>HG995368.1:18543231-23543231 GCA_905333075.3 Atethmia centrago
GCAATTCCTTCTCTTCTTTTAATATTCTTTGAACTGTTTTTTGGCTCACACCCGTAGCTTCAGCTGTACGGCGTGTAATGTCTCGTAAATGAGACAAATCACAGTTGAGTTCCATTAATGATTTTCTAAATTCATATTCTTCTCGCAGAAAATGATAAACACTAGCTATCATGTTTCGACCCTAAAACAAAATGTAATCAAAATAATTAAGTAATATAAACATTTTATAACACAAAAAAAAACATTCATTTTATAAATACTTCTATTGCTATATTAAGTATATTTGTATAACATTTTAATTGAAAACGTATAAATAAATATTACCTCACTACGGACAACTCTTCTTCGTTTTGTTGCCATGCTGACCTTACTCCGTGAAACAATTTGGCGCGAACTAAAAACCACTACTGATCCGGACCGTGTCCCGATCGACACTGAGCGCTCTCGAGGTTACGCACACAAAAACAATGTGCATGTGCACGCTTGACAACATTCATAGCCAAACGGACTTCGTGACATAGAACATCTGTAAGTTGTCACATTATTACATTTTATAACAGCTGTGCTATCATCGGCAAATAGGATTTTTTGTCGTATAATTTTTGGCAAATCATTAATGTATATCAGAAATAATAACGGCCCTAGCACGCTGCCTTGGGCACGCTATATCTTACGTGTCTTGGTTTTAATCTATATATGATCTGCATTTTAGTCTTATGACATATTCTAGATATTTCCGTGTATTGATATCTCTCACTAAGGTATGATTCAATAAGTTTCAGAACATTGCCCCTTACGCCATATCCATGTAACTTTTTTAGTAGTATCTTGTGATCCACATAGTCAAATGCCTTTGACATATCAGTAAGGATTGCACATACTGGATTATTATTATCAACTGATGTCATAAGATTAGATAATAAATCGTACAGTGCCATATTAATGGTATGGTTTTTACAAAATCCTTTTTGTTCATTGCCGAATAAGTTGAATTTTTCAAAGTATGTACATACAGATTGGAATATAAATTACTTTTTCAAATATTTTTGAAAGTACTGAGAGTACTTTCTTAACTTCTTTAACATATTTATTGACTCTAGTAGATACACCATCATAACCAATTGTGTTTGTATTTTTTAGATTATCAATTATTTTAACTATGTCGTTCGCCGAAACTGGTAACATAAATAGGGATTGCGCTATCGAATTTCCAATATTATTTTGATTAGTCAACTTCATGTCATTTTGAATATAATTTTCGATTTCGTCAACAAAGTAGCTATTGAATTCATTAGATATGTCAATAGGATTCGTTATAGAAAGTTGATCTTTTTTTATGGCAGTTATTATATACTGCGGCAAACTTGATTTAGATTTATTTATTACTTGCCAGGCTGCCTTCGATCTATTTTGAGAGTTCTTTATAAAATGGTTATTTTGCGACTTCTGGGTTAAACGTATTATTTTTTTAATCAATACATTATATTTTTTAAAGCTTTGTTTGATGCTTATGTCAGGATTGCACCTATATTTCCAAAGCAGTCCTCTTTGTTTTCTACTGCAGATTTTTATCCCACGGGATATCCATCTATTTTTGTTATTAGTGTTTATGGTGACGGTTTTTTCCGGAAAGCATAACTTATAGAGCATTAGGAAATCATCCATGAACTTAACATAGGACTCATAGGCCTCTTTAGCATTATATACTTGCGAGAAGGATATACATTCAAGATGAGCTTTAAACGTCATTAGGTTCTGCGTAGAGATATCTTGCTTTTTGAAGTTCCAATGAGTTAATTTACATGTTTTTTCAATAGGCACTGTAAGAATTTGAGATGTGTGATCAGAGAGACCAAAATCAACAATATTTGCCTTGCATTCTTTTTGATAATTGTGAGCAGTTATCGATACAACTGTTACTACTCAGTCTAGTGGGGTTGTAAAGTGCTAGTTTAAGATTGTATTGTAGAAGAAAATGTTCAAAGTCTAAAGTAGTTTTATTTCTCTTAAGTACATCAATATTGAAATCACCAGATAAAATATTTTTTTTATTTGGTTTTAGACTAAGTTTTCGTAGTATATTATCTAATTTTTCGTAGAAAACTGACAAGTTATTTTTAGGTATCCCATATATATGCAAATGATTATGATATTATATGATATTACCGCGACAAGTGGTTTTGGCAGTCCTCTCGTGATGTTAATCTGACACTGCCTAAAGAATTCTGAAGAGACCAAAACAGGTGGAAATCTGAAGGTGCAAGGTCAGGACTATACGGCGGATGCATTAACACCTCCCAGCCAAACTCTTAATTTTTGCTGAGTGGCTAAAAATGTGTGAGGTCTAGCGTTATCATGATGAAAAACCACACCCCTTCTGTTCAATAATTCCGGCCGCTTTCTCTCAACTTCTTTCTTTTAATTTCATCAGTTGTTCGCAGTAGAGTTCAGAATCGATGGTCCTGCCTGGTGGTAACAGCTCATAATGAATAATGCCCTTCCAATCCCACCACACACACAGCATCACCTTGTTTCGAGTTAACCCGGGTTTCTCCACAGTCTGTGAAGCCTGACCAGCCTTTGACCACGACCTTTTTCGCACGTTCTTGTCGTACGTGATCCACTTTTCATCACCAGTTATCAGCTTCTTCAAAAATGGTTCGGTTTCATTACGTCGTAATAAAGAATCACAAATAAGTACACGGTTCATTAGGTTTCTTTCAGTGAGCTCGTGAGGTACCCAAATATCGAGCTTTTTTGTGTACCCAGTTTTTTTCAAATGCGCCAAAACTGTTTTGTGGTCAATTCCCAGTTCTTCAGCTACGTCGTAACTACTGATATGCTTCTATCTAATCTTCTATCTAATCTTGCTCCACTTTTTCAAAAATGGCATCCATTTTATCCGTAATAGGGCGACCAGAGCGACGTGCATCTTTGACATCAAAATTTCCGGATTGAAAACGCTTAAACCAAATTTGTGCTACTCTCACAGACACTGCACTAGGTCCATAAACATCGCAAATTTTTTTCGCGGGTTGCGTTGCATTTTTACCTTTTATTGTAGTAAAATTTTAAAATGTATCGAATTTGTTCATTAGATTCACTCATCTTGACGGTAAGAAAAAGAAATGAAAAACACACATTTTCCTAATTTGAATTTGGAATTATGTTCTTTAA
The DNA here is from genome assembly GCA_905333075.3 of Atethmia centrago. Lineage (NCBI taxonomy): Eukaryota > Metazoa > Arthropoda > Insecta > Lepidoptera > Noctuidae > Atethmia > Atethmia centrago. Next base: position 18,546,409 of record HG995368.1, read on the forward strand.
AATTTAAACTTTCAATGATACCTAAACCAGCCAGATACAAATAGTATACCCAAAGAGATTTTATTACAAGTCCATACATACTATAATGCGAAAAGACTTTCTCCACCCTAATATTTATAAAAAAATAAAATAAAGCTTTAATGTTGTGTGCAGATGCAGAGGCATTCAAGAATCTTCAGGCCAAGGAGCTTGAGGCAGAGCTGTTGAAATGGATTAGAGAAGATTTTAAAAATATATGTGAAGAAGTAAAATGTCTATAAAAGTACAACTAGTGTAATAGTATCATTGAATCAATATATTATTATTAAGTAAATTATGCACATTTTAACCTTTGCTGACTTTGATGTTTATGATTCACAATAAAGTTTTTGAGCATTTGCTGTTCACTCTCAAATCGAGGTCACTGTTTTTCTTTTTCAAATTATGGAAAGCTAATTTAATTGTTCTACTATTTCTAGCTAGCTACATTACAATCATAAATATTATACAAAACAAGCTTAATTGGTCATGGACTAATTTTCTATTGTTCGACTCCGAATCGGTTTCGCGCGGGGCTTAACAAGTTAAATTCCTTAAATAAGTGATCGTTACAATGATGTTGCTCATGTAAGATTGTCTTCCCAGTATCAGTTATTCGAAAAACTATTATGGTTGATATTTTCGATAACGCGGTGGCAAATTTTGGCTTTGTTTTAAATAGATTCTTCTACCTATACATATATCCCTCAGCTACCGTAGATGATTTCCATCTTCCATGTCTCTTTAAAACAGACATGTCCACTACCGAATAAGCTAAGAGAGTAGACGTTCTCCGGAAACAGTGGCCTATACGAGGGCTACACTAAAAGTATCGGGAATGGAATATTTCCACTGTTCCTGTCATATTAAAATCTTTTTAATTGAAAACTCCTTGGTTTTAAAAATCGAATACCATTTATTTATTTTAAAAAAGATTCTCGGTCTTGTCGCAAGGTTTTATCAAACTTGTTTAGTCGTTGAGAAAATGGAATTGACTCGAGAAAATTCAAGAGCGATGATTTATTATGACTTTCGAAGTGGTTTAACACAAAAACAGTGTGTTGACCGGATGATTTCTGCATTTGGTGATGAAGCCCCATCCAAAACCACAATTTATCGCTGGTTTGCTGAATTTCAACGTGTCAAGCTCAGTGATGATCCCCGTCGAGGTCGTCCAAAAACTGCAGTCACCCAAGAAAACATTGATGCTGTGCGTAAGCTGATTGAGGAAGATCGACATGTGACATACCGTGAAATTCAGGCAACTTTAGACATTGGCATGAGTCAAATACAAATAATCTTGCATGAACAATTAGGTGTTAAAAAGTTGTTTTCCCGATGGATACCGCATTCGCTCTGTGAAGAGCAAAAGCGGCTCGCGTTACTTGGTGCGTCAGAACTCTCGAAAGATTCCACGCAGGATCCTCAAATGCTATATACAACATCGTATCAGGTGACGAATCCTGGATATACGCGTACGAACCCGAAACAAAAAACCAGTCACTAGTTTGGGTGTTCGAAAATGAGTTAAAGCCAACAAAAATTGTTCGTTCACGGAATGTTGCAAAAAAAATGGTGGCCACGTTTGTCTCCAAAACCGGCCATGTTACGACTATTCCTCTTGAGGGACAAAGGACGGTTAATGCAGAATGGTATGCTAGCATTTGTTTGCCACAGGTCGTTTCTGAACTCCGTAAACAGAACTGCAACCACCGCATCACGACAATGCGAGTTCTCACACCGCGCACATAACAAAATAGTTTTTAGAGCAAGAAAACATAGAATTATTAGACTATCCGCCGTACAGCCCCGACCTAAGCCCTAATGATTTCTATACTTTCCCTAAAATAAAGAATAAATTGCGTGGATAGAGATTTTCTTCACCTGAAGAAGCTGTGGACGCCTACAAAACGGCCACTTTGGAGCCCCCAATTTCCGAATGGAATGGTTGCTTCAATGATTGGTTCCATCGTATGGAAAAATGTGTCAAATTTCGCGGAGAATACTTCGAAAAGCAATAAATACATTTTTAAATAGTAATGTTGTGTCACTTCCTTGATTCCCGAAATTTTCAGTGCCGCCCTCGTATAAAGCCAAAATGCCTGGCCAAAATCAAAACCTAGCAAGAGCATCATCATCATCATCTGCCTAGCCTTTTCCCAACTACGTTGGGGTCGGCTACCAGTCTAACCGGATGCAGCTGCATACTAGTATTTTACATGGAGCGACTGCGTAACTGACCTCCACAACCTAGTTACTGGGTAACACGATACCCCTTGGTAAGGCTGGTTGTCAGACTTGGGCTTCTGACGAACCGTAACGACTGTCAAAGATCCACGAATGACAGCTGAGACCAACGGCTTAACGTGCTTTCCGAGGCACGGAGGGGTATGTAAAGATGGTCACCCATCCACGGACCAACCGCGGCAAGCGTAGCTTAACCTGATTGACCCGTGCGGCTGTTATTATTCAAAACCTAGCAAGAGCATCTGAGCAATTTTATAGGAGAAGGAAAAGAAACATTTTCTTTGACCACTAAGAACACAACATCTTTTTTGTACTGTTTTCATTTTGAAATTGATGAATACAACTTGCTTTACTTTATAAGCTAGTTTAACTCAATGTAAGTCTAATTGTACAAGTTTTATGTGCCTTAATTAAGTTTGATTTGGGAAATCCAACATAAGTATCACATGAAATCCAAAATAAAAACTGGTTTCTCTAAAGAGTTTTTGGTATTGGTCAAACAACAAAAACCTAGCGAAATCACTATCTATGGATATGATTTTTGAATTGCCATAATGGCCGATTGCTAAACGTGACATTGGCTAAATGCACAAACCGTGCGAAGCCAAAGAAAAAAAAAGGCCTATTGTCATGTTGACACCTAGTAGGTAGCATAATGATAACAAAAAAACATAATAAGTGTTTAGTAATAATGTACCTAATTATTCACAATTATTTATAAAATAATCATCGCTCATTTACGAGAATAAATCATATTGTTTGTCTTGCCCGCGAGTATAATACTAAATATATCGCTATGACTAAAAGCTGGTTTTAGAATAATAATTAACAATTTTTTTCAAAAGTACCTGCCTTAATAAAACTTTACTATTTAAGGAGTTCCACGTAACACGCGAACAAGACCGCTGCCTAATGTAGGTACCTACTACTCGTGCGCGATAAGTTGGGACCTGCTAGGAATGCGACTCCCCGCCCGCTTCCCCTGCACTTCCCCGATGGCGCCCGTATTGTACCATTCGCATCACTATTTTTTTACTAGGGTTTTTAGTCTCGTACTGGCCTACGTCACGTAACGACGCGCTCTGGAATTCTTTTAGTTTTCGTTTGTTATTGTTTTGTTGTTGTAGTTTTTGTTGTTATAGTTTGTGTTATTGTTTTGTTGTTGTAGTTTTTGTTGTTATAGTTCTTGTTAAGTGTTTTTGTTATCATTATGAAGGGTAAACCTTTGCATAGCGGAGAAAGAAACCTCGTGCTAAAAGTGTTAGAGTTTTTTGAAAACGAAAAACGGAACAGTTTTGTTTACCTGTTGACCAGGCAGTAAAAAGAACATGCATGGCAACGGGAATATCGAAAACCACGTTGATGAGAATAAAAAACAAAGCCAAGCGCTTACAAAATACTTCACCGACACCAGGTACTTCTGCAAGTTCTACGGCAGTAAGTGAAGTGAAATTGTCAACACCGGGCAAAAAACGAAAGCCAAAATATAACCGTATCCAATTGGATAGTTTTGATATATGTGCCTTGCGAAATATCGTAAATAGCTTTTACACAGTCAGGCGAAATACCTACCTTAAATAAAATATTATCTGTGGCTAAAAGAGACCTCAATTTTTAAGGGCAAAAAACATATTGAAGAAAAGTTTTAGTAGACAAATTGGGCTACAAATTCAAAAAATGTAATGATAAAATACATTTTCTATCTCAAAAACCCGTTATTCGAGCTTGGCGAGCAAGGTACCTACGACGTCTTAAGAAATATGATGACTTGGGTGCGGGGAAAAAGCCAGTCATTTATATAGATGAGACGTGGATACATTCCCACTATACAGTGAGCAAAATAACACTGATGCGTCTATAAAAAGAAATCATAATCCCGGTCAAAGATGGATTGTTGTACACGGCGGTGGAGAGAACGGTTTCGTGAATGGGGCTGAGCTCATATACAAATGCAAAAGCAACTCGGGAGATTACCATCATGAGATGAATACCGCAAACTTTAAAAAGTGGATTCTTGAAAAGTTCATTCCTACTTTGCCACTTAAAAGTATCGTGGTGATAATGCTAAATAATAACATTTGATGAAAGAATGACAAAATCTGAAATGTATCATTTGTTACACATAAATAAGCCCCCAAAAAAATATTTGATTGACGAACTTTTTAAAGAGCATGGCTACGAAGTAGTTCGTCTACCACCATACATGTGTGACCTCAATCCAATAGAATACATTTGGAATTTGGTCAAGCAAAGAGAAGCCGATAAAAATATCAACCAGTCAGAAAGGGAAATAGAAAAATTAACGAGAGATGCAATTACCAGCATAAGTGAGAGTGACTGGAAAAAAGAAGTCAACCATGTGGACAGGCTTCGACAAAAGTATTGGGATGATGACCTCTTACAAGAGACGAATGAATCGCAATTAATTGTAAATTTATCGGATACCTCTTCGTCAATTGATTATAGTGAGACTGAGGACGAAGAACAACCTCTAGAAGGCATAAATCCACTAAGTAGTGACGAAGATGAGATAATGTAAATAATAGATAAAATAAATGTATAAACTTAAACATTGTATTTTTATTCATTACAAAACCATAGTCAACACTTTCGGTGATACATAATTAAATACCTAGTGTCCTATTTTATTCAAATAGTGTAAAAAAGATTAGATAAAAAGCAGCGTCCCCCCTTAGTAACATAATAAATTAGGTTAAAAAAAACAAAGACGAAGCCGCGGGCGGCTGCTTGTTATGTTCGCTTTTTTGCGGGCGGTACAACCACGCCAATATGACGTCACCGCGCTCAGGTCCCAACTTATCGCGCACGGGTAGTACTCCTATAAGAAAGATTCTGAAAACCTAATATTAGGTACAATTCAAATAGTGAAATAGGCAAGATCAAATTTCTCCAGGCATAATTATATCGCCTTCAGTTTGGAGATCAATCGATTCATCAATAACTGGCGTTTGATTCCAAAACAGTCGTCTGGTTTCTGGCATTAGGGGTACCAATTTGGCGACAATGGTGTCCTTTTTTCGAGTTGGAATGCCTCGAGGTCCTGATATTTCTTCAGGTAACTCTGTTACTTTAACCTTTTGACCGCCACAGTCATGTAAAGATGGCAGACCAAAATGTGCCCAGCACGCCACGGTCATGACTACATCACAGATTTTAAGGAATAATTGGTAGCTTAGCGACGAGGGCATGTTTTTGCTTTTATGATGTGGCGGTCAATAGGTTCAACTTTGTGGGCAGAAAATCCAACTCTGCAAATGGTTCATCAAAACTGAAAATAATAACTCTCATTAGTCACTCGAATAAATTCTTAAAAACTTATAACGTATTTCAATAAAATACACATACATTACCTCACGCCTACAATTCCCCGAATGGCCTAACCATTCGGGGAATCTAACCTAACCTAACCAGAGGTCTAGTAAGTACACCCACATGTTCCCAGTTATGTTTAAGTCCCATGTAATAGGGGGCGAGCCTATTGCCATCAACCGGGCACAAATCCAGAGTCCGGGACTGAGAAATACTCAATACGTTTATTGCATTCCACAATGTGAACTTAGGTGGTAGGTACATAAAGACATATATTCGTTTTGGAGCATTGTGGGCCCTGTCGGGCATAACAACATAAAAATTAGGAGATGGAAAAATCCAATAACACTTGCCCGACCCGGGAATTGAACCCAGGACCTCATGCTCAGCAGTAGGGCTTGCGACCACTACATCAACGAGGCAGATCAATAAAATACTATATTGGGGCCGATTCCCTTGTTCACAAACTAACTAAATTTAAGTTCAGTGCATCTTTTTCTTTCTATTTCAATAAGAAAAGGACAGAAAATACATTTTAGTTTCGTCCTGTCAGATTAATCAGCGCCTGTCACTACTCTATACAAGTTTAGACGCGATTAAAAACTTGCCTACTAAAATTACGTCAATTTACGTCAACCGCTGATTAATTTGACAGGACTAAACTAAAATGTATCTTCTGTCCTTTTCTTATTGAAATAGAAAGAAAAAGATGCACTGAACTTAAATTTAGTTTAGTTTGTGAACAAGGGAATCGGCACCATTAAATACCTTATTTTGTAAAGAATGTTACTTGAGCCAGCAACGAATTTATCTTTAACAACTTAGTTGAGCAAGAATGATTTCATTAAATCTTCTAATTCTAATCTCTTATAATTTTTTCTCGCTGTTCTTTTTGTCTTTTGGTCAATTCATGCAATTATTTAATTCTTTGGCCTGTATCTTTTGCCTTGAATGAAGCACCACCTCCTTCAAATCTTCGTAGTTTAAAACATCTCAATGGTGCCGATTCCCTTGTTCACAAACTAAACTAAATTTAAGTTCAGTGCATCTTTTTCTTTCTATTTCATTAAGAAAAGGACAGAAGATAAATTTTAGTTTAGTCCTGTCAAATTAATCAGCGCCTGTCACTACTCCATACAAGTTTAGACGTGATTAAAAACTTGCCTACTAAAATTACGTCAATTTACGTCAAGCGCTGATTAATTTGACAGGACTAAACTAAAATTTATCTTCTAACTAAAATTTGACAGGACTAAACTAAAATTTATCTTCTGTCCTTTTCTTAATGTAATAGAAAGAAAAAGATGCACTGAACTTAAATTTAGATTAGTTTGTGAACAAGGGAATCGGCGCCATTGTCTTTTAATTTTTTTTTCAATGTTTCCTTGAACTGAATCCGCAGTCATGTTTGTATGTCCTTTTCTTAGGTAACTCTAAAGTCAAAGTCTCCACTGGACGAGCGATATTGACAATTTATTGTAGTCAAAGCGGTAAATAGTATCCAGTTCTCATGTTGAGCTGTGCAATTGTCAGCCCAAATATGAAAATATTGACAATGGTGCCAATTCCCTTGTGTGTGCGATTCAGTGCATCTTTTTCTTTTCATTAAGAAGAGGACAGAAGATAAATTTAAGTTTAGTCCTGTCAAATTAATCAGCGCCTATCACTACTCCATACAAGTTTAGACGTGATTAAAAACTTGCCTACTAAAATTACGTCAATTTACGTCAAGCGCTGATTAATTTGACAGGAGGAAACTAAAATTTATCTTCTGTGCTCTTCTTAATGAAATAGAAAGAAAAAGATGCACTGAACTTAAATTTAGTGTAGTTTGTGAACAAGGGAATCGGAACCAAATCTCTATTGTTCTGAATGTTAAAATGGCATCAACGATGTTGGAAGCCTCACGTCCTGCTTAGCCATCGTGCCAAATTATTCAGGTAGCTGGATCAGGTGATTGTTTGTTAATTGGAACAAAAGTTAGTTTAAATGTAATTAGTCCGCTAGTAAAGACAGCTTCTTTGATTTGGGGCAATGTAGGCAACAAAATCGCCTTTTGGTAGATCCGTTGAATAATATTTTACATGTTTAGAATTTGTCTTTGTGGCATCATTTTTGTAGTTTTCGAGATCTTGATCAGACTTAGCTTTATGTATTGCATATTTTTGCTTTATATCATCTGGTATTTGAGATTCATAGCTATACAGGGTGGATTTTTGAGACGGGGCAGTAAGGGCAGCTACCTTAACCGTTGTAGCTACATGAAAACGGTCTTAGGAGACAGTCCTTAACTTTTTGAGACATTAAGATCTGCATTCATAGATTTTGAGAAAAATGTAGGTATGCAAGAAAATGGGCAGTTTTCACAAAAACTTTTTTAGTGCCAATCGATCCCGTTTTTTATAAGGATCAAAAAATTCTACCGGACCAATTGAGATTTGAGTACTTGAAAAGTCAGAAATTGCAAAAAAACTATTCCCATACATTTTGTAGGAAATGAGAATCCAACTTACTTTTTTACGATGACCGGTCGACCGGTCGAAAATAAACAAAAAAAATATGATTTTTTGAGATTTTGAACGAATATGCGTTATAATTTAATTTGGTGTGAGAACAATATTTACATAATTTGTTGCTTTTGAAAAACTTTTCCCATACAGAGGTTTTTTTGCTTTATCTGGCTTTTGTAGCGGACATACATTTTTAACGTACCTATCCCATATAAGTCTGAGTGTTCTAAATTATTTGAGGTAATTTTTTCTCGGAAATCACAAACAACAAACTATCTTGTACACGTATTCGTTCGAAGTTTATTTTCGGCTAATCTCTATTTCTTTCCTACGAAATGTATGGAAAAAGTTTTTTGCGATTTCTGACTTTTCTAGTACTCATACCTATGTTGGTCTATTAGAGATTTTTGATCCCTGTTAGAAACAGGATTGATTCGCACCAAAAACGTTTTTGTTAAAACTGCCCAATTTTTTGCTGACTGTACATTTTTTTCAAAATCTGTGATCAGATCTAAATGTGTGCAGATCTAAATGCCTCAAAAAGTTTAGGACGGTCTCCTAAGACCGTTTTCCTGTAGCTACAACGGTTAAGGTAGCTGTCCTTACTACCCTGTCTCAAAAATCCACCCTGTATATTTTCTTTTTTTCCGTATATAAAAAAAAACATTCGTCGCACTTACCTCCTCTGGACATGTTAAAATATTTTTTTTTTACTCTTTCTTGTATGTTTCACCCGAACATTGTTCTTGTGGGTGTTTCTTCATAAAATCAAGATGCATTATTATGGCGAACTGTCACTTCTCTAGGCAGGTATCTCGTCAACGGCGATTTATGTCTACGGTAATGACAAACAGCAGGATTGTAACCGAGTGTATGTTTCTGAATCAAATTTCTGTTAATTTCTTTTCTTTTGCCACCTCTATTTTCACCTGTCATAGAAGCAAATAATTGCCCCTTCCTTACAGGGCCTATCCCAAATTCATAAATCTAGTAAGTCACATTTACAAATTCAAAAACCTAGTATGTACCGTACTTGATAGTGTTTTGGACTTTGAAATGTTACTTGCTAGATTTTTGACTTTGTTATATCGGACTACCTACCTCTAGTCCTAATAACGGTAGAAATATTATTGTTATTGCATTGGATGCAGCACAATTTTTTGTGTAGATTGGTTTAAAAAAAAACGTATTTTGTCAAAAATGGCCTGCCCTTGCTAGGTTTTGATTTTGAACAGCCGACAGGTAACTTTAATAAGTAACGATTTCCTGAAAATGTATTATTTCCAATGGATTGTTTCGTTTTGGTAACGGATAAAGAATCGATTTGTTTTTATACCAGATGCGCGAAGTTTCTGGTATTTTTCAACAGTAAGTTTCTACACTCCTGCAGGATAAAAAATGATCTGTCGATTTTGGTTTTTTTGTGTCTTTGAACTTTATCAAAGTAGGTTATTTATCTGAGTGGGTCTCAACATTATCGATCGTTACATTAAGAAACTCATTACTACGACATGAACCATTAACTTTAACACAACCTGTAACAAAAAGAAACGAATTAAAACTCAAAATTAGATACGCTGCTATTAGCAACTAACTAGGCGTCTCACTTGAATATCTACATAATACAAAATTGTAACGTAAGTATTTAGTAGTCTTTACTTACTTTTGTCAGCAGATATATTTCATCAGCAGGCTTAGCATGACACTCTCTATTTCTTCGAAGAATAGACACGGCTCTTTCCGTACAAAGTGACATTTCGTTTCTCCTTTTTTGACATCCCACCGTAGAAATCTTTCTACATAATTAACGACCTAGACAAAGATCGTTAGAAACGAAAGACAAGATGACAGATTGTAGAAGGATTTCTACGGTGAGATGTCAAAAACTGAACAACGAAATGTCACTTTGTATAGAAACAGCCGTGTCTATTCTTCGAAGACATAGAGAGTGTCATGCTAAGCCTGCTGGAGGGTCTTTTTAAAAAGCTTGGATATTTTAGCAGGAAATGCCGATATGTCGGCGCCTTTTAGCTTTGCACCTTGCACCTTGGATATCTTCCGATTGCCGTTTCGGATAGGTAAGATAATAATTTTGAGTAGGTATGTTTCGATTTTAATGGTTTTATTGGTACTAACTATAAATTTTAGCATAGAATATATACCTAATCCAAAGGTTGTAGGTTGTTTAGATTTGGCTAAATCTTGAAAATAGGCCAATATAATGTGATATGAACTTGGAAACTCAAGTAAAAATCGCATGCAAACCTTATTACATACTAATTCTATGCATTTACACAGTTTAACATTCAAATAAATAGAAAATCATAGAAAGAGCGGTCATTCGTAGTCCGTGGAGAATACATATGAATTGTCGAAAAGTAGGTAGGTACAAAGCTCTACGCCACGCCCCTCTAATATAAACACGAAATAGGTCTACTAAATGTAATTATAATTTTAATAAATAACTACTTTAGATTAAGAAATATTGATTGAAAAAACAATAATACTAGACTATTGCTTTTTATTGTCTCGTACCTAGATGGTGTGAAAAGTATTCTCCTCGGGGAAAAAGGTGCCTTAGTCTTGGGCGGGCTTGAAGTGCTGCACTCAGGATTCTTGGATTCAGTCCCTCGCTTCGCTCGGGAGTTAACTCTAGTCCTTCGTTACGCTCGGGATTCAATACGGCGCCCGCGACATAAGACACTTATAGCAGTGTCTTATGTCGCGGGCGCCGTATTGACACCCCTAGGTGCATAATTTACTATTACGCAGTTTTGAAGCGGACGTACGTAAATATTTGTACATCATTTCGATATCAGCATTCTGCTTAGCAAATAAAAGGTAGGTACAGGGTTAGACCCAGGACACCGCCTTCAAGTACTCCGGCCTGAATCGCACGTAGATTTGCGATCCCATCTCCCTGCTTCACTAGGAAGAATCTCCTGCTGAGGTAGGAGCGCAGAAACAGGTAGAAATTTGTTGGGATAGACATTTTTATTTTGGTCACTAGACACCCTGGTGCCATACACGATCAGAAGTCTGTGAAATGTCCATAAAGACTGCAGTGCAGTACTCCTTATTACCGACTTCAAAAAAATAAAAAGGAGGTTATATTCAAATGAGTTGTTGATTTTTTCTACCAGTATAGACTGGTGGTGGTGGTGGATATAATTATAAAACAGGTACATAGGTACCTGCAGGGCTATTGGCTAACTTTTTCATTGCCAGTGACTAACTAGCTTCAGTTGTACACCGAACTTTGATGACAACTGAGAATTTCATAACATTGGTATTACGTATCACAGTAAGTGGACATCACGTTACGGTGACCAACAGACCGGGATCGGTGCTCATCGTCCCAACACTTGACGCCTCTATTTTTTATCGAGTATTATGCGGCTAAGTTGAGTAGCGCCTTTTGAGCGCTAGAATACTTTATTTTAGGGAACATTTTGTATTAAGCGGTTTATATGTACTTGAAACGTGAATCTGGCGGTAAATTCAATCTTTTGCAGTTTTAACTCGACAGCCTAGCGAAATTAAATAGTATGTGTTTACTTGTGCTAATAAAGTGTAACTTAGTGAAAATAAATCCTCAAAGGAAAGGTAGGTAAATAAAACCACGATAAATAATGTACAAGTTGTTAAAGTATTAGAAGATCATTTTGGATGCTGTATATAGCTATGTACATCGTTAGGACTCTAGTATGATGTATGTACCTACATAACTATGTACATATTTCGGGAATATGTTGTAGTTACATAATTACTCGCGTATACCTACTCTAAATATTTTATTACTTCTTATTTTGATTATATTTTTAGGGTTCCGTAGTAAACAAGGAACCTTTATAGTTTCGCCATGTCCGTCCTGTGTCAGTTTGTCCCCGCTGTAGCTCAGAGATGCTTAGTACTAAAAATCTGTAATTTGGCACAGGTATTACATATTAATACCCAGCCCAGTCGCTCTCACAGAGAGGAGGCCTGTTTCCCAGCAGTGGGAACATTATAGGCTGATTGTGATGATTACATATTAATCAAGCCGTAAAAGTGTTAAAATAATATTTAAAAAAAATGTTTTTAGGGTAAGTACCTCTCTTGCATCAAATGTGGGGATGTATTTTTTTTCTCATCTATCCCAAGGTGTGGGGTATCGTTGGATAGGCCGTTCAAAACTATTGCGGGTCTGTGAATACCACTCCGTTTGCGTAATATTAAGCTTTAAAGTGCAAATTTTTGTAAGAGTCAAGTGTACCCCTGCCGGCTAAATGGTTGTTTATGGAGATGTAAAAAAAATCGTGGCAGTTGTACATAAAATAAAATTAATAAGAAAACTATCACAGCTAAGTAGGCTTTACAAGTTAACGAGTAATAGTCGACCAACTTAAATGTGCAGTTGGAGAATGAACCGTGACGTATAGCGATGTATGGGAGAACATGTTTCTCAACTACAAGTTTGCTATTCGGATAAATTCATCCCAACATTCCCAACTACGGAACCCTTCAGTGTGCGTGACACGCACTTGGCCGTGCCATACTTCTGCCACGACCATGAATCACAATAAAACAACATAAGAAGTAATATTTACACGCTTAACTTACTATCGGCTTCGGTGTTAATCACTATAATTTATAAAACACTACCTTTGAGTAGTGTCTTTCAGGAAAGCCACCACAAACTAAATGATCATCAATTTGATGTCCACTAAGCTTACACAATCGCAATCTTAGCAATATCGATACAAAAACATCTGTCAAAATGTGTTACGGTGGCTATCAGCGGTACTGGGTGCCTATGACGTCATCCTAGTTAGTCACTGAAGTTAGCCAATACGAAACTAACTGTTTGACAGTTAATCGTTAAACACTTTGCCAAGTGATCATCATTATGAACTGTCAACAGAGATACGCAATAGCCCTGCTGTTCTATAGTATCGTGATCTTTCCTGAATCCAAATTGGTGTTCAGGGATAAAATTGCTTTCCACCAGTAGCGGCATGAGAAATTGTGTATCCACCACCTTCGAAGCGATAGGCAATAGGCTGATAGGTCGATATGATTAGACATCATGTTCAGACTTTCCATACTTTAAAATCATGATGATCTGCAGGACCTTCCACTATCCGATTTCTATGGTCATTGACATTATTGACATAGATATCATTGACATAGTCTAGTTTACTTGAGCCTTCGTTGGGGTGGGGAGGAAATACCCTATCGAAGGTTAGCAAAGACTTAAATTAAAATCAATTAAAAAAAAATCGGATCGCAGATAGGTCAAGAAAGTTTGAGCAACCTCGCTTACTAACCGTTTGAGCATTAGGAGCAGCTTAGTTTGAATAATTGACTTTTGATTTTGTATTTTTGCTATAGGTTCTTTTGGAATGAGTGTTTTGACACGAAATGATTTATTTGAAAGTGATTTTGGACACATTATGCTGTGGTTTACACAGGGACCCTTTATGATTAGCTACGCCACTGCTCCCACGACCTTGTTCTACACGGACAAACCTGATAATACCGCCCGACCTGAGTGAATCGAGCTCAGGACGTTCTGCAAATCAGCAGTATCGCGCTTGCGACCACTAAGAGATCAATTGACGGGGATTTTAGTTAAGAAGTTGATATACTTATTGTTCTTCTTGTTGTGTACTTATTGTTGTACATAACTGGCAAAATGTGGGTGTTCTATTAGGTACGCCGTTTCCTAACCCTTCGGGGATTCCAGGGGGGTAACCATCACCTCTTATAACAGTATTATTATAATATTACTTCACAGTGGGAAAGTGATGGAGCTATACAGGACTTATAGCTCCATCTCTTTCTCACGCTAAAGTAATATTGAAATAATACTGCTTTATGAGGTGATGGTTACCCCTCAGGCGTGATATTATGTATTGTTCATGTTGATTGTTGATATTACGTAAGTCATCATCATCATCATTTCAGCCGAAAGACGTCCACTGCTGGACATAGGCCTCCCCCAAGCACCGCCACTTCGACCGGTTTTGTGCTTCCCGCATCCAGCAGATTCCTGCGGCCTCCACAAGGTCATCGGTCCACCTTGTAGGAGGCTTTCCAACGCTACGTCTTCCGGTACGCGGTCGCCATTCCAGAACCTTTCGGCCCCATCGGCCATCTGTTCTGCGAGCAATGTGCCCGGGCAGGGCACATTACACTGCCACTTAAGTTTGGCAATTCTTCGGGCTATGTCGGTAACCTTGGTTCGCCTGCGGATCTCTTCATTTCTGTTTCGATCACGTAGGGAAACTCCAAGCATAGCCCTCTCCATTGCACTTTGAGTGACTTTTAGCCTTACGTAAGTACCTAATTATAATGATTTTATTGATGAAATTGCATTAATTGTTAAATAACATAAATCAATCACCTATTAAATTATTGTAATTAGCTCATTTATGAATATGGGGGCACCGCCATTAGTCTGGTTTTGTTTTGGTTTTTTATTCATCGGTATGCATGACGTGACATACATAGATAGGTATGATAGCCGCCATTGTAATGTGCCTAATCAACTATGAGTTATGGTAACAACTAGAGCTCGAATCCTGGGGCCCTAAGTCTGCTATTTTTAATAAACTCGTCATTCCAACACGATCCCATTGTCATTTTGCTAAAAGTTCGTAATCTGCTAAATTCATAAATCATAATGGTCGATCATTGGTCGGTCAATGGTCTCGTAATAGAATCGTGGTAGAATGACATTGTCGTATTGCCATTATTATAAAACCCGTTAGTAGAAATGATTTTCGAAAAACTACTACTTAATTTGAACAGTCAGTCATGCCAGAGTTCATTTATATATATATTTAGATATTATTTATTAGTGTTATAAGCAATCTGAAGTAGCAAGAAGTTCGTAAATACCAAAAACATTAAATTTATGTGAAACTATACAACTCAATAATATTTTATCAGTTTAGCTGTCAAAGTCAAATGTTAAATTACTGCTTACTGAGGTTAATCTGTTTTTAGGGTTTCGTAACCAAAGGGTAAAACGGGACCCTATTACTAAGACTCCACTGACCGTCTGTCTGCCTGTCCGTCTGTCACCAGGGTGTATCTCATAAACCGTGATAGTTAGACAGTTGAAACTTTCACAGATGATGTAGGTACTTCTGTTGCCGCTATAACAACAAATACTAAACAACAGAATAAAATAAATATTTAAGGGGGTCCCATACAACAGACATGATTTTTTTGCCGTACGGAACCCTTCGTGCGCGAGTCCGACTGCACTTGGCCGGTTTTTATTTCTAGCGGTCGGTGTTTTGTTAGTTATTTATTTCATTTGAGTGTTTTAATTATATTTTTGTTTGTGTATTTAGATTATCTTTTATTTATTTATTACATTTTATACAAAATGGTGCTAATTGAGCAAATTTCAGCTCTAAATGATTTTCTGGAAAACCACCAAGAAGTTTATCCAAACGATATTGGATGGAGTGCGCCCAAATTTTAAATTCGATATCGGTGGACTGCCCCAATAAAACGACACGGCAGAATGGCGCACTGTAAGTACTTAAATACAGTATTATTTAGTAATAGGTACCTATGCATTATGAAATGTATCATGATTGTAATTTTTGCAGTTTTTTAGTTCTTTATTGAATATAAAAGTAAAATTTTAAACAAAATTAAATGCTAGAAGAGTGAAAAAAGTGCAGCAGGTACCTAAGCAATACTTTTCTTTTGGCAGCCTTGCAGAATTATAGTGGGAAGCATATAGTAATAATTGTATAACTTGCGACGGGCTCGACGACGTCCTTTGCATTCCGCCCATCTTCTTTCTCTAGCATCCACTGGGTTGGCTAGCTCGAGAAAATTTGTTCGTAGTGAATACATTTTTCCATTCAATATTTCACAAACACGATAGATAGCAAACACTTTTTGACAACCGAGCTATTAAAAGCAATGACTGCACAATGACGTTCAAAATTTTAGCAGATTACTGCATACGCCAATCATTCAATTAACATTGGCGCTGATTCCCTTGTTCACAAACTAAACTAAATTTAAGTTCAGTGCATCTTTTTCTTTCTATTTCAATAAGAAAAGGACAGAAGATACATTTTAGTTTAGTCCTGTCAAATTAATCAGCGATTGACGTAAATTGACGTAATTTTAGTAGGCAAGTTTTTAATCACGTCTAAACTTGTATAGAGTAGTGACAGGCGCTGATTAATCTGACAGGACTAAACTAAAATGTATCTTCTGTCCTTTTCTTATTGAAATAGAAAGAAAAAGATGCACTGAACTTAAATTTAGTTCAGTTTGTGAACAAGGGAATCGGCGCCAATATTTGTCTTGACCAAAAGGATATTGTCTTAATGTAAGACATCCTTTTTTTCCGTGTACTGTTAGTGGCTACGCTGCTATCTACTGCTAGAGAAGTGCTAGATCTACGCGCCTATGACGGCCGGAACGACCCCCGTTTGACGCGCAGTCGGGTAACTGCGCGTGATATTTATACAAATATTTATCATTCAATGCGGTAATAACACCAGCCTGTAATGGTCCTACTGCACACTTCTGCTCGCGGTTACGCGAGCAAGCAAGACATTCCGGCAAGGAAAAGGCTCCAAGGCGCCGATAGTTTAGGTAATTTCTTTCTACGGTGAAAATAATGTACATAAATAACAACTTTTACCTAATGAATTAATAAAATTAATGTGTTTTAAATACTTAAAATAAAAAGATAGATGCGGTTTAATTATAGCTAATTTGCTAGCTCATACGAAGTCCACAATATTGTGTTAAAATGACTGTTTCTAGAATAAATAACCGGATATAAATAAATCACAAACATAATGAGTAATTATATTGTCAGAAAGAATAAAACTATTGTAAACAAATACTTAGTGTCGTATGTTATTGCTTAATTAGAATACGAACCGACCGCTAATGAATGATTCACAGACAACTGAACTTTGTTTATCAGCAATCTTGTGTTTGTTAATATTATGTGCATTAGTGTGTTATGTATTACTCATAACTTCCCCTTGACCTCTCGCGCGGGAATAAATAACTGAACTCGTGTGTTCCATTATCGAGTTCAGTCGCTGGAAGAACGGTCGTCGCGCCGCGCCCGCTTCGCAGTAAAATGAAGCTTCCGCTACTAGTTGTGTTTATGTTCATAATCGTATTGCAATTACACCATAGTGAGTGCCGACAGATCTCGTGGTTCCCCGACGTGTTGGGTAACCTCACCAACCGAACCTCACAAATCACAAACTATGTGCGCGAAAGGGGACGCAGATTGAAGAACTACTACGTTGAAAATGTGCGAAAAAAGATCACTTCTTACTTGGGTATAAATACCACTAACAGCAAACCAGACATTCCCGAGACACCAGAAGACAAACAATGGAGGATCAAGAGAAAATTCAGAGATTTTGTCGAAGCAGCTGAGTCATCGGAAAATAAGATATTTGATTCCATAGCACCAGAGGGAGGGATGGAGTACAAGTGTTCGGATGAAGACCCGGCTGTTCACATGACCACGCCGCAGCTCATCGCGATGCACGGCTACCCGGCGGAGTCGCACACGATTGTGACAGACGACGGATACATATTGACAGTACATAGGATACCATATTCTAAAAACACCCCAGGAAATAAAGTAAGCCCCAGGAAGACAGTGCTGATGCATCACGGCCTACTCGGGAGCTCTGCGGACTGGATAATACCGGGGCCTATGAAGGGCTTGGGTTACATCCTGTCTGATGCCGGTTACGACGTGTGGTTGGCCAACGTGCGAGGGAACACATACTCTCGAGCTCATGTTTCAAGAAATGTAGATTCGTTTGAATTTTGGAACTTCACATTTCACGAAGTGAGCCAACACGACCTACCGGCGGTCATAGATTACATAATGGAGGTTAAAGGATGGGATGTCAAAATTAATTACATTGGCCATTCTATGGGAACCACGGTGTTGTTCGCATTGCTGTCCACGAAAACTCAATACAACAAGGTGTTGAGAGCTGGATTTGTTTTGGCTCCAGTTGCCTACATGACAGAAATTAAGAGCCCGATACGACTGCTCGCTAGGTATAGCGAAAACATAGAATATCTCATGAAACTACTCGGGGCTAATGAGTTTCTTCCTCAAAACTCAGTTCTCAGGTGGTTATCAAAACATGCGTGTGAGATAAATCATTATGAGGAAGCGATATGCGAGAACTCAATGTTTGTATTGTGTGGCCACGATGAGAAACAATTCAATAGGTCATTGTTGCCATTAATTCTGGGTCACGTTCCCGCGGGCGCTTCCACCAAGACGTTAGTTCACTACGCTCAAGAGATCAAGCAGGGCGGCAAGTTCCAAATGTTTGACTACGGACCTGTAGATAACCTCAAGGAATATGGGAACGTATCTCCTCCTGAATACCCAGTACACAAGATCACTTTGCCTATCGCTCTGTTCAGTGCTGACAACGATTGGTTATCGAGTGAAGTTGATGTGACGAACTTGTATGTACAACTAGTGAATCCAATAGATCACTATATAGTTCCATTGAAGGAATTTAATCACATAGACTTTTTATGGGCAGTTGACGCGCCCACTCTAGTTTATGCAAGGTTGTTACAATTATTAGAAGAAGGTGTTAGTAAGCCATACGCTTCCGATATTTTAGATAATAATCTCGCAGATGTTAAGTTAGACGATTTTATTACCAAAGAAAATAAATAAATGATTTTATTGGAATTCGTAATTTTATTTAATGTTTTAACAACACAGCAGGGCCTCAAGTCTGCTATTACAATAGTGTCAGAATGGTCTATTATTGATTTCATAATTGTTGATTTTGACAAGTTTGGTAATCTACTAATATAATGGCATCATTAATGAAGATCGGAACAGACCATTCTGACACTATTGTAATAGCAGACTTGAGGCCCAGGTTAATAGCAAATAGTGGCTCTTTTCAATAGACAAGCTACGATCGAATCGATTAGTAAAATGTTAAATTTCTTTCATCACTACCTACCAGTCGGGTCAGTGATCCAGTATCTAAGTATACCTACATATTTCGAACCATAAGAAGACCAGGTACAATACTTGAAGATGGCTCTTCAGCATGGTGATCGCAGAGCAGCCGCGAGTATCGACAAGTTACTAGAGGTAGGTACAGGCCAGCCTAGGTAGCGTACTACTCATTGAGATTATCGTACTTTTGAAGCTTAATTGGCCAGCAGTCGGTATCTTTTTACCCGACTCCCCAGAAGGAGGGTAATGTTTTTCGAGAGTATGTATGTATGTCTACTTCTTTGGCACGCTCTGTAGCCTAAACGGCTTGATGGATTTTAACATAAGATCGTTAGATTCGTCTTTATTGTGGGAGTGACATAGACTGTATAATATTTATATATTGCATCTGAAAATTCAAAAAAAGGGGAGGGGAGGGTTTAAAAAAAAATTAAATTACAACAATATTGATATCAAATAATAGCTAGTAATGAGTCAATTCCATGTGTATATATATATATATATATTCTCTTTTCAGTTATGTGTTTTAGCAGTCGGATTTTTAATGTTTCCATGCTTTATCAATGTTTCTAATTGCCGAGCTTAGTTGCGGAGTGATGGCAGGTACTAAGTACTAAGTTAGTACCTACTAAAGTCATTGTTCAATTATCACATTGTCAGTTAGGTAAAATTGTAAGCCTTTCATTAAATTTACGATATCCTAACTTTATTGTTTAATATTACCAATGCGAAAGTGAGTTTTGTTACGCTTTCATGCCAAAACGGCTGAACGGATTTAGATGAGATTTGGCACATGGGTAAACCATGACATGGGTAAAGACATAGGATACATTTTTATCCTGATATTCGGGATCGAGTCGAGACTAAGCCCACATTCACAAAGAACTAAAAATATCGTGGCGGGATTTTATCGCGCACTGGATTTTCAAGTCTCGGTCTTGAGCCGAGCGTTGAGAATCCAACAGAGGTCAACCCAGCGTGTTTAGAAAACACACAATAACTAAAGGCTCCTGCAAACTGGCTCGACTTGTCGCGCTACGTTACACCGGTAGAACAAATTCAATTATTGTTCTACTAGTGTCGCGTCGTGCGACAAGTCTCGCCACTCTGCACGAGCCTTCATGGTGCTAAGCAGACCTGGCATTGAAAATCCAGTGTGCTAAAAAAATCACCGCGGGGAAAAATCGCCCGCGCGAACCTGGGTTTATGCGGGTGAAATCGCGGGGTGCAGCTAGAAATTAGATTAGCGTACGTAAACTGCGCAGCTGTTTCTGCTGTAACCACCTATAGGTAGCTACTGGTGTTTTCTGCTAGGTATGTAGATATTATATTGACAGCGTCGTTAGAATCACCCGTATACTTCTAGTTCGTCCTTGTCACTGATCTCTATCACGTTGGTGGCCACACAGTCGCTGATTGTGTCCAGACGTCGCTTCTTCGCTAAAGGATCTGATTGGTCTTTCTGTTGTTGTTAAAAATTCAGTAGCAGCCCGGAGTGTGGATTTGTGCTGGGTTCATGGCAATAGTCTGGCCCCCTATTACATATGGGACTTAAACATAACTGGCGAAATTTGGGTGTACCTCTACTAAGCCCATCGGGGATTACACCCGTGATGTTTATGATGGTAGATATATCAAGTACAACAAATATCTATTGACTGATTAAGGTTATCAGCGTAATGTGGGTTACAAAAACAATGTAACGAAGCAACTACGTAGGTTACACATGATTTTAATTTGCTTGAAAAGTAGGTAAGTATCAGACTTACTGAATTTCTCATCATCGAGGATAGTTTGTTTTATGGCAGAACAAAAGTACCTAAGTGGGTTTTAAGTTTGCACACGGTAGGAGTTCTAACTACGGGATACGCCAACTCAAACGGCGGTTATAGACACACACACTCTCATTTATTCAATATGGCGGCCGGCGTCACATGGCCAAGGTATTTTCGCATACAGCCTATGCCCAATACAACAGTAGGTACAAATGTAGGTACTTTATGTGTAACGCGATACATCTCACAACAGAACAAGTCATGTTAGATCATCAATGAAGTTCGGGCTCGCGGCTATCATCCGCACGGGTCGATCGAAGGTAAGCTACCTACGCTTGCAGAGGTCGGTCCGTGGATGTGAGACCATCCATAGAGACCACTCCATGCCTAAACCGTTGGTCTCGGCTGTCATTTGTAGATCCATGGCAATCGTTACGGGTCGCCAGAAGCCCGAAAGTCTGACAATCAGTCTTAATAGGGGTATCGTTATACCCAGTGACTGGGTTGTGGAGGTCAGATAGGCAGTCGCTTCATGTAAAACACTAGTATTCAACTGCATCCAGTTAGACCGGAAGCTGACCCCAACATAGTTGGAAAAAGGCTAGGTGGATGATAATGAATGAAGACTGACTGACTGATGAAGGCTGGGGCAATATCGCGGGCGCGACAGGCATATTTCTGCCTGTCGCGCCCGCGATATCGCCCCAGTCTGTAAGAGCCTTGAAGTGTCAAGTTTACAAGGTGTTGTTCGACAGACAGCCTACTTAGTCTATTATCGTAACATAGGTAAGTATCGAATTACCCACAGATCATAAAAATACACATTGCCCATCTAAGTCTACTTTGGACTTAACCACAACGTAGGTACTCGTATAATAATATTACAGGAGTTCAGGTTCCCGCATACAGGCGCGACGCGACTGAAGTAGAACAATTACTATAAAAACTTCATATACATTGTTCTGCCAGAATCGCGTCGCACTGTCGCGTCGCACTGTCGCGTCGCACTGTCGCGTCGCACTGTCGCGTCGCACCTGTCTGCGTCCAGTACAAAACAAGGATAATAAATATTCCATTCTTTTTCTGTAGGTATAAACAACGCAATTGCTTTAAATAAGGACACAGCAAATAATGGATTATTTATTATCCTTGTTTTGTACTGGAGGCACGGAAGGAAAACATACTGAATTAGATTAACTGAAACGCAGTTGAATTTAATTAAGTGGTAGTAGTTACGTAAAAAATAAATAACAGGGAACTGGGCGGCCGGCCATAAGAAAGTGACAATCAATTACTTCCACATATGAAAGAAGACAGCGCAGCAATGCGCTGGAACCAAAATAAAACAACGTAAGAGCGTCTAACCAAATAAAAATTGTTTAAAAATAAATTAAGCTATAAATCAAAATTAAATTAAGCCATGTAAGTATCAAAAATATTTTCAGCCAGTTTTCGTTTACATAATACGCACATTTTTAATGCAATTTTCTATTGAAATTACGTAGGATGTTAGAATTACAGAAACAAAATTTAAAAGTAGAGTAGGTACTTTTCGGAATTAAATTGAACCCAATTCCGTTTTCCTTCAGTCAGAGTATCAAATAGTCAATAAACATATATCCAAAAATTAAATCCTGTATGGATTTAATTTTTGGATGCTGTAATAGTGAAATAAATGGTTACAAAAAGCCCCCAATTTATGGAATTAATTACTTATACAAATTGGTTGTTTCTATTTACATAACATAACATCACGCCTGTAATACAAAGAACGGTATATAAGGTGTACCAATAGAACACCCAAATTTCGCCAGTTATGTTTAAGTTCCATGTAATAGGGGGCGAGCCTATTGCCATCATGTAGCCTTAGCTTAGCTAATCAAAATATTCAACTGTTTTATTTAATGTTGCTTACAACTAGTTTTCTTAAGTTTATGCACCTGGCTAGTTTACCTTAAACTTAATTGGCTCGAGAAAAATTTGCAAGAACATCCTATCTATTAATTTGTATTCTGAGTTATCTACTTAGGTCATGAGGGTAATTAGGTATCTTTAGATATATTTTCATGATAATATTAGGTAGAGGTACTATTGGCAAAACTTAAGCATGCTCACTTAAGAAAATATTTCTCCGGTAAGCGCAGCTAGCGACAGACAAACCCCTTCCTGGTTTCGTCCAATTAGAGACAATATGCATTTGTGTGAGTATAGGGTATGTAACAAAAAATGTACAGATACAAGTGTGCTATTTTGGTCACCCACTACACTCGAGCCGGTATTACTCCGATAAAGGAGCCAAGTGTGTAATGATCAATACACACGCATTTCATACGACGGTTTTCAACCTGAGAGGAATAAAACAGACTTGTTAGTAGTTTCGTAGGCTGCTAGGTATTTCTCCCTAGTTTTTGGTGGCAACAGGCTGTCACTCGCGTTTCGTGCCTCGATTAGTATTTCCTGGGGGGTCAAATCTACGTGTTGCTCCTCACTCTTCTTTCCTACTTGAAGTCAACATTTTTGATAATAATAATTAACCACAATGAAAACGTACTTATGGATAATGGCGACCTGGTTTTGTTTCTTCAGCGCGCCGCGCTAGCAATTCGCGCGCAGGTATAAATAAAGGCACTGGCAAAACGCTAAACAGCCAATATAAAAAATATAATAAACACAAAATAATGTTTTGAATAAGCAAATTATTAGTATGTAGTGAAAAATATATAATTTTATGAAACGATGGTAATTTTGATGATTGATTTATCATAAGTAACCTAAAATAGTTTATTTATTCACAAAAATATTCATTGTAATTAGACATAAAAACTTTGCGGAGATTAATGATTGATTGATTGGAAATAAATGTAAAGTAAAAACACTACTGTATAATAAGCTGAATTATGAATCTAAATGCGTTGCCATAAGAGTCACTTTTCAAGCAAGTGTGTTGAAGAAATATTTCGTCATTTTTTGTAACTGTATTTTATGATCCTTCTATTATGCCGTCCTATTGTTTAACCGGATGTTCTGACGTTCCCACTGAATAACAATGGTACTTAGATAATGAACTTATTTTTTAGCAGTTGCAAAAGTTGTGACAGCAATAAACAAAAACTCCGATAAGTTTGTTTGTTTGTTTGGGTTTGTTATCAGAGTTTTTTGTTATGTTTTTGTTATCAGAGTTCAAATACTACTGTAATTTTGCTATTTCAATCAAAACAGCAATAAAAGAAAAAGGGCACCAAATGTTGTCAATTTCTAACAAAACTACGTAATTTGCTTCTTTTTGGGGTTCTGTAGTCAACAAGGAACCCTTACAGTTTCGCCATGTCCGTCTTGCTCTCTGACTGTCTGTCCTCGGCTTAGTTCACAGACTCAGTACTAGAAAGCTGTAATTTGGCATGGGTATACATATTAATGAACTGAGATAGGAGCCTTTTGGCCTCGTACAGGACTTCGGTTTTATTTTAATTTAACTTTTTTTTTAATGTTTCTATGAGTGTTTTTTAGTTTAATTTATGATCTCCTGTGCGAGTCCCAATTTCTTTTTCTTTCTTTCCTAATCACGCCAACAAAGTGGTAAACTGTAATCTTGAAAAAAATGTTTTTTTAGGGTACGTTCCTTGCACATAAAGTGGGGATGATATATTTTTTTGTATATTTTTTTTCTCGTCTATCCCATAGTGTGGGTGTATCGTTGGATAGACCGTTCAAAGATATTGCTGATTTGTGAAAACTATTTTCGATTCAGGGATCCGTATGCATACAATTAAGCTTTAAAGTGCTCATTTTTGATAGTCAAATGTCCCCCTCCCCCTGCCAGATTAATGGTTGATTTTGGATATGTGAAAAAAAATATGGCAGTAGTACCTATATATAATGAAATAAATAGGAAAACTATCACTACTACTTTCTACTACTTTCCTATTTATTTCGTTCGCAATTCTCCAACTGAAAATGTAAGTTGGTCGACTATTGTCGACCAACTTACATTTTCAGTTGGAGAATTGACTGTGACGTATATCGATGAACATGTTTAATTTATCTTAACTATGGAACCTTTCATTGTGTGTGGTCCGACTCGCACCTGGCTGATTTTTTATATTATTGTTTCCAAGTTTAAACACATTTAAATGTAGTTATTTACTTTGCAATAGTACTGCACAAGTAACACCTCACGCTGATAAAACACAAAAGATGACAATATAAACATTTTATAGCTTTATGCGGTGCCTGTTAACGCGCCTAGCGCGTTCGCTGCGATTTGTCTGGTGGCATCGCATAGGACATAGCGAAAATTGGGGAGGCAGTGAAAGTGTTAATAAATAACTAAATTTATAGACCCGTCAGAGGAGGCCATGTGTCGGAGAGAGTTAAATATTATAGTGGATAGAATAGACATGATTTTTGTTGTTTGACATTCCGTATTCTAAATTATTATATTTTTGTGGAAATATTTTATTATTGATACTAATTAAATATAGCAATACCAATAATACATTTTCTAAACCAAACGGAAGATCTCATATCTTCCGTTTGGTTTAGAAAATGTATGAAATTACTTCTTGTCAACAATAATAATTCATAGAGCTCTCGCTGGCCGTGCCTATTAAAAAAATATCTCACAAACAAGTGAGCATAGCCTGCGCCTAGTGTGAGTGTCACACTTCTATACATAATTACACTAATACGAACACGACTAAAATAGGCTTCGTGCATCCCATTGGTCAAAACGCTTGCATCGGGCGATCGAGTCGTGAGCTGTGCTATACGATTATCGCCTTAGAGGTGAGCATGCGGAACTTTGGCCGATAGTACCTACCTAT
The DNA here is from genome assembly GCA_905333075.3 of Atethmia centrago. Classification (NCBI taxonomy): domain Eukaryota; kingdom Metazoa; phylum Arthropoda; class Insecta; order Lepidoptera; family Noctuidae; genus Atethmia; species Atethmia centrago. Next base: position 18,572,123 of record HG995368.1, read on the forward strand.
TTTCTTTGTATCCCAAAAAACCTGTTTAGCTAGAGACAATTTTTAATGGAACAAAACGGTGAGTATGTCTGCAGGTAGCTACGAGATTTTTTACACCTAATTATCAGGGCCGGCCGTCTTTCCCATTGGCCACTCTAGACAAGTTTACAGGGTTCCGCGATTCATGGCTCCCAAGTGCCTGCCCGTGTCGTAGCTGTCAAAAGAAAACTTAACTTATCCCCGGCGGAGTGCAAATATATTCGAGCTCGCTTCGCTCGCTCGTGCATCCTACATTCTACAACGTTCTAAAATGCTCAGTGCCTCCAAATAGATTAATGACGGCCCTGCTAATTATAAATTACTAGCTTTTGCCCGCGGCTTCACCCGTGTGGAGGTCGGAAATTATCCCACGGGAATATACTACCAGGATAAAAAGTATACTATGTCCTTACCTAGGTCATGGTCGTGCTAAATCTTATACAAATCCGTTCAGCCGTTTTTGGCTTGAAAGCGTAACAAACAAACTTACTTTCGCATTTATAATATTAGAATACACACAACACCCGTCTGGTCGGAGGATCGTCCCTTTTCTAAGGAGGAAGAGTGATACTTACATCCAGTTCGTCATACCTAGTAATACTACGATGATACCTGCAAAGGCCACAAAGGCTCCCGCAGACAGGCGCGACGCGACACTAGTAGGTAGCACAATTTCTATGAAACTTCATGGAAAGTACGGCGACTTCATGGAAATTATGCACTTCGCGTCACGGTGCCTGTCGCGCGTGCGATATCGCGCCAGTCTGCACGAGCCTTAAGTCATATCCTAGCTATTCTCATTCGATAGACTATACATTTGTCATTTGTGCTTCTATAACGAACAATAACAAACAAACAGTTAGTCGTCAACAGCATCCCAACGTACCCACAATGATAATAATTTGGATGAATCATACCTACCAATAATATTGTTAGGTACAGTCACAAGCAGAAATACCTTACAGTTATCTAAGTACGCAAAATTCAAAAGCGTTTATCACGTGAAATAAAAATTGCAACTTTGAGACAAAACCTACTTCATAATATTACGACGTCCCGTCGAATAAAATGGTAACTCGAAATGTTTGACTTTGCAAGAAAAATAAGATGCGTTGTTTTAGGGGATTGCGTAGATCATCAATAATTTATAAAATATATTGTTTTCCATTAAAATGTAGAATGCCGATAATGTAGTGAACATTTAGTTACCATAACATGCTTTTACCATTTATTGCAGGGCCCTGGGCATTTGCCCAGAATGGCCAATGGAAAACATGGATCAAGGCCATGTTTTCCATTGGCCATTCTGGGCAAATGCCCAGGGCCCTGCAATCCATGGGGCCCCCAAGTTCCTGCCCGTGCTAGGGGCTGTCACAAGAAACTTCCCAAGTAACACAGAAAGCATTTTAACAAACGAATAGTAAACTTATGTAGGACTTAAGGTCCGTATAAACTCTTATATAAGTTCACCGAGCATCTTGACGCTTTATAGTAGCATTTTAAAACCATTATGATGCTTTACACTGTATAACGGTTGGATAACGGCATATCAAAATGCTTTTGTAAAGCCTTTAGTTTTAGTGCAGCAAACCACAATGCAACTGTAAGGCTTTAAGCAGTTTTTAGTGCTTCTGTATGTACAATAGCATTTTTAAGTAGTAAATAAATGCTTATTGCTGTTTTATAGCATAAACCTGAACCATTATAATGCCACGTAAATTCGATATACAGTTTTCAGCTGTTTTTAGTGCCATAGGGTCTACACTAGCATTTTTAAGTAGTAAGATAATGCCTGATGGTGCTTAATAGCATAAACTTGTACCATTATAATGCACCGTAAATCCGTTATACAACTTTGAGCTGTTTTTAGTGCCCTTTGTTGTGTAATAGCACTTTTAAGTGGTAATTAAAAGCCTAGTACTGCTTAACGGCATACACGTGAATCAATGTAATGCTTGCATTTTTAAAGATCAACTGACTTCTGTTGTACAGCTAACAGCTCTTTAATCAAATACACGTGAGTTATTGTAATGCGTAATACTCTATATACATTTATTTTACTGTATTCATAAAACTATTTGTTGACCATATTGGGGAAAAGATATATTATTATATAATCAACAAAAAAAATCAATTTTTATGGTGAACGTATAGGTATTATATATTATTAATTTAACTGTGTGTGTTACCTAACCGTGTTTGTATAACAATTATAATATGCTAATAACAAAATTATGTTGTGATTTCATTATACGTGTAATTTAACCATTTTGTTTTATAAAATGTTGATAAAATCTGTTTTAAAATAAGAGTAAGAACTGGAGGAATTAGACAAAAAATATCAATGGAACATGCAAGAATGTCTTCGAATCCGATCAATGCACAACAAAACGATTCGTGCGAAGTGAATTGTAGCGATATTAAAGAAGATTCCGTAGTTCAGCAAAATCAAGTAAGACCTGTCAACACTGGAAATACACACGGTACGGAATCCTCGTGTTTTGAAAAATCTTTTATTGAATACTAATCAAATAGCGTTAAAAGATTATGTAAGCAAATTATGAATGGATTGATTCCGGAAATATTACCTATGGAGCCAAGGACCATCTTAAAAACAGGTGTTTTTAAGATGGTCCTTGGCTCCATAGGTAATAGGTATTACTTTGGTAATATAAAAAAAAATTGGGGGCGAATATTGACATAACGGGAATTACTAATCACTTAACTTTTCTACTGAAAAACTGGACAGATGTTTTAGAAAATATATATTTAAATTAAACAAAAAACGTTATTTTAAGTACTTAAGTTTTTTATTTGTGTAGATTTAAGGGTAATCAATAATTCCTTTAGAATATTATAATTTTTTAATGAAAATTAACCCTAACCAACCAAAATTTTAAAAATAAATTGGTTTTGACAATTATCATCATTTCCCGCTGTTTAGTTTTTGTTAAAGAAGTATGACTGGACCATCATTCGAAAAGGATAAGATTTAAATCAATCTTATGTCAATCATACTTCCCTAGATAAATCTAGAGAAGCGAAAAAAATACAAATTCAATGTTACTCTAGCTTCTTTTGTTTAGGATTTTAATTATTAGACTGGGTAAACAAATCGAAACATACTAGTGTTTAACCATTGTGTCAATTTAAACTTTAATAAACAATTACACTTGCAAGTTTCAATTGTTTTATGAAAATTAACTCAATATCATTGTCTTATTAAAAATGGATTCATTATACAGATTCAAATCAGACTTATATAGCGAAGACATGTACAGGATGATTTGGTTATGTCTGACCATATTCTGAGGGGTGCTTATGTAGGTCATACTACATCTTTAACCCCAAAAACGAGAAAAAAAGTTTGCGTCGAAATGTATGAAACAACTTTTTTTTGCGTTTCCGTGGTTGGTCTGATGGTACTGAACGACATTATCATTGCATTTCTCAGACTATAATCAGACAACAAAATCACCTTGCATGTAGGAACATAAAGAATTAAATTCAATAATCAAAAACAAATAATATTAATTATTTTTATAATTTTTAATAATGTACTTTAAAAACAAGAAATCCTAGGTAGACTTTTCACACTATCTTTACTGTAGGTACTTGCAAGATCTTCAGGGATCGGAGTGGTTTGCACTTGGAAATAACTACTCGTATAGTAATGATTTTGAACTACTGTTGTCTGGGATGCAACCATGTCTGTGTCATTCACGCCTGTGTTTGAATTGTCTTCCATTATTGATAATTCAGCTTGCAAGCGAATATTGTTCCTTTTTAAAAAGCAGTCCATTAATCTCCATTATTTTTTATCGGGCTTGATCATCTTTCATTAATTTGTACCGTGATTTAGGCGGCCACCAAAGTTTACCATTTTCCTCCCACAAAGAAGGTAGTACCTACTGTTTTCCCTCTCTCTATCGTCTGTACTATTTTGTACGGCATTGTATGGCTGATGCAAAAATTACTGAAAATAAGAACATAATATTATTAAAAAGATATACTAGTTCGTGCGTTTTCTGAAGTTTTTTACCTAAAGTGTACAGATATATTTGATGGCTACTGTACTTGACTACACTACACCGATAATGAAGTAAAAACGGTCCTTTTTAAAAACAAATTGCGGAAAAATATCTTAGTGACGTATGAAGAATGACATGCACGAACACAACCGCCATGTGAGTCTCTCACAACCACAGAACCCTTATACTCAGAGAGCTCACAACTGAACTGACAAAATCGTTTCCACTGCGGTGTGCAGAGCGCGCGCAGGACATCGCTATAAACATGCACACAACAATGCGTAATGAATAGTTATGCAGATAATGCGTCCAGAAGGCCTTTTTATCAACTTTTGGTAAATGGATTCAAGTTGTACAAAAATTATGAAATGGGTTTTATTGTTTTGCTCAAGCATCCCCAAAATTGCGTTCAAGTAATGGCACTATTTCAACAAATCTACTGGTATACCGGTGAAGCCATATAAAACTACTTTATAGACAATGGCACTACAGTGGTTCATCAAAAGTCTTCTCTCTGGCCTCTGACTTAATAATTGTTCACGTGTGAGTATTTATACTGCTAGCCGCATTAATTAGCCTTTTTAAAGGCTCACCGGGCTTCTATAGATCGACACCATTTTGTAAATATTTTATAACCAGAAAATATTATTATTCGGACCTATTTATAAAAGCAATAGACCTATAAAATAATGATATAACTTAATTTAATACTGCCCAATCAATATTAATATTTTAACTATGCAAAATTCGTTCTATACTAGGAATACACCATTGTTTTGGTTATTTCACACATATCTTTAAATAACATTTTATATCAAAACCGCAAAATATCAAAGGCGCGTGAAAGTTTTCAATGAAACTTATATAGACATTTACAGTAAACTACACTGCGCTGTAATATTTGAAGGCATGAAATATCAAAATAGTCAAAAACTTACCCAGTATTATAAATTTTGTTTTGATGCAAACAAATATGGTGTCACTCACTCAGTTTTGACGGTCTTCGTCCATAATATTATAGTTCGAGAAAAAGTAGTTAAATTACAACGTTAATAATATTATAACATTTGTACCGAGGTATTAGAGATGATTTTGCAATGATGTTGGGTTTATTTAAGTTCTAACTGTGAACACTTAAATAGCTCCAATCATTCTTTTACTACATTCTAATGCTGGTCTAATGCTTTTGTAATGCAATTAACATCTTCATTGTCAATAACATTGCTAGTATAATGCTTCTGTAATGCGATAGGCAACTTCATTGACCGTAATAATGCTTCTTTAATGCGATTGATACTTTCTTTGACCACAATAATGCTAATATAATGCGCCTGTAATACAGTTAAATAACTATTGTGAACCTATTTAGGAACTCAAGCCGTATAATTTTTGCCCAAATAAGCATTACAGTACCGTATAAAAGTTTGTAATGCTACTATAGAACTAACTAAAAATGCGAAAACGATACAGAAATGCTGTAAGTCGGCCGTTATACTGCTTTGATGTGTTACTTGGGTTAACCTATCTCCGGCGGAATGCAAATATTTTCGAGCTCGCTTCGCTCGCTTTTGCATCCTACATAGGGCCCCAATGTACTAAAATGCTCAGTGACTCCAAATAGGTTAAATATATAAGTATTTGAGACCGTCACAACAAGCTCTTTCATTTGATATGTCGCATGGTAAAGTTTGTAAAAATTGTGTTTTTCTAATTTTCCCCCCAAAAGTGACCCTCATGTTCAAAATTCATTTATTTACGTTATACGTCCGTGTTTGGTCGCAGAAATTCACCAAATTTCAACTTAATCGGTACGGTAGATTCGGAGCCAATCGGCTGTTACAGACGGACAGACTCACAAACAGACAGACGAATAATCCTATAAGGGTTCCGTTTTTTCCTTTTGAGGTACGGAACCCAACATGCACAATCTACGTACATACTTATTATTAAGTAGTTCCAGTGGCCATCTGTGATCTTCATCATCAGTTTCACTTCACCAAATGGTGCTTTCCTAGAGCAAATGCACGAGTTGCTATAAAATATACCCCAATCGCTATAGGTGTGCCTACTAAATTTGTGGATTTCCCTCGATTTCCATAGGATCATCAGATTGTTACTTGGTGATAATGGAACCACCTTGGGAGCATACCCATTCTAACAAAAAAAAAATGTACTAAAAACAAAAAACATACAGACGAAAGATATTATAACCTCCTCCTTTTTGGAAGTCCATTAAAAAACATAAAAACAATCTAGCAGACGTAACCAAGTCCGAAAATTACGAATGTGCAATATATTTTTTTACAGTAATATGACTTTACCATTTAATTGGTGGGTTTCTATAATACTATGTATGTTCCTAACTTCCTAACACCATAAAATATCCATCAATACTGTAGGAGTAATGAAAGACACTATACCTTGGAGGTTTTTTGACCAAAAATTAACCTTTGTGCCACACATAGATCAGAGGCGTCAAAAATGATGCGGTTTGTCATAAGACTGTGTAAAGGTTTTCGACAAAGTAAAACAAAAATTTTACTTTATTATAGTTTGGTACGTAGCATAATAGAATACTGTAGTGTGGTGTGGCGGCCACACTATGCTACTCACAGTTTGCGTCTAGAGCGCGTCCAAAAACGCTTTGCTCGGCATTTACGATGCAAATTTTAAAAGGAAATATTGACTCACCGCCGCTGCTCGCACTTATAAACTTTCGTGCTCCTTCAAGAATTCAACGTAAACCACCGAACGGTGTTGGGATCTAACTCTCCATGCGCTAGGTTCTGTAGGGTTTTGAACAGTTGCAGCGATCTAACCGATTCCCACTTTGATTCTCTGACTAAGCAGAAATCTAAAATCTTGAGTTGTTTATCAGAGGTGATGTAAAGCATCCATTAAAATAATGTATGTTACTTACATAATTTTAGCAATCTAATTCAAAACTAAGTCTTTATTTAGATTACATATTTTTTCTTTAGTTTTAAGTTGGCTTGTAGACTGTACATGTACTTAGGCTTACAAATTAGCATAATTTTAGTTCATGTTTTGTTTACCTTTAAGTAATTGTTACACTGAAGTTTTTAAGATGTTATTTTTATCAAGATGTTAGTGTAAACAATTGTTGGTGAAACAAATAAATAAATAAATAATAAACAAAAAAATCACTTTTCAATCTTGCGTAAGTGAAATATATTTGTGCTCGTGACTGTACCTACTTTAAACTGATAAAACTCGGTCTCAGTGATGATGAACCACTATCTGCGTGGGATGACTCATTGATTAGTAGGTACTTGAACTCCGGGACCTATGGACCCGTTGCAGGGATGCGTCAAATAAGTAAAACTAATACGCAAGACGTATTTACAGTCAACAAAAGTTAGGTATACGAGTAGGTACCTACAGGCAACACAACATATTTCCACTAAGTACTACGCTTTTAATACTAGTTATTAATGTGGCTAAATGATAACAGCCGCCTGGGTCGATCGAAGGTTAAGCTACGCGTGCCGCGGTTGGTTCGTGGGTGGGTGACCATCAATGGATGGTGACGTGTTAAAGTGGTGAATTTTCATTTTTATTTCGCTACAATATGTCATTACATATTGTAGCGAAGTAAAAATGAAAATTACAAAAAAATTAAATTACAATTATAATAATTTATTATAATAAAAAAGTGTCGCTTCAAAAAATATGTATAATAAGCTATTGAATATCATTAAAAATTGTTGCGAAACAGTTAATTTGGCCTAAATGAAAAAAGATTACGAGAAAAAGTAAAAAAAATAAATCAATGCGAACTGGGCGGCCATAAGAAAGTGACAGTCAATTACTTCCACATGCGAAAAAAGACAGCGCAGCAATGCGCTGGAACTTCCTTTATTATACTCTTTGACTGGAACCAAAATAAAACCATGTATAAAGCGTCAAACCAAATAAAAATTGTTTAAAAATAAATTAAGCTATGTAGCAAAAATATTATCAGCCAGTTTTCAACACACATTTTGAATGCAATTTTGCAATGAAATTACTTAGGATTTTAGAATTACAGAAAAAAGTACACATGTGAACAGTATTTTACATGGAGCGACTGCCTATCCTGACCTCCACAACCCAGCAACTGGGTAATATGATGCCCCTTGGTAAGACTGGTTGTCAGACTTTCGGGCTTCTGACAACACGTAACGACTGTCAAAGATCCACGAATGACAGCCGAGACCAACGGCTTAAAGGCTCCTACATACTGGCGCGACTTGTCGCGCGACGCGTCGCGACAAAAAGGCACCGCTTGTAGCGCTACACGCGGTGTCTTTGTGTCGCGTCGCGTTGCGCGACAAGTCGCGCCAGTATGTAGGAGCCTTAACGTGCTTTCCGAGGCACGGAGGAGTCTCGGTACCTATGTAAAGATGGTCACCCATCCACGAACCAACCCCGGCAAGCGTAGCTTAACCGGATCGACCCGTGCGGCTGTTATTACTTACCCACGAGCTCCTCAATTGCAAGTCTGCTTAGACTTACTTTTTTAACCGACGAAAAAACGAAGGAGGTTCTCAAGTCGACTCGTATATTTTTTATAAACTTAAAGCTCGAAATAGAAAATTCAACTGGGAAAAACCTACTAATCCTATCCATTGTCTGTTTTTTAATCTCGGAGACTAAATTGACACATGCAAATGTCAAACTCCAAATTGAAAAAACGATCATTTGAAATGTCAAAGTAGTCTCTGAGATTAAAAATAAAAAACGATCTATGGTTAACCATTTCTGCAAATACATTCCTAATGTTACTCAAAAATATTTCATAGTTAAGGTCCTAAGGTGACTTGCTACTCTACTTGAATTTTCTTTCAGAACCTCACTCAAAACTCAAGCATTACTACATAGTTTAAACCAATCAAATTGCTTTAAACGAGTTTTAAGTAATGCTTGAGTTATAATTGAGATTCTGTAATACGTATTGTTGTTTACTAGTGTTGTTTGTAATCTTTGTTAAAATGTCCTTCAATGGCATTAACATTCCTGCACGAAATGTATCTTTACTTTAGAGCAGCGGTTCTCAAACTTTTTTGGTCACGGAACCCTTTTGACAAGCAAAATACTTGACGGAACCCTAGAATAAAACAATAGTTTTTAAAAGTGTATTCTTTATTATAAGCATAATAAAAGTACAATGTAACAGTTACTAATTATTACTTACTTTACCACATGGCAAGTACAATAATAGAAGATATTAAAAATGAAAAAATCTTAACTAATGGGAGGTATGATATTGTTTTTTATTTTTCATCAATTGGTTGATATCAGGTTTGATAGAAGACATTTGAAGTCTCATATCAGGTTCGGCGTCCAGTCTATTGCGATATTTTGTTTTCGTGGCTGCATAGATTGAGAATCCTGTTTCGCACAAATATGTTGTTGGGAACGGGAGAAGAATATTCAGAGCCATTCTGCCAAGCATTGGATATTCATCACGGATTCTGCACCAAAAATCGTTGAGAGGCGTCGTTTTGAACAGTGACTCCATACTTGTGTCTGATGACATTTCTAAAAGAGATTCATATATCTCGTTTGACATACTTTCGGGCTTTTGCAAGTTGGGTAAAAAAGGATTATGAATCCATGAATTCAGCTTCATTTTTGTGTTCTGTTCTTCGGGAAAATACTTTTCAAAAGATGCGCGCATCGAAGTGAGATATTGGACCAATTCTTCAAACACATCATCTTGAAACATTTCTGAGTCGTTATCGCTAACAAACTCACTGAGTGACGTAAAGCTTTCTACTTCTCTCTTACCAACGCAAATAATCCAAAAATCAAATTTTCTTTTGAAGGTAGTTATTTTGTTATAGGCCTGGAACACTGTTGTCTGTTTACCTTGCAATGATAAATTCAATTCGTTCAGTTTTTGAAAGATATCCGCCATAAAAGACAATCGGAACAACCAAGTTTTATCATACAAACGGTCTTTCAAATTAAAAGAAACTGTATCTGCTGAAAGAAACATTTGTAACTCGGCTCTAAGTTCAAATAGCCTTGTTAAAGTTAAAATACCTCGTCTGCTCGATGGCTGCCTCGGGGTAAAATACCCCGAGACAGCCATCGCACTTCTGTATGGAGCAGCAGTGTTTTATGTTTGCTGCCATAATCTTCACACAATAATGAGAACAATCGGGATTGTAGTGGTCGTGATTTGATAAAATTAATTATTTTTACCGCTTCATCCATAACTAATTTTAGATTTGACGGCATTTGCTTCATCGCAAGTGCTTGTCTATGCAGAATACAATGGCTGGAACTACAATTAGGCGCTTTACTTTTTATTCGTGATACTGCTCCTGCTGTTTTACCTGTCATCGCCTTGGCCCCATCTGTACAAATGTCAATGCAATCGTTCCAACTAAGATCATTTTCTTTAAAAAATATGTTTATTTTATTAAAAATTTCTTCCCCGGTAAGCATATTATATTCCACATAAGCATGTCTTGTTCAAAAGAACGTTCATATGGATATCTCACGATAACCAGCAAGATAGCCAGACCAGTGACATCAGTTGACTCATGCATTTGCAAGGCGAATCGTGTTTTTTGTAGACGTGCAACTAGTTCTTGTTTGGCGTAGCTTGCCAGATCATGGATTCGCCGTGAAACAGTATCGTTTGATAGCGGTACAGTAGAAAGATGCTTTGCAGATTTTTCATCGAGCATACATTTTGTTATGTCTAACACACATGGCTTTATTAAATTCTCAGCGATAGTGTGCGCTTCACCTGCTTGTGCAATGCGATAGCTAACTAAATATGATGCCTCCGTTGCCTTTTCATTGTTAGTTTGTGTTACATGCATCATATTTTTTTGACTTTCCAATAACTGTTCTTTTTTACGAACAAGAAATTCTTTATTCTTGTCTTTAGACTCAGGGTGTTCAGTTTCTAAGTTTCTGCGCAATTTGGCAGGTGCCATGGAACTATTAGGAAGCAGTTTACTACATAACATGCAGAGAGGTGAGCCGTTGGAATCAACAAATCGGAAACTGATATATGATTCATCATACTTTCTTTTTTTCGTCTTTGAAACCGTGGAGCTTGACGTCGTGGCACCATCGTCTGGATCGGTAATTGCTGTATTCTCCGCGCGTACTGCTTTTGAACATTCAGCGTCATTAGAAGATGTTGTTGCAACACGTTTAACACCTTTAAGCCAACGTTCCATTCTTCTTTATTAATAATGTTACACGTCAGGATGGTGGGGTCAAAATAATGCACAATCGTTACTGCGTATATGAGACAAAGTTTATTCCAAAGAAGAAATGTACAAAACTGATACAATCAGAATACAGCAGGCAGTAGAACTTACAAGCAGGCAGTAGGCTAGCCAGCTTGTAAGTAGGTAGGTACGAACTTATCGCTCCGAACGCTAATCGTCAACTGACTGACGAGGCGCGACTTTTTTTTTTTTTGTATGGCATCTCGTAGTTGACCTTGAGAGGTCGTGACTACTTAACCGGACTTTCCTGTGGCTGCCTTAAGCGAACTCAAAGCCTCCAGACAGGGGCGAATTTCTTATAGTACTAAGCGACTGCACGCTAAGGGCACCCCCTGTGGGGTACGGACCTCGGCTTAGGGCGTCGCTGGGGGGAGGACAGCAAGATGGGACAGGCTGGATCTGGTTAATATTATTATTATTAATCGGGGAATTTAAAGCTACAGGCTCAGCTGCGGCGCGGGCTGGCACTTCGTCGAGCAAGGGTCGGCGGGGACAATTACGTCGGGGTTTACGCGAGGGACCTCGGCGGCGAGGTCGGAACTTAGGTCGGTGTGAAAGAACGAGGCGCGACGCGCGATCGCCGCTTTTATACTTAGTCCTAGACTCGAACTGGAACATTCTCAAAAATACTCGAGTCGGCGCCTTTGATAAACAAAAAGCGGAAATAAAAATAGAAATACGAAAAAATGCGTTGTAAACAATCTCGACTTTATGCTTTTGAAGATAGAGCCGAAAGTCGCTTGTTCACAACTCTAGCGTCTAATTCAGAGGCGGCTTTTATCAAAGGGACTGCGCGCTCACAAGTATACGCGCGGCGGGCGGAGTCAAAACGTTCGACCAGTGACCAGAGAGAGGTGTTTTGATTTTTTTTCTAAATTCTTGCGGAACCCCTAAAGGGGTTTCGCGGAACCCTAGGGTTCCGCGGAACACACTTAGGCCCGTATTATAGAACGTCACTCAATACTCAAGCACTACTTAAAACTAGATTCAAGCCATTTGATTGGTTAAAACTAGTTTTAAGTAATGCTTGAGAATTGAGTGACGTTCTGTAATACGGACCTTAGAGTACCACTGCTTTAGAGGTTCCGATTCCGACTATACGTAGCTAATTGCTATTGTGCTTTGACAAGGATAAGGGCAATAGCTTTAAGTACTTATTTACACCGCAACTACTCATAGATACATTACCTTCTTTACCTTCTATACCTTCTTTTCCATACAATACTATTCATGATAATAACAAACGCAAGGACTGACTGTGTATTTGCGATAGTTGGCTCACAGCGTGTAGCTGCAGATACAGTGAAGCTATTATCGCTGAGTCATATCATCTCAGATGTGTGTTATATTCATCTATCGAATCGGTAACTTACAAAAAAGTTTCAGTGGAGTGGCGCAGTGGTTGAGCAATTCATTGGCTCCTGACCGCAGGAGCCGGCTTGAGTCGCGGATTCAATTTACTAATTGAATCCCAATCGCAATTGGTCGCCGAAAGACTGTACTGAGGTACTCCTCAGTAGTCTTTCTGCGACATTGTTTTCTGAATGTGAGAAAGATAGTATCAGAGTATTCACAAAACAGAAGAAATTGTAAGGATAAAAATTTTTGAATTCCATGTTATCAGTACCTCACAGCTATACCGCATATAATAATATTATGTTTGGGTAAACATAATATTAATATTTTGTACTGATAAAATGTATTCAATTCTATTCTAAAAAGCTCTTTATTGTCGCATAAAATGGCTGCCCTTGCTTGGGTTGTGTCATTCAAGGAACATGGTGTTACTATAACTGGTATCGATACTAGTCTTACTAGATATCACGTTTGGATCATTACGTCCGTTGTAACAGAAAACATGAGTAGGTTTACTTACGTTCTGTTAACTGAGAACAAAATTTGTCTTTTCTGTGTTTTCTGCACAAAATAAAAAAACGCTTATTAATTGCATCACGTTTACGTATTTAAGTGAAGGAAAACAGCAGGAAGAGATAGATCCGATGGAAGGCCAGAGCGCAGTAGCTCCTGTTAGGTATGCGGAGTCTAGTGAAAAACAAGATAATCAGGGAGAAGACATATTTGTGTTTATATTACGTGTTATTGAGTAGTGGATTAAAAATAAAATAAGAATAATTTATTTTTCACCTTTGTTTATTGGTGTGATAATGATTATAGTTTAACGTTTGATTAGAAAAGTAGGCTTACACTAGTACAAGTGTGTAATCAATAGACACGCGTTTCATACGACGTTTTTAAACACACTTGCGAGGAAATGTGAAATGTACACCGTGTCCACAATTCGATGGGGTAACTTCAATATCGGCTAATATTACAGTTAATGTACCAGAAACATCAGATTTTTAAATGTTGCTTGTTTCACACAAAACAGGTGACTCTTGGTATAGTATTTTGGCGGGCACCTGAACAAAATTGGTACCTACTAATAGTATGATAATCAAATGTGATCATCATAACATTCAAATCAAATCAAATCAAAAAGCCTTTGTTCTAGCATAATTTACATAGCATAATTTAAGCACAATAATTATTTTATCTTATCACATATTTGGTTATTACACATTTCTTTATCATTTATTGTTTAAATTCAAATTGATAATCGTATAATTATTATGTCCTTGTAAGCAAATTATAGGTTCAATTATGTAATTATAAGGATTAAAAATATTATTATTAATGTTGGCATGGACGTGAAATTATTTACTTATGGAAGTCGCCTCTGCAGCGTAGGCCTCCCCGAACTTTCTCCATTTTTCCCTATCTAGCTTGTCTCCTCCAGTCTGGTCCACATCTTTCTTTAAATATATCTTCCCAGCGCTTTCGCGGTCTTCCTCGTTTTCTTTTCCAACTCTAGGTACCCACTTTATGATTTTCTTTGTCCATCTTTCGTTTTCCATTCTGCAGATGTGGCCCGTCCCCCATTTCCATTTCAGACTTCTTATTCTATCATAATATTAGCAGGTACATACCAAATTTTGTTCAAAAAATCATCTGTGATTAATGAATCACATATTTTTTTTTTTTTTTTTTTTTTATCCTTTATTAAAAAGAACCAGGTTCTTAATAATTAATTACAATCTAGCCTATAAGACTAATAAGTAATTTAAATCTAACTTATTTTTTTAACGTGATAATTATTTTAAAACTTAGAATAGTGTTGTTTGTACTTTACACAAGTTCGTTCCACTTTCTTAGAGTCTGATATAATAATATAAACACTTTGTTCATGTGTTATATGTGTGTCATTGTCACTAATATGTCTACACTGTTTACACTACACTAACTCAAAAGGTTTTGTTCGTTTTAGTCTTCGCACTATATTTGTTTGGTCTAACAGCTGGATTGCCTCGATGTTCACATGTTGGTGGAGTCGGTGTTCATGGGCCTCAGCAAATTTTTGGATTATGTTGGTGACGGATTCCATTTTTAGGTCACGATGGAGGTCGTCATTTCGTATATACCAGGGAGCATTAACAATACTCCTGAGTACCTTATTCTGGAATGTTTGAATAATTTTGATGTTGGTCGGTTTAATACAGCCCCACAGTTGGATTCCATAGGTCCATATTGGCATAAGAATATGCTTATATAATAACATTTTGTTATATATCGATAGGCAGGAACCCCGTCCAATCAACCAATACATGTTTTTAAAACGCATGTCTAGTTCCTGTCTTTTCTTTTTAACGTGCGCTTTCCAGCGCAGTTTTGCGTCAAGCGTTATGCCAAGGTATTTAGCTGTATTTGCGTATGGCACTTGCTGGCCATTTATGAAGATTGGGTGGTAATGACAATTCCTGTTGGTGAAATCAATGTGAAGTGACTTCGATTCATTCAATTTGATTCTCCATTTTTGTGCCCAGTCGTGAACTTTATTTACAGCGATTTGTACCTTTGTTATTGCTTCCATATGGCATGACCCTGTAGCCATAATGGCACTGTCGTCCGCAAAGGTTGCAATAGTATTATTTTCCAGCTCTGGTATATCATACGTGTACAACAGGTAGAGGACTGGGCCCAGCACACTACCTTGGGGCACGCCAGCTTTAATAATTTTTAACGTGGAGAAAGCATCCTCGTGCCTTACTCGAAACATTCTATCTGTAATGTATGATTGCATGATATCGGCAAAATCATTGGGCAGTATAAGTCTTAGCTTGTATATCAAACCCTTATGCCAAACTCTATCAAAAGCTTGTGCCACATCTAAAAATACTGTGGAGCAGACTCCTTTATCTTCAAGCGTTCTTTCAATGATGTTGGTAATTCTATGTACTTGATCTACTGTTGAGTGTTTCTCTCTGAAACCAAACTGATGGTCAGGGATCAGGTTTCTCTCGGTTATGATAGGTTTTAAGCGTTTTAAAAACAATTTTTCAAACAGCTTTGATAATATAGGCAGCAGGGAAATGGGCCTGTATGATGATGCTTCGTGAGGTGGTTTACCGGGCTTTGCAATCATAATCACTTCAGCAACTTTCCATGGCTCTGGAACATGCTTTAGCATGAATGCAGCATTGATGAGTCTAGTAAGCTTAACGATGGCTTTACGCGGCAGATGTTTTAGGATTTCTCCCGTGATAAGGTCATACCCTGGGGATTTTTTTAGGCTAGTGATTTGAATTTCCTTTGCAACTTCTTTCGGGGTCACAAGCTTAATTCTTTGATCTTGCAGAATGTTGTCAAACTGTAGGTTGTCTACAGATCCGTCATTTGGCTGAAAGGTTTCTTCTAAGTAATGTGCAAATTTTAGAGCTTTTTGCTCATTGCTTATGGCCCACTTTCCGTTAACATCTCTGATAGGGGGCATTGGTGTAATTGGCCTTTTAAGTGACTTTGTCGCTTTCCAAAGAGAGTATTGCGTTGTATAATCGCTGGTTAACTGACGTAGGTTAGTATTCAAAACCTCATCTTGAAAGGTTTGTATTTTTCTTTTCAGTCTTTTCGTAAGGTTATTCAAAAGAGTTTTATCTTGCGGGAATCTAGTTTGCTGCCATCTTTTTCTTTGAGTCCTTTTTTCATATAATAAGTCTATTATTTCCTTTGGGTAGGTATTTCCTTTGAATTTTTTTAATAGCTGTGGTGTGTTGTTCCATGCACATTGTTGAATATTGTTGCTAAACTTGTTTACTTCAGAATCAAGCTGATCTTTGTTTTTTAACGTAGTTTTTAGGTCAATAATATTTTGTAGGTCTAAGCTAAAACGTTCCCAATCCGTAAACTTGTTTACTAATGTCAGGTGGTTTTCTCTTAGTAATATTTTGTGACTTAATTGTAATAATATCGGAGAGTGATCGGAGTTCATGTAGTACCCCTCTTCCACACTCAGATAATTGGTCGATATATTTTTGACTATGAAAAAGTCGATAAGATCTGGTAGTTTCTGGTGGTCAGTCGGCCAGTAAGTAGGTTTTCCAGTACTTATGACCTCACAGCGCATGTCTTTCACTGCACTTAGAAGCTGTCTTCCCTTTGTTGAAGTTAATCTTGATCCCCAATGAGTGTTCTTAGCGTTAAAGTCACCGCCTAATATAAATCTCTGTCCAAGGAGTCTGAAGAAGTGTACATATTGTTCTTTGTTTATCATGTGTCTTGGGGGACAGTATACGGCCGCTACTGTAACATTAAATTTATTTGTTTTAACTGATATCGCCACAGCTTGCGTGTCTGGCTCCTCATATTTACACTGTTCGTAATGACAGATATTTTCTCTTATGATAACCGCGCTACCTCCTCGGGCCGTGTTGTTGGGGTGCAGCGAGTGATAAACCTTATAGCCTCTAAACTTTACGAAAGACTGTTTAGTAAAGTGCGTTTCAGAGATCAAACACACATCAATATTTTCTGTATCTAGGACCACTTGCAACTCATGTTGGTGTTGCAGCAGTCCGTTGGAATTCCACGCCATTATTTTTAGTGTGTTATTCATGATTGATTTTTGTAGTGCTTGATTCTAATTTTTCTAGTCTCTTGTCAAATGAAGAGATGCACTTCAGGATCTGGTTAAGCTTGTCCTCAAGAGTTGATGGTTGTATGCTTGGTTTTACCACTTGTGCATATGAGGCACTTTTAGATGTTGTAATTTTCGCGGTTGTCTGTGCAGACGGTGCTCTTTGTTTTGTTGTCTGTGTGTCGGTGTTACTAACGATTTGCTTAATGGCAAGGTTATTGGGTAAATTATGTTTAGAATTTTTGTTCTTCATCATTTGCATCTCCTTGGCGACTAAACACCCTCTGTAATTAGCTGGGTGAGGTAAGCCACAGTGGACACACTTAGGTTTATCTTGTGCAGGTTTGTTGCAATCAGCTGTGAGGTGTTTACCTGTACATTTAACACACCTTGGCTCTTTTGAGCAATACTTTTGGGTATGACCATAAGCCTGGCATCTCTTACACTGCGGTATTATTTTTGACGTTTTAAGCGGGTTTATTTCAACTTTACACCCTAGGATATGTTTAATGCCGTAAATTTTACTAACATCTTCGTCATTCTTGAACGATAATATAAACATGTTCAGCGGCTCTTTTGTTCTCCAGCTTAACTTGTTAATTGCAGTTTCTATCTGGAATCCCTGTGACGTTAAATCATCTTTAATCCGATCCGGTAGACAGGAAGAATGCAATTTTTTCGCCACTACTCTTATTGGCCTGGTCTGCTTATCCTCGTATGAGTGCCATAAACAGTTATTTTCTGTTAAGCGTCGAGCAATCACTCTGTAGGACTCTTCGGTTTTGGCATTTATTTTGACACTATTACCGCTTAACATTTTGGCGGTAAATGTTTCTACTGACTGGGATTCAGTCAAAAAGTCGTAGAATGTTTGATAATTCTTAACACCGTCCACTACGATTGGAGGCGGTGCTATGATTTTTTTAATGGTTGCCTTCTCTTTGTTGTTGAGTTGCCGCTGCTGAGCGCTAGTTGTAGCTTGTTGTAGTGGTGGTGGAGGAGTGAGGGAGGTGTTTAACTTCCTTTTCTTCCTGTTTTTCGCCCTAATCCACCCAGTCTCTTTGGCCAGTTCATCCTCATCCGTGCAGTACTCAACGTCACTTTTAGTAGGCTGAGCAGGAGTTATGGTCTCACTGACCTGTTTATCTGAGGGTTCTTCTTGTTCCTTTGCCTTTAGGAATTTTAATTGACCTTGAAGATCTTGTACCTGTTCCTGCAAGGTTTGTATGTGGCCGTTCAGTTGACGCACCATTTGTTGCAGGTTTTCTCTGTCCGTTTTCTCCTGGATGTAACAGTCATACAACTGTTTCTCCAGATCAGTTTTTATTTTAACAGACTGTGTTGCAGCCATTATTTAGTTTTAAGGCGAGCGCGATACCTAAACAATTATAATAAATACTTCATGACGATTTCCGCACTTGTAACTGGGTCATCGCGGTGGCCCCGATAGATCGACGTACACTGCGACGACGAAGTTGTGATGCGTCTGCAAAATACTCTTAACTAGAGCACGCGCGCGCGATCGGTACGTCCGTTCACAATAGTAGTTAAACACTCACTGTGAAAAACAATAACTGTGTCCTTTAAAAAATCACATATGATTTTTTAAAGGAGAAGAGAAATACTCCATAGTTTCCTGGGCCCAGGTGTTAACTCAATCAAACTAGTGTTATTTGTAAGAGGATATATCGCACCTTCGGTGCAACAAAGTCACAAATAGCCAAAACTGCAAAATCGAGCTAAGTATGCCAAATTGTCTCTGAACCATGCCTATACTTGGGGCAACAAAAACATCCGCGTAAGTATCTCAAAAATCTACTAGATGGCGTAGGTGCCTTTGTAGTTATTGGCGGTTTTTTCATGCGTTTTGGGCCGACAACGTTTCATTGGACAGTAGAGCCCCCGCCCCCGCGAGTGTTTGACTTACGTTGGAGCTACAGCCACACAAAGGTAATTATGACCATTTTTATTCTCACTTATTGGAGCGACAAAAACGTATCTATTTTTAAGACCTCAATTAATTTTTATAAATTACAAACATTTTGGAGCTACAAAGGCATTTGTTATAAAAGCGTTTTTATTGCTCCAACATTATTATATTTAACTACACAAATTGGAACTACAAAGTCACTAACAAAAAACTGTTTTTTTAGGTCCATTTATATTATTTTTTCAACTATTCTATTGGATCTACAAAGTCCTAAACTATAAAAATGTTGTAAAGGTCCAATATTTGTATTTAGAACGTGATATTAAAAAGACTTGTGACTTTTTAATCCCATTTTTTGTATCATAAGTACTAGCTGTTTAGTTTAAAAACAAAATTGAGACTTTGTTACTCCATAATCATTAACTTATTCAATTTTTTTGTCAAAGTTGCACCTAAATGTAAGATAAAGTTGAAAATCGATTAAAGACAAACTGTCTCGACGCCGAGGACCGAAACAGTTTGTCTTTAAATTTTAGTTTAGAGAATAGCATACTGTATTATATCTACGGTATCGTACATACATGACTAAAGCCACTTTGACACACCATGGAACGAGAAATTTAATTTGAGTAAGTTGTTATAATTCGTAATTTCTTTAATGGGTGGCTGTTCGGCTAATCTAACTAATGAACCTTTCATAATTTCCCTACTGTTGTTTCTCTCACTTCAGGTGCGTGCCTTGGCATTGGCATTTAAAAAAAACACTGTAAATCTAATTAACAAATATCTTTAAAAACTATTTTTATTTCAGAGAGCAATGGGTTCCCGAAGTAAAAAAATTCTTTCTATGGTTCCGATTCAAGACAATAATTTAAAGGAAAACAATACATTAGTTGAAACCTGGTTAGCGAACTTTCATCCGGAAGATCAGGACAATAATCATGATTCCAATTTAGAATCCTCTCGTTTTTCAATAAATAATATCTCCAGTACTTCATATTATGATACAAAAAACGAACTGTCAGTTACTCACAGGAGCACAAAATGTGATAATGACGTGGACACAGTTTTAATACAAGAAGTAAACGCTGATTCAATTTTACCAAATACCGTAATAGAGAATGTCGCAACGAAAGATATTGAAAATGCAGTCATTACTACAGATAGCGAAAGATTTAACCTTTCAGTTGATGGAGAAATAGTTTCTTCCAATGTTGTTATCACAGATATAGCGCCAGAAAACACTTTAGCAAAAAATATGCTAAGGCAAGACACCATCTCGAATGCCAATGAAATGAACCCAGACAATAATGAAGATTTTTCCGTTAGTGATGGATCTGAATATGAACCACCGCAAAAAAAGCGACAAAATAAAGTTTTTCAGCCAATCCGTAAGACATCTAGCTCTAGCAGTGATTCCTCCACCTCTAGCAGCGACTCCTCCAGCTCAACTAGCGGATCATCCAGCTCTGGCAATCGTTCCAAGCACTCCAAATCTACATCTCGCTCGAAACGTGTTTCTAATATGTCAATTGTACATCATAATTCAGTCTCTGAGAATATTCAACCAAGTACTGAACAACCCCGTATTGTAACAAAGTCTAAAAAAAGGACCAAAAACCCAAGTCAATGGCAAAAAAACCAGAGAAAGTATTTAAAAAACACTGGTCAAGCCTATACGTCAACTAGAGGTAAAGCCATGCCGGAAAAAAGTATTCGTCCACCTTGTACAAGTACTTGCCGATTGTCTTGTTCAAATAAGTTTTCCACAGACGATAGGAATGTAATATTTAAGACATACTGGGGCCTTAATTCTTTTCAAAGACAGCGTGACTTCCTTGCTTCTTGTGTAAAGCAAGTTGAACCTGAATTCCGTACCATTAAGATTCGAAAAGGTGGAGACGTGAATAGAAAATGTAGAAAACCAAACACATCCTACTTTCTTGTAAATAAAGGTAGTGAAATAAGGGTTTGTAAAACGTTCCTATTGAATACATTGGCTATAAGTAATAAACCACTACGCACTGTAATTGAAAATAAATTTGCAAGCATAAGTGTAATTCCAACAGATAAACGCGGTAAGCACGGAAAACAGTCAAAGCTGGATGCTGAAATAATACAATCTGTACGTGACCACATTAATTCGATCCCTAGGATGGAAAGCCACTACATCAGAGCTAATTCATCAAGAGAGTATATAGATGGAGGTTTGACTGTAGCCGAACTACACCGTAACTATAGGCAAAAACGTATATCTGACAACAAGGAACCAGCCAATTACGACGCATACCACCGGATTTTCAATACCCAATTTAATATCAGCTTTTTTATTCCTCGTAAAGACCAATGTGACGTATGTGAGGCCTTTAAGAATGCCGTAGATAAAGAACCGTTGAGGTCCAGTTATAACTTACATCAAGAGGAAAAGAGTCTAAGTAGAATAGAAAAAAAAACAGATGTAGACGAGTGCAAAAAGACCGATAGCAACAGCATTGTGGCTATATTCGATTTTCAAGCCGTATTGCCTTGTCCTATAGGTCAATCGTCGGCATTTTTTTTATAAAAGTAAACTTAATTGTTATAATTTCACAGTATCAGATATTAAGGATGAGAAAACATTCTGTTTCTTTTGGCATGAGGGTCTGGGTAAACGAGGAGCCAATGAAATAGGTTCTTGTTTGTACGATTTTTTAAAAGAATGTTCTTCGACTAAGCCAAATTCAGATATAACTTTTTTCTCGGATAACTGTTGTGGCCAACAAAAAAACAAATTCATTCTTAGTTTATATTATTATGCCGTTTCAACCTTGCCCATTAGATCTATAACACACAAGTTCCTAATTCGTGGGCACACGCAAAACGAAGCGGATAGCGTCCACTCGGTAATAGAGAAAAATATTCGTCCAGCAAAAAAATCTGGACCAATTTACACCCCAGATCAATATGTGGCTCTAATCCGTAATGCCAAAAAGACCGGTAATAGTTTCACTGTTAATGAAATGAATTTCAATAGTTTCTACGATTTAAAGTTACTTTCTAACGATATTAACCTGAACACTGGCAAGAATATTGATGGCGAAACAATCAGAATTTCTGATGTCAAAGTCGTGAAATTCATTAAAGATTCTGATACCTATTTGTACAAAACCACGTATAAAACTGAACATTGGAACATAGCTAAAATTAAAATTAGTCGTGAAGGCAAAAAAAATATAGCAGATATTAATTTGAGTGCCGCTTATAGCTCTAAGTTGCCAATTGCGAACAATAAAAAGCAAGATATTCGACAACTAATAACTGCTAATATAGTTCCAAAATATTATGAAAACACGTTTAACAGTTTAATTGATTAATTATTTACAAAAGCTTAAATTTAATTAAAATAAAAACTAATAAGATTAAGTATAAAACTTTGTAAAAGTTCGTTTTTTACTGGATCTTTAACATTTTTTAATATTTTTTTTGATTATAAATAATAATTAACAATTAATAATAAGAACATTGTTATATTTTTTACTACTTATTGTTTATCGTTTGCTGTCAGCTATAATGACAACAAAAATTGAAGTTGATTATGATGTACCTTTTTTGATGAAAATATTTCCAATTTATTTTTTTATTTGATTTTTCAAGAAATTTATTGTTTATAAGTTTGAAGATTATTATGAAACCATTTATAAGACTGATTATAAGACTGTTCGTAAGTTCCTAAGTTTAAAAGACTGAGTATTAAGTAAGTCTGCTTTTCACAGAATTTGATTACAACTCAACGTTTAAAAGTGATGCCAAATAATGTTGTAGTTATAAGAATTTAATTTTTTTGAGTTACCTTTTTGTTAGTAGTTGAATTTCGAGAAGAAAATATACGATTATGTTTGATTAAGACACTTTATTTCATTTAAAACCTTATTTTAAATAATATGGCTTAAGTCATAAAACTAAATAATTCCTGGTGCAACAAAGTCACATTTCAGGACACTTTTTTTTGTTATGTCTTTTATTAGGGTTTTTTTGATAATTCAATATAAGATTTTTAACGTAAAACTATAGCAAACAAAATAAACAATTCATTTTATAAAGATTTCAAACCTAATATAAATAGTAATCCAGAAATGAGGAAATAAATGCGAAAAAAAAACTAAAAGTCCTCTCCTGTAAAATTTAAAAAATAGCTGTTGTGACTTTGTTGCACCGAAGGTGCGATATAATAACAAGGCCCCACTGAAAATTTGGTGAGATTTGGCTATCCAGGAATCAAGTTATACGAAGTATAGTAAACGAGAGGTTACATTAATAACATTGTAGATTTTTTTTTGTTATTTGCTAAATATTTTTGAAAGGCTTCGGTTGTGTAATGGTTTTATGCATGGAGTGCAAGTAGAGAGCCTCCATGTGTGACGTGTCGAAGATCTGACACGTTTGGCACGCCCTGGACAGTCGCTACAGTCGAAGAAGTCTCTACATCCAATATCCTGCACTTCTATGTTCTATGTTAGAGGGTTTGGTTTCCGTACTTAGTCCTTTAGATGGACCATTGTGCGTGGGCCATGGCGGCCGTTTGGTGGTTATTCCAACCAGCCCACCTCCCTCCAGAAGTTGATCAAATCTCCTGGTCTGTTTAAAATCTCTGTGTAGGTTCTGGGTGCCCCGAGGGTTTTATGTTCTGATATGGGCGACGCCTGTGCATTCGAAGAGCACGTGCGCAGCGGTTTCCTCTGCTTCCATGCAAGCCCTGCATAGGGGGCTGTCTGTTATGCCTATTGTGTTAAAGTGTTTGTTTAGTGAGCAGTGGCCCGTGATGATCCCTGTCAGAAGGCGCAGGCCTGTCCTGTCCAGGCGTAATAACCGCCTGGTTAACTTACTATCCAAGGATGGCATAGCCTCCTTGGACAGTCTGCACCCAGGTGCCGAAGACCACCAGTTCTCCGCTTGTGTGTGGGTGAGCTCCTGTAGCCACTTGGGTAGTTGGTTGAAGGGGATGGGTACGATCGGTTCCGGTCCGCAGACTGACGTGCCGGATGCTCTCCTGGCTAGTTCGTCAGCTGCGTCGTTACCCAGCGATCCACTGTGTCCTTTTATCCATTGCAGTGTCACTGTATTGCGGTTGAAAACTGTTAAGCGTTCTAGCGCGTTGTGACATTCTTGTGTTAGTCTCGAAGTGCTGTGTTTCCTTCCTAAGGATTGGAGAGCTGACGCGCTGTCGGAGAGTATACGTATATGAGTATCCGTGACTCTCCTGGCTTCTATGGCATACGCCGCTTGTATGATGCCCACACACTCTGCCTGGTAAACGGTGTTGAACCTTCCC
Source organism: Atethmia centrago (assembly GCA_905333075.3). NCBI lineage: Eukaryota > Metazoa > Arthropoda > Insecta > Lepidoptera > Noctuidae > Atethmia > Atethmia centrago. The sequence continues at coordinate 18,596,640 of HG995368.1, forward strand.
AGCGGGCTGGATATGTTTATGTTAAGGTCGTGTGAGAAGACGCCGGCTCCGGTTCCGGAGTTGGTCTTTGAACCATCGGTGTATACTCTTACCTCATTCGGGCCTTAACAGTCACACCGTTCCTCTGTGAGTACTATGTTGTAGTGCTTTTGGATGCAGTATAGTTTTAGGGGCTCTGTCGCAGGGTGATGCCATCATTGGTCGTCGTTTGATCACATCCTCCCTTATTCGTATGTGCTTGACTCTGGAGTCTTTACTCAGAGTTCCTATTATGCTAAGCCTAAAGGCAGCCAGGGCCGCCTCCTCTCGCACAATGAGATGCAGAGGCGGCAGCCCAAGCATTGCCTGTAGGGCAGCAGTGGGCGTAGTTCTCGTACAGCTCGTGATTGCTACACAAGCAAAACGTTGTAGCTTTTCGAGATCTTTTTGGGCTGTGCTCAGGTCTGTCCTGGGCCACCAGACTAGTGAGCCGTATGTGATAGTTGGCCGGATGACCGTGGTGAATAGCCAGTGTGTAATCTTGGGGTTAATTCCCCAGTTCCTGCCGAGCAGTCTTTTGCACTGCCACAGCGAAATGCTGGCTTTTGTGATGATGTAGTTTATCCTGCACTTAGAAGCAATAGGTTCAGTAGGTAGGCTTTTAAAAAAGGGAGAAGAGGAAGTAAAAATAAAACACATGTATAAACATGTATAAAATATTTATTATTTCATCTTCAATAATTATGAGAATGTCATCGAATAATTGTGCAGGAGGCACGATATTTTCTTGGTATATTGCCCAACTGAGATACCATATTATGTACATTACATGGGCACAGCAGCCTACTACATACAATACAATTACAATAATAGCTTAATATTGAATGAGTCACGAGCAGAATCATTGTGGTTGCACCGCCGCACACTGGTCCCGAATGATAAAAAAGTGGACATTAAGAAATTTTTGACAGAAGGTCAACGGATTCGGCTGATTTTTTTTTTGTAGACAGCTGATGCAATTACAAATCAATTTTATAGATTGAGTTTTTGCCAAATAAGCCGTATTTTCAGAGAAAAAAAATATTCAAATATTTTTTGTATGAAAGAAATCCTAATTTTGTCTTTATCTTCCAAGATTCAAACGTATTCAAAATAAAACTTAGCGCAGCTTGTAGAGGTGCTAATTGCTCACCACTTTGTCATAGACACTCTTCTGCGATTTTGTGCTCCTTTTGAGTTACAGGCACTTTAAATATTTTTTGTATGAAAAAATCCTAATTTTCTCTTTATCTTCCAAGATTCAAACGTATTCAAAATAAAACTTAGCGCAGCTTGTAGAAGAGCTAATTGCTCACCACTTTTTCATAGACACTCTTCTGCGATTTTGTGCTCCTTTTGAGTTACATGCACTTTAAATATTTTTTGTATGAAAAAATCCTAATTTTGTCTTTATCTTCCAAGATTCAAACGTATTCAAAATAAAACTTAAAGCAGCTTGTAGAGATGCTAATTACTCACTACTTTGTGATAGACACTCTTCTGCGATTTTGTGCTCCTTTTGAGTTACAGGCACTTTAAATATTTTTTGTATAAAAAAATTCTAATTTTGTCTTTATCTTCCAAGATTCAAACGTATTCAAAATAAAACTTAGCGCAGCTTGTAGAGTAACTCTTACAAATATATGAAATTATCAGTATCAAATAAACAAACAAGGAAATCTCAAAACGTGTTCAGACATGTTTATGTACAGGTAAGTTATTGTGTGACTCGTATGTAAAATTTTTTTTGTATAGAGTCATTGCTTAATTACCCTATAAGTGACGATTTCGGCTCTATTTGGTCATCTAGTCGAACGCGTCGAAAACGCTGAATGATGAATAGGTATATAAATTGCAATTAAAAATTCCCTTTGTAGTTTTGCGGTATTTATGTAGGAGCACATCTTAGTATGTTTTATTTTCTCGTGACTCATCCAAATTGCAAGAATATTTGGCTCATTATCTAACTACCCCATTAAGTAATGAGGTAGTTAGGTAATGAGCCATTATCTAACTACCCCATTAAGTAACGGGATAGTTGGGTAATGAGTCATATATCAATAGTATAAGGGCAAGCGGAACCCGTTTTTGTTCATTACGCGTCTTGTGCTCGTAAAAACAACACAATTTTTTATCAACTATCACCACATTGTAACTTTTATTTATTTGCCTGTAACATTTTTGTATCAAAATGACTACATTTGTGACTAATTTAGACATTTTTTCTTTTTTGAGTAATAGTGGGTGCCTTAAAAATAGTGATTTACTGTGTCAAACCATTATAAATCGTATTTCAAGTGAAATTCCAAACGAAGAGCTCAGTATTATCAAAAAGTTTTGCCAAAATTATACGTCAAACCTAGCTAGAAGATGGGACAATTCAGGTAGAAACGAAAGATTTGGTGTTAAAAACAAGGAGTGGTTGGAGTCTAAAATTTTGTGGCCAACTTTAACTTCTGTGAATTTTCCTATGTTGTTTGATCCAGAATATACCATAGAGGACATTTCAGTAGACGTAGAAGAGCATAATTTATCGTACGAAGAGGAAGCGGGTGCATCTACATCAGAAGCTACCACAAATACGTTTGAATCTTGGAAGATAAAGACAAAATTAGGATTTTTTCATACAAAAAATATTTAAAGTGCATGTAACTCAAAAGGAGCACAAAATCGCAGTTGAGTGTCTATGACAAAGTAGTGAGAAATTAGCCCCTCTACAAGCTGCGCTAAGTTTTATTTTGAATACGTTTGAATCTTGGAAGATAAAGACAAAATTAGGATTTCTTTCATACAAAAAATATTTGAATATTTTTTTTCTCTGAAAATACGGCTTTTTTGGCAAAAACTCAATGTACAAAAGTGATTTGTAATTGCATCAGCTGTCTACAAAAAAAAAATAAGCTGAATCGGTTGACCTTTTGTCAAAAATTTCTTAATGTCCCCTTTTTTATCATTTGGGACCAGTGTGCGCCGTGCTAACAGTGAACGACCGCAGCGGACATAAACACTGGAATTAGTGTTGCCCAAATGCAAGACCAAGGTCTTGCGTTAGTACACCTGGTGTTGGTCTTGGTATTGCGCTCTCGGTCTTGGTCTTGGTCTTGCAGCATGAGTCTCGAAAGTCTTGCAAATCCCTATTAGCCTATTGCTATTTATTAAACACATTATTTTAGATTTTAAAACAACGTAATAAAGTAGGTAAATGTTGAGCTTAAATTGACATAGGCATAGTGAACCACCAAATTAATTAAATTAACTTGACAATAATTAAATTAAATATGCAATTTAGTACCTAAGCGTAATTACTAACTTTAGTTAGGTACCTATAATGATTTTCTGTACGTGTTTAGTGGCTACCCTAAACTCTTCACAAACGGCTAGCGGTTAAAATAATTATCACTTACATACTTTTCACCTTCATCTCGACTTCATACTTCTAACTAATAAAATTTGTCGTCAGCTAGACTTAATTACCAGCAAAAACATCTAAAACATGAATGAAATTTTAGATACACTATAATGTATCAGACATGTAATTTTTTGTATTACTAGGAACTCAGACATGTTACTGTTGTTATTATTAATATTAATAATAATAACAGTTATTATTAATATACCAATCGATTATTTAGTTTCATAACTTAATTTAACTTTTCTCGCTTCCTAGATAGAAACATGGTAGGTACTGTATTTTGTGATTTCCTTTAGAAAAATATAATGGTTTCTTTAACACACATTTCAACTAGTTAACTGCTGGGCCCATAATTCCCCATCTCCTTTACGTATTTAATATAGGTACCTACGTATATATTTATTTTTTTCAGGCCAAAGGGCTAAGCTATTATTAATCAATCATTTGAATAAACACATACCGAAAATACTGTGGAAACAGAGTTCAAAAGTCATCTGTTTTGTGTGGAACAAGCAACATTCGAAAATCTGATGTATCTACTGTAATGCCTCCATTGCAGTTACCTCATCGAATTGTGGATACGGTGCACATTTCACGTTTCCTCGCAAGTGTGTCGAAAAACGTCGTATGAAACGCGTGTGCATTGATCATTACACACTTGTTTCATAATGTACTATTGTAAGCCTACTTTTCTAATCAAACGTTATACTATAATCATTATCATACATAATATAAACATTATCTTTTCCCTAGTGATTAGCTTGTTTATCACTAGACTCCGCATACTTTACAGAAGCTACTGCTCTCTGGCCTTCCAACGTATCTATCTCTTCATGCTGTTTTTCTTCACTTATATACGTAAACGTGATGCAATTATAGAGAGTTTTTAAATTATGTGCGGAAAAACACACGACTTAAATTTTATTCTCAGATAACAGAGCGTAAGTAAACCTACTCATCTTTTTCTGTTACAACGGACTATAAGTAAGTAATTATAATCTAAACGTGATAAGAAGTAATCTAGTAAGAGTGGTATCGATACTAGTTATAGTTACACCTAATGTTCCTTGATTGACACAACCCTCGCAACGGCAGCCATTTTATGAAACATTATCGAGTTGCAGGTATGCACTTTTTTTTGTAGGTATTTCCAGTCCATATATTTATGTCTGTGGTAAAAACGACAGATTGACGTCAGATGACATATTGACATTGACATTTGTGTCAATCTCAAAGTGTCATTGTTGTGTCAAGAAAATGAGCTTTGTCGATTGTTGATAAAATAAATTGCCCAAAACATTTGAATTACATAAACATGGTTTTATTCAAAGGCTGGCGATATACCGCCTTTATTTCTGGAATTGTAGGTGTCATTGGACTCGCACTATATCCGATTGCTATAGCTCCTATGATAGACCCTTCTGGATATAGTAAGTTTACTGTAAATCTTTCATAAAAACAAATCCTTCTTGCTTCTGTTAACCTAAAATAATTATCTTGTTATTCTTTCAGAGGAAATTCAAAAAGTAGGAAGGAAAAATATTAAACAGGAAGACATTCAACCTGGGAGTAAGTACTTAATCTTCTGTCATGTTATGTATTGTATCATTGAAATTGTAATGGAAATTATTTACCAGTGTTTGGGTATCTTCTTAATGTAGGCTTATTTTTGGGCTACTACAGACTCATGAGGAAGCAGTGGTGGCCCAGTGGTAATGGCCGCAACTTATGAGTTGTAGATCCTAGGTTGAAACCCAGACAAGCACATTACTTTGTGTAAATTATTTTATTACCACTGCTCTCAAGTGAATAAAAAACATTGTGTGAAAAAGGGCATGTCACAGTGAAGGAAAACATTGTGAGAAAAATGGCATGACCTAGAACCAAAAATTCAAAGATGTTACATCCACCAACCCTCACTGGGATTGCATGGAGGATTATGGCCCACTCTCTTACATAGAGTGGAGCATTGTGTCCCTGCAGTGGAAACGTTATAGGCTGATTATGTTACACACACATATACATAAAATCAATTTTGACCATAGTTAAAACTTTTCCAGTCTAGTGTAATTTCAATTAAAGTAAATTTCAACAGATAGAGGACAGGAGGTTCTTAAAAACCTTAATTTTCTATGATTCAGGCCTATTATCTACACAAATAAATTAAATTGAAGTGTCTGTTTGTAATGTCAAAATAACAGCTTTTTACTAAATTAATATGATTGTATAATATCTGGTACTTATAACAAAACTAAGTGTCTGTCTGTTTGATAATCTCCAAAACTGCTTGACCGGTTTTGATAGGACTTTCATTGGCAGATAGCTGATGTTATAAGGAGTAACTTCAACTAATTTTATTTTAGAAAAAGCCACACGGGCAAAGAGGCGGGCATCAGCTGTTAATAATATATTTTATTTTTCAGATATGAAGGTATGGACCGATCCATTTGGACGAAAGAAACCAGAAAGTGATTAAGCATACCTACTTAGTTTATAGTGTAAACATTAATTTATGAATAATAATAGAAACAAGTTAATGAATTGTTACAATTACTTTTATTTCACAAAAGATTGCAAATCTCAGGAGTATTTTCAACTAAAATGAAAGCTACAAATTGCTTGAAATAATTTATGAGAGATCATTAGTTAATTAACTTTATTTATTTATTACTCAACTTTTAATCATGTATTTAATTGCACAAAGAATAACACTTCTAAAATTGACAAAATTGTGTATTGTTTTTATATTTAATATGGGTCAAGGACCTGAAATAAATGAATTTTATTTTATTAGTTGAGGGTAGAAGTTCCCACGAGAGATGCTTTCAGCTCTAAAATATTTGCAATACCTAATAAGTTGTTTGATTCTTTGCAGAAGCTTTTGATATTTGCAAAGGGAACTTTGCAAATATCAAAAGCTTCTGCAAAGAATCCGGTTACAAAGATATACTATTACTCTAGCTGAGCCCATTCCTAACTGTGTAGGAAAGACTCAACACCAGTGTTGAGTTCCAATAACTGTAGAAAATGAGTAAATGGTGCCGATTCCCTTGTTCATAAACTAAACTAAATTTAAGTTCAGTGCATCTTTTTCTTTCTATTACATTAAGAAAAGGACAAGATAAATTTTTAGTTTAGTCCTGTCAAATTAATCAGTCCTTGACGTAGTTTTAGTAGCCAAGTTTTTAATCACGTCTAAACTTGTATGTAGTAATGACAGGCGCTGATTAATTTGACAGGACTAAACTAAAAGTTATCTTTTGTCCTTTTCTTAATGAAAAAGATGCACTGAACTTAAATTTAGTTTAGTTTGTGAACAAGGGAATCGGCACCAATGTCTGCTTGTTTAGTTGTATGCAGCTGCAGAACCAGCCTCTCAAAAAACTAATGTGATTGTGCCACTAATAAGTAGGCCCTAATCTGGCATTGAGAGTACAATGGATACCCCAATGAATCTTTTCCTGTTTGGGAGAGTTATGATCTGTCAGGTCAATAAAACATGCTTTATAAAAGAAAATTTTAATGTTAAAATTCCAAATAACCCTATTCGGGTACATATCTATACCCCTAAAGCTTTTATACAAAACAGTGGAGTCCCTGTCGTTTTTACAATTTCATAAAAAAATAAATCATTATTCCGAAACTCCGTATTTACAGTGTCCAAATATGCTCGTTTTTATAGCTCTAAATAATTATTACTAAAGCGATTAAATAAGTTTTAAGTTGAGAAAAAGTATCATTATTTTGCTAATATCAAGTACAAAAACTAATGTGTGACTATTAAAAATATTTACATAATTATACATAAAATATCTTTACATTATAATTTTACACAAGGGCTCGCATATTATGTACTCAATACAAGCTGATTAATATTTCAACTTTTAAATATTCTCTCAGTTCAAATACGACTAATTAAAATTAAAAATAACGATGCATTTTTTTTATGGCTACATAATATTGGATAATTATACCTAGAAATGAACGAATTTTTCGGACCACTCCACTAATAATATGAGCAAATGCAAAAGGTACAATTTAAAATTGAGCGATAACAATAAAACACAAGGAACAATGATGAACTGAGTAAATAAAATTATGATATAAAATGATTTTATATAACAACGATTAATGGTAGGCATATAAAATAGGATGCAAGTAAACATTTATTACAAATTCAGCTAATATAACAGTCTCTTAGAAAACTGTGAACACAAATCAGCAGACCACAATTATTTATGCTAAAGTGGACCTTAATTCCACAGTAAATAAAACAGTTTTCCATGTTTAGGAACGCCCTGTGTATATAATTAACTAATTTGCAGAAAGTAGCTAAGATAACATAATGATTATTGCTTTTTATGTAACTATTAAATCTATGGCTATTGAACAACAACATTTTTATTGCATTACAATAATAAGAACACATTACAAACATTCAAGTTCGTCACAAATACCGCGAGATTTGACAATCTACTTGGCGAAATATCCGTGGTCCTTGGCTTTCCCCCACCCCCCGTTTTTACCCGCAATCAGTGCAGAGTAGCCTGAATCAAGGCCTCATAATATTTCTGCCAAGAAGTATTTATATGTATTTTTTCTTTATTAGACGCGTTCCTCTTCGTCCAACACAAGTGTACGTATATATCATTAGTCAAGCCTCTTTCATAATTATTACCTCAATAATAAAGGGTAATAAAATCATAATCCATGTCATGTTACATTTCCGTTCGAAAAAATTATAAGCTAAGATATTTTTTTAATTGTGAGTGTTGACTATAAACTGTTAAGGTGGAACTAGAATGCGTTCAATCGATTAACGTAATCCAGCTGCCACGCACCACACTGGTTCGATCTGAACGGTCGATGTCATCAATCGATCGACCGATCAATCTAGTCTCTCCTTTAGAAAGCCCACTTTCGACTCATCGGAAATGTGACCTTTTTGGTGAATGTATAAATTGGAATGGGTTGAAACAACTGATGACATTTTTTAAATAAATAAAATAGCCCAAAACTTTATGAAACATTGTTACGTACAACAAAATCATTTATACTCGACCATTTTGAACCTAAAACTAAAAAATGCAATTTAGTGCCCTCTGTCTTTTACCGTTGTGGTTCGAATGAACTAAAATTTAACGAATGAAAGCCTTGGTAAACTAAGTTTATTATAATTATTAAAAACTAAATTTTAAAGTTCGTGAATCGTAAGTATCTGAAGAAACAAAATAGAAATACTTTTAGAAAATACGCCTTTTTGAACTTTCTTAAGCCTTAAAATACTTATTAATATCAATAAAACATGGCAACTTTGTTAGTATATTTTCTTGCCAATATAAAAAATCTTAATTTGAAAATAGTAGAAAAAAAAAAATCAAGAGATACATACAGATACCGAATATTTTAGTTTTTCTTTCGAGTCAATTCACGAACTTCAAATGTAATATTTCGTTGACCTTGTATCATTATCCTAATTACAAAATAAAATAGATTGTGCCAGGTTATAGATAAGTGGCGCTCCCTTAGTAAAACAAATATTACAGGAGGATTTATAATATACTATAACTAAGCCGATGTCACTACTAAACGACCTAGTCAACGGATATTGCACTTAGACTAAATTAGTTAGTCTTTTTTTATAATTTTGGACTTATTTTTCTACAATGCCTATTAGTGAAAAGTCTTGAAATACAGTGAAACACCGAAATTAACAACTCTAGCCCATATATTGAGTTTGCAATTTCGACGAACCGCTGCTTCTCGTTATCATGCAATATTACTATTACAAAATAGAGTTTTTTTTTTAATATTAAACATAGATGAATTAACTAGACATTTTAGTAATGAAACCGGCGCTTTTATTTACATAAAATTTATGGAAAATATCTATAATAAGAAAAACTACTATAAGAAGCCGCGAGTGTGCATGTCACACGTACAGTTCAAATCTTTATTTTATTATTTACTGAAATTATCGCGAATTTCAAAGTAAGCGTTGTAATATTAGAGTGTTATTTATAATTATATTACTATATATAACATCACTTTTCACTGTGTTATCACTTATTATAGGCATAACTATATCTTCCATAGTCAATTTATTATTAAAAAAACATCATTGCAGAAATTCGTCGTCGTCGCCCACCTGAAATGGAAATTGGAATACAGATTAAAATATTTTTTTGTTAATATAATAATACCAGCATATTATTGTCCCACTTAGTCCAGTAAATAAGTCGGAAAAAACTGTAAAAATTGAAAAGCAGCTCCGATAAAAAAAAAATTGTGTACGTGTTCCTTAGACCCTCAGGAATTCATCACTACCTCGCTACCTTGCTATGAAAAATGAAAAAAAAATAGGGTAGTGTTCCCATCCGCATAGCATCCGCAATAGTAAAAATGATAAAAAAAAATAAAAATTTTGCCTCGGAAATCGTTTCTCGGGGGTTTTCGGGATAGCTGATTACGAATCCGCGGTTAAAAATTGAGTGAGGGTGGTTGCACCCAATTAAAACCACCCCTAGAAGTGACAGACATAGATAAAATATCTAAATTTCGCCTCGCAACCACCCTCACTCGGTGTTTGACCGCGGATTCATAATCAGGGACCCCAAAAACCCTCGAGAGACGATTTCCGAGGTGAAATTTTGAATTAAAAGAATGCAGGGCTAAGGTCTTATACAGAGAAAGCACGAGCATGGATCACCACGCTTGCTCAAGACGGGTGTGCGATTTTAGACATACATCTTTTATTACAGCGTGTTTTTTTCTGGTGTTTCGGTATTAGTAATTATACGGCTACATTGTCGGGATAACGCGAACTACACTTCACACACCGCTCAATGTCTCGCTGTATAATAACAGAGAGCGCGCGAAGTGTCCTTCGCGGTATAATAGAACACATTTCCATTATTCGTAATAATATCAATGGGCACTGGCGGCGGGCGTCAGCCCCCCCCCCCCCCCCCCTCATGCGCACGCGCTGTCGTGACATCCCATCGAGTCGCTTTCCCCCGCGCAAGCACCGTGCCGCACGTGTGTCGCAGTTAGCGAAGTCGTGTTCGGTACACGATGTCAAACCTTCACTAACCACAAGAGATGGTGAGTGTATTTCTTAAGTAGTGAAATCTTACGAGCAGCTCGAAGAATATATGCGAATACTCTTATGCGAGCCAAAGGGATCCGTAATCCCGCGGACTAATGAAAGGAGCATTTTAGTAGTCAATCAAAGGCAAGTATTAAGGAAAAACTGGAATTACTCTTATAAATAACTTCGGGTAACGGCCTCAACTTAAAAAAAGTCTAGTGAGAATCTGATAAAATTTGTGGTCAGTAACCCCGCGTATAATCCGTGCGAGTTGACTAAGCATCAGGTTGTGACGTCACTCGTACAGTACTGCTGTAAACTCGCTGGAATGCGGCTCTGTACTGCACGGAATGCAGTACAGAGCCGCATTCCAGCGAGTTTCACACCAAAAATAAAAGTCGCTTCCTAGCAATAATTTTTAATCACTGTCATACGAGTAGTACGCGTCAAACTTAGTGACGGCATTGAAGTGCGCTACTCTCTGCGCATCAGTACCCCACCCCTCAGCCCCGCTGACACGTGAATTCGTTACTGCGCAGCGACTCCCGTCACGTTCCGAGCCGTCATAGTTTCAATCGGGCTGTACTTAGTTTAATGTACAGAACGCGTAGATAACAGCTATGTGGTGGGTATACATATATTGAATATAACAACATACCTGTAGAAAGAATTCAAAGTCGTTGCGATGACAGTTGCCCTCGGCCGCAAACGTGAACTTGTGGAAAGTGCCGTCCTCACAAATCACTGGAAATTATAAACGAAGGGTTGCATGATGCCTATAATATTCCCACACACCTTTCTAGCCATATCATCTTTCACACTCCATGTTTTTTTGACGTGATAACGTCTTATAAATCGCTGCTCGCACGAAAAAGCATGACTCATTTTGACGTTTCGCTTTTCGCACTAGCGATAGAGAGGCACGATCGGTCTAAGCGATCGGCTTGTGACGCATCTCTATCACGTAAAATTATCGTCCGTAAACCGGCTTTACAGACAACCAATTTTTTTTTGGTCTTCCCCTACTCTTATCACCGATCACTAGCTGGCAGGTGATAAGTTTTAATATATTATGTCCAAGATGACTATTGGATGTTGCCTCAACTCACGTTTACATCGTCAAGATATGAAACATGTATTTTACATGTTATTTTGGGAAAAGGCTAGGCAGATGATGATGCCTGTCGCAGATGGATTGGCGAATCCGCTGTTTTACACAACCGCTAGCTGCTTTTAAACAGCTCCGTTATTTAAAACAGCTGAACGACGTTAAGTTTACGATTTCCCATTATTACTGGAACTTTAACACGCAGCCATCGATTAGAGGTTATGTGAAACACCGGATTCGACAATCTATGGGCGATATGTCTACTATATAGTTTCGTTTATCGTTTACACCTACTATGTCTGAAACAATGTCAATATACTGCTACATGGATATTTTTGCGCTCGAATGACGTCCACAGGGGGGCGCTGTTGGTGAACATTTGTGCATTTTCTAGTGAAATGTATTGAAAAAACAAGATGGCGGCGTTAGTCCGGTTTTGGCCACGCGCCAAAAGATCCTAATGGCTATGATGTGTTTGACAAGTCTTCCACTGGACTTGTCAACTTTTAGTATCACAACTTGTGTATGGGACTTGTGCTTGTGACCAAGAAATAACAGCCGATCAGGTTAAGTTACGCTTGCAGCGCTTGGTCCGTGTATGAGTGACCATCTTTAAATAACAAAACCTCTCCGTGCCTCGGGAAACACGTTAAGCCGTTGGTCTCGGTTGTCATTGGTGCATCTTTGGCAGTCGTTCGCCAGAAGCCCGAAAGTCTGACAACCAGGCTTACTAAGAGGTATCGTATTACCCAGTAACTGGGTTGTGGAGGTCAGATAGGCAGTCGCTCCGTGTAAAATGCTGGCATTCAGCTGCATCCGTTGGACTGGAACATAGCCAACCCCTGCATAGTTGGAAAAAGGCTAGGCAGATGATGACGATGAACTTGTATATGGGTGTGAACGCGGGGTGAGGGTGATGAAATAAAGGGTGCAGTTGAAAACAAGTGTATGAGTACTTACAGACAGCGGTGTTATCATCGGTAAAGGCGCAGAGAGCCTTAACGTCGGGGTTCGCGCGTGCGGCGGCGAGGTGCGTCCAAGCGCCGCGCGCCGTCCACACGTGTAGCGTCCCTTTATCTGACACACAGCACACCAGCGAACCTGACTGGTTGAAGTTTATACTGGAAACAATTCAACGAAATTGTGAGTAGAACTGTTTATGGGTAACACAAAAGATGTCAGCTCCTAAAGTTCCTAACTAAAGATGTTGTCACTTTGTGTTGTGCATGTAATTCCATTTTTTTATGATTTAATATTCAATGCATCTAGCATCAACAATGCATCAACATTTCGGCACAAGGATATTTCTCGCTCAGACATCCTGCCTAGAAAACTGTTAAAATTGTCGTAGAAGACACATACCGTGTAACTTGTTTTAAACGTCTTGGGTTGACCTGTGATGTCTACATTTTATAAATAAATATAAGAAAAAGAAACAAATGATGGTGCCTCTTTCAGATGCGGTACTGGCTAGGACCCGTTGGTCAGTCAGAAACACTCACCAGTAAACATCAGCGTAGTCTGAGCCGCGCCTCAGTTCGTGCAGCATGTGCTTGGTGGCGGTGTCCCACACGCGGATGATGGTGCCTCGTTCAGATGCGGTAGCTAGTCGAGCGCCATTGGCGGACAGACTGAGGCAGACCAGCTCGGTTTGGTGGCAGCCCATCACGGCTGGAGACGAGGAGTGAGCGCCTTTTACTGCACGCGTCACATCCTGAAGGCGAAATTGGTTATTATTATATTGGGCTTTAACTTAGAAACTTATATCCAGACTTCTCCCAGCACTTTGCCCAACCCTTCTCGGAATGGACCAAAAATTCCCGCAAACAGTGCGACAATACTGCAGACAACACCAGTAGCACCTCTGGCCTTTTTTGGTGTACCTATATTCTCACCACGAAACCAGGTAGCATCACCAATTAGCAGAAACACATTTTATCGTGTGGAAAAAAATACTTATGGATCTTCCCTCCTGTTTGCCTGGGGAAACTTGAGAGTTATGTCAATCTTCTAGCGTCTAGAAAACACGGAGGTCGTCTTCAGAACACTTGAAGACTGCTCCAATGCTCCATGTTCTAAAACGCATCTGTATAACGCGCGTTCAATGCCATTCAGAGAATCAGAATTGCGTCATTCATGTCCAGAGTTGGTACGTGTAAAAACAGTATGTTTAAAGAACTTGCTGATAGGATGTATGCTACTAATGTGTATGTATGCGTATTGTGCCATTTTATTGTATTTTTGTTATATTTATTATTTACAAAATAAGGTTTTTTTTTCCATAAAGATAATGTGATCAGCAATAAATATTTGTTATATAATACTCACAAGCAATTGCAGCGATCCCTTCCGATGCGCGGGCGCTGCCAACAGATGCGGCGCGGAAGGTTCGCTAGCCAGTGAGCACAGAGGCCGCGCGCCCAGCCGCGTCCGGACCAGCGCCACGCGGGAAAGCGACGGTAGTGATAGCACCTGGATGCTGGAGGATAGCACCACCGCCACCCTGGAGCGAGGAGATGGGTTTAAAACATAACAAAACATCACGCCTGTTTTCCAAAGGGTTAGGCAGAGGTTTACATAATACATCCACATTTCAAGTCCTGCTCCAACATGTGCTACGAGTATTACATGCCCCCCCTATAAGGGGGCAAGTCTATTGTCATCAACCGGGCCCAAATCCAGATTCCAGGCTGCTACTGAGAAATTCTTGATGGATAAACCCATATGACTTTCCCCGACCTGGGAATCGAATGAAAATATGTTTTAAACCCAAGTACTGAGGTACTTGGGTTTAAAACATAACAAAACATCAAATGATAAATGATTTATTTTCTGTAAGTAGGTTTGTGCAAACACTTTTACACGTCAATCATATTTTTAAAATAAAGCTAGATGAGGTCGTCGTTTCCTATTTGACTATTCTGAGAAGAAAGGCCGAAACAAACTCAGAGGACTCACAGTCTCCTTTAAAGTCCAGACATAATCTTGGTCAGATCATGTGATGGCCATGTAGATTGGTGTCTGAAATGGTCCTTTTGAGGAAAGAACCATACAGATTGAGTGGACCTGTCCAGTCAGTGCACGCATTTGTCAGTAATCGTGCAGCTCAACTCAGAACTTAAGGAGCTCAACGATTCGAGGAACAATACCAAAGAAAGAAAACTCAACAAACAACAAACTGCCAGACCTTGATTAATACTAAATGAGAAAAAAAAAACAACAATGACCCACATAGGCTTCACATTCGCAATAATTGAAAACTATATAATATTTTACAAGTCAATTTTAAATTCCACACAGTATATTGAACTCCACAAAGTAAATAATGTCATTGTGTTTTGAATAATCATTAAATGTCAAAAGTGTATATACGAGGGTGCGTTTTTAAGTTCGCGGAATGGGGGGAGGGGATAACAATAGGTCATTATCGGGATGGCCACAACTTCAGCCACTCAATATTAGTATAAATACCAGGTTTTATCTTAATTGGATCATCCTCATCCTATCCGTGCAGGCGTCCCTCAGGGCTCTGTAATAGCCCCTCTCATTTTCACTCTCTTCACCAGCGACATCCCGAAAAGTAGAAAGGCGCAGTTGGCTCTGTTCGCAGACGACACGGCCATCTACTACACCGGGTTAGTCCACGACCAGATATCTCGCACTCTCCAGACCGAAGTCAACAAGCTTGGCGTTTGGTTTAGAAAGTGGAGAATCGAAGTTAATCCCGACAAAATTCAGGCGGTTCTTTTCACCAAACCGCGTAGAAACCTCATCCCCCCCCGACCGCTCACCATGTTCGCCAAGTCTATCCCTTGGGAGAAGCGAGCCAAATACCTAGGCGTGACCCTTGACCACCTTCTCAGAGCACATTAAGCAGGTGCGTTCGCGTGCCGCTTTCCCTATCGGTAGACTACACTCCGTCTTAAATGCGCGCAGCAAATTGTCCCTTAAGGGCAAATTGCGTATTTACACAGCGTGCATCCGTCCCATTATGACATATGCCTGTGCAGTCTTCGCACATGCTAGGCCCCACCACATCCACAGGATGCAGTGCCTCCAAAACCGTGTCCTCCGAAAGGCAACGGGAGCCCCCTGGTTCGTCCGAAACGAGATCCTCCATCTCGATCTTAAAATCCCCACCATCAAGCAGGTCATGAAGCGCACCACGAAGCGATTCTTCGACTCCACCGCCACCCACCGCAACCCTCTGGTTGTGCAGGCCGCCAGTTATAGGCCCTCCACCATTAGCTCTATTCGCCGTCCAAGGCATACTCTCACCGACCCCGATGACCCCATTACCCTTCTCCAGGAAAGCAGTAGGGCTACGAGTACAGTGCACAAAACACACCGACCTACGTTCCGACCTCGCCGCCAAGGTCCCTCGCGTAAACCCCGACGTAATTGTCCCCGCCGACCCTTGCTCGACGAAGCGCCAGCCCGCGCCGCAGCTGAGTCTGTAGTTTTAAATTTCCCGAATAATAATAATTCTGATCAGATCCAGCCTGTCCCACCTTGCTGTCCTCCCCCCAGCGACGCCCTAAGCCGAGGTCCGTACCCCACAGGGGGTGCCTTAGCGTGCAGTCGCTTAGTAATTTAAGAAATTCGCCCCTGGCTGGAGGCTTTGAGTTCGCTTAAGGCAGCCACAGGAAAGTTCGGTTAAGTAGTCACGACCTCTCAAGGTCAACTACGAGATGCAATACCTAAAAAAAATAAAAATAATTCGATCATTAGTCTTTGAACTATCGTCAAGCAAACAACTCAATCGGGAAGAAAGTGTGAATTATGGAAAAAATCGAGTACCGTGCCGTAATAAAGTTCCTTACCAAGCAAGGAAACTCAGTTCAAAATATACTGGAAGAGATGGAATCCGTTTACGGGGACTCTTGTCCGGGTAAAACCATGGTTTACAAGTGGCACAGTCTCTTTAAACAAGGCAGGACCTCACTTGAAGACGACCCACGGCCCGGTCGAACGAGGTGACTTGTTGGTGGTTACTCCGGAAATCATTAAAAAAGTCGAAAAAATAATATTGGAAGATGCCAGACTAAAGAAGAAACAGCTTGCAGAAATGGTTGGAGTATCGGATACGACAATTTTCAAAATTCTACGAGGGCGGCACTGAAAATTTCGGGAATCAAGGAAGTGACACAACATTACTATTTAAAAATGTATTTATTGCTTTTCGAAGTATTCTCCGCGAAATTTGACACATTTTTCCATACGATGGAACCAATCATTGA
Source organism: Atethmia centrago (assembly GCA_905333075.3). Classification (NCBI taxonomy): domain Eukaryota; kingdom Metazoa; phylum Arthropoda; class Insecta; order Lepidoptera; family Noctuidae; genus Atethmia; species Atethmia centrago. Next base: position 18,613,508 of record HG995368.1, read on the forward strand.
AGCAAACATTCCATTCGGAAGTTGGGGTCTCCAAAATGGCCGTTTTGTAGGCGTCCACAGCTTCTTCAGGTGATGAAAATCTCTGTCCACGCAATTTATTCTTTATTTTAGGGAAAGTATAGAAATCATTAGGGCTTAGGTCGGAGCTGTACGGCGGATGGTGAACTCGCGTTGTCGTGATAGAGGATGATGCGGCGGTTGCAGTTCTCTTTACGGAGTTCAGAAACGACCTGTGGCAAACAAACGCTAGCATACCATTCTGCATTAACCGTTCTTTGTCCCTCAAGAGGAATAGTCGTAACATGGCCGGTTTTGGAGACAAACGTGGCCACCATTTTTTTTGCAACACTCCGTGAACGAACAATTTTTGTTGGCTTTAACTCATTTTCGAACACACAAACTCGTGACTGGTTTTTTGCTTCGGGTTCGTACGCATATATCCAGGATTCGTCACCTGATACGATGTTGTATACAGCATTTGAGGATCCAGCGTGGAATCTTTCGAGAGTTCTGACGCACCAAGTAACGCGAGCCGCTTTTTGCTCTTCACAGAGCGAATGTGGTATCCATCGGGAAAACAACTTTTTTATACCTAATTGTTCATGCAAGATTATTTGTATTTAACTCATGCCAATGTCTAAAGTTGCCTGAATTTCGCGGTATGTCACATGTCGATCTTCCTCAATCAGCTTACGCACAACATCAACGTTTTCTTGGGTGACTGCAGTTTTTGGACGACCTTGACGGGGATCATCACTGAGCTTGACACGACCACGTTGAAATTCAGCAAACCAGCGATAAATTGTGGTTTTGGATGGGGCTTCATCACCAAATGCAGAAATCATCTGGTCAACACACTGTTTTTGTGTTAAACCACTTCGAAAGTCATAATAAATCATCGCTCTTGAATTTTCTCGAGTCAATTCCATTTTCTCAAAGATTAAACAAGTTTGACAAAACCTTGTGACAAGACCGAGAATCTTTTTTAAATAAATAAATGGTATTCGATTTTTAAAACCAAGGAGTTTTCAATTAAAAAGATTTTAATATGACAGGAACAGTGGAAATATTCCATTCCCGATACTTTTAGTGCAGCCCTCGTACACGATCATCTTGGCATGACAAAGATCAGTGCAAGATGGGTGCCAAGAATGCTCACGCCGCCTCAAAAACAACACTGCGTGGAGTGTTCTCGCACGTTTTTGGACCTCTGTAACGAAGATAAAGATGGACTATTAAGTCGAATTGTTACTGGAGATGAAACTTGGGTTCATCATTATGAACTTGAGTCGAAACAGGACTCTATGCAGTGGCACAAAAAAGGCACACCACCACCCAAGAAGTTTAAAGTTTCACAATCGGCTGGAAAAATCATGGCAACAGTGTTTTGGGATTCAAAAGGGATCCTGTTGACCGATTATAAAGATGAAGGCGTTTATATAACCGGAGAATACTATGCTTCTATCCTCGAGAGGTTGAAAGAAAGCATTAAAGAAAAAAGGAGGGTAAATTAACCAAAGGTGTCCTTCTTCTTCACGACAACGCGCCTGTTCACAAGAGCCGTGTTGCGTTGGCTGCCCTGCATAAGGTGGGCTTCGATATTTTAGACCATCCACCCTACAGCCCAGACCTGGCTCCCAGTGACTATTACCTCTTTCCAAAACTGAAAAAAGAACTTCGTGGGAAGTAATTTTCAACTGATGAAGAAGTGAAGGACGCGGTTTCAGCTTATTTTTCGGACAAAGACAAAACATTTTTTTATGAAGGTATACATAAGCTAATTGAAAGATCTGAAAAATGTATAAGGGTAGCAGGTGAATATATTGAAAAAGAAAAATAATTTAGTATTTTTATTTTCACTTCTCACCCTCCATTCCGCGAACTTAAAAACGCCCCCTCGTATATAAAATAAAAGTTTCAGTATGCAATAATTGGAGCAGCTTAATCCCAAGCCTTTTTGTCCTCAATATAATCTTTAACGGTATAAAAGGCTTTCTGGGACAACTTGCTTTTAATAAATGATTTGAATTTATTAAGGCTTAGATCTTGAACGTGGCTTGGAAGTTTATTATAAAAACGTATACATTGACATCTGAATGAGCCACCTATTTTCTTGAGCCTTGTTGTAGGTACAACAACAGGTTGTGATTGTTCCTAGTATTTATATTATGGATATCACTGTATTTTTTATATTTTTATGGGCATATAAAAGATTTTCAAAAATATACTGAGAGGGCACAGTCATTACATTAATCTCCTTAAATTTCTCTCTGAGAGAGTGTCTCGGACTTAATTTATAAATTGACCGAACAGCTCTTTCCTGCAAAACAAAGATAGTCTGAATGTCAGCGGCATTTCCCCACAACAGAATACCGTACGACATTACACTATGAAAATAGCTAAAGTACACTAAACGGGCTGTCTCTATATCGGTTAAATTACGAATTTTTCTTACAGCGTATGCTGCGGAGCTTAGCTTTTTCGACAATTTATCTATATGTGGACCCCACTGAAGCTCAGCATCCAAAGTTAATCCCAAGAATACTGTGCTGTCTTCAGGATTCAATTCTTCGCCCTTTATCAACACATTAGTTTTTACCTGCCTAACGTGAGGTAGCGTAAACTTAATGCATTTGGTTTTTTTTTTCATTAAGAAGTAAATTATTAACATTGAACCAGTGAACTACTTTTGAGATCACACTATTTACATCGTCAGTAACCAGCTGCTGACGTTTAAGTTTAAACAAAAGGGAAGTGTCATCCGCAAACAACACTATATCATGATTATCCTTTATGAGGTACGGCAAATCATTAATGTAAATAATAAATCACCAAGAATTGAGCCCTGTGGGACTCCCATTGTTACTATAGATCCGGTAGATCTTTTCCCATTAACGTCAACGCTCTGAATCCTATTACTCAAGTAAGAAGATCCAGAGCGGTGTTCGGGATCCCGTAGTGGCGGAGTTTCCTGATTAACGTTTCATGGAGAACGCAATCGAATGTCTTGGACAAATCACAAAAGATGCCCGAGGCATCGCGTTTATCTTCCCATGCATTATAAATATGTCTTGAAAGTTCAACATCAGTAGTCGAACGACCCCTTGAAAAACCGAACTGTTTATCGTGCAATAATTTATGTTTATTAAAAAATCTTTGTAATTGGTCTAAAATTATTTTTTCAAAAATATTACTAAAGGTAGGTAGTACTGAAATAGGTCTATAATTGGTGGGGTCTGATGTACTACCTGATTTAAACAAAGGTATTATTTTACTATTTTTCATAAGGTCAGGAAACTCCTCACAGTCAATGCAATTATTAAAGATAAGTGATAAAGTAGGTGCTACAATGCCAATAATTGACTTAGCAACTTCTACAGAATTACCCCACAGATCTGCAGTTTTTTTACATTTAAAGTGTGAATGGTTTTAATTATATCTCTACAGGTAATATAATATGTTCAAAATGAAATTCCGAATCGCAAATATTAACAATTTTCTTGAGCAAAGACTCAGCAACGATGATGAGTTTAGGGATTTAGTAGTTGAAACGGGAATATCTGAAAAGAAATTTTCAAACGCCGCGGCGACTTGCGAGTCTGATTTTATTATGTTGTCATTAATTGACAGGCTATAGTCAGTATTTCGGTTACTAGACCTTCCCGTTTCACTATTAATAATATCCCAAGTCGTTTTGATATCATTACTACTATTTTTAATCTTCGAACTCAAATGACGCGACTTGGCCATACAACAAACTTTTTTAAATAATTTTGAATAGTTTCTAACATATAAATTAAATTCAGCAGTGGCATCACGCCTGTTTTCCCGAAAGGCTTAGGCAGAGCTTTACATAGTACATCCAAATTTCGTAAGTCCCATGTAATAGGGGCGAGCCTATTGCCATCAACCGGGCACAAATTCCAGACTCAGGGCTGCTACTGAAAAATTCCTGATGGAAAAACCTAATAACACTTTGCCCAACCTGGGAATCTGAGACTGCATGCTCAGCAGTAGCGCTAGCGACCACTAGACCAACGAGGCAGTATGGATAAAACTTGCAGCAGTTTTCCGGGGAATAGACGTAAAATCAGATGTGTTCTTATGTACTGCGAATCAGCAATTTTCGTACGCAACTAAAATTGCAACATTCTAAAAGTATGCAGCGACACGCGGGACAGCGACGCGACGCTAGGGATAGCATCTGGATGCTGGAGGATAGCATAACCACCACTCAGGAAAGGTGAAGAAAGTTGGATGATAAGAATGGCTGTTTTCTGGGCAATAGACATGACGGTGTCAGCATTGTTGCATTTTCCATATATATGAAATGTAATATCTTGAAACTATTTTAAATGAGCTGGGTATTTGTACTTATTAACGTGAAAATTGCAATAGATAGCGCCAAAAATATATTCATCTATATAATAAAAATGAAATGCTGTTCGTTGGTAAGCGCATCACTTCAGAACGGCTGAACCGATTTGACAAATTGTTTTAAAATTTTTGTAATAGTAATTTTTAAGGGAAGACTGAAAGTGCATTTTCTATGAATTATTGAAATTTGGCCAGGAAAACGTCAGTCGGGTCAGCTAGTTGACAATAAAAAAAAATAAACATTGCGAGAGGAGTTTCAGTCTCCAGTTCCAAACAAGCGAATGAAAGAGAATTTGACAGCGGGTATAGAATGTCAATCCCCATTCTGACGAATTCTCTTTGTGTAAAGAAGAGCATTATTTCGACTATTTACCTGCCCTCGATTTTCTTGTCATTTTAGTATAGATACAACTATTAAACTATCCATCTGTACTATTATAATATCATGAAATCGATAAAATAATGCTCTTACTTGGACTTCTTTGTCCGTTTCGTATAAATAGACCTTTTTAGGATGATTCATTAGTTTAGGATCTAAATAGAAAGCTAATAAAACAAAGGTGCATCAACAAAGCACTCGTTGGAATAGAGCTGGTCTATGAACACCACAATTTACGATAGATGTGAAATCAATGTCACTTTTTGCATACAAGTTAACATTCCTTGAAACAGTTGAATAATTATGACATGAATCACCGAATAGTCTTCAAATAAATCAATTACAATCGGCTTTAATAATAGATACACAAGTGCGTCATTAAAATGAAAATCCTGCGCAAAACTGACAAAAGTCACGCACGATTGTTGTGACCCTTTTAATTAAAACTGATTCACGAATCAAAACTAATGAATGTTTCCAAACGAATCCCCGACACTTCATTGGTTTTGCTAAAAATAGAATCTGGCCAACCGGAGTGTTGAATGTTTCCAAATTCGTCCATGGCTAAGAATGAGCTATAATTTTTAACCAACTTCAAAACAAAGTAGGATGTTATGCATTCGGTGGGTTTTTTTTTCGTGTAGGTATGTACACCAGTTTTTTTGTCGGGAGAAAGGGCATCCACCAACCACCTGCACCACAATAGAGTTGCAAGTGGTTGGTTGCCCTTGCCCAATGCCCTTTCGCCTAGCAAAAAATCTTATGGCGAAATATTTCTAATAATGGTGGGCCATACTCTCATTACCCATTAGGTACGTACCTTGATAAATGATTCTTGCAGAGGTATTTTATAAAAACAACATTTTTATTATTCTTATTTTTTGTAGTCTTGTTTCAAGGGATCCTTCAAAATGACATTCCGAAGGGGTGAATGAATTCTTAAATCGTCGTCGAGGGCAACTTCAGTCCCAAGTACAAAAATAGTTGTTTTTATTTAGGCATAAACCGATCCATCAATCAGTGCGGACACACGTTAGTGATATTATTTATTACAATGATCAATGGCGTCAATCTTTTGCCATTTATTGGGTTATTCGGTGAAGGTTGGCCTTATCTTATCGTTCTAAAGTTGATATAGTATATACTACGTTTGTTAATGTCTGGCCCAGCTGGGTTGGTCACGTTTCTCGATTTCACATTCGCAATTTATACGACGTAGTTCGTTTGTAAATAGTGTTCAAGGTACGAGCTTATATTTACTTGCTTGGTCCTGTTAAATGTTCTAAGTGACTACATAATCAAGGTTCATTTCCAAAACATCCAGATTAGATTCCTCAGAACTAATTCCTAATTAATCTGGGCTCTGTTAATAATCCTTACCACTGAAAATCAGCGCTGTGCTGTGGGGGAACCACAGCACAGCGTCATGCTGAGTGTTTTGTTTTTCAGTTATTGTGTTACTCGAGTTAGTTATCTTTTAGTATGCACGTATTTCTGTGACAAATTAACTTATTTTTCTTTCTATCTTTCTTTCTTAGATAAGGCTTAAAATATAGCTACATCAGATTTTTGCAAATAATGACGTTGGTGCGAATTTTCGATTAGCACTATCATTTTAGGGTTCCGTAGTAAACAAGGAACCCTTATAGTTTCGCCATGTCCGTCTGTTTGTTTGTCCCCACTGTACCTCCCTTGGACGTAATGTGGGATGATATTTTTTTCTCGTCTACCCCATGGTGTGGGGTATTGTTGGATAGGCCGTTCAAAAATATTGTGGGTCTGTGAACACCACTTTTCGATTCAAGGATCCGCTTGCGTAATATTAAGCATTAAACTGCTAATTTTTGTTAGAGGCAAGTGTAACGCCAGCTAAATGATAATTTATGGAGATGTGAAAAAAAATCATGGCAGTAGTACATATAATGAAATTAAAAAGAAAACTATAACAGTTAAGTGGGCTTTACAAGTTAACGAGTAATAGTCGACCAACTTAAATTTGCAGTTGAAGAATTGACTGTGGCATATATCGATGTATGGGAGAACATGTTTTTCAACTACAATAATTATTAAGTTTGTTTTTGGGATAAATTCATCGCAACTTCCCAATTACGGAACATTTCATTGTGCGAGGTCCCACACGCACTTTGCCGGTTATTTTATTCGTCTAGAGACAACTTCTAGCTTTCACTTTGTCTGGAGTATTGTACCCGTGAGATTTGTCTATACCCGTATCAGGCCTAAGATAAAAATTGAGATAGTTTAAACACGTTTTTAAAGTCTAGCTATCTATAAAGGAGAGGTCAATCTGTAAACCCCAGCATCATAATTGCCTTTTTATTGGATGGGAAATCATCAAATAACTTCTCCCGCTCTGGGCGGAGCGGGAGGGTGTGTCAGGCTCTTACTGACTAAAACCTACCCGTATTCCTTCCTGTTGCCTGTGTTGCCAGGGGCCTCGGTGACCCATTAGTACCTTCCCGCGACCCCGGCATCCTAATTGCCTAACACGCTATAAATCACAATGATGATGACTTACGTAATATCAACAATCAACATGAACAATACATAATATCACGCCTGAGGGGTAACCATCACCTCATAAAGCAGTATTATTTCAATATTACTTCAGCGTGAGAAAGAGATGGAGCTATAAGTCCTGTATAGCTCCATCACTTTCCCACTGTGAAGTAATATTATAATAATACTGCTATAAGAGGTGATGGTTACCCCCCTGAATACTTTTCGAAAAAATTGTCTGCGCAACAACGTAAATATCGCAACGAATGTTGTTGAACTGTCAAAATGAAATCAATTTCTACTGATAGAGTGTAACGCAATTTCCGCGCGGATTTTCAGATCGGTCTGAGCACCTGAAACAATCTCATCAGATAAAACGATTTACTTCAGAAAGTGGTAGCTCAGGGCTTCTTAGGCGCGCAGGTCTTGAAGTCGTAATCATTACAGCTACATACGGTACGGATTTTGATGAGGTCTTTAGACACATTGGCTAAACAATAAACATAATAACTTTATTTCTAGTTTATCATTTCTCACTTCGAGCTACAGCAATAGCCATAAGTAAGCGGGCACGCTCTTTATGCCTGTAGGCCTTTATTTGGGTATTAAGTTCTATTTACGTTTTTTTTATGTTGTAATTTTTATCTGCTTGAGTACAGTTTGTTCATTGTTTTGTTGGTATACTGGCGTGTGCTAGCTAACATATGGCAAGTGTGTAATTTAATCTAATGTTTTGTGTTTCGTAATGTTAATTACTTTGCATACGATTTGTATAGAATCAAGCTTATACAACTAAACAGACAGATGTGCTGCTGGGGAGTTTGTGCCACCACTTCTTCCCAGCTAAAGCACTAGGAAGTGGTGAAGCGTGGGCATTTTTGGGGGACTGTCTTATGTAACTTTGACGTTCGAAAAGTGCTGATTTTCAGCCTAGTTTGAATAAATTTACTTTTGATTTGATTTGGTTCAGATCTATTACAGACATAAATTCATATTTGTGTTGGTAAGTAGGTACAGAATTCAAATTGACACGTGGAGTGCGCTCCAGTGTCTCAGAAATGGACTGTGTAACCTGTCCAAGTCGCCACTATTAAATTCAGAACGCTGTTGGAGCTTGTTCGGATACGGTGCAATAAGGATTCCCTCCATTTCTCATAATGCTATGAACGCTATCAATCTAAGCTTTCATTGGTGCCGATTCCCTTGTCCACAAACTAAACTAATTTTAAGTTCAGTGCATCTTTTTCTTTCTATTTCATTAAGAAAAGGACAGAAGATACATTCTAGTTTAGTCCTGTCAAATTAATCAGCGCTTGACGTAAATTGACGTAATTTTAGTAGACAAGTTTTTAATCACGTCTAAACTTGTATGGAGTAGTGACAGGCGCTGATTAATTTGACAGGACTAAACTAAAATGTATCTTCTGTCCTCTTCTTAATGAAATAGAAAGAAAAAGATGCACGGAACTAAAATTTAGTTTAGTTTGTGAACAAGGGAATCGGCGCCATTAACATGCCAGACGCATTACAATGTCTCGGCAGCCCCAACAGCATACTAAAAGCGTTGTTATATTGTCGGGCGTTGACTGCCCGTTGGGTTGGTCCCACACCACACCTGACCCACAATTCAAAAATAACAGAACTGCAAGCGGCGCAACGAAATATGACACTAGCCTGAGTCTCTCTAGCTTTAAAGGTACCAAAAAAACACTATCTTACTTGTCCTTCCTCGCTCTCAGCGCTCTGATTGGCGACTTGAAGAGCACCTCTGCCTTGAAGGCGCGCTGCTGATCGTCGAGCAGCATGAGGCTGCAGGGGCGGCGCGCCTTCACCACCAGCAGCCAGTTGGTGCGGAACACCATCTCGCAGAGGGACACATCGCCGAGCTCCTCCTTGCCTGGAGTTGGAGGAAATGTATTTAGTTAATGAGGTTTGAGAGATAGATGGTGGGATTCTTTTTCTATCGTGTTTATGGTTCGATTTATCTTCTAAAGTGCGGCTAAGTTAACCGGCCAGCGAGGATGACACAGACTGATTGTCAAAAACCCCAATTTAATGTATGCCTGATAGCGTAAGTGAGCCTCGTCTTCTGCTATCTTTAGGAGTTCAGGCTCTCTCTCTCTGTCTCTTCCTAGTGCCCAGCACCCTAATTGCGTAACACAGTTTCAATCATAATCCGAGAGTTTTGAAGGATATGTTACACCCGCCATGTTTTGTCTCTGCATCACCCTAAAGTTGACTGGTAGAAAATGCCTCAGGTATTAAGTCCGCCCTTCTACAGTATTTTTTTTTACTTGTGCATAAAATTTTGTTAAATAAATAAATAATAAATATGTCTAATCCATTCCTTCATAGGTTTAATAAATTCATCAGCGCAACAACGTAAATAACGCAATGAACGTGGCTGAACTGTCAAAATACTTTTAAATTCTGATAGTTGTCATTTTATGTATGTTACGCAATTACTCCGCAGGTAGGGCATCCGTTCTTTCATAATTGGCGTTATTCTAAGGCAGGGATTCCCAAAGAGGACGATACCGACCCCTTGGGGTCGAAATTGGTTTCCCAGGTGTCGCCCTACGTATATGGGCTGCCGGGGTCGCGGGAAGGTACTTATGGGTCACCGAGGCCCCCGCAACACAGGCAACAGGAAGGAATACGGGTGGGTTTTAGTCAGTAAGAGTCTGACACACCCTCCCGCTCCGCCCAGAGCGGCAGAAGTTATTTGATGATTTCCCACCCTCAAAAAAAAAAAAAAGGTGTCGATATAAACGAAAACTGATTTTGGAGGTCGACGAGGTCTAAAATCGACCCCTATAAATTAACACAAGTGCTTTGAAACTTTCAAGATACTGTGTATAAGTTGTGTTACGTGTACCAACTTGTTATAAGAATGACTAATATTTTAGTAAGAAGTATCATTGTTGTGCTTTTGAAAAACTCAACAAGTCGATAAGCGTGCACAAGTTAGCTTCGGGAGGTTCCTGTGTCGGATAAGGCGGGAGGAAACGCCCGGGTGTCACCACTGTGTGGATCGCCCGGAGGACACGGTGGAGCATACGGTGGAGGTCTAGCTTAGGCAGAGCACCGCCATGTCCTCGTGGAGGCGATCGGCGGCAGAGATCTCTCGCGTCCCTGGTTCAGGCCATGGTACGGAGCGAGAGGGCATGGGCAGCCGTCACCTCCTTCTGCGAAGCAGTAATGCTCGCGAAGGAGGAGGCGGGACGGTTGAGGGAAAAGCAAAATTCGCGCCCTCTCGCCCGTAGCCGCCGCAGGAGACGGCCCTGGGCGTCGGGAATCCCGGGCGGATTTCCGGCCACCGTAGGCGCGGGCTTGCGGACGGTGAACAATGGGTAGCTCACCGTCCGGTAAGGACCAGGCCCGGGTCGACGGCGCGTCGTATTCCACGCGCGCCTCAAAGAGATTTCTTCAGCACAAATGTAGGGGCCCACTAGGGCCGATGCCTGTCGGGGTCACGGGAAGTTACTAAAGGGTCACCGAGGCCCCTAGCAACACAGGCAACAAGAAGGAATACGGGTGGGTTTTAGTCAGTAAGAGTCTGACACACCCTCCCGCCCCTCCCAGAGCGGGAGAAGGTATTTGATGATTTCCCATCCAAGTAAAAAAAAAAAAGCGTGCACAAGTTTGTACAAGATGAAAAAAATTGGCTATGGGGGTCTGAGGTATCAGTTCTTTTTGGAAAAGGGGTCTCTTGCCCAAAATAGTTTGGGAATCCCTGTTCTAAGGTTTAATTCTGAAAAAGGCAGTAGGTAAGTTGAGAAACCAAAAGTTGTAAAAAATTGAAAACATAAAAAAAAGAATTGTGCGTAGATATAAGTAACTTTGGCGTCACTGTTAGTTTTGGTACATACTACACAGCTGTGTACATAAGTAATCATATTTTCATAATATTATTAACAATTAATGTTACGCTGACGCTACTAAATTATTTATCAGTTATGTACATACTTTCAAATAATCATAAAAATAATTCTCACGCCACGATTGCGCCTACGCACTGCACCTAATCGTGATCTATATGCCCAAGTTATACGGAACAATATACTCAGGCTATGCCAACAAAGGCGACGGTATCATACATAGCCATGACCTTAGAATTCGGTGTACAAATGAGGAATACGTAATGAGCACGTACTTATGAATTCGCCAGTCTGTTGTTGGTCATAGAATTGGATAAATTAGGAGTCTCATTTGCATCACATGACGAGACTACCGGGTTGTCGGAGAGAAATATTTAATTTAATCTAGTGCCAAAGTTGGACTTAAGTAGTGCAAATTTGTAAACGTTTTCGTCTGTTCAAATTGTTATTTGTTTTGCATCGCTCACTTATTTCGCGTCATCGTAACCTTTACGATTTGGGTTCAATGCCCAAAGGGCTGTGAAAGTGGTGAACGGCCCCTCTACTAGAAAATGTCCAATGACCTGTAAGTCTCGAGGGTCTCGAGATTCGAATTGTCTTTAGTTTGAATTAGCATCTTTTAAAGCGTACATTGACTCATTGAAAGGACTGTATTTTTAAGAACTGCTCAAGTTAAGTCAAGTAACAAAAACAACCGGTTTTCCTTAGTTGACGATGACTCACGTGTCTTGCCCGAGATTGATTAAGCCGCCGATATACATAACTATCTACAAGTTACATTGTTCGCTGTCAAGAAATTCTTAAGATTTATTAAATGTTTCTGTTGTTATTGGGATTTGAGTTTGAAGTCTATTCTGTAGCAAGTGGGTTAAACCAACACCTAACCTCAGTAGGTATTTGAAGATGGAAATATCTTTGTAGCAAAACCTACACTGAAACTTATGCATTGTATTTTCAGAACTCTTTGATTCAAAAAATAGATTATACTTACCTAGGTAGGTACAAAATTTTCCTGAGACATGTCTCAGGAAAATTTGCTCACTGATGCATTTCCATTTAAAGGCTCCTACATACTGGCGCGACTTGTCGCGACACCATGGCACCGCTTGTAGCGCTACACGCGGTGTCTTTGTGTCGCGTCGCGTTGCGCGACAAGTCGCGCCAGTATGTAGGAGCCTTAATTCCACAAAGCCAGGGTAAAGTGCATTGTTATTAAAAAACGATAAAGCATCGCAAACTATTTTGGACCGCGTTCAGATTAGGATAAGATTTCAATCAAAGATCAACAGAACGGTCTAAATATAGGAGTTCATTCACTCCAACTACGTATCGAGTTCCAATGGTTAAACATTGTGACATGTTCGAAAGTCATTAGACTGAATTACGATCAATGAATGATACGCGTGTTTTTCCCATCATCAGCTTATTTTTCAGGCGAAAGGCTAATTTTGTTTTTATTGCATCGGAATTAGCTCGTCATTTTGTTGACGACTATAAGCCTGGTGAAAAGATGTCATCTTTACTACAATGATAACAAAGGCTTGTTTAATATGTAATATCTTGCTTGCTGTATAGATAGGGGTCGCCATACATCCCGTATATACGGGACTGTCACCCTATTTGTATGACATGTCCCGTATTGATACTTGTTCCGTTTTCTTTAAGATACAGAGCATTTAGATCAGAAGTCATGTCTGTTAAAGCTATGTGAATACTTATTTGCGATTCCCGCCCCCTACGCAAATGTGGCGAGAATATTTTCAACACAATGATCAGATGAAAGAAATGGGTTATCAATAGAGACAGTTGATTTGTCAATAAAATATTAAAATTACATGTGCCCAATTTTATGATTATATCTAAAAAGATAAAAACATATTTAGAAAGTAAAATGAACCTCTTCCCTGGATCTTCTCAAATAGTGTAGTTAATTTAACTTGTTTGGAGTATCAGTTGATATTATTAGTTACACTAGATTATTATAACTTTCATTATTTTATGATAACAAATTACATTTATCACCCACGTAATTCAGATTTTTATTTAATTTTAACAATTTTGTCCCGTATCAGTGCCGAACAATTATGGCAACCCTATTTATAGGCAATATATTTTCAAATGCAGCTTTGAGCTGCATTTGTAGACGGAAAGAGAGGTTGCACTATGCCGCAATATTGGGAGATGCAGAGGGCTCCCGCCCTATGCCCAGCAATGGATTCCAATAGCGCTGAGCTGATCGAAATGCAGTTTTTATCAAAGAAGGTGCAAGGCTGCTGCCATCTGACCTTTGAGGATCGTAAGGCAACTGAGATTTGGTTGAACCTTTGTTAGCTACTTCATAGTTTCAATGTTTAAGTTACCCAACACATTTTGGAAGCAGAAACCAATAAGTAGGTACAATGAAATTTAATAAATTCATTACTATCTCAGTCCACAGCTGAGCATGTTTTTCCTGAACGCGTCATAGTACCAGGTTTTCCGCCATCCGCACATCCAACTGTGGTATATAATTAGGTATATATATTATATTTACTTACAGTTTTTAATAGGTATATGTATATCCTTAAAAAATAAATGATTATTCCAGACCACTCTCTCTCACAAAGAGGAGGTCTGTGTCCCAGCAGTGGGAACATAGGCTGATTATGGTTAATGCTCTATATGTATATTCCACAATTTACGTTATTACATCTACCCCTGTTTGTCTCTGCATTATCCAATCCAAAGGTTGACTGGTAGAAAATGCCTTTTGCCATTAAGTCCGCCTTTGTGCATTTGTGTGCTTAAAGTATTAAAGAAATAAATAAATAATGTTGTTTTTTTAAGTTAAGGGTAAGTTTAAGTTTTAGAATGCTTTTCCACTGGAGATTTGCTATGCTACGTTGCTATGGATTCGTTTGATATTCACCAATCATGTTCATTGGTCCACATAGTACAGCTGCACTGACCAATTAATATGATTGGTGGATATCAAACGCATCCATAACAACGTAGCATACCACATCTCTGATGGAAAAGCACCCTTAGCATCACTTAGGTGCATACGTATCTTTAAAGTTCACAAATGTCAATACCTACATGTAAATGATTTGCGTCGTACGATGGTGCGATTTTAAAATGCTAATTTTGTATTGTGTACAAACGTATCTGTTTAATTTTTGTACCGTTTTTATATCAGCTTGGTCACGGCATTTTACGGTTGATCATGAACTAATTAATACCTAAAGCTATGTTAACAATAAATGGAAGACTTTTTACCTAGTTAGTTTCTTTGTAATACCTATCAAATACTACTAATATTATAAATGTCAAGTTTGTGAAGATGGGATGGATGTTTGTTACTTTTTCACGCGAAAACGGCTGAACGGATTGTAATGAAATTTGGCACACAGATAGTTTATAACCTGGATTAATACATAGGACACTTTTTATACCGATATTTTAAAGGGATCGAGACTTATGCGGATGAAACCGCGGGGCGCAGTCTATTTATATTGGTCAAATAATAAACAAATATTATTGCAAAACATACAAATTAATTACATTGAAGGCATTGCGGGTGTAGAAATTTCACAGTAAATAACAAAAAAAAAACACTCGTGATTTGAGACACAATATTGCGAAATTTGATGGCTGAACAGTAGGTACCTTTGATATTGAGATACACATTGAACCTTCCATTAAAAAAAACTACATATATTTTTTTTTATAACTGAAAACCTTATCCAACACACCAAATATAATTAGCATATTCTGCAGATGTTCAATGACAGCAGTTAAATTAACATTTGTATTAAAATAATTACATTTTAAATGTAATTATTTTAATGCAAATGTTAATTTCAATGTGTAGGTAGTGCCATTAAATAAAGAAGAAAGAAAAAGTGAAAAGGCATGTCAAAATACCTTGAATGACGAAATCAATTGACTATTAAATACACAATTAATTGTTTAATTAATTAAATACACAATTAATTATTTAATTATTTAAATACACAATTAATTATTTAATACACACAAAACAACATACAAAAAATTAAATACACAATTAGTTATTTTTATAAGTACTTAGTTATTAAGTCATTTAATTTAGACCCTAGTGTAAGTGTAAGTAAATAGTTAGTTGTGTTGTATATAGAGTCAAACTAAATTACTTAGCGAAACTATGCAGAAGAGATGGATGTCGACACGATAATATAAAAAAATATGGATTTATTTTGGGGGTCAACGACCGCTGGTAGTTTTGTTACTTGAAGTATAAGTTGAGAAAATCTATTTTCTTTTGTTATATCATGTTTAGATTTCGATACGCATAACTTCTGCGTTTCGCTAGCTAATTTCATGTTACCCTATATAAGCCTATATTATACCTACAACGACACAATACAAACAATGAAATTACATGTAAAAAAATACAAACAGCACTAGATTAGGTATGAAATCTGTTTAAACATTAAATACATGACTATTCTTTATTTATTTTTAAGTAACAGGCTTCTGAAGCATTGCCGGGGTCGCAGGAATGTTTGAAAGGGATACCGTGGCCTCTGGCAACACAGGCAACGGAAGGAACTCGGGTGGTTTTAGTTGGTAAGAGTGTGACACACCCTACCGCTCCGCCCAGAGCGGGAGAACTTATTTGATAATTTCCCACACAAAAAAGGCTTCTGAAGCAAGGTACATATATATATATATATAATTATACATATGTCATGTATTAAGTTTGTTAACCATATACCTTTCTATAAACATGAAATATAAATAACTTGGATGCATGAGTAAACACAATATGCATATATCTAAAAATAAACTATGTACTCTCAAGTTACAGCTACAAATTAAATCAATGTGCACACACAGTTAAAAGCTATTTTCTGATTAAGAAAAATATGAAGTAGAATACCCATAGCTGGCCAGTCCTGACTGCCACGAGTTTTCATTGTGCAGGTAAAATTTTAACTATTATCAGTAAAGTATTTCTGATATCCTAAGGGCATTGAGCAGCTTTGTCTAATCTGAATAGAAGTACCAAATAGTAATTAATATAAAAAAATACTTACTGTAGTGAGCTTTCTCAACAAGTGGCTCCACATTGTAGACGCGCAAGCCGGTTTTAAGGCAGCACGTGAAGCAGCCTACAAAGGAACACAATCATTACATTCAGTGAATGCATGGAGTTACGGACACCAGCCCAGATTACCTTTTACCTACATTCAGTGAATAACTACATCTATGAGTAACCCAGGAAATATATAGAACAAAGAAGACTTTATCTAATAAGACTTTTTGAATAATATTATTTACAATGAGGGTGTTATTGTGCTATGATTAAACAGTAATTATAGATTTGTTTTTGCAGCAACAATAAACACTTAGCACTATGCAGATTATTTGTATGTAAATTTATTCATAGTGGTGTGATTTTATTACTGTTGCTGTACCATATGAGTATACTATAAACCAGACGTCAATTACACCATTAGAAACAAACCTGAATCAAGACAGTTAACGTACAAAACAAACAACAGCTGTTTATCTAAACAATAGGAAAAGTGATGAAACAACAACACACACTATGATGTGCGTTTGGAAACTGATGAAAATTGCGTTTTAAATTGGAAGTACATGCGCCAGTACGAGGGCAAACAAAACCAACGCCCAAACAATAGCGAGTGGATTTGCGAAGAATGGAAATTGCGCGTGGGCGCGCACTAAAAATATAAACAACACGTGGAGAGCGCAGCTACGCGAGATCGTGGCGAGGGAAGCTTCGCGCACTGCCTGTGGCAAACCTAGCAGCACGCGCACTCCACCGACACCAACCTCGCCTCCCAGCACAGTCAGCTCATCCCAAACATAAATAATACTAACACTACCTGAGAACAAAGAACTCAGGTTGACGAACTAGGAAGTAACACAAACCTTGATCCTGGTTAAACCCCAGGCTCGTGATGCCGCTGCTCCTCCGGCGCGCCATGTCTCTTCCACCGTGAATTTATCATAAACATTGAGTTGATTTTTTATCAGATGTCTCAGTGGACATTTTCACACCAATAATTTTAATACGCACATTTATTATGTTACATGTTCTCTGTGTGTGATACACAGCTGATTTGATGACGGACGACAGCAAAACAACGATGTTGACAGCTGAAATATTTGAAGTTTGCTGTAATGTAGCCATATGTAGAAATGTAAAGTACCCATAAAAAAAAATACAACTACAGTAAGAAATCATTGAAAGAAAAAAAGATGCAAAAGATATATAAAAAAAAAATACTAAATAAATAACTGTCACATTTGTCTATTAAATAAAATTTAAATGTGTATTTTTTGTTCCCAAAGGGAAATATTTTCCAGCAAAAGAAGACTTTTTGTTAAGTGACAATAATTTTATTAGGCAGCTCAGCTATTAGAAGAAGTATTCTCGTGAAAGAAGAAAGACAAGAAACATGAAAACTATCCACAATCTAATATAGTCCGTTGATAAAAAAAGCTATTTATTTTTGGTTTTATTCATAGAGGTCCTCGCAAAATGAAAAACTACTTCAATTGATAATAAACACTGTCCGTCTTAAGATAAGGGCAACACAAGAAGAAAAAAAACGCAAAACTTCAAAAATGTTTTTATCCTCCCTCATTGAAGAAATTGTTTTACAGCTCAAATTTTTGGCTTCAAAAGCAATTCTAAATTATATAGGGTGTCATTTAGCTAAATTAGTAATAATAAATCTCAAAAATATTAACGTAATAGGTTAAAGTGAGTAAGCTTGGTAGGAATGACACTTTGTTGACGGATAAAGTTTAGAAAAGAAAATAAGAAAATCTGATTACTTTCAGAAACTCAAAAACACCATGGCTTTCAGCACATCTCAAAGTACCGATTACCAGTGGCCGTTTCCAAAACCCGTGGTTGGAAAGTACGTAAACTTTTTAAAATTACTAAGCGCCTGACAAAATTGTTAAGGCAAAAGACTATTTTACCCCACTATGAGCTATTATATTAGTGCCAGTTAGTTTATACCTACTCTATTTTTGCTGATCAGGAAATAGTACAGACTATCAGTTGCATGCTATGCTAGCGTTTATATTTGCATAATCCTATGTGACCTCGTATCCGAAGTATTCACCAATAGTTGTGGCGTGGCCGTATTCGTTTCTCCCTACCGCGTGTCATTGCATTGTCAACCACATTGAGTTCGTGACCGAATGGAAAATAATATTGGAGTATTAAATTTCTTGGGTAGAAATTACTTTAGAGAATTCAAGGTTGCTTCTAAGATATCACTTGACTGTAGGGATCAGCAGTATCAGAATTAATGGAATAGGTACCTACTTGACAGACTATCTGTATCAGAGGTATAAATGCCGGCATTTAACTTGAGCTCTCGGCGGAGTGGTGGGGGTTTATGTGCTCGTCGTATTGTCTTAGGAGTAAGGTCCAAAATCGCTTAAAGTAATTAAGGATCAGAGCTAAAGATAAATGCCGGCATTTATACCTACCGCTAAGGGCAAATGTGTTGCTGAATTTACGATGCATACAAATTGAAGGCAAGCGACTAAAACAGAGCCTGCCACATCCTTTAAAAAATGATTGTACGTTGACTCATTCTTACGTTGCACATTGTGTGGGGTACTTACCAACAGATACTCGCTTGACCCTATCAACGCATTCGTGATACTAAAGGTAGAAAATCGGTAGCAACAGACTTTATTTTCCCACGCTCGATATTTATGGATTTCCACAATCCATAATACTCATTATGCACACAGACACTGCACTTACTGCATTATGCACTCATTATGCGGTACAGATTCGTGAAACGTAACATGAAATGTAACACACATTGAAACACAGTGTGTAATATTTCATGTTGCACTGCATATGTTAGGATGGCTCATTTGTGTTACATTTCAAGTCACGTTACACCAATCTGTACCGGGCTTATGGTATAGGGACAAGCCTTGACCATGTCGCACTGCGTATCGGTGCACTTATCTTTGTAATCGTGACTTGAACTAGATACATAAGGTAAGGTAATACACGATTTAATACTTTCAAAAGACATAACAATAAAATGCCATAAAATATAACTGTAGGTAAGTACGTACTTATTTAGTATTCGTGGAGTTTGTAAATTCTTTTTATTTTATCGCAAACCTATTTCGTCTAACCGTGAAGAAGTGAAAAGCAGCTGATGATGTCATAAATTCTCGTGGTCTTCAGGCCATGCGAGCCACCCCTCCCGGACGCGAAGCCGATCGAGCGTCCTGCCCCGGTGGCTCCGTACTGCCACTGCGACGCTCATTCCTATTCGCCGAGAGTGGAGCAGTACAAACAGCTGTTAGAGAAAGAGCAGAAGCTATGCCACGATTATGAGCAGCTACGGAGGCAGGTAATGTAGAAAACTGGTAAACTGGATTGTTGTAGGCATGCCCTACGTTGTAGTCTGATGTAATAGCATAGTCCGATGTAGCGGCGTAGTCGTAGCAGCGTAGTATGACGTACCCGCGTAGTATTGTAGTGTGAAATTGCAGTGTAGACTGACGTAGCGATATAGTATGAAGTAACAGCGTAGTCGGCGTAGTGGTATAGATGGCGTAGTTTGACGTAGCAGCGTAGCCTTATCCCGGCTACGCCTTGAGACTTGCTACGAGAGCTGGATTTGCTAGAAGGAATTTGACCATGTTGGAGTATTTATAGAGTACTTACTAAGGATATTTGAGTGTGAAATTAAGGTTTTTAAAAATAGCATTTTTGTATGGAACAGTTGTTTCTATATATTTTTTTTTTTTTGACATCAGATTAATATCTAATATCGTATCTAATTTATATCTAATAAATTTGCAGATGGTGGATGTGACCAATGACATTCTCGACCACCCCTGCGATGACCTAGACGGGAAAATGATGACGATGTATCAAGCCACGTTCAAGAAAAGATGTGAGTATTAGCTTTTTTTTTGCTAGCCTTCTTTGTCCTCCTCCGCTTAAGTGTACACAAATAACATACCTATTAGTATTTATTTCGCAAAAAAAAACTATGTCTAGTCAAATATACATATATTTAGTAAAATACGTAGGTACTTCCGTGTAACCGCAAAAATGGTAACGAAGTTGGCGTTTCAGTTTACTGAGGATTCGCTCAAAGCAATATCTAACTATCTTTATTCTTCAGTAAACCACGTATGTGGTTTTTTTCATAAGTATTTAACAAAACTTTATTTAACAATTTAAATCAACCAAAATGGGCCATTCATTTTCCTAAACCGTTATTTTCCTAAATCTTTGTAATTTATTTTCCCTAACAAATAAATAATAAAACTTTGTGTAATATTATGTAATATTTCACCACAATAACTTTCCATTTTATATGGAAAGTTCTCATTTGGTTGACTCGGGAACAATGCGCTTATGTTATGACTGACTCATAGTTTCATAAATATGGCGGGTCAGCTCGGGGTCAAATCAACTAATTAAAATTACTCAGACAGACTAGGAATGTAATTTTAAGTGTCGTGTTATTACATCCAATACTTTCATGACATACTTGTCGTTTGTATTTGGGTTAACAGTCTAATAAAAAAACCTGACTGTAACTAAAGTTCAGAACTAGCTGCCTTTTCAAGAAGTGTGGTGCAAATGGTGGCAGTTATTTTAGTTCAATCTCGAAGACAATACTGCAGTCGGTTTTTTTAAGTGTTTTGTTTTTGGGTGGGACATTATCAAATAACTTTCACTAACTAACTCAGACTCTTACTGACTGAAACCCACCCATGTTCCTTCCATTGCCTGTGTTGCCAGGGTCCACGGTATCCCTCAGATACATTTCTAGACAAGTTTGTCAAGCTAAATAATTTTCACTTCTGTCGTGCAGTCCGACAACTGACGTTTTTTTTTTCTTTAAAGGCTCCTTCAAACAGGCGCGACACGCGACGCGACACAAAGACACCGCGTGTAGCACTACAAGCGGTGCCTTTGTGTCGCGTCGCGTGTCGCGCTTGTTTGTAAGAGTGTTAAGACCTTTATTTTGATAACAAAAAAAAACCATGATCAAGTGGGGGGGCCCACATGATCATGGTTTTTTTTTTGTTTAGTATCGTAGATTTCTGAACGCAGCCAGCTCTATCTTGCTTCCAAACCTTGTGAAAAAGCGAGTGATGCGCAAATAAAGTTATAAAAACTCAAATTGTGTTTTATTCCATCGGCCTTTGGCAATAAATACACTTCGAAGTTGCGAGCAAAAGTATGGGATCACTTACTTGGAATTGATTCCGCACGATCTTGAGTACTAAATAACTAGTTAAGAATAATAAAAATGGTACCATGTTAAAGGTTAAATTGTTAACTTTAAATTGATACCAAATTCATTTAAATCACACCAGTATTTAAGGAGCTGTCTCGGATTGACTGAAGGAATTAGGAAAACAAGGATAATGGAAAAATAATAAATGAAGAAAACAACGGAAATTAATTAATAAAAATTTGTTTGGCCTTAAAATTAAGTTTCAACTTTTTGTGTTCCCTCCCCTCGCCCTAATAACTGCTCGAAGACGGTTCTTCATTGACCTAATCAGCTTCTCAATCGATTCTTGCGGGATACCTTCCCACTCCTATATCAAAGCCGATTTCAGCTCATTCACACTTGAAGGAACAGGATTTCTGGAACGAACCCTCCTCTTCAGTTCATCCCACACGTGCTAAATGGGATTCAAGTCCGGGCTGAGCGCTGGTCAGTCCAATGTGGCGATACCGACTTCTTCGAGGTATTTAGATGTGGCACGGGCAGCGTGACAACGAGCGTTATCGTGCATAAGGAGGAAGTCATCACCAATATATCCCGCATAAGGAACGACATGTTCCAGCAGAATATCGGAAATGTAGCGGTCTGAAGTTAGACCGCCTCCTACTCCCCCGCCAGGCACGAAAACAAGCTCCGTTTTACCGGCGAAAGAAATGCCGGCCACATCATACAAGAACCGCCCCCCATAAGTCACTGTCTCAGCAAAACAGCACTGCGCAAATCGATCCCCAGGCCACCTGTAGAGCCGACCCACCGTACAAATACATTCTGCACTCGTCGGAGAACAGGACTCGCCTCCATTGGTCAACCTCCCAAGTCCCAATCAAGATGGGTGCGAGCAAATTGAAGGCGTGCTTGTCGGTGACCTGCCGTCACTTTCGGGCCCGTGGCAGGCCTTTTTGGAGTCAAATTAGCAGTCCACTCGCTGGCAGCTACCCCACGAACATTTCGGAGCTCCTGTTGGACGTCGACACCAGTCAAATGTCGATTTCGGAGAGAGGTTGACACGATAAAACGTCATCCCTCTCCGATGTGCACCGGCGCCGTCCAGATCTTGGTCTCGGGATAAAGCCATCAGTCTCCCGAAAGCGTTTATAGACTTTCGAAACACAGGACTGGCTTATGTGGAGCTGACGTGCGACAGCCCGCTGGCTAAGCCCTTCTTGCAATAGGGCGACGATTAGTGCTGCTTCTGTAGGTGTTGTATCCATTGTCGTCCAAGTTCAAGGGTCAAAAGTAGCGGAGATGTGTACCGGTTAACGTGTGAAAGCCGACTGATAAATAAATTTTTTTTTTGTTTAATTTTTTTTATAATGGCATCTCGTAGTTGACCTTGAGAGATCGTGACTACTCAACCGGACTATTCTGTGGCTGCCTTAAGCGGACTCAAAGCCTCAAGCCAGGGGCGAATTTCTTACGTTACTAAGCGACTGCATGGTAAGGGCACCCCCTGTGGATTACGGACCTCGGCTTAGGGCGTCGCTGGGGGAGGACAGAAAGGTGGGACAGGCTGGATCAGAACTGAATTATTATTATTCGGGGATTTTATAGCTACGGGCTCAGCTACGGCGTAGGCTGGCACTTCGTCGAACAAGGGTCGGGGGGGACAGTTACGTCGGGGTCTTCGCGAGGGACCTCGGCGGCGAGGTCGGAAGGTCGGTCTGTGTGTTTTGTGCACTGTACTCGTGGCACTACTGCTTTACTGGAGGAGAGTAATGGGGTCATCGGGGTCAGTGAGCGTATGCCTTGGACGGCGAATAGGGCTGATAGAGGAGGGCCTATATCTGGCGGCCTTCACAACCAGAGGGTTAAGGGTGGGTGACGGCAGAGTCAAAGAATCGCTTCGCGGTGCGTTTCATGAACTGCTGGATGGTGGGGATTTTAAGATCGACATGGAAGATCTCGTTTCGGACGAACCAGGGGGATCCCGTTGCCTTTCGGAGAAAACGGTTTTGGAGGCACTGCATCCTGTGGATGTGGTGGGGCCTAGCTTGTGTGAAGACTGCACAGGCATATGTCATGATGGGACGGATGCACGCTGTGTAAATACGCAATTTGCACTTAAGGGATAATTTGCTGCGTGCATTTAAAACAGAGTGGAGTCTACTGAGAACGAAAGCGGCACGCGAACGCGCCTGCTTTATGTACTCTGAGAAGGAGAGATGGTGGTGGTGGTGGTGGTGGTGTGGCAAGGGATACCTCCCTTGCACGTAATATGGGGATGATATTTTTTTCTCTCATCTAGGTACCACATGGTTTGGGGTATCGTTGGATAGGCCGTTCAAAAATATTGTGGATCTGTAAACACCACTTTTCGATTCAAGGATCGGCTTGTGTAATGAACGGAACCCATAAAACAGACCCTAGCCATCAAGCGACCTAGATAAGTTGATAGGCACCTCATGTATTAAAAATCCATCCAGCCATCAGGATGCTTCGAAGGAATAAAGAACCCCACATACAAAGATACATAGATACGCATGAAAAACAAATCCCTGTCTTTTCTGTCGTGCAGTCGGGTAATAACAACAATAATAAAATTATAGTATGCAGTGTTAAATTAAATTCGCTGGCGAAACTTCTTTATATAATAATAATAAATTTGTTTTATTTGGGACAACATAGGAACCATTGTTGTAAGTAAAACTTATAGACTAGGATTAGTAACAAACTTAGGTACATCAGCTAAACTTAGTGAGTCATGTACTAACGAGGCACTTCATGCGGACAATGGTTTCACATGAGATGCCTCAGCATAGGAGCTCTCGGGTCCTCAGCTACGACTTTCAGGATGCAATTGCTACTCCCCAAATCCTCCTTACAAGCGATGCCACCTTTTTCCTGATGATATCATCGAAACCACCTCTACGCGATTGGGCAAACATCCCCGAGGCGCTACAGAAACGAGGGAGTTTGAACATCATCCTGAAAAACATTATTATTAGACGCACAAGGCATTTAGCGTCCCCCGTCAACAGCTGAACCACAGACTTCCCGAGTACAGGCCCTGACAGTACGCTTTAAACAAGGTTATTTTGACCTGATCGGTACAACAAAAAAATCTGCGCGCCAACATGTTCTCGCGGACCGCTAAGCACTGCGCTCCCCTTCCACATCATCATCGTCTTTAAGGTCTTCGACAAGTATATGGCCCAGATATTTAAACTTGGTCACCTGCTTTATATTAGCGCCGTTCAAACTAATTGAAGGAATGGTATCTGGGCACTTGCCGGCGGCCCTGAAGACCATGAACTCGGTTTTCCTTACATTATATCTAAGGCCATGTGATGCGGCGTATTCTTCACAAACATTCAGCATCTCCTTGATTGATCTCACAGGCGGGCCCAGCAACACCATATCGTCCGCGTAGCTGATTTTGTTTATACAAACACCCCCCACTCGGCAGCCGACACGCATGCCACTGAACTCGACTATGAGGTCATTTACAGGTTAAACAGCTTTGGAGAAGACAATCCCCCTGTCTCACTCCGCACCCCAACCTGTATGACTCTGAGAGGCAGTTTGACCACCTAACACAATTAGTCTGATTCGAGTACCAGTATTGAAATATTGTTAAATTTAAATTTATTTAAATATTCAATAGTTCTGTTTTCAATACCCCTGTCTTCCATCTTTCTCCAAAGCACTTCATACGAAATGAGATCAAAAGCTTTGGAGAGATCCAAAAACCAGGCGTTAACCGGAGTCTTCCGTTCAGTGTAGTAATGGACAGCGTGCTTAAGAGCCAGAATCGCGCTTTCAGTTGATAGTCCAGGTCTAAAACCGAACTATGCGTCATGTATATTTAAGTAATCATCTAGACAAGACTCAAGCACACTTTCCAATAGTTTTGCTACAGTTGTCGCGAGAGAGATCGAGTGACAGTTTCCCGCGACAGTTTCACTTAACTGATATGTCCCCTGTCCTGGTTTTCACTATGGGCACCACTGTCGTTTTCATCAAATCATCTGGTAAGTAAGAGTGACTAATGCACAAATTGAAGAATATGGACAGGACCCTCGGCACGTGTACACCAGCATATATTAAGTGCTCAATACTGAGCCCATCGTGGCCAGGAGACTTACACCAGCATATATTAAGTGCTCAATACTGAGCCCATCGTGGCCAGGAGACTTACCTCTACGCATACTTATCACTTTTTTTAAGTTGCTGCGCTGTAAATCTAAGTAAAGGTTCCTCGCCCGCCACGGTGGGCCCACCATCTGGCGTAGTGGTCGAAGGACCCAGACGAGAGCGTACTTTAAAGTAATTCATGAACAAATTAGCTATATCCGCTGGGTCATTTCGGTCATCAACATTCGCGGCATCGGGAGGCCAGGCGTCAAGCTTACTAGTGGACGTCCAAAATTTTGTAAAATCTTTTTCGGCTCTTTGTTTAGCTATCACATCCATTTTAACTTGGTCCTGGTGTTTCTGGCACCATTTTAGCCGCCCTTTAAAAAAGTTACGGGACTCGCACATCTGGTCGTAGTCGGGACCGGTAATTGGTCTACCCAGAACCATCCAGTTCTGGTATTTCAGCCTAGCCTCCCGATGCGCTTCCCTCACATGTTCATTACAGCCGCACACACGTTTATCATGCCGTTTACGTCTCACATTGTTTTTTGATTGTACAGCCGCATCACTCAAAACATCAACAAATGTCTTATACATTAAATCTAAGACTAACTTATGATCAGATAAAGTACAAGCCCCAAAACTACATGTTCCAAATTCTGTGGGGAAGTCAATGTCTCACAAGCCTTTATTACAAAAATTTCGATAGTTACTAACTTGAGCCTCATCTCTTTCGCTCCAGATTACAGCACTGCGCGATGTATTTTGGATCGCGGCGATAGGGCTAATTGAACCCAAATTGCACTCGATAAATATAGGCAAATAATCAGAAACAAAAATATCCGCTTGGGAGACAATACAATGGGCCAACCAACTGCCCTTACGATGAAACGTGTCAAAATAAGTAAACGTGTTCGAACCAATCCCCAACACTTCTATGTCTGCACACACCCATGACCTGTCCGTGCAAAAGCTTCATAGGCGTGATAAGTATCGATAACTAAATGACGTTTGATCCATGAAATGTTAAGGAAGATTCATATTTTTTTAAAGTGTTATCACAATTCTCGTAACAGTCAATTACACGCCCTAGTAACCGCAGATACTTGCAGTAATATTAGTTAATTATTACTCACAGAAATTGGCTACAAATGAAATGGTTTCGTGCTTAACAACTAAATGGAATCTAGTTACCTCTAATACCTACCTTTTTTACCGCAATCGCAATAATAGTAGACAATTCACTAAGGGGATAAGGCAGTGTCTTAATGTCACGGGCGTTATTTTGAATCCCGAAGGCAACGAAGTATTCTAGGAGAGCTGTGAGGAGCGCTTCAAGATCGCCCAAGACGAAGACACCTTTATCCTCGAGGAGAATACTCTACTTTTTGCGTTTATTGCGAGGTAATAGAAACCAATTCGAATTAGTATTTCATGAAAAATTACATAACCGGGGAATATATAGTTTAGTTTTTTTTTTTAATAATAATAATAATTTAATCTATGAATTACAATTTTTGAAAATATGTTTAATGGTTGTACTGCAGTTCATAATAAACTAAGTCAAGCTTGTATTTTGGAAGTTGGTGGTAGATTAGATCAGTTACATTATACTCGTATACTTACCTACAATTTTGATCATGTCACATATGTCATTTGGTTTAAATAGGTTTTTATTTTTATTATTTTATTAATATTTTACATAGATTGTGTACCTTGTGAATATGAGAACGTTGTAGGCTTAATAGACTAGATATTTTGTTAACCTTTTTTTTTGTACATCTCGACGGGCCTACACTGTCCTCCCATACCTTTTAACACTGTAATTTGAAAACATTGTAAAAGCAATTATTTTTAAAAGAGTAAGTTTCTTGCCGGCTCTTCTCCATAGGAAACGACCAATTGGAACCGTGCACCTAGCTTCTGACGTTTCATAAGTGCCCATGAAGGTTTATGTGAAATAAAAATATTTTGATTTTGATTTTGAGTGCAGTTCCATACACTATTTTATCTTAAATCATGCAATAAAAAAAAATACACTATATAATACATAGCCTGCTGACTCCTGCCGTGTACCTTACTTACTTACTGAACTCGTATCACCCAAAATTATTTCCTTACAGCATTCCCAGTGTCGGACTACAGAACAATAATAGCAGCATCCCAGTCCAGCGCTCCAATACCGATGGAGGCCAACAGTCTGGGCATGTTGCGTTGTTATAAGGACCCGACCCACTTCACCGACAAACCTCCCACCGTCAGACCGACGATTCATCCTCCAGGTACCATCACATTACAAAAATGTTGATCACTTTTGGACTTACTCCAATTAAACTCGACTGCCGACGTGAAAACTTTGACGTTTACAAGTCGAGTTTAATTTGACAAAGTTTCCATTGTAGGTATTAAGGTTTTCAGTCAACCGTAGCTACTTATTTCACGTGTAAATTGATGTCCTTTGTGTAGACTGTCGATTCGTTGAGCTTCCAAAAATTGCTACGCTAACATTCTGCTTGTTGGGCGAGTACTCTGTCGAGTCGTTGAGCTGTCTAAGCTACTGCTGAGCTCCACACTGACTAATGTATGCTTGTGTGGACTGGACAACTTAAAGCTTAAACTCAAATTCTTCCTCTAAAAAAGCATTCCAGCGGGCTTAGCATGACGCTTTTTATTCCTACACTACTGTAGAACATAAATCGCTTGCCTACATTTCTCGGTAGAAAACTGTCAACTGTCTACACGGAAACGTCATTTTTGACTAGGTACTCTTCCGTCGCCAAATGCTTCTCTACGGTTCTCGTGCTGGCCTGGCAGACCGTGTCTTACATTATTACCTACTTACATGTTATTCTTTAGGTACCCAGGTTTTTGTTAGATAAGAAACACAACCCTACCTAGTAAAAAATCTCTTCGTATTTTTAGATGGTTTTAATTTTTAAGGTCTTAGAAATCATGTTATTATCGTTTGCCAGGTGTAGTCCACAAGGGGCTGGCTCCAAAGTCTATACAGACTTGGTTTGCGGAGTTCCCAGGAAGAACAGAGTACATGGACACATACAGTGCTTCTGCCAAAGCCTGCTGGAGGTCTATGCAACGGTTCAAGGAACCCATGCCATCCACTAGGAGAAGGGCTGATGATACTTGCAGCTAGGAGATATTCTTTATGTTGAATATTTGTTTGGTGTTTGTAAGTATGTATTTCTGTTTCATATACAGACCAAGAATAAAATTAGGGAAGATATTAGGTGTTTCATTTGAATTAACAATAATAACTCATTTAGTTATTATTTTGTTACTTTTCATTATTTTTGTTTTACAGAAAACAATGATATGATAAATAAAAAAAAAAACATTAAAATATACAAGAGCGATACATACATAAATTAGGTAGGTACTTAAAATTATGTAAAATAATATTAAACCTACCGGATTCCCGCATCGAAACAGGAATTCATCAATATCTAAATAATATGTTAATATTTATTAACATTTAACTTATAAGTTATAACAGTTAACATACAAATGATATTAAGTTCTTGCCTACCCGTTACATGCCTAGCAACATGTTTTTTTAAGATAATCCATGGTAACCGAGTTCAACAGCCCAAAACCAGAGCAACTAATGATAATGAATGAACAGCCAATCTATTCTGTAAAAGTCTCAACGTAAAAACTTGAGTAAAGTGAGCTTGATGTGATTGAGATGTCAATCGTATCAATCCGTAGCATCAGATGGAATGCCAGCTCACTTCAAGCTCACTTCACTCAAGTTTTTACGTTGAGATTTTTACACAATAGCACTACTGCCAGTCAATTCTGTAAAAATCTCACCGTGAGAACTTAGGTGAAGTGAGTTTGAAGTAAGCTGTCAATTGAGTCAACCCTTAACATCAGATGGATTGACAGCTCACTTCACTTAAGTTTTCACGGTGAGATTTTTACAGTTTAGATCGACTGGACTCTCAGAAAATATCGCATATTATGAGTTACCTATCGATATCGGTTAGGTATGATATTATGAGCGTGTGGAATATAGTGTTGAACGATATTGTGCCCATAATCATGTCAGTAAATGTTATGATAGTAACCAGTTTCGATCAAAATCTTAAACCTGAATAATTAAGTCAAGAGACAGAAGGCAAGTGTCTTGACGTGGCATGCGTTGTGAGGAGGTTCCTCGTTCTGGATCTTGAACCACGCTTGAAGTCCCGCACGCCATCTCGATGTGGGATAGTCGGTACTAATCACATTATTGCAATGTACCTATTTTAAGTTGTTCTCTATTGATTTTTTTTTTTATTATTTTTTCATAACCGACCTATAATGTTCCCACTACTGGGACACAGGCCACCTCTCGGTGAGAGGGAGTGGGCTATAATCTACCACGCGGGCCCAGTGCGGGTTATAATATACACATAATAATGTAACTGGTGAATAATAATTAGTACCTACCTACTCTGTCAGGCCCTCTGCTGCTCACTAGACTGATAGCATATCAACTTCAATTGTAATGAACAAAGGGGCTCTATGTAAATATTTATGTTTACATTCGACACAAAGTGGGTAACTATTTAGGCTATTGTTAGTATGAGAATGGGTTGGTTGTTCCCAACTTCGCACTAGGCGTTTTGAAGAATTTGTTGTAGGTACCTATCATTGTATGGCATTTGATTTCGTTCCCACTTTGTGTGGAACTATGTTGGGAACATAAATCTATCGACCAAGCATGCTTATTACAGATAAATTAGTTAAATTAGTAGAAAGTGTATGCTAATAAAGCAACTTCAGCGTGAGAAAGACATGGAGCTATAAGTACTGTACAGCTCCATCACTTTCCCACTGTGAAGAAATATTAAAATAATACTGCTATAAGAGGTGATGGTTGGCCCCCAGAATGGTGAATGTGATGAGAGAAATAGGTATCATGAATAATATTTACCGTGATCACGTCATAACAATAATAATCTTTGCACCTAGTAATCGCCACGTTAAATGAATCACAAGTTAATTTACGTAGTAGGTAGGTACCTATTTGTTATTTTTATATTAAGGCCTACGAAACGCTGGCGTGATGACTTAGGCGCCATCTACACGGGCGAGAGTATCGCGGAGACAGTCACGCCGTGACATCAAATTCTATAGAAACTGTATGGAGCGATCTCTACACGGCGATATCATATCATTGCGGCGAGAATTTGATGGCACGACGAGACTATTGCCGCGATTCTCTCGTCCATGGTGATTGCGCTTTAGAGGTGTTTATCTGCCAATCGGAGAAGGCAACACACAGGTAAGAATGGGAAGTTGTGGGGAAGACCTTTGCACAACAGTGGGATAAGAGAGTTGAAAAAAAAAAAGACTACCGGGTGGCGCAAACGTCATGACAGGGTTTAAAAAATGAAATAAGTATGACGTTTTCACTGACAATTACTATTATTTTGTTTTCAGAAATTTTATTATATATTCTGGATATTCATCATTTAATATTAATTTTATTTTGAACTTCATCGGTCAATTATTCAAACCCAGTAAGTAGTAAATAATTTGATGTATTCCACAACTGAAAATTCACTCCTTTTTCATAAATCTGCACCTTAGGAGATGATAAATCGATAAAAGAGGCAAGTTCCCCAATGAGGAAAGAAGTAAGTAGGTACCTAATGTTAGTTCCACACGGTGAGATTTTTACTGAATAAATCGGCAAGAATTGTTACTATTATTATTTTTCTCTGGCGAACATATTTAATTCACAGTTTTTGAGTTACTTTTGTCACATATTGATTATAATTTTCGCTGGTCTGTGTGTGACACACTTATTTCCGGAATGGAATCTTGATAAGCCTGTGAATTATTAAAATATGTCACTAACTTGTGACTGCTATAAATAAAGAAGAGTTTATTTGATAGTTATTTTGTTTACGAGGAAATTATACATTTTTGCAATGCAGTAAAATTATTTTAATTTTAAAGGCTCCTACATACTGGCGCGACTTGTCGCGCGACGCGACGCGACACAAAGACACCGCGTGTAGCGCTACACGCGGTGTCTTTGTGTCGCGTCGCGTCGCGCGACAAGTCGCGCCAGTATGTAGGAGCCTTTAAACATTCATTTGGCTTTAAACTTTTGGTCCGAGGTCCACTCAGAGTTATACCATTTTAATATCTTACTACAAGAATATATATTATTTACTGAGAAAGAGAATTCCTTACACAATCTAACACTAAAATACATATATTTATTATGTAAGTACAAGTATAAATGGAAAAAAGGGAATAGTTAATTGGGCATCAAAAATTTCGTCCGCACCGCTGTCAGTGGGAAAAGTGCCCAAAAGGCTGGCAGCGTTACCTCGTTGGATGCTGATTCTTTGGCCTAAAAATAGGCCAACCCTGTGGTCACGTGAAGAGTCGACCAATCGCTTTGCGATGTCCCGAAATGCTCGATGAGCACTCGTACCCCCACTCGGCTCTAGTGTTAGGTACTAAAAGTAATTAAATTATCTGGTTATGGCGACTTTTGCACTAAAATAAAATAAAATAATTAAAATACTTCTCAGTTTTTACTTAGGTTTATTATCACTGAATATTAAACATTAACTATGGATATAAATATGTAAGGAATAGTGTTTTATTGCATTATCCGGAGAAAAGTATTCTATTCAAAACCATATTTTAATGGTACAAAACTATGGCTCCTAATTAGGTACCTACTTATTTATTCCGAAATAAATCTATGAATTCAAATTAAATGTCAAAAGTGTTTTACCAAAATAATTAATCATCACAACGTATAGAATAAAAAATGTCAAGACAATTAAAAATATATAATAAGTACTTAAAGTTTAGGGAGAAGAAAGAAAGTAAATATAATTTCTTAGAAAATACTTGAGATTTATGATTAAAAAAATACAAGATTAAATTTTCATAAAAACTATTATTCTACTAATACTATAAGTACGTAGTTATGATGTAGCTGTATTTATTATAATCTTCCGACTTTCCGTTTTTCGTTGTGGCGTTTTTCTCTGTACCCGTTTCGAGTGCATTTTCGATAGTTTTTCTAAATGAAGGTAGTATTACGTAACTAGTGACTTCATTTACTAGGATAGTAGCACACAGCACCAGAATTAGTACCTGAAATCAAAAGATTACTGTTAATTTGTTGGATACGAGAACATTTCGACGCGTGGATAAAGAAATGGAACTCTCGTCTCATCAATCTGCCTAGCCTTTTCCTAATTATATTGGGGTCAGCTTCCAGTCAGCTGAATGCCAGTATTTTACATGGAGCGACTGGCTATCTGACCTCCACAACCCAGTTAGGTACGGGTAACACGATACCCCTTGGTAAGCAAACCCCTTAGTTGGCAAACTACCCGTAAGGACGATTAAAGATCTACAAATGACAGTTGGGACCAACCCATCCACGAGCCGACCGCGGCAAGTGTAGCTTAACCTTCAATCGACCCGTGCGGTTATTATCATTTAGCCACGTGCTCCTCGAGAACGTATCATAAGTAGCTACACAAAAATCTGGGGCCTACTGGGATCCAATAAACTCATTATTGGATCCCCAGTAGGCCCCAAATTGTCCCATAGGCTCATTGCTCTATAACTAATTGAGAATTGTCATGTCAGTATTATACACCTACATAATTATATACCTATACAGGGTGACATTGAAAACATGCGACAAATCGAAATGGGAGATTGTACTCATCATTATGAACAACTTTTACTAAGGGACCAAAGCTACAATCCCAAAAAAAAAAAACTGCTGTCCCCTACATTTATGTTCGCAATACCTCATCAAAATGTAGGAAAAGCAGATTTTTTTTTTGGGATTACAGCTTTGGTCCCTTAGTAAAAGTTGTTAATAATGATGTATACAATGTCCCATTTCAGTTTGTCGCAAGTTTTCAATTTCAACCTGTATATTGTGTTTAGGTACACAGACTGACATTGATATAGATTTATCAGCCAATGTGCTATTTTAGAATTTCCAACGCGTCGATATTATCTATCGTGGACGTTCACGTCCACGTTACGGCATCACGATAACACAGGGAAGTAAAATATATGAAGACGTTTTTAAATTCCCATCCACGATATCCTTATAACGTGCACGTATTATGGAGGTGGACGTGGACGTCCAGGATAGTGTCGTCACGTTAAAAATTATAAAAGCGCACAATTGACTTGAAATCTGTTGCAGGTAGGTACCTAAGTATTTTCTGGCTTGCGGGTTTGAGAGAAAGTAAGTTGTTCTTTTTTTAAGGTTCCGTACTCAAACGGTGCTCCGTGTCCGTCTGTCTGTCTGTCCGTCTGTCACCAGGCTGTATCTCATGAAATTTTCACAGATGATGTATTCCTGTTGCCGCTATAACAGCAAATACTAAAAAATAGAATAAAGTAAATAAATAAGGGCTCATATACAACAGACATGATTTTTTTGCCGTTTTTATAGATAATGGTACGGAATCCTTCGTGCGCGAGTCCGACTCGCACTCGGCCGGTTTTTCGTTACGCTCATTATTTATATTTCAGATGATGGGTCGTCTATTTATAGTTCACACCTTTGACGTCGTTATTACCACCTATGCATATTATTTCTCTTGTTATTTGAGATCTTTCAGAGAGAAATAATAGGTACAGAGTGGAAACCATTATCCTTATAAATACTTAAAATGTAACTCCCCATTCATTTCAATTATAGCTTGGTTAGCTTATTAATTGCAGGCACTTATAAATTGTAAGGAGGATGTTAGTTGCCGCAATCCAAAGTTCAGACTCTGAACTTTGGATTGTTCTGGGGGGCAACCATCACCTTTTATAGCAGTATTATTTCAATATTACTTCATCGAGAAAGAGATGGAGCTATAAGTCCTGGGGGGTAACCATCACCTCATAAAGCAGTATTATTATAATATTACTTCACAGTGGGAAAGTGATGGAGCTATACAGGACTTATAGCACCATCTCTTTCTCACGCTGAAGTAATATTGAAATAATACTGCTATAAGAGGTGATGGTTACCCCCCTGTACAGCTCCATCACTTCCCACTGTGAAGTAATCCTACTAATATTATAAATGCGAAAGTTTGTAAGGATGGATGTTTGTTACTCTTTCATTCATGCAAAAAGTACTGAACGGATTTGGATGAAATTTGGCACACAGATAGTTTATAACCAGGAATAACAACATAGGATACTTTTTTCCCGATATACCCACGGGGTCAAAACTTATGCGGGTGAAACCGCGGGGCGCATCTAGTATTATAATAATACTGCTTTATGAAGTGATGGTGTTGCTCCCTGAACTGGCAAAAAATCTCTAGGTTGGGTATGTTTAGGGTTACTAATCGTACTCTAATATGTAGAGTATCTATAGACGGCGCCGACACGACACCGTTAGAACAATTATCTCCGTGAAGGTTTCATAGAAATTGTTCCACCAGAGTCGCGTCGCGCCTGTCTGCAAAAATAGAGTATGATAGCGTACTCTAAAGGCTCTCCCTTTAGAGTACGCTAACATACTCTATTTTTATATTGACCCTGACTTTTAAATTGTATTGAATGAATTCTTGCCACTTAAGCATTCATTGAGAGTATTTTCAGCAGGGGCCATCTTTTCCATTGGCCACTCTGGGCAAGAGTCTAGGGCCTCGCAATCCATGAGGCCTCCGAGTTCCTGCCAGCGCCGTAGCTAGAGGCTGTCAAATAAGAAAACCTTGTACCAGGCGGGGTGATAACATTACTGAGCTTGTTTCGCTCGCTCATACATTTTCTAACTCTCCAGCTTTTCTGCATAAGTCGACATATTACATAAGTACCTATGTCTTTATGGATTTTCAAGAGAAAACCTAATCTGTCCCAGGTGGGGAGCTAAAAATACAAAAGTAAATAAAATATCACACAATATCCCATTATTGGCATCCGCGGTTGAGGTGTTGTAAACCGCGGTTACTGTCAAATTCCATAGAAAAGAAAGAGAAGCGCGATGACACAACGCTTGTAATTTATTGCAAAATATGAAGTGATTATCTATTTACTCAAAATTGAGTTGAGTAATCGAAAATAGAAAACAACCAAGTTCTGCATTCAAATAAGACGTTCTTGTTATTCATTAAATACGTAACGTATGTTGATATTTTGATACAGATATTTTGGATTAGAACTCAAAGTAAGAGGTTAGTTTAACGTTAGTTTGTATCGAGATTTTGTTTTCAAAACGTGTTTTGGTAACAACCAAGTTCTGGGAAATATGTTCAAAATTAACATATATTTTTTCCGCTACCACAAACTATACAGATTTGGCAATATTTTTTCTTAAGCGAAGCCTATTTTGGTCAATTGGGTCTTGTCAGCGCCTTAATGCTAATAATAATGGGATATAACTGTGCTATATCGTAATTACTGGGGTGTATGTACCAACGTTATTACGTCATCATATACAAGGGAGGAAGAAGTAGTGACAATTACTAATATGTTTATTAATGTTAATAGGTGACTAACATAGGGTAACTGCTATAAAAATTGGCCACGCTATATAGGCCACTCATAACAAAAGAGATAGAGACAAGGTAAAGTGAACTAAAACGAAAATACAGGAATATTGTTTGTCCTTTTCATTAAGGCGCTGACAAGACCCAATTGACCAAAATTAGCTTCTCTTAAGAAAAAATATTGCAAAATCTGTATAGTTTGTGGCAGCGGAAAAAATATATGTTAATTTTGAACATATTTTGCGGAACTTGGTTGTTACCAAAACACGTTTTGAAAAAAAATCTCGATACTAACTAACGTTAAACTAACCTCTTACCTTGAGTTCTAATCCAAAATATCTGTATTAAATATCAACATACGTTACGTATTTAATTAATAACAAGAACGTCTTATTTGAATGCAGAACTTGGTTGTTTTTTATGGTCGATTACTCAACTCAATTTTGAGTAAATAGATAATTGCTTCATATTTTGCTATAAATTACAAGCGTTGTGTCATCGCGCTTCTCTTTCTTTTCTATGCAATATGACAGTGACCGCGGTTAAGGTGTTGTCAGCGTCTTAATGGGCTTGCTTGCATTACCTTGTTTCTACCTCTTTTGTTAGTGGCCAGTTACTAAAGCGTGGCCAATTACTATACTCGTAGCAGTTACCCTACGATGCTTTCATAATATAATATGCATCCAATATTACTTTACCCGATCACTCCTGATTCTTTATCAATCTGCCCAGCCTTTACCCAAATATATTGGGATCAGCTTCCAGTCGTAACCAGATGCAGCTGAATACCAGTATTTTATATGGAGCGAATGACATCCAGAACCCAGTCACTAGGGAACACGATACCCCTAGTCCCTTGGTAAGACTGGTTGTCAGACTTTTCGGCTTCAGACTACCCGTGAGACTATCAACGATCTACGAATGGTTGTTGGGACCAACGTGCTTTTCGAGGCACGGAGGAGTAACGATATGTAATGGATGGTCACCCATTCACGAACAGACCGCGGCAAGTGTAGCTTAACCTTCGATCGACCCGTGCGGCTGTTATTATTTATCCTCTAATTCTTGAACTGGGTATATAATCCCGACTCTATTGCTCTGAAACTGCCACTAATCCTTTGAAAATGTTGGACAAGACTATTGCTCTTTCCCCAACACTTCGAGTTGAATTTAGCAAAATAATATCATCATCATCATCAGCCCATAGCAGTCCACTGCTGGACATACGCCTCTCCAATTGCACGTCATTCAGCTCGATTCTCGGCAACTCTCATCCAGCTGCTGCCAGCCACTCTGCGAAGATCGTCGCTCCACCTAGCCAGAGGGCGTCCTACCTTACGTTTGCCGATTCGCGGTCTCCACTCAAGAACACATCTACCCCCACGGGTAGAACTGAGGCTAATTGCCGGCCCATTGCCACTTCAGCTTGCTAATTCTGTGAGCTATGTGGACAACTTTGGTTCTCTGCCGGATCACCTCGTTCTGGATTCGATCCCACAGAGAGACTCCAAGCCTATGCTTGGAGTCTCTCCCGTTCCATAGATGGCTGAGCAAAATCATCTTCATCTTGTTTCTATCTTCGTTGGGTGCATAGATAAAAAAATGTTGGGTGTTTGTTGTTTTTCAATACCTAACCAAAAATCTAAGATTTGCCCTTACCCTGCCTTAGTCACGCGAAAAAGTGTCCATATTGAGAAGAGTGAGGTTCAAGTCAATTCACTGAGTCATTGTTTATCAGAGATGTCAAAATGAAACAGAAACGCGACTACATTTTGTCACGGTTATCTATCGATTTAAATCTATGTATCTAACTTAATCACATGATACGGTTATGATATGATTACCTAACTTAATCATATGATATGAATGTCAGTAAGTTACGGAACTATTTTCATAACATAGAAGGTAATTATGCACTATTGTGTTAACACGTCTAAGTGGCTCGCAACACGACAGACGATACGATAATTATACGTAATATATAGCCATGACTTCAGGAACCCTTATCAAGGACAAACGTATTAGCAACTGGTTCCTATATAGTCGACGTCTGTAGTGACAGAAATCATAACTAACGATAAACATACAGTGTGTTCCTGGATAAAGTGCACAAACGAAAATGGGTGAAACTAGACTTATTCATCGTTTAAAAAAAAAACGGAATTTATTGAAAACTTTAGACAATATTTAAAAAAAAAAAAATCAAGGAAACGTATATTTTTACTTGATGGCTGTATTTTAACGGAGTCAAACAATAGAAAATCAATAATGTCTCATTAGCTGTCCTTGACCAATTAAGGGGTTTCTTTGTATTTACTATGCAGCATCACTTATCAGCCAAAATGATTGTTTTTATTTTAACAAAATTTCCTCAACTAATAAAACGTTATTACATTTTCAATACATGCGTCTTTAATAGGCAATAAAAAAGTAAAAAAAAATCGATAATAATTATTACGATTTTTTAAGATTTTTATTTCTAATTTTTTTGTCGATTAATTATGGTCTAGTTTCACCCATTTTCGTTTATGCACTTTATCCAGGGACACTCTGTATTTACCTATATCACTATGAATAGAGGTAAAGTCAGCAAAGTAGCCAGGCACATAGTAATTAGTTTGACAAACTGCACTTGGCGATGAATAAGTATATTTGCCCGGTTGATGGCAATAGGCTCGCCCGCTATTACATAGGGACTTAAAGAAAACTGGTGAAATGTGGGTCTACCATACGTAATCTAACCCTTCGGAGCCTCAGCCTCTGCCTACCTCTGCCTAACCCTTCGGAGATTACAAGCGTAATCTTATGTTATGTACGAGATTTATAAATGAAGGAGGCGACGTTTCCTCGTTATTCGGAAACACCCTATGTCTGTTTTTCAAACATGTCTCGTGTTGTAATGTGTAGTGTATATTTTTTTTTTTTATATCATAGGTATACTATCGGTGCACCTCTGCCTAACCTATCGGGGATTACAGGCGTGATTTATATTATGGAATTTAGGAGGATGAGGATGGGCCATTAATAATATATCTCGTCATATTGAAAACCACATAACAATTTTCCCGGTCCGGGGATCGAACCTGAGACCAACGATGTATTTTTAGTTATTTTATTTTTATACCTATTATGTGTTTATTTTTTTTGTTTTTTTGTTTTGTGTAGTAGAGTATAAATGTAGTTTTATGTCTATAGTGTAAGTGTGTTGTATTGTTTATTAGAGTAAAAGTAGTTTATAAATTTTGTAGGTATATGTATATAGATTGTATACCCATTGTACGCTAGATATTCGTACGCCGCTTTCAGCGGCGGATGTGTCCTGGGGGGTAACCATCACCTCTTATAGCAGTATTATTATAATATTACTTCCAGTGGGAAAGTGATGGAGCTAAACAGGACTTATAGCTCCATCTCTTTCTCACGCTGAAGTAATATTGAAGTAATACTGCTATAAGAGGTGATGGTTACCCCCCTGAGAATAACATTGATAACCAACTTGTACCTACCATACCCGACGAACAAATGGCTTTATCGTTGCCTTTGTCAAAAAAAAAAAAATAATAACGACGCACTTGCGACCGCTAGATCGATGAAATCTAAATGAAATATTTTTCACAATTCTATGTTTTATTTTGTGGTTTATGGCTTATTGTTATTTAGTAAGCCTTACATCATTTTATAATGCAATTTTATTAGTCCCACTTAATAGAATGAGATGAAAAGTTCCTTAACCTGATTTGTTATGCCTATTAGCGATACCGCTTAAAAATAACAATACAAGAAGTTGATAAGACGTTTTAAGGCTCCGTGCACGAGAAAACTCTCTTTTTTCAATTTCTTATCTAATTGTGACAGTGCTTAAAATATGTGACGATAAAAGTACAGTTTTCGTGGCGCTAAACCATTCGTGTCAGGGCCTACTCTTGCCTACTCTCTAAGCACTAAAGCCGTAGTTTCGGCCGAAGTTATGGGCGTTTCCTACTCCATATGACCTACAGACATAAGATTACTATGGAGTCCAAACTGAGAATGAATGACGACACGGTTTGACAGTTGTCCCTTGCAATGTGTTTTTGCCCGTTCGAAAAATTTAATTTGTCACTTGTTTTTACGTATCAACTACTTTCGAACGGGCCCGTATCTTATTTGACGGACTTAGAGAGTAGTCCCACAGTCACAGCACAGCATCTGTTTATAGTTGTATCACTTTTATGCTCTCGAAAAAAGTTTTGCAAGATACTAGGAAATAATAGGTACATCATAGACTGGACTGGAGAAAAAATTGATTTTCAACCTGATTTTTGAAAAATGGGGTCCAGCCACGTGCAAGTAGACCATGCAATGAGGTGGATGATATTTTTTAATGTTCAAAATTAAAATTAGTTTCTTGTAAAACGATAATCAAACGTCAGTTTCACGTAATTGACAAAAAACTTGTTGCGAATATAAGAGTTTTTCCATGAATGCTTAGTTTATTAGAAAAATCCCTTTAGTCACATGCAAAACAAAGAACTCGACTTTTCAAATCACAAACAGTTTTGTTTGTTTTCCCTTGCTCATATCCAATGAAGAAAATTTATCAAAATCAGTCGATTTCGTGCACGCTTCGATTTCCTTAAGGCGCTGACAAGAGGCAAATGACCAAAGTACAAAGTACACCTTTTTTTTTTTTGAGGGTGGGAAATCATCAAATAACTTCTCCCGCTCTGGGCGGAGCGGGAGGGTGTGTCAGACTCTTACTGACTAAAACCCACCCGTATTCCTTCCTGTTGCCTGTGTTGCGGGGGCCTCGGTGACCCATAAGTACCTTCCCGCGACCCCGGCAGGCATCGGCCCTAGTGGACCCCTACTATATGTTCTGACGACATCTCTTTGAGGCGTGCGTGGAATACAACGCGCCGTCGACCCGGGCCTGGTCCTTACCGGACGGTGAGCTACCCATTGCTCACCGTCCGCAAGCCCGCGCCTACAGTGGCCGGAAATCCGCCCGGGATTCCCGACGCCCTGGGCGTCTCCTGCGGCGGCTAGGGGCGAGAGGGCGCGAAACTTGCCTTTCCCCAAAACAAAGTACACCTTAAGACATTTTTTTCCCAAGTCTGTATAGTTTGTGGTAGTGGAAAAATATATGTTAATTTTGAACATATTCTCAGAACTTGGTTGTTACCAAAACACGTTTTGAAAAAAAATCTCGATACAAATTAACGGTAAACTAACCTTTGACCTTGAGTTCCAATCATAAATATCTGTATTAAATATCAACGTACGGGCCGTGTTTGATGAATAACAAGAACGTCTTATTTGAATGCAGAACTTGGTTGTTTTTTATTTTCGATTACTCAATTCAAGTTTGAGTAAATAGATAATTGCTTCATATTTTGCAATAAATTTTAAGCGTTGTGTCATCGCGCGTCTCTTTCTTTTCTATGCAATCTGACAGTGACCGCGGTTTAGGTGTTGTCAGCGTCTTAAGTGAATCTTTCTGTAGTAACATAATATTACGCCTGTACTCCCCGGTTAGGTAGAGGTGTAGGTACCTATAGTACGTACACCTACATTTTGGCAGTTATGTTTAAGTCCCTAACTCTAACTAAGTACTCTTTCTTTAGTACCTATGTATTTATAAACCTTGTACGAGTAACGTGTATAAGAACGCTGATTTTTAACTTCATTATCCTACTAATATTATAAATGCGAAAGTTTGTAAGAATGGATGGATGGATGGATTTTTGTTACTCTTTCGCGCAAAAAGTACTGAACGGATTTGGATGAAATTTGGCACACAGATAGTTTATATTATAACCAGGAATAACAAATATGATACTTTTTATCTCGTTATACCCATGGGGTCAAAACTTATGCGGGTGAAACCGCGGGGCGCATCTAGTAAAATATAACAAAACAAATGAGTTAACTAATTACTTGTCAAATTGACGCTTCAGCATACAGGGTCAAATTTAATTACCTAGCCAAACTCCGCAAACGTGATGGGTATAAAACATAAAAAATGGTTCATTGTTTTTTTTGGGGTCAACGACTCTAGTTAGGTACTTGAAATATCAGTTTCAAAATCTCTTTTTTATTTCAGTGTAAAGACAGACATGATGGGTATCGATATTTAAACACGATGAAACAAAAAAAACTGATTTTAATTACTTCAAGTAACTTTACCACCAGTGGTCATTGACCCCAGAAATACATCAAATATTTTTTTCTTTGTTTTATCGTGTTTATCATCTGCCTAGCCTTTTCCCAACTATGTTGGATAGGCTTCCAGTTAACCGGATGACGCT
Organism: Atethmia centrago; assembly: GCA_905333075.3. NCBI lineage: Eukaryota > Metazoa > Arthropoda > Insecta > Lepidoptera > Noctuidae > Atethmia > Atethmia centrago. Next base: position 18,655,838 of record HG995368.1, read on the forward strand.
GAATACCAGTATTTTACATGGAGCGACTACCTATCTGACCTCCACAAGCCAATTACTGGGTAACACAATACCCCTTGGTAAGACCGGTTGACAGACTTTCGGGCTTCTGACGACCCGTAACGACTGTCAAAGATCTACAAATGACAGCCGGGACCAACGGCTTAACGTGCTTTCCGAGGCACGAAGGGGTCTTGGTATGTAAAGATGGTCACCCATCCACGGACTAACCGCGGCAAGCGTAGCTTAACCTGATCGATCGACCCGTGCGGCTGTTATTACTTAGCCACAAGCCCCTCAAGCTTCTTATACATGTTAATAATCTATTAAAATTACTTATAGAGAGGAACGTAATCAGAATCACCAACGTGTGAAGTTAAAAAATCTTCAATTATAGGAATCGGATAGTTTTATGAGCGCACGTAGGCCTATTTAAAACGATAAAATAACGAAATATTCTGAAAAGTATTTATGAAATTCTTGACTATACCTCGTCGTCAGTGGCCGCAAGCTCTACTGCTGAGCATGAGGTCCTGGGTTCGATTCCCAGATCGGGCAAGGTGTTATTGGGTTTTCCATTAGGTATTCCTCAATAGCAGTCCGGAGTTTTAATACGTACTCGGTTGATGGCAATAGGCTCGCCCCCTATTACATGGGACTTAAACATACCTGGCGAAATGTGGGTGTACTATAGGTACACCTCTGCCTACGGGGGACATGGCGTGAAGTTATATAATGTAATGTGGTATTTTGAAATTTAAAGAAAATGACACTGTAAACATAGGTAGACCATTATTCATTAACATACTCTGTACTATGCCCAATCATCACTTTAAATAAAAAAAAAACAAACACACACTCACCGATGCCCGAGTCATATTGTATGTAGCACCATTCAAACATCCAAATGATTACAGATCTTCTATCACAGTGAAACACATTCAAATGTTATTGTTTATCAATCGTCACAACAACAATAATATGCCGTGTTAATATTCACTATGTACAACTACACACACGTCTGTCGCCAATGCTCGTTGATACGGGAATGAGCAATGAGGATGAGGATTCTCTTCTCTGTCCTAAACACAGATGTCATTAATTTATCGTAGTTTTCATAAACATTATATTTTTGGGACGCTGACTACGCGGTTATATCTTTGTGGTTATTATTACATAAATTATAGTCGCCCGCGCATGTGTTTTGTTTCTCTTTCTATCTCTTTTCAATAGTATCAATGGTATTTTTCAAATAGATTACATTATTGAATGTTTTGTTCATTCATGTAACACATCGGTGAAGGATAACATCGTGACGAAACCTGGACTTGTCTATACTAATAATACTAGCTGCGCCCGCGGTTTAACCTGCGTAAGTTTCGATTCCGTGAGAATTCGGGATGAAATATACTTTACGACCTATTCTCACACCTACCAAATATACATACAAAAAATCATAAAAATCGGTTGAACCGTTTCGGAGGAGTGCGACCACAAACACCGTGACACGAGATTCTTATATATTAGATGATAAAGAGATAATAAAAAGATTAAAAGATTATTAAGATTGTTATATAAACATTATTAATTAAGATTATATATATATCAAAATATTAAAAGAAAAGATTACAGGGGCTTGTGGCTAAATAAAAACAGCCACACGGGTCAATCGTTCAGGTTAAGCTACGCTTGCCGCGGTTGGTCCGTGGATGGGTGACCATCTTTACATACCAAGACCCCTCCGTGCCTCGGCAAGCACCTTAAGCCGTTGGTCCCGGCTGTCATTTGTGGATCTTTGACAGTCGTTATGGGTCGTCAGAAGCCCGAAAGTCTGACAACCAGTCTTGTCAGTCAATTACCAAGGGGTATCGTGTTACCCAGTAACTGGGTTGTGGAGGTCAGATAGGCAGTCGCTCCATGTAAAATACTGGTATTCAGTTGTATCCGGTTAGACTGGAAGCCGACCCCAATGTAGTTGGAAAAAGGCTAGGCAGATGATGAGATTATAAAGAGATACAATTTTCTTGTTTGTAATTTGGTATATAGGGGTAATCTCTGGAACTGCCAGTCGGGTTTGAAAAAATCTTGTTTAAACATAAAATATCGTATGACACTCGACAATACTTGTAGCCTCCCATTACCGTAAAAATGTTCGAATTCAGATCAGTAGTTCCGAACATTACAAACTCACTAATTTAATGTCTTTAGATTAGTAGATAGGCTAGTATAGATAACATCTGGATGTTTCGTTTACATAAGTTCTATAAATAAAAAAAAACATTTGATTCGATTTGATTCAGATATTCCAGTTTGCTTTCGTTAATCAACTTTTCTAAGAATTGCGTAAAATACATTAATTATATAGATTTGTATTAATCACTAGCTGAACCGAACGACGTTGTCCTGTCCAAATTTCAATAATTAATACAAAAAGGACGTTCAGTAAACTGAAAAGTTTCCCAAATAATCGGAAAATTCGGTATAAATACCGAATTTTCCGATTATTCGGGAAACTTTTTCTTTCTGTAAGATCCTGTTTCGGGCTATTACGAACATAAAAAAATAGCCGAATCCAGATCAGAATTCCAGATCCATCCAGATAACCTCATACCTAAATGATAACAATAATTTTGGTCTTTAGACTGAGTCGAGATCCCTTAAAAACAATTCAAAGATTATTCAGCTCATGAATTCATTCCAAGGTAGAGGTTTCATGATAGTTAACTTAAATACACTACACTACTCGATGCTCTATCCAAGTGCCTAGTTTGCAATGGTTAGCAATGGGTAGCTCACCGTCCGGTAAGGACCAGGCCCGGGTCGACGGCGCATTGTATTCCACGCGCGCCTCAAAGAGATGTCATCAGCACAAAGGTAGGGGTCCACTAGGGCCGATGCCTGCCGGGGTCGCGAGAAGGTACTTATGGGTCACCGAGGCCCCCGCTACACAGGCAACAGGAAGGAATACGGGTGGGTTTTAGTCAGTAAGAGTCTGACACACCCTCCCGCTCCGCCCAGAGCGGGAGAAGTTATTTGATGATTTCCCACCCTCAAAAAAAAAAAAAAAAAAAAAAAAAAAAAAAAAAAAAAAAAAAAAAAAAAAAAAAAAAAAAAAAGTGCCTAGTTTTATATCTGTAGGTAGACAACAAACGTATTCTAGAAAATCATCTGTAAGAGACAGGCAGACACAGTACTGAGTCTATACTGTATCGGGTATTGCCCCAGAACGAGGGTAATGTTTTCGAGAGTATGTATGTATGTACATGTATGTATGTCTATTTCTTTGGCACGCTCTGTAGCCTAAACGGCGGCGTGATGGATTTTAACATAAGAGATGTCGTTAGATTCGTCTTAATTGTAGGAGTGACATAGGCTATATCATTTTTATATATTGCATTTGCAAATACAAAAAAAAAGGTAGGGAAACGTTTTTTTATATAAATTACAACAATATTCATATCAAATAAAAGCTAGTAATGAGACAATTACATTTATATATTAATAAAACTAAAAAGCTTGAAATAAAACAAATTATTTTAAAAACAAAAACCCGACTGCAAAAAAACATATCTAACTGAAAAGAGAAAAACAAGCATTATAATCTATAGAAAACGGGGACAAACCAATAACCCGAAATATGGTGTAACTTTTGTTAGTCCCTCGCCTGCGATACCAAAATTCTATAGATTACTAGCTGACCCGGCAAACGTTGTTTTGCCATATAAATAATTTATAAGTAAAGGGGTATGAAAAATAGATGTTAGCCGATTCTCAGACCTACTCAATATGCTCACAAAATTTCATGAGAATCGGTCAAGCCGTTTCGGAGGAGTACGGGAACGAACATTGTGACACGAGAATTTTATATATAAGATAATTTTATAATATTTTTTTTATCTCTTTTCAGTTAGGTATATGTTTTTGCAGTCGGATTTTTTGTTTTTTCAAGTAATTTGTTTTTTGCCAATAATTAAGGAAAAAGAACTAGAAAAATAAAAAGCATACGAAACCAATCTATATGCTCAAGCAGTCTTATGCAATTTTTCCGACATTCGTTCCAAAATTCTTCACTCTTAATGAAAGTAATAGGCATAACGTATTAAACGATTCAAACGTGATGATTAATGCAAACGTACGTAAGTAGTAAGATTAACAGATTCGAAACGTGAAATATGGAGGTCTATCAAGCGTGCCTAATCGGTACAGGAAATCGATTTTAATGATGTATAATTAAACGGTTTTATATAATATTTTTTATTTGATTTTACTGTCTCGTTTGTCTAGTGTTCGCAAGCGCTACTACTGAGCATAAGGTCCTGGGTTTGATTCCCGGGTCGGGCAAAGTGTTATTGGGTTTTTCTATCTGGAATTTTTCAGTAGTAGCACGGAGTCTGGATTTGTGTATAATTAAATATATTATATATTTAATAATTTATATATTTTATTATGTTTATTAATATATTTTATTATGTAGACTTCTTTCTAGAAACTTCATTGTCAAATAAATCCATTTTTAATCTGTGAATTGTCTTGGCATGTCTTATAACCAAAAATTCGAAGACGGACATTTACCAATCCGCACTAGGCCCGCATGGTGGCATACGGTCTGCTCTTACAGAGAGGAGGCTTGTTTCCCAGCAGTGGTAACATTAGAGGCTGATTATGCTATATAAAAGAACCGATTGTTTATCTGATAGGAAGCGGTTAATGTCGTCTCATAGACACTCTCATGACCAAGGAGCAACGATACGCGATGCGTGATCCAAATAAAACATAACTCAAAATAAAAATGTAAACAATTCTTCTACACACACTTTGGTGAGGAGGTTTCATTTCCCATACCGGTGAACTTAAGCATCAATTTAAAAAATCCTTTTCTTTGCGAACTAACGGTTCATTAAAGTTGGTATGCGAACAAAGTCGCAGGCAGCAACTACTGGATACATAGCGGAACATGTCACGTGCGAACTACGTGCAGAGTTCAACTTACACGCGTGTGCGCAAGTCGTCATGCGTCAGGCGAATCAAACGAGCCATTTGATAACGTAAAAAAAACGTTTAGTACACTTATTATAGTATTAAATATAATTAAACTTGGTGTTGTATATGCGGACGAAACCTTACATGTTCTACCGATGTGACTTTATGATGTTGTTTGGAAAAGAGGATAAAAATTGTTACACTTTCTTATCTTTGACACATGCTTTGATTTTCTGCGAAGGAAAATATTAGGAGCGAACCAGCACCTTAAGGGTCGAGTAATCGCCGTTAACCTTGGCCATACAAACGTGCTTCGCGCTCACGCCACGCGGCCATGCGGTTTCATAGGGAATATTTATTTTTAGTAACGAAAATATAAATATATGAAAAAAAATCACAGATAGACTTATAGATATAGAAATAGTCAAAACATATAAAAAAAATCATAAAATTATCTTAAGTACTTTAAAAGTAATATCGTTTTGTATGCATTATTTCCTGAATTTATTTCATATAGTATTTTACTACAATACTTAAATATTCACATATATAATTGATGTGTATGCATTCTAGTTTAACATACATTTTACGCATTACTTACTTGCATTATATGAAGGCGTAATAACCTATTTAAAAGTCACTAAAATCATATATCTGCGCCTTAATTGCGTAATACACTTTTAATCACAATTTGAGGCTTTTAAAGGAAATTCCTAATCCATTGCTTCATAAGTTTGAAAAATTCGTCTGCTCAACAACGTCAATAAAGCAATGAACGTGGCTGAACTATCAAAATGATAGGCATTGAAATCGATTTGATTTGAGTGTTACGCAATTCAATTACTCCGCTGGACCCCCTGTAACTATTAACTGTCACTGTCGCCCTGCACTCTAACTACCGACCCTGCAAATATGGTCCTGTTATGGTTGTAGACGTAACTCATAATCAGCCTTTAATGTCCACACTGCTGGGACACAGGCCTCCTCTCTTCTAGAGGGAGTGGGCTGTAATCTACCACGCGGGCCCAGTGCGGGTTGGTAGATATAACTAGTCTTCGAATTTTTGGTTCTAGGACATGCCAGTTTCCTCATGATGTTTTCCTTCACCGTTTTGAGAGCAGTGGTGATGAAATTATTTACACAATGTAAAGCGCCTGCCTTTTTTTTTTTGGTAGGGAAATTATCAAATAACTTCTCCCGCTCTGGGCAAAGCGGGAGGGTGTGTCAGACTCTTACTGACTAAAACCCACCCGTATTCCTTCCGTTGCCTGTGTTGCCAGGGGCCTCGGTAACCCTTTCGAACTTCCACGTGACCCCGGCAGGCATCGGCCCTAGTGGACCCCTACACTTGTGCTGACATCTCTTTGAGGCGCGCCTGGAATACAACGCGCCATCAACCCGGCATCAAATCCCGCCTCCTCCTTCGCGAGCATTACTGCTTCGCAGAAGGGCGCCCGTCATCTTATGTCTTAAGTCAATGAAACAAGACTAAGGGTCAATTTCACCGTTCATAAAAAAAAACAAGTTTAAGAAAACTAAATTCTGGATAAACGAGTTCAAATGTTGATATTGGTCTCGATTTACGTCCAACCGATTTCACCAGCAACATTTGAATCGTTTTCACGCAAACCAAATTTTCCAAAAGGGTGTTTTGGACTTCGAACCCACGAACTACAACTCGTATGTCACTGCCCGTTACCACTGCTCTACGACGACGTAAATACCTACTCGGAAATCCTTAATCAATAAAATCATCTGTGTATGAATGAGAAAGGGCAGTGACTCAATGACGTATAAATTATACTATATTATTTGTGGAATGATTAGTATACATAGGTAGCTAATAAATAAATAGATAAATGTATGTTTAGTGATGTATGATTTCGTAGCCGGATCATGGGGCAGGTCATCAACCTTGGACAGGTTTTTTGCGAAGACGTCTAGTTAGTACATTGGAATTAAATAGAATGAACTGGAAGTTTGTTTGTCGAATTTTGATAGGCCTTTTTCTGCATCAAACATTTGATACAATAAATGTATACCTTATTAGATGTTCCATTTATAGCCATTATATAATCAAAATACTTCCAGTTTAGCTTCTTCCGTCGGTTTAGTGGTCGCAAGAGCTACTGCTGAGCATGAGGTCTTGGGTTCGATTCCCAAGTCGGGCAAAGTGTTATTCGGTTTTTCCATATGGAATTTCTCAGAAGTAGCTCGTATCCTGAATTTGTGCCCGGTTGATGGCAATAGGTTCGCCCCCTATTACATTTGACATAAAAATAACTGGCAAAATGTGGGTGTACTATAGGTACAATAATACACGTCTGCCCAACCCTTCGGAGAATAAAGGCGTGATGTTATGTGATGTACGAGAGGCGACGTTTCCTCGTCATTCGGGAACACCCTCCGTCTCTTTATAAAACGAGTTCTAACTTTAGTCCAAGTCCAAACCTTCGAGCCAGTTATTGTATTATAATCTTTATTCCGACAAGCTTAAAGTTCTTTATACAAAACCGACAACTTAGACTCGGGTATAACTTCAGTTATTGTAATTATAGCTTTAATTCTGTCGGAATAAAGTTCGAAATTCAAAAATGGTTCAATTGTTAAAACCTGAGTCTAAAGATAATCCTAGTTTTGTAATAGGGCCGCCTATGTCTATTTTCCAAACGTGACACACACAAAGGTTTTCGTTTTCCTATGTTATTATGAATGCCATATTATTTCATTGTGTACATTGTCCTGCATTTTGTTAATCTATATTTGTTTTGACATTCAATTGACATTGCCATTATGTCAGTTTTGATTCAAAATTATGCGGTATTTTATATTTTTAGTTTACACTAAAACTGAAAAATATACACAGAATTCAGCACAGAACAGTATCCAAATTGTTCTTAAATGAAGCTGATACAACGAGCAATCTTGTTAATCCTATGCGCTGTGAACATACAAAATGGTCAAAAATGTAGACTCAATACTCGGATACACTTTGGAGAGCCTTTACCAGTTATTGTAAGAAATGGAAGACTTTTGGAGCCGACAGACAATCTCGGTAACATCGAAATGAATTACGGTGATACTCTTACTTTGAGTTGCAAAGGAGCGGGGAGCATACAACATCCTAACGTACAGCGTGGACTATCCGTTGCTGTAATAAGTTGTGAAGGGGGAGACATGTTCAAAAACGAGGAATGGTTGAACGAACCAAGTCGATTTTCTCGTTTCCAATGTAGTTACCCCCCAGAATATGAAAGCAGACGGACAGAACGTACGTGTTATGATAGAAACCCTATCATCGAAGTTGGGTACAGCATCGACACGGCATTTTATCCTGTTTATGAGTCTTGTTTCAACGAAGCTGTTCTGACCCCTATCTACTCTAAGTACACCCAGAAACCTTACAACTCCTTATTTCAAACTAGAGTCACTCGGCCTTTTTTCGTAGCGGGTGATCATTATGGGTACATTCCGGTCAATTCCTTGTTTTCACCAGGAGGTCAAAGAGCGGCAGTGGAGCATCTTGTAGGGACTGCTATTGATAACTATTTCACAAAGACAGAGCTCCTATCAAGAGGACACTTGGCTGCTAAAACCGACTTTGCTTTTGCATTTGGAGAGCGCGCAACGTTCCACTACGTGAACTGCGCTCCCCAGTGGACAGGGTTCAATGGCGGAAATTGGAATACTTTAGAAGTTGATCTGAGGAACCATATTCACGCTGCTGGCTACGACACTATCATCTATACTGGAACGTTTGGTTTGACGCAGCTGAACAATGATATGGGTCGTCGAGTAGACATTTATTTACACACTGATGCGAATAATAATCCGGTGATACCAGTACCTCAGTTTTTCTACAAGGTTGTTTATGAACCTTCACGTAAATTTGGTGTGGCTTTTGTTGGTATCAACAATCCATACTATACGCCAGAAGAAGCCCGCCAGATGTTCTTTTGTCAAGACGTGTGCAGAGGCAACCGTGATTTCTCGTGGTTATCTTGGCATCCTTATAATCCTAGTGAAGGCTACACGTTCTGTTGCACTGTAGAAGACTTCAGGAGGACTGTCCCTCATTTACCACCATTTCAAGTCGATGGTCTTTTAACATGAACGTATAAAATTTCCATTTTTTTATGAATGTGTAAGTTCCAAATAAATTATTCTTAATAAATATTTTTTTGTCTCATTCTAAGGCTAAGCAGTGGCGTAGCGTGTATTTCTGCCGCCCGGGGCAAATCCTAAATTTGCCACCCCTCACCCCCCATTTTCACAACTAAGGATTATTACAATGTAAGATTAGGTTAGGACTGCAAACTTGAAAGTTTGATTTAAAAAATAAACTTCAGTAAACCCACTGGGCCGGAATCATTACAATTGTCTTCGTACGATAAACCAACATCCCTACTTTCGTCGCCAAAAATGTGCCTTCTTATTCGTCTAGCATAGTTAACTTCACATGATATGGAATACTAAGTATACCTAGTAAACCTTCCCATTTATTTACGTCATTCTACATCTTACATTCAACTATTTTGAACAACTTCCATTTGTCACAGTGCCTTGAAATTCTTCGTAAATAAGTACATTTTCTCATTCTGATAAGAAATTAAACATCAACATTTAAAGGTTTAATCATTTGGAGAAATTTGACAGTTGATGGTGACATTATGTGCTGGCGACTGTACAAGACCTATGTTAGTAGTAGTTCTCTGATTACAATACAGTTAGGATGACCTGACGCCGCCGCCGCCCCCACGCTACTCCAGAGGGCTAACCTACTATTAAAATACGAATATTTCTAATTCTAAACAGAAGAAAGTAAGACATACATTTTTCACATATGAATAACACATTGTAAAGGGTTATTGGCCTGACATAAATATATGAACACAGTTACATGTTATCAGCTTTTCCGAATAAGTGACAGACAGTGTGACCTCAGGGTCTCACTTCAACCTACATACATAATATGACTGATAAAAGATGTTACGAGTATAATATACCACTCTACTACTAGCTCTTGCTCCTCTAGAATTATAGATGTTATTAACCTTTTGACCGCCACAGTCATGTATAGATGACAGACCAAAATGTGCCCAGCACGCCACGGTCACGACTAAATGACAGATTTTAAGGAATAATTCGTAGCTTGGCGCCGAGGGCACGTTTTTGCCATTTTGACATGGCGGTCAATAGGTTAAATGTGTTTTTGATGACATCTTTCCACTCGCTTTCTGTGGAAGTGATAGTCGTGAAAAGAGACGGAAGTTTGTTGTGTGGAAGTGACAGTTTGAACATGGAATAAGTAAATCATTTTTAATAGTATGGAATTAATATACTTTATACATAATAGGATGGAATATTACCAAAGTGAGATATTAGATGTTACTAAAGATGTAATGGCTGTAAAATACCGTGTGGATACAGTATAATACAATATTATCATTTAGTTATGCTATATATTGGCGCCGATTCTCTTGTACACCGAACTAAACTAACTCAACTATCACTAAAATTCCTTACTTTTGGATATGACAATCTTAAAGCTATTCTTAAACAAAAAAAACTCTAAATTTAAAAATAATTTTGTCAAAATAAAATTCGAATTTGACAATCGCGACTCCACATGGTGCTTTTATTATTTCTTTCTTTTGGCTTTGCAACGTGATACTTGTTTGCCCTACCCCGTGATTTTATTAAGAGCCGGAGGCGAGCAGGTACAGCCTCGACGTGTTTTATATGGAATTTTTCGCTTTTTGTATGGAAAATACTTCGATCGAAGGGAAAATGTTCCTGAACAGATAGTGAAGGATGAATAAAATTGAATCCTTTTTCTTTAGACTGTAGGTATAGAGTACTTATGATGTCAACGAACTGAATTATCTAGATATCCATATCGTGACTCTGCACCTATTTGATGATTGCCTGATAGACGACTGTTGACTGGAGAGTGATCCACCTGGTTAACCTCATAAGCATAATCTCCCAAGCAGCCAAACAGATAATGGTAAAATATAATGTCTATAAAATATCTTAACTTTGATTTGGCCAATATAAAATTTGCTAAAGAGTGTATTACAAATTCTAGTCGTCCTAGATTTCCAAATAATTTTTCAAATACGGTCTTCAGGCCTGCTTAAGTTTACTTAAAATTTCAAAATCCATTTAGTTTAAACTCAGTCTTAAGTATGTCCATGATAAATGCTACTTATACAAATAGTTAATACTTAATTCAATTATGAAGAATGACTTAAATCTATATGAAGCCAAATCACTTAATTCGTTCCTAGCTCTGGCTTACTCAAACCATATTGTCTTTACTCGTATTTACGAGTTCTCGTAGTTCAGCTTATATGGATTTAACGCCGTTTTGAGCTATGTTAAATATTTTAGAAAATAAAACGGAGATAAATCATGTTAAATATGACCATATTAGTTATTAATCTTGTTTTTCGTAATTTTATGCACTTTTTTGATTTAACACAATTTTACAGCGTATCACTAACACACATTATATTGAATATTTAATTAACATTCTTTTTTTCATTACCTTTTTGTGCTAATCATACATAATTATTTTGTAGTTTTTGAAACTCATCGGTTTTGTAAAAATGTCTGTTTATTTGACACGATAAACTGTTGTACGGTTGAATGTAATCTGTAAGATTAGATAAAACAACACTTTACAAAATAATTATTAATTATTAGAGAACCATTTTATTTTGCATCTGTTTTAGAATCAATCAATCTGCCTAGCCTTTCCCTATGTTGGGGTTGGCTTTCAGCCTAATCGCATGCAGTATATTACATGGAGCGACTACCTATCTGACCTAACTAATCTAACTCGGTAATACGATACTCCTTGGTAAGACTGGTTTTCCGATTTTCGGGCGTCTGACGACCCGTAACGACTGTCCAAGATCCACGAATGAGAGCCAGGACCAACGGCTTAACTTGCTTTCCGGGGCACGGAGGAACCTCGGTATGTTAACCTGATGGATTGACCCGTGCGGCTGTTATTACTTAGCCACAAGCTCCTCTCTGTCTCTGTTTTGAAATACCTAGTTCTAAAATTAACCACCACAATTTATTAAAAGTGTATATCTGAGATTAGTATTTGTGAAGTTATAAGTCTTGTTTAATAATCTGCGGTCGTTTAAAAAATTCTTAACTTGGCATTGTATATATCTTACATACCAATATTATGCCTTTAGTATAACTTCAAGTTATCTTGAAGATAAAAGGAACAATACACCAATAACACTCTCAAATAGTACTGAAGTTTAGCTGCGAAGTAGTTTGAAGTCTTTCTTAACTTATTCCGTAAACGTGTGCCCACTTTTGTTTAACTCTCTCTTGGTAATATCCTCAAGATATCTTGAGGGTCGATATAGTTTTGAATGGACAATGGCCAAGAATTTAGTTATTGACTCGATGATATCTACAATAACTTTTTAAGACATGACAGTGCTACTTGGTCTATAATGTTCCTACTGCTGGGATACATACCTCTTCTCTGATAGAAGCTTTAAACTATGCATAATTATACTTTTTACTTGTAGAAAAAAGTAATTCAAAAGTTACTCAACTTCATGCTGTCCATCATTAGGGTAGGCATAATGATCGATATAATTATAGCTAATTATGAACTAATGTGATGCGTAGCTTTCTCCTTGTGTATTTAAAGTTTAATTATAGTAGCACTTGACCACTACCTTGTAGACCCTTGGAAGGGCCAGTTTGATATTGTGATTGTGAATACTCATCGTTTGGACAAAATGCAGATTACACCGGTGAGTTTTTAAAATATATTTTTTCTGTATATTATTTGAGTATTCTTACATTATTATATGTTGTAGGTGTCAGAATTTTAGCAATACCTATGTCCTGACGATTTGGTTTTGAATTTAAGATTAAGTGAAAAGAATCAATCAATAATAATTATTTATAAATAGAATTAGATGGTGCTAAACGGTAACATCTAAGTGCATACCTATCTGACTTATAAGGCAGGGACACATCAACATCTTCTCAATTGTGTTATCAATGATTATTTTCGTTTGAAATGAAGTTCTCAACTTCATGCTGCTATAATTGATTTTTATTTTTTATTTTTCAGATTCTTATTTGTTTGGTATTAATATCAATAGTCAAAGCAGCCTTGGTGACAAGAATTCCTAAACCAAACCTAAACGTGGTACATTCACAGCATTTGCAAAGTCCAGAAATACTAAAACACAAATCACCAGAAGAAAGACGCAAACTGTCATTGTTTCCAAAGAGTTACATGAAATACGTAATATCATCAGAACCGATTTACAAAATTGCAACTCCCAAACCAATGGTACATGGAACGAAGAAACCATTGATGAAGAAACTCAACCTGCACGATAGAAAGAATAAAGTCGAAGAAAATGAAACTGAAAAGCCACTAGTTAATATAAAACCTATGTATGAAAACAATTTAGCCGTAACTCCTAAAGTGGACATCGTTCTAGTCAGTGAAAAAATAAGCATAGAAGTTGTCGAAGACAAATATCAAGAAGGCAATGAAAAACAAAATGATTCTAGTGAAATTAAAACAGCAACGGTCGATAATGGAAATAAGGAATCTCGTAATTCAAAAGATCTTATATTCCCACCTACAGTGAAGCCTATTGAAGTTAGCCTAGAAAACAAAAACATTGAAGCTTTTTCAGATGTTTTGGAGATAAAGAAAAGTTCTAAGGAAATTGAAACACCCGATTGGACGGAATTCATCTTTGTAGATCCAACACATAAACTTGCAGAGAGTGACAAGATCAGCAGAGAAGAACCAGAGGAATACGTTACCACTGAATTTTATGAAGAGTCAGAAATCGTTCGGCAAAAAGGTAATAGTTCTGTTTTATTAATTTTACCTGCGGTAATACTTAGTTTGTGAGGAAGTCATGTACAGAGGTGCTTATTTTGTCACTCTTTACCGATAAACTTGTGTTTATCTTTTTGGAATTCGAACTTGTGAAATTAGTTTACCTGTTTTTTAAACAGTCAGTAGATGTGTCATTATGGTTTCGAAAAGTCAAAAATGTGACTTTAGAAAAGACTATTTCAGAAAATAATATGGTGATCCCATTTAAGAGATGGAAAAGATGTTCATTAAGTTTTATATACTGAACTTTATGTTATTTTCAGGGGTAGCAACATGATTGAAGAGTAAAATCTTGCTTCCACAGCAGCAGGTTATAAATATACCTGGAAAGATGCGAGACTATACAACGATGTGGCTTTCAAAAATATTCATCCGTGAATAAAACATACTGAATAAAACAACTGGATTATTCAGGTCATTGCAATATTCTTACTGGATGTTAATAAGATTTCACATTGTATATCTGGCGAGAAATCCATTGGATTTTGCATTAAAATGGTGATATTAGGCATTTTAGATAACATCCATAGTAAACGAATTTGCGACTTAGTTCCGATCACATTTTAATGACAGTTTGTATTTTCAGTAGTTTTATGATATTGCTGTTCTAATATGAGCACTCGACGTTGTTCATGATGACTGTATATTGGTAAGAAAATAAAACTATTACTTAAAAAGTATAATTATTTATTGACGTTCACTACGAAAAAACTTACATTTATAGGCACCTAAAATGTACATAAGATGTTGCTGTTCTGACATGAGCACTCTATGTTCTTCATGATGACTGTATACTGGTAAGAAAACAAAACTATTACTTAAGAAGTATAATTATTTATAGACGTTCACTACGAAAAAACTTACATTTATAGGCACCTCAAATGTACATCCTTATCTCCCACCCTTATCCTAGTTCGATGGAGCGATTCAAACAATTCAATGTTCAATCAATTCAAACCCAACGTGAAAGACGCGGGCCGGGATGAGCGCATTGAGTCGCCGAATGATCGAGGGGCGGGCAACAAAGGGAAACGTTGTGAGCCAAACTATTGCCGTTTACCCTGCATTATCATTTAGCTATGCTATATACACATTGGTGCCGATTCCCATGTTCACCGACCTAAACTATCACTAAAATTCCTTACTTCTGACTATGACAATCTTAAGCTAGTTAGCAGCTAGTCTGCAAAAAAATATCTAAATTTAATAAAATTTGACAATCACGACTCCACGTACTATTATTTTTTTTTCTTTTGGGTTCGCAACGTGGTAGAATAGAATAGAATACTCTTTATTATGTACACCATAAAAATTACAAATACAAATGTAGAAATTTTACAAGGGGTGACACAATGGGCGGTCTTATCGCTAAAAGCGATCTTTTACCTGGTAGGTACTTGTTTGCCCTACCCCGTGATTTTTTTTTAGAGCCGGAGCAGCCGGGCAGCCTCGACGTGTTTTATATGGAATTTTTCAACTTTTTGTATGAGAAATAGGTACTTTGAGAAATTATTACCTACATGTTGAGTTTTAGGGATTTATGTAGTTCATAAAGGGGGTCGAAATTTTCATTAGTTTTGCGATAAGTTACACCATTTTCGAGATATAAGCAAAAAAAAGAATAAAATCCAGTACAGTATTCACACCTTTTTTTTTTTTTTGGTATGGAAATCATCAAATAACTTTTCCCGGTCTGGGCGGAGCGGGAGGGTGTGTCAGACTCTTACTGACTAAAACCCACCCGTATTCCTTCCGTTGCCTGTGTTGCGGGGGCCTCGGTGACCCATTAGTACCTTCCCGCGACCCCGCCAGGCATCGGCCCTAGTGGACCCCTACATTGTGCTGACGCCATCTCTTTGAGGCGCGCGTGGAAGACGACGCGCCGTCGACCCGGGCCTGGTCCTTACCGGACGGTGAGCTACCTATTGCTCAACGTCCGCAAGCCCGCGCCTACGGTGGCCGGAAATTCGCCCGGGAACAGTTTTTACACCTGAGGTCGAGGTGTTGGTATGAAATTTAGCAACGCGATTAAAAATAGTCAGATTTAGTTAGGCAATCAAAATTTTTGGTGAAAAACGTCAAATTAAGAATAGCAAAATTGCCATTTTCACTAAATTAATAACTCAGTGCCATCTTAGTGCTGTCAAACTAAAATATAGTTAAGTTCTGTCACTTTAGTCAATTTTAGAATGGGAAATCGTCGTTTGACAGGAATAAACAAAATTTTGGTGATTTTTAGTCTAGTTTAGAGGCATTTGTAACAAGAGAATCGGCACCATTGTGTGCTATAAATATAAAAGTGTTTTAAGCTGAAGTGTAATAAATTTCCCGCGTAATAAAACAGTATTTTAAATATTACACTTCAAAAAATAAAATACATAAAAAACAAATATTACAGTATTTTATTCTATCATACCGGTATAATGCATAGCAATTCGGTATTATACGGTAAATTTACAACTCTAGATGTTACACATCTTATGCGAGTACTGTAAGGCTCGCTGGTTTATTTTTTATATTTTAAAGTTGTACAAATTCCTGAACAGACAGTGGAGGATGAATGAAATTGAATCCTTATTCTTTACACTGTATAGAGTACTTAAGATGTCAATGAAATGAATTATCCAGATCTCCATATCGTGACTGCAGCTGATGATTTTCTGATAGACGACTGTTGGCTGGAGAGTGATCCACCTGGTTAACCTCATAAGCATAAGCATAATCTCTCAAGCAGCCAAACAGATCATGGTTAAATATAATGTCTATAAAATATCTTAACTTTGATTTGGCCAAGATAAACTTTGCTAAAGAGTGTATTTATAAATTCTAGTCGTCCTAGATTTCAGAATATTTTTTCAAATACGGTCTTCAGGGCTGCTTAAGTTCACTTCATCATCATCCGCCTAGCCTTTTTCCAACTACGTTGGGGTCGGCTTCCAGTCTTACCGGATACAGCTGAATACCAGCATTTTACGACTGCTTAAATTTACTTAAAAAATCAAAATATATTTAGTATAAATTCAGTCTTAAGTATGTCCATGATAAATGCTACTTAAGCATATTCTTTCTGAACACAGAATTTAAAAAAAAATAGTTAATACTGATAAATGATTTATTGTCTGTAAGTAGGTTTGTACAAACACTTTTACACGTCAATCATATTTTTAAAATAAAGCTAGATGAGGTTGGCGTTTCCTATCTGAATACTCTGAGAAGAAAGGCCGAAACAAACTCAGAGGCCACAGTCTCCTTTAAAATCCAGACATAATCTTGGTCAGATCATGTGAAGGCCATTTAGATTGGTGTCTGAAATGGTCCTTTTGAGGAAAGAACCACACAGATTGAGTGGACCTGTCCAGTCAGTGCACGCATTTGTCAGTAATCGTGCAGCTCAACCAACTTAAGGAGCTAAACGATTCGACGAACAATACCAAAGAAAGAACATTTGGGTAGGCCGCATAAATTACTCAAACTGCCAGACCATGATTAAAACTAAATGAGAAAAAAAAACAACAATGACCCACATAGGTTTCACATTCACAATAATTGAAAATAATATAATACTTTACAAGTAAATATTAAATTCCACACAATATGTATATTGAACTCCACAAATTAAATATGTCATTGTGTTTTGAATAATCATTAACTGTCAAAAGTGTATATAAATAAAATAAAAGTTTCAGTATGCAATAATTGGAGCCCATTTTGTCCTCAATATAATCTTTAACGGTATATAAGGCTTTCTGGCACAACTTTAACTTAATAAATGATTTGAATTTCTTAAGGCTTAGGTCTTGAACGTGGCTTGGAAGTTTATTATAAAAACGTACATACATACATTGACATCTGAATGAACCAACTATTTTCTTGAGCCTTGTAGTAGGTACAACAAATTTGTGTTTGTTCCTAGTATTTATATTATGGATATCACTGTATTTTTTAAACAATTTTATATTTTTATGGGCATATAAAAGATTTTCAAAAATATACTGAGAGTGCAAAGTCATTACATTAATCTCCTTAAATTTCTCTCTGTGAGAGTGTCTCGGACTTAATTTATAAATTGACCGAACAGCTCTTTTCTGCAAAACAAAGATAGTCTGAATGTCAGCGGCATTTCCCTACAACAGAATACCGTACGATATTACACTATGAAAATAGCTAAAGTACACTAAACGGGCTGTCTCTATATCAGTTAAATTACGAATTTTTCTAACAGCGTATGCTGCGGAGCTTAACTTAATTAATTGAATTATGAAGAATGACTTAAATCCTAACTCTGGCTTACTCAAACCATAAATTGTCTTTACTCGTACTGAGTTCAACTAATATGGATTTAACGCCGTTTGGAGCTATGTTAAATATTTTTGAAAATAAAACGGAGATAAATCATGTTAAATATGAACTTATTAATTATTAATCTTGTTTTACGTAATTGTATGAACTTTTTTGATTTAACACAATTTTACAGCTTATCACTAACACCCATAAATATTGAATATTGAATTAACATTCGTTTTTTTCATAACTATCTGGCTTACTCAAACCATAAATTGTCTTTACTCGTTCTGAGTTCAATATGGATTTAACGCCGTTTTGAGCTATGTTAAATATTTTTGAAAATAAAACGGAGATAAATCATGTTAAATATGAACTTATTAGTTATTAATCTTGTTTTACGTAATTTTAGGAACTTTTTTGATTTAACACAATTTTACAGCGTATCACTAACACACATAATATTGAATATTTAATTAACATTCGTTTTTTTCATAACTTTTTTACTTTTTTTGTGCTAATCATACATAATTACTAGTTTTTGAAACCCATCGGTTTTGTAAAAATGTCTAAATATTTTTGACATGATCATTGTTGTACGGTTGAATGTAATCTGCAAGATTAGATAAAACAACACTTTACAAAATAAGTATTAATTATTAGAGAACCATTTTATTTTGCATCTGTTTTAGAATCAATCAATCTGCCTAGCCTTTCCCTATGTTGGGGTTGGCTTTCAGCATAATCGCATGCAGTACCTATACATGGAGCGACTGCCTATCTGACCTAACTAATCTAACTCGGTAATACGATACCCCTTGGTAAGACTGGTTTTCCGACTTTGGGGCTTCTTACGACCCGTAATGACGATCCACGAATGAGAGGCAGGACCAACGACTTAACTTGCTTTCCAAGGCACGGAGGAGTCTCGGTATGTAAAGATGGTGACCCATCCACGGACCAACCCCGGCAAGCTTAGCTTAACCTGATGGATTGACCCGTGCGCCTGTTATTACTTAGCCACAAGCTCCTCTCTGTCTCTAACTAAGTTGTAATTCTTCCTCGGCTTATTTGTAATTTTTTTTTGTTTATTTTGCTACTATGGACGCGTTTTTTTTTCATCGTCCTCACATTTAGCTATAAATTCAACATTATTTTTATAATCTTTATGTATCAATATAATTTAAAAGAGTGTCCATGGAGTTTCCTGTCCGTTCTTCTCCATAGGTAGATACCTACTACGCTTTGGAATGGGCAACTAACTTCATATTTCTAACTGACCGACTCCTTGACAATTCAAAAGTGCCTGTAAATGGTTTAATAATAAATAAATGCTTTGAGTTTGAGTTTGAGTTTTGCGTAATCATACCACCATAATTTATTTAAAGATTAGTATGTGAAGTTTGAAGTTAGTTAAAATAAGTCTTGTATAATACTCTGCGGTCGTTTAAAAGAATCTTAACTTCGTATTGTAGATATCTTACACGCCAATATTATGTCTTTAGTATAACTTCAAGTTATCTTGAAGATAAAAGGAACAATACACCAATGACACTCTCAAATCGTGCTGAAGTTTAGCTGCGAAGTAGTTTAAAGGCTTTCTTAACTTATTTCGTAAACGTGTGCTCACTTTTGCTTAAATCTCTCTTGGTGATATCTTCTAGATATCTTGTGGGTCGATATAGTTTTAACCAAGACAATGGCCAAGAATTTAATTATTGACTCGATGACATCTGCAATATCTTTTTAAGACATGACAGTGCAACTTGGTGTATAATGTTCCCACTGCTGGGACACATACTTCTTCTCTGAGAAGCTCATTAATAAACTATGCGTAATTATACTTTTTACTTGTAGAAAAAAGTAATTCAAAAATTACTCAAAGTTACTGTATGAAGTTTCATGCTGTCCATCATTAAGGTAGGTATAATGATCGATATAATTACAGCTAATTGTGAACTTAAGTGATGCGTAGCTTTCTCCTTGTGTATTTAAAGTTTAATTATAGTAGCACTTGACCAGTACCTTGTAGACTCTTGGAAGGGCCAGTTTGATATTGAGATTGTGAATACTCATCGTTTGGACAAAATGCAGATTACATCGGTGAGTTTTTAAAATATATTTTTCCTGTAAATTCTTTGAGTATTTTTACATAATTATTTGTTGTAGGTGTTAGAATTTTAGCAATACCTATGTCCTGACCATTTGGTTTTGAATTTAAGATTAAGTGAAAACAAACAATCAATAATAATTATTTATAAATAGAATTAGATAGTGCTTGGAGGGGCTTGTGGCTAAGTAATAACAGCCGCACGGGTCGATCGATAAGGGTTAAGTTACGCTTGCCGCGGTTGGTCCGTGGATGGGTGACCGTCTGTACATAACAAGAGCCCTCCGTGCCTCGGAAAGCACGTTAAGCCGTTGGACCCGGCTGTCATTTGTAGATCATTGACAGTCGTTACGGGTCATCAGAAGCTCGAAAGTCTGACAACCAGTCTTACCAAGGGGTATCGTGTTACCCAGTAATTGGGTTGTGGAGGTCAGATAGGCAGTCGCTCTATGTAAAATACTGGTATACAGCTGCATCCGGTTAGACTGGAAGCCGACCCCAAAATAGTTGGGAAAAGGCTAGGCAGATGATCAGAATTAGATAGTGCTAAACGGTAACATCTAAGTGCATACCTATCTAACATATAAGGCAGGGACACATCAACATCTTCTCAATTGTGTTATCAATGTTATTTATTTTCATAAATTTAAAAGACAAATGTACAATATCGATGCTACTAACTATTTACACTAGGTAGACACTAAATTAAATTACTAACTATATAATATACAAATGAATACAAAAAACAAAAGGACACTTAGGCGTCAAAGTATTCGTCCTCATCGCTGTCATCCGGAAACGTGCGCAGAAGACTGGCAGCATTGCCACGTTAAATGGCAATGCTAATTGTTTGGCCAAAGAACGAGCCAGCCCTCTGGTCACGTGAAGTGTCGATCAATCAGCGAGAAATTTCCTTAAAAAGAGGACGCGCACTCGGGTCCCATGACCCGACCGTTATTGTTTTCATTTGAAACGAAGTTCTCAACTTCATGCTTCTATTTTATTTTCTGTTTTGATTTTTCAGATTCTTATTTGTTTGGTATTAATATCAATAGTCCAAGCAGCCTTGGTGACAAGAATTCCTAAACCAAAGCTAAACGTGGTGCATTCACAGCATTTGCAAACTCCTGAAATACTAAAACATAAATCACCAGAGGAGAGACGCAAACTGACATTATTTCCAAAGAGTTACATGAAATACGTCATATCATCAGAACCGATTTACACAATGGTAACTCCCAAACCAATTGTACATGGAACGAAGAAACCATTGATGAAGAAACTCAATCTGAACGATAGAAAGAATAAAGTTAAAGAAAATGAAACTGAACAGCCAATAGTTAATACAAAACCTATGTATGAAAACAATTTAGCCATAACTCCTAAAGTGGATACCATTCTAGTCAGTGAAAAAATAAGCATAGAAGTTGTCGAAGACAAATCCCAAGAAAGTAATGAAAAACAAAATGATAATAGCGAAGAAGAGGGTAAACAACAATATGATTCTAGTGAAATTAAAACAACAACGGCCGATACTGGAAACAAGGAATCTCGTAATTCAAAAGATCTTATATTCCCACCTACAGTGAAGCCTATGGAAGTTAGCCCAGAAAACAAAAACATTGAAGATTTTTTAGATGTTTTGGAGATAAAAAAAAGTTCTAAAGAAATTGAAACACCCGATCGGACGGAATTCATCTTTCATCATCCAACACATAAATTTGCAGAGAGTGACAAGATCAGCAGAGAAGAACCAGAGAAATACGTTACCACTGAATTTTATGAAGAGCCAGAAATCGTTCGGCAAAAAAGGTAATAGTTCTCTTTTATTAATTTTACCTGCGGTAATACTTAGTTTGTGAGGAAGTCATGTACAGAGGTGCATATTTTGTCACTCTTTACCGATAAAATGGTGTTTATCTTTCTGGAATTCGAACTTGTGAAGTTAGTTTACCTGCTTTTTAAATAGTCAGTAGAATTGTCATTATGGTTTCGAAAAGTCAGAAATGGGACTTTAGAAAAGACTATTTCAGAAAATAATATAGTGCTCCCATTTAAGAGGTGGAAAAGGTGTTCATTAGGTTTTATAAACTGATCTTTATGTTATTTTCAGGGGTAGCAACGTGATTGAAGAGGAAAATCTTGCTTCCACAGCAGCAGGTTATAAATATACCTGGAAAGATACGGGACTTAACAACGATGTGGCTTTTAAAAATATTCATTCGTGAATAAGACATGAACAGGATTATTCAGGTCATTGTAATATTATTACTAGATTTGAATAAGATTTCACGTTGTCTATCTGGCGAGAAATCCGTTGGATTTTGCACTTAAATGGTGATATTAAGAATTTTAGATAACATCCATAGTAAACGAATTTGCAACTTAGTTCCGATCACATTTTTATGACAGTTTGTCTTATCAATAGTTTTATGATGTTGCTGTTCTAACATGAGCACTCGGCGTTGTTCATGATGACTGTATATTGGTAAGAAAATAAAACTATTACTTAAAAAGTATAATTATTTATTGACGTTCACTACGAAAAAACTTACATTTATAGGCACCTAAAATGTACATCCTTATCCTAGGTACAGCGTAATGGCAAATAATCGATTCTCCACGTGTTTTTTTACACAATAATATCTCAATGATCACACTAGCGAGAACGAAACATAAATAAAATGTAACCTAAGGGCAAGACAGAGACATACCGGCTGGTAACTATCTTTCACACCAAAGCTAATGTACACATACAGATACAGATCGTTTACACGCTACGATTCTAATTGCACTCGCTTAAACTTACAGTTTTAAGGCTATTCACGCAAACAGTCAAGAGACCTATGAATTATTTGAATATTTAACAAATACATAACGAAACAGAGTCAGAATCAGAACAAACACAACCACACAACAAAGTTAGAATACAATCTATTATAATACCTACCTAATTTTTGCAAAGCGAGCATTCGGAACTAAATCCGAAATCCGTAGCGAGTAAACGACATAGAGTTACAAAGAATAGACGAAATCATTTATTTATTTATTGTACTTGTAGATCATGTCGAGGCCGACTTCTGGTTCGGATGCGCTGTCAATAGATGGCGCTATTTCTTGCTGAGTCTAAAGACGTCATTTAACGGCGCGTACGGTGTCCGCGTCGGGATTGCGTTAAACGCATATGAGGATTGTGCGTCTGCGCGGAGTATCACGACACCTGCACAGAAAGTATTAGTTTAGAACTTTGTTAATATTCAGAAGCAACAGTTTAGATATTGCACATAAGAATTAAATAGTTAGTAACATGAAAGTAATAAAGAATGAAGTAAGAATTTAATTTTCAACGGTGAAGAAGGAAGTTTAATTATTTTTCAAAGAACTGAATCCAAGAATTATAATGACGAAGATTCTTAAATATTTCTCGAAGAAAATAAGCAACTTAAAAATAAGGTTAGTAAGGTAATCCAAATGTGCGAAATCAATTGACTACATAATACTACTTAATGCGGGATAAAACTGTCACAAATTATCTTTAACTACAATACGACGATGTAATACATAAAAAAAAATGTTACAAAAGAAAGATATGAATCACTTGGAAAGCAATTAATCATTATTAGGTACTAATGATAATAATCAACAATTAAGTAATGATGAAAGATTAAATGAACATGCGGAAACAAAATCATAATTAGTGGAAGCACTTATAGAACTTATAAATTACTTAAAATTAAACGAATCAAGATCATTTGCAATGGTGTACTGCTAAAGTATCGACTGAGTAAGGAATCTCAGGAGTCAGGAAAATATTAATCTGAAAGACGTATGTGTAAATGTTACTTTCCTAAAAGTTTAGTTTAGTCTGTTACAGTTTCCAAATAAAAATGAATTTACAATGCAATACTTACATAATGGTGCTCGTCTCTTCGCTAAGTGTAAGGTGACTATGTTAAATAATGTGGTGCTAAGAACTAAGGTGATTCCTGTATAATTGCAGAGAACGTCTAAACATTTATGTCCAAGTTCTCTATGAATTCCCTTTTTCGTATCGTCCGACCGAATCCAAAATGTCCACCGGTATTATATTAATCTGGCAACATTTTAAGTCGATAATGATTACAATGTATATTAAAAAAAATGGTATATCTTTGGTTTAGCTTGACTCAATTTACAAGCATTTGAATCGATTTTATAAAAATGTGCAAATATTTTAAATCAAGTATAAATTCATTTGTTCGTTTTAGTTAAGGCCGTAACATATGGCTTCAACTATAAGTCAATCAGATTCGGTCGGACCTCATGCGTACATTACCGAAGGTAGCGTGAAGCAACAGCGTGATACCGAGCCCTTGCAAAGCGAACAAGTGAGACACTTTCTACCTGAGGGGTTCACTTTCACTTTGATCTTGGTCTGCGGCGATAGCACGCCATAGTCGACGTCTTCGTACAAATCCTGTTTGAGGAGATTTTATGGCGTTAATAAAGTAACAAGAAAGTAAGAGTGGATATTTCGACGTTTATAGGTTCACTCTCGTTTTTAATTGTGGTGCACAAGATTTAACTTTAAGGAACATCGCAAGATTATTTGGAAATTGGAGGCATGAAATTGTTGAACTATATTTTATCTGCATTATCTCATTTGAAATATTCCACATACTGACAAGGTCCATGTTATTCAAAACTAAACATTAGTTCTTTAACTTTTTTAACGACTCTTCAAGTTCCAGCAACACAATATAACCTTTAGCAACACTAACCAGTCTATTCAGTTCAGTAAGGTCAGTTCCACTAACTTTAAAGGGACGTTGAGCATTAAATCTACCGTTAAAATCTTCAGGAGAACATACCTCAACCGTGTATCCAGCAGGGTTGTTAAGGCCGAGCTCTCTCAACGTGACGGCGACGTCCGAGGGCGTGCCGTCCGTGCGGCGATTGACGAACGCCACCGCGTACGAGTAGTACTGGCCCTGGATCGGCAGGATCGGACGTGACCAGATCTCGATGCCCCGGTGCTGTGAATGAGGAAGAAGATATCATGGTTATATAGATGGTTACACTATTCGGGAAATGTCAGACTGATGGGTTAGCAGGGATACCAATGGTGAATAACCTACATTGTTAGTAAAATAACATCGGGTCCAAACTCGGTAGGTCTATGATTATTGATGGTTCATACTTTATTAGTTAAACCAAGTTCTCGTAACCACCTTCCTGCTCTATCATCAGACTATGTTCAAAATTTCCTAAATAAGGATAAGGCTTTGATAAAAAAAACAGTGCTGAGGACAACAAATGCGATACTCAGAGTCAATCACATTAGCAATATTTTAAGTCAATGAGTGAACGTTTCAGCTTGTTTTGTCCAAAAATAATGGCAGTAGTAGCATCACTTGTAGGAACCTTGTTTGTCAAGGATCCTGATCTGTCCAGCCCTTAAAATGATAAACATTCAAGAACACACATTTCAAACGATCCTAATTTACCTTGTATATCCTCCTGCCCTGAATTCCCAGTGGGTCTTGATCGACTTCTATAATCTTCCTGTTCTGCAGGATCGCCTTATATTCTGGCCGTATAGTCCTCAGGTCTACGCTCATGAGTAGCGGTGCTGCCAGGATCGCCCAGATCGCGAACTGCGTCTTACTCTGCTCGTATGATAGGCCGAAGTTGCCGATAATCAGCTGGAAATAATAAAATTGGTAAGTTAAATAAGCATTTCTTTAAATTGCGTAGGCACACTTTTGCCTACACAATTTAAAGCAACATTTTTTTGAGAATCATTGGAAAAGTGATATGACAGATCTAATAGTTCGAAGAGGATGACTATCAACATGATGTTGCTTTAAATTTTTGCTGTGTAAAAAATATTTACGGCTGGCATGATATCTAACCTAATTGTAGTTCATTGCATTCGAACTTTAAATTAGGTAAATCAAAACATGAAGCTGATTAGCAGGTATCCCTCCCTAACATCTACAGCAGTTTGTTGAAAGACGAATGCCGTTGTCCCTTGATAGTATGACATCTAATCCAGTAAAAATTGTTTGAATGCAAATATGCTGGTAAGTGGTATTTGATAAAGATTCCTTACCATGTCAGGGTCATTCCAGTGTCCAGGGCCAGCGTTGGGTACGATGACGTCCTGATGGTTTCCGTAGTAGTCTATGATAGACTCGACGGACGCCCATGAGTCTTGTATGTCGTCGAAGTTACGCCACAGGTTGCAATGGTCGATGATCGACGAGAAGTTCGGCTGGAAACACAAATTTTAATAATTATAATTAAGAAACTACAAAGAATAAAACGTAGGTTCATCCGAAATTGCATGGTTTTCATAAAACAATATGGGACACAACGCCTGTTCAACTTAGTCTTAATTTAATAAAAAAGGCCTAGTGTCCTAGAATGAGATACCTAGGCGTTAGGAGGTAAAATTAAAAAGAAGATAAAAAGATGAAGACGAGAACTGAAATATAAGAGAATACACCTATTATAAACTATTGCTGAATGACTATCTAAAGCATTTATAAAATATTTCTAAAAGAATGCTCCTACTACACTTCTTCAGTCAACAGGGGCACATAAAGTAGCTTGTATATTTTTTTTTTAACAGTTGAAGAATGTTTAGTTCGTTTGCATAATTTCGTTTCACTACTGCTAACTGAATCGCTTGAATGGATAGAATGAACGCATTGTTACATCCTTCACACATATTATTAACGGTGTGTTGTAGTTGTCATTTGCCTTGAGTCAGTTGCCACAGCAGGCGCCTTTATATTCAAAAGGGGCAATTTTGCGCTCGCGCAGAACAATTCTCTGTTTGCATTAGCGGCGTACATGTTTACTTGTGTAGAGGATAGTAAGCGGAACTAATAGATAAAAGATGGCCTTGCGTATTGGGAGACGTTGACATTAAAATATGGTAAATTACGACATGACTTCCATAGCAGTCACCAAATTATGCAAAATAAGTGAAGTGAAGTTTAGATGTCTAGTTTTTTCTACGAAAACATAAAAATGCATTAGCTAATGATACTTTCCTACCACAGCATGGTTTATTATGAACCTTTCAATTATAAAGACGAAAGATATCATTTTATCAAAATCTAATTCAGCACGAACCCAAGTCCAAATAATGTAGAAACCAAAAACATCCTCACCTGGATACCAGCATATATTTGGTAGACGGGCCAACTGCAAGAGTAGACCATCTGTTTGCCGGTCAGGTTGAGCTGTCTTCCGAACTCAGGATATCCGTAGTCCATGTCTGCGGGCAGGGCATAGCATCCATCTAGTTTCACGTAGTCAACGCCCCATGCAGAAAAGGTTGCCGCGTCTGGAGTAGAACATTTTGGTTCATTAGTGATGAAGAGGCTCAGGGTAATAAGAACATCATCAATTTCTTATCTAATTGTGAGAAAGCTTAAAATAATTGAAACATTAAGTCTGTGTGACTATAAAAGTACAGTTTTCGTGGCGCTAAATCTTAAGGATAGCTGAAGATTAATGTTTGCTGAATAATAGTAAAAAATACATGACTGACTGGGTATTTTTCTGCTGTATTTTCTATGAGAGTTCAAAAAAGTGGTCCAGCCAATGGTGCAAGTAGACCATAATTTTGATAATATTTTTTATGTTCAAATCAAAAGTAGTTTCTTCTAAAAATATGATCAACCGTCAGTCTTGCGTAATTTTTCGGATAACTTGTTCCGAATATTAGGAATTTTCCATGAATACTTAATTTATTTGAAAAACCCCCTTCAGCTACATGCAAAATAAAGAACTCGAGTTATAAAACCACAAATAATTTTGTTTAAATCTTTTTCCCTTCCTCACAAACAATGAACAAAATAAATAAATATATACAGTCGAATTGAAACACTTCCTTTTTTGAAGCGTAAAATCTTCAATGAATGTTATTTAGTGTCGATGAATACTGTATTCTACTTTCAATACACATCGATTCGATGATTATTTTCGATTTTGTTGTTAAAACTTCATTTTCACTTTATTATTTTGGTTATTTGTATTTTGTGTTTCACGAACTGTGTCCAAATAAACGTTCTTATTTCTTTCTTTATACACCTAATCTTTTACTGCTACAATTTACAGTATTAGTATGCGTTTCGGCTTTATTAATTCTGTTTCCTTAAACTCCCTAAAAAGCTACTGTCATTCCAGTTCTCCTAAATATACCGGGTTTATGGGGCCTTCTGGTTTCTTTCCGCTGTCTGTTTTAATAACTTATGTTTTGAGTCCATAGAATGTTCCGCTCTTGTTTGATTCCGATATTTGCTTTTAAAAACATGCATAACCTGAACAATAAAATTAGTGAAAGGCTTAATATAAAGGCCCAATATTTTTGTATTTTCACTTCAGTGTTATTTATCAGAAGTTTATGCATTCGATAAAAATACGTTCTTATCGAACTTTCGCTTAATAAAACCAATATTGTGCTAGTGTTGTTGTTATTATTGTTATGTGTATTTAGAACCGGGTTTTCTACATTTACCAATTCCCTACACAATTTGCAAGCGAATTTATAATTGCCACCAGCAGTATTTAAGCAACTGTTGTCTTGCAACTATACTTGGTTTCAAGCATAAATTGCAATATGTTAAATCATGTTATTGGGTTTTTCCATTAGGAATTTCTCAGTATCAGCCCGGAGTCTGGATTTGTGCCCGATTCATAGCAATAGGCTCGCCCCCTATGACATGGGAATTAAACAAAAACGGAAGAAATGTGGATGTACTATAGGTACACCTCTGCTTAACACCTCGGGGATTACAGGCGCGAGATGATTATGTATGTTAAATTAAATCCTGTAATATTTGGGAGTGTCTCTTCTATTGTGTTATTATTGCAAACATAGAATGGATTTCTATTTTGTGTGTTCGATCACCGATCGTCCTCTAGTTAACAGAACTATTTACACACACATAGGTACATAAACTCATGCCTTCTACAGAACTATATATTTTTCGTAAAATCTCTGGAAGCATTGTAACCTATTCTTTTCTTTCTTCTAAGATGTATTAATCATATACGAGTCATTGTTCTAACAATGAAATAAAAATTCTAAGAAAAATACCAAGAACATTTATCAAATCTACCGACAGATGGCGTTACAATACAATGCTACAAACATGCTCTCAGGCAGGTTATTGCATGTCTTTATAATTCTAATTATGTACAGCCAGTTACGAAGTTAAAACACAACTGACAGTGAATAACGTAACTTACGCGTCATTTTGGATTTGTTCATGCGTGTCTTACGCATGCGTGTGCGCATTTCGATCATACAACTCTTTAGTTTGACGGTTAGAGTTAGGTGAACTGTTGATGATGTAAGTTTGATTGAGTGTTTTTGGCTTCAATCGTTACCGATGTGCAAATTATTCAATTTTGGTTTTTTGTTTCGAAATGGTCTGGTTTGCTGGAAAATAAATCGGGCACACAGCTATACCTATAAAGATACACTGCGGTATGGACAGACATAAAAACTTGCACTAAATCAACCACTTGCACTAATGCATTTTTACATGCATGGAAACTTGCATTAAATAATGAATACTTTACTAATAATTATTAATAATTAATACTACTTAAGTTTCCATGCCAGCAAAAAATAATTCCATCAGACATAGCGGAAAAGCAGACTTGCTGCTTCAGCCACATCCGATTACAATATCCCTATCCGTAGGAATACTAGTATGAATATACAAATTATTAATTTACCTTATATTTATTCATGTTTAGCCTATTAACAGTGTTCCTATCCTAATTACTTCCAACCAATAAGCACGCGAAATATGCACGCAATACTCAACTTAAGTGCAGTACACTTAAAATACTTATGTACCTACGTGCAACATCAAAGGAAGTCGCGTGTACTTACTAAAAAACCACACAACCATCGAACCTAAGGATTTTACGGACAGAAAGAAAAAGTAATGAAGACTGCCAATCTTGAATTGATGAGTGGGAGTTAAAATGAATGATTCTGCTATAAGTTAAGCAAAATCTAATAATGTTTAGGGCATTTGAAAAAGTCTAAAGGCGTGTACGCACGAACGAACAAGAACATGGTGAATACGAACACCGAACACTTTGTTCGAGGGTTAAGCTACGCTTGCCGCGGCCAGTTCGTGGATGGGTGACCATCTATTACATATTGCGACCCCTCCGTGCCTCGGAATCCACATCAAGCCGTTGGTCGCGGCTATCATTCGTAGATCTTTGACAGTCGTTACGGGTAGTCAGAAGCCTAAAATTCTGAGAGCCAGTCTTACCAGCGGGTATCGTGTTACCCAGTAACTGGGTTGTGGAGGCCAGACAGGCAGTCGCTCCTTGTAAAATACTGGTATTCAGCTGCATCCGGCTAGACTGGAAGCTGACAAGTGCAAGCGGGACGAAGGATATGATTTTTCTTGAATGATAGCACTTAAGAATAATTTTATTAGTTTCTTTGTTAAGTTTGCACTTACGTCCTCAGACTTGTGAATTCCATTCTAATGAATAGGAGAGCAGGAACTCTATCGAACCGTTTATATGTTTACATTTACTTCATGCCTCTTCAGTTTTAATGAATTAGCATAATCATTAGCAACAACTATAATAATTTATATACCTTCTTATGTTCAAAATCAGACACTACCCGCAGTTCCATTGTTCAATCATGTTACAAAGATAATTGTATTAACTGTTCGTATAACAAATTATCTTCATCTATGCTTTCTTTTTGTTACTGAATGTTATATAATGTTATTGCAATTCGCTTTTCTTCAAAATGATTAATATGATACCTTACTTGAAGCATGTTTGACGCTTGTTCATAAAATAGACACCCGATATAGTTTCATTATTTCACCTGTTCTTTCATAGGTATCCTGAATTTCGCGCGGATATGACCCATTTTCGCCATATGTAGATATGGCGAACATTTCCACATAATCCCGCATATATGGCGAACCTAACAAAGACTGGTACACACAGTCGGTGAGCAAGTCACAAGAACTATTTCAATACACGCGACGTTACGCAACCCTTATGATAGATACGACGTTATTCTACGTGCAAATACTTTTCCTAACATCCTATGAATTTATATCGGTATTAAAAGTTGTATTAGGTCATTTGCGTTGGTACTACGAATAGCTAATTTCGATAAGTAGGCTAAGTTGAGACATAGGTCTCTATTGTTATGTTGTAAGTTATCGTATATGTATTTTTAAGTAGTCTGATTACAAATGCAGTGTTTCACGTACATATTATGTTTCTTGACTTGAAATTTTCGACTTGTAAAAACTTTAGTATAATACTACATTCGAATGACATATTATAAACGAAATTGTGTCTCAATAAGTTTAATAAGTGTCTCTCCAAAGCAATCTCCTGGCATTTACGAAGGAATTATGGTCGGACTGTGAAATTGTTCATCTACTAATACATGGTTTTATTCGATTTAAGACCGCTTTGGCGATTGTTGTGAACAATTAACATTAATTAACAACTCTCGGTTAATTTAATTTAATCATCATTAAAAACATTATGTTCTTGGTAATGATTCTTTAACTAGATAAAGCCTACTCGTCTGATTATTAATAGTTTCCAGAAGTCATCAAACCATGTTAAATACTGACTAAGAAGTGTGCAATGGAAGAAGTTTTGTTTTCATCATTGAACTAAGCTGGCAAAAAAGCTGGTAAAAATTATCAAAGAATCTCTACCTCCAGCTAGATGGCCGACAACTCCAGGGTATCCCGCACATGTGAAGTTGCCGTAGTCCTCGTAGATGCCGAATTTTAGACCCTTGCTGTGTACCTGGGAACAAAACATTGGCTACCATTAATACAAAGAAAAAGTTCAAAGCTCCGGAACTTGGAAATCATTTATTAAATCAAGTAAGAAAACATTGATTGCTAATTGCAATGGAACATAGAGGATAGCAATTCGATTGGAGATATTTCATTGCTACAATGTGACTGCAATGTCTTTGCGTGTGAACAAATATAATCCTCTTACTTCGATCTCTGATATACTATAGATTCTCACTATACCAAGCTATTTACAAGTCATGCATGAGGTTAGAAGTTCACAGTGTAGCGTAGGTCACAACAAACCTACTGTTTGTTAAAACGCTCAATTTACCCAAGTTGACCTTTACAAAATCATGGGATACTAACCCAAGACCTTCTGGCTATCTTTTTGTCTACAAAAATGCATGAAACTTATTCGCAAAACCTTTTTACTAAAATATATGTCCTCTTAAATCAACTGAAGATTCTTTTGTTTCTTATTTCTTCACATCACTGGCCACTTATAAAACAAATGACTGCAAAAAGATACTTGCAATAAAACCTTAACTTTTTGCTTGGACCAAAAAACTTTAGCAGTGTGAGCATGGACCTTAATTCTTACATTGTTAGATAATGTGGTTCATTGTTATGAAATCACTTGCAAAAACTATAATCATTATGTAGATTGTAGGAGATCACGGGTCGTTATTATGAACGAGTCATTCACTCCCAGACCACAAGGCTAAGTTACTATAACATTTTATTCGATATAGTTAACGATTATTTTCGTGAGAGATTGATCGATTTTATAGAACGGTTTGGCGGTTCAAGGGCAAAATATAAAGATATTATAATACATAAAGTCTTTATTCTACGTGCATTCTTTTGTGGTGATTGTACGTACGTATCTATTACGTAACAGAGCCTTGTGTTTTGATAAATATAAGGCTTTCAGAATTTCAGATTGCTATGGAAAAGTATTTTTTTTGTTAACAGCTTTTAAAGAATCAAACCGAGTTGACCGTAACGCTGCAAAAAGAATTTGGTTGGCTAATAGAATACCAGAATTGTTGAGAATCTGCCAAATTAGTCTTAAAGGTATTTTGATGGTTGGGTCTAGCTTCGAATATAATGATCTTATACGAGCATGCTACTTTTTCAATGCTCAAATCCGATTGATCGGAAATGCTCGATCCGATATTTTGTTTCTCTTGATATGAAAGTGGTTTTAGGTTATACCAACGACTATGGAATTACAATCAGTTTTTAGAAATTGGCTCTATTTTTTGAATTGCTGTTTCATATTTCAATTAAATAGTTAATACTTTTTTGTTATAAAAATATGTTATTATAATGTTAATGTTATTAAAATGTATAAATATTCATATAATAATGATATTATTATAATGAATACTTATACAAAAGTAAGAAAAGGGTAAAATAAAAAAAATATCGCGTACAATTCGCACGTGACTTCGTCCGCGTGGATTTCGTATCTTCGCCTACAAAGCAACACTCTCTCCATCCCGTCTAAAAGATAGTTTCCGAAAACACAATGATCTTTTTATAATTAAATTTTGACAATCTTTATTATTTATTACAAACTACTATTCAATTGTTTCTAGTTTACAAAAAATAAAATGTATTGGTAACTAATAGACTTAGCGTAGGGCTGTTCGCTCACACCGCGGCATTTTCTTACTTTTAGCATTTTTATACTCGTCGTCACTTCTAATCGAAAGGTTTGATTCGAAACTATTATGTTGGATAAGGATTAATATCATGATACGAATACCATCAGCTTTCGATTCTACCCGTATTTTGATAGACTATTTTTTTTATAAACTTTAGATTTTTGTTTCTTGATCTTACCGATTTCCTCACGATTTTAATTTTTTCCTTCACCGTATTCGAATCCGATCATTTACCTAAATAACCTATGCTCTTGTTTAGTCACACAAAAGACAATATCGTAATATATCATGATGTTTTGTACAGATTGTATAATTAGAAACATTGTTCAAACTAGATGTTTGAACAATGTTTCTAATTATACACATGCTACTTGTGAAAATCGTAAGCCTACTAAATTATATATAAGTGTACTCAGATAATGTATTAAAGTTGCAAACAAAGCCGGTTAGTTTCCATAATTTGTAAACTGCCAGTTCAAGGGTCAGTAAAGTTCGCATTTAAAGGCTCCCTCATACTGGCGCGACTTGTCGCGCGACGCGACGCTACACAAAGACACCGCGTGTAGCGCTACAAGCGGTGCCTTTGTGTCGCGACGCGTCGCGCGACAAGTCGCGCCAGTATGTAGGAGCCTTAACTGTAGATGTGTTTACAAAGCTAAACGTTTAATTTTATCTAATAACTATGTATTAAACAAAGAAGAGTGCACCTTGAACTTTTTACAAAGGAAGTTTTATTAAGATTTATTAAGTTCTGTCCTCTAAAATATTTCGGTAATTAGATAAATGCTTAATAGTTATAACATTTCCTACATACTCGTACTAGTAACATTTTATTTTATTTTTTTTATTTATACAAAAGAACACAGGATTACATAATTAGATAGCAACCAAAAACCACTAAACATAGTTAACTACCTACCTATTATACAACACAAAATAGGACACATACAGCCATTTTTACCCGACTGCAAAGAAGGCTTATTTACGTTCACTTGTGGTATTAATGCCTAAGTAAGGTTGTTTCCTAATCATGGGCATATGTTCCGTTTTGTCCAATCCTATAGTTGGCAATTATATCGAACCCTTACCGCCAACTTATCGTAAGCAATTTTTTTTCGAAAATGCGATTTATACCCTAAGCGATATTTAAAACAATATTGAGCCCTTACCGCCGACTTATCGTACGCAAAATTTTTACGAACATGCGATTTTATCCTAAGCGACATTTAAAACATTATGGTTAGTGATAAAAATTGCCTTTTGGTAAATATGTCGCTTGGTAAGGGTTCGACATCATAGAGTAGTTTGAAATTGTTATTGTTATGGTTTTTAACCCTTTCGTGACAGCTGTAACCTCAACAACGTTTTTCTTAGTGCCTCAGAAAGCACGTTAAGCCATTTGTCCCGGCTGTCATTCATGGATCTTTGACAGTCCTTACGATCGTCCGAAGCCCGAAAGTCTGAAAACCAGGGGTATTATATTACCCAATACCTGGGTTGTGGATGTCAATAGGCAGCCGCTCCATGTAAAATATTGGTATTTAGCTGCAACCGGTTAGGCTGGAACCCGACCCCAACATAGTTGGGAAAAGGCTAGGCAGATAATAAGTCCTAAAAGAAAACGTGAAAAGAGCTAGATATAAGTAGGCAACGCAAAAAGAAAGTAAACAATACAAATGTACAATTACAAACATAAACATTACAATACTCTATCATAAAGAAAATCTACCCACAACAACTTTCTAGCGAAACTGCTACGATATTCACTTTCCTTATATGCATAACATACATACTTCATATAAATTTTCGCTTATTCTCACAATATATTACTACCAATTACAATGGTCGTTTAAAAGACACGTGATATTAAAGATATGTTCTCGTTTCCATAGCCAGTAATGCCAGCAAGTTCAGGTCATATAGGTTAGGCTTTAAAATGCTTGCTAGCAAACCAGCAAGTTGAGGCGATATAAGAGCTTTGTAATGCTTGCCAGCAAACCAGCTAGTTCAGGCCATATAAGAGCTTTGTAATGTTTGCCAGCAAACCAGCAAGTTCAGGCTATATAAGAGCTTTGTAATGCTTGCCTGCAAACCAGCAAGTTGACGCCATATAAGAGATTTGTAATGCTTGCCAGCAAACCAGCAAGTTCAGGCCATATAAGAGCTTTGTAATGCTTGCCAGAAAACCAGCAAGTTCAGGCCATATAAGAGCTTTGTAATGCTTGCCAGC
This sequence comes from Atethmia centrago, assembly GCA_905333075.3. Taxonomy (NCBI): domain Eukaryota; kingdom Metazoa; phylum Arthropoda; class Insecta; order Lepidoptera; family Noctuidae; genus Atethmia; species Atethmia centrago. The sequence continues at coordinate 18,691,848 of HG995368.1, forward strand.
AAACCAGCAAGTTGATGCCATATAAGAGCTTTGTAATGCTTGCCAGCAAACCAGCAAGTTCAGGCCATATAAGAGCTTCGTAATGCTTGCCAGCAAACCAGCAAGTTGAGGCGATATAAGAGCTTTGTAATGCTTGCCAGCAAACCAGCTAGTTGAGGCCATATACGAACTTTGTAATCCTTGCTTATAATTTACTTACAACATCTATGGACGAGTTTTACGCTACAACAAATTAAAGAGGTGAATAATATTGTAAAACTTTAACAAGTTGTTACATAAACTATAAATGATCGACTTTTACAAGACACATGTCACATTAAACAAGAAATTTGTATTTAAAAAATAAACTTGATTTTTCAATTAACTACAGGTTGGATGAAAACACATGCGTTCCTAGATTGTAAAATTGCCATACCAGTCTATTATCATCCCACTGCATGGCGCAAAGGCCTCTTCTCATTCAAAGAAGGCATGAGTATTGATCACCACCCTTGCTAAAACCGCTACTAAATACAACTTGTTTTTTTTACATCCCATAACTCTGGGGTTATATTCTATAAGTAAAAATAATACAAAAAGTCCTAGAATATGTGGTCCAAAAATGCATAGTTTCGAAGATATCATAATACTTACTCTAGACTCTCGATGTGTGTCGGTATCTAAGTTTCATGGATAAATACAAGCAATTAATTTTCATTCAAAGCAATCATTCATATTTAAAGCTAAGAAAATGCGACGTTGTCATATTTCACGTAAAAGTGTTTTACATTTATGAAATACATTTATTTATTAATATTATTTATTATTATTTATATATTTTTATTAATAATCGTGACTGTCGAATTATTTTGTATGAAAAATAAAAAGAAATAATTCATATGCCAGTTGATTCTTTGATATGGTCTCATTCATAGCCTAGAGTTATGGGATATAAAAAAAACACCTTGTATAATCCAGACTGCAAAGTATTTACAAACTGCATCATAAATCACAGGTCTTTATTTTATTCAAAATGAAGCTTCACATAGATCTGTGGGATCACAGCTTGACATGTACTTGTTACAAAGATGACATGTATGGTAGTTAGTCGAGTACGTTGCATCGTGCTTCGAGGCCTATTGCGCAAACCCGTGGGAAAGCCCCTAGTGACTCCGTTTCGAAACATACGATGTGCCACTGTAGAGAACCTATAATGGCTTCCTTTACCTTCCCCGCCTAGATTTCATCGACCTCTACTATTGATTCTAGGAAAGAAAATCATCTACAGACCTCTGTTGAGTTTCCTTTAATACTTAATGATGAAAACGTCACCATTCTTATGGCGATGATTGGAGGAGACATATGACAAGCAGTTTCGGCTTAATGGTGTTCATAATGATGTAAGGCTTTATGCTAATTTAAAGTAGGTATGTCAAGAATTAACGACAACATCTTGTTAGATCGGACGGTTAAGCATAGAGCTAACACTGGTTGGATGAAATGGCAGCAGGTCACGGGAACAATCTGCGACTCCCGCATTGCCGCATTGCAAACTTAAGACAATGGTAAGATCTGCTGTCTTGTATGGATAGAATGTTGGGCCACAAGAGGGATGACTGAAAGACCATAGCATGTAGCTGAGATGAGAATGCTAAGAGGAATGAGTGGTGTGAAGAATGGATACACTAAGAAATGAGTACATAAGAGAAAGTATGAAAGTGGTACCGGTGACTGAAAAATTGTGCGGAAACCGGTTGTCATGGTATGGGCATGTGATGCGGAGGAATGAGGAAAATGTCGTGAGGAAAGTGTTGAGTATGAATGTCGATGGCTATAAGAGTAGGAAAAGGCCAAAGAAACGATGGATAGACTGTGTGAAAGATGATATGGTTAGAAAGGGGGTGATAACCGAGATGACAACTAATAGAGAAGTATGGAAGAAAGGGACATGTTGCGCCGACCCCAAATAAATTAGGATAAGGGCAGGAGAATGATGATGATAGCGATACTCACAACTCGATTGAATAGTCAAATCGAGTTCTCATAGTGATAATATAAAATCGAGTGGGGTTTGGGACAGGTCGGTAAGCCGCTCGTTAGGCGGCTAGGCCTCGGCCGATAATCGCTAACATTATTTATTGCTTCCTCTGAGCAAACAACCTGTTTATTTGCAACACATCTCGGTCTGCTTGGAGGCAATAGTTCGATCTCATTTGCATGCAATTTAGCAGTGATTATACAAGGTGTCTTTTCTGATCCTTCTTCTTTTGCTAAATGAGATGGTCTGGTGATTCACAAAAGTCGTCTACAGTATTCAGAATAATTATTTTAACGACCAAAAATACAAAATTATCAAAGTCAGTAAAAACTCGAAATGCTTTTTGTAAGCACTAATTTTAGTCGTTGGTAATGAGTCTTAATATTGTCCTGTACAGTCAGTAGGTATTGCCATTTTTTTTGTCGCCCCCAGCATCAACACTAAGAAAATTAGATTTGAATTTAAAAAACTTTGTCGGCGACTACTGTCGACCATTTCCAACATCCGGTCATTATACATACAAAATTAATGTACTCCCAATCCAAAGGAATCTGTCTCGAAAACTTTTAATCCAATTTAAAAAGGTCACAGCATTGTCTTATTGCGAACTCTTTTGTTTCAGATCTGACACGCAGCGAAGGCGTGGGAACCATCTGATCCTACGACGAAGGTCTTAAGATAAGTCGCGAGATAATACAGGTATGTGTTCCTAACGTGTCAGTTATTGTCTGTCTGTATTGTTGGCCCGTTCACATAAATGTAAGGGCTTTTCTTACAACACTATTGTAATAATGAGATTGCAAATGCGGTAAAAAGTTGCAGCCAAATGTTTAAGATATCTCAGTTTTATTGTTACGATTGACCTTATATTTCTTGTTACTGAGTACTCCGGTTTCTTCTGTCCAAATTCGTATGACCTGCTCGTTGACGAAACCCGAAACGACGAAGATACGGTGCCGTAAAAGGGATTCCATTTTTGGTATGCGGTAATAAAGTTATGTTACTATGTGGGGCAGTAATATGTTTATTTCTGACTGATAATGGTCGCTCCATCTCTTCAAACAGATGTTGTAAGAAGACTGGAGAGTTACATATGTTCAAAAGCAGCCTGTTCTATCCACAACTACCTTTTGAACATGTGAAAATTCTCAAGCAGTTCTATGCCGTATGCCGTTCTATTTCGTACAACGGAGCTTTCACGGATTGGTCGTCGACGTTAGAGAAAATCTTTGAAGTGTATGTAGTACGCCACGTAAGTAAGCCCTAAAAAAGAAGTGGTAAGTACTAAATCTGATCGAGGCCAGCTTCTTTTTTGGGTTGTGAACATCAAAGAACATTAGTTCGACATGAAGAAGGAGCATGCAAAAACTGTTTATAAATGATCTTTAATCCTAAAGATCAAAGTGTCAAATGAATCGAGTCAAATTTATAGTATTCGGTAATACAGCATTTAATTACAAGTTAGTTGTAAGGAAGGAGATTCAGAACCTATAATGTACACGTATTATTGAATACTTGTCACTATACTCGGACCATTACAAGAGCAGCTTTGCCCTGTATTCATGAGTTAACATACATACGTAGGTAAAACCTGCGTACGTTTGTTGAATGCTGTTATGTCTACCAAGTAGGTAGACATACATAGGCGTTAGGTATGTACCTATTGTCTAATTGTTCCGACAAGAAAATTACCGTGACCTCTCTATGCATACCATTAAAAAGTAATTGACTCAGTTTGAAAAGGTTAACATATTACAAAAAGTGTGGGTAGGCAGTTAATATTGTTGAGTAAGATTAATTATGCCTGTATAGCTCGATAAGCTTTTATGAGATCATTATTTAATTATGATGTTGATAAAGAGCTTTAATAAAGAGCTCATTGCTCAAAGCTCACTCGAGTGCGCAAACTAACTTTGAATTAGTTGATTGTTGAAAAGAAATCATGAGACAGTAGGCGCTTGACTTACTTAACTACAATTTAGAGCTAGAAGGTAATAAAACAAAACTAACGAGCAGTAGATTGTTGGCTATGGCCACTAGATAACTGGAACATTTACTAGATTTTTTCGTACTTTTACATTAAGCCCAAAGTATTACAACCTTTCAAAAACAACATCGATATAAATACGAACCTTAGGAAATGTAAAAGAGGTAACAATGCCATGGTATTGTTACTTCTTTTACATTATAAAATGATAGCTGTCAGTCAAGACTGTTGGATGCGCCTGCGCTACCCGCAGTGTCAAGGTCACGAGTACATCACCCGCGGAACGTTGACACATGAGCGACAGTACAATGTTATGTATTGTGGATTTGTGGTATGATGTGGAACTAACTACACTGCAATTTGTCATGGTTTCGGAAATATTTTATAGACTGCAAAAGTCTCCAAAATGAACTTCATAGGTCTCTTCTTCTTTTCGTGTCGATGGTACTTTGATTTTTTATTATTTGAGCCCCGTAGGTGACCACGTTGATTGCAGCGTCAGTAGCGTTCATTAGGTCTTCTATAATCTACAATGCAGGTAAACTAAGGCCACTCCAGCAAGTGGGACATGGTCTGATTAGAAGCACCGCACTCTCACTGGGTGTTGGATGGGTTAGTAATCCTCCACTTCCGACAGATTGTGTTTGCAGCAGTCAACCTGGGTACGCAATCGATTGAGAGCTTTGCTACTGCAGATCACGCCCGGGCGGCAAATGTGCCTTGGGTTTGACGTTTGAAGTCGTCGGTCCGAAGCGTCGGGACGTGGATACGTGTCTTTCCACAACTTGCTTCTCTCATTGAATGGTTTATCCCGGATAGCCTGCTTAGAGCGTTCGAAGCTCTGGTGACTATTCAAGCCTACTCGGGGTCGTTGTATAATCGTAGAGGGGATGTCGGGAACCGGATTCTTGTTTCTTTTTTTCCAGCGCGCATCCGACATCCCTTTGTGCGATAGGTGGTGCGATTTTTGCTAGCGTGTAAACCCTATTGAGTGGAGTCGGTTTTAAGCAGCCTGATATTATGACAGGTCTCATTTAGGGCAATATCTACCGGCTTGGCGTGAGTGGACCGGTGCCACACTGGACACGAAAATTCACTAGCAGAGTAGCATAAGGACATGCCTGTTGTGCGGAGGACATCAGTTGCTGCTCCTCAGTTAGTGGAAATTTGGTGTCGTAGCAGATCATTACGTGCCCCGACCTTCTGATTCGTTTTGTAGCAGGTAACTATGAAGGACTGTTAGTACTGTCCTATTGCCGGGCGTAACACTAATTTCATTTTCCATAGAGTTTCGTTTCTATTTTGTCAATATTTTTATTTCGTAAATAATCCTGGCTTAGTGGGGTTACCATAGATATCCATAGATATCCGGGTTACTTACCATGCACAAGATTAAAGAAGATCCATCCGGATTGGACTACAAGATGAAGCGAATCCTTAGTACTTAGCTAGATTGGACGCTAATCCTTACAAAATTGATAAAAGACGAGACTGGCCATGATACCTCCATGACGCCGAATGGCCGTAACAAACGAGTGATCCATGACACGATTTCATACAAAATGACAGTGTGGTGAACGAATTAGTTTCGCCAAAGGGTAATGTGTTCTCAACGAGGTGAGGCTTTATTCGTCAATGTAGAACATAATTCATTTGGACATTAATTGATTATGAACTGGCAAGGATTACAGTGTTGAAGTGTATTAAGACAAAATTACTGATGCGTGCACGCTTTTTGTTGTATGCATAATGTAGTGAACGAATTTCGAGCCTGAATACAAGGAACGAGAAATACTATTACATCTAAGTTGAGAGCAAAAAAAATCATTAGTGTTCGTTCTTCTAATTCAAAAGAAAGACATCAAGAAACGCCGCCAAAGAATAAAAAACTTATTCAATCTTACAAAGATCGTCTTTCATCCAAATCGAACAATTTCCTATCCAATGAAAGCGTGAAGATTCCGTAATGGTAAAAACTATTGAAAAACGAGTCTGTTTCCGTGTTTACGCACACCGTGCAATTGCCTGATAATTGGCGTGCACTTGGCCCAGATATTAGTGAGTTGGGCGTTGGTCGTTTTTTACACTTTTACCGCGACCTTCAGGGCAGACATTCGGTTGTTTTTCTCACGGTGAGCGATGCGACGACATTGAACCGAATCTGTAACGTGCTCTCATATACATTTATGTGATTTATGAACTTAAATTTTGCCTAAGGAGAATTATTATATGTGAGTATCATTATTAGCTGGACAAAATAAATTGTTATGTTCAATCTTTGTCCCACTTTTTTTTTGCTGTGACCAATGTCAATAGGTAAGTAGCGCATACAACCACACACAATTTGCATAGACAACTCATTACACTCAAAATGTACACCCACCGCAAAAACAATCATTAAATCTGTGAATACCGAGTACGGCGCCTTTTCTGGATAGCTCATGGGCAATTTGAGGCTATTTCGGCAGCTCAAGGCAGCCTATTTTTGCGCACTGACCAAGATCAATGTGATCTACACTCAAATCGGGTAAACTGGAGCAAGGCTATGAGAATTACTTGTCGTTTTACTGATCATCAGTTATTTGTAAATTGTTGTGAACGTTGCATCACGTTCACAACTTTTGGAGTAAACTGTAGCTAAAAGTCAGGGTGAATTCAATAAACGTTGTTTATATTGATAATAATATAGCATATATGATTGCAACAGGCCAAAAAGAATAGATCGCAGAAAAGATTTTAGCCTGAAGAGAAGCAATGACCAGTGGTAATGGAAATACAGCAAACATAACAGGATCGAAACACGAAGAAGACGTGCCGCCTATATCTATAAAGAATATACATAACCCATTTCAATCGATTGGCTTTGATATAGAAGAAGAATCTATATTTAGACTCAGTATCGTTGATGAGGCAGGTCTTGGTTAAAGTTTGGCAATGTATGTCAGAATGTGTAACTAAACATCTGAAATCAATATTGTGCACGAATCAAATCTAAAATTTACATATCTCTAGCATATAAAAACTGACATAATCGTAACAATTATAAACATAAAGAAAGCCAGAAGTCAATAGAATGCATGATTTTAAGTAGAAAATATTGTTAATTTTATGTACGTTATTAATTTACGACAAGATTAAGTAACATGTAGAAGGAGAAAACGTAACTTAGCGTAGCTAAAGTCCAGATATGCTATTAAAGCATTTGTTTAATCTAGTTAAGTAAAGACAACTTTATTATTATCATTATCCGAAAGATTATTTCCGGCGTGGCGTTCAGTACCTACGAGTACCTATTTAAGAATGAGCAGTTTACGAATCTTGTGTTTGATACTAACAAAAGATGCTGCCACTAAAGTCAATTTTCCCATAAATTTCAGGAAGCTGGCAGCCCAATTAGGTTATTAAATTTACAGACTTAACCTAACCTAGTTTGTCAGAATCACAAAGAAAGTTGAAGCCACAACGCAATTTGTAGCCTACCATCCGTAACTTTATCTTCCTCGTCTAGAAAACGATTCGGTGGCATCACGGACGATTTGGTTGAAGGAAAGCAGGTTAAGAGGCTTAGATCTTACTCTTGGATACAATCTGCATAGCGTTTTGTGGGCAGAATCCGTGATAAGACGATTGTAAATATAACAGTGCGTAGCATTTTATTCTGTATTATCTACACATAAGAGGGTTAAAAGCGTAACATTATGGATGATAGGAAGCTATCAAAGAAGAGATGACTGATGCTGGGGAAATGCAAGCAAATGTTAAATGCTAAGAGAAAGCTCAGTTTTTTTTACATCTATGTTACGCATGTGATGTTTAATAATAATTAAATTTTATGCAACGAAAGTCTTAGATATGTTGATAAATTATAGTATTATGTAAAATACTCGTTGTATCGACTAAAGATAGATATAACTTTGTCTGAAGAAAGGCCATCTCTGGCCATATGAGTATCGTTGGAAGATAAAAAATTGTTGCAGATAAAACTGCATATAGAATCCATATTTTGCCATTACTTATTTGCCAACAATTCCTCATAAAGTACAAGAAGCACCCAACAAGCAGCATCGAGATTTTTGGACCCTATTAACCGGTACACAAAATCAAGCCACTTCATAGAAATCACAAATTATTTCCTACAGAAATAACTAGGTACCAAATTGTAAAACTCCAACTATGGGAACCGATTCGATAGAAACCAATGAATTCTCATATTTATTTAGCGTTAAATGCTATTGTGTATCGAACGTCAACCTGTGACGAGGAAGTCTTGGAATATGTACCGAAACGAGGAAACTGTTTAAAAACGATGAACAGTTTATAGCCACGGGAAACGTAAAGCTCTTAAAACGTTTAACGTCTTTTAACATTAAAACGAAGAAGTAATTAGAGTAAGTGTTACAATTAGAACCTACTTAATTCAAGTAGTTGATGGCATGAAAACTGGAAAAGAAATGGGTTCCCTGTATCTTGTTATTACTTACTGCTAAAAAGACATCGATCCCTAAAACATTAATACATAATTTGACGCTCGCAAAACTTCGAATTCTATGTACATTCACATTACTTTTGTGTTTTACTACTTGGTCAATGCACTGTAAGTAAAAATGTGCTAAACCTTGTTTAAATAAAACGACATTTGCCAACATGTCGTAAATAAATAGACCAAGTTTATTCACCTTTGTTTTTAGATGAAGCTGAAGAAGGTGACATATGTTTGCATTAGAAATAAATAAAAAACCGGCCAAGTGCATTTGGGACCACGCACAACGAAGGGTTCCGTAGTTAGGAAGTTGGTATGAATTTATCCCAAAACCAAACTTAACATTGTAGTTGAAAAACGTGTTCTCCCATACATCGATAAATGCGAATGCGACAATCAATTCTCCAACCAAATTTAAGGTGGTCGACTGCCTATTACTCGTTAACTTATGATAGTTTCCACTTTTTAATTTCGTTATATGTACTACTGCCATGAATTTTTTGACATCGCCATAAACAACCATTTAGCTGGCAAGGGGGGGTCACTTGACTCTAACAAAAATTAGCACTTTAATGCTTAATATTACGCAAGCGGATACTTGAACGAAAAATGGTGTTCACAGACCCGCAATATTTTTTAATAAAATCGAGAAAAAATATTTTTCATGATTTTATTTTAGCACTTTGTCGGCATGATTAATATGTATACCCATGCCAAATTACAGCTTTCTACTACTAAGTGTCTCTGAGCTACAGTGGGGACAGACCGACAGACTCACATGGTGCAACTATAAGGGTTACTTGTTTACTAAGGAACCCTAAAAAGGACTGTTATTCGGTATTGTTGTTTGGATTCATTGATATTTACTTTCTGTTGTGTTTTTAATAAGAAATTGAAACTTGCCATTTTGGTTTTAATAAAATGTCGTTTTTTACCTATTGATTGTAATGTTTTGCATTATGATAAAGAGGAAGAAGGTATTGCTATAATACAATCGTAAGACAACGCTGTGATCATTACATTAAATAATGATGAAAGTGAAGTGCTCAATGCATAATAAGAGTTAGAAAAGGAAGCTAACAAAATTACATCAAGTTTTTAATATAATATATTAATTAGTAAGGCAATAAACTAATTAGTTAAGTAACAGTCAAGTTGCGTTAATAATATTGAGACGACCATCAGGGATCAAACAAAGACATCCATTCATCTTCAGATTGCGATGAAAAGCATCGCTTAAGAGAGATCACAACGCAATTAGCAGACTACAATCTAAACACATTTATCAAATGCATCTAAATTAATACAATTACTAATAACTTGTCTATTTATTGCACATTAGAGCCAATAAATACATTAAGAGAGCTATAAATAGTCGATGTTCCAAATGTGGAAGAGAATATATTCGGAATGCTAATTTTACACGATATCGTAAATAAACCCGTTAGCTACGTTAAATATTGATGGGAGAGCTTAGAACACTCAAAATTACTAAGTACATACACGATTCACAGTAATTGTATCCTGTTCGGATAATGGTTTCTCCCTTCACTTCACTTCACTTCACTTCACTAATGGAATGTAACAAGAGATGCTTTGACAGAACTCAAATTATTATTATCTGCCAGTGCACATAGTTTTAATCGAATCGTAATCCGGACATTATCGAATTAAGAGAAAGTTACGCAGACTTTTGAAAGAACACAAAAAGAGTCACATTCCTAACTTCTATACGGTTGCGTTAATATTTTTCTTCTTAATATTGGTATTGCTTGTTAATCTTAGCTTCGTAAAAAATCCTTACACTATTTGCAACTTTTTCCTTCTCTGTGGCGCCTTAACAAAGATGAAAAATTAGGCTTACGACATGCAACATGCCATTCATTGGTCATTGGTCATTGTATACGGTGTAAAAAACAACAACATTAACGCAACCGTATAGAAGTTAGGAATGTCAACTCTTTTTGTGCTCTTTCCAAAGTCTGCGTAACTTTCTCTAAATTCGATAATGTTCGGATTACGATTCGATTAAAACTACAATGAACGAATTGACGAAAGTTTTGAGAATGAAATAGAGTAAATGTGAGTAGAATGAATTAAATGCGAGTAAATTAAAGCGAATGATTGCGAGTAATTGAAACAATGAGTGTCTAAGCTTAATATTTTTGTTATATAAACTTTAATAGAAATACTTTCACTATGTTGTATTTGAATAAATGTCGAATTAAAAACACATGTTCATGAATTAGAGCAATGTTATTGACAGTAATCTTTAATAGTAGGTAAAGCTACAAGTAATTTCTAGGAGTAACGGAAATACAATAACAACCTATATTACAGACATTAACTGCGATCAGTAGTGCTAAAATGATGCTTGCTTGACAACATCTTTGAAAAAAATAATTTTGCTATGCTTTTATTTCTATTCTCATCATATAGGTGCTGTTTAGACGCTGGTAACTCTTGCGGCAAAACCATGATCTGTTGGATGAGCTATGTGCAGATGTGCTACACAAAAACTCCAACGACCGGCCGTTGCGTTGGACCGTTCAACTCGGCACAAACATTAAAAGCATCCACTTATACGCGTGATTCCAGCAGACATAATACTAGATTAGAGTGATTTATATACTCGTGCCGACAATTAGCATCATGAAGTCTATATATCTACTGAATTATTCGGTAATATGGTCTTACAGAACATTCAGCGAGTAAAGGACAATGACTTGGTAGTTTTCACGGCTATTGACGACTTGGTAGATGAAGTAGAGGAACCTTTCTTTACTTGTCTATAATTGAACTGGTTTTATGAACAGAAGTGTTGGTTTGGACCTGTTGGAAGATATTATTTTGCTAGCAATGGATAGAGAGGTGGTTTATTCTTATTGATTATATTATTTCTTTAAAGCAGCAGGAAAAGAAAAACCATTTCAGTAACTTTATATGAAGTAACAAACATATACATTGAAGAAGCTCTCTTTAAGAAGTTGAAAAGTTAGGGTTGTCTGATGAGTCTGTTTAAAAGTTTTAAATTAGCAGTAATTAATGATATTTTTCCTATTAGTAGTATTTTAACAAAACATACAAACTATTTAGGTACAGCTGTTAAAGACTCCGTTAATTTGCGGTTTTATTTTACAGTTCAAACAAGATCTCGTTTGTCACATAGTGCCAACTTATTAGCATTAGTAAGTGCAAATGTCTAAAGTAAATATATTATCTTAATCTTAGCACTTATCCTCAGAAATGTATTTGATTAACTGGATACAGACACACGAAGTGCTGATTACATTGAATTAACGCTGATGCTGTTAACAATCCATAATGGGCTTTTATGAAAATAAATATACCTACTTTCTAGCATCAGTTCTATTAATTGGCATTGTCTTGTCTGAGTGTTGCCCGTTATACATATTTGTGTAATGATTGAGGTGTTCAGCATTAAGGATAGACACGAACCTGTAAACGAAAGTTTGTTTTGCTGATTTTTATAAGTATAATGCATATACTTATAAAAAAAATCAAAAACATTAATTTACAGGCTCGTGTCTATCCTTCGAAGCTTCTAGACTTTACAAAGATTTTTTTTACAAGTCTTGAATAAAGGTAATTCTGTTAAAACTCTTGCAAACACTTAACTTGCTAGACTTGAATTTAGCAAGTTAAGTGTTTGCATGAGTTTTAGTTACAGTCTAGTTGACTAGACTGTAAAAAATATCAACAAAAAACACTTTCGTTCAAAATTCAAGTTAACTATTATCTCTATTCAATACGTAATACAGTCATAAAAACTGTCTATACACATAAGCACAATAAAATCTCACGAATGTCTATTATGTCATGTAATTGATCTGCCACCACTTTCTAGGCACGCGCGCCAACCGCGGGCAAACTGCGGTAAGAATCAATTTACCAAAACACTTTGCTGCGGCAATTGTTGGAGACGAGTTAATCCCCCAGAATCATGATTTCCTGGTAGCGTGATATGATAGGTGACGATTGTGACATTAGATTTGTCACGAATAATAGTTGTTACTTCATCATAATTACTGTTTTACGTGTCAACAGTTTTATTGGAAAAGAATTGTGTAACGAGCGTGCAAATTAACCTACACTTCGGTGCATCTATTTCCTGGGATGCCAGATAGAACGATAGTAGGACCAATAGTTCCGACTACCACATACATAATCAGACTTTTCTAAGCAAGATGGTTTGAATATCGCAGAGCCTACGATTTTGTCTGCTCTCAATGTATTATCGCTTAGTCATCTCTTACGACATCCGCGGGAAGTGATCAGGGTGTCCACATCGTAGAAACACGGTAAAGTCTGTAAACTAAGTGTTTTACGACAACCGGTAAAAAGCTATGAACGGTCAGACAATACGGGTATTACGCAATTCGTGACACGACTGTGGGTCATTTTAGTGGGCGTAAGGTCTAATCTACTCTGTTTCATCACCGACAGTGTAACGAAGCAGTTGGTAGGAGGCCCATATTTGGTAGTAAAAGTTGCTAATAATGATGATTAAGCTCTAATCCTAACCCTGTATAAAACTATACTTAATAACATTACAAAATAATATGTGAAAGTTTGTTGCGTTGTAATGCTGTAACTCACTGCAAATAAATTGATAGTTTCCAAAGATTCATTAAGTTTCTTCACATAAATAAAACTATCGTTGAAACAAGCAATAACAAGCTTTGACGGAAATTATGGCTGATGAGTAATGTTGTAAAAATATATAAGGCTCTAGTCACAAAGTAAATAAGACATCATTTGAAGAAGGAACTCTAAATCCACTTTGTCAATTAATGAACAAGTTATCAAGTTGCGCCTTTACACATGTTGTACAAGTCATGTCATGGATCTTAAGTAGGTAAGTATGTTATTAAGTTCGTCATGACACATAATCTGATGCTTGGTAAAAAATTGTTAAGTCCATGAGTCAAGGAGAAGGGAAACTACATATCAGTTAAAATCTGAAAGTGACTACGACTAGATTAAAAGCATGAAGGTCATAACGTGACTAAATCAAAAATAAGTTTTTTTGTGTCTATAAAAGTTACCGCAAGATATATGAATGTAGTTAAGCCTAGAAAACAAGAACATTTAAGGACACATGATAATGTAGGTCTGTTTGCTACACAAGCTGATATTGCAAAATATAACGTTCGTGCATAATTTAATAACAGCAATACATTCATCTATTTCAATATGTACAATCACGAATGAGGATGTGAAGAAGTGGGCGTGGATCAAGGACTTGAGAACTATTATAGTTCCCATGAGAACCTATCGACGCCTACTAGACCACATCATTTATAAACTGATATTATCAGTTACGATCATGTTTGTACATCTAGCTTGCAAATTGGCTAACAACGTCTTTATAAATGTTTATTTCTTTAGTATTTTAATTTATATCCATTGAGGATATATAATATTTTTTTTTCCTTTTTTCCTCTTTCCTCGTCCATGTTTTTGTTTTCAGCTATCTGAGTTTTGTCTTTTTTATAGAAGTCAATTTCATCCCGCCATCTCCTTCTGGGTCTAAGTCGTTTTCTGACACTAGGGACCCACCGCATGGTTATTATCGTCCATTACTATTTTTTGAAGACTGACACCGGATAAATTGCGATGCACATGTGTTATTACATCAATTTTATTGTTAAGTCATCCTACATGCTGGAAGTTTCATTCAACTAAAAGTTCAAGTTAAAAGTTATTAAACATAAGTCACAAGATTTATGTTCATTTAACTGTGGATTAAATTGCTTCGTTTATTCAATTGACAGCGATGACTTAATTTTAAATTGCTTGTCACAAATGTCAAATTAAAAACAACTTGAAGAAATAATACTGCTGAATGCTGCTGACTTAGGTATGATTTCCAAATAGTTGTTGCCAAGGTTTAAAATAAAAGACTGCGTATTTTTTGGCCGTAGGCTGAACATTTTGGTGATCATTGTTTCTTGTACAAACATACCAATTAAAACTTAACAGTGGGCGTAATATTGTTATAGCTACAATAAGTAAGTTGAAACAATGGAGTGTTTCGTAATAAAATTATAGTTTATCCTGTTTTTTTGCACTTATTATCGCGTAGAAAATAAAGAAAATTACACAACTCTTAATCTTACTAATCATCACCTGCCTAGTCTTTTCTCAATCATGTTGGGGTCGGCTTCCAGTCTAACCGGTTAACCGGTAACAGTTGCCATGAAACACGAAGCCCCTTGGTAAGACTGGTTGTCCTTCTACCTGTAACGACTGTCAAAGATCTACGAATAACAGTTGTAACCAACTGCTTAACCTGGGGTCTTGGTATGTAATGGATGGGCACCCATTCAATCTTACTAATATCATCTGCAAAAAAGCAAGACGACGATGGACATTGCAATGTTTATCTTGACTTACAATTTTATCGATGAAATGAAATCCCAGCATGTTGTGGCTTGCATAGTGCATCCGAGATTTATTCTAGGACATGTTCATTTGTTCAAGGCTTTTATCATTATAATTCATATTCTTCTAGTGTGTCACGTGGCATTAACAGAAGCCCCTAAGGCTTCTTTAAATAGCACGCATTAGTAATATGGACGTACACCTTGCCTCGAGGCTTTAAGGCGCAGATATAAGATTTTAGTGACTTTTAAATCTGTTATTACGTCTTCATATAATGCAAGTAAATTATAAAAAAAATGTATGTTAACCGAGAACACATACGCATCAAATCCTATATGTGAATATTTAAGTATTGTAGTAAAATACTTTATGGAATAAATTAGGAAGTAATGTCTACCCAAAGCATAAAAATGGATATTACTTTCAAACTACTTAAGTTACTTACTTACTTTTTTTATATGAACAAACCATTTTATTATCTATAATTCTCTGTCTTCATCTGCCTAACCTTTTCCCAACTATGTTGGGGTCGGCTTCCAGTCTGAATACCAGTATTTTACATGGAGCGACTGCCTATCTGTTCTCCATAACCCAGTTACTGGGTATCACGATACCCCTTGGTAAGACTGGTTGTCAGACTTTCGAGCTTCTGACGACCCGTAACGACTGTCAATAGAATTAATTTATAATTATATCTGTGATTTTTTCAAATATACATACCTTCGTTACTAAAAATAAATATACCCTATGAAACCAAACGGCCGGCGGCGCGGCGTGAGCGCGACGCACATTTTGTGTGGCCAAGGTGAACGGCGATTACCCGACCCTTAATAGCTAACTACAGATGAAGAATTCATAATAACATGTTCTATTGTTATAAGTGGCACCTATTTATACTATCTTGTCGTACATGATACCTAGGGGAATTAAGTGGGTTTGGTGTAACAAATGCAGGTCATGGTAGGAACTTGATTAGACTTATAAGGAAAATTGAGTTAATTCTGTGAGTCAAACTTATACATCCAATAGTATAAAACTTAATATTGTATGTGTGCTTATATAATTTCTATCGTGACTATAATATCGTGGACGTGAACGTTAACGTTCATAAAATGTATGGAAATACGGGACGATATAACGTTATCGTGGGCAGAAATTTAAAAGCGTCTTCATTACGTTTACATATACTCTTTACTTCCCTGTGTTATCGTGATGCCGTGACATGAACGTGGACGTCCACAATAATATCGTCACGTCAGAAATTATAAAACCGCACATTATTACTCACGTCGCGTGAAATTATTCAAACAATAAAACAAAATACAAACTGATGATATCCACAAATTTAATGATATTATGTCTATGTATTATACTATAAAATGTCATTAACTGCTACTCGTTCGAAGAAGTCTCAATGTCAAGAGTCAAAATATTTTGACTCTTGACATTGAGACTTCTTCGAACGAGTAGCAGTTAATGACAAGATAAATAACAATCATAATTTGCAAACGTTTTTTTTAACAAGTTTCAATTATTTTGTGGTTACGGGTTTTTACACTGAAATAAAAAGTTGGTAATATTTTAGACTAGCAACCCGCCCCTGCTTAGCAGATTTCTTTATTATAATATATATAACTATACTATCAATGCATTATACCAGGGATGGCGAACCAATTACACGGATGCCGTTGTTTTGCAACAGTGAAAGTCGCATTAATTTGTTATTTTATTTAAGTAGATATAAAACTGTTACGCCGGTAGCACACCTCCGCCGTGAAACCATAGCTGCATAGCAGCGAAACCGCAATAGTTCAATTCAATTGGCTCGCGCCATGTTCCACCACTCGAATCGGATGCGAGTGGAACAACGCGGTCGCACAGACAGACACGGAAACCGACTTTAAATTTATATTATCTATTCATGTAAAAAAGTACTCAAAAAAGTTTGATTCGTTTTCAATTAGGTGCTAGTAAATTCACCCTGTCATCATAACGAAAGGTGACTCCGTCCGAGGATTACAACAAATTACATTCTGTTCATTCAATATACTTATGTTATGACATGAAGAATTTGAGTAGGAATAACCGGAGAATACGCTAATATATTTATTTATTAATAACCACCATATATTTTCAGTTTGCACCACCCATACAAGTTATCGATCAGTACTAGTATTACACATACAATTATAAAATTAGATTAAATTTTGTCTACTTTTTCGATTCAATTTTCGATATTTATTCGCTCAGGAGATCCAAGTTTTACTCCCATCCCCGTTTAAGGTAACTGCTATAGTAATTGGCCACGCTATAGTAACTGGCCACTCATAACAAAAGAGGCTTTTCGTTTAAAAAAAAAACAATGGATACAGCAGTTCTAAAACGAAAATATAATAGATACAGGAATATTTTTTGTCATTTTCATTCATGGGCTTGTTTGCATTACCTCTTTTGTTATGGGTGGCCAGTTACTATAGCGTGGCCAATTACTATAGCAGTTACCCTTCCTACCTACTCATGAAAAGTGTACTTATTTATATACTTATTTTTTTCCTGTTTGTAGGTAATCAATACAAAAACTTAGTACCCACATTTTCAAAACCGATTGCATAACAGCTGTTCAATTCTGCAAAAAAATCACGGTGAAAACTTAGGTGAAGTGAGCTAATGATAATGATAAATGATAAATGGTTTTATTTCTGTAAGTAGGTTTTTACAAACACTTTTACACGTCAAACATATTTTTTAAAACTAGATTTGGTCGGCATTTCCTATCTTACTACTCTGAGAAGAAAGGCCGAAACCAACTCAGAGGTCACAGTCTCATTTAAAGTCCAGACATACTCTTGGTCAGATCATGTGCAGACCATGTCGATTGGTGTCTGAAATGGTATTTTGATGAAAGACCCACACAGATTGAGTGGACCTGTCCAGTCAGCTGGCAGTAGTGTCAATCCTTAAGGCATGGACGCACAGACGAACTAAACATGGTGAACACGAACATCGAATACCGACCACATAGAACAACGAAATTGGATCGACACGAACATTTTTGACGAACATAGTGGTTGATTTTCGTTAGTGGTACTCACATGTGAACAAAGTGTTCGATGTTCATGTTCACCATGTTCTTGTTCGTTCGTGCGTACACACCTTAAATATCAGGTGAAATGATAGCTCACTTCACCTAAGGTTTCACGGTGAGATTTTTACAGAATAAATCGGCAGGTTTTCCTGTAATTATTTAAAATCAGTCAATATCTTGTAGATCGTGCATCTTTAGTTTCTATTACGAGCGCCGTGAGAGTGCCCGAACAATAAACAAACACTCAATGAAAATTTCGCAGCCACAGAGTAAGTAACAACACAATGGTTGCTTGTCTATACAGACAGTATAAAAACCAAACTAGTACTATTTGAAGTTGTTATGTAATCGTGTAGTAACGCTTTCGTGTTCCTGACGAAATTCAGAGCGCGTGTTTTGTTTTACGAGTAATGAAGGGACGGACTGCTAATGTGGCGTTAACATTCTACTAAACGACCACTTTCGATAGTTGGTCAATTTTACGTATGTGTAAAGCGTCGTCCACGACACAGGAATAGCTGGAAAACTATGAGATATTTGACCGATTTTGTAATCCTCTAGCGACAGTGATCTCATGGTTTTGTACAATCAAATCTTTTATGTCTTCGTCACTTTTCAAAT
The DNA here is from genome assembly GCA_905333075.3 of Atethmia centrago. Taxonomy (NCBI): domain Eukaryota; kingdom Metazoa; phylum Arthropoda; class Insecta; order Lepidoptera; family Noctuidae; genus Atethmia; species Atethmia centrago. Next base: position 18,710,446 of record HG995368.1, read on the forward strand.
TATTTCCTTTATCAAGTCAGGACACATAATACCATTGGAAGCTATACGGCACTGAGCAGAGTTTTGCATACACAAATACATATATGTATTTAATTACTTGATAATAAATATCAAAAACCTGAACACCATTTTAAGCCTGGCTATTTTATGAAATACAAAAATATACAATCGTATTTTATTTAATTTATTTGTCAGAGTCAGACATTTTTAATTTGTTCAGACATGCAGAGAATGTTGCTGAATGTAATTCTGCGGTATTGACATTACGACGCAATAGGTATACAGATACCTAATGTTCTGTCGGTAAAGCAGATTCTATCGTACAATGAGCAGACAAAAATAGCCTTAGCTTATTTTGGTATATGAGGTATGCTCTAAAAAACCGGTCTGTGTCGAAACGCTTTAGCCAGCCTATTATATAGATTCTAATATATGTATTTAAAGAATCTCAAGCTGTGTTCGAAATATTGATTCAAACACAGACGCAAGAATTTTCTTCAGCAATGCAAAAAAGCTTTGTCTTTTACACAGAGACTCAGACGTCTGGTTCTAATAGGATAAAAAAGTTTTATACGATTAAAGCCGGTATTCTGAAACGAAAACTCAAGTCAATTCAACCAATCACAGCTGGTTGCGCTTGAGAATTTGATAGCTAACTTTTGTGTTGTTTTCATTCCAGAAACCGGGCCTTAATCTATTGTCATCACATGTCATCAAATGATTGGTTGTTGGTATATTAATCCACCAATCAAGAGCTAAACATCTGATTTTGACAGCTAATTTACTGATTGGAGTCTAAATTGATTCCTTAATTTTTAAAACTTTTAACATCATTCGTGATTGCATCGGTCGTCGGTAAATCATGTGAATATAATAACACTACGTTAAGTAATCGTAACGGTTCAACGAATCTTCGGACTGCATCGATGCGCGTGCGCAGTCAATGTACAAAAAACACACAGCAGTTAAGTCTGTTCGGTCTCGGTTCTAGGAAAAATTGTGGCTCAATAGCTAATTTAAATTATCGTTATAATTCGATTCGATTATCGGTAAAATATCGATCTAAAATCAGTATTCTTTAAGTGACTGAGTTAGGACAATAAGGTAATAATATTGATTTCTTACGCCAGTGGTTCTCAAAATTTTTTAGCGACGAAACCGAAAAATTTTCCGTTTGGAAAAATATAAAAAAAAATCCGTTTGGAAAACGAAATATTTGACGGAGCCCTAAAATGATCAAAAATGGTTATATGAACATTCAAAGTATATATATTTTTTTACGTTGGAATATTTATATAGATTTTATTTTACTCAGGTTGCAGAGTAAAATAAAATATAGTACCCCTTTAGTATATTTTTTTTTCATTACGACCAGTATTTTCGCGGAGAAACTTTGTGGAGCCCTGGGGCTCCGCGGAGTACACTTTGAGTATGACTGTCTTACACGATAGCCCAGGGTTGCACGGGCGATTTTTTTACGCGACGATGTTTTATAGCACACTGGATTTTCCACTCTCGATATTGAGCCGAGCATTTAGAATCCAACAGAGCACATTGTGTTTTTTTGACATAAAACATTTTCGACGTAAACATCCAGTGCACAAAAAAATTCACCAGGGCGGACCTGGGCTTACATAAGAAGAAACACTTATCAATGCGCTAAGCGATTTGCTAAAAGAAAATAGAACATCCAACAAAGCTGACCAAAACCCTTCATCATGTAGTTACAGTCGCGGAATTAAAAAGTACTGATAGCTGAATTCTGCAAAGCATGCATTGCTTAATCTTGTAATTCTGTAAGCGACATATAAAAAATACTATTGACACAGACACTCAGAAAAAAACGTCGCAGAAGTTCACAGAAACATCTTCCTTTACAAAACTACTGTTTCATTAGTGTTAATCCCAAACGCCAAAATTGAATAACATTGGTAAACAGTGATATACAAGCCTTGATTACGACGACAGATATTATGAATCTATACTAGTATACAACAGTTGCTGGTTGGCTAACACAAATCTCGTTCACGTTACGAAAACTAAGCAGACTGCATGTTATGCAAATGTTAGGAAAAGGTTGCAGTTCTTATATATGTACGTCTTATGCACTAATGCCCGGGTTCTGAGATTTTCTTTAGAAGAGTTACCAGTTTGTCCATTTGATAGTGATTTTGGATCTCAGAAACCAATAAGTATAGATATTGAAGTGGTAATAATGTTTTGTCCTTAAAACTGGACAGAATATTGTGAGACACATAGAGAACCGTTTGCCAAGAACTTTCATCAGCACACTGCATTTACCGTCCCAGTCCTTATTACTCCATGGACTTGGGTACCCCTTTTGCAAATAAATATCTGCTTAATAAAAATCTTAAAAACATCTGCTCTTCCATACTGAAGTTTAATTAATACCTACCTACTGTTCTAAAGTGTATGGGGCAGCTTCTTTTTTTTCGCGATTACAATATTGGTCCCATGGTAAAAGTTATTTAGTTCGATGGTCTAAAGCACCTGTTAAAGTTTATTGGGTAAATTTTGAAACACCTTATACAAGATACATTAGATATAGATACACATACTTATACATATTATATCTACTATATATGATACCCATTACGAATTGCACGTGGCCACAATCTATTAAAGCAGGTGATTAATCTGTTATAAATCTACTGCGATCATGCAATAGCCACTAATTAACATAATTATAACACGTTAATACATAAAATGGTAATTTTTGCGAGTTTCCGCACCTATTGCTGTAATAATTAAAATTGAATCATCACAGACAAGCAAAAGCAGGTTATTAAAAGTAACATAATATGCTTCTCAATGCCATTTCAAACTAGTTATTTATTGCCCCGCAAACCCTACTTCCTCTTATAGGTCCAGGGTATGAATAACTCAAAGATATAAATATGTCTAGATAAACAGTCAAAGCTGTGAACTCGTCGAAAAAAACTGCGTCCAACTGTTGGCCGCAAAATCACGCACACTAGAACAACACAATGACAGCCCAATGACACGGCGCGAGTGTAAGGCGTTCCTGTCACGCACACCAGCTTAACAAATTTGGCATGTTTGTTTTAGTTCTTTTGCAGCGCGACACTCTATCTAGACATTTAAATAATCAATGGAATAAGTATTGATCATTCAGAAAAATGTTGACAATTTCGAACCATTTAGTCCAGGTAACCTTATGTCTGTGGTAACTTAAACAAAGCTTAGAAACTAAACACCTATACGACATTATTTTAAAAAGTCATTTGGAGCACGCACAATCTCTTAATACACGTTAAACATGCAGAATTCTACATTTAACTTGTGTTTTAAAATTAAAATAGTCAAGTCAACCAATCAAAATTATATTATAAAGGTAAATAAATGCAGTGGAAAGTAGCAAAGAGCTAAAGGTGCTTTGAATCCATATATCTTTTCTACTTTCCCTTTCAACTGTTATCACTCGAGTCAAACCAAGTTGTCGGAAATAAGACACCACTTTCAAGTCAAGCGTCGGGAGTCCCAGACGGATTTCCGGCCACCGTAGTTGCGGGCTTGCGGACGGTGAGCAATGGGTACCTCGCCGTCCGATAAGGACCAGCAGGGCTAACATGACAAGCGCGAGAACGCTCTCTTTCTCGATTTGTCTACGATTCTGACGTCATCCGAATGCCTAACATGACCGCTAAGCGTGAGTAAACTCGAGAAAGGCACTTGACAGTTCTTTATCTCGCGACGAGAAACCGATGTAGCAAATTATTAAAAACAAATCATTTTTATTTTAACAACATCGGCTCATTCGATAAATTTTACGCATGGAATTAGTATGTACTATAATGATTTTACATCCACCTCTATTAATTTATGTTGTAATTTTTTGTGTAACCGACCTTTTTTATTAAAATTTAATATTTTTCTATGGCATGCCGAAATTAAAATACAAAATGACGGAAACGAAAATGACTGAGCCATTTTTGTTAGGGGAAAAACCTGTGGGTTCGCGTCACCAATATGTTAACCGCGTCACCGACATACTAACCACGTCACCGACATCCTAGCCACGTCACCGACATATGAACAGCATCCCTTGAATATGCAATCTGCGTCACCAACATGCTAACTGAGTCACCGACATCCTCAATGCGTCATCAATATGCTCAATGCGTCACCAACACGCTAACCGAGTCACCGACATGCTAACCGAGTCACCGACATGCTCAATGCATCATCAATATGCTCAATGCGTCACTAACACGCTAACCGAGTCACCGACATGCTAACAGCGTGCCCTACCTGCTAGCAGCGTGCCCGACGTGCTGGCAGAGTCAACGACATGCTAGCAGCGTCACCGAAATGCTAGCAGATTTACGAAATGCCAATCGACTTACGCCGTGATAACCGCGTCACCGACATTCTGAAAGTACTTGTTGACATGCAATTTGCGTCACCAACATGCACACCGCGTCACCGACATCCTAACCAAGTCACCGACATGCAGACTGCGGCACCAACATGCTACCCAAGTCACCGACATGCTAATGTAACGTGTGCATCAGACTGGCGTCGCGGAGCGCCCTGTGTACGTACATGTATACGCATATATATACTTATATATGTTATTCCAAAGTTTTAAGTTTTCATTTCTGTCACCAGTTCCCATGAATGCCATATTTTTTTGTATTATAATTTTGTCTACTCTTCTCGTCGTCAAAATCGAGGACGACTAAATGACAGCAGAATCGAAGATTATCTCGTGTTGAATTGTCAAAATACGAGATAACTTAGGTGCCATGTTAGGGTTTGTCGAGAAAATATCGAGTTTGACAGAACGAGTCAAGTGTTTTGTATGGCAGCGCTGTCAGAAAACGAGAAAATTGACAGAAATAGACAAAAATTACTCACGCGAGAGTGAGTAATTGTCGCGTGTGTCATGTTAGCCCTGCAGGCCCGGGTCGACGCGCGACGGCGCGTTGTATTCCACGCGCGCCTCAAAGAGATGTCAGCACAAGTATAGGGTTTCACTAGGGCCGATGCCTGCCGGGGTCGCGTGAAAGTTCGAAAGGGTTACCGGGGGGCCCCAGGCAACACAGGCAACGGAAGGAATACGGGTGGGATTTAATCAGTAAGAGTCTGACACACCCTCCCGCTCCGCCCAGAGCGGGAGAAGTTATTTTATAATTTCCCACCCAAAAAAAAAGACAACAACAAATTGCCTAACCATTGCTGCCTAGTGCCTGGTGCACTTCTTTCTACGTGTGGAGTTCTAAATAAATAAACAGTGGGACAAGCTATCACATAATTAAAACTAAACCACTCATTTAGTAAAAGAACGATAGTTAAAACACGAGTTAAGGCAGAACAATGTGACCAACAAGATGAAATTCCGCACATACTATTTGGACCGTTTTGATACATTTGCACAAAAAAAAAAGTTATATATCTATAGATGGGACCTTTTAGATATCTAAAAGGTCCCATCTATACAGGGTGACATTGAAAACATGCGACAAATCGAAATGGGAGAGTGTACTCATCATTATGAACAACTTTTACTAAGGGACCAAAGCTACAATCCCAAAAAAAAAACTGCTGTCCCCTACATTTATGTTCGCAATACCTCATCAAAATGTAGGAAAAGCAGATTTTTTTTTTGGGATTACAGCTTTGGTCCCTTAGTAAAAGTTGTTAATAATGATGTATACAATGTCCCATTTCAGTTTGTCGCAAGTTTTCAATTTCAACCTGTATATATCAGGTAACTCCGTGAGGTCGTTATCAAGGCGTCGCAGGCCTTTCTTGAGGAGCTGGAATGGAGCGAATGATCGATTTTCGCTCCCGTGGAGTTACAGACACCAGCCCGTTAGGTATACAATACAAGGTCCCATTCCCTCAATAAAAAGAGAAATACTCACATAATCAGCCAAGCTCTTCATGCCGTACGGAAACCGTTCGCGGTCGGGTACGAGCCGGCCACGCGCGTCACGTTCACGTTCGGGCCAGCAGTCGTCCACGTTGATGTACTCATAGCCGACGGAAGCGTACCCTTCGTTCACCAGGATGTCGGTCATCGTCCGGAATAGACGATCACTGCGGATAAATTATGACTATTGTAATGGACAAGAAGGAATGGCATATTACGGGGAGGACTACAGGACCTAAACCCAACTTTTATAAGTTTTATAATGCCTTAAAGTATATGATCCACTGCAGTAAACAAAATCAGAAAAATATATGATATTCTTAAAAATATATGCTATGTAGATAGTGTGTTGAAAACATAATATAACTAATTTGATAAGATAGAAAAAAACACGAAAATACCTCTAAAAATTTCTTTTAATGATTAAAAACCTTTTTTTTGTCAGACTATTCTACAAGCAACATATTAGCATAATAGTGTTTTATTTTTTTTATACCATCTATACCTTTTTTGTAAATCGATAATTGCTTCATATTTTGCAATAAATTACCAGCGTTGTGTCATCGCGCTTCTCTTTCTTTTCTATGCAGTCCGACAGTACCCGCCCTTTAGGTGTTGTCGGCTCTTAAGGAAGAGGTTTATATACGACCAGTTGTTTCAGGGACATCTTTTCTTTTTGCTACGATAAACCTACAAACACCAGCCGATCTGTTCCGTTAAACATCTCCCGGCGAGAACTTAGGTGAAGTGAGCTTGAAGTGACCTGTCAACAGTGTCAATGTCTAGCATCAGATGGACACTTAAGTTTTCTTCACGGTGAGATTTTTACTGAATAGATCGGCAGTTCATCTACCAAGCGCAGTGACTTCAATCATCAAACTGTGATCACCAATCCGTCACCAGTCTGCCAAGCGTGGTGATACTATCAATTTTCCGTTTCGTCACTATCCTTGGGTGTAGTAAAAGACAATTACAATGATACTTAATTCATTGACGGTGTCAGTCATTTAGATTTATAAGCTCATTTTTATCAGTGGAAACTAATGGACTACGACAGTGAGGACTTGGACCGAGATCTATCTGTCGGGGTCGCGTGGAAGTTCGAAAGGGTTACCGAGACACCTGGCAACACAGGCAACGGAAGGAATACGGGTGGGTTTTAGTCAGCAAGAGTCTGACATACCCTCCCGCTCCGCCCAGAGCGGGAGAAGTTATTTGATAATTTCCCACCCAAAAAAAAATACCGAGATCTATAAACGTTATTTAGCCTGTGCTTTAGGTTAGACACTCCCCGAGTCTATCTCGCACTTGTAGTTTTACAGTTGTGCGACAGTAACAGGAATAAAAGTTAGCCAAAGTATGTGCTAAGTACGGCGCCCTCTACACGGGCGAGATTATCGTGGCGATAGTCACGCCGCGGTGACATCAAATTCTATAGAAAATGTATGGAGCAATCTCCACACGGCGATATTATCGCAGCGGGAATTTGATGGCCCGGCGAAACTATCGCCGCAGATTCTCTCGCCTGTGGCGATGGCGCCTAACGTTTATAGATCTCGGTCATGGATAGTCACGTCTTATTTTTTTGTAGGGTCGTTTAAACAGTGTCGGACGAAAGGTATCCAATCCGCAGTGTAGATCATAATAAGCCTATAATGTTCCCACTGCTGGGACAGTTCTCCTCTCTGTGAGAGGAAGCGGGCCGTTATCCACCACGTAGAGTAGATCAACAATATAAAACTTTGAAGCACGTTCTTGTAGCTTTAAATTGTGACAAATTCAACCTCAATGATTATTCTGTACCTGCTGAACGAAGAATTGATATGTTGCTGCTAAAACCAAAGTACTTCCAATCAATTCTTTGTATGATAAAATTAGTGAGTGGGACTTGTTTATGGGGATGATGATATGGATGATTTCTTTTCCACACCTTTACCTACTACTTTCTCGGCCTACAAAATTGTATGGGCTGCATAAAATAATATTCAACTCTCTAAGCCATAGGAAAGTGTATCAATTAACTGCTGAAGGAAAACATAAGTCAAATACATTGTTGTATCCGCTTCAAGGAAACTATTAACAATTTATTACCATTTAACAGCTATATACAAGCTAGAACCCACAATTTCAATAGGTTAATATATTATTATAAGCAATCATGTTATTTATTATTTATTTATCTGTCTGTCTGTAAACCAGGAAATTATTACCGGAAAGGTTCAAGGTTATTAGCTGCGACTAGGAACTAATTGCAGCTGATAAGTTTAGCTAATGAAAAATATATTACTATAATCAGAAATGCAATAAATATAGTGTAGAAAATTGATTAAGAATCAAACAGAAGATACACAGAGTTTATAAAAATAAATAGGAATTGAAGCAACATAGTTTGGTTCGCGGATGCCGAAAGCTTTTGGTTTGAACAGCCCTAATATTTTAAAAACTAACTGCTGTAAACGCGCAATTAAGGTGCTGATAAGACCCAATTAACCAAAATAGGCTTCTCTTAAGAAAAAAAAATGCCAAATCTGTATTATTATTAATTGTATTTGACCTGTAATTGTTTTGTATTGTATTTTTTGTATTGAAATTGTATGTGTATGTGTATTAGTTTATTTTTATAATTGGTCCGTGTTGGCCTTTAATAAATTATTATTATTATGCTAATATGTTGCTTGTAGAATAATCTGACAAAAAATCAGAATGATTGCATGTATATTAGTATGGTTTTTAATCGTTAAAAGAAATTTTTAGAGGTATCTTCGTGATTTCTTTCTATCGTATCAAATTAGTTATATTATGTATTCAACACACTATCTACCTAGCATATATCCTTAAGAATATCATATATTTTTCTGATTTTGTTTACTGCAATGGATCATATACTTTAAGGCTTTATAAAACGTATAAAAGTTGCATTTAGGTCATGTAGTCCCCTTAATGATGTTACTTGAAGTATGAGTTGAGAAAATCAGTTTTTTTTTTTTATTGTGTTTAGATTTCGATACCCATATTGTCTGCGGAGTTTTGCTAGCTATTTTTATTTGACCCTGTATATTATGTACATTTATTTATTTAACAGTTTATGTACACACATATAAACAGACAAGAAAGGAACACTAAAATACGTACAAAGGTGATTTGTAAAATTTGTAAAACCCAGTTCCATGTTAATGTTTCAGTGTTTACTTTTATACATAATAATAACAATGAAATGATGTTTGTTGGTAAGTTCATAGCTTCAGAACGACTGGACCGATTTGGCAAACTTTTGTTTTAAAATGTTCGTAATAGTCCGAATCGGGTTGTTACGGAAAGAAAGATTTTAAAAGTTTCAGAACTCGGGAAAACTGACAGTGCATTTTCTATGGGAATTTTGTATGAATTATTGATATTTGGACAGGACAACGTCTGTACAGCTAGTTTTTAATAAATTATGAAAAACCGTATAATAGTTATTTAATTTGATCATAAACTGTTACTGGGAAATCTGAGTGATAAGTTACAAAATAAATGACACAAAAACACTCACCTAATACAATTATCCGGATCATTTTTGCAGTCGGTGTTGCATCTAAACCGCTCCCACGCAAGCCATCCCATAGGGGGCGTCAACGCGAGCCCATTATCCAGACCCGAGATCTTGCCCAAGAGGCATAACACCACACACACTGTCCACAAACCCACAGACTTCCATGACGCCATCACACCAGCCCAACAAACCTACAAAAACAAGTACTATCTACTTTCGGAACTTATCCGCATAGTTTTTCACTGTCCGATTTTGTACGAACGAAAAATGCCGCAATTAATTAAACGAGTGGTCCGTTTAAATGTCAGTTGGTAAGTGACATTTCATCCGTATAGGTTATCATGGAAAGAAGGTCGGTGCGATGAAGGTCCGCTTCTGTCCTTGCAGCGTGAGTTATCTGTAACAAAACAAATAAGTTTTTACTGCAATGTTTATGTTTACTCTTGCATATCTTAAGTCGACCGTCCACTGCTACGTAGGACGTACACGGAGAGATTTACCATGTTAAGGGTCCCCGAAACGATCAACTCCCAATACAATTTTACTGTCAATTTTTGCGTGATTGATACACTTTGATGTGCAAATTGATCGTCTACCGAATGCAATTGAACCGATTTACTATATTAATACAACAATACAAATTGATGGCAATTGATCCTTTCGGGGACCCCTTAAACGCACCGGTCCACAGCAGCCTAAGGCGCCATCTCCACAGACGAGAGAATCGCGGCGATAGTCACGCTGTGCCTTCAAATTATCGATCAATTTGCGCATCAATCATCATTTTTCACGTACAAATTAACAATTGCAATTGATCGTTTCAGCCCTTTAGCTGGGTACCCACTACGTTCGCACACTAACTGTGCTCCGCGCGTCTGCTTGGTTTGCAAAATGGCCACCAGAACAAATGAGATAGTGGAAACCCAACTTTAACTTCTAATCTAATGCGCACTGCTGCATAGGAAGTCACCTTATCTTGTTATGCAATATGCATCTGAGCTCAAATTACTTTATTTATTTATTATATATTATTGCGTTATGTGCAATAAAATGCGAGCTGTTTGATATCATCAACAATTATATTATATGTTTAAGGCTCCCGCAGAAAGGCGCGACGCGACGGTGCTACGCGATTCTGGTAGAACAATTTCCATGAAGTTATTTAGTAGAGTCGCATCACGCTGTGGCTTCGCGCCTGTCTGCGGGAGCCTTTAGGCGTTAAATAATATTTCACGAAGTGCAGTAATTGCGTATTCTTGCTGAAGTAGTGTTTTTTTTTAAAATGGTGCCAAATACCTTTATCTTGAACGCTACGATTTTTGCACATTTTTCCGGTTTTGAATAATTTTGCTATTTAGGAGCAACGGTCATTGGACGCTATTAGTATTATCTAAACCTATTCTACTTTCACGATAGGCTTAGTTTGAATCAAAATATATTTAAGTAATGTAAAAAAATCTAGAAAAGACGTAGGTAATTTGAATAACTTCACAAAAATATTCAGTGGGAATACATGAAAAAAAGAATATTATTTTAGAGTTGGGTGGCAATCAGGCGCCTGGGCCGCTTGATGGTAAATGGTCACCGCCGCCTATGGTCATCTGCCAAACCTGGGACGTCGCAGTTGCGTTGTCATTTCAGAAACAAAACTGAAACGTCTCATAAGCTTGTCATAACACCGGTACGGTCCTTTCAGGATATCCTGCCATCTGAATTATATTAACAGGAGGCCTTACATAACATACATAATGAGCCTATAATGTTCCCACTGCTGGGACACAGGCCTCCTCTCTGTGAGAGGGAGTGGGCCGTAATCCACCACGCGGGCCCAGTGCGGGTTGGTAGATGTCACATGTCTTCGAATTTTTGGTTCTAGGACATGCCGGTTTCCTCACGATGTTTTCCTTCACCGTTTTGAGAGCAGTGGTGATGAAATAATTTACACAAAGTAAAGCGCCTGTCCGGGTTCGAACCTACGACATACAACTTATAAGTCGCGGCCGTTACCACTGGGCCACCACTGCTCAGGAGGCCTTGTTGGTAAACATTTGAAATTGTCTCAGAAATGTTGGAAAATGTTGTTGTGAAATGTTTACCACCGAAGCATAATATACAGGGTGTTTGGTAGAAAGACCGACACAGTTTTTTGAGGGATAGGGAGTGTCATTTTCTAACACAAAATTGTTTTATTACTATTTTTGTAATGAACATTAAAATTTCAAATGTTCGTTCTTTAATACCTTTTTAAGAATGGGAAAACACAGAATTAAGTCATTTTCTCGAACCAATTGTAGGTATATTAAACGTGCATTGCAAATATATCACCAAAAGCAAAAAATCGCCGCGGAAAAAAATCGCTCGTACTAATCTGGGCTTATTATTTAGCCACAAAGCCGTTCTATAATAATCTGTTATTAAAGAATGGCTCGTAGCTAAATAATAAGCCCAGGTTAGCAAGAGCGATTTTTCACACTACAAATTGACATTTATACACCACACATGACCCACATTAAGGTCATATGATTACAGGTGCAACAGTCTGTGCTTATCATGTCATCGCAAGACAACTAGTAGTTACGAGAGTATCATTATGTCATAACTAGCATCTAGAAGTCGACACAGATCCGTCATTATACAATTACGGGTCTATAGGTGATGATTGTATAATTAGTAGTGATATTGAGATGGAAAATAGAAAATGAATGCGAGTCAGGTCAAGGGAAATTCATGTAAACAAAGTCCGATTTACACGGTGTGATTTATTTGCCTGCTGCATACCATAAGTTGTAGCAAAAATAAAAGTTTCATCGTCTAAACAGTATTTAGTGGATGCAAGTAATACGTTGTTTCAATTTTATTGTGCGCCACAGGCAAGAAACTTGAACCATGTAAATGGGCTGAATGGCTCAATGGTTAAGGCCCAGAATTTCCAACGAGAGGTCGTGAATTCGAAAGCTACTCGTTGTACGAGCGGCGAGAGTCAATTCTAGCTTAGTTTGAGAAGTTATATGAAATCCTAAAATTCTTTGCTAATAAGGACTAGAAAATATAGGTCTAGGAAACACTAACGTGATAGCTTAGGGCCGTGTCCTGACCGAAAGCAAGTGTTGTGCGAGTACGCGATCGTCACGCCCGCCCGTTTTAATGAATATGGCGTTCTCGCGCGATCAATCAAGACGTCACGTTTGTACATCATAATTCATTTTATCGATCGCGTATACACTTTTGGTTAGGACACAGGGTTATAAACCTCAAGTTACAAAAAAAAATATAACATTGCTCTAGCTATGCTAGGGGGACGGGGGTTTTCCTATAGAAAAGGTAAATTTAACAAACCAAGCTTAAGACCATTAAAACTGTAAAATGGTTAAGATTTAAAAAAAACGAACACAAAATCCTAACTCAATTTTGTACTCAATACTTACATGTTGTATCTATATCTATTTTACAGTGTGAACTTAAATAATAAAATAAATAAACACATAAAATAATCACGCCTATAATCCCCGAAGGTAGAGATGTACACCCACATTTCACCAGTTACGTTAAAAAAAAAGTGCTTTAATTTTCATTTAGCAACCCAGACAGGCGCTTTACTTTATGTAAATTATTTCTTCACCACTGCTCTCAAAACGGTTTAGGAAAACATCGTGAGAAAACCGGCATGTCCTAGAACCAAAAAATTCGAAGACATGTGACATCTACCAACCCGCACTGGGCCCGCGTGGTGAATTGTGGGTCACTCCCTCTCACAGAGAAGAGGCCTGTGTCCCAGCAGTGGGAACATTATAGGCTGATTATGTGTAAAAAAGACACAAGATATTTAAAGACTACATACCGTTGCAGATGAACAGGTGCTATCACATCAAACTCACAACGAATACTGAGAAGATGGTGTAAAAATATTTCAAAATTATTACCTGATCAGGTCACTGAACTAGAAACCCGTTTATATTTTATTTAATCAATCTAATTTATTCGCTGTTTATAAACTACAATATAGAATATATAATCCGGTAACATCGAAAATTATTATCATAAGGTTTTTGAACCATGCGTACCGTTATTCCACCACAAAAAATGATAAAATGTTGCCAATAACAGCCCGATTTTAACGCACGATTGATGATTTAAATATAACATAAAGATACCATCACGCCTGTATTCTCCGAGGGGTTAGGCAGACGTGTATCTATAGTAGGAACACCCACATTTCGCCAGTTATGTTTCATCATTCATCATCATTTTAGCCGAAAGACGTCCACTGCTGGACATAGGCCTCCGCCAAGCATCGCCACTTCTGTGCTTCTCGCATCCAGCGGATCCCTACGGCCTTCACTAGGCACTAGGTCATCTCAGCCCTATCGGCCATCTGTTGTGCGAGCAATGTGCCCTGCCAACTGCCACTTAAGTTTGGCAGTTCTTCGGGCTATGTCGGTTACCTTGGTTCTCCTATGGATCGCTTCATTTCTGATTCGATCACGTAGAGAAACTTTAAGCATAGCCCTCTCCATTGACCTTTGGGTGACATTCACCCTTCTAATGAAGCCCATTCATCACTCATCACTGGCAATACGCACTGGCCAAATACTTTCGTCTTGAGATACTGTGGTATAATGAGACAAGATATTACGTACCTAGCTTCCCGAACACTGCCCAGTCGAGCCAGATTCGACGATTGACTCTTTTCTCGAAGTTGGACCTACCTAACTAGACAGTTTTTCTTTGGTAAACATAATCGTTCACAACTTCGAGTGTAGAGTCTCCGATCTTCGTGGGTGTTACGTATTTGAGATGACCTTCGTTTTGTCCATATTAATTTTGACCCACTCTTTCGGAAGCTTTACGGAGGTCATCGGGTATTGTACTGAAGTCCTCCATAGTCTTAGCCATGATGATGTACTCGACATTGATGTTGATGACTAACAAACTTAACATTGTACGTAGTTGAAAACATCTTACGGTCCATAAATCGACATAGGTACATCACGGTCAATTCTCCAACCGCAAATGTAAGTTGGTCGACTATTACTCGTTAACTTTTAAAGCCTACTTAGCTGTGATAGTTTTCGTTTTTACTTCGTTATTTATACCACAAACTACTGCCATACATGTTTTCACATATCCAAAAACAACCATTTAGCTGGCATGACACTTGACTCTAACAAAAATTAGTACTTTAAAGCTAAATATTACGCAAACCGATCCCTGAATCGAAAAATGGTTTTCACAGACCCGCAATATTTTTGAACGGCATCCGACGATACCCTACACGATAGGATAGACGAGTAAATAAAATATTATCCCCACTTTACGTGCAAGGAAGGTATCCTAAAAAATATATTTTTCAAGGTTTTATTTTAACATTTTTTCGGCGTGATTAATATGTATACCCATGCCAAATTGCAGCTTTCTAGTACTAAGAGTCTCTCAGCTAAACCGCGGACAGACAGACGGACATGACGAAACTATAAGGGTTCCTGTTGACTACGGAACCCTAAAAATATGTTACTTAAATTATTGTTAGGTGAATGACAAAGTGCGTCAGATCAAAGGATTATTAAATACGTAGGAAAAAAAGATGAGTGAGGAAAATTGCTGTAAAAAGTATAATTAAATTGAAAGAATAACTAGAACAAATTAACGATGATTATCTATTCGTCGAAACACGCGATCTTTGCGGCAATAAACTTATAATCTAACCCTTACAAGCACATTATGTGGCTAATGTGAAAAGTAGGGGTCTTATAATGCGTTAGAAAAGGGTGCAGTATATGTATATACGGCTTTGCACGTAGATACCAACTTATTACTTCAAAATCGTCAAACCGACTTTTACTTCACGAGGTCATGATTCTGTGTAACCCCCGTTGAATTCAAATCTAGTCGGGCACTCAGGATCAAAAAGCACTGAAATTTATTTGGTACCTGTGAGTGTGACTGACTTTTCTGAAATACCAACTCACTCAATTAATACTCAAGTACCGAAAGACTCACCTTTACTCTCATATGGATAGTTCCTATTGATTAAAGCATAATACGCGAAAATATTTCAATAAACGTATGACTACGGTTAATGGAGGTGGGCAGGAGCCCACCTCCATTTCGTGGCTGTTGGCTAGCCGTGGTGATGGCCGGTGGAGCAGAGCCCTATTGGAATGGTTACAGAGAAACGATAGGAGCGTTAGCAGAACAATAAATAGACGTGGGTGCACGACCTACAGAAGATTGCGGGGAAGACCTGGACGAGACTCGCACAGACCAGGGAAGCGTGCCTATATTCAGCAGTGGTGAAACAAGGCTGCTAATGATTTTTTATATTTTATTTTATTTTATTCTATTCGGGAAACTTACAGCTAACTTATACAATGTTCTTATACAATATAAAAATTGAAGGCCATTTACAAATTTCCATTCATAAACACTTAAAAAAAAGGAAAAAGAAAAAGAAGGTCGGTACAAACTACATGTAACATTAATTAGGAAATAAATAGTACACGATCTACTAATACACACAAACTAAAAATCGTTTAGACGCAAACAATTACTTTTCGTACACAAGCTTTTCACCAACACTTACATAAGCTGAGAAACATTGGTATTGAATATATCCAAATCATGCTCACTAGAAAGTTTATTAAAACTGATGATGATAATGATTTCATTAGACTCGGATTAGGATTAAGTGATTATAATATCAATGTTGCTCAATTCCAAGTAATAGAGCATATCATGACAAAATGAAATTTAAAGTCTTCTAAGTCTTGTATCAGTAAGTTATGACAGGATAATAAAATGGCAGCGATAGAAATTAAGAGGACATGATGAGAATATCATATAACGAAGACATACAATGTATGTGAGTCAGTTTTTTTCGCAGTATCATGTACAATCTGTTTTCAAGAGCTTGTGTATAAGTAATTGAGATTGGATTTTTTTACTTCATTCAGAATTTCAGATACATGTTGTGTTGTAGATAATTTTGTTGTAGCTGCTCTTTTGGTGATGCCTAATATCAGGAGTAAAAGTTTTTAGTTCGTTTTAGTATATGTATAGAGGTATGCAAATTGTAATGTTTATTACTTGTGAGGAGTAGGTAGCTACTGATAACCGGAAGTCTGAACATCACATATCGAATTCCAACCCTGCAACCAGGGTCGTCACTAGTCACTGTCACTGAAAAGTGACAGCATAGGACCGTCACTTTCAAAGCTTTCGAATTACGAGGCAATTTTTTTTTTGGGTTTGAAATCATCAAATAACTTTTCTGACCCACCCGTAACCCACCCGTATTCCTTCCGTTGAGGAATACGGGTGGGTTTTAGTCAGTAAGAGTCTGACACACCCTCCCGCTCCGCCCAGAGCGGGAGAAGTTATTTGATGATTACCTACCCACTCAAAAAAAAAGATGGCGGCTGCAAAAATGTTAATATTTTTAGAAAAAATAAATAAAAAAAACAAAATTAAGTTTCTGACTGAATTATGGTTTTGCTATTTTATTAAAAAAAGACCCTAAATAGTAATATTTAGACACTTAAATACTTGCTTTGAAATAATATAAAATTATCAATAGAATTAGTATACCAGGTGTGTTGCCAGGGGCCTCGATGACCCTTTAGTACCTTCCCGCGACCCCGGCAGGCATCGGCCCTAGTGGACTCCTACATTTGTGCTGACGAGATCTCTTTGGGGCACGCGTGGAATACAACGCGCCGTCGACCCGAGCCTGGTCCTTACCAAACGGTGAGCTACCCATTACTCACCGTCCGCAAGCCCGCGTCTACGGTGGCCGGAAATCCGCCCGGTATTCCCGACGCCCAGGGCTTCTCCTGCGGCGGCTAGGGGCGAGAGGGCGCGAAATTTGCCTTTCCCTCAACCGTCCCGGAGTGCAATTAGTGAAGTTATCAAAATATTCGGTAATTAACACACTTCTAATTATTAAAAGTCTTCTGAAATAAGGCCCACAAAAGAACAAAAACCCGGACAGGATGTTTGTTAATCATTTTTTTATTTACTCACACATTAACTTTGTTAAGAGTGGGTTTTGAAATATTATGATGTAATAATAATGAGAAAAGACCTACACTATAGAGATAAGGTGCATGTGGGCAGTTTGATACTTCAAGTTAAGGAAATAAGATAGTGGGAGGTATTCTTTTGTCATGTGTGTTTGTGATTAATGATGTTATAGCACTGGATTCAGTAAGAATAGTATGGGTTCTACAACATGTCTGTTTTACACAATCATAGTTTATAGATACAAAATATTTTCATTCAGATTTATCTACAACAATAACTTTGTTTATTTTACAATTTTGTGAATTTTTGTATCAATTAAGCGTTTTAAAGTGCAAGACACTTTTGTTTCGTCTTTTTCTTTAATTAGACCCAATCGAGTGCTAAAAATTAAATTGGTTCCCAAATTCGCTACACTGAAATTAGTGCCATGAAATTGTTAATGAATTATGTTTTGGGCTTTTTGTATATCTTAATTACATTTACTTTTGTTTAGCAAATAAAATATTAGGTAATTTACTGCTACAAAAACTTTACTACATAGATTTGCACATGTAAAGATGATAGAGTTTCTGCAGACTTGCAGCCTCTTTCCATTTTGACAGTTGCGTTGCATTTCGACATTCCTTGTATTATTAAATAATGCCGATGTCTAGCAGACACATTTTTCAAACATATGGAGTATTGGATAATTAATGTCATTCAAAATCCTTCGAATTGTAATTGTATTGATATAATGAAAAGAAAATAAGAATGATATGCTCTTTCTCTCTCTCATCCAGTTGAGTTCTCTTTCAGATAGACCTACTAAAAACATTCATACATAAACTCACGCGTTCTTCCCCGCCTTTCATTGGGGGTTGGCAGAAACTATAAAATGCCACCTGCTACGCTCCTTGCACACTCCTTTTGCTTCGTTTACGTTCATAAATCTGGTCATACACGCACGCCAGTTGCGAGTACTACACACCTGACCTTTCTGGAAAACATCACTAATTAGGTCACTATATGTCCTCCTAAGGCGTCACCTCCCGACGTTTCCACTCACACCTGTCTTATAAATACCTTTTGTTAGTCGCCTTTTATCGTCCACTCACCATGACCAAACCATCTAAGCATACTCTTTTCAATTTTTGTCACATTTATCTTCTTTTAAACCACACCTACTTAAAAAATTTATATAATCTGATGGTTGAATCCAGATCCAGTTTCTATAAAAATTCAAAAGGCTCACGTTCACTGACTCACGTGACAAACAAAGTCATTATATTCTACGCTAGATATATTTATCTAGTGCCATTGTTCAAACTACGCTGTTTTATCATACTCTTGCGCAATTATTGTCATTACGCGTATTATACGAGACATAGGCTTGTTAGAAAGGTGATTTACTTTTGATTCCAATGTATTCTTTGTATGTATGGTATTTTTGTTTGCAAAAGGAAAGATGCAATTTTGTATGGAATTTTACTTCAGGTCTATGTTCTTCTGATTGAAGGCTGATACCTGGTCTATTCTATTTAGAAAGTTTATTGTCTGGTTTTGTTAATTGTGGTTGTTTATTTTAATAGTAACTGTTTCATGTTATCAGACATGAAAACCTGGTAGCAAAGCGTCGGAAAAGCGAGAAAACCGTTAGGAATACACCCGTTTAGGAATAGAATATATGCTTTAAAGCACTCTATTACCATTGTTTTAGCAAATAAGAATGAATATTTAACAGTATCGTATTGATCCTAACTGATATTATAAATGCGAAAGTGAGTTTGTTTGTTTGTTTCCCTTTCACGTCTTAATGACTGAACAGATGACTACGTCTTCTTCCCAGCTATTAAAGCACTAGGAAGTGGTGAAGGGCGGGCGTTTTTGGGGGACTGTCTTATGTAACTTTGACGTTCGAAAAGTGCTGATTCTCAGGCTAGTTTGAACAAATGACTTTTGATTTTGATTTTTGAAATTTGGCACACAATAGACCATGCCTTGGATTAGGACATAGGACATACTTTTTATCTTGGTAGTTCGCTCCCGTGGGATAATTTTGAAACTCCGCGCGAGCGAAGCCGCGGGCTAGTGAAATATATATTTAAAAACCGTAGAGAATATAAATCAATTGGAAACGACGACTATAACACCCATTGTCTGAAGATACACAGATACCTTGAATCACCCATAATTACAAGTGCAAATTCCTTTAGACGTTGAAATATTCAAAAATATGCAAATCTGATATGAATTTCGCAACGGAATGTTCAATCGGATAGATAATTGCTCTATTTTGCAGTGTGCAACGAACTTGCAACAGTTGCAGAATAATTGCAGTTGTAGGGGCGGAGGCGGGCCGTTGCAAAACGTTTAATAGTTGCCTTTACATTCAAACGAAGCTTCCGACAGCTTAGCATGCTAATTTATTAATTAAATACACACTTTAATAGTGTTCTGAAGAAGTGTTGAGTATTGACAAATGATGACAATTCATCCAAGTCAAGTGTTGTTGCGTAGTGAATAACCATTGAAGCTTTGTATTACAAGAAATTCATTTGTTTTCAGAGCATACCTATTCCTTTGTCAAGGGCTTCTCGTATTGTTGAAATTATGCCGACGGAAGATGTTTTCGATGGCCTGCCGAAATTTGTATCAGGAGCACAAAGGTGCATTGAAGAAGGCGTAAATATTTGAGAATGAAATTTTTATTTTATATTTTTTTGTTATATGTTTATTGTTAATTTTATGAAGTGTATTTTATAGTTATAAATAGTTTAATATGTGTGTATAGCATCGTCTTGAGAAACTGTAAGATGTTGTACTTATTGGTGTTAATAAATCATAATAATAATAATATTTTTAATATTCTAATATTTAAAACTATAATTGAATGTGTAAATAGTAAAATAAATGATAATAATAATATTATTATGTTTAGTAGAAAATCTCCTTCGGAAATGTTTTTCCTAGGAGAGACGTTTAGCGAGAGTTTTTCATTCAAGAACTAACTTAGATAACTTGAATTTAAAGTTGATATTAAAAAAAAAGTTTATTGAACAAAAAGCCTGCATACTAATACAATGTTATTATAACTAAGTGGCTTATGCTATGCACAACTTATTGAAACCCTGATCTCCATAGTAGGGGTGTCAGTGTCCCTCCGCAGCAATGTCCCAAGCCAATATAAAATTAGTAACAAGAATATTTAACTTTCATCATCTGCCCAGCCTTTTCCCAACTATGTTGTGGTCGGCTTCCAATCTTACCTGATACAGCTGAATACCAGTACATGGAGCGACTGCCTATCTGACCTCCACAACCCAGTAACTGGGTAACACGATACCCCTTGGTAAGACTGTTTGTCAGACTTTCGAGCTTATGACGACTGCCAAAGATCTACAAATGACAGCCGGGACCAACGGCTTAACGTGCTTTCCGAGGCACGGAGGGGTCTTGGTATGTAAAGATGGTCACCCATCCACGGGCCAACCGCGGCAAGCATAGCTTAACCTGATCGATCGACCCGTGCGGCTGTACTAAGCCCCTAAGAATATTTAATTTTACATCTTATAAATACAAATTGCATATTTGTATAAGTTGCAATTTTATGTATTTATCTCGTATTGTTGGCCTGAGTTGGATAGACTTACAAATCATTTACAATTCAGTTCAATCGTTCACAATACACGAACGCAAAATTAAACTTAAATCGCCAACAATTATCTTATGAATGACCACTGTGTGACGAATTGGTCATTTCCATAAATGCACAATGCATAATAGTCGTGCATTATGGGAAATGCACAGAAAACTATTAATAACCGTTGATTGGGGCACAATAGCAATTTATGTTCTTTAGACTGGTATTGCGGACAATTACTGGGCATTCTAGGTCACACTAGATTACAATTTAGCTAACCTTCTACGCTTATGCTAGACATTCTTTTATGGAATATTTTGAGTCGTATAAGTAGGTAGGTACTGTAGTGTGGGGGACGTGCTACACTAAAAAAATAATATTCCCTTTTTTTTACTGTTTATATATTTTTCTTTTATGATATATTATAATACACATTCGTTTGTGAGTTTATGCAAGACTGGTGCCGATTCCCTTGTTCACAAACTAAACTAAATTTAAGTTCAGTGCATCTTTTTCTTTCTATTTGATTAAAATAAGGACAGAAGATAAATTTTAGTTTAGTCCTGTCAGATTAATCAGCTCTTGACGTAAATTGACGTAATTTTAGTAGGCAAGTTTTTAATCACGTCTAAACTTGTATGGAGTAGTGACAGGCGCTGATTAATTTGACAGGACTAAACTAAAATTTATCTTCTCTCCTTTTCTTAATGAAATAGAAAGAAAAAGATGCACTGAACTTAAATTTAGTTTAGTTTGTGAACAAGGGAATCGGCACCAATGTCTCTATGACAATTCATCATTTTTAATCTATATTCCGATTTTAAATATGTATTTATGTTGAGTTGCCAGTGTCAACTAGCGGCTAAGATGATGAATTATCATAGAACCTCTACAGTACACACAACAAAAGAAATAATATAACTACGACTTCTTAGACTGCTGGGTACGAGTCCCGGGTCAGGCAAAGTGTTGTTGGATTTTTCCATTAGGAATTTCTTTATAACAACCCGGTTTGGAAGTTGGCGGTATGATGACCCCGTGCCTTGGAAAACACGTTAAGCTGTTGGTCCTGCGCCGGATCTCTCTCCGGTCGTGTCGGATTTCCGTCCCATCGGACTATGATCGTAAGAGAAGAGAGAGTGCACCTATGTATATCTGCGCACACACTTGTGCATTACAATATCTCCCTTGCCGAAGGCTGGTCTTCGCCGAGATTGATCGCCATGCCCGAAATTCGGTCTGGAGGACTACGACTTCTTTATACCCATGTGAGCTGGTGCTAAGTATTCAAAATCATTGACATCGTCCGTTTGGGTGTGTTCACTTTCTGACCAACAGATTGAAAAAAAATACCCCGCAAAGGTCTAACTGAAATACATCGATATAAATAACTTGATAATTGCGCTGTACTGCCTTATCTTACGATCGTAGCAGGTGGCGTTCGGTAGTTTCTGCCTACCCCCATGGGAAAAAGGCGTGAGTTTATCTAAGTATGTGTATATCATAAAAAATAATAAATATTAATATAATTTGTATCAGGATCACAAAGGTGCATTGAAAAAGGCGTAAATAATTTTTTTTTTTGTATTTTTATTGTTAATTTTATGAAGTGTATTTTATAGATATAAATAGTGTAATATGTGTGTATAGCATCGTCTTGGAAAACTGTAAGATGTTGTACTTATAAATAAATAAATAATAATAAAAGAAATAAATGCAGCTGTCAGTACCAACGCATATTTCATCTTAATATTGATAAACCATCCGTTTCCGTGGGTGTCGTAAGAAGTGATTAATGTGCAAACGTAATGTGGTTGTAAGTATGCTGATATTACCGGTCTAACCATACAAGGATCGGTGTCGTGACGATTATGTGGTTTCGCAGAAGTGATAAAGCCATCACAGATCAACTGGTAGTTAGGCTTCGTAACCTCTTACTATGCGATCTAAGGGCGGAATTCACCGCCTGCCGGGTCGCGGGTTAGTCCGAAAGCGATACCGTGGCCTCTGGCAACACAGGCAACGGAAAGAACACGGGTGGGTTTTAGTCAGTAAGAGTCTGAGACACCCTCCCGCTCCGCTCAGAGCGGGAGACATTATTTAATAATTTCACCCCATAAAAAAAGAATGTGCGGATTTCACCAACGCAATGAAACTAAACGTGATCAGCAAGCACATCTCAACTGCGTTCAAGAGCTATCAGTGTCATCATTGTTGTTAAATATTGACACTAAAAAACTTAAAACTCTTGAACGTAGTTTATATGTAAATAAAAGAAAGAAAGAAAGAAAATATATTTATTTGACCCAGGTTAAGGCACACATTATTCATACAAAAACAAAAAACAGAAAATACTTAAAACAGTATTGTGTACCTCACGGCTGCGCCAAATAGGCCCAGTTCAGCATAAATGCCAGACAATTAGTGCCTGACGCCGGTTTTCAAATGGACCTTATGTAACGAGGACATCGGCTTACGGATGTAAATCAGTTTTATAGTGTATGTAATGTGCCGATCGCGTTTAGTTTTATTAGTAAAATTGGCACTAAATAAGAATAAGAAGGTATAACCCTCCTTACCTGCAGGCTTAGCATGACGCTTTTTATTTCTTCGAAGAATAGACACGGCTCTTTCTATACAAAGTGACATTTCATTTTTCCTGATTTGACATCCCACCGTAGACATCCTTCTACATAAAAAAGGACCTAGACAAAGATAGTTAGAAACGAAAGACAAAATGACAGATTGTAGAAGGATTCCTACGGTGAGATGTCAAAAATGGAGAAACGAAATGTCACTTTGTATAGAAAGAGCCATGTCTATTCTTCGAAGAAATAGAGAGTGTCATGCTAAGCCTGCTGGAGTCGAAAACACGAAACAATTAACAAATTCGTGATAAATAAACCAGCACCCTAATTCCGTAATACAGTTTGAATCACAAACTGAATGAGTTTGAAGTGTATTGCTAATCCATTGCTTTATATGTTCGATAAATTGTGTGCTCAACAACGTATATAACGATATGAATGTTGTTGAGCTGTCAAAATTAAACCTATTGATAGGACTGATAGTGTATTACGCAATTACCCCGTCGCAGTCCACGAGCCTAAGTAGAAAGCAATTCAGAATCACTCCTTTAACCATTGCAGGATGCAGGTGGCTAAATCAACAGCCTCTATGTAGGTAAGTAATTATTCATTTACCTACGTATATATCTGCAACACACACACAGACGACATCAACACACATTCATGCAGATTTTTTAGAAAGTTTCGTAATAATATCTTGTGATACCTAACCTTGTATTTGAACTCTGCGAATATTAAACAAATAACTTGATAAAAACCTGATAACAATTTATAACTACTGCGTTTTAAAACAATGACCAATGCAAAAGATCAAACTTTTAAAAGCTTCGTTTAAGATAATCACCAAAATAAACTTTTAAAAGCTTTAATATCAGTATCGATCAATTCGTGGATGACTAATGCTAAAGATCAAACTTCTAAAAGCTTCGTATAAGATAATCACTCAAATAAACTTTTTCACTAAAATAAACTTTTAAAAGCTCAAATATCAGTACCTATCGATCAATTCGTGGGAAATATGATAAATGCATAGCATACGAGTAAGACATAGTCACGTGTTATCATAGCTGAATGAAAAACGTGCGCATGCGTCTGACTGCCCGTGTGTCCAAGCTTTACGTAATTTTTATGTAAGAAACCGGACCAAACTGTAACACGGCCGACACTGTTACGTCTCTTATTAGTAACTTAGTTGGTACCTAAGTACTGGCGATGAGAAAACTATTATCATTATTATTTCTAGTCAATGTTCAACCATTTGTGTATTTGGAACATTTCTGTTTTGTATGTTAGTCCAAAACATAAACTCATACATATATTTACAGCACATATATTTTTTTAGTTAAGTAATTTAGTTAATTTAATTAATCCACAGTACAGCACAAGGACAAGGTGGACTGGTGTAAAGTGCTACTAACATAGTTTTACGCTATATTTATTAACGTTTTATTTTTTATATATGTTTGTTTGTAACGTATATGTCTGTGCCAATGTAGCCTATTATTATAATATCGTTTATTAATTTTTTCCTACATAAAATACCTTTTTAAAGATTTCTTAAAAAATATATAAAAAATACATTTAAAAATAAGTATAAAAAATATTATTATTATTAATTGACAACATAAAATGTTACAAGTTCAGAAATAACCCTCATTCGAATTAGATCACTACTATGACTGGGCAGGCATATAAATACAATATCTACCTATTTCCCGTTTTTATTAGAATTTACAATACCAGAAAGAAGTGAGTGCAGTAACAAAAATAATACATTCAGAAATATCTTGGCTAGTACCTACTAATAGCCTTATTTAGGTTTTGCAATCTTGAAAAAAAACACAAACAAAAGAAATACTCAAGTAATTAACGTCCTAAATATAACATTTACTAACAATTAGTAGTGAATTATTTCTCACTTATAACCGTTTTATATTTATAATTAATTTAAGTACAGTCGCCAACACATCTGGTTAGGTATACTAAACTGTCAAATTTCTTCAAATGATTTTAAACGTTAAAATGTTGGTAGTTAAGATCAAAATCGGATGCGAGACAGTTTGTTGTAATTTGATGTGCTAGCGACCGGACAATGAACAAACTACATGAAGAATCAATTCACTTCTTACTTTTAGCTACATAAGTAGATACTTAATGTATTTCAGGGTAAGTTTGCAAAAAGAAATATAATGTAAGAACCTCTCCTAAAATGAGGGTAGATAGAAGTGCAGTGAGTGTGTAAAGTAATTTTCTTTAATTCTTTTAATCTTTATATAATGGCGTTAAAATAAAGTTGTTGTACGAATATGGTCCACATTTCTAGATTCATGTTATGTAAGTCTCTAATAATAGCTACAGTGACATTTTGGCCAAAACATCTCTGTATTTCTACTTCTTACGAAAGCCACACACAAAAATATCAAATTCACTATGCAAAATTAAAAGCAATTATTTCACTTTATTTGCATATTTCTTAGAAAATACTTCAAATCCGAATAAAAAATTGTGATGTGCTAGATTTTTTCTTTTGAAAATCGTCTATATTTCCTGCAAAGCCGCTTTCTATGCATTAATAAGCATTTCATTTTGTGCGTATACGTCGTTCGAACGCGGAGGCGGACGCGACCAGACGGATCTTGATTTCCGCGCCACGTTCACAAATCCGCTCACATTTAATTTGCCAACACTACACTTGGTCTGACGTGCATGTATCTACATTTTCAATTACAACATTGCTATTCGTAGAAGGTACCTTATTGAAGCTTGTCAAATCTGGATAAAATCATTGACGATGTACGCATCAAAGGAACAAGATTAAAAACAAGAATATAATAGTTTGGGTTTTCTAAAACTATTACAATAAAGGTAAGGTTAGTTACTGGATGTACAGCATAGAGCATAAAGACATGTATGTGCATCCATTTATTCAATTTTAATTTTAATATGTTTTGTGTTATATTATACATGTTTATTGTGATACTCAAATAGAGGGTTAAAACTGTCTCTCCTAAATATATTACTCAGTAATCTAGCTAGGAGAGCAGCGATTCACCCAACGATTCGTTGTACACACGGCTTCATATCAAGCTATACGTTTCCAGTATAAGCTGACTTCTCATTGTTCGGAAATCCTATACAACGCGAGATCAGCTTACACTGGAAATGTATAGCTTGATATGTAGCATCCATATCCATACTTTTTAAGTCCCTCATGTACTACATTATTATTATTATTATTATCCCATTATCGAAAAATAATATTTTTTCCGTCCCTTCATCCAACGCTTGTGCTACCTTTACCGTTAATTTGTCTCAAGCAAAGATCTGTCTCTTCGACTTGACTATACTACATTATGTAAAGTCGCGTATATTGAAGCTGGTTTCTCGATATTGTTATAAATGGGTCAACGTGAACCGGTCTGTGCACTGTATCGTAATGTTCAAATAGTACTAGAATCGCTATGTAGATTTTAAAATCTTACTATTCATATAAGTTGTTGAGGTCTACAAGGTCAAAGTACTTACTCGTAGACCTTATCTTACGTTTGGTTAATTAGATTAGTCCAAAATCTAAAATATGTACTTACAATATCATGGACGTGATTCAAATTGGCATTGTCAATCAGGCAGCAATGTAATGAATAATGATACATATCAATCTGCCTAGCCTTTTCCAAACTATATTGGGGTCAACTTCTAGTTTGATCGGATGCAGCAGAATACCAGTATTTTACAAGGAGCGACTGCCTATCTGACCTCCACAAACCAGTAACTGGGTAATACGATACCCCTTGGTAAGACTGGTTATCAGATATTCAGGCTTCTGACGACCCTCAACGACTGTCAAAGATCTACGAATGACAGCCGGGACCAATGGTTGAACGTGCTTTCCGAGGCACGGAAGAGTCTGGGTATGTAAAGATGGTAGTATCGATAAGTAGTCGTATCAATAAGCGTATCTTATCTACCTGATCGTTTGACCCGAGAGGCTGTTATTACATAACGAGCAATGTATCTATATATAATAATTATAATTAAATAGTAACGAAGTCGAACCTTCCGACCGAATGATTTGATTGATTTGATTTGATTTTGATTTGACCGTTCATTGAATATTTTTGTAAAAGAAATTCATACGAGGTGTGGGAACGAGTCTGATGCCTAAAATATAGTTTCCAGAATTTTTGTCTGTTTGTCTGGATGTATGTTCCGGATTAGAGCAAAAACGGCTGAACAGATTTGGATAAAATTTGGCACACAGATATTTTATAACCTGGATTAACACACTGGGTACTTTTAAAACCAAGATAATTTTATCCCCCTTCTTTTTTAATTCACTATCATCATCATCCTGTCCTTATCCTAATTTACTAAGTGTTGACAAGGACCAAGACATTTAGTCGTAGGATCTGATACATACAAAGTTGGCGCAAAGTATCTTCTCCTTCCATACATTACCCGTCATCACATATCCAAATCACTAAATAACACCAATTATTATGGCTATGATACTGACAACCTAACAAGATTAACTGATGATTTCGAAATTGGAATGTGAATGATAAATCATTAAAACACATGATCAGTAAATTACTTATCCTTAAGA
This sequence comes from Atethmia centrago, assembly GCA_905333075.3. NCBI lineage: Eukaryota > Metazoa > Arthropoda > Insecta > Lepidoptera > Noctuidae > Atethmia > Atethmia centrago. The sequence continues at coordinate 18,738,730 of HG995368.1, forward strand.
CGCTGACAACACCTAAACCGCGGTCACTGTCAGATTGCATAGAAAAGAAAGAGAAGCGCGACGACAAAACGCTTGTAATTTATTGCAAAATATGAAGTAATTATCTATTTACTCAGAATTGAGTTGAGTAATCGAAAATAAAAAACAACCAAGTTCTGCATTAGAATAAGACGTACTTGTTATTAATTAAATACTTAATTTATTTTGATATTTAATACAGATATTTTGGATTAGAACTCAAGGTAAGAGGTTAGTTTAACGTTAGTTTGTATCGAGACTTTTTTTTCAAAACGTGTTTTGGTGACAACCAAGTTCTGGGAAATATGTTCAAAATTAACATATATTTTTTCCGCTACCACAAACTATACAGATTTGGCAATTTTCTTTCTTAAGAGAAGCCTATTTTGGTCAATTGGGTCTTGTCAGCGCCTTAATCTAGAGAACATGAAACTAAGATTGTTGTAATAGGTAAGAATCAGATACTCATCTTTTATTGTTATGAGGTGTCAACACGCGATCAATAAGATCTCGGTGACACGAGGCTAGTTTTTCAAGCTAGCATAGCAAACCAGTAATATCCTAGCTAACTATCCTGGCTTTTTTTTTTTTTTTTTTGAGTATGGGAAATCATCAAATAACTTCTCCCGCTCTGGGCGGAGCGGGAGGGTGTGTCAGACTCTTACTGACTAAAACCCACCCGTATTCCTTCCTGTTGCCTGTGTTGCCAGGGGACTCGGTGACCCATAAGTACCTTCCCGCGACCACTATCCTAGCTTAACACATTCTAGAGCTGTTTACGCGATGCTAGGAAATTTTAAGCCACTACCATAGGACGTGGAGTAAAATAATACGATTAGATATTAACTTCGCCGGACACACGTGTCCAGGGGCTCAAGTCTGCTATTACAATAGTGTCAGAATAGTCTATCATTAATTTTATAATTGTTGATTTTGGCAAGTTTGGTAATCTACTAATATAATTGCGTCATTAATGAGGATCGGAAAAGACCATTCTGACACTATTGTCATAGCAGACTTGAGGCCCTGTACACAAGCCACGATACTGAAATCAGTGGTAAGGAGCGCGGCTAGCTATCATGTTCTCTAGATTAAGGTTTCGGTATGTAAAGATCTTGCTTGCCGGGGTTGGTCCGTGTATGGGTGACCACCTATCCGTTCCCCCGGACACCCCTCCGGACAACCCTCCACGGTCAAATCGTCTCAGAAATAGAACCCCATCGTTTTAAAATATCCTAGCTTTGGACAGTTTTTTGCTCACTTTGGCACTAGCTTACTATACATACAAGGTGTCGTTTTGCATCCTCGTCAAATTCAAGGAGGTAACTATGCTAATGATTCTCGACACGAATCAATAATAAAATAAGTAGGTCTCTTTTTTTCCAATTTTCGGAAATCGGTATGGTGGGACACGCATGTTAAAACGCGGCCCGTGTGATACCGCACTCTAACTGCCCTTTTACATACACACACACTACCGCATACGCAACGAGGTGATTCCGTTCTGTGAAAGTGGTGTATTCTAAAATACTGTGAAACTTAAATAACTAAAAAAACAAGTAGGATGTATTAATTATTGAGCAGGTATTGTAATGTTATTTGATTATATATGTCATTCATAGCAGCATCCTGAAATTTGACGAGGATGCAAAACGACACCTATATATCATAAATAATGAAGCTACGTAGTTCTGGGTAACACACTAGCAATAACAATCGAATGAGTTTGAAGGATATTGCTAATCCATTGCTTCATATGTTCCAAAAATTTGTCTGCTCAACGACGTAAATTACGCAATGTATGTTGTTGAACTGTCTAAATGAAACCCATTGCTACTGTAAGTGTGTTACGAAATTAGCCCGCTGCGCTGGTTGACTACCTCACTAGCAGTGGCGTGCCTAGGGTTTCAAAATAACGCAAGCCCAATAAAATTTTAACCGATTTCAAAAAAAGAAAGTTTAGTTTTCGACTGAGTATGTAGGTACCTACGTATGTATCATCGCAATCATCGCGCGCGAACTTTTAAATAGTTCGGGTTTGATATTGGCGCCGATTCCCTTGTTCACGAACTAAACTTAATTTAAGTTCAGTGCATCTTTTTCTTTCTATTTCATTAAGAAAAGGACAGAAGATAAATTTTAGTTTAGTGCTGTCAAATTAATCAGCGCCTGTCACTACTCTATACAAGTTTAGACGTGATTAAAAACTTGCCTACTAAAATTACGTCAATTTACGTCAAGCGCTGATTAATTTGACAGGACTAAACTAAAATGTGTCTTCTGTCCTTTTCTTAATGAAATAGAAAGAAAAGGATGCACTGAACTTAAATTTAGTTTAGTTTGTGATCAAGGGAATCGGCGCCATTGATTCTCTATCGAGCATTTTAGTAAGGCATCGGCTTTTGGGCTTATATGAAGGTACCGCCACTGCTCACTAGCTTGTTAGCTTACTATCCTCGCTTGAAAAACTAGCTTCGTGTCAACCAGGCTTTAGGTGTGTACATACTTAGTCTATACTTAAGTTACAGCAGATAAGGAGTAATCTAGTAATTGTTATTGACAGGGAAGGCTGTTTGGTATTTGTACTCATTTCTTATTACAATCCCACTGGCGTATGATCTTATCTTATCATATATTATCATAATAATTTCAGATAACAGCTTTTTACTAAACGCGTATGAAAGTAGGTATATACGGTACTTACAACATTTTTTTTTTAATATTTATCTGTCTGTCTGTCTGTTTGTGCCGGCTAATCTCCAAAACGACTGGATAAATTTTGACGGGACTTTCACTGGCAGATAGCTGATGTTATAAGGAGTAGCTTAGGTTTTAATTTTAGAAAAAGCCCCGCGAGCTAAGTCGCAGGAAATAGCTGGTAAGTAATAATTGAAGGTCAATAGGCAGTATTCGAAATCTTTGTAGAACTGGAGAAAATGGTAGATATCTGAAGAATGTTTGTAAGGATAATAGTAATTTATTTGTCTATCTACGGTTGCATGAATAAGGCACCCAGTTTTAAAAAAGTAGAAAAATATTAGCGAAGTTCATTTTATAAGGTGTTTAAATAAAATATCAAGTTAATTCATTCTCGAAGGGTCTGATAAAAAGAACAGTAATTTTCACTTTGCTACAAATCTCGAATATCCACAGCAAAACATCAGTAAAACGAAACAAGTTATTTTTTTAACGGACCATGTCTCGATCTAAATCACAACTTTCTAATTAGAATACCATCCACTGCTGCATTGTGGCCACCAGTTCAATGGCATGATTAATGCTGTGTTATCTGTAGTAAGAGAGCGTTTATTTCCACCAGACGCCATCCAATCACGATAAAGATTAACAAAAGGCTTACTACATATGATAAAAAGTTCTCGCACGCGCGGACCACAAACCACAGACTATCGTTTACTACAGTATACCAAGTCTGCAGTATTTTTACCACATGTACCTAACACGCATTTGCCGGACCGTAGATAATTATGGCACAAAGAGTTTTAAAAAACCGGCCAAGTGTGTGTCGAGTCACGCACAATGAAGGATTCCGTAGTTGGAAAGTAGGGAGGGGGGCGGGGGGGACATTTGACTCTAACAAATTTTTTCACTTTAATGCTTAATATTACGCACCATGGGATAGACGAGAAGAAAAAATATCATCCCCACATTACGTGCAAGTGACCCCAAAAAAATTTTTATTAAGATTTTATTTTACTACTTTGTCTACATTAATATTATACCTATGCCAAATTACAGCTTTCTATTAAGAAGTTTCTCTGAGCTACAGTGGGGACAGACAGACACATGGACATGGCGAAACTATAAGGGTTCCTTGTTTACTACGGAACTCTAAAAAGGGCGACTTTTTAGAGATAGAGCATCATCACCTCTGTCGCCCACCTTGCAAAATTGTATACGATCACTTTTTCCTTAGAATGCACATTAGTCACAAACTGAAGGAAGTCCGAAAATATAGGGTTTTTGAGCACCACACTGGTCTCTCAAAGCTGCAAAATTGGTTTTACACTATTGGTATCTATCCTAACAACATCCCAAAAGATCAACACATTTTTTTTTTGACCTACCGCGATTTTTGTATCTATGATGACTGGTCTAGTGGGACAGTCCCTTTTTTAAGCTCGATATGAAAGCCTTAGTACCATTTTTATTATTATTAGCCCATACTTTCCTACTGCACGGCTAAGGCCTCTCTACTCTCCTTCCACTTCTCTCTGTCTAGAACTGTTAAGGAGCAATTCTTATCAACAGATTTCAGATCATCCCGCCATCACCGGTTGGACCTGCCGCGGAGTCACCTGTCATATAAAGGGACCCTGGTAAGTGAGTTTGGCTCATAAAGCCTGTATTTCCCAACGGGTTAGGCAGAGGTATGCCTATGTACCCACACTTTAACCCATTCTTAAGCCAAATTAAATCTGAGCACTGTACAAACAATTAGATTAGAGTTCTAAGCGACGGGACTTCTATATTTTGTTACTCTGTGGCAAGATGCCGTGCGCCCGCGTCGCGAATAAAATCGAAAGTGCGGAGAAAACAAAACCTCGCACAGTGTACTGACGTAATCGCTCTACTCCACTTGCTGATTCTGTAACGAGTATCTAAATTGTACCCGTAGGTCAGTGTTCTAGTGATAAGTGAGTTGAAGAAAGTTGATTATAGATTGTCGGGTCGATAATTGGCGTGCGTATGTTGGGGTTACGTAAGGGGGCTTGTGGCTAAGTAATAACAGCCGAACGGGTCGATCGATCAGGTTAAGCTAGGCTTGCCGCGGTTGATCCGTGGATGGGTGACCATCTTTACATACCAAGACCCCTCCGTGCCTCGGAAAGCACGTTAAGCCGTTGGTCCCGGCTGTCATTTGTAGATCTTTGACAGTCGTTACACCCGTAACGACTGTCAAAGATCGCCAGGAGCTTGAAAGTCCGACAACCAGTCTTACCAAGGGGTATCGTTTTACCCAGTAACTGGGTTGTGGAGGTCAGATAGGCAATCGCTCCATGTAAAATACTGATATTCAGCTGTGTCCGGTAAGACTGGAAGCCGACCCCAACATAGTTGGGAAAAGGCTAGGCAGATGATGATGATGTTGGAGATACGTAAAATTGTAGTAGGGACTGTCTTTCAATAATGGAAGGTATTTAGGGTCAGTACGGCAACATTGGTAGGGGTAAAAAAAATTGACTAAATAATAACAAATCTTTTTTGACGGGCCATAGATACTAGTTAATACGTTACTTCAAATAACTTTTGGAAGTCAAAGTTAAATCTGGTCGAGTCCAAAGATCAATAGATCGGTAAATAAAGTGTCTGGGTTAATAACCCCTTTTGCTACGCCGCCGCGCCGTCTTTACAGGCCATACTAGTTCATACGTTACTTCAAATAACTTTGGTCGTACTCGACATTTCTTTTTACGCTTCATTTTGCAGGTCAAAGTTAAATCTGGTATACGAAAGTTAACGAGTCCAAAGATCAATAGATCGGTAAATAAAGTGTCTAGGTTAATAACACCTTTTGCTACGCCGCGCCGCGCTGCGACGCCGAATTTTCCCGGAACAAAATCACTGTCTAGCCCCATTTTCTGATCAGAAATTCAAAGTTGGTACTGAGACATTACATTACTGGATACTTTTTTTTTATCTGCTGTACTTTATCTTGTGTGCCTTTTAGTCTCTGCTAAATAAATGTATTATCTTTCTTTCTTTACTGTTTGAAAATATTGAAGTAAGTAATAAAGAGCAGTGATGGCCAAAGAACAGTAGTGGCCCAGTGGTAACGGCCGCCTTACGAATTGTGTTTATAGGTCGTAGGTTCGAACCCAGACAGTCGATTTACTTTGTGTAAATTACTTCATCACCACTGCTTTCAAAACGGTGAAGGGAAACATCGTGAGGAAACCGGCATGTCCTGGAACTAAAACTTCCAAGACATGTGACATCTACCAACCCGCACTGGGCCCGCGTGGTTGATTATGGCCCGCTCCCTCTCACCGAGAGGAGGCCTGTGTCCCAGCAGTGGGAACATTATTAGGCTGATTATGAATTAGTTTCGTTTCTAAAGTTTCCTTTATAACTAACTAGCTGCGCCCCGCGGTTTCACCCGCATAAGTCTTGATCCCGTGGGAATATCGGGACAAAAAATATACTATGGTCTACCAATGTACCAAATTTCATCCAAATCCGTTCAGCCGTTTTACCGTGAAAGCTTAACAAACAAACAAATAAACAAATTCACTTTCGCATTTATAATATTAGCTAGGATAACAAATTATGTAAAATTGCCTTATATATTAAAGGCTTGTGCAGACTGGCGCGATAACGCGGGCGCGACAGGCAACAATATGCCTGTCGCGCCATTGAATAACATACATACCCATAATCCCCGAAGGACAAGTCAGAGATATAAGTATATATTTATACTATAGTAAAACCCCTAAATTATATATTATCAGAATAACCCTGCCATAATTATGTATTTCGTGCTGAGTTAACAAAGAGATGTTTCTGTCTGTGGGAAATATGCAAGTACCGTCACTTCACATAATTTATCGTTAGAAATTAAAATCTAGCAATGATACACATTATTTATCATTCATGCCATCTTAAACACGCTTTGACTCCCGTCTTGTTTGAATTGGAGATAAAATATATTATAGTACGACACGATACTAATGTATGCGTGTGAATTGATTGAAATATGGCTGCACTGTGGGATGATTTACAACCAAGAGGCACTATTTTGTCCGGACAATGGAAATAAGATGGCCCCCGAATACGTAGAACCTATAACATTAAATTCGGTGGACTAGAGATGTGCAGAATGAGATAACATTTCCGGTTTTACGTTAATAAAGACAAAATATATTCATATAATTAAAATTATTTTTGTGTGAAAGGCGATGACCGGTTGCGGTATCACCTTTCACAAACATGTTTTTTTCTTTCTCAATAATATATAAACTTACTAGCTTTTGCTCGCAGCTTCACCCGCGTGAATGTCGGAAAAATCTCACGAACGTACTACCGGGATTAAAAGTACCCTATTTGTCAATCCAAGAAATTTCATCTAAATCCGTTCAGCCGTTTCTGGGCCAATCTGGAATATACATCCAGACAAACAGGCAAACAGACGAAAATTCTAAAAACAATATTTCTGGAATCAGACTCGTTCCCGGGACCTGGGTAGCAATTAATTTTTAGATGTTAAATGAATACCGACTTGAGATATGATGACTTAAATAATAATATGTTGTAAGCAGTATAAGCTATAGAATTTTGATATCGCCGGGGGGACAAACAAAAGTAACACCATATTTCAGGTCTGTCCCCACCTGCGATATCAAAATTCTATAGATTATAATGCTTGTTTTTCTCATTTCAGTTATCTGTTTTTGCAGTCGGGTTTTTTATTTTTTAAATAATTTATTTTATTTGAAACTTTTTAGTTTTATTAATATATATATATATATGGAATTGACTCATTACTAGCTTTTATTTGATATCAATATTGTTGTACTTTCCCTCCCTTTTTTTGTATTTGCAGATGCATTATATAAATATTATATAGCCTATGTCACTCCTAAAATTTAGATGAATCTAACGACACCTCTTATGTTAAAATCCATGAAGCCGTTTAGGCTACAGAGCGTGCTAAAGAAATAGACATACATACATACATACATACAGACTCTCGACTCTCCTTGGGCAGTCGGGTAAAAACTACGGTCTGCGTAAAAAGTATAAATATAACTTGTAAAAGCAACCGGAAATACCGACTAAAGTAAACGCTTCACTGAATTATTAAGTTCTTGAGAATAGATTCATTAAATCATCAAGTCTGAAGATCTAAAACAATACTTCTGGCTATATGAGAAATAAAAGTAGATCTAAAACAATACATCTGGGCCTCAATAGCCTGGAGCGGGCGGGCGCTGCATTGAAGCGGCTCCTGCCCAATCTAGGGGGTCCAAACGCCTCCTGCCGGAGGCTCTACGCGGGGGTCGTGCGGTCCATGGCCCTCTACGGGGCTCCTGTATGGGCGCGCTCTCTGGCGCTGCGGCCAGCCCGCCAGTTGAGCGCGGCCCAAAGGGTCATGGCCATCCGGATGGTCCGGGGATACCGCACGGTCTCCTGCGAGGCAGCGAGCCTCCTTGCCGGATTGCCGCCATGGGATCTGGAGGCAAAAGTCCTCGCGCACGTATGGGAGTGGCGCGAGGAGGCGAAACGCCGGGGCGTAAGTCCGCTACCGCGAGAAATCGCGGCACAGCGGACGGAGCTCCGGCGGGATCTCATGGCGTCATGGAAAGTACGGTTGTCGCAACCCAGTGCTGGGCACGCCACGATTGCGGCGATAAGTCCCCTCTTTGAGGAGTGGCTGGAGAGGCGCCACGGCGTCCTCACCTTCCGCCTGACACAGGTCCTCACCGGACACGGCAGCTTCGGGAGGTTCCTGTGTCGGATAAGGCGGGAGGAAACGTCCGGGTGTCACCACTGTGTGGATCGCCCAGAGGACACGGTGGAGCATACGGTGGAGGTCTGCCCGGCTTGGGCAGAGCACCGCCGTGTCCTCGTGGAGGCGATCGGCGGCAGAGACCTCTCGCGTCCGGCCCTGGTTCAGGCCATGGTACGGAGCGAGAGGGCATGGGCAGCCGTCACCTCCTTCTGCGAAGCAGTAATGCTCGCGAAGGAGGAGGCGGGACGGTTGAGGGAAAGGCAAGTTTCGCGCCCTCTCGCCCCTAGCCGCCGCAGGAAACGCCCAGGGCGTCGGGAATCCCGGGCGGATTTCCGGCCACCGTAGGCGCGGGCTTGCGGACGGTGAGCAATGGGTAGCTCATCGTCCGGTAAGGACCAGGCCCGGGTCGACGGCGCGTCGTATTCCACGCGCGCCTCAAAGAGATGTCGTCAGCACAACGTAGGGGTCCACTAGGGCCGATGCCTGCCGGGGTCGCGGGAAGGTACTTATGGGTCACCGAGGCCCCCGCAACACAGGCAACAGGAAGGAATACTGGTGGGTTTTAGTCAGTAAGAGTCTGACACACCCTCCCGCTCCGCCCAGAGCGGGAGAAGTTATTTGATGATTTCCCACCCTCAAAAAAAAAAAAAAAAAGTCTGCTGTTACAATAGTGTCAGAATGGTCTATCATTGATTTTATAATTGTTGATTTTGACAAGTTTGGTAATCTACTAATATAATTATATTATATATATATATTATTTTATACTATATAATGACGTCATTAATGAGGATCGGAACAGACCATTCTGACACTATTGTAATAGCAGACTTGAGGCCGTGGTCATAAGAAAATTTGTTCCTTACTTGGTCATCTTCTAAGAAAAATGCTTCAAACTCAAATAATAATCATATTACTTACTGACACTAGCTATAAGGTATTACTAACATTATGGATCTTTGTAGTCTGAATATTTTAATTTTTATTTGTTTTCGCTAAAAGCAATAGGTACCAGATTTATTTACACAATTACCTACTTTACAAGATTTCAGCTTTTCTTTGGCGGTCATTAAGTTCGACTTTAGAACATAAACATGCAACGCAATGTAATCAAAGTGTTTATTAAATAATTACTAACTAAAAGGCACTAAATTGATTAAAACGCAGGATATCCTTCGCTTTCAAGGTAAGTAACGCACAAATCAGCTAGTCAGATTATTCTGTATATTCTGTCTCCCTAAATACAGGATATAGCCGACGTAGGCATCATTTATCGACGGCGCGTTGTATTCCACGCGCGCCTCAAAGAGATGTCGTCAGCACAAATGTAGCGGTCCACTAGGGCCAATGCCTGCCGGGGTCACGGGAAGGTACTAAAGGGTCACCGAGGCCTCAGGCAACACAGGCAACGGAAGGAATACGGGTTCGTTTTAGTCAGTAAGAGTCAGACACACCCTCCCGCTCCGCCCAGAGCGGGAGAAGTTATTTGATGATTTCCCACACAAAAAAAGGCATCATTTATCTAAACAGGGTCAAATTAAATTACCTAGCGAAACTCTGCTGACGTGATGGATATCGATATCTAAACACGATAAAATAAAAACAAAAATGGCTTTTTTTTTTTTTTTGGTTTTCAATAGGCGCTTGCTGTTTTGTTACTTGAAGTATGAGTGGAGAAAATCTGTTTTATTATATTTTATCGTATTTAGATATCAATAAACATTACGTCAGTGAAATTTACACAAAAAAAACCAGATTTTTTAAACTGATATTTCATGTGACTACCATTTCGGGGTCGCGGGAAGGTACTAATGGGTCACCGAAGCCCCTGGCAACACAGGCAACGGAAGGGATACGGGTGGGTTTTAGTCAGTAAGAGTCTGACACACCCTCCCGCTCCGCCCAGAGCGGGAGAAGTTATTTGATGATTTCCCATACAAAAAAGGCATCATTTATCTAAACAGGGTCAAATTAAATTAACTAGCGAAACTCTGCTGACGTGATGGATATCGATATCTAAACACGATAAAATGAAAACAAAAATGGCTTAATTTTTTTTTTTTTTTGGGTTTCAATAGGCACTTGCTGTTTTGTTACTTGAAGTATGAGTGGAGAAAATCTGTTTTATTATGTTTTATCGTATTTAGATATCAATAAACATTACGTCAGTGAAATTTACACAAAAAAAACCAGATTTTTTAAACTGATATTTCAAGTGACTACCATTTCGGGGTCGCGGGAAGGTACTAATGGGTCACCGAAGCCCCTGGCAACACAGGCAACGGAAGGGATACGGGTGTGTTTTAGTCAGTAAGAGTCTGACACACCCTCCCGCTGCGCCCAGAGCGGGAGAAGTTATTTGATGACTTCCCAACCAAAATAAAAAAGTGACTACCATTGAGTGCAGTCGATGACAAAAAAAACATCATCGAATAATTTTTTTTTTTTGTTTTATCATGTTTATCCATCATGTCTGTAGAGTTTTGCTAGTTAATTTAATTTGACCCTGCATACATATTACAAATTAAACTCGCATTTCGTGTCTGTCTGTGTGATCGCATTGTCCTTCTAAACTACGCAACGGATTTTGATACGGTTTTTAGCATCATTTAGATAATTTATTCTGAAAGATTTATGTATATGTCGCAGCCACCTAGATCAGTCGTTTAGTTAACATCCTAACTCTGTCACAGCCATCTGGTGAAATTAGCCAGCTAATTTGATGCCTAAGCCGTTCATTTAACGGCCGGTACTTAGTTAAATAGCTGAAGGACAACTTGAACTTTGACCAACCACGCGCGCTGAAGTGGTAGCAGTAACCAAGCCAGGACACTCCAATCCCGGGTCGACAGCGCGTCGTATTCCACGCGCGCCTCAAAGAGATGGCGTCAGCACAATGTAGGGGTCCACTAGGGCCGATGCCTGCCGGGGTCGCGGGAAGGTACTAATGGGTCACCGAGGCCCCTGGCAACACAGGCAATAGGAAGGAATACGGGTGGGTTTTAGTCCGTAAGAGTCTGACACACCCTTCCGCTCCACCCAGAGCGGGAGAGGGTATTTGATGATATCCTACCCAAAAAAAAAAAACTCCAATCAAATGGGTTAGGTTAGGTTAAAACTGTGACCAACCGCCACTTCTAACGGTTAGGCTGTTAACTAAACGGCTATTTAAGCTAGTTGGCAGCGACGTCGGTGACGGAGTTTAATGAACGGCCTAGGCGTCCAATTAGGTGGCTAATTTAACCAGATGGCTGCGACAAATATAATACATTAAAATTACATACATATTATAAAGAAATATCCATGTTTCGTCAAGTTGTAAAGACCGTGCAAAGCAGGCTGCTACTCTCTACTCCCTAGGCCCCCTGCTACTCTCTACTCCCTAGGCACGAATTCCGTAGTTACGGTCGTTTCCTACTCCGTATCGCCTACGGACGTAAGACTAGTTCGGGGCCCGAACTAAGAATGAATAACAACACAACTTGACAGCCGTCCCCTCATCGCAGTGTGTCTTTGCCCGTTCGAAAATTTCAATTTGTTACTCGTTTTGACGGATCAACTACTTTCGGACGGGCCCTTATCTTCGTAGACGGACTTAGAGAGTAGACCCCCTGGGACGAGGTGCTAGTATACACTAAAGTGGAAATCACAAGAAGACATAATGTCAGTTTTGTTCGCAATTTCTATAAGACAGTCGGAAGGTCCTTGATAATAAAGCAGGGTTATGGAGGCTGACTTGTATGTGGAAACCTCAAAGATTTCGGTCAAAAGCTTGGGTATAAAATAGTTTACAGGGTATAATTTAGCGTAACAGTTGTAAGAAATCTAGTTCATTATAATCCTGGAAATCTGACCTTTTTCTTCGCAACGATTACGTGTCAAAAAAGCAAGGTCCTTCGCGTTCAGAGTTCAGGTTAATAATATTGAGATTAAAAGATCGGGCGCCACTGTTCCACACAAGATTATTATTTTTTTACAAAATAGAGCAGCTGAATGATATCTCTGTTCAGGTCTTTGACTTCCTTACTTTCTTAAACATTCTCATAATCTATTCAAATTGAAGCTAGAAAAACTGCATCATGCATAAATGTTTGCCTCTTCGCCATACGTGTAGCTGTTATTTACGATTCTGTCGGTGTCTGTAAAACTGTCAGGTTTAAGATTCTTATCATCACATTCCAAGTAATGCTTCGCTGATAAGATTAATACCCATCTGGGGAGGTATGTCGGTTTGATAGCAACAAGAAAAACAAGCCTTTATTGGCAATGACCAAAGCAGGATTTAAATAAAGAACTCAAGAGGCGATGCACTTTTGTTTTTTTTTAGTTTTTAGAAACATAGTTCTGTACCTAGTCTTTTTGGAAAATAATATTAAATGCAATAATTATTTCGTATAAACACGCTACATCCTCAATTTAGTTTTAAATGATAAAAAGCTAAGCATTTAAAATATAATAAAGAGTAATTACTTGACTGCCTCATTATATTGCAATCGTGAATACTTGGTCACTTTGAGACTATAATCGCAACATATCTGGAAAATAAGGGCGAAGCCCTTCGTATTTCACGATAATACCGTCCTTATAATCCACAGTCTTAGTGCTTATTATTGCGTGCGCTAATTTAACTGCTGGTATCTTTGAACGTCGCTACGTGTAAGTGAATTCGAGCGCTCTATAGACATATCGTCTCAAGGTTTGCCTCTCGATTTATAAAGCGGAATATCACGTTACTTTATTGATTAAAATACAGGAAATGTTGCAAAAGTATACAGCTTTTAGTTTTTTAACCTAAATTTATTGAAATGCGTGTCCTTTGAAACTATAGCGTGTCGTCTGTGTTAGACTATAATTATGTAGATAGGATTTACGAAGGCGACGGCGGAAGTCGCAACCTAGCGTCCGTTTTGTTTTTAATGTAACCAATTTTGGAAGGCGCTGGTGTTTGTGATACAATGATTTTTTCATTAGTACAGACACCAACGACACACTTATTTCTGGAATGTTCTATTTTTACTTGGAAAATTGTTTTTGTGAACCGTAAATGTTTTTTTTTCTGAAATAAAAATTATTATTGTTATTATTATTATTAATTTACCGTCAAATGACGTCTCTGCAACGTTATTTATGACAGTAAGTTAGTGTGTTTCCCTAGACAGCGTTTTTTTACAACGTAAAGTCCCTGTGCCATAATTTTCATGATGGCCGTCACAGCAGCCGTTAGGTATGTGGCGGCCACCGCTAGTAAACCCAATCTCCAAACAAATTGCAAATCTATCTAAGAATAATCTTTCAGTAGATTCTTTTACAGACCATTTATTGCTCGAATACGTAGGTATGTTTTAATTTTAAGCGAAAAGGAATGAACTGTTAAATTATTATTTTTTGTTATCTTTACCTGTTAAAGTTTCCTGTTACTTTACAAGAAAAGTCTGGTAAAACTTTGATTAATATTATTACTTTATATACATATATAAAATTCAGCTACACTATAAAATCGTGCAATCAAATTATATTCTCTTTCTAAAGCAACCATTCATTCCTACATAATTCACTCAACAATTTAGAAAAGCTTAAAAACCGTGAACGTTTTAAACTAAGTAATTAATAATTAAGTCTTAATTACTCCAAACACGTGTTCTAAGAAAGTCACAGTCTACTTGTGATCGAGTCAGTTAGATAACAGCATTACAGAGGGGCTTAATAAAAAGATTCAGCGCGAGTATGTAGGCGAATCTAATTATGACTTAGAAAAAGTAGAGTAACTAACAAATTAATTATAGTACCTACAATAAAACTGCAATTGTGTAATAAAAATGTCAAATTAGTTAAACGTGAGGTAACGGTCTGTTCACAGTTTGTAAATCTGACATGAGGATTCATGAGTCTATATTGGTCGAATTTTAATTTTTAACTGCGTTTCAGATACGAATACGAAGGAGCTCGTGGCTAAGTAATAACAGCCGCACGGGTCGATCCATCAGGTTAGGCTACTCTTACACATATACCGGGGACTCCTCCGTGCCTCGGAAAGCAAGTTAAGCTGTTGTTCCCGGCTGCCATTCGTGAATCTTCGACAGTCGTTAGGGGTCGTCAGAAGTCGCGGGAAGGTACTAATGGGTCACCGAGGCCCCCGCAACACAGGCAACAGGAAGGAATACGGGTGGGTTTTAGTCAGTAAGAGTCTGACACACCATCCCGCTCCGCCCAGAGCGGGAGAAGTTATTTGATGATTCACCATACAAAAAAAAAAAGGGGGTCGTCAGAAGCCTAAAAATACGACAACCAGTCTTACCAACGGGTACCGAGGGTACTCAGTAACTGGGTAATAACCCAGTTACTGGGTTGTGGAGGTCAGATAGGCAGTCGCTCCATGTAAAGTAATGGTATTCAGCTGCATCCGGTTAGATTGGAAGCCGACCCCAACATAGTTGGGAAAAGGCTAGGCAGAATCATTGAGATGCGTATGAATCATCATCCCCTAATCCCAAATTATTCATCCTCCCGCCCTTATCCCAAATTATTTAGGGCAGAGCATGTCTTCTTCTTCCATACTGTACTACCTGATTTATGGAGTAAACAATTATTACTGTCGTTAAGAACTGAGGCAGCGACCCTGTCTCTAAGGGTAACTGGAACTGGGATACCAAGCGGGCGTGTGACCTTTGAAACCACTTAAGTCGTTGACATCACGTAAACCGCGGTCACTGTCAGATTGCATAGAAAAGAAAGAGAAGCGCGATGACACAACGCTTTTAATTTATTGCAAAATATGAAGCAATTATCTATTTACTCAAAATTAAGTTGAGTAATCGAAAATAAAAAACAACCAAGTTCTGCATTCAAATAAGTCTTTCTTGTTATTAATTAAATATGTAACGTATGTTGATATTTAATACAGATATTTTGGATTAGAACTCAAGGTAAGAGGTTAGTTTAACGTTAGTTTGTATCGAGATCGTTTTTGAAAACGTGTTTTTGGAACAACCAAGTTCTGGAAAACATGTTCAAATTTAACATATATTTTTTCAGTTACCACAAACTATACAGATTTGGCAACTTTTTTTCTTAAGCGAAGCCAATTTTGGTCAATTGGGTCTTGTCAGCGCCTTAATAAAAAAGTTGTGCAGCCTGTCCGGCCCTGGAGATTTCCAGTTAGGCAACAGACGGACTACACGAGCTAACATGTTTGCAAAACAAAATTCGCGAAACGTATACTGGCGGTGAGTACCGTATACTATTGTAATTGACAATTTTGACCCTTATTTTCGTAAGAATACAACAGTTACTTATGAAATAGGAACTCAGCCACTACAACTCAACCAAATTGTCATTTCATCAGTAAGTATTACTGTATTTTCTCGACTATCAATCATTTATATGTCAGGTCAGACCACGACATTATAGGGTCCAGAAGGTCGACATCTGTTCCTACCTTACCTGTGCTATGGGTAAAGGTTCTGGTTTTGCATGCTTAGTTAGGCGCGCCTGTCGTGAGGCAGGGCCTCAGACCATATTGCACCAAGACAGCGCTGTCAACAGTGACGTGAGGCCGGTTTCGTAAACATGTGTGAACTTAGTGAGGTGTAGTTTCGTTGTAAATGGATTGTAATGTGTGCGTGTGAGTGTGTATGCATAGAGCGAGGTGTAGTTTTGGCATCCTTCGTTGTATTGTTCGCAGCACTGTCTTAGTTTTATTTTGTCTGATGGCAGGGCAGGTACCTAGACGTAAAAGGTCATCCTTGTAGAATATATTGGAATGTATATGCCTGCCTCTTTGGTCTAGTGGTCGCAAGCACTACTGCGGAGCACAAGGTCTGGTCTTCGATTCCCAGGTCCGGCAAAGTGATATTGGGTTTTTCACCAGGAAGTCTGGACTTGTGCCCGGTTGATACGAGTAGCAATAGGCTCGCCCCCTATTACATGGGACTTAAACAGAACTGGCGAAACGTGGTTGTACTATGGGTACACTTCTGCCTAACTCTTCTGGGATTACAAGCGTGATGTTATGTTGTATAAGCTTTTAGCTATATGGATGGAATGAACCATGCATTCTGTTTAAGTACCTACCTATGCGAAAGTGAGTTTGTTTGTTTGTTACGCTTTTACGCTTAAATGGCTGAATGGATTTGGATGAAATTTGGCACAGGGGTAGACCATGACCTGGATTAGGACATAGGTAGTTTTAATCTCGATATTCTCATGGAATCGAGACTTATGCGGGTGAAACCGCGGGGCGCTGCTAGTTATTCATAAAAAGCTTCTACCTGCTAGATTATATCGGCACATGCTTACTATGAACAGTGATACAGTCAGCACAGTGTGTTGTCAGCGACGGCCGCCGAGAGTGCTCTTCAATTTTAAGATTCTTCCATACCGTCCGTCTTTTTTGAGCCACAATACTGTCAATTTTTTTTTCCAGATTAGGTACATTAGGTACGCGCAAAACTTTATGAGCTCTCTGAAGTTGTATGCGAGTGGCCTAAAAGTATATATAATAACTAATTATTTTTTTGTGATGATCAAATCAATGCTGTAGCTAGGCATAAGGTACAGTCGCCAGCACATCAAGTTACCACAAACTGTCAAATTTGCTGATACGATTTTGAACTTAACCATCAACATTTTAAAGTTTACAATCATATGGAGAAATTTGACAGTTTGATATGCTGACGACTGACCTATAAAAAATGTTATTAGATGATATATGATAGTGATACTGATAAGTTATGTTAGCTATTAATATACTATTAGGCCACTCGCATACAACTTCAGAGAGCTCATAAAGTTTTGCGCGTACTATACGACCCATAGTGCGTGGGTGTGTTTGTATGGTGTATATAACAAAGAGTGTTCTATTCTATTAAAGCAATTCATTGTTTCATATTATTTGACGTAACACAATCATAAAACAATTAAATTGCATCAGTAACATCAGTGGTATTTATCTCAGACTTGTTATTATCGGGCGCCATAGATTCTTCACAGTAATGTAACTTCACTCTAATTAATGTTGCAACGTAATTATTTATAACTATCTGTGCCCCGTGGTTTCACTGGCATAAGTCTTGGTTCCGTAGGAATATCGGTATAAAATACCTACGTCCTAACCTAGGTCACGGTCTACCCATATGCCAAATTTTTGATCCAAATCCGTTCAGCCATTTTAGCGTGTAAGCATAACAAACAAACATAAAAAAATCAAATCTTTTCTCTTTATAATATTAGTTCATTTTACTAATATTATAAATGCGAAAGTTTGTAAGGCTGGATGGATGGATGTTTGTTACTCTTTCACGCAAAAAGTACTGAACTGTTTTGGATGAAATTTGGCACACAGATAGTTTATAACCAGGAATAACACATAGGATACTTTTTATCCTGATATACCCACGGGGTCAAACCTTATGCGGGTGAAACCGCGGGGCGCATCTAGTATATCATATATTTTTTCTTAAAAGCAGTAGATTGGTATGTCATCTTAAAGATCTACGATGAAAATGTTAACTTCCTATAAAGGTGTAAAAACTCTGGCTCGTCAGATAAACATCTAAGAAAAACTGAAACATTACACTAATCACACTTAATCCCGTACATAAGACATTGGATCAATTAAAACTGATCCAAAGAAACTACGCAATAAAAAGTGCACAGAACATGCAAACTGTTTTTCCTTCGCATCATTAATTCGACCTATTGCAATGTCTAGGACACTGGGCAATAGAAGGCAATTAATTGCTCTTGACGTTTTCAACTGACCCTGCTCAGGAACTGATCTCTGATCTCATAAGTAGGTGCAAACGTTTTGTATGCAGTGTATCGAGTAACTGATGTAGCGTTGACAAACAGCAAGGTTGTTTTATAATGACTACTTAGCTAGTTTTACAGTGCATCAGCGTTTTTCACCGACAATATAGGAGGTTCTCAAGTCACGAGTACTTTTGTGTTGGTCCGTCGTTTTGGGCCACAACTCCCTTATCATCATCTGCTGAGCCTTTCCCCAACTATGATTGTCCAACCGGGTGCAGCAGCATTTTACATGGAGCGACTGCCTATCTGACCTCCACAACCCAATTACTGGATAACACGATGCCCCTTGATAAGACTGGTTGTCAGACTTTCGGGCTTCTGACGACCCAGAACGACTGTCAAAGATCTACGATTGACAGCCGGGACCAACGGCCACAACTCTCTGATGATAAGATTTAAGCTGGAACTCATCTATCTTTTAATCGGTTAATGCACCTACTGAAGGTTTTCCAGAGTCTTGTTGAACTCGTCATCCTACTAATATTATAAATGTGAAAGTTTGTATGTGTGTTACTCAATCACGTAAAAACGGTGAACGGATTTGGATGAAATTGGCACACAGATAGTTCATGACTTGGGTAAGGACATAGGCTTCTTTTCATCCTGGATCGCAGACGAAGTCGCGGGCAGCAGCTGGGATCCTAATAAATCAGACTTTTATTGAACAGTATCCAAAGCCACTAAAAAACATCTTGTTATCTACTAGTGGTGTTGGATTTTCCCAAAGAATTCTTTGCTGCTTTATCACTAGAATAAAACCCTATAATCCACGATCTTCATTGCATTGGCTACCTACTGGACCAAGGAGGTTGTAACCCGATCTCACACAGGCACGGTAATATTATAAGCCTGTCAGTATTCATTCTCAAATTACTCCCGTTTTAATTCCAAGGTTGGACCTGTTTATAATCTTGTCACAGCTGTTATAAGTTTACTACCTGTATCTCAAGCGATTATGTAATAAATAGATTGGTACTAGTGTTACACAAGATGTAAAGCTGTAATTGAATGACGATATTACTGTGACGCGATTGGTAGCACTGAATTTTGCAGTAATGTGATTGGTGGTTCTGTTGGTCAGTCGCCATTTTGAACTCTATTTAAACCATTGAGATATGTCAATGATTTAAACGAACAAAATTCAGTGCTACCAATCGCGTCACGCGTCATGTTATAGTGAACGCACTTGTAGGTAACATGAAGATGTGGTAGATTGCCAACCTATATCCCATAAACTTCTTGGAACTACAGCTGAACATATCCTCTGCGAATCACGCTCTTGAAATCAAAATCATTCATAAACTTTCATGTATCGCTCGACATCATACATTAAGGTTTCTTAGGGCCGATTCTTTTAATCGTCAAATAACTTTTATCTGAATAATAAATATGGCGGTTTGACATATTTATTTTGTATACAAAAGACTTTTGTATCAAACCGCAATTTTTATTCTTCAAATAAAAGAAGATTGAAGATTGAACAGTTTAAAAAATATTGATTTAGTATTATGGGCCGATCCTTTAATACAAAATCAATATTTTTTAAACTGTTCTCCACAGAAAGATGTTATCTTCGACAAGGACTGCTTAAACCTACTGATTTCTGTACTGAACCATGAGAGAGCCTGCCATCCGCGCACAATTACCGTGGCCTACGTGGAAAACCTTAAAAAAAACTTCATAACCAAGTAGGCCGCAGCAAGGACAACCTCCACAAGTGAAGGTTCATGAACGGCTCAGGGATTAGGCCCTCTATAAGTCAGTCAACGAACATACGGGCCCGTCCGAAAGGAGTTCGAAACTGCGAACCCGATTAATTAACATTTTTGGACGGGCAAAAACACATAGGGAGTAGAGACAACTGTCAAATCGTGGTGTCATTCAATCTTAGGTTGAGCTCCAAACTAATCTCATGTCCGTAGATGATACGGAGTAGAAATCGCCCATAACTTTGCCCGAAACTACGAATTTCGTGCTTAGGGAGTAGAATGCCAGATCTCCGGTGCGTTTGCGGCGGCTCTCCATAGACAATCTCTCACCTCCCATCGTACACCACATGCCCTTTCACCTGCACACATGAGCCTAATGGCTGCGTCAGCGAACAGTATTCGCGTTGCTGAATTATGGGCAAACAAATTTTAAACACTAATATCTTTTTTCGTGTTATTTTTGCCATCGACACGCTACGAAGAACTGTAAATAAACAGGCCATAAATCAAGAGTTAATACCTTGATTCGTATCGCCACGCCATAAGTTTCACATGTGCCCAATTATAGTACCAGAACCAGTCATTGTAAATAGTAAGTAAACCTGATCTTGAATGAGTATACTTGTTTCCGGTAATTCGGTGCTTTGACCGTGCCCATGAACACTTTCACGGGCACCGTCATACGGTCATGAAAATATTAAAAAGGGCGAACTCAAGGCTGACTGCCACGTTGGTCTAAGGGTCGCAAGCGCTACCGCTGAGCATGAGGTCCTCAGGGTTTGATTCACAAGTACAAAGCGTTATTAAGTTTTCTATCAGGTCTCAGTAGCAGCCCGAAGTCTGGATTTGTGTGCTCGGTTGATGGCAATAGGCCCGCCCCCTATTACATGGGACTTGAACTTAACTGGCGAAATGTGGGTATACTGTAGGTACACCTCTGCCCAACCCTTCGCGGATTACAAGCGTGATGTTATGTTAAACCTGATATTGAATAAGTACTTGTACTTGGAAAGTTGCTTTGACCGTGCCCGTGACAGTGGTCATGAAATTATGTATTAAAAAGCGACTTCAAGGTCTAAGGGTGATATGAAGGTATATAGGGACGTAGGGACCTTACCTTTTTGAGGCCATAAGTCCTCGTACAATCGATTTTGATTCATTTGTATTCCCGAATTAAGATTAATTTTGCGCTCTTGAAATGGATAATTGATACGTAAATTTCTTTTATAATTTTTGGAACACTTCAGCCGTGGACATGTATTTCTTAATAACATGAATATGGCCAGTTACAAATTTTCATCTATAGTTCGTTGGATAGACCGTTCAAAATGTTGCGGGTCTGTGAACACAATGTTTCGATTCAAGGATCCATACATAACATACATAATCAGCCTATAATGTTCCCACTGCTGGGACACAGGCCTCCTCTCTGTTAGAGGGATTGGATGTCAAATATAATGAACTTAAAAGGAAAACTATCACACCTTAGTAGGTTACAAGTTAACGAGTAATACTCGACCAACTCAAATGTGCAGTTGGAGATTTGACCGTGACGATATACGATGTATTGGAGAACATGTTTTTCAACTACATCAAAGTTTGTTTTTAGGATAAATTCATCCGAACATTCCCAACTACCCCTTCATTTTTCGTGGTCCGACAAGCACTTGGACAGTTTTTTAATTATTCACACTGGTATACATATAATTGCCGCAATAATGTGTACCTTTATTAATGTTAAAGGTACACATAGGTATATAGCTGATATTATTGATCGTAATTATAGGATATGTTGTTTATTTATTTAATCGTATTGCAGGCTGACCAGCCACCGGTCACCAGTCATCGTATGGCTGACAGATGGAGATGACTCTGAAGTCATCTCCATCTGTCAAGATTGGTATGTCGGAATCATTATGGGATCAAATGTTCGAGCTCATCTTCATTGCTAGATTTTTGTCTGTAACGGCTCATTCCAAATGTTGTTACTTACAATTGCATTCAAGAACTTATGGGATTTAAAAGAAAGGCCTATAAACTAAGTTTAAAGCACCGACGAGTTGTTATTGCGTCCAAAAGAGTAGTGAGCTCGGAATCCGGCGCGACGACTTTCATTACACGCTGCAATGATGCGTGCGACGGAAATTGGCAACATTGCACTCAGGGCTACCAGTCACCTGTAATTAGGTATAACAAGTGAAGTAAATAGCATGCCTTACAGAACCAGATTTTGTGTTAACCCCGTAGATGACCTGTTGAACGTAAGATCACTACAGATAAAGTCGAGTCTTCTGAATAGATGCAACGAATGCCAAGCGTTGGTCATAGCTTCGACTAAGAACTAGGCTGTTTCCATTAACCTCATCCTCGACTCTTTCCAGGAGAAACCTCACGATCACACGCCGTTGATCAGTACGATATTTTAATGTATAACTTTGGGATCACATGACAGTTTCACACTGCATTTTTTTTCCGGCTTAGTGCATACTTGGCAGTAACGGCAAGGCATGGGATTTTTTTTTTAAACACCTAAAGAAAAAGAGGTTGGTATAACAAAATAAGATAAATATTAAAATAGGACTTTGTTTTCATCAGAGGACTTCATTTGCGAGAATTTTTTCCCGAAAACGGCCTTAAACCACACAACTACAATAGATTTAAAACAATATTGCGCACTCGGTAACAAAAAGAACAAAGCAAAACAATTATGAAGAAGAATGCGGAAACCGAGCAGTGAGACGCAAACCACAGGATTGCGGTTACAATATAAGATGTTGCGGTTAATTCTATAATGTTGGTTTTAACCTTAACTTGTATTGCTGGGGAGTTTACCGCACCGCTTGTCGGTTGTTTTTTGTTTGAGCTCCTTCTTATTTTCGTATCGACGCGGCGACGGTATAGCGCTTTTGGCGCGTAGCCAAAATATAAACGAATGCCGCCATTTTGTTTTTTCAATACGTCATTTTACAAAACAATTGCACAAATGTTAACCAACAGCACCCATTTTTTTTTCATGTCTACGTCATTCAAATGCCAAAGATTCTTGTGGTAGTGTACACATCTATTTAAGTATAATTTTTTTGTTCAATTCTTTTGGCTATTAATCCGATCCAGCCTGGTCCTTGCTGCCTAGCGACACCCTAAGCCGAGGTCCGTACCCCACAGGAGGCCCTTAGCATGTCACTTAGTTTTAAGTTTCATGTCCTGGCTGGAGGCCTTCATTTTTTGAGGCACTCACAGGCAAGCCCGGTTAAGCTGCCGACAAAGAAAACTTCCTAGGTTAACTTGCGAGATGACATATATATTAAAAAAAAATGATTTACGTGAATTTAGTAGACTTTTAGTTTATGTATTCCTAGCTCTGCAGTTCTCTGATTCAGCCTTATACTTTAATGTGGTGAATGAAGGCCGCATGTAAATGACTTGTGTTTTTTTAAAGTGGATGGCGATCTTTGTGGTCTATGCTTACGTTAGGTATTGTCCAATTCCGAAAGTTCAATTAATGATTTTCTATAAGAACAGGATGAATTTACGTAATTTTGAAAGGTGTCAAAATGTCTACGATTTAGCATGCTATATTTTCAAGTTCTCTTAAACCAAATTCATACCCAAGTACATAAGTAATAAATATACTTTCTCACCTGTTTCGTATGTATCTTTTTACTCGATATCTAGAGAGTTTATTAGTGGTTGTGGTAGCCTTGATATCAACCCGGTTATTGAGGAGTGGTTGACGCGATCACTGGCCTGAGTGAGAGGCCTTTCAAAATAAATACCAATCAGCATATCAGTGCTGATAGCAAATTATTGACATTACAGGATATCTCTTTGATGTTAATTAATAAATAAGAGCAAGAGATATCGAATGGAATTTCATTAATACAATCAAATCGTGACTGTAAAGCTTTATTAGTTTTCCTGCAAAAAAGTTTGTTTTAAGTTTTACCAGAACCTGAACTGTTAGGTGATTGCAGGTCAATCTTTCTCGGGTCGGATAGAAGAGATTAATTTGGAATTTGTAAAGCATCACATAACATTAGTTCTTCTAGTCTGAGTATCTGTATTTCCTATACCTAATCGTGCTAATATGATAAATTAGAAAGTTTTTTAGTTACTCAATCACGCAAAACGGCTGGACGGATTTGAATGAAATGGAAATGGCACACGCATAGACCATAATCAGGGTTAGGACATAGGATATTTTTTATCCCGGTAGTGCGTTCCCGTGGGATTTATTAACTAACTGAACGCGGGCGAAGCCGCTGGCAAGAGTTAGTAATTACATAAATAATACATACCGTAAAACGGGGTGAATAGGGATGCAGGGGTGAATCGGGATGACATTTTAAAATGGTCTTTAACGTTGAATGTGTTTACTGTATAATAATTATCGACAACTTTCCTTGTGGCAGCAAACTGTAATATTTCAACGTTAATTGGTCAAACACAGCTAATGAGACACAATTGATTTTCTATTGTTTGACACCAAATCGGTGTCGCGCGGGGCTTAACAGGTTAAGATCCATATTAAAGTTTCGCCCCGATTCACCACTGCATCCCTATTCACCCCGTTTCGTTTCGGTTTTCGCCAGATAGCAGATGTTTGCCATAATCCCTCTATTCTAATGGTTTGTCTGGAGTTCAGTTTAGGGGCTAGCCTCTTTCACTTATAGACACGCTACTTTTACATATAACAAGGAAACTATAAATCAGTCACTTACTATGTGTTGACGATCAGGAAAATGTGCTTGGCATGTGTTCAAATTAATAATGGATGTGGAATGCACTTCCTTTGTGCCTAATCATTGATTTTGTGAAGTGTAACAGTCATACGCTAATGACCTTATACAAGTGACAAGTTTACCAACCAAATAGACGACGGCATCCTGCTTTATGGGTGGCATATAGCCAAAAGATGCACCCGACTGCAGTCTAGCTTACCTACTAATCTGACTTATTATAAAAATCACTATAACTTACAATCTTACTCTTACATCTCAAGCGGATCTTTCGGTAAACAAAGAAAAAATAGACCTAGGCCAACGGAAAACTAACATTTTATAATGAGAAAGTTCAAAATTTATTAGATTGACTTACACTGTTTGTACACCGCACAAAGTCAACGGGATGTCAACGAGAAACGAGATTATTCGAAACGACCATGACTTCCCGGCTGTGGTAGTTTGCGGTGGACACGCGGCCATACTAAATGTATATGTATCGCTCCTTTGGTGTCGTCATCTCACCGTCAATGGGGTACCTACTACCGAAAACCTAATGTGAATCCTGCGGAGTAATTGACACACAGCAGCAGTGGGTTTAATTTTGACAGTTCATCAACATTCATTGCTTCATTTACGTTGCTGAGCAGACAATATTTCGAACATATGAAGCAATGGATTAGCAATATCCTTCAAAATCGTTCAAATTGTGATTGATCGTGCCTTACGCAATTAGTGTGCTGGAAAGTGGATGTGGAAAACCGAAACACTTTGAAAGAAATTGCCACTTGTGCGAGGCCCTCAATATTTTACTACAAATGTCCTCATACTTAATACGACACAGTAATTCTAAAAAAAAATAAAAAAGCTACAGTAACTTTATTCAATTATGGCATAAATACTTCCTTATTGCGAGGTGCATTCGTGCCGAGAAAAAATATTATTCGCAACGAACCCAAAGTTCAATAAAAACTAACTGAACCTATTACTAAATACGTAAAAAAAGCCATTATTATGTATACCGTGTAACCAAACAGTTCATTATTATGACAAATGGATTTATCTTAAAAGTTACAAGGGCGCACGCTTACTGGATATTATCCAATATCATATTATTTTCTTAAACCATGGCCATGATAATTTGGAAACAACGGAAAATAATTAATACGGTATTGCTTTGTCTGACTAAACCGTAGCCAACCTTAGGACATCCATGAGATTTCCTAACGCATAAAAGGTAGAATTTTTTCTCTCTTCACAAAGGTTCACCTTATAAACATACAACAACAACAAGAATTATAACGTTTTAATAAAAATGCATAAAATAGGATCCCTTGTGAGAGACTGGCGTCCATACTAGGATACCCTGTCTGACGAATCATCAGGATCTCACAATTTAATCTCAATTAACATTACAATGGTCAATTTTCAAACTCTAGTAGATGAAACGACATTGCGGCAGCCCCAAGTGGAGATGGCAGACTCCAACAACAAAGATTGGTCTTCAGCAGCTCTGCACAGAGAGAGGTGAAAGGAGAGTAGAGATGCCTTTGCCCAGCCGGGGGACAATACGGGATAGTAAAAAGGTAAAAAATATGATAATTTATGATGCAGAAAGAAAGCAGCAAGAAACTCTACTTGCACTCACATGACGATGGGGCAAGCCCTGAGTTCATAAGTAAATTTCTTGAGTGCTCTGCCTTGGGGTGAGATGAAACTGCAAGACAATCCAAAATCAGTTTGGAAAAGGTTGACGAACAGTAGTATCAAATAATAATTACTACAGCATAATCAGCCTATAATATTCCCACTGCTGGGACACAGGCCTCCTCTGTGTGAGACGGAGTGGGCCGTAATCCACATACGGGCCCAGTGCGAGTTGGTAGATGTAACATGTCTTCGAACTTTTGGTACTAGTAGGTACATGCCGGTTTCCTCGCGATGTTTGCCTTCACCGCTGTAAGAGCAATGGTGATAAAATAATTCACACAAAAAAAGCACCTGTCGGGGTTCCTGAGCACAGGGTATTTTATCAGATGATTACCTATATTCTATAGATATTAGACTGATGGCTGACCTGATCTGCCTGGAAAAAGGCTTGTAGTCTTTTTTTTTTTTTGAGGGTGGGAAATCATCAAATAACTTCTCCCGCTCTGGGCGGAGCGGGAGGGTGTGTCAGACTCTTACTGACTAAAACCCACCCGTATTCCTTCCTGTTGCCTGTGTTGCGGGGGCCTCGGTGACCCATAAGTACCTTCCCGCGACCCCGGCAGGCATCGGCCCTAGTGGACCCCTACTATATGTGCTGACCACATCTCTTTGAGGCGCGCGTGGAATACAACGCGCCGTCGACCCGGGCCTGGTCCTTACCGGACGGTGAGCTACCCATTGCTCACCGTCCGCAAGCCCGCGCCTACGGTGGCCGGAAATCCGAGGCTTGTAGTCTTGACACTGTTGTTATTTATTAAGTATATTAAAGAAAGAAAAATATGTTTGTCGGCAAAACCATAACCCAAGTGGCAGTCAACAGTGAACAATAGTCAAAGAGAAAGATGTAAAACTAAGAAAACTGTGACTTGTTATATTATAACGTACCGCTTGAAACGTTTTCATAGTGCATTTGTTACAAAACAGTGTTAAAAATATACGATTACATTGTTTAAAACCAAATACAATAATTTAATCCTGTTATTTCAGCGATGCGTATAGGCAAGATTTGATAAACGCTTTTATATAAGGAAGAAAAATATATTTTGAGTTTTAATCAATCTGTCTAGCCGTTTATTTTTGGGGTCAGCTTCCAGTGTAAGCGAATGCAGCTGAGCGACTGCCTATCTGACCACCACAACCAAATTACTGCGTACCCTTGGTAAGACTGGTTGACAGATTTTTGGTTTTCTGACTACCCGTAATGACTGGCAAAGATCTACGAATGACAGCCGGGACCAACGGCGTAACGGGCAGCTTACCGCATCCTCGTCGCCAATATTACGTACACGGGTGCAGGGACGGTTGCTAGTTCTAGCAACGCACTGGTCACAGAACACTATTAGACCTAGCGAGGCACTGGTTTATTCCAGAGTCGGACTCGCTCTTACAGTGATGATGACTCTTAGGTCCGTATGAGCGTCAATCAGTCGATCACTGTTTAAGTATAGAATCAGTACTCGAGCATCGGTCATATTCCAGAACGGTAATCAATCTCTATTCAGCTGAATCGACTCAAATCGAACCTCAAGCAGAGATGTGTATTGTCTATGTATCAGCCTGTTTTCGTTTACGATTTATTTTATTTACCAACTTTGTTTTAATCTTCACTGGATTAGAAATATTAAAATATATCATAAGCGCCCAATTATTTAGGAAATCTGCGTTATTAGTTCGGTCTAGTTCGGTCCCGAATACTCGTAGTACAATTCCTCACTTATTTAAATAAAGTATAGTAATTTTATACGCATAATTATGGTAAGGCTTAAAAGACTTGTATCTATGGCCATAAATAGGTACGCTATTTAATAAAAATGTCAGTATGTCAAACAATTTATGCAAATGAAAACATCGTAGATATTTTGATTAGTTTTGTTATTTGTTTTGCTGATTATTATTTATTCTTATAACTTTTTAAATGGCAGGACGAAAGAAAAATAAAACACAAGAATTTGCAATTCTGGGGCTAGGGGATGCCCACGGTTATGTGGTTTTCTTAAATCATGGTCTATCATAGGTAGAATTAAATATTTTACCACGTCTTATGAAAACCTGTACCTCTTTATGAAGTTTTCACAATTATATGGGTCCTGTGTATCTCTTAAATATCTAAGAGGAACGCTAAAGTTCAACCTTCTATTTGCATCATCATTACTTCTTCAAATATATCCATTTTGATATTAAAACTCGACAACTTACGCTTGAAACAAAAATTGGCATGACAATTCTATGCTCAAGCGCGGTCTCGACCACACTTGGGCGATTACAGATCAAATCACTGCTTGGGTTCGCTTTACGAACTGAGTAACGTTCTAAAATAAAGCGATACTCAGCTGAACTATGATCAATGAATCTATGCTTGAGGAACGTTCTAAAATTAAAACTTGACCTAAAACTAGTTTTAAACAGAGATCAATGCTTGAGTTTCCTTCTGTAATACGGGCCTTACAGTGTAGATAGCGCGCGGGAGTGTGATCCTTGCACACAGGTCTCGATATGTAATAGATTGTCACCCATCCATGAATTGACCGCGGCAAGCATAGCTTAACATTTGATCGACCCCTGCGGCTGTTATCATTTAGCCACGATTTCAAATGTATCATAAACGTTCAAGATTAGACGTTATTATAAACGAAAATCCTGCTTTTTGAGTTAATTCAAGGCTCTATTTTATCTACATCCTTATTATATTTTAATGTTATAAGCAAAAGTCAAGGATATGCTGACTAATTTTGTATTCAGTGGTCGATTCTACTTATTACCAAAATTTCAGATTCCATGATTTAGTTAAAGATTGATCACGAAACTTTGGATGTCGTGTGGGAAAACAAATGTACCGAAAACTGCTGTAAATAATTGTGATTGAAATAATTGTTTTAAGGGTCGGATAATCGCCGTTGACCTTGGCAATACAAATGCGCGTCTCACGTCGCGCGTCGCGCCGCGCGCCTTTCGATTTCGTAGGGAATATTTATTTTTAGTAAAAAAAATCACATGATGAATTATAGATAATAAAATAGAACGTTCATAAAAAAAAATTCGATATGACCAAAGCTAGTATTCCTATATAGGTATATCTTACTAAGTTACTATGCACTGCTATTTTGCATAAGAAAAGTGGCTGCAGATTAAATACAAATTAAAGATTTGATGAACATCACGTTACCTGGCCCCCTTAGAACTTAATAATCAAATATATGGACAAACTTAAGTCATAAAATAACTAGCACAAACCACGTTCTACCAAACTACATCTGAAACGTGACGGGTCATAGACCAACATTTTGGGTGTGCCAAGATTGAGAACCCTGTAACCTACAAGCTACAACACAAAAGCTACCATAACCTACAAAGCCTACTATTTGGAAATAAGTAACAAGTTCTCACGACCTTGTGCGTGGAAATCTCATTAATTAAAAAAGGGCTCTTATTAATTCTAACTCTCAGTAGTAAGCTTCTTCTCAAGCATTTTGAATGTGTTATATTACACACACCTAAGATAACATCACGCATATATATATTCCTCGAAAGGTTAAGCAGAGGTGCACCTATAGTATACACCTACATTTCACCATTTATGTTTAAGTCCCATGCAATAGGGGGCGATCCTATTGCCATTTTATGAGCCAATAACAATTCAATGGTTCACCATTGAATGGTGAGCTATCGAATATCGATCAGATGCATAAAACGCGCGTGAGTTAAACCGTAAATGACCATAAACACTATTTCATATAACACCTTCCGTGAATGAGTGACATGCATGTTTGGGATGTTACTCACGTGAATATTTTGGATATACCCAAACTGTCTCGGAATACATATATGCACGTTAGTAAAGTCTTATACATCCATATACCTACATCAAATAAAAAGCAGCCAAGTGCCCTCCCACTTGGCTGGTTTTTGGGATAAAGTTATCCGAACAAGAGTTACGTTACGTTAGTTAAGTCACTCAAGATTTATTTTTGGTGTCAAAAGTATGAAACAGATGACATTTAATTTTTAATGTGTAATGTTTTAATGTATATCTAATCAATCTTTATGTATATTTCTATATAATTTGTAGTGCGTAATAAGGGAATAATTTCCTGAAATAAGAAAATATTTTATTTTATATAATTTACCTACAGTTTAGCAGCACTTTATGAGTGTGTTCCTGAAAGCGTCGTTGTATTAATAAGTTCTTATTGCAATGACGTTTTACTTGTTTCTCATCATATAAATGCAGCAATACCGGTTATCATCAACGTTCGCTACACTCTTCGATTCATACATTACGATACGCGTCCATTCCGCGCGTCCGCTTCCGTAACTCCTTTAGAAAGTTTACACATAAAATATTTACCACCGCGCTCGAAAATATTGTTCGCTGTACATTTACGCATAATAATGGGCCACCCTCCAAACTTCGCGAGCTGAGTCACCGTTGGTCTACAAACAAAACGGATTTTACGTGGTCAGTGTATGCAAGTTAAGTTGCATGATACGTTCGCGTGAATAATTCTTTGGACCTCATTAGCACTTCAATGACTACTTAGCATTATTCAATTGTAAATCAACAATGTCGATGGTTTGTTTATGAAAATTTATTGCCATATGCGGATAGAAGTAATTAAAATGTGTCATATTATGCGTTGGCTAAGATTCCGTAGGCCAGAGTTTTCAATGTACACACGGCTACATATTATTATCATTTCCAGTATAAGCTGACCTCTCAATGTACGGAAATCCTGTACGATGCGAGATCAGCATATATTTGAAATATATAGCTTGATATGTAGCCGTGTGTACCTATTTTTTTTCTGAATAGATTATTTCTCTTTCAGCCAACCAAGGGTGGTGAAGAGATAAGATGGCAGGTGCTCTGTTTCAGAGAAACAAGTTTAAAAAATATATTCCAACGAATTATAAATAAAATAGGTACACAAGCACAGAAATAGGTTATACAAAACACATTTAAACAGCCAATTTGTAACGTGTTGAATTGAATATTCATTAAAATATTACAAAAGCTAATCAATTAGTCAAATATATAAATGACACTGATCGAATACTATACGGATACTAACAAAAAACCTACCACCTAAATCACTGTTAATTATAAAATAAAACCTGTTGAAAGATAAAGACATATTTATGGCTGCTCTCAAAATAAAGGCTCCTACAAACTGGCGCGACTTGTCGCGCGACGCGTCGCGACACAAAGGCACCGCTTGTAGCGCTACACGCGGTGTCTTTGTGTCGCGTCGCGTCGCGCGACAAGTCGCGCCTGTATGTAGGAGCCTTAAAACCAAACCGTGAACCAAGAATTAATGACGATCTTTGAACCTCACACTCTGTTGCTACTTCATTATGAAAACGATACTTTTTAAACTACTACATTCTTTAAATCTGAAAAAACCGTTTTTTATTTCAAAAATCGAATTGAAAACAACAAATGACAATTTTTGCCAGGAATGGATTTAATAAAAAAAATAAGTTGTTTAGTTAGTAACAATGCAGCAATAAAGTAATTATTAAAGCATATTCATTCTCTTTATAGAGCAGGGGTAGCCAACCGGTCGATCGCGGCTATTAGTCCAGTCAATCGTGGCAAGAAACACGTGACAAAAACATATAAGTTTCATAAACTCAATAATAACATCTATAATGTAAAAAGATAGATTTCAAATGGACCACATGATATTTCAAAACGAAATGATTACTCTGCGCAGCGATATGTCTCTAAAAGCAAGGTCACCCTCTGGTCTAGATTTCTGGGCATTGGCTTCTAACGAGAAATAACCAAACTTGAAGAAATGTGTTGAACAACTTACGTTCGTGTTTTGGTTCAACATATTTAGGTATGTGAATCAGCATTTTCCTATTTAAAACAAACAAAAAATAAACACCGTCTTCGCTTGACAGACGCTCATACTTTGGATGCATTAAGGTTGGCAATATCCAACTATAAACCCGATTTTGCATCTAGCAGGAGATGCACAGACGCAATGCTCACACTAATAAGTAGGTATTAAGAATAATTTGATGTTTTTTCACTTATTAAAATAAAAAACACAACATTTGTATACCAATATTGTGTCATATTGCAGTCCAAGAAGTTCTTGGTAGATCGCACAGGGTTTCGTCAGTTAAGAGTAGATCTTCGGTCTGATCAAGTTGGCCACCCCTGTTATGAAGGAACAAGATTGCATCTTTTATTACAAATTTAAATTGTAGAATAATGTATTACAACCTACGTTGGATAAATTTTGAAGAAATAGAAGAAGACAATTATTTATTCTTGAAAAGACGACGACACAGCTATACCAAACTACACTCTTTGACTTTGCTTCCTATAAATGCTTATTGAAATAAATTTGAAGGTTAAATTAGTAATGATTTATCTATAATATCCGTATCTAATACTTAGGTTTTTTTTGAGCCTTTAATTTGTCACCAATAAAAAAAATGCAGTTCTAACTGTCAAAGCTCATCTCTGAATGACGCAAATTATTTTGTCAGAACGTCATATCTGCATTAATTATTCACGGATGCCATTAACAACTCACAAAAAATTAAATGTGTTCAAAGAAATGATACTTAAATCACCACCCGTAATACTAGTTTTTTCAATACAGTAGCAGTTTTTCCTGTGAACTAGTTAACTGTGGGACCATGATGCAATTTTGATAATAAAATTACGCATGTTGAGCAAAAAAATGCACTTACGACGTTCTTCGGGTTAATACAGGTTTTTGTAACCATTTTCGCCTATTAATTGTTGTTTGAAACGGATTTAAAAATGATTACGGAGTTTTTACTTATTGTGTAATTATTAAGATACATTATTTCAGATTTATGTGTTTTTAAAGTTAATTTTCTATATATAAATGTGATGAATACTAACATTTTTATCGACTTGTGAAAGGAATAATTTAAAAACGCAGGAAAATATTTTGCATATTTGTATAAAATTCAGATATATTATAAAACACGTATAATAAATATTTTTTTAAATGGTCTGCATCTTGATAAAGATGTAGAAACCGGTAATATTTCAAACGGAAGTTTATTCGCATACTTTTTAAAAACGTATTATATCTTTTACAGTATCGAAATTGCCTAATACGTATTTCTGGAGTTATTGATTCGCCCATAGTAAATTAACTTCGTGCAAATCGCCTACAGAAAAAAATCATATTATTTATTGTCGGTTCGCCGTATTGGGCATGTAAATTCATGCGAATCCACCAATAGTCGAGCTCATTGCCAGCAAATGGTCGCAAAGCCAGACTACGGGCTCCTGCTGAGAAATTCCAGCTAGAAAATTAACTCTTTGCCCGACCCGGGAATCAAACCCAGGATGTCATGCTCATCAGAAGCGCTTGCGGCCACTAGACCAACAAAGCAGTTTGCATAAATCTACATTTACGGAACATAAAATATTTATCAAGTTAGTAACTGACCAGTTTTACAAACAATAATATATACGTGTAACTGTAGAATTAATATATGCGGACAGTGCACCTGTCGTTCTAGGTATATAGCTTTTTACGTAAGTTTTCTTCTACTTATGTAAGCTAGATAAATATATGGCGTTCGTTGATGTCTTTTGCTAAGATCGTTTGTGCGCAAGAGTCGTTGCTAGATAAAAAAAGCGTTAGTACAACGAACACGATTGGGGAAAATAGATCCAAGATACAATGGTCCATATACAATTCAAAGGTGCTTGCCAAAAGATAAAAAGTTAAAAACATTGAAAATGTATTACGTACCTACGTGTTATTTGTTTATTGTAATGAATATGTGTTTTACCTGTAATGGCTCTTCCGAAATAATAAAGAAATACCTAAGTCTGAAAAGAAAACCTAATTGAATGTGACAAAAAAGCTCCTTTTAAAACAAAAAATATTAATTTCTGAGTGCTGTTACTTGATCTTCTTAGAAAAAGATTGATCATTTTTTAAGCGAAAAATGTTACTAGGCACAAAGACCGCTTTTCTTTTTCAAAGCGCGAATTTTTCGCGAACTTGCGCAATCCTACTTTATTTCGCGCTTATTTCATTTCTTTTTGCCAACGACAATGTTTTTTTCGCTGTAACTGATACAAGGCTATTTAAAGAATTTTCGTAGTTTACGTGATTATGGTTAATTATACGTGGACGTAAGTCTCACGTCAACGTAGTTATTCACTTAAGATTTGTAATTTTAAATGTCATTGTAACTTCACAAGCAAAAGAAAACGAATCTCTTCTTGTATCGTTACAATCGCACGCTATCACGTGATAATTAGCTACTTATTATTTTTAATTAAAATTAAATATTTCTTAGTTTTTAATTAAAAAACACACTCACCGTAAGGGAGACGACGACGTAACTCTTAACACAAAACTGTTACCAAAAAATATCCTTTCAACTTTCGAATTTTTATTGATGCAACACCGGTTTTATTTTATATTTATTTCACGAGTCACTTTCTCAGAGAAAAAGTACGCACGCGTTCTTTTTCGAATCGTAGTTCGAAATTTGAAAACTGTGCGGGAACGGGCGAGTAGCTTCGCTCCGTCCGAGACGATGACTGCGAACTACCGCGAACAGACAGAGTCGGGCGCGTTCGTTCCCCCGCGCATCGGTCAATGCAGTTTGACAATCGTATCGCAATCTCCTAGCGACTGAAACTTATATGCAACATACATTGCTTCTCATACTATTACAACTTTTCTCAGCTTGGAATACCAACAATTTCAGTTACAGTTTCAGTCAACTAAGTGTAATCGTGAAACAAAGAATGAATGTAACCGATTCATACGTTCACAGTGAATAAACGATTAATATAAGCGGTTTTTAGGAAACAAGAAGTTGTGGGTTTAATTCATTTTGTGTGTTCAACGATCCTTGTAATGTCTTCTGACGAGTTGGGATGAAGACTTTTCATGTAAATTTTTAGTTATTGTTAATTGTAACTGAAGAAATGGATTCACACGGTAATTTGCATACATTGGTTTATTCATTAGATCGAGATATTTCATTGTCAAAACGTGAAAATAGCTAATGTACACTGTACAGGTTTTTACGCTCATAATATAAATAATTTATTGTTTTTTTTTTTGGTAAATTATTTGGTACAGAATGCATAGTAAAAATCTTTTGGTAGACTTATCAAAAGTAAGTTTGAGAATGATGATAAATTAATTATATAAATTGGGTATTCTACAAACACTTTTAGGCTCAATTTACATTGCCGCGGAACGAAATGGAAGCGATTTTTTTTGTACAAAGCATAATAAACTTTATTTCAATAACGTAACGTACAAACTAGATACGAGCCAAATAACAGGCCGCGCGTTTTCTGGAGAATTCTCGCGCATTCTCGGTAATTCCCGCAGTAACAAGCTCGTATTATTTTGTACGTTACACAATTGACATAAAGTTCATATTGCATTTTTTTTTGTACAATATCGTTACAAAAACTCGCTTCCATTCCGTAGCAATGTAAATTGAGCTTTACATGTCAAAACAAATTAATATATTTAAGGATTATTATCAGTATTCGGCTATTACAACAAGTAAATTGCTGCCTGTCGCGCCCCCGATATCGCGCTAGTCTGCACGAGCTTTTAAGCTGGGAATATTTCAGAAAGTCCTAGCCACCAACAGGGCGCAATAATATTTTTTTTTTTTTTACTTTCTCGTTGGTCTTGCGATCGCAAGTGCAACTACTGGCACAGGGTCCTGGATTCTATTCCCAGGTTGGGCATTGGGTTTTTTCATTAGGAATATCTCAGTAGCAGCTCATGCAGAGTCTGAATTGGGTCTCGGTTAGCGGCAAATAGCTCGCTCCCTATACCTTATACCCCTATACGGGGATTTTAACATAACAGGCAGTTTGAAAATGCGGTCATGTTTGCTACTCTTCTTTGCTAATCTTCCTTCTGGGGATACAAGCGAGATGTTCTATTATGACATATTATTTAACCTTCCTTCCTTCTAGGGATAAGAGCGAGATGTTCTATTATGACATATTATTTAACCTTCCTTCCTTCTGGGGATACAAGCGAGATGTTCTATTATGACATATTATTTAACCTTCCTTCCTTCTCAAGATAAAAGCGAGATGTTCTATTATGACATATTATTTAACCTTCCTGCCTTCTGGGATACAAGCGAGATGTTCTATTATGTCATATTACTTAACCTTCCTTCCTTCTGGGGATACAAGCGAGATGTTCTATTATGACATATTATTTAACCTTCGTGCCTTCTGGAGATACAAGCGAGATGTTCTATTATGACATATTATTTAACCTTCCTTCCTTCTGGGGATACAAGCGAGATATTCTAATATATTATGACATACATATTATTTAACCTTCCTTCCTTCTGGGGATACAAGCGAGATAGATGTGTATCTAATAAATTACATAAAAGCTTTTTTTAGCTAAAACTATCTAGATTACCACATTTGTCAAAACAATACACATGGCTCTAAACACCTTAAAACAACATACCTGCCACACTTGATCCCGCGAAAGTTGATCGAGACGAAACAAGTGAACTGTGGAAAACGTGTTATCCTGACATTTGAAGACAGCTGCTGGAAACCCATCCATTATGGTGACCTTTGGGTTGGCAGCTTACTGTTAAACATTCCTTTATGAAGCAATATCGGCAATTCTATTGGAAGACTTGATACTATCAGTAGCATTGGGATTATTGGGAACCTTGCCCATACCAAACTTTATCAAGTAATTATTTAAAAAACAAAAAACCCGACTGCAAAAACACAGAATTTTGGTATCGCAGGCGGGGACAGTCGAATAACCTGAAATATGGTGTAACTTTTGATTGTCCCCGCCTGCGATACCAAAATTCTGTGTTTTTGCAGTCGGGTTTTTTGTTTTTTAAATAATTTATTTTATTTCAAGCTTTTTAGTTTTATTAACATATATATTTGAAAATTTCTCATTACTAGCTTTTATTTGATACCAATATTGTTGCAATTAATTAAAAAAAACCCTTCCCCTCCTTTTTTTGTATTTTCAGATGCAATTTATAAATATTATATAGCCTATGTGACTCCCACAATGAAGGCGAATCTAAGGACACCTCATATGTTAAAATCCATCAAGCCGTTTAGGCTACAGAGCGTGCCAAAGAAATAGACATACATACATACATACATACATACATACATACATACATACTCTCGAAAAACATTACCCTCCTGAGGCAGTCGGGTAAAAAAATCATGCTGTAGGTAATCTACATGATCTTTCATGATATTATTATGCATGTACTAGATATATTTGCACGACTGTTATGTCGAATATAGTGAGACTAAAATTATTTTATAATGTTAATATGTAAGTACTCGTAGGTACCTATATTCTGGCAAATAAATACATTTCATTTCAATTATCAGTTTCAAAAATGCTTCAGCTTTGATGATAAATTATATTTATTTCTGTAATAGGTTAAAAAAAATCGGCCAAGTGCGTGTCGGACCACGCACAATGAAGGGTTACATAGTTGGGATGAATTTATCCAAAGAACAAACTTAATATTGTAATTGAAATATATATTCCCCTATACATTCCAACTGTAAATGTAAGTTTGTACGCACAGTATTGAGTGATTTACCATGTTATTTTAAGACCATAGACTTCTTATAGGTTTTTCCTTTAATCTATAAGTATAGAACTATTCTCTGTTTTTTTTTTTTTCAAAATTCAGCCGTTTCGGATAAAAGGGGGAACGGCCAATTTTCATATATTTTCTTTAATAACATTAAAACTTATTATTCTGAAATTATAAGAAAACTATATTTGAAATCTTCATAACAAGTCCTTTCATCTGATATGTCACACGGTCCAGTTTGAAAAAAAAATATTTTAATTGTCTTGTTATCGCCCAAAACCCCATATTCAAAATTAATGTATTTACGTTCCACGTGTTTGGGTAACAGAAATTCACTTGTGTATCCAATTTCAACTTAATCGGTCCAGCAGATTCGGAGCAAATCGGCTGTGACAGACGAACAGACAGACAAACACACGAGTGATCCTATAAGGGTTCTGAGTTTCTTTTTGAGGCACGGAACCCTAAGAAACGTTTTTGCATATTTGTCATAAATAAATTATGTTTTAAATCTAGACGAGGTCGGTGTTTCCTATCCGACTACTTTGAGAATACACATCGAAACCAATTC
This sequence comes from Atethmia centrago, assembly GCA_905333075.3. Taxonomy (NCBI): domain Eukaryota; kingdom Metazoa; phylum Arthropoda; class Insecta; order Lepidoptera; family Noctuidae; genus Atethmia; species Atethmia centrago. Next base: position 18,777,358 of record HG995368.1, read on the forward strand.
ACAATCACAGTCTCTATTATAGTCCTAAATTAATTTATTCAATCACTAAAAAAAAATATTGATAAGAAATCTGTTATGGTGACCAAGTTGTTTCTGGCATAGGTCCCTTTTCTTGCCGAACTGAGAGTGGATATGGCAACCCACAGGTTTAGTGTGACGAAGATAAGTATTCCTTCACACATGGCATGTCCATTATTTTTACATACAACTTTCTTTACTGACCAGTTAAGATTTTGATAAAACAAACAAAACTAAACTTACGACCTCATCATAGCCGTAATGGCTAGGAAATTATGAGAGGAATTTAACTTAAAACAAAAGTCTTTGTAATACTCTATAATCCCATGTAATAGATTGTCGTGAGTATTTGCCCACGATTCTGTAGTAGATAGATACTGCGCAGGGGCCACTAGTGAATGATTGCGTCACTCACAGCGCATTATCAAATACTCAAGCACTACTTAAAACTAGATTCAAGCCATTTGATTGGTTAAAACTAGTTTTAAGTAATGTTTGAGAATTGAGTGACGTTCTGTAATACGGAACTTAGACAGCGCATGGCAGCTTTGAGATTACCTACGAATATTTCGCCGATTTGTACCAATTGTGATAATGTTTCTTAAGTTTAAATAAAGGTTTCTGGGGTATATTTATATCAAGAGTATTACATTACTAAATAATTTCACCCTTGTTACAGTTTTGTCGATCATGTGCCACCCATGTGGTAAGTCGGTCGGTGGTAAATGATAAACGATATCTGTAAGTAGGTTTGTACAAACACTTTTACATGTCAATCATATTTTTAGGTCCGCGTTTCCTGACTACTCTGAGAAGAAGGGCCGAAACAAACTCAGAGGTCACAGTCTGTTTTAAAATCCAGACATAATCTTGGTCAGATCATGTGAAGACCATGTAGAGTGGTGTATGAAATAGTCTTTTGATGAAAGAACCACACAGACTGAGTGCACCTGTCCAGTCAGTGCCCGCATTTGTCAGTAGTCGTAAAATGAGTCGGTATCAGAGAAATAATCTGTTGAGGATTTTAAATGAGAAGTTAATGTAGATTCTGATAACAGCAGGCTTATCAATCGAGAACAATACAACAATACAATAAGAATTGGTTAGCAAATACACACACATAACAATAACGAACTGTATTTTTATTGCAAGAGTTCTAAGAAAATAAATATCGTACATTTCAATATAATTTATATCTAATTTTCCATATAACAATTTAAAATAATGATACAAATTATGTCTACCGAAGTTATTTATTTATGAATTAGAGATTACGGCATATTCTCTCGAACCAATATGCTGTCGGTACTTAGTTGCCAACGAGAAGTAATTTGAGCCACATTTCTACATAAGTTACGCAAAATATGTACTATATGAAACTTGTAACACTGTAAATGGACTACATCCGATCCCAATACAGTTTATTTATATCTACTTATAGATGAGTTATGGTGGGAAGCTATTTTTAGGTATACGGAATTCATTACAACAACAAGGAGCACTGTGTCAGAAAATTGTAGATGTATCTAATGGAAACATTTAGAGGGTTTTCTTTTTTATTTTGATGTAAATCGTTTTTTTCTAAATAAAGGTACTTAAAAAGCCTACCTTTATCTATAAAACCAAAATAAGACATCATTTTCAACTTTCTAAGCACTACAAGATCGGAAAAAATAACTGATGTAGGACCAAACCTCTTTTCAAACCTCTAAACTTTATAAGATAAATAAAAATTACGGTTTCTCAGCTTTTGTACAGAAAATATGTCAAACCGCCATATTTATTTTACAAATAAAAGCTATCTGACGATTAAAAAACTGACCCCAAAAGAAAATTAATTCGAGAAGTACCTATCTAAGTAAATAAATAAATATATTATAAATATAAATACCCTCTTTTTTGAGGGTGGGAAATCATCAAATAACTTCTCCCGCTCTGGGCGGAGCGGGAGGGTGTGTCAGACTCTTACTGACTAAAACCCACCCGTATTCCTTCCTGTTGCCTGTGTTGCGGGGGCCTCGGTGACCCATAAGTACCTTCCCGCGACCAGGTATAGATACCCTCACAACACTCGTTAATATCGTCGTTTTTATTTAATTTCAAATAATAATAGTAATTTCTTTATTTACACTTCTAGAGCCAGAAATGAATGTATCTTCTCTTTAATATGTGGCAACTTTAGTTTCTTAATCAGATGACTGCACATATGTACGTACAGGAGCTAAATCTAGTTTAAGATTCAAAAATATCGAAATAACAAGATTTATTGGTTCAACGTTGTGTAACGTAAACAGAAAGATGGACGAGGTCATGTATTAGAGATTCGCCATACATTTGTATGTTATGCAATGAAAATGAACACCCACTCGCTACGTTTACGGACAGAAATAGATTAATGGAGCTTTCATACTTATACAGAAGTTTTTACAACATGTACTTGTGCTCTAACTATTTAAAAAGAAACAAGAATCTCCAATAATTGTGATTCACTTGGAGGTCTTTTAAGTTTGAATCTTTAAAGTTTGTATCTTTAAAATTTGGATCTTTAAAGCTTGGAGATAAACCTTGGATCTGCAATCTGAGGAACTGCTATACCTACTTTAAAGTTAAAAATGTGGCAGTACATTCAGGTTTATTGAAATCAAGAATTTCTGAATCATTTTGCACCGAAATGAGGATTTTATTAAATATTATTGTAAGTTCTGTCTCTCGGGGTAAAAGAGTCTTGAGTACCTACTGCAAATAATAATAGAAGTCGGTTAAAAATATTAACTAACCCGAAATGGCACTGTTTGAAATGTCAATCACTTATCTATACGTACACGTATAATAAAATGACAGCGAAGTCAAAACTGTACATTGCTTTTAGGGTTCCGTACCCAAAGGGTAAAATGGGATATTACTAAGACTCCGCTGTCCGTCTGTCTGTCTGTCTGTCCGTCTGTCACCAGGCTGTATCTCATGAACCGTGATAGTTAGACAGTTGAAATTTTCACAGATGATGTATTTCTGTTGCCGCTATAACAACAAATACTAAAAAACAGAATAAAATAAATATTTAAGGGGGCTCCCATACAACAGACATGCGTTTTTTTTTTTGATAATGGTACTGAACCCTTCGTGCACGAGTCCGACTCGGACCTGGCTGTTTTTTTTGTCGCGAGGTTTGGGAACGATTCTAATGCCGAAAATACAAGTTTTAGAAGTTTTGTCAGTTTGACTGTTTGTCTGAATGTATGTTCCAGCATCACGCAAATACTACCGGATATATTTTATTTAAATTTTGCATAGATATTCCCAATAAGCCTGGTCAGTCTGTAGGCTATAAATTATCACGCTATTTTCTATGGGGGATGAACAATATTGCAATTTGTTCGTATTCTTCTACAGTTTACCGCAAATTGTAAAAAGACGTGCCAAAAAAGGTTAGAATATTGCAGATAGCTACAGATTTAACTTTTTAAAGAATTATTATCACGCTATACCTTTATGGAGCTAAGCAGTCAATCATAACATATACAAGGTGGATTTTTGAGATTGGGCAATATGGGCAGGTACCTTAACTGTTGCCGCTATCTTAAGAAACTAGCGGTCTTAAGAGACTGTTCTAACTTTTTGAAATATTTTTATCTGCATTCACAGATTTTGAAAAAAAATTAAGGGGCAAATTTACACAAAAAAAAATTGTAGGTATATATAAAGTATCAAAGAACTCTAATGGAGTACTGAAGTTTGAGTACTAGAAAAGTCAGAAATCGCAATAACCTTCCCATATATTTCGTAGGAAATCAGACAGATGAGAGAGAACACATAATACCAGTGCAGCAGTGTATGGCAACAGTCGAATTATTCCATTACTTCACTGGGCTGAATAGGGAACGAATCCAGCAGATAGTTACAGATTAACCTTTAACCTTTTAAATGATTATCATCCCGATATACCTTATAGGAGCTAAGCAGTCAATCATGATATAATATAAGAACGGCTATTTTAGTCAGCTTTCAACAAAGCAAAAAGCTTAAAACACTTTTTTACAACAACAAAAAAAACCGAGTTCCAAAAAAAAAAAAAAAGGAAAGAAGTTGTTTTTTTTTCACTTTTTTGTTGTGATTACCTACCCCACATAAATTCGTATCACTACTTGCTATGTGGTTTTAAAGTATGCCTTTTTACATTTTATTATACTATTATTCAGACCGGGACCCCGTTGTATACCAACATATCACAAGGGTGTGATATTTTGGTACACAAAGCCACATCTTTATGTTATATTTATAAACTTTACCTTTGTTATAATCTCTATACTGTTTTCCTTGCTTCAAACATGAAATCATATTATCTCTAACTTTCTTAAATACATGTATACGCTTTCAGCTGCTTTTAGGTTTTGCTTTTCAGCTGTGGTGTTCAAACATACATGTACGTAAGTACTTACTTACGTACATGTATGTTTGAACACCACAGCTGAAAAGCAAAACCACAATGAACTGTTTCTAACACTGAAAACTGTATTTTATATAATAAATTTTCTCTTGTTGTAAAATCTTAGAATATTTTTATCCATTGACATCTTTCATCATAAAATGTCATCTGTCTAGTTTTTCATTCTCTATGCATAGCGGCCATGATAAAGCTAGTTCCACATTTAATTTAAGCTATGTACTCATGTAAACTGTTTTTATTGATTCTGGCAGGCATTCAAACTAATAATTTGAATAATGCTTCACCGAAACTTGTAGAACTTTGGTCAGAATCTATAAAAGCGGTCATCGGACCTGTTCGGTTCAGTTCTGTTTATTTCTGTCAGTCAATGCAGTCTTGGTCAGCTTTTCTCAGTCTTGTGCAGCCTAAAACTATATACTAATTATTGTAAAGTGTGAAAATATAACCATTTAAAGAAACTCATAGTGTGTGATTTGTGATTCACTCTCCATAACCTCCGGCCCTCTCACTTACGCCTTTGGAAGATTTCTAAGGCCGAAGGAGTTATAGTCGCGCGGCTTGGGACGCCATAGCCGACCACTCCTGTGTGTCATGGGAGGTCCAGACACTCGTCCCGTGGAGCGTGAGGTGCTGTAGGGCGCCTCCACTGTCAGCTGTATCGGCGAGATTCAGATAACGCCACCCTCTTATTAATCCACTCCAGGGCGGAGAGCCCTTCCATTACTAGGGCATTCTATCAACGTGGCGTTAGACACTAACACCAATTCTCTTGCTAGTGTGAAACAAATCGCACCAACTACACACAATAATACCACTAAATTAGGTACCATAAGACAAAACCTCTTGTTTAACAAGGGACGTTTTACTCCTTGGGACAGAGTTGCCGACTGACTGCGGCGGCGAAATCAACTACGGCGTGTGAAACAACAGCCTCATCTTCGTGCTCCGCCTCGTCTGCCAGCCCCGTCCCACTACTGCCTGCCGATCCAGTCCCTCAACTACCTGCCGACTCTGTCCAGCTGCTGCTAGCCGATCCTGCATCCTGCCGTCCAAGCGTCCTGTACACTCGAACTAGAACCCTGGTACTCTCTATTTTAATACCTAATCTAATCTTTTTAATATTTAGTAACACTAGTACTCTTTTTTTTTTTAACGTGACTTACGACTTTTTTTTAAACAAAACGTACTGGGCTATAGGTTTGGGAGGCTGTAGTGAATCGGTTTCCTAAGACTATGGAAAGGCTATGGCCCCTACCTGACCAATGTTTTATATAAAATACACCGATAAAATGGCAGGGGGTGACTTGCACACTCAATAATGGGCCCCTGAAAACGGGCGCTAGCACATAGTGACGTAGCGACAAGGGGTCAACACTTCCTCAGGTACTTGAGGAGTGGAGAGGTATTCCATGGCTTTCAGAACAATCCCAGAGTCCGGAAGATGGTCAAGATCCCTACGAGCACTTACTGGAATACTTCCTTCCTCCGAACATGTTTGCTCTTGCGAATCTCCTCTCAAGCCGGCCAATAAAGGCAAGAATGAGGTGGGAGCTCTGTTCCTCGTCAGTGTTATACTATTATATTAATTATGATAGTTAGTAGAACGCACACAGAAAAAACATAAAGTTTAGGCCTCTTCTGTCATCCTTGGTTATAATAAAAATAAATGCATATCTATAGATAAGTGACTGTTAATGTGAAATTCCGTGTGTTACTCGTACACGATACAACCTATTATATTATTTTAGTGATCACTGTTCGTCAGGAATAATCTGTAAGAATGCATCAGTCAGTGCAGTGTTGTGCCATTACGTAGTATATGCAGAAACGCAGGCGTTCATTAATCTACTAAAACCGAAAAACTTCGCAAGCAATGTGAAATTGCTACTGTGCTGCGAGTGTCGACCTCGGGGCGAGCTGCAGACACGGACAACTGTACGTGACTTGCTCTCGCGTCACCAGTCCTGACTCTTCATATTTTGGTTGCTGAGACCAAAACTACAAAACTGTGGCTGTTACGAGTATTTTAGTATATTGTGGTGTCTTACGACTTCCACGCGAACGAAGTCGCAGACGGAAGCTAGTGCATGATAAAATAATGTTCAAATAAATGTGAAATACCGACTACAAATAAATCTTTAACAAATATTTAAATGTTATGATTTTTTTTTTTTTTGTGTGGGAAATTATCAAATAACTTTTCCCGCTTTGGACGGAGCGGGAGGGTGTGTCAGACTCTTACTGACTAAAACCCAACCGTATTCCTTCCGTTGCCTGTGTTGCCAGGGGCCTCGGTAACCCTTTCGAACTTCCACGCGACCCTGACAGGAAATATTAGGATAATCCGTCAGATCCCATTTGAATCAATTAAAATAAAATAAAATATTCTATGAGCAGCTTTAATATTTATAGGTACCTACTATAGGTTCGGTATAAGCAACCAATAATAAAGGTAGCTTTTTAAATACCTATCCACATTACCAAACTGCCTAGCCTTTTCCTAACTATGTTGGAGGTCAGGTTCCAGTCTAACTGGCAGCAGCCGAATACCAGTATTTTACTTGGAGTGTCTGCCTATCTGACCTCCACAACCGGTTGTCAGACCACTGGTTGAAAAATTTTTGGGCTTCTGACTACCCGTATGGTATGTAACGACTGTCAAAGATCTACGAATAACAGCCGGGACCAAGAGCTTTACGTACTTTCCAAGGCACGGAGGGTTGTTGGTATGTAGTGAATGGTCACCCATCCACGAACCGACCGCGGCAAGCGTAGCTTAACCTCGACGGACAGAGCGGCTGTTATCATTTTATTTAACCTAAACTATCCACATTACCAACATTGTTACTTAAAATTGTTTCTAATGAGCGTATATATACATAACCAGCCTATAATGTTCCCACTGCTGGGACACAGGCCTCCTCTCGGAGAGAGGGAGTTGGCTGTAGTCCACCACGCGGGCCCAGTGCGGATTGGTAGATGACCGTGTGTATGTAAAGTTAAAACATCATTAAAATATTATTAGATCTGCAATAAAATCTAAATGAGAGCGATTCCGGACGCGATTCTATCGAATTTGTCCTTGATATAGATTGTTTAGATTTGCTTCATCGACCGTATTTTAAGCTTCCTCTGAAACTAGTTCTTTATTTAAAACATACGGTTGAAAATAAGGGGGGAGGGGCTTGTGGCTAAGTAATAACAGCCGCTCGATCGATCAGGTTAAGCTACGCTTGCCGCGGTTGGTCCATCGATGGGTGACCATATTTACATACCAAGACCCCTCCGTGCCTCGGAAAGCACGTTAAGCCGTTGGTCCCGGCTGTCATTTGTAGATCTTTGACAGTCGTTACGGGTCGTCAGAAGCTCGAAAGTCTGACAACCAGTCTTACCAAGGGGTATCGTGTTACCCAGTAACTGGGTTGTGGAGGTCAGATAGGCAGTCGCTCCATGTAAAATACTGGTATTCAGCTGTATCCGGGTAGACTGGAAGCCGTCCCCAACGTAGTTGGGAAAAAGGCTAGGCAGATGATGATGGTTAAAAATAACAGCCGGTCTATTTTATAAAAATCTCATCGTGGAAAACTTAGGTGAAGTAAGTTTGAACTGAGCTGTTCTTTCACCAAGGATTGACACCATTGATAGCACAGAAGAGATTTTTATAGAATACATCGCCCGAAGTTTTCGAATGTCATGATTTAAGAGACTGACAACACCTAAACCGCGGTCAATGTCAGACTACATAGAGAAGAAAGAGAAGTGCGATGACACAACGCTTGTAATTTATTGCAAAATATGAAGCAATTATCTATTTACTAAAAATTGAGTTGAGTAATCGAAAACAAAAAACAACCAAGTTCTGCATTTAAATAAGAAGTTCTTGTTATTAATTAAATACGTAACGTATGTTGATATTTAATATAGATATTTTGGTTTGAAACTCAAAGTAAGAGGTTAGTTTAACGTTAGTTTGTAACGAGATATTTATTCAAATCGTGTTTCGGTAACAACCAAGTTCTTAGAAATATGTTCAAAATTAATATATATTTTTTCCGCTACCACAAACTATACAGATTTGGCAAATTTATTTCTGAAGACAAGCCTATTTTGGTCGTTTGCCTCTTGTCAGCTCCTTAATGAAAAAGTCATTAAATAGAACAAATCTAACTTAGCGAGATGTATTAATGATTGTAATGATTATAATTCTGTAAATACATATTTTTTATTGTCGCGAATCATATTTTGAATAAGATACAATCTGACACTAACCTGCAAATTGCAAAAAACGGAAGAAAAATTTAATTTCGCGAGCTATCTTTGCGGATCCACCTTTAATCAACCTAGCGGGTGGTTTCGAAATAGTTTATACAATGCTGAGAGATTATTAAAAAATAAATGACTAGTTAAGGGTCGGGTAATCGCCGTTGACCTTGGCCATACAAATCCACGTCGCACTCACGTCACGCTGTCGCACGTTGTTCGATTAGGTACATATGAATCAAACGGTGGTAACGAAAATATGAATATTTGAAAAAATCTGATAGAATTACAGATATGAAAATAGTCTGTTCATACAAAAAAAAAAACATGAAAATATGTTTAGAAGTTTTTTTATGCTTTGGAGAGACATGACTTCCTGAATTTATTTGGTAAAGTATTTTACTACAATACTTAAATATTCACTTATACGTATATAAAAATGATGTCGTTCTAGTTTAACATACATTTTCTGCCTTACTTGCACTATATGAAGGCGTAATATCAGATTTAAAAGTCACTAAAATCATAATTATGTCGGCGCCTTAAGTAATGCTTGAGTTTTGAGTGAGGTCCAGTAATACGGGCCTTAGCCTTATCGATAGGCGGCTAAAACTACAGGATGTTATTTTAACTAACCTCGTTGAATTGCATTCATTCAGAGAAGATTTCGCCAGGAATCTGTTAGTGTTTTTCCTAATGGTAAAAGACAAGGTCCTTTTATATTAAACAGGGTTTAGCATAAAAAAAATACCACGTAAAAATAATGTAATAAAAACTAAAACCTCGATTTAATGTCAAATCCTCAGGATTTTTTAAAAATATTCAATGTTAATTAACATGTTTCCTACTAATCTTCTACAAGTTATTAGTTTTTCTTCGAACAAACAAGTTCGAAGTTGTGGCATCCGGATGTTTTCGTCCTTCTTCTTGTTTTAATAAATTAACTTAATTTTTAAAAACACTTTATTTATATCAACAATGAGTTTGAATAGACATACAAACAATAGAGTATTATTAGTTTTATACATAGTACATAGTTCATCGATTATACATGGTTTTATACATGCCTCAATTTAAATAAAATAAATTATTAAAAAAAAACAAAAAACCTGACTGCAAAAACACATACCTAAAAGGGAAAAACAAGAATAGAATAGAATCAAATAGAATACCCTTTATTATGTACACCATAAAAATTACAGATACAAATGTTGAAATTTTACAAGGGGTGACACAAAAATGGGCGGTCTTATCGCTAAAAGCAACATAACAAGCAACCTGAAATATGATGTAACTTTTGATTGTCCCTGCTTGCCTGCGATACCAAAATTCTATAGATTATAATGCTTTTTATGTTGCTTTTAGTGGATAAGACCGCCCATTGTGTCACCCCTTGTAAAATTTCAACATTTGTATCAGTAATTTTTATGGTGTACATAATAAAGAGTATTCTATTCTTGTTTTTCCCCTTTTCAGTTATGTGTTTCTGCAGTCGCGTTTTTTATTTTTCTAAATAATTTATTGTATTTCGAGCTTTTTAGTTATATTAATATTTATATACATGTCGGAAATACGTAGTCACTCGTTTGACTAATCGGGACGTCAGCGCCACCAAGCGGCGCTCGACAGAGTCTACAACATAACGCTTGACCGGCGTTAAGTGCAGTTTATCGAAGGCAGTATTTTCGGAGGCGGTCAAGGAGTCAACACGTTTAGAAACTGTCGCGCGTACCGTATAGTTGTGTCGTGTACCTACGGTGTATGAATAGCCAGTGTGATTATTTGATCGTAAATTATAATTTGATTTAAACTGCAAACGGTTTTTCTATTGTGCAATAACCAACACTTCCCATTGTACGCCCACAGTAGTTAAAATATGGCTGATGATAATGAGCGAGACGTACCTTCTCCGTCGTACATATATATATTTGAAAATTACTAGCTTTTATTTGATACCAATATTGTTGCAATTTATTAAAAACTTAATAACATCGCCTCCTTTTTTTTGTATTTGCTGGTGCAATATATAAATATTATATAGCTAATGTCACTCCCACAATGAAGACGAATCTAAGGACACCTCTTATGTTAAGGCTCCTACATACCGGCGCGACTTGTCGCGCGACGCGTCGCGACACAAAGACACCGCGTGTAGCGCTACACGCGGTGTCTTTGTGTCGCGTCGCGTCGCGCGACAAGTCGCGCCAGTATGTAGAAGCCTTTAACATCTATCAAGCCGATTAGGCTACAGAGCGTGCCAAAGAAATAGACATACATACACACATACATACATACATAATCTCGAAAAACATTACCCTTTCTGGGGCAGTCGGGTAAATAAATGCTTAGTTTGGGGTTAGTTTATAATGGTGCCGATTCCCTTGTTCACAAACTAAACTAAATTTAAGTTCAGTGCATCTTTTTCTTTCTATTTCATTAAGAAAAGGACAGAAGATAAATTTTAGTTTAGTCCTGTCAAATCAATCACCGCTTGACGTAAATTGACGAAATTTTAGTAGGCAAGTTTTTAATCACGTCTAAACTTGTATGGAGTAGTGACAGGCGCTGATTAATTTGACAGGACTAAACTAAAATTTATTTTCTGTCCTTTTCTTAATGAAATACAAAGAAAAACATGCACTGAACTTAAATTTAGTTTAGGTTGTGAACAAGGGAATCGGCACCAATGTCAGTATACCTACAACTTAGTGTAACTTTTGAATCAAAACATTTACTTAATTTAATATCCGCTATTTTCTACAGGGCTACTCGATTAATAAGTAATTTATTGCTGTTCATATACGGAATTCTTAATTTTTTGGATTCATGATTCACACTTGCTCACAACCTCGTCTAGCACTTGTTATACATATGACGTGGCATAGTAAATTCAGATTATATCAATTCACATAAAAATATAATAAAGGACATCCGTACTCTCATTAAACTGTCAGTGTTGATCAATAAAACATTAGATCGTTATACCATAATGCTTACAGTAGATTTTTCTTTACTTGTCCTATTTTGTAAACAAATACGAGACGAAAATCACTTAGGTAATCCTGACTCGTGCAGTGAACGAAGGTATTGAGCGAACGTCATTTTTCCAAGAAAAAAACATCCTACATGAATGAATGAAATCAAAACCTTAGGTACAAGTAGGTACTATTTCGAATTAAGCAATTTTAAGCACCTCTCCCACCGCCGACGAGGAAGCGACAAGCTATCAATGATTTTATCGCTCAAGAAAAGTACAAGAAATTGTAGTAAGCGTAAGTAAAAGAGATACATATAATTATTATTAGTTGATCGCTGTATGTTCACACCACTCCGCCGGCGAGTGCTCCTTTGTTTCAGCGACAAGAGCGAGAGAGAGTACGACGCTCACTTGGCGGGCAGAACTCTCGTTGAAAGACTTAAGGTTGGTAGGTACATACCTACTTATAACATAATCAGCCTATACTGTTCCCACTGCTGGGACACAGACCTCCTCTATGTGAGAGGGAGTGGGCCGTAATTCACCACGCGGGCCCAGTGAGCATTAGACGTCTTCAGAGACTTAGATATATCAGCTAGTAATTGTGTGATTTTTTAATTGACAAAGCTTACTACATGATTAGAGATCGGATATTCGGACGCATATTCACCTAAAGTTGAGATGTTGGCTAATATGGAATGCGCTTTTGTATCGCAAAATCCCGCGACTTTGGGAATACAAATTTAGGTTTTGATTATAGAATCGAATGTAGGTATATTAACTTAGTTCAAATGTTAGCATATGGAATACACTTTTGTATCGATCGTAAAAATCCCGTCCGCCATTCCCGAATCGACAAATTTTGTTTTTTTCTGACTACATATGTAATTGGATGCATATTCACCTACCTAATAATATTATGATGTAAAGTAGGTAGAAACATAAATTTTAAATAAATGAAATCCAATAATCCCGGGTTTTTTTTTAATAAATGTTTTTATAGAAGTCGCTTCCCTACTATACACCGGACTAGTTATGCATTCCCGTTGTTCGTGGCCTCTTAAAAAAAAAGATTTTTAAGAAGCCGCTTCCATACTTTCACAGCAAAAAATTAACTTTAGGTAAATATGCAAACGAATATCCGATCTCTGTACATGATCCAAGATTTTCTTAATAATTAATTAGTACCTACCTACTACACCTAATTCTTATTTTGTAAAATTTCCTTTGTAAGTGATACCTACATTTTGTATACTGCATGTTGACATAATTTATTATTGTAAGCCTACTAGGCAGAACATAATGGATCTGTAATTTACCTAACATCTGTCTGTATAACCTAACCTACAATCAAAATATTCGATTTGATTTGATCGCTCGTCACCGTCGCTCGCTCGCCGCTTGTTGCTCGTCAACTCGTTTTTAGTTGCTCTTCGGCGGTGGACAGGTCTCTAAACTCCTCTCTAATTTTCCTAAAATCGAAATATCAAGCCGCCGTATTCGTTTACCAAATATGACAAGGAAAGAAAAATACACTTTAGTTAAGTTAAGCCGCATATTTTTCTCACGCGTCGTATGCAAAGTATATTTAGAAAGGAATGGGATTGATTTCAAGGTGGTCTAGCCAGTTAACCGAAAGTGTTCAGTGTTGGGTTCTAAGACGAAGTTACGAAATCTTGATATGACTGTCTCAGGATATTCATATCAAGATTAACACTACATATTACTCATTTAGATGTTGGTAATTGTTTTGGTGCTATTTTAAGTTAATAGAATAGTTCTGTATGTATGCTTTTAGGATAATATATCTTGTTCATACATTGTAGTTTCGTGCAGAGTGTGTAGATTTGAAAATACAAAACGTTTTAAATAAATATAATTAATTAAAACAAAATGTTGAATTAAAATAACCCATGTATAGGCTAAACGAAGTAAAATATTATCAAACACTAAAAACAGTACCGAAAAGAGTATAAAAATTGATTACCATGTACCTAGGTATTCAATTATGTTACATTCTCAGTCACAGCGCAACGGCTAAACGAAATAAATAGGTAGGCGAAATTCAAGAGATGTGGAGTAGTTTCGTTTAGTTAGTTGGTATGGAAAACAACATGCCTTTTTTTTTTTGGGTGGGAAATCATCAAATATCTTCTCCCGCTCTGGGCGGAGCGGGAGGGTGTGTCAGACTCTTACTGACTAAAACCCACCCGTATCCCTTCCGTTGCCTGTGTTGCCAGGGGCCTCGGTGACCCTTTAGTACCTTCCCGCGACTAACCAGCATGCCTGAGAGATGTATCTCGACGGCATGTGAAGCCAAGTCAGAGGCCCACAGGCGGCATGAGAACTCTGACACCAGGTTAGTCACTAACTACACAAAAAAGAAAGAAGTTTAAAATGCCTAGGTACTGCTGAACTCTTCTGTAAAACCGTGAAATTTAGGTGAAGTGAGCTTGAATTGAGTGGTCAATAGTGTCAATCCCTAACATCAGGTGGAATGGCAGGTAGGTGTTGATATACACACAGAAATCAAGCAGAGCCTAAAATAGCAGATCGTAGTTATAACTAGCTAACAGTACAGTAATGTTATCGAAAACAGAACACTGCTGAAAAATCTGACTAAACAACAGCTGAAATATCTGACCACGTTCGATCAACAAATAAAGGTCATTGATATGAAATCACGCAAAGTATAAGCGGATATCAGTCTGTGTCGAGGTAACTGGTACAAAAATATATAATCTACATATATCTGCAGGAAATTATCTGTGTAGCCTAGCCTTAAAAGCATTGACCTTGCTGCCAAATATGATGCATTAAAATTATAAATGTTTATTATTGATTATGTATTAATATTTTTAATATTATTGAAGTAAATTATATGAACAAATAATTATTAAAAAAAAACATTATCTTTTATTTATTTATTTATAAACTATGGATGACTTACAGCTTAAACAAACAGAATAAAAAATTGTATAAGAGACTGACAGCTAATTAAAAGTCTTCACTTCTAAAAACAGATTGGAAAGAAAGAGTGTGAACAGCACAATACAGATACCAAAAAAAAGAGAAAAAAAAAAAACAAAGTAAAACATTCAAGCTTAAACTTTTGCATAAGCTTAAGCTTTAACACTGTCTTAAAGTTACATTTAATTTTATAGCTTATTCTGTAATTTTTGTGCCTATGGTCCATTGTTGGTCGAAATAAACGTAAATAATTTTGTATTTATATTATTGCTCAAATTGCTGTAAGATGGGTAGCTACTTTTTACTTGATTGAAAACGATAGGTTAAAAAAACGAATGCCGATAAACATATCAATTTATCCGTATTTTTAACACGTAATGAAAATACGCAGTAACTATTTTCCTTATTTACACACTAAAAAGAGGAAAACAAAATGTTATACGATAAAAAGAATTCCTTCGAGCCGGATTTGAACCAGCGACCTATGGATATCAGCTTCTTTTTACAACTACAGTCCACCGCTCTACCAACTGAGCTATCGAAGGCTTACAGAGCATGGCGAAATTTTCAATTGCTTAGTGTTAATGTTATTATTCATTGATGTTTTATTTGTTTTGTAATAGCAACGCTATTCTGTGATTTAATCCGATAACATGATAATGATAAAAGTCCGTGTCCGTTAAAAACTGTTAATAATAATAAATACACAGGTAGTAATTCTAATAACTAACTACCTATTTCTTTGTACAACTACAAAAAACAATCTGATGACATTAATTATTAAATATTTTAGTTATAAAATGAAATTATTGCCAATAAATAGTATTTAAATGTAATTTAGATTTTTTTAAGTTTTTAAAATTAAAAAGAAATTGCAGAATCAGAAGATATTGCTCAAATAAATTACAAGAAAAGTAATACATAGAGCAGTAAAAATAGGTCACAAAAGTGTCAATACTAAAGCATTTTTTTAAAAACCTGACAATGATGTTACAATCAATACCGAAAAGCACAAAAAGAAACGCCCCCGGGTGGGCTCGAACCACCAACCTTTCGGTTAACAGCCGAACGCGCTAGCCAATTGCGCCACGGAGGCAGATGGTCCTCACGTCGAAATTTCTAATTCCGATATGGTCATGAAATATAGATACATAACCATAGCATTTTTGACGAACAAAGTGCCTTGGGGACCCTACATATAAAAGACACTGGACGCTGTAGCAAAATCAACTTTCAGAGGATTTCAAAAGAAAACTGGCTTGACTCGTCCGTTTTTTGAGTACCTACTTACCGCGTTATTAGTTCAAATTTTCCAAGGGTAAGACGGCAAAAACTACTTAGCGTCCTCTAGAACGTAACAAATAATTATATGCTACTCTATTTCTCATACGTAGTTATAACCAATCTAAATGCCAAAGTAATTTAAAATACATAATTTACAAATCTAACTTTTGGCAACAAAGCAAAATCACAATCACAAACCAAGTAGGTAGGTACTGATTTTAAAAGGGCAGTAAGTGCTACTCGACAAATACACGTAAGTAGTTGTTGCGATTTAAGGGTCGGGTAATCGCCGTTGACCTTGGCCATGCAAATGGGCGTCGCGTTCACACTGCGCCGCCGCGCCGTTCGGTTTCATAGTGAATATTTATTTTTAGGAACGAAAATATGAATATTTGAAAAAAGTCACAAATAGAATTACAAATAATAAAATAGTCTGTTCGTTAAACAAAAATCATGAAAATATCTTTAGCAGTTTGAAAGTAATATAGTATTTTATGCTTTGGGTAGACATTACTTCCGTAGTATTTTACTACAATATTTAAATATTCACATATAGAATTGTTGTGTACGCGTTCCATTTTAACATACATTTTTTGCATAACTTCATCATCATCATCATCCTTTCATCCGAAAGACGTCCACTGCTGGACATAGGCCTCTCCCAAATTCCATAACTTACTTGAATTATTTCAAGGTGTAATAACAGATTTAAAAGTCACTAAAATCAAATATCTGCGCCTTAAATAAAGCCGCATTGACATATCACGACCTACGACTCTGGGTTAAAGTGGACATGATAAAGACATAATAAGTTGCCTATAATATCTGTAATAAAGATAATGTTAACTTTAGCTTGATAAAGTACCTTTCAGTTTTCATTGACAGAAAGTAAGTAAACAGATCAGCATAGGTATCATGGATACGGACATCACTACATATAATAAAACAAAGCCCTGCCCGCGTCTGTCCGTCTGACCTCCACAAACTAGTAACTGGGTGATACGATAGCCCTTGGTAAGACTGGTTGTCAGAATTAAGACATATTTTTACTTTTTGATAAACAATAGTAATATAATAATGTATTCAAGGGACAGAAACCAGTTTTTATCATATAATTTTATCATTATTATCCGCACAGCTATTACCAAAAAACGCAGGTTTACCTTCTACTGCAAGATAATCCAGCTCTATGCGTTATCAAAACTGATTATAAATTGGACCCACTCGTCTTCATAACATAATTAATCAGGTACATTTGTTATTCATCTTAACATTTTAAAATAACTACAGAAGAAATATCAAAATCTATTAAATAAGTAAGGCAACTAGCTTCATCTTTCTAACTGACCGACTCCTTGACAATTCAAAAGTGCCTGTAATCGGTTTAATTTAAATAAATGCATTGAGTTTGAGTTTTGAGTGTGCAAACAGCCATCGAGAATGGGACAGTGATCATAAAACTGTTTTTAATAACACTAGACGGCACCTAGATGAATGCTTTAAGTAAAAGCGCGCAACTGTAGACGCTGAGCCAAGCGTTAAAAATCCAACAGCACAATTTTATTAAGGGTCGAGTAATCGCCGTAGACCTTGGCCATACACAGGCGCGTCGCACTCACGTCGCGACCGCGCTGCTATTCGGTTTCATACGGAATATTTATTTTTAGTAACGAAAATATGTATTCTTGAAAAAATCACAGATCGTTTTTTATGCTTTGAGTCGACATTACATTCTGAATTTATTTCATAAAGTATTTTACTACTATACTTAAATATTCACATATAGAATTGATGTGTATGCGTTCTTGTTTAATATACATTTTTTGCATAACTTACTTGCTTTATATGAAGGTGTAATAACAGATTTAAAAGTCACTAAAATCATATATCTGCGCCTTATGGAGACATTTTGGTGCCAAGTGTTAATGAAAATGGGCTTAGGTGACTAATAATGGGATACCTACGTAACATTGCTTTCATTCACTTGCGAATGTGCAAACCAAGGCCACTTCACGTACCTATTTATCGATACATGAAGTGATTCAGATTGGTAATGTAGAGAAAGCTGAAGAGTTGGTACCCTACGTAAGCCAGAAATCGGTCGTTTACTTGTTCAAGTCATATCTGATAGATTGAGTGCTGAAGTTTAGTACCTATCTATCAAGATAAAGTAAATTGGTAGTAGGTAGGTACTTAAGGACCAGGCCCGGGTCGACGGCGCGTTGTGTTCCACGCGCGCCTCAAAGAGTTGTCAGCACAAGTGTAGGGGTTCACTAGGGGCGATGCCTGCCGGGGTCGCGGGAAAGTTCGAAAGGGTAACCGAGGCCCCTGGCAAAATAGGCAACGGAAGGAACACGGGTGGGTTTTAGTCAGTAGGTAACCCTACGGCTACATTGTCGCGATAACGCGAACTTGACTTAGCGCGTTCTCTCTCCCACACCGGTCGACATCTCGCTGTACAACAGAGCGCGCGAAATGTAGTTCGCGTTATCGCGACCGTGTAGCCATAGGGTAAGAGTCTGACACACCCAAAAAAAGGTAGGTACTTATCGCTAGTTTTCACTGACCACTGTATCACTCATTGATGGGAAAAGGCCTCCCTGCCAACTCCTACCAGGAACTCTTTTCCCGCGCCACCTCGAACCAGCCCTCACGGTACACGTCCAGGTCATCTCGGTACCTGGGCCGAATTCGGTGGTGCCATCCATCTTCCGGCACTCATTGTCAGCACCTATTATTCTGTAGAAATTAATTACTAAGTCAAAAGAAACAATGTTTGCCCCAAAACACTCACAATACCAAAGTAACGCTAGTAAATTACGTACTGGTATTATCTGTTGGTCGACAGTTTATACATTTTATTACATTCTTGCATTATTAGACAAGACCGTTATTCTTGATATAGATTTTGAATTCAAATAATGTCACAAATAACCAAGAATGGCATATACTTAACATAATGTGGGTGGTCTAATATTTTTTGGCAAACATGTAACGCTCATTGATAATTTAGAACTTCTGGACCTTATTGCAATGGACAGAACTCGTATTTTTCTTCGCATACAATCTGTCTAGTCTTTTCCCAACTATGTTGGGGTCGACTACTAATCTAACCGGATGCTGCTGAATACCAGTATTTTACATGAAGTGACTGCGTATCTGACTTCCACAACCCAGTTACAGGGTAACATGATACCCCTTGGTAAGACTGGTTGTCAGTCTTTCTGACTTCTGACTACCCGTAACGACTGTCAAAGATTTACGAACGACAGCCGGGACCAACGGAGGCACGGAAGGAACTGGATATGTAATGGATGGTCACTCATCCACGCACAGACTACGGCAAGCGTAGTTTAATTTTCTTACTTCGCATACAAGTCAATTAAATCGTAGTCATGAGATAATATTACAGGGCTCCTTGAAATTTATAACAATATCAGATCATCAATTAATTATTTCTGCTTCATGCATTTATGCATTTTGAAAAGATCAAATACGTCACGATGGTCAAGCTTACCTACCTACCTACATACATCTCAAAGCTCACTGTAGAGTTCCGTAGTAATGAAACACACGATCTCAGATCGTCATTTAAAATTCTTGGATGTAGCGTCTTGGATGTTCGTAGTATCAAGTATCATTTATACTTAGGTTTTATATTTTTTGGGCTCAGATTTGATCATATATCAGGAAAAGACAGACAGTCACACGGTCAGAACTATGGTGAGATTGTTACCGAGAGAAGTTATTTAACAACAAAACTACCAACCAGTACCTAGTAGTTCATAGTTCATAGTGCGCGGCTTCCCAGCATCAGGTATATTTGCCTGACACATGCTGAGCTGGACTCCCATTTGGTAGTTAATTGAAGTATGTCATACACACATAAATACATAATCAGCCTATAATGTTCCCACTGCTGGGACACAGGGCTCCTCTCTGTGAGGAGTGTGCCGTAATCCACCACGCGGGCCCAGTGCGGGTTGGTAGATGTTACATGTCTTCGAATTTGTGGTTCTAGGGCATGCCGGTTTCCTCACGATGTTTTCCTTCATCGTTTTGAGAGCAGTGGTGATGAAATATTTTACACAAAGTAAAGCGCGTCTGGGTTCGAACCTACGACGTACAGCTCGTAAAGGTTCCCGCAGACTGGGGCGAATTCGCGGGCGCGACGGGCATATTGCTGCCTGTCGCGCCTGTGATATCGCGCTAGTCTGCACGAGCCTTAAGTCGCGGCCAGTATGTAATATTGTCACTCTATTTCTTTAAGTATGTTTTTCTTTTTCTGCATATGGGCACCTTGTTTGTATATGTTGCTGTAATTTGTTATGCATTAATTGTGCTATTGTGTGTTGTTCTATGTCTTTTGTGTGCACTGAATAAATTCATCTATCTATCTTTCTATCTATCATAAGACACCAGACGCAGGCGCAAGGGCCTAAGTTATTCTAGAGAAACCCTGAGGGTTCCATTAATTTTGCTACACAGCTTCAGAACTCTAAAGAGACACACCTTTTTGTAATACAATATTATGCGGTAGGTACAAAGGTTACCTATTTATTTAATCTTGTAACCTTTGCGTTCGCCTTCACCTTTCCGTAGGGCACGCGAAACTGGGACAGACCGACAGACAGACCAATTATATTCTATCGGTTCAGGTATTCCGTTCACTTCCTACTGCGAGTCCGGTATATCTTGATTTGACCACGTATTTTGCAATTTGTTGGGCTATTAATTTTCATATTCATTCTTGGCCAACGTAAGATTAGACGAAAAATAAAAGACGGTGACTGCAATAAATTTCTAAGTCATTCTTCTCCATACGAAACTACCTTTTGGAAGGCCCGCGAATAGAAACAATTCATTTTTTTTGTAAATTTTGACGTTCAAAAGTGCCTTTTATGTGCAGATTTGAAATAAATAATTTGACTTTGACCTCATTGACGGGACAGAAGGGAAGAAGAAAACGCGTTGCACCGACCCCAAGTAACAGTGGAGGAGGGCAGGAAGGTGATGACGAATAAGTGCACACTCAAGCCGATTCAAAGAACATGACTACATCTTCTTTAAGCCACATTAGAGTACGTTTGTGGATCTCCACCAACCTAGTACCTAAGAGTCTCTTGTGCCAGTAACACAGATAGAATAAAAAATCAACCAAGTGCGGACTCGCACACGAAGGGTACCGAACGCAGAAAAACACGTTTCTTGTATGGGGTTTCATTGTCTTTAATTATTAACTTTATTCAATTTAATAAAAAATAATAATTTTAATTGTTGTTATAGCGGCAATACAAATATACAATCTATGAAAATTTCAACTGGTGGGTCAGTAAGAGTCTGTCACACCCTCCCGCTCCGCCCAGAACAGGAGAAGTTATTTGATAATTTCCCAACGAAAAAATAAATTGTCTACCAACCTATTACGGTTCATGAGATCCAGACGAGGTATCGGGAATCCCGGACGGATTTCCGGCCACCGTAGGCGCAGGCTTGCGGACGGTGAGCAATAGGTAGCTCACCGTCCGGTAAGGACCCGGGTCGACGGCGCGTTGTATTCCACGCGCGCCTCAAAGAGATGTCGTCAGCACAAATGTAGGGGTCCACTAGGGCCGATGCCTGCCGGAGTCGCGGGAAGGTACTAATGGGTCACCGAGGCCCCTGCAACACAGGCAACGGAAGGAATACGGGTGGGTTTTAGTCAGTAAGAGTCTGACACACACTCCCGCTCCGCCCAGAGCGGGAGAAGTTATTTGATAATTTCCCATCCAAAAAAAAAAAAGACCCAGACGAGAAAGAGAGACGTACCGAGGTACGGATGGTCAGTGGAAGCTTAGAAATAGGATTCCGTGTCGTCCCTGTTACGGAACCCCAGTTACGGAACCCTAAAAAAACATAATCATTTGTACCTATACCACCAGTAACAAATCATGGGGCGGTCCACAATGACTGTAACCTAATGTTACAAGTCATTACATGATTGGACAAGACAATAGCCCAGGGGATAATAACATTTCTCATAGATATTGAATGAGATACTTTAGCAATCTATTGTTCGTACAAAATTGTGTTATTGAAAAAAAAACCTCACGCATTTGATGTTTGCAAGGTTATAGAAATATAACTTTTGCAATAAGGACATCTATTATCTTTAATTTTAGAAAAAAATATTAGCTCGTATTATATTTAGGTCTGTTGTAACAGTTTTCTTGTCGTTTGTAGATGTTGCAAATAATGACTTTAGAGAAGACTCATGCATTATCCTCTTTTGAATCATCAAAATGTGCCACCTTGGATGATTGAACATTTTAATAATAAATTTATTTCAGATTTCAGTCCATAGTTTTGTTAGTATTTTAGTGTTAGTATGTAACAATAGTTACTAACTGACTGATGGACTGAAGTCTGAAATAAATTTAAGCACTATTGTGCTTAAATAAATAGGTTAGTATTGTTAGTTTTTTTTTTTTTTTTACATTTTATTTATTTTCAGGTTTAATACTGTTCCCACCCAGTGTCTCTGAAAGGGGCAGTCTGGTCTGGCAGCAATCATTTTCAAAATGCTGTTGTCACTACCATTTTAATCTGCCTTTATTTGACTATAAAAGTAGGTACCTTTATCATATTCTTCTCTCATAAGGATAATATAATAATTATTTGACGAGCTGTGATCCATAAATTGACTTTGAAGGCTATAAAAATAAGCTTTATGTTGAACAACTTTTCACTATTGCCAAAGCGCCTTAAAAACGTATTTGTTTACGTGTGTGTTCAGCCAATTTTCTCAAGGGAATAATAAGAAAATAAGTGAAGGTTAACTGTCAAGTCTGAGGAAATTCACGTAGCCAAGCTCCATTACATATGAGTCAACTATTTGTCATACTTTTTTGGCACAGACAACAATACACTGACATTGTAGGTAGGTATACCTACATTATTCGAATTGCAATCAGTACCTACTAAAAAATTATTTACAGGAAGATACAAATTATCTTTTTTGTAGTTATTTCAGTAATTATGGAGATTACTCATTAATTAGTATTATAAATGCCACTTCGGTTAAAAACATTATCTTAACTATCCGAACTGATATTATAAATGCAAAATTGAATTTGTTTGTTTGTTTATCGGTTTGTTTGTTACGCTTTCACGCTAAAACGACTGAACAGATTTGGATGAAGTTTGGCACATGGGTACACCATGACCTGGATTAAGAAATAGAATACTTTTATCCCGATATTCCCACGGAATCGAGACTTATGCGGGTGAAACCGCGGGGCGCAGCTTATTCTTTATCAATGCGAAAGTGAGTTTGTTTGTTACACTTTCACGCTAAAACGGCTGAACGGATTTAGAATAATTTTTATCCCGGTAAGTACGTTCCCGTGGGATATTTTCCGAACTCCACGCGGGCGAAGCCGCGGCGAACAGATAGTAAATTATGAAGCTTGAGTAAGTAATAATTACCTACTTATCTAAAGTGCAAAATAGGCACTATTGCAATGTTATTTTTATGTAGGAAGTGATGTCACTCTAAAAATTCTAAACAATAGAAATCTAAAAGGAATAAGTACCTACCTACATGATCAATAGTACCATTTTGGGGTCTCATAGATTTCCTAACTGATTAGCAGTGATTGTTTCAGCATACATATCTGCAAATGAGTAGGTAAGTACAAATCATCTAGCTGCAAGTTTTACTCTATAAGCTGACTTAGCCCAGGATCGCAAGGGCGATTATTTGCACACTGGATGTTCAACGCTCTGCTTAGTGCCGAGAGTTCAAAATCCAACAGTGTGTATTTTCGACGCGCTGGGATGCACTCTATTGGATTCTCAACGCTCGGCTCAACATCAAGAGTTGAAAATCCAGTACGCGATATTTTTACGTCCGTCCGAACGTGGGCTAATTATAATATATGCATACAGGGAGGAGGATGAGGTACTTTTCTTGAAACTAGGTACTTGTTTCCTGCCTCTTTAGTCTAGTGGTCGCAAGTGCTACTACTGAGCATGAGGGCCTGGGTTCGATTCCCAGGTCGGGAGAAATGTTATTGGGTTTTCCATCAGGATTTTCTCAGTAGCAGCCCGGAGTCTGGAGTTGGCCCGGTTGATGGTAATAGGCTCGCCCCCTATAACATGAGACTTAAACATAACTGGCGAAATGTGGGTGTACTATAGGTACCGTAAAACTGAGTTACTTTAACAGTAAGGGTGACGTTGACAGTTTATGAAGCTACCTACTTTAACAGCGTGCCAAAACATGGTTTAAACGTGTGCGGAGCGAACGCTCGTGACCTTGTGTGGATAAGCCAGACTTATTCCGATGACAATGTTCCTTTAAGTGATTTGCTTCGCAAAAAGGGATTAAGGGGCAAGTAGAAAAGTAAGGAGAAGGGCAAGCAGAAGGGCAAGAAGGACAACAACCTCTGTTACATTTATAAATGTGACTTTCAGTTCTACTACCACCATTTTTGATTTGTCCAATCACTTACAAAAATTGTATTTGTGGCATGTGTAAAGGCGAGCAGTGGTGGCCCAGTGAGCAGTGGTGGCCCAGTGAGCAGTGGTGGCCCAGTGAGCAGTGGTAGCCCAGTGAGCAGTGGTGACCCAGTGAGCAGTGGTGGCCCAGTGAGCAGAGGTGGCCCGGTGAGCAGTGGTGGCCCAGTGAGCAGTGGTGGCCCAGTGAGCAGTAGTGGCCCAGTGAGCAGTGGTGGCCCGGTGAGCAGTGGTGGCCCAGTGAGCAGTGGTGGCCCAGTGAGCAGTGGTAGCTCAGTGAACAGTGGTGGCCCAGTGAGCAGTGGTGGCCCAGTGAGCAGTGGTGGCCCAGTGAGTAGTGGTGGCCCAGTGAGCAGTGGTGGCCCAGTGAGCAGTGGTAGCTCAGTGAGCAGTGGTGGCCCAGTGAGCAGTGGTGGCCCGGTGAGCAGTGGTGGCCCCGTGAGCAGTGGTAGCTCAGTGAGCAGTGGTGGCCCAGTGAGCAGTGGTGGCCCAGTGAGCAGTGGTGGCCCAGTGAGCAATGGTGGCCCAGTGAGCAGTGGTGGCCCAGTGAGCAGTGGTGGCCCAGTGAGCAGTGGTAGCTCAATGAGCAGTGGTAGCTCAGTGAGCAGTGGTGGCCCAGTGAGCAGTGGTGGCCCAATGGGCATTGGTGGCCCAATGAGCAGTGGTGGCCTAGTGGTAACGGCCGCGACTTACGAGTTGTAGATCGTAGATTCGAACCCAGACAGGCGCTTTACTTTGTGTAAATTATTTCATCACCACTGCTCTCAAAACGGTGAAGGAAAACATCGTGAGGAATCCGGCATATCCTAGAACAAAAAATTCGAAGACATGTGACATCTACCAACCCGCACTGGGCCCGCGTGGTGGATTACGGCTCACTCCCTCTCACAGAGAGAAGGCCTATGTCCCAGCAGTGGGAACATTATAGGCTGATTATGAATTAGTTATAACTAACTAGCTGCGCCCCGATTATGTTGTGTAACAAAGGCTCAACCAATCTGTCCTATGAATGTATGGTGTGCGAGGATACAGATTAATAATTATTGTTATCTTTTTTTATTGTTGTTCAGATTTTGTTAGAGTTGATTGTAATAATGCTATTGTTAATTGCGATTAAGTAGATGATTACAAGATTAAGTGCTTATATTTTGTAACATAAGTGATAACAAAAATCACTCAAACAACGAGTTTTGGAGATCAATCCAAAACTCGTTGTTTTTAATTCAATTTCCTGTATAATGCATAAAATATGAAGATTTTGTTATAATGATGTTAATGTAACCCTTACACTTTAGATCTTTGTCTTTTGTTGCATTTTAATGCCTTGTCGAAGAAACCAAAATCCACAATCGCGGTAACTTTGACACGTACTTAAAAAAATAGGCTTGATATTGGTCTGAATTTGGTAGCCAAAGGACACATTATTCTGTTGGAGCAAAAACATCATTAATCTTGGGTGTTAAAAAAGTAACTACGAAAAAACTACCGTAACATGTGCAAAGTAGCCCCGTTTTACGGTATCTCTGCCTAACCCTTCGGGAATTACAGGCGTGATATATTTCACGTGTATGTGAAATGTTATGTGTACTTGATTCGTTGCAATGAACTTACACTTGAGCAATCTGCAACCCTATTTAATAGAATAGAATATAATTTATTTATTTATTCATAGGAAAACCAACAGCTATAACGAATGGATAACAATTGTATATGCTACACAGAGCCAATTATAATACCTACTCTTTCTTATTTACACCAATATACATACATTACAGATATAAATGTTGAAAGTTTACATAGGGTCACACAACGGGCGGTCTTATCGCTAAAAGTGATCTTTTACAGATAACCTTTGGATGGATTATAGGGAGAAGGTGAGACAATACTGCAGGTGTGGACAATGGTGTACCATTTACATATGCAATAACGACATACATATAGCATATACTTATCTATATAAATATCAATTGGCCTCTGGCCAAGGTAAAAGCCAGCCCTTGGGTCACGGGAAGTGTCAACCAGCCGGTTAAAGATTTCCTTAATAAGGCCATGAGCACTCGGACCCCACGGCCCGAGGCACAGTGGAACGAAATCAAAAAGCACGGACTTAAGGATTCGTTTGTACATTTTTGAAATCTATATACTAATACAATACTTTTATGTCATGGGACATTACTTTCAAAGTTATACCTCTTTCAATATTGTATGATTTTTTTCTACTCTTATCATCTGCCTAGCCTTTTCCCAATTATGTTAGGGTCGGCTTCCAGTCTAACCAGTTGCAGCTGAATACCAGTATTTTACGTGGACGGACTGCCTATCTGACCTCCACAACCCAGTTACTGGGCAACACGATACCCCTTGGTATCGTCAGACTATTGGACTTGGTATTGTCAGACTTTCGGGCTTCTTCGACCCGTAACGACTGTCAAAGATCTAGAAATGACAGCCGGGACCAACGGCTTAACGTGCTTTCCGAGGCACGAAGGGGTCTTGGTATGTAAAGATGGTCACCCATCCACGGACCAACCGCGGCAAGCGTAGCTTAACCTGATCGATCGACCCGTGCGGCTGTTATTACCTAGCCACAAGCCCTGTTGCTTGATTTTTTTCTACTCTATTCTATCTATATTGCAAAATATAGTCATTTGTTTGTATCCGGAGACCGGACTTTTTTTTTTTAATAAGTGTGTGGGTCCGGAGTCCGGACCCACTATTTCAAAAATAGGTCTGGTCGTAATACGTCATAAACTATTCCGAAAATACAAAGCCCTTTCAGAAGAGGCAAAAGCTTTATTGATTAAGGCGCTGACAAGACCCAATTGACCAAAATAGGCTTCGCTTAAGAAATAAAATTGCCAAATCTGTATAGTTTGTGGTAGCGGAAAAAATATATGTTAATTTTGAACATATTTCCCAGAACTTGGTTGTTACCAAAACACGTTTTGAAAACAAAATTCCGATACAAACTAACGTTAAACTAACCTCTTACTTTGAGTTCTAATTCAAAATATCTGTATCAAATATCAACATACGTTACGTATTTAATTAATAACAAGAACGTCTTATTTGAATGCAGAACTTGGTTGTTTTTTATTTTCGATTACTCAACTCAGTTTTGAGTAAATAGATAATAACTTCATATTTTGCAATAAATTACAGGCGTTGTGTCATCGCGCTTCTCTTTCTTTTCTATGGAATTTGACAGTGACCGCGGTTTAGGTGTTGTCAGCGTCTTAAGACTGAGACGTTTATTGACGATAATAATCAGGAGAACTTAGTTTTTAAGTGTAGACTCATCATTGCATAATGATCCCGAATCGGACTCTTCTGAATATTAAATTATACTTTTGTCAAAGGACGAAGGACGTTTGCTGTAGTGGATTAGGCTTATTGGGCATACCAAAGATTAAAAAAAAACGCGCTTAGTTCACTACCTCTGGGGTGGAGTGGAATAGAAAAATATACTAAGTGATTCTTTTAAGTTGGACAACAGGGGCAAATCCGAATCTATAAGAGATATCGGAAAACTTTGTTAGGAAACGTTGGCTCTTTTTGATCGTAGCAATTTTGGCATAGTTATTGTTTTGGTCAAGTTGTCCATAAAAATGAATGAAATTGATTATACAAATTACATAAAAAAATGTTTTGCAAAATTTGAACAACTTCCACCGTCCCGATCCTTATACGAAACAAATTCGACTAGCAATAAAACAAAATATTGGTGGAATTCACTCATTCTTATGGACAACTCACACTTGACTGAAAAATGAATATGCCAAAATTGATAAGATCAAAAAAGAACTAAAGTTTTCTGATCTCTTATGGATTCCGATTTCCAGCTGTTGACCAACTTAATAGAAACACTTTGTATATCTCCAATATCGCAAAATATCGCAGTACCAGATTAAAAAATAAATAGGAAAATAATTTGTACTATTCAAATCTTCAATCCGTTGTTTGACAAAACTTGAGAATTGCGAAATTTTCATGAATTTATGTTTACCTTCATACAAAAAAATCCTTAAATATTCATACCATTAAAAACTATAGCTAAAACGTAAAAGCCATAGAATAGAATAATATTATATTGTGTTTGATAGTAGATTTCATTTGTATAATTCTTATTTTTTTAATAAATCAATCAGTTGTTTTGATTTCTAAGTCTTCTACGGTTAAATATCAGTCCACCGTGCGAGGGTTTCAACGCCAGACGGCTCGAAAATATAATGACCCACATGGTTATACTTACGCCGTTTGAGGTTCCCTGCAGCCGCAGCAGCAGTGCCAGCACAGCACGCCGAGCCAGGACAATGGGATGGCGCAAGAGTTTCGACACACATTGCATCCCACACTAAAGGCCTACCCACCTTCCATGGAAATAAAGACATGTCATCCGGTCTCTTGCCATCACCGCGTACCAGGCCATTGGTTTCTAATTCTAATACAGCTGGAACGCCGACGACGGTAACAAGAACTCGTCGGATAATGTCGTTAATGTTCGCGTGCCGCGCTAAGCGACCCACACTTCGGCTGCAGACAGGCCGTGGTGTCCAAGACTGTTGACAACATCGCCACAGTGACAGCGATGGCGATGAGGAAAACATACCTATATAGAAATGAATATAAATATATAGAATAATAACCATGAAACAAGAGCAAGGAACTATATTATGTAATGATGATGTTTAAGGAGAGGAAGTGTTTTTTACCAGAATTTTAAAAGTGGACAATAATTGAGCACGCCATAAGTAGTCTTTACTCCAGCCTCTCATAGAAGGTGATTGAATGATACACCTACCTACGAACATAGCATGACTAGACGTGCTTAGCTATCAGAAATCGCTGTAAATATGTACTCTAAAACGTTAATTGAATTAACACCAGTTTGTGATCATTTTCTATTCTGTGAATCATTTTGTAACAGAATTCATTGAGGTGTATCATTACCGAATTATGTACACAAAGCGGAATACCTATCTGGCTTATGATACATTAGTTTGATTTCACTTACGTTATACCTAGTAACTAAATACAAACCTATAGATAACATGATATCACGCCTGTTTTCCCAAAGTGTTGGGCAGAGGTGTAAAGTATACCCACATTTCACCAGCTACACTGAAAAAAATGAAACGATACTTTTTACTGTTGTTGTGTGGTGTGTGAGGGTATGTGTGGTAAATTATTAAAATAAAAGTAACACAAAATTAAGAAATACATACTTTATATTTAATTTTGTGTTACTTTTA
The DNA here is from genome assembly GCA_905333075.3 of Atethmia centrago. NCBI lineage: Eukaryota > Metazoa > Arthropoda > Insecta > Lepidoptera > Noctuidae > Atethmia > Atethmia centrago. Next base: position 18,807,062 of record HG995368.1, read on the forward strand.
ATTTAATAATTTAATTAGAGTTAAGTGTAGGTCACTACAGTTGTACAGTATAAAAAAACGGTTCAGGAAACTTATTTTTATGTTAAAATAATTGATTACTGACAGTGCAATGAAATGGGCAAAAACAGTAAAGAGCTAAACAGTTATTTCAATTGGATGAACATTAAAGTTTACTGAAACAAACAGTTTCTTCGTTTTCAGAGCTTAAGAGATGCACAGTAAAATCTACTGTTATAACTCAACTGTTTTTTTTTCAGTTAGTTTTACTTCTTTGGACAATAGGCTCTATTTTTACTGACCAAAGCGGTGAATATTTCCGAAAAATCGATTGGGTTTACCGATTTCTTTATTCAGTGTACCTATGTTCAACTGTTTAAGTTCCATGTAAGGGAGCGAGCCCATTGCCATAAACCGAGCTGTTACAGAGAAATTCATAATGGAAAGAGTCAATAACACTTTGCTTGATCTGAAAATCGCACCCAGGATCTTATGCTCAGCTGTCGCGGTTGTGTGCGACCACTAGATCAGCGATCTCTCACCTTAAGGCTCAATTTAAATTTCCGCGAAACGGAATGGAAGCGAATTCTTGTCACGAAATTGGGTTAAAGCATAATGAACTTTATGTCAATTTGTGTAACGAACAAACTAGATATGAGCAGAAAAACAGGCGCGGAGTCCGGAGAATTCTCGCGCATTATCGGAAATTCCCGTAGCTAGCAGCTCAAATCTAGATTGTACGTTAAACAATTGACATAAAGTTCATTATGCTTTACACAATTTCGTTCCATAAATTGTGTTCCATTCCGTTCCACAGTAATGTGAATTGAGCCTTAGGAAAGAGATATCAAAAGAACCATGGCTCATTGGTAAAAATATTTTACCGATACAATCATACAAAATTAAGTTTTATAGAGGTTAGTACGAAAACTTTTATTGTATTTCAATCATAGGGTTGGTTAGGAAAATATTTGCAAATTATTGGTTTGGTGTGCTGTGCACAAAAATATACGGAAATGAGACGCCGATGCGTATACACTCTGGCAGTCAAAAGGTTAAGGGTAATCTATGCTAGATTACCCTAGACCATTATACCTAATCCTAATCCTATCTACCAATGTTAAAACAAAATTAAAATAAACTAAGTACCTATAGACAAAGTAAACTCTATCTACTTTGGTTTAACAGACTATACGAGTATTATGCGCTGAAAGCCTAAGTTAAATACATGCATTAAGTTTAGGAGCAGGCCGGTCCCAATTGCAAAATAAAAACCGAAAGAAAATCATCTAACTCAAATACAGTCGTGATTCTGCGCCGCAAAGTTTGTCAAACCCGACAAGTTAAGATCCAAAATCAACTCGAAATTAAAAATGAAATAAATTGGATTAAATACTTTTTTTATTAAAGAATTGAGATCAAAAATATTATTTTATCAATAAATAATAATTATTTATTGAAAAGTAATTATTCAAGCTTCGTTTCACTGCCATCTATTGCACATTTTATATACTACTTAAGCTCATGTGCTTGTTCTGTTAGTTTCAGTAAGCACCACCAGATGTCGCATCTTCACGAAGATAGTGATGCCATCTTTTGTAACAATAAAACACTAGCTAGGCAAAAGTAAAACTAAATACACAAAATTATGAAAGATATCGTACGCTTCCACTCTCGTAGCGCTCGTAGCAAAAAGTGATAACGCTACGAAAAATACTACAAAACTCCTACGCGTAGAGCTTTGTAGCCCAGCCGTAGCGACTACGAAAGTTCGTAGGCGTATTCCTTTTTTGTAGCTATCTTCTGCTAATTATATTTTTACAGAGAGACGAAAACTAACATACAATTATTATATAAATAAATATACATTTTATTTTACTTAGATCAAACAGGTTGAATTAAATTACCTACATAATTTTATTTGCCATAATTTAAACTTAACTCTTTGAACACTGTACAGATAACTGTTTACAATTCTGCTATCTGAAGTAACTTAAAAAAGGTATCTGGCATGTTATCATTATGGTTTCTATAGATGTTGGTGTTGCGGGCTTGTGGCTAAGTAATAACAGCCGCACGGGTCGATCGATCAGGTTAAGCTACGCTTGCCGCGGTTGATCCGTGGATGGGTGACCATCTTTACATACCAAGACCCCTCCGTGCCTCGGAAAGCACGTTAAGCCGTTGGTCCCGGCTGTCATTTGTAGATCTTTGACAGTCGTTACGGGTCGTCAGAAGCTCGAAAGTCTGACAATCAGTCTTACCAAGGGGTATCGTGTTACCCAGTAACTGGGTTGTGGAGGTCAGATAGGCAGTCGCTCCATGTAAAATACTGGTATTCAGCTGTATCCGGTAAGACTGGAAGCCGACCCCAACATAGTTGGTAAAAGGCTAGGCAGATGATGAGATGTTGGTGTTGCTGAAGAAGATTATGTATGGTCATCATCAAATGCTACGTCTTATTTCAGAATTAATTAAAAAATGTTAGGAATCATGGAGCACATTCGAAAGGATTTGATTTCATTGATGCTTTCCAAAAATGATATAAGACTGAGGAAAAAGTCTTTATGAATATATTCCAACACTTCGCTAATTCGTGGCGCCTTTTCCTTAAGTGGTGATTGGCGGGTGCGGCGTGACGTCATCGCGCCCACGCTTTCTCTGTGACGCAAGCCGATCGATAAATATCTCCGTCCTATTTCCCCTTGGGCGTTGCAGTATTGGTTGGGTGATTGCCATCTCGTTCTCGCATGTATGAATGCTTTGAAACTTAAAACCGTAGGCGGTTCGTGCGTAGCCGGCCGCTGTAGCGAGGTAGTGCGACAGATATTTACGATATTGGTATATTTTAGAGTTTTGTTTTGTTGGTAAATAACTTTGTCCGGACAAAAATGTCACACAAGAAATATCACATTATATTCGCATAAACTTCTAGCTATATCTGTGCATGACTTCATGGGTTAATTTTATAAACTAGGTTATATAAAGACATGATGTAGACTTTTGCTGAGTCTAGGAATTGAGAGACATTTCAGAAGTGACGTCATTGTGCCATGACAAACTTCTGTATTGCAACAATAGATTATTTTTGTGTAATACCAATTTATAGACTTTTAGCCAGTCAATTTGTATTTAGCTTTTTTCTGTGTTCATTTATGGAACGTAGGTTTATTTTTAATCTAGAGTTAATAAAGAGAGGCGTTCTAATATTGCCAGTAAATAAATACTACGACAGCATTATAAGAGTTGATGGATGTTTCGAGAAATCTATGTTCATTGCTACACTGGAAACCGCAATATTTCTGTAAGCCAAGTTCTGAAGTTCTATCCATATTAGACGTACGCTTATAAGTGCAGCTGTTCATGGTCCCTACAGAATTTTTGGGAGGCTTATTAACTCTTATATAATATACCTACCGTCTTAAGCAGTGATCAGCATCCCATCAGCTAAAGCTTTGGTTTCCTAAGAAAGCGAATATGACCGTTGTTCGTTTTCTTAGGACACCAATTCTTTACCACAATAACGGCAGTCCAAATACAGAGCGTTTTTAGACACTCTAATGTCAAATTCTCGTGAAAACTACAGATTTTCAGGACGGCCGCTATAATATAATGGAACCGCTTTCCTAGGAATCCCTAGCTTAAGCGTGTAGTTAGTGATTATGTCCAAATACTTTATTTTCTTTCATTATTTTAGCGGCTATGTAAGTTCAGATTTCAAGACACTTATATAACCTAGACAATTTATGTAACATTCCCATTCTCCAGAACCTACATACTATATTTTTGGCAACGAATACAAATTACGCAATACTTTTATTGAAAGAGAAGATAAATTAATGTTAGAAGTATTTATTTCTTGGCTGGAACAGGCTCGTCTGACCTCGGTCTAGCCATATCGGCGCCTGAGTGTCTCGGCATGGTCAGAACGCCCTAATCTTCGTGCGTCATAGTAACGTAGACTGAGATCCTGCGGGTGAAGCTGAATGGATGGCGATATTGATCTGAGACAGGACTTGAGTCTGTGTTTGTGTGTCTGTTTGATTCGTGTATGATTCGTGTAGTGTTGGCATTGTGCAAATTCTGGAAGAAAAAATGGTAGTTTAACTATTCTCTGTTAATTTTAAAGTTCTTTTGTAAAACAGTTGTATGTTTAACTAGCGTATTTAAAGGAAATTAATTCGTTGAATTTGATATGGATACGCAATTGCATGTTTAGGTTTATGCAACATTTCTACAATAAAGATTAAATACACAATGCATCCTACATCTGGTAAAAGTGTTATTAAGACACTGACAACACCTAAACCGTGGTCACTGTCAGATTGCATAGAAAAGAAAGAAAAGTACGATGACACAACGCTTGTAATTTATTGCAAAATATGAAGCAATTATCTATTTACTCGTACCAAAAATTGAGTTGAGTAATCGAAAATAAAAAACAACCAAGTTCTGCATTCAAATAAGACGTTCTTGTTATTAATGAAATACATAACGTATGTTGATATTTAATGCAGATATTTTGGATTAGAACTCAAGGTAAGAGGTTATTTTAACGTTAGTTTGTATCGAGATTTTTTTTTCAAAAAATGTTTTGGTAACAACCAAGTTCTGGGAAATATGTTCAAAATTGACATATTTTATTTCCACTACCACAAACTATACAGATTTGGCATTTTTTTTCATAAGAGAAGCCTATTTTGGTCAATTAGGTCTTGTCAGCGCCTTAATACAAATCACACTTTAACTTACGCCAGATTTTTTCTAATAATATATATCTATGTTTTGTTTGTAGCATATACGTAGGTACCTATTTCTATAACCAATTCGTCAGCTGAAGGTATTAAGCGGCCATGGAGAAGCCCGTGATCATGAGTATGATGAGCTTGGGTCTAAATATAGCTTCCATGTTTTTCAACAGGCATGTGGACAGTTTAACAATTCAAAGTATCGTTAGTAAAGTTCTTTGTCAATGGACGCTGAAGACCAAGAGCGTAGAACTTTGGAAACCTTACTTCTTCATCACACGTATATATGACGTCACTGGCTGGTACATATGCAGCTACATAATTTTATCTTTGAACGTTCGCAGTAGCATGTTTGTTATTTAGTTTACTTATCAGAGGCAGTAGCGGAGACTTTACACACATAACAGAACCTACCTGTAATTACCACTTTCAGAAAAAGAAAGTTGATATATGAACTCACATATATACATGCTTACATATTTAAGCATTAAGCATTTAGTTTTATATTATACAAAATGTCGTTTTGCATCCTTGTCAAAATTCAGGAGGCTGCTATGAAAGACATATCATCATCATCTGCCTAGCCTTTTCTCAACTATGTTGGGGTCGGCTTCCAGTGTTACCGGATAAAGCTGAATACCAGTATTTTACATGGAGCGACTGCCTATCTGACCTCCACAACCCAGTTACTGGGTAACACGATACCCCTTGGTAAGACTGGTTGTCAGACTTTCAAGCTTCTGACGACCCGTAACGAATGTCAAAGATCTATAAAAGACAGCCGGGACCTACGGCTTTTTTTTTTTTTTGAGGATTTGAAATCGTCAAATAACTTCTCCCGCTCTGGGCGGAGCGGGAGGGTGTGTCAGACTCTTACTGACTAAAACCCACCCGTATTCCTTCCTGTTGCCTGTGTTGCGGGGGCCTCGGTGACCCATAAGTACCTTCCCGCGACCCCGGCAGGCATCGGCCCTAGTGGGGGGTCCACTAAGGCCGATGCCTGCACGAAAATTCCTACGGCTTAACTTGCTTTCCGAGGCACGGAGGGGTCTTGGTATGTAAAGATGGTCACCCATCCACGGACCAACCGCGGCAAGCGTAGCTTAACCTGATCGATAGACCCGTGCGGCTGTTATTACTTAGCCACAAGCCCCCACAAGCTCCTATAAAATAAAATAAAATAAAATAAAATCAAATAAAATCAAAAAAATCAAATAAAATCAAATAAAATCAAATAAAATCAAATAAAATCAAATAAAATCAAATAAAATCAAATAAAATCAAATAAAATCAAATAAAATCAAATAAAATTACGATACCTGCTCAATAATTACTACATACTTGTTTTTTTTTGTTATCTAAGTTTGACATTGGTGCCGATTCCCTTGTTCACAAACTAAACTAAATTTAAGTTCAGTGCATCTTTTTCTTTCTATTTCATTAAGAAAAGGACAGAAGATAAATTTTAATTTAGTCCTGTCAAATTAATCAGCGCTTGACGTAAATTGACGTAATTTTAGTAGGCAAGTTTTTAATCACGTCTAAACTTGTATGGAGTAGTGACAGGCGCTGATTAATTTGACAGGACTAAACTAAAATTTATCTTCTGTCCTTTTCTTAATGAAATAGAAAGAAAAAGATGCACCGAACTTAAATTTGGTTTAGTTTGTGAACAAGGGAATCGGCGCCAGTATTTTATAATACACCACCACACTTTCACAAAACATAATCATCCCATTGCGTATGCGGTAGTGTGTGTGTAAAAGGACAGTTACAGTGTAGTATCACACGGGCCGCGTTTTAACATGCGTGTCTCACACACGCCGATTTTCAAAAATTAGAAAAAAAAAGACCTACTTATTTTATTGATTCGTGTCGAGAATCCTCCTTGTCATAGTTACCTCCTTGAATTTGACGAGGATGCAAAACGACACCTTGTCTGAATCTGACAAGGATGCAAACGACACCTTGACACGACGATGCGCCCCGCCGTTTCACCCGCATAAGTGTCGATCCCGTGGGAATATGTTCTGATCCAGCTCATGGTCTACCCATGTGCCAAATTTCATCCAAATCCGTTTTGCTGTTTTAGCGTGAAAGCGTAACAAACAAACAAACAAATAAACAAACAAACTCACTTTCGTATATAAAATGTTAGTCAGGATGTAACTGTTAATAAACACATTGGAATTTATTCATTAAGGATTTTCAAAAAATATGTTTGGGCTTACCAAACCAATAATCTGATCCAAATAATGACGCCAATGCATTTTCAAACAACAATAAATTAAGGTAAAATATCTTACAGTTCCCTGCGACATTCGAAACTGGATATTTGGTTAACATTCATACACTCATGTTATGAGCTGATGATCTTAAAATGGCTGATTTGTATATTTGTTTTTTATCATTTCATCATATATTAATTTGTATATTATTTCAAATATATACTAAAACTGCATTAATTCCCCATTCTGGAGCTACGATGCCACAAACAGACAAAGCCGTCAAACTCACACCCCTCTATTTGCACCCGGTTAAAATGCCTTTTTATACCTGTTTCAACGCACAGCGTTCCTTCGGAAGTGAACATTTCATCGATTCGGCCAGACATGAGACTATGCAAGGAACAGCGTCATCTCATTGAGCATGCCGAGACGCGTGCATTCTGTGGCCATGCATTCTGACGACATTGTATGGACAAAGATTCCACATACATTCCACCACAAAAAGCTGATAAGATACATCGACCAGATTTCATTTAATTGTATACAATCTTTGTTTCATAATTTTGAATCAATGTGTACCACATCAAATATTACACATATTTAAAAGTCACTAAAATCATATATCTACGCCTTAAGAGGCATATAGATATATGATTTTTGTGACTTTTAAATCTGTTATTATGCCTTCACATAATGCAAGTAAGCTATGCAAAAAAGGTATGTTAAACAAGAACGCATACACGTCAATTCTATATGTGAATATTTAAGTATTCTAGTAAAATACTTTACGAAAAAATTTAGGATTTTATTCGTTTATCATGATTTCTAAAAAAGTCAAACTAATACTGAAGTTAGGTAGAAATTGAAATTCACATTCATTCATATAACAAATATATTGAAATCAAAGGGAAAGTTACTTCACACTGTTGCACACACCCAGGATAGGCACTACTATTTACTAGATACTACTACCCAAGTATATGTTATCGACGCGTTTTATTTAATTGGAAAAGGCTTCATGACGTCACGTCCGCCACCTGACGGCGGGCCGATCAGCAGCAAATGAGCGTTTAGTAAAAGGCGTTTTTACGAGTTGATCGAGCCCCAGTGTGTGTGCAATTCTAAACAAGTCCACAACTGTCTACTAGTATTCTTCTATAGTCTGAGAAAAAGGGTAACAAGTATCAATCAACGTGTGCATAAATCCTAACTATTTTGTAATTCCCAAATTAGTTTGATTGTGGCAGTAAATTTAAGGAAAATTATTAATTGTGTTGAATATGATTTCAACTGTGATTCTTTAAGTATTTTGATAACATGTATGTGATTACATTAAATAAATATTATACTAATCTGTGTTATTTCCCAGACATATGATTGCATCTTTTGGTTTTACAAATAAAGTCACATTAATAAAATAAAAACATATTTTTTTTAAATGACAGGAAAGTTAATGGGAACTTATCGAGAAGAGGTGAATCGGGGCATACATGTAATTGACAGATAATGTGTCACTAAATAGAAAAATGTCCTATCAGCAGCACGTTACAGGAACTGTGGGACGCTAGTGATGCCGAATTCTGAGCCGAGTCCATTTAGATTGCCATTGACACGCTAAGAAGAAGAATAAAGTGTAAATACCTATATCGCCTGTTAGTTACTTAGTACTTAGATACAATCTAAAATTCTACGTATCAATATAAAAACTAGTCTATCTATCAATACAAAAGGTACCAACAGGACCCTATTACAAAGGCTCCGCAGTCCGATGGTCCGACCGTCCGTCTGTGTCAGGTATCTTTTGAACTGTATTAGATAGACACTTAAAATTTTCAGAGTGAATACTGTTATAGTAGCTATTACGAGTAGAACAAATAAAATAAATTTTAAATTAGATATATATATATATATATTGTATTCCATATAAATACAATAAAAATATTTTTTCGGTATGATTTTTTGAAACCAACATATTAAAATAATATTTTACGGTGGTACGGAATCCGACTCGCACTTGTCCACTTTTTTATTTAAAATAATAATTTATGCTTTAACCGATGATAAAACTGAATCTTTAATGACATTAAAATTGCCTCCTAATATACCTAGATGGACATTCTGAAGGGTGACCTTTTTATAAATGCTGTAAAGGTCGGAACACCGGACCCACATTAAGGTTTGTTAACAGAAGCTAAAATAAAACACCAGACAATTAAATTAACTTCCAAAATAATACTCAGGATGACCTGTAATTGAAATTGATTTATTTTCTTTTCGGCCTGTGCTGTCTCACTGCAGGCCAACAGTCTCCCTTTTCTTTTTCAACTCAACTCAATTCTGATGTAAGCTAATGTCTGCATTAGCTTAGACCAAAATCGAATTGAGTCAGCTTAGATCAAAATCGAGTCATTCATGTCTATCCAGCGTTCTTAATTAATGCTTAAGACGCTGCCAACACCTAAACCGCGGTCACTGTCAGATTGCATAGAAAAAAAAAAGAAAAACGCGATGACACAACTCTTGTAATTTATTGCAAAATATGAAGCAATTAACTATTTACTCAAAATTGAGTTGAGTAATCGAAAATAAAAAACAACCAAGTTCTACATTAAAATAAGACGTTCTTGTTATTAATTAAATTCGTAACGTATGTTCATATTTAATACAGATATTTTGGATTAGAACTCAAGGTAAGAGGTAAGTTTAATGTTAGTTTGTATCGAGATTTTTTTTGCAAAACGTGGGTTGGTAACAACCAAGTTCTGGGAAATATGTTCAAAAATAACATATATTTTTTCCGCTACCACAAACTATACAGATTTGGTAATTTTTTTATTCTTAAGAGAAGCGTATTTTGGCCAATTGGGTCTTGTCAGTACCTTAATTAACACTGCCACGATGCCATTGGACGGTTTCTGCTAGAATAAACTAAAACAAGATGTCATTGTAATAAATTAAACCAGCCTGTAACTGCAAAAACGGAACTCATCTTTAAAAGATAAGAAGCGAGCATTCACACCACTCTTACTCGTTACAGACCTCACGATGACTTTTTTCAAATTATTATGAGCCCTTATAAAGTTAATCACTAACAAACATAGCCATTAGGCATCCATAATCCAATATTCACGCAAGGATTCCCAGGTAGAGAAAGTACCTGCGAACCATGACAGGTCTAAAAATAGAAAGGAAAACATCGCTTTGTTTTGAGTACAAAACAATAAGCTGACGCGTGGTATTTACTTGAGCTGACTACAAATATTTTAATGAGAAATCCATGAAAGAAGGTCTACGTCATAGTGCAATGCTAGTACTTCAGATATGTACCTAAATATTACTAAACTGCACGCTGCACCGGCTGCAAGTTATTTAACTTTTCTGGCTCTATCTAAGCGAGTGATTTAGTATATTTTTTATGTTTCATATGCATACACTGAAACTGATTTAATGTTTTCATAATAATAAGGTTTTGATGACGTTAATGCATTTAAAAAGAAGGCAACGTATACTATGAAATGTAGTTAAATAATTGATTAGTTTAATAAAACATCAAACATCTTGCCATTTTTTCATTCACTGATTTAATGTTCCAAGCTGTAAACAAGTGCATTGCAAAAATTAATGGCGTTATCTAAGTCGAAAAGCATTTGAAGTTAACAATAATTTCGCCAAATAGCTCTACGCCGTAGCCGCTCGTAGCGCGTTGACGCTACGAAACAACGCGGTGAAATTTCTTATCGCGTAGCATAGTTATCTTGATACGGTAATTTGGGAATGTTGGTTTATTTAATGAAGTTTTATTAAAATGCTCGATATAATTGTATTTATGTGACAGTCAAATATGTAATGTTATCTGTGCAACTTTTGAAAGAGCACCACAGCCGAGATAACCCATACATGCGCGTAGGTGTATTTTGGCGGGTAGTAGCGCGCAGGCGCGTCCAGTGGCCGTCCGCAGTCCTACCACCATTCTTCAGTTGCACACTGTCCGCCGCGACGTACCTACGTAATGTCCCTGTACACAACCAAACGACCGTATTGCCAACAAAAAACGAGCTAAAAACGCATACACAACAAGGAAACGAGTGTGAAACGGAACATCCTCGCCCGGAGAAGGTAGCTGTGTTCAATTATAGTGTTTCAGTGTGCTCAGAGAGGCGTAAAACGGTAAACAAATAGGCGCTGTGCATAGCGATTTTTGTGAATGAATTTAAGATGGTGGACGGCTGTGTGAGAGTGTCGAGAGACGTCGTGTTTAGGTTTGGTGGTGATGTATGGTAAGTGGCAGTGGTGGCCGGTAATGCGAGCGAGTGGCGGCGAGTGTTGGCGAGTGGTGGCGAGCGGTGACGCGGGTGTGGTGGCCGCGTGGGCGCGCGTGTGTGCGTGCGATCGAAGCGGATGAATGACGATGACGTGGGAGGACCGCGGCTAATGTCTGTTTGATAACGTTTCACATCACTATCTATCCAATAACAGCTCGGGCCCTTCTTGTCAACTATTATTTTTAGATCTGACCGAGCAAGTATAGAGAATTCAATATTTACGTCGATATCTCGGTGGATAAGAAGCGAAAGTTAATCGTAGCGTCTCCGTGTTAAAGATTCGTCTTGAAAACAACAGTGACGTTATTTTGGGGATATTTGTATCGGTATCGATTGTTGAATGAGAGTTATTTTTGGCGTGGATTCGAGAAATCGATTGTTCGGTGCAATTTAGTTATTTTGTTTGCGAAATAGTTGAAGGTGTTGCGTTGGAGGTTATTATTATTAAGGCTTTGAAGTAACTAACAGCCCATTCTTCAATCGATATTGCAACCTTGTGCGAAATTACATGTAACAATATCGCAACGTCGATTTATGTATTTAGGTTATAAGGTTATTGTAATTTCTATAATTTTCCCACCATTGTTTATTAAAATTACTCTTTTTGACTTTTAAAGCGTGTAGGCTATTTGACTTAATGAATTTTCATAGGTTTGCTGGATTTAGCATTACTTATTGTGCAACAATTGATAAGATTTAACTCAGCATGTTTTGAATAGAATATTATTTGTTTTAGCGTTGGTTAACCAATAAAGCTAGTGAAAATTAAAAAGTATATCTTTATCATGCCTATAAAAAAAATACATTTAAAACACACATACATTTTTTTTTCTTTCTATAGAGTGTACAATTCTTTTTGTTTATTTTCTCTCTTATTATTGTACAGTACAATAAAAAGAATATTCTAATATGGGTAACAGTTTTTTTTTGTTTTTTTGTCATGATTAGGTTAGCCTGCTCACCACAGAAAAATAAACGTGAAGATGCTAAAGAAAAGGAATGCGCTACGCAAGCACCTATGTGGTTAATGCACTGCACAGCATGATGTTCTCGGGTCGCTTCCCAGTTCGAGTAACATATTACTAAGATGAACCTTTTTAATTTAATGTCCAAAAATAAATTACTAATTAACTTTTACCCAGTTAGAATCCGTTGTTTTTGTATTGGTTACATTCTAACTGGGTAAAAGTTTCCTGTAGAAACGGGTTATAAATTGAATGCTTTCCCAAAAAGGCAACAGACCTACAAAAACCGGAGTTGAATACAAACATTAAGTACCTAACTGCCAGTCATCATGGACCCTTATTCCTTTTTTTTTTTGGGGACGCCGCAGTGTTTTTATTCTACTACCTACATGACCACTAGGAAGGAGTATGTAAGGATCGTAGCAGGCGTTCTGTAGTTTCTGCCTACCCCCTTGGGAAGAAGGCGTGAGTTTATGTATGTATACCTACTAGACTAGTGTGAGCAGTGGTGGCCCAGTGGTAACGGCAGTGACTGACGAGTAGGTCATAGGTTCGAACCAAGACAGGCGCATTACTTTGTGTAAATTATTTCAGCACCACTGCTCTCAAAACGGTGAATGAAAACATCGTGAGGAAACCGGCATGTCCTAAAACCCAAACTTCAAAGACATGTGACAACTACCGACCCGCACTGGGACCGCGTGGTGGATTACGGCCCACTCCCTCTCACAGAGAGGAGGCCTGTGTCCCAACAGTGGGAACTTTAAAGGCTGATTATGTTATTAGTATGAAAGGACATTAAATTATTTACTTATTTATTTATTTATTTATGTATACCTACATCTCTATCAGCCGTCATCTTGGTATGCAGCTTCAGCTGTCTGGCCGTATCATCCATCGTTTTTTAGTATACGAGTACCTCTTTTCTAATAGCCATCCATACATTCTTAAACAAACTTTCCTTACGACATTTCCCTCAATCCTGCGCATCAAATTCCCATTGCCCATAGCATATTTTTTAAGTCTAAAAGGCTTAAAAGGTAATCATCCAATAACTTCTCTCGCTCTGGGCGGAGCGGGAGGGTGTGTCATACTCTTACTGACTAAAACCCACCCGTATTCCTTCCTTTGCCTGTGTTGCGGGGGCCTCGGTGAGCCATTAGTACCTTCCCGCGACCCCGGAACCATATGGCTAAGAATCGTTTACAATAATTTTTGTTATTATCTTCAGAAAGGTCAGGTGCGTAGTACTCGCAACCGGCGTGCGTGTATGACCAAATGTATGAAGGTAAACGAATCAAAAGGGTTATGTAAGAATCGCAGCAGGTGCCGTTGTGTAATAAAAATAATGTATTTTAAAATGATTAGGTATACATACGAGAGACTTTACCAGATAAGTGTATTGCTTTCGGTGAAGAAACTATATATAATTAATACTGTTTTGAAACACAAAGAGCTGCCTTATGATACCGCTATCTTATTAAAACGAAGGAATAATATAGCACCGATTCCACAAACAATGACCAGGTTTTGTAGTAGGCAATACGAGAAACGGCCATCTCAACTTCACAATAAAATAAATAAAGAGATCTATGTATACACCGAAATATATTATGAATGTAAAAAACTTATAACTAAATGGATAAAACCACTCGCATATAAGGACACGGAGGTTCTCCTGAACTCACTCACTATTGCGTACACTTACTCACTTGTACACGTACACACCACACACATACATCCACCACACACACACATTTCAGACATACCCAACTCACATATAACATACACAAAACACAATCATTTGAATAAGCTGATATAAAATATTAGTCTTTTTTAATTCTCTCTCTCTCTCTCTCTTTTGTATTAACTTACTTTCTTAAAATGATATAAATAGTAAATACTGGCATACCTAATTCTTATATTTGACTGTACATCACGTAAATCTGCGGAAGAGTGGAGCGTCCTAATGCAGGCATTATTAATTTGCTTAAAAGGACACTTCTTTCACTAGCTATTTAGTACAAAGCTTGTTAAAGAAAATAAACTATTTGTATTTGTGTAGTTTATGCCTACCCCCATGGGAAGAAAGCGTAAGTTTATGTACAGTTTCCAACGTTACTCCTCTGCCGGACTATTTATAATACTCGTACGATAATACCTACGTCTTTTCAGTACACTAGCTTTTTAGAATTATTACCATAATAACACCTACATATTCTTGTAATATCTAACTATATCATCGCCTGTATTTCACAATGGGACAGGTAGAAGAGTAGGGCTATCCACATTTCGCCAATTATGTTTATAGTCGGGTAAAAGTCCAGATTGCAGGTTGCTATGCTACTTAGAAGTTCCTGAAATAATCCAATAACACCCGGGAATCGACCGACGTTCAGCCGTCACTCTTGCAACCATCAGACCAAAGAGACAACTCTAATACTTTTTCAATTTGTAGAAAATAAAACAAATGTGGTCAAAACAACTGTCTAACGTTTATTTATCTTTTGTTTCAGGTATTCACCACTGTAAGCCGACATATGAAAGAAATCCTACAAACTCCCTATAGCGTGACCCAATTTCTTTAGTGAATTATCCAAGCGACATTTAAAACCATTCCTTTTTCAAAGTTAACTAAACAATGTAAATTAAATAGAGAGCCGTGTGTAGTCCAAGTTAAGTGCGCGAGATTTGTATCAGCCAATCCCAAGCCGCTATTCAAAATGACCAGGGAATTTCGACGCGCGCGCCGCCAGCTATGACTAGAGTCACACACAACTTGCAACCTGTCTACAGAATATGATAAAGGTACGTGTTTTTATTATAAACGTATTAGTTTAACATTTATTTAGAGGTAACAGAGCTTCTTCTATGCCATTTGCCCGTTTGATTGCTATCAAATGGTGCAATTACATCACAGTTAGCAAATCGGTTGGTTTGTTTGTATTAAACAAAAATACGCCACTGTTCATCCTTCCTTCCGTGACGCGGCCTTTAGTTGCCATTTTCACCAATTAAAAATAGGAAAAAGATAAAATACATTTTAAAGAAAATTATACAAAAAAAGATCTCTTTTTGTAATAAACGTCTGGGCAAACTTAAATTTGTCTCAATTTTACTGAAGTCATCATAAAAAAAATTATAAAAACATTGTGTGCTGGGTACCTTAAAATTAAAATATAACTACGTCTCCATTGGGTCACTAGCCCACTTCCCATACAACTTTTCAGTGTCCTTTCAGAATAAAATGCTTTGTCTATCAATAGATCTAAAAGCCTATATTATGTATTGTAGCCTTCAGAATCTATTCTCGTTCGAAGATGACAAATAGGCTATTTCTTCGCAATTATTTTTATCTTCATAAAGGTTTTATCCTTTTACTATGCACACGATATTATGGCACCTGTATGTAGGTCAAAGATAGCTCTACTTTTAGATCCATCAGTGGGTAACTTTATATACTTTCACTAGCATCTTGCATACTGATGAAGCTATGGATACCTACGATTCATCACAAAGCAAATGTACTAAGATTTTTAACCCGCTTAATAGTACTTAAACCACCTGCTACTTAAAAAAGATTCTTATCTGATGTCCATTAAACAGATTAACTTTAGAAATGTTTTGTTTTTTAAATTAAATATTTGAGTTTGAGGCAAAAAAGAAGCCCCTTACCATAACGATTTCCAAGACATTCTATCTGAAAACAACTCACCTGATTATTAAAAACATCATGAAACTATTAAAGAAAATTACAAAATCATTACTTTTTTTTTTTTTTTTTAGGGTGGGAAATCATCAAATAACTTCTCCCGCTCTGGGCGGAGCGGGAGGGTGTGTCAGACTCTTACTGACTAAAACCCACCCGTATTCCTTCTTGTTGCCTGTGTTGTGTTGCGGGGGCCTCGGTGACCCATAAGTACCTTCCCGCGACCCCGGCAGGCATCGGCCCTAGTGGACCCCTACTTTTGTGCTGACGACATCTCTTTGAGGCGCGCGTGGAATACGACGCGCCGTCGACCCGGGCCTGGTCCTTACCGGACGGTGAGCTACCCATTGCTCACCGTCCGCAAGCCCGCGCCTACGGTGGCCGGAAATCCGCCCGGGATTCCCGATGCCCTGGGCGTCTCCTGCGGCGGCTAGGGGCGAGAGGGCGCGAAACTTGCCTTACAAAATCATTACTATATTGCTATTATTCAAAACTGACTTCGTTATCTATTCCCATCGACCTACCTACCTAGATACCTACAAGCTATACAACTTTTTATCAGCACTAGTAATTTTATTGCACCGATTCGATAATATTGCTTCACACATGTGCTCAATATACAATAATAATAACTTGTAAATTATAACCAAAAGCACATACAATATAAAGCTTTCACATCATTCATCCCAAAACATACCTACCTACCTATTGGTAACTCCGTGTATGTGCCTGATTTTAAAATAAAATATTAAAAAAAATAAAGGCATTTAAAAAAACGGGCCAAATGCATGTCAGTCCACGCACAATGAAGGGTCCCGTAGTTGAGATGAATTTATCCCAAGAATAAACTTCACATTGTAGTTGAAAAACATGTTCTCTCATACATTCCAACTGCAAATATAAGTTGGTCGACTATTACTCGTTAACTTATGAAGCCTACTTAGATATGATGGCTTTCGTTATAAGTTGGAGCAGTGGTGGCCCAGTGGTAACGGCCCCGACTTACGAGTTGTAGTCGTGGGTTCGATCCCAGGCAGAGGCGCAGTAATTTGTGTAAATTATTTCATCACCACTACTCTCAAAACGGTGAAGGAAAACATCGTGAGTAAATCGGTATGTCCTAGAACCAATGATTAGAAGACATGTGTCATCTACCAACCCGCAAAGTGCCCGCGTGGTGGATTATGGCCCACTCCCTCTCATAGAGTGGAGGCCTGTGTCCCAGCAGTGGGAAAACATTATAGATTGATTATGCCGTGAATTTTTTCACATATAATATTACGCAATCGGATCCCTGAATCGTTTTCAAAATGGTCTAACGATACCCAATACCATAGAATAGCCGAGAAAAAAAAATGTCATCCCCACTTTAAGTGTAAGGAAAGTACCGTAAAAAAAATGTTTTTTCAAGATTTTATTTTACCACTTTATCGGCGTGATTAACATGTATTGCTTTCTAGTACTAAGAGTCTCTGAGCTAAGCCGGGGACGGACAGACAGACAGACGGACATGGCGAAACTATAAGGGTTCCTTATTTACTACGGAACTCTAAAAAGGGAGAAGGAAAGGAAACATAAGGCATCAAAAATTCATCCATTTTTTTATGATTTTATGTTGCCACTTTGTCGGCGTTATTAATATTGCTCATGCCAAATTACAGCTTTCTAGTATTAAGAGTCTCTGAGCTAAGCCGCGGACAGACAGACAGACGGACATGGCGAAACTATAAGGGTTCCTTGTTGACCAAGAAACCCTAAAAATAATGAAAAAGCTTACTTTACATTACAATATTACTGATACTTTTTATTTTACCATCTGCAAATAAAATTGGCCTTCGTACTTATAAGATTTTATGGGAGCTATTCAGCATTACCAACCACTGACATTGGTAATTAAATTTCAATTTTGGTCTCTATTTAATGTTGGTGGGGCTTGTGGCTAAATAATAACAGCCGCACGGGTTAATCGACCAGGTTAAGCTACGCTTGCCGCGGTTGGCCCATGGATGGGTGACCATCTTTACATACCAAGACCCCTTCGTGCCTCGGAAAGCACGTTAAGCCGTTGGTCCCGGCTGCCATTCATGGATCTATGACAGTCGTTACGGGTCGTCAGAAGCTCAAAAGTCGGACAACCAGTCTTACCAAGGGGTACCTATCGTGTTACCCAGTAACTGGGTTGTGGAGGTCAGATACGCAGTCGCTCCATGTAAAATACTGGTATTCAACTGCATCCGGTTAGACTGGAAGCCGACCCCAACGTAGTTGGGAAAAGGCTAGGCAGATGATGATGCTCAAAGTTAAGTAATGATTAGAGACTGTTAAACCATACATTTTTAAAGTTTAACCGTCTCTGTCTCGTCTCGTGTGTATATGACCTGATGTATGGAGTATGTAAGGATCGTAGCAGGTAGCGTTCTGTAGTTTCTGTCTACCCCCATGGGAAGAAGGCGTGAGTTTATGTATGTATATAAATAAAGGGGTATAAAACCAAGGATAGGCAATAATAGGCATAGCCGAATGGAGAGTACGGTTTTCGCAACCCAGTGCTGGGCACGCCACAATTGTGGCGATAAGTCCCCTCTTTGAGGAGCGGCTAGAGAGGCGCCACGACACGGCAGGTCCTCACGGGACACGGCAGCTTCGGGAGGTTCCCGTGTCGGATAAGGCGGGAGGAAACGCCCGGGTGTCACCACTGTCTGAATTGCCCGGAGGACACGGTGGAGCATACGGTGGAGGTCTGCCCGGCTTGGGCAGAGCACCGCCGTGTCCTCGTGGAGGCGATCGGCGGTAGAGATCTCTCGCGTCCGGCCCTGGTTCAGGCCATGGTATGGAGCGAAAGGGCATGGGCAGCCGTCACATCCTTCTGCGAAGCAGTAATGCTCGCGAAGGAGGAGGCGGGACGGTTGAGGGAAAGGCAAATTTCGCGCCCTCTCGCCTAGCCGCCGCAGGAGATGCCCTGAGCGTCGGGAATCCCGGGCGGATTTCGGGCCACCGTGGCGCGGGCTTGCGGACGGTGAGCAATGCGTAGCTCACCGTCCGGTAAGGACCAGGCCCGGGTCGACGGCGCGTTGTAATCCATGCGCGCCTCAAAGAGATGTCGTCAGCACAAGTGTAGGGGTCCACTAGGGCCGATGTCTGCCGGGGTCGCGGGAAGGTACTAATGGGTTACCGAGGCCCCTGGCAACACAGGCAACGGAAGGAATACGGGTGGGTTTTAGTCAGTTAGAGTCTGACACACCCTCTCGCTCCGCCCAAAGCGGGAGAAGTTATTTGATGATGTCCCACCCAAAAAAAAAGCTGAACCTTACACTCTTCTTTTTTTTACATCTTTGTCAATGAATAAGGATATAAAACACCACCAAACTTGCAAACTTGGGTCACTTGAGGGCCAGTTAGATTTCCTTGTAGTTAATTTTTAGTCGCCCAAGATGCTCTTAATTTTAGTAATGACTACGATTTCGTTGGTCACCATTTTGAAATAAATGCACTCTCTCCTCAAACAAACAAACAAACAAACAATCTGCCTAGCCCAACTAGGTTGGGGTCAGCTTCAGTCTGACCGCATGCAGCTGAATAATAGTATTTTACATGGAGCGACTGCCTATCTGACCTCCACAACCCAGTTACTGGTGTGGAACACGAACACGATAGCTTGGTAAAACTGATTGTCAGACTTTTGGGTTTCTGACTACCAGTAGCGACTGTCAAAAATCTACAAATGACAGCCGGGGCCAAAAATGCAATGTCTCATATTGCCAACTAAGTACATCATTTAATCCAAATGATTTGTGGACCTCATATCCAACATGCATTTTTGTCATCTTTCAATACGCAACTACTTGAAATTCAAAACAGCATACTACCCTCGGTGTAGTTCATGCCAAAATCCCGGTATCTGTGATATATTCCTTGCTATATCTGTAGTGCAAATGAGGAAAGTTGGAGGGTAGACATTGAGTCTGGGAGTAGTGCCAACACCGCTGGCTCTTACGGAGCACTTGTGAATGGACCCCTTGACTGGCTCACTTTGATTAATGACTGCAGAACCAACAGATAATTATATTTAGGCAAGCCAACATAATATATTATCGTCATTTACTAGTGTAATAATGTGTTGTAATAAGGGTTCTTGTTACATAGTTTTATTTATTTAGCGGCCATGGGATGTGTAGGAATATTTTTGATGAAAATATAATTCGGTTAGTAAGTTTATTAATGTGGTAGCATAAGCGTAATCAGCCTAAAATATTCCCACTGCTGGGACCGTAATCCAAAATACGGGCCCAGTGCGGGTTGGTAGATGTCTTTGAATTTTTAGTTCTAAGACATGCCGGTTTCCTCACGATGTTTTCCTTTACCGTTTTGAGAGCAGTGGTGACGACATAATTTACACAAGTCGCGGCCGTTACCACGGTGCCACCATTACTCCAATGCAGTAATCGTTCAATAAATAATTAATTATAGACTTTTATTGTAATTTGTCTAATTCAGTACTTTGAAATACCAAATGAATGAATAACAAAAAAAATGTTTTACAAAAATTCGTTCCTAAAGACAACAAACATGTAAAATCACAAAAACCCTTCACTTATGTATCTATTATATAAACATACTACAGGTCAAAGTATTTAAGAAACACACCAAAATCCATTTCGCCGTCGAATACAAACCGAAAATAGTCGTGTAGATTTAGCAATAAAATCTTATTTTAGCCGACCTTGGCTGATTCCTGCAGTTATTCATCGTATGATACGCGATGTCGCCGACTCGCTACATTGCCTCTGCTCCAACAATTTACCTATTCTATGTATTGACTGTGGAATCGAATTGTCGCGCTACCTTCATTTAGTAGCAATTAAAAACTTCAATGGCGCCCAGCATGGGACTAAGTTAATGTCTAGTAATTATTATTAGATATTGTTTTTGATAATTTCCGTAAAGTTATCATAATTTATTAATAAATAGCAAAAAATGTGTTAATTTAAACGTTATTAGTAAGAAAATGACTCTATATTTAACTGATGCCATCAAAGGAACTTGTTTTGCTCAAACGCGTCTGTTACGTAAGTACCTACGATATTTGACCTTTAGTTATGTATGGGGAGCGGGGTGGGTATGACGTCACAGAATGATGACAGCCTTCAATGAAAGCACCGGTTGCTAATTATTCTGTCTGTGGACTGACTGCCAAAACAAATGTTATTCCAATACTCTATTATGTCTCGATTGGGGTTTTTGTTACGCGTGATATGAATAAATTGATGTTTTATGTCTACGACAATTTATATGTAGAATTTGAATGGGATCAATTGGTTTTAATGTTGAAAATTGGAACTACATACATACATATACTCACGTCTTTTTCCCGTGGGAATAAGCAGACACTACATAACGCCAACTGCTACGATCCTTACATACTACTTTTGCCTCGTATAGGTTCATACAGGAGGTGGAACTGTTTGTGGTAATTAAGTTAGTCACAAATTAAAAAAAAAAATTGATGAAATATTAATAGAAATTATTAAACATTTGTACCATTGAAACATATAGAAATTATTAAACATTTGTAACATTTGTACCCAATATCATTCAATTGATTCTGTTTATTAGTCAAGTAACTATTAAGAGGTAATATTAATAATATTTGTAAACGTTTTTTTTTTAAATAAAAAAAAATGTCCCATTTCGTAGAGCTAGCTACAAAGCAAAATAGAACAAAGCGCATTACAATGGTTACTGTCGTCAATTATTGACAAATTGACGAACAACCAAAAATAAAAGTGCTGGGTTTCTGAGTGCAATTATTAAAAGTGCGTATCGGACCACGCACAATGAAGGGTTCCGTAATTGGGAAGTTTGGATGAATTTATCCCAAAAACAAACTTATCATTGTAGTTGAAAAACATGTTCTCCCATACATCGATATATGCCACTGTCAATTCTTTTATCACGGCATTTTTTTTTCACATCTCCATAATAAACAACCATTTAGCTGGCATTTTTTGTTAGAGTCAAATATCGCCTATACTTGACTCTAACAAAAAATTTCATTTTAATGCTTAAAACATTACGCAAGCCGATCCTTGAATCGAAAAGTGGTGTTCACAGATCCACAATATTTTTGAACGGCCTATCCAACAATACTTACCCCACACCATGGGGTAGACGAGAAATAAAAATATCGTCCCCACATTACGTGCAAGGGTAAACATTTTTTTATTTCAGCACTTTGTCGGCGTGATTAATAAGTATCTATGCCAAATTACAGCTTTCTAGTACTGAGCGGCTACAGTGGGGAAAGACAGACAGACAGACGGACATGGCGAAACTATAAGGGTTCCTTGTTCCTTGCGGACAAGTATAATTTGCTAAGGCGGGAGCAATTTGTATTCAGGAAAAATAGTACCACCGCTTTAGCTTGTTTTAATTTAATAAAAATAATAACTGAGGCAACGAATGAAAACATACCTACCTGTAGTAGCATTTTTTCTTAACATGAGTAAAGCCATTGATTTTGTTGACCATAAGTATACAAATTAGATAAATATGGCGTATAGGGCTAAACGAATGACTGGTTTAAATCTGGTTTGGCTCATTTCACATACTTAGAGTTATTATTAACTAGGTGAATTTTGAAAAGATCTTCTTGTCATTCCTATCATTACAGGAATGCATTCTAGATTAGACTTAGGAGTAGATTATATTAAAATCTTGATTATAGATATAATTTTGTTCAGTTTATCTTATTTATACTGTCGCAAAGGTTTTTTTTTCTATGTGTTAATTGAAGATTGATTTACTTTAAAATATTTCATGTTTAGTATTTATTTTCAACTGTAGGTATAGATAATTGCTTATTTAAATAAGCACCTTAATATTATTATTTTCATGCCAAAATATGGCAAAATGTGTGATCGCACAAGAATATTTATTTACCTACCACCTTTGGATTACCGCATTTATAACAAACAAATGACTTTGACTTTGACTTTGATATAGTTCATTATCTTTTACACTTTGCATTCAAAAATAACCCATCCCACATAACAGCCAAAGTAAAAAAAATGCATTACTTGAAAACCATTTCTGCAACGTATACGTTGCACTGTCTAATATTGATATTTCATCCTCCTGAAATAGAACGTGCGTAAACAAAGTAGGTACAGCTGCCACAAGTACCGACGGCTGTAAATAATCAGGTACACCACAATCGACTAAGTAGGGGCTCGTAACTCGACATAGTAATTGGGTCGGCGATCGTTGGGCGAGTGGCCAACCACGCTGCCAGGCCAGATGCGGTACGAACTTGCCCCTTGTAAATATTGTATGTGCAAGTGCATAGTATGTACATGCAATGTTACTGGATGTAATTGAAATATTGAAATCGGTTGGAGTTTTCAGTTCTGGGTAAATATTTGTTTGATATTAGGGGTTGAGAAATGGTAACGTCGTATTATTTTTGACTCGAAAAAAATTATTTTCTTAGCGATATTACCTCATGTTACTTTTGCAGCTAAAGAAGCAATAAGTAATACATATAAAATACAAGCGATTAAAAATTATAAGAAAAATCTCTGTACATGGCGTTTAAAAATTATTCATTTTAAATAATATAAACGTGATACCTAATTCATTGTGAATATTCCATCTTTAAAGCACTCTCGATTTATACTAAACTGTCCATTTGCAAAACCGTACGTAAAATAAAAAAAATAAAAAAATGGCCAAGTGCGTGTCGGACTACGCACAATGAAGGGTTCCGTAGTTGGGATGACTTTATCTTAAGAACAAACTTAACACTGTAGTTGAAAAACATATTCCCCCATACAATCCGACTGCAAATGTAAGATTGTACGCACAATATTGAGTGATTTACCATGTTATTTTGAGACCATAGACTTCTTATAGATTTTCCTGTAATCTATGAGTAAAGAACTATTTTCTGTATTTTTTCAAAATATTAGGCTCAGTAGTTTCGGATATAAGGGGGGGAATGGTCAATTTTCATCTATTTTCTTTAATAACTTTAAAACGAATTATTTTAAAATTAAAACAATAATATATTTAAAATCCACATTTCATCTGATATGTCACACGGTACAGTTTGAAAAGCTTTTTTTAACTGTCTTGTTTTTCCCCCAAAAGTGACCCTCATATTCAAAATTCATTTACTTGCCTTACACGTCCGTGTTTGGGTCATAGAAATTCATACGTGTACCAAATATCAACTTAATCGGTCCAGCAGATTCGGAGCAAATCAGCTGTGACAAACGGACAGACAGAGAGACACACGAGTGATCCTATAAGCGTTCCATTTTTTTCCTTTTGACCCTAAAAAGAACTCATTTTAATTTTCAGTGTAAAATTCATATGGTATCTCGGAAATACGAAAGTTTCAACGAAACTGTACTACAATTAAATATAATCAACGAACGCGACATATAATTTCGATTCGCGTCCGAGTTTCGCGGTCTAGTTGCCAAATGCGTTCCACTTCTGCGCACAGTTGGAACTTTGACAATCGCCACTCATACCCGTCACAAGCAAATGGCCGATGAAATTGAATTGCTCTGCGATACATTCTTTTTATAGCTATCTTTCTGTCTTAAATAATTAGATACGCAGAAAATTATTATCGACTGTACTTATTAAACCACTCATTCCAGTCTTGGTGTGGAGTATTTATTACTATTAGATAATATATGGAGAGATATCGACGCCTCCAAAGACCAAAATATATCCAATACGAGCCAGAAGAATTTTTAGAACTTCTGCAGCAAGATGACATGATTGTAGTCATTAAAATCCCGTACTTACCTTAGTTGGTGAACTAGGAGACCGACAGAAAGCACACGCCTGTGTTGTGGAATCCAGTTATTTTCTTCTACCCGGAGATCATTTTGTTTATTGAAGCTAAATAAACTTAAAAATAAGTAGGTACAATTGTAACTGTTAATGAATATCTATTGGCGCCCAACGTGGGACTGACTGTTTTCAATCTGCCATTGGAATGTTAATACTTTTTGATACAAATTGAGTATCCGTAATTGTAAAAAGTGTTCTAAATCTAATTATAATTTGAATGATGCAAAACAAACAATTATCTTTAAACAAAGAATAGGTAAAAATCGCTCCTCTGAGTGCAACTACGTGCGCGCCTCTAAAGGATTCTGAAAATAAATAGCATTTTAGAAACAAAACAATTACTTTACATCCCTCCACGTCTTTACCGGTAAACAATGATGCTATGCACCAAGATAAAAGCTATTAAAATGTTCCCTTTGTAGTATGCGAAATTTTAAAAGCTCAATGTCAAATGCGGAGGTGCTTCACAGAGTCTTTACGTCCTTTTATCTTGACGTTACTTTCAAGATAACGCCCGTCCAGGCTTGCTTCCCTGCATTTTATGATGCAAGCCTCCGCATTTTCATGTTAACACTATTTACGGTCTCATTTGCTGAGAACTTTGTAGGAATCGGAGCAAAAAAAATGAAGTTTTTAGCTTTCATTGACTCAGTTTTAAATGTTAATGTTTTTAAATAGAGAATTTCAAGGCAATCAATAATGATGTCTAATTACTTAGTTTTTACTCTTATTGTAAACTAGCTTATGCCCGCAACTTCGTTGGCGTGGAAGTCGTAAGACACCACAATAACAGCCACATTTTTACAAAAAACGGCGTTATTGGTGTACTGGTTGCAAGCGGTACTGTTGAGCATGAGGTCCTGGGTTCGATTGTCAGGTCAGACAAAGTGAAATTGGGTTTTCCATCTGAAATTTCTCGGTAACAGTCCAAAGTCTGGATTTGTACCCGGTCAGTGCCAATAGGCTCACCCCCAATTACATGGGACCTAAACATAACTTGCGAAATGTGGATGTACTATAGGTACATCTCTGCCTAACCCTTCGGGAAATACAGGCGTGATGTTATATTATTTTTATAAAACTTCCCTGTATACTACGTTTGTAGTTTTGGTCTCAGTAGCCAAAATATTCAGGATTGGTGACACGGCAGCAAGCGACGTACAGTTGTCCGTGTGAGAAGCAGTTAGTTCTGAGGTTGACGCCACATTGCTTGCGAAGTTTTTCGTTTTTAGTGAATTCATGAACGCCTGCGTTCCTGCATATACTATCTAATGTCACAACACTGATACTCTGAATGATGTAGAAATCTTACAGATTTTTCCTGAAGAACACACAAACAAGTCACCAGTTTTCATTAACAGCCACCTAACATTTATACATATAGATTGGCCGCTACAATGAAGATTGGCCGTAAATTACCAACATTTTGTTCATTTTGAACGAATAGTCGTTATAACTTTATTTGCTTTGAGAACAGAATTTAGATATATGTATGTTTCTTCTGACATTCTGAGAAAAAAATAGAAGCCCAAATAATTTAGAACGTTTAGACTTGTATGGGTATGTTGTTATATTGACTTGAATAGTACTCGTATGTTCCTTTCGTTCATAGAATTCTTACCGCTAAAACTCCAATTCAATACCCTTTTTTTAAATTAATTTGTCAATAATTGTGTGTTCCTATTTAACTGACTAATATCCATTAAATATTTGCATGCTATTAGTTACGGGTCGTCAGAAGCTCGAAAGTCTGACAACCAGTCTTACCAAGGGGTATTGTGTTACCCAGTAACTGGGTTGTGGAGGTCAGATAGGCAGTCGCTCCATGTAAAATACTGGTATTCAGCTGTATCCGGTAAGACTGGAAGCCGACCCCAACATAGTTGGGAAAAGGCTAGGCAGATGATGATGATTTGCATGCCATTAGTGCATGGCGGAATGTGTCTTTGCACACTTTTTATGCAAATAAACGATTTTTATTTTGATAGAGATGGTTTTTTTGCGATTTCTTACTTTTGTAGCGGCCAGTCTATTCATCATAAAAAAACCGGTCAATTACGTCGGGCCACGCACAATGAAGAGTGTCGTAGTTGGAATGAATTTATCCCATCCAAATATGTCGCATAAATGGCCATGTTTTTTTATTGCGTTGACTTAGAAGCTTGTTTTTTTAGAACTCTTACCCTACGGCTACACTGTCGCGATAACGCGAACTTTACTTCGTGCGCTCTCTGTTGTACAGCGAGACGTCGACTGGTGTCCGAGAAAGAACGCGCGAAGTAAACTTCGCGTAAGGGATGTAGACCATCGTATTTGATATAAATTTAAATGTGATAGCTCCACGCATTCTTGAGAAAAAGGGTCTTCCACCAAGTCCTATAAGGGTTCTGTTTTATCCTTTTGAGGTACGGAACCCTAAAAAGTAAGTTGGAGTCTCATTTCCCATGAAATGAATGGTTTTTTTTTGTGATTTTTGACTCTTCTAGTAATCAATTCTGGTAGCAGGACACTGCACGAAAGACATTTCCGCAAAAGACACTTGCGCGAACTTCTAGCCATTTCATAAATGAGTTGGACTCTGATCACTGCGGCCAGTTAGTCACTTTCCTTGAGAAAATAGTCAGGGCTCAAAGAAAACTTGTAAGTTTTATTCCTGTAAACAAAAGTCGCTTAGAATAATTTAAAAATTATTTAATGGCAAAACTACCAGATTTTCCTTATCACACTGACCCGGATCAAGCATATACTTTACTATTTAACCTCATCAATTGTGAATTTGCGAAGGTAAACATTACCTGTTTGTGATCGCGATATATTTAGTGATTGGGCAACACCAGGTATTTTCAAAAGTAAGCTGAGGTTATATGAATTGTATCATGAAAATATAATAAAATAAAATCTTCGGGAAATAAAATTAAAACGTCTTGGGACTATTATTAATTCTGAAACGGGAAGAACGACAGTACGGAATCGTGACTTCCATCTAAAAATCAATGACGTAGATATTAAGCCAGACGTGGAGGTGGCAACTGAGTTGGATAATTTCTTCACTAATATTCCCATTTTAACAACCAAATCTCTGTCTTCGTCGCCCTCCACTTCTGTTTACTCAATACTAAAAGAATGTGTACCACAATGTGATAAACACTTCAAATTCACAGTTGTTAGGGCTAAAGAAATATTAAAATCTTTTAAATTTAAAGATCATGATGTAAATAAAACTGCTGATCTTTGGGGATTATCAGTACATACCATGTATTCAATAATTGATGTTATTCCACCCTTTTTAGCAATTGTTTTTAACTCTTGTGTTGCATCTGGAGTATTTCCTGATGTCTTAGCAAAGTGATCTCACTGTTAAAATCTGACAGCACAACTGATCCCACGAATTTTCAGCTTATTTCGATACGAGTATTACCTACATTGAGCAAAATCTTTGAAAAATTAATTTGAAAACAAATGTAAGGACATTTTAATGTACATAATTTACTTCATCTGAATCAGTTTAGTTTTACGAAGGGTCGTTCGATTACAGACGCGGGCGTAGAGTTACTGAACAGCATATTGGAGGTCTGGGAGGAGTTACTTGGCATTTTCTGCGATTTGTCTAAGGCTTTCGATTGCGTACATCATAATACACTCATCAGAAAACTACACCACTATGGTATGAGGGCCAGGGCTCTCGAGCTTCTGACTTCTTATCTGAACAACAGAATTCAGAGGGTTGATATTAATGGCAAGAGATCTGCAGGATCTACGGTCACTATGGGCGTTCCGCAGGGTTCAATTCTAGGTCCATTATTTTTTCTAATTTATATAAATGACTTACCTTATCACATAAGGAATAATCATAAGAATGAGAATACAATTTTGTGATTATCCCTTATGTGATAAGCCATAGGATATCAATATAACTACAGTTCATGAACCAATTCCAAACCAATTCCAATTCCTTACCTATCACACCCTGTATATTTTGATGAACTATTTTTAGAGAATTATTGTTACATTTATTTAGGTTACTGCAATTGGATGGGTGTGAATATTAAAGAAGAATTTTGTCTAACATTTCACAAATCAATCAATCAATCAATCAATCAATCAACTCAGCCTATAATAGTCCACTGCTGGACATAGGCCTTTCCCAGGCTGCGCCACAACACCCTGTCCTCCGCCTTCCACATCCAGTCTGTCCCAGCCACCTTTTTAAGGTGGGCCGACGACCTTAGCTGGGGGGCGTCCCACACTACGCTTGCCGATACGCGGTCTCCACTCCAGGACTCGTCTGCTCCACCGGCCATTGGTCCTTCGACAAACATGGCCAGCCCACTGCCACTTCAGCTTGCAGACTCTACAGGCTATGTCGGTAACTCCGGTTCTCTTCCGGATAACTTCATTTCTGATCTTTTCCTTCAAAGAAACTCCAAGCATAGCCCGCTCCATGGCGCGCTGAGCGACCTTGAATCTGTGGACCAGCCCGACAGTCAGTGTCCACGTTTCGGCACCGTATGTCATAACGGGCAAGACGCACTGGTTGTAGGCCTTAGTCTTCAAACACTGAGGGATTGGCGACAAAAAGACTTGACGAAGTTTTCCAAACTCTGCCCAATCTAATCGGATCCTCCTGTCGGCTTCATTCTCAAAGTTGTGTCTACCGAGCTGGATAACTTGTCCTAGGTAGACGTACTTCTTTACAACTTCGAGAAGCGACCCTTCGATGTGGATTGGGCTCGGCAAGACGTGCGAATTGTACATGACTTTCGTCTTGTCCAAATTCATGCCGAGACCAACCCGCCGAGAGGCTCCATTTAGGCTGTGCAGCATCTGGTCTAACTGTTCCAGCGTCTCTGCCATTATGACGATGTCATCGGCAAAACGAAGATGTGAGATATACTCGCCGTTTACATTGATACCCTTTCCAGTCCAGTCCAGCGTCTTAAACACCTCTAACGCATTGGTGAAAGTTTCGGGGATATCACATCCCCTTGTCTCACCCCCCTGAGCAGTTGGATAGAGCTGGTTTTTCATCCTGGATTTGAACAGTCATCGTTGCAGCGTCATACAAACACCTCAACACTTCAATGTATTGCCAGTCAATTCGACATCGTTGCAGAGCGGCCAGAACCATATTTCGACGGAGTCAAAGGCTTTCTCGTAGTCCACAAATACCATACACAGCGGCTGGTTGTATTCTTCGGTCTTCTGTACAATCTGCCAAACAGTATGGATGTGGTCCACGGTACTGAAGCCTTTTCGAAAACTGGCTTGTTCTGGTGGCTGGAACTCGTCAAGTCTCTTGGCGAGACGGTTCGTGACGACCCTCGAGAACAGCTTATAAACGTGGCTCAGAAGTGAGATGGGTCTATAGTTCTTCAGCAAGGTTTTTTTAACATTTAGATGATTTAAACCTTTATTTAATTTTTCTTCATTTGTTAAACAAGAGGTAATCAAGCGTATAATCCTTTTTAAGTTCTTTTTTTTCAAGTTCTTTCCCCAAAAGACCATTTCAGACATGGATCTACATGGTCCTCACATGATCTGACCAAGATTATGTCTGGACATTAAAAGAGACTTTGACCCTTGAGTTTGTTTCGCCATTTCTTCTCAGGGGTAGTCAGATAGGAAATTTCGAATCCATCTAGCTTATTATTTTTTTTTTGACTTGTAAAAGTGATTCCGATATCCTATTTACAGAATAAACAATTTTATTTCATTACATTACTTCGATTCTGAACGTTTGTTAAAGATTATGATTGTTGTGTATGTGTATGTGGAGCCATTAAACTTGCCAAAACAAATGAAAAACGATTGTTACTACATAACTTATTTACCGGGCATTTAAATATCAAAATGTTTATTAAAGTCGGTGAAACGGAAGCAACCTATCTGGTCTCTCGAAAGAAAGGTTACCAGGTGCATAACGATACGTCAGCAGATTTGTCATAATTGATTTTTATCAATTCGCTAAGCTACTGAAATTATCCATGTGTCAGCAAAAGTTGCTTCGTTATTTGTAATGTGATTTAAGAGATTTCCTTGAATGACCAACATTAAATCCAAGATATCTCTAGGTTCATCTAAAGCCCGATTCCTATACCTAGACGGGCCGTAAATAATTGTTTTTTTTTTTACTAAAACAAATAATATTTCAGATACACGAGTATAGGTTTTATTGGCACACATTCTACAAATAGTAGAGCTACATAAGACGTTTTAATATTTTGGTAATATTTACCGGTAGTATTTTAGTGGCTTGTTGTGAAATAAATCCAAGATACTCCTAACAGTCGTTCGGTATAGGAACTGAGTGTAAACGAATAAACTTATAACCGAATTGTCTGTATAAATAAGGCTAAGTCGCGGGAGTATGAAAGAGGCTAATCTTGTCAGCTGCTAAACGGATTGAACGTCTTGAAACGCGGCTGCATTCATGTTGTTGTTGTGTCTTTAGAGAATTTGTTGTTCGCCCCAGTGGGCCAACTGGTACATTTTATGACCAATAAATAGATATATACGAGTAACTTCCATTTAATTGAACAACAAATAATTCTTTATAACTCAGCTCCCTCATGTTGTCTTATCAATGACATATTATTATCCTGAGGCAGCCCAAAAACGGAATACAACAAAAAAGGCAAAAATAAAAACATTTGACAAAAAAAACCAATCCACATGAAAAACTGTTTTAGTTTTGGAAGTCGCTGGATACGGTTTTGTTTGTTTTTTTTTTGTATAATGCCAAATTTAGCACTGATAATCACTGAGAAATCGCGAAATACATGAAAAAAAACCCGTCAAATGCATAACATCCTTTAATTTTGGAAGTTGGTTAAAACACATCAATTCCCTGACCGGGTGCTCATTACGAACAGTTCCTTCTTTCTTTGCTTGGTTTTTGTTTGAATTGTTAATACGGTATCAGCTTTTATTACTCGGTATTATTATTATTAATTTATTTACTCATACAACATGATCCATTTTATTAGTAAAGTAGTGTTTAGAACTATGTTAGCTTTAATCATTTCGCTGGTGGCAATAAAGGAAAAGAAGAGCCCATATTTTTTACTACTGAGAAAATAAATTCCTCGCACAGAGAAAAATCAAAACATATGGGGAAGCTACAATTGTACTCAAACTCAAAGGTTCCCGTTTCATCACCATGAATCTAATTTATAAACAGGACGCGTCTTCTATTAGATGTTTTACTTCATACAATGGAGTATATTACATTATGTTCCCCTTAAAGATACATAGAAATCGACGCTGTAGCTGCCTACCGCTATGGTATTAATGGTGTTACTGTCCCGTTGCTCTCGTGGTCGCAAGCACGACTTCTGAGCGTGGGTTCGATTCCCAGGTCGGGTAAAGTGTTATTTTCCATTAGGATTTCTCAGTAACAGCCATTGATATACTTACTAAAACAAGGGTTTTTTTTATTATAAATAAATAAAATAAAATTCATTTATTTTAGGTTCTCCCATATTACAATAACAAGTTATGAAACACGAGATAAATACAAATCACTATATAAAAAATCAAATAAAAATAAGCATGCAACTGAAAATAAAAAAAATAAATTTATCTGAAATGAATGAAATGTAATGATTTTATTTTCTGTAAGTAGGTTTGTACAAACACTTTTACACGTCAATCGTATTTAGAAAAAAACTAGATGAGTTCGGCGTTTCCTATCTGACTACTTTGAGAAGAAAGGCCGAAACAAACTCAGAGGTCACAGTCTCTTTTAAAGTCCAGGCACAATCTTGGTCAGATCATGTGAAGACCATGTAGATTGGTGTCTGAAATGGTCTTTTGAGGAAAGAGCTACATAGATTGAGTGGACCTATCCAATCAGTGCACACATTTGTCAGTAATCGTGCAGCTCAACTCAGAATTTAAGGAGCTCAACGATTCGACGAACAATAACAAAGAAAGGATATTTGGGTAGGCCGCTTAAATGACTCAAACTGCCAGACCAAGATTAAAACTAACTGAGAGAAAAAATAAAAACAATAACCCACATAGTCTTCACATTCACAATCATTAAAAAAAAAAAATAATACTTCAAAAAGTAAATATATAAAAAAAACATCAATGTCAATGAGTAAATAATCTTGGTCAGATCATTTGAGGACTATGTAAATTAGTGTCTGAGATG
This sequence comes from Atethmia centrago, assembly GCA_905333075.3. NCBI lineage: Eukaryota > Metazoa > Arthropoda > Insecta > Lepidoptera > Noctuidae > Atethmia > Atethmia centrago. The sequence continues at coordinate 18,840,057 of HG995368.1, forward strand.
GTATTTTGAGGAAAGAACCATACAGATTTGAGTGGGCCTGTCCAGTCCAGAATAACATGAAATACTCATAAAAATAAAAGTTTAGAGCAAATTTTGGATTTATATCAATGGTTAGAGCCCGGAGTTTGTAAGTTGGCATTGTCATACCCCGGAGCTTCGGCAAGTACGTTAAGCCTGGTCCTGCGCCTGATATCTCTCCGGTCGAATCGGAATGCCATCTTATCGGACTATGAGAGTGACCCAAGAGAGGGTGCACCTGTGCACTATAATATCTCCCGCGTCGATGGCTGATCTACGCTAAGATTGGCCGCCATGACAAAAATTCGGTCTGGAGAAGACTAATTGTGTTACCAAAATTACAAAACGTATGCCAAATAAATACTTACATGTTCCTGATATAAGGACATGAGTAACTTGTTCCGTTCTACCTCTCTCAAATACAAAATTCAACGTAGTACGAGTATTTAAATAAGTAAAAAATTTAAAGTTCCTAAATTCTTTCAAAAAACGATGAGATTGTTTTGCGCATAAACAGTTATATAGAACAAAGTGAAATTGACCTAAATATAGTAAGGTATGGCTTGTATAAACTTAAGCTATTCAGATTTCTGGGCCACATCCAAATAGACGACGCCGAGTGATTTACATGTACTGCAAAACAACTATTTAATGACAATCTACTGTGTCTGCTGCACAGACACGATACAAACATAAAAACTTCTTTAAGTTGGATATTAAAACAGAAATATATTCGTGATGTTTTGAGCTTTCATCACACAATGTCCCTTCCTAGTGCTTTTTCTTTGTTAAAGGTTCTTTAATTCCATATAAAGATTCCATGAGAGTTCTTACAATATTCAGAACTGTAACATAATTCACTATTGCAGTTTTAAAGATATATCTGTGTAAAGTATTCATGATAGTAAACATGCACTACCACGATAACCATACAGCCTTTCAGACACTCATAAATAGTCTGGAAACTGTTAAAAATGTAGCAAAAAGTATGGTATTCAAAACACGTGAGACAATAAATAATGTGGTGTTGTTCCAAAAACGTCACATGTGCAGCTCTTTTGAATGCACTGCCATCCAATGAGGTCGTCGCATTGCGCGTCCGGACGCCCCATTGGTCGGCCGGGACAAGCTCAGTTCGTTCAACTTTGAATCTGCAAAACGCTGCAGGAGTTGCCAAGAAAAATCATTTTATTGTTTAGTTTTTGCAACGGTACCGTGTTGCTCGTAAGTATTGGAATCGTATAAAAGGTTCAGCATATATCGAATGCGGATTTTTAACTCGGTACATTCAGTAAGTTCCTGTTTTGTTTTAAATATTGCATTTTCTCAATTTTCAGTTCTCTGGTCCCACGTTGGGCGCCAATACCAGTTAAATTTCATTTTACTCAAACACCGTTCAGTATTTCGTACTCTATAAAAGAACATTATTAAAATTGCTGTGCACTTACGCGGTGATGGATTGATGGTAAACTTATAAAGTTCCAGCCGTAATAGCGACGTTTACCACCTCAGAACAATTTACAGGTCCTTGTAAAAATTATGGCGTGGAAGAATTGTTTTAGTTTTATAGCTCGAAAGTATTTTGATTACATTGTTGTGTTCTTATTTAAATTCGTAACAAAGTAACTTTAATATGTTCATGTTAAGAGTTAATACAGCAGCAGCATATTATTATCAAGAAACACCAGCACCTACCTACTACATGGTAGATGATATTTTTGTTATTTTAGATAGATACGAGTAGGTACTGGATAAATCCGAAGAATATTGGCCAAGACTCGCCCTTACCAAAACTTTTGTGTCGTGTCAAGACGATATCGTGCTTCTTACAGATTGTATTCTTTGAAATGGAAATGCTATTTCTGTGTCTGCTTTGTAGGTATTTTTATTACTTGTGTACCATAAAAGTAATGCAGTGTTACTTAGTACGTATTATTATAGGATCATGGAAAAAATCTATTGGTTTATGTATATCTACTAATTCACTTTTGTTTAGATCAAGGAACAGCTGGTAGTCCTTAATCATAATCGCATGTTTTGCAGATTTAGTAGATTTTTTCGGGTGGTCATTCTTCACAGTGGTCGCCACTTCACGTTTCGCTTATTAGTTTTTGAAATTAACTCCTCTTCAAGCAAATTGGCGTATATAAGATAGATCTTCTATACCAAGATGAAAAAATATTGTTTTTATGTGTGTTTGGATTTTGGTCTTGCTTGACGATCTGCAGTGGCGGCCCAGTGGTAACGGCCGCGACTTACGAGTTGTAGGTCGTAGGTTCGAACCCAGACAGGCGCTTTACTTTGTGTAAATTATTTCATCACCACTGCTCTCAAAACGGTGAAGGAAAACATCGTGAGGAAACCGGCATGTCCTAGAACCAAAAATTCGAAGACATGTGTCATCTACCAACCCGCACTGGGCCCGCGTGGTGGATTACGGCCCGCTCCCTCTCACAGAGAGGAGGCCTGTGTCCCAGCAGTGGGAACATTATAGGCTGATTATGTTGACGATCTTAGCTGCTAAAATCGTCAAGCAAGACCAAAATCCAAACACACATGAAAATAGAATGAAAGAATTAAGTAGAATTTTTCAATCTCTGCTCTTAGCAAAGATTAAAAAATTCTACTCACACGAAAAGAAAAATAATTTTAATTGAATAATTCTGGAGATCTCATTTTATATCTTTCATACTTACTTATGTCGAAGGAGGCAACGAAATCATTAATATTCTTGCATAAGGTGTATTTAGCCAGACACTTGAATATCTCGGTCTAATACTAATGACGCAAAGAGATATTAATACCAATTTGGAGGCAGTACTGTCATACAGTATTCAAGTAGCATACTGCTCAGGAATACCAGCAGAAATACTATCTTGGGCGAAATTTAAATGACTTTACAGCCACGCTGCATGTATGTAATGTGTAGGTGTGTATGTGTGCAATAACCGCATCCTTTTCCATACAACTTTCTTGCGGACCGCATTCCATCCTGTGCTTTAACGAGGATTTTGTGTTTTCTGTGTTTTATTTCTGAATTGAAGAACACATAAGGATCGCATTTTGTCTTTTTGGTTAGTGTTATCATCATGAGTAGAACGTTGAAGTCAATTGCTTGATAGACCTGTCACTTAGTTGAGGCCACGAAGCCTGTTAGCTGTTCGCCGCTCATTTAGGACACCTATTAAATACTCAAATTACCTACTGGTATTGACCTCAGCCCCTCATAAAGACTTACTAGGATTGTTTTGACGCAATGCTATGAATAGATATTTTGCTCAGATTGGCAGATAACCTAATCTTATTGGTAAATCACAACGAACATAATACAATATCACTTTGGGTATCTACACAATCGAAAAATAAACTCCTAGAATGATCCTATCTGGGCTGTTAAGAAAATTGGAGAACTATTTCCATATTATTCAAATGGAAACGTTGTATCAGTATCAGATTTCGTCCATGTTTCATGGTGGATGTCTGCAGCACGCGGCTTCAGCTGCAAGTAGGTCGCGCGGCCGTCGACCCGCCCCACCGAACGATGCACACAAACGAGCTTCTAATTTATCATTTTAATATTTATATCTCCTACTGTTTTCTGCGCGCTTGGTTCTTGCGGATCTTGCAATTAAAAAACTTCGATTTAGCTTTTGGTTTGTTCGCATTTTTTTTTTTCATTTGTGACATAAGCAAAATAATTATGTGCGTCAACATGATGCAAAAAATATTGCAAGTTTTGCAACTTTTCAAAAATATAAAAATCAACAAGGCTGTAAGTTAAAAAAATATTTTTTTTGTATACGACTGTAAAACATGAAAATCGGCGAAACGTAAAGTAAATCGAGTCAGGTGCTATGCGTGCAGCAAAAATACCGGGAGACGAAGATAAAAGCTAAAGTCAATCGGATTCACCGACGACCCGCTTGCGATGCAAATCAAATATGACGAATGAGAATCATGTCACGGATCAATATCACGGACAATAAGTAGGTACACAGTATAGGTAACAGGAGCATAGAGGATAAACGGATAAACTGATGTACTGAAGTGGTCGACCATAGACACTCGTATCGACCATAAATTACCTACTTAAGTAATAACCAATGAATTTATACTACAAAATTAGATGGGTATAACTTTTCACAATAACACCGCATTGGTACGATCAACCGCAAGTCTGTAGTAGTACATTTAAATTACTGCTACCAAGAATGTCGCTATCAATGTCAAATTATCCATTTGCAATGGATGTGCTGTTGACTGCCTTTAAACATTAGTTATGAAACGTATTCTGTTTCTCTTCCTTAATTTTTTTTATCTGTACCTGTAGAACTTTGACAGTCGTTATGGGTAGTCAGAAGACCGAAAGTCTGACAACCGGTCTTACCAAGGGGTATCGTATTACCCAGTAACTGGGTTGTGGAGGTCACATAGGAAGTCGCTTCATGTAAAATACCGGTATTCAGCCGCATTCAGATATACTGGAACACGACCTCAACATATCGTTAAAAGACTAGGGAGATAATGACTTTTAGTAAGCAAACTACACTTGTAGTCACATTTCACAGACTAAAGTATATAATATTTCATAAAAATATGCGTTAGATTCTTGACTATATAGTTTTGTTCTATATCGTGAATACGTCAGCAGCTCTGAGTTCTAACGATCGATTACCCACTATGGATATTCGATTCGAGCTTGAACATCATTCTTGTATAGAGTCCGAGTGTGTTCTAAGTTAGTTCTTGGGACGAAAAAAACAAATGAAGTGTATTGGATTTTTAGATCTACCACATCATCTCTTCCCGGTGACACTGTAATATCTGAGTATATCGTGTACTTGCCACTATAATTAATAGAACATGGAAGTAGTAAATGACAGTATGAGGCAACACTTTTGGTTCCTTAATGCATCATCCACAGACGTGAGTTAAACGGTAGATCAGTTCAAATACCTATGTGTAGCCAATGAGTATAACACACAGGCCTCTTTAAGTCCTGCCAAACGAAAACAACAAAACCATTCCAAAAAGAATCTTCTATATAAAAACTATACCAACATACAATTTTCAAATCGCTGGAAACTGCAACAGAAATCAATAAATGCCTTTTGAAGACTAATCCGTTTGGAATGATGTTGATGGAAAGGCGAGAGGGCCACAAATAGTTATCCGATGGCAGCCGGCAGCGCATTGCGACCACCACTACCCGGCTTTGAACGAATATATGTAGAATGTATTGTATATCATACATTTTGTATAAAATATTGATAACCGTTTTGAAACCAGCGACAGGTTTGGTGACCATTTAAATAAATTCACATGATTGTTATTGAATAATACATCTTATATAGAAATGTACAATAAGGCATGCTATTGAATAAAATAGTTTCAATGGAGTTTCTTGCCCGTTCTTCTCTACACGAAATGGGCAACTAGCTTCATGTTTCTGACTGAACGTCTCCATGGCAATTTAAAAATGCTTGTAATTGATTTAATTGAAGTAAATGCTTTGAGTTTGTTTGAGCAGAAAGATGATTATAATGATGTCAATGAAATGGTGTAGAAGGAAGCTGTTTTTGCCGTAGATGTTAATGATGAGAATGATATAACAGCGGGCCTAGCATGAACCCCAAAGTAGCGTACGTACGTAGCTAACGTTAATTCGGACGATTTTTAAGTATGTTTGGATGTTTGAACGGATTTGGATGAAATTTGCCTCACAGATAGTTTATGAATTGGATTAACACATTATTTTTAATCCCGGTAGTATGAATGCTAAAGGACAGTATTTTTATTAAAAAATCGAATCGAATACATTTACGTTATAAGTATGATCCTGCTAGGCCTACAGGACCCGTCGCTGCAAAATTATCATAAATATAATACATCTAGTAACATTATGATAGGATTTATTTTCTCATTGGCAATCGCTTCGTAAAATTGCTAGGGGACTTGGTAGGTGGTGAGTTCTACCCAAGCCGTTCTATTTCCTTCCTTCCATTTTATAGGTGCATAATCTATCCTAACCAAGGCTCATAAAACACCTTCTAAGTATGAATTAGTTCAGCTTCATCTAAAATAGTCGAAAATATTCTCCACCGTTTTAAATTTCAAATCCTACTACAGTTCGCAAGTACATCGATATGACCGTCCGTACAACGAACGGGTGCATTCAGGCGGCCACCCCGGGAGGGTTGAAGGTTTCCCGGCGACCCGGTTTATGTCCCAGATGCGTTGCTAAGCAACCGGCACGCGCCCTCCCTTGCTATTCGATTACTTTATAAACGTGTTATGATAGAAAACTATGTTAAATTAGTCCTGCGAGATCGGTTTTTGTTTAATGGGAGAGATTGACTGCGGTGTTGTTTATGAAAAATTTGATTAGTCCATAAAAATCAATATCAACATCGTGTCCTTTTTAAAGGTGGTTGGTGGTCATCTTCTGTGCAAAGTGCTTCAAACTCTTATAATAATAATTTACTTTGCTTACTAACACTAGCTATAAGGTATTACTAAGATTAAGGATCTTTGTTGTCTTTATAAATAAATTTTGATTGAAAGTCTTGTACAGACAAATTACCTATGTGGTACCTCAATAAAAAGTCTTATATCCAGTTCCCATAAGATATGTCTTTAAAATAATGGTTATGTCTGCCAATTTCTGTAAACAGTTTAACATACAAAATAACTACATCGATTTACTGAAAACCTTTCCAAAATGCAAAGGGGAGTTGCCACGACGCAACGGTTACATTTCCTCGTTTATCCTATAAATAGCTGTCCTTATATTTTAAAGGATCCCACAATAAGGGGAAGGCGTAGGGAGTCCGGGCAGCGTTTAGCTGATTCCTAAACTTTGTTAATAAAATGTTTGGGCAAGCACCCGCGGCACACATGCGTCACATATTTTATTTGATTCTTTGTTTACTAACGACTCGATCTGATGTTACAACCAATAAAATACATATAACACTTGGATGTAATATAGATTTGTTGGATGTTAGTGTCCAGGGAAGAGGATTTAAAGCTAGCTTATGTAGTATTTTATATAAATATATTGAAGTGGTCACAAATTTTGGTGGTCTTCAAAGTTCGTTGATTGATTAGATACAATAACAATTGTGGGACTTCACGTTGATGACCTATTTTATGCTTGTGAAGCTAATTTTGCGAGGCGCCATAGGTTAGATCTTTGATCCACATTTTCAGTAATATTTAATTTAGACTAATTCGTAGGTGCGCGCTACGCCGTAGCTCGCAGCTCAGCGTGAGCTACGCCGCTACGACCGTCCGGTTTCACGATTTCGAAAGATTTAAAGGTTTACTTTAAAGGCCTACTAATAAACAATATTTGAAAAAAAAAAAAAACTTTTAAATCAATTCAAATACATAACTAAATAAACGGTTGGTACCCAAAACAGATTCACCGAGTTACATTCAAATTCCAAAGAAATCTACAACGCTTTAAAAATAAACAATAGAAAAATAAAACGTGAAACTTCTGCATTCGGTGATAACAATTTATGCAATGGCAATATCGAATACGCGGAATTGCTATTTGAAAATTCTCGGGGAGAATTTACTAGGACGCGAAGTGTTGGGGGCAAAAAGTGGCGCGGGGTGCAATTTAAGGGAACACTGAAGTAGCGTAGTCACGTCTGTGAACTGTTCAGATTTATGGGGTTACGACGAAAGCGCCAGAGAAGCCCGCGAAATTCGAAGTTTCTTAAATTTTGCTTTGTTGTATGTTGATCAAAATATATACCATATCAAATGTGTTTTATAGAAATATAATCATTAAAATCGTCAATACAATTCTTTAAGTAATCAAATACTCGGTCTAAATCTCATGATTTCATAAAATAGTCATTCAATAGGCTAATTTGATCTTAGTTGTATTGATGATTTTAATGATTATATTTATGTAAATACACATTTTTTACGGTCGCGAATTATATTTCGATCAACATAAAACCTGACTCTGACATTGCAAAAAACATAAGTAAATTTGGATTTTGTGGACTACCTTAGCGCTTTCCCCTTTTAAACGCTAATATGAGGGATGGGCTCGCGGAGGAACGCACAGGGGGGTAACCATCACCTTTTAAAGCAGTATTATTTCAATATTACTTTAGCATGAGAAAGAGATGGAGCTATAAGTCCTGTATAGCTGCATCACTTTCCCACTGTAAAGTAATATTATAATAATACTGCTATAAGAGGTGATGGTTACCCCCCTGGGCTGCTTGGTGACTCGACTGTCTTTTGTTCTAGCGTAACCCTACGCTTGGTCTTTGATTCCTTTTACGGTTTTGTCTATTTGTGATTTTGTGAATTAGTTTCAATTATATTTTTCTGCTAAAGAAATCCCAATCACTAATACTTGATAGATATCGTAAACTAAATTAAGTACTTATGTATCCAATTCGAACAGACTCTCTTTTAGAATGTCATAAGAAGTTGTATCGATTAATTGGTATGGGGAGTTTGTTGCCCCACTTCTTCCCTGCTAAAGCACTAGAGGACACTGCACGAAAGACATTTCCGCAAAAGACACTTGCGCGAACTTCTAGCCATTTCATAAATGAGTTGGACTCTGATCACTGCGGCCAGTTAGTCACTTTCCTTGAGAAAATAGTCAGGGCTCAAAGAAAACTTGTAAGTTTTATTCCTGTAAACAAAAGTCGCTTAGAATAATTTAAAAATTATTTAATGGCAAAACTACCAGATTTTCCTTATCACACTGACCCGGATCAAGCATATACTTTACTATTTAACCTCATCAATTGTGAATTTGCGAAGGTAAACATTACCTGTTTGTGATCGCGATATATTTAGTGATTGGGCAACACCAGGTATTTTCAAAAGTAAGCTGAGGTTATATGAATTGTATCATGAAAATATAATAAAATAAAATCTTCGGGAAATAAAATTAAAACGTCTTGGGACTATTATTAATTCTGAAACGGGAAGAACGACAGTACGGAATCGTGACTTCCATCTAAAAATCAATGACGTAGATATTAAGCCAGACGTGGAGGTGGCAACTGAGTTGGATAATTTCTTCACTAATATTCCCATTTTAACAACCAAATCTCTGTCTTCGTCGCCCTCCACTTCTGTTTACTCAATACTAAAAGAATGTGTACCACAATGTGATAAACACTTCAAATTCACAGTTGTTAGGGCTAAAGAAATATTAAAATCTTTTAAATTTAAAGATCATGATGTAAATAAAACTGCTGATCTTTGGGGATTATCAGTACATACCATGTATTCAATAATTGATGTTATTCCACCCTTTTTAGCAATTGTTTTTAACTCTTGTGTTGCATCTGGAGTATTTCCTGATGTCTTAGCAAAGTGATCTCACTGTTAAAATCTGACAGCACAACTGATCCCACGAATTTTCAGCTTATTTCGATACGAGTATTACCTACATTGAGCAAAATCTTTGAAAAATTAATTTGAAAACAAATGTAAGGACATTTTAATGTACATAATTTACTTCATCTGAATCAGTTTAGTTTTACGAAGGGTCGTTCGATTACAGACGCGGGCGTAGAGTTACTGAACAGCATATTGGAGGTCTGGGAGGAGTTACTTGGCATTTTCTGCGATTTGTCTAAGGCTTTCGATTGCGTACATCATAATACACTCATCAGAAAACTACACCACTATGGTATGAGGGCCAGGGCTCTCGAGCTTCTGACTTCTTATCTGAACAACAGAATTCAGAGGGTTGATATTAATGGCAAGAGATCTGCAGGATCTACGGTCACTATGGGCGTTCCGCAGGGTTCAATTCTAGGTCCATTATTTTTTCTAATTTATATAAATGACTTACCTTATCACATAAGGAATAATCATAAGAATGAGAATACAATTTTGTGATTATCCCTTATGTGATAAGCCATAGGATATCAATATAACTACAGTTCATGAACCAATTCCAAACCAATTCCAATTCCTTACCTATCACACCCTGTATATTTTGATGAACTATTTTTAGAGAATTATTGTTACATTTATTTAGGTTACTGCAATTGGATGGGTGTGAATATTAAAGAAGAATTTTGTCTAACATTTCACAAATCAATCAATCAATCAATCAATCAATCAACTCAGCCTATAATAGTCCACTGCTGGACATAGGCCTTTCCCAGGCTGCGCCACAACACCCTGTCCTCCGCCTTCCACATCCAGTCTGTCCCAGCCACCTTTTTAAGGTGGGCCGACGACCTTAGCTGGGGGGCGTCCCACACTACGCTTGCCGATACGCGGTCTCCACTCCAGGACTCGTCTGCTCCACCGGCCATTGGTCCTTCGACAAACATGGCCAGCCCACTGCCACTTCAGCTTGCAGACTCTACAGGCTATGTCGGTAACTCCGGTTCTCTTCCGGATAACTTCATTTCTGATCTTTTCCTTCAAAGAAACTCCAAGCATAGCCCGCTCCATGGCGCGCTGAGCGACCTTGAATCTGTGGACCAGCCCGACAGTCAGTGTCCACGTTTCGGCACCGTATGTCATAACGGGCAAGACGCACTGGTTGTAGGCCTTAGTCTTCAAACACTGAGGGATTGGCGACAAAAAGACTTGACGAAGTTTTCCAAACTCTGCCCAATCTAATCGGATCCTCCTGTCGGCTTCATTCTCAAAGTTGTGTCTACCGAGCTGGATAACTTGTCCTAGGTAGACGTACTTCTTTACAACTTCGAGAAGCGACCCTTCGATGTGGATTGGGCTCGGCAAGACGTGCGAATTGTACATGACTTTCGTCTTGTCCAAATTCATGCCGAGACCAACCCGCCGAGAGGCTCCATTTAGGCTGTGCAGCATCTGGTCTAACTGTTCCAGCGTCTCTGCCATTATGACGATGTCATCGGCAAAACGAAGATGTGAGATATACTCGCCGTTTACATTGATACCCTTTCCAGTCCAGTCCAGCGTCTTAAACACCTCTAACGCATTGGTGAAAGTTTCGGGGATATCACATCCCCTTGTCTCACCCCCCTGAGCAGTTGGATAGAGCTGGTTTTTCATCCTGGATTTGAACAGTCATCGTTGCAGCGTCATACAAACACCTCAACACTTCAATGTATTGCCAGTCAATTCGACATCGTTGCAGAGCGGCCAGAACCATATTTCGACGGAGTCAAAGGCTTTCTCGTAGTCCACAAATACCATACACAGCGGCTGGTTGTATTCTTCGGTCTTCTGTACAATCTGCCAAACAGTATGGATGTGGTCCACGGTACTGAAGCCTTTTCGAAAACTGGCTTGTTCTGGTGGCTGGAACTCGTCAAGTCTCTTGGCGAGACGGTTCGTGACGACCCTCGAGAACAGCTTATAAACGTGGCTCAGAAGTGAGATGGGTCTATAGTTCTTCAGCAAGGTTTTTTTAACATTTAGATGATTTAAACCTTTATTTAATTTTTCTTCATTTGTTAAACAAGAGGTAATCAAGCGTATAATCCTTTTTAAGTTCTTTTTTTTCAAGTTCTTTCCCCAAAAGACCATTTCAGACATGGATCTACATGGTCCTCACATGATCTGACCAAGATTATGTCTGGACATTAAAAGAGACTTTGACCCTTGAGTTTGTTTCGCCATTTCTTCTCAGGGGTAGTCAGATAGGAAATTTCGAATCCATCTAGCTTATTATTTTTTTTTTGACTTGTAAAAGTGATTCCGATATCCTATTTACAGAATAAACAATTTTATTTCATTACATTACTTCGATTCTGAACGTTTGTTAAAGATTATGATTGTTGTGTATGTGTATGTGGAGCCATTAAACTTGCCAAAACAAATGAAAAACGATTGTTACTACATAACTTATTTACCGGGCATTTAAATATCAAAATGTTTATTAAAGTCGGTGAAACGGAAGCAACCTATCTGGTCTCTCGAAAGAAAGGTTACCAGGTGCATAACGATACGTCAGCAGATTTGTCATAATTGATTTTTATCAATTCGCTAAGCTACTGAAATTATCCATGTGTCAGCAAAAGTTGCTTCGTTATTTGTAATGTGATTTAAGAGATTTCCTTGAATGACCAACATTAAATCCAAGATATCTCTAGGTTCATCTAAAGCCCGATTCCTATACCTAGACGGGCCGTAAATAATTGTTTTTTTTTTTACTAAAACAAATAATATTTCAGATACACGAGTATAGGTTTTATTGGCACACATTCTACAAATAGTAGAGCTACATAAGACGTTTTAATATTTTGGTAATATTTACCGGTAGTATTTTAGTGGCTTGTTGTGAAATAAATCCAAGATACTCCTAACAGTCGTTCGGTATAGGAACTGAGTGTAAACGAATAAACTTATAACCGAATTGTCTGTATAAATAAGGCTAAGTCGCGGGAGTATGAAAGAGGCTAATCTTGTCAGCTGCTAAACGGATTGAACGTCTTGAAACGCGGCTGCATTCATGTTGTTGTTGTGTCTTTAGAGAATTTGTTGTTCGCCCCAGTGGGCCAACTGGTACATTTTATGACCAATAAATAGATATATACGAGTAACTTCCATTTAATTGAACAACAAATAATTCTTTATAACTCAGCTCCCTCATGTTGTCTTATCAATGACATATTATTATCCTGAGGCAGCCCAAAAACGGAATACAACAAAAAAGGCAAAAATAAAAACATTTGACAAAAAAAACCAATCCACATGAAAAACTGTTTTAGTTTTGGAAGTCGCTGGATACGGTTTTGTTTGTTTTTTTTTTGTATAATGCCAAATTTAGCACTGATAATCACTGAGAAATCGCGAAATACATGAAAAAAAACCCGTCAAATGCATAACATCCTTTAATTTTGGAAGTTGGTTAAAACACATCAATTCCCTGACCGGGTGCTCATTACGAACAGTTCCTTCTTTCTTTGCTTGGTTTTTGTTTGAATTGTTAATACGGTATCAGCTTTTATTACTCGGTATTATTATTATTAATTTATTTACTCATACAACATGATCCATTTTATTAGTAAAGTAGTGTTTAGAACTATGTTAGCTTTAATCATTTCGCTGGTGGCAATAAAGGAAAAGAAGAGCCCATATTTTTTACTACTGAGAAAATAAATTCCTCGCACAGAGAAAAATCAAAACATATGGGGAAGCTACAATTGTACTCAAACTCAAAGGTTCCCGTTTCATCACCATGAATCTAATTTATAAACAGGACGCGTCTTCTATTAGATGTTTTACTTCATACAATGGAGTATATTACATTATGTTCCCCTTAAAGATACATAGAAATCGACGCTGTAGCTGCCTACCGCTATGGTATTAATGGTGTTACTGTCCCGTTGCTCTCGTGGTCGCAAGCACGACTTCTGAGCGTGGGTTCGATTCCCAGGTCGGGTAAAGTGTTATTTTCCATTAGGATTTCTCAGTAACAGCCATTGATATACTTACTAAAACAAGGGTTTTTTTTATTATAAATAAATAAAATAAAATTCATTTATTTTAGGTTCTCCCATATTACAATAACAAGTTATGAAACACGAGATAAATACAAATCACTATATAAAAAATCAAATAAAAATAAGCATGCAACTGAAAATAAAAAAAATAAATTTATCTGAAATGAATGAAATGTAATGATTTTATTTTCTGTAAGTAGGTTTGTACAAACACTTTTACACGTCAATCGTATTTAGAAAAAAACTAGATGAGTTCGGCGTTTCCTATCTGACTACTTTGAGAAGAAAGGCCGAAACAAACTCAGAGGTCACAGTCTCTTTTAAAGTCCAGGCACAATCTTGGTCAGATCATGTGAAGACCATGTAGATTGGTGTCTGAAATGGTCTTTTGAGGAAAGAGCTACATAGATTGAGTGGACCTATCCAATCAGTGCACACATTTGTCAGTAATCGTGCAGCTCAACTCAGAATTTAAGGAGCTCAACGATTCGACGAACAATAACAAAGAAAGGATATTTGGGTAGGCCGCTTAAATGACTCAAACTGCCAGACCAAGATTAAAACTAACTGAGAGAAAAAATAAAAACAATAACCCACATAGTCTTCACATTCACAATCATTAAAAAAAAAAAATAATACTTCAAAAAGTAAATATATAAAAAAAACATCAATGTCAATGAGTAAATAATCTTGGTCAGATCATTTGAGGACTATGTAAATTAGTGTCTGAGATGGTATTTTGAGGAAAGAACCATACAGATTTGAGTGGGCCTGTCCAGTCCAGAATAACATGAAATACTCATAAAAATAAAAGTTTAGAGCAAATTTTGGATTTATATCAATGGTTAGAGCCCGGAGTTTGTAAGTTGGCATTGTCATACCCCGGAGCTTCGGCAAGTACGTTAAGCCTGGTCCTGCGCCTGATATCTCTCCGGTCGAATCGGAATGCCATCTTATCGGACTATGAGAGTGACCCAAGAGAGGGTGCACCTGTGCACTATAATATCTCCCGCGTCGATGGCTGATCTACGCTAAGATTGGCCGCCATGACAAAAATTCGGTCTGGAGAAGACTAATTGTGTTACCAAAATTACAAAACGTATGCCAAATAAATACTTACATGTTCCTGATATAAGGACATGAGTAACTTGTTCCGTTCTACCTCTCTCAAATACAAAATTCAACGTAGTACGAGTATTTAAATAAGTAAAAAATTTAAAGTTCCTAAATTCTTTCAAAAAACGATGAGATTGTTTTGCGCATAAACAGTTATATAGAACAAAGTGAAATTGACCTAAATATAGTAAGGTATGGCTTGTATAAACTTAAGCTATTCAGATTTCTGGGCCACATCCAAATAGACGACGCCGAGTGATTTACATGTACTGCAAAACAACTATTTAATGACAATCTACTGTGTCTGCTGCACAGACACGATACAAACATAAAAACTTCTTTAAGTTGGATATTAAAACAGAAATATATTCGTGATGTTTTGAGCTTTCATCACACAATGTCCCTTCCTAGTGCTTTTTCTTTGTTAAAGGTTCTTTAATTCCATATAAAGATTCCATGAGAGTTCTTACAATATTCAGAACTGTAACATAATTCACTATTGCAGTTTTAAAGATATATCTGTGTAAAGTATTCATGATAGTAAACATGCACTACCACGATAACCATACAGCCTTTCAGACACTCATAAATAGTCTGGAAACTGTTAAAAATGTAGCAAAAAGTATGGTATTCAAAACACGTGAGACAATAAATAATGTGGTGTTGTTCCAAAAACGTCACATGTGCAGCTCTTTTGAATGCACTGCCATCCAATGAGGTCGTCGCATTGCGCGTCCGGACGCCCCATTGGTCGGCCGGGACAAGCTCAGTTCGTTCAACTTTGAATCTGCAAAACGCTGCAGGAGTTGCCAAGAAAAATCATTTTATTGTTTAGTTTTTGCAACGGTACCGTGTTGCTCGTAAGTATTGGAATCGTATAAAAGGTTCAGCATATATCGAATGCGGATTTTTAACTCGGTACATTCAGTAAGTTCCTGTTTTGTTTTAAATATTGCATTTTCTCAATTTTCAGTTCTCTGGTCCCACGTTGGGCGCCAATACCAGTTAAATTTCATTTTACTCAAACACCGTTCAGTATTTCGTACTCTATAAAAGAACATTATTAAAATTGCTGTGCACTTACGCGGTGATGGATTGATGGTAAACTTATAAAGTTCCAGCCGTAATAGCGACGTTTACCACCTCAGAACAATTTACAGGTCCTTGTAAAAATTATGGCGTGGAAGAATTGTTTTAGTTTTATAGCTCGAAAGTATTTTGATTACATTGTTGTGTTCTTATTTAAATTCGTAACAAAGTAACTTTAATATGTTCATGTTAAGAGTTAATACAGCAGCAGCATATTATTATCAAGAAACACCAGCACCTACCTACTACATGGTAGATGATATTTTTGTTATTTTAGATAGATACGAGTAGGTACTGGATAAATCCGAAGAATATTGGCCAAGACTCGCCCTTACCAAAACTTTTGTGTCGTGTCAAGACGATATCGTGCTTCTTACAGATTGTATTCTTTGAAATGGAAATGCTATTTCTGTGTCTGCTTTGTAGGTATTTTTATTACTTGTGTACCATAAAAGTAATGCAGTGTTACTTAGTACGTATTATTATAGGATCATGGAAAAAATCTATTGGTTTATGTATATCTACTAATTCACTTTTGTTTAGATCAAGGAACAGCTGGTAGTCCTTAATCATAATCGCATGTTTTGCAGATTTAGTAGATTTTTTCGGGTGGTCATTCTTCACAGTGGTCGCCACTTCACGTTTCGCTTATTAGTTTTTGAAATTAACTCCTCTTCAAGCAAATTGGCGTATATAAGATAGATCTTCTATACCAAGATGAAAAAATATTGTTTTTATGTGTGTTTGGATTTTGGTCTTGCTTGACGATCTGCAGTGGCGGCCCAGTGGTAACGGCCGCGACTTACGAGTTGTAGGTCGTAGGTTCGAACCCAGACAGGCGCTTTACTTTGTGTAAATTATTTCATCACCACTGCTCTCAAAACGGTGAAGGAAAACATCGTGAGGAAACCGGCATGTCCTAGAACCAAAAATTCGAAGACATGTGTCATCTACCAACCCGCACTGGGCCCGCGTGGTGGATTACGGCCCGCTCCCTCTCACAGAGAGGAGGCCTGTGTCCCAGCAGTGGGAACATTATAGGCTGATTATGTTGACGATCTTAGCTGCTAAAATCGTCAAGCAAGACCAAAATCCAAACACACATGAAAATAGAATGAAAGAATTAAGTAGAATTTTTCAATCTCTGCTCTTAGCAAAGATTAAAAAATTCTACTCACACGAAAAGAAAAATAATTTTAATTGAATAATTCTGGAGATCTCATTTTATATCTTTCATACTTACTTATGTCGAAGGAGGCAACGAAATCATTAATATTCTTGCATAAGGTGTATTTAGCCAGACACTTGAATATCTCGGTCTAATACTAATGACGCAAAGAGATATTAATACCAATTTGGAGGCAGTACTGTCATACAGTATTCAAGTAGCATACTGCTCAGGAATACCAGCAGAAATACTATCTTGGGCGAAATTTAAATGACTTTACAGCCACGCTGCATGTATGTAATGTGTAGGTGTGTATGTGTGCAATAACCGCATCCTTTTCCATACAACTTTCTTGCGGACCGCATTCCATCCTGTGCTTTAACGAGGATTTTGTGTTTTCTGTGTTTTATTTCTGAATTGAAGAACACATAAGGATCGCATTTTGTCTTTTTGGTTAGTGTTATCATCATGAGTAGAACGTTGAAGTCAATTGCTTGATAGACCTGTCACTTAGTTGAGGCCACGAAGCCTGTTAGCTGTTCGCCGCTCATTTAGGACACCTATTAAATACTCAAATTACCTACTGGTATTGACCTCAGCCCCTCATAAAGACTTACTAGGATTGTTTTGACGCAATGCTATGAATAGATATTTTGCTCAGATTGGCAGATAACCTAATCTTATTGGTAAATCACAACGAACATAATACAATATCACTTTGGGTATCTACACAATCGAAAAATAAACTCCTAGAATGATCCTATCTGGGCTGTTAAGAAAATTGGAGAACTATTTCCATATTATTCAAATGGAAACGTTGTATCAGTATCAGATTTCGTCCATGTTTCATGGTGGATGTCTGCAGCACGCGGCTTCAGCTGCAAGTAGGTCGCGCGGCCGTCGACCCGCCCCACCGAACGATGCACACAAACGAGCTTCTAATTTATCATTTTAATATTTATATCTCCTACTGTTTTCTGCGCGCTTGGTTCTTGCGGATCTTGCAATTAAAAAACTTCGATTTAGCTTTTGGTTTGTTCGCATTTTTTTTTTTCATTTGTGACATAAGCAAAATAATTATGTGCGTCAACATGATGCAAAAAATATTGCAAGTTTTGCAACTTTTCAAAAATATAAAAATCAACAAGGCTGTAAGTTAAAAAAATATTTTTTTTGTATACGACTGTAAAACATGAAAATCGGCGAAACGTAAAGTAAATCGAGTCAGGTGCTATGCGTGCAGCAAAAATACCGGGAGACGAAGATAAAAGCTAAAGTCAATCGGATTCACCGACGACCCGCTTGCGATGCAAATCAAATATGACGAATGAGAATCATGTCACGGATCAATATCACGGACAATAAGTAGGTACACAGTATAGGTAACAGGAGCATAGAGGATAAACGGATAAACTGATGTACTGAAGTGGTCGACCATAGACACTCGTATCGACCATAAATTACCTACTTAAGTAATAACCAATGAATTTATACTACAAAATTAGATGGGTATAACTTTTCACAATAACACCGCATTGGTACGATCAACCGCAAGTCTGTAGTAGTACATTTAAATTACTGCTACCAAGAATGTCGCTATCAATGTCAAATTATCCATTTGCAATGGATGTGCTGTTGACTGCCTTTAAACATTAGTTATGAAACGTATTCTGTTTCTCTTCCTTAATTTTTTTTATCTGTACCTGTAGAACTTTGACAGTCGTTATGGGTAGTCAGAAGACCGAAAGTCTGACAACCGGTCTTACCAAGGGGTATCGTATTACCCAGTAACTGGGTTGTGGAGGTCACATAGGAAGTCGCTTCATGTAAAATACCGGTATTCAGCCGCATTCAGATATACTGGAACACGACCTCAACATATCGTTAAAAGACTAGGGAGATAATGACTTTTAGTAAGCAAACTACACTTGTAGTCACATTTCACAGACTAAAGTATATAATATTTCATAAAAATATGCGTTAGATTCTTGACTATATAGTTTTGTTCTATATCGTGAATACGTCAGCAGCTCTGAGTTCTAACGATCGATTACCCACTATGGATATTCGATTCGAGCTTGAACATCATTCTTGTATAGAGTCCGAGTGTGTTCTAAGTTAGTTCTTGGGACGAAAAAAACAAATGAAGTGTATTGGATTTTTAGATCTACCACATCATCTCTTCCCGGTGACACTGTAATATCTGAGTATATCGTGTACTTGCCACTATAATTAATAGAACATGGAAGTAGTAAATGACAGTATGAGGCAACACTTTTGGTTCCTTAATGCATCATCCACAGACGTGAGTTAAACGGTAGATCAGTTCAAATACCTATGTGTAGCCAATGAGTATAACACACAGGCCTCTTTAAGTCCTGCCAAACGAAAACAACAAAACCATTCCAAAAAGAATCTTCTATATAAAAACTATACCAACATACAATTTTCAAATCGCTGGAAACTGCAACAGAAATCAATAAATGCCTTTTGAAGACTAATCCGTTTGGAATGATGTTGATGGAAAGGCGAGAGGGCCACAAATAGTTATCCGATGGCAGCCGGCAGCGCATTGCGACCACCACTACCCGGCTTTGAACGAATATATGTAGAATGTATTGTATATCATACATTTTGTATAAAATATTGATAACCGTTTTGAAACCAGCGACAGGTTTGGTGACCATTTAAATAAATTCACATGATTGTTATTGAATAATACATCTTATATAGAAATGTACAATAAGGCATGCTATTGAATAAAATAGTTTCAATGGAGTTTCTTGCCCGTTCTTCTCTACACGAAATGGGCAACTAGCTTCATGTTTCTGACTGAACGTCTCCATGGCAATTTAAAAATGCTTGTAATTGATTTAATTGAAGTAAATGCTTTGAGTTTGTTTGAGCAGAAAGATGATTATAATGATGTCAATGAAATGGTGTAGAAGGAAGCTGTTTTTGCCGTAGATGTTAATGATGAGAATGATATAACAGCGGG
Source organism: Atethmia centrago (assembly GCA_905333075.3). Taxonomy (NCBI): domain Eukaryota; kingdom Metazoa; phylum Arthropoda; class Insecta; order Lepidoptera; family Noctuidae; genus Atethmia; species Atethmia centrago. Next base: position 18,859,891 of record HG995368.1, read on the forward strand.
CCTAGCATGAACCCCAAAGTAGCGTACGTACGTAGCTAACGTTAATTCGGACGATTTTTAAGTATGTTTGGATGTTTGAACGGATTTGGATGAAATTTGCCTCACAGATAGTTTATGAATTGGATTAACACATTATTTTTAATCCCGGTAGTATGAATGCTAAAGGACAGTATTTTTATTAAAAAATCGAATCGAATACATTTACGTTATAAGTATGATCCTGCTAGGCCTACAGGACCCGTCGCTGCAAAATTATCATAAATATAATACATCTAGTAACATTATGATAGGATTTATTTTCTCATTGGCAATCGCTTCGTAAAATTGCTAGGGGACTTGGTAGGTGGTGAGTTCTACCCAAGCCGTTCTATTTCCTTCCTTCCATTTTATAGGTGCATAATCTATCCTAACCAAGGCTCATAAAACACCTTCTAAGTATGAATTAGTTCAGCTTCATCTAAAATAGTCGAAAATATTCTCCACCGTTTTAAATTTCAAATCCTACTACAGTTCGCAAGTACATCGATATGACCGTCCGTACAACGAACGGGTGCATTCAGGCGGCCACCCCGGGAGGGTTGAAGGTTTCCCGGCGACCCGGTTTATGTCCCAGATGCGTTGCTAAGCAACCGGCACGCGCCCTCCCTTGCTATTCGATTACTTTATAAACGTGTTATGATAGAAAACTATGTTAAATTAGTCCTGCGAGATCGGTTTTTGTTTAATGGGAGAGATTGACTGCGGTGTTGTTTATGAAAAATTTGATTAGTCCATAAAAATCAATATCAACATCGTGTCCTTTTTAAAGGTGGTTGGTGGTCATCTTCTGTGCAAAGTGCTTCAAACTCTTATAATAATAATTTACTTTGCTTACTAACACTAGCTATAAGGTATTACTAAGATTAAGGATCTTTGTTGTCTTTATAAATAAATTTTGATTGAAAGTCTTGTACAGACAAATTACCTATGTGGTACCTCAATAAAAAGTCTTATATCCAGTTCCCATAAGATATGTCTTTAAAATAATGGTTATGTCTGCCAATTTCTGTAAACAGTTTAACATACAAAATAACTACATCGATTTACTGAAAACCTTTCCAAAATGCAAAGGGGAGTTGCCACGACGCAACGGTTACATTTCCTCGTTTATCCTATAAATAGCTGTCCTTATATTTTAAAGGATCCCACAATAAGGGGAAGGCGTAGGGAGTCCGGGCAGCGTTTAGCTGATTCCTAAACTTTGTTAATAAAATGTTTGGGCAAGCACCCGCGGCACACATGCGTCACATATTTTATTTGATTCTTTGTTTACTAACGACTCGATCTGATGTTACAACCAATAAAATACATATAACACTTGGATGTAATATAGATTTGTTGGATGTTAGTGTCCAGGGAAGAGGATTTAAAGCTAGCTTATGTAGTATTTTATATAAATATATTGAAGTGGTCACAAATTTTGGTGGTCTTCAAAGTTCGTTGATTGATTAGATACAATAACAATTGTGGGACTTCACGTTGATGACCTATTTTATGCTTGTGAAGCTAATTTTGCGAGGCGCCATAGGTTAGATCTTTGATCCACATTTTCAGTAATATTTAATTTAGACTAATTCGTAGGTGCGCGCTACGCCGTAGCTCGCAGCTCAGCGTGAGCTACGCCGCTACGACCGTCCGGTTTCACGATTTCGAAAGATTTAAAGGTTTACTTTAAAGGCCTACTAATAAACAATATTTGAAAAAAAAAAAAAACTTTTAAATCAATTCAAATACATAACTAAATAAACGGTTGGTACCCAAAACAGATTCACCGAGTTACATTCAAATTCCAAAGAAATCTACAACGCTTTAAAAATAAACAATAGAAAAATAAAACGTGAAACTTCTGCATTCGGTGATAACAATTTATGCAATGGCAATATCGAATACGCGGAATTGCTATTTGAAAATTCTCGGGGAGAATTTACTAGGACGCGAAGTGTTGGGGGCAAAAAGTGGCGCGGGGTGCAATTTAAGGGAACACTGAAGTAGCGTAGTCACGTCTGTGAACTGTTCAGATTTATGGGGTTACGACGAAAGCGCCAGAGAAGCCCGCGAAATTCGAAGTTTCTTAAATTTTGCTTTGTTGTATGTTGATCAAAATATATACCATATCAAATGTGTTTTATAGAAATATAATCATTAAAATCGTCAATACAATTCTTTAAGTAATCAAATACTCGGTCTAAATCTCATGATTTCATAAAATAGTCATTCAATAGGCTAATTTGATCTTAGTTGTATTGATGATTTTAATGATTATATTTATGTAAATACACATTTTTTACGGTCGCGAATTATATTTCGATCAACATAAAACCTGACTCTGACATTGCAAAAAACATAAGTAAATTTGGATTTTGTGGACTACCTTAGCGCTTTCCCCTTTTAAACGCTAATATGAGGGATGGGCTCGCGGAGGAACGCACAGGGGGGTAACCATCACCTTTTAAAGCAGTATTATTTCAATATTACTTTAGCATGAGAAAGAGATGGAGCTATAAGTCCTGTATAGCTGCATCACTTTCCCACTGTAAAGTAATATTATAATAATACTGCTATAAGAGGTGATGGTTACCCCCCTGGGCTGCTTGGTGACTCGACTGTCTTTTGTTCTAGCGTAACCCTACGCTTGGTCTTTGATTCCTTTTACGGTTTTGTCTATTTGTGATTTTGTGAATTAGTTTCAATTATATTTTTCTGCTAAAGAAATCCCAATCACTAATACTTGATAGATATCGTAAACTAAATTAAGTACTTATGTATCCAATTCGAACAGACTCTCTTTTAGAATGTCATAAGAAGTTGTATCGATTAATTGGTATGGGGAGTTTGTTGCCCCACTTCTTCCCTGCTAAAGCACTAGGAAGTGGCGAAGGGCGGGCGTTTTGGGGGACTGACTTATATAGTTTTGACGTTCGGAGAGTGCTAATTCTCAGCCTAGTTTTAATAAATGACTTTTGATTTTGACTTTGGTATAGTAGTGAAGATAATAAAAATACGAGGTCCTTCAGTTCCAAACAATCAAAATTTATATCCAGCAGTTGACGTCATTTCCTTGATGTTATGGTGAGGAATAAGTAACGATATAATAACAGAAGCTATTAAGTCAATGAAACATCAGACACGTGTGCGCTATCACTGGAATCGTACCAAATACGGAGTAATCATGTCTTATTAAGCAGTAATTTGACTAACCAACTAAAACAAATCAAGTTCCAAGTAGACCGTACCAAACTACTTAGATGTTTTCCCGGAAATTCGTTAACCGAGAAACATCTGGGTAATGGGAAGTAGAAGTAGCAGCCCTATCCCGTGTTACGGCGGGAGGGGAGAGTCGGGTCAGAGCGTCGCGCTACACGTGATAAACACAATTACACATAGTTTTTGTTTATAATGGCGGTGTAATTAACTCCGCCTGCTCAGTCATAGGAAGGATGGGGAGGTGCGGGGAAATATTACTTGAAATTATATCGAGTTTATTCGGACGCGATTCCAAAAAGTTATCAGGTACGGTTTCATTTATTCACTTAATCTTGTTCAAAGTTGACAAATAACATCATTCATATCAAAGGGTCCACCAATTTTTTTCTAAAATTGTATCTAGAATCTACTTTTTCCACGTATTCAAAATTCGTTCGTGTTGTTCTTGACTATCTAAGTAGGTATCTTATACCAGGCACTACTGTATCGAGGCGTAACAGGATACCCATAAAAAACAATGTGAAATTATGTATATGTTTCATATAAACGTAATTCCAATAGTTCACAAATCATTTTGATAAAAATATTAACTAAAAACTACATTATTTAAGACAGAAAACTGCTATGTGAAAGACAGCAGTAGGCACTGCGTCAGAATGACGTCTGTTCTATCGCTAGGACAATTATGTCATTATTTCTATTATAAGTCACATGCAAAGCCTCCTCGTAGCGCTATCGATTGGGGCCGATGGGCCGATGCAACACTAATATTGATTCCATTAAAAAATCATGAGCAGATGACGACCGCCGCGGCTGAACCCACTCGAACTGTGTCGTTTAAATTTAGAATAGCGAGTCAATAGAAAAAGTTAGTGTCATCAATAAAAAATGCAGCAGTATCGTCATAGATATTTAGAGTTATCGTCATAAAAAGGTTTAGTGATTTGACGTTTTTGTAAGTTGTGACGACACTGGAGTTGACGAATTGATAAACGGTGTAATATGATTAGTTTGTGTTTTTTAGGCTAGAAGCCTAAAAGGCTAGCCTTTTAGCCAAAGATCCACGAATGACAGCCGGGACCAACGTTCCGAGGCAAGGGGGGGTCTTGGTATGTAAAGATGGTCACTTATCTACGGACCAACCGCGGCTAGCGTAGCTTAACCTGATCGATTGACCCATGCGGCTGATATTATTTAGCCAGAAGCCCCTCGTAGGATATTATAATAAATTATAATCAGTAAAGTAAGTACAACATAAATCTGTAAGTGGAAAAGCACAATATCATAAAAGTTACTACGACTTGTCTTGAGTTTGAAAACTAACCATGGTTTATGTTAGTTAGATTAAATTTGGTGTGAGAGCCTGGGGATCTGTCATACAATGTATCCTTGTATGTACGCCAGTCTCTCCCAAAGTATCATATTTTATGCATTTTTGTTAAAACGCTTATAGTGTCCGTGTGTTTATACTTATGAGAACCTTTGTGAAGAGAGAAAAATAAAGATTTATTAGCTGTATTACTTAAAAAATAACGGTATCCTGAATTATTCTTTTACGACTGTACCTTGTATATCGGCTGACTCTCAACCGATTCTGAGAAGATGATGGTGAAGTAATGGCCCGATGTTTATTATCCCTAACCTCCGGACCATCACCTGGTTTATCCCTACCTTCATCCTATCTAGTGTACTCAAAATCAAAGTCACAGTCAAATTATTTATTTCAAATAGGCACATAGAAGGCACTTTTGAACGTCAAAATCTATACATCTACAAACAAATAAAATTGAAGTGTCTGTTTGTAATGTCAAAATAACAGTTCTTTACCAAATGCACATTAAAGTATATACGGTACTTATTACAAAAAACAATATTAAAAATGTTTGTCTGTTCGTCTGTCTGTCTGTTTGTTCCGACTAATCTCCAAAACGGCTGAACCGATTTTGACAGGACTTTCACTGGCATATAACTGTTGGATGTCTGGATGTTGTCTCCTTAGTGCGACTTTCACTGTGGATGACCTGTGGAGGATTCTGTTAACTATTTTGTTTTTTTTTATTAATAGTCCACAATACCTCAGCGCCACCTCACTCCCCTGCCGGCCAGCATCCCACTCAGTCTCGCTTGCTCAGATGAGTGGGGTGCTGGCCGGCAGGGAGAAGTCTCCAAGGCCAGTTTACGTAATTTCTTTTTACGGTGAAAATAATAGTAATAAAAAAAAACATAGTATCTGCTTTATATTTAGTTCAGTTATTGTGCAAAGTTTCATGATCCAATTTGAAATATTTTTTTAATACTAGCAGTATATTGTTCGGTTTGGAAGTTTGTAATTTTTCTGTCGGGATAATTTTACGGAAACATGTTTCCTTCAGACATAGTACTTAAGACTTCTTCAACTTTACGATATATTTTTTTCAAAATGAATGCTGCCGTATTTTCTATTTAACGGAGGATCATGCTAAGCAATTAGAAGTATTGAAGACTCTTAATTACTGAATAAAACAAAACGTAAACTGAAACATCGCGAAAACCTCCGGATTTGAGACACTTTTGAGCAATTTCCGTAGGCAACTAAATTATTTTCGAAATAGGGTAGCATAGAATAGAATAGAATACTATATAGAGTATTATTATAATATTACTTCACAGTGGAAAAGTGATGGAGCTATACAGGACTTATAGCTCCATCTCTTTCTCACGCTAAGTAATATTGAAATAATACTGCTAAAAGAGGTGATGGTTACCCCCTGGTTGTATTTCTATTTATAATTAGGTACTACCTGTTATTTGCGACTGTATTTTTGTTGGTACATTCATACGATCGTCGCGTTCATATGACCCTTTTTGTTCGGAAAACCAGAGGGCGCCTCTGTCGGCATGACCACGCGTCCCGGCTCGCTTTTGGTTAGGACGCGGGTAATGTTTCTTGTATCTCGGTACCACCACTTTGACTGGGCTACCTAGGATTGTTTTAAAAATATTAACCAGACAATTATTAACTTTCCAGCGTGGTGCAATGGCGGTGCGGTGATGGCGGATGGGGGCGCGGGCGGGGTTGCGGAGGGGGCGGGCGAGTCCGCGGCACGGGGCGCTGCCCTCGAACGCGCGTATGTGCACGATGTCTACGAGCAAGCGGGCGATGACGGCGACGAGTCCTCGCGAGCGCCCGCGCCTGGGGTGCAGGCCTTCCTTTCGGAGCTCGAACCCGGCGCCCTTGTGTGTGATGTCGGTCAGTATATCTTACTTGTTACAACACTGACGTTTGCCCGCAGCTTCGCTCGCGGAGGTCGGAAATTATCGCATGTGAATATACTATCTGGATAAAAAGTATCCTAGTAACTCTAGGTCATGGTCTACCTGTGTGGCAAATTTCATTGAAGTCCATTCAGCCATTAAGATGTTAAAATTTAACAGACAAACAGACACAAGTTACTTTCGCATTTATAATATTAGTATGATTAAGAGCAGTGGGGGCCAGTGGTAACAGCCGCGACTTACGAATTGTAGGTCGTAGGTTCGAACCCAGGCAGGCGCTTTACTTTGTGTAAATTATTTCATCACCACTGCTCTCAAAACGGTGAAGGAAAACATTGTGAGGACACCCGGTCTGTCTGTCCGTCTGTTTGTCTGTCTGTCTGTCTGTCCGTCTATCACAGCCGAATTACTCCGAATCTAATGGACCGATTAAGTTGAAATTTGGTAATAAACTAGCTTTTGCCTGTCGGAAATTATCCAACGATACTACTGGAATTCATTTATCCAATGTGTTAAACCAGATTATGAACTATCTGTGTGCCAAATTTCACCCAAATCCGTTCAGCCGGTTTTTTGTTGTAGTTATAGCAGAGGGAAAGGTCATTGACTCCCGGGCCACCGTCAACCATAATAATTTTGACTAGTAAAGTAAAAAAAAAGTATAAAGTATTAAAATTAAAAGTAAAGTAAAGTATCCAGTAAGTAATTAGTAGTACTTTAAAGTATTCATTTAAATGGTATGATGTAAAGGCATATATTAATCTAAATTAAATGCCCAAATTAAATAACATATTTTATTGGGTGATGATTAATATAAAACCGGTCAAAATAGCTCCGGGAATAACAATTTTTTTAAAAATTAAATTCTGAAAGATAAGAATGGTAGGTCATACTTAGAAGATAGACATATGCTACCGCGGACTTAAGGCTTTTACAGACTAGGGCGATATCGCAGGCGCGACAGGCATACTGCTGCCTATCGCGCCCGCGATATCGCCTCAGTATGCAGGAGTCTTTATTTGTTGAACTTTTTCAGATGTACAATGTCTTGTACAAAATTAATTTCATGCATCTGTTAGGCTACGTACGCACTGACAGGTGGCTTGCTTAGCGCCTAGAACCTAGCGAGTCACCTTGCGAGTAGCGAAGTGAAACAAGCTTTCTATATTTTATGCAACCGGCCGCACTGCGCTCTTGGCGCGTTCGCTGGTCTTGACATGATGTTAAGTCACTAGGCTCTAGGCGCTAAGCAAGCCACCTGTCAGTGCGTAAGGCTACGCCTTATGGTTTACGCGGCGCGCGGTAAACTCCCAGTCAGCATTATTTTTTCCGACATCTTTAACAATAATCGTCATATCAGCCAATTTAAACAAACTGGGTTGTGGAGGTCAGATAGGCAGTCGCTCCATGTAAAATAGTGCTATTCAGCTGCATCCGGTTAGACTGGAAGCTGACCCCAACATAGTTGGGAAAAAGCTAGGCAGATTAATAAGTGGAATAAGAATTTCCATCAAATCTATGTACTACCTACTATTTTTTGTTGCGTTATCTCAAATCACCCAAATATGTAGGTACTTTATCTATCAGACAGGTCCACTCAATCTGTATGGTTCTTTCATCAAAAGACCATTTCAGACACCAATCTACATGATCTTCACACAATCTGATCAAGATTGTGTCTGGACTTTAAAATAGACTGTGATCACTGAGTTTGTGTCGGCCTTTCTTCTCAGAGTTGTCAGGTAGGAAACGCTGACCTCATCTAGTTTTTAAAACATGATTGACATGTAAAAGTGTTTGTACAAACATACTTACAGAAATAAAATCATTTATCATTTAAGTATCTATGTTTGTAAAGCCGTAATTTCATACAAAAATATGTCTGAATCCAAAGCATTAAAATATTTTCTGCTTAGGTAATATGGGCCACCTACGTAGGTGTACCGCGTAGGAATGAAAATCTATGCGAAGGTTATTTTAACCTTTACAACTGGCATAGGTACATTCTTGCAAACCGAATTCATGAATTTAAATATTCATAAAAATATTCTTATAGGTTAATAAGTGTATTAATATAAACCCACGGAGAAGGTGATTTTGAATAGATTATGTCTTCCATCATTCGAGGAATCAGTAGGAATATTACTAGCCTACAGCTGGCTAGTATTGGTATTCAGTATTATTCAATTAATGTGCCTACTTACCTAATTATCTGAACGTAGGTATTTTTTTTTTTTGGATGGGAAATTATCAAATAACTTCTCCCGCTTTGGGCGGAGCGCGAGGGTGTGTCAGACTCTTACTGACTAAAACCCACCCGTGTCCCTTCCGTTGCCTGTGTTGCCTCGGTAACCCTTTTGTACCATCCCGCGACCCCGGCAGGATCTGAACGTACTTGAGTTGATGATGTCACTCATGTCTTTGACTCCAAAATTTTGTTACAAAAACCTAGTACACTTATGTAGAAACTCTGGCTACGAGCAAAAAATACCAATTTGAAAATATCCTTTCCACCAGGATTGGTAGAATGAACACCAATAAATCCCAACATCAATAGATGCAACTGTTCGCACAGTTGCATCTATTGATGCTGTTACAATGGCCACCATGGGTCAGCATTGGACCCTTAAGAAGATAATTATACAGGGTCAAATTCAATTTGCTAGAGTAACTCCACAGACGTGACCCATATCGATATCTAAACATGATAAAACAAAAAAGAAACGATATTGATGTCTTTGTGGGGTCTTCGACCGCATTTAGTGTAGTCACTTGAAATATCAGTTTAAAAATCCGTTTCTTTTTGTAAACTTCATTGACGTGATTGGTATCGATACCTAAACACGATAAAACAAAAGAAGACAGATTTTCTCAACTCATACTTCAGATAACAACACTAACATATGTCGTTGACCCCCAAAAATGAAACTTCAAAACTTTTTATTTTTATTTTATCGTGTTTAGATATCGATACCGATCACGTCTGCAGAGTTTTGCTAGCTAATTTAATTAGACGTTGTATACATATAAGAATATAATGAATATTAGCTATTCTTATTTCTCTCCAGGTTGCGGCAACGGCAAATACCTGAGCGTAAACCCGTCCGTGTACACAGTCGGAGGAGACCGGTGTACCCGGCTTACTGCGCAGGCGCGCCATCACAATAATGAGGTCAGTTGCTGTCAAATAATTCATGGCTTGAATCATGTTGCACTAAGGCATCCCTCTTCATCAGCAGCAGACTTTACTCAAATCATTTTACAGTTGTACAACCCATCAAAATCACTCACAATTTAACTCCCGGATATTCTAAAGCTTCTTTCTAAGCGATAGAGTCTGGTCTTTACTTGACATCTCTTTCTCAGAATATCAACTTACCTTTAACGGCAGCTTGAAATCCGCATATTGATCATCATTATCATCATCATAGCCCAAACGCAACTAATCTCCACGCTACTGTGCCAGTCTCGTCCAAGTTTAACCCGAGCCTACAAATTGGGCTAGTTAAACTAGGAATGAGTCTTAGTCCAATATAACTGAAGCTTCTAACATTTCTGCTCAACCCTTCAGGTGGTTGCATGCGACAACCTTTGCCTACCGTTCCGCGATGAGTCGTTCGACGCAGTACTGTCGATCGCCGTGGTCCACCACTTCGCCACGGTGGAGCGGCGGGCGATGGCACTGCGGGAACTGGCCCGAGTCACCAGGATAGGTGGCAGGCTACTCCTCACAGTATGGGCCATGGAGCATGAGGGTCGCAACTTTCATTCACAGGTAAACGGCTAAAGGCTACTTTAGTAGAAGAAACCCACAAGATTAGAACAATTTGCTAGATCATTTGTTATTTTATGGCAGTGATTTAATGTTTATTTTTTTTTTATTTTCAGGATGTATTGATCCCTTGGCATCGACCAGTCACACTATGCCCACCAACGCCAGCTCCAAGATTCCTTTCAGTCGACCATGACCAGTAAGTGTTACAATGACTTTATCAATATTAACTGTTTACATATTTATGTTTTCAGTATAAAACAAATATTTTGCCTGTTACAGCAATGCTGAACACTGGAAAAGCCGAGATGGTTCTCCAGGATCATCATCCCTTTCATCACCCAACGAAACCTGCTACTCCTTTGTGAGAAGAGCTCTACAGCGGCTAGCCGGGCGAAGGTCGTTCCTCCCATCGTGGAGTATCGGTGCACGGGTACCACAACGACCCTGTCTACGCCCTGAACCACCCGCCGCTGATTTACCCATAGAACTAAGACGCCTAGATGAAGCGCTTCCTCCAAGATTATTAACACAAGCTTCTGACGCTTCAACAATAAAGTCGCGAAGTTTAACAGACATTGCTGACATTGAAAGGCGAGCATTAGTTCGATCACGATCTAGTCTGCCCAGTCTGGGCGGCGAAGAGACTGAACCACCACCACCAGCAGCTCCTATACCAGAAATTAATGAGCCTCGAAAGAAGCCCCGGCTTGTTAAACAAAAGAAATCGATAAACGAGGATGACGCAGAAGAGGATCTAGATAAACCCACGGATATGAAGAGCATGGTAGAAGAAATGCCTAATTTCAAAATACACACCCCTAGGTTACAGTCAAGTAAAAAACCTGGCGTATTTAAGCAAACTTCTCTTAACGAGGAATTAATGTCTGTTGAGCGGTTAAGGGAAAAGGAAAGGTTAAGAAGAAATATACAGAAACAAGCTTCACTAAACGAAGATTATCTTTATCGCAGACCAGGAGTTTTAGACTCTATTCGTGACTCAATATTTTCCACCTCCGCAACAACTGGCAAGAAGTTCCAATCACTGAAAAACGGCCTCACTAGTAAGTTCAAAACGTCTACAACGAATATAGATAAAGTAACCGTGTTTGTGAGAATGCTCCAGGGCTGGAAGAGTCACGGACCGGCACCAGAAGTTGCTACTACGCCGTGCGATAATAATACCGGAAGTGAAAAAAGTTATATTGAAAGGAGACATTCCAAGGAGGATGGATCAGACTCTTCAAAAGACAGTAGCCTTCAAAGTGATACTAGTGTTGACTCCGAAGACAGTTTCGCATCTGTGATATACGTCCCAAAAGCTGATGGCTCGAGCGATCCACTTTCGCCAACACCTTTGTCCCCCGGACCCACTTCACCCAGACTAAAAGTATCTTCCGTTCCCACGTCACCTAGAATGAAGAGTTCACCAGGATTGCCGTCTCCAAGGCTCAAGCAAGCTTTTCCTTTGATAAGACCACCAGCCTCACCAAACTCGGTTACAGCACCAACAACAGTTAATAAAATTTTGGTAGCTCAATATAGCTTGAAAAACTACACGACAACCACTTCTGTAGCCACAGTTCCACTAAAGCCTCAATCTAAAAGTCAGCCTAACTCTCCGCCTAAATCTGAATCTGATGACACAACAACAATAATAATTAAACCTGAACCTCTACCAATCCTGAATAGCAATATATCCATTGATGTATTCGAAGAGGTAGATCCTATACCACCTATAAAAGAAGAAGAAGAAGAACCTCCAACGAGTGACGAAACTAAAGAATTACTAGCAGAAATAAATAAAGACATTGAAGAAATACACAAATTAACAGCTGAAACTAACCTATTCCAACCCCGTGTTGTATTACAAGATGTTAAGCCCTATCCAAAAATTACATTACAAACTGTGGCAGAGCTACCCGAGATACCGCAGTTCAAGTCGAAAGAACCATCAAATAAACCAACAACTGACACATTAGATTCCAGATCAGCTGATCGAAAGCGGAAGGAAAGGATACGACAGATTAAAGAAATGTTCAACAAGGGTATTCCATCAGGCAGTATAAGTAGAAGACCTCCGTTCCCAATAGTTCGGGGAACGAGAAATGCCGAACCAATAGTGAAGAGTCGGCCAACACTCATGTCTCTGGAATTGTTCAATCCTGCCACAGATGACATGGATAGTGACTCTAGCGGTGTTTCGTCGCCAGATTCAGTTGATAGCGTCATAAGCGTCGTGCCAGAGGAACTACGGAAAACAGCAGCTGAAAAAGGTACGTGTTTAATATATCGATTGAAATTGTGGTCATAGTTTAAAAAATGCAGTTTTCAGTTGCCTATCCTCATAGTCCATGTTACGGGGATGAAAAATTTTTTTTTATATTTGACCTCTTGACGTAATATGACGTGGTTATAAAGACAAGTAGGTACTCAATGTATGTGTAATTGTTGCAGATTTAACAAATACGACGACATCAGAGGTAAAGAAAGGAAAAAAGGAAGCTGATAAAAAAGAAACCGACGAAAAGGACGAATCGACGTCAGAAAAAACTCCTCTTCTGCCAACAATTGCGCCTCAAAGTCTGATCGAGGCTGCAGCTGAAGTTGCACATTCTCTAGATGAAACCTGCGAAACTGTCATTCAAAGTAGCCCTAGATCAAAAAGAAAACATCTTGAAAAACTGGAAAGTGTTGAAGCTATGGCCATCGTACAAGGAACTTCTAGCAGCAGCAGTAGTAGTAACTGGAGCCTAAATAAACTATCACCCGGAGATTTAAGGATATTAGAATCAAGATCCCAATCCCACACCAGCTCCAGTGGAAGCTCTTCAAGTTTGGAAAGACTTTCACCTGGAAGAAGATCAAAAGACCGCTCGCCTAAGCTAGGTAGTACCAGTAATTCTACTTGGAGCTTAAACAGGCTATCTCCTAACAGGCCCGAAGGTCGGTCACTGGACGAAAATCTCAGTAAAACCCATAAGAGCCCAACTAGGTTACCGTTTGATTCAATTTCAATATCCAGCACAGATTCTGATAAATCTATTTCAAAATCTGAAAGCTTTAACAGAGTACAAGCTAACGAGCCACTAGTGACGTGTAAGTCAGACATGATACCTACTGAAGAAGAATGGCCGGATCAACAAGATCGAAGTCAACATTTGACTGAATTTGCAGAAAAACTAAGCGAGAAATTACTGCAAGAAATTGATCAATACTCAAAGCGAATCAATGAAGAAGACTTTGACTTGCCGAGTAGCAGTAGTAGTGAAAAGAGTATATCATTAAGACTAAAGCGAGAAGAAGAAGATAGAAACACACAGAAAATTTTAGATGAGTTATCAGATAGTTTACAACACCTGGAGGACCCGTATATTCATAAAATAAGTACAGAAATGCAAGGCCTTAATAAGCTAAGTGCAGAACTTCAAGAAAGACACAAATACATAGCATCTTTGAACGAAGTACAAGAAACTGATATAAGCAAGCTATTCCCTAAATGCATGTCAAAGACGAAAAGCAAGAAGAGATCAAAGGACGTCGATCCAATCATTAACAAATATAGAGAACTGAAGAAATCGATGAAAGTTTCAAGTGAAGAGGATATATACCTCAATAATTGTGCCAATATCCAATATGCAGCTAAACCAGTTACTACAACTGAAAAATTACCGGACATTGACGCCAAAAACCCAGATGACGACAGTGCAATTTCATCAAGTAATGGAAATCCCGAAATTACCATCGACTCTGGTGCTTCATACGATACGAGCCAATCGCTCGAAACTGGATACTCTTTAGAGTCCGAAATTAGTGTAGATTCATTATGTACCAGTACCGACAAGAGATCCTCTCTAAAAGTCGGACAATCTACAGATTCGAGTGATTTGGAAAAAATGGAAATAAGTCCTGAATCCATAACTTCACGTTCTAGTGCCAGTACAGCTCCATTGAAGTCTGGTTTTTCGATCGAATCGAGCGATACATCGGCTGGTAGTGACTGGAGCCGGCGTGACAAAACTGGTAGCACAGCATCGCTCGGCTGCGCCAGCCTAGCGTCCTTGCCGTCTTATAGCGAATGCTCCAAAGATAGAAAACTATTAGAGACACGCTCATCGTCGGAGGATACGGCCCCTGTCCCGGTTATCCCGCCGCCTCGTGCTTTTCCGCATGCCCCACTGTTACCTTCATTGAGTGACGGATCAGACAGTCTACCTTCGGAAGGCGGAGCGGTGACGTACCACCGGTACTACCACGTCTTCAAGCGAGGGGAACTCGATCAGCTGATCGAGAAGTACGTGGAAAGTCTACACGTCGTATCCTCGTACTACGACCAAGCCAGCTGGTGTGTTATAGCAGAAAAAGTTCAAGTATGGACCATTTAATGGACTTATAGTGTACTCACTCTTTGTCTAATGGCTGATACAAGGTTTCGTTGCTGGTATATTTAGGGGCTGATGATAATTATTATTCTGGTTCATATTCTATAATCTTATGAAATAGTGAAGATTATGACCATTAAATAATGAACATAATTAATAAGTGCAGTGTTTACATCCAAGTGACCTTCATACAAACTCGTAAGTGAGTGTTAAGGACATTTACACGTGGAATGCGGTTCTTATAAAATGTGTTAACCCTATGCGAAAATGCCAAAAGCAAAGCTTTTGTTTTTTTAATAATATATTCTAGTCACTCTATAAAAGTTTACTAGTTGTTATTTCTAATATAATCTTAACAATTTTGTTGCCCATCGCGAAACGTGGCTTAACAGGAGTTACTGATCTATCAGTTACTAGGGGTTGCATTACTCGTGTGTCTGTCTGAACGGTCGTATTGGTAATGTATCCATATCTATGTGACCAGTGTCCATTTTAATAACTCTTGGTTAAAACTACGTTTGGCACAACGGGCATTAGTATTCGATGCGATAATAGAATTCGCATGAATGAAAACTAAGAGCTTTAAATAGTGAAAAAAATTAAATATAATATATTATATACTTCAGTGGCTCAATATTATATAAGCTATTCATAGCTTATTTACTCTGACATTTATGTAAGCCTACCTAAAATTGTAACGTTATTCTCACATACTAGGTAGGTATAACGAATTAGACCATACTCCAAGACCAAAATAATTAGGTACAATTAAAATATTCAGATTAATTATAATCGTTCTATGACAATAACAGAGCCGTAGCAATGACGTCATAAAGATTTGTTTTTAGTTCCCGACACATCATGCATACATTTTATTCACACTAATATTTCGGTTTTGGATTATGGTTGACTTTTTTCATTTAAATATCATCGTATAAATAGTCTGGTATTATGAAGATGTACTTTGTTTCTTTATCTGATTAATATAATATCGAGCTGGCCTCTCATACAAAATGTATAACTTCGGGTATGGGTCCACCAAACTATCTTGCCACCGATATCGCAGCGTTTATACATTTCATACTAAATTTGGACCATTTAGTAACGTTAGAGATTTTAGTCGTGGTAGTGGCATAATGGAAGTCCCCTTTGCCTACTTGTATAATACTTGACAGTACAAATACATGCATAAATTATTTGTTCAATACTCAGAACCTACTGTTAGTGTACTTTTCCAAGTCTACGCTTCACTATGGTATCCAGAACTTATCTCTAGTGCTGTGTGAGGCATTATTTTAATTTTAACCAATCAGAAAAACATATTTAGATACTTAAAGATAACGATTTCTTTTTTGTGTTTTTTTATGGTCGCAATGAGTACTGGCGGTTTGGTTCATTTTTACCCGACTACGGCGAAGCAAAAGGAGGGTTATGATTTTGACCGGTGTTTATTTATACATTCCGTTTATTACTAATTTAATAAGTATTTTTATTTTATGATATCTACATAATGTTGAGCATTTTTTACCTGATCCATTATCATAGGTACTATGTATACTTTTAGTTTATCAAAATTTATATTTATATTTAAAACAAAACGTAATCGAATTTTGTGCCATCTAACATTATGCTTAATATGTATTCTATTATAAACTTAGTTTTACATAAACCTCAATTATCAGTGGCTGGTTCAAAACTTCCTGATCTTTCTTTTAAAACTCATAATAACATTTATTATAAGTGAAAATAACGAATTTTAAATTTATTTTTATCAATGTATTAATAAGTATTTTCTTAGATAAGTTTATAAAATATATACTTATTTACCGTGCAGCTACAGGATCATTCACCACATAATTATAACCAATTTGAACATTATATAACCACTAACATTTTCATATAAGAGATAGACTGATCATGAAATAGCGTTCCCTTTTTCTAAATAGAAGCCAGAAACAAATTGCCCATGAAGTATCATCTTTCAATGATAATAATAATTATGGCTTATATTATTAAAAGGAACACATTTTTATGCGGATATTATTATAAGAAAGAAACGAGCAATGACCACGGAACCAACTGGAATCCTTTTTATTTGTAGGTACAAATCATTCAAAAATGGAACAAAAAATATGGCAGCATTGCTTACACGGTAATATTAACGTTGGAAAGTATTCGGTATTGTACTGTAAATAATCGCTATAAGTATATAAAGCTATTAGAAACTAATTATGTTATCAAGAAATCAAAGTGAGATTAAAATTAATATTATAGTTATAGTAAATATAAAACAATGAACACACGGCTGAGTATTTAATATTTTCTATAATTAAATGAATCTCAAACAGACTTTTAGGGAAAATATTAAATGTACAGGAATGTCCCATTGTCACTAGAAATGTACGCATTAGATAAATACTGGACTGTAGCGGTTAGGAGATATACCTATATATAACATGCACAACCGTTACTGTACCCATTAATTTAATATATTTATGTAAGTCTTCATTATAAGTCAGTGACTGTCGACAACGTAAGTGACACTTGCAGTTTATTGAAGTGGCAACTGAAGTAAAAATGTATTACTTTGACTATTTCGAACATATCTAACTGGAAGAACCAGTGCTTTTTTTCTTATTACCCACTTATTTTATAAATATACAACTTTCCACAAATACATCAGACGTTCAGAATAAAATAAACTTGTAAATACGGCATTAAGTCCACCTCTGTACATTTGTGTGCTTAAAGTAATAAATAAATAAATACATTCTGAATCAGTCAGTCTGACCGGTCTGACCAAAACTAATTGACTAAATTGCAACTGTCACTGTTCACAAAACCAATAAGCACATTCCATATAAACTAATCGATTATAAAAATACTATTTTATATTACTTGTGTAAAATAATTTCGAGCATTAAGTCTGTCCGACGGACATTAAATTGATTTTATTCGAAGTTGTGAAGTTTTGAAGCATATCAGGGCTGTATAAGTATGTAAGGGAAGTATAATTTTTCCTATTTTTGTAAATTAAATTGCTTGATTATTTCGTGAATTATGCAGGGTGTCGCTGTCACAAAAATGGGATGTCTATCAATTATTTAACGCAGTTGCACGTAGACAAATATACAATTATTATGTAGGTACGTTATTCTCCATGTGACCAAAACTGACAAAAAAGAAATATATCCGTATTTGTTACTTTACGAGAACCTTCAGTTATATCTTTATGGAGTAATAAATAACAATAAATCTGCATTATCGCGTAATATATAGTAAGTGTATGAGCAGTCGCCAGCATATAAGTTACCACAAGCTGACAAATTGTCTCATTCGATTTTGAACTTTACCATCAATATTTTAAGTATTAAAATCATTTGGAGAAATTTGACATTTGATGGTAACTTGATAAGCTGCCGATTGAACCTATTCCTTTTCATTCCTTATATTCCGAATTCTATCTTATGTACATACATATTCTTAAAAAGTGTATTTCGTATTGGCTTAATCTGTGATATATAATAGAAATTGGCACAAACCCACATTATTTGAAAATTATTTACATAACCAGGAAAAATACACGTAATACTAAGGAGAAATATTTTGCATTTCGTTTTACCGTTATATGTGATATTAATTTTATGACCGCATGATATTCGGTAGAGAAATATTCGTCTGATTTTTATCATTGGCAAGAAGTATTAAGTATTTATATTACAAAATAAACAACGCATATTGTTAATATTTACTTAAAATGTATGGATAGCACATAGAACAGTATTGTTTATACTTCGACATCGATTTACGAAAGTATGGGACGCGCTGTTTAGAATAAACTCTTGTTCCAACCAGTTCCAACAAACCAAACGGTGTCACGACGCCCAGCTCTATGAATATGGAACATAACATTGGCACTTGACTAGTCGTATGTTAACAAATATTCACGTTATTTAGCTGATACAAAATAAAATTTATTTTAATTCCAATAAGGTGTATTTTACATTGACCAAATAAGTGAGCATTTGGTCAAAAACTCCTAGTGAAGTGCGGTCATACTATCTGATATTAGGAACAGCGCTACTGGCCCCAACGTTGGTTGATGTCGTTGTCTTCATAGATTTCTTTATCATACCTAACCTCGCTACACTACGCTGCACTCGTAAAATATTAACAATAGTATAATGCTCATGCTGATATCTCCATATCAATCATGTACTGTGTAGATGGAGCTACGAAATATGCAAATATTAAACGTTTTATTTTAAACCTAGCACAATTCGCGGTAAAGATATGACCAAGCTCTACAACTTTCATTGTGGAATTTTTAATTCTTCGTATTTTAATTTAAAACGAATTAATAGATATTCTCAGCCACAAATATCATAATGGCTGTATTCTCCAAAAGGTTAGGCTGATTTGTATTTTCTTGAACCAACAGACCGCTAATACCAAATAGTACCAAATTTAATCCCAAATAGTAGAAATATATGTTTCCATATGGCAATACTTTTACCTGTATTGCCACCATTTTAAACTTTTTTATTGTTCGGGTTGTTTATTTCGTCGCTCCAACGACACTAATACGTAGCCAGTTAAGTCCCAGTTTTTAATACGAATCATTGATACTGTTCGCCCTCTTACGAATACGAGCAGTGTTATATTAAATGTAATGAAAAATACAGTAATACGTTGTAAGCTTATGTCGTACTGTATCTATACATTATACTAGGTGACAACCTTCACAATAAAATGAAGACTTCAATATTCCGTTTGTTTTATTCTTAATGCCCGATACCCTTAAGCTAGGGTTTTCTAGGAGAGGAGTGGCCGCCACATAACGGCCGCAGTGAACAGCTGTCTTGAAAATGATGGCACCAGGGTTTGACTTTACGGTGTCAAAAATGCTCTCTAGAAAAATTTACCAACGTAGGGCCCATTCACATCGGAATGGCAGAAGCAGGCAGCGGACGGCAGCGACGCGACGAGGCCGGCGGAGCTGGGCGCGGCACCCGACTCCACGTGCCTAGTCTCCTCTTGACCAGTTTCGCTTCTACATTCGGCAAGGAAACTCGTGCGGCGCCGCGAGCGGCCTCGCGTCGCCGCGAGCATTGCCGTGACAAGACGCGCAGCTTTTCAAGCGATACTGGTATTTTAAAGTTTAAAATTATTTCACACTGAAAGTGCCGCTGCCGGCCGCTGCTTCGGTGTGAATCGGTCTTTATAAATAACGTTTCAGTGACGTCAATCATACATTGCAGACGCTAAGTGGCGGTCACCGTCACCATAGCTTAACGGCCGGACTCAAACGCAACTCCATTATATGTTGTGACATACAATTTGGATGCAAAACAGTCAAAGGTAACCACAGTGACCAAAAATATGTAAAATGAGTGTCATACGATTTCAAACTTAAAAACATAGGTTTAGGTACTGAATTATAATAATAATTGTTGAACACAACAGCTCTTTAAATGCTAATATATAAATAGCTTAAAACGATGTGGTTTTGGGGTTGTGAAATACGATGTCGACATGCGATGTGAATGTCGCTGTCACAGTGTATGTAGCGACGAATTATGTACCTACAGGTATAGAGAGGTAGAGCAGTGGTGGCCCAGTGGTAACGTCTGCGACTTACGAGTTGTAGGTCGTAGGTTCGAACCCAGGCAGGCGCTTTACTTTGTGTAAATTATTTCATCACCACTGCTCTCAAGACGGTGAGGAAAACATCGTGAGGAAACCGGCATGTCCTAGAACCAAAAACTCGAAGACATGTGACATCGACCGCTTGGTGGATTACAGCCCACCCCCTCTCACAGAGAGAAGGCCTGTCCCAGCAGTGGAAACATTATAGGCTGATTATGTATTTATGTATGTAGGTATAAAGAATAGATATTGGAAAATTCAAAAATATCAAATTTGGTTAAATAAATTGATTTATTTACTTATGTTACAAATAAATACAAACCAAATAATACAAGCTTAGGCTATGTTTCAAACATAAAGTGCTAGGCACTCTTAAAATAAAAATGCAAGACATTTCTTTAGTTACAAGAGCTTACAAAGGAATATGTGAAAACCTGCCTATAAGGGCCAATGCACATCTGGCGAGGCACAGCGCAGCGCGGTAGTCACTGCCAAACAAATATCAACATTGCATGCCTTAAAATAAAGTCGAAAATAAATAACCTGAGACGCGCGCCACTTTTCGCTTAGATGCGCTCTCGAGCTATGAAATTTTATGTATTCTCAATTTTATTTCAACTTCTGTAAGGTCGATATTTATTTGGCAGTGACAACCACGCTTCGCCTCGCCAGATGAGCCCAAGGCTCTTTTCACACGTTTCGACGCACCCCGAACATGAGTAAATAGCCTAACGACGGAATTTCTAGATGTAAAACAAACAACTTTGCTTAGGAGATTGGATCAAATATATAATATCCTTAAAACATATTCGTTTAGTTTAATACAAAAGTATTAGAGAGTTTTGACTAAATCTTATAAAATCGACTACAAATGTATATAATTATGTAGGAATATCTTATTCTTATTCTATCTATAAAGCCTGAAAAATGTAAAACGCAACTCAGATCGTAAAATTACAATAATACCATTGGGTCAGGTTTCTTATGGTCTCCATTGCTTATCTACTGCTGATGAGAAACTTGTTCAAGATTTATAATTTGCTCTTCTGAAGGCGACCGCAACCGCAAACCGCAGCGGCGGTGAAAACGCTTCCTTAGATAGTAACATTGCCGCCTTTTGTCGGTTTTAAAGTTACATAGAAATCAGTCGTGTCCAGGCGGGGTCGTCTCATTGGGTAAACGTAGGAATGCCTACGGGAGCTAGACCTATGTTGCCATGTTCTCCTCTATTATGTGAGACCTAAAAACTTCGGTCTTCAATAATGACGTTTTCAAGCATGGCAACATAACAAACTAAAAAGGTGCATAAATGATAAAAAGCTACCATTTGGTAGTTTTATCAACATTTTTGTGTTATTTATTAATCAACAAGTTAGCTGATTTATTATTTCGGCTAATTTAATCAATGTTAATATTATTAAAATTGGATAAATATAATTTATGCATAATATAATAGATATACGCTCGTATAGCGTAGGTTGTAACTATAAATAGACAAGAGTTACCCAATCAAGCCAATAAAGAAATAAATAATTAATTTAATTTACTGCAACGCATCGGGCAGAGCGCGGAGGCTACTTATTTTCTAAAATTTATTTAATAAAATTTGGTGCGTAAGATTTTGTTAAATATACCTGGCAGCCCCACTACACAAGAAAAATGTCTGCCGACGTGAGCGCATGATAATCTAGGAACGTAATTATTTACTTCAGATGTTATTTCTTGTGAATTCTCTTTTTGCAACGTTAAGTGTTATCCTCACCATTAACGACGTTGAGTAGTCTTTGACTTTTACAAATCAACCACTAACTTATGATTTTGTTGTTCAAAGTTTTCTAAAAGCAAGAATACATTTTCTCCTATTTACTTTTTATGTTAATTTCATCAATAAGGCTGTTGACCACCAAAGCGGAGCTGGAAAATTGTAACCAGTGAAATTGCACAATCATTAACATCGGTTACAGTTTCCCAATTCTGCTTTCGTGGACAGACTTATATTTATATATCTCAAAGAAATTCGATTTTGAATACCCCGCTTTCGCGAGTTTTCGGGGGCGTCCACCAGGATGCGCTAAAAACCGTACCATTTTATTTGTTCGTGGTTGTCTTTCTTCTTCCTAGAGTAAATATGTTCCTTGGTCGTGTCGCTGCGGTTTGCGGACGCGGTCGCCTTCCTAAGAGCACCTTAACAATCACTGTAAATCAGTATTTATAGTCCACGACAAGAATGTTGGCCGCTCAGAGTATTTTATTTAATTCCAATGATGAAAAGTGGTATTGAATGTGATACAAATATTATGAGTATGATGGATTATGGTGTTTTTGGAAAAATGACTCCAAAACCAACATTTATAAAGTTCTGTTTGCGCTACAACTTCACTTTTTTTATAACTAAAATTAACTTAATTTACACTGCCATAATGTTGATATTTCTATAAGTGGAAATAACGTCAATTTGGAAACAAGGATTTGAATATGGAATACACAAGCCTGAGACGGCGCCGTGTTGTGGTACACGCGACGGTCATAGACAGTTCGTCAAAAACTGCAAATAAAAAAAGTAAAAGTTGCTGAGAGCGGTAGCTACACGAAGTAGGCGGCGAGCTGCGCCATCTTGTCCTTGGGCTGCTTGTTGCGGTGCTTGTTGCCGCGCGCGCGCCCGCCGCGCCCGCGCCCGGCCGGCGCGCGGGACGCCACCGCGCGGTGCTTCTCCACCTGGGGGACGTTATCGTCATTTATTACTGATGTAGTTCACAGAAAAAAGGATATCTTAAATTAAGACAATGGCGCCGATTCCCTTGTTCACAAACTAAACTAAATTTAAGTTCAGTGCATCTTTTTCTTTCTATTTCATTAAGAAGAGGACAGAAGATAAATTTTAGTTTAGTCCTGTCAAATTAATCAGCGCCTGTCACAACTCCATACAAGTTTAGACGTGATTAAAAACTTGCCTACTAAAATTACGTCAATTTACGTCAAGCGCTGATTAATTAGACAGGACTAAACTAAAATTGATCTTCTGTCCTTTTCTTAATGAAATAGAAAGAAAAGGATGCACTGAACCTAAATTTAGTTTAGTTTGTGAACAAGGGAATCGGCACCAATATCATTTTGGTCAAGACAAATATTGATTAATTTAAGGGGAAAACAATATATTCTTGAATGAAGTAAAATTTTGTCTTAGTTTTATTGTCTTCCTCGTAGACATTATACTTAAATGAAGAATTATTAAGTTTAATTTTAAGAACATTATTTCTCTCTTAGAATATTTTCTCCAATTTATTAAGATTATTATAGTCTTGAATCAAAAATATTTGCTTAAGTCAAGAATAAAAACCAAGTATTTATTATTCTTAATTTGAGTAAACAGGTTTTTTTGGACTGAGTATGTACTCAGTGGAAAAATTGAGTAAATATATTTTCTTAACCTAAGTAAATGTTTACATACGTTAAGAAAATATTTACTTGGAAACAATTTTTCTGAGAATATTGATATTCTTCGCTGAAGAGATCTTTTTTTCCGTGTGGCAAAAAGGCCTTGAACTTCTCCATGGCCATTGTATCCGTTCGGGGTTACCAGCCACTTACTCAGATGTATCGTGAATCACTCATCTTTTGAACCATGAACCATGATTTAATATCCACTCACTAAATGTGTTTAAGGTGGACCCGCAGTGGTAGCCCGCAAAATTCTTATTTTAATACGTTTTTTTTTTTCAATTTGCAGGTCAGTGTCAGGTTGTATCTTGATCAAAATATGATTAGCGACCATAACAAATATAAATTTACAGTACCATAATCATTAGAATCATTTGACAAAACCACGGTGAGCAAATTGTAATGGATTGGCTAGCAGAACAACGAGCTAGTAAAAATGTTGGTGAATTTTGGAAATCCATTGGTAAATTGGATGCGAAACCTGGCTTCTCTGCGTGTATGGAAGGGATAAGTGATAAGAGGGGAATTGCTAATATGTTCAAGGACTATTTTAAAGTTCAGTCCCCTCTCGGTCCCTCAACTTTGGTGAATGGTTGTGAGCCCATCCGTCCTGGCGCGAAACCTGTGATACGTTTTTCAACCAAGCAGGTACGTGCAATCATTAACATGCAACGAGGCAAATCTCCAGGACATGATGGGCTCAGCATTGGCCGTCCATTTACCGCATTTACAGTCTTGTCTGTGTTTTTCACAATGTGTATTAGTATCTACATGCTAATCCAATGAAGACCATCGTAGGTCCCATTGTAAAGAACAGGACAGGTGACATCTCGGATAGAAGCAACTATCGTCCCATTTCTCTTGCGACTATAAAGACGCTGACAACACCTAAACCGCGGTCACTGTCACATTGCATAGAAAAGAAAGAGAAGCGTGATGACACAACGCTTGTAATTTATTGCAAAATATGAAAGAATTATCTATTTACTCAAAATTGAGTTGAGTAATCGAAAATAAAAAACTACCAAGTTCTGCATTCAAATAAGACGTTCTTGTTAATAATTAAATACGTACCGTATGTTGATATTTGACACAGATATTTTTGATTAGAACTCAAGGTAAGAGGTTAGTTTAACGTTAGTTTGTATCTGAGATTTTATTTCAAAACGCGTTTTGGTAACAACCAAGTTCTGGGAAATATGTTCAAAATTAACATATGTTTTTTCTGCTACCACAAACTATACACATTTGGATTTTTTTTTTCTTAATAGAAGCCTATTTGGGTCAATTGGGTCTTGTCAGCGCCTTAAGTAATTACATTCATCTGCATAATGCACAGTTCGGGTTTCGCCCCGGACTATCAACTGAAAGTGCTATTTTAAGTCTCAAGCATACCGTTCAATTTTATAAAGATCCCGGTACGCCGGTGTACGCCTGTTTCCTTGATCTATCCAAGGCGTTCGATCTAGTCTCATACGATGTGCTCTGGAGAAAGGTGAGGACAGGGGTATACCCGCGGAAATATGTGGGCTATTCCAGTATTGGTATGGTAACCAAGTCAATCGGGTGAAATGGGATGATACAGTCTCTGAGCTGTATAGGTTGGAGTGCGGGGTGAGACAGGGTGGTCTGACGTCTCCCAGGCTCTTCAACTTCTACGTGGATGACCTGATAGTCGCACTCAGCAGCATGCGTGTCGGATGCAGTGTTGATGGGGTTAAACTTAACAATATCAGCTATGCGGATGACATGGTGCTGCTGGGTCCGTCGGCGGGAGCAATCAGAGAGATGCTTAAAGCGTGTAAGACCTACGCTGCCGCACATGGATTAAAATATAATGTTAAAAAATGTGAACACATGGTCTTTGAGGTCAGCGGCAACCGCCGTGGAGAAGGACCCGAGTTGATTTTGAACGGGTCACCAATTATTAAGGTATCAACTTTTAAATACCTAGGGCATTGTCTTGCCGCTGACCTCAGGGACGATGTAGACATAGAGAGGGAGCGCAGGGCTCTAGCGGTCCGGAGCAACTAGTGTACAGACGAAGTAAAAGTAACACTTTTCAAGGCTTATTGCCAAAGTTTGTACATGGGCAATCTAGGGTTCAATTGTACCAAGAGATCGCTGGATGCCCTGCGCATCCAATATAACAATGCTTTCAGGATTTTGTTGAGGCTGCCTCGTTACTGTAGCGCGTCGGAAATGTTTGCGCAAGCTCGCACCGACGGGTTCTATGCAATTATACGCAAAAATCCTGCGTCGGTACTGAGGAGAGTGAAGGGCAGTCGGAACAGCATCCTGAAAACTGTAGCCGAGAGCTTGAGCTTTCCGATTTGTACAATCGGAAAGCTGAAGCTCTCGGCTACAGTTTTGCTTGTGCTGCTGGGGAGTTAATTGCGCCACTTCTTCTCAGCTAAAGCACTAGGAAGTGATGAAGGGTGGGCGTTTTGGGGGACTGTCTTATGTAATTTTGACGTTCGAAAACTGCTGATTCTCAGCCTAATTTGAACAAATGACTTTTGACTTTGAATCAAAAATTATCGGCGAGTAAACGCACGCTAGGAGACGTCCTAAAGGCGAACGAGATATTAAACGCGCTCTTTAAGGTGATACGTAAAAAATAAATCAGAGCGAACTGGGCGGGCATAAGAAAGTGACAGAGATAATTATTTTCATATGCGTAAAAGAAAGCGCAACAATGCGCTGGAACCAAAATAAAACAACGCAAGAGCGCCCAATAGAAATTGTTTAAAAATAAATTAAGCTATGTATCAAAAATATTTTCTGCCAGAGTTTTCAATTACCTAATACGCATATTTTGAATGAAATTTTGCAAAGAGATTTTAATATCAGAAAAAAATAGAAGTCTTTTCGGAGTTAAATTCTATCGAGGAAATTTAACCCAATTGCGTTTTCCTGTAGTCAGAGTATTAATCAAATAGTCAATAAACATATATCCAAAAATTAAAATAATACATGCTGTAATAATGAAATAAATGGTTACGAAAGAGCCCCAAATTTTTTAGGTATCACCTTAGTTCGCATATAAAAAAAATCACATCTTTATCATTAATTATCGTCATATTAGCATGCTAATACTCAAGAATTCGCAAGCTCATGAAATTTATGTGAAATAGCATTATTGACACTGCCACGTCAAAAAAGCAAAGACGTGCCCTCGGCGCCAAGCTACGGATTATTCCTTAAAATCTGTCATGTGGTCGCGACCGTGGCGTGCTGGGCACATTTTGGTCTGTCACCTACACATGAGTGTGGCGGGCAGTACTGACCAGCGCACTGAAGGAGGGCTCGCAGTACAGACAGGCCGTCATCTCCGTGAGCGCGGCGGGCAGGCGCGTGCGCTCGGCGCGGTACTCCACCGTGACCTGCTGCGCGCCGCACGCGCCGCACGCCAGCTCGCACACGCTCACGCGGCAGGCGTCCTCGAACACGTTGATTATGACGTCGCAGCTGAAATAAAAACAAACGTGTCTTTCATGTGCCTATACAAGGTGTTGTTTTGGACCTGCAAAACATTTTAGGAGGTAATTATGTTAGTGATTCTCGACACGAATCAACAAAAAAAAAATTTAAAAAATTTAAAAAAAAAATTAAAAAAATAAAAAGAAAAGATAAAATTTAAAAATCTAAAATAAAAAGTATTATTGATTATTAACTTGGTATCGTATTGTTATACGATTATTTACGAGTTTCATAACAACCTCATGAAATGTTTTGCAGGTTCAAACCAACAGCTTGTATAACTCTGAAAAGTTAAATTGTCATTTTAAGGTGGCAAAAAATTAAATAAAACATTTCAGTCTAACTAAGCTCCTAAATTTTGAGTCGGCGCCAAACAAACAATCAACGAAGTTAAATCAATCTGCCATAATTTTACTTGGCGTATTTTGGTTTGTTTGGCGACCAATCAAAAGAATTGGGCCAACTTTGAGGTATACCTTACAACTTTTTCATTGGTAACATATACCTACCTCAAAGTGGGTCCAATTTTAAAATAAAAAAAAATACAATTTTCAAAAGGGGTCTTGTGGCTAAGTAATAACAGCCACACGGGTCGATCGATCAGGTTAAACTACGCTTGCCGCGGTTGGTCCGTGGATGGGTGACCATCTTTACATACCAAGACCCCTCCGTGCCTCGGAAAGCACGTTAAGCCGTTGGTCCCGGCTGTCATTTGTAGATCTTTGACAGTCGTTACGGGTCGTCAGAAGCTCGAACGTCTGACAACCAGTCTTAACAAGGCGTATCGTGTTACCCAGTAACTGGGTTGTGGAGGTCAGATAGGCAGTCGCTCCATGTAAAATACTGGTATTCAGCTGTATCCGGTAAGACTGGAAGCCGACCCCAACATAGTTGGGAAAAGGCTAGGCAGATGACAATTTTCAAAAAAGCTAAAACTCGGTATAATGTTATATGTATACATAAAAAAAACTAATATAAGCGACTTTGGACGAGAACCTCCTCCTTATATCATCGGTTAAAAAGAGTATTCTATCGATCTGTGACAACTATTATAGAGAACGAACAAAACTAAGGCGGAACACTCGATCGTTAGCCTGCATTCGGTGTTCATTCTGTGTGTAGTGACGTCATACGTACCGGTTACAAGCCAGCTTCCACTTGGGTGCCGAGGGGTCCAACACAAGCACCCCCGACTCGCACTCCACGCAGCCCGACACGCCCGTCGAGTTCACGCCGTAAGGACACGTCGGATGCGTGCACGAGTTGCAACCGAAACCCTTTTTCATGTCCCTGGAAATGAAAGTATAACATTAAATCCACAATTCAGGACGTTAAATAACTCTATAACATAGAACAACAACTATAACATAGAAAATTATATAAAAAACAAAAAACCCGACTGCAAAAACACATACATACTGAAAAGAGACAAACAAGCGTTATAATCGATAGAATTTTGGTATCGCAGGCGGGTTTTTCGTTTTTTAAATAATTGATTTTATTGCAAGCTTTTTAGTTTTATTAATAAAACTAAAAAGACTAATTGTTATATGGAATTGGCTCATTACTAGAGCTTTTGATATGTTTGACTAGAGCTTTTATTGTTGTAATTTATTATTAAAAATCGTTTCTCTACCTTTTTTTGTATTTGCAGATGCAATATATAAAAAATAACCTATGTAACTCCCACAATGAAGACGAATCTAACGACACCTCTTGTTAAAATTCATCAAGCCGTTCTTTCATTCGCTACAGAGCGTGCCAAAGAAATGGACATACATACATACATACTCTCGAAAAACATTACCCTCCTTCTGGGGCAGTCGGGTAAAAAACGATTTTACTTCCGATTGTCAGTCAGAGTAAACTCTTCCCCGGCATAATGACATTATGGGTTTCAGGTTTGTGACTAGTTTTGAACTCATTACGCGGCCAGGTCGCGAATTGGACTTCATCTTTGTTGAGTGATTACCTAAGAGCTTCATTTGACCATCGAAACGAGGCGGGAAAACACGAGTATAGCCGTAAACATGAAGATGTCTGACGAAAGTATTAAAACTACATTACATAAAATTATTTGGTTAAACCTTATAGACACAATATTGATTTTGATTAATTAATTATCGATACGATCACCCTGTGAAGTTACGCGTAAAAACCTGTAAGTCCAGTCAGCCTCAAAAAGATATATACACAGAAAATAATTTCATTTAATTGTTTACAGACCTTCTTCTATAATATTACATACATGTGCGCTTTTTAATTTCTAACGTGGCGATATTATCGTGTACGTTCACGTCCACGTCACGGCATCTAGACAACACATGGAAGTAAAATGTATGGCAATATATGAAGACGCTTTTAAATTTCCGTCCACGATAACGTTACAACGTGCACGTGTGTCTATTCATTGGGTACCTAAATGAGCATTCATAGACGCAATATCGATATTCATTAAATATCGATACAATATTCATTAAATATCGATACCCTGTGAAGTTACGCAAAAAATAACTGAAAATGTACCTGAAAGGCGGATGGTTGTAGCAGTAGGGGCACAGCGGGAAGCTCTTGCCCTTGTTGCCCGAAGACCACGAGAGCAGCTCGAAGTCATCGAGCGGACACTTGAGCTCGCGGTAGATGCGGACCGTGCCGTTCTGGGGTAGACCGTATGTGTCGTCGCAATGCGAGCAATGCAATCGGGCGGGTTTTGCCTGGAAGTAACATAGAAACTCAATTATCATTAAAAAAGAAAAACAATCCGTAACAGTTTTTTGTTATTTTCATAGTCCGCTGGGAAAACAGCACAAATGTCGCAAATATCTAAAGCTCTGCGACTTCGTACGCGTGGATGTCGAAAAACGTAACGTAACTGATATTTTTCACAAATTGACGAAACATTCTTGGAAAAATAATATAATTATCTCTTCAACTGAACTTATATTTTGCCCGTATTTCTAGCGTCATCATGTTACGTCTGTTTAAACAAAATTATAATTAAAACAACAGCTTAAACAAGTTGTCACAGATGTATTCATATTTTTGGCTTAACAGTAATATCGATTTTACTGTGACACCAAATGTGAAAAATCCAAAACACGCGGCAGTCGCGAGCAAAACCCTTGTTATGAATAACTGGAAAACAACTGAATAAAAAAACATTCCAAAACTCACCTGAATATACCTCATATACCGCCTACACTTCCCGCATCTCGACAGCGCCTTCCCACTCGTCTTCAACGAGGAGAAGTTGACCTCAAACAGCTGATCCATGGCCTCGATAGACCGGACGAAGTATTGGAACTTTCTTCTAAATATCTCCGAAGTGTGAGTGAGGACCGCTTGGAAGTCTGCGCGACCAACCGCTATGAGATTCAGTTGTTCTTCTAAAGCTGAGCGCATTGTTGGCAGGACTAGTTCGGGGTCGATCTGGAAAGGAGGTTGTGTTGAATGAGGGGAGAACATTATGCACAGTGGGCCTCTATGAAAGTGGATGTAGCCACACGCAAGTGAATTTTCGGTAGTTCTACATAACCAAGTTAACGTGTTTTCGGTGTTTTGTATAAACAGCCCATGTTTTGCATATGAGCCATGAACTTTTAGAACAGTTTCGGCTTTGTAGAGCGATTTCTCTGTCACTTATAAATGTATTACTATCTGTTTGTAAAGCTTGATGTGTCATATTTATGTACACCCGGATACCGTCCAGCTCATTCTATGCAGTCCACACTGCTTCCACATTGCTGATTGGCTAATATTTTTGCTATGGCACTACCAATTCTCATATATTTTATGCCGATACGAGCGAAGTATTCGTTTCTTACCTTCTGGTATCCATGCACCAGCACGATGCCCAAGTTAGTGGGCACCAGTCGTCGACCGCTACCCACTGTGACGTAGTTACGTTGACAGATGTTGTTGATGTGAACGGGAATAGACGCGTCCGTACCGATGCCGTGCTTCTCCATCAGGGTAATTACCTGGGTAAAATTATATTTGTTCATTTCAGTCGCTGAATGTTGGCCGTGAAAAAGACGGATGAAAAAAGATTGCATGCAGCCGAGATGAGAATGTTGAGATGGACGTGGAGGAGTGACGAAAATTGAAAAAGTAATAAATGAGTATATAAGGGAAAGATTGAAAATTGCGCCAGTGACAAAGTTGAAAGGACATCGTTTGGCTTGGTATGGGGGCATGTGATGAGGAGGGAGGAAACGCATGTGATGAATATAAATGTTGATGGATGGAGGGAAAGGAAGGCCAAAGAAAAGATGGATGGATTGTGTGAGGTATGGTATGAAAAGGAAGGCAGTGCATGTGACGGTTGACAGGGGAGAATGGAAGAAGAAAACGAGTTGCGTCGACCACAAGTAACATGGGACAAGGAAGTTCATAGACTAGCAACGTTCCGAGAAGATATACAACATAGTATGAAAAATAAAAGTTTTAGGAAATGAAATATCATGGTGCAATGTAGGTTGGTCATTAAAATGAACTTTATTTTCATGTACACAAAGCTGACTTTTGTGTATGCTTGTCTTATTATCATTGAAGATGAGACATCACATGATAAGGAAACCGAAACATCAGATTCTCGACTAGCTGGCTACAGGGTCGTAAATTTATCAAAAGTTTTTTTACAAATGATCAATAAAATGGATGAATTCTTGAATTCGTTACCTCAGACTCAGTGAGGTAGTCAGGCGGCGATGTCTGGCACTCCACCAGTCTGTGGTCGTGAGCTCGCAGTACGTCATCCACGTTCAATACCGGCACGAACTCGTCTTTACCAAACGCCTGATGAAAATCACAAGGGTTACAAATTATTAGGATAATAGCTGTTGCCCCCGACCCACAACCAGAATAAAAAGTTGCCTATATCCTTCTCCAGGTCCCAGGCTACCTATCTGTCAAATCTCATAACAATCCGTTCAGCCGTTTTTGCGTGATTGAGTAACAAACATCCAAACATACAAAATTTTCACATTTGTAATATTGGTAGGATTAAAATCTTAAATTTTTTTAAATTCTTTTTATTTATTTTTTTTTTTTTTTTTTATTTGTGATGGGTTTGCTCTTGACCTTAGTCTATGTCAGAGGCGACAGAAACAAAGTCGACGATGGAGCGAGCTTACCCAGAAGAAGCCTGTTCACTCTCACTTTGAAGAGATTAGGGTTATATGCGTTCGGAAACACAGACGCAGGCAGAGAGTTCCATTCCTTTGCTGTGCGCATTATAAAAGAAGTTTGGAAACGCTTAGTTCGAGTTGATGTAGTTATTTTATTTTAAGTGCATCGTCTTCGCATATAACTATATAATTATTGTATACAAAATATTGTAAAACAAGGAGTAGTGGAGGAGTTTCTTGCCCATTCTTCTCTATACGAAACTACCTTTTGAAAGGGGCAACTAGAATCACTTTTATTTTTCTGTAAATCTTGACGTTCAAAGGTGCCTTTCATATGCTATTTGAAATAAATCATTTGACTATTGAGCCACTGCTGACTCTGGAGCCTGTGTCAGTGACGTGTCAATAACTAAAATAAATAGCCAAAGAGTAAAAAGTAGCCATAGCCTTGAATGAAGAAGACATTATCGTTTCTTAGCTGACAGCATTATTTATTTACACTAACATTCGTTAGGCTAATTTTACCATCGTCACTTAATCATGCCACTTAAGCTGATATCTGACACTTCACTCGAGTGGAAGTTCATTTTGTTTACAAAATACCGAAAAAATAATATAGGAACGAAAGTTAATCTGCTCCTTTTATTTAATTTTTCGATCATTTGGAAGGTGAAAGTTGCCGAGTGCCGAAATCCAACATTGTTTGTTGATCAGTTCGATATTGAATTCTACTTCATCTAACGAGGTTCATCTTTGTAGCTGACAGACCCTTTGACAATTCAAAAGTGTCTGTAATTAGTTTAATTGATATAAATGCTTTGAGTTTGATCCATTATTCACTTTCCTGCGAATTTCTTACATCGCATTTACACTTTTATTTGTTTTTTATCTGCTGTATATTGTATTGTATGCAAAACATGTGAAAGAAAGCAAATACATTTATTTATTTCTCTCTTTCTTTTGATAAATTTTGTGTTCAGCCGCTTCACTTCAACTTAAAGATGGCCGAATAAAAGCTAAAAATGAAAAATGCAAAGTGTCTGAAATCGAAATCTCGGGTTTAGATAACGTTAACCCATACCTGCCAATGCATAATCTCGGTGTACCCAGCATCGACGAGCGTGTTCCCGGTGTACTTGAAGGTCTCGGAGCCGATCTGGAAGGTGATGATAGTGGACAGGTACTTGCAGTCGCGCGACAGTGTGGCGATGAAGTGGCGCGTCACGTAGTCGTAGATGCGCCACGCGTCGCCTTCTAGTTCGGATTCCACTAGAGAGAAGAGAAATAAGTGGTGTTGTACAACGTGTGACAGAATAAGCAGGCTGTCTTTCTTTGGAATGCGCTCCCTCTGAACATCAGGACGGCGACCAGTCGGTTGTCTTTTAAACTGAAGGCACGTGAACATATACGTAAGAAGTTGGCAGAAACATCCCAGCGCTGATATTTTGCTGGATTCGTTTTCTCCTCTACTGATCGTTATTTCACCACTACCGATCGTTAGTTCTCCTGACAAAGTTTATTATGTTTATATGTATGTATCTACGTGTCTATTCTTGTATTGTAGTTATTTTCGTGATAACTATCCCTTAAGTTGCACCTGCCATGTGTCTTCTCTGCATCACCCTAAGGTTGACTGGTAGAAAATGCCTCAGGCATTAAGTCCGCCTTTGTACGGTATTATTTTTTTTTTACTTGTGCATAAAGTTTTCATAAATAAATAAATAAGCGTAAGACCTTAGCCTTACCCTAAGTTCATCACTCTCCTGCCCATATGCTAATTTATTTAGGGTCGGCGCAACATGTATTTTTCATCCATACTTCTCTATTATGAGCATGAGGTCTTGGGTTCGATTCCCGGGTCGGGCAGTGTTATTGGGTTTTTCTATCTGAAATTTCTCAGTAGCAGCCCGGAGACTGGATTTGTGCCCGGTTGATGGCAATAGGCGCGCCCCCTATTACATGGGACTTAAACATAACTGGCGAAATGTGGGTGTACTACAGGTACACCTCTGCCCAACCCTTCGGGGAAACAAGGCGTGATGTTTATGTTTATGTTACTTCTCTATTATTAGTTTTGTCGCATGAGAAAATGCGGCCGCAGTAATTCACTGTTACGCATGTTTAGACGTCGTCCCTTAGATTACAACACCGGCTCGGTGGTTTTTACTTTCTGGATAAGTAGTTTATAGGATTTTGTATTTAAAGCTCATAACTTAGGGTAGACCCCTAAGTTATGAGCTTTAAATACAAAATCCTATAAACTACTTATCCAGAATATAAAAACCACCGAGCCGGTGTTGTAAAATCTGCGCATTCTGAAGATCAAACTAGTTAAACTTTGTGCAAAAATAATTGCTGGCAAACGACTTTAATTTTTGTTGTGGAAGTACGTTGTTTACGGTAGTCCTGAAATGTAACGTACGCAAAACATGTTGCTTATCGGGGCAAATAATGGTATGGGGTATTTAAATAATAGTTATAACTTTTAAAACTTAAATATCGTAACAAAAAGAATAAACCCGTAACCAGAAGTTTCCAGGTGCGGTCCAGTACGAAAAAAAAGATCCATATAACGGGAGGATCATGAAATCTCGGCTTCGTCAAGTGTATTTTTACACCCGTTATCACAAGTTGCTTACCAGCCGGCTTCATAGGTGTAATAGGCGGATGGTCCCCCGCATCGTGTCCTTTCTTCGGTCGGTTAATACCGTTGGCGATGATTGCGCGAACTTCCGCGCCCCACTTGCTAGAGTTCTGTTGTTGACGGAGAGTGCCCCTTGGAAGGAAAAAAAATATTGTTTATTGAAACCTGCGGGGTAATTGCGTACCACACTCGCAATCCCAATGCTATTCATTTTGACAATTACAACAATATTCATTGCGTTATTTACGCTGTCGAGCAGACGAGTTTTTCAAACATATGAAGCAATGGGTTACGAATTTCCTTCAAAATCAATCTTGCATCGTGATACAATGTTTTCCGCAATTGGGGTGTTGTTTTACTGTGGTAAGCAGTGAATTTCAGGGTCAATTAATTTGACCAACGAAACTCCACAGAAGTAATGATTGAATGATTTGTCATTTGTTTGTTGAAATGAACAGAAAAATACGTACAAAGGTGATGCTCATTTCTAAAGAAAACTCTTCCAGCATAACTGACAATAAGTCGTTTTTTTTTTTTTTAACTCATAATTTCAAGTAACTGCAGCCTATTACGGGGTCAAAAGCCGCGGGTTGGCAGTCATTTTATACGGATAGGAAACTAGCCATGCGTTCACACGAGGCCTTAGTTAAAACGCGTGTTCTACTTACATCAAGTCGTAATTCTCAGGGTAACTGGTGGTTTCCGTACGCGGGTATGAGATATAACCCTGTGTATACAATCGCTCAGCTATCTGTAAAAAAAAACATGTAAAGGTAAGCAAGCTACGAAAAATAAGCACTAAAGTGTGAACAGTAGAGATATCTCCGCACACTGATATTATTTCGTATGTTCAATGCTAACATGATTGTCATTACAACTGTTACAAGTCTGAATTAATATCCTGTCCACTACTTTATAGTTGAAATTAAACTTATAGGTACATCATGTGAATAAATGAAAAGATTATGTCAAAGTATTATGTAGAAAAAAATGTAATAAACATCGTAATTTGGGAGCAGTTATTAGAAATTTACATATTTATGCCATTTACGATCTACTAACAATCTGCTGCAGGAATAACTACTGAATAATGTGTCATTCTATTACGTCCATATCACTGTTCCACTCGTAGTTAACTGGTAAAGAATACCTTGGGAATAAAGGCCGCCTATATAATTTTTTGTCGCATAAGTTTATACAGGATGACGATTTGGGCACAAAACGCAAAAGCCAGTAATCTTATACAACAGTAGACCATTTAGATGCATGATTGAAAACCTTTTTTTTTTTTCAAGAATAGAATTAAGGGTTTTATAGAAAAATTAGTTCGGTAGGTTGAATCACCCCTTTGACGAATACAGGTGACTAAATCGCCAACCTGTATAATTGTTGAGGAATTTCGAATGTTATTTATTGACAGACTAAGATAGTTTTTTTAGCACTAGTAGCACGTGTGGACCTAAAGTTGTCTGAATTAATAAATATTGTTATAAGTATCTATACTAATAATAAAGGTGAAGAGTTATTTTTTTTACACCATAATCTCTGGAACAACCAGTCAGATTTGAGCATTCTTTTTGCATTTGATAGTCCAAATCTTCAGGATAGTATTTAGCATCACGCTATAATAAGCAAAAAGAAAAAGCCAGAAAGAACCCTAAGAGAAAACGAAGTAATAGCGCGCGCGGGCGATGGGATGCGACGCGGTGGATCACGGGCTGAAACTTAACACGGACGAAGTCGCGAGCAGAACCTAGATAACCAGCTTCTGCTCGCGACTGTCACCACATTTTTTAAACTGTAACGATTATATAATATAAACTATATAATCGTAACATTTTAAAAAATGTGGTGACAAAAATTAAAAAGTTTTATTAGATGATTTGAGCATGTTGAAAAGATGAATGAAAGTGCGACTGACAAAAGATATTAACAAGGCAGATGGAATGGAAACGCCAGGACGCCTTAGAAGAACATATAGTGACCTTATAGGAGATATTCTTCAGAACGGCCAGGTGCATAGTACTCGCAATTGGCGCGCGTGTATGGCCAGATATATGAACGTAAACGAAGTAAAAAGAGTAGTTTTAGTTTCTGCCTACCCCCATGGGAAGAAGGCATGAGCTTATGTATGTATATGATCCACACCTGCATCGCGTGATGCGGTCCCATGCCGAGGCCCGCGCTAGCCACTCGCATCAGTTCCACCGTGTTCAAGGCTGCGGGACGCGGCTTCACTTTCTCCTTAGCTTGGATGTTCACCACGCTGTTGGTCAAAGTTCCCATGGTCAAATAACAAAAAATACTTAAAACAACCCACACTAGTCCCGCGTGGTGGATTATAGCCCACCCCCTCTCTCAGAGGAGGCCTGTGTCCCAGCAGTGGGAACATTATAGGCTGATTATGCTACTTGAAACACAAATCATTCATATATTTTACATAAAATAAAATAGTAATTTTGGATCCCTCTTGATGGAGGGATCAGGGGGGTAACCATCACCTCTTATAGCAGTATTATTTCAATATTACTTTAGCGTGAGAAAGAGATGGAGCTATAAGTACGGTATAGCTCCATCACTTTCCCACTGTAAAGTAATATTATAATAATACTGCTATAAGAGGTGATGGTTACCCCCCAGCAGGCTTAGCATGACGCTTTCTATTTCTACGAAGAATAGACACAGCTCTTTCTATACAAAGTGACTTTTCTTTCTGTAGAAATCCTTCTACCTATAAAATAACCTAGACAAAGATCGTTAGAAACGGAAGACAAAATTGTAAAAGGATTTCTACAGTGAGATGTCAAAAATGGAGAAACGAAATGTCACTTTGTATAGAAAGAGCCGTGTCTATTCTTCGAAGAAATATAAAGCGTCATGCTAAGCCTGCTGAAATTAGGCTATGGTTTCTTTCTTAAAGTGACATAGGCTATATAATTTTTATATATTGCATCGGCTAATACAAAAAAAGGGAGGGAAACGTTTTTTTTTTAAATAAATTACAACAACATTGATATCAAATAAAAGCTAGTAATGAGGCAATTCCATAAATATATTAACTAAAAAGTTTGAAATAAAACAAATTATTTAAAAACGAATTGTTATATGGAGTTGACTCATTACTAGAGCTTTTATTTGATATCAATACTGTCGTAATTTATTATTAAAAGGCGGGGACAAACCACTATCCCGAAAAATGGTGTAACTTTTGTTTGGCCCTGCCTGCGATACCAAAATTCTATAGATTATAATGCCTGTTTTTCTCTTTTGAGTTAGGTATGTGTTTTTGCAGTCGGGTTTTTTGTTTTTTAAATAATTTGTTTTTTGTGTAATACAGAATACTACCTTTTATATACCTGGTATTCAGCTGCATCCAGTTAGACTTGAAGCAGACCCCACCATAGTTGAAAAAGGCTAGGCAGATGATGATGACAGAATACTACATTTATTGTTCAGGTATTCACTATGGATATAGAATATTAGTAGCATAGTCACACAACACTTACATGGCCTCCTTAATCTCTTTGATCCCAGCAAGGAACATATTAGCAATGTCCTTCTCAAAACTTCGCATTCTCTTCCACTCCAGGGGTAATTCTCTGCCCTCAGAAGTACTGGCAGTAACGCGCAACACCCAGTAAGTCTCTGGCTTGAACGTCTGGATTTCATCATGACGTTGGACACAGAAGCCGAGTGTTGGAGTTTGACATGGCCCATATGATATAAGTGATGCATCCAAATCACCATATCTACCTATAACATAGTGTCAAAAAATAATAGAACAAGTTGATAAGAAGCAAACTAGGAGGCAGTAATTGATTTTTATAGCTGCTTTCTACTTAATTAAGCCAAGCTAATTATTTTTACACATGGATGAACAAAAGAGCAATATTGTATCAACAGTGTATTGTGTGGTTTGGGTGATTTTTATTGAAACTGGTTTGTTTTGCCACTGGGACAGTTGATTGCAAAATGTAAATAGTTGATTGTAGGTATAACTACCTGTTTTTAATTTTATAAAGAGTGGCAGGGACATCGACACGCGACCTGTTACCATGGATTCAGTACATAATTCTGGATCCCCCTCTGTTGAAATATAGTTATTAAAAAAATAATTGTTGTTACATACATTTTGACCGTGTAGGTAGATTGAATTTTGGTAGGAAACGGCTGTTTTATTTTTTAATAACTGACGTAAAATTTCACCGCATGCGATCCAAAATTATGTGAATCCATGGTAAAATGTTGTGCGTCAATGTCTGTACCAACCTGCATGATAAATAATAATTTGATGTTCTGTACCTAGACTCATTACTAAATACACTTATTATAATTACATTCAAGTTTCTCATGTAAGTGAATACCTGTTGTAATTCTTGTGAGGAATAAAAATTCTTAACAGGTTGAAGGACATTGAATGAGACACAATAGAAGTTTTATTGTTGTGACGCCTATGGGTGTATAGTGTCCCTGAATGTGTTGACCATAACCAACTTGATTGGCAGTCTATGACTTAACCGCTCAGGCCCGTGGCTCAATAACGTCATCTCTCAATCTCAAAAAAAACATTTTTATTCGATAACTACTTTCAAATCGCGCACCGCGAGGGCTCCTATTCGGAGCCATTGGGGCTTTACCGGTTAAAGGAAATGTCTCAGTAAAACTTAATACATTTTAGACAGAGCAATGAGATATGCAAAATCAAAATGACTGGAGCTGTCAAATCAGTATTTTTATATTCAACCTACCTTGAAAATATTTAGTCTGGAACCGAGTAAATGCACAACCAATACGTAAATCAAGTTCCTGTCTAGCGTCCACACTCCGGGACTCATTCTCATTGGGCCGACCAAGACTCAACATAGCTGCCTTGATGTCTTTCTCTGTGATAGCCGAGAACTTTGCTCGGTAAGTCACTAAGGGTGAACAAATGTCGCCTTTCAT
Source organism: Atethmia centrago (assembly GCA_905333075.3). Classification (NCBI taxonomy): domain Eukaryota; kingdom Metazoa; phylum Arthropoda; class Insecta; order Lepidoptera; family Noctuidae; genus Atethmia; species Atethmia centrago. Next base: position 18,899,830 of record HG995368.1, read on the forward strand.
GTATTGTTGTACACAACTCATTACCTGAAAAAAAAATATTTTGAGAAAAGCTGTTCCATATTGATGGAGTATGTACTATTAGTTTAAATACTTAAGACGACCCACTGACCAAATACTTTAATATTTCTAATACTTATAGCCTAAGCTGAGACTGTTTCTAGAATAAGCTATTTAACGAGAGTGCAGAACGCAATAACATAGCGTTGTATGGTATTAATGATATATTATATAAATGATAAATTATTTTATTTCTGTAAGTAGGTTTGTACAAACACTTTTATACATCAATCACAATAATATATTTAAAACTAGGTGAGGTTGGCATTTCCTAACTCACTACTCTGAGAAGAAAGGTCAAAACAAACTCAGAGGTTACAGTCTCTTTTAAAGTCCAGACATAATCTTGATCAGATTGTGTGAATACCACGTAGATGAAATGGTCTTTTGATGAAAGAACCATACAGATTGACTGGACCTGTCCAGTCAGTGCACGCATTTCTCAGTAGTTGTCATGTTACAAACTGAGAAAAAAAACTAAATTAAACAATGACCCACATAGTCTTCACGTTTACAATAATTAAAATAATATAATACTTCATAGAGTAAATATTCATATCATTGCATACATAAAATTCATCAATGTCAATGTGTATATAGCAATCTGAACACAATCCTGGTCAGATCATTTTGCGGACCATGTAGGTTGGTGTTTGAAATGGTCTTTTGAGGAAAGAACCACACAGATTTGAGTGGACCTGTCCAGTCAGTCTCTCTTCTCAGCAGACCTCTTTAACTCATTTACTATCTTCCTATTACAAAAAAGTGGGTCAGATGGTCATGTTAGTGTTCTTAACTTACTTCAAAACAAATATTCTCGCCTTCTTTATCACAATCCAGCCACAATATGAGATAGTCACAAGATTTTGACTCCTGTGCCAACAGTGCAGGTATCCTCAACCTGGGCATAGCTTCCTTCTTCTCCGTTGGACAACTGAACAACTCTACTGGGTCCACTTTATCCCAGTTATTGTATTTACCGGTGAAATCCAAACTCATAACGTGACCACAAACGGAAGTCATCTTGTAATGAACAGCCTCGTTTTTAAATGTTCCATTCCATTCGTGTATGTTACAAGCGTTGTTGGATGCTGTCGACACAAGACGGTACGATTAGTTTCATCATAACAACTGACGAAAACAAAATAATTACAACAATCTGAAATTGGTTATGGCACAAACCTTTAGCGGTAGTGCATTTGCCATTGCTGAGTAAGTTAGCGACATTCTGAGCTAACGATGGCTTTTCAGCCACCATCAAAGCCGTCTTCATCGTATTTTGATTGAACCAGGGGATTGGCCTATCATGAAAATAATTTCGTCAACTTTCATCCACGATTTGACGACCGAAAAAACCTGTATTCTGGAATAAAACGTCAAAAAATTGACAATACTTTTTTTTTATATCGTTGGCCTCTGTCAACTTTGCCGCAGGTTATTTTTCGCATTACAAAATATTGCCATCATAAGAAGATTATTGTTCTTCTTTCTTCGTTACACTATATTATCATTTTCGTTACTTTTCATTCAAGAATAAGGTTCATGGAAAAAAACAGAAATTATGAAAATAAAATCAATATTATTAAACCTTATCTTTCATTCAACACAATTGGATAGGTACTTCAAAAGCCCTCACAAGGTGCATGTTTATTGCCTCAATTGCCTGGCATACCACAAAATTGAAGCAACAATGATGATAAAAACTGCCTCTTGCTCACTACAGATGTCACTACTATCCAACATCTAAGAATTTGGTAGCTAGCTTTCGCTATCCATACATTTCTTCTAAATAAGTGACTACTTTTACGCTTAATTAATTAATATGCCCCTTTGCGCAGCTGTTGACTGCAAAAATACGATAATAGGTACCTATGTATTTTCCAAAGATGTTAAAAGATGAAAACTGTGGAGGAAAGCTCTCGGATAAAAACATGGAAACCCGATATTTCTTCGAGACTATGTGCATGTGACTGTTCCTAAATTACCCTAGGCTGATAAAATTTTATTTTTTCCTAATTCTGTTAATATGACTGTTTAGGTCGGTTCTCCCCCATTTTCATTTTGTTTTGTGTCTGTATCAAATGTAAGCAATTGTTGGTAAACCCCGTTAACCCTGTTAAGCCCCGCGCGACACCGATTCGGAGTCATTAGCTGTCCTTCACCAATGAATAAAATAAGTAAATAAACTCCTGGCTACACCATAAGACCAGCTCCATGCTACAAATTATTGCAATATCACCGAAATTTCATAGGTACCTAAGACAAGTTTCAGCTCAATCGGATGCCCGGAAGTGCTTGGAAAAACATACGAACGAAGCAAGTTCAAAAAAACTTGAGAATACATTCAATAAAATTTAATTATTTATTTGGCAGCGCAAATACGAGCAATACTTGAAGTCTTGAAACAACGCGTCATAAAAATGGTACAAGCACAAGACAGTCAACAGCCGGTATATATGTTCTGTGGTCAACAGTTAGTGTTCTTGAATGGGACATCTCTATGTCCGCAAAACTTGAATGCAATAATCGCCTTGGTTTAATTATTGTATGTTATTTTATTGAAATGGCACGCGTGGATACACTTGCATGCGATTCCTGAATGGTAATATGGATGTGGTGGCATGCGTTTATTGCTCTTGAACATTCCGAAACTTGTGCCGTGTAAATAAGGCTTAATAAATAAAATGTTGATTTGTTTGAAAGTAGCAACACCGTTGTTATTGACTTTCGCAGTGTGCGTTCTAAAACTTGTCCAAGAAACATAAATGGTAAACTCCACTCTGAACTATTTTAACGTAATAACACTATAATTCAGATATATTCTGGAAAATATAACTGTTTGAAAAACAAATATAGTATTTTTTAATGCTCAATTGCTCAATTCAGCTAAGTAAAAACACCTATAGTATTAGCAACATTTAAATTTATTTGATAATGGAACGTCAATAATAAACGTCATTCAAATGAATGAAGAGAGGTGCGCCTGTTTTTAGTACTTGCGTTGATAAATTGTCTGAAAAACCTTGAACGATGCGAAGATCATTAATAAATTGTGCTTGAATTTTAATAATTGAATCTAACACGCGTTTTTGTGAAAACAGTGGACTAGTTCAATCGTGCGTTATCAAACAGTAGACATGGTAGGGCTGGTGACATCAATGTTTTTTTTCAATTGTTTATTTATGTAACTATTTGCGTAGAGTATGTGATAATGTGAAAGTCGTTATATTGTTGCAGCAGAGCCACCCTCGAAGTGAAGTGAACATATGCACAGCGGCGCAGTTGAGAGTGATGTTGCCGACATCAATGGAACACAGTATGCCTCCACCATTTATCGATATAATTGAGTAATAATTGCAACGACACACGCACTGTTAATTTAAATATTGTACGCGATAACAATATATGTAACAATATATCTAACAAGATTTACCTGTATTGTGTTGACTCATACCTCATATGTTTTTATAAATATTGACATTGATTGAGTCACAGAATTTCGTATACAATCAAAAGCTTTGCTTAAGATTGCTATCTGTGAATAGAACAATATTTCATCCAAAAATATTGGAATAAAACGGTTTAGAACAAAAACTGGACAAATGTGAGTTGAACTCACCTGGTGAGGGTTCCGTACAATCAATATGTTATCTACAATGTTTTTATCCCAAGAACAAACCTATAACTGTAGTCGAAAAACATGCTCTCCCATACATTCCAACTGCAAATGTAAGTTTGTATGCAAAATAATTGAGAGATTTACTATGTTATTTTAATACCATAGACTTCTTATAGGTTTTCCTGTAATCTATAAGTAAACAACTATCTTCTGTATTTTTTTCGAAATTTTAGGTTCAGTAGTTTTGGAGATAATGGTCAATTTTCATCAATTTTCTTAAATAACTAATTATTTATTAAAAAAAAATTGAAACCCTAACAACAATCTCTTTCATTTGATATGTCACGTGGTACAGTTTGCAAAACATTATTTTTTAATTTTCTAATTTCCCCCAAAAGTAACCCTCATATTCAAAATTCATTTATTTATGTTACACATCCATGTTTGTGTCACAGAAATTCATTATCTATACCAAATTTCAACTTAATTGGTCCAGTAGATTCAGTGCAAAGTTGTGACAGATGGACAGACAGACAGACACACAAGTGATCCGTTTTTCTTTTTGATGTATGGAACCCTAAAAACCAATATACAACATATTCAACCGCTCATGGAATTAGAAATTGTTATTTTGTTATATATTATAAGCATGTCTGAATGGCTAGATCCAATAATTTACGTCACAAATTGTAAATCTAATCAATAGAAATTTCACATTTTACTTATACCAAAACAATGGCAGGAAAATGCTGTGAAGAAAAATATGTGATTAATTCATAAATACGTGATTAACATAAATAATTACATCATTATAAACTTGAGTGCTCAGTAAATAAAGTGTTGTAGATAATTTGCATGACATACCACCGCCACAAGCCGACTTCTCGGCACCACCTCCTTACGATGTGGCGGCGAACTCCAAACTACCCACATATGAGGAGGTTCAAAGGGAAAAACAGATGGAGGGAGAGGATCTACCACAGGTGTTCAATCAGGTATGATTGAATTTTTTAAATCTTAATCTGCCATTTATGTGTGATTAAAAGTAACAAACATTCACAAACTTTCTCAATTAATGACTCCTTTATATCTGTGAAGATAAAGTTTTGACAGTACTTACCTATAAGAATATTTGTCATGACATTGTCATTCTGTTGCTAACATGAGATACCAAGCAACATACTGGGGTATTTTAATTCATTTTCCTCCTTCATTAATATTTTATTTTATGTGCAGCACTGACAATAAAGAACTAAAACCAGAAAAACAAACTAAAAAGCATGACAAAGTTGTCAATGACATTTGTATAGTATTGTCTCGCTCAGTCATGCTGAAAATCTTTCTATCATTCCATGCAGGATGTGTGAGCTCACTGTTCTCAGTATGGACACACTTTCGCGCGAACTAAACACAGTCAGTCTTATTACAAACAGGCCAATTCAATTCAATTCTAGTGAGAGATTCATGTTCTGTGTTCACTCTCTCATAGTTGGCTACAAAAGCATTATTTTACCATGAAAATTCCGGTATTATTTGCACAGATTTAAACTATTAGATTTGGCCTAACTGTCTGTCCATACTGAGAACAGTGAGCTCACACATCCTGCATGGAACAATAGTGATTTGCAGTACGAGTGAGCGAGACATTATTCAAATGTCATTATCAACTTTGTCATGCTTTTTAGTTTGTGTTTTCCATATTCTGGTTTTACTTCTTCTCGAACTAAGCACAGTGAGGCCAAATCTAGCAGTTTCTATCTCAGAACAGAGAATATGAATCTCTCATTAGAGATTCATGTTCTCTGTTCACTCTCTCATAGTTGGCTACAAAAGCATTATTGTACCATCACAATTCCTACCTTATCTTTATCTTATCTAATAAGCTATAGAGATTTGATTGATAGCCCTGCTTGTCAAGGAGAACAACCATTCTTTCATTAGTTATTGAATATTGTTTACAAAAAAAACAGTCACTTATCACTATGACTCACTGTGCTTTTGTTAGTGAATCGTTTTTATCATAAATAATACACACTATAGATATGGGGTACTTCTATAATTACATGTAGATACTCTGTTAATTCTAATCATTTCATAATCATTTAGAATTTCAGATGACTCATTGAGATGGGTCAGTATGGATAAACATGAAGCTGTTGAGGTGGAGAAAGTTCTAAAGTCAGATGTCTGTTGATTTTAGAGCTGAAAAACTGCACTCAATTATTTTCCATCGCAATGAATAACGCTGTATAGGTGTTTAGAATAAAATCTATTTACATGTACATTTATGGGTTTGAAATTATATTTAAAGTCAAAAACTCTGGCTGCTTAGGAGCATGCTTATTGCTTACGAGTCGTGCAGGTCAGATGGCAATTGGTTAATGAATAATACAGATATCCGACTACAATGTTGTGCAGAAAATTACAATGATGCTTAGCCAAACGTTATTTAAAAAGTTTAAAAGATTGTCTTTAGAAATATATATTGGGACTGGACTCTGGACAGCACATAAAACAAAATCAATTGTGCAAAATAAAAGAGATCTTGAAATTATTTTCTATTTGGTTTTTTACGACCCGTCGTTATTTTTCTTTGATTAATTCAACTAAAAACTATATAATTTAGTTGATTGCCTACCTGTATGTTTGTCCACTCAGATGCAGGGTCCTCCTCCGAACCACCCAGCGTTTGCTGCCTTCGTAACGGTGGAGCCCACAGAAGGGACAGCTGAACAACTGGATCCAGAGAACAGTTTACTTGGCACGGATATCATGTTCTTTACATCATTTTTTGGTAAGATACTTCTTGACACCTGTGCTGATTACACCTGTCCATTGGGGACTACAGGCGTCATGTTAAGTTATACTTTTTTAATAATTTTCATAGTTATTACGCGTGTAGGCGTACTACTAAAAGCCAACTTACGTGGCAGTCACGGTCTTAATACGAGCGAGATCGCAAGTTTTATGGCATCGACTGCCATGAGTCCGCGTATAGCATGGAGGCATTTGTTTTACGTTGTGTTAACCTGTCCGGCAGCCAAATTGCTGTTGCAGTTGATTATGAAGGATATTCCTAATCCATTGCTTCATACATTCGAAAAATTTGTCTGCTCAACAATGTAAATAACGCAATGAATGTTATTGAACTGTCAATATGAAATCCATTGCTACTGTGTTACGCATTACCGGAAATGTCTTAGTCCCTGTATTGATTTAAGACGCTGACAACACCTAAACCGCGGTCACTATCAGATTGCATAGAAAAGAAAGGGAAGCGCGATGACACAACGCTTGTAATTTATTGCAAAATATGAAGCTATTATCTATTTACTCAAAATTGAGTTGAGTAATCGAAAATAAAAAACAACCAAGTTCTGCATTCAAATAAGACTTTCTTGTTATTAATTAAATACGTAACGTATATTGTTATTTTTAATACAGATATTTTGGATTAGAACTCAAGGTAAGAGAATAGTTTAACGTTAGTTTGTATCGAGATTTTTTTTCATAACATGTTTTGGTAACAACCAAGTCCTGGGAAATATGTTCAAAATTAACATATATTTTTTCCGCTACCACAAACTATACAGATTTGGCAAAAAAAAAAATCTTGTGAGAAGCTTATTTTGGTCAATTAGGTCTTGTCAGCGCCTTAAGGGGACTGCAGGACCTAAACGCAATTTTATAAGTTTTATAATTCCTTAAAGTATATGATTCACTGCAGTAAACAAAATCAGAAAAATATATGATATTCTTAACGATATATGCTAGGTAGATAGTGTGTTGAAAACATAATATAACTAATTTGATACGATAAAAAAAATCACGAAGATACCTCTAAAAATTTATTTTAACGATTAAAAACCATACTAATAAACATGCAATCGTTCTGATTTTATGTCAGTTTATTCTACAAGCAACATATTAGCATAATAGTGTTTTTTTTTTTATACAATCTATAGACTTTTGTAAATCGATAATTGCTTCATATTTTGCAATAAATTACCAGTGTTGTGTCATCGCGCTTCTCTTTATTTTCTATGCAGTCCGACAGTGACTGCTTAGGTGTTGTCAGCCTCTTAAGGTTTAAACATGAAACAACTCAGACAGCGTAACCACCAGCTGATATAAACCACTGCTAATCTTCTAAGATGGACTGAAACTCGTATTTCCGCGATGCAAATGTTTCAATGCTGCACTTCTCGATCACACAGTTTGGCGAGCTATTTAGCCCTGTCCAAGTAAATGGCGACAATACCGAATTCGATAAAATGTGACTCAGAACATAAAATAAATAAAAAACATAGAAATGCAAAATTTGCACCGAAGCTGCAATAACGTAATTTTAGTCGCGTTCGGATTTTGCATCTATTATTTATTGTTCTATGTCCAATACTTCCTAACATTTAAATATACGAATATTTCCAGTGGCATTCCTATTCAACTGGATCGGTTTCCTGCTCCTCATGTGCTTCTGTCATACGGTGGCAAGTCGCTACGGAGCGCTGGCCGGCTTCGGTCTGTCTCTCGCTAAATGGACGCTCATCGTCAAGCATTCCACTGAGCTCGCGTCGCATGAGAACTCTTGGCTCTGGTGGCTTATCATGGCTTTTGGTAAGTTGAAGTTTATTTTATTAGTATGAAGAAGACGGCGATCTTTAAGAGGCGTTTCACACTTTCAATCACAATCCAAGGGTTTTGAAGGACTGCCGGGGTCGCGGGAAGGTACTAATGGGTCACCGAGGCCCCTGGCAACACAGGCAACAGGAAGGAATACGGGTGGGATTTAGTCAGTAAGAGTCTGAGACTATAACTTCTCCCGGTCTGGGTGGAGCGGGAGGGCCGCTCCACCCAGACCGGGAGAAGTTATTCGATGATTTCCCATCCGAAAAAAAAAACGGGTTTCGAAGGAAATTCCTAAACCATAGCTACATAGGTTTGAAAAATTCGTCCGCTCAACATCGTAAATAACCCAATGAACGTGGCTGTACTGACAAAATGAAAGGCATTGCGATCGATTGCCATTTTATGTGTGTAACTGAATTACCCCGCAGATGTTGCGCAACTTGGTAGAGGCCTATGTCCAGCAGTGTACTCCTATAGGCTTAGTTGATTGCTATTAAACTTTCAGACATCTTGTTATTTTTCTCCAACTGGAACAAAACTTTCTCTGTTTACGAAAAAAAACCGGCCAAGTGCGTGTCGGACCACGCACAATGAAGGGTTCCGTAGTTGAGATGAATTTATCCCAAGAACAAGCTTAACATCACTTAGTACGTACAATATTGAGAGATTTACCATGTTATTTTAAGAACATACATATAAAAAAACCCGGTCAACTGCGAGTCGGACTCGCGCACGAAGAGTTTCGTACCATTATCTATAAAAACGGCAAAAAATCATGTCTGTTGTATGGGAGCCCCCTTAAATATTTATTTTATAACTGTTTTTTAGTATTTGTTGTTATAGCGGCAACAGAAATACATCATTTGTCTAACTATCACGGTTCATGAGATACCTACAGCCTGGTGACAGACGGACAGCGGAGTCTTAGTAATAGGGTCCCGTTTTAGCTGTCGGGTACGGAACCCTAAGAAAAAGCTTATGTAGTAGTTTCGAAGGTAAGGGAGGCAATTCATCTATTTTCTTAAATAACTTTTAAACTATTTATTTTAAAATTATTAAAAAAAAATACATTGGAGATCCTCACAGTAAGCCCTTTCATTTAAAGTGTCTTCTAATTTGTCCCCCAAAAGTGACATTTATTTACGTTACGTTACACGATCGTGTATGGGACACAGAAATTCATATGTGTACCTAATTTCAACTTAATCGGTCCAGTAGATCGGAGTAAATCGGCTGTGACAGACGGACAGATAGATACACGAATGATCCGGTGGTTCCGTTTTTACCTTTTGAGGAACGCAGTATAGAAAAGAAGTATTCGCAGTACCTACAGGAAAAAACTTCATTTAATCACTTGGGTTTTTTTATAATCAATGAAAATCCTTAATTAAATAAATAAATCAGCCGAAATGTCATATCCATACTTCTTGTCTATACGTCTATACATATACTTAAATTATTTTATATTATACAACAGTCCCCCCGCCGCGTCTGTCTGTCTGAACGCGATAAACTCAAAAACTACCGAACGGATTCAAACGGTTTTCACCAATGGACGGAGTGATTCATGAGGAAGGTTTAGGTGTATAATTTATTAGGGTTTTGTGTAAATTTGCTAAAATATGACGATGATTGTTGAAGATGTCGGAAATAATCAAGCCGACTGGGAGCTTTACTGGCGTGCGCGTGACGGTAGGACTTTATCGTGGGGTCATTTCCGATCTCTATACGGGCGAAACCGCGGACAAAAGCTAAAGTCGCTTTTCGTGTCTGTCTGTGTGACCGCGTTGTTCTAAACTACTTAACGGATTCTTATGCGTTTTCACCACACCATCATTTATACATTTAGGAAGGTTTATGTGTATAATACATTAATATTTAAAACTTACATACATTAAACAAATCTCGATGTTTTGAAAAAAGTTGCGAAAACCGTGCGAAGCAGGGGCTGGTCGCTAGTCTTGTATAAAAATAAAAAGGTCATTGACCTTTATAGCTAAATTATAAAAATGTCTCAGTCAAACAAGGCAGCCAGTCCTAATACATAAATGTGTCAACGTCCGGTGCCCGCTCAATAGTGGGTCCGCCACTTAGCCAATAGGTACTAACCGAGAGGCGACCTACGCTTGTTTATGAAATAGGACAACTTAATCGAATGGTTACAAATTACAAGTGCCGAGCAACACCCTAATTGTTTATTCATTTATTTATTTACACACACTTTCAACCACAATCTGAATGATTTTGAAGCATCTTGCTAATCAATTGCTCTACAACGTAAATAACGCAATTAATGCCATTGCTACTGTAATTGTGTTACGTAATTACCCCACAGGATTTTTGTATTATTTTTATATTTCTTAAAAACTTTAGAATACTGTCAATTCGATTTCTGGTAGAAAACAAAATTCTGTTGTAGCGTGTGAGTAGCGTGGTAATGGTGCCGATTCCCTTGTTCACAAACTAAACTAAATTTAAGTTTAGTGCATATTTTTCTTTCTATTTCATTAAGAAGAGGACAGTAGATACATTTTAGTCTAGTCCTGTCAAATTAATCAGCGCCTGTCACTACTCCATACAAGTTTAGACGTGATTAAAAACTTGCCTACTTAAATTACGTCAATTTACATCAAGCGTTGATTAATTTGACAGGACTAAACTAGAATCTTCTATTATCTGTTATCTTCTGTCCTTTTCTTAATGAAATAGAAAGAAAAAGATGCACTGAACCTAAATTTAGTTTAGTTTGTGAACAAGGGAATCGGCACCAATATCTGTTAGTAGTTAGTAGTAATATCTATACAAAGTTTAGAACAAAGTCAGCATTTCGTGTTTCTGTGTGACCGCTTAGAACACCTAAATTACACAATTGAATTTGATGCGGGTTTCATCATCATTTATATTCTGATTTTATATTTGCTAGACTAAAATGACTTTTAGAGTCGACATAAAAATAACCTAGTAAATAATCTAGTTACCGATTGACTCACCAAGGTCTGAATCATTCTCTGCAGGAGGACCTTCACTGTTGTCGTGTTGTCTGTGTATTTTTTTTTTATTTACCTATGAATTGAAGGTTTATTTACATAATCAAATTACAAGATAGTTATTAACATTAACTAGATTAAATTAAAACTAAGTAAAACCAGAAAAAGTCCTCGAGACATTCATTCAGCATCCTCGAGAGACCGAGGATGCTGGCGGCATTTCCTCGCTGAATTGTAATGCTGATGCGTTGCGCGAGAAAGCCGCCAGCTTTTCGGTCACCAGCTACATCATTATTTAACGAGTTATTTTTTAAAAAAAGGTCGATCGCAGCTGTCATTTTGGTCTAGAAAATTAAAAATCAGAGTTTAGAGCATTTATTCCTGAAGGTTTATGTGTATAATACATTAATATTTAACTCAAATATATAACCCATAAATCTCGATGTCTTGACATGACACCTGTGCAACCGGGCGAAGCAGGGTCGGGTCGCTACTTCGCTAGTAATTGATAAACGGGATACTTAATAAACTCGCCAATTTACAATGAGCAAAAGATTAAGTAGTCATAAGCAAACTGTCATAGAGCAATCAGCTTCTGTATTGGGGGTTAGATTCTCTCAAAGACAAAAAATGTAGGTACGATTTTCTGAGTTTGGGAATTGTAAGATTTATTGCTGTTAAGAGCACCCATAATACAGGAGACTGTTGTTGGCAGGCGATTTTAGCGCGGGCCAAATATTTTTTACCCGACTGCGTCGGAAACCAAAAGGAGGGTAAAGTTTTTAAAGAAAGAAAACGAAATATACTAGTAGAACTGCGATTGTAGCATAGCATCAGCCGTGACATTTGCGTAAATAATTGCAGAATATTAATTTATAGCTGCGTTGCTACAGCAGAAGTCAGTACAGCATGTTTAACAAGTATCGCGTACCTCAATGTTATACAATAATTTATTTTAATTTAAGTCACCTGCTATATTATGAAGTACATTTAATCCGTAAACCTCGAAGATATCGATTTAAAAAAAAAAACGATTTGTTTTTTTTTGTGTAGGCCGAAGAAAATAGACTTGTTAATTAATGTTTCATGGTTCGAGACCGTTTTGCTTGCCCCGATGTTACCTTGGCCACCTGTGCCACCACTGACGCTATTAACCAATCACACCGCGACAGCAGCGCCTCATTTATTTGCAGTCACTCTATTGACGTGTTGTTAATAATGGTCGTCGTTATGCAAAACTATTACGTCAGCACGTGTGCGTGATTTTGTCGACATTACAAGTCCTGCCAAGTAGGTCCTTGTAATCCAAATATACCTACTGGTATCTCTAATGATGGTTTATGAAAGCTATTTTCTGTTTAAATAGCTTCTACGACCGGTGGATTGATATAACGGAACCACAATAGATTAAGAGGACACATTATAATAATCCTTAGTTTATTGTGGACAGATCCGTCAAGGTTTAGTAAAGTTTTCCTAGCAGTAGGGTAAGATCTGCGTGGTAATTGCTGGTGCTGCCACTGCCAAATCGAATGCCACTTAATTAGGCCTTCTTGTCAATACAAACATGATTTGGGATTTCTACAGCTACTTACTAAGTACTGATAAAACTACATATACAAGGTGTCGTTTTGCATCCTCGTCAAATTTTAGGAGGCTGCTATGAAAGACATATTTAATCGAATAAAATTACGATAACTGCTCAATAAATTAATACATACTTGTTTTTTAGTTATTTAAGTTTGACAGTGTTTTAGAATGTGTGAAAATGGTTTCATTTTCACAGAACATAATCACCCCGTTGCGTATGCGGCAGTGTGTGTGTAAAAGGGCAGTTACAGTGCGGTATCACACGGGCCGCGTTTTAAACATACTTGTCCCACCAGTCCCACATATGCCGATTTCCGAAAATAAGGGAATTAAAGACCTACTTATTTTATTATTGATTTGTGTCGAGAATCATGAGGATAGTTACCTCCTTGAATTTGACAAGGATGCAAAACGACACCTTGTATACATAAACTCACACCTTCCAATGGGGTAGGCAGAAGCTATAGAACGCCACCTGCTACGCTCCTTACATACTCCTTTTGCTTCGCTTACGTTCATACATCTACGGGGTAGTTGCATAACACAGTATCAGTAGCAATGGGTTTCATTTTGACAGTTGAACAACATTCGTTGCGTTATTGGTTGGGCAAACAAATTTTTCGAACATATGAAGCAATGCATTAGCAATATCCTTCAAAATCATTCAGATTGTGATTGAAATTGTGTTACGCAATAGGGTGCAGAGCTCTACTACAAATATAACCAAAAAGACGATAAGTACTAAATATAAATCCGCTGCCAAGCTGCGTTGTTGCCGGTTCTTATTTGTAAGGGGGGTCAGGTAATGCATAGCACTGACTGTACTCATTCTTATATGATCTATGATTGTACTCTACTTCGTGTAAACGTACTATAAAATCTACAAAAACAATAGAGTACCTACGCTAAACAACTCTATTTGATTATTGGCTGTAGCGTAGAACTAAGTTATTAGGTATGTTTCGCAAAAAGAACAGAAAATGCTGTTTTAAAAATAACATTAAATTATTCTCTTTTATGAGCCTGTTTTTTTGTGTCTGCCGCTCTCTGAAATCAGAAGTACTTTATTACTTCTAAAAAAAGTTGGATAACCTAATGGCAACGCACCTTTGGGATACCTTGGTACTTATTGCAAAATGTCCCTAAGTGGCGGTGACCATTTACCACCATAAGGACCGCCTATTTGCGCTGCAATAAAATAAAACAGTCGACATTCTCTTATTTTTGTCTAGCGACCCTGTTTCGCACGGTTTTTACGACTTGACAAAACTTCTATGTTTCTTTATTATGTGTAAGTTAATTATTTGTGTATTATACACATAAACCTTTCAGAATAAATTCTCTTTATGATGGTGAGAACTGAATCAAAACCCGTTGCGTAGTTTAGAAGAACAAAGCTGTCACACAAACATACGAAAAGAGACTTTAATTTATAATATGTATAGATTAAACCGGCATGTCCTAGAACCAAAAATTCGAAGACAAGTAACATCTATCAACCCGAACTGGGCCCGCGTGGATTACGGCTTTTACAGACTGGAGTTATTGCTGCCTGTCGCGCCCGCGATATCGCCTCAGTATGCAGGAGCCTTCACAGAGGAGGCCTGTGTCCCAGCAGTGGGAACGTTATAGGCTGATTATGATGACGATTTTGAGCTGTTCAAAAGACAAAACGTTGATATTTTGTATGAGCTTAGTATTCGATAATTATTATTAGTATGTAAGCAACATGGTAGTAACAAGATAATCTTCCAAGGAAGCAAAACATTTAACAACACTAATCCTGACCTTGGTTTGAGTGTTAATAAATTACTTTCCCTGTAACTATACGCGTCGGTTAATATATGCGACGAAGTTGCACCGGATAATGGTTGTTTGCATTCATGGCTACACCTCATTGAGATAACGCGCGAGGAGGTTCATTGCTCTGCATTGTTTCATATCTCAGCTATCGAAAAAGGAAACCACGTATTCATGAGCAATACGCACACAGATAAGGGGGCTCTGGTTAGTACACTTTGGAATTTGATGCGGGTTTGGTAAAGGAAATGCCGAATTTAAAAAGCCTTGTGGAAAGTAGACAGGGCAAAACTGGTTTATCAACAAGTGTTTTAGGGTTCCGTACCTCAACAAGAAAAACGGAACCCTTATAGGATCACTCGCGTGTCTGTCTGTTTGTCCGTCTGTCACAGACAATTTCCTCCGAATCTACTGGACCAATTAAGTTGAACTTTGGTACACATACTCGTATGGTTCCAAACACGGACGTGTAACGTAAATAAATTAATTTTGAATATGAGGGTCAGTTTTGGGGCAAATCATAAAATTAAAAAAAAAGTTGCAAACTGTACCGTATGACATATCAAATGAAAGGGCTTGTTGTGTGGGCCTCAAATATATATTTTTTCTAAATTTAAAATAAACAGTTTTAAAGTTATTTAAGAAAATAGATCATTACCCTTTACTCCGAAACTACTGAGCCTAAAATGTTGAAAAAAATACAGAAAATATAGCTATAACTTATACATAATCAACCTATAATGTTCTCACTGCTGAGACACAGGCCTCCTCTCTGTGAGAGGGAGTGGGCCGTAATCCACCACGCGGGCCCAGTGCGGGTTGATAGATGTCACATGTCTTCGAATTTTCGGTTCTAGGACATGCCGGTTTCCTCACGATGCTTTCCTTCACCGTTTTTGGAGAGCAGTGGTGATTAAATTATTTACACAAAGTAAAGCGCCTGTCCAGGCTCGAACCTACGACCTACAACTTGTAAGTCGCGGCCGTTACCACTGGGCCACCACTGCTCTCTAAGCTATAACTTATAGATTACAGGAAACCCTATAAGAAGTATTGGTCTTAAAAATAACATGGTAAATCATTTGTGCGTACAAACTAACATTTGCAGTTGGAATGTATGGGCGATGTTTTACAACTACAATGTTAAGTTTGTTTTTGAGATAAAGTCATCCCAACTACGGAACCCTTCATTGTGCGTGGGCCGACATGCACTTGGCCGGTTTTTTTTTATTTGTACGAATATACAGTAAAATAATCTAAAAACACACACACAGAACATCACGCCTAATCCTCAAAGGGTTAGGCAGAGATGTAAACCTATAGTAGATACATCCACATTTCGCCAGTTATGTTTAAGGCGCTGACAAGACCCAATTGACCAAAATAGGCTTCTCTTAAGAAAAAAATTGCCAAATCTGTATAGTTTGTAGTAGCGAAAAATATATATAAGTTAATTTTGAACATATTTCCCAGAACTTGGTTGTTACCAAAACACGTTTTGAAAAAAAATCTCGATACAAACTAATGTTAAACTAACCTCTTACCTTGAGTTCTAATCCAAAATATCTGCATTAAATATCAACATACGTTACGTATTTAATTAATAACAAGAACGTCTTATTTGAATGCAGAATGAAGTTGGTTGTTTTTTATTTTCGATTACTCAACTCAATTTTGAGTAAATTGATAATTGCTTCATATTTTGCAATAAATTACAAGCGTTGTGCCATCGCGCTTCTCTTTCTTTTCTATGCAATCTGATAGTGACCGCGGTTTAGGTGTTGTCAGCGTCTTAAGGGGACTACTGGACCTAAACTCAAATTTTATAAGTTTTATAATGCCTTAAAGTATATGATCCACTGCAGTAAACAAAATCAGAAAAATATATGATATTTTTAAGGATATATGCTAGGTAGATAGTGTGTTGAAAACATAATATAACTAATTTGATACGATAGAAAAAAATCACGAAGATACCTCTAAAAATTTCTTTTAACGATTAAAAACCATACTAATGTACATGCAATCATTCTGATTTTTTGTCAGATTATTCTACAAACAACATATTAGCATAATAGTGTTTTATTATTTTTATACAATCTGTAGCTTTTTTGTAAATCGATAATTACTTCATATTTTGCAATAAATTACCAGCGTTGTGTCATCGCGCTTCTCTTTCTATTCTATGCAGTCCGACAGTGACCGCGCTTTAGGTGTTGTCGGCCTCTTAAGTCTCATTGGTACTAAGGGCGGGCCTATTGCCATCAAACGGGTACAAATCCAGACTCCGGGCTGCTACTGAGAAATTCCTGGCACCCTGATCCCTCGGGATTCCTGTTCTAAAGAACAGAACATATACATAACCTCCCGCCATCTTCCTATGGGGGTAGACAGAAACTATAGAACGTCACCTGCTACGCTCCTTACATATTCCTTTTGCTTCGTTTACGTTCGTAAATCTGGTCATACACGCACGCCGGTTGCTAGTACTACGCTCCTGACCTTTTGAAGGACATCATTAATGAGATGGAGATGGTGATTTTGTTGACGTGATAGCTAATGATCGCACCTATACATTGTGTCCTTTATCAGTTGTTCATGGATCAGTTTCTATACTTGGCCCTAATCGGTCGCATATCAAGATTAAAGGCTTCTGCAGACTGGGGCGACATCGCGGGCGCGACAGGCATATTGCTGCCTGTCGCGCCTGCGATATCGCCCTAGTCTGTCATGTTCAAGTCTGTCAAGTTCTGTCAAGGCTTCTGCCTTAATCCGACAGTGTCTTCGTAGACATCGCAAAATATATTCAGACTAATGAAATGTATTTATTTTTCCTATATTGTTTTTTTCGGGTTCTTTTCCTCAAAAGGAAAAAAATGGAACCCTTATATGATCACTCGTGTGTCTGTCTGTATGTCCGTCTGTCAAAGTCAATTTGCTCACAATCTACTGGGCCGATGAAGTTGAAACTTGGTACAAATATGAATGTCGGTGACCCAAACACGGCCGTGTAACGTAAATAAATGAATTTTGAATACGAAGGCCACTTTTGGGCGGCAAATTAGAAGAGAGTTATTTTCGAGCACATTCTACTCACAGTTACGCTTCATTGAACAACCTACATAAATCATAGTAATCAATTAATCCATTTTATGATAAAATTAAATCCATTTCTACGTATTTTCTCGCATACAATTTATTTTAGCTTTTATACTTCCCAGTGTGGCAAAAACCTTTCGTGTCTTTGACCTTCCGCTCGCAAATACGGCAACGCCCTAACGTTTTAGAATAGCATACATTGACACAGTAGTTTTATTTATTTATGGTATAATATATTATAACATTACGCCTGTATTCCCCGAAGGGTTGGGCAGAGGTGTAGGTGGAGTACCTATAGTAAACCCACATTTCGCCAGTTATGTTTAACAGTTTAAGTTCCATGTAATAGGGGGCGAGCCTATTGCCATCAACTGGGCACAAATCCAGGCTCCGGGCTGCTACTGAGAAATTCCAGATGTAAATACCAAATAATATTTTGCCTGACCTAGGAATCGAACCCGAGACCTCATGCTCAGCAGTATACTTACTTTTATTTTTCTCCTTTTTAGGGTTCCGTACCCAAAGGGTAAAACGGGACCCTATTACTAAGACTTCGCTGTTGGGTTTTGAGAACCAATGAAAGACACAGTTATAATTATCAATGTTTAATTTATACTTTATAATTAGCAGGAGAGGTGTGTGTGCGCTCTCGCTAGGTCCAGACGGAACACTGGCGTCTAAACTATATTAAAGTTATGCTCAATGTAAATATGTATGAAGGAGAAAGACTCTCAAACTACTTAAGTGGGACGGATATATTTTGTTGCATTCCAACATTCGCTGTCAGTCTGTCTGTCTGTCCGTCTGTCACTAGGCTGTATCTCATGAACAATGATAGACAGTCGAAATTTTCACAGATGATGTATTTCTGTTGCCGCTATAAAAACAAATAGTACTTAAGGGGTCTCCTATACAACAGAAATGATTTTTTTGCCGTTTTATAGATAGTGGTACGGAAGGAACCCTTCGTGCGCGAGTCCGACTCGCACTTGGCCGTTTTTTTATCTCACTCAACACAATATACCTTTTACAAAACAAAACACTATCTACCTGTTTTTTTGGTACCTATGTGGGATATTTATTATCTTCATTTATCGTACTTGACCGAGCAAGGCTAAATTTGTGAACAATATTTGGATGACGTAATATAGTGTCAAGATGTTATCGATAACTTATTATCTAGTTCACGATCCGTCGTAATCATATTGCCTCGTTAGTCTAGTGGTCGCAAGAGCTACTGCTGAAAATGAGGTCCTGGTTTTGATTCCCGGATCGGGCAAGGCGTTTTTGGGATTTTGCACCTGGAATTTCTCAGTAGCAGCCTAGAGTTTAGATTTGTCGGGTTGATGGTATCAGGCTCGCCTCCTAATACTTAGCCTTAAATGCGAAATGCGGGTGTATTATAGATATAATTTCCAATATATTCTGATCTCGCATTGTATAGGATTTCCGTATAATGAGAGGTCAGCTTATACTGGAAATGTATAGCTTGATATGTAGCCGTGAGTACTATCGGCGGGGGTGTGCATACCGGACCACCCGTAAGGACTATTCCTGCTTGCAACGCACGTCCGCTTTAGTAACACTTACCTATACTCATCAATCAATAGCATCGGCGCATCAGATTCTCTTGCCCGGGGATTCCCCGAGCCCCTTGTTTTTTTTATAATGAAAATAAGACCGTAAGAAAACGTGTAGTAAAGGGATCTGTGATCATCAGAGATCAGATATTCGGATGCATATTATCAAAGTTTATTTTCTGCTATGAAAATATGGAAGCGGCTTCTTAAAATATTGTTTTTGTAAAAATCCCGGGATGTCAGGAGCACCGGGAATGCATAACTAGTCGGGTGTATAGTATGGAAGCGACTTCTAAAAAAATATTTAGTAAAAAAATCCCCCGGGATTTTTGGATTGCATATGTGTATGTAGGGTGTAAGGTGGGTGGTGGTGGTGTGTGATAGTTAAAACAAAAAAAAAAAACATCCGAACGCATGGTAAGCATAGCGACGAATGCAATTATTGTAATTAAATAAACTAAGGGAACTATTTGTCGGGGTAGCAGCAGCTTCTTGCGTACAAGCAAGTATAATTTGCCGTCTTACTCGCACACTCGCAAAATGCTTACTGTCACTTTCTATTAATGCAATGGCGCTAACATAAATACCGTTTTGTTTTCGGTATGTAGAGATAAGAAAGAAAATAAACCGAATTTCACTAAGCACAATAATTTTTAACAATTTGTTTCAATTTATTGGTTTCTACATGAATTATTCTAAATATATGTAGTCCGTTATCTTACCTTGTTTGTTATGACAGTTTGGTATCTACCTACCTACTTTACAATATTAGGTAGATAGATATGCATTCGATTCTATAGTCAGAAAAAAACACAACATTTGTTAATTCCGGAATCACGAGATTTGAACGATCGATACAAAAGTGCATTCCATATAAGCCAACATTTGAAAGTAAGTAAATATACATCCGATTCTATAATCAGAAATGTGAATTTGTCGATCCCGGAACCACAGGACTTTTTCGATACAAAAGCGCATTCCATATCCGATCTCTAGTGATCATTTTGTAACAGATTCTTTTTTTTTTGGGTGAGAAATTATCGAATAACTTCTTCCGCTCTAGAGGCAGCGGGAGGGTCCGTCAGACTTTTACTGACTAAAACCCACCCGTGTTCTTTCCGTTGCCTGTGTTGCCAGAGGCCACAGTATCCCTTTCGGATTTTCCGGCGACTCCGGCAGGCATCGGCCTTAGCGAACCCCTACACTGGTGCTGACATCTCTTTGAGGCGCGCGTGGAACTCAACGCGCCGATTGTAACAGAGCCTGAGAAATGTATTTAAACTAAGGAAATATTTTTTTATTAGTCGACAAAAAATAAAATAAAAAGGCGGCGTTAAACAGATGTGGTCATCGTAAGCACGGGATTTTGTTTTGAAAGTGGTCCGACATGCACACCCGCGATAGTACACCTCTGCCTAACCCTTCGGTAATATAGGCGTTATGTTATGTTATTTTTATTCATAATAATACCAGCCTGTAAATGCCCTGTGCTTTACATATGTCCTCATATGTAGACAAGTGCAATAACCGGTCACTGACAACACCTGTGGCAATAATTACTATGCCTGTAACCTCAGGTGTTGCTAGATCTCGTCTCATACTCCATTGTTTGCTTTTACGATACTCAAATAGTAAAGTAAAAAGTCATTAAGGCGCTGACAAGACCCAAAATAAGCTTCTTTTAAGAAAAAAAATTTGCCAATTCTGTATATTATAGTTTGTGGTAGCGGAAAAAATATATGTTAATTTTGAACATATTTCTTAGAACTTGGTTGTTACCAAAACACGTTTTGAAGAAAAATCTTGATATAAACTAACGTTAAACTAACCTCTTACCTTGAGTTGTAATCCAAAATATCTGTATTAAATATCAACATACGTTACTTATTTAATTAATAACAACGTCTTATTTGAATGCAGAACTTGGTTGATTTTTATTTTTGATTACTCAACTCAATTTTGAGTAAATAGATAATTGCTTCATATTTTTTTTTTTTTTTTTTTTTTTTTTTTTTTAGCTTGGCATATCATTTATTTACATAACCAAATTACAAGATGATTATTAACATTAACTAAATTAAATTAAAACTAAGTTAAGCTTAAAAAAGGCCCTCGGGGCATTGTACCGAGGATGCTGGCGGCATTTCCTCGCTGAATTGCAATGCTGATGCGTTGCGCGAGTTGATGTAACTGGTGACCGAAAAGCCGCCAGCTTTTCGGTCACCAGTTACATCAACTAGACGTTTATATTTTGCAATAAATTACAAGCGTTGTGTCATCGCGCTTCTCTTTCTTTTCTATGCAATCTGATGGTGACCCGTTTTAGGTGTTGTCAGCGTCTTAAGTACTTCTTTCAAGAAACTACAAGGGTAACATAATAAATTAGACCATCAGTTGAATGTGGAACTCCCGCTGAAGGATCTATTTGATGTCTCGAATTGGAAATGGATAGGATGTGGATAGGTCTGTACCTATCTGGATTAATATTCGCACAGCCTTGTTCGTGACTCTCAGGCACCTTGTTGAAAGTGATTAAATAATTAGGAATAAAAAGAAAGTTATTGGTAAATGTCTTTTTCAAGCTAAATATATTAATTTATCATATCGATAACGAGGTAAAGTTCCTCGAACCCAAATAAATAAAAAATAAGTAAATCTTAATTTTAAATTAAATATAATTCTTAAATTAAACCCAGTAAAGGCAAAATAATTACTTAATTTATCATATCAGAATAACCCTTTATTCAGACACTTTATTATAAAAAGGTATTTCCTTTGTAGTAATATTATTTCTAATCGTTTCAATTAATACCATAAATGGTATTAGAATAGAAGGTGTTCCTTGTGGAGTATGAATAAATATATACTGGGTCATTAAATAATTAAAGATAACACAACATCACGCCTGATTTTCCCGAAGGGTTAGTCAGAGAAGTACCTATAGTACACCTCTGCCATACAGTGTGTCCCATTTCGCCACTTCTTTTTAAATCTCATGTAACAGGGGACGAGCCTATTACCAACAACCGGGCACAAAACCGGGCTACTACTGAGAAATTCCTGATGGCAAAATCCAAATTCCAACGAGGTTGTCGTATTAATTAAAGATGTGTTTAGTCATTTTTTATTGTTACTTTTCCAGGTATCTTAATCTGCGTGCGCGCCATCATCCAGTACCTGAACATCAAGCGCGGCTGGCGTCTTCTCTCCGGCACGGCCCAAGAGCGACTGCTTTTCTTCTACTAAATTGCACCAGCTTTCTGTTTCACTCACACCTGCATCTCTTAAGCATGGTGCGACAAGGATGGGCATGTGTCGCTCGTTTAGATGGTAATGTCGTTATAGTCAAGCTTAAAGACGTAACACACCTGATATCAAATTAAATTAGAAGTAAAAATTATACGGCGTTCGTCTTAATTCGGAAGATGTGTCTTGTCCCTGGATTTGTTTGGTACGGTTCTATAATATCCAACATACTTGATACTTGGTGGATATTATATTACTGTGTAGAACGTCAGTAGTCGTGCGGATATTCAGATAATTTAGTTCTAAATCCGTGTTATCACACAAATAAGCAATGATTAACTGATACAGAGTCAACGACATTCTGTACAAATAGTTGTGCGCATCACAGAGTTGTGTTTAAAAGACATGATAAGCCAATATTTTACTAGATATATTTTTAATTTATTATTCTAAGTAGCTCAGCTTTAGTGTTATATTTGAGCAGATATTTTTATATACGCAAGTTTGATCAGTTTGATCGTCAACTAATAGGGATGTCTCACCGATGTGAATTTTACTATTGGGTAATAATAATTATCGGGTACTTATTTTGTAACATAGCACTATTATACCAATAGCGCCTTAGCGGCCTGGTCGCTAATGCGCGATTGCCCTTAATGGATAAAATAAGACATTTTATTGGACAATTTTGGTATTAAGTTTAATATTAAATGTAAACTCGAATTATAATTTTTCGATTGCGTGGAATCATTCCGTGGGTTTGTAAAGTGGCATTAATTAAGTATATCTAGATTATTATATTGTTATATTTGTAAGCTAATAGTCACGCCGTCGTTGGTCAAAGTTAATGGAAGAGTAATAATAATAATAACACATTTATTATACCTTAACCTAAGTGAAGATATAATAAAAAAATTGAGAAATAAAGAAAATAAAGAAATAAATACTTAATAATATAATAAATCATGTTTACATTTGTCAATAACCTCCTTGTTTTTGGAGTCGGCAAAAAACTATGTAGTATCGAGCATGGATCAGATAAGGTGAATCGATATACATGCAATATCATGTGTTTGATGTGAACGAAAATATCAAGTCGCTGTGTAAATGTCATAAGTAATGTATTCAAGCATTTGCAAATGTGTAAATAATGTGTTATATCAAATACAAACACTTGGAATGCATGCATAATGAACAAATACTTTAACTGATTTAAGGTCGCGTATTTTTGTTTTTATTGTAAACCAATTTGCTTGAATATCAAAATGTAAAGGAAAATCTATCGCCATTGGAGGAAGCAGAAATATACAGGTGTGTAAGTCGATTCTATTACGAGCTTTTTATCGTACAAATATTTGCTGGTCATTGAAATTTGCCTCTATAAGGATCTGCGTAAAACGAGAGGAGCGTAACAAAGACTTTTCTAATGGCATTCAATAATACACTTTATGAATATGTGTGATAAAGTGCAAAGTTGTACAACGTAGACACAGACATCAAACTGCTAGTGTTGCGTTTGCACTTTAAGACGGTGAAAAAAAAAAACCCAAAACAAATAAAGATGGTGAAAATAAAGTTGATTATTTAAATATCATCATAAATCCCTGTGCTTCACGCCGAGCCTAAAATCGTAAGATTTGGTCAACGACGGCGAGTTGATAGAATTATCTTAATGGTGACATAAGGACAAGATATTAAAACTGCTAGTCTGTATTTAAATCATCTTGGTGAATTATTCTAATGTACTTCTTACCGATCGCTTTTATATAGTGCAGTCGCTCGGTGGGCAAGACCTTTGTGTCTGTGTTACTGCTGAAAGTAGCATAGATACGGTGCCATAGATAATGAAATAATGTCCAAATCTGATAAATTTTAAATTAGACGTATCATATCGTCGGTGATATTCTGAAACCGCGGAACTAACAGTGTTTAAAACCGCGTATTTACAAAAGTAGCAATATCGAGATTTCGGATTTTCTAATTCATTAATACTTATTTTACATAACTAATGCCTACAATATTAAGAGAAATTTGACAATTTAAAAGTTTAAACAATAGAGTTTATATATATATATATATTAAATATATGTATATATATATTATAGTCAAGTGGTTTAGTAAATATTACGTTTTTCCTCGTTCCTGTAAAATTCACTGCACCTACCTTACGCGGTTTTAAACACTGTTAGTTCCGCGGTTTCAGAATATCACCGACGATATGTCCCGAACCCAAAGACTGAAATTAAATGAAATTGTTTATTCTGTAAATAAGATATCGGAATCACTTTAACACGTCATATTAAAAAAAAATATATAAAAAAAACTAGCTAGGTCTAGTTGACGTTTCCTATCTGACAATCCCTGAGAAGAAATGGCGAAACAAATTCGAGGAGCAGTCTCTTTTAAAATCCAGACAATCTTGGTCAGATCATGTGACGATCATGTAGATCAGGGATTCCCAAAGTGGTCGGTTTCCCAGGGGTCAACATAAACGAAAACTGATTTTGGGGGTCGACGAGGTCTTAAAATCGACCCCTATTAATTAACACAAGTTCTTATTTGAAACTTTCAAGATACTGTATAAGTAGTGTTACGTGTACCAACTTGTTATAAGAATGACTAATATTTTAGTAGGAAGTATCATTGTTGTACTTTTAAAAACTGAACAAGTCGATAAGCGTGCACAAGTTCGTATAAGATGAAATAAATTGGCTATGGGGGTCTGAGGTATCAGTTCATTTTGGAAAAGGGGTCTCTTGCCCAAAATAGTTTGGGAATCCCTGATGTAGATGGTCTGAAATGTTGTTTTGAGGAAAGAACCACACAAATTTGGATCAAAATCAAAATCAAAAGTCATTTATTCAAACTAGGCTGAGAATCAGCACTTTTCGAACGTCAAAATTACATAAGACAGTCCCCCAAAACGCCCACCCTTCACCACTTCCTAGTGCTTTAGCTGGGAAGAAGAAGTGGTCAACAAACTCCCCAGCAGCACAGCTGTCTGTTCAGTTAGAGGGAAAAAAAAATGGATTCTATACAACAGTATGCAACACAATTTACATTACGTGGAACATAAAACATTAAATTATTAGCCATATGTCAGCTAGCACACCACTATACCAACAAAAAAAAAGAAAAGCAAAACACCGAAAACTATTAATTCTCAAGCAGAGATAAAAACGTAAACAGAACTTAATGCCCAAATAAAAGCCTCCAAGCATAAAAGGCGTGCCTGCTTACATATAGCTATAGCTGTAACAGTCACAAATGATGAACTAGGACCATCAAAGTAAAATAAATAAACAATTAATTACTAATAACAAAACAAAACAAAGGTCAGCAAGACGACCAGTCACCACAAGCAGCACCCGTTCACGAGCATAACGCAAAAATCAGCCATCACCCCCCTCGCCATATTAGAGGGAAGGAGGTAACCCGACCCCCGACGCTACCGCAAGCAGTGACAACTAAGGGAGCATGACGAACTTGCTGCCGGTTGTAAGAATAATATAATCAGTTATCGAGGTCGCTAGCTAACCACATATTGCAATACAATGGACGTGTCCAGTCAGCGTAAGCATTTGTCAGTACTAATAGCGCTATTTTAGCCGCGTTTGGAGCATATGATGATATGTTCAATCGATTAACAAATTCCAGCTTTTATTTAATTGTGAAAAATCAAGCAAATCAAGAGGATCGGTAATTTGTACACTTAATAAATATGTTTCATTTTTTTGTAACCTAAATAATAGCATCTCATAAATGCTTCATAAATCATGACTGTTCGAATGAACTTCCGCAGAATGTTAGATTTTATTGTTAGTAATAACTTGATTTAGTAATACCTATTATCACCATTTTAAGGCCGCGACTTTTTCTATTTCGCACCAAAAATTAAATATCAATGTAAGTTTCGTGATTAGATAAATTAATTTTTAATACATGTTTTAGTGCAATAATGTCTAGTTCAGAGTTTCTAGTGGAAATAAATACGTTATAATTATTATTTACTTTTATTTTAAAACCTCTCCTCATGTATTTATCCTACTTAATCCTCCGCTAGGAACAAACTTAGCTTTAAAATAATATATGTAAGAGAATCAAAATCTACCATTTATCTACCAAGAATTTACAGATAATTTAGTTATAGACTGGCCAAGGTCAAGGACAGCTAATGAGACACAATTGATTTTCTATTGTTTGACTCCGAATCGGCGTCGGCTTAACAGGTTAAGGTGGATCCTCAGTGTCAGGTTGTATCTTAATGAAAATATGATTCGCGACCATAACATGTAGGTATGTATTTACACAATTATAATCATTGGAATCATTAATACATCTATTAGGTAGATATGTCGCGGGAAGGTACTTATGGGTCACCGAGGCCCCCGCAACACAGGCAACAAGAAGGAATACGGGTGGGTTTTAGTCAGTAAGAGTCTGACACACCCTCCCGCTCCGCCCAGAGCGGGAGAAGTTATTTGATGATTTCCCACCCAAAAAAAAAAAAAAGGTAGATATGTTCCTTGAAATCTTGAAAAAGTTGTTATGGAAAAAAACTAACTTAAAGAGATTTATGATTATAATTCTGTAAATACATATTTGCTATGGTCGCGAATCATATTTGATCAAAATACAACCTGACACTGACCTGCAAATTGCAAAAAGCTTAGAAAATTTGAAATTCGCCAGCTACCACTGCGAATCCACATTAAATCTCACTTGAATCTCCTTAAATCTCTGTTTAGTCTCTTGTGGTATCATAAGTAAA
Source organism: Atethmia centrago (assembly GCA_905333075.3). Classification (NCBI taxonomy): domain Eukaryota; kingdom Metazoa; phylum Arthropoda; class Insecta; order Lepidoptera; family Noctuidae; genus Atethmia; species Atethmia centrago. The sequence continues at coordinate 18,927,208 of HG995368.1, forward strand.
TTCTCACGCTGGCGTTCTCTCATAAAAGACTAATTGCACATCTTACTCGCACTCACAAACACACCCTCACTTATCTTCCACTCTACATCAATACAAACTTAGTGAATTTCTCTTTAGTAATTCTTAATTTAAAACTCTGAAACAAATGTCTTCCATGTATTTTAGATAGTTTAAAGAAAGGCTCATTTAAAAAAAAATATGCATCATCAGAAGCCCAAAAGGTTTTAAGAGGTTTATTAATTTAAAAAGTGTTCATGATCAGAAGGTCGGTCATAAGTTTTTAGAGGGTCAGTTAAATACTTCCCAATTTATATAGGTACATACTAGTATAATAAAATCGTAGCTTAGTCATTTGTAGCAGACGCATCACGTAACAGACGTTTTTTTTTCAAAAAAAAAACGTCTGTTACGTGGTCTGCGAACGATTCTAATGCCGAAAATATAGATTTATAAAATATACCTAAATAGTAAGTTTCTTGTATTTACTGTCAAAGTATAAGTAGCTATATCTTTCTTCTGATTGTTTTGTGTTATAAATTATCTGTTATTCTTCTGTCCCAATATTTACTATCTCTTCGCAATTTATAAACGAACATGTAGGTACTACCTATCAATTTGAGTTTTTTTTTTTTTATGAATGGCATCTCGTAGTTGACCTCGAGAGGTCGTGACTACTTAACCGGACTATCATGTGGCTGCCTTAAGCGAACTCAAAGCCTCCAGCCAGGGGCGAATTTCTTAAATTACTAAGCGACTGCACGCTAAGGGCACCCCCTGTGGGGTATGAACCTCGGCTTAGGGCGTCGCTGAGGGGAGGACAGCAAGATGGGACAGGCTGGATCATGACTGGAATTTTGGTATTTTGGAATGCGGCCTGCATTTATACGCCGTTGCCACCCCACCTCTACGTTAATTGTGCGATGATGTTAGTAAGCGCACCTAAGCAAAGATGGTGCTATTTTTGGGTACAATTGGTTTTAGTGAAGGCTTGTGCAGACTAGCGCAATATCGGAGGCGCGACAGGCAGCAATATGCCTGTCGCGCCCGCGATATCACCCCAGTCTGCGGGAGCCTTAATACGGTCTAAAATTGTTAATTTCTTGTCTGACCGGAGCTATACCTAAAACATATCCCCACGCAGCAGGGATTTCGTTGACTACCCAAGTAACATTTTAGGTTTTAGAAAGGTTTTGAAAAGGTTCTAGAACCTTTATATGGAAATCTGCTCGTAAGTCTTAATAGGCTCAATAACGTTATATTAACCTCCTGAGTGCAAAAAGGGCCCACGTTTTAGAACCTTTCTGAGAGCTACAGCAAAACCTATAGCTCAAATCCAGAACCTTTCGAACTACTTGCACAGTACCCAATTATAACCTTCACAACCTTAATTTAACGTTAATATAACCTTCCAAGGCAGCTTTTAAGTTCTAAAGTAGTCTTAGATGTAACCCTATGACAACTTAAAACCTTTTTGATGGACATGAAAAAATACCTTTTCAGGACTCTCGGGTTTTAAATGTTTCTGTGTAAGATTTTTTTACACAGAAAGACCAATCGTGAATATAAATAGGTACTTATTTATAATGGCGCCACATTCCCTGACATTATACCAAGTTTCAAAATGGCTAACTACGTAGTATTTATAAAAAAATATAAGTATCTTGCTGAAGTACGGAAAATATAAAAAAATTGTGCGACTGGCACTTCATCGTGAAACTTTAGGATAATAGTGCTGTATACGAGACGGGCCTTGCGTTAGTTTATAATTTTGAAGATATTTTATGAAATAAAAATTATAAAATTATACGGTTGGTGGTAAGTTGCATTAGAAATAAAACTTCTGTTCATCTAAAAAACATATATTGTAAATGGTATAGCACAAGTTTCTTAATTTAGCCTTATTGAATTAAAATATTGCCTTTTGGTACGATTTTTTTTTTAATTCAGTGAAAAACAACGTGGAGCATACGGTGGAGGTCTGCCCGGCTTGGGCAGAGCACCGCCGTGTCCTCGTGGAGGCGATCGGCGGCAGAGACCTCTCGCGTCCGGCCTTGGTTCAGGCCATGGTACGGAGCGAGAGGGCATGGGCAGCCGTCACCTCCTTCTGCGAAGCAGTAATGCTCGCGAAGGAGGAGGCGGGACGGTTGAGGGAAAGGCACGTGTCGCGCCCTCTCGCCCCTAGCCGCCGCAGGAGACGCCCAGTGCGTCGGGAATCCCGGGCGGATTTCCGGCCACCGTAGGCGCGGGCTTGCGGACGGTGAGCAATGGGTAGCTCACCGTCCGGTAAGGACCAGGCCCGGGTCGACGGCGCGTCGTATTCCACGCGCGCCTCAAAGAGATGTCGTCAGCACAAAGTAGGGGTCCACTAGGGCCGATGCCTGCCGGGGTCGCGGGAAGGTACTTATGGGTCACCGAGGCCCCCGCAACACAGGCAACAGGAAGGAATACGGGTGGGTTTTAGTCAGTAAGAGTCTGACACACCCTCCCGCTCCGCCCAGAGCGGGAGAAGTTATTTGATGATTTCCCACCCTCAAAAAAAAAAAAAAAGTGAAAAACAATGGCTGGCGTTAGGAAATTACTAGAAAGCATTAAAATTAACCTTTTCAGAACTGTTACAGCTAAAAGCTCTTAATTTTTGCCAAAATAAGAGCTAAAGGTAATCTCGCAGAGCTACTTAAAACGCATAGGCGGTTTTCGCAGCTTTAAGGCAATCGCCAGGAGTAGTTCAAGACTTGCAAGTCGCGAAAACAACCCCTGCGCACAATTAGTTGCTTTTAAGTTTTGGTTGAAGGAGGACGTGCGTTCCGGTTCAACAAGAGTGCTGAACAAACAGCTACAGGCTGCTCTAAGAGTGCAAGTAAGTTCCTATTTTTTTTAAATAATTATATTTGTTAGGTACAGTTTAACTAACTTATCGCTACTCTTACCTACCTATGTCGACAATATGACCGATGTTATTCGACAGTAACTGTAGCCGAGGTATATTCTAACTGCAAACAGACTGTAGGTATGTACTTATTTTAGTATTTTATCCATACAATGTGCACTTTACACTCGCACACAAAGACCAGCACCAAATCAAGCAAACAAAAAAAAAAAACTAAACCAAAATCGTTCGATATAGACTGGCTGTTACGACTCGATTACTAAAATATATTATAAACGTACCTACATGAAGAATGACGTCGTAAGTTAGTTTACTTAGTTAGTTTGCTAGATTTAATACTTGTCATTGTGTGTGAGTACACGTTGTAAACTACTAAAGTGAGTAATACCTATAAGTAAGTAGATAGCCCGAAACTCTCCAGCTTTATCCATCAAAACATAGCTACTCCTACCTTAAGCGGCTACTCTGCCTAGCACGGCCTGATTTACCCACAGGCTAATAAGGCTAGAACCTAGGGCGCAAGGACCGAGGGGTCACCGCCGGGCGCGGCGCTGAGTTGAGACTTACTTACATGATAATATTTGGTAGGTACCTAATTTTTATGAAAATACGTGCGATATAATAAAATTCCTGCGTGCGCTCTCACTCACACTAACCCCCACGCCCGGCTTCGGCGGCACGGCCGCGCCACGCGCCACGTTCATTGCACAGCAAGTTTAAACCGGTTTTTTCGTAGTATAAAGGGTGTAAAATACCTCTTAACGAAGCCGAAAGGCACTTGTTCTCCTCGTTATTGCGATATTTTTTTTGTTTTACACCATACCTGGGAACCTTCTAGTTACGGAGATATTGGTTCCAACTTTTTGACAACTTTTTTTTTAAATACAAGTTTTTAATGTAAGATTTTTACTTTAAACACCTCCACGACCCCCTACTATTCAATCCATCCATCAGCACAATGTTTTGAGTGCGTTACATTGAGTTCTACCATAAAACATAATTTTTCACCCTAAAAAAAGTCGTTTCCCAGCAATAATTTGTGCGTAAAGTTACTTAGTTTGATGTACAGAATGCTTGGTTGACGGCTTCGTGATGAGGTGGTTTACACCCTGTATTGTTTTGAATAAGCAGCAACATTTTTCGTGTAGGTATTTTTACTTCTGTCTGTTCCGATAAAAGCCGCGAAATGCCGAGCGGTAAACTCTAACCCCCTATTCATAAACAACTAAAACATAATGTAATTAAAATAGTGTTTTGTTTTCTTCTTTCAAACTCAAATCATAGGTACTCGTACTTAATTCTAAAGAAATTGTTAAAACACTATTTTAACTTTGTAGAGCGTTTTAGTTTTTTTTTTTATGAATAGGGGTTAATACGTAACTGTATCTTATCGGCTCTTTCATTAATTTAAATTTGTGTTTTGTTTTCAGTATGCCTTACAAGATCGTGCAAACCATAGAGAATGGAAAAATATGCCTTTCCGTTATACCCAACAACTGGGAGAAAGAGGGCACTCTGTCTTGGCCCCCAAGGTCAGCCAGTAGCATGTTGGATGAAAATTCTGTCCCTTGAAAAAATTGGTCGACCTTTCCATGTATCATCAAAAGGATATGCAATACTACTATATAAGGCGGCTCGTCTGGAACTCAAGGCCATGGAAAATGTGACCGACACGGAAGAAGAAGTCACTCAAGTCATTCAACTTCCAAGAAAACGATGTTATTTTGAATTTAAACCACATAATGCAACTTGATGACAATATAGTGACACCAATTACTGTGACCACAAGTGACAATGCGATGGTAAGCTTTTCATTAACTTTACAAGAATTTTTACATGGATTGCATTTCTAGGTGAATATCAAAATGGCTGCATAAAAAAAGGTCAATTCTATCACTGGTGCTAATAGGTATAAATGTGCGCCATGCTGACATTGTTTTTTATTTTTCAGACGGACCTTTCCCTCAATGATGTCAACGCTTCATTTTTACTGAAAAATGATAACGATGAAGTGGTGAAAAATCAAACAAAAATATTAGAAATACTTTAAGATGTGCAAAACACCCAAAAAAAAATATTGCAACAACTCGCTAAACACGATGTACAGTACAACGACTATTTGATATTTTCGCGTCGCGTCGTATTGCCGCGTTTGTCGTACACCTAGAACAACGAGTCGCTAACGGTCGCCGATCTATAAGAGCCAGAGCCAGAGTTTACCAGTCTTCCTACACACACTTCCCACACTTCCTACCTTAATAAATAATAAAAACTTACCGATGTATTTATTATTCGTAAGAAATTTTTACGCACTTTACGTTTAAAATTTCCACTCCGTTTTTTTGATATCACCCTGTGTTGATTCATCTTGCAAAACAACGTAATGCTTTGAAGTCGCGGAGACAACTGATATTTTTTGAGGATGCCTCTAAAGCTTTAAAATATTCTTGTAGGACGTTTATCATGCTTTCAGCTCATAAAAAATGGCTTATTGGTTTGTGTTATCACCACGCACTCCTAATTTGTTTGCCTAGACACTCTAAAACAGCCTTAAGGTTTGAGGTAGGTTTTAAAAATTACATATAAGCAATTTCAACATTCCATAACTTTATGGTCATATCAAAGTTAAAAATTAAACCTTTAGATCTCATTTCAGCATAATGCTAGCCTTTTCAGAACTTAATCAGGAGTCTACGACAGCTATAAGATCCTAGGACTATATGCTCTTGAAACACAAGTCAAAATAACGTTAATTTAAACTCTTGTCAGCGGCTTCAAGGTTATAATAAAAAACAACTAGTTTTAAGACCTATTAATCATTCTCAAGTACATAGTATGACCAGATAGCAAAACATTAACCTATTTACGGCCTTTAGAAAACCTAAAGGTATTTTTTACAACCTAGGCCCGAATGAAATGTTACTTGGGTAACGCTATTAGGAGTATTGCAGAAATTCTTGCAAAATTTCGCCAGTCTCTTGTGCGGAGTAAGCCTTTTTCTCTGATTTTTCCATATTGCTGCGTTAGGGGAAAAAGTGATTTTACAACATTAATTTGCGTGATTTCGTAATCTGCACTCTTAAATGTTTTAATGATTAAACCCAACGTTTGTTTTAATATATTAAAAATACGTGTATCTCTGGTGGACTCTGGAACTTATTAGGTAGTAAAGTATAAATGACTGGAATTCTATTTGTACACTTTTTACTAGAATTAATATCCAAATGCAAGACATACTCGTAGGATATAACTGATAATAAGGTGGCGGTGCTGACATAAACGTACCATCTGCGTAATAGGATCCGGGCTTCTTCAAAACCTTTACTAATCGTGTTGCAAATACCATTTTTTTTCACATTGACCGAAAAAATATTAATTATGAATATCATAATTAATATTTTTTACCTAAGACTTCTGGTACGGTTACAGTTTCAGTACTGTGACTTGTAATACATATATTCAATTTCTTGATACATGTTTTAATTCAAAATCACTTACTTAATAATATTTTTCTTTATGACACTAAGCACAGTCAGAAAACAGCTCGGTTCTAATGACACATACGTTTTTATGCACACTCACATATTTTTACTAAGTAGGTACTACTAGCTTTACCCGGCCCGGCTTCGCACGGGTAGCACTATCTATAATAATAACGGGGTCGCGGGAAGGTACGAAAGGACAAACAAAAGTTACACAATATTTCAGGTTATTGGTTTCTCCCCGCCTGCGATACCAAAATTCTATAGATTATAATGCTTGTTTTTCTCTTTTCAGTTAAGTGTTTTTGCAGTCGGGTTTTTGTTTTTTAAATAATTTGTTTTATTTCAAGCTTTTTAGTTTTATTAATATATATATGGAATTGACTCATTACTAGCTTTGATTTTATATCAATATTGTTATAATTTATTTATAAGAGAACCTTCCTCTCCCTTTTGTATTTGCAGCTGCAATATTTAAATATTATGTAGCCTATGTCACTCCCACAATAAAGACGAATCTAACAACACCTCTTATGTTAGAATCCATCAAGCCGTTTAGGCTACAGAGCGTGCCAAAGAATTAGACATACATACATACTCTCGAAAAATATTACCCTCCTTCTGGGACAGTCGGGTAAAAACATGATGCAGTAATTTTTCATTGAGTTTAGTACAATATTGACAGAAAACATCATGTTACCTACAATTCTTAGCATTTCTATGACTGCATCAGTACTTATTCGAATGTTTTTTAGATAAACAATCCCGTTCGCCGTCCAACTGAAGTTATTATATAAGATATTATATACCCATGGCTCTTTTGGAACTGTCTCGCCAGAAAATATAGCCTTGAGTTTTGTGAGTAAAGAAAGAAAGAACCAAAAAGTATTTACTGGGAGATCACAAATTAAAACGAAACATAACAAAAACAAAGTTTATTGAAATAAAAACAACTCCTGTACGAGGCCAAAAGGTTCCTATCTCAGCATGATGCTGCGTCACTTAAAAATAAGTGTCGCAGCAGGGTCCCCAGTAAGAGTTTCCGCTATGTATAGTTAGTTATCTAAGGTTGATGTTTTGATAGGTTGTGTTTAGTTTTTCTGCCATAGGTTTAGAGTTATTGAAACTCTTAATAGCCTGTAAGACAGTATCCCAGCAGTACTGTGGTTTGGTCCACAATAACCGAGTTTGAGAAGTCTTTTGACTTTAGCCGGTAGATGTCCTTAATTCTCGAGCTATCAATTTCTACATTCAGCGTCTTCCCTAATATCATTATTTTATTACATAATGTATCCTTTCGCTAGTTATTTTGTTTTGGTATACTTTTTATACTCGTATATATTTTTTTTTGGTATTTCGACACCAGTTCCCCGGGATTCGATTCTTCCGTTCCAATGTTTCCAGTTTTTCCTCTAAATCTTTGATCGAAATCTTTTATCAGCTTCTCTTTCTTTCTCAAGTAAAATATTTTTTACTAGAAATCCATCGTGTTTATTCGACATAACTTCCATACATCATCATCATCTGCATAGCCTTTTCCCAACAATGTTGGGGTCAGCTTCCAGTCTTACCGGATATAGCTGAATACCAGTATTTCACATGGAGCGACTGCCTATCTGACCTCCACAACCCAGTAACTGGGTAACACGATACCCTTGGTATCTGGTTGTCAGACTTTCGAGCTTCTGACAACCCGTAACGACTGTCAAAGATCTACAAATGACAGCCGGGACCAACGGCTTAACGTGCTTTCCGAGGCACGGAGGGGTCTTGGTATGTAAAGATGGTCACCCATCCACGGAGCAACCGCGGCAAGCGTCGCTTAACCTGATCGATCAACCCGTGCGGCTGTTATTACTTAGCCACAAACCCCTCTAATAACTTCCGTACATAAACAGCATCTATTGTTCCCACTGCTGGGACACAGACCGCCTCTCTGTGAGAGGGAATGGGCCGTAATCCACCACGTGGGCCCAATGCGGGTTGGAAGATGTAAAAGAATATTATATTATATAATCATTTAAATTTGACATATATATGTTATAGTTTTAACTAATTCTTTGGTATAATGTCTTCGAACTTTTCGTTCTAGGACATGCCGGTTTCCTCACGATGTTTTCCTTCACCGTTTTGAGAGCAGTGGTGATGAAATAATTGACACAAAGTAAAGCGCCTGCCTGGGTTCGAACCTACGACCTACAACTCGTAAGTCGCGGCCGTTACCACTGGGCCACCACTGCTCCATTTCCATACTAGAGTTTAATTCTTGAAAGCGTGTTACCTGTTCTTTTGAGAATAAGGTGTACATTTCCATAATAAGAGTCGCAATATCAGCATTCTCACCGACGAGCTCGTCAAGCTTTCTTTTTTCCATACTGTGATATTCGATGCGAACGACTGCAGACCAGGCTCTGACTTACAGAATGTTAAGCTTAACAGTAGAAACAAAGCAGTATCGTGGGAAATGACGCCACACCACCATGGCGGCGCCCGAAACGGACGTTTGACCTATAGCAGAAAGTTGTACTTAGTTTTTTTACCCGACTGCCCCAGAAGGCGGGTAATGTTTTTCCAGTCCAAATGTAATAGAATTTTGGTAACGCAGGCGGGGAGAAACCAATAACCTGAAATATGGTGTAACTTTTGTTTGTCCCCGCCTCACAGTGGAACGAATGTATGGGAGCGGTTGGACGTAGACATGTCCGAAAAAAAAGAGTAAAATTATGCCAAACTAATGATGCCATCTTATTCGATTACTTAATGCCTTCATAACTTGTGGTGATGAATTTCTTCATAACTCCCATATTTCGGGAGTAATTTGAGAAAATGTGAAATTTTACTATGAAAATGAGTGTATCGAGCTCTCTCCCTCCTGATTCCGGGCTTGTTTCAAGTAGCGGTCTCTAATATCATAATGCTAATACTAAGAGCTATATTTAATACTAAGACACATAGTGCGCCAAATGTGCACTTTCTGGGATAAAGAGTGATGTTTATTTTATAACACAATTTTTTTATTTTTTGTTTATTTTGTTGATTAAAACCGTTTTTCTAAAGGTTTACCTTATTACAATAACATTTCTGAGCAGCCAATTAGAGAAGATATAAGCTAATTAGGATATATAATTAGGGACTTAAGGTTTACATATAAAACTGATGCACTAATGATTACTGATAAGAACATTGCTATTATTTAATTACTAAATGGCTCTTAATACACTAATTTAGCATGCATCATTTACTAATTATCACAATAACTAATTACCTTGCAATATTTAACAAAGGATACCTGGGATACCTGGATTTTATATAAATAGGTCACTATTAGTAACTTTAAAATCAGTGTTGATTTACACCTCGTTGTATCCAAGCTAATCTCGCAATGTATTTTCCAAATTTTAATACAAATCTTGATATTCACGTTGCTTTATGCGCACGCGCACATAAATATTTACGCGACTTTAACTATTTGTTCAGTGTTTTAAAAGATAACAGTTGTGTTCAGTTATGTGAAAGTGCTGAAACAAGTTTAAAAGACTGGTGTCGTCGATTTTGCTACCGCATTTATGCAAAATGGACACAGTCTGGAAGAAGCACAGATAAGTTTCGGAAGAAACATGAGATTTGGCTACAGGCTGCAATTCAATGGCCGGAATTACAGAATGAAAATATGGAACCTTCTACAGAAAATATAAGTGACGTCATCGAGCCCATAATTTCTCCTGCTAAATCTGATGCTTCAACTTGTAGACATCCTAGTCCTCGTAAATCTTTTGAGGACCTTAGTAACCGGCAAAAAAGAAGACGCACTGAAGATAGTCTTTCATGCAGCAGTAGCAGCGCTGAAATTATGTTTTCGGCCGAAAGGGCGCTTCAAAAGGCAGGACAAAGCAGGACAAATGTTATGAAATACTTGACGGAGAATCCAGAAGAGGCCTCAAAAATCAAAGCCTTCATTGAAGGTAAATCAATTCAGGTACGGGAAATATCCCCTTTGAAGGCATTGGCTCTTTATGTATCGATGAACTTATCGAAATGGCGCTATAACACTCTTCGGGATTTCAACACTCAAGAAGGAGCTCTTCAATACCCGAGTTACTACATGTTGGTTAAAGAAAAAATTAAGTGCTATCCGGCCAAAGAAGATCTCACAGTTACAGAGAGCTCTGCAAAAATCAAATTACAAGCCTTGATGGATTTAACCTCAAGAAGACTTATTAGGTCGTTAGAAACCCCTGTTGATCCCAATCAACAGCTCGTATTGACCAGCAAATGGGGTTTTGACGGATCATCTAGCCAAAGTATTTATCATCAAAGGACGAGTGAAGATGAGCAAATCGATCTTGCTAGTAATTTTATGATTAGTCTTGTACCACTGCGGCTCGTCTCAAAAGGTGTAACAATTTGGGAAAACGAGCGACCATCTTCCACTTCATTTTGCCGGCCAATATTGTTTAAGTTTATAAAGGAAACCAAAGAAAATGTGCAGAGAGAGATGGCTGAAATCGAAGCAGAGATTGAAGCCTTAACTCCATCCACCATCACTGATGGAATTAGTGTCAAACACCAACTGCTGTTGACAATGATTGATGGTAAAATTCATTCCATTATATCCAATACAGCAGCTTCAGTGTGTGACATATGCAAGGCTTGTCCTAAAGAAATGAATAATTTAGAGTTAATCAAAGATAAACACGCAAACGAGGACATGTATAAATATAGCTTAAGCACCCTTCACGCTTGGATTCGCTCAATGGAATGCTTATTACACATTTCCTACAAATTAGACATAAAATCATGGCAAGTAAGGGGTGATATAGCAAAAAGGCAAGTTGATGACAGGAAGAAAAGAGTTCAAGAGGCTGTAAGAAGAGAAACGGGCTTACTTCTCGATGTTGTGAAACAAGGCAGTGGATCCACCAACAATGGCAACTCGGCAAGGAGATTTTTTGAAAACTACACTAAATCTGCTGAACTGACCGGAATAGATGCTATGCTTTTAAGAAAAATCTGTGTGATCTTGCAGTGTATTTCATCAGGAGAGAAGATCAACGTAACTAAATTCCGAGAGTTCTGCTTTGATACTGCTAAGCTTTACGTGGAGTTATACCCATGGTATTATATGCCTTCTTCACTTCATAAAATTTTAATGCATGGGCCAGACATAGTTCAGAACATGTCAATTGTGCCCATTGGTTTTCTATCCGAAGAGGCATCTGAGGCTAGAAATAAAGATTTTAGAAAATATAGAGAGGGGCATTCTCGAAAGCATAGCAGTATCTCATGCAATGAAGATATTATGCACAATCTTTTACTGTCTTCTGATCCACTTGTTACAAGTATCCGTCCAAAAGGAAATAAGTTTGTAAAAAAATCTTCTTTTAAGGAATTTTATGAGCTTACGGATTCTGAGAAAAGTGATATCGAATTTGTTAACATAAATGATTTAGCGGACATCGATTCTGAATTTGAATTAATTGATGATGATGATGATGACGAAGATAATTAAATGATGTTATTGTTTTAAAATGTGTAACTTAGTAAATTAGAGCTTACATCTTAATTATTTATTGTACTTTTAATGAAACTAGGTAATTTATTATCAACTTACTTAAAAGTCATACTCTCATCAGTTCTTGTGAATATTTTTGTTAATATATATTTCTGTATATATATAATATATTTATAGACCTCTTAATAAGTCTGTCTGCGGTTTAAAGTAAATACAAATGGGGAAAAAACGTTTTTTTTTTTAAATTTTCATTTCCTTTTATCCCAGAAAGTGCACATTTGGCGCACTATGTGTCTTAGTATTAAATATAGCTCTTAGTAATAGCATTACGATATTAGAGACCGCTACTTGAAACAAGCCCGGAATCAGGAGGGAGAGAGCTCGATACACTCATTTTCATAGTAAAATTTCACATTTTCTCAAATTACTCCCGAAATATGGGAGTTATGAAGAAATTCATCACCACAATTTATGAAGGCATTAAGTAATCGAATAAGATGGCATCATTAGTTTGGCATAATTTTACTCTTATTTTTCGGACATGTCTACGTCCAACCGCTCCCATACATTCGTTCCACTGTGCGCCTGCGATATCAAAATTCTATAAATTATAATGCATGTTTTTCTCCTTTCAGTTATGTTTTTGCAGTCGGGTTTTTTGTTTTTTAAATAATTTGTTTTATTTTCAACAAGCCGTAGTATTTTAATACTTTTCTTGGGTTTATATTACGGTATTTTATTGATTTTGACAAAATTAGGCATGCATATTCGATATTTGAACTATGAAAGGTCAGTAGGCAACGGTAGTCAATAAGTTAAAATAAGTAATCGACTTTCGTGGCTGATTTACTTTAAAAAAAACCGGCCAAGTGCGTGTCGGACCACGCACAATGAAGGGTTCCGTAGTTGGGAAGTTGGTATGAATTTATTCCAATAACAAACTTAAGATTGTAGTTGAATAACATGTTCTCCCATATATCGATATATGCCACGGTCAATTCTCCAACTGCAAATTTAAGTTGGTCGACTATTCCTCGTTAACTTGTAAAGCCCACTTAGCTAGTTTTCCTTTTAATTTCATTGCATTTACTTTTCAGGTCGTGTTGATATTTGCCATAAGTGGCGCTTGCAGATGCATTGATCTGGTGCATATGAAGGTATGTACATGACATAGATAAATAAGGTGAAATAGTACTAGTAAAGTTAAGAGTTACTAAAACAGAAGTTGACAGAACCTTCATAGTAAAGAAAGAATGTGTATAAATAATAGAAAAATATCAAGGACTTCGACCTAGTGATATTGAAAACTGATCGTTTTGAGGCAAGTAATTGGCAAAAACAAAATGTCTGGTATCCCGAAACAGATAGCCACGTATCTTAATTTATTTACCAAATCCAAACTTATATTCTGGTCACTGCTTCCGCGACTTCAGCGAACTTCAGCTACTTTGTTAGCTGATTCAGCGCAGATTTGACTACAATTAAAAGACACGGAGGATGGAAATCGTGTAAAGTAGCCGAAGGATACATAGAAGAATCAGTGGAAAATAAGACTAAAATATCAAGTATAGTAACAAAAACGATAAATCTACATTCCTCGAAAGCTGCTCCCAGCCGAAAAAAATATTGGTTTCTCCAACATTTACAGAAACATAAGAAACTCAAGTTTTCCAGGAAAGAACCTTCCCCTTACGTTTAATAATAATTGTTCTAATTTTGATATGAATTTTAAATAGATATTGGTGCCGATTCTCATGTCACAAAATTCTCTAAACTAGACTAAAAATCACCAAAATCTATTTTATTCCTGTCAAACGACGTTTCCCATTCTAAAATTGACTAAAGTGACACAAACTATATTATAGTTTAACAGCACTAATGTCATTTTAGTAATTCAGTTTTGTGAAAATTGCTATTCTGAATTTGACGTTTTTTAATCGCGATTAAAAAGGTGTGGAATAAAATTGATTTTGGTTCATGACTAGTTGTCATGAACTAAAATCAACAAAGCACATTTCAATGTTTGGATGCTTGTGACTTTGGAAAATCTTAAATCAGTAAGGAAGCTTATTTGATTGCAGCTGATGTCAATTCGGCAGAAAGTTAAATAATAAAATTATTGTTATCAGAATACAATACGAAAATTCATGAAAACTTAGAGGTATTTTTGTACTGTATCTAATGACTTCATTATGATTTGGAAAATAAGTGGATCCAGTTCCAGATTCGGTGAAATATTTTTTTTTAACTATCAAGAAAGAGTTCAGTTGGAAACATTGCGAGACCGTTCCGACCCATTCCAAATGGTTGAAAAAAAGTTTTTTGACTCCCTAGATCGGGACAGACAAATTCAAGATGTCCTTGATAGGGCTTTCCTACGGCGACGAGAATACCGGAGACTTTAAACTCAATGAACGGAAAACCGGGTTTATAGGGAAAGCTCAATCAGGAGGAGGCTCAGTATGTGCTTAGAAGGTTTGAAGAGAATGAGTTCGTGAGGAAGCTCATCGGAGATAGTGATTATCCCATGTAACAATCTTATGTCGTCAGCTCAACATAACAGCAGAACTAAAGAAAAGCCACGTTGTGGTAGTTACACACAAATAACAAGAGACATTTTATAGATAACAATATATTTTGATACATAATAAAGCGACCTTTTCGTTATTAATTCATTCGTTTTGAATTACAATATTCTACTTCCAAAGACATGGGTGCCATTCTTTCCGCATGCCATTCTCATTCCTCATCTTTTCACATAGAATGGTCTCCTCCCGCGCTGTCTTTGCGAGGTTGAATACTATTGGTACTTCTTTTTTTTGGGTTGGACATCATCAAACAACTTCTCCCGCTCTGGGCGGAGCGGGAGGGTGTGTCAGACTCTTACTGACTAAAACCCACCCGTATTCCTTCCGTTGCCTGTGTTGCCAGGGGCCTCGGTGACCCTTTAGTACCTTCCCGCGACCCCGGCAGGCATCGGCCCTAGTGGACCCCTACATTTGTGCTGACGACATCTCTTTGAGGCGCGCGTGGAATACAACGCGCCGTCGACCCGGGCCTGGTCCTTACCGGACGGTGAGCTACCCATTGCTCACCGCCCGGGATTCCCGACGCCCAGGGCGAAATTTGCCTTTCCCTCAACCGTCCCGCCTCCTCCTTCGCGAGCATTACTGCTTCGCAGAAGGAGGTGACGGCTGCCCATGCCCTCTCGCTCCGTACCATGGCCTGAACCAGGACCGGACGCGAGAGACACGGCGGTGCTCTGCCCAAGCCGGGCAGACCTCCACCGTATGCTCCACCGTGTCCTCCGGGCGATCCACACAGTGGTGACACCCGGGCGTTTCCTCCCGCCGTATCCGAGACAGGAACCTCCCGAAGCTGCCGTGTCCGGTGAGGACCTGCGTCAGGCGGAAGGTGAGGACGCCGTGGCGCCTCTCTAGCCACTCCTCAAAGAAAGGACTTATCGCCGCAATCGTGGCGTGCCCAGCACTGGGTTGCGACAACCGTACTCTCCATGTCGCCATGAGATCCCGTCGGAGCTCCGTGCGCTGTGCCGCGATTTCTCGCGGTAGCGGAGTTACGCCCCGGCATTTCGCCTCCTCGCGCCACTCCCATACGTGCGCGAGGACTTTTGCCTCCAGATCCCGTGGCGGCAATCCGGCAAGGAGGCTCGCTGCCTCACAGGAGACCATGCGGTATCCCCGGACCATCCGGATGGCCATGACCCTTTGGGCCGCGCTTAGCCGGCGGGCTGGCCGCAGCGCCAGGGAACGCGCCCATACAGGAGCCCCATAGAGGGCCATGGACCGCACGACCCCCGCGTAGAGCCTCCGGCAGGAGGCGTTTGGACCCCCTAGATGGGGCAGGAGCCGCTTCAATGCAGCCCCTGCCCGCTCCAGTTTGGGAGCCAAACGTCGGAAATGCTCCACGATGTTCCACCTGCTGTCGAGGACGAGTCCTAGGTACTTCATCGTCGACTCGACGTCGATGGGAACCCCTCCTACCGTTATTTGGGACCCTCTGACTACATGACAGTGGGAAAACCTCGACAGCACACCCTTTCAAACAAAAAATAATTTTCAAAGTTGGTTCACAATTGACTGAGAAACCGGTGAACATACATAAAAAATTATATAAATCGAACAAGTGCGAGTTGAACTCGCGTGGTGAGGGTTCCGTAAGTACGTATTTAACTGCTATCTTTTTATCCCAAGAACAAACTTAGCATTGTAGTTGAAAAACATGTTCCCCCATACATTCCAACTGCAAATGTAAGTTTGTACGCACAATATTGAGAGATTTAACATGTTATTTTAACACCATAGACTTCTTATAGGTTTTCCTGTAATCTATAAGAACTATTTTTTTTTTTATTTTTTGCTCAGTAGTTTCTACTAACTTTAAAACTATTTATTTTGACATAAAAAAAGGACTGCCTCGTTGATCTAGTGGTTGCAAGCGCTACTGCTGAGCATGAGGTCCTGGGTTCGATTCCCGGGTCGGGCAAAGTTTTATTGGGTTTTTCTATTTGGAATATCTCAGTAGCAGCCCGGAGTCTGGATGTGTGCCCGGTTGATGGCAATAGGCTCGCCCCCTATTACATGGGACTTAAACATAACTAGCGAAATGTGGCTATACTACAGGTACACCTCTGCCCAACCCTTCGGGGAAACAAGGCGTCATGTTATGTTATGTTAAAAATAAAAAATGAGACCCCTCACAACAAGCCCTTTTATTTGATACTAGCTTCTGCCTGCGACTTCGCTCGCGTGGAAGTCGTAATACACCACAAAATACTAAAATAACAGCCACATTTTCTAAAAGAACGGCCTCGTTGGTATAGTGGTCGCAAGCGCTGTACTGTTGAGCATGAGGTCCTGGGATCGATTCCCGGATCAAGCAAAGTGTTATTGTGTTTTCCATCTTTATCATTTCTCAGTAACAGTCCAAAGTCTGGATTTGTGCCCGGTTAGTGGCAATAGGCCTACCCCCTATTACATCGGACCTAAAAATAACTGGCGAATTGTGGGTGTACAATAGGTACACCTCTGCCTACCCCTTCGGGGAACACAGGTATAAAAATCCCTGTATACTACGTTTTTGTAGTTTTGATCTCAGCAGCGAAAATATACAAAGACTCTAGACGGGTGACGCGGGATCAAGCGGCGCACAGTTGTCCGTGAGAGAAGCGGTTACTCCTAAGGTCGACTCCGCAGTCTTCCGTTGCAATTCCGAAGCTGCGATGCCGATGCTTGCGAAGTTTTTCGTTTTTTTGTGAATTAATGAACGCCTGCGTTCCTGCATAATATACTTCCTAATGTCACAACACTGATTGCATTCTTACAGATTTTTCCTGACGAACGGTTATCACTAAAATAACAGTTTTCATTAATAATCACTTAACATTTATATAGACTGGTCGCTACAATGATAAAAACTGTCTGAAAATTACCAAATGTTTAGGGTTACGTAGTAAACAAGGAACCCTTATAGTTTCGCCATGTCCGTCTGTCTGTCCCCGCTTTACTTTTTTTTTATATAAAATCTTGAAAAAAAAAATGTTTAGGTTACTTCCCTTGTACGTAATGTGGGGATGATATTTTTTTTCTCATCTATTCCATGGTGAGGGTATCGTTGGATAGGCCGTTAAAAATATGGCGGCTCTGTGAACACCACTTTTCAATTTAAGGATCCGTTTGGGTAATATTATTAACATTAAAGTGCTAATTTTTGTTAGAGTCAAGTCTCCCCCTCTGCCAGCTAAATGGTTTTTTTTTTATTCTTTATAATTTTTGGGGTTTTTATCCACAAGGATATGTCAACCCCATTGTATTTTAAAACAATATCATAACGAATATAAAAAAAAAAACAAGAAAATTCGGGGTTCACTAATGCTAAACTACAAAATTGTTTTGCTAGATCCGATTTAGGGCATGACAAAATCGTCTGAACTAAACCTATATCGAATCTGTTCAATGCATGCTCCCTTTCCAATTTATCTCTTTTTTTCTTATTTTTTACACAATTTATCAGCAAATGTTGTACGTCCTCAATTTTGTTACAAGCACTACAGTTTGGTGAGTCGACTTTTTTCATCAGGAACGCAAACTTTGCCGATGGATAGTGTCCGAAGTCTTAAAGCTAGCTTCACAAATTTTCTACTTAATTTGTCATCATCAAACCAAAGGTAACGAGGAGGCTTATGCTGAATGGTTTTATACCAAATACCTTTTGTTTCAGATTTTTCATTATAATAATTATTCCAATATAACATTTAATTTTGAACATATGAGTCAAATCTGAGTAGTCCGGTATAAAATCGGTGTCATTTCCTTCTACTGCTGCTAATTTAGATAATTGATCAGCCACCTCGTTACCCTTCCAATAATATGAGCTGGCACCCATTGCAATTTAAATTCAATGCCATTTTTATTAAATTTATGGATAATATTTATTATATCGTAAGCTATCGATGCACCTCTGATAACAGAGGCACGTGTTGCAAAGCGCTTTTGCTATCTAAAAGATAACAATCTTATTCAATTTTTGTTGATTTGGATAAGTCATGGCTTGAAAGATCGCAATAAGCTCCAATGTCATAATGGAAACATAAGTTTTTATTTTACAACCAACTTTAACATTAGAATTCTGATAAAAATACCACAGCCCCTGTCCATGTGCACCCTTCGAGGTTTCCGGCGACTGGGACCGCAATTAACTAGGACCGCGGTCCCAATCGCCGGATCTGTATAAAATAAATAATTTTCTTCCGGCGACTGGGACCACTTATATGATAACTGCAATAAAAAAAAATGTTTTGTGACTTATTAAAAAGTCTCATCAAAAATGAGAAGCGCTCTAAAGTAAAAACATTTGTAACCACGTCGTTTAACCCCGTTATTAGCTTGTTTTGTTTATAAATAAGTTAATAAAAAATTGTTTTACATACCTAAAGACTATTAAATAAAGTCACTACACCACCACTCACATCACACAATTTGCAACAAACATTAAGCGCAGTATCTTACAATGATCTGATATGACACTGTCTGATGCAAAACTTGACTTTCTTAAACTGATAAGCTTCTTGTCAGTGATTGGCCGAGCCAGTCATCGGGCGATGCAAAATTTCCCGTTTATAACAAAAGGGCTACCTGACCTTGAAATCGACAGGCAAAACGGACTCGAGTTAGAGAGGGATAGTATTATACAATGCTATTCCCTTTGTGTGTATTTACCTGCATGTGTAAATTGTGTCGAAACGGGCTAGCTTAATCTATTACTAAGCGCATAAGATAAAATCATGTCTAGAACGAGTCAATGATATTCATATAAATAATTTATATTTTTTTTCGTTTGACTGTACTAATTTTGGCTTGAATAATAGATTTTTTTAAGTTATCTATGAGTGGTCCCAGTCGCTGGAAGAAAAATATTTATTTTTTACGGATCCGGCGACTGGGACCGCGGTCCCAGTTAATTGCGGTCCCAGTAGCCGGAAACCTCCAACCTTCGACCCATCCGTGTAGAATTTATGCCAACCACTGTACCTGGTACTTAATTCTTTTACAACGAGTTGTTTGTGGAAATGTGAAAAATTTCATGGCAGTAGTACACATAATGAAATTAAAAGGAAAACTTTCACAGGTAAGTGGGCTTTACAAGTTAACGAGTAATAGTCGACCAACTAGAGCGGTGGTGGCCCAGTGGTAACGGCCGCGACTTACGAATTGTAGGTCGTGGGTTCGAACCCAGACAGGCGCTTTACTTTGTGTAAATTATTTCATCACGACTGCTCTCAAAACGGTGAAGGAAAACATCGTGAGGAAACCGGCATGTCCTAGAACCAAAAAATTCGAAGACATGTGACATCTACCAACCCGCACTGGGCCCGCGTGGTGGATTATGGCCCACTCCCTCTTAAAGAGAGGAGGCCTGTGTCTCAGCAGTGGGAACATTATAGGCTGATTATGTAGTCGACCAACTTAAATTTGCAGTTGGTGAATTGACCGTGGTATATATCGATGTATGGGAGAACATGTTTTTCAACTACAATGAATTCAGTTTGTTTTTGGGATAAATTCATTCCAACTTCCTAATTCCCATTTAAGATCTTAATTTTTTTTCTCAGAATGTCAGAAATCACAAGAAACATACTATCTAAATTCAGTTCTCAAAGCAAAAAAAATATAACGCGTATTCGGTCGAGATTTAAAAAACCGGTCATGTGCGTGTCGGACCACGCACTATGAAGGGTTCCGTACTTGGGATGAATTTATACCATCAAAATATGTCGCATAAATGGCCGTATTTTTTATTGCAGTATCTTAGAAGCTTGATTTTTTTAGAGGTCTAAGGCACGCAGACCTTCCTATTTGATATTAATTTCAATCTCACGCGCCCCTGAGAAAAACGGTCTTGACAGACAGACACGGACGGACGTACGGACAACGAAATGTTCCTATAAGGGTTCCGTTTTATCCTTTTGAACCCTAAAAAAGTGAGTTGGAGTCTCATTTCCCACGAAACGTATTGGCAAAGTTTTTTTGTGATTTCTAACTCGTCTAGTAATCAAACCTGGTAGCTGGCAACCTTTTCGCGCAACTGTCCTTTCGCGCAAGTGGATTCGCCCAAGTGTCTTTCGCATAAATGTCCATTCGCACAAAAGTCCATTTTCGCAAAAGTCCTTTCGCGGACGTTTCTTTTCGCGCAAGTTTCTTTCCCGGAAATGTATTTCGCGCTAAAGCCATTCGCGCAAAAGTCCATTCGCGCAAGTGTCCCTTCGCGCTAAAGTCTATTCGCTCAAAAGTTCTTTCGCGGAAATATGGGTTCGCGCAAGTGTCCTTCGCTGGAAATGTCTTTCGCGCAAGTGTACCAGATCCATCAAACCTCAGTAGATCTAATAGTCTTTTGATCCTCATAAGAAATACCTAGGATCTACTGGCAACAAAAATAATTTTGTGAATATTTGCCCATTTTCTTGCAGACTGTATTTTTTTTTCAAAATCTGTTTACGCAGATCAAAATTTCTCAAAAGTTAAGGACAGTCTCCTAAGTCCGATTTCTTGTAGCTACAACGGTTAAGGTATCCATCTCAAAAACCAGCCTGTATACATATGTCATGATGATTGACTGCTTAGAGATATAGATAGCGTGATGATAATCATTTCAAAGGTTAAATATATAACTATCTAACCGTTTAGCTCGTCTTTTTAAACATAACATTAAAAACATAGAGAAATACAAACATAATGCAATATTGCTCGTCCCCTATAGCAAATAGCGTGATAATAATAGCCTGCCGGCTGACCAGACTTATAGGGAATATATAAATGCATAATTTAAACAGAATTTGTGCAGTATAATTTTCGTGATGCTGGAACATATGTACATTCAGAGAAACATAAATAGACAAACAGACAAAAATTCTAAAAAACTGTATTTTTTGGCATTAAAATCGATCCCAGACCTCGCGCAACTGCGGGCCGGAGGATCGGCCCGCGAGAAGTCGCTGGGGACTCTGAACAGGGACCCGTGGGGACGCCCGTACAAAGTGGTACGGTATAAACTCCGCCCATGGGCTCCCCCGCGTCTCCGAGCCTCTCCGAGAGTCTCCGGCCCCAGCTTGTGGAGGACGTGGTGAGCGCTCTGTTCCCTTCGCGAGGGGAACACACCGCCCCGCCCATGGCTCCGCCTACTGCGGTGCCCGATGCGGACGATGACGACGATGCTGAGGTGACCGAGGTAGAGATGAGAGTGGCGGTACGTAGGCTGAATGCCAAAAATACCGCCCCAGGACCCGACGGCTTACCTGGGAAAGCCTGGGTCCTGGCCTTGAAGGCTCTCGGGCCTCGACTAAGGGAGCTCCTAAGTGCATGCTTGGAGAGGGGCTAGTTCCTGCTTCGTTGGAAGACGGGGAAACTGATCCCCATAAAGAAGGCAGGGCGCCCTGCGGACTGTCCGTCCGCTTATCGGCCCATCGTGCTGCTCGACGAGGTGGGCAAGCTCTTTGAAAGAGTCATTGCACAGGGATCGGTCCTGGGGCCGCATCTGTAGGACATCAGATACGAATGGGTGCTGCGCACCGACCTCCCTAGCGACGTCAGCATAGTGTAGTACGCTGGAGCGGGCAGGGGCTGCCTTGAAGCGGCTGCTGCCCAATCTAGGGGGTCCAAACACCTCCTGCCGGAGGCTCTACGCGGGGGTCGTGCGGTCCATGGCTCTTTACGGGGCTCCTGTGTGGGCGCGTTCCCTGGCGCTGCGGCCAGCCCGCCGGTTGAGCGCGGCCCAAATGGTCATGACCATCCAGCTGGTCCGGGGATACCGCACGGTCTCCTGTGAGGCAGCGCGCCTCCATACCGGATTGCCGGCAGGGGATCTGGAGGCAAAAGTCCTCGCGCACGTATGGGAGTGGCACGAGGAGGCGAAACGCCGGGGCGTAACTCCGCTGCCGCGAGAAATCACGGCACAACGGACGGAGCTCCAGCGGAATCTCATAGCGACATGGAGAGTACGGTTATCGCAACCCAGTGCTGGGCACGCCACAATTGCGGCGATAAGTCCCCTCAGGAGTGGCTAGAGAAGCGCCACGGTGTCCTCACCATCCGCCTGACGCAGGACCTCACCGGATCTCACGGCAGCTTCGGGGGGTTCCCGTGTCGGATAAGGCGGGAGAAAAGCCCGGGTGTCACCACTATGTGGATCACCCGGAGGACATGGTGGAGCATACGGTGAAGGTCTGCCCAGCTTGGGCAGAGCACCGACGTGTCCCCGTGGAGGCGATCGGCGGCAGAGATCTCTCGCGTCCGGCCCTGTTTCAGGCCATGGTACGGAGCGAGAGGGCATGGGCAGCCGTCACCTCCTTCTGCGAAGCAGTAATGCTCGCGAAGGAGGAGGCGAGACGGTTGAGGGAAAGGCAAATTTCACGCCCTCTCGCCCCTAGCCGCCGCAGGAGACGCCCTGAGTGTCGGGAATCCCGGGCAGATTTCCGGCCACCGTAGGCGCGGGCTTGCGGACGGTCAGCAATGGGTAGCTCACCGTCCGGTAAGGACCAGGCCCGGGTCGACGGCGCGTTGTATTCAAGAGATGTCCTCAGCACAAGTGTAGGGATCCACTAGGGCCGATGCCTGCCGGGGTCGCGGGAAGGTACAAAAGGGTTACCGAGGCCCCTGGCAACACAGGCAACGGAAGGAATACGGGTGGGTTTTAGTCATTAAGAGTCTGGACACACCCTCCCGCTCCGCCCAGAGCGGGAGAAGTTATTTGATGATTTCACACCCAAAAAAAAAAAAAGAAAACCTCGTAGCATTATTTTTTTTCAATAATTTTACATGTACACTTTTGAATTCGCTACGATTATATTATTATACCAGGCCACTCAGAAAGTATTGCGAAAAAAAGTTTTTATGTATGGAAACTGGCCAGTTGTACCTAAGCTTTTTTGAAAATATGATTATTTGTAAGCAAAAATAGGTACGTTCCAATTTCAAAATTTCCCTCCACATCGAGCTAATTTAAATTATCGTGTCTCATTAAAAAATGGATCTGCGCCGGGAACATTTTCGCGCTATGATTTTTTACGATTTCAAGTGTCGCCTGAAATCGGACGAATCGTACGATAGACTTCAAATGTCATTCATGGATGAAGGTCCTTCTAAGGCAACCGTGTATCGTTGGTATAACGAATTCAAGCGCTGTCGACTAACTTTGGGGGATGAAGAAAGAAGTGGTCGCCCTTTGACGGCTGTTACGGAAGAAAATGTGCTAGCAGTGAAAAATTTAATCCATGAAAATAGGTGAGTTACAAGTGATTCAGCACATACTGCAGGTTGGATCGGGAAGTCTTCACGAAATTCTACACGTGCATCTTCGTGTGAGGAGGATAGTTTTACGCTGGGTGCCGTACAACCTCACCGATGCTCAGAAGCAGGCCCGTGTGGAATGGTGCCGTGATATGATAAACAAATTTGAAGCAGGCTCGTCTCGGCGTGTTTACGACATCATTACATTGATGTGTCTATTTATCAATACGATCCAGAAACGAAGCGCCAGTCGACGGTTTGGGTGTTTCTAAACTAATCAACGCCTAACAAAGTGAAGGGATCTAGAAGCGGGGGGTAGATTTTGATCGCGAGCTTTTTCAACTTGACTGGTTACTTGGTGTCAATTTCTTTACGGAACCAAAGAAGCATCAACGCTGACTGGTATGCTACCAAATGCTTGGCAAAAGTTTTCTCGGTTGTGAGCAACGAGCGACCAAACACAGGGCTCCGCGAGCTACTGCTCCACCACGACAACGCGCCTTCGCACACCGTGCTCAAAACGAGGAACTTCCTGGACAGCACGCCGGTCAAACTCCTGGGTCACCCTCCTTACAGCCCTGACCTAGCACCGTGTGACGTCTTTTGTTTCGAAAATAAAAAATCAACTCAAAGGGATACAATTTTCGTCGCCAGAAGACGCGCTGTCAGCGTTCGAGCAGGCTGTAAACGAGGTGTCTGCGGCGAACTAGAAAAAGTGTTTCAAAAACTGGTTCAGACGCATGAAAGTTTGTATAGAGGCTAGTGGAGAGTACTTTGAAAAGATTTAATAAAAACATTTACCTATAGAACATTTTTTTTTAATTTTCGCACAACTTTTTGAGTGTCCCACGTAAGTGTAAATGTGACACCCACTAAAAATAGCATTTATTTACGTTACACGTCCCGGTTTAGGTCTTAAAAAATCATATATATGAGTACCAAATTTCAACTTAATCGGTCCGGTAGATACGGAGCAATTCGGCTGTGACAGACGGACTGACAGACAGACAGACACATGAGTGACGGTATATCCTATAAGGGTTCCATTTTCCTTTTCAGGTAACCCTTCAAACAAACAAGTACATACAGGCGAACATAACTATAACCTCTTCCTTTTGGAAGTCGGGTAAAAAGCGTGTTAATTCCGAGAGGTAAGTTAGTTAGCCCCTGTGACTAGCGTAGGTAGAGTAGCTGCTGACGCTACTCTAGTACTCGTACCTAGTGCATTATTTTCCGACAGATTTTGGATCAATACTGGCCAATTATGGAATTAAAATAACAAGGGATTGTTTTAAAATCAATTTCAAAGTATTTTATTTCACATAAACCTACATGGGCACTTAAGAAACGTCAGAAGCTAGGTGCACGGTTCCAATTGTCCGTTTCCTATGGAGAAGAGCCGGCAAGAAACTCCACGGTTATCGGTCACCATCAATGACGTCAACACAATAAAGGCCAACAGTGGCACTTTTCCCATTTTCTATATCACGCACTCTCGATATAGAAATTCTATTGATAAAATAATATGATCATAATGCAGCTGACTGCAAAACCACTGCCTTGATAAGTCGGTTTAGTGCCAAAAACTACCCAGTGCCATGCCAACCGCCGCGGAGGGTTGACGAAGTGCGTCATAACTACTTCATCGCTCCATTTCATAATTTTCCCGCGCCTTTTTGGCGAAGCACGTCTATAAGCTCACAGAGTCCTTATGAAGGAAGAAAATTTCGCGAGTTTTCCTTGGGACTTCGTCAAAACTTTAACGTGTTTAAAGGACAATAATTTCTACAGAATATAAGTAAGTAATTATGTAATATTTTTTTGTATCTACCTACCTATAGAAACACTTATTATCATCTAACTTTCCTGTCTTTCAGTCGAATCATGTGCCCAACTTATTTGACTTACAATTATTCCAAAACTTAGTGACTTACCTACCTACTTTTATGGTAGGTTAGGTCATAGCTTTGCAGTGTTTTGTGTCCTAGGTTGTCTAGGGGGAGACTTGGCAACTGGCTCGGTGCCAGTCTCGCCCACCCAATGTCGGCGGCGTTTCAGGGTGTAATAACTTTTAGTGATCGAGACAGATGAGCATGAACTGTTTTATAAACTGTATTATTTATGACGTGTGACTTCTATTAGACCGTGAATGAATTATGTTTTACGAGTTTAAAAGTTATTTCAGTTGTAGGGTCCAATTCTTCTTGTACCTGGGTACCCTACTTCTTGAACTTTGTAAAACTAGCTAAATAATAGAATTACCTCGCATAATTAATCAGGAGCGGATTATTTTAATCCTGAAACTTCAGGTATAATGAAGTACACGTGAATGAAGTTTAGCATTTGAGTAACTTTTCAAAAATTCATAAAATAAATAAATAAAAATATCAATAACTTGAGTTGTTTATCACGACGTAAGTCCTCATAACTTTCGGTTGATAGAACTTTAGCAAGTCCATAATTTCTAAATCAACGAATCATATTCCATAATGAAGAACAGATAATAAAAAGGATCCGTCTTAAGAGTATAATAATTATCTCGTAAATGGCATAATGTCTCGCCTACTCGACGCCTGTCGGAAACTCCGCCTGTCCTTGGCGTTTAAAACCCCTTGCCTAGGACTACAACCTTATGAACTTATGACCCGTAAAACATTGATCCAGATATTATTATGCAGTTCATAGACATTTTTTAATGCTTCGTAGAATAATTTATGTTGTGAACTGCGCCGCAGCTACGAGCTGATAATTACTGTTTATCCTACACTACTTTATAAGGCTTGGATTCCTTTTCCATTTCCATACTTTATAGAACACTAGCTTCTGCCCGCGACTTCGTCTGTGTCAAATTTATAGTGCCCCCGACCCACCGCTTCGCATCGCATCGCCCGGCCGCGCCAAAAGCGTTCTTTCCGACGTTTTTTCTTATTGCTCGGCTCCTAAGAATCATTGCTTCCTCAAAAATTAGGCTTTCAAATACAAAAACAATTACTTATTCAAATCCGACTAAGAGACTAGAGATTAGCTCGATCAAAGAAACAAACAAACTCTTCATTCATTCTTTATTATTAGTATAAATAAAAATAACGAGGTAACTAAAGATTACTTTTCCGAACGACAATAAAATAATGGATTGTGATTTATTAACACGGTCAAACACAAAACGCCCATTGGCCTCATAACAATAAAATGTCTATTGTCTCGTTCAGTGTCTATTACAACTGTTACGATACGGTAGTAGAACTACGAGTAAAGGCTTCTTCATACTGGCGCGACTTGCCGCGCGACGCGTCGCGACACAAAGGCACCGCTTGTAGCGCTAGGTACACGCGGTGTCTTTGTGTCGCGACAAGTCGCGCCAGTATGTAGGAGCCTTAACAGTGGCGGATTTACACATTTTCCAAGTATAGGCTGTCAAAGTTTTTGCCGCCCTTACAATTGTTAGTTTCAGATTTTTTAGAATCCAACAATTTGATTGAAATGGCACAATAAACAGTTTTTGGATATATTTCTGAGTTAATCAAAGCTCAATCATGTACAACTAATATGGCGAGGGTAATGTAAGGCGGCAAATCAAAATGAGACCGCCCCCAGGACTTCTGAGCATTTCTAGTAACATTTTGCAGAAGTTAAATAATGTCAATAAAAAAAATTACATTCACTGACATTGGCCCGTCTCGTAACCTGGGTATTACTGGGTATTATTAGGTTTTTTTGAAAATTCATACGGAGTTGCTTTGTTGACATATGCATAAAAGTTAGAGAATTAGAACGAAAATCTTGCACGCCGTGGCCCCTTCATACTGTATATAATAGTAAATTTATCGATTTATAAAGAAACCATGAGAATGAATAGAATGTAGGATGCCAAATTTCGAGCGAATCGAGCTCGAAAATTGTAGCACACCAGCTTGTGTAGGTTAGGTTTTGGAAACAGAAGTGACTTGTTGAGTTAGATATGCAGAAAAGACTGACAATTAAAATAATTTCTATAAGAGCGAAACGTAGTGAACATTTTAGCACCCTGCAATTAAATGCTTTTTACTGAACATATTTTGGCCTTGTTTGGGATTTGATTAAAAGTACTTCTCAAGATTTGGGGGCCCAAGATTTACAACATGTTCCAGAATTAACGCACACCACCAAACACACCATTTAGAATATTATGTCAAAATCATAATATTACTATTATTTATAAAACATTTTGTATTTATTAAATAAAAAACGTTTTAAATGCTGTATCTTATGAACCGTAATAAGAAGACAGTTGAAATTTTCACAGATTGTGTATTTCTATTGCCGCTATAAAACAAATAATAATAAAAATAAAATAAAGTAACAAATTAAAACCTTTAATTTTGAAGTTTATTTTATATTTATTAAAAGAAACGTGTTTTTTTGACGTTTTTGCTAAATATTGTACGGTAGTACGGAACCCTCCGTGTGCGAGTCCGACTCCCACTTGGTTATACTGATTGTGGGAGAAAATTGTGGTCACATTACAAAACGCACGCACGCAGTCGCACCCGTATAAGGATCTAGCGTAGTAGGTTCTTCGACCATTTTTGGTTTCTTTTGACCATACTGCGAAAGTGTGACTGTAATTTACGTAGTTTTTATTATTTTTGGGATGAATAATTACCTGTATTAAAAATGTTCTAAATCTATTCAGTAAACGATTCTGAACAAACTACTGTCATAATGTGCATTCATTTAGTTACACATTGTATACTGCTACCTATTTTATGCTACGTCGAAATCCAAATGGACCTGTTGGGTAGGTACTTTTAAGGCTCCTGCATACTGAGGCGATATCGCGGGCGCGACAGGCAGCAATATGCCTTTCGCGCCCGTGACTTTGCCCTAGTCTGTAAGAGCCTTTATAGATCAGAAACGATGACAGAGTAAGCACAATTAGAATCACTTCATCGTTTATCATAAGTTCCTCTCTTGAATTTATGAAAACGCAACTCGCGACTCTCCGTCTGTGAACTTATAACCTAAGAACTTATCCGAGTTACCCACGTTTTTAGGATTCCACACCGGAAGGGTGATCAACGTAACCCTATTACTAAGCCTCCGCTGTCCGTCAGTCCGTCCGTCCATCCGTCTGTCTTTCAGCGGGCTGTATCTCATGACCCGTAGCAAACAGTTGAAATTTTCACAGATTGTGTATTTCTATTGCCGCTATAACAATAAATAATAAAAATAAAATAAAGTTAATGATTCTAATGATCATAATTCTCACTAAATCTTAATGGTTCTTGTGCGGGACAAGTGAACAGTAAAAGTGTATAGTGATAACAGGAACTGATAGGACAGTACATAATAGTATACGTTATTATTTTTTTATAGTTTTCATTATACTTTACTGAGTAATTGATAGTATTAGATTGCCTATTTGATTATGTTTTATATCCTGTTTTATATTTTTCTTGTATAGTTTATTAGTTGTAGAAACTAAAAACATAAAATTATAGTATATTAAAATAAGAAAACATAAGAAAAACGAGAAAATTGTCGTATGGCTCTCGTTACGGTAAAGTTTTGTTATACTTAAGCCTAATCATCGCATGGTTCTCGTTACAGTAAAGTTTTGTTATACTTAAGATTAATTGTTGGCTCTTACTACGGTAAAGTTTTGTCATAGTTAAGCTTACTGCGCCGACATCCACTTCGCGCTCATTGGCTATAAGTCCTGTGATCTGATTGGCTGACCAATCACAGGGCCTACATTGTTTTGAATAAATTCCGTAGCCTTTTTGGGTGTCGACACAGTTGGCGGGAAATAGCAGTAAGAAGAACACTCTGAAATAAAGAAGATCTACAAGGAAAACAGCTGTATTCTTCACCAACCCAGCACACAAATGTGCCCCGTACTGCACAGTTCTAATTATTATAATTCTGTAAAATACATAGGTATTTGTTATGGTCACGAATCATATTTTGATCAAGATACAACTTGACACTGACCTGCAAATTGCAAACAACGTAAGAAAATTTGAATTTCGCGGGCTCACACTGTGGATCCACCTTTTTGTTTGGATGGGAAATCATCAAATAACTTCTCCCGCTCTGGGCGGAGCGGGAGGGTGTGTCAGACTCTTACTGGCTAAAACCCACCCGTATTCCTTCCTGTTGCCTGTGTTGCCAGGGGCCTCGATGACCCTTTAGTACCTCCCCGCGACTTCCACCTTAAGCCAGCTATCTTCATTTCGTGACCTACCTACATCGTAAAGCGAAACTTTAAATTTAGCGATTAAATTTAACACACGTTAAGACCTGGGTTGGGACATAGGATACTTTTTATTCCGGGAGTACGTTCCCGTGGGATAATTTCCGACCACCACGTGGGCGAAGCCGGGGACAAAAGCTAGAGATCAATAATAGTAAGGTTGGTTAGGTTACATGTCTTCCCAAAAGAAAAAAACATTGAAAAGAGTAATGTAATATAAATTTTCGATAGGAGCGGTTGGACGTAGACATGTCCGAAAAAAAAGAGTAAAATTATGCCAAACTAATGATGCCATCTTATTCGATTACTTAATGCCTTCATAACTTGTGGTGATGAATTTCTTCATAACTCCCATATTTCGGGAGTAATTTGAGAAAATGTGAAATTTTACTATGAAAATGAGTGTATCGAGCTCTCTCCCTCCTGATTCCGGGCTTGTTTCAAGTAGCGGTCTCTAATATCATAATGCTAATACTAAGAGCTATATTTAATACTAAGACACATAGTGCGCCAAATGTGCACTTTCTGGGATAAAGAGTGATGTTTATTTTATAACACATTTTTTTTATTTTTTGTTTATTTTGTTGATTAAAACCGTTTTTCTAAAGGTTTACCTTATTACAATAACATTTCTGAGCAGCCAATTAGAGAAGATATAAGCTAATTAGGATATATAATTAGGGACTTAAGGTTTACATATAAAACTGATGCACTAATGATTACTGATAAGAACATTGCTATTATTTAATTACTAAATGGCTCTTAATACACTAATTTAGCATGCATCATTTACTAATTATCACAATAACTAATTACCTTGCAATATTTAACAAAGGATACCTGGGATACCTGGATTTTATATAAATAGGTCACTATTAGTAACTTTAAAATCAGTGTTGATTTACACCTCGTTGTATCCAAGCTAATCTCGCAATGTATTTTCCAAATTTTAATACAAATCTTGATATTCACGTTGCTTTATGCGCACGCGCACATAAAGATTTACGCGACTTTAACTATTTGTTCAGTGTTTTAAAAGATAACAGTTGTGTTCAGTTATGTGAAAGTGCTGAAACAAGTTTAAAAGACTGGTGTCGTCGATTTTGCTACCGCATTTATGCAAAATGGACACAGTCTGGAAGAAGCACAGATAAGTTTCGGAAGAAACATGAGATTTGGCTACAGGCTGCAATTCAATGGCCGGAATTACAGAATGAAAATATGGAACCTTCTACAGAAAATATAAGTGACGTCATCGAGCCCATAATTTCTCCTGCTAAATCTGATGCTTCAACTTGTACACATCCTAGTCCTCGTAAATCTTTTGAGGACCTTAGTAACCGGCAAAAAAGAAGACGCACTGAAGATAGTCTTTCATGCAGCAGTAGCAGCGCTGAAATTATGTTTTCGGCCGAAAGGGCGCTTCAAAAGGCAGGACAAAGCGATACAGCTTATGTTATGAAATACTTGACGGAGAATCCAGAAGAGGCCTCAAAAATCAAAGCCTTCATTGAAGGTAAATCAATTCAGGTACGGGAAATATCCCCTTTGAAGGCATTGGCTCTTTATGTATCGATGAACTTATCGAAATGGCGCTATAACACTCTTCGGGATTTCAACACTCAAGAAGGAGCTCTTCAATACCCGAGTTACTACATGTTGGTTAAAGAAAAAATTAAGTGCTATCCGGCCAAAGAAGATCTCACAGTTACAGAGAGCTCTGCAAAAATCAAATTACAAGCCTTGATGGATTTAACCTCAAGAAGACTTATTAGGTCGTTAGAAACCCCTGTTGATCCCAATCAACAGCTCGTATTGACCAGCAAATGGGGTTTTGACGGATCATCTAGCCAAAGCATTTATCATCAAAGGACGAGTGAAGATGAGCAAATCGATCTTGCTAGTAATTTTATGATTAGTCTTGTACCACTGCGGCTCGTCTCAAAAGGTGTAACAATTTGGGAAAACGAGCGACCATCTTCCACTTCATTTTGCCGGCCAATATTGTTTAAGTTTATAAAGGAAACCAAAGAAAATGTGCAGAGAGAGATGGCTGAAATCGAAGCAGAGATTGAAGCCTTAACTCCATCCACCATCACTGATGGAATTAGTGTCAAACACCAACTGCTGTTGACAATGATTGATGGTAAAATTCATTCCATTATATCCAATACAGCAGCTTCAGTGTGTGACATATGCAAGGCTTGTCCTAAAGAAATGAATAATTTAGAGTTAATCAAAGATAAACACGCAAACGAGGACATGTATAAATATAGCTTAAGCACCCTTCACGCTTGGATTCGCTCAATGGAATGCTTATTACACATTTCCTACAAATTAGACATAAAATCATGGCAAGTAAGGGGTGATATAGCAAAAAGGCAAGTTGATGACAGGAAGAAAAGAGTTCAAGAGGCTGTAAGAAGAGAAACGGGCTTACTTCTCGATGTTGTGAAACAAGGCAGTGGATCCACCAACAATGGCAACTCGGCAAGGAGATTTTTTGAAAACTACACTAAATCTGCTGAACTGACCGGAATAGATGCTATGCTTTTAAGAAAAATCTGTGTGATCTTGCAGTGTATTTCATCAGGAGAGAAGATCAACGTAACTAAATTCCGAGAGTTCTGCTTTGATACTGCTAAGCTTTACGTGGAGTTATACCCATGGTATTATATGCCTTCTTCACTTCATAAAATTTTAATGCATGGGCCAGACA
Source organism: Atethmia centrago (assembly GCA_905333075.3). NCBI lineage: Eukaryota > Metazoa > Arthropoda > Insecta > Lepidoptera > Noctuidae > Atethmia > Atethmia centrago. The sequence goes on from HG995368.1 coordinate 18,959,844, forward strand.
TAGTTCAGAACATGTCAATTGTGCCCATTGGTTTTCTATCCGAAGAGGCATCTGAGGCTAGAAATAAAGATTTTAGAAAATATAGAGAGGGGCATTCTCGAAAGCATAGCAGTATCTCATGCAATGAAGATATTATGCACAATCTTTTACTGTCTTCTGATCCACTTGTTACAAGTATCCGTCCAAAAGGAAATAAGTTTGTAAAAAAATCTTCTTTTAAGGAATTTTATGAGCTTACGGATTCTGAGAAAAGTGATATCGAATTTGTTAACATAAATGATTTAGCGGACATCGATTCTGAATTTGAATTAATTGATGATGATGATGATGACGAAGATAATTAAATGATGTTATTGTTTTAAAATGTGTAACTTAGTAAATTAGAGCTTACATCTTAATTATTTATTGTACTTTTAATGAAACTAGGTAATTTATTATCAACTTACTTAAAAGTCATACTCTCATCAGTTCTTGTGAATATTTTTGTTAATATATATTTCTGTATATATATAATATATTTATAGACCTCTTAATAAGTCTGTCTGCGGTTTAAAGTAAATACAAATGGGGAAAAAACGTTTTTTTTTTTTAATTTTCATTTCCTTTTATCCCAGAAAGTGCACATTTGGCGCACTATGTGTCTTAGTATTAAATATAGCTCTTAGTAATAGCATTACGATATTAGAGACCGCTACTTGAAACAAGCCCGGAATCAGGAGGGAGAGAGCTCGATACACTCATTTTCATAGTAAAATTTCACATTTTCTCAAATTACTCCCGAAATATGGGAGTTATGAAGAAATTCATCACCACAATTTATGAAGGCATTAAGTAATCGAATAAGATGGCATCATTAGTTTGGCATAATTTTACTCTTATTTTTCGGACATGTCTACGTCCAACCGCTCCCATACATTCGTTCCACTGTGTGGCGGTGAGTTGGTTCAGTTGATTGCATCTGTTAAGGGGTTGTGAATGCGTCATGGTGGAAAACGTTCCCTATTTAATAGAGCCCATATTCTAATATATTAAGTGCATGCATAAAGTATGTATTGTACTTATAACATTGATATATATTTAGTCTACTTCTAAAGTTAAGTAAGTACTTACTAAGTTTTTCATGAATCAGACATGGGATATAAGTAGGTCTATTTAAATGCCAGTTTTTCACCCATTTAGCAGATGCCTCCTACTAAATCAAACAGAAAAGTTTGAGGTTGTTTGACAAAGCATTTATTTCGTTTAAGCTATTTAGGTACAGGCACTTTTGAATTGTCAAGGAGTTGAAACTAGTTGCCCGTTGTAATATGTAGACCTTTTTGGAGATGAACGGGCAAGAAACTCCATTAACACTCTTTTAGCATATAATGTTCCCACTGCTGGGACAAAGGCCTCCTCTCTGTGAGAGGAAGTGGGCCGTAATCCACCACGCAAGCCCAGCAAGATATTACAAAATCCTGAGTACATTATTCTTGTTGCTTTAACAATAGGTATGTAAGGAAACCCTGTCCGATTCGTGAGGGTGTTGTTAAGTAGGTTATAGTGTTAAGAGTCTGTTCAAGAGGTAATTTTCTGAAAAAAAAAGTTACTCACCATTTTTCTTTAAATGGGTAATTTTACTTTACATGGGACGCGGACGACCGTGCCGTTGTGTAGCGGGTGTCTAGGTCTACCAGTGATAACTTATGACCTCAGTTGAAAATTTACAATTTTTTGGGTGATTTTATTACTATAACCGTGAATTTTAAATAGCAATAACTTTTGTATTATTATTTTGAATAATAACAATAATATTTTTTGCAATGTTATTGCAGTAAGAAGGTAAAAAAGTCTGCTCCACAGTATTTTTAGATGTGGCACAAGCTTTTGACAGAGTTTGACATTAGGGTTTGATATACAACCTAAGACTTATGCTGCCCAATGATTTTGCCGATAGCCTGCAATCATACATTACAGATAGAATGTTTCGAGTAAGGCACGAGGATGCCTTCTCCACGTTAAAAATTATTAAAGCTGCCGTGCCTCAAGGTAGTGTGTTGGGCCCAGTCCTCTACCTATTGTACACGTAAGATATACCAGAGCTGGAAAATAATACTATTGCAACCTTTACGGATGACACTGCCATTATGGCTACAGGGTCATGGCCATATAAAGCAATAAAAAAGGTACAAATCGCTCTAAATGAAGTTCATGACTGGGCATAAAAATGGACGTCAAATTGATGGATGGATGGCAAATTGAATGAATCAAAGTCACTTCATATTGATTTCACAAACAGGAATTTTAATTACCACCCAATCTTCATAAATGGCAACAAGCGCTATACGCAAGTACAGCCTTGATAAAATACCTAAATACCTTGGCATAACGCTTAAAAGCTCGTGCAGACTAGCGCGATATCACGGGCGCGACAGGCAGAAATATGCTTGTCGCGCCCGCGATATCGCTGCAGTATGTAAGAGCCTTCACGTGAAACTGTGCTGGAAAGCGCACGTTAAAAATAAAAGACAGGAACCAGACTTTTTTTGTTTTTCTGGGCGGAGCGGGAGGGTGTGTCAGACTCTTACTGACTAAAACCCACCCGTATTCCTTCCGTTGCCTGTGTTGTGGGGGCCTCGGTGACCCATAAGTACCTTCCCGCGACCGCGGCAGGAGGAACCAGACTTGCGTTTTAAAAACATGTATTGGTTGATTGGACGGTGTTCCTGCCTATCGATACATAACAAAATTTTATTATATAAGCATATTCTTATGCCAATATGGACATATGGCATCCAACTGTGGGGCTGTACTAAACCGACCAACATCAAAATTATTCAAACATTCCAGAATAAGGTACTCAGGAGTATTGTTAATGCGCCCTGGTATATAGGAAATGACGACCTCCATCGTGACCTAAAATGGAACGCGTCATCAACATAATTCAAAAAATTGCTGAGGCCCATGAACACCAACTCCACCAACATGTGAACATCGAGGCAATTCTGCTGTTAGACCAAACAAATCGCGGGAAAGTTCGAAAGGGTTACCGAGGCCCGTGGAAACACAGACAACGGAAAGAACACGGGTGGGTTTTAGTCAGTAAGAGTTTGACACACCCTCCAAAAAAAAAAGACTAAACAAATATAGTAACGCAAAACCCGCGAAGACTAAAACGAACGAACGAGTTAGTGTAGTGTAAAAAGTGTAGACATAATAGTGACAATGACACACATACTCGTATAACACATGAACAAAGTGTTTATATTATTATATCGGGCTCTAAGAAAGTGGAACGAACTTGTGTAAAGTACAAACCACACTATTCTAACTTTTAAAATAATTGCCACGTAAAAAATAAGTCTTATTAAAATTACTTATTAGTCTTATAGGCTTGATTGTAATTAATTATTAAGAACCTGGTTCTATTTAATAACGAATAAAATTGTGACGCTGACTTTCCAGCTAGCACCCTAATAGCGTTTAACCCCCTATCAATCACAATCTGAATGATTTTGAAGTATATTGCTAACCCATTGCTTCTTATGTTCGAAAAATATGTCTGCTTATCAACGTTAATAACGCAGTGAATGTTGTCATAAACCTGTAAAAAAAACCCTTTGCTAACGACTCCTCAATCTCTCTCGATCTAGCTTATTTTTTTATATGACGTGTAATAGTGATTTCAATACCCTATTTACGGAATAAACAATTTCATTTCATTTCATTTCAGTTTGTTATGAAATTACCCTGCAGGGTGAAAAAATTACGGCGCGTTGCATTCCACGCGCGCCTCAAAGAGATGTCGTCAGAACAAGTGTAGGGCCGATGCCTGCCGGGGTCGCGGGAAGGTACTAAACGGTTACCGAGGCCCCTGGCAACACAGGCAACGGAAGGAATGCGTGTGGGTTTTAGTCAGTAACAGTCTGACACACCGTCCCGCTCCGCCTAGAGCGGGAGAAGTTATTTGATGATTTCCCACACAAAAAAAAGGGTGAAAAAGTTGCGATAAAATTCCTGTTTGGTAGACGGGCGGAGGCTAGCCGCTTCCGTTTCATCTTGTGCCAGACAACAACTCACCTTGCCAAATGCCTGTTAATGAAACATGTTCTAATTATAGAGATATCAAAGAATTAAACGAACTATGGAGATCGTAAATTCACATAATCATATACCTACTTACTTGACTACTATGATGTAGTCGGTAAATCTACCACGTTCAGGGCCGTCTTTAATCTATTGAACGCCCTGGGCACTTCAGGATAATGGGGCTCCTATGGAGAATACAGGATACAAGAACAAGCGAAGCCACTTCGAAATTTATAGCACCCCGCCTCGGATAGGTTTAGTTTTCTTTTGACCGATCATACAGAAATAGGTGTTACTTTGTCGACTTATGCACAAAAGTTTAAGAACTAAGAAAGTTTTGGATCTATGACCGAGTGAAGCGAGCGCGAAAATGTTAGCACGCCGATTGATTGATTTTCTTAGCTTTTCTTTTGACAGCCTCTAGCTACGATGCTGGCAGGAACTAGTGGGGCCCACGGATCTCGGGACCCTGGGCATTTGCCCAGAGTGGCCAGTAGAAAAGACAGCCCTGACCAAGTTTATCAGCAACGCATCCATGACATTTTAGCTATTTTATAAGCACAGTTAATTTTGTCTTTGAATTATAGGTATGTCATATTTCGTAGCAGAACGCAGTTTTCTTTGCTGCATGCTAGGCATCATCATCATCTGCCTAGCCTTTTCCCAACTATGTTGGGGTTGGCTTCCAGTCTTACCGGATACAGCTGAATACCAGTATTTTACATGGAGCGACTGCTTATCTGACCTCCACAACCCGGTTACTGGGTAACACGATACCCCTTGGTAAGACTGGTTGTCAGACTTTCGAGCTTCTGACAACCCGTAACGACTGTCAAAGATCTACAAATGACAGCCGGGCCCAAAGGCTTATCGTGCTTTCCGAGGCACGGAGGGGTCTTGGTATGTAAAGATGGTCACCCATCCACGGACCAAACGCGGCAAGCGTAGATTAACTTGAATGATCGACCCATGCGGCTGTTATTACGTAGCCACAAGCCCCATATAGCTAAATACATATACAGGGTAAAAATGAACGGTAGGCTTGTGTGGGAATTTCGTACCGCTAATAAAATTTGGTGTTTTAGGATATTTTTTGTTTTAATTTGTAGTTAATATGATAGACAAGCTCTTTTAAATTCTTGGATTTTTAGAACTTGGGACGTAAAAGTTATAATAACCAGTTTTATTTTTTAAGGTTATGTACTAGTGTACCAATGTAGATTGTTACATAAAGGCACTTAAATATTGTTTCGGTAATGAAGTATATGTTCTAGATTGCTTGTCGCTATTTTTGTAGTGTTTTACTTATTATCAAGTAGGTAAATTGAGATGAGGATCGTACCTACTCAGCGGAGTGCATTAGGAGATACCTATGTCCAGCAGCTGACTGCAACAGTTTGATAATGATGAAGTCCTGATGAGGTTTTGAGTGTAGGTAAATAAAACAATACAGCTAATAGTTTTTTTTAAGTACATTTTTTTTATTTATAATTAATTAATTCTTAATATTACTTCATCTAAGAAGGGGGCAGGTCGGGTAATACCCTCATGGCGAGCATAGCTTAAATATCAACATAACTGCGTTTACTTTACGACTAAATTACGTGTAGTTATTAAAATCTTTTTTTTATATTATTAATTAATCCGAACTTCTAAAAATACACTTAGGTACCTACATGAAAATAAATGGCATAGTTGCCTTAATATGTGGTACAAATTCTATAACAAAACAACAAAAAAAGTAAGCGGTACGAAATCTGCCGTTCACCTTGAATTAACTTGCGAAACTCTTCAGACATGATGAGTATCGCGATATCTTCAGTTCAAAATGAGAATAAAAAAGATGTGATGTTTTTTTTTGGGGCCAACCACTTTTGGTTGTGTTGTTACTTGAAGTATGAGTTGACAAAATCTGTTTTCTTTTGTTTTATAGTGTTTAGATATCCATACCAAACAAGTCTGTGAAGTTTATGCACAAAAACCTAAACCTTTTTTAAACTGATATTGCAAGTGACTACACTAACTGCGGTTGATGACCCCACAAAAATATCATCAAATAATTTATTTTTCGTTTTATCTTGTTTAGATATCGATACCCATCACGTCTGCGGGGTTTCGCTAGCAATTTTAATTTGACCCTGTATAAATAAAGGAACCTATAGATATCATCAGAGTCTTTGACTAAAATCGACTCGTTAAAACCGTTTCTCTAGGTATTAATATGAATACTCTGACATTCTGACATCGGTGAAGGTAAACATCGTGAGCAAGAGGAAACCTGGTCTTTAATATAAGCTTAAATCGCAAACCCGTCTCGAGCAAGCGTGATGATCAATGCTCGTGCCTTCTCTCAGGTATGACAAGACGCTTTTGTCCTTCAGAGGGACAGGAATAAGCTGGTATTATATACCGTATTTAATATACATGTCGCACCAACTAGCTTAATTAGCCGTTTAGTTAACAGCCTAACTGTTAGAAGTAGCGCTCGCCGGCCGCTGCCGCGGCACCGCTCGCTTCGCTCGCTCGGCTCGCGCGCGGTCGGTCACAACTCTAACCTTTCTTTTTTGTTCTGGGTTGGAAAATCCTCATCGATGTCCTTCGCCCTGGGGCGAGCGGAGGGGTCTGTCAGACTTACTGACTAAAAACCACCCCGGTGTTCCCCTCCTACACTTGCACCGAGGATCATGGGATCTAGTGCGACTTCCGCGATCCCCGGCTAGTGCCGGCCCGCCATTGCGGGCAACCTCAGGCTGACGGGGGGAATGAGGTGTAAAACTCCCTCCGCGTCGTCCAATAGGGGCGCACGTGGAACTCTACGCGCCGCCGCCTCGGGTCCTGTTATGTGGGGGGCGACGGATGTCCTCGAGTCCGTCGCCCCTGGACCCATTTAGGGGGGCTGGAAGAGGGCGTTGTCCGCCCCTTGCCCGGTGCGCCAGCTGCGGGCAGGGTGAGTGTAAGACATCTCCCGCTCCCTTTCCGCAGCCTCTGCGACATGACTGTTTCGCACACAGATCAAACCTAACCTAACCCATTTGATCGGGGAGCCCTGGCTTAGTTACTGCTACCACATTGGCTCGCGCGTGGTTGGTCACAGTTCTAGTTGTCCTTCAGCTATTTAATTGGATGCCGGCGTTTAATGAACGGCCTAGGCGTAGTAGGCGTCCAATTCGCTGGCTAATTTAACCAGATGGCTGCGACATACATACCATGAATAATAGAAAAGTTGTGAAACTCGTGATTTTGATAAACGATGCTCGAGACACGTGTAAAGTATTGTTGGCCCGTTCCCGAGTGTTGCACGTGACACAATCGGATGCAATGCCCTTTAAACGACGTGACGTGACGAGTTCAGAGAAAATAACGTGACACAGACCTACACACAATTGGTGACCTACATTTATAGGTAAAACGTTAATCGAGAAAGAATAATTGAATACTTCGGGGTGGATAACAAAAAGGAACGATTTATTAGGTACCTAACTAAATTAAAGTTTTGGAATTTATGCTTCTTCGTGGTTTTGGTGTAAGAAAATTAGTTATATCACCCGTCTTGTTTTTCTTAATTGGGCGAATTTTATTTAGGGCAAAGATGGCGGCTGTGTTTTTCCGAGGATTCTGACGGTTCTTTTTTCATTTTTAGTTTTTTCTAGAACGAAGAAGCATAAATTCCAAAAACTATCCAGAATAGCAACTAGCCACCCACCCTCTCCACCTCTTCACTCCCAACACTTGCGGTCCCCGCGGGAGTTGTAGACCAAAAAACCCTCCAGAGAAGGAAAATTAACCTTAAAGCAACTCTCAACAATAAAAGAAAGTTATATTTTAAACATAGCAACATAAACGACCAAACTTTGTAGACTTACCTATAGCCTTTTAAACTCAAGCATCTGAAACTCTACATGTTAAGTAGGTAGGTAATATACTTACTTAAGTGACAGTGGAAACAAGAATATCTATTTATTTAAGGCTTTATTTTAATTTAGTTAAATAAATAAATAAATTAGCCTTTTATTTCTTGCTGTTTGAATTACAAAAATAATACAAAACAATATAAAACTGCATGCAATCATAATTCATAATAATAATAATCTTTATTATAATAATTATCTTGTCAAATTTATCAGCGCTTGACGTAAATTGACGTATTTTTAGTAGGCAAGTTTTTAATCACGTCTAAACTTGTATAGAGTAGTGACAGGCGCTGATTAATTTGACAGGACTAAACTAAAATTTATCTTCTGTCCTTTTCTTATTGAAATAGAAAGAAAAAGATGCACTGAACTTAAATTTAGTTTAGATTGTGAACAAGGGAATCGGCACCAATATCAATATATTATGTTACTTTCCTATTCTTAAATTATTATAATTATTTATTTTCTTTGTTACATTTTATTAGTATAAATATTTTAACGCTTTCAGTATTTGTAGCAAGAACCTCTCATAACAGAAGGTGAAGGCCTCCCCCAGAGATGACCAGCGGCCTTTTTTTATTTTATTATATTTTTGTTAACCCTTATAGTTTCGCCATGTCCGTCTGTCTGTCTGTCTATACCCACAGTAGCTCAGCGATGCTTTGCTTAGTACTAGTAAGCTGTAATTTCGCATAGGAATATATATTAATCACGCCGACAAAGTTCTAAAATAAAACATAGAAAGAAGGTTTTAATAATAATAATAATAATCATTTTATTATCAGGCAACTAGGGCCCATAAATAGAATACACAAAATAATTTTATACAATAATAAACTAATACATATTAAAAACCTTAAACAATTATGACTATACACGTAATGTTGACGGCGTCGTGTATCGCTGCGTGGTGTCGCGTAACCGTCCTCGGAAACGTCGATATACGACACCTTTCGGCCAAAAGTCCACTTTCAGGCAAGTCTGTAGATGGTGGGTTGGAACTCGTACCACGAATGACTTAAAGTTGATGTTGTGGCGCGATTCCAACCTTTCAACTCTCAGAGTCCAGTTGGTCTTCACTTTTAAATACTGCACGACTTCCTCGTTTGTAGTGGAGTGATGCAAACGCGAAAGGTACAGCTGCGTCGTAGGCACAGCGGGGCGCAGCAGCATATTGGGTCCACTCGGTGCGGTGCCGCACAGGTTACGTGAACAAGGCTTCTTCTTCTTCCTTTTCACTTTTGTGAAATCCTCCTCATCAACTTGGCTGCAGGTTCTTGGCAAGGAGCTACGGACCGCAGTCAGGGCTGGTTGAGTACCCTTTTTCTGTGTTTCTCCTTTTCTAATTTGTCGCTTTGGCTGCGACACATCTGGTTTGCCACCGGAGACAGTCCCTGTACCTACGTGTTTGATATTGATGATATTTTTTGTTATCGTCTATCCCATAGTGTGGGGTATCTTTGGATAGGCCGTTTAAAAATATTGCGGGTCTGTGAACATCAATTTTCGATTCAAGGATCCGTTTGCGTATTATTAAGCATTAAATTGCTAATTTTTGTTAGAGTCAAGGTCCCCCCCCCGCGCCAGCTAAATGAATAAGTGAAAAAAAATCATGGCAGTAGTACTTATAATGAAATTAAAAGGAAAACTATCACAGCTAAGGGGCTTTACAAGTTAATTCTAAAATCTCAGTAGGTAAGTATCCTCTTTACACTTAAAACTTTAAATACACATTCAATTCAATAAATTAATCTAGTGTACCAATAACTGTAAAAAAAAATTGTTTACTTATTTACAAATAGGAATATACAAGGTGTCGTTTTGCATCCTTGTCAAATTTCAGGAGGCTGCTACGAAAGACATACATAATCAAATAAAATTACGATACCTACTCATTAATTATTACACACTTGTTTTTTTAGTTACTTAAGTTTGAAAGTATTTTAGAATACACCACTTTCGCAGAACAGAATCATCCCGTTGCGTATGCGGTAGTGTGTGTGTAAAAGGGCAGTTACAGTGCAGTATCACACGGACCGCGTTTTAACATGCGTGTCTCACACACGCCGATTTCCAAAAATTAGAAAGAAAAAAAAATGAACTACTTTTTTTTTTTAAAAAACGTTACCCCACACTAGGAATTTCTTCCTGTATCGTGGGTGCGTTTACAAACATAGAAACTCACAAACACAAACACCCAGACCCAGAACAATTACTTGCAGATCATACAAATATTTGTTCCGTGCGGGGATCGAACCCGCGGCACGCTTATTTTATTATTGATTCTGGTCGAGAACCATTAGCATAGTCACCTCCTTGAATTTGACGAGGATGCAAAACGACACCTTGTATTTGATAGTACTTCCTTGTCCAATGAAAAGTTATTGATCTGCCCACCCCAGAGAGGTAATTGCGTACCACACTATCAGTATCAAATTGATACTGATAGTGTGGTACGCAATTACCTCTGTAAAATTACCTCTCAAATGTAACACATTGATACTATCAATGTGTTACATTTTGACAGTTCAACAACATTCACTGCTTTATTTACGTTGAGGCGCAGACAATTTCTTCGAACATATGATTAGCAATATACTTCAAGATCATTTAGATTTTGATTTTGATTGTGTTTACTAGTACTAAGTAGCTAAACGACTAAAATCGTAACACTACTAGAGTTACGTAAGGGCGTCATTTTTAATCACTTATCGGTATACGAGTACCGCTATACTGCTCTCAAAACGGTGAAGGAAAACTTCGTGAGGAAACCGGCATGTCCTAGAACCAAAAAATTGTAAGACATGTGACATCTACCAACCCACACTGGGCCCGCGTGGTGGATTACGGCCCACTTCCTCTCACAGAGAGGAGGCCTGCGTCCCAGCAGTGGGAACTTTATAGGCTGATTATGTATGTTATGTAATCAATATACCAGCCTCAACCCTTCCGAAGATTTAGCAGTGCTTGTTTAGAAACAAACACATAGTAGGCGATACCAACACTTCTGCTTCTATTTTTGGCTCCTCCACAATTTCCGTGATAGCTTCCTTTACACCTCACTACCCAGAAAAGAACGATACAGACTTCTAAACCCGCCGTATATTTGATAAAAATATCACCGTGAGAACTTAGGTACAGTGTGTTTGAAATGAGCTGTCAATTAAGTCAATCACTGACAACTCACTTCAAGCTAAGTTTTCACGGTAAATTTTTAGGTTCCGTGGTGAACAAGGAACCCTGACTATATCGGCTGTAGGTACTTGGAACTTTCCACCGAAGAGAAAGTATGACGCGAACTACAGTCTACAGGCGGTAGTTCACGTCATACTTTCTGACGTCATAATACCAACAAAAAGTTTACATAACAAGTACCTACGTCAAACAAAATTACAAAATATATATCGTGGATGTAAAGATAAAACTTATTAAGTGACATTTTTACGAAAATTATCTGATTATAATCTTTGAGACAAAACTGTCTAAGTTCATTATGTTTACCACTTCTTGTCTGTCAAGTTTTTCGTAAAAATTCCACTTAGTGAGTTTTTGACACCCACGATATATTTATTTATTTTATTATTTATGTACACATAATAAAATGCATATAGATACGACATACATATAATTTTGAGTACTGCTTATTTCTTAAGATTTGTCTTCCAGCAGACAATACTTATTCCAGAGATATACCTACTTATCCCGTTGCAATTAAAAACTCCCTAGAGTGCTCTAGACTTTGACTGAATGAAATGATTTGATATTCATGTCTAGTGCGACGGAGCACTTATCGTAACCGAATAAGGTTCATATTTCTGTAACAAAAAATTGATTATAATAATAGCGTAGTGTTCCTGCCAGGTGTACTTGGCTTGTAACAATATTCTAATTTAACTATAGTCTGGCAGCCCTTGATCTAATTTGAGTTAGCTAATCGCGTGTCTAGTCTGTTTTTAGGTCGAAAATTGTGTAGTAAATACATCGTCTTGTTAAATGAGAATTAACTTAAGTAGTATTATTTTATGTCCGAATATCGCACTACAGGGTGAAGGCTTCACAACTCTCCTTCCACTTCTCTCTGTCTAGGGCTACTAGGAAAACTCATTGTAGTCTACAAACAAAACGTTTTATACGTAGTTTTTACTTTTACGCACAGTTGGCTTGGTGGCTCAGAGATCGGCGTATTGAAGTCTAGTCAGCCGGGTTCGATTCCTGCAAGAAAATAATATCAATTTGGCCGTCAGTCCTAATGTAGGTCACGTTTTGATAAATAAATCAACAGTAACTCATGATAAAATGGAGTGAGTTTATGTAAATATTTAAGGTGTAAACATCTGAATGACCTTGCCAGGAAATATCAAACAAGTAGAATAAGACAGAGGCTTATCCCACGTATAACGTGTTGATTGGTATGTTTACGTCGATGTAACTTGACAGATAACGGACAATACGTCGTATCACTAAAGATCAATATTTACAAGGAATCAAGATTTATTTAATGCTACTTCAAAATCTTTATTTGTTGATGTAGGTACTAATGCACTTACAACTTCTATTTCTGTACCGTCATCCTGCTGAGCTCAATTCATCAGAATTCTTCGACAAATTAAAGGTAGTTAAGGTAAGTACATACTAGACAAGAGCAATGATAAGTCCGTAAATTGATTGCATCTGTAGCCAATACTCAAAATCAAAAGTAATTTGTTCAAAATAGGCTGAGAATCAGCACTTTTCGGACGTCAAAATTACATAAGACAGTCCCCCAAAAACGCTCGACCACTTTCTAGTGTTTTAGCTGGGAAGAAGAAGTGGCTCACTAATACAATACCTAGTCTGTAGGTACACACGGCTACATATCAAGCTTTAAGCTATCCACGCATTGTATAGGATTTCCGTACAATGAGAGATCAGCTTATATTGGAAAAATATAGCTTGATATGTAGCCGTATGTACGCATATTAGGAATACATTTTCCGCCTTCCAGATTGTCAAAATGCGAAATAATAGAATAGAATACTCTTTATTATCTACATCATGAAAATTACAGATACAAATGTAGAAATTTTACATAGGGTGACACAATGGGCGATCTTTTAAATGAATCCTTTGGATGGATTACAGGGAAAGGAGAGACAATACTGCAGGTAGTCTAATAAGAATATCTATAATAAAAATATAATATAATTGCATTGCACAGGTGTGAGTACTGTGTATAATAGAGTTACCATTTACCGGTTAATATGTCTTTCATTGACTTGAATGGGCCCTGGCGGCTGAGAGAATGTCATGCTCACTCAGATGTCTCGCTGATGGTGGCGCGTGTGTTGGATCATTAAGCTCCCTTCAAAATGGTTGCTGCTGCTGCTGATCCATGCGCCATGCTCGTGAACGGGCGCCGTCAGTTAAGACTGGTCACCTCTTAGCTGGCTCGGCTTATTTTTAATTATTTTATTTTGAAATTGTTTATTTTGCTACTATGGACGCGTTTTTTTTACATCGTCATTCTAAATTACACTCTCGGGGCATACAAGACTGCGTGGAGTCGGATTTACAGCGATTTGTTTCTGTTACTAAAACCTAACTTTTAGCAAATGCAGCAAACAATTTTACTACAAATGAACATTCGGAATAATACACATTATATAATACAATACTTGACATATGATTTTTTTTCATGCAAAATTGTGAGATTCAATTATTATAGTACTAGATATTATGACAGAATAGTTTTAGAAGTAAAGATAATTATGTAAAACAAAATTTAGAATTTTTGAACAATATGGTTACTGAAGTTTATAGGAAACGTGTTATGGATATAATGATTTTCGGACAAACAATTTTAGGAGAAGAAAGGTAGTAGGTACCACCTGCGACGCTTTGGAATGGGCCTTGACAATTCAAAAGTGCCTGTAAATGGTTTAATTGAAATAAATGCTTTGAGTTTGAGTTTGAGTTCTGTTCCTTTTACATATATAATATACAATAAATACATACATGATACATCATCATCTGCCTGCCTTTTTCCAACTACGTTGGGGTCGGCTTCCAGTCCAACCGGATGCAGCTGAATACCAGTATTTTACATAGAACGACTGCATAAATACATACATACACAAAACATTAAAATTATCTATATAATATATTCAATAACAATCATAAAACAAGAGTTAAGAAAGAAAGTAACTCTGTCTGTCTGTCTGTTACCTTTTCACTGGTTAAACAGATTTCGATGAAATAATTAAGGTATAGGACACAGGATACTTTTTATCCCGGTAGTACGTTCCCGTGGGATATTCTTTTACCTCGAAGCGGGCGAAGACGGACAAAAGCTAGTAGGTATTTGATATTTGTCTTATGATGTAACCAGAGTTCTGTTTTTCTTTACTTACTGTTACTAAGCGAAGGGAGTTAGCTTTTAACGAGACTCCGCAATGCAGAACACTGAACTTTCAAATCAATAAGTCTCTATCGTCTCTGCAATGACATGTCTGCTTTGATATAAAAAAAGTAAATAAAATGTAATAAAAAAATCTGCGTGAATAATTGTGCTAGGAAAGTAGGAAGAAATTTAACTCTGATTTGACGGTTTCTTCTTCTTTTTCGTGTGGTTAGTGACTAACCTGGTGTCACAGTTCCCACGCCGCCCATGGGCCTCTGACTTGGCTTCACATGCCGTCGAGAAATATCTCTCAGGCAGGTATCCTCACGATGTTTTCCTTCACCGTTTTTTAAGCGAGTAATAATACGCACATGAATTCAAAAAGTCAGAGGTGCGTGCCTTGAGTTCGAATTGACTGATGTATGACCAATAGGAAGAAAAATACGTGCTTCATCGACCTCTAATAATCTAGGATAAGGGCGGAAGGATGATTATTAGTGATGAAGATGATGCTACTCAAAAAAGATCGAAGATTTTGCTGACCAAAGACAGGCACAGTTTATTATCAGGACCGGCATGAAACTCTAACTTCTAGAAAAAGAAATAGTGTCAAATTGACTGCGCCATCGTTATCACAAAATATCACTCAAAATATCAGTTATCAGTGGACCTATTTTATTTTGCAAAGAATTGCAATGGTATTAAAATTATGGGATGTAAGATAAACTACAATTGAATAGCATATGTTTTTTTACTAAGATCGTCAGGAGAAATGAAAGAATCAACAGCTTATCAAGATATTTGTGTGGATATTTTGTAACTTTGTGTATATTGGAAAAATTGTTGTAGCTCCTGTGAGGGTAAGTAAAGCGACGTACACACATAAACTCACGCCTTTTTCAAATGGGAGTAGGCAGAAATTATAGAACGCCATCTGCTGCTATCATATCATACTCCTTGTGTTTCATTTACGTTACTTTTCTGAAGAACACCACTAAGGTCAGTGTATCTCCTTCTAGGTCGTCCTGTACCGGCGTTTCCACTCGCATCTGCTTTATAAATACCTTTTGTTAGTCGCCTTATATTCATCCTCTTAACATGATGAAACTCTCTAAGCATATCCTTTTAATTTTTTGTCACTACATCTTCTTTTAAACCGCAACGTTGTTTTATCACAATGACTCACTAATATACTAGTCAGCTGATATTTATAGACCGCTCTTAAGATAATTCCTCTGACCGAAACAGAAAAACAGCAAAAAATATTTGCGTTACCAACTGACTTTGAAGACTTTGTTAGTTACAAAGATTTATGGGATCCGATGATGAAGTATTAAGTTTGGTTCTGTTCGATGTCCACGATGAAAAGCAACATATAAAGTATTTTTTTAATGGGATGGTGTAACTTGCTGGTATGACATTCCAGTGCGAGGATAATCAATAAATAACGGAACCGTGCAATGCAATCTTCGGATGCCATGCCATGCATATATTGCAAGCATCATTCGTTTTATTTATACTCCATGTGTGTACATAGATGTTTTTTTTTTTTTTGGGTGGAAAATTATCAAATAACTTCTGCCGCTCTGGGCGGAGCGGGAGTGTGTGTCAGACTCTAACTGACTAAAACCCACCCGTAATCCTTCCGTTGCCTGTGATGCCAAGAACCTCGGTAACCCTTTTGGACTCTCACGCGACCCTGGCAGGCATCGACCCTTACACTTGTGCTGACATCTCTTTGAGACGCGCGTGGAACACAACGCGCCGTCAACCCGAGCCTGGTCCTTATCGGACGGCAAGCTACCCATTGCTCACCGTTCGCAAGCCCGCGCCTGCGATGGCCGGAAATCTGCCTGGGATTCCCGACGCCCAGGGCGTCTCTGCGGCGGCTAGGGGCGAGAAGGCGCGAAATTTGCTTTTCCCTCACCCGTCCGGCCTCCTCCTTCGAGCATTACTACTTCGCAGAAAGAGGTGACGGTCCTTGTCCTCTCGCTCCGTACCACGGCCTGGACCAGGACCAGACGCGAGAGATTTCCGCCGCCAATCGCCTCCACGAGTTCACGGCGGTGCTCTGCCCAAGTCGGGTAGACCTCCACCGTATGCTCCACCTGCACCGTGTTTTCCGGGCGAATAGATGTAATAGATGTAGCTAATAGATGGACTTGTCATGAATAAATGGCGATGCCAAATTCACTCGCTACAAAAATATTAAATCCACTCACTGACAGACCACGCAAAGCCTTCCATGCCGAACGGTTTACTCGATCTAGAAGCATGAAAATTTGTCTCCTACAGGGGTTAAATTGGGATGAAAGTTTGTATGCAAGTTCGTCATTTTTAGCCGACTTCAAAAAAAGGAGGAGGTTCTCTATTCACCTACATATATATTTATTTATTGATTTCACTGTTTATGTACAAACTTATAAACAGACAAGAAGAAAAGCACAGAAAAATATGCACAAAGGTGATGCTTATTTCTAAAGAAATCTCTTCCAGCATACATAAAGGAAAGTAGACAAAGATATGTAGACACCGTGTGTAATAGTAGAAGAGAAAACAGAATACATAAAAAAATATTTACTTATATTAACTTAAATATAAACATACAATAAGAGAATATACTTACATATATACATACTTCTAAAATAAATATCTCTAAAATACTTATATATAATTAAGTAGTATAAAATAATAAATACATAATATGCAACTATGGCCAAGTGGAAATATTCTTTCATTCTTCTTTTAAAAACAGCAACAGTTTTGCAGTTCCTAATGTCAGGCGGAAGTGAATTCCACATCCGCACTGCGTGCCCAGTGAAGTAGGGAGGAGAGATACTAAAATGCGACTTGCAAGGTGCATCAGAAGGACGGGCGTAGGAAAAACGTTCCCGCAGATAGGATGGTATTCTAGGATTATGATTAGGATTATTGTTATATAGCAGACACAATATCCAAAAGTTCCTGCGAAGACGAATGGGGCTAGGACCACTTGAGAATCTTGCGAAGGTTAGAAACACGATCATACTTTTTAAGGTTAAAAACAAAACGAATACAGATATGTTGCAAACGCTCAAGTTTATTTAAAAGCTCCCCGATAGAATCCAAATAACAGGCATCAGCATAGTCTATGATGGGGTGTATGAGAGTTTGGGCAAAAGAGATTTTGGTATTCACGGGCAAGAAGCTCTGGAGGCATTTTAACGAATGGAACGTGTAGTGCAGTTTGCGACTGACTTGAGCAACATGGGTAGTCCACGATAGGTAAGAGTCCAAGGTCACCCCAGGTTTTTAACCGTATTTGCGTATTCAATCTGAACTCCATTCAGACAGAGTAAAGGCAGCGACGCAACATCCATTATTATTCCCCCAACCGGCGGGCGATGCAATGCGACGTAGCGCGTCGCATTGCATCGCCCGCCCGTGCAATTACGAGTACTTCGTTTTCGCTTAGCGTTCTTTCTGGCTTTTTTTTTTGCTCGGCTCCTAAGGGTCGTAGCATGATGTCAATGACCTTGACATCATGACCATGATCTCAAGAATTGGGCTATCATACGCAAAAATAATTATTCGATTAGTTTTCAAATCCGATTGGTAGTTCCAGTGATACAAACTTTTTTTTCCTCAAAAGACCATTCCAGACAACAATCCACATAGTCCTCAAATGATCTGACCAATATTATTTCTGGATTCTTATACATATACTCATTGACATTGATATTTTTTATATATACAATGACATGAATATTTACTTTGTAAAGTATTATATTTTTTTTAAATTATTGTACATGTGAAGACTATATGTGGTATTGTTTTTATTTTTCTTTCAGTTAGTTTTAATCTTGATCTGGCAGTTTGAGTAATTTATGCGGCCTACCCAAATGTCTTTTCTTTGGTATCTTTCGTCGAATCGTTGAGCTCCTTAAGTTCTGAGTTGAGCTGCACGATTACTGACAAATGCGTGCATTGACTGGATAGGTCCACTGAATCTGTGCGGTTCTTTCCTCAAAAGACCATTTCAACCAGCAATCTACATAATCTTCACATGATCTGACCAAGATTATGTCTGGACTTTAAAACAGACTGTGACCTCTGAGTTTGTTTCGGCCTTTCTTCTCAGAGTAGTCAGATAGGAAACGCCGACCTCATCTAGTTTTTTTATATAATTGACGTGTAAAAGTGTTTGTACAAACCTACTTACAGAAATAAAATCATTTATCATTAGTATCATTACAAACAAACAAACTTAACCTCTTTACAATATCATTGCATAATCAGCCTATAATATTCCCAATGCTGGGACACAGGCGTCCTCTCTGTGAGAGGGAGTGAGCCGTAATCCACCACGCGGGCCCAGTGCGAGTTGGTAGATGTTACATGTCTTCGAATAGTTGGTTCTAGGACATGCCGCTGGTATAATATTATTATAGATACTAAATTTTGTTGTATTATCGGTTTTTGATAACACAATTCCTAAGGTTCCGAAAGAAGATCAGTTTCCGACGGGAAATCCCACCGACCAAACGGCTTGTTAAAAATAAATTATTTAAAAAACAAAAAACCCGACTGCAAAAACACATAACTGAAAAGGGAAAAACAAGCATTATAATCTACATAATTGTGGTATCGCAGGCGGGTTTTTTGTTTTTTAAATAATATTTTATTTCAAGCTTTTTACTTTTATTAATATATATATTTGAAAATAACTCATTATTAGCTTTTATTTGATACCAATATTGTTGCAATTAATTAAAAAAAAAACCTTCCCCTCCATTTTTTTTGTATTTTCAGATGCAATTTATAAATATTATATAGCCTATGTCACTTCCACAACTAAGACGAATCTAAGGACACCTCATATGTAAAAATCCATGAAGCCGTTTAGGCTACAGAGCGTGCCAAAGAAATATACATACATACATACATACATACCCTCGAAAAACATTACCCTCTTGAGGCAGTCGGGTAAAAATAAACACTTAAATGCGTGCGAAGCGCCAGTTGCGTATAAATTGGACAGGGATGGTTACTTATCATCATCTGCCTAGCCTTTTCCCATATATATTGGGGTCGGCTTCCAGTCTTACCGGATACAGCTGAATACCAGTATTTTACATGGAGCGACTGGGATGGGATGGTTACTTATAATTTCACTAAATGTACCTATGTTATCTAGGGCTACGAACTCTGAAATATTTTATTTAAAAGGGACTAGTTTCCATTTATGGAATTTATATTCAGTATTCATTCGTGCAGGTTTCCGAAATTTGTTGAATTATGTCCGACATAATTCAAAAAATTTCGGAATCCTGCACTACTCTTACTCCTAACCAAATTCTGATGATGTAATAGTGAGTGGAGCCTTCGTAAAAAATAGTTAATTTGGTGGACATCCTGCAGTCTTTGTGTTGGTTCAAGAGGCTCAAAACTTTGTAATTTCTACCTATCTTTTTCAGAGCGGCTAGCTCGATAATGAAACGCGATGACTCAACCAAAAGCTTCTCAAAATACTCGCAGCGACGCCTGAGTGGGCAAGGATTATCCTACGGCCTCACCGGGTGGCGGCAAAACTCCTTGACTATAGCCTCAGTAGCACAAAACTCTGCTTATCTTGCTGAAAAACTCGCACAAGCGGATCAGTAAGTATTATTTATGCTGATAACAAGAAACGACATCATCGTCATCATCATCATCGGCATACACTTATCCCAATTTAATCGGCTCCCTAACACACTATCAATCACAATATGAATGATTTTGAAGTATATTGCTAATCCATTGCTTTATACCTATTTCGAAAAAATTGTCTACTCAACAACGTAAACGCAATGAATGTTCTTGAACTGTCAAAATGAAACCCATTGCTACTAACTGATGTGAGTTACGCAAATACCTCTCTGGTCTACGCAGCGTGTCGGTGTCACTGACTTCATCCGTACATCACTATTAATTAGCCGCCATATTTAGTGGCACCGAAACGATTTTGTGAAAGATGATATGGTTAGAATGGAGGTTCCTTAAACCATTTTCAAAAACAAATTATCATAAGCGACTTACCCTCGATCATAACATGCAAATTTTGTTCTGAATAGGCTGGATACTAATGTTGTACAGTCGGCAGCACATCGTTACCACAAACTGTAAAATTTTCTCATTCGATTTTGAAGTTCACCATTTTAAGGTTTAAAATTATTTGGAGAAATTTGACAGTTTTTGGTAACTTGATGTGCCGGCGACTACTATGTGCTAGAGTTAGTAATTACGTTGATATTTGATGTTTTCAGAGAAACAGAAGAAAGAGCGCAATCTACACCAGTTTCTTGGTACAAATTAGTAAGTATTTTTGCAAAATGTTTTAAATTTTAACAATAAAGGAGTTTTCTCCGAAGCAACCTATTTCGTGCAAATTACAAAAGCATTTCTGAGGACATCGAGAGATTTAAAAAGTAACTTAAGTATATTTTTTCATTAACGAATTACTCTTTATCCTACCTGAGACGTCCGAAAATTTTTTCATTAAATTAAGATATCAAATAAGTATACCAGAAAATTGTATTCAACCAAAAATTGCGACACGGGACCCCTTTCTTGAACTAATCAACTTGATTTAACTATGTATGATTAATTTAACTCCACAGTACAGGTACGCTAAGCCGTGGGAGATACTATTCCTGATTTTTGGAATAATCCTTTCCTGCATCAATGGTTTCTTCGTACCTCTGGGCGTCATCATCTATGGCGAGTTCACATCACTCCTCATCGACCGCACGATTATGGTCGGAACTTCAACCGAGACTTACACCATTTCGTTATTCGGTGGAGGCCGAATACTGTAAGTTATTTATTGGTTTAATCTAATGGTCATTAGGCTAATCGAATAAAGCCCCTCCCGATTCTCTTCTGTGAGCGTTACAGTAGCCAACTAAAGGATGTCACGAAGCCAGCATCCTGCATCATCCATTCAGCCTTTTGCTTTCTGGGTTGTGAATATTGTGATCGACTTCCAGCCCACAATTTGCGGCGGAATATGATCTTGTACCTAACATACAGCGACTGTAACTCGGCTTCTGGAAATTCCCAGACAGATTTCTTTATGAAGCGGCGCTGATCGAATTCGGACCAATCCCGTCAATCGTTTTTCCATTTTAACGATCACTCCATCCAAGTCTTTCCATTCCATTCAAGCTTTAGTTCCTGAATAGGAACTGCTGTACACTACAGCAGTTCCTATTCAGGCACTGCTGTACAGCAGTGCACGTTTGTGGTCTGATACGATGATGATAATGAACTATTTAACGTGTAACAGTAATAACGCATCGAGAGCAGAGAACAGGGAGGCGTTGATTCAAGACTCCCAGGCTTTCGGCATTGGCTGCACAGTGTTCTCGATTGGCCAGTTCATCGTCGGTGCCATCAGTGTCGATATCTTCAATTATATGGCACTTAAACAGGTGAGTAAAATTCAAAGAAGGGATATTATCCAACGTAGTAGATATCCATTGAGACACTTTATTAAAGCCGTATCTCGTCCACAAAATAAATGATTCAGGTAGAGCAACCTGGTTTCTTATATCAGCATCATTCTCTTGCCCTTAACCCAATTTATTTGGGGTCGGCGCAACATTTCTATTTCTTCCATATTTTTCTATTACTTATATACTTCTCTTTTTTCGTATACAAAATTACAAAATATTATTCTGAAGGTCTGCCATCGAATATACAATTCATTAATCCCGATTCCCGATGACAGACTTTTGGGACTATGTGACTATCTTTAGGTACGCTAGTAGGTTAAACAATCAAAGCACAAAAATATCAATTGGTTCACGTAAGAACTCGGGCTGAAAGTATCATTGGAATGTCGTTGAAAGTTATTTTTACCTGGTATTCGGCAGTTGCACCCCTTTATATAATACGAATGCTTCCAGGTCGACAGGCTAAAGGCACTGTTTCTGCGAGCTGTACTTCGTCAAGACATGACGTGGTATGACTTGAATACCTCCGTGAACTTTGCGACCAAAGTCTCCGAGTAAGTATACATACAACCGGTATCAGTTCATCCCTTACTCTGTGTTTCTGATTAATCTCTCAGTCAAATTTATCGAGTCGCGTCTTGAAAGTTTTTCACCCTGGGTTTCTCTACCCTGTACCTACACGTATGCTAATCCAATAGGATGGCGGCAAAGAATTTTTAAAGAAGCGTTAATACCAAAATCGTCTGCTGTATTTTGTGAAGTACATTTAAATAATTAGACTGTTTAGTTTAGTTGTTTAGTAAAAACAACTATCTTGTTGTTTGCAAGCACAACTACTGAACGTAAGGTGATTCGATTCTGCAGGGCCATTCCCTTGACCGGGATTTTTTTCCCATTTAAATAAAATTCTTAGGATCAGTCGAGTCAGGATTTGTATCATGTTATTGATAATGTAGGCCAGTCACCGTAGACACAAAAATTACGTTAGGTCGCAAAAAAATTGCACTGTACCTTTTTTATTGGGATGTTGTTAGGACAGATACAAATAGTGTTAAACTATGTTTGCAGCTCCGAAAGTCCCTTTTTTTTTGGTAATGTGGTGGAAATCCTCGAAGATGTCTACCCTGGGGCGGACGGAGGGCTCTGTCAGACTTCTACTGACTAAAACCACCCCGTGTTCGCTCGTACACTTGCACTAGGGGCTACGGGAGCACTTAAGCACTCTTCAACGCAGCTCCCGACTGGTGCCAGCCCGCCTCTGCGGGCTCCTAGCTTCGAAAGACCTGTGCTAACTGCTTGGTGCTCGAAACACCTCGAAATTTTCGAACTTCGTTTTTGACTTATAACTTCTAAAAAGTGCATCTTACGGAAAAGTCACCGATTACCTATTTAAAGTATACAAAATTTGAATGCAGCCCTAGCTCTACAGGTCCAATAGAACCCGAGGTCTTCAAACATTGGCCATTTTGCACCTGGTGGTAGGTTCTGTAGAAATGTTGGGCTGCTGCCTCTTCGGTTGGGGCCTGACGACCGAGGTGGACTTTGGCGTTGGCGGTCGGACAAATATCCCATTACGCAGGGCGTGGAGAGAGTCGTCTTTTTCCCCGCCATATAGAAGAAGACATTTGTTGCCAGCAAAGGCTATCATCTCCTCACGAGTGGCGTCATAGTTGAGAAACGTGGTAGCCGCGTCAAGAAGGTCTGACTGTTTTGAAAGGACGCCTAAACATCTTCGTTTTCCCTTACCAGAAAAGGGCAGGGGTGGTTTCGCAACCACTGAAGGCGTGAAGGAACAACTTTATTCCAGGAGGGAATGAGAGCTCTCCTCGAATGAATGATGTTGAAGCTAACTATTTTGGAAAAATTGCCTATGTTTGAAGTGATGTAACTCGGGTTCTTTTCGTCCTACAGAGCTACTGGGCCTCAAGTCTGCTATTAAAATAGTGTCAGAATGGTCTATCATTGATTTTATAATCGTTGATTTTGACAAGTTTGGTAATCTACTAATATAATAGCGTCATTAATGAGGATCGGAACAGACAATTCTGACACTATTGTAATAGCAGACTTGAGGCCCAGCTCTACTGCTACGGCTGCGCTCAAATTGTT
This sequence comes from Atethmia centrago, assembly GCA_905333075.3. Lineage (NCBI taxonomy): Eukaryota > Metazoa > Arthropoda > Insecta > Lepidoptera > Noctuidae > Atethmia > Atethmia centrago. The sequence continues at coordinate 18,983,786 of HG995368.1, forward strand.
TTAATTTTTATTTACTTTGAAAATGTACTGAGTGACTTTTCCGTATCCATTAGCTTTTTTTCATTACGCTGCGCAAATAAAAAAATTACTTGATAAAATCTGAATATCTAAACGTAATTAGGTATTTGTAACATCTATGCGCTGAACCTAGGAAGTTACCGTATTCTATTCATTTATGTAATATAATCCATGCTAATGAGCAGGATTTTGGTGGTACTGGTTTCATCGTTTAAACTATTTTGAGACTTTAGGACAAGACGTTAATTACTGTTCTGATATCTCCGTTCTGTTTCACCAATCTAAGACATTTTTGGTAAACTCCTAAATGTCTCCTCCTCTGTCCTTTGAAACACAAGAATATTATTTTTAGCTTTGGAGCCAGTGCCTAGGTAGTTGTATTTGCAACTTGGTTTATGTAAGTAATTAATAACTGATTTATGGACATTATCGTTAGATAAGCTCCATAAATCAGTTATAAATAGGCAGGTATAAATAGTGGATTTATATTTCTGTCATGTTAATGGCAGAAATATTAACTATTTATACCTCTTTTGGAGAATTTAGTTTTCATGGCAACATTAAAATCTATTGATCTTTTCAAATAAAAAATGTCTTGTCATATTTTAATGTCAATTCTATAATCACTTCTCTGTCTTGATTGATGTGTAGTTGTGAATAATCGTGAATTTGTTTGTGTACTAGTTTTATTTATTTTGTGGTGAAGCTCAAGAAGCGTAAGAAGAATCCTCTAGTTCTATACTAGAAGATTGTACGTAATCCAGGAGCGCAGAGATGTCGAGTCTAAAGCTATGTTATGGCATAGGTTACAGAGCAGCTGCTGCTAGCGTGTGTGATAAGCATCGTACAGTGATACTGACGATGATAGCATGACGCTCGCGCCGGATGCTCGTTTCTTCGACGAAGTTCTACTTAAGATTAGAATTTACTAGAATATAAATGCCTTATATACCTACAAAATAAATGTTTCATTTTCGATTAATCTATTATAGGTAGATATTATATAAGCCGACCACGATAATAAGACAACATGATAGGGATGCGTTCCTAGCCTGAAAACTTCACAGGTCATACTTTTTTTTTTGGGTGGGAAATCATCAAATAACTTTTCCCGCTCTGGGCGGAGCGGGAGGGTCAGAAATAGAAAAAACAGAGTAGTGGCCGTCAATGAGTAAGAAATAGATGTCGTAAAAATGATTTTGGGTCCATACTGTGAAAATCTCCGTCTATATCGGGAGTTTCCTATTTATTTACATGCAGTATATTCTGCGTGCTGTTCCAATTGTTGAGGTCAATATTGCATATTATGATTTTCGTGTAATGGTACGATTTTTTTTCCTCTTAATTGAAATTTCGGTTCGTTTACTTGTGTGATGGATTATTTCTATTTGTCATAGGTTTATCATGAGATAAAAGGCCGGTTTTTTTCGGTTCTTTTTCCCCCTCGCTGTGGACTATATGACGAAATCCACGCACGCACGTGCTTCGTTTTTCTCCGGCCACATAGAACCTGCGTGCTCTTACTCCATAACGAGACGCTTGTGACGAGACCTAATTAGTGGGCCATACGTCATCGTCCTATCTTCAGCAACTCGGCCCACGAGTGCAGTACCATCCAGGAGACTTACTACATTCGAATACTACTTTCTGCGTTAACATGCTAATACAAGTTTATATTCTAGAACAGATATATTTTGACTAAGAAAACATAAGTTAATTTTGAATTGATATTCGTGTTGTCTACGTTATTAATGGTCGTGAACCTTAAACCGATTGAATCGAGATCTCTGTCTTCGTAAACCAAATGCGTAACTAATTTTTACCATCTGATGTTCCTTAAGTTTTTCTCGTGATTTCTCTATCTTTGAAACCTATTATTTCGACTCGGCAACCTTTTTTATATTTTCTACAAAAACCTTTTTTTTACTCTTTTGTGCATTTTTTCTACTTAAATTAATATACGTGTAAAAATAAAATGAAATGATTTTATTTCTGTAAGTAGGTTTGTACAAACACTTTTACACGTCAATCATATTTACAAAAAAAACTAGATGAGATCGGCGTTTCCTATCTGACTAATCTGAGGAGAAAGGCCGAAACAAACTCAGAGGTCACAGTCTCTTTTAAAGTCGAGACATAATCTTGGTCAGATCATGTGAAGACCATGTAGATTGGTGTCTGAAAATGGTCTTTTGAGGAAAGAACCACACAGATTGAGTGGACCTATCCAGTCAGTGCACGCATTTGTCAGTAATCGTGCAGCTCAACTCAGAACTTAAGGGGCTCAACGAATCGACGAACAATACCAAAGAAAGGATATTTGGGTAGGCCGCTTCAATGACTCAAACTGCCAGACCAAGATTAAAACTAACTGGAGAGAAATAATAAAAACAATAATCCACATAGTCTTCACATTCACAATAATTAAAAAAATATATAATACTTCAAAAAGTAAATATTAATGTCATTGTATATATATATAAAAAAATCATCAATGTCGAACTTAGTATAAAAATAGATTTAGTATAAAATTAGTTTGTTGCGTGGGGGTAGGTACATTGGAGTAGCTTAATTAATCCCAAGCCTTTTTGTCGTCCAAGTAATATTTAACTTTATAGAAACCTTTTTGACAGAGTTCTGTTTAATAAATGATTTAAATTTATTGAGACTCAGTTCTTTAACATGGCTTGGGAGTTTGTTGTAAAAGCGTATACTTTGGCACTTAAATGAATTACTAATTTTTTGGAGCCTAGTCTTGGGCACAATAAGTAAGTCTTTGTTTCTAGTATTTATGCTATGAATGTCGCTGTGTTTAGAATATAGATTAATATTCTTTTTGACATAAATCATGTTCTCATATACCTACATATTGAGATGCGACTGTCATTATGTTTATATCCTTGAATGTATCCCTCAGTAAATGCCTACAACTTAGGTTATAAATTGCTCGAATGGCTCGTTAATAGTGAAGCAGCATTTTTATTTCACTACAATACGCCTTAGTACCTTATTTATAATAAAATTTTTGGTATTTGTATTACTGCGCAAGGGCTCGTAGCTTAGTAATAACAGCCGCACGGGTCGATCGATCAGGTTAAGCTACGCTTGCCGCGGTTGGTCCGTGGATGGGTGACCATGTTAGAGACCACTCTATGCCTCGGAAAGTACATTAAGCCGTTGGTCCTGGCTGTCATTCGTGGATATTTGACAGTCGTTACGGATCGTCAGACAACCATACTTACCAATGAGTATCGTATTACCCATCGTATCGTTCCATGTAAAATACTGGTATTCTGCAGCTGCATTCGGTTAGACTGGATGCTGACCCCAACATAGTTGGGAAAAGGATAGGCAGATGATGAGGTATTTTTAATATTGCAAATATTTATAAATACCATCACAACCGAGAGTGCTCTTGTTAAGCCTATTAACAAGTATTGTCAGTGATAAAGCCTTGTATTCACTAGCCGTTATCCTACGAAACGTGTCTCTAGAGATGTCGAGCGAAGTTAAGCAACGCCTGGCGGTGCTGAGGCTTAATGTACAAAGTCGACAACTACTGCCACTTTTCCCTTCACTAGTAAGTAATGGAACTATTCATATCCACCATCTTTTAATGTCGTACTGTTTACAGCATAATAAACTTTTTGGTTAACTGTCATGAGGTCAGTATAAACGGAGCCACCCGTGTTTTTTAAACAACTTTTCTCTGGCAAATCCCAATATTAAAAAAAAATATGTTGTTGATTTCCTTGTATCTTAATTTGACCGAGATCTATCTTTTGGGAGTATTTTTACGAATGTATGCGCAGTTTAAATGCGACATACAAATTGCATGGAATTCTGCCATTCTTCTTGAAGGCTTTTCGAGCACCGCGCAGTTAGCACAGGACTTTCGAAGCTGCAAACTTGGTTTTACACTATTACGATGTTTTAAATGACTGGCCTAATAGGCTTGGCCTCTTTTACGTAAGACTTCAACATTTTCGCTACCGCTTCTCTCCAAGTACTCCTTCGGGAAATACAGAGGTGATGTTATTTTATAATGTTAATCTAATTCCATTTTTGTTAAGTGACATCGAGAAGTTTCGCGAAGGGATCGCGGAGAAAGTGCCCATCTTCATTTACCTGGTGATGTCGTTCGTCATCTCAGTGATCATCTCCTTCATTTACGGCTGGGAGCTTACTCTCGTGATCCTATCGTGTACACCGGTAGTGATAGCCACCACGGCTGTTGTTGCTAAGGTTGGTGAAATCTTTACATCTGCATCGTCGTAGTTGCCTCACTGCCGAGGATCGCGACCATACTTCAAGCTGTGAAACTACACCCCCGGACTCCTTAATTGAGCACCGTGCATTTTTATGTTTATATATGCCTAACACATCAAAGTAATGATAAGTCAGAGAAAAAGTTTTTATGCAGTTTCAAAACTGCATAAAAACTTTTCGCTATTCCAAACATTGAATGGTGTTCCAAATTAAAATTCACGAATTTGAAAAAGAGAAGAAAATCGGAGTTATGTCGCTCTTAAAGAAGCAACACTTTTGATTAGAGTATTTATCAGTCAATAGTTATTTCTTTGTTTGTTTTGTTTTGCATTTATAGAGTATCGAAATTGTTTTTCCTTATTTTTAAATCTATTCTGACGTTCAAATTATGGGTACTGCTCCTGAAGTAGCCGCGCAAGCTGTGGAACTTCTAAGCCATTCTGCCGTTTACAGAATTTACCATCGATACCTGAAGACTGGCTGCTTCGTGTGCTGTTCAGAAGGACCACGAAACCGGATCACTACAGCACGACTAAATCAGTTTATCTTTACCACCAGCCTGCGTAATCGTCACTTGACCACAGAAAGTCTACCGAAGACAGGGAGAACGTTTGTAGCAATTTTGCATTGAAGAGAAGGTGAGTTATGGCGGTGGGTCATGGATAGTCTGGGGTGGAATTTCCACCGAAGGATAAACTGGTCTTGAGGTTGTGACGGAACTACGGTTGCCACCACTAAATAGTGACCAAGAGCACTTATGGGATGAACTGAAGAGACGATTTCGGGCTAACCAACCAGATCCAGAAACTTTTGCAGGAGCTGAAAACTGCCTTCTTGGAAGCATTAGAACATTCCGCAGCACGTCATAGTGGCATTAATTAATTCCATGCCGGACGGCATGACGGCCGTCGTAAATGCTTTTGGAGGTAACACAAGTTACTAAACGTTTTCTCTAAGATTTTTCAAAAAATTCACGATAATTTTGCCACTGAGAAACGCAAAAAGACCACTTATTGCAATTGAAACTGTTTTTTTAGTATTCCGATTTCAAATTTGGAACAATGACAAACGGAAATGATAATGTTAATGAGTGACTGGCTTGAAAAGGACATTTTTTTTCTTTGTTCTACCATTTTTTTTAAGAAAAATATGCAGGGTGGCTCGATTCAGGTGTCCGGGAGTGTATTTATAAATATGAACTAAGTATATGTATAAACCTTAAGAAACCATTAAAATTATAAGTGTGTGAAAACAAATACAATGATGCCATGTAATGAAAGGACACATATTCCAGTCAATTTTTTAATTAAGGTTTCAACTTAGGTGTTCGCGAAATGAAAATGAAAACCTTAGTTGCACTTGTCAGATCATAAATTGTTTGTTCTAGGTGCAATCTTCATTGACTTTTCAAGAATTAAAAGCTTACAGCATAGCAGGAGTTGTCGCAGAAGAAGTACTGTCGGCTATAAGAACAGTTGTCGCCTTTGGTGGACAAAAGAAAGAAATTGACAGGTATTACACTTTTTAGTACCATCAAGGACTCTTGCGAAACGATCGACGACGACGCTGTATTTTGTAATCAGAGATTTAGGGCCACTTAGATTTATACATTTTATAAATAAAATTAATTTTTCGTGTTTATCTGTGGGACCGGATTTTGATGCGGTATTCACCAACACTTAGAATTTATTCCGCAATTAATGTCAAACTAACATATTATAGTAAATAAATCTCGATGTTTTGTCAACTCGTAAAAACCGTGTGAAGCAAGGGCGGATTGATATAATATATGGTAAAAACAAAAAAAAAATAGTTAGTAGCATCAATATATTATCTAAGTTATATGTGACAATCCGCGGCTAAAGGTACCTTATGGACGTTTATAGTTTCGAAGATATTGAATGTTTTGTAAATTTTGCAAGAAATATAGATTTTTTTTTATTGCTTTGTTCGAGGTGACTGAACTTAAAATGTCTGTTTCTCGAAATTGCACAATTTCGAATATAATTAAAAAAAAAATATATCTCCGTAACAAAACATCGTAGGAGGTTGATCTTTTTTTATATCTACAGCGTATTAATCGCAGATTACTAGCGTATGCATAACTCCATATCGACCACAAGGTACCTTTAGCCGCGGATTGTCACATATTAGTTTTAAAAGTTATTAAATAAATTTTTAATTAGGTATAAAGATAGATACGATACTTTAAGCATCTGCAATCAATAAATTGATGACTCATTGTCTCTTTGCTTTCGGTTGCCTCTCGATGCAAAAAATCTTCGATCCTAAAAGTATTGTGTCTGCTATGCCTTTTAATTATATTTTTCAGATATTCACGTCGCTTGGAACCAGCTAAAAAGATGGGCATGAAGAAAGGTGTGTTCGCAGGCATAGGCAGCGGGGTTATGTGGTTCATCATCTACGCTACATATTCGCTAGCTTTTTGGTACGGCGTCGCTCTCATCATAGAAAGCAGACACGAAGAAGAACCTTTATATACGCCAGCTGTACTCATGATTGTAAGTCTACTAGCATTTATTTTTCTTGTCGTCTTCAAACAAGGTACTGCTAAATTGATATTATAACCACACAAGTCAGACCTGCTAGTGTCGAGATGATTCCATAATTAGCATAATCTTCGTATTCATCTAGATCTCTGTGTTCTATAGATATATCATAGTTATTTCGAATCAAGTGATTGAAAAATGCTAAAATTATAATTTAAAGAACCTTGCTTTTAGGTATTCTTCAGTGTGTTACAAGGAGCTCAAAACGTGGGTCTTACAGCTCCTCACATGGAAGCCATTTCGACAGCCCGAGCATCTGCTGCTGCAGTATATGCGGTCATTGACCGAAAGCCAGTCATAGACGTATTTTCCACTGAGGGCCAAAAACCTCCACTCATTGGGAACATTGAGTTTAAAGATGTGCATTTTAAATACCCAGCACGAAAAGACGTAGAGGTAGGTTTAACTTCACAGAACATTGTGATCATCTTTTTTGAATGGCATGATTTGATGAATATTTAGATAGTGTACCAAGGACGGGAAGCATCCGCATCATTGCCAGTTACTAAATAATGCATGAATAATTCGATAAATATTGAACACCAACCTCTTTTGACCAAAAATTTTGTGCAATATTAGGTGTTAAACGGGCTAAATCTGAAAATAAATGCCAATGAGACGGTGGCGCTGGTGGGTTCGAGTGGTTGCGGCAAGTCAACCGTGCTGCAACTCATCCAGAGAATGTACGACCCTGAATCGGGGAAGGTGACGGCGTCTGACTACGACTTGAGGAACATGAACGTCCGACACTACAGGGACCATATCGCGGTCGTTGGACAAGAACCCGTTCTTTTTGCTGGAACTATCAGAGAGAATATTAGGTGAGGTCGATCATTATCTTAGTTGAATAAAATTCATAACTTTAGGTGTGAATAAGGTTAGTAATAGGTTCTGACAAATCAACTCTCTGAATTTGCTGATAAAGCTCGAATGTTAGCTTTTGATAAGTGCATACAAACAATCAATTTAAATCACTGGGCATGAGAAGTTAAGTTCATTCACGCGCCTCATGCCTGGTTGCGGAGTCCTCTCTACACGCTGGGGTCATATCATATAAAACATAAAAAGACTTAGTCTTTATAGTAATTTAACTTTTAATAAATAATAATGTGATGCCTTAAGCCGGAACTGATTGTGACAATTTAGATAAAACTTAAATATACTGTTAATAACGCTATATTTTTGAAGTTAATGTTATACATATAATTATATGTATTATTTTCCTTGCGTACTTTTTATTCCTTTTCTGCATGTAAACGCATCCTTTCCCTTTTTGTGACTGTCCCTTTATTAAGTAGCTGAATTTCTTGATTATTTGAGTAGATTTTACATTTAATGACCTTCAAATTAAACTCTCAATTGGAAAATTATTTTTAGTATAAATTTGTTGCCTTTTTTCTAAAACACTGTTTTTTGAGCTACTGAATATAGTCACACAACTGATAAAAAATTATATCAGTTATATAAATTTTCGAGACTTTCCGTTGTTGTGTTCTAATATTTTTTACAGTATTCCCGTTTAAACCCATAATATTTTTTTTTTCTTAAAGTATATTGAATTTCCGTTTTAAAGAGACCAAAGATTAGTTTAAAATAAAATACTATCAAAAAGCATTATTTTTCTAGGTATATGACATTTTAGTAAAAATGTCATATAGGAGATTCGAGTTCCTCCACAAATTAAATTCAAGTTAAAGGCTTTCGTTGATTAAATTCTAGACCTTAATATACCTTTTATTATTCTAGAATGAGTAACCCAGCCGCTAAGGATGAAGAAGTCATCGCAGCGGCAAAGGCGGGCCATTGCCATGACTTCATCAAACAACTTCCTGATGTATGTAACAGCTTAATTATTTAATTATTAAATAGCACTATAAGAATTTAAATAAGACAGGATGGAATAGGGTTCCATCCTTTTTTATGGAAATGTGATTCGCTGCGGCCCGATGCGGCTGGAACGTGTGCTTAACTTTCCTATTAACTAGTTTTATAAACAGGGATATGACACCTTGATCGGCGAAAGAGGTGCCCAGCTATCCGGAGGGCAAAAACAACGCATTGCTATTGCGAGGGCCTTGGTAAGGAAGCCTAAAATCCTGCTCCTTGATGAGGCCACTTCGGCTCTTGATTCTTCGAGCGAGGCCAAGGTACAGAAAGCTTTGGACTCAGCGGCGGCTGGAAGGACCACCGTTATGGTGAGCCACAGGTACATATGAAAGTAATGGGCCTTCACTACGAAATAATTTCATTTATATTCTTTTGTGATCTAGTGCCCGATCAATTCAGAAGTTGCAGTACGATTTTTCTTGATTGAATGCATAAGGTGTTGTGGCGAAATTAGGAAGAGGCCTATTTCCAGCAATGGGCTTCTACGTATAGGCTGAGTTATGTTTTGTACAGTCAAAAGTATGACTTCGTCGGAGCAAAAAAAATCGTTCAGTTCTTATCTGATGCTACCAGTTACTCCGGCTGAGTACCCTGGGGACCTTATTTATTAAAACTCTATAATCAATGATAAAGGTTAGCAACGGTACTGAATGCGAACCGCATAGTATTTATGGACAAAGGCGAGGTGGTTGAAGAGGGCACGTACTCAGAACTAATGGCTAAGAAAGGACGGTTTTACCACCTCAATCAGGAAAATCAAGTAGAGACGGCTGAAGTCGCTGGCGATGTCGAAACCAAAACTGGAGGCGAAACAAAACGTAAGTCTTTCTGATTTACATTTTCCCACCTCATGTCGGCTGCTAAATGCTTCTGGCTACTTATTAGTAGGTACCTAGAGTAATAAGTTTGTCGTGTATTCATTCGTGGGTTGAGAGGTTTCAAATGAAAGGCGATTAACAAAAAATATTACGGCAAAGCAAATCCAACCAGGATTTGTTTGATTGCCCGACTGTCAGACTGCATGCGCCTTACTAGTAAGGCGTCTAAACAAGAATGACGCACCGTCGTCATCTGCGAGCAAGGATCCTTTTAAACAGTAGTCGTAAAATTCGGCCACTCCCTGTCCTTCTTTGGTATCAGAATTGAGATGCCTCTCCTCCAACAGGTTAAACAAGGACTTGTTTATGATGCAGATCAGTATAATCACTATCTTCGAATCATTCTTGATATAAAATTTATCTAGTTTCCTGATTACAGATGTAAAAAAAAAACTGAAGAGGATGAAATCTATAGAATCTATAAAAAGCTCTTCTTCGTCAAGCTCATCCTCGACAACTAGTTCTTTGCCAGAAGAGAAAGAGGAAGAGGAGTTAATCCCGACGACCTGGCAGATCATGAAGTTGTGTGAGCCGGAGAAGTGGCTCATGGTAGCTGGCGTGATAGCTGCGATAGCTGTCGGCTCCTCCTTCCCGACGTTCGCTATTCTCTTCGGAGAGACTTATGGGGTATGTATTTTTTACTACGCTGTGACTCCTTTGGCTAGGTGACTGGGAAATGTGGGATTTCTATCGCACTAAAACCATCCCAGTGATCGCCATCAGTCCACAAAAGGGGACTAGCTTCAGAACTCCCGCGTGCAATGATGCAATCATCATCAGCTGCCTAGCCTTTTAGGTTTCCCAAATGTTGCTTTGTTAGGTTTACTACGGGGTAAGATAACGTTTAAAACTTCATTTGCGTTTCGTTTGCGTTGGTTTTAAATGAGAATTGACATATTGTAACATCAGCAACTGCCAGAATGAAAGCCTTACAAATGTACCTACTTTAAGTGGTGGTAATTAAATCAACTCATTATTTTTAGTACTTGGAAAGTCCCGACGATGACTGGGTGCGTGGCCAGACGAATATCATCGCAGTCCTGTTCCTTGCTGTAGGAATCTACACCGGTATCGGCATCTTCTTCCAATTATTTATATTCAACTTGACTGGAGTTCGGCTGACGGCTAGACTGAGGTTCTTATATTCATTCAACTTTTTACAATAGGTACACAGTACGCGGTCATTAAGAAGGCATCTAGTTTTAGACAGAAACTGCCACATGGTAATGATATGATGTATGACTGGCAGAGATCATAGCCGAACCTTTCCTTAGACTGCATGTGTGTTATCAATGTTGTGTGTTTTTTTTATCTCAATGTGTTTGTATTACACTTTTATATATTTCATTGTTTCTAAAGTAAGTAGATACTGATAGAGTATAGAGTTTGCATTTTAGTTTTAAGTTAATGTAGTCGATAACTTGCATGATGTGGCCTCCTGTAATTGAAGGAGTGCACTAGATCAACTTAAATAGGTACATCTTTTGTTGGGATAAGTAAGGGCTCCGATCCCGTTTTACCCGGTCCGTCCAGGTTCCGTATTAAACCACATTTTTTTTTTGTTTTAGGGTGGCTGCATTTGAGTCCATGTTGAATCAAGAGATTGGTTGGTTTGACGACCCGAGAAACGGAGTCGGTGCCTTATCAGCCCGACTGGCTTCTGATGCGGCTGCAGTGCAAGGGGTAAGCTATCATATTTCGTCAGCACTTTCAACAAAAGAAAGTAACTATTTATTGAAACTCACACAGGAAGAACACAGACTAAATATTAAAACACAAACATAGAAAAATTAAAATAAATAAAAGCAGCACCTAGTACCCATCAAAACAAGCATTGTAATAAAAAACATAAAGTCCTGCACGAGGCCAAAAGTATCTCAGGGCTGGTAGGCAGGTCTGATGCAAAAGAGAAATCGACAATTCTTAAATGAACGACGATCTGTCAGCCATCTCGCTGGTCTAGTGGTCGCAAGTGCTACAAGCGCGCAGGGCCTCAAGTCTGCTATTACAATAGTGTCAGAATGGTCTGTTCCGATCCTCATTCATGACGCCATTATATTAGTAGATTACCAAACTTGTCAAAATCAACAATTATAAAATCAATGATAGACCATTCTGACACTATTGTAATAGCAGACTTGAGGCCCAGGAGCAAAGCATTATTGGAATTTTCCTAAAGGAATGTCTCAGGCAGTGGCAGGCCTAAGTCGGAATTTGTGCCCGGTTTTTGGCATTAGGCATGCTCCCTATCACAAAGTACTATAACTGGCGAAATATACGCGTGCGTGCATGTGTGGTGTGTCTGTTTGTAACTGTACACATCTGCCTACCTCTTCGACGATGTAAATTAACTTCCAGATTGTTAGATTTTAAGGCTCTTTATTTTGGTAACCAGGCTACAGGCACTCGCATTGGCGCTTTGATGCAAGCCACAGCCACCATACTGATCGGCATCATCATATCTATGTACTTCACGTGGAAGATGACCCTGGTCTCCTTGATATCTGTGCCTATGGTCATCGGCGCCGTGGTCCTCGAAGGCAGGATCCTGTCTGTTGGTCTGGCACTCGTCAGGGAAGCCTCGTACAAAGCCACGACGATTGCTACGGAAGCTATTACTAATATCAAAACTGTTTGCGCGTTCTGTAAGTATCACGAGAATCTTGGTGGAGCGCTATGTAGGTATTTTTTTTTTTTTCTCATCCTCATATAGTTTATTTACCTTTTAAATAAAAAATAATGGTAATTTATGTGAGATTAATTGGGGATTTTATAGGGTATTTATAGGATAGTTTTATACTACTGCCATGATTTTTTTCACATATCCAAAACTAATTAGAAAAAAAATAGCTGGCGGGGGAAGACACACACACGCTTAATTCTAACAAATTTTGCACTTTAAAGCTAAATATTACGCAAACAGATCCCTGAATCGAAAAATGGTTTTCAGTAACCCGTAATATTTAAATGGCCTATCCAAAGATATTCCACGATATGGGATAGACGAGAAAAGAATATCACCCCCACTTTACGTGCAAGGGTACCATATACCATAGTACCACACAATTTTTTTTTTATATTTTGTCATACCACTTTGTCAGCGTGATTAATATGTATACCCATGCCAAATTACAGCTTCCTAAAGCGGACAGACAGACATAGCATAACTATAAGGGTTCCTTGTTGACTACGGAACCCTAAAAAATAGCTCTAAGGTGCATTAATTTCAACAATAGTACACAATAACTGTTGTTATTTTACCGTTATTTTTCTAATGATCATAAAAATATATTAAATGGGTTGATCGATCGTGATGAATGGTCACGCCATGGTTAATATATGCTTTGCTTTTACAAACTCTAAATGACGGATTTTAGACGTCAGTATGTAAGATATAGAAAAACGAAATTGTACCACGACAATATTGGGAATCGAAATAAAGGCCTTGAGGAGACGATTTCAAAAATATAACACACCAAAAAAAAAAAAAAAACAATATTTATGAATATTATTTTCGTGGTCTAAAAATGAATGGACCCGCTACCGTGATGTTTAGGTGGTGAAGAAGGTGTGATGACGCGCTACCACGACGCGTTCGTCGGTGGTCGTCTGGCAGCGCGCAAGAGCTTGCGTTGGCGCGGATGCGTCTTCTCTTTTGGACAGACCGCGCCCGTCGCTGGCTACGCACTGTCACTCTGGTATGGCGGTGTACTGGTCGCCAATGGAGAAATACCCTACAAGAACGTTATCAAGTAAGTCCAATCACGTGTCACTACTGTGTGGATCGCCCGGAGGACACGGTGGAGCATACGGTGGAGGTCTGCCCGGCTTGGGCGGAGCACCGCCGTGTCCTCGTGGAGGGGATTGGCGGCAGAGATCTCTCGCGTCCGGCCCTGGTTCAGGCCATGGTACGGAGCGAGAGGGCATGGGCAGCCGTCACCTCCTTCTGCGAAGCAGTAATGCTCGCGAAGGAGGAGGTGGGACGGTTGAGGGAAAGGCATGTTTCGCGCCCTCTCGCCCCTAGCCGCCGCAGGAGACGCCCTAGGCGTCGGGAATCCCGGGCGGATTTCCGGCCACCGTAGGCGCGAGTACCGGACGGTGAGCAATGGGTAGCTCACCTTCCGGTAAGGACCAAACCCGGGTCGACGGCGCGTCGTATTCCACGCGCGCCTCAAAGAGATGTCGTCAGCACAATGTAGGGGTCCGCTAGGGCCGATGCCTGCCGGGGTCGCGGGAAGGTACTAATGGGTCACCGAGGCCCCTGGCAACACAGGCAACAAGAAGGAATACGGGTGGGTTTTAGTCAGTAAGAGTCTGACACACCCTCCCGCTCCGTCCAGAGCGGGAGAAGTTATTTGATGATAGACCATCCACAAAAAAAAAGGGGTCGATTTTCGAAAAACCCAATAGTGAATAATATGAGGTTTTCAAATCCTAATGTTAATGTTCTAAATTCATATTAAATTTTTATATTTTGTTTAACAAGTCATTTTTACCCTGTATGGAGTATGAAGGAAATTGATTAAACAACACACGTAAAAGAAAAAAAAAGCTAAGAAACGTTTATTTAATAACTTGTATTCCCTCCCCGAGCTCTTATTACTGCTTCCATACGGTTCTTCATCGATCGGAGTCACGATCAAATGTTGTGGCATTCCATTCCATTCCTTTTGGATTGCATTTTGTAGCTGGCTAAGTGTTTCTGGGGCAGGATCTCTTGCACGAATTCGTCTCTTTAATTCATCCCATAGATCGGATTCATGTCCGGGCTTTTTGCTGGCCATTCCATAATGGAGATATCGACTTCGGTAACATAATCTCGCACGACGCTCGCGGTGTGAGCCCTAGCATTGTCGTGCATGAATATGAAACCGTTGCCAATAAAATGTGCATAGGGCATCACGTGAGGATCAAGACACTGTTCGATGTGCCGATGACTGTTTAGTCCAGGCAGACGTGGCCCAGACACAAAGACAAGCTCTGTCTTACCGCCGACACTGATTCCTCCCCAAACCGTCCACGAACCGCCACCATAGCTGACCTTTTCTTCAATGCAGCATTGTGCAAAGCATTCTCCATCTCTTCTGTAGACCTTGTTCCTTCCGTCGTTACCATACAGCATAATTTTACACTCATCAGAAAAGAGGACTTTGTTCCACTGGAAGTATGATCAATTTAGGTGCTCACGTGCAAAATTAAGGCGCGCTCTTCGATGGTCTGCAGTTAATTTCGGCCCATTTGCTGGCTTGTGCGGTACCAGTCCACGTTCCTTCAACCTTCTTCTAATTGTGAGTCACTTACAGCCACCCTACGTACAACATGAAGCTGCTGCTGCAGTTGAAAAGCATTAAGGCGTCAATTTCGTAAAGAAGTTGTTACAATAAATCGATCATCTCGCTCAGAAGTGACCCGATTCCTGCCAGTTCCTGAACGGCGCGTAAACAAACCAGTCTCCCGATAGCGTTTGTAGACTCTATGAACAGACGACGAGCTTAGATGCAATCTTTCAGTCACAACACGCTGACTAAGTCCAGAATCCAGCAATGCCACCACTTGGGCGGCTTTTGCGGGCGAAGTATCCATGTTTTAGAAAAAAAAACTTTTTCAGACGTCCCAAAGTCACAGTATACCTACACACAGTATACAGAATTCAGAGCAAAAAGTATTAAGATGAGCGCAAATTTTTAGTTTTCAAAGGTGAAATTTAATGTACTCCAACTCTAAACACATATTTGTCTCAAAAAAGTGAATCATTTCATTTATAGGATAAACAAATGAAATTCTAATTTTGAATTTTCGCTTATCACTGTAATGGCCAAACTGCCACCTATACAATCATGTGATTTTTTTCATGGAATGAAAACTCTTTTGTGTTAAATTAGGACAGAAACCATACAAACGGAAGTGTTTCGATTTTACTAATGTGAAGTGTATATAGGACCTATCGTTCATTAGGAAGGCCACGGTTTACAATATTCGTTTGAGCCTCTTCGCTAGCTCAGCCTGACGATCAATCTAGAAAAATGTTTAGGTCATGTTATGTAACTAATAACTAAGTACATAATTATCTACATTTCGAAGATATATTTAGGCAATAATTATTTTTATTACAAAAACCATATCAGTTTCGGGTCCCTCACGACGCGACGCCTAGAGAGTAAAGTTATTTGAATTTCTATTTCGAAGTTTGAAATTTTATTTAATTGTGCAGGGTATCGGAAGCGCTGATATTCGGCGCGTGGATGATGGGGCAAGCGTTAGCGTTCGCCCCTAACTTTGGTGCAGCAGTAAGCGCAGCCGGTCGCGTCATGTCGCTACTGCAACGTAAACCGCTCGTTGTCGACACAGCCTCGCCCTGCGTGCCGGAAAATTACGTATGTGCTTCTATTCAGATCAATTTTAGGACACTTTTTATTAAATAGTGGCAAAACTCAATCTTACAACATGATCTGACCAAGACTATGGACTTTAAAGAGAGACTATGACCTCTAAGTTTGTTTCGGAATTTCTTCTCAGATCAGTCGGATATGAACCGCCGCCGCCGCCACCTTTTCTAGTTTTTTTTTTCATTTACGCAAGCCCAAAAAAGAAGAACAGACTCATACGCTTGATCGATAAATAAATCAACTAATTTTCAGGACGCAAAAGGCAAGCTTCAATACCATAACGTAAAGTTCCGTTACCCAACGCGGCGTGAGGTGGAGGTGTTGCGTAATCTGTCGCTACTGATTCCCTTCGGCAAGCGCGTCGCCTTGGTGGGGCCCAGCGGCTGTGGCAAGTCCACCCTCATACAACTGCTTCAGCGACTCTATGACCCTGATGTTGGTAATGTGGTAAGTACATACATACAAACACACATAAACTGACGCCTTTTTCCCATGAGGGCAAGCAGAAACTACAGAACGCCATCTGCTACGATCCTTACATACCTATTCCTTTTGCTTCGTTTACGTTCATACATCTAGTCATACACGCACGCCAGTTGCGAGTACTACGCACCTGACCTTTCTGAAGAACATCACCATTAAGGTCACTATTATATCCTTCAGGGCGTTTCCACTCACGTCTTCCTTGTTAGTCGCCTTTGATTCATCGTCTGGAAATGCCAACCCCTCTAAGCATAATTTAAAAAAAAATCTTTTAAATCACCGTCCAAATTAGAGAGGCTGCAAGTCTGTCATTAAACTTAATGGAATGTTTAAGAAAATTGACAGAGTTTAGAAATATACTTTTTTAAATTATGCCCAAGACGCTAAGACAATAAAGCTAACGTATCCTTTGGCTTTGATTGATTCGTCTATAAATCCTCACTGGAATTAATTATGAGAGCTTTTCTTCACTTTCTTTGCGCAATTTTGAAGTTCAAAACATTTGGCGCCCAACGTAGGGCATTGAAAAGTTTCTGAAAGTCTGTGTTAGAACTGATCTAACATGAAATGACGCATAAAACTATCAACATGAATAAAATTCATGTTGATAGGTTTCATTTTATATTAGTTATATGAATATTTATAATGTTATAATAACACAAATTCATGATACCTATGTCCCATGCTGGGCGCCAAGTATTGAAAAAAATATTATCCTACAAGCTACAACAATAGGGTATTTTACTATATACGAGAAAAAATCTATAAATATATTATTGAGATAGTTTAGGCAAAAACGAGTCGGAAAATGTTAGTTATGGTTCATAAAATAACAAAATAAATTTTAGAATTCAATTCAACGTTTTCAGTTTTCTAATCTGTTAAAAAACACCTTGAAACGACGTCATACCACCGTCATACGACGATATTAACAAAAACGTGTCAATTATCATACAAAGATCAGCGCATTTGTTTTCATAGCACAGTGACGTCATGACCACAGAGCAACATGGCGTCATGGCGCTTCCAGCGTTTTTGTCAACCTACGTGCGAAATTTGAAAATGTACAATTTTAAATGCATTTTTATGGCACTTATCGATTGAATAAAAATTTTGTGATTTTTTTTTGGCATATTAGCACTATAGAATTTAATTAAGACACTTTTCAAAAATGGGTGTAAGACCCTACCGTGAACTTTAACGCCTTTATTTTCACATTCTTATGTTCGCACAGTTCTTGGACGACTACAACATAGTAACGGACATGCGTTTATCTACTTTGCGTGGGAACATTGGCCTTGTTTCTCAAGAACCGGTGCTCTTTGACCGCACCATTGCCGAGAACATTGCGTATGGTGACAACAAACGGAATGTCAGCATTGAAGAGATTGTCACCGCGGCCAAGCAAGCCAACGTCCACAGTTTTATTGCCGCTTTGCCTAACGTAAGTTGTATAAATCAACGAGAAAATAAACAGATCTTCTTAATGTTTTTATAAAATTTATGAGTAACCTGAGTTTTGTGGTTAGCGATATTTAGTTTCAATACTTTACGAATTATGTACATGGGGTACTATAAATTAAATTAGGTACCTAGCAAAACTCCACAGACGTAATGGGGGATATCTTAACACAAAAAAAAACAGATTTTCTCAAGTCATACTTTAAGTAAATATCACGTCTGCAGAATTTCGGTAGCTAATGACCCTTAGTGCTACTACCTATAGCTACCCTTATCTGCGGCATTACTATATTTTATGATTCGCTTATTTTTACGATTTCCATTTATGTTGATGATGTTTTCATCAGGCATACGAGACACGTATCGGCGCCCGCGCATCCCAGTTGTCCGGAGGTCAGAAGCAGCGCATTGCAATCGCGCGTGCGCTTGTCCGAAATCCGCGCGTCCTATTGCTTGACGAGGCAACGTCAGCTCTCGATACACACAGCGAAAAGGTACAAATATCAGAATATTGTTTAACCGACTTGACTTAAAAAAAGGGAGGTTCTCAGTTCGTCGTTTTTGTTTTATTTATGTTCCCGGATTTGGTACTCGAAGACGGCTGCGCCGATTTGGAAGGTTCTTTTTTTGTTTTAAAGGGTGATACTTCCTAGGTGGTCCCATTGTCAGACGAGGATCTGATGATGGGATCCTGGAGAAATTAATAGAATTCTTCAAATATAATAGGCACATCTATAGCGATTTGAGTATTTTTAATAGTAACTTGTGCATTTGCTCTCGGAAAGCACCATTTAGTGAAGTGATTGTTGTTTACATAGCAGGTAGTACTTAGTATTCTAATTTGTGTGGAGTAGGTACCTACAACTACAAAATAAGAACCGGCCAAGTGCGTTTCGGACCACGCGCAATGAAGGGCTCCGTAGTTGGGATGAGTTTATCACAAAAACAAACTTAATATTGTACATAGTCAAAAAACATGTTCTCCCATACATCGATATACGTCACGGTCAATTCCCCAACTGCAAATGTAAGTTGTTTGACTATTACTCTTTAACTTGTAACGCCTACTTAGCTGTCATAGTTTACCTTTTAATTTCGTTATATACCTACTACTGCCATACTGAATATTTTCACATATCCAAATACAACCATTTATCTGGCAGGGGGAAACTTCAGGGCAGCTTCGGGAGGTTGTTCCTGTCAGATAAGGCGGGAGGAAACGCCCGGGTGTCACTACTGTGTGGATCGCCCGGAGGACACGGTGGAGCATACGGTGGAGGTCTGCCCGGCAGGCGGCGTGTCCTCGTGTAGGCGATCGGCGGCAGAGATCTCTCGCGTCCGGCCCTGGTTCAGGCCATGGTACGGAGCGAGAGGGCATGGGCAGCCGCCACCTCCTTCTGCGAAGCAGTAATGCTCGCGAAGGAGGAGGCGGAACGGTTGAGGGAAAAGCAAATTTCGCGCTCTCTCGCCCCTAGCCGCCGCAGGAGAGGCCCTGGGCGTCGGGAATCCCGGGCGGATTTCCGGCCACCGTAGGCGCGGGCTTGCGGACGGTGAGCAATGGGTAGCTCACCGTCCGGTAAGGTTCATGCTCGGGTCGATGGCGCGTTGTATTCCACGCGCGCCTCAAAGAGATTTCGTCAGCACAAGTGTAGGGGTCCACTAGAGCCGATGCCTGCCGGGGTCGCGGGAAGGTACTAAAGGGTTACCGAGGCCCCTGGCAACACAGGCAACGGAAGGAATACGGGTTGGTTTTAGTCAGTAAGAGTCTGACACACCCTCCCGCTCCGCCCTGAGCGGGAGAAGTTATTTGATGAATTCCCACCCAAAAAAAGTGGGGAAAATTTGCACTTTAAAGTTTAATATTACACAAACGGATCCCTGAATCGAAAAACGGTTTTTTACAGACCCGCAATATTTTTGAGCGGCATATCCAACAATACCCAATACCATGGATTAAACGACTAAAATATATTAGCCTCACTTTACGTGCAGAGGCAACCGTTTTATTTTATTAATATTTTATTTTACCACTTTGTCAGCGTGATTATTATTAGCGTGACCCATGCCAAATTTTCTAGAACTAAGAGTCCCTCAGCTAAGCAGGGGACAGACAGACAGAGGGACATGATGAAACTATAAGTATAAGGTTAGGGGTTAGGGGTAATGGATCCCTAAAAAATAACCGACTTCTTAAGAAAACACTACAAAGCGAAAAAACAAAACCAAAGACGTTTAACACCGACTTCCGAAATCAAAGGTATTTTTCGCTTTATAGTGTTCTTTGTTTTTTGGAAAAAAGTTTTATTTTATTAGATGGCAAACAAGTCAACTTTGCACTCAGTGTTAACTGGGTACTGGCCCATATAGACTTCTACGATACAAAAGGCATCGCGGAGGTGCGTTGCCATCCCAGAGACAAAGCTGAAATGTTCATTTCCTTACGTAATTGCCTACTTACCTACATAGGCTGGCTGACATTCCTAGTTCAGCTCCACACCCAACAAAACTTTTCTTCACCTCACCTACCAACCTATTTATGATTTGACAGACTGGCTAAGTCCATTAATATAATTATTTTGTTCTTTTACAGGTGGTGCAAGAAGCCCTGGACAGAGCGAGTGATGGCCGAACAAGTCTCATCATAGCGCATCGACTATCAACAATACAAAATGCAGATGTCATCGTAGTCATCGCCAAAGGTGTGGTTGCCGAAATGGGGACACACAAAGAACTTATAGCAAAAAGAGGCATATACGCGAAACTGTATGAATTACAGTGTGGTTTCGCAGAAGAGCCCGAAGAGTAATCAAGCTTTAGGTGGTTTTAGAACATTTTAGTCGGAGCCTGTAGAAACCCCATCTACCAAAGCTAAATGCGCAGAATCTCTCTCGGCCAAACGAATTCGTTTGCTCCATCCGGATCTGCGGCTAAGCAGATAACCATCAAACATGTTTGTCGAACACATCGTTTTGTTATGGGAGCCTATACGGACGGCCTCACGGAAGACACTTACTTCTGTTCTTAATCGAGGCTTTTTGTGCGCTTAAACGTAGACCTCGCGGTACTGTGGCGATAATAAAACTACTCGTTTTTTCAAATATCTTCAGACACGAATATATTTTCGGACTTTTTAATATCGTCAGAGGCTGATTGCAAGGCATCATGTTTCAAGTTGTCCAATTTTTTAAATTAAATTTTAAGGGTGTATCCATTATTAGCTATTATACCCATGTAATATCAAACCCTATTGGCAGTCGGCGACAAAAACTGGAATTTTAATCGTAAAATTCCAGTTTTTTAATCTCAATTATTGAGCTTTTTGATATTTAATTAAAATCTGAACTGACGTAAATTACATTCTAAGCTGTTCTATGAAATGCTGAAATTCAATGTATCGACAAATTTACAATTCAGATGATGTGTAAAAGTAACAGTTAATCGACTTTTGTCGCTGACCGTACCTACTTACAATCCTATTGTTTGCTCAGAAACATTCCTCCTATGTTCCTTGACATTCCCTACCCACCCCTTTACGTTCCCATAATAAAAGACAGTCTGTTGTTTCCCAAATTCAAGTAATGAAGACATCTAACCTGCCTAAAATAGCTTTAAAAGGCTCTACATAAAATCATCAATAAAGATTATTTTTGCATAATACAGCTTTGTAAAATATTTTTTTATAATTATTTTTCGAATACTTTCTAATCTACATATTCTGAACATCTTAGTTTACAAACGTAAATAAATTAATGACTCTTCTTGATTATGCGCTTCAACATAATAATAAAAATAATATACTCATATTTTATATATTTTATTTTTTATGATTTTACTGTAAATAAAAGCGAATTATAGAAGCTTTGCCTATAACGGTGCCTTCAAAACAAATTATATATTAATATAGGTAATATAGCCAAGTTCGGCTGTAATTTAACCAAAGAATTTCTATTTTTCAATCTTTCTTTATACTTACTAATAACGATAATAAAACAAACGTTACTAATTATTGCTTCAGTATTGTAAAGCATCTTTAATTAGCATTTCTAGAGTAGGTACTGTTACAAATCATCAAATAAATTGTGCTCAAGTGTAATAGTGTAACTTGTTGTGATCAAAATGATATTTTTATACCATATTACGACTTATAATAATTGGTGTTTTGCTAATTAAAGTATGATGTATGATGTAGTTGTACAGGTAAACATTGAAATAAACTGTGAACTTTATTTCGTGGTTTCATTTTGTAATTCTATTGTGTTACTGACCTTAGTTGTGTAGTATGGCGTTAGCTTCTGCCTACCCCCATGAGTACAATGGGTAGTGACGTGGGTGGATATGAGTTACGAGACCTAATGGCTATTTTCACTGCATGTTCTCTGGGATTCTGGAAGTTAGGTGTACTGTTAAGACGCTGACAACACCTAAACCGCGGTCACTGTCAGACTGCATAGACAAGAAAGAGAAGCGCGATGACATAACGCTTGTAATTTATTGCAAAATATGAAGCAATTATCTACTTACTCAAAATTGAGTTGAGTAATCGAAAATAAAAAGCAACAAAGTTCTGCATTCAAATAAGACGTTCTTGTTATTAATTAAATACGTAACGTGTTGATATTTAATACAGATATTTTGGTTTGAAACTCAAGGTAAGAGGTTAGTTTAACGTTAGTTTGTATCGAGATTTTTTTTCAAACAGTGTTTTGGTAACAACCAAGTTCTTGGAAATATGTTCAACAAAATAAAAATTTCTTTTTTGCTACTACAAACTATACAGATTTGGCAATTTTTATTCATAAGACAAGTCTATTTTGGTCATTTCCCTCTTGGTCAGCGCCTTAAACTGTTGTTGGGTTTTTTTCAACCTTACAAGGGTGTCAATAAGGTCGTATTTCATTTGTTATATCACTACCCTTTTCAGGAAAATTATCTTAAAGATAGCAATAAAGAAAATATCAAATATAATTTATATCTTTAATAATCATCTGCCCTTATAAATAAATAAACAAATTGAATTTAAAATAATACATGGTGGTATATTATCGGCAATATATCACTTTCCCTTACGTGAAACGCTAAAAAATAACAATATAAAAGTCTCATACTTGTGCATAACGGAAATAGTTCGCAACTATGATAATTATAAATGATTTGATGGTGTATTTTACCCTCATTGAATAATGTCGTTATACCAATCTATAAATTTATTTATTTATAAAATAATATTTTTCACTACGCGAGGCCTTCAGATAATCAATTGACTGAACTCGAATAAAAACAATACACTAGAAACATAAATGCTCAACATCCGAATCTGTGGTCCAATGATTTGTTTAAAATATTGTAAAAATATAGCACCACAAGCCAATGATAAACAAAGGTTTAAAAAAGACAACCGCGATTTTAAATCGAGAATAATTATGTTGCATACGAGATATGATTCTAGTTTCGGCGTTAATTTTCAGTCAAACTATAAAATAGCCCCAATCCATTACAATATGTTCCACAAAAAATATTAAAAATATATAGGCTTACAAAACAAATTTAGTAAAGATTCGAATAAAAACTGTTTGTTCTTACGTCTAATAAAAATGGATTTAAAAAGTATATACAAAAAAAGGCAAGATACTCTTAAATTGGCTAATCTCACTGGGTATAGTGGAGCATATTGTATTGGAAAAGAGACCTAATTTCCTTGCTTATAAGTGTTCTAATTGCGCTGAGCAACGGCGATGTGTGTAAGAGGCGTGGTGGGCAGTATGCCTCGGATGATTGGTTCCTGGCAGTCGGAGTAGATGTCTGCGGAAAGCTCTTCCATACCGATCTCAGCCTCGCTCTTCGCTTGTTTAGTGGCCTCGTCGACTACTTGACGAACCTTGGAGTCGATTTCCTGTAATTAAGAACATATTTTAATGAAAATGTCGTGATGGCTCAGTGGTTAACCTTTTGACCGCCACACTCATGTATAGATGACAGACCAAAATGTGCCCAGCAAGCCACGGTCACAACTACATGACAGATTTTAAGGAATGATTTGTGGCTTGGCACCGAGGGCACGTCTTTGCTTTTTCTAACGTGGCGGTCAATAGGTTAAGGCCTCTTATGCACGAGGTTGTTGGTTCGAATCCGGCCAAGTACCAATGTGACTCTTCCTTGTTTTTGTGTACTCTCCGAGTTTATCTTGGACATTACATTACATGTTAGCAAACAAGGTTTTTTAAACCTTCCTGTGATTGTAATTGTCTTTTTCTTTGTAGTGTTCCTGCATGTTACTAACATAGTTTTTAAGTAAGTTTTAATACTAACACCCTATGGGCCTTGATGGTTTTTTTTTTTTGGGTGGGATATCGTCAATCAACTTCTTCCGCTCTGGGCGGAGCGGAAGGGTGTGTCAGACTCTTACTGACTAAAACCCACCCGTATTCATTCCGTTGCCTGTGTTGCCAGGGGCCTCGGTAACCCTTTTGTACCTTCTCGCGACCCCAGCAGGCATCGGCCCTAGTGGATCCCTGCACTTGTGCTGACGACATCTCTTTGAGGCGCGCGTGGAATACAATGCGCCGTCGACCTGGGCCTGGCCTTATCGGACGGTGAACTACCCATTGCTCACCGTCCGCAAGCCCGCGCCCACGGTGGCCGGAAATCCGCCCGGGATTCCCGACGCCCAGGGCGTCTCTTGCGGCGGCTAGGGGCGAGGGCGCGAAATTTTGCCTTTCCCTCAACCGTCCCGCCTCCTCCTGCTTCGCAGAAGGTAACGGCTGCCCATGCCCTCTCGCTCCGTACCATGGCCTGAACCAGGGCCGGACGCGAGAGATCTCTGCCAACGAGATCTCTAGCCACTCCTCAAAGAGGGGACTTTTCGCCGCAATTGTGGCGTGCCCAGGCCTTGATGCCTGACAGTAAAATATTTTTATTATTATTTATTTATTACTGAAATCGGTGAAGGAAAAAAATCGCGAGGAAACCTGGGCTTATAGTTAATTTAAGTCTGAAATCGTCAACCCGTCTTGAGCAAGCGTGGTGATCAATACCCGTGCCTTCTCTGTATGAGAAGAGTTTTTGCCCTGTAGTGGGACAATAATAGGGTGATATTATAAGAACATAATATTTCATAGTTTTTTCCTTAATTGCATAACATGAGGTCTAGCCTTTTCCCAATTATGTCGAGGTCGGCTTCCAGCTGAATACCAGTATTTTACGTGGAGCGACTGCCTATCTGTCCTCCAAAACCCAGTTGCTGGGTAATGCAATACCCTTTGGCAAGACTGGTTGTCAGACTTTCGGGCTTCTGACGACCCGTAAAGACTATCAAAGATCCACGAATGACAGCCGGGACGAACGGCTTATTGTGCCTTCCGAGGCACTGAAGGGTCTTGGTATGTAAAGATGGCCACCCATCCACGGACCAACCGCGGCAAGCGTAGCTTAACCTGATCGATCGACCCGTGCGGCTGTTATTACTTAGCCACAAGACCGTCTCAAGAAGAGGCTTTGCCCTGCAGTGGGACAATTATTAATAGGCTGGTAATATACTAATGTTATTGTTTGTAAGTTTGCATGAACGGGGTAATCTCTGGAACTACCAGTTGGATTTGTCAAAGTCGAATTTCTTTTTGCATTTGGTAGCCAAATTCTTGAGGAAGGCTATTTAACATCACGCTACGACCCTTTAGAACTGAGCAAAAAGAAAAAAACTTCAAAAAGAACGCTCGTCGCGGGAAGGTACTAAAGGGTTACCGAGCAACACAGGCAACGGAAGGAATGCGGGTGGGTTTTAGTCAGTAAGAGTCTGACACACCCTCCCGCTCCGCTCAGAGCGGGAGAAGTTATTTGATGATTTCCCATCCAAAAAAATAAATAAAAAGCGTAAACGAAGTAATAGCGCGGGCGAGCGATGCATTGCGGCGCAGTGCGTCGGGGAACAAAAAATTTCGGACGGAGTCGCGGGCAGAAGCTGTATTTAGAAGCTAGTATTTTATTTATATTTGTTTTCCTTAATTGCATAACGAAAATTTAAATTAAAAAAAAAGCCTTGAAAGATCAAATAAACTTAACATCAAGACTCGCGGTCTTAATACGTGTGAGTAGGACAGTGAATGTTTAGAACGGGATCTCTGAAATGGGTCTCGTGTCGTCTCTTTCCCAAATTTTAGGACAGTGAAGTCTTGGCGTTTTGTTTGGTCAGGAAGGTTGGTAGCTGATTCCACCAGACTTTCTTAGTACCGTCCCATGTAAAGGCTCTTTTAATGCACCTCGAAAATGTCATTTTTCACATGTCAGCTAAAGAACTAGATCTATATCTATACATATTATAGATTAAAGTCGCTTTTTGTGTCTGTCTGTGTGAGCGCGTTATTCTTCCTAACTACGCAACGGATTTTGATGTGGTTTTCACCACCATTTAGAGAATATATTCCGAAAGGTTATAGAGAATTTATTCCGGAGGGTTATAGATAATTTATTCCGAAGGATTACATAGAATTTATTCCGGAAGGTTATAGAGAATTTCTTCCGGAAGGTTATAGAGAGTTTATTCCGGAAGGTTATAGAGAATTTACTCCGGAAGGTTATAGATAATTTATTCTGGAAGGTTATAGAGAATTTATTCTCGAAGGTTATAGAGAATTTATTCCGGAAGGTTATAGAGAATTTATTTCGGAAGGTTATAGAGAATTTATTCCGGAGGGTTATAGAGACTTTATTCCGGAAGGTTACAGAAAATGTATTCCGGAAGGTTATAGAGAATTTATTCCCGAAGGTTATAGAGAATTTATTCCGGAAGGTTATAGATTATTTATTCCCGAAGGTTTATGTCAATAATACATTAATATTAAACTTACATATAATTAAGTAATCTCGATTTATTGTCTAGTCGTAAAAACCGTATGACATAAGAGAGATACAATGATGTTTTGGCAGGGGTGGCGCTGTTGGTAAACATTTGTGAAATTGTCACATTCATTATGTATTGACTACATAAGATGGCGGAGTTAGTTCCGATTTTGGCCGCGCTTCGAAATAACCTTGGAGCGTTGTTTAATATAATGTTAAGGAGTATTTACCTTAAGTTGATCAGGCGTGGCGAGCTCGTTGCTCAGGATCTTCTCCTTGAAGGAGGTGATGGGATCCCTGGTCTGTCGGACCTCTTGGATCTCGTCGCGCGTACGGTAAGACGTGCCGGGGTCAGACATGGAGTGCCCCGAGTAACGGTACGTCTCCATCTCCATTACCAATGGACCTGAGAATAGGAGATGTAAGTCTGTTAGTTTTGAGGTTATACGAGGTCAAATTAAATTAGCCGGCGAAACTACATAAACGTGATAGGTATCGATATAATATACAAGATAAAACAATAAAATGAAACACTAAGAATTTCTAAACTCATATTATTTCAATAACTACAGCTGATTACGGGTTCAGCGACCGAAGGTAATATAGTTACTTGAAATTATGAGATAAGATTTTTTATATCATGATTAGATATTGATCCAGTCACGCCAGTTAACTTAATTTGACCTTGTCATAGATAATATAATACGACCTCGTACAATAAAGTTATGTAGGTAAGAACGGAGTAGCCGGAGGTATTTTTGTTTTGTTTTGTTTTGTTTTGCAGTGCCCTTACAGGGTGCATGTTTGAAACTTTTAAGTTTTTTTCCAACCTCTTAACAACATGTTTGCATTAACCTTATTTGAGTTGGTTCGATGTTGAACAACAAATTTATTTTCATCCCATCTATACGAAAAGAGGCGGAGGGTTCCTCGATTAGTGCGAGCAAAATGGGTAATTCCGGCGCACTTATTAATTGCGCCGCAATGGGTCATTTAGTCAGTGACGAAATGACTTTTGAATTTGGAACACTATTTAATTAAAAAGTTTGAACGCAATTCGCTTCGATAAAGTCCCAGCCGGTAATAAAAAAAAACGCGCCTGCCGACGTGGCATTGAACAAACAAAAAAAAAATACACGAGAACTTCTTATTCATTTTTTCGTTACTTTTTGTCAATATATTACAGACAATTTTAATTTGATATTAAGACGCTGACAACACCTAAACCGCGGTCACTGTCAGGTTGCATAGAAAAGAAAGAGAAGCGCGATAACACAACGCTTGTAATTTATTGCAAAATATGAAGCAATTATCTATTCACTCAAAATTGAGTTGAGTAATCGAAAATAAAAAACAACCAAGTTCTGCATTCAAATAAGACGTTCTTGTTATTATTTAATTACGTAACGTATGTTGACGTTTAATGCAGATATTTTGGATTAGAACTCAAGGTAAGAGGTTAGTTTAACGTTAGTTTGTATCGAGATTTTTTTTCAAAACGTGTTTGGTAACAACCAATTTCTGGGAAATATGTTCAAAATTAACATATATTTTTTCCTTTACCACAAACTATACAGATTCGGCATTTTTTTTCTTAAGAGAAGCCTATTTTGGTCAATTGGGTCTTGTCAGCGCCTTAATATAAATTTGTAATTTGGATATATAAATATTCATCACAACTAAAAGCATCGCTTATTATTTTTCTCATAGAGGGGGATGAAAAGCAGAGTGTGCCACACGGTACAAAATATTTAACCTCGAGCGACGTTACTTTGAATCCTTCGCTACGCTTAGGATTCTACTCTAGAATCCCTCGCTGGGCTCGGGATTCTAATCTAGAATCCTTCGCTTGGCTCTGGATTCAAACAATCGCTCTCGCCCTCAATACATTATTTTGGTCCCTTATGACACAATCTACTATTTCATCCCATCTATTCGAAAAGAGGCGAAGGGTTCCTCAACAAGTGCAAGCAAAATGGGTAATTCTGGCGCACTTAATAACGATGACGAAATGACTTTTGAATTTGGAACACAATTTAGAAAAAGTTTGAACACAATTCGCTTCGATAAAGGCCGGTAAGAAAAAAAGCGCGTCTCCCGACGCGGCAGTGGTTAACCAAATTTAAAAAAAAGTACGTGGGAACTTCTTTGTTCTGTTTTCATTACTTTTTGTCAAAATATTACAATTTGAATTTGATATTAATATACATTTGTAATTTGGTTATATCAATATTCGTCACTACTAAATGCATCTCTTATTTATTTTTCTCATAGAGGGGGATGAAAAGCAGTGTGTCACACGGTACTAAAATTATTTAACCTCGAGCTACGCTACGCTTAGGATTCTAATCAAGAATCCCTCGCTACGCTCTGGATTCAAACAATCTCTCTCGCCCTCAATACATTATTTTGGTCCCTTATGACACAATATACTATTATATATATATTATTTACAATACATACCTTTTCCACTGGTGCAGTATTCGATACAGAAGCGCGTAGCCTCCCTGGTTGCGAGTACATCCATGCCATCAACCCAGATGCCGGGAATGTAGTCGCCGCGCGAGTAGTAATCTGTGCTGGCTGACGAACGGTCCATGCTGGTTCCCATACCTGGAAGAAGATGAAAATGAGACTCTTAGAACAATAAAAGAATCGCGCTTGTTACCATAACTAGTAGGAGACACGACTTCTAATAGGAGAGAAAACTAATAGGAGATTAAAAGCTAACCAGAGAAAATATCTACAAAATAAATCAATCATGTCAATGGGAGATGTGGTTCTGGAGTTATAAGGGGGCGATTTTTGAAACGAAAAAATAAGTTAATTAGAGGAATTTGAATGTTGTTGCCTA
Source organism: Atethmia centrago (assembly GCA_905333075.3). Lineage (NCBI taxonomy): Eukaryota > Metazoa > Arthropoda > Insecta > Lepidoptera > Noctuidae > Atethmia > Atethmia centrago. The sequence continues at coordinate 19,013,424 of HG995368.1, forward strand.
TTAAATAAAGTTCAGATTCGCCATGAATGCACTCGAGGGCCTGACGGCAGATGGGCAAAAACATTGCGTTTTATAGCAAGTACGGATTTACATCAAGATCTTTACGACCTCACCCTTACCTCATTATCTAGTAAAACATACTACAAAACCAAAATGTTAATGAAAAATATTTTATGATTATGACAAAAACTGAAATTGAGATAAATATGTCTAGACAGACATTCCTTATGATAACATCAAGAAAGAAGAGATAAGACCCAAATAATTATATTAATCATACATAATCAGCCTATAATGTTCCCACTGCTGGGACACAGGCCTCCTCACTGTGAGAGGGAGTGGGCCGTAATCCACCACGCGGGCCCAGTGCGGGTTGGTAGATGTCACATGTCTTCGGATTTTTGGTTCTAGGACATGCCGGTTTCCTCACGATGTTTTCCTTCACCGTTTTGAGAGCAGCGGTGATGAAATAATTTACACAAAGTAAAGCGCCTGCCTGGGTTCGAACCTACGACTTACAACCCGTAAGTCACGGCCGTTACCACTGGGCCACCACTGCTCCCTACCCTACTGAACTGCTGCCCACTACACTGCTCCCTACTGAATCATAATAATCTCTAAATAATAATATTATTTGGTCTTAGGGCCTGATCACATACCACAACCTTTCCCAACTACGTTGGGGTTGGCTTCCAGTCTAACCGGATGCAGCTAAACAGTATTTTACATGGAGCGACTGCCTATCTGACCTCCACAACCCAGTTACTGGGTAATACGATACCCCTTGGTAAGACTGGTTGACAGACTTTCGGGCCTCTTATGACTCGTAACGACTATCAAACATCCACAAATGACAGCCGGGACCAATGGTTTAACGTGATTTCCGAGGCTCGGAGGGGTCTTGGTACGTAAAAATGGTCACCCATCCGCGGTAAGCGTAAATTAACCTGATCGATCGACCCGTGCGGCTGCTATTACTTCGACAAGCCCCTTATGAAAAAATGTTATGATTTGAAATGAAAACAGATCAAACAGAATGTAATCAGTCAATTAATTATTATTTGTACGTCGCATTCTGAAGATCAAATAGAGGTCGGACAAGTAAATATGTCACATGAATCATAAAGGCTTAATTAATAATTGTGTTAAGTCTTTTAATACAAATCAATAAAATTGCGTGATTTGACTGTTTGTATTACTAACTCGGTTCTGCCTGCGCCTTCGTAGGCATGAAATTTCTTGTCTATACAGATTGAAATGTCTGTTTGTAACATTAAAATAAACGCTTTTTACTAAATGCATAATTATGCATGTATACACGGTACATATTCCAAAATAACATTTTTTACAATTTTTGTCTGTGTTTGTTCCGGCTAATCTCTGAAACGGCTGGACCGATTTTGACGGGACTTCCACTGGTAGATAGCTGATGTAATTAGGAGTAACTTAGGTTTTATTTTGGAAATATCCACGCGGGCGAAGCCGCGGGCTGCAGCTAGTTTTAACATAAAATATATCTTATCATACTTGGCATTAGCTTGGAAGCTGTAGCATCCATCAGTGAAAGAATTTTCGGAATTGGATCAGTTGTTCCGAAGATTATCCCAACATAACACAAATTTTACCTCTTTAATAATAATATTAGGTATAGATTGAAATTGGAGGATCAGATTACATAGTGTAAAAAAATATTTTAATTAATTTCAACCCTGAACCAAATCAGTATATTTTAATTCTTGGAAGAAGGCTTGGCTTGGTCTTTGGTATTAGGTAAAGTAGCTTATGTAAGAAAAGATGTCATTGTCAAGCATCTTACAAATTATTGAGCATGTTCTTGTGTTTAGCTACTAAATTTCTGGGCAAATTCACTCACTGACTTGACTGAATTGTTTAGTTCTATGTAACTCAAGAAGGAAAAATAACCAAACTCCCGGTCCCTTTTCCTTTTCAGTTTTCCTTTTTAACACTCACCATATCCATTGTTTTCACAGACGAACACACACGGCAAGTCCCATAGTTTGGCCATGTTGTACGCTTCGAACAGTTGCCCCTGGTTGGCAGCACCGTCGCCATACAGGGCGAAGTTCACTCCGCCATCACCACTGTATTTATGTTTAAATGCTATTCCAGCGCCTAATGGGCACTGAGGAATTATTTCAAGTTATTTTCATATTTCTAATTTTTCAACGAATTTGTGACACAAAACGCTAGTTGCGTATTATGTAGTTCAGTAGCCTGCAAGACTTAATGGGACTGGGCAGGCCATGTCTACCGGATAGCAGCAAAAATGTGAGCTAGTATATCACAATCCCTAACTAGACGGACGCGCGGCAGACTACGGAGAAGACAACGCGAGGGTCACCTAGGATAGCTTCCTGCAGAATTGGCGAGAGGCCACCATTCTTTCTACTCTATATGCTATAGATTAGAAAGAATGGTGGGACGCATTTTCCCACAAAAAGGACATAGACCTTGAAATGATCTGTTAGTGGCTAAACTAATAAGAGTTGCATGCAGCGAATCTAAGAAAACTCCTGAAAAGCCCGATCTTTATAAATCTCGTTAATGATTATAGTTTTTGTTTTTATAGGTAGTGTTGTTTTAGATTAAAAGATAAATAAAGAAACTTACTTGAGCACCAACAATACCGTTGCCACCATAGAAGTTCCGTGCGTACAAATGCATAGAGCCGCCCTTGCCTCGTGAGACTCCTGTCTTGCGGCCTGTAAGCTCACAGAGTACACCAGCCACGGAGGCACCCATGAGATGTGTCCAGCCATGGCAACGGTACGCAGTGATTACTGAGTCAGCATCACGCATAGCGGCGCGCATACCCACTGCTACTGCCTCTTGACCTAGTATTTATTCATCTATTAGTCCATTGCTTTAATTAGTAGAGATATTTTGATTAAAACAAAAGATATCAAATATTGGTAGCTGTTTGGCTACTCATTGAATTCAAAATCTTTAGACTTAAGACAAGCTTGTTGGTGTAATACATAATAATTCCAGTTCCAGCTTTGTAAAACAAAGTTAACATCTTTAATCGCTCACCTGAGTATAAATGACAGAATCCACGGATGATCTTTTCCCTGTACAAATTACCAGACGAAGTTTCAATACGTCGGATAACTGCCAACTGTTCATACAATTTGAGAGCATCTTCACTGGTTAGGGTTGCTGTTGTTGCAGGGCCTTTATCCAATTTGTGGAGTTTGAAAGGCTAGAAAACAAAAACTTACAATATGAGACGGTGAATAGGTTTTTGATAAAAAGCAATAGTTACCAGGCATGGAATTTATAATGCAGTTGACATGGCACTAACACCTCTTTGAACCTGATACTTATTTTTTCATTGAAACATAAAACATGGCAACATTCTTTTGGAATATTTCTCATAAACGCAGACCATAGTAATTCATACACAGACCACTAATTATAACCAAACCAATCCATTGTGTAGTTGATTGTGTATGATAACTATGCTCAATTTGTTATCATTGTATCAGGTAGCTTATCTACGTCAGATAACTGACAACAAAACACAGTTACACTTGACTTAATGAAGGTTATGTTACATAATTATAAAACTGTCTAACAAATTTATATAAAAATAATAGCCGGCATTTACAAGGCAAACATGTACGCACTATTATCAACTAATTGAACATTACTATGATCAAAATAGATCATAAATTAGAGCTACCTTGATTTCAAACGAAGCTTGGCTCTTCGTACTGTATTTTGCGTTAGACGTCGTAGCAACTGGGGCGCCCACTTTCTAAAATCAAAAATTGCAGTGACAATATATTGTTACTCCTTTTTCTCAGCATACTTTAGTAGCACATTTAATATTTTATCTAGTTAATCGAGTTTCTTCGGCAAGAAAAAGAGAACCCACCGTAACCGTATTACCGGCTAGAAGTTTAGCGACAGAAGGAACGAGTTTACTCATTTTCGTTATTAGTTCTTCTAGAAAGCCCAGTGTATTTTGTGATCCTCAAAAAGGACCACTTTTTCAATTTATATCGGATCTAGCTAAAAAATATAGGTCGTCCCAGACGTCGCACAGGTCGAAAATGACGTTAGTGTCATTGACAATTTGACATTTGACTGTTAGGGTAGCCAAGTTGGAAAACTGAACCCTTATATTTTTCACCATATCAGTCTCTCCGTCTGTACGGATGCTTTACAGTCAATTTGCTTGGCGACTTTTATTGCACTATACATCAATCTGCCCAGCCTTTTTCCAACTATTTAGGGGTCGGCTTCCAGTCTAACAGGTAGTGATGAGTCCCTCAGTCATGAGGTCCCTCGTTTGAGGTACTCATGATCGCAAATTGAAAGAGTTACTCGAATTTCCTCATTGAACCACCTCCCCACACCTCACTCGTTCACGCGTCCTCAAAAATTGACATTGACAATATGAAATCCCCACTACTAACCGGATGCAGCTGAACAGCAGTTGTTCTATGTAAGCATAGAACGACTGACTATCGGTTCTCCACAACCCAGTTACTGGGTATTGGGTAACACAACTCGATACTGACAGCCGGGACCAACGGGTTAAAATCACATAAACATGCGATAAAACAATTTGAGTCATTTTGGTTTGTCTAACCCTTTTTTTATTTTGATTTTTCTTTGGCAACTGAGCCGATGTCGGCTATTCTGCCAGCGTCTGTCTAATTCATTATAAAATAATAGCACAAAGTTATTACGAGAAATGGAATGCGTCCAGCTTTGAGATGACATCACGTAAGTGTTTGTAAAGATAGAAACGGTTAGTACTACTTAATCTGTGAACGTTTAGAAAGGAGATGCTAATAAAAAAAAAAACAATGTATAGATCAAAATTATATTTTTTTATGATGTTGAAATCTTTTTACACAATTATATTGTACACAAGTCTCTGTGACGTGTAAAAGACAATGTCCAAATTGGCACTGTGCAATAAAGAGTATCAGATTAAACGATAATTAATCGCCTATTTTATTATTTAAGTTGCAAATACTTCTGTATCACGGACTAGCTGTATTCCAAAATGTACTTTTAATAGAATTTAACGCGACTAATAACATTAGATCGCCATCTTCGCTTAATGTCATGTCGTCTCAGAAGTGAAATAGGGATGTCCAATCAATTATAATCGATTGATTGAATTATTAATCGATCGATTGTGTTTTCTTTTCTAAAGTGTATTTTTAAAAACCTAATAAGAATACTTTATGTATGCAGTCATACTCCAATTTTTAAATAGGTAGTAAGAATAATATTATACAGTAATCAAAACTTTTTATTTTGATTATCTAATTCATTTTTTACGACAATTAATACAAAAATAACATTTCTTTTTCGGCGTAAAATAAACTAATAATAGTTTAAATGCATTTTAATTTTGCACTTGCATCCACTTTTTAGAAAAACAACTGCATAGGTACCTAATTATATAGGTAGGTATTATGATATTACCTACCTTTCAGTTTCTTAAAAATCACTCAGAGCTATGAAAAATCGTAGGTACCTACATTTAATATTCGTTGTTATGGTTCGATTATAACCTCAAAATCTGATACTTGTTTTGAAATATACCTTTTTTGCAGCTAGTCCGCTACAAATACAAGATCTTTTAAGAATCTACTAATGATAGAGAATACAATACATAATTATCCGATGCTCTTGGCTCCAGGGCCAACAATGTATGGACGCAGAGCAATGTCCTTTGGACCACTATTTCGACCAATTTATCTACACAAAACCAAATTACAAGATGATTATTAACAATGGTGCCTATTCCCTTGTTCACAAACTAAACTAAATTTAAGTTCAGTGAATCTTTTTCTTTCAATTTCATTAAGAAAAGGACAGAAGATAGATTTTAGTTTAGTCCTGTCAAATTAATCAGCGCCTGTCACTACGCCATACAAGTTTAGACGTGATTAAAAACTTGCCTATTAAAATTACGTCAATTTACGTCAAGCGCTGATTAATTTGACAGGACTAAACTAAAATTTATCTTCTGTCCTTTTCATAACGAAATAGAAAGAAAAAGATGCACTGAACTTAAATTTAGTTTAGTTTGTTAACAAGGGAATCGGCACCATTAACTAATTAAATTAAAACTAAGTTAAACCTAAAAAGGGCCCTCGGGGCATTGTACCGAGGATGCTGGCGGCATTTCCTCGCTGAATTGCAATACTGATGCGTTGTGCGAGAAAGCCGCTTGCTTTTCGGTCACCAGTTATATCAACCAGACGTTTCGCGATTTCCGTAAATAATTTATGCGCATTTATCTTATTTGTCTTAATTTGGAAATAACCGAATATTCTCGAAAAGAACCTGTCATAAATGTTGAGGTGAATCAGTATTCGTAAATGCACGCGTTATCAAATAAAAAAATGTCGTTTCATCGTTCAGCTGTCATGGATAGTGGATGACGAATAGATCGAGTAATTCTTTTGCAACAACTGGATATAAAAGTGTTAACAAATTTTTGTCGTCATCATTGTTTCTTCTACACTTGTGAAAGACCACTTATTGCCACAATTTTAGTAAAATTATTTAAAAACGATGGAGTTCCCTCACGTTGGAAAGAATTGTTCATACAAATCATGCAACAAATTAGGTGAGTTGTTTAAATAAATAAAAAAATACAAGATTCTTTCATGATGGTGTAACCTGCGATGATGGAATTTCGGTTTAGCATCAATAAGTTTCAACCATAAAGTTGGCTTAGCATGATATGGAATGAGCGGCTTTCTTTTGTTCTATTTATGAAAATGTGATAGATAGGGTGGTACTCCAATACTGTGTACCGACGTAAATAAAATAAGAATTCTCTGCCTGTGAATTACAGACGGCAAAAGTTTCATTTTACAGGGAATCAATTGTAATAATTTGATTATTTAAATTCCACTGTTTTATAATATAATATTTACTCTCTTTCAGACTTCCTGCCATACAAATGTGGCGCTTGTAAAGACGTGTTCTGGTGAGTGATCTCGAGGTCATAGTTTTTAATGTTATCATTAGAATCTAGATCTAATTACATTTTATTGTGTGTTTTTAAATTAATTTTCATGCAGAGTTTATAGTCAGCAGACACATAAATCATTTTAAAATAGAATTAATAATTTTCTGTAGCTTCCAATACAAAATACTTTATAGAAACACCTAATTCTCATTATTTTCAAAGGTGAGACTATGGTATGTCAGATAATGTGTTTGTATTCCCCCAAGGCAAGTTTTTAGATGCCTGACCTTGGTAACAGTAATAATTGTTGCTGATAATTATGATAATAGAATTGACATTCTGCAAAGTCATGAATAAAATTAACTTAATAACCAAAGGACTTTTTGAACAAGGCGTGATGAAAAGAAGTTTGTGTCATCAGAAAGATTGTAGCCTGCTTATTTATGCTTATTTTAATTTCCTAGTTATGGAAATTCCCTACAATTGATTTTTATTAAACTTGCTTGGTTTAACAAAGAACAATTTTGTTAACTTTATTGTTTTTTTGCACATTAGAACAATGAAGACTGCTGTCATTGAAGGGTGACTTTGCAAGCTTGCAACTGCATATACAATTGGAACATGGGTTCTCCACACACATTACAACAATAATATAATTAATAAATAAACATTCAACTATTATTAAAATCAAATTACTATCTATTGCAGTTCTGACCACTTTGCATATGCAAAGCATGAGTGTCCAGCACCCAACACTCATAATGTCCAGGTTCCCGAGTGTCCCCTATGCGGGAAGCCCGTGCCAGGAAAACGAGGGGAACCTCCAGATGTAGCTGTAGGAGCCCACATTGATAACCTATGTACCTCAGACCCAGCTAAGGAGAGGCGGAAAAAAGTAAGCATATGATTTTGGTCTTATGTTTTTTATTTTATGACATACCTTATTAATTTTTAAACTACACTGGTTAAGCATGGCCTTAACAAAATGACAAACAAGTTCATAAAGTGATGCATAAACTAGTCAAACACATGTGTAAACTAATCACAAAGACTTATTCACAGACTTATTTAAGTCAAACATGTTTGTTGTTACTTTCATGCAGCTGCTTTGATACATTTTTGTTTGCAAGTAATAAACCCTCCTCCCTGTATGTAAAAAAGAACACTATGTTCATTTATTTATTCAGAAAATACAAATAAAATATAATTTAAATTAAAGTTGCTTATGTCACTTTTCGTGTCTGTCTGTGTGACCGCGTTATTCTTCTAAACTACACAACAGATTTTGATGCGGTTTTTAACATCATGTAGAGGATTTATTCCGGAAGTTTTATGTGTACACTAGCTTCTCGGCCCCCGACCCACCGCATCGCATCGCATCGCCCGCCCATGCTATTACTTCGTTTTCACTTAGTGTTCTTTCTGACTTCTTACTTTTGCTCGGCTCTTAAGGGTCGTAGCGTGATGTTAAATAGCCTCTAAACTTTATAAAGAATTGGGCTATCAAATGCAAAAATAATTTTTAATCCAACTGGAAGTTGCGGAGATTAGCTCATTCAAAAAAACTTAAACATGATACAAACTCTTCGGTTTTATTTAACACCGCGATTCAGAAAACATACGTATTTGCACAACGTGCAACGCTTTCTAATGCGCAAAGCATGTTCTAGAGCGGTATGAATTAAAGTTGTGTTTCGTGAATGTTTTAGTGATATTTTGCGGTTTAGTAATGTTATATTATCTCCGAAACTTGACCAATTGACATATTGTAAAGGGCAAATCATAAAATAATTTAATTTGTTATGGATTATGTTATGTTATGTTATGTTAGAGGGTTTGGTTTCCGCACTTAGTCCTTCAAGTGGACCATTGTGCGTGGGCCATGGCGGCCGTTTTTTGGTGGTTATTCCAACCAGCCCACCTCCCTCCAGAAGTTGATAACATCTCCTGGTCTGTTTAGAACCTCTGTGTAGGATCTAGGTGCCCCGAGGGTTTCTGTTCTAATGTGGGTGACGGCTGTGCATTCGAAGAGCACATGCGCAACGGTTTCCTCTGCCTCCATGCAAGCCCTGCACAGAGGGCTGTCCGTTATGCCTATTGTGTGGAAGTGTTTGTTTAGCGAGCAGTGGCCCGTGATGGTCCCCGTCAACAGGCGCAGGCCGGTCCTGTTCAGGCGTAACAGGCGCCTGGTTAACTTGCCATCCAAGGATGGCATAGCCTCCCTGGACTGTCTGCACCCCTGTACCGAGGACCACCAGCTCTCCGCTTGTGTGTGGGTGAGCTCCTGTAGCCACCTGCGTAGTTGGTTGAAGGGGATGGGCACGATTGGCTCTGGTCCGCAGACTGACGTGCCGGATGCTTTCCTGGCTAGTTCGTCAGCTGCGTCATTGCCCAGGGATCCACTGTGTCCTTTTATCCATTGCAGTGTCACTGTGTTGCGGTTCAATACCGTTATACGTTCTAGCGCATTGTGACATTCTTGTGTTAATCTCGAGGTATTATGTTTCTTCCCTAGGGATTGGAGAACTGAGGCGCTGTCGGAGAGTATACGTACATGAGTGTCAGTAACTCTCCTGGCTTCTATGGCATACGCCGCTTGTATAATGCCCACACATTCCGCCTGGTAGACGGTGTTGAACATTCCCAGCGGACAGGATATATCTATGTTAAGGTCGTGTGAGAAAACGCCAGCTCCGGTTCCGGAGTTGGTCTTTGATCCATCGGTGTATACTCTTACCTCATGCGGGCCTGAATAGTCGCACCGTTCTTCTGTGAGTATTATGTTGTAGTGCTTTTGGAAACAGTGTAGTTTTGGGGCTCTGTCGCAGGGTGATGCCATCATCGGTCTTCGTTTGATCGCATCCTCCCTTATGCGTATGTGCTTGACTCTAGAGTCTTTGCTCAGGGTCCCTGTTATGTTAAGCCTAAAGGCGGCCAGGGCTGCCTCCTCTCGCACGATGAGGTGCAGAGGCGGCAATCCAAGCATCGCCTGTAGGGCGGCGGTGGGCGTAGTTCTCATACAGCCTGTGATTGCTACACAAGCAAACCGTTGCAGTTTTTCGAGATCTTTTTGGGCTGTGCTCAGGTCTGTCCTGGGCCACCAGACTAGTGAGCCGTATGTGATAGTTGGCCGGATGACCGTGGTGAATAGCCAGTGGGTAATCTTGGGGTTAATTCCCCAGTTCCTGCCGAGCAGTCTTTTGCACTGCCACAGTGATATGCTGGCTTTTGTAATGATGTAGTTGGTGTGTTTTGCCCAATTCAACTGTTTGTCCAAGAAAATGCCCAGGTATTTGGTTTCAGTTGATAGGCTTAGGGTGGTTCCAAAGAATCGTGGTAGCTGTAGTAGCGGCAATTTCCTCTTCTTTGTGAAAAGAACCAATTCGGTTTTTGTAGGGTTTACTGATAGTTGGTGCTTATTGCACCAAACCTCTACTATTTTTAAGGCTTGGCGCATAAGGTTGCACAGGGTATTCTCGTGGGTGCCGTTTATTATTATGGTTAAGTCATCCGCGTAGCCTACGGTGAAGTAACCTTTATCGTTGAGTGTTTTGATAAGACTGTCGACAACCAGGTTCCATAAGAGTGGCGAGAGGACGCCACCTTGTGGGCAGCCCTTCGCCACTATGGCCCTGGTGGTGTCGTTCACTGTGACTTGTACCGCTCTCAGTTTAAGCATATTTGAGATCCAGCCACTTATGGTCTGGTCTATGCTGTGCCTGTCAAGGGCCGTGTTGATACTTTTGAACATCGTTTTGTCAAAGGCGCCTTCGATGTCAATGAAGGCGGCCAGTGCTGAGCATTTGTGATCCACTGCGCATTCGATTTTGGAAACCACGCTGTGCAGCGCGGATTCTGTTGATCTGCCTGTGGTATACGCATGCTGTTGTTTATGGAGGGGTTTGGCTCGAAGTGGTCCGTCTCGAATGTGTCTATCGCAAAGTCTCTCGAGGGTCTTCAGTAGAAAGGATGTGAGGCTTATAGGCCTATAAGCTTTGGGTTGTGTATAGTCGGTTTTGCCAGGTTTCGGTATGAAAATGACTTTCACCTCGCGCCACGCGAGGGGTATGTACCTGAGTGCCATGCAGGCTCGATAAATCTCCGTCAGCAATGGCACCAGATGATTTACCCCCCACTGCAGCAGGGCTGGGAAAATGCCATCCAGCCCTGCGGACTTGTACGGCTGAAAGGTGTCAATAGCCCACCTTAACCGGTCTTCTGTTATTATGTTGCGGGCTGTGGACCAGTCCTGATCCGTTGGGGTCCATTCTGGTTCAGCCTCCCACCTCCCATCCTCCAGGAGTCTACAGTCTGGGAAGTGGGTTTCGAGAAGGACCTTACTGGTGTCCTGGTCGGTTAGTGTGTATGAATTATCAGGCTTTTTCAGCGCGCCAAGAGTTCGGTCCTGGTCTGCTGCCAGGATCTTCCTTACCCTAGCGGCTTCGTTATTTGTCTCTATGGATTCACAGAATTTCCGCCAAGCAGATCTCCTGGCGGTTCTAATCTGTTTTTTGTATGCATATTGGGTTTCTTTGTATAGTTCCCAGTCGTCCGGGAGTCTGGTGTTTTTGGCTCTGTTGAATTGTTTCCGCAATGCATCTCTGAGTTTACTAAGTTCTGCGTTCCACCAGGGGTTCCTCTCGCCCTTGGTTTTTGGCGCTCTTAGTTTGCAGCATGCATGGTATGCTTCGGTTATATATTCTGATAACTTTGTCACGGTGTATTCCAGTTGCGTTTGGTCTCTTATAGTTACCTGTGATAGGTGTCTATCTAATAGAGAGGCTAGTAGACGTTTAAACCCGGGTACATCGGTGCGCCGCGGGTTCCGCCTTGGTGTTGGTTTCTTTGTATTGGTAGTTATTGTGAAGCGTATCCTCCTATGGTCCGAGCAAGATGGCTCGTCCGATACGTGCCAGTTCATAATAAAGTTAGTCGCGTTTTCTGTAGCAAGTGTTAAGTCTATGATCGTTTGTCCTCGGACTGTGACCCAAGTGGGTTCAGAGCCGCGGTTAATGATGTTAAGATTAGTAGAAAATAAATAGGTGGATAATACCTCTCCTCTGGAATTCGGTGCGTCGCTGCCCCATAGAGGGTGGTGAGCGTTCGAATCGGTGCAGATTATCAGCTCCAGTTTGGCGCGCTCACAGTGCTGCACTAGGTCGGCCATCTCCTTTGGAGGACAGTTTGCGTCCTCGCCTGGCATGTACACCGAGGCCAGTACAACATCTGGAGCGCTACCATCGCTGTGGAGCTTGACAGCTGTTAAGTCTCTGGAACAGAATTGAGTAAGTGGTGTGATAGGAATTCCTTTGGGTATGTAGACGCAGGTTCTTGGCTTGTCTGCGCTGTGTGTGTTCAGGATCAGCTTACCTCCGATGTTACCGAGGCCACATATTTTATTATTCCTGATCCAAGGCTCTTGGATCAGTGCGATGGTTCGGGGTGTTACCTCCAGCGCCCTGCGTAAACTAGCCGTGGCAGTCTGGCTATGCTGGAGGTTTGTCTGTATGATGTTGAGGGGGGGCGATGGCGACGGTGGGGTGGAGTTAGTCGGAGATGGATCCATCGGACAATCCCTCCGCTCCCTCCGCCCTATGCTGGTCGTCGTGTTGACCGCCCGGTGACGAGGCTAACAGTTGCTCGTTCCAGCCGGGCGATGTTGGCGGTATGGCTTCGTCTTCGTCGGCCATTGCCGCTCGGGCCATGACCTCCTCCAATCTGTCCATGTCCGTGTCCAGTGTGTCTGTTGACGTCGGTATCGTCACAGTCAGGTCCGTCGTTGTTTCGGTCAGTGTGGCAGGGGGTTGGGTCGCGGTGTCAGGGGGTTGGGTCGTGGGCCAGAAGCGTACGTATATCGACCCAAGCAGGTACGATATCCGACGCTCCCGGGCTAGGACCTTCTCAACTTCCTCCGGTGGTACACCTAGGGTCAAATATGTCCCATAGTTGTCGCCACCGACGGTAGTTGCCCTTTGCAGCGACCACTTGCCTATGTCGTACCAAGTATTCTGACGAATCAGAATACTTTGGAGCCGGGCAATGTCCCCCTTGTAGCGTGGGACGAAGAGTGAGGCTCGGGCACGGGTCGGCACGTCGGTCTGTTTCATTACCGTTAGGGTAAGGTCGGTGTCTGGGAGTTGTATACGGGGCACGTTCTGAGTCAGCCAGGTCAGAGCATGGTCGTCCTCACACCACAACTGCACGGTGCCTTCCGCTACCCGAGGGTAGCCGCGGAAGGCAGGGAGCTGCGATGTGGAGTCCGTGTCCAGCATAAGGCTCTCAAGTTTGGTCTTGATGTGTATGGCCTCTTCCTTGGTCAGGTCTCTAGAGGGGGTAGGGAAGCAGATTGCTACGGCCAGCCGCGCAGGAATGTCCTTTGTGGCTCGCGCGTAGGTCCTCTGCACTCCCTGGGCGGAGTGGACCCTCACGCGTTTGGCGTCCCCCTGAAGCGTGCTCGGTGAGGCCGAGTCGTCGGGGCGCTCCCTCTTCACCGGCCCTGTACCGCTTGGTCCAGGCTGCGGATCGGAGGTACCCGTCTGGGTGCTTCTCGCCGGTAGCGGTTGGCGTGAGGATCCAGCGCGCTTACCCCTCTTCCTTTGGGGTCGAGGTCGGTCGTGGGTCAAGTCGGTGTCCTGGGGTCGGCTGGCGGCCCCGGCAGGCTCAGTCGCGTGCGGAGGTTTTTCGCGCTGGGTTTCCCCTTCGCGTACTTGCCCTCGCCCGCATAGTTCCGCGTCCGGCCGCTTTTCGCGCTGGGTTTCCCCTTCGCGTACTTGCGGCTGGTCACGTGATTCCGCGTCCGGCCGTTTTCCGCGCTGGGTTGCCCCTTCGCGTACACGTGGCTGGTCGCGTACTACCTCTTCGGCGTCCGATCGCTCTTCGCGCTGGCTAGAGCCTTCGCGAGTGTTGCGCTTTCGGTCGCCTACTTTCTTCCCTCGAGCCATGATTTTTCCGCGCTTGTACAGCATGCGTACTCCATCGGCCGGGAAAGTGTTAGAGCTGCCAGGTCCGTCTTCCTTCCCCGTCACTCTCTGTCCGTGTTGTAGTTGGTCCTTGTCCGGGTTGGTGATGCTGTTACGCACAAGGCTCTGTTGCCAGAGACTTGTGGTAGGCATACACGTCGTAGTGGGTGTTGGCGCGTGAGATGCAGCCGGAGTTGAGATTGTTGGCGCACTAGTCGCAGCCGTGGTAGGGTGGGATGGCGCGTAAGTCGCAGCCTGTGTTGTGGGCGCTGAGTCAGCAGCCGGCCGCGCTGAAGAGCGCGGCACCAAAGAGCAGTCGGATGCCCCCCCCAGAATACGATGGGGGCTGACCGCCGAAGCGGTGTGGGATTCCCCGGCTCGGCCGGGACCCACCTGGGTAGATTTTTTCTCGTTCTGCATATTTTTTGGCTATGGGGGGTGGGCTTTTGAGGAATCGAGGTTACCCCTCCTCGTGGATCGACGGGATATAGGGATAGGAAGGAAGGCATGGTTAGGTGAGGTGGTGTGGTTTTGGGGGTCACCCTACGCCTGGGATTTGACCTAGGGATTTGGGGACCGACGGGATCTATGTATGCGGAGGGATGGTTTGTTTGGTGATAGGAGCATAGGACAAGGTAACATAGGTTTCCCTGAGCCTGGGATTTGGCCTTCGGGAGCTTCTCTTGTCCGGGATCTCTTTCGAGATGCTCCGGGTGCGGGGTCGACATTAACAGTCGGTCCCGCAGCCGGAGTTGGGCTATCCGCAACCTGCCCACCCGCTCGGTTGCAAGAGAAGAAGTGCGTGGCTGTCTGGGTCTCCCCACCACAGATGTACATGTACATTTGCGTTGAGGCGATCCAGCTTGCCCCGAGTTTGTTATGGATTAATATTTTCTTGTTTAAATAATCATCCAAGCGTAAGTATGTCGAAAATACTTTTTTAAAACAAAAGAAATATAAAAGATAGAAATATGGTGTCGCGCACTTTGTAGAATTATTTAAGGCGGACCAAATTGCAATAATTATTTTCAATTTTAGACCACTGTTTAGGCAGCGCATACAATTAATAATTCTGTTCTAAGACATAAGTATTTCTTTCCAACTTGCTAGACAAAAATTGTGATAGTTCGGCTAATATGCATGTTAAAAATATAATTTATAGCACTCAGGAAGGAATAATGGAACATTCTACCAGTGAAAAAAAAAATATAATTGGATTATTAGTTCCGGAGATTACCCCCTACATACAGACTTACAAACAAACAACTATGACTTCGTTATAATATTAGTAACATAGCATAACCAATTAAAATTGTATCACTGTCATACCATGTTCTTCCACAAAAGGGACTATCATATTTTGCCGGATAACACTGACACACTGGACTGTGTTGCCGAAACTTATTTTCCTAACTCCCCACAAACCAAGCGAAATTTCCCAAATATGAGAAGAAAAATAAAAAATTATGAAGTTTTTAATTACTTTTATAGGGCTTTTGCTATTCCTTACAATTTATAATTTTTTGGAAGGTATAAATTCAACCATACCACCCTTTTTTTTAATTGTCTCTAGTAGTCTGGTAGTCATAAAGGAAACTTCCCCGCAATTCGGGGAATTGTCCAAAAATTGGGAACCCTGGTCTTCAATATTTTTCATTCATTAAATCTTCACTTTACACACATCCAATGAGGCCTAAGCTCCTGCCGCCGGAGTTACGCCCCTAATTTAAACCATTTCACTATTGTGTGCCGTTCATACACACGAAAATATACACGAGTGTGCGTAAATTCATGAACGAAATGTAGGCGAAATGAATCCTTGCCTCGCGTACGTAAGCTCCGTCGAACTGTGAGTCACGTGGCGTCTGCGACAAGTTGCTATAAGAGTTTTAACAGGAGTTTAACTTTTTTGGTAATATTTTGTGTTATTGTATTACATAGTTAAAATAAATGCATTTGGTAGTTGAGTTTGCGTTGTTGGTAGGGTAGGCTAGGCCTAATTGCCTCTATGGACGGCACGCCCCTGGTATTCAGCTGCATCCAGTTAGACTGCAAGCGGGCTCCAACATAGTTGGGAAAAGGCTAGGCAGATTGATTTAGTATCAAAGTTGAAAATAATAAAGAAATCGCAACGTTTTGTCGAGTCGTAAAAACCGTTATCGCGTTAACCGCTAGTTATCCATAAAATAACCGTAAAAAGTAGATATTGGCGCCGATTCCCTTGTTCACAAACTAAACTAAATTTAAGTTCAGTGCATCTTTTTCTTTCTATTTCATTAAGAAAAGGACAGAAGATAAATTTTAGTTTAGTCCTGTCAAATTAATCAGCGCCTGTCACTACTCCATACAAGTTTAGACGTGATTAAAAACTTGCCTACTAAAATTACGTCAATTTACGTCAAGCGCTGATTAATTTGACAGGACTAAACTAAAATGTATCTTCTGTCCTTTTCTTAATGAAATAGAAAGAAAAAGATGCACTGAACTTAAATTTAGTTTAGTTTGTGAACAAGGGAATCGGCGCCATTATTTTATTATTATAGATAAGTCATAATAGTTATGACGTATCGTCTTCTTGATTTGTGCTTCTGCTACCAATATACGAGTAGTACAAAGTATTTAATAAAATGATCTTTGATTACAGGTATTTACAAACCGCTGTACCTTCAGGGGTTGTAAGAACAAAGAGATGGTGCCGCTAGTGTGTAACGAGTGTACTCTTAACTTCTGTCTCCGACATCGACACTCCAGCGACCACGCCTGCGAGGGCAGACTGGCGGCCAAGAGAAGACAAGCAGCGTCAGTATTAACATATTATTTGATTTATTTATTAATAACCAACTTATATTAACAGTTTGCATCACACATACAACTTATCGGTCAATACTAGAAAAAATATTGGATTGTTCGTTTACCTCTGCCTAATCCTTCGGGGAATACAGGCGTAATGTTATTTAGCGCTCAACAGACGATGTGTTTAATCTCATTTTTAGAGTTCCGTAATAAACAAGGAACCCTTATAGTTTCGCCATGTCCGTCTGTCTGTCCCCGCTTTAGGTCAGAGACGCTTAGTACTAGAAAGCTTTAATTTAGCATAAGTATACATATTAATCATGCCCATAAAGTGGTAAATTAAAATCATAAAAAAAATTTAAAAAATGGGTACCTCTCTTGCTCGTAATGTGGAGATAAAATCTTTTTGTCGTCTATCGCATGGTGTGGAGTATCGTTGGATAGGCCGTTCAAAAATATTGGTACAGGTCTGTGAACACCATTTTTCGATTCAGGGATCCGTTTGCGTAATATTTAGCTGTAAAGTGCTAATTGAGTCAAGTATCCCCTCCCTGCTAGCTAAATGGTTGTATATGGAGATGTGAAAAAAATCATGGCAGTAGTACATAATGAAATTAAAAGGAAAACTTATCACGGCTAAGTAGGCTTTACAAGTTAACGAGCAATAGTCGACCAACTTAAATTTGCAGTTGGAGAATTGACCGTGACGTATATCGATGTATGGGAGAACAGGTTTTTCAACTACAATGTTAAGTTTGTTTTTGGGAACAAATTCTTCCCAAGTAATCTCAACTACCCTTCCCCGAACCCTTCATTGTGCGTTGTCCGACACGCACTTGGCCGGTTTAATCTCTTTAATTTTCACAAAGCAAGGTTTTTACATTTCAGATTGCCAAAAAGAGTTTGCCACTAGTAGAGGCAAACTCTTTTTGCCCAATTTTTTTTCTATTAATTCCTTGGGGCTTGATGGTGGTGACGAAATAGTATTAATAAAGTTTTAATTTCGTTATTCAGTGAAGCGGCCATGGCACGTATGAAAGCAGCTGAGGACAGAGTGAATCTAAACAACACCCCTGTTACGGCATCAGTTACTACATTCTCTGAAGTACAAGGAAACATGGTTCGTATTTATTTTGAGTGTTCAGAAATGCTTTGTGTTAAACAAAAAAATATCGAAGAATTACAACTAGCTTGCGAAGTTTCTGAGGTCCTCAGATAAGTTCCACACATGAGTCTACTGATTCTTCAAAGTTATCTCAAGCAAAGTTCCTCCTTAACTGTGTTTTCATAAAAAACGCTTCAAGATATTGAAGAAACGTCACTATCAAATAGATTGGTTACTTAAAAATTCCTCAGAAACCGAGTTTAACTCAAATAAGACCAACTCTTTTTATAATATGCATATTTGTATAGTTTCTTCCTATTTTCAGACTGAAGACGAGGCGTTAGCACATGCCCTGGCTCTCTCCCTACAAGATCAGAACGGAAGCCTACATTCGCGGGACAACGCATTCGCGCGCGCTCTCTCGCGACAACGCGTTGGTGGGGAACAGAACTCGAGGTGCTCTGTATCCTAGCAACCGCAGCTTATCTTCGACAAATGTTGCTTTAACGTAGCAAAATGGAAAAAGTAGAAGCTGGAAGAATGATTCAAGTGTATACTAGGACGTTTAATTACTTGCAGTAAAAGGTACTTCATATTGTCATTCCGTCAATAACTTCCGTCAGAACATATTTTAACGAAATGGCAGCAAGAACAGTAATTTTACTGCAACTAATTATAAGTCTGACTTTAGACGGTGCCACTTTTATGTAAAGTATATTTTTATAGTAGCACTAGCTGTTCCCTGCGGCTTCGTTTGCGTGTATTTAATTATAATATTTACAAATAACCGGGATGAAAAGTAACTTATGTCCTTCTCCGAGTCCCAGGCAACCTATATGTCGAATTTCGTAACGTAATGTGGTAACAGACTGACAAACAGACAAAGGTCACGCCTCTATTTCCAAAGGACGATGCAGAGGTGGATAGCATTTCGCTACTAATGTCACAAGTCCCAAGGGCCAGAAAAAACAAAAGGCTGCTATGCTCCACCAGGGGATCGAGCACAAGACCTCGCGCTAACTAAGCGGTCGCGCTTTTGACCACTAGATTGAATGGTGACACTATGATGGCTTGCGAAATTTGCACGTTTTTATTAATTTCCGTTAATAACAACATCACGCCTTGTGTCCCCGAAGCGTTGGGCAGAGGTGTACACATTTCGCCAGTTATGTTTTTTAAGTCCCATGTATTAGGGGGCGAGCCTATTGCCATCAACCGGGCAGATCGAGACTCCGGGCTACTACTGAGAAGTTTCAGATAGAAAAACCAAATAACACTGGCCGATCAGGGAACCGAACCCAGAGCCTCATGCTCATGTTTCGTTAATATCGACTGCTAAATGCGAGGAAACAGATTCCATACTAAATTGTTGTACACACGGCTACACAGCGAGCTACATATTCGATATTATAGATCGATATTTTATCAATCTGGATTTATTTGACACTAGATTCTTTATATGTTAGTGGCACCCTCTTAGGCAGTTGTTCCACCGCCGGCGCCGGCGAGGAAGCGACTAACTATCGGCAAGTTTCTCGCTCAAGAAACGTACAATAGATATACATTCCGTGTAAACAACAGAGATGCGTATATTAATAGTTGATCGCTGACTGTTCACACCGCCAGCGAGTACTCCACTAGTTTGTCAAGAGCTATCAAAGATAATACTCGCTCAGCGATGGTTGCTTGGCGATTAGAACTCACGCCGAGAGACCGACAAGCGGTCGAGCGAGTGGTGCGAGTAATCGCCCGTCGCACTCTGACACTCGCTGATAGCCCAGCGACGAAACTATCGGATTTACACACTCGCTGCTCGCCCACTCGTTGCTAGCTCTACTCGCTACTCGTTAGTGCCAGCGGTGGGACAACTGCCTTAAATTGACGTGGTAGTTTTTATTGGGCACCTTGTACTGTGTACCCGCGTGGGGTCAAACATGTATGACATAATAATGCCATTATATCACGCATCGCTTTATATTTTATCGATAAGATAAGGATGATGAAAGCCTGTTAGGATCAATACACAGGCAGCCTTTCCGTCATTTTAGCCAATATAACGACTAAAATCTACTAATGACGAATGTGACTGAAGTTTTATTGTTTCAGTAATGAAAATAATAATTTGACTCTCAATAGTTATTATCACTATTCCTAAAATTGTATTCGTATTTAATGGAACTTATCAAAAAAGCATAATAAGACTAATTACTAAATAAGATTTGAATATAATTTATTAGCTGGAAGTCATTAGTGTGTAGAAGATTATGTATAATAAATTTGGACTTACCATATCAACATATCTCTTGAAAGAACTTCCTTTTAATTTGGCCTTTTAGGGTCTTTAAATAACCTTGTAGGAAGTTGCCTATTTCCATAGAGCATAGTAAGGGTTGCCAGCTTTTTGAACAAGAAATAAAGTGTATTATCGTCAATGTGGGAAAATAAGCAGTTTTTTTTTTATTAAATACATAATTCATTAGTGCTGTCATGAAACCCATCAATTTAGCACCATTTTTTAAGGCTTCATAAGCCTCACCAAATAGACAAGGAGCAAGTTTTTTATTAAATGTATTGAAGCTCTATTTCCGTCGTCCAACCAGTTAGCATTCATCACTGAAAACTCTCAATTTGTAAATACTGAGGTGGCAGAACTAACTAGAAAGAAAAAACAACTAAAAGATTGTTATCTAATATGTCCCGGAAATTCGAAACATTAATCTTTTGACCGCCACAGTCATGTATGAAGTCAAGATGACAGACCAAAATGTGCCCAGCACGCCACGATCACGACTACATGACAGATTTTAAGGAATAATTCGTAGCTTGGCGCCGAGGGCACGTTATTGCTTTTTTGACGTGGCGGTCAATAGTTTTAATAAGTAGTTTAATTAATTGTTTCATTCTGAAATTAAGGCTAGCTGAACCACCCTGCCCATGCCCAGGCGTATGTACGTTGTTCTACGTAGTAATTACACGTTTTATTTAGGCTCCAGTAGCTCTAGATCTCAGTGAAAACAGCATATTCATATACTTTATTCTTGTTGAACAGTAAACAGTTTTGACTGAAAAACAGTATAATACTGTTTTTAACAGTATGGTTGGCAACCCTAACTATCGTGTTACCCAGTAACTGGGTTGTGGAGGTCAGATAGGCAGTCGATCCATGTAAAATCCTGGTATTCAGTTTTATCCGGTTAGACAGGAAACCAACCCCAACTTAGTTGGGAAAAGACTAGACAGATGATTATGGTTGGCAACCCTAACCATAGTATCTATATTCAAGGTTGACTGATTCGAGTAAATTAATGGGTATGAAGACGATACAACTTCATATGAATAATTTTACATAGTACAGTTCTGGACCAGAGTTTACTGACTTACGCGCCGTATGTGTCGCTGGTACCTTTCATGCTCTACATTCCTGCCGCACAGAGAATGCATTCCTGACACCTGCCCTAGCTGCTGACTGCAGCTTCGCCCGCGTGGCTGTTTCTAAAATAAAAGTAAGCCTAAACCTAAGCTACTCCTTATAACCAGTCATGTACATATAGATGACAGATTTTAAGGAATAATTCGTAGCTTGGCGCCGAGGGCACGTCTTTGCTTTTTTGACGTGGCGGTCAATAGGTTAACAAATGTTTACAAACAACGCCCCCTGTCAATGTCGTTCAGGCGTCAAAAGACGTTGAAAGAATGCAATATTTTGATATTTGTTAATCACTCGCACCGCAACGTAATGGACCATTTACGCGAAGCCAATTGACGAGCCACAAAAAACAGACTGCTGCGCGTCGCCAGCCTGGCGCACATCACATTAGCACATCGGTGACGCGAACCCATAAGTTTTGCCCTACCAAAAAACCTCAAAATAACATTGCAGTTTCATAATTGTACTTATTTTAGTCATAATTTAATTTTTTGTAAGTTCCTTTCGGCGCAGCGGCCGCGAGAGAAACTGTGGCAGAGGGGAGTACCTACTATAACGTAGATGAGCATCAGTTTCAGTAATAACCGGTCAGTTTGGTGACTGGTGATTACTGAAACTGATGCTCATCTACGCTATGCTGAAATCTAGGGTTTTAGCTATATAGCAGTAACAAACTTGCGTAACATAATTACAAAAATCGCCAGTTCATTTCCTAAGGGTGTTTATTAACAAAGTTTATTGTTAAATTGTTTATTCAACACCGTACATCGTTGTTATTATAAAATAGAGATATCAACTCTAGCCCGATATTTCTCTGAACGCGAGTTCTTTTTGATAAGTGTGATGATCAACAAAATTGGACATATCATGAGTTTTATGGTGATTGTTACTTCATGCCAAAGAAAAACATTTAATCAAAAAAGTCCCTACACTGAAAATCTTGGTAGGTAATCTGAATGAAGAACAAGGGGAACGGTTCCATAAAGATATCCGGACTATGGAAGAGCGGTACCAGGGTCACTGGAATGCCCACATGATGGCGGACTACTGTTGGAATGCTCCAACAGTAGTAGTCCGCCATCATGGTGGTGGTGCCAAATAAAAATAAAAATTAGATTTTCCTGCTTGACTTTGTTCACAAGGACTGTTTTTAGCATTAAAAACAGCCCTTGTGAACCAAGTCAAGCAGGAAAACTACTGTATAAGATTTTTATAAAAGATTTTTTTGTTAATCTCGTTTTCATTATATCTCAAAAACTAAAGCTGATACAAAAAATCGACTTCAGATCAAAAATCAGCACGCGAAAAAATGTGATAATACTTAGTCATAATATTTCATGCAACAAAAATGATGTTCCCGAGGTGGATTTAAAATCATAGTACATACTAATTCCATGCGTAAAATAAAATGAATCGGAATAATAAAATAATAATAATAATAAAAAACGGAACCTAAGCCGATGTTCATTTGCTGCCTTCGAGTATATAACATTGGAAAAGGCATATGCGCAATAATCTGAACAATAGTCACTTTTGGCTCCCGGACGCGGTAGCTACTACAAAAAAAAAAGAAAATAGCTGCTCGCCCGGAAAGAGAAGTCCGTACCATCGATATATTTTTTAACGATATCGATATTCATTCGGAATTTTGCTTGAGTCCATGAAATAAAACAGGTGATGCATAAAATCGTTACAATTTTAATAAAATAACTACAATAAAAGTAACAAAATGTATAATAATTTCAATAAAAAATATAAGTTAAAAAAAAAATAGGTTTTCAAATTATAAAATCACATAACCATATAACAATAAAACCATAAAACATTTTTTTGTAAACAGCAAAAATTACTAATTCGTATTAAGAAATTTATCGACATGTCAATTTTGGTTTCAAACAAGACCCCAACCCTAAAACACATAATCGCATGTCCAAGTGCATGTCACTTTTGCTGATTTGACGTATAATTTCGTAATGCAGAAGAAAAATATTTACAACTCTATAAACATAAAAAATGAGGTGTAGCCAGACTCGGTAAAGTCATGTCGAAAAACACAATTCATGTCGTCCCGTGTTGAATCATGGTCGAATCGAATAAAAAACCAAAATGTAATAAGAGGTTAGGATTTTGAATTTCAATAAAAACAAGACTAAATACTATAAAAAAATATTAACATATGCAAGGTTATTCCGTTCTTTATGTAAGTTTATCGAATTTGAACGCTTTTTACAGGATTAACTGCACAGCATTTTCACCGAGTTCCGCGCGCCTTGAAAACGTTTTATAAGTGCGTTAGAATCGATTTGAAAGTAGTTTTTTTATGAACGTACTAGAACATTATTTGTTCTTGTACTTTTACAGAGGCGGAAGTGTTTGTAAGGCTTCTCCGGTGTTATATACAGTTTGCTGCATCGGTCTCTCGTCGCGAGATAAACAGTGCCTTTTCGGGTTCACAACGGTCATGTTAGGCTTTAGGATGACCTCAGAATCGTAGACTAATTTCGACAACTCAAGAAAGAGTGTTCTCGCGCCTGTCTTGTTAGCCCTGCAGATGACTCCATTGTAATGGATTGTCTCTACACTCTCTTTACACAACGCCAATAATGGCTTGTCTTAGTGGAATGGCTCGTCAATTGGCCACGTTTAAATGGTCCATAACTGCCAGTATTTCGTCCAGGATTTGGATGAAAATTGGTAGAGAGGATTGTATTTGATAATTCACCTATGTGTACTATTGGCAAAACTTAAGCATGCTCACTTTAGAAAATATTTCTGCGGCAAGCGCAGCTAGTGACAAACCACACCCCTTCCTGGTTTCGTCCAATTAGAGACAATATGAATTTGTGTGAGTATAGGGCGTGTAACAAAAAATATAAATATGTGTGGTATGTTGGTTACTCACTGCACGAGCCGGTATTATTCGCGCGAGCCGAGGGCGAGCGAGCGCGATAAGGGAGTCGAGTGTGTG
Organism: Atethmia centrago; assembly: GCA_905333075.3. Taxonomy (NCBI): domain Eukaryota; kingdom Metazoa; phylum Arthropoda; class Insecta; order Lepidoptera; family Noctuidae; genus Atethmia; species Atethmia centrago. Next base: position 19,037,649 of record HG995368.1, read on the forward strand.
CGCGTTTCATACGACGGTTTTCAACTTGAGAGGAAAAAAAGAGACTGGTATTGTTATTAGTTTCGTACGCCGCTAGGTATTTCTCTCTAGATTTTGCAGGCAACAGGCTGTCACTAGCGTTTCGTGCCTAGATTAGTATTTCCGGGGGGTTAAATCTACGCGTTGCTCTTCGCTCTTCTTTCCTAATTGAAGTCAACATTTTTGATAATAATTAACCACACAATGAAAACGTTAACAAGTATTTCTGGAAAATACCGCGCTTGTTTTGTTTATCCCGCGCGCCGCAGGTGTAAATAAAGGCGCTGGAAAAACCGCTAAACAGCCTATATAAAAAATATAATAAACAAAATAATGTTTTGAATAAGCAAATTAAGGTTAATATGTAGTGAAAAATATATAATTTTATGAAATGATGATAATTTTGATGATTGATTTATCTGATGTAACGAATTTTTTTTCTCAAAAATATTCATTGTTTTTGGACAAAAACTGCGTATATTGAAAAAAGAAATATAAAGTAAAAATACTTCTATATAATAAGCTGAATTTCTGAGTCACTTTACAAGCAAGTGTGTTGAAGAAATATTTCGTAATTTTTTGCGACCGTATTTTATGGCCGTTCTATAAAGCCGATCTATTGTTTAACCAGATGTTCTGACGTTCCCACTGAATAACAATGGTGCTTAGATAATGAACTTATTTTTATTGCAGTTGCAAAAGTTGCGACAGCAATAATAAAAAAATCTGATAACATTGTATAAACTGCGCCAAGTAATGGTTCAAATACTACTGTAAGTAATTTTGCTATTTTAATCAAAACAGCAATAAAAGAAAGAGATAGCAAATGACAATTTCTAACAAAACTACGTAACTTGCTTCGTTTTAGGGTTCCGTAGTCAACAAGGAACTCTTATAGTTTCGCCATGACCGTCTGTCTGTCTGTCTGTCCCCGGCTTAGCTCACAGACTCTTACTAGAAAGCTGTAATTTGGCAAAGTGGTAAACAAAAATGCTAAATAAAGTTTTTTTAGGGTACGCGTATAGCAATACCAATAATACATTTTCTAAACCAAACGGAAGATATTAGTACGAAATTACTTCTTGTCAACAATAACAATTCATAAAGCGCTCTCGCTGGCCGTGCCCATTAAAAAAATGTCTTACACACAAGTGAGCTAGCACGCGCCTAGTGTGACTGTCACACACACTATACATAATTACATTAATACAAACACGGCTAAAATACGCTTCATGCATCCCATTGGCCAAAACGCTTGCATCGAGCGATCGAGTCGTGAGCCGTGCTATACGATTATCGCCTTAGAGGTGAGCATGCGGAAGATTGGCCGATAGTACCTACTTTTATCACAGAAAGTAAAAAGATATTGGAAACTAATTTGGGTAATTTACAAATTAATGCTTGAAAGGTTTATTCTTGTGGAAGTATCTCTGATTGTATTAGATAATTATTCATGTTAAATTAAACTATAATTTTGGCAACTTATTACGGTATACGGAAATGAACCTAGTTAGTGAACAACTTGTTTTAAGAATTATATTAATTATTAGTGTTAAATGAACAGCATGCTTTGGCAGCACGCAAATATAACACAAAAGTTGCTTGAATAATTACGTTTTTCAGTTCTATTGTCAGATTAGAAAACTGTATTTTAGGACTGAGCTAGACCTATCTCTCTCGTTTTTGATAGTGAAGGACGATAGGTCTCATTCAGCCCTAAATGTGGGTCCATCCACGGCTTTGATTAAAAATTCTTAAATGCACATAGTGTTCACTTTAATAATTTGTAATAGTATATTTGCTTGTACACACGGCTACATATCAAGCTATACATTTCCAGTGTAAGCTGATCTCGCATTGTATAGGATTTTTGTACAGGTCAGCTTATACTGGAAAAGTATAGCTTGATATGAAGCCGTGCGTACATTGTTGCAGTTAAGTCGAATATTAAGTTTAATATATTCAATATTTTTGAGATAAATGTTAAGAAAATAAATCATTTACAAAGACTATGGTTTGTTTTATTTACTGTCAGTTATTCGAATTCCATTCATTTCATCCGGCTCAGATTTATAAAAAAAATGTACTGCTTGATTTGGCTCAAACCGGTTTCCCACTTAGGGAAAATGCAAACTACCGTATCGACCCATGAAAAATCAGCGAGAATATAAAAAATAAAATTTCATACAAAAAACATCGGTCACCGAGTAAAAGCGGACGTATACGTCCTCGCTCAGTGCCGTACAGTAGATGCGGGCTCAATTTTCGTTAACGTAGAGAGCATGGTCCGGGTAATATGGCAACATGATTCATACATAATGCATACAAGTATCGTGGTCACTCTCAATAGGCCACGTGGTAGCTCACAACAAGCCACGTGGTCGCTCACAATAGGCCACGTGGTCGCTCACAATAGGCCACGTGGTCGCACACAATGGATTTACCTTGCATAGTGACATTGTTCACTAGGATTTCTCAAGTTAATTTCTATCACCGTTTAACTTTTCTGTTGCACGTGATTTTCAACTCGTCTTCACGAAAGATGGCAGCTATGGGTGTGACTGACACTGGCATGGCCACCATCAGGAATTTTAATTTTGATAACACACGAAATTAGTCGACAAATATCAGAATTAGTCGGCCATGGTTCAAAAGTTATAAAGGTAAGTGGCCCATCTGGAAAGAGCCTACCCCAGCTTAGCCCATTTGAATCTCAAAAGCTAGGGTACCTAGAAAACCTTGCATAGTGACATTGTTCACTAGGATTTCTCAAGTTAATTTTTATCACCGTTTAACTTATCTGATGCACGTGATTTTCAATTCGTCTTCACGATAGATGGCAGCTATGGGTGTGACTGACATTGGCATAGCCACCTTTAGGTACTTCTCCCAAATTTAGTCGCCAATTAGTCGGAATCAGTTGCCAAATATCAGAATATATCGGTCACTGATTCAAAAGTTATTGGTGTTTCTAGGTGGCTGACCTGGAGGGAATCTGCCTAGTTTTCTTTTGGTGGGGTCAAATTATAGAATAACTTTATATTTATATATTTCGAAACAAACATTCCATTATATGACATCATAGATACTGTCTAGAAACTATTTAAAGGTATTTTGTACTTCCTTGTACCAATGTATGGAGAAATTGAATTCTTTAATATCTATTTAATTACACACCGACTAAATCTGTGATTCGGCGAAAAATTACGACTACTTAATTAGTGACTAAATTTGGGAGAAAACAGATCTTCGCTAGGTGCCCTAGTTTTTGAGATATAAATGTGGCCAAGCTGAGGAGTTTCTCTAGGTCGGCCACCTAGAAACGCTTTTAACTTTTGAACCACTGGTTCAAAAGTTAAAAGCGTTTATACCGACAGATTCTGATATTTGGCGACTGATTCCGACTAATTGGTTACTAAATTTGGGAGAAGTAAAGGTGACAATGCCAGTGTCAGTCACACCAATAGCTGCCATCTATCGTGAAGACGAATTGAAAATCACGTGCAACACAAAAGTTTAACGGTGATATTAATTAACTTGAGAAATCCTAGTGAACAATGTCACTATGCAAGGTAAATCCATTGTGAGCGACCACGTGGCCTATTGTGAGCGACCACGTGGCCTATTGTGAGCGACCACGTGGCTTGTTGTGAGCTACCACGTGGCCTATTGAGAGTGACCACGATACTTGTATGCATTATGTATGAATCATGTTGCCATATTACCCGGACCATGCTCTCATTTTCTTTCTCATTTTGTTATGTATAATGTTCTAGTACGCTAATTGATAGTGCCGTGTTTTCCTATTTGTACTTAATGTAGATACATGCGAGATCTATATTATAACAAATACTTTGGGTTTGGGTTATAAATAAATAAATAAAAGGATCAAACCAACTGAACCGAAAAAAATACCTTATGTTTTGGATAATAAGACTAATAAGCGTTCTATTTGCGCTTAGCAAGAGACAAATGAGTCAAGGGTGCGTCGGGGCGCAGGCCTCGGATCCGGGTGTCGATGGGTTCGACGTAAACGTCAGCCGCTAGTTCTTCCAAACCTATTTCGGGATCAGTCTTGCTTTGATTCCTGGCCCCGTCAATATGTTTACGTATACTTTCGTCAATTTCCTGTAATGAAGCAAATATTTTCTCAGTATGATTACCCGAACACATGCTTTGACTTTATTGAATTGCCATCGGATAAATTGTTAATCTATAAAGATAAATTAAAATTGGAGTGTCTGTTTGTAATATAAAAATAACCGCTTTTTAGTAAATGTTTGACAGGACTCACTGGCATATAACTGATGTTGTAGGAGTAACATAGTACTTTATTTTAGAAAAAGACACGCGGGCGAAGTCGCAGGCAGCAGCTAGTGTTTTATAAATTAACATAAAGGTTCAAATTATCTTTCTCCCTGTTTCTCATTTGTTTTGGACTCGCCGCAGATGCTTGCATCATACATCTCTATTAGCCGTATTTCTCGTATGAATCTCCCACTTTCTAGCCATATTGCAATGGGTAGAAAGTAGGATATTCATACGAGAAATTACTTAATGATGTATAAATGTATGTTTTATCTACACCCATGCTATAAATCCTCTATAAAACTTTCTGAAACAGTTAGCTTATTGCCAACATTAAAACAACCACCCCCACCCGCCCATTGTGTCACCCCTTTTAACATTTCAACATTTGTAGGTACCTATCTGTAATTTTTATGGTGTACATAATAAAGAGTATTCTATTCTATTCCAAACGAGTGTTATAACGTTGTACCTAGGTACTAAATTTCACCTCCTATTATGCACCTACTTTTCAAAAAAAGATCATTGTCATGCACGAGCGTTTCACTACCACAGCGCCATAATTAAAAAAAAAACTTATAGGTTATTCGAATTCACGTCGTATCCCGCCATCTGTGTACGATATTAGTATTGCAAAAATGTATTACCCTGTTGTTTTTCTAACCAATTATTTTTTACCAGAGTTTTTCAACACCCAATGGTTTCAGAACTTTATAAAGATGATTCCTATCATGCGTAGTCTTTTATGCAACTATACATAATTAGGTATCAAATGAGTAGAGTTCGGATATTGGGATGCATATTCACCTAAAGTTGAGATGTTGGCAATTATGGAATGCGCGTTCGTATCGAAAAAATGCCGCGGTTGCGGGATCGACGAATTTAGGTTTCTGATTATAGATCAGATGAATATTTACTTACTTTCAAATGTTCGCTTATATGGAATCCACTTTTGTATCGATCGTGAAAGTATATTTTTGTTATACCGGGTTTTTTTTTATTGAATATTTTTTAGAATTCACTTCCATACTATACACCCGACTAGTTATGCAATTCCCAGTGTTCCTGGCATCCCGTGATTTTTTACAGAAAAAATATTTTAAGAAGCCGCTTCCATACTTTCACAGCTCCAAATTCACTTTAGGTAAATATGCATCCGAATATCCGATCTCTACACACGAGTGTTTTGCCCACATTCGTGTTTGAATATCATTTATTTCAAATAGACATATAAACGGCACTTTTGAACGGAAAATTTACAAAAAAAAAAAAAAAAAAATGAATTGATTCTAGTCGCCCCTTCCAAAAGGTAGTTTCGTATGGAGAAGAATGGGCAAGAAATTCCACCGTTACTCTTTTAAAATGTTTTACAAAATTAAGGTAAGTACTTACATTATAAAATTATATGTGAAAACGATGCACCTAGAATAAAACTACTATACCAAAATAGGTAAAAAAAAGAATTTAAAATTAAGCAATGACAGATAAATTAATTATGTGATAGGTACATGATGCCCACATATTTACAAACATTGTAAAAGTATACGTTTTCCTAAAAATAATAAATAGAGTAGTAGGTCAGTGTGTGAGTTAAAGTAATCACAGAATTTAAATTCAACATTGATTTATTATTTGTATCAAATAATAAATTTTACAATTAAAATGGCAACCAGTTTGATTTTGTCTAAACTTTAGATTGTCCTATGGAGCTGGACCAGCATGTTTCCAAGCATTCTTATCTTGGATATAATCCTGTAATTTGTAATATGCTTGTTTACAAAGTGTACTTTTAACATGAGTATCTTTATATCTTTAATTTAATTGCAATAATCCCTTAATAAACAACAGTTGCATAAATAAATTTTAATGTATATAATGTTTTAAAGTTGTACTCTAAAACATTAGGGGAAAGGTGTACGAGATGATCCGTTGAGGTGAGATGATACTTTTTTATTGCAACGAAACTATTAGCGGCATCTAGTTGTTTTCATTGGTCAAACGTAGTCCCCAATATTCCCACGCCACAGTCAATCGTAATGGCGTCGTGAGTGACAGACGATTTTTTTTGTGGAATAAAACAAAAATTACGTAACATTGATCTAAGGTAAGGTTGACTTTAAGTTTATGTCAAATATGATCTAGGTAGTCTATCTATTGTAAAGGTTGTTGTATTGGTACCTCTGTTTATTGGTCTATTTTGTTTTTTTTGATAGCGTGGTAACAGTTGAAAAGATATAGATTATGATATCGAACATTGAATAAAAAAATTGATGTTGGGGCGAGATGATTATGGTACTGGTGTACAAGATGATCCGTGCGGATCATCTTGTACACCACACATCTTTAACATACACACACATCACATCTTTAATACATCTTTAACCATTTATATCTTAATATGTTATGTTTTAGTTTATGTATTTTAATAAAAAATTAATAAGACTAAAACATAAATAAATAATGCGACTGTTGGTGCAATAAAATATATAGGTGAAAAAAAAAAAAACAGTTTTTACGACAAAACAGGAAATTGAACTAGTGAAGCACATTAAAGATATGGAGACAAGGATGTATGGATTAACGAGACAAGGTGTTTTAACATTGGCGTATCAACTTGCAGTTAAAAACAATATCGTCCACCCTTTCCACAGAGAAACAGTTTGATATGTTTGTCTGAGAGGATTCCGTCAGCGGCATCCAGACATAGCCCTTCGTGCTCCTGAATCTACCTCAACTGCTCGAGCAAACCTGTGGTAGACGGGTTTTATTCCGTGTTAAGATCCATTCAAGAGACGAAAAACCATCGATGCCATCGAATCTATAACGTTGACCAGACGAGAGTTTCTACGGTACCCACCGAAAACACAAAGGTGTTTGCAAGAACTGGACGCAAACAGGTAGCACGAATTACATCAGCTGAAAGGAGAGCTATGACAGCTATAATTTGAATGTCTTTTTTTTATTTTATTTTTTGGGTGGGAAATCATCAAATAACTTCTCCCGCTCTGGGCGGAGCGGGAGGGTGTGTCAGACTCTTACTGACTAAAACCCACCCGTATTCATTCCGTTGCCTGTGTTGCCAGTGGCCCCTTTAGTACCTTCCCGCGACCTTTGGAACTTTTGTTCCACCCATGTTAATCTTTCGAAGGGTTCGAATGAAGATAGAATTAATGGATGGTGCACCGCCGGGGTCCACCTATGCATGTAACATTGTAATTCATCTAGATGGATGAATCTGGAAGTTTTTACCCAATGGTGTTATCATTTTTTACGCCACTCGAAGTAGAGGACCCAGTGCTATTGATTTTAGATGGCCACCATTCACACACAATTTTTTTTATTTAATTCTACCAAAACCTAGAACATTCCCAAAATAGGGGCAACATGATCCCCAGGATCATCTTGCCCCTACCGCAGGGATCATCTTGGACACCGGGGTGTAGATTGCTACACCACCAAACGGACGGCCCCGTCTCACGCCAGCTGATAGGTCCATGGCAGATTTCCCGGTGAAGCTAAAGTTGTCATCGATGCTGTCAAGGAAAGGTAGGTCCTGTGGGACCAGCCATGTTTCCTGAACACACTCCACACTCCGCTTTACATTTTTACAATTAAAGCTCACGAGCCTCATATTTTGATTGAGATAATCCATTAAAATGATGTTTGTTCAGCCCGTTACTCAAATTCACAAAGCGACGGAATTTAATTCCATCGGGCCACATATTATCATCTAAATATAGTTGTAGCTTATGTTTCGAGACAAATAGCTTAAAAGAATTGTAGCCCTTGTCGTATTTCATTTTTATTTTGGTTAGGCTAACTTTCTCATGTGTTTTTGAGTGTATATGATTCACTATGTCAGACTCCGCCGTGTATTTATGTACGTTAGAAATAAACACATGCTCTTTTATCTCAGCCGCCTTGAAGTTGGTCGAAGGCTCCGCGGTAGCTTTGCCAAATTGCAAACCGATTACGTAAACGCTTCTTCTGTACAAGTATCCAACTTTCATTCGGCTTATACTTTTTAAAATCACCATTTGCCTGCACAATTTCCGCCATTGATGGCCGTCGCATCTCGGGGTCGTTAATAACAGCAGGCGTAATCACATTACTAGTTGTAGAACTAGTTATAGAACTTGCAAATGTAGGTACCTCCTTGTCAGCTGTTTGAGATAACAGATTTCTCAACGCACACTGTTTTCCAACAGACTCGCGCGCGGCACTGTGTTTTTTTCTGTCCCGCTCGGCACTACAGGTCACACTCGCCGAGTCATCAGCTGCGCGCTGGCATGAAAGAGACAACTGACATGGTGTGCTCGCACTGTCGCGCGCTTCCCGTGTCGGCGCGTGTGTGGATCGGTTCAGCATTGGTGATATACCTACCGGCCCACTATCCATACAAAACGCACCTCGTCGAAGCTTATTTATGTTGCCCTCATCTAATGTCAGGATAGACCCATACTTGCAGTTATGTAACTCCTCTTTTATTTCGTCCAGCTGTTTCACAGTCGCATACGTATTTCTTATTTCACGTAACTCAGTTTTTAATACCACTAAGTTCTAGCAAACCCGTTACGTCGACATGGTCAAATGTCACGGGGGGCAGTTTGCATAAGTCTCGGGCCACAAAAATAGGTATGATCTCAGGATCTGTTGTCTTTAGCAACGTTATGATGTCTTCCAGATCCCTATGTTGTATGTCCTTTCGTCGAGATATTTTCTTCTTACTCACTGACAAAGATTCAAATAATAACGACTTAGCATGGTCGATATCCTCTTTTGAAAATCCCGTCGCACAGATATTAATCATGCTTTCATTGTCCATCACTTCATATTTGTTCTGCACAAACGACAACAGTTCATTTATCACGATATTACATGACGAACACTTAACAGTTTTTGAACTCGACATTTTCGCAGCGCTAGCGTTAGAACACACCCGCACGGAATAGATCAAAAAAATCAACACTGAGTATGACTACAGGTAGACAGATAAATTTACTATGATTAAGCGGTTTTACATCTGTATTAAATTTAATATCGTTTAAACTACAAGCATTCTCCCTTACGTGAATCATCTCGTACACCTTTCCCCTATATACACATCGTTTCATTGGTTTTCCCCTATTCTACTTACAGCCATCCACATTCACACTCTTAACTTTCACGACATGCCCAAGTCGCTGAGGATCTTGTATATAGGACTAATGATTGAAATAAATCGACCAAAAACGACACATCTCGCGCGCAGGTTTAGTGTATCCACATTTTTCCTAGTTATGTTAAGTAATTACCAGTTGTGATCGCTATATTGGCCGCAGCCACTACCAAGATGCGGACGTCTACAAAGTTTGGCCGCAAGTGGTCGGACGGTCGGACTGGCAGTGCGACCAGAGGTAGTCAAAGACGTGGTCGTGGCCATGTAGTGAATGAAAAAAAATCCGTTTAATGGCGCGAGGTCCTTCAGTCTCATGTAATAGGGGTGGGATATTACAGCGTTATCACCTTATTAATCGGACTGCCTCATTGGTCTAGTGGTCGCAAGCGCTACTGCTGAGCATGAACTCCTGGGTCTGATTCAGGTCTGGCGAAGTGTTATTGGGTTTTCCATCAGCACTTTCTCAGTAGCAGCCCGGAGAACACTCCGGCCTATTGCCTACACAGTATTGTGTACACGGGACTTAAACATAACTGGCGAAATGTAAGTGTATTTATCTGTAGGTACACCTATGCCTAACCCTTCGGGGAAAAACAGGCGTAATGTTGATAAGTGATCACCTTAAGTTTTTTGGCGGTGACGAGTTTCTTGCTAAGGATCTTGTCCTTGAAGCTGGTGACGGGGTCCCTGGTCTGACGAACTTTCTGTACTTCCTCGCGCGTACGGTACGACGTGCCCGGGTCCGACATCGAGTGACCGAAGTACCGGTACGTTTCCATCTCTATCACAATCGGACCTGGCGAATAGAAATAGGCCTATGTTAAGTTTTGTCGGGGATGCAAGGGCAGTTGCACTTTTTAATTACAATAACAAAGCAAAATCCTGGATGGGCTGTGTGTAGGGCATGCAGAACTAGTTACGGTTCCAGATTTTTGATACCCGGTTTTGGGAGCATTAGGAACCGGGTAACCTGGTTTCACATGATTCCGACTGATAAAACTAAGTTATATAATGATCAAATATCAAATCGGCCGTAGCTTTTTGAATTTTTTTGAACCTTTTCCTCTTTTTTGGTCATCGCTAGAGCTGGAACAAGAATAAAATCGTCTTCGCCTATATTTCCCACGTCATCTCCGGGTTGCTGAAATAAATCGCCTAAATTTTCGTTCCTTGACAAGTGCTGTACGAGGTTTTAAAGAACCGGGTATACTTCCTAGGAACCGGTTTTGCAGATACCTCGGAAGAACCAGGTAAACCCGGGTATACCCTGACGCATGCCCTAGCTGTGTGAAACATGAAATGGGTTGAAAGTGGCTACTGATATTAAGGCTAAAGGCAAGAAATCTCTACTGACCCCACATAGATTAGAATAAGGGCAGGGGAATGATGATGATTCGAGCCCAAACCTTTTCCACTAGAGATCCATTCGATGGCATAGCGGCTTGCCTCCATGCTCCCAAGTACATCCATGCCATCGACCCAGATGCCGGGGATGTAGTGGCCGCGCGTGTAGTAGTCTGTGCAGGCTGACGAACGAGCTATGGACGTTCCTAAACCTGGTGGTACAAGATACAAGTCAAACAGGACATTTCTAGAACCAAATCTATACTTATAATATGTTGGTTCTCCAAGGGTGGTTTCTTATTTGACCAATTGAAAGTTGAAGGCATGAAGTCCTTCGGTGTGGTTGTTAAAGACCATTTCCCATATAATTTTGCCAAATATACCTTCCTTTTCCAGTTCTTCTGGTAGTTGAAGGAAGGAACCGAATGAAATAATGATTTTACGAATTATTCAGTACATAAGAAGTACGAGGGCGGCACTGAAAATTTCGGGAATCAAGGAAGTGACACAACATTACTATTTAAAAATGTATTTATTGCTTTTCGAAGTATTCTCCGCGAAATTTGACACATTTTTCCATACGATGGAACCAACCATTGAAGCAACCATTCCATTCGGAAGTTGGGGTCTCCAAAATGGCCGTTTTGTAGGCGTCCACAGCTTCTTCAGGTGATGAAAATCTCTGTCCACGCAATTTATTCTTTATTTTAGGGAAAGTATAGAAATCATTAGGGCTTAGGTCGGGGCTGTACGGCGATGGTCTAATAATTCTATGTTTTCTTGCTCTAAAAACTCTTTTGTTCTGTGCGCGGTGTGAGAACTCGCATTATCGTGATGGAGGATGATGCGGCGGTTGCAGTTCTCTTTACGGAGTTCAGAAACGACCTGTGGCAAACAAATGCTAGCATACCATTCTGCATTAACCGTTCTTTGTCCCTCAAGAGGAATAGTCGTAAGATGGCCGGTTTTGGAGACAAACGTGGCCACCATTTTTTTTGCAACACTCCGTGAACGAACAATTTTTGTTGGCTTTAACTCATTTTCGAACACCCAAACTCGTGACTGGTTTTTTGTTTCGGGTTCGTACGCTTATACCCAGGATTCGTCACCTGATACGATGTTGTATACCTACAGCATTTGAGGATCCTACGTGGAATCTTTCGAGAGTTCTGACGCACCAAGTAACGCGAGTCGCTTTTTGCTCTTCACAGAGCGAATGCGGTATCCATCGGGAAAACCACTTTTTTACACCTAATTGTTCATGCAAGATTATTTGTATTTGACTCATGCCAATGTCTAAAGTTGCCTGAATTTCGCGGTATGTCACATGTCGATCATCCTCAATCAGCTTACGCACAGCATCAACGTTTTCTTGGGTGACTGCAGTTTTTGGACGACCTTGACGGGGATCATCACTGACACGTCCACGTTGAAATTCAGCAAACCAGCGATAAATTGTGGTTTTGGATGGGGCTTCATCACCAAATGCAGAAATCATCCGGTTAACACACTGTTTTTGTGTAATGCCTTTTTACATTATTCCAGTCCAGCGATCGAATCCAGCGCTGGATTGCTTGCTGGAAAAATGTAAACCGGCACTGGAATGCACTGAATCCAGTTAGCATTCCAGTCCAGTAACTGGATTGGCGGTCCACTTTTGAATCCAGTGCGACCAATCCAGTGCAACTGGAATAATGTAGACGGCCAATCCAGTGCCACTACAGTGCTGACACAGTAAACACGTATTGGTTGTTTTTGCGGATCACTGCGGCGAAGAAAGGATTTAAAAATGGTGAAGAAGTTATCTGAAGATCAAATTTTAAAGTTTTTCAGTTTATACAGAGAAAATCCTTGTTTATGGGACACATCATCAGAAGATTATAAAAACAAAACTATGCGCCAATCTGCTTTGCAAAACCTGTGCATTGATATGGAAATTGAAGGTTTCACGGTGGAGGATGGGAAAAACAAAATAAAAAGTATTCGTTCTACATACTACCTTGAACTAGATAAGATTAAGAAGTCATCCACATCTGGTAATGTTTACCAACCCAAATTGAAATGGTTCGCCGAATTCAATTAATTTATTAAAAATGCGATGGTGAAGCGTATAACACATGTATGTATTCTTAGATATTTTTTTTATTTATTAGCATATACAATTATAATACACAAATTATCAATGTATCATATGATTTTGCCATGGTACTTTTCCTTCTTTCACAAAATAATTAGTAAATTGAGTTCTTTTTCCCTAGCACGTATTGTTGAGTTGTTTACTGCCCTGCTGTAAAACTCAAACTCAAACTCAAAGCATTTATTTCAATTAAACCATTTACAGGCACTTTTGAATTGTCAAGGAGTCGGTCAGTTAGAAATATGAAGCTAGTTGCCCATTCCAAATCGTAGTAGGTACCTATGGAGAAGAACGGGCAAGAAACTCCATGGACACTCTTTTAAATTAAATTGATACATAAAGATTAGTACAAAAATAATGTTGAAATTATAACCAAATGTGAGGACGATGTAAAATGAAAAACGCGTCCATAGTAGAAAGAGAAACAAAAACAATTTCTAAATAAAATAATTACAAATAAGCCGAGGACGCTAAGAGGTGACCAGTCCCAACTAACGGCGCCCGTTCACGAGCATGACGCATGGAGCATGACGCATGTATGATAGTATCTAAAGAACTTATTTCAGATCTCCGTACCATCAATCAAAAGATGGGCATTGTGATCTTCACAGTCTACACAAGTAGCAGTTATATAATTGCTTGACTTTTTTCGTAACGAATTGTGTAGAGAGCAAGCTGCATACACAATGTGATCCACAGTATCTAACTTAGTTGAAATAGCTTTTTCGAAAATTCTAAATCGACTTACTAATATTCCAAAAGCGTTTTCGACAATGCGTCTAGTACGCGACAGCCTGTAATTATATATTTTTTGTTCAAAACTTAAACTGGCCCCAGGATATGGTTCATTAAGTGTGTTTTTAGAGGAAATGCTTCATCAGCCACAATCACTCCATCTTGTGGAATAAAACAGCCATTTTCTAATTCAGTATAGATGGAACTGTTTTTGAAAATGCCACCATCTGAAGTGCTTCCATTTGCTCCCACATTGATGCGTACTCGTAAAACAGTAATCATGGTCAACAAGAGCCATTAATACTATACTGTTTTCTTTTTTATATTTAACATTTGAACTTCCACATTCATAGGAGGCCCGTATTTTTTATATGTTTTCCGTCTAAGGCTCTGTAACACAAAGGAAAGTTCTACTTCTTCCGAAAGCCTTCCTCGACTTGTTTCCTTTTTTGCGTAGTGGGTATCTGTAAAAAATAAAGTTAAAATATTTTATTTTCAGGAATATAAAGAAAATACTGACAATGCTCAGCCTAGTGACCAATCTGGGAACCCTACCAATACAAACCCAAAAACATATCTATCAGAACCGCGAAAAAAAAGGAGTTAATTTCACAGTTGTCTACAATAGTCAGTAGCATGAAAGAGATGCAATACGATTTATCCAAACCTGAAACAAGGGAAGATGAATCTGACGTTTTCGGGAAACGCGTTGCAAAGCAATTAAGGGACTTTTCTACAGGACAGGCTATCCTAGGCCAAGATGAAATTCAGAGTGTGATAACAAAATGTCGTCTGCGCGATTTGAAATACAGAAATATGACAATGAGAAGTCCTGCATACTCTGCAGACACACAGGCCAGTGACGATTATGCGGCAAGTCCAAGTACGAGTACTAGTACTTATATGCCATTGAATAGTCCAGCATCTACTGTAGACACACAATCCATTGATGATTCATTAAATGTAATAAGCAATGACCCAGACTACATAAATATAATTATGAATGCTTTCAATAATGCGTGATTGTCATAGATATAATAATAAATAAATAAAATTTTACCTTGATGTGGTCTTTTAATATCCTTTTAATTTCGTGACAGACTTCTGGTATAATTTTTGAAATAGTTGGTTTTGGCAATCGAAACATACGACTGAGGCTTCTGTAACTATCTCCAGTACTTAAAAAAGGAAGAGTGACTTCTAATTTTATTTTCGCAGGTATAGCATCTCTGAACAATGTATTGTTACGTTGAATATTAATTGAAACTAATGATAACAGTTCCTCAAAGTTGTTTGCTGTCATTCTCAATGCCAGTCTATATTCAGTGGGATCTTCTAACATAAGTCATCTATATTAGGTAGTATATTGTTAGGTACATCCTTTAAATGTAACAGTTGTTGCAAAAGCATTACTGACCCTCCTTTTTGATCTCTTTCGCTGGCCCAATTTCTCACCCAAATCCGTTCCTTTTTTCTTAGTTCCTTATAAACCTCATTAATAACTTCTTGTAGCAAGAGTAATTGAGCACGTTTGAATAATTTTCGAAACTGATCTCTTCTTGAAATCATTGTCACTGTAGTGACACTTCAACGGCTTCTAGATAACTGGAATAATGTAGACGTTACAGATCCAGTCCAGCACTGGACATGATTCTCACTGTATCACTGGACTGGAATAATGTAAACCGGGCATTAAACCACTTCGAAAGTCATAATAAATCATCGCTCTTGAATTTTTTCGAGTCAATTCCATTTTCTCAACGACTAAACAAGTTTGACAAAACCTTGTGACAAGACCGAGAATCTTTTTTTAAATAAATAAATGGTATTCGATTTTTAAAACCAAGGAGTTTTCAATTAAAAAGATTTTAATATGACAGGAACAGTGGAAATATTCCATTCCCGATACTTTTAGTGCAGCCGTCGTAGGTAGAGCTCCTTGCGGCAGAGTTCGTCTGGTGAAACATTGCAACCATACGTACCGTATTCCTACTTACAAGCAGCGTCCTGTGATCAGGCAGTGCCCACTTACAAAATCACCAAACAAAAATCTCACCATATTTATTGTTTTCGCAGACAAACACCACCGGCAAGACCCATAGTTTGGCAAGGTTGAATGCTTCGTGTAATTGACCTTGGTTGGCAGCACCGTCACCATACAATGTGAAGCATATTCCACCATCACCCACGTATTTGTGCGCGAAGGCTACTCCAGTGCCTAATGGGGCCTGAAAAAAAAAACCTTACTTACTTCTTAATTTTGGAACAACCATTTAGCTGGAAGTCCTCCCCCTCCCTTCCAGCTAAATGGTTGTTTTTGGATATGTGATAAAAATCATGGCGGTGGTATATAATGTATATATAACGAAATTAAAAGGAAAACTATCACAGCTAAGTAGGCTTTACAAGTTAACGAGTAATAGTCCAAAAGACCAACTTACATTTGCAGTTGGAGAATTGCCCGTGACGTATATCGATATCGAATGTTAAATGTGCCGCCCGGAGGACACGGTGGAGCATACGGTGGAGGTCTGCCCGGAGGACACGGTGGAGCATACGGTGGAGGTCTGCCCGGCTTGGGTAGAGCACCGCCGTGTCCTCGTGGAGGCGATCGGCAGCGGAGATCTCTCGCGTCCGGCCCTGGTCTAGGCCATGGTATGGAATGAGAGGGCATGGGAAGCCGTCACCTCTTTCTGCGAAGCAGTAATGCTCGCGAAGGAGGAGGCGGATCGGGTGATGGAGAGGCAAACTACGCGCCCTCACGCCTCTAGCCGCCGTAGGAGACGCCCTGGGCGTCGGCAATCCCAGGCAGATTTCGGGCCACCGTAGGCGCGGGCTTGCGGACGGTGAGCAATGGGTAGCTCACCATCCGATAAGGACAAAGCCCGGGTCAACGGCGCGTTGTGTTCCGCGCGCCTCAAAGAGATGTCAGCACAAGTACTATGGCCGATGCCTGCCGGAGTCGCGGGAAAGTCCAAAAGGGATACCGTGGACCCTGGCAACACAGGCAACGGAAGGAATACGGGTGGGTTTTAGTCAGTAAGAGTCTGACCCACCCTTCCCGCTCAGCCCAGAGCGGGAGAAGTTATTTGATAATTTCCCACCAGAAAATCAGTAGTCGCTTTAAAGTAAATTAAGTTACGTTAACATCAACTCCACGAGAAGCAAATCAAATATAATGCTTTTTGGCCCCAAATTTGGAAATCGACCCCCAAGTACGGAACTCTTTATTGTGCGTAGTCCGACACCGCATTTGGCCGGTTTTTAAGGTTTAATCACATCTCTAGTGTGCTGTAGGTACACCGTCCGCAGCCGTTAAATGGCACAAAGCGTTTTAGAAAAAGTTCGCATTTATAGAGGGTCATGTTTGTCGGCCGTGTATTGTAGAAACTTACCTGGCTGCCCACAATACCATTTCCACCATAGAAGTTTTTTCCGTACATATGCATTGAGCCTCCCTTGCCTCGCACACACCCTGTCTTGCGACCGGCCAGCTCAGCGATCACACCCACCGCAGTACCATGCATTAGATACGTCCAAGCGTGGCAACGGTACGAAGTTATCACCGTGTCCTGGGGACGCATCACCGCTTTTATTCCCACCGCTACTGCCTCTTGACCTAATATTTATTTATATATTAGGCCGCTACTGCATAAGGTGGAAATGCAGTGGTAGCCAGCAAAATTCAACTTTTCTTACGTTTTTTTTAATTTGAAGTGTCAGTGTCAGGTTGTATCTTGATCAAAATATGATTCGCGACCATGACACATTGTATTTACAGAATTATAATCAATAGAATCATTAATATACGAGTATCTCTCCTAGATGCGTTCCATAACTTGAACATATCTTACAGGGAACCAATCTAACTTAAAGAGTAAAAACTGTAAATAAATATAAATAATAAATATATTTGCTATGGGCACAGATCATCAGATGATTAAAATCAAGATTCAACCTGACACTGACCTTCAAATTGCAAAAAAACTTAAGAAAATTTGATTTTCGCGGGCTACCTTTGCAGATCCACCTTATCTGTACATAATTATATCGCGCATATAATTTTCCAAATGGGTTTGCACTTTTATAGGGTTGTACGTTGTACGCTGACTGTATCAGCGTAAAAAATAAAGCGGGCGAACTGATTGTTTAAATTCAAAAGCGCTGTGAAAATCTCGATTGGATAAAAGATGTTGGAAATTATTTCACGACAACGTACTACCGGATGTCCTGACCCAGGTCGTGGTCTTCAGCTATCCGTGTGCCAAACATCCAAATTCGCTCAGCCGTGAAAGCGTAAAAAAGTAAAAGGACAGAGTTACTTTCGCATTTATTATTAAAAGTACTTATAGATAGTTGGGATTCAGTAGTTCTGTATGATCATTTTAAAAGTTTGTTCGTCCCTTTATATTTGACAATTAATCTACACGGTAATGCGGTACGCGATATGCGATATAGAATCGTGTCCTTCACCACACCTTCCTCACCTCCTCAATCCTCACCTTTGAAAAGTTAATGAAAATCAATTTAGAGAACGCCAAAAATTGTTCAAGAAATAGTCATAAATAGCCACCAAGATAAAAAAAATAGTCGCATTATGATTCCGAAGTTATAGTTATAAGGTTAGTGAGAGTTGTCGGGTGTAAGTCTCCACACAATCCTCACCTCAGTGCAAGCAAACGGCCGGCACTATCGACTTGGGATCAATTCCAAAAAATAGTCAAGAAATAGTCGTCTCCAACCATGATAATTTCGACCTGGTTAGAAGGTGGTAGAAGTATGTTAAACTTTCATGTAAACTTCTACATACATTTGTCATGATTTCCAAATATTAATAAGATTTGTAGTAATTTTAAATAGTAAATATAAAATTTAAAGTATGTGATTTGCTTCAAATGATTTTTGTATCAGGGTAGTCATGAAGTTTAAAAGTATCTAATTTGACAGTTACCGTAAAAGTACTGGGTTTTTTAACACAACCGAATGGAAAATATGACATTTGGTGTGCGGCGTAGTTGCTAAGTTAGTTCTCTTCGAGCCTCGGAATCTACAGGTTGTCTTCAAGAAGTCTTAAGTCTATACTGATATTATATTGAGTACCCAATTAAATAGTTTGTTAAATATTGCTAAATACCAAGTTTGTATGTGTGCAAGAATATAAATACAGAAATATTCGTACTGGCAAGGTGTGTTCATTTCACATTTAAAAGTCGAGTACAGTCGAGCACAAAATTATTAAGTACGTATCACCTTATTTTTGAGTAGTATTAAAAATAAAATTGTTAGTTATATAGCTAGCTTAGAGTATATAACACTAGAGAAGCCATAAGTGCAATATTCCAAACAAAACAGTCTGTCACTTTTGGTGGGGGGATGCAGTAGATACTACAAAAAAAATGAAAAAGGTTCTCGCCAGCAGGCTTAGCATGACGCTTTCTATTTCTACATAGAGTAGACACAGCTCTTTCTATACAAAGTGACATTTCGTTTATCCAGTTTTGACATCGCACCGTAGAAATCCTTCTACATAAAAAAAGACCTAGACAAAGATCGTGGGAAACGAAAGACAAAATGTCAGTCTCGCTATCTTTTTTACGAGTACTAAAGGACGTAATCGCTTGTCAAGTGCGTGTAAATTTTGCTGATTTGACGTATATTTTCGTAATCAATAAGAAAAATTTTCTCTTAATAATCTTTATGAACATAAAAACGAGGTGTAGCGAGACTCGGTGACTCATAACATGTTTTATGTTTAATAATGGGTGAATATAATGAAAAATCAAAATGTATTATTATGTGGTTAGGATTTTGAATTTCAATAAAAACGACTAAATATTATAAAAAAATACATATGGAAGGTTATTCAGTTCTGCCAAAGCCACCGGAAGGAACTGTCTGGAAATTAAATAGCAGAAAAAAAATAATGTAACTATAATATTTTATTACCGTTTTAACACAATTTACAACAATATTAAATAAAATAGTTTTGCAATTTTAGTGTTCGCGACTGTACCAAAACATAATGAATGCAGAAGTTTACATGGAATTTTAACATACTTCTTCATAGTAAACCAGATCGAAATGATCATGGTTGCAGACGACTATTCCTTGACTATTTTTGGGCACCAAATTCAAATTAAAAAACGTAAGCGTTTCGCGGTAATCAGGTGAGGATTGTCGCGAGAAAGTCTCACCACGTAATCCTCCCCAAGACACCTTGGAATCCCTTAATGACTATTTTCGAGATTTGGTATAGCGTTACGACTATTTTTTGGAATTAAAACCAAGTCGATACGCCCAGCCATTCGCTTGCACTGAGGTGAGGGTTATAATATGTGGAGACGTTCACCCCACAATCCTCACTAACTTATAGCTATAACTTCGGACGATTATTTTTTTAACCTTGGTGACTATTTATATTTCTTGACTATTTTTGGTGTTCTCAAAATTCATTTTCATGAAGTTTTCAAAAGTGAGGATTGTGTGGTGAAGGACACATTGAATCGCATTTGGGTAAATCATAGCTTGGATTGCCACTGAGAAATTCATTCATGAGTGCCCAAAACCCCATGCTCAGCCGTCGCGCTTGACTACTAGAAAAACGAGGTGCTTACGTAGTCAAGAGTACCCAGTCAATTAATGAATTATATACCTACTTACTAGAGGAGTAGGTAGGTAGCCATAAATATCAAAGTCACACCTGCGTATAAGTGACAGAAGCCGCGAATCACCTTCTCTTTGTACAAGGCCGCGCAAGCCGCTTCAAGTTTTCGGCATGTCTGCATCTCGGTGTATAATTTGATGGCATCTTCAGTGCTTATGGTGGAAGTTGAAGAGGGGCCTTTGTCCAATCCGTGGAGTTTGTAAGGCTAGTAAAACAAAAGACTAACTTCAGAGATAGCAAAACTTTGGGTTAGCCAATGATTTAATTCGTAAGATTCTCCCAACCACGTCCAAAGATGACGTGGCTGTTTCGTTAGTATTGTCTTATCCATCGTTCCATGCGAGATATGTGAGTTCGCTCTTCTTAGCGTCGACTCTTTTTCATCCGATCTAAGTTACGGCCGCGACTTACGAGTTGTAGGTCGTAGGTTCGAACCCTGACAGGCGCTTTACTTTGTGTCAACTACCGTCAAACGGGGTGAATAGGCACAGAATTGAACTTTGGATACATTTATCAGTAATTATGCCTAAAAATATTATATTGATTTTGGCAACAAAACTTGAGTCTCAACCTGAAGATTCTTAAGGAATTTACACTAAATCATGTATAGCAGTCAGTTTTATTTTTTCTTCAAATTCTAGGTCGTCCCTATTTAAACACGAATTGGGGTTAATAGGGACGGTATTTGGCATTATAGGGAAAATTCGTCAGGGCTGTCACTCACACATTTTGGTAAAATAGGTAAGGAGGTACTTAGAAAGGTATTTAGTATTAAGTGTGAATTAGGGTAAGTACATAATGTATATAAATATATAGTGTAAGTAGGTAAACCTTTTTACCGCCAGTCATGTATAGATGACAACCAAAATGTGTCCAGCACGCCACGGTCACGACTACATGACATATTTATATGGAATAAGTCGTAGCTTGGCGCCGAGGGCACGTTTTTGTACTTTTGACGTGGCGGTCAAAGGGTTAATAAAAACCAGTGTTTAATGAACATATATCACTTTATTTACCGAGTTGTTTTCTATATATAACAATGGCAATGACTGTCTGTCATTATAATAACAATTTTATCTTAAAATCAGTTCTTTGTATTAAAATTAGTATGTATAATTGTGTAAACTAAAAAAAACTACTTCTAATATTTTTCTGTAATATCTGCTAACGTTTTATTAGTACTGTTGTATTCATTCAGTGCCTGTTCGATGAGTAGCTCGTCATATTTTTTACAATGTTTTTTTGACTTGGTTTTTATGTACGCGGCATTATCTATCGGAAGTTAGGAATCTGAAAGTAAATAAGCTTAATGAAATACCTATTATTGTAACAATCTAATATACGATGCAAACACTAAAAATCCCCCGACACATTAAATCCTTTCACCCATTACGAGAAAAACTGCGGTAGATCTTTGAAACGGCTGATGGTAATGCATTTAAATCGGTCATCTACTCGGTGGCTACAATGGCACATATATAATACTATACACAAATAAATATGCATACGCTTCAAACTTTTAACACTTTAGGTACCTACTTTTGCGGGGGCTATAAATTAAAATTGTTAATAATTAGGTACCTACATCGCGAATAAGTCATTTAAATTAGTACTTTATAAATCAAGTGACAACCCTGTCCCTATAGTCCCTTTACTGTCTCTTGACACACTGCGTCGTCCCTATTTATTAAATATTCCGTCCTTATTGACGCCCTAGCCGTCCCTATACACCCCCGACGCGTACCTAAAAACCTCGAAGCATGCTAAAAAATTATTAGTCCTAATAAAATTTAATTTTTCAACTGTACTTACTTTAAGATATTCAGCTTCCAGAATAAACACAAACCTCGCTGACAGTTGTTTTGATACCAATTTAGCCACAAAAAAAACTAACTCGATAAAAATAAATACTTCAATACCAGACAAATCAAACGAGCAACTTCAGAATGATTTTTTGACAATTTATTTCCAACTTCATGTCAAATAAGTGGTGTAAGTTCAAAAAATAACTATTCTACTATACATTCTTGCCATTTTATAGAACATGGTTAGTCGATTTTCAGAGTTATTACCACGACAATTTCAATCCTGATTTTTTCCCTATTCACCCCGTTTGACGGTAATTCATCGCCACTGCTCTCAAAATACGTGAAGGAAAACATCGTAAGGAAAACGGCATGTCCTAGAACCAAAAGTTCGAAGATATGTGACATGTACCAACCCGTACTGGGCCCGCGTGGTGAATTACGGCCCACTCCCTCTTACCTAGTAAGAGGGAGTGGGCGTTCCCACAGCTGGGACCCAGGCCTCCTCTCTAGGAGGCCTGGGTCCCAGCAGTGGGAACGTTATAGGCTGATTATGTATGTATAAAGCAATACAGTCCATAAATGGCGCTTACATTCCTTTGAACTTAAACATAGAACACAGCAACTATTTTTTGGAATTATTTCCTAAATGCACTGGATGTACGTAATTCATGGCGTTCCATCAGATTTTTTGAAAAACACAATGGGGTCGAAGTAAAAAGTAAACTTTAAATAGCTACCTGAATGTCAAATGTAGCTTTAGTCGAATTCTGTTGAACGTTTGATGTCGTCATCAGCGTTGTCGATACACCACCGCGAAATCGGGAGCATATCGCTTTCTAAAACCAAAGATTGTATTGAATATAATTATGCGGGTGCAATTAAGGGCACCGCCTAAGCGGTTTTGTTTAGTTTTTTAATTAATTGAATATTTACAGGCTTGAGGCTCCTAGGCCTTTCTTGGCAAACGCCTGGGAAAGCATAGGGCCTCGAGCCCGAATCCTTAGCGCTCTACGTGCACTAACAAATCAAAATCACTTATGTATATCCGTAAGTAAGTCTATCCTGTAAGAATCTCCCTGTGAAATTAGTGAAGCGGGCAATAGTGTGTTTCTAGTTCCTATCATCAGGTGGAATGACAGCTCACTTCTATCTCACTTCACCAGGTCCAAGCCAGGCCGCAACGCCGCGTTCTCGATGAGAGATGCAGGCTGAGCGGGAGTGGCTACAAGGCTAATTTGTGACGTCACGTCAGCGGACAGGACATTTCACTCGGAATTACAGCGGCGTTGGGAAGAGGAACCGATTAGCGGATAGCTTTGTTTAAAATATTTAAAAAGAAACCGGTAAATACTTACTGGTTTAATACTTAACGTATCATATATATATATATATATATTTAATTATATTTGTTTTACAAATACCGGTACAAATTGTAATTTTCAAAATGCTTGCCCTTAATCGAATATCCGATAATAGGGCCCAATTGCCATATCTGGTATTAGGCGACTACTTATTTTTAAAGAAAACTAGCTGTAGTAGCTATTGTTTTACATTGTATTAATTAACAACCATCACTCTTATTAGGTAGGAACGTATTGCCTCGTATGTTCAAAAATCTCACAAAAATCAATTAGTCCTAATTTTTGAGGTAGGTGTAATGTCAATCACACGAAGGCTTAATAAACCCTTAACATTCAAAAAAATCCAAAACTAAACATTTATCAAATCTCTCCTGAAGAGACAAAAATTCTAACGCAGGCATAAATAACAGACCATATCTACAACACTATGATCTTCTATTCCAGCGCATTCTTCGTGGCACTAGCGACGACCAGCAGATTTTATCCATCGTTCCCCTCGACTCTCGGTAGAAAATGCCATATTGCAATAAGTGCATTCGGCACCATCATTGTTAGCATCACTGCCATCACTTTCTGAAATCATATCTACGAGTATTTCTGAATCTCCTGAATCAGAATCATCTTTCTTGTTTACTTTTAAAACTCTTTTTTCCGTCTTCTTTTTTCTTTTAGTCTCTTTAACTGATGCCTTCCATTTTTTTTGTAAGAGGTCCATTTCTTTTTTCTATTTGTGCTTCAAGTTTCGTTTTATATGGTGAGCTTGATAAAACTGTAGGCTTGGTCTCTCTACTGTTTATCCTAGGTTTTCTCTGAATAGCAGGCTTAGGGCTAATTATCTGTGGGGTCACCATCAATTTTGACAACGTTTTCGCAGGTTCTTTGAAAGGTAAAGACGAAATTGATCCGGTGGACTTCTACAACCCAGATGTACTTGGTTGTGAAGATGGTCAGCTAGTTACAGACTGCAGAATCATTTATCGTAGCTCCTGAAGCGTTGCTTATGTCTCCCGGACAGTCTTCGACGGCAAAATCCTCGTCTCTGACGACATTTTTATTGAACGGAATAATTCACACTTTCTGAATGAAACTAACAAAAGAATAACCGGATACAATTTTGGAACCATTTTGTGAAGATGTGTAGCTGAATCCACTTCGATTTATGCACATCAAACTTCGAACCAGGTGGTGCTCCATCTTCCCAATCTCTCTTCATATTTCTCTAGGGAAAATAAAAGTGGAGGCACAAATATGCCAGAAGCTCCCATACAAAATAAGCCACAAGAGCCCCTCTCTCTGCCGAAATAATTCCACCGACTTGCTTTTGTCCTTTCAAACAAACTACTTTTGCCATTTTATCTGCACAAGTGACTCCCTTCTCATACACATTAGAAATATGCATTGGATTATAATTTATTTTTTCCATCTCAGGACCCAGAACTTCATCAAAGAAGTGTGTCACCTTCTCCGTAGTAAAACCTCTTGCTCTTGAGTTCTATAAGCAAAATGTGTCTCTTCAAAAAACTAGCAAGGTACTTTTCTCAGCCTGACCCGTGTGAGGGAATTGATGCGGAATGTTATGTTTTAGAACAAGTTCAAATGCAATGTGTTTTATATTATTTGCCTGAAGTTAACTAACTGTTCTTCTATTTCCTTGTCAAACGTAGGTTTTCTGCCCAATTTAGTACCTCATCAGGAGCTCATCTATGTCCTTGGAACTCTTAACATAGTATTCTAAAGTGCTTTTGGGAACACCATATCATTTCGAAGCCTTAAGATATCCCATCACGTTGTTTTTCATAGCAAGTTAGGTAATTTTCATGGATTTGCTATACCGGCTTTTCTAATTAATCTTGAAGACTGAAAAAAAAAACGAAGAAAACATAAAACATTCAAAAAACATAGTATTGACATGGACAACCAAAATTTAACAATATTTAGAAACGTGTCTCCTTATATCGGATATCCGATATTGAGCCCGCGTAGTTATCCGATATTAAGATTTAACATGACTGAATGAAAGAACAACAACATTTTTTAAAATACTGTTGTGTTCTGAAATAAAATGCATTTAAACCACAAAATAAATACTACACTTGATGAAACATAGCAACGACAAAAATATTTTTGTGCTTCAACGAAAACAACACTTTTATACACAATAATATTTTTTTCACGTACGAGAAAAGTTGCTTTGGCTCACTGTTCTGCCATTTTAGTTGCTAGACTGTCACACTTTCTGCAGTGGCGCTGTCTTACGATTGTCATTAAGTATATGAAATTAAAAACAGATGTCGCTATTTTAAAATGTCGAGATAGTCGGCTATCCGAATTTGCGCAACTATCCGATATACGGTGCCGCACCTTTACTAATGCCCGGTTTCTGAGGCACTTTTATCGGTAGTTTATCTATTCATTAGCGCTATTGGTTCGATACCTTGTGAAAGTGCGTTTCCGGACACCGCAATGCAAAATAAACTCCGTTTAAACTTCTGACCAATGTGTGCCGCTTATCGGTTCCATAACTTTGACGTTTCATTTTATAGCAAACTGCAGCAACTTTTAGGTTAAACTTATAACGTGTTTAATTGAATTGCCAGTGAAAGCTAAATATTTAGATTACTGAAGAAAACAATGAGTGTTAGCATAATGGATACCAGCAGCTCATCAGAGTCTGGAAGTACTGGAGTTTATTTTTAATATAATTATCAGTACCCAGAAACTTAAGACGTAGACTTAAGACGTCCTTTTAAAATGTTTACTGATGAAGAATTTATATTGAGATATCGCTATGATAAGAACACTGTGATATATACCTAAGTGATATCATCAGCCCTGCTCTAGCTACCGTTAGGCATCGTAAATATACGAGTACACTGTCAGTTTTGAAACAAATTTTTATCGCATTACAATTTTACGCTACAGGTACTATCCAAGTAGTAATTAGTGATGACATTAACTTTCACAAAACCACGGTGTCAAGAGTGGTTTATAAAGTAAGCAATGAAATAGCAAAGCTTGCTTCAAGTTATATAGGTTCTTATGCCAAATTTTGAAGAATTCAAGATACGATTTTTTAATATAGCTGGATTTCCAAATCTCCTGGAGGTGAGGAAGCAGAACTATTTAGAATTAGAAAAGGTTTCTTTTCTATTAATGTGTAAGTTGTGTGTGATGCAAAGTTACACATCCGTGATATAAGATGCTCGCTGGCATGGATCAACACATGACAGTAGTATCATAACTCATTCCTGCGAGCGTGCCTGGATGACAATGAGATAGGTGACCATTCACCTCCTTATCCTTGTGAAAGATTCATGATGACGCCATTTCTAAATCCAGCTACAAATGCGGAAAAACGTTACAATGATGCAAAAATCAAGACCAGAAACACAGTTGAAAGGACATTTGGTGTGTAGAGAGAGACTTTCTCAAAAATTAAGTGATTTTAAGAATAGGTATGCGCGCAATGTCGAGTTAGCCATAAGGCGTCTAACGACTGAAACAAAAGCATAGAAATGTACGCGAAGCGGCGAACGGCGAAGCGACCGGCGAAATGTACCGAGTGAACGGCACGGGCGACAAGCGGCGCGGCCGGCGAGTGATTCTACAAAACATTGCGTCACAGCGGCAGCAACAGCCACTTCGTCGTCCATTTTCTTTGAGATCGTGGAGGGACATGTTTTTACGCGAAGTTCACTACGCGAAGTTCACGGCGCGAACCGCGGCGTCAATTTAGAACAAGATTCGCGCGTATGTATAGAAGTGCTGACTACAAGCTCTCTACTCATTTGTAAAATCGCAAACAAAGAACACCCACCGTCAGTAAATTATCACCTAGAAGTCTAGCAATAACATAATTAGTTGTACTCATTTTCCTTATATGATTTTTTTTCAGTTTCATAGGTAACATTAAAAAAAATGGTGTAAATGAACTTAATGGGTAAAAATACAAAATTAAAAAATGCGGGCACCGACGGACACTGTTTTATGATGACGTTTGTGACATTGTCATTTTTAACTTTGTTTTTTTTTATTTCAACATCAAAAGTAATGAGTTTTCAAACACTTGCCTTCAATCCTATGCACTGAAAAAGATCGATGTTTCTATTGTCTCCTTGATTGTCATTTGTCCCCCGCAATCGTCACCGACATGTCACCGAGAAACGAGGTTATTCGAACCTAGCGTGACGTCCCGGTGACGGCGATCGTGTGGCCATCGCAACCGAACTCGGTGGTTCAGTATGTTATGATAGACCAAACAAAAACCGGGCAAACGGCGACGGCGACGGTAGCATCTGGACATTTCCTTTTTTTAAATTATTTGCATCCATTGGTCTTCACGTTCGCGCTCCTCTCGCTCCAGCTTGCTGCGGACGGCATGCCAAGTGTGCGCGTACTCGCTCAGCCGCGAGCCGTTCAATGTTCTTGAACTTACGAGATCGCCGTAATAGATCGGGCCGACCTCCGCGCGGCTAATCCCATCCGTCATCTTTCGCCTAGCTTCCTCATACAGGGGGCAGACCCATAGCACGTGGTGCAGATCTTCCTCATCCATGCCGCAGTAACATGCGCTCTCCTCACATAACGTCATAATCACTCGAGCCTTTTCCTAAAACACCCATGTCCTGTGAGAATCTGGGACAGCTGGTGGTCTGGCACGACGCAGTTAGACCTGATTTGATCCACCACGTCCAGGAAGAAACGGAACAGCTCCCGTCCTTTCTCATCATTCGTCCATCTCTTCTGCCATGCATCCATCGCCTCATTCCAAATCTCACGCTTCCTTCGGGCCACCTCTCGCCTCCGCAAGCCCAGCTCGACCTGTGCCTCGGCCGCGCACTGGCGCTCCTCATCAAACTGCCCTGCACGGATCACCTCCGGGAGTCAGTCCGCCGGGAGAACGCCAGCCAACACTACCAGCGCAGCCGTACTTGGAGACCTGTACGCCTTCGTCAGCAGAATCAGACTTGATCTCTGGCACCTAAGCAACGCGCTGCGAATAACGTGGAGTGTCGCCCTTTTGTACCAACAAGCAGCAGCATACGTGATCGTGGCGAAGAACCTACCCCTGTAGAGGACTCGAAGACCGGGATATCGAATGCCCCAGGAAGATGCCTACATCTTCCCGAAGCATTTGGCCACTCGCTCCCCTATCGATACCGCATGCTGCGCAAAGGACTGATTCGCATTGAGCACCACGCACAGCACCGTCGTCGACGTGACGATGACCTTTTTTAAAAGGAAAAGAAACAAGACTTAACCCATAATATATATTAACAGGAACGATAAAAAAATACTTATTAAATACGTCTAATCAAGGAATATCACAGAGTTTAGTATACAATTAAATTATGTATATTTTTATGTAGTATATGTATTACGTAGTTGTAATTATGTAGCATTTGCTGATTCGTAATGATTATAAAAGTGGAGTCCTTTCAAATTTATTTTACTTCTGTTGCAGCAACCCAACAGAAACCTCATCGTAGAGCGAATAAATATCATTATTCAACATTATTATAACGAGAATAACGATCAGTGATTTTGACAGTGCTACAAGAACAAGTAACATAGTTACAGCTCGGCTAAAGATGTTTAAGGCCTATAGGCACGTGTCCGCACAGTGCCGGCACAGTGTGGACACGTGCTGATCGAGTAACGTATCGATAAGTGTCAGTAAAATTAATATTGTAGCATACATTTTGTACGACGCTATCCGTACTCGTCAGTCGTCAGTGACAGTGACGTTCAGTGATGTCAGTGCTGCGCCGACGCTCGCCGTAATCCGACGTGAATTTCTAGCGGACAATATTTTGCCTGAGACGGTATTCTAAGATGGACGACGAAAAGTTGATTGTTTTGGTCCGTGTGCATCCTGCAACCTTTCACATAGAAAATACATGGACAATAATTTTAAAGCAACAATATGGAACAATATTGTAACCTATTTTATTTACGTAGTTAGGTAGATACTGGTTTTGTTTTTGAATATAGTTAGAAAGTATTTACATGTAAAATGACTGAAAAAGAAAAGAAAAATATGTATTCTATACGTTATGTATTTATCCATATTAATATTACGCAAGGAGAATAATAAAATATGGATTATTTGATTCGCCAAAATGAGCATCCGGTTGACATATTTTTGGCATCTCTTGCTTCGACATTAAAAGAATTGCACCCTTTTGATTAATTTGATGCTAAATCAGAAATGTTTGCGATCGTTCAAAAGTATGAATCAAAACCAAAAGGACATTGTCGAAAATGGTCCTAGGATCAACAAACAACTGACGTAAATAATAATTATAAACATATTTTATTATACTAATTGCGAATATCTGTATGAAACGGCCATTCTGCGTTACATAAATAACAATTAAAAGAGCTGTAACAATTAATTAACGACATCACATCAGAAATGCCGCCATCTTTGAAAATTAAATTTGACACGACAATTAGTGATGCTCAATCTTCCCTTTCACACACACATCGAGAGTGAGATTACTTGCGTTGGCCACCTGCTCGCGGATGTCATACGCATCCGTACGTACTTTCCTTGTCAACATTTTTCGCTCTAGGGTATGACGCTTTTGTAGTGGCTTGTTCGACGTTTTAATTGGTATCATACACCTCAAGTGCGAAAAGAATTCAACAACAAAACCAATTTTCATATCATATTTCATCCCTAATAAATAGTGTTTTTTTTTCTCTATACAATTACTACACATTACCTCTGTGAGGGGAGTGCGTCGTAGTTCAAAACGCGGGCCCAGTGCGAGTTGGTAGATGTCACATGTCTTCGATTTTTTTTTCTAGGAAATGCCGGTTTCCTCACGATGTTTTCCTTTACCGTTTTGGAAGCCATTACTACACATTAGTGAGATGCATTGTAATATTTCAAATAGAATAACACGCTGGGTGTACCCAGCGTGTTAATCAATACCATGCTGTAGCACGGTATCAATTATGCTCAAAATATATCAATAAAGATCTAATGAATGGGCATCTCTAATCCTTGTCATGTTATGTCAATCAACTCAACTGTCAAGTTATTGCATTCTCACTTACCTACCTACCTACTATAAAAACTAGAAGATATACCAAATGAGTAAAATGCTACTTAGTAAGTTAATTTAACACCAAAAGCAGACAGGTAGGTACACAAGTACTTCAATGTTTAACTGAATCGCTTAGTTTAACTAGCCACGTACAGGCAATAGAAATAACATTAGTGACATGTCAGGCATTTATTGGCTTATATTTCTAAGTATTGAAAGGATTGTTTCTTACTAAATGTAACCTCAAAATCTTTATCATTTTAATTAAATGTTTTCAGCAAATTGTCCGTCATTAGACTTTGTCTTCATGGGCTTTTGATTTAGAACACGAAAAATAATTTTCTTTCGCTGTTGGTTCTGGGGCGAAAGATGTATGGATGCAAAACAATCTCCTTTCCAAGGCTTGCGCACCATTATAAGCCAAAATAGGTCTAATATGACTAACTTGGAAACTGTTGTGGTGGAAGATCATGGAAGCACCATTACGAGTCAAGACAGGTCTAATGCGATTAACTATGAAACTGTTGTGGTGGAAGATCATGGAAGCGGCATTACGGGCCAAGACAGGTATAATGCGATTAACTATAAAACTGTTGTGGTGGAAGATCATAGAAACGCCATTACGAGCCAAGACAGGTCTAATGCGATTAACTATAAAACTGTTGTGGTGGAAGATCATAGAAGCGCCATTACGAGCCAAGACAGGTCTAATGCGATTAACTATGAAACTGTTGTGGTGGAAGATCATGGAAGCGACGTTACGACCCAAGACAGGTTTAATGCGATTAACTATGAAACTGTTGTGGTGGAAGATCATAGAAGCGCCATTACGAGCCAAGACAGGTCTAATGGGATTAACTATAAAACTGTTGTGGTGGAAGATCATAGAAGCGCCATTACGAGCCAAGACAGGTCTAATGCGATTAACTATGAAACTGTTGTGGTGGAAGATCATGGAAGCGCCATTACGAGCCATGACAGGTCTAATGCGATTAACTATGAAACTGTTGTGGTGGAAGATCATGGAAGCGCCATTACGAGCCAAGACAGGTCTAATGCGATTAACTATGAAACTGTTGTGGTGGAAGATAATGGAAGCGACGTTACGAGCCAAGACAGGTGTAATGCGATTAACTATGAATCTGTTGTGATTAACAATAATTTAGATAACAGTATTGTATTCGTCAAAGATTCCCATAACAAATACACAAATAAGGGGTTCTACAATTATTTCAAGCAAATATAAACCTATCTAAGTTAATATAAAATAATTTGATTATAATGTGTTGTTTTATTGACACATACCTCAAACAGACTGCTAGACATTCCCTTGGTGTTATAGCTTTTCTCCAATAAGTATCTTGTTTTCTTAACTTTTCAGTAAGTTGAGATAAAAGTATGTCGAAAGAATGTTTTGACATCCTGAAATACTCAGAAAACTTTGATTCATCATCTATCAGATATTTATATATGGTGGCGAACTCTCCTTTTTCTTCTCTTTTCCTCCACGCGTTATGAACCCATTACCTTCTTCTCACATAAATTTCTTCGTCTTCATCTAATATTAAAGCAATCGCTGCTAACTGTGATCTTGAATATTGACGCATTTTACAAGCACGTGAAACTGCTGCAGGGTACTAAGAAACACTGCACGTGTCATGTCGGTACTGACATATGTATGAATAGCACGTCACGGAACTGTACGGTACGGAACTTTCGGTCACGTGTCGGCACTGTTGTGTGCGGATAGACCTTTATACGACAAACCATGCCAGCGTGTTGTGACGTTGCAAAATTAGAACAGACAGGCTCATGGCATGGCTACTAACATAGTCTCTGCAACACCAGATGGCGCTAGATACATTATGATGTAAATTATATACACGATTATCATTTTTTTTTATATTTTATTTCCCGTTGTTAGCACAACCTTGATAGGTAACTGTTAAGTGGTTCACCTCACGGACTCGTTATAGTGACTGAGTTATTGTTATAGTCTCATTGCAGGTGTACACACCGATACAACTAGATCCGAGACTGGTTGTATTGGTGTGGATGTCCACAGTGGCGTATTTACCAGCAGGCTGAGTAGGCTTGAGCCTAGGGCGGCAGATTTTAGGGGCGGCAAATTTGGGGCAATTTTTTTGTAAGACGCTTTTCCGATGTCTTGCAGAAAGAAGTTTAGTAACAGTTTGCTAGACGATATCACTTTAACCCTGTATTTTTACTCTTCTCACTACACTACCCCTTCACACATTACCCAAATTTTTTTACTGTTTTTAACCTCAATAAAATTAATTAAAAGTGTTAAGTACGTTTACCGAATGTAACATTATTGTGTAAGCAGCGTACTGGCGGACTTAGGGGGGTGGCAGGGGGGGTCTGCCCCGCACCGTGGGGGGCCCCCAAATCTTGAGTACTTTTAATCAAATCCCAAACAACGGCAAAATATGATCAGTAAAAAGAATTTAATTACAGGGTACCAACATTTTCACTTCGTTCGCTCTTGTAGACATTCTCTTAATTGTCAGACTTTTCTGCATACCTAAGTCAACAAGTAACTGATGTTTCCAAAACCTAACCTACACCAGCTGGTGTGCTACAATTTTCGAGCTCGCTTCGCTCGCTCTGGCGTCCTACGCGTAGGTCAACAAAGCAACTCCGTATGAATGTTCATAAGAAATCTAACTGGGAATTACGAGACGGGCTGTAAATAATTTCGAGCTCGACTCACTCGCTCTTGCATCCCACAAACTTGCTATCCGATGAAAATATCAGTGAATAGCATTTTTTTTATTGACATTATTCAATTTCTGCAAATTGTTACTAGAAATGCTCAGAAGAGGGTGGCATCATTTTGTTTTGCCGCCTGACATTACCCCCACCTTATTAGTTGTACATACATGATTGAGCTTTGATTAGCTCAGAAATATACCCAAATCTATTTTTTGTGCCATCTCAACCAAATTGTTGGATTGTACAAAATCTGAAATATAACAATTTTAGAGGTAAGGGCGGCAAAAATTTGACAGCCTATACTTGGAAAATGAGTAAATCCGCCACTGGATGTCCAAGTGTTTGGGGAAAGTATGTGGCAAGCCACATTATTTATTGTGTAACTTAAATTAGGTATGTTGCAATAAACCTTGTTTTGTGTAAGAAGGTGCTTGTTTAATTGAATATTTCCCTAACAGCTTATACCCTATAAATTTACTTTAGCACGATGGTGAGTAGTGCAACCCCAATAGAAACCCTCAACATCCAGTTTTCTAAACATTTCTGTAAACTACGGGCACCGGGTGACAGTGTCACTCCCACTTATACATGTGGCAGCCTCTTTCTAAAGCTCAATGTGTCATATATTAACGCTCGGATAGTTGAGCTGTACAAGGATGTTTTGGCACGTGGCTAAAACCGGAACTAACGCGGCATCTTGTTTTTTCAATACATACATACATAAACTCACGCCTTCTTCCCATGGTAGTAGGCAGTAACTATAGAACGTCACCTGCTACGCTATATATACACTTCTTTTGCTTCGTTTACGTTCATACATCTGGTCATACACGCACGCCGGTTGCGAGTACTACGCAATATAATTATTTTTCAATACAGTTCTGTGAACATTTTACGATTCTGTACCAAAAATGGTAAGGCGTCAAAAATCCTTTTAGTAAGAGCATTACAAACATGCGAACGAAGCTAGTTAATAAAAATATCTTTGTAGCATTGTACGAGGGCGACACTGAAAGTTTTTAGAACTGGCCACTTGTAAACGTTTTCGTACAATTATTTTTTATGGCTTTCGATGTCAACTCCGCTACTGAATGTCGAAGTTTGAAATGTTGACGTATGTTAGTTCTAAAGTACAGGATCTCGATGTACGCCAGTTCGAAAGTTCACTGGAGCGAAGTATGCAAGGCCGACGTATCGTTAGTTAGAAAGCATACGAGTGCGAATATAGCGAAGGATAATGTTAGGTTAGGTTAGGTTAGAACAGTGACCATTAACGATCCAGATCCCCTCTATTACTCTTATTCAGGGTAATTTCGAACTGGCGTACATCGAGAATTTTTTTTTTTTTTTATTTGTGATGGGTTTGCTCTTGACCTTAGTCTATGTCAGAGGCGACAGAAACAAAGTCGACGATGGAGCGAGCTTACCCAGAAGAAGCCTGTTCACTCTCACTTTGAAGAGATTAGGGTTATATGCGTTCGGAAACACAGACGCAGGCAGAGAGTTCCATTCCTTTGCTGTGCGCATTATAAAAGAAGTTTGGAAACGCTTAGTGCGAGTTGGTGGGATAGCCACCAGGAAGGGATGGTAACCTGAAGTGCGCCTAGATGACCGATAATAGAAGGGGGCCGGTGGAATGAGGTCGTGGAGTTCCTGAGCACACTCTCCGAAGTACAATCTATAGAAGACCGACAAGCAGGCAACCTTGCGACGACGGGCCAAACTGTGAAGCTTGGCATCCACCAGATTTACGTCGCCAATGAGCCTCTTAGCTCTGCGTTCCACCGAGTCAAGCGCGGCAAGTTGGTATTTAGCCGAGCCATCCCAAAGGTGGCTACAATACTCCATGCAAGATCGGACCTGCGCTTTATAAAGGGTCAAAAGCTGTCCAGGCGTAAAGTATCGCTTCACCCTATTTAGGATGCCCAGTTTCTTGGCCGCAGTTTGGGCTTTGTACTCGATGGTGGCGCCGAAGTTGAGGTTAGAGATCCTGTACTTTAGAACCAACATACGTCGGAATTTCAAATTTTGACATTCAGTAGCGGAGTCTTCGATGTCATTTAAGTCAACAAGAAAGTTATGATAGACTTCGATTGACCTTCCACGATGAAGCCCCATCTCGTGCCACTGTTTACAACTGGTTTAATGTATTTAAACGTGGTCGCACTAATCTCACCGATAATCTGCGGGAGGGACGGTCTTCTCCGGCGACGATTGAAGATAACATCAGTGTTGTGCGGCGTATGATAGAGACTGACAAAAGAGTGACTTACCAGCAGATTCGGACAAGCTTAGGCATCGGTATGAGTTAAGTGCAAAAATCTTCCATGAACATTTAGCGGCCAGGAAGCTTTGTGCCCGTACCTCATACTTTGACAGAGGCCCAAAAACGACACCAATCAACACGACGGAGGTGTTGATTGGTGTCGTGAAATGGTTCAAAGATCGAACGGAGGTGACTCAAATGCTGTGTTCGACATACTTACGGGTGACGAAAGCGGGATTTATTGTTATGATCCTGAAACTAAGAGACAGTTTGCTGTCTGGGTGTTTCCTTCCAAGGAGTTGCCAACTAAAGTGAAGAGGTCGAAGCGTGGGATAAAATATGGTAGCCTCGTTCTTCGGAAGGACAGGTCATTACGCAACAATTGTTTAAGATGAACGAAAAACAGTTACTGCATAGTGGTATACTAACAATTGTTTGACACTTGTCTTGGAAAAAAG
Source organism: Atethmia centrago (assembly GCA_905333075.3). Lineage (NCBI taxonomy): Eukaryota > Metazoa > Arthropoda > Insecta > Lepidoptera > Noctuidae > Atethmia > Atethmia centrago. The sequence continues at coordinate 19,073,703 of HG995368.1, forward strand.
CTGGATTTATTGTTATGATCCTGAAACTAAGAGACAGTTTGCTGTCTGGGTGTTTCCTTCCAAGGAGTTGCTAACTAAAGTGAAGAGAGGTCGAAGCGTGGGAAAAAATATGGTAGCCTCGTTCTTCGGAAGGACAGGTCATTACGCAACAATTGTTTTAGAGGATCGAAACACAGTTACTGCATAGTGGTACACTAACAATTGTTTGCCACTTGTCTTGGAAAAAGTTCGGGAGAAACGACCTCGCAGTAGGATCCTCCTTCACCACGACAACGCCTCGTCACACACCACCAAGCAAACAATCGACTACTTGGCGACGTCAGACGTGGAATTACTGGGTCACCCACTCTATAGTCCTGACCCTATAAGCGATTTTTATTTATTTCCGAAAATAAAAGAAAAAATTCTAGGAAAACGTTTTATGGACGCCAAGGAAGCAGTGGCTCAGTTTCAAAATGCCGTCGAAGAGACCCTAAGGACGAGTGAGTAGTGTTTTTCTCAGTGGTTCCATCGGACGCATTGTATTGATGTCAATGGACACTATTTTGAAAAGATATAATAAAACTAATAATTTACTAGTTTGTTCAGTTTCTGATTTTCAGAGAACTTTCAGTGTCACCCTCGTACATATATCGGAGATGGATTGATCGAATACGCTTTTTTACATAACTGCTAGCAAAAAACACCCCCGTTATTTAAAACAACTGAACGGTGTACCCACGTTTGGCCGTAATGCAGAATGGCTTATCTGCAGTTACAATAAACGTGTGATGTGGCTTCAAGGACTGACATTCATAATTCTCTGAAAACTTTATATAAAAATTGCCATTATCACTGTTTTCACTTGAGTTAGGGTAATTCTCACTCATATTTACTCGTTTTATTTATTTCTATTTCGGACGGAATTGTTGTTGTTATGACACACAGAGCCACGAGCGGAAAATTTAGAACTACAATCTTACGTTTCATTTCACGCTGTTTTACATAACTTTTAATCGTTGACCCGGTTGCATTGATAAATGCAAAACGTTCATGCAATCCTTCGATAAAGTTTAGTAATTATGGAACATCGCTAATCATGGTTCAGTTGTTGTACAAAACGGAGCTGTTTTGTAAAACAGCTAGCGGTTATGTATTTGTATACAGTATCTATGATGTCATATGGTGGAATGTCTGTTTCGAAATATATAAATATAAAGTTATCAGTGGCGGATTTACCAGCAGGCCGAGTAGGCTTGAGCCCAGGGCGGCAGATTTGCCTCGCGCCAGGAGTACTGGTGGTCGCAGGAGCTGACGGCTCTGCGCACTGCGTGCGTGGCTGCGCGACGCCGGTACACCAGGCACCGCAGGCTCCGTATCAAACCTCCGGATACGGAAGCCATTCAGGCGGCCGTACAAAGTGGTGCGGGATAAACTCCGCCCATGGGCTCCCCCGCTGACGCAGAGTCTCCGGCCCCAGCTTGTGGAGGACGTGGTGAGCGCTCTGTTCCCTTCCCGAGGGGAACACACCTCCCCGCCTATGGCTCCGCCTACTGCGGTGCCCGATGCGGACCACACCACCAGCGACGACGACGACGACGATGCTCCGGAGGTGACCGAGGTAGAAATGAGAGCGGCGGTACGCAGGCTTAATGCCAAAAATACCGCCCCAGGACCCGACGGCTTACCTGGGAAGGCCTGGGTCCTGGCCTTGGAGGCTCTCGGGCCTCAACTTAGGGGGCTCCTAAGCGCATGCATGGAGGGGCCAGTTCCCGCTTCGCTGGAAGACGGGGAAACTGGTCCTCATAAACAAGGCAGGGCGCCCTGCGGACTCTCCGTCCGCTTATCGGCCCATCGTGCTGCTCGACGAGGTGGGCAAGCTCTTTGAAAGAGTCATTGCAGACCGCCTCGTCGGCCAGCTGGTGCAGGTGGGGCCGGATTTGGCGGAGAGCCAGTTTGGTTTCCGCAGAGGGCGCTCTACGGTGGACGCCATCATGCGTGTGCGAGCCCTGACGACGGGGAATGCTGTTGCCCAGGCCCCACCCTGGGCAACAGCATTCCCCGTCGTCAAAAAAAAAAAAAAAAAGGGCGGCAGATTTTAGGGGCGCCAAATTTGGGCCCAATTTTTTTGTAAGGCGTTTTTCTGATGTCTTGCAAACAGAAGTCTACAAGACCTCTTTCCAATATCTTTTTCCTCTTCCCTTTCATAGTACATTCAATGGTACCGCATATTTCTATATTCTGTGGTAAAACATTCAGTTCCCGGTCCCAAACTAGTAATCGGCCTCTGCCCACACTTTGAGTGACAAGAGAGCGAAATTGCAGAAAATATACAGGATGGAAGTGACATCGATGCGCAAACTGTTACCTACCATGATTCTAGACCCCCAGAGAGATTTTTTCTAAAGAAGTTTTTAGAGGTTATTAAAAACAAATTACTGCTGCATACAAATAACAATATCCACACGATCAAAATTTATGGAAAACCAGTTTTTTTATATAACCGACAAAAAAAATCTACTCTGGGGGGTCTAGAATCATGTACTGAATTCATAGTAACAGTTTGCGGGACGATGTCACTGAGAAGAGTGTATATAGGGTTAACCATTTATTTTTAAACTCTTCTCCTTACACTACGCCTTCACACATTACCCAATTTATTATTTTTTTGAGCGCCATACAACTTATTTAATTACGTTTACCGAATGTAACATTATTGTGTAAGTAGCATACTGGCGAACTAAGAGGGGGCGGCAGGAGCATTCTGCCCCGGGCCGTGGGGGGCCCCCAAATCATGAGAAGTACTTTTAATCAAATCCCAAACAAGGCCTAACGCGTCACTAACCGAAGAAACATCTGCATTTATAATTTTATCTTTGTTCTTTTTATTAAACCAAATGTCTTAGTGGGACAGAAGTATCAGTCATTTTCGTGGTTGGATAGTTCCCTCCATATCATTGGCATATTAAAACTGGAATATCAAAGTAACAAAAATATGCTTCTTTGAGTGATTCCGTTAATAATAATAACAATAATAAAATTATTCTAAGAAATATTTAAAAATGTATTTTATAAGGAAAAAAGTTTAATAAACGACATAATAATTTATTTATTTATTTAATTTAGTTAAGGGACATCCTTTCTTAGATATCATAGATTCACCACAAACGTAACAAAGACGGTCAGGATGTACTTTACACAACCTTTTCGACATTTTAAAAACAAATATTCATTTAATTAAATACTACACTGCATTAAAATTTTAGAATGAATTCAGAACCAACTTGTGGGTAGTCCGAAAATAAAATGTGACGATAACTTTAATCTTTGACATGATAAAGATAAAAAATACATGTTTGCGATTAGTTATTGCAACTAAATAAAACAATATGAAATGCACTGGAAGGACATAACTTTTTTTTTTTTTTTTTTAAACTACTGTTATTTACCAGAAACTTTCCATGAATTTACATAGTTCTTACAACACTGTACAACAGCGTATGGTTTCAGAACCTTTTATAGAGGATTCATAACATGTGTGTAGATATAGTCTTGTATTCAACTGTACATAATTAGGTAGTATACAACAGTTGCATAAATAACTATTAATGTATATAATGTTTTAAAGTTGTACTGTAAAACTTTATATACATCGTTTCATTGGTTTTCCCCTATTCTACCTATAGCCATCCACATTCACACTCATAATTTTCCTCACGACATGCCCAAGGCTCTGAGGATTTTGTATATAGGACTAATAATTGAAATAAATGGATTAAAAACGACACATCGCGCGCAGGTTTGGTGCTTCCACATTTTTTCTAGTATGTTAAGTCATGACCGGTTGTGGTCGCTAAAGTGGCTGCAGCCGCTACCAAGATGCGGATGTCTGCAAAGTTTGGCCGCAAGTGGTCGGACGGCACTACGTACAACCGGCCGTACGACCAGTTGTAGCCAGAGACGGGGTTGTGGCCACGTAGGTAGTGAAAGAAAAAATCCGTTTAATGGCGCGAGGTCCTTCAGTCTCATGTAATAGGGGTGGGATGTTACAGCGTTATCACCTTATTAATGGGACTGCCTCGTTGGTCTAGTGGTCGCAAGCGCTACTGCTGAGCATGAAGTCCTGGGTCTGATTCCCAGGTCGGGCAAAGTGTTATTGGGTATTTCCATCAGGAATTTCTCAGTAGCAGCTCGGAAAACACTCCGGCCTATTGCTCGGTTGATGGCAATAGGTTCTCCTCCTATTACACTTCAACTTCAACATAACTGGCGAAATGTGAGTGTATAAATCTATAGGTACACCAATGGCTAACCCTTCGGGGAAAAACAGGCGTAATGTTGTTATGTTTTACCTTAAGTTTTTCGGCGGTGACGAGATTTTTGCTAAGAATCTTGTCCTTGAAGCTGGTGACGGGGTCCCTGGTCTGACGGACTTTCTGTACTTCCTCGCGGGTACGGTACGACGTGCCCGGGTCCGATATCGTGTGACCGAAGTACCGGTACGTATCCATCTCTATCATAATCGGACCTGGCGAGTAGAAATAGGCTTATGTTAGGTTTTGTTTTTACAGTTAGCGGCGGCGGTCAATTCCATTTATTAGAAAAACCTTGACCAAACAAAAATACGCTTCGTTGATACCGGGGCACATGATACTTGACCTGTACCATCTTAGGTACTCGGGGACGCAGTTTCACTTTTTTATTACGATATCAGAGCAAAAACCAAACTGTGTAGGGCACGCAGAACTGGTTACGGTTCCAGATTTTTGATGAGCATTCGGAACCGGGTAACCCGGTTTCACATGGTTCTACTCTAAAAATGTATAATTATCTTAAATAAATCAGACTAGACACAGTAATATTTTTTATAATGAGGATCAATTTACGTTCTTTACTTTTTTCTCTATTCATATTATTGTATTCTCTCTTAGTTTACTAGTTTATAATAAATAAAATTACATCTTTTATTTAGAGTTGTTTAAATAAAAGTAACAACGTTAATAATTTTTTTTTAATATACATTAACATAAAACAACAAAGTGAAATAATTTCTTTTTATTTAACTAAAGCAAAAAATCGCCATATTTTGGTTTTAATGAATAGTTACTTAGATACATTTTTTACTTGGTAGTGAGATCGTATGTAACTAATCACGTCCTCCTCTTCGTCTCCTGTCACTTAACGATCTGCGTAAACGATTGCAAATGTAGCCTGCTCAGGAGAACATTTTTTCAGTCTCCACACTTGTTGGCGGTATAGCTCTTAAATATTTATGTGCTAGCGAAAGGTTGCTACCACGACATCCATTTTAAAATAACGTTATTTCTATTTTGAATGACAACAACCAATCGTCGTGGTCTTAATGTCTCGTATTACTTTGTACGGCCGTAGCTTTTTGAGTCTCTATATAAAGCTCCTCTTTTTTGGTCATCGCCAGAGCTGGGACAAGAATAACATCATCTTCGTCTACATTTCCCACCTCATCTCCGCGTTGCTGAAATAAATCACCTAAATTTTCGTGCTTTGGAAAGTGCTGTACGAGGTTTTAAAGAACCGAGGGAACCGGGTATACTTTTTCGGAACCAGTTTTGTAGATACTTCGGAAGAATCAGGTATACCTGGGTATTTCGGAGCCGGCTCCGAAATACCGGGGCATACCTGATACCCGCGTCCGGTTATACCCGGGTATATCCGGACGCATGCTCTAGTTGTGTGAAACATGAAATGGGTTGAAAGTGGCTATTGAAATTATGGCCAAAGATAAGACCCCAAATAGATTGGAATAAGGGCAGGGAAATGATGATGATTCGAACCCAAACCTTTTCCACTAGAGACCCATTCGATGGGCTTGCCTCCATGCTCCCAAGTACATCCATGCCATCGACCCAGATGCCGGCCGGGGCAGTAGTGGCCACGAGTGTAGTGTAGTAGTGTAGTGTAGTGCAGTCTGTGCAGGCTGACGCACGAGCCATGGACGTTCCTAAACCTGGTAGTGCAAGATTGATATGTATGGAGATTGGAAGAAAAAGGAAACAACTGCTTTGCTTGCACACTAGTTTATTACTGGCTCATGGCCATTGCGGGGCGCTTCGCGCGCTTTCTTCATATATATCACTCCTCCACACTTAGATTTTGAAAACTGGTGACAATTTATAATATTCCTAAAAACTAATTATAATACCAAAAATTGCCAAAAGACAACAAAATATTAAAAGTATTTCTTATAATCTACCACCTTCCTATTGCGCTTTTGGCGCGAGAGTGTAGGTGATGGTGCGCGCGGTACGGCAACATTGCCCTGGCCCGTACTTCGAGACTGATTGCTCTCGGACAGAATTATATCGGGCTGCGCTGCCGGTGACGGCAGCGATTCTAAATTATCAGCGGCCCCTCTCTCACTCTCGACCGCCTCATAATCACCTCATTCGTCCCCATCACCATTATCTGCAACACATTCCGCATTTGGTGCTACAGGTGCGACATTGGTTTCGGTCGCCCCTGGTGAACTCATTGCCAATTGCTCGCTAGACACTATTGGTAATGCTGGAGTTTGACTTGAGCTAGTAGTACCGGTAATGTCGGGCGATTGTTGCTGATGTGGCTCCTTAATATCTATTACCTATCTCTGTGAGCTGACTACTACCTGTATACTTCAGTAACTGATCTACATGCTTTATGCAGTGATGGTCTTTAATATAAATTTTGTATATTTTATTCCCTATTCAATGCTATATGAAGTCAACAGATGACTAATTCATTATTATCAATAACTGATCGATCCAAGTCGGACAGAATGCTCAAATTCTGTTTTATGTACCTACATACGACTTTGTCAAAGATATCTTTGACAACAAATGCAAGATGTTTATTGTGAAAGTATTAATGAACAATGCAACCCACATTGCTATGTCGCACAAGTCAAAAACGACATTTGTAATGCCCGCTGCAATAATAATAATAATGTTTACCGGTTTTAGTATCGGCCTACGTTGAATTCGGTTTGTAAACTATTCACGTGCACGTGGTCTATTCTTGAACAAAGCCGTTAGCGAAAAAGCAACGATTTCTGAGAAATCGATTATTTAGACCTCGTTTTTTTTTAAAAGGACAAATGACATTTGAATTATTTGACGGGTTATGCAATTTTAAGGTGGTGTTCGACAACACACGAAGCATATGCCATCGATATTGGCAGAGAGCTGATAATGCTGTTAGACCACCTGCTGTTACAGAAGTGCAAGCTAATGATCCTGGTGAACAAAATGCTAACGAACTTAATGTTCCCGAGTACAAGAGAGCTTCTAACACTCCTGCACATTGTATTTTCAACATCTGTGGTAATGACACACGACACCGAATACCAAAGGCAATTAAAGTTCACATCCTTTGTCAATACAAGTTGTATATCCCCGATGGTGCTAGAGTTTGTCAAGAACACCTTGCAGGGAACAATTGGGATGAGTTGCCGGATTTTTGCAACACCACTCATTATTTTACTGCAGCCCACTTTAGTGATGTTTGTGACATACTACGAGCAGCTGTTCAACGTGGATCAAGATTGAATTTTAGAGTACGAGGTTCTATGAGTAATGAAGAAATGCATTTCTGGGTTGGATTAAATGGTGATCAATTCGATGCCATATTGGAGCAAACTCCTTCACTCAGCCAGAGATGCAACGATCCCAGAACTGTATTAGGCATATACTTGTCAAAACTTCGTACAGGTGATTCGGATGAAAGGCTTGCCACACTATTTAATATGTCGAGGAGAACACTGGAACGTCGTTTAACTAGGTGATTCGGATGAAAGGCTTGCCATACTATTTAATATGTCGAGGAGAACACTGGAACGTCGTTTAACTATTGCTCGTGAATGTCTTACGAATGAATATGTGCCACTTCACCTGGGAATGGATCCCATCGACAGAAGAAATGTGTTGGAGAGAAAACTATTTATTCCAAAAAAACTTTACGGCAATGACGAAAATACCAAAGCAATTATAATATGTGATGGGACTTACATTTATATCAACAAAAGTGGCAACTTTTTATTCCAGCGACAGTCATATAGCCTGCACAAGTTTTCAAACCTTCTGAAGCCATTTTTGATTGTGTGTTCAGATGGTTACATCATTGATGTTATAGGGCCATATGCCGCCACGAAAACTGATGCGCAGATAATGCTAGACATCATGAGAAATGAAGAACATCCAATGCATATTTTGCTACAACAAAATGATGCATTTATTTTGGACCGTGGGTTTAGAGATAGCTTGGATGCAATCGAAGCCTGTGGCTATGAATGCTATATGCCTCCAAGCAAAGATCGTCAAGAGTCACAGCTCACTACTGAGCAAGCAAATGAATCACGAGCTGTTACAGTATGCAGATGGGTAGTGGAAGTGCTGAACGGCCGATTCAAACGGGATTATAAACTGCTGCGTCAAAAATATTTTAATAGGGCTCTACCACACATGTTTGTCGATTTCCAAATTGCTGCATCACTTATAAATACCTTCCACACACCAATAGTAGACAGCGTACATGCAGAACAGTTCTGTATTCGTATAAGAGGAACAGCTGATTTACAGAATATTTTATATACCTATGTTGAAAGGAAGCGTTTAAATAACCGAAGAGCTGATTTTCAAAGACTAGAAGCTAATAACATTGAAAACTTCCCAAGGCTCACCGAAAATCAAATAATTGTACTGGCTTTGGGTACATACCAACCGAAACTGGCTAGATCATACTGCGGGGAACATCTCCAAAACGGTTTATATCTTATAGAGACCTACAGAGAAAATCAACTGGATGACTTGCCAGATTACGGAATCCATGAAGACGTGTGCTTTTACGTGGGCGCATACAGTCCCGACACGTCAGAGCACGGATATATTATTGAAGGCAGAAACAACATAGTACAACACTACTGTACGTGTTTGTCAGGACGGCGCACCATGGGTACATGTGCGCATATTACGAGATTTAGCATACGCGGTTCACGAGGGATTTACTGCACCGGCAATGTTCCTAAATGACGTTATTTTAGACAACGATCTACATTAATAAAAGAAAATGTGTACAGTACATGTACAAGTGTGTGTGTGTAGCTTGATGATGATGATTTATACAGATAAAGATTAAATACATTAACACACAACGACATTGGTGTTATTTTTTCTCAGAACCTAAGATATTACAATTTTAATTAGTATTAATTTTTACCTTGTTTTTAACCCATAACTCAGATAGGACAAACATTTCAACAAAGCTGTCATAGTAAATGTTGTTCCAGTTAAAAAGACCTATCCAACGATATATATGTCATTGCTATTGGAGGGGTGTACCAGCTTCCATACATTTTTGCCCATTGTCCTTTATTTGGCATAACACACTTGGCATAATTTTCTTTAAACGAATATTATTATGGCATAAAAATTATTTAATATAATTATTGTTTGGCCGAATGTTTATATGTCCGAATTTACAATGGCATACCTTTAAGATGGCAGAATTTTATTTGGCATAATTACCTTTGGCAAAGTTAAAATTGCGCATAATTTAATTTTGCATAACTTTTATTTAAAGCGACGATTATTTGGTACAATTTCACTTGGCTTACTATGAAAAATAGTTAATATGTTAGTGACAGAAAAGAATCGCTGCAAAACCGACTTCCACGTAGTCTTGTCTGCCCTAACCCTAGAGTGTAATTTAAGCCCGCGAAGGCGCGGAGGGGCGAGGCGGCCCGCAAGCTGAGGAGCAGGTGGTGAGCGCTAAAACCATTTGCGACGATAAGCTCTCGTGGGACCGACGGAGTCCCGCAGCGCCGGAGCCGTGACAGAAACCATGCTTGCTGCATGATGCATGCTCGCTTGCATGCTGCATTCTTGCTTGCATGCTTCATGCTTGTTTGCATGCTGCATGCTCGCTTGTATGCAGCATGCTTTGCTTACTTGCATGCTGCTAGCTTGTTGCATGTGTGGTGTATGCTTATTTAAAAATATATCCCCTGACCGTTTAACGGACATTTTGATTTAATGACTTGATATGAAATGTATACCAAAAGACGATTCTGACTGTGAACTTTCTGCGATATGATGGTTCTACTTTTTAAATATAATGGATATAAAATGTATGCCTAAAGATGATTCTGACTTACAAACTTATGAGTTTTAAATGTGTGATAAATGAGTGTTTGCCAAACGATTTTCTGCGAAATGATATTTATGCTGTCCGCTGTTTAGCAAAATAATATTATGACAAAAAAGGTTCAGCCACAAAGGGTAGACCCAATTTTGCCCAATACGAGTATACCTTCCTTTTCTAGTTCTGGTAGTTGAAGGAAGGAACCGAATGAAATAATGATTTTACGTATTATTCAGTACATAAGTAGTAGGTAGAGCTCCTTGCGGCAGAGTTCGTCTGGTGAAACACTGCAACCATGCGTACCGTATTCCTACCGACAACCAGCGTCCCTGTGATCCGGTTTGAAGGGTGCCTATGCATGCAGGCAGGCTCATGAAAAAAATCAGTTTTGTCTCCGGGAAGGCACGCATCCTCGATACGTCTAGGAAATTGAGTTTTGCAGATGTCCTTATCAGGCAGTGCCCACTTACAAAAATACCAAACAAAAATCTCACCATATTTATTGTTTTCGCAGACAAACACTACCGGCAAGACCCATAGTTTGGCAAGTTTGAATGCTTCGTGTAATTGACCTTGGTTGGCGGCACCGTCACCATACAATGTGAAGCATATTCCACCATCACCCACGTATTTGTGCGCGAAGGCTACTCCAGTGCCTAATGGGATCTGAAAAAAGACCTTACTTCTTAATTTTGCCTTGAGAGCACCGAATTTGGTTGCAGGTGCTTGGATTGTAGTAAGTATTGTAGTAGTAAGTCTGTCGTCAGCTTGATCTTCACAAGTGGATGTATGGTCTTTTTTTTTTTTGGGTGAGAAATCGTCAAATGACTTCTCCCGCTCTGGGCGGAGCGGGAGGGTGTGTATGACTCTTACTGACTAAAACCCACCCGTATTCCTTCCTGTTACCTGTGTTGCGGGGGCCTCGGTGACCCATAAGTACCTTCCCGCGACCCCGGCAGGCATCGGCCCTAGTGGACCCCTACTTTTGTGCTGACGACATCTCTTTGAGGCGCGCGTGGAATACGACGCGCCGTCGACCCGGGCCTGGTCCTTACCGGACGGTAAGCTACCCATTGCTCACCGTCCGCAAGCCCGCGCCTACGGTGGCTGGAAATCCGCCCGAGATTCCCGACGCCCAGGGCGTCTCCTGCGGCGGCTAGGGGCGAGAGGGCGCGAAACGTGCCTTTCCCTCAACCGTCCCGCCTCCTCCTTCGCGAGCATTACTGCTTCGCAGAAGGAGGTGACGGCTGCCCATGCCCTCTCGCTCCGTACCATGGCCTGAACCAGGGCCGGACGCGAGAGGTCTCTGCCGCCGATCGCCTCCACGAGGACACGGCGGTGCTCTGCCCAAGCCGGGCAGACCTCCACCGTATGCTCCACCGTGTCCTCCGGGCGATCCACACAGTGGTGACACCCGGACGTTTCCTCCCGCCTTATCCGACACAGGAACCTCCCGAAGCTGCCGTGTCCGGTGAGGACCTGCGTCAGGCGGAAGGTGAGGACGCCGTGGCGCCTCTCCAGCCACTCCTCAAAGAGGGGACTTATCGCCGCAATCGTGGCGTGCCCAGCACTGGGTTGCGACAACCGTACTTTCCATGACGCCATGAGATCCCGCCGGATTTCCGTCCGCTGTGCCGCGATTTCTCGCGGCAGCGGACTTACGCCCCGGCGTTTCGCCTCCTCGCGCCACTCCCATACGTGCACGAGGACTTTTGCCTCCAGATCCCATGGCGGCAATCCGGCAAGGAGGCTCGCTGGGATGCATGGTCTGATGACATCATCCGCAGATATGTGGCCAGTCAGGATGTGTAGCTCACGGATGACGCATTACAGTTGTAGCGCTTAAGACCTATGTGTATCAATGTGTGGGCGTAGGAGTTGGAGTAATTTAACTCGTAGGTACCGAGATTTTCATTTAAAGTTATAACTTATAACTTCTTCTTGGTAATAACAACCAACATAATGTACAGAATTATGAGCCTCATTGTAGTCAAAATTGCTTTTATTTTGACTACAATAAGCATAATTGTTTACATATTAATCAGGCCGACAAAGTGGTAAAATATTTTTTAGGGTACCTCCTTTGTACGTCATACTTTTTGTCTCGTCTATCCCAGTGTGGGAGGGGTATCGTTGGATAGGCCGTTCAAAGTATTGTGGGTCTGTGAAAGCCATTTTTGATTCAGGGATCCGTTTGCGTAATATTAAGGTTTAACGTGCAAATAGAGTCAAGTGTCTCCAGCTAAATGGTTGTTTTTGAATATGTGAAAAAAAATCATGGCGGTGGTATATAATGTATATATAACGAAATTAAAAGGAAAACTATCACAGGTAAGTAGGCTTTACAAGTTAACGAGTAATAGTCGACCAACTTACATTTGCAGTTGGAGAATTGACCGTGACGTATATCGATATCGAATGTTAAATGTGGATCGCCTGGAGAACACGGTGGAGCATATGGTGAAGGACTGCCCGGCCTGAGCAGAGCACCGCCGTGTCCTCGTGGAGGCGATCAGCAGCGGAGATCTCTCGCGTTCGGCCCTATCCAGGCTATGGTACGGAACGAGAGGGCATGGGAAGCCGTCACTTCGTTCTGCGACGCAGTAATGCTCGCGAGGGAGGACGCGAAACGGGTGAAGGAGAGGCAAACTTCGCGCCCTCACGCCCCTAGCCGCCGCAGGAGACGCCCTGGGCGTCTGAAATCCCGGGCGGATTTCCGGCCACCGTAGGCGCGGGCTTGCGGACGGATTGCGGAAGTCGCACCACTATACGTCATGATCCCCGGTGCAAGTTTAGGAGGGGAACACCGGGGTGGTTTTTAGTCAGTAAGAGTCTGACAGACCCCTCTCGAGGACATCCATGAGGATTTTCCAACAGAAACAAAAAAAAAAAAGTTCGGCGGCGCATTGTGTTCCGCGTGCCTCCAAGATATGTCAGAACAAGTCTACACTTGTCTCCTACTTAACATCATCGCCCATGCATCGGACCCCTACGGGTCCACTAGGGCCGATGCCTGCCGGAGTCGCGGGAAAGTAAAGGGATACCGTGGACCCTGGCCACACGGGCAACGGAAGGAACACGGAGGGGTTCTAGTCAGTAAGAGTCTGACACAAGAGAGTGGGAGAAGTTATTTGATAATTACCCACCCAACAAAAAAAAAGGCGTCTCAAAGAACTAGTCGATTAAAAGTAAGGCCGTTAAAGGGCACATAGTGTTTTAGAAAAAGTTCGGATTTATAGAGCGTAATGTTTGTCGGCCGTGTATTGTAGAAACTTACCTGGCTGCCCACAATACCATTTCCACCATATATTTTTTTTCCGTACATAAGCATTGAGTCTCCCTTGCCTCGCACGCACCCTGTCTTGCGACTGGCCAGCTCAGCGATCACACCCACCGCAGTACCATCCATTAGATACGTCCAAGCGTGGCAACGGTACGAAGTTATCAACGTGTCCTGGGGACGCATCACCGCTTTTATTCCCACCGCTACTGCCTCTTGACCTAATATTTATTTACATATTAGGCCGCTACTGCATAAGGTGGATACGCAATGGTAGCCCGCGAAATTCAACTTGTCCTACGTTTTTTGCAATTTGCCGTGTCAGTGTCAGGTTGTATGTTGATCAAAATATCATTCGCAACTATAACACATTGTATTTACAGAATTATAATCAATATAATCATTAATATATCTCTCTTAGATGCGTTCCATAACTTGGACAAATCTTCTAGGGAACAACTCTAACTTAAAGAGATGTACCTATTAATGATTTTATTTTTTGTTATTCTGTAAATACATATAAACAATAATTATATTTGTTATGGTCACAAATCATATTTTAATCAAGATACAACCTGACACTGACCTGCAAATTGCAAAAAAAAAACTTAAGAAAATTCGAATTTCGCGAACTACCAATGCAGATCCACCATAACGGTACATAATTATATCGCGCATATAATTTTCCGAAAGGTTTTGCACTTGTATAGGGTAGTATATAGTCAGCGTCAAATATAAAGCGGACGAACTGATTGTTCAAATTCAAAAAAATTGAATTTGAATGTCAATAGCCGGATCCACACCAGACGATCCAACGCGCTCCGATCGCGGGTGCCAGGAGCGCGCTCCATAGGAGCGTTTGATGTGGACTTGCCTCGCGCGATCCAAACTGCGCGGCAGGAGCGCGCGCTTCTTGCCGCGAGCGATCCGTAAGTTTTCGGTTTTTGTTACTACGAGGGCGGCACTGAAAATTTCGGGAATCAAGGAAGTGACACAACATTACTATTTAAAAATGTATTTATTGCTTTTCGAAGTATTCTCCGCGAAATTTGACACATTTTTCCATACGATGGAACCAATCATTCAAGCAACCATACCATTCGGAAGTTGGGGTCTCCAAAATGGCCGTTTTGTAGGCGCCACAGCTTCTTCAGGTGATGAAAATCTCTACCCACGCAATTTATTCTTTATTTTAGGGAAAGTATAGAAATCATTAGGGCTTAGGTCGGGGCTGTACGGCGATGGTCTAATAATTCTATGTTTTCTTGCTCTAAAAACTCTTTTGTTCTGTGCGCGGTGTGAGAACTCGCATTGTCGTGATGGAGGTTGATGCGGCGGTTGCAGTTCTCTTTACGGAGTTCAGAAACGACCTGTGGCAAACAAATGCTAGCATACCATTCTGCATTAACCGTTCTTTGTCCCTCAAGAGGAATAGTCGTAACATGGCCGGTTTTGGACACAAACGTGGCCACCATTTTTTTGCAACACTCCGAGAACGAACAATTTTTGTTGGCTTTAACTCATTTTCGAACACCCAAACTCGTGACTGGTTTTTTGTTTCGGGTTCGTACGCGTAAATCCAGGATTCGTCACCTGATACGATGTTGTATACAGAATTTGAGGATCCTGCGTGGGATCTTTCAAGAGTTCTGACGCACCAAGTAACGCGAGCCGCTTTTTGCTCTTCACAGAGCGAATGCGGTATCCATCGGGAAAACAACTTTTTTACACCTAATTGTTCATGCAAGATTATTTGTATTTGACTCATGTCAATGTCTAAAGTTGCCTGAATTTTGCGGTATGTCACATGTCGATCTTCCTCAATCAGCTTACGCACAGCATCAACGTTTTCTTGGGTGACTGCAGATTTTGGACGACCTTGACGGGGATCATCACTGAGCTTGACACGTCAATCGACAATTTATCGCTATAAATTGTGGTTTTGGATGGGGCTTCATCGCCAAATGCAGAAATCATCCGGTCAACACACTGTTTGTGTTAAACCACTTCGAAAGTCATAATAAATCATCGCTCTTGAATTTTCTCGAGTCAATTCCATTTTCTCAACGACTAAACAAGTTTGACAAAACCTTGTGACAAGACCGAGAATCTTTTTTTAAATAAATAAATGGTATTGGATTTTTAAAACCAAGGAGGTTTCAATTAAAAAGATTTTAATATGACAGGAACAGTGGAAATATTCCATTTCCGATACTTTTAGTGCAGCCCTCGTAGCACACAGGCGCCTCAGTCACACGTTTGTGTGTGGAGCGCGCAATCACACATTATGGAAAATTTTGAAAGTCGTCGTCTAATATCCCTTTACAAAGAACATAAATGCGTAAATATTTAAGAAGAATGTAGGTTGTTGCTGCCACAGCAATTCGACGTCGTTGCTGCACATGTGACTCCATAGCGACCGAAAGTTAAACTATGCTATACTTAGGCGGATCAGTGTGGATCGGTTGGAGCGTGTCGGTGCGACGCGGCGGGATCGCAAGAAAAGTTAAGTTCGTAAGACGACACGATCCATGATCCTTGCTTCATGCTCCCGGATCGCGGATCACAGAAATTGGCGATCCATTTTGGATCGTCTGGCTGGTGTGGATCCGGCTAATTGGATAAAAGATGTTGGCAATTATTTCACGACAACGTACTACCAGATGTCCTTTTTTTTTTTTTTTTTTTGTTGCCGGGGTGGAAAATCCTCATGGATGTCCTCCGCCCTGGGGTAGGCGGAGGGGTCTGTCAGACTCTTACTGACTAAAAACCACCCCGGTGTTCCCGTCCCACACTTGCACCGGGGATCATGGGATCTAATGCGACTTCCACGATCCCCAGCTAGTGCCGGCCCGCCTCTGCGGGCCACCTCAAGTCTGGGGGGGTGAGGTGTTTAAACCCCCCCCGCGACGTCTGAAAGGGGCGCGCGTGGAACACTACGCGCCGCCACCTCGGGTCCAGTGTGATGGGGGGCGGCGGACGTCCCCAAGTCCGCCGTCCCTGGACCCATTTAGGGGGGCCGGAAGAGGGCGTTGTCTGCCCTCTGCCGACGCCCGGTGCGCCTGCTGCGGGCCGGGTGAGCGGAAGAGATCTCCCGCTCCCGTTCCGCAGCCTCCTTCTGCGACACGACTGTTTCGCAGAAGGATACCACCGCGTCCCAGGACTCGTCGCTGCCGACCATCGCCTCGACCACGGCCGGCAGCGACAGGTCACTGCCCACTCCTGAGATAAGGGCACGGCGTGGCTCCTCCCAAGCGGCACACTCTGCCAGCGTATGCCGCGACTACCAGATGTCCTGACCCAGGTCGTGACCTACAGCTATCCGTGTCCCAAACATCCAAATTCGCTCAGCCGTGAAAGCGTGAAAAGTAACAGACAGAGTTCATTTCGCATTTATTATTAAAAGTACTTATAGATAGTTGGGATTCAGTTCTTCTGTATGATCATTTTAAAAGTTTGTTCATCCCTTTATTTTTGACGATTAATCTAAACGGATATTGAATAAGGTATCCATAGGAGAGCAGTGGTGGCCCAGTGGTAACGGCCGCGAGGTACGAATTGTAGATCGGAGGTTCGAACCCAGACAGGCGCTTTACTTCGTGTAAATTATTTCATCACCACTGCTCTCAAAACGGTGAAGGAAAACATCATGAGGAAACCGGCATGTCCTAGAACCAAAAATTCGAAGACATGTGACATCTACCAACCCGCACTAGGCCCGCGTGGTGGATTACGGCCCACACCCTCTCACAGAGAGGAGGCCTGTGTCCCAGCATTGCGAACATTATAGGCTGATTATGTGAATCTACACGGTAATGTGGTACGCGACATGCGATATAGAATCGTGTCCTTCACCACATCTTCCTCACCTCCTCAATCCTCACCTTTGAAAACTACATGAAAATCAATTTAGAGAACGACAAAAACAGTCAAGAAATAGTCATAAATAGTCACCAAGGTTAAAAAAATTGTCGCATTATGATTCCAAAGTTAAAGTTCCGAAGTTAGTGAGGGTTGTGGGGTGAACGTCTCCACACAACCCTCACCTCAGAGCAAGCAAACGGCCGGCACTCTCGACTTGGGATCAATTCCAAACAATAATCAAGAAATAGTCGTAAACATAGATTTGCAATTTTTGTTTTCGCGACTGTACCAATATGTAGAAGTTTACATGGAAGTTTATCATACTTCTACATAGTGAACCAGATCGAAATAATCATGGTGGGAGACTATTTCTTGACTATTTTTCGGCACCAAATTAAAATTTAAATATGTAAGCGTTCCGCGGTAATCAGGTGAGGATTCTGGCGAGAAAGGCTCACCACGTAATACTCACCAACACACCTTTATATCTCTGGAATCCCTTAATGACTATTTTCGAGAATTGGCTTAGCGTTACGTCACGACTATTTTTTTGGAATTTAAACCAAGTCGATACTCCCAGCCTTGCGGATTGTGTGGAGACGTTCAACCCACAATCCTCACTAACTTATAGCTATAACTTCGGTTCGGAATCATAATGCGACTATTTTAATAACCTTGGTGAAGTACTATTTATGACTATTTATTGACTATTTTTTGGCGTTCTAAAAATTGATTTTCATGAAGTTTTCAAAAGTGAGGATTGTGGTGAAGGACACATAGAATCGCACCTGGGTAAATCGGAACTTGGATTGCCACTGCGAAATTCATTCATGAGTGCCCAAAACCCCATGCTCAGCCGTCGCGCTTGACTACTAGAAAAACGAGTTACCTACCTAGTCAAGAGTACCCAGTCAATTAATGAATTATGTAACTACTTACTAAAAGAGTAGGTAGGTACCCACAAATATCAAAGTCACACCTGCGTATAAATGACAGGAGCCGCGAATCACCTTGTCTTTGTACAACGCAGCGCAAGCCGCTTCAAGTTTTCGGCATGTCTGCATCTCAGTGTATAATTTGTTGGCATCTTCAGTGCTTATGGTGGAAGTTGGAGAGCGGCCTTTGTCCAATCCGTGGAGTTTGTAAGGCTAGTAAAACAAAAGACTAACTTTAGAGATAGCAAAGCTTTGGGTTAGCCAATGATTTAATTCGTAAGATTCTCCCAACCACGTCCAAAGATGATGTGGCTGTTTCGTTAGTATTGTCTCGATCACTCATACTAAATATTGTATCCATCGTTCTATGCGAGATGTGTGAGCTCGCTCTTCTTAGCGTAGACTCTTTTTCGCTCGACCTAATTACGGTAGGTAAGGGTGGGCACCTACCTCTAACGATATTTTTTTTTTTGGTTTAGCCATTCGAAAAATATAAAAATAATATTTCAACAGTATGTATTATAATAAGGCACAAAGCAACATTTTTTTTGGAATTAAACTTTAAATAGCTACCCTTTTTTTTTGGGTGGGCAATTATCAAATAACTTGTCCCGCTCTTTGTGTCAGACTCTTACTGACTAAAACCCACCCGTGTTCCTTCCGTTGCCTGTTTTGACAGGGGCCTCGGTATCCCTTTCGGACTTTCCCACGACCCCGGTAGGCATCAGCCCTAGTGGAACCCTTTTTTTTTTTTGACCCCTACACTTGTGTTGACGATATCTCTTTAAGGCGCGCGTGGGACACAACGTGCCTTAAACAACAAGGCCCGGGTAGACACCCGGGCCTTGTTGTCCTTATCGGATGGCGAGCTACCCATTGCTCACCGTCCGCAAGCCCGCGCCTACGGTGGCCGGAAATCCGCCCGGGATTCCCGAGGCGTCTCCTGCAGCGGCTAGGGGCGAGAGGGCGCGAAGTTTGCCTTTCCCTCAACCGTCCCGCCACCTCCTACGCGAGCATTATTGCTTCGCAGAAGGTGACGGCTTCCCACATTGGGGTCGAAGTAATAAGTAAACTTTTAATAGCTACCTGGATGTCAAATGTAGCTTTATTCGAATTCTGTTGAACGTTTGATGTCGTAATCGGCGTTGTCGATACACCACCGCGAAACCGGGAGCATATCTCTTTCTAAAACCAAAGATCGCACTGAATATAATTACATACTATATGTATTATAAGAAACCAGTAACTATTTAACGAATTAGATATATATATACACTGGCCTGCAAAACTAAGTATCACACTTTTAAAATTGCAATAACTTTTTAAGTACACAAGATATACTTTCGAAACAAAAAGGATTCGAAAAATTGTTTAATTTTGTACATAAAAACTTCACAGTCTGTAACCTTCTTTTAAGAAATGGCTGAAAAAAAAACTTTTAAATAAAAAATAATCCTTTTCGAATTACAATTTTACCATTAATTTTTTTTCTATTTTTGTTTTAAAATTTTTATTTGATCGGTGAATCTTGTTACAAAAGCTAAGTTAGACAACAGCACATAAACTTATTTATCATGCCTCTTTCACCTGAAGAATGTGCTAGGATCATGACTTTTCTGGAACTAGGCATCAGTATGGGTTGTACTGTAAGAATGGTGGGTGTGACGTTACGAAAGGTCTAGAAGGTACGAAGAGACTGGAAACCATTTGAGGAGACCTGGTAAAGGCAGACCCAGGTGTACTAGTGCCCGAGAAGACCGTTATATTGTTTTCACTGTGTTGAGAAATCGCCACCTAAATGCAGTTGAAGTCCAGCAACAGCTTCTTCAGACCCGAAGAGACTACATTAGTGACAGTACAGTGAGAAGAAGACTGGCTGAAGCAACCCTGAAACCCCGAAGACCAGCGAGTGGCCCCAAACTCGAGAGAGAGCATCCAGTAGCGAGACTGCGATACGCCCGTAAACACATACAGTGGGATCAAGAAGAATGGTCAAGAACTTTGTTTACAGATGAGTCTCGATTCTCACTTTACACTTCTGATGGAAGGTGAAGTGTCTACAGGTGACCTGGTGAGCGATACCTTCAAGCCTGCTTCTTAGAAAGAGCCCAGTACGGTGGAGGCAGTGTACATGTATGGGCTGGCATATGTTCAGAAGGTCGCACAGAGTTAGTGGCCATAGAAAATGGCACTCTGACTGGGGAAAGATATGCCCAGGGGATTCTCAATGAGTATGCAGGGCCGTATTTAGTAAATATGGGTGATCGATCGATGCTGATGCATGATAATGCCCGGCCACACACGGCTCGGGTCGTGCAAGAGTATATTCAGGAGGTTGGTATCAGCGTGATGACTTGGCCATCAAGAAGTCCTGATCTCAACCCGATTGAGCACGCCTGGGATGAGCTAGGGAGGCTAGTCAGAAGCCGCAGACCACCACCAACCACCCTCAGGGCACTAAAACAGGCTCTGATAGAAGAATGGGAGAATATTCCCCAACATCGGTTCATACTTGTAAATATTAATTATTTTAAATCTCTAACTTCTATAGTTTAGAAAAAAAAAATGTGTAGTACTTAGATTTGCAGGCCAGTGTATGTGTATTTAATTTATATTTTTATTAAAAATACCGGTAGAAATTGTGGTTTTCAAAATGCTTGCCCTTAATCGGATATCCGATAATAGGGCCCAACTGCCATATCTGGTATTAGGCAACTACTTATTTTTAAATAAAACCAGCTGTAGTAGCTATTGTTTCACATTGTATTAATTAACAATCATCAGTCTTATTAGGTAGGAACATATTGCCTCATATGTTCAAATCTCAAAAAAATAAATTAGTCTTAATCTTTGATGTAGCTGACCTTTCAGGTCAATCACACGGCGGCTTAATAAACCACAAACAAAAAAAAACATTAAAAAAAATCCAAAACAAAACATTTATCAAATCTCTCCTGAAGAGACAATAATTCTAACGCAGGCATAAATCACAGACCAAATCTACAACACTATAATCTTCTATTCCAGCGCATTCTTCGTGACACCAGCGACGACAAGCAAGGCATCTTTCTTATCCATCGTTCCCTTTGACTGTAAATCGCTAGAAAAGGCCATATTGCAATAAGTGCATTCGGCATCATCATCGTTAGCATTGCTGCCGTCACTTTCTGAAATCATATCTATTTCTGAATCTCCTGAATCAGAATCATCTTTCTTGTTTACTTTTAAAACTTTATTTTTTTCTTCTTTTCCCTTTGGTCTCTTTAACTGGTAGTCCTTTTTTTGTAAGAGGTCCATCAAGAGATCTCTTACAAAATTTTCTATTTGTGCTTCAAGTGTCGTTTTATTTGGTGAGCTAGAAAAACTGTAGGCTTGGTCTCTCTGCTATTTATCCTAGGTTTTCTCTGAATAGCAGGCATAGGGCTAATTATCTGTGGTGACACCATCAATTTTGACAACGTTTTCGCACGTTCTTTGAAAGGTAAAGGCGTGATTGACCCGGTGGACTTCTGCAACCCAGATGTACTTGCTCGTGAAGTCGATGGTCGGTTACAGACTGCAGAATCATTTATCGTAGCTCCTGAAGCGTTTGGCGACAAAATGATCGTCTCTGACGACATTTTTATTGAACGGAATAATTCACACTTTCAGAATGAAACTAACAGAAGAATAACCGGTTTTTCCTTGCAGGGTTTAACACAATCAATAAAATTTTGGAACCATTTTGTGAAGATTTGTATCTGAATCCACCCCGATTTATGCACATCAAACTTCGAACCAGGTGCTGCTCTACCTCACCTTCCGCGTGACGCAGGTCCTCACCGGACATGGCAGCTTCGGGAGGTTCCTGTGTCGGATAAGGCGGGAGGAAACGTCCGGGTGTCACCACTGTGTGGATCGCCCGGAGGACACGGTGGAGCATACGGTGGAGGTCTGCCCGGCTTGGGCAGAGCACCGCCGTGTCCTCGTGGAGGCGATCGGCGGCAGAGACCTCTCGCGTCCGGCCCTGGTTCAGGCCATGGTACGGAGCGAGAGGGCATGGGCAGCCGTCACCTCCTTCTGCGAAGCAGTAATGCTCGCGAAGGAGGAGGCGGGACGGTTGAGGGAAAAGCAAGTTTCGCGCCCTCTCGCCCCTAGCCGCCGCAGGAGACGCCCAGGGCGTCGGGAATCCCGGGCGGATTTCCGGCCACCGTAGGCGCGGGCTTGCGGACGGTGAGCAATGGGTAGCTCACCGTCCGGTAAGGACCAGGCCCGGGTCGACGGCGCGTTGTATTCCACGCGCGCCTCAAAGAGATGTCGTCAGCACATAGTAGGGGTCCACTAGGGCCGATGCCTGCCGGGGTCGCGGGAAGGTACTTATGGGTCACCGAGGCCCCCGCAACACAGGCAACAAGAAGGAATACGGGTGGGTTTTAGTCAGTAAGAGTCTGACACACCCTCCCGCTCCGCCCAGAGCGGGAGAAGATATTTGATGATTTCCCACCCTCAAAAAAAAAAAAGGTGCTGCTCTATCTTCCAAATCTCTCTTCATATTTACTCTAGGCAAAATAAAAAGTGGAGGCACAAATATGCCAGAAGCTCCCACAAAATACCAAAGTCACAAGAGCCCCTCTCTCTGCAGGAGTAATTCCACCGACTTGCTTTTGTCCTTTCAAACAAATTACTTTTGCCATTTTTTCTGCACAAGTGACTCCCGTCTCACCCACATTAAAAATAATCATAATTTATTTTTTCCATCTCAGGAGGACCCAGAACTTCATCAAAGAAATGTGTCACCTTCTCCATAGTAAAACCTCTTGCGCTTAAAGCTTCAGGTGTTCTTAAAGCAAATTGTGGTATTTCTTCAAAAAACTAGCAAGCCACTTTTTCCCAGCTTGACCCATGTCCTTGGAACTCTTAACATAGTCTTCTAAAGTGCTTTTGGGAACACCATATCATTTCGAAGCCTTAAGGTATACTATCTCTTTGTTTTTCACAGAAAGGTAAGCAATTTTCATGGATTTGCTATACCATGCTTTTCTATTTAATCTTGAAGACTGGCAGAAAAACGAAAATAAACATTAAACATTCGAAAACATAGTAATTTTGGTCAACCAAAATTCAACAATATGTAAAAATGTGTCTCCTTATATCGGATCGCGGGCTCAATGTCGGATCACATTGAGCCCGCGTAGGTATCCGATATTAAGATTTAACATGACTGAATATGAAAAACAGGATTTTTTTAAATACTGCTGTGTTCTGAAATAAAATGCTTTTAAACCACAAAATAAATGCTACCCTTGATGAAACAGAATGACAAAAATAATTAGTACTTCAATGAAAACAACCTACAATAATATTTTTTCACATACGAGAAAAGTTGCGTCGGCTCACTGTTCCGCCAATTTTGTTGAAATACTCTCACACTTTCTGCAGTGGCGCTGTCTTACGATTGTCAATAAGTATATGAAATTAAAAACAGATGTCGCTATTTTAAAATGTCGAGATAGTCGACTATCCGAATTCGCGCAACTATCCGATATACGGTGCCGCTCCCTTACTAATGCCCGGTTTCTGAGGCACTTTTATCGATTGTTTATCTATTCATTAGCGCTATTGGTCCGATAACTTGTGAAAGTGTGTTTCCGAACACCGCAATGTAAGATAAACTCCGTTTAAACTTAACTGACCAATGTGTGCCGCTTATCGGTTCCTTTGACGGTAACTTTGACGTTTTATTTCATAGCAAATTTCAATTTCGACTTGGGATCAATTCCAAAAAATAGTCAAGAAATAGTCGTATCCAACCATGATAATTTCGACCTGGTTTACTATGTAGAAGTATGTTAAACTTCCATGTAAACTTCTACATACATTATGTTTTGGTATAGTCGCGAACACTAAAATTGCGAAACTATTTTATTTAATATTGTTGTATAATAAATAATTTAAAACGGTAATAAAATATTGTTGTTACATTATGTTTCCTGCTATTTCATTTCTAGTCTTTTTCTTCCGGTGGCTTTGGCAATGTAATTTTTTTTTTTTTCATTGTATTTAGTCATGTTTTTATTGAAATTCAAAATCCTAACCTCATAATGATACATTTTGATTTTCATTATATTCACCCATTATTCAACATAAAACATGTCATGAATCGAGTATTTTCCTCACAACGCATTTATGACGTCACCGAGTCTCGCTACACCTCGTTTTTATGTTCATAAAGATCAAAATATTTTTCTTTTCATTACGAAAATATACGTCAAATCAGCAAAATTTACACGCACTTGACATGCGATTACGATCTTTAGTAAAAATGATAGCGAAACTACCGTAGGGTTGACGTCATGTTTGAAACCAACACTCTTCGGCACACGAAATGAATGTTAGGTAATGAAATAATCGATATTTCTAATAAGAGCAGTGACTTCCAACCTTATGAGTTGTATGAGGAGTTACAAAATATGCTCTAATAAAGACGTGAAACATCTGCTCCAATATATCATAGAGAACGATTTGATAGAAATTTACCCAAATCCATTGTCATTATAAATTTATTATCAATACCAGCAGGCTTAGCATGACGCTTTCTATATCTACGAAGAAAAGACAAAGCTCTTTCTATACAAAGTGACATTTCGTTTCTCCATTTTTGACATCGCACCGTAAAAATCATTCTACATAAAAAAGCACCAAGATCAAAGATCAAAGACAAAGAGCAAAGACAAAGATCGTTAGAAACGAACGACAAGATGACAGATTGCAGAAGGATTTCTACAGTGTAATATCAAAAAAGAAGAAACGAAATGTCACTTTGTATGGAAAGAGCTGTGTCTATTCTTTGAAGAAATAGAAAGCGTCATGCTAAGCCTGCTGTAAGTACTGCTTCCGCTGAAAAAACTTTTCAAAATTTAAACTAATTAAAAATTATTTAAGAAATACTATGGTTCAAGAAAGACTTTCAGCTTTAGCAGTTTTATCTATTGAAGCAGATATAGCATCTAAGATAAACTACGGACCAATCCCTAAGGAGTTCAGTAAAGATGTTTAAAACCAAAAGTAGAATATTTCTATTTCTTTTTTTTTCATTTTTGTTTAATTTTCCAAAGTATCAGTAAAAATTTAGGTTTGTTTCTTAATGAATAAAAAACTTAGCGATTTTTTTCTTAATAAATAAAAAACTTAGTGAATAAAAATATTTTCTTAATAAATAAAAATTTTGTGATTTTTTATTTTATATTCTCTTCTTCTTGCACCATCAGAGGGCCTCGCGAAATGTACCTTGCTCACATTAAGTTTAGGTCTTGCGCCGCACTGTGTACGATTTGACGAATCTAGCAGGACAATAGGTATTTAAATGAAATGTTTAAAACTACATTTTTTTAATCTTGTTACACTTTCGAATACATCTTTTAACTGATAACACAAGGCAAATAATCCCAAGGGATTCACGCAAAAGGGGGTCACGCAAAACTTGTTTTAACAATGGGCGAAGTTTCTTGAACCAATTCAGGTAGTCGGCCGACCGCGCTCAGTGTGACCGACCGTAACGCTAACGTGTATACATGTTTTAGTATTGAGTGCTTGTAAGTATTTTTTTGTGATGGAGTCATCAAATAGATGTAATTATCCATATATTAAGTTATTAAAATAAATCAAATTGTATGCTTGCGAATTGTAACACACACTGAAAAAATACATCAATAAAAATGTATTTTTAATTAATTTTTGTTTGGAGATCTACCATGTAGTCAAGCTTTGATAGTAGTCTTAAAAAATTGTCTGTGTTGTTTACATTGATACTATAATAATCGTTTTTTGCGATTTTTGCGTTTATATTTTCTTTTTGTAGATGCCAGAATGCAAAAAAAATACGAAAATCAATATTTGATTTTTGGCGTTCTATTCCGCCCAAAGGTCGATTAAATAAAGTAATCAACTTTGTGAAAATGTGCTTTGGTGATTTGGTTGTTACCGAAGAACAGGATGAGCAGTTAAAAGCATTTTTGAAAAAAGAATGAGAGAAAATTCGTGTGAAATGGGATCGCAAGCAAAGACGATTAGACTTGTTTTTAAAAGACTATGAACAGTGGCTCAGCGAAGCATTGATCAAAGAAGAATGCCAAGGCATTGACAATCAAATACGGATGTTAATGCCAGTTCTAGTGGAAGTCAGAGGCGTAACCGTCTCGGTCACGCATCAGATGATTCTTTCAATGATTGATGGTAAAGTTTGTAACATTTTAGCTGAAAATAAATCGACTCAAAGATGTTTTATCTGCAAGGCAACATCAAAGGAAATGAATTCGGCTTCAATGGTTAGAGATTCTGATGAGAATATGTACCAATTTGGAATTTCTAGTTTACATGCGTAAATTCGTACAATGGAATGTCTTTTAAATATTAGTTATCGCATGAACATTTGTGAGTG
The DNA here is from genome assembly GCA_905333075.3 of Atethmia centrago. Taxonomy (NCBI): domain Eukaryota; kingdom Metazoa; phylum Arthropoda; class Insecta; order Lepidoptera; family Noctuidae; genus Atethmia; species Atethmia centrago. Next base: position 19,100,329 of record HG995368.1, read on the forward strand.
GCAAGTCAGAGGAGACAAAAATAACCAAATATTCAAAAAAACTAAAGAAGAAATAAAGATAAAGTTTAAAGAAATTGGTCTTATAATCGACAAAGTTAAACCAGGATTTGGTACAAGCAATGACGGAAATACCGCACGAGCATTTTTTTATAATTATGCCACAACAGCGCGGATTACTGGTCTCAATGAAAACCTTATTCATCGTTTTGGGACAATTCTTGCAGCCATAGCTTCAGGCTATGAAATCGATACCGAAAAATTTCAGACTACTGTATGGAGACCAGGGAGATATATTTAAGTTCATACCAATGGTATAACATGCCGGCAACAATGCATAAAATTTTGGTACATGGAAAAAATATAATAAAAAATTCGGTGATACCGATAGGACAAATGTCCGAGAAGGCTTCCAAGGCCAAAATTAAGGAAATCAGAAAAGCTAGATTGGGGCACCATAGAAATCCTTCTACAATCTGTCATTTCGTCTTTCGTTTCTAACGATCTTTGACTAGGTCCTTTTTTTATGTAGAAGGATTTCTACGGTGCGATGTCAAAAATGGAAAAACAAAATGTCACTTTGTATAGAAAGAGCTGTGTCTACTCTTCGTAGAAATAGAAAGCGTCATGCTAAGCCTGCTGACGAGCAGCTTTTTTTTTTGTAGTATCTACCGCATCCCCCCACCAAAAGTGACAAACCTTTTTTCTTTGGAATATTGCACTTGTGGCTTTCCAATTTTCTATACTCGCAGGCACTGGTAACCCCTCAATGAAATGTGATCCCCCCAAATGACTTCGGCGAGAAACTTCTCATTGCCATTGTTGTTTGCTCCAAGTTTCTTTTTAATTTCCGATTTCCCTTTTTAATTAAACGGATGCATGGGTGGCCGTGTTAAGCTACAATAAGCTAGCTACATAACTAACAATTATACCCTTTTTAATACAGGCAAAAATAAGATGATAAGTATTTAATAATTTTGTGCTCGACTGTACTCGACTCGAAAATGGATGTAGAAGTATACATGGAACTTTAACATACTTCTACATAGTAAACCAGGTCGAAATTATCATGGTTGGCGACTATATTTTCTTGACTATTTTTGACACCAAATTCAAATTAAAAAACGTAAACGTTTCGCGCTAATTAGGCGAGGATTGCGGCGAGAAAGACTCACCACGTAAACCTCACCAAGACACTTTTATATCTCTGGAATCCCTTAATTACTATTTTCGAGATTTGGAATTACGACTATTTCTTGACTATTTTTTGGAGTTGATCCCAAGTCGATAGTGCCGGCCGTTTGCTTCCACTGAGGTGAGGATTGTGTCGAGACTCGAGACGTTCATGACGTTCACCCCACAATCCTTACTAACTTATAGCTATAACTTCAGAATCATAATGCGACTATTTTTTTAACCTTGGTGACTACTTATGACTATTTCTCGACTATTTTTTAGCGTATTTACACTCGCAGCTTGTCCGCAGTAGCGCACGAGTCGCAATCGGGAGTGGTTTTGTTGCGTGTTTTTATAATAAGCATTTTTTTTAATTATACCTGGTTCTACTACTGCGTCGGATTTTCGTCATCTACCATCTTCTCTTTCTCCATATCTTTTATATTTGTTTGATATTTTTAATACAAAGATAATTATTGTTGTACGCTACAGAACATGGCGTCACAGCAGCAGCAACAGCCAAGTCGTTGTCCATTTTCTTTGAGATCGTGGAGATGTTTTTACGCGAAGTTCACGGCGCGAACCGCGGCGTCAATTCAGGGCAAGATTCGCGCGTATGTTTAAAAGTGCTGGCTACAAGCTCTCTACTCATTTGTAAAATCGCAAACAAAGAACACCCACCGTCAGTAAATTACCACTTAGAAGTCTAGCAATAACATAATTAGTTGAACTCATTTTCCTTATGTTTTTCTTCAGTTTCCTAATCAACATTAAAAAAAAACGGTGTAAAGAAACTTAATGGGTAAAAATACAAAATTTAAAAATGCAAACACGGACGGACACTGTTTTATGATGACGTTTGTGACATCGTCATTTTTAACTTGATTTTCTTTTTTTATTTCATCATCAAAAATAATGAGTTTACAAACACTTGCCATCAATCCTATGCACGGAAAAAGATCGATGTTTCTATTGTGTCTACTTGACTGCTTGTCCCCCGCAGCCGTCACCGAGATGTCACCGAGAAACGAGGTTATTCGAACCTATCGTGACGTGCCGGTGACGGCGATCGTGTGGCCACCGCAACCGAACTCGGCGGTTCAGTATGTTATGATAGACCAAACAAAAACCGGGCAAACGGCGAAGGCGACGGTAGCATGTGGACAAGATCAAACGTGTTTTGAATCGCCGCGTCGGCCCGTTACAAACTTGGGCCGACTTTTAGTGTTCGTGTCGTACTACTCGAAACTTCGGCAGCCGGGATGACGGCGCTCAGGTGACGGACGTGCGGCCATGCCTATTTTTATGTATCGCAACTTCGGTGCCGTCATCTCGTTCTCGGTGATGACGTCACGGTGACGGTTGCAGTGGAGAAACGCACTTAGACCATTTGACATATGAATGGTCTATGTATCTATCGTTCTTTCGGCGGAATGTAGAAGTAGAGTAGAGTATGTAGTTATGTACTATTACTTAATGCTACTACCTCTCGGGGTAATCCAGGCGTGAAGTACAAGAAAAAGAAACAAAACTTAACCCATAATATATATTAACAGGAATGATATAAAACACTTATTAAATACGTCGAATCAAGGAATATCACAGAGTTTAGTATAACATTACAGTACATAATCAATATATAATTACGTAGATTTTTTTTAGCATTTGGTAATTCGTATTGATTATAAAAGTAGAGTCCTTTCAAAGTTATTTTACCTCTGCTGCAGCAACCTCATCGTAGAACGAATAAATATCATTATTCAGCAACACTATTATATCGAAAAGATAAGTGATTAAGACAGTGCTGCAAAATCAGAGGTAAAATAACTTTTTAAAGAACACGTAACATAGTTACAGCACGGCCAAAGGTGTTTTTACGACCAACCATGCCAGCGTGTCACTCCCACTAATACATATGACCGTCTCTTTCTAAAGCTCAATGGTGGCGATTCCCTTGTTCACAAACTAAACTAAATTTAAGTTCAGTGCATCTTTTTCTTTCTATTTCATTAAGAAAAGGACAGAAGAAAAATTTTAGTTTAGTCCTGTCAAATTAATCAACGCCTGTCACTACTCCATACAAGTTTAGACGTGATTAAAAACTTGCCTACTAAAACTACGTCAATTTACGTCAAGCGCTGATTAATTTGACAGGACTAAACTAAAATGTATCTTCTGTCCTTTTCTTAATGAAATGGAAAGAATAAGATGCACTGAACTTAAATTTAGTTTAGTTTGTGAAAAAGGGAATCGGCACCATTGTGTCATATAATAACGCCCGGATAGTTGAGCTGAACAAGGATGTTTTGGCACTTGGCCAAAACCGGAACTAACGCCGCCATCTTGTTTTTTCAATACATACATACATAAACTCACGCCTTCTTCCCATGATAGTAGACAGTAACTATAGAGCGCCACCCGCTACGCTCCTTATACACTCCTTTTGCTTCTAAGTTCTGTTTACGTTTTTATGTTGTAATTTTTATTTCTGCTTGAGTACAGTTTTTGGTATATTGGCGTGTGCTAGCTAACATATGGCAAGTAATTTAATTTAATGTTTTGTGTTTCGTAGTGTTACTTTGCATATGATTTGTATAGAATCAAGTTTATATAACTAAACAAGGTGTGTTCACTTCTTCTTCCCAGCTAATGCACTAGGAAGTGGTGAAGGACGGGCGTTTTTGGGGGAATGTCATAAGTAATTTTGACGTTGGAAAGGGCTGATTCTAAGCCTAATTTGAATAAATGACTTTTGATTGGCTTCGTTTACGTTCATACAGCCAGCTGTAAAAATAATTATATTGCGTAGTACTCGCTACGTGTATTACTGGTCATACACGCAGTACGCAATATACGCATACGCGAGTACTACGCAATATAATTATTTTTCAATACAATTCTGTGATAATTTCACGAATCCATATCTGTAGTAAGAGCATTACAAACATGCGAACGAAGCTAGTTAATAAAAAAAGATCTTTGTAGCATTGTACATATATCGGAGATGGATTGTCGAATACGCTTTTATACATAACTGCTAGCACAAAACACCTCCGTTATGTAAACAGCTGAACGTTGTACCCACGTGTAGACGTAATTCAGAATGGCTTATCTGCAGTTACAATAAGCGTTTGGTGTGGCTTCAAGGACTGACTTTCATGATAATCTGAATACTTTATATTAAAATTGTCATATCACTGTTTTCACTTCAGTTAGAGTAATTTTCACTTATATTACTCGTTTTATTTATTTCTGTTTCGGACGGAATTGTCGTTGTTATGACACACATAGCCACGAGCGGAAAATTTAGAACTACAATCTAACGTTTCATTTCACGCTGTTTTACATAACCTCTAATCGTTGACCCGTTTGCATTGATAAATGCAAAACGTTCATGCAACCCTTCGTTAAAGTTCAGTAAATATGGAAAATCGCTAATCGTCGTTCAGTTGTTTTACAAAACGAAGGTGTTTGGTAAAACAGCTAGCGGTTATGTAAAACAGTAAATTCGAAAATCCATCTGCGACACATACATAGATACGTACAATGCTACAAGGATTTATGACGGTGGAATGTCGTTGATAGGGAGGCGCTATTTGTAAACATTTGTGCAATTATTTTGTGAAACGTATTGAAAAAACAAAATGGCAGCGTTAGTTCCGGTTTAGGCCACGCGCCAAAAGTTCGTTGTACCATTTTACTGCTTCTATCTTTTTATTATTATTTATTATATATTTTTACAAACTTAAAGAAGGCTTACAGACTAATACACGTAAATGGTAACAAAATAGTAACAACACATTACAAGCTTCCACATTTATATTGCAATGATACAAAAAAAGAGGATCAAAAAAATAATAAAAAAGGTATGGAAAATAGGTAGGTAAGTGCCATAATGCACCGCGAACATTCACCCGTTAAAATATTCATTACTCAATATTTTCCTGATTCTTACTGGACTCGTGCAAAATAAATCGACTTCTAAATACGATGACAGGTTGTTGAATAATATTGCACTGCGTATACAAAAAGCGTTACGCCTGTAATTTGTTTTACAAGTTACTCAGTAGCGCTTTGTTATGTAAAGTCCTGAATTTATGATTGTCATTCAGATAGCTAGTGATAAATTCCGGAGGGTTCCTACTTAGGAACAGTTCCATGCTCATGTATCGGGCGGCAGTCAAGCGTTTGCGTTCTGCGTTCGACCGACACAGGTTCTTATGCGCGTGCGCCGCGAAGCTTGCAGCCGCCTTTTCAACATGCTTGGCTGTGACATGTACCTTTGGATCGTCCTCTAATAGCGGCTGAAATTTTAAAAAAGCTTTTTAAGATACTGAAATTATTTTAACTACTTTCGTAGTTTGTTTTGGTCATCACAGAAACACAATGAAGTACATCAATAAGTATTCTTTAAAGAGCAGCAGTGGCCCAGTGGTAGAAACCGCGACTTTGTGGGTCATAGATTCGAACCCAGACAGGCGCCGCAGGAGACGCCCGTGGCGTCGGGAATCTCGGGCGGATTTCCAGCCACCGTAGGCGCGGGCTCGCGGACGGTGAGCAATGGGTAGCTCACCGTCCGGTAAGGACCAGGCCCGGGTCGACGGCGCGTCCACGCGCGCCTCAAAGAGATGTCGTCAGCACAAAGTAGGGGTCCACTAGGGCCGATGCCTGCCGGGGTCGCGGGAAGGTACTTATGGGTCACCGAGGCCCCCGCAACACAGGCAACAGGAAGGAATACGGGTGGGTTTTAGTCAGTAAGAGTCTGACACACCCTCCCGCTCCGCCCAGAGCGGGAGAAGTTATTTGATGATTTCCCACACTCAAAAAAAAAAAAAAAAAGACAGGCGCTTTACTTTGTGTACATTACTTCTTCACCACTGCTCTTAAAACGGTGAAGAAAAACATCGTGAGGAAAATGGCATGTCCTAGAACCAAACAATCGAAGACATGTGATATCTATCAACTCGCACTGGGCCCGCGTGGTGGATAACGGCTCACTCCCTCTCACCAAGAGGAGGCCTGTGTCCCAGCAGTGGGAACATTAATAGGCTGAATAATCAGCCTGATGACAAAAGCATTGATCACCATGTTTGTGTTCTATTAGAGGTCTTGCGGGCCCCAAAAGTGGGACAATAATAGGTGTGTATTTTTATTAAGGTAGGACAAATAATATGTTTCGTCCAATCTGCTTCGGCTTGTGGCCAAGTAATAACAGCCGCACGGGTCGATCGATCAGGTTAAGCTACGCATGCCGCGGTTGGTCCGTGGATCTTTACATACCAAAGACCCCTCCGTGCCTCGGAAAGCATGTTAAGCCGTTGGTCCCGGCTGTCATTTGTAGATCTTTTCGTCAGAAGCCCGAAAGTCTGACAACCAGTTTTACCAAAGGGTATCGTGTTACCCAGTAAATGGGTTGTGTAGGTCAGATAGGCAGTCGCTGCGTGTAAAATACTGGTATTCAGCTGCACCCGGTTAGACTGGAAGCCGACCCCAACATAGTTGGGAAAAGGCTAGGCAGATGATTAATTCGACACAAAAACTTACAGAAAATCGAATCCACTGCCAGATTTGAAGCCTCGATATTTCGGCGGTAGCAGAGTCTTCAACATTGCCGCTATAAAAGAAGTGTCCGATGCCAGCGAGCCAGTAGTATATGAAGAGTATGGATATGGCCACGTTGTGCTTCAGTCCTTGTAATGTCACTCCATCGCGGGGTATAGACAATAAGTCCTGCGGCGTTATGTTCACTTCGAACTTCTTGCAGATCTGATTTGGTGTTGCGCCGCTTTTCTTCCAAAGCTGCAATGGGGTAAAAATGTATAGATAGAGTATTTATTTATTAAACTTTATGCAACATAAAAGAGGTACATTGGAAAACTTAATGGCTTAGGCATTCTCTACCTGTAGGTATTTTTATTACCTTTACACCAACGGGACAAACAAAACGGGAAAAAGCACCCTATGACCAAAACAATGTATATAGTGATAGTTCCAGAACAAGATAAACAAGACCGACAACGTCATACGACTTATATCGTTTTGAGTTGAGCTGCATGACAACTGACAAATGCGTGCACTGACTGGACAGGTCCACTCAAATCTGTGTGGTCTTTCCTCAAAAGACCATTTCGGACACAAACCTACATGGTCCTCAAATGATCTGACCAAGATTATGTCCGAATATACACATTGACATTGATGAATTTTATTTATGCAATGACATGAATATTTACTCTGTGTAGTATTATATTGTTTTAATTATTGTAAATGTGAAGACTATATGGATCATTGTTTAATTTTGTTTTATTCTCAGTTAGTTTTTAATATGGTCTGGCAGTTTTGAGTATTTTTTGCGGCCTAGCCAAATGTCCTTTCTTTGGTATTGTTCGTTGAATCGTTGAGCTCCTTTAGTTATGAGTTGAGCTGCACAACGACTGACAAATGCGTGCACTGACTGGACAGGTCCACTCAATCTGTGTGGTTCTTTCATCAAAAGACCATTTATGACACCAATCGACATGGTCTTCACATGATCTGACCAAGATTATGTCTGGACTTTAAAAGAGACGGTGACCTCTGAGTTTGTTTCGGCCTTTCTTCTCAGAGTAGTCAGATAGGAAACGCCGGCCTCATCTAGTTTAAAAAAAATATGTTTTGACGTGTAAAAGTGTTTGTAAAAACCTACTTACAGAAATAAAATCATTTATCATTTATCATTATCATTTATCGAATGACTCGTCTTTAACTTCGTTTAGTAGAAGAACAAGAATTGTATGTTTGCCCTTTTCATTTCATGCATGACGTGTCATTTGTTTATAGATTTTTGATTTGAAATACAAATGTGTAAATCATGAATGTTAATAACGAATGTTGCTTAGGCTTTTAAAGGTGGCCAGATCACCGGGTATTCGTGTATAATTATCATTCCATGATTTGATTTTGAGCTATGTGTTACAATTACAACACTGCGCCAGCTCGAGGCACTGACTAAGGAGCATTCGCTTTTGTAGCCGATCGAACTATGACTATTCGTACATGTTACATCGATTCATGTGTAATGCTCGGTTTTCCGGACCCCCTTGCGCAATGTTACGAATTGAAGCATTACAGGTACGCACTGTAATGCTGGCCAGCTTCACCTGGACAGTTATATAGTGGTATTTAGCTAACTATTACGTTATATAGACGTTAATCACACTATCCTTCAGTCGCCTGACTGTGATGTCTTATTATATTAGTTGAGTAAATGTTTTCCGGACTAACTTATAATATCGGCGTATAATGGTGTCGGCCATGACGTTTATTCGACAATGTATTGGTCATGTAAACGTTTCATCATTTATCTTGTAATCTTATAACCGTTTGTGTATGACCTTCATATAACAAAGCTATTTTGTTCATATGGAAGATTAACTAAGACGTGCATGTGCATACACGTTAGTTAGAGTTAAAAGACTTACTTAACTTTAAGTAGACTTTTAAATATTTAAACGTAAAACCCACACTTTAATTAAACCATTCCGATTATATTTTGTCAAAGTGATTTAATTAATAAAACCGGCCAAGTGCGAGTCAGATTCGCACATGAAGGGTTCTGTACCGTATTAAAATCGAGCATGAACGCCGAAAAAAACACGGTTCTTGAGTGGGGACCCCTTTAATTATGAACTTTATTTAATTTGTATTTGTTGTTATAGCGGCAAAATAAATACACTATCTGTAAAAAAATCTACTGTCTACCTATCACGGTTCATGAACACAACTAAAGTTATATATCACACTAATTTAAATAATGTGAGGAGCTCATGGCTAGGTAATAACAGCTGCACAGGTCGATCCATTCGGTTAAACTACGCTTGCCGCGGTTGGTCCGTGGATGGGTGACCATCTTTACATACCAAGACTCCTCCGTGCCTCGGAAAGCCCGTTAAGCCTTTGGTCCCGGCTGTCATTCGTGGATCTTTGACAGTCGTTATGGGTCGTCAGAAGCCCGAAAGTCAACCAACCAGTCTTACCAAGGGGTATCGTATGACCCAGTTACTGGGTTGTAAAGGTCAGATAAGCAGTCACTCCATGTAAAATACAGGTATTCAGCTGCATCCGGTTAGACTTTCCCACCCGTGAACAAAATAGGCGATCTGACGTGGAGTTGCGGACACCAGCCCGTATTACCTATTACCTGGTCGCAAAAAACTGAAGTTGTAATTTATTATTTATTAGCTGTTGCCGGCGACTTCGTCTGCGATCCAGTTTAAAAATCAGCCTATGTCCTTCTCCAGGTCGCAGCCAATCTATCTGTCAAATTTCATAACGATCCGTTCAGCCGTTTTAGCGTAACAAACAAACAAACCCAGTTTTGCATTTATAATATTACTTAGGATTCAGATCTCCTTTAAAACTATCATTAAAGGTTTGTTTTACCTAATGCGATAGTGCGGGGCTATGTCTATTTGGTTCAGACTGCACGGCATTATACATAGTTTACCTGTAGTCGATTAGTCTAACGATAATTACCTACCTATTTAATTAGACAATAAGACAACCGAAAAATTTAGTACCTAATTACCTAAGTTTGTAATAGGTACTTTGTCATTACCATGATTGTACTAGAATAAAATAAAAACGACTTAAATCAATCCAATTAGGTACTAAATAGCCATATCGTCTTGTACATTTTACGAACGCGCGTCCATCATTGCAATTTTTATCTAAAAACAATGACATAAAAGTCATTATAGATCAACTTAGGAAAAAGACGATCTTTGTAAAGCGATGAAAAATTTCCATGATAGTTACATTCAAATAAAAACTCAATTATCTCTACACTTTACGGAAAAGCCTTGTCAGTGGACAAGGCGTTTCCGTAAAGATTCCAATTGTTACGGTTGTGTATAAGAAATGTTTTCATTCAAGTTTTTGTAGCTAATCATTTCTAACTTCCAATAGTTCTATCAATTTTATCTACTTAGCTATCAAACTTTGATAAGATAGATAAATGCCAATGGGCAATATCTTTATGACTCCTTCAGTCATAAAGATATTGCACATTGGCAATGTGAGAAAAGGGGGCCATTTAAGTATTACGTAAGCACCAAAGGCGTGTGGCGTCTTTGCTTTGCTTATTTTTGATGACATGGGTGACGGGGGTGTCTGGATGGTGATTACGTCAGTAATATTTATTAATAACTTTTTCTGGAAAATGTTTTAGATTCTAATTTGAACGATTATGGCAACCCTACTTGTCTATGCTCGAAAGCGAAATCATGTTCAGGAATTCCTTAAAATAATTGATATTGATTACTCGCTCTCATGCGGGGTCTTATAGTTAAGACGCTGACATCACCTAAACCGCGGTCACTGTCAGATTGCATAGAAAAGAAAGAGAAGCGCGATGACACAACGCTTGTAATTTATTGCAAAATATGAAGCAATTATCTATTTACTCAAAATTGAGTTGAGTAATCGAAAATAAAAAACAACCAAGTTCTACATTTAAATAAGACGTTATTGTTATTAATTAAATATGTAACGTATGTTGATATTTGTAGAAATGATAACTATTTAGGTATTACAACACGGTTTTATTAATAGAAAAATATAAAAAGCAAGTTAACATGCCTTGACAGAAAACGTACGAGAGCGCGCAACGACGGCGCCACCAAGCGGAGTGGAGGAGAAATGAAAATATCTTTTTTATTGGCCATTGACTAGCTAGGGAATTGTCTACATTCTTCCAACTTCCAGATATTTTGGATTAGAACTCAAGGTAAGAGGTTAGTTTAACATTAGTTTGTATCGAGATTTTTTTCAAAACGTGTTTTGGTTACAACCAAGTTCCGGGAAATATGTTCAAAATTAACATATATTTTTTCCGCTACCACAAACTGTACAGATTTGGCAATTTTTTTTCTTAAGAGAAGCCAATTTTGGTCAATTGGGTCTTGTCAGCGCCTTAAGTTAGAAACAAACGAAGTAGGGAAATTACTTAATGTACATTAAATTCCTTTATCCTTATATATTATAAAACAGAGCCGCGCGTCTGTCTGTCTGAACGCGGTAAACTCAAAAACTACTGACCGGATTTTCAAACGGTTTTCACCAATGAACGGAGAGATTCATGAGACAGGTATAAGTGTATAATTCATTAACGTTTTGTATAAATTGGCTGAAATATGACGATTATTGTTGAAGATCAGATTCGGAAAAAATCATGCCGACTGGGAGCTGTACTGGCGTGGGCCGCGTAAACCGTACGAGATACATAAAATTACAGTATTGTAAATCTTAAAAAGATCAACAAAAGAGTCCGCGATAGCATATGTCTATCTTCTAAAGATGACCTATGGGTCATCTTTAGAAGATAAGCATAAGCGGGTAAGCATTTTTATTTTTCAGAATTTGATAAAAATTTCATTGTTTTTTCCGAAGCTATTTTAACCGGTATTATATTAATCCTTATCCAATAAAATATGTTATTTCAATTGGGCATTTAATTTAGATTGAAATATGCCTTTAAATGGTATGATGACACGGCGGGCGCAGCGCTCGTTCGGCTGTGAGGTATGCGATCGCTTTCGTTACCTTTTAATCCCGGCATTACGTTCCCGTGGGATATTTTCCGACATAAACGTGGGCGAAGCCGCGGGAAAATGCTAGTAGTCTATAAATTCCTTTACTTTGCGTACCTTTGCTGACAAGGGGGACGGGGGGCTTAACATTATAAAATCTGCTGACGCTGATTAAAGGAATGAAGATTTTCATAACATATAGCCATCACTTTTTTGCAGTATCCCTGACGACACAGGATCGCATAGCCTATAGAAAAATGTTAACAAACCTCATTGACGTGCGGCACTACTCTCGCATCGTACACCATAAAGCCATCAACACCATGTTCTATCTCTTTCAGTTTTGCAGCCAGTATCTTCGTTATTATAGCTTTGGATCTGAAATTGTTCGTGTATTAATTCTTAAGTCAGTGAATATTGGGTGTGGGAGTACCGATGGCGATACATAAAGGGGCGCATTAAAACAGCCTCCATGAATGGCGATAAATAAAGGAACTCATTAAAATATCCGCCATGAATAGCGATACATAAAGGGGCGCAATAAAATAGCCTCTACGAATGGCGATACATAAAGGGGCGCAATAAAATAGCCTCCACGAATGGCGATACATAAAGGGGCGCAATAAAATAGCTTCCACGAATGGCGATACATAAAGGGGCGCATTATAATAGCGATACACAACGGAGCGCATTGAATAAGCCTCCACGAATGGCGATACAATTAAGGGGCGCATTAAAATAACCTCCACGAATGGCGGTACATAGAAGAGCGCAATAAAATAGCCTCCATGAGTGGCGATACATAAAGGGGTGCCCTAAAATAACCTCCACAAATAGCGATACATAAAGAGTGCCTTAAAATAGCCTACACAGTCTCCCATTGCTGACCATCATCATCATCACCTGCCTAGCCTTTTCCCAACTATGTTGGGGTCGGCTTCCAGTCTAACCAGCTGCAGCTGAATACCAGTATTTTACATGGAGCGACTGCCTATCTGACCTCCACAACCCAGTTACTGGGTAACACGATACCCCTTGGTAAGACTGGTTGTTGCTATCCCACATTGCTGAACATGAGCTATTAAATTCTCATATTTCGTGACAATACAAGAGAAGGAGAAGAAGCAGAAGCTGGTTTTGACTCTTCATCAACTCATCCTAGAGTTGACTAAAAGTAGAACTTACAAATAAAAAAAACCAGCCAAGTGCGTGTCGAACCACGCAGAATGAAGGGTTCCGTAGTCGGGATGAATTTATCCAAGAATTAACAAACTTAGCATTATAGTTGAAAAACATGTTCTCCCATACATCCCAACTGCAAATGTTGGAAAACTAAAAAGTCCAACAGACTGAACAAACACGTTCAGTCTGTTGGAGTTGTTGATGTTGTTATTATTTTTGATTCTTACTCTTTATCAGTGATGTCAGATCCAGGTTTCAGCATAGCAGCTGCCATTCCACCGGTAGCCGGGGCACCTCTAGCGTGACACGTACTCACGACAAGCTTCAAGTAACTATTCAGGAAGTGACGGTCCATGTTCACGTACTTATTCCTGTCTGGCAGCAGAAACTCTTCACGATCACCTGGAAAATTGATCTGTTAATTACTAGATCCACCTAGAGCAATATTATCAATACAAGTATACTAATGAAAAGTTCGTGGAAGGATTTGGGGGAGTGCCCAGCAGTGGGACAGTATAGGCTAATACAGCGTGTCCCTGGATAAAGTGCACAAACGAAAATGGGTGAAACTACACCATAATTAACCGACAAAAAAATTAGAAAAAAATCTTTAAAAAAAATCGTAATAATTATCATCGATTAAAAAGTAAAAATACTTTTTTATTGCGTATTAAAGACGCCTGTATTGAAAATGTAATAACTTTTTATTAGTTGAGGAAATTTCGTTAAAATAAAAACAATAATGTTGGCTGATAATTGATGCTGCATAATAAATACAAAGAAAACCCATAAAATACAGCCATCAAGTAAAAAAATACGTTTCTTTGATTTTTTTTTGAAAACATTGTCTAAAGTCGTTTTATTTTTTTAATTTTTAACGACTTTTTTTTTTTTTTGGTCATGAATAATGTTTCACCCGTTTTCGTTTGTGCACTTTATCCAGGGACACACTATAAAAAAGAGTGCCGACAGAAGTGCGCCTAAATAAGTTTTCACTTCAATAAAATAATGATTACCTAAAACACAATTTAAACAATGCACAGTATTATATGAGTATACACAAATTAAACGTGGTCATTTAACTACAACGCAAGTGAAGTTAATCTGACCATAATGAAAAGATTTCACTTCACAAAAATGTTAGAGGACAAAAATGTTGTAGAAGGTACATTCAAATCATTTTATTAAGCCCTTGTCCGAAAAGGTACTAAAGCCTGGTTTTCACAGGCCCAGTAGCTGGTGGACAGTAAAGAACAGTTACTGCCCGGCAGCCACTGGGTCAGTGAAAACAAAGTTAAGCCAGTACTGACCGGTCAGCTACTTCAATTTTATCTATTCATTTATTTATTTTGGAATAATAAACAGAAGTACAATTACAATATTTTTTAAACAAATTGATTAGCTTGAGGTTCTAATAAAAAATAAATAAATTGGGATAAGGGCAAGAGAGTGATGATGATGAGGTTGTGAGAAAAATGTAAGAATGGAAATAAATAAAAATAATATTCACCAAACTTGGATATGATAGAGGCGCAGTAATCCCATATCCCACAATTGAGGCCCAAAGAGTGGTCTCTAAGTGCATATAAAATTTCTTCAAGTTCAAAACTAGAGACAATATTCTCAATTAGGACACATGCTTTTATAGTGCCTTGTGGTAGACCAAGTTCGTTTTGTGCCCAAATAAATATATCGTTCCATAACTGGGCTTCTGAGGCGCCCTCCAACTTTGACAGATAAAAGTATGGGCCACTGTTTGCTTCATATAGAATCTTTGCATTGTGGTACATCAAAATTGCGAAGTCTACTAAGGGTCCAATGGCTTCTTTGCCATCAATCTAAAAGATATTTTATTTTAGAAACAGTTGTATTACATTAAAGAGTGACAGAAAACAAGTAGTTAGATAAATAAGTAGGTCATATAGCACACAAAAAAAACGAAAAAAAAAAAAACATTATTCAATAATAGGGTAGGGTGATGTAGTATGCAAAATATTAACACAACAGTATCAAAATGGTACATATTATAAATTCGGAAATGAATGTTTGTTTATTTATTACGCTTTCACGCTAAAACGGCTGAACGGATTTGGATGAAATTTGGCACTTGGGTAGACCGTGACCTGGGCTAGGACATAGGTTACTTTTTATGCCGGTAGTTCCCGGTTCCTGAGGGATAATTTTCGACTTCTACGTGGGCAAAGCGTCTATACAGATATTATAAAGATAAAAGAATTTTGTTTGTTTGTATATTTGATAAACTGAAAAACTACTTAACTGATTTTAAAAATTATTTCACATAAAGAAAGCTACATTATCAGCGAGTAACATGGGCTGTATTTTATTTTCAGAAAATTAGAGATCCCTACGTAAATTACAATAATGTAACCCAAGGTATCAAAAATTTGCCTTTAAAAGTCATTATTTGGCGTGCGCGGCGAAAACTATTGATGATACATAAAATAATGTACTACAGGTTTATAGTATCCATCATTACCCACAAAAAAGTATCAGAGGCTATATGTCTAACTATTATAGTTAAGTCACAATAACTATTTTTTGTTGAAATTAGTCAGTCAAGACATGAATAGAATCAAAAGCTGATGACATTCGTATCATGATATTAACCCTTATCAAACTAAATAGTTTCAAAACAAGGTTGTTTATTACATGTAAATTCCTCTTTAGCAGCAGTGCGAGGGAACAGCCCTACCCTAAGTCTATTAGTTACCTACAAATTTTATTTTTTGTAAGCTAGAAACAATTGAATAGTAGTTTGTAATAAATAATAAAGTTTAACATAATTTAATAAATAAAAAGATTGCAATCATTCGTTTTCGGAAACTATCTTTTAAACGGAATGAAGAGTGTTGAACTTAGTAGGCGAAGATACGAAATCCACGCGGACGAAGTGCTAGTTAGTAATAAAACAGATTCCTCACCAATATATTATGTTCAATCATATTCCAAGCTCTGGGTCTCAACATGAGTACTGGGCTGGTAGTCACAGCGACTGGAGCTCCAAGGAGTTTCCCATTCACAGCCAGTCTTATGTTTTGGTATGCCTGCAATTGGTTCTTCCAAGTGGGGCAGTGACCATCATCAAAATCTACTTGGATGCCTTGCACATCCTCATTGAGAGAGGATATAAAGTGAGCTGTGTTTGATGCTGAGACATCACCAAGGTCCAGGTGGCGGTTACTACAATGCAAGTAACACATTTTTAATAAAAAAAAATGTTCAAAAATTGCACCATATCCAATAATACAATGGCCCTAACAGTAGGGTTCCCTGTGTTGTGATTGTCAGGATTTTCCGTAACAGTACTTTTATGCAAAACAATGAAACAATAACATAAGATCAAATGAGAAAGAAAAAATACATTTAATTATTCAAATAAAATGAAAACTATATTTTTGTGCCACATGTTGTGGTGTGATGTGATGTGATGTGATGTGAGTTGTGTATTGTGTTGTATAATTTGTTTGGTGTGTTGATTTTTGTTCCTTTCCTTTAGGATAAGTTCATGAATATTTGAAATACTCAGTGTGTAAGAATTTTGCACTGATGAGATTTAATTTTAAGCACACTTTCTTTTGTGATTTTCTAGTCACATACATTACAATAAAGTCAATGTTTAGCTGAATATTTACTAACAAGGCAGTCACTCATTGAGCATAGTAAATAAAGTTTTATGAACGTTTGAGGAACCGCAAAGATGTATCAGAAACATGACCAGAGTTCTGTAAGTAGATCTAAATATTATTAGAGTTAGTGATACTCACAGTAATCGTGGGGGTAAAGGAGCAATAGTCCACGACTTATCATTCCTTTCTGGCGACTCTTTGAAGTCCATAGTCGAAAGTGCTTGTGTTGTCACAGTGCGCCGCAACCTTTCTTTATATAGTTGTCCGATCTGTTTCTCAAACATTTTGTGTATACGAAATAAGAACTCTACAGCGCCTTCATCAAATATTGTTTTCTGTATAACTTCAAATTTTGGCGGCGCCGATTGTAAAAATATAACTTTGGCCATTTTTAAATCAGTTAAGGGATACATGTGAATGTTTCATCTCTTGCAGAGCTAAGGCACTAGTGATTCCGAACCATTGCCACTCGCTTCGAATGAACTTGTTGTTTGTCGTAAAACCTTATCAGTTTAATTGTTATCAATGCAGCCCACAGACCAATAGTTTAGGTACACAAGACCTAGGCTGCTTTCCGAATTATGCCATTATCGCTCACAGCGCTTACATAAATAATTTGCGTTCCGATTTAGATATCACGATTATGACAGCTGAGAGCTGTCTACAATTCGGAACGCTCGTGAACGCGCTCACAGTGCTCATTCACAACGTCAAACGGTCAAAACTTAGAACATAACCCCAAACCTTGAACAAGAAACACCGATTTGATATTTTATGGAAAATGGAAGTTCAACGCATTGGCACTTCTGTTTTGTTGGTTAACTCTTCCGACTCTGATGACTCAGATTTTGCGTTTGAGAACGCCAATTCATCCAGTGATGAAGAGGATGATGAAGTGCTTATATTAGCGTATTTATATGCTCTCGGCAAAGATTTACTCCGAAGATTTGCATCAAGTCATGCATGTACATATTAGTATCTGTAAACAGCAAGTACCAGTTTAGTAAACATTTATGATTGTTCAAAAGAAAATACAGTGGTTGTATGCACTATAGAGATTATGGTAGCTTTTGCAAACAGACAGCTGAGCACTTATGATGAGTAAAACATTCGCATCACCATCGTTTGAGCAGTCAGTAGAACTGCAAGGGGGCTAAAATTTAGCACTTACCTCTCTGAGCCCTCTCGTATTGCTCTGATGTGAGCATGCCAGAAATTTGTCGCCCGTTAGTCTCGTCGGCAATATTTACTTCAATACTCATGATGGTATATTTGGACACGGTTGGCGTAATGGCTGAGCGATCGACTGCTGCGCAGCGTGTCGCGGGTTCGATTCCCGCACAGAACAAGTATTTGTATGATCTGCAAGTAATTGTTCTGGGTCTGGGTGTTTGTGTTTGTGAGTTTCTATGTTTGTAAACGCACCCACGATACAGGAAGAAATTCCTAGTGTGGGGCAACGTTTTTAAAAAAAAAAAAAAATATTTGTTTGTTTACCACAAATTTCTTCGTAAAATATGGTGCTCTGTCTACGCTATGGGTGCTACTCAAAACAAAACAACACAAACACAACTGTCATTTTTGACAGCGCTCACGGTGATATTAATTCTGGGCATGGTTGGCGTTATCGCAAGATGGCGCATGTCATGACGTCATGTATGACGATTCACGGGGCATCGATATCGCGCTCACGCCAATTCGGAACGAGTTTAAGCACGCTCAAATCGATTACAGCGCAATTCGGAATGCAGCCCTAGTTACTTCAAGCCATAGACATTTCCTATCTCAATGTTCAAGCCACAGGCGAGCGATTGACATTGACATCTTGACAAAGCTGTCAGACAACGGCATGGAAAATATAGATGATAGATGCGAATAGTATCCTATAGATAGTACTTACTACTTAATGTGGTTAAAAACTGAAAGCTTGTTATAGTGGCAGCACTGCTGTTAGTCCAGAAACCGTTATTATTGTGTATTGGTTTACCGTTGTGTCGATCACAAATTAAACGAAAACTAGATAAATATATATGCGACTTGAAGTGTAGCACAATGGGGTTAAAAACTGAAAGCTCGCTATACGCTATAGATGGCAGCACTGTTGTTAGTCCAGAAACTGCCACTGTTATATGTATTTACTGTTGTGTCGATCACAAATTAAGTGAAAACTAAATAAGTATGTATGCGTCTTGGAGTGTAGTACAATTAAAGACGAGCCAAGGAAAAGAGAAACGTTTACCACCAGTAAAAAAGCGGCTTTAGTGGAAAGGTCATTAAATTATTAACGTTTTATAATTGATCGGTTTTGTGTTTGTTGACTTTAAGTCACGAACCAACAGGAATAACCTGATCGAAGTTGGAGACTGTTGTAAATAATTATTGAAATAAAACAAGTTTCACATTTATATTTTCTTCTATACAATGACACAAACAAAACGTTGCTAGGCACCACATTAAAGCAGCGCACGCAGGCGCGAACAAGTCAACAAACACAAATTATAGTTTGCTTTCAATGAACTCTTAAATAGTTTTCTAACACCCTCTCTCAATGAAAGCAAACTAACAAACTTACCCAAACAATACAAAAAAAAAATAAACAAAATATATCAAGAAATCAACAAACAAAACAAGTGTTTCTAACAACGATAAACTTACTGTCCTTGAGCCATAGACTACTTAGTTTGAACTAAATTTAAATTCGAACAAATTTCTTCAAATACACCCCTGTTCAAAGGCTTAGTACAAACATCAGCTAATTGATTGCTAGAGTTTATATAAATCAAGCTAACTATACCTTTGCTGACTTTATCCCGCACAAAATGCATCTTTAAATCGATATGTTTTAACCGTTTATGATGTTCAGGATTTTTAGCAACATGAATAGCGGATTGGTTGTCAACATACACTTTGAAACTATCACAACTTAACCCTAATTCCCTCAGTAAATTTCTTATCCAACATCCCTCAGTTATTCCTTTACCTAACGCAACATATTCTGATTCAGTGGATGATAAAGCGACACACTGTTGTTTAACACTACACCAAGACACTGTACACCCATACACTTTCAATATACATCCCGATGTAGATTTTCTATCATCTTGATCTCCAGCCCAATCTGCATCGGTATATGCTATAAGCTCTTTTCCACCTCTTCTGAATATTAACTTAAAATCTAAAGTTCCCTTAATGTAACGCAGGACACGCTTTAGTGCATTCCAAAGTTGTTCACTTGGATATGCTTGGTATCTACTAAGATAGCTAATCGCATAGCATAGGTCAGGCCGTGTCCCCAGTGAAGCATACATGAGACTTCCTATTAAAGCTCTGCATCTGTTCTCCAAATTCTTGTCTTCTGACTTTCCTTTCTTTAAATCCGTCCCAGATTCAATAGGAGTACTAACTGCCTTGCAATCTTGCATTTTATACTTTTCAGCAGTTCTTCCAAAAATTGTTTTTGATCAATTTCAATAACATCTTCTTTCTTATTTATATGAATTCCTAAATATTTCAAATTGTCCCTTCCGAGTTCAGTCATACAAAAATCAGCCTCCAAAGCTTGTTTGAACTTCTCTATCCATTCCTTATTCTCTCCAAATATCATTATGTCATCTACGTAAACTAACACGTAGAACCTATTACCTTCTCTATAGTATAAACAATAATCGCTCTTGCTTCTCACAAAAGATTGTTTAACCATAAAACTATCAAACTTGTCATTCCAATTTCTAGGTGACTTCTTCAGACCATATAGCGACTTGTTTAGTTTAAGTACTTTATTATTATATCTCTCAATTCCCTGGGGAATTTTAATATAAACGTCTTCATGTATATCCCCACATAAGAAAGCACTTTTTACATCCATTTGTAACAAATTTAGCTTATATCTGATCTTCACATAAGAAAGCACTTTTTACATCCATTTGTAACAAATTTAGCTTATATCTGATCTTAGCTATAGCCATCAGGCTATAGCTAAAAGAATTCGTAGTGTTGGTAATTTCGCAACAGGAGCATAGATTTCCGCAGAGTCAAACTCATCTTCCTGTTGAAACCCTCTGGCCACTAATCTAGCCTTGTACGTCTCTTGGCCTTCTTCTCCCCTTTTAATTTTGAAAACCCATTTTCCTTCAACTATCTTTTTGTCTTTGGGAAGTGTTGCTTCTGTCCAGGTGTTGTTAAATTCCAGAGCTTGTAGCTCTCTCTCTATGGCGTCTTTCCACTGATCAGCATCTTCTCTCTCCATTGCCATCTTATAAGTTATTTCATCGTCTTTCTTCGCAGTGAATGTATAGTAATCATCAAACCTTTTAGGTCTTCTCACAAGTCTTGTTCGTGTACTTATTCTTTGTTGCTCTATAATTTCATTTTCAGTCGTTGGTTCAACTGTGTGTTCTATATCAGTACCCGAGTCATTGGCTTCATAAAACGTTTCTTCATTACTATCTCGAGATTGACCCGTTTCTTCCCGTTGTATTGAAATTTCCCTACTATTTACTTCATTTGTCAATTCACTTGCCCTATCATCATCTAGTATTTCTTCAAGACTGTCTTCAAAGCTAAGACTTTTATCGTTATCCATTTCACATTCTTTAAAAACGATATTTCTTTCAATATTGATATAATTTGTGCTAGGATTCCAGACTCTGTATCCTTTTGTGTGAATTTCATACCCAACAAATACCCCTTTTTGACTCTTTGCATCCCATTTCCTTCTTTTCTCTTTTGGGATATGCGTAAATACTACATCGCCAAATACATGTAGCTTCGTTATGTCAAACTCCTTATTGTAAAGAACCGCAAAGGGTGTTTTACCTTCAATGTTCGATTTTCCAGTTCTATTAATTACAAACACCGCTGTGTTCACCGCCTCAGCCCATAGGCTCTTCTGCAAATCTTTTGCTTGAAGCATAGTTCTTGCTGCTTCAACTATAGTTCTCATTTCTCTCTCAATTCTACCATTTTGTTCCGGCGTGTAGACCACGGACTTTTCATGAATTATTCCTTTGCCTATCAACATACTCTCTACCTGTTTATTAATGAATTCTGTTCCATTATCTGATCTAATTCTTTTAATTTCTACATCAAACTCATTCTCAAACTGTTTTAGAAACCCTTCAATTTTTTGTTTTGTTTCCCACTTTTGTTTCAAGAAATACACATATCTGTAACTGCTGTAGTCATCTTTTATCAAAAGAAAGTATTTTGAACCTCCTAAAGATTCTTCTTCCATAGGTCCACAAAGGTCCATATGAAACAGCTCCCCTGGCTTATTTACCCTACTGCTACTATTATTGAACTGAATTCGGGCCTGTTTCCCCTTTATGCAATCTACGCATTGACCAATCCGCTCCTCACTGTATTTTATTTTATTTTTATTCAATATGTCTTTGACATAATTAAAATTTTGATGCGTGAGTCTCTGATGCCATATGTTTATATTACTGGTGAGTAAAGCATTCGCATCTCTTTCAATTTTAAGTTTCATGATGAAACTACTTCCTTCCCTTTTAGCTACTATAACTACCCGTCCATTTTTCAAAAATCTACATGTAATAAAAAAATAAAAATACATCCGTATTTGATACCCATGTGTAACCCTTGTCCAAAGCGGATACTACTGAGAATAGGTTGACCTTCAGCTCTGGCACATATAATGCGTTCATCAAGACACCGGAAGTGTAATTACTTCCGTCATACATACGTATGTTTATATTTCCTATTCCTTCTACTTTTAAACTAGTGCCATCACCTATTTTAACAAATTGAATTACCTTTCGTAGGCTATCAAAAACGTTTTTATCTCCAGACATATGTTCACTTGCGCCTGTGTCCATTATAAATTCACGATTAATACAGGCATCATAAACGGTAAGAGCATTTTGCTCTGATGGACTCATTCCCTCTCTCTCAGTTTTATTCTTTCTCTTAAAGCAATCTTGAAATACGTGACCAGTCTTACCACAGTAATTGCATTTTCTGGATTTACAGTCCCTTCTGAAATGTCCCTGCTTTCCACACTCAAAGCAAGTTACTTCTTTCTTACTAACTAAAGCTGTATCTGCCATTGTGTTCTCTACCTCTCTCGCAACAACACGTTCCTCTTCAATCAATAAACGAGCAGTCAGGTGTGACAGACTCCCATGCTGACAAAAAATGTTTGTAAGTTTCCGGTAAGCTCATTAAAATCTTGGTTATCACCATTTTCTCTGGCACCTCCTCCTTTTGTACCCTAAGTCTGTTTACGACGTCTTCTAGTACTGCTATGAATTTGGCCATTGGTGGTTCAAATTTTAAGTTAAAAAATTTTTGCTGGTTCAGATGTATGCTGCACTCACTTTGACACTTAAAAATTGTATTCAACTTACTCCACATTTCGCAAGCAGTCTTGCATATTATAAGATATGTCAGTATACCTTCTTCTACTCTAGTTACTATTAGTTCCTGAGCTTTATTATCCTTTTCTTCATCTGTCTCCAGCTCCTTCAATATTACATTATATAGCCCCTTCGCCTTCAGTATAACTGTAATTTAGAATTTCCATGTCTACCAATTTTTGCCGGTCAAGATGACTACTCTATTCGAATCCTTCATCGAAGCCATCTTTTTCTTCACTCCACCCTTATATTATCTATATACTTATTCTGTCCTTCTATCAGCTCTTTCTTTACCACAGTTCAACTTATTTCATCTCTCCTCTATTTTGATTTGCAGTTGTTTGGTGTTTCTGGGCCCATAACCTGTTGTAAATAATTATTGAAATAAAACAAGTTTCACATTTATATTTTCTTCTATTCAATGACACAAACAAAACGTTGCTAGGCACCACATTAAAGCAGCGCACGCAGGCGCGAACAAGTCAACAAACACAAATTATAGTTTGCTTTCAATGAACTCTTAAATAGTTTTCTAACAGAGACCTACTCGAAGATAATCTTCCTGACATTCCTGCCCTAAAAACTTCAGAGATGTACATTCTAGCACTGATCTAATATGATAATATAAACACACACACATTATCATCATCATAGTACGTACTGCAGCGTGACCTCTGCGGTTTCAACCTACCAATTTATTATTGTTATTGATTAGTATTCTTACTGTTATTGTTAGTTCATAACTGGCCATCAATTATTATTCTTAATATTTACAATTTCCAAATTTGATGAAGACGTTAATAAGGCTGTCAACTTTTTATAAAAAACACTCCAGTCGCAGAAAAATGGGAATTTAATCCAGTCGATTTTATAAATTTAGGACTTTGAATTCTAAATTGAGCCAAATTAATTTTATTGATTATACTTTGCCATGATTCCTAATCAAGTTTTAGGTTTATACCGGTATTATGTTCTGACATTTGCAGTCAATTAACTTATATTGTTGAGTTTTGCACAAATGGTGTAAGATATTCTTCGAGTTTGGTTTGTACTTTTCCTTATACTCTTAGCGGCACTTTTAGCCTTTTTCTCTGGTGTAATATCCTATATTGTTTATCGTAGGTGTAGAACCGGTTGAAAAGGGCCACTTCCGGCCTTTTTTTATGCTTCTGGTTTCCTTTTACCAGCCGCATAGAATCCTTGAAGTTCGAGACTGGAAAGTCCGTTTTGTTACGTGACACATTATCGTCACCCGCGATTCTGTCGAGACGGGCTACGCTTCGAGGGTGCAGTTCGTGTGGATTCACTTGTTAATTAAAACATCACACTTGACTATTATAGTTATTTTTAAAAAAAGTTAGTTTTTTAATCCCAGAGACTAATTTGACATTTCAAATTATTGTTGTTTGGGTTTTCAATATGGAGTTTGACATTTGCACCTGTCAATTTAGTCTCCGAGATTAAAAAACAGACCATAGTATTTTCAGGGTTAACATTTTAACTTTTTTATTTTAACATTTTAATTTTAACTTTATTTAACTTTAACCAGGGCCGTATCTATTGGGATAACTTAGGTTCATATTCATAAGATAATAATATCCCTTTGAAAGTTTAGTTAGTCTTCATGAACCTAAAGCCGATTGCAATCGATTCCTTGAAGATTTACCATCCGATGTACCTTTCTTTTTCATTTAGGCCAAATTACCTGTTCTGCAAGTGTTTTATTGATATTTAATCTCAGCTTATTATAATTTTAGATGCAAATCACTTTTAAATATTCATAAGTTATTATAAGTATGTCTTAAGTGAATTTTTATTTTTATTTCGCTGCAGTATGTAAGTATATTATATTAATATAATGTACTCACACCACAAGTGCCCGTTGTAACCAAAACGGACTTAATTATTTTGGGAGTATCACCTATACAACGTGTAACAGAATAAGCGCAAGACCTGAAAGTAGTTTG
Source organism: Atethmia centrago (assembly GCA_905333075.3). Lineage (NCBI taxonomy): Eukaryota > Metazoa > Arthropoda > Insecta > Lepidoptera > Noctuidae > Atethmia > Atethmia centrago. The sequence continues at coordinate 19,125,243 of HG995368.1, forward strand.
CTCAGAATCGGCTTCTGAATCGATTTCCGTCATTATTTTAATATGTCAATTGTTCATGAAAAAGTCTTTTATTTAACTGAAATTAGAACCACCGCGTCATAACAAGGTATTATGATATTTTATTTAAGGAAATTTAAGCCTTATCTCAAAGGAATAAAGCCTATTCATAATGCATGACAGAATTTGTAATACGCTCATAGCTATCCTATGTGTAGTGCGCGTTAAATAAAATAGTTATTTTAAGTTTACTTTTGTGTCTATCACAAATTAAACGAAAACGAAATAATTATGTATTGGACTTGGAGTGTACTACTATTAAAAGACGAGCAAAGAACAGGGGAAGCTTCTACCACTGGTAAAAAAGCAGCTGTAGTGGAAAAGTCAATAAAATAAGAATGTTTTATAATTTAAATTTTGTTTCGTGTTTGTTGATATTATGTTTTTTTTTGAAGACTGGAGGCATACGGCAGAAATAACCTGATCAGAGTTGAAAACCAACTCGAGGATGATATTCCGGACTGAATTACTTCTGAGATATTCATTCTGCACTGATCTATTGATAATACCAACAAGTCATACACGTTTACTTTAATATCATTTCACAGGTGCCTGTAGGTAAAGAAAACAGGAAAAATCACCTTTATACGAATTTCTCTCATAAGTCTTCAGATTTCAAAAGGATAGCACATAGTCTCGACGAAATATCGGATTTTCGTTTTTTTTTTTCTGAGAGCCTTCTTCCACAGTTTTCGTCTTTTAAATCTTTGGCAAATACATGGATCTTTGTATGTTTGCAGTCAACAGCTGCGCAACGGTGCATATTAATTAATTATGCGTAAAAGAAGTCGCTTGTCTACAAAAAAATATAGTGATAGATGCCAAATTCTAAGACGTTGAATAGCAGTGACATCTGAAGCGAGCAAGTGGTACTTTTTATCCTCATTAGGTAGCATTTGAAAATGCTGTTGGAGCAGCTGAAGATCTAAACTATATCTGCATTGTATAAATTCTATCTCTTAATATTGTATAATTGCAAAGCACATTGTTTTGTAAAGTACTCATACATTGTATGAGTACTTTACAAAACATGATTCGCGACTATAAATGATAAATGATTTTATTTCTGTAAGTAGGTTTTTACAAACACTTTTACACGTCAAAACATATTTTTTTAAACTAGATGAGGCCGGCGTTTCCTATCTGACTACTCTGAGAAGAAAGGCCGAAACAAACTCAGAGGTCACAGTCTCTTTTAAAGTCCAGACATAATCTTGGTCAGATCATGTGAAGACCATGTCGATTGGTGTCTGAAATGGTCTTTTGATGAAAGAACCACACAGATTGAGTGGACCCGTCCAGTCAGTGCACGCATTTGTCAGTCGTTGTGCAGCTCAACTCATAACTAAAGGAGCTCAACGATTCAACGAACAATACCAAAGAAAGGACATTTGGCTAGGCCGCAAAAATACTCAAAACTGCCAGACCATATTAAAAACTAACTGAGAATAAAACAAAATTAAACAATGATCCATATAGTCTTCACATTTACAATAATTAAAACAATATAATACTACACAGAGTAAATATTCATGTCATTGCATAAATAAAATTCATCAATGTCAATGTGTATATTCGGACATAATCTTGGTCAGATCATTTGAGGACCATGTAGGTTTGTGTCCGAAATGGTCTTTTGAGGAAAGACCACACAGATTTGAGTGGACCTGTCCAGTCAGTTCACGCATTTGTCAGTTGTCATGCAGCTCAACTCAAAACTTAAGGAGCTCAATGATTTGACGAACAATACCAAAGAAAAGACATTTGGGTAGGCCGCATAAAGTACTCAAACTGCCAGACCATCATTAAAAGTAAGAGACAAAAAAAAAACAAACAATGACCCACATAGTCCTCAAATTCCTAATAATTAAAATAATATAATATAATACTATAACAGACATGTATTTACAGAATTAGAATTATTAATACATCTCTCTAAGTCAGATTTGTTCCCCAATGTCATGATTTCATGAAAAAGTCAAATCGATTAAAACTAAACGGTTACCATTACAATAAATAAGACCATTTTATTACAAATAGTGACAGGTAGTATCAGATTACTCTAGTGAATTAATAATTCGACTTTAGTCTAAACTTAAACACTCAAATCTGACACGTGCTAACAAGTCAGATTCCTCAAGTGAATTAATAATTCAACTTTAGTGACAGTAGCAAAATCTGAAAGAGTGGCAGATTTTATCCCCATTGTTGCAGTGTCTCACTCGTCCTGGGAAGGCAAACGTTGAATATTACAAGTCACTCTGTATTTAAGTACAGTCGCCAGCACATCAAGTTACCACAAACTGTCAAAACTTCTCATTCGATTTCGAGCTTAACCGACAACATTTTAAGGTTTAAAATCATTTGGAGAAATTTTATAGTTTGTGGTAACTTGATATGCTGGCGACTGTACTATCCATTAAATTATTAAGCATCTCATAAAACCGAAGCGAAAATCGATGGGATGCGAGAAATAAAAAAACTCGAATCCTTCATGAAGGCACATTCACCTCAGTAAGTGGCACTAGACTAGCTTCAAAGTACTATAAAAATAATTGTGTTATCATAAACGCATGGAATTCGTAAGTACTATATAGTACAACATTTCAACCAAACACCCAAACATAAATCTGTTGTTCAACCATAGATTCTGACCTAAACGGTAAAAAAAAACTCAAATTGACATTGATTGTCTGTGGATTGTTGCTTATGCTGAGGCTGACTAGATCAGGCCCAGTCAACTTTGTATGGAGCACAGAACATTACCTAATGGGGATATTGATGTGTTGCCAGCAATTGTAAAGTATGATTAAAAATTTAAGTCTATCATCATACTTAACAATTGTATGGCAACACTGGACTGTGTTTGCCAAATTGTATTTACAAATGGCCGCTGTTTGTTTTTATCCACAGACGTTCTGTTTGTAGTTTTGTTGAAAACAAAACGTTTTGCGATTTACCATTTTTCTTTTTTCCGAGTTTACGTCGAGTTGAGCACGTTCTCCTCCGTAACTGTGGTTGAATTAAAAGTGGTGTTGTCGTGGTTATTTAATTTGTGATAGAGACACTTTATGGGTGAATTTGCAAACATGGGAGATAACCTGAGACGTAAATGTTTCAAATGTGGGAGCTCACCTCGTGCAGACCCTCACATCAAATTGTTTCGATTCCCTAAACCTGGGCTAACAAATGCACAACGGTAAGAGCACTTAATCAATCTTAGCATAACCTAACAACCTAGATAAGGGACCAATAATTTATATAAAAAGTTTTCATTTATTTTCAGTTGCGAATTGTGGGCTAAATTCTGTTTCCCTGACGGATCATGGTATTCTGTAGACTTTCAGTAGAAGTTGTATTCTGAACACAGAATGTTGTATAGCTTACATTTTCAAACAACATCATTTACCTACCGATTTTGTTGAGAAGAAGCTGAACAAATATGCCGCCGTTCCTGACGCTCAAGAGGTGGAGGTAATTTTAATGTTATCTTCATAAATTTAATTTGTATAGTCTGTCGGTGTAGGTAGTAAAGGTAAACAAAATACTTTAACATTTTTCTATTTTTTGGTAATACATAATTATTTACATTCCTTATTAGATTTGAAAATTGTATAGTAGCTCTGTATGTTTGTATGTTGATAAAAATGTGATATGCAACGACAATGATATTATACTTACTGAACCATAATGATATAAATCATCATCATCAATACCTACATTTGATTTAACATAATTATAATCATATTTTTTCAGAAACAATCAACTCACATAATTGATCATTCTTATGCCCAACCTGGACCATCACACCATCCCACACATCCCATTCCTGGGCCATCGCGAAAATTAATGGATATCACAAATATTCAGCAGGTAATTTGTTGTTATTATAAACCTAAACATTAATGACAATGCAACTCAATTTTGATGGATTTGGCTTTGATAGGGACTGGCGGTCAAGGGTAAGAAACAGTGATTATCAGAAGAGTACTTTAGGTGTTTGATATTCAGTCTTATAAATAAGAAAAATATTTATTTATTCATTTGCATAATGTACACTGTTACAGGCTAGGCTAAAACATATGAGTACATGACCCTGTTAGGATGCAGCAAGTATTACATTTAACTTATACCTAAGTTAAATATTTAGTAGTTAACATTACATTGCATACCTACTAGATAGTAATAGCACAACATTAATTATTATTGCTAATATATAAGCACTTACTCTCTTATTTATTTATATTAATTAAAGTTATTTGAACTGTATAGTAACATTAATAAAATAATGTTATATGTAGATACACACCACACACACATTTATACTTTATTGCTTTATTTTAGCTTCGTATCTTCCATAAACTTGTTAATACTATAATAACTTTTTTCTAATAGTAATGACTTAAGTCATCTTATTTGTTCGGGTAACTTATTATATATTTGGATGCTTCGGTATTCTGTGCTATTCTTGTACATCTCTAGTCTAGGTGCTGGTAGAATTAATTTAGTTTTGCGGCGCTCATTCTTATCAAATTTAAAGAGTTGTATATTCTATTTAACAAATGTGGCTATTTCCAGAATATAAATTGAGGGGTAACGTTAGGATTTTTTCCTTGAAGAAGTGGTTTGCAGCTATCTCTAGGTTTTATGTGATATATTATTCGTAGACATTTCTTTTGGGCAATAAATAGGTCTTTAGCATCTACACTGTGTCCCCACAAGATGATTCCGTAACATAGCCATGCATAAGCAACGCATAGTATGCAGTAAGAGCAGTCTTTTTTGTTTGATTTGAGCACACTAAGACCATATGAAAATTGTGATAGTTTTGTTTTAATTTTGTCTACGTGTTTTTTCCAATTGAAATGAGTGTCCTAATATATTAAATTCATCAACTTCTTCAATTTTGATATTATTGGTTATGGTTTTTAAGTTAAATTTTTGCTTTTGGTAGGGTTTGAATTGTATTATTTTGGTTTTCTTATTGTTTACTTCTAGATTATGGCTCTGTATATATTATATTAAATGTTTCAATTATATGAGTATTATGTTTTGAGCTGTTTGTAGGGCTTTTAAAGAGTATGGAAATATCATCAGCGAATAACACACATAGATTATTGCATATTTTTGGCAGGTCATTGATGGACGAGTATATTAGGAAAAGTATGCATCCTATCACACTACCTTGAGGGATAGACCAATTGGTGATTATTATATCCCTGTCTTTACTGTTACACAGTCAGGTTTAAAGACAATTAAGGAGTTCTTTTTACACTTGTATGTATTGATTCCAGGGTAGTAAAATAATACTTGCTGCAACTACTACATTTCCATATTTTGTTTGTTTTTGTTTTAGTACAAAGTTGTTGCTGTACCTGAAGAACTTGTGCATAACGTTCCTTTGGACACCTCCAAAGACTATGCATCTGTATCTCAGCCTGGCCCATCACAGGTAGCGATTAAGAGCTTACAAAAATATCATGAAAAGGTAAATATAAGTCCTTTGCTGTTCGTTGTTTTAGTAAATTAGAAATAGAAGATTGAGTTTAATTTTGTCTTTTTTTACAGTCAGTTCCTGTTAGTAATGACCCTTCTCAAAAAAAAGTTATTGATCCTGTATACAAGAAATGCACAAATTATTTCAAGAAAATTTGCCAGCTAAAAAATCAAATTAAAACGTTGAAAGCCAAGAAAACTTTAAATATCCTTTGTGATAATGAGGAAGTCCAGAAGTTGAGTGCACATTTAACTCCTTCATTTGCTCTCATTCTGCAAGGAGAGTTAAAAAATACCAAGAGGAAATATAAAGGTAGAAGGTGGACTACTGAACAAAAAATCATAGCATTGAGAATATATAAAAGGTCTGCAGCATGCTATCGTCTGCTAAGAAGACCATGGTGTCTCCCAGCTCCATCCACTTTGAAAAATTTGCTAGGGCAATTTCGATTAGATGTTGGTCTAAATGACAATGTTTTTAAAAGTTTGAAAAACCATCTAGAAAGTCAAGAGCCATCCAGTAATTAATATATTTTAATGTTTGATGAACTGTCCATCAAAAAACACCTGTGGTACAATAATAAAGAAGACAAGAGTGGATGGATACCAAGACCATGGCGAACATGGAAGGTCTCCACAAGAGGCTACTCATGCTCTTGTGTTTATGGTATCGGGAATAAGAAAAAGAGTTAAACAACCAGTTGCGTTTTATCTTTCCAGCTCTTATGTGACTGCAGATAGATTAGCTGTTCTTATAAAAAATGTAAGTTGATTGGAAGTTTAAGATTTATACTTACTTAATTTTTTTTATCACAATGTAATTTAATATTTTTTTCCTTTTTAGGTTTTACATAAATGTTTCCAAATTAATTTAAAGATATCGGCAACAGTATGTGACATGGGTGGTGTCAATAGGCGAGCATTGAACATTTTGGGGGCTTCCACAGAAACTCCATATTTCAATTTTGAAAATAATGAAGTGGTCACATTGTTTGATCCACCGCATTTATTGAAGTGTTTCAGAAACATGTTTCTAAAATATAATTTGAGATGTGATTCAAATGTAACATCAAACAATTGCGAAGGACAAGGTAATTAGTTTCAATACATATTCTTTTTTTTTAAGTCTAGGGGGTGATTTTTAGGGTTCCGTACCCAAACGGTAAAACGGGACCCTATTACTAAGACTCCGCTGTCCGTCTGTCACCGGGCTGATTCTCATTAACCGTGATAGTTAAACAGTTGAAATTTTCACAGATGATGTATTTCTGTTACCGCTCTATCATTAAATACTAAAAAACAGAATAAAATAAATATTTAAGGAGGCTCCCACACAACAGACATGATTTTTTGCCGTTTTTATAGATAACTAGATGCGCCTCGCGGTTTCACCCGCATAAGTTATGACCCCATGGGTATATCGGGATAAAAAGTATCCTATGTGTTATTCCTGGTTATAAACTATCTGTGTGCCAAATTTCATCCAAATCTGTACAGTACTTTTTGCGTGAAAGAGTAAAAAACATCCATCCGTCCATCCTTACAAACTTTCGCATTTATAATTTTGTAGGATGGTACGAAACTGGAACCCTTCGTGCGCGAGTCCGACTCGCACTTGGCCGGTTTTTCTGTTTACTTTGATTTTATTATAAACAATAATAAAATTTTATCTGAAGTAGAGTAGTGTTTTATTATTATTTGTATTTACACAAAGTATAGCACCTGTCTGGATTCAAACCCACGAACTACAACTCGTAAGTCGGAGCCGTTATCACTTGGCCACCACTGCTCACATCACTCCATATGCCTCCATGCAATCCTAACTTCCTAATTAATTTTATAAATGCGAAAGTGAGTTTGTTTGTTTGTTTGTTTGTTACGCTTTCACGCTAAAACGGCTGAACGGTTTGGATGAAATTTGGCACATGGATAGACCATGACCTAATAGACAGGACAGGATACTTTATTTCCCGATATTCCTACATCTCTCATCATGTACTGATGTACAGACTTGTGCGGGGGAAACCGCGGGGTGCAGCTAGTATAAGAATAAAAGTGTTCTGCATTCAAAATATATTTCTGATTTCATCTAACATACAGGTTGTTTTATTTTTATCTGGAGAGTAAATTGAGGTCACCATAGAGCTTTCGAATAAACTTATGTGGTGTGTTTTATCCTGTAACTGTTCTGTTTCATCTGGTACAGAGTACTTACTTGTATCTTCATGTAGTACTACTAGCCAATACTATATTTAATAATAAATGTGTCAATTCAATTTTTAGTTAACATGAAAACATGTGGTAATTCAGCTGTAGTAGTCTTAATTTAACCCTTTTTAATACATTTCTCATTATTTTATAGGCATTGCCAAATGGAAATATATAGAAGATTTTTACGAAGTGGACAACAGTGATGGGAATTTTGTGTTTGCTCCAAAGTTAAGAAAGGACCATTTGAATCCTAATAATAAGCAAAAAATGCGAGTGAATCTTGCTGCTCAAGTTCTGAGTCACTCGGTAGCTGCAGGAATGTTCGCCAGAATATCCCAAGGTATTAATCTTAATCATAATTTTAACTTTACTCGGTTTTATTTAATTTGATGCTGTAGTTTGTTGTTTCAACTTAATGCTGTGTCCACATGAACTTGTAATTTGTCTTTTTCATTTAAAATTCCAAGACCAAGTTCCTATAAGGTAAAGCCTTAGCCAGAAGCATTATTTCGGCTGATAAACTGAATTCCATATAGGGAAAGCCATGATGGCTAACTTATTATAAACGTATTTAAAGACCGAATTTATCAAAATAGTTGTACTACAAATAAATATAGTACTATAATATTACATTCTGTTAATTTCCAGGGCTGCTACCTACAGAAGCAACAGTAACTGCAGAAGTTTTATCCAATATGGACAAATTGTTCGACTGCGTGAACAGCGACTCGGCAGATTTAAAAAAAGGAAAACCACAATCCACAAATTTAACAGATGTGTCTCCACATTTAAAACATTTTGAAAAAATGAAAAAGTTCTTTGAAACTTCCGAATTTTTGGGGTGTCTAAGCTCGCCGCCATCAAAGCAAGGTTGGATATGGACACTTAACGGAATCAAAAAGATTTTTAATAATTTAAAAAATAAACACGCTATTAAATCCCTTTCAACTCGCCGTCTTCAGCAGGACCCTCTTGAAAATTTGTTTGGCACCATAAGAGGAAACTGTGGTGCCAATTATAATCCAACAACTGGACAATTTATCGCTGGATTGAAGACGGCTATCCTGTCCAACCTTGCTCACTTGGGGTCAGGAAATTGCAAAGAAGATGACTGTAGTACAATGACAAATTTTAAACAAATTTTGACCAAAACCACTGCCACAAACATATGCAAAGAAAGTGACACGGAAGGTCCAATTGTTTCAGACATGCTTTCTTTGATTGAGAATTCTTTTGAAGAAAGTGTGTCTGATTCTGAAGAACTACAGGCTTGTGCATATGTTTGTGGCTTTTTATTGAAAAGTCTTAAAAACAAATGTAAAAACTGTGACTCAATTTTGAAAGCAAAGGATGCTGATGAGTTGTTGTACACTTTCGTAGCGTTCAAAGAATATGATGACCTGAAAAGGAGATTGAACTATGCATCTCAAGAATTAGTTAGATGTGTTGAAAATTGCGCCACTATCTGCAACAGTTTATTTTCAACGTCATCATATTCTTTGAATTTAAAACAAAATACGATTAATAAACTTTCAGAACAAGCCAATTTTAGATTTCTAATGAAGTGTGAAGAACATTTTAAAATAAATATTGATTTTATTATGAATAGTATATTCTATATCACTGTCAAACGATTTTGTGTGCTTAAAAATCGCCAATTTTCAGAAGCACACACAAACAAAGCATTAAAAAGGAAAATTGATATATACATAATCAGCCTATAATGTTCCCACTGCTGGGACACAGGCCTCCTCTCTGTGAGAGGGAGCGGGCCGTAATCCACCACGCGGGCCCAATATTACAACATCAATAATGCAAATATTACGTGATGTATGTTGTAATATATAAATTTTCGTGGTTAGTGTGTTCAGAAGAGTGGCAATTTTATTAAAAAAAAAAAATTAAGAAAGCTGGACAAATAGCAACAAGTTGTATGTCATCGGAAAGCTCATTATACCCGACTGCCCAAGGAGGGTATTTTTTGTGACTATGTATTTCTTTGGCACGCTTTGTAGCCTAAACGGCATGATGGATTTAAACATAAATAAGAGGTGTCTTTAGATTCGTCTTCATTGTACTGTATCACTCGCTCAATGAAAACGAATTTACATATTTCGCAGTCGGGTTTTAGTTTGTTTTTTAAACAGTTTTGTTTATCTTGTTATATTATATTAATTGTTACTACATGGCAGCTAGTCTCAAATACTGAGAAAAAAATTATAGAGATCATAATAATGTGTTCATTGATTTATTTAAGGGGTCTAACGAAGATGTAGCTACTTTTTTCAAACCTTTTTTTAAACATGTGACTATAAACCCACCTAATGTAAAATACAGGAATCTTATCTTACCTTAATTAAATCAATGAACACACTTATTTCTGAAACCTACAACACACGATTTCAAACTTACTGCCATAGTACCAATAAAGCTAGCGTACCTACATAAAAAGAGTTTACTTAGTTTGAAAAACCAACATGCTTATGCATAAAGTGCAGTTGGTAAAAGTGAATTATTGTTTTCTTATGAAATATTGTTTAAATTCTAAAATGACTTGTCCTGAAAGATGTTTTAATAATCAACCATCCTGCTATTCAAATGTATGAAACTTCAGATGTTTTTGCTGTCAAAAATGAATTACAATAACAAAACAGTCATTTTCTGAGCATTAATTTTATAATTCCAAGCATAACATATTATATTAACAAACATTTTGAAGAATTACAAGTATTCTAAGTTGATATGCGATTTTTTCTCAGTTGTAAAATGGATTTGTAACATACAATTTGCTAAAATAATAAAACTATTATAAAAATTACCTGTTTCTTTTAACCCTCCTCAGATCTTGAAGAAATTGGGGACTAGAAACAATTCTGTCATTTCCAGGTTACTTTGGGAGGGCCTTTATATTTTAAAAGTACTCTGTGGCCTTTCTGAAGTAATTTGGAAGTGCCAGAATTGTTTCTAGTCTCCCAAATACATTGTATATCACATAATTTGGTTCAAATTTTCCGCCTCAATTGTTGCACTGGGGCCATTCAGAGATGGCGGTAGAGTCGAATTACGTTTCAGTTTTCTTTCTATGAAGTTAACATTCTTCCCGGTATATGTGTTCTGTGGACTAGATTAGACTGAAGTGTTGGAAAAGTTATCTGTGTGCTTGTGGCTTGTTAGGTACTTTAGAAAACATAAAAAAGCGAAAGTAATCCTAATTTTCTCACTTCGTTGCTGTTTTCAAATTGTCACGTTCGTTTATTATTGTGTTGGTTGTGCGGCGTCTTGATCCTCACGACGCGTGTTCAATCGATCGAATATGGAGGATGCAACTGTCCAAGATACAGTTGTCGAAGAAATAAAATTTAAACCAAAGAAGAAAAAAAACCTTCGCCAACGGATAAAAGAAGATGATGATTCGGAAGATGACCAACACATCTTAGCCAAACTGCAAGAGACAAAAGTGTTACAGAAACTTCGAGAAAGGCCGAATGGCGTTAGTGTGGTTGCTTTGGCTACTGGTCAAAAGACCACGTTAGAAGAAGAGATCACTTGTAAGGATCCGTACAAGGTGAAATCTGGTGGTATGGTGAACATGCAGGCGTTGAAGAGTGGCAAAGTGAAGCAAGTAGACGATGCATACGACACTGGCATCGGTACACAGTTTTCAGCCGAGACAAACAAACGCGACGAAGACGAAGAGATGATGAAGTATATCGAAGAGCAATTGGCGAAACGAAAAGGTTTGTTTTATTACCATGTCTTATTCTATTTTCGGTCGTCTCTCCTCTTTTCGTACCGATCATAGGCTAGGCCAGAGATCACCAATTACTTTCATTGAGGTTCAGTTTAAAAAAAATATTATGCCTGTTGTGGTCTGTTTGATCTACCAAACAGACCACAACAGGCATACTATATTTTTTGCAAAACATAAAATAAAAATACATTTTGTTTATTTAACAGAATACGTACTAAAGGACATGTACAACATACATGTTATCATTGCCCTGTATTCATAAAATCTGTAATTTTAGTCTGTTTGAAACGGTTTTTCAGGTTGGATTTTAATTAGTGCATCATTATAATTTCCCTGATTGTGAAACTGTTCTTGAAAAAGAACAATTTTGCATAACACAATAACAGCATTACAACCATCATTCAGAGTCGGCACTATTAATTGTTTTTCAGTCTCCTCGTCGGTTTCCTCATTTTCCTCTTGAACTTCTTTTACAATATCATCTTCCAAAGCTGGCACCCAAATTACTTATTTTTATTGATATTATTAATAAAGTTATCTACATCAATAAACTGCTCTGCTTCCGTAGCAGATAAAGCAGGTCATAAATTTTGTAATAATTCAGCCAAAGAAATGTTATCCTCTTCATCATCATCATCAGGCACAAAAACAGTTGGAAAACAGTTGCGCCAATAGCACATCATCATCTGAGGGTTTTTTGAAGAAATATTTGCAACCTGCATGTCTAAAGCAGTCAGTTATAGTATTTTGTGAAACTTTCCCATGCTTCCGATATCATCAAGATGGCATCAGGAACCATAAAGCTTTTCTGGCCATCGCTGTCAAGGTTTTGTATCAACTTTAACACTTACATCATCTTCTATAATGATATTTTAAACATCTTGGTCTCTAGGTTGCAGCATAGTAGTAACATTTGGTGGTAAAAATATTGAATCCAACTAGAAGCGCAAATGAAGCCCTCCCCAAAATGCCTAGCAAAGTCGTTTTTAAATAATTGGTCCATTTATGGGCACAATATTTAAAAATATTGAATCCAAGTAGAAGGGCAAACTAAGCCCTCCCCAAAATGCATAGGAAAGTCGTTTTTAAATAATTGGCCCATTTATGGGCGCAATATTTGCCCATTGGTATTTAAACCAAGCAAGCAAACTTAGCAAGGCTTCCTCAATCTTCGTATGCTTTGTTATTCTGGTTTGTTTATTTTTTTTTTCCTCTCTTTCCAAATGGTTGAAATTATCGAGTGTTTGTTTGCAGTTCTACTCTCTAACTTTGATATTATACACAATTTTTCTTTAAAATTGATATGTTTTGTTTTCCTTTGCAACAAATTAAAAGTTTTATCAATAACTTAACAATACGTTTTGGTGTGTCTTATGCACAGATAAATAACAAACTGACTGAAGAATATAAGAAAGCAGGCTTAGGGTTTACTGCATGGATACTTTGTTTCCAAAAATTGCAATAGACCCTCAACTCGACACCTTATTTATTTTTACGATCTTAATAGCCTTTTACTATTATACTGTGCCCGATGTGGCTGAGTTACCCATTTACTAAAATTGTTCAAAACACATATGTTGTAATGGATATAATTCTCCAAAAAAATTAGTTAAATGTGGTTGCTTCATGCAGTATGTTGTTACAAGCAATGTCGTAAAATGCAGTGTTTTTTATAAGGCGGTCATGTCGCATTCGGCCGGGACTTATGGTTTTGGTCAATAATTAGTTTCAATATGTTGTAATAAATGATGTTGTCGGTTTTGACTGGTACATTGAGAACAAAATTAGTATTGGTTTTGACCTAAATTAGTATGAAGTTATTGGTTAAAGGCATTTAGGTAAGCAGTTTTTAAGAATGGTTATTAAAATAATATTTATTTCTTCTTTACAGAAAGACATAATGAAGAAATGAAGGAATCTGAGCATAATGACACATTAAAATATTTGTCACCTGAAGAAGCTGCTTTGTTATCTCTACCTGAACATCTGAGGGTTTCATCAGCACATCGTTCTGAGGAGATGCTGTCAAATCAAATGCTTAGTGGCATACCTGAAGTTGATTTGGGCATTGATGCAAAAATTAAAAACATTGAAGCTACTGAAGAGGCTAAAATGAAAGTACTGTGGGAGAGACAAAACAAAAAAGATTGTCCTTCACAATTTGTGCCGACTAACATGGCAGTGAATTTTGTACAACATAACCGTTTTAATATGGACAGTGATGTGGCTAAGAAAAGGAAAGTCGAAAAGCCAGAAGTGACGAAAACTGACAGTAGTGTAATAGATGATAGTGTGGACAAAATAGTTAAGAAAGCTAAAGGTGAAAGGGCTACTGATGATTATCATTATGAAAAGTTTAAGAAACAATTTAGAAGATACTGAAACTTTTGTTTTATTTTATGGAATTCATGTCATACATCTAGAAGATTTGTGAGGCTTTCACCAAGTTTCAGCAGCTTCTTTCATATCAATAACATGTCTTGTCAAATTACTCTGCCCCAGAAGGAGGTCACGTTAGTCGCGGCATCAGTCAGCAAGGAGTTGTGAAGGCCTTTTTCCAACTAGTAATTTTCGTCTTGGATTGACACTAGGGTTTCTCATTTCTCGACTTTTTTTGTTCCCGGATACCGAGACTTCTCGATCACGATTTCTCGGGAATTCCCGAGAAGTCGGGAATTTGATTAACCTCAATAAAAATGTATGAAAACGGTTTTAAAATGAAATACACATTTTCGTAATCAACAATATGTTCATTTTAGTCAGTCTTCGTCAATTAACTAAAAAATATGCCTTCTTAATTTCCTTTATAATCACAGAGTTTTAAAACTAGAATAAAATATAAGTAAAATCTTTAAAATTAACGAAATATCAATCACAGACATTATTTTTTTAATTTTATAATTAGGTGTTATGTTACTGACAAATATGATCACTTCGATATATAACTAATGTAAAAGTCAAAATGTTTCATTAAAATAAATAATGATGTTTATGAAATATACCAATATAAAACTTTTGTAATAATAACTAACGACATTTAAATCAGTCTTTTGATAATCATCTCCGTTACATAGGTACATAATCTTACAAATTAGAGCAACAATTTTCTGTTAATAGCAGCTCTGACAAATTCGCTAGCAGGTCTTATCGGCATTATATACATTTTCTAGATTTGGGGTTCGTTTTCTGGTAGATTCAAATAAATGAAATTCTTTATCTGGCTTGGTTAACTGGGCTTCAGTAGTATTTGTACCCGTAGACGCGGTCTCAAAAGCCATTCTTAATTGCACCTCAAAATAGATAGGAGAGTCATCTTCAGTTTCTTGGACTACTTGGACATTCTCGTCATCGTCAGGGTTAGAAATGCTTGGAAACAGTTGGTTATAGAGTTCTTCTGTAAATTTTATCAAAACAATTTTGCTGCAGTTGGGCCTGTTTCGGTCACTGTTGTGAAGGATTGTGGAGGTAATTTATAAGTGAAATCAAGTTGATGTTCCGTTTGTTATTGATCTTGTCTTTGAGATGGTCTAGGATTTGTGCGGCCCAAGCATGATTCATCGATTGTAATTTATTGATCAATACATCAAGTATTGCTTCTGATGTCAGAATCGTTGCATCTCTTCTAGACAATGTTTCAGCACACAACTTTATTGGATGTAAAATATTCAATAATGACTCAAGAACTCCAAAGTTTCCATCGTTCCACTTTGAAGACAGGTTCAGGTCAATTAAAGCTTTCTTGATGGCATTTTTGAGCTTCAAAAAACGTTCAACCATAAACATAGTAAAATTCCACCAGGTGCGTACATCTAATAAAAAATTTAATTCATGGCCTAACTCCTCTTTGATGTACTTTTATAGAGTAATATTTTTAAACGGGCTCTTTCTGAATAGTTTTACCAACCATCGCGTTTTTTTAAAACTTTTTCAATATTCGGAGTGTATTGCACTGAAGATGTGGATTGAGATTCTGTATGGTCATCGGCCGAGTCAACATCATCACTCACATCACTGCCACTTTCGTCCTGGGTACTGCCTTCTTCGGTGGTTTCGCTTTTGTCGTAAAAAGTCGCTAACACAGACAAAGGTATGGCGTGGTTAAGACATGTGACCATTTCGGTCGGGCTATCGCGTCTAAACCCAATCATGACATTGGGTCCATCAGACGTTACGTTTTTTGGGAAAACGCATTTAAAGATTGACATGTACAATCATGGCTTTAATTTATCACAAAAAAATAAAGAAATG
Source organism: Atethmia centrago (assembly GCA_905333075.3). Classification (NCBI taxonomy): domain Eukaryota; kingdom Metazoa; phylum Arthropoda; class Insecta; order Lepidoptera; family Noctuidae; genus Atethmia; species Atethmia centrago. The sequence continues at coordinate 19,141,006 of HG995368.1, forward strand.
GTTTAGGTCAGTTTAAAAAGTAGATGACATGATTATTAAAAAACAAACAAACATTTTTATCAGGAAGACACGTAAATCAAGAATTCAAAAATAAGTTCGTAGTTAATTCACTTTTCAATAAAATATGCAAACAAATAATTATTATATAGACGAATTTACGAATTATTTAGTGCATTTGGAGGGACAGGCGTATAAAATAGCCGTGTATCCTTGCGGGTCGAGGACGACAGAAAAATTATTATCTGGAATGCATAATAATTCAATTTGCCTTTTTTTTGAGCAAACTTTCAAAGAGGAATTGGTGACGGTCAGGTGGCGTTTGTAGCCTAACTCCAGCAAATAATGCAAAAGCGGTACCTGTGCTTCTCCTGGCGAAAGTCTTGAAGAATCCTTCTGGGCAGGTGGCCACCTTGCTTGCCCGTACACTGGTCACTTGAAAGTCTATATTTTGGATTTAATCGGACGCGGGTTATTATTTTTAATTTGAAAACGTAGCACCGTATATCCCCAAGGATTACGGGATAACGTAATAAAGTTTGCGGTTTTGCGGGCGCGATGAACTGAGATTGAAAAAAAACGTGGTTTGCGGTGAGATGAAATGCTTCCGTTCGGCGCCGGTGCACTATGACGTCTGACAGCCACCATTAGCTGTCACTAGTCGCAGGATTCTCTAAATCCCGCGACACACAATATCTGCGGCTGCAATATAAGCCTAAGACAGACTACAGACACCTTATAAACCGTCCACAATCAAAAAAATGTAAGGGGGCAATAACTTGCCACACCATACTCCCCGCCTTGAAAGGTCACGAGCTTTCAAAGATGATAATCTATACGCTGAAAAGCTGGTGCGGTTGGGAGGATGAGATGATGTTTATATATCTGGCAGTCTGAAAGCATCAAGAGAATCCCAAGCAGCAGTTCAAACACCATTACTAGGAAACGGCGTTCGAAATTAATTATCAGATTCCAAAGAATGAAATTGCAGTTTGATTAAATTAAGACAAGTTGAATTACTAAGCTAAATTATAACTATGTAATGGCGTACCATTGAGAAAATATACTATTGTAAATTATAAACTAAATTAAACTACGAAATAATATAGTTCTATTGGGTTGGCAAAGGATATAACTTGGTGACAGGACGTTTATATGTACCTGATGCGGCTTTTACTGAAGCTACTCGAATTACACCATCCGATCCCGGAAAAACTTCCACTATGATGCCCAATGGCCAAGTCAATGGTGGTACGTTATCTTGACCCAAGAGAACGACAGTACCGATCTCTATAGGGCGATCGGGAGTGCACCATTTCTGGCGAACTTGCAACGTGTGCAAGTACTCAACTCGCCATTTGTTCCAGTAGGATAACACAAGCTGATCCAAAAGCCCTTTGCGGTTTGTTAAATTTATGTTTTCTTCTGTCAATTCAGAAGAAGGCAAATGCTTAAGTGGACTGGACATTAGAAAATGCGCAGGCGTGAGCACGTTCGGATGCGGGTCTGATGAGAGAACACTAAGCGGTCGAGAATTTAAAAGGCACTCGATTTGTACCAGTACGGTAGAGAGTTCCTCGTAAGTGAGAAGCTGCTTTCCTATGACTCTATACAAGTGAGTTTTAACACTCTTAATGTTCGACTCCCAAATACCTCCGAAGTGCGGAGCTCGCGGCGGTATTCTTGTCCACTCAATGCGAGATTTTAGAAGCTCATTTTTAATATCTGTTTGAACAGACGAGTTCAATAAGAAAGAATAAATATCATCAAGTTGCGCCTTAGCGCCAACAAAATTGGTACCATTGTCTGAGTACATGACAGACACTGGACCGCGGCGAGAAATAAATCTTTTAAATGCGGATAAGAAAGCCTCGGATGTGAGGTCCGATACGAGTTCGATATGTATGGCTTTAGTTACCATACATATGAACAAACATATATAAAGTTTTTGCGAACGTTGACCTCTACGGCGAATAGGTGTGTAAGCAAGCGGCCCGGCGAAATCTACTCCAGTGTGCACAAAGGCTTTAGTATCACGGACACGGTATCCAGGAAGTTCAGCCATTTTGGGTGTTAGATGCGTAGGATTTAGACGGAAACAAGTGTTGCATTTCCGACAGCGGGAACGTATGACTGTTCGTCCATCTAATATCCAAAACCGCTGCCTTATAATAGACATCAATAATCCGGGGCCCGTGTGGCAGTACGTATTGTGATAGTGATCAATAATTAGATCAACTACGCGGTCACGTTTAGGTAAAAGCGCGGGATGCTTGGCTTCATATGGTAAGTCAGATTTAGACAATCTGCCCCCAATACGTAAGATTCCGTAGCTATCAATAAAGAAAGACAAACAGCGCAACTTCTTAGATGGAAGTTCGCCTGCTTTAATTAAATTTAAATCGTTAGAAAAATGCGTATTTTGAACTATTCGAATAATGAAATTTTCGGCGGTTTGTATATTTTTAACAGAGCTATGACTAAGTAGTCTGTTCGTAAATTTAAGAATGTACATAAATACACGTAACAATTTATTCCATGAACAAACACGGTCAGCTATTGTATCTAAAATACGCGGTTCAGTATTTGATGTTTCTACAAGAAAAACCTTTTATTTAAACTCTGGCAATGTTTCACATTCAGTAGGAGAGAATTTTAAAGGCCACTCGCTAATGGGTCGAAGGAGCCAAGTAGGACCGTTCCACCATAACGAGTGTTCAATTAAATCAGATGGCAGCATGCCGCGGGAGAGACAATCGCTAGGATTCTCCTTTCCGGACACGTGATTAAAACTAGCGGCAGGTAACAAGCTTAGACAGAAGTAAAGCGGCGACAAGTTCTAATCGAGCTAGCGTTGTTATTTTAGCGGGGGAAACTTTGGACTTTGCACAGAAAAGCCGAACGCTGATATTGCCTTTAGAGTCAGTTATGTGTAAATAAATACAACAACCATAACCACTAAAGCTGGCGTCGCAAAAGGCTACGATATTCACTACAGCTTCTCTAAAGACGCCAATGTGGCGAGGAACCTTTAGAGAAGAGAGTGAGGGGAAATCGCGCAAAAAAACGGAAAACCGATTGGTGATGGAGTCCGGAGGAACCTCATCCCAACCTATTTTAGCTAACCAAAGTTCCTTAATTAGGATTTTCGCGTACAACACGACGGGTGCTACGAGGCCAAGTACGTCGAACAAGCGGGCAACTAGCGATAGAATCGCACGCTTAGTTCATTTATCATCTACAGCGACTGTTGTCAAAGAAAAATAATCATCAGCGGGTTCCCAGGTTAATCCAAGGATTTTGAAATTATGTTTATCATTATCCATGCCAGAAAAAATAACTGGTAAGCGGTGAGACTGGGAGAATCTCCAACAAAGCGGGTGAGTTAGTAGCCCATTTGACCAGGTCAAAGGATCCTAACTTAAATAACTCAATTAAATCGCGGGATAATTGTATAGCAATCTGTTCATCAGGAACAGAATAGACATAATCGTCCATAAAAAACTGAGTTTCTACTAATTTAGAAGCCTCAGGATAGCGGTCGCCATGCTCACACGCTAAATTGCGTATTGTGCGCATCGCTAAATAAGGACTAGGCTTTAATCCAAAGGGAACGCGGTTAAAGTGAAAAGTACGTATAGGTTCATTTTTGTTGAATCGATATAAAATTCGTAAATATTTGCGGTGGTGCTCATTTACACCGATCCGTAGGAACATTTGTTTTATATCCGCTGTCATTGCGACAGGGAGGGTACGAAAATCGAGTAATAATAAAAACAAGTCGGCCTGTAAATTAGGTCCGACATGCAGAATGTCATTGAGTGACAACCCCGAGTGTGTTTTGGCACTAGCGTCCAAAACTACTCGAATGCTGTCTTTGTCCGGTCTAATAACGGCGTGATGCGGTATGTAGTAACCCTCTTCTGTTAATTCAGAGTCGGGTACCTCCGATAAATACCCCTGAGTTATATAATCGGTGATAGTTTTATTGTAATCCTCGCGTAGGGTTGGCACGCACGTGAACTTACGCTCGAGCGCAAGTAGCCGCCGATGAGCGACACCGCGTGAATTGCCTAATTCGGAGGGATTGCGCGCGAAAGGTAGATCGACAAAATATCTACCGTCTTTAAATAAAACTGAAGAATTAAAATTATTTTCACACTCTAATTCGTCCGGACTAATAAAACGCTGAGATGGAATTTCCTCTAGCTCAAAAAACTTCTGCAAACTTGACTCGACGTCAATGCTAGCAGGCGCGGTAAACGAAGATGTCATGTGTGTTACGTCACTACTATGACAATCAATATCACCCATCAGTACATATCCGAAACTAGTCAGTATAGCTGGGGGTGCGCGGGTGCCTGAGTCAACCCTATCACCTAAATAAATAAAAGGGAACAGCTGTGCTCCAAGCACAACATCGATTCCACCAGGTACATTCCAGGTTGAGTCAGCAAGCGGTAAATTATTTAAATATGACATATCGTCATTTAATCTGATAAAACTAGCGGGAAGTCTATCTGTAATGCAATCAACAACTAATGCGTGTATATAATACTTATTGTGAGGATTAATCCGAGATTCTATATTGAGATAAATAAAGCCGTGTACAGGTCGTGAGGTCATACCAACACCTTGTAAAGACGAATTGCGTAATTTAATTATGGGTAAGTTCAAACGTTTACAACAGTCCACAGTAATTAAATTATTTTGCGATCCATTGTCTATTAAACACCTGACAACAAGCTTATCTCGGCCGCTGCTATCATATACGTACATCTGCGCGGTAGCTAACAAAATAGTTGTCTCTGTCGGTAAACATATTTTAGCGGCGGCACTAAGCGAGACAGACGTAGCGGCAGGCTCGCTCGGCGTTGAATCACTTTTTACTTCGGAGAAATGTAACAATGAATGATGTGTTTTCTTACAAGTTTTACAAACACTCCGTGATTTACATTTAACCAAAGAGTGGGATAGACTTAAGCAATTTACACAGCCATGTTTCCTTTTAATAAATTCGAAACGAGCTTGCGGACAATTCATATTTTTAAATTGTGGACAATCAAACAGTCGATGATCGACGTTATCACCGTCACACAGCGGGCAGCGGTTATTCGAAGCTGGTTCGCTACAAGATACAAACGCTTTAGCGGTACTTTGAGTATTACTTCGATTGTTAGCTAAACTAGACTTAGCACGCGATTCCGTCTGTGAATTATTAACGTGTGAGCGCTGGAGTACCTTAACATAGTCTTGCATAAATATTATAAACTCCGTATAGGAAGGCAATTCCTTGCCACTCACACGGCTTTCAAATTGTTGAACAGTTTGTGAGTCAACCTTTCTTAAACCACAGTGTAATATCACAAAGTATAATAAGTCTGAAATGTCTAACTGCTTCAATGCAGCGACAGACGCTGAATATCGTTCTACAAATGCATTCAGACTAGCAGCATTGCCGGCGCATCCTTTAATGTCCAGTATATTATTGAGATAATGAATACCTAAACTACGTTTATCTTGATACCTTTTGACAAGACTGTTCCACATAACACTGTATGTATCTCCTGTGGGAACAATGCCTGCAGTTAGTTTTAAGGCATCATGAGTTAATTTACTTATTAAATACTGCAAACACGCTGCGAATCCGTCAGATCAGTATTTAAATGAACATTAGTACGGAACATTTCATAAAACATGGGCCAATTTTCAGTTCTACCGTCGAACGATGGTAACTCGATTGGTGGTAACTTTATGCTTCTACCTCCCTTCTGATCTGATGTTAATGTTTTGCCACTTGAAAGAATGAGATTACGTTTGTATTTAATAGTTGAATATAAGTCTTCAATAGAACTTAGACTCACATAGTCGGGTGGGGTTTCATCAATTTCAAACTGCAACTCATTGATCTGGTCAATTATTGTTTCAAACTTGCTGTAAGATTCACCAATAGATTCAGACTGCGCTAGGAATAACTCGTTCGAGCGTGAATCATAATTAGATATACTTTTGGAAGAATTATACAAGCGATTAACTCGCTCAAAAATTACTTCCTTTTTTAGCAATAAGCTGAGCTAATTTAGTTTCTTGTTTTTGAGTTGCCATTATAAGGCACTATCTAATATTAATTGCTGTAAATTATCGTAAGTACTTGCAATGACTTGTACTTATTTAACTGATACCTATCCAGGCTCGAATGGACCATAAGTATGGAGGGACAGGTGTATAAAATAGCCGTGTATCCTTGCGGGTCGAGGACGACAGAAAAATTATTATCTGGAATGCATAATAATTCAATTTGCCTTTTTTTTGAGCAAACTTTCAAAGAGGAATTGGTGACGGTCAGGTGGCGTTTGTAGCCTAACTCCAGCAAATAATGCAAAAGCGGTACCTGTGCTTCTCCTGGCGAAAGTCTTGAAGAATCCTTCTGGGCAGGTGGCCACCTTGCTTACCCGTGCACTGGTCACTTGAAAGTCTATATTTTGGATTTAATCGGACGCGGGTTATTATTTTTAATTTTGAAAACGTAGCACAGTATATCCCCAAGGATTACGGGATAACGTAATAAAGTTTGCGGTTTTGCGGGCGCGATGAACTGAGATTGAAAAAACTTGGTTTGCGGTGAGACGAAATGCTTCCGTTCGGCGCCGGTGCACTATGACGTCTGACAGCCATCATTAGCTGTCACTAGCCGCAGGATTCTCTAAATCCCGCGACACACAATATCCGCGGCTGCAATATAAGCCTAAGACAGACTACAGACACCTTATAAACCGTCCACAATCAAAAAAATGTAAGGGGCAATAACTTGCCACACCAGCATTGTTAAACTAAAAAGCATTAAATGTCAGAGAAACATTCCTTATTGTTTCTATGTTAATTTAAATTCACAAATAAAATGTATGCATTTATTAATAAAAAAAGACTTGATCCTTCTTATCTAAATTTATTACAAAAAAATGTGAAATTGTTGTAACTACTTATTGTAAAAAAGACACAAAATAACTAAAGTCTAAGTTATAAGTCAAAACCAAACAAAACTCTATATGATAATGTTCTTCTAAAAAAATTAAAAACGAATAAAAGTGTATTCTAGTAATCAGACTCTTAACTAATTATTTTGGTTTTATTATTACAAAAAATCAACATTAAAATGAGATCAAACTTAATCAAAATAATTATAAACTTTTAAATATCGTATTATAAAATCCTGCATAAAAGGAAGGGATCGGAGCTTTTGCGACAAGCTCTTTAAAATATTTTTTTTTATTCGCACTGATCTCCTGTTTCGTGGAATAGGCTCGCTGTAGTGATATTTCTGTTAGTGCTTTCATTTTTTTTCTTTTATTTCTAACATCAACTTCCTGGTAGTTTACTTGCTTATAAGACGTTTTATAGAAAAATACGGTAGCGTTTTGTTTGCTAATTTTTTAAATTTTTATGTCATTCCAGTTGACATTCTGTCCATCGCTATTCGTTGTAAAATTATACCCCCATTCTTCTTGTAAAGATTTAAAATCATAAAATGATTCGTAATCCGGTTCATGCACCAGCAATGGAGGTTTCCATTTTTTGTAACAGGTATGTACTGGTCGGGTGTATATATAGGACCAGACTTTAAATTCTTCTTCACCTCCCTCTCGATGAGGCTATGGACGTTATCAGCCTCGTTTTGTGTGTGACCCCGTATTAGAAATTTATGTTATACTTTTTATGTTTAATGTTTGAACTGCATATAAATACAGTGAAGTGATATATTTATTTTTGTTCTGTCCGCAGTAGGGCTTTCAAATACCGAACTTTTTCAATACCGGTATCAATACCAGTATTGGAAAAGTCAATACCGTGATCCCGGTATCAATACCGGTAGTCCGGTATTGAACGCAAGTTCAATTAGGACATTAATAAAACCAATAAAATACGCCTTTTTATATTTTCAAATCAGTCTTTATTGTTCTTATTTATTGAAAATAATAAAATGAATACGTTATACATAGCTTTCTTAATTCTTATATAATAATTTGGTGTTGGTTGATTATTTAGGTAGGACTAGGAATTAGGAACATAATGAAAACTTAAACTTAATCTACTCTTTTTGCAGGAAGGCATTTCACATAGACTTTGTTTGTACAATATCAAAAAAATATAAATTTCTTATTATTACCTAAATGTCATCATGTCTCATGTAAAAATAAATATAGGTATCATTATTTGTAGAGGTGCAAGTGAGTTAAGTATAGCTTAACTAGCTAATTAGCTAGCAATCATTTTAGTGACATTATTAATAATTATGTAATAAAAAACAATCAAAATCTAAAACTAAACAAGTAACAAAATAAATCAAGCGTTAATAACAATTTCTGAAAACAGTAAAAAAATGTAAAAGTATATAAATAAAAAAAGGTAAAAGGTGCGCTTCCCTGGTGCGCAGGGTGTGGGGGCAGCACCAACAGTATCCTAAGCATGATTGCCAGTCGCCTGGACTGTGTTTATGTGGGTCGCTGCTGTGCAATTACTCATGGGTGAGATCGCAAAAATGAAATCGCATTCAATGTTGAATCAAACAGCGAACTTCTGAGCCTGTTACATAAATAGCCTACTGAAGAAAAAGCACGTTCTGCTTCTACACTGGTAGGTACCACAGACAGTAAATATCTGTAAGCTGCCGATAGAAATATCTCCCGACCACCGCCAGCAGTTTCGAAGACACACATCTCTACTCTTATTATAGATTTAAAAGCACTCTTGGTTTTAGGCAATTTGGATATCTCTCTCTCCCGACTCCCGAATCCTTAAAAAGTCTCCGCATATCTTCGGATGTGCAAAACTTGCTCAAAGGGATACCATCCAAAGCTGCCATCCTTGAAACTAATTCTGGTCTTGATCCTTTTTCTTTGGATGTTGAAGCTTGTGGATCTTCTGACTCTTTTGATTTGGATGATGAAGCTGTGTTTTCTTGTGTATTTAATTTATGTATTGAGCGCATATGAGTGCGCAATCCGCTTGTGGTTCCACCAACAGTCTTTATGATTTTTTTGCATAGGTTACAGTTTGCAGTGAGTCGATCGTCAGCGGCAGTGAAATTATCCCATATGCCAGTAGTAGTACGTTTATTTAACCGCTCAGGCCCGTGGCTCAATAACGTCATCTCTCAATCTCAAAAAAAACATTTTTATTCGATAACTACTTTCAAATCGCGCGCCGCGAGGGCTCCTATTCGGAGCCATTGGGGCTTTATCGGTTAAAAACTTTTTGTAAGTTTTCGAATCTGATCTCTCTGGAGTCGACCTAAAACAAGAAGAGACCATAATTACCTTCGATTATTTATATGACATATAAATAATGATTCTAATCTGTAATTTATCTGTTCTCTGTATGCGATAAATAACACCGTATTTGCCGTGCGCTCGCTATCGCTACACACACACAGGAGTCGGGATTGTCTTCTCTTTTCGCAATCGCACCGCACAGTTTAAACTAGTTTTAGGCCATCTTACAAAATACGTACCAAATGTGCCAGTCGGTAAACAATAGGCATGGCAGCGCTGATTTGACCAAGCTTCAAGTTATTTATTTCATAACAAAAATACATTTGTGTCTAAATATCTGCACAGTAGGTACACAAAAGAAACAACATAAACAATTACTTAAATGCGCAAGGTTTATTTTTACTTGAGTTTACGACAAATTAAAGATCTACTTACATGTTGTTCGCCAAGAACGTTTTGGGTAAGACACGAAGAGGCAGCAACGACGGTAATCTAATTAAACTAGCAAAAATACGCGCTAGTAGATCACAACATCACAGTCACAAGTTAACACTACACAATAACAAAGTCTATAGACACGTTATTCCGTCGCCTTTGCGAAACTGACTGACAATAACAAAAACTACACATAATTACAGCTCGATTTCGGGCATTGTCTCAGGCCGGGTGCGGGAGGGTGAGCTTAAGTGTGTGAGAATAAGACATTTTCAGATCTAATGTTTGTAATACCGTAATCACGGTATTGGGGCGTCAATACCGGTATTGTAAAAGGCCAAAATAAAATCCGTGATCACGGTATTACGGGATCCCGGAATACCGGTATTGAAAGCCCTAGTCCGCAGTAGTTGTCGGAATAAAATATAACTTCCTATTCATCATCGTCTTCATCGCTTAAATCTTTCAAATATGCCCATACACATGAGCCGATCTCAATGGCGCCACTCTCCGACCAGAAATAACAATGCACATTTTTATATGCTACATTACAGTTAGGGAATGCAGAACCGGTGCTGTTTTAAAGAACCGAGATTTTTGGGACCTTCTGGCTTAAGAACCGGGATTCCCGGTACTATCGATACTTTTGATACTTTAATAAGTCTTTGTAAGAGAGTTTAAAGTGTTGAAACGGAGAAAGTAAAAAAAGACGAAATGACAGGGCAAAGTAAAAACATTTTAATCAAATCAAATAAAACGTTTTATTTCTTGTTTTATAGACACTAAATCAGTCTTATTTAGTATAATTTTACTGGTAATTACGCATATTATGCCAGCAACATTTTTTAACATTAAACGATTTTTATACCTAATCCTACATAATATATAACAGAAACATTTATTAAACATCTTCACTTTACCAAACAAATGAACATGGCTCTTATTGCAATTCTGCATAACCAAATTATAATTTAAAACTTACGTAACATCTACAAAAAAAAGGAACTATGGAGTTTTAGCGTAGCATTAATCAGTCTCAATATTTATTGATTAGATAATCTTAACAAACATTTTTTAAATTTTAATCTTATATAATAATTCAACAATAGTTTGGAACAACTTGAATCGACAAATTCTTTAAATCAACTTGGCTCTAATTATACATTTAAGAAAAAATAAAATAAAAATATAACTTTAAACTTAAATATTTTTGCAAAACTTAAACATAGGTATTCATCCTTACAATACTATAAATAAAAATACCCAACTAATACTTGCTCAGACCAATATTACATTGGTCTGATTCTTATAGTTAAAATGGGGGCACTCAATAATCTAGGTTAGGTAGGTACCTGTTTATTTATTTTTTTGAGTATTTCTCTCCTGCCTATATATTGATCTTTAAAATATAAGAGCGTCCAAACTCTTATCACTTAAACGTGATCTTATTTTATTGCAAAGGTACCCAGCGGAAGAAAAAACTCTTTCCGGCTCTACACTTGTCGGTGGAATTGTTAAAAGAAAGTCGAAAGCCTGCGACAAATAACGTCCACGATCCCCTCCGTTCTCAAAAAGAGCCATTACGATCCTCACATTCGTATTAAGGTCTTCACTGTGAGTCATTCTTGTTCTTTTACAAGCAGTAGCTTTTTTAAGCTCTGCATTAAGCTCCTCTTTTTTTGATTGAGGTTCACTTTCTATCTCTTCATCTGTATCTGACGGCAATTGAGCTGTTTGAAAAAAAGAATCTCCTAAAGTACGCCTTAGCAGTTCCACTATCTTCCTGCATATTTCGTCACTACTTGGCCGAGTAAACACTGACAAATCTTCATCATGTGCGTTGGAGAAGTACATTTCAGGGTTTTGCAAATATGTTAATATTGATGTTTCCGGCAATCGACGTTGCCTGTATCTGTTTTTCAGCATCGTCAACATTTTTGCGGCTATACTGTTATTTATGGTGGACAATTTCTTTAATGCGAATTTTACAGCTATATCTGCAGTTAATAGTGTCGCATCTCGCTGGCATAACGCTTCCAAAATTGTTCTGATAATGTCAAGTACCTCGTAAAGTTCTGTCATATTCTGCCAGTCTTCTTCTGTAAAACATATATGTGACTTCACATCAATTAGTGCCTTCACTATGCACGTTCGAAGTTTCAGAAACCGCTCCAGAGTATTTGCTAAACTGCCCCATCGCGTTTTCGAGTCACTTGTCAGTGCAAATTCTTTATTAAAATCAGCGATGACATATTTTTGTAGTATGTCGTCGTTTTTAGTTGGTGATTTCCTGAATAACTTGACAACGGTTTTTACCTTTGAAATTAGATCGTGATATGCAAACTCTCGTTCGTCGAGCGATGAATTATTTGATTCCACAACCTCCACGGCATCAGAGTCGTCGTCAGAACCGTTGTCAGAAGCGACATATTCATTGGTGCTGTTTTTCCGAGCTAAATCCGATAAAGGAACGTCGTCGTCGTCATCACTTGATTCAGCGTCAGCAAAACTGATTATCGGCTCCATTGGTTCTTCAGGTATTGCATTACTTTTCTTGTAAAATACATCAACGATCGCAAGTTGAAGGGCATGGGCAATACAAGTTTGGTGGTAGGACGTCAGAAATTTCCCAAACTTAATCATCATACTGCATCCGTCTGTTGTTTGAGCTACGATATCTTTTTCTAGAGTCACTCCAAACTCTGTTAATTTCAACTTTATTTATTCGATGCATCTTTTTGCTGATAATGAACCGTGCACTCTTATTAGTCCTAGATTTTTTAAATTTTCGGGAAAACGCTGTGAGTGCAGATTCAGGCTAATATATCTTCTGTTGCGAATGGACGTCCACTCGTCAAAAGATATAGAAAATGTATGTCCTTCTGTTAATAGTCTCTGGATTTCGCCGATCAGTTGTTGTTTTCTTTTGTCTGCTTGTTTTATTACAATATTTTGAATTGAATTTGCAGCATTCGGCAATTTATGTCCGGATTTTCGAAACAGCATTCGCAGATCTTCAGACTCCACAAATGTTCGGAAAGGATATCCATCCATAGCTGACATTCGGGAAACCATGAGTTCCATGGAAGGATTTGCGTCAGATTCGTAGTAATCAGTTAATTTCGCTTTTTTCTTTGGTATTATTTCAGTATTTGTCGATGTTGAAGGAGATTCGACACTTTGAGGAACTTGACTATCTGCTGTGTTCATGCTTATCTGATGCACATTTTTCAAATGCTTTTGGAGACCACTCGTACTACCTCCAGTACACTTCAAAATTCTATTACACGTTTTGCATTTCGGGTTATTTTTGTCTTTAGATCTAAGGCAATAATGCCATACTGACGATTTATCGTAGGCTTTATTAAGGACTGCCTCAAAATCCATCTTCTGTAACAAAATATAGAGTAATTATTGAAATACAAAGTTAAACGAAAAACGTTGGTACCGACTAAATTACTTGATGTTTAATCAATAGCACAGTGCACTGTAGTTTTAAGGCAAAGTATGCAACATTAAAAAAAAGCTTATTAAAAATATCATTAGAACAGCTAATATTATTCGTCTACGAATAAAATAAGCTTCCCAACCCCATGTAGGTTGGTAAACAAACAGCTAGTCGTACCTAAACTACTTCTTGCTTAACAGTAATACAGTGCATTGTAGTGTTACTGTGCCGTAAGTAACATTAAAAATAAACTGAATATGTAAAACTTTAGAACAGCAAATTTTATTAGTGTACGTATGAAATAAACTTCCCAACCAATCCCATGTCGGTTGGTGGCTTGGTGAACAATCAGCTGCTCGTATTTTATGTTCAAAATGAGGATGGAGAATGAGAATGGTGGCTACAATAACTAAATAATTATATAAAGCCGCTCATGTTTCATTAATTTTGTTTTATAAAAATAAATACTCACTTTCCAAAAGAAGTAGTCTTGTTTGAGTAGTTTTTGCAAAGCACTGTATACTGAAATCCCACTAGCACAACATTCCGAAGACGCGATCACAATCTAACTAAGCGGGACCAGGGTTGCCAGGCGTTGGATGTTTTTCCTCGTACCAGGGTTGCCAAATATCTCGTAATTTCAGAACATAATCTCGTAAAAGTAAAAAAAAAAAAGTAAATTCCATAGTTTACACAATGTATTTCCTTCCATCTGGTTTGCATTAGGAATATTGGCTGTTAAATCAAACAAATTACAACTGTGATTCACATTTTAATAAGTTCACTTAAATGAGTAGGTACAAATGATTAATTAATATAATAAATTCTATTAAAGTACTAAGTACGTGGCTAATTACATTAAAATGTCAGGGAGATTACTTAAATCATCTTTGTTATTATTGTACAGTGTTTCAGTTGTCATTCTAGAATATATTTCCTTAGAGGGTTCAAATGTTATACAATTTCCTTGACGATTTGGGCCCTTAGCACAATCGGCAGCTAAAAGTGTACCATTTACTGTGTCTGTAATAAGACGATTTCTAAGGTCTGTTTTAATTAAATTTGTCTTACTGAAAACACGCTCACAGTCTGCATTTGCATGAGGTAAAGACAGAACTGCGAAAGTGAAACTGGCCAATTGGGAAAAATCTTGTGTTTTAAGTAACATTGCCCAGAACTCATCAGGATCTTTAATATCTTGAAGCCGTTCTGGGTACCGAGCTTTTGCAATAGGCAGTCTTCTCCATTGATCGTCTATCTGTTGCTTTTGGTTATCACTGAAAGATGCAGTTATGCGTGGTAAGACTTCCATAAGGGGCATCAATGTTGGGACGTGATCCCTGAAATCATTAGAGAGAGCTGATTCTGGTCCTAAGGCTTGAAGTTTTGACAGCACAGGGTCTTCCATATCGTACCGTTTTCTTATCTCTAAAGCACCAGTCCTAAGGAAATTTCTGCAGCTTGTGAAAAACTGTGCCTTTTTTGCGGGCTGCCTGACCACATCAGGATGTTTTAGTAGTTCGTATACTTTAATTCCAAGATACATTGCGGCGTCATGTAATTGGAATTGCTCATTTTTAGGGTCCACTTCACTTACATTTGGACGCATAACATATTCTCGTTTTAAATAACGTAGGAGAAGTTCTTGATATAAATCTCGAATTTTATCATGCAGCTTGTGAATAACCACTTTTTAATTTTGGAATTCTAGATTGAATTTGGAGAACAAAGGCAGGGACCAGTCGAGAAAACAAAAATATAACTTGTGAAAAGGATCACACAGCTTTTCCAAGATGGATATTGCTCGATTTTTTACCTCAGCGTTTCCTTTGTGTTTGTAGTGAAATCAATAAAAAATAAACGCAGTGCTTCCCATTGCTCTAATATTCTTGCGACTACTGCTGTTAGGGACAGCCATCTGATTTGAGATGGTTTCAAGATTTTATGTGGCTCAATTTCAAGAAAAGATTGAAACTTGCGGAAATCAAACTGCCTTTTGTCACTGTTTTTAAAAAAGTTATATATGTCACGAGCTAGTTGTTCTGCTGATTCCGGAAGTTCCTTACAAGCCTGACTTGCACATAGGTGTGCTGAATGGCAAACACATTTCGAAATAAAAATCCCTGGTAAGTCTCGCAGTAAACGTGTTTTGACTGAATCATTTTCGCCCATCATGACGTTACATCCATCCGATCCAAAGCCAATCATGTTTGTAAGTGGCACATTACGACTGGTAAAAGAATTTACTAACGCTCTGTATATATTTTCAGCGCTCGCCGTAGGAACTTCATCGGTGCCCGTTTCTGTCTCTTTAAAAATCTTATACAATTCCCAGAATACGCTGCAGATTTTCTGAGCATCTTTGTCAAAATAACGTAACACAACACAAGCCGTTTTAATCGTAGATACGTCTGTGGTCTCATCAGTCAGTGCAGAAAAAAAAGTTGATTTCAACTTACTCGCCAAATCAATTTTGTGCCCTTCCATTTTTTACAACTGCAGTGAGTTTAGTACGCTTAAGTTGAATTTCCTGTACTAATTTTGAATCGGTAATAATATCTTTTAACAGATTAGTCAAATGGTCGGCCACAGAAAAAGCAATATTATGTTCTGAATAAAATGCAGCTAGTTTAATTTCAGCTCGATCCTTTTGTTTATTTTTTGCAGGCGTACACGCCTTAAAACCAAACGAAGATAATTTTTGGGATTGTAGACCCGAGGAACCAAGTTTGTTTCTTAACCCTTAAATGCATGATTTTTTTTATAAAAATGAAAAAAATATATTACATTTGAGATAATGTGTAGATTCATGGAAAAATAGTAAAAAAAAATCCGTATATATATTTTAATATATTTTTTTTAAAAAAAGGTATGTTTCAAAAATGAAACACTATGCATTAGGGATCTAAAATATAGTAAGTTTAAAAGTATAATATTTTCGGTGTGTTTATGTCGTATATACACATCAATTATTGTGAAATAAGGAAAAACAGTTAGAATTTTGTTTTGAGCATAGGTACACATTGCATTTGTTGCATTTTATAAAGCTCAAAAGTTTACATCCAGGAAATTGACAACGTCTTCTTGCGTCTTCTTGAATCTGTTCTTACAAGCTCGTGGCCAACTCTATCAAGTCGAACGTCTTTGGTAGGCATAGAAGGTAAGTTAACTGTCCTTTTCTTTTTACAAATAGCTTCTTCCAGACTTGAGCTTGGTCTTCCTCTCTTACTCTCTCTGTGTGTTCCATATTTTGTCAACGTTTCAGCCAAGTCACTGCGAAACTCTCCCAAATCCATAAGGCTTTTAGGGTTCACTCCCTTTTGTTTGTTTACTTTTAGATATAGTACCCAGGCGTTTATAATAGTTATATCCAAGAGATGATAAAACATTCTGAGGTACCACTTTCTTGTCTTCATATGGACGCGGTAACGACCTAAAAAACTGTCCATAAGATCGACCCCACCCATATGAGCGTTATATTCTAGTATTACCTTAGGACAGGAAATAGGCAGCCTTCTTTTTTCTTTTTTGTCATACCTCTCTATAGTCTCCGACGGTTCAGCTCCAACATACGTGGACAGAAGAATAACTGGTTTATTGTCTTTCCAGCTAACCGCAGCTACTTCTGTCCCTTCGTAATTGGACACATTTTCCTCGTAGTGACCTCTAGGTACGGATTGTTTCATTACCTCAGATTTTGTTGGTAATTTGCAATTCTTGCCTAACCTATTTCTTTGCACTGTTCCTAGGCAGTAAATTCCTTGCTGTGCAAAATAGTGCATCAGGGGCAAGTTTGTGTAATAATTATCGAAATAGATTATGTGGTTCCGATTTCTCGGCACCCCACGTGTAAGTCTAATAACTGTATCTGAAACAACACCAAGCTCTGGTTCTGCTGGGAGACGCTCGTGTGTCATTTTACCAGAGTAAATTTCAAAATGGTAAGCAAAGCCTTGCAAGCAGCACATAACGAATAACTTGAAGCCCCATTTATGTGGCTTATTTGGTAAATATTGTTTTAAAAAATGCCCTATTTTCGTGGCACACATTTGCTCGTCCACTGATAACCTCTGCTCATATGGAAACGAACCAAATCTGTTATTTAGATTATCGATTATTGGTCTTAGTTTATGGAGCCTATCATGGTTGATATGGCTTGTAGGCAAATGTTTGTCATTGTCATTGAAATGAATGAAACTTCTTATCTTTTAAAATCTGTTTAGTGACATGGTTTCAGAAATAGGGGCAAATCCAAATTTTGTTGACCAATATGATCGTATATTGGGATATCGAAAAACGGACATAAATGTGAGTATTCCTAAATACTGACGCAATTCTGTGGTCGTAATTGATTCCGGTCGAGCTGGATTTTTTTGTATGCTGTACCTATTGCTTTCTTGCACTATGTGTTCAAAAATTTGATCGGTAAAAAAGTAGGAAAAAAATTGATACGGTGTCTCTAGGCTTGTTACTTCGGAAAGATAAGCAGTATTGCCGTCAAACAATATTTTATTCTCGTCAAACTGAAAGCTTTGCTTTTTCCAAATAAGTTGTCGGTTGCTGATAGGTGTACTCGCCGGAATGTGCTGGTTTGATCCAGAAGCAGTTGATTGATTGTCATTACTGGTACTATTATTATTCGAATTAGGAGAATCTGAGTTATTTACGTCATCCGTCGGCTCATCTTCTAGCACCTGCAGCAGATCTTTTCTCGACGGATAGAAGTCTAAGTCGTCTCCATCGGACTCGCATTCATCCTCCGATAATTCACCAGCTTCCAATCTTCGAAGTATATCCTCTATATCATCGTCCTTGCAATTTCTAGCAGCCATCTCTGTAAAAAACATATAAAGCCATGCACAAATACCCATCCGCCACCAAATTACCGCTAAGACTATAATGCAATTTATTTTGTCGTTACTGCATACCGTATCATTTTTGAAACACATGAATTTTGGGACAAAAACTATCGAATTCATGCAAAATGAGAAAATAAACCAGAAAAAGCAAAAAATAGAACTACTTACCAATACAATACACTTTTTCTTATAAACTTCACTCTTAACTAATTTTTATTGTTTTTCAAAAGTTGTAAGTATGTACCAGTCGCGCCAAAGTCGTAACGTTGGTTATAAAATGACAGTTTTGTTCGCGCGTATTTTGAATACCGTTATTTTTTTTTTAATTCGTCATGTGCACTAGTAAAGGAAACTATACATTCAGCCAAGTTTGACGTCGCACAGACGAGTATTTGACTTAAAAAGTCGATCAAAATTATTTTGTGATTTTTATAGATCGGATATAAAATAAAAAGTAGTTTAATGTGATAATTTTGTATTTAAAACATCAGACACATGTACAATTTTACATTAAGTAGAGAATGGTTGACTGGTAATGAATTCCTTGTTGCATTAAGTCCGCCTTTGTACCATTACTGTACATGAAGTTTAAATAAAAAGTTTTTACATCACCAATCTTCTAATCAGAATCACCTTCACTAGATCCATCGTCCTCCTCATTGTCAAACTCTGTAGACGAGACGTACGATGTCTCCGGGAGCAAGAGTTCTAACGCTTCATCGGAAAATGGCTTACTTTTTTTTCGTTGCCTTTGCCTGGTACTGCTCAAAAAGGGATCCAAAGTTAGCAGAAGTCTGTTTAGCACATCTTTGTTACAGTCTTCGCGCGAAAACTTTCTGGAAAAATTCTGCCTATACATGCGGAAGTGTTTGTTTCTGGCCTCAGCCGCCTCTTCCGACAACTGGCCAATAGGCAGAATTGCGTGATCAATTACTGTGGCGCCATGTCTTAAAATTTTGTGCATTGTAGGCGACATGGGGTGCCACTCATACAAATCTACATATAGCTTTGCAGTTTGTTCAGCAAAGTTTTCAAATTTCTGCGTATCAATTTTGAGCCCATTTGACAAAGTCTCCAATATGACACTGCATTTTTTTATTAGATTGATGTCAATACCAGTAATGCGGGAAGAAGTTTCGGGATTTGAGAAAAACCTCCTTGCAGTGTTCCCATCATTGCTGTTCCCAAACCCTGCCTTCGGAATATCCACTAGCAGCCCCATTTCCTCTTTAAAAGCCTCTTGAATTTTCTTCTTTCTTTCTGCTACTATATTTTTATGTTCTTTAGTTCTTGCCTGCCATTTTTTTATGGGTATTTTATATGATAGATGAAGAAGTGATTCAAAAAATCGAATTTTGGCGTGTAGTGTCGACAGCCTAAATTTAAGACTGTCAGGATTCTCTATGTTTTTCTTAATAAGTTTGTTGAAGTCTTTTGATGTTTGCCCACATATATAGCACCTCATAGTCGATAGCGTGTTTGTTGCAGCATTGCAAACCTTTGCATCAATCATGGTAAAAGCTAACGTGTGCTTTATTTTAAATATACCACCATTTGTCCTCGGTATTTCACTTTTTTTCAAGCTTTTGATTTGATTCTCTATGTAAGAGATTTCTTCATTTGTGATGTCTTTTGTTTCGTGAACAAAACGGATACGTATGGGTCGGCAGTATCTTGCAGAAGAAGGTACTGGGTTTTGCCAAATTATCTTCTTTTGGTCACCAATATGGCAAATCAGTCGTAAGGGCACAAATGAACTCTGAAATATTGAAGAATCACTGTCTGTACTGTTACCAAATTTTTGTTTAAATTGTTGTTGTTGTGAACCATCACAACCCCATTTTGATAAAAGCTCTAAAGAGCTTATTTCTTCTTCATTTATACTTTCGAGTACTTCATCTAAGTACATACATAACCGTGCAGATGTATGATCCACAAGATCCTGCAAGTTTATCTCAGCACATGTTTCTGTAATTCTCATCGACTCTTCACGCGGATAACAGTCTTTTTTGGCTTTTTTAACAAGTGAATAACACGGATAAACGTTTTTGTTTGCAGCATGAATAACTTAGTATTGTTTTCTTGTCAAATCAGCTTCCACGAAAATAGCTAATGCTTGTGATGGTGTATGCTTTTTGACTACCACATTTTGTGTTGAAGTATACCGTGTTCTGTACTTTTTGGCTCTTGTTGGCGTTAAAGTCATATCTTTCATAACTTTAGCCGCGTCACTATGTCCTGCAGCACGTTGACTCATTTGGGCTGCATAGGTTAACTCTTCAAAGGGTATTTGTTCCCTCAAATCCTTTGTTTTGCGCCTCTTTGCTTGATCGCTCAATTCCTTGAATTCTTTAGTTGGTCGGCCGGCCTTTTTTGTTGTCCACGCAGGCAGTGTAATAAAAGTATTTAGCCATTGTTCATTTTTTGTTAAGAAGCGTTCTTCCTTGTTACTGACGGCTGTCCATTTTTGTTTAAACTGATACTTAAATGATTTTAAGGCACTTCTCAACGAACCTTGTTTATTTTCAGGGCATTTCGTGATTATTTTAAGACGATTTTCTAAAAACTCAAACTTTTGGTCAATTTTTCTGTCTGAACATTCTTTTATGACTTCATAGAGCGATTTTCTAGTCATCTCCATCGACGTCATTGGAGATTCTGGAATATAAAAATAAATATAAAACACTGTTTTATAAAAGCTGATTTCGATTAATTTCGCAAAAAATCATTTAAAAAAAATGGCGTGTATATGCGGGTAATTTTCCTTTAAAATCCTTATTAAGAATAACGAAACTATATGTTACATCCAAAATCATAAGTTAACTAGGTTTAACTTATAAACAAAAACACCTTTAATTACAGAGTTTACAAAATAAAAGTTGCATTTTTTATGGAGTACATTTAAGGTGCAAAATGTCACTTAAATAAAGTGTAATTTCAAAATAAACATGCTTTTATAAAGCAACGACATACCTTCTTCCAAAATATCCATAATGGTTATCACATAATTTCACCAAACACAGATTAAATGCAATTTAAAGATCACGTTTTAACTGCAGTGCCGAGAACAAAGACATACGATTCACGCAACGACTGGGTTCCGACTGCTGCTACGGTTGGTGGAGGGGCGGTGCATGGCCAAATTTGCCGTTAAGTGACGTAATAGCTATCGGGCTCTCACGATACAATAGTTGTAAAGCAATATAATAAATTTCGACTTTTCGACTTTTGATCGGATATTTTGATGAAATACTCGTCTGTGCGTCAGGTAAAATTTGTAGCTGACAGTTGGCTATGAAGTTGGTGTTTCAGTTTTGATACGCCATGCATTTAAGGGTTAAATGTTTTTTTGATTGTGCGTGACTTTTGAGATTTGAGATTTCGGCTACTAAGGAACTTGATGGACAGAATGCGCACTTCGCCCTTTGAGGATTTTTAGGATCTGGCTGCAGCCAGTCTCCAAATATCGGATCCTGTAACCATTCATCCCGAAAAGTTTGAGAATGATGTTTAAAAACGGTGTCACCTGTTTTTTTTGCTGTCCATCCTCCCTTTTTAGTTTTTTTTCTAGGTGGAGTGGGTGGAGATTCACTGTCACTACTCATTATTTTAAATTAATCACTGAATAATTCGGAAAACACATCAAAATGCACTGGAACTCAACAAACTTCAACTAGTACTGAGTTAAATTATATTTCCCTACGTGTTTCGGTTAGAGCAAGGGAGATAAGAATCCGATATTTACATGAGTGCAACAAGGATAACTACAAAGAAATACATTGAGCGGGAATTCCCCGGTCAAAGACTACAGAGGTAATGAATCTAGTGATGTGCTGAGTGAGTCGATCGTTTATTACGATGTTTATTGTAAAATTTATTATAATATTTTGATTTGGATACATGGTGCAGTCAGAGGAAAGTTAAAACGAGGTTAAAATCTCGTAAAAATATATACGAGATTTATTTTTTCTCGTATCTCGTACAGAGACCGCTAAATCTCGTAACGTTACGAGATTTCTCGTACATCTGGCAACACTGAGCGGGACGCGCGTCTACAAGATGGCCGCCACCTGCCCCTCCCGCACCTCCGCACCCTCGCGCATCATGCTCTTGTATTACAGGTAGCAACGGTGGTAGCTAGGTAGTATAGTAACAGTGCAGCGGTCGGATTTTAGGCAATAAAATTAGAAAAATTCTAAACGCGAATCTTTTACCGAAAGTACCGAAAGAACTGGGATTTGGTTTTGGAAATTCCGGTTCCTAAAACAACGCAAATTTCCGGGATTTCCCGGTACTTTCGGTTCCGGGATTTCCCGGGACTATTCACTAATTACAGTCCTTTCCAATTAGCTCCGTCACGGTTAAATTATAACAATTAAGTTTAGACTTATAATAAAAAGAGGAAGTATCGCCTTTTGGGCACTGTAATACTGCCTCCAAATCATATGGTGCTCCCACATTGCCGTTATAAAATGTTTGTAAACATTTTATAACACCAAAACATTTACTAACAAATGTTAACAATTGTTGCACTTTGTTAGAAACTGTTACATGTTATAAGTGCTCCTACATTGATGGAAAATGTTTAAACATTTTATAACATCTAGTATTGGCTCGCAGTTTGGTTTCGCCTTCTGAGGGCCGAGGACGTCTACACGAAAATGGAAGAAGATTTGCTCATTGGAATAGCTTTTATTTTTTGTTTAAAAAAGAAGAAAAAACGCTCTTATTGGATGCGCCAAACGCTAAAAGCTAGAGGAAAATATAGTGCCACAGACTATCTCAAGGATTTGGGTATTGACGGTTGCTTAAAAGATTTTATAAGAATGAACAGTTCCGAATTTGAATATCTACAAAATTTAATTGGGGCAAAAATAGGCAAACGAGACACTACATTTAGAAAATCTGTAAGTGTGACGGAAAGACTTGCGGTAACGTTAAGATTTTTGGCAACTGGTAGCAGTTATAAAAGTCTTGGAAATGTGTTCAAGTTGTCAGACCAAGTGATATCTATTATCGTACCAGAAGTGTGCGAGGCTCTCAATGAGGTTTTAAAGGAATACATACAGGTAAGTCAAACAACATTTTTAATTATTTTTTTATTTACTTTTAATATGATCTAATCTAATCATACTTTAGGTAGGTACCTACCTTACCTTACTAATAATTTTTTTAATAATTAACAAACCAAACATGTATTTTTTAATTTTTGATTGATTCCAACAAATCGTTTAATGATTGGGTCGAATCTTGGCTTGATTCCGATAAATTAGACGGACTCTGTGTTCTTGCGCTGGTACGAGTATGTGTCCTGGAGTTATCCGAAGAACTGGTTTCAAATGAAGCCGAGGGACTCGGTGCGGTGTAGTATCCTCTCGAGCTACAGTCAGCATTATTTACCGAAAAAGTGGATAGATTTGGTTCAGAGTTGTATCCCCAGGAACTACTAGCGGTTGGGTCTGTAAAGGTTGTTGGAAAATCATATTGTCCCATTGTCGCATTGTACAAAATATTGTTAATGTGATGTTGAGCAGTATTCTTAGCATGACTGTTTTTTATTTGTTTCAGTTTCATCGAGACATACTCTCCAAATGCGTCATTTTCATCCCTGCTTTTTCTAGATTCGTACATTCTTTGTAAAATATTTACAGCTTCTTGTTGTGTTGGATCTTGTTCTACTTCAGGCCGTCTTCTTTTCCGAAATGGTTTTGGGGTGGCGAAAGGCGTGCCCGTAGTTTCATCAGTGACAGTATTTCCTGTTTCGTTCAAACTGAGAGTGTTTTCTGAAGCAATTCTGTTTTCTTCGTTACCCTGAAAGAATAGAATTAAACGATAATTTCAAGTTATAGGCGCGTCAAATTAGCTAAAATTGTAAAAAAATCTATAACCGCGATTTTCTTTTTCTATTACTTAACAACCCTTAACTGAAATCATATTTTTTTATAGTGTATTCTATTAATATTTCATACTTAATAAAAATATCCAATAAAATTTGTTAGAATAACGAATTATAAATTTATTTTTCGCGCCTATTTCTTAATCTTCTATTTTTGTTCCAGATACCAACAACACCTCAAGAGTGGCTACACGTGGCAAATTCATTTGAAGAAAAATGGAATTTCCCAAATTGCTTAGGAAGTATCGATGGAAAGCACGTAGCCATACAAAAGCCAATTGATAGCGGCAGTGAATATTACAACTATAAAGGATTTTACAGCGTTGTACTTTTAGCGATAGTGGACGCAGAATACAACTTTCTGTACGTGAATATTGGCTGCCAAGGACGCATAAGTGATGGCGGAGTTTTCGCAAACACAAAATTTCGAAATAAAATTAACGACAATAGTTTGAAAATACCCAGTGACAGCTCACTACCAGGCAGAAACAAACCTGTTCCTTATGTGTTCGTAACAGATGATGCGTTCCCTTTAGAAAAACACTTATTAAAACCTTTTCCAGGACCACAGGATAGCAATTCTAAGGAAAGAATCTTCAGTTATAGACTGAGTCGTGCGAGGAGAACAGTAGAGAACGCATTTGGGATTTTGTCAGCCAGATTTAGAGTTTTACGAACTACAATATTATTAGATCCAGAAAAAACTACTACTTTAATTATGACATGCGTGCTACTGCATAATTTTATAAGAAAAACTGAATCGAGCATGATTTACGCTCCATCTCAATACTATGATGGAGATGACATAGTAACTGGTACACGTATCGATGGACAATGGAGATTAGAACAGCAGCAATTAACACCACTTGAAGCATGTGAATCCCTGACAGATGATGGGAAAGAAATAAGAAAAGAATTCGCAGAATATTTTTCAAATGAAGGGTTTTTGGACTGGGCATCTAAATATTATTAAAAGACGTTAAAATAAAACTCACCTGCAACCCTCCATCGACAGTTAAACTTGGAATATTTTTGCCTTTAAGGAACATGAGTTTTTTAAATGCAAACCATTTACTTGACTCATTAGCTCCTGCACCAGATTTATTAGATTTACATTCTCGGTTAAATTGACCTACGAGTGATCGAATCTTTTTTTCAATTACTTTTTTATCCATATTAAATTCACTGGCAATTTCCATCCAAGCATCGTGTTTTTTATTTCGGTCTTTGTAGCTCTCTGACATCGTGTTCCATAGTACTTCTCTTGCTTGAAACATTTCAATCAGTTTGTAAACATCATCGTTATTCCAATTACCGGACATATTTTATTGCTTGGCGCACGCGCAACCACTAATACACACGCACAGCGATGCACGCTGACACAAAGGGACTGACAAGCGAGACACCACGCGCAGCGACCTGCGTACTCTAACCCCCACCGCACCGCACCGCACCGCCTATCCCGCCATCACCCTTATAAAATGTTTACAAACAAAAGATAACACATAATTACGATGGGTGCAACCGGAGGATCCAAAAAAAATGCAGATTTATTTTAATAAACTAATTTATTACTGTATTACAAAGTATTGAAATTACGACTAATTATACTAGAGTGTCAATTGGTCGATGTCAGATCCAAAAGTGCCGCTCCACGTTTTTATGTTTCTATGGAAAGGTTCGATTGACGTCAATTGGTCACGTTATGCTGGGCTTGCGTTTCGTGCCCGTAGGTGCCGTGTGCAATGTATATGCAGGTATGCCGATGCAGCGGTCTATTAAGGTTGACCATGCGTAACACCTCCCCCCGTAGAACAGCGAGTATCGATGGACTTGTTCAAGATGGTCGCTGGTAGACATCCAGGGTCAATCCTTATTTGGCTTGGGTTGATAGTGCGTGGTGATGGGATTGCATAGACGACTTCAGGGTTGCTGTTGAAGTTTTCTGTGATTTCTCTGGATGCTTTTCTTATGCGCAGCCGACGATAGATTAGAGTGGCGATGAGTGCGCATGTACCGGATAGTGCGAGGTACATGGGTATAGTAGTGTGGTAAATGACGGGATCGGTGGCGTTATCTAAATGTACAGGCAGTTGCGTCGCTATCTCGTTGCTAAGCGTGTGAAGTTTTTGTAGATTTGGCGAATTTAGGATGAGTTTCGGATAATTTTCAGGCCTCGACTCGTTGTATAGGGGCATCCCAATGATCTTCACGACATGTCCTTTGATGTGGTCGTCAGTGTTGGAGATAGTGAAGGCGGGTGTTCTCAGGTTACAGTTGAGGGGGATGATTGCCAAATAGCTGCCTCGTAGGGTCCGGTACTGTTCTTGACCGCAAGACATCTTCACTTTTGTTGGTACAGGAAAACTTAAGGTATAATGCTTGTCGTCCAGGGTTTCCAGGGCTTCGGTGGTGAGAGCTACGGGTGTCAGCTTTCAGCTGGGTTGAAGTTCTTGATGGACTATGAGATGCTGGATACAATCTGGTTTGCTCTGGATTTGTAGGTTGGCTGTTGACTCACAGAGATATATGGAGTTTCCCTTCGGACATTCTGTCTCTATGTACCTAGAGTCTGAGCTAGAGAGTGCTACGAAAGGTGAGGGTGGTATAAGAGTTTCGTGGTTTCTGTTAGGAACAAGGGAAAGTTTATACAAATTATATGTGGAGGGAACAACTATCGGGACTTTTATAACTACTACTATCTGCTTATTAGAATAGAAGTAACCTAGTTTAATTATTTCATAAAAATGCCTAATTTCTACGTCAAGGATTTCGTCATTAGCATATAAAATCCTTAATTTACCTAACATATACTTAATTTCATCTAAATTAAATAAAGAGTACGGGGTACTCGACGCACGAATAAATGTTAGGGTGTTCTCTAAACTTCGTAATTCTTCATAAAGATCTTCTACATTATCTCCTAAGATTAACAGATGTTGGGCCAGGTGGGCGTATTTAATTAAATCTGTATCCCTATTAGCGTTACTTTCCAAAATTAAGTTTAGTGCTTTACTCATCTTATCTTGGTTTGAAATTATACTATCTATTATTTGAGAGCTACGTGAAATAAATTTACTATTTAAACTGACATGGTTATTAATTTCTAATTCTAATTTATGCTCATTATTACGTAAGGTGTTTATGGCGTTTTCGTATTTAAGTGCATCGGTGTAGTCTAAATTACCAGAAATTGATTTTATTACAGAACCCAAGCCGTCGATAAGGCCTCTTTTACTACGAGTTGATTCAAACATACTAATTTTACTAGTAATTAAATTGATTTTACTATTGAGATGTTTCAGATGGGGGTCGAATAGGAATAAGGTTTTATTGTTAACTAAGGGACTTAATTCAGCCATTTGTGTTTTTACCACTTCAATTTGAAGATGGATATTCTCCAAATCTATATGGCTTAGGAAAGAATGGAAATGGGAAACGATTTTTGCCGCTCCTAATCTGAAGGGAAGTATTCCTGGTCCATTGTCAAGTGATTCAACTGTTATCTCTTGTCCTTGGGCCGGATGTAGGGTCATCAGCCATAGTATTATCCTGTAACAAAGTGGGATCTTTAGGACTTCGCTTAAGGCGAGATTTTGCTACTGGACCGCGTTTCTTCTTCGTATAGATGTGGATTGGAAGATCTGCGAGTACAGTATCTTGCGTATAACGCGGGGCTAACTTCTGTCGAGACGCCATGGGATTGCGTACAAAGATTTGCTGGTCAGGGGTATAGTCCTTCTCGGGTTCTCTGTCCCTGTTACGGGTTTCAGTCAGTTGTGTCCTGTCATGTAAGGATGTCTGGTTAATAAGGTCGTATACTTGACTCATTCGTTTCCTATGGTCTTGTGAGTACTGTTGCAGTAAGTGTTCAGATAGGTCAATATCTATTGGGTCTCGAGGGTCAAAGTGTCCAGTTATCAAGTCCAAGGGTCTACATTTTGTGAAGCTATGGATCGAACTATTGTACGCTAAGATGGCATAAGGCATAAGATTAACGACTGGTTCATTTCGTCTCTCTAATTTCAATAACCTAAGATGTTCTAAAATGGTAGAATGGAACCTTTCTACTATGCCATTGTCGTTAGGGGAATGCGCTAATATTTTATGGTGAGTAATTTTATGAGTTTGGTTGAATTCTAAGAAAATCTGATTTGTGAATTCAGGGCCTCCGTCCGTGACAATCGTCAATGGGACCCCATGGTGGGTGCAAAATACAAGTAGAGCTTGTATTACACTTAAAGCGGTGCTATCTCTAAGGTGATAAGCTTGTGCATACTTAGAGAAAGCGTCTACAATGGTAAGGAATTTCTCTGTTTGAGCTGTGAACAGGTCTAGATGGATAATTTCAAAAGGTTTACTAGGGGGTGGTACAATGTTAAATCTTTGCTTGATGGGGTGACGGTCGTACTTAGCCTGACCACAGATAATACACTCATTTATGTACTTGGAGATGTGTTCTTTCATCTTGGGCCAGTAGAGTTTAGAAGATAAGGCTAAGTAACATTCAGTGATACCGCGATGATTTGTTTTACCTTCGTGGTATTTCTTTATGATGTCTTGTTGACGCAGGTAGTCTTTAACATTCTCTAATTCAACTTTAGTTAGAACCATGTTCATTGAAGAGCTTTTGAAGTTGTCTTGAATTATGGGGATTATTTTATACATGGCCAGAGGAGGATGGATGATTAAACCGGTTTTGACTTTAGGGTTCACATATTCTTTAACTGCATTAATAACGTCGTTAGTCAGGTTAGACTCGGATAGTTGAATGGTAGTACGGGTATGCGTTTCAAATGGCTTACTCACTGTCGGTCGTTTTTTAATATCGCCTACAAGTACAAAACAGATTTGTCTACTGAATTTATTCAAGGGTTCGTCTGATATTGGCACTTCTAGAATAGGGGCTTCGTTACTAGTGTGAACAGTTGCTGTGTCAGAGTTGTCGAGTACGTCAGGGTTGTTTGTAGGGGCTGTCAGTGTTTCAGAACCTACTGTTGAATGAGGCTTTTCAGATACATTTACCGCCATAGACATAGCGTCCTCGTTGTTGATTTCAATGCGGGACAATGCGTCGGCGTTAGTGTTCTTTTTGCCTTGCTTGTATACTGTAATAAAATTGTATTCACTCAACTTAAGTCTCCAACGTGTGAGTCTGGAGCCTGGTTCTTTAAGGCTCATAACCCATTGTAAGGGTTTATGGTCTGTAACTATCTTAAACTTTCTCCCAAACAAGTATGGACGAAAGTATTTAGTAGCCCAGACTATGGCTAATAACTCCTTCTCGATTACACTGTAGTTAATCTCACTGGAGTTTAATGTCCTAGACGCGTATGCTAAGGGCTTATCTTGTCCTATAGGTCCTTGAGAAAGGACAGCTCCTACGGCAAAGTTAGATGCGTCAGTCGTAAGCACAAATTCCTTAGAAAAGTCAGGGTACTGCAGTATAGGGTCGTTAGTCAGTAGTAATTTGCACTTTTCAAAACAGTCGATGTAGTTAGGGTCATTGAAGGTGATCTTAGAACCTTTCTTGAGACATTGCGTCATGGGTTTCGTAATGCGCGCAAAGTCAGGAATAAATTTCCTGTAGTATCCTAACAGGCCTAAAAAGCGTTTGATCTCGGTAGCTGTCTTAGGAATAGGGAATTTCTGGATGGCAATGATCTTATCGGGGTTAGGCTTAATACCGTCCTTACTTATTACGTGACCTAAGTATGAAGTTTCAAGCTTCAAGAATTCCGACTTATCCATCTGGATCTTAAAGTTTGATTCCCTTAACCTCTTGAATACTCTTTCCAAATTTACCATGTGTTCCTGTAGGGAAACACTAAAAACGATTATGTCATCGAGATATACGAGGCATATGACATTTTGGAGGTCCCTGAGGACATTATCCATCACGCGTTGAAACGTGGATGGAGAATTTTTGAGACCCATAGGCATGCGTAAAAATTCAAAGTGCCCATGTTCTACATTGAAGGCCGTTTTGTGAATATCGGCTGGGTCCATTTCCACCTGGTAAAATCCACTTGCAAGGTCTAGAGTTGTGAAGTAATGACAGTTACCAAGTTTATCTAAGATGTCATTAATATTGGGGATTGGGTACTTGTCATCGAGGGTTTTCTCGTTGACTTTACGAAAATCAATGACTATGCGCCATTTGGTCTTTCCGGACGCATCAGATTTTTTTTTAACTACCCAGATGGGTGAGCTCCAGGCTGACTGCGAGGGACGGATTATCCCTTGGTCTAACATTTTGCTAATCTGATCCTGAACTTCCTGTCTGTGAACAAAGGGATATCTATAGGTCTTAGTATAGACAGGTAATTCGTCGGTGGTATGAATACTATGCTTTATCTTATTGGTGAAAGTTAGAGGTTCACCATCGATATAGAAAACGTCAGCATATTGTGCACAAAGAGATTCCAAGTTGGCTCGTTCTTCAGGATTCAGATGGTCAGTGCGTAGTTTTGATAATACCTCGGATACGCGATCGCTAGGCTGATAGATAGTCGCGCTTTGCTCGTTAAAAAGTTCCGCGGTAACCGGCTTGTCCATTGAGAAAACTACATCATGTTTAGTTGGATTAATTATTTCTATGATGCCACGGTTACTTTTAACAGAAGTAACACAGTCGCGAATAGTGCAATTGGAAATAGTCTGCTCTGATATTATTACGTCACCATCATGAAGATTAATGGGGACTCTAGCTAATTTGGATGAATTAGCGGGTACTATGTCCTCGTAAAGATTACAATTACGTGAATCATACATTCGCAAGGGATTAGATGAATTACGTGTAATAAGAACCTTATTCTTTAAATCTATATTAGACTCTAACTTTTCTAGTAAGTCTAAGCCTATTAAGCCGTCAAAATAATTGTGGAACTTGTAAATGTATAGGGTAATGTCACAGGTTTCTTTAAATTCCGGGAAGCACGGTATAGTAATGGAATAATTACTACGAGTTGTCGCGTGGATGTTAGTGACTTCGAAAGGCTCATAATTACGGTGGATATGATGATAAAATCTTTCTACAACGTTCGGGCTAATAAAAGATAGGTTCGCACCGGTATCTACTAACAGTTTAATGGGTGGATTAGCAATCTGAATGAATGGAAGTTGCCTCTGGGTTTGTAAGTTAATTTCTATTTTGGTTTGTCTGATTTCGGGGCTGTATGAAAATCCTGGCCTTCAGCAGACGTTCCTTGGGCAGATGTTCCTTCAGGCACATTCTGATGTTCCTCTACGTGCACAGGAACATAATCACTATGAGCTAGTGGCTCATACATAGGTTCGTAATTGTGAGGTACAGGGTAGAACTGGTCGTAATAGTCATTATAGGCATAGTCGGGGTATTCATAATAGTCGCAAAAGTCTACTTCGTTAACATTCATCTCCCGGGTCTTAAAGTAGTTACTGGGAGGTGGATTTCCTTGTTGAGTCCAGTCATGTCCTGTCGAGGGTCCCGGCATAGGTTTAGGAACAAAGTGGCTTACACCACTCATGGGCTTGGGGCCACTACTGCCCACCATACACTAAAGTGCAGTAACAGCAAAATCACGATTTCGAGTAAAACGCATTTAAAGTTAAGAATTGATTTTAAAAAATCAACAGAATGTATAAGCAAAAAAATTTGAATGCAGAAAGGTTGTAAAGGCATAGGTTCACACGTTAAAGCAATAAAAAAAAATATATCTTAATAACTGAATTTATTATGGCCATTTATTCTTTTTGGTGCCTATTACTGCATAGCCTTTTTTGTAAAAAATACCATTTTAAACTTAGTAAAATGCAGCAAAAAGCCCTATTACTGCGTTTGGATCAGTTATTTTGTCAAGAAACCCAACTAACATGCAGTAAGGTCAAAAAAATACTGCATTTTAGTTAGTTTTTTAAGAAAAAAGTGTTCAATTTACTAGTGCAGTAAGAAAAATAGCTAGTTCACATTTTAAAGACCGTTTATTTCTTATTATTTAATCACAATAATTCAACTCACTTATGTAAAATTTACATATCAAAAATAAAAAAAAACATCTAATTAATAAAGGACCCTGCGCAGAATGCACAACCTCCTTTGACAGTTTTCTCTTAATATTAACATATATAACATAATGTATCTTTATGTTTAACAATAAAATATAGATAGTAAATGTAGGTGAGTATTATAAAGGTGGACATAAACTTGAGATCAACATTACAGTAAAACAATCATCACACACAAAGCATTACAAGCCTTGGTAAGTCTTAGGTAGGTACATAATTAGTTTCTAAAAGTAATTTTTAACAGTATAACGCGCTTTAAAATAACATTGGTTTAGTTTAGCTTTTGAAGCCTCTTATTATTCTTACTACTAGACATAATCTTGAGATCAACATTAAAGTAAAACAATCATCACACACAAAGCATTACAAGCCTTGGTTATTAGGTAGGTACATAATTAGTTTCTAAAAGTAATTTTTAACAGTATATTAACGCGCTTTAAAAATAACATTGGTTTAGTTTAGCTTTTGAAGCCTCTTATTATTCTTACTACTAGATTTAAAATAATAAAAATGTATGTATCATACAATTATCAAAACAGATCAGAAAAATATTTACTTAGTTCTTTTGTTGTACTTATTAATAATCAGTCTTAAGTTAACTTTAAGGCACATTGTTTCTTAGAATTTGAAGATAAAAAATACAGACTATTAAAAATAAATTCAAAACACATTAACAGTTTAAGATTATTCATCAATATCAAAATTAAATTCTTCTGGTTCTTGTGACGTAGAACCAACAGAAAGATTTTTCCAGAAGATTAATCTATTTGGTGGAATAAGCGGCCCTAATACGTTTAAGATGTTTCGCTTCCTTTCCCTATCAATGCCTTTAGGAACAGTTTTTACAGTAAAATTAGGCAAGTTCTTTGATTTGAGACAATATAGTTCTTTGAATTCTATATCATCAAAGTTCTTTTTGTAAAAGAAACTATGACTTCCCCTTTTTACCATAAGATGTACAATATCTTTGATGTATACCCGGTTTCCATCTATATCTTTGTTTTTTTTTATGTGAAATATGAGATTTAAAATTAACAAAATCTATTATTTCCATACTTTTGACTTCTACCTTCCCCGATTTCAATGATGTTTCAACAGCTTCTAAAAAGTCTTGATAATCGTACAGCTTACCCTTTTTGTCCATCGACTGCTCTACAAAATGGTGGAAGGAATCGGCGGACATAAAAGTATGGCCCGGTTCAAAAAACTTGAGTTCAATTGTTGTGGCAGAAATCTCTAAGTTGTTAATTATACTTATCAAGAAAGTAAAAAAACACCAGTTTTTATTTTGTGCCGAGCAATTATCAAGCCATAAAACGATGTGCTCTGCATCACGATTATTTAGTAAGAATGCTTTAAATGTACTAGTGATGTCTTCTTGCTTTCTCCCTGCCACTCCTTCATGCCAAACTGCTGCAAATACGTGACCTTTCTTGAAGTTTCCTAGAGGTACAAAGGTTTCATTGTACGCCACAAGCCTGGGGCAAAACAGAGCTGCTTTAAAGGTATCAATGCGAGGTAACATTATTACTTTTTGGAGGTCCACAGAAACAATTACAGTATTACGCTGACTATTAGCCTTTGTATCTGCATCGTACATCTCTCGGGCTAGTGTATACTTAATTTTATGATGAGCGTAGGTCTTACAAATTTGGCAATCAGTACACGGTTCTTTTACATGATCAAGGTTATGGAGGTTGAAGGTTTCACATGTCTCGCATTGTTCATGGCCGAGCTTAGCAAAAGAAATGTTCATTTTGTTTGTCAAGTGATCTCTGTAAGTTTCAAGACTGCATTTGAATTCGGGGTACTTCTCTTGGAAGTTTCCATACATATCAACAATTGTAAGGTCACTGGGCAAGTATCTCTTATTGGGTGCATGCACTCGTCTATAATGATGCACACATGGATTGAACGATTCAATATGAGCTGTGATCAAAGTACGATCTATAGCATGACAATTTGTCAAATTACGGCCATCCCTATTATCCTTTTGCTCTAAAATTGACTTTTTCAGGACAGAATTTACACGCCTGTCATTTTTTTTTGTCATATCCTAAAGTGCCTAAAAAAAATACTTTGCATACCTCATGCGATAGTTCTTCTGTATCTCTTTTTGTTAAACTGTACTTGTAAGTTACGTTTCGTGGTCGTTTCAAATTCTTTGTACTTTTCTTGCAAGCCTCCTCCGTCACAAGATTTTTGATAAATATTCCTTGATGTTCCCAATTCAAAGACCAATAATATTTGTTAATTTTTTTTCTATCTTCTTCAGTAAAATGTATAGTACATAGTTTTTTACATAAATTTTGACAGGGTTCTCGCACCGGATATTTCTGTATGTTTTTGGCATATTGAAGTTCACTTTTACGTTTCCTACATGACTTATTCCGTATTTTCACAACAGGTAATTGTGCTGGCTGGGTATTGACATTGTTGACCTGAATTTCTGCTGGATCGTTTGTGATATCTAAATCTCTTAAACTCGACGATGTTGAAGATGGCTCAGGAACATAGTTTTTATCTTTTACAGAATCATCTGAATCTTCTATGAATGAATCACAGAATGATGTTGAAGGCAGCGTTTCATTACATAAAAGATCAAAGGTCGCTGTATCCACGAGATTACTAATTAAGCTGTCCTGGTGAGCTTCTGGCAGATTTATGGAGTGGTGTTGTGTTGCTTCAGAGATTTTGCTCAAATCAATATTTTGGACGACAGATTCGTTGTTTTTATGCACATCCCTTAATATTGCTTTTGGAGGCGAGTCATTGTTATCGTGATGAGGTAGCTGCGATATCATTCTATCCGGTGGTAAGACGTCATTTTCCAAATTGCTTAGCAGTGACATAATTTGTTTTGATCTCACATTCATATTGATGAACCTGCACAGAAAGATAAACGAGAATTGGTAAGTACTTACTGACTAGTATAGGTACATTAAAACTAATTTTAATTTACATTTATACTAAAGTTTTAAATTATTTTGAAATCGAAAATGGACTGAAACTTGATTAAAATGCTAAAACGGCAAAACGGTATATCAACCAAACATAAATTTGACGCAAGTGTATGGCCGTTAAGTTTGCAATGAGATTGTAGACAGGTACCTAGAATAATTTGAATTTAGAATGAGATCATAGCGACACTGAACTGTATTAATGTATGGTTAGGTGAATACCTACCCTATCTATTTTTAGTCTATTCAAAATATAATCTCAATTCTAACTCAGTTCGTTAAAAGTCAAACCATAGGTTACCATTAGTTACGAGTTACGAGAATAATTGGCCTACTGATTGATATAGGTACATAGATACTACTTTTTAAAGTCAATAAATACTTATAATACATAAATAGAAAACCATCCAAACACAAACAAATGATAGTTATTCAACACACGAAACATTTTATGTAAGGATAGAAAATAACCTATTAGTTAAAGTATCTGTTTAAAGTACGTCTTAATACTATAAAAGTTTTATTAATCATAATAAACTTAAGTAATATAATTATGTAATCTTACCCGCCAAATCCTGTCGCCAAAAAAACGTAAGCAGTGCGAGCGACGCCGACGGGCACGTCCACACTGGCACGGTTCACTGGAGCGACTGATTAATTAAGTCAAATCGCATGCAATCTAGCAGTAAATCCTTTGCACACTCTGTCTCACAAATAAAGTTTTATCTATTCAAACCGACTAAAATGCAGTATCAGCGCAGTATCATTTGATACTGCGTTTAAATTAGTTTAATTTACTATAATTTGTTAAACTTGATCCCAATTAAAATGCAGTATTTAAAACATTAACTGCACTTTAGCTAGGAATAATCATATCTGTGTCATTATGCTATCCAAACTAATCTGCAGTAATGCTGTATTTTACTGCGTGTTAGTCAGTTTATAATGATAAAAGAATGTTAAGTATTCACAACTAAAATGCGACAAGCTTTGATTTTACTGCATTTTAGTTGGGAGTTCGTGACAATAAATTGTATTTTCTTAATTTGCAGTAAAAATAGCTTGTATGGCGGTAAATTTTACTGCGTATTAATTTTTTTTTTAGTTTTTTTCCAGAAATATAAAACTATCTAAAGAACTGTAAAATTATATTGCTTACTGCATTTTAGTTATGAAACCTTAAAATTTAATCTGCAGTATAATTTATACTGTATTTTAGTTGGGAAATCACGCCAAATTGTTAATTTTTTTCGTTTGCAGTAAGTGAAAACTGTTAAATAAAAACCATTCTAATAGTCTTAGAAATAAGTAAGTTAATTCAATAGAAAGCTTAAGAAACCCGCTTTCAGAATCACTAATAAAACGAAAAATCACAAAAGGGCTGTTACTGCTCTTTAGTCTCTGGTGGGCAGACTATTAATGGGCGTGAAACTAGGCCTTTGTTGAGGCAATCGGAACACGTTGCTCTGGGGCCTATGGTTAGGCGGGGGTGCGCTTAACATTTGTTGGGTTCGCGTGGGACCGC
Organism: Atethmia centrago; assembly: GCA_905333075.3. NCBI lineage: Eukaryota > Metazoa > Arthropoda > Insecta > Lepidoptera > Noctuidae > Atethmia > Atethmia centrago. Next base: position 19,177,441 of record HG995368.1, read on the forward strand.
GATTGAAAGGCACTTGGGGTCTCCAAGCTTGCATTGGCCTTGGCGGTTGTGGCTGATAAAAACTTTTGGAGGGACCGGGCTGATTAAACGGCGCTGAAAAAGTGACTGGCTGTGGAGTATGCAAATTAAATGGCTTAATCTGATACGTACTGGGATTAAATGAAGACGTAGACTGCACAGGTCTCCGCTCCGGCAAATGGTCATTACGCTGCTGTAAATACATGGTGTTAATTTCCTCGTGCACAAACTCGAGAGCCTTTTCGATGGTGTCGGGTCGCATGCACCTAATACGCGAGCCTAAAGGTTCTTTTAGGCCACGAACGAATGCCTGTAGGGTTAATTTCTTATATAGTGCCCGTTTGGCCTCGATGGTAGTAGATATGGACTCATGCAAGGTCACATACGTCATAATTGTACTAAATAAAGTTTGGCACTTTTCGTAAAATTCCGGTGGTGATAAATTCCTTTGCGTTAACAGGGCCAAATCATTGTATAAAGCGGTCTCGTCCCGCTGGTCCGAGAAGTTATTAATCAGGGCGCTTCTAATACCCTGCCAGGTTTCGGGAATGCCGTTTGAATTTATTGTGCGGGCGGCATTTCCGGTAACTTTATTAAGTATGCCGTTCAACAAGGATAAATTACTTAGTTCGTAACCTGGCTCCGCCTTAATAAACTGCGCGACAAGTTGGTCACATAAACGTACAAACCGCGTGAGCACGTTCGGGTTCCCGTCGAATTCGGGAACGAGGCGTAGAGCCTTGTAAACTTGATCTACCAAATCGGTACTCATTTTGTTAGTTAAATTATTCTCTATAATTAAGTAAGATTCTACACTCTCACTATCTTCTAATTTAGTATCTAAATTCCTATTCGCATCGATTTGCGAGTTCCTATCAGAAATACTCGACTTAGGAGTCCGTGATATAAGTGGGTGAAAAATTTTGAAAGTTTAATAGAAACACTTGAGGAAATTAACACAAAGGAAACACAGGGGAAAAAAAGGAAATTACACGAAGGATACTAAAATATAGGAAGGCGAGCAACTCTAGTAGATCTAGGTACTTACCAAATCTGCATCTCTCTGTGGTATCGATATTCGGATACTCCTCCGTAGCCGCACACCCGTAGGTTCGAATAGCCCGTTGTCGGTGATCGATTCACTGAATTTACTGGACTATCCTACCGACTGCGCCAATTACGATGGGTGCAACCGGAGGATCCAAAAAAAATGCAGATTTATTTTAATAAACTAATTTATTACTGTATTACAAAGTATTGAAATTACGACTAATTATACTAGAGTGTCAATTGGTCGATGTCAGATCCAAAAGTGCCGCTCCACGTTTTTATGTTTCTATGGAAAGGTTCGATTGACGTCAATTGGTCACGTTATGCTGGGCTTGCGTTTCGTGCCCGTAGGTGCCGTGTGCAATGTATATGCAGGTATGCCGATGCAGCGGTCTATTAAGGTTGACCATGCGTAACAACATGTTTTATTTTGTTATAATTTGTTTTGTTATAAAATGTTTACTAACATTACTAAACATTTTCTAACATGAAAATTTATTTGTGATTAAATGTTTGCTAACAAATGTTTACTAACGTTATTAAACATTTTCTAACGGCAATGTGGGAGCACCAATACACAGCTACTCTGAAGTTTTTATTGACTTTCATGCGATCATTCATCTTCTCAACCCTACTACAACTCTTCTCTTCCAAATGAGTGTTATATTTTTCTTCTAGATCTTTCTTTTGATCAGTATTAGAGTTATAGTATGAGTTGCACAAAGCACGCTGATTCTTTTTATGTTGGAAAAAAGAGAGATTAAATTCAGATGTAAATATTTTATAATATGTTATATATGTACCTGCGTCTTTATTATTTTGTTGTTGGTTTTCTTTAAAATCGTTGTATACGTATTTAATAGTTTTGCTGCCTTCTATATATTCCTGTGTTGAAGAAGCTCGTACGTAGTGAGATTCAATTTTAGGGATATAATTTACGTGCTGCTTAATCGCAGCTCGTAATTCGGGATCATTTTTCTTATGATTTTGATGTCTTCCTCTAAAATCATTAAGAGGAAAATCTTTATGTCTTATTACTATAGACACAATTCTTACGTCTACATTTCTAATAAAGAGAAATAACTCAAATAAATTCACTTTTTGAACAAATAAAAGCTTATAAAATAATTACCTGATAGCAAAACACCGATTTCTTTTGGTTTTACTCCGCTTTTTTATTTTTTTTTTCCTAAAACTTATCTTGAGTACAGTCGGTGCATCACTGAATGGATCACTTTACCGGTACCAACTTGTTCGAGTCCGTTAATTAAAAAGAGAACGATAGTCTTCTATCTCTCGTTCGTTCGTAGTATCGAGTTGGCTGTTGGGTTGTACGCGTTCTCCGTTTGAAGTTAATTCACTTTATGATAAAAACTCGAAGAATGTAAATTTTTAGTTGTTTCGTTTTATGATTAAAGGGGCGATGTATCAGTAGCTCACGCTCGCGCGCACAACACATTGCTCACTCACTCAGCGTGGTCCGCTTCAGGCTAAGAACTCACGGAGCGGTTTTCACCCGCGCCCGCCGCGTTTGCGGGCCCGCAGCTTTTGTAGGATTTAGATTTATATGCAAAAAGTAAGAGCACATTTCACGACGCGTTTTACAATCGCGGCGCGCGCGGTTGTTTGCGGGTCCCGCGGCACCGGCGGGCAACTTGTAGAATCGCGCGGGCGGCAGTCACCCACCGCCTCGGCGGGTTGCGCCCGCGCGCTCTGCGATCGCTTGCTGGGCGACCGCAGTAGCTGGCGGGGCGGGGGGTACAGAAATCTTGTATAATAACCGCCCGTCTTGCGATCATCGCCCGCCAAGTTTGCGGGCGATGATCTCAACCGCGACGGCTGGCCGCGCTAATCACCGGTCTCATGAGTTTAGAAATAAAACCGCAGCTCCAGCACCGCGGCGGGCACGGGACAAAACCGCTCCGTGAGTTCTTAGCCTTAGTAGTCAATATATCAGTAAGCGATAGATAAGTACCTATAGCTGTTTGCAATGCACACTGCACTTTGCTTGGTCGTTATATTGAGTATCTTTCTGATTTAATGGGCTGCTGTTTCTTTATATCTATTTGTTATTTATAAGTAATTGAAATATATTAAATGGGTACTCGAAAAATTAACTGGAAATTTTAGTTTAAAAATAATGAATACCGTAAATCGGGTATAGTTTGCACAGATTTTTTGCACCAAAATGGTAAAATCCTTAGTATTGACTCATTAATGTATAGATTTATTTTAAAACAAGTCGAAAATAATCGAAAGGGTGTTAGTTTTTAGTTCTGTGTACGATATAACTAAATGTATACATTCTTATATAATTTTTATTTTTTTTTAGTTTGGTGCAAAGTTAGTATAGTAGCAGGGCAATATTGCACCACAACACATTTTGTATGATTTTACCATGTTGATTTAGTTATTGTGCAAAGTTTGATATTAGGAAGGCAAGTTATCAATTTAGAATGGGTATAATAGATATAAAAAAAACTTTTTGTAGTCTCAAATTTTAATAATAAAAAAAAAAATATCGTCTTCCGTCTACAACAATACCGTGAAACCGGCCATCATTGCCCGCATTTTTACTTATTTTTGAGATTTTGCAAAAAATGTTCACCGGAAACGCGTATAAAGTCGACTATAGTAGTAATTACTATTAAAGGCTTTAAATTGCAAAATGTGGTGCTTCTAGCTATAACAGAATCCTAGAAAAAGGCGCTTAAATAGGCGGGCAAAATTATACGCACAACCGTCCAACATTGCTCACCCTTATTTTCTCTAAAACTTTCAGTTCTAAGGCTTTGGCAATAAGGTATGTTTTAGTGAACTATGCAAAGTTGCCATCTCTCATGATCAATAATGTCAAACACGCTTATTTTTTTATTTTTCTGAGGTGGGCAATGTTACAATACACACCAGCTACTTTTTCATACAAACTAAAACGATGGGATAGGGTTGATACACATTTATGTGATAAATAAAAATCTGTTTCAATATAAACTCCTTTAATACCTATTAATAATCAGTCAACTCTTTTATTATTAATAATCAGTCAAGTACAAGAGTTATAATTGCACGTATGAGACTATGAGTATTATGCGCTATTGTAAAATAAAGGATTCTAAAACAAAATAAATCTTACAAAGAAATCTCTCAAAAATGGTAAAACAAATCTTACAAAAAAAGAATCATTGCAACGCATGCCAGCCACCTTGTAACGAAAAGATATAATATTTACTTTTAACAACATTATTAATATAGGAACTATAAAAAAAAAATTGGTTGTTCAAACAAAACGTATTTCAAAAATAAGGTTACTCTTATGAGGTAGGTACACAAACAATAGGAACTTAATAAGTAGATAGGAACTTTCAATTGGGACGGTCAGCGACAGAAGTCGCTGCGCTTATGGGAATTTTAATTATATCATAAAATGGAATTGTTATTTTTAAATGTATCTTAATAATAGTCTTTAAAGTATTCCATACTTTTCAAAATGTTAACCTACTTCTGTCGCTGACTGTATAAGTTCTATTTATAAGTAGGTAGGTAATTATTATTAATACTTAATCAAAATAAAGGTAATCATCGTCATCAACAAGTACAAAATCAGTTTCGGCTTCATTAATTGTTAGTAATTCACAGTTTTGACAATATTCTTACAGTCAATTAATTCAATATCTTGAGATTTTGCTTTTATAAATTTAGTGTTGTCATTTTTGCCAACTTTTCTTAAAAAAGATATTTTCACCTTGCCATTTCTTGGCTTTTCCAAAATGATCCCCACGTAGTACTCAACTTTTTTAGTAAAAAAGTACCTGACCAAAACATACTTTGTAGTCTACAGTAACTTCTTCGTATTTTAAACTAGTCGACGGCCCTGGTACTGAACAATGATCCACAGCTGCAGGCTTAGCATGACACTCTCTATTTCTTCGAAGAATAGACACGGCTTTCTATACAAAGTGACATTTCGTTTCTCAGTTTTTGACATCTCACCGTAGAAATCCCTCTACAATCTGTCATCTTGTCTTTCGTTTCTAACGATCTTTGTCTAGGTCCTTTTTTATATAGAAAGATTTCTACGGCGGGATGTCAAAAAAGAAGAAACGAAATGTCACTTTGTATGGAAAGAGCCGTGTCTATACTTAGAAGAAATAGAGAGTGTCATGCTAAGCCTGCTGGTGGTTCAATCAAAAATAACTTAGTATCTGTTTTTGTGATAGTCTCCACTTTTCCAAGTCTTACATTGTTCTTGCTACCTGCAGATAATTTAGAATCGTCAGCTCCTAAAAGAAAACTTGGCTCATCTTGATCGGAAGCAATCCCGCATATATCTGAATCACTGTGGACACTCATGTTGACATCACTGTTGCTTGATTCACTGTATTTTCGTATTAACCTCTTCTTTAATCCTTTAATTTTAAGTCCTTTAATTTTTTTTTCTTTGGAAACCTTATAATCATTGCTACTTTCTTTTTTCGCTCTCTGCTTTCCATTAAGTGCCTTTATTTCTTTAATTTTTCCCACTTTTGTTAATATTTCATGATCATTTTGTTTCTCTATCGTTTGTCCAGTTTGAGGTAGCATCATGTTTTCTTTATTGTGATCGCTGTCGTAAATAATGTTTTTTAAAGATTTTTTTGTGACCGGTATATGAAAACAAGATAAAATCTTTGGTTTTTCTATCTTCAATACATTGATGTTTTCTTTAGATGAATTAGAACTCTTAGGAATTAAAATAATATTTGTCCGAGCGGATTCACGAATGATGATACCACTTGAAACATTTATTTCACGTGATGTAGGTTTAATCTGTGAGTGAAAAGTTCCAGTTTTCTCATCTAATATGTCCATTTTAACAAAAGATAGTAAAACCTCATCTTCAGTTTCATGTGTGTTCATGTCGTATTTTTCATTACTTCCCATCACATCCTCAATTTCATAATTTTCGTCGACGCTATATATGTCTGGCAACAATGGTAAGGAGAGGTGATCAGAGAAGTCCAGTTCGTTTTCAAAATTATTAAAAACCTGGTCCTCTTTGTTGACACTTGCCGTTGAAGGTGTAATGTGCAACATCTCACTTTTAGTGCTTCTAGCAGTGGTACTTGTTGTTAAAACAGATTTTTTCTTAGCGGGACGTTTTTGAATGTCTTTAGTCTGGTTTTGGAAATCATCAATCGTCACTGATTTCCCGGGTTCCACCACAACTTTCTTATTTCTATTCGATGTCAATGGTTTAGGCTTTCTATTGGTTTTCAGATATTCTAATAAAGTGTTGTCAATGCTATAAGTATCGCCCATTTCTTCGGCACATTCTGGAATCTTTTTTAAAACTTCACGAGGATTATAAGGGTATATCCCAGTGGCTCGAAAACCACTTTTTATGTTTTTCGCCTCGTTCATTTCAATTGCTTTAATCAATTGCGTAAGCAACTTTGGGAAGTGGTTTTTGTTGAGTGCCGTTTGATTTGGGTTTTCCATTTTGTACTGTAATAAGATCTTACGCCAGGCTTTTTTAAGAGGCGCAAAAAAAGCCACGTCAAGTGGCTGGGTAAGATGTGTGGAATTAGGAGGGATAAACACAAATGAAATGTTGTGATCCTGACACTGCTTAATAACGCCTAAACTTAAGTGACTGGACAAGTTATCACATATGACCACTTTTCTTCCGGTTAAACTCTCCGCCCATGTCAATACAATAGTTTTAAAATAATCTTCGAATATTGTCGAATCAAACCATCCGGATGACGTTCGGTTATATCTTGCACCGCGAGGAACACCTTGAATCCATTCTGAATATAAATTGTCTGCCTTATATACCACATATGGAGATAGGCTAGTACCGTTTGCTACCGCAGAAAACATCAACGAAATGGCGCCTTTTGAAGAATTAAGGACCCGTTCAGGATATTTCACACCCCTGCGAAATATGCACTTAGAATTACCTGGGTCGTCACTTAGATTAGTTTCATCTAGATTTAAAATATTAGACGGAGGAACATCTCTTACAGTTTCTTCCAAATTTTGAAAATATTCTAAAAAATCGTTTGCACTTTTCTGAGCCCGCGCTGTTTTGATATTTTGCGTACTTCTAACAGAAAGCTCATCTGCATGTCGGTCGAGAAAACTTGTAACCCAGTCCTTGCCAGGTGGTTTTCCATTAAATAAATTTTCACGATTATTTTTCTTTAAATAATCAAAAACAGTCAAACGTAAATCAAGTTTCGTTAGTGGGCAACCATATTCACCAGCTGCAATCAATGCTTGAAAAACACTCTTTTCCTCTTCCAAAGAGAGCCGAGTAGGAGTTCCAACGTTTTTGTTATGTTACTCTTTCACTTTGTTAAGGATGGTGCGCCTAGGTATACCAAATGTCTTTTCTGCTGATCTTGAGGACATCCTATTTTCTTTAAAATTTTCTACCGCGAGGTGCAACATCTCCTCTGAATAATTTTTATAGGGCCGAGACCCGAGGATTCTCCGATTTCTTCTTTTCACAGGCTTTCCCATACTGCAAACAAACAGACTAAATGTATCTAAGTATCTAAATATAGTTTCTGTTTGTCAACTTGTCTAGACTAAAATACAGAAATATTATCATTTTTCTGCCTTTATTCCAATTTATATGAGGTCAGCGCAGCATGTCCTCTTCAAAAACTCGGTATCAACCATCATCTTAGTAGTATTTACTCCCTTTCTATTCTAGTCATATATTATAATCATTTGCACAATCCCTCCATCGGTTAGGTATTTGATCTTTTCCTACCTACTCATATTATTATAGCCATCCGCATTTACACTCATGCCTACTTAGAACTTTGGCCGTAACACGTTGCATTTTTTCAGGTCCTGCATCTTCTTTGCATTAATGCAGAGCTGCTTTGGTCCATATGCAGGTTCATTCGGTAGCGATACGGTAGTCTGTGGCCTTATCTTCAACAAAAGTGTATGCTTTATCATTCCATCAATGAATTCCTGCGTTTTTACCGGCACATCACTGCCGATCTTTTTGAATGTGAGGTGATGGAACTTTGAGATACTGAAGCTTACTTTCTCCGTTCTCGGAATTCGCCGATCCTTTGTTTCAAGGGATAGTGCAGTCTTTTTGAAATGTTGAACCCACCATTTTTTAAACTCGGTCACATCCTCTTCGCTGATCAAGTGAACTGTAAAAAAATCACTCTGCCTCCTCGAAGATACGATTAATTCCATAAGTTCCTGTACACTGTACAGCCTTTCTTTACGACGAAGGCTTCTTTTTATAATCCCAAATGCTCTATCACACGGCAGAAAAGAATGGCCACGCATCGGAAAGATCTGTTGAATTTTTTTGAAACGCCCGCTGTCAACTAGGGCCATATTCATTCGTACTGATGTATTGTTTTTATTCTGCCCGGCGCAGTTATCAGAAAAGAGCATTAGTTCTACCACTTTTTTGTCGACATACTCTTTAATGTATGTCATAATAAACGAGCATACTTCGTTTGGTCCCTTTTTTGCTTGCCCTTCATGATATACGAACAGGACATTTTTACCCGTTTTCAAATTGTGGATGCAGAAGATAGAAACGCTCAGTTGCCGCAAATAAAATATTTCTTGCACTGGAATTATTGGCAGCGACACATTCTGCATGTAATCGTAGCAAATTCCCAAAAATGTTTCATCTTCTTGGGATCTTTGCCTTGCTTCTTGAAGTTTATTATAGAACTTCTTTGCCCTCTTTTTGTGTACTAGCTTTTCGGCCAAAGCTACCTTTTTAGCTACGTCATTCAGGGTTTTCGAATTGATTTTCAAGTCTAGACTCTTGCAGAGGCAGCACGTATCTACTGCTGGTCGTCCAAAGCGAAGAGCGAAGTTCTCTCTGAATATTTTATTATAATATTCGTACTTAATCCTAGTTCTTGGGTATTTTTCCTTATAAAGCCGAAACACTTTTTTTAAGACCCACTCGTCGGAGGACGACCCCGAGTTGGGGCGCTTGCGAGTCCTAATGGACTCACGGTTCCTACCGACCACCTCCTTTTGCACCGAGCTCCGACCTGAGCCCTTTGCGCTAGATGCAGCGTCGGACTCCGACCCTGCATCACTCTCCTCCACTTGACTTTTCGTCTTGTTGTTGTTTTTTTTGTTTCCTTTTAAATCCATACTTAATCCCACGAGTATGGGGGATATAAAAAGTACACCTAGGTTCACCCCCTGTCCCTAGGCAAGTGTACATTTATAACCCAACCAGGGGGTCCACTGGTACCCTGGTTGGGGGTGCGCTAACGACTGATGCGCCACCTACAGCTACGAAGTTGCAGATGACACTACTCCTCAGCCATTCATATCCTCGCCGCGCACCAAAACTTGATATTAGAACAATTTTTATAGAGGTTATCTTTTTCGCGATCCGGGCGATCAAGCCAAGATCCTCGTCCCGTTCCAAGCCACAAAACATGACTGTGGTCTCTTTACGGATTACGATTTCGACGGTTGCAAGCAGAAGAATCATTCTCCCGCTGCTTGCTCGCTGGCAGGGTAAGTGCACAGCAAGCACCGCCACTCTTCGCCCACTCGACCTGCCCTCTGTAAGCAGAGAGGGGAGTGGGCGACCGACGATGGAGCATGAAGCTCCCCGCCACGCAGAAATTCGTCACGGTCAATACCCTCTCCGAAACATGGAGAGACTATTGGCCGTGCCCAGGATGCACCGGCCCGACGACTGCCCTTTCCCCCGAACGTATTCGCAGGGAACCAGCAGCAATCAGACACACGAGGAGGTTTTCTGCACGCACCCCTCTTCATCATCTCTACGGTGTCATTATAAATTTTTGGAATCAAACATTTTGAGAGCGTTTTCCTAGCAGGTAAACTGTAGCCTGGGGTTTGAGACACCATTTGTAATAATATTTTAAAGTCTGGTTCGTCAACGACACGTAGAGGATGTTGGCCTTTCGATATCCACTTCACCAATTGCTTATCTATAACCTGCGATCTTTGTACTGAAATAGGTCTTTTTCTGATGATAAAATCAGTAATATTTGGTTGCGATGGTTGTTGCGATGGCTGTTGCGATGTTTGTTGGGATGTTTGTTGCGATGTATGTTGTTGGTCAGCAGAATTTGATGGGTCAGTATTAGATCTTAAAGTATTTATTTCAACTTGCCGTTCCAAAACGATAGGTATTGTAGGATGTTTCCTGGTCATATGGCGCGACAAATTACTTGTATTTCCAGACGTAATACTTAATTTTGCACTGCAATAATCACATGTTGCTTTTTGTGGTTCGACTTCCTTAAAATGTCCCCAAATATCACTACGTTTACGTTTAGAAGCCATTTTATATAAAAACAAAAAGTAGGCACAATAGGAAGATGTCACTCACTCAACGCAATTCGACTCTACCCAATTTAAAAAATACGACCTCATAACGTAAACAAAGTTGCATAAAATAGAATGTTAATCTAAAATAAACTTATTGCTTTATGAAATAGAGACCAAAATAGTTAACGTCTCTAGAATATGAAATACTAAGAAAGCTAAACAATAATTGTCAGTGTGTGTAAATGCGATAACGAATCAGATCTTGCTAAAGTAACTGCATGTGGTGAGTTGAGTTGGTGACGTATACAACAAAGGGCTCTCGTTCCTACCTACACACACTGCGCGGGGACTAGTAGAGACGCGGGATTATAATGAGCCGGTGAACTGTGGAACGATAATTCCGCACAGTACTGAACGAGTTCAGTTCGTTCACTGTGTTTGAGTAGTTCATCGTAACGAATCGCTCCGGAGTTACTCAAGTCTAGCTGCAACGCCGACTGGACGCAGAGGTTTAATGTGTGGGCAAAGCATGGAATTTGCCGCCAATTACCCTCTCTTATAGCTGATGTAATGTTGGCGGCGTTATCGCTGGCGATCGCGGTAATTTTAAGCTCAATATTCCAATCTCGCATGGTGTTTTTCATGAATTCAGTGAGATTTTCGCTGGTGTGCCTCATTGTATTCCACACATCCCAGTAGGACAATGGGCAAAACACTATGGGAGTTGGGCCTGCTGATCAATACACATGAGATATTGTTTTTGTGATAGGTCATAACACACAACTAACGAGAAAAATTAAAATTAAAAGTACCGGGTTGTTGTACAGTCACGTCGAAAAGTATTATTTATTTATGTTAAATATTTTGCAATTAATAATTGCTTTTAATACGAATGAAAGGCATATTACCCTAAAATAGCACTGGAGCCACTCCCAAATGCTGTTGATTGCAATATTTGCAATTTAAAACGCCTCTTATGACATCCATCGACAACTAGGTACGTATAATAATAAATACAAGAAATGAAAGAACAAGTTTCCTTTTACGCATTTGTTTATTTTTCTTTACATTAGTCTATATCCAGAATAATAGAATCTAAAAATGCGGCTGGAGGGTTAAATCCTTCGTATCTAGCTAAGCCCATATACCAAACTACGGATAAAATGTGCGCACAGCTTCCCAGCGTACAACTTCCGGTCAAACAAGTACAATAATATTGTAAAATAGAGCTGATGCCAGTTTGGTCTCTGTCAATTAATATGTAGCTACGATACTCGCGTGCCCTCGCATGTCGTGATTGAATATGAATTCTAATCAAAAATACATTCGTTTGAAAGATATTAAAATCTGTCAAATCTTCTAATCGCTCGTCTCGATAAACCTCAATTATGTAAACGCCATTCCGTAAATGTTCACTGCAGTAAGACCTTGCCAGTTTCAATTGATATGTGCCCAGCGCGAAAAGGATTATTTCTTCCTCAGTCAAATGTGGAAAGTCCTCTATTTGATTTTCTTCTATTCTCACGAAAGAAATCCTTTGTCTGTTAAGATGCTTTCGCTCCACATATTCTTGCAAAATTTTAGGTGTGTGTATCCTTTCCTGTATGCGGTTTATTATCGCAGGAGAGCGTTCACTATCACTGATTACAGGATGAAAATGGTTAATTAATGCTCCGCACACCTTAAAATCATCAAACATGTGTAAAAGTGCTTTGTTGAAATATTCCTGGCGTAAAAGTTTATAGTCACGCTTAAAACGCCCGTTGACTACTTCGATTTCCCAACCACAAATTGTTACTTGTCGAGACTTGTTGGCTTGGGTAGTCGTTAATTGTGTGGCACTTCTATCTTTTGTAGGAGGGATATGACCTTCATAGTCATAAATTCCAAGATTTTCGATGGCATCACGAAATCCTCTATCTAAAATAAACACATCGTTCGGGACAAGAAATACGTGCAGCGGGTGTTCTTCGTTTTCCAAAATGGAATTCAATATGGTCGCATCACTTGTTGTTGCAGCATATGGACCCAAAATATCTATTATGTATCCATCACTAGTTGTAATTATGAACGGTTTCAATAAATTGGAAAACTTATGCAAGCTATAACTCAGTCTCTGGAATAAGAAGTTGGAACTTTTTTGTATATAGACATATGTTCCATCGCAAATCACAATCAACTTCGTGTTTTCATGATTTCCGAAGAGATATTTAGGTATTGCCGGATTTCTTTGTAGTGCATCTTCTCTTGTTATGTGGTCAATACCTAAATGCTGAGGAACATATTCATCAATCAAACATTGCCTTGCAATCGCCAGCTTCCTCTCTAATGTTCGTCGAGACATTTTAAATAGGTTCGCAAGCCTTTCATTGCTCTCACCAGTCCGTAGCTTAGCGAGGTAAAGACCGAGTATGATTATATTATTGCTGTATGCACGTAGCGATGGTGTTTGCAATATTATGGAGCGAAACTCACTTCCATTGAGTCCAACCCAAAAATGAAAACTGTCGTCATTGAGACCGACCATAGTTTCGAAATCATACTGCTTGTTACTAATGATTCCTTCAGTGAAGATGTTACATACGTCTGTGAAATGTTCTGCTGTAAAGTAATGAGAAATTGTGCAGTGGTTCTCCAATTCATCCCACATATTACTTTCTAAATGTTTCCTGCATACTCGTGCATGTTGAGGAATATACAACTGATATGTAGTCATCATATGTATATAGCTTGATGGTTTTCGGTATACGCCGGCGGTTATCGTTACCACAAGCGCCAAATATGCAGTGGCTTGATGTGTTTGGTGCTCTTTTATATGAAGGCACATAAAGTTCGCCATCATTGGAACCCTGTACTTCATTTTGCAAAGGTGGAACTGGTATTGGAACTGGTACTGGTGGTGGAACTTCTGGTTCATGTTCTACTGGATTTTGTACTGGATTTAAAACATTGTGGTCGACTCTTTGCCAACAACGATGACAGACAGATTGTGTGCTGTTGAATGATACCTGCAAATAAAATAATTCACAACTTAGATTACCTGTTATACACTTTCTAAAGGATTAACAAGGTATTCTAAGCAAGCAGCCTATACGAGTTCCCACCGAAGAACATACGGTTCATAGAGAAGTTAATAGAGAGGGATCAGAGATCGTGGTACTATTCGAAACTGGCACCACACATCACCGTAATCGGCAACACGGGTTGTGTAGCATATAATTATGTTTTTTGTAACACCTTGTAGATTTCATATGGATCGCACTTTATGTATACCTAGCCTGCGCTTTACATGTATTAAATATACTTACATGCATTAGATAAACATTATTTAAATAATTGATATTAATAATAATAAACGGTATAAAACTCACCTGTCTTATAGCGTTTTCCTGTATATAGGAAACATGCGCAGGATGCGTATGTAACAAGCTTGCTTGCAAAATATGATTTTGTCTACGTCTATGAACAGAACGTGGACACAGAACACACAAACGTTCTTCCTGCATTTTTAAGAACAGAATTCAAGTCCGTAAAGGTAGCCAAAGTCAGTTCATGTAAGAATATCACCAGAGTCCAAAAACAAGCAGGGTCGTCGTAATAGAAATACGTTAAAAGTAAGAATAACAGGAGCACTGCACAGTCAGAAGCGGAGAATACCGACTGATCACTGCATAAAACAGTCGAATGAAACGATTTACTTACCTGCTATGCGCGGGCGCTTGTCCAAGGTCAACATGTTTATCTCTCTTTCACGCGCCCCGTTAGCATTCGCGTGTTATCTTGCTTGAAGACTAATCGCACACAATGCCAATATAATAAGCAACGGTCCACACAGGCGAAAAATCGATAAAAGTTGGCATAAACCTAATGTTCATTTAATTTGCTGGGTTTGTTGTTATATTCATGAATAAATCCTAATTTAATTAGTTTAACTGGGAAATAAGATGTTTAAGAGTAACAGATTGTAATTAAAACGGGATATGTATTAAATAAAACTTCGTTGTGAGAAAATAAAGTATATTAAAAAGTATTGTAAGTAGTTGTGTTTATGAAAAAGTTTTATCTATTAGGCTTAGGTCTAAAGGAGAAAAAGTAGATTTTTTTTTTTGAGATTATAGTCCTTATTCCGGTTATATAAGGGTCTGAAGATACCATGAGTCTATGGTATGTGTCTTCCATAGCCATTTTCCTTGAAAATTTTCTTGAGAATTGCTCTCTGTACTTCCTAATGTCCTTTTTGCGACTTTCTTGCGCATCTTCACTTGGAAGTCCTATAGCGATACACAACAATTTGATGACCGTGGACCAATATTTTGTGTAACGTAGTTGGCATGTTAAACCACGGATAGTTTATGACAAATGCGGACGCGGTTTAAAGGCAAAAGTGTTTAAATTTTTCTGTGCGTATTCTATAACCACACGATAAAAGTTTTAATATTGTATGCAATCGATTAATAATATTTAAATTGGTTTCCAGTGATTTGAGAGACTTCCTCTGCGTGCTGGAATATTATGCGTGCTGTATTGCCGTCTGTTGACGTCCCTCCGAATTCAGAAAGAATTCTTTCTGAATTCGTTTGTTATAAACCAGTTTGCTTAAGACACTCTTTATGTCACTTGACAATTCCGGCACTCTTAGGGCATTTGCAACTTTGTTACACAAGTAATGCATTCTACCAACATCCCTCTTAGACTTACACTCTCGGTTGTAACTCATAAAAGTTATTCATTTCATTTCATTTCATTTATTTATTGTTTGTCACAGGTAAATAGTCAGATCTTACAATAGTGTTAATGAGTCACTGTAACATACCCATGGGGTGTACAATATTTATATTAATAACTAGGTAGGTATATCAATGTTGTTGGTTATGTTACTGTTTTTGTCAACCTCATTTTACATTAATTCTTACACAATTATTAGGGACATACAATTTAGTTTAATAAGTCAAAAAAATAAAAATAGAAAAATAAGTATACCATGTCAATTTTGCGTCAACCTCATCAGACATTATTAATAGACATAATTATTTTGGTCATGCGATTTACATTAGATAAGTACAAAAAAGTAAACAAAATAAAATAAGTTTAACATGTCAAGTTTTAGTCAACCTCATACTAACATTAACAATAGAAGACATAATTATTACGGTTGTATATTTCACCTTAAATAAGTCAAAAACAAGTTTAGTCAATAATTCGGTCTGTTAGAAATTCATTAATTGAATAATATGTTTTACTTAGGAGAAATTCTTTTAACTTTAATTCAAAAACTTTTAATGAAGAGATATTCTTGATGCAGTTTGGTAGCTTGTTATAGATTTTAACTCCAACACCAAATACACTCGATTTAAATTTAACTGTTCTACATTGAATGCCTTTAAGTTCATTTTTGTGTCTCGCGCTTCTCAACGCTTCATACTTATCTATATCGCGTTTTATCATCCTTGCCGCTTCAAATATGTAAAGTGAAGGTAGGGTTAAGATTTTCAACCTTTTGAAAACTGGTCCACATGAATCCGTCTGTCTCAATCCGCATATACTTCTGATGCACTTTTTTTGTGCTTTTAGAGCACACTCTCTGTTCGGTGAATTACCCCAGAATAGGATACCGTATTTTAGTATGGAGCCTACATATGCATGATAAACACTTAGTAAAGTACTCTCATTTGTAACTTTTCTTAACATGTAGAGGGCATATGAGAACTGATTTATTTTTTTGCAAACATGGTCAATCTGTTTTTTCCAGTTTAGTGCAGAGTCAATATGTATGCCAAGAAATTTGGTTGTCTTAACTTCTTTTAAGGTTTCACCTTTGTATTTTACGTTTAGGTTCTTTAGTTTTTTATTTATATTAGCAAACGAAATATAGCAAGTTTTATCTAAGTTAATTTTAAGATTATTTACATTTAACCAATTTATAATACATTCAAGGGAATTATTTACATTAATTTCGTATTTATCTTCATCCTCGTCAGTGAAAATAGCTGTACTGTCGTCTGCAAATAATATCATGTCATGGATTACGGCTTTTGGGAAGTCATTTATATATATTATGAACAAAAGTGGACCAAGAATACTTCCTTGAGGTACCCCGTACTTAACTGTTTTAGGCTTAGACTGAAACGTTTGTTCATATTTTGTTTTATTTGATATTCTTGTTATTTGTGTTATTTGAACCCTATTTTTGAGGTATGATTTTATAACATCTAAAGCATTCCCTCTAACTCCGTATTGTTCTAGTTTATTTAAGAGTATGTCATGATCTACGTAGTCAAATGCTTTTGACATGTCCATAAATATTGTAGTTATATGTCGTTTATTGTCCAGTCCTGTCATTACCTTCTTCAAAAATTTAAAAAGTGCATCGCCCGTTGATTTGCCTTTTCGAAACCCAAATTGCTCATGTGTGAATATACTATTAGATTCAAAATAGTTATATAAATTTTTATAAATGACTTTTTCAAAAATTTTTGCAATAATTGGTATTAAAGCTATTGGTCTATAAAATTTCATTTCTTTTCTATCTTCTTTTTTAAATAATGGGTTAATGACTGTTATTTTTAGTTTTGACGGAAATATTCCGTATTCTAGGCACAGATTTATAATTGTGCTGAGTACTGGCGCTATGATATGGGAAACGCGTTTAATTATTTTAGTATTTATATTATCATACCCTGTACTATTAGTGTTTTTTAGTCCTTTTATTATTTGGTCAACTTCGTACGGATTAGTCGGTTTCATGAACATTGAATTACAATTATTATATGTCAGTGTTTTTGGGTAGGTATCATTTTCCTTAGTTGTAGGTTTTATGTCATCTATAAAATAATTATTAAAAGCTTCAGCTATTTCTCTCGGCGTCGTAATTGTTTTATCCTTTACTTTAATTTCCATAATATCCTCTTTGGGAGTTACAGTTTTATAGTTATTTACTATCTGCCATATCGCTTTGGGTTTGTTGGTAGCTGAACTTATATAATAATTGTTTTGTGATTTTTGGGTCTTTTTAATTATAGTTCTTAGCCTGTTTGTGTATTCTTTAAAGTATTTTTTATCTTTCGGATTAGATGTTAATCTATACTTCCAAAGTAGTTGACGTTTTCGTTTAGAGCATACTCGGATACCGTTACTTAGCCATTTTGGTTTCTTGGACATAGGTATTTTAACTCGTATTATGGGAAAACATAGATCATAAAATAGCTTAAATAGCTCATAAAATGCTTCATAAGCTTTTTCAGGGTCATTATTTGTGTAACATTCTGTAAAACTGAGGCTTTCAATGCAATTTATAAATTTCCTCACGTTATCTTCACTATAGTCACGTTTAGATTTAAACCAGTGTGTGATGTGATAACTTTTCTTTACAGGGAACGTTAAAATTTGTGCTGTATGGTCAGATAGCGAGAGTTCTACAACTTTTGATTTGGAGCCTCTGATATTATGGGCTATATTGTCGATACACGTCATGCTACTCAGTCTAGTCGGTTGATTTATTGATAATTTCAAATTATAACACGCTAGTAATTGCTCAAACTGTCGGGAGATGTTGCTATCGTCTAACCTGTTAATGTTAAAATCACCGCATAGTATGACTTTTTTTCCTGTAAAACATATTTTATTTAATAAGTCCGTTAGTCTAGCGAAAAATAAGTCAATATATTCTTTGCCATTTTTTGGTGGTCGATAAATACATAATATTATAATTTTATGTTCTATAAGTTCAATGCCACTACATTCAATTATATTAGTAATACTTAGACTTTTGGCTTCAGTAACCACTCTAAATTTATGGCTCGATTTTATAATTATGCAAAAACCTCCATTCCTATTATTTCGTGAGAAAGAGTCACCTAGGGTAAAATTAGGCATTTTTAGTAGTTTAGCATCTTCTATAGTCATATTATGCTCGGTAATGCAGAGAACATCGACAGGGATGCTGTTAGTATTTTCTCCTAATGAGTATAAATGAACCGTAAGCTCATCTATTTTAGTAAGTAGACCGTTAATGTTTTGATGAAGAATATTCATGTGTTTATAAACGAAAAAAATCATTACTCGCCGGAATATTCTCATTATCTAAATTTAAATTGTTTTGTTCTGTTTGCGTTAATGTCTGAGTACTTTTGTCAATAGCAGTAGAAGTTTTACTATGTGTGTTAAGTTTATATTTGATATGTCTGTTATAGTTTTGCTTATAACCAGCTCTCAAAATTTCTCTTAGCAATAATTGTGATGTGTGCAGTGATAGAAAGCGATACTTTGGCACATACAATGAGAAATTCATGTCCACATATGTTGCATGAGTGTACTGAGAACAGATAAATTTCAATCTATAATTCAACTTTCTTTCATTTAAATAAGTATTAAATAGTACTTCAGAAATTATAACATTTGTGTTTCTGGTAGTATTTAAAAAGTTCATAAGACCGAGTTGAATTTCTTCTGGGTTTTTATCATTAACACCGCCTAAAACAACCACGAAGTCGTTTTTATTCAATAAATTTACTTCTGTTTTTTCTGTGTCTAAGACCTCATGTAGAGATGCTCCTGGCTTCCAAAAACATCGGACTAAAAAATCTTTGCCTAAGAGTTTTTGCAGAGCTCTCTGAATAAATCGTCCCTGTTGATCCGCAATGATAATAACTTTCTTCATATTTATGACAATATTATCAGAATTTGATGATAAATTTGGTGGTGTGATTGGTTTCAGCTCGTTAGCCTGAATGTTGCTGTTGCACGTCGTTGCATTTATTTCAGTTTCGTGTTCACTGTTACCTGTATTTATTAAAACCTTTGTCTCACCGTTTTGATTAAATGTTATGTTTGCTTGATTGTCATTTTTGTGCGAGGTCGAATTCGATTTTATTAATTCAATATCTGAATTTATGCTATTTTCAAGCATAGTGTTCTTAACTACGTTTTTTGGATCAGTGTCATTTTCTTCGGTCGGTTTTTGTTTCTGTGGCAATGCGATTTGTTGCTTTTTATGTGTCACAGGCGTTACTTTATTTTGTTTATTTTTCCGTTTTCGTCCCGAGGGTGGTGTCGAAATTATCATGTCAGCATTTACCTCTTTATATGCATTTACTATTTTAATATATTTTTGTACGTCTGATTTGAGTCGAAAATTTTCTGTATTTAAATTTTCTATTTCCTGATGAGCACTTTGTAAATCCTTAGATAACTGCTTAACGTTTTCCTGCAGCTCAATTATGGATTGACTTGTATTTATGGAAGTATTAGGCAGACTCATCACTGTCGTGTCAAAAAGCGCTGAATTGTCCGCAGTAACGTCGCAAAGTGAACTTGATCTGCATAATCTTATATTGCGGTAGGTAATGTTGTCATCCATATTTATTTCGTTAAGTGGTTAGTCCACCAATGTATTGATAAAATTATTCCAAAAATTATTCTTTTTCTACCAAATACTAAAATCGTTTTTAAGTGGTATCCCTAAATTGATTTTGCGCCACTGGCGTCAAGTAGCGGTACTATATTGGTTCGCCTATTCCGCGCGCAGTGCCGTGCTGGCGCTAGTTGTCGAACATTCATCAGAGTCCAAAGGTCAATTTTTAAAAAAATATTTTCTTAACGGTGTTCATAATTATAGTCGTCTTTTCTAATTACTGCACTATTTTTAATGTAAAACTGCACTCAAATTCACTATTTGATAGGAATCTAGGATGATGTTGTATTGATTTGTTGTTTTATCACTTTGTTATTGTTTGTGAAGTGTTTTGAACCGTCACATAATGTTGTTGATAATTTTTTTACATACACTTGTCGTTAGCAGTCACCAATAATGTCACTCGTTAATTATAGTTATTGCACTGTGTCCCACTACTTTTTAGTCAATTAAGAATGTATATTATATTTAATTACAGATTTTAAATACGCCGGTCTAGTAAACATTGCGAGTGTTCACTGTTGGATCCTAGAAAGAAGAAGGAAAATTAAAAAAATATATATTTAGCAGCAATTGTAATGTAGTTTTTACTAATAGATAGGCTAATTCATTGGGGAGATTTTAGTATACATTTTATATATTTTTTGTATAAATTAGCTCAGGTATCACGCTGCCTCTCGACCCAGATGAAACAAAATCCCCCCTGGAACGCTTACTAGGCGTGCATTGTTAAAATTGTTCTAGTTACATGGAAGTGATGTTTTGAATAATTATTCCTATCTATTAAATCTAAAAAAAAGTCTTTCACACTATTAATATCTAAAAAGACAAACCCGTGCTAACCCGAGACGTGTAGTTAATACTTAGTTTAGGTACACAGGAGACTCAATATTAATTCTCATTCAAACGCATATTTTGTTAAAGCGTCTAAATTGGTCGCCTTTAAAAGTTACTTTTATTAAATAAGCAGTAAATAAAGAGTGCAGTGAAGGTTATTTTAAGGAATGAAATGGCAGGAAATTAAACTTTTAGTCCATGAGAAATGTCTCTGTTAAAAAAATAAATACTGATTTCGTAAAACAATCTTAACAAATGAAAGATCTGACTTATAAATTTTGTTCACAATAAAAATAATCAATTATTACCTCCTGGAAGGGCATCCATTGTTGAAACACCAATAATTTCACTATAACTTACAATATTTTAACTTAAAATATCACAAAAATTGCTTAAAACACATCCGCCGCTTAACAAGTCAAACTTTGGACTAAGATGGCATCCGTTCGGGGACTCATAGCCGGCCGGCGCAGGCGCAGATAGCTAGGCCCGTCCATTGAGTCGTAAGATACAATAATTAGAAAAGGTTTTATGACATTTTTATTTTTTTAGTTTATGCCAGCTTTTATCGATTTTTCGCCTGTGTGCGGTCTGCAATTCACTCTCGCATAGGTACATAGAACTTTTATTACGCCCTCTAATAGTCGAAATACACTTATTATTATTTTTGTAACAGGTATATTGTGTTATTATAATCCCATGTGGCTCCATGTGGTTAGAATTAGTGACTTTAGTAATATTTTAAAGTAATATTCTTTCACTCCTATTGAAAAACATTTAATAATTGAAAAATATTTGACATAATTAAATAATACTTTTCGACGTAGCTGTACAAGAACCCCGGTACATTTTTTTTTTAATTATTTGTCTCGTTGTGTGTTTGACCTATCACAAAAATAATATCTCATGTGTATTGGTCATTAGGCCCAATTTGTCGCATTGTCCTTTGAGTGTATTTTTGTGTCATCTGAATTAGAGACAACGTAATGAGCCGTAACAGCTAAATAGCTGTCATTGTTGTCCGACGTCCAGCCGTCAGTCGGGAGTAGAGATGGGCGGTGGGAAAAAACCCGACGGGAAAATACCCAGGTTTTTACCCATTTGGGTAAATACCGGGTATTTATGTGGGGAAAAAACCCAATTGACGGGTATTTTCATTATTCAATACAATAAGTTTAAGCGATTTTTTGTTTGTTCAAACGTGGTAATCTGTGGAACGACCAGTAGGATTGTAAAACATGTTTCTGCGTAAAAAATAAAACAAAATATACACAATCACAATTATTTATTACACAATAGAAAATAATTACAAAAATATTTTTTCATTCACTCGTTCTAAAATTTTAATCGCTATCGCTACTGTCATGATCATCATACAAATCATCAATATCACAGAATTCTATTTCTTCTTGGCTTCCATGAGATGTAGAAGGTTGTTGGTCATGAATTAGGCTGTTCATCGGACTAGACAACTGTCTAGGGGTTGATAAGGGATCATCATCTTCATCGTTCTCATCATCTTTATGTTTATGCAAAAGATTCCAATTATATGATATAAAAGCTATCTTTGTTGCTCTGTCTGTATTCAATCTGTTTCTTTTGTGACTGTGTATATGAGCATGAGTGCTAAATGACCGTTCAGTCGCTGCGGAAGTGCAGGGAGCAGTCAGAAGGCGTACTGCCACCCTACTCAGCAGTTTGGAGCTGCAAAGTCCCCTCCACCAAACGACTGGGTCCATTTCTGCGACATTTTTCCATATAAATGGTCAAAGTCAAAGATTTATTTGCAGATAAATATGGTTACAATAGTTCTTAAAATAGGGTAGTAGAGTAGGTAGGTAATATTAGTAGCTTAGTATATTTAATCATAACATAATGACATGCAAATTTTTGTTATAGGTAGGTACAATTACATTATTACTTACATTTAAACTAAAAGAATTATTTTATATTATAGAAGGGATTCTCTATTAGCCACCTACGTAAAGCCCCTTTGAAGCGAACCATTGGAAGTTCTTTGATTTGGTTAGGAATCTTGTTATAAATCTGAATACACATAGGATAACAGCTTCGCCTATATAGTTCCGTTTTTATTCTCGCATTAATTAGTCTATTAGGATATCTAGTTTTGAACGCACATTTATCTCCCAGTTTTTCAAACATCTCTGGATGAGATTTGGTAAATTTACATACTTCCTCAATATAAATACCAGTCAATGTAAGTATTCTGAGTTTCTTAAACAGTGGTTTACAGGATGTGAGTGGGTGTACATTACAAATCGCACGTATACACATCTTTTGTGCGATGAAAACTTCCGAGATGCACCGAGTTTCCCCATACCAGTATACCATAACGCAATACTGAACCAACATATGCATGATAAGCTTGCAATGTGGCTTGTCTATCTGTTAGATTAGATAAACGCCATAGAGCATAAGCCAACTTACTGAGTCTTCCACATATCATATCAATATGATTAAGCCAGGAACACTTCTCATCTAGAACTATCCCAAGAAAAGTCATACTATTTGATTGTTTTATTTGTTTATCTTTATACGTGATGTTTAAATCCATTTTATTCCAGTTTTTGTTACAAAATTGTACATATTTGGTTTTATCTATATTAAGTTTAAGGTTATTCTTTTCCATCCAAATTATTATTTTGCTTACGGTATCATTTATTTCCTCATTATAGTTGTCTTTAGTTTTAGGGATGATTGTGCAATTGGAACCAAATTCCTATTCACCATTTTGATCGAGTTTATCCACAGTAATTTCTACAACTTGCTATCTATTTGTAAGGTAGCTTTTTAGCCATGCATTTGCTTTTCCGCGGATTCCATATTTATCACATTTTTTTAGGAGTAACTCGTGTGAAACAAAGTCAAAAAGCTTTTGACATGTCAAAAAATATAACAGTCGTCGGAATTTTCTGGTCAATATTTTTGGTAACTAGGTTAACTAAGTTAAATGTCGCTGTGGTTGTCGATTTTCTTTTTTGGAATCCATGTTGTTCTCGATTTAAAATTTGGAACTTATCGATAAAATTAGTCGCGCAAGTATGACCTTTTCATAAATTTTTGCTAGAATAGGCAATATCGGTCGGTCTGTAATTTTCAACAAGCTTTTTATTTCCTTTTTTATGTATTGGTTTAATAGCTGTTATTTTCAATTTTTCAGGAAACACTCCCGTGACTAATAATAAGTCTATTAGATGTACTAGTACCGGGGTAATAATAGGGGCTATGTATTTAATCATTTTTGTAGGTATTTCATCATAACCCGTTGAATTGGTATCCCTGAGTGATTTTATTACTTTTTGTATTTCGTCATCATTGGTGGGCATTAAAAACATACTAGAATTAATAGGGTCAATGTCATAATTATTAGTATTAATGTCAAAATCGTTGTTCGTCAAATTGATATAATAGTCATTCATATAAACTCAAACTCAAAACTCAAAGCATTTATTTCAAATAATCCAATTACAGGCACTTTTGAATTGTCAAGGGTTGTGTCAGTCAGTCAGAAAGATGAAGCTAGTTGCCCATTCCAAAGCGTAGTAGGTACCTATGGAGAAGAACGGGCAAGAAACTCCAAGGACACTCTTTTAAATCAACGTATTATGGTTATAAAATATTGTTTACATCATTCATTTTGAAATTATACATGTGAGAACGAATCAAAACGTAAAAGCGTCCGTAATAAAAAGATTACAACAAAAACTAAAGTTAAAATAAGCCGTGGCAGCTAAGAGATGACCAGTCTCTACTGACGGCGCCCGTTCACGAACATGACGCGTGGATCAGCACCATTCAGCTCAACCATTTTGAAGGGAGCTAAATGATCCAACACACGCGCCACCATCAGCGAGACATTACAGTGAGCACGACATACTCCCAGCCACCAGGGCACATTCAAGTCAATGAAAGACGTATCCAGTAAATGGCAGCTTTATAGTACATAGTACTCACATAACAATGTGTTGTGCAGCTATACAATACTAAGAGATTGAATTTATACAATGCAAAGAGTTTTTAAAATCTTCAGCAGCTCCAACACTATTTTCAATACCTGATCAATTAGTTTTTGCGCCCTTGTGGAGCAGGACCAGCGTTGAGCCAAGCATTTTTATCAGCAATGTAATCCCCCAATTTATAATATGCTTGGCTAAATAGCGTGCGTTTTATACAAGATTTAAATTTCATCTCTTTCAGTTGAAGTATGTGGGGAGGTATTTTATTGTAACATTTTAAACAGTACCCCATGAAAGATGAGTCTACTTTAGCCAGCCTGAAACCTGGTTGAACTAATTGGTCCCTATTTCTAGTGATATAATTGTGTCTTTCACCTCTTTTACTAAAAAGATGTAGATTTTTCCTTACGTACATGATGTTTTCATAGATATATTGACAAGGTACCGTCATGATGTTAATTTCTTTAAACAGTTCCCTTAGAGAGTCGCACCTGCGGAGGCCATATATGGCTCTGATGGCTCTTTTTTGCAGAATAAAAATAGACTCGATGTCTGCAGCCCGTCCCCATAGTAAAATACCGTACGACATAATACTATGAAAGTAACTAAAATATACTAGCCGTGCGGTATCTACATCAGTAAATTGACGGATTTTTCTCACAGCATATGCTGCTGAACTTAGCCGTCCTGCAAGGGAAGTTAAATGAGGCCCCCATTGAAGCCTTGAGTCGAGCGTAATCCCCAGGAAAACAGTTTTATCGACGAATTCTAATTTCTCTTGATTCAATACTATCTCACAAATACTACTTTTGACATTTGGTAAAGAAAATCTTATGCACTTAGTTTTTTCCCATTTAATACTAAATTATTAGCAGTGAACCAATTTTGGACCTGCAATAGGGCGTTATTTACGTCGTCAAAATTTGAGGCACGTCTATTAATTTTAAAAATTAAGGAAGTATCGTTAGCAAATAACACCATTTGTGGTTGGGTTTTTAACAAGTGGGGTAGATCATTAATATATACTAAAAAGAGGAAAGGACCCAATATCGAGCCTTGTGGTACACCCATTTCTACTTTTAAGCCGAGTGAATTGACACCATTTATTTGAACTTGCTGCTGTCTATCATATAAATAAGATTTTACTAAACTGAGCGCAAGGTCTCCAAGTCCGTAATGCTTAAGTTTCAAGAGTAATGTTTCGTGGTCGACGCAATCAAATGCCTTGGAGAGGTCACAAAATATTCCTATTGCGTCTTGGGCCTCTTCCCACGCCGTAAATATGTGTTTTAATAAGGTGACACCGGCGTCAGTCGTACAACGTCCCTTGGTGAAGCCGTACTGTTGATCGTGTAAGATTCTATTGGTGTTAAAATGATTAAGCATTTGATTAAGCATTACCTTTTCAAACACCTTGCTGAAAACCGGCAACACGGATTCGGGTCTATAATTATTGGCGTCTCTACTATCCCCGGATTTGAAAAGTGGTATTACCTTACTATATTTCATTAGATCCGGGAAGACTCCTTGATCAACACACAAATTAAATAGTAATGCTAAGTACGGCGCTATAGTCTCAATAATGGAGGTACAAACTTTGATTGACATTCCCCATAGATCTTCTGTTAATTTGATCTTGATTTGCTTGAAAGCTTTTATTACTGTTATGGGGTTTATATGCTTGAATTTAAATTCAGTCGGGCAGGATGAAACATTTGCTCTTAATAAATCAATAGAACGCGAAGACGAGGAATTTAGGGTTTCAGTAGTTTTAATTGGGATACTGGTAAAGAAATTTACAAATTCTTGCGCTACTTCTTTGTTTGAGCTTAGAAGACCACGCGAAGTTTCTAGAGTGAAATCATTATTATGACTTTTACTCCTGTTAGTTTCGTCGTTGATAATTTTCCAAACCGTCTTTATTTTATTATCCGCTGATTTGATCTTGTTGCTAATGTACAAGGCTTTAGCTACCTTGCAGGTTTTTTTAAAAGTTTTAGAGTAAGTAGCAACGTATTTATTAAAAGTTTCAGAGTTAATATAAGGCTTAAGGCCATACAGCTCAAACAAATTTTCCCTACTTTTCCTAATACCTTTAGTTGCCCAGTCACTGAACAAAAAGTTTGGGCAAATAGTTTTTGTTTTCTTTTTTAAAGTATTATTGAACTCGGTGCGCACTATCGAAAAGAATTCCTCATATAATTCATTTACATTGCTATTAATATGGCCCGGTGTACTTAACTTACTAATTAAGTTATTATTAAATCTATTTAGATTGCTGGGTGTTATTTGTCTAAATTGTGTCTGAATTTTTTTAAATGGTGTGTTGGACTTGAAAGCAACGATTTGACCGCTGTGATCAGAAGGGAGATAATTTACAATAGCTTTATCTAAGTAGTCGCAGCAACAAAAAACATTATCAATACATGTAGCAGAATTTGTAGTTATGCGGGTTGGTTCTGAAAACACATTTGACAAATTGAATGATTTAAAGAGACTTAACAATCGACTGCTATTTGAACTATTCTCTAAGATATTAATATTGAAGTCACCACAGATAATTAGCGATTTTTTACCAGTTGCAAGTTTTGCTAAAACATCTTCCATTACTGACTCAAATAAGGAGTAGTTTTGATAACTTGGGGGTCTGTAAACGCACACTATTACATGCTTATCTAGCTCAACACAGGACAGTTAAATGTTGTGCTCCACCGACAAATCAACTATATCTTTACGAGGCTTAGATTTAATAGATTTTTTTACTAAGATAAGTGAACCGCCACGCAGCATAGATTTTCGGTTAAAACAACTGCCCATACTATAATTCTCGTAATTAATTAGCATTTCATAATCTTTCAACCAATGTTCAGTTAAACAAATAATATCAAACATAGTTTTTTCTAAAAATAGTTCAATTTCTAATTGTTTGGAAGAAAAACCTTGAATATTTTGATGAAATAATTTCAAGGAATTCTGCTTAGACCCTTCTTTGCATTTAACTATTTGAGAGCAAGAAGACACCTTGTTGTTGGTAGGTGTAACTATATTGTTACCGGTATCTTCTGTTGTCTTACTATCTAGTTTAAATCAACATCCAGAGTGAGCCCCAAGACTCCCATGCCATCACCATGTAATGAGATCCTACTACTTGTGGAACCCCCATTAGGACAAGGATTTGCCATAGTGATACATGGATCCTCCTTCGTACAATTATTGTAAATAGTTGTAGCATTAGAGCTACAGTTATTTAAGGTGACCACCTGTACATTAGAATTACTACTAATAATTGAGGTGTTAATTATAGTACAAGACTTCGACATACTACTTATGTCTGAGTTTATATAAGATAATAGCCTCGCTATTTTATGTCTAAACCTAATGGGCAGATACACTGTATTCCTTGTCGATTTCAACTTATCAACAAAACTGTTGGTGTCAAAAAATATAAGTTTGTCACTGTAGTGACTTACTAAGAACTGAATATGCTTATTAAGCATATGTATATAATTGTTTTTTCTATTTGATAACCTCTCAAAATATGGAAAAGCACACAAAATAATTTTATTACAATTTATCTTTAAAATCTCAGTAACACTGTCAGTGATATCTTCCTTTTTGACCTGGGTACTATTACCTACAAATACAGTAATGTTAGTATTTGAATCATATTGATTTCTTGTAATTGAGTTCATTATTTCTTTGAAGGATGTCCCAGGTAAACAATAATTTTGAGTGGGAAAACTCAAGTTGTTACTAACTAATTTCCCTAAACCTCTTCCTATACT
This sequence comes from Atethmia centrago, assembly GCA_905333075.3. Classification (NCBI taxonomy): domain Eukaryota; kingdom Metazoa; phylum Arthropoda; class Insecta; order Lepidoptera; family Noctuidae; genus Atethmia; species Atethmia centrago. The sequence continues at coordinate 19,205,820 of HG995368.1, forward strand.
ATCTGAAAAAATAACTGACTGATAACAAATTTGATTACTACAAGAGGAAACACTACTAGCTACTGACTGTACCACTTGAGATAACTCTTGCACAATATCAGGTATATCTTGGTTGAGAATGCAGTCTTGAGACAAACTCTCAGTCTGGGACGGGTATTCCGTTGCCTCAGGCTGGGCAGCATCAGGGTTTGAAACCTTCTGACAAGTACACTGACACATAACTAACTCATTAGCAGCAAGAATATGTTCTTTAATTTGGTTCTGAGAGCCCAAATATTTAATGTAAAGGGAACTAAGTCTGCTTTCAAGTACCTCTATGTCAGACTGTAAGCGCTGTGTATCAATTTCATAGATTTTTTTGCTGTCTTCTAATTTGATTTCGTAATTGTTTAATTTATTGATTAGATTAACACGTTCTTTCCTTAGTGGAATATTTTTGGAAAAGTGTTTTTGTTGTTTCCTAATTTGATTGCATTTTTTAATTATTCTATTCAGTTTTGCATATTTTTTCATTTTCTTATGACTAACTTTATAACTATAATTCTGTTTCAGCAAGGAATCTTCAGTAAGGTCAATAGTTATTATGGAACGAGGGTTACAATTAGTATTTAATAATTCATTATATAAGTGGTTAGTTTCTTCAACCCGTGTACATGATTTTTCTTTCTCTAATTGGATAATACGACTATTAGCATGAACTAATTAATCTTCTAGGTCCCTAACTTTGCTTAAAGCTTCCTCATACAAGTTACTACAGTTGCTAAAACCATCTGTGACCACCTTCAGTTGATCGCGTTCATCAACAACATTCAGATATTGCTGATGTAGGTCTACTAACTCCCGTTTAAGGCTTGAGTTTTTGTTGATAATCTTCTTGACTTCCTCCTCATTTTCATCATTCTCCTGTAACAACTGTCGACATTGGAGTTTCAATGCTTCAAGTTCTTGGAGGGCCGTTCTCAATTTGAGCTCCATATCCTGAGCAGTAGCCTTACGGGTCATCACAGGTATGGTTTCGGGATTTGTTACTGAAATTAGAATAAGGAAACGGTGAGAACAAGTAGGACAGACAAACTAAATAAAGTTGGAAATGAAAGGGAAAATGGGAGAAATTAGAGTTGAGTATAAGAGTTATATAGTTAAGAGTATAAGTTAAGAGTATAAGAGTGTAAGAGTTATATAGTTGGCAATGTCCGTGGGGCTTGTTAGTAGTCCGGTTTCAGTTTCTATCTCCTTAATGTTTATTTCCTGAATTTGATTATCATTATTGGAATTATATTTTATTAAGTCCCATGATGCCTTGCATTTATTTTTAGCCCTAGTTATGTAATTTGTATTATGAATTTTTTGTGCTTTTTGTATACATTTTTTAAGTAATTTATTATAGTTTAGGTATTACAATTTATTGCCTTTATCAGATAAGAAGTAGTATTTAAAACGCAAGTCTCTTAGTTTTAGCTGATTTTTTAATACCTTTGGAAATCCATTTCGTATATTTTTTCACTAGGTTGATTTTGAACTCAATTTTAGAAAAGCATAAGTCAAAAAATAAGACTAGCAAATCATGAAACTTATTAAACGCACTATTTGATTCCTGATCAGAAAATATGTCGGTCCATTGTAAATTTAATAAGCAGCTAAAGAATTTTTCTTTATTTTCGGCGCTAAAACTCGCTTGTGTATTGTACGAAAGCGTAGAGGTGGAACTTTATTGTCAATTTTTATGGATATCATCTGAGCTGTTTCGTGATCTGACAGTCCCAGTGGTATAACGTCGCATATTGCATCCTTACAGTTATTTATTATTTGGTCCAAACATGAATTTCTTCTTGTTGGTTGTTTATGTTAAACCGAAATTATTTACAATCCTAGTTAAATCGTCTGAGCATTTTTTATTTCTATCGATTTTTTCCCCCAAATTATCAATGTTAAGATCACCTACTATCACTAATTGTTTCTTAGATTTATTTCGAAGGTTGCATAACATAACTTCTAAATTACGTAGGAAAACAAAGGGGTTTGAGCTTGGCGTACGATATAAGGAATAGCCTTATATCGTACGCCAAGCTCAAACCCCTTTGTTACTTTGTTATTGAACTCTTACAATATAACACTATAATAATAGATTATAGTGTTATATTGTAAGAGTTCAATTCCACAACACTCAAAATCATTTTCAGACGCATATTTTTTCAATTGCGTCAGTATTTTGTACTCAATGTGGTTTAGGCAGAATATACAAACACCACCTCGCTTTTTGTTCTTTCTTGAGTACCAGTCTCCTAATTTGTAGTCATTTAAGGCAACGCTACTCTCCTCACCCGCTTTAATAAAAGTCTCCATTAAGCACACTACATCAATAATCAACCCTTTATTTAGGAACGTGTCGATCGCAATTTCTAGTAGTTCTTTTTTGCTTCTAAAGCCTGCAATATTTTGGTGAAGAACATTTAATGAGTGACAATTATTTGGTACGTCAATGAAATTTAGGTCTTTTACCTTACTTAACTCATTATCATAATATGATAATGAGTTAAGTAGATTAGAGTTAATAGTTAAGAGATACCTTAATCCGCAAACCAGCCAACTCCATTTTTGTCAAAAAAAATATTAAGATGTCGTTTTTTTCCTACAATAATTCCGCGTAATCTGGAAAAAGCAGTAACTCCATTTAAAGTCTATTTTTGTCGTAAATTGGTGTTCGAAAATCAGACAACTCCAAGCGTTTCGAAACGCGCCAATTTTGACAGCTAACTCCGCTCAGTCGGCCATTTTGTATGGTGGTACAGCACGAGTACGTTGTAGTTGCGTTGTATTTTCGTAAATTGAACAAAAACAGTGTATAAGATAGAAAACGAGTGCAGAAAAATATTATTAGGATTCAAGGTAAGTGTTAATCACTTTTATTTATCTAAATGCATTGTAAATTTTGGGTAATTTGTGTTTTTATTTTTTGCTTGGAGTTGGCCGATTTTCCTTGTGGTTTTTGTATATGTGATGGGAGTTAGCTTATCTTATTCATTTTATTTTGCAATAATGTACCTTGCAATTAAAAGTTCTAATTTCAATACAAACTGCATGGTATATCGTCATCATATTGTATGACTAAGTAAAAAGGTTAATGTGTCCGCTTCGCTAGCAGCAGAAAAGTAAAAACCTTAATTGTCAAAAAATGCATACATATTTTTTTGTTTTCTCTGCTTGTGTGTGTGTTAAAACCTTTTTGTTTTTGTTTCATGTATTGTACTTATTACGCTAGATGGCTGCCCAAAAATCATGCTTGAAAAAAATATTTAATAGTATGCAAAAAGAAAGCACAGATGAACAAAATAACCCAGACTCTGCTTTATTTGTGAATAACCAGTTTCCTACAGCCTATGATGAATATACTTTGCCTTCAACTGCTTCTTCTTCTAACAACAATAGCTCTGAATTATGTTACGCGCTTGAAGTACCCGCTGATACTTTAAACTTACCTGAGCTTGCACTCAACAATACTTCTTCTAACAACAACAGCTCTGAATTATGCTACGCGCTTGAAGTACCCGCTGAGACTTTAAACTTACCTCATGACCAGATGCTTGCACTCAACAATACATACCCTTATAGCATTGTTGACGAAGTTATTATTGAAGAAGTGTTTGAACCAAGATTTCAAGAGAAATCCCCAAGTTTATTGTCACAGCTTGACCAGTCTAGGTACTCAAATAACGACGAATTGGTTATTGATCCTGTTAGTGCAGTTGACTCTTTCAATGCCTTTTCACACGATGTAGTTCTTTCAACATTTTCAAATTCAAATCATATACAGGAAGGTATTTCAATACATCAAATCCCAAATGCACCTATCACAGATACACACAAACTCGTTGATTACAGTGACACTGAATCTGAAGCAGAGGAACCAATAATAAAAAGGAAAAAACGATGCCAAGTAAAGAAAGAAGATTGGGCGGAAGAAATTAATAAAAAGAAGAGAGAAACTGGAAAAAAATACTTAGGTAAGAAAAAAATTGAAGGTGAATGGAAAAAGATATTATGAGACCTAATAGGATCATGAAACCTCGATGCTCATGTAAAAAAACGAAAGGAATGATTCAGTGCCACCTCTTATTGGAAGAAGACAGACAAAAGATTTTTGATAAATTTTGGACCATGTCTTGGAATGAAAAACGGGTTTATGTAGAAAATTTAGTAACGACTATTCCCACTAACAGACAAAGGGACAGAAAAAACCCCGATGAATCGAAAAGATCGTGCAGTTTTGTATACTACTTGAAAAAAGGAGATGAGCCGATTAGAGTTTGTAAAACATTATTTTTGAATACTTTATCAATCGGTAAATCATGTATCTGGGGTTGGAAGACGCAAGCTAAAACCACAACTGATGAAACAAAAACAACACAGCCTAAAAAGGCGCCTTTTCAGAATGAACTTCAAACAATGCAAAATTTCCTAGACGAGTTACCGAAGATGCCTTCGCATTATTGCAGGAAAAGGACCAGTCAGATTTATTTACAACCAGACATTGAGAGCAAACGGCAACTCTACAATCTCTATAAACAATACTGCTTGGACAACAATACTAACTCACTATCGATAGCTACATTTTCCAACGCCCTGGCAGTCCAAAAAATATCTTTGTTTAAACCCAAAAAAGACTTGTGTGAGATCTGCAACGGATACAAGCTAAAAAATATTAGAAAAGAGGAATACGATATTCATATTGCTAAGAAAGAAGAAGCTAGAGCAGAAAAAGATTCTGATAAAGAGCATAAAGACTTTGTGTTTACTGTAGATCTGCAAGCGGTCTTGATGTCACCTCGTTCTAATGTGTCGTCACATTATTATAAAACTAAGTTGTGCGTACACAACTTTTGTATTTATGATATGAAAAGTAGTGAAGGGTATTGCTTTCTTTGGAACGAGACCGAGGGTGGTCTTAATTCAGACGAATTCGCCACCATAATAGCCACATTCTTTATAGAAACTGTTATTCGTGAAATTAACAATCGTGAAATTATTTTATTCTCCGATGGTTGCTGTTACCAAAATAGGAACACTGTCTTAGCGAATGCCCTTTCTAATGTAGCAATGTTGTATAATGTGACAATCATTCAAAAATATTTAGAAGTCGGCCATACGCAGATGGAGGTCGATAGTATGCACGCAATGGTTGAAAAAAAAATAAAAAATCAAACCATCAATGTACCAGCTGAGTATATAACTGTCTGCCAAAAAGCGAAGAAGACAAAACCTTACCATGTGAAATACTTAACCCACACATACTTTAAAAGTTTTAAAAATCTCAATTTCTTCAGATCAATAAGACCGGGAAAACTAAAAGGAGATGCAAAAGTAAGCATTTATTTAACAAAAACGACAAACTGTACCAAACCAAGTTCAAGCTCAAATTATACCTACCATACCATTGTAGAAGTGGGTAGATGGGTGTGGGGTAGAACTTTATGTGCTTTTTACCTACTTATCGTTTTGTAAATGAACCTATTTGCCTTTAATCTAATTACTCGTACTTCTCTTCGTTTTCCAGGTGACCGATATAAGATCTCTGAAGTATGATCCGGATGGTCAAGTGTTCTATAAGCTTCGATTTCGTGATGAATTCGCATTACTTAATCAACGACGAAATAAGGCATTAAATAAAACTCCTTTTGAAAACATACCACAGCTACATACTGAACGCAGAAAAATAACAAAAAAAAGTATTTAGATTTGCAACAGTTAAAAAATACGATGCCTGAAGACTACCGAAATTTTTATGACAATTTATCTTATGAAGAATAAACATACCTTGATCTACATTGTATTAAACTATGGCATTAATACTATTTTAATAAATATTATTTTAAAGAAAACAACCTTTTTTATTACTTACCTATTGCAGTAAAATCAGATAACTGCAGATTGCTATGTTTTCAGTGTTTAGCAAAAGGGCCAACTCCAAAATAACGCTTTAATTTGCGAATGAAGAGTTATTAAGTAATAAACCTAGTAAAATATTAAACTTTGTGACATAATGCACCAACGGGACTTTTAGTTTCTTTTTATTTTATTCAAAATAAAAACTAGAAAGTTTTAAGTGTCTCCTGTAAACTATAGCAAAATGGAGTTGGCTGGTTTGCGGATTAAGGTATCGATATGTGTTTTTTAACGGTTGACGTTGATCGGTCTGCCCCATAAACCCTGTTTAGCTCCTTAATTAGCTAAATGTACACCAACATCAACATTGAGTGATTGGCTCACTTCATGTATAAACTCCATGGCATCTACTTCATGCTCTTCATCGAGTTCAATGCGTTGCGATCTCGGATCTAACAAATATGCAGCATAATGGATTGGTTTGATGCAATTATTTGTTCGCCTGGTTACAGCATTTATTATATCTTGTTTGTGCTGGTCATCTAAAATAGAAATTTCGGGTAGCACAAAATTAAATGTAGATTGTATGTCTCTGAAAGCCATGTATACTTCGTTTATTAATATTCAGTTTCTTTCAAGTTTGAATTTTTTTTCAGTTATCGGTTCCAACAATTTTATACAGTTTTTGGCCATGTTCCAAAAATTGAGATCCAATAAATTTGACTTTATTTCTTCTGAAATAGTAGCATTTTCGTGAACAGCTAATGTCTGTAATGCTACTTTCGAATTTGTCAAGCTTTTTATAGCAGTACAGTAACTGCCTCAGCGGGTTTTTCCTGGCAATTTCAATGTTTCGCCTGATCGTTTGTCTTTTATAATCTGGGCTAGTAAAGCACTCATAGTTTGACATCTTTTTATTGCTTTTATGGTCGCTATTGCAATCGATATAAATGCTTTAACAGGCCTTATACAATCTTCGCAAAGTAAATTTAATGTATGTGCTACGCATCTCAGCGGTATTATGTGTGTATACACATCTTTTACCATCTGAAATGCTATTTGAATGTTATTAGCGTTATCTCCTATAAGAGTTACAAACTTGTGGCCTCCATATATTTATAACTTTGATAATCTCTTGAGAAAGATATTGGCTTGTATGTCGGTTGGTAAGAGTGTTAAGACTTTTGACAAAAACGGAATCGGGTTTTGCAATAATGAAGTTGATAATACCTTCATTGCGCTGATTGCTCCAGCAATCACACTGCAGATGCAAATTATTTATAGATTTCAGTTCGTCTGTAATTTCTTCTACCATTTCTTTATAACTAGCTTCCAGATGTGTAGTTGAGATTGATTTTCTGGATGGTAATTTGTAAAGTGGTCATACTCATCAAAAAATCGTGCCCACAGCGGATGTTCAACAATGGACAAAGGATAACCGGAAACAAATATTGCTTTCGACAAAAGCTGATCTAGATAAAGTTTCTTTTCTGCGGAAGTTGTAGTACTAGAATTTGTATTTGTCAAACTGTTATCTTGTAACGTTTCATGCTGCGATTCATCTTGTAAAGGCAGATTTGTTGCAGTTGCGTTAACGTCAGATGTTTTGTTTAGTTTGTTCTTGACAACAGTTGGACATCTAAAACATTTCAACAGATGGCGGGCCATCTTGTTGACATTGCCAAATATGTAAACTTTTTCGCAGTGTTTGCACTTAACCGTTTTACTGGTTGCGGAATGGAAATAGTTTTCCCATACATCGTTATTTTTCTTTCTGGGCATGGTGTGATCTAATGCAAAAAGAAAAAAAAAACAATTGTATGAACAGAAGCAAACAGATGTTTTAAAGTATTCTACATTTCTAATATAGACTTTTGACAAAAACGGAATCGGGTTTTGCAATAATGAAGTTGATAATACCTTCATTGCGCTGATTGCTCCAGCCAACACACTGTAGATGCAAATTATTTATAGATTTCAGTTCGTCTGTAATTTCTTCTACCATTTCTTTATAACTAGCTTCCAGATGTGTAGTTGAGATTGATTTTCTGGATGGTAATTTGTAAAGTGGTTACAACTCATCAAAAAATCGTGCCCACAGCGGATGTTCAACAATGGACAAAGGATAACCGGAAACAAATATTGCTTTCGACAAAAGCTGATCTAGATAAAGTTTCTTTTCTGCGGAAGTTGTAGTACTAGAATTTGTATTTGTCAAACTGTTATCTTGTAACGTTTCATGCTGCGATTCATCTTGTAAAGGCAGATTTGTTGCAGTTGCGTTAACGTCAGATGTTTTGTTTAGTTTGTTCTTGACAGCAGTTGGACATCTAAAACATTTCAACAGATGGCGGGCCATCTTGTTGACATTGCCAAATATGTAAACTTTTTCGCAGTGTTTGCACTTAACCGTTTTACTGGTTGCGGAATGGAAATAGTTTTCCCATACATTCTACATTTCTAATATAAACTCAAACATACCGGTTTATTTATGTTGATGGGATGCAGTAGGTATCGAAGTCCGTAAGGATAGCAGTAGTTATCAATCCAAAGTATATCACGTATTTAATCACTAGAATATCAAAAGTCCACAAAACAAAACCCAGGTCGTCAATAAATCAAAGAAACTAACACAAGTGCGCACGGTATGAAGCCAAAACAACTTGTGAAAGATCACTTATGCGACAACTACTACTAGCTATTGTTCGGCTCGAAAGTACGTGCTCCCGGGGTGGGAGCAGGTAGTTTCGAGCGGCTTATTGGTCGCTAATAGCTAGATATAAATGTTATACCTCATTTACATTCAGCCCCTGCCGCTGCCGCTCGCGCTGCCGGCGATAATTCCCTAAATACTGCTGCAGCAGGATCGAGAGGAGTGTGTGTTTACATACTGCCCTACCATTCACTTCGCTTTCAAGTTTCGGCAATGGCAGACGTCGAAATAATTACAGCGGCCGCGCTGTCTCTTTTTGCGATACATAATTATGTTCGATATTTAAAAAGATATCGAATACAAAAAAGGAATGTTCGTCGTAGACGATGGTGGATGATATCTATCCATCGAAATAGAACTTTGTAAGTACCTAATTATCAACCTACCTACTTAACTAATTTTTTAATGCATATACTAATTCTACTAGTAAGTATGAGTTATTTATCATGCCTGTCTTTTGTTTCAGGGACGTAATGAATAACTTTTTCAATGAAATGAATAGTGAAGAATCTGGGGAATTTACTAACTTGCAGAATGTCTCGTACCGATTTTGAATTTCTGTTGAACAAAATTGAACCTATGATAAAGAAACAGACAAGACTAAGAATACCTATTCCACCAAAAATACGCCTGGCAATAACCCTTCGATATCTAGCGACTGGAGATAGTTACCGAAGTCTACACTACTTATTCAAAGTTTCAACACCGGCTATTTCACTGATTGTCCCAGAAGTATGCAAGGCTCTTAACACAGTTTTAAGAGACGAAATAAAGGTAAGAAAAGTATATTTTAAAAAATCACCATTTTTTATTAAAGAAAAGAAAAGAATTACAAACTCTTAATAGGTAATAGTATTAATTTCACTGAACATAATAATTATTTATGTCAACATTTAGGAATCATTGTATGCGTTTTTAATTATGTCGCTCATTTCAGAAGGCACAATAACTTCTTGTGATAAAATATGTATTTGCCTTTCTTGTGCGATATTTTTTCTCTCTTTTGTTGAGGACTGCAATATAACCTCGTTTTGCATATTTATATTTTCTACTGGGATAGGTAAATAGACCGGAGGCTGAGATGTAGTCGCAGGAGGATTTTGGGACGGAAGTACATAAACAGATGGATCATATTGCGGAGACGGAGTTGGGAAATATTGTGGAGACCGAGTTGGGAAATATTGCGGAGACGGAGTTGAAACATACTGCGGAGACGGAGTTGGAACATACTGCGGAGACGGAGTTGGACCATATTGCGAAGACGGAGTTGAAAATGTTTGTTGAGCATAGGGAGATGGCACTGAATAAGACGTAGAGGCACTTGATGATCGCTCGTCATCAGGGTAAGGGTTATCCAGAAGAAGACCATCAACTTTGTACATAATCCTGTCTCGCATTCTTTCTGGATATTTCCTTAACTTTTTTGCTAACAATGAAGCATAAACATCGCACTCGTCTTCCTCTCTTTTTTTTGTCTGCAGTATGTTGCTTAAAGTTTCAAAACTGTCATTAATTTTTTTATCGGCTTCACTGATAATATGGTCCATGTGTCTTTTCTTTGCATTAGTTTTGGTTGCTGTATAGTGAACTGTTTGTGAACTTTCCTTCTCTTTTGTTTGCGGTGGCTTCGGAGGCATGGTTTCGTCCACATGGGAACCTTGGGTTGGTGGTGTAGGTGGCTTCGGAGGCATTGTTTCACCCTCATTGGAACCGTTGATTGGTGGTGTAGTATCATTCTGATGAAGCTGAAACAAATAAAAGTAATGAAATATGTTATCTTTGTTACAGTTACCACAAACACCAGAAGAATGGTTAGCTATTGAAGAGGGATTTAGAAAAAAAATCCCGCGATGTGTTGGAGCTCTCGACGGGAAACACATCGTAGTAAAATGTCCATTACATAGCGGCTCGAAGTATTATAACTACAAAAATACATATAGCATTGTGCTAATGGCCTTAGTAGATAGTAACTATAATTTCGTTTTTGCCGATATCGGTGGACAAGGACGTATAAGTGATGGAGGAATTTTTCAACATAGCTTGCTTTGGCAAAAAATTGACAATGGCACTCTTAACTTGCCACCAGATACTCCACTACCAGGAAGAGAAATAAATGTTCCTTATGTGTTTGTCTGTGACGGAGCTTTCGCTTTACACAAAAATGTAATGAAACCCTTTCCTGGTAATCATGACATTGGCACTGTAGAGCGCACATTTAATTACAAACTTTCTAGTACTCGTGTAATCGTTGAAAATGTGTTTGGTGTGTTGTCATCTGTATTTAGAATTTTCAAGAAACCAATAGAACTTAATATAGAAAAGGTACCACAAATTGTTATGACATGTATTTTATTACATAATTTTCTAAGAAAAAGCAAATCTTCTCAGAGCATTTACACACCTCCAGGAACTTTCGATTCCATTAGAGACGGGCAATATGTTGAAGGCACTTGGAGACAAAACGACACTTCATCATCAGCTATAAGGCCAATACCACTTATTGGTAGACGTGCTCCAAGTAACATTACAGAAATTCGATCAGAATTTGCAAATTATTTTGATACCATCCGTTAAAAAGACTATTAGTAGGTACCTACTTGCATTATATAAGTACACCTGGAGAAAGAGTGGTTTCAAAGCCTTTCCTAAATAATATAATAATAAATACCAATTAGAAAAGACATGTTTTATTCAGTAAAATTGCCTAGGTCACCTCCTACGGGTTGATTTTGATTATGTAACGCTTTGTACGCGCGTCAGGCAGGACTATCTGTCATTTTTAGTATATAAAATAACATATAAATAATAATAGTAATTACGCACGGTCGAAAACGTTACATAATCAACCTGGCGCAATCCTAAATTTATTTCCCAGATTGAGGGCCTGAAAAAGGACACATATGACACATACCTACTACAATTTAAATAGCTAGTAATAATAATATATAAAAATCAATAGTCTAAAATCTGCTTACCTGTTCTTCCGTATTCACTGCATTTCTAAAGCTGACGTCCTGGTTCTGGATTGACAAAAGTGAGCACGAACTGATCGCACAAGTTCAAAAATGTAGTTAAAACATTAGGATTCCCATCAAATTCCGGAACTAACCTAAGTGATTTATAAATCTTATCTAATAACTCTATCTGATTCATGTCTAATGTAGAACTACTATTCGATTCCGTCATAGTTTCTAAATTTTCTGTTGTATCTTCTAAATTACGAAATGCGTCACTTCGCGCGATGCGGAGTTGGTTGCGCTTACTATAACTAAGGTCTCTATTACTACGTGGGTGAAAAATTTTGAAAAATTATAGTACCCTGCGTTAGAAATATAGCAACCAATAATAGGACTTATGTACTTACATGAGTAGCATTGCTTGCGAGCGTTGTTTCATCGATATTTGGATGTCCCAAACTCCGTAGCAACAGCTTTCTCGACAGGCCTCCAATAGGTTCTTCGTCCAGACGGTCGATGCGGCGTTTTCCTGATTTTTAGGTATTTAACATCACCACACCTTAAGTCTGTAACGAGCTTCGACTGCGCCAAATATGTGTGGGAAAACTCTTCAATGAATGAGTCCTTTTTAGGTTACGAAATATATTTAATTTAATAAATTTCACATAAAAATTATAAAATAGATTTCTTATTAGTTAGGTTTAATATATCTATGTCCGTTCCCACCGAAGTTAGGTAAAGAAAAGGCGATGACAATACTCGGTAACGTGGGAAGCGCGGTGTCATAATACGATCGGTTAGTTTGTCGGAACGATATGCTGAGCTTGCAAGTTGGTCTCAACATATACAATAATGTATGGCCAGGAATCAAATAATTGATTTGAATGGTCTTTATGTTCTTGCACTGAGACAGGACGTATCGGATCATGCTAAGGACGGATTTATTTTTGTTTTGGCCATAGCAAGAATCGCAGTAGAGCAGTAATGTTTTTACTGAACCACATGCGTTAGTTTAGTGTTTAGTTAATGTTTTTACTGAACCACATGAGTAGGTAACTCATGTGGTTCAGTAAAAACATTACATTATACAGGGTGATTGAAAGATGGGTGCAAAGCTTTAAGGTGAAGATAGTATAGACAATTTAGAACCATTTAAGCCATGGTTGTCTTAGACGAAGTCTTACCAAATTTTTTTAACCAAATTTTTAAGTTTTTTTTTCGGAAATTCTCAAAATTTAATGTAAACTGCATAGTTATGGCCAAATTGAATGATAAATGAATTATTTTTTTATTTATTTAATTAAAGTAATGTGTAAGCAACCAAGCAAAACATGTTTTAGGCTTCTGTGTCATTAGACATTTTTTTTACAGATATTTAAAGCTCAGAAAAAATAAAAAAATTGTACAATTCGTCTTTTAAACCTTATTTAAAAAAAAACGGAGGGTGCTTTTTTTGTTCAAACCTTTTTGAAGACATGCTTGATAATCGCTCTTTCTTTTGAGGTATCATTTATGCGGATATCTTACAAATTATTGAAATTAGGACCTACAAACCAATTCGAGGGAGGAATTTTAAATTTTAGGCAGTCTAACAAAACACAAAATTTTTGCTTAAAAGAATACTTTATGTGCTCGAAATGATAACATTGTTCAATTCTAAGAATTTTTGGCACATGCAGGAACCAATTGAGGGGAACCCATTGAGGGGATTCTCTAAACAATGGCCACCGAGCGCGGTGCGACGGCATTTCCAGGTAGAACGCCCAATGAATAGCAAAAAGCGATAAGAGTTGGTTTTTACAGCAAAATGGTCTTAGTTACTGAGGCAACAAAGTCGTTTTTCTTTAGTCAGGGTCAGTCGGTCTGTGATGAAGCCGTTACATCTTTTACTTATTAGTCAAACTACTGCCCTTGTGAGTGGACGTTGTCGTGTTGATTCACAATTTACCGTGTTCAGTTGTAGCCCTTTGCGTTCCTGCACGTGTTGTTTGCGTTAGTTTTGAACTTTTTTGTTTCACCGTGTCCAGTCGTAGCCTCGCGCTCCTGCACGTGTTGATTTTTGACTTAATTGTGTTGAGTTGACATTTAGTGCGCTCCTACGCCGTTTTTCTTAATTGTAAGTGACTATGGCTACTTTTTCCAATCAAGAATATGCGGATATCGTATTTATGTACGGTAGAGCAGACGGCAATGGATCTTTGGCGCGACGGATGTATCAAGAGCGCTATCCGAATCGCAGGATACCGAATGTCCGAGTGTTTTACAACACGTTTCGTCGTCTTGCCCAAGATGGGTTTCACCGCGTGGAACCTGGAGTCAACCCGGGCAGACACGAAACTGCCGTCGACGAAGACATTTTAGCAGCATTTCAAGCGGATCCTACTACCAGTACTAGAGCAGTAGCTCGAAATTTAAACATTTCTCAATGGAAGGTGTGGCATACAATGCACCAAAATGATAAGTATCCGTTCCATGGCAGGAGTGTGCAAGGTCTAGTAGAGCAAGATCCTCAAAGAAGAATTCAGTTCTGCCGTTTCCTCCACAACAGAGACATCGAAGATGCGTGGTTTCTGAAATCAATCTTTTGGACGGATGAAAGTAAATTTTCAAGGGAAGGTATTACAAACTTTCACAACATCCATGAATGGGCCGACGCAGACAACAATCCACATTTTAAGAAGCAGGTGTCATTTCAGATGAAATTCTCTGTGAATGTATGGGCTGGAATAATTGGCAGAACATTGATTGGGCCCCACTTTTTGCCTGATCCATTGAATGGCGAAAATTATTTGCAATTTCTGCAAATTGATTTACCACTGCTGGTAGAGGAATCAGGTGTCCCGATCTTCGAAAGAGACCGAACAGTCATCTTTCAGCAAGACGGCTGTCCAGCGCATTGGACTTTAAATGTAAGGGAACACCTCAACAATTGCTTTCCTGATAGCTGGATCGGCAGGGATGGACCCATCCCTTGGCCCGCTCGCTCCCCAGATCTGACCCCGTTGGACTTTTTCGTGTGGGGCCGAGCCAAGGAACTGGTGTATAACAACATAGAAATAAACACTAGAGAAGAATTGATACAAAGAATAAATTCAGCGTTTGACAATGAAGCAGGAGATGATGTTGAAAATAACGACTACATAAGTTAGAAGACGGGGCCGTGCTTGTATTAGGAATCACGGCCGTCATTTTGAACATGAAAAATAAATAATTTTAATTCAAATGTTGTTTTAATTAGTCTGCCTAAAATAAAAAAAATCTCCCTCAAATTGGTTTGTAGGCCCTAATTTCAATAATTTGTAAGATATCCGCATAAATGATACCTCAAAAGAAAGAGCGATTATCAAGCATGTCTTCAAAAAGGTTTGAACAAAAAAAGCACTCTCCGTTTTTTTTTTTAATAAGGTTTAAAAGACGTATTGTACAAATTTTTTATATTTTCTGAGCTTTAAATGTCTGTAAAAAAAATGTCTAATGACACAGAAGCCTAAAACATGTTTTGCTTGATTGCTTACACATTACTTTAATTAAATAAATAAAAAATGAATTCATTTATCATTCAATTTGGCCATAATTATGCAGTTTACATTAAATTTTGAGAATTTCCGAAAAAAAACTTAAAAATTTGGTTAAAAATATTTGGTAAGACTTCGTCTAAGACAACCATGGCTTAAATGGTTCTAAATTGTCTGTACTATCTTCGCCTTAAAGCTTTGCACCCATCTTCCAATCACCCTGTATAAGCATGGCCTAGCCTGACGCGTGGCCTGGCCTAGAATGACGCGTGGCCTGGCCTAGCCTGACGCGTGGCCTGGCCTAGCCTGATGCGTGGCCTGGCCTAGCCTGACGCGTAGCCTGACGCGTGGCCTGGCCTAGCCTGACGCTTGGCCTGGCCTAGCCTGACGCGTGGCCTGGCCTAGTCTGACGCGTGGCCTGGCCTAGCCTGACGCGTGGCCTGGCCTAGCCTTACACGTGGCCTGGCCTAGTCTGACGCGTGGCCTGGCCTAGCCTGACGCGTGTCCTGGCCTGACGCGTGGCCTGGCCTGACGCGTGGCCTGGCCTAGCCTGACGCGTGGCCTAGCTGACGCGTGGCCTGGCCTGGCCTGACGTGTGGCCTGGCCTGGCCTGACGCGTGGCCTAGCCTGACGCGTGGCCTGGCCTAGCCTGACGCGTGGATTGGCCTAGGTGTCTGACAATTCAATACAAGATAATCTTCGATTCTGCTGTCATTTAGTCGTCCTCGATTTTGACGACGAGAAGAGTAGACAAAATTATAATACAAAAAAATATGGCATTCATGGGGACTGGTGACAGAAATGAAAACTTAAAACTATGTAATAACATTTATAAGTATATATATGCGTGTACGTACACATGCCGCATGTCGGTGACGTGATGTGCATGTTGGTGACGCAAACACAAAAAACAAAAAACACAAGAAAACACAAGTGCTTTCAGAATGTCGGTGACGCGGTTATCACGGCGTAAGTCGATTGGCATTTCGTAAATCTGCTAGCATTTCGGTGACGCTGCTAGCCGGTCGGGCTCGCTGTTAGCATGTCGGTGACGCTGTTAGCATGTCGGTGACGCTGCCAGCACGTCGGGCACGCTGCTAGCAGGTAGGGCACGCTGTTAGCATGTCGGTGACTCGGTTAGCGTGTTGGTGACGCATTGAGCATGTTGATGACGCATTGAGCATGTCTGTGACTCGGTTAGCATGTTGGTGACGCAGATTGCATATTCAAGGGATGCTGTTCATATGTCGGTGACGCGGCTAGGATGTCGGTGACGTGGTTAGTATGTCGGTGACGCGGTTAACATATAGGTGACGCGAACCCACAGGTTTTTCCCCTAACAAAAATGGCTCACTCATTTTCATTTCCGTCATTTTGTATTTTAATTTCGGCATGTCATAGAAAAATATTAAATTTTAGTAAAAAAAAGTCGGTTACACAAAAAATTACAACATAAATTAATAGAGGTGGATGTAAAATCATTATAGTACATACTAATTCCATGCGTAACATCTAATGAATGAGCCGATGATGCTAAAATAAAAATTATTTGTTTTTAATAATTTGCTACATCGGTCTCTCGTCGCGAGATAAAGAACTGTCAAAGTGCCTTTCTCGAGTTTACTCGAGCTTAGCGGTCATGTTAGGCATTCGGATGACGTCAGAATCGTAGACAAATTACGACAAATCGAGAAAAAGAGCGTTCTCGCGCTTGTCATGTTAGCCCTGCTGGATTCGTAGTAGAGATAAACTACGATAACATGGCACGCCCCTCCAAATTACTGTTTCAATGTGTGTAGTCAAAGCCTTACGAAAGAGTTTGTTTGTAGTTGTAAGTATTCGTCTTCAGTAGCAGGCCCGGCAGTGGTCCGAGACAGTCAAGTTATTGTTACTACGTCGCTCAGTGACACGAAAGTACTGATTGCAATATAATTAGTCATGGAAAATTCAAGAAAAATAATTATGCGGAGTCAGGTAATTTTGTTTGTTTGCGAAATAAGTTTACGTAATGTTTTGATTGACTATGGCTATTAATGTAAAATCTTTTCTATATATTTTAGGCAAGAGAAGTGATAGCTACAGTATACCAACAAATGAAGTATGAGGCTGAAAATGAAGTGGAGCGCTTGACAGACGCTAGATGGAGAACTTCAAGAGCTAGTTAGTGAAAGGACTATAACAAGAATTCTCAAAGAAAAAGCAAAATGTGTTGCAACTGGCACAAAAATGAGTTGACCGCGTAAAAACCAAAATCCTCGCAAACGTTTAAAGCGTGACATTGATGAATTTGACAAGGCGTACTGTCAGTAACTTTCACAGAGAGTATAAACAATATCCAACATTAAAAGCTCTGAAAAGGGTGCTTACTGAAAAGATAAATTTTGACGGATGTTTGGAGACATTACGGCGTATACTTCTTGATTTAGGATATGAATGGAAAACTACTGAAGACAATCGTCAAGCGCTTGTTGAAAAACATGACGTACAGTTCCTCCGCTATAAATATTTAAAACAATTGAAGAAATATAGAGAAGAAGGGAGGAATATTGTTTATACTGATGAAAGCTACATTCATACCACACATGTACAAAGTAAGTCATGGGGAACTAAACAGGTTGTCCCCAATGCTTCTTTAATTTACTAGGCCAGTTCGAAGACAGGCGACTACCACGACAACATGAACCATGACAATTACAAGAAGTGGTTCATATCACAACTACTACCTAACATACCAGAAAAGTCCGTAATTGTTATGAATAACGCGTCCTACCATAACACATTTACAGAAAAAGTTCCCACCTCCAACAGCAACAAAGCATCCATGAAAGATTGGCTGGTGAATAAACACATCCACTTCGAGGAAGACATGAAGAAAATCGAAATAATCGATATCGAGAAAATGATATCATAGAGATGATATCATTTAAAAAAATAAATATAATTCTAGAAATTACGCCGTTGATGGCGAAGCAAAAAAGTTTAATTGCGATATTTTAAGACTTCCTTCATATCATCCCGACTTAAATCCGATTGAGAAAATTTGGGGAGTGTTAAAAAACTATGTTGCAAACAAAAATGTAGACCAAAACTACACATCTATCATGAAATTACTAAATGAACGTCTAGACATGATCGATTGCACGATGTGGACCAACACTTGCAGACATGTAGAGGAGACGGAATCCAAATACTGGGAAAACTACAACGACGAGTAAGAATTTATTATTCATGTAGGAGAATCAGATTCTGAAAGTGACATATCAAGCTTCTATGACAGCGATGAACAAAATTTTAGTTCCAGTGCCAATAGAGATCATTAAGACTTTTAATTTTATATAAATGTTGTGGGCCAAGTGATTAATGAGAGTTAATAATGTTATCACTTGGATCTTTTCATACCTATAAACTTTTGTTTATTGATAATGATCAGGTATGTATTTTTGAAAATGATTTTGATGTTTTAGTAACTAAAAATAAATGTGTTACAAATACTTACATTATAACTAAAGGTTTCATATTATTGAAAACATTCAACATGCAAAATAGTATAATAGAGTAAATTAAATTTTAATATTTTAATACAATACAATTTATTCATAGTTTTTGTGCAATCAGTACTCGTAATATCTCACTTATTACCAGATTTGTTGGTCAACTAATCATAACCAGACGACCGCGCAAGACAACGCACGTGTCATTTTCATAGAGTACGTCAGTGCAGCGCCATCATAATAATAATGAGCGATTAATGACGACAGTAGTCGAGCAACAAATTAGTGGATTTGTTTTGTTTTACGGCCGTCTCATTACGCACACATGCGTCGTGAGTCTTGGTGGCGCTTTGTAAATACTTTCACAAACACTTTCAAACTTTTTGAATTTTGGAGGGGCGGGCCATGTTAGTGTAGATAATCTCTACGGAGGGCGCGGAGGGCGGTTCCCCATAGTAGTAGTACGCGGTCGCGGTAGCTTTACTCGCCGTAGCTCTACTCGCCGGTACGAGGCGTGGAGCAGGCGCGGCGGACGTGGTATCGGACGTAACCCTCCTCGGCGTGGCAGCTCCTTCATTGTTCATGCGCGCAGCGCCTTCATTGTTCGTGCACGCAGCTCCTCGCAGCTCCTTCATTGTTCATGCGTGCAGCTCCTTCATTGTTCGTGCGCGCAGTTCCTTCATTGTTCGTGCGCGCAGCTCCTTCATTGTTCCGCAATAGTCTTGCATCAACCGGGGGTTGATGCAAGACTATTGCGTACATACAGACCTATCGTAAGTAAAACACAAAGATTTTTAGTTTTGAGTAATATAACAATGTAAAGAAATTACAACACGTAGGTAAATAGGTAAATAGGTAAAACGGGCTGGTGTCCGCAACTCCACGTCAATGCGCGTATTTTGCGTACGGGTGGGAAATCGATTATTCGATCCACCCCAGCTCCTCAAGGTAGGCCAGGAACGCCTTGGTGTTACTGACCATCTCACGGAGGGTACCTGGGTTACCGAAGTACTTTGCCCTGTATGTGGCGACGACCGGGCAGTTTAGTAACACATGTGCTGCTGTCTCGTCGTCCGTCATGCAGGCCCTGCACAGCGGACTGTCTGTGACTCCTATGACAAAGAGGTGTTTGTTAAATGACCCGTGGCCTGTTATAGCTGCTGTAACAGCGCGCAGCTGTAGTTTAGTTAGTCGGAGAACCCGTTTCGTGAGGCGACCATCAACTGTAGGGAGAGCTTCCTTGGCCTGCCTGCACTCACCTTGGTCCGACCATAGTTTGAGATGTTTATCTCTGGTGCGTTTCCTTACCAGAGTGCGTAGGTACCCGAAGGGAAGTGGCACGATGGGTTCAGGTCCCACTGGTGCCATGCTCGACCCCCTCCTGGCAAGTTCATCGGCTGCATCGTTGCCTAGCGAACCGCTGTGTCCTTTAATCCATTGAATGGTTATGTTGTTGAGGCTACCCACCTGGTTGAGGCGCTGATGGCACTCGTATATTAGCCCAGAGTCAACTGTGTGACTGTTTAGCGCTTGCAGGACAGCCATGCTGTCTGAGAGTATGCGGATTGAGTGGTCCTTAACTTCCCTGGCCATGATGGCTGAGGCGGCCAGAGAAATACCTAAGCACTCGGCCTGGAACACTGTGTTATGGACCCCCAATGGTGTGGCTATGCGTATGTTGAAGTCCTCCGAGAAGATTCCAGCACCTGTGCCACTACCTGTTTTGGATCCATCTGTGAAGATGCGCAGCTCTGCGGGGCGCAGCCCTTCGCATCGGCGATCCTCGTGGAGTTGGATCTTGTATTTCTTATCAAATATAAATTGTTTGGGTACCTGGTCATTTATTGCTTTCGTGATGGGGAACTCTTTATTGAGTCCCTCAAGCAGCGCGGTGTGTAGTGTGTCTCTCTTGCCCCAGAGATTCAGTGTATTTAGGCGTACTGCCGCCATCGTCGCTTCCTGCTGTATGAACAGGTAGAGCGACGGCAGTCCCAGCATGGCTTCGATTGCTGCAGTCGGAGTTGTCCTCATGCAGCCCGTGGTCGCCATGCAGGCAAGTCTTTGCATGCGTTGTAGTTTATTGGAGGCTGTGACTAGCTGGGTGCGGGGCCACCAGACCACGGCCCCGTAGGAGATCATGGGGCGGATTACCGCCGTGTACAGCCATAGTATAATTTTGGGGGATAGGCCCCACTTCTTACCTATCATTTTCTTGCACTGCCAAAAGGTGATGCAAGCCCTGTTTATTTTGTTGTCTAAGTGACTACTCCAGTTTAACTTACTGTCTAGAATGACCCCGAGGTACTTGACTTCGTTGGCTAACTGAAGTTCTGTGTCGAACAGTATTGGTAGGCGGAAAGGGCCTAATGCTCGTTTATGGGTGAACATAACTAGTTCAGTTTTGGTGGGGTTCACCGATAGGTCGAAGTCCCTACACCATTTTTCTACGATACGTAGTGCCTGCTGAGTGAGGTTGCAGATTGTTCCCGTTACTTTCCCCGAAACAAGGATTGCAAGGTCGTCTGCATAACCTATTGTGTAATAGTGGTTCGCGTTGAGTTTGGTGATGAGATCGTTTATCACCAGATTCCATAAAAGGGGGGACAAAAGCACCCCTCCCTGGGGGCAGCCTCTGGCTATCATGGCCAGCTGTCGCTCATCCTCAAGGCGAACCACACGTTTGCTTAACATGTTTGTAATCCAGTCCGTTAGTACCTGTTCTACTCCATGTCTGGAGAGGGCGCTGCTGATGCTGGAGAAGTTTGTTTTGTCGAAGGCTCCTTCGATGTCTATGAAAGTGCCCAGGCAGGTGCCCTTCTGATGAATCGCTTCCTCTATCTGTCTAACCACTAGATGAAGAGCGGATTCGGTCGACTTACCCGAGCTGTATGCATGTTGGTTACCGTGCAGCGGTATGGTTTTTAGAGCGCCGTCCCTCAACTCCCTATGACACAGCCTTTCCAGAGTCTTTAGTAGAAAGGAGGTCAGGCTGATTGGTCGATGGGATTTGGCGTTTGTGTAGTCCCCCTTACCTGGCTTAGGGATGAATATGACTTTCACTTCCCTCCATCCTTTGGGAACGTATCTAAAGGCCAGACACGCTCTCATTAGTGGCACCAGTCTTATTGCGACAGAGGTTCCGCCCCATTGTAGTAAGGCGGGGAACACTCCATCAGGACCAGCTGCCTTAAAAGGATGGAAGCTCCGGATGGCCCATTGGAGTTTCTCCAACGTGATCACCCTGCGTGCGTAATGCCAATCGTTGTCTGATGGCGTTTGAATTACATCTTGCCAGTCGATTACCTGCGTGAAGATACATCCAGGGAAGTGAGTCTCAATAAGGACGCGTCTCGTTTCTTCTGGCGAGGAAGTGAGTGTGTTATCAGGTTTGCGGAGGGTAGTGGGCCCAGGAGATTTCTGTTGCGCCAGTACCTTCCTTACCCTGTTAGCTTGCTGGCAAGATTCAATGCTACCACAGAATTTGCGCCATCCCGTAAATTACAACACGTAACGCAATGGCCTTTGAAATTAGGGTGAAAACTATATTAGTATTCATAAATTATAATTAAATTAACCCTCTATTGCATGAATTATTAAATTAAAAAGAAAAAAAATATTTTTATGTTTTAATGTGTTTTAATAGGGCTTGTAAGACAAAATATAAAGTGAAAAAAAAAATAAGTATCTTATTTTAGAAAAAAAAAACAGAAGCCATAATTGGCTTGCCATGCAATAACGTCTGTGTATGAGACTGCCATTTTTGGCTTCCTATGCACAACAAATACCAAAACTTACACAAGGTGAAATTCTCTAAAACAGTTTCTTTTCTCATTCAAGCAAAGAAACACGTCACATTTCTCACATTTTATATGAGAACGCAAAGAACAATCATTCTGACATAATTGACGATTCTTTTGGTGTATCGGGAAATGGTCAATTTTGTCTGTACGTACTGAATTTAGAGGTAGGTCTTGCACTTTTGCTGGGGTTTTCCGTGCCCTTTTTCGAGGTGCGAAAGATTCATTTCTACTGGTAGGAGTACCCGTTCTAGATGACGTAGGAGTATTTCCTCTTGACAAGGTAGGTGTACCGGGATTACTGATACTAGGACGGCCTCTTTTTCTTGAGATGCTTTTGCCAGCCTTGCAATAATGTTCAGAAATGGCTAGCTTGAAGTCAAATAGTAGTAGTCAATAGTAGCATGTATTGGTCAGTCTTGCGTCGCCACAGTAACCAAGCATTAACTGCACACATATCAACCAAGTGGAAAAATATTTTTTTATACCACTGACGAGATCTTATTTTGATCCTATACAGACCTAACAAAGAGTCAAGCAAATCAACGCCTCCCATGTGTCGGTTATACACATCAACGCATTGTGGCGATGTTATGTCCTTGTACTGTTTATCTTTTCTGAAATATCTAGTCTTAGTAGAAGTCGGTTCACTACCAACAAACGCAGACAGTAAATTGACCACTTTATTGTCATACCATGATACCAGGCTTAGTTTTACGTCATCGACGATGGCGATTTTCTCAACCATAGTACCACGACCTATTTTCTTCAGGTCCTTTTCTGTAGGCATATCAGCGTTAGGTACTCTGTTCATCCTAATGGTTCCCAATGGCAGCAATCCATTTTTATACAGGTAAACTTGCAATTTTATACTATTGAACCAGTTATCGAAAAATATTTTGTGGTTTACATTTCGAGGCACAGTAGATGTCAGTCGTGTAACAACGTTGGAGCTGACACCAAGATCTGGTGCATCACTTGGAAAAATGTTGCTTTGATCGCCAGCAAAAAATATCGAAGTCGTAACTGAACCCTGATACGCCACTCAACACTTGATTTTTGTACCCCCACTTATGAGGTTTGGCTGGATTGTACTGTTTGAGTTGGTGGCGAGCTTTCGTGGGTATAATTTGCTCATCTACGGCCAGATATTCTTCTTTGGGTATCAAAAGTAACCGCTCTCTTAATTTTTCTATGAGAGGTCGAATTTTAAACAGTTTATCGTGACTTTGTGTACCGGGTGGTTTGAAATCTTCATTATTATTGAAATGAAGATGACGTTTTATCATTTCAAACTTATTACATGTCATTATTGAATTGTCTTGATGCTGACCAATGTTGTTGGACCAATACATCCGTGTAGATGGCAGGTGAACTAATGAGGTGAAGATGACAATACCTATAAATTGCTCAATCTCAGTAGTTGTGATATTTGCTGGCTTGTTAACATTGACCTGAGTAGATTTCAGATTTGACTGTTCCGTAATAAATGTTATCAAACCTTCTGTGAAAAAAAATTGGAAAAATTCGGCAGGTGATTCTAAGGGTCCGTTCACACAGACCGGCTCGGAGAGCATCGGCGCGCATTTTTCTTTTCACACAGACCGGATCGTATGCGCTTGGAGTTGGTCGGAGCGGAGCCGCCAACTATTTCACATAGACCGGCTGGAAGCGACCTGAAAGCGGATGCGCTCGGAGCCGGTTGGATGCGTTCGCAGCCGGTCGGAATCGCTCGCAGCCGGTCGGATACGCTCGCAGCCCGTCGGATGCGCTCGCAGCCGGTCGGATGCGCTCGGAGCCGTTCGGATGTGCTCGGAGCCGGATGGGTACACTACAAAGGCAGTACCAGTCTTCCACGCAGTCCAAGTTTTGTTTTCGGTGTTAACGTGTGATTTTCGGAACATGGATTTAGATAGCTCCGATGAAGAAATATATTTGTTAGCAAGATTGTTTGAAGCAGAACAAAACAAACGAAAGCGCAAGCGGAGACAAATATGGGCAAAAAATATTTGGAAGAATCGATTAATCCATGGGGAGTTTCACACCATTTTCGAAGAATTGAAGAATGATAGCCTTAAATTTTATGAGTATTATCGTATGGAATATTGGCAATTTTTGAAATTAACAGATTTGTTAAGAGTACATATAACAAAAAAGACTACAAATTATCGTTGCGCCATACCAGTCGAAGAAAGATTAACGGTAACTTTAAGGTAAATAAAAACAATCATTTTATAATAATCATCTTATTCAGATCACAATATCACAGCCGTCCATTTATTAAGTTTTGTATGTTGCCGTTATTGTCGTGATTGATTGAAATGTCAAATATTAGACAATAAAAGAAACAGTTATTAAACTAAACATTGCTTAAAATTAAATGGTTAAAGTTAAAGATTACACCTAATTGAATGACTGAATGTGATTAAATAGTGCAGATTTGTGTTTCATTATTTTTATTGTTTGTGTTTATTAATTATTTTGTATTTTGTGTGTTAGTATTGTACCCGTAAGTAGTCTGATAGTTTTGAGAAATATAGGTTTCGTTTGAGAACTGATGGTAAGTAGATTGATTAGAGGATGACGGAGAATTTATTGGCAAAGAATAATTCAAATCTGCACTATTTTCATACAGACTTAATTCAGCTTCATTAACAATGTCAAACACGCGCTTTTTAATTCGTGCTTGGACTTCTTTTGGAAATGTTTCCACTGTATCTGACATAGACAAAAAAAAATTGCGTAATGCCTTGTCATAGGGTTTAGTATTTTCTTTTTTTTCAAGATATTCTTCGAAAACCGTAGCAACATCTTTGTTTATGCGTGGTCTCTTTTTCGAGTCGGAAGTACTTGCAAGTGATTCAACTTCGGAATGGTCAGAACGTTTAGATGATGTCGATGCTGGTGGTAGTGCCAGGTTCCGATTCATCCGATGATAATGTAACATTAGATATTTGGTTCCGATTGCGAAAAAACGGTATTATAAAAGAAAGTTCTTTTTCAAATTTTATTAATTTGGACGTTGTCGCTCCATCGCCACTCTTGCCTTTTCGGTTATGATAGGCTTTTCTGAAGTTATCTCGCAGTTTCTTCCAACGATCCATGCACTGCCTAACTGGAAAGTATAGAAATAAATTAATTAAAAACATCACCCTGCTTTGGTTCATTGGGTAAATGAGCATGCAGTCAGTGGACTGTTTTCTTTAATTTATACTTCGTTTTTGTACGGCAAACTTATATTTAGATTTTTTGATTGTTTTTACAGATTCCTCATTACTGGTTGCAGTTTCAAAAACTTGTCATTTAATTTCCGAATGGGAATTTCTACAGTTCATTCAATAATTCATGAGACAATCAGAGCAATTTGTGATGTTTTGATGCCCTTAGTTATGCAGATACCAGATGAAGAAATGTGGGAAAAGGTCTCTCGTGATTTCTTTAATATTTGGAATTTTCCTAACTGTTTGGGCGCTATAGACGGAAAGCACGTCAGTATACAGGCACCAGACAATAGTGGAAGCTTATACTATAATTATAAAAACTTTTTCAGTACAGTGTTACTAGCTGTGGTAGACGCGAAATACAGTTTTTTAATTGTTGATGTCGGATCGTATGGTAAAAATAGCGACGGTGGAATTTTACAGAATTCAACATTTGGAAAAAAATTGAACACTAATAAGTTAAAGCTGCCCCCAAATAAACCTCTACCGAATACCACTGAAAGCTTACCACATGTTTTCATAGGAGATGAAGCATTTCCTTTGAACAATAACATATTGCGGCCATATCCGAGAGAACAAACAAGAACAGAATTATCAAAAAAAGTATTTAATCTGCGTTTAAGCAGGGCAAGAAAAGTCGTAGAATGTGCATTTGGAATGCTAACTCAAAGATTTGAGATTTATCAAAAAAGAATGAAAATTCAACCGAAGTACTGTGACTTAATTATATTAGCAACTACATGTTTACATAACTTTTTAATAGAAAATCGGACGCCATCACCAGGACAAGAGAATGTTCTTCACAGCACTATGAATTTATTAACAGCGATGACAGACAATAATGATGAAAATAGTTCTATCACCGCAGGTATAACCTTAAGGAATAAATTTAAGGATTATTTTTCAGCAAGTGGTGCTTTAGATTGGCAAGATCAAGTGGCCACTCGAGTTTCTTAAGTTATATTTAATAAAAATTGTCCGCTACTTTTTGAGTAGGTATATTGTAACGTTCAGATACTCAAACGATTTTTACGAGTAAAGTGAGGGTGCATTTAAACTCATGTTATTCCTGTTTTGACTTTGAATTTAACAAGTCACAGCACGTCAAGAAGCCCTTACTTTAGAATTCGTTCGAGTATCTGGAGATAGGTGTAAAACAATAAAATCTTAGTAGGTACTTACCACTTAATCCCACACATTTGCTTATTTCCTCCCATGCATTGTCTTTCATTACCCGATCGCTATACGATGGCTTGGTTATGTCAAATAAACACTCGTATTTTGACACGAGTATTATTAATTTTTCGTCAGTCATGTTTTCCTGCAAGTGCACACAACTGTTCCGTTTTAAACCTTCGAATGCAAGTTATTCGAGACACTATAGAAAGACAATAGCAGCGCGACAGCCGGCTTTCGCTTGGTCGTTGAAAGGATTGTGCTATCAAAATGGCGGTCGGCGTGGAGAAGCGCGGACGCAATCGGAACCGATCGGCTGCGCGAGCGAGAAAGAGCACGCAATCGGAGCCGATCGGCTGCGCGAGCGAGAAAGAGCACGCAATCGGAGCCGATCGGCTGCGCGAGCGAGAAAGAGCACGCAATCGGAGCCGATCGGCTGCGCGAGCGAGAAAAAGCACGCAATCGGAACCGATCGGCTGTGCGAGCGTTAAAGAGCATGCAATCGGAGCCAAACGGCTGCACGATCGAGAAAAATTACGCGATCGGAGCCGGTAAGCTCCTCTTATTATTTCACACCAAGCGCCTTCAAGCATTCTTAATCACAAAAGCAGTGCACATGCAAAAATAAACCTTAATACAAATACTAAAAACTCTGTTTTCAACGTGATAAGAATCTGCTCTCCTCTCCGAGCCGGTCTGTGTGAACGGACCCTAATTCTTGAGTAAACTCTGGCAATTCCAGGCTACCACTAAAATTGAAATTATTTTCATCATACGCTGGCATTTTTCCTTCAGTCCAGATAATTTTTTCCTTAACTGCTCGCTTCTGTTTCAAATTTTTAGGTCTAGGATCAACTATTTCGTCATCGGAAGTATCGGAATCGGATGGTAGAATAATTATAGGTTTTTTACGTGTTTGGTTGCGCAAGCGCGAAAGCGGAACATCGTCATCGGAATCAGATAGTGAATCATCGTTACTAAAAGAGCCATCACCAGGAATAGGTTTAATGCAGTTAGCAGTGCCATAAAAGCGTGAAGGAAGCATTCTGGAAAGATAAAAAAAAAACTTTGAATGCATGCGAAGCCATTTTAGGCGCAAACACACTTCATCGTAAATACATGCGAAGCCAAAATTGGCTCCTGTAGAAAATATTGAAAATGAAGTATAAGGAGCAAATATTTTGAATAAACTGTGATAGGGGTCAAAAACAGAGGTTTTGCAGAACATTATTTACATTTTTTAACATCAATTTTCTTACCTTTTCTATTTAATTTCCACCAACAAAGCTGCAATAAATTTCACTAAGAACGACGTCGCGTACGCACCGGAGAAAAGTGAGGTTATAACAGGGTTGCCATTTCGAAATTTTAAGTTGCCGTGTTTTGGAATAAAAACTACAAAATTGCCGTGTAAATTTTTTTATTTTAAATTAACACGTAAGATCAAACATGACATAAAAACATTATTCTTCACAGTCATCATACAAATTTCTTATCGTATCCAAAATTTCTTCTTCATCTTTGTTCATTTTATATTTATTTTTTTCTTTCATATTGTCTATCATTTGTTTTGTCGGTTTGAAATTTACACAATTTCCTTGGGATCGGATAAAGTGCTTAGCTAGTAAAGTTCCATTTATAGTAGAAGTAATAATTTTATTTCTGGTTTTTGTTTTTATCAAATTGACCTCACTGAAAATCCTTTCACAGTCTGCATTGGCGTGTGGGAGGGATAATACGCTAAGGACAAAACCAGCTAAATTTTCGCAACCGAGTTCAGGTTGCGCTAAAACTTTTGACCAAAAGTTATCCGTCTTCATTTGCGATACTTCTAATTTGGAATACTTAATTACAGACGGGAGCATTCGCCACTCGTCATCGATTTTCTGATGAAGATCTTCGTCTCTTGTAATTATAAGCAGTCTTTCGACTATAGGCATTAATGTGGGAAATGTTTCCCGGATTTCCTCACTGATTGCTTCTTCTGGCATTAGATATTTTAATAAAGGTAATAAGGGGTCGGAAAAATCGTATCTTTTTTGGATCTCCTTACAACCAGTAATTAAGAATTTCTTAACTCTGGTTTGGAATTCTTTCAAATGATCTGGTTTATTTATAATATCCGGTTTTTTAAGTTCATTTAAAATTTTCACACCTAAATATAACGTAGGGATATGATTATCGCAGTTATCCGGATTAATTTCTGCAAAATCGGTTCACTACTCTGGAAATACTCATTAAGTTTTACGAACTTTGGCAGCACCCATTGCAGGAATAGAAAATACAATTTGACAAAAGGATCATTTAGGTCATGGTAAATTGTTTCAGTGGCAAAGATACGCTCATCGAGCCATTTTTTCGAAAAAAATAATTGTAAACTGACCCATTGCTCAAGTATTCTATTAACAACTGCTAATAATGACAGCCATCGTGTTTGAGAGGGATGGAGAATTTTCTGTATCTTACTGTTTGTAAAAATCTGAAATTCTGTGTATTCGGCTTGCCTTTTCTAGCTATTTTTAAAAAAGCTGTATATATTTCTCGCAAGATCCTCACAGCGCCGCGGTAATTCTTTGCAGGCCGCACTGGCACATAGGTGCATGGAATGACATATACATTTGAATATTTTGATGCCCGGAAAATTATTTTTCAATTTACTGCTAACAGAATTGTGCGCACCCATCATAACGTTACACCCATCTGATGCAAATCCAATAATATTTGTTAGAGGTACCTCCCGATTAGAAAAACTTTTAATAATTGCTTCATAAATTACATTTGCAGTGCAGCCTTCTACATTTTTGTCAAAATCGCCTTGTCTAAACAGTGGGACTAATTCCCATAAACATGTTTCAATTTTTGAAGAAGTAGTATCGTAAAATTTGACCACAATACACATAGTTTTGGAGCAGGCAATATCTGTAGATTCATCTACTAAAACACTGAATCTTGTTTTTTGAAGCTTTAGTGCGAGGGCGTCTTTATGTTGTTTGCCAATGACATTTGTAACTGTAGCCGTACATTTGGTTCTTTTTAATTTTATTTCAGCTGCTATTTTTGAGTCCGGAAAACAGGATCGCATGAGTTTGCTAAGGTGATCCATAGCGAGAAACGAAATGTTATGTTCAGCAACAAATGCGCATAATTTAATTTCTGCTTCCGTCACCATTGTATCAGAGTCCTTAGATGTTGAGGCACCTTTAAAATATGATTGAATTGATTTAGATTTGCTTAAACTTGATTTATGTTTCTGATGTTGTTTGTTTTCGTTGTGTCGCTTCAAAGTTGACAATTCGCAGCGCAATTTTATGTCACACAATTTACATTTTGCTTTATATACATCGTTATTCACGGGTTGAATCCAATCTTTAAAATTATTATCTTGCTCCCATTGAGATCGGTATTTTTGGGGTAAATGTGTTCGTTTCTTTACCTTTTTTGGAGTACATGGCCCTTCTTCCTCACTATCCATGTTAATACTTTATTCACACACCACACTAAATAAAGTAAATAAATGTTAAGCAGCAGAATATCTTTATAATGTACTTTACACAAAATTAATGAATGAAATGAGTACCATAAACAATAAAGTGAGCGCGAATCTACCTCGAATGCGCGTCGGGATTTCCCCGCTCATAGTCATGACTACGTCTAGTGTAGTCCAACGATGTACGATATAATGACTTATCTACTATCGATAAAATTATCGGAAAATGTTGGTAACCATTGGATTGCCGTGTTTTAGAACACGGCAATGAACATATTGCCGTGTACCGTGTTTTATTGGTGAATAGACCCAAATTGCCGTGTAACACGGCAATTGCCGTGTAAATGGCAACGCTGGGTTATAATGACACATGACGTTGGCCATAGATAATAAAAATTACGTTTCGGTTCAGTTTGAATTCCTTAATATTACTACATTGACATTTTATAATTTTGTTTAAAATTAGGGTAGAAATAAATTACTAAAGTTGAGCAGCCAAAATTGGCTTTGTATGCAACAGAGGGTTAATATAATTATTTAACAATCATAATTATTACCAAAGCCACATAGCTTTGGTAAAGAAGTATGAACATTATTATTTTTATGTCTTTACTTGAGACTTAGCATAGTGACGTGATTACATACAAACCGCTAGTTAAACAATAAAACGATATATCTTATATTAATATAAATTATAAAAAAACAGGTATTTACGTTTCAGGAGATTTTACCGGGTCCGTGGGTTACGCCCCCGGTGTGTTTTGCCCCCGTGGTGGAAGCCCCCGATTTCGTTTTAGTACTATAATATTTATTAGTTAAATATTTTTATCAAAAGTACAGTCAGATAGCAAAGTGTAACCTATTATAAAAAATGTCTAAGTCATGGTTCATTATTAAAATCAAAATCATAGTTTATTATTATAAATCTTTAATGTCGGTGTAACAAACGTTTGCTTATCTAATAATAGGTACTAATGGGTAATAATAGGTAATACGTAGGTACTTAATATGTAATAAAAATTAAATTAAATGTCTAATAAATAATAATAGGTATCTACGTAAATACAACTTTGATAACAAATAAAACCAAACATTAAAATAAAGCAACAATAACATGCAAAATCACAGATACGAAATTAAAAATCACAGTTTAAAATTAGGATTATTTTAAGTACTTATATACTATTTACGTACTAAGTATATAGGTAGGCATCTACTTAAATATTTAGAAGATTGGTAACAGAATGTTCAAACACTAAAATATAATAAAAACAATTAACATTTAAAATCACAGATAACAAAAGTAACAAAAGAAGAAAAACATAGTAAAAATATTAGGATGATTTGAACTTTGTAATTAAATTATGTAATTTAAGTCATTTATATGCAGTGACTATGGAGGTTACAACATTGATATAGATATAAAATTAAAATGTAGTAATTATGTAACAATAAACATGCAAAATCATTATTTTTAAGCTAAGTAAGTAGGTGATTATTTTTGCTTGACTTGCACATACGGACGGATTTGTTCCAAAAACTCCATAATTGTAATTTGTTTCTTTTCATATTTGTCTGTCAGCTTAGCAATGAGTTTGTCATTGATTATTGAAGATTTTTTCCTTTTACTTATAGGACTGTCATTTCTTCGTAATCTGAAAGTATAAGATAAAGATTATTTACTAAGAGTAAAAAAAATGAATTACTGATATATTAAGCGTTATGTAAGTAATCAGCATTTTACCTCACTTGACCTGTGCTATACGTAGAAATATCAGTTGTTATAATTTCCAAAAACGATAATAATGATGGTTTTCGGCCCAGATAGCACTGAAGCCGTTGATTCCAGGCCTCCACTAAATTTGTGGTTCTATGTCGTTCTTTATAGCAACACCACTTTGAGATCATCCCCGGAGGCTCAAGCCATTGTTCAACGAAATAATCGTTGAATTGGGTGACTTTTTCATCGGGAATACTGAAAACAAAAATTATGATATATATGACATGTCGTATATACCTAAGCATTATTTTTATTTTTGCGTACTTATAAAAACAATCTATGAGCTGTTAAAACTTTAAAATAAAATGGAAATTAAAATTACCTGTTTTCCATTACGGAAAGCCAGCCATCTTCTATATCTTCTTTAGGAAGAAATGCTAGACAGGTGCACAGTTTCACATACAATGTTGTTTCTTCGTGTGCCAATAAACCTAAAGACTTCGCTTTTCTGTAAATGGCTCTTTGGAAGTGAACATTACAGCCATGTATTGTGACCGCTGGCAATACCTCTTTTATTGCCAGCATTGTAGCTAATTCAAAATCTACAGTGAATTTCATGGGGCTGAAGTCCGGCAAAGCTTCTTTAATTTTTTTAAACATGACTTCATATGTACTTTTTTCTTTATTAACTAGTAGCACATAAAATATAGGCACAATATTGGTTGCTTGTGCATCACTTCCCATATCTCCATGAATGGTAAATATTTGGTAAAATGGACCTGGACAACAATCAAATGTACCATCCCCGAAGTAGTGTTGTATATTTTTGATGTGTTTTAAAGCCTGTGCTGATACGAATACTATAATTCTGTTGTCGTTCTCACAGTAATCAACTAATAGATATTTTTGAAAAATCTCAGGTATAATGACTTCAGCTGGATTACGAAACTGTGTCTTTTCTACATTTAAGGCTTTCTTTCGAGAGTTGTATAACTGTTGCTTGATATTATTGAATTTGGGTATGTATTCATCGAAGGCTGTGTCTGTGTTTTATAACTCGGCAAATTTTGTTTCAAATTTTTGTTGTATAGAGCTCGAGAAACTCGTTTTCACTTCCTTTTTTAATTTTTCCATAACAACTCTAACTTCATTTTTCATTAAGTTAGGTTGACACTCAGCATTATGACACTTTTGGATTTGTACATTGTCACTTTCCTCACTTAATTTTATAGAACCACTACACTTGCCATGTCTTTTATTTACGCATGTCCACACACTCGATTTATTATTTTTCCTATGAAGATTATAAGCAAATCCGACATGTAGTAACGTTCTTCCACCTAGTTTATTTGAAATTATTTTGTAATTGGTTTGTGCTAAACCCCGTGAAGGACCTGGACTTGCCATTTTGAGTTAACATGACCGACTAAACTTTCTTATCAGTAACATATTGCAACTATGTGGGAAAGGGATAGAAATAGTGCCCATCGCTATGTTTGCTATTTTCACTGTCCGTCACCCTGGACTCTATTGTTTTCAACCCTATCTTTCCCTTTCTTTGACTACCTATCTCTTTCTTTTAGAATTCGATCTGGCTATTGTGTAAAACCAGTTTGGCCGGGCACGGGCGCCTCGTTTAGACAAAGTACAAAGTAATGCATCTAAAGTAAATAATTGTAATATAGTAATAAAGTGAATATCCTTGTAGCATGTTTATAGTATCCAATATTGTGTTAGTTAGAATACTTATTTAGTAAGTTTGTCTACGTATTTGGTTCCGAAACACTTTTTTCATCGTCTGTATCTAGTAAAAAATATTTTTATTTCGGCGAAATCAACTATAATAACTTAATTTAAAATCGGGGGCTTCCACCACGGGGGCAAAACACACCGGGGGCGTAACCCACGGACCCATTTTACCGTATCCGTAATATACTCACGATGACATATTTTATTATAAACAAAATTTAAATATAATGATAGAAGAGTATGCTCTGCTATCATTATATTTAAATGTTGTTTTATTACTAACTTTCATACACATAGGTAATTAATTAATGTAAGAAATGAAAAAAAGATTTTTTTAATCTTTATCTGATCGCCAGTTAGTAAAATATGACATCGCGCTTCATTTTTATTAATAGTAATCTTTTTATACAATACAAATAGGTATTGTACGTACCTATACGTTTGTTTGTATCGTATAAAAATATAACTAATAATAAAAACTGTTTAGCTATGAATATTGATAGACGTGATCATAAACATTAGTGTGCGTAGCCGCAATTTAATGCTTTTGCTAACGGCTAAAAACATCCATAGCCCAACGCACTTTGTGAGATAGAACAATTTTATAATAATTTTGTAACTAAGGGCTAATTCAATTATTCAATAGTCACATAAATCTTATTGGACAAATTAACATTAAAATTATTCATCAGATCGGAATTTAATCATATTAAACTTTATCGTCTTTTAGTATAATTATTTTGAATAAACACTTTAATGTTTAGCCAGTCTTTATTGTGAAGAAGTGTAGGATATTTATTTTTTAATTCGTCACATTCTTCACGTTTCGGAGGTTTTTGGTTTTTGATATGTTGCTTAAAATATTTGGTCACAATATTTTTTTGTTCAGTTGTCCAAGGAATAAGTATTCTCTTTTTTTTCGCATTCGTCTTATTAGTTAATTCTGGTAAAAGTGGTTCGGGGTTATTCAAATTATCATTTCAAACTCAATCACTTCTTCATTTTCTATTTTGTCCCCTTTAACTTCTTCATCCAAGTTTAAGTCTATTTCGTCTAAAGCTTTTCCTTGATATTCGTCGGCTTTTCATCCATTCCATCTTCCATCAAAAGTAAAATTTTGGAAATCTTTGCAGTCTGATAAACATCGCTAGGCAACCGATAATTGTCTTTATGTACACTTAATGTGTGACCCATGACGGTTGCTAGTTGTTCTAGTTCTGATACAGTCACAGTGGATAATGGGCATTGACCAATTTTTTCAACCCTCATTTTTTATTTAAGATTTCGATAATATAGAGCATTCTAAGAAACTAATTTGAATATTTTTTAATTTTATGTAGTCGTTCTATTTTATTAATTATTTAAAATTAGGAGTAACTTCGTCACGATTACGTCATCATTTGGCTGAATATTTACGTGTCTTTGCCCTTTTACCTAAAAGAATTTCTTTCACGTTAGACAAATGTCTATAGTCAATCTGTCTGTTCATTAGTGTCATACAGTAAACAATTTATAACCTCTTTGAAATAAATACCACGCTATCATTCATCTTGTTTGTAAATCATTTTATAAACTTACTGTTTTACGAACTGTTTACCATGACTGACAACTTCGTGAAAGCTGACTCCCGGAATCTACCGAAGGTGGAAAATATTATGATATTGGAGTATGTGGCAACATGTAGCCACCATAACTTGGCTGAAATAAGGGGAGCAAAAATTTTAATGTAAGTATCTTTTACATTATATTAGAATTCGAACAAATACTTCGGCTGTTCGCCAACTACTCATGTCTACTTGGCTCCAATGCAATAGTATTAACGACACCGGTTTAACGTAGGGATGATGATTACTTCGCTAAATGATTTCTGTTTTTTGTATTGTTTTTAATTACTATAATATACTAAAGCATCTTTAATTTTTTAGGTCATCTCGGGATTCGTACATCAATACCGCTGTGGGCTACGTGAAATTTAGTCGAACAGGCAGTGATTGCATAGTCACTGCTAAAGTAGTGCCTGAACACAGAATAAGCAAGAAATTGTATACCGTCAATTGTAAAATTGATGAACAGAATAATAATATTATTAATGCTACATGTGAAGATTGCTCAGCATCAGCAGGTAGTTTTATAACCAACTTTTAACCTTTTGAACGCCACAGTCGGTTAAAGTTGACAAACGAAAAAATGCCGAACTCGCCACAGTCGTCTATAACCGAGAAGAAAATGTGATTTTTTACATAATGTGGTGTCCGGAAGGGCGTTCAAAAGGTTAAAATAGATATGTAGGTAGGTACCGTTAATTCAAACTTAATTTTTTTGTTTTTACAGGTGGTTGTAAGCATTCCCTTTTGCTATTGTTTTGGTTAGCAAAAAAAAACTTCTGAACCATCATCGACCGCAGTTCAATGTTACTGGAACAAACCTTCCCTTACAAGTGCAAGCGCAGAACCAGTTACTAGTAAAGATATTTTTCCAAAAGTTAAGATCCCAAAGCTTATGACCAAAGACACTACTGTCTTAACTGAATTTGTCTTAGAAGGAATTTGTGCAACTCCCTTATTATGAAGTTCTGTGATGGTTTTAAAACCAACTCCAAAATATATATTTGATAATACGTTGGCATTCCTTGATGACGAAACCATACATGATTATAATAACTTTAGCAAGTATTTAAAAAGAATTTTCAACAATATTGTTATTGAAGAAATTAAATTAAAAACAATAAGGCAAGCTGATAGTAAATATTGGCATAATATACGACAAGGAAGATTAACAGCTTCTAAATTATATGAAGCTGCTCATTGCCATACAAATGGTGCTCTAGTTGAGCAAATATTAGGAGGCTATAAAGTGCCTGAAACTAAAGCCATACAACGAGGCAGGAGATTAGAAAGCCGAGTACTACAAGATATTGAAGAGAAATTACAGGTCAAAATAGACCGGTCTGGGTTCATCCTCATTGATGGCATTTTGGGAGCATCACCTGATGGTATTGGAGAAGATTTTGTAGTAGAGGTTAAGTGTCCATCTTCAGAAAAAGCTATTGAAACATATAAAAAATGATGTTATAACAGAAAAATTTAAAACACAGATAATGTGCCAAATGATGGCCTGTAATAAAATCAAAGGACTATTCTGTGTTGCAGATCCTTTATTTGAGACTACAAAAAATATTCATGTTGTTTGGGTGGACTATGATGAAGTATACATAAGGGACATAATAAAAAAAGCAGAAGTCTTTTGGAGTACATTTATATTTCCTAAGTTATTAGAAAGTGCATACATTTTAATAACTCTTTATTATTTCTCCTTGCAAATTAATTAAACCACAAACGATTGATTTGTGCCTCTGTCGTCCCACTATCTTGTCCCACATTCCAAAGAATTCCTCGTTCGTCCCACTTGAGTTTTAAAGTCACCACTCGTCCCACATTCCTGGCAAATTCAAAGTACAGTTGACAAAAAATATTGTACTATATCTTCCAATAAATTGAAATAATAGTTTTTTCTAATAACATAAAGATATTAAATACTTCCAGTTCTAGGTATGCATCCGCGATGCATGTTTTTAATTTTAATAATTAAAAGATCTATTGCAATTTAGGAAAATCTTTATTATTTAGTATCACAATCAAATCCAAATCACAGTACTATTAGTTACACCTATCAATATACACATTTGTATTTATCTTATAGAAGT
Organism: Atethmia centrago; assembly: GCA_905333075.3. Lineage (NCBI taxonomy): Eukaryota > Metazoa > Arthropoda > Insecta > Lepidoptera > Noctuidae > Atethmia > Atethmia centrago. The sequence goes on from HG995368.1 coordinate 19,243,229, forward strand.
ACCACGTTAAGATATATATATGTATTACACATGTAATATTTATCTGAGATACTTCAACATAATTAGAACTACTTATTTAAAAAAACCTTTATTACGTGACTAATATCACAATCAAATCACAATCACAGTATTTTAATTAACCTCCTATTTATGAAAAAGTGGTATTTTAACAATTAAATTTCCAAAAAATCAACATTTGTATATAAGTAACAGTCAAATAATTATAGACCGTATACACATTTGTATTTACCTATATGTACCTTATAGAAGTACCACGTTATGTTATTTATGTTAATGTGGTATTTCAACATAAATTGAAATATTTATATTTAAAAATCTTTATTACGTAACTAATATCACAATCAAATTACAATCACAGTATTTTAATCAACCTACTATTTATGAGAAAGTAGTATTTTAACAATTAAATCTCCAAAAAATCAACATTTTTAAACTTATCATTAATATAGACACATTAATATCATTAATAAACAAAAGGGCTGATTTTTTCCAGGCAATGGCCCAGTGATATAGTGCCATTCAACATTGCCGTTACAGAATCAAATATATATTTGTCATGAGCTATATCATCAGCACGCCGAGGTTTACCTTGGCGAGCTAAAGAAAGAACAGCGTCGTTTTTGATCACATTCAAAAAGCTAATGATGTTCAGCTTTCCCGAATATGTTCTGTTTAATTTAGCGTTACTGCCTTCCACTGGGTTATTTGTTCTGTAGATATCCCCCCAAAAATCCCATTTGCCTCGATAATATTCGTTGTCAAGCCATGCCGATACAAAATAGTCATTGAATTTCTCAATATTGAGAGTTTTCGGACAATCCTCCATTATATATAGCCATCCATCGCATTTAAGTTCAGGTGGTAGCAAAGCTAACGCTGTGCATAGAGCTATATGCTTTTTGAACATTCTCTTTTTATTTAACTTTAACGCCTTTGCTCTCTTCCAAAGTGCTTGACTAAAATGGAAGTAACAGCCTTTGCATATTACATCCGGAAAGATGTTACGGATTGCGTTCATGGCTGCTTTCTCATAATCTGTTCTGAATGAAATCGGATGCCATTCTGGAATTTGCGATTTGATAAGAGCAAACGCAGTCTCATATGTGAACTCTTTTTTGTCCATTAATAAGATGTATATTAAGGGCACGACGTGAATTTTCTCACTTGTGCTGCCAAGGTCACCGTAAATCACATATAATTGTCTGAATGGTTTCACTACACACTTAAATGTACCATCTGCAAGGTAATGTTTCACGTGTTGATGAAGTCCTTTACTATTTACATCAGCGAAAGCTAATATCCTTGTTTTTCTGTACTCATAATCAAATAAAACAAAACTCATGTAACTTACTGGAATTTTTACTTCAAACGGCGTTTTAAATGTAGCTTTCTTTATTTGCTGGGCTTTGTTTCGAGCACTATACAAGCTGTTCTTAACATTCGATAAATCAGGTAATTTTTCTATCTTGTCAGTACCTTTGTCCAATAATTTTTTTATGCTTGAATTGAAGACAGAAGGAATCGATTTTCCTTCAGAAGATTTTGCTTCTTGCTTGCAGCGATGTATTTCTTCTTTGATGTCATTTCTTGCTATGCTGGGCGTACAAATGTCATGACGAAGAATTTTCGTCACATTATTATTTGAAGTCACCATTCCTCCATGACACCTTCTGTTCACACATCTCCAGACGATTGAGCTATTTTTGTTCTCTCGCTTTTTCGTATATTCGTAACCGGCATGCAAAATAATAGGCACACCTCTTTGTGATTCAATAAAGGTTATCTCTTGGGATGTAGAAGCCAGACTGCAGCCAGTCTGAAGATCAGCTCGGGATGATGAAGCCACTGGCTCCATGTTTCAGGATGAAGAAGCCACGGCTCTATATCTGATCACCTGCAAATACAACGTGAATTAGTTCTGTGCCTCCTGTAAAAAGGGGTACCAAGTCCAATATACCCTTTTCGTTTTTAAATGAATATAAGAGAGCAAAAAATTAGCTTTCATCTGTCTAAGAAAGGTATTCCGAACGAAACTATGTACAATAGTTTCGTTTCGTAGATACGAATCGTGAATAGCTATAATGATTAAAAATCATAGCTGAAAACCGACTTCAACGTGTTGAATATGGTTTTATCATACATGCTATTGTCAGAACTGAGCCAAATTGAAATGAGACTACACGGGAAGCACCAGCTTTCGAATCAAAAGAGTCATCAAAACTGATTCACCCAGAAAACACTTTGTAGTTGAGAACATCCTCATTTTATGAAGGAGGTTAACTAAATTAAAATGCGACCATATGGGAAGCACCAGCTTTTACGTAAAAGAAGATTTATCAAAATTGGTTAACCTAAAAAATACAGTATAACCGAGAACATCCTCATTTTTTGAAGTTTGTTAAAATGGGTAAACAAAATTAATGTGAATTAGGGCTCAAATCAAATTATTATTTGTTCAAATTTCTAGTTAATGTGAAAAAGGGTTACTCATTTAAAAAAAAAATACTAGACGATTTCGTGAAACAGGGCCATAGATAAAGAACTCCATGACAGGACCTAGGAAACAGGAAAAAAAATATTTTTAAAAATTTTATTTGCGTCTCCTAAAAAGTAGCGATGTACTCTTTTTCACAGGAGGCACAGAGTTAAGTATGCATATAATAAAAGACCATAATCCTTAGACAGCAACTAATATAAAAGTAAATAATTACCTACCACAATAGTGATATAAGTCAAATCATTTATCATGACTTCACAAAATATGAAAAAATCGACAAAATTATAATTATTACTTACCCTTTAAAACTTCACAAATATTGAACCTCACTCTATGAATACACCACGCTTAATGTAAACACCTCATATTTAAAATTAGCAGATGCACTTTGTAACCGCATTTGCTCCGATTGCGCTGATAACGCAAAGCCACGTCATTGGTCAATTGATTAATACAAAGAAAGCAGAGCGAGAGAGCAAGCTCTAATCCGGTCGCACAAAAATACCGAAGCTATAAACATTCAAAAACTTGTTCTAGGTTAATAATAATAGTAGTGGTCTAAGCAGTGGGGTGCACAGGGTTTGTACTTAGGGTCGGCTATGTGTACTTTATTAATGCCTTCAATCTAAACCTAAAGTTTGATCAGAAAAAAACTGTCATGGTGGCGTAACTTGTAATTTTATAATTTATATTATAGTGGAGTCTCGGATTGAATTAGTTCATCAAATTTTCCGCAACATGAGGTTATTTATCTTTCTGGTCAGTCAGGTTTTTAGGCTGACTGTACAATTAAATCAAATTTAACTCATATGAAAAAAATGTGGGACGAGCCAGGCATACGAATTGGGACGAGCGGGGAATAAAATATTGAAAATTAAGTTTTGGGACGAGCGAGGCATACAAATTGGGACAAGTGGGGAATTTTTTATGTGGGACGAGACTCTGTGGGACGACCGAGGCACAAATCAAACGATTAACACTATTTCATCCAAGTAAGGTACATATTTATAATTAACAACTGAATGAGTTTTCAGTAGAGTATACTCTCTTACTCGTCTAATAACTCTCTGAATGTGAACACGTAAACTTGCAATTACTTTACTCTGAAGTGCCTCACGAGTAGTTTGTTTAGTGCCTGTATAAACACTGGGTGGCCTCAAAAGTTTTATATTCCGCGCATTTAATAGAGTTTCTATTTCTTTAAATCCCCTGTCAGCTAAAATAACAGCATTAGGCTTTAACACATTTATTAAATCACTTTTTTCTACAATCGCTTTTCTTCCCCCATAGCCTTTTGAAATGAAGCTTATAAAGCCATTTGGAGTGCAACCTATTAGGTATTTAACAGTATTGCAACTTTTGTACTGCGACCATGTCTGAGCTTGCTTGAAAGGGTTAGATGGTTTTGAGATTTGTATCTCAAAACAATCGATGATCATTTGGACATTAGAATATCTTATTTTAAATACCAATGGTAGATTCTCTTTTATTTGTTTGGGTTGAGGACAATAAACAAAATTTTGAAAGAAGTTACCTAATACTTCAATACCTGTTAATATCATTGATGACAGCTTGGTTTGAGATATATTAAATTGATCACTTATACGTTCCAGTGAGTCATTTTGCTTTATTTTCAATAAAGTAACAATAATGTGTAGATTGTCTATTTTTGCTGTACTTTTTTGTACTATATGATCAATAAGCCATATAAATTGTTTTGGTAACCCCAAATACATCCTTGGTTTATTTAATACTAAGTCTAACATAATCTTCTTAGTTTTAGACACCACTCTACTTGCATCACATACAGTAGATTCTTCAGTTTCTGATGTACAACCAAATATAGATGGAGTTGCTGCCGAAGATGTCTCTTGTGAAGATTGCAGTATGTCAGTGGTAGTAATATTTGCAGGCTGTTTCCTAGTTTTATAGTTTGTACTCTTGTCAACCATCTTTATTTCACACTGAGTAGCAGCATCAATCTGGAAATAAATCAGTACTTAGTGCATATATTTCAGTAGCAACACACTTCTAAAATTCATCGCATATCTTTACATAATTCACTCACGCTTATAGCTATTTGACTCATTTGATTTGTCAAAAAGATTAACATGGTGAACACAACGATGTGTGTAACTTTTTTTCAGTTAGAATTATATATTTTATTATTATGATGAAAAAAAAAAAACAGAAAGTACCTACGTTTATAGGTAATGTAGAACATGTGGATGTACTGGGCACAGCTATATCCTCAATCCTTTTAAACAGCTTACTTTTGCTGGGACTAGTGCTGGATTTTGATTTATCAAAATCATCATGTTTTCTTTTCAATGGCTGGCTGGTACTTGGAGGTTGTAACAATAACTTATTTAGTTCTGATAGGCCTTCATTCGTATCTTGTCCAATATTGCGCAACAAAGCCGAACGTTTTAGTTTAGGTTCCTCGTTCATTATCTTACATTGGTAATAATTAATCAAATCTTCCCTGGGCTACAATACAAAACAATGAATGATTAGACAATATCATAGGTTTGTAATAAGTTGTGACAAGTGCTAATGGCGATTGAACCAAAAAATGTATAGTATCTAACATTATGATATCAATCATCTTTACCTCCAAATGATCTTCACAGCAATACATTCTGTAAATTTTAAAACACTCCGCCTTAGCTTCACGACACCATTTTTCTTTCAAGTCTTCCCGAATGCGAACAAAAATTTTATCTGGAGTATTTTTTGAGTCATTTTTACAGGTTGGAACGAAGCACTTCTTATATTCCATCGTTATTTGCTGGTAATTTCGCTAGACGCTAAGTATAATAATCGAATGTTTGAAGAATTTGAGGTTATGTTTATTGTTTATTATATCTTGACACTTTTGACAGTTCTAAACAAGTGTGTGTGAGCGTGTGTATATTTGATGGCAAAGGAATTGTCCCTTTAGAGTCAAATGATGACGTAATTAGAGGTCAAATTAAGGTTATTTACTTTTAGCGATAAATAATAATAATCCGTGAATATTTTACTTTTTTAAACGCTCAATAGTCATTAGTAGCCCTATTCCTCGAAACGGATTTCATATTAACTCAATTAAAAAAAAAAATAACAATCCCTATTGGGTCATTGTGGCTAAATGTTTTCGAAGCCGCGTAGATGTCAGAGCTCTATAACCTTTAGCACCACAAGCCTTTGCATACTTTTCTAAAATGTTGTAGCCACAAATAGTGGCTCCACCTGCTTTGACAAACAACAAATTATTATTGTCTTTTTCAATATACACACATCAACACGGTCTAGGGATATTTTTAAAAAAGCGAATTACTATCAATGTGTTAATTATTTATATGACATGTATATATTTAAAAGATACGTTATTTAATATTCTACCATTTTTTAATAATGGTTAAGGTACTTCGATTAAAATTTCAGGATTTAATGGAAAAAAAATTAAGCATAGACGGAAACCGTATATGAATTAACTTTTAATTTATGAGTAAAAACTGAAAAAAAATAGAAAAATCATTAAATTTGTGTTTATAAACTTGAAGTTAGTAGTCTGAGAAAGCGCCCATGATGTTCATAACACATCGGCAACGATTCGGCATGCTCAGAACAAGGTTGTCAATGTCTTGCTGCGGAATATTGTTCCATGTCCTTCTGAGGTGCGCAAAAAGTTGATCTTCTGTAGCCAGATTTTCAGGAACTTCCTTCAGAGCTCTTCTTTGCAGCATATCCCACGCGTGCTCAATGGGATTTAGATCTGACGATTGAGCAGGCCAGTCTAAGGCCCTAACATTGTGTGTATGTAACCAAGCTGCTACCGTTCTCGCCGTGTGTGCCCGGGCATTGTCGTGCATGAGCAGGAAATCTTGCCCCATTTGTGTTCTGTGGGGCAAGATTACGGGCCCCAGCACCTGTTGGACGTATCGTTCTGCCGTCATATTGCCCCGCACCCAAACGAGATCCGTCCGTCCTCCAAGACGAATTCCTGCCCAAACCATAATTGTTCCTCCTTGGTATGGGTGAACTTCCTGAGGGTTCTGAAGACGGCTCCATCGTCCAGGAACTCGCCAAACACGCGTCCTTCGTGAATCTGGATGGAAGCCGAACCTGGATTCATCCGTGAACAGCACATTGGACCATTGCTCACGGCCCCAGTCCACGTGGTTCCGAACCCATTCTAATCGTCGTCCACGATTGCCTCTCCGTAAAGGTGGGACCCGGAGTGGTCTACGAGAGCGTAGATTGCTTTCATGCAGTCGCCTTCTTACAGTTTGGTCACTCACAAGCACTTGGTGTTCCACTCGCAGCCTTTGGACCAATTGAGTCGCCGTTGCATTTGGTTGAGCTCGCGCAGTAATTTGCAAAAATCGATCTTGTCTGGGGGTAGTGATGCGACTTGGCCCCCGGTGCCTCTCCGCTACTTCACCTGTGGCACGATAGCGTGTCCACAATCTTGAAATTACATTTTGGTGGGTCCCTATGGCCTCAGCAACATTACGCTGAACAGACCCAGCTTCCAGCATTCCCACAGCTCGTAACATCTCCGCCCTCGTCAAATGTTGGCGTTGCATGGCTACAATACCTCAATTTTAACTTTATCTTTCGTTTAAAAATGAAAAAAAACTGTAACTAAACGTAATTCGTATTGTTTTCTAAATTTCGCACAAATGAAAATTCCCTCTCCTACACATCAAGACATTTTTATGCCACCGAAACAAAAGAATTTTCAAAAATTTGAATTTGGAATTAGTCTGAGATAAATTACAAACAAATCGGTGTATGAAAGATTACAATGCGGCCAGTACTTTTCGAGTTATTTAATTGAGTATGAAATATCCCTAGACCGTGTTGATGTGTGTACATATATAATCAGCCTATAAGGTTCCCACTGCTGGGACACAGGCCTCCTCTCGGTGAGAGGGGGAGTGGGCCGTAATCTACCACGCGGGCCCAGTGCGGGTTGGTAGATGTCACTTCGAATTTTTGGTTCTAGGACATGCCGGTTTCCTCACGATGTTTTCCTTCACCGTTTTGAGAGCAGTGGTGATGAAATAATTTACACAAAGTAAAGCGCCTGTCCAGGTTCGAACTCACGACCTACAACTCGTAAGTCACAGCCGTTACCACTGGGCCACCACTGCTCACATACATAACATATGTCTCACTGATAATATTTTTTGTATGTCTTCTTGAATTTCAGTACTAAATAAAACTGGTACTCCTCTTCCTCTTTTACCACGGATCACAATTCTTTTACTAATAACTATTCTGTTGAAGAAAGATTTTTGTCAAATTTTTCATATTTATTAGTATCATTCCCATGTTCATTGTAATCTTTCAATTTTAATCGTTGTAATTCACCAGGTCGGCGTCTATTAAGCAGAAGTATGCGACAGTACGTAGACTCTACCAAATTTTTAAAAGCTACAATGTTATCTTTTGCATTAGCCTGTATTAAACTATGACTGACTGTTTTGATAATGTATGAAGATATTCTTTGAACAACTTTGAATCAGCAGCAAGTGGAACCAAGGTCGTTTTATTCTATTTCTTGAAATTAAGTCAACGAACTGAATTTCATAAAGTAAAAGGCTACTGTGACCAAAAATTTCAAAATTACTTACGATTAACAAGAAAACAATTCTACGAATTACTTCCCCGTTTGGAACCTTATATTGGAAAACAAAATACATCCTTCAAAAATACAATTTGTGCTAAAGAAAGACTCTTTATAACACTCAGGTAAGTAAAAATTGACATTTTAATATTTATATAATTGTTTTATTCTTATATGTAAATCACATTAGACAGTTTTCTTATTATTATTTTTAATTGTCATTACTCTCCGAAAATAAATTTTCATAAATAGACGACATATCAGTTAATTGTGATTCTTGTGTTGGCGAATCGGCTAGGCCTTGGTTTGATTGATTCGTGGAAGTAAAATAACCTTGATGTTCTTGGTAAGAATAACTGAAATTATCATGTGTATTGATAAATCGTCGTATCAGCCCGATCATTTCGTACTTTGCATCAGTCTTGCGGTTTTCAGGTATTTTCTTAAAATCACTTAACAGTGATAATAAAAAGAAACGGTCACCATCATTTTCAATAGATTCATCTTTTTTGCATCTTTTCCAAGAGTGCTTTCAATATTTTATTGGTGTCATCTTGTATCGGCTCCGAAGCCTTCCTCTTTTTAGCCGTGGGTTGAGTAGGCCTGGACTCCGATAAACACGATAAAAATTGAAGTTGGTCAAAATGTTGATATTTTCGATGTGATGATGCAGCTGACCCACTTTTCGATGATCTTTGTTTATTAAGTTCACGACTATAAGAATCCCTTAGGTTTTTCCATTTGCGTTGCAGTAGTATAGCTGAAAATAATTAATCAATATTTTACTCGTAATTTACAGGTACTTGGCAGAAGGTTGCAGTCTTACAAATTTATATCATACATATAACCGTGGGCTTTCAACGATTTGTGCTATCGTAAAAGAAGTTTGTCAAGCAATTTATGAAATACTCCACACTATTTATATACCCGAGCTTAAAGAAGAAGATTGGTTAGTGGTTGCAAGCGGATTTTACATCAAGGCGAATTTCCCTAATTGCTTGGGTGCTATAGATGGGAAACATATAAGAATAATCAAACCAGCGCATACTGGTTCTTTATATTACAACTATAAAAAATATTTTTCTATAGTTCTTTTAGCAATATGTGACACAGAATAATGTTTTACTTACATAGATGTTGGATCGTATGGAAAGGCTTCTGATTCGCAAATTTTGAAAAATAGTAATTTTTACAAAAGTCTCCAAGAGCAGAGACTTAATATTCCCAGTCCGTTGCCAATTACAAGTAATGGACAACCAGTGCCTTTTGTTTTCATTGGTGACGAAGCATTCGGGATTAGTAATTTTATACAACGACCTTACGCTGGCAATTATTTAAATGAGAAGAAACGTATTTTCAATTATCGTTTATCGAGAGCACGTAGATACATTGAGTGCTCGTTTGGCATCATGGCGAATAAGTGGAGAATTCTTCATCGTCCGATAAATGTACAAGTACCCTTTGCTGAAGATATCATTCGTGCGTGTTGTGTGTTACATAATTTCCTTAGGAAGACAGATTCGAAGTCATCCATCTCCAAACCGACAGCGCTGAGATACGATTTACAAAATATGCAACGAAATGACAATAATCACACACAATTAAGTGCTTCGACTGTAGGTGATACGTTAGCTGATTATTTTGTTAGCCCAGAAGGAGAATTGTCATGGCAAACAACGAAACTATAAATGAAATAGTCGTATTAACAATACGAGTATACCTACTTACATGCTTCATTTTTTTCACTTGGAGTCTTGTTTGTGAAGTTCTCAATAAATATATTGCATATTTCTTCCCAAGCCTTTTTCTTTTCAATTTTATTACTGTACTTGTCCGACTTCGAATCCCATATCGCTGGACGACTCAACCTCATCGATAAATTGTTCAACCTGATTTTCGTTCATGTTTAGACCTGAACAAAAAACTACGTGCGCATCGTCACTAGTCGATCGGTGTAATGATGCGCGGCCGCAGCGCGGGTGTAGCGCTGCAGTCGCGCGTTTTTTATTTATAAGTATGGATTAATAAAGCAGCGCGGTGGCAGCGCTGCAGCCGCGCTGCCGCCGCGCGGCACTTTGCGGCAAATTTGAAGGCGCCCTAATACATTCGGATGTGAACGGATACAAAGAGTGATTGATGAAAACGGAATGATTCATATCTTTTGTGTCTATCTCTCATGAGTTACCCATTTCTAACCGCTACGATGTCTTGCGCAAAGCATAGCCCAAATTCATCTAGCCGCTTTTCTACAATAAGTCTCGTCTCTGTAGCTCCGCATTTTCCTGAGATGTAGACAAGCCCTAATTTATAAAGCTGGCCATTGGAATGATGGACACAAACGTTGAAATATCTTCTGTTTCTTATCTACGAATCAGACCGAGAACATCTGTTCCCGCATTTCGTTACAAACACTAGCCCTCGTCACACGTGTTCTTTTCTTTGCCCACATCACTCTACTTAAGTCGATATACTTACGAATCATGGAGTCTGAAGACAGCCTTCTTGCTCTGACGATTATCAGTGCTTCATTGTTAATTATTCATCAACTTTTAAAAAAACGCCAAAGACCCCGACGTTGGTGGCGCACAGAATTATATAAACGGAGAGAAGGCAGAGAACTGCTTACAGATATGAATTTCCAGCATATAAGTGGCCAATACCAAAGTTTTACGAGGATGACGCCAACAGACTTTGAAAATTTACTCGCGATAGTCGCACCAAGAATAAGTCGAAAATATTCAAATTTAAGAGCTCCAATTTCAGCCCAAGATAGACTAGCGATTACTCTTCGATTTTTAAGCTCCGGGGACTTTTACACAAGTCTACAGTATACATTTAGAGTATCTAAACAATCTATAAGTGGAATTGTTCCTGAAGTGTGCTCTGCTATAATTGAAGAATTAAAAGAAAACATTAAGGTACGTATAATCAAAATCTTTATTTTTCTTTGTTAACTAAATTAAATCAGTAAAATCATCTATAGAAGAGTGCTGTGAGTCTTGTGAAAAGACCGACAAAGGCTGCTGGTTGATTGAGTAGTTAGCAGCGTCTACATTTTCTGCTGTGGTATAACCGTAGGATACTGAAGTTGAGAGACGATTGGAGTATGGTTCTGTATATGCATTTGGTTGATGTTGCCAAGATTTATAATATCCCCTGTCGGCTTTCATAATAATTTCAAATATTGCGTGTTCAACCGAAGTCCTAGTCTGAGAGGAATAGTTACTCATTTTAGCTCCTATAAATGAAACAAAACTTTTTGTTAAGTCAGGAATGCTTGATGAACTGTCCAATTTCTGTGCAGTGGTTTTCAATATCCCACTACATCGGTAAGAACATTGTTTTCGTCTCTTCTGGATCGTTTCGCTTCCTGTAGACCATGCTCATTTGGTGGTGCTGGAGGGGTGAACTCATGTTGCGTGGCTTCGGTGGCATTGTTTTTGGAGACTGAGCGTTGAATGGACTTCTGGAAATAATTATAATGATTTAAGTATTTTTTTTAAGGTACCCACGACTGCCAACGCCTGGTTGAAGATAAGCAAGGAGTTTGAAGACCGGTGGAAGTTCCCACACTGTATAGGGGCATTGGACGGGAAGCACGTTTTACTTCAAGCACCTATTAAAAGCGGAACCGAGTTTTATAATTATAAACAAAAAGACACGTCCAAAACTGGTTTTTTATTTATCAAAAATTCTAACCAGGATAATTTAAATATATGTGGATAGACATCCCCAAAACGAACTGTTTTAATTATAACATACATTTTTATAGGCCTCTATTTTTGAGAAAAAACGTTTTTTATTTATGTGTGTATTTACACTTACAACGAACAAACCTTTCCAAACATCATGGGTATTATAGCGAACACACCGCAAAAAAAGTAAACTTGACATGTCAATGTCACTGTCAATCGATATTTGATGTAAGATTATGACAATGTAAACAAAACAAAATCTGAATAATTACATAAATAATAAGAAATGAGATGAAATGCGATATTGTCTGAGAAAAGTAGGTAGCATATTCTTTTTACGACTGGATGCGCTATATATTCTGATTATAGCTACTTCGAATGTTCACCTGCAAGTTGCAATACTTTACCGAAAACCGAGTTATCAAGTGCACCATACATATTCCGCAGAGGTTGCTTAGCGGGAGTAAATGATAATAGTGTACTAAACGATACCACTTATTTAGGGGATGTGTCCCCTTGATTGTGTCTGTGGGCAGACTTATAAACTCTGATTATGTCAATGTTTGGATTGCAATTACCTAACAGAATTACTTTTTCTTAACTTAGTCAAATGTGGATGAAGTCTTTTGAAAATGGTTTTTAAAAACTGAATTAATATGCTTTAATTGGATGTGTTACAGTTTTGTTATTGAAATAAAACTCAGTTTTAGGTTTAAATGGTGATTTATTGATTTTATTCATTTTCAATGTCTTCTCTAATTAAAATATTGTCAAGAAACTGAGCAGGAGGAGATATATCATGTTGATGCCGAGCCCATCACAGATACCAGACAATTGTCATAACATGAGCACAGCTTCCAACAGTTCTTTTCCCAATTATGCAACTGCAATAATAGCCACAAATACAATCCTGCCAACTAGTCTCTGCCACTTTCAGTAAAATATATGTGTAATACACCCTATTGCTGTAGTGGCGTGACTTTATTCGTCCTCTGATCAAAGCTGTCTCATGTGATGACGAAATGTCTGGAATGTTTACCAATCCTACATCTTCAGTTACTTCCACAATAAAAGTACCGTTTGCCCGAATATGTTCCCCATAATAAGAGCGAGCCTGCTTTATTTGATAAACTCCTAAGCTAAACAAAATTAAATCGGACATTGTGGGGAACATATTCGGCTGTGGTATTTGACCATTTATTTGAACGAAACTGGCTCGGCGTCTATTAAGCTGATGCCCAATCACATAGTCAGCTAAGTAATTTGGCATGTTCATTCTTTGATTAGCTCTTTCCAGTATAGATTGGGCATCAGGACGGTCAGTCAAAACGGGATGGAAATGGTTTAAAATAGCTCCTGCAATTCTAAAATCATCCATAAGATTTCTAGAACCTATATTGAAATATTTATTTCTAAAGATTTTAAAATCCCGTTTAAACCGACCGTTTACAACTTCTACGACCCACCTGCACAGTGTCACCAGTCGTGACTTATTGGCTTTATCAGTAGATAATTGAGTTTCCCCTTCACTAAGTGTGGCTTATACACAGTATAGCCCAAAGATATGAGCAATGGAATAGCATCTCTAAAACCGCGGTCAAGAATAAATACATCATTCGACCTGAAATACTGTCTTAAATCAGAATTTTCATTTTGAAATTGCAGTTGCATAATTGTAGCATCGGATGTTGTGGCTGCATATGGACCAAATATATCTATAATGTGGCCATCGGTGGCCACCAGCAAAAAAGGTTTCACTAGATTTGCAAACTTGTGTAAGCTGTATCATTTTTTTTTTAAACAAATATTTTGACGATTTTTGTAGATAAATAAATAGCAGAAAATAACCTCATAGCCATTTGCGATGGAACCTATCCATCGCAAATGGCTATGAGGTTATTTTCTGCTGTTCCAAAAAGTCCCTGTGGGATTAAAAGATTTCTGCTGGACAGGTTTGCCCTTGATATATGACTAACGCCTAAATGCATTGGTACATAAAATTCTTTCATGCAGTTGCGTGCCTTTTTCATATAAATGCATGCTATTGATTTATTCATACACATTAATGAAGCAATTCGTCTAATTGGTTCCCCAGTTCTTATTTTCATAAGGTATAAACCTAAAGCTGTTTTTGGTTTTCGGCAAACAACTGACAATTGATTATTAATACAGCTCAATATCGTTAAAAAATTCAATACTGTCAAGCCTGTCCAGTAACGAAGTATGTGGTTATTCATATTTTCCACATTTTCAAAATCAATAATGTTAATTGTTTTTTTCTTAATAAATCTAACATTTCTACAATATGTGAGAGATTAAATTGCGTTGTGAACTGAAATTCATTCAACAGTTCCCAATTGTAAACACTAGCATGTTCTTCACATACTCGGGCATTAGGAGTGACATACAATTTATAGTCCATAAGTATTTGTTTTTTAACATATATAGGTACTCTTAAACGTTCTGGATTTGTACACTCAGGAACAAAACAATGGTTTGATGAATCTGGGGTTCGAGTGTAACCTTCTAATTCAACATACCTGTTTTCATTTTGAATAACATTGTTAATGTCAATTTCTGAACTGGGTGCACTTACAGGTTCAGCCACAGAGCTAGACCTACTTTCAACTGATGGAGTTACTTGGGCTTCTCTTGATGGATCTCGAACATTGTGAGTCCTTTGCCAGCAGGCATTACATGCTCGAGCATTAACAGGCATCTGAAATTATGTTTTCATTTATTGTGTGTTCCAGTAATCAAATGAATAAGAAGTGTAAATATTTAATTTACATAATTACCTGACGGGGGTAGATGATGTTAGCTATATGAACCCGTTCAGGATGATTATCAGGTAAAGGACGAGAGCGCCTGCCCGTTCTTCTTGAGATAGAAATGCCACAACAGACACATACTGATTGATGACCCAGTTGTCGTTCACCAATGTTGTGCTCGTTTCTATTATCCAATTCTATTATTATTAGGTTGATGCATTCTTGGCAAATGCAATCTCCATCTGTCACCTAAAAACCAAATAAAATGTTAAGAACACAATAACATTTATCTGCATGTCCTATGAGTAAAGTAGTGGTATTTGATTTTTTGGCCTTAAGCAAATTATTTATTGTAGAAACCTAGTGATATATTATAAGTTGTTTAATACACTACCTTCTGATCAGTCCATTCTTCAACTATTGAGACTATCTCAGGGCCCATGCTTAAAGCATTGTATTCATACTGCTGATTAGCATGTATTGCTATGTTGCAATTCATGCAGAGAGCCATAATATTGTTGTAATAATCTGAAAAAAAAATGGAAGTATAAGATTGCAGACAATCAGATGACATAAATGAAGCAAAGAACAAAATACACGGAGCTAATTATGTACTTACATTGGGGTTTCAAATACGAAGGCGAAGTCCGAGCAATATCTATTAACCGAATTGCGTGCAATATCTATTAATCATTATGAAAAAGCCAAGTTGTCAGAGGGTTGTAAGGGTTGTAACTTCACGTGTGCAAAATCGAAGAATCCGTTGTGTTAAGATCAAGTCGTTTCAGGAAAATCAAATAACATACGAAAACGCAATCACAAGGCGCGAAAGTAGTGTGAACGACAAAAAATTAGGGATGGCGATCTGAGATCGATTAATCGAAGAATCGATTTCTTGGACCAAACAAATCGATTTTTTAAATCGATATCTAGTACGAAATCGATCCAGTGAATCGATATGTCACCCTAGAAAATTGAGATTCGATTTTTCTGTTTTGATAAGAACCTGAACCGTAAATTATTTACAATTAGTTGAATGTGTTGTTCACTTAATTACTCAAAAACTCGCTAGATGACTGTGTAGATAGTTTCCTTCGTCACTCGTAAATAGGCAAAAGAAATAAATAAAAAAATAAGTTTGTATTACAAACGTATTTTTTAACATTAATAAAGAAATTAAAAACTCGAAAAGCAAATCGAAATAAGATCGATTTCTGGAAAATCGATTTTTGAAACCACGATTTTTTTATGTATCGATTCATGAGACTTCGATTCGAATCGATTTAAGAATCGATTTTTTTCGGAAAGAATCGCCATCCCTACAAAAAATGTCATTTCTGACAGTTGATTCTATGGTAGCCTTTTTTTTGGGTTGCCATGTACGAATTAAATATATGTTCTAACATAAAACAGTTTATTATTTTTCTCTTAAAGGGAAGGGTCTAAAAATATTATTGAAGTGGTTTCAAGTTCACTATTTTTGTCGCTTTTATATTAGTGCAGTTTGATGCTAGTTAAATTTCTCTCGGAATAAAAAACCAACGTCCATACAAAAAGTGGACATCTCCTTTTAGCATCGTTTTGTTTGCTCTAGTTGATGCAGACTATAATGGTAGAGTTGCGAATAATAGTTCAATGAGAAGAAAAGAGAGATACGTATCTTTCCGGTACGATGAACTATATCTTTCATCTAGTTCACTAGTTCACTTAGTTCACTATTGACCAGTATAAACTGACCTATCACTGTTGGGTACGCTTATATGATTCGAGGTCAACAGATATTGGTTTCTATTCTTTTTAAAGATACATTACATCAACATGATATCTTATCTATTCTACTAATTAACTAAGTTCTACTGTATTTTTTCACATATACACAACTTATATAATAAAGTTAGTAGAAAAAGCAACAAATTGATTTTCCTTCATACTTGTCAGGCTTAGGACTGTCAACCTCCATACACAATAAATTTAGTTAAAATGGGTTCTATGTATTGTTTTGCTTTTAGCTATATTAAATTATTAAGTTTCATAATGAGGTTGGCGTATTTAAAAATCAATTCGTATGTACAGTGATTAAAATATACAAAACATATACATTATGTACATAATTATTGCTATTCATATTTACATTATATTTACAGCCTGGTGAAAATTGGGTTTATTATTCATTCGGTGTTACTATTTATGAATAATATTTCAGACAATTTCTTCGATCTCAACCTAGTACGTCTCTCATTAAGGGTATATCCCGCTTTTGAAAAAATGCGCTCGCACGGCACTGAAGTGGCCGACATTTAAGCGTTTTAACACATAGTTATATAGTAGTGGATATACCAGCCTTCGCTCGTGCCACCACTGCAAAGGATCCTTTTTTCTGTGAAGGATGATTTCTTGCAGGTATTTATCATATTCTACTATCCCTGCTGCTGTAGTGTTTTGTGGCATCAATCGGGCTATTTCCGAATCAAATTCATCCCAAACTGATTTTTTTGAACTAGATGAACTTGGGGGCGGTATTGTTTCTGTAACTACGACGCCGGCCGCGGCGGGTTGATTTGCGACAGCTGCTATTTTAGTTTTTAAATTATTTGCTGCCCGTCCATAATTTCTGGGATCACGAAAAGCTCTATTTTTGAACCGTGGATCCAAAATTGTTGCTTCTGCGTAAAGAGGGTTGTTTTCATAACTTCCGAAACGACGTTCCGATTCTCTATATAAAGTGTTCAGCAATACATTTATTTCAGCTAGAGATGATGGTTCTTGCATAGATATTCTAATATTGTTTATAATAATCCGGCTTAGTGGTATTACTTTTGACAATGATACGGATTTTTCTGAGCTAATTTCTTCAGTCACTTCATAAAAAATCTCCAAGATTGGAACAGCTGATTCTATAATATTCCAGTCCTTTTGAGTGAGTGACAATTCACTACGTAAGAGCGCAACAGCGGCTACGACTGCATCTTTAATTTTCAAAATCCGGGACAACATAACATACGTCGAATTCCACCTGGTGCACACATCTTGTTTAAGTTTTAATTCAGGTAGTTGCATTTGTGTTTGCAATCCCTTTAATTTATGTTGAGCATGTGAACTTCTTTTAAAATATTCAACAACTGCTTTCACCTTTGTAACAGTTTCGGTTATTGCATTAAGCGCTTCCTTAACCAACAAATTTAACGTATGAGCATAACAACCAACTTGACGTCAGTTTCCCTGTCGTATGGCAGCAGTGATATTAGAAGCATTATAGCTAGCAATAGCGTTAATTTTGTTATCTATGCTCCATTCCAGGCTTATATTTTGTATATATTCACACAGATTGCTGCTTGTGTGTCTTTCTGTATATTCCATACAACCGATCAATACAGACTCAAGAGTGGTTGCCTGTTCAGTCTCCATAATAAAATGAGCAGTAATTGCAAAAAAACTTTCGTTATTTATTGAAGTCCATCCGTCAACAGTGAGGCAAACTGCCGCCGCGGTGGATAATTTAGTTTGCACTTTTGTTTTGGTTTTTTCGTACAGTTTACTGATTATATTTTCTGTTAAAGTTTTTCTTGTTGGCAAACTGTACCCGCATAACTGTATAATTTTTGAAATTCTTTACCTTCTACTATACGTAGAGGATGATACTCCTTCGCAATCATTTTTGCCAGTTGCTCGTCTAGCAATTCTGACCGACGCACAGTGGAACGAATGTATGGGAGCGGTTGGACGTAGACATGTCCGAAAAATAAGAGTAAAATTATGCCAAACTAATGATGCCATCTTATTCGATTACTTAATGCCTTCATAAATTGTGGTGATGAATTTCTTCATAACTCCCATATTTCGGGAGTAATTTGAGAAAATGTGAAATTTTACTATGAAAATGAGTGTATCGAGCTCTCTCCCTCCTGATTCCGGGCTTGTTTCAAGTAGCGGTCTCTAATATCGTAATGCTATTACTAAGAGCTATATTTAATACTAAGACACATAGTGCGCCAAATGTGCACTTTCTGGGATAAAAGGAAATGAAAATTAAAAAAAAAAAACGTTTTTTCCCCATTTGTATTTACTTTAAACCGCAGACAGACTTATTAAGAGGTCTATAAATATATTATATATATACAGAAATATATATTAACAAAAATATTCACAAGAACTGATGAGAGTATGACTTTTAAGTAAGTTGATAATAAATTACCTAGTTTCATTAAAAGTACAATAAATAATTAAGATGTAAGCTCTAATTTACTAAGTTACACATTTTAAAACAATAACATCATTTAATTATCTTCGTCATCATCATCATCATCAATTAATTCAAATTCAGAATCGATGTCCGCTAAATCATTTATGTTAACAAATTCGATATCACTTTTCTCAGAATCCGTAAGCTCATAAAATTCCTTAAAAGAAGATTTTTTTACAAACTTATTTCCTTTTGGACGGATACTTGTAACAAGTGGATCAGAAGACAGTAAAAGATTGTGCATAATATCTTCATTGCATGAGATACTGCTATGCTTTCGAGAATGCCCCTCTCTATATTTTCTAAAATCTTTATTTCTAGCCTCAGATGCCTCTTCGGATAGAAAACCAATGGGCACAATTGACATGTTCTGAACTATGTCTGGCCCATGCATTAAAATTTTATGAAGTGAAGAAGGCATATAATATCATGGGTATAACTCCACGTAAAGCTTAGCAGTATCAAAGCAGAACTCTCGGAATTTAGTTACGTTGATCTTCTCTCCTGATGAAATACACTGCAAGATCACACAGATTTTTCTTAAAAGCATAGCATCTATTCCGGTCAGTTCAGCAGATTTAGTGTAGTTTTCAAAAAATCTCCTTGCCGAGTTGCCATTGTTGGTGGATCCACTGCCTTGTTTCACAACATCGAGAAGTAAGCCCGTTTCTCTTCTTACAGCCTCTTGAACTCTTTTCTTCCTGTCATCAACTTGCCTTTTTGCTATATCACCCCTTACTTGCCATGATTTTATGTCTAATTTGTAGGAAATGTGTAATAAGCATTCCATTGAGCGAATCCAAGCGTGAAGGGTGCTTAAGCTATATTTATACATGTCCTCGTTTGCGTGTTTATCTTTGATTAACTCTAAATTATTCATTTCTTTAGGACAAGCCTTGCATATGTCACACACTGAAGCTGCTGTATTGGATATAATGGAATGAATTTTACCATCAATCATTGTCAACAGCAGTTGGTGTTTGACACTAATTCCATCAGTGATGGTGGATGGAGTTAAGGCTTCAATCTCTGCTTCGATTTCAGCCATCTCTCTCTGCACATTTTCTTTGGTTTCCTTTATAAACTTAAACAATATTGGCCGGCAAAATGAAGTGGAAGATGGTCGCTCGTTTTCCCAAATTGTTACACCTTTTGAGACGAGCCGCAGTGGTACAAGACTAATCATAAAATTACTAGCAAGATCGATTTGCTCATCTTCACTCGTCCTTTGATGATAAATGCTTTGGCTAGATGATCCGTCAAAACCCCATTTGCTGGTCAATACGAGCTGTTGATTGGGATCAACAGGGGTTTCTAACGACCTAATAAGTCTTCTTGAGGTTAAATCCATCAAGGCTTGTAATTTGATTTTTGCAGAGCTCTCTGTAACTGTGAGATCTTCTTTGGCCGGATAGCACTTAATTTTTTCTTTAACCAACATGTAGTAACTCGGGTATTGAAGAGCTCCTTCTTGAGTGTTGAAATCCCGAAGAGTGTTATAGCGCCATTTCGATAAGTTCATCGATACATAAAGAGCCAATGCCTTCAAAGGGGATATTTCCCGTACCTGAATTGATTTACCTTCAATGAAGGCTTTGATTTTTGAGGCCTCTTCTGGATTCTCCGTCAAGTATTTCATAACATAAGCTGTATCGCTTTGTCCTGCCTTTTGAAGCGCCCTTTCGGCCGAAAACATAATTTCAGCGCTGCTACTGCTGCATGAAAGACTATCTTCAGTGCGTCTTCTTTTTTGCCGGTTACTAAGGTCCTCAAAAGATTTACGAGGACTAGGATGTGTACAAGTTGAAGCATCAGATTTAGCAGGAGAAATTATGGGCTCGATGACGTCACTTATATTTTCTGTAGAAGGTTCCATATTTTCATTCTGTAATTCCGGCCATTGAATTGCAGCCTGTAGCCAAATCTCATGTTTCTTCCGAAACTTATCTGTGCTTCTTCCAGACTGTGTCCATTTTGCATAAATGCGGTAGCAAAATCGACGACACCAGTCTTTTAAACTTGTTTCAGCACTTTCACATAACTGAACACAACTGTTATCTTTTAAAACACTGAACAAATAGTTAAAGTCGCGTAAATCTTTATGTGCGCGTGCGCATAAAGCAACGTGAATATCAAGATTTGTATTAAAATTTGGAAAATACATTGCGAGATTAGCTTGGATACAACGAGGTGTAAATCAACACTGATTTTAAAGTTACTAATAGTGACCTATTTATATAAAATCCAGGTATCCCAGGTATCCTTTGTTAAATATTGCAAGGTAATTAGTTATTGTGATAATTAGTAAATGATGCATGCTAAATTAGTGTATTAAGAGCCATTTAGTAATTAAATAATAGCAATGTTCTTATCAGTAATCATTAGTGCATCAGTTTTATATGTAAACCTTAAGTCCCTAATTATATATCCTAATTAGCTTATATCTTCTCTAATTGGCTGCTCAGAAATGTTATTGTAATAAGGTAAACCTTTAGAAAAACGGTTTTAATCAACAAAATAAACAAAAAATAAAAAAATTGTGTTATAAAATAAACATCACTCTTTATCCCAGAAAGTGCACATTTGGCGCACTATGTGTCTTAGTATTAAATATAGCTCTTAGTATTAGCATTATGATATTAGAGACCGCTACTTGAAACAAGCCCGGAATCAGGAGGGAGAGAGCTCGATACACTCATTTTCATAGTAAAATTTCACATTTTCTCAAATTACTCCCGAAATATGGGAGTTATGAAGAAATTCATCACCACAAGTTATGAAGGCATTAAGTAATCGAATAAGATGGCATCATTAGTTTGGCATAATTTTACTCTTTTTTTTCGGACATGTCTACGTCCAACCGCTCCCATACATTCGTTCCACTGTGCGACGTGGGGGCAAAGGTTTCATTACAGTCGCAAACTCATTAATTCTCGGTTGTGATCGAGCTACTGTAGATGTTGATGCCACCGGGGTTGGATGAGAATCCGAGACTACTGAACTGGGCAGTTCCTGACTTGTGGCCGCTGGGTCTGGTTGCTCTTGACCCTGAAGGAATGGCAATCTTTCCATAACTATGGACACAGTTGGGTGCTTCATTTTCATGTGTCTTCCTAAATTACCGACACTGCCGCCACTTATCGATAAAACATTCGAACAGTACGAACACTTAGCCTTTTTATTGTCAATTTCTGTAAAATGATTCCACAAGGCACTTCGTTTCCTTTTTTGTTCACTCATTTTGAAGTCTTGTATTTACAACTATAAACAAAAGTCTTTTCCTATACCTATCTATTTAGTTACACTAAATATCTTAAATTCTTAAACTACTCAATTTACAGGAACTATAAAACAATAATCAATCACTAAATTAACTTAAAGAGAAAGAAATTATTAATTAGGTCACTAGTTCGCCGGTCAGTGTTACACGATTACGAACTATGAACTAAATAAGTGCATTTCAATTTTCAATATAAAATAATACCCAAAATTGCGGATGAAATTATAGTCTATTGACAAAATTCTGGAAAACTGTATCGTATTATTAAGTGCGTAATGTATATTATTGCTCGTTCGGCAAAGCGAGCGATGCATATCAACTGTCTCACATTATTACGTAAATAAAAACGAGACAGCCGATAGGCGATACTTCGCGCTCTCAACTCGGCACACGCTCGTGCACGATCGGTTCTTGTCGCGATTCATTTAGTTCCGCGAAACGAGCGATCGTCGTTAGTAGTTCCCGAGTCAAAATGAGCGGTGAATCGCGAAGCGAACTAGTGAACTAGAGATACAGTCTGTACGGAACTGAACGAAAGATTTGTTACTGCTTTCATAATGAACTAGTTCATTATTGTCTTTCGTTCGCGAACTACCCAAGTCTATTGGTCAATTCGGTAAATGGGTAAATGGTCTATTCGTAGACGTAGGTTGTCAAGGGAGGATTTCTGATGGCGGAGTTTTAAAAGATACCCAATTATATGATAAGATAGAGAATCGAACATTAGACCTGCCAGAGTCACGTCCCCTATCCGATAGAAACGTTTCTATACCATATTTTTTTTTAGGCGATAGTGCGTTTGCTTTAAGTGAATACTTGATGAAGCCATATGCTGGGATACATCCAAAGGGTTCATCGAAGAGAATATTTAATTATAGATTAAGCAGAGCAAGACGGGTTGTTGAAAACGTATTTGGCATTGTATCGTCTGTGTTCAGAGTTTTAAGAAAACCAATGCTTTTACAACCCGATAAAGCTGAATTGGTAGTTAAGGCAATCACTCTTTTACACAATTATTTAAAACGTCACTCTACAAACGTGTACATGATTCCAGGTTTAGTTGATAGGGAGGAAGATGGAAATTTAAATGAAGGTACGTGGAGGCAAAATAATAATAACATCACATCAATACTGCCTGTAAGAAATATCCCTAGACCTGCGCATCTTAATGCTATCAGAGACGAATTATCTGATTATTTTATGAATGAAGGAAAGGTTTCTTGGCAAGACAGATGCTCGTAGTTTAAATCTTACCGTATTTTTTCTCTTTCTTGGTGTGTTTCTATCGTCTAAGAACTTTAAAGCATTGTAGGCAAACCATCGACTTGTGTATGTGTCCGAAGTACCTGCAATAAAACACACATACATTAATACACTTTTATTTATTTATTTACTGGCTTTACTTTAATTATTGACCTATAGTTAGTTACTGCACATAATTCTTTTAATAATAAACTATGTTATTTAATGCATAATAACAATACTATTCTAGCTCCTACAAAACGTCGTCAATATTGAATTTAAACAAATAAATTAAAAATAAATCCCTTGGCAGCCACGTTTAACTATCAACTATTTATTATTTAATCGACTTAAAACATCCTGTATAAATTGAATATACATATGTTTTTATTCGCTAGGTAACTAGGTATAAATAGTTTATGCAAAAAAAATATTTTTAGATTTATAAACTCCATTGTACTTTTTTTGTAATTAGATTTTATTATCTAAGTAGGTACCTTAATTTTTTGATGACTTAAATTGTAATAGATACCTATATAAAAACAAATAAAATGCGTTATTCTTACCTATTCCAGTCCCCTTGGATTTTTTTCCTTTCCTTTTTCACGGCGGTAAGAAGTGAGAAGACTTGTCATTTTGTTATTGCACTTTTCTGCTGTTATTTTCAATACATTTCCGATTTCGTCCCACGCATCTTGCTTTAAATTTTGTTTATAAAAGTTTTCATTTTGAGGGTTCCATAAAACTTCCCTTGTTCTGTATTCCTCTATCAATAAAAGTGACTCGTCATCACTCCACGCACCCTCTTTCACCGCCATGATCGTTGCGCATGCCAACGAAACGAACGACCGTCCGCGGCTGAGTCCTGCGCACACTGCGCGCCCCTTTGTGTTCGTACTAAAAACCGACAAATCTCGGATCGAGCCGCGCACGAGTTGTAACGCTCGGAGCGTGCGCGACCCAGGCGCAGTTCGTGCGCGCGAGGCGTCCACACTATGGGAATTCTGTTACATTACATGATACATTGCAGCAATGTGGACCTCAAATTCTTGCATTGCATGTTGCATTACATGTTGCATTGCACCAATCTGTACCCCACCATTACGGGTTTGTTGTAGGGGAGAGGGGTACAAAATGACATACTAGTTAGAAAATCAGTCATCAAATCTTTATTTATTAATAATATTGAACACTTTAAGTAACTATGTATTCTTTGGTTTATTACCTATTAGAATTATAGAGATCAATCAACTCAATACAAAAACAATAGAAAAGAAAGAAAGAAAGATAGAAAAATATTTTATTTGGGACACGCACAAGAAATACTAGAAAGTAAAAAAAAGAAGCATTTAAAACTAAACTTTGAATAAACAAAAAACAACAAAGAAAATCAATAAGAACGACTTGTGCGATGCCAAAAAGGCTCCTATCTCAGCATAATGCTGCGATATTTAAAAAATAAATACCGCAGCGCTGGTATTCTGATAGGGCCCGCTGTGATGCCACGGACACAATATATAATATATCCCACCAGGGGTATAAAAATTAAATAAAAAGACAATTTATAATAGAATAGAATAGAATACTAAACATTTTTTTTAACTTGAACAAAAACCGTTTTGTCCACCCTAGGCGGGTAAAATGACACACGTGGTGTGGACAAAATGGCATACCAATTTTTTTTATGAAAATCAGTCGATTACATAGAGTTCATACGTAAAACGCTTTGTATTTTTCGGAACATCTGCACATGATGCATAAGCCCATCTTTTACAGCTCAAGCACTTTAGCCAGACCTCCTTTGGCTTGGACCTAGAGTAGAGGTCATTGCAATAAATGCAAGGACAATCTTCATCATCATTTCCGACTTCAGTGAAAGCTTGTAAGGAAGAGAAATCATTTTCACTGTCGGAACTAAAATTCAAAGATTTTGTAACCTTTCTCGTGTTTTTCTTTGGAACAGGTGGAGGAGCTGATTTTGCTTTTGCCTCTTCTATATTTGGCGTTGAAGTTAACACCAATATTGTTGGTTTCTTGCGTGGTTTTCTTTTGCCTTGTCCAGCCACATATGTTTCTTTCGGCACTAGAGATAGCACGCTGACTGGAACATTGATATTCATGTCTTGGAGTATCAATTTAGATGATGTGGATGTCGTAGGTATTGCAGTAGCTGTGTCTCTAGATTGGGCTACTGAGAGTGGACGTGGGTTGTCTGCGGCTGATGTGCTTGCAATTATCAGTAATGTCGAACTGCCTGCTTCTACCTGAGATGGACCTGATCAGGGTATGCATAGGTTTTCTGCTGCCGTTGAATCTTCTTCGGGCTCTACCCGATCTTGTTGCATGGGGATGTTTGTCGTCTCAGCAGGCTCAAACAAATAATCTGGAAATATGTTTGGATCAACAGGCCAGAGACCTGTTTTTTGAAACCCATTGACGGCAGTTTGAACCGTTGCTGTTTTGCCATAAGCTTTGTTGAGTATTGCACCTATTTGAAAATGAGTAACAACTCTGCCTGAATGGTTCTTTAACCAAGTGCTCTCTTCTTGATTAAAAATTTTCTTCAGTGGCCCATAGAAAGATACGTCTAATGGTTGCATGCGGTGCGTGCAGTGAGGTGGCAAACACACCATAATGATTCCATGCTCTTTTGCGAATTTTAAGCTTTCAATACCTTGTATGTCTTCTAAGAGTCGACTGTGGGACGTTAAATACTTTAGAAGCCAATAGCCAGCCCATTTCATTATTCTTCACAGCTTCAATAGCCTTTTCCATAGAGGTTTTACCCCAACCCTGTCGGTCTGTTTTTCTAGAATAGTTACGAGTCATGATGTTCAATTATCCTGAAAAAATAAAAAAATGTGGGTCAAATGACATAGTATGCTATTTTACCCGAACAAGGTGTATGCAATTTTGTCCACTTCATAACCTTCAACATTAGAAAACAATAACTAAAAAAATAACTAGAATTTTGAGATTTAAAACATTTTCGAAGTTATTTAGTAAAATTACAATAAATTAATGCTAAATAAAAACAAATTAACGTAAAAAATACTTACTTTTACGAGAAACAAAATCCGCCTGAGTAAAACTCGTGACTGCAAAAACTAAACAAACATGTGTCCGCACCACACGGCCCAACGGACGCGACTCACGACTGGCGCTGCTACAGGTTGCGACCTGTTACTAAGCGATCCTTTACACGCCATTTTGAGAACTACTATGTCTGTGGTTTCGGAGAAAAGTAGGTGTGCCATTTTACCCACCCATGTCATTTTGTACGCCTCTCCCCTAAGTTTCGTAACTCAGTTAACTCACGTAAAAACAGTGTCGTGTTTCATTTTTATTTTCTTCGTAATACTGAAATATCAGATTCATTACACCAGTCTCGTTCTTGGGTAATTGGAATCCTTTTTGTTGAAGAGATTCACGTGTAAATTCACTTCTCGTAATTTGACGAATCGTAAAACCATCTTTCGCTGCCAACATTGATACGATTTCCTGCATGGATTTTTTAGATTTTGGTTCAAAGTTTAGAGTTTCCTGAATCGCTCGTTATGATTTTTTTGATGATGGCGGTTGGATCATATTTCGTATGGCTGAACCGGAGGAAGATGGAATTGGATCTTCTGCTCCAGTTTGTCTTTGCCGAAATCTTGTGTACAAGCTCTAGGTGTTTTATTAGTCCGCTTGGGTTTGAGCCTTTTATACAGAGCTATTTATGGCATTTCAGGCATTGTGCCGTCAAAGAATCTTTATTCTTCGAAAAATACTTCCACACTTTCGACTTCTCCATACTAGTGCCTTTAAAAAATACAACATGTTGTTTACGATACCACTGATATCAGGTAAAAATAGTAAGAAAAATAACATGCGCGGAACGCAGATTCATTTCTAAGTAAAAGACGAACCTATTGTTTGTTAAGTAGAAAGAGTCA
Organism: Atethmia centrago; assembly: GCA_905333075.3. Lineage (NCBI taxonomy): Eukaryota > Metazoa > Arthropoda > Insecta > Lepidoptera > Noctuidae > Atethmia > Atethmia centrago. The sequence goes on from HG995368.1 coordinate 19,270,533, forward strand.
TTTAAGTGAAAGCTTGTTTAATAAAATGTTGGGCATTGGATCTAACTAATATGAATTTGTATTTAATGATATGATTAAAATTAACTCCGTTTGAGGTATTAACATAAATCGAAAAACCAACTGCACTAGTAAACATGAAAATAAAAAACTAAAATAAGATGGTTCTGCGAGTGCACAATTTTACAACAATAGGGATGTTCATATTTATTTGCTACTTATTCCATAAATAAGTTATGTAATCAAGAAATATAATATTAGGTACTTAGGTTTATTCAGAAGGCTGATATTTGGAACACAGGTCTCCGACGACTCTAGATAGGCGCACCGACATAAGCTACGCGGTCAAATGTTTGCGAGTGACTGACTGAACTAAACAAAGAGAGATCACGGGGTAGGGCGGGCGAGAGGTGGGTGCCTTATTGGGTACTCAACCCTTTTTTCCGTCTCGGCTGAGGCCAAATTTCCCGGGAATTCCCGCTTCGAGACTTCTCGATGAGAAACCCTAATTGACACAGACTACGAGAATATCTCAAGCTGTGGTAAAAATGAAAGCCAGTTAGTGGATGATAGCGGGACTGTCCAGGCCAGACATATTGTTATTTTTATTTTTAGTATGTTTAGTTAATGTACTAATTGACTTTTTTCAGCTGTTGAGAGAAAATAAATTGTTATTATGGTTTTGTTGTTCAAATGACATTAGAAATGCAAAGTTTGTATTTCGTTTTTGGCTTTTTCGTTATATAGTATCGATAAAGTCTCTTTCCTTCCAAGGTTGGCAATGAAATAAGAAAATTCAGTCAGAAGCTATCAGGATGAATAATAAGTCTTCGTATTTGGGTCATCTAGCATCTTAATGGTTTTGTTAAAAAGGATGCATAGGTTTATGTATCGATTGTTCTTAAAAATCTACTGGTTTAAAGGGAGATAAACATTAATCTTTCGTTTATTATAAACGACTTAACCCATATATGCCCAGAACTATTTTAGGATTCCGATTTTGATAATTTTCAGATATGTTTATGTTGATAAACCCTTTTATTAGTATTTACTAGTATTAGTAAAAAAAAATAAAAAAAAATAGATATTTTAGAGGTGTTCGAAAACGAAACAACGGGCAAATATCCTACATTCGCTATAGGGAATTAAAACAAATATGTTATAATGAGTTTATTTATTATATATCCACAGTAAGTTATAGTAAAAACTATGAATGAAAGCAACGCAGGGAAACATTTAGAATGTAAGTTGACTTCACATTTTTGACATAAAGTGACTGTTAGGCTTTTACAATAGGCACATCGCAGCCGACTAGGCGCCCTGCCGATCATGTGCTCGGCGTTATGTTTTCGTACTGATGTAGGAACATTCGTAGATACCCGTTTGCTAGGTCCCAGACGCTGCTTATCATTGCCATACTTTTGAAGTAAGGTTCTTGCAATGCTACGTCGAAATTCGAGCGTATCTATATCTTTACAGAAATTGCGAGCTAGCAGGGTAGCATTGTTGACCGCAACGTCTACCAACCAGAAAAGCAAGGGAATATACCACTTTTTGCCCCTCATTGCTATTCTATAGGTACCGATATTTGCATCCAACCGATCAACCCCTCCCATAAAACGATTGTATTGGTATACAATGTTGGGTTGTGGCACATGTACTCATTGTTTTTGCGCAGCTGAGTATCTCCTTGCATTTCGTATAGGCTCCACGCCGTATTCACTGGATAACAGGGTTACTACACTGTTATCATTCCAGCGTACTGCACAAATGCCGCTGTTTAGATTGAGCCGACTATCATGGTAACCTCGCTGTTCCTTCTTGCACGACTTCTCATCTTTCAAAGAACACTTCTCAGTACGATTACCACGAACTGTACCCGTCACTAATATATTTTTTTCTTTCATTGCTGTCATCAACGGTAATCCTGTGAAGAAGTTGTCGATGAAAACTGAGAATCTTATTTCTTCGTAGATGTTCTGAGTCTCAGTCATTAGTTTTTGCACAACATATTGTCCTAAACCAGTACTATATGTTTCATAGCGGCCTTGATACGGGTCGGCGTATAAGCAATATCCTAAGCGCAAGGCCGCAATCCACGTCTTGAAGCCAAATCTAATAGGCTTTCCCCTGATATGCTGCTTACAACCGTGTCTACCATAGTAAGGTATCATAGATTCGTCTATGCTGATGTCCTTTTCGATTACAGCATATTGCAGAAACTTCTTATTCAGTAAATCAAAAAGAGGGCGGACTTTAGCCATTTTGTCATTAGGGCAAAGGTTGGTAATTACTGATCTTGGGAAGGGTGCGATCCACTCATCATGATGTTGGGGTAAGTCTATCTTCACCCATTTCCGGGCTGCCTTAGGCGGTAGAGGCGGCGGTGGAGGTAGAAGCGTTGAATCTATAGATCGCGATGGCCGACTCCGCTGACGGGTTGATAAAGACTGTGACTGACTTGACGTGCTTGGGTGTGAAAGTTCATCTTCCGAGTCGCTGCCATCACTGATATTTGTTCCACTTAGTGTCAGTTCAGCAGGTGCCAAAAGTTGACGACGTGATAAATTTTCAAATGTAACATTTGTTTCGTCCCCCGAGTCAGAATCTGACACAATTCCATTACCTGGAGGGTCGATGTATATGTCAGCTGCAGTCACTTGATCATCCGAAACTAAATCATTGATTAAATCAACGATTTCATTTGTAGTTAACTGTGTGTTTCGCCTAAAACCAAAAAAAAACATTATAGTACAAGTCTCACCTGTATATTTGCCCGACGTATCGTTTTCGAAACACGAAAGTTATACAGACAGTATAGGTATTTATAAATTATTATTTACTCATTCTAAATACACGAATAAGTTTATAATTTACCCAAATTTACTATAAACCTGTGTTAAGTACAAACATTTACTCAATAAAACAGTTACTTACTTTTTTCTGGCAGACGACATGATTTTGGCGCGACGCAAAACACGACACAAATTGCAATGCTCACTATTTGAATCAAATGTCAACGCTGCTCAAAAATCTTTGTTGCAAGTAGAACCTACTTCAATAGTCCTGCGATAGATGGCGTTTTTTTTTATATTTTACTGCAATAACAAACGATTCAAGATGGTTTTATGAAAGTACTACCTCTGTTTCGTTTTCGAATCAATGGGCATGTATGGGTTAAACTAATTACGACTCAAACATATAGCGTCGCGAGAGTCGCGGAGGATGTTCGTAAATACAGTATGACGTCCTTTCTCGTCGGTGTTCGGAAATCGACTCTTTTTATTTTTTTTTTACAATGGCTGTTTTGTAGTTAGCCCTCGGGGATTTGCACTACTTCACCGGGCTTCGGTGGGGCCAGAAGGGCCTCTCACCTAGCTAAAAAACAAATAATTAGGTAGCACACCTAAGGGAATCCTATAGTGGGACTCGAACCTAGGCTTAGGAGGCTACCAATTACTGAGCAAGTGGGGACTTCTCACATCTGAGAATTATTATTATTTGGGACAATTTGGTTTACTTGCTCTGCGCGGGCGGGTTCAATGGACGGGGGGGTGTTATGTTACTCTATTTCGCGGAGGTACTCGCCGTCGAGTACGGGATGTCTGTGTGGAGTGTATGTTTATGGCGTGAAATTGATGTAGAAGGTGGACAGGTCGGCGTATTCCGTCATAAGGGCCATATTCGCCTGTAGGTTGCCTTTGGCTGTGATGAGCTTGGCGTGTAGTTCATTGCTTCGGGCAAAGATATTAGGATTAAAGAGGCGCGCTAGCACGTCGAATGTGCTAGAGCTGTAGGGGCCCGGTGGGGGCGCGAATGCCGGTGCGGACGCGCTGGGGGGTCATATTAGCTGGCTTGGGGTCTGCTTCATTGAGGGCGCGGGGGCGCGTAGAGGAGTTTGTTGTTCGGTCGCAAACATACCCATTTGGGCTGGGACGGGGTGAATCATCAACTGAGGGATGGCTGGTGGGGCTGCCTGAGTGGCCTTAAGTGCGGGGAACGCCTGCTCGTGGTTAAGACAACCGTCTTAATCACGAGCACTCGCCGTGGAACCCCACGGCGATGGTCGCTGCGGTCTTAATTGGTCGGGGAGTGCGTTGCCCAGTGGAAGTTTGGGTCGCTGATGGGTTGCTGATGGTTGGGTTAGGTTAGGTTAGGCTCGGGGGCACCCACGGTAATTCGCGGGGTGTCCGGTTTCGCCGCATAGGACGCAGCTTGGGGGCTCGGTGCACCATGCCAAGTCTTTGGGGCGAGCACAGTTCGCCGTTGCGTGGTCACCTAGGCACTTTACGCACCTGGCTCGCGTGAAACAGTTTCGCTGGGCATGCCCATAAAGTTGGCAATTGTGGCACTGCCCGGGTAAACGGTTTCTAAATGGTTTTTCAACCTGAAGGCCGGTTAATTGACATATCGACTCAATGTCGATAATAGCCTTACCGGCCTTTGTATTTTCCAGTACGACAATGATCATTTCGTACGGGGCACCATTGCGAGCGCGGTGCATACGGTGCACTTCTATTAGAGGGAATTTCTGGGTTCTGATGTCATGTGTCATCTATCTACAGTCTTTTAGGTTCGCGCTTAATCACGCACTTAAATTGCCTGTCTTCACTGAGGGCGTAGGTGTAGAATGACACCTTAGGCTCCTTCAGGAGTTTGGTCAGCGAATAGAAGTCCGCTGAGATAGGTACTTGGACCTTTAATACCCACCGCCGTAGGGCGGGCGTGGGTGTAACTGATGCGCTCGATGGCTCAGGCCTTGGATACTGCCTGGGTCAGCTGAGCTGGTGGGGCTGGCAGGGATGTCAGGTAGTGCCGGTTTCGGCAAAAAAGCGGCTATCTGGGCCGAATACCTTTCGCGAATGTATTGATTATTTAAGATAATTTCCTTGATGAAACTCAGCATGGCTTGGTGGTCCATGCTTTGGTTCCAGGAGGGGTAGGGTTGCTATATTAGCGAAATTAATTTTGAGCCCTAGGCTGAAGGCTTGGGGGTGTGAGGGTTGTACAACCCTCCCTGTTTGTTCGACAGGGAGGTGGGTGTGTGGTCGTGAAGTACGTCAGTGGTGAGGGATTAAGTAGCCCTAAGGGCTATGGATCGGGTGACACTTGGTCGAGTATTTAACCAAGTGCTCAAGCGTCTACTCAATCCGATTTGTAAAAAAAAAATGGTTGCATTAAAAGATCTATTCCCATCCAATACCAAGAGCTAATACCATTTGGTATTAGTTTATTTCCGAATTTATTTTCTATTCCCAACGAGTACCACATTTTAAAACCAATACCAAAACAAGTTTGAAGAAATCAGATACAGTACAGGTTCACTAAAATTAAAATGCTTTGAGTGATTTTAAGTAATGTTTAATCAAGATTAGGGTTTGAATATAAATCACATATAATTGCGTATCTTAATAATAAATCACCTAAAAAATTGGCAAAAAAACGAATATGAATAGTTAAAGTACTGAAAATCTAACTGTACACGCGCATGGGTGTACCGCGGGCCACGACGGAGGCGGGGGCGCTGGGAGCATCGGCCGGCCAAGCGACGCAAGCGCGGGGACGGCCGCCATTCGGACGACGACGACCGCTTAGATCGCGTGTTTGTATCTTTCCGCGCCTATCCTGTTGTTAAAGTTTTATAATAAACTAAGTTGGTGTCATATTCCGTCCGTTTCAATTATCTATATCATACATCTGGCGACCGTGTACTAAAAGAACTGCAACAAAACAAGAATAAGCGAAGAAAAACCACGCGTTGGTGGCGTGTTCTCCATTGTTCGATCTGGTTCGAACCGGATACGCGAACGCCGCGCTGCTGATTCCCGCTCGTCGAGGCCACGTGCTGCGACTGAACACGAACAAAACTGCTGGATGGATCACAAGGAGGCTACTGCTACCTATTTTGAAGATCTACCTGGATATAGCGGCCAGCGGGCATCGCGTCAGGCGGTCTATGTGAGGGGAGTAAGCTCGTTCCTATTCTATTTCCGTTCCTTATTTATTCCGCTTTTGTTTGTGTGTTTGGGGGTTTGCAGCTTTCTCTAGTGTGGGGAGCGGCTGGCTGCTACCATAATCGCATTATTCGCAGTGTGGTCATTTCTAATATTCTAGTAATACCTATAACGATACCTATTATCGTAACGCATTACGCATACCTAAAAAGTATGAGCCTATTATTCAGTGACTATTCACGTTCAGCATGTCATATTCGTGCTATATTGCATTCGCAGATTAAGCATAAATACCTACTCATCGTACTCTAATTTCTCTAATATTTATATTCCTGCACTAAAATCCTATTTTCCGTGTCTCTGGCACCTATTGCACAGCTTATAGCCTTGCACAGCACCCGCTACAAATAGATTTGCCGAACAATTCCAGGAAATCGGCGGCTGTAACTGCGGTCTGCGCCAACCTCCCGGCTGCCTTCTCATACGCCACCACGTGGCGACCTGAGCTTCTCGACCGCCGCGAGCGCGCAGTGGGGCGACCACACCGGGTCGTGCGGTCTGCCTGCCGAGACACCGTGTGGCAGGGAGCTGCGCCTGGAGCGTAATACCTATCGACTGATTGGTTTGATGCACATATTGTCTATTTCATTGTTTGATTGCTCGGGTATTGTGATTTAAAGGTGTCAATCATGAGTAAGGAAGAGAACAAAGTTGAATTTAGTGATTTAGTTAGGAGATGCAGTAACATTCAAGGGCGTTTAACTAAATTATATAATTATATACAGGATGTGCAAAATGTAGACACCGGTGAATTAAGTGGAATCAAAATAAAAGAGTTAGGTAGACGTTTAGACAATGCACAAGAATTATTTAGACAGTTTGATCAATTGCAAACATTAATTGAAAACATTTGTGAAGTTTCAGCTACAAGTGAACAAATTGACATAAGAGATTTAATTGAAAGTAAATTCATTAACATTATGTCCAGTATTGAGGAATTAATTGAAAGGCATAGCTCACAAAAAGAAAAGGAAACCTTTGGTGATGCATGCAGTAACAAAGGGTCAACTTGCATATCACAGGGCCTACAGTTACAGTCAATAAAATTGCCAACAATAAAGTTACCAACATTTAACGGTTCTAATCTTAAATGGCTAGAATTTAGAGACACCTTTCAATCTTTAATTCATAATTGTTAAATATTGTGAAATATAAAATATAGAAATACAATATTTTGGACTTAAAGTACACAGTTCTTTTATTATAAGTGACAATATCAAAGTATAAACAACTGTATCTTAGCAACTACTGGTTTGCCATAGATACTTCACATCCTCGGAACTTTTTAGAAGAATATTAAGGTAATATATTCTTCAATCCCAATGCTGAACTTAAATTATGCAGCCTGGGGCCAAACAGTGGTTTGGTTAACATATCAGCCAACTGCTGCTCCGAAGGAACATGCGTTACGTTGAAGTCTCCGTTGCAAATTCTCTTCAAAAATTCTTCATTCTCTTACAAAAAAATGTTTTAGCTTGATGTGTTTTGTGCGCTTGTGATATTCATACTTTGGATTGTGCGCAAGTTTTACAGCCGATTCATTGTCCAGGTTCAGTACTGGTTTCTCAATTTTAATCAAGTTATTAATAAGGCTACTCAACCATAAAATCTCTTGTGCCGATTCGCTTGCTGCTATAATTTCCGCTTCAGTCGAGGAGATGGAGACTGTCGTTTGTTTCTGGCTTCTCCAGCTAATAGCAGCTCCAGAGAATAAGCACACCATTCCAGATGTCGACTTTCCCGTAGTTTGGTCTCCTGCATGATCTGCGTCGCTGTAGCAGACTAAGCGTGGAGGCGACTTTTCCGTATAGATTAGCCCATTCTGTTGGGTCCCTTTCAAGTATCGGAAGATGCGTTTTACCAGCATGATATCTTTGTTAGTAGGTGCTCCGAGGTTCCGAGATGCGACACCCAGAGCATATGAAATATCAGGCCTTGTGCCTACTGATAAGTATGCCAAAGCACCCACGGCTTGTCTATATGGGAAGCTCGCGTTGACATCCTCTTCCTCTGCCGTCTCATTTTCTTTGATGATTGGCGTTGGTGCTGGCTTGCAATTGGACATCCTATATTTTTCTAACACTTTCTTTGTGTAGGCCTTTTGACAAAGTAAAATGGTCTTGTCCTTACGGACATTGATTTCCATTCCAAGGAAGTATGTCGCAGGTTTCGTAGTTATCTTAAACCTTGTTTTCAATTCCTTGATAAATTCGTCTCCTGCTCTGGTTGTATTATATGCTACAAGTCCATCGTCAACATAAAGACCAATAAAGACTTTAGATTGTCCTCTGATTCGAACATATGTATAAGCATGGATCCGCTTCACTCTGTTGGAAATCAGAATTTATTAAGAATTCGGCAATGCAGGTGTTCCAACAGCGCGGTGCTTGTTTCAGACCATAGAGGCTGCGTTTCAGCTTGCAGACTCGTTTGGTGCCATCCTGATAGCCATCAGGCTGTTTCATATATATATCTTCCTTTATTGTGCCGTTTAGAAAGGCAGTTGAAACATCAAACTGATGTAGTTTCAGATTTTCTCGAGCAGCTATAGCAAGCAATGCTCGTACAGTACTCAGACGAACCACTGGACTGAATGTTTTATCATAATCAACTCCAGGTTGTTGGGAGTAACCCTTGATAACCATTCTGGCTTTATACCTATCGACGGTACCATCAGGATTCATTTTAACTTTATACACCCATTTGCAAGGGAGGGCTTTTCGTCCTTTGGGTAAATCAACCAGATCCCAGGTTTGGTTGTCATGCAGTGAACTTATTTCATTGTGCATGGCATCTAGCCATTTTGTATTGTTGGGAGATTCCATCGCTTCTTTGAAAGTCTCAGGCTCTTTAGGCTTGTGAAGATTTTCGATTTCTTCAGCTGCTGCCAAAATAAAATCATCGTAGCGCTTAGGAGCTGTGATTTTTGACATGTCTCTTAAAACCCTCGTTTGAACGGTCGCATTTTCTTCAGCATCAGCATCAGGTTCATTATCATCGACAGCGGTAAAAGATCCGGAAAGAGATTCGTATTCACTTTCATTATTCGCTGGGTCCACTTGTCGAACGTCTTCAGTACTACCGACCAAACTTTGTTGCAGTGATTTATCTTGATCATCTGCGTCACTATCACTATCATGTTGCTGATCATCTCCTTCATTATTGTCAAGTTTAATATCCACTCGCTTGCGTGTTTCATTAGGTTGTTCGTGTGAAAACTCTAAATCGGTGAGAAGTCTGGAGATTGCATTTTTATTCGATTCATCATAGAACATAATCTTCAATACCCTAACATCTTTTGAAGTTATGATGCTGTTCTTCGAAGGTATGAACACCCTGAAAGCTTTAGACGTTTCAGAGTATCCCGCGAACATGCCAGGAATTGCCTTTGGTGCAAATTTGTGACCGTTAGTGCCTTTCATCAGAACGTAAGTCTTGCTACCGAACACGTATAAATGATTAATACATGGATTTCTCCCAACCCATCGCTCGAATGGCGTTTGGTTCTGAACGGCGCTGTTTATACTCCTGTTTGATAGGTAGTTAGCAGTGAATACTGCTTCGCCCCAGAATTTTAATGGTGCCTGTGCGTCAATCATCATTGCTCTCGCTTTCTCCACAAGGGTACGATTCTTTCTTTCAGCAACTCCGTTTTGGTTCGGGGTGTAGGGTGCGGTGAGACGTCTCTGTATCCCGCAACGTTTCAGATAAGCGTTGAACTGTTTGTTCACATACTCAGTACCATTATCTGTCCTTTAACTCTTTAAACTTTTCTAATACTTCGTTCTTGCTTTTAATCATGTAAATTCGACTGTATCTGCTATAGTCATCTATAAAAGTAACGAAGTATTTGTTTCCGCTTACTGTGGGCGTTCTGATAGGTCCACATACATCGCTATGAACGATTTCTAAGCGTTCTGTTGTTCGTTGAGTTGTTTTCTCACGGGGGGCAGGAACACGATGGAGTTTTGCTTGGATACAGATTTCACAGTCTGCCAAGGTTTCAGAAGCATCAAAGTTCAAGCCAAGCAAATTATTGTTTTTGAGTGCATGTTTCAGATCTTTGGCGTTCATGTGACCAAGCTTTCTGTGCCAGTCGTAGATGTTTGATGAGTTCGCTTTCTTTTTAGCAATTGGAATCGGAACAGTGTCATCATTATGATTAGCCAGATTGTTGCGCTCGTGTTTATTTGGTTTGATGTAATAAAGACCATCTTGTTTAACACGTTCGCGTGAGCAACCTCATTTCTGAATGTTGGTACTGAGGCGCACCTTTTTCCCATACAAATTTAAGCAACGTCTAAAGACGTCCCGCCGTAATACGTATGTCTTAGAACCGTGTCATGTGGCGCAACGTTATTTCACGTCCAACGTCTATATACGTTGCCGCCACCACGTAGGTCTGACATACCATGCTAAACGACACAACGTTCATAGGCGTCAACTTAAATTAAGGAAATTGAAATGATACAACTGGATATATAGGAATATACGTTTAATCAAAAACTCTTAACATTTTTATTTGTACGAGTCCAAAATCTTTATTACATTTTAATCAGCCTTAATTGTACATATACCTATTTATTAATAATTAACAAACAAGATAATGTTAGGAATATATAATAAAATAAAAAGATGTACACTATAGGTGTGTAGCTGTTTGATTATGCCACTCTTCAAAACAAGAAGGGCATAGAGCTGGCTTGTCTGGGCACCCTTTGCACCTATAGCTACTTTCTCTTCGCGTCTTGTTTTTAGTACACATTTTGCATTTCAAAAATGTATTCTTATTAGAAGAGATTTTCTTAGGTATCTTTTCAGGCCAGTGACCAGTCGGAAAAGATGTTTCTTCATTCGAGGATGGTACAGATCCGTTTCTTACTTTCTGTCGATTATCATATCTATGATGTTTTATTAATTTGTCTGGTTTTAGAGCTGGATCTAATTTTAAGAGTTTTATTATTAAATCCTCACGAAAGTCTATAAATTCATAACTCTTAGCATTACCTTTAAGATATTTTTTATAAATATAAAAGCTGTTCCAAACTGCTAGGTCTAGTATATGGAAAAGTACCTTTTTATACCACCTTACTGTCTTACTGGGAGATGAATAATATGAGACCATTTGGTCGGAACGGTCAATACCTGACATATATTTATTATAAATCGAGACTTCCAGCGGTTTAAGTTTAGATTGACCGTGTCTGTTATGATCATTAATTATTTTAGGATGGTTTAGGGTGGTAATCATGTGTACAGGTCTTTTGTCAACCCATTTGGACACGTACACTTTATTTTTTCTCGCCCAAACATGCTCTCCTTTTTTAAGTTTTTTAGAAACAACTTCTTCAGGATTATCTTTCCTGTTTGACCTTAAAGTGCCATTGGTATGTGTTTTTAAATCTAATAGTTTTTCAGACAAGGACACCGAATTATAATAATTATCCATAAAGAGATGGTGGCCTTTCAACATATACGGCCTCATTAGCCGAAGAACGAGTTTTTCGGTTTTCTTTCCTTTATCAGAAGGATCATCAGTTTTCCCAGCATACATCATTATATTAAGAACAAATCCTTCTGCAGTGGTCAACTCGTAAAATTTTATTCCATATCGTGCTTTTTTGCCTTTCATGTACTGTCTGAACTTAATTCTTCCTCTAAGCAATAGTAAAGATTCATCTAACGAAAGCTCTTTTTCAGGTTTGTAACAATGTTGAAATACTTTGCACATGTTATTTATAAAATTTTCGATCTTAGCACTTCCTTTAGCATTTAAGTCTGAAGCGTAAAGACATCTTAGTATTTGTTCGAATCTTCTTTGTGACATAGTATAAGGAAATATTGGATGATAATACAGAATGTCTGAATAAGTGAACAGTTTTCGTTTTTTAGGAACAGATATTTGTCCTTGTAATAAACAAAGTCCTAGAAATTTAAGAAATTCATCTTCGTCAACATCCCTGAACGAGTATCTACGACTATGTCGCGTCATTGGTCTATTTTTATTGCACAGAGCCTCACCATATTTATTTGTATGTTCGATAAGTTGCCTAACAATATGAGATGGAAATAATTGTCTGAATACATCGAAAACCGAAGTATTTTCATCAATATGAAACTGGACGCCTGTTGATGTAGAATCGAAATTAAATTCTGGGATATCTAATGTTGTGTGTTCCCAATTTACTGTTGTAGGTGGTGTAACGGGTCTATTATGCCTTTCCGGTACATTGCTTGGGCCTGGTTCTGGATCTAGCATTGGTATATTCGAACTATAATCAGGCTCCTGTTGCTCTTCGACCGTTTGGATAGTATTAGACTGGAGTATTGATTCCGATTGCACAGATTCACATGAAGTAATAGAATCATCGTGACTACGTGGAACATTTTCAATTAGTGTCACATCTTGACATTCATCAGAATCAGTCTGTAGAGATTCGGTTTGGTCCACATCAGATGATGACGATGAGCTCGAACTAGACTTACGATTATGCATTGGAGCTGTACTTACAGATTGAGATCTATTAGAAGAACGATTACGACGACATAACCTAGTTCTATTTACAGAAGTATTGCTGTCACTACTAACTTCATCATTACAAGGATTATAGTCTCCGTCAGCTCCATATTCATCATCACCACTAACACTAAATGGATCTGGTATAGTACTTCCCGTCGATGACGCTTCTTCGAAAAGTTTCATGATACGTTCTTCTTCCTTATCCATCTATAACAATGCAATAATGCACCTTTACTAAAGCAAATAGCAATGTATGATATATGAAAAACCAACCACCAAAACCATAACACCATTTATTTTGTTTATTATCATATTCTCACTGTTCAAAATAAGCAAATGCAAAAAAAGCAGAAAAACCGTTACGAACTTCTCTTTCGAAATTATATCAAATTCATGTTAGTTATGACAATCTTTGTTCCTCAAAAACATGCGGACACTTATACCAAGTAAGTGTAATAAAGAATTTTATAATATTTACTAACCTTTTATGATAAAATATTACGTAATCCAGATAAGTTGCACGGCGTTTACAATACACACACGTTAGGTCGTCTCACTGCGCGCAGGTCAACTGGCAGTGGGGATAGCGGTACAAGGGAGGGCGTCATAAGACGTTGCGAGTTTGTGCGCGCTACCTTTGCATGTGTGCGTACAAAACTAGAAGGATGTTTTTTTTTTGCTCATGCGGCGGTTGTGGCTTGGAAAATCGAACGTGTTGCGGCGCTAAGTCGATGCGCTATAGGAATTTGCCCATTAAATGGACGTCCAAAGACGTTCCGTCAAAATAAATATGACAATCTAGAGGCCGTCATATGACGTTGCGCCATTTCATAATTATATCAACACGACGTTGTAAGACGTTGCTCCCGCGAACGTGTTAAATGCGGTGAGAGTTATACCATCTTTTGGATTGTTGACCGTCGCTTTAGTGTCTGTGAAGAGGACAGAACAGCCAGCATCTGTCATCTTACTGACGGACATCAAGTTGGTGCACAGACTAGGTACATATAGAGTGTTTTGTAGCTGTGTAAGGGCTATACCATTACCATTTTTTGTTACAAAGGAGACAGTACCTTTTCCTTTAATCTCTGCAGTTTGTTTCTTAGTTGCAAAGTTTAGTTTTCCGGATGTTTTCTCTATAGTCCTAAATAAGTCTCGTTGATAAGTCATGTGAGACGTACATCCGCTATCCAAAACCCAAATGTTGTTTTCAGATTTTTCGTTATGGGTAAGAAGACACTGTATAGCAAAATTGTTCTTATGAGAACAGTTAGTATGTTTATTAGGCTTCTCACTGTTTTTCTTCCAGCAATTGGTACAAATTTTGTGATTCTTGCGTTTGAAGATGTTACCAGTACGTTTGCAAATTTTACAGGACGTGTATAGGGCTTCTTCTTGAAAAGAGGATTCAGGTTCGTCGTTATTGGTCATGTTTTGGCTATGACGTGCTTCACATTCTTCTATTATTTTAGTTTGAAGCTCCTCTGGCTTCGGAAGAGTGTCTCGCGATTCTATAGCGACTCTGAAATTCTCAAATTCATTTGAGAGACAGTACAACATCATGATTGTTAACAGATCCTCATTAATAGCTACGTCCATGTCTGCCAATTTGTCAACTATATCCATGAACTTGTTTAGATGAGTTCTTACATCGTGTCCTTCTAATTTCGTTAGGATAAGTTGCTTTAATAGGGATGCCTTTCGTGCAGGTCCCTTACTGGCGTACGTGTCTTTCAATTTTTCCCATAATGCTTTAGCAGTAGTGCAATTTTTTATTTGTTTAAGCTCAGAAGGAGCGATTATAAGTATGAGTTCAGATCTCGCCTGTCTATCGCCTTCTTTATCAACCACTGCAGTATCCGTCTCGATGTATTTCCATAATTTGTGTCGTACGAGAACAGCTTCAGCCTGTATCACCCAAGTGTCGTAGTTCTCTCTAGTTAGAGGGTCAATTTTAGTGCTCGACATTTCGGGTACTTAAAACTTTTTATTTCGTACACGCTCTGCTACCATGTTAAATATTGTGAAATATAAAATATAGAAATACAATATTTTGGACTTAAAGTACACAGTTCTTTTATTATAAGTGACAACATCAAAGTATAAACAACTGTATCTTAGCAACTACTGGTTTGCCATAGATACTTCACAATAATAATGAATCTATACCTGCCATAAATAAATATCACTACCTGAGATCCTCGCTGGAGGGTGGTGCCATTGAAATTATCAGGACATTGGAGTTTACTTCTGAAAACTATGTAGTAGCATGGGAGTTACTTTGTAATATATATAACAATAAGAAAATCCTTATTAACAATCACCTAAAAGCATTATGCAGTATTGGAACCTTAAATAAGGAATCATTTAAAGAATTACGCAATTTAGTAGATGCTGTTTCAAAAAATTTAAGAGCGCTCAACACTCTGGGCCAACCAACTGGTCAGTGGGACGCTTTATTAATATTTATGCTTACTGGAAAGTTAGATACCAGTACGGGTGTAAAGTGGGAAGAACATAGAAATATTTTACCTGACTTGCCAACTCTAAATGATTTTTTTAATTTTATACGTAGTCGTGCAGATATTTTAGAGACTACATCAGTGACGTCGCAACCAATTACAAATGATAAGGTGACTCTTAATAAAAATAATAATTGGAAACAAAAACAAGTTGATAGGTCTAACTCCTTAGTGTCTTCGGTTGAGAACTTAAGTGAATATTTGTGTTTATTGTGTAGTGAGCA
This sequence comes from Atethmia centrago, assembly GCA_905333075.3. Lineage (NCBI taxonomy): Eukaryota > Metazoa > Arthropoda > Insecta > Lepidoptera > Noctuidae > Atethmia > Atethmia centrago. The sequence continues at coordinate 19,285,810 of HG995368.1, forward strand.
GGGTCATCGCATTCATCAATGTACTAAATTTAAAAACATGAATGTACAAGACAGGCTTAAAGAAGCATCTAAATTAAAATTGTGTTTAAACTGTCTGTGTGAGGGTCATACATAATTCATTTAGATGTCGTATGAGGAGGTTATGTAAGTTCTGTAAACATAAACATAATAGTTTATTACATGTGAATAAACCTCAAATTAATAATAGTACTGACAAAGACCCAACCAGCGCTACACCTTCCACATCACCTCAACCATCGCCAGTGTCTTTATCTGCTGTCTCAGTCATCCAGGTACTGTTGTGCACCGCTGTGATAGAAGTGGTGGATGATGATAAACAGACTTACCTTATTAGGGCCTTGTTGGACACAGGCAGCCAGTCATCCTTTGTAACGGAAACCCTAAAACGCAAATTGGGAAAATCCGTAAAGATTTCAGAACCTTTAAGGATTTCTGGAATCAATAATGTCTCTTTTAATATATCTGAGCGCTGCAATGTTTATATAAAATCGCGAATAAATTCTTTTAACATGGAAATAAATTGTCTGGTTGTACCACAAATAACAGGAACGTTACCAAGTGCACCTGTAAATATTCAAGAGCTTAATTTACCCGAAAATATTGTGCTTGCAGACCCAAAGTTCCACTGTCCCTCAAATATAGATATCTTATTGGGGGCAGATGTGTTTTGGAATACTGTTGGGACAAAGCGTATTTCATTGGGTGCAGGTAAACCTATCCTACAAAATTCACAGTTTGGATGGTTAGTTAGTGGTCGTTTAGGAGAATGTAGCCTTAGTCACTTGACATGTAATTTCACAAAGGAAATTCACAACGACCTTAAAAGGTTTTGGGAAGTTGAAGAAATTAATTGTGTCAATAATACTTCACCCCAAGATAAACTATGTGAACAACATTTTTTAGAAAACATGAAGCGTCTCGCAAGTGGTAGATTCTCAGTTAAAATGCCATTTAAAGAAATTCCAGAAAAGGCACTAGGAGATTCCTATTTTTTAGCAAAAAAACGTTTCCTGAACTTGGAGAAAAAATTAAATAAAAATGCACAGCTCAAACAAAGTTACACTGCATTTATTGAGGAATATAAAAACTTAGGTCATCTACATGAGACCAATCGTCCTAAATTCGGGTATTTTTTACCGCATCATGCAGTAACAAGAGAGCAAAGCGAAAGTACTAAGTTACGCGTTGTTTTTGATGCTTCTGCTAAAACAACTACAGGGAAATCATTAAATGACATTCAGTATGTTGGTCCAGTGGTACAAGATGATTTGTTGTCAATTTTGTTAAGGTTTAGAACTTATAAGTTTGTAATAACTGGGGATATACAAAAAATGTACAGGCAAATAAAGATAGATCCATCACAGCAACATTTGCAGCTAATTTTGTGGAGAGATGATAGTTCTCAGCCTATAAAGGTTTTACAGCTAAATACTGTCACCTATGGGACAGCATCCACACCTTTCTTAAGCACGAGGTGCCTTGTACAGTTAGCTCGTGAATGTACTAATCCCATAATTTCTAATATTTTAGAACATGATATTTACATGGATGATTTAAATACTGGATGTCAGACTGAGCAAGAAATTAAAGAAATATATAAAGAGGTAACTAGAATTTTGTCCTCAGCTTGTTTCCCTCTTCATAAAATACGTACAAACTGTCCCAAGGTGTTAGAGACAGAGACCACTTCTAAAACTCTTGAACTAAGTAAAAATTCCACAGTTTTAGAGCTTAACTGGTCCCCTTCACCGGACATGTTACATTTTACCGTTGATATGGTTACGAGTAAAAAACTTACTAAACGTACTATTATATCAGTAACATGTAAAATATTTGACCCATTAGGGCTGCTATGTGCATGCATAATTAAAGCTAAAATTATTTTACAGCAATTATGGAAGGAAAATTTAGGATGGGATGATCCCGTACCACCCCATATTGAGAAAACGTGGGTAAAGATATCAGAGAATATAAATAATATGTCTAAAATTACTTTGCCTAGAAATATAATATGTGATTCATCAATATCAGTAATTACATTGTTTCGTAGATGCTTCACAAGAAGCGTACGGTGCTTGTGTCTATTTAAGGTCAGATAATAATGAAAATATTGTAACTGTTAGATTATTGTGTGCGAAGGCGAGGGTTGCACCTCTGAAAGCAATAACTATACCTCGCCTCGAGTTATGTGGTGCACTGCTTGGCGCTCGGTTGTCCACAAAAGTAATCCAGTCCATTAGATGTCAGATAACACAAAAGGTCATATGGACTGACTCAACAGTAGTACTTGGTTGGATTAGTGCACAACCAAATCTTTTAAAGGCATTTGCAGCCAATCGTGTAATTGAAATTAATGAGTTGACACAGGGTTTTCAGTGGAGGCATGTTCCTACGCACCTCAACCCTGCAGATCTTGCTTCCAGAGGTGTAGACCCTCAGCATCTGCAGGTTGAACCCTTGTGGTGGGAAGGACCCTCCTTCTTAAAGGAGGGATCACCTGCTTGGCCACAACAAACTTATAAGTCAGTGGCATTACCTGAATTAAAAGTTAATTTTTTACAAACAAATTTAGATCAAAATGACAGTCAGGTTTTTATCATTAACTTTAAAAATTATTCAAATTTTAATTACATGGTTCGTATGTTTGCGTATGTATTGCGGTTTTTACATAACTGTAGGAATACAATTAAATTGCACGAACCCCTACAAACTAATGAAATTAATAAATCACTTAACATTCTAGTTAAAATATCTCAACAAGAATCATTTGATGAAGAGTTAAAATCTCTAAATAAAGGTTTAAAGATATCTAAAAAATCCAAAATATTTAGTTTAAATCCGTTTCTTGATTATGAAGGTCTGTTAAGAATAGGTGGTCGTCTTGACAATTCAAGTTTTAATTATGACAAGAAACATCCAATTATATTAGATTGGAAACATAGACTTACCCTTTTATTAATGCAAAACGAACACCAACGTTTATTTCATGCAGGTCCGCAATTATTGTTATCTTCTGTGAGAGAAAGATACTGGCCTGTAGGTGGAAGGGTCTTAGCGCGTAAGGTAAATAAACAATGCATTGTATGCACTAGATTTCGTGGTCAGACTGTACAGCCTATAATGGGCAATTTACCATTGGCTAGGGTGAGGCCTACTTTCCCTTTCCACTCGACTGGTACTGACTTTGCAGGGCCATTCCAAATCTCTAGTAAAAAGGGAAGAGGTAATAGAATAAGTAAACTATCTCTGTCTGTTTGTTTGTTTAAGTACCAGAGCTGTCCACTTAGAGCTGGTGAGTGATCTTACTACGTCAGCATTTATTTTAACTTTACGACGATTCGTGTCACGCAGAGGTAGGCCTCATGAGATTTGGTGTGACAATGGTACTAACTTCGTAGGGGCAAACAATGAACTGGGTAAGGTGTTGCGCTCCAGTCGTGACTCAGTCATAAACTATACCGCCAATGAAGGCATTTTATTTAAATTTATTCCGGCTTATTCACCGCATTTTGGTGGGCTCTGGGAGGCGGGCGTAAAGGCAGCCAAATACCATTTAAAAAGAACAGCAGCCAATGTCTCTCTCACATTTGAGGAGTTCGAAGTCGAGTTCAAAGGAGAGAGAGGGCGAGAATCCTCAATTCTCGCCCTCTCTCTCCTTTGTCTTCTGATCCCTTGGATTTAAACCCTTTGACCCCCGGGCACTTCCTGATCGGACGGCCACTGACGTTGGTGCCCTCTTTTGCAGCAGAAGACTCCAGACCGAAGTACCATCTCATCTGCAAACTACGCCTCGACTTCTGGAAGAGATGGTCTCGAGAATTTATAGCGGAGTTCCAGCAGCGGTCCAAATGGAAGTCTGGATCTGTCGGACCTGGAATTGGAGACATGGTGTTGATAAAGGACCCAAATCTGCCTCCGCAGCGTTGGCGGCTTGGTCGCATAACACGGCTACACATGGGCGCAGACAACACCTGCCGGGTGGTAGATGTCTACACAGCAAAAGGAACAATCCGCAGAGCTATCCATTACATCGTCAGGCTGCCGGGTGAAGAAGAATCTGATACGGTTGAAAGCTAGCTCTTTCAAGGCTGGGAGGATGTACACGCGCATGGGTGTACCGCGGGCCACGACGGAGGCGGGGGCGCGGGGAGCATCGGCCGGCCAAGCGACGCAAGCGCGGGGACGGCCGCCATTCGGACGACGACGACCGCTTAGATCGCGTGTTTGTATCTTTCCGCGCCTATCCTTTTGTTAAAGTTTTATAATAAACTAATTTGGTGTCATAATCCGTCCGTTTCAATTATCTGTATCATACACTAACAAAATTATAAAATATCACAAATAATCAACTTTTAATGTAACAATGTTTTTGGCAAAAACTTCAAGAATGGATATTTTACTTACAATCTAACAATAGTTATAAAATATCACAGATAATCAACTTTTCATGTAACTATTAGCGTATATTCATAATAATAAATCACCTAAAAATTTGGCAAAAAATCGAATATGAATAGTTAAAGTACTCAAAATGTAACAAAATTATAAAATATCACAGTTAATCAACTTTAAATGTAACTATGTTTTTGGCAAAAAACATCAAAAATGGATATTTTACTTACAATCTAACAATAGTTATAAAATATCACAGACAATCAACTTTTAAAATAATTATGTAGCTTAGTAGTAATAAATCAGCATTTTTTTTTGCAGACGTCAAATATAAATAATTTGCTAACATTTAAAAGTAGTACTTACGCATTTTTAAGTAGGTAATAATCAGCTTAATTTTAAAATTTCCCCAAATAGAAGTTAGACCCTTAATTTTTCTAAACAGTGACCAACGCTAATTTTCTGTTCACGGAGTTGGTCAGTAACGTATGTGATCCACCGATTTTTCGCTATAGTTTCCATTGCACGTCGCTTTGCGTAAGAGCAATAGCGCACTAGCGGCTTGGCCGCAGCGGCAAGGTCGCGCGGCCAGGCCGCAGGGATCGATTTGCAACGCGGCCAAAACCACGGCTACGATCGTCAGTTGCACGTACAGCGCGCTTCAAAATGGACGTTGAAGAAATAGCAGTGCTTTTGTATCTTATAAGTAAGAAGCGGAAAAGAAAAGGAAAAAATATTGGGTTCATCCCTTGCTTCATGAAAGGCGAACAAAAGGATTATTTTATACTTATTTCACGGACCTTCAGCAATATGATGACAAGTTCTTTAATTATTTACGGATGAGCAAGTCTACGTTTGAAGAACTGTTAAGAATATTAAGACCATCTATCACCGGCACCGTCACTAAATTTCGTCCCTGCATTTCTGCTGAGGAAAAACTTGTTGTAACTTTAAGGTAAGCCTATGCCTATCTACTTTTATTTTAATCATTTCTTTGCGGTCCCTGTGTCTATTTTATGAAAAAGAATGCAGGTAGATAAGTAAAACTAGTAGGTACATAAAAGTATTTAAGTACTGTAATTATCATAATCAAAAGTGCAGTTGTTCAATAATTATCATAAAAAGTTTCAATTATTTCTGAATCTTGCGAGGCCTGCGAGTAGTTTGATTCGGGTGATTGGATAGAGTTTTCTGCTCGTTGTGAATCCAAAGGCGGCGCCGGTTCACTGGGACGTAACAGAGAAGGGCGGCAGCTCATTGTGGCAAGTGGTTCATTATCCAAATTCTTAGTAAAATATCCCTGTTGATATTCTTGATGGCTGGTATAACTGCTTCGAGGGTAAGTAGGTTGGTTGTGCCTTGTCATAGTGGTCATAGGTTCATAGTGGCTTGGATCATATCTTGTATTTTGTGCTCGGTGGATTAGATTAATTATTTCCATCTTAGTTGTCAGCTTCGCGGATTCGGGTATTTTTTTGAAATCCTTTACTAAGGAAAGCATAAATAATCTGTTTTCGTCTTCGAGAAATGATTCACGTTGAGTTCTTGAATTAATGCGTTCTTTTAAAACCGAAACAAGGTCTTCTTTTTCCAAATTATTGTCTTCCTTTTTCTTCTTCGATCTTGGTTGTCCTTGAGATACTGATTCGGGGGTGGGAAGGACTATATTTTCCGTATCATTTAAGTTTGATTCTGTTGTATTCGGTTCTACCGTATCTTTAAAGAACATCAGGTTTTGAAAGTATACATAGGGAGATTTACGTTTCGCTGCAGCACCACTTTTTGCGCCTTTGACACGTCGTAGCTCCCTGAGGAATGAGTCCCTTATATTTTTTTTGGAGTGACTTACCTGGAAATAAAAAAAAAGTTATCATAACGTGTTTGTTTGTTCCAGATACCTAGCATCTGGATGCTCCTTCAGAGAACTAAATCATTCATTTCGCATTGGACACACAACTATTCGAGAAATTGTACTTGAGGTCTGCGTCGCCATATGGCAAAATATAAAAGACATTGCCTTTCCACAGCTCAATAGAGACAAATGGCTAGAAATAAGTGAAGGATTCAGGAAGAGTTCGCAGTTTCCTAACTGTATTGGAGCTGTGGACGGAAAGCACATAAGAGTCATTCAGCCGACCCATACAGGGTCACTATATTATAACTACAAAAACTATTTCTCTATTGTGCTGATGGCTATATGCGATGCCAACTACAAATTTATATGCATAGACGTCGGCGCATATGGAAAATGCAGCGATTCATCGGTATTCAAGAACTCCCATTTTTATGTAAAACTTACAAATAATAATTTAGACATACCAGACAAAAGACTGATAACTGAAACAGGTGTGCCTCTGCCTTTTGTCATAGTTGGCGATGAAGCATTCTCTTTGTCAGAAAATATAATGAGACCATATGCCGGAAGAAATTTGACAGACAAGAAAAGAATTTTTAACTACCGCCTTTCCCGTGCACGCCGGTACATAAAATGTACTTTCGGGATACTAGCCAACAAGTGGCGAATTTTTCATCGTCCTCTTGTACACAGAGAATTTGCTGTTGCAATCATAAAAGCATGTTGCGTCCTTCACAACTACGTACGGGAGCGAGATGGGTACAAATTCGAAGACACCTTGTATATTCCTCCGACTATTGAAGAAATACCTCCCTGCCAGCCGTCAAGAGGAAATAGAACATCTACTCAAAACAGAGATCTATTTGCTGACTACTTCGTGGGTGAAGGACAACTCCCGTGGCAAAATCGAGTAGCTTTGAGAACACAATAAAATAAACATTACTTACCGAGTTCGTTTTTTTCAGTTGTCCTTAAGTTTTCATTTCCAAATATTTCAATTATTTCTTCCCACATTATCCTTTTTATATCTCGGTTGGCATAGTCTTCACAGGACATGTCCCACAACGCCCTCCTCGTCTCGATTTCTGTTATAAATCTTTCCGTGTCGAAAGACATCGCGATAATTACAAATCACGCTGTAGCTCTACAACACGTGCGGCCGCCACGGCTAGTGCGCGCACACTGGTGATTTTACTACAATACTATAGATCTCAGTGGCCGCAGCGACCAGCGACTGAACACTGGCCGCAAACGCGCCGCTCCGATCTCGCTGGCCGCTGCGGCTGAGTGTGGCCGCTGGTCGCGTGCGACCAGGTGCGCGCGCTCTGTGGTGATTTCATACTAAGGTATCTATCTCGATGGCCGCCGCGACCTGGCCGCTGCGGCCAAGCCGCTAGTGCGCTATTGCTCTAAGGTGCATTGGTCATGTATTGATTAACAACCACTGATTGCAAATCTGCGTCTTCTTTCAGAGCTTTTAGAAGCTGATATAAATTGGCATTTTTGGGCACAGTGGAGTTCTACGGAATTCGTGGTTCGATGGGGTTCACCATAAACACACCAAGTGTCTACAAAACTCTCGTCTTCCAACCATTGCGACACCATGTGTTATAAATCCTTGGTATTGGGGTGAAATCAGACTTTAATACCGTTTCTCGTAAATTATTCAGTTGCTTCGCCATCAAGTTCTTTACTTCATCGGGCTCGCAGCTATGATTTTTCTCATTGGAAATATTGCCATCCTGCAGAGACAGCAATATATCAATACAAATACTGATTGACTGACTAAAAACTAAAAAATCAATGTAGATGCTTAAAACATACCTTAATTTGCAAAGATCCACTGCACTCTTTAACCTTCACACATCTCCAATGGCTCCATCCATTTTTATTTTCCCGTTTTTTAGTGTACTGGTAACCAGCTCTCAGCAAAACTAAGCCACCATTTCTTTTTATAAACGTCAGTCCTCCTGGGTTTCCTGAAGATGTTGAAGGCTGATTATCAGCTTCATCAGCCATTTCTGTGATAAACATATACATGTGATTAACAAATATACATATAAAACATAAATATTACTCACACATTAAACTCTATCTTTGCTTCTTTTTAATTAGGTACCTACCTACCTAATATGATAATACCTATTTAAAAAATAGGAACACACTAGATAAGTAAATAGCAATTTAATTACACTAAAATACTCACTTTATAAAAATATATCACTTTCACTGAGTAGGTATGCACTACCCGCCGCAGGCAGGGACATTTACTGAACTGAGTTGTCTGTCTGAGAACAAGACTTATTTTGCACTCAACTCTGATTGGTTGCTTCGAATTACAAAACAATAGACAAAAATCGACCCTTTTTCGCAGGTAAAGAGAAATGATTCATTTGAACTACTTATTTGTTATAGTACGCGCGTACGCGTTAAGGCGCGGGCCCACCGCGGTGCACGGAGAGGCTACGCACGTGTATTAAGCTTCGCTTTGTAAGAAAATGTATGTGGTTGTGTCCACTGCAACCCACGGAGAGGCTACGCATGAATTGACGTCATTGATACACGCGTGGCTTGCTCGAATAGGCGGTTACATAGCTCAACGCTGTCAACGTGGGTCTACGTTTCCACTGGAGTACACGAATAAGACCCACGACTATGTACAGCTCGGTTATCGCAGAGCAGTTTTCAGTCATACACGTTGTGGAACGGACGCGTTTCGTGTTTCTCGTATATATCGTATCGAGGTACTCATAGAATGGCATTGGTACTGACTTTGCTAGACAGTTCTTCTGACGATGAATCCGAAAGTGAGATTGATGATCTAATCTTGGGTGAATTGCAAAAGAAAAGAAAACACCGGTTCTGGATTGAAAATCATATTAAATTCAAAAATAAACATGGAGAATACAAAACATTATTTATGACATTAAGTGATGAAAAATTTGAAAATTACTATCGACTATCACGACGAGACTTCCAGATTATTCATGACATGATTAAAAGTAAAATTGAAAAAAGGAATACTAACGGGAATCTATAAGTTCTGCTGAAAGACTCGCCATCGCCATTAGGTATGTTATTTATTTATTATTAATATATATATATATATATATATATTTATTATTTAACTGGTGAAAAGTGGGTGTCTATGTGCACCTCTGCCTACCCCTTCGGGGATTAAAAAAAGGCGTGACGTTGTGTGTGTTTATTTATTATTTTTGAATGGTTCGAGATTCAAACAGCTGGAAAAGTATCTTGAGGTTGAGGCAAGGGGTTGGCGTCAGGCACAGGTCTCACATCAGGCAGGGGGCTGCTATCAGGCAAGGGACTGGCGTCAAGCACAGGTCTCACATCAGGCAGGGGGCTGCAATCAGGCAAGGGACTGGCGTCAAGCAAATGGCTGGTTTGATAATTTGTTGCACTTCTATAACCATAAGAAGACGAAGTGGAAGGCGTGGAGCAGTAGTAAGTATTCATTGAGTCATAGGACAATGCTTCTTCTTCAGCACGAGTAATTGTTTCAAAAAATTCTCTTTGGACTCGTAGTTGTAAATACTTTGGTAGATCACGTGTCTTTTGACAGAGACTTTCAAATAAATGAGATAATGCATCTTGTGGTCGATTAGCATCAGTAATATGCTTTCTTATTTCATCTCTTTCAGTTCGTCTTTGCTCGCGATTTTTCTCTCGGCGCTGAAGAATCTCTATCATTTCCAGTTGCTTGCTGTTCTTCTTCCCAGATTGAATTGTAGATGTTTCAGCCGGTGAGGGAGGTGATTCAGAAACATCAGTATCCGTAATTATTGTATCAGAAGTGTTTTCAGTGTCGTTTCCTTGTATACGATCCGAAAAATTTGAAAAAGTCTCGTTATTTTCTCTGTGTGGCAGTAAAAATTCCATTAAATTCTCATATTTCCACGGTTTCATATTTTGTGCTGCCTGTCCTGTAGTAGTCTTACGTCTTCGAAGAGCTTCTCTATGACTATCTCTTAATTTCTTCCAATGAGATTTCGCTTCCTTACCTAGAACAAAAAAAAACATAATAATTGTATGTTACAGATATATGGCAACAGGAGATTCATACCACACCATAGCTTACAGTTACAGAGTAGGAAAAACCTCTGTAGCAAGGATAATCGAGGAAGTTGCCGATGCTATATGGGATTGTTTAGCGCCTATATATTTAGAAGAAATTAAAGATGAACATAAGTGGAGAAATATTGCTGAAAATTTTAAAACTTCATGTGACTTCCCTCATTGTGTTGGAGCTATTGACGGCAAGCATGTCACAATAAAAGCACCTCCAAACTGTGGATCAGATTATTTCAACTATCTTAAAGATCACTCTATAGTGCTTTTAGCGGTTACTGATAGTAAAAAAAAATTTATAATGATAGAAATTGGATCAAAAGGCAAATTTAGTGATGGGGGAATATTACGAGAAAGCAACTTTGGTCAGAAGTTATATGCTGGTAATCTAAATCTTCCGCCTGATGAAGCACTTGTAGAAGGTGGCATCGAGGTTCCATATGTCTTTATCGGGGATGAAGCATTCCCTTTATTATGTAATTTGATGAGACCATTTCCCAGAGAAAACAATATTACACAAAATAAAAGAATTTATAATTATCGTCTTTGTCGAGCAAGACGAGTTGTCGAAAATGCGTTTGGAATTCTGAGTGTCCGTTGGAGAGTTTACAAACGACCTTTTGAGTGCAAAGTAGATACAGCCATAAAAATAGTGAAGGCAACTTGTGTGCTACATAATTATTTAATGGAACATAGTTTCACCTACAATTCTGTGACAAATGAAGATATAGCAGCAACTCCAGTTGAGAACCAACTTTTTGATTTAACACATTCGGGATTTAGAAGTTCTAATGACAGTTTTTTATCAGGGAAGAATTTTGCAATTATTTTAATCATGCGCATGTTTTGAGCTGGCAAAATGCCCGTGTCACAATTTAAACAAATATTAAGTTTGTGTCTACTAGTAGGTGTGTAATAAATAAATATTAAGTTTGTAGATTTAAAAGTAATATTTTTATAATATTAAATTAGTAACAAAAAATAAGTAAACAAGTATTTACTCACCATTCGCCATTTCACATTCCCTCGCAATCTTTTCCCAAGCCAAACCCTTTTTACCGATGTCTCTGTACGATATATCGCTCATTTTCCATAAACAGGGGTGTAGCTTGACTTTTTCAATAAATAACTCCATAATTAAACCAAATATTATTGACTAAATAAAAATAAAGCCGCCTGTCGTGGTCATCAAATGCACGCGTGCGCCACGAAACCTAGCAATTGACAAAATGGCGCAGGCGTCGCTCGCTTGCTTCCCCGCCCGTCCCACCTCCCGCAGTGAAGCCCGTGTCCGTAGATTGCAGTGGCATGTGTGTAGCCTCTCCGTGCGCCGTGCCACGCTAAACATAGTCGTGGGTCTTCGTGTAGGTACTCCAGTGGAAACGTAGACCCACGTTGTCAAACAAATGAATACACGCAGCTAAAATGCGCCGCGTGCCCGTGCACAGCATGCACCGCGTTGGGCCCGCGCCTTTATCATCTGAGTCTTAGAGCCATAAATCATTTCTCTATTTCTATCTCGCTTGCACTTATGGGTCTTATGGAGCCGTCTAGTAAAGGGCCTAACAATAAAAGACATAGGGTGAAGTACCCAATTATCAGCACTTTAAGAGTTGGTCCTAATTTAAGCCTATTTATTATTGTGAAAAATAGTTCTTTACCCGTTAAGGCAAATTTTATAGTTCTAATATTTAATAAGGAAGACGTTATTAAAAGAAAAACATGGTTGACCTCTGTCCAAGATTTTTTAGACGAGTAAGAATAAAAAATGGGTCTCTCACCATTTACTGGCACCATCGCCCCAATTAATAGCATAGAGCGAGCTAATTATCAGCACATAACTATCACTGTTGGGAATTGCATTAAAAAAAAATATTTCCATTCTTAAAATCTCTTTTTATTTATATTTTTATAAAATTAGTAGGTAGGTAGACCCTGTAATATAAAACAATCACTTATAATCTAATAATAATTTTTAAAATTGACAAAGTTTAACATTAATAAAGTTATCTTAGGTAGGAATTTAAATAATTTGTTCAGACTTACGAAAATCTCACTAGAAAATGTTTTACTTAAATATAATATGGTAGCCGACCAATACCAACCAATAACTATGTAGGTATCAGCAACCATTAAGAAACATAAAATTGCACATAAGAAAGTGTAGGGTCACCTGTTCACCAATGAAACACCAAAATTTCAAACCATCCTGTCTCTGCCGTTTCTCAAGTTACGAGTCTAATTTTTTGCACCAAGATAGACAATTTATCTAGTAATCGCATAGTATTTTAAAATTTTACTTTACTTTTATAATTTAGGTATAAAGAAGCTTTTTTTAAAAAAAATACTTTGTTTCATTGTGTCCACATGTGTGTATTCAATGAAACACCTGATTTTTTACAATGAAACAGGGATAATTAACAATGAAACAGTGTTATTAGAAGGTAGTATTTTGTTGTTTTTAATCAACTAGGTAAGTATGTAAGCAATAAATTAAAGAATTTATATGAAAATAATATGTTTTATTCATAGTAATAATTAGGTTTCTAAGTTATTAATCAGACTTATTGAATCAGACTTAAACATTAACAATCACAGAGGTAATAATTGGTGATATTATGCCTACTAGTTCAGGATTAACAAAAAACAATACCTGTCCCTGTCTTACAGGTCTTAAAAACTTAAAAATAATAAAATTTCAAAACAAATACCTAAGTATTTTTTTCGCTTAAAACAATGTAATTATTTATCCTCTTCTTATAATTAATCTATTTTGTACGAGTTGCAGTCTCATTATTAAAAATATCACAATCATTGTCGTTATATTTAGGTATAACTTCTTAGTAGTAAATGAATAAACAGATAACAAAAATATCGCATGATTAAAACCGTAACCCGAAACTCAGCCAGATTTTAACGCAAATTTAGTTTCGGTGATACACGAAGAGGGAAAACATAGAACGAGTTTCGGCTTTTGGTGCCGTTAATTTTTGGCTGAGGCAGAATCATCTTTATGTCGGTGAGTCTTATTTCTGAAAGATCTGGCTCTGTAGGGCTGTAAAATTTCATCTCAGTTTTGTTTTTTACTCTCAAGAAAGAAGCACCGTATGAATTACCGCTTATTATTTCAGTAATCAATGCGACGTAGAATATTTCAAGTTTTTTAGTTTCAAAACCAACCATAACGTAGTCGCCTTCTTGGGGTTTTCGATCGATTCGTTTAAATGTTTCAGTTACCAAAGGTAAATTCTCATCGGAGTCATCTTCTTCTTCATCTATGTCACTCAGTTCTGTTTCACTTTGAGATATCACCATACCTTCCTCTTCTTCGCTAGTTTCTGCATCTGATTGATTGCCAAAAACTTTAGTCTTTTTGCTTTTATTTTTTCCTTTTTTGTCACACAGAATTAGTCGCTTTGTTTTCTTGGTTGCGGATTTTCTTTCTTGAGCTTTATTCCTTTCTTCAGCTATTTGATTTTTTTCAGGCGTGTCCGTCGCAATCATGCTTCTACCGAGCTTTCTTGGCTTGCGCCGTCCAGTTCGTGGGCCAGCCTTTAAAGGTGGCATAAACTCTTTAGGTGATTTGAAATTACTTTTGGTACCAGAAGAAGAGCTTGCGGCAACACAAGCATCGGAAGGCGGTGTAATTTCCCTGATGTTAAGTAAATTTAAGCTCTGTGAAGGTAAAATAGCTTCCTGCAAAATATTTTCAACAATAGGGTCTTCAAAAATACGCTCATCTATTTCAAATAAGGATGGACTTTCAGCTTCTCGTGGTGGGGGACTTTCAGCGTACGTTGCGTCTGACGAGGGACTGCCAAGATTTATTGGCTCACGTCGCAGGTAGTCAGAGGAAGCAGAAACTGGCCATTCTGAGGATGGTCCAGGCTGTTCAATGTCGGTGACTTCTCGGGAAGCACAAACGGGAAATTCTGAGGATGGTCCGGGCTGTTCTCTGTTGGTGACTTCTGATGGCATGAAGTCGATTTCTTCGAAAATGTCTGCGTTGTATGGAAATATTCCACATTTTTTGAAGGCTGCTGTAATATTTACTGGCGTCATTGCCTTCTGATATGCTTGACCCACACACTCGGCGACGTTGTAGATTGTCATCTGTTTGCCTGGGTTTCTTCGCAACCACGAATCTACAGCACTGTTATAATAGGTCTTAAATGGTCCGTTTAAGCCCACATCAAGTGGTTGCATTTTGGCTGTTGTCTGTGGGTGCAGAGTAAGAACACAGACCCCAGACTTTTTAGCTAAATCTAAAGCGTCAATACTTAAGTGGGATTCGTGATTGTCCATGATTAATAATGCAGGGTTTTCTGGAGAGGCACATGTATGTTTTATAAAGTGCTTCATGACTTGGACAAATAGCTCCGTATTCATCCACCCACTCGGGGTAGCAAGTCCAAGGGACCCTGGAGGTGCACCGGTCAACATAAAATCCTTGTAATTTTTCCTCGGGAAAACAAGAACCGGAGGTAAAGCTTGCCCTGAAGCGCATACCATCGCACAAGTTGTCACCAAAGTCCCTTTCTCACCACTAGTAATCTTGCCTAGATTGTGGCGTCCTTTGGGAGCCATGACTTTTTGTGGTTTTTGAACAGTGGTTGTAGCTGTTTCATCTAAATTGTACACTCTACAGCCATTGCCGAAGGATGGGTGACGATCCATAACATTTTTCAGATTGTTAAAAAAAGCATTGACGGTTTCTCTATTGAAGGCTGTAGCCCGCGCCAAACTGCATGCCTCAGGCTTTTTTAGTGATAAATCAGAATGCCTAGATCTAAAAGATCTAAGCCACTCAATACCTGCCATTTTTTCAGACTCCCAGCTGACAGGATGTTTAATATTATTTATATGAGCCATCTGGTACGCAACGCTGCGAAAGTCTTTACTAGAAAGACCATAAAATTTTAATGCGCAGTCTTTAATGTATTCTTTAAGTTGAGCTTCTTGTTCTTCGGTAAATACGCTGTTAACATTATAGTTTGGAACTAACCTTTGATTCTTCAAATCCGTGTCATTGATATTCTTATTTTTTTTAGCATAACGGAATAATGTGGGGTAATGGACACTGCATTCTCTAGCAGCTTTTCTTAAACTCCATCCCTGCCTGTGAAGCTGGATAGCTTTAAGCATGTTAGCGGCTGAATGATCTCCTTTTTTTCTTAAAATAGCTTTAGTACGTGCCATCTGAAAAAAATACTATATAAAATATCTTTATACTCGTAGTAAGTACTTAGTTACTAGATAGGTTGATGCCTATGCTTAGAAAAAAATTCGTTGTGGTTATTTTCTACATGGCCTACAACGAAACAAGATTGTACACAATGACACACTGTTTCATTGTGTACAACATACTTTCGTTTCATTGTAAACCAACATGGTCATTTTTTATAACCTACAGAAAAATTGCAACAAAAAGTGAATTATTTTCATACGGATTTAGGTCAAAAGATACATTGAAATGTACAGAATGCAACGCAATATTGAACAATAGGAAATTATCTTCTATAATTTGCTAAAAAATCACCAAGTATTACCAAAAATTCTTACTTTTTTGTGGCAATATCGCTTATGTGTCACTGGAGACGTCCTCTCCCACGCGGCGCGCTCGCAGACTGGGCGTGTGCGGGGGGGGCCTGAGCATGTCCTTTCTTGCTATCCTGCTCTAACTGGCAACGTCGTGTTTTAGAAATATCGTAAAGTTTCACTGTGTACTATTGTTTCAATGTTGGACAGGTGACCCTACCAGTAAGTAAATAAAATAAAAGATAAGCTCTTGCCATCACATCTTCTAATCCTCTTGAAGGATCTTCTCTAGTTCTAGTAAAGTGTAAGTCTTCTTTTTCGTATTATTTATTATTTTTTCCAACGGGTCTATTTCGTTATCTCTTTGACCAACTTGCGAGGTTCTGTGTGGTAAATTAAGTTTAATGTCGGAAAGAATTTGGATTTTTTTATTTGGTGGATAGTTACTCTTCTCTTCGGCTTTTCTTTTCTTAATATTAATTGAGTTTTCATTTTCAGGTGAGGATGGTATATTCGTGTTATGAATCATAACTTCGTGTTTAAATGTCTGGTGGTGATTAATGAAAGTCTCTTGTGATTTATTTTCTTTTGTCTCCTCTTTATTCGGAGCTTCTGTCTCTTGTTTTTTAGTATCTATTGCCTCTTTTGCTTTCTTGTTTATCTTGTTTCTGGTGGTTTCTACTGTAGTTTTATTTAGTTTAGTCTCCTGTATAAGATTAGCTTCAGTCTCTTGTTTTTTAGTTTCTACTGTCCCTTTTGCTTTCTTGTTAATCTTGTTTCTGGTGGTTTCTTTTGTTTTGTTTTTTTCATCTTGTTTAAGTAATCTGTTCTTTTTGCGGGTCTCTTGTTCTTCTTCTTTAAGTTTTTTAGCTTTTAATTTGTCATTTTCAGTCTTCTGCCATTCCGCTGAAGTAAGCACGAATGATGATCTCTCTACATTTTTAACACCTTTTCGTTCAGGTGTTTTTTCAACAGTCAAAACGTCCTGTAATTTGACAGGTGTTAGTAAATATTGTTGACTATCAAAACATACCAATTGCGCACTACCGAGACAATCTTCAGTATTGTTATAACATTGTTCATTCGCTATAGAATTGGTCATAGCTTGCATACCGTCTACAAAATCTTCTGCTAATATTACTGGTAATTGATCAATGTCTTGAAATCCAACTGCTTCGAAATTTTCAATTTCGATGTGAGTTTCTTTGTTTATGGACGTATTAGTTTCTTGATTTTCAAAAAAACAACAAATTTTCTTCAAAATCCTTTCTGTTTCTGTCAGATTTTCAAGCGGCGTTCTTTGCAGAAATGTTACCTTTTCATGCCCTACAATGTTTTCTAAAATTTCGCGTGTCATAATTTTTTCTTTATTTGAATTGTCTTGTAGTTTTAAATTGTCTTCTTTTGGTTCTCCATCTTGTTTACTTCCTTTACCCAGACATTTATTGTAGTTAATGGCACCAGAGTTCCAGGGACATAAGCCAGTAGTCCTGAATCCATTTATAATTGTCGTATCTTTGACACCAACCTCTAAAGCATCCTTGAGAACAGGTACGAAATTGTTCTTTGTGAGAGTCTCCAAAGGATGATCTCTCCTCCATTTCAGGACACTTTCCTTCCATGCAGTTTTGAGAGGTCTAAATGCTGACACGTCAGCTGGTTGTAGAATCCGTGTGGCGTTGGGATAAAGTGCTATCAAAACAATCTGCAATTTGCTGCACAATTCACTTACTTCAAGACTGAGATGTGTTTTGTGTCCGTCTACAAATAGTATGACAGGAAATGTTACCTTTCTTTTGTAGATATAAGGATGAAACACATTTTTTATATAATCATAGAAAAGTTCAGACTTCATCCAGCCAGTATCGCTTAGACCAATTCCCCACTCATCTGGAACTGATGATGTTATATCTTTGGGAAGCCTCTTGTTGGGAAACACAACTAATGGAGGTGTTACGTCTCCGTTGGCGCAAAATGTAAACAGTACAGTAAGGGCTGTTTTAGCTGTAGCGTGATCCACTTCATACACGTCTCTTTCTCCTCGTAACGAAATAACTTTGCCATTTTTGGGACATAACTGAAAGTTAGATTCGTCCCCATTAAAAACACGAGCTGGGTCCTGTAAGATGTCAAAATAGTTGTTTTCCTTAAGGTAAATCTCAATTTTGTGGAACCACCCTTTGATGTCTTTTTCTGACACATTAGCACTGGCTGATGTGACAGCTTCGGCAGTGCGTTCGCTGAGTTCTGGATGACGGCGCATAAAAAGATCATACCATTTTTTTCCAGGTATGTCATCTTTAAAGGGGTTTTCCCTTCCTGACTTCTTTAAGAAGTTTGCTACGCTTAATTGTAAATCAGATTTTCTTTTTGGAAATCCTTTCCGACAGCAATCTACAACCCACTGTACCAAAACTCCTTCTTCTTCTGTCGACAATATTGGCCTAGGACCTGGTAGATCATTGCACGGCTTTCTTAATCGCGACTGGATAGTTCCTCTTGGCACATTGTAAGTTTTCGAGGCCAGTTTTTTAGACATACCTTTTTTAACTGCATCCAAGGCTTTTAGTAGATTTTCGTTTGTGTACATTTTTCGTTTATTTGGTTTATTTTTATCCTTTGGCTTCATGGTACCTAGGTGGATAAGTGGTTCTGAAAAAGAAAAGAGATGATGAAATTCTAGGAAAACCAATTTACCAGCATACTTCTGATCCAATTATCAGCACCATGCTAAGATTTGGATTTTGATAATTTATACTACATTTACAAAACAAAATGAATTCTATGCATAAAATAAACACAGTTTACATTAAAAGTTACACACATCAACACGGTCTAGGGATATTTCATACTCAATTAAATAACTCGAAAAGTACTGGCCGCATTGTAATCTTTCATACACCGATTTGTTTGTAATTTATCTCAGACTAATTCCAAATTCAAATTTTTGAAAATTCTTTTGTTTCGGTGGCATAAAAATGTCTTGATGTGTAGGAGAGGGAATTTTCATTTGTGCGAAATTTAGAAAACAATACGAATTACGTTTAGTTACAGTTTTTTTTCATTTTTAAACGAAAGATAAAGTTAAAATTGAGGTATTGTAGCCATGCAACGCCAACATTTGACGAGGGCGGAGATGTTACGAGCTGTGGGAATGCTGGAAGCTGGGTCTGTTCAGCGTAATGTTGCTGAGGCCATAGGGACCCACCAAAATGTAATTTCAAGATTGTGGACACGCTATCGTGCCACAGGTGAAGTAGCGGAGAGGCACCGGGGGCCAAGTCGCATCACTACCCCCAGACAAGATCGATTTTTGCAAATTACTGCGCGAGCCCAACCAAATGCAACGGCGACTCAATTGGTCCAAAGGCTGCGAGTGGAACACCAAGTGCTTGTGAGTGACCAAACTGTAAGAAGGCGACTGCATGAAAGCAATCTACGCTCTCGTAGACCACTCC
Organism: Atethmia centrago; assembly: GCA_905333075.3. Taxonomy (NCBI): domain Eukaryota; kingdom Metazoa; phylum Arthropoda; class Insecta; order Lepidoptera; family Noctuidae; genus Atethmia; species Atethmia centrago. The sequence goes on from HG995368.1 coordinate 19,305,163, forward strand.
GGGTCCGACCTTTACGGAGAGGCAATCGTGGACGACGATTAGAATGGGTTCGGAACCACGTGGACTGGGGCCGTGAGCAATGGTCCAATGTGCTGTTCACGGATGAATCCAGGTTCGGCTTCCATCCAGATTCACGAAGGACGCGTGTTTGGCGAGTTCCTGGACGATGGACCCGTCTTCAGAACCCTCAGGAAGTTCACCCATACCAAGGAGGAACAATTATGGTTTGGGCAGGAATTCGTCTTGGAGGACGGACGGATCTCGTTTGGGTGCGGGGCAATATGACGGCAGAACGATACGTCCAACAGGTGCTGGGGCCCGTAATCTTGCCCCACAGAACACAAATGGGGCAAGATTTCCTGCTCATGCACGACAATGCCCGGGCACACACGGCGAGAACGGTAGCAGCTTGGTTACATACACACAATGTTAGGGCCTTAGACTGGCCTGCTCAATCGCCAGATCTAAATCCCATTGAGCATGCGTGGGATATGCTGCAAAGAAGAGCTCTGAAGGAAGTTCCTGAAAATCTGGCTACAGAAGATCAACTTTTTGCGCACCTCAGAAGGACATGGGACAATATTCCGCAGCAAGACATTGACAACCTTGTTCTGAGCATGCCGAATCGTTGCCGATGTGTTATGAACATCATGGGCGCTTTCTCAGACTACTAACTTCAAGTTTATAAACACAAATTTAATGATTTTTCTATTTTTTTCAGTTTTTACTCATAAATTAAAAGTTAATTCATATACGGTTTCCGTCTATGCTTAATTTTTTTTCCATTAAATCCTGAAATTTTAATCGAAGTACCTTAACCATTATTAAAAAATGGTAGAATATTAAATAACGTATCTTTTAAATATATACATGTCATATAAATAATTAACACATTGATAGTAATTCGCTTTTTTAAAAATATCCCTAGACCGTGTTGATGTGTGTATGAAATTAGTATTTAGGTACTTTTTTCCATTTATCAGCACCCGTGCTGATAATTTGGAATTTACAAAATATTCGATCCGTTTATCAGCACCACGTATTTTACCAATTTATCACCATAACCTCAAATTCTACTCTTCAGATTATCCTCATAAACTATCTCAAATATCAGAGAAATCGTTAGTTTCAATATAAAATATGTAAAAGATCTGATACATCATAAAATGTAAACATGTGAACTTACCTGCAATCACAAGAAACAGGCAAAAACAGAAGAAACTGCAGGACATAAGTGTTTGCTTACACAAATTCCGCCATTGTGTAGTCTCAAAGTATGGTGTTGCCAATAGTAGAATTCCAAAAACATACATTTATTTATTTATTAGTGTGGTAATCCAAATTAGTAAGTGAAAACCTTAGAATTTGACAATTTATTCGGAGTGCTGATAATTTGGTGCAGTGCTAGCGTTTGGGTTATTCACCCTATTATCGATAATTAACGTTTATTATCGTATCTTGTTCACAACTTGTACAGACTATTAGTGACTCATCGTTAGCACGTGCGCAGGTAGCCGTTTATCGATAACTAGGGTCCGGCGCGGTGCACATTTCTAGCTCTTTTGACTTTTATGACCTGACGACTCAGATGATAACGCGCGTACTATAGTTTGGAAAGTTTTAACATTCAATTACGATAGTATAGTATGTAAATGTTAGAAAATAAAATAAAACTTTGTGTAGCTGAGTGTACAAAAAGTCACGCTTTGGTATTCGTTAGTAACAGATTTTTTATTTAAAAAAATGAGGTACTCGTTGGGAATAGAAAATAAATTCGGAAATAAACTAATACCAAATGGTATTAGCTCTTGGTATTGGATGGGAATAGATCCATTAAAATCTTATTATGAACTATAAAATACTACTCATAATGTTTTATTTTGTAATAAAACTCAAGTGAATAGAACATTTTTGTTTAATAAATAAAAATAAAGCTTTATAATGCAGTAAAAGTATGTTAATTATTAATTCTATTTAACTAAAAAATCCCTCTTTCTTTCAAATTTTGGCATATCTTTGCGAGATTTAATCTGAGCCTTAATGAATCCTTCTCTTGCTGATTTGCTGCACAAAGTATTTGATGCTTCAGTTACAGTCTTGACGGACCTTTCAACGGCTTGCGTATAACATCATGTCATACGCTAGCCGTTGAAAGGGCCGTATTGCCTCTACTACGCGTGCCATGTCATTGACATGGCAGGCGTAGTAGAGGCAATTCACCCTCGCCTCCTTGTGCTACAAACAATTGTAAATCTTCGTCACTTATAAAGGGTTTTTCATTAAGAGCGCTCGAACTATAAAATGAAATAAAAGAACCTATTTAAATGATATTGTAACAATTATTATTTTATTTTAAAGGACATTCGATGACATTATTTATGAAATATTATTTTAGCCAAATGGCCGCCGTGACTCCGTTGTAGGTGGTGTATCCTGGTGGACCAATTTTGGATGACATCTTCGCATAAATGGGGCTCAATTTCACGAAGAGCGCGAGTTATGTTGGCCTTCAGAGCGGAAATTGTCTGTGGTTTGTCTGCATAGACCAGAGATTTCACGTAGCCCCACAGAAAGTAGTCGAGCGGTGTTAAGTCAAACGATCTCGGTGGCCAGTTGATGTCGCCACCACGCGATATGACGAAGCCCTCGAACTTCTCATCCAATAAATTTAATGTTTCCCGAGCGGTATGGCAAGTGGCGCCGTCCTGTTGGAACCACATGTTTGTGAACCACATGTGAGATCCATACCATTTATCCTAGGCCACAAAAAAATTGTTATCATCGTCCGATATCGGTCGCCATTAACACTGAGCGCGGCTCCCTGCGCATCCTCGAAGAAATAAGGGCCGATGATACCGCCGCACAGTGTACCGCGTAGAACATGCTAGGTGGACAATATTATTTTATGATATTTAACGATGCTTTTATATATAAGTAGTCATACTGAGGCATTGTTAATAATTTTTGGTATGATTATGTAATAAAAAATAAAAATAAAAACAAAATTTTATTTAAAAATAATAAACAAACAACAAAATTGCATTAAATAAATAAATACCTACTATACAAATTAACTTAACCTAAACCTAATCATCACAATCATCATCAAAATCTTCTGGTGAATCGTCATCATTTTGTGGCAATGTGCGACAATATGATGACGTTTCCGGTCTTGATGCTACTATGGTCGGGCTTACAATTAACTTTAATTCCTCTGCACATATTTTTTCCGGCTTTTTTTGGGGAATCTCACGAAGGCTATTGATCAAAGCATCTGATGTAACACGTGAGCACTTGCGGGTGTTGTACTCCCTAAATCTGCGGCAATCTTTGTTACGTGTTTCTTGAGCCTCTTCGGAAAGCTGCCCAATTGGAAGCAATGCCACTTTGATGACCTCAGTACTGTGTACTAATATTTTATGTACAGTAGCAGGCATATAGTACCACGAATAGAGACTAAGATAATGTCTTCTAGTTTCAAGACAAAATTTATTAAATTCAACTAAGTTTATTTCGAACCCAGAAGACAATGTCCTCAAAATAACATCAAATTGTTTGATAATAGTAACATCCAACCCTGTGATTTGAGCGCTCATCTTAGCATTCTTAAAAAAGGGACGGGCTGTGTTTCCATCATTGGAAGAACCAAATCCTGGCTTTGGTTTAACTACAATGAGTCTCATCTCGTTCTTGAATTTCAACTTGATTTCTTCGGAAGGAACCTTGATATCAGCTTTGTCTTCGTCGCTTCTAGCCTGCCATTTCTTAATATTCAACTTGCAGCTGATACGTAAAAGGCATCCAAAGCAACGAATCCAAGCATGAAGTGTAGATAAACCAAAGCCAAAATGTTCCTGATTGCTGTTAAACTTCGCGGGGTCATCGTTCATCGTCTTGGGGGTGGCACCACAGATGAAACCAAATAATTTTGGACCCATCATATAACTTAAGGGGAACGAAAGAAAATACGAAAAGAAATTCGTCTGTATCTTCAGTGTTCTCAAATTTCTGTTTGTATGTGCTATGCCCAGAACTTCCATCACATCTACTACTAACAAGTGTAAACGTTGAACTTGTTGGGAGGACACTGCTGATATCTTCATTCTGTACTAATACTCGTTCCGCTGTTTTATTTAATAAGGCTTGCAAATTTATTTCAACACGAGTTTCTGTTATAGCAATGTGCTCCTCTGCAGGGTAACAGGCCTGTTTGGATTTTACTACACTAAAATATGACGGAAACACATTATGTCCTGTCATTATGGACCACTTCCTAGTTTGTTTGTAAGCATGTGTTGTTGACTTAGACTCTATATAGTATGCTAAGGCTTCGTCACTACTTAACTGCCTAGGATTAACGGAACTGGTATTTTTTGACTTAATAATATTATCTGGGCTCTCACTAATGTCTCTAATCACATGGGCAACTTTTCTTTGCTCTGCTGAACGCATAGCAATTTCGGCAGCAGTCAATAATTCACTGGCACTTCGAGATTCTACGAGATCCACGACTCGACGTTTCTTCGTCTTAAACGACGATTCCTCGAAATCTTTGCGAGATCTTCCTGCAGATGTCACAGCCTCACTCGATGTCGAAGGTTGTCCAGCCAAGTCTTATTTGTAATTAAAAAACGCTCCTTCGATTTTCCCGAAGCCAACCATTTGGCTCCAATCTTAGTAGAAAAGTTGGATATTTTCAACTTTATTTCTCTTTGGCTGCTTTCAGTAATGTCACCAAAAAAAAAACGCGAAATACGCGACCTTTTATGATTCTTCGTGTGTTTCAACCACTCTTCAAAAAAGGTAACCTTTTTTGAAGAGTGGTTGAAACACACGTAAACACAAAAATATTCCCATTGCCCTTCAGGGACAGTGAAATTGACGGAAGCATGGTAAGATGCAGAGAGCAACATCACATGTCTCACACTTCACTTTGCTCCTCTTGTCATTTGTTTTTGTGCTGCATAGTTTGCAACGCTTGTAAGATCCCAATGCCACTGGCATATGTACACCTACATCTTTGTAACGCAGCACAAAGGGGTATTTGATACTAAAATATGGCCAAAAATATTTTAAGATTTTTTTCTCAGCAAAATTGTTACCAAAATCGATTGGCATTAAATAAAACACAAAATAATAGATACAGATATACATTTTAATAAAAGAACACTTAATACAAAATCTTCGTTAGTCACTATCACTATACCTATTCATCATTTTCTGAATTTTCCTCGTCCAGAATAGTTCCGCTTTCATCTCCAGTTACACCAAATTCCACAGTGCGTAGCAGTTCAATCGTTTCCCTACAAAATGGTTGAGTTTTTTTTCTTGGCAACTTGCGTATGCAGGAAAGATAAGGATCCGAGCTTAAAAGTAATCTGTTGATTACGTCTTTATTGCAATCTTCCCGTGAAAATTTGCTTGCAAAACTTAACCGGTAGGACCGAAAATGTTTATTTCGTGCTTCTGCTGCTTCCTCGGAAAGTTGCCCGATTGGTAATAAAGCATGAGAAATTATCTCTGCACCTTGCACTAAAATTTTGTGCATGGTTGGTGTCATCGGGTGCCAGTTATATAGTCTAACATATAACTGAGCCGTTTGGAAGGCAAAACTCTCAAATTTAGCAACATCAATCTCATGTCCGCTTGAAATGGCCTCCAAAATTACCTTTAATCGATATATCAATGTTTCATCCACCCCGGTTAACTCACTTGATAATTTTGTATCCGCAAAAAATCTGCGAGCTAAGTTGCCATCGTTGGTGTTTCCAAATCCTGCTTTCGGTATATCGATCAAGAGCCCCATCACGTCTTTGAATTTCTGCTGTATTCTTTTCTTGGTTTCTGCTACAATGTTTTATCCTCATGAGATCTAACTTGCCACTTTCCGATAGGGATCTTATAGGCTAAGTGAAGAATAGTTTCAAACAGTCTTATTTTAGCATGAAGCACGAAAAGCCCAAAATTTAATGATTCGAAGACATCACACACACACATCACATCCCCATTTACTAATCAGTTCTAAATCTTCATTTCAAAAAAGCTATATTGGAACTATTATATAATAAGGTATATTACTCTGTCAATGAGTACCTAGATGACAGATTTTAATTTATTAATTCATTCCATAACCATTATTAGTTTCAGTTTTTTATTATACCACTATTAGTATTATTATTTTTTTCTTTTGGTTGTGTAGCTGTTAGTAATCTCTATATTAAGTATTATTAAATTATTGCCTATTGTTTTAAATATTAACATATGAATGACTACTATTAAATTAATGACATTGTTTTTTTAATTTATGATTATTATTATTACTAATATATTAATTAATACTAAATTATTGACTAAGTACTATTCTAATGTTGGAAAAGTCTTTAATTATTGTATGCCTAAAGGCGGGTCATAGATGTACTTCAGTTTATAAACTATAACACCATATTTTTACCTGTGTACCACAATAAATAATTTGAATTTGAATTTGAATTTGAAATCATCTAGATCTTCGGGGTTGCATGTTTCAAATACTTCCGTCAAATAAAGACAAAGCCGAGAACACGTATGGTCCAAAAGATCTTGTAACTTCACCTCAGCACATGTTGAAGTAACACGTTCAATCTTAGGATAACATTGTTTCTTAGCCTTTTGAATCTCTGTGTAACAGGGAAAGCGAGCCTTGTCTGCTGTGCTAATAATATTGTATTGTCTTCTTGTAAAATCTCCTTCTACAAATACAGATAACGCTTCTGTAGGCGAGAGCTTTTTATTTTTAAGGCTTTCTGCTTGAGTCATACGAGTAGATCTTCGAAACTTTACCGCCCTTGTTGGCGATTTTGTGATATCCTTCAAAATATTTGAAGCGACCACGTTTCCTGAAGCTCGCAAGCTCATTTGCGTGGCATATGTTAATTCGCTGGCAGCAAGCTGTTTTCGTATCTGGGCATTTTTACTTAAAAATGCACCCGTCTGAAAACTGAGGAGATTTTTTACAAGTGTGTTTTTGAGTTGATTGAGGTTTTCACTATATTTTTGTTACTATTACAAACTGAAAATTACACTTTATTTCTGACAAATAGCTTAATTTCTATGTAAAAAACAATTTTTAAGTGGACACTATAGCAAAATAATGGTCAGTTTGGTGACATTGAAAAACGGTTATAATAATTAAAATAAAGGGAATTATGACGTTTTTCACCTTTAATTAGTTTCAAATACTTGAATTTATCATAAAAAAAAATACATGGTAATATAGAAATGGTTTAAAATTTCTTAAAATTAATTTTTAAATTCGGTTTTGTGACAAGTGATTCCATTGCGATCATTATTTTCTTTTTAATTTAGTGTTTAACAGCCTGTTTTTAAATTTATAATTTGTATATTCTGTCTTAAAGTATTTGAAACATTATAAGAAAAAAATATATTATGTAAGCATTAAACAAAATTATTAAATCAGTAAAACAAACCACGTGAAAATTGGGACTGTCACCAAATTGACACATCTAAAATTCTTAGGTCGAGACTACATGATATACAAATTAGAAATAAAAGTCATGTTTTTATGTAGGAACATTTATTTCTTGTTTTAATTATCTATTAATAACATTTTATGTTATAATAAGTCTTTGGGTAGGAATCATAATACACAGTAAGATACAAAACTTGTACTTTCTTAAATCAGTCTCGAAATACCTATAAGTAGTCTAAAATTAAAATCAGTCTTAAACTTTTAATGGCACTTGGAACATAAGAAACTTTTCTGTATCAGGTATAATTCAAATAATAAAGATATTAATACAGTATGAGTAAATTACAAAGGTAATAACAAATATATTTTTTATTATCTTAGCTACCAACTGTTTTATGAAACATTAAAATATTATCTAAAAAATAAATTTGTCAAAATTGTAAAGATTTGGCATGTTCGAGTATTGTATTTTTTCATTATTTTAGGTATCAGTCTTAAATCAACCAAGTGACATCATACCGATGTCTTAAATCAACCAAGTGACATCGGTGTGATGTCACTTGGTTGATTTAAGACTGATACCTAAAATAATGAAAAAAAATAATCATTATACACAGGGTTGGAATCACAATACACAGTAAGATACAAAACTTGTACTTTCTTAAATCAGTCTCGAAATATCTATAAGTAGTCTAAAATTAAAATCAGTCTTAAACTTTTAATGGCACTTGGAACATAAGAAACTTTTCTGTATCAGGTATAATTCAAATAATAAAGATATTAATACAGTATGAGTAAATTGCAAAGGTAATAACAAATATATTTTTTATTATCTTAGCTACCAACTCTTTTATGAAACATTAAAATATTATCTAAAAAATAAATTTGTCAAAATTGTAAAGATTTGGCATTTTCAAGTATTGTATTTTTTTTTATTATTTTAGGTATCAGTCTTAAATCAACCAAGTGACATCACACCGATGTCTTAAATCAACTAAGTGACATCGTCGGTGTGATGTCACTTGGTTGATTTAAGACTGATACCTAAAATAATGAAAAAATTTAATCATTATATTAGTATATTTACTTGACAATACAATTTTGAAATCTTATCTAATAAAAAATAAATGAATAATATTATTACCAACAAGTATAGCACTCATCTTCAGTAAAATGGTCATAGACCAAAAAATCACAGAAATCACACCAGAGATAGGAACTTTGCAATAAATTCCAAATATCAGTTTTAATCATCGCCAGAGTAAAATGTTTTTGTCTTGTTGAATTATTCACCTCTTGTTGACAACCAAAACAATTTTCCATTATAACGAAATGAGTTATGGGCCAGGGCCATGTGGCATCATCAAAATAAAACTTCTCCAAATCATACCTGGTCAGGACTTGGTCTACATCATAAAGTACAACCATATTTTTGACCAATTTGTTATTGTTTTTGTATTTTTAATGTATCTGGATCAGTTCGTTGTACCTTCTTGATTAATCAATCTGAAACGAAAATAAACATCAATAAAATCTCTAATAAAAGAGAATAAAGAAGAGGAAATGAATAATACTACCTTCCAGACATCTTTCGCATATATAATCAGAGCCTTGAGATCCTCCTATACGTTCAGAGCAAAACCAGTTTTTGCATGAAATACATTTCGCTTTTTCTCCAAATATAGAAGACAGACATTTGTGGCATTTTATATATTTAGGTTTTTGACACATCTGTTTGTCTTTAATAGTACTATGATTCTCAGTAGTGACTTTATTTTTAGCTGTAGAAGGAACTGTTGGACGATATGATACTGTGACATTATTATGAATTATAACTGAAGGTTTTTGGGAATGATCTTTAATGGGTCCTAATAGTTCTATAGGTCTTCTTTTTGGTGGTATTGTAATCACTTCTTTCTTTGGGTCAACATAATGACTTTGAAATTTATTAGTACACTGTATCTGTTTTTGACTCCAAAAATTTTTTTCTTCCTTTATATTTAAAGGCTGCACATTGACAACTTTCAAAGGCTCAGATATGTTTGCATTTTTGAGAACAGTGTCAGCAACGGCATTTCCAAAAAAACATATCTCGGTATTAAATACCGAACTCCCTTGAGTATTTTCGACACTAATGGCCTGTGACGGATGTTCAGCGTCTTCTGCCCGAAAGATCAAATCCGTTTCATCAATAGCGTCGAGGTCAATATTTTCAACGGTATTATTAAATTGCTCCGAAAAGTCCAGTAATAGACAAGGATCTTCGACTATATCGCATATTTGATATCCATTATTTGAAGTCTCAGGTCGAATTATAGGTAACTGATCATCATTTACTCCACCAAATACTACAACGTGTGATTTTGGTGAAAAACAGGTACACAGACCTCTCAAGTCCCCACAAAAACAACCAATATCTCTATATTGTATTATGTTCGACTCTCTATTTAGGCTGGTCGATACTTGGTGTAGTTGCATCGTGCCCTTTAGTACCGGTACTTTTGCAGGCAAATTTTTTGCCACTTTTTCCACATTTGCGCTGTCAATCAGGAATACTTTGGTAACTTTTAAACATTGTTTTAACAATGTATAAGCATCCTTTGCGTCTATGACGTCTTTACCAGTGCACACTTTTCGATCAAGAGTGCGTTTGATGCTGCCTCCTATGCCGTCTGCCACGTTTTTACCGTGACCAGCTTCATAAAACGACCAGGTGGTGTATTGAAACTGATACTGTCTTGTATAATAAACCAGTAAATAGAAATTATTTTTCTGTCGATACTGTGCAGACGGTCCATCTGAGTAAAAGTGTATTATCGTCGTTTCAGGAAACTCTTGCTTTACCATGTCAAGAATAGGTGTCAAGTGTGCCCAAATCGCTGCTGGTTGATGGCTAGTATTATCCGATAATGTACAAAATGATTGAGAACGGTTTTTCAGAAACACCATTCCCGTATGCAGACATATTTGAAGATTCGATGCCCCGTAGTGCATTGACTGGATTTCCTCAGCGAGTTTGGATTGATAATTCTCAGAAAAGTCACAAACTATCAAGGCTTCGTTCTCTTTGAGCTCTAATACTGACCTTGCTGATGTTTTGTATTGACATAATGTTTTCTGAATAAAATCAAGTCTCTTTCAAAATCATTTTTCAATTCTTTGAGAGTCCCTTTCTTTGCTGCTTTTGCCATTCTCTTTGTTGTAATTTCTTTTATCGCTTCACCGTCTTTTTTCTGATATGTGTGATCTAATCTCTCCCAACGTGGCCATTCTACTTGTTTTTTAAACTCCTCTTCGCTCATTTGATGATACTGTACTTTTTTGTCCTTGCATTTGTTACATTTAGACCACATGCACTCATAGTTATTCATATCGCATGATACTTGGCTTAAAATATCTTGTATACTGCCTGTGAGTAAACCATGTTTTGCCATAGAAGAATGAAGAAATCCAAAGTTGCTGTGTTTTATACACAAGCAAGTAGATCTTGAGGATAAGCCAGGCGATAATACGAAAAACGGCTTGTATAAATAAAATGTAGTAAAACCGTAACGTCCATTTTCAGCTTTATACTTTTGGAAAGTATTAACTAGCGTCTCTAGCAAATATCGGATTTGGACCTTTTGTTTGTTTTTTGTTCTAACTTCTTTTTTGCCGGCAGTAATACGGCTAATGTCATCCCTTGTATAAAATTTAGTTATCTCTTGTCTCTCACAACGTCTCGTTTTCTTTTTATTTTGTCTAACTTTGTCTTTTAGACCCATCATTTTTGAGATCATCGTTTTATTACCTGAATTTAATGCCAATTTTTTGAGGGTTCGTTTTTCTTCTATTTTAAAGCAACTTTGGTAGGTCGTTTTAAGAGTATTTTCCAATATTTCTTCTCTCGCTTTCATTTTCAATATTTGTAAATTCAGGTCTTTGATCTCCTTATCCTTCTTTTGTTTTAACATTTGGTATCGTTTCCGATAAGTATCGTTCTTTTTTCTTAAATTTTCAATCTGTCTTGTGTAATTTCTGTATTTATTTACAAGGAATTTGTTTTTATTTCTCAGACTTTGTATGAATTTTTCTTTTGGTAAATTATATTTTAAGTTTTCTTGTTGTGTAACACTACTAGGCTCGGGTATTGAACTAATGTTATTTTGAGAAAAGTCGTGTTTCTTGGCTTTCCCTTGCTTTTGCCGGCTTTTCCTTTTTTCTTTTCTCCACCTTTCTCGTCTAATTTCGGCTTCCTCTGGTGTGAGTTCTGATACTTTTTTCTTTTTCGACTTAACTTTAGCTAAATTCTGTTTTTTCTGTCTTTCAAACTCGTCAGGACGATTTTGTTTAAGCCTTTCTCTATATCGTTGAGTTCTTTTAGCACCACTTAGTGGCATTGTGATGTTTTTTAAAGTAACTTAAAAAAAATTAATGATGTAGAACCAGCCTTATGAGTCAGTTTGGTGACTTTAGTGGTCCGCCCTATATGTGACAACACAAAACGTCACTGAACTGACTGTCACATTATCCAAGTTAAACGCAAAAAAAAATCCTTTCACACCAAATAAAATTATATTTTTCTAAAATTACTAATAAAACCGTTTCTTGAATAAAACCAAAAACCAATGGAAAGTAGTTCAATACTGTGACACAAATACGTAATAAGAAAAAAGGCTTCAAACATGACTTACCAAATTGCGACCAACCACCAACACCAGCAAAACACCCTCTTTATTTCACGAATTTAGCAAACTGACAGGTTTTAAAAATTGTGGATGATCCTTAGTGGGTAGTGTTGCAAGTTTTTAGAATTATAACGAGTTTAGTAGAAAAAATACTTGCATTTGGACCGTCACTGTGCTGACATGTCCGGTCGGATCGAGTTTTGAGGTCCTTTACAAAAATGTAATTTACGCCTGTAATATTAGGGCTTTACTATTAATTTTTAATTAGTGAGTTGGAAAAAGGAATCTACTATATTTAGAACAAAAATTTGACAACGTTTTTGTACGAAAATTTCCGGTAATTTAGGTTTACTCAAAGTGGTTAAGCACTGGGACAAGTAAAAAATGGCTTCTTTTAGTATTCGAATTATTCATAATTAAATTAATTAAGTATATATACAGAACTATTGTTGATCAAAAACAAATTTAATACATTTGGGATCGATTCATTAAAAAATTAAAACTATACACTTTCATATTAAAACACAATACAACTTCGAAAACGTGGGACAGCGTAAAAGTGAAGGGTGCAAGTTTTAGTGAAAATGCCCATCTTCATTGTTTCCCTACGTTTAGATCTTTCACTCGATTCAGCGAAACATTTTGACGGTCGACCTCGGGTACTTCTACTGTTGTCGTCACTAGTCTCAGGTAAAGATGACGTCATCATCGGCACTGTAATGGTCCCTTGCAGCCAAAGTCCATTTTTTGCCTCAAACGCATCTCTTTTTCTGTGGGCTGTAGTCCATTTCTGTATGAACTCTGATTTAAAATGAGAAAGTTTATGTTTTAAAAGACTTCTTTCACATTTAGTTTGTACGGTACGGGTCGAACGTTAGGAATCAAACACAACGAATGCTGAGAATACACTGGTTTATTAATGTAAAGACATTGGATTATATAGGATTGCGATTACATACGAGTACATAGTATAGTGGGGACCTCACACCTCCCCCCTTATAAAGTAAACAATACATTTGGATATTATAATGATAATCCGTTGATTACAATACAAAAATACGAATACATTCTTGTTTACAATAATATGGTTATAATAGTAGGTATATTATTAGGTTTATTTACAATAATACAACTTAGTGCGATTTTTATGAATAACATCAATTTTGTTGTCCTTTATAATTTCAACATTCGGTGGTATGTCTCTGACAACCACATATGGGCCTAAATATAAGCTATCTAATTTGCCACCTACTTCATTTTTAATTAAAACTAAATCATTAGGGTTATACGTTACTGGTCGCTTATTTTTATCGTATTTTTGTTTTCTATGTAATTTTCCTTTAAGCAAATTGTCTCTAGCCTCTCTTTGTGTCAATTGCAGACGATATCTCAATTGCATTGGGTAATTATCATAGTTATATAATGGCTCGACATTGTTAGTTAAATTACTTGGGAGAGAACATTTCTTCCCAAATACCAATTCATATGGTGTGAATTTAGTTTCACTGTGGACCGTTGTATTAAATGAAAAACACCAATATGGTAACCATTTGCTCCACATTTCGGGATGGTTATCACATTGTATTCGTAGAAAAGAAACTAGATGTTTGTGAGAGTTCTCTAGTGCACCTAGTGATTGATGGTGATATGCCGTGGAGTTTATTTTATTAATGTGTAAGAGTTTACATACCTCATTCATTGTATGTGACATAAATTCCGTTCCTCTATCAGTCGCAATGGCCTGTGGGATCCCGTACCGCAGAATAAAATTATTAACGAAACATTCAGCTACTTCAACTGTGGTCTTGGAAGTCAGTGGATAGGCTTCAACAAATTTAGAAAGCTCGCATTGAAGTGTTAATATATAGGAGTCATTGTTGTTATCTCGATCTAAGGGCCCGACGATATCTAAATAGATTTTCTCAAATGCATAATTTGCTGTTGATGTTATAACCATGGGTTCCTTTATCGGTAAAGAATGTTTATTTCTCTGACACTTATCGCAACGTTGCACAAATTGTGCGACATCTTTTTCCAAACAAGGCCAAAAATAATATTTCTTTATATTGTTCAACATACGCCTCATACCTGCGTGGCCACTTGTGGGCAAGAGATGAAAGTCGTTCAATATAACCTTTTGGTCATCTTTATTATCTATCCTAGTTACGTTTTTTAATATGTATAACCGTGGTATAGTTGTGCTAGCATAATGTTTTATCTCTTGTACTAATTTCCGTACAAAAACATCGTTTGTCTTGGTAACAATGAAATATAGTTCGTCAATATTTATGTGTTTACAAAACATATTAAGTTCTCTCACAAATTCGGCTGGCGTAATCTGTGATGGAGAGTCTTTATATTTAATATAAATTGTCTTTTTATCTGGAATATAGCAAAATGTAGCGCTTTCGTAATTAGTGTTCTTTAACTTTCGCATGCGATCTAACTTTTCCCTTTCAATAAACACTAGCTCTGTCGCATCCTTTGGCGCGATATGCGTCTCTACAACTTTTGGTTGATCTGGCCGATCGTAACTGGAGCCTTTATCCGTTAAAGAATGCGTAGGCGGCGTTTGTTTACGTTTTTGCGCCCTTGTCATAATACTCAATATGTTGTCATTCATTTCTTTTAAATCTTTTATGCTTATATTGATACGAGACAACGCATCCGCAGCTGCATTGTCCGTACCTTTAATATACTCTACATTAAAATTATATTCTTCTAATAGAAGTCTAAACTTCATTAACCTGCTCGAAGGATCTTTCATAGAAAATAAATAAACTAAGGGCCTATGATCCGTCTGAATTCTGAATGGTCTACCATATAAATATGGTCGAAAATGTTTTATAGCCCAAACGATTGCCAATAACTCTTTTTCAATTATCGGATAATTTTTCTCCGCCTTATTTAAATTTCTGCTAGCATAGGCTATTGGTTTAAGGTCACTATTACATAGAACTGCGCCTATGGCATAATTTGAGGCATCTGTTTGTATAATAAACTGATTTTGCTCCGAGAAGTCTGGATACTGCAAGACTGGTGGTAAAATAACACTGTCTCTCAGGGTTTCAAAAGCTTTCTGACATACGCTATCCCAGATGAAGGGAACATTTTTCTTACATAATTGATTTAGAGGAATAGCTAATTGTGCGAAGTTTGGTACAAATTTCCTGTAGTAATTTACAAATGCAATAAATCTTTTTAGTTCATCAAGATTTTTCGGTGGGGGATATTTTTTAACTATATCAATTTTTGAAGGATCTGGTAAAATTCCATCTCCAGAAACCACATGGCCTAAATAAAGAATCTGTTTCTTTAAAAAGTCACATTTTCCCGGGTTTAATTTAAGGTTAACTTTACGCAATCGTTCAAAGATATCCTGTAAGTTTTTATTATGCGTTTCCAAGCTTGTCCCAAATATAATTAAATCATCTAGATATATGAAACATTTTTCATTAGTAAGCCCTGCTAATGCCATGTTCATCATGCGCGAGAAGGAGCCTGGGCTTGTCTTCAAGCCCATAGGCATCCGCACCATTTGGTACTGTCCGGAGCAAAATGCAGTATATTTTCTACTGTCTTTTTCTAGTTCAACATTATAAAATCCGTTATATAAATCTAGATGTGTGAAATAAATACTACCTGATAATGCGTCTAATATCTCAGTCATATTCGGCAATGGGTACTTATCGTCTTCTATCAAATTATTTAACTTCCGGTAATCAATAACTAATCTAAATTTCTTTTGACCACTACTATCCATCTTTTTGGGTACTAAAAGTAAAGGACTCGACCAGCAGCTATTACATTTTTCTATGATATTGTCATCTAATAATTTATTAATTTGTTCGTTAATTTCCTTTTGTTGTGAGTATGGTAACCGATATGGTTTTGTAAAGACAGGATTGGCATTCGATTTTAAGGTAATTGTGTGTTTATAAATTTTGGTGGTCGATAGCTTGTCGCCGGGTAAGTAAAAAATATCTGCATATTTAGCACACAAATTCTCGATTGTGGTTTGTTCCTCCTCATTTAAATGTTTTAAATTCAGATGGGAATATAATCGCTTAACCCTGTCTGCGTTTTTATCTGTGGCGTTAAATGAACAAATCGTGTAATCACTCAATTTATGAATGGTTGGCTCGATATTCTTTAAAGTTACAGTATTATCTGTCGTATTTAAAATCCTAACCGGTATGAGTCCATTGCAGGGAGTGGCTAATGTATTCGCTAAGAAAACGCCTTCCTGTAATTCTTTTGAACAAATCACACATTGTTCACTAAGATCTGTTCTTATGTAGTGTATTTGTTCACATCTGGCTGATATTTCATACATATTTCCATTCTCGCGCATAAAAGGCAAAGTATATTTAGTACTCGTACTCGTCCATAAATCTAAGCTGTTGTTTTTAAAGTCAATGACTGCGTTATGTTTATTTAAAAAGTCTTGTCCTATAATTCCATGTGCCTTACATGGCAGCGTTTCAAATATATAAAACTTATGATTAAAGAAATGATTATGGCTTTGTAACTGTAAATATGCATATCCAATTGCTTGGACTTTGCCTCCTATGCCGTTTATGATAATCTTCTCGTTATGGATAGGAAGATTCTGTTCGCGCGCATATTTATATTTTAAGGCCGAAATTGTAGCGCCGGTGTCGAGTAACCAATAATATGATACGTTATTTACGAATAAATTTATCCAACAACTATTACTGTTTGATGCACAAATAAAATTATTGTCGTTATTCACGAAAAAACTTGTTTTCAGTAGTGCAATTCACAGATTTATCGTTATCTTGCTGTTCGATTTCCGCGACGCGCATACGTTCATTGCTCATCCACTGATTTCCGCGTCCGTTATAATGATTATTGTACCTACCTCTTGGTTGCGGTCTTCGCATGGACATACCTTGTGGAGGGTACGAGTGGCCTCTGTATGCTCGTCCTCGAGTATTTGGGGTGCGATAAGCCTGATTTGAAAAAACTCGAGTATATCCGCCTCTCATACCACGATAATTTTGTCCTCTTCTAGCA
The DNA here is from genome assembly GCA_905333075.3 of Atethmia centrago. Taxonomy (NCBI): domain Eukaryota; kingdom Metazoa; phylum Arthropoda; class Insecta; order Lepidoptera; family Noctuidae; genus Atethmia; species Atethmia centrago. Next base: position 19,322,338 of record HG995368.1, read on the forward strand.
AACAAAATATGTGGGTCAGAATTATTTTGGTACATACCCATGACATCGCCTGACGTAGAAGGTCCCTCAGTTTCTTCCTCCTTGGCAGCCTGTATAGCGTCCTTGAGGGATTTGTAGTTCCTAGCTGCAATGACTGTGCTGAGCCTACGGTTTCGCAAACCATCTGCGAACTTTTTGATGGCAACTTTTTTATTAACATTTTTCAAAATATTATAACTCTCCGTGTTGCCCTCTGATTGCGAAATCGTTAGCTCTACGAACATTTCCAATATTTTTTTTCTGTAATCTTCGATATTTAAATCATTTTGTCGAATACGATGCAATTTATCTTGGATAGAAGTGGCTGATTTTTGTGGTAAAAGCTCTTTACGCATGTCTTTGGTTAAATCGTCAACATTTAGATAATTTGAATTTAACTTTAACTTGGCACTTTGTGACAATCTACTTTTAACTACGAATTTAATTAACTCATTTTTACAATCGTCATTTTTTAAGACAGATGAGTAATATTCTATGTTATCTATCAGTGTTTTGGTATTCGATTCCTCATCAGTCATCTGTGGTAGCAAAGACAACGCAGTTCTTAAATTAAAAGATTCCATTTTTGTGCTAATATTTACACCACAATCTTCTGAACAAAGTTGCTCTATTTCAGAATACAATGTTTGAATATTCGAAGAAAGCTTGTTTACTAATTCGGCGTCAGCGGAACTCAACTTTCCTTTCGTTATATCTATAGTTAACGTATGTATTAAAGATGTGTACTTATCATAAAGATTGGTTGCTTCTTTTAACTTCTCAATTAAAATGTTCCCCTGGCGCCTTTTAGGTCCAATTTTAATTAAATATTGTCTTACAGCTCTTAAGCTTGTATACAAATCTTCTAATGTCTGAGACATAACTTACCAGGGCTCACGTAATACGAGTACGTCATGTTTTGATATCACATTGCAACAAACATATTAAAAAAACAATTCCGAGTATTACGTTACGTTAATATTAATCATGTAGTCTACTTTTTTTTTTGTTTATATTTAACATACAGTCACTATAGTAAGTCCAACGTTCTTTTTCTTCATCACTTTTTCTGTGCACGATCCTATAACGCCTTTGTTACTCGCGAACGAAATAATTTTAGTGTTCTATATCTACGCCTGTTTTAGTATAGTTACGCGCACAACTATTTTTATTATTTCTCACTGAAACCACTTAGCACTTTTTGTATTAAACCGCACTAGTTTGTATTATTTTCACTTATTCACTGTTGATATCGCTCTCGTCACTGGTTAAGCATCACGTTACACGATATCGTCGCTGTTCCGTCCACTCGTACGTTCACGCCGAAAAACTGACCGACGTATATTATTTCTACTAATTTCTTGTTGCGTCCAGCGTTGATGGCATTTCTTGTACATGCGGTACACGAGGAAAATCAATCCAAGGCCTATAACTAAGGCGATAATGGATAGGATGATATTAGTCGTACTCAAGTGGAATCGTAACTCGTCTACAGTGGCTTGATTGGATCCAGCGGCATTTTGCGCAATTATTACTTCTTCACGTGATTGAGTTTTGCCCATTTTGCTGCACGGTACTTTCTTAAATAACAATACGTGTGATTCACAATAAAACAGTCAAGTTTCTGCATCTTTCACAAAGTTCAGTAGTTACTGCAATGTTTTTGAATACCATGCCGAATATGGTTTTGCTCCGACGAGTTCTATGCGGTATCAAATACACGCGGCTGTCACGGTCGCCATGTACGGTACGGGTCGAACGTTAGGAATCAAACACAACGAATGCTGAGAATACACTGGTTTATTAATGTAAAGACATTGGATTATATAGGATTGCGATTACATACGAGTACATAGTATAGTGGGGACCTCACAAGTTATTTCAAAAATGTAATCTTCTAAATAGTCTATTTTTTTGTCAATTTGCTTATAATTGCACTGTAGTATAATTTTGTACAATTCTTTCTTGGTGAATGTTTTATTTGATGCATCTGGAAAAAAATGAATGTTGTTTTAAAATATAATAATTAATCGGTTAGTTTTTAAAACTGTGGGTATAGTTTACGAAAAAAATCATTTAAAAAAAACGCTCTGTTTCCGCAACATATTTGTTCATTATTAACTTTCCAGATTGTCCCTGATTACGATTCTGTTACTTTTTTCAGTCGGACTTCTCCGGAAATATAAGAAAGTTACTCATTTATTAAGCTAGTTCGATCTTTTTTTCATAATTTTTACTGTTTCTTATTTAAGCCACAAAAAAGATTCAAAAGATATAAACTTCAGTAAAACAACGTATAAAATAAGCTACATACCTCCATCACCAGAATCCATCATCAACACTTGTCAATAACACTTATTTTTATTTTTATATCACCGCGTAAAGCCTGATTTTTTAAGGCGCCGAGAACAAAACGTGCACTCAAGACAATAGCTATGTTCCGACTGATGCTACTGGTCAATTGCTATCTCTGGCGCATTAAGATGGCCGCCGTTTGACAACTTATGGAAGCGAACGTGTCGATCGGTTTTACAAAAATGGAAAAAGAGCAATATCGTTCGGTGATTCGATTCCTATTTTTGGAAGGGAAAACGCGCATCGAAATCAAAGAGCGCTTGGATGCTGTGTACGGTGACTCTTCTCCATCGATGGCCACCGTCAAGAATTGGTTCAACGAGTTTGCACGTGGCCGTACGTCGGTTTTTGATGAACCACGTCCCCATTATCTTTGTGTATTATTGAACAGCCCTTGGACAGTTGATAAGTTTTTTTGAGCCATCTTTCTGTGTTCTTGTTACATGAGTATTTGCTATTTTAGGATGAAAAGCAGTGGACAATATCAGGACTTCCTTTGTGTCTTGCCACACTGTGAATGCTACATCCTTCTTGGTCCTCCACTTGAAATTCCCTTTGGCCAACTTCAAGTTTTTTGTATTTTTTATTATACACTCAGGTGCACATTTAACCGTCCACCTACATTTTGTCGATTTCTTCAAAATTCTATCGTAATTTAATTAATTTTGTTATAATGATACATTGGGTAAACCTTTACGAAAACAAATGAAACATGTGTAAGTTGTGAAATGGTTTATTTAAAACAAAAAAATAAAAAAAGAGAATTTGCAGTTTTCTTACCAAAAACAAAAATTTGCAAAATTTTAATTAAAAAAAAAGTATGCTCTAAATTATCGCATTAATAATGTATATTTCCTCCTCTGGCCCTAATGACCTCTTGTAACCGATTTGAAAGCCCGTCCATTATGTCTTGAATGTCGCTTTGTGGAATGTTCTCCCACTCGTCAATAGCTGCAGTTTTTAGCTCACTGATGGTCGTAGGAGCTGGTGTCCGACTCCGAATCCGTCTTTTTAGGTTATCCCATACATGCTCTATCGGGTTTAGGTGAACTGACCATGGTATCCCTGAATATTGACGGCGTCCAAGTAATCCATGACAACTCTCGCGGTGTGTGCACGTGCGTTGTCGTGCATGAAAACAAAATTATCGCCAATGAATGGCGCAAATGGAATCACATGTGGTTCTAAGACTTCTGTCACGTACCTGTGAGCATTAACGCTGCCTCTATTGAATACGACCAACGCTGTACGGGCGTCGTAACAAATGCCACCCCACACCATTATCGAGCCTCCCTCGTAGCCCACTGTTTCAACCACAGCACATTCAGCAAACCTTTCACCACGGCGTCTATACACGCGCTGACGTCCATCTGGACCTCGTAATGCGATTCTTGATTCATCAGAAAAGAGAACTGCCTTCCATTGTTCCGAAGTCCAATTTAAATGTTCTCGAGCAAATGCAAGTCTTGCTCTTCTGTGAGTTGCGGTCAGTTCTGGGACTCGAGCTGGTCGAAATGATCCCAGATCCCTCTCTGCTAACCTTCTTCTTATTGTTCTTAGGCTCACACTTACATTTCGTACCTCAAACAAACGGTTACGAGCCTCAGAAGCGGTTGTGAACCGATTTTGAAGAACGTTCGAGACGATGTAACGGTCATCTCTCTCTGATGTACATCTTCTACGACCTTGCCCTGGCCTCCTTGTGTAGGAACCAGTCTCTCTGTAACGTCGGATAGCATCTTGAATAGTGGTTCGTGGATATCCAAGCATTCGTCCAATCCGACGCTGGCTGAACCCAGCGTCTGCGAGTGCCACAGCCCGGGCTGCTCCAGCTGCGTCCAGTGGCATTTTTATGGTCTAAATGAGGTCACGGCAATCTAACACCTCGGACTTATTCGAAAAAATGGTAACACAACAATTTAAAACAAATGTATCCTTCACACAAAACCAGGGGCGAGCCTGTCAAATTTCGACTTAACTGATTATTATTGAATAAAACCCACAAAAGTAAACAAAACGCGGGTATGATTGTTTTATTTATTCCAGATATACCCACTTATGAAGTTACGCCTAGTAGTCAAAGCTTAAGTTATCATAAACAAACGATATGGAATTCGATATGAGTGGACGGTTAATTGTGCCCCTGAGTGTAGTTGGTAAATCGGATCGATTTCTTCTGACCGTTCCAGTAGCAAATAATCCATTCTCATGTAAATACAAGGCAGTATCAGTGAAGAAATTGTCGAATGTGACATGTTTTTCAAATTCTTCTTCCATTAGTTTTCTTGTCAGATTCTTTACAACCTTGGCTCCCAAACCTGTCTCAATTCCTTGACCAGTTTTTCCTGTATATATTTCAAACTCGTATAAGTATCCTGATTGACTGTCACATCGACACCACACTTTATAGCCCGTTTTGATTGGCTTCAAAGGCATATATTGTTTCAGGGTTGATCTTCCCTTGAACAAGATCATACTTTCGTCAACACTTTGTGATTATGAGTTTTTGGCATTTGTTTGAAAATTGTTACCGAGCAGATTTAGTAAAGGACGCAATTTATACAATTTATCAAAGTCTGGATTTCCTGGTTGTGGTTGCTGAGTATTATCATTCAAATGCAGTGCTCTCATTATGTTTTTGAAACGTTTTATAGGCATAACACTGGCTACTTCTTCTACCCTGAATCCTGGATCTGTAGACCAGTATAATTCTATTTGTGGTAAAATGTGATATCCCATTATTACGAGTATGCCTAAAAAAGCACGAATTTCTTTTTTGTCAACCGGTGTCCAATTAGAAATCCTGTTCTGCTCAGCATACAGATTTGTTTGTGTTACTAACATTGGATAAACTTCATCATCAAAAAAATTATCTAGATGTGCAACTGGACGGCATCTATTACTTAGCAGATAAGTGGGTGCTATCAATGTTTCGTCAAAAATTTCTGGATCTGGACGACTGAACCACATTATTTTATTCCAGGGTTCATCCTCATCAACTTCAGATTCATTTGACTCTTCAGCTTCACATTCACTCGATTCCTCAGGCTCTGAATCTTGATCCCTCTCTGGTAAAATTATTGAATCAGATACAGGAACCGATATACGTTGAGACGGAGCACTGGCTATTGGTTCACCAACAGGTTCAGCAACAGGTTCATCTGGATCAGGAGAATCTTCTAATACATGTCGTAAATGTTCTGAGTTATACGCCTCATTTTCATCAAGCTCTAAATCATCTTCAGAGTTACAGTTGTCTGGAATTCCACAAATTTCCTCTAAAGTAAACTCGATGTCTCGATCGCTTATATGTCTCTGTGTCATTTTGTCACCACAAGCCTGAAAGATACAAGAAAAGTATATAAAAGAATATGCATCCCTCCTGAATATAGTGATCTTGCCGGGCAACGGGTTCTATATTCCCACCAAGACATTGCCCTAGCCGGGCAACGGGGGATATGTTCCCACCAAAATTAACCACTAAAATTATGTATATTTCTGTTGAATTTCCAAAAATATTGCCACTAATGTCTAGTATATTGACTAATTGATCGAAATAAATAAATTACTCACCACATCCAGTACGAAAATTGTAAGATGTACGTTGATGAAATTTATAATTGAAAAAACTCGTGTTCGCAACAAAAACAGCTTGAACCACCATGACACTTCAAACGTGAAAAAAATTTTTTTTTTAAATTTGATTTGACATATATCTTAGGTGTTGCTATTGTTCAGAAAAATACTCCCAACAAGTAAACTTTGTCAGAAACTACCAAAAAAGTTGGTGGTGAAAATATTCCCTATGCCCGAAAAAGGGATTAATATAAATCCCGGGATTCCAGAAAATTCGGGAATGCGAAACTAGTCTGTAACATGGTGAAGAAACGTCGTCTTTAGCATGTGGTGTTTATTAAAAAAAAAAAAACGGGGATTACATAATTATTAATGTGTATTTACTTCAAAGTTCAAGTTAATTTTAAACTCCCCATCAATTTATGACTATGTTGAGTGTAAGAGGAATAGTGGGTAGTAAGTGTTAATTTAAAAAAAATGAATACAATTATACTTTATTGCACTTATGTACAAGATACAAAACATATTAAGTATTATAAATATTCTTTATTGAAGTGTCCAAAGGTGAATAAGAGATATCTTCCAACCAGCCCTACTGATATCCTGATTGGGCGTAAATATTACCTCGGTTACTACAACTTTAATCACTATATTCATTGTGCTTTAGTCACTGAAATCTGACGTTAACATTTCTGTCTGTGTTGAACATGATGGTGTTGCATCAGATTCCAGTGACTGTTCTAAATCTAAATTCCTAACTTCTGTTTCATTTAGAGAATTGTAGTATACAATAATATTTTTTCGAGATTATCAATTGTTAGCCTGTTTCTTTTGACATTTAGGATCCATTTATAGTTAAAAAAAGATCTTTCTACATCAACAGACGTTAGTGGCGCAAATTTGTAAGTACTAACGTCACTCTCTTTAGTAACTTTTCGCTTATTTCTCTAAGAATATCAAAATCAGGGTTTCTATCCATAAGCTGTTCCATTTTGTTGATTAATGTATTGTTTGATGTCTGGTTTACAATCAGTCTTACGTCGTCAAATATTTCAAAGGTTTCAGTTGTAGAAAAGTTGCGTTTTTCTGATTTTTAATATTGCAATATCTAACATTTCGAAATGTTCATTTATATACACCAAATCTTTCTTCAAATTAAGTTTAGTTAATACTTCCTTAGCATTTCTAATAGATATGGCTTCATTGCTATCCAATAAAGCTACAACATTTGATATTTTATCTAAATGTTTGGCGTAGTAAAATGCTGCCTTTAACCATATTCCCCATCTAGTAATAACTGGCTGTGGAGGCAAGGGTAAATCTGGATATAGCTCCTTAAAAATTCGTACTCTATTCGGAGATTTTAAAAATATTTTCTGTACATTGTTAATTAAAGTGTCTACAACCCCAAAGCTTAATCGTATTGTCTCAGATAATCTATGCAGGGCGTGCACTAAACACGTAAAATGTTTCAAATTGGGAAATGTTTTTTTTTATATTCTTCCAGCCAGTAACATATACGCTACGCTATCGGTACATAATATTAAGACATCCTGCACTTTACTGTCGAATTGATCTCCCCATAAGTTTTTTAAACATTGAATTACAAACTCAGACACAGAATGACCGTTAACTACATCTAAAGTTTTGCAAGCTAACATGTAAACTCGCCTTGATACGTTTTCCTTTTCACTTATTGGTTTTACTAAAAAATGTACCACATATTGGCCCAGAAAGTCAGTGGTTTCGTCTAGTGACATCCCCACAGCTTATTGTTTTGTACACCACTATGAATACTTTTTAATTTGTTTTCATAAACTTGACTCAAGTATTTTTGTCTCAACAAACTTTCACTTGGAATAACCCTATCTTGATTGTTACACTTGCAAATGTATTTTTCAAAACACATTTGCAACTGGGGTTTTCAACTTTTGACCATGGTATGTTACAAATTAATCAAATCACAATAAAAATCATTAGGTGCTCTTACTTGAATGCCGCGATGTTTTTGTGATTTCAGATGCCGGTTCAAAATAGTTTTCTTCGCGTTTAAACGTGTTTCACATTTCGTGCAAACTATAATTCCACTTGCTGGGTCGTAATACATCTCAGGGTAATTTCTTATCCATGACTGGACTATGTCTTCTCTTTGAGTTGAATCCGCCATGTCTGTGAAGTGAAAAAGATTATTCGTTGGTTTATTTTGATTTAAAAAAAGCCATAATTTGTATAGTTAATCAATTTCCACGACAGTAGATGGCCTAGTAGAGGCATAGATGAGAAGCTTAAATAAATACTTGCGTCGTTGCGTCTCAATTAAACAGGTAAAATTGGCACCCTAGCTGAATGTAGAGGTAGCTTATATTCGCCTAAATAACTATCTAAAAAATATTACACTTATACTCGACCCACGAGTTAAACTCCTTAGGAAGCAAAATACTCGCAGCTCAATGGTCAATGCGGGCTACTAGAGGTAAAGCTCGATTTACAAATAAGTACAGTAGCGAGACAGTCAGTTATCTAATAAGTAGTAAGTAACGTCCAAACGTAGGCGAGTGAGTTCATTTTTACACAAAAGAAATAACATGTGTTAGCAGGCGCAGTCGAAAATTTATGGACTGTACTAAAATCGCCCATCTACAAGCTTGTTAAGTTAACGGGGTGCGGGAGACGCGAGAGACTCGCCTCTTTGCACTAGACTCGCGATAAATAGGATGACGATCTACTCGACTTAACTTAATCAACTTACTACTTAACTCGCTTTTGCCGTTCAAATGGCAAAAGCGAACGACGATGACGCAAGTTAACTCGCTACATACTGAAGTGTTAATCGGGCTTTATAGTGACACAATAAGCGAATGAAAGTCACGGTACAATGACATTTTAATTATTTTGCAATAATAAATAATCCTTACCAGTAGTATATAATTGGGGCATCTGGATCAAAGTAGATCCAGACACCCCAATTATCAATTTTCAAATAGATAAAAAATATCTATTCATATAGAAGAAATCTTGTTTGTTGAATTGATGGTCTATTAGAATATACCGTCTAATTCATTGGAATATATCTATTCAAATATATTAAATTTTATTTATTGAATAGATTGTCTAATCAAATGACAGTTACATTTCTATTCAAATATGTTAATGTTTATCGTATAGTTCTGCTTGAGTTGAAAAGAAGGAAGGTGTTAATTGATGAAGATTTAATAAAATGTATATTCAAATAGACGAAATCATGTTTGTTGAATTGATGTTCTATTATAATATACTATTTATTTTTTGGAACTTATATATTCTAATATAAATACATTATGAACACAACATTACCTTCTTTGAGGATAGTGGTCCAAGGTATAGAACTGGATGATTGGTCTTAGAGGTATCACAAACCTTTTAATAAATAAAACTAAAAATAATATTAGTTTAAAATTTTTATTTGTATTCTGAAACAATGAATGAGATATAAAACGATTTACATAAAAACAATTTCATCTTCAGCCAGAATCTGGTAGCATTTAACGTCTTCTGAATCAGGTATCACTAAATCACGCATTATGTTCCTCATTGATGATGTGCCGGTGTCCCGACACTGTTGAACCCGCTTTCATTTTTTCAGGACCAATCTGCATATCGTTAACTCGGGAGAATGTTAGCTCTCTATTTCTACTTTTAAAGACAAGTTCTTGAATATTTCTTATTATGACTTTTCATTCCTTCTAATCTCTTTTTTGCTACTCTATATTCATTTATGGTTTTGACTATTCCAGCAATTCCACTTGCAATACTGCCAGCAGCAGACAAACCAGCAAATATTGGTATTAATGGTAGAACACCGCCAGACTTAGGAACTGGTATGATACGTGGAACCCTGGCAGATGAATCACGATTCAATTCTCTAGCTGCAGCGTAGGCCAATTCTATTAGTTTTTTCCTACACTTCGGTTTAATTTTTTTAATGCACTTTTTGGTATGGGTTACTAAACTTTTAAAGTTTTTTTTTAGACCAGATCCAGAACTTACTTTTGTTAGCATTATATAATTAACTAAATTGGCAGCAAGTTTTTCTCCTGAGCTTGCATCGGAAGATAAAGCACGCTTTTTTGCCATTTTTAATAAAATGATGTCTGCTTTATGACGACCTTTCAAACTTTTGGAATTATTATATGCGATATCATGATGTTTACAATATTCGTCTAATTTGTTTACACTCCTATCACCTCGAGCCAATCTTTCACGTAATCTGGTTCCTGGACCGCAATAATTATATCCCGGTAAATGGAGCTCAAATGGTAAGTTATTAATTAAATTATTCACAAGTCCTTCTCCCTTCATGTAAACAAACAGAATGGAACCATTATCATAGACCATGACGTTATATTGCTAAATCGCTCATAAAACATTAGTATCGTTAATCCAACTATTTTCGCAGGGTGATAACCCCAACCATTTTACGAAAACTTTACTACCTTTTCGTTTTAAAACTTTTTCAACGAGGTAAATGTCAGGATGTTTGGTTTTTTGTAATTCTTGATCGTAAAATGCTCCTAAAATAGGTTGCTGTTTAACATCTTGTAGTAAATATGTAACAGGATTTGTGTTTTGAACTTTACTGATCCTGAATATCTCTGAGTGACCAATTAGGAGTATAACCTTTTTCGAAACAACCTTTATGTTTACTTATTCGAACAAAATCACCTGTCTTAAACTTATGGCATTTTGTTTTCGTTCGATCTTGATTGAAATATCTCTGCAGTACTTTAATTTTATTACTATGATTAAATTTAGCAGGTGGTATACCAATTGTTCTATATATTGTATTATTATATCTAGTAATGGTTTTTGCAAGTGTCCCGTCACTCCATTTATAATCCCCCTTGAAACTAAATTCCTTGAAAAGCAAAGTACCTTGAAAAGCTTTGTACCTTATTAACCGTTCTAATATTGAAGCCTTTTTCGTTGAATAAGTGCAGTAGTGGTTGATAGAATTGTTTACTAATACTTTTTGAAAACTTTTATTATAAAATTCTTTCCCAAGATCTGTTTGCAAATTTCTAGGAATGCGTTTTTCTCTACTCAATAAAGTATTGAAAGCTTCAGATACAGTTTCTTTATTTTTTTGTTTAAGTGGAATAGCCCGAGCGTACTTAGAGAATCCATCAATGATTTCTAAAATGTATTTGTTGTTGTTGTTGAATTTTGAGAAACTTTGCATATCCATAAAATCAGCTTGCCAAAGATCATCAATATCTTTTAATATTACATGCCTTCGAGGAAAATTTAATCTTGCACTTCTATGAATTTCGTTTATAATGTCTCTTTTCACTTTACTCATTCCTTCAACTGTCACTTCTGAATTACAAAATTATACTGATATTCAGTTCATTTGCTGAGTCTTTTTATTCGTTTATAACAACCGCTTCTTTTAACTCAATAATTGATAAGATTTCGTTGTCAAGATTAGTATTACCTGCAGTTTTAGATGCGATCAAAAGTTTAAGCCTGTCCACTAATTCATTAGGATCATCCCAATAAACAAGTTCGGTATTTTTTTTTAATATGTTTTAAGATACGGTAGACCAGCACCTCGTTTTTGTTTATATTTAGCTTCTGTAGGTTCTTGTAAGCGTTTACTAGACTCGTGAAATAACGGTTTGATCACTTTAGAATATTTTAGACCCTTATCACCTTTAACTTGACCTGCAGGGTCAAAGTCTCTTTTATGAGCATTAGTTGTGATGAGTAGTTCTTTGTAAACTAATTTATATTTTAAATTTACCAAAGTTAAATCAGGTTTCTTGCGAAGCAATAATTCTTTTAGACCTGGTGTTATTTTATACTGTTTATTAGCTACGCGAATAAAATACACTTTATCTGAGTTCTCGCGAGTGCTAGAGAAATTCACTATTGTATTTCCAATCATATGCTTATCATTCTCACTACGTACGCCAAATGGTATATTCATATCATCGTATATTTCAAAGATATCTTCTTTTTTCAGAGACACATTATATACATTTTCTGATTCAGATGTGTTACCTTCTTCGTCTTCTGAATAAAACTTTTCTGATTCAGATGCTTCATATTTCTACATATCATGTGGTTTATCATGCCAAAACATTTTTGAAGCTATACCAATGTTTTTAGTTTGATCATCATAAGTATCTTCATTTTTTATTATAGAAATTTCCTTGTTAGCCGCTATAGCATTAAGTGGGTCAGCAAGAGGTTTAAAAAAATACTTCAGATGAGTGTCGGTACTAAATTCATAATCTTTCATTTGTTTCACCTTTTCCTTTATAGCGTCCGCAGACTTTATTAATTGATTTGTAATGGTATGATCCATTATACGACTTGTACGCAGAAGTATTTATGCTCAAATGATTTTTTTGTTTTATTTCATAATTTATATAACCATTAATCAAAATAAATAAAGTTGTCAAAGGATTGTCTATATCTGCCCTTGTTTAGTTCACAATCCTTATTAATTGTTAAAAAATCATAAGGATGTATCCAGATTTTAGAATACATATCTTTGAACTTGGACCACTCCATATCAGAACTAACATGCTCATCGTATATATGTTTCATGTTCACTTCATCTTGCTTGAAAATGATCAAAAAGTTAACGTTATCACGTATTAATTGCTTTGGTATTTTAGAATACGTCTGAGATAAATAAAAGCAGTCTATACCTCTATGTCTACCCATTGTAAAATAATTTCGTATGTTTAATTGCTTTTCACAAACCACATCATCGAATATGATAACAGAGTTCAACAATGCATCGTTAGGATGAATAACATCGTCATCAAAATTAAAAACAAAAAGTTTTACGTCTGGAACTCTTTGCAAAACTTGTTTTAGAAAGCTGTATTTCGGCTGAAAGCTGGTCTTAGAATACAGATAAACATTGTTAAACTTTACTCCATTTTCATGAATTAATAAACTCATCATGACATTCGTTTTCCCACAATTCGAGGGACCACATATTATGCATCGAATATTATTTGGGAGAAGTACGTTGTATTTCGGGCGTAGTGAATTTTCCTTTACATCAATATTTTTAACATCCAATGATACTTGTTGCTTGACCCACTTCATGTTTGTATCTGATAAGAAAACAATTCAGGCTCTAGTATTTGTAATTCTTATCGGAGTTATTGATTGAACTAATTGAGTTGAAGATTACCTATAGTATTATTTACTACTTTAGCTAAATGCGTGGACAGCATATGGGTAAATAAAATAAATAAAACAAAAATGCGTTTAACTATTTTATTAAATAAAATTATATTAAATACATCATACTGATTTGTTACTAAAGACACAATTTCAACATAATCACATTTCTGCTTTTAAGAATAACATAAACAGGAGAATGTGTGGCTATAATTTAACACTTTATAGATACATTAATAAATATAAAATAATACATTTTAAGAAATTGTATCGCAATGACCCTATGGTAAGGTTTCAATTTGATTTGGAAGTATATGTCTTTTGTCGTCACTTCTGTTTAATGCAATTTTATTCACTTGTTGTGAATAGAGAACGTGTTTAATTGATTTAATTACATTCATTTTACGTTTGATTATTTTGTTATTGTGTAGAGCAGCTTTATAATCAGAAAGCTTTAATTGATTTGATACGGGTTTCGTTATACCTTTTGCCTTATTTAATGTTGTATTTACACTTTTCAAACAATAAAGTTTGGCCCTTAAGCCAATGAATTCATAAATTACCGAGCCCCCGAGTTCATCTTTAAACAAGCCTGGTACTTTTTCGTTGACTTTAGGTGTTCCATATGGATTATCCTCAGCAAAATTACTGGTGTCAAATACCGATATGTTATCAACCATGTCCTTGTAAAAATTATCCGTTTCTACTAAGTAAAGAAGGCTATCCGTGTCAGTGTAACATAGTTTAGCTTTCGTGCCATATTTGTTTTGGATAAAATTGTAGTGGAATTGATATAAGTGTTGTTTAGCATACTCTAATACAGTAAAACCGATGTAAATCGGTCTATCCAATATTATTTTTTCAGGACTTAACTGAACAGCCACAAAGTTTTCTGAAAAGATTGAAATACTTTTCAGGTTGGGTTGTATAATAAGTTTTTCAGCACCTATATATTTATTTGTTTTATTATCAGAATCTTCCCACTTTGTTACTAACTTTACATTTACTTGCTTGCGTTTGTTTTCTATTGTTTTTCCAAACAACATTATTTAAAAGTTTGAAAAAATCTTTTTTGAAGGCTGACGTAGAAGCTTGACGCAAACGAGTATTTAAATCTATGTACTTTTGCAAAAAATGGTCTTGTCTAAATCTTAGAATGCGATGTATTCGGCTTAAAATCAACCCATTGTTCAAGCATTATTTTAAATGTATGTAGTGAATGACGTAATTATATTTGTCATATAAATTCGCAATTAATTTTGTAGTTTTCCCACCAGGAGGTACAAATCTTTCTGGTGCGAATGGTTAGGGCTCCCGCGCACTAGGCAGTCTGGCTGCGCAGCCAGGCTGCGGCAGCCAGAATATTTGCGCAGCCAGTTATAACAGCCAATCAACGACTAGTCTAGATCCTTCCGTCGAGCAATATGGACGTGGAAGAACTTGTTATTATTGCTTACCTATCTCGTAAAAAACGCAAAACAAAGAAAAGACACTGGATTCATCCTCTTTTTCTAGAAAGACACTCAAAAGGCTTATTCCAAACCTATTTCAAAGATATTCGCGCATTCCCAGACCGGTTTTTTAACTACACGAGGATGTCAGTGCAATCGTTTGATAACCTTTTGGAAAAAATACGAAATTCAATCAAGGGCATTGATACTCCTATGCGAGCTTGTATAAAACCTGAAGAAAAACTGGTGGTAACTTTGAGGTGAGTACGAAAATGAAAAATATTGTTAGTTAGTCTTAACATTTATTATTTATTTCTTACATGTATGGTAATGAATTACCTAGTTCAAGTTGTCCTGTGTAGTAAATAATTCTAGTAATTCAAAACCCTGAGACACATCTGTTGCATTTGTGTCAGTTGGTGATAACGCATCAGTATAAACAGTATTGTCTTGCCTGTCTGGAACAGCTGTAGAATACCCACGGCGGTCTTCAGTGGTCGAGGCTTCTGGTCTATAATTCGAGTGTGTCGAGTATCCATAGCGATGCTGCCCACCGTTTGTGGTTTCCGGTCCATATTCAGTCGAGTATCCTTGACCTTGGCGATATTCTCCACTGAACGATGTTTGTCGTCTATATGATCTGGCGGCCGATGTCCCTGGTTCATAATCAACATAATGTTGGCGAAACGGACTAAATTCTGAATCGTGAGTTTCCATTTGAGCTCTTTTTATAACTTCAATTAACTCCATTTTTGTAGAAAGCTTACGATGTCTCGGGATGTATTTAAAATCATCTAGAAGTGAAAGTATAAACAGTCTATCTGAATCAGACTCTTGCTGTCTTTCACGCTCTTCTCTCGTTACAATACTTTCCCTTAATACCTGCACCAAATTATCGTCGTCACTTGTCTTCGTCTTTTTGGAAACATATCGTTCACCTTGAGTACTACCGCTGTTAGTGTTGGTTTCGGCAGTGCTTGTTTCTTCCATGCTATTTTGAGTTTCATTAATTACCACGGTAGGCCGAAGAAAATGAAGTTGTTCGAAATATACGTATGGACTCTTACGCGAAGCTGCTGATCCACTTTTAATACCAGCTCTGCGTTTTACTTCCCTGCTGTAACTAGTCCTGCAGGGCTATTGCGTATCTCTGTTGACAGTTCATAATGATGATCACTTGGCAAAGTGTTTAACGATTAACTGTCAAACAGTTAGTTTCGTATTGGCTAACTTCAGTGACTAACTAGGATGACGTCATAGGCACCCAGTACCGCTGATAGCCACCGTAACACATTTTGACAGATGGTTTTGTATCGATATTGCTAAGATTGCGATTGTGTAAGCTTAGTGGACATCAAATTGATGATCATTTAGTTTGTGGTGGCTTTCGTGAAAGACACTACTCAAAGGTAGTGTTTTATAAATTATAGTGATTAACACCGAAGCCGATAGTAAGTTAAGCGTGTAAATATTACTTCTTATGTTGTTTTATTGTGATTCTTGGTCGTGGCAGAAGTATGGCACGTCTAACATTGCTGGGATTATATATATTTTAATATACCTAAGTATTTTTTAATACATATTTTTTTTATCATTGACTATTTTATGTGAATATACTAACTTGTAAAGCCTACTTAGCTGTGATAGTACAAAAATTTGCACTTTACAGCTTAATATTACGGAAACGAATCCCTGAATAAAAAGTGGTATTCACAGACCCGCAATAGTTTTGAACGGCCTATTCAACGATTCCCCACACCATGGGATAGATGAGAAAAAAAATACATCCCCATTTGATGCAAGAGGCCTACCCTAAAAACATTTTTTTTAGATATTATTGTACCACTTTCACGGCTTGATCAATATTTAATACCTGTGCCAAATTACAGATTTTTAGTACTAAGCATCTCTGAGCTACAGCGGGGACAAACTGACACAGGACGGACATGGCGAAACTATAAAGGTTCCCTGTTTACTACGGAACCTAAAAATATAATCAAAATAAGAAGTAATAATAATATTTAGAGTAGGTATACGCGAGTAATTATGTAACTACAACATATTCCCGAAATATGTACATAGTTATGTAGGTACATACATCATACTAGAGTCCTAACGATGTACGTAGCTATATACAGCATCCAAAATGATCTTCTAATACTTTAACAACTTGTAGGTACATTATATACCTTGGTTTTGATTACCTATTTCGTGGTTTTATTTACCTACCCTTCCTTTGAGGATTTATTTTCACTAAGTTACACTTTCTTAGCACAAGTAAAAACACACTATTTAATTTCGCTAGACTGTCGAGTTAAAACTGAAAAAGATTGAATTTACCGCCAGTTTCATGTTTCAAGTTTAATAAACCGCTTAATACAAAATGTTCCCTAAAATAAAGTATTCTAGCGCTCAAAAGGCGCTACTCAACTTAGCCGCATAATAGTCGATAAAAAATAGAGGCGTCAAGTGTTGGGACGATGAGCACCGTTCCCGGTCTGTTGGTCACCGTAACGTGATGTCCACTTACTGTGATACGTAATACCAATGTTATGAAATTCTCAGTTGTCATCAAAGTTCGGTGTATAACTGAAGCTAGTTAGTCACTGGCAATGAAAAAGATAGCCAATAGCCCTGCTGATGTTCTTCCACTTGCTCTGTAGAGATTTACCTGAAAATTATATTTTTTCTTTGTTACAGATATCTTGCTACAGGATGTTCTTTAATGGAATTGAGTCATAATTATCGGATTGGACATACAACTGTCCGAGATAGCATACATGAAGTTTGCATGGCGATTTGGGAGAATATGAGACAGTCATCGTTTCCAGAATTAAATGAAGAGAGGTGGCTTGAAATAGCAAAAGGTTTCAATGAAAATGCAAACTACCCAGCGATTCAGGGTCACTGTACTATAATTATAAAAAATATTTTTCCATCGTTTTACTTGCTGTATGCGATGCAGATTACAAGTTCACATATATAGATGTTGGGGCTTTTGGAAAATGTAGTGACTCATCGATATATAAAAAATCCATTTTGTATCAAAAACTTGTCAACAAAGATATACAAATTCCGGAGAAGCGCCCCATATCAAATAATGGAGTACCGATGCCATACGTCATAGTGGGGGATGAGGCATTTGGCTTATGTGAAAATTTAATGAGACCTTATGGAGGTAGGAGTTTAACAGCGGAGAAAAGAATCTTCAACTATAGACTGTCTCGGGCCAGGCGGTACATAGAATGCACGTTTGGGATATTAGCCAACAAATGGAGAATCTTTCACCGCCCACTAGATGTCCGACAGGAACTTGCAATAGCCATAGTACAAACTTGCTGTGTCTTACATAACTACGTGCGCGAAAGAGACGGGTATAGGTTTCAAGACACACTGCACGTTCACCAGAACTGGAAATAACCAGTGGACCCACAAATAGAGGAAGCCGATCATCAGCATCCTATAGGGATTTATTTGCGGATTATTTTATTAATGTAAATCCGTTAGAATGGCAAAACAGACATGCATTAAAGTAGTGCCTACCTATTTATCTAAATAAAACTGAAGTGAAAATACCTAGTTTAGTACCAAAAAAGAACAATCATAGTTATTCTGCGATACTTTACAAAAATATTGATTGGTGTTGCAGAATATACTGTATAATCCAGATAATAAAAATACATGCTTACCAAATTCTTGTTTTTCATTTTCTGATAGACTTTCCGAGCACATTTCGTTCGTGATTTCTTCCCATCGTCTTTTCTTTAAATCCCGATCACTGTATTCTTCCGATGTTATATCCCAAATTGCTTTACGGCTTTCAATTTCCCGAATAAATTTCTCTGTATCGAAAGTCATCTTGTCAAAGTTCGGAACGCAAAATACGTCTGGCTGCTACAACTAGTGCGCGGAGACTGACTGCAGCCACATACATTCGCCTACACACGTTCTGGCTGCGCGCAGCCACCTGGCTGCCGTGCAAACAGGCGCGTTTTATTGGCTGCTGCAGCCGAGATTTCGTGGCTGCCTAGTGCGCGGGCTTCTATACAACGTCATATGTTTTACTAGCTGCCGCAGCCTGAATGCCGCAGCCTGGCTGCCTAGTGCGCGCCCGGCCTTAGTCACTATGCGATCTATGCAATATTTCTGGATAGGTCAGATCAACCTCCAGAATATACCCATATTCAGAATCATCAGATATGTTTAAAACATCAAAGTTAGCACTTTCATTTTCTGATAAAAATTGAAATTCCGATACAGGCATTCTTTTTCTCATAGCATATCCGTAAAGGTTGTTACAATCAAGATATATTAAAAAAGATGATGGCTTAGTATCATTGTAATATGGAAGAAATTTATTATTTGCTTTTGCATGTCGTAGGGAACACTGCGCTAATCCTCCACGTATTCCCTTTTCAAGTAGGTTATACATTTCCAAGTCATGCATCAGCTCCAATTTAACGCCAGTACACAGAAACATTGCGTCCCAGCTTAAACTTGGTGCGGATACATAATATGCTGGATCGAGATTGTAATATTCTAAACTTGTATTTCTAAAATGTTCAAATATGTCACATAACAATAATACGTCACATTTTAAATACAGATCAGTGTATTCACCAAGAGAATTGATATTAAAAGAATACCAAACTCTTTGCGCATGTGTATATTCATCTTCAGAAATATGCTCCAGCTTCATTGTGTTATAAAAATACTTTCTAGGTGGCAAATATTTTTCATCATACTTAGACCATGCATCAATATATTCGTATGGATAAATACCCTTTTGCCTCAATAAACATAAATCGGCTTTGTCGTCAAATTCTCTTGAAAGATTTATGAAATCTTCTACGTGTAAAATCTTAGATAATTCATCTAAACTCGAACTTAAAAATTGATAAGAATCTATAAACTTTATTTGAACAGAACTAGAATTGTTCTTAGGTGCGAGGCTTTTCATTATACAAATGTATTTTTCTTTTGATTTAGGAATTATTTTAATAGGACCATCGTACTTAACCAGTTCTTTAATAAATATATGAGAATCATATCCAGACAAATTATGGAAAACAACAGGTATAAACGGACATACTTTAAACGTTAAATTGCAACGAGAGTGTGCTGTTCCTCTGTATTCAGATGTAACATGATCGTGATCTCGAACTTTGTCACCCAATAACAAATGTTTACAAATATGACATCGAGTAGCCTCTTCGTACTCTATTTGCTGTTTGACAGACAAAGGTTTCATGGGTCTATTTATAGACAGTATGGAATTAATGTAAGTGACATCTTCAATTAAACGTTTTATAAACACATCTACACAATCCAAACCTCTATACGTAACATATTTATTCGAATCTGAATTGTGTGAACAGCACATGTAATATGCGAAACAAGATGGTTCATGTACTTTTAAGTTCTGAGTATTTTTAGATTTATTTGCGGGACAGTTTAGTAATATACTTTCAAAATCAGCATAGATAATAAAATTTATTCTTTGTTGTCTCTCATAATGTTTAAATTGTATAATACTGTTTTTTTTTTCGGTAATATAGTTAACACTTTAGAACAATTGTGTGAGCTATATTTTAAATCACTAGAAAAAAATTGTAAACAAGCATCGCAAAGTAAAAATTTACCTTTGTGATTAGTAAGTTGACGACGGATAACTTTCGCTAGATTTTTAATTAGACAGTAGTGTCCTGAACTATTCCGCTCAAAGTACAATAAATTTATATGTTCGTTTTTCTTTGAGCTTGTCGTGTATAGAGGTCCGGTCACACGACACTTTTTATCTAAACCATGTATATTAACACTGATATTAGGGTTATTTTTTTCAAACAATTTTATGTCAACCAAAGTTGTGGAAATGACATTCCTTCAATATTTAAAACATCTGTATAGTGAGGATATGATTTTATTCTACAAACATTATCCTTTGATGGGTATAGGGAAGCAATGATACTCCATAAAAAGCAATGGTTGTCATTGTTCTGTATGTTTAAACAACTTTTCGTATTCTTTATAGCTGGAGGAAGCTCGATATACGAGTACTTGCCACCTCTCATTGGACAATATTTGTTTATATTAATTTCTAAGTGACTTATAGAGATAAATGACCAACCGGAATCACGTTGGTTAAATTCAGACATTTTTCTCTGAAAAGTCTCTTTAGCATTCAAGTATAATTCATTTAAATCAGTATTTAGGTAAACATTAGCATACTTTGTATTAAAAGATTTTAGCTGCTGCTCACCTGTTTTTGGTAATAAGAAGTAAGCAAACAGTTCGAAATTTACTTTAATACAATTATGTTTCATTAAAAATATTTTAATTAGTTTCAGAATATCACTTTGAGTCCCAATCAGAAAAGCCTCTGGAGTTAAGTACTCGGCATCTGGTGCTGGATTTAAGCGATACGTGTTTATTCTATTTCAAAAAGCAGTTGCAATTATTTTGACATTTTTTAATTGAGTTTTAAGTAAACAGTTCGATTTGTGCATATTAGGTCTCACATGATATTTACGAGTATATTTCTGTTTTGGTAATTCGATTTTACATTTATCACATTCTATTAAAATATTTTTTGAATTGTGTTGGTAGTTGGTGCAACTGGAAAGAAAACAAAATTGATTATATAAGTATGGTGATTCTTTAATAATGTGGAATTTTATATGAATGATTGATTACATGATTAGCTTAACTAATAACTACCTACTCGTACTAGGATTATAAATGTAGATAGACAATTACAATGTTTAGTAAATACTATAACGTTAAAATTAACGTTTAGATTAATAACTAGGTAGGTACTACATAGGACACATCGTGAGGTATATAATCAGTGTGCCTAAATATTTAAGAGTTATTTTTAGGTTCTGTATCTAAAAATAAGAACTAATAAAGGTCTGAGGGCTAGATTTAAATTCTGTGCGTGTTGCACATATAAATTTAGTCAGATGACCCCAAGCCTCAGTCCCCTCATCCGTCAGGTTTTTGAGAGCTACAACGGCCTGACGCCATCGGTTCATCGGCGCTACATTTTCGATTTCATCGCACCGATAAACCTTCAGTTCGATGTAATACGTTCCCGTTTTGGTAGGCAAAGTTAGACCAGCGTGGCCCGCTGCCAGCCTTCGAGTTATCGTTGAATGAAGCACAGTACAAGGTTTTTTACCAGTGGTTGTCTGCGTGTCCCCGTCTTCTTCATCGCTGTCGGTGCCGAATAAATCTGTTGCGGTGAGATGGGGCTTGCTGACTGGATTAATTTTCATCTTCTTTGAAGATGAAGCCGACGACGTAGATGGAGTGGTTTTTGGTGCTTGATGGTGTGATCTCGAATCCGAGCTTGACGGCTTCGATAGTTTTTTCTTTTTTTCGCTGACCGCGACATCTTGCACGGAGCTTTTATCGTCATCCGACAGAAAGAGGTCGTCAGCAAATCTGGACCTAAAATAATGAGAAAAACTGTGATTAGAAACTATTTGTGAGCAGATACGAGTACATATCAGAGATCTGTCCAACCACTAGTAGTAAGTAGTATGATTGAAATTGTTGAATGACCTAGGGAATCGAACCCAGGGTCTAACGCTCAGCAGTCACACTTGCTAAGTAAATATTCTATTCATAGCATATTTAATTATCAATCTATTCATAACAACTTCGATAAGAAACTATAATGCGAGTAAATACTTATCAGAGAACTGCTCAATTTATTTCCTTAAAATAGACACCAATTGTCTAATAGACATTACGTAGTATGAAAAAAATATAACTGTTGACTGACCTAGGGAATCGAACCCGGGGTAAAACGCTCAGCAGTTGCTATTCTGTTCATTATAACTGTGTTTAGAAACTATCTGTGAGCAGATACATTAATAGTAGAACGGTCTAATTTCTTTACTGACTGACCTTTTTTTTTTTTGGGTGGGAAATCATCAAATAACTTCTCCCGCTCTGGGCGGAGCGGGAGGGTGTGTCAGACTCTTACTGACTAAAACCCACCCGTATTCCTTCTTGTTGCCTGTGTTGCGGGGGCCTCGGTGACCCATAAGTACCTTCCCGCGACCCCGGCAGGCATCGGCCCTAGTGGACCCCTACTATGTGCTGACGACATCTCTTTGAGGCGCGCGTGGAATACAACGCGCCGTCGACCCGGGCCTGGTCCTTACCGGACGGTGAGCTACTCATTGCTCACCGTCCGCAAGCCCGCGCCTACGGTGGCCGGAAATCCGCCCGGGATTCCCGACGCCTTGGGTGTCTCCTGCGGCGGCTAGGGGCGAGAGGGCGCGAAACTTGCCTTTCCCTCAACCGTCCCGCCTCCTCCTTCGCGAGCATTACTGCTTCGCAGAAGGAGGTGACGGCTGCCCATGCCCTCTCGCTCCGTACCATGGCCTGAACCAGGGCCGGACGCGAGAGGTCTCTGCCGCCGATAGCCTCCAAGAGGACACGGCGGTGCTCTGCCCAAGCCGGGCAGACCTCCACCGTATGCTCCACCATGTCCTCTGGGCGATCCACACAGTGGTGACACCCGGACGTTTCCTCCCGCCTTATTCGACACAGGAACCTCCCGAAGCTGCCGTGTCCGGTGAGGACCTGCGTCAGGCGGAAGGTGAGGACGCCGTGGCGCCTCTCCAGCCACTCCTCAAAGAGGGGACTTATCGCCGCAATCGTGGCGTGCCCAGCACTGGGTTGCGACAACCGTACTTTCCATGACGCCATGAGATCCCGCCGGAGCTCCGTCCGCTGTGCCACGATTTCTCGCGGCAGCGGACTTACGCCCCGGCGTTTCGCCTCCTCGCGCCACTCCCATACGTGCGCGAGGACTTTTGCCTCCAGATCCCATGGCGGTTACTGACTGACCTAAGGAATCGAACCCGGGTCTAACGCTCAGCAGTCGCACTTGCTATTCTATTCATAAAATAATCACCTCACAAAACAGTACAGAGTTGATGATACTTATTGAATAGATAATATATACTAAAAGATAGGTACTTACATTATAAACAGCTGAAATATCACTTTTCACTTTAGATTAGGTAGATAATTAATTAGAAGATGTGAGGTCACCAACTTCAGGAGAGCTAATGTTGATCCAGCTTCCTGCCTGGCGACTAAATACTATCAATGACAATACGTCACAATCCCAAATATGGAGAGAGCACACGATTTGAAAACTGTTTATTCGGCTAATCTTCCTAACAACAGATGCAATTGCACATACTATGGAAATATCGTGGATTTGCTTGTTAAATTTTATTAATTAATAACAAAGAAACGGACTTCATACTTAATGTATTTTTAAAATAAACTAGTTATGCCCCCCTCTTGAATTCGATTAGGTACTCTCTTTACTGTATAAGTATCTCTTTATACACTGACGTTGATATACTATAAAGACAATAATCAATGAACAAACATACATTTTTATTTATTTAAGGTATATTAGAGGAGTATTTATTTATATTAGATGCAAACTGTTCAGGGAAGGTGAACCTTTTTATATCTGCATGCTGTTGTCGTTAAAATTTTAGGTGGCCGTGTAAATGTAATTGGCTATACTTGGATATCCAAGTAAGGTAAACGGAATGATGATGTGCTTAAAATTTTAGCTTTGAGCCAAAGGTTCGACATCCCTGCTCTAGTTTTACGCCTGGTTTTGAATTTCATCTTACCTTTTATGTCGAGGAATGTGAACACAAATAAAACAATCTATTTTGAACTCTATTAACAAAAAAAAATAAAAAAATCTTGAATATAAATAGCTGAAAATATCATCGGAATTCATTTCAATTTTGAAGGCTTAACGGGATTGTTCCAGTATGTCGGTAAGTACTCACAATATGTATTTAAATTATTTTATGTACGTCGTAACATCGTTATAATCTTTAGATAACTACTTATTGCAATATATTGATTATTGTAGTAGGTCTATTAGTACTACTCCAACTCACATCAACGAGAACCTATTTTCAAACATATAAAGGTTTGTTTTCTCTTTTCAGGATACGGAAGAATATTCAATTTTATGCCAATGGAGCAGCCGACCGCTATTCTAAAACCAAGACCTTCCCGCAAGAGAGCAAGAACAGAACCAATAATATATTCTTACATAAAGAAACCCGTGACACGCGGTACAAAAATAATTAAAATTGAAATTTATAACGCTGATAATATGCCAAAATCCGAAAATTCTATCTGTAGCTGTGAAGCTGAGGTGTGCGCTCAACATGTGGTTAAAACAGTATTATTTGATGACATATACAGCAGTGCTAAAGAAATTATAAGTAAAATTCAGGATGAAATAGAAAATAAATCATAGAAATCTGTATATCCTACTTACTATTTATATTGTTACTTGTATGACAAAAATTATGTTCTATGGTACGTTTATAATATATTTTTCATTAACTGTAAATACGATAATAATTAATATAACTTGATTGTCAAATTACATAACCAAACGCCTATGGGGTACTTATGTTACAATAAAAAATGTATATTAAATAAAAATTCGTTTCATTTTGAATACCCTGGTAAATCATAATTTTGCTTTTAACCCTTTCCCTGCCAGATTTTGCTACAGTAATCGTGCCCCCAGGGCCAGACATGTTTAGGTATAATTTCGAACAGTGTTGGGAAATCTGAATAATTGTTATCGATATTATGTAAGTACTAAAGTCCGTCAAGCGATTCTAGTCCCATGAAAAAGGCGGCAAATTCAAAAATCTTTCAGGTGTCAACACTGATATAGCACGCTGAAAACTTGTTGATACTTGAATTTTGATAAAAAAATTACTTGGGATAAATTAAAAAAAAAGCATTTCAATGTACGTATTTATTCATCAGAACTAAAATCAGAATCAAGAAATTCAATGCCTTCAAATGAGAAATCACTGTCAGTAGAATCATTACGCACAGAAATGATGAATGGTTCCAACTCGGTTTCGGATATCCTGTCTCTTACTTTATACTTATTTTCGACACTAATAGTGTGATCTGTGCATTTTTTCCAATCATTGGCTGTGACACTATTAAAGCATTCTTTTATAAGGTTCTCCATTTCTTTACCTGGAATCCCTAAGTTTTTGCTGGCTATTTTTCTTTTAGCCAAACTCCATATGAGTTCAATTGCGTTCAGGTCACAATGATATGGCGGAAGTTTCAAAACCTCATGGCCATGTTGTTTCAAAAATTCTTCAGCGGGCTCAGCATGACACTCTCTATTTCTTCGAAGAATAGACACGGCTCTTTCTATACAAAGTGACATTTCGTTTCTCAGTTTTTGACATCTCACCGTAGAAATCCTTCTACAATCTGTCATCTTGTCTTTCGTTTCTAGCGATCTTTGTCTAGGTCCTTTTTTATGTAGAAAGATGTCTACGGTGGGATGTCAAAAAAGGAGAAATGAAATGTCACTTTGTATGGAAAGAACCGTGTCTATTCTTCGAAGAAATAGAGAGTGTCATGCTAAGCCTGCAGCTTCATACATTGGAGTTGTTTTATGTTCATTCACAAGGCACATAAGCTCAGCCTTTGTAAAGAATTCTTCATAATGAATTCCATTTTCAGTTAGCCATTTCTGAATGTCAGCCTTTAAATCATTCATAGATGGTGGCTTATTTATTTGTGTTACATGGTAGCTAGCGTTGTCCATAACAATGACACTGGGCTGACTTAAATTGGGTATTAATTTTTCACGTAACCATTTCATAAAATTATTTCTGTTCATATCATCATGATAATCTGCCATTTTTGATTTAGTACTGAATACCAATAATGCATTGGGAACAAAACCTTTTTCGGATCCAGCATGAACAACAATATGTCTTTTGCCTGACGATATTTTGTCAATTACACCGCTTGTTGATGGCCCTTGCCATGATTTTTTAACTTTATAATTTTGGTGGACATAGGTCTCATCAAGATAAACTATTAATTTTCCTTGTTTCCGCTTTTCATCAATAGCTCTGAGATACCTATGTCGCCATGCAGCTAGTTCATACTTTTCAATAAGAAGAGATCTCTCATTTTTATTTTTTTTGAATTCAAATCCATTTTTGAGTAATAATTGTCTCAATGTTTCATGACATCCAGTAAATCCAATTGACTCTCTTAAATCTGCAAGCAAACTTCGTAGAGTTGGAACTTGCTTTTTCACACAGTAAAATTCATTAATTTTATTGCGTATGGCTGATAAGTCAAAATTATCCAGATTGGCTACAGTTGGCTGTCGTGGACGTTTTTTCCCCGGTGTGTTCCACTCGCCTTGGTTAATAGCACCTTCTTTTTTAATTCTTCGAAGTGTTTTCACACTTAAATCTGAAAGTTCAATATGTCAGTTCAGTATCAAACGCACAAATTTTATGATAATATTTGTAGAAAATGCAAACAATGTAAACAAATAAATCTGTACTAACCTGTCATAGCAGCAATTTTTGTCAAATAGTCTGTTTCAGATTTCATTTTTTTATTCTCATCTATGGCTATGACTTTCTTAACTAAATTATCAATTGTGCTTTTTATTAATTCATCATCCAAGGTGGCTGAAAAAAGATGACAACAATCTCTTATAATACTTTTCACTTATAGGTGCCCCATTGAGATTCAATGTCATGTATACGACGTCTGAATCTAAACAAAATTAGACAATTGTGCTAAAAGTATCAACATTTTGTAGCCAACCTACCTGTTGTTGAAACAATTTCATCCAAAAGTCGTCGTTTTTCTGTTAACACGTCATCAGATTCAATCTTTACATGATTATATTTATTAATCATTGTAAACAGAAGGCTCCTGACACTACTTTTAATAGGTTTTGGCATTATAACATTAAAAAATTCTACAAAAACCGGAATGCTCGAGGTTAGAACAGAAATTGTGACAATCTGTTTGACAGATAATAGTATTGCCATTATAAGAAATCAGTAAAATGGTTGTGGACTCGACTCGCTTGACAGACTCTAGCTCTTGCTTGCGACATCGTGTTTAAAACCTTAAGGTAGAGCCGTAGGTATATAGATTAATGCAAAATAAAACACTAATATGTTATTGACAAGCAATCTTTAATAATAGGTAGTTATAATTAACACACAAATCAATTTCTCACTCATAATCTAATCAGCCATAATTTATTAATTCAATATTCCGGAGATGAACACGGTCGGATTTCTTCTTGAACTTCTTCTGTTGAATCTCCACGGGCGTGGTATATTAGATTAATAATTTTCATATATAATACCGATCGCATATCTGGTCGAACGGTCTCCATTTCGAATGCTATTAGGGAAGCAAAATATTCATTACGAGGGTCTTTCGGTCTTTGGTTAAAAAAATTGGCATCAGGCAAGTTAATAACAGCCGTAAGATCATATTCACTTTCTCCTGGTTTTATATAGTGCACGAAGTTTGGCTCTGTCTGCGTAGATTTATCAGTTTTAAGTATTCTTCTCCTTTTCTTTGGATAGAGAAGAGATGGAGATAGTGGCTGTGATTCTTCAGAGGTTGACATGACGCACGTCCACTCTGTCTAAAGGTCGAAATAATACTAACAAGTATTTGATAAGTTGTCTACGGTTTAGACGACTAAAATAGGGACGTTCTGCACATCATCGATAAATAATAAATTGATCAGCTATTAATTCAAACTAAAACTCTTTATACTTGTGATAGATTTTAAAGCACGGATTGGTACATAAGGTTACTCCGCACACTTTACACATAAACCGGGATTCTCTGCGACACCTTTTTCTCAATTTCGTATGTTGACAAACAAAACAAACTCTGGATTTTTTCCCTTCCGTGTATTCCGGCATATGGTCAGCAAGATGGTATGCCGACAACCGCAGAGCATTTATTGAGCGGGATGTGGTTGGAGTGGAATACTCTAGCTCTATTAGTTTATATCTTTCAATCAATTGTCTAATGACACCTAATTGGAATTCAGCCAAGCTTTTTTTAGTTCCTTGAATGTTTTGATAAAGCGCGTGAGCGTTTAACATGCACAAATCAATCAGATGAAGACCGAGCTTTTTTTGCCACTTTTTATTTTTTCTTATGCATTGTATCGAATGCAACATCATGTCCGTGTTGTCAATTGTCCCTTTTTTTTTGTTATAATCAATAATAATTTCTGGTTTCATTTTCGGCAATCCTGTTTCTCTACAGTATTTATTCGTAGGGCCAAAAGCTGTATTGTGAAACGTTGAAAGCATATGGATTTCTCTTTTGTCTTTGTATTTTACAGCAATCAGGAGTTTGTTATATTTTGCATCGATTTCCCCTTTCTTGAGAGGTTTGAATTCTCCAATATTAGTTTTCTTCAACCGGTTGACCCTTACTGTACCACATGCAAATGTTTGACGATTGTACAAATAATTATAAAGTTTCGGGCTGCTGTACCAATTATCCATATATACGCGCCTGTTCGCTTGCATTAAATCCTGTAGCAGTGTCGTAACCACACCACCAGTGACTCCTAAATTTTCGGGATCTACGATAATTTGAGTTCGAGCTCCACAGTAGATTATGAAATCAATTATGTATCTGGTTTTTACATCGCACAATATAAAAAGTTTTATTCCAAATCTATTTCTTTTATTAGGAATATACTGCTTTATTGAAACATATCCTTTGAAAGGCATAATGCTTTCATCTACGCAAAGATCTCGATAAGGCGTGAATGAGCCTTTGAAAGTCTTCTTAACGTGTTTTAGAATTGGCAATAAGTCTTTTAAAATGTTGGAAGACACGGTATTCGGTGCAAAAAAACTGAGCAAGCCAAGTATAGTTGTGTACCGATTACGAGACATAGTTTTCGAAAATATTGGGGACTGTAACAATGGATCTGTCGACCAATGTTCCTGCATGTCCAAATGTTTATTTCGAGTAAATAGGAATGTAACGGCCAGAAATATATACATTTCGGCAGCGGATACTTCTCGCCAGTTTTGCAGTCTTGAATGTACTCGTATATCACATTCACGAACAAATTTCTGGTGATTAGCATTAGTAAATTCTGCCAATTGGCTAACTATTTCTTCACATAGAAAATGTTGGAAAAAATCAGATTCCAATGATTTAGTATCAAGAGTATTACATGTAATGCCAGCTGCATATTCATCGAATTCACAAATTTCAGGTTCGAAAGGTCTTGAACTCCAAGAGTTATAAGATACTTCCTGTTCCTGAAACAAACATGAACTATAAATTACATAAAAAAATAGGTTAGGTACGTTGAACACTTGGGACCTATTTAATAAATAGATACAAATTTATTATGAACAAATACACCAACAATACGTTACTTTAAAAAACAAAAAAAGCTATATTCCCACATTTTCCCCTGTAAAATAAATACAACTAATTCCCCGCAATTTGGTGACTCCCCCATAAATACATAAGACGAATAGGTACTACTAAAACAAATACCCAAAATATTTTTTTAAATGTTCCACAAAATGTTAAACGTAGAAATAAATGGTTTCAAGCAGCGCGAAGACCTAATCCCAAAACATAATTTTTTCTTGTTGTGAAGATCATTTTGATTATAAGTATTCCATAGGTTCGTAGAACAAAAACATAAAAAATTATGTTTGTCTAAATTTTCACTATAGGTACCTAATTCTTAATTTTCTCCTAAACGCGTGGACCGATTTACACGATTCAAACGGATAAAATGGTTTTAGACCTAGACCTTTTCATTTGACACCAACATCGTTAAGATATCTCAATAAACAAAAAACACATTTTCAAGTTGCTCTCGTAATAATTATCCAACATACAACATAATGAAACGCGTAAGTACATAGCAATTCTTTACAAAAACTAACTTTCTTTTCTATCTATTTTATATTTTGAATATCGTTTGGAATGTAAAATTGTCAACTTTATGTTGTCCAGCTTTGCTTTCATTTTATTATATTTTATCAAGTCTAAAATTATGGGAACACTAACTTACCGATTCTTCATCGCTTGTACTACTCGAACTGGAACTGCCAATGTTGATATCTCCTTCTAAAATATTCAATAATTCGTCGTCTTCCAACATAATGTTTCTCAACACTAGGCATCCGAAGCGTACGTGTTATCACGGGGACGGCGCTGCGGCTACTGATGTTTACCAACAAATATGGCGTCCGTGTCGCTTGCGCCGCACGGAAAATCACGGTGATGGCGGCCAGTGTCCGTCAGGCTGTAACTGCATTAGTGACGCCCCAAAATAATATCGACACCAAGAATATATTTTTTTTGATTTCGTAATTTTCTACAGATTCTCTTCAATTGTTGTCCATTATTCAAATGACAATTTAAAAAAAAAGCCATTAAAGTTTTAATTTATAGTCTAGACATGGATTAACAAGATAATTAATAATTTAAAACCATTGCTTTTTTATTATTTAGATTTTACTAGCGCATCACTAGCCCACGTAAAATTACGGGTTCGGCGCAGTGTGTCAGGGTTGTAAAAGCACCTCATTTGATTACTGCATTTAGATTTCATTGCTAAGTATCAAAATGATGAGTCTGAGTTTTAAAAGTTTTATTGTTGTAAAGTACACACCCTGAAGTATTATAAATAATATCAAATTTCTTCCGTTTTTTTTAATGTAGTTAAGAATTGGATATCGAAAAAATAGAACGTAATATTACGGGATTAGCGCCACGGGCATCAGAATCGAAACACGGAATATTACGGTGACGGCAGGGAAAGGGTTAATTAGAATATGGAAAATTAACGTATCCTGTTATTATAAGTATTAATAACTTTGCCTGACCGGGATGGAATCGAACCCAGAACCACATGTTTGGCATTTCCACTTGTGAATTTGTGCAGCTTCATCAAAGACACAGTTACAAAATAATAACTATAGTAAACAATGCATGTCAGGCGTCATGCAGTCTCCGGTGTCAGATAGCTTGACAGATATGGTAATGAATTAAATAGTTTCGCTTATCCGATGACGTTACTAAGTTAAGTCGTTTCTTGTCTGATCGAGTTTGTAGGTTCAAATGCATTTATCAAAATACCTGTTTTTACAGCCATATTCCAAGAAGTAATTCGGTTTAGACACAGGCACCAGCAGCCTCAAAAAGAACACCAAGCGGTTGGTCCGAAATTGTCACACTTAAAAGACTGCATGACAATAATACGTAGTGGAGGCATCTTCCAATTTGAATAGCTATTTACAGTTTAGTTATAGCTGATGCATTATTAAATCTTCATCAATGTACACCTTCCATCATTTCAACTAAAGAAGAAGAACTATACGATAAATAAACATTAACATATTTGAATAGAAATGTTAATGTCATTTCAATAGTCTATTTGAATATTCCAATGAATTAAACAGTATATTCTAATAGACCATCAATTCAACAAACAAGATCTCTTCTATTTGAATATACATCTTCATCAATTAACGCCTTCTGTCATTTCAACTCAAGAAGAAGATCTATACGATAAATAAACATTAACATATTTGAATAGAAATGTTAATGTCGTTTGATTAGACAATCTATTCAATAAATACAATTTCATCTATTTGAATAGATATATTCCAATTAATTCAATAGTATATTCTAATAGACCATCAATTCAACAAACAAGATTTCTTCTATTTGAATAGACATTTTTTTATCTATTTGAATATTGATAATTGGGGTGTCTGGATCTAGTTTGATCCAGATGCCCCAATTATATACTACTCTTACCTTGTAAGTAAAAGAGATACGAGGTCCAAGTCGTAGGGCAGAGTATATCAGGGTCCAAGATTCGCAGCACAGTCGTTGTTCCAAGTAAATCCAAAATCCGTAACACAATGCACACCACAAAACCGTTGTAGAATAGCCAAGTCGTACGAAAATGGAGAGAAACACAAAAAGACATCCGAACACATGCCAAGCACAGAGACGAATGTCTTAAAATGAACAATAGGAACTTCCTTCGGGTACCTGCACACAAGCAGGAATATAATTTGCCGTCTTACTCGCACTCATTATGACGTGCTACGGAGATCTGACAACATTGCGCGTGAGCCGTCCATTTTTATTGACAGCGCCAATGCAAATACTACAAAATTTAATAAAACAAGAGATAGCCTACTTACCGACAGCTGACAACCGCTCAAATTAGTCAAGTTATGTAACACGACCTTTTGTGGTAGGAGGCAGTGAAGTTACATATGTAGATACTTTGTATCCTAAACTTTCAACTTAGTCGTTTAATACGATACTGTCAATCAGACTCAGTTGAGCGCGGAAGATGTTGTTGTACGTTAATAATCATTAAGAGATTGAATGGTTTTTCTTTGTAATTCTTATTTATTATTCGTATGAGGTGAGCAATGGTGGCTCAGTGGTAACGGCCGCGACTTACGAGTTGTACGTCGTAGGTTCGAACTCGGACAGACTTTACTTTGTGTAAATTATTTCATCACCACTGCTCTCAAAAACGGTGAAGGAAAACATCGTGAGGAAACCGGCATGTCCTAGAACCAAAAATTCGAAGACATGTGACAATGTGACATCTACCAACCCGCACTGGGCCCGCGTGGTGGATTACGGCCCACTCCCTCTTGCAGAGAGGAGGCCTGTGTCCCAGCAGTGGGAACATTATAGGCTGATTATGTATGTTATGTATGTATTCGTTTGAGATAAATGTTTTGAAAATTTAAGAAAAATTAAGAGGAAGTTATTATTTCTAGTTTATTTTTTAAATACAAAAGTTAAAATAAGTAAATATACCTACACCCGATTTGATTCTATAATAAAAACAGTAAATTTGTTGAATCCGAAATCCCGGGATTTTTTCGATACAAAAGTGCATTCCGTAATATTATCCAACACCTTAAACTAAGTAAATATTCCTACACCCGATTTGATTCTATAAAAAAAATACTAAATTTATCGATTCCGAATTCCCGGGATTTTTTCGATATAAAAGTGCATTCCATAATAACCAACACCTACACTTTAGATAAATATGCATCCGATTATCCGATCACTGCTCATCACTGAAGATGATTTTTTTTCCAAAAGCAGGGTCAGCCGCCATGCTCTAAAGCCTAATCAGCGAATACACGGCGCTGTCTGTGGTCGTTGGGTTTCAGCTCTTGAGTTAATTGAACTTTGTATGGATGAAATCCTAAGTCTTGACGCAAAATCCGCAAGTTGATGTCGCAGAAATACCCAGCTCTTGTGCACAACGTGGAATGGACTGTCTGGGGTTTTCTCGCACACTGTCCCGAATGGCAACAATATTCTTCAACGATCTTGCGTTTCTTTGACGTACATGCACTGCTTCATTAATCACCGACTCGGTTGTCTCAAATTTATTAATTAATCGACGGATTGTGGACTCTGCAGGACGGCCATGAATACCATAAATTGAACGCAACTTACGTTAGGCGAACAGAGCACTGATTTTGATGATAAATTTTAACAATGTCTACGCGTTGTTAAATCGTATAGCGTTCCATGGTGAAATGTCACCACTAAATATGTATTCCCGCCAAATTTGACAGCTATCATTTTTCCAAGATGGCCGCTATATGCTGTCAAAGTTCGAGCGTCCCTATTGAAAAACCCTTTACTATTGAGAATAGGAGGTTCGGTGACATTATGCTGCCAATCAATAATATCGACATAAAGCCCGATTTACACTTCAATAAGTACAGTAGCGAGTTAAGAACTCAGACAGTAAAGTAATAAGTTGTAAGTAGCGTCCAAATGGGCGGAGTGAGTAGTCATAAGTTGCCGAGAAGAAGACTAGTCGCGTTTCGCGTTGTTTAAATCCAGAAAATGGATGTTGAATTACTTAACACCAATTTACGTGCTATAATAAGAGAAATAGTATCAATACTTGCACAACACATTGAAAGTGAAATATTAATAGAAATGAATAGACCCAAACACATATCGGAAAGAAAGTGGATTGCTAGAAGAAAAGAACGTGGTACTAGCAGTAACCTTCTTATGGAATTGTCTGTAGAAGACAGTTGAATATAGATATGCTTTACGAATGAGTGAGCCCTCATTTCTATTTTTATTAGATAAAATTACGCCGACGGTTCAGAGGTCGGATACGTTCATGGGATGTGTCTTACCAGCATAATTGAAATTACAAATTGTATTGTATATATAAATATATGTCGTGTGAGATAGAGGAGAAGGGAAGTAACCTTCTAGGTTTAACGGGTTCGCTAATGCATGCATCCGAAGAGATGTTAAATAATTTTGAATATGTGATTGCGCTTGTAATGCCAGCATTAGAGGCATAGCATTCAATTGTGCAGCGACACCTCTCCCAAAAATACCGAACTCATTGTCATTCAATTCGTTGTTTGCCATTGGGGTTTGTACCATCTCACAGTGGTTCCGCGCCCTAAGAGAGGCGGTCATAGGGTTTCGCGAAGGTAATGACTGTCGTTATCAATACTAAATATTATCATTATGCTTTTTTGTAATACTTCATGTTATAATAAAATGAAAAAAACCGAATTAATGTTAAAAAACTTATTATATCAGAATAAATAATGCATTTATTGTACTTGACGAAATACTTACTAAAATACAATAAAGGAATTGGAACTTAATAACTAACAAACTTAAATATATACATTTTTATAATAAAAATAAAGTAAATACTTAATTATTACCTAACTACAAATACAGAAATGGACAAAAAATATATTATTTACATGTTAATAGTTACATAATAGGAGCTGTATCTAAAATAATGTAAATCTAGTGTTTATTATATAACTATATACATTTTATTCTATACCGACAACAAATTCAACACCTCTTTAGATAGAATAGACTTCTTCTTCCGTGGTAACCTTCTCAAACCAGAAATATAAGGATCCGAATTAAGAAGAAGTCTATGTATCAAGTCGGTGTTTGTGACAACCCGGGACATTTTCCTCGTGTTGTCACGCCTAAACTGTTTAACTAACTTATTGCAAGATTCGGCGGCCTCTTCCGAAAGCTCACCTATTGACAATAATGCGTGGTCAATTACTTCCGAACCATGAATGAGGACCTTATGTACAGACGAGGGCAGGTTGTACCATGGATAGGTAGCAACAAGCTTACGTGCTGTGTCTAGAGCATACTCTTTAAAAGCCACGTTATTAATTTTGTATCCCGACGAAAGACACTGCAGCAGATTATGAAATCTGTCAATAAGGTCTTTGTCTAATCCAGTAATTTCCGCTGAAATAGCTGAATTAGAAAAAAAACCTTCTGGCAGTGTTTCCATCGTTGGATGTGCCACTTCCTCCACTTCGCGGTTTGTCGACTATTAGACCAAGTCGTTGCCTAAACTGTTGCTGGACATGTTGTTTTTTCTGTGCAAGAAGAGCTTTATCGTCTGAAGAACGCGCCTGCCATTTTTTGAAATCTAATCTATAGGTAACGTGAATAAAATATTCAAAGAATCGGATATGCGAGTGAAGAGGAGATAGTCCAAATTGATATTTACTACTGTCTATAGTTTTGCTACATGATTTATCTATATCATTCATGTCTTTTGGAGTTAAACCACAAATATAGCACCTACTACAAGATGTATCACTCAGAGCACTGCACACTTTACCATCAACCATGGTTAATTGTAAAGAATGCCGCACCTTTATTTCACATCCTTGTGAGTGAAAGATGATGGCTGTAAACTGTCAATTTTAGTCTTGAAGTAAGCTTCTTCTTGCACGGAAAGGTCTTTCGATTCTTTGGCAAATTGGAATCGAATAGGCCTACAATACCTGGTGGAGGAAGGGCGCGGGTTTTTCCAAACTATTTGGTCTGGGTCGGAAGTATTTGACTTACAAACTAATTGGAGAGGACAATATGAAATAAGAAACATACTGCCATCATCCTCGATACCAGAATCACCAAAACACTGTTTATATTCGCTGTGCCCCGCACTCCCATCGAAACCCCATTTTCCAATTAAAACAAATTCTTTATTAAGGTCAATATTATTTAAAACGTGTTTTTGGGATTCTAGTATCCGGCATGCAGTGTGGTCTAACAATGATTGTAATTCTACTTCAGCCGATGATTCCGTGATAAACTCTTGCGATGGATAACACCGCTTCTTAGCTTCCAACACTTTTGGATAAGATGGTAATGCATTCGGTGATTTTGCATTAATGAACTCTTTCATCATAAGATACTGATGTTTAGTCAGTTTAGTCTCAGTTATGAGAGACAAGACTTCATCAGTGTTGAAATTTAAAGAAGCGTAAGCGGCGTCAGATCGACTTGAATCATCCAACAAATAATTGATCGCGGAACTGTCTACTTTACTTAACTCTGCAAGCCTGCGGCGTTTTGATCTCTTGCTACACTCTTCGAAGTCCTTCCTGTGCTGATGCTGTTGAGTGCTCGTCGAAGCCTCTGCTGCTGGCCGTTGAGTATCGTGGCTCCCTGCTGCTGCACAATTTGACAGAACGCAAACTTCAATTTCGTTCAGCCAGTCTCCGTACTTAGATACCATGCGAGATTGATTGCGAGAGACTTGCTTCCAAATAGCTACAAATCTAGTACAAAGATTAGCAACTCTTTTTTCTAAGTCATCAGCTACCAAATTCTCAACGTCAGGCATTCACTGTATCAGGGCTTGAAAAACTCGACGCCACCGTTGCAGTTCGGAATTGCTGTCCTTCATAGACAGCCAAGTATCTAGTACAAGCATTCTTTTAAAAGAACACTCAATACTAGTACCTAAAACAAAACAAAAAACAGTTAAATGCGGATAAAAACAATACATATTTCGTAGCAAGTGGCGCTGGCTGCACCTTACAGATGCAGCATGCCGCAAGTACTTTTTTTAAATTCTAGTAGTAGAGATTTTAAGCGACATTTTTATACCTAATTCAATGGCACAAGTAGATATAAACATAAGTAAAAGCTTCAATATAAAAAAAAATACAGAAATAAATACGCAAGAAATGCTGCGGCGCACAGTGCGATATTATCAATATCTAACTGGACAATATTATTTTACCGTCTCAATTCGTTGTGACGTTTAATTTACTTAATAAAAAATGATCGTAGGAAGTAAAAAAAAGTGATAAACTGTAATAAGCAAGATTTAATACAAATTAAGTACCCATTACAACCAATATGAAACAAAATAAAATTCAAATTAAATGAGGTAGAGTGTAAGCTTGTTTTATAATTTTAAAACTATTTACTAATTAAAGAAATACAAAAAAACTACAAAAAGAAACAAAATCATATACAAATTACATGTAAGTAGTAGTAATTAATCAGATTCGCTGTCAGATTCGCTGGCATCTCTATTAGAATCTTGATCAGAATCTTCTGATTGGCTGTCCCTATGTTCCATTATTGGGAGTCTTATTTCCAGTAATTCTAGAACTTCTGGAGTGATTTTTCCACGCTTGGTTTTGGGCAAAGCACGCAAACTTGCGATATATGGGTCGGATGTTATCAATAATCTATTCATTAAATCTCTGTTAGTGTCCACTCGAGAAGTTTTTCTTGTGAATAATTCTCTGAACTTTAAGTTATGTTTGTTTCTTGACTCTTGTGCTTCTTCTGACAGCTGACCAATCGGGAGAACACACGATGAAATTATATCTTTACCGTGAAATAATATTTTATGCACGCTGACAGGCATTGGGTACCAAGAGTACTCTTTAATATACAAGTCGCATGTTACTTTTGCATACTCATCAAATTTATCGCTGTTTATTGATAAACCACTATTTATGCACTCCAGTATGACGTGGAATCGCTTGATAAGTGCAACATTAACACCTGTAATATCCGCTGACTTCTCAGCATTTCTAAAAAAATTTCG
This sequence comes from Atethmia centrago, assembly GCA_905333075.3. NCBI lineage: Eukaryota > Metazoa > Arthropoda > Insecta > Lepidoptera > Noctuidae > Atethmia > Atethmia centrago. The sequence continues at coordinate 19,360,759 of HG995368.1, forward strand.
CGCTGTGTTTCCATCGTTAGTGTTTCCTGTTTGTTGTTTAGGCATATCCACTAATAATCCTAAGTCGCGCCTAAATTTTTCTTGGACTATTTTCTTTTTTTCTGCTAAAAGCTTTTTATTTTCATTTCCCCTGGCGTGCCATGATTTTATGTCAAGACGATATGATATATGCAAAATGCATTCAAAAAATCTTAACCAGGAATGGAGTGGGGATAATCCGAATGATAGATAATCTCTTTTGATTGGTTTGCTTATAACAAGACTTTTGTTGTTCATCTCTTTGGGTTTTGCACCACACAAATAACATGTCTGCGTAGATGCACAAGAAGCAACAGCATTACAGACGTTTCCGTCTATCATGCAAAAAATGAAATCCACCGTTACTGACACTTCTACGTCATTAACAAAAAGTTGAGTTGGAGACAGAGTTTGAATAGCACTTTTTATTTTATCGACTTCCATGGTTATCAAATTTGTGGTTTCTTTTGCAAAAATGAATTTAATTGGCCGACAATACCTGGTTGAAGATGGCGAAGGGTTTTGCCACACAATTTTTTTTGCATTTTGTTTTCCTTCTGTCATTTGAAGGGGCACCATAGATATGCTAAACAGACTCTCGTCACTACACTCCTCTAAAAATTTCTGCTTATATCTATTTTGTGCCGCTCCATCACAACCCCATTTAATTATCAGCTTTAAATTTTTAACATTGTTTAACGTTTTTATCACATCTTCTTGCACTTTACATAAACGTGTAACAGTATGATCCACCAAAGCTTGGAGTTCGATTTCTGCACATGTTTCCGTGACATTAATGTTATTAGGATAACAATGCTCTCTTGCAGCTTTAACTTTATAATATGCTGGATACATTTTAATATTAATTTTTTTGCTTGTTGCCGTATTACGTTGTACTGGTGCGTTGAGAGATTTGCATCAACAATTAATGCAACAGCTTGGTCTGCGGACAGTTCCACCTTTTTATTCGCGAAACACTTTCGCGCTTTTTTTAAAGTAGGGACTACTTTAAAAAAAGCGCGAAAGAGGTGAAGCAATAGACAGCTCCTTGACAATGGTTGCCGAGTCTCTTTTTCCCTTGTTGCGAAGTTGCACTTCGGCCGCAAATGACAACTCTCCTTCACTTGATGTATCAAGAAGATGTTGAACGCGACGTTTCTTGGTTTTGTAGCTGCAACTTTCAAAATCTTTGTGTGGTCTTCCGGCTCGGTTACTAGGCCCAGGTGCTAAATTACTAGCTACACTTTCTGTGACTATATTGTCAAACGTAAAATTACCTTCTTACCATTTCGAATTCGACTTTAAAATGCGATCTCTGTCTTCCTGATTTAGACCATTTCTTGTCGATTTGTTGGCTATAACTTCTTATTTTTGATTTTAATGAATCTATAATTTCATCTGGTATAGATCTGATAGACATTTCTTGTAATATATGGTTCATAATTGCATCCACTCTGCACTCTTTCGCGTTGGCGAACCAGATATCGAAATACGTGAAACGTGAAAATTGGTAGGTCATTCTGAAATTTAAAAAAAAATGTATGAGTGTCGCAGCTTTTCGCAAGTTAATACCTATGTTTCTTAGAGTTTACAAGTGCATCTACTAAAAAAATATAGGACAAGACTGATATAATGTTATATGAGTTAAAAAAACTGTTACAAACTGTGTTAGGTCTTATTTTGTCAAATAAAAAAGGATTCGTATTATTTATGCTCTAACTATTTAATTTATGGATATTTATTATAAAAATATTGTGTAAACTTACCTTGACACTCAAACTAAAACGGTCACAACACTTAATCACAACTAGCGTACACAAACACAGCGTATTCATCGAGTAAACTCAGACGAATGCTACAAACGTTCACTTGACGCGACCGGTACGCTCCAGGTAGTCGGCCCCTCCGACCCTTTTTTTATTGTTCGGGGCAACTTATTGGAAAAAATACTTTATGATCTTGAAATATGGTTCATTATCCCTCATTTTACACAAGCTATGACGTGGTACATAAAAGTGCGTATTTTGAATATTGTCCACCTAGATTTAAAAAATATTGCATTGTGCGGCGTAGCACTCTATTTCAAAAAAAATGGTGTATTAAAATGCAAAATAGTAAAGTAAATTAATAATACATACCTGTAACTTGAATGTCCATTGCAAAATAACAGGTCACAAACAAGTTCAAAATTGAAAACACGCGTCGCGTCTTAGGGTAATTAGCGCTTGGTGATAACACGGTTGATGACTAATTACATGTGTTTACTTCCGATGCCAAAAAGGAATGTTGCGAACAGTGGGATGTCGCTGCGTCCCCGTAAGGGGGCGCGGCTAGCGGAACCAGGGCGTCGCCCCTCGGCCGCGGAGTCGATACGTTGGCCCGTAAATGCGGGCCCCTCGTTGTGTATGTCATTTTTTATATGACGCCTAGATGATTGGGCGCGTTAACACTGCCCACGCCCGCGGGAGGAGCCGGCCACATGTGTCAACTGTGGTGGCCCGCACCCCGCGTGCAACATTAAGTGCCCCGTATTTCAGGAGGAACTAAAGAACAGGCGAGCGGGGACCGCCGCCATTACGGCCAGACGCCGGCCACAAGCGGCCACAGAGAGAACGCAAGAGCGGCCAACTGAGGCTCAAGGCACGACGTTGATGGCGGCGGCCAACGAGCCTACAAGTAGAGGCCAAGCCACCTCCTCAGGGCGGAGGAAAAACAGACGCGGGGGTAAAGGAAGAGGAAAGAAGCCTCAACCCGCTGCGACCCAGGACAAAATCCCGAGGGCCGACCCTGCCTCAAAGGAGGCGCAGGCTGTGGATAAGCAACAGACCACTGGCGCCGGCATAGCGCCGCGGGAAGTTGGGGAACCACAGAAGTACCGCAAAAAGCCGAACGCCGCTAGCGGTACCGACACTAGCGCCGGCACGACGCAGCGGCAAACGGGTGAACAAAATAAAAGGTTCCCCAAAGAAACGAGTGGCGGCGCTACCGGCGCACACACCACTACTACCACCAAGAAGGGATTCACAGCCTGCGCTATTAAACTGTTGATGGACTTAATTAAGGCCATCAGGCAGGGTCAGGATGTGGAGACAGTTATCCTCGATGGCTTAGCCACCTTATTAACGCTGTACCATGGCTGAGTCATTGAGGATATTACACTGGAATGCCCGCGGCCTCCGGGATAAGGTCGCCCCCCTCCGCCACCTCCTCAGGGAACAAAACATCGACGTGGCGCTCATAAGCGAGACGCTACTGGGACCCGAAGATAGGATTAGGTTCCCGGGATACCTCGCTTATAAAAAGGATGAACGGTCGGCACATCACTCGAGGTACCGTGGTCTGGCGGTACTAGTGAAGCGAAGGGTCGTCCATCAGGAAATCCCCTTGCCGTCACTCAGTAGCTTCTACGCGCTGGGTGTCCAGCTACATGTAGCCGGCGAGGACATCAACATCTACGCGTGTTACAAGCCGCCCGCGGCCCGCTTGGACCATACAGAGCTGCGGGCCTTGTTAACCCAGACATCGCACGCCACCCTCCTCGCCGGTGATTTAAATTGTAAACACCCAGCGTGGAATTCCTATCTAACGAATACCGAGGGGAGACGACTCTTCGCGGACGCGGAAGCCTTCGGCTATACGGTGTCCGGACCAGAGACGCCGACCCACTATCCAGGTGCCGTAATGCACATGCCGGACGTACTGGACATCGTAGTCCACCGAGGGCTACATTGCCAGACCACGCAGCAAGTTATAGACGACGAGTTACAGTCGGACCAACCTGTACTCGTCGTCCTATCGGGTATGCCAACCCGACTGAAGCCAATTGCGCCACGTCGATGCACGGACTGGGACGTGTTCCAGGACAAAGTAGAGACCACCACGCCAACTCGGCCTATCGTCACCTCCGCGGACGTAGACCAAATGGCGAATGATGTCACTGCTTGCATACAAAGCGCCATGGAAGCGGCGACAACAACGCAGCCGCAGGGGAGAGGGCTACTGCCGCCCCTGCCGGCTCGTATTAGCGCGATGATCGCCGCGAAGAGGCGCCTACGCAAGCAGTGGCAACAACTACGATGCCCGCACCTAAAAACACACTTAAACCGTCTCGCGGAAAAGGTGAAGGCCGAGTTACAGGCACACACCGCCGCGGGCTGGGAGGAACGGATCGACGCCACAACAGACAGTTGGCCGTCGGTCCATAAGTTATGCCGCCAGCTGACGAATGCCCCAGCCCCGGTGCGTCCGCTGATAAATAGCGACGGGGCGCTCAGATATGTAGCGGAGGACCGGGCGGAGGTCTTCGCCGAACACCTGGAGCGTCAGTTCCGCCCCAACCCGACCGACGACACCGAGCATGTCGCAGCGGTCGAGAGACACCTGGGAGACTACTTCGCCACGCCGATAGCTCCCGATGAGGACCCGATTTTCTTCCCGCCGGGCGCAGTCAGACGCGCCATCCTTAGAACGAAGCCTAGGAAGGCCCCCGGTGCCGACGGTATCACCAACACAGCGCTGCGCCACCTGCCGCACCGTATGGTCGCGGCGCTGGCGCGCCTGTATACGGCGATACTGCGCACGGGGGTCTTTCCCGCTTCGTGGAAGGAAGGGCGCGTCATAATGCTGCCCAAGGCGGGGAAGAACATCCTGAAGCCGGAGAGCTATCGGCCGATTACTCTGCTGCCGACAGTCTCCAAGGTGTTTGAAGCACTCCTGCTGCGACATCTCCAACCTCACATCGCGCCGCGACCCGAACAGTTCGGGTTCCGGGCGGAGCACAGTACGACGCTCCAGCTGTCGAGGGCACTGCACCACCTCGCAGCCACAATGAACAGGAAGGAATACTCGGTGGCAGTATTCCTCGACATGGAGAAGGCCTTCGACCGTGTGTGGCATGACGGCCTGATATATAAGCTGGCCACGTCAGATGCGCCCCGTCGCATCGTGCGGGTGGTCTCTACTTTTCTATCCCACAGGACTTTCAGGGTGGTGGTCGACGGAGCGCTATCCAGCCAGCGCCCGACCGGTGCTGGCCGGTGTGCCGCAGGGCAGCTGCGTATCGCCGGCGTGTTACTGACGTTACACCGACGACATCCCCACCACTCCAGATGCGACGCTCGCGCTGTATGCTGACGACGCCGCGTACATTACCACCTCGCTAAATGCAAAGTACGCGGCGGTCAAGATGCAGCGCGCCCTCGTCATGCTCCCTGAGTGGCTGTCGAAGTGGCGGCTCTCGGTTAACGTGGGTAAGACGCAGGCGCTGGTCACCGGTTCCGCGCCCCTCCCACCACCCTTGAAACTACAAGGAGCCGACGTCGTATGGTCGCCCCGGGTCAAGTACCTGGGTGTCACTATCGACCGTCGGCTCACGATGGGGACGCACGTCCGCGAGGTCGCCGAACGAGGTAGGGTCGCCCGCAACCTCCTTAGACCGGTGCTCTCGTCCCGAATCCCGGTGCGCGTCAAAATGGGCGTGTACAAGCTGTACGTACGCCCCATTTTGACGTACGCCGCCCCTGCATGGTTCGCCCTCACGAGCGAGACGAACCGAAAGCTGCTCCGCACGCAACAAAACCTGGCGTTGCGGACCATTGTGGACGCCCCTCGTTTCGTGAGGAACGATATAATTCAAAGGGACCTCGGGATTGAGAGCCTGGACGAGTTTGTGAGGCGCCTCGCGAAGGGAATGTTCGCGCGTGCCGAAGCATCTGCTTGGCCTCACGTCAAGCAGATAGCGCCATTGCACGCGCGCCCCCCCGACGCGAGACCCCTACCCCGCGACCTGGTAGCGGACGACTGACCCCATCGCACCGGACTGGACGCCTCGAGTAAGCTGCATCCAGGTTACACGCGGCTTACTCGATTCAATAGCACTCTATAGATAAAATACATCTATTGCGTGGCGTGTGCTAAGTTAATATAGGCACGTCACGTAATTAACACAGACATTCACTACTCAACAGGCATTTAACTCACACACATACGCATAGCGCGGGCTGTGCGGTATGTGTAGACACTGGGCGGTGTTACGCAATACAATGCCGCTCACACACACACGACAGTTCCTTAGCCCGGACCGTAATCGGCTCAATCTGAAAGCGGGGCGGGCGGGAACTATACACCTATACTGTAGGAGCGTCGAGTCGGCACCTACGTCGCTGGTCGCCTTCACTGGGCCTCCCCCGGGTAACCGGGGGTCTCACCTGGCGGGGGTTGACCGCCGTGGTGTCGTGAAGAAAGCGGCGCTAACAGTATTAGCGTCGTGATGCGCCTACAGTAATCACAATAGCAATCACTCACATGGGCGCGTTATTATTAAACGCGCCCAATCTAGAAGTCATAGTGACCAACAACCACGAGGGGCCCGTATTTACGGGCCAACGTATGGCTTCCGCGGCCGGGGGGCGATGCCCCGGATCCGCTAGCCGCGCCCCCTTACGGGGACGCAGCGACATCCCAATGGGCGCGTTAACTAATAACGCGCCCATGTGAGTGGTTGCTATTGTGTTACTGTAGGCGCATCACGACGCTAATACTGTTAGCGCCGCTTTCTTCACGACACCACGGCGGTCAACCCCCGCCAGGTGAGACCCCCGGTTACCCGGGGGAGGCCCAGTGAAGGCGACCAGCGACGTAGGTGCCGACTCGACGCTCCTACAGTATTGGTGTATAGTTCCCGCCCGTCCCGCTTTCAGATCGAGCCGATTACGGTCCGGACTAAGGAACTGTCGTGTGTGTGTGAGCGGCATTGTTATTGCGTAACACCGCCCAGTGTCTACACATATCGCTTAGCCCGCGCTACGCGTATGTGTGTGAGTTAGATGTCTGTTTAGTGATGAATGTCTGTGTTAATTGCGTGACGCGCCTATATTAACTTAGCACACGCCACGCAATAGATGTATGTTATCTGTAGAGTACTATTGAAACGAGTAAGCCGCGTGTAACCTGGATGCAGCTTACTCGTGGCGTCCAGTCCGGTGCGATGGGGTCAGTCGTCCGCTACCAGGTCGCGGGGCAGGGGTCTCGCGTCAGGGGGGCGCGTATGCCATGGCGCTATCTGCTTGATATGAGGCCAAGCAGATGCGTCGGCACGCGCGAACATCCCTTTCGCGAGACGCCGCACATACTCATCCAGGCTCTCAATCCCGAGGTCCCTCTGGATGATGTCGTTCCTCACGAAGTGAGGGGCGGCAACTATGGTCCGCAGCGCCAGACTCTGTTGCGCGCGGAGCAGCCTGCGGTTCGACTCACTCGTGAGGGCGAACCATGCCGGGGTGGCGTACGTCAGAATGGGGCGTACGTACAACTTGTACACGCCCAACTTGACGCGCGCCGGTATGCGGGATGAGAGCACCGGCCTGAGTAGGTTGCGGGCTACCCTACCTTGTGCGGCGACCTTGCGGACGTGTGTCCCCATCGAGAGCCGACGGTCGATAGTGACACCCAGGTACTTTACCCGGGGCGACCATTCGACGTCGGCTCCTTGAAGCTTCAAGGGTGGTGGGAGGGGCGCGGATCCAGTGACCAGCGCCTGCGTCTTACCCACGTTAACCGACAGCCGCCACTTTGACAGCCACTCGGGAAGTAGGTCGAGGGCGCGCTGCATCTTGACGGCCGCGTACTTTGCGTTCAGCGAGGTGGTAATGTACGCGGCGTCGTCAGCGTACAGCGCGAGCGTCGAGTCTGTCATGGTGGGGATGTCGTCGGTGTAACGTGAGTAGCACGCCGGCGATATGCAGCTACCCTGCGGCACGCCGGCCAGCACCGGGCGGGCGCTAGATAGCGCCCCATCGACCACCACCCTAAATGTCCTATTGGAAAGAAAAGTAGAGACCACTTGTACAACGCGACGGGGCGCATCGGACGTGGCCAGTTTGTAAATTAGGCCCTCGTGCCATACACGGTCGAAGGCCTTCTCCATGTCGAGGAATACTGCCACCGATTACTCCTTCTTGTTCAACGCGGCTGTGAGGTGGTGCAGTACCCTCGACAGCTGGAGCGTCGTGCTATGCTCCGCCCGGAACCCAAACTGCTCAGGACGCGGCGCTATGTGGGGCTGGAGATGTCGCAGCAGGAGTGCTTCGAACACCTTGGAGACAGTCGGCAGCAGCGTGATCGGCCGATAGCTCTCCGGCTTCAGGATGTTCTTCCCCGCCTTGGGCAGCATTATGACGCGCCCTTCCTTTCACGAAGCGGGAAAGACCCCCGTGCGCAGTATCGCCGTATACAGGCGCGCCAGCGCCGCGACCATACGGTGCGGCAAGTGGCGCAGCGCTGTGTTGGTGATACCGTCGGCACCGGGGGCCTTCCTAGGCTTCGTTCTTAGGATGGCGCGTCTGACTGCGCCAGGCGAGAAGAAGATCGGGTCCTCATCGGGAGCTATCGGCGTTGCGAAATAGTCCCCTAGGTGTTGCTCGACTGCTGCGACATGTTCGATGTCAACAGTCGGGTTGGGGCGGAACTGACGCTCCAGGTGTTCGGCGAAGACCTCCGCCCGATCCTCCGCTACAAACTTAAGCGCCCCGTCGCTGTTGAGTATAGGGCGCACCGGGGCTGGGGTATTCGTGAGTTGGCGGCACAGCTTGTGAATCGACGGCCAACTGTCCGTAGTGGCATCGATTCGGTCCTCCCAGCCCGCGGCGGTGTGCGCCTGTAGTTCGGCCTTCACCTTCTCCGCGAGACGGTTGAGCTGCGTCTTTAATGTAGGGCATCTCAGCTGTTGCCACTGCTTGCGTAGGCGCCTCTTCGCGGCGATCATTGCAATGATGCGGGCTGGCAGGGGCGGCAATAGCCCTCTCCCCTGCGGCTGCATGATGCTAGTCGCCGCTTCCAGGGCGCTTTGGATGCAAGCTGTGACGTCATTCGCCGTCTGGTCAACGTCCGCGGCGGTGGCAATAGGCCGAACCGATGTTGCGAACAATAGATTGCAAAACCTTTTATACCCTCAGGTAGTATGACAACTAGTGGGTAATTGAACCAGATATAATGGCTTAGCTCAGTCATTGCCATTGGAAGCCTATGACCTACTAACGGGACCACTGTGCATCTCTCCGACAGCTTTGACTTTGTTCACCAAATTTTCTAAGAATTTGATGTTTCTTTTGCGGCTATACACAGGTTTCTTAGCAGCTTCTGTTTCTTGTATAATGGGAGTATCGAGTATCTTGAGAATCTTTGCTACAATATGGATCTTCCTGGTAGACTCATCGACAGCTGAAGGGATTTCTTCCATCGCAGTGTTCGCCAAGTTCTGTAAGGTATTTTACTATTAAATTTCTGTTTCAGGTTCCAAGCGATGAAAACCAGTGGAAGAAAATTGAAGAGGGTTTTAAAAATAAATGGAACTTTCCCAGATGTTGTGGTGGCTATCGATGGGAAGCATATTGTAATAAAGGCGCCCTTTGAAGCAGGAAGCTATTACTATAATTACAAACATCAAAACAGCATAGTGCTAATGGCTGTGGTTGACGATGACTACAGCTTTTCATATATCGATGTTGGTTGCAACGGCAGAGTATCCGATGGATCGCCCAGAGGACACGGTGGAGCATACGGTGGAGGTCTGCCCGGCTTGGGCAGAGCACCGCCGTGTCCTCGTGGAGGCGATCGGCGGCAGAGACCTCTCGCGTCCGGCCCTGGTTCAGGCCATGGTACGGAGCGAGAGGGCATGGGCAGCCGTCACCTCCTTCTGCGAAGCAGTAATGCTCGCGAAGGAGGAGGCGGGACGGTTGAGGGAAAGGCACGTTTCGCGCCCTCTCGCCCCTAGCCGCCGCAGGAGACGCCCAGGGCGTCGGGAATCCCGGGCGGATTTCCGGCCACCGTAGGCGCGGGCTTGCGGACGGTGAGCAATGGGTAGCTCAACGTCCGGTAAGGACCAGGCCCGGGTCGACGGCGCGTCGTATTCCACGCGCGCCTCAAAGAGATGTCGTCAGCACAAAGTAGGGGTCCACTAGGGCCGATGCCTGCCGGGGTCGCGGGAAGGTACTTATGGGTCACCGAGGCCCCCGCAACACAGGCAACAGGAAGGAATACGGGTGGGTTTTAGTCAGTAAGAGTCTGACATACCCTTCCGCTCCGCCCAGAGCGGGAGAAGTTATTTGATGATTTCCCACCCTCAAAAAAAAAAAAAAAAGAGTATCCGATGGAGGCGTGTTTCAAAGATGTAGCCTCAGCAATCGATTGGAAAGTATGCTACCAAAAAATCAATGCTTTTCCGTTGAAAACTTATGAAGCCGTATGGCGAAAGCAGCAATATGACCACTGCTCAGAAAGTATTCAACTACCGACTTTCTCGAGCCCGTCGTATAGTTGAAAATGCCTTCGGTTCGAAACATCGTCGGTTCCGGCTCCACTTTTTGTAGATTCATTTATTTTTTTAAGTTCTTGGCTATATGTAGACCTGATACTTTTTATTTTTGAGAGAAATCACTTATGTTCATAGCCTCACAAATTTTAATAATGGCTGCATCTCTAGCTTGTTTTATGTGGTAATTGTTGCATTTTGAGTTATATAAACACTCATGTTTCAAGTATTCTTGTACAAATGCAAAGGTAGAATTATCAGACCACTTCATTTTTACATTAACAACGAACGCGGCCGCACTTTTACAAATTATATGGACTGTACTAAACTCGCCCGCCTGCATGCCGGGCCAATTAATTTGGCGGGGCGCGGGAGACGCGAGAGAGGGGGCTACTTCGCACTGGACTCGCCATAAAATAGGATCGCGATCTATTCAACTCAACTTAATCGACAACTTACTATTTAACTCGCTTTTGCCGTTCAAACAACATTAACAACTTAACTCGCCGATGACGCAAGTTAACTCGCTACTGTACTTATTAAAGTGTAAATTGGGCTTAAGAAGAAGCGAAGGTTTATGTCAGGAATTTGAAAAATTCTGACTTTTGTTTTTGTTATGGCACAGGCTTTCACAATCCGACACACCTCTAACTCACGAATATGTTTTTGTAGGTCGGTCAACATTGTTAATAATGCATTCTCAGGGTGAGCAAATAGCTATTTCTTATGATGACAGGATCTATTATGGTTTTGAGATCAACTTCTATAAGTGTCATGTTCCATCTTTACAGGAAGGGTGAGTCTTAATGGCAAACCAAGTCGCAGCGTAAACTTTCACAACATAGGTTGTTAAAATGACTAGCTTTTCGGAAGGAGCTTCTGTTCCCACATAAAGACGGACAATTCTTTTAGCACGGGTAAGCCATCTGGCATGAGACATCTTGCCTGATGATTTATTGGTTAAATCTTCGGGGAAAACACCGCTTATGACGGCAAAGACAATTCGATAAAAATATAATTTTGTTTAATCGGTACTAAGATCTTGGGTTGATAGGTCGGGTAACTCCGAAAGAATCGGTTGAAACTGGACAACACGTTTGTCTTCACAGTTTTGCAATCGTCCCCGTAAATGTTTGAGGTCCCGATGTAGCGCCATCAATATGTGTGAACAAATGTCGAAATGGTAATTGATTCATATGAAGCAAGCAAATAATCCATTGCAATAGTTTATTTAATCTTTTTTCTAGTAAACGTATAATACCTCCATATTTTCCAACGTTAACATTCGTTCCATGGCATCCAATCACCAGCAAAGGTTTCATTGAAATATTTTCTTTAAAAAAATAATCAGTAATGGCCTTTTCTATTAACCTTAGAAGTAGTGAGAAAGTAAGAAAGTATTTTGTTAGTACTTAGTAAAAGTAGTAAGAAAGTATTTGGGCTGTTTCTCCAACCTCTGGGAGGTTGGAGAAACAGCCCAAATACTTTGACTCTGGTTTTGTTATCAACAAAATGTGTGCTTCTAGGATAATCTGTCTGTAATTTCTTCCTTCTTTTTTTTATATAACTAAGGTTTTGTCTTTCCGACCGTCGAAATATAAAGCGGGTACTTGTAAAGTTCTGTCCTTCGTCATAATATTGTCTTGTTTTCGATCGTTCTCTGCTTAGCTTATTTTTGTCAATAACTGGTACAGATGAGCTGGTAGCTTGCAAAAATACTGAAGCGATAGCTGCCCCTGCCCCGTCTGATACTCCGTACCTGTCACAAGTTTTTGCGAGAGTAGAATATATCCATGTTAACGACGGCCTTCTTTTGCGGAGCTGGAGTTGCATCTAGCTTGAGTTAATCGTCACAGTCAGACTCGTTGGAATCAGATGAAGTAGAAATACCTCTTTGAACGGGCTGGCTTGTCGTTGGCTTATTTGTAGTGCATTCTTCCTAATATTTAAATGAGGTTATTTGGCTTTTAAGTTTACGTTTTAAGGTTTTCTAACTTGATTCGTAGTAGCGATGTCGGCATTTCCTATTATCATGTTTCTTGTGGTACGTTGATCAATTAAGAAACAGTGCTCCTTGGTAGGTACTTTGCGATCTCTAGAACAGATACACTTGCTCAAATCCTTGCACTTGCAAAAAGAAATATAGAATAAAGCCTTGCTATCACGCCAAAATTCTTCTAATGTTTTTACTGGTATTTTGGGGTGCGACTTTTTAGATTTTTGCACTTCATATGATAAGATTTGTGTCACTCTTGTGTGTGAGACAATAGGTAGAGATGCTTTTGTCCATGTTCCTTCGATTCTAGTCGTGACAATATTCGCAATTTCCGGAAAAGTTGGTTCTTTTTTAGTATCTTCCTCAAACTTAAACTGCTACCGCGTCCACTCATAATATTTCATAATTTGATCGTAAGTTGGTAGCACATTGTCTTTAATATCACTTATTACACCAAATAAAGGATACTTCAATGAGTTTCGAGTACGTTCCATGGTAACAACCAGCGTAACTCGACCGCAATTCACCGTAACCGCAGCGTCAAAAATGGCGCGCAAAGCACAATCGACCTCTCTCACCCCCTCACTTTCTTCCGTAAACAAATAAAACAATGGCATTTCTAAATTGGTTTTAAGAAACCGACTGTGCACGCCATCGTGTGCACCAAGATTATAATTTTATTACGTTGGTAAAACCGTTCTGTACCGCGTGCGACGTCGCGTGCGGCACACCACTACGACGGCGGCGGGGGGGTGCGGCGCGCGGGGCAACATCGCCGCAGTAGGGATGGCGATTCTTTCAAAAACATATCGATTCTTAAATCGATTCGAATCGAAATCTGATAAATCGATACACAAAAAATCGAGGTTTAAAAAATCGATTTTCTAGATATCGATCTTATATCGATTTGCTTTTCAAGGTTGTATTTTCTATGTTAATGTTAAAAAATACGTTTGTATTACAAACGAATTTTTTTATTTATTTCTTTTACCTATGTACAAACGACCGAGGAAACTAATTGCACAGACATCTATCGAGTTTTTGGGTAATTCATTGAACATTACGTTGAACTAATTCTAAATAATTTACGATTCAGGTTCTTATCAAAACAGAAAAATCGAATCTCGATTTTCTAGGGTGAAATATCGATTCACTGGATCGATTCCGTACTGGATATCGATTAAAAAATCGATTATTTTTGGTCCAAGAAATCGATTCTTCGATTAATCGATCTCAGATCGCCATCCCTACGCCGCAGGCGACGGAGCGGCGGCGGCGCGCCCCGAGCCCAGTGCACATCGGATCGCGCAAGCGACTGCCTGTTATAAAGTACTCACGCGCATAAATGTACGCGTCTCAAGAAAAATATATTGTTGTAAATGCAAGCAATATACAATAGTTGATTCAAGAAGGAGTTCATATTTCGCATCCCCTTCATGTGGCGACCGTGAACAATTAATCGAAGCTGCCGGAAATAGTAACCCGAATTGCTGTCGTCCATCGGAAGCACGGAAAAGAATAATCGAACGAAAGTATCCATGTTCGACATTTTCGACCAGAATGGCGGCGGCGTTTCAAGAGCTATAGAAAGGAAGTGAGCCCGTTCCTTGTTTGTTCCCTATCCCTATTTCTCAGCTTTGGTTGCGTATAAATGCAGAGCTACCTTGAAGCTGTGGGGTGAGGTGCCTAGCAGCGTGTTTTGAATGATTGTCTTGGCTATACGCATGCCATCTTATATTTCTATGCACGCGGCACTGATAAATGATCGTACCTAATAATTCAGTTTTGATAAAGAATTGTTAAAGTTTTGCTCCTAGGTGAAAGGAAATAGGTAATATTTTCTTATTTGTGAACGGTTATTTGCCGAACATTCCAGGCGATCGTGACGTCGCTGGCGCGCCGCGCCTGTGTTGGCGCGCGGCGGACTTGTCGTGCTGACAACGTGCTCGGCAAAGCGGCCGGCAGCGGCGCCCTACGGGCACTGTCCGTGCTGTTGGCGAGCTCGGTGGCAGCTGTGAGGTTTGAGCTGGTTGACTGCTGGATGTGTTTTGGTTAGAGTGAACATTTATTTAACTTTACCTTTCTCATTGTTAAAATTACAAGCCGTTCTAGGTACGTAACTGGGTTGATTTAAATTCTAAACAAAAAGTTTCGTGAACATACCTGTCAATATTTGTGTAAAATAGTAAACTTGCTAGACAAAATGTCGGACAGTGAACAACAAAACGATGGTTCAAATTCCATTTTAGTTAAATTAATCCGTAAACGGTCTGGCATACGTAGTCGTGTAACGTATTTTAAAAACTACGTCACTAAGTTTCAATTAGATAAGTTGGATAGCGTAACTAGTTTAGATATAAGAGAATTATCGGTAAAATTAGCACAGTTACAACAATTAGTTCAAAAATTTGATGGGGTTCAAACAGAAATTGAAGAACTTTCTGTAAATGCAGAGAAACAGTGTGCGGAAAGAGATATCACTGAAAGTGAATTTTGTACCCAAATTGCGTTAGCGCAGGAAATAGTGGATTTGTTTTCATCTAAAAACAAAAGTGCGATTAATAATGATTCAATAAAATCTAATTCTGGAGTAAATGCTTCCATAAAATTGCCTACTATTAATCTACCAACTTTTGATGGGAACTTTGTAAAATGGTTAGAGTTTCGAGACACGTTCCAATCTCTTATAGATGAAAATGATTCTATACCGATAAATATAAATATCATTATTTGAGAAATTCTTTGGTGGGTAGTGCTAGGATTGCTATTAGTTCAATCAATTTTGCGGCTAAGGATCATAGAAGCGCATGGCAGGCTTTATGTAAGAGATATGATAATCCAAATATTCTTATGAACTATCACTTGAACGCATTAGTAAGTATTGCTCCTATTCAAAAGGAATCTTTCGTGGCATTAAGGGATTTAAGTGATACAATGGTTAAGTGCGCTGAATACTTTAGAGATCTCTACAGATAGTTGGGATCCTTTAGTAATACATTTGGTGGCTGCAAAGTTGGATCCCAGGACTAGAAGTAAATGGGAAGATCTTAAAGGTAGTTTGTCATCCCGTCCATCACTTCAAGAATTTCAAGATTTTTTAATACAAAGGGCCAACGTTCTGCAAACGGCTAACCATAGTCATAGTAATCATGACAGCAAAAACTCTTCTAGAGATAATAAGGAAAATAAATCTGTAAGGTCACTTGCTACTGTTACAGATAACACTAATAATAAGGCATGTGTTGTGTGTGATAAAAACCATTATATACATCAGTGTTTCAAATTTAAAGGGATGAAATTAAATGAACGAAGGGATGATTATGGGGCTTTCCTTTGTAAACAAACAGAAGCTATGCATCAACTGTCTTCGCAGTGGTCACACACATACAGAATGTACTTTGTAAGGTTTGTGCCGGAAATGCCAGGAGAAACATAATAGTTTATTACATAAAAATAGTACAGTTGTAAATGTAGCTACTGAAAACACTGAGCCTTTGGTTACTGGTGTCCCTGTTAGTTTAGCTGCAGTCTCACCGGGGCAAGTTTTATTGTGCACTGCACAGGTTGAAGTGATTAATACAAAAACAAATTGTACTTACCTAGCTCGTGCATTGCTGGATACAGGGAGCCAGTCTTCATTTATGACTGGCAACTTGAAAGAAAAGCTAGGACTACAGACTGAAAAACTGAATGCCTTTAATGTAACAGGCATAAACAATATACCATCTGAAATTACCGAACGGTGCAATATTAAATTAAAATCAAGAATAGGCATGTTTAGTATGCATGTCAGTTGTTTTATTCTTCCAAAAATTACTGGAAATTTGCCTAACGTTCAAGTTAATGTAGAAAGGTTTGGTTTACCAGATAACATTCAATTGGCTGATCCTTTGTTTTACCAGCCGTCTGAAATAGATATTTTGCTGGGTGCAGATCATTTCTTTAATATTATATTACCAAATAAAATAAGTTTAGGCACCAACAGACCTGTATTACAAGATAGTATGCTAGGGTGGATAGTGGCTGGCCTCACCGGGGATAGTCGCAATAATAAGAAAATACATTGTAACTTTGTTCAAAAATGTTCAAAGATTGATCAAGATTTACATGAGTCATTAATTAAATTCTGGGAGGTTGAAGAAGTACCTTCAGAAGCTAATATTTATTCTGTGGATGAACAGTTTTGTGAGTCACATTTCAATAAAAATACTTGCCGTTCACCTGATGGTAGATTCTCAGTAATGATGCCGCTGAAGGAGAACCCGGAGCAGGCACTTGGCAATTCATATCCTATAGCAATTAAGCGTTTTTTTAACTTAGAAAGTAAATTAAATAAAAATCCTAAGTTAAAAGAACAATATGCAAAATTTATAAATGAATATGCTAAATTAGAACACTTGGTTGAAACTAATAGGGCAGAATTTGGATGTTTCTTGCCGCACCATTGTGTTATACGCGAACAACATGAAACCACAAAACTTCGGGTGGTTTTTGATGCTTCGGCCAAAACAAGATCTGGAAAATCACTCAATGACATCCAGGCGGTTGGTCCCGTAGTGCAAAATGATTTGTTTTCGATACTAATCCAATTTAGATTACATAAATGTGTATTAACAGCGGATGTCGAAAAGATGTATCGACAAATAGAATTAAATGACTCACAGCGGCATCTACAGCTGATATTGTGGAGAGACCAAGCATCAGAGCCTATTAAAATTCTACAACTTAAAACCTTAACATATGGAATGGCATCTGCTCCATTTTTGAGTACCAGGTGTCTGTTTGAGCTAGGTAGCCAATGTAGAGATAAGGTTATTGCTGAGGTAATTAAGAATAACTTTTATATGGACGATTTGATAACTGGTGCCTCTTGCGAAGACGAATTAAAGCACATCTATTTAGGTGTATCACAGGTTTTAAATGCGGCTTGTTTTCCATTAAGAAAGTTTAGAACAAATTGTCCTAAAATACTTGAAGATAATTCAGAGTCTACTAATTGCCTTACTTTTCATGATGAAGCCACTGTTTTAGGGTTGAAATGGTCACCTTTGTCAGACAAATTACATTTTCCTAGTGGCATTGAAATCTCTAATAAGGTTACAAAAAGAATAATCATTTCTACTACATGTAAGCTATTTGATCCATTGGGATTGGTTAGTTGTTGTATTATCAAGGCTAAAATATTATTGCAACAATTATGGGCTCTCAAATTGGATTGGGATGACTCAGTACCAAAACATTATGTTAAAAAATGGTTTAGTTTTGTAAAAAATTTACATTTCTTGTCTGATATTGTCTTACCTCGCAATGTGTTAGGTGACAATTTAGTTGGTCAGTCCCACGGACTGATGCACTGCTTTGTTGATGCATCACAACAAGCATATGGAGCATGTGTCTATATGTGCTCTAATAATAATAATAAAGAGAATACAGTTACTGTTAGGTTACTGTGTGCGAAAACAAGAGTAGCTCCAATTAAAACACTTACTATTCCAAGGTTAGAGTTATGTGCTGCCTTAACAGGAGCTGAATTAGGTACTAAAGTATTAAAGTCAGTTCCGCGCAATGTAAAAAAAATATATATGTGGACTGACTCCATGGTGGTACTTGGATGGTTAAAAACACAAAATAAAGCCTTGCAAGCATTTGTGCGTAACCGTGTAAACAAAATAAATCAACTTACCGAAACTTTTGAATGGAACCATGTTCCAACAAAATGTAATCCTGCAAACTTAGCGTCCAGGGGTATTGATCCACAGCAAGTGCAGGCATCATCGTTGTGGTGGGAGGGACCTTCGTTCCTAAAGGAAGGTAAATCAAAATGGCCTACCCAGCCACAGCTTAGCCTTAATAACTTACGTGAAACGAAGGTACTAATTTCCTTTGAGGAAGCATTAGATAATTAATTCATTTATTCAATTTGATAAATATTCCAGTTATATAAAAATAAAAAGATGTTTTGCGTACGTCCTACGGTTCGTACATAACTGTAAAAAGAATACTGTTAAAGTGTTAGGACCTTTGCAAACTGAGGAACTTGATCGCTCATTAACATTATTATTAAAGTTCAGCCAGCTGGAGTCATTTGCAAAGGAGATAAAAATAATAAAGAATGGTAAGGCTTTACATCACAAAAGCAAATTGTTGCCTTTAAATCCATTTTATGATAATAATGGCTTAATTAGAGTAGGAGGTAGGATAAATAAGTCTGATTGTAAATATGATAAGAAACATCCAATTCTATTAGATGCTAAGCAACATTTAACTAGATTGATAATGCAATGGGAAAATTCTAGGTTATTTCACGCAGGTCCGCAGTTACTTTTGTCCTATGTTCGCGAGAGTTTTTGGCCATTGGGTGGCAGAAACTTAGCTCGCACTATTGTTAAGACATGTGTGGTTTGTACTCGATTGCGAGGACAGCCGATACAGCCTTTAATGGGAGACTTGCCTAGTGTTAGAGTTAATCTAGGCTTCCCGTTCAGTACATGTGGGATCGATTTTGCAGGACCATTTACGATATCCTCTAAAAAGGGTCGAGGTAACCGCGTTACTAAAGCCTACCTCTGCGTTTTTGTATGTCTAGCCACTAAAGCTCTACATCTTGAAGTTGTCAGTGACCTAACCACTGAAGCTTTTATATCTTGTTTACGCAGGTTTGTTTCACGTCGCGGCAAGCCTAACGCGATTTATTGCGACAATGGGAAAAAATTTGTAGGGGCTAACAACGAGTTGGGGAGAGTTATAAAAGCCAGCCGTCAATCAGTCTCAGATTTCGTGTCAAATGAGGAAATCAAATTCATGTTTTGTCCAGCCTACTCACCACACTTCGGTGGTACATGGGAGGCTGGCGTAAAATCCGCCAAATATCATTTAAAACGCGTTGCTGGTAGTGCCTCCCTTACTTTTGAAGAGTTGACGACGCTTTTTGCGCAAATTGAAGCGATCCTTAATTCCCGCCCCATTTCTCCTCTTTCTTCTGATCCAACTGACACTACTCCATTGACTCCTGGGCACTTCCTTATAGGCCGCCCGTTGATGTCTGTGCCGTCGTTACCGGTTAATTGCATCAGACCCAACAGATACCAGCGCATCGAGCAGATCCGACAGCAATTCTGGGCACGTTGGCGCCGGGAGTTCATGGCAGAGCTGCAGAACAGGACCAAATGGAGAAGAGGTCAACCATCACTTCAGGTCGGTGACCTGGTTGTGCTGCGAGAGGACAACCTTATGCCTCTCGACTGGCGCATGGGGCGCGTGATGAAGTTGTACCCGGGCCAAGATGGGATTGTTCGGGTTGCGGACATCCACACCAACAAGGGCCTTATAAAACGGGCTGTCCACAAAATGTGTCTATTGCCCACGACACCATAGCTGTTGAAATAGCTTCAACGCCGCGGAGTATGTGCACGCCATCGTGTGCACCAAGATTATAATTTTATTACGTTGGTAAAACTGTTCTGTACCGCGTGCGACGACGCGTGCGGCACACCACTACGACGGCGGCGGGGGGGTGCGGCGCGCGGGGCAACATCGCCGCAGGCGACGGAGCGGCGGTGGCGCGCCGCGAGCCCAGTGCACATCGGATCGCGCAAGCGACTGCCTGTTATAAAGTACTCACGCGCATAAATGTACGCGTCTCAAGAAAAATATATTGTTGTAAATGCAAGCAATATACAATAGTTGATTCAAGAAGGAGTTCATATTTCGCATCCCCTTCACCGACTATATTTGCATGTAAATAAGATGAATAATGTATTGTAAATCTTATTGGTTGTGCAAATTAGGTACCCCTAAAAACGAAATATTTTAAAACTTTCGAGTTAATCCGGAGGCAGTTAATCAAATTGGAAACTTATAATATTTTGTAGATATCATTTATTCTACGTTTAGCACTCTTTTATCACTATTAAAATAAAAAAAATCCAAAAAATGAAAATGACCCACCCAGCACCCAGTGTACGTGCTACCGAAACGGAGATTTTTTTAAAACGTCTTTATCGCTCGCAAGTATAGTGGGCTTTTATACTTTCGCGAGAAAACCATTAGCGGTGCATTTTTCCTGTGTTGTAGCCAGACGACGTGATGTCCAACCAGTGTTGCCAGTGCCCTGTCGTCAAAAGTTACCCAAAACTGTTCAAAAAGTAACGTTTTCACGAAAAAAGTAACGCTTTTTATTTTTTTTGTATTTTAATACTGTTTAAACAATTTGAATTGTATTTAGAACTTATAACACACTTCCATCACTATTTTAGCATTTTTTAATGTTTTTTTTTTTAATCGAAGGGTGTAATCCTGGAAAAGAAGAAAAATACTACAGTAAAAACAGTAAATTATTGTTACTTACGTAATCATACGAAAATTTTAGCCTTGTTTTGACTGTTTCTGAACGTAGGTTTAATATGAAATATTTTTAGGAATTGGCAGCACTGCCAGTCAACTGCTAAGTTTTTAAAAGATCGATTGCCGGCTACCAAATTCCCGCCGTTTTTACCTTACAGACACAAAAATATGTGTTATGGGTTTAAGGTTCAGTTTTGCTTGTGGGAATTCTGAGTAATAAAACTACGTGTTTGCACTATGCTGATTTATTTGCGACTGTTTAGGTGACAATTTATTATGGATATTATGGCGACACACACATGCATATGTACTTGCTTCATTCTTTCACACATACATTCATTAACTCATCATACCGCCCGCCAAAGGGTCTATGACCCTTTCACATTGTCTCGTAACTTAATTAAGCCAACTATAATGTAAATGATAATCTAACACATAATATAGGTACTTAGTTAAATTAATCAGTTAAGGAATCTTACGTTTGATGTTTGAACAAATAACATACAAATTCAAGTATCAATATCTATTGGTAAATAACATAACTTATTAAATGACCTTTGCACTAAACTATCACCACTTTTCACAGAATATACACGCGTCAAACCGTCAGTACCCGGGTGCTTGTCAACAATGCGTCCCATTCTCCATTTACCCGGAGGTAAATTATCAGATTTGATTAGGACAATGTCTCCTAGGTCAAACTCCTTGACTTTGTTGTGCCATTTTGAACGTTGTTGCATTCTTGACAGGTATTCTTGCTGCCATCTGTGCCAGAAGTCAGTCAATAATCTTTGTTGATGCTGCCATCTCGATAAATGGCTCATTGGGTTATCTCGGAGGTCTAGTGTCGGCACAGTGATGGGTGTTTCACCAATAAGGAAATGACCGGGGGTCAGTGGTTGCAGGTGATCGTTGTCCGTGTCATCCAATATGGTTAGAGGCCGTGAGTTGAGGCAAGCCTCAACTTGACATAACAAGGTGCTCAATTCTTCGTAGGTCATATGTCTTGTCATGATCCGTTTTAAGTGATGTTTCATCGCTTTCACCCCAGCTTCCCAGAGTCCGCCCATGTGTGGGCTGTAAGCTGGGATAAAATGCCACTTTGTTCCCTCGATTGCTAACTTCTGGGCGATTGGACCCTCGAATTGTAATTTAGCCTCCGTCCAATCTGCTACCAGTTGCCTATTTGCACCGACGAAGTTGCGTCCTTGGTCACTCCATATCTGAGCGCATCTTCCTCGCCTTGCTACAAATCTTGGGAAGGCTGCGATGAAGGCATCTGACGTGAGATCTCCCACCAATTCCAGGTGGATCGCCTTTGTCGACATGCAGACAAAGACAGCGATGTACGCCTTGTGCGTTTTTGCTCCTCTGCCTCTAGAAATCAAGACCTGATACGGGCCTGCGAAGTCAATTCCCGTGTTCCAGAAAGGCCTTGCCGGTGTTACTCGGACTCGAGGTAGGTCTCCCATTTGCTGTGGCCTTGCCGTAGCATTTAGTTTAGCACAAATGAGACATTTTTTGATCTTTGATTTAACCAATGTCCTTGCTTTTAGGATCCAGTATCTAGTTCGTAGGAAACAGAGCATTACTTGAACTCCGCCATGCAGTGTTTGCCGGTGTGCGTCGGTGACGAGGAGAGTGGTAAGGTTGTTGTCACGATCAAGAATAATTGGATGTTTGCTATCTTCATTTAGGTCAGAGTGACGCAGTCTTCCGCCCACCTTGAGGAGGCCACTCTCGTCCAGGTAAGGTTTTAAATTGTTCATTTTACTCTTTCTTTTAATTGGTAAGTTTGATTTCAAGTGTTGAATTTCTTCATCGAAGCTATCCCTTTATGCTATTCTCAAGCAAGTTTTCAATGCATCGTCTAGTTCCTCCGTGGTCATAGGTAAGTCTTTATTCTCTATTTTTCTTCCCTTTAAAAATCTTTTGCAGTACACTATTACTTTAAGCAGTTCTTGTAATGTATCACAATCTTCAAATTTTATAGATATACTTTTTCATTTTCACTTGTTAGGCTAACTTGTAACGTTTCTTTTCTTTCCAGGTTCGTCATCATAGCGTTTGGTCTGCTGTATTGGATTTCTCCTTCTGTCAGCCACTCGGGACCCCTCCACCACAGTACATCGTCCTTTAGGTCTAGCAAGGATTTTCCCCGCGAAGCAGTGTCAGCTGGATTTTCTGATGATTTGACATGATACCAATTATGATTGCCAATGTTGTCCAGTATTTCAACTACCCTATTTCTAACGTACGTGTTCCATCTTGCAGGATCACCGAAAAGCCAGGAAAGTACGATAGTAGAATCGGTCCATGCGAATATCTGACAGGTTGGTATATTCATTGCTTCCTTTATCTGCTTCAAGAGTCCAGCAAGCAGTACAGCTCCACTGAGTTCTAGACGAGGTAAGGATTGGGGTTTAGTAGGGGCTACCTTCGTTTTAGCGGCAATGATGGAGGTCCTTACGTCACCCTTGGATGTTCGTACTCTTAGATAAGCTACTGCAGCGTAAGCTCTCTCTGATGCGTCACAGAAGCCGTGGATACTGGTGTTATTCATAGTAGTTTCAGTAGTATGGATCCATCTGTCTATCTCAAAATCAGGTAAGTATAGATTAATTGATTCTCGTAGGTTATTCCATTCTGCGGCAGTGTTTCCATCTACTTCTTCGTCCCATGTTACTCCTTGCAGCCATAATCGTTGAATGAGAAGTTTTGCTGGCAAAATAGAAGGTGCCAGCCAGCCTAGTGGATCAAACAATCTCTGTAGGTCGGCCAGAATTGTTCTCTTCGTAGTGAGCCTTGACTTAGCAGGTAAGTTTGGGCTGTATTGAAATTGATCATTGCCCATGTTCCAGTGTAATCCTAAGGCTCGGGTAATTCCGTCTAATGTAATATCTAGTTTTACGTGAGAGCTTCTTTCAGATTCTTCAAATTCTTTAAGAAAATCAGCATCGTTAGAACACCACTTTCTCAGTTTGAACCCGCCCTTCTGCAGTATGGCGTCTATTTCTTTGGCCACCTTTATTGCGTCTGTTACATTGTCTTTACCAGACAACATGTCATCCATGAAGTAGTCGCGTCTTATTATTTCCGCTGCTTCAGGATAGTTTCGTCCTTCATCTTTGGCTACTTGATGCAAGGTCCTTACTGCCAAGTAAGGAGCAGAAGCAGTTCCGAACGTGACTCTGGTAAGACGGCAGTCTTGGACAGGTTCTCGATTATCCTTTCTCCATAGAATTCGTTGCAGATCTCGGTCATCCTCTTTAACGATGATTTGTAGATACATTTTTTGGATGTCAGCCACGAAGCAAACCTTTTTCATCCGCCATCGCATGATTAGACTTCTCATGTCGTCTTGTAACTGTGGGCCTACCAACAGTTCATCATTGAGTGATACATTGTTGCTTCCCCTTTGAGATGCGTTAAAAACAGTTCTTAATTTGGATGTCTCTTTGTCTTCCTTTATTACCGCGTGGTGCGGTAGGTACACAGAGGGATTGGAAATTTCTTGTTTCGGTACTTCTTCCATGTAATTTAATTCGTAATCTTTCATGACTGTAGCATAGTCGCATTTAAGTTTCGGGTTCTTCTTAAATCTTTGTTCTAATTGATATAATCTCTTTAAAGCTATTGTTCTCGTATCTCCATGGGTTGATAATAGCATGTTAGATTTCCTTGGCAAGGTTACAATATACCGTCCGTCCTTGTTTCTTGTGGTCGTGGTCTCATAGATCTCCTCGCACTTTCGTTCCTCAGCTGTGGGTTGTTGTTTGTCATATGGGTCTTGCTCCCACATTCGTTTCAACAGATCATTTAGCTCAAGATTGAGGTGCATGACGGTAATTTCATCTCCAGGTAGTTTGTGTTCCACGTTCCCAAATAGAATCCAACCCAAGGTAGTGCTTTGCGCACATGGTGTTCCTGGGGGACCCTTGATAACTTCACCTTTCATGATTTGGGCACACACGTCAACACCCAGTAATAAATCTACTCGTCCTGATTTATTGAAGCTTGGATCCGCCAGAGCGAGTCCTTGCAGATGCGGCCAGGTGTCGGTGGAGATGGTTTGTGACGGTAATGTGGTAGTGAGTCGCGTAGACATGATGTAAGTTTTGACCTTAATGTTGAAACAAGCGTCGTGCCTTGATAGTAGTTGGAATTCTGCAGCATGTTTAACGTTTGTTTTGGTTGAGCCGACTCCAGTGATGGTGCCATTGACAGGCGTTCTCCTCAGTCGTAACAGCTGGGCCGCTCTTTCACTCATGAACGTTGCTTGAGAGCCGTGGTCAATCAATGCACGGAGCACTGTCACTTGTCCCGAGTCATGTTTTCTTACTGGTACAAGGGCTGTGGCCAGTAACGCAGTGGACAAATTAGCAGCGACATGCGATGATAGTGTAACGTTGGTTTCGGCTGGTTTTGCAGAATCTTGATCAGTTTCAACTTCGTCTTGTTGTTTCTTGTTGTCTGGTTGATTTGGTGACGTCATCGGCTTGGATAGATGCGTGAGCGTGTGATGACGTTTGTGACATTTTCGGCAGGACATCTTCAGGCGACATCTATAAGCTGAGTGTCCTGAGGCCAGACAATTATAGCATAGATTGTGTTGTTTCAGGTACTCACACCGCTCTGCTGGATTAAGTTTTATGAATTCCTCACAATGACATAATGTGTGGTCCCTTTTGCACATAGCGCAGCTTCTAGGTTTTGAAGAGGTGGTATTTGATGTGGACACGTGAACAGCGTATTCTTTTCCCTTAGGTGTAGGCTTTTCTCTGCTTGAAGGTGTGATAAGCTCGAGCGTGCGGAACTTTGATTGTAGGAACTTGTGCAGTGCATCCCATTTAGGTAACTCGTCGTCATTGTCATCGTAAGCAACTTCTTCCCATTCACGATGCGTCTCTGGGACCAATTTTTGGACAACTAAAAATACAATGAGTGAGTGGGTGAGTGTATCCCATGAGCTGGTTGACAGTTTCAGGTTTGTCAGTGCGTTCAGACATTCAGTAGTGGTATCCATTATTGATTTAATGTTATTTGCAGTTTGCGTAGATATCTTCTTTTGTGCAAACAATCTTTTCAATATTGAGTTAACCTTTAAGTATGGACGTCATTTTTTCTTAACACTACTGTGGACGTGAAGTCTCACAGGCTACTATATGCACACACATTTTTTTTGGGAATTTGATATAAGACCGCTTTAAAACTGATTGAATATTAAAGTTATGTGATTTAGCAATAAAACAACGTGCTTATATAATCAACTTTTATTTCAAGATATATAAGAATTTAAAAAATCAAAAATTATGGCACTTTTCAGTTTAAATCTACTTAATTTATATTTTTAGGTATTAAAAACAGCTAAACTAATTACTATAACAAAATGAGTCTTTTTCTCTCAAAATATAATATATAAGAAACCAAAAACAAAACACCTACTTCAAGTAACAAATATAAAAAAAATTGACAACAGTCTAATAACGTAAATTTATTGGCAGTCAGTGCACAAAGGTTTGGAACATTGGAGGCACACAGGTTTGTTGCACCCAACACAAACATGGGTAGTCATCCTATGTTTTTTGGCGGGACAGATTCTACATGCTCTTCTGGTTCCTTGACTGGTTTCCTGATCCTGGACATCTTCTGTAACCATATCATATACTCGAGTCATGGTCAAACTCAGCTCTCTTGGCAATCGTGTATTTATAACACGCCTTTGCACATGAGGCACCACAAGAAAACGCGCTAATTTTTTTAGGAAATCTCCTCTCTCCGCAGCTTTTGATTGGTGCATGTTATATAAAATGTACGCATTCATGGCACTCAAGTCTAGGATACGATATAGCAACACCATAGGCCATCTCCTTGTGCGACGGCTACTGGAGTAAATCGAGCATTTTTTGTCAGCTTCATCGACGCCTCCTTTAGTTGAGTTATAGTACATAATAATTTCAGGTTTTTTAGTATTTTCATCTATCTGGTCACTATGATGCATGGAAGATACAAGCATCACAGCTCTATTCTTCTTTGGCACGTATGAGCATAATGTTTTTGTGCTAGTAAATCCAAATAAAGTAGAGTTTACTTCTCGATCCTTCTTTGGCTGAAATTCAATCGGGATTTCCCTCTTGTTCTTCTTCAGCGTCCCTACATACGTCAGCTTCCGTGATGATAGCCGTCACGTTACGGTTGGTTCCTTGAATGGGTTTTGTGAGGCGTAGGACACACTGAGTTGGAACTAGAAATTTTTTTTCTTGTACTGTCAATCCTATACCATCCGAGTCTTTTCCAGAGTAAATATACCCATTATAAAAATTATAGTTATTGGCATCACATAGTGCTCGTATTATCAATCCATATTTACCAGGTTTTTTTGGCATGTACGATATCATGTGACTTCTCCCTCGAAATTTGACGAGCATTTCATCCACTGTAGCACATTCGCTCAATTCATACAAATGTTGAGAATTACTCACAAACTTATTGAAAATAGGGGATATGGCAGCCAACTTATCAGTCTTCATTCTCTCTTCACGATCATCTGGGTTGTCAAATCGTAGACATAATAATAAAACCAGAAATCTTGTCTCTGACATTCCGCATCTAAATATCTCACAACCTGTGCCATCTGAAGCAAACAAGTAACTCGTGTTTTCATCATTTGATTTCAAAGCAGCTGAGTAAAACAATAGACCAATAAAAGATTTGAGTTCAACCATGTCCAAATCATTCAATTCAGGTCTGTTATAACGGACAAACTTGGTTCTGTAACTAGAAATTCTAACATTGGTCCAAGTTAGAATGCACAGAAGCATTTCTTCATCGAAAAGCTTATTCCACATACTGTAGTGATCTTTACCATCTTCAGGAGTCAATTTCGAAGAACCTGCACGAGATGTTATAATATTATGTTGTGGGGTACGTACCCTAGCCGAAGGCGGCGTCTTGGCCCATTTGTACCTATTTTTGCCGTAGTAATAGTTAGTTCGCACTAACTCCGATATTGGAATATTGTCCGAACCATCACTACCCGATTCTTCTCCCAGGTCCTGGTCCTTGTCCTGATCTTGGATCTGATCTTCATCATTGTCACTTTCATGATTTTGTATCAGTTCGGACTCCAATATAAAAAAATTCTTCAATATGCTCTTCATTGTCAGACTGATCCGAAGCTAACAACTCACTCACTTCTTGTTCGAAAGATGGATCTCCTACACGCATAGTTTTTCGGGGAAGCCCCTGAACAGAACTCGTGGATGGTCGTTTTGATTTAGAAGTACCGGTTTTATTGTTTTTTGACATTTTGCACTAAAAAATCTGAAACAAACATAATCGCCCTTATAAAATATATCATAGGGCAACAATGGACGTGTAGCCTGACAGGCTTCGGTCAAAATTTTGATCGTCATTACTTACGTGATATTCATCGGAAGACGCAACCTCCTCCCTCGTTGGTAGTTTTACAACTAAAACAAAAGCTACTGAGCCGCTCAATCGCGGGGAGTGGGGGGAATTAGGTGAAACTAAGAAAACGAAAACATCGAGTAGCCTGTGAGACTCCACGTCCATACTTAAAGGTTAACAATAATGCGCTTGTTACCAAAACGCGCCTTCAACATACTAAACGCGCCGTCATAGTTAATCTCTGTAACTTGCACATGCTTCACCAGCGACAGGGCTTCTCCCGTAAGACTGCTTTTTAAATAGTGTAACTTTTGTACCTTACTTAATATTGGATTGTTGTGCACCAATGACATATAAAGATCTTGGTAAGCAGGCCACTCATCATAAATACCTGAGAAGGTGGGAAGTTGAATCCTTGGTAACTTCACTTGTACTTCCATAGAGTCACTGATGTCATAACAAGTCGCCGGTTCCTATGCAAATAGGAACCGGCGACTTGTTATATGAACACAATAAATCATTAAGATCGGCTAGTAAACAAGTATACAAATCTTCCTGAATAAAGTATTCTTCATTAACGAAATATGGAATGTCTTGTCGTTTCGCTTTTGGAACACATTTCACCAGTTCTATATATGCACTTTTGTATGTAGACCAATATTCTTCAATGGTTTTAATGCGTGCTTCTATGTATCCTTTTGTTAACCGTTGTTTCGGACATTTCTTAACCGCTCAGGCCCGTGGCTCAATAACGTCATCTCTCAATCTCAAAAAAAACATTTTTATTCGATAACTACTTTCAAATCGCGCGCCGCGAGGGCTCCTATTCGGAGCCATTGGGGCTTTATCGGTTAAGGTTTGATTGAGTTTTTCCGAACAACATAGTCGTATCTTCTAACACATTTAATAATTGTTCCAATGTATTTGCCATATTTGTTGTGATAAACCTTCAATTCGTTATAAAACGAAATGTTTCTTCGTATCTTCGTAGTTATAATAATCTGGTTTTTTTATCACATTCACTATTCACTAATGAGGTTTAAAATGTACTTATATTTTTTATGGCAAATTCCTTCTATTGTTCGTCGCTCGCCGCTCCTTTGTATTGCGCTCAGTGCATGAACGTCGTAAGTCGAACAGATATCCGGCTCGATGTCGACCAAAATGTTATGGGTTTAAGGTTCATTTTTGCTTGTGGGAATTCTGAGTAATAAAACTACGTGTTTGCACTATGCTGATTTATTTGCGACTGTTTAGGTGACAATTTATTATGGATATTATGGCGACACACACATGCATATGTACTTGCTTCATTCTTTCACACATACATTCATCTTACTCAACAATATGACACAAATCACTTTTGAGAGTAAAAGACGTAAAATAATTTAATACTAATTATACTACACATAGGTTCCTAGTAGTGCATGGTATTATACTAGTGAACGCATTGTATTAAATTTGACTGTATTAAATTGACAAGCGTTTCGCTCGACAAATACGATACGACACTCCATTGTTGAATGTACTTATCTTATGAACGAAAAAGCTATTTCTTTTCTTTGATCCTTTCAGTTTTTCTCTGGCCTAAGTATATCCTCCACTCAAATAAAACAATAAAACAAAACTTGCACGCACAAACAAACGAACACCGCGGAACACCAATGAATGAAAGTGAAGCGCCGGAAGTGCCTATAGTACAGCCTACACACACCATAACATTATGGCAGGAATTTACACAAACTAGCATTCATACAACTCGCTCTTTCTGTTTGCTCATTCTAGCAGTGCGATAGAGAGAGAGAGAACTTCCATTTTAGTTTAGTTGCAATACCGAATTGCCAACATTACGCACGCACGCACGGCACGACACTTGCTTGCGTTCCGTTTCAACTACTAAGCAATTAAAATTATTCTGAAAAGTAACGTAAAAGTAACGTTTTCAGCCATGTAACGTAAGGGGTTCAAAAAGTAACGCAAAACGTTACAAAAGTAAGGTTCTGGCAATACTGGCTCCAACGTCCCCCCCCCCTACTAATAGGTACTGTCTTGGCCAATCAGCTAAACGCTCAATTGGTTTGGCGCTAGGAGCGAGTGAGATAAAGAGCCATACTCTTCTAGGCGGTGGTAAGTCATTGCGAACGACTTTATTTAATTTATTTAGTTTGTTATGGTTGAGTTTTCTCGCGTTATACTGGTATTTATAATTGTCATTCTATATATTTTTTTATATCTTGGCTCGCAAATTATTTGCCCTTTTTAGTAAGGCCCTTTAAACCCATTGTTGAGTCAGAAATTGTATCAAAAGGCTCTTTCTTTCATAAAATATTGTTTTTTATGTGATTTTTTAAGTGCATTTGCTTTCACGTAAAAAATGAGTTAGAAGTTTTAGCTTTATTGGGTTTCTCTGTTTGGACCACTATAATCATTATATTCATGCTACACAGTATTTCCACATCTGTTTGATTGTACAAAACATATTTTAATGATTCCTACCAAAGTCTTGTTCAACGTTTATATTTTATCCTTGAATTGCAAATTAAACTGCTTTGGTTAAATTCTGGGAGTCTGTCCGAATCACACTCCACGTTGCTGTGTCCCCATTGTTTTGCTGCTTGGCAAATTAGTTAAAAGCCATAATTTCAGGATAAAGTTCACATATGAAAATGGGTGAAACTAGATCATTTTTCATCGCCAAAACATGTTTTTTTTAAATCGTTGAAATTATTATCGATTTTTTTACTTTTTTATTGCCTATTAAAAGCCCCCTTATTGAAAACGTAATAACTTTTTATTCATTCAGTGAATTTCGTTAAAATAATAACATAATGATGGCTGATAATTGATGCTGCATAGCAAAGAGGAGTAACAGACCAAAGTGTATTAACTCCGTCAATGTAACTTTTGAGATAAAGGCATAATCCATAATGTAAGAAGTAATAATGCAATAGATGGTTTCCAACAAAATTTTCGTAATTTGTATACAAGTACAATTTAATTACATAAAAGTACACACTGCGCGTAGAAGGTAAAATGCGTACACTAGTTCTCAAAGCTGTCCAGCCAGTGAGGCTGAAGCAGTCCGAGAGCGCAGTGAACACACACTGAACTCGAACATGTTGGGATGTCGCTACGCCCCCGTAAGAGGGCCGTCTAGCGGAACCGGGGCGTCGCCCCTCGGCCGCGAGGGCGTTACGTTGGCCCGTAAATACGGGCCCCTCATTGTTGCGGCTCTTTTTAAAATAACGCCTAGATGATTGGGCGCGTTTAATAATAAATGTGAGTGATTGCTATTTTGTTACTGTAGGCGCATCGCGACGCTAATAATGTTAGCGCCGCTTTCTTCACGACACCACGGCGCACATAGACAGGTTTTTAAGTTTTATGCGGCCAAAATTATTTTAATTGCTATAACTATTCTAAATGACGTAATTGATAATAAAAACAAATTTCTGTTGACATTTTAAATATATATTAAAGAAAATAACATATTTATGAAAAAAAAGTCAAAAACCTGCATTTTAATTTTTTTCTCCTTTGTTTTATACTAATACTGCTAATGAGCGGACTATCAGAGCTAGTGATGCAACGGAACTGGCATAACGGAAGCAGAAACGGAAACAGATGTCAAAAGTAAATCTTAACGGAAGCGGAAACGGAAACGGAAGCGTTGACACTATGAAAAAAAAGCACAATTGTACATTTAAAACTTTTTTTATTAAATTTGTATTTTAGTAGTCAAAATTAAACAGCGGCAAGTTATATTTAATAAAGAGTAACTTGGCCGCTTTTTCACCTTTCAGCCTATTTCGATGTTCTTCTTATATTAAACCAGCTCCGCTAAATAATTGCTCGCTGGCTACACTGGTGGGGGAGCTGATAAGTATTGGCGAACTATTGGCAAAATATGGGGGTATTTGTGCGCATTTCCATTCCACCACATAAGGGTCCCCGCTTCCGTTCAGAGTTCTGTTATAAAGTTTGCGGAACCAGAAGCAGAAACGGAAGTGAAAAAAAATGCGGAACTTCTGCAGTTGCGGAAGCGGAAGCAGAGTTCTGTTGCAACATTCAGAGCTCAATAATAGTCTATTGTAGATGTCGCGGGAAGATTTTCTTGCGTAATTTTCTCTATACATGCGAAAGTGCTTATTTCGGGCCTCTTGAACCTCGAACCTATTGGGAGAAGTGAATTCTCTATTATGGCAGCACCATAAATGAGCACTTTGTGCAAAGTAGGGGTCATCGGGTGCCACCAATAATGCTGCACGTATAATTTGGCGGTGTCTAGTGCATACTCATCATATTTCTTGACGTCAATAATGTATCCACTTGAATTTTTTTGTAAAATGACTTTCAGTCTGTAAATTAAATCGAAGTTCACTCCAGTTATGTCGGAGGCCAATTGGGGGTTCTCACAAATCTACGGCTGGTGTTTCCATCATTTGTATTCCCATAGTTGGACTTGGGCATGTCAATGAGTAACCCGGTTTCAATTTTAAATCTGTGTTGGATTTTTTGTTTAGCGGCCAATTCCAACTCTTTTTCTTCCGTCGTTTTTTTTCTGTCTGTATTTTTGAACTTTTAGTTTATAGCCCAAGTGCAAAACACTCGGTGCGGCCAGTGGCCCGGCCGCTGACGCTCTAGCCGAAAGGCTTAGGGCGTCCCTAAATGCGGACGAAGTCCGAGTGTCCAGGCCCACCAAGTGCGCTAGCATGCGCATCATGGGCCTGGACGACTCCGTGACGGAGAACAAGGTGGTCGCCGCAGTAGTTAGGAATAGGGGGTGCTCTGCCGAGCAGGTGAGGGTGGGCACCATCCATCCTGACTCCGCGGGGCTGCAAACCGTTACGGTGAGCGGCCCCGTGTCGGCGGCCAAAAATATTGCCAGAGAGTGCCAAAGGTTATTGGTGGGCTGGGTGTCCGCACAGGTTAAACTGCTGGAGCCCAGACCTCTGAGGTGCCAGGTGGGCGACCACGTGCAAGCTAATTGCACCTCGGAGGTGGACCGCAGCGGTCTCTGCTACCGCTGTGGTCAGCCCGGGCACAAGGCCGTCTCCTGCAACGCCACGCCGCACTGTGCCGTAGGGGAGGGGTGGCATGAAAGGGACATTTTTGATGTTGAGGCTCTAATAAGTGATTGAGATAATATTTGGAACAGGTTGAAGTCGAATGGGAAGCTTCCATTATTATACTATTGAAATAAAATGCACTAATTGACATTTCTTTATTCTTAGTTATTTATTTTCGCATCTTTAAAAAATATCTATTTTGTCCCTTTCATGAATAGCCTGTATTCAAAGGGACGCAACGATTTATGGAAGGGACAGCACATAAAAATCAAGGAAAACCACATTGCACTTTGCTAAACATGTTCTAAAAATATGAAGTATGTATACAATAACAACTTAGGTATGTTTCAAAATCAAGTCTTACCGTTTCCATCTTACAGACTAACATAATTAAACTTACTCGTAAGTGAATTAAAATTAATTTATATAGAAATCAACAATATTATAATCTTTTCTTAGACATAATTTACTTAAAAAATTATTATTGCTTTCCTTACAATCAACAGTCTCGTTATAATTAACAAGAATTGAAACATTTATATAAAATTAAATATAAATCATCCATTTTATAAGTCTTTTCTTAGTTCTTAATATATTTATAATCAACAGTCTTCCTTAAAGTTTAATTTACTATCTTACAAAAGTAATTAACTTAGGTAATAACAATGACGGCTTTTAGTGACATAGTGAGCAAAAAAAATTAAAGATACCTTTAATGCCACAGGTTTCGTGTGCCCATTTCGTGCAAATTTTACATTGATACCAATTTTCATTGCTG
Organism: Atethmia centrago; assembly: GCA_905333075.3. Classification (NCBI taxonomy): domain Eukaryota; kingdom Metazoa; phylum Arthropoda; class Insecta; order Lepidoptera; family Noctuidae; genus Atethmia; species Atethmia centrago. The sequence goes on from HG995368.1 coordinate 19,394,679, forward strand.
TCTGAATATTTTTTCTTACAAACATTACATTGGTCATCACTTTCTGTTTTATCTTTTGTAATGCGGCGATTTTTTAATCTAGGAGTGACATCTTCAGTTTCAGAAATATCATCTATTGAATCAGAATCATCATCTAGATTTGACAACGAATCGTTGCTACTGTTACTGCTTGCGATTTTTCGTGCAGTCTTATTCTTCTTTTGACTAGATTTACCTTTTTTTTTCGGTTTTCTTCTTTTTACCCTTCTCGTTACTTTTGGTTTTGTTTGGTCCCTGATCAATTAAATTGCATTTGAAAATTTGTTTTACATGTTTTAAGTTTAGTTTCTCAGCATTGGGCATTTTCTTTTTTAAGATATCCATCATGTTTTGTAGAAGCAATCTATCTTTTTCGGGGGTTTCAGTTATAATCGTGATTTTGCCTTTACGTTGCTTCCCAGTGGTTTTTCGAGGTGGAGCTTTAGGAAATGGACGAATGAGTTCCGGAGTTATTGGGGGGTAAAAAAAATTTGAAGCTCTAGCATGTAAAACTTCAGTATCGGAATATCCAGCTTGTGGCTCATTCAAAGTAGAGGGTGCAGGTCGTGAATCATTGGAGGTTGAAGTCTCAGGTTGTGGCTCATTCGAAGTAGAGGGTCCAGGTCGTGGATCATGTAAGGTTGATGTTCCAGGTTGTGGCTCATTCAAAGTAGAAGGTCCAGCTTGTGGTTGACTTAAAATGGAAGGTGAACCAATTCGTTCATTTGAATCAAGCTCAAGATCAACAAGGTTAGAAGCGGTAAAGCGGGGAAGGTTATGTGGCAGTTCTTCTACATTTGAGGAAGATTCGTCAGTTTTCGGCAGAACCAGTGGGGGTTTTAAGAGAATGCGGTCGGTCTGTCACAAAAGCAGGTAAAAAATCTTCATCAGTGAAAATATTTTTATTGATTGGCCATATTCCAGTGTTCTTGAAACCAGACGTTATATTATTCATATTAAAAGCAGCATAGAAAGCGTCTTTAGCAAATTGAGCCACATTATAAATTGTGATAGTTTTACCAGGGTTTGAAGTCATCCAGTCATTCATGCTAGCTCTGTAACGAGCTTTGAAGGGTCCGAAAACGGTCACATCGAGAGGTTGTAGGCGGTGACTGCAGTGAGGTGGAAAGGTTAGTATCATTATGTTATTTACTCGGGAATACAGAACTACGTTAATAGTTATATGAGTCTTATGATTGTCTAGGACTATTAAAGCTGGTGATTCAGCATTAATTAGGCTTGACGATGTGAACAATATGTTTTAAAGCTTTTAAAAAGCAATCTTCGGTTATCCAACCAGACACATTGGCGAGACCTAAAGCACCCGTAGGACCATTTTCCAGCTTATGTTCCTTAAAATGAACACGCGGAAATATAAAAGCAGGAGGAATGCTTCCACCAGAAGCATTTGCGAAAGCCAGCATAGTTACAAGCGAGCCACGTTCTGTTGAGCTAATTTGACCAACTCTCTTAACACCTGCCTGGGCAACTATCTTGGGAGCATTAGTGACCGTTGTGCATCCAGTTTCATCTAAATTCTAAATCATATTTGGAGGAAAATTGTGCTTTAGGTAACATTTCTCTAAATTATCGAAAAAGTTTTGAACATTGTGTCTATTGAAGCTTGTAGTTCTTGCCAGGGAAGTATTCTCAGGTTTTCTTACGCTCAGTGAGTCATGTCTTTTTAAAAAGCCCTTCAGCCAATCTAAACTAGCTGTATTATTTTCATCCCATGAAGATGGTATTTTCCGATTTAAACGAATGGCATACTGATACGCTAGTTCTCTGACTTGTTTGGTTGTCAAGCCATGGCACATTTTTGCGGAGGTCTTCAAATAATCTGCCAGGGAATATTCTTGGTCTGCCGTGAAAACTTTTTTATTGCCAATATTAGGTTCATAAATAAATGACGTACCTTCTAAAGATTTAGCTTTTGCGACCAATCTGTGCAAATGAGATTTGCTTACATTAATTATCTTGGCAGCCGATCTCACAGAGATGCCTTTCTGTATTACTTCATTCACTGCCTCTTCAATTTTGTGTGCATCGACACGTGTTCGCTTTTTAGGTGGCATTTTTAATCTGTAAAATTATAAATTAGTAAGTAAGCCAAGACGAAATAGCAGTTATGAAAGGGACAGTTATAAAAGGGACGTCCCGTTCATAACCGTTTGTTGTGTCCCTTTCATAAATATCATATCGAAATGGAAAACATAACAACAAAATTTACAATTTTAGATTAAAGTTTACTGACCTTTTGTTAACGTATTTATCAATCTCTAGCCGATCCTAAACAGTGGACAACAAATAAATAATTAACCCGCAGCACTTGACAAAGCGTTTCGCAATTTTAACAGAAAAAATACTTTTTAACGCTAATAAAAACAGTTGCGCGACTACGCCATCTTTGAAATGACAGGAGTGTGAAGTTAGTCGCAAACAAATGCGTATTGGGGCTGCCATACGACATAAATAGTGTTGACCCGAAAATGTTTTCTTTTTGCTAGCTATTTAAATTGTCCCTTTCAATACTTGTCCCTTTCATACCACTTCTCCCTATGTGCGGCGGCTGGCAAGCCGGCCGACCACAGGATGGGGGCAAGGCCTGCACCCCACCCGCCAAAGCCAAGGCCAGGGGCAAGCCCTCCGCCACCGCCGTCACCGCAGTCGCCGCACGGTGTGGTATTAGGCCCTAAAAGTTGGCCAAAAATGTTTTTTTATTTTATTGGTAAACTATTCCATATTACCGATCCTTTAAAAGTTAAGTAGTTGGTCAAATAAATGGCCGAAGAACTCCGTGCCAGCTTGCCAACACGTGCCGCGCGCTCAGTCGGAAGTTGCCGTTCGCTTACAGTGGTCGTGTGATTATTCGATACGGTCAAATGTTACTTGTTTATAAAACGTGATATTTTAGGAACAAATAGTTTTGTGGTGGTTTTTGTGATGGATTCCTCTCAGCCAGGTATGTAACTATATGTAACATGTTTTTTTTTCTACAAAAGTCTCAATCAATTTTAATCCATAGGGGCAAAAGTAAGTTGTCATAAACTTTGGACAAAAATTCTTACTTTTCTATGTTTAAGAGACTTTTTTTACATTATTTAGCATTGTTTAAATACAAATACTATTGTTTCTTGTAGAGTAGACAGTCCAGAACATATTTTTAAAAAACATAGCCGCCCATACCCGCCCCGTTTTTTTTTGAGATTTTTTTTCGTTAGTACCTCCCAATCTTGTTTAAATATTCGTTCTTAAGATTTAGTCTTATTTTGTTACACGGACTTCAGGATTGAGGTTTATGACTCGGAATGAGTTGTATGCTATTATGCAAGGTTCCAATGAGTCAACATTTGACAGAAAATTGATGTTTTTGAAGCAGCAACTGCTAAGTTCTTACTCTGATGATGATATAAGAATTCATGATATAAAGCAAAAGATCGCTAACATACAACACAATTTCAAGCAAAAATGGTTAGCAGCTCGTAAAACCACAGCAAGATTCGAAGAAAATAACGTAGATTGGCTATCCGGATCAATATCGTTACCAGCTACAGGTATGTGTCTGAACAGTTTTTTTTGTTAATTAGGGTTTCGGGTTTCCAAAAACTTGTTGACACTCAGGTAGCTAGCTCATTGTATTGTTTAATTGAAACTCGTTAATATCTACGGATAAACTTTTTTTTTCTATTGTTACAGGAATCAGCCCTGGTCGCCCTCAGAAATCTTTTGTGGATTCTAGTGAAAGGACTAAAAGACGGAAAACTACAGAACTTCGATCAAAAGACGTGGAGGAATTGACTTACGCTACTCAAATGAAGTTAAGAAAAGTTGGTAAAGTTGATGCTTCGAAAGTCATAAGAGATCTTACGAAAAGTCCCCGGAGAGCTAAAAAATATGTGAAAGCAATGAGAAGAAGTATTCAGACACAAGATCAACCTCGCCAATTGCCACCTTTAAATGCTTTGTCTATGTTCACCGAAGCAGGATTAACAAAAGCACAATACGAACGAGTACGAGAAACCAATAAGTCCTTCTTTCCGTGTTATTCGGTGCTGAAAAAAGTCAAGAAAGAATGCTATCCTGAAATTCATCGCGTTACAGAAACGTGTGCTGAAGTTCAAGTACAAAAATTAATGGATCATACGGCGAATCGACTGATTTCACATCTTGGAGTAGTTGTAGAACAGTTAAGAGAGGAAGAAAAATCATCATTAATCTTAATAAGTAAATGGGGTTGCGATGGGTCACAACAGGTTCAGTATAAAATAAAATTTGAAAATGAACCTGATACAGATGCTAATATTTTTCAAAGTTCTGTTGTTCCACTTCAATTAGTATATGGACATGAAAAGAAAATTCTGTGGCAAAATCCGACACCTTCATCTCCTCGTTATTGCAGACCTATTAGAATCAGATTCATCAAGGAGACTACAGATATAACATCAGAAGAAATAGACTACATCACAACACAAATAGATGCGCTTGCCAGCACTGATATTGGGAACAACTTATCAGTGAAGCATAAGATGTTGTTCACTATGGTGGATGGCAAAGTTTGCAATGCGGCAACACATACAAAATCTACAATGAGATGCTACATTTGCGACGCAACCAGTTCAGAGTTTAATGACTTATCAAAGAAAAGGCCCCCTAAAGAGGAAAATTTAAGATTCGGGCTGCCATTGCTACATGCTCGTATTCGATTTTTAGAATCAATCCTACACATAGCATATAGGCTACCTGTAAAAACATGGAATGTCCGACTTTGGATTGAGGAAAAACAAGCGGTGGAAGCCAGAAAACAAGAGATCCAAGATCAATTTAAGCAAAAACTTGGATTATTGGTGGATATCCCGAAAGCTAATTTTGGGAACACCAATGACGGTAATACCAGTCGCCGATTTTTCGAAAACTACGAAATATCAGCGGAAATAACCAAAATTGATAAAGAACTTATCTACCGACTGAAGGTTATATTAGACACAATGTGCTGCGGGTATAAAATTAATGTTGAAGCCTTCCAGAAATACTGCGATGCAACTGCCGAGATGTATGTGGCTTTATATGGGTTTTACCCCATGTCTCCGACACTGCATAAAGTACTTCGTCATGGAGCTGAAGTGATAAAACACGCAATTCTTCCAATAGGACAACTTTCTGAAGAAGCTGCGGAAGCTCGCAACAAAAACATAAGGCAATATAGACTTAACTATTCCAGAAAGTTTTCGCGCGTAGAGTGCAATATGGACGTTTTAAATAGGCTTTTGTTAACTTCGGACCCCCTATTAACAAGCATGAGAACAAATCTCTATTTTAAGAAAAATAGAAAGACATTGTTTGGAGACTTATTAAATTTGCTTAGTGAGACTGACCCGACCAATGAAAATGTATGTAGTAGTGACGAATAAATATTTTTTTCTAACTATAATAAGTCTTTTATTACCTATTTTAACATTTAAACACTTAATAATCGTCGTTCGAGCCATAAAATATTATTGACCAAGTTTTAGGGCCTAATACCACACTGTGCGCCGCGGCAGGACCCTTGGTTCGGAAGGAGGCCAATGCCAACATGGAGTGCCAATAATGGCCCCATTACGCCTCCTCCAGGCGAACATCAACCACTGCGCCACCGCTCAGGATCTGTTGCTCCAGAGCATGGCGCAGTGTCCAATTAACATCGCCGTGGTCGCTGAGCCGTACTTTGTCCCGCCCAGGGATGACTGGGTGGAGGACCTGAGCGGCTCAGTGACCCTAATTTCGTCGGCCGCCGCCGGTACTCCGTCCCTCGAGGCCGCCAAGAGAGGACGGGGTTGCGTAGCAGCACGGTTCGGGGAGATTGTCGTAGTGGGGGTCTACTTCTCTCCGAACCGAACTCTTGCCGAGTTCCACAACTCCCTTGCGGAGTTGAGAGACGTCGTCGTCGGGTTTGGTTCCCTCCCCGTGTTCGTCCTCGGGGACTTCAATGCCAAGAACTTGGCTTGGGGTTCCCGGTTAACGGACACCCGGGGCAGGATGGTGGAGGACTGGGCTCTGGAGACAGGCCTGGTCGTCCTAAACCGGGGTTCTGTCCCCACGTGTGTGCGGATGCGGGGTGAATCAGTGGTAGACATCTCGATCGCCAGCCCCGCTCTGTCGCCGCGTGTCGTTGACTGGCGCGTCATGGAGGGGGTGGAGACCTACTGCGATCACCGGTATATCCGGTTTGACGTCTCCACCCAGACCTCGGACGCGCCGTTCCGACGGGCCCCGAGTGGTCCGCGGTGGGCGCTGAAGCAGCTGGACCGGGAGCTCCTCCTGGAAGCCTCGATCGTGCACGCCTGGGTGTCACCACCGGACAGGCCTGCCGACATCAACGACGAGGCGGAGTGGTTCCGGGAGGCCATGTCCGACATATGTGACGTGGCAATGCCCCGGGTCCAGCCTGGACGTGCCTCGCGCCAGGTGTAATGGAGGTCGCAGGAGCTGACGGCTCTACGCACTGCGTGCGTGGCTGCGCGACGCCGGTACACCAGGCACCGCAGGCTCCGTATCAAACCTCCGGATACGGAAGTCATTCAGGCGGAGCTGTACGAGGGGTACAAAGCGGTGAAGACCGCCCTCCAAGCGGAGATCCTGCGGGCCAGGGGTTTGGCCAGCGAGGAGTCGCTGGGGACTCTAGACAGGGATCCGTGGGGACGCCCGTACAAAGTGGTGCGGGATAAACTCCGCCCATGGGCTCCCCCGCTGACGCAGTCTCCGGCCCCAGCTTGTGGAGGACGTGGTGAGCGCTCTTTTCCCTTCGCGAGGGGAACACGCCTCCCCACCCATGGCTCCGCCTACTGCGGTGCCCGATGCGGACCACACCGCCGATGACGACGACGACGACGATGCTCCGGAGGTGACTGAGGTAGAAATAAGAGCGGCGGTACACAGGCTTAATGCCAAAAATACCGCCCCAGGACCCGACGGCTTACCTAGGAAGGCCTGGGTCCTGGCTTTGAAAACTCTCGGGCCTTGACTAAGGGGGCTCCTAAGCGCATGCTTGGAGAGGGGCCAGTTCCCGCTTCGTTGGAAGACGGGGAAACTGGTCCTCATAAAGAAGGCAGGGCGCCCTGCGGACTCTCCGTCCACTTATCGGCCCATCGTGCTACTCGACGAGGTGGGCAAGCTCTTTGAAAGAGTCATTGCAGACCGCCTCGTCGACCAGCTGGTGCGGGTAGGGCCAGATTTGGCGGAGAGCCAGTTTGGTTTCCGCAGGGGGCGCTCTACTGTGGACGCCATCATGCGCGTGCGAGTCCTGACAACGGGGAATGCTGTTGCCCAGGGTGGGGTCGTCTTGGCGGTTTCTCTAGACATCGCCAATGCTTTTAATACCCTGCCCTGGAGTTGCATCAGGGAGGCCCTCCGGTACCACCGGATGCCGACCTACCTCTGTCGCGTGGTCGAGGCCTATTTGACGGACAGGGCCGTCATCTACCCCGGTCACCAGGGAGTGTGGAACCGGCAAGAGAGGTCGTGCGGTGTCCCACAGGGATCGGTCCTGGGGCCGCATCTGTGGGACATCGGATACGACTGGGTGCTGCGCGCCGACCTCCCTAGCGGCGTCAGCGTAGTGTGCTACGCTGACGACACGTTGGTGCTGGCGCACGGGAGATCGCACCAGGCGGCGCACAGTGTGACGGTTCGAGAAACTAGCTTGACAAAAGTCTTTTTATCGTTTTATCTTTCGTAAATCAGTTTGTAAAGTATATATTCATAACCTAAACTAGTTGTGCCCCGCGGTTTCACTCGTGTAATTCCCGATTTCCCGATCCCATGGGAATTTCCGGATGAAAGGGATCTTATATGTTAATCCAGGTCTCCAGCTATCTGCATAACAATTTGCGTTCAAGAAACGTTCCCGATGTCTCCCCGATTTAGTCCATTATTGTTGAATTTTCTGGTTAATATAACATATTCGTTTTTTCAATTTCTTTAAAACGTCTTCAGAAATAGGCGGGTCATCATGTTGTTGCAAAATATAATGCAATAATGCATCGCTTCTTGATGTTTTGCGGTTGGAAAACCATATATCGAAAAACGTTCGGTACGTCGACATTCTGAAAATGAACAAAATGTATGAGTGTCGCAAACTTTCGCAAACAAATGAACATTATAATTGTAGCTTAGAAACCAAACTTTAAGAATAATACGGCCATAGGAGTCGGAAACGGGCTGCAGTAAACTAAAAGTTTAATATACTGAAAACTTTTTTTTTTCTTTCAACATAAATCTCTCTCGACTTTCCATGAGTGATATAAGTCAGTTTAAAAATATATCCTTATAAAAAAGGTTTGTAAACTTACCTAAATACTTCAATAACACAACACCGAAACACAATCACAAATAGCACACAGCACAAGAGCGTATTCATCGAGCGAACTCCGACGAATGAAACGGTCTCTGAGAACGCTTGCTCGTGCAGGCGCAGGTAGTCGACACGTCGACCTTTTTCTACCTGCTATTGTTGGGCGTACCCTCCGCGTATATGAATCCTATTATAATGTAACTTGTTTACTTGCTATTTAAACCAAAATATTGCTTATTGTATCAAGTAGTAAAATAGGGTTTTGTCAAGCTAGATTCTCGAACCGTCACACTGTGCGGCGGCCGAAGTAGCGGCACGCGGGGTTGCGACAAGCGTCGAAACGATCCGGCAATTGGGACTCGAGGTGGCCCTGCACAAGTCCGAGGCCATGTGTTTTCATGGTCCTCGGAACGCGCCACCGTTGGGGTCCCAAATAACGGTAGGAGGGGTTTCCATCGGCGTCGAGTCGACGATGAAGTACCTGGGACTCGTCCTCGACAGCCGGTGGAACTTCGTGGAGCATTTCCGACGTTTGGCTCCCAAACTGGAGCGGGCGGGCGCTGCTTTGAAGCTGCTCCTGCCCAATCTAGGGGGTCCAAACACCTCCTGCCGGAGGCTCTATGCGGGGGTCGTGGGGTCCATGGCCCTCTACGGGGCTCCTGTATGGGCGAGCTCTCTGGCGCTGCGGCCAGCCCGCCAGTTGAGCGCGGCCCAAATGGTCATGGCCATCCGGATGGTCCGGGGATACCGCATGATCTCCTGTGAGGCAGCGAGCCTCCTTGCCGGAGAGCCGCCATGGAATCTGGAGGCAAAAGTCCTCGCGCACGTATGGGAGTGGCGCGAGGAGGCGAAACGCCGGGGCCTAAGTCCGCTGCCACGAGAAATCGCGGCACAGCGGACGGAGCTCCGGCGGGATCTCATGGCGTCATGGAGAGTACGGTTGTCGCAACCCAGTGCTGGGCACGCCACAATTGCGGCGATAAGTCCCCTCTTTGAGGAGTGGCTAGAGAGGCGCCACGGCGTCCTCACCTTCCGCCTGACGCAGGTCCTCACCGGACACGGCAGCTTCGGGAGGTTCCTGTGTCGGATAAGGCGGGAGGAAACGCCCGGGTGTCACCACTGTGTGCAGGGCTGGGCAAAATACATGCTTTCTTTAATTGAAATACAAATTACAAAATACTGTATCGCAAGTAATTGAAATACGAAATACAAAATATCTATAAATAAGGTATTTGCAATATAAAATACAGTATTTTAACGATTTTTAATTGAAATACAAAATACAAATTACAAAATACAAATTAAGTAATCTAGACCAGCACGGGCTGAAAAGTAGAGGAAAACAAGATTAATTAATCAATAAAACCAGAGTTTCCTTTCATGAACACTAGATTTTTAAATGTACTGTCAGACAAACAGCCTCTTGTTGGAGAGTGAATAAAACCTGCTAAAGAAAACAATCTTTCTACAGGTCCTGATGAGCACAAACTTGTGTTAAATTGTACGAACACATTTTTTTTTATATTTGGATAGCGCTCAAGAATTGAAATCTCTTTGCTTCTATCATTTAGGAAGCTGACCAACTCTTAAATCCATTTTAGATGTCTGTGGTTGATCACTGTCTCTGTTCTCAAAAACAATAAAATCATCATCTTCTTTACAAGTGGTGCTACTCCTGCTGCTTCCAGGCATTATTTCACGTTTTTTGTAACTTGTCTCTAAGGCATGAATGGTAAGATTTTGAATTCTTTGCCTCTTCATCTGTTGTGATGCTTTCAGGCAACCAACGCATTTTATAACTCGGGTGGTAGCATGACGCTAATATTGCTCCATTTACTTCAGGTGACAGTTTAAAAAACTTTTCAAATATTTTTTCCAAGCTCTCTTTTTACAATGAGAGTAAAATGCCGCAAGTTGCTATCCTGCAGTCGATCTAATCTGGTCCTAACAGACATAGTAGGCAGAAGTTTGCCATAGTAGCAATTGTTGCCCTGTAAGTAATCTAGAGCTGTAGCTATTGGTTTCAATACTACAATAAATTCCTCCAAGTATTCTAGTTCTATCGCAGAGAAAGTGTTACTCTTATCCAAGTTATCAAACAGGTCATTTAATTTTGATTTGCTTCTCATAAGCTGCGCTACAGAATCATACAGAGAGTTCAATCTTGTGGGACAGGGATATATCTACTGATGTCCAAGACAGTCTTTTATGACTTCAGCCGTTTTCGGTCTTCTGGACATATTCCATAACAAAATACATTTAGCAATTGCTGAATAATGAACCCTGCTAACACGAGAAGCTTTGATGAAATTATTCATATCTGTAGAGGCCAAAAGACTTAATGTGTGGCTGGCACATCTGAGGTGCCTAGGCAAATATAATTCTCTCTCCCTAGTTTCATCTTCTGTTATATTTACTGGTAACAAAACCTCCTCATAAAAAACATCAGAAATAGATGGTGATCCCACTACAGCATCTACATTTTCTAAAACAAAACAAAACAAAAAAATGAAAATTTAAAATAAAACACCAAGTCAAGGCAACATCAACATCATTCAGGATAGAATACAGCAATAATGTGATTAGGTAAAAAATTGATAGGTACTTAAATCAAACAATATGAAACTATGATTTTGATAAACTCTCTATATAATATTGTATATGTAATATAGAATTTAGGTATAAATGGTATGATAAAATAATATTTTATTACCTTCAACATCATCGTCAGAAAAAGCAGGCACATAATCAGTGAAACCAAATTCTCGGAAAGCCTTCACAAAATTTGACCCATTGTCTGTAGTAGTTGATACTACTTGCTCATGTCTTAATTTGAAAGAAGACTGGATTTCAAAAAGCATTTCAGCAATCTTATCATAAGTATGTGACCCCTTAAAGCGGTTGAAAGATAATACACAACTCATACATTCCAGCGAAGTTGCATTAATCTGAAAATGAAAATAATGCTTAATTATTGTTACTGCCTCAAATTTACTGAAAGTTAAATGTGTTGTGCATAAATTCTTATTCAATCAAAAATTGTCCTAGTAATCAAAGCAGAATACAGTTCTTGAAGATAAAAAGTGTTACTGAAATCTTACCCAGTGTGGTGTTACACCAAGAAAGCTCCTAGTTTTTGTTGACCATATCTCTGCAGTGGTTGATACATACTCCACATTACTCAAAATGATTATAAGTTTATCCATGATTTCTTTTTGAGACATTTCAATTTTCCTTCCTAATGTTCTTCTTGACATTACACTTACGTTAAGTGGAAGGTCAGTAAATATCTTGACAAAATTGGGACCATCAACAGTACTCAAGGGTTTCATACTCTGAACAATATAATTCATGATATTTTTATCAAGTGTCTTCTGACATTCATTTTTATTTTGCAATGTAAAATCTAGTTTAGTTTGTTTAATTTTTTCTTCATTTTTTAATGGCAGTTTTCTTTTACCAGAAACACGTTGATTTATTTTGCTGATTTCATATTCACTCAGAAGATCAGGGTGTTTCCTCTAAAAATAAACATAAATAAATTGTAGGAGGCGATCGGTGGCAGAGATCTCTCGCGTCCGGCCCTGGTTCAAGCCATGGTACGGAGCGAGAGGGCATGGGCAGCCGTCACCTCCTTCTGCGAAGCAGTAATGCTCGCGAAGGAGGAGGCGGGACGGTTGAGGGAAAGGCAAGTTTCGCGCCCTCTCGCCCCTAGCCGCCGCAGGGGACGCCCAGGGCGTCGGGAATCCCGGGCGCATTTCCGGCCACCGTAGGCGCGGGTTTGCGGACGGTGAGCAATGAGTAGCTCACCGTCCGGTAAGGACCAGGCCCGGGTCGACGGCGCGTTGTATTCCACGCGCGCCTCAAAGAGATGTCGTCAGCACATAGGTAGGTGTTACGGACGACGTAGCTTAGAAACTAATGTTAGTTAAGGTTTAGATTTAAGCTTAAACAATAAAAACGATTTTAAATTAGGAACCTATGTACATGTAAAATAAGGCACGTGGTATTATGCTCTAGTCATAAGTACGGGTGCGGGTGCAGTTTGCACGTGGTATTATTGTAAGGTGGTAGGGAACACGACTCCGACAAGTATAAACCTGTCGACAGCGCCTGACACAACCACGAGTAAATACGCGCTCTGATTGGCGAGTCGTGCTCCCCACCACCGCACCCCACCCGCTACCTACGCCCGCTCACACTGCGCGCGGACGGGAATAAAAAGAGGGCGGTTAGCTGCAAAGTCGTCAGTCGTCACTCAGCCAAGCAGCTAACCAGTCCTGGGAAGAAAGTAAAACAAGAAGCCTGAAGTTTAATTCAAGATACCTATACAGTCCACCTTGACAGCTGGTCCTACGAGCCGGAACGCAGATTAAAGATTTAAATATGAAGACTATAAGCGTTGCGGCCAAGGAAGAATCGGAGTCGGGCTACGATAGTCGACGTCCGAATGAGCGGACATTCGTAGATCCGCCTAGGTCGCCGTCGACCACCGCGTACAGTACCTTCTCGGCCGGGACCGGTCCCGCCCCCCCCCCCCCCCCCCCCCCCCGCGCTCACACCCTCCGCCTCCGCCACGCCGAGGAGGGTTGCGTCCGATAGCGCGTCCGCCGCGCCTGCTCCACGCCTCGTATCGGCGAGTAGAGCTACCGCGACCGCGTACGACTATGGGGAACCGCTCTCCGCGCCCTCCGCGTCGTTTTACCCGACAACGACCTCCGTACTACGAACCCAGGACTCAGCAAGAGCGATTACAGCTGCGCACGGTGCTTCCGTGAGGGATACAGCAAGTACGATACGTTCCAGAAGATCGTGTAGTAGTGACGTGGCAAGAGTGAAAAAGGCAGAATACGAAGCACAGAAGAGGATCGCTGCTATACGGAACGAGCAACTAGAAATTGAAAAGGCGCTCGTCAACAAGCGATTCCAATATGAAGTGTCGACGATTGAAGCAGAGGCAGAGGCCCGCGAAGAGTGCTCCGTGCACAGGAGTGATGGCAGGGTGGACGAGTGGCTTCAAAGTATTGACCGAAGCCACCCCCAAGCCACACATCTGCCCCAGGAAGAGCCGCCTCCGCACCCCGCTTCAATGCACGCAGCTCAAGAAACAGCAGCCTGCGTCGAACCCGCCACTTGTGCTGATGCCATCACGCCTGCCAGAAACGACCGAAGAAGACAACGATCGGCCTCGGCCTACATCATATGTTTTGCTTAGATTGTTAAAATCTTTTGAAGTGGCTTTACAAATAAAGCATCGACTAGTAGACTTAGTGTCGGTTGCAGCATTGCAAACCTTGCCATCAATCATAGTCATCTTGAAAATGTGCTTGCAGGTAAAATTATTTCTATTTATTTCGATTTCGGTGGGAACCAAATGCTTCACCGATTGTTCATCGTAACTGTTTTCTTCTTTGGTCCCATCATTGCATTCTTTCAGAAATCTGAATCTTATAGGCCGGCAATACCGGGGGGATGATGGAGAAGGATTCTCCCAAATAACATTTTTGTTATCCTTGCCACAAAGTATTTGTAAAGGGACAAATGAGCTCAAAAATATATATAATTGATTTTATAATGCTCTTTGACTTACTAAAAACAAAACTAAACTAAGTTTTTGTTATTAGGGAACTTTAAAAATAAAAAACAGAACTCAAGACATAAAGACAAGTGTATTGTATGTATATTATGTTTTCTTAGAATCTAATAACATTTCATACAGTTGATGCGCTACTTCACTGTTGTCGTCAAAAGACATGGTCGATTCATGACTGTTATTTTCTTTAAAACTGTTGTTTTCTTCATCGTCATCTTTATCCTCTTTATAGCATGTATGAGAAACATATAAATGTATGTGTTCGGGCACATGCTTTTTGTGTTTAGATGGCACACATTTAACGTGAAAAATTGCTGAACACATATCACAAACAACGCGGTTTGTCGTTTTTTGCCTTTTTCCTTCTTTCTTAGTTTTTGCTTCTTTTCCTCCTCTTTTTTACGTAGTTTTGTTATATTATTATTTTTTTTTTTCCCCTAGCGGTAAACTAACATAAGCCCAGAGGCCAGGCGGTTGGGTATTGAATTGAAAACAAACAACAAACTATCTTAAATACAGTATAATTATAAATTTAATGTTTTAAAAATTTGGGAGTGCACGGTAGCCTCTACAGGTCTACCGTCTTACAAGTACTTTAAAACCTTTATTGCCAGCCAGCTAATCGTTCAGTATTAAAGCTAAGGTCGTGGGGAGTTGGAGATAAACCCAGTACTGTTCCGTCTTAAAAGTTCTAATTGTCTTTATATTATTAATTTAAATATTATTGTTTAACCTTACAATTATTTTAGATTTATTTATTAATGGGCGCCAGGGACTTTGAGAGTCCCGGATCCCAGAGCCGACGTAGGTGTCCAATATACTTCTGGATGAAGGTAGAAGGTCGAACCCAAGATCCTCAATTTAAATTTAGTTGTCAGACCGGTTTCCACTATTGAAAACCGGACTGCGGTAAACAATTGGTTCCTACTGAAACCGTATTATTTAAAAAAGTAATAAGATAAGGTATAAAAAAAAAACGTCGCGCCTGCGCTTTCGCTAGACGGGCTCTGCCAGCCGCACAGTCGTCTCCACAAGAGGCTTCGAGTGGCCTCGAGGAACGGGTCTCGCGTCCAGGTCCCAGACTCTCCTCTAGATCCTGGCGGCGAGACGAATCTCTCGAGGTGCCTCTCCTGGAATTGACAATATGGGGACCTAATATTAATTGGGGTAATTATCAACGTACTATCGGCCTAAGTTCCGCATGCTCACCTTAAAGGCGATAATCGCATAGCACGACTCACGACTCGATCGCACAATGCACGAGTTTTGACCAATAGGATGCACAAAGCGTATTTTAGTGGTGTTCGTATTAGTATAATCATGTATAGAATGTGTGACACTCACACTAGGAGCGTACTATGCTCACTTGTTTCTGCTAAGAGACGAGTTTTTAATGGGCACGGCCAGCGCGGCTCGGCGGCGGCGTGAGCTCTTTGTTATTGAATTGAATTGTTATTTTATTATTGACAAGAATTAATTTTAGTACTCATATCTTCTGTTTGTTTGGTTTAGAAAATGTATTATTGATATTGCAGTATTTACAAAAATAATTTGTAATAACTAATAAACTACAATTTATATGTATTAATCCACTTTAATATTTTCCTCTCTCTATCGGGTCTATAGATATAGGTTATTTATGAACACTTTCACTGCCTCTCCAATTTTCACCATATCCTATGTGATGCCGCATGCCGCAGCAACCGCACCATATTCCCTTCACAATAAGATGAGACATTGAAACGAACCGTTTTATTACAGTCCGTTCCACCGATTTTGACTTCTATTCCGTAGGCTTATGGATGGCATTAAAGGCAAAAAAGTGGTTACAATACCAACTGTTTACTGCAGCTGCCATTTGTCATGCCACCAACACAATAGCATTCAAAATCGATTGAACGGACATTTATGGTTTGTTTACCTTTTATCTCACGGCTCCCTGAATACGTTAGGTATAGGTGCGTTGACCGGCACTGCATGAAGGTATCAAATGTTTATATTGAAATTTTTTGTGTTTAATCGACTTTATTAAAAGTAAATAACTATCTAAATTTCTATGTGTTTGTTTATACTTGGGCAATTTGGGAATACTTGAAAATTACAGTAATATTTGAACCAATACTCTGCGCAGTTCATACAATGTTATCAGAGCTTTTTGTTTGTAGCTAACGCAAGGCCGCAAGCCGCACAACTCTTGCAACTGAAATAAAAATAAGTTCATTATCTAAGACCCATTGTTATTTAGTGGGAATGTCTGGAAATTCGGTTAAACAATAGAGGACGGCTTAATACAAGGGCCATACGTTTTTTTATTACCTTAGGATTATCTCAAATGTTTTGCAGTTGTTCCTTGTATTTGGTTTAATACTTTTAACAGTAGGTAATTGTAATATTACCTTTTATTCATTAAAATCATACAGGGTGAAATTGAATTCATGGGCATCCTTTTAAGGGGTCATTGTACTCATCATTATGAACAACTTCAACTATGAGACCATACCTGAAATCGCGAAAAAAAAATCAGCTGTTCCCTACATTTATGTTTGCATAACTCGACAAAATGTAGGGAACAGCAATTTTTTTTTCTCGATTTCATATTTGTTCCCATAGTCAAAGTTGTTCATAATGACGAGTACAATGACCCCTTAAGAGGATACCCATGAATTAAATTTCAGCCTGTATAACGAACAAGGTATCGTTGCAATTAAAATGCCCAGGCATGCCGTGCAGGATGAGCACTTTAAGACTGGATTATAATCAAACCAACACTTCACTCTTTTATAATTCATGCTCTAGTCATAGTTTGACAATTCATGATTTTAAGCGAAATCATGCATGTCAAGTTTTTTTTTGACAAATCTAACAATGATTCAGTTCCTACGCCACTTTAAAATTCAGAAGCTTATCAAGTAATTAAACTGAACTATAATTTGTGCCTTGGCAGCAGTGAGAGTGAAAGGATTGAAATAAAATGTTGGGTACTAGTGAAATATATATTTTTAGTTTGTGTTCATTTAACATTATGCAGGATTAAAGATTTATTTAGGTTGATATTTAAATCTTATCTGTATAATAAAAGATGTATAGTAAGTGCTTTTTGTATGAAACTATCGGCTGTAATCTCAGTGTGAAAAAATAAACAGTTAGTTAAAATCTACTTGAGAACAATTTTAAGGATTTGCTGTTGTAGAAAAAAAAACAATATAAGTAACTTAATTTATTTTTAATAGACTTTTTCAAAACATTAAAGATTCATCCAGAAATTAACATATTATAACAAAAAATTACACAGAAATTATCATCAAAATGCAAAATATTATAAGTGAAAAGATTCTTACTCATAATATCATTTATAAACTGTATTTATCTACACTTATATCGTAAAGTTCAAAATATGAAATCAACACAACAATGACAAACAGACAACACAACAACAACAGGCAAAAAGCCTGTCAGTAAATAAGATTAGGAGAATATTGCTCGTGCAGTTCTAATGAAATTGAAAAGTTTTAAGATTAGTACAATTTAAGAATCTTAATAATTTTTATAATTTGCAATAATTACATTACACTACAGACTAGGTTTATCAAGCAAATGAGATCAATTATTTATGAGGTGGACGGATATGATGACACTACTGAATATGTAAAATAACAAACTAACGAGATCGGGGCTTATGACAACATTGATTGTAAATAAAACAACAAATCCACCAATAAAGGCAACATGACACTAAATTGACATCAATAATTTAACAAGAAGACTTCAAAATCGTTGGCAATATTTTAAACTATGATTACGGTCTACAGTCTACCCTGTGACATTAATCAACGAAGTAATATAATACAAATTGGAATAATAAAAATAAACCTAATAAAAATAGCTATACAGGGTTATTTGCAAGCCGCCGGAGTCGCGGGTTGTTCGAAAGAGATACCATGGCCCTGGCACAGGCAACTGAAGGAACACGGGTGGGTTTTAGTCAGTAAAAGTTTGACACGACCTTCCGCTCCGCCCAGAGCGGGAGAAGTCATTTGATGATAAAACACTAATAAGCTCGTAGGACTATAATACTAACATCATAAATAACAACTTTTGTTGTATGACTTTTAATAATTCATAAAAAAATAATTTCATAATACAATTAAAAATATTTATTTTGATCGCTCTAAATTTGAACAACTCTACGCGGTACCAAAATATGTAAGTAGTTAAATAAACAAACAGTGCGTTGCGAATGCAGGGTCGCAGCGGTACTTACTACAAAATACAGATCTAAAAAGTGTTATTACAAATATTACAACAAAAACTTGAAAGTTTACTTTTGGTATTCTAAAAAGTCATAGATCAAAAGTGGTTGTACTAATATAGTCCTACCAGGTGTTAGAAAAATAACCCTGTATAATGTAATTATACAGTATGTTAATTAACGAAAGGCGTTCCCGTTAACCCGCAATAGTATAGCGTCCACATGCTACCAAAATATGACCATTCGAAAATTCACGAAAAAAAATCTGCTGTTCATTACATTTATGTTCGCATACCTAGCTTAACAAAATGTAGGGAGCAGCTGATTTTTTTTCGCGAATTTTTAAATGGTAATATTAATTGTAGCATGTTTGGACTATTGCGGGTTAACGGGAACGCCTTTCGTTAGTTAACATAGTGCATGTTAAAAATTATATTAACTTAATATTTCGTCGCTGCTCCTCCCGCATCTATCACAGCATCGCAACGGCTACGCATGGACCTAGCCAGGACTTCGCACAAATTCGAACCTCTGAATGTGTCCCAAACTTGTTCGCAATGTGTGACAAGTGCTTCCTTCGTTCTTTCTGCTCTACTATCCCATCTCTGGACCATTAAACCCCACAAATTTTCAATGGGGTTTAAGTCTGGCGATCGGGAGGGCCATGGCACTGTTTTAATTTGTGGTTGCCCTCGCAACCACTCTTGAACAACCCGCGCACGGTGTATCGGGCAATTGTCCTGGAAAAAATAAAATTCTGGCACGTCCAGTTGTGGATACACCGTGCGCACTGTGGGTACCATGATGGTTTGTAGCACCTCTAAATACGTTTGGCCGTTTGCCCTCCCTGGTATAAAAGCGAGTTCGCCTGGTCCAGCAGCACTCATCCAGCCCCACATGTTCACTACAATTCTTCCCGATTCTGCATTTGGGTTCACATTTCGAGGTTCGTATCTTGTGTTATCTACACGCCATAAATTCCGACGACCTTGTTGGCTAGACCTAAAGCACTTTTCATCAGAAAATATGGCGTAAGAGAAATCGAAGTCCCTGTAGTCACGAGCGAATCGCACGCGAGCAGCTTTCTGCTCCTGCGTCAAAATATTTTTTTTTGCGGGACGTCTGTGATGGACTCCAGCTCGATGCAACTCGTTTCTAATAGTTTGCATCGAAACTTCGTATTCTTGTGCGAAACTGCGAGTGGGTGTGAACGGGTTCTCTTCATACGTGGCTATCATATTATTTAACTCGTTTTCGTTTATAGCCCGGGGTCGAGGTGCACGAACGCGTTCTGTAATTTCTCCTTCTTCATATCTTCGCACCCAGCGGCGCACCGTTGTTCTCTAACGAAAAAAAAAAAAAAAAACAATCAGCATCGATTTTTTACATAATATAGGAACTAAGTATAATAATACGAGTACACTACAAAAGTCTTATTCAAAGGGCACAACTAGTACACTATAAATAAAAATTATAAGTATTGAAATACTTAAGGTGTGCATTTTGGTTGACTTCATGATAAATAAACTCTTAACTTTTCTATAACTAATTTAAGTAGTTATAACATTCATAACTATATTTTAAAATACAAGTTGTAAATGCAATAACTGAAAATCTCTTAAGGGGTCATTACTCATCATTATAAACAACTTTTACTATGAGAACCAAACCTGAAATCGCGATAAAAAAGCAGCTGGTCCATACATTTTGACGAGTTACGCGAACATAAATGTAGGGAACAGCTGTTTTTTTTTCGCGATTTCAGGTTTGGTCCCGTAGTAAAAGTTGTTCATAATGATTAGTACAATGACCCCTTAAGAGGTTTTCAGATATTGCAATTTACACCTCGTATACCTATGAGTAAGAAAAATGGCATAGCGTAAATTCCAACATTGTATGAAACTGTCCCAAGCAAATTTGTGCTTTATCTCTACTATTTAAAAGTGTTTATCCCGTGCGGGTTGGCAACGTGGCATTTCTAAAGGTTTTTCGTGGTTAAATACCAACGATCTAGTGCTTGGCCGAAAAAATAGTAAGTACTTGCTATTTTATCGGCCAGCCAAGCACTAAATCGTTAGTATTTAAAACTATGTGTGCAATTTTTTTTAAGTTTTTTTGGTAAGTATTTACGAGCACTACTAACAAAAAATTACATTATTGTCAATTACTTTCCATCTGCAGTATTATGATAAAATAAATGTTAAAAATAATTATAAAAAACAATTATCTTGTGCTTGGGCGAAAAAAAATTGTAGTTTGAAATATAATGATCAAGCCTCTAGAAATGCGACGAATGCGCTCTGGTTTTTCTAATTAAAATGCGGCAACGACGCTGTGAGATAAGGCACCATTGTTTAGGTTGTTTTGGTTTAGGATTTATTATCGGGTCATAAAAGGCTCCAACAACGTCTTTGAAAGCAAAAATAAATAAAAAGAACAATCTTATTTGAATGCATTACTATAAGTAGGTAATATCATATGAGACTTTTAAAATTATAATAATTTTATTATTTTTATATATAAATCTGCCTAGCCTTTTCCCAACTATGTTGGGGTCGGCTTCCAGTCTAACCGGATGCAGCTGAATACCAATATTTTTCATGGAATTTGTTTTTAAATTGCAATATAAGGAAAAATGCAAACTATGAAATAATAATATTACTATCACTTTATTTATTTCTATATCTCACCCTCTATCTGAATACAAAAACATAACTTACTTGCATGTTCAACTCCACTGCTATTTGGGATATATTTAACCCTTGTCTATGCAAAACAATAATTTGATTCCTTTCTTCCTGAATCAGGTTTCGGGTCGTCATGGTTGCACCACGTTAGTCACAGCCCACACACAATACACACACAGTCCAGGATACAAGCTAGGGTCAAGAAGAGGCTTTCGATCACAGTCCGGTATACAAGCAGAGGTCACAGTTAGGCAGGCAGTCCGATAGAAATAAACAGGTCGTAAAATGAAATGGCGATAGGAATTTAAGGGAAGCGTCAACAATTAGCGAGAGCAAATTGGCACTGCCGCGCTCTAGCTAATGTTTGTTATTTTATGTTACTCGCTCATTACTCACACAAATGCATATTGTCTCTAATTGGGGGAAACTAGGAAGGGGTGTGGTTTTTCACTAGCTGCGCTCTCGCAGGAATATTTTCTTAAGTGAGCATGCTTAACTTGGGCCGATAGTACAACCTGGCTACATTATGTCAAAGATAAATCACAGATTAAAAATGGGTTTATTTGACACCGAAGTTTTTAGAAAAAAAGTCTATATGGTAAAAACTATTTCATTTCCGCTTTCGGTTATTTATTTTATTATTAATTTTTACTGAAAGCTGAAAATTATTAAGGATTGTTCCATACGATTTAATTCGATGGTTGGCAATCAATAAGTTCAATTATCGATTAAACTACAACTGTGAACCGGCGACCATCAGATGTCGTTTCTAAACGACAGAATCTGACGTTAGTAGTGTATTATTGGGGGTTCTGCATCACTTGCTCTCGCTTCGCTCGAGCGCGTTCTGCAGAACGCCCCAATAATACACCTGAATCAGGAAACACTATATCACGCACTATACTTCTTGTTACTAATTTAATATCAGGTGGGAGATTTGATGACTATACAGTCGATTTTTCAGGATCAGAATGCACGTTGTCAACTCGAACAAATGTAAGGAGTTCATTGTGTCCTCTCTTGAGTGTGAGATATCGTGTATTTTCAAAGGTGGATGTTACTGAGTTTTGCTCTGTCTTGTTTGTATTTTCCTGAAGTTTTGATGAACTGGTGGTCATTATTTTCTGGTCAGCCATGTCTTGAGTAAATAGAATCTCGCCCCTAGCATTCTTGAAAATAAGTTTAGAAATGCCTTCCAAATCAAATTTCGGTGAATGAAGCATAATGTGAATAAAATTAATTTATTCTCTCTTCGTAAAGCAAGCGTTGATTAAGATCGAACCAACACACTACAATGCTAACAGTTTAATGCTGTGATGGAGATATATGTATTAAATATATATTCTCTTCCTTTCACAGCGTTCAAATAAAAACATCGAGGAAAATGTATAGCATGTTGCATCCAAGGATCGTCATAAAACTCCCAATCTTGTATAACACCTCCACATGAAAAACATGCTGCTTTAGCATTAAACTATTTATTTCTATTTCCACAATAAAAGAATCCAGCGTCAGCCATTTCCAATCTTTTCTTTGAATCAGTCGTTGCCCAGTAAGGGTGTTTTCACACGACACCGCGGCGGCAGCGTTTTTGGCCGCCGCGGTGCCGCTGGTTCTGCGGCGTTTCACCGCAGAACCAGCGACACCGCGGGCTACGCGGCGCAAATATAAGACTAGTCACGCGCGATCCGTCGGACAGAATGGATAGTACCGTGGTTATTGCGCTTTGTGTTCTGCGTCGTCGTCGTAAAAAGAGAAAAACAAGAACTATTTGGATACATCCCTTTATATCTTCCAGAAAAAGTAACGGAAAGTTTTATTGTGATTATGAGATTTTGAGAAGAAATCCTAAGAAATTCCGCAGTAGTTTTCGTATGAGTATTGATACATTCGACCAACTATTAGGACGCGTTCACAACTGTTTGCAGAAGAATAGTACGAATATGAGGGAATGCATTTCACCTCCTGAAATGTTAATGGTGACATTAACGTAAGTAAAAAAAACTACAAATACAATCAAGTTTTATATAATTCACATTAAGGCACAAAGTTTAAGTAGTAGGGCTAATATTAATTAAATTCGGGTAACGTTTCGTTAGACATTGGTGATGCGATCTGTGATAGAGTACTCGTAGAAGACGTGTTCTGATAATTATCGTATGTCGTTGTATATCCAGTCTGATATCCATAATTAGGTGTATTTTGCCATACTGCTGTAGGGTACTGAATTTCGGTTACAATTTGTAGTACTCTACTCTGAAACTGCAACACTTGTTGGTCATTAAATTTTTCTAGGCTTGGCAAAATACTTTAAAAAAAAGATAAATGGCTATTATCATGTTCTTTTTTTAAAATATTCAAAACTTCGGTTTCGAACTCATCTGCTTTGCGTTTGCGATTTGAGGTCTTTGAAGTACTCGGTTCAGCTTGCTGTGCATTAGTAGTAGGAGTAGGAGATTCCTCACGTGGCTGTTGAGATGATTCTTCTTGATTTTGAGTTGTTGCAATACTCGATTGTGTCTCAGATGGTGCAATTTTTTTCAAGAAAGATAATTGTTCAAACAAATGATATTTTTTGGTAGCACTTGCAGCTGATCCCGATTTCTTTGTTTTAATCTTTGTTAGGTATTTAAAAAAATTGTCCTTCACATTCTTCCATTTACTAAAGACAGCTTTACCTGAAAAAACAATAGTCACTCTAGATTATACTTTTATATTTGTTTTTCAGATATTTGGCTAAGGGACATACATTTACTGATCTGCACGAAAATTTTAAGCTTGGAATATCTACAATATCTCAAATAGTAAGACGCACATGTAAAGTGATTTGGAATGAACTATCACAAGAATGTATTCCAGAATTAACAGAAGAGAGATTAAAAGAAATCGCAAAGCAGTACGAGTACAAAGCTAACTTCCCTCACTGCATTGGCGCCATGGATGGCAAACATATCAGAATGATTAAACCAAACAATAGTGGGTCGCTTTTTTCAACTACAAAGAGTTTTTCTCTATAGTATTGTTTGCTGTAGTTGACGCAGACTACAAGTTTATTTATATAGACGTGGGTGCGTATGGAAAAGAGTGTGACTCAACGATTTTTCAAAATTCTTCATTATTTGAGCATCTAGAACAAAACCAGATACAACTACCGCACCCAGAACCAATATCAAGCACTCGAAGTGTAGATATGCCTTATGTTTTCGTTGCTGACGAGGCTTTTGGTTTAACCGATAAAGCCCCAATGGCTCCGAATAGGAGCCCTCGCGGCGCGCGATTTGAAAGTAGTTATCGAATAAAAATGTTTTTTTTGAGATTGAGAGATGACGTTATTGAGCCACGGGCCTGAGCGGTTAAGTTCATATATCATGCGTCCATATAGTGGAAAGAACTTGCCTACAGCAAAACGTGTATTTAATTATCGCCTCTCAAGAGCCAGGCGGTACGTAGAATGTGCCTTTGGTTTATTATCAAATAAATGGAGAATTTTCCATAGACACTTGAACGTGAAAACGGACTTATCAATCGACATTGTTAAATGTTGCTGCGTTTTGCATAATTTCGTCAGATCCAGAGATGGAGGTAATTCTAGGGAATCAATGGCGATTGTAGATCATGAAGACGTGATCACAGACATTACACAATCACAAGCTGTAAGAACAGTTCCAGCAGCCAATGCAATACGTGATATGTTCTCAGATTATTTTATGAGCGAAGAAGGGGCATTATCTTGGCAATTAAAAGTAATTTAATACCTATTAAATCTGTTATTATGTACCTGTATTTAATAATAACCTATCTACTTGTAATACAAACAATAAGTGGATAAATAAATAAATCTTACCAAACATATCCTTGTCTTTATCACTGAGCGCGTCGAATTCGGAATACAATATAATGCAAATATCTTTCCATGCTGCATTCCAAATGTTCTTATATTTAAACTCTTCTAAAGATTTATCCCACAAGACTGGCCTTTCACGAACCAGTGAGATTAAATTATCGATGTCTATGTTCTTGATAAATTCAGGTATGTCCATTCTGATAAATACTCTTTGACAGGCACCGCGCGCGACGTACTTCCTCTCCGTGTGTAAGCGACTAACTAAACTCGTACATTAGTTGAAAACTACGGCACCGCTCGCCGCTGCCGCCGCGGCATAAAGACTCGCCGTCGCCGCCGCGGCGTCGTAAGTAAAGCTCCATATAAATCTAAGGCAGACTATCGCAGCGGCGCCGCGGTGGTGACGGTGCCGCTGCCGCTACGGCATAATGTGTAAACGCCCTAATAGTTAAATGAAAATTGACGCATTTTAAACGTGTTATACATATCATATCGAGGTTTGTATTCATTTTGAGACATGTTCTATTTTACTTTCTAATTCAATTATAAACGTATAATGATATCGTCCAGCTCTTGTCAACAACTTATAAAGACTGGACAGAGGTGGGAGGAGGGGGGACAGAAAACTCTAAGATGTGTCATTTTACCTGTCTATAGAAATGAAGCAAGAAAATATTTATTTTAGAATTTATTATCAAAGCACCACTTATTTAAACACAATACATTTTTTAAAGCACATACAGAGTCATGATGAATACAGTTATATAAATCTTGAGAATATTTATATTGATCGTATAAGCTTATCAAACTAGGACAACCTTTATATTCTAAATTGAATATATTACAATTACTATTTTCTAAAATATGCTTTAACCACAACACTTTTTCTGAACCTTTGACGTAGATACATTTATTTCTTAAAATATCTATAACTAAATTCTGATAATTAGAATAGGGTACAAATCCTTCGCGCCAGTGTATCTTTCTGTTACTTTCAATCCAACTTACTTGTTTTTTTTCTTGTTTCGTTAACTTTTCAAATGGAAATGGTGGCTTAATTAAAAACACTTGTAATGTTTTGTTATACAATATAGCGATTTCTTTTATTATAAATTCATTTGTTTCTGTTTTAAAGCCTTGAATATCCACAATAGCAATCATGATAGCCTGCGCACAATGTTGCTGAGAGGTTTGTATTCCACAAGACGATCGTTTATAATCAAACAATATGCAGTCGTCTTATCTGGTATTGCTGTAGAACATTCAATTTCCACCCTCACATCGACTGGACCTGTTTTTAGGCTATCGTTTTGTCTTGAGCAGTCTAAGATAAAGAGAGGGGCTTTTTCTTTGAATTCCTTTAGGTCAAGCAAAGGGTCTACTGGACAGTTGTAATACGACTGACGAAATTTCACAAACATTTCGTATAATATACTATATTTGTTCTCAGAAAACTTTAAACCTAAAGGTTCGTATAGATAATACTGTGAATTTAAAAAGAGTGTAACGTTTGTTACTTCACAATGATCGAATACTGAACTGTCTTTAGTTTTATTATTTTTTCGATTAGTTTGTAAACAAAAAATTACATATCTGTGTTTTTCCAATTGTGAAGCAGTTTTCACTGACCAAGAATGCTTTGTGGTTTTAGGTAGTAACGGATACTCATATAAATCCCAATTTCTAAACGCCATCTGAATAGGTTTATCTCTTTCTAAATGCTTTAAAAGTATCAGTCGTTCTCGGTCTGATACTTTTATGTGTGGCACTCTCCACTGAACTCTTTGTATGTCTATTTGAAAATGAGCAATATCATCAGTAAGAATAACGCTATTTAAGTTAGTGTTACTTCTGTTCAATATAAGCTCATGTTTACAATTTATCACTATTTTATTGTAATCCTCTGCAAACCCTAAAACCTTATTTAATGGTATCACAGCGCTAAAATGCCCATCACTTTGATATCCCTCTAAACTCCAGCCCCATAGGGCGGCAACTTTATTTTCTGCTTCATTTAATGAGGTGTACGATTTTATTGTTGAAGTTATTCCAGAATTTTTTATACGGTCTATTTCAATACCATTCATTTCGTATCTGATGTCTTGAAACAAAGACATAACAGGGTTATTAGTGAACGTAACAGTTTTCTTGATCGGATTCCCATCTTTACCGATGAGCTTCGCTTGTCCTTCAACGTAAATTGAGCTGGCTGATGGTAGCACGTATATATCTTGCTGGTGGATGGGAATTCTGATTTTATCGTTTTCTCTAAAGCTGTTATTGTAGGGATTGTATGAATGGACTTCATAACTTTCGATCGTAATGTCGAAGTGTGGTAATTCACTAATCTGTAGTGTATTCATACTTTAAACCCTAGGGCTTTAAGAAAATCTTTATTTGCTTTTGTCAATTTCTTAACTTTTTTCTGACGTCTTTGCACCTTAGCAATCGCAGAAGAACTAAGACATTTTGATTTCACTGAGATATTTTTTTATAGTATACTATCAGTTTGCTTTTCTTATATAAAGACGTAACTGAACTTGATCCTCTCCGAAGTTAATACAATGCCCAAATTGATCTACAACCTTAACAGATACCGATGAAATTATATTTTTGTTTACTGGAAAGTAAATAACATTTTAACACTGATGACCTGGGATAGTATCAGACACAAATTCATGAATAAAATGAGTTGGTGATCCGTTGCATTACGAACCGTGAACAAGATCACATTCGATTCTGATTACAGACAGACCTCTGCTAATAATGGGACTATTTGGTCTTAATTTTAATACTGAAAAGTATATCAAACCGCACTCGTATTGATCTGACAAATGCAGTGGTGGTTGAAAGTATGAAACCAATTCCGAAATATTTCCAGAGATGGTAACCGTAGTAGACATGCTTCTATACTGACCTCTTTCATAAATTATGTTTATTTTAAACCTTCACTAAAATAAAAATTCTTCAAAAAGTTTAAACAAAGATGCCCACAATTAAAAGGATGATCACGCTGAATATTGTCGTAATTATAGTGAATTTCGGATCCCAAGTATTTTATAAATTCCTTTGGAGGCTTAAGATTTCCGTAACTATGAAAATACTCAATATAATCGTTGTATTTTGCATAGGCTACCCAATGAGAACCAGGATGTTTAGAGCTATCTAAATTTATAACTCCACATTCTTTTTTAAAAGGGTGTTTAGGGAGCTTATCTCTCATAAAGACACCTCTGAAATAGGGAATATTATTCCCATACTTCAAAATGTCTAAATTAGTCAAGGCTCGTTTGGGCAGCCGGTATTTTAGTTTTTTTCTTTCGATACAAAAATTCCGAGCCCATCTTTATGTGGTTTAAGGTGTAGTCCTTTTCCGATGCAGAGAGCTTCCATCTTTTCATTGTGTCTCTTCGATTCAGTCAATAACTTTTTAGCCATTTTGAATTCATTTATGGTTTTAGCAATACCAGCTGCACCGCCTGCTAAAGCTCCCGCTGCTGATAATCCTGCAAAAATCGGAATCAAAGGCAATACTCCACCAGTTTTTGGTAAAGGAATAACACGAGGAAGTTTAATTGATGAATCATCAGCTAATTCTCTGGTAGCGGCCATAGCTAATTCTATTGCCACTTTCTTGCATTTCGGTTTTAATTTTTTGATATGTCTCTTCGTTTTGCTAATAACACTTTTAAATTTATTTTTTAATCCTTTTCCTGCAGGCTTAGCATGACACATGTCAAGACAAGATGACAGATTGTAGAAGGATTTCTACGGTGAGATGTCAAAAACTGAGAAACGAAATGTCACTTTGTATAGAAAGAGCCGTGTCTATTCTTCGAAGAAATAGAGAGTGTCATGCTAAGCCTGCAGGTTTAATTTTAAGAGAACACTTTTTGCTATGTTTTTTTAGGCCAAAACCAGTTTTAATTTTAGTTGACATAGCGCTGCTTACTAAGCGCGCTGACAATTTTTCCCCTACACTCGCATCTGAGGCAATTGCTCGCTCGTTAGCCATTTTTAACAAAGTTAAATCTGCCTTATGACGATCCTTTAAGTTTGAAGACTTGTGATAGACAATGTCGTGTTGTTTGCAATATTCATCTAATTTATTAACACCTTTATCTCCACGTCTAAGCCTTTTAATTAATTTAGTGCCAGGCCCACAATAATTGTATCCTGGTAAATGTAATTCAAATGGCAAATGATTTATTATCCAATTGAGAAGACTACTCTCTTCAATACACATCATAAGACTGATACATTTTGGACTGAACAATTAATAAATATTCGATTTATCAATCCAACTGTTTTCAGAAGAAGGTAAACCTAACCATTTTACTAAAACTCTGTCCCCTTTACTTTTAAGAACTTTCTCGACTAGATATAAATTGGGATGTTTTGTAAAATAGGTTGACCTCTGATTGTATCTTCAATTAAGTAGGTAATTGGAGTTGTATATTGTATTTTTTTAATTTTAAATATTTCAGTCGACCAGTTGGGGGTATATCCTTTTTCAAATGTTCCTTTGTACTTACTGATACGTACGTAATCACCCACTATATACTTGCTTTTTATTCTTTCATTTTTTACCAACCTTAAATACCTTTCTAAAATACGTTTTTTATTAATGTTATCTACATTAGCAGGAATTTCATTGATTGTCCGATGGTAAGTGTGATTGTACTTATAAATAACATCATTAAGGGTACTATCTACCCAATTATAGTTGCCTTTTAAACTAAATTCCTTATACAGTTTAGATTTCAATGTTCTGATAAATCGCTCAACTATTGAGGCCTTTTTTGTTGAGAAGGTTGAATAGTGGTTAATATGATTAGATTTCATAAGCTTTTGAAATTTATTATTATAAAATTCTGTTCCGTTATCTGTTTGAAGATTTTTCGAAACACGTCCTGTAGTCAATAAAATTTTGAATGAGTTATAAACATCATCTTTGGTTTTACTTTTCAGAGGAAAGGCCCAAGCATATTTCGAAAATGTATCGATAATAGTAAGTATAAATCTGTAATTTTTATTTTCTTTTGAAATTGATTGCATATCAATTAAGTCCGCTTGCCACAGGTCATCTATATCTTTCATAATAACATGTCTTTGCGGAAAGTTCACCCTTGCATTTTTATGAATTTCGTTTACCACATCACCTTTGCTCATATTCAGTACATTTGTCTTGAATCCATCTATAATACTGAATGAAAAGCATATTATTACAGCTATTTATTCTTTAATTATTTCAGCTTCTTTTAATTCTTCAATTAACGATAAAATTTCATTATCATGGTTTGTGTTGCCAGCATCTCTTGAAGCAACTAATAGTTTCAATCTCTCGACTAATTCGTTAGGGTCATCCCAATATATAAAGTCAGTGTTGTTTTCGTTTTTTTTTAGGGTGGGTAAGTTTCCTCCAAGTTTAGTGTTAGCAAGTTTATCATCGTTTGACGATTCGGAAAACAGTGGTTTGATTATTTCACGATATTTTATTCCTTTATCGCCTCTTATTTGTCCATAAGGATTGAAATCTCTCTTATGAGCATTTGTAAAATACAGCATATCCTTATAGACAAGTTTGTCTTCACTCGAAATTAATTTTAAATCAGGTTTTCTTTGAAGTAAAAGTTCCTTCAGGCCAGGGGTTAAATTATAGGTTTTGTCATCGATTTTAATTAAAATGTCACCACTGTTATTTAAACTATCAATTTTAGTAAATGTTACCACTGAATTATCCAACAGTAAAGTTTTGTTTACATTTCTTATTCCAAACGGTATATTTACATCATCATAAATATTATGGACATCACGACCCGC
This sequence comes from Atethmia centrago, assembly GCA_905333075.3. Taxonomy (NCBI): domain Eukaryota; kingdom Metazoa; phylum Arthropoda; class Insecta; order Lepidoptera; family Noctuidae; genus Atethmia; species Atethmia centrago. Next base: position 19,425,222 of record HG995368.1, read on the forward strand.
TAACGAAATTTCTAAATCATCTTTTAGTCCCGTTTTATTCGATTTTTTAAGTGATTGGGCAGAATTTAGTTTCAGATCGTAACAGTCTTCAAACTTTGTAGGTGAACTAGTATTGATATCATCCAATTTACTGTTTTTAGAATCATTGAGCGTTGCATTATCTAAATGTTTGATTTTTTCCATAGATATATTAGAATCAACTAGGGTTTTAAGTGGATCTGTGACAGGTTTTAGCATTTTCTCGAGTGACAAGTTCATTGAGTGTTCCTGGTTCTTCATTTGTTTAATTTTATTTTTTATAGAGTTTACAGACTTCATTAATTCTATTTTAATATCTTTTTCCATGTTTTAACAACTGTGTGCAACTGAGGAACAAACGATACTAATTTTGTTTTTGTGTGTTATTCACTTATATTTATATACTTTCAGTCAAATTTAAAAAAGTATCAAAGTTTTGCCTGTACCTTCCATTATTTAACGACGATTCTTTGTTAATAAGAAGAAAATTAAAAGTTTTACTCCAAACAGTTTGACAAATATTTTTAAACTCTTTCCATTCTAAATCAGAACTAACATGCTCTTCATAAATATGTTTTAAATTCACGTCGTCTTGTTTAAATATTATAATAAAATTTACATTGTCACGCAACAATTGTTTTGGAATTTTTGAATACGTTTGAGATAGATAGAAACAATCAATTTGTTTATGCCTACCCATACAGAAATAATTGCGGATATTTACTTGATTTTCACACGCAACATCGTCAAAAATGAAAACAGAATTTGCTAAAGCTTCACTCGGAGAAATTACATCTTTATTATCATTGAACTCGTAGAAGGTAATCTGAGGCACTCTTTTGAATACTTCAGTCAAGAAACGGTATTTTGGTTGGAAAGAAGTTTTAGAGTAAAGATAAAGATTTTTAAATTTGAGCCCATTTTCATGCAGCAATAAACTAATCATAACATTAGTTTTTCCACAGTTTGATGGACCACATATTATACAGCGAATGGTATTTGGCAATAAAGCGCTATGTCTGATGTGGTGAACAGAGTCACATAATCTTATATTATTGACGTTGAGAGATATGGGTTGCTTGATCAACTTCATCTTGTCGATTAATTCAAATGCTAACCTTACATACACATATATACTTACACATTATTATTTAAACATAATCTTAGTGCAGGTTGGAACTTGCATTGAAATTGAGATGGCTTTTAAGGTGATTGCACAATAGGTTTGGATCTGTATAATAAAATAAAAATCATCTAAGAACATATTTGTGATTAAGGGTCAGTTCACATCGAGACATAACATGATGCTACTTACAGATTCTTAAAAGAAGTCTGTAGCTTCACTGAGATGTTCATCTATTCTTGTAAATAAGTTCAGTGTCGCTATCTTAAAAGTGCATTCGGAGTCGGGTTGAATACTTGTATTGCGTTTCGGTGTGAACTGACCTTTATACCAAATGGTAATAAGAGTCTATTTGTATTACATGCCTAAAGTTCATCAGTTTGGACACCCCAAGTAAAAAGTAGTTCATTTAATTGTGGCAACCATCGAAAGCCAGTCACTTTTGTTGTGGATTTAAATTTAAAAAATATTTCTATTTCAATTATTAAAGGTAAGTTTCTATATAAAACCAACAAAAAAAAACACTTGTAGGTTTTTATTGAATTTATAAAACAAATAATTATGTAATGTTTCTTTTTTTTTTTACAGAATCATGTCACATTCACCATCCTACAGCACCGTTTTAGATATCGTCGAGCCACGAAATTTAGGGGTATGTAACTATTAGGATTATCTTAATCCAAACATTAAATCCATAGTTGATGCTGTTTAGTTATAATATTCTTGGTATTCTTTCAGAATGCGATAGAAGACTTAGACCCAGTTACCAATCCTTTTTACTATGCTCAAGATAGAGAGAGCTGGGATATGGAAGTAGCAGCTAAAGCATATGAGGAGAGTCGACAGCAAAAAACAGAGGAGCGAAGATTAAAGAAGAAAAAAAGTAAATCTTAAAAACTCATCTTTTATCATGCGTAAGGAGCAAGGGCGTGTTCGTCACCTAATAAAAATTATGGTCTATGATTTGGATAGTCGTAATATGGAAGAAATAGACACTGAAACTGATAATGCGAGTGTAAATGTGCAGTATATAGTGACAAGTGATTACGATGATATCATGGACAAAACTGATCATTTAGTTAGTAAAATAGTACAAAAGTTAAGCAAATCGAGCGTGTAATGTTTTATTATTGTTATTATTATAAAAAGTTCATTTAATTATTATTTTAATGTATTATGTGTTGTATGTATTATGTAATGTTTATATCAATCGGGTTCATGTTATATCTGTATAAAGCAAATCTAATGTGTAATGTTTCATTATTGTTATATTGTAAAAGTTAATTTCGTTATTATTTGAATGTTTTATGTGTTGTATGTAATGCAATGTTTAAATTAATCGGGTTCATGTTATACCTGTATAATAAGGCGATATGAATAAATCAAACAACTGCTGTAAGATTACACAATTAATTTATTTCACATTATTAATTAAATTAAAATATAAAATTATTAGTAAACTACAAACTAACAATTCAAGTTAGGTACTATTGTTACAAGATGCTCATATATATGCAATAAATAATATCCGAAAAAATCAATAATTTGTTTTCATTTAAAATATTGTTTTATAATGACCCCATGGTAAGGTTGTTATCTTATCATCCATTATTTGTCGTTTATCATCGCTGTTTGACAAAATTACTTTATTTATCTTTTGAGTAAATATTCTATGTTTCTTAGATCTAATAATACACATATCATCTCTGAGAATTTCATTGTTCAGTAAATTTAAAAAAAAAATTATAAAAATTTAAAAACCTTTTTATATTTTTCTATATTCAGTTTTTTGGTAATACATTTCTTAACACCTTTAGCTTTCTTTAACGTGGAAATTTTAGAATCTATACAGTATAATTTTGCTCCCAAACCTACAAATTCTGATATAATTTCACCACCCATCTCATCTTTGAAGAAGCCAGGTTTTTTAGCATTAACCATTGGTATATTAAAAACATCATCTATTTCAAAGTTGCTAGTATCAAAATATTTTAAATGTGCTCTTAGGTCTTCGTAAAAAAAAAAATCCTTTGTATGTACTAAATATAGCAGACTGTCTGTATCTGTATAGCAAAGCTTTAATTTATTTTCGTAAATTCTTTTCATGATCGAATAGTGGAATTTATATAAGTGACATTTTGTAATTTCTAAAATACTAAATCCAATATAGATTGGACGATCTAAAACTATTTTTGTTTGGTTCATTTGAATTGTTACAAGAGATTCTGAAATAACCGAAAAGTTATTGAAATTAGGTGCACTAACATATTTTTCAGCCCCGTAAAACTTTTTAGTTCGATTAGATTGATCTCTCCATATATTTACGAGCTTAACATCAACTGGTTTTCTTTTATTTTCTATGGTTTTGCCAAATATACAATTATTTTGTTTTTTAAAAAAGTCCCTTTCAAAATCAGAAGTTGCATTTTGCCTCAGCCCAGTATTTAAGGAAATATATGATTCTAAGAATTTACTTTGGTGAAATGATAATATTCTATATATTTTTAACAGTTGTACCATTATTTAACCATTATCTAAACATTCTTTTAAATGAATATAAAGAATAACATATTTATGTTTATTGAAAAGATTAGCTATCAGTTTAGTATTTCGACTACAGAACGGTACAAATTTTTCAGGCGCAAATGGTAAATCGGAATGGTTATCATGCAAGTAGTCAGGGTAATGAAGATCTACTTCTAATATAAATCCAATATCAGAATCAGATGATAAGCTCATAACATCAAAATTTTATATTTCATTCTCAAGGAGAAACCTAAATCCTCCTACTGGAAGCTTTTGCATCATAGCATATCCATATAAATTAACACAATCAAGATAAATTAGAAAGCTATCAGGTTCTTCACTATTATAGTCGGTAAGATATTCATTATTTGCCTTAGCGTATCTGAGTGAACATTGAGCAAGTCCTCCTCTTATACCTTTTTCTATCATTTGTTATATTTCTACGTCAGAGATTAATTCTAACTTGATTTTAGTATACAATAACATAGCATCCCAACTTAAAGATGGTGATGAAACATAATAGCAAGGATCCTGACCATAGTTATATAAACTCATTTTCCTAAATTTTTCAAAAACATCGCATAGGAGTAAAACGTCACATTTAAGATACAAATCGGTATATTCACCCAAATTTTTTATATCAAAAGTTTTCCAAACATTTAAAGCATGCTCATAGTCTTTATCAGACATAGATTCAGACGTAAGTGTGTTAAAAAATTTGACGGTTCTGGTAATTTATTCTCATCATATCGTTCCCAGGAATCTATGTAATCATAGCAATATACACCTTTTCTTCGAGCAATGTCAAATAAAGTATTATTATTAAAAAAAGATTTTAAATGTGTGAAATCTTCAGGTTTAATAGTCTTAACCAATTTGTCTATACTTGAGCTTAAAAAATTATACGAGTCAATAAATTTCAATTTTACAACATTTTTTGCATTGATAGTTATGAATTTTGTGAATGAAATATATTTCTCTTTAGTTCTCGGTATGAGATGAATTCGACCGTTTATCTTTGAAAGTTCATTTATAAATAAATGACTGTCATAACCGGATAAGTTATGAAACACTATTGGTATAAAAGTGCATTGCTTTGCATTTAAATTGCATATATCATGCGCAGGCCCTCTATATTTTCCATTAAAGTGATCATGGTCCTTAACAATATTATCATTACACGAAAACTTATTTTTACAAATATGGCACTCAGTACTGTTGATAAAACATATTTGTTCATCCTCAGTTAGTGGGATCATATTTTTACTCTGTAATAATACTTCATATAATCGTTTTACATCATCAGTCAAAGATTTTACAAAGTTCTTAGAACAATTAGGCCCTCGGTAAGATACGAAATCATTTAATTCGGGATTTGAATTACAACAAATATAGTAAGCAAAACATGTAGCCTCGTGAACTTGAATATTTTCAACATATGTTGATTTATGTTTGTCAGAATATTCACGCAATAAACTTTCAAAATCACCATAAATCACTATTGGTACTCTTTGAGTTCTTTCATAATTTGTGAAACTTATTTCAGTACCCCTATCAGGTAATATGGTTTGTATTCCGACACATTCGTGACAATTCAATTTCTCTTCAGTGTGAAAGTAAATAAAACATTCATCACATAAATATATTTTACTTTATGGTGGGTCAATTGGTGGTGTACAAGTTTTTCAAAGCTTTTAATTAAACAAAAATGACTCTTTCTATTATTCGTAATGTAAAGCAAATTGACATGGTATAAACGACGTGATGTTGTTTTATATAAAGGACCTGTAACTGTAACATTATTATCTAAACCATATATATTGATACTGATATTAGAATTGTTTATTTCAAAGCGCTTAATGTCATTGAAACTGGGGGGAAAACTCATGTCAGAAATATTAAATAATTCGGAATAATGCGGATATGAAGAAGTTCTGTTTGGACTGGTCTTTGCCGGAAACATGTCAGCTACAATACACCAAAGAAAACAATGCTGGTCTTCATTTTTTATGTTTAGACATGATTTAGTATTGACAATACGTTTAGGTAATTGTAAATAAAAACCACCTCGCAAAGGATTATATTTTACGATATTAATTTCTAAATGACTGATAGACTCTATTGTCCAGCCTGACTCGGACAGTTCAAATTCGGAACATTTACAAATAAGTTTATCACAAAATAATTTATATAACGACAAAATATCCGTGTTTTGCACTACTACGTTATACTTTGTGTTAAATGACTTTAATGATTTTTCATAATTTTTTGGTAATATATACCAAACAAATAGTTCAAAATTAACTTTTACCGATTTATGTTTTTTCACCTGGTCTTTGATAAGGTAACAAACCGTTTCAGAAATTTGTGTTAAAAATAATTCAAGTGAAATGTTAACCATTCTAGGATTCACTCTATAACTGATTATCCGATTTCGAAAAGCTGTTGCAATTATATGAACACTATCAAATTGTGTCTGTAATAAGCAATTCGATTTGTGTACATTCGTTTTTTTGTGTGCAGAATATTTCGGAACGGAAACGTTACAGACTTCACAGAAAAACATATTTAGATAATTATAATTGCAAAAACTACCTTAAAGTATTTAAATATTCTAGATTTCTGATATTACTTTCCTGTAAATTATTATTAAAACGAATTTTAAAGTGGATGAAAGTTTAAATGTAAAACAAATTACAAATCAAATATTATTATTAAAATAGTATCGAGTATTCTTAATGTTGAACTTTCTCAGAATCGAATATTCTTAATCGAGTTTTCTAAATATCGAGTATTATTAGTATCGAGTATTCTTAGTATTGAGTATTCTTGGTATCGAGTATTCTTAGGACCGAGTATTCTTAGTATCGATTATTCTTAGTATCGAGTATTTAGATTTTTAATATTTCATATATTTGAGCTTCCTGTAATTAAATCACAATTTAATATAATGAAAATAATATTAATAAGTTTATCATAAATGTGGATTAAATTTGTTTAAGTAATATATGTAAATAGAAGAGAATACGAGTAAAATAGGTATCCCAATAATATTATTTAAAGTACTTAAATATTGTAGATTTCTGATATTAATTTCCTGTAAATTATTATCAAAAACGAATTTTAAAGTGGATGAAAAGTTTAAATGTAAAACAAAGAACACATCGAATATTATTATTATTAAAATAGTATCGAGTATTCTCAATGTTGAATTTTTGTCAGAATCGAGTATTCTTAGTATCGAGTTTTCTCAGTATCGAGTATTCTTAGTACCGAGTATTCTCAATTTTGAATTTTCTCAGAATCGAGTATTCTTAGTATCGAGTATTTAGATTTTTATTATTTCATATATTTGAGCTTCCTGTAAATAAATCACAATTTATTATCATGAAAATAATATTTATAAGTATATCATAATTATGGATTACATTTGTTTAAGAAATATAAGTAAATAGAAGAGTATATGAGTAAAATAGGTATCCCAATAATATTATTTTATTCCGTCAAATAATATTATTTGGATACAGAACAGGCTGCACACCCTTAAATTCAGCTTTCGCTGCAGATACAAGATTATTAGAGGCTCGCCAAGTTGCTGAATCGGAGTAAACAGAGGCTCTATATGTGAGGAGCGCTTGCTTCCATCGATCCTTTCCGAATTTTTCAGCGTCCTTATGGTTATAAATACGAAGCTCGATATAATAATCACCGCTCCGTGTTAGGTCCGTCTGGTAGGAGTTTCCAGAAGCTGTTCTTCTGGACAGGGACGATCGAAGTGCAGCTGTCCTCACCGGTTCAAGATCTAACTCTTCCTCCTGTAAACATTGTTATAAAATAACATTAGATAATCATATATTTTGAGAGGGGGAGAGAGCAGTGGCGACCCAGTTGAACGGCGCGTGACTTTCAAGTTGTTGGTTGTGGGTTCGAACCCAGGCTGACGCTTTACTTTGCGTAAATTATTTCATCACCACTACTCTCAAAACGGTGAAGGAAAACATCGTGAGGGAACCGCCATATCCTAGAACAAAAAAAAATCGAAAACATGTGCACAGGGCCCGTGTATGCTCTACACGGATCCATTCCCTTTCACAGAGAGGTGGGTGTCCCAGTAGTAGGAACAAATTGTCAAATTGAAATCTTATAGGTAATTAAAATTATAAATCTTAAACACTTTTATGAAATATATTTTTTTTCTACTCATCGAGGAATCAGCCACATGAATCCGCTTGATTTTTTTAGACCCCTTTGGTGAGGTATCTGTTTCGGAATCCGACCCACTACCAAATAATTCTTTACCAGGTGGAGTTGAGGCAATAGCTACTTTCTTCGATTTTCTTTTAGCAACTTTGTTTTTCGGCTTCGTAGTTTTCTTTGGTTTAATCGATGTAGAGGGCTCGTTGGGATGCGACTCTACATCAGATTCGAATGGATTCACAAATTTCGACCTAAAATAATAAAAAAAAAACATAGTAGGTAAGAAAAATAAACATGACAGATTCCTAAAAGGATAGACAGAGTAATTTACACAGGTTATTAACACATTATATATTTATATCTCGGAGTCGAACCGAAGATTTTACGTTCAGCAGTTATACTTGTAGTCTACATGATCACTGAGTTACTAGTAAATAATTAAACCCGTAAATCAAAATATTTAAAATTGGGAATTAAATCCTAGACTTTACTTTCAATTACTGCATTAACCATCACTAAATTGCAAGGCCAGAAAGTTATCAAAAAAAAAAAAGTGATACATACATACTTGTTGCGGAAGATATAAATTTGCACACTTAATCACTGAAGATGATGGAACTCGTTACCAACACAAAAACACCAACAATTCACAAATAACTGATTTATGATTGATGGAAGCGTCATTGAAGGGGCTTATTTATACCACTATTACGTAAGGTAGCGGTTATATTAATATTTGCAACTATTGTTTTAATGTTTCACTAATATTTGACTTGTAAATTATATTTTCAGCACTCCTTAAATAAGGTCTAATCACTTGTTCTTTATTCGACACTATGCACACAGTCTACAATTCCATTTTTGGACAGCGGCGACAGTCTGTCGCAGTAATCTGAGATGAAATTCTAAAAAGGAAGTTGCATGTACCTTGAATATTCAATATCGATCTACGAAGTGTCACATTAAAATGGTAGCAAACGGTTTTGTAAACACTTACCAAAATTAGTTAAGCCTAGACATTACATTTAGGAAAATGTATGAAATTCAAGGGTTATCGTAAATCTTTCCAATCTTCAAAGCGATCCAGTATTTTGTCACATTTTCGACGACATGTATGGCGCATTGATCAAGGGCTCGTCTCGCTGCATCACAATGTAAATATTAGTTTATAAACGTGCTGCTACTAAATGCACCAAGTGTCGCGGGTTCGATTCCCACACGGAGCAAAATATGTATTTGTTCTGGTCTGGATTTTGTTTTTCATGTTTTATTCTACCATTATTTAATTTAATATAAATAATAATAATAATCAGGAAATGAGCAAGTATGAGCATGGATCAAAACATCCTATAGGTAAGGAGGTAGGTACAATTGGTGCAGTGGTTAGATTGACTTCTGCCCTACGTATTGCGGGTTCAATTCCCACACAACAAATATTTGAATGATCTACAACTAGTTCCGGATCTGGCTGGAGTGGATCTTCTGTGTTATGGGGTTTGGTTTCCGCACTCAGTCCTTAAGGTGGACCATTGTGCGTGGCTTTTGGCATCTGGCTGTCTGTAAAATGTGTCTATCAGCGAGAGAAATCTTAGCATGGAATCGTTTTTATTCTTGGTTTTTGTGCTAATGGTCTGTTGATATCTATTATTTATTAATAACATAAAGTGTAACGTCGTCGGTTCCCATGTGCCTAATGTACTTAAGTACATTAGGCACATGGGAACCGACGACGAAATAAATTACTCAGAAACCTCATAAGGTACTACTAATGTATTCAGGTAAATGCTACTTTACTTATTAGTAATGCAGCTGTGTAATACCAACCCTTGGTAGGTACTCAAATTTACAACGTATTAGTACCTCCCCAACCACCAGGGATTTGACCCCTAGGGCAAATCTCGACGCTGGCCCTCCAGCGTCAAAGCAGACTCCAAGAGCCAAACACGTCTACGACAATCTACAATGTTCATGCCTGAAAACAGGAACAGAAAAAGAAAGGAAAAAAAAAGTACGTGGAAGCCGGTGTACGATTTCTATTTGTCATAGCTGATGTAAACTTAAATGATACTATATAGGTAGATAAGCAGGGCTAACATGACAAGCGCGAGAACGCTCTCTTTCTCGATTTGTCGAAATTTGTCTACGATTCTGACGTCATCCGAATGCCTAACATGACCGCTAAGCTCGAGTAAACTCGAGAAAGGCACTTTGACAGTTCTTTATCTCGCGACGAGAGACCGATGTAGCAAATTATTAAAAACAAATCATTTTTATTTTAGCAACATCGGCTCATTCATTAATTTTTACGCATGGAATTAGTATGTACTATAATGATTTTACATCCGCCTCTATTAATTTATGTTGTAATTTTTTGTGTAACCGACTTTTATTATTAAAATTTAATATTTTTCTATGGCATGCCGAAATTAAAATACAAAATGACGGAAATGAAAATCACTGAGCCATTTTTGTTAGGGGAAAAACCTGTGGGTTCGCGTCGCCAATATGTTAACCGCGTCACCGACATACTAACCACGTCACCGACATCCTAGCCGCGTCACCGACATATGAACAGCAGCCCTTGAATATGCAATCTGCGTCACCAACATGCTAACTGAGTCACCGACATGCTCAATGCGTTATCAACATGCTCAATGCGTCACCAACACGCTAACCGAGTCACCGACATGCTAACAGCGTGCCCTACCTGCTAGTAGCGTGCCCGACGTGCTGGCAGAGTCACCGACATGCTAACAGCGTCACCGACATGCTAACAGCGAGCCCGACTGCTAGCAGCGCCACCGAAATGCTAGCAGGTTTACGAAATGCTAATCGACTTACGCCGTGATAACCGCGTCACCGACATTACTTTTTGACATGCAATTTGCGTCACCAACATGCACACCGCGTCACCGACATGCAGACTGCGGCACCAACATGCTACCCAAGTCCACATGTTAATGTGACGTGTGCATCAGACTGTCGTCGCGCAGCGGCCTGTGTACGTACATGTATACGCATATACAGGGTGGAATTTTGTAATGCCACCTGGAGGGAAAGTACTCTTAATACTGCAGATAGAAAGTTTTACTCAAAGGAAACATTCCTTTAATTTTGAATAGATAGCAAACTGCATTCAAAGATTTCCGAAAATTCTCTTCTCCCACACCCGGGAATCGAACCGGCTAAAATCTGAAAAAAATATACCCTGTACTTTTATTGCATCGATCGTTAGGGTCAATTATAAGGATGAAATCTCTCTAACAAACATAAATTAAATGAAAGGAGAACCAGGAAATCTTAAATTAATTTAATTATTTACAAAAAATGGTAAACTAACTAATTAGTTGCTCGAAATGGGCTCCATTCTTTTGGATACACAAATTTATTCTTTTAACGAATTCATTTCTAGTAACCTTTAATAAAGTGTTGTGGTGAATATTATAAATCGTATTCTGAACTACAACTCTCAACTCGTTGTCATTCGCATAAGATTTCATGTAAATTTGATTTTTTAGATATCCCCACAAAAAAAAAATCTAATGGGGTGAGATCTGGCGATCTCGCAGGCCATCTGATAGTGCCGTTTGTACCAATCCAGGTATTAAAATGGTTATTAATGTAGGCAGTAGTGATTCTGCTGTTATGTGCTGGAGCACCATCTTGCTGTAGAATTATTTGGTTTCGCTCTTCCTCGGGGAAAACATTTAACTCGTTTCTTAAGAGATCCAGTATTTCAATATACTTGACAGTGTTTAAATGACCTTCGTACACGTGCACTAACACTACATTATTTCTCATAATTCCGCACCAAACGTTGAAAGAAAATCTTACTTGATTGTTAGTTTCATGAACACGAACAGGATTCACTCGAGACCAATAATGGTTATTGCGGCGATTGTACATGCCATTATTGCTGAAGTTGGTTTCGTCAGACCATACAATGTTACTCAAAAAATTAGGGTTTCGGTCAATTTCTCCAAGCATGTTTTCACAAAATTGTAATCGTCTGTCACGATCCCCATTATGCAATTTTTGCACCAACCGACCTTCACGATAGCATTTATACTTATACTTTTTCAGCACTTTAAGTACGCGAGTGTGGGTTGTTCCTAATTCATCGGCAGCATCTCTACTTGAAGCCTTTGGAAATGATTCAAAGTATGTTAAAACATCTAGTTCAAAATCGAAATAGTTTTGCTGAATAGTTTGCCGTCTCTTCTTGAAACCACCCGTATTCTTTAAATTTTCTACCATTCTTTTCAATACGAACCGAGTTGGTGCCTGTCGGTCTTGATATCTCTCTCCATACCACCGCAGAGCTAGATTCACGTTTTTGTTATTTAAAAAATAAGCTTCCATTAAATCAAACTGTTCTTGATAAGCCATTTTCACCGTGAGACAAAATGTGAAATGAGTTGTAAAAACAATCAAATGTGAATAACAACTATGACAATCTAATTTTCAAATTTTAATCTAACATTCCATATTTAAATTACCTCATACACGCAGCTATGAGTATGTCGCAAAGGAGTCTGCATTACAAAAGATGGATGTTAGTTAAAGAGCTTTAACTTGACTCATTGAATTTGTAACTTCAGATTTCCTGGTTTTCCTTTCATTTAATTTATCATGTTTGTTAGAGAGATTTCATCCTTATAATTGACCCTAACGATCGATGCAATAAAAGTACAGGGTATATTTTTTTTCAGATTTTAGCCGGTTCGATTCCCGAGTGTGGGAGAAGAGAATTTTCGAAAATCTTTGAATGCAGTTTGCTTTCTATTCAAAAATAAAGGAATGTTTCCTTTGAGTAAAATTTTCTATCTGCAGTATTAAGAGTACTTTCCCTCCAGGTGGCATTACAAAATTCCACCCTGTATATACTTATATATGTTATTCCAAAGTTTTAAGTTTTCATTTCTGTCACCAGTCCCCATGAATGCCATATTTTTTTGTATTATAATTTTGTCTACTCTTCTCGTCGTCAAAATCGAGGACGACTAAATGACAGCAGAATCGAAGATTATCTCGTGTTGAATTGTCAACATTCGAGATAACTTAGGTGCCATGTTAGAGTTTGTCGAGAAAATATCGAGTTTGACAGAACGAGTCGAGTATTTTGTATGGCAGCGCTGTCAGAAAACGAGAAAATTGACAGAAATAGACAAAAATTACTCACGCGAGAGTGAGTAATTGTCGCGTGTGTCATGTTAGCCCTGCAGGTATATACATAAACAAAACAGAATTCTTGTTACACTTAATATAGAGTAACAGACCGCTCTATTAGGCGTCATTGAGTAGGCTTTGGTTGTCGGGTCTACAATTCCGCCCGTGTTTTATGGCTTATTTTTAATTATCCATGTAACCTTTATTAAATATATTAATTTGGGTTTTCATTTTAAACTACATAAACCTACGACCTAAACGAATTCTGGTCACACTTCAAGTATAGAGTAACAACCCGCTCTATTAGGCGACATTGTAGATGGCTTTGGTTAACGAGTCTACAATTCCGCCCGTGTTTTATGGCTTATTTATAGTTATCCATGTGACCTGTGTAATATATACTATTTCTCCTGGAGCGAGTCTAATCCATTTACAAACATGTAAAAGACAAGCTCCAAAAAGAGTTAAAATATAAGTCTGACCTACTATATTTATATAGGAGAGACCACCCTACTCCATCGTACACCACCTTTCACAATGAGTTGACTGCCCATAATAATGCTGAGCTGGTACACAATGAATACACCAAAAGAAATTAGATGCTACAAAATAATGAAAATTGGCTAACCGTCTTCCATAAAATGAATGAGACGGTTATTCGCCCCTGAAAAAAAAAATACCAACTTAAACGTTTTCCATCAATGCAGCCTACACGCCCGCCATTATGGCCTCCAATCTCAGGACTATCATTTTGCTGCCTTACCAGCAGTCCGGAGGTTTTATACACTCTACAGGGGTGTCAATCCTGCAACAACCACAGACTACAAACAACTTTTATACAATCGCCTTCTCTACTCCATATAGCTCACAAATGTGAACCTACTGTTTTCTAGCACCGTGCATATACAGCTACCAATGCTAAAATAAAAACCAGCAACCTCAAGGCATATACAGCCCTCAATGGTCACTGCGACCAACGAATTTAAATTTTATTTTAAATTCAAAGAAAATATACAAAACAATTAATCCTTGCTACATGGTGATTTGAAATCCTTGATATGCCATGTGCCAAGGTTTTTACCGGAACTACAGCCTTTCAATTCATACACTAAGGGTAAAAGTTTTTTCCTAATTATACATCTCTCGTATTTAGGTGCTAATTTGGCCATAAAGAATTTGGAGGCGTCACTCTGGGGATATGTTTTCTTCCACACAGTGTCGCCTACCTCAAACTCCGCGTGCCTTCTACTACTATTATAATAACGAGCACTACGTTCATGAGATTTGATGAGCGCGTTCTTTACTTTATCGAAGATACTATCCAATGCCCCTAGCTGATTTGCATATGAACTGCGGGAAGCGCAGGCTAGAGTGGGCTGTCCAACGGTATCATTGCCGACACAACTAACTGCCTCTCTGCCATGTACTAGGAAGAACGGTGTAAAACGAGTGACTACATTTGTGGAGGTGTTCATAGCGAATTGGATCCTTGAGATGTTCACATCCCAGGATCAATGATCATCCTCCACGAGTATTGATACCGCGGTCATTATGGTACGGTTATAGCGTTCCACGGTGTTCACGCTTGGGCAATAACGAGGTGTGAAGTGGATTTGAGGTATTTTGTACCTCTCCAATAGTGAACGAAACTCATTACCCGTGAATTGCGTCCCGTTGTCTGCTATCACCGTACGGGGTATACGGTGTACGAGGAAAACGCCGTCTTCTAGTTTCTGTGCTATAGCCTTACCAACAGCTCTACGTAAAGGAAACAGTAAACAGTACTTCGTAAAGCAACACACGACAACTAAGATATATGTGAATCCCGCTCTAGACCGTGGCAACGGACCTACTAAGTCAATACTTAAGGTTTCAAATGGTTTAGAACACTCTTTCGCATCACCTAAGAAACCGGGAGGAGGTAATTGTGAGTGTTAATATGCGGCGCACGTATCGCATTTACCAACGTAGTTAATCACATCCTTATACATGTTAGGCCAGTAGTATCGGAGTGCAAGTCCTTTATAGGTTTTATACACTCCAAAATGTGGTGATAATTCGCCACTATGGTGACTCTTCAATAATTCTTGACGATTGCCCTCCGGTACTACCTGCTTCCAATCATAGTCACTAGCCACCCCGAATTTATTTTTTGAATAACGGTATAGTTTATCCTCCTTAATAATAAAGTTAGGACACGATCTGGGGGTACTGACACATTTATCCCACAACCCTTTAAACCAAGTGTCCGTGTCAGGCACTTTAATTTCCAGCACCGGAACGCCACGAGATAAGGCATCTGGAACCACATTGTCCCTGCCCTTGCGGTGTTCAATAGTAAAGTTATAAGGTGATAACCGACAACCCCAACGAGCTAATTGACCAGAGGGATTGTTTAAATTAAAGAACCATTTTAAACTCGAGTGGTCGTTTATCACTTTAAATGCAGGTCCGCCTTCTACATAAGGACGATAGTGTTCCATGGCGAAGACTACAGCGAGAGCCTCACGCTCCGTTGCTGAATAATTGCGTTCTGCCGGATTAAGCAAACGACTGCAGTAGGCTATTGGGTGCTCCTCCCCATTCATAACCTGAGTCAGAGTGCCCGCTATTTGGCTTTTGCCGGACCAAGATGCGACCGCGCTTCGTCCATACGAACCGCCAACCATGAATCCCTGCAGCGGCCCTTGTCTGGCGAAATAACTGCTGGTTCGCCCTAGTCAGCCTCTTATTGACATAGAAGCGTACGGGTTTCCCAGAAAGACCGAAATTCTCTGTCGTAGCGTCACGTCGCACGAGAGCCCCATTCAACACCGCGTCCCGCTGATCACGTCGAGCGAGGCGCACCATGATAGCGCGAGGGCGGGGGTCTGCAGAAGGTATTGGACTTGTCGCATTTATGTGTCTACCGCCGACACGCTCTGCACTCACGATGTCGCGGTCCTCCAAAGCGACTCCTAACTTTGTGGCAATCAGCTGGAACAGGTGTGTTGGGTTTTCCGCTTGCGACTCCGGTACGTTCTGTTACAGTTTCCCGATGCTAAGGAAAACCCTTAGTGATCAACAATAATCGATTACATAGATTTCCTGTAAATTGTCTTGTCATCATTTAAGAGCAGCCTGCCTCCCACTTCCAGTAGCACGCCAGTCTCGTCCCGATCGCTGAACCTCCAGCATCTCCGTCTATCATTGTGTCTGCCAGTTCCTTTTGAGTGTAACCCAAAATTGTAACAAGGTCAAACTCCAAATTAAACTATTTATTCACGTGTATTTAAAAGTGTTTTTTTTAAAACGTTATTTACATGACCTCGTATAACATTGGTGGCAGCTTAAGGGATTTACAAAAATCCTCGGATCGCCTCAATTCAGTGAAAACTAAATAATAAAAAAAAAATACCATACCTAC
Organism: Atethmia centrago; assembly: GCA_905333075.3. Lineage (NCBI taxonomy): Eukaryota > Metazoa > Arthropoda > Insecta > Lepidoptera > Noctuidae > Atethmia > Atethmia centrago. The sequence goes on from HG995368.1 coordinate 19,441,661, forward strand.
TTGTGTTGTGATTGTGATAGTGCAAAGTGCTAAAATCCAATCTTACCTCCGTGTCCTGTCGCTGTATCCTGTCGCTATATCTTGTCACTGTGTCTTTCCGTGCAGTGCCGCTGTATCCTGCTGGTCTTATCAGGCCTTCACGTGCCGTGTTGGTATAGCGGGGTGTACCCCGAATATCTATCACTCACTTTGGGTGATCTCACCTAGCCACGAAATGATTCGTGTTGCCGTCGTAGTCGCAGTGTTCCTGTAAGTACATCCATTCTACATCGAAACTATCTGTGTTGTGAAAATAGTGCTAGTGATTAAAACTACAAAGTTTCATCGCATAGTTCCAATTCAATTCGAGCTTCAAAGTGTTAGACTTAGTAACATTCAGTTAATCATTTGTCCCAATGTATTATTTTATTACTCAGCTCAGAGACTAGTGCAACATTCCTTTCTTATCGCAACTCCGTACCTCACGTGTTATCTTTGTTTTGACTAACTTGGCATGCCTAAAGACGAGCCTAGTACCATGTCTAAAGAAACAAAAGAAATCGACATGAACTTTATAAGCAAGTTTATTAACAAATTCGACGGAAACCGCGAAAAACTTAATGCGTTTTTAAATAATTGCCGAAATGCAATAAGCCTTGCGTCACCACTTCAACAAGACACAATATTAAAATATATTTTAAGCCAACTTGAAGGTCGCGCCGAAAGTGCGTGCTCTATTAAAGAATTCGAAAACTGGCAACAGTTAGAAGAATTTCTCAAAAACCAATTTGGCGAGAAAAAACATTACGCTGCACTACTCTCGGACCTCCAAGATTGCTGTCAAACTAGTAGCGAAACAGTCAACCAGTTCGCACTACGCGTAGAGACATGCCTTGCCAAACTATTAACCGAAATCAATATTTCAATACCCACGAAAAAGAAAGGTGAACTGACTGGCCGTGTCGCTGCAATGCAAGACTTAGCATTGCATACATTTATTAGTGGTTTAAATTCTCGATTATCAACTGTGGTCAGATGCCGTGACCCTGAAACTTTAAATGAAGCCATTGCCGTATCCGAAGAAAAAATATTACAGACTACCTCTAAACGTAATCCATCAGCAATCAATACCAACTCACCTAATCATGGACGTTGGTCTCAGCGTCGATTCCAACAGAACCGAAACCCTACACCGCAAGTTGTTTCAAACGAGCCCAATAGTCAAAGACCATCTACTTCAGGTCTTCCAGTATGTCGTTATTGTAAAAACGTGGGTCATACAATTGAGGAATGTAGAAAACGGGAATTCAATAATAATCGCTTCAGAGATCTAAATAATCAAAGACCACCACCAAGGCGTTACCAAAATAATCAAGCTCGAGTTCACGCGGTAAATAGCAATGAAAACGATGACTACATGGCTGATAGTCAAGATAAACCAAATAATGATTTAAACGAATAAAGGGCTCACGGTGGTGTCTCGTGAGACCCAAACCTCAAATTCCAAATCAAAGACACCAGCGCTGTATCCACTGTATCCTCTGTATCCACTGTATCCTCTGTATCCCCTGACAATAGGGACTCGCGAATAAACCGCAACACTGTATCCTCTGTATCCACTGTATCCTATGTATCCCCTAACAATAGGGACTCGCGAATAAACCGCAACACTGTATCATCTGTATCCACTGTATCCTCTGTATCCCCTAACAATAGGGACTCGCGAATAAACCGCAACACTATATCCTCTGTATCCTCTGCATCCGCTGTATCCTCTGTATCCCCTGCGTCCGCCGTATCCTCTGTATCCACTGCTCCCGCAGAACGAAAAGTAAATCATCCTGTATATGCCAAGTCCACTTCAGACTCAATCACTCCTCGTTCAACTCCTGAAACAAAAATTTATGAGATTAATATTAGTCCATTTAAGAGACGCTTACCTCACATCCTTGTCCATACCCCAGTGTCAAACACTACTTTATCCCTCCTTGTAGACTCTGGTGCAACTGTAAGCCTTCTGAAAAACTCTTCCATACAGATACCAGTTGATATCACAACAGAAATAATCCTTTTGAAAGGTATTGACCCCATTGATCAAGCTTCACCGATAATAAGCCATTTTCCACTTAAAATAAAAATAGACGATAAAATTAGTATCACACATAAATTCCATATATTACCCCGAATACACTTGCCTTATGATGGTGTAATTGGCACTGATATGCTAATCGCTTTTGGCTGCACTTTCGACTACACTCGTGAAACCTTGAGAATAGGTAAAAACGAAATAAAATTACATTTCAATGCGCCTATTTATGTAATTCCACCCAGGACTGAAACTGTCATAGAATGCTCTGTCTCAAACCCTGAGGTGAAAGAAGGACTCGTACTAGACCAATGCTATCACGAAGATTTACTCATCGCCAATTGCTTAGTCGCAGTCAAAGAAAACCAAAGAATTAATTTATCAATAATCAATACTTCTGAAACTCCTATAACCCTTCAGTCAAATTTAGATATCACACTCTTTCCCTTAAGTTCTATTACCAAATCGTTCAACCCAGTAAACGCTCATACAGTTTGTCATTTTAATAACACCAACTCTTACCTCCGAACACAAGAAGTATTAAATCTTCTTAGAATCTCCCACCTTAATACAGAAGAAGCAAATGCTCTTCACGATGTTTGCTCTGAATACTCAGATATATTCTTTATTCCTGGTGACAAACTTTCCCACACAAATGCACTTAAGCATAACATAACAACGAGCGTCCAAAATCCAATAAACGTAAAATCTTACCGGTTCCCAGAGGTACACAAACAGGAAGTCAATAAACAAATTGACCAAATGCTCGATCAAGGAATCATAAAACCTTCGGAGTCTCCATGGTCTTCTCCAATTTGGATTGTCCCCAAAAAAACCGATGCATCCGGACAACAAAAATGGCGTATAGTTATCGATTACCGAAAACTAAATGATATCACTATTGGAGATAGCTACCCTATACCACAAATATCCGAAATTTTAGATCAGCTGGGTCAGAGTAAATATTTCTCGACTCTTGACCTTGCATCAGGATTCCATCAAATTTTGATTAATGAGGAGGATGCTTCTAAAACAGCATTTAATGTACCTCAAGGACATTACCAATTTACAAGAATGCCATTTGGCTTAAAGAACGCGCCTGCTACTTTCCAACGGTTAATGAATACCGCTCTCACAGGCCTCCAAGGCCTACGATGTTTCGTATATCTCGATGATATAGTAATATACTCTCATGATTTAAATTCTCACATTGATAATCTTTCGTCAGTTTTCCAAAGGCTTCGAGATTACAATCTAAAACTCCAACCTGACAAATGCGAATTTCTACGACGTGAAGTCGCATATCTTGGTCATCAAATAACTAGAGATGGTGTAAAACCTAACCCTGAAAAGATAAAAGCAGTAACACAATTTCCTACTCCCAAATCCCAGAAGGAAATTAAGTCCTTCCTCGGACTTGTATCCTACTATCGCCGTTTCGTTTCTAACTTCTCAAAAATTGCAAAACCTCTAACTCAACTTTTAAAAAAGGATGTCCCCTTCCTATGGGAAAACCAACAACAAGTCGCCTTTGACGAGCTCAAGCACAAACTTACCTCTGCTCCTATCCTCATTTATCCAGATTTTTCTGCCCCTTTCATCTTAACGTGTGATGCCTCTAATTATGCCATTGGTGCCGTACTCAGTCAAGGTCCAGTTGGTAAAGATAAGCCAATAGCCTTTGCCTCTCGTACCCTCAACAAGAGCGAGTCTAACTACAATACCACTGAAAAAGAACTCCTTGCTATTTTGTACGGGTGCAAAACCTTTCGGCCATATCTCTACGGACGAAAATTCCTGATCATTACTGATCATAGGCCGTTGAAATGGCTGTTTAATCATAAAGATCCTAGTAGCAAATTACAAAGATGGCGCCTGAAACTAATGGAATACGAGTATTAAATCACTTATCAAAAAGGAAAACTTAATGCCGCTGCTGACGCCTTATCCCGATATCCTGTAAACCCAATTTAACCATCGGACTGTGATCCCATTCCATCCACTTCTAACGAAAATGCAGATAATTCCACACCTCAATTTAGCCCTCTAACTCTCGAGGATCTCGATATACAACTACCTCCTGGTTGCCTAGACCTTGACTACCAAAAACTACCGTCTGTAGACCTCTTAGAAAACGACGACTCACCACCAGGAATCGATAATCCTATTACACCTACCACATCTAATAAATCCCCGAATCTTACAACAAATCCTTCTTGCGACGATAATTATAGCAAATTCCTGAAAACAATGAGCAACAAAGACTTTAATAGCAACGCTAAAATTACAGAACACAACGAAAGCGTCCTGAAAACTAACTGCAAAATAATTGTCATACCTACTTCCATAGACCTCGATGATTCCAATCCTCACGTAGAAGAAATCCTGGGCAACCTCGAAAACTGTAATGAACTCCTAGATAGGGAAAGAACTCTCTACTCTTTTATCTCATTGAATAACAAAGGAAAGACAATATATTTCCTATTCACTAAAGTATACCACTTTCATAACAGTTCTTATGAAGACATTTATAAAAGTTTACTAAATCTTCAATCCGATATACTACGTAATTTTACTGATTCCAACCTAGATTTAGCCATTACCGATTTCCAAAATCCTTTCGACAAGCATATATGGGCGAAAATATACAACAGGTTCTGCTATATCTTTAACAATACTCAAGTATCAGTCCATATCTATCACAATACTATAATTTTCCCTACACCCTCGGAGATACCTAGAATACTCCGCGAAAACCATGACATCCCTATTGCCGGACATTTAGGATCTACGCGAATGTTTAATCGGATAAAAGAAAGGTATTTCTGGAAAAATATGCGGACAGATATCGAAACATATGTAAGAAATTGCTCCCAGTGCCAAAGTAACAAAGCCCTAAGACAAATTAATAAATCACCAATGCAAATAACTACCACTTCCACTAAGCCATTTGAACGACTCAGCCTCGACCTTGTGGGTCCCCTTCCAGAAGCTGGCCTTACTAAGCTCAAATTCATTGTTACACTACAGGACGACCTCACCAAATACTCCCTCGCTTACCCTATCGCTAATGCGACTGCAGAAGAAACATGTGAGTGTTTAGTGCACTTTATTTCTATTTTCGGTATCCCGAAGTCTATCTTAACCGATCAAGGCACAAACTTCACCGCAGATTTATTCAAAAGAACCTGCGACTTTCTGAAAATTAAACAAATTTGGTCTTCCCCATACCATCCTCAAACTCAAGGTGCACTTGAACGCAGTCACTCCACACTTAAGGAATACCTTAAATCTTATGTCAATGAAAATCATTCTGATTGGCATAAATATGTCTATACTGCTATGCTAGCGTATAACGCCTCTACTCATTCCACTACTAACTTCACACCGTATGAGCTTCTCTTCGGCCAGAAGCCTTTTATACCGGACTCCATCTACGAATTACAACCAGACCTTACATACCCAGAATATCTCAAATCTTTACATCATCGTCTAAAACTTTCACGTGAAAAAGCCATTGAAAACATACTAAGGTCTAAGGAAAGATCTAAACAGTATTATGACGCCCGCTCTCGACCTGTTCAATATAAAGTAGGAGATTACGTATATCTCAAAAATCATGTACGTTTGCGCAAAGCCTTTTCGCCAATTTGGAAAGGACCATATAAGGTTGTAAAAGTCAATGGTAGAAACACCTTGACCCTACTTATAAATAGACGTCATGTGACACATCACTATGACGAAGTCAAATTAGCTCCTAGATCTGAGACGTAGGCTTAGTTATATACTTAATACTAATTTTAATTATATTTTATTACAGTAACTCTGCGTTGGGTCAGGAGTTCATTACGCCCTTGACGAACAGTCCTGGCATCTACTTCGACCCCTTAGATTCTTTAAGTTTAATCGATAGTCACCTTAGCATAGTTATTCCTTATGATGTATCATTTATTAACCCGCATATTCTAAACCTCCGTCTTATTCTTGATAAATCCAAACAGTTATGTGACGATGGTAAAGTCTTTGATTATTTAGAATGTAGTAATCTCTTTGAACCATTGAACACCCGTTATAATGATATAGCCCATAATAACGAAGCTATTTTTCACCTTACATCCCGTCAGTCGAGGAGATCTGCACTTCTGGGATTCGTAGGCACTATATCTAAAAAAATATTTGGCACAATGGATGAAGACTATGCCATCCGATATGACAATGCCATTAGAGAGGTAGAGACAGACCAAAAGAAACTAGCCCTTCTAATGAAAGAAAACATATTAGTCACTACTTCTTCGCTTAGATCTTTCAATGAAACTTTGCATGTAATAAAACTAAATGAAGAGCATCTGAAAGATGCAATGGATGAATTGTCTCTAGATATTCTAAATCTGACTTATGTTTCACAAGAATTAGGTATTAGGTCTAGAATGCTGGAATTAACTTCCATGATAGAAAATAGTCTCCTAGCCTTGTCCTTCAAAGTTGAAGACATAATTAACTCTATTATGTTCAGCAAATCTAATGTCCTGTACCCCACTATCCTAACACCCAAAGAACTTTATACTGAATTGGTTGATAATTATAGATTCTTACCATAATCTAAACAACTTCCAGTTCCTTTAAACCTCGATAACATGCATACTATTTTGAACATATCAGAAATATCAAGCTACTTTAACAAAGAAAAAGTAGTGTTTACAGTAAACATCCCTCTTATTAACCCTATACACTTAAGTGTATATCATAACTTACCTTCGCTGGTTCCCCATGATAAAAATAATCCAAAGTCATATTCGACCATTATTCCATCCTCCAAATATATTGGTATCAGCAGAGATAGGTCAATGTACTGCAAATTAGATAATCTGGATTATTGTAAGATAATCAATAATGATCATTATCTTTGTGAAACATCAATATTATACTCTTCTTCAATGACGCCTTCCTGTGAAACGGAAATTATCACAAAAGTACTTACCTCAATCCCTTCGATTTGTGAAACCAAATTTATTCAAGGTCACGTTAGCATCTGGCAGCCACTACGCTATAGTAGATGGTTATATGTAATGTCAGAAAAAACTAAAATAAGTATTGAATGTAATAACACTCAATCAACTGAAATAGAATTTAGTGGAAATGGTGTATTGTACTTACCTTCTAAATGTGTTGCCTACTGCAAGGACACTCGTTTAATTTCGCATGAAAATAGTAAAATTCAGCTAAAAACTATTGTTTCTAATTTTAAAATTTTAAATGATTCATGTTGTAATATTGTAGCTTATAATAACATTGTTTCGAACTTACCTGTAGTTAATCTTAAGAATGTTAACTTAGATTCCTTAGCTTATGATAATCCTGAAATCCTGAAAGGTCTTAACAATATAATTGAAAAACCACACATTGTTTTATATCAAAAATACTATTCAGGTATTATATATGTAATTATGATTTCTATTATGTGCTTTATTATGTATAAGGTGTATAAAACTGGCATACACAAGATAATAATAAAATTTAAGAAAAATAAAATTCCCGAAAATAATGACCCTGAGCTAGATGACATTGAACTCTCAACCGTTAACACGGGACCCTCTCTTCGAATCGGCTGACTTACATTTCATTAATTTAAACATAAACTTCACTATAAAGGGTGTCGTTTACTCTAAATCGGGGGGCTGTTACAGTTTCCCGATGCTAAGGAAAACCCTTAGTGATCAACAATAATCGATAACATAGATTTCCTGTAAATTGTCTTGTCATCATTTAAGAGCAGCCTGCCTCCCACTTCCAGTAGCACGCCAGTCTCGTCCCGATCGCTGAACCTCCAGCATCTCCGTCTATCATTGTGTCTGCCAGTTCCTTTTGAGTGTAACCCAAAATTGTAACAAGGTCAAACTCCAAATTAAACTATTTATTCACGTGTATTTAAAAGTGTTTTTTTTAAAACGTTGTTTACATGACCTCGTATAACAGTTCGCTATCACCAGATCGTTTGCCATCAGCTCTTGATCCCTATCATTGAGGTCCCTCTTGAGCTGTTGAACCACATTCTCCACTGCACTTAAATTTGTTGTCGGATCGCATCCGGCATCGTGCCGCTTTTCAAGTGCCTCCAATCTCGACTCAATCACGTCCATGCGTTTGTGACTAGAGTCGTGAGACGCCTTCAACTCTGCTACGTCTTTTCGAAGCTCCAAAACTTCACATCGCAGGGTGCGCAGCTCCTCCACTACTAGTTTTAAGGCGGAGCCTACGTCCTGCGGGAACTCAGGAATCGCCTTTGAAACACTGCTGTCAGTGTCCATAGCCATGACTGGGGGAGGCGTCAACATCTGCACGAGCGCCTCCATCACCACAGGCGAAGGCGGTGCAGCAATTGGCTGAGGCGTCAACGGTGCAGTAGTTGACAGAGGCGTCGGCGATGCGGCAGTTGGCAAATGCGTCGTCGAATGCACCAACACTGATGTTGTGGGCGTCACCGGCTCCAACGTTACCACAGCTGGTGGCGTTGATAGTGACATGGACGCCGGCTCCTCACCCCGTACTTCAGCCACACAACCACGTACCGGCGTTTCGGCCTTATTGTCCCTGCGGACATTTTTCCTGCACTCAGGGCAATTCCAGGCGGAAACTAAGGGGCCCTTCGTAGGGAGGCCGACGCACACTCGGTGATAAGCGACTGCGCATTTTGTGCACCTCGCTGTGTCAATTGCTGACAAAAATTTGCCTCATCCACCGCACTTTACCGGCATTCTTTCAACAGGTACTCAGTCTGTTTACGTTTTCGTTGCCAATATAGGCTTTGACACTGTTGACAGTTACAACACACTAAACATTGACAGTTTCTCGTCTCACTTTTTTATTGTATATGTGGGTATGTAAATATGGCTTAGAGATTTGGTATTTGTTTACGCAATAATTATACACTTTAGGAGAACTCACGATATCTCACTACACTGTATATTCTGTATTATCTTGCTGTACACTTAATTAAATACTTTTTTGACACTGTATCGTCGTAATTCTATTTTATTTCTACGAAAAATCAGGCAACGATTCCACCAGTACAAACGTCAAAACGTCACTCAAAGTGACTACTACTAGTTGTATCCAGACGTTTGGGCTTCAGTAATGACTTGCATTATTTGAGATTTTGTACGTAGGCGTATATGTTCAGGCACTTTTTTTATTTCACTAACCAACGACAAAAAGAAAAGTCTATCTTCATCTTCTTCCTCCTTTTTCAACTCTACATTCTTTTTTAAGACGTTAATCAATTCAACTCCTATAACATCTTCTTTATTTAACTTTTTTTTTCGTTTTGGCGGTGGTACTACGACTGGGTCAGCTACGTTTTCTGTTTCATTTCTTTCATTTTCTTGCCTTTGCATGCTTGAATCAGTTTTATTGATAGATACTGTGTCCTTCAAAAACATTAAATTATTGTAAAATATGTATTGAGTCTTTTTCTTAGCCGCTGACCCACTCCTGCAGGGCTAACATGACGAGCGCGAGATCGCTCTCTTTCTCGATTTGTCGTAATTTGTCTACGATTCTGACGTCATCCGAATGCCTAACATGACCGCTAAGCTCGAGTAAACTCAAGAAAGGCACTTTGACAGTTCTTTATCTCGCGACGAGAGACCGATGTAGCAAATTAATAAAAACAAATAATTTTTGTTTTAGCAACATCGGCTCATTCATTAAATTTTACGCATGGAATTAGTATGTACTATAATGATTTTACATCCACCTCTATTAAAATATGTTGTAATTTTTTGTGTAACCGACTTTTACCGATTAAAATTTAATATTTTTCTATGGCATGCCGAAATTAAAATACAAAATGACGGAAATGAAAATGAGTGAGCCATTTTTGTTAGGGGAAAAACCTGTGGGTTCGCGTCACCAATATGTTAACCACGTCACCGACATACTAACCACGTCACCGACATCCTAGCCGCGTCACCGACATATGAACAGCATCCCTTGAATATGCAATCTGCGTCACCAACATGCTAACCAAGTCACCGACATGCTCAATGCGTCATCACCATGCTCAATGCGTCACCAACACGCTAACCGAGTCACCGATATGCTAACAGCGTGCCCGACGTACTGGCAGCGTCACCGACATGCTAACAGCGTCACCGACATGCTAATAGCGAGCCCGACCTGCTAGCAGCGTCACCAAAATGCTAGCAGATTTACGAAATGCCAATCGACTTACGCCGTGATAACCGCGTCACCGACATTCTGAAAGCACTTGTTGACATGCAATTTGCGTCACCAACATGCTACCCAAGTCACCGACATGCTAATTTAACATGTGTATCAGACTGGCGTCGCGCAGCGGCCTGTGTACGCACATGTATACGCATATATATACTTATATATGTTATTCCCAAGTTTTAAGTTTTCATTTCTGTCACCAGTCCCCATGAATGCCATATTTTTTTTGTATTATAATTTTGTCTACTCTTCTCGTCGTCAAAATCGAGGACGACTAAATGACAGCAGAATCGAAGATTATCTCGTGTTGAATTGTCAAAATTCGAGATAACTTATGTGCCATGTTAGGGTTAGTCGAGAAAATATCGAGTTTGACAGAACGAGTCGAGTGTTTTGTATGGCAGCGCTGTCAGAAAACGAGAAAATTGACAGAAATAGACAAAAATTACTCACGCGAGAGTGAGTAATTGTCGCGTGTGTCATGTTAGCCCTGCTGGTAACATTGTCCTTTAGAGCTTTCACGAAATTATCCCTAATGTTCTTCCATTTCTTTTGTAATTCTTTTCCTAGAACAATAGGTACAACAAACAAGTTAATGATTTAGTCATAAAGTAATAGATTTGTTGTAATTCGTGTGATATGTGCAATAAAGAATATACATAGGTACATTGAATTCAATAAAACCTGTAATAATAATAAAATGTTTGTTTCAGATATTTTGCAACAGGTTGTACATTCACGGAACTACATTATACATTAAAAATTGGAGTAAGCACTGTAGCAGAAATCGTACGAGAAGTTTGTTTTGCAATTTGGTTTTGTCTGAAAGATATTTGTTTGCCTGAACCAAACAAAGACGCTTGGAAAAAAATTGCCAATAAGTTTTTTCAAAGAGCAAATTTTCCTAACTGCTTAGGTGCTGTTGACGGCAAGCACATACGATGCATTGCACCTAATAACAGTGGCTCGATGTTTTTTAATTATAAAAGTTTTTTCTCTTTGGTTTTATTAGCAATATGCGACAGTAATTATAAATTTGTTATGGTTGATATTGGAGCTTTTGGTAAATTCAGTGACTCGTCAATATTTCAAAATTCGGTTTTCTATGAAAAAATGCAAAAAAACCAATTGGATATTCCAGAGCCACAACCGATTTCACAAAGCAGCGAGACATGTATCCCATACGTTTTTGTAGGCGACGAGGCATTTGCGTTATCTACGAATTTAATGCGCCCATACGCAAAAAAAGATTTGGATGAAACCAAAAGAACGTTCAATTACAGGCTTTCTAGAGCAAGAAGATATGTAGAATGCAGTTTTGGAATTTATGCAAACAAGTGGCGTATATTTCATAGACCTCTAAATGTTCAATTCGCTCTAGCAAAAGATATCATAAAAGCTACTTGTGTCTTACATAATTTTGTAAGAAACCGAGATGGCTATTGTTTCGACGACTCACTCAGTTGCCCTTTGCCAGAAAATGTAACACAGGAAGGGTTAATCCTTCCATAGTGTCAGAAAACCAGTCCATTCAAGCAACCCAAACCCATAGCCCTATTTTTTTTTGTTTCCATATTCTGCAATAGTCCTGCGCCAGCCGGGGATTGTCGTTGGGTGCATTTGCATAGTGCAAACAGGGATAATTACTAACTATAATACTACTAAATACTAACAAATAATAATAATAAATACTTACCAAGACTTTTTTTTTTGCCTCTGTTGTCATCTCCTCTTTTCCAAATATATCTACTAATTCTTCCCATTGTTTCCGTTTTAAATCTCTATTCTTATAAACTGCTCCTTCACAATTCCAAATAGCTTCTCGTTGTTGAATTTCAACAATGAATTTCTCTGTGTCGAAGTTCATGGTTGCGCAACTGAAAACACGTGCATACTTCACCGGCGCACTATGGGACCAAACAGTATTTTCCATCTCAAAAATGGTTTTGTCGAAAGTCGTAAATCCATAGATTGTTTTATGGTTTTATACTCTCAAAAGATGGAACTTACGAATAAATTACAAAATATAAAAAAATATAAAGTTTTACGTTTATAAAATGAACCTCAAACATTGGGCATAAATATTTTCATGCCAATTAAATTACCGTTAAGGGAGTTCAACACGTAATTATTCGGAAGTTTTCCAAGGAAACATATTAGTGTTATACATCATTAGATAGCTTAGAATATACACTTTGCAACCACGTTCAGTTTTTATAAAAAAAATATTTTTATTTAATTTTTTAATATTTTTTTAGTGAAGTAAAGAAAATTTAGTTTTTGTTAATTTCAATTGGAGTTTTCGTTGTTGCCGAAAGCAGCCGGTGTCAAGTTAATTACTCTATTAGAGACCTTATCTACTCAGTAATATGAGGATTTAAAAAAAACTTGCGCGTTTTTTGCGCCAGAGGTGATTTTGAAGCAATAATGTCAATCGGGGAAAAATCCTCGAAAATTACGGTTCTTCTTTTTTATTATGAAATATTATATTTAGTTATTATCCTTTGATGTCTATATTGTTTTTTTCTATTTCTATGATAAAAACATACATTTGCAAATTAAAAAACTGCTATTATATTTGAAAGAATCTTCCCATGGCAATTTTGTTTGGGGTGGTCACCTTAACCACAAGTATGATAAACTATATTGCTGCGGAAGTTCTATTTATCTGTTGTGGTAAATAATTACAATCAGTACTGATTACACTATTTCGATGAGAACTGTTATAATCAATTGTCCCATGGTTTTTGCACAAGGCACTAAAATATTAGTCCTTTAAATACCCGTGTATGTTCAGCATACGATTCATCAAAGTGTTCAGATACTTCTTTTCAATAACAATTAACGCATAAAAAACATTATTATCTAACAATGAGTGAATTCGTTTGTGTTCGACGCGATCTTTGTGATCAAATAATAAAAGGGAAAAGTACTTCAGACCTCAAAAAATATTTATTGGAAAATTTTCAACTATCGGAAACTGACGTTAATACTGTAATAGAGAGTATTCAAAAAAATCTAACATCGAGTTGCAACCAGAAATGGACCAAAGCTCAAAGAAAGCCGGACCGGTTCGAGAGCCTATACTCAAATTGGTTAAATGGTGAGTTTAAAGTATCATTGAATTCTTGCAGTACCTCAACCACTGTAAATTCTGGTTTGAATACTTCTGGTGAACGTGGAAGACCAACAAAACAATATGACGAGTGCTCGGAAAACACAAAGAAACGAAAAAATATGGAGCTGGTCCAGAAGTATGGAATGGGACATGTCCGTAACGCTTATGTGCAAGGTTTAAGATCCATGGGGGAAAATGACGAAGCGTCGATTGTGACTATTATCAGAAATAAGGAAAAAGAAGAGAAAAAAGTTATTCTACAAAACATACTCAATCCAGATAACGCACTTTCCTTTACAAAAGAGGAAGCATTGAGTATATGCATTGAAACTGATTCAACCAAAGCACAATATGCGTACCTAAGAAAAAGGCTCGTTGATAAGAATTTAAGTTCTGTATTGCCTTCGTATCAAACACTAAGTGAAGCAAAAAAGGCTTGCTATCCGCCTGCATCCAGCATTACGGTGACAAATATAAGCGCAAAAATCAACCTGCAAGATCTCTTAGACCATACAGTCTGCCGTATTATAAGGATAAAGTCAGGATCGACTTACAATCGTCTCAAGCTTTTCACTAAATGGGGATGTGATGGATCCTCCGGGCAAAGTGAGTATAAACAAACTCTACCGGAAGAAAACGAACAAATATCGGACGCTAATTTGTTTATAGTGTCCCTTGTACCACTGCGACTAGTAGACGAAGAAACTTCTACGGTCATATGGAAAAACCCTACTTGCTCATCTGTTAGATATTGCAGACCAATTTCATTAGAATTTGCAAAAGAAACTCCCGAAAAAACTACAGCGGTTGTCAGTGAAATTGAAGCCAAAATTAATCAATTGATTCCAACTCTTGTGTCAATAGAAGACAAAGTCATCGAAGTTAAACATCAACTGTTTATGTCAATGATTGATGGGAAAGTTGCTCAAGTGTTGACAAACACATCATCCAGTGCTACCTGCACTGTTTGTGGAGCAACTCCCAGACAAATGAATGATCTTTTAAAAGTTACAACGAGAGTTGAAAATGAAAATGCGTTTAAATACGGATTGTCGACGCTACACGCATGGATAAGATTTATGGAAATGATCCTCCATATTTCTTACAATTTAGGTTTTGAGAAGTGGTCTGCAACAACTCCAGAAAACAAGCAACTTAAAGAAGACAAGAAAAAATATGTCCAAAAACGTTTCCGAGAAGTGCTTGGCTTGCATATTGATAAACCACGTCAAGGTTCCGGTAATAGCAATGACGGTAATACGGCAAGGAGATTTTTCCAAAATTACCAATGTTCTGCAGAGATAACCGGAATTGATGAAGAATTAATCAAGAGACTATATGTAATTCTTCAAAGTATGTCATCGGGATTTCCTATAAACGCAGAAAAATTTGGTCAGTATACATTGGTAACCGCGCAATTATATGTAAGCAAATATAACTGGTACTACATGCCATCTTCGGTCCATAAAGTACTTATACATGGTGCTAAAATAATAGAGCATTATGCAGTTTTGCCTATAGGACAATTATCCGAAGATGCCCAGGAAGCTCGAAATAAAGATTATAAGAAATATAGGTTACATCACGCTAGGAAGTGTTCCAGATCAGCAACAAACGAAGACGTTCTGCATATTTTGTTATATACATCTGATCCTTATATATCTAGCTTAAATAAACCAAGTTTTCTAATATCCAAAGAATTATTTGACGAAGCTAAAGAATTGTTGGAAATAGAAAGTGATGAGTAGGATAAGTTTAAGTAATATTTTTTTTTTGTCATGTAACTGTTTGTTTAATAATAATAATTTAGTTTTAAACTTATTTTAAGCATAAGTGTAACTTTTATTGCTATTTTAATATAACTGTATGATTTTTTGTATGAAATTTCGTATAACTTTATCTTTGTCATTTTTTTTCGGAAAAAATATTTTTTTTTAGAATGATGATGTTTGATTTCTTTTATTGCCTAGATATTCACAAATACGTGAAAAAAAAAATCAAGGAGATAAATCACAAAACAACAGAGTTATCGATTTTTGAGATGGAAAATACCGGTTGGTCCCATAGTGCGGCGGCTCGCCGCAAACTACCGCCAGTGCGTATACACAAGATGGCGGCTAGCCGCGAAGCGGGCCGCGGCCCTCCATTCAACCGCCGCGGTTGAAATTTTGTGGCGGTTTAGTGCGTACAATCATAAGCGGTTGCATATTAAACTGGAAAAGCGGCTAGCCGCGCGGTTAGCCGCCCCCGCGGTTAACCGCTAGTGCGTTGGAGCGCTAACAACGTATGGTATCACTGGTCCCTTGCTGAAATGGCTGAAATCATATTTATCAAAGCGTGAATTTTATGTTGTTGTTAACGGTTTTCGATCTGTCAGCAATTATTGCATGAGTTCCGGTGCCCCACAGGGATCACATCTTACTCCTATATTATTTATCATTTATATTAATGACCTTCCCCACTGCTTTTACTTTTCCGAGTGCTTTCTTTACCCTGATGACCTAAAGTTTGCTGGAAGAATCGAATCATCAAGCGATATCGCGCTTCTTCAAGATGATCTGCAGTGCTATTCTGTAACCTTCACACCGTGAAAACTTAAGTGAAGTGAACGCGGAGTGAACTGTCAGTGTCATCCCACCTGATACTAGGGATGGACCAAGGATTACATTTACAATCATAATCGAGATTTTAATAATATTTTTATGCTTATTCTATTGATCATAATCAGGTAACTGATTAAATAAACGCAATCCCATGACCCAACCGCGCTGTGTTTTGAAGAAGATAGTGGATTGAGTCGAGTAAAGACTGTGCGACGTTATTCAGCGTTGTTATTAACCCAACTCTATTGAATAAGAAGAGATAACCGCATGTGTCAAGTGATCGAGTGCTAAAAGTGTGCCTGGCTGACGGAGCATAGAATTTATCCCCTCACAAACTATGTGGAAACCTAACTAAACGATGTGTGTGTCTGTGTATATAAGCCATTTGAATAAAAAACGTGCGTATTATTTAATAAGTATCTTTCTAATATTTTATTTTAGGTAGGTAAATTATAATAAAATAATATTCCTAAAATCACCGTCATCAATACTATAGCAAAATTCAACAGTTCAACTGACACTCGCGCAGCGCGCGCTCTGGCCGGCTAGGGCGGCTAGGCTCACTTCATCTAGCCCAAGTGAAGTGATGTTAGCAACGAGAATCGAGTGAAGTGATAAGATCACGACACTCGCGCGTCGCGTTTACCGACCACTTCACCTAGCCGGTTCTTCGGTTACTATGGTTACGAGAATCGGGTGAAGTGATAAGATCACGCCGCGCTTGCGCGTGAGGCGCTGTTGTTAATATCAGATGAGTATTTTTTTTTAAATTGGCCTTTTTTATTTTTAAATGCGCGACAAACAAAAATTTGGTTTTACGACCTTTATATCAAAATCCAAAATGGCGGCTACAAAAATTTTTCATCAAGGGTGTCGTTTTCGTGGTTTTCGGGGTTGTTACAGCCGATACTGAAGTCAAATCGAAAAAGCAAGATGGCAGCTGCGGAAATGTTCAGATTTTTCATCATGGATATCGTTTTCATGGTTTTCGGGGGTGTTAAACCCGATAGTGAGGTCAAAATTAAAAAGCAAGATGGCGGCTGCGAAAATGTTCAGATTTTCCATCATGGGT
The DNA here is from genome assembly GCA_905333075.3 of Atethmia centrago. Lineage (NCBI taxonomy): Eukaryota > Metazoa > Arthropoda > Insecta > Lepidoptera > Noctuidae > Atethmia > Atethmia centrago. The sequence goes on from HG995368.1 coordinate 19,458,751, forward strand.
TTCGTTTTCGTGGTTTTCGGGAGTGTTAAAGCCGATAGTGATGTCAAATCTAAAAAGCAAGATGGCGGCTGCGAAAATATTCAGATTTTTCATTTTGGGTATCGTTTTCGTGGTTTTCGGGAGTGTTAAATCAGATAGTGAGGTCAAAATTAAGTTGATTATTTTAGTTATTTACATAGTCTTATGGGATTCTTCTCTGGGGAACCTGTGCGGACATTAATACGTCTTTGTTTTACAAAAAAAGGGCTGTTCGAGCTATTTACAACCTAGGTCCAAGAGATTCCCTTCGAGAAAAATTAAATAAAATAGATATTCTGCCTCTCAATATATCGGGTGTAAAAAGACACTTTCCGAAGCCGAAAGCCACATATTTTACCTATTATTTGGATCATTTTTTTTCCACTAGAACATACCTGGGAATCCACTGGTTCTGGAGATATTGAAGGTCAAATTCCAAGCGTTATTATAAAACTTTTTTCCAAACATTACCTGAATTTTCGATTTTTCTTAACAAATTACGCATTTGAAGTTACAAAAATGCAATGAATATCAAATAACTGAACTAGAGCGAAGGGGAGGGACTTTACTCACACAACAGCACTGAGTCCGTTTGCCTAGGTTTGCGTTACATTGCGCGCAATAAAAAATAGCAATTTTTGTATACCTAAAAATAAAAATCGGTTCCCAACAATATTCTTTGCGCAAAGCTACTTAGTTACATGTACAGTATGCGTAGTTGACGGCTTTGTGATGTGTCTTTTTACACCCTGTATATTTGATAATCTTATGTATGTACACAAAAATATATCAAATTTTAAGAAAATGTCCAATATCCACAGTTAAAATATACACATAAAATTAAATATACAGAATAAACATAATCTTACTGTACTTCACACATGTACGTCAGGCTGGCCCGGCCCCATGGAATTTAATAATGAGATTGTTATCAATCCAATGTACCCGGGTATACTAATATATGTAACACCTTCATTTTCAATGTAACTCTTTTTAAAAGAAATTACGTGCACTTCTTAGTGGCCGGGCCAGCCTGACGTTTTCAGCCCGGCCACCTTGTTTCCCACTAATCTACAAAAAATACTGGCAATATTGTGCTACAGATGAAATATACCCTATAATTTATGCATATGTAACACAAAATCGAATCCTAAAATGCAATAGCATACGAAATATTAGCGGTTGCAGGTGGCCGGGCTGAAATTATTTCGTTACTATAAAACAGTAAAACTGCAACACCTACCAAAAAATAATACCAGTACATAATGAGATATAGAGATATAGAATACATGTAACGCTTTCATTTTAAATTATAATACATATTTAGAAAGAATAATCACTTGAAATTATATTTCAGCCCGGCCACCTAAAAGCGGTAATATTCCCTAAAATCTTATGCTAATTTGTACAGTAAAACCTGATACAGCTATGAAATGAAAGTTACATTCGTTTTGTTTTAGTCGTATACCTTTAAGCCTTCTGTTTGACTAGATTATCAAAATCTGAGAAACTTTCCGAAGAGTGACTATCATTTATTAACTAATTTCAGGACATTTGGTTTGTTGAGTGAAACAAAATTGGTAATTGTCATATTTTTTTAATAATCATTTTTGAAATTAGTTAGACAACATTTGTACTTATATTAATTAGGTACTATAACAATTGTTAATTATAAATAATGTAAAAAAAGGTTACACATTGATAATAACACAGTTATCAAAAAATTATAGTAATATCAATATTACCTTAACATCGAACATTCATTCATTCAGAATATTAGAAGATAATTTTTGGTTAAATACTTATTATACCTTGGTAAAAAATCACAGATTTTCATAATGATTTTTACATCAACTTTGAATTTAAAGTTTTGAAAACTTTCAATTAAAATTATGCTAATATAATTATTACAACAATTCTTAAATAAAGAGAGAACCATAGTTCTTTCAGTGGCAGCTAATGGAAATATAGCTATGTAGTATATATAATTTAACATAATATTAAAATCACAGCTAAAAATCACAATGTTAACTTGTATAATTAAACGTATGCTAATATAATAATCATTGCTAGCCTATATCTGGCATTTGTACTATAAGTATTTTGACTAATTCAAATTTAAATATATTGCTTATTAGAATCGATAAAAACGTACTAATCACTTGATTATGTTATTTAATCAAGCTAAAATGTACGTCAAGGAATGTAAAAATATTAAATCCAAATTACTTTTTTTAACACTAGACTGTAAATCGTCATAACACATCCACAGATCTTGATTAAATAAATGGCATTTATAATGTCCTAGATTTTCCCCCAATATAACATATTCAATAGCACCTACAATCACATAAATATTAGTTCTAACTTTGATAGATAAAGGTATATCGTTCAATATTATTTGATCTGTTCCATTTAAATCAAAAGATATAATATTCTTTACATTATAGCTGGACAAAACAGTGCCCGGGCAATCGTGTTCACAATCCTTCGAAATAACGTCTATACAAATTGAGTCTTCTAGGGCTGATATTCCAAATGTTTTAATTACGTTCATATTAATGGGTAAAAATGGTACTGTTCTTTGAAGTTGAAATGCACATTTTTCTTCGGTACATATTTTTGTAAATAGAGCGCTATAAAATAATTCTAAAATCATTTGTTCAAACAAATTTGCGACATTGCATTCACATATCTATTGTATTTTTCGAGGATAGTTTGTAGTACTTTTTACATATGGTATTTCTTAGTTCGTATACTGCGGCTTCAGATATGTTTTTGTTACCTATAAATTGTATATAATTACATAACATATTATTATTATTTTCAGTCTGATCTATTTCTAATTTAAAGTTATTAAATGCAATATAACCATAAGCTATTAACCGGTAAAGCCCCAATGGCTCCGAATAGGAGCCCTCGCGGCGCGCGATTTGAAAGTAGTTATCGAATAAAAATGTTTTTTTTGAGATTGAGAGATGACGTTATTGAGCCACGGGCCTGAGCGGTTAAATATGTAACAGCATCAAAACCACATGTATTTGTTAAAGTGGAACCAGTTACAATATTTCCATTTTTTATAAATTTTAACATTTTATAAATCGGTACGGTAACTGGCTCTTCAGCTTGTCCTTTCCAATTTTCTACAAAACTTGGCATATCACTGAAAATAGAATCTTGAGGAAATAACCGTTTTTGGTGTGTTCTTTTTTGACGATTCTTTTTGATTTTAATCTTTCGCTCTTGAAGGGGCGGTGCCTCATTATTTTGTAGTTCACTAGCAGCGATATTAAGCTCTCCATTTAAATGATTAATATGTATGTTTAGAAATTCGTCAATCCTGTATTTTCTTACTTTAGTTTTGAGTAATAAATGTTTTATTGTTTTAAAATAATCCTCTGATGCACTAGACGATGGATTTTTGTTTTTTGAATTGTATAATGGAGCCATAACGTTTGACCACATGGGCAATTTTCCCAATAAACGTTTTAGAGTAGATATTAGAGGCGGATAATATAATTTGTTGGGGTGTTCACAAGATTCCTCTTCTTGTTTATTTTTACAAGCAACAATATTATCAAACCATACCATAAAATTGCTTACATCTAAAACATTCTCCTCATTTAGGAATCTTTCTTCATCTACGTAATTGTGTGCGTTGTTAGAATCTTTTTTATCAATTGTAATACCTTGAATTCTTCTTTTCAAATTACAGTGGGCATCAAAGCAAATTTTTGAATAAAATTTTGTTAAAATAACAGTTAACATATTTTCAATTATCTATCTTATGACTACGATACACTCTGCTGTTTTAATGTAAAGAATACAACGAACAAAGAAAAATTTTACATTTTCTGTTGTATTATTGAAGCACGAAAGATTATGAATAGTTTTGACAAAGTGACTTGTATCTATTCGCATATATACTACAGGCAAACTATTTGTATGTCCCTCCAATGCACTGTAAGAAGCTTCTAAGTAATCTTTTGTAGATTTATATGAAGTAAAGCATTGGATTGTAGCAGCAATCAAAGCTGAGGAATCGTCCGTGATTATTTCTGCAGGAGGGATAATTCCATTACTGGCCCATTTACCCAACCAATCCGCAATGCTATTTTTAGTGTGAGAATCACTAAGCATTTGTGAAATTGGAATAGATTTTAAAAAGCTATCAGCAGTTATTAATATAACATATAAGAATAATCTTTTAGTAAATTTAGTCCCATTAGGTAACACAATTGGTTTAATTATAGAGCCTGTGGCATCTAATGATATGGTTGGTCGACCATACTCTTGAACATATTGTTTGTAATATTTTATTTGTTCTTCTAACCAGTAGTAAATATGAAAAGTTGGTTTCATTAAAATTTCCTGAATTACGGAAGAGTATGTTGAAGTATTTGCCATAATGACAACAGATAATATTTGATTGGTATGGTACCATTTCTGCTTCCTTGTTTCATGACGTATTTGGCGTAATGCTCCGACTGATGGCAATACAGGTGGTTCCTTATCTTGAAATATCATATCATGACTCGCTATTTGTTTTCTAACTATTGTTGCTGAATCAAATTTTAATTTCTTAGATAATGTTCGTCTTGAGTACGGAGTGAGTCGTATTTTTTTTAAAGGATTATGCTTAAAATTTGGTTGAAGTTGATCAATTTCACATAAAAAATCAATAATATGATCAGTCTTATCTTTATTTTGAATTTTCACTGTTGCTTGACACTGAGTGCAACGTCCGTAGAATGTAATGTTAGCGCCTTGAATAACATGTCTTTTAAATGCTACAGTACAAGGTAACTTATAAAACTCCCAGAGTTTTTTTCTTAAAAGACCGGACCACTTAAATTTGGGAATAGCTCTGTACGTCTGATATCTTGCACTAGGTTTATTTTTATCGTGTCGTTTATACGTATAACTTAAGGGTTCAATTTTCTTCCATTCATGAACATCAATTGGAAATTTAAAACTAATTTGATGAAGTAAGCTTGCTTGTTGAATAACTGGAGAAGACCCTGATGATGATGTTGACGAAATTATAATACTATTGGTATTATCTTCATTTCTTTTAATGAAGCACTCATCTTTTGCCCGAGGTGAGTTCTGGTTGTTTAAAAAGTTTCTTCTAAAGCTGAGATATAGTGCTTTTGGTGACATCACATAGTTTATATCTTTTGCTATGGTATTGTATATAATAGAACTATATCTTGTCGTGGTGATCAAGCGTTTATGTTTCTCAAATATTTGTTTTTGAGCCACAATATCTAACGCACTACGTTTTCCCATGGTGTAGGCACGCTCAACTGAAATAAAATATATTCATTTTAACTATGGTTTCGTAATAGGTATTCATGTAGGCTAAATAACTACATTAATATTTATTTAAATACAAATTCCCTAAAAAGATAAGTGTATGCAGTAACATTTGCATGCATTATCAAGTATATACATAAATCTATTAAAAAATATTTTAGCACCTAAGGAAAGAAAGAAAGAAAGAAAGCAAAGAATGTTCATAAGAATCAAATTTACTTTCACAAAACTTATAACTTTTGGGACATTAGAAATATATAAGATAGAATAGAGATGGGGAGAGGGGCGCGTGTCGCGGGACGAGGAAAAGAATGCGGTGAGCGAGGGACGTGGATCGCTGTGGCAGGCCGTACAAGGGGGAGTTACAAGAAGCGCGGGTACAGACGAACACCGTCGACGGTTGCCTGATTACAATGAATAATTCACTAAAATCCAATATATAAATCTTACAGTAATTAATAAGAAACTGATTAATTATTGATTTCACGAAATAAATAAGTACACAATAATAATAAGTAAATACATAGGGTAGGTACACAACAATAAGATTCACAAAAACTAAACACTTACTGTTAGTAAATCACCAAAATTATTACCTATTGACTATAAACGAAAGGATAAAATATATTTAGTTGATGGCATTGTATGGAGTTTTATTATTAAGTAAATGAGTGTTTAGATTTACTTTACTTTACCTGTATATTTTTTTAAATAATTACTTAGCTACCCATTAACATTGTTTGTCGATATATTTTAATTTATCAAAACTATGACTTACCTTAAAAACATCACATCACAAACAACTACACTGCAACAACTGATCAAATTTTACACTCACAGTAATATTAAAACGTAAAATATTATGTCAGAAGTGTTGATAACTACACGGCTCTTGCGTATCTATTCTGTCTACTCGGGGAAAATATCTTACGACTTAGGTTGGGACGCGACACAGGCGCCGTCTAAAAATCGGTGGTAGCGTCTGTGAACTATTATCTTTGTATGGTTATGTTGTGAAGCCAAAAACGGAGAAAATATATATAGGTTTAGGTATTATGTATCCAACAATTATTATGTGTGATTTATACTACTTAGTTTATTAATAAAAATATCATAGTAACGCATTTTGTTTCACTCAACAAACCAAATGTCCTGAAATTAGTTAATAAATGATAGTCACTCTTCGGCAAGTTTCTCAGATTTTGATAATCTAGTCAAACAGAAGGCTTAAAGGTATACGACTAAAACGAAACGAATGTAACTTTCATTTCATAGCTGTATCAGGTTTTACTGTACAAATTGGCATAAGATTTTAGGGAATATTACCGCTTTTAGGTGGCCGGGCTGAAATATAATTTCAAGTGATTATTCTTTCTAAATATGTATTATAATTTAAAATGAAAGCGTTACATGTATTCTATATCTCTATATCTCATTATGTACTGGTATTAGTTTTTGGTAGGTGTTGCAGTTTTACTGTTTTATATTAACGAAATAATTTCAGCCCGGCCACCTGCAACCGCTAATATTTCGTATGCTATTGCATTTTAGGATTCGATTTTGTGTTACATATGCATAAATTATAGGGTACATTTCATCTGTAGCACAATATTGCCAGTATTTTTTGTAGATTAGTGGGAAACAAGGTGGCCGGGCTGAAAACGTCAGGCTGGCCCGGCCACTAAGAAGTGCACGTAATTTCTTTTAAAAAGAGTTACATTGAAAATGAAGGTGTTACATATATTAGTATACCCGGGTACATTGGATTGATAACAATCTCATTATTAAATTCCATGGGGCCGGGCCAGCCTGACGTACATCTTCACACTCGCCTCCACAGAGTAGGCAACTCGTTCGGGGTCGGGTCAATGTATACGCTTTTACAACAAACTTCCTATTGCTATTCGAAATTTACCCATTAAACGATTTAAAAGCTGTATTAAAACCAAACTTTGTAAAAAAGGGTGCTATAAAATTTCTGATTATTTAGAAAACAAAAAAGCTTGGGATTGAGCTGCTCGCTCTGATAAGCCTTGTGATAAAACCGTAAAACTTGAAATTTTAATTATGCGAAATCATCATTATATACAACTACGAGGGTCATTCATAAATACTTAGCCTACAAAAAGTAAACGAAAATTTTAGAAAAGTGGCAATTTATTTTTCAACAAAGTCTCCTTTTAGTTCGATACATTTAGCCCAGCGATGGTCCAACTTTTTTAACCCGTCCGAAAAATAGTTTTTGTCAAACTTTGCAAAATAGGCCTCCGTGGCGGCGATGACCTCCTCATTCGATCCATATCTATTCCCGGCGAGTGATTTTTTCAGATTAGGAAACAGAAAGAAGTCACAAGGGGCCAAATCTGGAGAATACGGTGGATGGGGCAACAATTCGTAGCGTAATTCGACCAATTTGGCCATGGCAACGGCAGACGTGTGAACCGGTGCGTTGTCGTGGTGAAACAGCACTTTTTTCTTCGCCAGATGGGGTCGTTTTTTCTTTAATTCGGCGTCGAATCGGCCCAATAAATCGGCATAGTAAAGCCCTGTAATTGTTTTACCCTTCTCGAGGTAATCGATGTAGATCACACCTTGTGAATCCCAGAAAACGGTGGCCATAACTTTTCCGGCCGATTTTACAGTTTTCGCCTTCTTTGGAGCACGTTCCCCGGTCTTTTTTTTTTTTTTTTGAGGGTGGGAAATTATCAAATAACTTCTCCCGCTCTGGGCGGAGCGGGAAGGTGTGTCAGGCTCTTACTGACTAAAACCCACCCGTATTCCTTCCTGTTGCCTGTGTTGCGGGGGCCGCGGTGACCCATAAGTACCTTCCCGCGACTAACACCCACTAACAACCTTCAATCGGCGATCTGCCAATACGAAATCATGGATTTTTTTAATGTTTTCCTCCGTAGCAGCTGTTTTCGGTGCACCTGGACGTGGTTCATCAAAAACTGACGTACGGCCACGTGCAAACTCGTTGAACCAATTCTTGACGGTGGCCATCGATGGAGAAGAGTCACCGTACACAGCATCCAAGCGCTCTTTGATTTCGATGCGCGTTTTCCCTTCCAAAAATAGGAATCGAATCACTGAACGATATTGCTCCTTTTCCATTTTTGTAAAACCGATCGGCACGTTTGCTTCCATAAGTTGTCAAATTAAAACAAATGAAGGGATTGGAATGAAAATTTGAAAAAAGAATTAAAAAAGAATGTGCTACACTGTGGTAAAGCTCTTTTGAAACTACAGCGCCCTCTGGCGATGAGGCTAGGTACTTATTGAATGCACCTCGTATATATACATATTGACATTGATAAATATTATAAACAAAATTACGTGAATATTTATGTACCTTGAAAAGTATTATAGTACTTACTTTAATTATTGTGAATGTGAGCACTATGTGGATCATTTTTATTTATTTCGTTGTTTTTTTTTCTCTTTTATCTTTAATAATAATCTGGCATTTTGAGTACTTTATACTGCCTACGCAAATGTCCTTTCCTTGGTATTGTTCGTCGAGTCGTTGAGCTCCTTAAGTTTTGAGTTGAGCTACATGATTACTGACAAATGCTTGCATTGACTGGACAGGTCCACTCAAATTTGTCTGGTTCTTTCCTCAAAATACCATTTCAGACATGGATCTACATGGTCCTCACATGATCTGACCAAGATTATGTCTGGACTTTAAAAGAGACTTTGACCCTTGAGTTTGTTTCGCCATTTCTTCTCAGAGGTAGTCAGATAGGAAATGACGACTCCATCTAGCTTATTTATGACATGTAAAAGTGATTCTGATATCCTATTTACAGAATAAACAATTTCATTTCATTTCAATTAAAAAGCAAGGTGGCGGCTGCGAAAATGTTCAGATATGGCGGCTGCGAAAATTACCTAACCTTTTGGAATAAAAAAAAAACAAAATTGAGTTTCTGACTGAATTTCTGTTTTGCAATTTTATTTTAACACGCTTTTTTTTTTTTGGGTGGGTAATCATCAAATAACTTCTCCCGCTCTGGGCGGAGCGGGAGGGTGTGTCAGACTCTTACTGACTAAAACCCACCCGTATTCCTTCCTGTTGCCTGTGTTGCGGGGGCCTCGGTGACCCATAAGAGTACCTTCCCGCGACTAACACCCTAAATAGTAAAGTTATATATATATATATATATATATATATATATATATATATATATATATCTATATAGTAAATCTCGATTATGATTATAAATGTAATGCTTAGTGACCACGCATTAGCATCAGTACCCTAGCATCAGTAGGATGACACTGACAGCTCATTCCATGTGAGATTTTTACAGAATCGACATGCTGAACAGACTTGTTGAATGGTGTGAGACTAACAAAATGGAACTTAATTTGAAAAAGTGTTACCATTTGCCATTTTCAAGAAAGTCAACCTATAAACTCGGAGTACTACATAGGCAATAAAAAAGTACAAGAAGTGGATGCAATTAGGGATCTGGGAGTGCTATTTGATAAAATAGCACTCCCAGAATATTACTAAAGAATATTACTAAGAAAGCATCGGAAATGTTAGGGTTTGTGCTAAGAAACACTAGGGGCTTTAAACAGGTTGGTACTAAAATAATGCTGTACAATAGCCTTGTACGAAGCGTCCTGGAGTATTGCAGTATTGTATGGACACCACACTACGCCACACATAAGTTACTTTTGGATAGAGTTCAAAAACGGTTTCTGTGGCACCTCGCATTTTCTAGAGGAAAAAGTAAACAGCTGCTCTCCTATAATAGTCGTCTCTATTATTTCAAAATGCACTCATTATCAACCCGAAGAGAAGTTATCGATGCCTTGTTTCTCTATAAGAGAAAATATAAAAATAAAATTGACTGCTCAAACCTACTGAGTCTCTTGAAGTTTCGTGCCCCAGCCCGATATCCGCGAAATCCTATAATACCACTATACCTACCCTTGCGCAGAACGGTTCTGGGTGCTAACTCACCGATTTCATGCCTGTGTAAGAATTTAAATAGTTGCAGTGATCTTACTGATATACGTACATCATGACAGCTTAGGACAATTTTATAAAATAATTATTGAGTACTTTTCCCACAACTAATGATCTGGATACTGAATGTTAATTTCAATGTTACTTTTAATTCTCCATAATATTTGTATTAAAAGATGTGATTTTATTATTTTCATTTGTTAATGTTATCAATCTGTTATTTAAATTATTTAGAATGAATTTTTTGTTAATATTATTTTTACGTGTGAATTAACAAAAAAAAATGTTTTTTTTTTTATTGTAAATATCTTTTTGGCTTTATAATATTTTGTAAAACCAAAAATAGTGCATGTTGTATTAGCCTGTAATTGTTGCACTTATAAACGTTTTATTAAGGAAATAATTCTAAATGTATTGTGTAATCAATTGTTGGCTAACCTAAAATAAATAAATAAATGAACAACTCTGCTTGAGCATCAAGTTTATTTTCTTCCGGAATCTGTTTTAAATGCGGTAACAAAGACATAACAAAGTTGCGGTCGGCGTCTTCCAGGTTACTATTAGGCGTATTGTTTTGTAACTGCGGAGATATAGTAGTTAGTAGTTCCTGTTCCTGCTCGTTGCACTGATTTTGTGAAGGGGTTTTCTTCCTTTTTGCCTTATTAGTAAAACATTCTTCTTCTTGATCCAGTGAACGAGTATCTCGGCTCGTTTCTGGTCTTGTTTCCGCTATATTAACCAGGCAAGGTAACTGCTGGTAATATATATATGGTTTCCGCGTGGTTGATGCTGATCCGCTCTTGGTTTTGGCCTGCATGCGATGCTCTCTTTTGAAACAGTCTCGGAGACTTTTCCACCTTTTCTGCAGCTGGAGAACTAGCAAAAAATTATAAATATGCGTAAGGTATACGAAAACTAAATAACCTTATTCGATTTGTATTTTTTTGTTTCAGGTATCTTGCTACTGGATGTTCATTTATTGATTTTGAGTTCACCTACACATGCGGTTCTTCCACTGCAAGAATGATCGTTAAAGAAACATGTAAAATAATTTATCGCAAATTAAAAGACATCTGCATGGCACCGTCAACTGAGGAAGGATGAAATGAAATAGCCAAGGGATTTCAAGAACACGCAAACTTTCCAAACTGCCTAGGTGCGATTGATGGAAAACATGTCTGTATTATAACTATAAACACTTTATTTCCGTAGTGCTACTAAGCTGTTTATGACGTAAATTTTTTGTTCACATTCATAGACGTCGGCTCCTACGGAAAAGCTTCAGATTCGACTGTATACAAAGAATCTAAATTATTTAAGAGAATTCAAAATCAAACACTTCACATCCCACCACCGAAACCAATTTCGAGCACTTCTAACTCCGTAAACTACTCTTTTGTCAGTGATGAAGTGTTTGGTCTTTCTGAACATAATAATATGTTAAGACTATTAATAATATGTTTTTTTTAATAATTTAAATGTTTACCGGAAAAGCCGGTAAACATTTAAATTATTAAAAAAAAAATAACTATAAGTTATCTCGGGCTAGACGTCACATTGCATGCGCCTTTGGGATATTAAGTACTTGCACTCATTAAGGGCCACCTTTATTAGAATACTTATAAATTTAAAATTTATAGAATTACACAAAGTAACGCTAATAAGCTATAAATAAAATTTAGTGAAGATCTATAATTATGACAAAAATACACAGTTTGCATTGTTAAACTGGCAAACAAACAGTTTAAAAAAAAGTTTGTTAGGCCAAATTAAGCACCTATGCTCCTATTAAGGACCGTACTAAAATGTAACATATTTTGATTATTTTGTAAAAATATTTGTTTTAATCTAACGTATTCAATTGTATTAACTAATTAATTGTTATATCATTAGCAAATATTTAACATTTGACCAAAAAATTTAAGGTGGGCCTTATTATGTACATCAAAGTGAAAATTAAGAATAAACTAATTTTATTTCAATAATCAACATTATATTTATTTTTCTAGTAAATAATTACTCTTTCTTCAGTCATTAATTACAGCTTTTAAAGGAAAATCAGTCTTAATTTCATATACGATACCGTGATGGGCCGTATTAGGAGTACTAAAATATATTAGTAAGTTTTGTTCTTAATTATGTTAAAACGAAACATGATAATAAAACAAAATCAAAATAATCAAATAAAACAAACTCAAAATAATCAAATAAAAACAACGTCGCAAACCTTGTCGCAAAACACAAATTAAAAATATTATATACAAAAAGAACACACAAAATCATCAGTATCTTCTTTCGTCAAGCCAACACATTCTTCGTGGAACCATATGCGACAGTTTTTACTCTGTCGCATATCGGCGATTTTGTCATCATTGCATGCATAACAATACCAAGATTCTACCTTGTCTTGCTTTGTAGCACCCTTTCCTTCCTTTCTATCTTTTTGTTTAATTTTGGCTTGCACCTTACTCGTTTTCTTGTTTTATTTTTTGTTTTTCTTTAAGTTTCTTTGGCATCTGTTTAACTTCTTTTTGTTTCTTTTGCTTTTCCTTTGTCTGATTTATTTTGTCCTTAAATAAATCTTTCGTTACACGTTGCCCAATATAGTTTAAAGCCTTGCGCGTTGGCTTTGATTTGATAACAGCGAAGTTTGGAGTTGGAAACATTTGCTGAAATGCCGTCTTTTTCGCATCCTTCGCCAAAAGTCTTGACAATGGAATATCGTCAGGATCGTCTTGGTGGTCCATAGCATCACCACGTCCAATATTATTGTCTTTATCTTTTGTGTGAGATTTTTTCGAAGTCAATTTGCCCGTTGCTTTAAATCCATTAATAATATTACTCATAGTCATACATTTAGGCCAAACTTTTGTTAATATTTTATTAAAGCGAGCCTTAGTAATTTTCTTGTCAAGATGTTGGTATGTGTATAGAAGAACTTCCTCATCCCAATAATGTTCAAAAGATTTATTTATGGATTTGACCAAGGGTTGGAGCTCGTGAGTTGTATTTGATGGTAAGCAGTAAAGAATAATATCATTTTTTTCTGCGATATCAACAATTTGGTAATCTGGATGTGAGGATGCGCCGTCGAAAACTAAAAGACATTTACCGGGGGATTTAAACTTAGCCAAATGTATAATAAATTCTATAAATAATTCGGTTGTCATACTGCCCTTTGGCGCCATTTTGACTAAGCTTCCAGGTGGCAGGTTCTCTGTAAACTCGTTACGTAATCTCTTTCCCTTAAAAAGTATCATTGGAGGTATGGCTGTACCGGTTGCGTTGACACATGCTGCTATCGTCACATTTTCAGCATGCTCTTGGGCTACCAAATGAACCCTTCGTGCTCCTTTTTGAGCAAGCACCTGCTGCTAATGATGTAGAGTCAAACGACATCCTTTTTCGTCCACGTTGTATAGCCGTTCAGGATGGTTGGATATATCCATATTGTCATAAAGATAAAGATAAAGATAATTTATTTGCATAAACATGTGTACATTAGTAATTACCTTGCAGAGATATTTACTAAAGGTGATAAAGTTTAATTAGTTTCAACATGTTTTACCATAATTGGTGTACAAATCAGTGAAATAAAATGAAATAATTAATAATATAAAAATGTGATGAAAAAATTATTAAAAAATTATAAAATAAAATATAAATTCAAAACAAATAATAAAATAAAAATAATAATAATAAAAAAAAATAATAATCAAACATTCACAAAGATAAGTCGGTCAGAAAATCATTAACATTATAATAGGCTTTTTCAGCCAGTAGTTTTATTAGTGCTCTCTTAAATTGGTTTGAACTCGGCAGTTTGATATGTTTAGGGACTTTATTATAAACTATGGAGGCTCTACATACTACATAACTCTCTTTTATAGCTTCAAAATGTTTTCCAACAATGAATTTATTTAGTTTTTGCGCGCATGCAGGTTTCATTACCTGTGCTTTGCGTTTTGAAATTTCAGGACGACGTTTTAAGAAATTCTGTAACCACTTTTTACCAGTTGTCCCTTTTGCCTCGTTGAACTGGTTTTCAAAATTATGAGCTTTACAGAATGCATATGCTTGTTTTCTTATAACTTTAGGAGTTAATACCAATATGAGCGAACTTAACTATTCTCGCAGCTAAATCATTTTCAAGATCTTCAGTCAACGTACACTTTCTACCCAATTTCTTTTTGTAACTCCCCGTAATAAGATGATTTTTTAATGTCCGCCGGGGTATTTTGAATGTTGTCGCAGCCGCTCGTTCTGACATCTCTTTTTTCAGTACTGCATTTTCCTAGATGGTAGCTCCTCCATTGTGAATTTCCTAATGATAAAAATATAAAAGGAAATAAACATTAAACAATAAACTATCTGAAACTAAGGTGCTAGTCAACCAAATTTAACTATAATTATTAAACTTGATCGCCACACAGATGTATTTGTTACCAACAAGTTCACAAAAAGGTGATACTTAAGTCCTCGCTTCCTAAATTATTTTCAAAGATGGTGGACACCAAAGACTTCAGAAAAGGTGATGAAAACATTTTAATAGGTATAAAAAAGCTCCATATAAACCATAAGAAGAAACCATTTTTTGGTTCTTATTATTGACCTACCTCATTATACATACAAAATAATATCTATTCACTTACTTCATTTTATCCTACATTCATACAAGAGAAAAAAAATTAAAAAAAAAGAATGAATTACCTAAATAATAACATTTTACGCCGAATTCATACTTTTAATAAGGACCAGACCTTAATACGAACTCATATTATGGTCGATTTGGGTGTCGTGATAGATGAAAACATTTGAAAGTTGTATAATGCCAAAATAACAATGTATTTACCTTTGCAGAGTTATCTCTGAATGTTTAAATCAAATTTTCTATAAAAAATTACTTAAATACACTACTGTTTTTACGAAAAACTAACAAAACAACGCGCATCAATTTTATAAAATAGTGTCTCTAACCGCTGTCTTACACAAACTGGACGCTACTGACAAAATGGCGGCATCTACGCGTCATCGCGCGATTGTATTTAACCAATGGGTGGTATAGCATGCTGCGCGCGAAATTTGAAGCAGTTGAAAAAATGGCACGTGTGAGTTTTCTAAACTGGCCCTTAATAGGTGCTGATCCGTATTGGGTGCAAGTACCTAGTTAATAAGTGGAGAATACTGCATCGTCCATTTAATGTATTTGTAGAATTCACTGAAGATATTGTACAAACTTGCTGTATTTTACATAACTTTGTTCGTAAAAGAGATGGTTACAAGTTTCATCACACACTGACTGTACCGGGACTTGCCGATATTAATGACATCGAAATGCCAGTTCGCCGATCATTAACCACGAGAGATGTATTTGTATGAAGGTCGATTTACATCAAACGAACACAGAGCTAGAGCTCTAACAAGAGCATTCGTTCGTGGTCTTTTAGTGTAAACGAAAACTCGTATTCAGCGTTTACATCAAACGAACAAAGATCTAGAGCTAGAACAAGAGCATTCTTTAGTAACCTTTTAGTGTAAACGATAGCTAGATCATCTGAACGAATATTCTTTGCTCATTCGTGTCAATTCTGCGGTTGGTATTGACTTCGCTATGTCTGACTCTGACAGCGATATCATAATTGCAAGTGCTGCATTTATTATTTTGTCAAAAATAAAAGAAGGAAGAGACGTTGGTGGGTTACAAATTTAATGCAAAGAAGGACACTGGATAAAGTAGGTGAAACAATGACGGATATGCAAAAACAAGAAGAAAGTGGTCAATTCCAAAACTTTTGTAGATTGGCGCCAGAGGATTTTGATCATTTACTATCTCTGATCAGCGACAAAATTCGGAAATCAAGTACGAATTTTAGAGACTCGATTCCTACATATGACAGACTAGCAGTGACTTTGAGATTTTTGGCAACTGGAGATTCCTATGAAAGCCTGATGTAAATATTTAACTAAAATGTCTAAATCTACAATATGTAAAGTATATCTGAAGTATGTGCTGAGATAAATGAAGCATTGCAAGACTATGCTAAGGTAAGTAAACCAATATAGTTATTATTTTCATATTATATATTAGTAAGTAGATAAACTAAGACAATTTATTTTTAAGACATTTATTAAAAAAAAACAATCAGAGAACGTAAGTACACAAAAAGTAACTAGAAAAGAAATGTTACTTAAAATTGTTAATAAAATGCAATGCGGAATGTGTAATTGTTGGCCTATGTTCACATTACTTTCTGAACTGTTTTCCATCTGGTTGGGTGGATTGATCTGTGATTGCAGAATGCACGTATTTTGTGAACTGTCTCAATTGTCTGAATATGAATACATCGGAGTTGATGCTAAATTTGACTCAAAATCAAATTTCCCCAAATCAACATCGAACAGTATATTATTTGTGTAATGTTCAACATACGCTTTCGTCCGTTTTGAATATTCACGATGTTTTGAAGCAACATGATTTCCAAAAGCTTGACTCTTGTCCCTTATCTTTGATTAATTTGTATCTTTATACGGTATCTAAAATACGGTAGGCTTCGGCTACTCAAGGGTCTTCATGTTTAGATTTTTTTGGTGTTATTGTCGTGTGGCCAGATCGCAGGGACGTTGAAGGTTGCCATTGTGTTGTAGTGTTTCTTGATCCTACTGAAGCTGCAGGTTGTGGATGTGTTGTTGAATCTGACTGTGTACCTGCATTAGGGTCCACTACCGCAGTTTCTTGTTCATTTCGCTCATTCTCCTGCTCATCAGCCTATGTAAAAAAACAGTTTGATTAATATACACCCTAAAATAAGTTTTTATTCATTTCAGACACCGTCAACAGAAGAAGAATGGCTATCAATCGCTCAGGAATTCAATGAGAAGTGGAATTTTCCAAACTGTGTTGGTGCTTTCGATGGGAAACACTGCGTCATACAAGCACCTATTAATAGCTGAAGCGACTTTTTTAATTATAAATCCACATTCAGTGTGGTGTTAATGGCCATTATAGACGCTAACTACAATTTTATATTCGCCGATATTGGTTGTCAGGGCAGAATATCATATCAGATGGCGGAGTTTTCAGAAACACTTCTTTATATCAGAAACTACTCGTACAACATAATGATTTAAATTTGCCTAATGACCAAAGACTTCCAGGAAGACAACAGAATGTGCCATTCGTATTTGTAGCAGATGATGCATTCCCATTACAAAGACACATCATGAAGCCATATCCTGGTACTCACGCCAGGGAATCCGAAAAACGAATTTACAACTTCCGTTTTTCTAGAGCAAGACGAATAGTAGAAAATGCGTTTGGCATACTTTCAGCAGTTTTTCGTGTATTACGAAAACCTATGTTGCTACAACCGGATAAAGCATCTCTCATCGTAATAACCTGCGTATACCTACATAATTATTTGATGAAAAGGAAAGCTTCTAGGAAGCTATATAATTCACCGGGCATGATGGACAGAATTGAAGATGACGTCGTTATTCCAGGCCAGTGGAGAAATGTGGACCGTTTATCATCATTTCTCCCGTTACTCAACACTGGACGAAGACACACTTTACATAATCAGCCTATAATGTTCCCACTGCTGGGACACAGGCCTCCACTCTGCGAGAGGGAGTGGGCCGTAATCCACCACGCGGGCCCAGTGCGGGTTGGTAGATGTCACATGCCTTCGAATTTTTGGTTCTAGAACATGCCGGTTTCCTCACGATGTTTTCCTTCACCGTTTTTTGAGAGCAGTGGTGATGAAATTATTTACACAAAGTAAAGCGCCTGTCCGGGCTCGAACCTACGACCTACAACTTGTAAGTCGCGGCCGTTACCACTGGGCCACCACTGCTCTCAATGAACATGAAATGAAAGACACACTTTACAATGTGAAAATATCCGGAAAGAATTTTCAAACTATTTTAATTTGACTGAATTTTTGCCATGGCAAAACAATATTGCATAATTGCAGGGGTGTGCACTAGGGTTTCAGGGCAAGAAGTTTTCGAAATGGTTATAAATGTAACTACTTACTTAAAGTAAAAGCACCAATCAAGCTAATAACTTTAAAACGGCTGAAGCGATTTTGATGAAACATAGCTAAAATCACTCCCGACTAATTCACGTTTCAAACACACACACACACACACGCACAGGCCGTCAAACTTAACCCCGTCGTTTTTGTCGTCGGGGGTTAACACGTTGAACGCCATGGGGTCACCGGTGACCTCATCTGGTTTACTTTATTGCGCCATGGGGGTCACCGGTGACCTCAAGCGAGAGGCATATTCGAAATGTATTTTTGGGCCGCCGGTCACGCGTGTCGTACATTTCGTGTATGCGAGTGACCGCCTTGGCGCTATAGAGTAATCCTTTTCAAGGGGACATGGCTACTTAGAACATTTTAGGAAATATGTACAATCTCCTTAAGATTTTTGTAGATAAAATAAAAAACCGACTAATTTCATGATACATGGCTTTTAATCACATTTAATCTTAAAACTATTACAATGCACGTTATTAAAAATATAAAAATACAATATAAACTTCAAATTAAAAAAAAAAATGTCTTCTTACACAGGAAAAAAACCAGAAAATGCTACAAAAATTACCATTGAAATAAAAATGCGATCAGAAAAAATTTAATCAATAATTGATTAAAAATAACTAAACCCAACGATGGATCTTATTAAAACAAGATACAGATATGTGGGTTTCCATTACATTGAGCGCAAAAAGTATTAACCTTTTTAGCTTTATTTTTCGCCAATTTTCGTCCAAACTGCTTTACCATATCTTTGTAACAGTGTACACAAAATCGTCTAGTATTTCTCACTGTCCCAGATTTTGTTTGCAACTCGTGATTCAAACGTTTGGGTCTTGATACCGTTACTCCTGACTCATTCTGCTGAAAATCTGACGAGCTTGTTAGATAGTCTACTAGAGATTTCCGAAACTCGACGATTGACATTTTTGTGTTCCTAGTTTCGGTAAACATAATCCATGCATTCACTACGGCAGTATTCAACAAAATCTCAACACCAAGTTTCCGGTACCATTTAACACGAGGGCGGCACTGTAAATTTCGGGAATCAATGTAGTGACACAACATTACTATTAAAAAATGTTTAATATTTATTGCTTTTCGAAATATTCTCCGCGAAATTTGACACATTTTTCCATACGATGGAACCAAGTATTGAAGCAACCATTCCATTCGGAAGTCGGGGTCTCCAAAATGGCCGTTTTGTAGGCGTCCATAGCTTCTTCAAGTGATGAAAATCTCTGTCCACGCAATTTATTCTTTATTTTAGGGAAAGTATAGAAATCATTAGGGCTTAGGTCGGGGCTGTACGGCGGATGGTCTAATAATTCTATGTTTTCTTGCTCTAAAAACTCTTGTTCTGTGCGCGGTGTGAGAACTCGCATTGTCGTGATGGAGGATGATGCGGCGGTTGCAGTTCTCTTTACGGAGTTCAGAAACGACCTGTGGCAAACAAATGCTAGCATACCATTCTGCATTAACCGTTATTTGTCCCTCAAGAGGAATAGTCGTAACATGGCCGGTTTTGGAGACAAACGTGGCTACCATTTTTTTTGCAACACTCCGTGAACGAACAATTTTTGTTGGCTTTAACTCATTTTCGAACACCCAAACTCGTGACTGGTATTTTGGTTCGTACGCGTATATCCAGGATTCGTCACCTGATACGATGTTGTATACAGCATTTGAGGATCCTGTGTGGAATCTTTCGAGAGTTCTGACGCACCAAGTAACGCGAGCCACTTTTTGCTCTTCACAGAGCGAATGCGGTATCCATCGGGAAAACAACTTTTTTACACCTAATTGTTCATGCAAGATTATTTGTATTTGACTCATGCCAATGTCTAAAGTTGCCTGAATTTCGCGGTATGTCACATGTCGATCTTCCTCAATCAGCTTACGCACAGCATCAACGTTTTCTTGGGTGACTGCAGTTTTTGGAAGACCTTGACGGGGATCATCACTGAGCTTGACACGTCCGCGTTGAAATTCAGCAAACCAGCGATAAATTGTGGTTTAATGGGGCTTCATCACCAAATGCGGAAATCATCCGGTCAACACACTGTTTTTGTGTTAAACCACTTCGAAAGTCATAATAGATCATCGCTCTTGAATTTTCTCGAGTCAATTCCATTTTCTCAACGACTAAACAAGTTTGACAAAACCTTGTGACAAAACCGAGAATCTTTTTTTAAATAAATAAATGGTATTCGAGTTTTAAAACCAAGGAGTATTCAATTAAAAAGATTTTAATATGACAGGAACAGTGGAAATATTCCATTCCCGATACTTTTAGTGCAGCCCTCGTAGTTTTACGTAAGGGAGAAGAATACGACGACATTTGATCGCTCATATCGACAGATCCTTTTGACTTATTATAATCTAAAATCACTTTCGGCTTAGTAACCTGTTTGCCCTTTTTGGCGATTGTTGACATTTTATCGGAATGTTTAGTAGAAAGCATCATCACATCCCGCTTATCTTTCCATTTTAAAATTGTTATACCATCCTCGTTTTCCATGGCCATGAACTCTCCTTTTTGAAGTTTGGCTACTACTACATCCTTAGGTAAACCTCTTCGGTTTTTCCTAATAGTCCCAATCAAGTGCGTTTGATGTTCCAGTAAATTGTAAGCCAATTCTAAGCTGATGTACCAATTATCAGTTGCCAAAGTGTGGCCTTTGTTTAATTTTTGGCTACAAAGAGACATTACCACTGATGTAGGCGTAGTATTTACGGTATCGATATTTTTACCGCCATACAATGAAAATTTGCAGGTGTACCCGGGAATAGTACATAGTTTGAATAGCTTTAAACCATATTTATGGCGTTTACTTTTATTGTATTGTCTAAATACAATCCGCCCTCTGAATGAAACCTGACTTTCGTCGACACAGATGTCTTCTTTCGGTGAATAATATTTTTGAAACGTATTATTGACCATATCTATAATCGGTCTTATCTTAGAGATTCGATCAGATTTATTTGCGGTTTCATTATAACTAAAATGTAGGTACTGTAGGATTATTTCGAATCTATTGCGGCTCATGACGGAACGTGGAAATGTCTGTCCTAAGATTTTATCTTTGCTCCAGTAATAGCTTAACTTTGGGAGTCTCACAAGACCCATGTATAGGATAAGTCCAAAGAAACGTATAATTTCATGTCTGTCTGTTGGCTTCCAAGCATGAGATCTTGATGAAGGTTTTACATTTCTCGATTCGCAGGATTGTAAGGCGAATAAGTTGGTCTGCTCTACAATCATATCGAAAATTTCATCAGACACTAAAAGACTATAAAAAGCTCCCGGGTCTGCTTCTTTTAATATAGTAGAAAATTCTTTGTTCATACCTGAAGTTTCGGTAAATGGTATAATAGATGGTTTTTGACGCGTAGGGCGTGACAATTTCTTTGACACACGATCTGAGGCGGTAATATTGGCTGTCACATAATTTCGAATCGAATCAGACTCACTCTCACTGTCGCTTCGGATGATTAAACGTCTTCGTTTTTTCGGAATTTGCAACTGTTCTTCGTTTGAATCCGACGACTCTAGATCTGATTGATTATCTTGTTCAACCTGCCGTATAATGCTAGTCTCGAGTAATGTAAAATCAAAATCTTCCATGTCCACCTGTATTTCTTCAAAAGGTCATTGGGCAACTTAGTATGGAACCTATACCCACGGCCTACAGAAAACAAAATGGGTAGGATGTTTAGTTAAACGTTCCTAGTTTACAAATATATATGTCGCATTAATGCAGATAATGGGAAAAACCAAAAAACAACCAAAAACTAAAAAAATAAAAAATAAAATGTTAAGCTTAATTATAACAAGGCTTAGCACATGTGTATTGGTTACTTGATAATATACATGTTTAAAAAAATAAAATAGGTAAAAATAAAACAAGTATTGAAAAGTTTTTAAGTTTTATTCGACATGATCAATGTCTACAGGAATAATTGTATCATCTAAAAACCCCGCAGGCGCATCTATTTGCTCTTGATGTAGGGCCCAAGACAAAAAATATACTACGCTAGCTATATGCGCGCAGCATCCAATGGTACGGCGGCCGTGGATACAAGAGCAGTAGTAATC
Organism: Atethmia centrago; assembly: GCA_905333075.3. NCBI lineage: Eukaryota > Metazoa > Arthropoda > Insecta > Lepidoptera > Noctuidae > Atethmia > Atethmia centrago. The sequence goes on from HG995368.1 coordinate 19,481,216, forward strand.
TTTGATACTATCTCTACCCTGTCTTGTTGGGTTCACCAATATGTAAGTATAGTATTTTTTGCTCCTGATATGTCGCGACTGCATTCTTCCTCGTATTAATATTTTGTTGTTAACCATTTCACGGTGCCGGTATAGTTCAACAATGTACAGACCATTTGGTCGCAAGTGTTCGTGAACGTATGATTTAGCGATCCTTAAATGATAGGTGCCCAACGTAAATAGTATCAAATCTTCGAAAGTTAGTTGTGGAAAGTTATCCAAAGCTGCATTACGTCAATTGAAATAAAGGCTACTCTTTGCCTATTAAAATTGTGCTCGCTCACATAATCTGCCAACTCATTTCTTCTATTTACATTTTCATTAATAATATGTATGAATTGCTCGGCGTATATGGTGTTCTCGTATGGACGCCGAGTAGCGTTGATGAGCGCTGCGGTAATTTTGAAATCTGCCATCATGTTTGGTAAGGAAATATTGAAATAGATGTGCCGAAATATTTTAAAATCTTTTTTAAAACGACCATTTATAGTTTCGACCACCCACTGGGTCATTGTGATAAGTCTCGACTTATTTGCATCGTCTGTTGTTAGTTGTTCCCTTCTGAATCTGGATGGTGGCATATGGGGATTATAGCCATATTCTTGTATAGAGCGGATTGAGTCTCGGAAGCCACGGTCTAGTATAAAGACATCGTTAGACCGTAGAAACCAATGCCAAGTAGAGTTTTCTTCTTCCATTAGGCTACGCATAATTGTCGCATCCGATGTTGTTGCTGCATATGGCCCTAAAACATCTAAAATGTAGCCATCTGAGCAAACTATCAAAAAAGGTTTTACTAAGTTCCTGAATTTATGAAGGCTATATGTTAGTCTTTGGAATAAAAAATTGGAACTCTTTTGCACATATAGATATGTGCCATCGAACACCAAAATGGCTGATTCGTGGTCGCTCCCGAAAATATGAGCCGGGATGGAAAGATTTCGAGCAACCACCTCTTCTCTGGTCATATGATCTAAGCCCAGAAAATGCGGAACGAAATCATCAGTTAAACATTCTCTTGCTAATCTTATCTTTCTCTCCAACGTTCTTCTGGACATTTGGAATTTCGTAGCCAACCGTTCATCTGGTTCACCAGTCCTTATTTTTGACAGATACATACCTAAAGCCGTGGCAGGACGATCAGTTCTGTTATGAAGAGACGGTGTTAGTTGTAGGACAGTGTTAAATTACTGTTTAGTTACTCCTGCCCAAAAATGCAGTTCATTATCGTCAACCGAATTAATATTTTCAAAATCCAATTGGTTCCTTCGTTCCCAGCCCCATTTGTACAAATCGATAATATCGAGTACATGAGTACTATTGAAATCATGCATAATCCTCTGAGTATTCAGTTCTTCCCAATAATTTCTTTGTAAATGTGAATGACAAACACGGGCAAGTGGAGGTATATAAAAATTATTTGTATGCAATAAATGGAACTTAACACACAATGGCACTACGTGCGTAGCCATATTCCTGCAGTTTTGGAACATGCATCGTCTAGCTGTATTTGGAGCACGAGAATATCCTTGTAGGGAAATAAAACCAGGATTCACTTGTTGACTCACATCTTGTTCTTCCTCACCAGTATCTTCTACTCGTTGGGGGAGTTGATCTTGTACTTGTTGAGGTGGATCGACTTGAACTAGTTGAGGTGGCTGATTTTCCCTAGGCTGATTTCTCAAAGTTGTATCCAATCTCACCCAACAAGCATGGCATATAGATCGTGAACCATCAAAAGGAATCTGAAGAAAAAAAGGAATAATATTAACTCACAATACTTTATCAATCCCATTGGGTCGTTTTATAAAGACTTACACCCGTATTCACAAACATTACTATGAGGTCTCACAAACGTCTCAGTGTCTACACTGGGTCTAAAAACGTATAATTACACAATACTTGAGTGGCGAACTGCACTATGAGACCCTTAAAATGAATGCATAGGTGAGGTAGCCAGCTACCTACATTAAGCAACACATAGTTTCCAGCTTATTGTTTGAGAATACGGCAGTAAATCTTTTATACACTTGCTGTATAAGTCTATAGATGATAATTCGATAAATGATGCTTGAGAGTAAATGATTTATTATCAAAGCCAACAGCATTATTGTACAAATGGAACAATAATAAAACAAATCTGGTAAGGCACTCACCTCACGTGGTGTTATTTCCTGTAATAATAACTCGGCGTGATTTCGGAACCTTTCAAGAAAAAGTTCTGTGAGGCTGTGTTTTCTGCGCCGCAGCACAGATCGGCTACATGAAACACAACTATTTTGTCTTTCCATATTATCAACTAAATCCAATCCAAATGCAAACTATAATCCAATAAACACGCCAAAGTAATCGATAAAAACAATAGAAGCTCAAGAAACACACAGATCGCAACGACAAATGACGAAAGACTGCGTGCGTCGATGTAAAGGTGGCGGTTCGCGCCGCGACAGAGACGGGAGACCGAGACAGGAGACTGAGACCGAAGATCGCGACAAGTGTCGTGGAGCGACCGCTCAGTTCAAGAGAGTCTGTCGATGAAGTCAGTGGTGTTTTGTGTCGTGATGGAAAACCTAGTAACGAAGCTGCTATTGGAGGAAGAAGAAGACGATGATTTGTTCTTATATTATTATTACAAATACAAAACTGAAAGACGATTACCTATTAAGGATTTATATTTAACTAGAGGTCAAGAAGGATCATTTTCGCTATTAGTAAAGAAGCACCTGATGTTTGATGACAATACATTCAGGAAGTATTTTCGGCTGAATAAAACACAGTTTGATTACGTATTAAATTTACTAAAAAAATCAATGCAAGAAAAGGGAAGAATATCAGTGAAAGAAAAATTAGCACTAACTTTAAGGTAAGTTTGCCAATTCATCGAAATTATTCTGGTCGATTTCACCGTAATTGCTTTGAAATGGTTCACCGGAAATATTAGGTAATTGGCGAGATGTTAAATCAATCAATCCAGTCTGTGTTTGGTGTTCTGATGAAGCTGCACTTATCGGAGAATATGAATTGTATGATGAATTTGAATTATATGATAACTGGCGTGATGAATCACTCTGTGCTTGAGGTCCTGATAAAGCCGCTATTGTTGGAAAATGTGAATTGTAAGGTGAACTTGTATAGGGGCGTTCAGTTTGACTCTCGATATCTGTGATCTCATACTTCGAGACAATATTAAAAATTTCAGTTTTTGCCATTGCTCTTGAACGTGCGCTCAATTTTCTTAACATCATTTCAATATGTTTTGTAAATGTCGATATATCATCAACTGATTCTTGAGATTTTAATGACTGCAGCTGTCTATTTCGGTTTTCCTGTCTGTCCTTCATAAATTTTATAAATTCATCTTCTTTTGGTCTCTTTCTCTTTGTATTCTTGGCAGAACTGTTACTTGGTATATTAGATTTCTCTTGTGTAGATTGAGAAGTGCCTGGTAACTCCTTTGAAGGAGTGTTATGTACTGACGTGTCTGCAGCTTCGTGAGGAGTATCTGCATGTTCTACTCCTGGGGAGGTATTAGTAACTTCTTTTTCTACACTGGCGGAGCTTTGCTGTTCTTGTTCTACACTGGTGCAGCTTTGCCGTTCTGATGGTGTGTTTTCTAAAAATCTTAAGCGTTCATAAAACTGCCACTTTGAATTTTTAGCTGGTGCTGCAGATCCCGTCGATTGTTTTTGTTTGCGCTTATATCTGTTGTAAGAGTCCCTGATCAGTTTCCATTTTTTACGGCATTCCGAATCTGTAATAAATAATAATATTTTTTTTTTCTTTTTTCAGATTCCTGGCGACTGGAGAAAAATATGCTTCGCTATCATTCGAATTTCGTATATCACCTTCTTATATTTCACAAATAGTCAAAGAGGTGTTAAAACATTTAAAGACTGTTTTGGTGCCAATTTTTTTGCCTGTTCCAAAAGAAAGTGATTTTAGGCTTGTATCTGAAGGATTTTGGGATAAATGGCAATTCCCCAATTGCACAGGTGCTATTGATGGGAAGCACGTAAGAATAAGAGCCCCTGAAAATAGTGGGTGGTTGTATTTTAATTATAAGGAGTATTACTCAATTGTTCTTTTGGCTATTGTAGACCATAATTACAAGTTCATTGCAGTAGACGTCGGCTATTATGGCAAAGAAGGAGATAGTGGAATATTCCAAAAGTCTACAATGGGTTTTCCCATTGTAGACTTTTGGAATATTCCACTAAAATCAAGAGAAATGAATTTAATTTTCCAGAACCAAAAAATCTACCAAATTCGAACATAATATTACCACATTTTTTAGTTGGAGATGAAGCATTTAGTCTTGATACTTTTATGATGAAACCTTACGCTAGAAGAGTTGCAAAAAACGATTTAAGCAAAGAAATATTTAACTACCGACTTTGTCGTTGCGAGACGAGTATCGGAAAACGCGTTCGGTTTGCTGTCTCAGGTGTTTAGAGTATTTTACACTCCTATTGGAATAGCGCCAGAAACATGCACCGACATGATTTTGGTTGTCTGTTGCATGCATAACCTATTAAGAGATGGATTTTTGGAATCTGCTCAAATGCCCGTACACCAATGGAACCGAGAAGAAGAAAATTTGCCTTCAAATTTTGTTTCATTACGTGGAACAGGAGGGTTTTCGAACAGCAACGGACTCGATATTAGAGTAAAATTAACCAATTACTTCACGTCACAGCAAGGAGCAGTAGACTGGCAAGAACAACACACAGTGACAGTCACACGGCTTGTTTGAGCTGATTCCACTCCACCTTTTCTTTCTTATATGTTTCCTTCCAAATATTAATTTAATGCAAAATAAATAAAATAAGAATAACTCACCTGTTTTATTTATGCTTTCAGCTATGCTTTTCCAAATATTATCCTTCAAATTTTCATCTCTGTAGGAGTCTAACTGTGCATTGTATAGCGGAGGATGCTGTCTGATTAGTTCAATCAGAGTCTCACAGTCTTCATCACAAAAACTCATTTTTAAACCTAAACACGTGTGCTTTCACGAGCGCGACACGAGACACTACTGGTCCGGAACAGCGACCGTCTCGCTGTCTCGCGTCTCGGTCTCCTGTCTCTGTCTCACTCGAGAACTGTCGCGTATATATTGCCTAACGTCAAGTAATGGTCGCTGTCTCTGGTCTCAGTCTCCTGTCTCGGTCTCCCGTCTCTGTCGTTGCGCTCGCGTCGCGCGCAACCTAAAGGTAGCCACCTTTAGGTTGCGCGCGACGCGAGCGCAACGACGAAACCGGTTTCTACTTGTCTGAAGTGCGAGTGAGACGGCATATGCATGCCACTAACTGCACACTTTTAGCGCGCAAACGTTTCTTTTGTTTATTTAACAGAATGCTTCACTGAAATTGTTTTATGTACACATTTATAGTTCACTGAACACCTATTTTTTATTCATATTTTACATTTAATTCCCATGGTTTAAAAAAGAAATAACTACATAAAATTAAGTATAGGTTAATACTTACCATTTTAAAACTAATTTGGTTTGTGTAGGAAAACTTTCGTTAACTGGGTCAGATTTTGCCCAATGACCTTTGTACTGCTAAATATTTCCATTTTTAATTATTTATTGCAATGTTCATAATATTCAAGTTCACTGCACACAATATCACACTAATTAGGTACTTGACGCAAAGTATTACAGCAACATAAAACACGGACGTTTTCTCTTCACGGGCGCTAGCGCACTACTGAGCGGGTGAGTGGGCGACGCGGTGACCGGCGCCTTCGTAACGGAAACTATTTTTATTAATTTATAGCGCCATGGGGGGCACCGGTGACCTCAAGGGTTTTTTTTTTGTTATATTTACGGAACCCTACGGCAGATTCTTATGAAAAACAGTATACATACATATCTTGATAAAATACATAAAATACAAGTTTTTTTTTTTTTTCAAAAAACTTTTTTCTATGATGGCGTATAACGTGTTAAAAACAGAAAAATATATTCAATTTTGCTTATTTTATATAACTATTGTTTAAACTGTCCATCACTGGAGCACTGTCCATGACTGGTGCTTTTACCCTACCATTAAATAAGTATAATAAATAAACCTACTTACCATGTTTTTATTTTGGTTAGTGTCGAAATCAGTTGTTTTCCTCGGTTTATATTTGTCCATCAAAAAGTGCATACTTTTAAATGCAAACCATTTAGAATTATAAGTGAGCGTTTTTAAAAAAAAAATGACCCGTTACGCAACCGGAACATCAATTTTGAAAGTATCAAAATAATTATGTTTTTTATGTAAGTTCATGGAGTATTTCATAAACTTCTCAAATATACTAATATTTCAGTATTTAAATCAATACTTTGATCAAAAATTCAAATTTTCTAGACCATATGGGCATTGAAAAGTTCCAATTAGCAACATTGTTAATATAACCATATTTAAAAAAAAACTGATTTAATGATAAGTTTTATTCATTGATTTATAAATCACCTTGTTTATCGACAGATTTAACAAATATAATTACTTTGAATGTAATGTTTTATGGAAATCATAATGAAATAACCAGTAAGTAACAATTTTCTGTCTGTACACTCGCTTAGAACTATTTTATAGAACAATCACTTCGTATGACATAAATATTTTTTAGGAAAACAGGTAAAACGTACTATAATCTGCAATATTCAGCTCTAATATTACACATCTTCTTATAAAAATACAAAATAAAGTAATAATTACTTAACAAACTCACAGCACAATAGTTGCGATAGTGGAATGCTCAGTTACTAACTGGAATATAAGGCGGAGTTCACAATACTATAAATTGTGTCTTCTATTAACTATATAATTTTAATAAATCAGTTGTCCTACAGAATTATATTCAGTCTTGAGCTTTTCACTAACTGATCCTTAAATACTACACAAAAAAATATTTTTTTATTATATCAAAGTACCTATAACTTAGGTTTATCGAAAAAAACCTAAGTTATGATGAGTAACATTTTTAATAAAATTAGATCGAATCAAAGGAATGAATAAAATAATTATAAAAACGAAACTAATATAAAAATTAAAATAATCAATCGTTCTACACGAAACACAAAGCCTTTAATCGCTATCTGACCCTAGAAGATAAGGAGGACAAATATAATCAAAACTGACTGTCCCACTGCACTCTAGACACACATAAAAAAGTCAAAAAATGAAAAAGTGTCAAAAATTAAAATAAAAATATATAAAATTATGTAAAAAACAAAAAAGGAGCTACGTCTGCCAACAAACTGCTTTGCAGTTTGGCAGAGGTAATATGTGTTCACTGTAAAGAATATTTCTATGAATAAACACTTTTTCATTTTATTTTTTTTTTTTTTCATTACCCTTACACACCATGCACCTAATTTTAGTCCTGAGATCTTTTCGACATAGCTTTTTAACAGTCTTGGGTTTATAAGAATTAGAAGTATCAGCGCGTAAAAGAGAACGCGCATGTTTTTTATTAGACTGTGGTGGAGGGTCTCTACCCACTACAGAGACAGGAGGATCAAGTTTTGGCTCTTCATTTAAATATAGATCAAAACCTAAATTAGATTCATCAATTTGGTCTATTGGGAATTCGGTCAGCAAAGATGGAGAAGGAAATCAAGATGAAGAGAATGATGTTAGATTGGAAGGAACTGTTATTACTATTGGTTCTACCTGCACATCACCAACTTCACTGTGAAATTGAGACTCATCTGGATTTAATATTACATTGGGTTTTGTTACATCAAGGTAAGGTTCATCAGTGTTAAGTTTATGAAGGTCGGGCAAATTCGGATTGAGTTTATCAGCGTTCAGTAAACTTGGGTAAGTTTCATTAGTTTTAGGTTCATTGGATTTGAGTTTTCCTATATTTGGCTCTGAAGAATTGTCTTCGATAGTGGGATAACAATCAGAGACTTCTTTTTTTATATTTCTTTTTGAAGTAGATTCATCTTCGAGCAGTTTATGTAATTTAGGGCCATAACAATCAGAGAGACCAGCTTTGTCACTACAAAAACAACTAAGCAAGCGATACTTTATTGTGTTGTTGTATACCGATTTTATTTGGTGCAATTTCATCATTCCAGGTACAGCGAGAACGTTGGATGGTATAAGCGTTGAAATGTTTTTTATGTCATTATCACTGACATAAAAACACTTAACTGATTTCATGGCTGATTGTAAAACGTCATATGCTTCAGTTGCATTTGGAATATCGTGACCATATCGTTGGTCCAGATGAACAGGGTATTAACTCAAAAAAGCCTATTTTTCAGGAGAGCGATTTGAAGTTTTCAAATCAATATATTTCCATTTCCGTTAATAATTGGTTAACCTCACTTATATATTTTGTAAACTTACTTTAATGATAAAGTTTTTGTTCACTGCACGAGTTTGTTAATTTTGCTATTTCTGAGAAAAAAATTAAAATCTACAGGCAAGAACATAATAATACCTTTTTACACAAAAATACTTCTGAACCAAAGTAGTAACTACAAATTTTTATTTTCATAAAAATGCAATTTTGAGGGTCTACGTTCGACTTTTCGATTATTTTTTTAAGACATTATTTAAACATCATGCTTAGTTTGCTATGCCATCCTATTTTTTCATGATTTGTTAATTCATTTAGTTATGTTTAAGGAGCATTCATAATACTACCATGTTCCACAAATATTAGGAATAAATTTTCAAAAGAATACAAAATGAAAACAAAAATTTCACTATTAAACGTTTATTTATTTAAAAAAAATCACATAAAAAATAGTTTTAACATCAGTCTTAGTATTTTAATAAACAAATTTAAATCACTTGCTACACTTTTGAGCACACTAAAGACCGTCGGCGTCGTTGGCTTTGTAGTAGGTAACTTAGTAGTAACAGTTTTTTGTATGGTTTACTTATAATAAACTTTAATCTTAATTAAACGATGGCAGTGTTACAACAATTTCACAGTCTATGTTATTTAGTCTCAGTTTAATTCGACTAGGATTAGAGGAACCGGAATAAAAATAATCATAGGTAATTAAATCTTAGGTAATCGTCACAAAAACTTAAACAAAAGAGAAAATTAGACTTAAAAAAACATAAAGAGTACTTCTAAATAAAATTGAAATATAGGTAACAATCATAAACATGTAAACAGTTTTAAAACAGTCAAATCAAAGTCAACTAGGTTTTATATACCTAAACTAGCTGACCCGGCAAACGTCGTTTCGCCATATAAATCATTTTTAAGTAATTTCTAGTGTAGACAAAAAATAGCTTACTTATTGTAAATGTGTAAGAATGTGGTATATGCGTGAAATAGGCATGGAGCGCTGTGAACGATGAGGGAATATAAAAATAACAAAAGCCAAACATTATTTTTAAGTTATTTTAATTTATTCCTTAAAATTATATATCATTAATTAATCAATTACGGCAGTGACACTAACAAACAATATCAATCTCTTAATGCTATAGCGTGAACAATATTTTTTGTTAGTCCCATCTTTAGCTAACACAAACAAACTGGATGGTTTACCGACTCGAGAGCATGCCACGTATAATTGTCCGTGTGAAAAACATGGTGTTCTCTAAAAAATCTAAGCCCCAAATAGACATCGTTTGACCTTGGGATTTGTTGATTGTCATTGCAAATGCCAATCTAATCGGAAACTGAATACGTTTGAATTGAATTGGCACATCTGTAGGTATAATAGGAATCCGTGGTATTAATATATTTTCACCTCGGAACTTGCCATTTAAAATGCTGGCTTCGATCACGTTTTTCATTAATTTTTGAATGACTAATCGCGTACCGTTGCACAGCCGGGGTGGGTTCAAATTACGAAGCAAGATAATCGCAGATCCAACCTTTAATTGTAAATTATGCGGTGGCATGCCTGGCAAATCCAGTGAGTTCAAAAACTCTGAGGGAAAATTTACTGCTTTGCTGTCGTCGCAAACTGTATCAATAGATTTATATGATACCAAGTTCCCTGGCAACAACATTTGTATCTTCAGATTTAAATTGTCAACGTCTACATTTTTTGCCGCTAAAATTGCTCTTTCTGCAAGCCACTCATGATTTATGTACTGTGTGTGTACATCGGGAAATATTTGTTCAATGAGAGTATCTTGCGAATCAGCGATTGTGCAGAAATCGGTCGGTAATTTTACGTATCCAGTTTCATCTATAGCAACTTTTCCATCACCGATATCTAAGAGTTGTTTTGAAAATGTTTCAGCGGATGGATCTTGAAGCATTTGAACGCGCATATTTACTTTCAGCTGTACTTTTTCAACATTACGCCACAATGGAGATGATTTTAAGCAAGCGTTGATCTCATCAGCGTATGTAGAACGTGGAATGACTGGAAGTGTTTGCCTGAAATCACCTGAAAGGACCAACAGAGTTCCGCCAAATAGTTTGTCGTTGTTTTTAATATCTTTCGATGTCCTGTTCAACGCCTGTTCACTCCACTGTTTCAGCACGGTGGCCATGGACGATTGTTTCTTAATGTTGCATACTGCGTCAGGGTTATTCTGAATATTTAGTGGCAGCTTAAATACTGAATGAGCTGTTCTGCCTCCATCCAATAAAGTTGCTGCAATGCCCGATGATGCAACGGCCAATGCGATGCCATTATTTGATCGTATTTCAGCAAGAATTAGCGAAATAACCATCGAGATATAAGTACTAACGTACTAGAGAAGCTACGTCAAATAACTGAATTGTCCTATTCTTCGTAATTTGAATCTTTAGTTCGCTGCAGCGCTAAAATAATAACAATTCGTCTAAACCGTAACTAATTTACCACAGCGCTAGATTTGCTGTTGTCCTATTCTTCGTAATTTGAATCTTTAGTTCGCTGCAGCGCTAAAATAATAACAATTCGTCTAAACCGTAACTAATTTACCACAGCGCTAGATTTGCTGCGGAAGTGTATTTATTCTCGGCAAATAGACTATGACAGGAGTACTACAGAATGGACAACATAGGTATTTTGCCTACAGGGTTTATTTCATAAATAATAGACAATTTATTTTTTTTGATATATTTTATTTAGTTACCCTTAAATAATATGAGTTTAGTCATCTTTTGCCTTTTTGTGGAATAATCAACGCTTTGATCTGTTTTTGCTTCATGTTTTAAACGAATAGTGGTATATTTATTAATAATCGCCCGAATCAAATGAATTCTATGATTCAGTGTACTTGGTTGGCAAAATGAATGCTGAACCAAAGATGTAAATACCTCTGTGTGAATAAAATGCTCCAAAGTATTTACAGTAATGTAACTGTAATAGTATTTCGTGGAGAGGCTAATTCCACCACTTTGGTTTATAAGTTTTCGTATGATAGTTTCCGTGATCGCACATATTTTGTATACGTCTTCTGAAGAATATAACAATCCGCCCATGTCTTTAATAGTTATAAGTTTATGGTGTGGCAGCCTTTCTGCTGTTGTTAATGCGTCCACGCATTCTTCACATTTTAATGATTTTGTGAGATTTCGAGCAATGTAGCCAGATATGTAACCGACTATCAATTGAGAACCAAATGGTATTTGTTGGGAACTGAGAGTATCGGAAAAAATATAACAGTTGTGTTCAGCTTCTATATCAGATTCTAAACATCTAGTTGCTGACAATATTTCGTATTCCTCATCGTCGTGTCGGTTTAAGGGCGTCGTACTATTAATAACATTTGTTGAAGAATTACATAGAATGTTTATATTATCTAAAGGTATACAATTACCCGTGAATGATGAACGAAGTTCCAAATGGTTCAGGGTTTTTTTGTAGGCAGCTCGAAATTGTAATTGTTATTATTGTACCCGCCGTGCTTTCTTATGACCCCAAAGAAAAGCTCTAGATGATCTTGACTTAGACGGTATGTAGAAATATATGTCATATATTTTTTTTCTTCTACTACACATTGATATAAAGTTTTTAGAGATTCTATACAAATCAAAGCTCCTATAAATCCTGTTTTATTAGCCGATTCAACAATTTTCTTTTTGAAATCGACAAAGTAATACGTGGATCTAAATCTTTTCTTTTTACGACTCTTCTGCATTTTATATGAAATTCTAAATTTAATATGTATCTTTTTACTTTTGATAAAAAATTCAGTACTTCTGACTTATTTATGGCGTCAATTGGTCGCTTGAACCCATAAAAATAACACTTTCTTGAATTCATTGTGTCAAAAAAATCATTAAACGTTTCCAAAAATTGTAATGTAGCGGACGAGTCCGCGAATTGTGTATACTTCAAATCCTCGTCACATAGCTGCAATGCCTTGGCTACACTCTTACTTAAGAGTTGAGTAGCAAGACGGACCTTCATAATTTGGTTACGGAAGTACACATGCCGTGGTGTAAGTTTGTTGGCAAACCTAAGACCATCTTTTATTTGCAGTTTATTTAGATTAATCAATAGCTGCCACTTTATTTTCTTACAATCATGGTCAAATAATAATCTTTTTTTCTCAAATGAGTTTCTTATAAGTTTGATGACGTGACATGGATCAAGAAATATTCTATATAACTTTCTCCTGTGTAGATGGATGTGGAAAATGGGTCACCAAATCATTTGGGTTCGTCAGTTTACACCCTAAAATTTCTGCAGCTGACAAATTTGCAGGGCATCCATCAAATGTCATGCTTACGACTGTAACTCCGGCGTCATGACATTTATGCAAGCATGTAGTGATTAAATTAGCTTTTGTTTCTGCAGTTATACCTGATATTAAAAAATAGCCTACAGGAAGTTTCCAATTTTCAGTCAGTGACAACATAAATACTAACGCCTGTGACGCAACATGATCATCTCCATCACCTTCTTGAGGACCAGCACCAAAATTCACAGCACCAAGCTTCTGTTGAGTGTGAAAAAGCTTTTGGCGTCTAATAGCCATCTCGTCGAATACTAGATTGCATATAAGAGGTTGCTGACTTAAAGTACTTTTCTTTTTTAGAGCTTCAAACGATTCATTTGTAAATCCTGGCTCAGCATTAATTGTTCCATACCAGCGACAGAGAGTTCTTGTGTGTGGTAGAAGATTGCCGTACATATCTCTCACATATTTGTATGCAGCTGGCGAGTAGTAATGGAGGGTTAATGCAAATTTACGTAATAATGGAGGATATTTTACTATTCTTTTTACACTTTGACATTCTTTTATAGATTTCGAGTAATTCTGCCTTTGCCAGTAAATTATTCTCAGCTACCTCACCGAGTGGAAATTTTGTTTTTAATGATTTTACAAGAAGCTTCAATGACTCACATTTTTTAAAAAGATTTCTATTTTGGCGTTGAACTTTCTTAATTTTTTCTGATAATTTTTTTTTAGCCGACGTCAAGGTCCGAATTTGACGTCTCAGGATGATTTTTCTTGGGGTATCAAAAACCGATTCGGACTCACTGACAGGTTCTGAAATCGGCTCAATGGCTCCATGACACAAAATGTCTTGCTAAAACAAACAACACAATGTTAGTGGCGGCTAAATGAAATGTTGTCACCATACTCGGAATTAAAACAAACGGAGCATCAAATATTTAAAATTATATTGATACTCACATCATCATAGGGCACAGCAGACTTCTTTAGAAAATGCCTTCCCCCTTTCGTAACATACTTATCATCCTCACGAAAATGCAACGAACATATGTAACTATGATCGGATGGTAGCCAGGTCTCTTCACAGCGATTGTTTTGAACAAATCGGATCCATTTTTCTCTATTTGTATGACTTGGACGTGGAAATCTGGATAAGAATTTAAAATAATTAATTACATTCAAAACTAATTTAACATTAATGTAAAAACTGTCTGGTTAATTAAGATATATACTATAGGAAAATTTATTAAATCTTTTTCTACCTAAATATATATAATTATTAGTTTTAACAGGACTTAGCACGAACCTTTCATTTATTTATATCTGCTGACGTTTCGATGTAGTTACATCCACTGTGGTTGCGCAAGACTAGAAAAAAATATATAAATGAAAGGTTCGTGCTAAGTCCCGTTAAGACTAATAATTATCTGTTTACAGTGCGATAGTTTAAAAAACTAAATATTAATATCAACATTAAAAACACAACTTACGATATTTTCACCGTAATGTCAGTCTAATCTACCTGCATTGCACTCTGTTTGATTAGTCTATGACAAACAATACAATATGGCGCGTGGTAATTAATTTGTAAAACAAGGAAATTAGTTTACTTACCGATGAAAAGTAATTCCTTTGCACTTTGCCGTGTTCCTTGAATTATTAGTATAATATCTCAACACACACCAAGGCATTTTTCGTCGATTTTTTCTATGAATTAATTTATTATTGTCGGAAGTACTAGGCGCGAAAGAGCTAGAGAGCGACTGAGTGAGGTGCGGCGACGGTGCGGCGCGATCGCCACAGTTGAACGAGACAAAGTAGGAATTTACGGTGTCTTCTCTAGTACGTTAGTACTTATATCTCGATGGGTAAATCCCATAAAATCATTAACCACACCAAGATTAGAGTTAAATAGCGCTTTGATACAAGCAAAACTCTCAAAAAGGTTGTATGATCAATTAATTAAAAACCATTTTACCATTCAGGTACATTTATATGTAGATTCTCAAATTGTTTTTGCTTGGCTCAACACAGAGCCCACAAAATTATCTGTATATGTTGCAAACAGAGTCAAAACTATCTGTGATCTCACACAAAATGCCTCATGGTCATGTCAATACCGCTGAGAATCCTGCAGACTGTTTGTCTAGGGGTATAGACCCTCACTTACTTAAAAACAATCAGTTAATCGGTTATGGTGACATGGGTCACAATTTTTACATAATAATACTTACACACATGAATCTACAAATATAAAAATGCTTAAGGAAATTCCTGAACTTAAACATTGTAATATTACATTGACTTCTGAGTCAAGCAAAGATTTCAGTTTATATTCTTATTATTCTGATATTAACAAATTGAAAACAATGATTGCCTAAATTTACAGGTTTTTTAACAATTGCAAAGTTAAGAAAGAAGATAGGGTCTCGGGACATCTGAAAGTAAAAGAACTGAAATTTGCACTCCAAAATAAATTAGACAAGATCAAAAACAACATTTTAGTGAAGAAATTACTTGTATCATGTCTAAGAAACCAATTAAATCCAATTTAAAATCTTTAAATCCATTTTTAGATGGAATTGGTATTCTCAGAGTAGGAGGTAGGTTACACAATGCTAACATACCTTATGATCAAATATATCCAATCATATTACCAATAAAATCGTTCATTACACATTTAATAATTAGTAATGAACACAAATGTTTGAATCATTTTTTAACTGGTGATTATATTACATCATTCCCTGAACCTGATGTGACAAATGTGTCCATAAACCGTTTGTCATTCTGGCAGCAATGTACCCATATGGCTCAATCCTTTTAGAAAACCTGGTCAAAACAATACTTGACTCAGTAACAAAATAGGCCAAAGAGGCACAATAGTGTTCCAAATATTGAAAAAGGGGTCTTGGTGCTACTAAGAGTTGATAACACCCCTCCATTAACATGGCCAGTGGCCAGAGTAGAACAAACGTCCCCGGGATCAGATGGCAAGGTCAGGGCATTATCTGTAAGAACTAACAGTGGTAAAATCATGCGTACTAGTGTGATGAAAGTTTGTGTACTTCCTATTTATGAGTAAACTTTACAAATTTTCCCCTGTTTTGCTATGGGACGTGTCATGTGGGATTGTTCATTTATATATGTATTTTTCTGTTTATTAAAATACAAAAAAAAAAATATGTTATAAACTTATTAAGTATAGGTATGTAGAACGTGCCTAGTAGTTAATATTAATTAAGAATTCCTTAATAAGTAAGTATGTTATATTTTCAAAACATATAGTACCTATTGTGTAAGCTTCTATTACAAAAGGCACATAGATTAATAATTATAGTTGAATGTAAACATGATGTAAACAGTTTAAATGGCATGGTCAATAGATACATAATTATACTTTATGAAGGTAAAATGTAATATAATGTAAACATCTGTTTTGTAATTTATACATGCATCCCTATAATGCATAGTGCATCCTTAAATTAAAAGCAACATTAATGTTTGTATGTATGTATGCTTACAATATATTTTATAATCACTAATTTCAGTGTAAATTAGTTAGCAACTTTGTAAGTAGTTTAACAGATAAGCATTCATTTGAGTAACATTAACTTGTTTTGATTATCTATGAGTAATTCTGTATCAATTTAAATAAATTCAAAGGCATATGTGCATTGAAAATTAAAAATTGTTTAAGTATGTTAAAAAATATCAAATAGTAAGTTTTAAACATACAATTTTAAAGGGACATTTGTTTAATAATAAGTATATTTAAGATTAAGTTAATTTTGGTTTGTATTCAAAACGAGCTTTTGTTTTCTTTGTCGGCGTTGCCAATTTATGTATGAAACACAATAATAATTTCACTCGTTCCGTTCAATTGAATGAACATAATGTCAGTCACCATTCAGAACCTGCCAGTATAACATCTATTTATTGTACCTTGTGCATATTTAAGTACAGTCCACTATAATTACATAGATCGGACTAACTTACCTAGTGACGTCCGATCCTTAATTATGTGAAGTAATCTCGTCCTCATTGTGTACTTATGTAGTCTGCGCCTCGTGCGCCACTCGCTGTCACATTATTCAAAGATGAAAGCTTTCATCACAAAAAAAAAAAATGTTATCTATCTGTGGTCCGGTCACCGGCGCACACAGGCGAAAAATCGATAAAAGTTGGCATAAACCTAATGTTCATTTAATTTGCTGGGTTTGTTAATATTTTCATGAATAAATCCTAATTTAATTAATTTAACTGGGAAATAACATGTTCAAGAGTAACAGATTGTAATTATAACGGGATATGTATGAAATAAAACATCGTTGTGAGAACATAAAGTATATTAAGAGAATATTGTTTTATGAAAAATTTTCATCTATTAGACTTAGGTCTAAAGGAGAGAAAGACGAATTTTTTTGTGAGATTAATGTCCTTAATCCGGTTATATAAGGGTCTGAAGATACCATGAGTCTATGGTATGTGTCTTCCATACCCATTTTCCTTGAAAATTTTCTTGAGAATTGCTCTCTGTACTTTCTAATGTCCTTGTTGCGACTTTCTTGCGCATCTTCACTTAGAAGTCCTATAGCAATACCCATATTTTCAACAATTTGATGACCGTGGACCAATATTTTGTGCAACGTAGTTGGCATGTTAAACCACGGATAATTTATGACAAATGCGGACGCGGTTTGAAGGCAATTGTGTTTAAATTTTTCTGTGCGTATTCTATAACCACACGATAAAAGTTTTAATATTGTATGCAATCGATTAATAATATTTAAATTGATGCCAGTGATTTGAGATACTTCTTCTGCGTGCTGGAACATTATGCGTGCTGTATTGCCGTCTGTTGACGTCCCTCCTCCCTGTCTCGGTTTGTCCACGTGTAGTCCAAGTTTTTCTAAGAATTCTTTCTGAATTCGTTTCTTTTCTGAAGCAACGATCTCTTTATCTCTTTCGCCTCTTGCTTGCCACTTGGCAAGTTTTAATTTATATGCCAGATGTAAAACGCATTCAGCTAATCTTATCCAAGCATGGAGGGAAGAAATGCCATATTCTAAATTTTCGGTCTTCACTGGTTTTTTTAAACAAACGTTTATTTTGTTAAAATCCTTGCTTGTGGCTCCACAAAGGTAACAACGCATCGCTGAGCTGGTGTCAGTTAGAGCGTTTATCATTTTTCCGTCTACCATTGTTAATTTTAGGTCGTGTTTAATGCACCATTCCTCATTTTTTGTTGGCAAAAGGTCTGCTCTCTCTATTTGTAAATTTGCAGCTTCTTGTCTTGAGAGTTCAGATGTTTCAGGAGCCATCTGAAGCCTCAAAGGCCGGCAGTATCGTGGTGAAGAAGGCCGGGGATTTTGCCAGACAAGTACATTATTCGTAGTTATTACACGTATTGGCACTATTGTCGTAACCATCATGTGCTCGTCCGATGATTCTTGGTCTTGAAACTTTTGTTTATATTGGGAATGGCTTCCAGATCCGTCACATCCCCACTTTGAAATAAGGCACAGGTCTTGCCTCTGATTGGGATGCAAATGTAAAATCACTTCTTTTAGAGAAAGCAACAGTCTTTCAGCAGTGTGGTTTAAAAGATTTTGGAGAGATACTTCAGCTTTTATTTCAGTACACATAATACCCTCCGGGTAACACTTCTTTTTAGCTTCTGTTACAGACTCGTAATTAGGGTAAAGATTGCAATTTAACTCTAATGCAGACTTACGCAATAAATTGTATTGGTGTTTTGTTAGGTGGCTTTCAATAACTAAAGACAAAGCTTTGTCTGGCGTATAGCGTGCATGTGGTTCATCAACTGATTTTAAAGTTGTACCTGCAGAAATATCTTTTATCAATTTAGATTTATTAACTTCTCCTGCTGCGCGGTATTCCATTTGTGCAGCAAAAGCTAATTCAGCAGGTGTCAAATTCTTCCTAACGTCTTCGGTCTTTTTGCGTTTCGTTCGTTCAGAACAGTCTTCAAAGTCTTTAATAGGACGACCACCCGAACCACTACTTCTTTTTTGTCCTCTGCTCGGTACAGGAAATGTAACATACGTTTCAAACCAATTTTTATTAGAGTTTTTACATCGCTCAAAGTTTTTATGTGATGTTTCTAGCTTTTGTTTGTATGTGTAAACCAGTTTGCTTAAGACACTTTTTATGTCACTTGACAATTCCGGCACTCTTAGGGCATTTGCAACTTTGTTACACAAATAATGCATTCTATCAACATCCCTCTTAGACTGACACTCTCGGTAGTAACTCACAAGAGTTATTCTGTTAATACAAATTTCTTCATTGTTGGATCCTAGAAAGAAGAAGTAAAATCAAAAAAATGTAATTTTCACTAATAGGTAGGCTAATTCTTTAGGTAGATTTTAGTGTACATTTTACATATCTTTTGTATTAATTAGCTCAGGTATCACGCTGCCTCTCGACCCAGATGAAACAAAATCCCCCCTGGAACGCTTACTAGACGTGCATTGTTAAAATCGTTCTAGTTACATGGAAGTGATGTATTGAATAAATATTCCTTTCTATTAAATCTAAAAAAAGTCTTTCACACTCTATGTAATCTACAAAGACAAACCCGTGCTAAGCCAAGACATGTAGTTAATACTTAATTGAGTTACACAGGAGACTCAATATTAATTCTCATTCAAACGCATATTTTGTTAAAGCGTCTAAATTGGTCGCCTTTAAAAGTTACTTGTATTAATTAAACAGTAAATAAAGAGTGCAGTGAAGGTTATTTTAAGGAATGAAATGGCAGGAAATTAAACTTTTACTCTATGAGAAATCTCTGTTTGAAAAAAAAAAAAACTGATTTCGTAAAACAATCATAACAAATGATAGATCTGACTTATAAATTTGGATCACTATAAAAATAAACAATTATTACCTCCTGGAAGGGCTGTTGAAACACCAATAATTTCACTATAACTTACAATATTTTAGATTGAAATGTCACAAAAATTGCTTAAAACACATCCGCCGCTTAACAAGTCAAACTTTGGACTAAGATGGCGTCCGTTCGGTGACTCATAGCCGGCCGGCGCAGGCGCAGGTAGCTAGGCCCGTTCATTGAGTCGTAAGATACAACAACTAAAAAAGGTTTTATGATATTTTTATTTTTTTAGTTTATGCCAGCTTTTAACGATTTTTCGCCTGTGTGCGGCGTGCCCGCCTGACATCTGTCAATCATTCTTTCAAAGCACAAGAACGGGATTTCACGATGACCGATACGGGCATCGTATAGTCCCGGCATAGTGCATACAGCACAACACAACTTTTAGAAGGGGTTTAGATAACGCACTCCAATACACATCAGTAGTTTGATTATCTGGGAAGGTTTGGGATACAATGAGGACGAGATTACTTGACATAATTAAGGATCGGACGTCACTAGGTAAGTTAGTCCGATCTATTTAATTATGCTTCGTAATCTCGTCCTCGTTGTGTACTTATGTAGATGTTAAAAGAATACAGTTGTGTTGGTAATAAATTCAGCATTGTTAATAATTGAACATTATAACTTAACATGTTATACTAAGTTTGTTACATAATCATTATTATGCATGTATTTCTATTTAAGAATCAGTCTTCCGTTAAGGTAAACTCGCTTAACAGACAGCAAATAAACCGAGCCACCCGCTACCTAGGCACTCTAATTCGATTTTCTCAAAAACTAAAAAACCTACAATTATCAAAGTTGTACCTACAGAAAGTGCGTTTCATGGTGATTAAAATGAAAGGAAACTCATTGGGTTTAATCAATATTTCAGTGTTTATTAAGGATTTTACAAAGAAGAGTCGTTTTCCAGTCGTGACAATCGTTAGTAATGATAAAGTGAAAAAAAAACTAAAGCCAAAAACAAAGATAAAATCAAAAAAAAGTTTTTGATCAATCGAATCGAAACAGTCTTTTAGCCAAATGTATACATTTTTGAACACAAAAAAAAAATGTTAATCTTGATCATATTTATGGGTGGACCATTGTTTTCAAAACACGTTTTAGGTAAATTTTCTTGATGGAAAAAAATCGTAAAATAACCATTCAAATTGAAATTCTAGCAATTGTAACTGCATTATTTATAAACAAATCTTTATAAAATTAATAAGAGTGATGCAATCCATAATAATAAGGGGAACTGTTGTTTTTATTTATCGATTGAAATAAGATATTTGTTAGGATTCATATATTCAATGATAAATAACTCGAACGAGTCGAACGAAACATCGCGCCGTCGCACTTTGGAAAATAATGGTCTGTTTCTGATTAAAAATCAATAACTTCTTTATTTCTGAATATTATGTTCTAAAATTTTGCACAAATATAGAATAGTGTATATGGCTTCAAATAGAATGTAATTTATTATGATTAAATTTAAAATAATAAATTAAAAAATAAAACAAATTCAAAATTATAAAAAATCTCCAATGTTTATTTCTTAACAATGAATACTATTATTTTAATGTTTACAAAAACCAAATATCATATAGTACATCAAAATGAAAATCAAATAAAATAAAAAAAGCATTTTTTTAAAGATTAAAATCGAACACAGATTAATTAATTAATTGTACTGTTTACTAAATGTTATGTTATTTATACTTGATGAACTTCGGGATCTAAAATTAATTCGTTCACTTTCAAAAGATCTAAGGTGTCTTCATCAAGTTCCTTCACGTTTTTAGTATACGGTTTTCTAATGCTGGTAATGTAAGGATCTGAAGTATAAAGAAGAGTATGAAATACATCTTCGTTTGTAGCGGATCTTGAGCATTTTCTAGCATGATGAAGACGAAATTTTTTATAATCCTTATTGCGAGATTCTTGTGCATCTTCCGAAAGTTGACCAATAGGAAGTACTGCAAAATGCTTTATGACACTTTCTCCATGAATCAAAATTTTGTGAACTGAAGATGGCATGTAATACCATTCATAATTGCTCACATAGATCCTAGCAGTCTCTATAGCATAACTGCCAAATTTTTCAGCATTTATCATTACACCCGATGAAAGAGCTTGCAGAATTATGTAAAGTCGTTTAATCAAATTTATATCCACTCCTGTAATTTCAGCAGAGCAGCTTGCATTGTGAAAAAATCTTCTGGCAGTATTACCGTCATTAGAATTACCACTTACTTGTCTTGGTTTGTAGAAGATCAATCCTAGCTCTTCACGGAAACGCCTTTGTACCAGAGTTTTCTTCTCTTGCTTTAGTCGTTTCTTTTCTTCACTTGTGGCTGACCATGTTTGGAAAGACAGATTATAGGAAATATGTAAAATCATTTCCATACAACGAATCCAGGCGTGCAAAGTAGACAGTCCGTATTGATAAGAATCTTTATTTTCAGGCCTAGCTGTCACTTTTGTCAAATCGTTCATTTGGCGTGGAGTAGCTCCACATATTGTACATGTGGAAACCGAAAGCGTATCTGTTAATACCTGAGCTACTTTACCATCTATCATTGTAAGGAAGAGATCATGCTTCACTTGCACTCCCTCACCTTCTTTGTTAATTAATGATGGACTCAAGGAATTTATTTGACCCTTCATTTCATCCACAACGGCTTTAGTTTTCTCGAGAGTTTCTTTACAAAATTCTATTAATATAGGCCGGCAAAAACGAACAGATGAAGGTACCGGATTTTGCCAGACAACATCACCTGTTAGCTCGTTAATTAACTTAATAGGCACCAAAGAAGTGATAAATAAATTCGAATCAGAAATAAGTTCAGACTCTTCTGGCAGTTTCTGTTTGTACTGGCTTTGACCGGGTGAGCCATCACAGCCCCATTTACTATACAGAAGTAAGTTATTCAATCCATTCCTATAGACTGAATCTATTGTCAATATTCTAGCTGCAGTGTGATCTAATAAATCTTGAAGTCTTACTATTTTTGCACTTGTGTCTGTAATTTCTATGGCTGAAGACGGTGGATAGCAAGTAGTTTTAACTTCTTGCACTTTGTAATATGGCGGAAGCACAAAACATTTTCGTTCGTTCGTTAAATTTCTCAAGTACAAATATTGTGCTTTCGTTAAATCCAAGTCAATAAATACGGTCAATGCTTCTTCATCCGTTAACATTTTGGTCTGCCTTGCGTCTTCTATGAGACTCGAAAATAAGGTCTTATTTTCACTGTCAGCAAACCTTAATGTTTCCACAAGTTTAGCTTCTGTTCCTTCTCCTATCGAACGTAACCCTTGAAGATATGCATTATAGACGTGTTCAAATCCATATTCATTAAGTAACATTGTATTTTTTCTTCTTTTACTGGATTCTGACAAGTCTGGATAAGATACGCACGGTCTTCCACGTTTCCCAGAAGAAGTAGATGGTGTGGAGATGATTGTAACGTCTCTAGAGTCCGGTAAAGTTATTGAATATTCTGATTCCAACCAATTACTGTTCTTCATTAAAAATGTATCCTTGTTCCGTGAAGCTTCGTTCCAGCGTTTATTAAAAGCGGGAATAATATGTCTTTGAAAATCACTGAGGATGAAACATAAGTTGTCTTCAGACACATGATATTTTTCTTGCAAAACTGTTGATAATGCTTCCAACGATTTTCCTCCTTCGATATACGAAAGTATTATTTCACGTTTAGAACACTTGAAAGTAGACATTTTGAAGAGTCAACAAATGTAATTACACTTCTGTTAATTCACCACTATTTTGTTATTTACAATGGAATGAAACCACTGTTTATATACTATTTGAAATTTGAGGGTAGTGTGCATTTTGTTGATTAATATTTTCACACGCAACATGAGTGCAAAAAAGATAAATGGCCTAATATCAATGATAAATTACAAAACTTACCGCAAACTATTGATGTAAACAGCAACATTTCAAACCGCAATAGATAGCGAGCGGTTTTCCGTTTTCTGACTCTTATCACATTTTTATTAATTACTCCGAAATCCGCAAATATCCGCAGCTGTTATTATTTGATTATGTTTATGGATAGTTAGGCTACAAATCAACTGTCAAAAGTCTCGTTGAACTTTAAGAAAACTTTTTTTTCACCATATTTTATTTTGCAATTATTTTAAGGTGAACCTTAACATAACATTAAATACATATTAGCTGTTTCATATTCTTCAAAAGACGAGGTTTCCAGAAATATATAATACATTATACCTTTGCCTGTAACGTATAACAATAAAATCAATTTAAAAGTGATGAAGTGAACGGGCCTGACATGGACGTCCGTCAAAACTATAAAGTTTGTGGTGTTGTAAAAAAATCATTTCATTTAATATTTATAATTTTTTGATATTATAGTCTAGTTTGGTCCTTAAACTATTGAGTAAAATAAAAAAAAGCATGCCAGTAGCGACATTGACAAAAACCATTTTTAATCAGCAGTTGTTCTACGATTTTCCATAGTGCGTCGCGGCGTCTTTTCGCTTCTCTTTCATTTCTACGCGGAGCGACAGTGATCACTGAGGCGCGCTGCTTGATGGACCTATGCTGTTTTGTTCCGCTCGCCGCTCAGAAATTATTTACGAATCTTTGTTGTTGAAAACTATTTATTATATTTTATTTTGTGATTAGATTTTTCTAAGTTGTGTTGTTGGTGTACATTTTTGTTCGGTTTCGGTTCTAGTCATAAGTTGTGTAAATAAACAATTAGTATTTTCTAATTCGCGCCGTAAGTTGGTGTAAATTTTTGTTAGATTTCGTCTTTAGTCATAAGTTTTGCAAATAAACAATCAGTGTACATTATAAAAAATGGGCAACAAAAAAATAAACGGAGGCAATAAAGCGATCTTATTTGAATAAACAAAAACACATGATGGAAGTTGTAAAGTAAGTACCTAACTTTTTATGCACACCATATTTTGTTTGTATAAATTATTTATAGATGCGTAATTTCGAAACACGTGTACATAGACCAATTGGTCTAGTGGTCTAGTACGTGGAAAGGTATTCTCCGTCAGTGACTAGGGTTCAAACCCCATAGTGATTGGACGTTATTTAAAATAAATACTTTCTGTTGATTTTCTTATTTGGTACTGTTTTTATTATTTTATTTTTGTCGATTTTCAATTAATTTTCAGTCAATATTAATTTTGTTGATTTTCTTACTTTTTAAATAATATAATACAATTTTATTGCTTTTTCTTTATAGTAAAAAGAAACGATTGGCAAGCAGTCCGTCGGCAGATGAATCATCGGAGAAATTTTTTCATGAGTAAGTTATACATGGTGTTACAGAACATTGTAGTAACATCATTGAACTCATCATTACGAACAACTTTTACTATGGCTCCAGCCCTGAAATTGCGAAACAAAATCTGCCGCTCCTAAGTGTCTAAACACACTATGCCGAGGATACGCGACGGAAGTTCGGCATGATTACGCCTGCAATGCTATTTGAATTACTGGCGACACATTATGCCGAAATTACGTTGCGTTATAGCGTACAGCCGAACTTCAGTCGGGCGTAAGTTCAGCGGAAATTCGGCGGCAACGTATTCTGTAGAACACACATTATACGCGACCGAAGTTCGGTTCGATTGCCGACGGAGATCGGGAGCGGGGAGCAGCGGAAGGCAGGCATGCCCCCGCCCGCGCCCCGCGTGTCCGCCCGTAGTGTTTATTTCGCCTCTGTCTGCGCACGAGATGCACGTGCTTTGTTGTGTCATTAAAACGTAGACCGTACTCCATGTTTGATTCAGAAAAAATAATTATCGCGGTTGAATCGTGACCGTGTTTATGGAACAATGGAGATGCAAGTTATAGTGATCGACCAAGGAAAAAAATAGCTTGGCAACAAATAGGTGAAGAATTTTACGAAGATTGGAGTACTTATAGTGCCAAAAAGAAAAATGAAACAAGTAAGTTTATTGATTTTATTAAATATTTTTATTATTTATCACAAGCGATCATTGTACAATGCGGTCCTGCCAAGCTACCCTCGCCTCATTGTTAAAATATTCCATGAATTTTCGCCTTGCAGTAGTGGCATTTCTGATATTCTGATGTGACGATTCTGATGATATAGATTCTAAGTTGTGTTCAAAAAATTGATCCTTAAAGTTGTATCCATCACGTTTTCTGATGAAGTTGTGAAGAACGCAAACTGCTTTTACAATATGAGTTGCATAATCAGGAGAAGTCAAAATTGGAGTATGTAGGATTCTCCATTTATTACACAAAACACCAAATGTACATTCTACACACCTTCGTGCCCTGCTGAGACGATAGTTAAATGTACGTTTTTCTCTGGTTAAATTATTACCTGGAAATGATCTCATTAAATGTTTGTCAAGAGCAAATGCCTCATCGCCTACTATTCTGCCGCGCTAACGAAGAATACAATAACTCAATTTTGGACGATTTTGAGTTATATATATATTCGGAATTCGCTAAATTCGCTGATTCCGAATATATATATAACTTAAAATCGTCCAAAATCGAGTTATTGTATTCTTCGTTAGCGCGGCAGTATTACAAATGGAAGCCTTGGTTCATTTGTGTTAGGTAGTTCTCTATTAACTGGTAAATTTAATGTTTTTCTTCTCAATCGGATTCCTAATATTGATCTTTTGAAAATGGCACTGTCCCCCTCCCTGCCGTAAGCACCTACATCAATCATAATAAAATTTAAATTGGCATCAGCAAGAGCCAACAATACAACTGAGGATTTTTTTTTATAATTAAAAAATCGAGAACCGGATAGTGCTGGGCACACAATCCGCACGTGCTTGCCGTCTAGGGCACCAATGCAATTTGGAAAATTTGTTGTAGAAAAAAAAGTTTCTGCAATGTCGAGCCACATTTCTTCTGTAGGTTCTGGCATTTCAATTGGTTGTAATATCTTCCAAATTACAACACATGTTTCTTTAACTATACGAGCAATTGTTGATCGGCATATTAAAAAATCCTCTGATAAACTTTGGAAGGTCATTCCAGTTGACAAGTACCTGTGAACAACAATAATATTCTGTTAGTGTAAGTTGGTTATTACTAAATATATATATTTCTTTATTTCAGTTGATGACTTACAAAAAAAATGGAAACATTTAAGGGATTACTAAGAGAGAAGAAGAAGACAGATTAAAGAGTGGTAGTGCCGCGCCAGCCAAGAAGAGAAACACTTCATATTTTCAGATTTTATCTTTTTTGGATATCACTATAGAACATCGAAATACTGATAGCAATCTCAGTTTACCCGAAGATGAAAATAGTACCAGTTGTGAATCGCTACCACCAACTACTAGTCCACCGCGACTAACTACTCCACCATTGCTACCGTCGAACACACTAACCAATTCCGAGCGTAATAATAAGAAGTTACCACCATTTCAAAAATCTATATTAAATAGAATGTCTGTCAATGAAGAAAATGATCCCGACAAAAATATTTTGCTATCCTTATTACCCGATATGAAAAAAATGTCAGACAGTGAAAAATTCGACTTCAAATTTGAAATTATGAGTGCAATAAAAAGGATGAAGTATAGCAAACCTATACCATCAGCTCCATCTACTAGTACATATGAATATCTACCAAGATCATCAACGGTGCAATATAATCAATACAGGTATAATCCTTCAAGCATTGGCTCCAACAACAATTCAGATAACAATTATGGTTATAGGACTCGTACTCAAGATTACGATAATGTCGACACACCCGCACATACCCATTATTCAAGTGACGACCTTGAAGAGATATTACAAACTCAGAATATTGGCACCCAGTCAGGCTTATTGCCTAATAACAACCCTGAAAGTGAACCATAAACAATAAGGAGATAATGCGAGCAATAAACAAGTTGATCATAGTTAATAAGAGGCTGAATGGTGTAAAATTAGCGGAGAAAACTTGATTTAACATTTAATGATGATCGATGATTGATTGATTAGATGAGTATAATGTATAAGTGTATACTTATAAATAAATGAATATTTGCAAATATGGATAATTTTATTTACTTACCGTATAGTGATCATCAATCGTTCTGCAGGTGAAATGGAATCTCTGAATGTAGTATCTTTTTTCAAAATGTTGTTACTGATGAGAAATAACAGTTCGTCGAAAGATTGTATTGTCATGCGAAAATACTTAAAAAAATGAACGGGATAGGCTCTGTATTTTGCATAAGGTTGAAACTGGCCATCTTGTAGTCTCGTAGAATTCAATGGGTGCACCCAATATTATTTCTTGTATTTGTCCTCTTTTAAAGGCTCTGCAATTGCTATTACTGTAAAATAGTCAATTTTTCGGGTTTCGCACCTCAAAAGTAATAACGGAACCCTAACAGGATCACTTTATTTTGCATTTGTCTGTCCGGCTGTTTAGATAACACGACACGACGCCACGACAGCGCTCGAAACGCTGAATATACACACAAAATTGCGCAACTGAATTTCTGCCGCGTAAGTTCGGCACTTATGGTGTGTCATATCAGCCGAATACGTTGGAACGTAAAATCAGCCGCGGAACTTCGGTCGCGTACGTTCGGCATAGTGTGTTTAGACACTAAGACTAAAACGACGCGCTTTCGTACGCGCTTTCGTGCGCGCGTAGGACGAAAAAGGGGCGACGTGTATGGAGGGGCGGGATTGCGCGAGTGAGAGAGAATAAGTATTATTGCGCGAGTGAAAGAGTAAACAATATTATCATTATCCCGCACGATTCCGCGAAGGAAAGCGCGTGTGTCTAAATTAACTAATTTTGAAAATGCCTAATATTGAAAATGCCAAATGCAAATTACTCAAAATGCACTTTCTTAAATTCCTCATTTTCTCTAAAAAAAATCACATGATATAAATATAATCATGTATTTTAATTCAAAAACTTATTTGTGTCAATTTTAGATTACAAATGGATTATGAGCACGAAAACCCTGGGACGTCACTTTCAATTGCAGCAGTAACAGCTCCAGGAGCCAATCCAAAATCAAATTATGATGAGTAAGTATCAACAGATGGGCGAAGGTCATCACACAATGGGAGTCGACGGATAACTCCGCTTTCGACTTCCAAAGAAGTTGCTTGACGAACTTTACGACTCCCAGACCAATTGTTCGGAATCAATAATAGTTATTATATATACAAGGTGTAATTTGTTGTGAGTATTTTTTTTCCACAATTTAAATCTTTAGATTTCGCTCCGTAGGCGTAAATACGTAAAAAGTAATTAAATTAAATTAAAATAATTAGCTTGTTTGAATTTGATGTATCCTTCCTGTTCGTTCACCTGTTCATACATCTATCCATCCACACCGTCCGTATGTCCATCCTTTCATTCATTTCTATTCGCATCTGTCTGTCAACACGTTGTCCAAAAAAAAACTGCTGTTTTATACAAAAAGGTAATTCACTCGGGATGAAATGTATGAAACAGCTGTTTTTTTTTTTTGCGATTTTAGGGCTGGCGCCATAGTAAAAATATAGTGTTGCATAATGATGAGTACAATGACCTCCACACTTTTGTATCACACTGTATATAATTTTGCTCCAGAATCAACCATCAAGCTTGGTGGACGTTTTTATTTTATTTTTATTATTTTATTCTTGATTCTGAAGAAAATTATATTTATAGGAACATTCAATTTATATTATTTATTATTATAACGGCGGTTCTTCGGGAGTTTCAATGAATGCACGGTTATAGTATAATAAAGTATATAATTGGAACACACACACGGGTATTGACAATATAGTTAGCTTAGGGCTACACATGTGGCGTTGGTCGCACGATCGTAGCGTGCACAGCCTATCATTTCGCCTCGCGGGTGCCGACTGGCTACGCGAGAGAGCGTCGATGTTGCGGTGGGAGCGAGCGGGGTAACCTTGTCGTGCGGATAGCGCGCGGTGTAACTTTGGCGCGACGGCGCGGACGCACGTGCAACGTTACACACTCCCCCTCTAGTTCGAACATAGCGCCCTCGCGTTCGGGCTAGCAATCAAATCTACGTGGCCGACCGCGTCTGCGCTTCTCCCTAACCGGAGCCTCGATACCACCGACGAATGGAGTCAGGTCTGAGACGTGGTAACGTCCTACGTGCTCGCTTCTAACAACTCCTTCCACCAGGTAAGCAGTAGGGCTTACCACTTCGCGGATGCGATAAGGGCCATCCCTCCGGGGTATAAACTTCGCGGACTGACCAGGGCCGACATCGTTCAATCCTTGCGTTTTCAACAAAACGAGATCACCTACCTTATAATCTGGGGGGGCGCGTCTGCCTTCATCTGCGTATTTCTTCTGCAGAGATTGGTTACGTTCGTGGACATCTCGGGCGTCGAGCAGTACTGACGACAACTTTCGAAGATAAGGAGTAATGTTGTGGACGAAATTGTCGCTGTCCACAATGGTCTTCATGTCAGCTACGACGTCCGATGGCGCGCGCAGCTCTCTCCCGAAGGTAAGGAAAGCTGGTGAAAATCCAGTGCTCGCTGTAACAGCGGAGTTCATCGCGAACCTTATGGCCGCGAGGTGAGTATCCCACGTTGCGTGATCCTTTCCTACCAGTATCGCTAACTGCGGTTTGAGATCACGATTCTTCCGCTCAACGGGGTTTGCTTCTGGGTGGTACAGCGGTGTCAGAGACTGTTTGATACCCATCACATGACAGACCTGCTGCATCACCTCAGCAACGAACTGAACCCCGTTGTCGCTGATCATCCTGCGCGGGACTCCATACCTCAAGAAGACCTCGGATACCAAAATCTCAGCACATTCCATGCCGGTGGCCTTCTCTAATGCAAAAAGCTCAACCCAATGGGAGCACGTGTCCTCTAAAATTAAAATCCACCGGTTACCCTTTGAAGTTTTCGGTAGGGGTCCGAATAAATCGACGGACACCACTTCAAATCGCCTGGTGGGTGCAGGTGTCTGGAGCAGTCCTGCAGGCTTCCTGTTATCCACCTTGTATCGCTGGCAAGCGGCACAGCGTTTAATATAATCCATGACGAAGGACTTCATACCTGGCCAGAAGTACCGAGATCTGATGCGTTGTAGAGTGCGCTCAGCACCAAAGTGACCTGCTGTAGGGGCATCGTGGAATTCTACGAGGACGGCTCCTCTCTCGTGATTAGGGACCACGAGGCAGGCGGAATCGGCATCTTCCGATTCGGGAGCGCACCTGTACAACACACCGTCAGACATCAGGTATCCTCTTTCTGACCACCCTCTCCCCCTGAAGGGATCGTCGGTTGTTTCCAGATCCTCAACAATCCTCTTCAGCTCCGGGTCCTTGAGTTGGTTAGAGCGCACCTCCTCAGGTGTCCTATGCGGCATATCTACCGTCACTAAGCATACTTCGCAACCAGCTGGGGTATCCTCGCAACAAGCTGGGCGGCTTAGTGCGTCAGCAATCACATTCACCTTTCCGGGAGTGTACTGTATCTGCAGGTTATAGGCCTGCAAGGTCAATGCCCATCTGGCGAGACGGCCACTGGGGGATTTAAGGCTCATCAGCCAACGTAACGGCTGATGGTCGGACTTCACCACTACTTCCGAGCCTTCTACGTAACCCCTGAACTTTGTGACCGCCCAGACGACGGCAAGGGCTTCGCGCTCGGTGGTGGTGTAATTACGCTCGGCTGGCGAGAGCAGGCGACTGGCGTATTCCACGGGCCGCTCGTCGGGACCCTCCCCCTGCATCAAAACTGCCCCGAGACAGTAGCCACTGCTATCCGTCCGAAGGGAGAAAGGCATGGTCTCGTCAGCCTGGCGAAGAATGGGCGCAGTGACCAGAAGTTCCTTGATGGACTCGAAAGCAGCTTGCTGCTCATCGTGCCATTTCCAGCTGCTGTTCTTCTTGAGCAGGTCAGTCAAAGGTTTGGCGATTGCAGCATAGTTCGGTACGAACCTTCGAAACCAGCTGGATGTAGCAAGGAAACCTTTGAGCTGTCTCTCGTTCTTTGGAGCGGGCATGTCAGCAATAGCTGAAGTTTTCTCTGGGTCTACCTGTAGACCCCCAGGAACAATTATGTGACCAAGGAATTTCACAGAGTCACGGGCGAAGCAGCTTTTCTTTCGATTGACTCGGAGACTAAACTTCTCGAGCCTGTCGAAGACCGCTTCGAGATCTTCGATGTGACCTTGGAAACTCGGTGATAAGATGATCAGATCATCTAGATATCCAAGAATGCTCACAGGCCTACTTCCTTGGTGGTCTGGTGGGATATCGGAGCAGTCACTTACCTCGTGCCCTCGATTAGGCACACTCAGGTTTGCCTTAAATCGATCTATCAGTCTTTGAAACGTGGCTCCAGAGTTGCGAAGGCCCATCGGCATCCTCTTGAACCTATAGGTGCCGGAGGGTGTAACAAAAGCGGTTTTGTCGCGGTCCTCTTCTGCGACACCAACCTGAAAATAGCCGGAGTGGAGGTCTAACGTCGTCATATAGCTGGTCGTCTTCGCTGCATGAAGCACATCTTCCATGCGCGGGAGGGGATATCTATCCGGCTCAGTCACGGCGTTAAGCCTACGATAGTCCACACATAGTCGGACTCCGCCGTCCTTCTTTGCGACTAAAACGACGTTGGCCGCCCACGGCGACTCGCACTCCTCTATAACATCTGCGCGCAGCAGCTTCTCAAGCTCACCGTCCAACAACTCTCTCTTTCCTTGCGACATCCTATAAGGTGGTGAAGCGGTCGGCTCCTGCTTCTCGTCAACCCGGATGTGATGAGTGGCGTAAGTTGTAGGGGGTCCTTCGGTGGCGAAGCGCTCAACTCTTTTGCTAATGAGTTGGTTGAGCTGCGTCCTTTGTGCAGGTGACAGTCTTGTCCCTTCATCCTCTCTCAGCGCTAAGCCGGTGGTATCGACCTGCATCAGCTCTGCATCGCTGGTGGATGGAAGACTATATGACTGCACAAAAGCAAACTTCCGTTCAGGGGAACAACTAAAATGCCAACAGTTATGTTGTAGGTCCACACATATACCTGCTTTAGTGATAAAATCCTGTCCTAGAAGGGTCCTATTATCCGCTTCTGGTATCACCAAGAATGTGGTGGGGATAACGCGTCCCTGAATGGTGACGTTCGTGTCACATGACAACATCGCACGTACCTGCTGTGTACCGTCGGCGAGGCCGAGGTTGCGACGTGTTTCCTTGAAAGCCGTCCCACTGTGCAATAATATTTTGTACAGTCCGGGACTGGCAAGGCTCTCAGTAGCACCCGTGTCCAACACCGCTACACCTACTAAAGACGAAACCTCTATCTTGACCGTAGGGTGCGATAACTCAGACTCATGGATGGTAGCACTCTGAAAACTCACCTTGGCGGCGGAGGGCGTGCCTTTACACGTCGGACACTTCGACCGTATCACTCCTTCTCGACCACAACCGTAACAAGACAGCGGCGCATTGTTATCATTATCACTCGATTTTATTTTAATTTTACAATCGTCTATCGAATGACCAAACCGTTTGCAGAAAGCGCAGCGCGGTCGTACACGTTTCGTATTCGAATTCGTATCGGAACAAATATTCGAACTAGAGTCGGACACAGCGCGTGAAGGGTTACTTTGATTAACCGTGGCCGGTGGAGGGTTAATGTTTACATTTCGAGATTTCGCGGTACTCGGAACGTTATTATCGTTATTTGTCGATGTGTTCGCGTTATGAGACGGAATTAGTGGTTTTGTTCTACTCACCTCGCTCAGCGTCTCCTCTACATACCTTGCTCGCTCGAGTAGACAGTCGACACTACTTACACTATCGCGTGACACTCTTTTTCGGAACTTGCGGTGTAAAAGGCCGTAAACTATATCTACTTGCATAACATTAGGCAACTCATATGGTATACGCGACATTTCTGCTCGCACTCGCGATATAAACGAATCGACACTATCGTTGTCACTTTGTTCCCGCGCAAATATTTCTCGAAGGATCCGGTGGGCGGGGCGCGGGGCGCCGTACATGAATCGCAGGCGGCGTATCGCGTCGTCCCAGGTCTCCACGGTAGATCTTACTCCTTGCCACCACACTGCGGCGTCTCCGGTCAGCAACATTGGTAATCCTCGAAGAGCGTGTTCGTCGGAAACGCTAGCGCACTCTTTATAGATAAGCACGCTCTCGACGAATGCTTCTAGGGCTTCGGTACTTCGGGCGGCTCCGTCGAAGCGGGCCGTACACCGGGTGAAGTTGCTGTGCATGCCGTGCATGCCCTGCACGGTCGCGCCGGTGTGTGCGGCGGGGGGTTGAGTCGGTCCCGTCGGGTCGCAACTCGTCGACGTCGTCAATGTCGCGACGCTTCTCATGACGTTGGATAGCAATCGTGTGAGCTGTTCCTCTGACATGGAGATCATGTTGGCTCCTGTCGTTGCCGGGATCGGTGTAGATGTCGCCGTGGTGTCCATGCTCACGGGATTAGCTACTGCGTGGGTGTCTTCATCACTACTGGAACCATCCGCTTCCCCCTCGTTTGCGCGCGCGCGACGTGTTTTCGGCGGCATTTTCTCGACGAAACTCGGGGTAGGTAGTTAGCGCAAACGGTAAATAACGGCACTATAGTCCTGTAGGTACACTTATTACTCGAACCGGGACGATGCAATGTTTTTGGTGTGGATTTCTTCCGCATTCGCGACGGTTATTTTTCCGTTTTGTAGGTATTTGCCGTACGGAGCACGTGCCACTAGTTGGGCGCAATTTATAACGGCGGTTCTTCGGGAGTTTCAATGAATGCACGGTTATAGTATAATAAAGTATATAATTGGAACACACACACGGGTATTGACAATATAGTTAGCTTAGGGCTACACATCGTCGTATCCTACGAATAGTGCCCTAACGAACATAGGGGCTTTCTTTTTTTATTGCATAATGCATTTATGCTCATCATACCACATATAACCAGTTCAACAAAACAATTAAAAACGGTACAGGTTATCAAATAATTAGGTTTTCTAAAAAGCCACAATTTTAAGCACTACGTTTTCAACGAAGAATAAAGCCACATTCGCCGTTGCGCCCTCTTTCTTCGCGAGTAGTGGGGGTGCGCGGGAGCGGGGAGAGCGTGCTAGCGCCGCTCGGCCACTAGTCGGCGGAACGCGGAGATTGTTAGCTGCGGCCAGCGTAATCTGGTTTTTAACTAAATAACTATTTTGCCTATACTGCTAAAGTTTAGTTATAAATATCAAATTCAAAATTTGTCAATAAATAATGAAACGCCGAGGACGAAAGTTGGTGGAAATGGTTGGAAAGGAAGATTGGGTAAATATAAAACAGACGAAGATTATAGCAAGTAAGTAAATCAAAATATTTAATAGTCAAGGTATTTTAAGGTTGAAATTATGTTTTGTTAAATTGTACTGTATTGATTTTGTTCAAATAACATAATATCAACGAGTTTGTACTTAATTAAGTCATTTTTAATTACTTATTCAATTTTCAATATTGGGTACATAGAAAAAAACCCTCATGGTGATTGTGGCCGTGTTCTGTGGAATGGCTAAATTGCGTATGTATAGAAGAGACGAAGCCCTAATTACGTTTGTGTCTTTCTTCTACGTTCAAATTATGTTTTTGTCTTTTATTATTTATTTGATGCATCTGAAATATCCACATTGTTATTTTAAGTACAGTATTTTTTACGCTCACACGATTTTAACCCTTTTGTACAAATTGAATCGCTGAATAAACAATTTCATGCTTTTTCTGGTTTGGGGCTTAAATGCACTTAGGTTTTTTTTCTATTGCTTGAAAATTGATATAAAAGCATTTGTGGCCGCATTATTAGCATTCAGCACGAAAATTACAATGACGCTTATTTCATTATTTTACCTTTTTCCCAGTTTTAGAAGAATTCTGTTTTATATGTTATTGCTACTTAATACTAGCAATAACATATAAAACAGTAACACATAAAACAGTAGCAATAACATATAAAACAGAATTCTTAAAACAATTTATAAAACAGAATACATGCAAATTTGCTCGATCTAATTCATATTATAGGTGTTTACGGAATTCCGGCAGATTTCTTTGACAACAATTTTAAATTTCATTTATTTTTCAGCCAACACTTTTGAAAGTTGCAATGATGAAAGGGATCGTGTCGAGTCTCCGGTGCCACGAGGTTGTGAAAAAGAGATAGAATTTTTAATCCAAGAAAATATTAGCTATGAGCTTAACAGCGTAAGTCGTATTATAATAATTTTATTCCATTCTGTTTGATACCGTTACCAGACATTGTATTCCATTCAAAAGTTTAGTTCATAATTTTAGTTAATTTTCATCTACAATACTGCGAAACTAGTTTAGTATGATAATTTTATGATTTAAAGTCTCATTTCCTACTTTCAGGATGTTGAAAACAACATGAACAAGCCTAACCAAAATAATAGTGCAAGTGAGATTGTAATCTTGTCCGAAATACAAAATCAACAGAATCCGGAACTAAACAATGGCGACCCTCTAGAACCTCCGTCCAAATCCCAAATTGTAAGTGACATAATCATAGAATTTATTGAAGAGTCCGACCAAAGAACTAATTGCCAGTTAGAAACGAGACAAAGTGAAGTCACACCTCAATCTGAAAATCTATCCGTTTCAATGGCTGATATCGTTTTAGATAGTCCGACTTCAAGTTTTACGATCCCCACTCCGCTATCGTCAGCTGTTAGTTCGCCTGTAGGTGCTCCTTCTACTCGCAGATGTACCAAAAAACGAGGTCCAGGTAAAATACGAACAAGAAATCCTACAGAATGGAAAGACTTAAAACGAAAAGCGCTGAAAAATTCCGGAAAAGCTTTTATTAATAAGAAGGGAGAAACTGTTCCCGAAAAGAAAATTAAATCACCATGCAGTTGTCCAAAGAAATGTTTTGAAAAGTTGGAAGAAAATGTTAGGCAACATATTTTTAATTGTTTCTGGGAGATAGGAAGTCACGAAAAACAGTGGGATTTTATTTTAAAATTCGTACAGAGCCACAAACCGAAGAGAATTAAAGCCGAAGGTCCTAATAGATCACAGACAAGAGTCTATAGTTTACCAATCAATAATGAAAGCGTCGTAGTATGTCGTAAAATGTTTTTAAATACGTTGTCGATCAGCGAAAAAATGATAAGAAGTTCATTTAAAAAACGGGATACTGCGACCAATGAGCATATTCTACTGGATTTGAGGGGAAAACACTATAATCGACCAAATAAGATAAAAGAAATCATTGTTGACAGTGTGAACAATCATATTCTTTCCCTTGCACCTGTAGAATCGCACTACTGTAGAAAAAGTAATACGAAAAAATACCTTGATGGACAACTTTCTTACAAGCGACTTCATGGTTTATATACTGAGTGGTTTGATCCACAAACTTATAGCTCTCAAATGGCTACATTGCGCCAATATCAAGATATTGTCAACACTAATTTTAATATTGCCTTTTACACTCCCAAAAAAGATCAATGTGACAAATGCCATGCATTTTATAATACCAGAGAGCCAACTGAAACTCAAAAGAATGAGCAAGATCTGCACATGCAACGTAAAAACTTGGCGAGGACTATAAAGGCGGCTGATAAAGCCGAAGCTGAAGGAGACGCCAGTGTGATAACCGCCACTTTTGATATGCAAAAAATATTGACTTGTCCTTTTGGAAACGTGAGCATATTTTATTACAAGAGGAAACTTAATATTTATGATTTTACTGTTTATGACGTAGCCCGAAAAAGTGGATTTTGTTACATGTGGACAGAGGTGATGGGTAAAAAGGGAGCCAATGAGATCAGCAGCGGCTTAAACTTGTTTATTAAATCAAAGATTGACGAAGGTGCAAAAACATTTAAATTTTGGTCCGATAACTGTTCCGGGCAGAACCGGAACCGTATAGTCTTCGCTTTTTATCAACATATCGTAGATAAATTTGACATTGAATGTATTACCCATAGGTTTCTCGAAGTCGGCCATACGCAGAATGAGGGAGACAGTGTCCATTCTGTTATAGAAGGAGCTTCCAGTAAAAAAAACTATTTATACTCCAGATCAATGGATCAACCTAATCAGATGGGCAAAAACAACAGGAGAAACTTATAGGGTAAAAGAAATGACCTTGGCTGATATTTATAATTATCGTAAATTGCTCGATGGCAAGAACTGGTTAAAGAATGATGATGGTGAAAAAGTTGTGTGGAACAAAATCAAAGAAGTGCAAGTTTGTAAGGACAGCATTAACGTTCTAAAATATGAATATGAACTGGATGAGGATTGCAAAAAGATCACTACATTAAGAAAGGGTACTAGAGGGAAAAAAACTGTGGTTTCGGAAGTCACGGCAGTAAATGGATTCCCATTAAAAATAAATAATGATAAATATAAAGACCTTATGTCAATGTGTGAGGCTAAAATTATTCCAGAGGAATACCACACATTTTTTAGAACATTGCCTCATGAGCAAGCTGGTAATGTCAATATTTCTGAGAGTACTGACGAAGAAGACGACTGAATGTGAATTTGACTGATTTCGGTTATGTGTTATTTGATTTTAAGTTATTAGTTTGATAACGTGCAATTTGATTTTAAAGACTGATTTTGATAACGTGCAATTTAATTTTAAGAACTGATTTTGATTATTTGCAATTTTATTTTAAGGACTGATTTTGGTTCTGTGCAATTTTATTTTAAAGACTGATTACGATTACGTGTAATTTAATATTAAGCTCTGATTGTTTAAAGATAAAGGTTTGTTTCCAAACATTAAAATAACTGAATCATTTATGAAAATACAATTGTTTGGTTAGTAGAGATTTAAGAACTTTTGTTTTGTTTTGTTTTTTTAGACGTTTTATCATACATGAAAAAAAATATATATCTAATAATATAGTTATTTTTTATGTATGAAAACATCTTGTCTTGTTAATGTCGATTCACTTGGTATGCTTAAATATTTACCAAAGCAAATTTGTTAATAAAATTCGGATTTTGTTTCGAATTAAATATTATAATTCTATAGTAATTTTCTTTTATTACATTCACACGTTCCCAGTAATGGTAAAATAGTTACTATACACAAATTCCTATGACATAAAAATGAATACCCGCATCAGAATAATATAAAAATGGCTTAAGGCGATTGTGGCCTCGACATTTCCGCAGATAAAAGGCATAAAGTAACTTATTTCTCAAGTCCAGCCCTACTTCACCTTAACACAACGAAGAATAAGGATTTAAGGGACAAAATGCGTATGAAATATAAAGTTTTTTTTTTTTAAATAATGCTAGCCGAACCATAAGATACCAATACACATTATATGAAACCACCAATACATGTTAGTTCATATTTAATTTAATTAAACACAAAAAACTGTCTCCTGAATAGTAGCTATTATGCAGTTACGCCCCTCTTCGTAGGATACGACGACATGTGGCGTCGGTCGCACGATCGTAGCGTGCACAGCCTATCATTTCGCCTCGCGGGTGCCGACTGGCTACGCGAGCGAGCGTCGATGTTGCGGTGGGAGCGAACGGGGTAACCTTGTCGTGCGGATAGCGCGCGGTGTAACTTTGGCGCGACGGCGCGGACGCACGTGCAACGTTACATTATTATTTATATTGTTTTTATTCAAGGCCATTTTTAGAATTGTCATTCTGCGCCTAAGGCGCCACCTCCACGTGCGAGAAAATTGCGACGATATTATCGTCCTGCCACTTCATACTATAACAACTCGCCGGGAGATGCGACCTGGTGGGAGCCCCGCTAAGCCCTACCGCGCGTGTGGAACAAAGACTGTGAAACGAGTTGTTGCGGATTCGCGGCAATTAGTCGCGACTCGCAACGAGTGGTTGCTGTCACGCGACGAACGGTCGCGAGTCGCGATGATATGCAGGCGGAAGAATAGTAGTCTCGTGGAGATTACTTGACGATAGCAGGGCGGACTCGTCGCGATACACTCGCTCGTGGAGGTGGCGCCTAAGCCAGTTTATTTATGAATTATTTATTATTCGTCTGATAAATCTCTTACATAATTTCTCGATAACCTTTTCTATAAAATAACAATTATTGATTGATTATTTTAAAATTAAGAAAACAAATATATGTACACAATTTAAAAATAAAAACACGAAAATGTAGATTTTAAAAAGTAAGAGAATTATGGTTTTGATAAGATTTGAACCTACTGTCCACTGGTCATTGCGTTACGAAGCTAAAGGGCCAACCGTGTCTTTAAGTTTAGTAATGAAATTACGCTTCTATATATAACGGACGTTGCGTATCGGCAAAATTCGCGCGGTGCACCCCGCAGTAGGCGGGACTACTCGTCCCCTACTTCATCTGCTTCACCCCCTCAAATACCGAAACTTCGTCTATTCACCGCGCCTTAAGGTTGCAATAATAAACTATTGTTATTGCAACCTTAATACAATGTTGTTTCGTGTAGCTCTGCCCCGGATTAGCTCATTTTGGCTTCCTACGCTGGAGATGTCCTCTAAAACTTCTACACTTGTAGACTCCTCTGCTTCTATAGCAGTAGGAGGAGGCAACCTTGCTTTTATAGCAATGTTACGCAGTACAGAACATGCAAGCACTATTTTCCCAGCTTTAACTGGATGGTAGTGTAAAGTTCGGTGCCTTAGTAAACATCTCTAGCGTGATTTGAGCAAACCAAAGCAGCGCTCAATGCAATTCCTTGCTTGGATGTGTCGCTGAGTGTATCTCTCTTCTCGAGAGCCAGGAGCTACATCTAATATAGGTGTCAGCAACCATGGCCGCAAAGGATACCCAGAGTCACCTTAAACAAATAAATCATAATTTAAAATTTCCGTTCAATTTAATACCTATACATTATGTATAATAAAATATAATATTATGCTAGCTTATTAATTACATATATTTAAACACAAGCTTTCATAATTTTTTCTTGCAATCAAGTTCAACTTTTAAATTATATACTAATAATCACAAGTGGGTATGGTAGAGTTAACTCAATAGCTCATACAGCTCATATAGCTCTACCATACCCACTTGTGATTTCACAATAAAAAAGAAAGGCATAAGTATTGGAAATAACTACTTAGGTACTAACCCAACAACCATACTTGCTCTCCATTTAATGAAGCTCTCGCATGAAAGATTCCACTCTACTGGTTGCCCAAATGAAAGAAT
This sequence comes from Atethmia centrago, assembly GCA_905333075.3. NCBI lineage: Eukaryota > Metazoa > Arthropoda > Insecta > Lepidoptera > Noctuidae > Atethmia > Atethmia centrago. The sequence continues at coordinate 19,521,960 of HG995368.1, forward strand.
CATGAGTTGCTCCACCAAATTTCGGGTTCACATTCATGATTTTCAAATCACTATCACATACCTGTAATAAAGATACATTTTGTTTATTAGTCAATGATAAAAGTTATAATGTTATAAGCTTATGAAACAACACAAGAAAACATTTAAGTTACATAATAAATTCATCTTACCATTTGAACATTAAGCGAATGATAGCCTTTTCTATTAAAAAATAAATGCTCATCATTGCTGGGCTTACAAATGGCCACATGTGTGCAATCTATTGTGCCGATTATCCCTGGCAGCATAAATTTCCTTTGAAATCTGTAATTTTATAAATAATCTACTTAATCAAAGTTTCTTTGTTCTATGAAATGTCTGTTTAGTTTCAAGAATAAGTACTTAAGTACCTACGAGTATTATATTTTATTACTAGGTATTAAAAACTTACTCAAGTCTTAAATTGGCTCTTTCTTGTTGAGTTTGAGGAAAAGGAACCCATTTTCCTAAAATTGAAGGATCATTAAGTGCATTCACAACTTGGTTGATGCATCTACTAGCTGTTCTCTGTATGATGTGCTGTGTCAGGCCAACAATCCGTTGATATGAGCCCGTTGCTAGAAAGCTAAGTGTGAAAAGAATAAGGTTCTTTTTAAAACAAACAAATGGTTTAATTATATTACTTTTGTGTCATGCAAATATTGAATATTTTGTTTTTTTGTATGTACCTTAAGTTCCAGTGAAATTTCCCTAGTTCCTTTTAGAGAAGTTTGGCGCCTGAGATCGCTGCAGAGATTTGCAAATGTGCGTTTATCCAGCCTAAAACGCTGAATAAATTCGAACTCCGACATTTCGGCGATAACCTCCACACTCCGCCGATTTTGTCTTAATTGACGCCTAACCCACGCTTCTTCATTATTAGCCGCCCATAACAGCCTCAGGCAATGCATTTTATTAAACAAATATTCACTTTTCACGAATAAAAACTCTCCACAACACCATTAGCAGCAGGGTCCGAGCATCCGCTAGCTAGCGTGAGCGTTTAACGCTAAATTTGACGTTTGCGTTTGTCAAAAACACCACTTGTCTATCACTCTGTATGAAAGACGCCAAGCTAACGTCGCGTTAGCGGTAGCGTTTTATTATAATAATAAATAAACTGCCTTAAGAATCGCTTGCTTGGTTCAACGCTGGTCCTGCTCCACAAGGGCGCAAAAACTAATTGATCAGGTATTGAAAATAGTGTTGGAGCTGCTGAAGATTTTAAAAACTCTCTTTGCATTGTATAAATTCAATATCTTAGTACTGTATAGCTGCACAGCCCATTGTTATGTGAGTACTATGTACTATAAAGCTGCCATTTACTGGGTACGTCTTTCATTGACTTGAATGTGCCCTGGTGGCTGGGAGTATGTCGTGCTCACTCTAATGTCTCGCTGATGGTGGTGCGGGTGTTGGATCATTTAGCTCCCTTCAAAATGGTTGAGCTGAATGGTGCTGATCCACGCGTCATGTTCGTGAATGGGCGCCGTCAGTAGAGACTGGTCATCTCTTAGCTGCCACAGCTTATTTTAACTTTAATTTTTGAATTGCTTTTGTTTTTGTTGTAATCTTTTTATTACGGACGCTTTTACGTTTTGCATCGTTCTCACATGTATAATTTCAAAATGAATGATGTAAACAATATTTTGTAACCATAATACGTTGATTTAAAAGAGTGTCCTTGGAGTTTCTTGCCCGTTCTTCTCCATAGGTACCTACTACGCTTTGGAATGGGCAACTAGCTTCATCTTTCTGACTGACTGACCGAACCCTTGACAATTCAAAAGTGCCTGTAATTGGTTTTTTTTTAAATAAATGCTTTGAGTTTGAGTTTGAATATAAATGCTTCGCTCGCCTTCGAAAACTCCAGCCTCACCTCTGTACGGCTCAGAACCGAACTTACCTTCGATTTTTTTAAATGAAAGCACTGAAACTGAAAATATAACTCGGAGAAAAAGAGATGATGATGCTGAGTTGCAACGTCTCGAAAATATGATGTTTGATATGAAGACAATGTTATCGTATTTTGTGTCTAAGCAAGCACAACAAAATATTAAAGTTGACTCGCTGCATTCGGCTCTCGAGGAGATCAGGGCGCAAAACAGCGTGATTCGCAGGCAAAACGCAGAAATTTGTACCCAGAATGATAAAATTCAAGACACTGTTATATCGGAGATAACGCACATACTGGTAGAATGTAATAACAACTAAAAAGTAATACAAATGCTTGAGCTCAAGGTGGGACTACCTGGAGAGAAACATGAAAGCGGCTACAATCGAAATAAGTAATATCCCAACCTCAAGTACGAGACAGTGGGCACTGTCATTGTAGAAGTTATATCCCCAACAATAAAAGAACAATTCATCCGATCTACTAAAAACTACAATAAACTAAATGTTGAAAACCGTCTTAGCACCACCCACTTACAAGCGGAAGTACCGAAAAAGCCAATATATATGTATATCAGAAGCTGTGCCGGATTGATCCAGGTATAATTATGGGAATAATGAAAAAAATACGTTGCTTGATGTGAGCGTGCAATTTTATTCTAACAATTGAAAGATGTAGGAAGCCGGTCGACAAACGTTAAAAATAAAAACGATAACGACGAACGAACGACGAGCTATAATTTACGTAGCCTTAACATTACACTGGTAGGTATGCGAATTTAGGTAGGCGCTTGCGGGAACATACCCCCGGGCGTTGAAAGCCTGCCTTTCAACCACTATGTTTCTTCAGACTCCGGATATATAGGCAACGGACAAATCTTGCTGAATGATCTGCGTAACAGACTGCTAGAAGTCTTGATGTCTGCAACTCTAACTACGCCGTCTGTCCCTGGATACGTAGCAACGATCCGACCCATTTTCCACTTGAGTGGGGGGAGGTTGTCTTCTTTTAACAGAACCAAAGAATTAAGCTTCAAGGAGCCCTTACATGATCGCCATTTCATGCGTAGTTGGAGCTCCGATATGTATTCTTTACTCCACCTGCTCCAAAAATGCTGTCGAAAACGCTCAATACGCTCAAATCGAGTCAGAGAATTGATGGACTGGTCTCGATAATCAGGAGACGGCAGCGATGTCATAGGACGTCCAATCAAAAAGTGTCCGGGTGTGAGCTGCGTCAGATCCTCGGGGTTCGATGATAACGGCGTCAGTGGTCTGGAGTTCAAAATGGGTTCAACCTGAACCATCATGGTATATAGCTCTTCGTAAGTAAGGTTACAAAGGCCCAGCACTCTGACCAAGTGATGCTTGGTTGATTTAACACCAGCCTCCGCAAGGCCAGCGAAATGAGGAGAATATGCAGGAATAAAGTGAAAGTTAATTCCTTCTTTAGCTATCTCCTCGAAAAGCGAATCGCAACTCGCCTTAAGAAACCTAGAAAGGTCATTAGATGCACCAACAAATGAGGTGCCATTATCAGAGTAGATATTTCTTGGCTTACCTCTACGTGATATAAACCTCTTTAACGCCATAATGAAAGTATTGCTTGTTAAATCACCGACTACTTCAAGGTGGATTGATTTCGTAGAAAAACAAACAAAAATAGCTACATAAACTTTTACTAATTTACAGCCACGACCTTGACGAACAGCTGACTGAATAGGACCTGCATAGTCCAAGCCTATATTTTCAAAAGAAAAACGCTGCTGTGGTAAATCTCCCATAATAGGACTTACAGTTTCATCTCTAAATCGGCAACAACGAACACATTGTTTACAGCACATCCTAGCTAAATTGCGACCTCGAATGGGCCAGTACGTATCTCGTATAGACGCCAACAATAACTGGCGTGAAATAATCTTTTATGCTCATAATTAAAAAGTAACTTAGAGAAATGATGACTAGATTGAATAAGAATCGGGTGCTTTTTATTATAAGGAAAATCTGAATGCTCTAATCTACCTCGAATCCGCATTATATTATTCTCGTCTAGAAAAACGTTAAACTTATTTAATCCACTTTTCTTGGGTAACGTTTTATTATTGAGTAGTAATTTATAGTCTTTAAAATATTGTTTTTGAGATAAACATATAATAAAGTTTAAAGCCCTTTCTAGTTCATGTACAGAAAGAGGAACGAGTTAAGTGTGGTAACCCTACTACAATTAGCTTTGTCAGCAGTATAGCTTCCGCCAAACCTTGAGAGTAAGTAATTGTAATGTAGAACATGGTCGTCACGTAGCGATTGTCATAACTTAGCTATAAGTACCTTGTACCTTTAGGATTAAGACATTATTATCTTCACTGTCATTCTGTCAGTAAAATAAAGTTATTTTTATAAAACTCTCCGACTGTCGTTTACTTAATTGGCGCAGCCGGTAGGATCTCTGTAGTCACTCAGTATAGTATAAAATTCTACAAAGCTGCTGTGACGTCTGTTCCAACAGTTTAACAGAGATCGCCGAACAAATAAATTTATTGAGCAACTTCATCGAGAGGCTGACGCTGAGTGTGGTGATAATAGTCCAAGGAGGAGATGGGAGTAACTTCGGGACTGTGAGTAGAACTTTTTCACTATCCTTTCTGTTTTCCTTTACGTGTACCTCTTTGATTAGATATATGTGTTTGTGTTATTAGGGGTCAGACAATACCTGGGTAACATACATATTTTATTGCGATAAAACTTTTGTGATAGAATAAATACGTAGATATAGTTAGTTTAGTACATTTTTATTACGATACAAGTCTCGTGATAAAGCAATTAGGTAGGCATAATTGTTTAGTACCTACAGTCTATTACGATACAATTTTCGTATTAAACTGTATAGCGTTTCGGGTTTCAATAACAATGGATCAGATCGTACCAATTCCATCAGCAATGACTAGCATTGTTCCGGAATTTAGTGGCGATGCTAGACAGCTCCCACTATTCATAAAAAAATGCGAATATATATTAACTAAGTTTCAAGGAGGAGATGCTCAGAACGAATACTTATATCACGTCGTAACAAGTAAGCTTTCGGATAAAGCCGCGAACCTAGTAGGAGAGCGGGATCAAATAAATAATTGGGACGAACTAAAAGATTTGTTAGTGCAACATTTTGGGGATCCTAGGACCGAAGAATGTTTAGTGTTGGAATTGGAATCCTTAAAAATGAACCAAAATGAAAGTTATTTAGATTTTTGCCATAGGATACAAAACATACGTAGTATTCTTATTGCAAAAACCAATGAAACGATAAGCAATGTCAACGTACGTCAAGCCAAACAGCATATTTATACTAATTCGTCGCTGAATGTTTTCTTATATAATTTACCAGCGTATTTAGTTAGGCTAGTACGATTGAGAGATGTAACGACTTTGGAGGATGCCTTAAGGGTTGTTCTAGAAGAGCAAAACTTCCAAACAGTTTATGATCTGAAAAATAGCAGAAATAAGCCGTCAAGGAAATTTACGGAAAACCATAATAACAACTTCCAAAGACTACATAACTCACAAACAAGAGAGGCAAATCCGAATGCATCTAGTAGTTCACAAAATGCCGTAAACCAGTCAGGTTCACAAAACGCATCGTTTCAATTAAGGAATTCGCATTTTGCACAAAATCGAATTCCGTTACAGACTAGGTCAACTGCAAGGACGCCGAGTCAGCATGATCGGCGATGGACGTCGGCACATAATGCACCGTTTGCAAATACAGGTGCAAACACCGATGTTACTATGCGGACTGCGAGTTCTAGACGTGTTAATTACACAAACAATGATTCATACGATAATAATCAGTTTGCGTTTGAAAGGGAACTACAACCAAGTACTTCAGACGAGCCTGTATGTGCGGAAAATTTTCATCTAAGGGCCTCGAACAGAGAGAACATATAGTTTTAAAGTGTACTAGTTTTCGTTCTTTGCCATATATTATAATTCCTGAGTTAGGTAATGCGGTTTTTATGTTAGACTCTGGCAGCACTAGATCTTTTATCGGATCGAGTATAGCGAAGCAATACTTTAGAAATAATATATATAATGAGCGTTTTAATGTTGTTAGCACACATGGTATTAGCGAACATACACACGTTATTTGTACACAATTGCCTAAAATTTTTAAATGTTCGGAGGATCATAAGTTTTATCTTTACGATGTGGATAGTAACTACGATGGTTTGATAGGAAGTAATCTAATGAAACAATTAGGCGCGAAGATTGACTACGAAATGTCAATGTTGTGCACAAAAACAACGAACATACCTTTTGTCTATTCGTCAACATTTACGTATGTTCTGCCAGCACGTTGTGAAGTAAAAGTTAACCTTCCAGTTGATTTAACTTATGGCACGGCCATTTTGGATTATAAAGAATTAACCGATGGAATAAGGATGCCTTGTGCTTTAGTAAACTGCGTTAATGGGTTTGCATATACGGTTATTCAAAATTGTAAAAACAAAGAAATGATCCTTAAGGTCACTAGTCCATTTAAGGTAGAACAATGTAATGATAGCGAATTAGTAGTAAATAACCTAAGCGAAAGGGATGGGCTGGATGAATTGTTATTAAAAAATCTTAACAAATTACGACTAAACCACATGAATGAGGAAGAAAGGAACATGGTATGGAATATTTGTGAGGAATATAAGGATATTTTTTATTGTGAGGATATACCGTTGTCTTTTACGAATGATGTCAAGCATAAGATTAGAACTACGAACGAAGATCCAATTAATGTCAAAGCATATAGGTTACCGCCAGCCCAAACAGAGGAAATTAGGCGTCAAGTTGATAAGATGTTAAGTGACGATGTAATCCGAGAATCAAACTCTCCTTGGAGTGCACCTGTTCATTTAGTTCCAAAAAAGTTAGACGCGTCGGGCCAACAGAAATGGAGAATGGTAGTGGATTATAGACGATTAAACGATATAACCATAGACGATAAATACCCTTTGCCAAATATCAATGACCTTTTTGATAAGTTGGGAAAGAGTATGTATTTTTCAACTTTGGACCTCGCCTCTGGTTATCATCAATTACAAATTCAAGAAGAGGATAGGCAGAAAACTGCATTTACAACACCATTTGGGCTGTATGAATTTAACAGAATGCCGTTTGGTTTGAAAACAGCGCCTGCTACTTTCCAACGAGCAATGGACAGTGTACTTAGAGGGTTGCAAGGGTTACATTGCCTTGTATATTTAGATGACGTAATCATATTTTCGACAAGCCTACAGGAACACGTCGTTAAGCTCAAAGCAATTTTTGAACGATTTAGAAAAACAAATCTAAAAGTTCAACTAGATAAGTCCGAGTTTCTAAGAAAAGAAGTTATATACCTAGGACATACAATTACAAAAGAGGGCCTTAAGCCTAATAATGATAAGATAGAAGCTATCCTAAAATATCCAATACCTAAAACAGTCACGGAGATAAAAAGTTTCTTGGGTCTGATAGGATATTATAGAAAATTTATCAAGGATTTCTCTAAAATAACGGGACCTCTTACAGCATGTCTAAAGAAAGGAAAAAGTATAGTAATAGATGACGTATATAGAAAAAGTTTCGAAACATGTAAAGAATTACTAACAAATGCACCTTTACTGCAATTTCCCGACTTCAACAAGCCTTTTATTCTTACAACTGACGCATCGAATTTCGCTGTTGGCGCTGTTTTGTCTCAAGGCAACATAGGCTCAGATAAACCAATTGCGTTTGCTAGCAGGAAACTAAGTGATACAGAGTCTAGATATAGCACAATCGAGAAAGAGTTATTGGCCATAATATGGGCGGTCAAATACTTCAGACCCTATTTATATGGTAGAAAGTTTATTATTTATACCGACCATAGACCATTAGCCTGGCTGAATTCGTTAAAGGAACCAAATAGCAAGTTAACTAGGTGGAGATTACGGTTAGAGGACTACAATTTTGATATCCATTATAAAAAGGGTCAACAAAATACAAATGCGGATGCCTTATCACGCATCAAAATTAATGTCACAAATGATTGTGAGTCGATGATTGTAAATGTCGATGAAAACGAAAGAAACTTGCAGGAGCATTCAGACGAGGTGACTAACGAGATTATAAAACTTGGTAAAAAGGAACCAGAATTAGAGACTATCGAAATATCAGATTCTGAAAGTGACGCTGCTACAGCTAATTCTATATCCAATAGAGAGCATGAAGGTATACCTATCCTCAAAGAAGCGATAGACACTAAGCCTAGGCAAATTCACATTTTTACTTGGTTTAAAGACAGCTTGGCTGTAAAAGACATTTCTAATGACAAACAAAAAATTTTGGAAGTTCATTTACCTACGAATAACCAGGATTTAGTAAAGGATTTCCTTAAGGAATATATAGACTACAAGCATAAATATTTCATATATTTTGAGGATCCCGCCCATAGGAAATTTTTTGTCAACGTTATTATTTCACTCTATAAAAAGGGAACCCAACAATTTGTTGAATGTACTGAAAGAGTGGTGAACGTTACAGATGAGGATGAGCAAAAGAATTTAGTTTTAAAATATCACCAGGGTAAAACCTGTCATAGGGGTATTAGGGAGACAGTAATTAAATTAAAAAGATCGTACTGGTGGAGTAAGATGCAGGAAACAGTTACTGCCATCATTAATGCCTGTGAGGAATGTAAAAAAATGAAATATGACAGGAAACCCCTGAAACCATTTATACAGTTAACACAGACTCCAGATGGCCCATTACAAGAAGTCTTTATTGATCTGTTATACATCGAAAAGAACCAATATCTGACAGTGGTGGACGCATTTAGTAAGTTAGGACAAGCTATTTACATACCTAACAAAAGTACACCAGAGGTAGTAAGAGCCTTAATTAAATACTTTAGTATGTATGGAACACCCAAGAAGATAAGTAGTGATTCAGGCACAGAATTTAATAACGAACTGCTCAAAGAAATGTTGAACCTTCACAAAATAGATCAGCATATTGGAACACCCAATAATCCCAATTCAATGGCGATGGTAGAGCGTTTTCATTCAACAATAATAGAAATATATAGGTTAGCAAAATACGAGCAAAGTAACTTAGATGCTACATCCGTAATGACATACGCGATCATGGGATATAATAACACAATTCATAGTGCCACAAATTTCACACCTTTTGAGGTAGTTTTTGGACAAACAGAGTCAGGGAATATTTTTGATATCGATAGGAATAAAAACTTAATGCAGAAAATTTTACAAGACCATCGTAAAAGACTGAAAATTCTTTACGAACACTTGAGTAGCCAGATGATTGGACATAAAAGTTTAGTTAGGGAAAAGAAAGGAGGAGAAGAGAATATACCAAGTGTAGTAGATGGGGACACAATTTGTATGAAAAATACTAGGACTAGAAAAGCTAAAGAGTTGCCTCGTTTTGAAAAAGCAATCGTCATGGGAAATGTCGACAGGAACATAGTCCCAGTTAAGCTTAAAAATAGACGTACGAGAGTAGCATTAAAAAACGTAAAACGTCCTTCACAGATGGTGGTCGATACTTCTCGCCCTAGTGGATCAAGGGACAACTTTGAACATCCAGAAAATCGATCAGAATCCCGGGATAGTTCCGATCAGGATTGGGACGGCTCTGATGAAGAATAACCACTGGGACATCATAAAAACAATAGATTTAAATTCCCTAGCCCTACAATTAGAGAATAATATACAAGAATATAATAAGTTAAAAATTATTTGTAATAGTAATAGCGAGATATATAGGGAACTTATAGGATTAACCGTACAGATAGATTCTCTGTTAGAATTAACTAAGGACAGGTTACAGCAGATTTTACCGTCAAGAAGAACAAAAAGAGGTATTTTGAATCCATTGGGTTCTCTTGTTAAAGTAATAACAGGTAATTTAGATAACGAGGACGCTAGGAAGTATGATTTAGAGATAAGTAATCTAGGAAAAAGGGAACATTCCGTTGAACGAAGGGTATCATTAATGCAAAGGGCTTTTGATAAATTGCTTAATGTTTCAGACGATATCAATTTCAATACTAGACATCTAAATCTAAAAATTAAACAATTTCAGTCTCTTGTTCAAAATCAAACTAAGTACTCCAATTTGATTTCAATCATGAATAGTATGCACCAAATATTAAATAATTTTCGTACTATTTATACTATCATCTATGAACTAGAAACAGCCATTGCCTTTAGCAAAATACATATATTACATCAATCTATAATTAACTCTACGGAACTATTTAATATTTTGAAGGTAATCAAAACGCACCATACCTTAGTTTATCCGTTAGATATTCATAACCTAGTTAAGTTAGAAGGAAGTATAAAAATTAAGGGGTTTATAGATAGTAGTAAAATAGTTTTTATTTTGGAAGTTCCACTAGTAGACAGTAACACATATATCTATTATAAAGTTATCCCTGTTCCAATTTTTAACCCTACCACAAAGAAACCCTATGTCATTATTCCGAAATATCCATACCTACTGGTGAAAAAGTCGAAATACAGGCCCGTAGTCGACAGCTGCGAAGAAATAGACGACCTCACATACCTTTGCTCCGAGGACAACGTTCTTCAGTACACAGAGGAAACATGCGTCGAGCAACTTATGTTACTAAAACATAATTTCACGGATTGTCAGCAACACCAGGTAAAAATAGAAGAAACCAAGATACAACCCATATCCGAAAGTCACTGGTTGGTGTATGCAGAAAAAAGTATCCAGACAACGGAACATTGTGACGATGAAACCAGGAAATACACCTTGCAAGGTACATACATCTTAGTACCAAGTCAGCACTGCACACTGCAGATCGCTGACACCTCCATTACAACGCCAACGAATAGTAGCACAGTCTCCTTCAGCCTGCCAACAGCACAGATGCCCGAACTTCGACGTGACGTCAGCCCACCGGCGAAGCAAATGGATCTTAGAGGGGTGGACTTAGGTGACATCAAGGACTTAGTGAACCGAGCAAAGTACAGCGAAAGTGTTAGTGATTTCGAGTCATATTATGTACGTGTAACAAGTGACAATATCAGTGTATGGACCCTAAGTATTTACGTCATAATCCTAGTTTCTGTTATAGGTTTCATTATATATAGATGGGACTTATGTAAAATTTGTAAAAGAAATTCCCTAAAGACCACACAGTTGCCTTTAGATAATTTCTCTCTTGGGGAGGGAGGAGTTAAGTGTGGTAACCCTACTACAATTAGCTTTGTCAGCAGTATAGCTTCCGCCAAACCTTGAGAGTAAGTAATTGTAATGTAGAACATGGTCGTCACGTAGCGATTGTCATAACTTAGCTATAAGTACCTTGTACCTTTAGGATTAAGACATTATTATCTTCACTGTCATTCTGTCAGTAAAATAAAGTTATTTTTATAAAACTCTCCGACTGTCGTTTACTTAATTAACGCGAATAGGTTGTTTTCTACATGCGTCAATAAAACGTAAAACATAGGCGAGGGTTCGCTTAAGTCTTAAAAGGTTTGAAAACCGTATAAAATGAATCAATTCACTAAATTCATTTTTATTAATTAAAACATGTAAAGTGTGGTCTAATTTCATTTCAGGCAAAATTGCGTTATTAAAATTCATTAATTTAGAAGGCCAATAAGACATTTCATTCATTAAAAAACTAGGACCGGACCATCAAGCATCTAAACTAGGTAATAAATTAATGTCTAATCCACGAGACAAATAATCAGCAGGGTTTTGGTCAGTTGAAACATGTCTCCACTCACAGCCTCCAGTCTTATCTAAAATCTCGGCAACCCTGTTACGAACGAACGGCTGTAATTTGTTTGGTAACATTTTTAACCATCCTAAAACAATAGTGGAGACAGTCCAAAAGAAAGTGCGCCGCGCGCTGACTCTTAATGCTGCCACAACCTTTTCAAAGATGCGAACACCTACAAGAGCACCGCACAACTCAAGTCTGGGTATGGTCGTCGGCTTGAGTGGCGCAACTCTGCCTTTGGCTAACAATAAACGCACTAAAACCTGCCCCTGCTTATCAACGCTTCGTATATACAGACAAGCGCCGTATGCGCGTTCGACGCATCAGTAAAGATGTGAAATTCTAAAAACTCATAACAATCAATTAAAACTCGACGTGGAATATGAATTTCATTTAGTTTAGGTAAATTAATAATCATTTAATTCCAAAGCTTACTAATGTCCGGTGATAGCTGTTCAACCCAAGACAGTTTTTTCAACCATAACTTCTGAAGTAATATTTTCATAACAATTACACACGGAGCCAATAATCCAAGTGGATCAAAAACTTGTGAAACAATTGAAAGCATGTCACGTTATGTGTTATTAAAATGAATTGACTGACTATTTGTAAAACAAAGGTTATCTGACAGTGGCTGCCAACCTATGCCTAAGGTTTTGGTTGACTCAAATCCACCAACATTTAAATCCAGTGAAGACTGGGGAAAGTTAGAACCAATTACCAATTTTATGTCATTCGAGTTCCACTTTCTTAGATTCATCTGCGCTGAAGCGAGAGTTGAAATAACTTTATGACGCAACTCCTTTACCTCCTTAATGTCATCTCCGCCGGTGAGCAAGTCATCCACGTAAAGTCATGGAGGATGACGTCATCTATCTCCTTATCAACACTATCTAGCCCTAACTGCCGAAGACACCGGGTTGCTAGGTAAGGAGCGCTGGCCGTACCGTTGGTCACGGTATTAAGTTGATAAGCGTGTAATGGAGTTGACGGAATATCACGCCAAATAATTTGTTGAAGATACCTATCATTTGGATGGACAGCTATCTGCCGGTACATTTTCTCAACATCAGCAGCTAGGATGTACTTATGCTATCTAAAACGCAACAGGATCGATAAAAGATCGTCCTGTACCACAGGTTCAATCATCTGTATATTATTAATAGAAATACCAGTATTAGTTAAACTACTTGCATTAAAAACCACCCTTAACTTAGTGGTGGTGCTGCTTTCGCGCAGAACTCCGTGATGCGGAATGTAACATGCTTGATTATCAATAGTTTTACATCTAGACATATGACCTAAAGTTTCATATTCCATCATGAACTCTTTATACATATTACAAAATTGAGTTTTAGATTTAAATCTACGTTCCAGAGAAGCAAAACAATGTTTGACTCTTGACAAAGATTCGCCTAAATTATCCGGGGAACATTTTAAAGAAATCCTAACACAAAATTGACCATTTTCCAAACGAGTAGTGTTTTTCATAAAATGCTCCTCGCATAACTTCTCCTCTGGGGAATACGGAGACGAAATACACACTTCTTCAAGTTGCCAAAACTTTGTGAGTTGTTGATCAACATTAAAATTTAATTCATCATCACAGTCTGAACGCACCTTTATAAAATTACATTTTAAAACTTTAGAAGAAATACAACTGTTAACTGGCCGGAGACCAACCAACCCAATTTAGTCTCACAAAGAATTGGTTGCCCATCACCTAACTTAATTCGTTGAGATTCCAATAAATCCCAAAAGATGTCAGCACCGAGCAACATATCGACAGGAGTATAATAGTTGGGATCTGCGAGACAAACATCAGGCGGAATTTTAATTTTTAACAAGTTAACATGTTTACTTGGAATCTCATCTGTGATGGATGGGAGAATAAAACAATTAATATCCATACTAAAATTATTATTTAAAGATTTGATTGATACAGAACACATTTTATTGATAAAAGATGATGAGTTGTTAATACCTATAATAGAATTGTTTACAGTCTTGGCAGTCAAACCTAGCTGGTGGTATAACCTCTCGGTCATGAGACATGACGTGCTACCACTGTCAAGCACGGCACGAGCAACATGCTGCTGACTATTAATTAATACTCATGACCTTGACGAGTGCAGTGGACAATAACACGTCACCGTGTTCAACACTCGCGGACAGCGATACACCGGTACCTATACCTATAGTAGTGGGCTGAGTGGAGACAGTCGCACTGCCATTCGTGTCAACAACAACACTGCTAGCAAAAGCACCACTTGCGTCTGACTTCAAGGATTTATCAACGTGAACAATAGTGTTGTGTTTACGACGGCATATTTTACAACCAGGCTTTTTGCAGTTGTTTTCATAATGTCCCAGATTAAAACAGTTGTAACAAACTTTGTATTTAGGTAATAACAGCAAACGAGTTTCATTGCTCAACGATAAAAATTGAGGACAACTACTTATGATCACAGTTACACATAACACAATTTTTAGGCATATTTGAAACACCATCATCCTGTTTACTTGAACTTTCACCTGAATTATTTTTATTAGAATCCTGTACCAACATTGACCTAACCTTGTTTGAATGTTTACCTGTGTGTGAGTGTTTAGTATTCGTAGAAGCTTCCAACTCGAACGTTTCTAATACCTCAGCACGGTTTTTAATAAAAGTAATAATTCATTCAAACGTAACTTTAGAATTCTTGTCCAGGCGACCCTTATACTCACCCCATTCACGATGGCTTTTGCTATCTAATTTGTGTGTGACAATATAAATGAGTAAAGTATCCCAATGATTGACAGGTTCATCTAAGGATTCTAGGGCTCGTATGTTTTTGTTAACAACATCAAGTAAACCCTTTAAATTAACTGACGACTCCTTTTGAGGGTGTCTATTTGAAATAATGCAGAAACATGATGTTGGATAAGCAGGTGTTTGTTATCAAACAACCGCTCGCAGAGAAGATTCCACGCTACCGAATAATTTGCAGAAGAAAACAGAATTGAGTTGATCACCACAGCAGCAGACCCTTCTAGGGATGACCTCAAATAGTGAAATTTATTTATTTCGTCCATATCATCGTTTGAATGGATGAGACTAACAAATGTGTCGTGAAACTCTAACCAGGTTGTATATGAACCACTGAATTTCGGCAACTGAATAGTCGGTAATTTAACAAACATATGATTGCTAGAACGCGACATTACGTCTCAGGTATCGTTAGAATCTCCTTTCCTATTATCATCCAACATTTGTTGAGCTTTAGATAGGGTTTTGTAATAAAGAGATTCAAACTCTGCGCGTTCCAACATCTGACCATCCAAGTCTTCAGCACTACACTCCAACAATAACTGCACCTCATCATATTGAGCATATGCAATGCAGAGCAGAGCAGTGCAATGCCTCGAGTCTAGTAAAACGTAATTGCAACTCGTTTACCTCAGTAGGGCTCAAAGAAGACGGATTCAAAGAATTTAAATGGTTTGAGAATATTGTCACCTTTCCTTTGCAACTCGCTCGTTTTCTAACGAGATCTTTATTGTCCTTATTTAATTCCTTATCCTCTGGCATTACGTAATCTGGTATGATCAACCTGGAATTTATATAAATAAATTTATAGCAACGCTTAAATTATGATGCAGCCTGAAATACGTTCAATATTAAAATACACTAACTTTAGAGTGAATTTACGTAAATAATAATTTAGAATTTATAATAACTATGTGTATTGACGGATAGATTGTACTAAACTTTAATAATAACACTGCAATTGGGGTTGGATTTTACAACGAGTCGCCTGAATTTCAGGGTATTGGTGGTGTAGGGGGTTTAAGGGAGTTAGTCTTAATCCCCCAAAGTAATTTTGGCTGCCGGAGTTGCATCTAAATATTTTTAAACAATTTCCAAAAATTCTAAAATACTATTGCAATTATGCAAAACGGAACGTAATCTTTATGCTTTAGTACAGTTTTTCAAATGTAATTTTTAGGTTTTATGTGAAAAACGTGAAACGAAACGCAACCCGCCATCTTGGATGGATGTTATTGACAGCTAATGTCAAATTTGTGCGTCATTCCTTTGCTTCCGAATATAAGTGAATGTGTTCTTCCGTATCGATTTGTTCCCCCCCGACCCTTGCTCGACGAAGTGCCAGCCCGCGCCGCAGCTGAGCCTGTAGTTTTAAATTCCCCGATTAATAATAATAATACTAACCAGATTCAGCCTGTCCCACCTTGCTGTCCTCCCCCCAGCGACGCCCTAAGCCGAGGTCCGTACCCCACAGGGGGTGCCCTTAGCGTGCAGTCGCTTAGTATTATAAGAAATTCGCCCCTGGCTGGAGGCTATGAGTTCGCTTAAGGCAGCCACAGGAAAGTCCGGTTAAGTAGTCACGACCTCTCAAGGTCAACTACGAGACGCCATTCACAAAAAAAAAAGTATCGATTTGTGTTTTTTCTACGACTTGGCTACGTTCTTGGCAATCCAAACAGGATTGTTTGGATGGCGTCTGGAAGTAGTTGAAGTGGACACCCGGAACCGGGACCGTCTACGAGTTCGGGGCTTGGTGGAGCATCGACAGTATATGAAGATGTTTTCGAGGACGGCGGGCCCTTTTTCAATCGACATCTCTACACAGAAGAAGTGCTTATGATGTGGAATTTGGCGAGAATAATAAAAATTTTGGCCACCAATGAGCAGTGTGTGGCATTCGCCGAAGAGAATGGATTGGTGCGGACTCAAAAATGATGCAGAACACATCGCACTCCCATGAAAATAGTCAAATCGACCAACAGGTCGTTCGGTTCCTTGGTGTTGCACCAAAGGCAATTGTAAATCTAAATCTAAAATACCACGCAACAATGGGACATTTTTGAAAATATAAAAATTTATTTGATGCATGTTTTCTATTTATTTTATGCATATTCAAAAAAATGGAGCTACAACGACACCATAAATGAAGATCCCTACAAGGAAGATTTTGAAAGGTGCCTGGGCCGGTTCACCATATGTGACTGGTATAATTATTGCCGAGAAACCATTGTGGCATACCAAATGGACAACAATGAAGCAGTTGGAAAGATTGGTGCTCCCGAAAAATTGTCCAGATCGATGAATCTAAATTTGGAAAAAGACAATACAATCGAGGTAATTATATTTTATGTGTTATAGGAAATGTATAAGAACAGGATATAATTCTTAGGTAATAGCAACGTATTACTCCGAGTTGGCACAATCCAATTTCATTGGGTTAGGTTAGATCGTGGTTATTTTTTTAAACCACCCAGAAGTCGGAGTCCCGCGTAGCGGGGCTCCGTCGACTCATAATTGAAGCCAGTTTTTATTTATATATTTTTTTTTGTCATAGGTTGCCATATTGAGGGCCATTGGGTTCTCGGTATGATTGAGGATGGATCTGAAAATCTGAGGTTGGAAGTGTGCCCCGACAATATTCGCTCTGCTGAGGTTTTGGTGCCACTTATATTGAAGAATGTGGAAGTTGGCAACACCATCCACACTTATTTTTGGAGAGCATATCAGATGTTGCTTGTCAGAACATGGCTACATACACAAAAAAGTCAACCACTCAGATCTCAAGATCAGATCGGAAGATGGGACTCATACTTAACGAATTGAGTCCCAGTGGAGGGCTGTTAAAAGATTGTTTAGGAAGGACAATTTTAATAACAGAAAATTTTACAGATGTTTTTTTTTAATATTTGTGGCGGCGAAATAACTTAAAATACAGGAAAGATCCATTCATGGAATTCATAAAAGCGATAAAACATGTTTATAAAGTGGAATAAACATTTTTGTATGAATTTCTGTTTTTTTATTTTTTCTAAGGAAACCAAGTATTTCCGGCGGGTGAAAATGGTGAAGGGAGATCCGATCCCTCCCCCCCCCTCCCCCAACCACTCACAACCCCTTAAAATGGCGAGGTATTTTGAAATTTTTACCAATTGCAATGAATTCTATTGTCTATCTGTGCTAACTAATGTGACTACCTAACTGTCTCAATAAATGTAAAATAATTATACCGTAAAGCAAAATAATGCAGTTACTACAAAGAACTACTCTTTAACAACGTGTAAATAACAAAAAATTAACAATAATTACTGATCAGTTAATAGTATTACAATTTGTAACCACTCACAGAACAAAGAAAAATGACAATAGGTATTTCGTACTAACCTGGCTATTAACGGCTGACTTACACTAATTATACCTGTTAACTCTAGAGCCCTACACTAGTGTGGTATTTCTGGTTTTCCTACATGGGGTGCTGGAGCACCCCAAAGTTTATGACTATGTTTCGTTTTAAATAAAACCATGTTTTATACCTATGTTTTTTTCTTAGCTTTAATTAAGAACGGAGATCACAATCAACTATAAAATCAAAATATTCTAATTAATTTGAGCACCTTTGGCATACTTTAACTTGATGTTCCAAGCAAATTGGAATATTGCACTTGTTGCATTTGGTCTTGGTCTTCCGGTCTTTATTTCTTGTGCAGAAACCACAACGTCCTTGTGTGTGTTGTCCAATAGATGAACTTTGATATGCAACAGGTTTTTTTAGGATACCGGAAATCATTTCCCTTATATCCCTCCTCAAATATGGCTTTTGCAAACGTTCCTCCAAATGTTCATTGATGAGCCCAAATCCCAAGTTCCTTAAAAAAGTGCGACGAAACTTTATATCAGGCTTATTGTTTGCCTTCGAGCATTTGTAAAGGACCCAGGAGTTTATTCCAATACCATTTAAAAGTCCATAAAATATGCACATAGGCCAGCGTCTAGTTTTTCTTTGGACTGAGTATTTCTTGGCCATTGCATCGAAAACGTCGACGCCTCCTTTTGTTTTATTATAGTAATGTATAATTTCAGGAAGCTCAACTTCATTGCTTGTGTCTGGAGAGTCGTGGAGAGTTGACAACATGATGACGACTTTCTTCTGGGTTGATTTTGGGGGACAGTAGGACATAAGTGTTAGTGGTCCATCATACGAAAACATAGCAGAGTTTTTCTCTCGATGTTGTAGCTCCAAAAACAACTCCGGTATTTCACCCTTATTTTTCCTTGTGGTTCCCACCATAGTCAAATCTCTCTGCAGTAAATTCTTGGCTAACGGGATGCTGGTAAACCAGTTGTCCATTGTGATGTTGCGGCGAGTTCCATATATTGATTCTGCGAGTTTCGTAACGTAATACTCATGGACTGATATATTTGGGGGTGGAGATGTTTGGCCCACATAGACCATTGCTTTCAACATGTAAGCCGTTTTGGAATCACACATCATCAATATTTTGATGCCGTACTTATCGAGCTTTGATCAAAGGTATGTACATTTTGAAAACGCAACGCCCTCGAAATGACATCAGTTGTTCGTCGATAGTGCAGCAATCAGATGGTGAGTACAATTCTTCACAGCTTCTTGTGATTTGATCAAAGACCTCACGAATTGGCTATGCGGTCATTTGTGCGACGTTCTTCAAGAGTTTGTTTATTATCAAACCGTAGACA
Organism: Atethmia centrago; assembly: GCA_905333075.3. Classification (NCBI taxonomy): domain Eukaryota; kingdom Metazoa; phylum Arthropoda; class Insecta; order Lepidoptera; family Noctuidae; genus Atethmia; species Atethmia centrago. The sequence goes on from HG995368.1 coordinate 19,541,189, forward strand.
GTTTGTTAGATGTTCAAATCGGCATCGGCTCATTGTAGCCCTGAAAACCGGCAATCCAGTAAATTTGTCAAACATTTCTTTTGTGTTCATATCATTCATCTTGCAAAACACCCGCTAAATAATATAGTCCCAGTAAGGCTTTCAACTCTGTCAATGTTACCGGTTTTACAAACGATGGCATACTTGACGAAGATCCAACAGCTTCTTCACTGTCTTCACCCTCTTGGTATCCTTTATATTTTTTATGCTGTATTTCTATCTTTGCATTAGTATGTTTGACAATTATGTCCAGTACCTCGTCGGTAAAATAAAGAGACCAAGTTTGTTTCGGCTTAGTTATATCTTTTGCTGGACCTTTGTTGCCCATTATATGAAGTAATATATTGCGTTGCGCTATTTGACGCCTCGTTGGTTGTTCACCACTCCATTTGTGTCTGTTATTCTTCCCTTTTCCATAAAGAGCTCTAGGCACTTCAAGAACTTTTAGTTTTCCGTCTTCTATAATTATCTGATAACTCCTGCAAATTAATGTCATCATCACTGTTGATATCTGCATCAGTATGTGTATCCACAGTAACATCGTCATTCGCATCAACCACAGTATCATTACCCGCATCGACTAGGCGAAAATCTTCAATTTCCCCAGTTGTTAACATCTTAGCATGTTCCTCTTCCTCATTATCATCAGACTCCCTATCCAATATGCCATAAATTTCCTCATCTTCTAATTTTCTGCAATCAGCCATCTATAAACGAATAAATCATCATTTAGTAAATCTAAAACCAGTCTCAGATAAAAATAAACGAAATTTTGAGAATTTCACGATTTATTATCATAAATATTATAAAAGAAGCTGCTGCCCGCGGCTTTAAAACATAAGAAAGAAATATTGTAAAAAATAAAAAATACTTACAATTTTCCTTCACAGGGGTGATAAGGCACCCCACGTCACAAGTACACACGTCTACACAGTACGGCGGCCGCCGCGTTACCATAGACTAATACATTGAGCGCGTTACTAACCAATCGGAAGCGGGTCACAATACAGTAAAATACGCAGGCGCATAAACCTGTGAATTGAAATCAAAAGAAATAAATTTAAAAACAAAACGCGATGAGGTGCTCCAGCACCCCGAGTAGGGTTCTAGGGTTAAATAGAGTGTTGGGTACACAAATTTGATAATAAATACGCCTTTTCTCAGCTATTAAGTATCCAGACCACGTAAATTCCAACAATCTTCTGAATGACGTAGCAGAATTCACCTGCCACACCAGGCGTCGACTATGATTTTTGATGTCCACCAATTCTCTTCAATCCCTTTTAAAATTCGCTGATCGGAGTAAATATTCTTCAAATCTCCAGAATCCCGGCTCGAAGGACCATGTGCGGGATTGATCCAGGTATAATTATGGGAATAATGAAAAAAATACGTTGCTTGATGTGAGCGTGCAATTTTATTCTAACAATTGAAAGTTGTAGGTAGCCGGTCGACAAACGTTAATAATAAAAACGATTAGCTATAATTTACGTAGCCTCAACATTACACTGGTAGGTATGCGAATTTAGGTAGGCGCTTGCGGGAACAGAAGCGCTAACTACTACAGCTAAACGCCTCCATTACTTGACAAGGGATTTTATAAAAAGCAGTGCGTTCGAGCAGTGCTGGGTTGCTAACGGCAAAATATACGTTCGCGAAAAAGAAGGAATGCCCAGTAGGCTGATTAAATCCGAAGAAAACCTGGCTAAACCACGCAAACAGAAGTGACTAGGTCCCCTCTTACCACAGCATACCACATTATTCAAAAATTTTACTGCCCACCAATTATTAAACCACACAAAATTATGTAAAACTAACTCTAACCTACTTGTAAATAAATATGTACAGACTTACTCTAAACCAATCTATGCTACACGTACAAAAACTGGCTTTTTTACATTGTAACACCAACACACATTGTTACACAATTCACTACCCTTCTCATTAATTAGTCACGCATATTATGCATATATTTCTGGAATCGATCCGTTCTACGAGTATTAATCAATAAAATACACAACTACATACATATACATGTGGGATTATGAGGCAAAATAAACGGAAAATACTTTTAAAAACTTTTATTTTGGACACACAAAAAAAGGATCACCGTTAAATCGTATGTCAGTCGTAAGACTCTGCGTCATTACATCTCGCTATTACGCCGTCTTCCTTCCCCGTCACTCTCTGTCTGTATTGTTGTTAGTCCTTGTCCGGGTTGGTAATGCTATTACGCACAAGACTCTGTTGCCAGAGACTTGTGTTAGGCATACACGTCGTAGTGGGTGTTGGCGCGTGAGATGCAGCCGGGGTTGACTTCGTTGGCGCGGTAGTAGCAGCCGCGGTAGGGTTGGATGGCGCGTAAGTCGCAGCCCAGAATACGATGGGGGCTGACCGCCGAAGCAGTGTGGGATTCCCCGGCTCGGCCGGGACCCACCTGGGTAGATTTTTCCTCTTTCTGCATTTTTTTTGGTTATGGGGGTGGGCTTTTAAGGAATCGAGGTTACCCCTCCTCGAGGACCGACGACGGGATATAGGGATAGGAAGGAAGGCATGGTTAGGTGAAGTGGTGTGGTTTTGGGGTCACCCTACGCCTGGGATTTGGCCTAGGGATTTGGGGACCGACGGGATCTATGGATGCGGAGGGATGGTTGGTTTGGTGATAGGTGCATAGGACAAGGTAACATAGGTTTCCCTGAGCCTGGGACTTGGCCTTCGGGAGCTTCTCTTGTCCGGGATCTCTTTCGAGATGCTCCGGGTGCGGGATCGACATTAACAGTCGGTCCCGCAGCCGGAGTTGGGCTATCCGCAACCTGCCCACCCGCTCGGTTGCAAGAAAAGAAGTGCGTGGCTGTCTGGGTCTCCCCACCAAAGGGTGGGGAGACCCAGACAGCCACGCACTTCTTTAACACAAACTTCTTTTCCAACGCAAATGTACACGTACATCTGTACGAGTATGTACGTGTACATTTGCGTTGAGGCGATCCAGTTTGCCCCGAGCCGAGACAGCTGTCATATTTTTGATCTTAAACATAGCCCGAATACAACGCTTTTGCATTTTAAACACCATGTCGGAGTTTGTCGAATTACCCCAAAATATTAGACCGTATCTAAGCACCGATTCCACAAGTCCATAATATGCCATGAATAATGCGTTTCTACTCACTGTTGGTGCCAGTTTGTACATCGCAAAAGATAAACTACTTATTTTTGTACAAAGGTCTTCTGTGTGACATTTCCAGTTGATTCTACTGTCAATTTTTAAACCGAGGAATTTGGCAGTTTCTACTTGATTTATTATATTATTACGAGTATCATATATTAATTTAATTTTAATTGAAGTCTTTGACTGTAGTTCTTTACATTTGTTTTATTAATATTTATTTTTAGGTTATTATTGATTAGCCATGATATTATAGATGTTACTGCTTTATTTATGTTGTTTTCAAATAGATTTTTATCATTGAATATAATATTTACTGAGCTGTCATCTGCAAATAATGTTGTAAGTGTACCTACTGTGTACGTGTGTATAAAGGGGTGATGAGTCATGTAAATAAAACGACTATTCCGGCGAGCGCTAGTCCACGACTGAAAATGGAAAATCATTTATTTTGAAAGAATAGTTATTTGCTTACGTACATTATCCCCTTTAAACAAAAAAACTCTATTTCACTTTTATAGTACGCTTACATAACAAATTGCAAACAATAAAGAAAAAATATAATAGGTAAACAATGAAAAACAATATTTAAAAAAATCTTGAATAAAAAGGAAAAAATAAATAAATAAAAATCACTTGCACTACACCTTTACACTTTAATCTATTAGTACTTGAGTTCTCTGGGACTCTCTTCACATGCCTTGCGTGCCTTGAGCTCCATTCGGATGATGGCTGCAGCTGCAGCGCATGGATACCGTCGGGAGTGGAGTCGCTTGAGCTTGTCTGCCCTCCATATGCCGATACACATTTTTGTAGAATTGACTTCTGCACTTTTTGTAAAGGCAGAACGCTAATACCGCGACGGCTATGATGAAAACGCCGCCCATGGTTACTTCAGTGATAGACACGCTGGAGCCACCAGACCCGTTGGAGGCGGCGGTATGAGCAACCACGATTTCTTCCTTTGATCCCCAGCTTTCCATGATTTAAAATTGGTGATATTTTTCTTGATGTTGTTTTATAACGTGTGTTATTCCTTCTGTGATTTGTTGGATTGTGTTTGGATAGTATGTTTAATTTTAATTTGGTATTTCTGTATTGCTGTTGTTACGGAATTGCGAAACGTACTACTGGACGTATGACGCGGCCTGAACGTGTTGTGTTCGGCGTGGTCTTGCTATTTTCCGCTGACTCTGCACTCTTGCGTTCGTTCACGTCTCTATTGGTACTTTTTATGTGTGCTAAAGGTTCATTTACCTTATCTTCTATTAAAATGTAGGCTGGTTTTAGTCTGTCCACCGTTACTACAGATGTTTTCCTTGGCATTTGGATTCTGAACTGCTTCTCTTGCTTCTCTAACACTTTGTATGGACCTTCGTATGACGGGGTCAGAGGTTTCTTAACAGCATCCGTTCTGACGTATACGTATTCATAATCTTTCATGTCTGGGTGAATAAATGGTTTGTGGGTTGTGGCGTGGTGGTTGTTGTTAAACGGGCTTAGCTTTGCCATTGTCCTTTGGAGAGTCTGTGCATAGTTTTCTGGTGATGTAACTTGCGTTTTCGGCTCGATAAACATTCCAGGCAGACGTATGTTCGTTCCGTATAACATTTGTGCAGGGCTGACATTTTCTTTCAATCGTAATGCCGCTCTTAATCCTAGTAGGACAAAGGGTAATTCATTCGACCAGTTTGCAGTATTACCGCGTGCGACTAGAGCAGTTTTCATTGATCTATGCCAGCGTTCAACTAAACTATTTGCCTGCGGATGATAACTTGTAGTCCTGGTCTTCTTGATACCAAGTGACTTAGTCAGAACGATGAATAAGTCTGACTCGAACTGTCGTCCTTGGTCCGTAGTTATGGTGTTTGGGCATCCGGATCTTGATATCCAGGTATTCATGAGAACTTCCGCTACTACTTTTGCTGTTATCTCTGCAACTGTCAACAACTGTCAATCAACTGTTCTCTACTATACTATCTACTTCTGGTTTCAGGTCATAGCTTCATACAGAATTGCAAAGGTAACAAATCAATTAAACATTACAAATATTAATAATTAAATATTTCAATCAATCAATCAACTCAGCCTATAACAGTCCACTGCTGGACATAGGCCTCTCCCAGGCTGCGCCACAACACCCTGTCCTCCGCCTTCCGCATCCAGTCTGTCCCAGCCACCTTTTTAAGGTCGTCGGTCCATCTAGCTGGGAGGCGTCCCACACTACGCTTGCCGATACGCGGTCTCCACTCTAGGACTCGTCTGCTCCACCGGCCATCGGTCCTTCGACAAATATGGCCAGCCCACTGCCACTTCAGCTTGCTTACTCTGCAGGCTATGTCGGTAACTCCGGTTCTCTTCCGGATAACTTCATTTCTGATCTTATCCTTCAGAGAAACTCCAAGCATAGCCCGCTCCATGGCGCGCTGAGCGACCTTGAATTTGTGGACCAGCCCGACTGTCAGTGTCCACGTTTCGGTACCGTATGTCATAACGGGCAGGACGCACTGGTTAAAGACCTTAGTCTTCAAACACTGCGGGATTGGCAACGAGAAGACTTGACGAAGTTTTCCAAACGCTGCCCAACCTAAATATTTATTTTAATTGTTTTGTTGAACTATTTTTTATAAATGACTTGCTTTATTGCTTAGTAAACCGATTCTTAAAACATAGGTAGAAGGAACAACCGGGTTTTTCTTACATGTTGTTAAGTATACTACAGCCATAATTTTTTTCACATATCCAAAAACAACCATTTATCTGGCAGGGGGAGGGGGACATTTGACTAACAAAAATGTGCACTATATAGCTTAACATTACGCATACGGATCCCTGAATCGAAAAAGGGGTTTCACAAAACAGCAATATTTTTGAACAGCTTATCCAATGATACCCCATACTATGGGACAGACAAAAAAAACACATTATCATCCCCACTGTACGTGCAAGGGACGGAGGTACCCTAAAAACCTTTTTTTTTTTTCAAGATTTTAGTTTACCACTTTGTTGGCGTGATTAATTTTAGATTTTAGATTAATACCCATGCCAAATTACAGCTTTCTAGTACTAAGAGTCTGTGAGCTAAGCCGGGGACAGACAGACATACAGACAGACGGACATGGCGAAACTATAAGGGTTCCTTGTTGACTACCGAACCCTAAAAAGAAGCAAGTTACGTAGTTGACAACATTTGATTTATTTTTCTTTTATTGCTCTGTTTTGATTGAAATAGCAAAATTACAGTGGTATTTGAACCAATACTTGACGCAGTTTTATCAGAGTTTTTTGTTTATTGCTGTCGCAACTTTTGCAAGTACAATAAAAATAAGTTCACTATCTCAGTACCATTGTTATTCAGTGGGAACGTCAGAACATCCGGTTAAACAACATGACGGCTTAATAGAAGGGCCATAAAATACGGTCGCAAAAAATGACAAAATATTTCTTCAACACACTTGTAAAGTGACTCTTATGGCAACGCATTTAGGTTCATAATTCAGCTTATTATACAATATATTACTTTACATTTCTTTTTGTCAATCTCCGCAAAGAGTTTTTATGTCTAAAAACAATAACATTTTTGCTTCGATCAATATATTATTGATCTATTATTGGGTGCTCTGCCCGGCTTGGGCAGAGCACCGCCGTGACCTCGTGGAGGCGATCGGCGGCAGAGATCTCTCGCGTCCGGCCCTGGTTCAGGCCATAGTACGGAGCGAGAGGGCATGGGCAGCCGTCACCTTCTTCTGCGAAGCAGTAATGCTCGCGAAGGAGGAGGCGGGACGGTTGAGGGAAAGGCAAATTTCCCGCCCTCTAACCCCTAGCCGCCGCAGGAGACGCCCTGGGCGTCAGGAATCCCGGGTGGATTTCCGGCCACCGTAGGCGCGGGTTTGCGGACGGTGAGCAATGGGTAGCTCACCGTCCGGTGAGGACCAGGCCCGGGTCGACGGCGCGATGTATTCCACGCGCGCCTCAAAGAGATGTCGTCAGCCAAAATGTAGGGGTCCACTAGGGCCGATGCCTGCCGGGGTCGCGGGAAGGTACTAAAGGGTCACCGAGGCCCCTGGCAACATAGGCAACGGAAGGAATACGCGTAGGTTTTAGTCAGTAAGAGTCTGACACACCCTCCCGCTCCGCCCAGAGCGGGAGAAGTTATTTGATGATTTCCCACCCAAAAAAAAAGCCTTTTGATACACTCACCTACTCTATCAGGAGCTCCTTTTCCATGTCCTTTCTCGCTGTAGTGCCAAATAATATTGTTAACCTTATTTAATTCTCTGCGTATAAAATTCGCAATGAAAAAAAAAATGTCAACGGCGATTGAGAAATATTGACTTCCCTCGCGCATTGTCCAATAGTTGTGATAGCATGTGTAGTGATTCGGACCACAATCTGATAATTGATTGCCTGTATCGAGATGTGGTATCTGCTCTAGGGGAGGCCGCCATTGTTAGCAGGGAGACCCGGGTCACTGGTAGGAGGCCACGTCAGCGAGGGTCACTCGTACGCTAGGTGTAAGTTTTATGAGTGGCTTAATTGTGGCAAACCTACGTCTGGCATAATTTATGAGGAAATGTGTGACACTCGTAAGATCTTCAAATCCAAATTAAGTCGGTGCCAGAATCACCAAGACCAAATCCAGATGGACATCCTAGCCGAGTTGCACACTAAAAAAGACTTTCGGGACTTCTGGAAGTCTACAAAAAAGCACAACCTTAGGCCTGGTTTGCCGGTGAGCGTCGATGGCGTGTCTGCCGAAAGGGATGTTGCCAATGTTTTTAAATCCCTGTTTTGTGTCGAGCCAAGCATATCAGTAGCCACCCTCTGAGGTGGTCGATGCTGAGTCACAGTGTATTGTCCTGGAACCTAGAGTTAAATTCTCAGCTGCGGACATAGGGTGACCATAGGGTGTATGACCAGGGGTAAGTCTCCAGGACATGACGGACTCAGCATTGAGAACCTACAGCATGCAGGTCCCCACTTGCCACGTGTTTTGGCCATGCTGTTTACATTGTTTGCCTTCGCCATTCGGACTTGCCGGACGAACTGATGAGGACGGTCGTAATACCACTTTGTTAAAAATAAAACAGGTGATATATCAGATAAAAATAATTACAGACCGTTCTCATTATCGACTGTCATCTCGAAGGTATTTGATGGCATGTTTAATGCTCAGTTAAACAATACAATAACTGCACGATAACCAGTTTCGGTTCAGGCCCAACCTGTCCACATATAGTGCTATACCTAGTTTAATGCTGTCAGATATTACACGGATCGGAGCACGCCTGTTTACGCCTGTTTCCTCGATCTATCCAGAGGCAAATTGCGCCTGAAATTGTTAAAAACTTCCAGCACTGGTATGAGAATCAGATCAATAAAGCTAAATGGTTGGGAGATCTGTCGGACTCGTACAGGTTGGGGAGCGGGGTGGGGCAGGGAGGATTGAGCTCACCAACGCTCTTGTATATCGATGGACTTATTGCAGAGCTCAGCAGCCGCCATGTTAGATGCCATGTTGATGACGTTTGCCTTAACAACATCAGCTACGCTGATATATGGTGATGCTGAACGCGTCAATAGGGGGATAAATACGCATTTGCGAAACGTACGCTCATACACGTGGCCTAAAATATAACGTCAAAAAGAGCGACCTTATAGTTTTCAATGCGGGTTTTAAGTATCCGGCAGAGGTTCCACCAATAAGGCTTTGTGGGGTGCCCTTGGAGCAGGTACATACTTTTAAGTATCTGGGCCATATTGTGACGTCCGACCTGACGACGCTGATATTAAGACAGAAAAGAGGGCGCTGTCGGTGAGGGCGAATATGATTGCCCGCGTGTTTGCTCGTAGCTCCAAGGATGTGTGATCTTGTTTCGAGCCTACTGGACATCTTTTTATACGAGTAGTCTGTGGGTGTCATATTTGCAGAAATCCTACAGCGCTCTCCGTGTTCTAATATAATAACGCGCTGAGGTCGCTGCTGCTACCTCGCTTCTGCAGCCCATCGAGAATGTTCGCGAGTATCCGCATTGACTGTTTTTATGCCAGCCTGCGCAAGAGGGTGACCTCGATAGCGAGTAGAGTGCGGGGCAGCGGCAACAGTCTTCTTACCGTTGTTGCTAACAGGATGGACGGGCCTTTCATGCAGCACTGGCAGGCCTTACATGCACCCTTATATCGGGATTGGAGCAGGTAAACATGTAAAATATGTACCTTAGAATTGTTTGTACTATTAATATTTTATTTGCAATTTATATCATTTATTTATTTTGACATTTTATAACATTTTACAATTTGACAATTTTATTTTGGCATTTTGTAATATTTATGTTTAAATAATCGTAATTTTATTTTGAGTTTTTATCTGTGTTCTAATTTACATGTATTTTTGTAAAAACGTGGACTAGAATTCAGTAAAAACGTAGAAGTCTGAAATAATAATTAAATAAATAAATAAAAATATTATCTTATTCGAATACAATACAACATTGTGTCAAAATTTCAAACCAATTGTTGAAGAACTATCGGAGATTTAAGATTTTGAAGAAACGAACATATAGAAAACATATTTTTTTCAGATTATCTAAAGTACATACATCTTTTATGGGGTACTGTGTCAAATGTTACAACAAAATACCTTGTGATATATTGCAATTAAATGAAAGAAAATTTAAAACTCATGTTAAAAGTACACTTTGTAAACAAGCATTACAAATTAGAGGATTATAATAATAATAATAAATCTTTTATTTCAGACAAAGTCCATAGGGTTAGTAACAATTTACTTAACTACTAGTGTTAGTAGGTACAGAAATATACAACTAAAACTAAAACATACAGCTACACTATAGCGTGGAGTTGCATCCACCTCTGTATTATCGGTGAATCCTACCGATCTGCGAACACACTGAGAATAGTGTTGGTACTGCCAGATTGTTGCAGTTGGGACTACAGACGCGTCATGCGGGAGGCACATCTTTTTCTAATAATGGCGGCAAAACCATCAATGATCGTGTCCGCAAACATCCCTGAGGCACTGCAACGCCACGGCAGCCCCAACTGTATCCTCAATGCATTATTATATTGGACGCGTAGGTCGCTGTATGCCCGCTGAGTGAAACTGACCCACAGGCTGCACGTGTTGAAGGACTAGCAGTAAGCTTTAAAAAGCGTAACTTTAATGGGATTCGTACATCGCGCAAACCTGCGGGCCAGCATGTTACAATGAACAGCCAGCGATCTACGTTCCCTCTCAATGTCACAATTGTCTTTAAGATCTTCGGTATTAAGAATGCTTGGAAACATGCTGGTCCAGCTCCATAGGACAATCTAGAGTCTACACAAAGTCAAACTGGTTGCTATTTTAATTGTACGGTTTATTATTTGATACAAATAATAAATCAATGTTGAATTTAAGTTCTGTGATTACTTTAACTCACACACTGACCTATTACTTTATTTATTATTTTTAGGAAAACGTATACTTTTACAATGTTTGTAAATATGTGAGTATCATGTACCTATCACATAATTAATTTATCTGTCATTGCTTTATTTTTCATTCTTTTTTTTACCTATTTTGGTATAATAATTTTATTCTAGGTGCATCGTCTTCACATATAATTTTAAAATGTACATATACAAAATGTCTACACAAAGTCAAACTGGTTGCTATTTTAATTGTACGGTTTATTATTTGATACAAATAATAAATCAATGTTGAATTTAAGTTCTGTGATTACTTTAACTCACACACTGACCTATTACTTTATTTATTATTTTTAGGAAAACGTATACTTTTACAATGTTTGTAAATATGTGAGTATCATGTACCTATCACATAATTAATTTATCTGTCATTGCTTTATTTTTCATTCTTTTTTTTACCTATTTTGGTATAATAATTTTATTCTAGGTGCATCGTCTTCACATATAATTTTAAAATGTACATATACAAAATTTTGTAAAACATTTTAAAAGAGTAACGATGGAGTTTCTTGCCCATTCTTCTCCATACGAAACTACCTTTTGGAAGAGGCAACTAAAATCAATTCTATTTTTTTATTTTGTAAATTTTGACGTTCAAATGTGCCTTTTATGTGCCTATTTGAAATAAATAATTTGACTTTGACTTTGACTAAAATCTAGCCTCCTTCACCTTGATATTGGCGCATCTGTTATATTTGCAGTTTCTAAGCTATTTTCATCTTGCACTGTTCGTTTTCTGACATATTCAGTATCTCGTATCGTTTTTTTTCTTATATACTTTTTTTTCTTATCTACCAACTCGGGCAGCAGACAATCCACATAAAAATACTTTTTAGAGAGTTTGGGTTCCATCTTCATCTTTCTCCAGAATTCGTCACATTTTTCCAATACTTCATTATTTTTGAATTTATTTTCTCCATACCATACGGCAAATAGGCATTTTGTTTTTTTTTTTTTGCTTTATGCATCTGACCTTGAGGTTGATAATACCAGGCTAAAAATCTATCTTCAATTACCAGACTGCAGTGAGGCCAAAAAGAACTGTAATGTTTTTAGTTGGTATGTATTTATTTATATATGTATGTCTGTCCGTCTGTGTTCCTGTATCCATAATACCTTGAACCCAGTTTTTAACATAAAACGCACATTATGAACTCGGTTTTTTCCAGAAATCAACTTTCTTTTGTTCGGTATTGAACCCCATTTTAAAAGAGGCTATGGGACATTTTATTTCAACGACCATATCATTGGTGATCCCATCCGGAGTAGGCCCTAGAAACGGAAGAACTTCGTCGATAAAAAGTCCACATTTTTCAATTTTTATATTTTTTGGGTTGGTCCATTGTTCCAAAGCCACCGCCTCGTGTTGCCTACCATGTTATATAGACGAAACATGGTCTATAGGAGCTCCGTAAAGCTTGTTTTTCACTGTATTTCTGCAGCTATTGGTCTTCCTTCTTTTTACGACTTTACCAAAGTTGGAAACCGTCAATAGGTTGCGTCTTAGCTCAAGCCACTCTACACCGTTCTTGTTCTGTCTTTTTTAATTTTTTTTTAAAAGGTTTTTTGCCATTTCAAAAGTCTTCGGATCCATATTCGGTTGTTCTGTATTTTCACCTTAGTTGTTATCCGAAGGCTGAAACTTAGCAAGATGGCGCTTCTTTTTTCGTTGTGTCGGCCTAATTCTTTCTCTTTTCTTACAAATCGTTTCTTCGTATTTTATTAGTGCCTTTCTGGGTGTATTGTGGATAATTCGGTGAACAGTTGAAAAAAGTTTCCCGGTGTTGAACGATATAACAGCACCGGCGCATCGAGTTTGGTAGCCCCGGCGTTGAGATTAAATTATGCGTTTACCGCCAATTAAACGACGGCAACGACGCCGTTACCTTATTCTACAACGTTGCTGTCGACGCGACGTCCTCAATGAAACTTCTGGAATGTGAAGCAACGTTAGCTGCAAGCATTTTAATTCTTTCAAACTCGCGGCGCTCGCTCGCAGGCACAAGTCGAGAACCGTCTCTGGTCGTATGCGCATATCGCTCTCGCTTGTACCCGGTAAACATTAGTGCATATAATCTTTTATCTAGTGCTTATTGAAGACTTGTACCTAGACGTGCTATGTAGTGATGAACTATTAACTGTGCATATCGCTTGCTTTCTGTGTTCCTCATTTCGCCTTCTATCGTGTTATCTATGCCTGCTAAACTTTGAACAATATATTTCTTCCTTTCCGTAAGCTGTTGTGTTTGCTTATTTACTACAACCCTGTACCGCTTCATGCCTATTATAGCTGCGCATCCTGAATTGGCTGCATCATTCGTTTGATATGATCGTCTATACCAACAACCATCTACGATGACGTCTATTACTGCTATGCCGTCATTATTTACGCGGCCTTCCGTTAAGGCGGCTTCTCTTTCTATTTCTCCGGCTTTTGTCATTTCAGCCCAGGCGGTTTATTCTTAGTTATGCACTTGATCTTGAAGACATGATTTTCGAATAAAACATGAAATAAGCGAAAATGTTACAATTACGTAACTGTCTTGTATATGGAAAGAAAAAGATCCAATAAATCATATACTGAAGTTCCATTTTGATTGTATGTGTGACTATTTCAGAATATGAATGCAAATTAACATAAAATTTAGGGAGCCTCACACGTTACTGGCACAATTTTTGTATCAATCAAAAACAAAAAACATATTTTTTACGAAGCCCGCCTCTGCTGGGTCTTAATACGTTCACATTTAAAAACATACTGTAAATTCATCTTTTGGATAATGATCGTAAATGGATGCATTACAATAATCACACCAAAAATAAAAATTATTAAGAAGCATAAACTTAATATTATTTTTAGTCATTTTTAAGGCAAAGTGAGAGATTCGAGAGGTCGAATACCCTTAGCTGTAATTTTTGTTACATTTTGATGACACTCCGAACACTGATCAGAAAAGATATGTGTCTCGTCCCATGGCCACTTCAAGTTGTAGTATAAATATTGCAGAAAATCGTATTTTGTTAATAAATTATCAATGTCCACAACTATCACCATCTTTGTAGTCTCCACTAAAGGTCTATTGCTTAAAAACATCTCAGAGATTGTTGCAGAAGCAGAAACAGATCTGCAAAAAATAAAATTTATAATATAATAAAAGTGAACATAGTAATTTAAAAATAAACATAAAACAACAATGAAAGCATACTAGGTACCTATAAGGCCTTGAAGAATTAATCATTACTATGATGTGTTTGAACTAGACACATCAGGATAAGTAAAGGGAAGTTAATCTGTAAAAAAAAAATCAAATTAAGCGTAATGTATTGAAACAAATAACAATACCTAATGACTAGAAACGTAGGGGAGGTCATCTCAAAGCGGCCACCTTAACTTTAAATTAAGAAAAAACCTATAAAACGATTCATTTTTTTAAATAATTTTATACTAATAGGTAGAGAATTTATTTAATTTTTGTAATTTGCAATTTAAATTTCGCGCAAATTTAAATATAAGCTTTAGATTTGTAGATAACAAAAACTTGTCAAAAAACCGCTTTGCCCGAGGGGTCGCCCAAAGCGGCCATAGTGGTAAGGGCATAGAGGCCACCCCAAAAATTCTTCGGAAATGTTTATTTTTTTGTTGAAATATATCGTTCTAGACAAAATAAAAATCTAAAAAAAATATTAAAAACATTATTTATTATTATTAAACATATTTTTAATAAAATAATCAACATTTTCTACCCGTTTTAATCACAATCAGTCTTAAAAGTAATTTGACTTAAATTTAATGTTATAATTAGGTATTTAGTTTGAAAACTTCTGAACTAATAGGAACTTTGAATCAGATTTAGTTTTTGTTAATATTTATTAATTTTATTAATCAAGTCAGTAATCTTACTTTAAGTCTTCCAACAGTCTTAAAATATTGAAATAATTAATCCTCTAAAACTTAAAAATCTTTCATAAAAAACCATTAAAATAAAATAAAACTTTTCGTATAAAACATCAATATTTTCTGCTTTATCCTAATTAATAATCACAATCGGTCTTAAAAGTAATTTAAATAACTTTGTAATATTTAGTTTAAAACTTTAGTTAAAATTTTAGGATGCGTGATTAATTCTTTATAAAAATCGTGTCCGGCGGTTTCATTCTTAAAAGGGTGTGGAATGTGATTTGCTTTAGCATATTGAAATACAAGCTGCAGAAAATCTTCCTTTGAAAGGCCAAAAAAGAGGTTGTCCATATGAAACATAGACTCTAGGAGCTCTTCTTCTTGCTCTGGGATAAATAATGTTGTAAATCTGCCAAGTTTCTTGATGGCAGATCCTGTTTGCAAATGTCTTCTGAGAGTTGTACGAGGGATACCGTATTTTATTGCGATAAATTTAACTGAGCCGCGCTTTTCATTTATATCTTTGATTGCTCGGGCCATCGTAACTTCATCCCAAGAAGCCTGGGTAGTTTTACCTTTGTAATTGTTGACCATCTAAACAAAATAACTGAGCATTATCAATCGAATCATAATATTTTAATAAGAGCAAAGCGGTCACCTGGCCACTTTGCCCGAGCCGCTTTGCCTTTATAGCCTATTTTATTATAAAAATTAACTACTCCCACATTATTTATCAAATTAGGAGCTAGTACTAAAGAAACAAAGCCAAATAGACAAGTAACAATACACGTGTAATGCAAGCATTTAAACTTAAACAGGTTTGACCAAAACAGGTTAAACTTACTGTACGGTTTACGTACATTTGCCCTAGTTTTGATTTAGCTTACTTGTCAATACGCGCCGACTATAATGTTAGAATGTTATATTTTAATCAGTGTGCATTTGGGCGACCACGCCAACTAACGTGTGAGAATTGCCAACAACAACCTAACTGTAACTTACGGGAATAAACTTAAATATTTTCTGTGAGACTTTATCTTGAACACACTCAACAAACTACAACTACAACTTCATTGTCAATGTACAATCCCACTAAGACTGTACATTTTATGGTCCTTCGAGCCGGATTCAGGGTGTTTACTGTGTCTTGCAACTGCGATAGCGAATCGGTTTGACTGGCCTCCCACAAGCGGGTCTCACCAGATCAAATTGAGAAGTCGAGTGTCACAGCGGATACAGGAACGCCTTGGGTCTAATAACAACTATTCAAAGGATACCGAAGAACACTTGAAGCAAGGAACTACAAGAGTGCTATCGACGTCTTCGTGTCCTGAACTGAACCAATTCCTGGGAACTCACCTGCAACTAAATTAAGGTACTTACCCAACTACTATCTGCTCCTCTACTACCATGGAACTACTGAACAAACAAGTCGCTACGTTTGAGGAAATAAAAACCCTCTGCAGCAACTACAAAAAGGACAGTGTCACAAGAAAAACTCCAGACTACTTGGAGAAACGTCTAAAGAACCTAGAAAAACTATGGGTAGTCTTTGACGGACAACACCACACACTTTTGGAAACCATCGAAACTAAAAATATTCCATACTTTACTAACGACATTTACGAAAAAACTAAGCAAATGTACGAGTCTACTATGAGGAATATGATGGAATTAATAGATCTTCAACGAGAACAGCAACACATAGATTTCGACCTAACTGGAATGTTGGTTGAAGAAACCGACGACAAACTGAAACAACTCGTGAATCAACAAGAGCGCAACTTTAAGGCTCTTAGTAGAGCTATGTCTAAAATAAACATCGAGTTAATAACTGAGAAGTGGGAGTTTGAAGAACATCTTTCAACTTTAAAAGCGAAATGGGATCCCATAGACAAGATACATTGGGAACTAGACACTGAACTTAAAGGGTCTAGTATGAAAGAAGACTACCACAACAAATTCGAAGAGTTTGAAGAGAAATACGAGAGTAGTAGTAGGTAAAAATTGGGGTTTCCAGATCAGATAAGATCTGGAAACCCACAATTTTCACTCATTCATCATTTCATTCATTTAATTTATACGTGTAGTATGGTGAGAGTAAATTTGAATCTGAATCATACAAATCTATTCAAATAGTAAAGAAGATCTGTAAATAGGTCTCCCCCAGCTCTGTATCTATTCGACCTCAGTTATCATTTTTCATCTGATTGGAAAATAAATTTATTTCAAACTGATTTAAATAATAGGAATTTCATCTTCCGGTAGAATCTGGTAGCATAGAATGTCTTCTGAATCAGGTATTACTAAATCACGTATTATGGTCCTCGTTGATGATGTGCCAGTTTGCCGACACTTTGTTGAACCCGCTTTCAATTTTTCATGACCAATCTGCATTTCGTTAACTCGGGAGAATGTTAGCTCTCTATTACCACTTTTAAAGACAAGTTCTTGAATGGTTCCCGAATTTAATGCATCATGCATGTTTAGAAAGAATAAATCTTCTTGCGATGTATCTCTGACTTGAGGTTTTGATGAATCTACGCTCGAGTTTTTATGAGCGGGGTGTATATCACGGACAAATATAGCTTCACCATTAACGTTCTGAATAATAATTTTACAAATGCCTTCAGAAGTATATTTCACTGAATCTGTTTTCATTGTAGTTAATGTCATTTATTTTAAAATTGTTTAATTTAGTTTATGATCCAACCTTTTAGGTGCAATTGTAGGAATCGAATGTTGCATAAAATTACTGTAAGTAATTTATAGTTACTTAGGCTCCATTGCTAATTGCATTTAGTAGCTTATTCAGGAAACAATCAATCTGTCCTCCTCCACTTTAGAATAATTTTATATTTCTGTTTCTTTTAAAAATAGACGTTTTGATTTGTCAACATAATCCGTTCCTTTCACAGCGTTCAAATAAAAACATTGAGGAAATTGTATAGTATGTTGCATCCAAGGATCATCGTAAATCTCCCAATCTTCTATAACTCCTCCACATGAGAAACATGCTGCTTTATCATTTACACCATTTCCAGAATAAAAAAATCCAGCGTCAGCCATTTCCATTACCAATCTTCTCCTTGAAACAGCCGTTGCCCAATAGTAATTAAATGAAAATTCACGCATTTTAAATGCACTATACAGGTCATATCGAGGATTGTATTTATTTTGACACATGTTCTGTATACTCATTTACTAGTTCTTGATCCAGGTAATTATAAATGTATAATGACATCGCACAGCTGTTACTAGCAACTTATAATGATTAGCATTGGATGGCATTGGTAGGGATAGGAAACTGTCACCTATTACCCAACTGTGCAAAATTAAACAAGAAAATATTTATTTTAAAAGTTTATTATCTATACACCATTTATTTAAACTTATTACATTTTTTAAAGCACATATTTCATCATGATAAATACAACTTAACATATCATGAGAATGTTCATATTTATTATACAAGCTTAATAAATTAGGACAACCTTCATCTTCTAAATTTTTGATATTATTATTATTCGAAATAGTTTTTAACCATAACACTTTTTCTAAACCTTTGGTGTAAACACTTTTATCTCTTAAAATATCTACAATCAAATTCTGATGATTTGAGTAAGGCACAAATCCGTCTCTCCAGTATATCTTTCTATTACGTTCAATCCAACTGACTTGCCGTTTCTCTGGTTTTGTCAAATCGGAAAATGGAAATGGTGGTTTAATTAAAAACACCTGAATTTTTTTATTCCATAATACAGCAATTTCTTTAATAATAAATTCATTTGTTTCTGTTTTAAAACCTTGAATATCTACAATGGCAGTCATGATAACCTGCGCACTATGTTACTCAAAGGTTTATATTCCACAAGGCGATCGTTAATGATTAAACAATATCCAGTTGTGTTATCCGGTATTGCCGCTGAACATTCAATCTCTAGCCGGACATCTACAGGGCCTGTTTTCAAACTATCGTTTTGTCTTGAACAGTCTATGATAAAGAGAGGAGCCTTCTCCTTGAAACCTACCAAATCAAGCAAGGGGTCTGCAGGACAGTTGTAATACGACTGACGAAATTTCACATACATTTCATATAATATATTGTATTTGTTCTCCGAAAAATTTAAGCCTAGAGGCTCGTAAGGGTAATACTGTGAATTCAAAAATAGTGTTACGTTGGTAACCTCACAGTGATCAAACAGAGAACTGTCTTTGGTTTTGTTATTTTTTCTGTTGGTTTGCATGCAAAAAATTACATATCGAGGTTTCTCTAATTGCGATGCAGTCTTAACTGACCAAGAATGTTTTGTAGTTTTAGGGAGCAAAGGATACTCATATAAATCCCAATTTCGAAACGCCATCTGAATAGGTTTATCTCTTTCCAAGTGTTTTAGTAGTGTCAGTCGTTCGCGGTCTGACACTTTTATATGTGGTACACGCCATTGCAATCTTTGTATGTCTATTTGAAAATGCGCAATATCATCAGTGGGTATGATACTGTTTAAGATAGAGTTACTTCTATTCAGAATAAGTTCATGTTTACAATTTATCACAATTTTATTGTAATCCTCCGCAAATCCTAAAATCTTATTAAGAGGTACAATAACACTAAAATGACCATCATTTTTTAGTCCATGTATGTTCCAACCCCACAGAGCAGCAACTTTATTTTCTCCATCATTCATTGAAACGTATGACTTTATTGTCGACGTTATTCCAGAATTTTTAATGCGATCTATTTCAATTCCATTTATTTCGTATCTGATATCTTGAAACAAAAACATAACAGGGTTGTTACTGAACGTAATATTTTTCTTAATCGGTTTTCCATCTTTGTCGAAGAACTTTGCTTGGCCCTCGACGTAAATTGAACTGGCTGACGGTAACACGTATATGTCTTGTTGGTGTATGGGGATTCTGATTTCATCGTTTTCTCTAAAGCTGTTAGTGTAGGGATTGTATGAGTGGACTTCATAGCTTTCAATAGAACTATCGAAGTGGGGTAATTCCGTAATTTGTAGTATATTCATACTTTAAAACCTAGAGCTTTAAGAAAATCTTTATTTGCTTCACTCAATACCTTCACTTTTTTCTTACGTCTATGCACCTTAATGGTCGTAGATGGAATAAGACGTTTGATTTTCACTGGAGTGTTTTTATAATATACTATCATTTTGTTTTTCTTAAATGAAGGCGTAATTGAATATGTTCTTCACCAAAGTTAATACAGTTACCAAGTTGATCTACAATCTTAATAGATATAGATGAAATTAGATTTTTGTTTACTGGAAAGTAAACAACGTTTTGCGGTATTTCTAAGTACCGGTGACCTGGAGCAGTATCTGATACAAATTCGTGGATAAAATGAGTTGGTAATCCGTTGTAGTATGAACCGTGAACAAGATCACACTCGATTCTGATTACAGACAGATTGCTATTAATGATGGTCACATTTGGTCTAGAATTTAATATTGAAAAGTATAGCAAACCGCACTCGTATTGATCAGATAAATGTAGAGGTGGTTGAAAATACGAAACCAATTCAGATTTATTTCCAGAGATGGTAACCGTAGTAGACATGCTTTCATACTGAAGTCATAAAGAAGATCATGCTCATTTTATTCCTTGACTACACCAAAAACTCTTTAAGAAATCCAAACATAGATGTCCACAATTAAAGGGGTTATCATGTTGTATATTCTCATAATTATATCGGACTTTAGACCCTACGTATTTTATAAATTCCTTGGGGGGTTTAAGATTTCCGTAACTGTCGAAATACTCAATATAATCATTACATTTTGCATAGGCTACCCAATGAGAACCAGGGTTTTTAGAACTATCTAAATTAATAACTCCGCATTCTTTTATACAAGGGCATTTAGGGAGCTGATCTCTCATAAATACACCTCTAAAATAAGGGATACTATTTCTATATTTCAAAATGTCAAAGTTAGTTAAGGCTCGTTTGGGTAGCCGATATTTTAGTTTTTTTCTTTCGATACAAAAATTCCAAGCCCATCTTTATGCGGTTTAAGGTGTAATCCTTTCCCAATGCAAAGCGCTTCCATTTTTTCATTGTGTCTCCTCGATTCATCGAACAACTTTTTGGCCATCTTGAATTCGTTAATGGTTTTAGCAATACCAGCTGCACCACCTGCTAAAGCCCCTGCTGCTGATAATCCCGCAAAAATAGGAATTAACGGCAATACTCCACCAGTTTTTGGTATAGGAATAACACGAGGAAGTTTAATAGATGAATCATCTGCAAATTCTCTGGCAGCGGCGATAGCCAATTCTATAGCAATTTTTTTACTTTTTGTTTTCAATTTTTTCATGTGTCTCTTGGTTTTACAAATAACATTTTTTAATTTACTTTTTAACCCGTTTCCAGGTGTAAATTTTCGATGGCAGTTTGTTCTACTACTACTACTTTTCAGACCAGAACCAGTTTTAATTTTTGTCGACATAGCCCGGGTTACTAAGCGTGCTGCAAATTTTTCACCTACACTCGCATCCGAAGCAACTGCTCGTTTTTTAGCCATATTTAACAAAATTAAATCAGCGTCGTGTCGATCCTTTAAGTTTGATGATTTATGATAGGCAATGTCGTGATCTTTGCAATATTCGTCTAATTTATTAATTCCGTTATCTCCTTGTGTAAGCCTTTTAATTAATTTTGTACCAGGACCACAATAATTGTACCCCGGTAAGTGTAATTCAAAAGGTAAGTGATTTATAATCCAATTGAGAAGACTACTCTCTCCAATACACATTATAAGACTGATTAATCTGGATTGAACACTTTATTAAATACTTATAATTTGAATTGTCGTTAGTTAATGTTTTATTATTTATGATAATATATTTGATTTATCAATCCAACTATTTTCAGCTGAAGGCAAACCTAACCATTTGACTAAAACCCTGTTACCTTTTCTTCTAAGAACTTTCTCCACTAGATACACATTGGGATGTTTAGTTTTTTGAAGCTCTTGCCCATAAAATGCACCTAAAATAGGTTGACCTTTGATTGTATCTTCTATTAAGTAGGTGATAGGAGTTGTATTTTGTATCATTCGAATTTTAAATATTTCTGTAGACCAATTGGGAGTGTAACCTTTTTCAAATGTTCCTTTGTACTTACTGATACGCACATAATCACCAATTTTATATTTGCTTCTAATATTATGATTTTTTACCAATCTTGAATACCTTTCTAATATATGTTTTTTATTAATGTTATCCACATTAGCAGGAACTTCATCAATTGTCCGATGATAAGTGTGATTGTATTTGTAAATAACATTATTAAGCGTGCTATCTATCCAATTGTAGCTGCCTCTTAAACTAAATTCCTTATAGACTTTCGATTTCAATGTCCTGATAAATCGTTCAACTATTGATGCCTTTTTGGTTGAGAAGGTTGAATAATGATTAATGTGATAAGTTTTCATAAGCTTTTGAAATTGATTATTGTAAAATTCTGTTCCATTATCCGTTTGCAGATTTTTCGGAACACGCCCTTCATCCAATAATTTCTTAAAAGAGTTACATACATCATCTTTGGTTTTACTTTTTAGAGGAAACATCCAAGCATATTTCGAGAATGTGTCAATAATAGCAAGAATAAATCTGTAATTTTGATTTTGCTTTGAAATTGATTGCATATCGATTAAGTCTGCTTGCCACAGGTCATCTATATCTTTCATAATAACAAATCTTCGTGGAAAGTTCACCCTCGCATTTTTATGAATTTCGTTTACCACGTCGGTTTTGCTCATGTTCACAACAGTACATTTGTTTTGACTCCGTCTATAATACTGAATGAAAATTTTATCATGATGAGTATTTATTCCTTAATTATGCCAGCTTCTTTCAACTCTTCAAGTATCGATAAAATTTCATTATCATGGTTGGTGTTGCCAGCATCACTGGAAGCAACTAATAGTTTCAATCTCTCAACCAGTTCGTTAGGGTCATCCCAATATACCAAGTCAGTGTTATTTTTGTATTCCTTTAGGGTTGGTAAGCTTCCTCCAGTGTGAATATTTTCATTTAACGATTCGGAAAATAATGGTTTGATTACTTCACGATATTTTATTCCCTTGTCCCCTCTTATTTGCCCACCAGGATTAAAATCTCTCTTATGAGCATTTGTATAATTCAGCATGTCCTTATATACAAGTCTATCTTTACTCGATATTAATTTTAAATGAGGTTTTCTTCGAAGTAAAAGTTCTTTCAAGCCAGGGGTTAAATTATAGGATTTGTCATCGATTTTAATTAAAATGGCACTGTTGTCATTCAAACTATCAATTTTAGAAAATGAGACTACTGAATTACCCATTAGCAATGTTTTGTTTACACTTCTTATTCCAAACGGTATATTTACACCATCATAAATATCATGGATATCACGACCCTCTAGCGAAATTTCGAAATCATCGGGTATTTCTTTTATAGGAGACTTTTTAATCACTTGTGCAGAATTCAGTTTTGGATCGTAGCAGTCTTCAAACTTTGTAGATGAACTAGTATTAATTTCATCCAATTCGATGTCATCAGAATTTTGGAGTGTTGTATTTTGTAAGTGCTTTATTTTTTCCATTGATATATTCGAATCGACTAGTGCTTTAAGGGGATCTGTGACGGTTTTTAGCACTTTATCAAGTGACAAGTTCATGGAGTGTTCCTGGTTCTTCATTTGTTTTATTTTATTCTTTATAGAGTCTACAGACTTCACTAATTCTATTTTGATATTCTTTTCCATGTTTTAAACAAGTGTACTCAGCCAAAGAAAATATAATACTAAGTTACATTAATATGTTATTGATTTATATAATTAAATATTTTTGCTCAAAATTTAAAAAAACTATCTAAATTCTGTCTGTACCTTCCATTGTTTAATGAAGAGTCTTTGGAAATAGTAACAAAGTTATATGGCTCTCTCCAAACTGTATTACAAATATTCTTGAACTGATTCCACGACATATCAGAACTAACATGCTCTTCATAAATATGTTTCAAGTTTACATCGTCTTGTTTAAATATTATCAGAAAGTTTGCATTATCACGCAGTAACTGTTTCGGAATTTTAGAGTATGTTTGACATAAATAAAAACAATCGATTTGTTTATGTCTACCCATAGAGAAGTAATTACGAATGTTTATTTGATTTTCACATGCCACATCATCGAAAATAAATACAGAATGGGTTAGTGCTGCATCCGGGGCTATGACTTCTTTATTATCATTAAATTCATGAAACTTAACCTGATGCACTCTCTTTATAACTTCTCGTAAGAACCTGTATTTTGGTTGAAAGTTAGTTTTTGAGTACAGATAAAGATTTTGAAATTTTAGACCATTCTCATGTAACAATAAACTAAGCACTACATTTGTTTTTCCACAATTCGAAGGACCACATATAATACAACGAATCGTATTTGGTAACAGAATGCTATGCCTAATGTGGTTATCAGAGTCACCCAGATTTATATGATTAACATTAAGTGATGTGTGTTGTTTGATCAACTTCATTTTGACTAATAATACAATTTTACCCATACATAGATATATAAAGCCTAAGTATAATAAGCTAGTATGGTATTTATGTTCATGACTAGTGATCTTATAGATTAATAAAATTAAGAACACTGAAAGGCCATAACAAGAATAAAAAATCATGCATCAGTTATAAATGGTTTATTCAGATAATTTTAAGTTACGAAAATCAGCACTACCACTAACTAAATTAATAATGTATGCTTTTTCTTTACTAATTATAAACTAAGATTATAATAACATTACAATTTATTCATAAATACTTTATATTTATAAACTACTTCTCAAAATAAAATTTCACAGTGACCCCAAGGTAAAGTTTCAATTAGGTTCGTGAGTATTTGTCTCTTATCATCATTTCTATTTAATACTACTTTATGAATTTCTTGAGAGTACAGTACATGCTTGAGTGATTTAATTATATTCATTTTACATTTGAAATTGACATTATTTGTTAAAGCTTTACTGTAATGAGATAATTTTAATCGATTAGTAACAGCTTTAGATATTCCTTTTGCTTTTGTGATGCGAGCTTTTGAAGTGATTATACAATATAGTTTAGCTCTCAATCCTACAAATTCGGTTATGATGTCACCCCCTAGTTCATCTTTAAATAGTCCTGGAATTTTAGTATTTACTCTTGGCATGCTGTAACAATTATCAGTCTGGAAATTACTTGTATCAAATTTTGCGAAATCATTTTTTATGTCTTCATATATATCCTCTGTATTTATAAAATAAAGAAGGCTGTCTGTGTCTGTATAACACAGTCTTGCGCGAGTTTTATATTTATTTTTAATAAAGTTGTAGTGAAATTTATACAAATGTTCCTTTGCAAATTCTAGAACTGTAAACCCAATGTAGATAGGGCGATCTAAAATGATTTTTTCAGGAGTTAATTGAATAGCAACAAAATTTTCAGAAAAGATCGCAATACTTTTCAGATTTGGTTTAGCAATTAATTTTTCTGCACCGTGGTGCTTGTTAGTTTTATTATTGTAATCATCCCACATGGTAACTAATTTAACGTTAACCTGTTTGCGTCTATTTTCAATCGTTTTCCCAAATATAGCATTATTAAGGAGTTTGAAAAAGTCTTTCTCAAATACGGTTGTTGAAGCTTGACGCAATGTAGTATTCAAGTCAATATATTTTTTTAAATAATTTTCTTGTCTAAAAGTTAAAATACGGTGAATTTTTTCAAAATTAGTCCATTCATTATACATGCCTTTAAATGAACGTAATGTATGACATAGCTGAATTTGTCGTATAAATTTGCAATTAATTTAGGTGTTTTGCCTCCAGGAGGTGTGAACCTCTCGGGCGCAAAAGGTAAATCACTATGCGTATTATGTAAACTCTCAGGATATAATAAATCAACTTCTAAAATATATCCATATTCAGAATCATCTGATATTGATAACACATTTATTGTTTTCATCTCATCGATTGTCAAAAAACGGAAATCTGAAATAGGCATTTTCTTTGTCATTGCGTAACCATATAAATTGTTACAGTCAAGATAAATCAAATAAGTTGATTTTTGAGAAGCATCATAATTTGGTAAATATTTATTATTAGCTTGAGCATGGCGAAGAGAACATTGTGCCAAGCCTCCACGTATTCCCTTTTCCAAAAATTCATACACTTCTAAACTATGAATTCATTCCAATTTAACGCCTGTGTACAGTAGCATCGCATCCCAGCTTAAACTAGGTGCAGTAATATAATACGCTGGATCAAGTTGATAATGATCCAGACAAGTCTGTCTAAATTTTTCGAATACGTCAGAAAGAAGTAATACGTCGGTCTTTAAATATAAATCTGTATATTCTCCAAGTGATTTAATATTAAATGACTGCCAAACAGATTGTGCGTGTACGTATTCATTATCGCTAATATGTTGACAATTCAAACTGTTATAGAAACAAACTTTCGATGGAAGTTGAGTCTCGTTATATTTTGAGTATGCATTTATATAATCATAGGGATAAATTCCTTTTTGTCGTAGCAACTTTAACTGATTATAACTTATATCTGGAAATTGTTTTGATAAATTAACAAAATCGGGTTCATCCAAATTATTTACTAATGTGCTTAAACTTGAATTAAGAAATTGATAAGAATCTATGAACTTAACTTGAAAAACCCTTGATTTTAATGCATTCTTAGTATGGAGTACTTTTGTGAATGACATATATCTTTCTTTGGTTTTCGGAATAATTTTAAAAGCACCTTCATACTTCGATAATTCTTTTATAAATAGGTGAGAGTCATAGCCGGATAGGTTATGAAAAATAACAGGCACGAAAGGGCAAACTCTTAACATTAAATTACAATGAGAGTGTGCTGCGCCACGGTATTGTGATGTAATGTGATCATGATCCATTACTTTATCGTCAAAGAGCAAATAATTACAGATATGACATGTAGCGGCTTTTTTATAATGGTTTTCTTGGTCCGTAGTTAAAGGTGCCATAGGTATTTTATTTAATAAGATACTGTAAATGTACTCCAAATCTCTTATTAAATATTTTATAAATACTTCTACACAATCAGCTCCTCTATAAGTAACATACTTATTCAGATCAGTGTTGTGTGAACAACAAATATAGTAACCAAAACATGAAGGTTCGTGAACCTTATAGGTACGAGTATTTTCAGTTACATTTACGTTGCAGTTTAGTAAAAGACTTTCAAAATCGGCGTATATAACGAAATTAATTTTTTGTTTTCTTTCGAAGTTCTTAAATTGAAGAATACTATTCTTTTCAGGTAACATTGTCATAATCTTAGGACACTTATTATGGGCACTATATTTTGTTTCACTCGTGAAAACTTGTAAGCATGTCTCACATAGGTACATTTTACCTTTATGTTTAGTTATTTGACGTTTGATCAATCTCAATAGATTTTTAATTAAGCAATAATGCCCGTTACCTTTCTGTTCAAAGTACAATAAATTGACATGCTGGTTTTTTCTTAAACTTGTCAAATATAAAGGACCAGTGACCATGTTTTTATTATCTAATCCATATATATTAATACACAAGTCGGGATTTAAATTTTCAAATATTTTAATATCTTTACATGATGGGGGAATGGAGAGACCATCTATATTTAAAACTTTTGAAAAATGTGGGTATGAACTAGTTCTGCAAACATTCATTTGGGTGGGGTATAATGCAGCGACAATACTCCATAAAAAGCAGTTGTTATCGCTGTTTTTAATATTCAAACAACTTCTAGTTTTTTTTATTACTTGCGGCAAATCTATATAGGTGCCACCTTTCAAAGGAGAGTATTTGTTAATGTTAATTTCTAGATGACTTATAAAGAAACAAGACCAACCAGATTCTCGATGTTGGAACTCTGAGAGCTTTCTGTCAAATGTATTTATTGTTTTCAAATATAATTCATTTATATCTGTATTATTGTTATAAACAATTTCATATTTTGTGTTAAACGATTTAAGCTGTTGCTCATCAGATTTTGGAAGAGTGAAGTAAGCAAAAAGCTCAAAGTTTAATTTAACACAATTATGTGTTATCAAACAATCGTTAATTAGTCTTATGACCTTGTGCCGATTATCCATTAGGAATTCCTCAGGTATTAGGTATTCCATTGATGGATTTAGTCTGTAACTTATTATTCTCTTTTTAAAAGCCGTGGCTATTATATCGATATTTTCAATTTCAATTTTTAGTATGCAATTAGATTTATGCAAATTCGTTCTCAAATGATACTGATATTCAATTTTAGGTATTTCAATGTGACATTTTTGACATATTATTATTTTATCGTTGTTATTTGTTCTGATTCCGGGTCTAGGTGTAACTGTAAGAAAGAAAAAATCAATGAATATTCAATCAAATTTTATGTAATATGAATTATTATCAATACTTAATTTCTATAACCGATTACATGATTTAATTATATGCATAAGTAAGAACCGCCTAAGGTTGCTATTACATTATAATAGATTTACATCCTAGATCTAAATATTTATTCTTATTAATTTGTAAATTACAAAAAGAATAATAATATCGAATTATTAGAAGAGAGTAATACAAAAAAATAACTGTGAATAGGCATGTAGTTATACTAGGATAAGTACCTACTTTTTTATTTAAGTACTATTTCAATAATAGTTACTTACAAATGTTGGTGGGTACTTAGCATACTCTTTTCGAGTAGCTATAATAAAATTAGACAAATGTTGCCAAGCATCTGTATTGTCAAAGGTTTGATTTTTAAGCGTGACAATTGCTTGGCGCCACCTATTCATTGGAGGAACTTTCTCTATTTCATCGCACCGGTATATTTTCAAATCAATATAGTGCGTTCCCGGCTTGTTTTCGTGGGTTTGGCGCGAATGACCGTTTGCAAGGCGTCGTGTTATATATGAAGCTAACGGTGTTTTACCAGTAACTGCAGGGACCTCTTTCTCGTCGTCGTCGCTATCGGTTCCAAACAGATCGTATACCGTGCTCTTCCTTGGAGCGATCGGTTTGATATACGGCTTCTTTGAAGCTGATGGACGGGGCGACGGCACGGCAGGCGTCGCGGATGTGGACGGCCCTGGTATCGGACTTGCTCTCGATGTTGACGACCACGAGCCTCGTGCCAGCTCCATCGTGCGAGTTGATGCTTGCTTCCTTTTTCGGCCGTCATTCTTCTTTTTTGGAACCTGAGGTTCCTCGTCGACGTCGGAGGGAAAAAGGGTCTCAGCGTTTTCGTGCGACCTGAAATGGAGTGAAGGAAATAAATATTAATACAATCAAATAATGATTCAAGCGCACATCCCACTTTGACATATCAGGTACAGGTAAGTACACTACTCTAATTAATTATTATTATTATTTTATTATTATCTATCCATCGAAAATAATCTAAATACAAATACATCTTTTTAGAATACTGAAACATAGTCATCACTGAAATAATACTCTATTAAACCACAATACTATATCGCGCTAGATTAACTGTACAACATAAATAGAAGAGCAGATTGATTGCTATTAGGAATAACTCATTGCTCGATTCGGAGAATCGAACCCCTTAGTGCTTCGCTATTGCTGTAACTACTAACACTACATAAAAATACTACTGCGATAGTAAAAATAAGTTAATGTAATGTTATTAAAGAACTACTTACATTTTCCTTATTGCAGGTCGATTCTTGGTAAGTACTTGATGTTAATCTGGAGCTCCTGGTAGCTGAAGTGATGCTCCTAATTCACTGTCCAATATTTAAATAGCCGGGATCCACGTGAGGTTTTTCCATATATGTAATTCACGCGTGAACCTAAAATCCTGACTCAGGAATTCTTCACGGGACAAATGCTTTGCAATCATAACCCAAATCTACAAATCTCAACCTTATTATTATGATATCTAAAGTGTACATTAATATTTGACTAGGTATAGTAACTACAGTCCAAGTCTTACATACTAGTTAAATACCACGACTTCGTTTATATTATATTTATTTTATTACAACATTACATTATTATTAGTTTATTGTATACTAATACACCACAGTAAAAGAGTTACCCAACTGTGTCAAGCAAAATACGGTGACATTACCGGTCAACATTACCTTTCTTTTGGTGATTTAAAAGTTATAATTTTGAAGAATAAGATAATAATATCAGGCAAAACCACGCGTAATAATAGTACTATGTCGATATTGCGATTTTGTTTTGATCCATCTCCATATATAGAATTAGAACTTACATTGCAAATTAGACATACTACTTCCATACGATGGTTTTGCTTGCCGAATTTTCTCAATAAAATGTATAGAAAAATTACAATAAACAAACGTACAGTAGTGTTTATTTTATCAATATTATAGTAAACAATAACGATGTCTTGAGGTTTCAATTTCATCATACCATTTTTGTCCTTGATACATCTAACAAAAAAATGTGCGACTTTGAACTCTATAGGTTAAAATGAAATTATATATAAATTGAAAAAATATATTAAAATCAATCATTCAATTATCTGCTCCTGCTGAGTTCTGAGTCGTGACTGAAAAGGGTATCATTGCGTAATGTCGGTAAGTGTTAATATTTTCTTTAAAATATTAGTTAATTTTAATCCAAATTTAAAACGTATTAGTTGATTGATTATATTATTATAGATACATAATACGTCTTTGAAATCAGAGTTTTCGTATCAAAAGTATGTTTGTATTTGTAGGTATACCTAATACAACACGACTTTAATGGCATTCTGTATTTTTATTTTAAGGACTCCGAAAACGACCTCTTCAACTTCATTCCTATGAATACTGTGGTAGGACAGAAATACGAAAAACAACTAAATCTGGAGGGCCCCAGCAGCAAACAGCTCAAGAGATGTTCAACAGCTGCATTCACCTGTTTAAAAAAACTTACGCGTGGTGCTAAAGTGATCAGGATCGAAGTTTATGATGTGGAAAATTTTCCTGATTCCATAAATTCGCTATGTAATTGTGATGCCGAATTGTGCGTGCAGCATGTAGTTAAAAACGTTTTAATGGACGATATTTATAAATCGGTTAAAGAAATTGCTGTAAAAGTATCAAATAATATGTCGTAAATAAATAATAATCCTTATTAAATTATAAAGTATTTTTATTTAACCTTTCACATAAGCACCCACACCTAATAGTTCTTTTACATCACGAAGCGATGTCATGTGACTTTTAAGTCTATGAGGTTAAAGTTGAAAGTCGAATAATTCACATCGGTTCGTGAGATAAAAGAACTCTACCTACATTATAAAACACATAAAAATAGTTGATGTAGGTATGCACTCTCTAATACAAATATCAATACTTCACCTACATAACCCAGATCAACATTATCTTCACGCCTGTAATTCCTAATGGGGTAGGTAACTTATACACTTATTAGGCCTCCCCCTACGATGGAAAGCGAGCCTGTTATCAATAATATATTGGTCATCATTTTATATAGGTAGGTACTCGGCCTGTACCTGTATTTGTTTAATTTTTTTATTCGCAACAGAACATCATAGTTACATTTTGTCCAATCGATGCAGTGACGTATATCAGAAATCCGATATAAGACGACATCGGAGAATGTGCGACCGCATTCAACTATCAGAATTCAAATGTGCGGCATAGATGGTATTGGGAATTATTAAATACACAGTAATTGAAAAGTTGATAGATCGTTAAGATCTAATCTGAATATATAAATAGTGAATAATATAAAATTGAATGAATGAAATGATGAATGAGTGAAAATTGCGGGTTTACAGATCTTATCTGATCTGTAAACCCCAATTTTTACCTACTGAGAGTTTGAAAAGAAATCTCAACAGTAAGATCTTCTCAAACATTCAGTATCAAAAGTCTGCACCAAAAATTGATATTCCGGAATTCACAGGCAACTACGTACAGTGGATTTCGTTCAAAGATATATTTCTGGAAACCGTACACAACAACCCCAGCATCTCGAAAACGCAGAAGATGCAACACCTTAAAACGAAACTTAAAGGTGAAGCCGAACGCCTGGTGCAGCATCTGTCGATCAGCGCAGAGAACTACGACTCATGTTGGGAAATACTGGCACATCGCTACGACAATCGCAGACTTCAATTCACTTCTTTCATGAATACTATGCAGCAGTTATGCACTATACAACAACCCAACGCTAACAATTTAAAACGAATGCATGACGTTATAACAGAAAGCATGAATGGACTTTCCAACATGGGCGTTGAAGTGTCCAGTTGGGGGCCGATCATTGTATATTACATGTCACAGAAATTGGATACAGCCACACTCAACGAGTATTCAAAAGAAATACAGAACAACAGAGAGTTACCCAACCTACAAGAATTTCTGTCATTTTTGGAAAGGTCGTTCCTTGCTTATGAAACTGCAAAAACTTGGTTAAAGGACTCTCAGACTTCTCAAAAACAAGGAGGTGGTAAACCTTTCCAAAGATCAAATAACAAGAGCTGGCTGAATAACAAACCTAACTTCAACAATACGCAAAATAACGGAAGGAAATCAACCTTTGGTGAACAAAATAAAGACTCGAAAACGTTTCATGCGTCATACGGACAATGTCCACTTTGCAACAACGATCACGTGCTGATGCAATGTGATAAATTTATTAAATTGGATATTCCGCAAAGAAACAAAACTGTTACGAAACTCAAACTTTGCAAAAATTGTCTGTACAGCCACGGCAACACTAATTGCAATTCTTGGAAAACATGCAGAGAATGCAATCTAAAACATCATACGTTATTGCACATAAAAAAGGTCAACGACTCGGAATCCACTTCTAGAAACGGAGATGACAACACCAACTCGCGCCCATCAACATCAACGCAACAAGGGGCTCATCACTTATCAACGAATAACATCGAAGTTCTCTTAACGACGGTTCAAGTTAAGATAAAATCAGCAAACGGAACATACATAAAACTACGGGGTCTGTTAGATCAAGGATCGCAAGTAAATTTGATAACCGAAAATGCCGCTCAACTACTTCGCTTGCCTCGCTCGAAATTCAATGCTGCTATAGCCGGAGTAGGATCTACATCGAGAAACTGCAAGGGACTCCTACGTCTCGAATGCCAATCTATGCATTCCAATTATACATTCGACATGCAAGCATTGGTACTTCAAAAACTAACTAACAACTTACCTAATCGTAATTTCGAACAGGCAGAGTGGAAACATCTAGAAAATTTAAAACTTGCTGATCCCGACTACAACGTCTCCAGTTCAATTCTAGACGCGGCGGCCAAAAGCACTTAAGTCAATTTTAGCTCAAAATTATAAAAAGTCACAGCATCCATGTTTTTGTATTATCCGTTGACTGGAAAAAGCACGTAAGTCACCGTCACTCCATTCAGTCGTAATAGTCGACTGTACCATAAAACTTAAGTCGTATCAACAAATCAAGCGGCGACATAAACCACTTAAGTTGACTTAAGTTTTTTTTCCCGGCATTTCGCATCTCTTATACATCTTCATCTCTTATACCGACTGACTTAAGTAACTTGGTAACAGTGATCCGTTTTTGCTGTCGATAAATTATTTTCAAGTATCTACCCTCACTTTACTCGTTTTTTTTTTAAGTGCTTGATAAAAGTTGACGAACGTTGTGGGTGACGTAAAATTAAATACGTATTCCCTCATTAGTGTTTTGGTGTGACGTTCGTAGTGGTGTTGTGCATTAACAGTATTTATAATGGATTCAAGAGCCTGAAAGTTAGTAAATCTCGCCTTAAATAATGAGAATAAAGGTAAGTTTTGAATATTTTCCATTAATTTTTATGCAATATGCAAAACAAATGTAGTTTTTGTGGACACAATTACAACCCGTAACAACAAAAAAAATACATTTCACTTTTTTACAGGCGATGAAAACCCATTCACTAATCCGCGACCAAGTACATCTGGAACTCAAAAACAAATTACTCCTGATGAAGCTGCGATTGACTATTCTAGTGACGATTCTGTTGCTGATCCTACTTACTCTCCAGATAGTCCTAGTTTCTCTCTCAGAAGTGATTTTATACTCTGATACTTGTGGAAGACAAAACAAGAACACACACGTAGCTGCAATGTTCACGTACTTGTTGACTGTAAAACCTTCAATGAAGTTAATACACCACAAGTTTATGATACCTGGGCATACACATATGGAAGTTGACTTAGACCACGCAATCATTGAAAAAAAAAAGAAAAAAACTGACATACAAATTTATCACCCCCACGACTGGATGCAGTTAGTAAGATCGAGTAGCAAAAAATTTACTGTGAGAGAAATGCGACAAAATGATTTCTTTGATTTCGCTAGCTTATTGAAGGGTCCATTAGTAGCCCGAAAAAAAGACGATGATGGAAATATTTTCAAGTGGCATGATGTGAAGTGGCTGAGTTATGACTCTGAGTACGGCGTCTTAAATACAAAACCACTCTTTCTAGAGACGAATCATTTAAAAGTATTAATTTCAAACAGAACACGCGACGAGATAAGGAATTTAATTTGATGCAGATTACTGACAAGCCAGTACCAATAAGTGTCGACAAAAAACGTGATGTAATATCACTTTTGTCTTTAATACCGGAATGTTTCCATAATTTTTACCAGAATTTAGTAACCACTGACGATACCAAGGATGTTGATCCAGATATACAAGATTCAGAAGAGAGTGACTGTTAGTTTTCGACTTTAATGCATGCATTATATTAAAATTAATGAATAATCTTAGTTATTCATAGTTTGTATTAAAATCATAAAATAAAATAAATAAACCAAGTAATTATAGTATGTTAATAAATACCTAAGTCTCAATTTATTGATGTTCAAAGAAACTTAAGTCAGATATTTCAGTAAATAATAAATAAAGCCTAAATAGCCATATTCTGATATGTAACTAGTTCATAATTGTGTAAAAATAAATAATAAAAACCATAACCGTAGTACATTTTTTTCATACCAATCGAATTAAACAGTCTCCTGTAAAATTTTTGCATGCAAAAAAAGTTGACTTAAGTACTTATGGCTTCCGAGTCTAGAATTGACCTCTTACTAGGAGCCGACATTTATGCAGATATTATCTTAGACGGAGTCCTAAAAGGTGAATGTCACTCACCAATAGCCCAGCAGACACATCTCGGTTGGATTTTATGCGGAAAACTTAAGACATTCAATTGTCATATAACTTTAATCGACACCGCAGAATTGTCTAAATACTGGGAGAACGAAGACATAATCCAAAACACTGCGGACGTCAATAAAAACGACCAATGCGAAAAATACTACAAGGAAACTACGAAACGAAGTTCTGATGGGAAATATGTAGTCAAAATGCCGATGTTACAAGGTTGGGAAAAAGATCTTGGGAAATCCAAGTCAGCAGCTATTGCGCAATTTTTACATCAAGAGAAAAAGCTAGCCAAAAACCAACGGCTTTACAATATGTACAAGAACTTTATTACAGAATATGTGGAACTAAAACATATGAAGCCAGTGACGTCACAGAGTGTGGAAAATAACAATGAATGCTACCTACCACACCATGGCGTACTAAGAGATCACTCAACCACCACCAAACTAAGAGTGGTTTTCAACGCCTCACAAAAGACGTCAAGTGGCAAAAGCTTGAATAGCCTAATGGATAAGGGGCCTAACCTACAAAAAGACATTCAGGCTCTCATTCTAAAATGGAGAACATACAAATACGCCTTTACAGCTGACATAGAAAAAATGTACAGATGTATATGGATAGCTGAAGATCAACAAAACCTTCAGAAAATCATATGGCGAAACTCTTCCAACGAAAAACTGCAAGAATACACATTAAAAACTGTGACATATGGGACCAAAAGTGTTCCGTGGTTAGCTATGCGAACATTACAACAGCTTGCAACAGACGACGGGCACCTTTACCCTGACGCAGCAAAAATACTGTTGAATGCATTTTACGTCGACGATCTGATTAGTGGGCACAATTCACTAGAAACCGCTAAGAAACTACAAACTGAATTGATCCTGTTACTGCACAGGGGTGGAATGAACTCAAGGAAGTGGTCGAGTAATAGCGTCGAGCTGCTAGAAACGTTACACGAAGATCAAATTTCCAAAACTAACTTTGACTTCAAGCAAGAGGATTCCATGAAAACACTTGGACTTGGTTGGAACTCTACATCTGACATGTTTACCTTTAACTGGAATCTGAAACAAATCTGCAAGAAGGGGCTAACTAAGCGATCCCTGCTCTCGCAAATTTCTCAACTCTACGATCCATTGGGATGGTTTTCGCCTGTAACAATAAGCGCAAAACTTATTTTTCAACGTGTATGGACAGAAAACCTTGAGTAGGATGAACTGTTACCTACATCAATACAAGAAGATTGGCTTAAACTAGAAAACCAACTACAAGAACTAAAGACTGTAAAATTAAAAGATGGATCGGAGGTATTACAAA
The DNA here is from genome assembly GCA_905333075.3 of Atethmia centrago. Lineage (NCBI taxonomy): Eukaryota > Metazoa > Arthropoda > Insecta > Lepidoptera > Noctuidae > Atethmia > Atethmia centrago. The sequence continues at coordinate 19,577,326 of HG995368.1, forward strand.
CAACATAGAATTACTTGCATTTTGCGATGCAAGTGAAAAAGCTTACTCATGCGTCATATACACGCGCGTAATTAATGAGTTGGGGCTGCCTGTACTAAGCCTACTTGCAGCTAAAACAAGAGTCGCTCCGCTCGCACAAAAACTATCACTTCCACGACTTGAGCTTGCGGGAGCTTTACTTCTGACGCAGCTAGTCAAGAAAGTTTTGGAGACACTCAATGAACATACTACCAGTGTATGGGCCTGGAGCGACTCCCAAGTGGTGCTAGCATGGCTTCAAGGAGAACCATCCAAACGGAAGAAATAGGTATATAGAAAATCGAGTCACCAGGATCAGAAAAGTGATATCGCCGGCTCATTGGTCATACATCGAATCGAAAAGCAATCCCGCAGATTGCGCAACCAGAGGTTTATCCCCGAAGCAGCTCTTGAATGCTCAACTATGGTGGAAAGGCCCTGAGATGCTGCAAACATTTACCGGAAAACAACAAGACAATTCAACCAATTATATATTTGCAACCACTGCGCAAAAAGAAAATATTGTGGCAACTACAAAACAAACGGAAAACATAGTCAATGATTTATTGAATAATCACAGTTCATTGACTCGGGTGACCCGTGTCATTGCTTGGATTTTGCGATTCAAAACAAATGCACGGAACAATTTCACAACATTGAAGAACTGCGACGCCTGCAATCTTGCGTTGCCCAAGTACCTACTAACTAATGAGCTAGAACAAGCAATAAACATAATAACAAGAAATGTACAACGGCATGAATTTGCGACAGAATACGACTTGTTACCAAAAAATCAGCCTTTGATCAACAAAAGTAGCATAAGCAAATTGCATCCCTTCATAGACGAAGAAGGGATTATGCGGGTTGGCGGCCGCTTAAACAAAACTAATTTACCGCTTGGGATGAAAAACCCTGCAATTCTATCAAGAAATGGTAGATTAACTCAATTATTGATAGAACAAGCCCACGCTGCAACTTTACACGGGGGCCCACGACTGACGCTCGCCTACATCCGTCAAGAATACTGGATTGTAGGAGGAAATCGGGCAGTGAAAACTTATCTACGTCGCTGTGTTCGCTGCCATCGATTTAAACAAACTGAAAACTATCAACTCATGGCTGACCTTTCATCAGAACGTGTAACACCATCCCGGCCCTTCACTCATACAGGAGTTGATTATACGGGTCATGTGGATGTCAAATTGAACAAAGGCAGAGGCGTTAAAACCTCAAAAGGTTATATCGCAATCTTTGTTTGTTTGGCAACAAAAGCGGTTCACATCGAACTAGTTTCAGATTTGAGCACTGAAACCTTCCTAGGCGCTTTTCAAAGAATGTGCGCAAGACGAGGAACGCCAAAACACATTTATTCCGACTGCGGAACCAACTTCATAGGGGCCTCAAACATTCTGAATAGCGAGTACGAAGCATTCACTAAAGAACTGCCCCCCGATTTCTTTAACAAGATGAGTCAAATGAGAATAAAATGGCACTTTAATGCTCCAGCGTGGCCCACCGCTGGAGGATTATGGGAAGCTGCCGTTCGCTCAATGAAACATCATCTCCGTCGGGTCTTAGGAGAACAAAAACTTACCTACGAAGAGTTTTCGACACTGTTGACGAAAATAGAGGCATGCATGAACTCACGCCCACTATGTCCTATGACCGAAGATCCAGACGAATTCTTCAACTATTTAACTCCTGGGCACTTTCTGACTGGTAGTCCTACAATGACTCTACCACTATCTAACTACGAAGATGATCGCAACTCAGACCTACGTCAAAGATGGCAATTAACAGAAAATATGTTCCATCAATTCTGGAAGCATTGGTCCAGTGACTATTTAACATCATTGCAAGCCCGAAGCAAATGGTTAAAACCTTCACCTAATCTCAAAGAAGATGACATTGTCCTGGTCAAAGAAAACAATCTGCCTCCAGGAAAGTGGGCACTAGGTCGCGTGATCGAAGTCCATCCTGGCCGCGATGGACTAGTTCGTGTCACAACAATAAAAACACAAGCTGGCATATTGAAACGGCCCATTACGAAACTATCGCTGTTACCGATCGAAACTTGCAACGCAGAAATAAATAAATCAAATAATAATCAAGATATTTCATCATCGAAACGAGGGCAGCGACATATAGGAAAGAAAACATTTTTCACAATGTTAACCACATTGCTACTTCTATTTGCCCTTCCTGCGGAAACAAACGGCATCGTGACAGAAGACTCGTCGCCAAGTGTTGGGGTAACAAGCCTGGGAAGTGACCGACCTATTTACTACGACACGATCGGGAAGGTGCAACTAATACATGACGAGTGGCGACTACTCATGTATTACAATCTTTCTACTTACTGGAGTGGCGTTCGGGATATTGAAAACTACTTACAAGGAATTCAAGATTTGTGCAAGAACCTGGAGCCTAGATATTGCGAAACCACAAGTCAGCAGCTGGCTCATGAAATGGATCTTTTGAAGTACTACAACAACATACTTCTGACACCGAACAAACATCTATCAGGGCGCAACAAACGAGGATTAATCGACGGCGTGGGCTACTTAGCGAACAACTTATTCGGAATACTCGATCAGAGATTTGCCGAAAAATATCAATCGGACATCCAAGCCGTGCAAGAGAATGAAGACTATCTCCTACAACTCATACGTAACCAAACTTCTATTGTCGAGATCGAAAACGATATCCTAAAGAAAAGTGAAGAAAACATAAATCGACAATTCGCGCTTATAAACGACTACACGAATCGAACTGAATTAAGATTAGCAAAAATCGAATCTGGAATTGAGATAGCCATGGCCACTAGCTACTTCAGTTCCGCGGCGCTCACCGCACATTTACTGCTGACCAACTTGAAAACCATACAAGAAACTCTCTTCAATACTTTAGTCGACACATACAAAGGTCGGATGGATGTCCACCTGCTTAGTCCAGCCCATTTAATTCGTCAACTGACTGTGATCTCTGGAAGGCTGCCGAAAACATTAACCTTGCCAGTAGACAACATTCAAGATGATATAAAGGACCTCTATAAATTACTCTTCGTGAAGGCTAGAGTAACTGACAGCTATTTTATGTACGAAATTCATATTCCACTGGCAAGTGACGAAGATTTCATGGTATATCACGTTTTACCTCTGCCCTTAAGGATAAAGAATGAGACAACCGCAGCTGTTCATGTATCATCAAAATACTTAGCAGTAAACCTCGAGAAAAATACTTACGTGAAACTAACTGAAAAGGAAATGACTAATTGTATTCAACGCAGTCCGGATAACTTCATTTGTATTATAAACTTGCCTGTTTACAATTTACAAAACGCTGACGCGCCGTGTGAAGCTAAGTTACTAGGGCATCAAACGTCCTTGCCATGTACTACCCGGAAAACGGAATGTGAGACGGCCTGGATAGAATTACATGCAACAAACACATGGCTAGCGGTGTGCTGCGGCGCGTGCGCTATTCGAAGTGTCTGCGACGGTGACGTCACATCACGAGTCATCAACACATCGGCTATAATAACACTGAAACAGGGATGCTTTCTTCAAACCAACGAACTCAAAATTCATTCTCGTAACAAGTATGGACTACAACCTACAAGTACCCTTTCTCAACAAAACGATCAACAGCATAATAGGCACAAATTCTGCACCGCAACTAAAGATAAGTCTGGACGAAGACATCACTGTGGTAGAACACCAGCTACACCAATTGAGAAATAAAGAGGTGCTACCAACGCAAATAACGACTCATGACATTCACCAGTTTGCTATCTGCTACGTTCTTTTGGCAGTGATTGTAATAACAGCCATTGTATGGATTACGAAGAAACGAAAGATAATATGCGCCAGAAAAGATTCACAAAAATCTAAAGAATCTAATAAACTGGAAGACGTTGAACTGCAGTCCCGCAAACCAGATAAATGGTACCGTTCTCTTTCACTCAGAAGACATCCACGTTCAAAGGATGAGTCACGAACCGAGGCAGCTGAGTCATCAACGACGGGACACCGGGATCACAGTCGACCGAAGCCTGGACGGGACCCTGCGGTCTCCTCTCGCGAAGTTGAATTTAATTTTAATACTTAATTTTGTTTACTTTACTTTTTATTCTTATCTTTTACTTACGTCACTTTTACTATTTTGTTTACATTTCATAATGCATTGTATACTTATTTTTAAATAGCATTGCTGTGGGGATTCTCACTCACTCAGTTATCCTTTCGGGTTGGGAATATGTACGGTTTACGTACATTTGCCCTAGTTTTGATTTAGCTTACTTGTCAATACGCGCCGACTATAATGTTAGAATGTTATATTTTAATCAGTGTGCATTTGGGCGACCACGCCAACTAACGTGTGAGAATTGCCAACAACAACCTAACTGTAACTTACGGGAATAAACTTAATTATTTTAACAAAAGACGCGAAAACGTATTTTTCGTCACTAAGAGCCACCCGCTCGATCCCACCGCTACCCAATGACTGATCGGCACGGGGCGGGAGGTTTATTACGCGTGCAGAATGGCAACGTCGCGCTTTCACTTCAAATATCCGAAAAATTAATCGTGGCCGCTTTGCCTTCTATGGCCGCTTTGAGCTGACTTCCCCTAACTACCTTCGTCACTGGCTTGAAGGCAAGTGTCACATAAATAATCCAAAAAACTAGGACCGCCGACGCAATCTTCACAGTAGAATTGTTTGCAAGCCATACATTTAGTCATCTGACCAAATATTGAACAACTACAATTATTGCATTTTTGAAATTTGGTCTATTTTTTGGTTGGTTGGATGGTGCGCTTTGTTAATTTCCTAGATGTACACGGTTTTTGGGTTAGATAAAGATTATTTTTTTTGGGAATTGAACTTGGAAGAGTTTCTGGCAAAAAAATCATTGGAATTATGTTAATATCTAGATCTGAATCTATCATACTGGTCGAACGCCCCACAAAGTCGTTTATCCCTTCCATATCAACTGTATCGAATAAAGTGGTCTCTTCCCGGGATAAGTCTGCTAAACGTATAATTGGAGGTAGTAGATCTGCATGGGATGAATCTACTAATTCGGTGTTCACTTCACAAACAGGTGCTGTTGTTAAATCGTCTTCAATTTTGTCATTGCATTTAGTTTCAGGTTTCATGAAGTTTTTATTCTCTGGGTGAGAAACCGGGCTATTTTCATTATTGTGTTCGCTGTTACTTAACAGCAAAGTGTGTTGACCTGGTGAAAAACGACAACAAGTTCCTCTTAGCGGCTCGCAGAAACAACTGACATCTCTGTATTTTATTTTGACTCCGTCGGATGCAATAATCTGGTGGATTTTCGTGGTTCCTGGTAACACAGGAATATCGCCAGGTATTCGATTTGAAATCTCACTGATAACTTTTTCTAATCTAATCTAATAAGATGAACCTGTATAACCGTTTCAGACTGTTTTATGGCCTCATATGCATCTCTAGCATTTTTTATATCTGTACATACCAAGACCCCTCCGTGCCCCGCCGTTGGTCCCGGCTGTCATTTGTAGATCTTTGACAGTTGTTACGGGTCGTCAGAAGCTCGATAGTCTGACAACCAGTCTTACCAAGGGGTATCGTGTTATGCAGTAACTGGGTTGTGGAGGTCAGATAGGCAGTCGCTCTATGTAAAATACTGGTATTCAGCTGTATCCGATAAGACTGGAAGCCGACTCCAACATAGTTGGGAAAAGGCTAGGCAGATGATGATCTGTACCATGGATGCACCTTAAAACCTAACATTCGTTTTATAGTCCCTCCTATACTGTCTGCCACGCTCTTGCCATGACCGGCTTCGAAATAAGACCACGTTGAGTAAGAGAGATTTAGTTCCCTGGTAAAAAGAGAATGTAAAAAAAAAATGTGTTTCTGACGATATTGGGAGCTTGGTCCGTCGGAGTAGAAATTAATAACATTTACGTCAGGGCATTTTTCTTTAACGGTTGCCAAAATTGGTGTAAGATGCTACCATATTGCTGGTGGTTTGGTGATTGAGGTTATCTGATATCGTGCAAAAGACTGTGAACAACTTCTCAAATAAATCATGCTAGTATGGAGACTGATTTGGGATTTTGAGGCCCCAAAATGCATGGATTGTATTTCTTCCGTCAATTTACATTCGTAGTTTTCAGAAAAATCACAAACTATTACAGCCTCAGTAACCTTCATATTTGTGGTTACAAATATGAAGGTTACCTTCCTTAAGGTTACCTTTTGATATTCTTTTTGTTGATGAATATTATTAAAGTGGTGTTTCTTAAAAACAACAATGTCGTGGTTAAATTCCTGCATCATTTTTTGAGCCCTATCAGTTTTTATTGCTCGCACAGTCTTCTTTGTTTGGACAGTAGTTCCACCCTTATTGGTATACACAAGAGGCGGTCCTATCGGTACCAGTTAACCGTTTTCTCAAATATGTCTTGATCTGCCCTATATTTTGGTTTCTTGTCTTTGTATTCATTGCATGTATTATACAATCAAAATTGTTGGTGTCACATACCAATTCTTGCAATAATTTTTGAATATTTTCGTTTCTTACTATCTGATTTCTCTTTAATGTCTCGTATTGAAATTTTATATCATCATGTTTTTCGCATAGACAAGATGACCTTGAGTGCACATGAGGTGACAATACGAAGAAAGGCTTTTTTTCGTAAAACGTAGTAATGCCATAACGGTCTCCTTCTGCTCTATATTTCTTATGAAGATTAAGTATACTGTCATCAAGGTACCTAATTTGCATTTTACGTTTGTTTTTTACTCTACATTCTTTTTTACCTGACGTTATTCTACTAACATCATCTCTTACGTAGAAAGGTGTTATTTCTGGCATCTCATTTTTTCTCGCCTTCTTTGGTTTTTGTCTAGCTGTCACTTTTAACCCAAGCACTTTCGATGTGTACTGTTTAGTTTTTGAATTTTGAACCACTTTTTTCATCAACTGTTTTTCTGCATGTTAGGTACAACGTGAAAGGCTGGTTTTTAATGCGCTCTCTAATACTTCATTTAGGGCTTTAACATTATCAAGTGATTTTTCAAAATGAGCTATAGATATACTAGATTGTGATTGCACTCTCTGTATTCTTTTTTTTGTACCGTTCAACTTTAGTTTTAAGCTTTATTATTTGGGCCTTATAGTTTTTGTTTTGTTTTAAGGTCAATTTAAGTTTTAATTGTATTTTCTTTACTTTGCTATCTTCTGTTTTTCCTCTCTTAACATTGTTGTCAGCAGCACTACACATATTTTCATGCATAGGTGACTCTCTACTCATATCATGACGACGTTGCCTGCTTACTTTGTTTCCTCTTTCCACTCTTTCTTTTGGGCTTCTGCTTCAGTGGGGGTCATTTCCGCAATTTTCTTCTTTTTAGACTTAATCCTTGCTATTTTTTTTTTTACGCTGTTCCTCATACTTATCAGGATTTTCATTTTTTAGCCTTTCTCTATACCTTAGCATCTTTGAGAGAAATGATAAACTAGCCCCATGGAAGTAAAATAAGTAAAAATTACTAATAACAATTAAAACCATGATCAGCACGACGACCAGTCAGCATAAGCAGCACCCGTTCACGAGCATAACGCAAAGATCACGCCATCACCCCCCTCGCCATATTGGAGGGAAGGAGGCAACCCGACCCCCGACGCTACCGCAGGCAGTGACATCTAAGGGAGCATGACGAGCTTGCTGCCGGTTGCTCAGGCAAGAATAGTATAATCAATAGTCGAGGACGCTAGCTAACCACTTATTTCAATACAACTCATAAAACACATATTTTAATGAGTAGATTATGTCACTAATAAATTAAAATTTAACTAAATTAAATTAAATTACATTGACTTATACAGTCAAATAAAAAAATAATCAATTATATGAACTCATATAACCTGTCAGTAGGTAAGCTAATTCTGGAGAAAGAACATAAACATTGTCTTGAGATAATCACAGCGACCAATTATTCTTATCGTTTAAGTAGTCATTGATACAATAGTATGCATTTGAACAAAGGGTGGATTTTACTTTAGTTTTAAACGCTTTAAAAGGCAAATCTAGCAAAGAAGAGGGCAGCATGTTATAAAAAGTTATACCAAGCCCAACAAATGAGTTATGTACCTTATGAAGCCGGTGAAATGGAGCTCGTAATTTGTCCTTATTTCTGGTGTTAATATTGTGAATATCACTATTTTTAGTGTATAAGTGTATATTTTGCCTAATATATAAGATGTTGGCGAATATGAATTGTGATGCCACCGTGAGAATACCAACATCTTTAAAAAAATCTCTCAGAGAAACTCTGGCACCAAGCTGGTAAATAGCTCGAACAGCTCGTTTTTGAAGAACGAATATATTTTGAATGTCAGCGGCTTTGCCCCACAGCAGAATACCGTAGGACATAACGCTATGAAAATAACTAAAATAAACTAATCGAGCTGTATCAACGTCAGTGTATTGTCTTACTTTTATGACGGCGTAGGCGGCCGAACTGAGCCTGCCCGCTAGGCTTGATATATGAGGGCCCCACTGAAGTTTTGCATCTACTTTTATACCAAGAAAAACTGCCGACTCTACAGTTTCAAGCACCCCATTATCTAAGACGATGTTGGGACCTAGATTCCTAACATTTGGCAAGGCAAACTTTATACATTTCGTTTTCTTGGCATTGAGAACTAGGTTATTCGTCGTAAACCAATCCGTAACCATTGAGAGTGCACTGTTTACGTCATCAAAATGTTGTCTATTCCTGTTTACTTTAAAAAGAAGTGAGGTGTCATCTGCAAACAATACAACGTCACAGATACCCTTTAAATAAAATGGTAAGTCATTAATATACACTAAGAATAAGAATGGACCCAGTATTAAGCCTTGAGGTACACCTAACTGAACTGGTAACCCGGAAGATTTTACACCATTCATATCTACACATTGGAACCTATTATGTAAATAAGAATTTATTACTTTGAGAGCTTCATTTTGGACACCATAATGACACAGTTTACGCAAAAGCGTGTCATGGTCCACGCAATCAAAGGCTTTGGAGAGATCACAGAAAACTCCAATAGCATTTTGCGAGTTCTCCCATGCGTCAAATATGTGTTTCAGCAGTGCAACACCCGCTTAAAAATTTAGATTTAGCAAAAACACATCTTTTTAAATAGTTTTGAATAAATTTTGACATACTCTAAGAAAGGAGTGTCAAACCTGATTTTTTTCAAACCGTATAACTCGTATAGTCGCGCTCTACTTTTATAAATACCTGGAGTAGCCCATTGGTTAAAGCCAGCGGAGGTGCCGTTAATGTTAATGATTTTGTGCTTGAAAGTAGATTGGTACTCTTTTTTTGCACAACATCAAAAAGGGCTCCATAGATATCATTAGGATTCACGTGTTCTACTATAGATGGTGTAATTCTATGAGCTATATTATTTTTAAACTTGTCGCACCGACTAGCTGTATAAGGCCTGCATTCTATTTTATGAGGCTTTTTATGTAATGGCATAGGGAAGCTAGCTAATAAACCACTGTGGTCAGACGTTAATCTACATGATTTTGTAAGGGGGGGTGCTTTAGATCGATTGCCATGATTGTCTGTGGGTTGTTCCAATATCACTTTAGGGGTCTCGACTGAAGCAAATTTGTAAAAAGCAGTGGGAGAAGCAACAAAGTCCACATCATTATCTAAAATGAAGGATATATTAGAAACTACTGATGGACTTCAAAGCTTATTGTTGGTTTCAATTAGCTTTTCTACAAGCCGAGTCTCCTCCATAACTTGAAGTGGAGCTTGGTGTTTGGATTGCACGGTTAGGGCTTGGTAAATACCCAGAAGAGGCATCTGTAGAGTAATCTTAGTTCTCTTTATCACGTTCATCGTAATATTTTTTTTTCAAATCTGCAACGATAATATAATCAATTTTACTTAGGTACATTACTAATACCACTAGTGTAGTTTACTACTACTACTATACTAATAGATGTTTGTGATTCGATCACATTCAATGGATGAAATGATTTGGGTGAAATATGAAGGTTTGGAATAATTATTACAGTCTATTCATTCCTGCTGTGCGTTGCAATGCTTTTTTCTATGAGAAATCATCCCGGGTGCTCGCTCAACAAACAACTACAAATAAACAAACAAACAAAAATTATGTTTTATACAGAGTGGCTAGTAGATGATAAAACTATTCATATTAACTACCTCTTAAGTCGTAAGACTGTTCCACTTTCGTAGATCTTTGGATTACACTTGGTGAAACAAGTTCTTGATCAATATCTCCAGTTGGATATTCAGATGAATGATTTTCTGAAAAATAAAAAAGGAAGGTGCATAAGTATCTTATTTATTTAGAAACAAATTCGCCAAGTGTGAGTTATAACTCAAGCACTGAGGGTGTAGTACTAATAATAACAGTCATCCGACCGATATTCGGGCACGGCGACCGGTCTCATCGAAACCAGCCAACTGCGCGGGAGTTGCACTATTCTATCACTCTCATAACCTGACGGGATGGTAGACTGGCAAGTCCGGCGAGAGATTAGGCGCAGGACCGACTATTTTACGTACTTCTCCGACAGCAAGTATCATCTTTCTTGTCGGACAATCAGGTATCAGCCTACAATGTCCTAGCCCAACTAGAAACACCACCATAATAATTTATGTTGTTATTCCCCGCGGGAATCGAACCCGTGACCCCAGATCCAGAAGTTAGTGCTCTCACCACTAGACCACGGAGGATTTAATTACCAGTTTTTTTTAGAGTTAAGATAATGTATTCTTATTCTATAATGCATACAAAATAAAAATATATATACATATTGCATTAAAACAACAATGAATTGCAATGCACGTAGGTACCCAAAAATGCGCGCAAATGCGTGCGCGGATGTGTGTGCGTATGCGTGCAATGTACCTACGTTGTTATTTACAGCATGTTATGGTTTGTATGACAGAACGGAGGAAATAATACTGTAATTATTTCCTCAGTGTTAAGCAGGAAAAAAAAACAAATTACCTCTTAGGTCATTTGACAGTGTTTTATCTACATCACTTTGGAAAACACTTGCTCTAGCAGCGTGACTATCTGAGGTCTGATCTCCGGATAAACTATTTCCTGAGACAAAAAAATAAAACAAAATAAACCCTCTGTGTGTATGACAGTCCTATCAATGGCTTCAACTAGACATGGGTCGGATTAGGTAAAGACGATACCTAATCCACCTAATCCTAGTATTTAAAAATACCTAATCCGAATATTTATTCAATACAGCCGCTGGCCCGTTACCGATATTATGTATCGTATGTGGATTGGGTAAGAAATATTCGGCATGAAGTATGGATGTTCCGTTTCTGATATATTGTGGAACGGTGGATTATATTTTGTTTTTTATGGGCAAAAGGTACTTAAAAGTCAAATTCAAATTATTTTATCTCACATAAACCTACAAGGGCGGGCACTTATGAAACGTCAGAAGCTAGGTGCACGGTTCCAATAAAAAAAAACTTTATTTTTTTCACCAAAAAACAATACAAGAACTAAAACTAAGAGCATATAATTGGTCGCTTCAACGTGAATACTTTTCTTTTGTCTAATATAGTGATCAAAATCACCCTTCATACTTAAAAAGTGCGGCTGCACGATGTGTTAATGATGGTGCAGCGCAGAATCATAATTATAATGTCGTCTATTAGTTTCTCACAGGCTTAGGACTGTCATCTTGTGTAGATTCACACAAAAGGCGTATTTAATAATTTTGATATACATATATTTAACAACTTTGTACAATAATTGAGATGGGTACTTTTTACCATTTTTTTATATTGAATTTTATATTTTTCAGGATTTTTTTTCCTTTTTTTTCTTTCCCTTTTGTTTTTTTTAATGTATTTTACCATGTTTAAAAAAAAAAATATTATTTTGAATTTTGCTGTAGGAACATAAGTTGCTGCAACTTCCTTACACCTAATCTCGTTCGTCTGTCATTTATTATTAAACCTGCTGCAGAGAAAATACGTTCACAAGGGACACTTGTAACAAGAACGTTCAGCTTTGTGAGTGCAAGGCGGCATAAAGAAGGATACGCTTTTTGGTGATCCTTCCACCATTGCAGCACGTCAGTTTTGTCACCTAACATGATGTCTTTATCTTCTAGGTACCTTTGTGCCTCTACAATAGCCCGAGAATGCGCCGTTCCTCAGGGCTGAATTGCCTGCATCGTCCCTTAGTAGTGCTTCCACACTGAAGATGTTGACGTTGAGGGCCGTGTAGGTTGAACAGCAGAAGCACTGCTTGTTACACTTCGTTGCGATTCATTAGCATCCAATTCTTCAATCAAAGATGCGACTAAGCTTATTGTTGTTCTTTTTGCTTCGTCAGCAGTAGAGGAGTCCTCAAAATATAGTTAAAACCTCCAAATCCAAGAACATGCACAGTGAAAAAGTGCGGCTTCGGTCCAAATTCTGGAACCGCCTACCGATCTCTCCAAGCAAGTCCTGTCGAAAAGGACCTAGGAACTAGGGGTTCTCCGCATTTTCAAGTGCCGTTTTTAGTCCCCTTTTAATGGAAATAACCACACTACCACATACGAAGTTTTGCGCACTCATCTCTCTCGTGACTTCTTCGCATGGCTTTAGGACTTCGCATAAACCTTCACACACATCCCAGTCATACAATGTCAATGAAAAGAAATTGCTCTGCATGTTACAAAGAGCGCTGTTTATTTCCTATTTTAGTTAAGTCTCTGTAGCATGTAGAAAGTGGAGTTCCACCTAGTATTCACGTCTTGTAGAGGTCTTTTTGCAATTTTACCAGCTTGCTCCTGGTATCTTTTTAACTTCTCCCAAGCCTGAGTTGACCGTTTAAAAAAACTAACAATGTTTCTAGACCTTTTTAAGAGATCACTCAACTCTGCAGAAGACCCTAAAGCGGAAGTACCGGGCAAATTTAACGTATGCGCATAGCATCCGAAATGCTTCCATCCCAAGTCCAATAGCGCTTTTTTAATATTGGCGCCATTATCGGACACAGCCAATACTACTTTTTCTGTTATCTTCCATTCGTCAGCTACTCTCTTGATCTCTGTAGAAAGATTTTGGGCTGTATGGGATCCTAATAAGGGCACACATTCCAATAACACCGATTTCATCATAAATTCATCTGCATCTATGTAGTGGCCCGTAATGGCCAAGTAGCTATCATTAGCCCGTGATGTCCATACATCGCAGGTGATGAAAATTGAAAGGACTTTCTCAGCCACCTCCAGCAACATTTCATTGCGAAGACTTTCATATTTACGTGGCAGCAAATTATTTGAAAAATATTTTCGTGATGGCATTACGTAAAAAGGAAATGCAAAGGTAATGGCCCATTTAGTGTGAAAAATATACCCACGGCGTACAGAAATAAAATATGGCGGGAATCAAAGACAAATGATTATACTTTTCAATGATAAGTGGCGCATTGCTGTGGCTCATGGGGATCATGAAAGAATAATAATAAAAAAATGTAATCTACCTAGTATGAAAACTTAACTTATAACTTGTGGTTTTAGGGAGGAGAAAATAAAATACATTTTTTTTTAATGTTTATTCAGCCCCGTCAATGTCTAAAACATTGTCCAAGAAAGCCGCAGGTGTTTCAATATTTTCTTGATGTCTGGCCCAGGATAAAAAGTACACTATGCTCACAATATGGGCACAACTTCCTATAGTGCGGCGGCCGTGAATGCATGAGCAGTAGTATCCTTCGATACTCTCTCGACCATGTCGTGTTGCATTCACCAAAACATAAGTATAATATTGTTTACTCCTGACATGTCGAGACTGTATTCTCCCTCTAATTAATATTTTGTTGTCAACCAACGTGCGGTATCTGTATACTTCTAATGTGTACAGACCATTTGGTCGCATGTGCTCGTGGCAGTAAGATCTGGCTAATCTCAAGTGATAACTCCCCAATGTAAACAAAGTCAATTCTTCATATGTAAGTTGAGGAAAATCACCGAAAGATGGATCATTACCATCAATAGGCACGAAGGCTACTCTTTGCCTATTCATATTATTTTCTTGTACATATTGTGCCAATTCATTCTCTCTATTTATATTCTCATTTATAATATTTATAAATTGCTCTACGTACACGCTATCTTCGTAAGAACGTCGGGTTGCATTAATTAGTGCAGCAGTAATCCTAAAGTCCGTCATCATATTAGGCAACGCAAGATTAAAATACGTATGCCGAAATATTTTAAAATCTTTTTTAAATCGGCCATTTATGGTCTCTACTGGCCATCGGACCATTGTTATCAATCTCGATTTGTTGGCTTCGGCCGTTGATAATTGTTCTCCTCTGGGTCTGCTAGGTGGCATGTGTGGATTATAACCACAACCTTCGATTGTTGAAATAGAATCCCGAAATCCGCGGTCCAATATAAATACATCATTAGACCTTAGAAACCAATGCCAATCGGAGTTTTCTTGCATGATACTGCGCATTATTGTAGCATCTGAGGTTGTTGCTGCATATGGGCCTATGACATCAACTATATAGCCATCTGTGCACACTATCAAAAATGGTTTGACTAAATTTATGTAGACTATATGTTATTCTCTGAAATAAAAAGTTAGCGCTCTTTTGCACATGAAGATATGTGCCGTCAAATACAAGAATTCCTGCGTCATGGTTGCCTCCAAAAATATGAGCTGGAATGGTAAGGTTTCTGGAAACAAACTCTTCTCGAGTTATGTGATCTATGCCAAGAAAATGTGGAACAAAGTCATCAGTTAAACATGTTCTAGCTATATGAATTTTTCTCTCTAACGTACTTTTCGATATTTTGAATTTTGTAGCTAATCGTCTGTCCGGTTCACCAGTTCTTATTTTAGTCAAGTATATGCCTAAAGCGGTTGCAGGCTTATCCGTTCTGGTACGTAGAGATGGAGTTAGACTTAAAACCAAGTTGAACTGAACTTTCGTAACTCCAGTCCAAAAATGCAGTTCACCGTCATCGATCTCTTCAATATGTTCGAAATCCAATTGATGACTTCGTTCTAACCCCCATTTAAACAATTCGAACATGTCTAATACATGAACATTATTAAAATCCAGCAATGGCGTCTGAGCACTTAACTCCTCCCAATCATTTCGCACCAGGTGCGGGTGACAAACGCGAGCAAGTTGAGGTATATAATATTTATTCGTATTAAGCAAGTGGAACCTTATATACGTGGGCACTAGATGACTAGGCGTATTCCTGCAGCCGTTAAATATACACCTTCTTGCGGTATTGGAGGCACGTGAATATCCTTGTAAGGACATGAAACCAGGTCTTACGTCTTGGCCGTCGTTGTATACTTCCTGTTCTCCTTGCTGGTTTGATGGACCTTGATCATGATCTTGTTGGTTTGGCTGGTCTTCAGGTTGTTCGGGTAGTTGATCTTGAACCTGTTGATCTCGCTGACGGTGCACATCACGACTCAGTCTGACCCAGCATGCATGGCAAATTGATTTTGAGCCATCAAATGGAACCTGAAAATGTGGAAATAATAATTAACATTAATCACCGAGGAAAAATATTAAGTACAACACGAAAAATGGTGGAGCATACTGGTCTGAAAATGCCTAAATTCATTTTAAAATCCAGACAATTCTTACAAGACTTTTAGGAAAAAGTAGATAGGTACCCTTCTAACAGCACTCTCATTTAAAAAGAAATCTGAACACCGTAAAAGATACTTATTATTCTAAAATAATGTGTGCAGTTTGTAACAAAGAGAATAAAAGTAATAGTTTAAAGCGCAGAAACTTACCTCGTGTGGTATTATTTCTTGTAGTAATAGCACGGCGTGTTCCCGATGTGTTTCCAGAAAAATTCCAGTAAGAGGGTGATTTCTGCGACGTAACACCGATCGGTTACACGCTACACAGCTATTAAGTCTTTCCATGTCAACAAAATCCAAATCGAGAAGCAAACAATCACTCAAGTAAACACGCCAAAGTAGTTTATTGTATCGGAATAATATAGAAACACGGAGAAAGCACAGATCACAACGACGAATGACGAAGGACTGCGTAGGGCGAGGTCAGGGAGGCGCCGCCGATGTTTTTCTACCTGCTGTGGATGTGTGCATTATATTATTGCGTGAGCGCAACAAAGCTGATTATCAACTCGGGTAAGACAGAGACAGCAATATACGTGTATTATATTACCTGACCGAACGAGTTTGCTTTATGTGTGATGATATTTTTATTTAACAAAACAATGGCAAAATAAGTTTGTTTGTTTCATTTTCAAGTCTAAACCACTGAACCGAGTTTGATTAAATTGCCGTGTATAGATATATTTTTTGATTTGGAGTCGGACATAGTATACTTTTACCCAAGTGACATGTTTCCATGGATAAAATAATTTACAGACAGGCGAAACCGCTAATTATTATCCAATTTTTATTGGTCTGCTGCAAGATTTCTCCAACGAATTATTTTTTTCTTTTTACATATAATGTAAAGTGGGTTATGCTTGCATTATTTACCACCATTTTCGTTTTTGTACAAAAACATTTTTGAACCGGGTCGGATTATGGGCCATGACCTTTAATGAGTTGCTTGAACCCGCAGTCCTCAACAATGCGGAAAGGCTGGAAACCCATAATGAACATGTTCATTATGTGGCCGTCGATGTCTGACTTGCACTTACTTGCATTTTTTTTATAATATAGGACGACATGGTCGCGGTGTTGATTCGTCCTGAGGATACACTTTCTAATGCTTGGATTGCCATTGCCACAGTTGTACTTGTTGAGGTTGAAGCAGTGGTACTAATAGGAACCGTTGTCTCTTCGCGCATATTTAGTTCTCCTCGCGCCTCCGATAAAATCACAAACGGATGTTTCCTTTTCAGGTGTTTAGTAAGGTTTGAGACAGTGCTTTTAAATGAAAGTTTTGCCTTGCAAATTTTACACTGGGCGGTATCGTTTCCGTTTCGTGACCGGTTTTGTGCATCCCGCATCCAGCGGATTCCTGCGGCCTTCACCAGGTCATCGGTCCACCTTGTAGGAGGCCTTCCAACGCTACGTCTTCCGGTACGCGGTCGCCATTCCAGAACCTTTCGGCCCCATCGGCAATCTGTTGTGCGGGCAATGTGCCCTGCCCACTGCCACTTAAGTTTGGCAATTCTTCGGGCTATGTCGGTGACCTTGGTTCGCCTACGGATCTCTTCATTTCTGGTTCGATCACGTAGGGAAACTCCAAGCATAGCCCTCTCCATTGCCCTTTGAGTGACTTTTAGCTTTTTTATAAGGCCCATTGTAAGCGACCACGTTTCGGTGCCATAGATCATCACTGGCAACACGCACTGGTCAAAGACTTTCGTCTTGAGACACTGTGGTATGTGGGACGAGAAGATATTGCGTAGCTTCCCGAACGCTACCCAACCGAGTCGGATTCGACGATTGACCTCTTTCTCGAAGTTGGACCTGCCTAACTGGACAGTTTGTCCTAGATAAACATACTCGTCCACAACTTCGAGCGTAGCGTCTCCGATTTTCATGAGAGTGGGTGTAACATGGGCATTTGACATGATCTTTGTCTTGTCCATGTTCATTTTAAGACCCACTCTTTCGGAAGCTCTACTGAGGTCATCGAGCATTGTACTGAGGTCCTCCATAGTCTCAGCCATGACAACTATATCGTCGGCAAACCGAAGGTGATTGATGTACTCGCCATTGATGTTGATGCCTGGCCCTTTCCAGTCCAGAACCTTGAAGACATCTTCCAGTGCAGCGGTGAACAGTTTCGGAGAGATAACGTCTCCCTATCTCACACCTCGCTGCAGAAGGATAGGTTTCGAGGTCTGGTCCTGGAGTCGGACTGACATAGTGGCGTTTTCGTACAGACACTTAAGCACCTCGATGTACCGATAGTAGATCTGGCCGCTGAAGAGACCGCAGTACAGCCCATGTCTCGATCGAATCGAAGGCTTTTTCGTAGTCCACAAACGCTAAGCAGAGAGGCAGGTTACACTCCTCGGTCTTCTGTATAACCTGCCGCAGCGTATGTGTGTGGTTTACAGTGCTAAAGCCTTTACGGAATCCGGCTTGTTCGGGAGGCTGGAAGTCGTCAAACCTGCGCGCGAGAATGTTCATGATGACTCTTGTAAACAGCTTTTAGACATGGCTCAGAAGTGAGATGGGCCTATTATTCTTAAGGAGGGTATTGTCGCCCTTCTTAAAGAACAGTATCACCACACCTCTGTTCCATGCCTGTGGCGTTTTGCCCTCGAGTATGACGGAACCAAATAGCTTCTGGAGAGGCTTGAGAACGGGTTTTCCACCGGCCCTCAGAAGTTCAGCCGTAATTCCGTCATCACCCGGCGCCTTGTTGTTTTTGAGCTGCTTCAGAGCCATCCTAATCTAGTACAAGCTGACGTCCGGGATGTCTTCGGTGTAGTGTTGGGTCAATCTAGCTCTTGGGTCGTTTGCCAGATTCATACCAGGGTTGCCTGTTGACGTGTATAACTGTCCATAGAAACTCTCGATCTCTCTCAACAGCTCATGTTTGGCGGATACGATCCTGCTATCATTGGTCTTCAGTTTCACAAGCTGGCTCTGCCCAATAGACAGATCTCTTGTAAAGACCTTGGAGCCTTTATTCCGCTCTATCGCGTCCTTAATGCGCTCTGTATTAAAGCGGCGAAGGTCGCTTTTTAAGGACTTAGAGATCCGTCTATTGAGCTGGCGGTACTTGAGCGCATCAACTGAAGACTGCAGGATCATCTCGCGCCTCTCCTCCATGAGCCGTATAGTAGGATCAGAGAGCTTCTTGTTTCTATTTGTACGACGGGTCTTTAAGATCTTAGACCCGACCGTATGGACAGTTTCCACGAACCCATCGTTATAATCGTCCACGGAGCTCCCTAGGCACTCGAAACGATTCTGAAGTTCGAGCTGAAAGCTCTCGGGGTTTTGGGCTTGGATCGGTGCTGGGCGGAGCGTAGACTTCATCAGTCGAGATCTTTCCACCTTGATATTTAAATTCAATGTGCCTCTTACCATTCGGTGATCACTTCCAGTTTTCACCGCGTTGATCACAGAGACATCATTGAATACTTGCTTCTTCGTCGACATAATGAAGTAGATCTCATTTTTTGTTGCACCATCAGGGCTCTGCCAGGTCCACTTTCTGTGCTCACGTTTTCTGAAGAAGGAGTTCATCATAAAGAGGCCTTCCTTCTCCATAAAACTGGCTAGTAGGTGGCCTCGGTGGTTCCGACGCCCAACTCCAAATTGCCCCACTCGCAGCTCATCACCGTTTCGTTTGCCCAGTTTCGCGTTGAAGTCCCCCATGACAACGGTGAAGTGAGTTTTAGAGCCATGCATGGCTCTGGAAATATCCTCATACATGGTCTCCACTTCATCATCGGGGTGTGACGAGGTCGGGGCGTAAACCTGTACGACCTTCAGCGAATATCTTTTGGATATTCTTAGTATAAGGTACGCCACCCTTGTCGACACACTCTCGATCTTCACCACCTTGCTCACAAGGGACTTGTGGACAATAAACCCGACACCACCTTGGGACTGTTGGTCGCCCTCCCGGAAATAGAGCAAGTTCCCGGATTTGAGGATTATCGAGTCCTCCCCCTCTCTTTGGACTTCAGATAACCCTACTATACCCCATCGTAACCTGCTTAATTCTTCCTCGAGTTCGATGATCTTCTCGTCGGTCCGGAGTGTACGCGTGTTATATGTTGCCAGATCTAGTTTTCGGTGGTTTTGGTAGCCGGATCTCAACCGGGGATTCTTAGCACCCCTTGCCTCACCGTAGCCTTGACCGCTACCGTAGCCAAGGTTAGGCGGGGCGCCGGGTACTAGGGGCCGTATTTTTTTTAGTGCTTGTCATTTGGGGGGGTAAGCGGGGTTGCCATAATCGCCACGCTTGGCAGGCGGGTTGGCGATCGCAGTATGGTGTTGATATGCATAGAGAACGCTGCTGCCCCTTCTCTAGTAAGTCCCTTAGTCGCCTTTTACGACACCCACGGGAAGAAATAAGATGGCACTATTCAAAAAAAATAAATGTGGAACGCTTCACGATTTTGCGTGTCATCCTTGCGTAGGGATGACACGCAAAATCGTGAAGCGTTCCACATTTATTTTTTTTGTTTGTTAGTACTTATGTAACTATTAATCTTACCTTCATTATTATTAAGAGGTATTAAATTCAACATTCGTCTCGCGCGAGGGTTTTTCAAGAGTTGCTTTTTCATTTTTGTAAATATTTAAACTTAACAACATCTTTGAAACCAAGTCTCAATAATACAAATCACTATAGTCACTCGAAAATAATAAAAAATGAATAATTCAACTGAACTAATTGTTATGACACGATCACTTTCTTGAACACAATCTTGGGACTGATTTGCGTAAACTAACGCGGATCGTTCGGCACGTGTAAGAGGCGGGGCATAGTGCTGTCACTGTTTCACAAGTGCATTTAAAAGAGAGCGATGCATCTTACTTATTTAAAGTGATCACAGCATAAATCGTTAAATCGATTACAGAAAATATGTAAATTTTCGGATACAGTAATCAATATTACCTTCTTTGATTTTTAATAAAATATATCGTAAAAAACTTAACGATATTAAAATAAAATTGTCTGTTACCGGAATAAAATTGTATTTTTCCCGCGAATATAATGGTAAGAGCATCTTACTGGAAATGTAACGTATCGGAAGAATTGTTATACATCATCAGCCTATACTGTTCCCACTGCTGGGACACAGGCCTCCTCTCTGTGAGAGGGAGTGGGCCGTAATCCACCCCGCGGGCCCAGTGCGGTTGGTAGACGTCACATGTCTTCAAATTTTTGGTTCTAGGACATGCCGGTTTCCTCACGATGTTTTCCTTCACCGTTTTGAGAGCAGTGGTGATGAAAAAATTTACACAAAGTAAAGCGCCTGTCCGGGTTCGAACCTACGACCTACAACTCGTAAGTCGCAGCCGTTACCACTGGGCCACCACTGCTCTAAGAATTGTTATAGTCTCTATCAATTTTATTCGTTGCAAAAAGTCTACTAAGCATACATCATCATTAGCCTAGCCTTTTCCGTAACGTAGGTTGGTGATCTTTTCGGCGGCCGCCCGACTCACTTATTATATCTGATACGTACCTAACTGTCGCGATATCATATTCAAAGTCTGCGTGATTAAAAGATTTGAATCATAATATTTAATTACAGTAATTAAAATTGATAAAGATAAAGGTGGTAAAGAGAGCAGTGGTGGCCCGTGTACGTGAACAAGAACGTAAGTCGCGGCCGTTACCACTGTAACGGCCGCGACTTACGTTCTTGTTCACGTAGGAACGTGCGGGCGCGGCGGCGGGTGCGGGCGCGGAGACGTGGCGAGTTCGTGTTCACATTGGCCGCCACATGCTGTGGTATCTTAGAACAAACGACACGGTACGCTGTTAGCACTGCCATCTATTAGCTGCTTCAAGAAAAAAAATGATATTTGTAATTTTATCAAAGGACTTTACTAGATGGCAGTGTAACCAAATCTCAGTGAAACAACGATGACAATAAAGTGACGTTGACATTTGACATTAAAGTAATAAACGTCAACCTCTTGAATTTTTACAAGATTTTTTTCGGTTGATGTGTATGCGCATAGCCTTTTAATTTTATTGTATTTTCGTGTTTTCTTGGTTTTATTTTCATTTGGTACGTTGAGTTTGAACTTTGTTCTTCCGGCTTTACATGAAGATTGCCATAAAACACTAATCGTGAACGTTTTTGTTACTCAATAAGTTTATTAAAGATGGCTCAAAGGTCTTGTTGTGTTCCCGGCTGTTCCATGAAACTTGGAGGCGGTAAGCTGTCTCAGTTTGAGTATATTTTTTATTCAAACCCATTCAGCTGTTGAAGTGTGATTGAGTAATAAATCTCTAGATATAAGTAATATAATTATGTTATCTAGAAAAGTCAGTAATTTTAAATTTTAGGATTCAATTATGTGTATGACTGCAGACCACTCATTATTTTTTACCATACCTACTAAGATACAGATTTAGTACTTGATTCTTTTCTTTTTTATTTTTGGTGAACATCATGTAACTAGTTTTTAATTATCAGGTTTTAGGATTGCCGTTGCACCGGTTTCCAAATCCAAACAATCCTGCTCAAATAGAACGTTTTCGCACTTGGGTTATGAAAATTGGTGGTGATATTATTGGAGAAGATAATGAATTCATACGTAAGAACAGAAAAGTGTGTCATAAACATTTTGAACATGTTTACATATCCCCAAATATGAAACTAACTGCACTGGCAATTCCAACACTTGAAATTCCAGGTAAAATTTGTTAATTTTAAAAATTGTGCTCTGTTTATTGATGGAAAAAGGTAAAGGTAAATAATCTACCTATGTCTTGTTTTATGAAATACAAAACTAAGCAATGGAAACATAGAAACTTACTTCATAATTTTTTTAAGCACACTAATGTAGTCAAAATTTCTTTAAACTTGAATGATGATGATAACCGCTTCCTAAGAATAAATCCTTTTATCCCAAATAGTTGGTGTTCATCCCTATTAAAAATCACCCTATAAATTTCAGGTGTGCATGTTGGTGAGCGCAGGCATATTGAAATGCAATCTATGTCAATTCAAATGGCGACAACCTCCTCTACCAGACCCATTGACATGGATACAGATTTATATTCAAGGCCAGGTAAATGATACATTACATAAACTTATAAAACCTAATGGAAATGTATAATAATAGAAAGCATCAAGGCCATTTAAGTCAAATTATTGTGTGGGTTTTTATAGGTAATAGGTAAAACGGGCTGGTGTCCGCAACTCCACCACAATGCGCATAATTTGCATACGGGTGGGAAATCATTTATTCGATCCACTCCAGCTCCTCAAAGAAGGCCAGCAATGCCTCGGTGTTACTGACAATCTCACGGAAGGTACCTGGGTTACCGAAGTACTTTGCCCTGTATGTGGCGACCACCGGGCAGTTTAGTAGCACATGTGCTGCTGTCTCGTCATCCTTCATGTAGGCCCCGCATAGCGGACTGTCTGTGACTGCTATGACAAAGAGGTGTTTGGATGAAGTTGGATTTTGTATTTTTTATCAAAGATAAATTGTTTGGGTACCTGTTATTTATGGCTTTCGTAATGGGGAACTCTTTATTGAGTCCCTCAAGCCGCGCGGTGTGTAGTGTGTCTCTCTTGCCCCAGAGATTGTGCATTGAGGCGTACTGCCGCCATCGTCGCTTCCTGCTGTACGAACAGGTGGCCCCGTAGGTGATCATGGGGTGGATTACCGCCGTGTACAATTTTGGGGCATAGGCCCCACTTATTACCTATAATTTTCTTGCACTGCCAAAAGGTGCAGCAAGCCCTGTTTAGTTTGTTGTCTAAGTGACGTGGGGTTTTATAATATTAATAGAAGACTTGTTATTTCTTGTTGTGATGTTTAAATATTGTTTATTATGTTCTTACAGTCATGAATATTGAACGGCCAACTACTTCAGTTCAAATAAAGACAGTTTCCTCTACCAGATTAGTTGAAATAGACACAGATATATCTTCCACGCCAGGTAAATATTATACAGTCGGCCAGAGATAGTGTTGACCAATTTTGTTGATAGATTCTTTGCAGTTGGTAATCTACACACAATACAATGTTTAATTTTGTTTTTCTTATGTGATTACAGTAATAAATATTGAACTGCCATCTTCTTCACTTTAAATGGAGGCCGTCTCTGCCAGACCAGTTCAAATGGACACAGACATATCTTCGAATCCAGGTAAATAAAAAACAACACAATTATTAAATACTAGATGCGCCCCGCGGTTTCACCCGCATAAGTTTTGACCCCATTGGTATATCGGGATAAAAAGTATCCTATATGTTATTCCTGGTTATAAACTATCTGTGTGCCAAATTTCATCCAAATCCGTTCAGTACTTTTTGTGTGAAAGAGTAACAAACATCCATCCATCCATTCTTAAAAACTTTCGCATTTATAATATTAGTAGGACTACTATAATATTACTAGGACTATAACTAATGAATATTGATGTAAGACTTGTAAACAATTAGTGATGTTTAAAATAAATATTGTATATTCTAAATAATACCCAGTGTATAATTTTGTTTTTATTTTTTCAGGTTATAAGATACCCATGTCTTTGACTGCGACAGAAAAGAAGCTGAAAGATATAATATCTGAAATAAAAGCAAAATTGCGCAAAGCTAGAAACACAAACAAAAAGCTAAGAATGCAAATGATGATGGCAGAAAAAATTATGAAATCTTCTGCTTATGAAATGGTCAAAAAAAAATGACACCAGCAGCTCAGGCATTTTTCGCAATGCAGATCAAGCAGTTTGCAAAGAAACCTACAGGGAGGCGTTTTACCCTCGATGAGAAAGTTCTTTGTTTATCTTTATACAAGCCTTCCCCTGGAGCATACCGAATACTTGGTCAATTGTGCATACTTCCCAAGCGAAAAACCTTGGAGAAATTGCTATGCAAAATAAATCTACAGCCAGGAATCAACGAAATAATATTACAACATTTAAAAAAAAAAGTTGAAAAAATGCCCGCCCGTCACAAGTATTGCTGTCTGATTTTTGATGAAATGGCCATAGCACCTAATTTGTATTATGACAAGACTAATGACATTATCCACGGTTTTATTGATAATGGCGAAGAGAGATCAAAGATATTCTGTGACCATGTGTGTGTTTTTATGATAAAGGGTATTTGTAAGAAATACAAACAACCTATCTCATTTTCGTTCTGCAAAGGAAGCAGTAAAACGGCAGATTTATGCAAGCAATTAAAAAATATTATTAGTTCTCTAAATGACATTGGGCTAAATGTGGTTGCAACAGTATGTGACCAAGGTGCAACCAATATGGCAGCACTTAACCTTTTAATGAAAGCAACCGAAGGTAATTATTTAAGATGTGGAAAAAATTATTCAGGAGGCTTTTTTGAGATAGACTCAAACAAAATATACCCAATTTATGACCCACCTCATCTCATGAAGGGCGTTAGAAATAACCTGCTTACAAAAGATTTACAGTTTAAAGAAGATGGTAAAACAAAGTTAGCTTCCTGATCACACATAGAAGCATTATATAAACGAGGACCAAAATACAGAGGAGTTAAGCTTATGACGAAGTTAACAGCTGAGCATGTCTATCCACAACTTATTCCTAAAATGAGAGTCAAACACTGCACACAAGTGTTTAGCAACACCGTTGGCCTGACTATGGGATACATGGCAGGTTTGTTTTTTCATTGAACATCTTTACTATCTGTACAATTGACTTAAATTCTTTGATTAACCTTATCGGCGTTTTAACGGCGAATACTAAACATAGGCTTTGGGAAGTGGAATTTCCAAAAAATATTTTTGTGGTTGCTTTGTTATTAAAGAAACATACTGGAAAAAGAAACAATATTAAAATTTGTAGCTTCAGTAGTGTAGGCTCTGCGTTAATGATTAATGTTCATTAACGCGTTAAGTATCGACGCTAAACCTTAATCTGGCCATGGCGTTAGTGAATATTTCATTATCGATGCATAAAATCACGATGAAAGTTAATTAAAAACTTTTCTTTTCAGATGAAGGGAGGCTCCCGAATGAAAGTGCGGACACAGCCGATCTCATCTTATTCTTCGACAAATTATTTGATTCTGTCAATGGCAATTTCCATAAACCTGACTTAGGAAAAATTTATAGATGTGCTGTAACTCGGCAATCTCCACATCACAGATTGTGGTATAAAAGTTTGCCAATATTGAGATCCATGACGTTCATCACAAAAACTGGTAACAGAGCAACTGTGCCGTCTTTAAGGAGTTGGGTAAAAAGTATCGAAGCTTTTCTAGCCTTGTATAGCTGCACAGCACATTGTTATGTGAGTACTATGTACTATAAAGCTGCCATTTACTGGATACGTCTTTCATTGACTGGAATGTGCCCTGGTGGCTGGGAGTATGTCGTGCTCACTCTAATGTCTCGCTGATGGTGGCGCGTGTGTTGGATCATTTAGCTCCCTTCAAAATGGTTGAGCTGAATGGTGCTGATCCACGCGTCATGTTCGTGAACGGGCGCCGTCAGTAGAGACTGGTCATCTCTTAGCTGCCACGGCTTATTTTAACTTAAATTTTTGAATTGCTTTTGTTTTTGTTGTAATCTTTTTATTACGGACGCTTTTACGTTTTGCATCGTTCTCACATATATAATTTCAAAATGAATGATGTAAACAATATTTTGTAACCATAATACGTTGATTTAAAAGAGTGTCCTTGGAGTTTCTTGCCCATTCTTCTCCATAGGTACCTACTACGCTTTGGAATGGGCAACTAGCTTCATCTTTCTGACTGACTGACCGAACCCTTGACAATTCAAAAGTGCCTGTAATTGGTTTATTTGAAATAAATGCTTTGAGTTTGAGTTTTCTTGACAAAGTATTTACATTCTGCAGGTTTGAAATCGATACTGCTGCGCCATATTAATCAAGACCCCTTAGAAAATTTCTTTGGGGCAATAAAAGCACATGGTCTCCGCAATAATATGCCAAGTGCTCATGCTTTTATTAACGCTTACAAATCCTTACTGATATGTAATATAACATCGTACAAATCGGTTGGGACAAATTGTGAAGAAGACAATTTTGAATTATTGCATTCATTAAAAATAATGTTAACTGAAAACCAACCCCAACCAGAAACAAGCAATGTTAACTTTGAAATAGCTGAGGAGCACTTGGGCATAAGGGACGCAGATGTAGAAAATTTATTGTCAAATCCCGAAAACAAAGAAAAAAGTGCAGCAGTAGCATACTGTAGCGGGTGGCTAATCAATCTTTTAAAAAAAATATTTATAAGGATTGTCAAACCTGCAGACATGATTTCGAGTCTGAAGAAATGCAAGACTATCATAAATATATTAAGATTAAAGAGTATGATAGCACAAAAACTTGGCTTTCTTACCCAAGTCGTGCAGCGTTTTCATTATTTTTTAAATGAGAAAATATTGTTACAGAAGTTCTAAAGACTAAATGCCAAACCAAAAATATAAACGCATATTTAGAACTGGTATTAACAATAAATCTCGACCTCAGAAGCATCATGTCGGATTTGCAGATAGAACCAAAATTACTTTGTAGTATAACGATATTATAATTTTGTTGCTCTTTCTAACTATCTGACCCTGGTATTTCTATCTCTTATAAAGATACACTTATGCATAATGTCGGATTTAAAGACATTTTCAAATACCTTAGAGCCATAACCTTTTTTATTTACTTGCATCTTTATGCATCAAATTATTAATAGTTTTTTGAGCCGTATCTCAACTTAAGCTATTATGAATTAAAAATGTTTTGTCTAACATGCTGGTAGCAACAGCAGATACGCATTTATGCCTCTAAAGTTTACAATCAAATCATAGTGCGTATCTTCAAATATAGCGTTATGCTTAAAAAAACGTTGCAAAACGCTACAAAGGCATAAAGTCTTTTATTCATAAAGAACTTTATTGTTATAATAATAACGTTTTGTGTGTAATATTGTGTACGTTCAAAGAGTTTCAGCCTTATGGCTCCAAAAATTAATACAAAAATGTAATATACTTGGTCGGTACTCAAGATAGTTCGGATAAAGTCGTATTACATCGAGTGGTACGGACCTCACGTGGCTTTTCTTCGAATGGCGTGCGACAGCATTATAGCTTATTATAATAAGAGTGAGCGAGAGAAACGCGTGTACCACGAGCCGCCTGTCGCGTCGCGTCGCACGCTCGGCGCCAGTTGTAAACATTATCATTCAGTCGGCACGCAGCGCACGGTCGCATCAGTTATCACCTGTGTTTTTAGTTAATCCGATTGATTTTACGAAAAACAGTGGTAAATGGATAGAGTGATATTATTATACTGTGTTTGTGTTTGATAAAATATAGCAATAATGGAGGACAACACCAATAAAGTAAGTATTAGCCTACAATCAATTTTACTCTTGCGTCTGTTGGCACTTGCCGTTTAATTTTTATGTGATATGCAATGCAGTGCAACAGAGACACCTAAAATGTGATATTGAACTCGAAACTGGTTAGGTATTAATAAATATTTTGGGACAGAACCTACAGGGTGTGATTGATACCTAATAATTCCAATCTATTTTAACTCCCGACGGAAAGAACCTTGATTACCCGATTAAAGTTTGAAATCTCTGCTTGTCTGTATTGCTTGGTATGGTCTGTACGTATGGACATACTTTTCATAGCTTCGAAATGGTTGGAGCGATTTAACACGTTGTGTTTTCCTCTTAATGTGAATGTAAATTTCTCCATAAATGAATGAATTAGTACGCCTTACTAACACATCTAGTTTTGAAAGCGCCTTTATGCAGCAGTAACCGCTTACCATCAGATGAGAGCCAGTAGTTTGTTATAAAAAAATACTTTGTCACTTACTCGTTGTATTATTCTTACAGAACAATTTGTCGTTGTACTTAGAATTGTTTGAAAGACGACGAAGGCTTGCTAATCTACGCGAAAAAGTTATTCAGCATCGTGAGAAAAAAGAATTTGATGTTAAATAAAATGAACTACCTTGTGCAATGGTACCTAGAAACACTAAGAGTTTTTCAAAAGAAGAAAACAGTTTTGTCCACGGCTGTAATTTGGATGATGGCGAAGAATTAAATTTTGATTACGGCAGTGATGACAGTGTCAAAGACAAAAATTATGAGCCGCATGAAGACTATGACTCCAGTTGTAGTGACATAAGTAATTCTCCTAATTTGAGGGTCATAAAAATTTCCCAAGTGCACGTAAAAAGACGACTATTCTCACCAGACAAGTGCTCTAATGATTCTATCAAAAAAATAAACAAAATTCCTATGAAATGGCTTAACACATCATCACTGAATAAGAAAACAACTGAAGGTCAAATACATGCAAAAAAACACTCAGACTTCTGACTTAATAACAGTAGAAGATCTTTTGGGACCGCAAAAGTTATATGATGGAAACCATGACATTCAGACAAATTTAACGGATTTAGACAAGTGCTTTTATTCACCTCTCTAGAAAAAATCGCGTTTAGATGGACCAATGGTTTATGTTGATGAAATAGGTGAATTAAGTGATGACTCCGATACACAATGCATAGACGAAACTTTGTTTGCCTACGAAACCAAACATTTCAAAAGCTGTGGTTTGCAATAAAAAATTAATATCCGATTTGATCAATACGCCAATTTCCTACCCCACGATGCTTGTTGACGTTAATGGAGTTGTGTACTTAAATCATGAACAAGTACCATCAACACAAAAAGTAAAGAAATTAATAAGAAATCCAGCAAAATGGAAACGCAATGTTTCCAAAGCTGCGAGATTGAAAGGATCTCCATATCACTCAACAGTGGCCAGGAAGACCCCTGACGTAGAGGGTCGCATGTTAAAACCTCCATGTTCTTGCAAATTCAAATGTTACACGAAGATATCACCTGAAAAAAGACTGCTGATCTTTAACCAGTTTTGGAAAAAATGTCTTAATTGGTATCAGCGTCGACAATTTATTGTTAACAATGTAACAAAAGAAATTAAGCGTGTTATGAGGACAGGTGGGGACATAGAGGTTGATAGGAGAAAGTTCTCTTACACCTATACTCTAACTATAGACTGTTGCAGAGTAAGGGTATGCAAGGTTATGTTCTTGAATACTCTCTCGATTGGAGAAAGATTTGTAAAACTAAGCGTGGAAAAAAAACTGGAGGGTGGGCTAACAATTGGAGACCAGAGGGGAAAACATGTCCCAAGAAACAAGTCTCCTGAACCAATGATAAAAAGAATAATGGATCATATCAACTCCTATCCCTGCTATGAGAGCCATTATTCACGCCAAAAAAGTGGGAAAAAATATTTAGGATCGGACTTAAACATTGCTACCATGTACCATCATTACAAAGAACTCATGATACAAGAAGAAACACCTGAAAACCTCATCGCAAAAGAATGGATTTACCGTAATGTTTTTAATACAAAATTTAACCTAAGTTTTAAACTACCATCAGTTGACACATGTGACGATTGTGATGCTTTTGAAAGAAAATTAAAAGACGCTATAGATGAAACAGAAAAAATAGAAATTGAAAAAGAACGAGAAGTTCACCAGACAGCATCTAACGAAAGGTATAATTTAAAAAAAGCTGATAAAGAAGAGGCACAAAATAGTTCTGGAAAGAAAAAAGTTTTAATGTTTGTTTTACAGAAATGTTTGGCTACACCAAATTTAACCAATACCAAATCGTTCTATTTGCGTAAGCTATGGACTTTAAACTTAACTATATATGACGCAACGAGTAACGTTGCTACAAATATAATATGGTCTGAGAACGTAGGAGGGAGAGGAGGCAATGAAATAGCCTCCTGTGTCATTCGTTGGGCAGAGGAAAACAAAACAAAAATTGAAACTGTTGAAGAATTGACATTTTGGTCAGATAATTGCGAAGGCCAGAACAGAAATTTGATGATAGTAATGGCTTATATTTGGTTACTGCAAAAATTTTCGAACTTAAAAGTGATAAATCACAAATACTTGCTAAAAGGCCACACTCATATGGAGGTAGACCAAATACATTCAATAATAGAAAAGAAAAAAAAAACAGCTGAAGACTATGCAAATAGCCATTCCTAGGGATTGGTCCCAATTCATAAGGACATGTGGAGGAAGAAAACCTTTTGAAGTGTTTGATATGGAACTGAGGCATTTCAAAGACGTCACTGCCTTGTATAAAAAGAATGGGCCCTTAGTAACGCGAAAAAAGAACAAAGATGGCCAGGAATTCAAAATCTCAGAATGTGTTTGGCTTCAGTTAAAGAAAGATCAACCGGGCACACTGTTTTACAAAACAGTTTTTTCATCAGATTTTTTTGAGATTTCATTCGTACGGAATTTGGCTAAAGGTATACGGTTTCCCGGTGACTTACCAAATATACGAAGAGAAGAGAAACCAATATCTTCTGGAAAATATAAAGATTTGATTACACTTTTGGAATGGGTGCCGGTAGAATTTCACGGTTTTTATAGAAATTTGAAACAACGAAAATGAGCCTGATTTTCCAGAGACTGATTAGATTCATTTTATTTTTTAATTATTTTTAAACTAAGTTACCAAACTTGCCACTAAGCTTATTTTTTTGTTATGTTTAATACTTTTATTATGATAAAAAATAAATGTTTATTAGAAGTAAAGATTTTGATTTAATTTGAAAATTTGTTTTTTTTTCCTGTGTATACGTTGGTTTTATGAGGACTTCCGTCCTTTTGCTTGAAATTAAAAGTAACAAGTATCTATGAAGTATACAGCAATATCAACAGATCAGACTCTAGGTAATTGTTCTATATCTAAGATCATAATCCTACATTGCAATATAAAATAAAAAGTTATTGCCTAAAATTGCAAGCATATCGTCGGATGTGAACATAGGCTTGCAGTTTTAAGCACTCATCTATTATATTTCAGGCATAAAGTTTGATGTAGAGGATCAAGTAGATTAAAAAATATATTAATTTCATTTTAACAGTTAGGGTAATGCTTGTAATTAAAATCAAAAGGTACTATTGCCTACCAAATATTAAAAAAAAAATACTGACTTAAATACCTAACGTTCAATAATTATGAAGAAAAAACTTTTGTCAGTTTTGTTTTTGCTCTCCTGAAAAGGTAGCATTTTACACATCCGACATGATGCTTCTCATTAGTGATGGGCGACTCGAGTTATCTAACTCGAGTAACTCGGGCTAGACCGTAAGCGAGTCAGCCCGAGTTAAAATATCTGCAAACCGAGTTGACTCGGAGAACGCGCGCGGCGAGCGGTGCGTCGGGTTGGCGGCCCGAAGCTAGCCCGGCCGCCTAGCCCGCGAGTCGTGTGTCCCGAACGACTCCGAGCGACCCCGAATCAGCCCGACAACCGAACGTCCGAGCCGCGAGGGAAAGAGATAGTTCTCGTTGTTGGTTTCTTATCAGACGGTTAGTCAGAACTGATGAGTTTTGAGATATCCAGCTCGCTTATTTGTTTTGTTTACGTTTTTGTTATTGTTACTTTGTTCGTCGTTTATTGTTCTGTTGCAGTTTAGTTTAAGTGTTGTTTGTTTTGTTGAGCTTAATAAGTTAAAATGTCTCCTGGAAGTAAAAGAAGTGTTGCGTGGGAGTTTTATTCGAAAACTGAAAACAACACTAAAGTAGTTTGTAAGTTATGCTCCTGTGAGTATAAATATAGTGGAAATACCACCACTTTAGTGAATCATTTAAAAAAAAACATATTATTCAATATAGTGAAACCGTTGGCGCAAATTTACCCAGAAACGAATGTGCAACAAGTAGTGAGCGTGAGGTTTCGAGAATTGACTTGCCAATGCCAAGTGTGTCCGGTGTTTGTGTGTCGGAGAATCGGGAGGAGAATAATACCGTTGGCGGTTCTGTTCCTGAGCCTCTTCAGCCACCTCCAAAGCGGGCGCGACAGATGCGCTTAACTGCTCCTTATAAAATAAACCAAAAAGCATGTGATGAAGCCTTACTAGATCTAATAACTATCGATATGCAACCCCTACAAATTGATGAAAATGAGGGTTTTATAAAATATTCAAAAAAATTAAATCCTGATTACGTATTGCCATCAAGAAAAAAAATATCTCAAATGCTGGAAGAAAAATATAACATATGCAGTTCTGAAATAAAACAAAAATTACAAGATGTAGAATATATTGCCCTAACAACGGACATTTGGAGTTCAGATAGTCAAAAAAGTTATATTAGTGTTACTGCTCATTTCATTCAAAGTTCAAAATTACAATCGCTTGTTATATAATTCTCTAAATCGACATCCTGTCACGATGCTACGATAGTCGGTAAAATTGACGCGCGAGCGTTCACTAAAACTACGACAACTCAGAAAATACGCATCGTAGCTCTACAAACCCCTAGTCATTGAAGTTGTTATATGAAATAAGCTACCAGGTAATATAGGGTTTAGTGCAGTTTCACCTTGCAATCTATTGCTAATTCGTGTAAGTTGAAAGTAGCGTGAGCGACTTTTTCGTACAATTATCGTCATATTTATAAAACAAAAGCAATAAGTCCAAAAGATAATACGTAACTTTCTTAAAACCACACTTCTTTACAATACTCTAAGAAAGAACAGAGTTATGCGTTTTTTTAAATGACAAGCTTATCAAAAAATAACCTTATTGCAAAAAAAAAAAGGTATGCTTACACAATTATTCCGGGAACTCTGTAAGCCCCTTAGCTTCGGTTCTTATCTTATCACTATGCTTGATACGTCAACATAACACAAATAAATCTTTAGCTGATAAGAATGTTTAATTTACGATCACTGAGAAACAATTGAAACACTAGAAAACACGTCAAAATAACCGTTATGAAAGACCGTCTCATACTTTTAATCACACAATTCACACATTGTTGTATTTATTTTAAATGTAACTTTGCATTCTACACTAGTATGATATTCACTAATGGAAAAACACAAAACAACTATGTTACATAGCAAAAACATTAACCAAATCGACAACATAACATCGCGGTCGACTAATGCCAAAATGTGGGCGTGTCCACAGATTATTATAGAATTTACTAAAATACGTTCCGGAGCGAAACGTTGCTAGATGTTTAACATGTGATGTTATTTGCGTTGCCTTGTTAATGCTCTATAATAAAAATACGCGCAAGGGGAACGCAGAATCGTGTAAACAGGCAGAATCCCGCCATTTTGTCGACTCGGAATGACGAAACTCAAAGAGACTTTGAACAGGCGTGCGGAAATTTGACAGGTCACTCAATGAGTTTGCTGTACAGACCAGGGGATCAGTTCAGGGGATATCAACATCTGAACTTGCCGACCAGCATACGTCGTTAAATATAGCAAACGCTTTGCGAGCTATTTTAACTGAATGGAACATTTTCGACAAAATAGTTACTATTGTGACTGACAATGCCTCGAGCATGAAAAAGGCTGTAAAAGATTTTTTAAATAAAAGAAATCATTTCTGTGTTGCACACACCATAAATTTAGCCGTCAAAGACTGCATTCAAAAAGAAAATGACGCATTCCCACATTTAAAAAATGGCGCTGCGTTAGAGGTCATTTCAAAAAGTCGCGCCGTCGTTACTCATTTTAAACAGAGTAATAAATCGTGCAATGCACTGAGAGAAATGCAAACCCAAATGAATTTAGAAGTAATAAAACTCAAACAAGACGTACAAACGAGGTGGAACTCAAGCTTTTATATGTTGCAGAGGTTGTTAAGAACCAAAGTTCCCCTATCTGCAACATTGCCTCTGCTTACATCACCTCCACCAAGCTTGAGTGCAGAGGACTGGCTGATAATAGAAGACTGTGTTGCTCTTCTACAGCCAATGGAAAAAGTTACATCCGTGCTATCTGGCGAATCGTATCCAACGCTATCTTCCATCATTCCTATAGTCAGAGGAATACAAAATTCGGTTCAAAATAAATCTCCAAAAACCGAACCTGGAAGACATTTTCAGCCGTCGCTGCTGGAAGTCATAGACAGAAGATTGAGTGTATATGAGTCCAATAGAACAGCAGCAAAGGCCACCTTATTGGATCCACGGTTTAAAAAAAAAGGTTTTGGTGTAGAGAGCAATGCCGAAAATGCTGTAAAATTTGTTCTGGAAGAATTAGCTCAATACCTGGCTCAACACCGACCAGCTGAAGAAGGAAATCGGCCGACTGTACCTACTGCGCAAACTTCCACAGATGGCAATGATGACGAAATCTGGGATTTTTTCGACAAAAAAGTAAGTGAAGCAGTAACAACACAAACACCAATATCGTCCGCTTCGATGGTTTTAAAACAATATTTAGATTTGCCATACTTAGGCCCGTATTATAGAACGTCACTCAATACTCAAGCACTACTTAAAACTAGATTCAAGCCATTTGATTGGTTAAAACTAGTTTTAAGTAATGCTTGAGAATTGAGTGACGTTCTGTAATACGGAACTAAGACAGAAAACAAAACCCGCTACAATTTTGGGAACAGCGGAAACATATTTTTCCAACCCTTTATCGAATAGCCTTTAAGTATTTGTGCATACCGGCTTCCTCTGTCCCATCAGAGCGACTTTTTTCTAAGGCTGGTTTGGTTACAAACCAAAGGAAGAACAGGCTTAAGCCAAAAAAATTAGACCAAATATTGTTCTTGAACTCGTATTGTAGCGAGAAAAAGTCTTGAAAATCTCAAGAATCGACGTTTCGACTTATAAAGTCGAAACGTGTACGCTTCGCCTTAATTAGTACTTAAGATGATTTTCATATTCATTATATCATAACTTTTGTTCCTAATATAAGATATCAAAAATCTAATAAGGTATGCGTTGTACCTATTAAGTAAGAAACATTTTAGTCGTCTTTCATTTTAGTTACGGTACTGCAAATTTTATAAAAGTAAAAACTTACAATGTTGTTCTTTTCTTTCAAAGTATTGTTGAACTTAAGACTGAAATTCAGAAACAAGTGCCATTAAACATAGTCATTTTTATATCATTACTTACCAAATAAGTATTGTTGAATTTAAGACTGACATAGAAATAAGAGCTTTTAGATTTATAGGTACATAGCATCTGGTCTATTAAGTCTATTCCAAAGTTGATTAATTTGTATTACAGTTATTTTTATAGTTACCTACAAGGTATTTTTGAACTTAAGACTGGTATTCATTCAGAAATAAGTACCTTTACTTAAATGTTGATTAGTTTTATTTATAGGTGTTAGTTGATGATCAAATACCAAATTTGTCGGCGTTTAATTTAAGGAATAAAGCACCATTAGTTTATTTTTTTTAGTTTCTTATTATTTACTTTACTGGGTAAAAATGTTACCTTACGTAGTAGTTCGTTTTCTAATGTGATTGTGATGTTTGTAAACACTTTTAATGTAATAATAAACGTCTGATTTTTGAACGGGCTCAATTTTATTTGACTACCATTGACTCGACGCCACGCAGCCCGCTTGACCCGCACGGCGAACCGTGAACGTAGGTAACTAGCAACCCGCGGAACGATGCACCGAGTTGAGCATTTACTGACTCGGACGGACGACGCGGCGGGCGACGCGACGGATCTTAAGGCAGATTGAGTCGAGTCAACTCGAGTTGCAGCCCGAGTTGGTAACCGGGTCAACTCGAGTTACTCGAGTTATCAAAAAGTCGACTCGGCCCATCGCTACTTCTCATGTCCAGAAATATCGACTACAATTTTATTACATGTAACCATCATAAAAATGTATTAATAAAATACATGCTAAAAAAATGTATTTTGTTCTTTGTGAACAATTGGTGTAAAGACATGAACCAGTTGATATCTGGAAAAACCACGTTTTGGGATGATAGTGATGATATGAAAGTGGCAGCTCATAATTATTATGTAACTCATAAAACCCGAAATAAAAACTAATAACATAACATGTTGTTTTTTTTCCTCTATGAAAAATGTCATGCATTGTTTTCAAGATTTGTTTCCCTGAAAATAAAGCAATATAACAATAATATCTAGAAGCTGGTTACCCTATACTATACATATGTAGTGCACTTTAGTTCATGAAGCAACCACTACGCGGCAGCACATTCGCGACCTCGAGCGAAGCCGAAGTTGCCAATCTATATTATTAATCTATGGGCCGCCAGGCGTTTGCGCGAGTATGACGTGTTGTCAGAGATTGTAAACATGGACGACGATCTTTTATTTTTAACCGAAAATTCATATCTAAAGTGGGAGTTGATAAAAATTAGAATTGGTGTGCACGAAATTAATAAAGAAAGAGAACGGTATGGAGAATTTCATACTTTATATAGTAATTTGAGAGAACATCCTTCAAGATTTTTTGGATATACCAGGATGACTGTCAACTGTTTTGATTACATATTGGATTCAATAAGGAGTGAGATTTCAAAAGACACAAATTTTCATAAAAGCGGTAAACCCGAAGAAAAACTATTTGTAACTATAAGGTGAGTTTAAAAAAAAACGAATTTTCGTAGTTATAATTATCGTAGTTATTATATTCGTAGTTATTATATATTTCGTGTATATTTAAAGTTTAATTTCCATAATTTGATGTGTTATATTCGTAAGTATTGTAACCATGGTAAGCCTGGGTCGTGACATTACTCATTTCATCCATAACAACTTGTGTAATTTTGTTTCTAGTACGTAATTTTTGCATAGGAGTTAACTCCTTCATGTACGGCAACAAACTTTTAAAAAATAACAGATCTTCGCAATCTTGTTCTTGCCTTTCGCTGCTTTGCGACAATTTAATTTGTAATAATTCCAACTTTTTCTTCTCCAATTCCATAAATTCTTGTCTTATACCTTGTGCACATTTACGTTTGATGCTCGTATATTGTGTACTTGTAGATGAACCAGCTATTGACTGGGGAGTTGGGGACCGCTCATTATTATCGCTACAGTTTCCATCAGTAGTTTCATCTAAATTGCCTTCATTTAATTCTGGGGTAACGTCATCTTTTATAAACTGCATCATTTGAAAATATGGCCACATTGAAGTGTTTTGATCAGTTCCAGCATCACCAGAACGAGAAACTGGAATTTTTTTAAACTCTTTCATAAATTGGTCCCGAATATTCTTCCATTTTTTTCTTAAAGCCTTTTCTGTAAAAAATAAATATTGTTTAGTGTTGATGCCTTATATAAGTTTAGTAGGTATATTAAGTAATTAGTATAGATATATTTAAATTTTACATAATAATTGTATTTTTTTTTATATGTTTTAGATATCTTTCCACTGGGTTGGCATTTCGATCTTTGGCTTATAGCTTTCGTTTGGGTGTGAGTAGAGTGTCTGAGATTGTTTATAGTACCTGTGAAGCTATTTGGAAAAAAAATTGAATGTCCACATGCCACTGCCATCTAAAGACCAGCTTAAGCATATTTCGTCAGATTTTGAGAAAATGTGGAACTTTCCTAACTGCATTGGCAGTTTGGGTGGTAAACATTGTAGAATTAAACGACCTAAAAGATCAGGATCTGCATTTTTTAACTATAAGCATTATTTCTCTATTGTTTTGCAAGCTGTGGCTGATGCGAACAAAAGATTTTTAACTATTGAAGTGGGAGGTAGAGGAAAGCAAAGCGACGGCGGTACATTCAACGCCTCGTCCCTGAACCGGTTACTCGAAAGAGGCGCATTCAATATTCCAGAACCAAGAACATTACCCAATTCTAACATTAAAGCTCCATATGTTATAGTAGCCGATGAAGCTTATCCTCTTAAAGAGTATCTAATGCGTCCATATCCACAAAGAACATTGAAGAGAGTTCAGAGTTCAAGAGAGAGAACATTATAATAATAGATTGTCAAGAGCGAGAAAAACCGTGGAGTGTGCATTTGGAATTTTATGCAATAAATGGCGAGTTTTGTTAAAACCTATTGAAACTGATGTTAAACATGCACGCCTGATCATAAAAACCGCTTGCTTATTGCATAATATTGTAATTGATATAGATGGTTACAATTGAAATGATGAGTTAACAACTGAAACTCGGCACCAAAGGCGACAAACTGGAAGAAACAACAATCCATCAAATCGAGCTAAACAAATTCGGAGTTTATTCACGAAATATTTTTGGGAGAACAATCGTTTAATATATACGTCGCCATCTTTGTAATATTTTTGTATATTTTGTAGTCTATCATAATATACCTATATAAAAATTAAAAATACCTACAATATTTCATTTACTAACCCGCCATATCAGGAAACAATTCCGCAATTTCCTGCCATAACTTATTGAGAATATTTCTGTTCATATGATGCCTGTGTTTGCTTTGCCAAATCGGAGTTCTAGCCTGAACAGCACTAATAAACTCTTCTGTATTGAAAGACATGATGAGACGTGCTACCGTTTCTAGCGACAAGTTTATACTGGTTGAACTTACCTGACGTCGCGAGTGAATCGCGCGCTCCGCCGCTAGTTCGACGTGAACACTTTCAAACATCTCACGCGTTTAATATTGCCGCGAGCGGCGCGCGCGCGCCAGTCGCTAGCTTGCCCGCTACTTAGACCGCACGTGCGTTTCGTATGTGAACACTTGGATATTACGCCATATGTTTGATATTTCGCGACCGCGCCCGCGAGTCAACGTGAATGAGTACTACGAGTTGAAGGTCGTAGGTTCGAGCCCAGACAGGCGCTTTACTTTGTGTAAATTATTTCATCACCACTGCTCTCAAAACGGTGAAGAAATACATCGTGAGGAAACCGGCATGTCCTAGAACCAAAAATTCGAAGACATGTGACATCTACCAACCCGCACTGGGTCCGCGTGGTAGATTACGGCCCACTGCCTCTATTTCTGCCAATATTTTTAGGGTTCCGTAGTAAACAAGGAACCTTTATAGTTTCACCATGTCCGTCCTGTGTTAGTTTGTCCCCGCTGTAGCTCAGAGATGCTTAGTACTAAAAATCTGTAATTTGGCACAGTATTACATATTAATACCCAGTCCAGTCCCTCTCACAGAGAGGAGGCCTGTGTCCCAGCAGTGGGAACATTATGGGCTGATTATGGAAAGATAAAGGTGCTCACATAACTGAACTATTTACACTACACTATTTCTTCGTCCCCGTTTTAATAGACTTTAGAAATGTCCACCGCCTTGCTCCATGCACTTTATTGCAAGTTTTCTTAAGCTAAATTTTGGTTTATTTAGCACTTCGATGTCACTTTGCACACAATAACTGCATGATCAATTTTTTGTCTGAGGTCTTTGACACTTGTTGCTTCATTTACGTATACGAGCGATTTTATTCGACCCCACAAATAAAAGTCTAACGGCGTTAGATCAGCCGATCTGGAAGGCCACTGCACTGAACCTCCACGACCAATCCAACGGGGGTCATATTCCGCAACAAGATGCCGCCGAACGCTCCATGTGAAATGCGCGGGAGCACCGTCGTGTTGGTAAAACACGTCTCTTAACACTTTCACAGCCGATCACGTGCAGAGTACGTCCCAGGTTGATTGTATTGTGACGCTGATCACGTTCTCAGTACGTGACTGACTTTCTTAGTGTTTGTTTTAAAACGACGTCCGTAGTCCGTGTTTGGCGTGCATTGATATAATAGTGTAGTGCTTTAGCTACGCACACATGTAAGAATAACCGTGGTGGGGCGCTTGGTGTGAGCGGAACAAGCTATCGAGTGTCGCGCTGCGCCAGTGTTCCCGCGCCGCTATTGCGAGTGCACGTACACGAATTTTGGCGCGAAATGGCGAGTTCACGGCGAAGTTATCGGCTCGATTCGAACGAAATTATTGACTTCTTGGTTGCTGATGATGATTCGGATATTGAAGAAGCCCCAGATATTGAAATTCAAGGTAAATTATTGTATTTTGTTGGGTTATTATTGTAGAAATGTAGCCTTTTTGCGTCGTACATATTTTTATTGTTTTTTTCTCTTTCCAGACCTTATTCAAGACTTGCAAGAGGTTGTATCGGTTCATGATCGACAAGATGTTGATGCTGACATGTCAGACGACTTATCTGAACCTGTACGGGGGGAACATGTACGGGGCCGGGGTCGTACACCTCGAAGAAATACGAGATCCCGCCTCGGTCGCGGTCGCTCGGCGGTGCGTTCGGCTACACGCGGGCGCGGCGTTACCCGCAGATCAGCAGCAGCACTTACCCTCAGAGAAATGGATGAAGGTAATGGATGGTCATACCAAGCACTGAGAAAATCCAGTATTTCAAGAAGTATCTCAAGTATTGGCTCCAGTAGATGAAAGTTCGTCAGAGTTGGATTGTTTTTCAATTTTTTTCCCCGATTCTTTTTGGAACACTCTAAAGACGGAAACTAACCGTTACGCAGCTCAAATGAAAACCAAACAAGCAAGAAAAGGCATTCTGAAACCTGGCACTATGTTGTACGAATGGAAAGCTGCATTTTTTTCTATCGTGATTCATATTACGCTTGTACTATCGGCAAAACTTAAGCATGCTCACTTAAGAAAATATTTCTGCGGCAAGCGCAGCTAGTGACAGACCACACCTCTTCCTGGTTTCGTCCAACTAGAGGCAATATGCATTTGTGTGAGTATTGGGCGGGTAACAAAAAATAACAACAGACATACTAGTACATTATGATACAAGTGTGTGATGTTGGTTACTAACTACACTTGAACCGGTATTGTTCGCGCGAGCCGAAGACGAGCGCGATAAGGGCGCCGAGTGAGTAATTATCAATACACACGCGTTTCATACGATGGTTTTCAACTTGAGAGGAAAAAACAGACTTGTATTGTTATTATAGTTTCGTAGGCCGCTAGGTATTTCTCTCTAGATTTTGGTGGCAAAAGGCGTGTCACTCGCGTTTCGTGCCTCGATTTAATTTCCGGGGGTGGTCAAATCTACGTGTTGCTCTTCGCTCTTCTTCCCTACTTGAAGTCAACATTTTTGATAATAATTAACCACACAACGAAAACGTTAACGAGTATTTATAGAAAATGGCGTGCTGGTTTCGTTTCTTCCGCGCGCCACGCTAGCGATGCGCGTCCAGGTGTAAATAAAGGCACGGCAAAACCGCTGAACAGCCCATATAAAAATATAATAAAAACAAAATAAAGTTTTGAATACGCAAATTAAGGTAAATTCGTAGTGAAAAATATATCATTTGAAGAAATGATAATAATTTTGATGATTGATTTATCATAAATGTATCCTAAAATAGTTTATTTATTCTCAAAAATATTCATTGTTTTTAGATATAAAAACTCTTTGCGGAGATTGAGAAAAATAACTGTAAAGTAAAAATACTAGTGTAATAAACGCTGAATTATGAACCTAAATGCGTTGCTATAAGAGTCACTTTACAAGCAAGTGTGTTGAAGAAATATTTTGTCATTTTTTATGACCGTATTTTATGGCCCTTCTATTAAGCCGTCCTATTGTTTAACCGGTTGTCGACCAATAACAATGGTACTTAGATAATTAACTTATTTTTATTGCAGTTGCAAAAGTTGCGACAGCAATAAACAAAAATCTCTGAAAAACTGCGTCAACTATTGGTTCAAACACTACTGTAATTTTGCTATTTCAATCAAAACAGAGCAATAAAAGAAAAATATACCAAATGTTGTCAATTTCTAACAAAACTACGTAACTTGCTCCTTTTTAGGGTTCCGTAGTCAACAAGGAACCCTTAAAGTTTCGCATTGTCCGTCTGTCTGTCTGTCCCTGGCTTAGCTCACAGACTCTTACTACTAGAATACTGTAATTTGGCATGGGTATACATATTAATCACGCCAACAAAGTAGTAAACTAAAATCTTGAAAAACATTTTTTTAGGGTACGTCCTTTGCACGTAAAGTGGCGATGATAACTTTTTTCTCCTATCCCATAGGTGTATCATTCGATTGGCCGTTCAAGAATATTGCTGATTTTCAAAGCAATTTTTCGATTCAGGGATCGATATGCGTGATATTAAGCTTTAAGTTCCCAAGTTTAAACACATTTAAATGCAGTTATTTACTTTCCAATAGCACTGCACAAGTAACAAGTCGCACGCTGATAAAACACAAAAATGTCAATATAAACATTTTATACCTTTATGCAGTGTCGGTTAACGCACCTAGCGCGTTCGCTGCGATTTGTTTGCCGGCATCGCATAGGACATCGCGAAAATTGGAGAGGCAGTGAAAGTAATGATAAATAACTAAATTTATATACCCGACAGAGCATAGCCATGTGTCGGAGAGAGGTAAATATCAAAGTGTATAGAATAGACATAATTTGTTGTTTGACATTCCTTATTCCAAATTATTATATTTTTTATGGAAATATTTTATTATTGATACTAATTAAATATAGCAATACTACATCATATACAGCATATTACATTTTCTAAACCAAACGGAAGATATAAGTACGAAATGACTTCTTGTCAACAATAATAATTCATAAAGAGCTCTCGCTGGCCGAGACCATTAAAAATGATCTCACAACAAGTGAGCATAACACGCGCCTAGTATGAGTGTCACACTTCTATACATAATTACGTTATAACGAACACGACTAAAATACGTTTCGTTCATCCCATTGGTCAAAACGCTTGCATCGGGCGATCGAGTCGTAAGCCGTGCTGTACGATT
Source organism: Atethmia centrago (assembly GCA_905333075.3). Taxonomy (NCBI): domain Eukaryota; kingdom Metazoa; phylum Arthropoda; class Insecta; order Lepidoptera; family Noctuidae; genus Atethmia; species Atethmia centrago. The sequence goes on from HG995368.1 coordinate 19,620,629, forward strand.
ATCGCCTTAGAGGTGAGCATGCGAAAGTTTTGCCGATAGTACACAAGGAGAGTTTTGATTCATACTGGTCTACACGGGAAATAATAGCCACTACATTCGCCGGGAAGCACATGAATAGAAACAGATTCCGAGCCATTTATAGCTGTCTCCATCTGAATGATAACGCAAACTACAAACCGCGTGGTGATCCCGAGTACGACGCTTTTTTCAAACTCCGACCTTTTTTTGATGACATGTGTCGGTTGTGTCAAGAGTGTTATTATCCCAATGAGCACTTGACTATCGATGAGGGTACTTGTGGGTTTAGGGGACGAGTGCACTTCAAAGTGTATAACAAAGATAAGCCCGATAAATATGGCATGAAAGTGTACATGCTCTGCGACGCGGAAACAGGATACATACTGCGCATGGTTCCCTACATAGGCGACTCGAAATCGGTGGAAACGATTATCACGGAATTGAGTGAACCATACTTCGGTAAGTGGCACACCATATACATGGACCGTTTCTTTACAAGTCCGACAATCGCAGACTTATTGTGGATAAAGGACACTCGCCTTGTTGGCACTGTAATGGCGAATCGTCGTGGTCTGCCACAGGATTGGCGTCATCAACCGTTGGAAAAAGGCGAAATGGCCTTTTGTCACCGGGCCAATCTAACCGCTTGTAAATGGAAGGACAAGCGTGATGTACTCATACTACGAAACACGGAGCTAGCTGGACAGAGGTGGATGCAAAAGTCAAAGGTGTCGGTGTGACCAAAAGGCTGAAACCAGATTGTGTACTAGATTACAACCACCACAAATTTGGTGTAGATCTGAATGACCAGTATGTGTCTTACTACTCCTTGAATAGAAAGAGCATGAAGTGGTGGAAAAAGATGTTTTTCCACCTGGTAGCAAGAGCAATGGTAAATGCTTACGTCATTTACAATAAATCAAGGTCTCAAAGGCGCCGCCCGCGATTCTCACAGTTCTTGATGGAGTGTGGTGACCAGCTGCTGCAAACTGCACCAGAGGCTGAACCAGGACCCTCACGTGGCCCACACCATGTAGGCAGCAGTACCAGACTAGTGGGAAGGCACTTTCTCGAAAGGATACCGAGCACCGAAAAAAAAGAGAAGGTGGCAAGAGTCTGTAAAGTTTGTGCAGACATTTCTAAGAAAAACACTGGCAAACGAGGACGCAAAGAAACCATATTTTACTGCCCAGACTGCAACGTGCCTTTATGCTACCATCCTTGCTTCAAAATGTTTCATACACGCAAAAATTACACGACTTGAACACGCAAAAGTCCATGTTCGACTTTTTTTTTTTCCATAAAACCTCTTTTTTATTCTACATTTTTAAATAAAAAAAACTAATTTACGTCTGTTTTTTATTTTTATCCTAGAAATAAACAAGTCAATAGTATAAATAAAAAAATAATTATAGATTTATCATTGATAGTTCTCATTTTATAAATGTTGCAATATCGGCGAAAATCGCCGGCGAACCATGGAATCCGCGTTTTAAAATCTTCGGCTGTCAAAGTGTTAAAAGATGATAGGGACGTCATCCAATAACTCGGGCAATGTTTCCTGCAAGAACTGTAGGTAGGTATCTCCAGTCAACCTCGGTAGAAAGACAGGTCCGAGTACTCGTACGCGTGTAGGCTAAGACGCCCGCCCACACGTTCACGGAGAACCTGTGCTGAAACGAATCAACACGGCATGCATGTGGATTCTCATGTCTCCACAAATGCTGTTTATGCTGGTTGTAAATGCCAACTCGCGTGAAGGTGCTCTCGTCCATACAGATGATGTTTCCTTGCCAGTTCTCCAACAACTATCTACTAAATTCCAGACGTAGTAAGTAGTCGTTCGGCGTTAGCACCTGACTACGTCGTAGGTGAAACGGGAGTTCACCATCAGCGCGTAACGTTCGCCACACGTCGAGTGACTGCAGTCAAACAATGGCGCTGCTTCTCACGTGATGCTCTCTGGATGTTCGTCAAAATTGAGGATGTTTGCTTGTAAGCGAGTAGTGCGCACATTCGACCCTCTATCTATTGCCGTGTTAGGACGAAAGGTGATGGAGTCCCTCAGACGCTGAGTTTAAGTGCAACTCAGCGTCTGAGGGACTCCAAATTTCAATCGTCAAAGGGGTAAGTCGGCAAATTAATGCATCTCGCTCTTTCACATTAATCTTCCATTTGCAAAAAACGAACCACAAAATTCCTAGTATTTTGGCATTTCTCAACAAAATAATGTGAAATACGGTCTACACATTCGGTCGTGCATTTAAAAAAGCTTAGGTCTTAATTTCCTTAAATTGACATTTTGTTTATGTGTGTTTAAAGAAAGCTATGACCGAACTACAAATCCAGTTTTGCACTTAAATGCTTTGCAATAAGGATTAAGTTTCCGTAAATTAACTATTTTATTTAACGCGCACTACACATAGCTAGGAGCATAGGATAGCTATGAGCATATTACAAATTCGGTCATGCATTTGAATAGGCTTTATTCCTTTGAGATAAGGCTTAAATTTCTTTAAATAAAATATCTTATTATCTTGTTATGACGCGGTGGTTCTAATTTCAATTAAATAAAAGATTTTTTCATGAAAAATTAACATATTTAAATAATGAGGGAAATCGATTCAGAATCCGATTCTGAGCAAACTACTTTTAGGTCTTGCGCTTATTCTGTTACACGTTGTATAAAAATGGGGCGTACTAATGTTTTCAAATTACAGTGTTAATAGGTATGGGAGTACAGTGTATGTCTGTCAAGAAGTACCAGGTACTTAACAAAAAATAAATGGTATACAAATCTAGTTTATTAAGCCTACAACGTTCTCACATTCACAAAATATATTTAAACCAAATGTCATGTTTTTACAACTGTAACAAGTCGAAATTAATATCCTGTCCACAATTACCACTAATAAATAGTTTGGAATCAAATTTGTAGTTATATAATGTCAAATAAGAGTGACGTTTTGACGTTTGTACTGGTGACATCGTTGTCTGTTGATTTTTCGCGGAAAAAATAAAATAACGACAGTAAAGTGTATAAAAAGTATTTAATAAAGTGTATAGAAACGTAATACAGAATATATAGTGTGGTGAGGTCTTGTTAGTCCTCCTGAGGTGCATAATTCTTGGAATACAAAATCTCCAAAACATAATTAAATACCCTCAAAATTTTCAAAATATTACGCGACGTTATACTGTCAAAGTTTGGTGTATTGTAACTTTCGTCAGATTGAAAAGTAAACAAACTCTGTGTTGAGGCTGTTTGCAAAAACGCCGGTAAAGTGTGGATGCGGCAAATTTTTGTCAGCAATTGACACAGCGAGGTGCACAAAATATGCCATCGCTTATCACCGAGTGTGCGTCGGCCTGCCTACGAAGGGCCCGTTAGTCTCCGCCTGGCTTTGTCCTGAGTGCAGGAAAAATGTCCGTAGGGATAATAAGACCGAAACGCCGGTACGAGGTTTTGTGGCGGAAGTACAGAGTGTGGAGCCGGCCTCCATGTCAATGACAACGCCTCCAGCAGTGGTGACGCTAGAGCCCGCGACGCCCACGGCAGCAACAATGCTGGTGCATCCGATGACGCCTCTATCAACTGCCGCATCGCCAACGCCTCTGTCAACTGCCGCACCGTTAACGCCTCGGCCAATCGTTGCACCGCCGTCGCCTGTGGTGGTGGAAGCACTCAGTCGGGTGGTCACGCCTCCACCTATCGTGACCGTGGCTGTGGACGCAGACAACACCTCGGTTCCAGAATTCCCGCAGGACGTGGGCTCTGCTCTAAAGATGGTAGTGGAAGAGTTACGCACCTTGCGATTTGAGGTCTCGGAGCTTCGGAAAGACATAGCGGAGTTGAAGGCGTCTAACGACTCGTGTCACATACGCATGGATGGGATTGAGTCCAGATTGGAGGCGCTTGAAAACCGTCACGATACCGGATGCGATCCGACAGCAAATTTAAATGTGGTGGAGAGTGTGGTCCAACAGCTCAAGAGGGATCTCAATGACAGAGATCAGGAGCTAATGGCAAACGATCTGGTGATAGCGAACGTACCTGAGTCGCAAGCAGAGAACCCAACACACCTGTTCCAGCTAATTGCCACAAAGCTAGGAGTCACTTTGGAGGACCGCGACATCTTGAGCGCAGAACGAGTCGGTGGCAGACACATAAAAGCGACAAGCCCCATAGCTTCATCGGTGCCCCGCCCTCGCTCTATTATGGTGCGCCTCGCTTGGCGTTACCAGCGTGACGCAGCGTTGAACGGCGCCCGCGTGAGACGGGATGCCACAACAGAGAATCTCGAAGTCCCTGGGAAACCCGTACGCTTCTTTGTCAATGAGAGGCTGACCAGGTTGAACCAGCAGTTGTTTCGTCAAACAAGGGCCGCTGCAGGGTTTCATGGATGGCGGTTCGTATGGACGAAGCGCGGTCGTATCTTGATCCGGCAAAAGTCTGAAGAATCCACCCACAGGATTGCATCTGAGGAAGACATCCAACAGTTTATTGGACATATGGACACTAACAAATAAACTTTTGTTTGATGCTGCACATTTTTTTGTAGTAGTTCCTAGTTTTTGTAGTTGTAATCGTTTATTAAACATGGTGTCTGTGTGTCGTATCTGTGTCTGTGTGAGGTGGGAATATCAATGTGAGTACTGCAATAATACAAGGAATATAGTTATGTTATTTACACTTATTATTATCTATACACTGACAACAACATTATCTAAAAACCATAGATATAATATATTTTCAATTCATAATAATTGGGAGCATTATTTTAAAGGTAACACAGTTATTTGACAGTATTAGCGCATTGGCACCTTACGATCATTTGGTATTACTGGGGGATTTCAATGTTAATCTATTGGATTCTAATAATGCAAAAACTAAAGATATGATGGAATTCCTAAATTATACCATTCTAAATCAGGTAGTACAGTCACCAACTCATTTTGTAGGAGACAGTAGTACTCTCATAGACGTGATCTGTACCGATGTAGGGGTTCGTAATGTACTAGTCAATCATGTCAGTAAACTTGGTCATCATTCGTTTATTGTATGTGATACTGTCATAAAAAAAGTAAGTAACAAACCTAGGCTAGTTGTATATCGGCCTCTAAGGGATATATTGATGGATTACTTTGCAGTGGATCTGAAATTAATGCCTTGGTTTGAAATTGGTTCACTGCCAGATGTTAATAGCATGGTTGAATATTTTAATGTCTTTATCACCCAATTATATGACTTACATGCCCCCATAAAGAGTAAGATATTTAGAGACAGACCCACGCCGTGGATAACAGATCATATTAAATTAATGATTAAGCTGCGAGATGACGCAAAAAATAAATATCGTATCGACAAGTTAGATAATACAAAGAAATATTATTTGGATTTAAAAAGACAAGCTATTACAGCACTTATGCAGGAAAGGAAGGTATACTTTGACAGGCACATTAATAGTCAGATAAAAAACCCCAAAAAGCTGTGGAAAAATCTTAAGACAGATGTGTTCGCAGAGCATAGTGAAGGTTTGCTTCCTGGACAATTCAAAGACCCAGATGAAATAAACAAGGCATTTCTAAATGTACCAGGGCAGTGCATACTGCCCACATCGCAGCTATCATATTTTGATTTGAATAGGTTTGGTGGAACTCAATTTGAGCTACGAAATGTTAATGAGGAAGAAATTTCTAAAATTATTAAGAGCTTGGGGTCAAATGCTAAAGGGATTGACGGAGTGAGTCTGGATATGATAATGCTCAAACTCAAACTCAAACTCAAAGCATTTATTTCAAATAAACCAATTACAGGCACTTTTGAATTGTCAAGGGTTCGGTCAGTCAGTCAGAAAGATGAAGCTAGTTGCCCATTCCAAAGCGTAGTAGGTACCTATGAAGAACGGGCAAGAAACTCCACGGACACTCTTTTAAATCAACGTGTTATGGTTACAAAATATTGTTTACATCATTCATTTTGAAATTATACACGTGAGAACGATGCAAAAGCGTCCGTAATAAAAAAAAAATACAAAAATAAAAAAGCAATTCAAAAATTTAAATTAAAATAAGCCGTGGCAGTTAAGAGATGACCAGTCTCTACTGACGGCGCCCGTTCACGAACATGACGCGTGGATCAGCACCATTCAGCTCAACCATTTTGAAGGGAGCTACATACTCCCAGCCGCCAGGGCACACTCAAGTCAATGAAAGCCGTATCCAGTAAATGGCAGCTTTATAGTACATAGAACTCACATAACAATGTGCAGCTATACAATACTAATAGATTGAATTTATACAATGCAAAGAGAGTTTTTAAAATCTTCAGCAGCTCCAACACTATTTTCAATACCTGATCAATTAGTTTTTGCGCCCTTGTGGAGCAGGACCAGCGTTGAGCCAAGCATTTTTATCAGCAATGTAATCCCCCAATTTTTAATATGCTTGGCTGCATAGTGTGCGTTTTATACTAGATTTAAATTTTGTTTCATTCAGTTGAAGTATGTGGGGAGGTATTTTATTGTAACATTTTAAACAGTACCCCATGAAAGATGAGTCTACTTTAGCCAGACTGAAACCTGGTTGAACTAATTGGTCCCTATTTCTAGTGATATAATTGTGTCTTTCACCTCTTTTACTAAAAAGATGTAGATTTTTCCTTACGTACACGATGTTTTCATAGATATATTGACAAGGTACCGTCATGATGTTAATTTCTTTAAACAATTCCCTTAGAGAGTCGCACCTGCGGAGGCCATAAATAGATCTGATGGCTCTTTTCTGCAGAATAAAAATAGACTCGATGTCTGCAGCCCGTCCCCATAGTAAAATACCGTACTGTTATACGAGGTCATGTAAATAACGTTTAAAAAAAAACACTTTTAAATACACGTCAATAAATAGTTTAATTTGGTGTTTGACCTTGTTACAATTTTGGGTTACACTCAAAAGGAACTGGCAGACACAATGATAGACGGAGATGCTGGAGGTTCAGCGATCGGGACGAGACTAGCGTGCTACTGGAAGTGGGAGGCAGGCTGCTCTTAAATGATGACAAGACAATTTACAGGAAATCTATGTAATCGATTATTGTTGATCACTAAGGGTTTTCCTTAGCATTGGAAAACTGTAACAGCCCCCCGATTTAGAGTAAACTACACCCTTTGAAGTGAAGTTTATGTTTAAGTTAATGAAATGTAAGTCAGCCGATTCGAAGAGAGGGTCCCGTGTTAACGGTTGAGAATTCAATGTCATCTAGCTCAGGGTCATTATTTTCGGAGTTTTATTTTTCTTAAATTTTATTATTTTCTTGTGTATGCCAGTTTTATACACCTTATACATAATAAAGCACATAATAGAAATTATAATTACATATATAATACCTGAATAGTATTTTTGATATAAATCAATGTGTGGTTTTTCAATTATATTGTTAAGACCTTTCAGGATTTCAGGATTATCATAAGCTAAGGAATCTAAGTTAACATTCTTAAGATTAACTACAGGTAAGTTCGATACAATGTTGTTATAAGCTACAATATTACAACATGTATCATTTAAAATGTTAAAATTAGAAGCAATAGTTTTTAGCTGAATTTTACTATTTTCATGCGAAATTAAACGAGTGTCCTTGCAGTAGGCAATACATTTAGAAGGTAAGTACAATACACCATTTCCACTAAATTCTATTTCAGTTGATTGAGTGTTATTACATTTAATACTTATTTTAGTTTTTTCTGACATTACATATAACCATCTACTATAGCGTAGTGGCTGCCAGATGCTAACGTGACCTTGAATAAATTTGGTTTCACAAATCGAAGGGATTGAGGTAAGTACTTTTGTGATAATTTCTGATTCACAGGAAGGCGTCATTGAAGAAGAGTATAATATTGATGTTTCAAAAAGATAATGATCATTATTGATTATCTTACAATAATCCAGATTATCTAACTTGCAGTACATTGACCTATCTCTGCTGATACCAATATATTTGGAGGATGGAATAATGGTCGAATATGACTTTGGATTATTTTTATCATGGGGAACCAGCGAAGGTAAGTTATGATATACACTTAAGTGTATAGGGTTAATAAGAGGGATGTTAACTGTAAACACTACTTTTTCTTTGTTAAAGTAGCTTGATATTTCTGATATGTTCAAAATAGTATGCATGTTATCGAGGTTTAAAGGAACTGGAAGTTGTTTAGATTCTGGTAAGAATCTATAATTATCGACCAATTCAGTATTAAGTTATTTGGGTGTTATGATAGTGGGGTACAGGACATTAGATTTGCTGAACATAATAGAGTTAATTATGTCTTCAACTTTGAAGGACAAGGCTAGGAGACTATTTTCTATCATGGAAGTTAATTCCAGCATTCTAGACCTAATACCTAATTCTTGTGAAACATAAGTCAGATTTAGAATATCTAGAGACAATTCATCCATTGCATCTTTCATTTAGTTTTATTACATGTAAAGTTTCATTGAAAGATCTAAGCGAAGAAGTAGTGACTAATATGTTTTCTTTCATTAGAAGGGCTAGTTTCTTTTGATCTGTCTCTACCTCTCTAATGGCATTGTCATATCGGATGGCATCGTCTTCATCCATTGTGCCAAATATTTTTTTTGATATAGTGCCTATGAATCCTAGAAGTGCAGATCTCCTCGACTGACGGGATGTAAGGTGAAAAATAGCTTCGTTATTATGGGCTATATCATTATAACGGGTGTTCAATGGTTCAAAGAGATTACTACATTCTAAATAATCAAAGACTTTACCATTGTCACATAACTGTTTGGATTTATCAAGAATGACGGAGGTTTAGAATATGCGGGTTAATAAATGATACATCATAAGGAATAACTATGCTAAGGTGACTATCGATTAAACTTAAAGAACCTAAGGGGTCAAAGTAGATGCCAGGACTGTTCGTCAAGGGCGTAATGAACTCCTGACCCAACGCAGAGTTACTGTAATAAAATATAATTAAAATTAGTATTAAGTATATAACTAAGCCTACGTCTGAGATCTAGGAGCTAATTTGACTTCGTCATAGTGATGTGTCACATGACGTCTGTTTATAAGTAGGGTCAAGGTGTTTCTACCATTGACTTTTACAACTTTATATGGTCCTTTCCAAATTGGCGAAAAGGCTTTGCGCAAACGTACATGATTTTTGAGATATACGTAATCTCCTACTTTATATTGAACAGGTCGAGAGCGGGCGTCATAATACTGTTTAGATCTTTCCTTAGACCTTAGTATGTTTTCAATGGCTTTTTCACGTGAAAGTTTTAGACGATGATGTAAAGATTTGAGATATTCTGGATATGTAAGGTCTGGTTGTAATTCGTAGATGGGGTCCGGTATAAAAGGCTTCTGGCCGAAGAGAAGCTTATACGGTGTGAAGTTAGTAGTGGAATGAGTAGAGGCGTTATACGCCAGCATAGCAGTATAGACATATTTATGCCAATCAGAATGATTTTCATTGACATAAGATTTAAGGTATTCCTTAAGTGTGGAGTGACTGCGTTCAAGTGCACCTTGAGTTTGAGGATGGTATGGGGAAGACCAAATTTGTTTAATTTTCAGAAAGTCGCAGGTTCTTTTGAATAAATCTGTGGTGAAGTTTGTGCCGTGATCGGTTAAAATAGACTTCGGGATACCGAAAATAGAAATAAAGTGCACTAAACACTCACATGTTTCTTCTGCAGTTGCATTAGCGATAGGGTAAGCGAGGGAGTATTTGGTGAGGTCGTCCTGTAGTGTAACAATGAATTTGAGCTTAGTAAGGCCAGCTTCTGGAAGAGGACCCACAAGGTCGAGGCTGAGTCGTTCAAATGGCTTAGTGGAAGTGGTAGTTATTTGCATTGGTGATTTATTAATTTGTCTTAGGGCTTTGTTACTTTGGCACTGGGAGCAATTTCTTACATATGTTTCGATATCTGTCCGCATATTTTTCCAGAAATACCTTTCTTTTATTCGATTAAACATTCGCGTAGATCCTAAATGTCCGGCAATAGGGATGTCATGGTTTTCGCGGAGTATTCTAGGTATCTCCGAGGGTGTAGGGAAAATTATAGTATTGTGATAGATATGGACTGATACTTGAGTATTGTTAAAGATATAGCAGAACATGTTGTATATTTTCGCCCAGATATGCTTGTCGAAAGGATTTTGGAAATCGGTAATGGCTAAATCTAGGTTGGAATCAGTAAAATTACGTAGTATAAGAACTGTTATGAAAGTGGTATACTTTAGTGAATAGGAAATGTATTGTCTTTCCTTTGTTATTGAATGAGATAAAGGAGAAGAGAGTTCTTTCCCTATCTAGGAGTTCTTTACAGTTTTCGAGGTTGCTCAGGATTTCTTCTACGTGAGGATTGGAATCATCGAGGTCTATGGAAGTAGGTATGACAATGATTTTGCAGTTAGTTTTCAGGACGCTTTCGTTGTGTTTTGTAATTTTAGCGTTGCTATTAAAGTCTTTGTTGCTCATTGTTTTCAGGAATTTGCTATAATTATCGTCGTGAGAAGGATTTGTTGTGAGATTCGGGGATTTGTTGGATGTGGTAGGTGTAATAGGATTATCGATTCCTGGTGGTGAGTCGTCGTTTTCTAAGAGGTCTACAGACGGTAGTTTTTGGTTGTCAAGGTCTAGGCAACCAGGAGGTAGTTGTATATCGACATTCTCGAGAGTTAGAGGGCTAAATTGAGTGTGGAATCATCTGCATTTTCGTTAGAAGTGGATGGAATGGGATCACAGTCCGATGGTTGAATTGGGTTTACAGGATATCGGGATAAGGCGTCAGCAGTGGCATTAAGGTTTCCTTTTTGATAAGTGATTTCATACTCGTATTCCATTAGTTTCAGGCGCCATCTTTGTAATTTGCTACTAGGATCTTTATGATTAAACAGCCATTTCAACGGCCTATGATCAGTAATGATCAGGAATTTTCGTCCGTAGAGATATGGCCGAAAGGTTTTGCACCCGTACAAAATAGCAAGGAGTTCTTTTTCAGTGGTATTGTAGTTAGACTCGCTCTTGTTGAGGGTACGAGAGGCAAAGGCTATTGGCTTATCTTTACCAACTGGACCTTGACTGAGTACGGCACCAATGGCATAATTAGAGGCATCACACGTTAAGATGAACGGGGCAGAAAAATCTGGATAAATGAGGATAGGAGAAGAGGTAAGTTTGTGCTTGAGCTCGTCAAAGGCGTCTTGTTGTTGGTTTTCCCATAGGAAGGGGACATCCTTTTTTAAAAGTTGAGTTAGAGGTTTTGCAATTTTTGACAAGTTAGAAACGAAACGACGATAGTACGATACAAGTCCGAGGAAGGACTTAATGTCCTTCTGGGATTTGGGAGTAGGAAATTGTGTTACTGCTTTTATCTTTTCAGGGTTAGGTTTTACACCATCTCTAGTTATTTGATGACCAAGATATGCGACTTCACGTCGTAGAAATTCGCATTTGTCAGGTTGGAGTTTTAGATTGTAATCTCGAAGCCTTTGGAATACTGACGAAAGATTATCAATGTGAGAATTTAAATCATGAGAGTATATTACTATATCATCGAGATATACGAAACATCGTAGGCCTTGGAGGCCTGTGAGAGCGGTATTCATTAACCGTTGGAAAATAGCAGGCGCGTTCTTTAAGCCAAATGGCATTCTTGTAAATTGGTAATGTCCTTGAGGTACATTAAATGCTGTTTTAGAAGCATCCTCCTCATTAATCAACATTTGATGGAATCCTGATGCAAGGTCAAGAGTCGAGAAATATTTACTCTGACCCAGCTGATCAAAAATTTCGGATATTTGTGGTATAGGGTAGCTATCTCCAATAGTGATATCGTTTAGTTTTCGGTAATCGATAACTATACGCCATTTTTGTTGTCCGGATGCATCGGTTTTTTTGGGGACAATCCAAATTGGAGAAGACCATGGAGACTCCGAAGGTTTTATGATTCCTTGATCGAGCATTTGGTCAATTTGTTTATTGACTTCCTGTTTGTGTACCTCTGGGAACCGGTAAGGTTTTACATTTATTGGATTTTGGACGCTCGTTGTTATGTTATGCTTAAGTGCATTTGTGTGGGAAAGTTTGTCACCAGAAATAAAGTATATATCTGAGTATTCAGAGCAAACATCGTGAAGAGCATTTGCTTCTTCTGTATTAAGGTGGGAGATTCTAAGAAGATTTAATACTTCTTGTGTTCGGAGGTAAGAGTTGGTGTTATAAAAATGACAAACTGTATGAGCGTTTACTGGGTTGAACGATTTGGTAATAGAACTTAAGGGAAAGAGTGTGATATCTAAATTTGACTGAAGGGTTATAGGAGTTTCAGAAGTATTGATTATTGATAAATTAATTCTTTGGTTTTCTTTGACTGCGACTAAGCAATTGGCGATCAGTAAATCTTCGTGATAGCATTGGTGTAGTACGAGTCCTTCTTTCACCTCAGGGTTTGAGACAGAGCATTCTATGACAGTTTCAGTCCTGGGTGGAATTACATAAATAGGCGCATTGAAATGTAATTTTATTTCGTTTTTACCTATTCTCAAGGTTTCACGAGTGTAGTCGATAGTGCAGCCAAAAGCGATTAGCATATCAGTGCCAATTACACCATCATAAGGCAAGTGTATTCGGGGTATTATATGGAATTTATGTGTGATACTAATTTTATCGTCTATTTTTATTTTAAGTGGAAAATGGCCTATTGTTGGTGAAGCTTGATCAATGGGGTCAATACCTTTCAAAAGGATTATGTCTGTTGTGATATCAACTGGTATCTGTATGGAAGAGTTTTTCAGAAGGCTTACAGTTGCGCCAGTCTACAAGGAGGGATAAAGTAGTGTTTGACACTGGGGTATGGACAAGGATGTGAGGTAAAAAATAGCGTCTCTTAAATGGACTAATATTAATCTCATAAATTTTTGTTGCAGGAGTTGGACGAGGACTGATTGAGTCTGAAGTGGACTGGCATATACAGGATGATTTACTTTACGTTCTGCGGGAGCAGTGGATACAGAGGATACGGCGGATGCAGGGGATACAGAGGATACAACGGATGCAGAGGATACAGAGGATATAGTGTTGCGGTTTATTCGCGAGTCCCTATTGTTAGGGGATACAGAGGATACAGTGGATACAGCGCTGGTGTCTTTGATATGGAAATGTTTTGGAATTTGAGGTTTGGGTCTCACGAGACACCACCGTGAGCCCTTTATTCGTTTAAATCATTATTTGGTTTATCTTGACTATCCATGTAGTCATCGTTTTCATTGCTATTTACCGCGTGAACTCGAGCTTGATTATTTTGGTAACGCCTTGGTGGTGGTCTTTGATTATTTAGATCTCTGAAGCGATTATTATTGAATTCCCGTTTTCTACATTCCTCAATAGTATGACCCACGTTTTTACAATAACGACATACTGCAAGACCTGAAGTATATGGTCTTTGATTATTGGGCTCGTTTGAAACAACTTGCGGTGTAAGGTTTCGGTTCTGTTGGAATCGACGCTGAGACCAACGTCCATGATTAGGTGAGTTGGAATTGATTGCTGATGGATTACGTTTAGAGGTAGTCTGTAATATTTTTTCTACGGATACGGCAAAGCCAATGGCTTCATTTAAAGTTTCAGGGTCACGGCATCTGACCACAGTTGATAATCGAGAATTTAAACCACTAATAAATGTATGCAATGCTAAGTCTTGCATTGCAGCGACACGGCCAGTCAGTTCACCTTTCTTTTTCGTGGGTATTGAAATATTGATTTCGGTTAATAGTTTGGCAAGGCATGTCTCTACGCGTAGTGCGAACTGGTTGACTGTTTCGCTATTAGTATGACAGCAATCTTGGAGGTCCGAGAGTAGTGCAGCGTAATGTTTTTTCTCGCCAAAATTGGTTTTTGAGAAATTCTTCTAACTGTTGCCAGTTTTCGAATTCTTTAATAGAGCACGCACTTTCGGCGCGGCCTTCAAGTTGGCTTAAAATATATTTTAATATTGTGTCTTGTTGAAGTGGTGACGCAAGGCTTATTGCATTTCGGCAATTATTTAAAAACGCATTAAGTTTTTCGCGGTTTCCGTCGAATTTGTTAATAAACTTGCTTATAAAGTTCATGTCGATTTCTTTTGTTTCTTTAGACATGGTACTAGGCTCGGAGCTGAGTGATAAAATAATACATTGGGACAAATGATTAACTGAATGTTACTAAGTCTAACACTTTGAAGCTCGAATTGAATTGGAACTATGCGATGAAACTTTGTAGTTTTAATCACTAGCACTATTTTCACAACACAGATAGTTTCGATGTAGAATGGATGTACTTACAGGAACACTGCAACTGCGACAGCAACACGAATCATTTCGTAGCTAGATGAGATCACCCAAGGTGAGTGATAGATATTCGGGGTACACCCCGCTATACCAACACGGCACGTGAAGGCCTGATAAGACCAGCAGGATACAGCGGCACTGCGCGGAAAGACACAGTGACAAGACACAGCGACAGGATACAGCGACAGGACACGGAGGTAAGATCGGATTTTAGCACTTTGCACTATCACAATCACAACACGAGTAAGTATGGTATTTTTTTTTTTTTTTTTTTTATTATTTAGTTTTCACTGAATTGAGGCGATCCGAGGATTTTTGTAAATCCCTTAAGCTGCCACCAATGTTATACGAGGTCATGTAAACAACGTTTTAAAAAAAACACTTAAATACACGTCAATAAATAGTTTAATTTGGAGTTTGACCTTGTTACAATTTTGGGTTACACTCAAAAGGAACTGGCAGACACAATGATAGACGGAGATGCTGGAGGTTCAGCGATCGGGACAAGACTGGCGTGCTACTGGAAGTGGGAGGCAGGCTGCTCTTAAATGATGAGAAGACAATTTACAGGAAATCTATGTAATCGATTATTGTTGATCACTAAGGGTTTTCCTTAGCATTGGGAAACTGTAACAGTACGACATAATACTATGAAAGTAACTAAAATATATTAGCCGTGCGGTATCTACATCAGTAAATTGACGGATTTTTCTCACAGCATATGCTGCTGAACTTAGCCGTCCTGCAAGGGAAGTTAAATGAGGCCCCCATTGAAGCCTTGAGTCCAGCGTTATCCCCAGGAAAACAGTTTTATCGACGAATTATAATTTCTCTTGATTCAATACTATCTCACAAATACTACTTTTGACATTTGGTAAAGAAAATCTTATGCACTTAGTTTTTTTCCCATTTAATACTAAATTATTAGCAGTGCACCAATTTTGGACCTGCAATAGGGCGTTATTTACGTCGTCAAAACTTTATGCACATCTATTAATTTTAAAAATTAAGGAAGTATCGTCAGCAAACAACACCATTTGTGGTTGGGTTTTTAACAAGTGGGATAGATCATTAATACAGGGTGATTGGAAGATGGGTGCAAAGCTTTAAGGTGAAGATAGTATAGACAATTTAGAACCATTTAAGCCATGGTTGTCTTAGACGAAGTCTTACCAAATTTTTTTAACCAAATTTTTAAGTTTTTTTCGGAAATTCTCAAAATTTAATGTAAACTGCATAATTATGGCCAAATTGAATGATAAATGAATTATTTTTTTATTTATTTAATTAAAGTAATGTGTAAGCAACCAAGCAAAACATGTTTTAGGCTTCTGTGTCATTAGACATTTTTTTTACAGATATTTAAAGCACAGAAAAAAAAAATTGTACAATACGTCTTTTAAACCTTATTTTTAAAAACAAAACGGAGGGTGCTTTTTTTTTCAAACCTTTTTGAAGACATGCTTGATAATCGCTCTTTCTTTTGAGGTATCATTTATGCAGATATCTTACAAATTATTGAAATTAGGACCTACAAACCAATTCGAGGGAGAAATTTTAAATTTTAGGCAGTCTAACAAAACATAAAATTTTTGCTTAAAAGAATACTTTATGTTCTCGAAATGATAACATTGTTCAATTCTAAGAATTTTTGGCACATGCAGGAACCAATTGAGGGGAACCCATTGAGGGGATTCTCTAAACAATGGCCACCGAGCGCGGTGCGACGGCATTTCCAGGTAGAACGCCCAATGAATAGCAAAAAGCGATAAGAGTTGGTTTTTACAGCAAAATGGTCTTAGTTACTGAGGCAACAAAGTCGTTTTTCTTTAGTCAGGGTCAGTCGGTCTGTGATGAAGCCGTTACATCTTTTACTTATTAGTCAAACTACTGCCCTTGTGAGTGGACGTTGTCGTGTTGATTCACAATTTACCGTGTTCAGTTGTAGCCCTTTGCGTTCCTGCACGTGTTGTTTGCGTTAGTTTTGAACTTTTTTGTTTCACCGTGTGTTGGGGGGTTTATATCCAGAATTGTTTAAATAAAAGGCTTCCGAAGATTTTAGAGCTGTATTCCGTGCAATGACAAGTTGAAGAAGAAAAAAAAAAAGTAAAAAATGGCGCAACAAGTAGGTACTTGCATAATAAATCTTACTAGCTAAACGTTCATGCAGTGAGACGTGTTCGCGCACTATTGCTATAAAGTTTGAGTAGGCACTTTGGTGAGAACACCATTCTTCTGAACATCCCCCCGGGCGTTGAGAGATCGTCTCTCAACCAGAATCCTCTGTGTGATGCACAGGGAGAGGGCATATTTTGCTGAAGGCTCGACGAACCACTCCACATGTCGTCTTGATGTCAGCGACGCGACTGATGCCGTCATGTCCAGGAAAAACTTCTGTGACTCTACCCAATCGCCATTTCAAAGGAGGCAATTTGTCTTCCTTTACGAGCACGAGCGCATCCTTTTCTAAAGGCTTAGTGTTAGATCGCCATTTAACTCGCTGCTGTAGCTCTGACACGTATTCTTTGCTCCATCGGGACCAAAAATGTTGACGCAGTTGCTCTATTCTCTGGTATCTGGTCAAATAAGTCACGGATCGGTCCTCAAGGTTAGGTACAGGTGGCGCTATCAATGGTCGTCCTATTAGGAAGTGACCAGGTGTAAGCGGCGACAAGTCGTTGGGATCCGAGGAGAGTGGTGTGAGTGGGCGAGAGTTGAGTAAAGCTTCTATTTGAACTAGCACAGTGTTCAGCTCCTCAAATGTAAGATTACAATTTCCCAGTACTCTCTTTAAATGGTACTTAGTAGATTTAATACCGGCCTCCCAAAGACCTCCAAAGTGTGGAGCATAAGGAGGGATAAAATTATAATTAATCTCTTCATTAGCCAAATCACTAGATAACGAACTGCAATTACCCTTTATGAACTTACCTAGTTCGTGATATGCTCCAACGAACGAGGTCCCATTATCAGAATAGATGTGCTTAGGTTTACCTCTTCGCGAAACGAATCTACGAAGAACCGATAAAAAATTATTGCTTGTTAAATCACCTGCCAACTCAATATGTACTGCCTTAGTCGTGAAACAGACAAAAAGAACGACGTATACCTTTGTTAGTCGACAACCACGTCCTTGTCTATTGGCTGACATAATCGGTCCAGCATAATCCACACCTACTGTTTCAAAAGGGTAACCCCCGGGATTTAAACGCTGCTGTGGCAAATTACCCATGAGAGGAGAAATGACCTGCCCTTTCATGCGACAGCATAAAATACATTTGTAATAAACTGCCTTAGCTAATCGCCTACCACCAATTGGCCAATACTTTTCTCTAATTGACGCAAGTAGCAGTTGCGGCCCAGCGTGAAATAGTTTTTTGTGCATGAATTCAAATAACAATTTTGTGACAATATGAGTGGACTGTATTAATAAAGGATGTTTTTTGTCGTAACAAAATTGTGAATTGTCGAGTCGACCTCCGACACGCATTAATTTATGGTCATCTAAAAAAACTTGATATTTAATCAATGGACTCCTTTTCGGTAAATCCCTTTTATCTTATAAGAGTGAATATTCTGGAAATGAATCCTTTTGAGAGAGCCTTATAATACATTTTAATGACTGATTTAGTTCATCAGTGCTAAGAAATTGAGTTTTAGGTGACCCCTTTTTAGTATGAATACTTAAAAATCTCAAAACATATGCCACCGACCGTTTAAGTGTACTGAAATTCGAAAATCTATTAAATTCTATAACTGGTTGCGGACTTACGGTGGTTACAAATAAAGAAACTTCTGATCGAATTTCAGGAAGCTTTTCCTTTGTTAGTGTAGGATTACTGGGCCATTTTGAAATATCGTATCTCAAAAATTCAGGGCCTGACCACCATTGGTCTAAAGATTGCAAAAGACTTACATCAATTCCGCGGGATATGTGGTCAGCCGGGTTTAAATTTGTAGGGACGTGTCTCCAGGAACATGCAGCTGTCTTGTCCAATATCTCTGCGATACGGTTGCGCACAAATGGCTGTAATTTAGATGGCAACATTTTAAGCCAGCCCAATACAACCGTCGAGTCAGTCCAAAACGCGACACTTCTGACTTGAGCTCTGAGAGCGTAAATCACCTTTTCGAAGAGGCGAACACCAACCAACACTGCGCAAAGCCCAAGTCTTGGTATCGTAGTGGGTTTAATTGGAGCGACTCGGCTTTTGGCTGTAAGCAAACGAACCAGGACATTAGTGTCATGACTTGTACTTCGAACATATAAACATGCACCGTATGCAGTTTGTGATGCATCACTAAATATGTGCAGGTCTATATGTTCATACGAATCACAAAGTACAATTCGTGGAATGCGTATTGTATTTAACATTGGTAAGGTAAGTGTAACATTGGACCACAATTTTAATATATCAGATGGTAACTGATCGTCCCATCCCAATTTATGTACCCAAAGCTTTTGCATGATGGTTTTCATTACAATGATGCAAGGAGCTAATAGGCCAAGCGGATCAAAAATCTGAGAAATTGTAGAAAGTATCCCGCGTTTTGTCATTGCATTACTAATATTGGAATTAATAGAATAGCATAAAACATCAGGCTCAGTATGCCAGCTAAGACCTAAAGTCTTACAAGGTTCCATTGAACCAATGTTCAAATTTAACGAGGGATGATCCGTATGATCAGATCTATTATCTATCTCTACTACTTGAACATTATTTGATTTCCATTTACGTAATGGCATTCCAGCTGAAGCTAGTTCTTTGGTCACCTTATCACGTATATTACGGACCTCTTCAAATGTATTCCCACCCGAAAGCAAGTCATCGACATAAAAATCATGTTTTATGATAGTCGCGATTTCTTTGTCAGTGCAATCGAGCCCTAACTGTCTAAGACACCTAGTGGCAAGATACGGTGCGCTAGCAGTGCCGTACGTAACCGTATTTAACTGGTAAGCTGCCATAGGCTGTGAGGGATCATCCCGCCAAAGAATCTGCTGTAGATGCCTGTCATCTGGGTGTACTATTACCTGGAGGTACATTTTCTCCACATCTGCTGAAATGACATATTTATATTTCCTAAACCGAAGAAGAATTGATACTAAGTCATCTTGTACGGTGGGTCCTATCATTTGCAAATGATTAGATGATACTCCTGAGGTGGTGGGACTACTAGCATTGAATACCACTCTCAGTTTTGTAGTTGAACTACTTTCACGCACAACGCCATGGTGAGGTATAAAGTATACAACCTTCTGTGGATCAGGTCCACATTTAGACATATGTTTTAACTCAATATATTCTTTCATGAAATCACAATAACTTTTTTTTAAATGATGGTTGACCCTTAAATCTGCGCTCTAATGAAAGTAAACAGTGCTTAGCCCTATGCACAGAGTCACCTAGGTTATTATGTGATTGTTTTAAAGGTATTCGCACACAGAAGCGACCATCCTTGAGACGCGTTGTGTTTTGAACAAAGTGCTCTTCACACATTTTTTCCTCTTGAGAGTATACTGATGACTGATGGCTAACTTCCTCAAGCTGCCAGAAACGCATTAAAAGGTTTTGAATGTCATCAGTACTTGACTTATCCGCTAAAACAGTAATTTTGTGGTTATTAATATGTGAAAAGTTACAACTGAAAGGAAGCGAACACGATACTTGGCCAGTATGTAACATAGAGCCTGAAGCTATCCAACCAAGTCTAGTTTCATATAGTACCGGTTTGCCAATGCCAAGGTTGATCTTTTCGGTACCCAAAAGGTCCCAGAAAACATCTGCACCTATAATTAAGTCCACAGGGGATGGTGCATAAAAATGAGGATCAGCCAGACATAAATTACTCGAATATTTAATTCATTAAGATCCAATTGACGAGAAGGCACTTCATCAGTAATAGAAGGTAAGATAAAGCAGCAAATATTTTTAGAAAAGTTTTCATTTAATGATTTGATTGGAACGCAACACATTTTACCTATTGGTGACTTAGAGTTATTTATGCCCATCAGTGACTCGTTAACTTTGATTGTCGGTAACTTTAATAAGTTACAGAATTTTTCTGTAATAAGGCACGACGTACTGCCACTGTCAAGAATGGCACGACCAAGATGTTCATGGTTGTTGCCATCATAAACTTTTAATAATGAAGTGGCTAAAAGAACTTCGCCTTTGGTTTGTATATTCGTCGTGACTTGTGCCGATAATGTTACTTTGTTATTAGACAATGGCTCAGTAGCTTCACCAATGTCATCACGGTCACTAATGGTAGTCGATGGTTTAACTATTGACTTAGCTTTGACATCTGTAACATGAACAAGTGTATTGTGCTTACGTTTGCATACCTTGCAACCACTTGATTTGCAATGATTGGCATAATGGCCTGTGCGGAAACAATTAAAACATACCTTGTATTGTGGTAGTAACTCCAACCTCTGTTCATTACTTAGTCCTAAAAATTGTGAACAATTAGTGAGGGTATGTTCACCTCGACATTTCGGGCACAATTTTAAAGAATTAGAACTAGTATTAGGCCGATTAGTTGACGCACTCGCTACAGACACCATACTTTTATGTTTATTATTAGAATTAGAAGAATTATTGTTTGAATTATTTTGTGACATTTCAATAGTTTCTAATAAGTCTGAGCGATTGCGTAAAAATCCAAGAAACATGTCTAATGTGATTGACTTATCTTTATCTAAATGCCCTTTGAATTCTTCCCATTCGCGAAAAGTTTTAGAATCCAACTTACTTGCAAACATATAAATCAAGAGTGTGTCCCAATGATCTGTTGGTTCTCCTAATGATTCCAATGAACGTAAGTTCCTGTTTACATAATCAATCATGCGCTTTAAAGTTACAGATGACTCCTTCCTAATTGTCTCGAGACTAAATAATGCCGTTACATGATTTTGTATTAAAAGCCGCTTATTATCAAAACGTTCACACAATATTTTCCATGCGACAGAATAACTACTGGCAGAAAAATCTATAGACTGTATCACCACAGCAGCGGAACCCTCGAGAGAAGCCCTAAGGTAATGGAATTTGTTGATGTCATCTATGTCGTCATTGGAATGTATCAAACTAGAGAATGTGTCGCGAAACTCAAGCCATCTTTCATATGAACCACAGAACTTTGGCAGCTGTATGGTCGGTAATTTAACAAGCTTTCGACTACGCGTTCGTGATGAACAATTATCACTTTCAAAAGATTCCTCTTTAGTTGATTTTAAATTACGTGTAAGTAATTCTTGAGCCTTTGAAAAGATCTTGTAATAAATAGACTCAAACTCGTTTCGCTCCGATATTTGACTATTGACGTCATCCACTAAACACTCTAATTTTAATTGAACCTCGTCAAATTGTACAAATAAGTGCTCCATCTTACCTAAACGCAATTGCAATTCGCATACCTGTGACGGGTTCAACGAATCTTTCAATTCAATGACATAATTAGAGAACGCTGTCAAACGTCCCTTGTAACTTGCCCTTCTTTTAATCAACTCCTTGTCAGTCATTTTGAGACACCGGTATTAAACTGAAATATACAAAAGTTATAATTAAATAACGTACAAATGCCTTACAATAACAATGTGTCTTGCAGCTGAAATACAACAAGTTAAATAATAATCACCTACCTTACAGATTGTCTTATACCAAATTACACTTATACTCAGCAAAAGAATTACAAAACCCTAATGATATATTGAATTAATCACCATATAAACAATACACCTAGTTTCTGCTTAGTTTAAACAATGTAAGTAATTAGTTAACTGCAAATAAATCAATTATCGAGTTGCAACAATCAAAGTAAAATAAAATAGGTAGTTACTAACCTCAACAATTTTCGGAAACTTACTCGAAATATTGCCTTATACCAAACCTAATTCAGAGTACTGGGTTTTACCAATAATATAATACACTGAACACTGTATTTATCCACATCCAGCTATCCAATATCTCCAAATAAATCCAGGTTTCCAATTCGAAGTTCACTTTGACGTTTGGACGCCGTGTACCAGGCAATTTTAGTTTTCTTCAATATTTAGATTCCAGTATAAATCCGTATTTCCACTAAATTATTGTTGGATCTTCGTTAATATCCGGCTCGAAGGACCATGTTGGGGGGTTTATATCCAGAATTGTTTAAATAAAAGGCTTCCGAAGATTTTAGAGCTGTATTCCGTGCAATGACAAGTTGAAGAAGAAAAAAAAAGAGTAAAAAATGGCGCAACAAGTAGGTACTTGCATAATAAATCTTACTAGCTAAACGTTCATGCAGTGAGACGTGTTCGCGCACTATTGCTATAAAGTTTGAGTAGGCACTTTGGTGAGAACACCATTCTTCTGAACACCGTGTCCAGTCGTAGCCTCGCGCTCCTGCACGTGTTGATTTTTGACTTAATTGTGTTGAGTTGACATTTAGTGCGCTCCTACGCCGTTTTTCTTAATTGTTAAGTGACTATGGCTACTTTTTCCAATCAAGAATATGCGGATATCGTATTTATGTACGGTAGAGCAGACGGCAATGGATCTTTGGCGCGACGGATGTATCAAGAGCGCTATCCGAATCGCAGGATACCGAATGTCCGAGTGTTTTACAACACGTTTCGTCGTCTTGCCCAAGATGGGTTTCACCGCGTGGAACCTGGAGTCAACCCGGGCAGACACGAAACTGCCGTCGACGAAGACATTTTAGCAGCATTTCAAGCGGATCCTACTACCAGTACTAGAGCAGTAGCTCGAAATTTAAATATTTCTCAATGGAAGGTGTGGCATACAATGCACCAAAATGATAAGTATCCGTTCCATGGCAGGAGTGTGCAAGGTCTAGTAGAGCAAGATCCTCAAAGAAGAATTCAGTTCTGCCGTTTCCTCCTCAACAGAGACATCGAAGATGCGTGGTTTCTGAAATCAATCTTGTGGACGGATGAAAGTAAATTTACAAGGGAAGGTATTACAAACTTTCACAACATCCATGAATGGGCCGACGCAGACAACAATCCACATTTTAAGAAGCAGGTGTCATTTCAGATGAAATTCTCTGTGAATGTATGGGCTGGAATAATTGGCAGAACATTGATTGGGCCCCACTTTTTGCCTGATCCATTGAATGGCGAAAATTATTTGCAATTTCTGCAAATTGATTTACCACTGCTGGTAGAGGAATCAGGTGTCCCAATCTTCGAAAGAGACCGAACAGTCATCTTTCAGCAAGACGGCTGTCCAGCGCATTGGACTTTAAATGTAAGGGAACACCTCAACAATTGCTTTCCTGATAGCTGGATCGGCAGCGATGGACCCATCCCTTGGCCCGCTCGCTCCCCAGATCTGACCCCGTTGGACTTTTTCGTGTGGGGCCGGGCCAAGGAACTGGTGTATAACAACATAGAAATAAACACTAGAGAAGAATTGATACAAAGAATAAATTCAGCGTTTGAGACAATGAAGCAGGATATGATGTTGAAAATAACGACTACAGAAGTTAGAAGACGGGGCCGTGCTTGTATTAGGAATCACGGCCGTCATTTTGAACATGAAAAATAAATAATTTTAATGCAAATGTTGTTTTAATAGTCTGCCTAAAATAAAAAAATTCTCCCTCAAATTGGTTTGTAGGCCCTAATTTCAATAATTTGTAAGATATCCGCATAAATGATACCTCAAAAGAAAGAGCGATTATCAAGCATGTCTTCAAAAAGGTTTGAACAAAAAAAGCACGCTCCGTTTTTTTTTTAATAAGGTTTAAAAGACGTATTGTACAATTTTTTTATTTTTTCTGAGCTTTAAATGTCTGTAAAAAAAAATGTCTAATGACACAGAAGCCTAAAACATGTTTTGCTTGATTGCTTACACATTACTTTAATTAAATAAATAAAAAATGAATTCATTTATCATTCAATTTGGCCATAATTATGCAGTTTACATTAAATTTTGAGAATTTCCGAAAAAAAACTTAAAAATTTGTTTAAAAATATTTGGTAAGACTTCGTCTAAGACAACCATGGCTTAAATGGTTCTAAATTGTCTGTACTATCTTCGCCTTAAAGCTTTGCACCCATCTTCCAATCACCCTGTATATACTAAAAAGAGGAAAGGACCCAATATCGAGCCTTGTGGTACGTACACCCATTTCTACTTTTAAGCCGAGTGAATTGACACCATTTATTTGAACTTGCTGCTGTCTATCATATAAATAAGATTTTACTAAACTGGGCGCAGGGTCTCCAAGTCCGTAATGCTTAAGTTTCAAGAGTAATGTTTCGTGGTCGACGCAATCAAATGCCTTGGAGAGGTCACAAAATATTCCTATTGCGTCTTGGGCCTCTTCCCACGCCGTATATATGTGTTTTAATAAGGTGACACTGGCGTCAGTCGTACAACGTCCCTTGGTGAAGCCATACTGTTGATCATGTAAGATTTTATTGGTGTTAAAATGATTGAGCATTTGATTAAGCATTACCTTTTCAAACACCTTGCTGAAAACCGGCAACACGGATACGGGTCTATAATTATTGGTGTCTCTACTATCCCCGGATTTGAAAAGTGGTATTACCTTACTATATTTCATTAGATCCGGGAAGACTCCTTAATCAACACACAAATTAAATAATAATGCTAAGTACGGCGCTATAGTGATTGACATTCCCCATAGATCTTCTGTTAATTTGATCTTGATTTGCTTGAAAGCTTTTATTACTGTTATGGGGTTTATATGCTTGAATTTAAATTCAATCGGGCATAGTGATGGGCGACTCGGAAAGTTTCCATCATTCCACCCGGAATATTCCTGGGAATATTCCCAAAACGGGTATTTACCCGGGTGCGTTCCCAAATCGTGGGTAAATTAGTTTCTATGACGATTTAATTTGTAAGTACTGAATAAAAACAAAAACATCAACTCCTAAATCATTTAATCAACAACCGGATGGTTCAGATATGAAAATTATTGTTTAAATATCAGGTTATGGGCGACAAAAATCACTTCAAGTCTAATACTCTTATAATAGGTAGGTAAAATGTTATTGAGATTCATTTAATCACTGTCTAAATCACTGTCATCGGAGAATGTTTTTGTTATATCGCAAAACTCTATTTCTCTTGTACTAGAAGTTGATGGTTGAGGTTCAATATTGTTTATGGTCAATGGGCTAACCATAAAAGAACTTGAAGTGGGTTCCTCATCTTCTTCATCTACTTCTTCGTCTTTTTGATTGTGTAACAAATTCCAGTTATATGATATGTAGGCCAGCTTTGCAGCTCTTTATGTTGTTAACCTATTCCGTTTAAGGCTGTGGATATTTCCATGAACGCTAAAGGTACGCTCTGTTGCAGCCGAGGTGCAGGGAGCAGTTAAAAGACAAGCTGCAACTTTGCTCAGAGGTTTGTTTTTGCAAATTCCTTTCCACCAAGTTAAGGGATTCATTTTCTGGAGGCTGGTCCAAACAAAAGATTTTCCCCATAAACCTTCTCTTGCTCTATAATTAGCTAAATCTGTCATTATTTCCAAGTGTAACTGCCTTCCTTTCTCATGAATAAAATCCATGGCAATGATTTCTTCATCGTCGTTGAGTTCGATGCCTTGAGATTTTGGATCTAGCATATAGGCTGCTAGATGAATAGGCTTTATGCAGTTCCCTCTGCGTTTATCAACTGCATTTAAAATCCTCTCCCTGACATTATTGTGAACCAAAGAAGAAAAACCAGGAAGCAGAAAGACCAGACGTGATTTTATATCTTTGAATGACATGTACACGTCATTTATGTACTATCGGCCAAAGTTCCGCATGCTCACCTTAAAGGCGATAATCGCATAGCACGACTCACGACTCGATCGCACAATGCACGAGTTTTGACCAATAGGATGCACAAAGCGTATTTTAGTGGTGTTCGTATTAGTATAATCATGTATAGAATGTGTGACACTCACACTAGGAGCGTACTATGCTCACTTGTTTCTGCTAAGAGACGAGTTTTTAATGGGCACGGCCAGCGCGGCTCGGCGGCGGCGTGAGCTCTTTGTTATTGAATTGAATTGTTATTTTATTATTGACAAGAATTAATTTTAGTACTCATATCTTCTGTTTGTTTGGTTTAGAAAATGTATTATTGATATTGCAGTATTTACAAAAATAATTTGTAATAACTAATAAACTACAATTTATATGTATTAATCCACTTTAATATTTTCCTCTCTCTATCGGGTCTATAGATATAGGTTATTTATGAACACTTTCACTGCCTCTCCAATTTTCACCATATCCTATGTGATGCCGCATGCCGCAGCAACCGCACCATATTCCCTTCACAATAAGATGAGACATTGAAACGAACCGTTTTATTACAGTCCGTTCCACCGATTTTGACTTCTATTCCGTAGGCTTATGGATGGCATTAAAGCCAAAAAAGTGGTTACAATACCAACTGTTTACTGCAGCTGCCATTTGTCATGCCACCAACACAATAGCATTCAAAATCGATTGAACGGACATTTATGGTTTGTTTACCTTTTATCTCACGGCTCCCTGAATACGTTAGGTATAGGTGCGTTGACCGGCACTGCATGAAGGTATCAAATGTTTATATTGAAATTTTTTGTGTTTAATCGACTTTATTAAAAGTAAATAACTATCTAAATTTCTATGTGTTTGTTTATACTTGGGCAATTTGCGAATACTTGAAAATTACAGTCATATTTGAACCAATACTCTGCGCAGTTCATACAATGTTATCAGAGCTTTTTGTTTGTAGCTAACGCAAGGCCGCAAGCCGCACAACTCTTGCAACTGAAATAAAAATAAGTTCATTATCTAAGACCCATTGTTATTTAGTGGGAATGTCTGGAAATTCGGTTAAACAATAGAGGACGGCTTAATACAAGGGCCATACGTTTTTTTATTACCTTAGGATTATCTCAAATGTTTTGCAGTTGTTCCTTGTATTTGGTTTAATACTTTTAACAGTAGGTAATTGTAATATTACCTTTTATTCATTAAAATAATACAGGGTGAAATTGAATTCATGGGCATCCTTTTAAGGGGTCATTGTACTCATCATTATGAACAACTTCAACTATGAGACCATACCTGAAATCGCGAAAAAAAAATCAGCTGTTCCCTACATTTATGTTTGCATAACTCGACAAAATGTAGGGAACAGCAATTTTTTTTTCTCGATTTCATATTTGTTCCCATAGTCAAAGTTGTTCATAATGACGAGTACAATGACCCCTTAAGAGGATACCCATGAATTAAATTTCAGCCTGTATAACGAACAAGGTATCGTTGCAATTAAAATGCCCAGGCATGCCGTGCAGGATGAGCACTTTAAGACTGGATTATAATCAAACCAACACTTTACTCTTTTATAATTCATGCTCTAGTCATAGTTTGACAATTCATGATTTTAAGCGAAATCATGCATGTCAAGTTTTTTTTTGACAAATCTAACAATGATTCAGTTCCTACGCCACTTTAAAATTCAGAAGCTTATCAAGTAATTAAACTGAACTATAATTTGTGTCTTGGCAGCAGTGAGAGTGAAAGGATTGAAATAAAATGTTGGGTACTAGTGAAATATATATTTTTAGTTTGTGTTCATTTAACATTATGCAGGATTAAAGATTTATTTAGGTTGATATTTAAATCTTATCTGTATAATAAAAGATGTATAGTAAGTGCTTTTTGTATGAAACTATCGGCTGTAATCTCAGTGTGAAAAAATAAACAGTTAGTTAAAATCTACTTGAGAACAATTTTAAGGATTTGCTGTTGTAGAAAAAAAAACAATATAAGTAACTTAATTTATTTTTAATAGACTTTTTCAAAACATTAAAGATTCATCCAGAAATTAACATATTATAACAAAAAATTACACAGAAATTATCATCAAAATGCAAAATATTATAAGTGAAAAGATTCTTACTCATAATATCATTTATAAACTGTATTTATCTACACTTATATCGTAAAGTTCAAAATATGAAATCAACACAACAATGACAAACAGACAACACAACAACAACAGGCAAAAAGCCTGTCAGTAAATAAGATTAGGAGAATATTGCTCGTGCAGTTCTAATGAAATTGAAAAGTTTTAAGATTAGTACAATTTAAGAATCTTAATAATTTTTATAATTTGCAATAATTACATTACACTACAGACTAGGTTTATCAAGCAAATGAGATCAATTATTTATGAGGTGGACGGATATGATGACACTACTGAATATGTAAAATAACAAACTAACGAGATCGGGGCTTATGACAACATTGATTGTAAATAAAACAACAAATCCACCAATAAAGGCAACATGACACTAAATTGACATCAATAATTTTACAAGAAGACTTCAAAATCGTTGGCAATATTTTAAACTATGATTACGGTCTACAGTCTACCCTGTGACATTAATCAACGAAGTAATATAATACAAATTGGAATAATAAAAATAAACCTAATAAAAATAGCTATACAGGGTTATTTGCAAGCCGCCGGAGTCGCGGGTTGTTCGAAAGAGATACCATGGCCCTGGCACAGGCAACTGAAGGAACACGGGTGGGTTTTAGTCAGTAAAAGTTTGACACGACCTTCCGCTCCGCCCAGAGCGGGAGAAGTCATTTGATGATAAAACACTAATAAGCTCGTAGGACTATAATACTAACATCATAAATAACAACTTTTGTTGTATGACTTTTAATAATTCATAAAAAAATAATTTCATAATACAATTAAAAATATTTATTTTGATCGCTCTAAATTTGAACAACTCTACGCGGTACCAAAATATGTAAGTAGTTAAATAAACAAACAGTGCGTTGCGAATGCAGGGTCGCAGCGGTACTTACTACAAAATACAGATCTAAAAAGTGTTATTACAAATATTACAACAAAAACTTGAAAGTTTACTTTTGGTATTCTAAAAAGTCATAGATCAAAAGTGGTTGTACTAATATAGTCCTACCAGGTGTTAGAAAAATAACCCTGTATAATGTAATTATACAGTATGTTAATTAACGAAAGGCGTTCCCGTTAACCCGCAATAGTATAGCGTCCACATGCTACCAAAATATGACCATTCGAAAATTCACGAAAAAAAATCTGCTGTTCATTACATTTATGTTCGCATACCTAGCTTAACAAAATGTAGGGAGCAGCTGATTTTTTTTCGCGAATTTTTAAATGGTAATATTAATTGTAGCATGTTTGGACTATTGCGGGTTAACGGGAACGCCTTTCGTTAATTAACATAGTGCATGTTAAAAATTATATTAACTTAATATTTCGTCGCTGCTCCTCCCGCATCTATCACAGCATCGCAACGGCTACGCATGGACCTAGCCAGGACTTCGCACAAATTCGAACCTCTGAATGTGTCCCAAACTTGTTCGCAATGTGTGACAAGTGCTTCCTTCGTTCTTTCTGCTCTACTATCCCATCTCTGGACCATTAAACCCCACAAATTTTCAATGGGGTTTAAGTCTGGCGATCGGGAGGGCCATGGCACTGTTTTAATTTGTGGTTGCCCTCGCAACCACTCTTGAACAACCCGCGCACGGTGTATCGGGCAATTGTCCTGGAAAAAATAAAATTCTGGCACGTCCAGTTGTGGATACACCGTGCGCACTGTGGGTACCATGATGGTTTGTAGCACCTCTAAATACGTTTGGCCGTTTGCCCTCCCTGGTATAAAAGCGAGCTCGCCTGGTCCAGCAGCACTCATCCAGCCCCACATGTTCACTACAATTCTTCCCGATTCTGCATTTGGGTTCACATTTCGAGGTTCGTATCTTGTGTTATCTACACGCCATAAATTCCGACGACCTTGTTGGCTAGACCTAAAGCACTTTTCATCAGAAAATATGGCGTAAGAGAAATCGAAGTCCCTGTAGTCACGAGCGAATCGCACGCGAGCAGCTTTCTGCTCCTGCGTCAAAATAATTTTTTTTGCGGGACGTCTGTGATGGACTCCAGCTCGATGCAACTCGTTTCTAATAGTTTGCATCGAAACTTCGTATTCTTGTGCGAAACTGCGAGTGGGTGTGAACGGGTTCTCTTCATACGTGGCTATCATATTATTTAACTCGTTTTCGTTTATAGCCCGGGGTCGAGGTGCACGAACGCGTTCTGTAATTTCTCCTTCTTCATATCTTCGCACCCAGCGGCGCACCGTTGTTCTCTAACGAAAAAAAAAAAAAAAAACAATCAGCATCGATTTTTTACATAATATAGGAACTAAGTATAATAATACGAGTACACTACAAAAGTCTTATTCAAAGGGCACAACTAGTACACTATAAATAAAAATTATAAGTATTGAAATACTTAAGGTGTGCATTTTGGTTGACTTCATGATAAATGAACTCTTAACTTTTCTATAACTAATTTAAGTAGTTATAACATTCATAACTATATTTTAAAATACAAGTTGTAAATGCAATAACTGAAAATCTCTTAAGGGGTCATTACTCATCATTATAAACAACTTTTACTATGAGAACCAAACCTGAAATCGCGATAAAAAAGCAGCTGGTCCATACATTTTGACGAGTTACGCGAACATAAATGTAGGGAACAGCTGTTTTTTTTTCGCGATTTCAGGTTTGGTCCCGTAGTAAAAGTTGTTCATAATGATTAGTACAATGACCCCTTAAGAGGTTTTCAGATATTGCAATTTACACCTCGTATACCTATGAGTAAGAAAAATGGCATAGCGTAAATTCCAACATTGTATGAAACTGTCCCAAGCAAATTTGTGCTTTATCTCTACTATTTAAAAGTGTTTATCCCGTGCGGGCTGGCAACGTGGCATTTCTAAAGGTTTATCGGCCAGCCAAGCACTAAATCGTTAGTATTTAAAACTATGTGTGCAATTTTTTTTAAGTTTTTTTGGTAAGTATTTACGAGCACTACTAACAAAAATTTACATTATTGTCAATTACTTTCCATCTGCAGTATTATGATAAAATAAATGTTAAAAATAATTATAAAAAACAATTATCTTGTGCTTGGGCGAAAAAAAATTGTAGTTTGAAATATAATGATCAACCCTCTAGAAATGCGACGAATGCGCTCTGGTTTTTCTAATTAAAATGCGGCAACGACGCTGTGAGATAAGGCACCATTGTTTAGGTTGTTTTGGTTTAGGATTTATTATCGGGTCATAAAAGGCTCCAACAACGTCTTTGAAAGCAAAAATAAATAAAAAGAACAATCTTATTTGAATGCATTACTATAAGTAGGTAATATCTTATGAGACTTTTAAAAAGAATCCATCTGAAAGTTATAATAATTTTATTATTTTTATATATAAATCTGCCTAGCCTTTTCCCAACTATGTTGGGGTCGGCTTCCAGTCTAACCGGATGCAGCTGAATACCAATATTTTTCATGGAATTTGTTTTTAAATTGCAATATAAGGAAAAATGCAAACTATGAAATAATAATATTACTATCACTTTATTTATTTCTATATCTCTCCCTCTATCTGAATACAAAAACATAACTTACTTGCATGTTCAACTCCACTGCTATTTGGGATATATTTAACCCTTGTCTATGCAAAACAATAATTTGATTCCTTTCTTCCTGAATCAGGTTTCGGGTCGTCATGGTTGCACCACGTTAGTCACAGCCCACACACAATACACACACAGTCCAGGATACAAGCTAGGGTCAAGAAGAGGCTTTCGATCACAGTCCGGTATACAAGCAGAGGTCACAGTTAGGCAGGCAATCAGTCCGATAGAAATAAACAGGTCGTAAAATGAAATGGCGATAGGAATTTAAGGGAAGCGTCACCAATTAGCGAGAGCAAATTGGCACTGCCGCGCTCTAGCTAATGTTTGTTATTTTATGTTACTCGCTCATTACTCACACAAATGCATATTGTCTCTAATTGGGGGAAACTAGGAAGGGGTGTGGTTTTTCACTAGCTGCGCTCTCGCAGGAATATTTTCTTAAGTGAGCATGCTTAACTTGGGCCGATAGTACGCTTCGTTTCCTTCTAGTTTAAATATGTAATCTGTTATTGGCTCTAAAATTGCAGTAGTTTCGTCGATCATTTTCCAAAATTCTTCGTCTAGTAAATTTGCTTTAATATCAACTGGGATCATTGTAGCATCTTCATGTACTGCCAAACATTGCAGAGCCGCCTTGCTATTTTGCAAACTACGCACAGCATAAAGGTAACTGCCCTATCGCGTCTTGCTGGGCAATTTTAGTTGCTCGCCAGAACCTTTTTCTACAATTATCTGCCTGAATAACGCGCTCAGAATTTGACTTTTTCTAATACATTTGATTACGTCGACGGCAACTGAAATGAAGGCTTGTATAGCATCTTCTTTCATTATATCATGACAAAGTAAATTCAATGTGTGCGCCACGCAATTAAGTGTGATTACGTTCGGATGTTGCAGTTTTACTAAATCAAAAGCTTTTTGTAGGTTTTTTGCGTTATCTCCTATTAAAGTCACAAATTTATACGTTCCGTAGGTTCTCATTACTATTTGAATTTCTTCACTTAGGTATTCGGCAGTGTGACGATGGCCAGTTGTAGCTAAACTTTTCACAAAAACGGGTTCAGGTTTCGCAATAACAAAATTAATAATACCCTCGTTCCGTCGGTTACTCCATCCATCGCACTGAAGATGTAAATTGTCAGTCGACATCAATTCTTAAGTTATTTCTCGTTCCATTTGACTGTAAATTGTTTCTAAGTGTGTTGTGGAAACAGCTTTCCGTGTTGGTAGTTCGAACAGAGGCTGTAGTTCTTTAAAAAACTCTCTCCACAGAGGATGTTCCACCATAGACAGAGGCGAGCCAGTAACATAAATTGCCTTTGAAAGCAATTTTGTAAGTCGTAGTTTTTTTTCCTCTGTAAATTCGAGAAAAGGAGTAGCGTCACTGATCGGTGTTGAGTTTTCAATTATTTCTCCTTCTGTAGTTGATGAGTTCGATGTATTTGATGCTAATAACGATGTTTCTTCACAGCTTTCCGTTAACTGATTTCTTATAACCAGCGGACATTTGGGACACTTCATCAAGTGATTACCCATTTTGGTTACATTAGGTACTCGGTACATTTTTGAACAAAATGTGCATTTGACTGATTTGTCAGGTAAGCTGTGGTAATGTCTCCAAACTTTTAGTTTTTTCTGTTTCGGCATGATGATATCTATAACAATAAAGTTAATCAATATTAATATTTTTAAATGTTTTTAATAATATTTAGGAAATATTTAAAAAATTAATTTAAAAAACAAATTATTAAATTTTATTTATAATATTTTTTTTAAATTTATTTATTAATTAGCTACTAATATGGCATGTTTTTCTATCAGAGGAAAAGAGAATCATAATAATTATGAGATAGAAATACAATCAATAAAATATATTTAAAGGATAAATGTAAGTACTTACGTAAATTCGATACGATCGCCTCACTAAATTTTACAGCTATACCACAATAATAATATGTACACTCAAAATCCGTTATTCGTTGCTAAAATTGTCAGGTTAAATTTAAGAAATTTCCAAATACACAGCATACAAGTTTCAACACAAAACACCAGAATTAACATATAAGCACGTCCGCAAGTTCCGATACTCAAGTGAATACTAAACGTGGCCACGGTATTGGAGTCTACTGTTTTACCAGGCAAATGAAATGCACCAATCAAAAAACACCACGCACCGCCGCCGGCGTGTACCTGCTTGGTCATTCAAACAAAGC
This sequence comes from Atethmia centrago, assembly GCA_905333075.3. Taxonomy (NCBI): domain Eukaryota; kingdom Metazoa; phylum Arthropoda; class Insecta; order Lepidoptera; family Noctuidae; genus Atethmia; species Atethmia centrago. Next base: position 19,654,749 of record HG995368.1, read on the forward strand.
TACCTGTTAAGCGCATCAGTTATTTATTAATGATTAGTTTAATTATTGAATTATGGTTATATTATATTAATAAATAACAACGTTTCTTGAATAAAACAGTGTAACACAATTTTATAGTTGTTATTTTTGTACAAAGAAATCGAAAACTCGAAAACCTTAAGTTTCATAAATAGATTTTTGCGAAATATGTATAAATTGATCATAAAAATATAAATACCCGAATAAATACCCATTGGGTGGATTCAATGGGAACATTCCCGGGAATATTCCCATTTTAGGAATTTACCCGGGTAGAATCCCATCACTAATCGGGCAGGATGAAACGTTTGCTCTTAATAAATCAATAGAACGCGAAGACGAGGAATTTAGGGTTTCAGTAGTTTTAATTGGGATACTGGTAAAGAAATTTACAAATTCTTGCGCTACTTCTTTGTTTGAGCTTAAAAGACCACGCGAAGTTTCTAGAGTGAAATCATTATTATGACTTTTACTCCTGTTAGTTTCGTCGTTGATAATTTTCCAAACCGTCTTTATTTTATTATCCGCTGATTTGATCTTGTTGCTAATGTACAAGGCTTTAGCTACCTTGCAGGTTTTTTTTAAAGTTTTAGAGTAAGTAGCAACGTATTTATTAAAAGTTTCAGAGTTAATATAAGGCTTAAGGCCATACAGCTCAAACAAATTTTCCCTACTTTTCCCAATACCCTTAGTTGCCCAGTCACTGAACAAAAAGTTCGGGCAAATAGTTTTTGTTTTCTTTATTTACATTGCTATTAATATGGCCTGGTGCACTTAACTTAGTAATTAAGTTATCATTAAATCTATTTAGATTGCTGGGTGTTATTTGTCTAAATTGTGCCTGAATTTTTTTAAATGGTGTGTTGGACTTGAAAGCAACGATTTGACCGCTGTTTGGAACACAACAAAATGGGATGTTTTTTACTATAGGAGAAGCCATGTGAATTTATTAATCAGCCTCCCACTCTAATAATGCAATCAGAATCTAGGAAAACATCAAGACTAGATATATTTCTCATCGATTTAACAGGTAAGTTTTTTATTAATGCATTAAAAATTACTGGAAATGACGTTTGTTGTGCTAAGCGTACTAAAACTAAAGTTGATTTACTTAACTCATCAGACGTAAGCGGGCCAGTGATACGTTCTGCTTTGATCTTGATTCGTGCATTATGAATGAATCGTAACAAGTAATCGGCTGCACGTCTCATGCGATTAAAATTTGAAAAACGTTCAAAGGTAATAATACTAGTAAAAGTTGATTGTGTAAATAACGAATTAACATTTGATTTAATTTCTGGTAAATCGTGTAATTTAATTATTTCATCGGATTATTTTGTTTAAAATTAATGTTAATTTCGGTTAAAAATGCTGGCCCGTGCCACCAAATATCTGAATTTTGAAGCGCGTCGAGCGTGAGCCCGCGGGATAATAGATCAGCCGGGTTAGTTTTACCAGCAACATGTAACCACGGTAACTCACCAGTCAACTCATTGATTTGCACTACTCTGTTCTGGACGAGTGCAGTGCGATGCGCGCTCGAACACGGACGTGTTTCACACTCACTGTGCGCGGCACGAATTTTATTCACGTGTTGCGCGGCCATAGCCACTGCCCGTAAAGACAATGAGTTCCAAACAACTCATAGTTAATGAATTGCTGGCTTTCCTGGTCCATGCTATCGACTACATGGACGAGGTGAGCATCCTGCAGATATGCCGATCCAATTATAAGGAGGAAGAGATCTGCAGCGGAAAACGGTTACTGTTCCAGTCGCATGGTAAACTAGACCAGATGCCCTCTCGCCGCAGAGATGGAACCAAGAAGAGTCTTCAAGATATAATCGATATGTTGAAGAGGACTGACCCGGACGACGTGCCTGATTTCGTGGCGAAGGAGCTAGGTAAGCTGCCCCCAGTCACGTTCGATCACGTCGACGTTACGCGGCTGTTAAAGGACATCACTACCTTAAAAGTGGAGATGACCAAGATGCAGTCCAGAATGGAGGAATCAGAAAAAGTCAATACTGATCTACGTGCAGAAAGAGCATTATTACGCAACGTTGGTTCGGTAATTGGGTCGCCTGAGGCCTCACAGGTGAACACTCGTCGAGGGGCACAAAATGCATCCGTCGGCAGTTTCGAATCGGCAAACACAAGTGCGTCACTAGCTGCCGATAATGCTGAGCAAGCGCCGCCTGTCGTCGCCGTCTCTCGCACCACAACATCGGCTGCGGAAACGTCACGCGTAGGTACATTGACCCCTAAACGTGCCTACGCTGCTACTGTCTCCGGCGGCAAACCAGATGTGTCGCAGCCAAAGCGACAAATTAGAAAAGGCGAAACACAGAAAAAGGGTACTCAACCAGCCCTGACTGCGGTCCGTAGCTCCTTGCCAAGAACCTGCAGCCAAGTTGATGAGGAGGGTTTCACGAAAGTGAAAAGGAAGAAGAAGAAGCCTTGTTCACGTAACCTGTGCGGCACCGCACCGAGTGGACCCAATATGCTGCTGCGCCCTGCTGTGCCTACGACGCAGCTGTACCTTTCGCGTTTGCATCACTCCACTAGAAACGAGGAAGTCATGCAGTATTTAAAAGTGAAAACCAACTGGACTCTGAGGGTTGAAAGGTTGGAATCGCGCCACATCATCAACTTTAAGTCATTCGTGGTACGAGTTCCAACCCACCATCTACAGACTTGCCTGAAAGAGGACTTTTGGCCGAAAGGTGTCGTATATCGACGCTTCCGAGGACGGTTACGCGACACCACGCAGCGATACACGACGCCGTCAACATTACGTGTATAGTCATAATTGTTTAAGGTTTTTAATATGTATTAGTTTATTATTGTATAAAATTATTTTGTGTTATTCTATTTATGGGCCCTAGTTGCCTGATAATAAAATGATTATTTAACAAATTAGGTGAAATTTTAATCCAATTTATGACACTCGTGGTATCAGACCAAAGATATACGTTATCAAATGTTAATCTCCATGACTGAATTATTTTTTGATATAATTTAGCACCAACTAAAGCTCCGCATAGTTGCAGTCGCGTTATTGTAACTGGTTTAATTGGTGCGACTTTGCTCTTAGCACAAAGTAACCTAACAGTAACTGGTGAATTGTCGTTGAATGTGCTTATGTATGCACATGCACCATATGCATCCTGTGATTCATCCGTGAAAATATGTAAATCTGTGTGGTTTGTATTCACTTGTCTAACATGACGAGGAATTTTTATGTTTTGTAGATGTTGAAGCGTGTCGATAGTTTTTCCACATAAACAAACTATTGTTAGGTACTGGATCGTCCCAACTTAACTTACAAAGCCATAGCTTTTGTAACAGTATTTTTGCAATTATAATTGAGGGTGATAACAAGCCTAATGGGTCATACACCTGTGAGACTACGGATAAGATAACGCTCTTAGTCACATGAGTGAAGGTTTGATCAATCTTTGTAGTAAAGTATAACACATCTAGATAATTCAACCAACCAAGACTGAGAGTTTTAGTTAAACAATTTTCGCCTAAAGCCAATTCCTTTGTTTGATCTGTTGTAGAAGTTTCCAGATTAAACGACGATTTACGTAAATGGAAGCAACCAGATTTTAAAAAATCATTTACTTTGGTACAAATGTCTAATAAACATTGTTTATTATCATGACCAGTATTAAGTCATCTGCAAACAGATCTTCGACTATTACTTGCTATATGACGTCATCCTCGCACTCAGATGCCAGCTGTTTGATGCATCGAATACTTAGGTAAAGAGCGGACGCAGTACCATATGTCACGGTATTAAGCTGGTATACACCGAGTTCGTCCGATTTATTTTCACGCCAAAGAATTAACTGGAAGTTTTTTTGATCCGGTTGAATGTTAATTTGTCGATACATTTTTTCAAAGTCAGCACATGCAACAAATCTAAATTGTCGAAAGCGTAACAAAATTGAGAAAACGTCATTATGTAAACTAGGGCCAATATACTGAATGTCGTTAGCGATTTGCCCGATGTTGATTTTGCACTTCCATCAAAGACCACCCTAAGTTTGGTAGTACTACTATGAACTCTTAAAACACCGTGATGCGGTAGAAAATAATTTGATGATGGATAGTTTTTGACTCGACTCATGTGTTTAGGACACATGAGTCGAGTCAAAAAATAACTTAAATATTCATTCATAAAATCGCAATATATTTTTTTATATTCAGGTGTAGATTTACCTAACTTAAGTTCAAGTGCGTGAAAACGATTTAGCGCAAGTGTATACGTAACTCCAAGTGTGTCACTAGACTCGGCTAAAGGAATGCGCACAAAAAACCGACCCGTGTTATCGCGGAACGTAGTTTGCACAAACAAGTTTGCACATAAAGACTCGTCCTTAGTTATTTTTTTTGCGGAACTATTTCTTCTAACTCCCAGAATTTTTTGACTGTCTAATGATTGTGAGTAATTGCATTAAACTCGATTGTTGCGTGAAGTTTTATTATTATTATTATTATTCAACAATGAACCAGATATTACCCATCCCAGCTTAGTATTCTGAAGATATGGTTATATTCTACTTAGTCGAATTAGTCCGTCATTTAAAAGTTCCCAAAACATATCTGCCCCAATTAATAATTCGATTCCTGATGGCAAATAAAATTTGGGATCTGCTAACTGTACTTGTTCAGGGATATTTATGTGTGTATTTGTACCTAAAGATGGCAACTGAGCTGTGATTTGATTTAAAACTAAATATTTAAAGCGTGTATTATATTGTGTAGTTTTAGACCTCAAATTAATTTCGCATGATTGTGTGGAATTAGTCACTGAGTTACCTACCCCGGAGACTTGCACAGTGGACTGTATTAAATTAAGATTTAGAGCTAGTTCAGACATGGCGGAATCCGTGCGGATGCAAATCGCGCGGATCTTATTTACATTAGCGCCTATAATTCGTTCATACCTGTCCGCGCGGATTGACAATCTGCGCGGCTACCGCCACTCAACCGCTAGAAAATGAATTCACGCGGTCGCCGCTCCGATCTATTTACTTGACGTACCTAGAGCGCGTTCAGTTGCTCTGCGGAAGCCGCGCGTATCGGACGGTGACAATGGATCGCTTCGACACCGAGCTATTCATCGATGAGGTGGAAAAGAGACCTGCTTTGTGGGACATTCAACGTGCATAATATTCTAATAAAATGATTAGAAACGGAGCTTGGCAGGAGCTGGTGGAGATTTTTGGAGAAAATGAGGATTCTTTGGAAAAAAAGGCTCGTTTTGGTCAGTAAGTATTTAATTTTACATTTATCAGGGTAGTTTACATATTTTGTTATTGACAGACCACCCCAAATAACTAAACTATATAAAAACGTAAATTATTTCATCACCACTGCTCTCAAAACGGTGAAGGAAAACATCGTGAGGAAACCGGCATGTCTTAGAACCAAAAAATTCGAAGACATGTGACATCTACCAACCCGCACTGGGCCTGCGTGGTGGATTACAGCCCACTCCCTCTCACAGAGAGGAGGCCTGTGTCCCAGCAGTGGGAACATTATAGACTGATTATGTATATAAAAACGTTGTTATTGTGATTGGAGGTAAGTATCGGGCGCAGGAAAAATATCACGTTACCATAGTAACGGAGTAGCTAGTGACTATGTGCAACCGACGCGACGCCATCTTGAGTTTAGTTATTTGGTGCGAACTGTAACAAATTTTAATTTTATATTTTTGTGTCTTGTCATTCTACACGACCCTCATTTACAAAGTAATTAGCATATTTGTCTCTAATGTTTAATGATGGCGGTGTACCCCTTCCTGCATGTAATGTATTAAGATTACTCATTGGCGCAGTATATAAAGTATCTTCATACTGTATACCATCTCTAGTTCTAACAAAATTGTGTAGCACGCAACAGGCCTTTATTATGTCTTCGGCAAAGTCTATATTAACGTTTATAGGCCTATGAAAAATGCGCCACTTGTTTGCCAGAATTCCAAAAGTGCATTCAATATAACGTCGAGCTCTTGATAACCTGTAATTAATTTTTTTTTTCGTATGCCTTCTACCTGCATAGGGTCGCATTACAGTTTCGGATAAACCAAACGCTTCATTGCCAACTATGACGTATGGCAATGGCGTAGGATCTGTGTTAGATATTGGTTTAGGTTTTGGTATGTGTAATGACTTTTCTTTTAATCTTTTATAAAATACCGAATTTTTAAAAATTGCAGAATTACTACTTTTTCCATATGATCCAATATCTATGAAAGAAAAACAATAGTTACTATCACAAAGTGCCAACAGCACTATGGAAAAAAAAGTTTTGTAATTATAATACAAAGATCCAGAATCATTGGGTTTTGTAATCCTTATATGCTTGCCATCTATGGCGCCAATGCAATTGGAGAAATTTGCATATTTTTCAAAATCTGTAGCTATTTTATTCCATATATCTTCGCTGGGTTCAGGCATGACATTTTTTGCGACTTTTTCCCACAGAGCTTCACATACTTCCCAGACAATTCCTGTAATTGTAGATTTGCCAAGACGAAAGTTGTAATGCAGTTCTCCAAAGGAACAACCAGTACCCAGATAGCTGAAACAATATAATCTTGATTTGTATCGTTTTGTTAAAAAAGTAAGTCGCGGGCACCAGCTAGTTTAAAATAATGAGTGTCAATTATTTTATTTAAAATTTTTCAAATTTTTAATGAGTGTCTTCAATTATTTGACCGCTCCTGTATTTATAAGTCTACAATTTTGTTAAAGATAGTGATTTCTGTTCCAGGTGTAACATTACAAAAAAGTGGAAGAACATACGGGATGCTTATAATAAGGAATTCAAGAAAGGCAAATCAATTCCTTCTGGGTCTGGTGCATGTAAATGTTCAAAATACATGTATTTTAATCGGCTTTCTTTTCTTCAGAAGACGGTAGAAAACAAAGAAACGACCTCAAACATACATGAAGCCAAAAATGAAGGAATTCAAAACATTGACCAAAACCAAGATAATTTTGTTAATGCACGTGAAATACAATCAGTACCCAATACAAGGAAGAAGACTAAAATTACTTCAGAAGAGCGATTGGCTGACATATTAGAAAATAGCATTGAATCAAGGGATAAAATACAGAGACAATTACAAGAAAGTCTGTCAAAGCAAGATGATGATGATAAGCTTTTTTGTATGTCATTGTATAAAGAGTAAAAAAAAGTCCCAGAAAATAAGAGTTTGGCTATTAAAATTGAATTACTCCAGGTAATACAGGTTTTTTTGGCAACACGGAAGCGAACAGCTGATTTAAATTTGTTCCCGTAATTTTTATTCTGATTAATTAGATTATTAGTATAATTAAGTCTGAATTTCAATTCATCACTAAATAGAACGTGTAACTAAAGTGTAGTACTTATAAAAACAACGTTTTATGTGGTATTAAAGTGTAATATCTATTGTGGTTCGGTGACAGCTACCGGCGTTTATGTTAAACTTGCAATGTCGTCTCGTAAACAGGTACAAAACTATTACTTATCAAAGAACGTTTTCCTACAATAATCCCATTTGATACTGGTTTAAATATTTGAATAAGTACAAGTCTTAATTAAATTAAATTAAAAAAAAAATAACGTAGACATAACCTTAATCAAAGGTGACACAACTTCTTCTTTATTTAACTATTTTTCAACTTTATCGCTGTTAATCGTTCAACCTATATCTAGCTATAATTTTTCTCTTACGATCTCTGTTTCATCTCCTCTTCTAATCATGATTATGACCCGTAGAGCCTATGCTCGCCAGGAAGAGGAAAAACTCAGCCAGGCTTTGAGCGAACTCAAGACTTCTAAGGAGTTGTGTGACCGATTGAAAGGGGAAGCTGATGACAATGAAAGGGAAGTAATGGACTTGTTAAAAAGGAACCAAAACATGAAATCAGAAATGGCTCAGTTACATATTCAATACACTGAAGCCATGGATGCCCATGGCAGGCTCCAGCTCATTGTAGACGGGTTCGACCAGTGCAGTTCTGAGTATGAGCTTGCTCTTAACCGCATACAGTCTAATGACTGAACTTTATTGTTTGCCTAATGAAGCTGTTTTTCTAATGAAAAACAGCTTCATTAGGCAAACAATAAAGTTTCACTATTAGAATGCACTCAACATAACATCACTGCCTCGTTGAACCAAAGTCTGTTCGATGAGCTGGTGGTCATTGCGTTAAGTATGGTTTCTGCTGCAATTGACAATCAACCCACAGTCACTATAGATCTGACATGTGAAGACAACATTAAGCCTACTAACTTAACAAATGTAGCAGAAATAAATTGAAAAAATATGTAAGGATAAACAAATTTATTAGAAAAACCCAAAAACTGGTTCACAGGCAAAAATTTTTCATAAAAAATGTTAAATTAAATAGGGAACGCCTATCATTACTAGACAAATTAGATTATTATTCAAAAAAATGTAAAAACACCACTTTAAAATATGAAAATGACACACAAAACTTAAATTTTGTAATTAAAAATCTTAATCATAAATTAATATCAATGACAAACAAATACAATATCTCTGAAAAGCAAATGAGGGAATACATGCTGGCGATGAATGAGTTAATAGTGAGTGCTAGTTCATGTGCCTGTGAGCGATCACAATCATTGACCAACAACGGCTTGTCCAATAGTCAGCCCTCACCGGCTTGTTTGACGCCGGCATGTGATACTTCATTGCAACAAGGTTATACCTCTGATGGTTCCCCAAATAAAACTAAAGTTAGTGTAAAAACTCACAACTATGTACAAACCCAAATAAATAATGATATTGTGATATTTAGTGATGAAATTGGGAAAGACATGGGCCGGTTATTATCAAATATTTGCAAGGGAAAGTCAGTTACCAATTATTGTATGCCTGGCTTAAGTTATGTTGAGATAGTGACAAAGATTTCCACCACGATACAACTTTGATATTATTGATCAGTGACAGAGGAAATGTGAATCAGACCAGTCTACTTCATTACTATAACAAACTTTGTGAGCTAGACAGACAGATTGTTATGTTTACATTTCCCTATAGTAACAGTTTACCAAAAAAGGAAAATAATTTTAGGAACAAATTAAACATAATGTTAAATAATGTGACATTCAACAATAACAATTGTCATGTCATTGACACTAACAAGTATGTTAGTAAATATTTATATGTGACAAAATACAAATTGTATTTACCAATATGTTTAAAAAGACAAATAGCCTTATCGCTATACCTTTTGTTTATTGATATATCAGCCAAGAAATTGGCTAGTAAAACTGTTGCTTCTATTGAGCAATTATCTGACATTTTCATTGATTCAGCCAATAACTTGGCTACACAAGCTGACATTAATTTAAATTAGAAATTGAGACAACAGAGAAAACCTCTTGCATATTTAATGGAGATAATTTAAATTTAAATATTAGAATAAATCATCGAAATGTCAGAATAAGTTCTAACACAGTAAACCTGGTGCACCAAAATATTTAAGGTATGTTGAGAAAAGACATTGAAATTGAATTATTCATGAACTGTAACAACATTGATATTTTGTGTATTACAGAACATTGGTTAAAAAGCCATCAGTTCCTGTTTAATTTCAGTAATCACCAGGTTGGTAGTTCTTTCAGCAGAGAAAATGCAATACATGGTGGCTCATTGATACTGTTAACTAAACAACTTAAATTCAAAGATCGTAAGGACATAGTGAGCCTCTCTGTTGAGCAGACTATTGAAATAGCTTGTGTGGAGTTGGAGCGGCTTGTTGTATTGAGCGTGTACCGGCCTCCGTCATCGATTTATGATTGCTTTGAGAGTATCATGGATGATGTGTTACAAAAACTTGGTAAATTAGGAAAAAATATAATTGTATGTGGTGATTTTAATGTCAATTTATTAGAGGACTCATTGATGTGCCTAAAAATTTATTTCAGTCATATAACCTTGATCATTTATTTTAAGAGACTACTAGAATAACCGCCACCTCAGCTACAAGTTTAGATAATATATTTACTAACATATTACCTATTACTAGGCAAATTATAAGCCAACTGGATTCTGACCGCTGTGGTCAGCTGATTACATTTAGTAAGCAAGATAGAAAAGTGGCTAAGAGAGATATCACTGTAGTGCCAAAAACTGCCGGTCGCTTGGAAAGCTTTAAAAACAAACTTAATAGTCAATTAGCCTACTTGCCTTATAGTCATGATCCTAATGCACTATACAATTCCTTTTTTTTCATATATTGTAAAGAATTTAACTCAACATTTATACCCAAGCAGATCTCAGTTAATGGTTCTGCAACCTTCAGTGAATGGGCAACTAAAGGGATAATTAATAGTAGGATCAAACTTTTGAACTTTATGAGGAAATAAATTATAATAAAAGTAAAGAATTTTATCAATATGTTAAGAACTATTCCAAATTATTTAAACAAGTTTGTAGCGAAGCTAAGAGTCGATATTTAAGTTTAAAAATTAAAAATAGTCTAAATAAAATAAAAACGACTTGGGAAATTATAAACAATGATACTGGAAGGGATAGGAAGCGTAATTGTAAATACAGCCTTAATATTAACAATACAGTTATTGAAACGGATTTAGAGGTTGCAACAGTTTTTGAAAATTTCTTTGCAGATATTCCAGTCTCAACCACTAAATCTTTAAATTCATCACCCACTGTTGCTGAGTCCATATTGAAAGAAAATGTTGATATTTGTAACCATGAATTTAATTTCGACTATGTTAGTGCTCGGGATATTATTAAAACTTTCAATACACTCAATGTTAAAAAACAGCTGATCTATGGGGAAATTCTGTGGAGGTTGCAAAATGCATAATTAACACGGTAGCGCCTGAATTGGCAATAATTTTTAATAAATGTATTGACTGTGGTGTAATTCCTGACTCAATGAAGAGTAGTAAAATAATAATTTTGTTTAAATCGGGCAGCACATCAGACCCCACAAACTTTAGACCAATTTCTGTGCTTCCCACCTTTAGTAAAATATTTGAAAAATTGATGCTAGATCAATTGCAACAACATTTTAATAAAAATAAATTATTAAACAGTAAACAATTCGGTTTCACAAAGGGTCGATCGACTACCGGCGCTGGTGTGGAACTTCTTGCACATATTTTTGAGGATTGGGAGAAGTCACATGATGCCCTAGGTATTTTTTGTGACTTATCTAAGGCTTTCGCTTGTGTTTCTCATGATACATTGGTCAGGAAATTGCATCACTATGGTGTTAGAAACACTGCCTTGGATCTTCTTATTTCTTATTTGGATAGTAGGAGCCAAAGACTGGACGTTAACGGTAAGCGATCGCCGGGTTTTATTCTCACTATGGGAGTTCCGCAGGGCTCAATTCTTGGCTCTTTTTTATTTCTCGTATATATTAATGACCTACCTTGCCATATAAAGAACAGTCATGAAATAGTGTTATTTGCAGATGACACATCACTTTTATTTAAGCTTAAACGACAACAGACAGTTACTGATGATATAAATAATGCTCTCTCTAAAATAGTACATTGGTTTAGTGTTAATAATTTACTTTTAAACGAGAAAAAGACCAAATGTATTAGATTTCTGACACCTAACGTTAAGCAGGTAAAAAACCAATGTACTAGTAAATGGGGCGGAGTTGGATCTTGTGGACACCACTGTGTTCTTAGGTTTTACTTTGGACGCAAAGCTACAATGGGGCCCACATATAACCAAATTGTCGAAGCGGCTAAGCTCTGCAGCCTACGCGGTGTATAAAATCCGTCATTTGACTGATGTAGAAACAGCTCGATTAGTATATTTTAGTTATTTCCATAGTGTAATGTCGTACGGCATTTTGCTGTGGGGAAATGCAGCCGACATTCAGGCTATATTTGTGCTGCAGAAACGAGCCATTCGAGCAATTTATAACCTAAGTTCTAGGCATTCACTGAAGGATACATTTAAGGATATAAACATAATGACAGTCGCATCTCAATATGTATATGAGAACCTGATTTATGTCAAAAAGAATATTAACCTATATTCTAGACACAGCGACATTCTTAGAATAAATACTAGAAACAAAGACTTACTTATTGTGCCCAAGAAAGGCCAAAAAATTTGTAATTCATTTAAGTGCCAAAGTATACGTTTTTACAACAAACTCCCAAGTTATGTCAAAGAACTGAGTCTCAATAAATTTAAATCTTTTATTAAACAGAAACTCTGTCAAAAAGGTTTCTATAAACTTAAAGATTACTTGGACGACAAAAAGGCTTGGGATTAATTAAGCTACTCCAATGTACCCCCAGGCAACAAACTAGGTCCTCACCGGACACGGCAGCTTCAGGAGGTTCCTGTGTCGGATAAGGCGGGAGGAAACGTCCGGGTGTCACCACTGTGTGGATCGCCCGGAGGACACGGTGGAGCATACGGTGGAGGTCTGCCCGGCTTGGGCAGAGCACCGCCGTGTCCTTGTGGAGGCGATCGGCGGCAGAGACCTCTCGCGTCCGGCCCTGGTTCAGGCCATGGTACGGAGCGAGAGGGCATGGGCAGCCGTCACCTCCTTCTGCGAAGCAGTAATGCTCACGAAGGAGGAGGCGGGACGGTTGAGGGAAAGGCACGTTTCGCGCCCTCTCGCCCCTAGCCGCCGCAGGAGACGCCCAGGGCGTCGGGAATCCCGGGCGGATTTCCGGCCACCGTAGGCGCGGGCTTGCGGACGGGGAGCAATGGGTAGCTCACCGTCCGGTAAGGACCAGGCCCGGGTCGACGGCGCGTCGTATTCCACGCGCGCCTCAAAGAGATGTCGTCAGCACAAAGTAGGGGCCCACTAGGGCCGATGCCTGCCGGGGTCGCGGGAAGGTACTTATGGGTCACCGAGGCCCCCGCACCACAGGCAACAGGAAGGAATACGGGTGGGTTTTAGTCAGTAAGAGTCTGACACACCCTCCCGCTCCGCCCAGAGCGGGAGAAGATATTTGATGATTTCCCACCCTCAAAAAAAAAAAAAAAAGGCAACAAACTGATTTTATACTAAATCTATTTTTATACTAAGTGTGACATTTAGTCAGTAAGAGTCTGACACACCCTCCCGCTCCGCCCAGAGCGGGAGAAGTTATTTGATGATTTCCCCACCCCCAAAAAAAAAAAAAAGGCAACAAACTAATTTTATACTAAATCTATTTTTATACTAAGTGTACAATCTTGCGTTTAGATACTGTAAACGATAATTTAGTTCCTGATGTATCGATAGATGGCGTTGTACAATTATCACTATCCGCTGAATCGCGGTGTTAAGAGTTTCCCCAGAAATATGACCTCTTCGTTTATAGTAAAATAAATTGTCTTCGTCAAAGTAAACATTGGTTTTATTACATGGATTCTTGTGTACGTTGTGAATGTGAGAACGTTGTAGGCTTAATAGACTAGATCTTTTTTTCTTTAGACCGTTTCCTTTTCTCTTTTTTTTGTTAAGTACTTCTCGACAGGCCTACACTGTTCTCCCATATCTAATTTGTGTAATTTGAAAACATTGTAAAAGCCAATTATTTTTAAAAGAGTAACCGTGGAGTTTCTTGCCGGCTCTTCTCCATAGGAAACGACCAATTGGAACCGTGCACCTAGCTTCTGACGTTTCATAAGTGCCCATGTAGGTTTATGTGAAATAAAAATATTTTGATTTTGATTTTTGATTTTGATTTTGATGGTCATTCGAACCGGATTATTTCGGATGCCGTGACTGATGCACCGTGAGTTTTGGACAGTACGACAGTGGCGCCCCCTATCGGCGAAATTTGGACTTATTAAGTGCAATTTAGTGAAAAGTGTTTGTGACAGTGCAAATCATTTGGACAAACTGTGAGTACTTTAAAACATTTAAAGTTAGCGATTCAATCAAGTTATTAAAGTGGAAAAGAACTTGAATAATTAGCTTGCGTGAAGAGACTTGTAAAATTTCCATGCAAAAGTGTGATTAGACGGGGAATCCATGCCCAATTTTGGCAAAGTGAACACTTAGAAGAATTCACCAAGATTTTGAACTTGTAAAATTTTTAAGAAGTTTTATTAACAATTCTGCAATTTGGGACTTGTAATTTAAATTAGTTCTGGAATATAAGCAGATTATAAAAATGGATTCATTACTAAGATTGCAAGTAGATATTAATAAAAAGATGGAGAGAGGTTACATTAACTTCAAAAAGTCTCCTAAAGAAAGGGTTACCGTTAGCTACGTGGAAACAAGGTTGGAAAGTTTAGAGAAACAGTGGTCGATGTTTGAAGAGACTCATCGTAAAATAATATCCGAGGTTAAAAGAGAAGAATATGAAAAGTCAGAGTACAATTTAGGTGATATGTATAGTCAGTCGGAAGAGGTATACATGGATTACAAAGTCGAGTTAAAAGAACGTTTGAATAAGAAAACCACTTCTGATTGTGCGGAAGATAGCAACCAGATAACTCAGAATGGCGTGAAATTGCCTAGAATAGCGATACCTACATTTTCGGGTCACTATTCTCAGTGGACAACGTTTCGTGATCTTTTTCAAACATTAATACATAAAAACAAATCATTGGATAGTGTACAAAAACTGCATTACTTAAAAACTTATCTCACCGGCGAAGCTAAACTACTGTTGCGACACCTACCTATTTCCAGTGATAACTATTTACCTAGTTGGAACCTTTTAGAACATAGATTTAATAATAAGAAGTTTATAACGGATTGTATTTTCAAAAGATTCTTTAATCAAAAATGTATATCTACTGAATCATCAAATTCTTTGAAAGAACTTTTTGATACAACTAACGAATGTCTTAATGCTTTAAAAAACGAAGGTATTAATATTGAGAATTGGGATCTTATGGTTATTTACATATTGTGTTCTAAATTGGATAATGAGTCTCGCAAACAATGGGAAGCTAAAATTTGTAGTTCAATTAAGGAATTGCCTACATTAAAAGATTTTTTAGATTTTGTTGAGCACAGGTTTAGGTCGCTTGAATTTTTATGTACCGAAACACCAAAGAGCACTACCACAAAGTCACATCATGTTGTAAAAAATGCAAATGAGAATAAACCATCTTTATGTACCTTTTGTTCAAATAATAATCATAAGATAGGAAATTGTAAAGATTTTGCTAAGGAAGAATTGTCAGCACGTCGTAATTTTGTCCAAAATTCGGGTTTGTGTTTCAATTGCTTAGGTGCAAATCACATGGTAACTTCGTGTCGTTTGCCCACAAGATGTAGAATTTGCAAAAAGAAACACCATTCGTTGCTGCATTCAAATAATAATAGCCAATCAACTGATACCGGAGAACCAATCAAGCAATCAGTTGATAGTACCAATGTTGTTGAAACTGCAACAACATCTAAGGACGAGACCGAGGTAAGCAACATTACTAGTTGTTTTTCTAACACAAATTGTCAGGTTGTATTAGCAACAGCCTTGGTAAATGCAGAAACTAACTCAGGATCTAATATAACACTGAGGTCTCTAGTAGACCAGGGATCACAGGCATCCTTTATAACGGAGTCTGCAGTCCAATTACTTGGGCTTAACAGAATTAAATGCAACAGTGTTATATCAGGAGTGGGGGGTGAAGAGAACGCTTCACTCAATTGTAAACATGTAGTTTATGTTAAACTACAATCTCTCCAGGATCCTAACTTTACTGTAAAAGTCAAAACATACGTACTTCGGAAATTAACTTCATTTCTACCTGAAAGAAAAATTGTCGTTCAGCTGTGGCCCAACTTACCAGTTATGAAGTTAGCAGATCCGAAGTTTAACATGCCAAATAAAATTGATTTATTGCTTGGTGCAGAAGTCTATTGTCAAATTATAACTGAAGGATTGATAAGAGGTCCACCAGGAACACCGATAGCACAAAACACCAGGCTGGGTTGGGTTTTATCTGGCAAAGTGGGTGATGATAGTGAAACCAATACTTTGAGGTGCAATAGTACTATCATCACTATGCATACTAACATTTGCAATGAAGATTTTAATCTTAAACAATTTTGGGAGCTCGAATCTGATAACTTCAATCTGAGCAAAATTCAATTCACTCCAGAAGAAAAACGTTGCGAAGATATATTTGTGGAAACCACAAAACGCGATAGCTCTGGTAGGTACATTGTAAAGTTACCTTTTGAGGACACAGATCCGAGCTGTAAATATGGTAATTCACGCGATATTGCTATAAAGAGATTATTATCCTTAGAAAAACGTTTCTTAAAATCACCGGATTTAAAAGCGAAATACTCGGATGTTTTTTTTGAATATTTAAAACTCGGTCATATGCAAATAATACCTCCAAAAGAAATTCATAATCCAGAAGCAGTTTACTTACCTTATCATGAAGTAGTTAGAGACGATAAAACAACCACCAAATTCCGGATCGTATTTAATGCTTCTAGTCGCGATAACAATGGTGTTTCACTGAACAGTAATTTTATGGTAGGTCCAACTTTGCAAGATGATCTTAGGCACATTCTTATGAGGTGGAGGCTTCACCCTATTTGCTTGGTAGCTGACATCGTAAAGATGTATCGACAGGTGAAGGTGACTGACCAAGACGCAGATTATCAACGTTTAGTGTGGAGATCTGACTCTGCAATGGATATACAACATCTACGTTTAGTACGAGTAACGTTTGGAACTGCTTCAGCTCCATACCTAGCGGTAAGAGCGCTTCACCAAGTCGCTTACGATGAAGGACACCAATTCCTACTAGCATCTGAAAGAGTATTACACGACTTCTACATGGATGATCTCATTACTGGGTGTACAAGTGTATCAGAAGGAAAACAAATATTCTCAGAAATGACTAAACTACTAAGCAAAGGAGGTTTCGAACTGCAAAAATGGGCAAGCAATGATGATCAATTAAATAAGGAAATAAGCGAAGAAAGCAGAAGCAAACTAGAACTGAAAGAAAGTGAAACAATGAAAATATTGGGACTTACCTGGAATCGACGAACCGATAACTTCGAGTACTCTGTTCAGCTACCACTAATCTCGGAACCTGTAACAAAAAGGAAAGTAATATCTGATATTGCAAAGTTGTTTGACCCAATGGGTTGGATATCACCAGCAATCATAAAAGCTAAAATTATGATTCAAAAGCTTTGGCTTGCGGGAATAGATTGGGATGATAAACTACCACCTATACTATTAAATGAATGGATTACTTACCGTGCAGGACTTGTTGAACTTACCAAATGTCGACTCCCACGGTGGATTAATATCAAGGAAAACAGCACCATGGAACTTCATGGGTTCAGCGACGCATCTAGTGAGGCTTATGCTGCTGTGATCTATATACGTGTTGTTGATGATTCAGGAAACGTCTACGTTCATCTGGTAACTTCCAAAACCAAAGTAGCTCCAATTAAGCAAGTATCCATTCCAAGGCTTGAGTTGTGTGGAGCTGTCTTAGTAGCTAAATTGTTACAGGAAGTCTCAGTGGTGTTGAACGTACCAAAAGGTAACCTACGTGCTTGGACCGACTCAACCGTGGTACTGGCTTGGTTAAGCAGCCACCCAACTCGTTGGAAAACGTTTATAGCCAATCGGGTGTCAGAGATTCTAAATATATTAGACAGGAACCAATGGTCACATGTATCATCTCCTGATAACCCGGCAGATTGTGCGTCGCGGGGAATTAACCCGTCAGAGTTACCGATGTTTGAACTGTGGAAAACAGGACCAGTATGGTTGAAACATAGAACTGAAACTTATGATAAAAAACAAATACCAGATACTAATTTAGAAGAAAAGACAAAAAAGGTTTGTCATGTAACGCAGAATGAACAATTGCAGTTGTGGAACAAGTTTTCGTCTCTTCGTAAATTGGTTCGTGTTGTAGCATATTGCAAAAGATTTATCAAAAAGTTGAAAAAAGTACATAATCATAACTTACCTGTATGGTTAACTAGCGTAGAATTGAATGAAGCTCTTCATATATGTGTGAAACAGTGTCAAACAGTGAGTTTTCAGCAAGAGATAAAAGATATTAAAGAAGCAAAGATATTACAAAAGAAAAGCAAACTTACATCACTAAATCCATTCCTAGATGAATCGGGCATCTTGAGAGTAGGCGGTCGTCTGGAGAAAGCTGAAATAAGAACTGAAATAAAACACCCAATAATATTACCGTCAAAATCTCACCTCACTGATTTAGTCCTAGCTGAAACTCACCATAATACATTGCACGGCGGACCACAGCTCATGATTAATTATCTGCGAACTAACTACTGGGTCATTGATGCTAAGAACCAAACAAAAATGTTTGTCCGTAAATGCGTTGTTTGTGCTCGCCATGCTGCACAGACTCGGGTCCAACTGATGGGACAACTACCTTCAGCTCGAGTTACACCAATTAGAGCATTTTATCGAAGTGGTGTAGACTACGCAGGACCTATACAGATTCGCACTTCTAAAGGTAGAGGCCACCGGGCCTATAAAGGTTACATATGCCTTTTTGTATGTATGGCTACAAGAGCCGTACACTTGGAAGCAGTGAGTGATCTCACATCACAAGGGTTTATTGCTGCTTTTAAACGATTTGTTGCCAGACGTGGCCATTGCGCTGACTTATTCAGCGATAATGGAACAAATTTTGTTGGTGCCGCTCGTGAACTCCGAAGCTTATTCGCCCAAGAAAAGTCGACTTTGATGATAGAAATCGCCGAATGTTTGGCAAACAACGGCACTACATGGCACTTTATTCCACCACATGCCCCACATTTCGGCGGGCTATGGGAGGCTGGAATAAAGTCCACCAAACATCATCTACGACGCGTAATAGGTAGTGCGACTCTTACTTTTGAAGAGATTTCGACGCTATTGTACCAAGTAGAAGCTTGTCTTAATTCTCGACCACTATCACAAATAAGCACAAATTCGCAAGACCCAACACCCCTCACTCCAGGGCACTTTTTAATAGGTGAATCTTTAATTCTCGTACCGGAGCATAATTATGAAACATCGTCTATTTCATCATTGAAACGTTGGCAATTAACACAAAAAATGCTGCAACATTTTTGGCGTAGATGGTCTAGTGAGTATTTGGGTCAATTTTTACATCGTTATAAGTGGGCAAATAAAACTCCTGAACCCGAGATCGGAGATTTAGTTTTAGTAAAGGAGGATGGTCTCCCTCCAGCCAAATGGCTTTTAGGTAAAATCACTGCGAAACACCCTGGTTTGGACAACATTACGAGGGTAGTCACTTTAAAATGTAAAGGTATAACATTTAAACGACCAGTAACTAAACTGTGTGTGTTACCTGTCACTCAGTGAATTGATATACATATTTGTTACCATTATTAATAATTTTGTTAATGGTTTGAAATGTTAACTGTTGTGATCTGTTTGTATTTTTTTTTTTGTTTAAGTGTGTTTGTTCTTAGCCACCATGTCGTGCTGACTTAAAGCTTTGTTTTTATTTTTTAAACTATATAATACAGTCCATTTTATTCGAATGTGGTTGGTTCATGGTGGGCTGGAACAATGAACATTCTGTCCATAGTGGGCGGAATGTACAATCTTGCGTTGAGATACTGTAAACGATAATTTAGTTCCTGATGTATCGATAGATGGCGTTGTACAATTATCACTATCCGCTGAATCGCGGTGTTAAGAGTCTCCGCAGAAATATGACCTCTTCGTTTATAGTAAAATAAATTGTCTTCGTCAAAGTAAACATTGGTTTTATTACACTAAGTGTGACATTGATGATTTTGTTATATACACTATGACATTAATATTTACTTTTTTGAAGTATTATATTATTGTTTTTTAAATTATCGTGAATGTGAAGACTATGTGGATTATTGTTTTTATTATTTCTCTCAGTTAGTTTTCATCTTAGTCTGGCAGTTTGAGTCATTTAAGCGGCCTACTCAAATGTCCTTTCCTGTCCTTCTTTGGTATTGTTCGTCGAATCGTTGAGCTCCTTAAGTTCTGAGTTGAGCTGCACGATTACTGACAAGTGCGTGCACTGACTGGATAGGTCCACTCAATCTGTGTGGTTTTTTCCTCAAAAGACCATTTCAGACACCAATCTACATGGTCTTCACATGATCTGACCAAGATTATGTCTGCACTTTAAAAGAGACTGTGACCTCTGAGTTTGTTTCGGCCTTTCTTCTCAGAGTAGTCAGATAAGAAACGCCGAGCTCATCTAGTTTTTTTCTAAATATGATTGACGTGTAAAAGTGTTTGTATAAACCTACTTACAGAAAATAAAATCATTTCATTTCATTTCACAGAAAGGGCAGAAATTACCAGCGCCTATTCATATCACGAGCCAGCAGAACACGCCTAATGCAGTATTTTGGCAAAACCAACAATATTCAAACCCACAAGGATATTTTACTGGATATTCTACAATCGTACCAGGAGTCTCCATCGCCTTTATCATGCAATAGCACTGACGACTCACAGTCTTCTATAGTACAAAATATATATTCTGATGTATAAAATAAATATCTTACCTTAATGTAATCACGAGTTTTTCTTCTGGGGCCACGCTTGACCTCATATGGGTATCATTAGATGCAATTTGTTCACTGATCATTTCTAATAATTCATCAAATGAATTTATCGACATTCTCAAATAATTGAAGAATTTTGGTTCAAAACTTCTTAATTTTGGTTATAAAGTCTGAAACTGACCATGGGTGAGCCGATCACGTAATATTGGATGCACCCAATACTGCCGTTTCTTCTTTCTTTTTTTTTACGGAGCAACAAGTACACACATATTGCTTCTTCGACTTCCACAGATGCAGAATGTAATGTGGTAGTGTTTGAAGAGTTAGCACTAGTTCTATCCTGCGGCGATTCCTGTGAATTCAGCCTAACAGCTGACGATGTGGATGTGGTCGCATTATCGTCACATTTATCATGAATTAAATTGTTATGTTTCTTATTGCATTGCCTACAAGGACCGAACCAACACTCATCTACCGAATGACTAGCGCGTAAACAATTACAACATAACTTCTTTTCATTAATGAATTTAAATTATTTATCAGATGAGAATTCTAATGACTTAATCACCGATAATGCGCTGCCAGTAAGAGAAGACCGTAAATAATGGAATTTTTGCACATTATCTATTTCTTTAAAACTAGGGATGAGAGATAGGTAAGTATCGCGCTACTCTAACCAATGATCATAAGAGCCATCAAAGGAAGGAAGTGAAATTGTAGGTAATTGAATTTTACTAGAAACTTTAGAAGAATTTTGAGCGTTACATAAGCATAATAGTGGGTTTCAAAAGTTTCTCTCTCAGATAATTCCTTTTCTATTTGACTATCAGGGATTTTTAAGTCTATTTCATCCTGAATTTCTGAAAACTGCTGTAACAATAAATCTGCTTTTTGTAAACGCATTTGTAATTCTGTTTTAATTGATTCAGTAACAGACATTATTTCTACAGAGTCTACATACTTCATAAATAATCGAAATTTACCGCGAACAACACCTCTTCTTTTATTTAAATCTCTAAATATATCGTCACCACTACTAACACCCTCTTTTGACGGAGTTTTAGGCATTTTGAAGAAGTTTGTGGAAGACAATGGAAATACTTATTTGTAAAGATTGGCAAACGAAGTTGAGGGTAGTGGCAAAACAAAAATCCTTACGCGTTTTCAAATATTTAACGAGAATAAAACACTAGGATTTCACACAATATTAACACAAATGAAGCACTGAATATAGAAAAAGGATAAGGATGAAGAATGATGATTGACCTGTCCGTTTTATGCTGTTATGGTGGATGACTTCGCTGATGGCCTCGTGCGTCCGATTAATGCTGGTCGCAACAATTTCTTCTACTGCATCCAGCGATGAAGGTCCAAATGTTTGGAGATGAATGAAAATCTTCTTCGATAGTAATTAAGCGTATAATTAATGATTTCGATTTTACAATATTTGTGATGTTCTATGTGCGTGTATGTCGGGCGATTGAATTTATGCCATGCGCCGCGCGTGGAGGTTTCGGTAACACACCCCGCACTCCTCTCCTCTCCCGTCCAGTAGTGGTGGGCTCGCTCATGTTGATGATGCGTAGACACATTTAAAAGAGTCAACTTCACTCTGTTCCTCTGCTTGTTTATTATAACATTAATCATTCATGCTGCTAAATAGTCTCTCAACATCAGCATTAGAATGAGGCAGTATTAAGAGAGTAATCGCAAAAGTCGCTAATTCCTCAAATCTAGATTCCTATTGATCATCATTGAAATGCAATACTTCATTCCAAAATTTTCATTCCATTTCAGCAAATGAATTTGTCGCTCCTGCTATAAAATCTGCACTTTTATTTAACTGAGCCATTATGTCAATTAGATTTTCTTTTGTTGTGATTAAGTGCTTGTTCAACACTTAATCGAGAAATCTTTTTCATCAATGTCAAATTTTCCGGTAACCTGTTTTTTATTTCTTCAATCAGATTCTCTATCTTGAGTAAAAATATTAACTTTATTTGTAGGTAACGTAACTTTGTTGACCGGCATATCTATCAGGTTGGTCAGTTGAAAAGATACAGACCATACCAACAAGTGTGATGAGTTCACCACACTTGTTGGTGTGGTCTGTATTTTTTGACTCGAACATTTTATTGACTCTGTTTATTTCAATTAAAATTGGATATAAAAATTAAATATATGCGTAATTCATCTCGTTTACATACATGGAGTGCAATAACTTAACTATGGAAAAATGTGTTTTTAGCGGTAGCCATTACGTGTATATTCTCGATACAGCGGACTCTTTTGACAACCACCTTTCTGGCATGCTTGAATTATTTTTAGAGGTTTCTTTCCATCGTCATGGTTTTATATAACTCCTTATAACGAGATTGTCCGGAAGAGGAGCGACTAAACAAATCATATGTTTCTCTAATTAAAAATTCCAAATTTCTGGGTAAAAATTCCTTTGCAGCAGCTGAAACAGCCAGTTGCAAGGAATGGCACAAGCAACGCACCAAAATCAGGTGTAGTACCTCTTCTTTTAATTTGGTGAAGACTACTTCATTTACTCCAACCATCTGCATTCTGCAAGCAAGCAGCTGGCTTCTTCCTTTTTTGAATTTCCAATGGACTCTGGTTTAAACGGAATCTTAGGTTGCTTAGTTATAACTTGTAAAAAATAACAACTTAGTCAAAGATGTAAAACTCATCAATGAATTAACAATTATAACGCGCTCATCCCTATTCTAAGGTAGCGTAGGGCCCGTGAGGGTAGAAGCCTGCGGGGAGGGCGGAAACGCCTCCCCACACCGACCGCGGTGCGTTCGCGCTAGTAGGCCGTCGGCATCGGCATCGAAATTTCATCGAATGGTATTCAACCAGGTGAATCGAAATTGGCAGCAGTGTCGCAGTTTCCCATCCCTAGTAACGTTCATGAGATACGTCAATTTATTGGGCTATGTAGCTATTTTCGTAAATTTATAAAAAATTTCGCAATAATTTCGCGCCCAATAACAGATTTGACAAAGAAAAACGCTATGTGGAATTGGGGCAGTGAACAATTGATCAGTTTTGAACAATTAAAACAGTGTCTGTGTACAAAACCCATACTTGCTTTATACGACCCTCCACTGCCAACGGCGATTCACACGGATGCATGCAAATCAGGTATCGCAGGTATTTTGTTACAAAAACAGACTGATAATTCACTACGCCCCGTTATGTATTTTAGCAGGGTAACTAGTAAGGAAGAAAGCATGTATCATAGTTACGAGCTTGAAACGCTCGCTGTGGTCGAATCATTGCGCAAATATAGGGTGTACATTGTAGGTAAACACGTTAAGATCGTGACTGACTGCACGGCTGTTCGTGCCACCCTAACAAAACGTGACATTATCCCGCGTATTGCCAGGTGGTGGTTGTCAATCCAAGATTTTGATATGAGTGTAGAGTATAGACCCGGAGAAAGAATGAAACATGTAGATGCGTTAAGTAGGAACCCAGTTGATACTATGAATGTCAATCGCCTTGAAGTGTCAGACTGGTTCTATACCGTCCAGTACCAGGATGACAAATTAAAGCGAATAATTGACCAGCCTAGGGATGGCTCAGCTGCTACTGAAATAACCAACAATTATGTGTTCTTAAATGATAGGCTATATAGAAAGACATTGCATGGTGATCGCCTCGTAGTGCCAGCATTAGCTCGATGGAGGCTTATTCAAATGCACCATGATGATATTGGGCATGTGGGTATCCAAAAATGTACAGATTTGATTAAAAAAGATTACTGGTTTCCCAAAATGACTCGCTTTATTCAAAAGTATGTTAATGCATGTCTTAATTGTGCTTATGGTAAAGGTGATCATGGAAAGAAAGAAGGAAAATTGTTCCCTATTCCCAAACCCACAGAGCCTATGATCATGTTGCATATCGACCATTTAGGCCCCTTTTGCAAAACAGTGAAAGGTTATCAGTATATGCTAGTTATGACATGTGCTTATTCAAAATTTGTTATTGCTGAACCCACTCAAAACAGTCAATTCGGTAGAAACTATTAGAACACTTAAGAAAATATTTAGCTTATTTGGATACCCTGTTAAACTTGTAAGTGATCATGAGAAGGCTTTCACCAGTAGATATTTTAAAAAGTTTTCAACTGACAGACAATTTAGGCATATTTTGACCTCAGTTGCATGCCCGCGAGCCAATGGTCAAGTGGAACGGACTAACCGGACCATATTAAATGCGTTGCGCGCCACAGACTCTAGCGAGGCTACAAATAATTGGGCCAACAGCTTACCTGACATTCTCTGGGGTATCAACAATACCGCAAATGAAAGCACAACATACAGGCCCTATGATTTGATGTTTGCCAAAAGTGCTAGGCCACGTTGCGATGTCATTACTAACGAAAACATTTGTGAACCAGTGGAGGTTAGGCGTAACAAAGCTAGTGCTCAGTTAAGGGTAGCAAGCGATAGGATGAAACGTAACTTTGACAAAAAACGGAAAACAAGCCATATCTATAAAAAGAGTGATTTAGTTCTTTGGCGGCAAGCACCGACAAGCAGTGCCACAAAAGTTAACACTAAACTGGATGACATTTACTCAGGTCCATATATTGTAACCAAGGTTGTGGGTAATGACAGATATAGGATCCGTAGTATCAAGGGACTCCGAGATTACAAGGCCTTTACAGGCCTGGTTGCAGTGGATTCCTTAAGGCCTTATTGCAGTTCAGTCCCTATATATGACAGTGCCAGTAGTTGTGATGAACAACTTGAAACTGAAGACCTTATTGACCTGCTTGAAAGTTAACCAAGCTTTCTCCCATTGCGGGAGCAATCATTGTTTCAGGACGGCCGAATGTTACGCCTCACTGCCTCAGCCGATAACAGCGCGCCACTCGAGCCAGCCAATCCTAGCCAAACCAATCCACCGCCATAACTACCGCTCGCCTCCGGTGGGGGAACCGCTATATAATGTTTTGCGAGCTCATTTTCGCTCTCTTGTTGCTGCGATTGGACGACTAAGCTGAAACTCTGTTTGATTGTGTTTTGGATAATATTAAATCAGTGTGATTATACAGTTCTGCCTCTTTGTTTATGCCCTTCTATTACACTAGCCATACCCGCAGATACGGTTGTTGTGAAATGGTCGTAACAAGGTCTCCATCTCTTTCGGATATCTCTGAGCTTTCCTTCCGTTTTCTCTAACTTGTGTTTTGGCTTTCATTGTGCATGGGGCCTGCTCTCCTCTGCAGCGTCATCGGGTTGATTATCAGTGCTGGGCTTGCTAATCATCTCTTTTAAAATTTGTTCCCGAAATTCTAAAATACTTAGTTTTTTTCCTGCTCCAAATTTTTGGTGAATAACCCAAGCATTTACCAACATTTTGCCACAGACAATCTCAATGATTAGCTTTCGGTACCATTTTAGGGTTTTTCTAAGGCTGGTATAGTACGATGCCATCTGATCAGAAATATCTACCCCCTTTTTCGCATTATTATAATCCAAAACAGAGTCTGGTTTCGCTACGACAGTGTTTGGCCTCCAGCGATGTGGCACTGGCACTAGAGCTCCTGTATGATTATTGCAGGTCGAAAGCATATGAAATGTACGTTTGTCGGTCCATTTTATATATTTGACACCCGTTCTATTCTTCAGAGCCAACACTTGACCTTTTCTCTGCTTGGACTGTACTACTTGCTTTGGTAGATGCTTGTGGTTCTGTCGGACTGTGCCACACAAAAAAGTCTGCTTGTCCATTAGAGTTTCTGCTAGTGGTACGAGTACGCTTGTGTAAAAATTATCGCTGTAGAGAGTGCGACCTTTTTCTGTTAGCCCGTCCATTAGTTTCATAGTGATTTGTTGAGGGTGACCTAGACCTGGAACGCCATCAACTCGTCCAGTATATACTTTCTGGTTATATGTGTTACCATTGGGCATACAGAGCTTATAATTCTTTATTCCATATTTATGGGTTTTATTCGGAATATACAGACGAAAAATAAGCCGACCTCTCCAAGGTACCATGCGCTCATCTATTACAACTTCTTTGCCAGGTTCAACAGTAGATTTGTTGTTTCTGACACCATAAGGGATAAAATTTCGTCTGTCAAAAATAGCTTATATAAAATATAGGGATTATTGCAGTCAACATCTGGCACCAAAAGCTTCCAATCGTCACCATATTCTTCTATGGGTAAGATATTATTATTTACAGGAAACTAACCTGAAGTACTTGGTTGCACCTGTTCTTCCACTTCCTCTCCACCAGAAGTCGGATAAGAAGCATTGTCTTGATTTTGTTCATGGTCACTATTACCTGTATGTTCGTCATTACCATCCGATGAAACAGATGCGTTCGAACACTGCAATGGAACCTGGTGATGTGAGCATCATTGTGCATTTGCATTGTGCTTCAAATTTTCAACCGCAGGAGACTGATCACTTCTATTTGAGGGTATGTCGTTTTGTTGGTACACACTGTCTTGTTCGGCGGTACTATTTTGATCATTATGAGAAGCACGAACTTCTCGGACTTCTCGGATCTTCTTTTCGGACGCCAATCAAAAATGTCTTCTGTGCTTGAATCGTCGGACAATATTGATGGTCTGCGACGACTGGTTGATGGTTTTTGTCGTTCATTCCCAGAGCACTGATTTATATTAGAGTGAACATCGAAAATCTCTTCTTAACTTGAACTATTGGAAGTTATCAGCAATCTGTGACGTCGGGTATTATGAGACGGTAATTCATAATGCGGGTCCAATACGGAGTCGTCTGAATTCTCGACGAACACCTCGTCGTCGCTCTGCAAATCGGACGCCTCCCTCACCGCATCATTTTGCTCATTGCCAGAATTGTGACATGATCCCGGCCTTATAGGTCGATTATTATCTTCATTTGACATCCTTTTATGCAATAAACTCGCACACACAATCACGCGCAGCTAATTACGTACTCGTCGCGTCAAAATCGTGTTATGGCGCGAAAAATGCACAAAACTGCTCGGGCGTTGTTACGTCAGCGCGACACGTGCGGTTCTGATTTATGAGACAAAACTCTTTACTTTATATTACGATTACTAGTTTATTTGAAAGAGAGAAAGCGTAATTCCTGTCTAATCCTGTACGTGTCCACCAGCGGCGCACGCCGCCTGGCAAGACTTTTGGTTCATGGGGCGATTAAGGCCGGCTCGTGCAATGCCACGCCGCACTGTGCCGTATGTGCGGCGGCTGGCAAGCCGGCCGAGCACCGGATGGGGGGCAAGGCCTGCGCCCCACCCACCAAAGCCAGGGCCAGAGGCAATAATAATAATAATAATAATAATAATAATATTTATTTCCAAGTATATGGTACATTGAGATCTTAAATTAAACATACATTCACATATACTACCATTGCTGGTGTAGAAAAATGAAATAAGCTAAGTGCATGCAATAATATGCTTATAGACATTACGAGTACATTATGAGTTATAATAAATTATTGAAATTGTTTATTAATTTATATTTTTAGTTTGATACAATATTAATAATTTAGATTAATTGAATTGGATTATTTGTAATGTCAAAATATTAAATCATGCCAAAAAAAAAACAACATAGTTCCATAACAAAAAAAAAAAAAAAAAGTTATGTCAAAAATCAAAGTTCTAGTGTCAAAATATTTAATTATAATGTCAAAATACTAATAGCGTAGAATATTAATTACAATGTCAAAAAGAATGATTTAAAAATTCATTAACGGAATAAAAACACATATCTAAAAGCCAAGTAAACATTTTACATTTGAATTTAGTTATTGGTAACATTCTCAAGCCAGGTGGTAATTTATTATAAATTTTGATTGTCATACAACTGGCATTTCTGCTGTATAGTTGCAATCTCTGAGGAGGTACTAGCAATTTCCCGGCATTTTTTTCATTCAATCTTTGGGAGACTTGTTCATTCAATATGAATAAATGAGGGTATTTTTTTACAAATAAACAAACCTCAAAAATATACAGGCACGGGAGTGGAAGAATTTTTAATTCTTTAAATAATGGCCTGCAATGATCCAAATATTCTGCTCCGCTCATGACTCTGATACATTTTTTTGTACTTTGAATGCTCTGTCCACATCCACTGAATTACCCCATATCACTAGGCCGTAACGCAATACTGATGAAACATACCCATGATATGCATTTAGGACAGTTTGTTTACTGGACACCAGTCTTAGCTTGCGAAGAGCATACACAAATTTATCAAGCTTGTTGCATACTCTTTCTACATGTTCCTTCCAGTTTAGTTTATTGTCTATTATTATACCTAAAAATAAAGCCGATGGTCCTGGTTGCAAAATTGAATTATCATGTCGAATTGTTGTTGGTGTTACCGACATGTTGCATGTTTGAAATTGAACAATTTTGGTTTTATTAATATTAACATTAAGATTATTGTCTCCGAGCCATTTTATTACATTAACTAATTCAATGTTAGTATTAGTTTCTATGTCAGTTTTGGTGGTACATTTTATAGTCAGAGTCGTGTCGTCAGCAAATTGGATACATTCATATTTTAAACATTTTCTGAGGTCATTTATGTATAATATAAATAGCAAGCCCTCCGCCACCGCCGTCACCGCCGCAGCCGCCACCACTGCCACCGCCGCTGCCGCCTCCAACACCGCCGTCGTCGCCGTCGCCACCGTGGCCGCTGCGGCAGGCCCCTCTCAGGGGGCTGGGAAGGAGGCCCAAGAGGGGGCTGACATGGAGTGCCATTAATGGCCCCATTACGCCTCCACCAGGCGAACATCAACCACTGCGCCGCCGCTCAGGATCTGTTGCTCCAGAGCATAGCGCAGTGGTCGATTAATATCGCCGTGGTCGCTGAGCCGTACTTTGTCCCGCCCAGGGATGACTGGGTGGAGGACCTGAGCGGCTCAGTGTCCCTAATTTCGTCGGCCGCCGCCGGTACCCCGTCCCTTGAGGCCGTCAAGAGAGGACGGGGCTGCGTAGCAGCACGGTTCGGGGAGATTGTCGTGGTAGGGGTCTACCTCTCTCCGAACCGAACTCTTGCCGAGTTCCACAACTCCCTTGCGGAGTCGAGAGACGTCGTCGTCGGGTTTCGTTCCCTCCCCGTGTTCGTCCTCGGGGACTTCAATGCCAAGAATTTGGCTTGGGGTTCCCGGTTAACGGACACAAGGTGCAGGATGGTGGAGGACTGGGCTCTGGAGACAGGCCTGGTCGTCCTAAACCGGGGTTCTGTCCCCACGTGCGTGCGGATGCGGGGTGAATCAGTGGTGGACATCTCTTTCGCCAGCCCCGGTCTGTCGCCGCGTGTAGTTGACTGGCGTGTCATGGAGGGGGTGGAGACCTATTCCGATCACCGGTATATCCGGTTCGACGTCTCCGCCCAGACCTCGGACACGCCGGTCCGACGGGCCCCGAGTGGTCCGCGGTAGGCACTGAAGCAGCTGGACCGGGAGCTCCTCCTGGAAGCCTCGATCGTGCAGGCCTGGGTGTCACCACCGAACAGGCCTGCCGACATCAACGACGAGGCGGAGTGGTTCCGGGAGGCCTGTGACGTGGCAATGCCCCGGGTCCAGCCTGGACGTGCCTCGCGCCAGGTGTACTGGTGGTCGCAGAAGCTGACGGCTCTGCGCACTGCGTGCGTGGCTGCGCGACGCCGGTACACCAGGCACCGCAGGCTCCGTATCAAACCTCCGGATACGGAAGCCATTCAGGCGGAGCTGTACGAGGGGTACAGAGCGGCGAAGACCGCCCTCCAAGCGGAGATCCTGCGGGCCAGGGGGTTGGCCCGCGAGGAGTCGCTGGGGACTCTGGACAGGGACCCGTGGGGACGCCCGTACAAAGTGGTGCGGGATAAACTCCGCCCATGGGCTCCCCCGCTGACGCAGAGTCTCCGGCCCCAGCTTGTGGAGGACGTGGTGAGCGCTCTGTTCCCTTCCCGAGGGGAACACACCTCCCCACCTATGGCTCCGCCTGCTGCGGTGCCCGATACGGACCACACCGCCAACGACGACGACGACGACGATGCTCCGGAGGTGACCGAGGTAGAAATGAGAGCGGCGGTACACAGGCTTAATGCCAAAAATACCGCCCCAGGACCCGACGGCTTACCTGGGAAGGCCTGGGTCCTGGCCTTGGAGGCTCTCGGACCTCGACTTAGGGGGCTCCTAAGCGCATGTTTGGAGAGGGGCCAGTTCCCGCTTCGTTGGAAGACGGGAAAACTGGTCCTCATAAAGAAGGCAGGGCGCCCTGCGGACTCTCCGTCCGCTTATCGGCCCATTGTGCTGCTCGACGAGGTAGGCAAGCTCTTTGAAAGAGTCATTGCAGACCGCCTCGTCGGCCAGCTGGTGCGGGTGGGGCCGGATTTGGCGGAGAGCCAGTTTGGTTTCCACAGAGGGCGCTCTACGGTGGACGCCATCATGCGTGTGCGTGCCCTGACGACGGGGAATGCTGTTGCCCAGGGTGGGGTCGTCTTGGTGGTGTCTCTAGACATCGGCAATGCCTTCAATACCCTGCCCTAGAGTTGCATCAGGGAGGCACTCCGGTATCACTGGATGCCGACCTACCTCTGTCGTGTGGTCGAGGCCTATTTGACAGACAGGGCCGTCATCTACCCCGGTCACCAGGGAGTGTGGAACCGGCAAGAGATGTCGTGCGGTGTCCCACAGGGATCGGTCCTGGGGCCGCATCCGTGGGACATCGGATACGACTGGGTGCTGCGCGCCGACCTCCCTAGCGGCGTCAGCGTAGCACACTACGCTGACGCCGCACGTTGGTCCTGGCGCAGGGGAGGTCGCACCAGGCGGCGGCCGAATTAGCGGCACGCGGGGTTGCGACAATCGTCGAAAGGATCCGGCAATTGGGACTCGAGGTGGCCCTGCACAAGTCCGAGGCCATGTGTTTTCATGGTCCTCGGAACGCGCCACCGTTGGGGTCCCAAATAACGGTAGGAGGGGTTTCTATCGGCGTCGAGTCGACGATGAAGTACCTGGGACTCATCCTCGACAGCCGGTGGAACGTCGTCGAGTATTTCCGACGTTTGGCTCCCAAACTGGAGCGGGCGGGCGCTGCATTGAAGCGGCTCCTGCCCAATCTAGGGGGTCCAAACGCCTCCTGCCGGAGGCTCTACGCGGGGGTCGTGCGGTCCATGGCCCTCTACGGGGCTCCTGTATGGGCGCGCTCTCTGGCGCTGCGGCCAGCCCGCCGGTTGAGCGCGGCCCAAAGGGTCATGGCCATCCGGATGGTCCGAGGATACCGCACGGTCTCCTGTGAGGCAGCGAGCCTCCTTGCCGGATTGCCGCCATGGGATCTGGAGGCAAAAGTCCTCGCGCACGTATGGGAGTGGCGCGAGGAGGCGAAACGCCGGGGCGTAAGTCCGCTGCCGCGAGAAATCGCGGCACAGCGGACGGAGCTCCGGCGGGATCTCATGGCGTCATGGAAAGTACGGTTGTCGCAACCCAGTGCTGGGCACGCCACGATTGCGGCGATAAGTCCCCTCTTTGAGGAGTAGCTGGAGAGGCGCCACGGCGTCCTCACCTTCCGCCTGACGCAGGTCCTCACCGGACACGGCAGCTTCGGGAGTTCCTGTGTCGGATAAGACAGGAGGAAACGTCCGGGTGTCACCACTGTGCGGCTCGCCCGGAGGACACGGTGGAGCATACGATGGAGGTCTTCCCGGCTTCGGCAGAGCACCGCCGTGTCCTCGTGGAGGCGATCGGCGGCAGAGACCTCTCGCGTCCGGCCCTGGTTCAGGCCATGGTACGGAGCGAGAGGGCATGGGCAGCCGTCACCTCCTTCTGCGAAGCAGTAATGCTCGCGAAGGAGGAGGCGGGACGGTTGAGGGAAAGGCACGTTTCGCGCCCTCTCGCCCCTAGCCGCCGCAGGAGACGCCCTGGGCGTCGGGAATCTCGGGCGGATTTCCTGCCACCGTAGGCGCCGGCTTGCGGACGGTGAGCAATGGGTAGCTCACCGTCCGGCAAGGAGCAGGCCCGGGTCGACGGCGCGTCGTATTCCACGCGCGCCTCAAAGAGATGTCGTCAGCACAAAAGTAGGGGTCCACTAGGGCCGATGCCTGCCGGGGTCGCGGGAAGGTACTTATGGGTCACCGAGGCCCCTGGCAACACAGGCAACAGGAAGGAATACGGGTGGGTTTTAGTCAGTAAGAGTCTGACACACCCTCCCGCTCCGCCCAGAGCGGGAGAAGTTATTTGATGATTTCCCAACCTCAAAAAAAAAAAAATGGGACGGTGATGTACCACCGGTGGTCACATAAAGATTTGCGCCGTAGGATACCAAGTAGCTACTCATGAGGTGCCGGTCTGAACGTGTTAAATCATATCTTTGCAGGATCATTAACATAAGTTGCAATCTTTTTGGGGCTTCTACGAGTACTAGTGGTTTCTTAAAAATATTTATCAAAGGTTTATGATCCGTTTTTATAATAGTATTAATATTTGCAGTTATGTACTGACTGAATCTTGAACAAGCGAAAACCACAGGTAACATTTCTTTTTCGATTTGGGCGTATTTTTTTTTCTTTACTGGTTAAAGTTTTAGAAGCAAAAGCTACAACCTCATTGTTTTGATAAAGAGCTGCTCCAAGTCCCATGCTGCTGGCATCGCACTCTACTGTTAAGGGTTTATTCATATCATAATACTTGAGGGTTGGTAGACTAGTTAAAGATGAAATAACCTGATCAAATTCTAACTGTTCCTTTTCTGTCCATTGCCATAAAACATTTTTCTTTGTTAATGCTCGTAAATAAGTGACTTTTAAACTTATGTTTTTAATGAATTTACTCAGGTATGTTACCATTCCTAGCAGTCTTAATACATCCTTGGAGTTTTAAGGTATTGCTATATTCTTGATAGCTGTGATTTTCTCTTCCTCAACCTTTAATCCGGCATCAGTCAATACATGGCCATAAAACTTCACTGATTTCTGTAATAAATTTAATTTATCTTTATTAAGCTTGCAATTATTTTCTCTCAATATTAAATTATTAAAAGGTTTTCTAAATTACTATTATGGTTTTTTATTGCATCCTCGGTCGTAACACCTACCCCATATATTAAAATATCGTTAGCCATTACTTCAATACCTTTGAGACCATGTAACGTTGACAATAGCTTTTGTTGGAAGATTTCTGGTGCAAAAGAAATACCAAAGGGGAGCCTTAACCACCTATGTCTACCAAATGGCGTCCAAAAGGTAGTGAGTTTACTACTCCTTTTATTGAGCCTATTATGTCAAAATCCTTTTAGTAAAAAACTTTAGCTTTACCGAGTTCTGGTAAAACTTCTTCCAGGGTTGTGAATTGAAAATGTGGTCTTTTAAGGGCCTTATTCAATGGGATAGGGTCCAAGCAGATACGGAACTTTTGCGTTTACGAACAATAAATATATTGTATTCCTCTTTAACAATAATATAATTTTTTACTAACCTGTCCAATTCCTCCTTAAGAGGTGCTCTGAGTGCCATAGGCACACGACGTGCTGGCTGAATGCGGGGTGCAACATTTTCATCAATTTCCAAATCAACAATTCCTGGTAACTCGCCATAACCTTCAAACACATTCATTATTGTATTTGTTTATAATATTTTGTGCTTCCTTAGCACTTTCACTGCCCACTGATACCGCATTACAGTATTTTATTAACCCTAAGGCAACACAAGCAGACTCTGATAATAGAGGTTGATGACTAACATTCACAACATGAAAATGAATAACAAACTTTCTGTTTTTATAAATACATTCAACATCAGTCACACCTAATGTCTCTATGTCTGTTTCATTAAAACATTTTAATTTTAGATCAGTCGGATGCAAAGGTTTCAGGCAGTCACTTTCACAAAATGTATTGTATTGTTCAGCACCTATTACACAAACATGAGCTCCAGTATCCAACGTACAGAAAACATTCATTCAGACGTTATTAAACTTCAAGCAGAGTTCCACTTCCTTGTGGCCAGTGTTGATTTGTCCTGATTTTAGATATCGACGGTTAAAAGGTAATAGGACATAAGCGACATTTTAATCGAAAATGAGTTATGAATGCCATCCTACTTAATCTCTTTTTTTAAGTAGGATGGCATTCATAACTCATTTTCGACCAAAATGTCGCTTATGCCCAATTACCTTTTAACCGTCGATATGTATATAAGTACTGTTATCGATATGTTACTAATATGTATATATTGTGTTATATGTGTTACTGGTTTCTTCCTCAGAGTCTTCTCTATGTAGTTCTTTCGCTATTTTGGTCTTCTTACATACTTTTTTGGAATGATTCCTACCTTGCCAATTTTCACATCGTTTTCCCCAAGCAGGACAAATTTTCGTTTTGAATACATGCTTCTCACCACAAAATTTACACAGTAATGGTCTGCTGTCCGTTAATGTATGTTTTTTTCAATTTTCTGAATCTTTTGCAATACTTGTTTGGAACACAATTTCTGAAGTTGTTCAGTTGTTGCTTCGGCTGACTTGCAAATATTTATAGTTTGGGTGAGATCCAGTTGATCTATCCGTAATAATTCTTTTTTAATATCCGGATGTCTAATGCCCACCACAATTCTGTCTAGTAGCACTTTGTCGATCGTATTGGTACTGTATCCACAAGTTTTAATTAATTTTCTTAATTCGAATATATAGGTATCTATGTCTTCGCCCTCCGATTGTGATCTTTTGTTGAACAAGTACCGGCTAGAGATTACGTTGCGTTTCTTCCTTATTTTTTCTGCAAGCTTCTCAAATATCTTTGCCTCACTTTTCATATCTTCATCATCAAGTCCGAAATGCATGTATTTTTTCATGGCAGCATGGCCTATAGCATTAATAAGAAGTGTAGGTCTTTGTTCTTTCATCAGACCTGTGGCTGTAGCATAATTTATCCACGTGGTCTTGAAAAAAATCTAAGATTTCTCCCGGATCTGCCGATTCTACATCAAGAGGCGCAGGCCATGGAACTTGTATCCGAGTTTTTTCTGAGGCCTTTCTTTTTGCAATTGTGTTTGCATTAGTTTAAATATTTCACATTGCTTTTCAACAATTGCGGTCAATTCTGGATTGGTAACCATTTTGTTTCACAACTCGTAACCGTTCCACCCCGTAAACTGCAATGACGACACCGATGATACGAATGTTTACAGTTACTATTTGCTTTTCGAATATGTGTCTTGTTGTGCCTAATTTATTTCTGACACCATGTTAATAAAAGTCTTAATACTTCTTTTATATTTATTGTGCACAACCTTGGATGATGGAGTCCTAGATCCTCGATTCATGGTCGGCTTGCGACGGCTCTCGAGTCGTTCCCTGCATCACAAATTGTACCCGGGGGGGTCAAGTCTGTATGTAACCAATGCCAACGTCGGGCAAAAGGAACGAAAGAGAGACAACGATATACGCTAGACAGAGAAATCACTATTAGTGTTTTGCTTGACTAGATTAGAACATTCCTAACATATTGGTAGAATTTCTATTGTTACGGTGAACGGTGTTGACCCCGTTTCTAAATAAATAAATAATTATTTATTTTATGGATAAAAACATGTGCTGCGCGCACATCTGTGACTATTTTGTGTTATTAATTAGAAAAAAAAAACTTTTTAGAAGCAATCAATACTTTTATTCCTAACATATTGGTAGAATTTCTATTGTTACGGTGAACGGTGTTGACCCCGTTTCTAAATAAATAATTATTTATTTTATGGATAAAAACATGAGCTGCGCACATCTGTGACTATTTTGTGTTATTAATTAGAAAAAAAAAACTTTTTAGAAGCAATCAATACTTTTACTCTGGCAGCACCTGAAATCGGAAAAATATGGCGGTTTAGTGGACGCGACATTGTTAATGTTTTTCTCTGGTTTTTTAACTTGTGCCTGGACATTTTAACAAGTTGTAGATACTCATTATTTTGTTTTGTTATTATTTCGTGCTGCTGTGTTTTTAGTTTTGTGTGCCTGGACAATTTTACGAGACACTCATTATGATTGTTATTTCTGCTTGGACACTTTTACGAGAAAGAGACTCATTTCATTTATTTAGTGTACGTGTATCTGTGCATTATTTGTTAAAACGTCACGCCATACGCGCTATGAACTTAGAAGAAAGTGTGCTAAGTGTAACATCACTGCAGCAGAAGATAGAAATTTGAGTTTCCACAGATTTGCTCTTCCTACGATGATAAAGTAAGTAATTAAAAGTTATCCTCAATTTTTATTAGTTTTCTTCATTATGTAGCTTAATCATTTCATTTAAAATTAACAATAAAACACAATAAACATATACTTTACCTTGTACGGGCCTATAGAGTCCCGGACTATCAATATTTTGTTGACAACTACATTTTTAAGGTACATTCTACATTTTTCAAATATGTAAAAAGTGGTTACTGAAGTACTGAAGCAGCAACAATCAGTTAAAATTTACTTTAATCCCACTATATAATAATATTAGTAGAGTAACTTTTTGGGGGAAATTAGGAACAAAGTAGATTTCCTAGACTGGGTAGATGAAGTAGTTGCAAGTTAAACCATGAGCAATAATATAGTTTTAGATATACATATTTTCAATTATTTCAGGGTGTTGATAATTTGGGTGTAGATGATAGGAGAATTAAGCAGAACTCGGAAAGATACACATAAAGGTATTTATTGTATATAGACACATTGACATGGCGGAGTTAAGTCAGAATAAAGTAATGCCAACATCCGGTACAAAATAAGGGAAACAGTAAAGCCAACAATAAACAATAATGGTTGCGTTCTCAAATCCCAACACTCCCTCCGGAACGCAAACCCATTTTATTTATACAATACAAATTTTTTTTTCAAGTGTTACCCCTTTGGTTAAATTATCAGCTACCATGTTACAACCATTTACAAACAAAAATTTTACTTTGGATTTAACAATATTATCTCTGAGAAAATGTAATCTTATATCTATATGTTTAGTCTTAGGTTTATAACAGTCTGTTGAAGCCAATTTTATTGCACTTTGGTTATCACTGTAAATGACTAATGCACTGTCCAGACCTTGACCAAGTTCTTCTTGAAATTGCCGAAGCCACAAGGCCTCCTGGGTCGCCGACCCCATCGCCATGTACTCAGCCTCTGCTGTAGAGAGCGCCACAGTCTGTTGTTTACAGGAGCTCCAAGATATACAAGCATTTTGAAAAATAAATGTGTAGCCGGTGCATGATCTCCGATTCAATGGGTCACTGGCCCAATCTGCATCACAATACCCAGTTATTTCTCTTGAGTCTTTTTTGACATAACATAACTTTAGATTCTTAGTTCCTTGAAGATATCTCACGACCCTTTTTACTCCAAGCAGTGTTGAATTTCTGGATCATTACAGAACTGACTTAATTTATTGACCGCATAGGTGATATCAGGTCGTGTGACTTGTGTCAGATATACAGAGTTGATATGAGAGAGGGGCATTAAATTACACTACGTATACTATACGTGCTTAGTATTAATTCAATACGGTACAAAAATAAGAAGCACCAAAAATGAGGTTTTTTTTTTCAAACAAACTAAATAGCTTACAAATCGGAGTAAAACGCAAATACTCTTTATAAATAAATTTAACTGACCTTAGATACCTAGGTAACAAATTGGCAACGTCGCACGCGCGCGAGCGCGGCGCGGCGTGTGTTCTCTCGTGTCAAAGCGGTCGGCCGGCGCGCGGCGGCGCCCTACGCCTCCGCGAGCGCTGGCTTTTATGTTAGTTTTTGAAATACGCGCACAACAACAAAAACACTTAAATTTTTAAATTCTCGATGTGTCCTCCATTAACATTAATGCACAAATTATACCGACGGAGAATATTGTCATTTATTTTTCTAATTAAATCACTGTCCATCGCTAAGCACTTTAATTTATGAAATGCTAAAATAATCCTATTTTTTAGTTCATCAATTGTATTTACCTCTGAGGCATACACTTCACCCTTAATGTACCCCCACAAAAAGAAATCCATGGGAGTGAGGTCTGGAGATCGTGGTGGCCACCGAACAGGTCCGAATCGACCGATCCATTGCTGCCCAAACATTTCTGTGAGCCGCTCCCTGGAAGCCATCACAGAATGTGGAGGCGCTCCGTCCAGCTGGTACCACAACTTGCGATGAACTGCTAAAGGCAGTTGGTCAGTGTACTCGGCCACAGGACCACTTAACAGTTCTAAAAATTTCGCCGCTGTAAGGGTGCCGTCAATAAAAACTGGTCCGATAATATTATTATTATTATGGATACCAGCCCACACATTGAGAGAAAATCTGTACTGGTGTTCAGATTCTCGAAACACGTGTGGATTTTCCGAACTCCAGTATCGGAGGTTTTGCCGATTCCAGATGCCGTTCCGAGTAAAAGTACTTTCATCGGTCCATATTAAATTGGATAAAAAATCACCGTCTTCGGTTGTTTTATTTAGAAACCATTGGCAGTAACTGTTCCTGACCGGCAAGTCTCTCGATAACAAAGCTTGCACCTTCCGATATTTATAAGGTTTGCGTTTGTTACGTTTTAGAACCTTGTGGATGGTTCTATGACAAACCCTAAACTGCCGGGCCGCTCGGTGGAGACTCGTTGTCGGATTGCGGGAAAAATGGTCTAAAATTCGTTCTTCCCAAGCAGCAGGTATTTGCCGCGGTGGCACTCCCTCTTGTTGTGGCACTATACTTTTATTGTCCCGTATTCTTTGTACTGCTAATTGTATGGTGCGGGCGTTTCTAGGGCAATTGCGTCTGTCACCATACCTCTCTCGGTATGTTCGCAGAGCTTCAGCTGCGTTTCCACGGCATTCGCCGTAAATTAAAATCATGTCTGTGTATTCTGACGCCGTGTAAGTTACACGAGGCATTGTGGAACACTTTAATTACACACACACAACCAAAGTTTAACAAAACAATCACAGAAAAAAACACTACCTAACACTAAATAATAATAATTCCAAGTTACGTGTCCTATCACAATAAAAAAAGAAGTACTGTCTGTCTTAAACTTATTTAGTGTCCTATCACAAAAACAAAATTACAATTGTCAGCGCGCGAGTTCGACAAAACAAAATCAGCGCAAGAGGTTCCGTCACCAAAGGGTAGCACCGGCGAACTGAGAAACAAGTTTTTTAGGCGCCCCACTTACCGATCGCTAGGATCTAAGACGCAAAACAGTGACCTATTTCTATTTCTTTTACGCGCGGGATGTTTTGCTATGATTGTCACTGTCGCAGTGAAAGTGCACGTGTGTGTATTTATTTTGCTTCCTTGTTTGCATTGCCATTTTTTAGCGAAAATATTTGGTTATACTTGTGACTAGCGTCAGAGCGGCAACAACGCATCGTAGGTATACTCAAAATCGTTTTAAGGTGCATGACCTATGCGTATAGACATAATCAGCTGTTAGAAAAGATACATCGTGTTCAAACGGGGCAAAAACTTAAAAAATCATTTGCGACTAAGCTACTGCTCCTATTTAATTGATTTTTGGTACAGAGCTTGAAAATGGTACCTAGTTTATGCTGTTTAAAGGAAAGCCTCTCTGTCGTATCAACTTTGTATAAGACAGCCCACCGCTTCCCTGTATGGAAAATTGCTATCTTCATTTTTCGATTTCTGATCGAATTTTGTATTTACCTCTATTGGAGTGCGTACTGGTTTGCAGTCAGACATGCCAAAGCGTTCCAACACTAGGTTAATATATTTTTCTTGATCTATCATAATCACACTTGCCTCACGATTCCTTTTTATATTCATGCCAATACATTGCTGTAACTCACCTAGATCTTTCATGCAGAACTCAGCTTTTAATTTTTCCTTTATATCTATTGCTGTTTTCTTATCATTCGTAAAAATCATAAAATCGTCCACCCATACTGCCATAAATATCATTTTTGATTCATTTACTAAATAATAAATACATGGGTCTATTCTTGATCTTTGTAATCTAATTTTAAGTAGAATATTGTTCAATTTCAGATTCCACTGACGGCTAGCTTGCTTGAGCCCATATATTGATTTATGTAGGTGACATACCTGAGCATTTTTTACATAACATTCTGGTTACGACTTGTAAATTTCGGTGTCTATGTCATCCTGTAAAAATGCACTTATGGCATCCATCTGAATCATTTCCAGGGCATAATTAGCAGCTAGAGCAAGCAAGAATCGAACTGAGGTGTATCTTACCACAGGAGCATAGACCTCGTCGTAATCATTTCCCATTCTTTGTGCACACCCCTTAATTACCAATCTTGCTTTAAAACGAACAATATTTCCTTTCTCATTAGTCTTACTTTTAAATACCCATTTACATGGCAAGGCCCTTTTACCTGATGGCAAATCTACCACTGACCAAGTTTTATTCTTTACTAAGGAGTCATATTCCTCCTGCATTGCCTTCTTCCACTGATCAGCATGAGCAGATGTAAAAGCTTCATCAAGAGTCTGTGGGTCATTCAAATCAAGTATTGGACAAAAATAACTCACATCCCGATCATCCTTTTTTGCATTGACAGCTCTACGTGGACGTAAATTTATATTGCGTACTGGAGTTGAAAAATCAACTGTTTCATCCGGTATGTATGATGAATCATCATTGTCATCTGTCAGATAGTCATCACTTGAACACTGATCTGAGTTGTTTTTAAGTTCTTCCTTGCAGGGTTCTTAAGGTAACTGCATTTCAGGACCACTGTTAGATGGACATGGTAAGTACACTGCCTGATCAAATTTTTGTAAATTTTCTAAAAATGCTACATCTCTACTTTTAATGATTTTATGAGTGTTTGGATCAAGTAGTCTATATCCTTTACTAGATTCACAATAACCAACCAATATAAATTTTCTAGATTTAGAATCCCATTTCTGGCGTTTTTCTTTAGGTACTTGAAACATAACTTCAGAACCAAAAATTTTTATATTTGACAAATTTGGTTTCTTGCCAGACCATTTTTCCATTGGAGTTTTGCCATCAAGTGATCTTGTGGGTGATCTATTAATTATATAAGCCGCTGTAGCTAGCGCCTCTCCCCAAAATTCTTTTGACAAATTAGCATCAAACAACATACACTTAGCTCTCTCCACCAGTGTCCTGTTCATCCTTTCTGCAAGGCCGTTCTGTTGGGGTGAGTACGGGGTACTTGTTTGATGTTCAATTCCATGCCTACTTAAGAAACTATCAAATTCTTTGTTACAGTACTCTTTTCCATTGTCTGACCGAACAATTTTTATCTTTGCACTAAGTTCATTCTCAACTTTGTTTTTAAAATCTTTGAATACTTCAAGTATACTTAATTTATTTTTCAATAAATAAACATGAACTTTTCTTGTAAGATCATCAATAAAGGTGATAAAATACTTCATACCTCCCAATGATACTTGTTCCATCGGTCCACATAAGTCGGTGTGGATAAGCTGCAGTGGTTGTGAAGCTCTTGAACCAATATTATTAAAAGGCCGTCTGCTCTGTTTACTTTGGAGACAGGTGGTGCATGTGATGGGACCTTCACTTTTCTCAGGAAATGGATCAACTCCCTCTACACACTCCGGTAACCTATTAACATCTGTAAAATTCAAGTGTCCCATACGCCTATGCCACAGGACAACATAATCTAAGTTATTGGAGCATGTTAGGTTCGAATAAACTTCTCTGTGAGTGTTTAACTGATACAAATTGTTTACTAGTGTGGCTGAACACAGGAATTTGTTTTCTTGATCATAAATATCACAACATTTGTCTCTAAAGTTTATTTTACAGCCATTTTTCACCATTGCACTTACTGATAAGAGATTGGCAGCGAGTTTAGGTATGTATAGAACTTCTCTTACCTGAATTTTAGTTTGTTTATTACTATTCATCAATAAATTAACCTTTCCCATACTTTCCACAGGTAGCGGTGTCTTACTGGCAACAGTTATGGTTGGTATCGGTGGACTTGTAACATCATACATCCAATCACATCTATTGGTCATGTGCATTGAGGCACCTCATACCAAAGGTCCGGATTCATTGTCTGTGAAGATGCTGAGAATGCTGCAACAAAACTTTTATTTGCATCTACTTTTTCTGTATTCTTTTTCTTCGGAACACGACAATTCTTGGCAAAATGTCCATGTTTGTTACAGTTATAACATCGGGGCCCTTTATGATTTTGAGCCTTGGCTGTATTTTGATTCCCGTGAATGGCTGCTTTTCTAGTGAAGAATACTTTCTGAGCATTGAACTTCCAACTTAAAGTTTTGTTTTCATTGAATCTGCACTGATCTTGATCCCTGAGCTCTCCAAACCCATTATCATTGGCTTATAAGTTTCTGGTAAGCCTGCCAACATCAGTGTCCCGAGCCATTCATCGTCAATGTCAAATTTAATGTTCCTAAGTTTGTGAGCGGTCGACATAATTTTGTTCACATAGTCATCTACGTTTCGTGAGCCGTCCAATGTAGTTGTGATGAGGTCTCTCAACAAGGCTGCTCTCCTGTATAACCCGCTGTCATCAAAAGCCTGTTGCAAACTGTCCCAGACTTCTTTACATGTAATCGCGCTCTGTACATGTACATAGTTGATAGGGTCTAGCAGTAGAATAAGTCTCGATTTTGCCTTTGTTTCCTTTCTTTCGTCGTTGTTACTTCCTTCAATACAGCTCCATAATTCTTCAAGTTTGAAATAAGCTTCTACTGCGAATTTCCAACTCGCATAATTGTTTCTTCCGACGAGTCTGTCTATGTGAAAAGGATTGTAACTAGTATTGGACATCTTCTTCGTATAATATAAATTTTTCGATGAATATTAAGATGACTGACCACGCCGCTCCTAATAGGTTAAGCGGTAACCTCAAAATGTATGACGGAATAAATACGACGGTCGGTTCTTGTTAGTTCTGTCTGAATTTTCACTTTAATCAACCACGCTCTGCTACCATGTTGATAATTTGGGTGTAGATGATAGGAGAATTAAGCAGAACTCGGAAAGATACACATAAAAGTATTTATTGTATATAGACACATTGACATGGCGGAGTTAAGTCAGAATAAAGTAATGCCAACATCCGGTACAAAATAAGGGAAACAGTAAAGCCAACAATAAACAATAATGGTTGCGTTCTCAAATCCCAACACAGGGCACGTGTATGGGCTGAATACTGTTACCCTACTGGACAATGGTCAACTGAGAAATCACTAAGAGACTTGCACTCGCAACACAAGATGTTATGCAGTAAGCACTTTGATTACTCCTCGTTTACTAGCAGTGCTAGGATAAGATTAAACAATTATGCCATCCCAATTGGAACGCAGGACTTATTGGTGAAGTTTCGCCAGGAACAATGTGCAACTGCATGTGGAAGTGGCCAAGTTACAAATGTCTCAGTTCAAAAATATCAAGTAAGTTAACATTAGTTACTATACTCGTATTAAAAAACTAATATAAAACTCAAAGTAAGAAATAATAGGCATTGTCTGGGTATGGCCATTTCATCATAGATGATTGAGGTCAAGAGTGTACTCGTATCAGTAATAATAAAAACAGTTAATAGCCCGACCAACAAAGTCAAAACTTGTGGAAAGAACTTGTGTAAAAGCCAATTTAGGCACCGTTTTAGGGGAAGGTGAAAAACCTAAATAATATAATAAAAGTACTGAAGGGGGCACCGCTATTTAACTTGCAATGTATTTATGTAACTATGTTTGGTCGGGTAGAATCTTGCAACTCTATTTTGAAGCACAGATCTCTTCAATTATATACACGCTTTAATTATGATAGTCCCTTTTAAAGTCTACCATGACCTGGCTGCTGCATACAGGATTTGCTCCAAACTAAGGAACTCCTCAATGGCATACAGTACAGACACGAAATTCTATATACGCTTTAGTTATCATAGTCTGTTCTAAAGTCCACCATGGCGTGGCTGCTGTACTCAAGATTGGCTCCACACAAGGGAACTCCTCGACGGTACACAGTACAGACACGAAATTTTATATATGCATTTAAT
The DNA here is from genome assembly GCA_905333075.3 of Atethmia centrago. NCBI lineage: Eukaryota > Metazoa > Arthropoda > Insecta > Lepidoptera > Noctuidae > Atethmia > Atethmia centrago. The sequence goes on from HG995368.1 coordinate 19,699,303, forward strand.
TATGATATTCCGTTTCAGGTGCTAGTAACAATGGAAACTTCATTACCTGTTCAGATGCCAACCATAGGCAACCCAACCACATTTTTACCTGTTCAGGTGCCAGCCATATGTGAACCAACTACTGATAGCCTGAAGGTTTGTAGTATACTAATTTTACTCACATTTATATACAACAATAAAACCTGTGAAACTTTTGATCACATATTCTTAATGAATTGGATGATAATGATGCTTTGTTTTACCTTTTTATCGGCGTGATTAATATGTATACCTGTGCCAAATGAAAGCTTTCTAGTACTTTATTATGGGACTTAGTTGCCTGAAATAGAGGATTTTATTTTTATTATTATTACTAAGCGTCTCTGAGCTACTGCGGGAACAGACAGACGGACATGGCGAAACTATAAGGGTTCCTTGTTTACTACGAAACCCTAAAAATAAGATGCATATTTTAAATTAAATTTATTACGGGGTTCACATTATCCAAAATATGTAATAATAGGAGATGAAACATTCTGATAATTTAAATGTAGAAACTAGTCTTGCGTCGGTAGATGCCGGAAGTATAAATACATGCGACCAACTTGCATCTTTTCTACATGGTCGTTTAAGTAGTTCTCATAATACGAATCACGGCGCTGTCAGTGAACATAAGGTGTCTCAATCCTCATCTAAACGAATCGATCTAGGAAATTCATTGAAATCGGAACAGTCGAGTCGTATTGCTGTGTCAAATCAAAGTTTAACGGCTATCAGAACCACAAAGCAGATAACTTGTTTCGGATGTGGGCAATCACGAACGTAATGAGTGTACAGAAATTTGTAAATATTGCAGTAAGAAGGGACATTCAGAAAACTATTGTCGAAATAAAAAATCTGACGAAGTTAAAAGAGAAGTAAAATTTGTAAAGTCTGATGAAAATCAAAATAAATTTAATAAAATTGCCTGTATATTGCTCTTCCCAAAAAGTTTTTATTGATATGGGCAGTGATCGTTCCATAATAACGTCAGATTTAGTAAAACAATTAAAGTTAACAAAATTAAAGTTGGCTATACCGGTACAATTGCAGGGATTCTCGAAGTGTTCTGTGGTTTTGGTAGAAGATTACGTAACGACTTCTCTAATTTTAGACGGTATAAAATTCGAAAGTGTAGACTTCTATATTATTGACGTGTTATCGGGTTGTGACGTCCTGATAGGGCGGAATGTGACCGAAGATACGTCAGTTATATATATGAGAATAGGAAATCAACTGACTTTTCAGGAAACCGTGAATGTGTCTGCAGTTTTCTCTAGTGAAGTAGAATTCAATGTACCGGATAAATATCAAGAGGATTTAAAGGATTTGTTTAAAAAATATCCCGAAACAATCGCGGCTGATTTAAGTTCCTTAGGTAAAGTTAAAGATTTTAAAATTGAGATTGAACTTGAATCGAACAAGCCTATATACACCAGACCATACAGGTTATCAGAGCCTGATAGGACATCGTTACGTAATATAATTGACGAGCTGCTAAAAAATAACATAATTCGCGAAAGCAAGTCCCCATTTGCTAGTCCTGTACTATTTAAGAAAAAAAGGGGGTGAAAAGCGTCTATGCGTGGATTACAGATCATTAAATAAAATATCTATTAAAGAGAAATACCCTATGCCACGCATAGAGGACTTGTTAGATAGATTAAAAGGGTGCAAGTATTTTACCAGTTTAGATATGAAGAGTGGTTATTATCAGTTATTTGTAAATGAGAATTCAATAGACAAAACTGCATTCATAACGGAAGATGGACATTACGAGTTTTTGCGTATGCCATTTGGGCTGACAAATGGACCATCGGTTTTTCAACGCATGATGAACCAGATTTTGGGTAACTTACGTTTCAAAAATGTCATTGTTTATTTAGATGACGTATTAATCGTATCAGAAACCGTTAAAGAAAACATCAACACTCTGGAATTGGTACTTAAAATATTTAAAGACTCTTAACATAAAACAATGTTCTTTCTTTTTAACTGACATCACGTTTCTTGGATATGAAGTAAATGGTAATGGTATCAAACCCACACCAAAGAAAATTGATGCTATAAAGCAGTTCCCAATACCCAAAACGGTTCATCAGCTGCGTCAGTTCTTAGGCTTAGTTAATTATTTCAGTAAATTCATTAAGGACTGTGCAATACTTTTTTTTTTTTTTTGAGGGTGGGAAATCATCAAATAACTTCTCCCGCTCTGGGCGGAGCGGGAGGGTGTGTCAGACTCTTACTGACTAAAACCCACCCGTATTCCTTCCTGTTGCCTGTGTTGCGGGGGCCTCGGTGACCCATAAGTACCTTCCCGCGACCCCGGCAGGAAGGACTGTGCAATACTAAGTAGCTCTCTTAAAAAAATATTAAAAAAAGGCCAAAGGTGGCAATGGACAGACGAACAAGATCGTACGGTAAATTTATTAAAGGAAGCCTTAACTTGCGATTCAATCTTGGCTGTCTTTGACCCTAAAAATGAAACCATACTTTATACAGATACAAGTAGGGAGGGGGTAGCTGTAATTATGATACAAGTGCATGAACATGGTGAGCGACCGATATACTACTATAGCAGGCAAACGACCAATGAGGAAAAGCGTTACCACTCGTTTGAACTCGAGCTTCTTGCTATTGTGGCGTCACTTCAAAAATTTCGTTTATATTTGCTGGGCCGTAAGTTTACATTAATTACGGACTGTAATGCCGTCAGATACTCGCTTACAAAAGAAGAAGTGTTGCCACGAATAGCCAGGTGGGTGCTCCTGACTCAAGAATTTGACTATGAGATTTGTCATAGACCCGGCGCTAAAATGCAACATGTTGATGCACTTAGCAGAAACCCTTCCTATAGTGGTAAACTGTGAAAAACAAATAGTAATGTCGATCTTCAAAGCTGACTGGCTTTTGACTGTTCAGGAACAAGACCCAAATTTAGTTAAAATCAGAGATATTTTGCTATCAGGACAGGCCGATGCGAATCGAAATGTTTTTAACGAGTACGAATTGCTCGGAAACAGTCTACCGTCGCACTGAAATAGGACGTAGGTGGGTTGTACCAAAAAATTGTATCTGGCAAGTAATAATGTACAATCATGACAAGATAGGTCACTTCGCTGTAGACAAAACATTGAAAAGAATTAAACATAAATATTGGTTCCCTAAAATGAAAAAAAAACAGTAACTCTAAATACATAAAAAATTGCTTGCACTGCTTATACAATAAAAACAAAAGTGGTAAAAAGGAAGGTCAGTTGTTTCCAATTCCAAAATATGCTCGCCCCTTTCATACCCTCCATATGGACCATGTGGGTCCATTTGTAAAATCATCAAAGGGCAATTGTCATATTCTGGTACTTGTTGATGCGTTTACAAAGTTCGTCTTTGTATTTCCGGTGCGTGACACAAGCACTGCTTGTGTCATAAAAGAATTAGACCACTTGTTTAAGATTTTTGGCAATCCGCAGACTAATTACTGATGCTGGTCCTGCTTTTACGGCAAAAGCATTTCAAACATATTGTGACAGCAAAAACATTCGTGTACACACTATAGCAACTGGCATGCCGAGATCGAACGGACAAGTCGAACGCTACAATAAAACAATAGTAGAGGCCTTGCGTTCATTGGGTGCAGATAACGACTACACACACTGGGATGATGTTTTAACGAGTCTACAACAAGGTATGAATAGTACATTGCAGAAAACCATCAATGCAGTTCCCAGTGAATCATTTTTTGGGTACCGCCTTAGAACAGAGAGCGACATATTTTTACCCAAACAAGAAGAAATTATAGATGTCACACAGCTACGACAGAATATCGACACACGAATAAAACGAGATGCTAGAAATCAAAAAGAAAGTTTTGATGCAAAACGTCGTGTGGCCAAACAATATGAGATTGGAGACTTGGTTCTCGTAAAGGTGTCTAGCCAGACTGGTAATAGCAGCAGTACCAAACTCCTTCCGGTGTTCAAGGGCCCTTTGAAAGTTACAAAAATACTCGGGAAAGATAGATACCACATAGAAGACATAATAGGCAGCGAGCGATCACACAAGAAATATTCTGGTACTACCTGTGTAGAAAACATGAAACCATGGATTAAGATAACCGATTGGGTTGAGGATGTTGGCGTGTTTGGTATGTACAAAATACTAATTTAATGAAACATCAAAAGGTAAAATTATTGTTTACTTATAATTTAAAACTTGTAAAATGTATTTGCAAAAAAAATATTTTGTTCCGCAATCATTACTTTACCTAATAACACTTTAATATGGAATAAAAATGTTTGCTATTGTAATGACGTTTTCACTACAGAAACAAGTGAGGTTCGACCTTGAGCTTGTTGTGGGCGAAAATGTGGTTCATGCAAATAAAAGTGGATGAACTGGAAAGCTTCGGCTATCATGTGGACTGTGAGTCTGAGCATGGTGGTTCGAAGTCAGGGATCACACTTTTGCATGTGCTATTCATTGGCTCAGTGGTGGGAACTCATTCAACATAAAGTAACATAATGCCTATTATAGTCATCAAAACTAACAAATGTTTATTCTTGCAATTGCAGGTGACGGTGTGTCTAGGGACAGACACAGTTCAGGAGGGCCGGATGTTGGCGCCACTGTTTCTGGTGACCAAAAATAGCGCCAGTATGACGAGTCAAGCGACGCACTGTGGGGTCCAGTGCTGCCATCTGTGCCGGACCGGACGTTAGAACGTTGCTGGCGAGGGATTGGCTGTTTGCATCGGCTGACGTCATTCGGGTGGGGGGTACACATAGTATTTAAAAACCCCGAGCTCAGTGCAACTCCGGCTTGGTTCGCCCTCACGAGCGAGTCGAGCCGGAAGTTGCTCCGCGCGCAACAGAGTATTGCGCTGCGGACCATAGTTGACGCTCCTCGCTTCGTGAGGAATGATGTCATCCAGCGGGACCTCGGGATCGAGAGCCGGGATGAGTTTGTGCGGCGCCTCGCGAAGGGGATGTACGCGCGTGCCGACGTGTCTGCTTGGCCCCATGTCAAGCAGATAGCGCCCTGGCATACGCGACCCCCTGACGCGAGACCCCTGCCCCGCGACCTGGTAGCGGACGAGTGACCCCATCACCGGACTGGACGCCTCGAGTAAGTCGCACCCAGGTTACACGCGGCTTACTCGACTCAATAGAACTCTACAGATGACACACATCTATTGCGTGGCGCGTGCTAAGTTAATCTAGGCGCGTCACGTAATTAAACCAGACACCCACTACTAGACAAGCAGTCAACTCACACATGCGGGCGCGGTGCGGGCTGCGACGCATGTAGACACTGAACGGTGTTACACACAACACAATGCCGTTCACACATACACATCCGTCCCTTAGTCCGGACCGTAATCGGCTAGATCTGAGAGCGGGGCGGGCGGGGACTATACACCTAGTCTGTAGGAACGTCGAGTCGGCTCCACTGTCGCTGGTCGTCTTCGTTGGGCCTCCCCCGGGTAACCGGGGGTCTCACCTGGCGGGGACTGACCGCCGTGGAGTCGTGAAGAAAGCGGCGCTAATATACTAGCGTCGTGGCGAGCCTACAGTTTTACTCATAGCAATCAGTTACACGGACGCGTTAAAACGCGTCCGAAGTTTTTAAATCGCCGCATAGGCGCACAAAATGAGGGGTCCGTATTTACGGGCCACCGTATACCCTCCGCGGCCAGGGAGCGACGCTCCGGTTCCGCTGCCGCGCCCCCTTGCGGGGGCGCAGCGACATCCCGATGAATGAAAAAACTCCGGTTAAGTAGTCACGACCTCTCAAGGTCAACTACGAGATGCCATACACAAAAAAAAAAAAGTGGGCGCACTCACTTGCCACCCGCGTTTTGTCGTAGAAACAACACTTGCATTGTAAATTGCATTGTCGCATACTTATTGTAATTTATTAATTGGTCGTGAATTAAAAAGTGATTAAGTGTATTGTCTATTTATATATTTATTCTTACTCATGGAAGACTACGCTTACACTACTGATAGCCTGAAGGTTTGTAGTATACTAATTTTACTCACATTTATATACATGTATACCTATATATGCACTGTTGTATACAACAATAAAACCTGTGAAAATCAAAAATCAAAATCAAAAGTCATTTATTCAAACTAGGCTGAGGATCAGCACTTTTCGAACGTCAAAATTACATAAGACAGTCCCCCAAAACGCCCAACCTTCGCCACTTCCTAGTGCTTTAGCTGGGAAGAAGAAGTGGCCAACAAACTCCCCAGCAGCACAGCTGTCTGTTCAGTTAGAGAAAATAATGGATTCTATACAATAGTATGCAAAACAATTTACACCACGTGAAACACAAAACATTAAATTATTAGCCATATGTCAGCTAGCACACCACTATACCAACAACAAAAAAAAAAAAAGATAAAGACCGAAAACTATTCTCAAGCAGAGATAAAAACGTAAACAGAACTTAAAACCTAAGTAAAAGCCTTCAAGTATAAAGGGCGTGCCCGCTTACATATATCTACAGCCGTAACAGTCACAAATGATGAACTAGGACCATCAAATTAAAATAAATAAACAGTTAATTACTAATAACAAAACAAAACAATGGTCAGCAAGACGACCAGTCACCACAAGCAGCACCCGTTCACGAGCATAACGCAAAAATCAGCCATTACCCCCCTCGCCATATTTGAGGGAAGGAGGCAACCCGACCCCCGACGCTACCGTAAGCAGTGACATCTAAGGGAGCATGACGAACTTGCTGCCGGTTGTAAGAATAATATAATCAGTTATCGAGGTCGCTAGCTAACCACATATTGCAATACAACTCAACAAAAACATTGTAATGAGAAGATTATGTCAATAATAAACGAAAATTAAAATTAAAATAAATTGACTTATACAGTCAAATAAAATAAACAATTATATGAACTCATATAACCTGTCACTAGGTAAGCTAATTCTGGAGAAAGAACATAAACATTGTCTTGAGTTAATCACAGCGACCAACAATTCTTATCGTTTAAGTAGTCGTTGATAGAATAGTATGCCCTTGAACAAAGTTTGGATTTTACTTTAGTTTTAAACGCATTAAAAGGCAAATCTAGCAATGAAGAGGGTAGCTTGTTATAAAAAGTAATACCAAGCCCAACAAACGAGTTATGAACCTTGTGAAGCCGGTGAAATGGGGCACGTAATTTGTCCTTATTTCTGGTGTTAATATTGTGAATATCACTGTTTTTAATGTATAAGTGTATATTTTGCCTAATATATAAGATGTTGGCGAAGATGAATTGTGATGCCACCGTGAGAATACCAATATCTTTAAAAAAATCCCTTCAGAGACACTCTGGCACCTAGCTGGTAAATTGCTCGAACAGCTCGTTTTTGAAGAACAAATATATTTTGAATATCAGCGGCTTTGCCCCACAGCAGAATACCGTAGGACATAACGCTATGAAAATAACTAAAATATACTAAACGAGCTGTATCAACGTCAGTGTATTGTCTTACTTTCCTGACGGCGTAAGCGGCCGAACTGAGCCTTCCCGCTAGGCTTGATATATGAGGGCCCCACTGAAGTTTAGCATCTACTGTTATGCCTAGAAAAACTGCCGAGTCTACAGTATCAAGAAGCTCTTTATCCAAGACGATGTTGGGTCCTAGATTTCTAACATTCGGTAAAGCGAACTTTATACATTTTGTTTTCTTAGCATTGAGAACCAAGTTATTTGTCGTAAACCAATCCGTGACAATTGAGAGTGCACTGTTTACGTCGTCAAAATCTTGTCTATTCCTTTCTACTTTAAAAATAAGAGAGGGATCATCTGCAAACAGTACAACGTCACAGATACCCTTTAAATAGAATGGTAAGTCATTAATGTATACTAAGAATAAGAATGGACCCAGTATTGAGCCTTGTGGTACACCTAACTGTACTAGAAGCTCGGAAGATTTCACACCATTAACATCTACACATTGCAACCTATTATGTAAATATGAACTTATTACTTTAAGAGCTTCATTTTGGACACCGTAATGATGTAGTTTACGCAAGAGCGTGTCATGTTGCACGCAATCATAAGCTTTGGAGAGATCACAGAAAACTCCAATAGCATTTTGCGAGTTCTCCCATGCCTTAAATATATATTTCAGCAGTGCAACACCTGCATCTGTAGTCGAACGACCTTTTGTAAAGCCATATTGTTCATTATGAAGGAGGCTGTTTAAATTAAAATGTCTTAGCAACTGCTTGAGTATTAACTTTTCAAATATTTTGCTAAATGCAGGTAAAATAGAAATAGGCCTGAAATTGCCAACATCTTTTTTATTACCTGATTTAAATAATGGTATGACTTTACTATTCTTCATGAGGTCAGGAAAGGTTCCTAAATCAACACATTTATTAAAAGTAACAGCTAGATAGGGGGGCTACGATGTTTATTATATTACTTAATAGTTTAATGGAGATACCCCAGTAATCACCAGTGTTTTTAGACTTAAGTGTGTTAAAAACGTTAACTGCATCACCAGGTGTTACATGTTCGAAACTAAATAAGCGACTACATTTCGGCACACTACTATGCAAAAGGTTTTCAGCTTTAGACGAGGACGAATTTAAGGAGCGAGTCGTAGTTATAGGTATGTTGGCAAAAAACTCATTGAATGCCTCAGCTACGTCAGCTGCTTTATTAACTAATTTGCTGTCGACCATAATCTCAAGATGGTTTTCTTGTTGGTTAACCGACTTACCCGTTTCATTGTTAATAATTTTCCAAGTGGTTTTTATTTTATTATTGGATTTTTAATTGTGTCGCTTAAAAATTTAGATTTAGCAAAAACACAAATCTTTTTAAATAATTTTGAATAATTTTTGACGTACTCTAGAAAAGGAGTATCAAACCTGTATTTTTTTAAACCATATAACTCGTATAGTCTCGCTCTACTTTTATAAATACCTGGAGTAGCCCATTGGTTAAAGCCAGCGGGGGTGCCATTAATGTTAATGGTTTTGGTCTTGAAAGTGGATTGGTACTCTTTTTGGACAACATCAAAACGAGCTCCATAGATTTTCCATATCCTCCATAGATATCTCCATAGAACTTCAAAATACACCAAGAAACTTTTATACATATTCTTAATGAATTTGTATAAAAGTTTCACCAATTTCTCATATAAATATGAAACAAGCTAATGCTTGCTAATTACATTGATTAATATTAACATAGTGACGCTTGCTCATGTACCGGAATTGTAGTTACGCTTAAGTATTGTTGTCACAAGACTATGAGATCAGAATATTTTACTTATTAATGCATTTTATATTTCCAGGTGGACTAAAGGAATTTTAAGGGAGTTGGATTTAAGCAAGTCAGTAGAATTGACCCCAAAAAAACTCAAACTTTACAAAAGATGTAGGAGAAATTTGAGTGAAATAATGAGATTGAGAAAAAAAAATAAGAAACAACCACGTGCCCTCTTCAAAACATTAACAACAGATACAAATGTTAAAAGTCTCATAGACAAAAACATATATGGGCCATTTGCTTTATTGTTGCAAAGTCAACTTCAAAATACACCAAGAAAACTGACTGGACGGAGGTGGAGTATAGACGACAAAGTTATGGCTTTAAGCATATACAAAAGGTCTACTGGCTGCTATAGACTGCTGAGGCGACTTTTTTGCCTACCAAGCGAAGGTACATTAAAATCATTACTAAATAAAGTTCCAATGAAATGTGGTATAAATAGTCAAATATTCGAAACAATTAAAGGAATAACCAATAATCGAGAACCTGAAGAAAATCTGTGCATTTTGGCATTCGACGAAATGTCGATAAGAAAAAATTAACAATAATGCTAAAGAAGATATTATTGATGGCAAGTGTTAGTGAAGAAATGCTGTTTCTCCGTGTCATCAGCAGCTGTATACTGTAAGCACCGAGTAGCATTATTCCTATCCAAAATTCCACTCCTTAGACCCCCGAAATTTGTATATAAACCTAAGACTAGTTTAAGTAGAGACACCGACCCACTTCCTATTAATAATATGAAAGGTAAACAGGGCTACGTACCACAAAGTTTACCTAGTGCAACAAAGGCTCCATTGTCACAGCCATGGATATCACCAGTGCAGTTCACAATAGATCCATATAAGTTAATTAATTTTGTCCCCACATATAATGGTGACCCATTTACAATTTATAATTATTTAAATAATGCTAAGCAATGGCTACAAGCTGTAGGAGGCAATACACCTCAGAATGTAATGCTTTTACTAACCAAACTTGAAGGAAGGGCTGCAATAATCATATTTATGGTTAACCATGCCTTCAATTGGGATTTTATAGAGGCAACTCTGAAAACAGAGTGTGCTGATAATAGAGAATTAAATACTTTGTTAGTAGAGTTATCTAATGTTAAAAGAAAAACTAATCATAAAAATTTAATATTTGAATTAAAACAAAAAATATTTTTTATTAGAAGTATGTTAATAGATAGGTACGGTATTATTAAACAAGATCTTGTAGATGAGATCATGGAACCTTATATTAATACTGCACAGAATACTTTAAGAAATAGTTTACCTTATCATGATCAAATATATGTTAGTAATTGTAGTTTTAATGAAACTGTTACGAAAGTATTACAATTAGAAGCGGAAGGACGATTTGATAATATTAAACAGAAATTTTCTAACTATTTACCTACTCCTAAGGTAATAAATCAAATTCAACAACTTAAACCAATACAAAACATTAATTCTCAACAAGTAAATTCGCAACAACAGAAAATGAATACAAATAAACCTTTCTATCAAATTGTAAAACAACCATGGATCCCAAATCCAAATAATGTATTCCAAAAACCTCAGCATCCACAATTTCAATTGTATAAAAATAATCAACAGCAAAAATCAGACGATATTACAATGAAGACTGCTGTACAATTAAAACCTAATCAAATTAATCTAGGAAGAGGATTTGTAGCAAAAGAATTATATCATCATTCTGAAAATTCTGAAAACTTAAAACAAAATGAAAATAATTCTCAAACTCCAACTATTGATGAAAATGACAATAATATTACTGAATAAAATTACTACTACATTCCCGAGGAAATATACAGTGTGAGTCTTTATAATCTGCACATACTGAATCGAGGGAATCTTTGCTTAATTATATCGACGGAAAAAATGATAAAAAAAATCTAAATATTTTATTGAAATTTTTAATGGATTTTTTATTTATTTTTTCGCTTCTGTGACTCCAGTGTATACAAAACGGTGTAACTTTTTAACTCGATGTTTTATCACGATGAAACAAACTCCATAATGATTGGAAGTAATTAGGTGTCCGCATTAAATGAAAATTGTGTAAAAAACTGCCACCAATTAAAAATTAACACGTTTTTTCCGCAAAAATCTGATTTTTTTTCATCAATTTTTGCAATAATCGTAAAATTTCTCAATAAGATGCCCCGATTACCTTCATTTTTTATTACTTTAAATTATTCTTCATCGTATTAGCTATCCAATAGTAAAAATTGCAAGGGTTTAACTCAATCCCATCATTTCTTATCAACAGCCAAAGAAAGGCCTAGAGCACGGCTACGCACTAATTGTTTAGCAGGTAGACGTCCTTTTTTGTTGAGAATGTGCGCGGGTCGGGGTGCGGGGAGGTAGGGCCAGCTGAAGGGACCAGAAGGGATGACAGACAGGCAGTCGCTCCGAATTATTCGCCGCTGCTACATGTGTTTCGTTACTTTCATTCACTGCTACCTGAGTTTCGTGACTTTCGTTCGCTGCTACGTGATGCCGCGCTTAAGTGAATTCTCCCCGGCACACATTGCCGACATTCATTTTTACTATGGGATGGGACGAGGAAGTGGACTTGAATCAAGTAGAGATCGTCGCGAGCCGCCTCAAATAATTATTGATGTGGTTCTGGAACAAGCAGTACTGAGCGATTTGTTTGCTGATCCATCCATAAGTACTAGACGACTGGCTCTTCGTCACGGAATATCACAAAAATCAGCGTGGCGTATTTTAAAGAAAGAAGGATTGCACCCTTACCACTACCAAAGAGTGCAACATCTACATGAAGACGTAGATTGGCGTCCAAGGTGTGTGATGTCCACCTGGATTCAAAGAAATACCAGAGCAAACCCAAACTTTCCGAAAACCATACTATGGATGGACGAATCAACATTTACCAGAGATGGTATTACTAACTGTAGAAATTTACACAGATGGTGCCCTGGAGGTCAAAACCCGAAATTGAAACGTTCATCGACTTTTCAAGTAAGATTTTCAATAAATGTTTGGGCTGGTCTTATCGATAACATGTTGATTGGACCAGTCATACTGCCGAGAACTTTGAACAGTGAAAGATTTTTAAGTTTGTTGACTGACGATCTACCTGAGTTATTGGAAGATGTACCACTGTCTTTGCGTCGAAGGATGTTTCTGCAGATGGACGGATGCCCTGCCCATTATGCCACAAATGTGAGATCATTTTTAAACGAAAATTATCGTGATAAATGGATTGGACGACTAGGACCTGTAGGGTGGCCTGCGCGTTCACCCGATTTAACGCCCCTTGATTACTTCCTGTGGGGGACCATGAAGCAACGCGTCTACAGTACTCCCATCAACAGTGAGGTCGATTTGCGTGATCGCATAATTAACTGTGCAAATGATATTCGCAATGATCCCGAAATGATAAGGAGAGCGACACAACAAATTTTAGTTCGCGCGGCTTTGTGCCTACAACAACGAGGTGGACATTTTGAGAACCTAATGCATTAAATTTTCTTTAAAATAATAAATGTTTTAATTGAACTCTTTTTCATTCATTGAACCCAAATAAATCATCCTTAAGAGAACAAAAATAGCGCGTTCGAAGTGCCATCTTTAACACTTGATAGAAAGTGTTTTGTCTGAGCTAAAAGCATACAATTTTTATTATTAGGTAGCTAATACGATGAGGAATAATTTAAAGTAATAAAAAATGAAGGTAATCGGGGCATCTTATTGAGAAATTTTACGATTATTGCAAAAATTGATGAAAAAAAATCAGATTTTTGCGGAAAAAACGTGTTAATTTTTAATTGGTGGCAGTTTTTTACACAATTTTCATTTAATGCGGACACCTAATTACTTCCAATCATTATGGAGTTTGTTTCATCGTGATAAAACATCGAGTTAAAAAGTTACACCGTTTTGTATACACTGGAGTCACAGAAGCGAAAAAATAAATAAAAAATCCATTAAAAATTTCAATAAAATATTTAGATTTTTTTTATCATTTTTTCCGTCGATATAATTAAGCAAAGATTCCCTCGATTCAGTATGTGCAGATTATAAAGACTCACACTGTATTGTGTTCCTGAGGAAAATTATTGCATTATTCCTGAAAATAATCAAAATTTTCACGAGGCTTTAGAACAAGACAAAATATCATAGAATTTAATCATGTTAAATCATATTTGCCATAATTTGAAACGAAAAATCCTAAATTAAAAATATTGATAGACACAGGTAGTCAACGATCATTTATAACGCCAATAGCGCAACAATTATAATTTCCCTGAATGTAAAAAGCCAGAAAAATTTACTGTTAGGACTTCACACGGTGTAACACATCATAATGGTATAATAGAAACTCCGTTTTGGTGTAATAACTTTGGAAAAGACAAAGGACCAATGAAATTTTATATTTATCAATTTAGAGATAAATACAATATTCTAATGGGTACTGAAATTATAGAACAGATGAATGCAACAATAGATTTAAAAGAAAGAAAATTAACGATGCCAGAAAGGGAATTATTATTTTTTCATATGACAGATGATAATTATTTAAATATAAAAGAACTTTGCGAAACATATCGAGATTTATTTACGGAAAATGTCACAAATAGTGCGACAGCAAAAATTAAACATCACATTAATTTAATAAGTGAAGAACCAATTTATCAAAGACCATTTAGATCACCGCATATTCAACAAGAAGAAATAAAAAGACAAATTAATATATTATTAAGCGAAAATATAATTCGACATTCAGAATCACCATGGGCCTCACCCGTACATTTAATTCCTAAAAAATTAGATCAGTCCGGAATTAAAAAAACGGAGAATGGTAATTGATTATAGAAAGTTAAATGAAAAAACTAAATCGGATAAATTTCCTTTACCTAATATAGAGGAATTGTTTTCGAAATTGCAAGGCAATAAATATTTTACTAATGCCTTTGGATTAAAAAATGCACCAGCAACTTTCCAAAGGATGATGAACAATGTACTTAGCAAAGAAATCGCTAGAAATATATGTTTAGTATATTTAGATGACATTATAATTTATTCCACAACAAAACAAGAACATATAAATAAATTACAACAAGTTTTTGAAGCACTAAGAAAAGCCAACCTTAAAATAAATAAAAGTAAATGTGTGTTTATGGAAGAAGAAATAGAATTACTAGGTCACATATTAAATAAAGATGGATTAAAACCAAATCAGAAAAAAATTGAAGTCATACAAAATTTTCCTACACCAAAAACTACAAAAGAAATCAGAGCATTTCTAGGATTGATAGGATACTATAGAAAGTTCGTACCAAACTTAAGTAAAATCATTAAACCTCTTACTGAGTGTACAAAAAAAGATGCTACTATAGATATACATAAAAAAGTTATATAGAAGCAATACAAACTTGTAAGCATTTATTAACTAATGCACCTATTTTAGCTTTTCCAGATTTTAATAAAACTTTTGTTATAACTACTGATGCATCTGACATAGCATTAGGTGCCGTATTAAGCCAAGAAAATCATCCAATAGCTTATGCTTCTAGAACTTTAACTAAAACAGAACAAAAATATAATACTACAGAAAAAGAATTATTAGGAATTCTTTGGGCTGTAACACAATTTCGACCGTACATTTATGGTAGAAAGTTTACATTGCGTACAGACCATAAAGCATTAATATGGTTAGCGAAATTAAAAGAACCTAATCAAAGATTAAATAGATGGAAATTAAAATTACAAGATTATGATTTCACAATAGAACATGTTAAAGGCAAAGATAATCATGTTCCCGACGCGTTAAGTCGTGTAGAAATTCATCACACTGATGGTGACTCATTAAAAGTAAATTTAGAAGAAGATTTAGCATTAACAAATTCTAATACTAGTAATTCATCTAAACAAAATTCAACACAATCGAATAATTATTTAAATATAAGTCAACAAGGTACTATACATTCTAATCAAGAAGATAGTGATGAAGGGGTTTCTATAATAAATTCATACCCACCAAAAAGATTAAGACGTCTTATATTTGAATATGCTCCATATAAAAAGGCAAGCAGAGAAAATGGAATTTGGTATTTTTATGTTCCACCAAATAATGAAGAGGACATTATAAAAGAATTTATGTTAGAATATTTACCTTTAGGAAAATATGCTTTTATAATTCCTAACGACGAATTATATTGCAAAGTATCTGAAACTTGTCGTAAATATTTTGATCATTCAAAATTAAAACCAATCAGATTCACAAAAAGTCTAGTAGAAATACATGAAAAAGAGGAACAATTAAGACTATTAAAGAATTTCATTTAAAGGATAATCGACATCCTGGAATTGAAATTTTATATAAACAATTAAAAGAAAAATATTATTGGGAAAATATGAGAAAACAAATAAAAGCATATGTACTTAAATGTGAACCTTGTCAAAAAGAAAAATATAATAGACACCCAAATGTAACATTAGCTACTGAAACTGAAACTCCTTATGAACCAATGGAAACTATAGCTTTTAGAAATGGTCGAAGAGATTAATGTGATAAAGATAATGTATACTAATTTAAAAATGTGTTGATAAAATACTATAACCAAGCTGCCATGGAGTTTCTTTTCCTTCTTCTCCATGAAGACCTAGTTTAGGAACGGACAACTAGTTTTCTCTTTAACGTATTACCTGACAAGCCTTATTTAAATAAATACCTAGTCCTGTCTCTCTGTGCTTTTCTTCATAAAATCCTTTCCCTACACACCATATTCATAGGTACTTTCATACACAGTACATAACTAGTAACCATTCTGACACTCAAAACTTGCTAATTTAGTGGATATCATTACCTATACATATAGTATTCCATCCACTTATCTGACACGCGCGCGCGAGCCGATCATAAAACTACCGAATGACACTGGCACACAGAGTACTTGTAGACGGCGCGTGGTACCGTCAGCACAAAGCACTGAGAATGGAATTTTTTGATATTACAATTTTCCAGTATGATTTTGTTGTTATTTTATTATAAATTATTATTGCTATTTTATTGTGCTTATTATGTTACTTTATTTTAGATAACATAATATTACTCTTTATTACCCCACTGTTTATGTTCTGTAAAATAGTAATGACCTGTTCAATAAACTATCGGAGATCAAATTTTTGTTTTGAGATATCCCAATTATTATTGTTTCGATTTCTAAAACTAATAAGTCATCTTTATTCGTACACTTATTTTTACACTAACCTGTGTGTAACAATTATGGTAGACAATACATTACACCGAGAGCCAAACGCCCGGGAAAAAAAATCCTTTGAGTGTGCACTGATTACGTCACCCGTTGCGTCTCGAAGCCAAGACGGGGTCTCAGGTAGCACAAAAAATCGTTTACGATGTAAGCGCCTATTGATAAATTTCAAGTGAAGTTTTTGTTTATATTGAATGAAGCTCTCAAATGTTCTCAGAATTGTTTACATTATTTAGTTAGAGTTAGTGATTCATAATAAATACACCGAGATTTAAAATAAATACCTACCGTAAAATGGGGGGAATAGGGTCTAGGGGGTGAATTGGGACAAACCTCAAGTTTTATTTGCGACCTTAATCACACATTTATGTTACGTATTACATTTTGTGGTAGGATTTAAATTTGAAGCCTGCAATATTTTTTCTATAATCTGGCAACACTCAGCCATCCTGTCATAAGTATTTAAAAAAAAAACGTACTTCAAAACATTGGGTCAAGATTGTGAGAAATTTGCTCCGTTAAACATTTTAATTTTCACTGGTGTTTACTAGATTTTTAAAGAAGTGAAGTTTTAACCGTTATTTTCAGTTGTTTAGGAACGGATTAAGCTATAATGTAAGTGATATAATCTTATTGTTTTTCCTATAATTTAACAAATTCTTACTAAAGTAGAATTGAACAATAATTGGGGGGATAAGGGTCGAACTATGGGGTGTATAGGGTCGTAGATGAGGAGAATCGGGTCAGGAATGGGTTTAATAGGTACCCGATTAGGGTTAATTGGGACGGCTATGGGTGAATTGGGTTTTTGTTTCTAGGGTTGTCACAATCTCTAAATTACATTAAACTTCATAAAAGTGTTGGTAGGTAGGTACCTAATGCATACTTAACTGACTATCTTTACCTACCTACACATTTATTTAAATTTTAGTAATGATTGATTAGTTGATTAATATTAATTGAAAATTAACACCTACATAATTTTCTCTCTGGACCGATTTCGCTTATCCTTTTTTGTTGTGTAATTGTTAATGTCAGGAGAAGGTTCTTATGGAAAAAAAAAATGAAAATTAGGGTAGTGTAGGGTAGAGTAAGGTAGAGTATGGTGGACTAGGGTAGGGTAGGGTAGAATAGGGTAGGGTAGGGAAGAGCGGGGACGAAGCCGCGCGGGCAAAAGCTACTATGTATATGTATAGATTTTATTGATTTTTTCATATTATTTTTTTGTTGTTGTTTTAGTTATATACTCGTGGCATTATATAAGCCAAGACCTGGTGGAAAACCATATAAAAAATATGACAAGACTGTAATGAAACAGGCGCTCGATGAGCTAACTTTAAATCGTCATGCAACAATCAGGTCTATAGCAAAAAAATATAATATTAGCAGATCAGTTTTACAGAGGCATAGCAATAGACAAATGAGGTCACCAGGAGGCCAAACGGCACTTACTAAAGAAACAGAAGATTACATTGTGCTGAATCTGAACACTTGTGCTGAATGGGGATATCCTTTAGATATAACTGATTTAAGAATTTTAGTAAAAAGTTATTTAGATATGTTAGGGATTCAGCACAAAAGATTTAAAAATAATTTGCCGGGGAGAGATTTTGTCTTCAATTTTTTGGAACGACATAAAAGTATAATTTCGGAGAGGCTATGTCAAAACATTAAACGCGCCAGAGCAGCCACATCACCAACCATTATCAATAAATATTTTTCGGAATTAGAAAAGTCACTTGAAAATGTGCCACTGGGCAATATTATTAATTATGATGAGACAAATTTGTCAGACGACCCAGGTCGTCATAAAGTAATAACGAGGCGAGGATGTAAATATCCAGAACGAGTTGTAAATCACTCTAAAGCTTCAATATCACTGATGATGGCAGGAACTGCAGAAGGAGAGCTTTTACCACCGTATGTGGTTTATAAATCTACAAACCTATATGATACGTGGGTGAAAAATGGACCCGTAAACGCAAGATATAACCGAACGTGTCGTCAGGGTGGTTTGATGCAGAAGTGTTTAAAGACTGGGTCAAGGAAGTGGTCATTCCATTTTTTAAAAATAAGCAAGGGAAAAAAGTGTTGATAGGCGATAACCTATCGTCTCACTTATCGATAGAACTAATAGATATCTGTAAGAATTTTGACATACATTTCGTCTTTTTACCGGCAAATTCAACACATCTCACACAGCCGCTGGATGTGGCGTTTTTCCGCCCGATGAAAGTAGCCTGGCGTCAAATTCTTCAAAAATGGAAGAAAACGGACGGCCGTTCACTATCATGTGTACCAAAAGGTTGCTTCCCAAGGATGTTAAAGTTGCTCATGGATCAAATTAATATAAATTCGGAAAATAATATCAGGGCAGGATTTCGTAAGACTGGTAAGCACTATAGTGAATACAGATAATTCATTTTACTATGTTTTCTTTAGTAAATTAAAGTACCTATCCTGAAATAAATTATAATTATATGAATGTTCCTGTATTAGGTATCAGTCCATTAAATCCTAATGAAGTGTTGGCACGATTACCGGAAGAGGCGCAGAATGATGAAGAGGCTAAAGAAGCTATAGACAAGTCAGTTTTAAATTTATTAAAAGATATGCGATACGGAAGTATAAATATTAAGGAACCAAAGAATAAAAAAAAAATCGATGTTACTTCAGGTAAATAATTAATTCTTGATAAATCGACTGTATACACATACACGCACATACACTCACACACACGATGACCTATTTTGTACAAAATATTGTTGTAAGGACATAAAATGTACATAGGTTTTCGAATTTCAGGTCGAAGTGTTTCACACGAGGACGTAGAAAGTTACGCTGACACAGATACTGAACCTGAAATAAAAAAGAAACGAATCCAAAAAATAAATAACACAAAAAGTGCTAAAGGTAAAGGTGTAGGAAAAAAAACCAAGAACATAAATCAAAAGGAAAACTCTTCTCTTCTTGAAAAGGAAAATAAATCACCGTCGCCAATAGCACATTGTTCAACGGCATTCGAAACGCCGTCGCCAATAGCACATTGTTCAACGGCATTCGAAAGAATCATAACTGAAACGAACAATTTGCCCGCATCTGATAATGATCAAGAACAGCGTAGTGATTGGCGTGATATAGAAGTTGAAAAATTACCCGTTGTGCTAACAGAAAATTTACAATTGTATGAAGAAATAGTAATACCCTGGTGCGAACCTACAGATTTGAAAGGAACAAATGTGAAAGAAGAAATAAATCTGATAGAAATTGAAAATGAACACGCCAGTACTAGCACTACAAATGAACCGAACATTATAATTAATAGTAATACAAAAATAACTTCAGAACAATTAACAAAACTTTTTCCGAAAAATCCAACCAAGCAAACTTTGAAACCAGTAGCCATAAACCAAAAAATAAATGTTACTAAGAAAAAGAATTACTATAATGATAGTGATGAAATCTTAAAGATTCTAGAAAATGAGTGAGTTTGAGCTATGACTTGTAATTGTTGTGTTGATTATTGAAAAAATATTTACGTATTTATTCAATAATTAATTATTAAACAAATATCTGCTGTTTTTTTATTATTAATTATTAAATAAATATCTACGTTTTAATTAAAAAATAATACTGTCTATTTTTAATATTTTTTAAGTTTGATTGTTAGAAATTTTAATTAAGTTTGATTTAAGAGGACTTTATTTTATGTTTATTTGGAAGTAAGATTTATTTTCTGTTTTGTTTAATTTTAAGTAAAAAAAAACCTTGATTTCATTAATGGATTTTTATTTTTCACTACATCTCTAACTTTATTTATATATGATTATTATTATTATATAATTATGATTTATTAGATTTTATATTATGAGACTGACACTTTAAAAATTGGTAGGTACATATATGTCAAGTACGTAACCTAAAAAGACACTACCTACCAGGTAGTTATTGTAGGTAGGTACCTACTTATAGTGTGAAAGTGTCAGCCCTAGCGAAAAACTCTATTAACCCCTTAGGCGACCCGATTCACCCCAAGGCCTGGGTGAATAGGGACAAGTGAGTTTTTATAACTTTTTATTATTGTTTTTTTAATAAACCATATTTTGATGCATTATAAATGAAAATTTAAACTACCGGAACCAATATGATATCCGTTTTATTACTATAACTACAAAAATAACGATAAAAATCAATGTCCAACTTAAAAAGTCTCCCGATTACCCCCATTTTACGGTACACTAGTATTTACCTTTTCAAAAACGCAAAACTTTGTACAGCACAAACACGTGCAAAAACGATTCACCTCACTGACATTTATTATTCTATCTATATTTCCTTATACATTCTGTTCTGTGTTGTAATAATTTGTTTAGTCCGTGACCTATACAATCCACAGAACACATATACCCTGACGGGAAGAATGAAGACTTCATAGAAAAAATATGCCAACAGCTAGCGACACTAGTGCGCCAGTATTTGACCCATGAAACTACTTTTCGCGCCAGAATTTAAAACTTATATTATTTTATTTAGGATGGATAATTTATTCGATGTATTATGAAAACAAAGCGTAATTCCCGTATTTAAATTGAATATTAATTTAATTTCGCTTTGTTTTTATGATACACAGTTGTTTTTGGAAAGATATTTTAAGTTAAAAGAAGTTGTAAGCGTTTTTTAATATATTTATTTTTCTTTTCATAACTTTTTTCGAAGCTTCGTCGATAAACTGCCTATTTTTTAAAATACAGTGTCGTTTTATATATATACATATACTTACGCATATACATATACTTGAAATAATGATATGCAATTTGTAATGATTTTTTTTCCCTTTTCTGATCAGGCGTATCGCCATTTAAGGTGTCGAACAGCTGGTCTATTTTTTCTATCAGCATGGCTGTAGCCGTTGCTTCTTGTGGCAGTTCATCTGGAAGGTAAACACTTATTTTTTATTTCATTGTGAAAGGTTAGGAAAACTTAAATAAAACTGAAGACAAAGAAAGGCAATTTCAAATAAAATTTATTATTATGAAAAATGTTAGACCTCTAACAATTACACTTAGTGTAATTTTTATATACTTATGACATTCGGGTGTGGGTGTGTTCTTAATTCTTCTCTTCCTATACAGGATGGATTTTTGAGATGGGGCAGTAAGAGCAGGTAGGTAACGGTCTTAGGAAACTATACTTTACTTAACGTTTTGAAAAAATTTAATCTGCATTCACAGTTTTTGAAAAAAAAGTAGAGAGCAAGAAAATAGACCATTTTCACAAAAACTTTACCTATTTTGTTATTTTTGTTCCCCCTAGCGGGAAACTAACATAAGCCCAGAGGCCAGGTGGTTGGGTATTGAATTGAAAACAAACAAGAAACTATATTAAATACAGTATAATCACAAAATTAATTCTTCACAACATAACACACGGTAGCCGATACGGGGCTACCGTCTTAAAAATAAGGTAGGTGACTACTGTGAAAGCCTACTTTTGCCAGCCAGCTTATTATTCAGTGGATAAAGCTACGGTCGTGGGGAGTTGGAGATAAACCCAGTACTGTTCCGTTTTATAAGTTCTAATTTAATATTATTAATTTGAATATTATTGTTTAACCTTCCAGTTATTATGAATGTTAATATTTATTAAATGGGCGCCAGGGACTTTGAAGAGTCCCGGATCCTGGAGCCGACGAAGGTGTCCAATATTCGTCTGGATGAACGTAGATTGTCGAACCCAATATCCTCAATTTCAATTTAGTTGTCAGACCGGTTTCCACTATTGAAAACCTGACTGCGGTAAACAATAGGTTCCTACTGAAACCGTATTATAATAAAAAAGTAATAAGGTATAAAAAAAAACCGTCCCGCCTGCGCTTTCGCTAGACGGGGTCTGCCAGCCGCACAGTCGTCTCCACAAGAGGCTTCGAGTGGCCTCGAGGAACGGGTCTCGCGTCCAGGTCCCAGACTCTCCTCTAGATCCTGGCGGCGAGACGAATCTCTCGAGGTGCCTCTCCTGGAATTGACAATACGGGAACCTAATAATATAAGGGAAGCAAATTAACCTTCCGGGAGGTGACTGAGCTTGGAAATCTAAAAGGCTAACACATTAGCCGGTTAACTTGGCCTTGTTTCAAATACAACATAAGGAGTTACGACTTCTGTTTGTCTGATCCTGAGCGGTGGGACAATAGGAATGAGGATTACCCATGTGGCATCCATCAACTCCGCAACAAGGACTTGTTGCGTAGCCCTGAACAAGAATCTAATCCATTGTTAACACTGAGGAATATCCTATGAAATATCTAAGGCAAATAGTCAGCAGGTGAAGTACTCACGGTTGGCTTAGGGAAAAAGCACTTGACTGTAAGATCCTCGACTGGCTGGAAAGTAGTCTGCGTATGCGCAATTTGGAATCCTGTAATAAATATCCATGGATCACTAGAATATCCTTTTAACAACCAGGGAAGGGCTCACAGACCACTTCTAGGCACTATTACCACCAAATCCTTACCTTTTAAAACATGGAATTAGTTTTCCAGTATCACTCAAGCGTGTTCAAGGGCAAATAGACGCCACCACTCTTTAATAATCCTGTCACGGATTACAAACCGGAAATAGACAGACTATTTCTAAAATCTCCCATATTTCGGGTAAAATGATTATAAGATAAATACTACACCAAGATAATAAATTCTTGAAAATCACTAACAACATTCCAACGTGACGTTTAAACTCTGAAACAATAAGAATCTTCATGATCTAGACCAACAAACAATTTATTTATAAATCCCAATTCTAAAACTTGTCTTGATCGGGGTAATTATTCCGAAATATTAATTGGGGTAATTAACAACGTACAACCTGGCTACATTATGTCAAAGATAAATCACAGATTAAAAATGGATTTATTTGACACCGAAGTTTCTAGAAGAAAAGTCTATATTGTAAAAACTATTTCATTTCCGCTTTCGGTTATTTATTTTATTATTAAGTTTTACTGAAAGCTGAAAATTATTAAGGATTGTTCCATACGATTTAATTCGATGGTTGGCAATCAATAAGTTCAATTATTGATTAAACTACAACTGTGAACCGGCGACCATCAGATGTCGTTTCTAAACGACAGAATCTGACGTTCGACTGGATGACAGTTGGAATGTAAACATTATATTTATTGTTCTAATTAATTGTGAAAACCTGTTATCAGGGTTTAGAAAATTGATTTAATGTTAGAAAGTGTTTACTAAAGAGTCCAGTGACGAAATATAGTTGAAGGAATGAGTCCTTCCATCAAGTGCAGACCAAAGTTGCTTGCACAAACTACAATGAAATGAATTACTCAGAAACCTCACAAGGTACTACTAAAACACGTTTGCCCAGCACGGCCCCTCAGAATTTGCATTTATGGTGTACACCATTGCAATGTACTCGCCTCTAGCAGTATATGTACCGATTTCTTTTTCAATGTACCTCTATACTTTTGAAGAAATATGCAAAAAAAGGTGGCCGTGCCAGCCAAACGCTTTCAGCACGGCCCCCCATGTAACTTGAATAATACATACCGTATTAACAAATGTCTATAACTCAAGAAATGTACTCTATTAATACGTTATATGTGCCGCAACAGTTATTGTGAATTCATAATAACAAATAATATATAGATGTGGATAAGGGGCCGTGCTGGAAAAAATCATTTTAAGAAATATCTAAAAAAGACAAAACATACTTAGCCAAAAACTATTAAAAAATAATTGAAGTTTAGCAAGTAACATATGTACCGCATTGATTTCTCATACAACTTGTTATATTGTGAAAAATAAATCTATTTTAGTTCATTCAGCACGGCCCTCTATAGTTGCCTATATCTTTTTAAATAAGCCGTGTATGTTTACAAAATTCGACTTCCTGAATAATATATAGGAGTACATTCCTTTCAACTAAATTGCAATTCTGCTGTATCAATACTTTAGAAGATAAATTCAATCTAAAATATACATACATTAAAACTGATGGGGTGACCATGATTTCATATATTTGGTAGGTAGGTACATAAATGTTCTATATTTATGTACTTATATTAATTAAATTATGTGACTACATTGAAATAAACATTCTTTTTACCCGACTGTACCAGAAGGACGGTAAGGTTTTTCGAGTGAATGAATGTAGATATGTAGCAACCTTCATTTCTTTGGCACGCTTTGTAGTCTAAACGGCTTTATTAATTTCAACTTGAGAGATGTCGTTATATTCGTCTTAATTGTGAGAATGACACAGGGTAGGTATAGGTACCCATCAAAAACATTAAAAATAAAAATAACTGATTCTTGGCGTCAAGTAATTAATCGTTTTCTTTTCCTCAAAGCCTATCTAGTGGGATAATATATTAAATAAACGAATTTCTAAGTGGACTAGCTTTAACTTACGGTTCGGCTCGCGTGGTAGTAATAAAAAATATATAAAGCGTGCTTATAACCTTCCCCTAGAAAAAACACAACTTATAATATGTTTAAATAAATGTTATTCAGAATGAGAAATGCTAAAAAAAACAAAATATTCAATGTTTCTCAAAGTTTAAAATTTGTCCGCTATTGGGTAATTTATTTAAATAATTATGTGTTTATTCATTACATCTTAAAAAATAATCATTAAGTATAATAATATATTATCAGTTAATTTTGTCGTGTGCGATCGCTATTAGTTCACTGACGCTACCGTAATTTTTAATGTGGCGCTGGTGTCGCGGTTACTTCATGTTGCGCTTGAGTGTTTATTGACAGTCACATCTCTACGCGCATAACAGACAGTAGTAAATATAAATACTGCTCAAATAATATGAATATTCATGGGTCGTGTGTTTGTGCAGTGAATTCTATTTCAAGGACGAAAATGGATTGTTAAAATAAACGGGTAAGTAAGTTTTAATTTATAATATAATTTATTTGTATTTAAAAAATAGATTTGATGTAAGTATATCTAGGTAAGTGCATGTAGGAATTGAACTTGACCCTAAAGAAGATTGCGTAAATATTAAAGTTACACGTTGTATGCACATAAGATAATGCAAAGCACATTAAATCAGTATGCTAGATTTATTTAATGTTATTTAAAAATACCAAAATGTATGAAGCACCTGCTTACGACACAAATCTTTGCAAATTTTCTTTTTTTACAAATCTTTGCATGAGTAGTAGACATGCGCATAACAGTGCATCGAAAGTCAATGCCATATGATATGCACCGGTTCCAAAGTACATCAACTTTTGATATGCACTTTAGTACATATCAACCGGCCATGAGGGCGGTCGATAAATACGATTTATACACTATGCACTGCGGTTGATAATAGCAACCGCAGTATATAATATATACTGCGATTAATAGTACATAGGGCATACCCATGTCACTTACAGACATGTGTATACACTATGCAGAACATCACTTCTTGAGATATAAACTGTAACGCAATGGAATAGGGTTCATTTTAACTTGTTGTGGCTAAGCTATGCTTCGGTCTCATTCACTCTCATTATAATTTGTATTAGCTGTCGCGGGTAATGCGTTTCACGTCAGAGTTGGCGAGCCATACATATTACATGCACTCTTTCTCTCACTCATTGCCCGTGTGATACGAATGAATGCGATGCCATAGTCAATGCGGTGTATAGTACATATCTCAATATCTCGGGCAATGCGAGTGAATGTATACACTGCTCAGTGAATATGTACTTTGTGATATCAACCGCAGTGCATATCCATGTCTAATGAGTAGTTCTATTATTAATTATTTCTTACATTAAATTTATTTTGCTAACCACAATATATGATAGCAAACTGTGTAATGAGCCTACGATTATTATGTTACCTTACATAATTAATCATAGTTTTTGTTTAATTGTGTTCTGTTCATTTACAAGCAAAACCCAAGAGTGCTTCGTAGTTATATAAAAGAAAATACTTGTGTATCTAGTAGTATTAAGCCTTTACAATTATTAGGAGTTACATTTCTGTTGATTTTACGCCCAGAGTCCATAGAAATTTACCTACCATCTTTTAAAATTTTAAGGAACTCTTCAATATAGTGGAAATATACCTACTTTACCCACTATACATATATAGAGTAGGTAAATGTGACACGCAAAAGTTGAGATATACAATTTTCGGACGCTATTTTAAACTTAAAGCGGCCCGTTGGCAGCATCGTTCATTCATTCAGCATTTTTCACTTAAGAATTGGTGTAATCATACTGAGCAGTAATTATAAAAAATGTTGAATAATTAGGGTATCAAAAATAATTATCACTTTATATTAACCGTTATTTATTAATATATTTAGTAAATAAATAGGTAGCAAAATTATATATAAATCTAAAAAGAAGTTACGTAATTCACTATAAATATTTGTACAGATTTTTTTTTCTTCAGATTGATACAATTAATGGTGAGGATGGGCAAGAAAAGTGATGTAGCATTAGATGTACAGAAACAACTATTTATGAAAAATCGACATCAGCTCAAAGGACCGAAATATGATAGAAATGTGTACCAGAAACTAGCTGAAGAGCTTAATTATGCTATGTCTCCGAAAGCATTGTACCTAAGTTATAAAAGAAATTTTCTGGGCACTAATGACCTCACACCGGAGCCAACAAAAATTGATGACAAACTAGGAAACATTAGTGTTGGAACGACACCTTTGAATTCGTCTAAGAAATCGACACCTTTGCCTGAATCATCCGAACATAGTAAAAACGAAGATAGAAATAGAGTTATTTTTAAATTTGCTGTGGATATTCACGAGTGGAAAAAAATACAGCCAATACGCAGCACTTTTCGACGAAACGATAAAAAGAAGCCATACCTGAGATATGAAACATACAAAACCATTCCTAAGTATAAATGGTCCTGCCTTTTGAGGCAAAAGCTTTGGAAACATTTTAAATTGCCATGTACAATATCTTTTAAAAATTATAACATTAATAGCAATGGAATTACCTTCCACGGAAAATGTACTCAGTGCAACGCAAAAGTGCGTATTCATGACACCGAGAAGACAGACAAGGTCGTCGAATTTCTTTGTGAAATTATCAACTTAGATAATAACTTTAAGCATGACCCACGAAAGAAAGTTCGTTGTACTCCGTACTTGAGACGAAAATTATCAGATAATTTAAAAGAAAAGCCAGCAGCCGTTGTTCATAAAGATCTGGCACGTCGCACAATGACATTCGGAGATACAGAACCACCTACATTGCCATCTCTTGGAGCACTCAGGATAATCCGTTATGAATCTAATAGTCAACATTGGTATCACAAAAATGAATTAATGTCTTTGATAATTTTAGCTGAGAGCGTCGAGTTCTCTAATATAATTCAAGAAATACTTATAAAACCAACATTTCATGTACACTATTGGTTAGAAGAACAACTCAATTATTATAGACACTATTCTAAAGTAGTTGACAGAATAACTATTTCCCTAGATGCTACTGGTTCTATTTATAAAACTAACAACCTAACCAAGAAATTATTTTTATACGTAGTAATGTTAACTGCTAATAATAGCTTGAAATCTGTACCCGTCGCCCAAATGGTTAGCAATTCCCATACCAAAGAAACTATTGCGGATTGGTTATCTAAATGGGCAAAGAATATCACTTCGCCCGCAGAAGTTATAACTGACGACTCATCGGCTTTGATTGCGGCTGTAATTAATTGTTTTACAAAATTTAACTCAACCAAGGATTATTTAGAGGCTTCTTTTAAAGCATTAGAAGGCAACTTCATTGTACCTAATTTATATATGAGAATTGATACGAGCCATTTTATTAAATCTATTCGTAAAATTTCTTTAGAAAACGCACCAAAAAAAGTGAATTACTTATTTGTTCAGTGTATTCTTTACATTAAAAAAGCAGAAAATATTAATGTCATCAAAAACATCATCGATAAACTGCTAGCTATAATCCTGTCTAAATATCATTCCAAGCATTGTACTGAAGCCCAATATTACCTGAGAAGTGTACTTCAAAATGTAAATATTAAGGAAATACATGATAATATAACTGAAGATGACTCTTTATCAAGTGATGACCGTTACTGTTTACATGATGACGTTCATGTTGATACAACGTTTAATGAGCTGAATTTCGCGAAGTGGTTTGAGGAAACTGTTACACATCATAAAGAAGAAGTTTGTGTAACTGGCCCTCTAAATGATTTTTATTATCCGCCCTTATTAACGACAATAAAACGACTACTGCGAAAATTGCCCCTGTGGTCGAATGTCATGATGCCATTATATAAATCAGATAATAAAAATCCTTCGTCGAGTGCATCAGAGGATCATTTTAAAACTTTAAAACACTTGCTGCTGAAATCTAAAATAACAAAACATAGAATTGACGTTTTCCTGCAAAGACATATTAATTATTTAAAAGGAGAGTTAAATATTGCAGCGAGTAAATTTCATATAGAACCTAACACTGTAAAAAAAACAAATCGCAGGACGACAAAACCCATAAGTAAAAAACAACAAAAACCGAAACGACAATTTGTTCAAGACTCAATATTTAGCGATCAACCAACATTTGTAGAAAATTGGGGAGGTCAAGCAGACAAGGCCGTTAATGTAAAGCCACATACCGGTATAAAATTTATAAAAAATGGTAACATGATTAAAAATTCAACAGTCGTTAACACATGCGGTTTTGATGCAATAATGTTTTTGATTGCATTTGGCTTTCAGTCGTTTTCTAATTTCAAAATGGAAATTGAGTCAAAAGATAATAAACTTCGAGACTATATAAATCTCATCTTAAATGAAAATGTTGACAAAGGTACTGTGTATGAAATGAGAAATTACGTTTGTCATGAATATTTTGACCGGCCAGCGCATGTAAAGATAATAACAGATTGTGAATGCAATGTCGCTAATTTGTATGAGCAAATGTTTACCAATTTATTTTACAGTGCTCAGTTTATAAAAGTTTGCACAAAAGAAGAATGTCAATATTATGTAGAAATCATAAGACCTTTTATAGCTTTGAATATTAACATAATTAACACGTTTGGTATTTTGGCATTAGAAGAATCACTTGCTATCGAAACTACTTCTCAAATTTGTAAAAATAATTGCGGTGGAACTGTCATTTCAAGTTATAAATTACAAAGGATTATAACCTTTGATTTAAATGGAACAGATGCAATAGTTTTGTGTAATATCCCGGTCACTATTAATATTCAAAATCAAATTTATGGTGTCGTTGGTGCCATTGAATATGTAGGGAATTCAGAGGGAACTCTGGGCCATTATAAGTGCCATACGCTTAGCCATGATCTGTGGCTATGTTATGATGATTTGGCCTTGAAAATTAACAACAGTACAGTGGAGTCGATATTTTTACACACTCTTACTTACGTTTTAGTGAGTGATATGTGATATTTAATACAACTAAAAATAATAACTTTTACGAATATTCCGCTTTCACGTCGGAGCGGAGCTCAGGGTTTGCTGAATATGATCCTATGAGTGACGGCTCTGGTAATTACAGTGAAACCAGAATATGTTTTTGAGCCATGGTTTTTAAATACATGTATTTTGTAATAATTAAAAGTTAATTTTACACTATTTAAGAATCTGGTAAAGACTAGTTGCTAAAAATATGCATATGAAACTGTGAACTGTTTAATAAGAAGTCAATACTGTTGTAATGTCATCTGTGATTACTTTTAATAAGTTAATTTATGTACTAGTTTTTCTATGATTATTCCATAGGTAACATAATATTAGTAACATAAACGAACAATATTCTAATTGTTATAGTCGTTGAAAAACATCTGTGATTACGTGGATTTAATTAATTGCCTGTGATTATACCAAATAATTAAAGCGATTCATGCAAATTAATATTAGTGTAATGTAAGGTTCAATCAATATGATTTATTGAACGCGTATCTGTGATTTTTTAAGATTTTTAAGCTCTGTAGTGTTATTGAGACATAGGTTGTTATTCCATGTAAACGAACTAATTTGTGAAATGTAATGAATCTGTGATTTTATTGTAATGTATGATTTTTAAGACTTTGAGCTATGTAGTCTTAGCGACACTAACTTGACACTTGTACGATTATCGACCTATTATGTATAAGTACCTAGTTATCGTTTATATAGTTTACCATATTGTTGATTTGTTTATTTTAATAAAGATTTACTCAATTTAAGCAGTATTTTTTATCCTATTTTCATGTAGAATCATGGTCACCCCA
This sequence comes from Atethmia centrago, assembly GCA_905333075.3. Classification (NCBI taxonomy): domain Eukaryota; kingdom Metazoa; phylum Arthropoda; class Insecta; order Lepidoptera; family Noctuidae; genus Atethmia; species Atethmia centrago. The sequence continues at coordinate 19,730,136 of HG995368.1, forward strand.
TCAGTTTTAATGTATGTATATTTTAGATTGAATTTATCTTCTAAAGTATTGATACAGCAGAATTGCAATTTAGTTGAAAGGAATGTACTCCTATATATTATTCAGGAAGTCGAATTTTGTAAACATACACGGCTTATTTAAAAAGATATAGGCAACTATAGAGGGCCGTGCTGAATGAACTAAAATAGATTTATTTTTCACAATATAACAAGTTGTATGAGAAATCAATGCGGTACATATGTTACTTGCTAAACTTCAATTATTTTTTAATAGTTTTTGGCTAAGTATGTTTTGTCTTTTTTAGATATTTCTTAAAATGTTTTTTTCCAGCACGGCCCCTTATCCACATCTATATATTATTTGTTATTATGAATTCACAATAACTGTTGCGGCACATATAACGTATTAATAGAGTACATTTCTTGAGTTATAGACATTTGTTAATACGGTATGTATTATTCAAGTTACATGGGGGGCCGTGCTGAAAGCGTTTGGCTGGCACGGCCACCTTTTTTTGCATATTTCTTCAAAAGTATAGAGGTACATTGAAAAAGAAATCGGTACATATACTGCTAGAGGCGAGTACATTGCAATGGTGTACACCATAAATGCAAATTCTGAGGGGCCGTGCTGGGCAAACGTACATAATGTTTTCAGGTTAATGCTACTTTACTTATTAGTAATGCAGCTGTGTAATACCAACCCTTGGTAGGTACTCAAATTTACAACGTAACAATTTGATGCCTATCGATTCTGTTTCTTATAAGCCTGAAAAGTCTGCGGGACCAACTGAGGTCTGAGTATTAGAAAATTCAGAAAACACAAAGGTTTTTCCTATACATTTCGTAGGAAATAAGGCTCTAACTTACTTTTATGATAGAAAGACTGGTCACTACAAAAGTCAAAAATCGCAAAAATCTTTTCCCATACAAGTCATTTTATTTTTTTCTTTGGCTTCGCACATTTTGTGTATTTAGCCAATGTCACGTTTAGTTTCGTAGGTAAGGTAGGGAAACAACATTATTATAAATATTTTAACGGGATTTAGGATAGGACGGATAAATAGGATCAGTATAATTATAAGTAACAAGGATACCATATGGATAAATGAAAACAAAAAAATTACAACTTGATATTATTTAGAATAATGAATGAGACTATACATTTATACACAAGAGAGCTATTTGTACAAAGTAAAGAAAGTATTGAGGTAGGAAAAGGAACACGGAGGGATAAGAGGTTACTAAGAAAGGAAGAACGGTCATTTAAAGGACAGGAGAAAAAAATATAATCTACGTCGCCTAAATCTGTGCCACATAAGCAAATGGGATCGTCGCTGATAGAAAGTTTGGCAAGATGGGCTGGAGAACAAACATGACCCAGTCTCATCCGTATTAGAATGGAGGTCTCCATCTTGCCAAACTTGGCCCTGCCAAACCATAGTTTTTCTGGAGCGTCAGGTTGGATAACAGAAAAATAATGTCCCTTCGATTTGCTTCCGATATCCCAAGCTACCTTTCAGGTTTCCCGAAGAAAAGTCTTTGGTAACGACGCGAGGTCATAACTAAAATTTGTATATGGAACTAAGTCCCCACACTGCACCGCATCACCGGCAAGTTTATCAGCCACTTCATTGCCATGGATTCCAGCATGGGCCGGAATCCACACAAATTGTAGTGAATTACCCTCAGCGATGGTCCAGAACGCAAATTCTCTAATTAAATAAATGATAGGTAACTGCGATTTGTGTTCGAAAGCAGATTTGTTGATGGCTAGAAGAGCACTGTAAGAATCAGTAAAAATTATAGATTTTTTGAGCTTCAAAATACGGATATATTCTATGGCTTTAATAATTCCAAAACAATCCCCGGTAAAAACAGAATTCTCCAGAGGTAGTTTTATTTTTGTACTATGTTGTAGTGAGAATGGTAAGTACCTATCCCAACACAACCCATCGGAGAAGGCTTGGCAGCATCCGTAAAAATATGGTGGTACTCTAACCGTCTTATTACAAAACAAGGATTATCTTCAGACCCAGGTTTAAACTATTGAGCCATTTTTGAATTTCGAACTTTATTCCGTCTACGTTAAAGTTCTTAATGCAAAACTGTCAAATTATTACCGGACTAAGTAGTCAGTTTTGTATAAAGAACTGTATTTCAACCATAGTAACGTACTTATTATAAAAACTGGCTCGATGGATTAAACCATGTCTAAAAGTAATTCTTGTTTTGTAATAACGCCGTTAGTGTTCTGACAGAAAATGATTAAAACTTAAATGACAATCGGGATCTGATTTACTTATATACAGGGTGTCCCGTAAATAATGGATCAAACGTAACGGGTAGGTAGCTTACCTCATTTCCAACAACTTATTTGAACAGTAAAAAAAAACCGATAAGGTAACCAAGAATTTTTTTTTTTTTCGATTTTTACTATTTTCTGTACCAGCATTCAGTGTTTTTAATGCTGTTGCTGCAAATGGTATCATATTTAGGTGTGATTTTTGTCAAACATTTCTGAATAGTTTACTAATGTTATAAGATATATTTTTTTTAAATAACATTTTATTTGCCTTAGAAAAAAAAATCTTGAATTGAAAAGTTTTGTTTTTACGATGAAAAGACCAGAATTGGAAAAATTCTCCTATAAAAAAAATGTATGACACCAAAGTGTACCATTATTTTATAAACTTGTAAAATTACTAAGGTTTGCAAATGCGTGCACTGACTGGATAGGTCCACTCAATCTGTGTGGTTTTTTCCTGAAAAGACCATTTCAGACACCAATCTGCATGGTCTTCACATGATCTGACCAAGATTATGTCTGGACTTTAAAAGAGACTGTGACCTCTGAGTTTGTTTCGGCCTTTCTTCTCAGAGTAGTCAGATAGGAAACGCCGAGCTCATCTAGTTTTTTTTCTAAGTATGATTGACGTGTAAAAGTGTTTGTATAAACCTACTTACAGAAAATAAAATCATTTCATTTCATTTCATCATTTCATTTCATTTCATTTCATGGTATAAAACTTACGCCTAGTCTTTGTCGTTACAAAGATATTGCTATGAATCTGACAGAGGTGCCAAATTACGAAATAAAATAAAATTTGAAAAAGTGTGCACAATTAAACAATTTTCTTAAAAATGTTTAGGTATCTCAGCGTATGAAAAAATTAGGAGGTTAAATTAAAAAAAAGTACAAATAAATCGTTTATTTTGTTTTTACAGTAAATGTTCAAACTGACGTCCCCTACGAGAATGCAAAGTCTGCAGTTCCTAATAAAGGAAGCTCTTATCCGACGGACAAAATGGCTGTTGTTTATTTCTGATACAGCAGATTGGATGCGCTGACGTAATTCTTCTTCCGACGTTATTCGTTGTTTGTAAACTGCCTTTTAAACATCCCCAATAAAAAAAATCTAAGGGATTTAAATCCGGAGATCGCGGAGGCCACAAAATTGGTCCTAATCGGCCGATCCATCTGTCAGGGTAAGTTTCATTGAGTTGCGCCCTTACTGCCGTCGCATAGTGAGCGGGGCAACCATCATTTTGTAACCACATTGCTTGCCGCACGTCTTCTGGAATATTTTCTAATAACGTTGGCAACTCATTCCTTAAAAAATGCAGATAGTATTCGGCGTTTAGAGTTGCTGGTAGTTCAAAAGGCCCTATTATTTGCCCATTTATTATTCCTGCCCATAAATTTATTTTAAATTGATGTTGGCTCCTGTCCTCTCGCATCAAATGTGGGTTTACCAGCTGCCAACTGTGCAAATTATGCAAATTGAGATATCCATCTCGCCGGCGCATGAAGACTCGTCACTCCATAAAATTTTATTAAAAAACTGTGGGTCCGCCCGTATCATTCTAAGCATCCTTTGGCAAAATGCTACTCTTTGCGGGTAATCACGTGACGTCAGCGTTTGAACACGTTGCACGTGATATGGGTGCAACCGGTGCCTTTTTAGAACTCGATGTACCGTCGATCTTGGAATACCTGTGCGTTGCGCTATGACGCGAATTGAGACCGACGAATCTTCCTCGATTTCTCGAATAATAATTTCGTCATTGACTTGTGACAGTCGCCCTTCACTGGCACCCCCAACTCCGGTGCCAAGAATTCTTCCCTCAAGATGCGCGTTATGCACTCTAATGAATACGCGATAGTCGGGATGTCGATCCCGGTTCGGGTATCTTTCACGATACAATCTTGCGGCCGCCCTGGCATTACCTCTTGCTTCTCCGTAGATTAAAAAAATGCATTTCGGCATACTCCCGTGGCGTGTACTCGTAACGAGGCATCGTACTACTGCACACAAATCGCTCCCCCCACCGAATAATATGGTAATGTGGTACTACGACAGTTTTCGTTTTATTGCATAATGGGGTTTAGAGTATTCATTACCATCTTGTATTAATTTTTTTGTATTTTTTATATGTATATTCATAAAAATACACTAATTTCAATGGTATCGTAATGAATATAACAATACTATTCCCATAAAATATTAACACACTTTTTGCACGAATAATACCATAACAAGTTATTACAGATTATGCAATCATTAACTTTTTCGGTAAGCGACGATTACTATTATATTCGCGTAAAAAATGCATATCTTTTTTACGTAAAGTTTAAAACAAGTGTATTCGTGTGTTATTTTTATTTACAGGATGATGGTAATGTCTTTTTACAAAACATGTCAGTCATTTATGCACAATCGTAATGTCGCTCACTGTATCTATAGTTAATATTTTTTAAGCAAGCGGTTTTACAATAAAATATAGCGATGATGTCTGTACGTAATAATGACTACAGTATTATTATCTTTAGTGATTGACGAGTAAGAGCGCATGCTCAATATATTTTCACTACTAAAGAAAGGGACAGAATGATGCCCCCACCTGCGCGAGCTGCGGCGCGCGCGGTTTGTTTACTCAATCACCAGTACGACATTGTATTGTGAAGTGTTTTGATGCGTCAGAGACTGTTTTTGTTGATAAAAAGTGCTAAGTTAGTAAATTAGGGTTTTGTTTATTTATTATAGTATCAGAAATATGAAAAGGCATGTTTTAAAAAAACCCTCGTACGAGAAGAATGTTGAATTTGTTAGGCGTTGCGGGTGAGTCCTGTGTAAATAATTTTGATAAGTAAACAAAGTGTTTAGTGCAGCAGACGAGTACTGGAGCAGCTAGATGGACCGAGAACCATAAAAAGGTGGCTGGGGAAGACTGGATGCGAAAGGTGGAGGACAGGGTGATGTGGCGCTGGCTGAGAGAGCCCTATGTCCAGCAGTGGACTATGATAGAAAAGTGTTTAGTTTTAATGAAATATATTAATTTGATGTTTTATTTTTTCACCAGTCATGATAATTTATTTTATGTCATCCATATTGGTAACGCCAAGTTAGTATTAGTACCTATACATTCTTCATTCTTGGACTATTCATCATGAGCCCAATTGATCAAGATTTGAGATGTAAATTTCTATAAGTTATTTCAACTTTTTTCAGAGAACCAATCTATGGATACAAAGTCTTTGGCTACAGAGGAAGATATTAAAAAACCCACTAAAACGAGTGTTGGGTTGAGTGGTAATGAAATACACGAAAAAAAATTCTACAATTTGTGTGGTGCGTAAATATATATAATTATGTTATCCTTTTAATTATTGCTAATGCTATTGTCAAATTGTAAATAGGTATAGGTAATAATGATTCTCAACCATTTCCAGATAAATCACCTCAAAATTATGATGAGCGTGATGAAGATAACGGCGGCTTTGCTTCCGATGACACATCTAGTATTTATAAGCAACCAAGTTTTAATCGTGAAGCTAGTAGTGCTCGTTCAGAGAGCACTACTTCCAGCTTAGGGGGAGATTTGAGTTATCTAAATAAGTTAATAATTAACTCCGATACTGGTTCTCCATCGGCTATTTCAAACTTATCTTTGTTGTTAGACAATGCCGACTTTGTGGCTTCTCCTACAGCTATTTATAAAAGTAAAGCAAGCACACCTAAACACATGCCGCAACAAAATGACAATAGAATCACTGTTCTCTCTGACGTTACATTACCATCTCCTGGAACAAAATACCAAACCAAAAATCAATCAGCTCATTCGCAAATAGACGGATGTATTCAAGATGAGACATTAAAAATGAACCAAAGCGACAATACCGTAGTAGAAAATGTTACTTTGAAAGAAACTTCTCTAGTTATTGAATTCGAGGAAATAAGTGGAGAAAACGACGCATCTAATGAAACAGAAGAGCTTCCATGTAGTAATGACATTACATGTAACGCCAATAATAAAACAAATTCGTCGCTAGACCAGGTATACAACCCATCTGTTGCAGATAATAATTTATCAGAAAACTTACCGTCTTGTAGTGCTAACATACAAGACCCACAACGTACTGACGAAGAATTGGTCCTCACCCACGAATCGTCTTTCTTAATAGACAATGATAATAATACGATAAGTGATGGGGTGTCTTCTACTTCTGTAACTGGTTTACAGAAATTAACAAGAAAGCGTTTAAATAATCGAGATGAGTGGTGTGACATTAAAAACAAAAGACTGAAAAATTCTGGACAACCTTATGAAGGCGCGCGTTCCAAAAAATGTTATTCAGCGAAAACAATGGGGCCACCGTGTTCTTGTCAAAAAAAATGTGGCGAAAAATTTCTAACAGAACAAAGGCAACAAATATTTAATAAGTTTTATAATTTGAAAATGCACGAGCTTCAATGGCAGTATATTGCTCGACATGTTGAAGCAAAACCTATAAAAAGATTAACTGTAGACCAAAAAAACAATAGAACACAGACATTAATATATTTTTTACCTTTAGCAGAATCCAAAATTCAGGTTTGTAAAGTGTTTTTTTTTAAACACATTAAAAGTATCAGAACAAGTTGTGTATACGGCGATTGAAAAGATAAAAAAAGACGAAAGCTTAACAGATCTTAGAGGAACTCACTCAACAAGGCCACAAAAGATGTCTGAACCTACAAAAAAAAGCATAATAGCTCACATCAAACTGTTTCCTTCCGTAGAATCGCATTACATTAGAAAACGATCAAAGCGACAATATTTATCGCAACACCTCAATATTTCAAAAATGTATAGATTTTATACAGACTGGTTTCCACTTCAAGACTATATTCCAGATCAAAAGGCATCAAAGCGACAATATGAAACTATATTTAATACCATGTTTAACTATTCCTTTTTTAAGCCGAAAAAAGACTTGTGTGGAACATGTACCCTATATGAACAAGCGGACCCAATTAGAAAAGTAGCGTTGGAAGAAAAATACAATCAACATGTGGCAAAGAAAGACAAGGTGCGTCAGATAAAAGAGGAAGAAAAGGCTTCTGTGGATAAAAATAATACGACCGTTGCTATTTTCGATCTAGAAAAAGTACTAAGTATACCTCGATCTGAAGTAGGAATTTTCTACTACAAAAATACCCGGTATACAATTTTACAATTTATAACTCTCTTAACAAATCAGGACACTGTTACGTATGGCACCATTCTATTGCCAAAAGAGGTTGCATAGAAATTGGTAGCTGCTTGGCTCAATTCATTAAAGAAGAAAAGAGTAGAGGGATCAAGAATTTATCATTCTATTCAGATGGCTGTGCAGGCCAAAATAAAAATCGGTATATATTTGCGTTATACCTCCATGCCCTAAAAGCCGGTGATATGGAAAATATAACACACAGGTTTTTTGAAACTGGTCATAGCCAGAATGAAGGCGACAGTATGCATTCATGCATTGAAAGAGCCTTAAAAAATAAAGTGATTTATACTCCTGACCAAATATATGGCGTCATTTTAAATGCAAAGATGGGAGGCAATCAATACTATGTAAAAGAAATGGAGCAGAAGGATTTTTTTAATATTAAAGAGTTAATCACCGGCAAAAATTGGGCTGTAGGTATCCATGGCCACAAAATGAAATGGAACCAAATAATGGAAATAAAGGTTTCGTGTTCAAAACCAAACACGATTCAATTTAAATACAACTTTGAGGATGAATATTCAGAGTTGAATACTGAAATTCAAACCCGATCAAAGAGAGCAAGAAGACAACTTATTGAGGAAGAAGTTACTACTGTAATACCATTAAAACAAGCTTATTATCAACCAATACCAGTGAGTAAATTGCTAAAAGAAGATTTATTAAGTCTATGCAGAACAGAAGCCATACCTCAGCATTATCATTCTTTTTATAATTCTCTTCAAACCTGTGAAAAAAGCACAGTGCAGTCTTCAGACACTGAATCAAAGTGCAATGATGATTAACATTAGGTATTAATTTTTAATATACCAACAGACCAATGGGCCAACAGAATGCCCAAGTGATTAATGTTTGTGATTTAAAAAATACCTGATTATTAATAAATAAGAGGACTGATAATGATAAAACCTTTGTTTAATTTCATATCTTCTAATAAAATCACAATTATAAATTATACACTATTATTATCAACTCCCTTTAATTTTGTTAGTTTCTTGGCAAATAATGGGTAATGAATTATTTCATAAAACATGTATTACAACATTCTATTACTGTTAATCGTTTGACACTACAAATTGACGAATATTACTGTAAAGTAATATTACAGTCTGCAATATCGCTTGAATTTCACCCGAATAATATCGTAATATCATATTGCCGTTAGGTTTTTTGACAACGTATTTCAACGAATAATACTATAATGCATTATTATTGTCAACGATATCGTTGCGTTTATACACGAATAATATGGTAATGATAAGTTGCTTATTATACTTTAGCCCTTTAATGTCAGTAACATTATTTTTGTCATTAACTCAATTTTTGATATTTAAAAAAAAATATAATTAATATAAAATAGAATATTAAAAATTAGCCTTGTTTTGACGTATAAATGTCTATCTTACGATCTACCAGTGCCGAGATATACGCATAAAATATTTTTTTATTTTTCCTGTAAAATCTAGATTAATCGATTACCATATTATTCGGTGGGGGGAGCGAAATGATTGTTGTTGAAGTCCGTAGGATTGCCAAGTCATTCGTCCAAAACACAAACAGTTCCAAATCGTTAGGCAAAGCAAAGTCCAAATACACAGCACAAGTTTAATTTTAAGAAACACAACAGTTAGGCACAGCGGGAGCGAAAGTAGTCTGACGTACGTATCAACTCGAAGAGAGATTCGTGTCAACTAAACAAATAAAATCATGCAACAATGAAGCCCTGTATGAGTGAAGGGTGAAGGAAAAAAAATACCTGCACAAAGACACCGATTTACCAAAAATACAAAAGCGGCGCTATCTATCCCTTTCACACTGAGTGAGGTGCAACTCCGCAGGTAGCGGTCCCAAATTCCGAACAGATGACGTCATCGGCTCGGAATTACGCTACACGCTTAACCACATGCTTAGATTACAAGCATAAGCCATTGCGAGAAAGAAAAGTTAGATTGTACCATTTTAATTTCTGTTCTGTCTTCTTCATCACATTCATAGCAATATCTTTGTAACCGCAAGGACTAGACGTAAGTTTTATACCAATTTGCAAACCTTAGTAATTTTACAAGTTTTTAAAATAATGGTACACTTTGGTGTCATACATTTTTTTTACAGGAGAATTTTTCCAATTCTGGTCTTTTCATCGTAAAAACAAAATTTTTCAATTCAAGATTTTTTTTCTAAGGCAAATAAAATGTTATTTAAAAAAATGGTATCTTATAACATTAGTAAACTATTCAGAAATGTTTGACAAAAATCACACCTAAATATGATACCATTTGCAGCAACAGCATTAAAAACACTGAATGCTGGTACAGAAAATAGTAAAAATCGAAAAAAAAAAATTTCTTGGTTACCTTATCGGTTTTTTTTTTACTGTTCAAATTAGTTGTTGGAAATGAGGTAAGCTACCTACCCGTTACGTTTGATCCATTATTTACGGGACACCCTGTATATAGAGTTATATTTTATAGAGGGACTGAAATGTAAACTCTCATAACTATGTACTGCTAAATAGGGGAAGTTTATTGGAATGGTAAATAGGAGAAGAAAGTGAAAGGATTTTTTTATAACTTACAACTAAACAAGGAGCACGTCTATGGGACCAGTAATCTGAAGATTCAATCTGCAATACTAAAGCGTCCAGTTTAAGAATGAGAGGATACGTTGACAATTGAAGAATCCTGAACAAATATTTGTCAGATAGGAATTGTCTTCTAAGACCTAAAGGAGCATCCCCGCATTCCACTTGAAGTGCATTAATGGGACTAGACTTCATTGCACCTGAAATAATGCGTAATGCTTTAGACTGGATGCGATCCAATTTTTTAAAAGCCATAACACTACCAGGTTCCAGAACGAACAATCCATAATCCAGAGTGCTTCTGATAATTGCGTTGTAAATGAGTTTCAAAGAAAAGGGATGTGCACCCTACCACACACCAGAGAGGCATGTTTAGGTGATTTTCGCATTTGTTAACAATATATTCACAATGAGGGACACTACTTAATTTACAGTCAAGTATTATACCTAGATATCTGAATTTATCTTTAACTGGAATAGGTATTTCCTTATAAAAGAGATTTACTAAGGGAATATTTCTCTTCCGGGTGAATAAAACAGCCGCGCTTTTAGTAGACGTGGATAAATCCAAACCGTTTAGATGTAACCATGACTCCAAAATAGATAAAGCAGAATTGATAGCAGAGCTAGCTTGCTCAACAGATTGACTTGAAGAATATGATAATAAATCATCGACATATTGAAGAACACTAACGTGACTAGTTAAGGATAGATCTAAATCAAAAGTGTAAATATTGTATAGAAGAGGACTGAGCACAGAACCCTGTGGGAGACCCCTCCATACAAGATGTGATATCTCATGGTCTCCTATTAACATGTTAACAGAGCGTTCAGTCAAGATATTAATAATGAAATTCGACAAATTCAATGGAACTTGTAAGGCTTTTAATTTATTTTGTAAAACTGATAATACAACATTATCATATGCTGCATTAATATCAAGGAAAACTGCAACGGTGGATTGGTTATTAAAGAAGGATAACCGAATATCAGATGTTAAAATACTTAAACAGTCAATTGTACTTTTACCTTTTCTAAAGCTATACTGTGATTCTGCCAAAAGACCCTTACTTTCAACATACCATTCTAGGCGATTTTTTATTAAATGTTCCGCTAATTTCATCAGAATTGAAGACAAAACTATGGGACGATAGGAAGAAGCATCAGAAGGAGTTTTATTTGGTTTAAGGAATGGCAACACCATTTGTCGTTTCCACTCAACAGGGATGTTCCCTGTATATAGAATAGAATTAATAATTTCTAAATAATAGCTTAGGACGTCATCACTTAAATTGGAAAAAAAGGAATACGGGATGCCATCCATGCCTGGTGCAGAATCATTAGTCTTGTGAATAACAACCTTTAATTCAGTGAGAGTGAATGGAAGATCTAGCGTCGTATGAGAGTCTTGGTTATTAGATACGCGAGACAGGCTGATTGGATTATTAGTACAAATAGCCTCAGGAACCCAAGGCGGAGCTAATTTATCCAAAAATTCACTGGCTAAAGAAACAGGAATAGGAGAAGAGTTGTTATAAATGGACCTAAATCTACGAATGTTGCGCCAGACAATTGTAGGGTGAGTATTCGGTGAAATTGATAAGCAAAAGTTACGCCAAGAATCATTTTTTTTCTTTTTAAAAAGTTTGTACGTTTCATTAATTAACTTAGTAACGATATCAAAATTAATATCAGACATATCAAGGTTATAATTGTATTCAGCCTCTTTACGTTTCTTAATCAATTCAGTGCACTCAGAGTCCCACCACGGAGGCGAGGGAATTGTACTAATGTTGTTATTTTTTACAGGAAAAACGTCATCTGCCGCTGCAATTAATATGAGTGCTAAAGCTTCAGCACAACTATTTTCATAGCCATCAGAAATTACAGGCAAGGAGCAAAGCTTACTGTCAACAATGTTCCTAAATTTGTCCCAGTCAGTACTATTTCTATTAGGTAGTTTATACTTTACGTTTGATTTCCTTAATGGTGCATTTGGTTTGGAAAGAGGATAAGAAATAACTATTGGAAAATGGTCACTACCATAAGTAGAGGTTAAAGTATGCCAAGTTAATGAAGAGGCTAAGTTTGGAGAACAGATAGAAAGGTCAATTGCGCTTTGGTTCTGATTGGGATCTGGACGACGTGTGGCAGCTCCTGAATTTAAAATACACAAGTTATGTAAGTCAATTATATCTAGTAACTCATCACCATAACAGGTAGAAGTTGCACAACCCCATGATTGGTGATGGAAATTAAAATCCCCCAGTATTAATAATGGCTTTGGAAAAAAGAAACAAGATTATTCATCTCTTGAAGAACAGAAAAAGAAGGGTGAGGAATGTAAATAGAAACAAGACAAGTATGATGCACTTTAATAGCTACAATAGAAATTTCCTCGCTATGAGGAGGTAATGTAATGGTGGAGAAAGGGATAGAATTCTTGATAAATATAGCTACTCCACCATACCCATCAGATCTATCCTCTCTAATGGATAAATAACCATTAATTTTAAAACTATGATTAGATTTGAGCCAAGTCTCTGCTAAAGCAAAGGCAAATGGCTCATATTTATTTATAAGATATTTTGTTGACTAGACTGCGGCAGTTCCACTGGATTATTTTGGCTGTGTTGTCCATTGTGAATGGATTGAGATACATTGAAAGATGGGGCAACGTTGGACGGTGAAATGTTGAACTGAGACAGAAGATTGTGTAAAGCAGAAAGAAAATCGTTTATGGAAAAACTTGCTTCAATTTGTCAATTATTGTGATCAGAAAAAGCACAACCATTTGATGGTTGGGGAATGTTGAAATCTTTAATAATGGCACTGTGAGCCTCTTTATTATATCCTTGTACAGGTTTGGGAGGTGAGCGTGGTTTAAGGAAGACAGTTTTTTTATAGCTACTTGAAACAGGTACTCTATTAGTTGTAGGGAAAGATGGAGTATCTGCAAAGTTTTTGGATGGAGAAGATAAAAGTGTATCGGCATACGATTTAGTAACTGGGGGATACATTTTTGCCGCTTCAGCATAAGATATTGAACTTTGTGCCATGTATGTTTTAATTAATTTTTGCCTAGACATTTCTGGGCAAGACTTATTAGTAGCATAGTGAAAACCGGAGCAAAGGCAGCAAGATGCACTTTCTTGTTCTCTTTTACAACTGTCCCCAGTATGTCCTTGGCCACATTTATAACAACGTGGTTTGGACCTGCACTGAATTTTTGTGTGACCAAAACAACAGCAACTGAAACACTGTACAGTAGGGAAAATATATAAATCTATAGGTAATGCATTATAACACATAAAAATTCTTTTAGGCAGAATCTGCCCATCAAAAGTAATAACTATAGATTGGGATGGTTTCCAAATGGTTGTCCCATCAACAACAGTTTTAAAATTGAGGCGTCTGACTTTTAAAATTGGACCGCAACCAATTGGTACCGTTATATTATCAATAACTTCCTCTGGAGACCATTCCGCAGGAACACCACGCACTAAACCCATTCTAGTGACATTTAAAGTAGGTATAAAAGCTTTATAATCATATGTTTCAAGGCTATTATGTGTAATAAAAGAATTTGCGTCCAGGAAATTGGCAAAGGAAATAGATATTTTATTACGCCCGATTTTTTTGACGCTACCGTTAATAATATTTTGGAAAGCGTTGTGTTTTAGGAACTTGCCAAATGTAATAGGGTGCAATGACGTTCTATCATCTGGTGATATTAATATTTTTTGTACGTGAACAACGTATGGCGCGCTGTCAGTTTTATCATATGTTTTTCGACCAATCTGAGTGGGAATAACTGAAGGCGGAGCAGGAATACCCGGAATATCTTTAGAAACAATTATTTCAGAGCTTTTAAGCTCCGATAGAATTATAGAGGGAGGTGTAGAGTCCAAGCAACGACAACCCAAAGACTCGGAACCTTGGTTTTTTCGGGTACGACGGCGTTTATTACAATTCTTGCACACATGCACGCGGCTTCTTTTTAGATGGCGAGCCGACGACGACCCATCGGTATCCATGCCCGATTCATTAGACATAATAGTAACAAAATTGCCTGCCGGGGGAACAAAGTCCCACGGGTCATGCGGGTCTTTCATTTTCCCGCTATGAAATATTAGTAAAAAAAAACTTACCCTACTGAAGAAAATATACAAAACTAAAATTAAAATAAAAGTGAAAGAAGATAAAACACTAAAACTACTACTACTGATCCTTTATTACAAGTTAATTAATAATTTTCAATTTAGCTAAAAAAGGACTCGTCCACAAAGTTAAGTTTCCCGCGCTTTGGTAAATTGACTTATTTCTAAATTTTAAGTCAAATACACTTGCGTGCAATAAAATCGACCCATCCCGTACGCTTTCGTTCAGGACACCATAGCAAAAAATCTAAAACAAATTAATCAACACTTTTCACACTGTTTGTTAAATGTCAGTCTAAGATTACAATACACCAGTTTTTAGTATAACAGATTTTGGTTTATTGATTTTACAGATAGAAAAACAAAGACGGTTAGAATTGCTCAATTTTTTTATCAATCATTTTGAAAGTAAAATTCAAAAAAAGCATTAAATTTCTAAAGAATACTTTGTTTAGTAGCTTGTATTCCCCCCACGTGCTCTTATCGCAGCTTCCATCCTGTTTTTCATTGACCTTATTAATGTTTTTATGAATTCTTGGGGTATACCATCCCACTCCTCTTGAATAGCCACCTTTAGTTCCTGGAGGGTTTCTGGAGGCTGATTTCTGGCCCTGACCCTTCTCTTCAGCTCATCCCATAGATGTTCAATGGGATTAAGGTCAGGGCTCCTTGCTGGCCACTCCATAACAGGAATTTCCACCTCACGTAGGTACTGGAATACTATCGTGGCTGTATGTGGTCGGGCGTTGTCCTGCATTAGCGTGAAACCCTCAACTACAAATCCGGCGTATGGCATAACATATTGTTCTAGCACATCCTGGATGTATCGTTGTGCAGTCAGATTGCCTAGACGAGGATACGAACAGAAGATCCGTTTTTCCTTCCAAAGAAATTCCGCCCCAAACAGTCCACGAACCTCCTCCAAAAGCCACTCGTTCTTCAATACAAGCCTGCGCAAATCGTTCTCCCTCTCTTCGGTAAACTTTCCTGCGCCCATCATTTCCATGAAGACTGATTTTACACTCGTCCGAGAACAGTACGACCTTCCATTGTTCGAATGTCCAATCGACGTGAGCACGAGCAAATCGAAGCTGCGCTTGGCGATGCGCGGGGGTTAATTTTGGACCATTAGCGGGTTTGTGAGGATGCAATCCGCTTTCTGCAAGTCTCCGTCGTACAGTCCATTCACTTACAGCTATACCGCGTACATTACGAAGTTGCTGTTGCACCTGAACACCAGTCAAATGTCGATTTCTTAAACTTGTAGACACCATAAATCGATCATCTCGTTCTGAAGTAGCCCGATTTCTTCCCGAACCTGATCGTCTATTGAAGCTCCCAGTCTCTAAGAATCTTCGGTACACTCGCCTTACTGCTGATCGACTTAGGTGAAGACGTCTGGCCACGACGCGCTGACTCAATCCAGCCTGGATCAGTGCTACAACTTGAGCGCACTCAGACGGAGTAGTATCCATTTTCACAGAGAGTAAAAACAATTAAACTCAAGGTAAATGGTCACTAAATCAGTAAAATAACCAATGATTGAATAAACAATAAATTGATTAACTGTTAACACAATGCAATGTCACTGAGATTGCGTTATTAAAAATGAGAAATGAGGGTGTCCGAATAAACGAGTCAATATCATCAACAACATCCCATTTATTGAAGTATAGGGCATGTACTAATAAAGTTTATGAAACATACCTTCAAATTACATTATTAGTTTTTGTTTGTCTGATCTTAATTTTTATCTATTGTGTTCCGAATCGAAACTTACAGGATGGGTCGATTTTTTTGCACGTAAGTGTAGTTCTTAATTATTTGAGGTATTTTTTTTTACTTAAATTCTGTTCTCAAAGCAAATAAAATTATAACGCGTATTCGTTCTGTTATACCTTGCTAATGACAGTGGAATGGCTGACCGCCATCCAGACTTGCCTATTCAGCATTTTATTACTAAGTAGCAATTCTCATTCGGTTTGCTAGGGCAGTTCAGCTAGAAACTCGGTACGGGTCGGAGGTCCTAAAATCTTACTATTTCTATTGTTAACAATTCTAGTTCCAAGTTCTCTAACCCAATAAACTCTGTTTCCAGTCATCAATAATTAGTTTTTTTTAAAAACAAGATTCCGAAACCTCCTATAATATTTGGTGGCAGCGGTGGGATACGAAAATCCCCTACCCAAATACGTCTCTGAAATAAAACACTAAATAAAACTGAAAGTGCCAGTGAATCTTAACCGTTCTAAAGTGCTGAAAAATAAGTGATTTACTAAATCAACACTGTGTTGTGAATGTGTATTATATACAGGGTGACATTGAAAACATGCGACAAATCGAAATGGGAGATTGTACTCATCATTATGAACAACTTTTACTAAGGGACCAACGCTACAATCCCAAAAAAAAAAACTGCTGTCCCCTACATTTATGTTCGCAATACCTCATCAAAATGTAGGAAAAGCAGATTTTTTTTTTGGGATTACAGCTTTGGTCCCTTAGTAAAAAATGTTAATAATGATGTATATAATGTCCCATTTCAGTTTGTCGCAAGTTTTCAATTTCAACCTGTATATATACAATAAATCAAAGTGTCTGATCGACATCCTGTCTTGTGTGTTCGCCTTGCAACCAAGATCGCATTTCACCCTCTGCTGGCGCAGAGGTCTACTACGACTGCTGTTCTGCTGGTTACCGCTGGAGGAGCGGTCACGATGATCCTGAGTATCCTCATGATGACGGCGATCCTGTGAGTGATCTAAGAAATACTACCTACTATATCCTAGGGAGAATACCAGAATTAACTCAGAGCCATTTCACATCTTTATTTCATTTCTATGTACTCATTCCTATTGTTCATTAATCCTAATACATTGTAACTGATAAGGAACTTACTATAAGGCAACTGTACATTTTGTTTAGACTACGCGTTTCGATTACGCGTCCATATCACTGAGTCGCTTGTACAAAGTTATTTAAGGGGGAGACGATTTTTTATAATTAATAATTTTAGATATAAACATTTTATTTTGTAAAATCCAATCATGACTTCCAAATCTGAAACAAAAGAGGAAAGTTGGCATTTTATTCAAATTCATTAAGCCATTCGATGGCTCCAGGGAAAAACTAAATCCCTTCATTGCGAATTGCCAGAGCGCCTTTAATACAGCTACGAAAACCCAGAAACCTATTTTATTTAAATTCATTCTAAGTCAATTAATAGATAAAGCTGAAACTACATGCAGTGTCAAAGAGTTCGAATCCTTTGAGCAATTCATCGAGTTTTTAAAGCAGCAATTTGGGGAAAGAAAGCATTACGCTCACCTACTCACTGAACTTCAGGACTGTAAGCAAAGCTCTACCGAAACAGTTAACCAATTTGCATTAAAAATAGAAACATGCTTAGCGAAACTACTTACGGAAATAAATATTTCCATTCCGACAAAAAAGAAAACAGAATTAACAGGACGTGTAGCTGCGATGCAAGATCTCGCACTTCATACCTTCATAATAGGACTCTTGCCACGGGTATCACAAGTCGTCAGATGCCGCAATCCAGACTCGTTAAACTCCGCTATAAGCTTCGCTGTCGAAGAATAAAAAATCATTTCTAGTATCTATAAAAGATCCAATACTTACTCCAATAACGATAACCGTGACTTCCAATCGCCACGTTCTCCAACTTCGCGAAATCAGCAACCCGATCATTCAAAAGCAGTAAATACCAACGACATGGTATGCCGCTACTGCAAAAACATAGGTCACACTATTGAAAATTGTCGCAAAAGACAATACAACAATAGCAGAAACCAATCTGCTGCTTCTACTTCAGATGGTCGTCAACCAACCCGCAAGGTATTTAACGTAAATCAGGACAAGGAAGATAAGACCGACGAAGTCGACCAAAACCATTTAAAACGCGCGCGCGGGAAATTCGTCCTACTATATCAAAGCCGATGCCTCTATTCTCACTGTATCCCCTGAATCGCGTACTAAATCTACTGAATCCTCTGCATCACGTACTAAATCCACTGAATCCTCTGCATCACGTACTAAATCCACTATACCCTCTGAATTACGTACTAAATCCACTGAATCCTCTGAATCACGTACTAAATCCACTGAATCCTCCAAACCACGTACTAAATCCACTAAATCCTCTGAATCACGTACTAAATCCACTGAATCCTCTGAATCACGTACTAAATCCACTGAATCCTCTGAATCACGTACTAAATCCACTGAATCCTCTGAATCACGTACTAAATCTGCTATTTCTATGAAACCAACTACTAATTCTTCTGAATCCGCTGTTTTTGCTAAATCTCAACCTAAATCCTGTAAATTACCAAATTCTAAAGCAAAAACCAACGACTCTATTCTCGTTACAAATCCCTACATTTCATCTTCGAAGAACTTGCCAAACCTGAAACAAAACACAAATATAAAAATCTATAAAATAAATAAAAATACAGAAAAAAGATACTTACCTCACGTAATAATCAATACCTCCGTCGCGGACAAACCTTTGTCCTTCCTAATTAACACAGGTTCCTGTATAAGCCTGCTGAAATTACATTCCATGTCCAAAGTCCCAAAGTTAAGTGATGATATAATAATCCTCAAAGGAATTGATCCTGGAAGTGAAACAACTCCAACTCTAGGCAGCTTCCAAATGCAAATATTCAAAAAATATGACAAACCTTATGCCCACGAATTCCACGTTGTTGAAGACATTAGCCTAAGTTTCGATGGCATCATAGGCAACGACCTCTTGAAAAACCTAGGTTGTCAAATCGACTATTCTCAGGAAACCTTACAGATAGACGATGACTACATACAAGTTAAAATTCGCTGAACCATTATATAACATTCCACCTCGCACGGAAACTGTAATTGAATGCACAGTTAGTAATCCAAATATAAGAGAAGGCACGATAATAGACCAACACATCTCTCATTCAATATTAGTTGCCAACTGCATCGTTAACGTGAAAGAAAATAATCGTATTAACATTACAGTTGTTAACGTCTCTGAAGAGCCCGTCGTACTTCAATCTAACCTTAATCTAACACTAGAACCTCTAGACACTCAAGCTTGTTTGAACCCTCATGCAACATTGCCTCTTACTAATGCCTCTGCAAGAACTAACGAAGTTCTCCAACATCTTAGTATTTCTCACCTAAACGAAGAGGAATCTAATGCCCTATTACAAGTTTGCACAGACTTTTCTGACATCTTCCATCTTCCAAACGATCAGCAGTTAGAACAAAAAATAATATCACCTTCAAATTCACCATGGTCCTCACCCATTTGGATTGTGCCCAAAAAGCTGGATGCTTCGGGACAACGAAAATGGAGAGTCGTTATTGATTATAGAAAACTCAATGACGTTACTATAGGAGAAACATATCCTATCCCACAAATAACAGAAATCTTAGACCAGTTAGGGAAAAGCCAATATTTCACAACTTTAGATTTGGCTTCAGGCTTCCATCAAATTCCAATATCCGAGCAAGACGCTCCTAAAACCGCCTTTTCCATACCTCAAGGTCATTTTCAATTCACAAGAATGCCATTTGGCTTAAAAAATGCCCCATCAACCTTTCAAAAACTAATGAACACATGTTTATGTGGACTTCAAGGCACACGTTGTTTTGTGTATTTAGATGACATTGTAGTGCACTCCCCTGACATACCAAGTCACATTCAAAATCTATTCGCTGTTTTTAATAGGCTCAGGAACTATAACCTAAAAATCCAACCAGATAAATGCGAGTTTCTATGCAAAGAAGTCGCTTATCTCGGTCACCTATCAACAAAGACGGTGTACAACCAAATCCTAGTAAAGTCAAATGTATCACTGACTTCCCGATACCAAAATGTCCAAAAGATGTGAAATCTTTTCTTGGACTTGTATCTTATTACAGACGTTTCATACCTGACTTTTCCAAACTCGCAAAACCATTGACATCCCTTCTAAAAAAGGATACACCGTTCAATTGGAACAATGAACAGCAACTAGCTTTCGAAAACTTAAAAAATAAATTAGTAACGTCACCAGTGCTAGCATATCCTGATTTTTCTAAACCTTTCATTCTTACCTGCGACGCTTCCAATTTCGCAGTTTCTGCAATATTATCGCAAGGTCCGATAGGAAAGGACCGCCCAATTGCTTACGCATCTCGAACACTAAATAAGGCTGAATGTAACTACAGCGTTACTGAAAAAGAATGCTTAGCCATTATCTTTGGAACTAAAGCCTTTCGCCCCTATCTCTACGGAAATCGATTCACAATAATCACAGATCACAAACCCTTACAATGGCTATTTAACTGTAAGGATCCCGGTTCTAGGCTAGTACGCTGGCGACTCAAATTAGAGGAATTTGACTATGATATCATATACAAGAAGGGGAAAATTAATACTAACGCTGACGCATTGTCTCGATTTCCAGTTAACCCTATTCAAGGTAAACCTTCGCCAACATCTGACCCTCTACTACTAGATCTTGACACTGAATTCGATGACCTCTTGGAGGACCCTCTCCTAATTCTACCATCTCCCATTCCATTCTCTTTCGAGGACGATGACCTATTAAACCAAGAAACAAACACCGACTCTAATATATTACAAAATCCTATACCACAATCTGAACCAACACTACTCGTATCTCCAGATCTCATAGATCTAGGACCAAACTTACCCTACCTTGACTCATTACAAATCCCTTCACCAAATGAGCAACCAAATTTAAATGACGATAACTATTCTCAATTTCTAAAATCAATTCTAAATAAGGAAAATATCTGCAACACAATTCTAAAGGAACACAACGAAAATCTCCTAAAGACAACCTGCAAAATAATATTAATTCCTACATCCATAGATTTAGATGAGTCGAATCCTTACATCTCCGAAATTCTCCTAAATTCCGGCAACCAAGACGAAATCCTTAATTCTGAAAAAGAATTATACCACTTCCTAAAAACCGAATACGACAACAAGACTGTCTACTTCATTTTCACAAAAGTTCACCACTTTGACGAATCATCTTATCCCGCTATCTACGATACCCTGAAACAAGTAAGAAACGAAATCCTGAATTCTGAACAAACAACAGACATTGCTATCTCCGATTTCAAAAACCCATTTGACCATCACTCCTATACAAAAATTTACAATATCCTAACTCACATTTTTAACAATACAAAAATTCAAATCCATGTTTACCTAAATAAAACAATATACCCTACCCTAAGCGAGAGACCTAAAATCATGCGTGAAAACCATGACATTCCTACAGCCACCGGGCACTTAGGGTCGACACGGATGTATAACAGAATCCGAGAACAATTCTATTGGAAGGGCATGCGAAGTAACATAGAAGACTATGTCAAGAAATGTAAATTATGTCAGGAAAATAAAGCACTGAGAAAATTAAATAAAGCTCCAATGGAGATCACTACTACATCCACAGCCCCGTTTCAGAGAATGGCATTAGATATAGTAGGACCCTTACCCGAATCTGGATCCGCTAAGCTAAAGTATATTCTCACCTTGCAAGATGACCTAACTAAATATTCTATAGAAATGAAATGAAATTGTTTATTCTGTAAATAGGATATGAGAATCACTTTTACACGTCATATTAAAAAATAAGCTAGATGGAGTCGACATTTCCTATCTGACTACCCCTGAGAAGAAATGGCGAAACAAACTCAAGGGTCAAAGTCTCTTTTAAAGTCCAGACATAATCTTGGTCAGATCATGTGAGGACCATGTAGATCTATGTCTGAAATGGTCTTTTGAGGAAAGAACCACACAAATTTGAGTGGACCTGTCCAGTCAGTGCAAGCATTTGTCAGTAATCGTGTAGCTCAACTCAAAACTTAAGGAGCTCAACGACTCGACGAACAATACCAAGGAAAGGACAATTGGGTTGGCCGCATAAAGAACTCAAAATGCCAGACCATCATTAAAACTAAGAGAAAAAAAAACAACAAGAAATAAATAAAAATGACCCACATAGTGCTCACATTCACAATAATTAAAGTAATATAATACTTTTCAAGGTACATAAATATTCACTTAATTTTGCTTATAATATTCATCAATGTCAATATGTACATATAGTTGTATATAATGATGATTTTGCATAATTTAAATATCAAATTTTATGGTTTTAGCACAAAGCTTATCAGAGCGAGCAGCTCAATCCCAAGCTTTTTTGTCTTCTAAATAATCTGAAATTTTATAGTACCCTTTTTTACAAAGTTTGGTTTTAATACAGCTTTTAAATCGTTTAATGGGTAAATTTCGAATAGCAATAGGAAGTTTGTTGTAAAAGCGTATACATTGACCCATGAACGAGTTGCCTACTCTGTGGAGGCGAGTGTGAAGTACAGCAAGATTATGTTTATTCCTGGTATTTAAACTATGGATATCGGACATTTTCTTAAAATTTGATATATTTTTGTGTACATACATAAGATTATCAAATATATATTGAGAGGCTACAGTCAGAATATCTATTTCTTTGAATTTTTCTCGAAGGGAATCTCTTGGACCTAGGTTGTAAATGGCTCGAACAGCCCTTTTTTGTAAAACAAAGACGGTATTAATGTCCGCACAGGTTCCCCAGAGAAGAATCCCATATGACATAAGACTATGAAAATAACTAAAATAAACAATTCTGGCCGTATCTACATCGGTTATCCTATACGTACTACGACCGCCGAAGAATCTAGCGATTGTCTCATCCACTTTATATCACTATTCGGAATTCCTAAATCCATCTTAACTGACCAAGGTACTAACTTTACGTCCGAGCTTTTTAAAACTACTTGCCAATTTCTTAAAATCAAACAATTATGGTCATCACCTTACCACAACAATTATGATCAGACACAAGAAGCTTTAGAACGCAGTCATTCAACTCTCAAAGAATATTTGAAATCCTTCGTAAACGAAAATCAAGATAATTGGCCTACTTATGTGTATACAGCTATGCTAACCTATAATACAACAGAACATTCAACTACCAAATTTACTCCCTATGAGTTAATATTCGGTCACAAACCCTTTATTCCTAATTCTATTTATGAAAAAGAACTTAGTACAACATATTCTGACTATATTAAAATGTTACAACATAAATTTAAATACATCAGAGAAAAAGCTTTGGAAAATATACACGTACTAAAATCCAAAGAATCTTCTAAATCCTATTACGACTCGCACACTAAATCACCACCACATTACAAAGCTGGTGACTACGTCTACCTTAAAGCTCACCTGAGGCTCAAAAAGGCACTATCCTATCTGGAAAGGACCATACAAAATCATCAAGGTTCACAATAATAACACGGCTACACTCTTTATCAACAGACGTCATGTGACTCATCATTTCGATCAAATGAAACCCGCGGTAGCTGAAGACTCCGTATTACTGTTAGAAATCGATTAAGACAAAATATTAAAGATTGTTAATTATTAGCATGTAAGTATTAGTTAGTAATTATAATAGGTCTTTAGCGTAATTTAATTGATTCTATTCATTCTATTTCAGCGCCTCGGTCAATGCGCATCAAGACCTTATCAAGCCACTTCCTTCTAGTTCCGGCATATACTTCGATAACCTAGGAAAACTTAAGGCGATTAAAGGAAAATTAAATATCATTAGTCATGTAAACATTTCCCTTATAAATCCTCATCTTACTAACCTCAACGATATCCTGGGCATAGTTAGGAAAACATGTCAAAAATCAAGCAACCTTCAATGCGAAAACATACTATCTCCACTCACAGTTCGATACAATGATATTAAACGCGAGTTTGATTCTATTTCACATTTAATATCAAAACGTTGTAAACGTTCAGCGTGGTTCGGCGGAATAGGCACCGTTTTCAAACATGTTTTCGGCACTCTAGACGAAGATGACGCATCAAAATACGACTCCGCGATTGAATCCATTCAAAACCACGACAAAAAGCTCGCGGAACTAATGAAAGAAAACATCTTAATTACTACCTCTACTCTGGAATCTTATAAACAAACCATTATTAATTAAAAGATAACGAAAATTCACTTAAAAATACTTTAAGTAAACTCATATTACAATTAAATAATATCACGGAAACTTCTACAATTCTAATACCTGAAACAAAAATCCATTCCATACTCGCTAACCTTGAAAGCTCTCTACTAGCATTGTCGTTTCAGCTTGAAGACATAACAAATGCTATCATTTTGAGCAGTCAAAATATCCTGCATCCAAACATAATAAGTCCGGCGCAATTATACAACAAACTCGTCGATAATGACCCGTACCTACCTAGAGATACTGGAATTCCTATAGAGCTAAGTCTAGATAATATCCATTTAATATTAAGTATATCTGAAGTTGCATGTATTATAATAACAAACTTGTATTCGTCTTACAAATTCCTTTAGTTACTAACGACGAATTTAACTTGTATCATAATTTAGCATCACCGACCCCTCACGGGTCAGATAATCCAAATACCTTTAGTTTAATTTTACCTTCTAGTTCGTATATTGCTATTTCTAAGGATAAGCTAAGCTTTTGTAATCTAGATAACCTAGATAAATGTAAAAAAATAAGCTCTGAGTTCTTTCTGTGTGATATACCTACGGTACTGTTGATAAGCGGAAATCCTACGTGTGAAAGTGAACTATTAACGAAAACAATTAGTGCTATCCCCACACAATGTGAAACCAAAACTATCGTCGGCGAATTAGACATTTGGAAATCACTCATGAACAATCAGTGGATTTTCGTGCAATCTCGTTCGAGTAAAGTGTCAATGGATTGTGATAACTCCGAATTACGCGAAATCATAGTGTCCGGAACCGGTATATTGCGAATCCCAAACCAGTGTACAGTATACACAAAAAGTGCGAGACTTATATCGTCTAAGGACGAAATTAATATAGACATCCCTATTCCTAGTTTAGACTTTAGCATTATCAATGATTCTTGTTGTAAAATAGATACTAAGACTACTAGTTCAAATAATAATCGAGCCCCTATTTTACTACAAAACATCAACTTGGATGATTTAACTATAAGTAAACAAAGTGATAAAATATTTTCAGATTTAAACAAAATAATTGATGAAGAACCTATTCTAGTAAAATACGGGACACATTATTCTATATTAACCTTGTGTATTTTAATAATAGTAATATCTTTTATAGTATTTAAGTTGTATAAGATTATTTCTAAGCATAGATCTAAATTCTATATCTCTTGTATTAAGCCGACGACCCATACCGATGACGATGTCAGTGACCATGATATAAATACTGAACCTGAAAACTCTGAAATTCCATTACCTAGATTACGAGAAATTGTATAAACTCCTGAATTTCGGCTTTTACCCCGAATTTCAGTCTTTTGGGGGGGGCTGTTATACCTTGCTAATGACAGTGGAATGGCTGACCGCCATCCAGACTTGCCTAGTCAGCATTTTATTACTTAGTAGCAATTCTCATTCGGTTTGCTAGGGCAGTTCAGCTAGAAACTCGGTACGGGTCGGAGGTCCTAAAATCTTACTATTTCTATTGTTAACAATTCTAGTTCCAAGTTCTCTAACCCAATAAACTCTGTTTCCAGTTATCAATAATTCGTTTTTTTAAAAACAAGATTCCGAAACCTCCTATAATAGTTCGAAATTCGAAGTTATTTTTTTGTTTACTTATTTTCGGCCAGTCTTCATTGTAGCAGCCGGTCTATTCAGCATTAAAAATTAAGTTGTGGTCTCATTTCCTACTCACAATAAAGCCTTTTCATTTAATATGTCAGACGGTACAGTTTGCAAAACTGAAACTGACAGACATACACACAAGTAATCTTATAAGGATGCCGTTTTTTCCTTTTAGAGGTACGGAACCCTAAAAACTTTTATTATGCGATTTCTGACTTTTCTAGTACTCAAACCTCAGTTGGTCCAATAGCTTTTTGATCCTTTTAAGAAACAGGATCGATTGGCATCAAAAAGAGTTTATGTGAAAATGCCCCATTTTATTGCTGACTGTACATGTTTTTCAAAATCTGTGAATGTAGAACAAAGTTTCTCAAAAAGTTAAGGACAGCGTTTTATGACCGTTTTCCTGTAGGTACAACGATTAAGGTTACCCTTACTGCCCTGTCTTAAATATCCGTCCTGTATATCGTAAGTCTCTAAAAGGAGTTATTAATTATTTATTATTGAAGGAGATTGATTCATAAAGAATATTAAAAGTTATCTTAATATGATCGGTTCACCATTATGACAACTTACTGTTTGCAATCTTTGCAAGCATTCCTGCAGCGACTGAGTGGCTGAATACTTGGCAAGCTAAGCTCACCTTCATCTTTTGCTTGAAATTAGGTTCAATATGCTGCTTGGTTAAAGCAGGTGCGAAAACAAAATTTGGATTTGCACTGTCTTTTTCAAAGAACTCTTTTATGTGGCTCCACTTGGCTATACCTGTAATAATAAACATGTTAAATTTATTAGATTTCTAATAAATTTCTTTATTATATCTGACATTATTTAATGTCAGATATAATAAAAAATACATGTCATTTATTAGAGTCAAATCAAATCTTTTTATTGTGAGCATGACTTATACATACAGATGTTAGGTAAATTACAGATCCATTATGTCCTGCCTAGTAGGCATACAATAATAAATTAACATGTAGTATAAAAAAATTAGTTATCACTTATAAAGCAAATCTTACTGTTGTGTATCTTTAATGAAGGTACTTGTAAATCTTCTTGACAAATAAGATTTGTACAAGTACATGTGTGAAAATAACACATTAGTTTAAGACTACCTAGTGCTTAAGCTATCCACGAAATAAAACAGTAAATTACCTAATTGGTGTTTTATTGAACATAATACTTACAAAAATAATTAGTGACAGATTGTAGTATCGGTGACAGATTGTAGCAGGTACTAATTATTAAGAAACTCTTGGATCGCATAATAGGCTTTGTCAATTAAAAAATTACGCAATTTATATTTGAATAGTGGGAGTTCCTTGGTGTTCAGTATGACATAGCAAAACTTTTTGGAGGCGCTTACACGAAATGCGCTTCAGTGCACAATGCTATACAAATCACTCAAGGACGGCTAATGAGTCACAATTGATTTTCAATTGTGTCTCATTAGCCGTCCTTGACCAATTAATTAACCAGTTTGGCCATCGCATGCCATCTTAGTCATGTCATAGCCTAATATTATTTACGATTTACAAAATTTAAATTACCTGGTATAGATTTTCCATCATTTTGCAATACTTGAGGGCATTTTATGTTGTACTTCAGCAAATTATTCCTAAAGCATTTGATTAGGTGAGGTGGGTCCATAATCGTGACAATTTCATGGCCTTTAAAGTCAAAATATGGTTCAGCCACTGAGGAACCAAGAGTGTTTAGTGCTTTAATATTCACACCAAAATTGTCTGATACAGTAGCAGTGACGTTCAGCCCAGCTCGGAAGCTTGCATCAAGCACCTGTAAATACAAAACAAAATTTGTTTAGTATCTAATGGTAAAATTTTTTTTCTTCATTCAATTATATTACATACTTACTTCTTTTATAAGAACAGATAATCTATCGGCTGTAACACAGTCACCAGAAAAGTAAAAAGCTAAAGGTTGCTTCCAATTCTTTCTGATTCCAATAGCCATAAACAGCAATGCATGAGTCAAAATAATTCAAATTGAAATACTTTAAAAAAATAATTTTATTAATTGTTACACAATAATAATACTTTATGTTTAAATTTACAATTTAAACTTAATATATTAGCACACCCTATGTAACATAGGTGTGACCGCGACCGTTGATAAGTAGAGACTAAATCATCCGAACCGCCGCTCCGCTGGTGACCAGCAGGGCTATTGGCTATCTTTTTCATTGCCAGTGCTGGCTTCAGTTGTACACCGAACTTTGATGACAACTGAGAATTTCATAACATTGGTATTGCGTATCACAGTAAGTGGACATCACGTTACGGTGACCAACAGACCGGGAACGGTGCTCATCGTCCCAACACTTGACGCCTCTATTTTTTATCGACTATTATGCGGCTAAGTTGAGTAGCGCCTTTTGAGCGTTACAATACTTAATTTTAGGGAACATTTTGTATTATGCGGTTTATATACACTTGAAACGTAAATCTGGCGGGAAGTTCAATATTTTGCAGTTGTAACTCAACAGTCTAGCAGAATTAAATTAGTGTGCGTTTACTTGTAATAAAGTTGTGAAAATAAACCCTCAAAGGTAAGTAAATAAAACCACAAAATAGATAGGCTTCCTCGTTTATAATGTGCAGATTGTTAAAGTTTTAGAAGATCATTTTCTAAGTTTTTGAACTTATGTAGAGTATTGTAGAGTATAAATGATGTAGAATACCTATCTATTTTTAAGATGCCTGCGCGGAGAAGAGTTTCCATAAGGCAAATGGAATTACTTGTGGAGTTTGCGGAGTCCCATAGCGACATAGCATTGGGTCGCATCCCGGGAGGGCCACAGGCTGTTCGAACCACCCGAGATGTGTGGGAGTCCGTATCGCTTCAACTCAACTCTATTGCAGATGGAACGACTAAAACCCCAGACCAATGGCGAAGAGTATGTTTAATATCTTACCTATTATCATAGATGCACAGTGCACACTATCAACTTAAAATATTACTTACGTATCTAATCCGTAGTTTTCCATCCACAAATTAATAATGAATCATACTTACTAGAAATAGTTTAGATAGGTACACACGGCTACACATCAATTCCAGTTTACTGGAAATGTATAACTTGATGTTGCTGACCTCGCATTGTACGGAAACCTTATATTTTTTGACAAAGTTATAAACGCTTTTTATTTTATTTCTATCTAGTACTGGATAGAGTTTAAGGCAAAAACAAAGGGCAAAGCTGCAGATTCAAGGAGGAATGCATCAGCAACTGGTGAAGGGCCTAACAGGCTTGTTCCTCTAAATGATATAGAGAAGAGAGTGCTGGCAGTAATAGGTCTAGTGGCGGTGGAGGGATTGCGTGGAGTGTGCCTGCATTGTGATGTTAGTTTCAAAATTAATCATTATTAACATAATTACCTAATCATTGTACGTTTTTCTTGCTAATAATATCTAACACTTATTTTAAGTGAAATGTTACGATAAGTAATAAAATCTTTGAATATTTTACAGATACCATCAGAAATGACTCTGAGGCCCGTGCTGATTCTGGTATTGCAGCACCCGATCCTGCTTACCCCAGTACATCGACAACCGTCACTCCGTCCTCGGCTCCTTACTCTTCCATTTTAGGCTCTGGAACAGAGCCTGTAATGGAAGTGGAATGTCTTGACGAAGAGGTTCGATCTCCATTTGGGCTACACCCCGAATCGCAGACTTTTACGCCGCTGCCCTCCGCCGTAGAAATGTCTTATGTCTTTATGTCATCAGTATCGGCTGGCTGTGAGATACAGCCCGCCGCTACTGAAGACATTCCTACGCACTCTACTACAACATCCTGAAGCTCGAGGTCACAAAGGCACAGTTAGTATATCGTATTATAAAATAGTTTTCTGCAGGCTTTTTTACCCGACTACGGCAAAGCAAAAAGGAAGGGTTGTGATTTTTTTCAAAAACTGAAGTAAATGTAAAATGATTTAAATTACAGTTCGTAGCGAAGAAAGGGCGCCACGCTGGGCTTACGAAATCGAAAGTCGACGCATTGCCGCTGAAGAGCGACTTGCAGCCGCAGTGGAAGCAGGCGTACAGCGACTTGCAAACGCAATGGAAGCGGGGGTCCAGTTAATGAGGGAGATACGGGATGATGTGCATAGATATGTACATCGAATAGGATGATTTACTTAGCTATGTACTTCATTACATAATAAATAAATACATCGCAATGCGACTTATAAATTAAATATTAAAATAATAAAAGCATTACCTTATTATTACATCATATTATTTATTGTTTTTTTTTGTTTTCAACATGTCACAAAACAAATATTGTTGTGAAAAAAATATTACCAGAAATAAGATGTTTTGATTATTAAGAGCGATATTACACACATTAAAATTTAAAAAATGATCTCCAGTATTCCATTATCTTTGGAATTTATTCACATACAATAATCAATAAAACTCATCACCCGCCTAGCCTTTTCCCAACTACGTTGGGGTCGGCTTCCAGTCTAACCGGATGCAGATGAATACCAGTATTTTACATGGAGCGACTGCTTGTCTAACCTCCACAACCAATACAATAATCAATAAAACTAATAATATAATAACAAAATAAGAATTTTAGAAATTTAAAAACAATAGAATATTAATTATGAATTGTTTCTTGCATTCCATAATCTTTGGACTAGAGTATCCCTCGTGTTGTCTGCAATTGCCTCGTTTCTTGCCACCTCTCTAAAGACTTGGCTCTGAAGATCATTGTAAACATCATCACTATGAGGCTCAGGCATTGGAACATTCCGAGCATTGGCGATGTTGTGTAGAACAACACATACATTCACTATCTTGGCTGCTGTAACTGGATCATAGTGAAGTACCCTGTGTGCTAACAAACACCGCCAGCGTGCTTTCAGAACTCCAATGCAACGCTCAACAGTGTTTCTGACTTTACAATGAAGTTCAGTGTAATACTCTGCTG
Source organism: Atethmia centrago (assembly GCA_905333075.3). Lineage (NCBI taxonomy): Eukaryota > Metazoa > Arthropoda > Insecta > Lepidoptera > Noctuidae > Atethmia > Atethmia centrago. The sequence continues at coordinate 19,761,113 of HG995368.1, forward strand.
GCGAACCCAGAGCTGCGCCTAAGGTTGGTGTCATCATCCAAGGGCGGTGTGCATATCCAGAATCACCTAAAACATAAATAAATATTTCCGTTAGATTATATAACACATAACACCCATTACAATAGAACTACTCATTTTAGTTTCCATCTCATATTAACATAAATTCCTTTATCAATAACCAGCCAAAATAATGTAAGTATCAATAATTATAATGCCATACCTAATAGCCAACAGCGCTCTCTATTCCTTTGCAGTCTTTCTACAAGAGTTTTTTATGGGGCATTGATTCCAAACATACGAATCATGTGAAGCACCACCAAATGATGCATCAACGTGCAGTATATTAAGATGTACATCACAAATCTGAAACAATTTTTAATTTTAAAGTACTCAATTGTAAAACTTAGATAAAATAGGTAATAAATTACATGATGATTTGTAAATAAAGTTCATAATCTTGTTTGAAAAATATTAATCACATACTACTACATACTATTACATTACTACAAATTACTTACTTTTAAAACATTCAAAGAATGATAATTTTTCCTATTAAAATATGCCTCCTCATGATCTGTTGGTCGGATTATGGCCACATGTGTACCATCAATGCACCCAATAATGCCTGGAAAGCTAAACTTTTCCATAAACCTGGAAACCAATTATAGATCAAATTAAATTTATTTGATTATAATAATAATACTATTATAATTAAAATATACAATAAACCTACCCTTTCATAATGATTTCCCTCTCTCGCTGTGATGAAGGGAACTTTATATTGTTAAGGAGTACTTCTCGGACATTGAGTGCATCAGTAACTTCATGTAGACACTTACTGAACGTTGGCTGGGACATGTTGCACAGATATGAGGCGCCTACATTACGCTGGTATGACCCATTAGCGTAAAAGTTTAACGCAGCCAAGATCTGCAACAGACAATTAGAAACATCAGTATGTCGCACAGTGCAACAAATTGATAATGCTGGTATATAAGTAAATTATATTGTCACAACAAAACCACATTAGAAGTAGATTAGTACTTACTTTTAGTTCATTGCGAACGGCAGTTTTTCGTCGAGCTTGCGGTAGGTATGGGCCGAGTTCTTCCAAAACCTGTTGGAATCCAGCTTTACTCAATCGAAAATTCGCAACAAACTCTCTCTCTGGCAACTGCAATGGGTTACTAGCGTCGCGTAAGCTACGTCTCTTAATTCGCAGAAGACTTTGTTTTCGCTGTTCTTCAGAAAATCCCAGCAATATTAGACGTGCCATATTTCTGCCACGAACAAGAATCACAATATAACAACAAAAAACGTTATGGTTACACGCTTCACTTATTACCGGCTTCGGTGTTGATCACTAATATTCATAAAAAACTACCTTTGAGTAGTGTCTTTCACGTAAGCCACCACAAACTAAATGATCATCAATTTGATGTCCACTAAGCTTACACAATCGCAATCTTAGCAATATCGATACAAAAACATCTGTCAAAATGTGTTACGGTGGCTATCAGCGGTACTGGGTGCCTATGACGTCATCCTAGTTAGTCACTGAAGTTAGCCAATACGAAACTAACTGTTTGACAGTTAATCGTTACACACTTTGCCAAGTGATCATCATTATGAACTGTCAAAAGAGATACGCCATAGCCCTGCAGGCCTTTTATACTACAGGGAGCGCCAATGGCTCATTGTCTTGATGCACTAGAACCTTCTCATACTTTCATTGTTTAAGTGTGGTTGACTATTCCCCCTCAATTTTGAAGTCCATGGTTTCTTACAAGCCTTGGATCGAAGAAATTTAAATAATATCATAACGATAATAAGTATAGTTATACATAATATCCAACTATACTGAATTATATTATGTTTTCCTTGCGTCGCTAAATCTTCTATTTGTTTAAAATGTTTTAATTTAGCTGATATCTTCATTGGATCATAATTTAATTCATTTTCAGGGGTATCTTGAGTTTGATTAATTTCTAAATTAGTTATAATTATTTTATCAAATGACTCTTGTGTATGAAATCTTATTATATTTGAGATTTCAACTTCACAATTATTTCCAATTAATAAGTAAGGTCCTTTGATCCATGATGTTTCTTGATTTTTCTCACAACTAATCTTTACTTCAGTAGTTTTATTGAAATACATATAAATCGCCTTTGGAGATATTTCCTGTATTTCTTCTACCGGACATTTTATAGGAACTGTAGTGCATTTTTCAGTAGATTTATTTCTTAAAAGCTCGGTTTCACAAGTTGATGTTTGTCTAATACTTTCTTTACAAATCATTTCTGTTAATATTGTACAATCTTCAACTTCATATGTTTCTAGTTCAGTGTAAGCCAAAGTAACCTTTCGCATTATAGGGTAATTACAAGTTGAGGTATTTTGGATAACAGGAACAATTTTCCTTGTATTATATACTTGTGGCTTAACTAAAGGTATTTCTAATATAAAATATACAATATGATCGACAATTTTACTTTTCACATTAATAAAAGGTTCAATATTGTTTATATTATTAGATACCATTACATTTTTATTCTTAAAATTTACTTGTGATGTGATTCTAGTTACAGTATCTTTAAGTCTGTTCTTATGTTCTAATATAGGTTTAATTTCTAACATATGAATAATTGTCCATCTTCCTTCAATAATACGAGTGGGTGGCATTTCAACTAGTATCACATGTTCATTGGATTCTAATCTTCGGAACAATAAGCTCTTCTTTATGATATATTTTATCATTACTTAATTTATACTTATTGTGCGGTTCACAAGTCAATATGCTATATGGACCTATATACCTAGCATTGGTTTTATGTCTCTCTGCTTTACTATTTTTTAAATATACTTTATCTCCGACTTTAAATGATTTCGATGGTCGAATTTTTTTATTAATTGTATCATTTCGTTTTTGTTTTTCCTTTTGTAACAAATCATGAACATTTTGATTTAATTGATTAACAAATTGTTTTTGATGTATTGTATATTTTTGAATACGAGTAATTACTTTTAGATTATCAAAGTTTTGTAGTTTCGGTTTTCTTCCAAAATGTACTTCAAAAGGAGTCATATTTATAGCACTATGTCTAGTATTATTTTAGGCATGTGTTAAAAAATAAATCTTTTGATTTTGATTTAAATCTGAGTCCCTTTGTAATCTATATAACTCTTGAAGTGTACTATGTAATCTTTCTATATCAGAATTCGATTTATGATGTTGTGGCGTAGTAGTGTGATTTATAATATTATATGTTTTAAATAATTCAGTAATTATTTCACTACAAAATGATTGATCACCATCATGTATTATCTTTTTAGGCGTTCCTATTAATGCGAATATTTCTGATAGTGTGTCATAAACTTTACTCTTTTCCGTTGGTTTTATTACAGCATATTTAGAAAATTTATCTATGATTGTCAAATACCATTGTTTTTCTAAAGACATAAAATTTATGTGCCAAAGGCTATATTTGATTTTTTTAGGGAAGTTATGGCTAATGTAGACAAAAGGACACCGGTTTGTGCCATTTACTGTAACGTGACACAGGCGTTTCACTATATTGACCATGAAATCCTGCTTGACAAACTGGAAGCTTATGGCATTAGAGGAAATATATTAAAACTCAGTCTTACCTGCAAAACCGTAAACAGTACACAGAAATTTCCAAAATAGACTTACCTACTAAAAAAGAAATATTATGCAAATCAGACGAGACTAGTAAAATATGGAGACCCACAAGGGAGTGTACTGGGGCCTCTGTTATTCATCATATACATTAATGACTTACCAAGAGTAACAAATTTCGCAGTGTCACTTTTTGCTGATGATAGTACGGTCATAATACATTCTAGAGATAATGAGACATATGAAAGTGATCTCCGAAACTTTTCACCAATGCGTTAGAGGACGTTTTTAAGACGCTGGACTGGACTGGACAGGGTATCAACGTAAACGGCGAGTACATCTCACATCTTCGTTTTGCCGATGACATCGTCATAATGGCAGAGACACTGGAACAGTTAGACCAGATGCTGCACAGCCTAAATGGAGCCTCTCGGCGGGTTGGCCTCGGCATGAATTTGGACAAGACGAAAGTCATGTACAATTCGCACGTCTTGCCGAGTCCAATCCATATCGAAGGGTCGCTTCTCGAAGTTGTGAAGGAGTACGTCTACCTAGGACAAGTTATCCAGCTCGGTAGACACAACTTTGAGAAAGAAGCCGACAGGAGGATCCGATTGGGTTGGCCAGCGTTTGGAAAACTTCGTCAAGTCTTCTCGTCGCCAATCCCGCAGTGTTTGAAGACTAAGGTCTTTAACCAGTGCGTCCTGCCCGTTATGACATACGGTGCCGAAACGTGGACACTGACAGTCGGGCTGGTCCACAAATTCAAGGTCGCTCAGCGCGCCATGGAGCGGGCTATGCTTGGAGTTTCTTTGAAGGATAAGATCAGAAATGAAGTTATCCGGAAGAGAACCGGAGTTACCGACATAGCCTGCAGAGTAAGCAAGCTGAAGTGGCAGTGGGCTGGCCATATTTGTCGAAGGACCGATGGCCGGTGGAGCAGACGAGTCCTAGAGTGGAGACCGCGTATCGGCAAGCGTAGTGTGGGACGCCCCCCAGCTAGATGGACCGACGACCTTAAAATGGTGGCTGGGACAGACTGGATGCGGAAAGCGGAGGACAGGGTGTTGTGGCGCAGCCTGGGAGAGGCCTATGTCCAGCAGTGGACTGTTATAGGCTGAGTTGATTGATTGATTGATTGATGAAAGTGATATTAACAATACTATCACATCAATAATCAACTGGTTAAATGATAACAATTTGAAAATTAACCTTGATAAGACTAAAATTGTTTTTCAGCCAACGCGTAGCCGCACCAAAAATTAACGCTTACTATCAAGGGACTGTACTAGACAAAGTAGACTCAACAAAATTTCTAGGAGTGATAAAAATCTTAATTGGAAAGCGCATACAAAAGAATGATTTAAGAAAATTAGTTCTTCGGCTTACGCACTCTATAAACTAGCACCCATTATAAGTATAGATGCACTTCTTACAGCATATCATGGCATGGTTGGCTCAGTCATAAGATATGGCGTTATATTCTGGGGAAACTCGACCAATAAAGAAACCATTTTTAAATCCCAAAAAGGTGCATAAGGGCAATGTTTGGTCTAAAGATGACCGAAAGCTGTAAACCATATTTCATTAAGCATAAAATATTAAGTCTTCCCTCATTGTTTACTCGTATATACGAGTATGAAGCCGCTGATTTCGTTAAAAGTAATCCTACGTTATTTAACAAACGGGCAATGGAGAGGGCTATGCTTGGAGTTTCCCTACGTGATCGAATCAGAAATGAAGAGATCCGTAGGCGAACCAAGGTCACCGACATAGACCGAAGAATTGCCAAACTTAAGTGGCAGTGGGCAGGCCACATTGCTCGCAGAACAGATGGCCGATGGGGCCGAATGGTTCTGGAATGGCGACCGCGTACCGGAAGACGTAGCGTTGGAAGGCCTCCTACAAGGTGGAACGATGACCTTGTGAAGGCCGCAGGAATCCGCTGGATGCGGGAAGTACAAAACCGGTCGAAGTGGCGGTGCTTGGGGGAGGCCTGTGTCCAGCAGTGGACGTCTTTCGGCTGAAATGATGATGAATGATGATGATTTAACAAACAATCAGACGTTAACATTCGTAGTCGTCGGGTTAAGGACGAATTATGTATGGTAAGGTCAAGCACGGGTTTGATGCATAAAAGCATAATCTGTTTGGCCCCAAAAATTTATAATAAGCTCCCAACACCCTTGAAACAGCAGCCCACTAGGTTGTCTAAGTTGCATTTAAAAAAAAATCTATAGACAAATGCTACTACAGCTTATCAGAGTTCCTAAATGAGCGAAACTTCTAAACTGATGTATTGATAATGTAGTTAGGCATACGCATGGTAATGTGGCGGAAACAATTGTCACTTAGACTGCCACCTTACAATTTGAAGAAATCCGCTTCCGCCTATGAAGTTAGCTCCGGAAATCAGGTGATGGGTGTTTCTGATTTTTTGTGCACATTACACGTCCTATAAAAAAATCTTAACTTATTCTTTATAAACCTACATTCCTTTTAAAGGAAACCTAACGTAATAAAGTTATACTTACATGCATGTAACATTTACAGATCCAAATAACGTCATTAATAAATAATACATAAAAAAACTTTACAAATTCTCATTCCCTTCGGTGTCCATTTACTATTCTCCTAAATACTCGTACATCTGTATTTTAACCAAAAATACCAATATTAAATATAAGCAAAGTAACCATACCATGAAACTACACTCACGAGCAACCAAATCGACTCAAGCCTAGACGGTGCACATATACATTGATTTTCCTAAAACGACAAATGGTAATTACAAAAGTGATATGTCATTCGAAAGCTGAAGAATTAGGCTTTCAATTAACATCAACACCTTAAAAAAAACTAAGCGCTGATTTATTGACATATTTTAATTGGCCGTCAGCGTAAATTACCTCTTTAGGAATCCACGACTTACGCTACCTGCTCCCGCTATAAACCCCCCCCCCCACTTCCTGTTTATCTTATCAGGATTAGCTCGTGGCCCGAGGAGCAACATCCACACACAAGTTTTTATTGTTTTTAACCCGCGCGGACCGCACAAGTTTTAAAGTTTTCCTCTGTGTGGGCACAGGCTACTCAAAAAGTACCTGTGCGGACACAGGGGGAGCCTGCCGTGCCGCCCAGTGGAGCCCCACCGTAGCGGTTGCGGAGGCCACGCCCCGTCGTGATGCCGAAACCCGGCAAGCGCGGCTCTCTGGGCCGCGATGCCGGGTCGCCGGAGGACCTTCTGGCGTTGGACCGGGCGACGTCGCTACCCAATATTGGCGACGCGTCGTCCGGTGTGCCGCCGGCCAGGCCTCCACCAGTGAGGAAGAAGCAGCCTGAAGAGAGAAAAGGAGGGGGAGCGGGTACCGCGGTAGCCGCCGGCCCACCGACGACACCGGCGCCTGCGCGCGTTGCGCTGGCGCCTTCGTCGAGCCGGCAGAACGCGGTGCCTATCCGCCCCGCAGCGTTCCGTCCGGTGCCAATTCAGGCACCGGAACAAACTACCAGCCACCGGGCCGCGCGCCACTAGCGCGCGCCCCGGCATTGCTGGCGCGCGCACCCGCGCCCGTGCGCTCAGCTGCGCCCACTGCGCGCGCTGATGCACCGCAGACGCGGCACGTCGCTGCTCCACCAGCGCGCCCGCTGGCGCCATCCGCGCGCCCCCCACCCGCACCACCGCGCCTCCACCGCGGTTTGCGTCGCCGCCCGCGCCCTCCGGGGCTGCGGCCACCCAGACGCAGAAGAAGACCCAAGCTGTGCCAGCTCCAAACTTCGCCAGCTCCAGCCCCAGCCGCTCGTTGGCGGGACCGGTAATGGCTGAGCAGGAGCGGCCAGCTAGTGCCGGCCCATCTTCCCGGCTGGCACAAGTGATGCCACGGGTGCCCGCCTCGCCGGCGCCCCCCCGTACCTCCGCATACGACAAGCCCGCGATGCTGTCGGCATGCTCCTCCCGTGTGGGGTCGAGCTTGTCGCTGGCCTCGGTGGGCTCGGTCGCCTCTGGTCGCGGCGACGTGTCCCCGGACACGACCCCGCGATCCGGCCGGCGACCCTACGTGGGAGGAAGTGACGACGTCGCGCCTATGTCGCCGGCGTCACCAATACCGCCGCTGGGCTTTGACTACGAGTTCACTCTCGAGCTCAGACTCCAGCGGCGGAGAAGAAGCTCCGGCGAAACTGCGTCGGAGGAGGAAAAACGGCCTTGACCCGCCACGGCCACAGCGCGAAAGCGCGCCGCGGGGTCGGGCGGCGCCGAAGTCGCCTACATTCTCGGACGCGGTGCGCTATACACCACCGTCATCAACGCAACCGAAAGAGACATCCACAGGGGTAAGTACTTCACCCCCTGTTCCCCTTATGGCACTTACTGCCCCCTCCGTTGCCGTCGCCCCCGGCGCCCACACGGCGTCGACAGCGAGCGCCAAGAAAAAGGAGAAGCTTAGGTACCCACCGCTGGTAGTGGAAATGCTGCCTAACTGGGCCGCCCATTTCCGGGCCATCAGCGCCAAGCTGGGCCGGCCTCCTAATGCCCGTCCCTACGGGCGTGGAGTTCGCTTCACGCCCGACACCGAGGACGAGTACAGGCTGGTCCAGCGCTACCTGACTGGACTGGAGAAGGATAGCGGCGTTTCATGGTTCGCCTATTCGCTGCCAGCGGAAAGAAGCCTGAAGATCGCCATAAGAGGACTACCGGCTGATACGGAACCCCAGGAGATCGAGGAGGAACTCCGGGCGCTGGGATACCAGCCGGAGTATGTGCGCCACATTCAAGGGCGCACAAGGAAGACCCGGCTGCGTGTTTCACGCCATTTTAAAGAAGACCCCAGACGTCCGGGCTATTTATGATACCACCGTATTCATGTTTATGCGTGATGTCAAAATAGAGGCATGGAGGGGAAAGAAAGGGCCCGTCCAGTCCCACCGGTGCCAGCGCTTTAGACATAGCTCGCACCAGTGCCATCGCCCGCTCGCCTGCGTGAGATGCGGAGGCGAACACGCGGCGCGCGATTGCCCGCGCCCGCGCGAGGAGCCGGCCACCTGTATTAATTGCGGTGGCCCGCATCCCGCGTGTAATATAAAGTGCCCCGTATTTCAAGCCGAAATGAAAAATAGGCGGGCGGGGACCGTCGCCATTACAGCCACACGCCGGCCATATACGGCCACAGAATGTGGAGCCCGAGGCCCAAGGCACGACGCTAATGGCGGCGGCCAACGGGCCTACACAAATGACAATTCCCCAAGCCGCCTCCTCGGGGCGGAGGAAGCACAGACGCGGGGGGAAGGGCAAGGGAAGGAAACCCAAAACCCCCCCGGCGACCCAGGAAGAAGTTCCCGAGGCCGACCCTGCCACAGAGCAGGCGCGGGCTGTGAACCAAGGTGAACCGGAAGTGACCGCAGGCGCCGGCGCAGCGGCTACTGACACACAATAAAAATTTGGCGACGCCACTGCTGCGACTAGCGCCACTGTACCTCAGCGGCAAGTTGCAGAACTAAAATCCAAGCGCCCAATCACAACGCCGCTGACGTACAGTGGCGCCTCTGGCGCCGGAACAGCGACAACAGCGACAACTTCGAAAAAGGATTTCACAGCCTGCGCGATCAAGCTATTGATAGACTTGATAAAGGCCAGCGACAACTTCGAAAAAGGATTTCACAGCCTGCGCGTCGATACATAAAGGCCATCAGGCAGGGTCAAGACGTAGAGACCATCATCCTTGACGGCCTGGCCGCGTTACTAACATTGTACCATGGCTAGGTCGTTAAGGGTGATTCATTGGAATGCCCGCGGCCTCAAGGGAAAGGTCGCCCCCCTCCGCCACCTCCTGAGGGAACAAGACATCGACGTGGCGCTCATAAGCGAGACGCTCCTGGGACCCGAACATAGGGTTAGGTTCCCAGGTTACCTCGTTTATAGGAAGGATGAAAGGTCGGCCCACAACATCCGCTATCGTGGTCTGGCGGTCATTGTGAGGCGGAGAGTCGTCCATCAAGAGCTCCCCTCGTCGACACTCAACTCGTTTTACGCGCTGGGTGTACAGCTGCATATAGCCGGCGAGGACATAAACATGTATGCCGCCTATAAGCCGCCCGTGGCTTGTATGGACCTACGGGAGCTGAGGGCGCTTATAGGCGACGGACAACAGGCGACCATCCTCGCCGGTGACTTCAATAGTAAGCACCCAGCGTGGAATAGCTTAGCGACGAATAGCGAGGAGAGGCGGCTCTTCAGCCTCCCTCTCCGCGGACGCGGAAGCCTTCGGCTATACGGTATCCGGTCCAGAGATGCCGACACACTACCCGGACGTGTCCCAACATATTCCCGATGTGGACATCGTAGTCCACCGAGGGCTACACTGCCAGATCACACAAGCAGTGATAGACGACGAGTTACAGTCGGACCACCAACCGGTACTCGTCGTCCTATCGGGTGTGCCGACCCGATTGAAGCCCATAGCGCCACGTCATGTCACGGATTGGACAAGGTTTGAGGAAGAGCTGGAGACCACCACGCCCACTCGGCCTATTGTTACCTCCGCGGACGTGGACCAGATGGCCTGTGACGTCACTGCTTGTATACAAAGCGCCTTGCAAGCGGCGACTACGACGCAGCCGCAGGGGGGGAGAGTGTTATTGCCGCCCCTGCCGGCGCACCTACATGCGGTGATCGCCGCGAAGAGGCGCCTTCGCAAGCAGTGGCAACAACTAAGATGCCCAACATTAAAGAGAGAGCTCAATCGTCTCGCAGAGGGTGAAGGCCGAGTTACAGGCGCTCACCACCGCGGGCTGGGAGGATCGTATCGACGCCGCTAGAGATAGCTGGCCGTCGATACACAAACTTTGCAGGCAGCTTTCAAATACCCCAGCTCCGGTGCGCCCTCTGCTTAACAGCAACGGGGCGCTTAAGTATGTAGCGAAGGACCGGGCGGCGGTCTTCGCTGAACCCCTGGAGCGTCAGTTCCGCCCTAATCCGACCGACGACACCGAACATGTCGCAGCGGTCGAGAAACACCTCGGGGACTATTTCGGTACGCCGAAGGCTCCCGATGAGGACCCCATCTTTTTCTCGCCGGGCGCAGTCAGACGCGCCATCCTGAGAACGAAACCGAGGAAGGCCCCCGGTGCTGACGGTATCTCCAACGCAGTGCTGCGCCACTTGCCGTTCCGAATGGTAGCGGCACTTTTTTTTTTTTTTTTTGAGGGTGGGAAATCATCAAATAACTTGTCCCGCTCTGGTCGGAGCGGGAGGGTGTGTCAGACTCTTACTGACTAAAACCCACCCGTATTCCTTCCTGTTGCCTGTGTTGCCAGGGGACTCGGTGACCCATAAGTACCTTCCCGCGACCCCGGCACTGGCGCGCCTGTATACGGCGATACTGCGCACGGGGGCCTTTCCGGCCTCGTGGAAGGAAGGGCGCGTCATCATGCTGCCCAAGGCAGGGAAAAACATCCTGAAGCAGGAGAGCTATCGGCCCATTACGCTGTTGCCGACTGTCTCCAAGGGGTTTGAAGCACTCCTGCTGCGACATCTCCAGCCCCATGTCGCCCCACGCCCAGAGCAGTTTGGGTTCAGGGCGGAGCACAGCACGACGCTCCAGCTGTCGAGGGTATTGCACCACCTCGCAGCCGCGCTTAACAAGAAGGAATACTCGGTGGCAGTATTCCTCGACATGGAGAAGGCCTTCGACCGTGTGTGGCACGACGGCCTCATATATAAGATGGCCACATCGGACGCGCCCCGTCGCGTTATAAAGGTGGTCTCCAGTTTTCTCTCCAATAGGACCTTTAGGGTGGTGGTCGACGGCGCGCTGTCTAGCGCGCGCCCAGTGCTGGCGGGCGTGCCGCAGGGCAGCTGTGTGTCGCCGACGTGTTACTCATGTTACACCGACGACATCCCCACCACTTCCGACGCGATGCTCGCGCTGTATGCCGACGACGCCGCGTACATTACTACATCGCTTAACGCGAAGTACGCGGCGGTCAAGATGCAGCGCGCGCTCCAGCTCCTTCCCGAGTGGCTGTCGAAGTGGCGGCTGTCGGTGAACGTGGGTAAGACGCAGGCGATGGTCACGGGATCAGCGCACCTCCCGCCACCCTTAAATCTACAAGGAGTCGACATCGATTGATCGCCCCGGGTCAAATACCTGGGTGTCACCATCGACCATCGGCTCACTATGGGGCCACATGTCCGCAACCTGCTCAAACCTGTGCTCTCGTCCCGCATCCCGGCGCGCGTCAGACTGGGCGTGTACAAACTGTACGTGCGCCCAATCTTGACGTACGCCGCCCCCGCTTGGGTCGCCCTCACAAGCGAGTCGAGCCGGAAGTTGCTCCGCGCGCAACAGAGCATTGCGCTGCGAACCATAGTTGACGCTCCTCGCTTCGTGAGGAATGATGTCATCCAGCGGGACCTCGGGATCGAGAGCCTGGATGAGTTCGTGCGGCGCCTCGCGAAGGGGATGTACGCGCGTGCCGACGTGTCTGCTTGGCCCCATGTCAAGCAGATAGCGCCCTGGCATACGCGACCCCCTGACGCGAGACCCCTGCCCCGCGACCTGGTAGCGGACGAGTGACCCCATACACCGGACTGGACGCCTCGAGTAAGTCGCACCCAGGTTACACGCGGCTTACTCGATTCAATAGAACTCTACAGATGACATACATCTATTGCGTGGCGTGTGCTAAGTTAATATAGGCGCGTCACGTAATTAAACCAGACATCCACTACTAAACAAGCATTCAACTCACACGTGCGGGCGCGGCGCGGGCTGCGGCGCACGTAGACACTGAACGGCGTTACACACAACACAATGCCGTTCACACATACACGACAGTCCCTTAGTCCGGACCGTAATCGGCTAGATCTGAGAGTGGTGCGGGCGGGGACTATACACCTATTCTGTAGGAACGTCGAGTCGGCTCCACTGTCGCTGGTCGTCTTCGTTGGGCCTCCCCCGGGTAACCGGGGGTCTCACCTGGCGGGGACTGACCGCCGTGGAGTCGTGAAGAAAGTACACATCTCCGTAAATTGCAATCCTTGTTTTCGCTAACCCATGGATACCACACCAGAAGAAGCCGCTCAAGTTGTTGCCTTGTTGCAACAAGGGTTAAGTCAGCGAGCAGTCGCTGCCCAGCTCCACTTGAGCCAGTCTTCTGTATCCCGAGTATACAGACGGTTCCAAGAGACTGGTGCCTTTAATCGGAGACCAAGAACGAGCCGCCACCGGTGCACTTCAGAGAGAGACGACCGCTTCATTGTCTCAACCTCGCTGCGTAATCGACACCTTACGGGCGTTGATGTGCAGCAAGAACTGAGACGTGTACGACAAGTGGCTGTCAGCGAGTGGACAGTGAGAAGACGCTTGAAGGAAGCCAACTTGACGCCAAAAAGACCTGCGACGGGCCCTAAATTGACAGCAGGCCACCGACAAGCGCGCCTTCAATTTGCTCGAGAGCATCTCAATTGGAGCGTTGCGCAATGGCGATCGGTCCTGTTTACTGATGAGTGCAGAATGTGTCTGCATGGCAGTGACAGGAGAGGCCGAGTCTACAGGCGTCCGGGGGAACGATTTGCCCAATGTTGTTTCGCTGAAACAGTGGCATATCGTCGCTTAAGTTCTAACACCGCGGAAGTCATTTTTTTGACAAAATACGTATTGTATGTCATTCGATAGAGAATCGCAAGGCGCATCGTTTGACGAATTTTAAAATTGTATGTGTCTACATGAATTAAACATATTTTAATTTCTATATTGAATAAACCTAAATATGAACAGTTGTTTGAGGCTAAATAAAACGGATTTTTTGCTCTCCTGAAAAGTTGCGTATTTTGACTTCCGCGGTGTTAGAACTTAAGCGACGATATGGCGGCGATTCCTGCATGATGTGGGCTGGTATATCTTTAGAGGGAAAAACCGAACTTGTTTTCGTGCCTGGGGGCGGCCGAGGAGGCGGGCTAACAGCTGATCGGTACATCACCGACATTCTACTGGATCATGTTGTGCCCTACGCAGGGTTTGTCGGTGAAGACTTCGTGTTAATGCACGACAATGCCCGCTGCCACACGGCACTAGTCACTCGACAGTTTCTGCAAGAGGTCGAATTACGCACGATGGACTGGCCTGCGCTCAGTCCTGACATGAATCCCATCGAGCACTTATGGGACGAGCTTAAAAGAAGAGTTCGGGCCAGAAATCCAGTCCCTTTAAGCGTAGACGAGCTAAAAACAACATTATTAGAGGAGTGGGACGGCATTCCTCAAGAAAATGTCAAAAAATTGATAAGGTCCATGAAAAACAGACTGCGGGATGTAATTAGGGCTAGAGGGGGCAATACGAAATACTGATTTAAATAAATTAATTTTATTTTTAAATTTTTTTGTTTAATTTGTCAAATACGAGACACATACCCTTTTTCCTAATCTTGCGTTCAGACATCATTTATTTTAAAAATGGTGGATGGATTTCAATGATAATGATATCAAATTAAAGCTGACATCGTAAGCTTTCGAATGACATATCATTTTAATAATTTCCATTCATAATTTTAGTTGTATCAATGTATGTGCGCGCCGACAAGGCTTGAGTTGATTTGGTTGCTCGCGAGTGTATATTAAAAGCACAACGTTAACACCTAAAATAAATAATGAATAAATAAATAATAATACAATTTTATTGCACACAACTTTTAACATATATTTTTTCTGATTACCATCGGTTTGAAAGACAATCTAAATTACAGTCTGTGTATGACCATAAATGCTGCTAAAACGCCACGCCGCGTCCCCCGCACGTCTCAGTCACCCAGCAAACGTCGTAGCAGGTGGACGTCTGGTCGTGGTAAAAAAATATATTCGTGTGAGGCTTCGCGGGAGGCGATTATTCTGGAATCGTTCTCTTTCGTATCATCCGTATTATTACGTGAGTATTTATGATTTTGGTTACTTAATGGCTAATTATCGTTTCCAATCATTACTTTCGTAGTTTAGAATATGCACAAGGTTCGTAATTTTAATATTATTTAGGAAAAAAATCGGATAAAGGATTCAAACCTTATTACTTTCTTCCTCACTGCCTTCGTTTACCGTCGTTTTTTTGTGCGATGGTAATGAGGTCAAAACATGGCAATCACAAACTGTTTTATTTCGATTCATTTTTATTTCTTAGTGTGCATAACTTTTGAATATGTTATGTTTGTCAACTTCGATGTGGTCGCGAGCTCTAGTCCCACCTGTAGTAATATTATGTTACTTTAAGGAATAACATAATAAAACAAAACTTGTTACTTTGTTATTTCGTGTTGCTTAAAGTTATCTGATGAGTGTACTTTTAAAACTGTTTCATAGGGGCACTAACATTATATTTGTTTTTACATATTATTGAAAATTTTAGAATGCCAAAGAAAAACAAACAACCGTTAGAGCAGAAATGAGAGCGTGATCGATTACAAAAAAAATAAAGAATGCGGAAATTAAGAAAGATCCCGAAAAGTATGCAGAACTAAAGGCAAAAGAAAGAGCGAGATACCTTAAAAGAAAGGAACAGAGAAAAATAAATAGTGCAGAAGATATGACACCTAGGCAATTGAGAGCTCAGAGAAAAATATGGAGAGTTAATTCGAAACGTCATTACGAAAAAAAAAAAAAAGAATAAGTTATTCAGCAGTTATTACTAGAGAATTCTCCACCAAAATCTCCAAATAGTGACACTGAAGCTGAACAAGATCCTCTCAGTCGACCAGATCAGAGCCCCACACCTGGTTCATCTTTAAATTGTTTGGTTTCCGGTAATAGTGTAATTCTTGTCAACAGTGTCTAAAAAAGGATGTTCTTCTGAGAAAGCTTCGCTACCGACAAAAAAACAAATAGGCATTTTGAAACGAGAAATTGAAAAAACGAAGAAACAGAAAGATGCCATTAGGAAAATGCTTTATAGAGTAATGGAAAATAAGAAAAAAAAAAATGTAATTACATCTACTGAATCTACAAAAACATTTGGTAGAAAATGTAAACATAGAAAAACGTGAAGAAATTAAAAAGAAACTAATATTTGGTGACATTCTTACAAGAAGTGTTGGGGAAGGCTACAAGTGCTTGAGAAAAAAAGACAAGGTGGTTATGACAGAAAAAGAGATATTCAAAAAATATAAGCTATTGACACAAACAAAAACATTCACAGTAAGAGATAAAAAAGGAAATAAAACAGCTATTAGTGAAAACTTCACAGAGCAACTAATTTTGGAGTTTTTTGACGATGATGAAGTGACTAGAATTGCAGCTGATAAAAAAGAATACATTACCAAAAACAAAATAAGAAAACAAAAAAGATACTTAACGGACACATTGACTAATCTCTACAAAAAGTGTACGCATAATTCGAATGTCAAGGTAACGTATCAAACTTTTTGTAAATACCGCCCGTTTTGGGTTTTATACCCAAAGGAGTCGAGCAGAAATACGTGTGCTTGCAAAGTTCATATTAACCGGTAAAGCCCCAATGGCTCCCAATAGGAGCCCTCGCGGCGCGCGATTTGAAAGTAGTTATCGAATAAAAATGTTTTTTTTGAGATTGAGAGATGACGTTATTGAGCCACGGGCCTGAGCGGTTAATATAGATTTGTTGATAAAATGCCTAATACAAATAAAATACTAAAATAATCTAACGGGACAGGTGTAGAGGATGTGGATGTGGATGTGCACAGTGAAAACACCAGATTTACGAAAGGGCGAAGAGTGGGGAGATGTACTGAGTTAATACGTCCGCGCGCAATCATACGTAAAGATTACTAAAAAGATTTGCAAATCGCAGCGCCGCTAAGCGCTCGCTCCCCCCTCCCGTTAGCGTGCGTCTCCCGCGCCTTTTAAGGTCCCTAGGATTTATTAAACACTAACAAAATCTAGGTAGGTACATACGTATTAAAGAAATTAAATATAAAATATCGATAAGATCACGCGTCGCCTACATTCCCCTCCCTAGTGCTGCTGCAGCACTCATCACCCATAGAGATAGGCGCGACGCGTGTCGCATTCCGCCGCAGAAGGCCGGATTTTGTCTTGACATCGACCACTCGAACGCGGCCAGGCCGTCTTTGCCAGCTATTATAGTTCATTTACATTCATCCGTAGTGAGCAGGGAAGTGAGCAGGACGAGTGTGTAAACGCGATACTTCTCATGCCACTGCCATTGCCACTTGCGCTGCCCGGCGCTCCCCAAAATGGCGGTTTTTTGTGCGGAAGTCAAAGGACCGGCAGCGCGAGCGGCAGTGCGTGTTTACATTCTGCTCCGACGCTCAGTACTCGCCGAGCGCCTGGAGAAGAAAGACGTTCGTTTAGATCATCGAAAATGCCATCCGAATGGAGCAATGAGATTACAATAAAATTCTTAGAACTACTGGAAACGGAAAAAGTAATTTGGGATGTTAAGGATAAACAACATAAACAGAAACATAAGGTTCACGACGCGTGGAAAAAAATCACTGTTGCTATTGACGAACTTAAATAAAAAAAGTCTCTGATGGCCACTTTCAGGCCTCTTTTGAAGAAAAAACATAATTCAATCCGATCCGGTGCAGGTGCAGATGAGATATTTAATCCGATATGGTTTGCCTTTGATATTATGGAGAGATTTTTGGGGCCAACTTTTACTGTAGATGATACAGTGAATACGGAAGAACAGGTAAGCAGATTTTAGACTATTGATTTTTATATATTATTATTACTAGCTATTTAAATTGTAGTAGGTATGTATGTGTCATATGTGTTCTTTTTCAGGCCCTCAATCTGGGAAATAAATTTAGGATTGCGCCAGGTTGATTATGTAACGTTTTCGACCGTGCGTAATTACTATTATTATTTATATGTTATTTTGTATACTAAAAATGACAGATAGTCCTGCCTGACGCGCGTACAAAGCGTTACATAATCAAAATCAACCCGCCGGAGGTGACCTAGGCAATTTTACTGAATAAAACATGTCTTTTCTAATTGGTATTTATTATTATATTATTTAGGAAAGGCTTTGAAACCACTCTTTCTCCAGGTGTTCTTATATAATGCAAGTAGGTACCTACTAATAGTCTTTTTAACGGATGGTATCAAAATAATTTGCAAATTCTGATCGAATTTCTGTAATGTTACTTGGAGCACGTCTACCAATAAGTGGTATTGGCCTTATAGCTGACGATGAAGTGTCGTTTTGTCTCCAAGTGCCTTCAACATATTGCCCGTCTCTAATGGAATCGAAAGTTCCTGGAGGTGTGTAAATGCTCTGAGAAGATATGCTTTTTCTTAGAAAATTATGTAATAAAATACATGTCATAACAATTTGTGGTACGTTTTCTATATTAAGTTCTATTGGTTACTTGAAAATTCTAAATACAGATGACAACACACCAAACACATTTTCAACGATTACACGAGTACTAGAACGTTTGTAATTAAATGTGCGCTCTACAGTGCCAATGTCATGATTACCAGGAAAGGGTTTCATTACATTTTTGTGTAAAGCGAAAGCTCCGTCACAGACAAACACATAAGGAACATTTATTTCTCTTCCTGGTAGTGGAGTATCTGGTGGCAAGTTAAGAGTGCCATTGTCAATTTTTTGCCAAAGCAAGCTATGTTGAAAAATTCCTTCATCACTTATACGTCCTTGTCCACCGATATCGGCAAAAACGAAATTATAGTTACTATCTACTACGGCCATTAGCACAATGCTATATGTATTTTTGTAGTTATAATACTTCGAGCCGCTATGTAATAGACATTTTACTACGATGTGTTTCCCGTCGAGAGCTCCAACACATCGCGGGAATTTTTTTCTAAATCCCTCTTGAATAGCTAACCATTCTTCTGGTGTTTGTGGTAACTGTAACAAAGATAACATATTTCATTACTTTTATTTGTTTCAGCTTCTTCAGAATGATACTACACCACCAATCAACGGCTCCAATGAGGGTGAAACAATGCCTCCGAAGCCACCTACACCACCAACCCAAGGTTCCCATGTGGACGAAACCATGCCTCCGAAGCCACCGCAAACAAAAGAGAAGGAAAGTTCACAAACACTTCACTATACAGCAACCAAAACTAATGCAAAGAAAAGACACATGGACCATATTATCAGTGAAGCCGATAAAAAAATTAATGTCAGTTTTGAAAATTTAAGCAACATACTGCAGACAAAAAAAAGAGAGGAAGACGAGTGCGATGTTTATGCTTCATTGTTAGCAAAAAAGTTAAGGAAATATCCAGAAAGAATGCGAGACAGGATTATGTACAAAATTGATGGTCTTCTTCTGGATAACCCTTACCCTGATGACGAGCGATCATCAAGTGCCTCTACGTCTTATTCAGTGCCATCTCCCTATGCTCAACAAACATTTTCAACTCCGTCTTCGCAATATGGTCCAACTCCGTCTCCGCAGTATGTTCCAACTCCGTCTCCGCAGTATGTTCCAACTCCGTCTCCACAATATTTCCCAACTTCGTCTCCGCAATATGATCCACCTGTTTATGTACTTCCGTCCTAAAATCCTCCTGCGACTACATCTCAGGCTCCGGTCTATTTACCTATCCCAGAAGAAAATATAAATATGCAAAACGAGGTTATATTGCAGTCCTCAACAAAAGAGAGAAAAAATATCGCACAAGAAAGGCAAATACATATTTTATCACAAGAAGTTATTGTGCCTTCTGAAATGAGCGACATAATTAAAAACGCATACAATGATTCCTAAATGTTGACATAAATAATTATTATGTTCAGTGAAATTAATACTATTTCCTATTAAGAGTTTGTAATTCATTTCTTTTCTTTAATAAAAACATGGTGATTTTTTAAAATATACTTTTCTTACCTTTATTTCGTCTCTTAAAACTGTGTTAAGAGCCTTGCATACTTCTGGGACAATCAGTGAAATAGCCGGTGTTGAAACTTTGAATAAGTAGTGTAGACTTCGGTAACTATCTCCAGTCGCTAGATATCGAAGGGTTATTGCTAGGCGTATTTTTGGTGGAATAGGTATTCTTAGTCTTGTCTGTTTCTTTATCATAGGTTCAATTTTGTTCAACAGAAATTCAAAATCGGTACGAGACATTCTGCAAAAGTTAGTACGAGGGCGGGTCAATAAGTCCGTGACTTTTTGAATTTCTGACCTCTTTACTGAAACAGCAACACTGCTCCTGTCAACAGGCATCTGTCAGTTGACTCCTGTCAAAATTTAAACTTGCTGCGTCAGTTAGTTTGTGTTTGACAGCTATTTTTATCAGACTACTCACTAATTTGAGGAGAAAATGGAAAAAAGTGAATTTCGTGTGCTTATTAAGCATTATTTCTTGCGAAAAAAAACCATTACCGAGACCAAGGCTAAGCTTGATAAATACTATGGGGACTCTGCACCATCGATTTCAATGGTAAAAAAGTGGTTTACTGAATTTCGTTGTGGCCGTACAAGCACTGAAGATGCCGAACGTCCTGGACGCCCAGTTGAGGTCTCTACACCCGAAACAATCGAAAAAATTCACGATATGGTGTTGGCCGACCGAAGATTGAAAGTGCGAGAGATTGTGGAAGCCGTAGGGATCTCGCATGGCTCAGTGGTTTCAATTTTGAATGATCACTTGGGCATGAGAAAGCTTTCCGCAAGATGGGTGCCGCGTTTGCTCACAGTCGACCACAAACGCAATCGTGTAACAACTTCACAGGAAGGTTTGGCGTTGTTTAATCGCAATAAGGAGGAGTTTTTGCGCCGTTTTGTAACCTTGGACAAATGGGATCCATCACAACACACCAGAGACCAAACAACAGTCAAAACAGTGGGTTTCTAAGGGTGAATCGGCGCCGAAGAAGGCCAAGGTGGGTTTGTCAGCCAATAAAGTTATGGCGACTGTTTTTTGGGATGCACGCGGGATAATCCACATTGACTACCTTCAAAAGGGAAGAACAATCAATGGGGAATATTATGCCAATTTATTG
Organism: Atethmia centrago; assembly: GCA_905333075.3. NCBI lineage: Eukaryota > Metazoa > Arthropoda > Insecta > Lepidoptera > Noctuidae > Atethmia > Atethmia centrago. The sequence continues at coordinate 19,781,726 of HG995368.1, forward strand.
GACCGATTCAATGACGATTTGAAAAAAAACCGACCTCATTTGGCCAAGAAAAAAGTTCTTTTCCACCAAGACAATGCAAGGGTGCACACATGTGCAGTTGCCATGGCAAAAATCCATGAATTGGGCTATGAATTGCTCCCTCATCCGCCCTATTCTCCAGATTTGGCTCCGAGCGACTACTTCTTGTTCCCAAACCTGAAGAAATGGCTTGGTGGAAAAAGATTTGACTCCAATGATGAAGTCATCTCGCAAACAAAGGCCTATTTTGAGGACCTCGACAAATCATTTTTTTTGGAAGGAATAAAAAAATTGGAGAAGCGTTGGACAAAGTGTATAGAGCTCAAGGGAGACTACGTTGAAAAATAAAATTATTTTTTTATCAAAAAATCTGTGTTTTATTCCAAAAGTCACGGACTTATTGACCCGCCCTCGTAAATTCCCCAGATTCTTCACTATTCATTTCATTGAAAAAGTTATTCATTACGTCCCTGAAACAAAAGACAGGCATGATAAATAACTCATACTTACTAGTAGAATTAGTATAAATTAAAAAAATAGTTAAGTAGGTAGGTTGATAATTAGGTACTTACAAAGTTCTATTTCGATGGATAGATATCATCCACCATCGTCTACGACGAACATTCTTTTTTTGTATTCGATATATTTTTAAATATCGAACATAATTATGTATCGCAAAAAGAGACAGCGCGGCCGCTGTAATTATTTCGACGTCTGCCATTGACGAAACTTGAAAGCGAAGTGAGTGGTAGGGCAGTATGTAAACACACACTCCTCTCAATCCTGCTGCAGCAGTATTTAGGGAATTATCGCCGGCAGCGCGAGGGGCAGCGGCAGGGGCTGAATGTAAATGAGATATTACGGCCTGTATCAAACCTTTCGGCCATACATTTCTGGGGGTGTTAGGGTCCACGATCAGAACCAGATCTCCCACTTGCAAGGGTCTTTGTTCATCGTGCCACTTCTTTCATGGGCGCATATCAGGCAGGACTTCGCGTACCCAGCGCTTCCAAAACATATCGGCTAGAAATTGCAACAACCGCCATTGCTTTCTGAGGAGAGATCAGACTCATCAAAAACCAACAGTTCCCAACAGAAATTGGTTGGGAGTTAAAGTCTCATGACTGTTCGGTTCCACAGCGACGTGGGTGAGGGGACGGCTATTTATCATCTGTTCTACTTCGGCTAATAATGTTTGAAGTGTCTCGTCACGTGGTGCTCGTTCTTTCAATATAACATTGAGTGCGCCTTTTATACTTCTGATCAGCCGTTCCCAAGCCCCAGTGAGGGCTGGCAGGTGGAATGAAAACCCAAGTTGTCGCCGTACTGTAGGTCGTTACTCCTTCTTTGAGTTTCTCCGTGTCCAGCTCTAGAACACATTTCTTTAGGTCCGTATCAGATCCTCTCAAGTTCGTACCTTGTCTGAGTATAAGTACCGTGGCCAGCCTCTTCTGGCTGCCATTCGTCTAAGAGTCATTATTAGTGCGTCTGTGGTCAGCTGGTTCGCTATCTCCACGGAATAGAAAAAACAGTGGAAGTGCCACGCAGCTATCGCGCGTGTGTCACAATTATGCGGAGCTCCGCAACACCGGCTCAGTCGCGGTTAGCTACATAGACTAATATATTGAGAGTTAGCTACTTGCTCTGATACGACGTCTCGAACGTAACGAAAAATATTACAAACATGCCTTATTGTGCAATTTTTACATGCAAAAATGATAGCAGGACAAAAAATGTATCTTGCGGAGGTGTACCGTATCACCGGTTAGTATAAAAGTATGATATATTTCAATATAATTGTTTTCATTGACAAAACCATATTTATTACTTTGTTGCGAACTAAAAACTACCTTATGTCCATTGTTCAAAGTCTAAATCAACTTGCTCGCTGTCTTAAATATCTTCGTATACATTCTAGAAACTTCGACGCTACTCGATTAGGGATGAGACACATTCAAATAGTTCGGTATCGATAAAATAATAAAATGTGTATTTTTAAACTAACTTTACTGAACTGAAATAAATAAAATTACGTGAAATTAGTATCAAATTATGCTTAAATGATAGAGGTCTAAAGTCGAATATAGTGAAACCTTACCATGACATATTATGTCCCACTCGTCGTCGTTCTTCTCGATTAATTGAAATAAATGGTTTGAGTTTGAGTACTTATATTCTGACAAATAAACCAATCATTCATTCATTCGCGTCTGGACGTAGGCCTCAAAAATAAGTACCTAATACTAATAAAGTATGTAAATATTTCAGTTTTCCCAAAGATCCTTTTACCAAGGAGAAAAAGATAGAAGCTACGGGAAGACAGAACTGGATGCCGTCAAAATCAATTACAATCTATTCAGAGCATTTTGATGAAAACAATTTAAAAACTTCAAAAAAAGGCTACAGATTTTTAAATGAGACCGCAATTCCTATTCGAAATTTGGTCCATTACATAAGATAAAGGATTTGAATATTACATTGTACAAACATCGACATTAAATTATCGATGTCTTGTCCTCATCCATAGCTGAGTAGAAAAATAGATATCAGGTGCATACGAATATGACATCTATTTCAATGATGTTAGTGTGCTAAACATAGTAAATTGGTTACAGCGCCCTCTAGCGTTGAATATCTGAACTCGTTGTTGATTGCTCGGATTTGATTGTTAGATGGAAAAATGGTCTTCATTGATTTTGACATGTAAAATAAAAACAACGTTCATGAGTTGTAATAAGACTTAATTTTGAACAACAATAAATAAACTTTTCGCCAAAGTTGCATTATAATTCGTAGCCAATAATATATCATCGTTTTCTGTGTATTTTCTGTTTATTGTGTTTTCTGTGTACATTTTAATTTGCAACTGTGTGAGTTTGGCGACACTGGTTCCCGTACTAAGGAAGTCTAAGGGCACTTCCACTGTTTTTTCTATTCCGTGACTATCTCAATGTGAATGGCTCTTACGGTAAGGCAAGTGAAGATTACACCGTACCTCTTCCGTTACTTCAAGAGGTCCAAATAGGTCAACTCCAGTGAACGTGAAGGGGGCGATGGTGATGAGCGAGCCGCGCTTCAGGTAAGTCACCCATTCTGGGTGGACCTCTTAATTCTGCATAACATGCATTTTGAACTAATATACTTTACAGTTGGTCGTAGCCGTATAATCCAGTATCGTTGTTTCAGTTCGTTAACGACCATTTCCTGGTTTCCGTGGCATGCTTTTACGTGGTAGTACTTCACGATAAGGTGAGTGACATGACAGCGGCCGTGCAGTATCACAGGACGTTTTACGTTGGTAGATATATCGGGTGCGGCATCAATGCGCCCAGACAGTCTCAGTAAGCCATCATCGCCAATAATCGGCGTCAAGGTAAGTAATTTACTTTTTTTATCTAATCGTTTGTTTTGTTTCAGGTTGTGCAGGTCATCTGGAAAAGCTTTCATCTGGGAGTACTTCAACAACACGTTCTCAGCGCGTTCCATCATCGGGCTATCTAAACCATCACTAGAAACTTTCTTGCATTTGTTTATAAAAGATAAAATCACACACATGCGATCTCACTAGTCGGAGCCATAAAGAAAACCTTTCTGGTTCAGGAACAGCAGGTAAACACACAGGTACAACGTGAATATTATTTATGCATTTTAGGTCCACATCGCGAACATCAGGTACGAGTAGCTGTATCTTTGATTCTACAGGCCACGATCGTTCTTCTTCATATAGAAATGACGGCCCGTATAACCACTCATTTTTCAATGTTTTTATTTCACAGGTTTCTCGTGTGACAATATCGGCGATACTCAATTGCGTAGGTATGTACCTCCATTCTTCAATTTTCGTCAGTTCGTCTAATTCGCCAAGGCGGTGAGCAATGTAAGCTTTATTGCGCATTATTGCGTATCCAGTGTAAAACCGTAGATGAGTCACACCAGAATATTTTTCTTCCAGCCTTTTTTCTATGCTCGTTTATCATATTATAGGCCAATCTTCCTGCCAAAACGGCTGCTTGTTGTAGCTCTAAGCGTGGCATAGATACATACTTTACAGGCGCAACTCTACATTTACTGGAAACAAAAGCAACTTGAATATTTTGTTTACAATCGATCCAACGCCAGTACGCGCAGCGCACATCGCTTGAGTTGACGCGTCACAGAACTAGGGTTGCCATTCGTCCCGATATATCGGGACTGTCACCGTCATTAGGCCTTCTGTCCCGACAAAACACTATTACGTCTCGTTTTATCGCGCGGGCAAAGCAATTCAAATACGCGCGCCAAATTACGGGGAGCGCGGTTGCGACGTCGCGCGTCGCTCGCGAGTACCACGCTGGGGAAGGGAGAAGGGTGCCTTCCGCACCCCGCCACGTGCTATCGCAGCAACAGCGAGCGAGTCAGTGGGTAAACAAACACCAATACAGTGAATTAGAAGCTTGTACTTTCGCATTGTTGATTGTTTTAGTGTTTAGCTAAGTATCACAATTTTGTAGTTTTTAACTTGTTGTCATCACGAAAATGTCTACAACAAGAAAGAGAAAATGCCATTTTTTGGATGAATATACAAAATAATGGAGTTTTATAAAGAAAGGACGTACAAATGAAGAAGCGTTGTGTGATATTTGTCACTGTTTCATATCAGTAAGTCACGGAGGTAAGGCTGATGTTAAACATCACATTTCTACGGCTAGCCACAAAAAGAAACTTCCATCGTATCGACATCAAAGTCTATATCTGGTTTTATGATTAAAGAAGATACCAAAGAAGAGATTTACTCATAAGTGCAGCGGAACTAACGACAGCTTAAAGTGGTAAAACATCATCAATCCTTTAGCTCTCTTGACTGTATTGTAAAATTGAATGCAACAATGTATCCCGACTCGAAAATCGCCGCAAAGCAGTCTACTGCTAGGACAAAGGCTACAGCTATTGTTAAAAATATTCTTGCTCCGCACTCTGTTACCGAAACAGTGACAAAATTGCAAGAAGTGCCATTTTACGGCATAGGCACCGACGCGTCAGTCAAATCACAAAGCTGAAAAATTGTTTCCTTTACTCGTTCAGTACTTTACTGAAGCTGATGGGATCCAACAGAAGCTGTTAAAATTTGAGTCTCTTAAAAATGAAACATCAGAAACTATTTCAAATTATTGTATCTATACTTTAAGACAACTACAGGTTCCATTAGATAAGCTAATCGCTTTTTGCGGAGACAATACTAATACAAACTTTGGAGGGCTTGAACGACGAGGCCAATGCAATGTTTTTCACAAAATAAATGAGGAACTCGGAAAAAATTTAGAAGGAATTGGTTGCCCAGCCCATATTCTGCACAATACTGTATCAAGTGCAGCTGGAATCTTGTCTGTGGATGTCGAAGTCATCGTCCTGAAAATATTTAATTATTTTTCCATATATACTGTCAGGACTGAGAAGCTAAAGGAATTTTGCGCTTATGTTGATATAAATTATCAAAATTTACTGTCGCACTCAAGAACAAGATGGCTTTCGCTGATGCCCGCGGTTGAACGGATCCTCAAACTTTGGATTCCACTAAAAAACTATTTTAACGCCGAAGAGAGACCACCTAAAATTATTTCTGATTTTTTTTAAAGTCCGATCAGTTAAATTTATTTCCTATTTATACAGTCAAATCTCAATTTATTTCAAAAAAATATAAAAAGCGTTGAGAAGAAAAAAGTGTCAATAATTGAAATAAAGCAGATATTACTGGAAACACAAAATTCACTGACAGAGAGGAAGTCTGCTAATTTTATAGGCATGCAAACTAAAATACAATTAAACAAATTAAAAAATGAGAATCCTTCACTTGAAATAATAACATTGATCACGAAGTTTGAGGAGGAGACAGTGGATTTTTATAATACAGCTTTTGAGTATCTGCAAAAGTGGTCCATATCATTTGATAAATATAGAGTGTTTGATTGGATGATGCTATCTAAAATCCCAGAATGGACAGCAGTTGAAAACACTATTTTATACCTAAATGAAAATGGTGTAGAGATTTTGGGCGACAGTTGCTTTCAACAATATAATTATCTGAAAAACTTTTTGGAGGCTACAGTTGACACGGAAGAGTGGAAGACCAAAAATTCTGTAGAAGAGAAGTGGATTTACTTTTTCAAACTTACAGAAAATCCTGAAAGAAAATGCCAAATGCTCAAATTATGCCAATATTTGTTTGCGATACCTGGCCACAACGCTACAGTAGAAAGAGTATTTTCATTAATGTCGAGCCAGTGGACCGATGAAAGAAATCGCCTGCTGCCAGAGACTGTGGAGTCGATATTAAAGTGTCAGGTTAACTTCAATATGACTTGCACTGAGTTTTATACATAATATGTAAAAGGACAGAAAGAATTACTTAAAAAAGTAAAGTATTCAGCAAAATATGACCAAGCTACGTCTAGCACTGCTTCCATACAGCAGAATTTGTATTTTTTTTTAAATAAAAAATATTCATATTTATTTTTTTTTTCTCTTTGCGTCCCGACACGAGCCTTGCCGAATATGGCAACCCTACACAGAACACATGTAGCTGTAGGTTCGTATAGCGCTCGGTGATCCGCGCCGGCGACACGTTATTCGGTGCGTCTGCACTGAGGTCGTGCGTCTCGCTCTCGCAAGGAGGTACTGAGTGACGAGTATTTCTAGTTGCCAACTCGTAATGTCGAGGTAGGCGAATTTTATCAATGTTTGTCATTATGCTCAGCCATTGGATCCATTTTATAAATATTTGGTCTGTTATTTCGTCGTCCCAACTTATTCCAGACCTCCAGGTGTCTTGTAAGAGGATCTTGCCTTTGATCGTGATAGGCGAAAGGAAACCATAAACATCGAAAATGGACATTAGTACACGCAGCATTTCGCGCTTAGTGGGTTTCTTTTGTCCAAGTAATATTAGCGTAGGAATTCTTTTGAATTACACTAGTCGGAAACCAAATTAGGCCGAGTGTACGTTCTCCGTCATATAGTTGTCGGGTAAATATTCAAAATGTACCAAATTCACAAGTTCCACTGCGTAATAAATTAAAATTTTGGTTTAAACCCTATTTAATATATCTACGTCATGTATACCTATGATTTTTAATGAATGCTTGTTTTTTTTTGTATTTTTTTATAACAAACATATAACATATTTAAACATATTTAAAAAAAATGTATATAACAACAAAACTCATTACAGGGGCCTGTTCCAATGCTAGACTTCATTATATTTTTTAGTATAGGTACTTGTAAATTTAGCGCAAATATCGTAAGTTTGGCGAATGTGTCGAATAACTTAATTGTCATTTGTTACTTGATAACAAAGTAAAACGTAGTTTTATGATTAAATAAGGAACAAATGTGCTTTTAAAGTTTTGTAACAGCAAAAAATTCATTACCAAAACCATGACGAGTTTTCGATTTTACGCGACAAAAACCTTTGATCACGCCGCCATGTAGCGAGCGGCAGCCCCCCCCCCGTTCTTCAGTCGACCGGCAAACGTAACAAGGGATGGACGTGTGCAAGATTTCCCGCCAAAAATTGCGATCGATGTGAGTATTACAGTGTTTAGTCCATTTTGTGTTTCATTACAAGTCCACTTACATCTTGATACGTACATAAACTTGGTATCTAGTTGATACATCAATTCATTAAGTTCTGTGTCAATTTCATTTTTGAATGTGTAGATGTTAAGTAAAGTTTATAGAAAAATATATAATAACCTAAAAGTGCATATTATTCATTACCGTGTCCTTCATTACAGTCGTTTACCGTAACCTTTTAGAGGTTACGGTAATGAATGGAAAATTACGGTAATGAATCAACTTCTGTTTAATTTTTTTAAAATAAATTACAAGATATCTTAGGCTATTAACATTGTTGCTTAATAAATGCTTTCATTTTCAGCTAAAAAATGGCACGTCCTAAGAAGACGAAAGAGGAAATTTTAGCGAGAAGAAGACTAGCTAAGCGGAAACGCTACGCTGCTTTAAAAAATAATGAAGAATTATACAATATTGAAAAAGAAAAGGAAAAAGCAAGGTACTTAAAAAGAAAATCTGAAAATAAAATTGTTGACATTAAAGATTTAACACCACGTGCTCAAAGAGAAAGACGTAGAAGATGGAGAGTTAACAAAAAAAAAAAAAAAATAAAAATGTTTATTTCAATTACAAAAATCATTTTGATACATATTGTGCGAGGGCGGTGCGAGTGTGATTTGTGATGTTAGGTATATGGTGCGAGTTATAATGTGTTAATGATCAGTGCTTAGTTTACTTATCCCAATTAATATACTGTCATTTATTTATTTATTTGTGAGTTAGTGTAGTTTATTAGACACGTTTTCATGCCTAAACGAAGCATAGTTCCAAATGTAGGTTGTCGGTTGCCGGTTAGCCCTGCGACAAAGTCTTGGGATCGAAAAGAAGCTAAACAAGTCTTCTTTCACTAACCATGTGCACGTCAGCCCAAATGTAGCCACTTTGGTTATTGCAAAGTAGATATAATAGACTCAACGTCCTCGTATGTTTTAGTTTTTAGCCAATCGGTTACAACTTTTTTACAGTCCCTGAGCTTCATAGAATATATACGCAATTCTTTATTCAGCAGGTTGTATAGAGTAGATGATTTGCTTAGGTATTGTCTTTTAGCGAAAGCAGATCTAGTCTTGACAGTTGGAGCGACTAAGTAGCTCCTTCTGTTTTTTGATTTAGAGGGGACATATGGGAGGGATGAGTGTTTTTTTAATATAAGTTGAAGCATATAAAGCTTTCTTACTGACAGAAAATCCGATAATAAGTAGAGGCTGTGAGTGGGGTATTTATATGGTTTAAAATAAATAACCTTTATTAAGGTTCTCTGCGCCCTCTCGAGTTCCAAAAATTTTAGTTTTGTTGTCCCTCCCCAGCAAGGCAGGCAGTACATGAGGATAGATTGGGCCAGTGATATGTATACTTGCTTCAGAAGTTGTATTGAAGCCGCATGTCGTAGTGTTTTAAAGGTCCATATCAGCTTCCTAACTCTTTTCATAATAAGTTCGGTGTGCTTGTGCCAGGACAGGCGCTGGTCAATTATTACACCTAGATATTTGGTATGCTGTAACCTGTCAATTTTTAAGCAGGAGCAGCCAGGGGTTGCCGGGTTGGGACAGTTATGGATTTTTATTTGGAAGTCTTGTGACGGTTGTGAGTTTTTGTACTTAGTAAAGCAGATGTAGTTTGATTTGGAGGCATTCAGTGTGAGGAGACTATGGTTTAGCCAGGCTGCTATTTTCGCAAGGCCACATTCGGCCAGCCTAAAAACATTATCCCAAGTCCTACCAGTGAATACAATGGCTGTATCATCGGCGTATGAGAAAATGAGCCCGCCATCAATCTTCATGTTGCAGAGATTATTAATGTAAATAAGGAACAAGGTCGGTCCAAGAACACTGCCCTGGGGGACTCCGAAAGTGACGGTTGACTCGGAGCTTGTATACATGGCGATTTTAACCTTTTGTTTGCGATTATTGAGGTAGGATTTAAAAAGTTCAAGAGTGAGTCCCCTTATGCCAATGTGTTCAAGCCTCTGTAAAAGTAAGGGGACTGATACTGTATCAAAGGCCTTTTTGAGGTCAAGGAAAACAGCTAGGCTCTTGGCTCCACCATCTACACCGGCTACCAAAGCAGAAGTTAGTGACAGAACTGCATCCTCAGTAGACTTACCCTGTCTAAACCCAAACTGAGAAGGCGACAGTATTTTATATTTAGTTAGGAATTTAATTAGGCGTGAGTTTATGAGTTTCTCAAGGATTTTTGATACAGACGGCAGGACCGAAATTGGTCTATAGTTAGACGGGTCATACTTATCTCCAGTCTTGTACACAGGCGTTATAAGGGCCACTTTCAACGCGTCTGGGAACAGTCCTTGCTTGAAGCAAAGGTTAATTAAGTGGGTTATGATTGGTACAATTTGTTCGTGTGCCGATTTTAGAAAGTTGACTTGTATTTTGTCCCAACCGGGAGCGCTATCCGATTTCAAGCTCATTAGTGTGGCTCGAACTTCGTCGGGATCTGTGTCGAGAAGAACAAAAGATGAAGCCAAGGGACTGTCTGCCGAAAAAGAGTTAGGGTTATCATAAGCTGCCGTGGACTGAGAAGTTGTGATGTTTTCAGCGAGAAGTTTGCCTATGTTACAGAAGTATTCATTTACCTTGTCGACAGAGTTTTGAGGGGTAGTGAGTGTCTCTAGGAGTTCCGAACTATTTGTTTTTTTAGGTTTTCGTTGTGTGATGTTGTTAATGATAGTCCATGTTTTTTTAGGATTTCTGTGCGCTTTAGAAAGTTTATCTCTGTCATAGTTTCGTTTTTGTTTTCGAATAATGGTGCAGCAGTAGTTGCGATACCTTCTGTATGTTATTTTTAATACTTCGTTGTATGGGTCAAGCCTAAGTCTCTTTTGCATACGATTTCTATTTAAAATACAGCGCAACAAGCCAATTGTCATCCATGGTTTTATGATTCTATTTTTCAGTGGTATATTCATAGTAATTGTACTGAGTGTGACACAATTTTGTAGTATTTCGATTAGTTTATTTGTAAGAGTGTTAGGGTTATTTATCTTTAAAAGGTCTGATGGGTTACTGGCTTTGAGAAACTCAAGCCCCTTCTCCGAATTAAAAACTGTTTTAGTTTTTAAGCATCTTTTTAAGTTATTCTGGTTTGAGATTTTTAAGAACGTCATGAAATGGTCAGTAATGGTCGTGTGTATAATTGCAATAGTTGCGGGTTGGCGGGTCGGGGTGCCAGGGTTGAGTTTTATCATAAAATGGTCAAGACAGGTTTTATCTCTAGTGGGAAGTGAGTGCCCAGGGAGTAGCCCATGCATTGCTAACATATTGAGATAGTTAACTCTGTTTGTGCGTTCGTGTGACTGCTCATTGTCATTGTATATCAGATTAATATTGATGTCTCCAGTGATTATTATGTTTTTAGTTGATGCAAGGGTAGTTAGATGATTTTCCAGCGAGTGAATAAATTGGTCTGCGTTTGCAGTTGAAGGGGATCGATAAATTGCAATAACTATAATGTCAGGCGCAACATGAATCTCTAAGCACGATGCATGAACTAACTTTACTTCTCTTGTTTTGTTTGTATGTGTGCTTTTAATATAGGCGACTACTCCGTCAGCCTTATTCAGATGGTGTGTAGTTTGGTACGAGTCATAGTTACTTATTTGTGGTATTGGTTTATTGGAATTCAGCCTACATTCGGTTAGGATAACCAGATCAATATCCGTTCCAAGATTGAGTAAATTTAGTTGAAGATCATCGAAATTAGTGTAGACTGATCTAATATTCTGCGAGACGATGGCAAAACCGGAAGAGTTTGGCGCTATATGCTTAGTAAAGTCAGCAATATCACAATCAAACACTTGAGCTATTTCGGTATTGTCGATTTCGTTCAGAGTGATCAGAATATTATCCATTTAAATACGTTTTATAAATGCAGGATAGCGTGATCATATTCGTATTGTTAATTCGTGTGTGGGTGTGGGTGGATGTGTGTGTCTGTAAGTGTGTATAGATATGTGTGGATTGAAAGTTTGTGTATTTGGTGTCCAGATTGAATGTAGATTTGTGTGATGACGAATGACTGTTATGGCGCGATTGGTAAACAAAACAAAAATTATTATGTAACTTAGCGTTTAACTTAATTCTAATTAATTTTGAGAGTTTAAAAATCTGATGAAAGTTTAACAAATAGATGAAATATTGTGAGAAAGTAAAGTAACAGCAATAAATAGCTTGCAGGATGAAGACTAGTCATTTAAGTTGTATAAGGTTATGTACCTGTGACTCACTATTTATAACAATAGTAGGAGAATCATCATCCTTCTTAACATATATTTTCCCGTAGGCAGTCCAGCAGTATTTATACTCCTTTGATTTTGCCAGGTCCCGCGCAAGAAAGTGTAGTCTAGCTCCTCTTTGAGTTAACTGTTCCGAGATATATATTGGTGTATTCTCCTCTGTCTTAAATCCGAGATGTTTCGCACATAATTTTCCATTTTATTTCCTATTAAACGTTTTAGTTGACTTCAAGAGGTCAGTTTTTAGAATAGTCGACTTTAGCTCGACTATAATAGGGCTATTTTTTGTGCTAGTGCGTTTGTTTGTTGCTCGATAAATGTCACTAATATCTGGTTTAGTGATGTTACAGCCTACTGCATTAGCCATACATAATGTCATTTTTACTAGGTCTTCTTTGGATTCTTTCGCTATTTTTGGGACATTTTTGATTTCGAAATTCGCTTTTCTGCTTCCTCTTTGCAGGTCTTCTATTCTGTCCTCTAAAATTTCGATGCAGCTTCTATCTTTTTTGGATTGTTCTTCGAGATGCTTAATTTTGGACTTTAGTTCTTCATTCTGTGCCGTCAGAAAATCCATGGAGGTTTCTATTTTGTTATTTGTGGTTTTGATTTCCACTAGTGCCTGATGGATCTTCTTGATCTCCTCTTGTTGAGGTGCCATTAAAGATGATAATAGTTCTTTGACTTCCGCCTTGAACTCCCGGAAATCCGAGTCGTAGTTATAAATATCCTCTACCGACCTCTTGCAGCGTCGAGATACGAAGCTAGGAGAGGTGGTTTGTTCGACTTGGACGGAAATATTCGATTCGGAAAGGGACTTGCCACTCATTTCTTCCATGTCGGGTACCAGGAGATAATAAATCAGAGAGGGTATATTAAAGCCGGTTTAGCAGTAGTGTGCTGTCTTGCTGGTTAGCTACAGTTGAATACGTACTGCGCACCTTTGATTGAGTTAAATCAGCTAATGTACCAGGAGAATATAAAACACAAGGAGGTCCTGCGCGATCTGACGTCCGCAGAGAGATCTAACAGCAAGAAATATATACAAAAAAAAGAAAAGAAAAATAAATTGAAAATGTTGAACTTCTGGACATTGAAACATCACGAGACGAGCGTCTTGATGATAATAATCCGCTTGAAGAATCAATTCCATCAAATTCTGTAAAAGAAACTGGGACCAACGAAACTGATAAAACTTTTAAGTTAAGATCAAAAATAAGACATATACGTTATCAAAGAGATAGGGATACGAAAAAAATGAAAGATGAGCTTTGCAACATAAAAAAAGAAAACAAGAAATTGAAGAGACTTTTAAACATATATAAAGAGAAGATAAAGACAATACAATGAATAATGTAAAACTACCGACTAGAAAAATAGGCAAAAAAAAAGATCCAATATAATTTTAACAAAAAAAAAAGAAAAAGATGTTGTTAAAAAAGTTGAGTGCTTTTATAATGAAGACGAGAACACAACACACAAAAAAAGAATACATCACGAGAAAGAAAAACAGAAAACAAAAAAGGTACTTAAATGATACTCTTATAAATTAAAGGTACTTAAAATATTGTACAAAAAGTTCTGCCTTGAGAATCCAAATACATCTGTGTCTTACACTTTCTTCTGTAAATTAAGGCCATTTTGGGTGTTATTTCCCAAACCAAACAGAAACACATGCGAATGTATTTATCACTGCAATTCAGAGTTACTAATAAAGGCTCTAAATAAGGCAGAAATCATAAATATTAAAACAAATCATGATCTTTTAAACATCCTTTGTTGTGATAGATATAACGAGGCATGCTTAGATCGTAAATGTTCTAATTGTGAACCAAAGGTTGTTGAATATTTAGGATTTAGTAACGATATACACATCAAATATTTTGAATGGCGTAACACTTCTAACACCTATGAGCAGGATGGAAAAGTAAAACATAACATTCTTTGGGCTAAAACTGAAAATTATGCACCACATTTAGATGTTATTCATAAATTTGAAAATTATATTAATACATTTTTGCCGCATTGCGCTACTGTTGTTGTGCAAAATAAAACTCTAAAAGAACTAAAAAATAGTATTCAGATAAACGAAGCTGTGGTACATTTAGATTTTAGCGAAAGCTACGCTCTTAAACATCACACGGAGATTCAGTCTTTTCATTTTGGCGGCAGTAGAAAGGAAGTGTCTATTCACACTGTAGTAATATATATCAAAGACTTCGAAACGTCCCAGTTAAAAACTCACTCAGTTTGCACCGTATCCGACAATTTGAAACACACAGCCGTTGCAATTTGGGCACACTTGGGCCCGATTTTGAGTCAAATTTCCGAAATATCAGCTTTTATTGATACCCTACACTTTTATAGCGATAGCCCCCGTAGTCAATACAGGAACCGAAACATGTTTTATATTTTGACTCAATTGGAAAAAACAGTTTTTAGCACTTCGTACGTTAACCTGGAATTACATGGAAGTGGGTCACGGAAAAGGTGCTCCAGATGGCCTAGGAGCGGTAGTCAAAAGGACCGCCGATAGAATTGTCAACACAGGAACAGACGTCGGGACATTTTCCAAATTTGTTGAAATTACAAGAGCAAACCTGCCAAATATCAAAATTGTGGAGATCACAAATGCAGACATAGAAGAAAAGCAAGCCATGATGCCTAATTGCATTCCATCTTTTAAAGGAACTATGGCCGTTCACCAGGTCATTTGGAGGTGTGGCTCAAGAGATCATTTAGAGATGCGTAGCCGAAGCTGTTTCAGGTGTCAGGAAGAAATGTGTCAACATTAGTCTCGGTATTCACAGCCTCGAAAAAGTGATTTCCCAATTTTGCAAAGAACCAACCCTTGGAGATAATTTATCCATACCGGTTCCTATTCCGGAAACCTATGAAGCACCAACTTTTGATGAACCTAAAATCTATGATGTACAATCAGGCAGTTATAGTCCAGAACTCATACGAACCACATACCCGCGTAAACGCAGTAAGAAGTTGCATTCAAATATAATAAAACAGGAAGGACTAGCTAGTGACATAATAATATTTCCTGCTATGCCTTCCACATCAAAAGAATTTAAATCACCAGAAAAGGTGCACCTTTTATCTAACATTAGAAAACTTGGCGATTGGCAGAACTCAACTTTTGTTGGTTCTGAAAGTAAGTCATATTGTGATAAATTTGAGGAATTTATATCTGATTTCGGTAAATTTGAGGACTACCCAGACACTGATATAGAAAAGAGAGAAAATAAAGAAAATATTATTGAGAATCTACATCAAGACAAAAGTAAATATAAAGGAAAAGGAGTAGGAAAAAAAAACCGACAAAAAAATGTAGCAGGAATAAATTAAAAAGTTGTCTTTTGTAAATTCGCAAAATATAAAAAATAAATACAAAAAAAAACAAAACAAAAACAAAAAAAAAACAACAAAAATATAAAAAACAAAAAAAAACAACAAAAACAACGAAAATAAATAAAAAAGAAATATAAATAAAAAAATAAACACTTAAAACAAAAACAGTATAAAAAGTACTTTATGATCACATATTAATATTATGTTTAAAATAATTTATCTTGTTGATTTTTTATATATTTTATTTGCATTGGTTGTACTCATTGACAAAGTCTGATTCATATTTTCTTACTCTAAAGAAGGCTGATTATTACCAAAATAAATAATTTTAGTTTTTAAGGAAGAATTCAATTATTATTTGTTATTTAGTTACTGCTTTTTATATTACTTGTGTATTTTGCAGTCCGAATATCAAAATCGGATTCGTTTACTAAGACATTGAAAGGCTGATTGTTACCAAAACTTCAATAATGGAAGAACTATTAATTAGATACCTATTTTGTTAAGTCGATTTTAAAATAAATTATAATCTACAACATCTTTGTTTTTTTTTTAATATCACATCATTTTGTATCATTACCTTGCTTCTATATTTCATCACCGTATACCTAAAATTTCATTACCAAGGGTGGCGTTCATTACCGTAGCTTGTCACGTATTTTAAGTGGCAATAACTCTTTCAATGTTTGATGTATACGCGTGCCTTTCACTTATTTAATAAGTAAAATAATGCCAAATATCATAAACCTATCAAATTTAAAAAAAAATTAAATTGAGATATTTTTACCAAAATTGCGCAAATAATGTCGAAACTGAAGAAATACCCTGTCCATTTTTGAATTTCACAGACGTCGATTTCAGGTTTTCTTTGGATAAATCTTTATGTACAGACTGCACATTAGACGTCCAATTTCTAATCTCGAATCCACCCTGTTTGTGGATGAATGTGACGTCATTTACAAGTTGATTAGCCGTTTGTTCATCGGGTAAGTACAGCTTGCACAGCGGCCGGCATTGTGGGCCGGAATCTTTCGGCGTTTTTGTTCTTTATGAACTGGGCAATAAATGGGGAACAGTTCGCGCCAAATATTAGGCTAGTCATTAACCAAGTTTGTACCGGTTTATCTGGTGATTCTCGCCATAAGAAGCGTAAGGCATCTCGATCAAGATCTCGCATTTTGATCCTTAAAAACATGTCTTTTATATCACCCGTGACTGCTACTTTGTTCTCTCGAAATCTCAGTATTATCCCGTACAGAGAATTCAGTAGGTCGGGACCTTGCAGTAGGTAGTCATTTAAACACACGCCTTTGTTCCTAGCCGCGGCGTCAAACACCAGTCGTAGTTTTTGTTTATTAGGGTTGTCGACTCCAAAATGCGGCAAGTACCATAATCTATTCGGACTTTTAGTTTCAGTCAGTTGTGATGCAAAATCGTTACTGAAAAGGTGGTCGATTCTTTCCTAGTACCGCTCTGCGAAGCTTGAATTTGCTTTCATTTTCTTTTCAACACCTTTCAGTCTTGTGAGTGCATTATCGTACGAGTTAGGTATCTCACCAATCCTTCCTTTCCACGGGAGACCCACGTACCACCTACCATCTTTCAAAGTGGCCGTTTGTAGGTATTCCGTAGCTTTTACATCTAGTAGGTTTTGGCGGGGCTTACTAGTAACTCCGACAGACTCCATTTCAAATGACTGGCGCATTTCGTTTTGCATTTCTCGTAGGATATGCTCACATTCATTGTTTTCGCCTTCTGACAGGAACAGAGTAGACTGCAGCTTCACATCGTGGTCGGAAGCGGGGTTGGTGCGTATACACCCGTGCATGCACGACCCTAAAGGAGTGCGTGTGAAGTAGGGGTCTGTAGGTTTACCCTTAATTATTTCCAATGGTGAGATTAAATCATAATTGTCCTGCCCTATCAAAAGTTCCGGTCTGTATGGACCATCACAAATCACATTTTTTATTTCCGGTTTCATCAGTTCATAATCACTCATGTCCACGGCAGTAACATTTTGTACTGGTAAGTTCATATTTGTTACACTGCGCGCGCGGATTGTAAACTTATTTTCTTCCCAGTTAGAAAGTTCAAGGTCGAGTAACTCACTATGGCATACCATTTCGCTACTGTCCCATACACCGCACACACGCATAGATTGTTTATTACCGCGCAATCCAAATTTCGACGCGAGCGCTGCGCTTATCAACGTCACAGTTGAACCGTCATCGACGAGCGCGGTACTACGAAAAGTACCGCTAACGGTACTTTTCGTAAAGTGTGCCTATTTACCTACACGGACCTAAGTCCGTGTAGGTAAATAGGCACAGTTTTCAAGAAAAACTTTACGGCAGTTCACTTGAAGATGATTAACAGTTTGCACTCGCGACTCAGTCTCGGTCTCAGTCTCAGTGACATCGGTTATATTCACACTATTACGCGACAATGACTTTTGGTTTGAAATATAATGCAACAAACGATAGTGCGATAGCCCGCAGTTGTCAACGTCGCAAGCCGGTGCGTTACAAGTATCTTGTTTATGTTGTGGCGTAAGACACTTGTAGCAAATACCATGCCGTTTTACGAAAACCCACCAGTCTTTGCGTAAAGATTTTTTGAACGTTTTAGTCTTGTAGTAAGTGCTCGGAAACGCGACAGTACCGACACTCCTTATCACTTTTTTGTTCATTATTCATTTGTTCACTGTTCACTACTACTCGTACGAGGGCTGCACTACTGTGGTTCTGGTTCTGTGTATGTAATACGAGGGCTGCACTAAAAGTATCGGGAATGGAATATTTCCACTGTTCCTGTCATATTAAAATCTTTTTAATTGAAAACTCCTTGGTTTTAAAAATCGAATACCATTTATTTATTTTTTTTTAAATTATCGGTCTTGTCACAAGGTTTTGTCAAACTTGTTTAGTCGTTGAGAAAATGGAATTGACTCGAGAAAATTCAAGAGCGATGATTTATTATGACTTTCGAAGTGGTTTAACACAAAAACAGTGTGTTGACCGGATGATTTCTGCATTTGGTGATGAAGCCCCATCCAAAACCACAATGTATCGCTGGTTTGCTGAATTTCAACGTGGACGTGTCAAGCTCAGTGATGATCCCCGTCAAGGTCGTCCAAAAACTGCAGTCACCCAAGAAAACGTTGATGCTGTGCGTAAGCTGGTTGAGGAAGATCGACATGTGACATACCGCGAAATTCAAGCAACTTTAGACATTGGCATGAGTCAAATACAAATAATCTTGCATGAACAATTAGGTGTAAAAAGTTGTTTTCCCAATGGATACCGCATTCGCTGTGTGAAGAGCAAAAAGCGGCTCGCGTTACTTGGTGCGTCAGAACTCTGGAAAGATTCCACGCAGGATCCTCAAATGCTGTATACAACATCGTATCAGGTGACGAATCCTGGATATACACGTACGAACCCGAAACAAAAAACCAGTCACGAGTTTGGGTGTTCGAAAATAAGTTAACCCAACAAAAATTGTTCGTCCACGGAGTGTTGTAAAAAAAAATGGTGGCCACGTTTGTCTCCAAAACCGGCCATGTTACGACTATTCCTCTTGAGGAACAAATAACGGTTAATGCAGAATGGTATGCTAGCATTTGTTTGCCACAGGTCGTTTCTGAACTCCGTAAAGAGAACTGCAACCGCCGCATCATCCTCCATCACGACAATGCGAGTTCTCACACCGCGCACAGAACAAAAGAGTTTGTAGAGCAAGAAAACATAATTATTAGACCATCCGCCGTACAGCCCCGACCTAAGCCCTAATGATTTCTATACTTTCCCTAAAATAAAGAATAAATTGCGTGGACAGAGATTTTCATCACCTGAAGAAGCTGTGAACGCTTACAAAACGGCCATTTTGGAGACCCCAACTTCCGAATGGAATGGTTGCTTCAATAATTGGTTCCATCGTATGGAAAAATGTGTTAAATTTCGCGGAGAATACTTCGAAAAGCAATAAATACATTTTTAAATAGTAATGTTGTGTCACTTCCTTGATTCCCGAAATTTTCAGTGCCGCCCTCGTAGAGTATGTTTAGTTTTCGTTGTAACTTTGTTTACCATAGTATTGTATGCTCGATAAATTCACAGAAGTTTTTGTAATTTTCACAGCTTCATCACTCAGAAACTCGGACAAAATAAGCAGTTTTGGTTTATCTGTGTTACTGATAAGAGGATAACAGTAATCAGCCTACTTTGAGACCAGTATTATCGGTAGTTTCGAGAGGATGACCGATACAATGTTCATTCCTTTTGGGTATTCGGCCGATGGCAGTCACAGCAGCAACACAGTTTCTTACTTTCACGGAGAAAGGAATAATATCCTTCTGATACTCTTGTGCGTAATTTACTTATGTCCTGTAGGATCCTGGAAATTATTACATCAGGATTTCCAAACTGAAGATCCAGTGTGTTCATTACATCTACTGCGGAGGTAGCACCAATGAGTAAGGCCGTCACAACTTCTTTTGCTGGCCATTGCAGGCTCCTCCTCAGACGCCACAGGTTTTCTTTGTCACTAAAATTGCACACTTGAGAGGATTCTTCAAAGGCTTGCTTGTACTGAAGCCATTCAAGCGGGTCACCAGAGTAATTAGGTAAATCCCTCGGTGTACACAACCGATTCATTATTGTGTCATTGGATCGGCTGGCACCGGTAGCAGAGGCAGCAGCAAGGTCCTTCAGAGCACTCGCCAGGGCTCGCACGGTTTCATCCGTGCCACCAGCAGTCGGTGGTGGCGGGCATGCTTCGAGAGCGAGCTCCGTAGCGGAGAGTTGCGGGCCGGCGGGCCTCACATGGTGCAGGAGCGATTCCTGCGGTTTCGAGCACAACACATAATCGCGGATACCACGGCCGTTGACGCCCTGAGTATTCAACTCCGGCAGACTACTTTCCAGCCACTTTTCCATTTATGAAGATGACTGCAGCTGCTGCAGTCATCTTCCATATCTGCTAGGTCTGCATCTAGTTGTTTGTCTATCAATTCCATTCTAATTTGAGCCTTTGCTTGAGCGGCTGCCAGTTCCAGCTTTTTCTTTCTCGCCGTAATTGATGACGTCGATGATTTTTTATTACGGGTAGACTTTCGAACACTTTGGGCAGTAGAAGGTCCAGGTTGATTTTCATCCATCTTGTTCCTGGATTCAATAGGTTCTATAGCTTCTTTCGAAATGTCTATGTGTTCGACTTTGCATTGTTCTCGAACTTGCAATTGTTGAGCATCTTTTTGTTGCGCTTCATTGGGTTCCTCTTCCTTTTTTCTCGCACTCCTAGTGTTCATTTTGCTTTGCGGTGGTGTATGATACATCCAGAAAGCCGACTCGAATACCAACTAATGTAGGGGATGTGGATGTGCACAGTGAAAACACCAGATTTACGAAAGGGCGAAGGGTGGGGAGACGTACTGAGTTAATACTTCCGCGCGCAATCATACGTAAAGATCACTAAAAAAGATTTGAAAATCGCAGCGCCGCGCCTTTTAAGGTCCCTAGGATTGATTAAAAACTAACAAAATCTAGGTAGGTACATACGTATTAAACAAATTAAATATAAAATATCGATAAGATCACGCGTCGCCTACAACAGGTATTTTAGAAAGCTTATGTTGCAACGTTAATGGTGAAAATTTTTTGAATCGATCATGTGAAAAATGTCACTTGAAAAATTTAGATTACGCCGCATTCCAGAATGACAAAAAAATAAATATTATCAATGGTGTAGTTGCTCTGAAAAATACTATGTAAAAGATGAGGAGAAAACCAAACTAGTAACAAAAAAAGAAACTTTATATGACTTTACACGAAACATTATACTTCAATTAGAATACACTCTTGTAGGCTATATGAAACACTGCACTAATATTTTGACTCAGTATAGAAATATTAAAGTGCTTAAGAATAATCTTACTCTACAAGTGGTAGTGGTTCACGTTGACTTCAGTGAAAACTACTGCGTTAAATATAACGAAGAAATCCTGAGTTTTCACTTTGGTGGTAAGAATGCAGTTGTCAATGCACACATGTGTCATTTACTTGATTGATCCTGAAGTTGGAATTCAAAAACAATATAGCTTTTGCACTGTAAGTGAATGTACCCTATATGATGCTGCGGCTATCTGGGCACATTTATTACCGACCATTGGGTATGTATCGGAGATTTCATCCCAAATTGACACATTTCATTTCTGACAGCCCAACAAGCCAATATAGAAATCGCTTTATTTTTTATATGATTAGCCAACTGTATCGTGATTTTCCGCAACTCAAATCTGTGACATGGAACTACTTGAAAGCTGGACATGGCAAAGGGGCGCCACACAGTGTACGATTTGACTAATCTACGGGGACAAAACTCGGGAACCTAAATATTGTATTATATATCACATTTATTGTATACATAGGAATGTTGTAGTTAATAAAAGGCAAAACTAAATGTGTTACATATTTTTTTTAATCTTTTAATAAAATTCTTATATCTCGCTTAGATATTTGTTTTTGAGGGTTTTCTTAATAATGATATACAGGGTGTCCAGTAAATAGCACGACATACTGCATGGGGTGATAGCTAGGGTCACTACCTATCAATACAACACAATATATCGTCGGCTTATTGCAAGAACTCATTAACTGCAAAAAATCATTAAATACGTTTTTATCTTTATTGGACTCCTTTTGACACATGCAAAAACTCACTAATTTCTATCTAGTCTAGATAGAAATTAGTGAGTTTTTGCATTTAGTAGAATGTGTCAAAAGGAGTCCAATAAAGATAAAAACGTATTTAATGATTTTTTGCAGTTAATGAGTTCTTGCAATAAGCCGACGATATGTTCAGCAAAATCTTACGGATTTACAGTTTTACAAAATTTTCCGAAATACCGAAAAATCTCTACCTTGAAACAGATTTTTAAGCATCTCATAATGAAAAAATCCTTTTCTAGAACTTTTTTTTACATCAAATTATTCGTGAATAGTTACTTTACTCATTGATAAGTCTTTTTTATATCAAAGACAAGAATGTTTTCAAGAAATACTATTTTTTGTTTAAATTTGCACAGAACTATTTTCTTATCACTTAAGTTTAACCTACAGTGGTGAAAAAAAAAATTATGTGGCAGTTTTGTACAACAAACTTAAAAAATAGCTTGTTTAATGGTGATTTTGGAAAGATACAATACTAGTACATTTTCATTTTAAAAAATACGAAAAATAAGCTATTTTAGTGAATAAGAGCATTTTATTTTAAATGCAAGTAATGTGACTTTGAATTCGAATCGTTGTAAGGTCGTACTACGGTTCGAATTACATAATAATTAATCTACAGCCGACCGGCCGGCCGGTCTGTAAATGACATCTTGAAGGATAAGGTGATAGTAAAAAAAACAGAGGAGTTAACTTTAATAAACATTTATTTAAATAAATTACAATAAATGCTCAAATTGCTTCCCTTGTGCCCTAATACACGCTCGGCATCTTCTTAAAAATGAGCTTTTGAGTCTTCTCAGGCTTATTTCCGATATTTTTCTTGCTGCAATGTTAACCCTTGCTCTCAATTCATTGTCATTTTGGATCGGTTTTTCATAGACTTTGTCCTTCATGGCACCCCAATAAAAAAAATCCAGGGGGTTTAGG
The DNA here is from genome assembly GCA_905333075.3 of Atethmia centrago. Classification (NCBI taxonomy): domain Eukaryota; kingdom Metazoa; phylum Arthropoda; class Insecta; order Lepidoptera; family Noctuidae; genus Atethmia; species Atethmia centrago. The sequence continues at coordinate 19,804,619 of HG995368.1, forward strand.
TCCGGAGACCTAGGTGGTCATAATTCGGTCCCAGTCGCCCAATCCACCTGCCTGGATAAGCTTCATCTAAGTAGGCTCTTACTTCCCGGCCATAAGGAGCAGGGCACCCATCATTTTGAAGCCACATCACCTCTCTTAGCTCACTCGGAACATTTTCAAGGAGCGTGGGTAGGGTTTCTCGTAAAAACTCCAAGTAATTATTGGCATTTAATGTAGGTGGAAGCTCGACGGGACCCACAATCTGGCCATTAAAAATCCCACACCATAAATTTATTTTGAATTGGTACTGGGACCTGTCTTCTCTTGACACATACGGATTTTCTAATTGCCAACTATGTAAATTATGCAAATTCAAGTAGCCGTCCTTTCTGCAGGCTGACTCATCACTCCATAACACCTTATTAAAAAAGTTTGGGTCCTCCCGATGCATTTCAAGCACGCGGCGGCAGAATTGAACTCTCGGCAGGTAGTCTCTAGTTAAAAGAGTTTGCACGCGTCGTACGTGAAATGGATGGTATCCATACATTTTAAGTACAGAATGAACAGTGGACTTCGGTATCCCTGTGCGCCGTTGTAGCGCCCTAACCGAAGTTGTCGGGTCTTGTTCTCGTTCCTGAAGCACTATGTCTTCGTCAACAACTTAAGGCCGTCCACCGCCACGTTGACCAGGGAGTCTGCCTTCCATGTAGGAGTTATGCACTCTGGTAAACATTTCATGGTGTGGATGTCTCCTATCGGGAAACCTTTCCCTGTAGAGGGTGGCAGCAGCTCGGGAACTTTGTCCAGCTTCTCCGTAAATAAGGTGCATCTCAGCATACTCTCGCTGCGTATAACCAGGAAAAACGCGGCGGTTGGTCATGTTATGAAACACAAAAGTCCAGGTGGTCGCCAAGTCGTCGTAGTGATCACAATAAAAAATCCAAATCGTAAGGCAAACAAAGTCCGGGGTCCAAGGCACAAAACAGTCGTCAGTACGAAACAATAATTTGTGAACACAGAGATGCGTTGCGCACGGTTTAAGGTGAGGTAGCGTACTGACAAGTGTCGCAAATAAGGTTGAGAGTGAGACACAAAATCACAATGCAAGAAAGAGCGGGGTAGCACATGCGCTTCTTTAGTTAGACAGTAACCGGTCGGGTCGGGTCGGTCGGCGAGCAGGTAAAAACCTTTAGTCATTACGCGTGCACGTCGCATTTTACGTGTCACAACTAGTTTTATAATAATTCGCGTAAATGAGCAGCTATTACTTATTCTCATAGTGGTTTTTGTCAAAATTACGTTAATTACATTTTCAACAAAATCAGCTTCTCTGGAACTAAAATAGCATTTTTTTTGTATTTTTTTAATGAAAATGCACTAGTATTGTATCTTTCCTAAATCACCATTAAACAGGCTATCTTTTAAGTTTGTTGTACAAAACTGCCACATACATTTTTTTTTCACCACTGTAGGTTAAACTTATGCGAAAAGAAAATCGTTCTGTGAAAATTTTAACAAAAAAAACTATTTCTTCAAAACTTTCTTGTTTTTGATAAAAAAATAACTTATAATGAGTAGAGTAACCTATTCACGAATAATTTGATGTAAAAAAGAAAAGGATTTTTTTCATTACGAGATACTTAAAAATCTGTTTCAAGGTAGAGATTTTTCGATATTTCGGAAAATTTTGTAAAACTGTAAATCCGTAAGATTTTGCTGAACATATATTGTGTTGTATTGATAGGTAGTGACCCAATCTTTTACCCCCTACAGTATGTCGTGCTATTTACTGGACACCCTGTATAAGGGTCTGAAGATGTTAACAAATGTTTAATTAAATCATAATTAGTTCTGTGTCTTGATGTCTTCAATGTATGCCCCAATCTGGCTTTTCTGATTTCTTTATTTTTGGCCTCGGAAGCCTCCTCGGACATTTGTCCTATCGGTATCACCGAATTTTTTATTATATTTGCTCCATGTACCAAAATGTTATGCACTGTTGCCGGCATGTTATACCATTGGTATAAACTTAAATATATCTCCCTGGTCTCCATACAGTAGTCATGAAATTTTTCGGTATCGATTTCATAGCCTGAAGCTATGGCTGCAAGAATTGTCCCAAAACGATGAATAAGGTTTTCATTGAGACCAGTAATCCGCGCTGTTGTGGCATAATTATAAAAAAATGCTCGTGCGGTATTTCCGTCATTGCTTGTACCAAATCCTGGTTTAACTTTGTCGATTATAAGACCAATTCCTTTAAACTTTATCTTTATTTCTTCTTTAGTTTTTTTTAAATATTTCTTTATTTTTGTCTCCTCTAACTTGCCACTCACAAATGTTCATGCGATAACTAATATTTAAAACATTCCATTGTACGAATGTACGCATGTAAACTAGAGATTCCAAATTGGTACATATTCTCATCAGGATCTCTAACCATTGAAGCCGAATTCATTTCTTTTGATGTTGCCTTGCAGATAAAAATCTTTGAGTCGATCTGTTTTCAGCTAAAACGTTACAAACTTTACCATCAATCATTGAAAGAATCATCTTGTGCGTGACCGAGATGGTTACGCCTCTGACTTCCACGAGAACTGGCATTAACATCCGTATTTGATTTTCAATGCCTTGACATTCTTCTTTGATCAATGCTTCGCATTCTTTCTTATACATGAATTTGATAACTCTACAGAATCTTGGTGATGATGGCCGAGGATTTTCCCATATGACCTTCTGTGCATTGTTTACAAGTCTTATTGGAACTAAAGATATGATAAACATATATTCGTCTGTGTTATCGGTATCTTCAAATGGTTGCTTGTATAAGCTATGGCCCGAAGACCCATCGCATCCCCATTTGTACATCAAAGTGTAATTCAACACACTTGTATCTAATCTTTCTCCAAGAATATTTTTACATATTCTCAATGCAGTATGGTTCAAAAGAGAATCCTGTCTTACTTCAGCTGATATTTCGGTTACTGTTATATTTTCAACAGGAGGATAGCACTGCTTTTTCACCTGTGCCACGTGATCATAGCAAGGGTATACATTAAATCCCCTTTCTTTGGCTTCTTGTTGAACATTTTTGTATGTCTGGACAGTGAAATTATTTGATATGAAAAAGGCCAAAGCTTCGTCAGGAGTATAAGGTATTTGTTCTTTTCTAGTATTAATAATTCTTCGAGCTTTCTTATATGTGGTGGCTCGTTTTGGCGAGGCTGTATATAATTCTTCAATCAATATAGCAGCATCAGGTTTGCCACTATCTCTGACACTTAATTGCGCAGCGAAAGTCAGTTCATCTTTACTGTAGTCATTTAATAAGTGCTGAACTTACCTCTTCTTCGTTTTTTTTTTAACTTTCCACAAAACTTTTCTGCGGCCTGCCACCACTACTTGGTACTGAAACATTTTCTGATACCACAAGCATAGCGAAAGTTAAATCTTCGTTTAGCCACTGTTCATAGTCTTTTAAAAACAAGTCTAATCGTCTTTGCTTGCGATCCCATTTCACACGAATTTTCTCGCATTCTTTTTTCAAAAATGCTTTTAAATGCTCATCCTGTTCTTCGGTAACAACCAAATCACCAAAGCTCATTTTTACAAAGTTGATTACTTTATTTAATCGACCTTTGGGCGGAATAGAACGTCAAAAATCAAATATTGATTTTCGCTGCAGTCTGGCATCTACAAAGAAAAATCAAAAAAAAATATAAACGCAAAAAATCGCAAAAAACGATTATTATAGTATCAAAGTATACAACACAGACAATTTTTTAAGACTACTATCACAGCTTGACTACATTTGACTACATGGTAGATCTCCAAACAAAATTTAATGAACAATAAAAATACATTTATATTGATGTATAATTTTTTCAGTGTGTTTTACAATTCGCAAGCATACAATTTGATTTATTTTAATAACTTAATATATGGATAATTACCTCTATTTGATGACTCATCACAAAAAAACACTTACAAGCACTCAATACCAAAGAACATGTATACACGTTAGCGTTACGGTCACACTGAGCGCGGTCGGCCGACTACCTGAATTGGTTCAAGTAACTTCGCCCATTGTTAAAACTAAAACAAGTTTTGCGTGACAAGGGATTATTTGCCTTGTGTTATCAGTTAAAAGATGTATTCGAAAGTGTAACAAGATTAAAAAAATGTAGTTTTAAACATTTCATCTAAATACCTATTGTTCTGCTAGATTGGTCAAATCGTACACAGTGCGCCAGATGGAGTTGGTGCCGTTCTTAAACGAACAGCAGATCAAGTAGTCCCTTTTGGCGGTGACGTGGACTCATTAGAAACATTTTTAGCCTGTCTTCGACCTAGATTGAAGATCGAGATTCGCATTGTTACAAGAAATGATATTAAAGCAAGAAATTTTCCAACAGCCCTAAAATCACCCAACGGTACAATGATGGTGCATCAAGCGCTTTGGTCATATGGGTACTCTAAAATTAGTCTAAGGAAACTAAGTTGTTTTCTGTGTTGCAATAAAGATATTTGCAGTCACGGTAAACATATTGGAAATTATGATGTCCCTTCTTACGAAGGCGTCAATACTAATTCCAGTTTCCTCGATGAGAATACAACACCAGAACTTATCCAAGAAATAAAAGATACAGGTTTTGCAGTTACTCGTTCCGACCCATTGATCAGTTTCGAAGATACATCTTCAAACAAATCGTGTTCACCGAAACTCAAAATACTATCGGATATTTATGTGACTGATTGGGTAAATAGAAAGTTTTATATTAATAAGGAGAATCTTGCTAAAAATGAAAACAGATAATAATACTAATCAAACAGATTTTGAGAAATTCATTATGTGTAAGAATGATAAAGAAGGCGCCAAAGAAAATAAAGACGAAATATGGGAGAAGAAGAAAAAAAACTGATTGACTTTTGGAGTGACAGCGATGATAATAATTTGAATATTTTCTAATACGACAGATGAATAAAAAAAAACGTTATTTTTCATTTAAAATACTTATTACTCAGTAAGTAAATTCTTGTTTAAATTAATAGTAAGCCTGATTTTTTGTTTTTGCAAAGGACTTTGGATTTGATCTCATGTTTCCAAAGATTTTATAAATACGTATAGAAACATTTAAATTTATAAGAAAGGCAAGGAGAAATGGCCAATATTATGTTTTGATCATTAAGTACCTATCTAGAAGTTAGTTTAATTTAATTACAGGAATTTGGTCGAATTTTAGAACATAAAACATTTATCTTTGTATAACAGTTTCTTGTATCATTGCCTTCCGTTTATCTTCATTACGTGCGCAGGTCTATACCTTCATTTAACGACTCAAAATCATTCCCTTCGTTAACGTTCCCATTACCGTCTCATTCCAATTTTTGATATGATAATAATTTCATTGTTTTCTATAGAAGGAAGGTGTAAACCACAAAAGATTGAAGGATTATCTGTATATTAATGATATTTGAAAAAAAAAAGAAGATATTCGACAATTAATTTAAAATGTAGAAATGTCATGGAATTTGCACGAACTACGCGAAACACCCTGATCCTTTGTTCTACGAGGGATCAACGTTCGCACAGTTACACGTGCCGCGCGCACGCACCGGGCGCGTGATATTTGTACTGGCCGTGGTGACAACGGCCTTGAGCTCCGGACCGGACCGATGGCGTGCACAGGAAGCTACCTACGCGCGCGCCGAGGTGCAAGCCGCAGTCTACTCTCGACTAGCTACCATACCTATCGGGTCGCGTCGCGCTTTGTGTTTTAGGCACTGTCCTAATAGAACGCGAATGCGCGATCATCGTAAGTTCGCGCGAATTTTACTCGTACGAACGCGCGATCATACATATTGAACTCTAATAGGTGTCCTAACTGACAATCGCACGACGCGGTCGCGCGACTTAAATGTTTGAAACTCTATTCGCGCGAACTTAGTTCGTACGAACGCGCGATCATACATATTGAATTTGAATAGGTGTCCTAATTGAAATTCGTGCGAAAACGTCGGAGTGGTACCGCGCCCGCGCCCCTCTCGCCTCTCGCCTTGCCGGCCCAGCCATCCGGCCGGCCGCCATTTTGTAAACTTGACGTCAACGCAACGCACGTGTTTGATTGCGAGAATTGTTTAAAATGTCATTTGAAGATAAATTGATAATTGAGGTGCGTAATCGACCAATTCTTTGGGACAAACGCAAAGATGACTACAAAAACCGTCTAAAGAGTGACAGAGAGTGGAGTTTGGTTGCGAGAAGTCTAAATAAAACAAGTGAGTATATTTTTTATTTATTACTTATTTTCTTTACTACATTATTTACGACGAATTTGAGAAATAATTAGTAAAATTCTGTCTTGCAATAATCGCAGCTCTGGAAGTGTTATTATTACGCCTGGTTCTGTTTAATGTCGTCAATGTGTTGTGCCGTCGACGATTTATAAGGTGTTGTCGATCGCTATAATATGTTTTGTCTATATCTATTAAAATATTGTGCAAGAGACAGATTGACATTACAATTTTAATAGCGTTTTCAACCGAGGTCTCTATAGGTTTATAAAGTATTCGAAATTTCGAGGCCATCATTCCAAATGTGCATTCTACGCCAACTCTCGTAGCAGATAATCTTTTATTGAATCTTATTTTTGTGACATCTGTCGCTTGCCTTCTTGGATAAGGTCGCATTATAAATGTTTTTAGTGGGAATGCCTCGTCTCCTAAAACACATAAGGTGCCATAATGTTAGAGTTCGGTAATGGTTCTGCGGGAGGAAGTTGAATATCTCCGTTTTCCAGCTTTTGATAGAAACTTGAATTACTGAGTACACCGCCATCACTGTCTTTTCCATATGCACCTACGTCAATAATTATAAACTTATTTTTTGAATCTGTGACAGCTAACAGTACAATGGAGTTGTACATTTTATAATTGTAGTACATGCTGCCACACTTTGCCGGCTTGTTGACACGAATGTGTTTGCCGTCCAAATTGCCACAACAATGTGGGAATTTATTTTTCATTGAAAAAGATTCTGCTATAGTTTTAAATTCTTCAGTACTGGGAAATTTCATGTGTTTGTTATGCATATTTTTCCAAATAGCAGTACAAACTTCCAACACAATGCTTGCTATGGCTGTTTTTGAAATACGGAAAGGTACTGATAATTTCCGGAATGATGTTCCTGTTGTTAGGTACCTGTAAAAAGAGAAATATTTTAATTTTATTATAATGTAATATTTTAAAATTTATTTTGTATTCAACCTAGGTTGCTTATATAGAGAAAAATTATTTGTATATTCTTATCACATTAATATTTTTATGATTGTTATAGAAGCCGACGTCAAAAACAAGTGGAAAAATTTGAGAGACGTCTTCATGAAGGAAGCCAAGAAAGTACGTCGTCTTCGATCGGGTGACCCAGGCAGTCCTAATAGCGATGAAACTTATATAGGCAAATGGTGTTTTTTTAAGGAACTATCTTTTTTAAAAGATATAGTGAAACCTAGGCACACCCAAAGCAACTTTCAGGATTTAAATGCGGGATCTGATAACAATGAAACTCAAAATTCAGACACGGTTGAGATTCCAGAAATAGATCAAGTTGAAACTTCAGAAATGGATCAAGTTGAGACTCCAGAAATGGATCAAATTGAAGAAGTGGTGGAAAATCAAGAACCTGTTTCGGAATCTGTTAACGCAAGTTCTCTAGCTAGTGGTAATTTGATCCCCCGAAATAGATTCCCTACGACGACAGACGACAGCGAGTCTGGTTCATCTAGAGCAAGCGAGTTCAGGCAAAGGCAAAGACAGGCAAAAAAATCAGAACTGACGCTTTTTCAACTAAAAATGATTGAAGTGGAAAAACAAAAAATACAAGCTTTTAATGAGAAAAACAAAGAACAAGACGATGAAGACATGTTGTTCTTAAAATCATTGGCGCCATATTTCAAGTATTTAACGCCAGTACAAAAACTAAGACTGAAAAGTAAAATTCATACTTTTATTGCTGATGAAATTAGTCTCACTACCTCTTCAACATCATCTACGCCAATATCGCAATCTATATTACCCTCTCCGGTAAACGCGTCACATCATTCAATGTCGTCGGTGCGGAACTACTACGAAAATGATCCCCTAGGTCTACACGAGTACGATACTGAGCTATCCGTAAATGATTACTAACTTTGCAGTTTGTTTGTTTTTTTTTACTTTGAACTTAAATAAACCTTCATTTTAATTTATACCTACGTAATTTGTTTTCCTTTCCTTCAATAAATTAAATTAGTCAGCGAAATTCAAATCCAAAAGACTTGAAATCTCAAATATAATTTATACAAAGTGCGTAGTTCCCAAATGTTCTGCAGAAATTGGCTGACTGATTTAATTTAAAAAAAAAAACAATAAAATCGAACAGGTACATAGTCAACAGCACATCAAGCGTAACACATTGTGTGACTTTTATAGGCATGATGTAGTGTTAACTGTTCAAGTTTTATCAACTTCATCAAATAAAGAGGATTGATTCACATACAATCACTCGATTTTTTTTTGTTTTGATTTAATTTTTTTTTTCTTGGATTTCTTTTTCCTTGATTCCTTTATCGATACTGAGTCTACCCCTAAGCTATTGCACGCAATTACTTTAACACCCTGTATATTTGAACAAGTACCTAGTAAATTATTATAGAAATTACACTCACCTAATCGTCAGCACCAATCTTTCCTCCACACTTATAGGTCTTCTGTAGTTGGTAACAACATGATTGCAATCGTATCTGATCATATTGCATAGGTAGTCAAATGCTTCTGGTGACATAGACATATAATCATAAAATGCAGACTCATCTTCTCGTAAGTCAAAATATTGATTGTGAAATTCACCACGAATTGGTCTCATTTTTAACAAAGCACTTTGCGTCCCACGTTGTTTTTTTTTTCATTTCCATCTAAATCCGCACAAAACGTCATCCAAATATTTCCCGACAGCAAAAATTTTGCGTGTCTGACGTCCATGGTTGTTGGTATCGACCGTGCCACTGCCCTGTCACGCTCGCTCCCGTCGTCAAATCGCGCGAGCAAGATTCGCGTAATCGCTTATTCGCGTTCTATGAGGACACCCAGTTTTTGACGTCGCGCGAACACGCGATGGTCGCATCGCTCGCATCGCGCATTCGCGTTCTATTAGGACAATGCCTTACTTTTGCTTATATAACCGCATTGTTTTGTGTGTAAATGAAATCAGTAATATACTTTCTATAATAATAATTAAAAATATTCTTCATTTATTCTCTCCGCTATACTCATTATCATTCACTCATCCTTTCGCTCATTTCACTCGAATCTAATAGAAATTAGATACCGGGTTCGATTCCCGATTCACGTAAAATTGGTCATCTCGACTAATTTCTACATTGGTGACCCCGACGTGATCACGCCGTCAAAACTGAAGACTCCAAGACGCCAGGCAGTCCAGAGCACCGGTGGAACAAGAAGAACGAAGTCTGGAAACCTTTTTGTGTGTTTATATCCGTGACGGACGCAACAACTATTGAGGTGGGGTCTCAGTCATAAGCGGTGAGCGATTTTTATTAAGTTTTTTTTACAATGGCAGAACCGGATGGTTTTGTTGATTGCAAGGACGCTCCCGTTATATCTGGAGAGGTATCTAAGGTTGGAATGCCATTGCGTTGTCCACCATTTTGCCCGGAAGAACCGGCCTTATGGTTTGCGCAGCTAGAGGGCCAATTTATTATGTCCAGAATTACGAGCGATAACACGAAATTCTATTATGTGTCCTCACAGCTGGAAACCAAGTACGCCTTGCAAGTCAAGGGCATTATCACCAACCCGCCAGAGAACAACAAATTCGAAACATTAAAAACTGAGCTATAAATAGATAAAGCGATTGTCAGCATCTCAGGAGAAGCGCATTAAGCAACTCCTCTGCCACGAAGAGCTAGGTAATCGGAAGCCGTCCCATTTCCTGCGGCACCTACAGAGCCTAGCTGGTCCAACGGGCGCTTCAGAGTTCGTCAAAAGTATTTGGACGAACAGGTTGCCAACTAATATACAAACTGTCATTGCCTGCCAAATATCGAATCGAGACCAAACATCGAGAAATTAGCTGACATTGCAGACAAGGTGTCCGAGATAGCCCCGATGACACCGCAAGTTTCTAGCGCCTCTGCTACAACTGACACCTCTTCTTCGGACCTGGCAAAACAAATGAGCGAGCTGACGAAGCAAGTAGCCGCCGCTCACTTCCCGCATGAACGACAGAGGAAGAAACCGCTCACGATCGAGATTCCACAATCACAACCGAAGGTATGATCGTTCCAAAAGTAGACCACAGCAACCGCCTCCTAATCACCCACATTGTTATTACCACTACATCTACGGGGACAAAGCGAAGAACTGCAGGTCGCCCTGCACTATCACGACGCAAAACAGGAAGGGCGGTCGCAAGTAGCGGCTAACGACTGGCCCACGTCTTCAGGCCGTCTATTTGTTACCGACCGGACTTCAAAAGCGCAGTTCCTTGTGGACACTGGTTCCGGCTTCTGCGTTTTTCCCCAGTCAGCTGTCAAGACGCCCTGCATCCAGTCAAGGTACGATCTGGAAGCTGCTAACGGCACGATAATACACACTTTCGGGCCTACACAGCTGCAGTTAGACTTAGGCCTCAGGAGGAACTACAGCTTTACTATAGCCGACGTTGGGAAACGCATCATTGGAGTGGACTTCCTTAGCCACTATAATCTGTTGGTAGATTGCAGGAACCAACGCTTGATCGACAGTTTGACGTCTTTATCGGTTCCTGCCGCACACTGCAGCACCGTCGATATTGCATCCGTGAAGGCCGTCGTAGGGGATACCAACTACCACCGCATACTACGTGAGTACCCTGAAATCACGCGACCTCCAGGCAAACAGCTACCAGGTACACACAATAGGCTACACTACATTAGAACGACGCACGCTGGGGCAAGATTACTCAAATTGATACATTAAATGAAAATATTTTATTTTGCTTTACCATATTAATGTGTATGCTGTGGCAGAGTCAAGTACTTGTGGAATAACAGCGAAGGTAAACGGACGCAATCCACCTAACCCCCGCTCCTTATCACGCCCTCAAGTCCAAGGCGAACACTCGTGGAGCAAACGAGTGAATTCGTGCGTTTGCGCAATAACGAAGTGTACATTCGATTTTTTAAATACTTGTGATAAAATCACCAAAAGCTATTATGGAAGGGTCAAGTTCAGGTATGTATCTTATTATTTCACAATGTATTTATGTTTTAATCATTTTTGTGATGGGTAAAATTGTGAGTCAAAGATTGCATAAAAATAGAAGAAGTCAGAATTAAAAAGTAATAATTCAATTAGATAATTAATTATGTTCCGGAGCTGAACGGGGTTACGTTTAGATGTTTTTAGTACCAGTAACTATTATAATTTAAGATTATTTCTTAATTTTCTGCACATAATTGCCCGATTTTAAATAAATAATATTAGTAGTGAGATAAGCCGTTATTCTCAAAATACCTCCTTTTTTTTATTAAATTCCTTTGTTCCTTTTTTACACAGGTACAAGCTCCAATACCTTGTTTGTAACAAGGCGAGAGCTACTTATGATTATGAGGAACTCTGGTCAGAATAAACTTGATGATCAGATAGTCACTTCAGAAGGAAATTAAAAAAAAACAAAAAAAGACGATGAACAACGGAAAGTTATTGTGAAAACGATAAATCGTTTTAAAACTGAATACAAATCACGATGGGAAGCAGCGCACCGCATGGAGGATAGATTTTCCAATAAAAATAATACTTGGTTAGATACATCAATTTCTTTTCCTAAAAATACAATAAAACGAAATATTCCAGGTCGTCCAACAATATCTTTTGAGGAAAGCACAAACAGGATGAAGCGACAAAAGACTCAAGATTTGAGAAAAGATACACCTTTATCTGAGCTGGTTTATGCTACGCAAATGAAACTGAAAGCTTCAGGACAAGGTGTAGCTTCAAAAATAATGAAAGATGTGTTATCAAATCCATCAAAGCCTACTGAATATTTAAAAGCCTATAAACAGTCACTAGGAACAGTTACGATGATGTCTGGAGAGGATGCTCTAGCACTCATAGTCGAAGCGAACTTATCTCGTCATCAGTACAATATATTAACCGATAAAGCCCCAATGGCTCCGAATAGGAGCCCTCGCGGCGCGCGATTTGAAAGTAGTTATCGAATAAAAATGTTTTTTTTGAGATTGAGAGATGACGTTATTGAGCCACGGGCCTGAGCGGTTAAGATCAAAATCTCCAAAAATCTACCCGTCTTATAAAATTGTGCAGATTGCAAAAAAAGACTGCTACCCACAGCCTAATAAAATCGTTGTTAGTGAAACTTCTGTACACGTTGATTTGCAGACAATACTTAATATTACCACTGAACGTTTGGTATTAGTTCAAAATGAGGTTTTGCTTACACTGAACAGTGAAGAGTTACAAAATATGTCTTTATTTTCGAAATGGGGATTTGATGGCAGTAGCGGCCATAGCTCCTATAAACAGGCCTTTTATGGTCCTGAAGCCAGTGATGCAGCTGTTTTCATAACATGTTTTGTGCCTCTACGCTTGACATCTGGATCTAAGGTCCTATGGCAGAATCCTAGACCAAGTTCGACTAGATATTGCCGACCATTAAAAATTGAATTCGTCAAAGAAAGCACCACAGTTTCTGTGGATGAAAAAAAAAAGGTCGACGACCAAATAAAAACTCTTCAGACAAGTGTCATACAACAAGATGGGCGCACTATGAAAGTTAAACATAACTTGATGTTTGCTATGATAGACGAAAAAGTCTGTAATGCAATTACAAATACAACATCAACACAGATGTGCTATATATGTGGAGCAACATCCAAAGACTTCAATGACATATCCAAAGTGCTTGGTAGACCAATAAAAACTGAAAATTTGGAGTTTGGCATTTCAGTGTTACACGGATGGATACGTTTCTTCGAATGTCTTTTGCACCTGGCATACAGACTGCCTATTAAGAAAAAGCAGGCTCGTAAAAACAAGAAAAATGTAACAGGAGTTTCAGACAAGGAGAAGGTCGAAGAAACCAAGAGAACAATTCAGGCTCAATTTCGAGAAAGACTAGGCTTGATAGTGGACAAGCCCAAACCAGGATTTGGAAATACCAATGATGGCAACACCGCGAGGCGATTTTTTAAAAATGCCGCAGTGTCTGCAGAAATTACAAAGCTAGATTTACAATTGATACAAAGAATGCATAATATATTAATTGTCATGTCATCTGGCTATGACATTGATGTGGAAAAATTCCGCACATATGCAATTGACACCGCCAAATATTTTGTGCAAATGTACCCTTGGTATGACATGCCTCCAACTGTACACAAGTTTTTTATTCACGGGCCAGAAATAATAAAAAATGCACTTTTGCCAATAGGCCAACTAACGGAAGAGGCCCAAGAAGCCCGGAATAAAGACTTTAAAAAATTCAGAGAACACCACTCTCGTAAATGTAGTCGCGAGAAATCGAACACTGACATTTTCAATCTGTTACTCATACCATCAGATCCTGTCATAACCAGCAAAAGGAAACTGCCAAAGAAAAAGCTGACTTCACTGCCTAAAGAAGCTCTAGATCTTCTGATACCACCATCATTACAGCCGCCAAGAGAAAAATCTACGGATGATGATACAGAAGGTGATTCTGACTGTAACGATGACAGTGACTATAGCGCTGATAGTGATTAGTTTTGTTATGACCTTTTACTTTGCCTAGTGACCTTTAACTTTGTCTTTGCCTAGGGTAGTAATAATATTTAATATGCAACACATTATAAATATTATTTTGATTGTACATATAATATATATCTTTATACATATAAGCTTATACAAACAATTTTCTTTTTTATTTCACCAACCTTATCATGTCACCATCGAAATATCGTCTCCAAATCATCATTCTGAATTAACGACACATTTTAATAATCATGCCCCAGTGTGCGACGCCAGGGCCACCGGTAGCATGCAAACCCAGACGCCTTGACCCAGCTCGACTTCAGGTTGCCAAGAAGGAGTTCGAGGAGATGCTTGCAAGCGGGGTAGCGAGGCGTTCCGAGAGTGCTTGGTCAGCACCAGTGGCGGTACCTTCATATAAGCCCAAAACCCGGCATGCCTTACTATAATGCTCGATAGAGAATTTATTGTACCTAACCAGTAGTTTATGAGAAAATTGCGATGATACATACGTAGATACGTAGGTACCTACATACTCAGTCGAAAACTGAACTTTCTTTTTTTGAAATCGGTTAAAATTTTATTGGGCTTGCGTTATTTTGAAACCCTAGGCACGCCACTGGTCAGCACCACTGCACTTAGTGAAGAAGAAGGACGACGGATGGAGACCATGTGGCGACTACAGGGCACTTAATGCCAGAACAGTACCTGACAGGTACCCCATTCGTCACATTCACGACTTCTCTCACCAACTATCAGGCTGCACTGTTTTCTCTACTATCGACCTCGTAAAGGCCTACAATCAATTAGAAATTAATTGTGAGGACATTCCAAAAATGGCGATTACTACACCTTTTGGTCTTTAAGAGTTCCCTTTTATGACGTTTGGATTGAGGAACGCAGCACAAACCTTTCAAAGGTTCATCGACGAAGTCCTACTTGGCCTCGACTTCTGCTATGGGTACGTAGACGAAATTTTAGTCTTCTCCACGACTCCTGAAGAGCACCAAGACCAACTACGTCAACTGTTCAATCGCCTGAAGCAGTACGGCATCGTGGTCAACACAGCTAAGTGCAGCATTGGACAGACTGAAGTTGTTTTTCTCGGATACCGCGTGTCAGCGGAAGGGACTAGGCCATACAGGAGTACCCGGTTCCCAAGACCGTCAAGGAGCTGCGGCGATTCCTCGGCATGGTTAACTTCTATCGCCGATTCGTCCCGAACGCAGCTAAACTTCAGGCACCGTTGAACGCTGTCTTTGCCGGCCCCAAGGTAAAAGGTTCGCATCCAGTACACATGACTACAGAATTGCAGAAGGCATTCGAAGATAGCAAATCCTCGCTGTCCAAAGCAACACTGCTGGCTCGTCCAGACGCATCTGCAGAGTTAACCATCGCGACGGATGCCTCTGATACCGCAATCGGCGCCGTTCTTCAGCAGCAGAAGGGTGGCAACTGGCAACCACTAGCCTTCTACTCGCACAAGCTAAGTGGGGCCCAAAAGAAGTACAGCCCATACGACCGGGAGCTACTGGCAATTTATGAGGTAATCAAGTACTTTAGGCTCATGGTCGCGGCAAGAACCTTCGCAATCTTCACGGACCATAAGCCGCTTACCTTTGCCTACAGGATGAATAGGGATAGTTGCTCACCCAGGCAATTCTCGTACTTGGACTTCATAGGGCAATTTACTACTGATCTGAAGTATTTACCAGGCAGTGAGAACGTTGTCGCCGATGCATTGTCGCGCGTGGAGGAGGTATCAGCAGCTGTCGACTTTGAGGAACTTGCAAGACATCAGGACACAGATCCAGAACTGCAATATCTAATTCATCATGGCTCCACACTGAAACTTCAAAAGGTAGCACCTTCCTACAGTAACGACTTGTCAGTCTATTGCAATACCTCCACGCCGACACCTCGACCCTACATAACGCCTACCTTGCGAAGACAGGCATTCGACTCGCTGCACAACCCACATCATCCTGGGAACGCAGCTACCAAGACCTACATTCTTCCACACATGTCTTCGTCCGCCAAGATCATGTTAGAAGGTCACTGGAACCGCCTTACGCTGGACCCTACAAGGTCATACAAAGACACTCCAAATACTTTGTGATTGAGGCGAAGGGAAAGACCAACAACATCTCGGTGTATAGGCTGAAACCCGCCTACATGACGCAAGAGGAGACAGGGGTTCCAGCTGAAAAACGGCCGCAAATACCACAACTTCACCTACAAGCAGCGGCGGCGCAAAGAAAAGGACACGAAGCGGGCGACGTGTCAGATTTCCCGATTTTTATCGACCGTAGTTACGGTCTGGCCAGGGGGAATATATGGCGGAAACAATTGTCACTTAGACCGCCACCTTACAATTTGAAGAAATTCGCTTCCGCCTATGAAGTTACGCCAGCTCCGGAAATCAGGTGATCCTTTGTTCTACGAGGGATCAACGTTCGCACAGTTACACGTGCCCAAAAAAAGCGCGGGAAACTTAACTTTGTGGACGTGTCCTTTTTTAGCTAAATTGAAAATTATTAATTAACTTGTAATAAAGGATCAGTAGTAGTAGTTTTAGTGTTTTATCTTCTTTCACTTTTATTTTAATTTTAGTTTTGTATATTTTCTTCAGTAGGGTAAGTCTTTTTGACTAATATTTCATAGCGGGAAAATGAAAGACCCGCCTGACCCGGGGAACTTTGTTCCCCCGGCAGGCAATTTTGTTACTATAATGTCTAATGAATCGGGCATGGATACCGATGGGTCGTCGTCGGCTCGCCATCTAAAAAGAAGCCGCGTGCATCTGTGCAAGAATTGCAATAAACGCCGTCGTACCCGAAAAAACCAAGGTTCCGAGTCTTTGGGTTGTGGTTGCTTGGATTCTACACCTCCCTCTATGATTCCTAAAAGCTCTGAAATAATTGTTTCTAAAGATATACCGGATATTCCTGTTCCGCCTTCAGTTATTCCCACTCAGATTGGTCGAAAAACATATGTTTTATCATATGATAAAACTGACAGCGCGCCATATGTTGTTCACGTATAAAAAATATTAATATCACCAGATGATGGAAAGTCATTGCACCCTATTTCATTTGGCAAGATCCTAAAACACAACGCTTTCCAAAATATTATTAACGGAAGCGTCAAAAAAATCGGGCGTTATAAAATATCTATTTCTTTTTCCAATTTCCTGGACGCAAATTCTTGTATTACACATAATAGCCTTGAAAAATATAATTATAAAGCTTTTATACCTACTTTAAATGTCACTAGAATGGGTTCAGTGCGTGGTGTTCCTGCGGAATTTATTGATAATATAACGGTACCAATTGGTTGCGGTCCAATTTTAAAAGTCAGACGCCTCAATTTTAAAACTGTTGTTGATGGTACAACCATTTGGAAACCATCCCAATCTATAGTTATTACTTTTGATGGGCAGATTCTGCCTAAAATAATTTTTATGTGTTATAATGCAATACCTGTAGATTTATATATTTTCCCTACTGTACAGTGTTTCAGTTGCTGTCGTTTTGGTCACACAAAAATTCAGTGCAGGTCCAAACCACGTTGTTATAAATGTGGCCAAGGACATACTGGGGACAGTTGTGAAAGAGAACAAGAAAGTGCATCTTGCTGCCTTTGCTCCGGTTTTCACTATGCTACTAATAAATCTTGCCCAGAAATGTCTAGGCAAAAATTAATCAAAACATACATGGCACAAAGTTCAATATCTTATGCTGAAGCGGCAAAAATGTATCCCCCAGTTACTAAATCGTATGCCGATACACTTTTATTTTCTCCTTCCAAAAACTTTGCAGATACTCCATCTTTCCCTTGAACTAATAGAGTACCTGTTTCAAGTAGCTATAAAACAACTGTCTTCCTTAAACCACGCTCACCTCCCAAACCTGTACAAGGATATAATAAAGAGGCTCACAATGCCATTATTAAAGATTTAAACATTCCCCAACCATCAAATGGTTGTGCTTTTTCTAATCACAATAATGGACAAATTGAAGCAAGTTTTTCGTATTACGACGATTTTCTTTCTGCTTTACACAATCTTCTGTCTCAGTTCAACATTTCACCGTCCAACGTTGCCCCATCTTTCAATGTATCTCAATACATTCATAATGGACAACACATCCAAAATAATCCAGTGGAACTGCCGCAGTCTAGTAAACAAAAAGAGTGATGTTATATATCTTATAAATAAATATGAGCCATTTGCCTTTGCTTTAGCAGAGACTTGGCTCAAATCTAAGCATAGTTTTAAAATGAATGGTTATTTAACCATTAGAGAGGATAGATCTGATGGGTATGGTGCAGTAGCTATACTTGTCAAGAATTCTATCCCTTTCTCCACCATTACATTACCTCCTCATAGTGAGGAAATTTCTATTGTAGCTATTAAAGTGCATCATACTTGTCTTGTTTCTATTTACATTCCTCACCCTTCTTTTTCTGTTCTTCAAGAGATGAATAATCTTGTTTCTTTTCTTCCAAAGCCATTATTAATACTGGGGGATTTTAATTGCCATCACCAATCATGGGGTTGTGCAATTTCTACCTGTTATGGCGATGAGTTACTAGATATAATAGACTTACATAACTTATGTATTTAAAATTCAGGAGCTGCCACACGTCGTTCAGATCCCAATCAGAACCAAAGTACAATTGACCTTTCTATCTGTTCTCCAAACTTAGCCTCTTCATTAACTTGGCATACTTTAACCTCTACTTATGGTAGTAACCATTTTCCAATAGTTATTTCTTATCCTCTTTCCAAACCAAATGCACCATTATGGAAATCAAACGTAAAATATAAACTACCTAATAGAAATAGTACTGACTGGGACAAATTTAGGAACATTGTTGACAGTAAGCTTTGCACCTTGCCTGTAATTTCTGATGGCAATGAAAATAGTTGTGCTGAAGCTTTAGCACTCATATTAATTGCAGCGGCAGATGACGTTTTTCCTGTAAAAAATAACAACATTAGTACAATTCCCTCGCCTGCGTGGTGGGACTCTGAGTGCGCTGAATTGATTAAGAAACGTAAAGAGGCTGAATACAATTATAACCTTGATATGTCTGATATTAATTTTGATATCGTTACTAAGTTAATTAATAAAACATACAAGATAAAAAAAAAAATGATTCTTGGCGTAACTTTTGCTTATCAATTTCACCGAATCACTCACCCTACGATTCTCTGGCGCAACATTCGTAGATTTCGGTCCATTTATAACAACTCTTCTCCTATTCCTGTTTCTTTAGCCAGTGAATTATTAGATAAATTAGCTCCGCCTTGGGTTCCTGAGGCTATTTGTACTAATAATCCAATCAGCCTGTCTCGCGTATCCAATAAGCAAGACTCTTATACGACGCCAGATCTTCCATTCACTCTCACTGAATTAAAGGTTATTATAAAACTAATGATTCTGCACCAGGAATGGATGGCATCCCGTATTCCTTTTTTTCCAATTTAAGTGATGACGTCCTCAGCTATTATTTAGAACTTATTAATTCTATTCTATATACAGGGAACATCCCTGTTGAGTGGAAACGACAAATGGTGTTGCCATTCCTTAAACCAAATAAAACTCCTTCTGATGCTTCTTCCTATCGTCCCATAGTTTTGTCTTCAATTCTGATGAAATTAACGGAACATTTAATAAAAAATCGCCTAGAATGGTATGTTGAAAGTAAGGGTCTTTTGGCAGAATCACAGTATAGCTTTAGAAAAGGTAAAAGTACAATTGAGTGTTTAAGTATTTTAACATCTGATATTCGGTTATCCTTCTCTAATAACCAATCCACCGTTGCAGTTTTCCTTGATATTCATGCAGCATATGATAATGTTGTATTATCAGTTTAACAAAATAAATTAAAAGCCTTACAAGTTCCATTGAATTTGTCGAATTTCATTATTAATATCTTGACTGAACGCTCTGTTAAGATATTAATAGGAGACCATGAGATACCACATCTTGTATGGAGGGGTCTCCCACAGGGTTCTGTGCTCAGTCCCCTTCTATAATACTTACCTTCTACAATATTTACACTTTTGATTTAGATCTATCCTTAACTAGTCTCGTTATGGTTCTTCAATATGCCGATGATTTATTATTATATTCTTCAAGTCAATCTGTTGAGCAAGCTAGCTCTGCTATCAATTCTGCTTTATCTATTTTGGAGTCATGGTTACATCGAAACGGTTTGGTTGGTTTCCACGTCTAAAAGCGCGGCTGTTTTATTCACCCGGAAGATAAATATTCCCTTAGTAAATCTCTTTTATAAGGAAAAACCTATTCCAGTTAAAGATAAATTCAGATATCTAGGTATAATACTTGACTGTAAATTAAGTAGTGTCCCTCATTGTGAATATATTGTTAACAAATGCGAAAATCACCTAAACATGCTTAGATACCTCTCTGGTGTGTGGTGGGGTGCACATCCCTTTTCTTTGAAACTCATTTACAACGCAATCATCAGAAGCACTCTGGATTATAGATTGTTCGTTCTAGAACCTGGTAGTGTTATGGCTTTTAAAAAATTGGATCGCATCCAGTCTAAAGCATTACGCATTATTTCAGGTGCAATGAAGTCTAGTCCCATTAATGCACTTCAAGTGGAATGCGGGGATGCTCCTTTGAGTCTTAGAAGACAATTCCTATCTGACAAATATTTGTTCAGGATTCTTCAATTGTCAACTCATCCTCTCATTCCTAAACTGGACGCTTTAGTATTGCAGATTGAATCTTCAGATTACTGGTTCCATAAACGTGCTCGTTGTTTAGTTGTAAGTTATACAAAAATCCTTTCACTTTCTTCTCCTATTTACCGTTCCAATAAACTTCCCCAATTTAGCAGTAGTTATGAGAGTTTACATTTCAGTCCCTCTATAAAATATAACTGTGTAAGTAAAGCAGATCCCGATTGTCATTTAAGTTTTAATCATTTTCTGTCAGAACACTTAGAGTACCACCATATTTTTACGGATGCTGGCAAGCCTTCTCCGATGGGTTGTGTAGGGATAAGTACTTACCATTCTCAATACAACACCGTACAAAAAAGAAAACTACCTCCGGAGGCTTCTGTTTTTACCGGGGAATGTTTTGGCATTTTTAAAGCCATAGAATATATCCGTATTTTGAAGCTCAAAAAATCTATAATTTTTACTGATTCTCAAAGTGCTCTTCTAGCCATCAATAAATCTGCTTTCGAACACAAATCGCAGTTACCTATCATTTATTTAATAAGAGAATTTGCGTTCAGGATCATCTTTGAGGGTAATTCACTGCAATTTGTGTGGATTCCGGCCCATGCTGGAATCCATGGCAATGAATAAACTTGCCGGTGATGCGGTGCAGTGTGGGGACTTAGTTCCATATACAAATTTTGGTTATGCCTCGCGTCGTTACCAAAGACTTTTCTTCGGGAAACCTGGAAGGTAGCTTGGGATATCGGAAGCAAATCGAAGGGACATTATTTTTCACTTATCCAACCTGACGTTCCAGAAAAACCATGGTTTGGCAGGGCAAAGTTTGGCAAGATGGAGGACCTCCATTCTAATACGGATGAGACTGGGTCATGTTTGTTCTCCAGCCCATCTTGCCAAACTTTCTATCAGCGACGATCCCATTTGCTTATGTGGCACAGATGTAGGCGACTTAGATCATATTTTTATCTCCTGTCCTTTAAATGACCGTTCTTCCTTTCTTAGTAACCTCTTATCCCTCCGTATTCCTTTTCCTACCTCAATACTTTCTTTACTTTGTACAAATAGCTCTCTTGTATATAAATGTATAGTCTAATTCATTATTCTAAATAATATCAAGTTGTAATTTTTTGTTTTCATTTATCCTTGTTACTTATAATTATACTGATCCTATTTATCCGACCTATCCTAAATCCCGTTAAAATATTTATAATAATGTTGTCTCCCTACCTTTTTAAGAAACTAAACGTGACATTGGCTAAATGCACAAACCGTGCGAAGCCAAAGAAAAAAAAAAAAAAGTTACACGTGCCGCGCGCACGCACCGGGCGCGTGATATTTATACTGGCCGTGGTGACAACGGCCTTGAGCTCCGGACCGATGGCGTGCACACGAAGCTACCTACGCGCGCGCCGAGGTGCGACTTGCGAGCCGCAGTCTACTCTCGACTAGCTACCATACCTGGGCGTATTTTTATTTTTTTGTACCATGCCTTTTTTCACCTGTCACCTCACTTGTGCTATTTTTCTGTTGGTGATCATTATCAATATTCATGATGTGAATAAAAAATAAAGATTAGTGTTTATTTTTGTTTTTAAATATGATTTTTATTTTGAGGTTTTCTTTAAATTGTATTTTTTATGATTTTCTGAAAGTACTCGTATGTATGAAAATGTGATGTAACTCACTAAGTACAGTGGTTTAATCTTTACATAACATCACTTTTTGCCGCCAAAACTTTGAATTTTAACTGACTCCAAAGGCAGTTGTATATTTCTGAACGTCCAAAATGCCTTACACGGTAATATCGACCGTAATTAATGCATTATAAGAGTTTATTTCTCGTAACTCAAAATGGATCTAAGTGGAAAGTTCCTACTGAGTTACGTTAATTTAAACAATACTTTTTATTTTTTACCGGTTGTAAACATATTTTTCAATTTGGCAACAAGAACTCAAAGCGTCATAACTGTCAGCCATTTTGCAAACCGTGACGAGACGCTAATAAGTGTGGATGTTAGTTTGGTGCAGTTGAGATTTTCCACTGATTAACGGGAATATTCAAGGCAAAATCAAGGTAAGAATAATTACTTAAGTACTTTTGTGTTATATTTTAGAAAGCTCAAGGTTTAAACTCTAAATATATCATAAAGTTTATGCAAAGGCACAAATAATAACATGTGAAATCATTTTTGTAATATCACTCACATAGATTGAGTTACGTCGGCTGAGAAACATTTCACTCATTGGAATGAATTTGTAACTCAGTGGAAGGTAAAGGCGTGTTCAAATTGTAAATTGATTAGCGACCCACCCCGCCTTCGCACGGGAGCAATTCGGAAGTTATAATTTTATATTGAAACAAAAAATTTATATGTTAGTTACATAGACGTAGTGTAAGTACTTAAAGATCTAAGCATACATTCATACATACGTAGGGACAGACGCGGGAAGCGACTTTGCTTATACAATGTAGTGATACCTCAATATTATAATATTATTTTGTTTTAGGATACTAAAAGTACAATATAAAAATGCCTTTGACACCTGCGGAACGTATGAGGAAATATAGGGAAAAATTAAAAAATGATCCTGAAAAATATGAGGCTAAGAAAAAAAAACATGCAGAATATGTTAAGTCCAAAAATAAGAAAGTAAGCGAATTATCGGATGAAGAAAAAGAAAGAAAACGAAAAGTATGGAGAGAACAAAAACGCCATCAAAAACAAAAAAAAAAAAGGATTTTCGTGCAGAAGAGACTGTAAATGAAGAAGTAACAACACGCAGTAAAGAAGAAAGTTCGAGAAAAAAACGCTGTAATAAAGCTGTAGTTAAGAAGTACAATGCGGCGTTGAAACGGATACGTGCATTGACAAAGATAGTGAACAGATATAAACAAAAACTGCACAGGCAAAAGAAAGAGGCCGATGAAAAGATTTATAAATTAGAAAATAGTTTAGAAATAGTCAAAGCAAGAAACGAATTCATGGAAAGTACCATAAAGACCACTTACGCCAAATGTCAATCACAAAAGGAGAAGAAAATTTTCAAAGAGATGGTAGTAAGCGATGAAGTACAAGCAGCTAGAAAGAAAACTTACGTGGCTAATATATTGGGACTTGAGGGGAAAATAAGATTATCTCAGAGAAAGCAGAGAGATGACAGTATTAAAAAAGAAATTGAGAGATTTTATGTCAGAGATGATATAACTCGAATAACAGCAGGGAAAAGAGAATGTCGGACACTTGGCAAAACTACAAAACAAATACGCTATCTAACTGATACGTTACTGAATTTATATAAAATATACAGAGAAGAAGGAGGAAAACGGAGTTTTTCTACATTTTATAAGTATAAACCCTTTTATGTTGTGACCCCAAATATTCAAAACAGAGAAACCTGTTTATGCATAAAGCATAATAACACTGAAATTATGTTGTATGCATTAAAGAAAAACAAAGTCTTTTTTTATCCAAGTATGAACGACGTCTTGAAAGAATTGTGCTGTGATTTAAAATCAGAAAAATGTATGATGGATAATTGTCGAAAGTGTAATGGATGTAAATTGAACTACAGTTTAGAGCCAGGTAAAGCAGAGTCACAAACAGAGTGGTATCAATGGGAGAGAGTAAACCACGAATACCAGAAAACTGAAAAAGGTATTAAAAAAACTTTTGTAACCAAAAAGACTGTAAAATTGAGAAAGAGCGCGACCGTAGCTGAACTTATAGACATGTTCGAGAAAAATATTCCTGTTTTTAAGAAACATTATTTCATTTGGTTACATCAATATAGAAAATATCAAATCTGCATACAGAATTTAAAACCTAACGAAATATTGATTGTTTGCGATTTTTCGGAAAATTATCTTTGTAAGCTCTCCGAAGAAATTCAGGCAACACATTTTGGAGCGGCAAAGAATCAAATAACCCTTCACACTGGAATGGTTTACATGGGGAACAAAGAAGCAAAGTCTTTTTGTACTATTTCCGATAATAACTCTCATGAGCCTCCGGCAATTTGGGCTCATTTAATACCGGTGCTGAGATATGTAAAAGAAACGATGTCTGAGACGAAGGTAGTCCATGTATATTCCGATGGACCCACGTCTCAGTACAGACAAAAAAATTACTTTTTTCTTTTGAATTTACTTACTAAACGGATGGGATTTGAATATTCTACCTGGTCTTTCACTGAAGCGGGCCACGGCCATTGGTGGATCTACAAAAAGAGCATTAGATCGTCAAGTGGCTTTTGGTAAAGACGTAACAAACGGCTCGGAAGCTTATGATATACTGAATAACTGTATGGTATCTGTGAAATGCTGGCTGATATCAAATTCCGATATTGAAAATATAACTAAAATTGTTCCTGACAATCTGACTCCCTTAGTTGGTACTATGCAAATACACCAGATAATTTCCAGTTCTGCAGGGCAAATTCAGTACAGGAATTTGTCTTGCTTTTGCGGAGTCAAAAGAGGACTCTGCAATTGTTACTCCTTGAAAACCCACATCTTTAAAGAGAAGGTTGGGAAAAGTATTAAGGAAAATAGGACAGACGACGTTGATTTAAACGTAACGAATGAATGTAATTCTGCAATTGTGATTCCATTCAACGAAGACGAATTGAAACTACTGACTGATCTACAAAACACTCAAGATGAGCTTGAACAACAAAAAGTGACTTATAATTTACCAGATACTCTAGATTCAAAACAATGTTTTCATGAAGAACAGGTTTTATTTTTTACTTCGAATTTATTATTCATCTTACACACAATAGCTCTGTGTTATCACACAAAAACTATTCTGCTTTACCTTTATTTAATATTTTCCAGATTGATGAGGACATTGAAAAAGACCGCCTAGAAAAGCAAGCATTAATGGAAATTGATCTAAACATCCAAGATAGTACAGATTTAGAAATTGAGCCAATGCCTTTGCCTATATCTGTTGAGAACAAAGTAAACCAGTCAAATGTTGAAATTGAAACGATTGATTTAAGCGAGGACAACACTCAACAAAAAGTAAGTACATAGATGATAATTTTAAAATACTCAAAGTATGTAAAAATATATTTCAATTAATTAAACGTATATCATAATTATACGTACTATCGGCCCAAGTTAAGCATGCTCACTTAAGAAAATATTCCTGCGAGAGCGCAGCTAGTGAAAAACCACACCCCTTCCTAGTTTCCCCCAATTAGAGACAATATGCATTTGTGTGAGTAATGAGCGAGTAACATAAAATAACAAACATTAGCTAGAGCGCGGCAGTGCCAATTTGCTCTCGCTAATTGTTGACGCTTCCCTTAAATTCCTATCGCCATTTCATTTTACGACCTGTTTATTTCTATCGGACTGATTGCCTGCCTAAAGGCTCCTACATACTGGCGCGACTTGTCGCGCGACGCGACGCGACACAAAGACACCGCTTGTAGCGCTACAAGCGGTGTCTTTGTGTCGCGTCGCATCGCGCGACAAGTCGCGCCAGTATGTAGAAGCCTTAACTGTGACCTCTGCTTGTATACCGGACTGTGATCGAAAGCCTCTTCTTGACCCTAGCTTGTATCCTGGACTGTGTGTGTATTGTGTGTGGGCTGTGACTAACGTGGTGCAACCATGACGACCCGAAACCTGATTCAGGAAGAAAGGAATCAAATTATTGTTTTGCATAGACAAGGGTTAAATATATCCCAAATAGCAGTGGAGTTGAACATGCAAGTAGGTAAGTTATGTTTTTGTATTCAGATAGAGGGAGAGATATAGAAATAAATAAAGTGATAGTAATATTATTATTTCATAGTTTGCATTTTTCCTTATATTGCAATTTCAAAACAAATTCCATGAAAAATATTGGTATTCAGCTGCATCCGGTTAGACTGGAAGCCGACCCCAACATAGTTGGGAAAAGGCTAGGCAGATTTATATATAAAAGTAATAAAATTATTATAACTTTCAGATGGATTCTTTTTAAAAGTCTCATAAGATATTACCTACTTATAGTAATGCATTCAAATAAGATTGTTCTTTTTATTTATTTTTGCTTTCAAAGACGTTGTTGGAGCCTTTTATGACCCGATAATAAATCCTAAACCAAAACAACCTAAACAATGGTGCCTTATCTCACAGCGTCGTTGCCGCGTTTTAATTAGAAAAACCAGAGCGCATTCGTCGCATTTCTAGAGGCTAGATCATTATATTTCAAACTACATTTTTTTTTCGCCCAAGCACAAGATAATTGTTTTTTATAATTATTTTTAACATTTATTTTATCATAATACTGCAGATGAAAAGTAATTGACAATAATGTAAATTTTTGTTAGTAGTGCTCGTAAATACTTACCAAAAAAACTTAAAAAAAATTGCACACATAGTTTTAAATACTAACGATTTAGTGCTTGGCTGGCCGATAAAATAGCAAGTACTTACTATTTTTTCGGCCAAGCACTAGATCGTTGGTATTTAACCACGAAAAACCTTTAGAAATGCCACGTTGCCAGCCCGCACGGGATAAACACTTTTAAATAGTAGAGATAAAGCACAAATTTGCTTGGGACAGTTTCATACAATGTTGGAATTTACGCTATGCCATTTTTCTTACTCATAGGTATACGAGGTGTAAATTGCAATATCTGAAAACCTCTTAAGGGGTCATTGTACTAATCATTATGAACAACTTTTACTACGGGACCAAACCTGAAATCGCGAAAAAAAAACAGCTGTTCCCTACATTTATGTTCGCGTAACTCGTCAAAATGTATGGACATGGACCAGCTGCTTTTTTATCGCGATTTCAGGTTTGGTTCTCATAGTAAAAGTTGTTTATAATGATGAGTAATGACCCCTTAAGAGATTTTCAGTTATTGCATTTACAACTTGTATTTTAAAATATAGTTATGAATGTTATAACTACTTAAATTAGTTATAGAAAAGTTAAGAGTTTATTTATCATGAAGTCAACCAAAATGCACACCTTAAGTATTTCAATACTTATAATTTTTATTTATAGTGTACTAGTTGTGCCCTTTGAATAAGACTTTTGTAGTGTACTCGTATTATTATACTTAGTTCCTATATTATGTAAAAAATCGATGCTGATTGTTTTTTTTTTTTTTTTCGTTAGAGAACAACGGTGCGCCGCTGGGTGCGAAGATATGAAGAAGGAGAAATTACAGAACGCGTTCGTGCACCTCGACCCCGGGCTATAAACGAAAACGAGTTAAATAATATGATAGCCACGTATGAAGAGAACCCGTTCACACCCACTCGCAGTTTCGCACAAGAATACGAAGTTTCGATGCAAACTATTAGAAACGAGTTGCATCGAGCTGGAGTCCATCACAGACGTCCCGCAAAAAAAAATATTTTGACGCAGGAGCAGAAAGCTGCTCGCGTGCGATTCGCTCGTGACTACAGGGACTTCGATTTCTCTTACGCCATATTTTCTGATGAAAAGTGCTTTAGGTCTAGCCAACAAGGTCGTCGGAATTTATGGCGTGTAGATAACACAAGATACGAACCTCGAAATGTGAACCCAAATGCAGAATCGGGAAGAATTGTAGTGAACATGTGGGGCTGGATGAGTGCTGCTGGACCAGGCGAGCTCGCTTTTATACCAGGGAGGGCAAACGGCCAAACGTATTTAGAGGTGCTACAAACCATCATGGTACCCACAGTGCGCACGGTGTATCCACAACTGGACGTGCCAGAATTTTATTTTTTCCAGGACAATTGCCCGATACACCGTGCGCGGGTTGTTCAAGAGTGGTTGCGAGGGCAACCACAAATTAAAACAGTGCCATGGCCCTCCCGATCGCCAGACTTAAACCCCATTGAAAATTTGTGGGGTTTAATGGTCCAGAGATGGGATAGTAGAGCAGAAAGAACGAAGGAAGCACTTGTCACACATTGCGAACAAGTTTGGGATACATTCAGAGGTTCGAATTTGTGCGAAGTCCTGGCTAGGTCCATGCGTAGCCGTTGCGATGCTGTGATAGATGCGGGAGGAGCAGCGACGAAATATTAAGTTAATATAATTTTTAACATGCACTATGTTAATTAACGAAAGGCGTTCCCGTTAACCCGCAATAGTCCAAACATGCTACAATTAATATTACCATTTAAAAATTCGCCAAAAAAAATCAGCTGCTCCCTACATTTTGTTAAGCTAGGTATGCGAACATAAATGTAATGAACAGCAGATTTTTTTTCGTGAATTTTCGAATGGTCATATTTTGGTAGCATGTGGACGCTATACTATTGCGGGTTAACGGGAACGCCTTTCGTTAATTAACATACTGTATAATTACATTATACAGGGTTATTTTTCTAACACCTGGTAGATTTATATTAGTACAACCACTTTTGATCTATGACTTTTTAGAATACCAAAAGTAAACTTTCAAGTTTTTGTTGTAATATTTGTAATAACACTTTTTAGATCTGTATTTTGTAGTAAGTACCGCTGCGACCCTGCATTCGCAACGCACTGTTTGTTTATTTAACTACTTACATATTTTGGTACCGCGTAGAGTTGTTCAAATTTAGAGCGATCAAAATAAATATTTTTAATTGTATTATGAAATTATTTTTTTATGAATTATTAAAAGTCATACAACAAAAGTTGTTATTTATGATGTTAGTATTATAGTCCTACGAGCTTATTAGTGTTTTATCATCAAATGACTTCTCCCGCTCTGGGCGGAGCGGAAGGTCGTGTCAAACTTTTACTGACTAAAACCCACCCGTGTTCCTTCAGTTGCCTGTGCCAGGGCCATGGTATCTCTTTCGAACAACCCGCGACTCCGGCGGCTTGCAAATAACCCTGTATAGCTATTTTTATTAGGTTTATTTTTATTATTCCAATTTGTATTATATTACTTCGTTGATTAATGTCACAGGGTAGACTGTAGACCGTAATCATAGTTTAAAATATTGCCAACGATTTTGAAGTAAAATTATTGATGTCAATTTAGTGTCATGTTGCCTTTATTGGTGGATTTGTTGTTTTATTTACAATCAATGTTGTCATAAGCCCCGATCTCGTTAGTTTGTTATTTTACATATTCAGTAGTGTCATCATATCCGTCCACCTCATAAATAATTGATCTCATTTGCTTGATAAACCTAGTCTGTAGTGTAATGTAATTATTGCAAATTATAAAAATTATTAAGATTCTTAAATTGTACTAATCTTAAAACTTTTCAATTTCATTAGAACTGCACGAGCAATATTCTCCTAATCTTATTTACTGACAGGCTTTTTGCCTGTTGTTGTTGTGTTGTCTGTTTGTCATTGTTGTGTTGATTTCATATTTTGAACTTTACGATATAAGTGTAGATAAATACAGTTTATAAATGATATTATGAGTAAGAATCTTTTCACTTATAATATTTTGCATTTTGATGATAATTTCTGTGTAATTTTTTGTTATAATATGTTAATTTCTGGATGAATCACATGAAACATTAAATGTTTTGAAAAAGTCTATTAAAAATAAATTAAGTTACTTATATTGTTTTTTTTCTACAACAGCAAATCCTTAAAATTGTTCTCAAGTAGATTTTAACTAACTGTTTATTTTTTCACACTGAGATTACAGCCGATAGTTTCATACAAAAAGCACTTACTATACATCTTTTATTATACAGATAAGATTTAAATATCAACCTAAATAAATCTTTAATCCTGCATAATGTTAAATGAACACAAACTAAAAATATATATTTCACTAGTACCCAACATTTTATTTCAATCCTTTCACTCTCACTGCTGCCAAGGCACAAATTATAGTTCAGTTTAATTACTTGATAAGCTTCTGAATTTTAAAGTGGCGTAGGAACTGAATCATTGTTAGATTTGTCAAAAAAAAACTTGACATGCATGATTTCGCTTAAAATCATGAATTGTCAAACTATGACTAGAGCATGAATTATAAAAGAGTAAAGTGTTGGTTTGATTATAATCCAGTCTTAAAGTGCTCATCCTGCACGGCATGCCTGGGCATTTTAATTGCAACGATACCTTGTTCGTTATACAGGCTGAAATTTAATTCATGGGTATCCTCTTAAGGGGTCATTGTACTCGTCATTATGAACAACTTTGACTATGGGAACAAATATGAAATCGAGAAAAAAAAATTGCTGTTCCCTACATTTTGTCGAGTTATGCAAACATAAATGTAGGGAACAGCTGATTTTTTTTTCGCGATTTCAGGTATGGTCTCATAGTTGAAGTTGTTCATAATGATGAGTACAATGACCCCTTAAAAGGATGCCCATGAATTCAATTTCACCCTGTATTATTTTAATGAATAAAAGGTAATATTACAATTACCTACTGTTAAAAGTATTAAACCAAATACAAGGAACAACTGCAAAACATTTGAGATAATCCTAAGGTAATAAAAAAACGTATGGCCCTTGTATTAAGCCGTCCTCTATTGTTTAACCGAATTTCCAGACATTCCCACTAAATAACAATGGGTCTTAGATAATGAACTTATTTTTATTTCAGTTGCAAGAGTTGTGCGGCTTGCGGCCTTACGTTAGCTACAAACAAAAAGCTCTGATAACATTGTATGAACTGCGCAGAGTATTGGTTCAAATATTACTGTAATTTTCAAGTATTCCCAAATTGCCCAAGTATAAACAAACACATAGAAATTTAGATAGTTATTTACTTTTAATAAAGTCGATTAAACACAAAAAATTTCAATATAAACATTTGATACCTTCATGCAGTGCCGGTCAACGCACCTATACCTAACGTATTCAGGGAGCCGTGAGATAAAAGGTAAACAAACCATAAATGTCCGTTCAATCGATTTTGAATGCTATTGTGTTGGTGGCATGACAAATGGCAGCTGCAGTAAACAGTTGGTATTGTAACCACTTTTTTGCCTTTAATGCCATCCATAAGCCTACGGAATAGAAGTCAAAATCGGTGGAACGGACTGTAATAAAACGGTTCGTTTCAATGTCTCATCTTATTGTGAAGGGAATATGGTGCGGTTGCTGCGGCATGCGGCATCACATAGGATATGGTGAAAATTGGAGAGGCAGTGAAAGTGTTCATAAATAACCTATATCTATAGACCCGATAGAGAGAGGAAAATATTAAAGTGGATTAATACATATAAATTGTAGTTTATTAGTTATTACAAATTATTTTTGTAAATACTGCAATATCAATAATACATTTTCTAAACCAAACAAACAGAAGATATGAGTACTAAAATTAATTCTTGTCAATAATAAAATAACAATTCAATTCAATAACAAAGAGCTCACGCCGCCGCCGAGCCGCGCTGGCCGTGCCCATTAAAAACTCGTCTCTTAGCAGAAACAAGTGAGCATAGTACGCTCCTAGTGTGAGTGTCACACATTCTATACATGATTATACTAATACGAACACCACTAAAATACGCTTTGTGCATCCTATTGGTCAAAACTCGTGCATTGTGCGATCGAGTCGTGAGTCGTGCTATGCGATTATCGCCTTTAAGGTGAGCATGCGGAACTTTGGCCGATAGTACAATCACGTTGTTACAGTTTTATAACACACCTAGCGCCACTCAAGTAAACGGATGAAAACTAAACTAATTAGAGTGCGTTCCATTTCTATCAAACGCATTTACTTCTAATCATAAAGAAATATTAAGCACGATAAAAAAGACTGAATTGTCTAATTCGAGCTATGTTAAAAATAATCTTTATGATGAAGTTGAAGAATTTTATGTGGATTTTAAAAGTGATTTAAAAGAAATGTTATCCGAAAGAAAGTTTACTGATTCGCGTACAGATTCTAATACTTGTTCTAAACCAGAAGGGAACCTCAGTAGAGTAAAGTTGCCTGAAATAAAAATTCCTTCTTTTTCGGGAAAGTATTCGGAGTGGCAAACATTCAAAGATTTATTTGTCGGTTTGGTGCATGAAAACAAATCTTTGGATGATGCACAACGCTTATTTTATTTAAAGGGTCATTTAACAGGGGAAGCTGAACAGTTGTTACGAAATATTAATGTTACATCGGACAACTATAAAATTGCTTGGTCTAAGTTAGAAAAAATGTACAATAATAAAAGGTTTCTGGCAAATAGTATAATGAAAAGATTGTTAAGTCAAAAGACATTATCGTTTGAATCGGCATTTGAAATAAAGCGACTTATTACGACTACTGTTGAATATTTAGAGTCAATTAGTAATTTAGGGGTAGATGTGTCTGCCTGGGATCTGATTGTGATACACATAATTAGTGGAAAGTTAGATAAAGAGACCAGGAAAGCTTGGGAACTTAAGGCGGCTTCAGACGCAAGTGATGAATTACCTACCTTTAAACAGTTTTCGGAATATTTAAATAGTCGTTTTAGAGGTTTAGAAAATTTAGATAAGGTCGATAACAAAGATAGACATTCAAACCAAAAAGGGAATCAGTCGTTTCACGTAGTAAAAAAATCGGTTGCATGTGCGTTTTGCTCGTCAGCCGATCATAAAATTACGTCCTGTCCTAAGTTTGGAAAGGAGTCTAATGACGCTCGGCGTAGTTTTGCTCAGGAACATAATTTGTGCTTTGTTTACTTATACAAGAATCACTCTGCTAAACATTGTAAAATCACTCTCAAGTGCCAGGTGTGTAAACGCCGCCACCATTCTTTGTTACACCCAACAGGTGTTTCTGGGTCTGATATGGGCGAAGGTAGTAATAGGGCTCACGAGGAAACCTCATCGTTGATGAAGGAGGATAATAAAACTAGTAACGTTGAAAGTACCGCGCAAGCGGAGGGGTCGAGCAAGCCACTGGTTTCCTGTTTATCCACAGGAGGCGGTCGGAAAACCGTCTTATTAACTACTGCTTTAATCGAGGCGAAATCTAAGGACGGCTCGTATCGAATAGTTAGGGCTTTGCTGGACCAAGGATCACAGGGTTCTTTCGTTACAGAATCCGTGGTACAATATTTAGGTTTAAATAAAACTCCATCGCGACAAACAGTGATTGGGGTAGGTGGGGAAAAAAGTGCGACTGTCAAGTCCACTGTAACCCTTAAAATGAGATCTAGAATAGATCCCACGGTCAAGATAACAGTCAATGCTTTCGTCTTGAAGTCGGTCACTGCCCTTCTCCCAGCTACGAAAGTAACTAGGGTAGAATGGGTTGACTTGGCCGATGATGATTTGGCTGATCCAGAATACGATAGGCCTAATAAAATTGATGTTTTGTTAGGTGCTGAAGTTTACAGCCAAGTCATCCAAGAAGGAATCAAACGAAACGTAAGCGGAACTTACTTGGCACAAAATACCACGTTAGGGTGGATATTGTCGGGTACCTTTGAGTTGGATCACTCAAATTATCCCGCACATATTACCGTGATGCATGTAAGTCTCGATCCCGATGAGTTGCTTCGAAAATTTTGGGAGTTAGAGGCAGAACCATCGAGAAAGAAAACGCTAACGGAGGAAGAAAATTACTGCGAAAAATTATACGCAGATACAACGGAACGCGACAAAAGTGGCCGGTATATAGTAAGGCTACCATTGCGCGAGGGGGACCCGGTCGACAAGGTTGGTGAATCGAAGGTTATTGCTGAAAAAAGATTAAAGTCGTTAGAAAATAAATTCAGGAAACACAGTAAATTCAAGGAAGATTATTCGAAAGTCATCCAGGAATACTTACAGCTAAATCACATGGAAAAGGTTTTAGAAAATGACAAAAATAATCCGAAAGCTATTTATTTACCACACCATGCTGTTATCCGGGAGGATAAAGTAACGTCGAAGGTTCGCGTCGTATTTGACGCCTCCTGTAAGGGATCAAAGGGAGCTTCACTTAATGACTGTGAGTTAGTTGGTCCTACATTGCAGGCGGAACTTCGTCATACGATTATGCGATGGAGAACGCACCGAATATGTCTTGTAGCTGACATAGTAAAAATGTATCGGCAGGTGTTAGTTCACAAAGAAGACTCAGTACTACAAAGGATCCTCTGGAGAGACAGTCCTGAAAAAGAGATAGAAGTGTATCAATTAGAAACGGTAACATTCGGCACGGCGTCGGCACCATATCTGGCAGTACGGTCACTTCAACAGGTGGCGTACGATGAGTGCTCAGATCAGCCCGAAATAGCCAAGGTTATTCTAAACGATTTCTACATGGACGACGTGATGACAGGATCTGAAAATATAGAAAGCTGTTTTAGTATTTACGCGGAATTAAACGAAGTGTTAGACAAGAGAGGTTTTCCATTACAAAAATGGAGGAGTAATAGTCAGCAATTACTAAATAAAATAAGGGATGGGAAGGAAACTACAGAGGAAGAATTAAGGATAAAAATAGATGATGTAACGAAGATTTTAGGACTTACCTGGAACTCGAACAAAGACTTCTTTCAGTATTCTGTAGAACTCCAACCGTTGACTGCACCTGTAACAAAAAGAAAAATTATCTCCGAGATATCACGTCTATTTGACCCTTTGGGTTGGTTGTCACCAAGCATTGTATTAGTCAAAATATTTATTCAGAAATTATGGTTAGCGGGATTAGAGTGGGACCAAGAAATTCCAAAAAACTTAGTACAAGAATGTATGAATGTACTTACCACCATAGTTTGGCCTATTTGGTGAATATTAAAATCCCACGATGGTTGCAACAGGAAAGAAGCAATTTAAAGGCTGAATTGCACGGGTTTTCAGACGCTTCGAAATTAGCGTATTCGGCAGCCATATATCTGAGAGTAGTGGATCACAAAGGGGATATTCACATTTCATTAGTCACGTCGAAAACGAGAGTAGCGCCTGTTAGACAAGTGTCTATTCCACGATTAGAACTTTGTGGTGCTGCTCTTCTTGCTAAATTAATGGTGGAAGTAGGAGAAGTATTGAACATACCACGTGCCAATTGGCATGGATGGACCGATAGTGAGGTAGTGCTAGCTTGGCTCAACGGACACCCAAGTCGCTGGAAAACGTTCGTCGCAAATCGGGTTTCTGAGATTTTAAGTCTGTTAGATACGAAATATTGGTCTCACGTATCAACGAAACATAACCCCGCAGATTGTGCATCTCGTGGAGTTTCCCCAGCTGATCTTGAATCTACGGCTTTATGGTGGAATGGGCCGGATTATCTAAGACAGCTGGTGGTGGAGTACAAAAGGCCCAAACACCTTATCACACACTTAGAAGAAGTGAAAGTTCACACGACTTCTTTGGAACGTGAAGGTTTGTTTAAGTTTTCGTCGTTATCCCGATTAGTCAGAGTTGTTGCTTATTGTCGACGATTTTTAAATTTAAGGAGATCAGTAACAATCAGACATAATACACGACATTTATCCAAATTAGAACTTGAAGATGCTCTAGAAACATGCATCAAAAAATGTCAACAAGAATTTACCGAGGAAATGGAGGATTTAAAGAGTGGTAAAGTAAGAAAAAAGTCCGGTAATTTAAGGTCTTTAAATGCTTTCGTGGATTCAAAAGGGATCATAAGAGTTGGAGGGCGACTTGAGATGGCTCAATTAAGTTATAATCGAGTTCATCCTATATTGTTACCAAAGCAGTCTTTTCTGACAGATCTATTAGTGGCAGATGCTCACGAAAAGACGATGCATGGTGGTCCGCAACTCATGGTGACATACTTGCGTTCCAAATATTGGATCATTGGTGTCAAGCAGTTGGTTAAAAAAACATGTTAAAGGATGTATTAAATGCATTCGATATTCGTCTAAAGTTAGAACGCAGTTAATGGGACAATTGCCTTCGGCACGTGTTACACCTAGTAAACCATTTCTATATAGTGGAGTAGATTACGCCGGCCCTATTAACATTCGGGTATCGAAAGGTCGAGGTAATAAGTCATATAAAGGCTATTACCTCGTTTGTATTGTTTATATGCATGGTCACTAGAGCAGTACACTTAGAGGCGGTCAGTGAACTAAGTACTAGAGGTTTCCTGACAGCTTTCAAAAGATTCGTGGCAAGACGTGGTCGATGCAGTGACTTACATAGCGACAATGGGACAAACTTTGTGGGAGCGTCACGCGAGTTACTCTACTTATTTAACGAAGAGAAGTCCAACCTCAATCCGGAACTAGCAGAGTACCTCGCTAATAATGGCACAGATTGGCATTTTATCCCGCCCCACTCACCTAATTTTGGTGGCCTATGGGAGGCAGGAATAAAATCGACCAAGTACCAACTTAAAAGGGTTATTGGAAATTCTACACTGACGTACGAAGAGATGGCAACAGTGCTGGCTCAAATTGAGGCTTGCCTCAACTCCAGGCCTTTATCGTATGTCGAGGATCAAGATAAGTGTATCATTTTAACGCCAGGGCATTTCTTGATCGGAGAACCACCCGTTTTAGTACCAGATTCAAATTACGAAAGGTCCAATGTGAGTACCTTAAACCGCTGGCAGCTTCATCAGAGGATGATGCAGGATTTTTGGCGTAGTTGGTCGCAGGATTATTTAAATCAATTCCTGCAACGCCATAAATGGGCGAATAAAAATCCAGAACCATCAGTTGGGGAGGTCGTTTTAGTAAAGGAAGACGGTTTGCCTCCAGGCAAGTGGTTATTGGGTAAGGTTGAACAGACGCATCCGGGTCCTGACGGAATTACTCGGGTCGTAACCATAGCACACAGGCTTCAGTCATTAAGAGACCTACCTCTAAATTGTGTGTGTTACCTATTTGCCAGTAATCAGTTAAGTTAAGGTTAAGTTTAACTTTTGTTGTACTTAAGATTTTGTTTTATTTGTTATTTTTCTTTGTTTATTATAATGTAAAAACAAGGGTATAATATTTGTTCTTATAAACCCTATATTGTGTTAAAACCTACTACCAAGGACGCAACCTTTTATTTAAAGGTTTCCGGTCATGGTCAGGCTTGATATAAGCCGGATGTTTGGCACGGTGGGCGGTAATTAAGGACATTTTGTCAACATGTCCTTGGTGGGCGGTATGTTGGGGTTTGGAACGAAATCATAGCGTAATCTAATATTATTTTTTGTCAAGAGTTGTCACCGCGCTCGATAGATGGCGTTGACGTCGAATTAGATCGCGCTATGGTTTCGTTACCGCGAAAAGTATAAGAGGTCAGAATTTTTTTTTTTTGTGTGAGCCTATTGTGTTCTTGGGATTTAATATACGCTATTATACCGATATAGTGCTATATTATTTATTCCTCGCCGTAATTGGACCCTTCTTAGTGAAGTTTAAAATACACAAGTTTTAATTTTTATTTGTTTCTTTCAGGTACAAGGCTGCGGGTTTTCCAACATATCCTTCATGTAATCACAATCAAAAGGCATTTAAATGTAAGGAACTAACATGAAAATTTTCTGATCATTTGCATAGCCTATGCAAATGATCAGAAAATTTTACGAGAAACTCTACAAATGTTCTACCAAAATTTTATTTTAAATTTTTGCTCAGTACAAGAAGCAAAACTTATTAAAAATGAAAGCAAACGAACAAAGGCTACAAAATACTACATTTGAGGACCTTGCAGCAAAAGAGGGGCAGATCCAAATTTTAACCGTTACCTTTTTTTTCACCCACATTTTAAACAAAAAAATTAGCTATGGTTTGGTGCATTTAGGAGGCAAATCCGACGACAAACAAGCGCGCTGTAACAAAATTTGGATCTGCTAAAGGTAGCAGCCTCCTTCTTGCAACAAATGAAATTATTACATCATTTGTAAACAAGTCAGTGCACGTTTTGTGCTCAGCCCGAAAGGACATGCGTATTATTCTTTTAAATAATTGTTTTAAGTTTGATACGTTAAGTGTGTATTAAACCTGCCGGGGTCGCGGGAAGGTACTTATGGGTCACCGAGGCCCCCGCAACACAGGCAACAGGAAGGAATACGGGTGGGTTTTAGTCAGTAAGAGTCTGACACACCCTCCCGCTCCGCCCAGAGCGGGAGAAGTTATTTGATGATTTCCCACCCTAAAAAAAAAAAAAGTGTGTATTAAAATGAGTGACACTGAACCGTTTAGTAGCGGCTCGTTAGATATTTACCAGCCGCCTGTCTACGAGTCATGTTCAACCAGTTCAAATGATGATGGAAGCGATGTTGGTTTGTTGACATTTCAAAACCAAACTAATGAGGCGAACGATAAAGGTATGAATATTTTGGATGAATTTAATACAGATAATCCATGCCCATCGACGAGTGGCATAGCGCCGAAGAAAAGAAAATCCGCGAATCCATCACAATGGAAACGGAATGTAATAAAGAAGTCTATTGCTACTGGAAAGGGCTATTTAAACTATAAAGGCCGTGAAATAGGCGAAAGAAAAACTGGACCGGATTGTTGTTGTAAGAAGTATAAGTGTTTTGTTCAAATTAATGAAGAAGATAGGAAACTAATATTGGAAAATTTTAATAAATTGGAAGAAACCTATGTGCAAAACGTATACTTAGGCGGTTTAATTAAAACTGAGAATGTTGAAAGGGAAAGATCTAAAATTGGTACGGGGAAGAAACGGAGTTGTTCACACAAATATTATATTAAATTAGGAAATAGAAATATACAAGTTTGCAGAAATGGCTTTGCATCTATCCATGGAATATCCAAAAAGCGTGTAGACAATGTTGCTAAAGAGTATCGGGATCCTACTGTAACTACACCAGCTCAGTCTAATCGTGGAAAACATCAAAATAGACCAAATCGTATTCCAAGTGAATGGGTTTCTAAAGTTGACTCTCATATTAGAAGTTTCCCACGTCGCGAGTCACACTGCAGTAGAAATAAAAGCTCACGTTATTATCTGTCTCCAGAGTTGAACATTAAAAGGATGTATGAATTATATTTGAAAAAGCATGACCTTGGTCTTGAAGCATCTGCTAAGCCTATAGTATCGTTTGATTTTTACTACAGATACTTTAAACAAAATTTTAAATACAGTTTTGGGTCACCCCGACATGCTGAGTAACAAACTAAAAGATAAGACATTGGATAGCGATGAAACCCAACAAATACAGATAGAGGAGAGTCTTCATCAAGCCAAGGCCGACACTTTTTTTGTTGATCCAATTCATGGCCAATGACGCCTCTGGCGCGTCATAAGTAAACATATTGGGTGTCCCATGACGCGCGTGGTGCGTCATTTTTTAATTAACTTAAAACAAGCTTAAAAAGTATGAGATTACGAAAACCGCCATTTTTTATCTTACATTGAACATTAAAGTAGTTACTGCGCCTGGCAATTAAATTTTAATATTTAATTTACCAAACAGGGATAGCACACCACCTTTGGTAACAATATAAAAACTTAATATATAATAGAGTAATATTATGTATACATACAGAATTTCAATAAAGTAGGCTGCGGAAATTATTGCGTCTTGGTATTCTGTTTAAAATTTATTAGGGGCGTAACTGAATTAAACCAGTGTTGTTTTTTTTTATTTTATTGACAATTAGAATGTTTTTGTATTATTTTTATTATTGTAATCAGCATGAACCAACAAAATTTTATATGCCGATGACGGCTTGACATAGCGTTCTTAAATTATAATAACATCTG
Organism: Atethmia centrago; assembly: GCA_905333075.3. NCBI lineage: Eukaryota > Metazoa > Arthropoda > Insecta > Lepidoptera > Noctuidae > Atethmia > Atethmia centrago. Next base: position 19,844,647 of record HG995368.1, read on the forward strand.
TACCTAAAACCTAATATGTTCAACAAATAAAATATTTGAATTTGGATATACTACCCCCACAGCCTTCAAGTTTTCAACCCCTGGTAGGAGTCATAATATTCTTCATAATACTAAGGGTCACTACTGCCGCTCCTTGTCAAAGAGCATCAATAAAGCGAGCGTGGCTGGTACTAGAAAAATTAAGAAATCCTTAAAATTATTTAGCAGATTTTTCCTTATTGATTTATATTCGCGCGCGCTGCTGTGGTCAGTGGCAGACGTGTTTTTTGTTATTTTATTTTGCTCAGTATTCGAGAGCATTAATTTGTGCAAAATTGACTCGTAATGTGTTTCGAAAATAAGTACAACAAGGACTAAAGTGCTGTGAACTGTTGAGTGACATCGCGACGTCCGAGTACGCTGAGTGAAACAGACGGATTGCGAAAACTAAATAATTCGTCTCTGTCGCGTCGCTGTGAATCGCGAAGTGCTTGGCGGTTTGATATTGGATTTGAATTTTTGTTCGCAAAACCAATAAATATGCCTAATAATTGTGGCGCTTGTGGTTCGCTCATAATGGATTGTCACATGGAATGTGCCAATGTCAAATGTATGAAAAGGTATGATATAGCCTGTCTCGAAATAAACGAAGATGCGTTTAAGGCGTATACCCAGACATATAAAAATAATTGGTTATGTCCAGAATGTATCTCTGCTAAGCCTAAAAGAGGCAATAGTGAAACCCCGGTCCACATAAATATCCCTAACGCTAATGTCACCACTCCTGTAAATAACGTAAGCAATCAACGCGGAAGTCAGACTCGGTTTTCACCCATAACTATGATGGATTCTGATTCACTACTACTGGAAGAATTGAGAGAATTTAAGGCTGATGTGATAGCCCGTATGGACAGCCAGGCAAATATGATGTCGAGTCTACTAGATCAATTTTCTCAAACTAAAACCGAGTTGAGCGACATAATTAAAATAATGGGGGTACTCCAAGAAAAAGTAGAATCTAAAATAACTCAGAACAACCAAACTCATGAAATAACACCGGATATTCCCCGAAATCCTCCTTCTGCATCTTCTTTTGCCGAGGTCGTAATCCAGCAGAAAATATCCAACGTATCCAAGAAAATGATTCATACCAACATCGAAACGCAAAAGGTAAACAAAGGTGGGGCCACGAAGTCCGCCGAAATTTTGCCAGAAAAAACTTTACGTAATACTAACTCAGTGGTGACTAGAGAATCATCTAGCGAGGAAGCGGAGGAAGCGGAGAAGAGCGCAGAAGGATGGACTACTGTTCGAAATAAAAGAAATAGCAGACAACTTAAAGAGGTCAGAGTGGGGACAAACACGGAGTTGACAGCAATTCAAGTGACTGATCGGAAAAAGTATCTGCATGTTTGGAGGCTGCATCCAAATACCAGTTTAGAAACCATAACTGGCCATGTGAAAAAGGTTTGTGGCTCGGATGTCCAAATTAAAATTGATAAAATCAAACACAAAACTGAGAGAGATTACTCATCCTTTGTTATTGGAGTACCGGAAAGATGTTTCGATATGTTGAACCAGGCTGAAATCTGGCCAATGAATGCAGAATTTAGTGAGTGGATTTGGTTTCGGAAGTCAAGCAGAACAAAACCAAACACATTATAGCCACAACATTGATATATTCTATCAAAATGTGCGAGGTCTACGAACTAAACTAGATGAATTCCGAATCAATATTGGGTTATTGAATTTTGATTTATGTGCAATAACGGAAACTGGTTGCAATAATTCCATTGAAGATCCTGAAATAATCCCTCCGGGATATCAAATAGTACGTTGTGATCGAGCGGATGGTCGGAAACAAGGTGGCGCATTTTTAGTGGCCACACACAGATTTGAACTGCGACAAGTACAAATCGCGGAAGACTCGATAGATACCTACATTTTTGAAATTGTAAGTGCAACAGTCTATTTAAAAAATAGATTTTTGTTTTTATGCTGTGTAGTTTACATACCTCCAGGGAGTTCTGAGAATGACTATTTGACTTTGTTTAGATTAATAGAAAAATTATGTGATAGATTTAGAGAAATTACAGTCATTGGTGATTTTAACTTGTATTCGTGTTCGGTTAATGTTAAGAATTATTATGAATGTTTCCTGTCATACTGTGAATTCATACAGAGTAATACAGTTCCGAATTGCTTGGGTCGGCAGTTGGATTTGGTTTTGAGTGCAGGTTTTGGTGATGGTGACATATCGGTAGTGGCGGCGGACGACGCGCTCGTACCAGTGGACTCGCACCACCCGCCGCTCGCGGTGAGCGTGTGCACCGCCCGTGCGCCTGCGCCCCCGCCCGCTGCCGCCGCTAGTGCCGCCGTCTGTACTAGCGCGCGCGATATTACACCGCAATGGAATTTTTACAAAGCTGATTATCAATTATTATATAATAGTTTAATTACCACCGATTGGAGTTCTATGTATGACATGCAAGATTTGGATGACATGTTGAATTTCTTTTATGATACGCTGTACCGCATCTTAGACATGTATGTACCTAGGAAAAAGCCAAACCGGGTAAATTCCCGATTTGTATACCCCGAATGGTACACAGCCGAGATAATAAGAGATTTAAAAATTAAAGCTCAATTACACAAGGAATATAAAAAAACAAAACTTGCTAGTAAATACTCCAAATTTTCTGAGTACAGAGCCCGTCTTAAGAAATCCATAGAAATTGCATACAGGATATACAAAATCAAATTGCAGAATCAGTTTTTGAAAGATCCAAAATCGTTTTGGCAATACGTAAGATCGAAACGAAATAGAACCAATAAGCCGAGTATCATAAAGGATGGTCAGCATCTTACAAACTATGAATGTGCTAAAAATTTTGCGGGTTTCTTTGAATCAGTTTATAGTAAACAAGAACCGCGATTGGACGCGCAAGCGGCGGTGACAGAGGCGGGCGCGAGCGGCGCGCGTGTTCATATAGGGACCTTAAACCTTAAAGAAATACAGGAAGCGCTGGTAAACCTTAAAGCGAAACGGTCAGCTGGACCAGATGGAATACCAGCATTTCTGTTCAAAGATTGTGGTAGGGTACTGGCGGAACCACTCCAACATATATTTAATAACTGTTTAGAGCAAGCTACTGTTCCGGAGAGGTGGAAGATCACGAGGGTTATTCCTGTTCCTAAAGGAAGGTCGGGTCCGGAGGTTAGTAACTATAGACCAGTGGCTGTGCTTTCGACGCCGGCTAAAGTGTTTGAGTCTGCTATCCAACGTTGCATACAAAGACAAGTTCAAGCACAATTGTCAGACTCACAGCATGGCTTCCGGCCCGAGCGTAGTACAGCTACTAACTTACTCAACTTCATGGGGCAGGTGGTGCCGGCAGTTGATGCTGGTGTGCAGGTGGACGCGGCCTATTTTGATTTCAAGAAGGCATTCGATACGGTCGATAATGATATTCTGTTAAGGAAGCTTGCGGAGGTAGGCTGTACACCACACCTTTTACGATTCTTTGTCAGCTACATGAAAGATCGAAAACAGTATGTAGATTTCAATGGGTGTGAATCAGAGCCGTATTACACTAGGTCGGGCGTAAGTCAGGGCAGTAATTTGGGGCCTCTTGAGTTTATTATCATGATAAACGACTTACCGAAGGTCGTTAGACACGGATCCTGTTTATTGTTTGCAGATGACTTCAAATTGCTGCTCGAGATTAAGAGTGAACTGGACTGTGAGCGGCTACAAGATGACATTAACAGAGTGGTGGAGTGGAGTCACAACAACAAACTCTACTTTAATGTCGACAAGTGCTCGGTAATCACTTTCACTCGCGCACGAACTCCTGTACATTACGAGTACAAGGTAGACGCAGCACCCTTACAACGGGTTTCGCAGGTTCGGGACCTAGGGGTGATTCTTACGACAGAATTATCATTCCGAGATCATATCGTCAAGATATGCAGAAAGGCCTATAGGAATTTGGGTTTCGTTTTGAGGCAGTCACAAGGCTTCACCAACGTTACTGTAGTCAAGGTCCTGTATGACGCACTGGTCAGGACTCATCTGGAACACAGTGCTGTCATATGGGCCCCGCACGAGACTAAGTACAAGGTGATGCTGGAGCGTGTGCAGAACAAGTTTACGCGACATTTGTACCATAAGTTATATGGGGTGTATCCGTTTTACCCTTTAATGTACCCCACCCTATTTGTACTAGGTATGGTCGGATACGACGAATTGAGGGTAAGACGAGAGTTTACACTTGTCGCGTATCTTGTAAAACTGCTTCGTGGTATTGTATGTAATCCGGGAGTTCTGCAGCGTTTGGCACTTAGTGTCCCGGACCGCTACGTATGGAGACGACGGCGGCCGTCGCTGCTGGTGGTGCCAGCAGCCAGAACGAACTTACTTGCCAACTCAGCTGTGGCCCAGGCAATTCGAACTGTTAATGAACTCCATGATAAAGTGGACGTATTAACTTGTAGTGTCAGTGAATTCACAAGTAATTTGTTATTTATATTAAGTTATAATAGAAAATAAGGTTTTTGAATTGTTATAAGTAGATAATAAGTATTATAAATATTCTAGATTTATTTTAAAATATGGATAATTATTATTATTAAGGTGTTGTGTTCTTTATATTCGTTGTGTATATATATAATCGTTGTGTATGTTCTTAAATACCGCATTAGGGAATCCCTGTAATGGTAGTTTTAAGTCGATAAATAAATAAATGTCAACGCAGTGTTTCTAGTAAGTTGTTTCTGAAAATATTTTACATGCGTATGGCAACTTTGAACAACCCCGCGAAATCGACAACCCAAAAAACATATTTTCATATATTGAGCGCCCACTCGCATGAACACATCTTACATTCTTTTTATTAACATAAAAACTAGAAATATGGAAATATAATAAAATTTTAAAAATATTGTTCCGCAAATGTTGTATTAATTTATTTTCGTGGCAGTAAAGCTTATTTTTTTTATTAAATTGGCAACATTACGCACCAGTGGCGCCATAGCGCACACGCATTGCGGCAGCGTCTGTGAACTACAATAAAAGTAACAAACGTCTATGACGTCTATCACATCTCAGGGTTTCAGACATCTTGTTTGTTGCTTTGCATATGTGGCGTTACCTGTTATTTTTTAACATATATGATATTGTGACCCGGCTACGTTTATTGGACTTGTTGATATTGTCGTAATTGTGACCCGGCTACGTTTATTGGACTTGTTGATACTGTCGTAATTGTGACCCGGCTACGTTTTAATGGACTTGTGGATATCGTCGTAATTGTCACCCGGCTACGGTTAATGGACTTTGCTGCTCTGTGTGTGAGTGTCGCATTATTGTGATCAGTGTTAACTTACAACAGACTACACTGGAATAATACCTGTAAGTACCTATAAGGACCTGTATTTATACGATCGTAATCGTAGTATTACATTTATGTAATTCGCAATCAGGATGTTCTGCTACTTTACAACCTGGACAATTTATTCGTCTTTTTTAAATTAAAACAAGCTTAAAAATTATGAGATTACGAAAACATTTTTTATCCTACATTGAACATTAAAGTCGATAGAACGCCTGGCAATTAATCAATAACCTGGGTAATTTATTAGTATGGGTGATTATCTGATCAAGACCACAGGATCACGCTGGATGCAAGCCGCTACCAACCGATCTTGTTGGAAATCTATGGGGGAGGCCTATGTCCAGCAGTGGACGTCCTATGGCTGATATGATGATGATGCGTGATTCGCAATCACAATCTAACGCTGTTAAATTGACTTAAAAATACCAAATAAAATGACATCACAATATTGTAAGTCATATAACTATGGTAATGATGCACCAGTTACATTGAATTCATTAAAGTTTGCAATATCATACTGAAGAGATGCATTTGATATTTCAGAATTATGGATCAACCATCCACATCCAGACAGGCAATAGAAGAAGTTTTGGAAGGAATGACATCTCCAAGACAACAATTCATCCCAGATGAGTTTAGGTTGACCGACCAAGATCTCTTAGACATCCTAACTGAAGATGACTATTTGTGAGAGCGTGATGAGTGGGTAGACTATGTTGAAGAAGAGGTAACCACAACAGAAAACGAACCTCAGCAGGAGCAGACAGCGGAAGCAGATTGGATGCCTGGCAATGCAACAGTTAGAAATAGATTTACATTTACTGGTAACCCTGGCGTTAAACAGCCTATGCCAGGAACACAGGCAGTAGATCATTTTAATCTTCCAATGACCACAGATTTTTACAATCTCTAATAACATGCACAAATGCAAATGGCGAAAAGCTTAAAAGAACTGCTATTGGTCCACATGCAAGATTTAATAGATGGAAAGCAATTACAATAGAAGAATTAAAAGTCTTTATTGGTTTGATTTTACTGATGGGAGTCATTAAATTAAATAGACTGGCTGATTACTGGAGCAAACATTATTTATTAAATTTAAATTTTGGCAAGTACATGTCAAGAAACAGGTTTTTTTGTAATTTTAAGAGCACTCAATGTGCAAACACTACCAGGGAACCAAAGCATAATCAAAATATTTCCATTAATTAATGTATTTAATACCACTATGGAAAGACTGTACTATCCTACTAAGGAACTAACGATAGATGAATCAATGATGTGATGTGGACAGGTCGGTTACGTTTCCGCCAATATTTAAAAAATAAAGTGCACAGGTATGGAATTAAATTATACATGCTAGCAGACATGCATGGTATCTGCATGAAAATTCATTTGTACGCGGGATCTCAAGATCTAATTGTTGGGGGAAGAGACTACGTGAAAAAAGTAATGCGTTTGCTAATAGAAAATTATTTAAATAATGGCCATTCACTATATGTAGATAACTACTACTCAAGTGTTGATATTGCTGAGGATTTTTTAAATAAAAATACTCATTTAACAGGAACATTAAGATTTAATAGGAAAGGCAATCCTGCACAAGTAATGAATGCTCGATTGAATGCAAATGAGGCCTGTATTATGCACAATGCCTGTTTTACCATAAATCACTAAGGGTATTAGAGGTATATCAATATTACGTAGGCAAACGGCCGTATATTTGAATACCGCCAAATCTCTTAAAAAAGAACAGCAACTTTTCTAGGCCGATAAGCGGCAAATATAAATAACGCGTGAAGTACTGACTTACCGCTATGACGCTTAGTATTAGAATGCTTAATTGATCCGCAAATCATTTTGACTATATGAGATACGGTTGCAGCGGCAAATCAAATTGGCCTTTAAGGGTTGATTGATACGATCGAATTTCTAATACATTTTACAGTGATTTATCCTTGCAGTTGACAATTTCGTGTCATAACTTGTTTGTTTTCGTTGCAAAGAGGTCATAATCTTGAAATTCCTGTGTTAAATTAGTAAAAATCTGTGAATTAACGTGTTCAGTGGTTTAATTGAGTGCTTTGACAATCAGGTAAGTCCTATTAAATATAATTTGAGTGTAACACAATCAAGATCATTTACAAAAAGTAATTTAAGTTCATTTTGTTCAAAACTTTCTTGCGGCCGCGGCATACGCGCACTCGTATTACATAGCGAAATTGATCTTATATCTTAATTATAAGGTATTCCAATTAAAATAAACAAATATTGTTTCAGATAAACCATGTCACAAAGAAATACGAAAATGATGATGCTGTTAGCAAAAAAAAATATGGCGTTGAGAGAAAGGTTTAAGGAATCGAAACAATTACAACGTAATATTCAAACTATCGATCCCGACTTTTTCCCTAGTAGTGATTCAGATGATGATCTTCCATTTTCAAGATACGACAGTGCAAATCAATCACTGGCTCCGATTAATCATTCGTCAAATTATTTCGAATCTGAAGATTTAAACTTTTTATCGGGCCCATCTACATCAAACGTTGAATATTTCAATCAGCGTCAGGAAGATCAGAACACAGAAACTGGGAACAACAACATATCCCTGAACTCTTTGATTACACTAACAACTGTGCCGATTATTGAGCATAATGATTTAACTGAAATACCATCGCCAGTATTTTGTTCTAATGATTTTTTTTTTTTTAATTTAGATAGCGCTAATACAGAAACTCTGATCATACAGTCTGCAAATGATCAACAAAGATCCTTTATTTCTCAAGTTGATTCAGACCAAATAATGTTATATGTTTCCGAAAATACTTCTGCAACTCTCACAAATAATTCAAGTGTGACACGTGCTGAACATGAAAAATCTGTTGAGGATTCATCCCGAGGAAACGAAGTTATAAGAAGCGCTAATCTTAGAGACACCGAGAATCTGGCACAAAATGAGATAACTGATGATAATACACATGATCTTACAACTTACACTAAAGCAGGTACAATTAGAAAAAGGAAAAAATATGACCAACCACTAAGAGTTAGAAAAGAAGCGAAAAACAGTGAAATAAGAGAGAAACATGGCGTGAAGCCGCCCTGTCCAGCTTCCTGCAAAAAGCTATGTATCCAGAATATATCAGAGGATCAGCGAAAAATTATAAATAAAAGCTTCTGGGATTTAAGTGACAAAGAGAGGAAGGCTTATATGCTGCATCACACTTCAGCAAATTCTGTGAAACAAAGGACAGTAATAAGACCTGAATCAGAGGACTACAACTAAAAAAAATAAGCTACAGTTATTCACTTAAAGACGACACTGGTACAACGTACGCAGTATGTAAAACTTTCTTTTTGACAACTTTGGGCTACAAACCATCTAATGACAAACCTTTACAGACTGCTTTGGCCAATTCCAAGGACACGGTTGTACCGCCAGCAGACAAGAGACTGGGAGCTACTCCTCACAATAAAATTGACTCAAATCCTATTAAGGAACACATAATGAGCTTCGAACCTAGCATTTCTCATTACAGGCGTGAACACGCCCCCAATCGTTTATACTTACCCAGTGATTTGACAATCAATGTGATGCACAAAGACTATTTAGAAAAAAATCCCTCTCACAACGTATCTTATGACAAATACCGAGAAGTGATCGCGGAATTAAATATTTCTTTTGTAAAACTTGGCCACGAAGAGTGTGAGGACTGTGAAGAATTCCGCCTGCACGATAACACACATACTAAAGAAAATCTTCAAGAAGACTGTTTAGGTTGCACAAAGTGGGCAAGTCATAATGAACGGGCAAACATGTCAAGAGAGCAATATAAATTGGACAGTGAGCTTAATGAAACTGATACTGTTGTATATTCTGCCGACTTACAAAAAGTTATCATGCTGCCCAGGATAGATATGTTCAAAACTACTATTTTTACCCATAGGATAGTGGTTTACAACGAAAGTTTCGTGCCGACTGGTCAAGGCCGAAAAGGTTTGAGTGTTTTTCCTGTACTATGGTATGAAGGGTTGCTTGGACGCTCCAAAGCCGAAATCATAAGTGCATACTACCATTTTTTAATTTTTCATCGAGATAAAAAGAAGATCATACTGTGGGTTGACAATTGTTCATCCCAGAACAAAAATTGGACTTTTTTTTCTTTCTTAATTTACGTTGTGAATTCAAATGACATCAACGCCGACAAGATTGTGATAAAATATTTCGAACCAGGCCACACCTTTATGTCGGCCGACAGTTTCCACCATAGGGTGGAGTTGTCGATGAAACGCATGAAAAACAAAATTTATGATTTTTCTGATTTTTCTCAGGCAGTTAGTACTGCAGGAAAAAACGTAAAACCTAAAGAGATGACTCTACAAGATTTTTATGACTGGGAAGATTACACGACACAGTATAAACTGTCTCGAATTACACCGCGTCCATATATTAATGAAATGGTCGAAGTAGAAGTCAATAGAGGCAGTTTTGATTTGACATACAGAACTGGACTCAATAAAGACCCTATCACTGCGAGCATAATCGGAAATAAAATTATGAAAACTAAAGTTTTGCCACCACCGAAGAAGAAAATTGCAGCGGAAGGCATTTCTAAAAGCAAAAAAGAAAATATTTTGAAATCTTTTCAAAATATTATACCTCAAAATAGAATGTCCTTTTGGAGAGAACTGCTTACTTTTGACTAGATTTTATTCATAGAATCCGTTTTTTCTTCAAATATTTTTTATGCCATTATAAATTTGATTAATAAAAGACTTTAAAAATTTATTTTGATTGTTTTTTTCCTTTAAAAAAATACATATTTTATTCGATAGAAAATTCATATTTTTTTGGATACATACATGTAGGAGAAGAGGTAACGAAAAAGCGGTAACTCAAATTTTAATTTTATAATTACTAAGCGGTGTAGCAGTATCTCATGAAAAAGGTATATCCACATACATTTTTGATATTTTAACTATTGTGGTAACAAATAGATCCAATATAATATATAAATTCTATTTAATAAGCAAAAAAGTGAATATATAAAGTAAAAAAAAACTATATTTACATATCTCCAATTATCTCGAAACTCGCTTTCATTGAGATACCGCTTTTGCGCTTAGTAGGGTAGTATACTCGTCAGTAAACAATGCCTGGCTACATTCACAAAATATCTTGTCTTCTTGCTGATTATCTACAAAAAACACTTTTATCATTACAAATAAATGACTTAAACAACAAAAGATTCCAATATGTTTACTACCCCTGTAGCATTTTAGTAAAATCAATAAATCCTACCTTAAAACGCCATATTTCCTTCGTAATATCAACGAATACGAATGTAAGAACACCAAACAACTGTTTCCTCCTCAAACAGACACAAGATAACGGAGAAATACGTATAAAACATCACAAGGGGCCCGTGACGCACCAGGCGCGTCATCCTTTAAAGAGGCCCATGACGCACCTGGCGCGTCATGGACAAAACGTATGGGGCCTGGCTAATGTGTTGCTGAAAATGAAGGTGGCAATGAATCGGTTAAAAGAGAAGAGTCAACTTGCTCTTAATAATGAAGAATGCGAAGTATTAACATTTGATTATCAGCAGAATATGCCATTACCTAAAATTCCAGCAGGTGAAGCATTTTACAAACGTCAACTTTGGGCATATCATTTTTGTATTTATTCAGCAAAAACAGGGATTGCTCACTTTTATTTATATGACGAAAATCACCAAACGAAGTCATATCTTTTATAAATCACTACATAAATGACATTTTACCAAGCACAGTTAAAGTACTGTATTTATTTTCTGATAACGCAGCAGCACAAAATAAGAACTCGACTTTAGTTCAGTATCTATATACGCTTATGCGGTGTTCATCTTTTGAGAAGATTGTTCATCGATTTCCAGAACCAGGACACAGCTTCTTACCGTGTGATCGGTGTTTCGGCGTAATAGAAAAGTTTAATAGAAGGAAAGATTACATATTTACGACTTCTGAATATGCCGATTGTATTACGCAAGCATCTAAAAATTTTAAAGTTGTAAATGCAAGTCAAAATATGATACTTAACTTCAGCCAACATTATGAGAGTCATTTCAAAAAAGTAATAACAAATACAGAGAAGATTCGATTCAAAATATCTCAATATCGTATTTTTGAATATAGTAAAGACCACATTGAAACTATTGCAGTCAGTGTTACAACGGGAACGCCAGTATTTGATTATTTTCCTATAATGAGAAATGCTCAAGCCCAACTATCAGTTCTGCCTCAGAAACCGCTGTATGATCATGCATTGCCGTTGAAAAAGGCTAAATACAACGATGTTATGCAGTTGGTAAAGAACTATGTTCCACCAAATAAACTATATTTCTACAGGGCCCTTAAAAGTGAAGCTGTCGGACCAACAGATGATATTTCTAGCGAAGACGACGATGATCAAGCTGAAGTTAACCTTTAATTTTTTTTTTTGTTCAGCACTCATTCGTTTTTGTATTTCTTTTGATTGTTTAATTCTTTGTGGACTGATTACTAATTCTTGAAATAAAAAAATAACCGTGTTTATCTGTTTTATTATCCTTAATACAAAATAGGGTAGTATTTTTCTTCAATCTTGGTGCAAAACGGAGGCAGATCCAAACTTTAAAAAATCGTAGTAATTCTATTACTTCTTCAATTGCCTTAAATCTTGAATAAAATGTGTATGTATGTTCATATTATATAATGCCATATAACGATAAAACATAAGTACATCAATCAATTTTTAAAAACCTTTTTTTTTAAATACCCAACAGTTTTGAAATTTGGACTTGCCTCCCTTTAGCTGCAAGGTCCTCATTTTAGGGAATAAAGGTGCCAAAGTTCCAGTGTGTCAGAAAACATTTATGGGTGCTCTGTTAGTTAAGAAAGATCGAATACAGGGTGTTTTGGAACGATTTCATGAAAGTGGGAGACAAATGCCTCAAGAAAATCGGGGCGGGGACAGAAAAACTGACAAGTTTATTGCTAGAAAATTGTCTGTTCAGAGGTTCATTGAATCATTTTGAAGGCCAAGAGAGTCACTATTGTCGATTTAAAAATATGAATATAGTGTATCTTTCGTCAGAACTCAACATACGCAAAATGTGGCGCATGTATAATCAATCTCATGAACCGGACTTACAAGTAAAACAACATTTTCTCAGAAAAATCTTTAACCAATGCCAAAACCAAATATTGGGTTTGGAACACCAAGAACCTATACGTATGTTCAACGTGTACAGAGATTGGTGAAAAATTAAAAACAGAAACAGATACGTCAAAAAATATGAATTAATTATTGAAAAACGTATTCACAGATTGAAATACAAAGCATTTTACAGTATACTGCGGGAAGACGTTGATGGGCTTTTGACAATTTCTTTTGACTGCCAAAAAAACCAAGCACTTCCTAAATTACCGGAACAGTCTGCTTATTATAGCAGACAATTTAGTTTCTACTACTTCGCTATAGTAGCAGGGAACTCGAAGGCAAAATTGACACCAAATAATGTTTATTCCTATTACTGGTACGATACAACCCACGCAAAAGGCAGTAATGAAATAATCAGTGCTGTATATCACTTTCTGCAAAATATTAATATGACTGACAATATTAAGGTATTAACCCTTAAATGCATAAAGTTGTAAAACTGCAACATACCATTCAAAGGATCATAAAATTATTAGTATGAGTTCATTGCATGCTGTTGCAGGATTATCACTATCATGGTTACGAGTGGCAACAACACACTTTTTTTCTTCACGACTGTCAAATTTAAACTTGACATTGACAAATCAAAGCCGATCGTAATTTTGGAGCGGATGAAAATTGTGTACTTGCTTTGCAGTGTAATTATTTGATTTTCGAAGGTAAGTTCAAACAAAATTAGTTATTTTACGTAATAATTCATCTTCTTTTCAGTACAATTTATAAGTTATAAAAAAAACTTTTGTTGTGTTCGGAAATTTTGTTTATTTTGTTGTTGTAAATCTGCAACAATATGCATTTACTAGAAAATGTCCCTGTTTAGATTCTAACTATCACTTTTATTGGTTTTCAGATGCCAAACTTGAATCAAAAGCAAATAGAAGAGTATTTAGCTCTAATAAATGATGGAGAGAAGTCGGAAGATGATCTTGAGGAGTCGGATACAGAAGGTCATGAGAATTTTTATGAAAATCGAGACGATTTGCTTCACGATCTTGAGAGTCCATTAGAAGAGGAAAATGATGACCCCGATAATGATCCATTCATGGCAGGAGACCCGCCATTGATAAATGAAGCTACAGCAAATGATCAAGTGCCACAGGTTCCATTCCCCTCAACAAGTCAAGCTAGTCGCCGAGCAACTATGAGAGGACTCGTATGGAAGGTAAAAAAATTTGTTTTGAATTCTGACCAGACAGCTTTTCATGGAGACACTACATACCCACCAGAACTGAAGGATGAGGCTACTACTGGTACTCCCTATAGTATTTTTTCACATTTTATTACATCAGAAATAGTTCAAAGGATTGTGGAAGAGTCTAATTTGTATTCCGTTAAAAAAAATGTGACTAAACCATTAAATTTGTCTGAAACTGAGCTAAGAAAGTTTATGGCGATACTGATATACATGTCTGTTATAAAATATCCCAATGTACGGCTATACTGGTCAAATACTGTAGGTTTTCAACCAATCAAGGACATAATGACTGTCAACAGATTTGAGACTATTCGTAGATTTCTACATTTCAACAATAACGAGAAACATTTACCCAAGGAACACCCACAACATGATAGGCTCCATAAGATAAGGCCTATAATTAGCCATCTAAATGAAAAATTTGCTTTAGTTCCTATGGAACAAAGACTCTCAATTGATGAACAGATGTGTGCCACGAAAGTGGCACACTTCATGAAGCAGTATTTACGTAATAAGCCCCATAAGTGGGGGTTTAAATTATATGTGATGTGCAGCGTGAAAGGTTATGCTCATAAAAGCGATGGTCCAAAAAAAACCCAGAGTCGATTCAGACAAATTAGGTATCAATAGCTTTATTAAAATGCACAATTTACCCCACCAAAAAAAATTGCCCATATCCATGGGGTATATGAGTTATAGACGAACAAAGTATATATGGAAAAATCGTGAATAACTTGTTATTTTTACCAGCTTTTTCAACAGCATTATATTAATAATAATAATCATAGGACAATAATAAATATAACTAGCGATCATATGCAACTATCAAGTTCAAAGTCCTTTATTAATAAGATTACGTCTATTTTTTAAGTTCTCTAGCATAATTACCTACCTATCTTTGTTATTCATTATTTTGTTTTCGCTAAACAAATACACACAAATACTTCAGAATATGATGCGTTCATCTTACCTCTCGTTCTATTGAGTGAGCGAGAGGCTTACCTATAGGAGCGCGAGCACGCCGACGGACGCCAGTCGCCATTATCTATTCTTTTGTTCCTTAACTTGAACCGAGGTTCTAACGGCGCCGACGCAGTCCTTCGTTTGCTTTGCTACCGTTGTGATCTGTGCGTTTCATTGTTGGATTTTTAAGGCCTGCTTTTTCTACACCGGACACCGATTTTCATTATTGGATTTTTTTTGACCTGCTTTTTCTACACCGGACACCGATTTACTCTTTGTTTTGGACATTGCTAATATGGAGGTGAACAATCGTTGTGTGAACTGTAGTCGCTCTGTGTTACGGAGACAACGTCATGTATTGTCGCTTCAGTTTTTGGAGTCACATCGAATCGTCGTGGAGCACCTACTGAATCATGGACAACCACAAGAAGTAAGTCTTAAGTCTAGTTACCCGTTCGTGGTAGGTAGTATAAACTTAACACATAGTGTCTGACATTACCCATATGTGTGTTTATGTATAGGATGATAACAATACTTAGAGGCTTTATGATTACATGTGGTGCAATTAAGCTAGTTATAAACTTGTTGCACTGTCAGCCAATATACCTATGTGTATACGCTCCACTGTAGGGGCATCGCCTCCTCTCATGAAGAGGGGGACCAGGCCATAGTACCTACCTACCAGCTTTTTTACTAATAATAATGATAATATAGGTCACCGAGTAAAGTAATGATTCATCTCGATTCAACGTGGTCGCGGGTTCAATTCCCGCAGAAGACAAACATTTGTTTGTAGTTTCAAAAATATCTGTTTGTCTTGGTTTGGGTGTTAAATATGTATAATGCGTATGTATTTAAAAAAAAAAAGGATTTAAGTATGTTTATTCAGTTGTCTAGTTACCATACTACAAGCATTAAGCTTACTGTGGGACTAGATGGCGCAGTGTGCAATTGACCACAAATGTTTATTTATCTATGTACTTACAAAAATGGTCATATTAGGCTGATAATAAAATAAACGTTTGACAATCGTTTCATTGTGTAATATTATGTCTTGTTGATTTCAGATCGTCTTTGATGGGTCAAGATCTATTTGTCATCCTTGCTGGCAACGCATTGAATATGCATTGAGGCAACCATCAACACCTGAAGCTAGACCACCGCAATCGTTTTCTTTAACTGGATTTACACGTGCCGCAAATACTTCAAGAAGATGTCTCTTCGACAATTTTACTTCAACGCAACTTCGACAAGTGCCCGACAGTATAAAAGCGCACTTATTAAGCTATTATTCTTTTTACATACCAGAACTAGCACGAGTCTGTCGATTTCATTTAATGAATTCATCATTTGAGGATTTCTCTGTAAATGTGAGTAATCGCCAAGATAATTTCAGAAACGAGAACTTACGCGAATTATGGTTATTTGGGCATTCGGCGAACTTTCTTAAAGAAACAACTTTTCAGATGATAAAAATATAATGAACTTTTAGTACATGTTGTTGAATGAACAAGGTAGGAGAGTCTGACTTATAAACTAACTTACATGCTACGCGGCTGGAGCGACGCCTACGTACACGCACACACTTACACATATGCACTACCGACACACACTATAACACGCGAGATAGTTATGTTGTATACACGAGTGCTTGAAAGAAGAGGTAATGTTGACTTTGAAAGGCTTCATGAAATAAGTGAAGAAGATCTCCATTTTTGGACTGGAATGAACCATAACCAGTTTGAGAGTATCTTACAAGAAACACCGTCTTTACGACAAACTAATAAGTGCAATACTGTATTGGGCGTATACCTATGTAAACTTAGATCAGGTGAACCTCACGTAAGACTGGCATCTTTGATAAACACATCGAAAACGTCTTTACAACGCATGTTAAAGCAGGCTAGACGATGTCTCAAAAATGAATACCTTCCTCGGCATCTGGGGTTTGACCACATCAGCCGACATGAAATGATCGAAAGGAATAGGACACTTCCGAATTATATTTTTGGTAATGAAGAGCGAACAAAGGCCATTTTAATTATCGACGGCACTTATTTATTTATTCAAAAATCTTCCAACTTTCTCTTTCAAAGATTAAGCTATAGCTTACACAAGTATAGCAACTTGATTAAGCCCTTCATGATTGTGTGTGCTGATGGCTATATCATAGAAGTAACTGGACCCTACGGCGCCAGAACTTCAGACTCCGACATAGTAAAACTATTATTAGATAACCATGATGGTCCCATGGAAGAAGCTCCAATGCGGTGGTTTTTACACCCAGATGATGTATTTGTTTTGGATCGGGGTTTCCAAAACTGTTTGCCGGATCTAGAGGAATGTGGTTATAACGCTTACACGCCACCGTCTGTAGGACGTAATGAAAGACAATTAAGTACAATAGCGGCAAATAAATCCAGATTGATAACCATGGTTAGATGGGTCGTGGAAACCATTAATGGCACGATAAAAAGAGATTTTAAAATATTTAGACACAAATATTTTAATATAGCGCTAGGCAACGCAATGACAGATTATAGAATAGCTGCAGCGCTTACTAATGCAACTCATCCAACATATGAAGACAGCAGATTTACTGAAGAGTTTATAGAGATGATTGAAAGAAATAGGGACAGGCCGAACCTATTAGCCGATTACGTCGATGAACATCATTGGGATCGACAAAGAATTGTGTTTACCCGAATGGATGCAACACACCCCAATCTATCGGATTTTCCAAGAATGGATTATGACTTATTAATAGTGTTCGCAATAGGCACATACCACGTAAAACTTGCAAGGTCCTACTGTTGCGAACATATTAGAGGAACTGGGGTTTTTTCAATTGAAGTTTTTAGACACCCCGAAAGGATAAATATTAATAACGAAGAAAGTACATTAATTAGGTGTCGAATCCATTCCAGGCACGTCGGGACAATAACATATTACTGTTATGTTTTATATAACACGAATAGAATTTCGGAATACTGTTGCAGCTGTATTCATGGTCGCCGCACATTGGGCAGTTGTGCCCACATAATAAGCATTATATATTATCTGGCCTGGGCCAGGTACCAAGACGACCTTATGCAACCTGCTGGGTTCTTAGATGATATATTAATAGACATTGAAAATAATTGAAATAAATATTTTTCCCCAACCGTACCGGCACTCGTGCGGTCTGGTTGTGTTTTTTGTCGCGGATCGAATCGCTATCCCACTGCGCGCATTGTTGTTTACGTACTGCCACGCGCTATAGGTGTGCGCCGGACCACCCGGCTCGCGGTCCTACCGTGTGCCTTACGTGATCGCGCCATGGCTAATAACGTAAGTGCTTCACCGCGCTGTGATACGCCCGTATTCAAGAATGATGTACAGAGTCTGTTAAATGATTCGTCGGACATGGATGCAGATGAAGATAGTAAAAATAAGGAGCTGTTAAGAGCAGAAAAACGAGAAAGAGAGGACAGTACTGAAGACGAAGAGGGTTGGACAGAAGTTAAGGGGAGTAAAAAAAAGATATGTCTCGGTAGCAAAAACTCTGTAAAAGAAGAAAAGTATGAGGTCTATGTGTCATCCAAGGAACGCCTTCCGAAACAGTTTGCGATGACACGTATTTTAAAAGAAAATAACATAACAAAAATTAGCCAAGTTAAATATTTAAGTCCTTTTAAAATTTATTTACATAACCAAATTACAAGATGATTATTAACATTAACTAAATTAAATTAAAACTAAGTTAAGCTTAAAAAAGGCCCTCGGGGCATTGTACCGAGGATGCTGGCGGCATTTCCTCGCTGAATTGCAATGCTGATGCGTTGCGCGAGAAAGCCGCCAGCTTTTCGGTCACCAGTTACATCAACTAGACGTTTCGCGATTTCCGCAAATAACTTATGCGCACTGGGACCCCCACGGACCGAGGGTCTCGACGCCAAAGGGCACAAAGTTGTACTCTCTGCCAAGGCCTCCATATTTAATAACTTTCAGATTTTCGGCATTTTCTGCCGCTGCACCCGCTTTAGAAGTAGTCCGTTGGAGGTGGGACGGTGCCAGTGTGTCTACACAGGTAGCGTCCCACACAAGCATCCGTCCCAAACTCCACGGGACCAAAGACACACCATCAGGTCTTTTGCCATCATCTCTGACAATGCCAGTCGGCTCAAGAAGAGCAGGCACATTGATGCTGGCAAGAGACCGGCGGATTATGTCATTAAGTGTTGCATGTCTTGAAAAGCGGCCTGCACTTTTTTGACAACAAAGTCCGTGGTGACCCAGTCGGTCCACGTCCGTGCCACAAGGGCATGTGTGTGGAGTGCATACCGTGACCCCAAGCCGCAGACCAGTCGCCAAACGAAGCGAGGTCGGATCCAGGAAGGTACCGGTATATGGAGAAGGATGGGCATGTAGCCAATGACCGGCCTCTCTGGTTCCGACCGCCAAAAGTCTTGCGCGATCTGGACCTGAACTGCGGCTCAGAATCGATTTGTATGTTAAATCGCAATAAATATCGTCCCAGCTCCTCTGAGATTTTAGGTTGTCTGGAAATTCTTTACCCGGGCAAGCAATTTGAAAAGCATTCTTGGCATCCTCCAAGCCCGCAGTCTCATAGTTTGTGGGCAAAGCCCTTAGGACATTACCTATGAGACGTGACGTGCTATGGGTGGACGACAAAAAGGCTGGGGAAGCAATACTCGAAATTTTGCGGATTCCTAAACCGCCAAACCGAATAGGGAGGGATGCTTGTAACCAAGATGGTTCATTGAGCTGAATATTTAAAATCGTTTCTAAACTAGTTTTGACTAAATCGTCTATTGGTGAAAGCAAATTTGGATGTTTCCAAAAAGGGCTACAGCGAAGCACATAAGTACATTTAGGGACAAAAAGGCAAAACTTTAGAATTATAAGAGCATAATGAGGACTGATTTCGAGTAAACAATTTGCGTGACTTTGGAATTTAGAAATAGTGTTAGTAATATAATCAGGAAAAGATTCTTCAAAGATGGGAGAACCCAGGAGGCAAAGTGACTTTCTGTCTACTATTTTGATATTCGGTGCCAGAAAATTTAATTTGGATTTTAAATTATCCAAACCGTAAGAAGTTTTTTGAATGAAGAGTTCACATTTGCTAAAATTTAATTCTAAACCAATATTTTCGAAATTTGTTTTAATATCTGATAAGTCAGATAGCACAGTGTCCACATCGCCTCCCAGGGTTCCGTCATCCAAATACCAAACGTTAAATTTTGATTTTAAATTTTGAATAATCGGATTTATAGCCAAGCTAAAAATTGCTGGCCCGAGGGGATCGCCCTGCTGACAGCCGACCTCCGAAGAAAGTTCATGGGAACGGTAAATTAATTTTGAAGGTTCTGCGTAGCAGGTAAGCAGGTATTGATAGAGTTCCGGAATTTTGTTCTTAACTTCTTAACCTTTTAAAATACGTTTTCAATTTGAATGTGACTCGGCTGCGCAGAACCTTATAATGTGCAAGAAACTTTTAGAGAAAGGATGGAGGTTCCAGAAGGCTATGCAGCTTTCTGTCTGCTATGGCCTAATCAAGGATGTAGATCTGGACTTTACAGATGAGGAGATTCTTCAAAATATTTCATGTCCGGCCCCCGCCAAGCTTTTATCATTCAAGAGGCTGGACCGTCGCAATAGGGATGAAGGTGGTTGGTGCCCCAGTGAAACCCTTCGACTTTGTTTTGACGGTGATCATCTACCGTCATCAGTACGTGTATGTGATATAAACATAAAAGTTTTACCTTTCATACACCAGGTATCCCAATGTTCCCAATGTTGGAAGTTAGGCCATACGCGAAAAATGTGCCTCTCGAAAAACATAGTTTGCCCGAAGTGTGGTGGGCATCATGAAAATTGCGACACTTTATTGTTTACCTGTGTCAACTGCAGTGGTAACCACATTGCTCTAAGTAAGATTTGTCTAGTGTATAAGAAGGAGAGAAGGCTAAGGGAGATTATGGCTGAGTTTGGTTGCACATACAGGAAAGCCCTAGAATGTTATGTTCCTCCCGAAAATTCTGGTCCCCCCGAAATTGTCGTTCTCCCTCAAGCTCCGGTAGCCGCAGAAAATCGTGTCTCTTCCACACCTTTTGCAGGCAACCTCCAAGCCTCTTTTCATCATAATTTTGCCGAAATTATCCACACTAAGGCTACTGTACACAAAGTGCAGACTACTACTACGGTTAGTGATGACCCTCCAAAACCTAAAGTACAGTCTCCGAAAAATAAAAACAACCCACAAAAAGAAGATTGGATGTTTTGGAATTCAGATGCAGACGATAAAGACTTTCATCATTCACCTGATCATGGAGAGGGTAACGACGAATGTCCATCTTTCAATGAGTTGTGGTCCAGGATAAAGGAAGTTATTTACCTCAAAAAGACTAGCTTAATTTTTAAAATAAGGTGTGTCTACCAATTGTGCCTAGAATGGTTAACCTTAGTGTCAGCGAGTTTTGTTTCAGAATGGCCGTGGATAAAAGCATTAGTTAACTTTTTCATTCCTTGTAATGGCTAACAAATCAGTTAAATTAAACATCTTACAGTGGAATGCCCAAAGTATTAGGCCTAAGTTAGCATCGTTTCATGAAATTTTATGTCAGGATAAAGTACATATTGCTGCCCTTAGTGAGACGTGGCTCGAACCAAAAAGTAATTTTAAAGTTAGTGGATATGATGTTTATCGCGCGGACCGGGATGACTCATACGGCGGTGTAGCTATCATCGTACACAAATCTATTAAAGTGCAACAGAGGCGCGTCCACGTGAACAATAACGGTATCGAGGTAGTGTGCGTTCAATTATTTAACTGTGATCCGTTCGTAAATATTGTTTCTGTCTATTGTCCAACTAGAATCGTTACCACTCAGCAGGATTGGGACAGCTTGTTATCATTATGGCCATCTAAAACTTTAATTCTAGGTGATTTTAATGCCCATCACGTCAGTTGGTCTTATAAAACTGACCACAGAGGCAGTCTTATTCACGACTCGCTTATAGACAGCAACTTTTTTTACTTGAACGACGGGGCACATACGCGAATTCGTTTAGTTGACAACAACTTGCAACAGACTTCTCCAGATGTATCGCTAGTTTCTACAGATATTGCGCTTAACTTTAATTGGACCGTTTTAAATGAAAATCTTGGCAGTGACCATTTAATGATTAAAATCTCAACGTTGTGTACTTCATACCTGCCTTCAGTTATTAAAAGGAATTTTGGCAAAGCAGATTGGACTTCAGATAAAAAATATCTGGAACAAAGACTTTGTCATTTGTGTTTACCGTTTGACCTTCAAAAAGCTTATGATTTATTTTTGGATATTTTGAATGACGCTGCTAAAAAATTCATCCCGATGTTTAAATTTAACCAAAACCCTTCTTCCGATTTTACTCCAAAGCCGTACTGGACTTCAGAACTGTCACACGCTGTGGCTCATCGTAGGCTAGCATTAGCCAAATTTAGGCGTAATCCCACTCCCAAAAATCTTGATATTCTCAACAGTAGGATAAATACATCGCAGTATAATATATACAATTTTATATACAAGTTAATCCGGCAGGCTAGGGCAGTGAACTGGCAAAATATTTGTTCTACAGTCGATCACACTACATCGTCTAGTGAAATGTGGCGCAAAATGAGATGGCTGAAAGGTTACCGTTCACCTAGACATTTTGTGGACGCCCAAAGTGCCATCAATCTTTTGAATTCTTTAACACCAGATTATGTTTCCCCATCAACCCCTACGGTTCACCATAGTAACCCTATTTTAGAGTGTGAGATCTCTATTCAGGAGCTTGATAAATGTATCAAATCTAAGGATACATCTCCTGGATGCGATGATATATCTTATTCTATGATTAAGAATTTACCTGATGTGGGTAAATCTATTCTACTAACGTTATATAATAACTTTTTTGATCTCAGTTTTGTTCCCTCTCAGTGGCGCGACATATCCATCGTACCTATTCCAAAACCTGGTCGTGATTCTAGTAACGTTTCTTCACTCCGACCTATTTCCTTGTTGTCGTGCATATGCAAAATTTTCCATTACGTTTTATTTCGAAGATTGGAATGGTTTTTGGAAAAACGTAACATATTTTCTGCGAACACAGTAGGTTTCCGAAGAGGTAGGTCGTGTTTAGATGGTTTAAGTTGCTTAATCTCCGCAGTTCAAACTGGTTTTTCCGAGGGTTGTTCTACTATGGGTTGCTTTTTAGATATAAATAATGCGTATAATAATGTAAATAATACTGTTTTAATAAATGTTTTGGATAGTTTTAAAGTGGGGTCACGCATCTGTAGATATTTATGGAATTTTCTTCATAGAAGAGTACTCAAAATAAGATCTGGTAATGACTTTATTAGCAGATATTCGGGTAGTGGTTTGGCTCAGGGTGATCCGTTATCTCCACTATTATTTAATATAATTACGTCGGATATTTGTAAACGTTTGCAGAACAATATTTGCATATCCCAATATGCGGATGATTTCGCTATATACGTGCAGTGTTCTTCTGTTGGTGAGGGCGAATGCAAGATTCAGGCTGCTCTTGATCTAATCAACAGCATGTTTACGCACGTAGGTTTAGACATTTCTCCCGCTAAAAGTAAAATTTGTTTGTTTAGTAGAGGTTTTCGTAGGCCGATTATAGATGTCCGTTTAAACGGTACTTTGTTAGAGTTAGTAGATCATGTTAAATATTTGGGATTGTGGCTAGATAGGGGTCTTCGATGGAAGAAACATATAAATGAGGTTCGTGAGCGAGTACTTAAACTGATTAATATTTTTAGGGTTTTGGTAGGACCCGGGTGGGGTGTTCATCCTAACCACTTAAGACGGTTATATATTTCTCTTATTCGTAGTCGTATCGACTTTGGTAGCTTTTTACTGGACAATAGCGCCAACACACATTTAACCAAACTGGATAGATTACAAAACATCTGCCTGCGGTTGATAGGTGGGTTTATCAAAAGCACTCCGATTCACGTGATGGAATCTGAATTGATATTGCCTCCTCTTTTTATTCGCCGCCGATATTTAGCTGGTAAATTTTACTTAAAATCTAAGTGTTACGACTTTCCTTTAATAGGCATATTGGATAAGCTTCATGATCTTTGTAGAAATAATCCTTATTGGAGAAATAAGAAAGAACCACTATTAGTTGTGTCTCACAATGCCCTAAAACAAAAACATATGTACTGCAGTAGTAAAATTGGCATGTTCTCCATGGATACTTGGGTCAGCAATATGGACTTATCACGTATTGTAAAGCCTAGTTTGGATTCGGTTGATAAACCTAAGCATTGTTATGATATACATAATTTAAAATCTATATGTTGTAAGTCTCTAAATGCACAATATTCTGGCTTTTACTGTGTTTATACGGACGGTTCTAAACATGAAAACTACTGTGGCGCAGCCTTCAGCAGACTGGCGTATAATATCATAAGAACCATCACTGAATTTATTGCCAAACATAAAACAGTTGTATTGCAATGGATTCCTTCTCACGTTGGACTGGATGGTAATGAGATGGTTGATCGTTTGGCAAATGAAGCTGCGTCTGATGGGGAATTGTATGCTTGTCCTCCGTGGCATACTGAACTATTACCCCTTGTTAGAGACAGATGTATTCGATCTTGGTCAGAATATTTTGATCAAAGATCTTTGACGAAGGGCATTTGGTACAAGACGATTCAACCATCTCTTCCACGTATGCTTTGGTTTAGCGAGGGCAGAATGAATAGGCAAGAAGTTGTGATGGCTTTGAGACTCCGATCCGGCCACGTTCCTCTCAATAGTTTTGGTTTTATGATGCGCAAAGTTGATTCACCTAATTGTGCTGTTTGTGGAGTTATAGAAGATGTGCATCACATCTTGACCGAATGTAGTCGTATTGGAGTCCAAAGACGTGAAGCTTTTGACAATAGTTTTAATGTAGGCTTCTATAATAGTGTTCTGGCCTCACCATTGTCAGATGAGGCCAGATCACTTTATCATATTATTATTATGGGTACAAGGTTGCGGGTAGGCTAGTTTGTTGTACTTATTGTATTCAATAATCGGGGTGACATATTCTGTATAGAAAAAACCCTGTAAACAAATAAAGATTAAAAAAAAAAAAAAAATATTTTTCCCACAGTATTTGTTTTTTTTTAAATAAGCGACTGAAAAAATTAATAATCTGAGACAAAATAGGCACATTCAACTGTAAAAAGATTTCACGACAAAAGTATCTTGACATATGATTTACAAGCTGTGAAATATAAAATTTAATACTTGATAGGTTCATATAATCGCTACTTATATTTATTATTGTCCTATGATTATTATTAATATATTTCTGTTGAAAAAACTGATAAAAATAATAAGTTATTCATTATTAATATATTGCTGTTGCAAAAACTGGTAAAAATAATCAGTTATTCATGATTTTTCCAATATACTTTGTTAGCCTATAACTTTTATATCCCATGGATATGGGCATAATTTTTTCGGTGGGGTAAATTGTGCATTTTAATAAAGCTATTGATACCAGATTTGTCTAAATCGACTCTGGGTTTTTGGTCCATACATTTTTGGACCATCACTTTTGAAATACACACATCAACACGGTCTAGGGATATTTCATACTCAATTAAATAACTCGAAAAGTACTGGCCGCATTGTAATCTTTCATACACCGATTTGTTTGTAATTTATCTCAGACTAATTCCAAATTCAAATTTTTGAAAATTCTTTTGTTTCGGTGGCATAAAAATGTCTTGATGTGTAGGAGAGGGAATTTTCATTTGTGCGAAATTTAGAAAACAATACGAATTACGTTTAGTTACAGTTTTTTTTCATTTTTAAACGAAAGATAAAGTTAAAATTGAGGTATTGTAGCCATGCAACGCCAACATTTGACGAGGGCGGAGATGTTACGAGCTGTGGGAATGCTGGAAGCTGGGTCTGTTCAGCGTAATGTTGCTGAGGCCATAGGGACCCACCAAAATGTAATTTCAAGATTGTGGACACGCTATCGTGCCACAGGTGAAGTAGCGGAGAGGCACCGGGGGCCAAGTCGCATCACTACCCCCAGACAAGATTTTTGCAAATTACTGCGCGACCTCAACCAAATGCAACGGCGACTCAATTGGTCCAAAGGCTGCGAGTGGAACACCAAGTGCTTGTGAGTGACCAAACTGTAAGAAGGCGACTGCATGAAAGCAATCTACGCTCTCTTAGACCACTCCGGGTCCCACCTTTACGGAGAGGCAATCGTGGACGACGATTAGAATGGGTTCGGAACCACGTGGACTGGGGCCGTGAGCAATGGTCCAATGTGCTGTTCACGGATGAATCCAGGTTCGGCTTCCATCCAGATTCACGAAGGACGCGTGTTTGGCGAGTTCCTGGACGATGGAGCCGTCTTCAGAACCCTCAGGAAGTTCACCCATACCAAGGAGGAACAATTATGGTTTGGGCAGGAATTCGTCTTGGAGGACGGACGGATCTCGTTTGGGTGCGGGGCAATATGACGGCAGAACGATACGTCCAACAGGTGCTGGGGCCCGTAATCTTGCCCCACAGAACACAAATGGGGCAAGATTTCCTGCTCATGCACGACAATGCCCGGGCACACACGGCGAGAACGGTAGCAGCTTGGTTACATACACACAATGTTAGGGCCTTAGACTGGCCTGCTCAATCGCCAGATCTAAATCCCATTGAGCATGCGTGGGATATGCTGCAAAGAAGAGCTCTGAAGGAAGTTCCTGAAAATCTGGCTACAGAAGATCAACTTTTTGCGCACCTCAGAAGGACATGGGACAATATTCCGCAGCAAGACATTGACAACCTTGTTCTGAGCATGCCGAATCGTTGCCGATGTGTTATGAACATCATGGGCGCTTTCTCTGACTACTAACTTCAAGTTTATAAACACAAATTTAATGATTTTTCTATTTTTTTCAGTTTTTACTCATAAATTAAAAGTTAATTCATATACGGTTTCCGTCTATGCTTAATTTTTTTTCCATTAAATCCTGAAATTTTAATCGAAGTACCTTAACCATTATTAAAAAATGGTAGAATATTAAATAACGTATCTTTTAAATATATACATGTCATATAAATAATTAACACATTGATAGTAATTCGCTTTTTTAAAAATATCCCTAGACCGTGTTGATGTGTGTATATACTGGCCAAGAGAATGAACGGCTTCCAGATGAACCAGATTTTGGGCCAGTGGGAAATGTTGTAGTCCGGCTTGCTAGAGGTGTCCCAAGGCATATAAATCATATAATTTATTTTGATAATTTTTACACCTCTGTACCTTTAGTTACCTCTGTACCTTTAATTTTTACACCTCAGTACCTATCTTGCCAAACAAGGAATCTATAGCCTAGGTACTGTCCAATCTAACAGGCTAGTGAACTGCAAACTGCCGGACAAAAAAACAATGATGAAGAAATCTGTTCCTCGTGGAACTTATGAAGAGCAGATGACTGAATTTGACGGTATTGATTTGACAGCAGTTATTTGGAAGGACAATAAAGTTGTAACTTTTCTATCTTCGTATGTTGGAGCTGAACCTGTGGGCCAAGTAGAAAGATTTGACAAGGCAAATAAGACTAGAATTAAAATTTCATGCCCACATATAATAAAGGAATATAATGCCCATATGGGCGGAGTGGACCTAATGGATAGCTTTATAGGTACCGAATTGCAATGAGAAGCCGAAAGTGGTATCTTCGTATCTTTTACCACTTATTGGACATGACGGTAATAAATTCTTGGCTTGTGTATAAGATTTAAAAACAACTGAAGCCAATTCATCAGTTCTAAACTTATGTCACTATAGACTGGAACTAGCTGAGGTATTAGCCAAAGTAAATAACTCATTTGAACTCTGCAACAAAATAGGAAGGCCAAGTACCAGCAACAGTGTTGAAATGGAAATACCAGCAAAGAAAAGGAGAGGACCAGCTCAACATATTCCTCCTAAGGACATAAGGACTGATAATGTTGGTCACTGGCCTGATAATTGTGTTCGCAGCAGATGCAAAATGCCTGGATGCAAGGGATACACGCAAACAAGGTGTGAGAAGTGTGGAGTAGCTCTTTGTCTTACCACGAGCAAAAATTGTTTTAAAAATTTTCATATGTAGTTATTGTCTAGTGAGTGCATGGTGTTGTAGTTCTGCAACATATGGTTTTTAATAAAAATAGCTATGAAAAAAATATTTACGATTTTTTTTTATTATTTTTCCCTGAATCAGCATATTCATGGCTCCAAAATATATTTTTTCTGGGTCTAAAAATAAAATCATGCATTTAAGGGTTAAGAATAATATCAGATGGACGCTCTGGACAGAACAAAAATACCGGCATGATCTCAATGCTCGGTAAATGGCTTTACTCAGAATCGCCAAGGCACCTTAAAAGAATCGAATTGATTTACCCAATTGTTGGTCACTCATTTATTCCCCCAGACAGGGTATTCGCCAAAATCGAAAAGGTTTTAAAAACTAAGGAAGTCATTACATCACCAGCTGAATATGTGTCCGTATTGCAAGAACATACAAAATGTACAGATTTAGCATCAATTCCTGTATATGACTGGAAGACTAGTTATCAAAACATTGTAAAGCCTACTACTAGTTGGCATTTTGCTTTCATGAAGTGTTAACGAGTTTTTATTACCCGGACTAAGACTAAAATGTATTTGTACAAGGTGAAGTTAACTATCGGGCAGAAAACAATACAAAAATGACGATTACTATTATTATTATTACGAAAATGCTGTATTTACCTATAATTGTTTGTTACATTTAGTTCTTTATTTTCTGTTGTTTCTTGTAATATATGTAGTGTTTATGAACGTTGGTAAATCTAAATAAATAAATAAATAAATAAATAAATTACCAGGAAAAAAAAAAATTACTATGATTCACCCTAATATTATTCAACCTAATAAAATAATTCCGAATGCTGCCAAATTACAAGATGTTTTGAAATTATTAAAAACCCATTTCGGTGATAATTGGGAAACCTTGGACACATTAATTTTTTATAAAAATATTAAAGAAAGAGCACAAGAATAACCGGAAAATATGATTGAAAGTCCTGAAAGCAATTACCATAATACCTTGTCTGACTTGTGTGAGCCTGGATTTACAGAAAATAATAGCTATGTGTAATATTTGAATAAGAACTATGCAAAGATATAAAGTTTTAATTTCTTTTATACATACTTGTTTTTATTATACCTAATGCTAATACTAACCACCATTAATCCTAAAAAATTATTGTGGATGATCGTTTGTAGTTAACAACAAACTATGCATTAACCCATCCACGTCTAATTTTATGTTGCTTGCAAAGTCCCCTAAAACGTAACGAGTCAACATCAAATCCCAGTTTAATGAATTATGAGTTTCAAAATCAACTTTAATGTAACAATTTTATTTAATCTACTTTTTTCTATGGCTATATTGACAGTTCTATTTTTTTCTTCGGTGTTATCGTACTTACTTTCGTAAAAATGTTATCAGGTACAATTAGTACTGTGCATTTATTAAGAAATAAAGTAAAAAAATCCTTCCTCATTTTTTTCCGAAAATCATTTTAGGGGTTTTTGCAACTACATGCCTCATATAACAAAATCAAAATTTTGGGTAGTGGGTCGTCATAGGGGCCCATCTTTAAAATTGCCTTGCTCTAAACCAACACTACGAAAGTTTAATATCTGACAAAAAAACGAGACAATACTATTAAAACACAACCAATCATTTGAGACAAAACAAAGCAAAACTACAACAACCTGAATTTCACAAATGTAGGATTGAATAGAAAGGAACTTATATTTTTCTTTACTTTACTTTGAGCTAACAAACGATCCTACCAATACAATTTCCAAGAATTGGCAAAATAGGTTGCCAGTTGACTACACAGTAAACACTCGCTAAAGTCACGCCTTTACATCAAAGAGATTGATCAGTGTACTACTAACTCAAAACCGACACGCATGATTTACCACATGTGTAAATGTGGACGAACGCAAAAGTTTTGTTTTTTTTTGAGTACGCAAAAGAAACATTGGGCTTGAAACTTCCTAACACAAAACACAAACATACACACAAATGATTTGCGGCATACTGAGAGTGTAGGCCACTGCCAACACTTTCTTTATGCCGCAAATAATTTCGAATTATCATTACCGATCACAGAATAAGGTTATAGGCAATTGTAACCGACATTGGTTGATGAAAGTACATTAAGCCAAAAAAAGTGCTGCAGACGTAATAGTAATTAATAATTTTGGCTGGTGACACAGAGCACTTTTTTGACTGGTGACAACGATTTGAACGATGACACATCAACGATGGATGAGAAATGTATGTAGTGGTGTAACTAATATATTGGTATTCGTTTTAGTAATATCTATGGATTCACGTATTAGTAATCCGAGGAATTCTCTTCAGCTAATATTTAATATTCACATAATCCGGATATAATAACAATAATAATAACATATTTATTTAATTTGATAACATTGGTCCACTGCTTAATAAAAAACTTATTAACTAAGGGTCAGTATTTATTTATTACAATTATTATTCATCCCGCACACCGCGGGCGCACGAGCCGCACGAGCGAGAGCACAGAGTGTTTTAATACCGGTGCATCATGTTGTTCGTCTAGGGTTTTCAAAATACTGTTGCTGCTAGCGCTCATTCTGCTTATTATGGATGCGTTCTTTTTCCTCATAATAGCATAAAAATTGTCAGTTCGTGCTAAAACATGCTAGACGCGCTGCAGAACCGGGGTAACATCAACGGCACCCTATTTTTTTTATTTTTTTTGGGTGGGAAATCATCATATAACTTCTCCCGCTCTGGGCGGAGCGGGAGGGTGTGTCACCAGTATTCCTTCCGTTGCCTGTGTTGCGGGGGCCTCGGTGACCCATAAGTACCTTCCCGCGACACCGGCAGGCATCAGCCCTAGTGGACCCCTACCTTTGTGCTGACGACATCTCTTTGAAGCGCGCGTGGAATACAACGCGCCGTCGACCCGGGCCTGGTCCTTACCGGACGGTGAGCTACCCATTGCTCACCGTCCGCAAGTCCGCGCCTATGGTGGCCGGAAATCCGCCCGGGATTCCCTCAACGGCACCCTGAAGCCATTATTATATTACACACACAGAGCATCTCTAAAAGCTGTCCACGTACAGTTAGCCCACAAACTGCCCGTGTCGAACGCTTGACAATAAGCTTTAAATAGAGTTATTTTTTGACTTAGTTACTACAGCGAGGGAATCTGTGAGCCAACATACTGCATCTGGCTGCTAGTGCTCTGTGCTCACGATCAATATCTACCTGATCTTTTAGGTCCTATGTGACATAGTGTGCCAAGTATTTAAATTGGGTGAGCCTTTTAAGTCGTCGTTCGTTGAGGGATATTGAGAGCTCGTAATTTAGATGTTTCCCAGGAGCAGCAAAGATCAGGTATTCACTTTTAATCACATTGTATAACCCGTGCGGCCGTGAGTAGCCGCATACCTTTCACAGATGCTCAGCGTCTTCCTGATTGAGCGTAGCTTATATTTTTGACGCTAGTGCCATCTATTTTGCACCCAACTGGTCTGCTGCTTAGGTGATGTTAACCCCTACACTCCAACCTGTACGCTACAGACAGAACTCCCCAACGAACTTGGTTTAACTGGTTAGAGTACCAGTACTGGAACAAACCCGTCAATTCAGGTGGCCAACACCAGCTCCCCCGAGCTTCGCCCAAAGGACATTATATGACACAAATGCTTTTAAGAGATCAAAGGAGTAAGCATACACCGGAGAACTTCTATCCTTATAGTATTGGACCGTCTGCTTTATACTGAGGATAGCACTCTCAGTGGAAATTCCAGGCCGAAACCCAAACTGTGCGTCATGTAAAGTTATCCATTTGTCAAGTTCCTTATCAAGCAGACCGTCCAACACCTTGGCAATTACAGTGGCCAAAGATATCGGTCTGTAATTTTGGTAATTTGCCTTGTCCAATACATCCCCAGTTTTATTTTTCACGATTAGTACCAATATTGTTTTCAGCATATCAGAAGGAAGGTATGAGTGGCTAATGCAATGCGTGAAAAACAGCGCCAGGACCCTGTACCCCGGCACACCTGAGGTGCTTGATACTGAGACCATCGTGACCTGGGGACTTCCCTTTAGCCATTTTATTTATTAATTCAGCTACACGCTTGGCAGAGAAACGGATCGGTTCAAAATCATGATTAGTCTCCACATCGATCATGAGAATTTTGAAATTTTTTATAGGCAGTAAATATATGCGCTACCAGTTGCAAAAGTTGGTGGCTTAAGAATATAGAACACATATTTTGCCTGCATGCAAAATTTTACATTAATACTATGGGTACTTACTTTTAAGATGTAAAGAATATACAGAAAATATCTATGTTCTAATAGAATTTTTAAATTAAGACAAATGTTAAGTACTTAAAATATTTTATTTTCTATAATTTGTTACAACAATATTGGTGTAAATCTCTAAGATATTTTGGCAGTTTTTGTATAGAAAATATGTCAAAGCACCATTTATGTTATATATTTTGACATTTAAAAAGTAGTTCCCTTGTGGTCGATACACACGCAGTCGCCAGCGATTCTATGACGATTTCAAAATCTCACGTTCCTGACACAGAAACAAAATCACTGCGTGTGTGTGCATCCAGCATAACATAATAATTATATATTTTGTTGTCAAGTACAAAAAAATAGTAATTCCTTCTATACTCAGTGATACAATCTGTAACCAGTTTTTTTTTATTTTTATTAAAGCGTCAACGTGTACATACATGTGTACAAACACGGAACACTTCGTACACGTACTTGGGTGGTTGAGATGAATGTATGCCAAGAACAAACTTAACATTGTATGTAGTTCAAAAATTTCCCAATACATTTCAACTGCAAATATAAGTTTGTACGCACAAAACTGAGTGATTTACCAAGACCATAAACTACTTATAGGTCTCCCAGTAATCTAAAAGTAAATTCTGTCTCACGAAAGAAGTCCCGTGGCAATAATTGGAACTAATTTTGACACGCATGTTTTCGTTGTCAGGTGGTGTTATCGTGTGTGGGTGCTATTGAGATTTTTGTTAATTATTTGCTGAGCTTAAGATTGTTGTTTATAATGCCTTTTTTTTTTGGGTGGGAAATCGCCAAATAACTTCTCCCGCTCTGGGCGGAGCAGGAGGGTGTGTCTGACTCTTACTGACTAAAACCCACCCGTATTCCTTCCGTTGCCTGTGTTGCCAGGGGCCTCGGTAACCCTTTGGTACCTTCCCGCGACCGGCAGGTGTTTATAATGCCTAAAGTTGTAAAAAGTGCTGGCCGGGAAATGATACTGAAGGTAAAGGAGTTTTGTGAAGCAGAACAACGGAATCGTGGTGTTTTGTTACCAATAAACAATGTTTGCAAGAGAGTTGCCGCCATGACAGGGACTAATACTACTACTTCTACTTATTTATATCAGCAATGTGGTTTTTACTATTTTATTTGTGATTTTATATTCAATATTTCATGCATATTTTATTTTGTTATTACTTTACAATACTTGCATACCCATGTGACGGTTAAACATGGAGAATTTTATTACATAAAAAAAACATCAATGTATATTTTCACTCATGTTTGCAAATAAATAAATGAATGAAAAAAATGAAATGAAATTAACATGTAAAGTACAGGCCGCCCCTGCCGGGGTCGCGGGAAGGTACTTATGGGTCACCGAGGCCCCCGCAACACAGGCAACAGGAAGGAATACGGGTGGGTTTTAGTCAGTAAGAGTCTGACACACCCTCCCGCTCCGCCCAGAGCGGGAGAAGTTATTTGATGATTTCCCACCATAAAAAAAAAAAAAAAAGTATAGGCCGCTAACGACATTTCTACGACTCCGCTTCACCCACCATTCGTCGCCCTGGATGTTATATGTAATAAGGTGCAATGCAAATAATTAATCGTGATATTGGTGGTATTAAAATATAGAATTATGATAAAACATATGTTTTATGAACTGGTTATGAGGTCTGTAAATAGAGCAGTGTTTAGGAAGTAATAATAAATTTTAGCATACACCTACCGTGTATGCTAAAATGTATTATAAGTTAAATAAAAAATGTGTGGTCTATTTTTTATTTATTTACAATTTAGGTAACTATACATTAACATTATATCACTGCTTATTATTTGCTCAGTGTTATCATGAACATAATGAACGTGAATCCCAATGTTATTACCGTCTTTGACATTTGACTACTACTTAAGTTACGTGCCTCGGAAAATTGTGAGTTTAACGAATTTTAAGAAATTCTTGAACAATACTTTTGATAAACGGTATGTCGTGGGATGGAATATCAGTAGAGCGCTTTTAAAAAAAGTTTAATATGTCATTATAGCTGGTCACATATTGAAAGCATTTGTTTGATATTACAGTCCAGTTATGCTCGCTGGTTAAACATTTTTCTGATTGAACTTTCATAATATTTCGTAGGTTACACTCAGAACGGTAACATACTTTAAACAAAGTTACTGAGGGATACGCCCATCCACCAGTCTTTAACACTTTGACAGCCGGCCGGTTTTTAACACGCATTCTCTTGTATCCCGGGCATTTTTTAAGATATAGTAAGATTAAAAAAAAGAATAACTGTAAGTGCTTTAAGCATATTTTTTCTTTATTTCTCTTATGTATTATCTAAACTATATGAAAGTTGATCACGTATTCCGTACGTAATCGGCGTCCTGTGGAATGAGCGGCATCACGTATTGATTACGTGATTGGCTGTCAAAGTGTTAAGACATATTAATTGGTGAAAATAAACATTTTGCATAATGCCGTTCTCCATAGAAAAAAAAGGTTATGTCTATTAAAATTTGTCATTATTGTCAGGTAAAAAAGTAAATTGTTTGGTTGGCATGACATCATCTCCAGAGATTTCGTGTCCTATTCAAACCGACTTCATTTTTAATAGAAATTTAATAAATAGCGATGTATTCACACGTGAAAACTAAATCCAGCATTATTTTTATGCAAATGTAATTTATTTATACACCACTTCACTGCACAAGGCATTTTTAAATATTTAACACGCAAAAACCGGTAAATAATAGTCGACCACCGCTGTTGCCTACTGCGGACGAACTAAAAGCGTCAGCGGCGCAATCGGTAAGCCCCGCCCACCGCGGCGCAATCTGCTTTGGGTCATTTTTTAAAGCTAGGAATGCTTCCATGTTTTTTACCGTTCACTGGTTAAGCTACAGTTACGAAATGCTTTAGCAGCTATTAAATGGAATAATCGGACACTCCGCCCGAGCTTCTTCTTCAAATAATGTTTGGGGCACACTTTTAATAGCTTTCGGCATATTTAACTTTATAAATTCAGTAATATCACGACAAAACAACCAGAGAACCCGAATGTAGTAGACACTGACAATCGAATGACATTTCAACATGACGGCCGTAGTTCCAATTTTCGCCATTTCAGAGATATGTTGGTAGGAGTGTACTATTATTTGTGAACAGATAATTAATTCCTAGCATATCTGTAGCCTGTGGTATCGTTGACTGTTCGTTCGTGTATGTTGTCTTGTCTTACTTTTTTGGCTTTGCTTTGTGAAATAGATGTTTTTATTTAACACAATTTTACAATGTATGGACAGTTTGGAGTATTAAAGGAGAACGCACAATCATCTGTGAATAATCGCTCTTATTGATGATCGGCTCAACCACTGTGAAAAGTTTCACTTGTTTTCCTATAATGATCAAGAGTTGAGTTTCCCGTACACAGCAAGGTTGATTGGAATCAGTTTTCCATCTTTTATAACCTCTTTGGGGTGCAGAAACAGCGAATAAGCGCTATTCGCTGTGTCTGTATTCGTCGGCCAACTCAACGATTGTGTGGATTTTGGGTTTTCGGCAAAGATGTGAGTTGTGGTCAGTTTAACAAGTAAATATCTCAACCATTGAGATCGTCTCAGCAGGTTTCAACAAGCTTTTTAATATTTTCTCCATGTTATTAGTTTGCGTTGGTCTGTACTCTTTTGTTTTTATTCCGATGTTGTGGTAATTGAGTCCTAAAGTCGAAGCCACTAATTGAGCTTCAACCTGATCGAATCAAATAATGTCAAAATAGAGGAAGGCACGTAAACACTCGATGGAGTTGCGTTTTCAGCACAATTGAAAACGGTATTTTTGGAACAAGCACAACAATGATGAGGCTCCACTATGGCTCTAAAGATTATGTTTACAATAGGTAACAACAATGACTTTAACTGGCAAAGGGACAATTTATTAGACATTTCTTTACATTGATTATTAGAAGTACATCACCAAAGTTCATCAACATATCGACGGTCTCTACGTACAATCCTTTAACTACAAATGACAAACTTTACAGGAGAGCAATTTAAAGTTTCAAACACATGTAATTCAAGTTCTACTTAAGACGCTGACAACACCTAAACCGCGGTCACTGTCAGATTGCATAGAAAAGAAAGAGAAGCGCGATGACACAACGCTTGTAATTTATTGCAAAATATGAAGCAATTATCTATTTACTCAAAATTGAGTTGAGTAATCGAAAATAAAAAACAGCCAAGTTCTGCATTCAAATAAGACGTTCTTGTTATTAATTAAATACGTAAGGTCTGTTGATATTTAATGCAGATATTTTGGATTAGAACTCAAGGTAAGAGGTTAGTTTAACGTTAGATTGTATTGAGTTGTTTTTTTCTAAACGTGTTTTGGTAACAACCAAGTTCTGGGAAATATGTTCAAAATTAACATATATTTTTTCTGCTACCAAAAACTATACAGATTTGGCAATTTTTTTTCTTAAGAGCACCCTATTTTGGTCAATTGGGTGTTGTCAGCGCCTTAACAGAAAGTTATGAAATTTGGAATACAGGTTTCATATTTGATCTATTTTATAAAAAAAATAACTACGACTTTTAAAAGGCCTTTCGAGCGTATTATTTGTCACTTACTTACTTATACAGCGGAATCATACTCGTGGTAAATAATGTAAGTGGTACTTATTGAGATCTACGCCGGAGGTTTTTAATTAACCAAAGTCGCAATTGCCATTTAGGAAGGTTTACGTGGGGATCATGGTACAAACACTGTTATAAAAAGTAGATAAGTGTTTGACTCACTCAAAACAGCATCATCACAAGAAATAAAAATTATTTGCATTATGTTTTATTTCGAAGGAGGCTAAATGTAAACAAAAACGTTGATTTATTTTTACTATACTTATTTATTAATCGACAGTACGATGCAACTTCTGTATTTATATCTGATTTAATCAGTCTTGTTTTCAGTAGTGACAATTTTACTGATAATAGTAATCTTTTATAAAAATATTGAATATTTTTCAAAGTGTTGTTACATTAACACATAATCAAAAAAAGTATGGATACATAATGTATATAGGTACCTACCTAGCAAATAACTTTTTATACAAACTTATAGCTTCTGTTCTTACACAATTAAAATATATTAAAAAAAAACAATAACTAAGTAACAAAATCACATTTTCTTACCTAATTGTGGGTGATTAATAAAACTTTAACAAAATGAAGACTCTTCTAAAAAACATTAAAACCAAAAGCATTATTTTGGAGTAAAAAATTAGCAAAGTAAGGAACAAAACCATTTTTAGGTCAATTGAATAATTGCAAAATCTATTTCCTATCTTTATCACACTAAAAATTGTTTAGGTAAGTACTAAACTGCATAACTAACTGAGAAATACTACTATTCTGTATCGGAACTTGAATCAGGAACAACATCACAAGAGACAAGAGAATTATAAAATCCATGGTACTATGTTATGTTTTACCAGGAATTATGTTATGTTCACAAAGATACTTAACACGTTGGCGGACAGTACTATCTCTCTAGTTGCAGCTACTGAGACACTACTTATTTTCATACATTGCCCACGGGCGTAGTGTCACAACGCATGTTTAAAAAACCATATGTTATGACAGAACGAATATAGGCGTAAACGTCGTAAGGCGTTCTGTCACATAGAATATTTTTATTTGTAGGTATATAACAGTACGGTCTTAGGCGTATACGCTTATATCCGTAGTGTCATATAATATGTTGCAAAATACTATGCGTTGTGCACTTACGCCTTCAGGCGTCAGTGTTGTGTGCGATAGAAAGGTAGTAAAAAGTAGATTTAATAAGGCAAAACGTAGTTTTATTTAAGAAACAACATAATCAATTTACAGTTAACTTAACAGTTACTTCTATGTAATTATTACAATGGCACAAAACTTAAAGTAAACTAAACGCAAATCAAATCTTCTTAAATTAACATTATTATAATTATAATCAGTCTTATACTTTGTACGGAAGGAACTGGATATCACAATCAGTTATATTCTAATCAGTTTTATTGTTATAATTTAATCAACTTATTAAACAATAAGATATAAAATTACGAGTATAATGAATACAGATTTTGGAATCAGTACCACTGATTCTGAAATATTTATTCATCAGTCCTTATACTTTCATGGTAAATTTCGAAGCAAGATGGGCATAATGGAGGTTTATCTGGACATCCTTTACAGCGATAGCTCGTTTCCCTTCGAACTTTGTTTTTGGTACAAACTTTGCACTTTAGGAAGGCAAACTTTTTCTTTACTCCAGGTCGAGACGGTACTTGCTCTGGCCAGTGACCACTCATTAAATTTTCAGTTACAGAAATGTTTTCCGGCTGAGGAGCAGATGAAGTACTAGGTCGGAAGCGCCTGTTATCATGAATGCTGTTTTTATTGATCATGTCTATTCCTTTTATTTTCAGATTACTGATCCCAATCATTACCTTAATCAATTCCTCTCGGTAGTTTACGTAATGATATGAGTGGACATTGTTTTTCTTATATTTTTTGAATATGAAGTATGCATTCCACACCGCAATATCCAGGAAGTGAAACAGTACCTTTTTATACCACCTTATCGTTTTCCGAGGACATGAGTAGTAGGATACCATTTGATCGGACCTATCAATACCGGACATATATCGGTTATAAAGTTCAACTTCTGCAGGTTTCAATCTGGTCTTGCCAAATTTATTTCTCACTTCCACAATCGAAGGGTGTATCTTAGTGGTAATCATCAAGACTGGACGTTTGTCCTTCCACTTCGAAACATACACTTGGTCCTTGCGTGCCCACACGTGGTCACCTTTCTTCAGCTTTTTCTTTACAATGGTTTTTGGATTTTCTTTACGATTTGAACGCAAGGTACCGGTACAATGAGTTTTCAGGTCAACCAATTTCTGTGATAATTTCACAGAATTATAGAATTTATCCATGAAAAGATGATGTCCGCGTAGCAAGTATGGACGCATTAACCTCAGCTTTTCTGTTTTAGACTCAGACTCACCCATGTCTGATGTCGTCGCTTCCTTTCCCGAATACATCTTTACATTTAGCACATAGCCATCGTATGTAGTTAGCTCATAGAATTTGATGCCGTAGCGAGCTTTTTTCGACTTGATGTATTGGCGAAAGATCAATCGACCCCGAAACAGAAGAAGCGACTCATCCAGTGACAGCTCTTCACCAGCATTGTAAATTTTACGAAAGTTTAGTGTCAAAATATCAATGAATTTCACAATCTTATTTTCTCCCTTTGCATCTAATTCCGATGCACAGATGCAGCGCAAAATTTGCTCATATCGTCGTCCTGACATTATAAAGCTAAATATGGGATGATAATATAGTGCATCGGATAATGAAAAGAGACTTCTTTGTTTAGGACATTTAATGTGACCCTTGAGAAGGGTAATCCCAAGAAATTTCATCATTTCCTCACAGTTGGTTTCACGATACCTATACTGTTTTGCGGCTATGTCTGGTATGAGGCCTATTTGTGTTGCATAGAGCGTTTCCGTAATTGTTGGTACAGTTTACCAGATATTCTATGTAACTTTGTGGGAATACAAGATGGAAAAAGTCAATAACATGGTTCATGCTATCAACATTTACAGTTACACCACATTGAGAGGTATCAAAATTAAAATCGGGTATATCCTTTACCGTTTGAGACTATAGTTCCTCTATAACAGGTGTGTCTGATCTCCTAGAAATAACACTGACAGGGTTTAGCTGATCAGAGGGCCCTAGTGACATGTCAGGGTATTCTTCGTCATTCGAAGGCAGACCAGTTATCAATGGAACAGGTTCTTGTATTAGGTCAACAGGGTCATCAGTATTTCGTGTGAGCTCAATATTTTCACGATTTACGTCGAGTTGAGTCGAGTCAGAACATGATGTTTTGTTAGCATCATCATCTGCATCACTAGACGAAGAGGATGTTGACTCACCAGATGATATAGCAGCTGTAATCTGTCGTATGCGTCTTGTTTTTGAGGCCTGAGTTTCATCCTCTGAACTCGTGGATTCGGCACGGGATGGTTGATATTCATCGTCAGATCCATAGTCGCCATCTTCAGCAAATGGGTCTTGACTCGATTCAGGGGTAGAAGCTGCATCAAATAGGTCTTGAAGTCGTTTTTGTTCTTTTTCAAACGAGTCTCGAGAAGACATCTGCAAAAATATTCGTTACAAATTTAGTACGACAAAATCGTATTCACAACAAACATTAGCAACGTAAATACGTTGTTTACATATGCAACTACACTAGAATTAGTATTTAGTATGCATAAAACAATAAAATTACTTTGAAAACCAATAGTACTCACTTTCTAAATAACAATTGCGCACGAAAACATGTAGAGCGGCGTAGTGTGCGTAGGGAGGGGACTATAAAAACATGAAAGTGTGCGTGGAAGTACTTTCTTTGACGAATTTTTGAAAATAGTGTAGTGACAGTACGAAAGTCGTAATTATACCTGTGGTGACAGTACAACATGCCGTTCTTTATGATAGTATGGAAAATCGGTCGTCGTGTGGCGTACTGATTTTATGGAAGTAAAAACTCAGACGACGACAGGCGTACTGTCGTATCACTTTTAGCTACCTAGACGCCTGTGGTCGTTACTGTCCGCCAACGTGTTAAGATCCATCAATTTTGCATTTTGGATTGGTATAGGCTCAACACGTCATCAGTTTGATTTTGACGCCTCCTGTTTTAACTTCTTCTGACAAATATGCGATGGTATGTTTCATTAAATGTATTTTTGTATTTAAGAACGTGAGGCTCGGACGAGGATACATGAACTTCTCTGATTCTGGACCACATTATTTTTATGTTTCTGTCATTTTTTGACCAATTTTTTCCTGTTAGTAACTTTTTAAAATCTAAAATGTCATCTCTTGCAACTTCCTTGACAATATACGGACTTCCAGTCTCTTTGGCCCACCTGACCAATGCGAACCATTGATCAGGCGTATATATTTCTTTATTCTTAGAACATCGCTCTATTAGAGCATGAATACTGTCATTTTCGTTTTGAGTGTGTCCTTTTTCTAAAAATCTATGTGTGATATTTACCTTAAATTCTTTGGCAGCAATTAGATACATCATAAAAACAATTCTGTTTCTATTTTGCCCTCCGCAATTATCTGAGTATAAGTTTATGGTTTGTATGCCTTTTAAGGATTGATTCTTAATAAAATCGTAGACACAACTAGCCACCTAATTCGCGCCTCGTTTGGCAGTGCCCTCATGCCACATATAACATGTTCTAAGTTTCTGAACCATCTCGAAAATAGTCAAATTAAAAACATTTAGTTTTCTTTTATGCTTGTTTCTGCATGAGGAAAAGAGTGTACTTATTGAAAGTCAAACGCTGCAGTTATGGTTGTGCTGGGTGAGTTGATAGCAGAAAGTTTATCCTCATTTTTGAGGCGACGAGCCATGCCCTTATTTTTCAAATGTTCATTAAACTGTTCTTGAATTTCATGATTAACTGACTTCGGTTGGTTTTTAAAGGCAACGCAAACGTCGCATTGATCTTTCTTAGGTCTGTGAAACTCAATATTGAAATTTTCATTAACAATGTCGGTGTATTGCCTCAACGTTTTAGCCTTATTCGACTCTGTCTCTGATACCCACTGATTGTAGAGTTTGAACATCTTAGCCATGGTTAATTCACCATCTAAGTATAATTTTGAGGATTCCTTACGTGTATAGTGCGACTCCACAGGGGTAAGTGATTGTACATGATCAGAAACGCTTTTAAACATTTCATCTTTCTTAATTTTAGGGTGATTGTTATGAAATCCTCTCTGATCAGAACCTATAGAGAGCCCTTCGCCTTCGGTAATTTTTTTCAAAGCTGTTCGTACGACGCCGTCACCAATAGCAAAAGTGTTTAAAAACATCTTTTTGCACACCGTAACTTCATCGTGTCTTATACCATCTAGAGATTTTGGCAGATAGTACTTGACAGAGTGTCCGTTTCGACCGCGCGGCCACGGCGAAATTTAAAAAAAAAAACCATGCCATGGTTTTGTAAAAATTTGTAGAAATTGATTCCCAAAACCATAAATTTGTCAAAGTTAGGGTTAAAAAGTTATAAGGGTTTAACCGTGGCCGCGCCATTGAAACGCGGAGAACCGCGCGGCCACGGAGATCTTTAAAACTAAGCGTTGCAGAGACCTGAAATTTAGGG
The DNA here is from genome assembly GCA_905333075.3 of Atethmia centrago. Lineage (NCBI taxonomy): Eukaryota > Metazoa > Arthropoda > Insecta > Lepidoptera > Noctuidae > Atethmia > Atethmia centrago. The sequence goes on from HG995368.1 coordinate 19,887,125, forward strand.
CAATAACAGATTCAATTTGTAAAAAAAATGTAAAAATATGGAAAAAAATCCTAGGTTTATATTTTAGGAGCTATAAGACTAAAAAAACTCCATGGCCGCGCCATTGAAACGGTGAAAAACACGTTATCGCCGATATCTCGCTGAAAAAGCATCGCAGAGGTATGAAAACTTTTGTAATACCTAGATTTGAATTTGTCGAAATATGTAAAAATACTACAAAAAATCCTAGGTTTATGTTTCAGGAGCTGTAAGACTAAAACCTCATGGCCGCGCCATTGAAACGGTGAAAAACCACGTTATCGCCGATATCTCGCTGAAAAAGCATCGCAGAGGTCTGAAGTTTTTTGTAAAACCTAGATTTGAATTTGTCAAATATTGTAATAATCCACAAAAAAATCACAGGTTAATATTTCAGGAACTGTAGTACGGTATCGCATAGAAATAAGTCGTGATTATCTATCGAAGAAAGTAAGTGTAAAGCGAGTTTTTTTTTGTAAACAACACCTATTAATATGTAGAACTACCGATACTAGGCAAAAAACATTTTTTTTTTCGGTTTTTATAACTTTCTATACGTCTTGAATATTTCGATAGGGTGACCATGACTTTTTGTTTACAGAAAACTTTCCACCTATCGTTTTAGAAATTATGTCTCAAGGATTCTAAATTAAATTAAAATGACACGGATAAGATAAAAAACATATGTTTATTTCTTTTAAATCATATAAATCACAGATTATTTAATTATACTAAGACATTTATATTTCTTTCAAAGTCACAAATCACAGATTATTTACTTACACTAAAACATATATTTCTTTCAAAGTCACAAATCACAGATTATTTACTTACACTAAGATATATATTTGTTTTAAAGTCACAAATCAGAGATTATTTACTTACACTAAGATATATATTTGTTTTAAAGTCACAAATCAGAGATTATTTACTTACACTAAGATATATATTTGTTTTAAAGTCACAAATCAGAGATTATTTACTTACACTAAGATATATATTTGTTTTAAAGTCACAAATCAGAGATTATTTACTTACACTAAGATATATATTTGTTTTAAAGTCACAAATCAGAGATTATTTAGTTACACTACGATATATATTTCTTTCAGTCACAAATCACAGATTAGTTACTTACACTAAGATATATTTTTTTATTCATACGACCTGCCAAGGACTTGCTGGAACATTTGTCGAAATCTTGCAAAAAAAAATGACATTTCAAACCACAACTATAAAATGAGGTATCAATATTATGAGGTGCCAATATTTTTGAGATTTCGACCGGTTCCTTGGGTCATGAATAAAACTGGTTGCCTATAGAAGCTGTATAGTTTTAAAATACCCTGTTTTTTATTATCTTATTCATCATCTATTAGACCATATGTTAAATTATGTATTGTCAGAGGTTGTTCAGAACTTGCGTGCGTTCCGGTTTTATTATCGTCGTAACAAATCATTCTGGAATTATTTACTAAGCAATGACACTTGTAATGACCAATTAGACCTACAACCGGGGGGACATATTCCACAGCACCTATCAGTCCATATTTTTTTTGCCTTATTTCGATGTAATGAGGTATTTCTTCGAGCTTAATTTTGTCTGTGCCATTGAGATCAAATAAAATAATATTACTAAATTCGTACGTAAATCTCTGGGTTTCGTTATTGCATTTTAAACAGATTTTTAAATTGAAGTCATCAATAATGATGGCATCTTCTAGTCCTCCGATTCCGAATAAATTTATGATTTCCATATTGATTGATAAAAACACTATGGTTCTTTTTGAGTGGTTGGCGCATGTTTCGATTAAACATTCTTTAGTTACATTGGCACTGTACAAATACTCTAAAAGTATGTGTTCAAATATAAAAGCCATATTACTATCGCATCCATATGTATTGTTTTCGCTTTTGTAATATTGAGTAATGATTTCCTCTCGTAGTTTATAAGCATTATTTAAATTTAACGATTCTGCTAATATTTTTATAAATCCGCGGATTAATTTGTTTGTGCATGTATTAAATATTTGTTTAATGTGAACGTTTTGTTGATATGCGAATGCTAACAAAAAGAAAACTGAATCAAACGCACACGTGTTAGTAAAGTTCATACTTTTATTGATAGAATTTACTAAATTCCCATTTCGCAAAAACAATACTGAGATATTCTTCGCAGAATATCCCTCTCCCCCCCAGTTTTCAGTATACGAAGGCTTTTCTGTAAATATGGAATCAGAAGAAAATGATTGTTTTTTGTTCATTTTCATTTTCTTACACTGCTTATTTTTTTTTTTTATTAACTTCCTTTTTCGGCCCTTGTTTGTTTGCTTTTTTGTATTTGCTAGAGTTATGTTAAGATTTGTCGAAGCTATTTTTGTCTCTCCTAATATAAAATTGTAGTGAAATTTTATAAATTCATCCACGTTGTATTTATGTAGGCGTGTTTCAAATAATAAGTGTTTTAAGGTTTTGAAATAACTTTCAACAGCTGAAGATGTTGGTGACTTATTTTCTGATTTGTAAAAAGGACACATGACATTGCTCCATAGAGGCAGTTTGATCATTAACCTTTTAAGAGTTGATACTAGATTGGGTAAGTAATAGTCATTTGGTTTTTCTGTTTTGTTCTTTGTTTGATCCAACATTTTTTCTTTATTTACAAGTTCATCAAACCAATCTAAAATTTTGTCATCGTCAGTTATTATAACATAATCATCAGAGAAATATTTTTTGTCGTTTTCTTCAACTGGGTCTTCTATCTTGACCAACAAAGATTTGAGGTATTTCATAGAAATTTTACAAGTCTCATTGTTTGTGAATTCATATTTGAAAGTACAAATTTTTATAATATTACAAAGCACATTTTTTATTATTTCAAAGTTTTCGCACTCTTTTATAAATAAAATACTGCGAATGTAAAACATTTTAATATTTATATCAACGTTATCAAAGCATCGCAAGTTGTATACGTTTTTAACAAAATGACTTGTGTCTAATCTTAGGAATACTTGAGGCAAATTGTTACTTTTACTCATTAAAACTAGAAAAGATTGTCGTAGATAGTCTCGGACTGTTTGAAAATTAGTAAAAGTCTGAACGTTTGCTGCTATTAACGCTGAAGAGTCGTCAGTTACAATCTCGTGAGGAGCAGTACGTACTTCGTTGTGCCATCTTTTCAACCATGACAATATAGAATCCGTTGTGTGGTTATCCGTAATCAATTGGAAAATTGCTGTAGACTTAATAGTTGAAGACGTTAACATAGCAACATAGAGGAACATCCGTTTTGTTAGCAATGATCCATCTGGGAGTTTGATCGTTCGGAAGAATGATCCAGTTGCATCTATAGTCATTGTGACATAAGGAATTTTCTCCATATACGCCTTGTAGTATTGAATTTGTTGCTCACACCAATAGCACAGATGGAAGCTCGGTAACAAGGTGAACTCGCGAACGAAATTTTGGTATGTTGCCATTATCGACATCATGAGAATGCTCATGATTGGATCAGAGTGCAACCGATCACTTTGCCTTTTCTCGTGTTTCACTTTCCTCAAAGCTTCCATCGTTGGTAGCACTGGACAGTTTACAGTATCATCATCTTTAATGACTACGGAAGCAATTTCTTTGTGAACAACTGTTGCGGGTTTATATTGCAATTTTTTCGCTAGTTTTCGTCTTTTGTATGGAGTGAGCTTCGTCTTCTTGTTTGGATTGTGTGGCATTCTACTATTATTAGTATTAAATAGAGTGCAGGTCACTGCCACTATTTTATCTGTTGCTGCCTTGCTCGTTATTTCTGAGACGCAACTACATTGTGAGCACACTCCTTTAATCAGAACATTGTTGTCTTTGTCGACCCGCTTAGTTTTAAAAACCCATGTGCATGGAAGTCTTGTAGATTCCCACAGTTTCTCTCGTAGTAAGCAGGCCCATTTGTACTTTGGCAGTGTATTGTACTTTTTATGTGTTGAGGTAGTATTAGGATCACGCCTGGCGTAATTAACGGAGACGGGTTCCACTTTCTTCCAGTCATATAAATCCAGTAAAAAAGTGAACTCTTTAACAGTTTCAACTTCTTTTGAGGTACATTTCACAGGTGAAGAAACTGTGCTTTGGCACGAAGGAGAAGTTGAGGTGCTTTGTGTGAGTGAACTTTCTTCATCATATCGTTGGCCAAAAATCGTCTTGAAATTTCTCTTCAGTCTCATGAACAACGAATACGGTGTTATTTCATTGTTCAGTTCTTGAGCAATAGTTATAAATATAGGATTATTGTATGATATTTTTTCATTTCTGCAAGTAGCTGCATACTTAAGAAACTTGTTATTCAGCTGCACCGCATCAATTTTCGGTTTTCTACCTCTGACCATGTTTCTGTAATTATAATAATAATATTGACCAACTTCTCTACTTCTAAATCTTTTGTTCTATACATATTTGTTTGACCGCCTGAGAACGATTATCCAACAATCACGTAGGTAATAAAATTATTTATTGTTTTACGGGTTTCAAAGACCTGGCGGCTGCCGTGCTGATAAAAAGAACAAAGAACAAACATAATGCTACTCTTTAAGGACACAGCGCCTCGGCAGCGCCGAAACTACGGTTTGTCTTTAATGGATTTTCAGCTTTATGCTCTAGAGAATAAAGTTGAAAATCCATTGGGGACCAAACTAGTATCGGCGACGAGCTTGTCGTAGTCTTTTAGAGAATAGCATAGCAGAATTCACTGAACTAAACAAAATAACGCTTAGGTAACCATTGCTCGCAGACTATCTACCTACGCCCCGCTCGGTAAACAAACAAAAAATACTTATTTTTAAATATTTTAACCATGTATTCTACAAAACTAAGCCTCAGTAATATCTTTGTTTGTTAGAGAGGATTTTTGGTGCCAAAGAGTCTATGTTTTTTTTAAACAGTAGCACTTTTTCCAGACTTACCTAGCAAATACACAATTTAGACACCTTTCCGCATTAAAATATCATCACGATAGAGCGACCAGTATTGAAATAGGTACCTAAGTACACAGTATTAACTGGTAAGAGAAGACAGTAATTAGCATGATTTACTTACCTTGATAAGAAGTATTAATTTGAAATCGTAAGGCTTACACCTTACGCTTTCGAAGTTGTAACAGCAGAACGTAGTTTTCCAAAGATAACTAATGTCCGAAACAGTGCACAAATCAAAGTCCGAGGAAATGTCAAAATTTTAAACACCAACGAGCAATCCGTGCGAATTAACTGAAAGTAAAACGACGACTGATTAACAAAAAAGCCTTTAGAGTTTGGCGGGAAGACGGGGGGGGGGGGGAGGCCGGGTTAGACAGCCGGCCTTCGTCTCCCACGCTGCACCCGCGTTCCGTTCGCTCCTGTGTACTGTAGTGTGTGTGGCCTTATGGTTAATTCCTTCAGGGCAATTCAATGTCGTGTTTTAGTACACAATTATTCATCAATTAATGCTATCTTACAGCTTATCTTATTTTTTATCTTATCCGTTTCATTTTAATTTAAGTTAGAATCCTTGAGACAATTTCTAAAACGATAGGTGGAAAGTTTTCTGTAAACAAAAAGCCATGGTCACCCTATTGAAATATTCAAGACGTATAGAAAGTTATAAAAACCGAAAAAAAAAGTTTTTTTGCCTAGTATCGGTAGTTCTACATATTAATAGGTGTTGTTTACAAAAAAAAACTCGCTTTACACTTACTTTCTTTGATAGATAATCACGACTTATTTCTACGCGATACCGTACTACAGTTCCTGAAATATCAACCTGTGTTTTTTTTGTGGATTATTACAATATTTGACAAATTCAAATCTAGGTTTTACAAAAAACTTCAGACCTCTGCGATGCTTTTTCAGCGAGATATCGGCGATAACGTGTTTTTTCACCGTTTCAATGGCGCGGCCATGAGGTTTTAGTCTTACAGCTCCTGAAACATAAACCTAGGATTTTTTGTAGTATTTTTACATATTTCGACAAATTCAAATCTAGGTATTACAAAAGTTTTCATACCTCTGCGATGCTTTTTCAGCGAGATATCGGCGATAACGTGTTTTTCACCGTTTCAATGGCGCGGCCATGGAGTTTTAGTCTTATAGCTCCTAAAATATAAACCTAGGATTTTTTTCCATATTTTTACATTTTTTTTTACAAATTGAATCTGTTATTGCCCTAAATTTCAGGTCTCTGCAACGCTTAGTTTTAAAGATCTCCGTGGCCGCGCGGTTCTCCGCGTTTCAATGGCGCGGCCACGGTTAAACCCTTATAACTTTTTAACCCTAACTTTGACAAATTTATGGTTTTGGGAATCAATTTCTACAAATTTTTACAAAACCATGGCATGGTTTTTTTTTTAAATTTCGCCGTGGCCGCGCGGTCGAAACGGACACCTTGACAGAAAATAATCTTTTTGATAGGCCTTCTGTTGTTATGCGTCTCTTGCCGATTCTTTTACACCAACGAAGCAAGAAATCCCACTGCTGCTCACGATTGCCAAGAGACCAAAATTGTTTAAACATTGCGTTTCTTACATCTTCGCCTATTTTCTCCTTGCACTTTAATCGACACTTATCATCGCAAGCAGGCAATATCAACTTTTTAGATTGTGCTTTTCCATTTCGACTGATGTAACTTAAACCCTGATTTTTTAATTGTTTTCTTCTGCTATCTATCCATGCCGATTTGTTAACCTTACGTATTCTACCTATATCAGTTTTCTTCTTAACTTTTCTTTTGTTTTTCGTTAATTGATTTCTATGTTACTAACATCGGCATCGTTTTCTGTCATCTCATCAATACTGGTTGGTACATACGTCTGGTCACTCATAGGTGAAGTGACACACATAGATGAAGTTGGGGTGTCAATATGAAATGAACTTAAATTTTCTGATTCAACATTCTGCATAATAGTTGAAATAGAAGGGAGTACTTGTATCCAAAGCTTGCTCAGAATCATGAAAGGCGTCAATTTCTTCTATAACTATATTTGTGTCTGCATCGTGTGACGTTCTAACGATAATTTACTGACAGTACTGTGGTTCTGGTTCTGTGTATGTAATACGAGGGCTGCACTAAAAGTATCGGGAATGGAATATTTCCACTGTTCCTGTCATATTAAAATCTTTTTAATTGAAAATTACTTGGTTTTAAAAATCGAATACCATTTATTTATTTATTTAAAAAAAGATTCTCGGTCTTGTCACAAGGTTTTGTCAAACTTGTTTAGTCGTTGAGAAAATGGAATTGAATCGAGAAAATTCAAGAGCGATTATTTATTATGACTTTCGAAGTTGTTTAACACAAAAACAGTGTGTTGACCGGATGATTTCTGCATTTGGTGATGAAGCCCCATCCAAAACCACAATTTATCGCTGGTTTGCTGAATTTCAACGTGGACGTGTCAAGCTCAGTGATGATCCCCGTCAAGGTCGTCCAAAAACTGCAGTCACCCAAGAAAACGTTGATGCTGTGCGTAAGCTGATTGAGGAAGATCGACATGTGACATACCGCGAAATTCAAGCAACTTTAGACATTGGCATGAGTCAAATACAAATAGTCTTGCATGAACAATTAGGTGTAAAAAAGTTGTTTTCCCGATGGATACCGCATTCGCTCTGTGAAGAGCAAAAAGCGGCTCGCGTTACTTGGTGCGTCAGAACTCTCGAAAGATTCCACGCAGGATCCTCAAATGCTGTATACAACATCGTATCAGGTGACGAATCCTGGATATACGCGTACGAACCCGAAACAAAAAACCAGTCACGAGTTTGGGTGTTCGAAAATGAGTTAAAGCCAACAAAAATTGTTCGTTCACGGAGTGTTGCAAAAAAAAAATGGTGGCCACGTTTGTCTCCAAAACCGGCCATGTTACGACTATTCCTCTTGAGGGACAAATAACGGTTAATGCAGAATGGTATGCTAGCATTTGTTTGCCACAGGTCGTTTCTGAACTCCGTAAAGAGAACTGCAACCGCCGCATCATCCTCCATCACGACAATGCGAGTTCTCACACCGCGCACAGGACAAAAGGTTTTAGAGCAAGAAAACATAGAATTATTAGACCATCCGCCGTACAGCCCCGACCTAAGCCCTAATGATTTCTATACTTTCCCTAAAATAAAGAATAAATTGCGTGGACAGAGATGTTCATCACCTGAAGAAGCTGTGGACGCCTACAAAACGGCCATTTTGGAGACCCCAACTTCCGAATGGAATGGTTGCTTCAATGATTGGTTCCATCGTATGGAAAAATGTGTCGAATTTCGCGGAGAATACTTCGAAAAGCAATAAATACATTTTTAAATAGTAATGTTGTGTCACTTCAGTTCTTGTTCTTTTTCAGTGCCGCCCTCGTAAACTCTTCTGTAATAATTCCAAGTTCAGAAAGAAATTTCTGAACAATTCAATGGCGCCGCATTGGGATGAGCGACAGTGGTTTGATTGGCTGACTGCGAGCTTACAGGCAAATTAGTAAGATTAAGGCGCGGTGAATAGACGAAGTTTCGGTATTTGAGGGGGTGAAGCAGATGAAGTAGGGGACGAGTAGTCCCGCCTACTGCGGGGTGCACCGCGCGAATTTTGCCGATACGCAACGTCCGTTATTTATAGAAGCGTAATTTCATTACAAAACTTAAAGACGCGGTTGGCCCAGCGCGCCGCTCTTTAGCTTCATAACGCTATGACCAATGGGCAGTAGGTTCAAATTTTATCAAAACCATAATTCTCTTACTTTTTAAAATCTACATTTTCGTGATTTTATTTTTAAATTGTGTACATATATTTGTTTTCTTAATTTTAAAATAATTAATCAATAATTGTTATTTTATAGAAAAGGTTATCGAGAAACGAATAATAAATAATTCATAAATAAACTGGCTTAGGCGCCACCTCCACGAGCAAGTGTATTGCCACGAGTCCGCCCTGCTATCATCAAGTAATCTCCACGAGACTACTATTCTTCCGCCTGCATATCATCGCGACTCGCGACCGTTCGTCGCGTGACAGCAACCACTCGTTGCGAGTCGCGACGAATTGCCGCGAATCCGCAACAACTCGTTTCACAGTTGTCTCCACACGCGCGGTAGGGCTTAGCGGGGCTCCCACCAGCAGTGTGATTCTGTAAGACCTCACTCTAAACATCGAATCTGAATCCGCCGTGAGTTTCTTGATTGGCATTCTAAAAACTAGGTTGATACACTAGCGCTGCCCTTGCGAGCGTGTCAGCGAGTTGAACTAAATTGACCGTGAGATTTTGACAGATAAAGTATGAGATGACGTAAGAAGTGGCATTCTGTAAGGTAATTCCCCCGTCACTTCGACGTTCCCTTCGATCTCGAACCCGATTCAAAGTGTCAAATAAAAAGCATCTATTTTGCGAGTGAAAATAGAAGAAATACTGTAAGAATAGCGGTAAAATAATATTTTTTATGTCACAGTGTTGAAAATCAGTACAATAACTTTAAATTTGCGGTTAAAAACTGCTCTTTGGGCGTTTGTAAAGTGAAGCGATAACAATGGCAAGAATGTTTTTGTGTAAATCTTTATTAGAAGAGGCTCATGCTTTGGATAAACTAGAAAAGCGTCGACAATCTAACCAAATTCGAAGTTTATCTTTACTAACCCGAGATGACGACTATGTGAGCGTATATAGATTGTCAAAAGAACTAATTGACCAACTAGAGTATGACTTACTGCCTCTGATGAAGCCCACAAAACGTCGAGGCAAAGGACTTTCAACACGTTTAAAAGTAAGTGCTTCGTTTTACTTTGCATAAAGTTACTTTTGTAAGTATTTACACAGTTTATAGCTGATAGATTTGTAACAAAGTACACCAACATAATTTATCGCTTAAAACTCATGAAAACACTTCATAATAAGGAGTATTCCCTTTTAGTTGTTTCCCTGATAGCTACGTTTTGATATTAGTCTAAGGACCCTATATTTATAGTTATAATATAGGTACTCGGTATTATTATTAGGCATGTAAATAACAAAATTGGTCCCTATTTTGTTTTGACTAGATCTAGATTACCTATTTAGGTTTTTTATTGATTTATTGTTTCACAGATATTATGCACCTTGTCATTCTTGGCTAATGGCAGTTATCAAAAAATAATAAAAGAAAATATAAGAACATATATATATCGCAACCATCAGCATCTCGTTGCATAAATGAAATAGTGGAAGCTCTTAATAATCCGGCAATAGTTAAACATATATAAGGTTTCCTCAAAATATACAAGAAAGACAAATGTTAAAAGAAAGGTTAGTAGGTATATTATAATTAAAGTGACCTTCTTAGATTTTTACTTTTTTGTGATAGTTAATCATGTTAGTGGTTACTTAAAATTACAGGTTCTACAAAAAGTTTGGCTTCCCAGCAGCTCTTGGGTGTGTTGATGGCACTCTGGTGGCAATGAGAAAACCAGTAGAGAATGAAGAACGCTTCTACTGCCGCAAAGGATACCACGCAAGAAATGTGCAATTGGTAAAATGGATTTCAATGTTGTAATCTATTACTATTAGGTATTCAATTAGTCTTCTTAATATTTCTTTTTTTACATTTCTTTTTTCAGATAACAGATGCAGATCAAAATATTTTAAATGTGGATCCAACATAAATGGTGGAGCTACTCATGATAGCTTCATTTTTAACTATGGTGTTTTAAAAGCCCACTTAGAGGCATTAACAAATGCTGGTGAAGAAGTTGTTTTGCTTGGTTTGTTAATCCCTCCTTCAAAATATAAGCCTAATTAGGTATAAAAACTACATAATTAATTCCTATTTATTGTTACTTGTGTCTTGCTGTGCTGTGTCACGCTGAATAATCAATAATTCAATCTGCCTTTTCTGTCTATAATGGGCCACCAAGATACAGGCTGTGCCTAGTTTGGGGCCCACGGCTACTTCTACTTAGGCACTCTTTTAGACTTTTAACTATGATTGTTTCTGTTTGTATGTTTCCTAACTTGTGTGTGTCAATAAATTGATTAGATTTATTTATTTACTTATATTTTTTTTCAGTTGATTCAGGATATGCTCAGCGCGCCTACCTTATGACGCCAATTAGTGGTGCTGAAGATGATTCCCCAGAAGCTTTCTACAATGACCGTCACTTAACTGCTCGTAATTCAGTAGAGAGAACAATTGGTCTCCTAAAAGGACGATTTAGGTGCTTGTTAGTACACAGAGTGCTCAGTTATCATCCAGACGTAGTTGCGAAAATAGTTATTGCATGTTGTGTTTTGCACAACATGTGCAATAGCGCAGGAATACCGGCATTCACAATTTCAGAAGAAGAGAGACTAGAAGAGCTCCAAACAATTGCTGCAGCTCAAAGGAGGCAAAATAGGGATTTGTAATCTAACGCCGATTTAGCTCTAGGGCAATTACGTAGGCGAAACTTAGTAGATAGGCTATGGCGTTCACGTCATAATTCATTTATCGGTGGTTTCGTTTAGTACAATCATGTATTCTGTGGTGTGTGAGGCGGGTTGTTACGTTCTCCAGCGGAGCGATGGTTGGGTCATGCCTCGTGCTCGTGATCGGGTGCCGCCAGTGGGAATGGGTAGTATATTGAATTATAATAATTGACTATGTCTGGATAATAATTGAGTACCTTTGTCATACTCACTCTAAACGTGATGATCACGGTAAACAACATATAGCTAACACAGTGTCGAATTTGCAGTTTTGGCCGCCCTAGGCCCCAGGCCATGTAGTAAATACCAGTCGCCCTTTTCTCAGCACCCATCATATAGACTACCTACATAATTAATTTTACTTTATTACCAACTTTTATCGAAATCGATTTAGAAATATAGTTAACTATAATATCTGCTAGTTGCCGTGCTATATTTGCCGAGGTTTCAGGGATAATTGCACATTTGAAATGGTTTTAAGTTTTATTTATGTAACTACAGGTTTACTACCCGCCACATAAGCGCAGCAAAATCATGAATTAAATCTTCGCAATCCAATTTCGTTAAAAAAACAACTTCTATGTTAAGCAGAGCAATATCGTTTTTAGGGTTCCATTGTAAACAAGGAACCCTTATAGTTTCGCCATGTCCGTCTGTCTGTCTGTCTGTCACCGCTGTAGCTCAGACACGTTTAGTACTAGAAAGCTGTAATTTGGCATATTAATCATACCGGCAAAGTGCTAAAATAAAACCTTGAAAAAAAAAAATACCATCCCCACATTACGTGCAAGGGAGGTAACTTGCACGTAATGTGGGGATGATATTTTTTTTTCTCGTCTACCGCATGGTGTGGAGTATCGTTGGATAGGCCGTCCAAAATTATTACGGGTCTGTGAACACCACTTTTCTATTCAAGGATCCGCTTGCGTAATATTAATTAAAAGGAAAGCTATCACAGCTAAGTGGGCTTTACAAGTTAACGAGAAGTAGTCGACCAACTTAAATTTGCAGTTGGAGAATTGATTGTGGCATATATCGATGTATGGGAGAACATGCTTTTCAACTACAATGTAAAGTTTGTTTTTGGGATAAATTCATCCCAACTTCCCAACTACGGAACCCTTCAATGTGCGTGGTCCGACACTCACTTGGCCGGTTGTTATGCTTTTTCTCCGTCATTGTTGCGCGGCGGCGTGATAGCGTTCACGAAACTCACGAGCGCGAGTATTTTAAGGCTCGCGCGTATAACAATATTCTTCCTAAATCAGTTTATGTACGAAATACCTTGTACATTTTACATGTACGAAAAAATTACTTTACATTGTATTTTGTTATACATTACGTTATACATATCTATGTTATTTTTATACACACAATTTATGATTATTGGTATACGATGCGGTGCAGTACGGCCCGCCATAACGCGCGCGAGCCTTTAGAATCTAAATATTCTACTTTCGAGTTATTTCTTGTTACCATCAGTGAATTTTTTGTCACGATTGGCCGCCGTAGGCCCGGGCCTACTGTGCCTTAGGGCTGACATGAACTAATATGAACATAATTATGTAGGTGCGATAATAAGTCTGCAGTGTCAAATTAAACGAAATACAAACAAATCACCAATGGACTTTCAAGAAAACTGCAATAGTATTCGTTACGTGATAAATTCACAAGTTAAAGCCCCGCCCTAAAACACACACTGCAGGATTTAACTCTAATGATAGTTAGTTGTTTTTGTAAATAGATAAATATAAAAGACGGAGGTCAACAACCCTTTCTAAGTTTTCTTTCGCCATTTCTTTCTTGGAGAGGCCTCCCAATTTGTGAAATGGTGGTAAATTCAATAGATTTCTATTTTTAGCACATCGGGAAATGTTTAAAATCAAACCAAACCCAAACTAATCACCAATGGACATTCAATAAAACCGCTCTAGTATCCGTTTAAAGTGTTTTATTTATTATATTAACTAATATTACTACACCCTATCTCTATTCATAGCCTCTGCCAATGCTTGCAGCCACAGCTTCAGCCAAGATCCTATCTCTCTCTGCACTCCTTTCATCCATGGCCCTTTCTCTTTACGCACTCCTGTCCAGAAAGGACTGCAGGATTTGTGCATTTAGTCGCTTTATCTCCAGCTGCTGTTCTTCCACCCTCAAGAATCTCTCAGTAGTGGTGGAGAATTCCGTTCGCCGTTTAGATGGTGGAGGAGCAGCAACTAAAGACGTGTGACGTGATGCTGAAAAAAGAACACCGATTACTTTGATGCATAAATAAAAAATCTTAAATAGCAGCTTTTCGTTGTCATTCGTTTAAACAATTAAGTTTTGATAGTTATTTTTATTTTGTACTTACACACAGAACCAGCACCTCGACTTGCACGAGCCATATTTGACCTGGGGCGGCGAGAAGGGGAAGCAATTGACGTTGCGTGACGTGAAGCTAAAAAGATAAATATTTACATACATAAATGAAGGTTCTTTAATCTCAAGTTTTTCTAACTCGAATAGGTATAAAATAAAAGTACAAATCAACTCAGATAATATATGTTTATGAACTGAGTTCATCATTCAGCAGAAATTACCAATATTTGTTTTAACTTAGTCAAAACTTATTTTTGTTGCTTAATCTAAGTGGCATATTACGTTATTTTATTTTTTAAACATGTTAATGTTCATGGTTGTTATTTAAATTAAGAAAATGTAAAATGCAACTTCTTTAAAATTCTCCATACAAAAAGCTGATTTGCGATGCTAACCTTGGTCCATTGCTTGTAATTTTTTATTGTGCTACCTAAACTATTTAGGCGCACGGCTAGTTCCTCCCACTGGCGTCGACTTCGCTCTCTGGCATTTTGAGTTCTCAAGAAACCCTTTGCCATGCCAGGGTTTCTTTCCATAAACTCTACCACAGTTTCAACCTGAGCCGACGATGAGTGAGAAGAACGTATCTCATTTGGACTGGAATATTATTGTTGGATTAGAAAACAATATAAATACTACTTAAGTAATATAATTTTTAAACTTCACAACCATAAATTTAAACTTACTTCATGATTATTATTCACAATTATTTTCGGCAATAAACGATCAAATCAAACACAAACAACACAACGCAGACGCACTATCAAAATATTGTCTGTCTGACATTTTTTTTTTCGTAAGGGAAGCATAGATTATATATTCCTGGCACGAATTTAGAGTTTCTGTTTTTTTTACTTATTAGCTGCCTCAAATTCCTTTTCAAATAAGAAATTTTAACATATTACTTAAAATTCTGTGCCAAAAAACTCAACAATTGTGTCAAAAAACTGTTGTCGATAAAACTTTACTAACATTTTGTTGAGTGTGGTAATCACTACTCACTCCGCATAACACTTCACTTCGCTCGTGACTAGGTGATGACTACAGAATGCAAAATCGTGTGCGTTACCCAGGCAAAATGTTTTGCTTTAGAGAGATGAGACTTAAACAAATAATTAGTGTATCATGAGGAGCAATTTGTTTACTAATAGCAAAATTTGTTTGAATTGTAGTTTTTAAGTTATTTAAGAAAAACAAATTTTGCTGGAGTAACGTTTGAAACGTTACCCAGGCAAAATCGTCTTTCAAAAATTAGTTTCAGCACGGAACCAAATACATGAATAGATAGCTTTTGTTGCGTAGTAAATGTTTATAAATAGCAAAATTTGTGTGTGGTATAGTTCTTTAGTTTTTTAAGATTTTGCTGCGGTAACGTTTTGGGATTTCCCAGATCTCGAAAACGGCTCAACGCAGAAGTTTGAAAAAAATACCAATAAAAGACCTCAATTTGTTTAAATTTGTTTAATCATTAGTTTTTGATTTGGTTGACGTAAACCAATGTAATTAAATGGTTTCAAAAATCAGAAGAAACGGGTTTGCAAGTAAACCAATACACTTATAACCAAATAAACAGCTGTAAAAAATACCCGTGGTTCGACGCTTGTTTACATCAGAAATATTAGATTTCATACTTTACACATTAAGAAGATAAAAACAAATTTGATTTATTTTAGACTGGTCGTACTTTAGCGATCAAATACGCAGTTCCCATAACATTAAGAAACATGGCATACTTTAAACAAATTAAAATGATTCCTGAAAATTCCTTCCTGTTAATTGCAGCTTTGAATTACGGCTCTAATGAAAGTTATCTCAAAAACAAGATTATGTCAGCAATTCTCTAATGAGCCGACCAAATTGAAAAGGTCACATAAAAGCGACCGCACCATACATAAGCGCAACCATCTGAAATGAACAGGATAATATAGATGTTTTGTTAGTACAGTTGAATACAAAAGTTTTCTGGTCAGGTTAGTTAAAATAATAAAATGGTTAAGATTCATTATTTTTATTTAAAAAATCAGTCTCATACAAATTATATGTATTGCTTTGCCTTAGCATCAACATTTTTAGAGAAAAATCACAGATAAGTTATAACCTACTTACTTAATTTTAATATTTGGATACATTAATAGTTTGTACAATTTTCCTTAGGAGGTACTAATAACGTAGGTTGATAGGTGGACTCCATTTCACCTCGACTCACAGTATGGCATTTTAATATGAGTTTTGTTACGTGTTACTTAGAGTGAATATTTTAACATTACATGTGACTGCCACAGGTGGATAACCCGTGAACCAATCATTGTCAAAGCGTCGTAACCTTCTTTTAACTTAATGTTGAAATATCCACTCTAAGTAACACGACATAAAGCTCATATTTCAATACCACAGTGTGACTTGAGTTGGAATTGAGTCGGCGTTGTGTGTGTAATGTGCAAAGCACATTTAATGTTTTTTTTTACAAAATATGTATTATCAGCTTGCCTATATTTCTTGCCCTTATGAGGGACGGTTTCGAGCATATTCTATAAAAAATGTATATAATCATAAAACTTTTAAATGAGAAAACAACAATATAATAAAAATCTTCCAACAATTATATAAAAAATAAACAACTTTTACACTTATGTACCTATTTAAAAATATAGGAAACAGTACAGTTTTTATCATTAATAACTACTAATATCACTCATAATCACAGATTCGTACCTAATTCAATAAAATTTGTGTGGTCATTGGGACCGTATAAAATTATGTGTTTTATGCTTCCAGTCTCTAACGTTTTAATTACCTACACTAATGAATATATAATCAAATGTGGCATTATGGAGTTTTTGCATTTCTGTAGTTTACAGTACAGATCATCGTAACATTCATATTGTTGAGTTTTCGTTCTGTAACAGTATGCTCTGTAATGTCCAATCAATGTGGAACTTGATGGTGGGTCAAAATCAATTACTGCCAAAATCATATACTGTTGGCCATTTAACTCTATATTAATGGGTATATCATTCAGGTTAACAGACATGTCATGTAGTTCGAAGAAAAGTAATGGTTTTAATTCATATGTAAAATATACATTTCCTGTCTCGCATACAGGACACAGTGAAACATTATCATTATTAATACACGATGTGGCAGATTCTTCCAAGAAGTCAATACCCTTTTGTGTTATAATATTTATATTTAAAGATATATATTTACAATCAATTTTCTTTGGTTGTAATGCATTTGAGCATGTGTCATTTGAGCAACACCTCTGTCTGGTGGCAGAAAAGTATATGTTGCTCATGAATACCTGTTCTAAAATCATTGTTATATTACATTCACAACTGATAATATTTTGCTGTGACTTTGTTTTATCAAAAAGGTCAATCAATAGTTTGTCACGAAGTTCATATAATCTTTTGCAAGTTTTTCTCGTATTAGATAATACTTTTATGAATGTTGTTAAACCATCGCTAGCACTATTTAACTTTTCTCTGAAAGCAGGCCTGTCTTGATAAGCTACACCGAATGCTTGCGCGAGGGAATCAAAAGCACAAGTGTTTGTTATAAGTACCCTGTTTTGGTGTACATAAGAATATGCGACGTTACCATTCTGTAATATGTATATGGAGGTAGCTTTTTTTGATTTAGGAGTGGGTATGGTAAGTCCCCGCCAGTTTTCAACTTCTATAGGTTTATTTTGAAAAATTGATTGAATATCAAAATCTGACGTATCAGTTAGGTTCTCTTCTTCTTCTTCTTTTTCAACTGACTTCGGTGCAGAATCAGATATAATTAACTCTGCTGAGAATGAATCTCGTTTTTGTTCGTGTTTGTCTCTAATTTTTACTATTTTTCGTGAGAAATACTCATAATTTGTTTTGCGTTTTTCCTTTTTGTTTCTTAGTTTTAAGGCCTGTTCTTCTTTGTTCTTAGTATTCTCGTGTAAAATTTGACTAGAGCTTAATTTTATGGTTCCGTTAATAAAACTATAATGTTGTATAAGAAATTCGTCTAACCGGACGCGTTCAACTTTGGTCTCAAAATATATAGTTTTGATGTCCTTAAAATGATTTTCTACATTTGAGCTGCTGGCATAGTCTTTGGCTCCAGGAAAATAATCAGTCATAATATTGCCCCACAAAGGTAATTTTTTCAAAAGTCTTTTAAGAGTGTTGTTAATTTCCGGCAAAAAAAAAGCATTTTTCATTGGTGTAGATTCAATTAACTGTAAATATAATAGTTCTGTATTCATAATGTCATCATAATATTTTATCAAAGGCATAGGGCCACCGTGTTGCTCACTCTCTTCATCTTCTGTTACAAAATATATTTCTTCGGAACTGTCCTCTCTTTCATTCTTTTCAATTTCGTCTGTGTGTCTTAGATATGTTTTTATTTGGTCGCTCAATCGTTTCAATGCTTGTTCACATTTCGATGCCGTATAATCAAGATCGGTACTTATATATTCATGAAGAGAAAGTGTGATTACATCTTTAATAATTAGTTTTACTTCGTCATAGCTTCGTGATTGTAGTATCAATTTGATGCAATTGATATAAAAATATTTGCATGTTTCAGAAGTCTTGTCAAAACAACTTTGTGTATACAGTTTTTTTAAAAAATGAGACTTATCAAGTCTGATGTAACAAGCAGGTATCTTGCCTTTTTTTTCCTCAACTATTGCAAAACATTGTCTTAAATAGTTATTCAAGTCCGTTTTCAAAAAAGTTTTCGTTATGGCCGCTATTAAAGCAGAAGAATCATCACAAATTATTTCATTTGGAAGGACTCTTCTGTTTAACCATGTGCTTAGCCATGTGGCTATTGTTTCTGTTGTGTGTGAGTCAGAGCACATATAACAAATTGGAACACTAGCACCCAAGGTATATGCTACGATGGCATATAAGAAAACATGTTTGGGATTTTTATATTTTAAAAAATCGTTTGCTTCGGGTGGCTTTATTGGTTTAAATAAAGATCCAGTGGCATCAATAGACAGGATTTTATATTTGTCTTCCAAGATGTCATCGTAATATATACTTTGCTCAGTAGTCCAAAAATACAATATAAATGGAACAAGAGACATTTTTTTTATGAAACTGTCATACGGTGGGCTACAGGTCATGGCATACAGTGATAAAATAATATTTTTATCAAACTGAAGAGCGCTTCTAGCTTCATGCCGGTATTTCCTCAAATTTAATAATTTAGGCAAAGTTGGCGGTTCTTTTGGATTATCCATGCTCATAACTTCATCGGCCGTTGAATTTCGTACCCTTAAAGCCTTAATGTTTTTAAGTTTTTCTTTGTGCAGATTAACCCGGTGTGAAGTTAATTTATTTTTAATTCGAGGGTCATGCCGAAAGCCTTTTTTCAAATTTGTAAGAATAAGCGTTACTTTATAAGAATTATCAGCTGTTTCGGGGGATATTGTCAAGAACAGACTAGCTTTGCATTGCGTACAACTTCCTGTACATGTGATGTCGTTATTTTTGAGGTCAGTAGGCACGTAATTGTTTTTAAACGAGAATGTGCATTCTAAATCGGTTTTAAAAAATATATGATCTTGCATTTCGTTGGTCCACTTATTTTGTGCGAGATGGTGGGATTCAATAGGCGCAATTTTATAGTAGTCATATTTACTCATTTCAAAAGAAACTGTTAAATCAGAAGGAGCTTCTACAACTGCATGCAATTGTGTTCGATTATCTTCACAATCTCCGCGAGAATTAAAAAATAAAACTTTATTTCTCTTCGCAGATATTTGCAGGGCTGCTTTGCTGACTTCGTGATTAAACTGAATACGCAGTTCTTGTTGTATGTGGTCATAAACTTCATTTGAGATTGGGGGAATAGAAACATTAAATATATCTTTATATTTGGAGAACACAACTCTTAGGTCGTCAAGGGGCACTTTTACTTTTCGGCCTGCCATTTTATTGTACCTGCTGGTACTTCACTGGTATGTGTGATTTTCCGAATATAAAATGAACTGACATGAACAACGGTGTGAGTTGAGGCTTGCACATTCTGCTCCCGAAGCCATGAAGTGCAACTACCTGAAAAAAAAGCAAGGCACACATCACATTTACATTAATATTTTCATTACCTATCATTTTAAAAATCTAGTACACTTGTCTCGCCATTTGCGCAGAAAGACATTCGCACGAATGGATACTTGCGCATAAAGACATTTGCGAATGCACACTTCAGTAAAAAGACTGTAGGTGTACAGTACCTTCAGTCTTCTCAAGATATTGCGCGAAAGGACATTTTAGCAGATTAAAAAGGGTGTCGTTTTTAAGGTTGGGATCGCCAATTACCAATATGCGATAAATGCCGTAAAAAATCCAAGATGGCTAAAGATAAACCGCTTAAGCGCTTGCGCAGTGATGAGCTGGGTTTTGTTAGGCGTGGCGCCATTCCTACGCTTTGTTGTACGTATACTGAATTTCGTGTGATCTGATTGCAATTAATGTGTATATAAAGTACCGTGTATGAAACAGCACATATCTAACTAGGTATTGTAACACTCGTGTATAATACCCCTCATTATACAAGTTTCATAAACTATCATTACCGAATACTCACCGGACTTGTCAAACACACTTCAATATAATTGAGAATAATACTAGATTCGTTAAAGCGCTTGAAACTTTATGACAGTATAGCTTAAACGTATAAAAACTGTATCCTTTTTGTTTTGTTTACGTTAAGTCTAAGAGCAATATCACAACGCGATTGCCTAGCATGGCGTAGGTACAGAATAATTAAAAGTTAAAGCCTACCACTGAGACCGCCACGTTGTTATTTTAGCCAATAATCACACACACAGTTTTAAGCAATAAAGAGATGAGTCTGTCGTAAAACAATAATATTTCATATTTTGCGCGATATTCTGGTTCAATATTTCCATGATAGCCATTGAAATGATAAAAAAACTATATACTATATTTTC
The DNA here is from genome assembly GCA_905333075.3 of Atethmia centrago. Classification (NCBI taxonomy): domain Eukaryota; kingdom Metazoa; phylum Arthropoda; class Insecta; order Lepidoptera; family Noctuidae; genus Atethmia; species Atethmia centrago. The sequence continues at coordinate 19,907,896 of HG995368.1, forward strand.
CTAATTGTAATGAAGAAAATGGCAAAGTTTTTTTTTGTGCCGGGGCTAATTGTGTTTTGGGTCACATTTGACGAGTTTTCTTTATTCTGATTCACACCAAAAAGCGTACATTAATATACGCTGAATGACTATTTTATACTGAAACACAACTGTACTGTAAAATAAAAACATTTAATACTCACATCGTTCAAAGACGTCGTCGTACACACACACATAAACCACAAGCACTTCTCTCCAAAACACTTGGTTCACGACTGATTGTTTCATTGGTTCGGTCGGAGCTAGCGTACCCATAGATAGAGCGTACTCAACTACTCACAGCTAAAGAGTAAGTAAGACAAGGCATATAGCTGTTGCGTTGCATTGCACACAGCGATGCGCGCTGCTCTGACTAGCATCAAGAACGTTAAAACGTTTTTAGCGTGGCTTTGCGTTGTGGTATCAAAATAAAACATTTGGTTTAACAGAAACAACAAATTAAGTACTAAAAATATAGCTACATGTATATATGTTTGTATTGTTTTAAATCACACTATAAATTATACACTATGATATTACACTTTTATTAACTAGTAAAAATTGTGTAATATGGTACTGCACTTAAAAAATATTAAAAAATCGGCTTCGCGAATAACGTTTTTCTGCTTAACTGTACAAAACATCGGTTACCAAGCTGCTAATTTGCGAAGATTACCCGTACGTACGGTGCAGTCGCTTTTACGTGACCTTTTCAATTTGGTCGGCTTATTAGAGAATTGCTGACATATTCTTGTTTTTGAGATAACTTTCATTAGAGCCGTAATTCAAGGCTGAAATTAACAGGAAAGAATTTTCATGAATCATTTTAATTTGTTTAAAGTATGCCATGTTTCTTAATGTTATGGGAACTGCGTATTCGATCGCTAAAGTACGACCAGTCTAAAATAAATCAAATTTGTTTTTATCTTCTTAACGTGTAAAGTATGAAATCTAAAATGTCTGCTGTAAACAAGCGTCGAACCACGGGTATTTTTTACAGCTGTTTATTTGGTTATAAGTGTATTGGTTTACACGTAAACCCGCTTCTTCTGATTTTTGAAACCATTTAATTACATTGGTTTACGTCAACCAAATCAAAAACTAATGATTAAACAAATTTAAACAAATTAAGGTCTTTTATTGGTATTTTTTTCAAACTTCTGCGTTGAGCCGTTTTCGAGATCTGGGAAATCCCAAAACGTTACCGCAGCAAAATCTTAAATAACTAAAGAACTATACCACACACAAATTTTGCTATTTATAAACATTTACTACTCAACAAAAGCTATCTATTCATGTATTTGGTTCCGTGCTGAAACTAATTTTTGAAAGACGATTTTGCCTGGGTAACGTTTCAAACGTTACTCCAGCAAAATTTGTTTTTCTTAAATAACTTAAAAACTACAATTCAAACAAATTTTGCTATTAGTAAACAAATTGCTCCTCATGATACACTAATTATTTGTTTAAGTCTCATCTCTCTAAAGCAAAACATTTTGCCTGGGTAACGCACACTGCAAAATCAAGGTCGTTTTGAACCTTATCCGAAGTGAGAGTGAATAGCGATGTGAGATGCGAGTTGTTCGAATTTTACAGAATCGACGTACAGGTCGCATCTCCCGGCGAGTTGTTATAGAATGAAGTGGCAGGACGATAATATCGCCGCGATTTTCTCGCCCGTGGAGGTGGTGTCTTAGGCGCAGAATGGGCAATTCTAAAAATGGCCTTGAATAAAAACAATATAAATAATAATAAATAAATAAATAATATAAATTGAATATTCCTATACATATATTTTGCTTCAGAATCAAGAATAAAATAATAAAAAATAAAATAAAAACGTCCACCAAGCTTGATGGTTGATTCTGGAGCAAAATTATATACAGTGTGTTACAAAAGTGTGGAGGTCATTGTACTCATCATTATGCAATACTTTTACTATGGCGCCAGCCCTAAAATCGCCAAAAAAAAAACCACTGTTTCATACATTTTTTTCCCGAGTGAATTACCTTTTTGTATAAAACAGCGGTTTTTTTTGGACAACGTGTTGACAGACAGATGCGAATAGAGACGAATGAAAGGATGGACATACGGACGGTGTGGATAGCAGTGGCGGCTGGTGGGTCATCGAACTGGTGGTGCACTTTACTTGCTCACTATGTATTAAGATTAGAAATTCTAATAAAACAACAATTTACATAAAATATGTTTATTTTTATTATTTTTTATACATTAAATCTATGCGACGACATTTTTCTGAAGCGAAATGTTCAATCACCTTTTATTAAAATCGGGTATAGTTTGTATACATTTTTTTTCAATACTGAACACAGAAAGTGCATTTAGCCGATCCTGAGACATGGTGTTTCGCAGAAAAGTTTTAATTCTTTTCAGTGTCGAAAAACATCGCTCGCTCTCTACCGAAGTCATTGGTATAGTGCACAGAATTCGCAACAGTTTCATTGACTGAAAATGATTCAGTGAGGTCATTATTATAAAACAATTGTAAAATTGCAATTGCACTATTTGCGTTGATGAAATCGTCGCGATTGTATATTGCGGAGAGTTCGTTTTTCAATTTGTATTTGTCCAAAGCGGCGTAAGTGGAAACTGTGATCGTGAAATCTTTATCGGGAAAAGTAGAACGGTATGTGGCAAAGTTCTCGTAGTAAAATAATTTGGCTGCTATCAAATGATTACAAAAATTGAATCTGTCTTTCACTTGAGTAATAATTATATCGCACACTTCTTTTGCTATGACAGAGCTAGACGATTTAAATCTTTTTTGAGGTGGTTCTTCATATTGATCTATGGTGTTACGTGCATTCTGTATACTGATTTCAAAATCATTAATACAGTTTTTTATATGAACCAAATCAATGTTCCTTTTTTGCATTTGTTTGAATAAAAAATCACTATGTGGCAGAATAGATTGAAAAAATTCAAGCCAATATAAAAAAGTACTGTCGTTCAAATATCTTTGAAGCATATCTGCCTGATTTATAGAATTAATATCATTTTCCGTTTCTATAATGGTGGTCATGCATTCCTTTAAAGGCTCCTTGTAGCTATGTACTGTGTCAACCGTCCGCGAATTAAAGTTCCATCTCGTTTGTGGAGCAGCTGGAATCTTCTTTGATACTATAGTTTTCAAAATCTCTGTACGCTTCGGTGATCGTGAAAAAAACTTTGGAAAAGCTTGAAGGTTAGCAAAAAATTTCTGTACGGTTTTGTTTTGACTTACACTTTTTTCTATTATTAAATTTAGTTGGTGGGCGTAACAATGAACGAATGAAGCATTTGGATAGACGGTTTTTACTTTAGCCTGTACTCCACCAACATTCCCGCTCATTACAGAGGCGCCATCGTAACATTGTGCTATTAATTGTTGCGGAGTTATTTGAAGTGCCCGTAATTCTGTTATAATAACAGAACTAAGTCCTTCAGCAGTATGGGAATGCGGCGTAAGATATTTCCAAAACCGTTCGTGAACCTGTCCGTTTTCTTCGTATCTTAATATCATTACCATCTGCATAGTGGTCGATACATCGGTAGTTTCATCAGCTTGAACTGCTACGTATTCACATTTTTTTATAATATCCGACACTTCTTTGTGGTACACACATAAAATTGAGTCCAAAATATCATTCTGAATCGTTTTTGACGTACCTTTGAAGACTGTAGACGATGTGAGATGCTCCTTCATGACTGTATCCAACTCTGATACAAAGTCTATTAATCCACGAAACACCCCAGCATTACTAGACTCAATTGTTTCATCGTGACCTCGCAAAGCTAACTCAAATGCACCACAAAACTTGACACAATCGATAAGACGTGATAAAATATATCTGTTTTTATCAACTTGTTCGTTATACTTTTGGATATTGCTTCTATACGCAGAATCTAGCTGATTACGAATGTCGACTGTGCCTAACACGGACAAACTCATTACATTTTGTAGGTGTACTTGCGAAGAATCATGTTTTTTTATTTTTTCACTCAAATGCGTCAAATCCTTGATTCCAGTTTCTGTCCAAATCGATTCTCCACCAAAAATAATGCAAGGAAAGCAAAAGAATGCATTAAGACGCTCACATCCACACAACCATTTCTTTCTATTATACATTTCACTTTTAAAACTTCGCGTAAATGCTTTGTTTTTCGATTTGCACTGTTGTTTTAAATCTAGAAAGGGCCTTGGCGGTCCGGCCAATTTTATGTCAACTTTATTTTGAAAAGTTTTGTTATTGTCTTTAATATAGTCAATGTTTATGCTCATTTTCACTCACACCACACACACTGTACACAGTATAGAATAGAATCAAAACGAAAATAAAAAACAATTACTTAATGTAAACAAACAATAAAACACGCGTCACAGATACAGCGAAACTATACTGTTAACGAGATGTCATCCCTAATGGCCGCCGTCGCAGACCCGGCGAATTTCGTCAAACATCGGGTGCTCTCGGTAACCTTCGGTTCGCACGTGCGGCGCTCGAGAACAGAGGCCTTAGTGTGAGTTTTTTTGACTCACGTTCGAACGCGTTCGATTGCGAGCACGTTAGAATTTAGTATGGGAATTTAGTCATAGTGCCACCTGGTGGTCACTCGTAGAACCTAATTTCCCATACTAAATTCTAACGCGCTCGCAATCGAACGCGTTCGAACGTGAGTAAAAAAAACTCACACTAAGGCCTCAGACTCATTACTCGGTACATTTCTATGAACTATCTTTTGTCTCACGCGTCAGGCGTATTAGCCCGTAACCCATACAAGTTGTATTAGCAGTCCTCGTGCGCTCGCCGAAGCGCACGAGAATGTTTCTTTACAGGGAAAATAAGTCTTAATAGTTTTGCAAAGCGCTTAAATTGCTTCGTCATAGTTGGACATTTTATTTGTTATATGTTTTTGTGTGTTTAAAAAATAAATATTAATATGGTAATTTAAAAATAAAGATGAAGTAATTTTGTAATCTTTTGAATTGGTGGTTCAGCGCACGAGCGCACTTAAGGTACAGCCGCCACTGGTGGATAGATAGATGTATGAACAGGTGAACGAACAGGAAGGATACATCAAATTCAAACAAGCTAATTATTTTAATTTAATTTAATTAGTTTTTACGTATTTACGCCTACGGAGCGAAATCTAAAGATTTAAATTGTAGAAAAAAAATTACTTTATTCACAATTCTTCAAAGTTTAGTCTTCTACTACAACTAGGGACGTTTTCTTTGTTGTCATCTATTGATGTGACTAATAATGACGATTTTTTTTCCCGCAGTGGCATTCCCCGCGCTCGCCGAGAATCAACTAGGGGAAGGTGAGGTATAATGATTCCCTTAAGGGAAAAACTTAACTGTGGCTAAAGTTGAAGGCTAAATCGCAAGATTTCTATTGTTGGAGGTAGTGAATTTACTTAACTTTATAAATGCATACTTATTTTTTATTGTATGTATGTAGTTTTTTTGTATTAGAGGTTTTTGTTAAAGTTTAGTAAAGGATCATTTTATACACACCTATGTAGAAAATGATCCCTGGGGTAGGGGTAAAATAATCCCAGGGATCGTTTTATACCATAAGTTAATAAATATCAGTGAAATAAAACACTCAGCTGTTTATTTTAATCACATGTATTGTTCATAACAATTTAAGTATGTAAGCAAGTTACACAAAACTTTTGCAGTCTTCTAGTTTCATTAGAGATCTTTTTTTTGTAATTATCTACTACTCAATCAACAAAACTAAACATTAAACATTGCGACAAACTTTTAAAAGGTTTGCAAAATTAACAACATACCTAGTCAAGCAATAGGTAAACAAATAAACTCTTCTTCTAAATAAAAAAACACAAATAACACTCATCCCTGTCAAAGGTTTTTTATCAATGTCAAAATGCAATAGAAAAATCAACTCTTCATTTAAAAAATAATAATTTTCTTATCAGGAACTTAGAAATAGACCTATAGCCTTAATTTTTTTTCACACTATCAAATTGATTACTAGAAAGGCAAATATCGCAAGTAAAGTCGCCTTCATCGTCACTATCTACTCCCGCACAAGCCTCATGTCCCCATTTAAGACACACAACGCACCTAATCCACCCTTCGCCTTTATTGTCTTTGGAGTAGCTTTCAGTACAGAAGAGGCATTCGGTATCACTCTCCTCTTCAGAAGAATCTGATGTGTTTTGCTTTTTTTTGCCTTTTCCCTTTCCGCCTCCTTTTCCTTTCCCTACTCCTTTTCCTTTATCGTTATGTTTGTTGGTCACCGTTTTTTTTATTTTATTCGCTTCCTTAAGGGCTTTCTTTTGTTCTATATCTGTTTTCTTTTTGGCTTCCTCTTCAAGGTATTTTTTGTAGGGTGTGCTGGTCAGTACTGATGTATCTACTCTTAATCGTCTTGCACTCGCTCTTTTTCCAACTATCTTTGGCGTTGGTCGTACTTCCCTGGGTGTAACAACACCAAAAGATGTGGATGGAAGACCAACAGCCAAAGCTGGAGGTAATCTTCCAGAAGATTCAGACGTTGAGGTATTTTTTGGGAAGGACGGTGCTTGCTGCGATGACTGTGGTGCTTGTGGAGATTTTTGAGTTATCATTGGAGTCGAAGTTTGAAGTGGAGACAGCTGAGGGGTTAAATGAAGAGATTCTTGGACATCCACTTGTAAAAGCTGTAGTGTTTCAGTTTCTGGATTACTCGCTTGAGGAGAAGGTATTTGCATGGTTTCTGCTAATGGAGGACTTGACGTCCTAGGAATCGGAATGGGAGGTTCTATCGTGTCATTGTCAACATCCATTTCAGTCGTTTCAGCTGCAATGAAGTCCACATTAGTGAAAATGTCGGGGTTGAATGGATATATTCCTGTTTTGTTGAATCCATTCATACTATTAAGTGGAACTGCTGTTTTTAGATAGGCCTCTGTAAAAAATTTCGTTATTTGGAGCACGGTTACCACCCTCCCAGGATTGTTATTCATCCACTTCTCCAACGCTTGGTTATGATAAACGCTTAGCGGATACATGACTCCAACGTCCAAGGGTTGGAGTTTGTGGGTGCAATGAGGCGGCAGGCATAGAATAGTTACGTGATTATCCCTGGCTTTTAATACCACATTCAAATTTTTTGTGTGAGATAGATGACCATCCAATATCAAAAGAGCCGGATCTTCTGCTGTCGGTTTGGCATAACTTAAGAAGTGATCGAACCACTGAGAAAACACATCTAATTTCATCCACCCAGATGGATTGCATGCATATATAGCGCCTGGAGGTGCGCCATCCATCAATTCAATTTTCATCCGGACTCTGCGGAAGATTAACATTGGAGGAACAAAAGTTCCAGAAGCTGAGGTACAAATCACTGCAGTCGTTGTTTCACCTCTCTCAGCTGAAGTCACTCTCGCCACCTGTTTACGGCCTGTTTGTGCAAACACTCTCGAGTTTTTTGTTGGGACAGTGCATAAACTCGTCTCGTCAACATTAAATATCCGATGGGGTGGAAAGTTATGTTTTTCTTGCACGTTTTTCAAAGTTGAAAAAAATTTATACACCAAAGGCTTATTAAAAGCTCGCGCTCGAGCAGAAGACGTCGATTCTGGGGCACGCATCGTAATGTCCGGATGTCTACGTCTAAATCCACGAAGCCATTCAAGTCCGGCTTTTCCTTTTGCTTTAGAAAATGGATGCGGTAAATTATTTCTTTCTGCCAGTTGGTAAGCCAAGGTTAAAACATCCTGTGTGGTCAGCCCGTACATTCTAGACTCCATGTCCTTAATGTAATCAACAAGTTCCTGTTCTTGTTCTAGGTTAAACACTGTTTGTTTGCTACCTAACTTTTTAGCGGAGCCTACAGCTATTTTATTTTTACCTTTGGCTCTTCTTTTTAATGCCATAACAGGGACCTTAAACTCTCTACTTGCGCTTTTGTAAGGCATACCATCTCTGACGGCATCTAATGCCTTTTGCATTTGTTCTTCAGGCCAATTTTGGCGATTAGTTTTGCGTATATAAATTCTCGGCATGATCTGTAAAAACAACAAATACTAATGGGGTAAAATGATCCACGAACAACCCGCACGGCTCAATGGTGACATTTTCTTGGATGGCAAGTTGCTGTAAAGCATCTGTATGTTCATTTTCGACGCCATGTGCGATTGCCGCTATATTACTGAGATTACATTTATATAAAATATTTTCCACTAACTTGGCTTTGCTGGTATTCTCTCTTCTTTTCACTACTAATCCGAAATTTGATGCTGTTAGCATATTTTTTCTTAGTTCTATCCAGTCATCGCTATCTCTCTTATTTATAGTAGATACTTGTATGTTTTCTTTGTCTGAAGTAAGTTGCTTTAGATTTTGAAGGAATGATTCTTTAGCGGCATTTAATTCATCAGGTGTCAAATCTGGAGTAGTACTCTGAGCCCCATAATCATGTTGAACAGCATTGTCCTTCTTTAGCATCCGATATTTTTTATGAGGGTTTGCTTTGTTTAATTTTCTTTTCATCAGTCTTCGTTCTTTAAACTTTTTCAGGATGCTTTTGGGACTTTTCCCTAACATTTTTTTATGAAGTAGATGCCTCGGGTGGTGGTTATTAAAAGAAACGACTGCAGCATTGCAGCGCGCGCGGTAACCCCGACGAAGAGATAAATTAATTCTCTTTCCCCCCACAACCTTTGCAATCACACTGTTGAAGCGCTCTACTGCATTGGTATCCACGTCTTCAAGCATGCTTCTTGATTTTAAATGTAATGACTGGAGTATTGTCTGTATCCTGAACCAAAATATTGTGTTTTTTATTTCCATATTACTCTGTTGTGTTTTTTCTTTGGAACAGTAATAGTTCTTACAATTTTCATGATTACCGAAAGCATGTAGAATAGAATTTTGTATTTCGTTCCTAAAACCTGTTACTGCTTCCTTTTTGTCTTTTTCTAGCTTGTACTCTTTTATTGATGCAATAACAACCTTTCGGATACTCAGAATTTTTGATTCAGTCAGCATTTTTCTGTGCACCAAGGCATATTTTGTGTCTTTGGCTACAGCCCTCAACTTATTGCACATATTGCGCAGCACATGATTTCGGCATTCAACTTTTTGAACGGTATGATTCTGGTAAGGATTACGCGCCAAGATTTTTGCATAGGTAGCTGAGTCGCCGTCTGCATTTAACCTGCCATAAATAACATTGTACATCAATACAGATGTTTCAAATCCTTGGCAAATTATTTCGGACTCCATTCCGCTAGATGACCCCGTGTAGTTTTTAAAGCAAACGTGTTCTGGTGCAGCAATTTGATTTTTCTCTGCACGAGTACATACAAGGCAGTACTTGTTTTTAATGCCTAAAAACAACACTTCACTATATCTGCGACCTACGATTGCTGCAGCGCCGGACAATGCCTTATAATTATTGCCGTAGGATCGCGATGACCAACAGGCGTCGGCATATACGTCTATTAGAGGTATGCCATCTTTGCTGAATGTTCCTTCAGCTATCGCTGCATCACGCTCACGCATAGCTGCTGCTGCCATAGATTCGACAGATGTTGACTCCCATTTTTCATAAACTAGGTTTTGAACTTGAGCATAAGTTGTTTTAGTAAATATGGGTATGTCCATACATGCTGTAATTTCTTCAAATTGCGAAAAACCGATACCAGCAGAAGTAATTCCTGTAACGGCACCCACGTTAGCGTTGACATTATGTGTACTTGATAAATCTTCGCTTGTGACAATAAAGTCCTCTTTACACATATTGCATCTAAACTTGAATCTGGAGATCAAGCCAATCCTTTTTTCTCCTATGAGTGACATTTGTGAGAAATTGCAATTGAACAAAGAACTATGGCCGGATATAGTTTGCAGCTGCTGGATAAAATGCATTATGTCAACGACTCTTCGACCACGAACTGGTGGGTATATATTATCTTCTTGAGATTCGGTCGACGGTTCAACGATTTCTCTATAATAAAGAAACGCATTGTTTTTTATGTTATAATAAAAATAATTTAAAATCATGGTAATTACGCGGTGTGTACGAATACAATGCGTGAATTAGATTATTTTTTTGTGGTTTAGATATCGATACCTACGAGTACCACGCCTGTGGTGTTTCGCTAGCTAATTTAATTTCACCCTATATTTATACTGTACAACGTGTCGTTTTGCATCCTCGTCAAATTGAAGGAGGTAACTATGCTAATGATTGTCGACACGAATCAATAATAAAAGAAGTAGGCCTATTTTCTTTTCCTAATTTTCCGAATTCGGATGTGTGGGGACACATATGTTAAAACGAGGTCCGTGAAATACCGCACTGTAACTGCCCTTTTACATACACACTACCGCATACGCAACGGGGTGATTCTGTTCTGTGAAAGTGGTGTATTCTAAAATTCTTTCAAACTTAAATAACTAAAAAAACAAGTATGTAGATATTAATTATTGAGCAGGTATCGTAATTTTATTTGATTATATAAGTCTCTCATAGCAGCCTCTTGAAATTTGACGAGGATGCAAAACGACACCTTGTATATATAATAACTATTATTGATTCCGAACAATTGGGCTGGAAGTCGTGAAGTTCGTCAAGCAACTTCTTTGGAAGTCGAAAGCGGAGTCATCCGTCGACTCCCATTGTGTGACGACCTTCGCCCATCTGTTGATACTTACTCATCATAATTTGATTTTGGATTGGCTCCTGGAGCTATTACTGCTGCAATTGAAAGTGATGTCCCAGGGTTTTCGTGCTCATAATCCATTTGTAATCTAAAATTGAAACAGATATGTTTTTGAATTAAAATACATGATTATTTTTATATCATGTGATTTTTTTAGAGAAAATGAGGAATTTAAGAATGTGCATTTTGAGTAATTTGCATTTGGCATTTAGAAAATTAGGCATTTTCAGAATTAGTTAATTTAGACACACGCGCTTTCCTTCGCGCAATCGTGCGGGATAATGATAATATTGTTTACTCTTTCACTCGCGCAATAATACTTATTCTCTCTCACTCGCGCAATCCCGCCCCTCCACACACGTCACCCCTTTTTCGTCCTACGCGCGCACGAAAGCGCGTCGTTTTCGTCTTAGGAGCGGCAAATTTTGTTTCGCAATTTCAGGGCTGGAGCCATAGTAAAAGTTGTTCATCATGATGAGTTCAATGACCTTCTTTCGCATTACTAGTTACTACAATGTTCTGTAACACCATGTATAACTTACTCATGAAAAGTTTTCTCCGATGATTCATCTGCCGACGGACTGCTTGCCAATCGTTTCTTTTTACTATAAAGAAAAAGCAATAAAATTGCATTATATTATTTGAAAAGTAAGAAAATCAACAAAATTAATATTGACTGAAATAATAAAAACAGTACCAAATAAGAAAATCAACAGAAAGTATTTATAAATAACCTCCAATCACTATGGGGTTTGAACCCGGGATTAGTCACTGACGCAGTATACCTTTCCACGTACTAGACCACTAGACCAATTGGTATATAGACACATATCTCGAAATTACGCATCTATAAATAATTTATACAAACAAAATATGGTGTGCATAAAAAGGTAGGTACTTACTTTACAACTTCCATCATGTGTTTTTGTTTATTCGAATAAGATCGCTTTATTGCCCTCCGTTTATTTTTTTTGTTGCCCATTTTTTATAATGTACACTGATTGTTTATTTGCAAAACTTATGACTAAAGACGAAATCTAACAAAAATTTACACCAACTTACAGCACGACTTAGAAAATACTAATTGTTTATTTACACAACTTATGACTAGAACCGAAACCGAACAAAAATGTACACCAACTACACAACTTAGAAAAATCTAATCACAAAATAAAATATAATAAACAGTTTTCAACAACAAAGATTCGTAAATGATTTCTGAGCGGCGAGCGGAACAAAACAGCATAGGTCCATCAAGCAGGGCGCCTCAGCGATCACTGTCGCTCCGCGTAGAAATGAAAGAGAAGTGAAAAGACGCCGCGACGGCGCGATGTTTCGTTCGACTCGTTTGAGTTATTTATCATTAAATATATTAATCCTAACAAATATCTTATTTCAATCGATAAATAAAAACAACAGTTCCCCTTATTATTATGGATTGCATCACTCTTATTAATTTTATAAATATTTGTTTATAAATAATGCAGTTACAATTGCTAGAATTTCAATTTGAATGGTTATTTTACGATTTTTTCCATCAAGAAAATTTACCTAAAACGTGTTTTGAAAACAATGGTCCACCCATAAATATGATCAAGATTAACATATTTTTTTTTGGTGTTCAAAAATGTATACATTTGGCTAAAAAACTGTTTCGTGAAGCCTATTTTGACTAGGTACAGCGCCTTAAGTGAATTTGAAGTAAAGATACTATCCTCATGTTTATCCTGTGATTGTAGGTGGGCAGGTAATGCGATATTAGATGACTCTAGTTCTTCTAAAATGGTCGAATCGGAGAGGGCATTGGAAGCTAAATTTCTGTGAATTTGAGCAACAACTTGAATCGTACTTTCTTGTTGTTGTTCATCGTCTGAAGAATCAGTTCTTCTAGAACTGAAATAAAAAAATAACATAAGTGTGAGATTCGAATAACGTTTCCGGCGTAAAATATTGTAAGTAGTAGTTATGTACAAAATGGGGTTTTATTTTCCGGCGTAGAATCTCTTATCTACCACTCACTACACTATACTTTTAAATGCTCCGACTTAAAATAACCTAACTACCAAATGAGGGGGCTAAAAGCAAATGCGCCATTGTCCATAAATTGTATTTAGGTCATTCGAAGAAACTTTAGCAAAGCAACATTATATTCGATTGTCTATAGCAATGCATGTTTTTAATGTTTGGGAAGATATTTTAAATAGAAATCAATATGCATTCTATTCTAAACTAATATAAATTCGATAAAAACCTAATAAACAGACATGACAGTGGTGACTTTGCATCTCACATTGGACAGTGGTGAATCTGCGTCTAACTGACATTGGACAGTGGCGAATTTGCAGCTAAGGGAAAGGAAAGTAGTGCATTTGCTTCTAAGCGTATTATTAGTAGATAAAGTACAGTCAACGAAACAAGGCAGATTGTTGTATTTTTTTTTATTCAATAAAGACGTTTATTTTATAAAAACCAGCAATACATTAACAAATTAAGTTTTATTACGCAATTGAATTCGTAAGTCCGTAAGTAAATTGATTGAGTTCAATTATGTTGGTAATTAAATTCTTAAGTCCGTATCAGGCACTGCAACGTCACAGACATCTTCATCTTCACAATCTTCAGTTTCGTTATCTGCTCGTAGCATTACCTTCTTGTAGAAGTTTAAATCATCCCTAGAATTCCAATTATCGCCAAAGTGTTTTTTTAGTAGAGCGTCAACATCTTTTATTTTATCTCTCTTTACTGCAACTTTGTCTTTTTCTATCAAATCCGGATTCAGGTCAATAAATGTTTTTCCTCTCTTTAAAACTGACTTGTAACTTCCGATATCAGCGTTATAGTTAGGCTCCCCTCTTACATAAACATCATTGCTTCTGTTTCGTTTTAAGAAAAATCTTTTGCATTGGTTAAATTGGAAGTGCCAGTTTCCCGGTGGACGAATTATATTTCCGAGAGCAGTTTTCCAATCCTTAACATTGTTCAGTAACACAACAGTCCCATATTTATTAAAGATTTCTATGTATTCCGCAGGTTTTAAAATGGTCTCCATATGTTTTATTTCCTTCTCAACAAGACCGAAAACCCGATCAGGTGGAATAAACGAGTGACCGGGAATGGGGAAAACTAGTTCGACTGTTTTAATATGGTGCGGTGCATGAGTTAACCATTTGGAGCACATACCGACCATAATACTGTTTTTGTTCTGGGCGCCGCATCCATCCGTCACCAGTCGAACAGTTTTGACATTTTCATTGAGCATTGTATTTTGAAGCGTGTTATAGACCGCTGACGCTATTTCATTGGCGCCTTTACGATATTCATCTTCAGTCCAGGTATACAGCGTTACGTTGTCCCTGTTCAAGGTATTTTCTGGCACCGACTTTTCGACTCCAAAATTAAATATATATAATTGGCGACTGTAATATGCTGCCTGATCAGATATTTTAGGCAAAACCTGATTTTTTTGGCAATCAAAAGAAAGCACAAATAAATCGTCCCTTTTTTCTTTTAGCAGTCTAAAAAGTCTCTCCTGACAAAAAATTCTGGGTTGTACAAATCTTTATTAGGGTGTGTTTGGATATGAAATTTTGAGTCTAAAAGAAACTAAAAATAGCAACTATGTATGTACTTCTTTTGAAATCATAATATAAAATATCCACTCCCATATTGTCGACCTAATTCTAATATGGCATATGACAAAATTGACAAATATTCAGGGTGTGAAATAACACATTTTATTTCTATAAAGTTTTAAAGTTTTTAGGAAATGATATTAATGTTCTACTGAATATATGAAATAATAATTAAAACTGCTTTCTATTCTTAATTAAGGTTTTATTAGTTAAGATTGATCAAAATCGGACTAACGCCTAACGCCTTATTAGCATTAACTTTGTGTGACTTACTGTTTATTGGACCGAAAATATCAATTAAAATACTTTTATTTAAATAGTTATCAAAAATAAACTAATAAAATCAGTAGGTATTAGGTCGATAATACTCCAAAAGCTTGGGTGTAAGTGCATCAGATTGATATGTCGCAGTTATGATAAATAAATTTATTTCTGTAAGTAGGTTTGTACAAACACTTTTACACGTCAATGATATTTTTTTAAACTAGATGAGTTCTGCGTTTCCTATCAGACTACACTGAGAAGAAAGGCCAAAACAAACTCTAGAGGTCACAGTCTCTTTTAAAGTCCAGACATAATCTTGGTCAGATCATGTGAAGACCATGTTGATTGGTGTCTGAAATGGTCTTTTGATGAAAGAACCACACAGATTGAGTGGACCTGCCCAGTCAGTACACGCATTTGTCAGTAGTTGTGCAGCTCAACTCAGAATTAAAGGAGCTCAACGATTCAACGAACAATACCAAAGAAAGGACATTTGGCTAGGCCACAAAAAATACTCAAACTGCCACACCATGTTAAAAACTGACTGAGAATAAAACAAAATTAAACAATGACCCACATAGTCTTCTCATAACATACATAATTGGACTGCGTTATGTAAGAACCGATTAAGCGCCATTTAACGAATCCTGAGAAAATGAGCTTCAAAAATTTCAAACTTAAAATGGTCGCTGTGCAAACATTTAATATGTCAAGAGTATAATTTTTATTCTGAACATATAAAATATGTATAAGTTCACATTAGTTAAAAAAATATAAGGCTAAACTATACAGTTTTGTAGTTATAGCCATTTTCCGCTTAATTTATTAATGTGTTTTAAGCCATATTCAGACCATTTTATTTATCAATAACGTACTATACGGCATTATTGTCGTTTGATACTTTATTGCGATTTTTTTCGGGTGAAATAAATTGGAACATAAGATTAATTAATTTTAATAAAATTTACTTAAACAAAACAAATGTTGTAACACTTCTACATCTTACTAATACTTTTATTCATTTTTTTCTTTTATTAATTATCTATACACTGTACCATATTATGTTTTATTCGTCATCTTCTACTTCAAAATCAATGGATCCATCAAAACCTTCAACATCATCTTCTAAATCACGAGATCCAGTTAAATTTTCGTAATAATTTTTCTCGCATCAGATGGTATGAGATGAAGGAGGGATTTTATATCATCTAGCTTCGGTTGAGAAATAGGTTTTCCTTGTGGCCAAAGTTGCTCATAATGCCTTGATAATGTCAATGGGTTATTTATTGCCCCCTCTTTTTGGTCTTTTATTAAGATCTACTTCATGGGTTTGACCGCCATGACAGGTTGAAAGAAATATCCGACCAGGTCTATCCTTAAAAATGTTTATTTCTTTAGTTTTCAACCAGCTTATAGGATTTTCTTCTATATCTTTTTTTTCTTCTATATCTTTTTAAGTCGCGAAAAAAAATTCAACTCCCCCATACATTTCTGTGCGCATAACTCGACAAAATGTACTGAACAGCTAATTTTTTAGGGTTCCGTACACAAAAGTTAAAAACGGGACCCTATTACTAAGACTTCGCTGTCTGTCCGTCCGTCCGTCCGTCCGTCTGTCTGTCTGTCACCAGGCTGTATCTCAAGAACCGCGATAGCTAGACAGTTGAAATTTTCAAAATTTATATATCTGTTGCCGCTATAACAACAAATAAATACTAATAACAAAATAAAATAAATATTTAAGGGGGCTCCCAAAAAACATGTTTTTTTCGGCTAATGGTACGGAACCCTTCGTGTGCAAGTCCGACTTGCACTTGGCCGGTTTTTTTTTCGCGATTTCGCGGTTGGTCCCATAGTAAAAGTTGTTTTGTAATGATGAGTACAATGATCCCTTAAGAGGTATTGCGTTTATTCTGTTAAACCCTGTAAAATACATCAGATTACACTATTCAATAGCAAATACATAACTTTATTTTAACGAGTAAAGAGGCAAGGCAAGTCTTATCGAATACAAGAAGAATCTTTAAATCGGTACAAGTCACACATTCATACTCTCCACATACTAGGCAAAACCTCACATACTAACACCAAACCAACAAATCACTAACATGCAAGATTTGAAAACATAAAAAAGTATTTGACAGATAAGTACCTCATCATGCAGCTGGGTGTATTTATTTTGTATCCGGGTTATGTCGTAAATCTGAGCAGTGTCCTTAAAACAATAAAATCATGTTAATTATGATTTAGGTATTCGTTGATGTGTGTAATTCACCACTTAATGTTTAAGTTGGATTTTACCAAGGATTTTATTTAGTAATGTCAAAAAGCGCGCGACGATTTCGTCATTTTATACCTATTACATTAGTAGGTATAGATAGTGCAATCCACGAAGACGCGCCCCACTCTTCTCCCTAGTCGCGTACAAGTGTGTTACAGTCTGCTAGTGTTTTAGTTTTGTCGATACACACTAATTACCTATATTATGTAATTACTTATACAGTCATTTGCGCGTACACTTGTACTGTAAGCGATTATAATAGGAAGAAGAGTGGGGCGCGTCTTCGTGGATTGCACTATCTGTATGTATATAAATAAATAAATGAATAGCTATTTATCTTTAATAGGATATGTATAGATAAATAGGTAAACAGAATTACTAGACAACATAATGTAATGTAGGTAATAAACGAGTAGTAAGTAGGTATACGATACATACCTGTAGAGAATTACTTTGCATTGCATCACTGCTTGTTAATGAAACAATGAAACGGTAACCACGAGTATTCTTATTAAAGAATCATGACCACTTTCCATACATTGATTGACCTGTCACTTGATTTTTTTTACAGGTCGCGTCTATCTACAACTAGTGTTTTATAAAAACAATTACTATTTATAATAACAAAATAACTTATCATCTTTTCATTTAGAAGCCAGGGAAAAATACTATTGTGTAAATAAGTTTTTAAGGTTAAGCAGCTGTCAGATAAGATTTGACAGCTATTATAACCTCAAAAACTATAAGATAGGGTAATTAAAATGAATTCGTTACATTCAATGAGAAATAAAACAATGGTCGCAAACACTAGTTACATTCTCGTCAAAAAATATCCTGCTGATGCCGTAAAGTGCATTTTGTACTAGTTAAAGCAATTAAGTAGGTATAGCTTATTTATTAATCGAGGTATCGGACAAAATCTTTCGTCAAAGCGGACCAAACTCCAGGAGACTGGAGAACTCGAAACAGACCCGACAGAACCGAGAACAGACAAGAGGTCTATTAGTAAATAATACAACTAGCGTATTAGGGCCCTCGCGCATTACGCGGCCAAATAATTCTTGTGACATGCAAGCTCACCAGGTTTGGCACTAGGCGGCCAGCGACCAAGTGACAACACTTGGTGGTCGCGCGGCAAGGATTCTACATGGTTGCAAATAAACTGATAGGCCGCAGAGACTGGTGGCAAGGCCTGGTCGCTAAAAGCCCGGGAGCCCTTACTGTTCCACAACTAAGCAAAAGCCTCTTCTTATTATACAGAGAAGGAATGAGTATTAATCACCAGGTTTGGTCAAGACGGGTAGAATAGGGAAATTAAATAAAAAACAGGATTTTATTTATTTTTGTTTATTCAATGTCTTCTAGTACAACCATTGCATCCAAAAATGCCGCTGGGGCCTCAATGTTGCTTTCATGCCTGGCCCAACCCAGGTACCACACCAACGTCATAACGTGCGCACAACACCCTACAGTGCGACGTCCTACTATGCAGTTGCAGCAATATTCTTTAATGCCTTCTCTTCCATTAACACCATTTGTTATTAAAATGTACACATAATACTGGCGTCTTGAGATATGTCTGGATTTTATTATTCCTTTTATAAGAGAATTTTCCCCACTGCCTAACTCAGTTATACGACTAGTGTCTAGACAGACTTCTATTCTATATCCGCCATGGAAACGTATGTGTTCACCAAAATAAGAACGTGCTTGACGAATTTGGTACGTTCCCAAGGCAAACAGTATTAATTCATTGTATTCTAGACGGGGGAACTCAATATTAACATTATCAGCAGTAATGCTTTGAAAAAAGGATGCCCGGCGATTTAAATTATATTCTCTAACTATACTAGATAAATTATTTTCCAGGGGCATCCTTTCATTAATTATATCCAGAATTTGAGGAGCATCAGCTCTATTGCGAAGACGAACACCAAACTTATTTATCAAACTGGCAGCAATTTGGAAATAAGCCATCATATTTGGTACAGTTTTATTAAAATGGTCAAACCTTAATAATCGGAAATCTCTTTTAAAATATCCATTTACAACTTCCACCACACATCTACTTCTATTTGCTTGGGCGGTGGTTAACTGGTGTTCGCCTTCCAAAAGTGACTCTGGCATATAAGCCTTATAATTACAATGCTCCAATAAGCTGATGCTATCTCTGAATCCCCTGTCTAAAATAAATATGTCATTATCTTGAAAGTACTGTCTCAGTGGGGAATGTTCATTGCTGAATAAAGAAGACATTATTTCTGCATCTGATGTGGTAGCTTTGTATGGGCCAAAACAATCTAAAATGTAACCATCACATGCAACTATTAAAATGGTTTTAAAAGATTTCTGTATTTGTGTAATGAATATGATTCTTTTTGAAACATATAATTGCTACTTTTATTTGAAAAAATGTATGTTCCATCACACATCACAATACTTTGCTCATTATTTTGATTATAAATTCCATTGGGTGAGATTGTGTTCTATTAATTGTTCTCTCGTCAAATGATTTATCCCAAGATTACAGGGAACAAAATCTTGCAAAAGTATCTCTCGTGCTGTTTGCATTAACCTCTCTAATGTAGTGCGAGGAACTTCCAATATTGTGGATATTCTTAAGTCAGAATCGCCTGTCCGCATCTTTATTAGCACTGCAGCTAGACCTAGTATACCCCTGTGTTTTTCCAACAGTCGGGGAAGGTTTTCCAACAAATTAAGGAAATTGGCTTTTGTTAAGCCCATCCAAAACCCAAACAAATTATCATCAATTTCTTGAACGGCTTGAAAAGTCAAGAAAAGTCTTGTGTTTTTGAACAAAGGAAAAAACATGCTCAACTTGTTCTATTGTGAAATCCCTCTTACTGTTTCGATTGTCAACAAGAGAATCCCAACTGTTTCCATATAAATGGTCTGTGCATACCCTAGCCAGTTTGGGAATATAAAAATTGTAGTTGGACAAAACGGTAGCCCGCAGTGCATCTGACAGAGTATGCAGATTCACATTCTCACACCCATAAAATACACAGTGAGATGCTGTATTGGGAGCACGTTTATAATTAAGTAATGTTATGTTACTAGATTGTTGAGTTTGAGGTTGTTGCGAATGAGCTGGAACAGGCTCTGCATATGATTCCCTTTCACGCTCTTCATCTGTACTTGCAAGGAATGGAGAAGGTTGTATATCGGGAATATGAACTGGATCAGCAGACTGTTCCACTTCTTGTTCAATTACTTCATCTCGAAGAGTCTCACCACCGTCTAAGCCTCTTTGCTCATCCTGTTGCTGAGTTGATAGAGCATGTCTTTTAAATCGCAACCAACAGGCATGGCAGACACGATCAGATGGTGATATCTGTCAACAAAACACAATATCTCTATACTAATATAATAAAGCTGGAGAGTTTGTTTCTTTGGTTGAATGCACTAATCTCACGATCTAGTGGTCCGATTTGAACAACTCTTTCACTGATAGAATGATATTTTATCACCCTACGACTATTAAGAGCGGAGCAGTAGCTAAAGATGTGGGTGAAACCGCTTGGTACAGCTAGTTTAAAATAAATACAGTGACATACAAAATAACTCCATAGATTAAAATGTGATATTTTTAGAGAAATTGCAAACATTTTAACATCATCATCGTTATTCATTTTTAGTTAGAGAGTAGAATATATATATATAGAGACAGATTTTGAAAAACTAATTAAATACAAAACTGACGAGGTGCCACAGCAGTTCGAATTAAGTCTGTCATCCTTAGTGTGAGGCTTGATGGATTTTCTTTAAGAATATGGTCACTTTGACGATTGCGCAATGATCGGCCACAAACAGGGCATACTTGGGCATGGCCACGGCGAGATGAACCAGCAGACAGATCACAATCATTGTTTGCATGAATCTGAGCATTTATAGTCTGCATAGATAGATCAAAGCATGCTTCACAAATGTAATCTTCTTCTGTTATCTGAAAAAAAAAAAACAATTATGACATTTGAAAACCTACAATGGAAATAAGTATATTTATATTTACATGTTTGGTTTTTTCTCATAAAGAGCTGTAAGAGAATACTAGCTAAACATGGGGAAAATCTACATGTAACTAAGACATTCAGTCAGTGGGTTGTCATCTATTTGTAGCAATATTAGTGCTATTTTTCATGTAGGTAACTTGTAAATATATACTTTACCACTTCTAAATACTAATCAGTTTATATAAAACAATCATTACATAGTGGACTGAACTTATTATACTTACAATTACTGGAGATATCCATGTGCTAATTAGTGAGATGACTCTGCTATCAAGCTGAATGGCCCGATAACGCCGAAGCGTATTCACACATATATTGCAGTTTATACAAAGCAAATTCGTAGAGGGCTCCATAACGCTTTCCAACAAGAGCGATAACGTCTTCGATCCGAATCAAAAAGTACATACTAAATCGGTATCCGTATAACACAAGCACAAGTAAACGTAAATAGTAGGTATCGAAGTCCGTGGAGAATGCAGAAGATAAAAGGGTATCAGAAAATCACAAATCGCACAGTACAAACGTAGCAAGAGCAAACGAACGACTGCAAAACGTCAAACCAGTGACAGCCTGACATTATTTTTTTTCCATAAGGGCAGGCTAAAGTATTTGAACCATATTGCCAAGTTTTACGAATACTTTATCTTTTTTCAGTTTCATTAGAATGTGGGTGCAGAGCCTGTCATTTATTTAACGATATTTTGAGCATTCATTACCCACATGACGAGTCATTCGTAATTTGTGAAACACGTTCCGTTTCCAAAAATCTATTGAGAATGAAAACGTAACGTTGCTTTTTTTCCTGGCCTTATTTGGAAATTCTATTAAGCAATACGTAATAAGCAAAAATTTAACTATTTTTTGAGATATTTTCCATCACTAGACGAGTCAGAAAAATTTTAGGTCAATAATGGACATGATTCTTTATCCATTTTAACGCTGTTTTTCAATAAATTCACTTATGAACAACAAAAATGATGGATAAGTAAACAAAACATCCTTCCGTTATTACGTTAGATGCGTAATGAGACCACCCGCTGCCGCCCCACCCCGTCCCGTACGCAAAAACCCGCGAAAAATTATAATGCAATAACGAATGAAACGCCAGAAGCTGGCGCTTCATTCACGAACGGATGAAAGATTGCGCGTGTGGTGATACGCGTTAACGAATTACATACCATTTTAGGTGGTTAATTCGATGCTGCGGTTTAAAAACGGTTAAATCAAAAGGCAAAACTGAATTATCTTCATCGTGGACGTGTTTAATTCGTTTATGCAATTTTAAAACTGTTTGTAACTGTAACTTTGACGCATAATTCTTTAATACAAAACGAATGTGTGCACAAATTCTAGCAAAGTTCGAAATGTCGCTTGATTCAACCCCTTATTATAAGGCCGTAAGAGTGATTTTTGAACACAAAAATAGCTGAATACATAGTTTATCATACCTATAGTCGATCTGCATTCATAACTCTTTTTCACAGAGTAAATATTCATGTCATTGCATAAATAAAATTCGTCAATGTGTATTGCTGCTATAAACATTCAAAAACTTGTTCTAGGTTAATAATAATAGTAGTGGTCTAAGCAGTGGGGTGCACAGGGTTTGTACTTAGGGTCGGCTATGTGTACTTTATTAATGCCTTCAATCTAAACCTAAAGTTTGATCAGAAAAAAACTGTCATGGTGGCGTAACTTGTAATTTTATAATTTATATTATAGTGGAGTCTCGGATTGAATTAGTTCATCAAATTTTCCGCAACATGAGGTTATTTATCTTTCTGGTCAGTCAGGTTTTTAGGCTGACTGTACAATTAAATCAAATTTAACTCATATGAAAAAAATGTGGGACGAGCCAGGCATACGAATTGGGACGAGCGGGGAATAAAATATTGAAAATTAAGTTTTGGGACGAGCGAGGCATACAAATTGGGACAAGTGGGGAATTTTTTATGTGGGACGAGACTCTGTGGGACGACCGAGGCACAAATCATTGAACCTCACTCTATGAATACACCACGCTTAATGTAAACACCTCATATTTAAAATTAGCAGATGCACTTTGTAACCGCATTTGCTCCGATTGCGCTGATAACGCAAAGCCACGTCATTGGTCAATTGATTAATACAAAGAAAGCAGAGCGAGAGAGCAAGCTCTAATCCGGTCGCACAAAAATACCGAAGCTATAAACATTCAAAAACTTGCTCTAGGTTAATAATAATAGTAGTGGTCTAAGCAGTGGGGTGCACAGGGTTTGTACTTAGGGTCGGCTATGTGTACTTTATTAATGCCTTCAATCTAAACCTAAAGTTTGATCAGAAAAAAACTGTCATGGTGGCGTAACTTGTAATTTTATAATTTATATTATAGTGGAGTCTCGGATTGAATTAGTTCATGAATTTTCCGCAACATGAGGTTATTTATCTTTCTGGTCAGTCAGGTTTTTAGGCTGACTGTACAATTAAATCAAATTTAACTCATATGAAAAAAATGTGGGACGAGCCAGGCATACGAATTGGGACGAGCGGGGAATAAAATATTGAAAATTAAGTTTTGGGACGAGCGAGGCATACAAATTGGGACAAGTGGGGAATTTTTTATGTGGGACGAGACTCTGTGGGACGACCGAGGCACAAATCGTATATCCGGATTTAATCTTAAAGATAAAGATATTTTTATTTTGTAAAACATGAGTAAGTGCAATACATGTGCATTGTCGATGGAATTAAAAAAACAATAAAAGGGAGCCAAGTTATTGTTACTGTAGAAATTAGTCGAGTTGACCAATTCTACTTGAATCGGGAATCGAAAGTATATTACTGAATTCATTTACACACAAAACAAAGCGGTTATATAAGCAAAAGTAAAACAAAGCGCGACGCGACCCGGTAGGTGGGCGTATTTTATTTTCTTGTACCATAGTTTATAAAAATAAAACTGCAATAAAATACTTTATGCATTTTTTTTTCTAATCATAAATATATGTATTAACTGAATATCTATATGTTTTTAAAGTTAATAGCATATCTTTTTAAATAAAAATTAGTTTAATGCGCTAGTTCTGATAAAAGGCTCCATTGAGTTACGAAAAATAAATAGAATTTTTTTTAATTAAATAGGCCATTAATTATAAAATAACATTTATTTCCAACATAATCAGTCAGTGCTACAATTATCTATTAAATATTAAACATTTAAACACAACTTGAGCAATGAAAATCTCTAAATGCTCTCCTATGAGTTACAGTTGGTCATAAACATACACTTTTTTTTTTGCTGCTAACGTATTAATGACAAATTAGACAATAAAATCTGACACAATGTAAAATAAAGGAAAAACAATATTTATTTGGTAACAAAATGGCACGTTAATTAAAGAACTTAATGAAATATCTTTAATTTCTTAACACTAAATTTGGTAGACATCACTCAATGGAATTACGAAATAACTAAATGGAACAAGTAAAGCTTTGCTCACAAGAAACAATTTTTACCTAATAATATTCTGTTTAACAGGAAGCTACTCTAACTTCGAGTCTTTAAAAAACATAAAATAAAACATAAACATAAAACATAAAACATCTATTTGGAACAGTAACTGAAGTATTATTAATTATCCAAAACAAATAATTAAGACGGTTCACGCATGTCGGCATTTCATACAAATTTTTAAGTTCTTATTCTTCGATGTTTATAAACCGATTTTAATGAAACTTGGTATACATACGCCTCAGAGCCAGGTCTAAATAGTTCGTATAGAACATTTTCGAAAAAGAGTTTAGATGAAGAGTGAGGACAATTTTATGTTTTCTATAGAAAGCCAAAAATCACTCTATCTTTTCCCCTGTACTCTTTTTCGAAAACGTTATCTACTAACTATTTAGACCAGGCTTTGAAGCTTATCCATACCAAGTTTCATTAAAATCGGCTCATAAAAATCGAAGAATAAGGAATTGAAAATTTGAATGAATTGCCGACACGCGTCAGCCCTCTTAAAAAAAACTAGTCGCCTAAACATTCGTCACAAATGTAGTCATCGTAACCGTAATGATTTGCTTCCATCCCAGCACATTGCCTGCAGTACCAGGCTGAACAGCACATACATTTCCTAGAACATTGAAACGGTTTTTGTTCTGTACATTTACGGCATGTTATAGAACGTGAGACTACTGTTCTAATGGACTGAAATTTGCCTTTTGCCTTTGAACTTGTGTCAAATTTGACTTTTAGTTAGCCTGCTATTGCCGTCATTCATTTCCATTAAATTTAATGTTCGTTTTTTAAGAATATCGTTTTCAATGTGTTCAATTATAACCTGAAATGAGATTAGATTGATACAATATTAATGTAGGTAAAACTAATTAATGTACTATCGGCCAAAGTTCCGCATGCTCACATTAAAGGCGATAATCGCATAGCACGACTCACGACTCGATCGCACAATGCACGAGTTTTGACCAATAGGATGCACAAAGCGTATTTTAGTGGTGTTCGTATTAGTATAATCATGTATAGAATGTGTGACACTCACACTAGGAGCGTACTATGCTCACTTGTTTCTGCTAAGAGACGAGTTTTTAATGGGCACGGCCAGCGCGGCTCGGCGGCGGCGTGAGCTCTTTGTTATTGAATTGAATTGTTATTTTATTATTGACAAGAATTAATTTTAGTACTCATATCTTCTGTTTGTTTGGTTTAGAAAATGTATTATTGATATTGCAGTATTTACAAAAATAATTTGTAATAACTAATAAACTACAATTTATATGTATTAATCCACTTTAATATTTTCCTCTCTCTATCGGGTCTATAGATATAGGTTATTTATGAACACTTTCACTACCTCTCCAATTTTCACCATATCCTATGTGATGCCGCATGCCGCAGAAACCGCACCATATTCCCTTCACAATAAGATGAGACATTGAAACGAACCGTTTTATTACAGTCCGTTCCACCGATTTTGACTTCTATTCCGTAGGCTTATGGATGGCATTAAAGGCAAAAAAGTGGTTACAATACCAACTGTTTACTGCAGCTGCCATTTGTCATGCCACCAACACAATAGCATTCAAAATCGATTGAACGGACATTTATGGTTTGTTTACCTTTTATCTCACGGCTCCCTGAATACGTTAGGTATAGGTGCGTTGACCGGCACTGCATGAAGGTATCAAATGTTTATATTGAAATTTTTTGTGTTTAATCGACTTTATTAAAAGTAAATAACTATCTAAATTTCTATGTGTTTGTTTATACTTGGGCAATTTGGGAATACTTGAAAATTACAGTAATATTTGAACCAATACTCTGCGCAGTTCATACAATGTTATCAGAGCTTTTTGTTTGTAGCTAACGCAAGGCCGCAAGCCGCACAACTCTTGCAACTGAAATAAAAATAAGTTCATTATCTAAGACCCATTGTTATTTAGTGGGAATGTCTGGAAATTCGGTTAAACAATAGAGGACGGCTTAATACAAGGGCCATACGTTTTTTTATTACCTTAGGATTATCTCAAATGTTTTGCAGTTGTTCCTTGTATTTGGTTTAATACTTTTAACAGTAGGTAATTGTAATATTACCTTTTATTCATTAAAATACATTAAAATAATACAGGGTGAAATTGAATTCATGGGCATCCTTTTAAGGGGTCATTGTACTCATCATTATGAACAACTTCAACTATGAGACCATACCTGAAATCGCGAAAAAAAAATCAGCTGTTCCCTACATTTATGTTTGCATAACTCGACAAAATGTAGGGAACAGCAATTTTTTTTTCTCGATTTCATATTTGTTCCCATAGTCAAAGTTGTTCATAATGACGAGTACAATGACCCCTTAAGAGGATACCCATGAATTAAATTTCAGCCTGTATAACGAACAAGGTATCGTTGCAATTAAAATGCCCAGGCATGCCTTGCAGGATGAGCACTTTAAGACTGGATTATAATCAAACCAACACTTTACTCTTTTATAATTCATGCTCTAGTCATTGTTTGACAATTCATGATTTTAAGCGAAATCATGCATGTCAAGTTTTTTTTTGACAAATCTAACAATGATTCAGTTCCTACGCCACTTTAAAATTCAGAAGCTTATCAAGTAATTAAACTGAACTATAATTTGTGCCTTGGCAGCAGTGAGAGTGAAAGGATTGAAATAAAATGTTGGGTACTAGTGAAATATATATTTTTAGTTTGTGTTCATTTAACATTATGCAGGATTAAAGATTTATTTAGGTTGATATTTAAATCTTATCTGTATAATAAAAGATGTATAGTAAGTGCTTTTTGTATGAAACTATCGGCTGTAATCTCAGTGTGAAAAAATAAACAGTTAGTTAAAATCTACTTGAGAACAATTTTAAGGATTTGCTGTTGTAGAAAAAAAAACAATATAAGTAACTTAATTTATTTTTAATAGACTTTTTCAAAACATTAAAGATTCATCCAGAAATTAACATATTATAACAAAAAATTACACAGATATTATCATCAAAATGCAAAATATTATAAGTGAAAAGATTCTTACTCATAATATCATTTATAAACTGTATTTATCTACACTTATATCGTAAAGTTCAAAATATGAAATCAACACAACAATGACAAACAGACAACACAACAACAACAGGCAAAAAGCCTGTCAGTAAATAAGATTAGGAGAATATTGCTCGTGCAGTTCTAATGAAATTGAAAAGTTTTAAGATTAGTACAATTTAAGAATCTTAATAATTTTTATCATTTGCAATAATTACATTACACTACAGACTAGGTTTATCAAGCAAATGAGATCAATTATTTATGAGGTGGACGGATATGATGACACTACTGAATATGTAAAATAACAAACTAACGAGATCGGGGCTTAGGACAACATTGATTGTAAATAAAACAACAAATCCACCAATAAAGGCAACATGACACTAAATTGACATCAATAATTTTACTTCAAAATCGTTGGCAATATTTTAAACTATGATTACGGTCTACAGTCTACCCTGTGACATTAATCAACGAAGTAATATAATACAAATTGGAATAATAAAAATAAACCTAATAAAAATAGCTATACAGGGTTATTTGCAAGCCGCCGGAGTCGCGGGTTGTTCGAAAGAGATACCATGGCCCTGGCACAGGCAACTGAAGGAACACGGGTGGGTTTTAGTCAGTAAAAGTTTGACACGACCTTCCGCTCCGCCCAGAGCGGGAGAAGTCATTTGATGATAAAACACTAATAAGCTCGTAGGACTATAATACTAACATCATAAATAACAACTTTTGTTGTATGACTTTTAATAATTCATAAAAAAATAATTTCATAATACAATTAAAAATATTTATTTTGATCGCTCTAAATTTGAACAACTCTACGCGGTACCAAAATATGTAAGTAGTTAAATAAACAAACAGTGCGTTGCGAATGCAGGGTCGCAGCGGTACTTACTACAAAATACAGATCTAAAAAGTGTTATTACAAATATTACAACAAAAACTTGAAAGTTTACTTTTGGTATTCTAAAAAGTCATAGATCAAAAGTGGTTGTACTAATATAAATCTACCAGGTGTTAGAAAAATAACCCTGTATAATGTAATTATACAGTATGTTAATTAACGAAAGGCGTTCCCGTTAACCCGCAATAGTATAGCGTCCACATGCTACCAAAATATGACCATTCGAAAATTCACGAAAAAAAATCTGCTGTTCATTACATTTATGTTCGCATACCTAGCTTAACAAAATGTAGGGAGCAGCTGATTTTTTTTGGCGAATTTTTAAATGGTAATATTAATTGTAGCATGTTTGGACTATTGCGGGTTAACGGGAACGCCTTTCGTTAATTAACATAGTGCATGTTAAAAATTATATTAACTTAATATTTCGTCGCTGCTCCTCCCGCATCTATCACAGCATCGCAACGGCTACGCATGGACCTAGCCAGGACTTCGCACAAATTCGAACCTCTGAATGTATCCCAAACTTGTTCGCAATGTGTGACAAGTGCTTCCTTCGTTCTTTCTGCTCTACTATCCCATCTCTGGACCATTAAACCCCACAAATTTTCAATGGGGTTTAAGTCTGGCGATCGGGAGGGCCATGGCACTGTTTTAATTTGTGGTTGCCCTCGCAACCACTCTTGAACAACCCGCGCACGGTGTATCGGGCAATTGTCCTGGAAAAAATAAAATTCTGGCACGTCCAGTTGTGGATACACCGTGCGCACTGTGGGTACCATGATGGTTTGTAGCACCTCTAAATACGTTTGGCCGTTTGCCCTCCCTGGTATAAAAGCGAGCTCGCCTGGTCCAGCAGCACTCATCCAGCCCCACATGTTCACTACAATTCTTCCCGATTCTGCATTTGGGTTCACATTTCGAGGTTCGTATCTTGTGTTATCTACACGCCATAAATTCCGACGACCTTGTTGGCTAGACCTAAAGCACTTTTCATCAGAAAATATGGCGTAAGAGTAATCGAAGTCCCTGTAGTCACGAGCGAATCGCACGCGAGCAGCTTTCTGCTCCTGCGTCAAAATGATGTATAGTAAGTGCTTTTTGTATGAAACTATCGGCTGTAATCTCAGTGTGAAAAAATAAACAGTTAGTTAAAATCTACTTGAGAACAATTTTAAGGATTTGCTGTTGTAGAAAAAAAAAACAATATAAGTAACTTAATTTATTTTTAATAGACTTTTTCAAAACATTTAATGTTTCATGTGATTCATCCAGAAATTAACATATTATAACAAAAAATTACACAGAAATTATCATCAAAATGCAAAATATTATAAGTGAAAAGATTCTTACTCATAATATCATTTATAAACTGTATTTATCTACACTTATATCGTAAAGTTCAAAATATGAAATCAACACAACAATGACAAACAGACAACACAACAACAACAGGCAAAAAGCCTGTCAGTAAATAAGATTAGGAGAATATTGCTCGTGCAGTTCTAATGAAATTGAAAAGTTTTAAGATTAGTACAATTTAAGAATCTTAATAATTTTTATAATTTGCAATAATTACATTACACTACAGACTAGGTTTATCAAGCAAATGAGATCAATTATTTATGAGGTGGACGGATATGATGACACTACTGAATATGTAAAATAACAAACTAACGAGATCGGGGCTTATGACAACATTGATTGTAAATAAAACAACAAATCCACCAATAAAGGCAACATGACACTAAATTGACATCAATAATTTTACAAGAAGACTTCAAAATCGTTGGCAATATTTTAAACTATGATTACGGTCTACAGTCTACCCTGTGACATTAATCAACGAAGTAATATAATACAAATTGGAATAATAAAAATAAACCTAATAAAAATAGCTATGCAGGGTTATTTGCAAGCCGCCGGAGTCGCGGGTTGTTCGAAAGAGATACCATGGCCCTGGCACAGGCAACTGAAGGAACACGGGTGGGTTTTAGTCAGTAAAAGTTTGACACGACCTTCCGCTCCGCCCAGAGCGGGAGAAGTCATTTGATGATAAAACACTAATAAGCTCGTAGGACTATAATACTAACATCATAAATAACAACTTTTGTTGTATGACTTTTAATAATTCATAAAAAAATAATTTCATAATACAATTAAAAATATTTATTTTGATCGCTCTAAATTTGAACAACTCTACGCGGTACCAAAATATGTAAGTAGTTAAATAAACAAACAGTGCGTTGCGAATGCAGGGTCGCAGCGGTACTTACTACAAAATACAGATCTAAAAAGTGTTATTACAAATATTACAACAAAAACTTGAAAGTTTACTTTTGGTATTCTAAAAAGTCATAGATCAAAAGTGGTTGTACTAATATAGTCCTACCAGGTGTTAGAAAAATAACCCTGTATAATGTAATTATACAGTATGTTAATTAACGAAAGGCGTTCCCGTTAACCCGCAATAGTATAGCGTCCACATGCTACCAAAATATGACCATTCGAAAATTCACGAAAAAAAATCTGCTGTTCATTACATTTATGTTCGCATACCTAGCTTAACAAAATGTAGGGAGCAGCTGATTTTTTTTCGCGAATTTTTAAATGGTAATATTAATTGTAGCATGTTTGGACTATTGCGGGTTAACGGGAACGCCTTTCGTTAATTAACATAGTGCATGTTAAAAATTATATTAACTTAATATTTCGTCGCTGCTCCTCCCGCATCTATCACAGCATCGCAACGGCTACGCATGGACCTAGCCAGGACTTCGCACAAATTCGAACCTCTGAATGTGTCCCAAACTTGTTCGCAATGTGTGACAAGTGCTTCCTTCGTTCTTTCTGCTCTACTATCCCATCTCTGGACCATTAAACCCCACAAATTTTCAATGGGGTTTAAGTCTGGCGATCGGGAGGGCCATGGCACTGTTTTAATTTGTGGTTGCCCTCGCAACCACTCTTGAACAACTCGCGCACGGTGTATCGGGCAATTGTCCTGGAAAAAATAAAATTCTGGCACGTCCAGTTGTGGATACACCGTGCGCACTGTGGGTACCATGATGGTTTGTAGCACCTCTAAATACGTTTGGCCGTTTGCCCTCCCTGGTATAAAAGCGAGCTCGCCTGGTCCAGCAGCACTCATCCAGCCCCACATGTTCACTACAATTCTTCCCGATTCTGCATTTGGGTTCACATTTCGAGGTTCGTATCTTGTGTTATCTACACGCCATAAATTCCGACGACCTTGTTGGCTAGACCTAAAGCACTTTTCATCAGAAAATATGGCGTAAGAGAAATCGAAGTCCCTGTAGTCACGAGCGAATCGCACGCGAGCAGCTTTCTGCTCCTGCGTCAAAATATTTTTTTTTGCGGGACGTCTGTGATGGACTCCAGCTCGATGCAACTCGTTTCTAATAGTTTGTATCGAAACTTCGTATTCTTGTGCGAAACTGCGAGTGGGTGTGAACGGGTTCTCTTCATACGTGGCTATCATATTATTTAACTCGTTTTCGTTTATAGCCCGGGGTCGAGGTGCACGAACGCGTTCTGTAATTTCTCCTTCTTCATATCTTCGCACCCAGCGGCGCACCGTTGTTCTCTAACGAAAAAAAAAAAAAACAACTATTATCGATTTTTTACATAATATAGGAACTAAGTATAATAATACGACTACACTACAAAAGTCTTATTCAAAGGGCACAACTAGTACACTATAAATAAAAATTATAAGTATTGAAATACTTAAGGTGTGCATTTTGGTTGACTTCATGATAAATAAACTCTTAACTTTTCTATAACTAATTTAAGTAGTTATAACATTCATAACTATATTTTAAAATACAAGTTGTAAATGCAATAACTGAAAATCTCTTAAGGGGTCATTACTCATCATTATAAACAACTTTTACTATGAGAACCAAACCTGAAATCGCGATAAAAAAGCAGCTGGTCCATACATTTTGACGAGTTACGCGAACATAAATGTAGGGAACAGCTGTTTTTTTTTCGCGATTTCAGGTTTGGTCCCGTAGTAAAAGTTGTTCATAATGATTAGTACAATGACCCCTTAAGAGGTTTTCAGATATTGCAATTTACACCTCGTATACCTATGAGTAAGAAAAATGGCATAGCGTAAATTCCAACATTGTATGAAACTGTCCCAAGCAAATTTGTGCTTTATCTCTACTATTTAAAAGTGTTTATCCCGTGCGGGCTGGCAACGTGGCATTTCTAAAGGTTTTTCGTGGTTAAATACCAACGATCTAGTGCTTGGCCGAAAAAATAGTAAGTACTTGCTATTTTATCGGCCAGCCAAGCACTAAATCGTTAGTATTTAAAACTATGTGTGCAATTTTTTTTAAGTTTTTTTGGTAAGTATTTACGAGCACTACTAACAAAAATTTACATTATTGTCAATTACTTTCCATCTGCAGTATTATGATAAAATAAATGTTAAAAATAATTATAAAAAACAATTATCTTGTGCTTGGGCGAAAAAAAATTGTAGTTTGAAATATAATGATCAAGCCTCTAGAAATGCGACGAATGCGCTCTGGTTTTTCTAATTAAAATGCGGCAACGACGCTGTGAGATAAGGCACCATTGTTTAGGTTGTTTTGGTTTAGGATTTATTATCGGGTCATAAAAGGCTCCAACAACGTCTTTGAAAGCAAAAATAAATAAAAAGAACAATCTTATTTGAATGCATTACTATAAGTAGGTAATATCTTATGAGACTTTTAAAAAGAATCCATCTGAAAGTTATAATAATTTTATTATTTTTATATATAAATCTGCCTAGCCTTTTCCCAACTATGTTGGGGTCGGCTTCCAGTCTAACCGGATGCAGCTGAATACCAATATTTTTCATGGAATTTGTTTTTAAATTGCAATATAAGGAAAAATGCAAACTATGAAATAATAATATTACTATCACTTTATTTATTTCTATATCTCTCCCTCTATCTGAATACAAAAACATAACTTACTTGCATGTTCAACTCCACTGCTATTTGGGATATATTTAACCCTTGTCTATGCAAAACAATAATTTGATTCCTTTCTTCCTGAATCAGGTTTCGGGTCGTCATGGTTGCACCACGTTAGTCACAGCCCACACACAATACACACACAGTCCAGGATACAAGCTAGGGTCAAGAAGAGGCTTTCGATCACAGTCCGGTATACAAGCAGAGGTCACAGTTAGGCAGGCAATCAGTCCGATAGAAATAAACAGGTCGTAAAATGAAATGGCGATAGGAATTTAAGGGAAGCGTCAACAATTAGCGAGAGCAAATTGGCACTGCCGCGCTCTAGCTAATGTTTGTTATTTTATGTTACTCGCTCATTACTCACACAAATGCATATTGTCTCTAATTGGGGGAAACTAGGAAGGGGTGTGGTTTTTCACTAGCTGCGCTCTCGCAGGAATATTTTCTTAAGTGAGCATGCTTAACTTGGGCCGATAGTACGTGCTAATAAAATATACTATAATATAAAATTACCAATTTATTAATTGCTAAAAACCTACATGGTAGCAGAGCGTGGTTGGTTCCGTAGTTGCAAATAATAAATCCGGGGTAATTCCGAAGTATTACTGAGTACTCAAAAGTGAGGTTATATAGCCGGCGTGCTCCCGCACCGCGTCTGTTGAAAATCTGTGAAGATGAGTTCAAGTATGTTTAATATCGAGAAGTTGAATGGACGAGAGAATTTCTCGACATGGAGATTCTGTATAAAAACATATCTGGAGCACGAGGACTTGTGGGACTGCATCGAATATAGTGCTGAAAAAACAGTCGACCCAGTGAAGGACGTCAAGGCCAAATCCAAACTTATTTTACTGATAAACACTCAAAACTATGTTCATGTTCAGGAGTGTAAAACTGCCAAAGAGGTGTGGGAAAATCTTCATAAGGCCTTTGACGACAATGGGCTAACTAGAAAAGTGGGCTTGTTGAAGGAATTGATCAATACCTCACTGGAATCAAGCGCCGGTATAGAAGATTATGTTAACAGGATCATGAGTGCTGCTCACAAACTGAGAAATATAGGTTTCGAGGTGGATGACGAATGGCTTGGCACACTAATGCTGGCAGGTTTATCTGATGAGTATAAACCAATGATTATGGGGTTGGAAAACTCGGGTGCGAAAATTAGTGCTGACTTTATAAAAACCAAACTGATTCAAGAAGTAAAAAATGAAGATTCGAGCAGTGCATTCTATTCTAATCATAAGAAAAAATATCATAAGAATAGCCAACAGAAGCCAAAGTCATCTGAAAAAAATAAGGGTCCCCGATGTTATAATTGTAATGGCTATGGACACTTAGGAAAGTTCTGTAAACATGCAAAGAAAACAGTGACCAAAGACAATAATAAACAAGAAAGTTTTGTTGCTGCTTTTTCAGCCTTTTCAAGTAAACAAAGTGAGAAATGGTATATTGACAGCGGGTGCTCTGTGCACATGATTAGCAACAAAGATTTGATGTATAATATAAGAGATCCATTAATTAAAACCATCACTGTTGCCAACAAGGAGCCATTGTCTGTGAAATGTGTTGGGGACATCAGCATTCAAATTTCCGAACAAAACAAAATTGAAATAAAAAATGTTCTCCATGCATGGATTAGCAGTTAATTTATTGTCAGTGAGCACAATCACTAAAAATGGATTTATGGTGTCATTCAATGAGAATGGTTGTAATATACTAAATGCAGATGGAAAATTATTATGCTCAGCTACCTTAATGAATAAATTATATGTTTTAGACACCTATGTAAATGGTGGTGAAAGTGCTCATTTGGTGTCTAATAAAATTAATCCGAATGATATTAATTTATGGCATCTTCGGATGGCACATTTAAATGTTTCAGCTCTTAAGAAACTGCCTGATTGTGCTGATGGGGTTATGTTGTCACTGGATACACAAGAAGATATTAAATGTTCCACCTGTTGCGAAGGTAAACAAACAAGGTTACCTTTCAAGCATGCTGGAACCAGAGCAACAAAGCCACTGGAAATTATACACTCTGACTTGTGCGGTCCAATGGAAAGTAAATCTCATGGAGGTATGAAATATTTTATTTCTTTCATCGATGATTACTCGAGAATGGTTCATATTTATTTTCTCAAAGATAAACAGAATATATTAGAAATTTTCAAGGACTATAAGAAGAAAGTAGAGAATCAATTGAATCATACAATTAAATCTATAAGAACTGATAATGGCAAAGAGTATTGCAACTCTAATTTTGATTCATATTTGGCTAGATGCGGCATTATTCATCAGACTTCCACTCCATATACCCCACAGCAAAATGGCCTTGCAGAACGTATGAATCGCACGCTAGTGGAAAAGGCAAGGTGCATGATATTTTATGCAAATTTAGAGAAACCAGTTTGGGCTGAAGCTGTAGCCACAGCTGCTTATATTGTCAACAGATCACCAACTAAAGTACTGGGAAATACTACTCCATATAAAATGTGGACAGGAAAGGAACCCAGACTGAACCATGTAAGGATATTTGGATCAAAGGTAATGGTTCACATACCAAAGGAAAAACGTTTAAAATGGGACAAGAAATCAAAGGAGATGATATTTGTAGGCTATTGTGATACCACCAAAGGGTATCGCATTTTAGATCCCATAACTCATCAAGTCATAAAGAGCAGGGATGTTATTTTCTTTGAAAATATCAATCAAGCTAACGAGTGTTCAATTTCAGCCAGACCAATTGAAGATGAGTCAGTTAAGTTACAAGACCATGCTATTTCAGAACAAATTAAGCAACTGAAAGAATCTGTCATCATTCCTCAGTCAAGTGAATCAATTACTGAACCTATTTTGAAAGGATCCGAGGATGAAAATTCTAGTGAGTATGAAACTGACTCAGCTGACCTTGATGATAGTTATCAGCCCCCGAAATCATTATCACTACATAACCAACAGGCAAGTAATGTGACACTGAGGCCACGCAATAAGATTCATAAAGACAAAATGGGATTGCTTTGTCTATACACAAGTGTATCAGATCCACAAAGTGTGGAGGAGGCCCTGTCGTCCTCACATGCTAGTGAGTGGAAGAAAGCAATGGATGAGGAATATAACTCTCTAATGGAAAATAAAACTTGGCAGCTTGTTGACCTTCCCAGTAATAAAAAGGTTTTACCAAGCAAATGGATATTTAAAACAAAAACCGACCAACAGGGAAATATAATTCGATACAAGGCAAGGCTAGTCATAAAAGGATACGCTCAAAAAAGGGGGATTGATTATCAAGAAGTCTATTCTCCAGTAGTAAGATACACCTCTATTCGTTATTTGTTTGCTCTAGCAGCACAGAACAATTTGCACATTGAGCAAATGGATGCTGTATCAGCATTTCTTCAAGGAAAAATAGATACAGACATATACATGATACAGCCAGATGTATAAGATAGGAGGCCAAGTATGTCACTTACTTAAGTCCATTTATGGGCTTAAACAGGCAAGCAGATTGTGGAATACTAAGTTAAGCAATGTGTTGAAAGAAATGGGAATAGAGCAATCAAAGACTGATGCCTGTATTTATTTTGATGTCAATAAAGGAATTTATATTGCAGTTTGGGTAGATGATATAATAATTTTCAGCTCTCAATTAGAAATAACTGAAGAATTAAAGAAAAATTTATGTTTAAAATTAAAAATGAAAGATCTTGGTCAAGCGAAACAATGTGTGGGCTTAAACATAAATAGAGAAAAGGATGCAATTACATTAGACCAGGAAAAGTATATAAATGAAATACTGTTAAGATTCAACATGGAAAATTGTAAACCTGCAAAAACACCCATAGAAGTTGGTTTAAAATTTGATAACAGCAATGAAGTTCCATATGATTGCCCTTATCAGCATGCCATAGGCTGCTTATTATATATAGCGCAAGGAACAAGACCAGACATCTCATACGCAGTGAATGCCCTCAGTCGATATAATAAGGAACCTACATGTGAGCATTGGGCTGCCGTGAAAAGGGTAATGAGATATATACAAGGGACTAAACATTATAAACTTACTTATACCAAGGATGGTCAAGATAACGTCACAGGGTATTGTGATGCAGATTGGGCGAGTGACACCCGTGACCGTAAATCGTGCACGGGATATATCTTTATTTTACAGGGTGGTGCAGTGTCATGGGGTTCCCGGAAACAACAGACCGTGGCCCTATCCACAGCAGAGGCAGAGTACATGGCCATGTCAGCGGCGGCGCAGGAGGCGCTGTGGCTGCAGCAACTGCAAAGGGAGCTTGGCGGACAGCGCGACCACACTCTAGTCATCTACAGCGATAACCAAAGTGCTATAAAACTCACTGCTAATGATTGTTACCTACCGAGGTCTAAACATATAGACATTAGACATCATTTTTTAAAGGAACATGTAAATAATTTAAGATTAAAATTTTGTTATGTCAAAGGTAAAGATAATGTTTCTGATGTGTTAACTAAAGGTG
The DNA here is from genome assembly GCA_905333075.3 of Atethmia centrago. Lineage (NCBI taxonomy): Eukaryota > Metazoa > Arthropoda > Insecta > Lepidoptera > Noctuidae > Atethmia > Atethmia centrago. Next base: position 19,945,776 of record HG995368.1, read on the forward strand.
TAACTATAGATAAACATCTGTTTTGTGTATTAAATATGGGATTGCGTTCTGGGGTGGGTGATAGAAATGGAACGCACTCTAATTAGTTTAGTTTTCATCCGTTTACTTGAGTGGCGCTAGGTGTGTTATAAAACTGTAACAACGTGATTGTACGTGCTAATAAAATATACTATAATATAAAATTACCAATTTATTAATTGCTAAAAACCTACAGCGTTCCATAATTGTTCCAAATTTTGAAGTCGTGTCTCTAAATATGAAGTCGTTAAACGCTCTTTAGGAGCTTTTTTAAAACTTGATCTAGCCTTAATCATTTTAGAACTAACATCTTCCTGTATACTAAAGAACGACTCCATTTTGCAATAATTATGGCACAACTTATATCAACACAATCAAAACACAAGTCACAAAAAATAGATTTGTTTTATGTTTAAAGTTATCCAACAAATCCCAAAAAATTTACAAGCAAACACTTGTAAATTTTTTGAACAACTTTTATTTGGTTCTAAAATCGGGCATGGATTTCCCGTCAGAACCATTTTTAACATAAAACAATAAATTACAAGTCCTAAGCTAATAAACCATTAAAGTTAATGTTAAATTTAAAGTTCAAATTACGCGCACTTTTTGATTGATGTAAACATTAAACTTCCTGATCTAAGTTATAATTCAAATGTACTCACGATTTTTTTATTTTCACTCACTGACACTTTATTGCTGTACTGCACCCAAGCCACAGCCGGCACACGTGCTGTACTGCACCACGAGCCGCAAGCTACAAATCATCCCATATATTAGTTATGATTCTGGCGAATTCTTGTTTTGGGAGTTTTGCTCCCACATGGAGTCTTTGCCATTTCACAAGTTCGCTGTCCCATTTGTTTTTCATAGGTTTCATTGTACTAGTCTAATGGCTGCAGTATGTGGGATGAGTGAGCCGGCAGTTAAAGAACCGTAATGTTTTCGGCAACTAGAAGGTCTATGACATTCAAATCTACATGTGTCTTATGACCATCATAGACCAATAAGACTGGTCGTTCTGCTCCGATAGCTGGCAAAAAAACGGCTTTGATGTATTGTTCGAAAATGGTGGTCTCCATCCACCCTTTTTTACTGACAGCGCACAGACAGGTATTTGGCCCTAAAAGTCGGACAAAAATATTTTTTGCGTTTTATAGTATTATTAAAGTATTTCGTTCTATTTTGAGGCATAATAGAGTAAAAAAAAGGCATACATTATTCTTAACAAATTTTATTTCTAATTTTCATCATCTTCAGAGTCATTTTCAATACTAATATTGCAAATATCATTTTCCTCCAAAAGATTCATGGTATCTGCTGAAAAAGGACTCTTTCTTTTATGTTTAGCGTTCCTCATTCCCGTCAGCAAGGGGTCTGATGTCAAGAGCAACCTATTTAAAACGTCTGTGTTGCAGGCTACTCTCGAAAATTTTCGGGCGTAGTTTAGTCGAAACGCTCGGATGTGCTTATTGCGGGCTTCTGCAGCTTCTTCAGACAGTTGCCCGATTGGCAGAATCGCCTCCTTTATCACGGCTGCCCCATGACTCAACACCTTATGTAATGTCGGCGACATTGGATGAAACTTGTACAAAGAAACGTACAATTCAGCAGTTTCTTTACAGTAAATTTCGAATTTTTGGATGTTAATTTTTATCCCGCAGCACATGGTGTCTAGGATGACATTTAATCTTTAGATTAAATTCTGGTCAATCCCAGTTATTTCTGCAGCTTTCTCGTATTCGTCGAAAAATCGCCTACTGGTATTCCCATCATTAGTGTTTCCAAAGTTAGCCTTTGGAATATCTACTAGTAATCCTAGTTGTTCACGAAACTTGGTTTGGATTTCTTTTTTTCGTGTCTCCTCTAGTTTCTTCTCGTCGGCAGTCAGGCGAGCCCTCCACTTCATGACTGGTAATTTATAAGCTACATGCAGTATGCTCTCGAAAAATTTTATTCGAGCGTGCAGCAAAGATAGACCAAATCGCATGTTTTCCGTATTGCAGGGCCTTTCTTTTGTAAGGTCGTTGAAATCGGAGGATGTGGCGCCACATATGTAACATCTCATGGTTGACTTGGTATGGGTTGCTGCGTTACATACCTTGCCGTCCACCATGGTAAAAACTATTTTATGTTTGACGGATATGTCGTCGATCTTGGTCTTGCTCAGTTCTTTTATTTGATTTTCTACGTACTCGACTTCTTCATTAGTCACGTCAGTGTTTTCTTTCACAAATCGTATGCGTATTGGTCTGCAATATCGTGGTGATGACGGAGTTGGGTTTTGCCAAATAATTTTTCTTTCCGTTCCATAGACTAGTTGGAGTGGAACGACAGAACTTTGAAAAATGTTGGCGTCGGAATCAGTCTCATTTGCAAATTTCATTTTATATTGAATCTGCTGAGATCCGTCACAGCCCCATTTGCTGATGAGCAGAAAGGACTGCTTTTCAGATTCGGTCAGTTGCTCCAAGACCTCCTCACCAAGATGCAATAATAATCGCTTGATGGTGTGATCCATTAAGCTTTGTACCCTTACTTCGGCACAGGTCTCAGTTATGCTGTGGATTTCGGGGTAACATTCTTTCTTCAACTTCTTTAGAATCGAATAGCATGGGTAAAAGCCTGGATTCGTGTCTCGAACCACTTCGTATTGGGCCTGGGTAAGCCCAGCTTCAACAAACATATACAGGGAACGAAGGTGTGCCAATTTCGTTGAAACTTCTTTTTCTTGTTCAGCTGCTTGTTCTTTTATCGCTGCTGCATATTTTTTTGCTTCCCGGGGGCTTCTGGTAAGGACCTTTACGATTTTTGATGCTTTAACTTCGCCAGTTTCTCGAAATTTGTGTTGCGTATGCCAGCACATCTAAGTCAGATGTTCGAAGATTTTCAGTTTTTCGCCTTTTATTCCTTTCACATAACTCTGAAAACGACTTTTGAGGTCTACCTGGCCTTAATCCTATAACAAAAGATAAACCTTTAGTCACTGATAAAATTCTATGAAATATAATAATGTTCGAAACAAAAGAATTGTTAACCTAAATAGGTACCTGCTTTTGGTAGCGATATGGTGCCCTTGAGCCATTCTTTGTTCGCTTCTAGGAATCTGGCTTTGGTGTTGCGGGCAGCTGACCATTTCTGCTTGAATTCGTGACGTATAATTGACAACTTGTGCTTTGCATCGGCAATGTTTGGGTCATCTTCAGAGTATTGACAGAGAAGTTCCAACTCCATAAATTCCAACTTTTCATTGAAAGTTGAAGCATTGGAGCGTTCGATGATAGTTAGTAAATCGTTTCTAGTAGCCTGGAAACAAAATAAACTAATTTTCATAAAAAAAACAACACGTGGTTTTTTGAGTCCATTGAAAAAATTTTTGCCAAAAATGGAGGGGTGCGTTAGGGTGGCTGTTTTACGTATTTTAGAATACTATAGAGTCTATTCTAAAACAAACCATATACATTTTTACTTAGAAATGCTCAGAAATAATTTAAAACGCTTAAAGATTTTTTAAAATGCGTATTTTATAGGACTTTTTAAGAATTAGTTACTAATGGAGCTAAAGGTATGAAAACTCCCTCTTTTCCTAACAAAACTAAATAAAATAAAAAGTACATACCTGGTTGTGTAAGATCCATAGTAGAAATTCAAAAGAAATTGACTTTTTCACCATAAATTGAATATTTGAAAACAATGAAATTTGAGCGCATCGAATAATTACACGACCACGGCAAGCGAAGGGTAATTTCCGACTGAGCTCATGGAGCGGGGGAAAGTCTCTAGCGCGTCGGATTCACGCTATTGGTAGGAGGAGATACCATTGTATTTCGAGGAATATTAAAAAACGGCGTCTAACTCAGACAGGACTTCGCCCTGTCTGGCGAAGACCAGACCACCTGACCACCTGACTGTCAGACCTGTCTGTCTGGTGACAGACAGACAGGTCTAAAAGTCCAGACAGGACTTTTAGACCTGTCTGTGTCTAAGCCAGCGTAAGCCGTATGAATGTTATCATTTTTAAACAGCCACTCGCTCCACAGATGTTTCCCTTGAAATATTATTAAGGGTGGGATATTTTTGCCAAGTGCATTCGCAGCTAACAGCACAATGGTGTTATTCCTCCCAGGAGAGCCTGTTGTTCTAGTAGAGGGAAACCCCATCAGACCCACAACTTTAGTTTTGGTGGGGTCACTACAAAAGCTGGTTTCATCCAAATTATAATATATATACATTGTGGTTTGTCAGCCAAACCACACTCTTGTATTGTTCGTTGTAACATATCGAAATAATCGTTAACTATGAAAGGATCACATGCTTTTTTACGTGCTATTTCTACAGACTGCGGCTTTTTCAAACTTAATTTGTTTCGTTTTTTTAATCCTCTAAACCATTCCTTTCCAGGATAGTTATCTTTAAATCTCGTAACAATTCCGTTCCTTCGAATATAATCAGATATCAATATTTTTACTTCCTTGGAGGTTAATGGATACCCACATTTTTCCATCACATGGAGATTAGAAGCTACTTTAGTTTCCCACTCTTTTGACAATTCAGTAGGTCTGCCAGGCGTTGGCTGTTTGGCACCGCGTGTTCCGTATGAACGGTGAATAATGGTTGACCTTGGTATTCCGTATTTTACGGAGGCTTGGTGGCCTATAATTTTTTTTTGTCGTACGTTTTCGACAGCTTCTATTAGATCAGCTAATGAATACTTCGTCTCTTTTATTCGTTTATATTTTGGCATCTACAAAAAAAATAAATAAAAGATACTCAAAAACTAGAAAACAGGTCATAGAGGTAAAACGATATTGTTTGGTAGTACAGTAGTACAGACGCCAGCACATCAAGCTACTACAATCTGTCAGATTTCTTTGATAGATTTTCGACTTTATTTCTAGAGCATTAGGTTCAAGGTTCATTGGGAAAATTTAAAAAAACTTTCGGCTACTTGAGAACAGGTTCTTACAGGGTACCTAATTAATTTAACGATCTGGTTTTAAATGCTGAAATATGTTCTCATAAGGCAATTGCAGACCAACTGACTGCTGTTGTTGGGCATATTCAAATACACTGGCGGGCAACATTTTGGCCCGTGGGCCTTGGGTTGAGTAGCCTTGGTCTACTAGATTATGGTACCATCTTTCCGAATTTGTATAGCCTGATAAGGCCCAATCTAAATTTAGGTCGATATACATTACAACCCTATGTACTAAAAATAGGTGCAAGTAGTTGCGGCCCAGAACTTTGATTTAGTAAAAAAGTGTTTAAATGTAATGCTTTTGGCTAAATTATTTTAAGGTGACACTAGTGGGTCATTCTTCCATACAAACAAAGTGTTCCTCAAGTGTTCAAACTCCTCTGTTTGACAATGTAGGTTCAAAACTAAAAATAATATCAACTTGTCTCATCATTATCTAGCCCTGTATGGAAGCAGAAATTGAAAAAAAAAATTGGTTTGGAAGTTATGAGCGTTGAAACTTCCATATTTCAACACTAATTTTAACTCATCTTTGAGCGTAAATAAATAACATATGTAGCATGAAAATGGCAAAATAAAAACCATACAGGGATAATTTCATCTCAACATCAATACGCCCAAAGGTCTGTTCATAAAATATTACGCGGTCGTTTTCGTTATAAATCATCGTGCATTTCATTGGAATATATCTCCCCGCGCGATGTGCGAAGGGGAGGCGCAGGCACACACCCGCGCGCCGCACAGTGGGCTGAAATTCGACTTTCATAGACATTTTCATTTGATTTTTTAAGTGTCATGTTTTTTGCTCTGATGTGCTTCGAAAGACTCCTAACATGCCTAAAAACATAAAATGTATTGAATACTCGTATTAGTGAAAATGACTAGTGTAGGTTGTTTCTTTTTTTTAATTGTATGGAGTTGGCATTAAAATCAGCGATAACTCAGCTATCGCGCCTTATTTCTATAATAATTGCGCCTTATTTCTTCGTAGGTTATTATTTTATGATTTTTTGACTCGTACTTACTTTATAAAGCGCGCACAGGTGCGCTTTATTTTTTTTTTAATCATGAATCTTTTATTTTTTAAATTTTATGCTATATTACGAAATATAGCATAAAATTTAAAAAATAAAAGATTCGGGCTTTGATCAAAGCTAAACTAACTTTTTTTTTTTTTTTGAGGGTGGGAAATCATCAAATAACTTCTCCCGCTCTGGGCGGAGCGGGAGGGTGTGTCAGACTCTTACTGACTAAAACCCACCCGTATTCCTTCCTGTTGCCTGTGTTGCGGGGGCCTCGGTGACCCATAAGTACCTTCCCGCGACCCCAGCAGGCAAACTTTTGGCCTGCTACTGCTATCCTATTACTATTGATAGGTATTACAATTTAGGCATGGGGATAAATGGGTTAAATAAAACAATTTTAATAGTATTAAACATTTATTAAAAGCTGATTAACACTTAAGCAGCAGTTACACGCACAATGGTCCACCCAAGGACTAAGTGCGGAAACCAAACCCTCTAACATAGAACATGGTGCCGATTCCCTTGTTAACAAACTAAACTAAATTTAAGTTCAGTGCATCCTTTTCTTTCTATTTCATTAAGAAAAGGACAGATGATCAATTTTAGTTTAGTCCTGTCAAATTAATCAGCGCTTGACGTAAATTGACGTAATTTTAGTAGGCAAGTTTTTAATCACGTCTTAACTTGTATGGAGTAGTGACAGGCGCTGATTAATTTGACAGGACTTAACTAAAATTTATCTGCTGTCCTCTTCTTAATGAACTAGAAAGAAAAAGATGCACTGAACTTAAATTTAGTTTATTTTGTGAACAAGGGAATCGGCGCCCATAGAACACTTAAGCAGTCGCGCTCCTGTTTGTGACGCAGAGAGTCGCTACTGGGTCCACCAGACCCAGATTATATTTTGTGATATTTCCAAAACTGCTGAATGTATATGAATATGTTTTTATATATTTTATTAGTATTCTAAACTAAAACAAGTAATGGTTTGAAAAACAATCATTTGTTATTTTAACATACTAGAAACTTTGTTACAAAAACATCATAATTATACATAATTTTTGACTCATTTTACTTTTCAGTTTTATTTTTTATATTTACTTATATTTTCAAATGTTACATATTTTTTATAATACTATAATAATATCTAATAAAAATTTAAAAAAGAAATCAATCTTACTTCAACATTATATTTTATAAATGAACTCAAAAATCAACATCTTATAATTAGGCTTTTTGGATAGTGACTACTAACCAATTTTTTTAATTTTTTTTTTTTACTACATTAAGTTATTACAATTTACACAAAGGACATCACCCACGTTCCATATATTTTTGGACCAAATTTGATAGTGGCAGCCAAAGAAAAAAATACGATATTCTGTTAGAACTTGTTCTCCTTAACATTTTTTATTATGGCACCAAAACTGTGTAAAAATCTTTATTTTATACATTTTCTATGAAATTAATTTTATAAAAAAAGAACTATACTGCTATAGCATTACAATAGTTTTTAATATATAATAATGAGAAAATACAGCCTGCCTGTAGTGGTTTTTTATTGTGGTATTTTGTTTTTTGTGGTATAGGGGATTTTCTAAAAATAAAAATACAGTTGTATCTTACGTTCAGTTGTTAATGAACCCTTTAATTATTTCTAAAAGTACATGTACGTCTTACAAGTATGTTAATTCATAACATATGGTTAAATAAGTATATCGTTCTCGTCTGGAACTACAATAATGTTTTTTAATCCCAAAGCCGGGGGTAATAACACCTGTAAATGACGAGCGTAACTCATGTACCATATTATGCACATAATATGTGAACAGCACCCAATCGTTCTTTTTCCTATTAAGCACGTGCAATAATAGTGACGGATTGCACTTCGACCGGATGATGTTCTGTCTATTACAATGTAGGTATAATATTGGCGAGCTCGGACATGTCGAGATTGCAGTCGTCCTCGTATCATCCACATATCTGTTCCTTCTAACTCTTCCAAGTGTTTATCTGCCATTTCATTACTGAGCTCAATTGAAAACGATCCGTTATGGAGGATATGTTCACCATAGTAGTTTTTGGCTTGTTTTAGTTGGTATACGCCAAGAGCAAATAATAAGAGGTGATCTTCACTCAGGCTCGGAAAATCTGCGAACTCTGGCATATCTGCTGTCATTAGGGTGAACTGAGCTCGTCTCCGATTATAATTATGGTGATTAACCAGTTCTGCTAATACATTTGGCGTATTCATTCTTTCATTTATGATCTCCAAAATGTCTGAAGCATTTGGATTATTTTCGATTACAACATGGTATTTATTTAAAATGGCGGCTGCAATTCTGAAGTAATCAAACTTGTTTTTAGCGGCTTTATTGTTGTATATATTTCGCAATAGCCGAAAATCTCTTTTAAATCGGCCGTTCACTACTTCCACTACCCAACGACAAATCGTAATCAGCCTTGATTTGTTTGCTTGATCTGTCGTGAGTTGTGTTTCATTTTGGTATTTTGTTGCTGGCATATGTGGTATGTAACCGCAAGACTCAAGGTTTGCCACAGAATCGCGAAATCCACGGTCCAAAATAAAAACATCTCCGGTCCTAAAAAACCAAAGAAATGCACTGACTACATTTTTTATCGTAGCATTCATCATTCGTTTGTTGTATGTGATACTGTCATAAAAAAAGTAAGTAGCAAACCTAGGCTAGTTGTATATCGGCCTCTAAGGGATATATTGATGGATTACTTTGCAGTGGATCTGAAATTAATGCTTTGGTTTGAAATTGGTTCACTGCCAGATGTTAATAGCATGGTTGAATATTTTAATGTCTTTATCACCCAATTATATGACTTACATGCCCCCATAAAGAGTAAGATATTTAGAGACAGACCCACGCCGTGGATAACAGATAATATTAAATTAATGATTAAGATGAGGCAAAAAATAATTATCGTATCGACAAGTTAGATACTACAAAGAAATATTATTTAGATTTAAAAAGACAAGCTTTTACAGCACTTATGCAGGAAAGGAAGGTATACTTTGACAGGCACATTAATAGTCAGATAAAAAACCCCAAAAAGCTGTGGAAAAATCTTAAGACAGATGTGTTCGCAGAGCATAGTGAATAGGGCGTGCAAAACCGGAAGGTCTTCAAAACCGGTTTTGACTTTCGGTTTTGAAGGCCCAAAACCGGAAACCGGTGTTAGCCCTGGTTTTGCCAACAATTTTATATTGTTTATATTAGAGTTGCCGCGAATAGTGTTTATAGCGAATAATCGAATACCGATTAATCGCCATTCACTTTGGCGAATAGTCGAATAACTCGACATTACTATTCGACTTAAAAAAAACATTAAACACATTAAAAATATTTCTAATTTCTTCTAAGGTTGTGAGAAAAGAAAACAAAGTTAAAGAAATCTGTTTCATGTTATACATACCTACATATATGTAGTAAATTTAATTTTCCATTTTTAAATGCTGGCAACCCTTTTCTTGTACAAGTCTTTCTTTACGTTCTAAGTTTAGTTTACGTTACGGGGAATACCCCGTTTTGTATAACCCAGCGATTATTATTGTAGGGGATTTCCCGCTCAATCAATACGCTTGTGTTTAGGATAGGCGGCACGCATTTGTTAATTGATTTTCGACATCGGTTGACGTTTTTTTATTTTTTATTTCTATACTTATTTAAAAATTGCTATTGAATTAAAGACTTGATGAATACTTAATTAGTTAAAGTGTTACTTAATAAAAAAGAACAATCATGCCAAACCCAGGAAAAAAATTCAAACACCCAGGTTAGTTTTTTTTACCTATATTATTTATTTTACCGTTACTAAGTAATAATAAAATAAGAACGTTATTTAATATAATATTTGTTTCAAAAGTTATTTTCATTTATGAAGTATATAATTGTACTATTGTGAGTTTTGTAGCACATTATTTAAATAATTGCCGCTACCTAAGTTCCTGATTAAAGGTTCTTTTCTTTGTTCGCAGATGAGTATTGTAAAATGTATGGAAGCTCAAGTAGTCATGCTCAACATAATGCTCCCGCAGGAGCATCTTCAAGTACCTCCTCATCCACCCAGTTGCCCAGTCAGCCTTTGGTGCAACAGTCACTGCAACAACTACTTGAAAAAAAAAAGCTTTGGGACATCAACGATAGCCGAGCAAAAAGATATCACTACTTGATTGGTGAAATGATCGCTGTTGACAACGAGCCACTTTCCATCGTCGATCATCATGTAGGCTTTAAACGTCTTCTTAATAATGCTTTGCCGCAATACACCATTCCTGGCAGGACATATTTTACCAAGAAAATAATTCCAGACATGTATGAGAGAGTGGTTAGCAAACTAAAAAACGAGTTAGAAAAGGCTGAAGCTATAGCATTCACTAGCGATCTTTGGACTTCTTCTGTAAATAATGCTGCATTTCTGAGTTTCACCGGACACTGGATATCAGAAAACTTTAAACTGAATCATGCCGTTCTAAACATGGCGCATTTTCCTGAATCACACACATCAGAAAATATCAAAAGAGAACTGTTACAGTGTGTAACGAAATGGGACATACCCATCACTAAAATTCAAGCGATTGTTCACGATAATGGGGCGAATATGGTTAAAGGAGTTAAGGAAACTCTACTTCCTTCACAGCGTTGCTTCATACATACTCTCCAGCTGGTGATAAATAATGCATTAGATAACAGTTCTCCAATAAAATAAATTCTTACTAGTGCCCGCCGCATAGTGACACATTTTAATCATTCAGGATATACAAAACTTGAAAGTATTCAATCTGAGCTCGGACTTCCTAACCATAAACTGATTCAAGATATTCAAACTCGCTGGAACTCAACATATTACTTACTGGAGCGTCTATCTGAACAAAAAAGAGCAATTTCGGTGTATATTTCAGAATCAAGGAGCGTGAATTTTGAAAATTTGACCAGTGATCAGTGGGAGGTTATAGAACATCTGTTAAAGCTCTTAAAACCTTTCGAAGAGATAAAAAAAATCACGAGTTCCACATATGCACCCATATCAGATGTGATACCTAGCACTGTTTCATTAATCAGATACCTAATGAAAGATGCGCTGATTCAACAAACTGCACACGTTGATGATTTTAGAAAGGCGTTGATAGAAAATATGGAAGCCCGTTTTAACTTGGATGATCTATGCTTTACGAAGACATATTACTTGTCGACATTTTTAGACCCCCGCTACAAGAACTTTTACTTTGACGCTACCCAAGTTGAACGGATCCGTAGAGCTGCGCTCAGAGAAGGTCTTAGGCTTTCTTTAGATGACGAAAATGATGATTCGGATCCAGAAACGGCATCCAAAAGGTCTCGTTTAGACAATGTAAATGAGCATGATTCGGAAACTCATAAACTATTTTGGGCATGTTTTGAAGAATCACCTATAGAGCAACCTACTGAAGAGCAACCCAAGAATGCCACTGCTGAAGAAATCGCCAACTACATCGCATTAGCAAAGGCTGACAGAAAAATAAACCCATATGAATGGTGGGCTTTGAGTACCAATAAGAATAGATTTCCTATTTTAAGTAAGCTTGCTAAACGATACTTAATCACACCAGCAAGCTCTGTTTATTCAGAAAGACTATTTTCCGAGGCAGGTTTAATTTACGAGGAAAAACGAAACCGACTTGCTCCAGAACGTGCAGAAAAAATTGTTTTTTTGCACCACAATCTGCCTCTGTTGGATTTTAAATATTAATTAAAAAGCCTTACTAATTTAATTTCATGAATATGATAGGCACAGGCACATATTACAGATAATAATTGATATTGTGTATTGTTTTATTAAGTAAAATAATTTAAAAAATGATTATTTTTTACTCATTAGTTCTTTTGTTCGTTAAAAGTTTATTTTCGACGACTATTCGCCGAATGCCGAATAATACTAGCTATTATTCGGTATTCGACGAATATCAAAAAAATGACGAGTAATGCCGAATACCGAATAATAGCGAGTATTCGCGGCAACTCTAGTTTATATAGCAGAATTTTAACAAGAAAACAATATTCTTAGATACCCACAAAATCTACAAATAAAACAAATTGTATGATATACCTCTTTTTAATCAACTATTTATGCCTACCAAATATCAATACCAAGTAGACCCCATTAATAGTTTGGATAACATGAACTTAAAATAATATAAAGATTAACTGAGGTCTGAGATCAAATCAACAAGTAAGTTTGTGGTACCTTTAGTAGGTACCTAACAATTCTGTTACTTATCAAGAATAATGAATTTTAAATATACAAAACACATTCATCATCTTAAGACACTAAACACAACCACAATTACTATACGTCTCAATTTCTTGAATCTTGAGCTCTTTAATTACGAACTACTAACAAACAACAATAATAAAGGATTCATATTGACTAACGAGATCAAATCAACTTTGTGCCGAGTGTACGTAAACTAATATAAATAAACAATAATCATTTTTTCCAAGAGACTGCTGTTCTTGATAATGTGTTTTTAAGAATAGAAGTGCATCTAACATTTTATCAGATAGCGTACTTCTTATTTTGTTGCAAAAGTACCCAGCACTCGAAGAGGCCCTTTCACTCTCAACACTTGTTGGAAGTACACACATCAAATAGTTGTAAGCTTCTGTGAGATACACACCCCGATGCCCTCCGCTTTCATACATGGCTTGCTCTACCTTGCCAAACCCTGCAAGGTCGAAATCAGACCGAATCTTGGGGGTTTTCCTGCATTTATTCAATTCCTTATCAAGCTGCTCTTGAAGAGTTAGCTCATCAGCTACAATTTCATCCCCAGATGATGACAATAACAATGGCACGGACCTCTTGGAGAGAACTACGGGGATAGTATCAGAGTCCTTGGGCTTATATTTTAGCTGCTGCAATAAGTTTATAATAGTATCAGATATGTCAGCGCCATTGGGTTTGGGAAAGGTATCATGGTCATCTTGTGTGGAGAAGTCTTCCCAATCTTGCAAATAGTGCAAGACACCTGCTAACAGGAGACGCCTTTGCTTGATACGACTTCTCAAGTTCATCGCTAGTTTGAAGCCCAAAACACTGTTTTGTTCATCTAGTTTCTTAAGCATAAATTTTAGTGATGTATTAGCTGTGTGAAGAGTAGCAGCACAAGGACAGAACAGTGAGTTTGACAACATTCAAGCTGTTGTGAATATCAGACGGAGTTTGATGTTCGTCTTCGGAAAAAGATATATCGGATTTACAATCTATCAAAGCTTTAAGGACTGAGTTTTTTATTTTCAAAAACACTCCGATCATATCGGACATGCTAGACCATCGCGTGCGACAATCTAGTTGCAATTGTATGTCTTTTTTGTGTTCCTGCAAGACATAGTCCCGCAATACATCAGCTTTTAGAGGAGATTTCCTTATAGATTTTAACAATTTTCGAACTTTTGTGATTGTCTCCCTGTATAATTCTGGATTTGCTGGAACGGCTGGGGTCTCGATTTCTAGACTTCCACTGAGATCTTCTGCTTGATCGTCATCACTATCACTTTCTGATTCAGAGTTGTCCTGTGGATGTATAGGGGATGCCTGAATACTTTTCAGACAGCATACTTTTTTTATACAGGGTATCGATCACCGCCAGCTGGATGCCGTGGGACAAACCTGGTGATGGCCTTTAATGTATCTTCCCATCTTCACCATCACACTCGCACCGTCGCACACTGGGGCAAGATTATTAAAATGTGTCGTTAATTCAGAATGATGATTTGGAGACGATATTTCGATGGTGACATGATAAGGTTGGTGAAATAAAAAAGAAAATTGTTTGTATAAGCTTATATGTATAAAGATATATATTATATGTACAATCAAAATAATATTTATAATCTGTTGCATATTAAATATTATTACTACCCTAGGCAAAGACAAAGTTAAAGGTCACTAGGCAAAGCAAAAGGTCATAACAAAACTAATCACTATCAGCGCTATAGTCACTGTCATCGTTACAGTCAGAATCACCTTCTGTATCATCATCCGTAGATTTTTCTCTTGGCGGCTGTAATGATGGTGGTATCAGAAGATCTAGAGCTTCTTTAGGCAGTGAAGTCAGCTTTTTCTTTGGCAGTTTCCTTTTGCTGGTTATGACAGGATCTGATGATATGAGTAACAGATTGAAAATGTCAGTGTTCGATTTCTCGCGACTACATTTACGAGAGTGGTGTTCTCTGAATTTTTTAAAGTCTTTATTCCGGGCTTCTTGGGCCTCTTCCGTTAGTTGGCCTATTGGCAAAAGTGCATTTTTTATTATTTCTGGCCCGTGAATAAAAAACTTGTGTACAGTTGGAGGCATGTCATACCAAGGGTACATTTGCACAAAATATTTGGCGGTGTCAATTGCATATGTGCGGAATTTTTCCACATCAATGTCATAGCCAGATGACATGACAATTAATATATTATGCATTCTTTGTATCAATTGTAAATCTAGCTTTGTAATTTCTGCAGACACTGCGGCATTTTTAAAAAATCGCCTCGCGGTGTTGCCATCATTGGTATTTCCAAATCCTGGTTTGGGCTTGTCCACTATCAAGCCTAGTCTTTCTCGAAATTGAGCCTGAATTGTTCTCTTGGTTTCTTCGACCTTCTCCTTGTCTGAAACTCCTGTTACATTTTTCTTGTTTTTACGAGCCTGCTTTTTCTTAATAGGCAGTCTGTATGCCAGGTGCAAAAGACATTCGAAGAAACGTATCCATCCGTGTAACACTGAAATGCCAAACTCCAAATTTTCAGTTTTTATTGGTCTACCAAGCACTTTGGATATGTCATTGAAGTCTTTGGATGTTGCTCCACATATATAGCACATCTGTGTTGATGTTGTATTTGTAATTGCATTACAGACTTTTCCGTCTATCATACCAAACATCAAGTTATGTTTAACTTTCATAGTGCGCCCATCTTGTTGTATGACACTTGTCTGAAGAGTTTTTATTTGGTCGTCGCCCTTTTTTTTTTCATCCACAGAAACTGTGGTGCTTTTTTTGACGAATTCAATTTTTAATGGTCGGCAATATCTACTCGAACTTGGTCTAGGATTCTGCCATAGGACCTTAGATCCAGATGTCAAGCGTAGAGGCACAAAACATGTTATGAAAACAGCTGCATCACTGGCTTCAGGACCATAAAAGGCCTGTTTATAGGAGCTATGGCCGCTACTGCCATCAAATCCCCATTTTGAAAATAAAGACATATTTTGTAACTCTTCACTGTTCAGTGTAAGCAAAACCTCATTCTGAACTAATACCAAACGTTCAGTGGTAATATTAAGTATTGTCTGCAAATCAACGTGTACAGAAGTTTCACTAACAACGATTTTATTAGGCTGTGGGTAGCAGTCTTTTTTTGCAATCTGCACAATTTTATAAGACGGGTAGATTTTTGGAGATTTTGATCTTAATATATTGTACTGATGACGAGATAAGTTCGCTTCGACTATGAGTGCTAGAGCATCCTCTCCAGACATCATCGTAACTGTTCCTAGTGACTGTTTATAGGCTTTTAAATATTCAGTAGGCTTTGATGGATTTGATAACACATCTTTCATTATTTTTGAAGCTACACCTTGTCCTGAAGCTTTCAGTTTCATTTGCGTAGCATAAACCAGCTCAGATAAAGGTGTATCTTTTCTCAAATCTTGAGTCTTTTGTCGCTTCATCCTGTTTGTGCTTTCCTCAAAAGATATTGTTGGACGACCTGGAATATTTCGTTTTATTGTATTTTTAGGAAAAGAAATTGATGTATCTAACCAAGTATTATTTTTATTGGAAAATCTATCCTCCATGCGGTGCGCTGCTTCCCATCGTGATTTGTATTCAGTTTTAAAACGATTTATCGTTTTCACAATAACTTTCCGTTGTTCAACGTCACATTTTGTTTTATTTTCAATTTCCTTCTGAAGTGACTCTATCTGATCATCAAGTTTATTCTGACCAGAGTTCCTCATAATCATAAGTAGCTCTCGCCTTGTTACAAACAAGGTATTGGAGCTTGTACCTGTGTAAAAAAGGAACAAAGGAATTTAATAAAAAAAGGAGGTATTTTGAGAATAACGGCTTATCTCACTACTAATATTATTTATTTAAAATCGGGCAATTATGTGCAGAAAATTAAGAAATAATCTTAAATTATAATAGTTACTGGTACTAAAAACATCTAAACGTAACCCCGTTCAGCTCCGGAACATAATTAATTATCTAATTGAATTATTACTTTTTAATTCTGACTTCTTCTATTTTTATGCAATCTTTGACTCACAATTTTACCCATCACAAAAATGATTAAAACATAAATACATTGTGAAATAATAAGATACATACCTGAACTTGACCCTTCCATAATAGCTTTTGGTGATTTTATCACAAGTATTTAAAAAATCGAATGTACACTTCGTTATTGCGCAAACGCACGAATTCACTCGTTTGCTCCACGAGTGTTCGCCTTGGACTTGAGGGCGTGATAAGGAGCGGGGGTTAGGTGGATTGCGTCCGTTTACCTTCGCTGTTATTCCACAAGTACTTGACTCTGCCACAGCATACACAGTAATATGGTAAAGCAAAATAAAATATTTTCATTTAATGTATCAATTTGAGTAATCTTGCCCCAGTGTGCGTCGGTTGTTACTGACACGATGTCCTCATCTAAAGATACGTTGAATTTTGCAAGGTGGGCTCGCAGTATGTTTAGAGCTCCCAATGCTGACATCGAGCCGGTGATTTTCATGATTCCCAGATTTTTATAATTAAATCCTCCAAAAGCAATGGAATGTAGATTTACGTTCTCAATGTTCTTTTGTTCCTCAATGAAGTCCATTCATCTAACGTTATTGAGTATCTATGTCCAGCTTGTTTTAAGACTGATATTTTGTTTTTGTCTCCGCTTTTAATTTGTCGGTTTGAGTCAGGACTATTTTTGCGATAGTGTTTGGTGATTTCGGTAGTTCCAAGCCACTTTTTTTGAAGACGTGTCGTAGATCTTGGTTATCGGTAAATAATCTGAAGGTACAGCCGTCTAATGCTGTCATTCGGGAAACGACCACCTCCATAGATTCGTTTGACTTTAAAAAGTCTGTCATGAGTTTTCGCTTCTTCGTTTCTGTTGCCGGTTGATTTTCTTTCGGAGTTCTTGGAATGTCAGACGCGCTGGATGTTAATGGTGTAGAATCGTTTGAAGCTATATTTGAGTGTACTGACCGAAAATGCGTGTATAAAGCGGAAGTGGAACAACCACCAATTTTTATGATTTTGTCACATGTTTTGCATTTTGCGGACTGTCCATCAGTTGCTCGAAGAAAATGTTTCCCACAAACCGGAGACAAAAGACAAAACCGGAGTTAGCTCCGGTTTTGTCTCTCAACCCCGGTTTTCAAAAATCGGTAATTTTCGTCCGGTTTCCGGTTTTTGGCAAAACCGGAAAACCGGCTTTGCACGCCCTAATAGTGAAGGTTTGCTTCCTGGACAATTCAATGACCCAGATGAAATAAACAAGGCATTTCTAAATGTACCAGGGCAGTGCATACTGCCCACATCGCAGCTATCATATTTTGATTTGAATAGGTTTGGTGGAACTCAATTTGAGCTACGAAATTCTAATGAGGAAGAAATTTCTAAAATTATTAAGAGCTTTTGGTCAAATGCTAAAGGGATTGACGGAGTGAGTCTGGATATGATAATGCTAACATTACCAACCACCCTTCAGGCTATTACCACAATAGTAAACAAGTCGATAGTCACCCACAGTTTTCCTGACTTAAGGAAGTGTGCTATTGTGCGTCCTTTACCCAAAATTGGCAACCCAACCACGTTCAAAGATCTACGTCCTGTTAGCATTTTGCCTTGTTTATCAAAAGTCTTAGAGAGGGTGGTTTATAACCAAATGTTAGAATATTTAGAAGCAAATAATATGCTCCCCGCCCTTCTGTCTGGTTTTAGGAAAGGCCGTGGGATGGCCACAGCCCTTTCTGACGTAGTAGGGAATATCCTAGAGGCACGGGACAGGGGAGAGGGAACAATCCTAGCACTTCTTGATTTTTCACGGGCCTTCGATGCAATAAATACCACTATGTTACTTTCCAAGTTGGCCTATTATGGTTTTACGACAGAAACAATACAGCGGTTCGCTAACTACTTGCAAAATAGGTCACAGCTCGTTGACATCCAGAAGGAGGATGGATCAAAGAAGTCATCCCCCCCTCGTCGGGTGCCACGTGGTGTGCCTCAGGGATCAATTTTAGGGCCCCTTCTCTATATCCTTTACAGCGCAGACATTATTAACTCATTTCAGCATTGCAGGTATCACATGTACGCAGATGATATACACTTATATATAACTTTTAAACCAGCTGACACATTAGAGGCAGTGGAAAAAATCAATGACGATCTCGAAAGAGTGATAGTATGGTCAGATAATAACTCACTGGTATTAAACCCACTGAAATATAAATTTATGGTTTTAGGAAGTAGGAAAATGATCAGCGCTATTCTGTCAGCCAAGCCAGAAGTTGTCATCAGGGGGGAAAAAATAGATACGAGTAGAGATATATAGATGTATTATTATTATTATTATTATAGATTTAAACTCCTATATTCAATTAGAGACTACCTGAGTGTTGATATGCGTAAACAGTTAGTGAATAGCCTAATTTTATCAAGACTTAACTACTGTGATACTGTGTATGGCCCATGCCTGTTAGCAAGAACAGAGAAGCGGATACAACGCATACAAAATGCATGTACACGGTTCTGTGTAAAGGTACCTCCTAGAAGTCGTATCACTCCTTTCATCAATGAAAACAGCATTTTGAAAATGGCTGCTAGGAGAAAGCTACATATGGCTAGTTTACTTTTTGGAGTAATCACTACACAAAAACCACTCTATTTGTTTGAGAAGTTAAGTTGGAGACAGAGCAAGTACACACCACGTTTTTCTACCAAACCGCTTTGTACATTAACACATAGGACCGCAGCATTCAGGGGGAGCTTCAGATACGCCGCCACGCACTGTTGTAATAACCTTCCTCCGCCAGTATGTATCCTGAGGACAAAAAAGCATTTTTTGAGTATCATAAAGAAATATTTTATGCAGATCCAGCAATCTACATGATTTTAAAACTAGAACTTGAAACAATAGCTGCTCTTTTTGTACTTACCTCGAGGGTTATGGCCTATGGGCAATAGATATGGTTTTCCAACAGTGTGAGTGGCTACTGATTCCTCCAGTCTGTGTCATTGTTGCAGGAGTTATGGTAGTCTACAGTTATCTGGGGGTGCTTGCTGTGTCTTACTAAGGCTGCATTATCTAGGGGGGAAATGGGTACCTATAATTTTATTTTATTTAATGTAAGCCTGGGTTTTTGTGTCAATTTGTTTAATAATGCAATACAATTACCTTTAACAAAGCTTACCATTAAGATCAGGAGGCTAGGCATTTTACAAAGGAGCAAGCTTATCGCTTTGACCGAAAACGCATGGTTCATCTTTGACAACGCCATGGTTCGATGCACGCCGTTGGCAAATGGCCGCCATCGCAATTCCCACTGTGCATCTATGAAATTATAGTGTATATTGATGAAAACTTCATTATTTCACCATGAAATATTGTTAGTGTAACGAAATAATAATATATTGTTACTATAATTATAAAATAGCATAAATACGCACCACACATAACACAACGCCTTGAGTAATTAAATTACTTATTACTTATTTTTATTATTTTTCATTGTATTATAGTCTTAGTTTATGATGTATCTTTTTATTTTTTAAAGTTACGCATTGATACAGATATATATTTATTATATATATACATACTTTATTCAGCTTGAATCGCAAATATTTCTGTGGAAAATTTTCACTTACCTGATTTATTACTTCACACAGGGGACGTCATTACGTCATTCGACAAGTAGGTAATTGCTGAAAATCAGCGCTGTTGACGATAGGCTTGTCCGAAGTTACAGCATTTCGCTGAGCAACGACCTTTTCTTGCACAGATACGACGCACTGTTTATTGTTCTAGTTATAGTTGTTTATTTGTTATAAAAGTAGTTATTTCCTCACTCTGCAATCGGCATTCTGTTTTTGTTTTGATTGTATGTTATGTTGTCATTGGTTGTCATCTGCCAGTGTCGCAACACAGAGTAAATATTACGTAATTGACAGGATTGTCAAACTTATATGGATTGATTACGAGGCTTTTATCTACTTTGTATATGTGTGTATTTTACGTAATTTTTTTGTAATGTGCGTTTTGTTAGTGCAGAATAAACAATTTTTCTTTCTTTCTTTTTTATTTCTGCGCCAGACGTAACGGCAGCATACGGTCCAATTACCTCAATAGGAACGGAGAGCAAGAGGAACGGTTTCAGGAGGTTTCTGTATTTGTGATGGCTGTAAGACTGTCGCTGAAAAATGTAATTGCTACTTTTTTGCAAATATATGTATGTACCATCACAAATTGTTATCGCCTTCCTTTCATCTTCGGGGCTCAAGGGGTTCCCGAATAGATGGTTTGGTATTAACGTGTTCCTTTGTGCAACGTTCTCACGTGTTATGTGATCAAAACCAAGGTTTAAGGGTACAAAATCCTGTAAGAGTCGCGTCCAATCTGCAACCACCTTTGGAAGGTTGATTCACCACATTTAAAAATGTTTGCTAGTCTAGCGTTGGAGTCTCCAGTCCTCAACTTAACTAATACTGCCGCCAAAATATTTTTTTTTTTATTAACTGACCCCAAGCTTGACAAACCCTCCATCAATTCGGCAAACTGGTCTTGAAGTATTCCGGTCCAGGTATGGAACTCGTCCGGTGCCATATTTTCATATTGTTCGAAGTTAATGTGGTCCTGAGTAATAAAGGGTGTCCAGCGGAAAATTTTAATGTTCAATAGTAGATAAAAAAAAAAAACTACAATGTTATTCTCATAATTTATGTAAACGGAATGGAGTTTGACGATGCGGATGTTATGTCTTAAAAACAATATCGTCTAAATGCCGCCCATTTCTTCAAGACACTTGCAACCGGACTCTTAAATTTGCGAACACGCGTGAGCAAAGCGTTGGTTCAATGGCAGCAACTTCACAGCGGATATTTTCTTGTAGGGCCTGAATTGTTCGAGGATTGTTACTGTAAACCCTCGACATAAGGTATCCCCACAAAAAAAAATCACACGGTGTAAGGTCAGGTGATCGAGGTGCCCAGGGTATGTCTCCGTACTTGCTGATTAATTTATTGGGAAAAATTTCCCTCAGCTTCTCCATCGAAACTCTAGCTGTGTGTGGAGTGGCCCCGTCTTACTGAAATTGTGTTCTGTTGTTGAACCCGGGGAACAGCTGCAACTGCGGTACCCAAAACTCGTCGATCATCGGGCAATACACGTTAGCAGTGACTGTCTCTCGCTGATTAAAAAAATAAGGGCCGATTATTCCTCGGGCAGAAATTGCACACCACACTGTCGTTTTTGGACAGTGCAAACGTTTTTGGACAGTGCAAACGTTTTTGGTGGCGTTCCCTGGGGTTTTCGGAGCACTAGTATCTCATGTTGTTCTGTTTATTAACATAGCCATCGATATGAAAATGTGCTTTGTCGGTAAACAATATGTTTCCAAGCGTTCGTGCTGTTCGAAAACGTTCCAGCATCGTTCTCGCTAAGGTTTCTCGTAAAAAATAGTCATTTCCGTTGAGAAACTGCACAATCTGCATTTTGTATGGGTGAAACTGTAGTTTCTTTTTCAGAATAACGTGCACTGTTGATTTTTTTATTCCAGTACAAGCTGCAATCTTCCTTATCGATTTATGTGGATTGCGAAGAATTTCACGTCGAACTTGAGCCACATGTTCTGATGTCGCTGCTGACGTTGATGGTCCCGGAGGAGTTTGGTTAACCATTGTCCCTTCTTGTTTGAACTTTTGGACCCACGACCAGATAAGTTGCAGTAGTAGGGTCGTATCTATGTTATATAACTTTTGTATTAGGCACTCATACCTGCCTGCTGAGTTGATGAGGACGATTGTTGTACCTATAGTGAAAAATAAGACAGGTGACGTCTCGGAAAAGGAGAACTATCGACCAATCTCATTGGCTACTATAACTGCAAAGGTGCTTGACAGTGTGCTCGGGCGTAGGATGTCTGGACAGCTCAATTTACATGACGCACAGTTCGGTTTTAGAGCTGGGCTGTCTAAAGAAACAGCTATTTTGGCGCTCAAGCACACGGTCAGTTACTACACCTGCAGGAACACACCTGTGTATGCTGTATTTTTAGACCTTTCGAAGGCATTTGACCTGGTTAATTATAACGTCCTATGGACAAAGTTGCGTGACCGGGAACAACCAGAGGAGATAGTTGAGCTTCTCAGGTATTGGTATAATCACCAGATTAACCAGGTCAGATGGTCGGGTGTTTTGTCTGAGACGTATGGTCTGGAATGTGGTGTAAAGCAGGGTGGTCTGACCTCCCCAGCGCTGTTCAGCTTGTATGTCGATCAGTTGATCGGGGAACTCAGCAGCACAGGGGTTGGATGTTCGGTAGTTGGTAAAATCATAAATAGCATGTCTTACGTGGACGACATGGTGCTGCTGAGTCCCTCGATTGAGGCACTCAGACGATTGCTTGAGGTTTGTGAGAGATACGCCTTGACTCACGGCCTCCTGTACTACGTGAAGAAGAGTGTTTTCATGGTGTTTGGGGTTGCTGCAAAGGGTCACAGGGCAGTGCCGCCAGTGTACTTATATGGTGTTGCTCTAAACAGAGTGCCTTGTTTTAAATACCTTGGTCACAAACTAGTCGAGAATCTAAATGATGACCAGGACATAGAACGGGAACGGAGAGCGTTGTCGGTCCGATGCAATATGTTGGCCCGTAGGTTTGCAAGATGTACGAGACCGGTCAAGATCACCCTTTTCAAGGCTTATTGTCAGTCTTTTTACACATGCAGCCTGTGGGTCAAGCATACGCAGAGGGTCTACGCTCTTCGGATCCAGTACAACAACGCCTTCCGGGTGCTGTTGGGGTTACCGCGATTCTGTAGCGCGTCAGCCATGTTTGCTGAATCTACTACAGATAGTTTTTCAGCAATCATGAGGAAAAGAACGGCATCATTGTTGCGCAGGATTCGTGGGAGCGCCAACGGCATACTGAAGGTGATCGGGGATAGGCTGGACGGCGTTTTCCTGGAGTATTGGACCCGTATGCACAGCTACGGGTCTCATACTGCAGGAAAATACATGAATTAAATTGTATTGTATTGTACGAGTAGGTTTTATTTTGTTTGTTTTTAATTATAAGTAAGTACTAACATAGTTACGTAAGTTGTATCACTAACAAAATATGGAGCAAGTTTCCGAAATAAACGTTTTATTATTATTATTATTATAACAATCAGCAGGAACATCTCGAAGATACCTAGATATACCTACTCTATATAAAAAAAAAAAAACTTTAAAGTTATCGCCAGTCATTGAATCAGAAAAGGCTGGCTTTGCATGTCTTTTAAATAAAACTCGACGACAACCTGAAATTCCCGGTATTGTTTGTTTAATATTATCATTATAGTAAGTTTTATAATCTTTAACTTTTAATACTCTTTCGTTACCTCGTTGTTCTTCTCGCTCTCCTCCTGTCCTATCTATTTGTCCTCGTCCTATCAGGTTCTTTTCTAAAAATACAACTTCAAATTTTTTGGCATTTCTACTGTTTACTACAAAATTAACATAACTTTCAGGTTCATATATTTTTTCATGTTTTAATTTTTGTCTTTCTATGAGAGCAAAATCTCCATCGATGGGCATCATTGAATGCCCAGGAATTGGATAATGTACAGAAATTGTTTCAAACAAGCCTTTCACACACAACTGATCGAAATACGTAAAAATAAATCTGTTTTTATTTTGACTGAAACAATTATCACAAAATATTTCTAAATGGGTCTGATCTGGGTTTTTATGGTGTAAAAAATAATCATCCAAAGCAGTTATTACTTCGTTCGGCCCTTTGTGGGCATAATTTTCCGTAAACAAGTACATAGTTGCTGAGTTTTCTTTTAAGTTATGTATACCAAAATTATGAAGCCATAATTGCCTGAGATAATATTCATCAGTTACAATGGCAGATTCTTTTGAAAATCAAAGCAAATAGATAATTTGTTTTTGTTAATATTTTTGTCTTCCTTTTCTGAACTACTATACTTTTGCAAAAATACTTCGGCTTTGCGCAAGTGCAACTCACGTGCAGATTTTAAACTTGCAACTTTATCATTGTCTTTCATAATTTCTGCAGATTGAATATCTACTTGAAATTTTTCACAAGTGCTACATATATCTTTACGAGGAACTGCGAACGAAATATTAAAATCTGTATTAAAAATTTCTCGAAATTTTTCATAAGTGACTGATACATCTAAGTCGGTATTCTGTTTTAGAAAATCGCGGTGAAGTGTAGCAATATTAAGATGAGAATCAACATAGACCCTATGTTTGCTAGAAGATCGAGAGTAGTGCGACGCTCTTGCGGGGATATTTTCTATAAATGAATGAATTCTTTTAATTACTGCCTCAGTGTATATTATCTTGCTTGGGCCACGTCCTCGACCATCAGTAATGTCTTTTTCAAAATGCTGTACTTTGCATTTTAATCGGTCTCTCTTTATTCCATGTACAGCTAAAAAGGCCTGCTGACATAATTCGATCTTCTTAACCTTTAAAGTAACATAGTACTTAAATACTTGCCGATTTCTAGCTTCGCTTTTGACTTCAGTACGAGGTCGGAATCTAGTTGGTACTATTTCTTCAAGACAGCCCTGTAAATATATATTTTGTTGCGAGTGATTTTCAAAGTTAACAATTTTTTTATTTATTGCCACCATGGTTTTTCTCGTTAACTTATTTTACATTTACAGCGACAGTCATTTATTTCACGTAATGTGTGGTCCTGTAATTTTTTTTTTCTTGATATATTTTTTTCCCACTTTTCTGGCTTTGCAACTCTTTTCTTTCCTTTCTTGATATGTTCTTTTTCTTCTACCTCTGATTCTTCTGAATCTGTTTCAAAATTTCCAGTTTCGCAGTTCAATCTTATTTTTTTTCTATCATTTATATTTTTAACGGAGATATTAGAGTCAGTAACTAGGTCCTCTTCAATCATTTGCAACGGTTCAACAAGGCTTTCAGAAGGTCTAGACTGAGATAGGGAATTAAGTTCGACATCCGATGCTCCAATTTGATCTTCTTCCATGTGTGGCGTACTATAAGAACACGAAGGCGAAGTGTCTGTATATATATCTATATTTGTGGCTGAAGATGCTCCTGACAATTTTAATTTCTTGTCCGCATCATTAATCCTAAAATTTTCTGGAGTCCATTCCTCATCAGAAGAAACCTCGTTAAACAATCCAGACTCTTGTATAAGTCTGAAATATTATTACTTATTTAAAGAAATTTGCAATAGAAAGCCAAACCCATAATGTTTTTCGCGCATATTACGAACTTACCTTGATAATTTGTCCTCAGGATGCATAATAATAATTATGTTTCACTATTATTCGTAAAACTTTGGCACCAATAACTTTGCAACACGGAAAGAGGGTAATATTTCAAAAGATTTCACTTAACACCTCAGAGAGAAAAAAAAACGATCAACAAGTTTAAACCTGCATCATAATGTTGCAAGATTTTGAAATATTAGTTTTGATTTTAATTTAGTCCTTTTTCGGTAAAAACTTACGGACTTAGGGATTTTTGGAACTGAAAATATCGTCAATTTTAATTTTTATAGTTTTCAAAAACCCACTTAGGGACATCATAACAAAAAAATTGTTGGACCTATCGAAAGAGAAAAAACGGCTGATCAACCTGTGTTATTAGTGTAAAAAATCCCTAACTAGGACTTGGGGATTTTTCGAATTGGGGCACCCATTTAGCAGACAAATCATTATCGTGAATAGCCCTTTAAAGGCTTCAAAGGATTATTGCGCCGATTGAAAGCATAGTGTTGTCAAGGACGCATACCGTGCTTTGTCTGTGTCGGACTGGCCGGTTAGCCTTGAGACGAAACGGTGAAATACGTGTTTAAACATATTTTTTTGGCATTTCACAGTCAGTTAATGTGATACTGCACCCTGTTTCTTTTCAATAGAAGCAAACATAAATCGGTCTTTTTGACGATGTGCTAATACAGTTTTTGTCATACAAGGTGTCTCAAAAGAAATTTTATATTATGTGGATCGATTAAAAAAAAAGTAAGCCGTATATAGAAAAAATGTTTATTAATTATTAAAATACACTTTTTGGGGTTTTATTTCTTAAAAATAATATTGTCTAAATGTAGACCCTCGCGTTCTCGGCACTCATTTAATCGAACAGTAAAATTACTTATCATGGCTCGGCAGGTAGACTCAGAGATGGCTGCCATTTCGTGACGGATATTTTCTTTCAAATGCGCCAGTGAAGTCGGTTTATTGGCGTAAACTTTAGATTTAAGATAACCCCATAGGAAAAAGTCCATAGGGGTTAAATCTGGACTGCGTGGAGGCCAATTTATGTCACCTCTCCGGGAGATCAATTTGCCTGAGAAAATTTCACGAACACGTGGCAGAGACTTATTGGACGTGTGTGAAGTTGCTCCGTCCTGTTGGAACCATGTTCTTTGGTTATAGCCAGGAAAGTTTTGCAGTTCAGGTACCAAGAAGTTGTCTAACATCTCCACATAACGCTCTGAATTCACTGTAACTGCACGCCCCCTTTCGTCTTCAAAAAAGTAAGGGCCGATAATTCCTCGCGCCGACATCGCAGCCCATACGGTCACTTTAGGCGAATGTAGTGGTTTCTGATGTTTGCGTTTCGGATTCGTTGCACTCCAGTAGCGGCAGTTCTGCTTATTTACGTGGACATTAAGATAAAAATGAGCTTCTTTCGAAAACAAAATGTTGGTAAACGTTGAAAATCGCTCAATCACCTGATTTACGAAATTAAGCCTCTGACTGGCATCTTGGGGCTTTAATTCTTGCACCAATTGAATTTTGTAGGGGTGCAGCTTTAGGTCTTTGTGCATAATGCGATGTAATGATGATCTATGCACATTTAAAGCACTTGCGCGCTTCCGAATTGAAAGGTTCGGGTCGTCACGAACAGACTGATTAACACTCTCCACGTTTTTTACCGTTCTTGATGACCTAGGTCGCCAGGATTTTGATTTATCCAGCGTTGTACCAGTCTCTTCAAACTTTTTAACCCAATGTCTAATGAGAGGAATGCTTGGCGCATCATTTAAGTGGCGAAAACCTCGAATACTGCAGAATTTTCTACGCGCTACAGTCGCCGAATCACCGTTTTTGTAAAACACTCGCACGCACAACGCGCGGTCTGCTT
Source organism: Atethmia centrago (assembly GCA_905333075.3). Taxonomy (NCBI): domain Eukaryota; kingdom Metazoa; phylum Arthropoda; class Insecta; order Lepidoptera; family Noctuidae; genus Atethmia; species Atethmia centrago. The sequence continues at coordinate 19,973,229 of HG995368.1, forward strand.
CCGAGAAACGCTCCATAGCGACTGAATTCCCAAGAGCCAGGCTACCGATTGACATAACCCCCGCGCCCCTCGGATTCGTTGCGTTCATGCAGTAAGCTAAATAAATATAAAATTTATTTTGAGACACCTTGTATAATAATAATATACATAACATGGACATAAATAAAGGGCACTGTGTTCTTACCTGTCGAAGTAGCAATTCTTCTATCACTATTTGGGAGATATCAAGGTGATCGCTTTCACGAGAACTCCAAGAGTATCTTCGTCGATTTTCTGTCGATTCCAGACACAAGATACATAAGTCCGCCATGGCTCACTTTAATATAACAGTTTAAAACTCAACAAAAACAATAACAAGGCTACACGTTACAGTCAATAATTAAACTTAACTTAACAAGGATGATAACAAACTAAAACAACAAAAACAAATAGTATATAACAGGAGCTAGCGAAATTCACACAGTGCAACGTACACGATAGCTTTGCTTTCGGAACTAAATAAAGTAGCAGTTGTAATGCGCGGATTGGGGCGGGTCGTTTAGCGGGTACGGGAGGGGCTCACAATGCCTGGCAGCAAATGGCAGTTACCTGGAAGTTTCTATTCAAGCTAAATCCTTTGTTTTGACAATTCATGTTACGAAAAATGCGTGCGACTTTTAACTCAAATAAAACCGAGGGCAATGGTCCCACAGTTTTGGTGCCATAATAAAAAATGTTAAGGAGAACAAAATCTAACAGAATATTGTGTTTTCTTTCTCTGGCCGCCATTTTCAAATTTGGTGCAAAATGGATGATGTCCTTTGTTTTGTGTGCTCTCCACAAATTGTAACATTGCATTTAACGCAAGAAAATTTGGTTTTTTTGTCCTTTTTCCAAGTACTCAACCGTAACGAACTTTCCGTCCACTGACTGATGGTCTTGACTCGGGTGGTGACTGGACTTCGGGGATTATGTTCCGGATTCGATTTTTTATGTGCTGTGGAATATTTGAAATTATAACTCTTTCATGTAAGTAGGGCTGAATCATCGAAACAGCCAATATTTTTATGAAGTCTCGTCTTACTAAGTTATTAGAAACTGATCTAGTTTTGTGAATAACATAAGCATTCAATCCACCTATATTCAATTACCCAAAAAATATACATAGTGGCCATCGCTTGTCTGCTTACAGAATATGTACCAGTCATTTGGTCAACAATGTCCACCCCACATTTGGTGGAGTTATAATCAGTAATCATCTCAGGCTTCTTTCTTTCGCCAGTTTCTATATCAATTTTGGCATCATGATGCATAGTGGAAGCTACAAGAACCACTTTACCACGCTTGGGAATGTATGATATAATTGTGGAATCTTTTTGAAAGCCAAAATAAGTTCCGTGCGTGTCTCTTCCTCTGGTCTGAATGAACTCTTGAGGAATCTCTTTTTTGTTCTTTTTTAGCGTTCCTAAACACTTTAGGCTAAAGTCGTTTGATAGATCTTTCATCAATGGAATGCTCATGAACCAATTGTCCATAACAATATTGCGGTTCGATCCTTTTATTGGGTCTACCAACCTTTTCACTACATCGCTTGGGGAGTTGCTGAGGTGATATGGTCCATCATTCTGTTTTTCATGGTATATTTCCAAATTCGATGCGTAATAGGTATTCGCATCACAAACGGCAAACATTTTGAGTCCATAATTGGCAGGCTTACTAGGGAGATATGGTCGAAATGGACATCTCCCGCGAAATGTCAGTAGCATTTCATCAATAGTAACATGCTCTCCGTGCTTATAATAGTATCGTTGAATGTTGCACACGAATTGTTGGAAAATTTCTCGAATTGGTGCTAACTTATCATTTGCTCTTCGTGCTGGTCTTGTCGTTATATCATCAAAGCGCAAGTATCTAAGAAGTAAATGGAATCGACGTTGCGACATTGTTGAAATGCATATATTAGAGCCAGTACCGTCAGTAGCCCATAAGTCCTTAGTGTTCAAGTGAGCTCCCCTCAGTTTTCCAATATAGAAGACAAACAAGGCCTTTATTTCTGTTGCACTAGTAGGTCTGCAGTCTCTCTATCAAAGTTATTGCCAACAGCTTGAGTCATATAGATATTCGTGTATTCTACTATTTTAGATATTATCATTTCGTCGGGAAAAAAGAGAGAAAGATTCTAACGGAGTGGTTGTATTATTTGCTTCTTGACAAGGCCCTGGTACTTCACGTATAATATTGTGGCTCCGAGTTCTCACATTTTGCGCAGGTTCTTCTACATTCCATTTTGTGATATTGTCTTTACCGATATAATAACCTCGCCGTAAAATAAACAAAGGAACACATTCTAAGTCTGGACGGCGGCAGTCAGGTGCAGGTCGACGAAAGCCTTCAATTGGCTGTGAAATTGATGCCAATGAATTATAACTAATGTGCATTGACAACGGCTGCACAAACGGGCTCCGTGGTCTCAACATTTCATCCCCTTCATCACCATCTTGTTCGGAATCGGAACCATGCTGACTTACTACTAAAAAGTCTTCTATTTCTGAACAGTCCTCTTCCTCTATACCTTCATTTAGGTATTCTTCAATATCTCTGTCGTTTATGGAAATACTGGTCGCCATTTTCTAATATAAAACAAGAAAAACAAAAATATAGTACTGTTCAAAAATGATAAAAATCACTTATGTATTTAGTCGCTACCGGGTCCAGTGGACCCATACGCACTTTTTACGTCTATAGCACTCAAGCGCAGCGCGCTAACTGAACCCTGTGGGTGACAACTGATCCTTGAAAGGTAGTAAGAGCGGCAACGTCGTAAAGCGCTCACTTCAATAGTACTAAGCAAAATACGGAGGTATGGGTCCAATAGACCCATTAGCGACTGCTTAAGTGTTAAAATAAAGTGTACAGCTAATGAAACCTAATGATTGTCAATTTTTTACTTTAAAATTACAAAATCAATTTCAAAGTCTACAATGTCATCTGGAGATTCTGTAATCTCTTTGTCAATGGATAATGACGTGGATGGTATTTCAGTTTGTTTTACCGACTTGACCGTATTTGTGACTTTGTTTAAAACTTCAGGTGGCAAAACATAATTGTGGCGGCAAGCTTTTTTAAATATTTTTAATTGGTTTCTAATCATAATTATCGAATTAAGTGTGAATACACACAGTCTGTTTCTTAATTTATTTTTTACAGTGTTCATCACCCTAAAGAGCCTTTCCACTTTCGCGTTAGAGTGAGGAAGGGACAATACAGCAATAGCCAAGTCGGCTATTTCTTGGAATGTATTAATGCGTTTGCGCTACACAGCACGAATATTTTATTCGCGTTTTGCGCAGCGGTAACGACTGCCCAATTTTGTTCGCAATGGCTACAAAGCAGCTCATTGCCAACGAGCTTTTGACATTCATCAAGCATGCCATCGACTACATGGACGAGGTCAGCATCTTGCAGATCTGCAAGTCCTCCTTCAAAGAGGAAGAGGTATGCAGTGCTAAGTTGCTGTTATTTCAATCACTCGACCAAATCGGACAGATGCCATCTCGCCGGAGGGATGGTGGCCAGAAGAGTCTGCAGGACATCATCGACCTGCTGAAGAGGACAGATCCGGATGACGTGCCAGAGTTTGTGGCGAAGGAGCTACACAAGCTGCCTCCCGTCACTTTCGACCACGTCGACGTCACCAGGCTCCTGAAGGACATCACATCTCTGAAGGTGAGCCTAGCTGAGATGAAGTCTAAGTTGGAGTCATCGGATGTCACCATTGGTGAGCTGCGAGCCGAAGTAGCGTTGTTGCACAACGCTGTTCCGACAAGTGGGTCACCGGAAGGCTCCAATGTAAACACACGTCGCGGGGCACAAAATGCTTCAGTCTGCAGTGTTCAGTCGGCGAGTGAATCTACATCATCGGCTGTCAAGAATGCAAGCGTTGCATCGTGTTCCGCTGATCGCGTCGTGCCTGCCGGGGAAGCAACGCGCGTAATAGGTACATCGACAACCAAACGTGCCTATTCTGCAATTGTCGCCAAGACGAAACCTGCTGTGTCGCAAACAAAACGACAAGCAAAGCAACCTAAGGGTCCGTTCACACAGACCGGCTCGGAGAGCATCGGCGCGCATTTTTCTTTTCACACAGACCGGATCGTATGCGCTTGGAGTTGGTCGGAGCGGAGCCGCCAACTATTTCACATAGACCGGCTGGAAGCGACCTGAAAGCGGATGCGCTCGGAGCCGGTTGGATGCGTTCGCAGCCGGTCGGAATCGCTCGCAGCCGGTCGGATACGCTCGCAGCCCGTCGGATGCGCTCGCAGCCGGTCGGATGCGCTCGGAGGCGGTCGGATGCACTTGAAGCCGGTCGGATGCGCTCGGAGCCGTTCGGATGTGCTCGGAGCCGGATGGGTACACTACAAAGGCAGTACCAGTCTTCCACGCAGTCCAAGTTTTGTTTTCGGTGTTAACGTGTGATTTTCGGAACATGGATTTAGATAGCTCCGATGAAGAAATATATTTGTTAGCAAGATTGTTTGAAGCAGAACAAAACAAACGAAAGCGCAAGCGGAGACAAATATGGGCAAAAAATATTTGGAAGAATCGATTAATCCATGGGGAGTTTCACACCATTTTCGAAGAATTGAAGAATGATAGCCTTAAATTTTATGAGTATTATCGTATGGAATATTGGCAATTTTTGAAATTAACAGATTTGTTAAGAGTACATATAACAAAAAAGACTACAAATTATCGTTGCGCCATACCAGTCGAAGAAAGATTAACGGTAACTTTAAGGTAAATAAAAACAATCATTTTATAATAATCATCTTATTCAGATCACAATATCACAGCCGTCCATTTATTAAGTTTTGTATGTTGCCGTTATTGTCGTGATTGATTGAAATGTCAAATATTAGACAATAAAAGAAACAGTTATTAAACTAAACATTGCTTAAAATTAAATGGTTAAAGTTAAAGATTACACCTAATTGAATGACTGAATGTGATTAAATAGTGCAGATTTGTGTTTCATTATTTTTATTGTTTGTGTTTATTAATTATTTTGTATTTTGTGTGTTAGTATTGTACCCGTAAGTAGTCTGATAGTTTTGAGAAATATAGGTTTCGTTTGACAACTGATGGTAAGTAGATTGATTAGAGGATGACGGAGAATTTATTGGCAAAGAATAATTCAAATCTGCACTATTTTCATACAGACTTAATTCAGCTTCATTAACAATGTCAAACACGCGCTTTTTAATTCGTGCTTGGACTTCTTTTGGAAATGTTTCCACTGTATCTGACATAGACAAAAAAAAATTGCGTAATGCCTTGTCATAGGGTTTAGTATTTTCTTTTTTTTCAAGATATTCTTCGAAAACCGTAGCAACATCTTTGTTTATGCGTGGTCTCTTTTTCGAGTCGGAAGTACTTGCAAGCGATTCAACTTCGGAATGGTCAGAACGTTTAGATGATGTCGATGCTGGTGGTAGTGGTGTGCCAGGTTCCGATTCATCCGATGATAATGTAACATTAGATATTTGGTTCCGATTGCGAAAAAACGGTATTATAAAAGAAAGTTCTTTTTCAAATTTTATTAATTTGGACGTTGTCGCTCCATCGCCACTCTTGCCTTTTCGGTTATGATAGGCTTTTCTGAAGTTATCTCGCAGTTTCTTCCAACGATCCATGCACTGCCTAACTGGAAAGTATAGAAATAAATTAATTAAAAACATCACCCTGCTTTGGTTCATTGGGTAAATGAGCATGCAGTCAGTGGACTGTTTTCTTTAATTTATACTTCGTTTTTGTACGGCAAACTTATATTTAGATTTTTTGATTGTTTTTACAGATTCCTCATTACTGGTTGCAGTTTCAAAAACTTGTCATTTAATTTCCGAATGGGAATTTCTACAGTTCATTCAATAATTCATGAGACAATCAGAGCAATTTGTGATGTTTTGATGCCCTTAGTTATGCAGATACCAGATGAAGAAATGTGGGAAAAGGTCTCTCGTGATTTCTTTAATATTTGGAATTTTCCTAACTGTTTGGGCGCTATAGACGGAAAGCACGTCAGTATACAGGCACCAGATAATAGTGGAAGCTTATACTATAATTATAAAAACTTTTTCAGTACAGTGTTACTAGCTGTGGTAGACGCGAAATACAGTTTTTTAATTGTTGATGTCGGATCGTATGGTAAAAATAGCGACGGTGGAATTTTACAGAATTCAACATTTGGAAAAAAATTGAACACTAATAAGTTAAAGCTGCCCCCAAATAAACCTCTACCGAATACCACTGAAAGCTTACCACATGTTTTCATAGGAGATGAAGCATTTCCTTTGAACAATAACATATTGCGGCCATATCCGAGAGAACAAACAAGAACAGAATTATCAAAAAAAGTATTTAATCTGCGTTTAAGCAGGGCAAGAAAAGTCGTAGAATGTGCATTTGGAATGCTAACTCAAAGATTTGAGATTTATCAAAAAAGAATGAAAATTCAACCGAAGTACTGTGACTTAATTATATTAGCAACTACATGTTTACATAACTTTTTAAAAGAAAATCGGACGCCATCACCAGGACAAGAGAATGTACTTCACAGCACTATGAATTTATTAACAGCGATGACAGACAATAATGATGAAAATAGTTCTATCGACGCAGGTATAACCATAAGGAATAAATTTAAGGATTATTTTTCAGCAAGTGGTGCTTTAGATTGGCAAGATCAAGTGGCCACTCGAGTTTCTTAAGTTATATTTAATAAAAATTGTCCGCTACTTTTTGAGTAGGTATATTGTAACGTTCAGATACTCAAACGATTTTTACGAGTAAAGTGAGGGTGCATTTAAACTCATGTTATTCCTGTTTTGACTTTGAATTTAACAAGTCACAGCACGTCAAGAAGCCCTTACTTTAGAATTCGTTCGAGTATCTGGAGATAGGTGTAAAACAATAAAATCTTAGTAGGTACTTACCACTTAATCCCACACATTTGCTTATTTCCTCCCATGCATTGTCTTTCATTACCCGATCGCTGTACGATGGCTTGGTTATGTCAAATAAACACTCGTATTTTGACACGAGTATTATTAATTTTTCGTCAGTCATGTTTTCCTGCAAGTGCACACAACTGTTCCGTTTTAAACCTTCGAATGCAAGTTATTCGAGACACTATAGAAAGACAATAGCAGCGCGACAGCCGGCTTTCGCTTGGTCGTTGAAAGGATTGTGCTATCAAAATGGCGGTCGGCGTGGAGAAGCGCGGACGCAATCGGAACCGATCGGCTGCGCGAGCGAGAAAGAGCACGCAATCGGAGCCGATCGGCTGCGCGAGCGAGAAAGAGCACGCAATCGGAGCCGATCGGCTGCGCGAGCGAGAAAGAGCACGCAATCGGAGCCGATCGGCTGCGCGAGCGAGAAAAAGCACGCAATCGGAACCGATCGGCTGTGCGAGCGTTAAAGAGCATGCAATCGGAGCCAAACGGCTGCACGATCGAGAAAAATTACGCGATCGGAGCCGGTAGAGCCTCTTATTATTTCACACCAAGCGCCTTCAAGCATTCTTAATCACAAAAGCAGTGCACATGCAAAAATAAACCTTAATACAAATACTAAAAACTCTGTTTTCAACGTGATAAGAATCTGCTCTCCTCTCCGAGCCGGTCTGTGTGAACGGACCCTAAAGGGGGAAAGCAGAGTCGCTCAGTATCGAGTGCGACTAAAGGTGCTGTGATGGACCACAAACAGCAGAGTCCATCGAAGATCACATGCGATGAGGATGGCTTCATCAAGGTGGAGAGAAAGAAGAGGAAGCCTACTTATCGCAATCAGTGTGGGACAGCGCCTGCAGGTACTAAAATGCTGCTACGTCTTGCAGTACCGACCACGCAGCTTTACGTGTCCCGTTTGCACCACTCTACGAAGACTGAGGACATCGTAGAGTACATACGGGTGAAGACCAACTGGACCTTGAGGGTGGAGAAGTTGGAGGCGCGCCATAACACCAATTTCAAGTCGTTTGTAGTGTGTGTTCCGATTCATCATTTGGTGACCTTCCTCAAGGAAGAGTTTTGGCCGAAAGATGTGCTGTATCGGCGTATCCGGGGTCGGCTACGCGACACCTCGCAGCGTAACAACACGACGCCGTCACTTCGTGTGCAATAGTTTGTTGTAGAAAATATGTATTAGTTTATAGTTATTGTTTTTATACTTATTTATGTTTTTATGGGCCTTAGTTGCCTGAAATAAAGGATATTATTATTATTATTAACTCCTGTTGCATTCTTGTATTTTAAAATTTGAGCCCAGAACGTAACACTGTCTCCTGAAGTGTCCCATTCTGTGAAATGAATAGTTTTCCACTGTTGAACAATTTTATCTATTTTTTGGTCATCAAAACCGAATTCTCTTGCCAATCCAACCAGTGCATGAGGATCCTTGATCTGTTTTAACGTGTTTTCTGGACTTAAAATTGTTACCTTCTTAAGGATCTCGTAATTAGAAGGTATTCTGTGTTGAATTTCGTGTACCAACTTGACATTGAAGTCGATGCACCGTATCCTGATATTAGCTATTGATTGTGGAGATAAGTTACTTTTACTAGAATGAGATTCGAAGAGATGTCCCAAGTGTGCGACTGGATCTAGATGATCTTCTACTTGGATTGTAAGGAAATCTTTGCCTGTTGTCGCGGCGCCTGGCATTATTATTCTGACGCAGACAGATCGTAACAAGGTCATCAGAGTTTCAGACAGTTTGACAGGATCCATATTTTCGCCTTCGAATACTTTTATTCCAATTAGAAAGGCGGGTAGAATACTTTTCAAAAATCATAGGTACGAGTATAGCCGATTACCCTCGTCACTGTACATTTCCCAAAGCAGTCCCGCTGTATAGCACTTCTCTCTAGCCAAAGCAAAATGTAGTTTTAACTCTTCTAATTGTGCCAATATTCTGACTACAGCACGCTCAATAGATAACCAACGTGTTTCACAAACCTTTAATATTTTTAATGGATCGTCCCCGCAGTTAATTGTTTGAAACAGTGCATTATATTCATCCCGGCGTTTTGGAGAATTGGAGAACCAGTTGTACGTCTCTCTTATCAAAAATTCAATGTTGCGGGGCAGGTTGCTTTCAGAGGCATGGCTGACATGCATGTGTCAGATAAGTGGATAAGTGGATGGAATACTATAAGTATAGGTACCTAATGATATCCACTAAATTAGCAGGTTTTGAGTGTCAGAATGGTTACTAGTAATGTACTGTGTATGAAAGTACCTATGAATATGGTGTGTAGGGAAAGGATTTCATGAAGAAAAGCACAGAGAGACAAGACTAGGTATTTATTTAAATTAGGCTTGTCAGGTAATACGTTAAAGAGAAAACTAGTTGTCCGTTCCTAAACTAAGTCTTCCTGGAGAAGAAGGACAAGAAACTCCATGGCAGCTTGGTTAAAGTATTTTATCAACACATTTTTAAATTAGTATACATTATCTTTATCACATCACTCTTCGACCATTTCTAAAAGCTATAGAAATTTATCAACGGAAAGAAACAGAACATGAATATTCCTTAATTCGATTTAACACTTATGACATATTAACAGATACATAAAAACATAGTTATGAGCAATAATCAAGATATAGGATCAATTAACTTACGGAACATTATAGGTAGTCCATCTTTCACAACATTTGTATCAAAAAGTCCTCTGACTCGCGGATCCACATCTCTTGTCTAGCCTCCCCATCTTACCCAAGTACAACCCACGTTGCCGCCATTTTAGACCAATCGCAGATGGTCACCAATTATTGTTTACTCATTTCTAATTTATGTAATAATTAACAAATCGAAGGTAGTGGAACCTTTTTAAAAGTTAATAAGATAATTTAGCAATTTAGTATGTACTTATTTGTAATCGAAAAGTAAACTTATAAGTTATTAACATCAACTTATAATCTTGTGACATGCATGCATCTGCCACTCTTTGCAACTAGCGTTGCAAAGAGTGGCAGATGCAGCTAATGAGGATCAAATTTGGTAAATTATACTCCCTCTTCAAAATTTCAATTACACTGTTATTACGGCACGTCATTATTGATGCATTGGTTGTGCCGATACCAATCAAGTTTTGTATTGGAAGATTATGTGAATCCAAACATTTTATTAAAGTTGTTACTATACCTCTTGCATCAGCTCTTTCAATAGGCTCCAGAGATAGAAATGACGACACAATGTTATTCATATTCAGGCTAAAATATCGTATAACTATTCCTAGGTATTTGGATACACTGACATCCGTAGACTCATCTAAAATAATGGTGTCCTTTCGTCCAGCATACTCACCATGGAATCCTGATATTTCATGAATGTCAAAAAACTGTTCTGAAATAGTGCTAAATAGTGCCCAAAGGAAAAAAATAGTGCTCTTGTACTTGCGAAGTTATAGCCATAGTTCGATGAGTATGCTGGACGAAGGTTTCGCCCAGCATACTCACCTCCGTCCGGAGAATCTGTATACGCTTCAAACATAATTCATACTTCAAAAAATAGTTCCCAAATAGTGCCAAACGGTGCCCAAAAAGAAAAAACAGTGCTCGAATAACTTCGGAGTTATAGGCTTCGTTCAGTGAGTATGCTGGGCGTAGGTTCTACGCCCAGCATACTCACCTCAGTGCGCGAATATCGAACGAGCTATAGGTATAATTTACGTCTCAAAAAATTGTGCTTGAAATATCAGTCCAATTTTTGCTTGACTTTTGACTTAGAAAACCATTAAATTTTAATGTAAACTTCTACATACTAACGTAAAATGGGGTACAGTCGTCGACACATGTTTTTGGACAAAAATATTAAACTTTCTAATTGTAGACTTCATGTTATTGGAAATAATTATGGTATTTTCTCACATGTCAAAAACTTTCGATTAAATGCATTATTATATATTTTATAAATAATAATAAATGAATGAAACTTTAAGCGTAAATGAAGTCTATTACTTCATTGCATTGTGTGTTTGTCTGAATAAAAACAGTAATTTGCAGCCAATAAAATTAATATCTTGAAAAATTGTAAAAAGGAAATTATACAGTTTCTTTTTGTATATATGTTGCAGGCAAAACTAGTACTGTGACATAGTTATACAAATTTTTAAAACTCTTTCCAATAGTTTCATCAATGAAAGGTTTAGCAATAAAAAACATTTTTAATTACTTACGTTATTTATTACTATTTAAAGGGCCAAAGTAATCAGAATTCTAGTTAACTAGTTCACAGCTTTTGTTAACATTCATAATATAATCAATGTAAATAGAAAAAATTGTAGTTTTAATATTGTATATAATATACATATAAAAAAATGTTTAGCCAAATATTGGTAAAACTTTCTAAAATATAACACGTAGGTACTTGTACTTTGTTTTACTGCTACAACGTTTTAATCACAATAAAATTATCTTACAAATAAGTATAAATTGAGCAATCACAGTTTATAATCACGTTTTTTTTATTAATATTAAATACCCTATAGTAATTACAAATTAACAATCACAGTTTATAATCACATTTCTGTAAGTTATTAATAAAATAACTTTTACAAGAACAAAAAAAAAACAAACAAACAATAACAAAATAGGAACTAACAAGTTAGGACCGATCTTCATCTTACATTCGCGTATAAATAATGCAGTGTGGTACAGTATATTGGGAATTACTACAAACTTTTTTACTAAGGTCATCATAGCAGTTCCAAGTTCTCTTTAGCAATCGATAGCACTTTGACTTGTAATGCCCCATGCGTCCTGATTCACCATTTGTAAAATCTATTACCGACAGAATTTTAAAGGTGTCACCGTTTATTATGATCTCTTTAGGAATTTCATCAATTTCTATTTCAATTGAAGTATTAATTTCAATAAATACGAAGTCTAGTACTTCATATTTGTATGCGTTTTTACCGTTACATAATTGGTATTTACATTTCCTTTCAGTATCATTTACTAATAGAGCTTCATTAAGGGCTCCAATACCTTGAGTCGTCAATATGTTTACATTTATTGGAATCCAATTACATTTTGTGCCAGAACCTTTATTGATTTCACAGTTCTGGTTTGTACAATTTAAGTATCTATTAGCACTATAAAAACCATAACTTTGTATGTTATCTATTATAAAAGTTACATTACACTCACAATTTTTGCAACTACTAAAATCGGATTCCACAGTATCATATATTTTAGCCAATACCTTAGAACGAGTAGTGTAAATATCTTTGGTTTTCTAGCCTTCTTAGTGATTTTCTTTAGATTGTCATACGTGATCAAACTTCTGGTCAGTTGTGAAAGATCGTTTTTTTTATCATTGATATATTTTCTAATATTAGGTCTATCTAAATATGCAATTGAAAAACTTTGGACCACGGAATCAAAAGCACACGTATTAATAAACGTGAATCTGTATGTTCCTGAAGTAGAAACACTGCCGTTTTGTAAAATATGTAATTTTGTACGACGATTGATTCGTTTTTTATTTTTCTTCTGTTTAGACACCAGTCCCCGCCAGTCTTCAATATAATTTGGTTCGCTCCTAAAAATTGAGTTTTCATAAAATGATTCATCATTGACGAGAGTATTTATTTGTGGTGTGTTATGGTCACTTATTTCATTTTTTTCATCGACAATATTTTCAGTTCCTTCTTGAACATCAATCAAGTCACTTTTGGCTAAGCGTATGGAACCGGTTATCAAAGGCTCGTGTTTAATAATAAACTCATCTACGCGGTACTTATTTGAATTTGTTTTAAAAAATAACTTTTTTACGTCTTTCATATAACTTTCTACATTTGAACTGGTTGGAGTACAATAATTACTGTTAAAATAAGTCATCATTATATTTCCCCATAGTGGAAGTTTTTTAAGAATCCTAATCAAAGTGTCCTTTATTTCCGGCAAGTAATAAATATTTTCGATTTCAGTTTCTTGATCACACAATTGTTTAATTAAATCTTCTTTCTCCTCAAGATCTTTATACATTTTCAGAAGCGGGTTTTCTTCTTTATCTAATCCCTCCCATAAAGAATGTTTAATTGGAACGTGATTTTCCGAATCTACATTTTGTATTTCACATTCCTGCAAATTAGTTTTGATCCGGTTTTTTAATTCTAAAATCGCCGTTTCACACCGTGTTAAATTTCCATTTCTACTGCCGCGGTGTTTATTATTTGCTATAATATAAACATTTTCTATAATTTTCTTTACCTATCCGTATGAAACACATTTTTTAATCAGAATCATACAATCAACAAAAAATTTTGTTACTCTAGTGTCTATATTTTTGAAAATACTTTGATTGTACAATGTTTTTATGAAATGCGAAGTATCAAGGCGAACATAACAGGTTGGAATTTTTTTGGTTCTATTTTCTAAAATATTAAAACATGTATTTAAGTAGTCAGAGGTGGATTTATAACCACAAAATACTTTTACCACCGCACCTACTAAAGCTGCGGAATCATCAGTTACTACTTCATTTGGAGGTTTTCCATTAGCCAACCAAGATTGTAACCAGCTAGCAATAGTATCTAAAGAGTGACTTTCTGATATACACTGTGAAATTGGCACGCTACTTTTAACGGTTGTATCTGTCATCATAACATACAAAAATATAGGACTTTGCGACTCTTGAGATAGTTGTGTGTGTTCATTGACGACAGGCCGAAGATTTTTATTAAATATAGAACCTGTTGCGTCTATAGAAACTCTAATATAATTAAACTCTTTTTGGCATTTTTTATAATAATTCTTTTGATCGTCCGTCCAGTAAAATGTATAAAATGGAAAAGCAGAAACATATCTAACACATTTATCAAAAGGTGGTGAAACACACATACAAGTAAGTGACAATATTGGGTTGGGATGGAAAACATCAACTTTTTTATTTTCATGTTTAATTCGATGTAGTGTTTGTAATTTTGGCAATACTGGAGGTTCCTTGTCATTTTTCTTCATTAAAGTTGAGGCTAATTTATATCTTATAGAAGCTGCTGCTTCGTGTTGTAATTTTTCACCTAATTCCCTTATTTGGTAATACCGTAATCGGTTTTTTTTACTGGTGTTATGAGAGTACTTTTTATTTTCATTAATTATGCAACATTCTAGTTTAATTAAATTTTCCGTTTCTAAGTTAGTTGTTATAATTATTTTTGCGTGACATTGATTACAATATCCTGTGCATTTGATTTCGTAATTGTCTTTCACAATATTATTTTTAAAACACCAAGTGCATAAAGATCTTATTTCTTTCCATAGATGCATTTGAATTACATTAGTCCATTGGTTTGGTTTTAATTTACGTCTGACATTATACAGACTACCAGGGGCGATTTTGCTATTTCGGTGATAAAAATACCTTTGAGGCTTAATACTATCCCAAGTTATTGTATCCATATAAAATGTATGCGTACTGGTGTTCTCCGAAACACTATTAATGCTTTCGTTTGATGACGATGTAGACTTTTGATTTATCAAATTAGAATCATTATTACGAATTATTTCTTTTTTATCAACACCAAAAAAGTATTCGTAATTTCGTTTTATGCTTAATATGATTGATTTAATACTCATTTTGTAATTTAACCGTGTTTGAATTTGTTTATAAATTGAGTCATTTTGAATATTTTTAAAAAAGTCATCTTTGAATTCTGAAATTACTAATTTTTGCGTTTCTAATGAAACCTTTGGTTTAGGCCCTCGTTTTCCTTGCTGATCCATGTCGTTAGATTCACAAGAATTATCACAAATTATTATGCCATTTGTTTTCAATATTAACATAATATGAAATAACAACTAACTAACTAACATATAAATCAACATCAATAACATTATGAACACTTGTGTACTTATACTACCTATATTACCTGAAAATACCAACTATAGATGTAAAAAACATAACGGGCCCCACCGCTCACGCAGTACGAGTCAGAAAAAGTTGTCTTCTAACGTGGTAAACATTGTGTCTTCAAGATAATCTGAAAATAACACGTATTTAAATAATTTAATATAGGTATGACAGGCTCCAGCCTTCCTCTAAAGGTACTTAAGCACTTACGTGTTTTCCATTATTTTAGCGTGATTTCTATTATAAATAGCGAAGGGGCAAAACACGAGGCTGAAGACGATTTCCCGAAGTCACAACTCCCATAGAAAATGTGATGAATAGGTTGACGACACTTAAAAGTTTAAGTGCATTCGCCGGATGACAATCGGTAATAGTCTTCACTTCACGTCATATTATCTAAAAAATACATCTGTGTTAATTCTATAGTTACGTTTATACTTACTACCGACGCTCGCGCTGACTGATTCTACCTATTTCGATATTGAAATGTAACTAACGTGAACTTAAGACGAGAACAGATCCTGACGGGTAACGAGGACAAGCTTGTAATAAAAAAATTGAAGAAAAGTAAATTATATCCTAGCAAATAAGACAGTGTTTCATTTCCAGTAGAATTGGAGGATAAAACCAGGCCTCCGCAGAAGTAGGTATATAAATAGGTATTTGAGATCCAATTAGATAAACAAACAAGTTACATTACGTTATTATGTGTGTACCTACCTACATCAAACCTTTAAAAAAGTAACTAAGTAGGTACCCATTTTTAAAACTTCTTAAGCATGTCCTTAATTTTAAGTGTACAGTGTCATATTCAACGAAAAAATGAACGTGTTTTTGTAAAAAACAACTCGCTTGCTACCTAGTTTTACAGTGCAATTAATGAATGAGTGTAAAATCAATTTAGTTAAATGCCACTATTATAAATTGAAATATACTTACTGATTTGGGTGCAGCTCCTATATTGATTACGTACTAGATACACAATTTTATATAGGTAAATAATGACATCACCAACACATTGTTTGGTTTTGCAACCCACTATGTAGTCAAACTCAAAAGCCGGCGTTATTATAATGATGTGCGACGAAGTAAACAAACAAAGAAACTGAGAAGCGCTTGTTCGTTTCGATTGCTTTGTGACACAAAATGGACCCTTATCACCTTCAAAATACAGATCAGTCTTGTCTAATAATCGTAAGATGTTAGGGCAGCGCCATCTAGTATTTAAACATAAACATATTCATTTGCGTCGCGGGCGCCGCGCGTCGTAAGCCCCATACCTATTGACCGTACGTGCATCCATTACTGCCACACTATATTGAACTTTATCACATGAGGAATACAGGTCAATTCCGTAAACGTTGTGGTACCGTCCTTGATCCGGAAAATGATTATTTTGAATAATTTTGTCAGTTGTAATGTAAGCATTAATAACAGCAACTTTATTTTTCATGCATGATTTACTTCATTTGATATCTTAATCCTTCAAGCGCCGTGATCTAGACAAAATATATAAAATCATTGTTCCTAGCTACCGGGGTCCCATGCGACGCGCGAAGGCTTAATCATATTATTATAAAGTATTATTAAAATAATGTGTAATTAATAATATTGCGATTCTAAAGTAAATACTCCCTTACATAGACAATTAATAATTTACACAAGACAAAAATTGTTAGAAAGAAAGTTAATAATATTGTATTCGACTGTACTCAATGTAATGTATGTAGAAGTTTACAATCAAATTTAATGGTTTTCTAGGTCAAAAGTCAAGCAAAAATTGGACTGATATTGGGCACTATTTCAAGCACAATTTTTTGAGACGTAAATTGTACCTATAGCATGTTCGATATTCGCGCACTGAGGTGAGTATGCTGGGCGTAGAACCTACGCCCAGCATACTCACTGAACGAAGCCTATAACTCCGAAGTTATTCGAGCACTGTTTTTTCTTTTTGGGCACCGTTTGGCACTATTTGGGAACTATTTTTTGAAGTATGAATTATGTTTGAAGCGTATACAGATTCTCCGGACGGAGGTGAGTATGCTGGGCGAAACCTTCGTCCAGCATACTCATCGAACTATGGCTATAACTTCGCAAGTACAAGAGCACTATTTTTTTCCTTTGGGCACTATTTAGCACTATTTCAGAACAGTTTTTTGACATTCATGAAATATCAGGATTCCATGGTGAGTATGCTGGACGAAGGGACACAAATAATGCCATATATCTGAGAGCCAATATCTTGAAGAAGAGTTTCCCTAAAATGTGGTACAAGTACTTGATTTATAACTTTAGTACATTTAGTTCTACGCATTTTTATATCTTTGACCCACTTTTAATCACAAAAAACATCTTTACAAAGGTCTGTAAGGTGGTCAATGTTCGATATGGAACTATGTTCAGCAATAAACAAGGCCAGCTGACCTTCGGCTTTTTGACTGTTCTTTGCACCACCAAGCGTAGAAATAAACTGAATTTGTTTATTTTTGTGATTAATTCACATTTCGCCTTGTGTTTTTCGGATTCGCTATGTTTACGCAAATCATAAAGTTTAGCAGCAATTTCTACGTAATAATACGTACAAAAGGCTTTCGTTGGACGGTTCGCAATTGGCTTTATCCATTGTTTGAATTCTTCATTATTCTCCCATTCAGCCCTATATCTTTGAGAATAACACTTTTTCTTTATCGGAATGTCCATAATTCACACAAATATTCACTTTGTTTACGCAAAATAAAAAAGATCTGTTCGCGAGTGTTTTCGGCTAAACAATAACAATATTTCACTACCTCTGAAAGGACATTGTTCGCCGTCCATACATCGTTCGCCTAAGAACCTACAGAGACGTGAATTTACCTTCTGTGTTCTAAATAATGCGTATATTCGATTGAAACTAAATTAAAAACACGGCCACTTCTGAGAATTGTAAAAAATCCAAAACACTTTTAAATTTTGAGGTTATAGAAATAGAGGCCAATAGAAACATACGGTAATAACACTAATAACTACCTGTATAAGTGAAAGAACGTTGGATTTTATCTTTCAATAGATGAACTATTCTTTCTTTTATTTGTAGTTATGACTAGTTTAGGGCTATGGACTGTTTCGGTTTTGTGTGACTTAGAAGTAGGTATTGCATTTTACTACAAATTTTACGCCATAACCACATAAAATCTCGCTTGTTTACCCAAAAGGGTTAAGCAGAGCACCGAAGATATAGGTACTGTAATACACCCAGATTGCCTGGGTCCCATGTAGGTAATATTTACAGGGGGCAATTTATCACCATATACCAACCGTCCGTCAACCCAAGTTTATCGTTTTACGGGTGCACATCCAGACTCCAAACCGCAACTACAACCGAGAATTCAGAAAATCCCAATAACACTACTCGACCCAGTGATCGAACCTAGGACGATTAGCAGTCGCGCTTATGACCATTACACGTTAACACCGGTAGCCAAGTGGAAATCAACAGCCTTTGCAAGACTTCAGAATTAAAATAATATGGGATCAATCTAAATACCTACTCCATAAAATAAAACAAAAATGTTTGGCTTCAGAACATGTTTATTGAATAATGCTGACATTACATTATCTGGTCACATCAGGAGGGTCATCTATACAAGGTGTTGTTTTGAACCTGCAAAACATTTCAGGAGGTTGTTATGAAACTCGTAAATTCGTATAACAATACGATACCAAGTCAATAATCAATAATACTTTTTATTTTAGATTTTTAAATTTTATCTTTTCTTTTTATTTTTTTTTTAATTATTTTTTTCAATTTTTTTTTAAATTTTTTGTTGATTCGGGTCGAGAATCACTAACATAATTACCTCCTAAAATGTTTTGCACGTCCAAAACAACACCTTGTATTGTCTACTAAAATATCGTCCAAAAACTGCAGGGGGGTCGACTATAGAGTTTTGATGTCTTGCCCAGCTCAAGTACCATATTATTGTCATAACATGGGCGCAGCAACCAATAGTTCTGCGCCCAACAATACAGTTGCAACAGTACTGTTTAATGGCATCTCTGCCAATTATTTGAGTAGCGTCTACTAACACAAACAAAGTATGTTTTTTGGCTTATATGGCGGCTACGTATTTTACCTCGAAGTAGCCACAGAGTGTGCGATTTCTGGAGATTGCTGGTAGATGGACTAGCCAATGATGAAGTTGACGGTGTTGAAAAATGCTTGGCAGTATGATCAGCCCTTTGCCAGCAAGGATGGCAAATATAATGTGATGCACGAACCTGAAAGTGGTACAGTATTTTACACAAATATTTAATAAACACAATTGGTGCAGAGGTCGAGTGATTGGCTGTTACTAGTTGCAGGTTTTATTTGGCCGGCAGTTAACACAAAATACAGAAACACTTTCCAATTTCATGTTAACTCCGTTTATTAAATACTAGTCGTCGTTCTTATGCATGGTTTCTGAAGCACTTTTGTCGGTGGTTTATCTATTCATTAGCGCTATTGGTTCGATAACTTGTGAAAGTGCGTTTCCGAACACCGCAATGTAAGATAAACTCCGTTTAAACTTCAGTTAACTTAACTGACCAATGTGTGCCGTTTATCGGATCCATAACTTTAGTTGTCGTTTTATTTCATAGCAAACTGCATTAACTTTACGTTAAACTTATAACGTGTTTAATTGAATTATAAAGCTAAATATTTAAATTACTCGAGAAAACAATGAGTGTTAGCTTAATGGATATGAACAGCTCATCAGTCTGATTTGGAAGTACTGGAGTTTATTTTTAATATATCAGTACCCAGAAGCTTAAGACGTAGGAGAAATCCTTTCGAAATGTTTACGGATGAAGAATTTAAATCTAGATATCGCTTTGATAAGCACATTGTGATACACCTAAGTGATATCATCTTGCTCTAGCTCCCGTTAGGCATCCATTGTCAGTTTTGGAACAAATTTTTATCGCATTACGATTTTACGCTACAGGTACTTTCCAATTGTAATTGTTGATGACATTAAAGTTCACAAAATTGTCGATTTATTATCGATTACATGTAAAAATTCTTTAGCTACTTCTTAAAAGGCTCCTACATATGGCGCGACAAGTCGCGCGACGCGTCGCGACACAAGCTTAAAAGCCTGTGTTAGGGCTCACATCAGTAATTGACATCTTGATTGTAACTCTGATACTAAGCACTAGGTTACACATGCTTTATAAGAAGTTGCAACTTTTGTATTAAAGTTACGAGTAAGTTTGTTTTCACAGAAACTTCGCAAAATTATAATACGAGTATCATCAGATTCTGAGTCTGACTAAAGAAGAATAAAGAGGTAATTTTGTCAGATTATTAAAAGATAAATTAAATCTATTTTAGGAGGAGTCTATGTCCAACAGTAGATTTCAAATGGCTGTAATGATAAATGATTAAATGAAATAGTGTTTATAAAAAGAGTATTAATTTATTTTAAATCTCTGTTTTGTGCAATACTGTGGATCTGTAACAAAGAGTTAAATCATTTTAATAATAATTAGAGCATTTTCCTACTTCACTAGAATATTGAGTTGGGTTTACATTACATACCTGCTAATTTAATTTATGCATTTCTCCACAGTCTGTCAACAAGAGCCTGCTGCAGTGCCCGGCCTTCAAGAAGATCCCGGTTCACCCTTCGATGGTCTTGATAATTAGGTGCTGCGTATTTATTGTCCTCCTAAATTAAAAGACTGATTAGTGATTAACATGTTATTATTTTTATTATATAAGGTAAAATTTGTGATTTGTTATTCAAATGATTAAAATATTAAAGATTTTTATATTTTGTATGAAGACTGATTATTGATTTGTTATTATTATTTACATTAGATATTGTAACTTTTTTTTTTTTTTTTTTTAGGGTGGGAAATCATCAAATAACTTCTCCCGCTCTGGGCGGAGCGGGAGGGTGTGTCAGACTCTTACTGACTAAAACCCACCCGTATTCCTTCCTGTTGCCTGTGTTGCGGGGGCCTCGGTGACCCATAAGTACCTTCCCGCGAGATATTGTAACTTGGATTTGTTTTATTATTTAAATTACAAAATGTATTTTTGTTTTGTATGGTATATTTACATTTCAGATTTTGCAATTGGCTTGAAAGTCAAGTTTAATATTGTTAAATAAATATTTAGTTTATGAGAAATAAAGAGTAATTTAAATGTTGATTTTTTAACATAGTAGTTTTATTTAAAATTCCAACTTCATTATATTCCAAAATAGTGGAATAGACATTACATACCTGTTGCAAGCGAAGTGCTTCTGCATAAACTTCATCAGGTGGCAACGGTGCTCTTGCCATGTTTGCAATATTGTGCAATATGCAACATGCATTCACAATCTTGCCTGCAGTAGTTGGGCTATAATGTAAAGCACGTGCTACAAGCAAACACCTGCAAAAAATCAATTTGCTTTTATACAACCTCATTTAACTAAAGGTCTTAATACATTAACTTTTGTAAACTTACTGTTTTTGACATATATAAGAACTATTAAATCTAAATTTCTAAAATAAGAAATTCATTAAAAAAAAATAGTCACTGATTTTGACTATGTAAAACAATTGCCTTGAATTACTCTTTACCTGAAACGTGCTTTTAATACACCTATACAACGCTCCACTGTATTGCGTGCAGTCACATGTTTCACATAATAATGATGTTGTGGTGTCCCATCTACAGTATTGAGGATTGGGGTCATCATTGTTTTCCTTAGTAGATACCTACTGTCACCTGAAAATTATAATATTTTTTCCAACAAACACTAACACATGAACATGATAAAGGGATATAATTCATCAAAAAAATATTGTAATACCTAATAAAAATACTTGTTCATTAGTATTTTCTGTAATTTCCTTTAAGTGGTGACTGAGTGGATGACTCTGCCATACAGTGGAATCATGCGCGGACCCTGGGTTGCTTGCATCCACACATAAAATATTTAAATCAGCATCGCAAATCTGTAAATGAATTAAATATTATGTAACTAGTTTTTTATTTATTAGTAAAAAATTTGGGCAGTAGTTAGATATTTCTATTTTCTACCCAATACTTACTATCATGACATTAAGGGAATGGAAGCCCTTTTAGTTATAATACCGCTCCTCATGTATGCGCGGCCTTAATATTGCTACATGGGTGCCATCAATACAACCCAGGACGCCGGGAAAATTAAATTTCTGATAGAACCTGAAAAGTTTTTAGTAACTAAATAATTCTGATTAGGTGCACAACAGGAAATACAAACAAAACAATCAATTTCATTTCTCACTTAGCCTTTAAAATATTCCTTTCATCACATTGTGTAGGCCATTTAATATATTTGTGGTATATTTTATTTAATGCCTCTGTCACTTCATTAATTGCTCTTGACACAGTAGTTTGTGAAACATTATGGAAGGCACTCTGTCCAATCAAATTTTGGTAGGACCCTGATGCATAAAATGCAAGTGCTATTAGAATCTGCAATAAAAAATATAACATGAATCAACCTATTTCGTGTGTTTATCTATAGAATATGTCAAATTCAGTTTTCTCACCTTCATTTCTGCCGATACGCTATCGTTTCGACGCGGTCTGGCCATAAGGGGAATGAGTTCTTCAATTAACCCTCTTACTGAGTCCTTTCCAAGGCGAAACGTTTTTAAAAATTCCGCCTCGGGAATATCAATATAGGGGTTTGTATTCATTCTCATCAAGCGACGGGCTCGACGACGTCTCTTGCATTCCGCCCATCTTCTTCCTCTAGCATCCACTGCGTTGGCTAGCTCGAGAATATTTGCTCGCAGTGAATACATTAGATACGATTGCTAACACTTTTTGACCACCGAGCTATTAAAAGCAATGACTGCACAATGACGTTCTAATGGTAGATCACTGATCAAAGGAACTGTCAAAACTTTAGCAGATTACCGCCTAAGTCAGCCATTCATTTGTCATTATGTACGAGATTACCATTCTATGTCATTTCTTTCAATGGAGTGTCAATGCTCAACAACTCAACATTTTTGCTTAATTTTAATAAGTCTTATCATTTACTTTCGAGATCCATCTTTCGAGATTATCACTTAAAACTATTACAAGTCTTATAATTGTATTAACCGACTATGATAAAAATCTAAAAAATCAACAAGAAAAGTGTTATCAAAAAGTTAAATCTATTATAAAAAAAAAAAAACTACAATTCTTTGACCATCACGTCATTTGGGAACGAGTAGCAATTGTTAATATATTTTGGTTTGGGAAGGTAAGTAACAATATCACTTGTTTCAATGATTGAAACATCTTTGGGAACTTCCTTAAAAATAGTTTTGGTTTTTTTTTGAGATTTATAACCTTGAACAATTAGTTTAGTGCCAATGACATCTTCAATAGAACATACATAATGATATGTCTTTTTCCCCTTCTGTGATTCAAACTTTGCTAAAAATAAATTGTCCTGCTGTGGGTGGGAAAAAAATTTCTACGTCTTGTTTAATTTTACTCCCTGTATCCATGTTTGATTCATTGCTGTGACATATTTCATTTTTATCTCGCACTGTAAATTTCGATGCTTTACCTAAAACCTTGTGCTTCTTGAAACGGTCTTTGTCCCTCATGACTATATCGCTAAACTCTCGTTTTTCTTTCTTTCTTTAAACTTTAAATCCATCTCTTATATTGTTCGATATGATTTCTCCAAATAATATTTTTCTCTTTACTTCTTCTCGTTTGTCTTCGTCTATTGATTTTATCAAATTATCAACTTCCTCGCCTGTTGTGGGCTGTTGTTTGTTTGCTTGTATTCTTCGTTGTTTATTTATTTGCCTTATCAACATTTTTCTCATTGCATCCTTTTCTTTAATAACTTTTTCCTTTTCCTGTTTTAGGTTACCAATCTCTTTCTTGTAACTATAACGAAGTCTTCTTATTAACTTATCCTTCTTTTGACACCGTTTGCAGTTCATGTTAGACACCTCTACTGACTGGTGTGATGACCCTTCTAATGGGCCTTGTTCAGCTACATTTTCTTCTCTATCACTTGTTGGAGGTGAATTATCAATCAGCACCTGTTGTATTACCCTTTCCTTTTTCTTTTGCTCTAAATAACGCTTACTATTTTCGTTCCATTTTTTTTCTTTGAAGTCTTTTTTCCCTTGGTGTCATTTTAGCAACAGATTTTATTTTATTTTGTTCTTTTCGTTTCAAGTATCTCTGTCTCTCTTTTTCCTTCTGAATTGCATATTTCTCGGGATCGTTTTTAATTTCGTCGTACTTTTTCCTTTTATGCAACCTTGCTTGAGCAAGCTTTTCTTCGCGAGTTTTTTTAGTTTTAGCCATACTTGTTTCCTGAAAAGGATAATATTTGTTAGAAACCCTATAATGAAATCTTATATCAAACTGTAAAATTCTAAGCGGACACCGGTGTCTGCTTAGAATTTGACAGTATAATAGGGTTGAATAGAATATCATATAGAATAATATGAAAAATTCATTACCTTCATTTTAGTCTCATTACCCTCACCTTCAAAGCTGAAGGTAATCGATGGTAATGAAAGTGAGGGTAATGAATTTTTCAAACTGTTTTTTATTTTACTCTGCAATTAATCGATTACGGTACATAATGATAGTAATAAACATGAACATACATTATAATAATTGCCTTAAGACTAAAAGTATGAAAAAAACAACTACTTACGTCAAAAATCCGCTGAATGTAATGAAACCGAAATTGGTTGAAGCGCGTAGTTATCGAACTTTTTTAACGGTCGCAAAAAAAATGGCGCGCGACCTGCCCCGTTTGTAGTTGCTGGCCGACTGACCGGCAAGTGCGGAGGCGGGAGGGGGTGCTCGATCCAGGGACGATGTAATATACACCACGGTGTTTGATATTTCAAGATAGGCTGAAGGTAATGTAATATTTTTTACGACAAATTGTTTTTATCACAATGTATTAAAATAATAACAATATTATATGTTGCAAAATCATAATTCATTTCCTTATGATGTACTTGAGGTTCCTCAAGTAACAATTTGCAGCATAAACCTCTACGTATAATTAAATAAAAATGTTTTTCTAACTCGTCGCATCAAAGACACTGAGGGTAATGAAATTTAAGCAACTAAAATATTATTTTGAGTCACTCGTCATGATTAATTTTAATTCTTCTTGGCATTAAAAGTTAGGCTACCCAATTATAGATAAAAAATATTGGTGGGCTTTTAGGATGTTTAGATTCGCCAAAATGTTCACGGACATGTGATTTGCACAAAATCAGAGAAGTACCCTTAACGCATACAGTACGACCAACGCGCATGCGCGTTATCCGGACTTTTACCACGTGCTGGCGGCGCGTATGCGCGTCCATACAATTTGCGTAACTTTTTTCGAGTGCAGCGCGCCGCACCTGTGCGTTCATTGTGCATCACTATTGTTTTTTTTTTTTTTTTGTGTATGGCATCTCGTAGTTGACCTTGAGAGGTCGTGACTACTTAACCGGACTTTCCTGTGGCTGCCTTAAGCGAACTCAAAGCCTCCAGCCAGGGGGCATCACTATTGTTTCGAAAACATCGTTAAATAAGGGTCGGTAAAGGTGTCTACACACTACAAACGTTATTTCGATTGTTACATACGACATTCCGTTGAAATATAAGTAAATGTTTCGTGTCTATACGTAGCTATTTATTGAAATTGATTTGTGAGCGAGCAATAAAATAATAAAGCTATAGGTAGGTATACAACGTGTAACAGAATAAACGCAAGACCTGAAAGTAGTTTGCTCAGAATCGGCTTCTGAATCGATTTCCGTCATTATTTAAATATGTTAATTTTTCATGAAAAAATCTTTTATCTAACTGAAATTAGAGCCACCGAGTCATAACAAGGTAATAAGATATTTTATTTAAGGAAATTTAAGCCTTATCTCAAAGGAATAAAGGCTATTCAAATGCATGACCGAATTTGTAATATGCTCATAGCTCTCCTATGTGTAGCGCGCGTTAAATAAAATAGTTAATTTAAGGAAGCGTAATCCTTATTGCAAAGCAATATGTCTAATTAAAATGCAAAACCGAATTTGTAGTTCGGTCATAGCTTTCTTTACACACACATAAACAAAAATGTTAATTTAAAGAAATTTAGACCTAATCCCAAAGTGATAAAGCTTTTTTAAATGCATGACCGAATGTGTAGACCGTATTTCACATTATTTTGTTGAGAAATGCCAAAAATACTAGGAATTTTGTGGTTCGTTTTTTGCAAATGGAACATTAATGTAAAAGAGCGAGATGCATTAATTTGCCGACTTACCCCTTTGACGTTTGAAATGCCGACGCAAGCGCCCGCTCCTTTAGTTATTCGCCGGCAGCGACAAGTGTTCCTGAGTTTCGTTTGTTTACGCGCGCGATGGCATTCCAGTACACCATTATTCAGTACACGGAGATGGTGAGGACACTGGCTCGTTGCTACGATAATGTCGAGTTAGCGTGTCGAGAGTTCAACGCAAGATATGGTACCAGAGTGAGTGCCAGGACAATGTTAAGTGCAACTCAGCGTCTGAGGGACTCCGGTACCTTTCGTCCTAACACGGCGATAGATAGAGGGGCGAATGTGCGCACTACTCGCTTACAAGCAAACATCCTCAATTATTTTGACGAACACCCAGAGAGCAGCACTAGAGAAGCAGCGCCATTGTTTGACTGCAGCCACATGTATACGTGTGGCGAACGTTACGCGCTGATGGTGAACTCCCGTTTCACCTACGACGTTGTCAGGAGCTGACGCCGAACGACTACTTACCACGTCTGGAATTTAGTAGATGGTTGTTGGAGAACTGGCAAGGAAACATCATCTGGACGGACGAGAGCACCTTCACGCGAGTTGGCATTTACAACCAGCATAACCAGCATTTGTGGAGACATGAGAATCCACATGCATGCCGTGTTGATTCGTTTCAGCACAGGTTCTCCGTGAACGTGTGAGCGGGTGTCTTAGGTACACGCGTACTCGGACCTGTTTTTCTACCGAGGTTGACTGGAGATACCTACCTACAGTTCTTGCAGGAAACATTGTCCGAGTTATTGGAAGACGTCCCTCTCATCTTTTTAAGAGACGTGTTTTACCAATACGACGGTGCTCCCGCGCATTTTACATGGAACGTTCGGCGGCATCTTGATGCGCCCCCGTTGGATTGGTCGTGGAGGAGCAGTGCAGTGGCCTCCCAGATCGGCTGATCTAACGCCGTTAGACTTTTATTTGTGGGGTCGAATAAAATCGCTCGTATACGTAAACGAAGCAACAAGTGTCGAAGACCTCAGACAAAAAATTGGTCATGCATTTAGTGTTGTGCAAAGTGACAGCGAAGTGCTAAATAAACTAAAATTTAACTTAAGAAAACGTGCAATAAAGTGCATCGAGCAAGGTGGTGGATTTTAATTACTGTAAATATTATGATTCAAATCTTTTAAACACGCAGACTTTGAATATGATATCGCGACAGTTAGGTACGCATCAGCGATAATAAGTGAGTCGGGCGGCCGCCGAAAAGACCACCCTACCTACGTTTTATGATAGATCATAGACAGGCGTAAAGTTGCTTGATTTAAAAATGCTTCTGCTTTATTAAATATCTTAGAATTAGGTAAACAATATGATTCAAAGCCTACAGTCCAAAGCCTGTGAAAGTGTGATGGAAAGATGGAATCATAATTTTACTAGTAATGTTCGGTCATTGAACTAACGTACATACCTAGCGCGTACGCTTGCAGTACCTACCTACCTAGCCAGCTCGCAGGCACACGCACGTGCGCGGCGCGCTATTAGTGTGCGTGGAGATCGAGTAGTTTGCTCAAACGTTTCATGTTTAGTCAGGACGTCTATTTTATAAAAAATGACTAGGTGTGGTTTAATTAAATTAAATTACAGATGTAATTTTAGTTTTATAATTTAATATAATAATTGGGGTGTATGAGGGTAAATAAACTAAATTTGATTCTACACTGTACTTTTTCATATATTTTTTTAAGTAGTATCAAACGATTTTTTGACAAGTATAATGAATTATATAAATAAAAATGTGAATTATATGTAAAAGGCTCACTTGTTAGACGTTTTTTTAAGAGATATTTATATTTAAAATTTCTGACAGTGATGGAAATGACGATATTAGGATGGTAATGATATTATCATTTCTGGAAATGACATGACATGACTGGTAATGATTTGTTGTAACAAACAGATATTTATAGATCAAGTATCCAAGTTAATTCAAATGATATGTAAAGTATTAATAGATCAGAACTCAGGGTTTGTAAATGAAATATCATTTTAATCAACAGAAGCTTTATTTCTTTAATAATAATTAAATAATTCTTTGGTAAAATCAGTCATAGAAACATAATCAAGTCTTGTCGATTTCGTATAATCTCTAAACAATATTTAGACTTCTAAAAACTTTCATGATTCAAAAATATGCCTTCAATAATCAATCTAGAGCAGGTATATCAAAACTCAACACTTACCATTATAAAAAAAAAAAAAAAAAAATCAAGTAGATACTCATACTCATATAGTTACTCATAGTCAAAATAGATATCTTTTACACTGAATTGTTAATTCTTTTTGAACAACAATATTTCTTGGATCATTGCTAATCCAATTAAATATGATTATCAAATCAACCTACGTTCGAAGGTATTAATACCTATTTATTTATTTAGATTAAAAGAAACCTTTTTGTTTGACAAAATAACAATATTTTTTGGTGTACTAGAAATTATATTAGTGTTGGGCGATGTATTTGTTATATTAGTAAGAATACGGCGAGATTTGTACGTCCTAAAGAGAGGTGCTACATATTCAGGGGTATTTGGGTCTCCAGAACTCGGCCCAGGACGTTCTTCTTCAGTTGCACAATAGTTGAGGACTTTCAAAAATCCTAAATGTTTATCGTGAATACAAATATAAGAATCACATTCAAAACAACTAGCTTTTCTGAACACGAGATTAAATAATCCTTGTTTCCATAATACTTGGTGAACATTTAACGTGCCCTGGAATGGTTTCAAGTTTTTGGGTAGTAGAGCTTCTTTGGCTAAAACCTCATCTTCAGTGACAGTCATTATGGTAATATTTTCAATGTTCTGTTTTACAATGTCTATGAACTGATCAAATGTGCTGACGTCTTGACCAAACGTCACAAGATTGTCTGCAGTCCGTTTTAGCACTCCTCCAATCCCATCTGGCGCCCCCTTTCCATGTCCAGCTTCACTGTAATTCCAGGTTATTGCCTTTAGTTGTGTAAAATCCTTACAAAGAACTGATATTATGTAGAACATATCTTTATTGCGGTACTGGGAACTTGGAGAATCAGATTGGAAATGGATGGTATCTACAAAAGGATTGATCTCTATAGCCAGCTTAATCATGGGTATTAGGTGCGCCCAGATGGCTGCGGCATCGTGTCTCAAGCACTGGCTAACTGTGCATGCACAGGTAGTGCCAATGGCACTACGATGGAAGTCGTAGGTATATATTACACCAGTATGCAAACAAATCTCGTTACGACTTGGTCCAAAATGAAGACTGCACTTCTTTTCCGTATTTGAGCCCAAAATTTTCTGAAAAGTCTATATGTATGAATGCTTCTGTTACAATTAGATTATTTTTCTTGTGTTTCGCGGTTTTGTATTGTACGTTTATAATAAATGCGTGTTTGAAAAAATTTGGTAGCTGGTAATCTAATTTATCTATTACTTGTAGTGGAGTCATTTCAGTTGCCTTTTTCGTAGTAATATATTGTGTTTTCATACACTTCTTAGTCTTCACAGTTTCTTTGCAACGAACCCACTGGTAGAGTGTAAGGCTTTGATCATTGGAAAATTCTTTATAGGATAAAACATTATCCTTGCATGAATGGCAGTCTCTTTTCAAACAATTATCGTTGTATTGAGAACAACACAGGGACTCCAAAAGCTGTTCAAAATTAGTTTCCTTTATTATATTCGCTTTATGCAGACATAGAACTACCAAATCTATATTGCTATGAATTATGCAGGCACAAGTGTCCCTGAGTGCTTTGCTAGGAAAGATTACCCAAAATGGGCGATGTCTACAGAAGAAGGCATAACTTACAGGAATTCCATGCTCTGATATAAATTTGTTGTGTAATTGTTTTAATGGTAATATTAACTGTCTTTTTTGTTTTTGAATCTTATTTCGAGTGATGTACTGCTTTTTGCCGGGAATAATTATGCTGTTTGAATCTTGTTCAAAGAACTTCTTAATAAGTGTTGGTAATCTTTGCCTTCTTCGCGTTTCTTGAGCAGTTCGCGTGTCTTTTACTTTTTTAGCCCGTTTTTCTATCTTTTCTGAAACCCATTGTAATTTATCCAATGCCATCTTTCTTAACTTCTTTTTCAGACTCTCATTTTCTTTTCTTAAATCTTGTATAACATTAATTAACATTTTACGTCTTTTTTGTTCTTTGTACCTTATGCGTCTTATTTTTGTAGCTGGTGAATTTAAAGGATCTTCCAGAGCTGTAGTCGTTTGTGTTGTCTTTTTAAATGATATATCTTCCTGGTTCTGATGTTTAAGGAGTACTACTTCTGGTAACTTAATTTCATTTATCTTACCTTTTTTATTTTCCCTGTACCTCTTTGATGCTTCACGCCATTTTTTCCTTTGTTGCCTTTGATCCCTTGGCGATTTTTCATCAATAGGGATAACTTGTCTCTTTTATTTTTTCTTTATATACCGTAGTCGTTCTTTTTCTTTTTCTCTTTCGTACATTTCTGGATCATTTTTAAGTTCTACGTACCTTTTACGCTTGTAGGCTGATAGATTGGCGGTCAATGTTTTCTTGTTCATGATCACCAAACCTAGAACAATATTTTCTATGTTGCATAAAGGTATAAGTTCAAGACGAGCTGCGGTCCGTCTTTGACTTGTACTACTTCATATATCACATTAATGAGTAAATAGTCACTCATTGGTGTTACTGTGGTCTATCTTATAGATAAAACCCACAAAATGGCAACATTAACCTATTGGCCGCCACGTCAAGAAAGCAAAGACGTGCCCTCGGCGCCAAGCTACGAATTATTCCTTAAAATCTGTCATGTAGCCGTGACCGTGGCGTGCTGGGCACATTTTGTATACATGACTGTGGCGGTCAAAAGGTTAAGCTAAGATAGGTAATAGTCATTACCGGTAATCACGAATCATTTCCGTCTTTAACATTTTACTGGAGATGATCTTACTGGAATTGACATATTTTAATTCAAGTCGAAACATGCTCTTAGAATACGGTATCAACATAACAATAATAACCTCAAATGACACACGTAAACAGTCGGAATATATTGTAAAAGTAATAGATAAATGTATTCGTTACTTACACTTTAATTCGTCCTTTTGGAAATGATGTGCATGCGTGACAATCGTCTTACGTAACCTTTCAACAATATATTTTGAGAGCCAATTGCACTGCAATCACGCGTCCACTTGCTCGGCGGCCTGTTGGGGAACTGGGGAAGGTTCTTTGTGCCACAGAGTAAGAAAAAAATATTGTTTGAAGAAAAAAATATTGTTTAAACATACGTATCATATACATACTATTTTTTAAACAAGTTCGGCTCGTTGCGTTCAGTTATAATAATAATATGGGTTGTTTTTTCGATTTGCGCTGCGCCTGTGCCTGTGCGCCAATACATCCATTAGGTATTTGTTATCAATTATTATACATATATTTCCAGCTTTTCCCCGTAGTTTGCACGCGTGTAATTCGGAAATCTACATCATGTCGGATATTCATACAAACTTTCAACCCTTATTTTACCACCTCTTTTTTTTCGGGTGGGAAATTATCAAATAACTTTTGTAACGTTACGATTGGCCGGAGGGCCAGTCGTAAGTCACGTTAAAAAAAGAAAACCAAACTAATAGTACTTACTACTAAATATTTAAAAGATTAGACTAAATATTAAAATTATTCTTTGCTTCCGGTCCGAGTGCACGGGACGCTTGGACGGCAGGATGTAGCATTGGCTGGCAGCAGCTGGACAGGGTCGGCAGGTAGTTGGTCTGGAATGGCAGGCAGCAGTGGAACAGGGCTGACAGACGAGGCGGAGCACGAAGACGAGGTTCTCGCCTTCGCAGTCAGTCGGCAACTCTGTCCCAAGGAGTAAAACGTCCCTTGTTAAACAAGAGGTTTTGTTCTATAGTACCTACATTAGTGGTATTGTTGGTGTGGTTGGTGGTATGATGTGTAATTGGTGTTAGTGTCCAACGCCACGTTGATAGAATGCCCTAATAATGGTAGAGCTCTCCGTCCTGGAGTGGGCTAGTAAGACGGTGGCGTAGTCCGAATCTCGCCGATACGGCTGACTGCGGAGGCACTCTACAGCACCTCACGCTCCACGAGACGAGTGTCTGGACCTCCTAAGACACACAGGAGTGGTCGGCTATGGCGTCCTAAGCCACGCGACTATAACGCCTTCGGCCTTAGAAATCTCCCAAAGGCGGAAGTGAGAGGGCCGGCGGCTATGTAAGGTGAATCACAAATCACACACACTATGAGATTCTTTAGAGATTATATGTTTACACGTTACAATTATTAGTACAAGAAATAAAGTAAGCTATAGAACTGAACTGACTGAGTCGAACTGAACTGAACTGAACCCTTGTCAGGTCCGATCACCGCTTTTATAGATCCTGGCAAAGGTTCTAGAAGTTTCTGTGAAACATAATTCAAATGATTAATTTGAATGCCTGCCAGGATCAATAAAAACGGTTTACATGAGTACATAGCGAAGTAAGTCTGAAACTAGCTTTATCAAGGCCGGTACGATTCATAGAGAAAGAAAATATTAGACAGATTTTATGGTTGAAGATGTCAATGGATAAAAATATGCTATTTTACAACAAGAGAAAATTAATAATATAAAATACTGTCTTCAGTGTTACAAACAGTTCATTGTGGTGTTGCTTTTCAGCTGTGGTGTTCAAACATATGCAAGAAAGTTAGAGCAATAATATGATTTCATATGTTTGAAGCAAGGAAAGTAGTACAAGAATTATAAAAAAGGTAAATTTATAATTATTATAGCATAAAGATGTGGCTTTGTGTAGCAAAATACCACACTTTCCAGCTCTGGGCGGATCGGAAGGGTGTGTACTTACTGAGTAAACGCCACCCGTGTTCCTTCCGTTGCCTGTGTTGCCAGGGGCCTCGGTAACCCTTTCAGACTTCCCGCGATCCCGGTAGGCATCGGCCCTAGTGGACCCCTACACTTGTGCTGACAAACATCTCTATGAGGCGCGCGTGGAACACATTGCGCCGTCGACCCGGGCCTGGTCCTTATCAGACGGCGAGCTACCCGTTGCTCACCGTCCGCAAGCCCGCGCTTACGGTGGCCGGAAATCCGCCTAGGATTCCTGACGCCCAGGACGTCTCCTGCGGCGGCTAGGGACATGAGAGCGCAAAATTTGCCTATCCCTCAACCGTCCCGCCTCCTTCTTTGCGAGCATTACTGCTTTGCAGAAGGAGGTGACGGCTGCCCATGCCCTCTCGCTTCGTACCATGGACCTGGGGGTCTACTCTCTTTCAACGAAAAACGAAGTTTCGATCGAATTTCGCGTTTCCTACCTACCACGGTTCTATTCGTTCCGAAGTTTCAACGAAGTTTCATTTGAACGAACATTATTTGACATTTAGATTCTCTAAACCTACTCTAATTCATAAATGTTGCGAACGAAAATTTGAATTTGACAGATGATTGTTCGGAATTTTAACCTCAAATTGACGAAACCAAAAGTGTTACCTTTCGATTTTCGTTAGTCATTCGGTAGTGTGGATTTTGTTATATATTGGCTTGAAATGGCTACGAGAATGCTCGAGGCTGCTCTACGTGAAGAACGTTTAGAACGTAGAAGGAACCAGCGTCGCCTGCGGCGCAATCAACTTAATATTAGTGAAATTCCCGACTTAGAGTTTGTAGGAAATTATAGACTCAGTCGGCAATTATTCGAGGAGTTGTGCCAGGAAATAGAGCCATTATTGCCAGGCAGGTCGAGGGCAAGAGCTTTATTAGTGCAACTGTTAGAAAGGAATAGATAGGATGAAGGTAGAACTTTATCCTACCTATTCCTTTATACCAATCCATTTATATCATTGTATTTTTTCCTCTTTGGCTATAATAAAAGAATGAAATTTATTGTTTAACTTATAATAATGTTTTATTTACTTTATCTAGAAACAAAATATTAAAAAGAATGGTTACAATTAATCTAATATAATAAACAAATCTTAATTCATATGGTCTAAATGTGCTTGAAGAAGGCCACACAGCTGTGACAGGGTAGCCCTGATGCCTGCTATATCGGTGTTCCTGACTGTTTCTCTCTCTCCACGCCCCTCTTCATATTGATATAATCTGCTTCTGACATCAGAGCCAGCAGCAGAATGTGTCCTTCTGGGACGTGTAGGTTGTGAGGCTGCAAAACAACATTCCAATTTAAATTGGTACTAACAATTAAGCTCTTGTTTATTACAAAGCACACGAGTTTTGATATTCAATTGCAGAAACCTTTAAAAGTTTCTGTAATTGTATCGAAACAAAAACAACTTAGGCACCGGAATTTGATACTGTTCTGTAGTTCTGATGAATCTGTATTGTTGACAATTTGATGCAAAGACATCGTTTGAGGTACCGGTATCAGGTCTTGTGATATATAAAAGATAGTATTGTAGTATCCAATTTCTGCAAAACTTCGTAAGCCGTTTCAGCATTTGGTAAGTCAACGCCCTGTGAAACAATGTTATCAAGGCGTCGTTTTATTGCCGCACCCACTACATCAGCAGCTCCTTTTCCATGCGAAGCTTCGCTAAAGTTCCAGGTAGAGTAAGGGAATCCTTTTTCATTTGTGAGTTTGGAAAATAAGTAAATTTTTTTTTTTTGTTTAAATTGGCTTGTCGGGCCGTCCGAAAAGAAGTGAATCCCTAAAACATTCGGAAATTCTATTCTTACGTAAATTTATGCCGGCTCCAAATGTGCCCAAATTGCCTCTGGGCCATGCTCGTTATTGGGCGAAATGGACGCAAATGTCTGAGGCTGCCTTTCTTTGGTGTATAGAACTCCAGTATATAATGTGATTTGGGGCTTAGATGCCCCCCAGTGCATAGACTGCGCTTCTTTTGTTAATTTACATGTATAATTTTCGAAAGTCAACATGCACTGCAACTTCATGTACTGTCAAATTGTTTATGCAAGATAGATATTGTGTATATTGATGTTTAATATTATATACGTGTTTCTTGAATGTGTTTAGGTGATTATTATACAAATTTGATAATTCACCCATTGTGCTATTAATTTCTTTTTTTTTTAATTTTTTTGGTACTTTTGTTTGTTCCGTCACTTTTATCCACATATACGTGTTTTTCACGTACAAATTTTTCCCAAATAACCACCATCGCGACTGTGAGCAACCCAATCAAAAGTAATATCGTTATTGGAGCATGTGGTACAATCTCCATAGGCGCATTCCTTTGAATTAAGATCACACACTACTTTTGTAAGGATTTCGTCGAAATTTTTGGTGTCAATCAATCCTGAAGCGTAAGCGCTTGTCAGTTTTAAGTTTGAAATTTTCATGTTTTATGCATCCGTATGTTCCGATCAGAAAGTTTTGGACGCAACACATAGAATGGCTTGTGTTTCTTGAATGAAGAGAATTTTGCTTTACCGCCTTCGTTTTTGTATTGTTTGTAGATATCTTTTAATGTTTTAAGCAAATACCTTCTCTGTTTTTTTTATTTTCTTTGGTGTTTTTACCTCTTTTTTTTTCCCGCTGTTGCCCTACTTACATCGTCTCTTTCGTAAAATTGCCTTATTTCTTTCACCATTTTTTTTATATCTTCCAACAGCATATGCTTTATTGCGCCGTGCTCTGCCTTTTAACCTCAGTATAAATGTAAGTTTACGCTTTTTCCTATATTTCTTCACAACTTCGTTTTCTGTAATTTTTTTGAAAATGTTACGTTCATCGTTGCTGTTAGTGTCTTTATAAGC
Organism: Atethmia centrago; assembly: GCA_905333075.3. Taxonomy (NCBI): domain Eukaryota; kingdom Metazoa; phylum Arthropoda; class Insecta; order Lepidoptera; family Noctuidae; genus Atethmia; species Atethmia centrago. Next base: position 20,009,194 of record HG995368.1, read on the forward strand.
ATTTTGTATCACATTTGTCAAAATATTGTGCTCTAAAAGAACCCTTTTCACTTCATCTTTTTCATAATTTGTAATATTTGGTAAATTTTCTTCTATAAATGAGCAAGTTTTGGATAGATCTTATTTTGATTCATCTTTGAAGTTGTGTTTTTTTCTTCTGATTGAAGTAGCAAAAGTTTCTGTAATTGAATATTTTTTGGGTTAGTCGGTTGTTAAGCCTTCGAAGTTTGTCGATTTTGTTGCCTAGTAGTTTTATCCTTCTTTCATAATTCGTATTTTTGGCAATCCACATTCTATATATTTTTTTTTCTTTTCAGGTCAATGGTTTTTTCCTGTTGATCATCAAGTGGCCCATCAATATTTTCATTGACAGAATTTCCTTGACCCTTTCTTCTCTCTTGTCTCTTATTTTCTCTTCATTTAAGTCTTTGTTGGATTATTTTCTCTTCTACAAGCCCGTTTTATATTTTCTGTCTATACTTCCTGTTTCTTTCTGCATTATTTTTTAGAACTTTTCTGGGTTACTCTGCCGCATACGGTCTCTATATCTCTTTTGTTTTTCGGCGGCCGTTAACGGAGCCATCTGCACATGAAATAACATTCACCACCCGCATAGAATCTATACTAGTATAATTTTACTTTGGTATTGATAGCATTAAAGCTCGTCAAATAGCTATTAAACAAAAAGAAAATCGGTTGACAAACAGAGAAGAGAAACACTGAAGTCTTTTTATTTTGCCTAGGTTAAAATAAGGATGCTTTTTTATGAGCCTGTTTCTTTTTCATTCCGTCAAAAACCGGTAAAAGCAAGTTAAAATTCATCATTATTCATGAAAAAACATTGTGTTTAAAGTATTTACTAAGCAAAAATTTGGTTCAAGGAGGTGACGGCTGCCCATGCCCTCTCGCTCCGTACCATGGACCATTTTTTTTGTGTTGAGAGTAATAAACAAACTAATCTACTACACAAAAATAGCAAAAACATTATAAATTAGAGGCACAAAATCCGAAAAAAAGGACAATTATACAAAAAATCTTCATTTTATTTAAAAAATCATCAAAATCCAATATCTCAATATGGGTTAGGTTTGGGGTGGGGTGTTTCATAGTCAAATTAGCTAGGAATGATGAAAACTAAAACCTCTTAAAGGATCTAGGTCGACTTAACCTTGAACCCTGTACAATAACCAATTATATATGTAAAATATTTTGAAAAAAATGTCTAATAGCGCTAAAAAGTAGCATTTAATGATTTTATTACTAATTTTCCTTTATAGTTCTTGTATTTTGTTAATTTACATGTTTCTATAAATTTTTATTTTGTTGTTAACCGATGGTACCCTTTGACTCAGAAGCCCTAACCTATTCTGTAATGAACTAGTTATAAAAGATAACTGACTACCTGAATCTAATAAGGCCCGTACTTCATGGCACTGATTCGTTTTCTCATCCACGATTTTGACAACTGCTATTGATAACAAGACCTGACTTGTTACACAGGAGGATAATGAATCCGAATGTGCATTCTTGCTATCATTATTTGGATCGTTAGTGTTCGTTACCTCACTAACTTCATTGATTTGAGCAACATTACTTGCCGTCACTGGCTTAGACTTATGTAACAGTGTATGATGTCTACGACCGCATTCTCGACATGGGCCTAATCGACATTGACTTGCAAAATGACCCCCGCGAAAACAATTTGCACACAACTTAATCCTTAAAACTTCAGTGTAACGTAATTCAGGAGACATATCAAGAAACTTCTTACATGCATAAATACGATGACCACTACACAATAAACATTTGTTGTTTATCTAATCTTTTGTTTGTTTCAGGTTTTTTAGATGGAGAGCTGGTTCGGTGTAAGGATTCTAAAACGTCAGCCCTTTTTCGCAAAAACTCCCTAAACTCCTGTAACGTGGGTGAACGCTGACGATCTTTGATTTCTTCCCATTTACGCAATGTTACCGAATCTAATTTATGTGCGATTATATGAACAATTAATGAATCCCAGTTATCAGTGGGCTCCCCTAATGTGTGAAGCGCTCGTAAATGCTTTGTGATCTGATTTACTAAGTTTCTAAGTAAGTTATCGGATTCCTTAGGCAATGATTCAATACTTAATAAACCCTGAAAGTGATTAGTAATAAGTTGGCCTTTGTTATCAAATCTTTCACATAAAAGTTGCCAAGCAACATCATAGTTATCATTAGAAAATTCCAAAGATTTGATAACAACTGAAGCACTACCCTGCAATGATGAACGCAAATAATGCAATTTATTGATACCACTTAATTTTGTATTATCGATTTAAAAGAGTCTCAGAACTCGAGCCACTTGCTATATTCTCCATCGAAAACAGGCAGTTGAATCAAAGGTAACTTAACATTTACGTTATCATAACTACACGAATTTACTTTATTTTTTCACAAATTATCTTCAGCGTCACTAAACTGGTTTTGATTCAGCTGTGCTGTTTCTTGAGCTAAGGTAATCAAAGAATAAAACTGATTTTCCATTTCAGAACGTTCAACAAGTTGCACATCACTATCATCCGATAAAACTTCTATTCTACTCTGAATTGTATCAAAATCGTTAAATAAAACCTCAAACTTTGATAATCGTAAACATAATTCCTTAACCTGTTTTTGTGTTACATTCTTAAAGTTCTGAAAATCATTCAAATAGTTTTTAAAATACGTAATCCTCCCTTTAATCGTGCTACGTTTCTTAGTTAAATCCTTAAATTCTGTTTCAGACATTCTAAATGACAAAATAAATGAAAACAATATAAATACTGTTAGTCCGGCAAACCTGATTCGTCTCCACGACCCTGATAGACCCCCTCTCACCAAGTTAGTTACAGACTGGAGGAAAGTAAGCGACTGCCTGAAATCCACCACGTTAGGTCCCCGACTAGACTCCATTCCCGACCACTTCGACTCTATCGCTGACACGACAGCCGCGATCGACTCATTCACAGTACACGTACAATCAGTCCTGAACGACTGTTCAAGGAGGTTCCGGCGATGGACGACCATCGCTGGAAGCTCCCGGACGATGTGTGCGAACTGTTGAATGAGAAGAACGCGGCTGTCCGTGCGTACAGTAACTTTCCCAACCACGTGAACAAAGCCCATATGCGCTATTTACAGAGATCTGTAAAAACACGCCTATCGGAGCTGCGTGACGCTGGATGGGACAAGATGCTGAGCGAGTTAGAGCCCACTCACCGAGCGTTCTGGGACCTTCAGAGGAAACTCAAATCCGATGAAGTCGTCTCAATGCCCCTCTGGTGCGCCCCGACAAGACCATCGCTTTCGATGACGTCGACAAGGCGGAATGCCTAGCCGATAGTCTTGAGGCTCAATGCTCACCTAGCTCTCAACCAGTAGACCAAGCTCACCTGTCCCAGGTCGACGCGGAAGTCGAACGTAGAGCCTCCTTCCCGCCCGTTGAAGACCCTGACTATCCTCTGCCTCCCGTCACTCCAGACGAAGTGCATGATATCATCAAGGGTCTAAAACCTCGCAAAGCCCCCGGCTCAGACGGAATCACCAATAGGGTGCTCCAACTGTTCCTCGCTCACCTCATAATGCTCATGGCCACCATCTTCAATGGAGCCCTGAGCAATAACATCTTCCCACAAGAGTGGAAGAAGGCCACCGTCATCGGCATACCGAAGCCCGGTAAGCCGAAAACGGAGCCCACCAGCTACCGGCCCATCAGTCTGCTCAATGTCTTCGGCAAAATCTATGAGAGGCTTATCTTCAAGCGCCTCAGAGATTTTGCGGAAACAAAGGGCCTCATCCCCGACCAGCAGTTCGGTTTTAGAGCCCAACATTCTTGCGTCCAACAGGTCCACCGCATCGTTGAACACATAAGCTACGGCTTTCAACGTGGTCTTACGACCGGTGCTGTATTCTTCGACATAGCGAAAGCGTTCGACAAGGTCTGGCACAACGGCTTATTATATAAGCTCTACAAACTCGGTGTGCCCGACCGTCTCGTGCTCATCTTACGAGACTTCTTGTCAAACCGCACCTTCCGCTATCGCATCGAAGGAGCGCTATCCTCCCCTCACCCTATCCGTGCAGGCGTCCCACAGGGCTCTGTACTATCCCCTCTCATTTTTACTCTCTTTACCAGCGACATCCCGAAAAGTAGAAAGGCGCAGTTGGCTCTGTTCGCAGACGACACGGCCATCTACTACACCGGGTTAGTCCACGACCACATATCTCGCACTCTCCAGACCGAAGTCAACAAGCTTGGCGCTTGGTTTAGAAAGTGGAGAATCGAGGTCAATGCCGACAAAAGTCAGGCTGTTCTCTTCACCAAACAGCGTAGAAACCTCATCGCCCCCCGACCGCTCACCATGTTCGGCAAGCCTATCCCTTGGGAGAAGCGAGCCAAATACCTAGGCGTGACCCTTGACCACCATCTCTCGTTCTCAGAGCACATCAAGCAGGTGCGTTCGCGTGCCGCTTTCGCTCTCGGTAGACTACACTCCGTCCTAAATGCGCGCAGCAAATTGTCCCTTAAGGGCAAATTGCGTATTTACACAGCGTGCATCCGTCCCATCATGACGTATGCCTGTGCAGTCTTCGCACATGCTAGGCCCCACCACATCCACAGGATGCAGTCCCTCCAAAACCGTTTCCTCCGAAAGGCAACGGGAGCCCCCTGGTTCGTCCGAAACGAGATCCTCCATCTCGATCTCAAAATCCCCACCATCAAGCAGTTCATGAAGCGCATCACGAAGCGCTTCTTCGACTCCGCCACTTCCCACCGCAACCCTCTGGTTGTGCAGGCCACCAGTTATAGGCCCTCCACCATTAGCTCTATTCGCCGTCCAAGGCATACCCTCACCGACCCCGATGACCCCATTACCCTCCTCCAGGAAAGCAGTAGGGCAACGAGTACAGTGCACAAATCACACCGACCTACGTTCCGACCTCGCCGCCGAGGTCCCTCGCGTAAACCCCGACGTAATTGTCCCCCCGACCCTTGCTCGACGAAGTGCCAGCCCGCGCCGCAGCTGAGCCTGTAGCTTTAATTTCCCCGATTAATAATAATAATATTAACCAGATCCAGCCTGTCCCATCTTGCTGTCCTCCCCCCAGCGACGCCCTAAGCCGGGGTCCGTACCCCACAGAGGGTGCCCTTAGCGTGCAGTCGCTTAGTACTATAAGAAATTCGCCCCTGGCTGGAGGCTTTGAGTTCGCTTAAGGCAGCCACAGGAAAGTCCGGTTAAGTAGTCACGACCTCTCAAGGTCAACTACGAGATGCCATTCATAAAAAAAAAAAAAACCTGATTCCCACTCGCTCACTCGTGCTTGTGAGCCACAGGCAGATCACGCGTTATCAGTAACCGACCGCGTGATCCTTTGTCTTCGCTCGATGCGTGCGCGCGCGCTCGCGCAGCTGCGATCGAAACGTCTGGAAAGTTCGGCCGGCTAATTACTCACAATACCCTACAACCTTTTATAACGGGACCGACTTATTTTTACACTTAATTTGTATTATGCAATCACCGACTTATTCACACTTAAATTTGTCATCATTAGAACTCTTAACACTATAAGAAATGCAGTCTGCTTAAATAAAAGCTTATAGGCCACAGCAATAGCTAATTAGCTATTTTGCACTGTATAGGCAATATGAATTTATGATGGATTTTACTGTGCGCCCAAGCCTTGGCAACTTAAATAGGTGAAGGTTAAATGATAGGGCTTTGTGGAAAGAATAATGGATGGATCGGGCACTCCCCTGGAATTGCGTCCTTGTAGATGGAGTCGACCTGCTGTCTCGCCCTGGATCCTCTTGCACAGCCACGTCACGCGTCCGCGCGACGTCCTGTCACGGTCGCCAAATTTTATGTTGGGTTTTTGTAGGAAGAAAGTGCTTCTTCAGTGAAAAACGAATTTTTGTACTGTTACAAACGAGAACTGTATTCTAAGGTTTTACAAACTTGATTTAACTTAAGATGCAGATATGTATGTAGGTACGTGTGTGCTTCGCGCAGCCTGGAGGGTCTCTGCCGGGCGGTCGCGTGAGTCGTTGGCACGGCGCTCGCTGCCCCGCCCACACGGCGTACCTTGTATCGGCGGCAACAAACATTTAACAATGAAACATTATCAAAACGGACATAGCTCGGGTTACATCAACAAAGGAATGGAACTCTCTGCCTGCGTCTGTGTTTCCGAACGCATATAACCCTAATCTCTTCAAAGTGAGAGTGAACAGGCTTCTTCTGGGTAAGCTCGCTCCATCGTCGACTTTGTTTCTGTCGCCTCTGACATAGACTAAGGTCAAGAGCAAACCCATCACAAATAAAAAAAAAAAAAAAAAAACATCGGGAGCCAACAATAGTGACAAATATAATCAATAAAAAATAAAAATAGTTAACAACAGTTCTGTTAACAACTTAAACTCCTGAATAAAGGTGCATCCACACCGATGTTATTTTTTGTGGAGCAACGTTTGCAATTGTTAGTGGGCAACAATGGACAAAAAGGACAACAAAAAGTTATTAAGTAAAACTCAAAGTTATAGAAAGTTGCATAATGTTATCAATGGTTATCGTGTTGCAAAATGTTGCCCTTCAAAAAATAACTTTGGTGTGGATGCACCGTAAGTAATACAAATCAACATTTATATAATCATTTGTGTAATTATAATCATGACTTAAATCGAAACTCACAGACCGCACGTTACTACTTTGCTAAGCAAAGTAAGCGTTTCATACATAACATTATTTAAAAAAAAAATTGGAAACAATTGACAATTAAGCTAATTAGTTTGGTTACGAAGTAATATACCTAATATCAAAAGTCTGCAAGATGGTAAATGGCAATGATGTTATAAAACGATATCCGGATAATACGCGTAGGTGATGTAGGTGAAAAATGGTTAAAGAATGAAAGCTGCAGGTATTCCAATGCTAGATCGTTAATATCTGGTGGGTCCACCATTAGAGTAGGGGTTAGGTTGGATGAAGTGCTAGCACTGTATCCAACCTGGCTTTCATTCCAGTAACCATGTTCCAACACATATCACGAGGATCCCCCCTCTTCATTTCCCACGTCTGGATTGCCGCTTGCCGCAAGTTTTCCACGTTGCGCACTTCTGTTACATCCTAATTGAGAACCATCCATGGCACACCAACCATGGAGCTACGCCTGAACTACTCTAGCACTATGGATGGAACTGTTGTCCTGGCAAAGATCCAATCTGGTGCCTGTCGGAACCAACAGAACTCATCCATCCCCAGAATCCCAAGCTCAGCCGACCACTCGACCTGTTGGGTATTACATTTTCTATGTCGTATCGATTGTTGTCTAGCCGCTTCATTATGTTTCTCCCATCTCTGTCAGATTTCAACATGTTTTAATCGACAAATCTTAGTTTTAATTTAATTTAGTTAATGTTAATAATCATGTTGTAATTTGGTTATGTAAATAAATATATATTGTTATCGACAAATATGACAACATTGTTCTCCTAGTCGAAGTTATAATGTTGCAACCAAAAACCTACTCTAGCCTCAGCATGGGCCGGAGAAAATACAATTTTTTTTGCCGGGATCCTTGTCTTCATGCCAACGGCCTGCAATCTGCGTCGGATTGTTTGGGTTGATACCTAAAGCAATAGCGAAAAAACATTTTCTTCAAAAACAATTGAAATTAAGATACTTATTTACCTAATGCTAATAATAACCTTAGGTTTGTTTTACTATACTCTTGCGATACGATTACAGTGTAAATGATAATAACACTATTTTAAAGTTATAACAACCCACTAATAACTTTAAAAATATGAATATTAAATACTAATGTCATCGTTTCTTACACTTCTATTAAAATGCAAAGAATGATTATGTTTCGACGCGACGTTTCATTTACCATTGTTTTTCTTATTTTGGGAAAAATCGTGCACATAAAAGTCTCTTTAATTTCTTAAACATGTAAACAAAGTAGATATTATTATCAACATTTCTAATAATAGTCTGATCTTAAGCACGCGTTTGCAAATAAGTAAAGTAAAAATTCATTTATTTTCCACACTAATCTAAGCACAGTATAGGTACATAAAATAAATGGAGTGGACTGGAGCCTGAACTAGGGCAGCCCTGTGTTTCAGGACTCCAGGTCTTCCTCCCGCGGCGAGTAAGTTGATACAAATTACAACTAGAGGTGTAGTTAATTAACAAATATATTGTTTGTGTTTGAGTGAGTGAGTGTGTATGTTGTGAGTGTGTTCGTGCGTGTGTGTGTTGTGTGTGTGATGAGTGAGAGTACGGTTGCGCGCATCTGTGTTTGTGGGAGTATGTATATAAATGTATGCGTGGTTATGGATAAGTGAGTTTTGATTGCTCTTGATTTACTGCAGACAGAACAGAGATGTTATTTAGTAATTATAAGTAAGGATTCCGTATCATTGTAATTTAAATTCAGAAGATATTTTTGTATAATAGATTTACATTCATGCGTGAGTTTTGGGAATATATTTAAAAGAGAGTTGAGTTTATTATATAGATAAGGAGCAAGGAAGCATGAGTGTCTCGTGAAGAAAGCCGTGTTGTGTTTAGTTGCCTTGCATATTCTGTTATTTCTTCGTGCAGGATATGTTGACTTAGCATCGTAAGTTAGTTCTTTATGCTTGCGTAGTGTGGTGTGAAGGATGAATAGTTGCCTCACTGTCAAGACATTGCAGTCCTTATATAGGCTCATCGTGGGATAACGAAAGGGTTTTCTGAGCATTACTTTGAGTAATGATCTTTGTGCGCGTTCAACTTTTATGATTTTTGTCTTGCAGGTCCCACCCCATACTGGAATACAATAACCCAAGATTGATTGAACCAAGGCAAAGTAAACCGTTTTTAACATTTTCAATTTGAGTACATTTCTGAGCTTTCTAAAAATCCATATCATTTTACGCGTACGTGCAGACAGTATATCTAGTTGTGCATGCCATGAAAGGGTATCATCTATTTGAGTGCCGAGATATCTAATATTGGTGGTTTTTACTATTGGTGCGCAGGAGCATGTTAATGACTGGGTATTATTACAAATATGTGCTTTTAAAGTGAAGTTATTTGGTTGTGTTGTTTTATTCATCGAAAATGTTATATATTTTGTTTTATTGACATTTAATGTTAGTAGATTTTTATTTAACCACAGGGATGCCTGACGAAGTCCTTTTTCGGCAAGGTACCGTGCCTCAGCCCAGGAATCTCCCTGAAATATGAGCGCAGTGTCATCCGCGTATGCGAATATTTTTCCCTTTGGCGGGTCATATTGGCAAAGTTCGTTGATATATATCAGGAAGAGCCCTGGGCCAAGAACGCTTCCCTGGGGAACTCCACAGGTGATGGGGAGGGGGCAGCTAATGTAGTCGCCTATTTTCACAGATTGGTACCTGTTGGTGAGAAAATCTTTCACGAGTTGCAGAAGTAGGCCGCGTATGCCGATCGCTTCAAGTTTCGTCAGAAGTAGGTTAATTGAAATAGTATCGAAGGCCTTGGCTAGATCCAGAAAAACTCCGACACATTTCCGACCCTGGTCCAAGTTACTTGCTACAAAATTTGTAAGCTGTATCGCCGCATCTTCTGCAGATTTGTTAGGTTGAAAACCATATTGAGAATCTGATATAATATGTTCTTGTTTTAGAAAACTCATTAGGCGTTTGTTGATAAGCTTTTCAAATATTTTGGACATTGCGGGCAAGACCGAAATCGGACGATAGTTCTCGACAGTGCTCCTAGACCCACTTTTATGAATAGGATAAATTAGTGAATGCTTGAAGCAGTTTGGAAAAATACCTTTGTTTATACATAGGTTAAAAATATGAGTCAGTGAGGGGCTTATTACATTTTTTATGCGTTTTAGGAATGTGGTAGGTATGCCATTATATCCAGTAGCGGAGTCATTTTTAAGATTTTGAATTAATGACTCGACTTCGGTATTATCTGTTTCCAGCAGTACGATTGATTTTAAGTTACGATCTGTTTTAATATTACATTTTATTTTAGATGTATCGAAGGATTTAGTGATAGTGTCTACAAGTGTTTGACCAGTACTTACAAAGTATTGATTTATCTTATCTACGGATTGCTGGCTTTCTTGTGGTTTAGTACTTAATAATAATTCTTCCGCCGGATTTTTGTTTTTAGTAGTGTTGGTGATTTTACGTATCATTTCCCAAGTTTGTTTTGGATTCTTACAATTTTCAATCGTCGAGGTTTCATATTTCTCTCTAACCTTATTTAGAACATCATTACAAAAGTTCCTGTACCTATAATAGGAGATCTTTAGAACTTCATCTGAAGGAGAAGCCTTCAGTTTTTTGTGTAGAGCGTCGCGGTGGGTGATGCATCTGAGTAAACCGGTAGTAATCCATGGCTTAAGTATTTTATTCCTATTAGGAACTTTACGAACTGTAGTGTTTATATCTAAAGCATCTTTGATGTACTTTATCAAAATGTCAATTCCATTATTTGGATCATCTATATCAAGAATACTTGATAGATCAGTATTCACAAGTGTATTGACCGCGTTATCGTAGTTAATAATTTGTCTGTATTTTGGGCCTTTATCTTGTTTTGGTTGTGTTAAATTAAGTAAAACGGGTAAATGGTCAGTGATGTTAGTTTTAATTACAAATGTTTGAGCTTTACGATTTGTTTTAAGAATAATATGATCTAAGCAGTTAGACTCGCGTGTAGGAAAAAGGTGAGCAGGCAGAAGGCCGTTTTCAGCTAAAAGATTGAGGTACTGTTCGCTTTTCCGATCGTCGTTGAGAGGTTTGATGTCAATGTTGATATCACCAAGAACAGCAACTGTATGAGACTCTCGGATTGATCGTAAGTTTGTTTCAAGAGATGTAAGAAAGGGGTCTATAGCATGGTTAGATGGCGACCTATACACACAGAGAATGGCAATATCTTTACTTTTTATAAGTAGACAGCTAGCGTCAACGAGTACTGGTTCCTCCACAGTATGGCATAAATCCATGTGAATTTATATAACGACGCCATCAGGCACGTATACAGAGGGGGGGATAGTTGGGATTTATCCCCCCCCGAAATCTGACTGAAAAAAAAAAACGTTTTAAGCCATCTGTTTATTTATTCGCTTGCGTGTTCTTTCAATAAGTAGGTAAAATAAAAATATAGATAGATCTTGATCTGATTATGTAAGCGACGTTACTAGTAGCGCCATCTAACCTATTTAGAGAGAAACCGAGAACGAAAACAGTAATGAACGACATCTATCGTCGAGTAGAAAAACTAATAGTAGAAAGATCGTCGCGTTGAGTAGGGAAATATCGAGAAGCTTCCATAACTTTCTGCTACCAGGTAGTAGATGGCGCAATATTCCACAGTGTTCCAGAATACGAAAATGTAGTATAAATACGGCGGGGCGGGAGTCCGGGAACCTGCATGTCAGTTTATTTCGAGAGCGATTCAAGTGAGAATCGAGAGCGACAAGCGAGAAGAAAAGTGAAATACCTCTGCAATAGTGACAGTATAGTGCAATAGACCAGTTTATTTTGATATTGGTTTCAGTTTCATAGAGAGTAGAGTAAATTCCTTCCGACTTGGTTCACCTGATACTTTGCCCGTGCCGTGAAATAAAGGAAAAAAACTTCAAAACCACTGTTTTCATTGGATTCGCCAAATCGCCAGTCCGTTACGTACGTGAGATAGTGTTGGACAATTTTGGACCTGCAGACGTCATAATTTGTTGGACCGTTCGCCCTATCCATCACAGATTACTTAAATAAAGTAAAGTAATGTGTGAAATGTGAGTGCTTCTTGATTTGTGCTTGTTTGAACGTATATAAATTGCTGCTGCTAAAATGAAGAGAATTGACAACTTTTTCAAGCCAGTGGCAAAAAAAATTGTTACTACTAGCGAGGAAAAAACTACTCCAAGCATGGCTTCTGCTGTTGATAGTAGACAACTAGAAACAACTTCGTCAAAATTTACAGAAAAAAATGTGATTTCAGCCGAACCGGCTGGAAGATGTACAGATGAAGGAGAATGTTCAACTTCAAAAACGTGCAGTTTAGATACAATGATTATAAGTGAAACTTTTCCTGATATCGGCGTGGTTTCTAATGCCATATATAACACACAGTATCCTCCTCTTGTACTCACAGATGATCAGAAAAAAAATATTATTACACAGCCGTTTGTCCCAGATGCGTCATTTTCGTTTCCGGCTAGTAGCTTTGGAAAGAGGAAACTTAGATTTCGAAGAGAATGGATGGGATCATGGGAATGGTTAACATATTCGCCGAGGAGGAATGGTGTGTTCTGCAAATATTGCGTTGTCTTTTCATCAGGCACCGCTGGAAAAGGTTCCCACCAAACACTTGGAAGTTTTGTCAGCAAACCATTTGATAATTGGAAAGATGCAACAGAGAGATTTCGCGAACATTCTGCTGCTAAATATTGTAATATATTGTAGTATAATGTTTTCTAAGTTATGCGCAGAAAATTTCTTACGCGTAATGGATTCAGCAGCTATAGACGTTGCATCGCTGCTTAATGATCAAAGGCTCAAAGAAAAGGAAAGAAATAGAACAGCACTAAAACCTATAATCGAAACTATCATCTTCTGTGGAGAGCAAGAGTTGCCGCTTCGTGGAGACAAAGACAGTGGACCATTGACTTTAGAAAAGCCACTTGGTAAAGATGGAAAATTCAGGGCTCTGCTACGATACCGAGCAAGCTATGATAATGTCCTGAAAGATCATATCATTACAACCCCTAAAAATGCAACGTATTTTAGCCCTATTATTCAAAATGAAATAATAGATACTTGCGGAAAGATAATTCAGAAAAAAGTTCTGACACAAATAAATAGTTCAGAGTGTTTCGCGATTCTTGGCGATGAAACTTTAGATGTGAGTGGAACTGAGCAATTGTCTTTATGTGCGAGATACGTTTATAAAGGTATTTTGAGGGAGGACTTTCTCAGTTTCATTGAAATACACGACCTAAGTGCCGAAAATATAAGTGCAGAAATTTTAAAGAAATGTCATGAGATTGGTTTGAATCTCGATAAACTAGTTGGTCAGGGGTATGACGGAGCTGCTACCATGGGAGGACACATCAGTGGTGTGCAGACGAGTATCAGAAAAGAATTTCCTAAGGCCACATACGTACATTGCTCAGCACATCGTCTGAACCTAGTTCTTTCAAAAGCTCTTTCAGTTCCCGAGGTGAGAAATTCAATAGGCGTTGTGAAGGAAGTCTGCAATTTACTTCGCAACAATGCAATGGCCGGGAAACAGTTCAAGGAAAATGTGGAAAAGCTCACACCAGAAAGTAAGAAAAACAGACTGGTGTGACACTAGATTTATAGAACGTCACGACTCTATAAATGTATTTGGTGAATTACTCGAACCTATTGTCATTACATTAAGAGAACTATCCTACACAAACAGAAATGTCGCCCAAACTGCCTCTACACTCATAGCTGCGATGGAAAAGAGTAGTTTCTTGATTTCTCTAAAAACCTGTGAAAGATTTTTCAGTTATACTCTCCCACTGTCAGCATATTTGCAGAACCCTACACACGACCTGGCCTCTGCTATGAAATTTTCCGATGACATTATCGGAAAACTAAAAGAGATACGTGACGATGTTAACCCGGTATTCTCAGAAATATATAACGCATGCTGCAAAATAGCGGAAGATGTCTTGCAAAAGAAATTCAGCGTCCTCGAGTTACTGCCCACCAAACTGCACGAAGCAACCCTCCCAGCGATACTGCTGAAGAATACTTCAGAAGAACTATTTTTATACCGTGCTTGGACGATTTGATATCTGGCATGAATGATAGATTTGCGAATCAAAGAGAGCTGCTTTCTTCTTTAGAAATTATTCTTCCGAAAAATGTGGACGAGAGGAAAATAAGTGAATTAGAAAATATGAAAATTTATTGGGAAGAAAGTGTTGGAGAATCACTAATAAAAGCAGAGTACAGTATGTGGTGTGCCAAGTGGAAAAACACAGATAAGAAACCAATCGAAATTATGGAAATTTTAGACACGTGTGACAAAGTTTTCTTTCCTACCATTAACAGGCTAATACATATTCTGGCCACTCTTCCGGTTTCAACGGCATCTGTGGAGCGGTCATTTTCATGCCTAAAGAGAATAAAATCCTTCCTAAGGAACAGAATGGCGGGCGAGAGGCTTACTGGTCTCGCTCTATTGTCTATTCATTCCGCTTTGGCGCCAGATCCTGATATGGTACTAGACGTAATGGCTGCCAGCGGAAACAGAAAAATACTTATATAATTATAGCATAGTACAGTGAAAATTATAGTACAGTGATTACAGCGATTTTCACACAGTTCACATGGTTGTTTCAATGTTTGTCCCCCCCCCGAACCAAAAGTCTGGATACGTGCCTGGACGCCATCACTTCTATTATTGTTAGTAGTGGAATAGTAAAGTCTGTAATTATCTATTTGTGGTAGAGGCCTATGTTCCGATATCCAACATTCCGTAAAAATCAAAATGTCACAGTGGGTGTCTATGCGTTTTAGAAATACAAGAAAGTGATCTAAGTTCCGATAGATACTTCTGATATTGTGTGTTATCAATTTTAGGTTACTGCCCGAGGTGTTTAGTAGGTGAGTACAGTCATTAGGCTCCACTATTGCTGATTCTGAAACGGTTGTACTGTCTAAATCATTTTGTATTTTAGAGATACTGTTGTTGTTATCCGTTGTGAATGTGATGGCCTATAGCTAGTGGTATATCTGAGTGAAACGATTGGGTACAATATCTAGATAGATAAATAAAATTACATATAGATAATACAACTCCGTAGAAATTCCTTCGATAAAATCTAATATACATTATCTGGGTATGTATAGTTATGTGCGTATGATATTTGTTACTTAGGTTATAGTACTTGTATTGTGTGAGCAGTCTACTGTATGCAGAACAAAGGTGAGTAATATTGTTAGAATTATGTGTGTGAGCGAGATAGGATGTGTGAAATGTGTACAATTGTGTTGAGTATGTGCGGTATAAGTAAGTTAAGAATATAAAACTAAGTAGTAAACAAAACAATATAGAAAAAAAGACTGAGCAAAATAACCTGAAGCAGTGCGTGTAAACCTGCAGGCCATTAAGTCATTTAGTTGACATCAGTTTATGGAGATCCTCTTCATTAGATAATCTGATTGCTTTGGCACCTTCTTCCTTGCGTAAGTATACGAAGCCATGAGCGGTCCAACAGTACTTATAGTTGTTATCGTTGGAGTACGTGCGAGCCCTTGCAAAAATTCTCTTAATTTCCGCGGTTAGGCTTTCCGATATGTAGATGGGTTCACTAGGACCGTCAATTCTGGCGTGTGTAGTTGACAAATAAGTTTTTGACTCCTGTTTTAATTTTTTCACGGTGTCTAACAAAGCTTCCTTTTTTATTACCGTGGAAAACTCGACGACTATGGGCATTTTAGACGATGACTTCGAGTTATAGCGAAATACGTCCTTGACATCAGTATCTTGAATGTCAACGTTGATAGACGTTCCAATACATTTCATTATTTTGATTAAATCTTCCTTTCTTTCTTGATCGCGCTTAGGAACATTCCGTATCTCAACACAAGACTTTCGAGCGACACGTTCCAGATTTTCAACCCTGTTCTCCAATACGTTAATATATTCCATGTGGTTTTCCTTTCATTCTCACTGTATTCCAATTTAGCCAAAACTTCATCATATTTCAGGGACATAAATTCCATAGACTTTGTGATATCGCTATTCTGTTGCTTTATTTCTTCTATGGATGAGTGTAATGTAGTAAACTTATGATTTTGCGCCTGCGCCGCAGACGAAAACATTTTTTTCATGTCGGCCATAAAGGTTTTTAATTCTTCTTCCAATACGTCCCCTCGTTTACGCTTTTCTTGTCTGGTTGTTATATTATTCAACGGTGTACTTTCACTAAGTCTAATATCTGATAAATCGGGTGCAGAACCGCTGCATTCCTTCGGCGGCGTGCGGGTAAGCGTCATAATAATATTTTATGGAGTAAAAAAACACTCACTTGTTAGCCGGGGGTCAGCCTAAACTGGTGGCAGTCGGCGATTTAGTACAGCCTTCCAATCTGTCCAATATAACTAGATCTCCGGTTAGACATATGTATTGCACCGTTTCGCAGTGTAGGGGTCAGCGTAAGTTGGTCGGTATCGTGGATTTGGTACAATATGTCGTTCCGTCCAATATAGTTAGAACTCTCAATGACCGCTCGCGCGTGTAATTAGCTAATAGACACGTCCGAACTCCTCGGACATCCGCGGGTGGAATCACAAATCTGACCGAATTAAGCTGTTTTTCGGTCGATTTTGCTACAAAATGACACGAAATCAAATAAAACAAATAACTAACACAGATAGATTACTCCTTTATCTTTAAATGGTGGGGATTTTTTCTTGAAAATTATCTTTTTGATTAGCGTAAAATTATTTTCCGTTGGCTCTTCACACAATATTGACGATATGGGATTGAGTGTCGGAACATTTTTCTTCTAATACGAGTAGTAACATAATTTTATTTCTTAAAATACGGGTTTCCAAACAGGTGGTAAAGGTTAAACTCAAAATGGTGGGGAAAAAAACTGTAGGTAATACATCAACGTCTATTTTTTCACATATTTTAATTTTACGCGTGAACACACATTGCACTGACTTGTTTTATTGCACAAAATCTACGTCTTCAAAAATCCAAACTATCAAACATACTCATTGTTCCCGAAGCTATCCGTGCGTGTGTGTATGTGTGTTTGAGCTGTGTCAACGTAGTTGTACGATTTTTGCGATTCGATACCTATGCATTTTGAAAACGCGACTTTTACCTTTAATCTATGTATGTATAATAAATCTGTAGAGTGGACCGTTATGCCAATGCCAAATAAATATATACAATATAAGATGTTTATGAAATTGTGCACTCACAATGTGTGTTTATAACAATGTGAATGAGGTATACTTATAATAAGATGACGCATAAAAAGTATATTATATTCTGCTCTAGTTGTAACTGGCGCCTTCGCGTGTAGGACGCTTTTTGATTTTTTGATTCTACACGCGAACGCCTGCTGGCAAATTACTGATCTATGTCTGGATGCCTCAACATTGATTTGTTAGTAGTGTTTTTTTTTTCAGATTTTATGTAATAATAAAAAAGTATTGAACTTACGCTATATTGTGTGGCAGGAATCTGCGTGTTCAAGAATGGCTGGTTAGTCTGCCCCGCAACAATGGCAGCATCTTGCTCAGCGGTGGTGGCGCGCTGTTAGAGCTGCCGGTGGTGTGCCGATAGGTCACCCCCAGTCTCCTCATTCCGTCGCAACCAAAAGTTGATTGTTGTTCTTTAAAATAATAATACTTAACTTGAATTTTATATCAATAGATACCTAAATATTGTTCCAAAAAAAACATAGTTTATTCGATTAACAACATATGATTGTGTAAAAAGCGACGTGATAGTAAATAAATAGATAAGTAGATAGCTCATACATATAACTTTGGTTTCTTTAGGGCAAGAGTGAATACGTATGTTTTTTCTGAACCAGTGGATTACATCCTCGACCTCTTCGTCACTTACCATCAGGTAAGTTATAGGTATCTTGCGCGGCCCATAGATTAATATAGCGCGGCCTTGGGTGCAAACCGGTCGACGAAAGGCGCGCTATGGCACTATCGCATAAATGTAAATAAATACCTTTCAAACGTTAACTAATGACAAGCAATTAACTAATTACCTATCTATTGTTACGCGGCCGCCGAGCCGAGCTTTGTAAAAGCAGATGAACAAAATTGTAGGTAGCTATTGTCTTGGATGCAATGAGTCTCTTGAGTAATGCTAATGACTAAATATTATCTATCGCCGGCACAAATACATTATAATATATTAAAATAATCAGTATTATCAGTACTCACCGTTATCCCCGTCCTCCTTTCAATTTATTTGATGGTATAACTACCCTCTCGCAATACCACTATCAGCTGCCGCTGTTGTGGAGTTAATTGTGGTGTCATTAATATTGGTGCACCACGCACTAGCACAGTAAAGAACGGAATAATTAATTATGTTTATAAAAAAACACGGAATATATAAAAAAACACTGTTCCATGGGAACAACAGCGGGCGGCCGCGATACTTAAATATGCGCGAATACCGGACGATATTTGGGAACTGACTGGCAGGGTGGCAGGTACGAAAATAGTGAAAAATATTTTCAAAAAAGTGCATCTGTGTGTGTAGGCGCAACGCAGCAACTACTCGTAATGTGATTGGCCGAAGCCACGATACTCAGTGCCTTTCCTACAATTCTCTGTATTGCTCGTAGCGCAGTTATGGGTATATAGGGTGTCTAACTTGATGTGTAGCCGTGTGTACATAATCATTTCATCTTAAATTTAAAAAAAAATGTAACTGCTTATGTATTCTTTTTTAAACTAAAACTATGTACTTGATTTTATTTCAGGGGGTGATAATGCGGAATTTTATAGAAACAGGAAGGACGTATTTTCTATAAACACTCAGGTAGTAGCAGATGCTGACCTAAAAATAAGGGATATAGTTACAAGATGGCCAGGCTCTGTACACTACAGCACTATCTTCAACAACAGCAGAGTTAAATATCTAATGAACTCCCAACAACTAGGCAGGTGCTGTCTTTTAGGAGATTGGGGCTGTGCATCAAAGAAATATTTATTAACACCAATGGCAGATCCCCAAACCGCTGCTGAAAAGCTCTACAGTGAGACTCAAATCAGAACCAGAAATGTAGTGGAAAGAACATTTGGTGTTTGGAAGAGGAGATTTCCATGCATAGGCTCTCAATTAAGAGTTAAATTAGACAGTGTCCAGGCTATTATTGTCAGCACTGCAATTCAGAGTGAATCTTCGCTATTTCTAACGCATAGATTATTCTATGCGTTAGAAATAGCGAAGATTTACCCAACGGTAGAAGAAAATATTATATTTCCAGTGACAGAAAATGATCAGCAATACAGAAGAGATCTCATAACAACATACTTTTCCTCATTACTAAACTCTGAAGGATCTCAATAACTATAATTATAATTTGATTAATAATACTGAGCTTTATTTTCCTATTAGTCAACACTCGATTAAATAAAACACAGTTTAGTTGTTTTTAAGGAGTACTTGCTTTATTCAAATCTTTTTCTGCCTTTTCAGTCTCATATTTTCATTTTTCTAATATTAATTCATACATTTTTTTCCTTAATTGTAACTGTAACTACTGTTCATGTACTCGTAGTTCTTGTTTGTGTTTCATGTTTTGTTCATGTTCTTCCTTAGCATACTGGGTTAGTTCACTGTCTTGCAGCTGCTTTTGAGACAAAAAATCTATTTTTCTATCAGTATGAAATATGATACGCTTCCGGGACCGGCGTGAATACAGTCTTTCTTTTCTTTTCTTTGAAAGCTGAAACATAAAATAACATAACAAAGGACTTGCTTTGAAGGAATTGCTTTGTGTAAATTTTTCATAATGATGCATATATTACATTTAAATTACACAGCTCTTTTGACACTGGTTTTCGCAGTTTTGGTGTAAAAGAGTCAAATTAATTTAATTTTGATAGTCCTGGAACAAGTTTATAGTTATAAAACAGTTTTCTTGAACCAAAAGAATATGCATTAATCAAATAATAATACTTACCAATATTATTGGGTACATTTTCCTTCAAGAGGTCCTCTGTCTCGGAGAACACAATATCTTCATCTGTCTCAACAAAACTTGTTTTAGGCATATCTGTAATTCATATAATAAAATGTTATAATATTTACCATTTTAACACTACTAGTTAGTTTAATAGTTGGTTAAGGGTTTTCACTCATCTATTATCTCGTCATCAACTTGAGCCATACATAACTCTTTATATAAAACTCTATATGGCAAAGCACCATCACCTTACCTCGGGATCGGTTAGTGAATTATGAGGAAATGAGGCGAGACGTTGTTTACCCAATACCGAGGTGATAGATGTGCGACATCGTAATACTTAAACTCTTCATCTTTATTACCTGGTAAATTCAAATTAACATTTGCTGTTGTCTCAAGATCATCTGGCACCAAATCTACAAGTGTATTTTCTGTAACAAAAAAAAAAACACTATTATAAGCAGTTCGAAGAAAATATATGCTAAATACCAATTTTTTTAATAAGTAGATAAATCCATACCGTTGGGTATGGATTTATCTACTTATTAAAAAACTTGGTATGAAAATTGATATGACAGTGACGCATTGGCATCACTGTCATATACTGCTGGAAGACCAGATATGGACTCTTCCATAATGGAATTTAACCATTCGGTGATTTCTGACAATGGTGGAGGGGCTGGTCCCCCGCCAGTTTGCCGCCTTCCATACTTCTCTGCTGCCATTTCCTAAATTAAAATAATAATTCAACTCTTTTTTACAGCATCAAATTATGAATGAATTGGGAAAAGTAACTTATATAGGTAGGTACCGTTCTTACAGTTTGTATTTCTGCTGCAACTGCTTTGTGATACGGTATTTTGTCGCATCGGAATTAAATTTCTCAGTGAGCAATCTCCAAGCAGCTCCTTTTTGATGGTTGCTGGCGTGATCAGTTTTTTTTTAATTATTACTGGGTAATCCTTTAGCAGCAACATTATTTTGTTTCTTTCATTTTTGCAGAAGTTAGAACTGCGGTCCCTTGAATTAAAAACAAAAAGTTACATGTCTATTTATGTATCAATTATTTATGTACTTAAATAAAACACGAGATAAATCGAAAGTAAACACATGAACATCGTATTACTTGTTTGATCGTTGGCTGTTTGCTGATATCTTTATGAAGATAATGCTTAGCGGTCAAGGTGAAAATTCAAGAACAATGTAATTACACGGAGTGAAAATGACTCCATAATAATGAATCTCGTGTTATTATATTTGTTTGATTTCTAATACAGTTTGACATAAAGACTCAAAAAAGACGTGCCCTTTTAGTTTCGTTCACTCATTATGGCGAGTGTTGTCACGTAGAAGAATATTACCCCCAAAAAACTATAGCTATTTATAGGAAACGATTTTTCCTTACACTGTCAATATAATAGCCAATGGTTAAGTTTGACTATACCTAAAATAGACATTGAAAAACGTAATAGCCCTTTTATCATTAGTTTACCAGTTGACTATGGTTATTCTAACAAATTGTTATACGGTGTTTAACTACGGATCAAAAAACCGGTCCTTAGTCAGAAAGTTGAAGCTAGTTGCCCATTTCAAAACGTAGATCTCTATGGGGAAGAACGGGCAAGAAACCCCAAGGACACTCTTTTAAATCAAGATATTACAAATCTTGGGTACATTATTCTTGTTGCTTTATATGTGAGAACAATGTAAAAATAAATAAATTAAAAGCAATTTAGAGTATAAGATTAAAAATAAGCTCTGGCAGTTAAGAGATGACCAGTCTCAACTGACGGCGTCCGTTCACGAACATGACGCGTGGATAAGCACCATCCAGCTCAACCATTTTGTAGGAAACCGAATGATCTAACACCCGCGCCACCATCAGCGAGACATCTGAGTGAGCATGACATACTCTCAGCTCTCAAGCTTTTTCAAGTCAAGATACATCATAAACGGCTCCATGGTACTCACATTTGCAAAATTGAAAAAAATGTACCTAGAACCAAAAAATTCGAAGACATGTGCCATCTACCTACCAACCAGCACTGGGCCCGCGTGGTAGATTACGGCCCACTTCCTCTCACCGAAATGAGGCCTGTGTCCCAGCAGTGGGAACATTATAGGCTGTTTATGCTATGTTATCCTAATGCTCACCTCTTCAGAATTAAAATACAGGTACTTGGTATATCATCGAAAGTAGGTAGTATGTAGTATGGTAGTATGGTAGTATTACCGGTAGTATCAGGTAAAGAGATGTGGTGGCTTAATTCAATTCAATTAACCCATCCTAGGAAGGAAAATACATACATACATACATACATACATACATACATACATACATAAACTCACGCCTTCTTCGAACAGGGGTTGGCAGAAACTACAGAAAGCCACCTGCTACGATCCTTACATACGTGCTCCTTTTGCCTCATTTACGTTCATACGTCTGGTGATACACGCATGCCGGTTCCGGGTTCTACTCACCTGACCTCTCTGAAGAACATCACTAATCCACCTCCTAGGGCGTCCCTAATAAAGTAACTCAGTGCTTGTTTAATTTGGTATATCCCCAAAGAAAATAATATAAGGTCAGACATGGTCATTTGTGGGAATACTTCTAGCAGCGGATGATTTGCGTCTATACTTGAAAAATTAGCTTTCGTCTATTTATATTATTTTCAACAATGAAATCTCCTAATGCATTAGGCAAATTCACCCGCAGCTGGGCTCGATACAATATTGCCTCAGCCTCTGGACAGTCTACCAGGGGAGAATGGAAGGCATTTAAAATAGCAGCACATATCTTAAGGTCATCCATTAAATGGGAGGATGCTGCATTGAAATATTCTTGTCGAAATAATTTAAACTGTAGTTTAAAGCGACCGTTCACAACCTCCACAACCCACCTACACAAAGTTACAAGTCTACTTTTATTGGCATTAATTGTTGACAGTTGGGTTTCCCCTGCTTCTAAAGATATATTTTCTAATAACGGCAGGGCATCTCGAAAACCTCTGTCCAGGATAAAAAATATCACCAAGTCTAAAATATTGCCTGTATGGGCCATTTACATTTTGGAATAATAATGTCATAATGTGTGCATCAGACATAGTTGCTGGATATGGGCGGCACACATCTATTATGTGACCATCATTTGCCACTAACAGAAAAGGCTTAACTAAATTACGGTATTTGTGGAGGCTGTAAGTCATTTTTTGATACAGATAATTGGACGACTTTTGAATATATATGTAAGTGCCATCGAAAATGACTAGGTATTGGTTTCCTTTCTTCCCTGTCACCGAATAAAATTTATGTTAATTATGTTTTCACGACTAATGTGTCCTAGCCCTAAATGGCTAGGCACATATTGTAATAATAAAGCTTCTCGAGCCTTCTTAAGTAGACGCGTGACTTTTACTTTACTCATTCTAAATAACGTCCCTAGCCTCTCGTGAGAATCTCCTGTACGAGCTTTTACAACAAATAATCCAAGATCGGTTTTTGGCATTTTACAATTTTCTGTTAAATGGGGATTAGAGACACTCAAAAACTGGTATTTGCTTAACCCAGTCCAATAATGAAACATAGAGTCATCAATATTTTCTAGATTTGAATAATTAAGGTGTACAGTTTGGGAATCATTATTTACTTGCATCATTTTTTCAATTTCCTCAGCACTGAATACATTATTTAACATGTCCAAATTCAAAATATGGTCCCAATCATAAGTGGTCTTGTGAATCATGCAAACTCTTGCATTTTCAGCTATATATACTTTATAATTTGACAGAATATTTTTTCCCAGGTAACTAGGTACTATGTGACGTTCTGTATTTGTACACCCGGGTACAAAACAACTAGAACTGGACATACCTATTTTTTATATGAGTTTAATTGAATATGTTGAGGCATATCCAAAACTTGCTGAGGCTCTTCTTGGTTAGGTTGAACAGGTTGTTCATTTGCTTGATGAACAGCACCTTGAGCCCAAGTCCAACAGTCATTGCACACCAATGAATGATTAGTGATCTATAAAAAAAGTAAACAATGATAAACTCATATATAAAATAGATAAATACATAATTCTTAGAGTTACACTTCAGTATATTACCCACCTGTCTGGGATTTATTCTTCTTGAAATAACATCCCTTACTGGACCATTTACTAATAGATGTGTTCGCCTTCGTACTGTTAATGTTGAACACACAATACAATCATTTCTGGTATTGTGGATGGTCTGGTCTAGGTGAGGATTAGTTGCTCGCTGAACATTCCTTCGAGCAGATATCCAGCCTGCGTAAAAAACTATCTCCAGAGAGTATCTAAAATTAATACATTTTCTATGATTGTTAGTCGTGACATTGTTTAAGAGCATCAGTCTTTGACAAATAATCAAAATCGAATGCTGTTAAACAATGGAACCAAGCTTGTTAGTATATTTTCATAGATTATATTACATATTATTTTCCATAACATTATTATTGATGATCTGTTGGTCTAGTGGTTGCAAGCGCTACTGCTGAACTCATGTTCAGCAGTAGCGCTCCTGGTGGCTGGTAGTAGTGATCCTGGATTCGATTCCCGGGCAAAGTGTTATTGAGTTTTTCCATCTAGAATTTCTCTGTAGCAGCTGGGGTCTGGATTTGTGCCCAGTTAATGGCAATAAGCTCGCACCCTATTACATGCGACTTAAACATGGCGAAATGTGGGTGTACTACAGGTACACCTCTATCCAACCCTTCGGGGAAACAAGGCGTGATGTTATGAACGTTATTATGGTATCACCCTATTGTCAAATCGATCAGTCCATTGTAGGATAACTATAAGTTCAATCTGAACGTCATAATTCATAATTAGCCTTTAATGTTCCCACTGCTGGGACACAGGCGTTCACTCTTGTCAGAATGAGTGGGCTGTAATGTACTGATCTAAACATAGTTATGTGTTATGTACGTGGAGCTATTTGTGCTATGATTTCATCTCTCTCGGGACCATGTAAAATAATGTGTGTTCTTCTTCGAGAGAGAAAGTCTACACCAAACACAAATATGATGTGATTGTCCAGAGTTAGATGCTGATACACCGACCAGCCTGCAGGAACGTGTCCAGGATCGGTGGCAAACAAGGCCACCATCTGGTACCTGCATTTATTATTTGGAAGTTGTTACTAACCATCGTTGTAAGGTAAAATAATGTAAGCAAAGTATGAATCATGTGAAAATAAAAATTACCTGTCTTGGGGTAATTATATTGGATATTGCGTCTCTCTGAGGGCCACTTGTTAAATAATGGGTCCTCCTTGTTAACCCTTATTCAAACGCGAGCCTGTGGAGGAGTTAACAAAAAAGTAAGATACGTTCATGGGTAATTTTGGGTCGTAGATTTCAAAAATACACACAAAAGAAGGGTTAGTGGGGGGGAAGTACCCTTTTTTTGGTGGGAAGTATATATCCCGTCGTCTGTTCTCTCTTGTAAAAAAGTTGGAAAGGTGGGAACTATAGCTCTCAGTGTCCAGTATGACATCAATATTTTAAAACACTAGCTAGTGGCCCTGGCTCCACTTGTGAATTAAATTTTAACGTAAAAAATTATATAGAATGTGTTTTTTTTAATAAAGGAGGTAAAAGTACTCATCAATGCAAGTTCTTTTACTAAGGGAAGAACTCGGAAATTTAAAAATGAATGACTTGACCATTCATTTTTAGTTGAGTACCTACCTAGCTCTAGCTAGATATGAATTTGTAGTAGCAAGTTACTTGTATTGGTGAGTACTTTTTGTGTAATCAATAAAATAAATTATTATAATAGAAGTTTTTTATTCATTTTGCTTGAAATTATACTTATACTTATTACGTATTAGGGACTGTTTCTATCACATTGATCAGAATATCCTTTTCCTGTCAGTCTTTCATATATCTCAAAAAATAAAATACGAAGTAATTCTACCCTATTCAGTTTCAGTGGTATGAAACATTTCAAAACATTCCTTGATGCATAGAGGTACGGTGCACGTGGAGCACACATTTTTTGTCCTTTTCTCCCGTTTTCTTGTGCTACAGAACCAGCATCTCTTATAAGAGTTACTCTCTTGGGGCATGTGTATACCTACATTTGATAACCGAATCTCTTCCGGCACTCCGAATGGGCCCCCTTTCTTGCTTGTAAAGGGTATATTTGGGCGTGCTTTTTTTTGAGAGTAAACAATTACTCTCAAAAACGCACGCGCCAAAGGCAGTCTAAATTCACGGTGTGAATGTGGTGTTACGGTATGTGTTACACTGTACGTTATGTATGAATTAATGATGGATGCATCAAACATAAAAAAGAAAAGACGCATCCAAAACTTGCGGGATTTCCTATTGATTGGGTAAGAGGATCTATAATGATCAAATAGATCCACCCCGCCCATGCTCATTGTGTAAGAAGCAATTGCTTTTGGGCAAAGAACTTCTACTCTTGACCCATTTTTTTTGAGTTCTTTTTACATACATGATGTCTAA
Organism: Atethmia centrago; assembly: GCA_905333075.3. Lineage (NCBI taxonomy): Eukaryota > Metazoa > Arthropoda > Insecta > Lepidoptera > Noctuidae > Atethmia > Atethmia centrago. Next base: position 20,035,431 of record HG995368.1, read on the forward strand.
TGGTTGATGTGCTGTGGTAAGCAATGTAACTTCTTTTGTGTCAAACCATTTTATTGCGGTGATAGGTTCTGATGTCATAGCCGAGAATTGATGCTTTTGTAGTCTTAACTCTTTTGGTTGCTTCTTCATCATAGCTGGGAGGTCTTTTCGATTTGATCTTACCGTTCCTACAGCATAAATATGTTTATCATATAGATGTTCTAGTAAATTGCAACCAGTGAAGAAATTGTCAAACGCTAGAAGTGTATTCATGGGGAGGTTGGTGCTGAGTTTCATTACGACATTGTAGCCCAGACCTTCGTTTTCGATACTGTCCCCTTTTCCCGTATATATCTGAAATTGGTATAGGTATCCAGTTTTGGCGTCGCATCTGGCCCATATTTTGAACCCCCTTTTAATGGGTTTTTTGGGCATGTATTGTTTCAATGAGCATCTGCCTTTAAACTTAACCATACACTCGTCTATAGACTGTACACTTGAATTGTATGCCTCATTCTGATAGACTTCATTTAATGTTGTAATCATGGGTCTTAATTTGTATAATTTGTCAAAATTTGGTGAATCTCTGGGTGGTTCGGTGCTATTGTCATTCAGATGTAAATTTTCTGTAATTTTTTTGAATCTCGCTATTGGAAATACACGGGAAATTTCAGGATTATTATAGAAGGAGTCACTTGACCAATAAAGCTCCATGTCTGGTAAGGGATTTAAGCCCATTAGGATAAGAATACCTAAATATGCTCTGATGTCATCTTCATTGACTTCAATCCAGTTTTTACTATTTTTATAGCGAGCATATCGATTTGTTTGTTCAACAATTAATTGTATTAAATAATCTGGAAATAGTTTTTCAAAAATGGTTATTGGTTGTGTCTTATGATTGAATTCAGATTTAGGCTGAAATTTTTGGTAAAATTTGGAATATCGTGAGTGGTTCTACTTATTTCCCATTTCCGTGGCTGAGATCTATTTCTTTCCACTGTAGAACTCATTGGAATTTGCAAATCCTCCTCTTCAACTAAATTTTCGTCTATGTCACTAACATGTTGCTCAACATGTTCATATATGATTTCTTGTTGAAGGGGATCATCCGTGGAGACAATTTGTTGAATGTTATCTAGCCCTATTTCATGCTCAATTGATACTGATAAATCACTGTCAGAAATTAGATTTAGTGCCCCACTTTGTATTTCTAAATTAGAATTATCACCAGTATCACTATTTCGTTTTTTTTCTAATATCGTACATTCAGGATTTTCCGGGATTAGTATTTCTAATAAGTTCTCACATGGTTCTAGTGTTTTTGTAGTTTCCTCATGTTCTTTGTCACCCAAATCATCCATCCCAAACATCTCTTCCAATCGCATCTCGATTCTATCCTCCTCATTTTGTAGCAAAAATGACCTTGAAGGACTTATTATAAAATCACCGTAAACTAAATCATCATCGGAATCATTATCGGACCAATCATCCTCTTCTAAAATGTTTTCTATCAACTTTTCGGTTAGTTTTTTAGGGGGCATTTTTCTAAAACAAAATAAAAACAATAAATTCTAATGTATTGAAACTAGTTGTCTATTTATCTGATGATGATATAATAACTAATAATATGCTTATACCAAGTTTTTTTGGACACACGGATTTTATATATAGAATTTCCGAATGTTGTGTGCAGTGACGAACACTGGGATGATATCTTCCCACATATAGACTCAATTTCAATCGACTATACCAAGGTATAAAAGAAAGATTCGGGGCATATTTTACGTTTCACGCAACCGTAATACAGTCTAGTTTATATAGCTAAAACTCAAATCTGCTTACCTAATTTTTTTTCAGCACTACACAAAAAAAAAAAATAACGGTCGTTTTCGGCGGCAAAATCACGTCAACTGACTTTGACGTGTGTTTACATGACATGTAATAATTCTCTGAAAAGCGTTGCTATTAAAAAAGATTCTCTGAAATGTTAAGATTGCGTAGATAAATATTACATTGCATTAGGTTTAAGCATATAAAAATAAAACACGATTTACTTCAATCTGAGATGTGGGAAGTATAGCTCCCAGCGTTTTAACAAGGATAAAGGTACAAGGCACCACACACATTCATTTGTTTCTGTTCCACTGACAGATTCTATTGTATAATCTTGAATTACTTCAGTACTGTTATGCATTCAAGATTAGCTACAGAATTAAAACATGCCTCGCATAGTGCAGCATCAGCAGTAATCTGAAACAGATTAGTATGTCTCGTATTTCAACAACATATGTAGATATACTCTGAAATCTTGTTTTTCGCAGAGTATATTTATTAAAAACACTTCAATTATTGGTTTAAAGTCACAAGCACTTAAATCTGTTCATCGGAAAGTATATTCTTACCTCATGAGCCATGTCTTCTTCAATAATAAACAAAATCTGTGCAATATAGTGGATTTCATCACTGAGTACTACACTTCTGTTGCACTTAACACAAGCCATTTTATAACAAGCCAAGAAACCTGTAACAGACATGAAATGATAATGTCTCTTTAAACTTCCTAACTTAATTCAACTGTTTTATAACGACATTTATTTATTTACCTGTTTATGTAAAAACAGAAGATTTTCAATGGGCAGACAAATCCAATTCGCATAATCTGATTTCAATTACCGTTAAACAAAGCCAGAGTCAATTCCAGAAACGAGTAGAAATCACAAAACACCGTTATACAAAAGCCGAAGTAGTAAGAAGTTAAAAGAAAAGAAATGAAATGCAAAATAACACCGAAAGCCACGAAGTCAAGACGAACTGACGAACGAGACTGACTGAAAAATGTGATGTCAATGTCTATTTTTTCGTCCAGAAGTACCCCTACAAATCTACAATCCACAAAGTAGACTGTTTTTTTTAACGATGCAAGTTGTCTGAGATAGCTATCTTACTATCTTATCTTAATAACACAAATACAAGCCTTTCATATTTAAATAATATAATGTCTACGTGATATTATTATGTTTTAATGTAACATGATTTCTGGACGAAACCAGTATGCAAGTAAGAGGACGCCATGATCATTAAAATATGGCAATAATTTGAAAAACTATTATTTTTGCGCCGAAGTAATCGGGGGAATATTCAGGAAATAGTATTTTTCCTCAGTTCGTGGATTTTTCTCCTCTTTTTTCATTACCGTACACTTTATGGCCGAAAATGAAACATCTTCTTTCGTTTTCAGTTTAATACCTATACATTATGGATAGTAAAATAAAATATTCTGCTAACTTATTCATTACATATATTTAAACACAAGCTTTCATAATTTTTTCTTGCAATCAAATTCAACTTTTAAATTATATACTAATAATCACAAGTGGGTATGGTAGAGTTAACTCAATAGCTCATATATGTAGCTCTACCATACCCACTTGTGATTTCACAATAAAAAGAAAGGCATAAGTATTACTTAGGTACTAACTACTTAGGTACTTGCTCTCCATTTTGATGAAGTTCTCGCATGAAAGATTCCACTCTACTGGATGCCCAAATGAAAGAATCATGAGTTGCTCCAACAAATTTCGGGTTTACATTCATGATTTTCAAATCACTATCACATACCTGTAATAAAGATACATTTTGTTTATTAGTCAATGATAAAAGTTATAATGTTATAAGCTTATGAAACAACACAAGAAAACATTTAAGTTACATAATAAATTCATCTTACCATTTGAACATTAAGCGAATGATAGCCTTTTCTATTCAAAAATAAATGCTCATCATTGCTGGGCTTACAAATGGCCATATGTGTACAATCTATTGTGCCAATTATCTCTGGCAGCATAAACTTCCTTTGAAACCTGTAATTTTATAAAAAAACTACTTAATCAAAGTTTCTTTGTTCTATGAAATATGTGTTTAGTTTCAAGAATAAGTACTTAAGTACCTATTACTATATTTTTTTACTAGGTACTTCGATCAATAATAGCACTAATCGCACTAATAGTGCTATTATTGATCGAAGACTAGGTATTAAAAACTTACTCAAGTCTTAAATTGGCTCTTTATTGTTGAGTTTGGGGAAAAGCAACCCATTTTCCTAAAATTGAAGGATCATTAAGTGCATTCACAACTTGGTTGATGCATCTACTAGCTGCCCTCTGTATTATGTGCTGTGTCAGGCCAAAAATCCGTTGATATGAGAGCCCGTTGCTAGAAAGCTAAGTGTGCAAAGAACCTTAAACAAACAAAAAAATGGTTTAAATTACTTTTGTGTCTATGTAAATATTGAATATTTTGTTTATGAATAGCTCTAATGTGGGCAAATTTTTATTTTGTTGTCCATGTTAGAAAAAAGTTCATATCAAAAAAAGATCGTATTTTTGAGGATAAAATGACTAAGTTTGGTGTGTTGACAACTAAAGTACGTAAAAAGGCAAGGAAATGCATAAAATACTTATTAATTTATGAAATAATTGATTTTTTTGTTGGTTTCTCGAAAATAATCTTTCCATTGAGTTACGAAATGTTCACTATTGTAAACCCTATAATAAAACTCAGTGCACTTGCATTTAATATTTTATTTGAAAAATAATAAGGTACTTTTTATTAATTACCACAAAAAAACAAGAAAGAAAGAAATATAGCTGAGTATTCATATCAGTAATTCCTTTGAGTTACATTACTGTTACAGCGTAACCATTTTAATTCGCATAACTGTTAAACTACAAAAGTTCAATGACAAACATTGTAATTATCCGTAAACCGACATATTCTAATATTTAATAACAATCGTAACATATCGTACTTTTACATAGAAAGGACATTCAATTATTATTTATTACTTACTAAAATAGAGGACGATTTCTCAGTGGAACGTAACAAAATTGTAAGGCAGTGTTCACTTTGACAACCAAAATGACCAAACCAAAAGTCAACTTTAAAATGAACAAAAACAATTCTTCTCATAAAATATGTAAATTTGAAAATCAAAAAAACAATTATTAAAAATGAGATAGCCTTTGCTCCTCATTTTTATCAATCTATAAACTAATCAAATTCTGAAAACTATTTAAAGTAAATTATATTCCTTTACTTACTGTACAATAAACAAACTAGAGAACTATTTTATTAATAACAAATCAAAAATTTCTTATTTTGTTATGACACAAATAGCCTGACAATTGGCTTAAACATGAGTTTACCTACTTATTCTATCAGTCATCTTAAGAGGAAATGTTGAGATCAACTAAACACTCGAATCCTCGAATCTTTATTCTTATTTATCATTATTAGTATTATCTTATATTTATTTATTATATTTATCATTATAGTCTTAGGTCCTAAACCACACCTAAAAGGCATAACGAAAAATATTGTATCACATTTGCATACATGCATCACAGACATAAACATTATCACTTTCTACTTTTGAACTTGAAATGCACTTTTTACAGTAGAATAGGTCACATAAGGAACATTTTGTCATGCAATTATAAAAAAGATAAATCTTCTTACATTTGTCGCACGGCACAGTACGTTTAACCGTCGTTTTTAGTGCTCTTGAACTTGATGGATTTTGTTCAGTTTTGCTTTTGACGATCTTCGTCTGTATTGGTATTATCTTACGCTCTAATATTTCAATTTTAACTTTTTTTAGAACAGGCTCAGCAGAGGAATATGCTGCCGTATAAATACGTTTATTTCTTGCTCTTGGAGTTTCCGATTCATCGTTCATTAGGAAAAAAGTATTGTCTGCAGCATGGTCAGTTTCAGAGGTTTTGATATTGTAGAATCATTAAGCAATAATTCAAATTTAGTGTCTGCAGTATTTTCCGTGCTAGATATCATAGGCAGATCGTCGTTTGCATTAAAATAGGGGAGGTCGTAAGTAGCATCTATGAGTTGTTTTTCTTTCTCGTCTAGCATCAAGTCTTTTACAATTCTATCTAAATCTTCTGGTGTGGTGTGTGCCGGGTAGTTATTACCAACCATTACTATGACGTCGTCAACATCATTTGCGCCTAAGTTCATAATATTATCATTCACGGAAATAGGTAAGTCAGTTGAATTTATGTACACATTTTCTTTGTTAGAAGCCAGTACATTAGGGATCTTAGGTTTTGGTAAGTAGTCTAAATTGTCAACATGAATATCAGCTGCAACTGTAATCACCTCAAAATCAGAATTCTTTTTCTTAGCGACCTTTGGAGACAAGTTTTTATTTGCTTTTATGTTTATTGAATTACGGCTCTCTAGTTTTGTTAAGTAGTTCAAACAATTTGGACCATCATTCATGGCATCAGCGGAAGTATCAATAACTGCATACTCAGAATTGGCAACTTTCTTAGAGGATTTGTTGTTAAAAGCATGTGTTTTTGGATCAAAACAATTGCACAGACCCCTATTAATGCCACAAAAACAAGATAAATTCCGGTACTGGATGTGGCCTGGGGAACAAGATGAAAGTTGATGGATTTTCATAGTGCCAATAATCGCTTTGAGGTTTTGTGGCACAAGTTTTTTTACATTCTCAATGTCGTTCAAAATCAAAATCAAAATATTTTTATTTCACATAAACCTACATGGGCACTTATGAAACGTCAGAAGCTAGGTGCACGGTTCCAATTGGTCGTTTCCTATGGAGAAAAGCCGGCAAGAAACTCCACGGTTACTCTTTTAAAAATAATTGGCTTTTACAATGTTTTCAAATTACACAAATTAGGTATGGGAGAACAGTGTAGGCCTGTCGAGAAGTACTTAACAAAAAAAAGAGAAAAGGAAACGGTCTAAAGAAAAAAAGATCTAGTCTATTAAGCCTACAACGTTCTCACATTCACAACGTACACAATAATCCATGTAAAATAATATTAATAATATTAAGTCTGAAATATATATATATCCGTTATCGGGTATGTATATGATCTTTACCAATTTCATACATTTTGAAAGATGCTCGTATGCCTGTGAACCGTTCTCAACGTCCCTGCCAAATGCGACTCGACGATCTAAAGCTCTTTTAACAGAGCCTCCAATCCCATCTGCTACTCCCTTTCCATGACCTGCCTCTGAAAATGACCAGGTGGAATAGTCAAGTTTTAATTTCCCTGTGAATAAATTGAGTAGGTAGAAATTCTTTTTCTGCCTACATTGAGAAGTAGGGCCGTCTGAATGAAAATGTATTACTTTTGTCAAAGGATCTATTTTTCTAACCTCATTTATTACTGGCAACAGATGTGCCCATATCGCTGCAGGTTCATGAGAATTGTTGTCCGATATGGTACAAAATGAAAGTGATTTCTCAGCCCAATAAATCATACCAGTGTGTAGCGTAATCTGGTTTTTGCTGGCCCCAAAATGTGTTGCTTGAATTTCTTCTCCCAATTTACACGCGTAATTTTCAGAAAAATCGCATATAATTAGTGCTTCCTGTGGTTGAAGGTTCTTAACGCACTCTTGGTATTTCTTTTGCTGGTAAATCCAGTTAAAATGATGCATTTTAAATGCCTTCAGATTTTTTTTCAAAACAAGACACAAGATCGCTAATGCTTCCTACTTTTTGCAATTTGACTGTTTTTTTTGTTGTTAATTCTTTTGTGCTTTTATTTTCCGTTTTTGTGAATTTATGATCAATTACTTCCCACTGATTCCACTCAACCTCATCTTCTTTCCTTTCTTCCAAAGACTCGTAGCATATTTTCTTGTCTTTACATTCTTTACATTCTTCATACATGCATTTCTTTGAATGTCACAGCATAGATTTTTTATAACTTCCGAAACAGTGTGGAAATTCTTTAGTATTTTGTATTTCTTCAAACCGTAAAACAATAACTCAATATTGTTATGCTTAATGCAGAGGCACGTTTCTCTGTTTTGCACGGCAGGGGATATTACATAAAAAGGTTTATATTTATAAAAAGTTGAAAGGCTGTATTTTCCTCCCTCTTCATGATACATTGTGTACAAATTACACACTGTGCCAGTGAGATATCGAATTTGCTCCTTTTTTTTCTAATTGCTTTTTTCCAGCAGTCATTCTACTTACGTCATCTCTGACATAAAATTGTTCAATTTCTTTACGAATCTTGTTTTCGGCTTTATTTTTATTTCTTATTCTAACCATTCCTTTCAATCCTAGCAGCTTCGACGCATAAGTCTTTTTAATTGTTTTCTGGACATTATCTTCTGGAACAACATTTTTTAATATTTGTTTTTCTTTTACAGTTTTACATTGCTTATAAGAAGTCTTCAAAGTCAATTCCAAAACTTCCGTTCTTGCTTTCAATTTTAAGTTATCTTTTTCAAGCTTCTGAATTTGTTTGTCTGTTGCAAGTTTTAACCGGTATAGTCTTTTTCTGTAGGTATGTACCAATTTTGTCAATTTTAGGTTTCTTTTTACAGCAGTCTTATAATTCTTCAACAATTTACTTTGGTTTCTCTTTTTTGGTTTCGTAGATATACTTTTTTCTTCCTGAACTTGAAGCTGTTTTTTCTTTTGTTTCTGCTTTCGTTTCTGATTTCTCCAAATTTTTCGTTGATTTTCCTTTTCTTTCTCCGTTAGCTCTTTAACTGATTTGCTTTTAGATTTTACATATTCAACGTGTTTTTTTTTTAATGCTTTCATATTTTTCTGGATTTTGTTTAAGTCGCTCGCGATACCTCTTCATTCTTTCTGCTGGTGTCAGAGCCATTTTTATAGTTTTTCGTTTTTATATTATCTACAACAAAATGATTATGTATGAATTTTTATTATTTATGCTATAACTGCACTGGTGGTTGTAGCAAGGTTTCTGACCAGAAAGGGCCTAAGGTAGTAAGTTTATGTATGTTAATTATTTAATAGCGCGGACAGAAAGTCGTAATATTTTAAGACCTTAGTGAAAAATATTTTAGTACAAATTTTACGTTACTGTAACGCGTCTTTACCCTTACACTGAGTTACAATTTGTTCCACTGAGTTACGAAATTTCTCAATGGAACGTAACGTATTGCTTAAGTATACAAAAACATAACTAAATAATCAATGTAACACTTATAATTCAACTTATTTAATGTTACTTTGGGACTAAACATACTAAATAACTAATTGCTTTCAAGCAAGTAGATAAAATCATGCAAATTACCTTAGAAAACTCCGTTTTTAAACGGAACAAAAAACGTAACGCTGCAACACGTCTCCTCGCCCGGCCGTTAGTTTTTGCTACTGACGCTCTTATTTCAAAATGGCTGACAAGTCGAGACTGTTTTTAAGTGTTGCATTTGAAAAAAAAAATCGTTTGGTAATTTTCGAAGTGAGAGTAAGAAAATAACGTAACTCAATAGGAATTTCCACCTGATTATGTTTTGTGTCCTAGAAATTAATTATAATTCATTTTATTTAATATTAAATTAAAGGAATGTGTGTTATTAAAATAGTTTTAAAATAATAATTCCTTTTTTTGGAGATATAGTACTCCACCATAAATTGAAACACAAAACAGTTTAAGATGAAACATTATGACCATTCTGTGGTGCTTGGTTGCTTCGGGAAGTACCTATGTCGCATAAACAGGGAGCCGGACGCCCGATGTCACCACTGCGTCGACTGGGAGGACACGGCGCGGCATACGCTGGCAGAGTGTGCCGCTTGGGAGGAGCCGCGCCGTGCCCTCATTTCAGGAGTAGGCAGTGACCTATCGCTGCCAGCCATGGTCGACTCCTTCGTGGTCCTATCCTTCTGCGAAACAGTCATGTCGCAGAAGGAGGCTGCGGAAAGGGAGCGGGAGATCTCTTCTATTCACCCTGCCCGCAGCAGGCGCACCGGGCGTCGGCGGAGGGCGGACAACGCCCTCTTCCAGCCCCCCTAAATGGGTCCAGGGGCGACGGACTCGGGGACATCCGTCGCCCCCCACATAGCAGGACCCGAGGTGGCGGCGCGTAGTGTTCGACGCGCACCCCCATTGGACGTCGCGGGGGGACTTTAACACCTCAATCCCCCCGCGAGCCTGAGGTAGCCCGCAATGTCGGACCGGCACCAGCCGGGGATCGCGGAAGTCGCATTAGATGCCATTTGAGCTGCTTCTTGATTGAATCCTACTACATCTTCAATAGCTGCTAAATGATAATTTGTCAGGCCCTTCCTGTTACGTCTCCTTATGTGCGGTGTAACTAACTGATTTACAACTTCACGCAAAAAAACTTTCCTTAGTACACACTTCTTCCGTTGGTTCCAAGTAGGATATAATTTTTTTCCATATAATTAGCGATGAAACTGATGCACATAAATGTAAAACAGATTCCAGCACTTTTATTACATGACACACGTCTAAGTACGGATACAAAATAATCGAAACTATGAGTGCTTATACCACAACTATTTCTATTATAAACAAATTCTTTGTGATTTATTATAATTACCCACTTACTGCGATATAATTCTGAGTACAATGTAAACAAACAGTCTACCTTCATACTCGAGTGCAACAACAAGTTACCTAATGTGTCCATCGGACACTTGTGGGTCGATAAGTTACTATTTTAGTTTATTGTTAATAAATGCTATACGATTCATATTATAAACATTATTATTACAGATTTAGAATCTTGAAACCTTGCAGATAGAATAGAGAAAGTGGTTTTTCGTAGAAATAAATACTTAACTTTTTATGAGTAAATGAACAAAAAATTGTATCCGCGAGACACTTGTGGGTTGTTAAGGGTTAAAGTAATCTCAGCACATAAGTTTTGTTAATTAATAGCTATGTTAATAGATATTAGCAAAAACTGTATGACGCTCTGTGATTGGTCGAAAACGGCGGGAAAGGTTTGAAATTGGTAAAGACTATAAAAGGGCTTGTAACCTAGTTTGGGGGGAATCCTTTACGCTAGCTGTCGAACGGTAAAGACATTCGGGTGTCTGTCGTAATATTAAGCTGCTAAGGAGATTCACCGCCGAGATAGTATACTGTAAAGTGGAAACTCTGGCCGGTAAGCCCAAGAGAGCTGGTACGTTGTAACGCGGAAGCTCTGGCCAAATATCATCCAGGGACTCTTGATACAACTGTTGTGAAAAATGGACTACCTATAAGGTTCATGTAAGTTAATTAATTATATTCTTGAATGTTGCTGTTAACTATGTTTTCCTATATGTGTTATAATATGCCTTATGTGTTAAATCGAATTAAGAATATTCGTGTTCTGTTTCATTCCATTGATAAAATATCCTTTGCTTTGAGAAATAGTCCAAGAGAATAATGTGATAAAATAATGTATACTCATTTTAAAATGTGTTGATAAAATACTTTAAAACAAGCTGCCATGGAGTATCTTGTCCTTTCTCTCCATGATGACCTAGTTTTGGAACGGACAAGTAGTTTTCTCTTTAACGTATTTAACGGACAAGCCTAATTTAAATAAATGCCTACTCTTGTCTTTCTGTGCTTTTCTTCATGAAATCCTTTCCCTACACACTATATTCGTAGATATTTCATACACAGTAAATAACTAGTAACCAGTCTGACACTCAAACTTGCTAATTATGTGGGTATCATTTACCTACACATATAGTCCTCTTACTCATAATCTGACACGCGCAATGCGCGCGGGTATAGTTAATAGCACCAACGTGATTTTTCAAGGTTTCTAGGTGCGCAATATTCTCTGCGCCACCAGAAGCAGTTTGCGCCAAGATCACTTCCTCTGTTTTGGATGTAGAACCTCCCATAATGGTGATTGGCAATTGGGGAAACCCACGGGACACTTATTTGCAGCTGAACTCTGGATAACAGCACACAGTCCGATAGTAACAGTCATTGTAGCTATCTTTTTATTACAATTAATACAAAGTTATTCACATTTACATTTTTACTTTTTGGGGGAGTGGAGAGTTAGGTTAGGGGTAATGAAAATCTGATTTTTGGGAATGAATTATGTCTAGGTGAATGAAAAATCACAAACACTTATTCAAATAAACATTTATTATTTAATAATTTTCAGAATCAACATAATTGCTGACTTATTACTGGCAATTGTTCATTGGTGAGTTCTACAGATTATTCTAATAAAATTAACGTAATTATCATGCAAAAGTCCAACCAACCCTTGCTGGTTTTAGCGTGGCTCTACTGCCGTAAAAGAAATAATATTTAGAAAGCATAATGAAAGCTTAAACCTAAATGGAAGACAATTCCCAATTCCCTACTGTTTTTCAAATAACTTATTACATCGAATAAAAAGTAAATCTTCGATACTGTCATCATTCATCGATAACCTGTACTGTGATACCACGAATTTTAAAGAAAAAAACAGTCTTTCGACACTCACTTGAGTCATTGGTGTGGCTAGTACGACAGTTGTTAATGTAGACTACATACAAATTTCAGCTTGACATAGGGATACAAATACGTAAGTAAGATTAAGTATATTTTTGTCAAATTTTATGTAGTTACCTACTTAACTTAAACCTACGTTTATGAACCTTTTTATCTGAAAAAAATGTAAAACTTATGTGACGCGATAAATATCTTTTTTGGTATAATGGCTTAATTTTTCGTCAGATCTTAACGGACAAATTGAGTATTGTGTATCTTTATCTGCACTATACGAAACCTCAACAAAAATAGTGACGTATTCTTACTTACGCCTTTATCGCACCGGGACACATAGGAGTATTTGACATAAAAAACCGGACAAAATTATTTTATATTTTATTTTACTATTTTATGAAATAAAAGTCAATAATTCATCATAATTAGGCATTTATTTAAAAAGAAAAACAATTTAAAAAAATGTTACTAATCTAAGAGAGATTTACTCTTAAAACAGGATTTGTTTTCAAGAGGATAATCATGAGGGGACCGAATCAATCAGAATCACTGTCTCCGAGTTCACAGGTGATTTGATCCTCACCATCTTCGTCGTCGGAACTGTCACAATTCAGTGTTTTCGTGAGAAGCATACTAATAGCTTCCTGGGAAAAGGACTTGCTTTTCTTCTTCCGTTTTATTCTGTTGCAGCTGATAAAGGGATCAGATGTCAGCAACAACCTATTTAAAATATCTGTGTTGCAGTCCACTCTTGAAAATTTTCTTGCAAAGTCTACGCGATATTTACGGAAATGTTTGTTCCGGGCTTCAGCAGCCTCCTCTGATCGCTGTCCGATAGGTACAATGTGACTTGATATAACTTGTGCGCCATGCATCAGAATCTTGTGAACTGAAGGTGACATGGGATGCCAACCATACAGTTCCACGTACAGTTTGGCAGTTGTGTGAGCAAAGTCATCGAATTTCGCAGGATCAATATCATATCCGCTTGATATCACTTCAAGAATGATTTGGAACCTTTTTATTAAATCTATATTTATTCCAGTAATCCGAGATGAGCATTCAGGATTGTCAAAAAATCTTCTTGACGTATTTCTGTCGTTACTATTGCCGTAACCGACTTTGGGTATGTCAACAAGAAGGCCCATCTCTTCTTTGAAGCTTTTTTGTACCTTCTGTTTTGTTTCCTTCAAAACATTTTTGTCTTCTGCCGCTCGGGCTTGCCACTTCTGTAAGGGCAATTTATACGCCAGGTGCAACAATAGCTCGAAGAAACGAATTCTCGCGTGCAGAATGGAGAGTCCGAATTTCAGAGACTCTTCACAAACATTACTTCTTTCAAGCTTGTTGAAGTCCTTAGATGTCTGTCCACATATATAGCATCTCATCGTTGAAGCCGTATCAGTCGCGGCATTGCACACCTTTCCATCGACCATTGTGAGCAAAAGGGTGTGATTTATTTTAACGGAATCTTCCATACCAGTTGTTTCTTTGAGATTCCTTGCTTGTTCTTCAATATAGGTGATTTCTTCCTTTGTTTCGTGAATGAACCGAGCCCGGATAGGACGACAGAATCTCACTGAAGAAGGCACTGGATTTTGCCATACAATTTTTCTTGTCTCTCCATTAATAGAAACAATCATTCTCACAGGTACAAGAGAACTTAAAAATATATTGGCATCATCGTCGCCAGTGTTGGCAAATGTCTGCTTAAACTGTGTCTAACTAGATCCATCACAGCCCCATTTTGATATTAAGGTAAGATGTTGCTTCTCAAACTCTGATAATGTATCAATCACTTCTTTTAAATACTGAAGTAGTCGCAAAGCCGTATGGTCCAGCAAAGCTTGAAGTTCCACTTCAAAGCTAGTTTCAGTAACTTTTATGCTAATTTCGGCGGGATAACACTCCTTTTTCACTTTTTGTAAAAGCGAATAGCAAGGATAAATTTCTTTTCGGCCACCTTGTATTAATTCCCACTGCCCTCTTGTAAAATTACCTTCTACAAATAACGCTAATGCTTCTTGTGGTGTGTATTTTCTCGCGATTGGTACTTTTTTAGCTGACGATATTACTTTTCGGAACTTTTTAGCTCTGGTAGGCGTTGACGTTATTTCTTTCATAATCTTAGACGCATCAACATTTCCCGAAGTACCTTGACTCACGCTTGCAGCGTACGTCAATTCCTCAACAGGTACCCGGTCCCATAAATCTTTTGTTCTTCGACGCTTGCTTCGATCACACAATTCTCCGAATTCTTTTGTTGGTCGGCCTGCTTTGTGGGTCCAAGTAGGTAGTTCCAGTGATACATTAAGCCATTCCATATTGTTTTCTACGAATCTCTTATCAGTATTACGGGCTGCCGACCATCTTTCTTTGAAACTGGTCTTGAAATATTTCAAAGAACGGGTAAGAACACTTGTTTCTGCGGGTGGACATGAAGTTAGTTGCGCAAGTCTTTCTTCTAACATCGAAATTTTTTCTTCAATCTTCTTCCCTTTGAACTCTTTTAGTATAAAGCTCTATTCTGGTGATTTTTTTCACTCTTTCCGAAGGATCTATAACAAAAGAAAGCAAAAAATTAGTTTTGTCAATATAATTATAATCTTCCCCATATAGTTTGAACTACTATAAAAAAATATGGGGTACGTTGGGGGGACTTTTTATTCGTGTTTCTACTTTCTTAGAGTCTAGATTTTATGCCCACATAAAAATTTTGAGGCGACAAGGCGCGACACATAAACAAAAACACTAATGTATTTCAAATTTCTTTAAAAAACAAGTAAAAAAAGTGCTGCTGTTTATTGATGGCTATACAAATAGAAAATTTGGAAGAAACGTAATAAAATATACTTCAGTATATAGTACTAACCTTCTATATCCATATCCGAATAGTTAATCTCCTGTTGTTTGCTACACGAAGCCATTTTAGCACAGAAAACTGATAAACACAAACGAGAGCGCCGAGAACAAAGACACGCGTACAGTAGGATGACTGAGTTCCGACTGAGACGTTGTGGCACATGCGCGGGAGTTGAGGGTTGGGGGTCTGCCTTTTGATAAACCGGTTATCGTAGGTAAAGAAACATGTATTTTGGGTGCGGTTGGATTAACATCAGTATTTTCAAATTTGACCGGTTTTTTAAGTGAAATACTCCTACGTGCGGGAGTGCGATTTATATTGTTTAATTTAGTTATTTTTATAGTTAAATTATCGTCCTTTTATATTACTTTCACATCTCTAGTTTCATAAGTTGGCAACACTGCTGCCTGTATTTTTTACTTAGAAAATTTGTCTTTGTCATAGCGCACGTTGTGCTCCTTTAAATATTGAAATAAAAGTTTAAAACTTATAAAATTAACGCATTTCATTTCGAACATGCGTAGTGGTCCTTCGAAATCGTGGTACAGTAACTTCAGCGTCTTTGGAGAAGCGATTTTGTTCGGGCCGCGTTGCCCCGGCGGAGCAGCACCCTGTTTATAGTTTGGGTAAAAATCCCGACTTTGCATCAGTTCCAGCCTTTCATCAACCTGAAATCGCCAGTTGTGAGCGATTTTCATCACCAAGGTGGTAAATTCCAGAAAATCTACATTTATTCTACTCGGAGGTAGATACTTCCATTGTAATGGTCGTTGAATAGGTAATACCTACTCAAAGAAAAAGTTTGACATCCGCCAACGAAGTGTCAGTTGACATTGACAATATTACTCTACGAAGTGACTCTCGCCACAGTGTGCTTTTCGGTAACACGTGTGTTCAGAATTTTGGCTGTTTTTCGGTGATATTGTGTTTACTGTGACTTGTTATTGTGTTTGTCTTTGTGCTGTACCGTTGTTACCTGCTACCATGTTTGTTTTGTGTTTGTTTTTTTTACTTTATTGATTACCATTATTCATATTCAATATGAATATGGATAAGAATAAACACAAACCCAGGCTTTTCCCAGTTTAATCCAAGTCCCATACCCAACCCATTAAGCTAGTTTGCAGATGTGGTGTGTAATCTGGAGTCCCAAATCCTCATCTCAGTCTAACATCCGTAAATGTCCTGGTAACGAAGATGTATCCAATCGTCCTACCAAACAACCGAAAACTCATATAGGTCGTGTAAGGTACTCAGTAACAGATAAAGGACCTTTTATCGTTCATTTTTCCCGTCAAGAAGCCCAAACAAATTCTCCAACTACTCTACATCCAATTTCATTCGGGCGCTTTTTGGCAAACCAAAATATTTCTAATATAACTTTAGTGAAGCGAGTTGGTAGAAACCGTGTCTCAGTTGAGTTTGCATCCCCTCAGGATGCAAACGCCTTTATTTCAAATAATGTTTTAGAGACAAATTTATATGAGGCTGTAATTCCGTCTTTTAACCCGTATAATAACCCGTATGGGTGTTGTAAGTGGCATTCCTACTGAGTTCTCAGAAGAGGAAGTTCTGTCATTTTTAAAAGTTCCAGTAGGCTGTGGCCCAATACTAAAAGTTAGTCGATTGAACAGAAAGGTTAACAAAGACGGTTTAACTGAATACAGGCCCACTGAAACTTGTGTCATCACATTTGATGGCCAAGTTTTACCGAAACAAATTTTCTGTTTTTACACACCATTATCTGTATAGATAGATAATATAGAGGCTCATAGCTAATAGATAGATAATAGATAGATAATATAGAGGCTCATAGCATACGATCTGGTGTCATCTTTACGGATTCGCTTAGTTGCTTGCAAGCCTTGGAGCAGAGTCCTTTCAAGAATAAATTGCATAGTCCAATCCTGCTTCAAATCAAAAAGTCTCTTTTCTCTTGTGCAAAGAATCACAAAACCGTTCACTTGGTTTGGATTCCGAGTCATTGCGGTATAAAAGGAAACGAATATGTTGACGACTTTGCTAAGGATGCTGTTACGTCCCAAGCCGTTGCGTTAACCTTAAATATTTTCAATGCCAGGGCTACGATTTGCTGAATCTTCCAAAAAAGAGCGTGCTAACCTCATGGCAGGTGCAGTGGCAAAATTCAAGTAAACGGAAAGGTGCCTTTTATCACGCAATACAGTCTAAGGTTACACCCAAGCCTTGGTTTTACCCTTACAAAAAAATATCCAAGAAAGTGATATCGATTCTTTGCCGTCTCCGTATAGGCCATTGTTGTTGTCCGGTTTTCCTTCACAAAATCCGGGTCAGAGACACATCGCTCTGCGAATGTGGGTTGGATGAAGGTACTTTGGAGCACATTTTTTTTAACTGCTCCAATAATAACCCAGCCTATGACTTGTATAGTCATCTCCCTAAATTAAATATCCCTGTCCCTACTAATTTTCCATCCCTACTAACATACTCTTCCCCAAAGCTCTTCGGGGCTTTGATGTTTTTTATCCGCATCAATGACCTCAAATTATGATGATTTTTGTGTGGTTTGTGTTAATGTACGAGTATGTACATATTTAATAATTTAACTAACAATATTTCTATTTGTTTGTTTCAGTGTACTAATACTCGTCAACAAGTTTCACACTAAATCCAGTAATTAATTATTTTATCAACAAATTAGATATTGTCTTTTTATTTTTTTTTAACTGCACGTGTTCTCAACACATTGACATTGGCCGTAGACAGATAATAAGGGTAGATATGCTCATAGACTAATAATAATTACGAAAGTAAGATGACGCATATGTGAAAATGTGTATGTGTGAGCAGGACATAGCATAAGTTTTCTATGTCTATTTGCTTATCGGTTTTTTGGTTTGCCATCACTAGTCATGGATGGCAGACAAGTTTTGGTGTAAAAGGATTTTCGTTGATAATAACTGTGAAATACTTATTTCGTGTAATTTGTGATTTAATTGATATTCCAAAAGGTAATATTTAGTGTCACTACACACTAATGGTGAATTGTTGTATATATGGCTGTAAAAGCCGTAGCGAACGAAATCAACCAAACATAACCTTTCATCGATAAGCAGCATTTTTTATCTATTACAGCAAGTAAATCAAAGGATTATTGTATTCATGACTATTTTCTGTCAATAATAAGCAACATTTATCGGTACATCTAAAAAGACGATAAAATCCTAACTTGTTTTTTGCTCTAACCGACCAAAGTGTGAGGCATTTTATGTTAGTTTGTTATCTCTGTTACTAAGTGTCATTTGTCAATAGTCGGATAATAACTTGACGGGGTTACCAGCACTTGGTTTTTATTACCACTAAACGTATTGAAATATTTAAAAAAAATATAACAAATTGTATTGAAATATTAACCGAGGACTGTGGTATTGAAATTATCTCACTAACTTTCGATGGATGCCGACAAATTTTTCTATGGCGAAAGTTTTAGGTTGTAAATTAGATGGTGATGACAGTGATCCTTCCTTCATCGTCGGTACTAATAATATTGTTATATTTCCAGACCCTTCACACATGCTGAAGTTAGTTAGGAATACCTTAGGAGAAAAGGGGCCAATAACAGATCCACAAGGCCGTGTTGTATCATGGGAATACGTAAAATTACTGGTAGAGCTCCAAGACAACGAAGGATTGCATTTAGGTAACAAATTAAATAAATCACACATATATTTTTACAAACAAATAATGAAGGTCAAGTTGGCAGATCAAGTAATGAGTAAATCCGTTGCAAATGCTATTGAATTTTGTAATAAAGAACTCAACATTGACAAATTTAGGAACTCTGCTGGTACTGTTGATTTTATTCGAAAAATTAATAATCTGTTTGATATCCTGAATTCTAGAAATTAGAAAGCTTATACTTACAAAAAACCACTTTCTGTCAAAAATTTCACGTACATCAAACCATTTTTAGATGAAATAATTTTATACTTAAACAAATTAAAATTGGGAGATAGAAATATAATGTCATCCAATAGAAAAACTGGATTTTTGGGCTTCCTAATTTGTATTAAGAGTGTTTTATTTGTACGAAACTCAAGTGATAAATAATAACCTTCAGTTTTTAAGTACTTACAAACTAAGTCAAGATCACTTGGAGTATTTTTTAGTGCCATTCGAGCCAAAGGAGGGTTTAACAAAAACCCTTCTGCTAGACAATTAAAGTCGGCATTTAAAAGAATTTTAGTTCATGGTGAAACACATTACGTCAGGAAATTGTATTCAGTTGCAACATATAAATATTTTAACATTGACGAGACCAGAAATAGCAATTAACAAAACATCAGAAAAAAATATATTGATTGATAATGTCGCCGAAAGTAGTAATTCAGAATATTTTGATGAAGTTTTAATGAAGGATCACGATTACTTAACTGATCCAAGTATATTAACCAAATTTTCTGAACATATAATAGTATATATTGCTGGATTTGTTGTAAGCAAACTGAAAAAAGAGCTTCAGTGCGAGGACTGTGTGTCTGCTATTATATCACACTCTAAATACGCCAGTCATTTTTTTTTTTTTTGAGGGTGGGAAATCATCAAATAACTTAACTCTTACTGACTAAAACCCACCCGTATTCCTTCTTGTTGCCTGTGTTGCGGGGGCCTCGGTGACCCATAAGTACCTTCCCGCGACCCCGGCAGGCATCGGCCCTAGTGGACCCCTACTATGTGCTGACGACATCTCTTTGAGGCGCGCGTGGAATACAACGCGCCGTCGACCCGGGCCTGGTCCTTACCGGATGGTGAGCTACCCATTGCTCACCGTCCGCAAGCCCGCGCCTACGGTGGCCGGAAATCCGCCCGGGATTCCCGACGCCCTGGGCGTCTCCTGCGGCGGCTAGGGGCGAGAGGGCGCGAAACTTGCCTTTCCCTCAACCGTCCCGCCTCCTCCTTCGCGAGCATTACTGCTTCGCAGAAGGAGGTGACGGCTGCCCATGCCCTCTCGCTCCGTACCATGGCCTGAACCAGGGCCGGACGCGAGAGGTCAATGCCGCCGATCGCCTCCACGAGGACACGGCGGTGCTCTGCCCAAGCTGGGCAGACCTCCACCGTATGCCCGTGTCCACCGTGTCCTCCAGGCGATCCACACAGTGGTGACACCCGGACGTTTCCTCCCGCCTTATCCGACACAGGAACCTCCCGAAGCTGCCGTGTCCGGTGAGGACCTGCGTCAGGCGGAAGGTGAGGACGCCGTGGCGCCTCTCCTCAAAGAGGGGACTTATCGCCGCAATCGTGGCGTGCCCAGCACTGGGTTGCGACAACCGTACTGCGGAGACAAACGCACAGCGGACGGAGCTCCGTCCGCTGTGCCGCGATTTCTCGCGGCAGCGGACTTACGCCCCGGCGTTTCGCCTCCTCGCGCCACTCCCATACGTGCGCGAGGACTTTTGCCTCCAGATCCCATGGCGGCAATCCGGCAAGGAGGCTCGCTGCCTCACAGGAGACCGTGCGGTATCCTCGGACCATCCGGATGGCCATGACCCTTTGGGCCGCGCTCAACCGGCGGGCTGGCCGCAGCGCCAGAGAGTGCGCCCATACAGGAGCCCCGTAGAGGGCCATGGACTGCACGACCCCTGCGTAGAGCCTCCGGCAGGAGGCGTTTGGACCCCCTAGATTGGGCAGGAGCCGCTTCAATGCAGCGCCCGCCCGCTCCAGTTTGGGAGCCAAACGTCGGAAATGTTCCACGAAGTTCCACCGGCTGTCGAGGACGAGTCCTAGGTACTTCATCGTCGACTCGACGCCGATAGAAACCCCTCCTACCGTTATTTGGGACCCCAACGGTGGCGCGTTCCGAGGACCATGAAAACACATGGCCTCGGACTTGTGCAGGGCCACCTCGAGTGCCAATTGCCGGATCCTTTCGACGATTGTCGCAACCCCGTGTGCCGCTAATTCGGCCGCCGCCTGATGCGACCTCCCCTGCGCCAGGACTAACGTGTCGTCAGCGTAGCACACTACGCTGACGCCGCTAGGGAGGTCGGCGCGCAGCACCCAGTCGTATCCAATGTCCCACAGATGCGGCCCCAGAACCGATCCCTGTGGGACACCGCACGACATCTCTTGCCGGTTCCACACTCCCTGGTGACCGGGGTAGATGACGGCCCTGTCCGTCAAATAGGCCTCGACCACACGACAGAGGTAGGTTGGCATCCGGTGATACCGGAGTGCCTCCCTGATGCAACTCCAGGGTAGGGTATTGAAGGCATTGGCGATGTCTAGAGACACCGCCAAGACGACCCCACCCTGGGCAACAGCATTCCCCGTCGTCAGGGCTCGCACACGCATGATGGCGTCCACCGTAGAGCGCCCTCTGCGGAAACCAAACTGGCTCTCCGCCAAATCCGGCCCCACCTGCACCAGCTGGCTGACGAGGCGGTCTGCAATGACTCTTTCAAAGAGCTTGCCCACCTCGTCGAGCAGCACGATGGGCCGATAAGCGGACGGAGAGTCCGCAGGGCGCCCTGCCTTCTTTATGAGGACCAGTTTCCCCGTTTTCCAACGAAGCGGGAACTGGCCCCTCTCCAAGCATGCGCTTAGGAGCCCCCTAAGTCGAGGTCCGAGAGCCTCCAAGGCCAGGACCCAGGCCTTCCCAGGTAAGCCGTCGGGTCCTGGGGCGGTATTTTTGGCATTAAGCCCGCGTACCGCCGCTCTCATTTCTCCCTCGGTCACCTCCGGAGCATCGTCGTCGTCGTCGGCGGTGTGGTCCGCATCAGGCACCGCAGTAGGCGAAGCCATAGGCGGGGAGGAGTGTTCCCCTCGCGAAGGGAACAGAGCGCTCACCACGTCCTCCACAAGCTGGGGCCGGAGACTCTGCGTTAGCGAGGGAGCCCATGGGCGGAGTTTGTCCCGCACCACCTTGTACGGGCGTCCCCACGAGTCCCTGTCCAGAGTCCCCAGCGACTCCTCGCGGGCCAAACCCCTGGCCCGCAGGATCTCCGCTTGGAGGGCGGTCTTCGCCGCTCTGTACCCCTCATACAGCTCCGCCTGAATGGCTTCCGTATCCGGAGGTTTGATACGGAGCCTGCGGTGCCTGGTGTACCGGCGTCGCGCAGCCACGCACGCAGTGCGCAGAGCCGTCAGCTCCTGCGACCACCAGTACACCTGGCGCGAGGCACGTCCAGGCTGGACCCGGGGCATTGCCACGTCACAAATGTCGGACATGGCCTCCCGGAACCACTCCGCCTCGTCGTTGATGTCAGCAGGCCTGTCCGGTGGTGACACCCAGGCCTGCACGATCGAGGCTTCCAGGAGGAGCTCCCGGTCCAGCTGCTTCAGCGCCCACCGCGGACCACTCGGGGCCCGTCGGACCGGCGCGTCCGAGGTCTGGGCGGAGACGTCGAACCGGATATACCGGTGATCGGAATAGGTCTCCACCCCCTCCATGACGCGCCAGTCAACTACACGCGGCGACAGAGCGGGGCTGGCGAACGAGATATCCACCACTGATTCACCCCGCATCCGCACACACGTGGGGACAGAACCCCGGTTTAGAACGACCAGGCCTGTCTCCAGAGCCCAGTCCTCTACCATCCTGCCCCGTGTGTCCGTTAACCGGGAACCCCAAGCCAAATTCTTGGCATTGAAGTCCCCGAGGACGACCACGGGGAGGGAACCAAACCCGACGACGACGTCTCTCAACTCCGCAAGGGAGTTGTGGAACTCGGCAAGAGTTCGGTTCGGAGAGAAGTAGACCCCTACCACGACAATCTCCCCGAACCGTGCTGCTACGCAGCCCCGTCCTCTCTTGACGGCCTCGAGGGACGGGGTACCGGCGGCGGCCGACGAAATTAGGGTCACTGAGCCGCTCAGGTCCTCCACCCAGTCATACCTGGGCGGGACAAAGTACGGCTCAGCGACCACGGCGATGTTAATCGACCACTGCGCCATGCTCTGGAGCAACAGATCCTGAGCGGCGGCGCAGTGGTTGATGTTCGCCTGGAGGAGGCGTAATGGGGCCATTAATGGCACTCCATGTCAGCCCCCTCTTGGGCCTCCTTCCCAGCCCCCTGAGAGGGGCCTGCCGCAGCGGCCACGGTGGCGACGGCGACGACGGCGGTGTTGGAGGCGGCAGCGGCGGTGGCAGTGGTGGCGGCTGCGGCGGTGACGGCGGTGGCAGAGGGCTTGCCTCTGGCCCTGGCTTTGGTGGGTGGGGCGCAGGACTTGCCCCCCATCCGGTGCTCGGCCGGCTTGCCAGCCGCCGCACATACGGCACAGTGCGGCGTGGCATTGCACGAGCCGGCCCTGTGCCCGGGCAGACCGCAGCGGTAGCAAAGACCGCTGCGGTCCACCTCCGAGGTGCAATTCGCTTGCACGTGGTTGCCCACCTGGCAGCGGAAGCACCTCAGAGATCTGGGTTCCAGCAGTTTGACCCGCGCGGAAACCCAGCCCACCAAAAGCCGTTGGCCCTCCCCGGTGACTTTTCTGGCCGCCGACACGGGGCAGCTCACCATAACGGTTTGCAGCCCCGTGGAGTCAGGACGGATGATGCCAGCCTTCACCTGCTCGGCAGAGCACCCCCCGGTCCTAACCACTGCGGCGACCACCTTCTCTTCAGTCGCGGAGTCGTCCAGGCCCGTGATGCGCATGCTAGCGCATTTGGTGGGCCTGGACACTCGGACCTCGTCCGCATTTAGTGACGCCCTAAGCCTTTCGGCCAGGGCGTCAGCGGCCGGGCCACTGGCCCTACCGGGGACCTCCACCATTCGGGCCCCAGTCGCCGTCACCTTCATTTTGAGGCCTTTTGCTGCGCCAAGCTCCTCCAGGCGCACCGCCTCACCCACCTTCGCCATCACCGTCCTATAGGACACGCCCTTCTTCTCCGCATCCGGCTGTAGTGTGATCACTACAGCTGCGGAATTCGGGGCGCGGAGCCTAGCCGCGGCGGTTCGCTCCTTGCGCCGCTGCCACCTCTCCCTCTTTTTTGCCGCCCTTTT
Organism: Atethmia centrago; assembly: GCA_905333075.3. Lineage (NCBI taxonomy): Eukaryota > Metazoa > Arthropoda > Insecta > Lepidoptera > Noctuidae > Atethmia > Atethmia centrago. The sequence continues at coordinate 20,059,556 of HG995368.1, forward strand.
CGCCTTAGCCGCCTTCCTCTTCTCACCGGCTACTTGCCATTCGGCATCAGCCGGAAGAGATTTAGGAGGAAAATACGCCAGTCTACAGTTACAAAAAGACAAAGGTGGACTATGTTACCCCTCAAAATATGTTGTAAAAAATTGTGAAATTGCTGAGGAAATATTTCGTAAAAATCGAGATCTTCATAAAAAAAATATTCTTCTTGTGCTCATGCAGGAAAGTCTTAAACGATGTTTGGGTTTGACGTTATTTTATCACATATCACACTTTGATAGCCAAACTTTTCTTGACTGTCACTATTCGCTCTTAATTAAGGCTATACGTTTAAAATATCTCACAGTTCGAATTCATTATGCAACTAAAAAGCTTTCAGAAAAAAGTGATGAGGTCAGAATTTTTTATAATAAATTAGTTTTATTTAAAGGTCAATAGTATCCAATTAACTTGCATAAAAAGTAATTAGACTCGGTCGTTTTTTCGTACTAAGATCATCTTTTTTGTCATTCAAAGTTTTAATATTAAACTATACTATCCACAGTTTTTTTTATTGCATCTATAAAATTAGAGCAAGTCTACGCACGCGAACTGAATGCATTCGGGGCCTGAGATAAATCGCGTAAATAAATGTATTAATTGCGATTTATCTAACTAAGCTATTGACATTTTGAGGTGAAAATAAATATATCTTAAATTGTAACAAAATAACAATTAGAAATCATTTGTTTCCGCGCTTCACCTTCACCCCGGACGCATTCGTTCACGCGCGTCTTGTTTTTATTTGCCACACTACTATTATCTAATTATCTTTTAGGCGCTGAAAGCACTCTTGGTTGTAACGTTTTGCTATGTGAACCTGAAATATCTAAATAAATATCTGCAGTTTCATTCAAAAATGCATGAAACTGATGTTTTTATTTGCTATTTCAGAGTTGGTCATAGTTATAAATACGCCACTCCTTGAAAGGTTAACCTTTGAGGGAGTGGCGAATTTATAACTATGATGACAATGAATGAAGGAAAGAAATTCTCGAATAAATACCAGATTACCCACACGATATGCAATATTAATTGCACATAGCTGTAGTAATTAGGTACATTACTACAGCTATGTGCAATTAATATTGCCATACTTAGACTTTCGAACTATCGCTATCTCATACTGCATACGCTGAGGACTTGTCTAACCCTTATTATCTGTCTACGACATTGGCAGAATTGTCGACATCGGCACCATTGCCATAGAGAAAAATAGAATAGAGTACTCTACGTCAATGGCCGACCTAATGAAACTTAAAATTACGCGTTCGCAGTACAAAGGAACATTAAACACGTGTGGAAAACTTTGCCAGTGATCCAACTATTATAAGTTCAGCAACAATTGAAATTTTAGAAGCCCGCAAGGACAAATTAAATTCTGTTTTTAATCAATACAAAAGTGTACGATTGTATATTTTAAGCCTGGATCCTGAGGATTCTGAAGATGTTGGTGCATTTGAAGAAAAGTTTTGTACAACTCTTGCCATTCTAAATGAAAATATAATTGTGGATCCACACAGCCCGGCGCACAGTGGTTTCGCGCCCTAAGAGAGGCGGTCATAGGGTTTCGCGAAGGTAATGACTGTCGTTATCAATACTAAATATTATCATTATGCTTTTTTGTAATACTTCATATTATAATAAAATGAAAAAACCGAATTAAAGTTAAAATACTTATTTTATTAGAATAAATAATGCATTTATTGTACTTGACGAAATACTTACTAAAATACAATAAAGGAATTGGAACTTAATAACTAATAAACTTGAATATATACATTTTTATAATAAAAATAAAGTAAATACCTAATTATTACCTAACTACAAATACAGAAATGGACAAAAATATATTATTTACATGTTAATAGTTACGTAATAGGAGCTGTATCTAAAATAATTTAAATCTAGTGTTTATTATATAACTATATACATTTTATTCTATACCGACAACAAATTCAACACCTCTTTAGATAGAATAGACTTCTTCTTCCGTGGTAACCATCTCAAACCAGAAATATAAGGATCCGAATTAAGAAGAAGTCTATGTATCAAGTCGGTGTTTGTGACAACCCGGGACATTTTCCTCGTGTTGTCACGCCTAAACTGTTTAACTGACTTATTTCAAGATTCGGCGGCCTCTTCCGAAAGCTCACCTATTGACAATAATGCGTGGTCAATTACTTCCGAACCATGAATGAGGACCTTATGTACAGACGAGGGCAGGTTGTACCATGGATAGGTAGCAACAAGCTTACGTGCTGTGTCTAGAGCATACTCTTTAATAGCCACGTTATTAATTTTGTATCTCGACGAAAGACACTGCAGCAGATTATGACATCTGTCAATAAGGTCTTTGTCTAATCCAGTAATTTCCGCTGAAATAGCTGAATTAGAAAAAAACCTTCTGGCAGTGTTTCCATCGTTGGATGTGCCACTTCCTCCACTTCGCAATTTGTCGACTATTAGACCAAGTCGTTGCCTAAACTGTTGCTGGACATGTTGTTTTTTTCTGTGCAAGAAGACCTTTATCGTCTGAAGAACGCGCCTGCCATTTTTTGAAATCTAATCTATAGGTAACGTGAATAAAATATTCAAAGAATCGGATATGCGAGTGAAGAGGAGATAGTCCAAATTGATATTTACTACTGTCTACAGTTTTGCTACATGATTTATCTATATCATTCATGTCTTTTGGAGTTAAACCACAAATATAGCACCTACTACAAGATGTATCACTCAGAGCACTGCACACTTTACCATCAACCATGGTTAATTGTAAAGAATGCCGCACCTTTATTTCACATCCATTGTGAGTGAAAGATGATAGCTGTAAACTGTCAATTTTAGCCTTGAAATAAGCTTCTTCTTGCACGGAAAGGTCTTTCGATTCTTTGGCAAATTGGAATCGAATAGGCCTACAATACCTGGTGGAGGAAGGGCGCGGGTTTTTCCAAACTATTTGGTCTGGGTCGGAAGTATTTGACTTACAAACTAATTGGAGAGGACAATATGAAGTTTAGTAAGAAACTTACTGCCATCACCAGCACCTCGATACCAGAATCACCAAAACACTGTTTATATTCGCTTTGCCCCGTACTCCCATCGAAACCCCATTTTCCAATTAAAACAAATTCTTTATTAAGGTCAATATTATTTAAAACGTGTTTTTGGGATTCTAGTATCCGGCATGCAGTATGATCTAACAATGATTGTAATTCTACTTCAGCCGATGATTCCGTGATAAACTCTTGCGATGGATAACACCGCTTCTTAGCTTCCAACACTTTTGGATAAGATGGTAATGCATTCGGTGATTTTGCATTAATGAACTCTTTCATCATAAGATACTGATGTTTAGTCAGTTTAGTCTCAGTTATGAGAGACAAGACTTCCTCAGTGTTGAAATTTAAAGAAGCGTAAGCGGCGTCAGATGGACTTGAATCATCCAACAAATAATTGATCGCGGAACTGTCTACTTTACTTAACTCTGCAAGCCTGCGGCGTTTTGATCTCTTGCTACACTCTTCGAAGTCCTTCCTGTGCTGATGCTGTTGAGTGCTCGTCGAAGCCTCTGCTGCTGGCCGTTGAGTGTCGTGGATCCCTGCTGCTGCACAATTTGACAGAACGCAAACTTCAATTTCGTTCAGCCAGTCTCCGTACTTAGATACCATGCGAGATTGATTGCGAGAGACTTGCTTCCAAATAGCTACAAATCTAGTACAAAGATTAGCAAATCTTTTTTCTAAGTCATCAGCAACCAAATTCTCAACGTCAGGCAGTAACTGTATCGGGGCTTGAAAAACTCGACGCCACCGTTGCAGTTCGGAATTGCTGTCCTTCATAGACAGCCAAGTATCTAGTACAAGCATTCTTTTAAAAGAACACTCAATACTAGTACCTAAAACAAAACAACAAACAGTTAAATGCGGATCAAAACAATACATATTTCGTAGCAAGTGCTACGCGCCCAGCCGCTCGGCGTAGACCCTGGCTGCACCTTACAGATGCAGCATGCCGCAAGTACTTTTTCTTCTAGTAGTAGAGATTTTAAGCGATATTTTTATACCTAATTCAATGGCACAAGTAGATACAAACATAAGTAAAAGCTTCAATATAAAAAAAAAATACAGAAATAAATACGCAAGAAATGCTGCGACATAGCACTCTATTTAAAAAAAATGGTGTATTAAAAATGCAAAATAGTAAAGTAAATTAATAATACATACCTGTAACTTGAATGTCCATTGCAAAATAACAGGTCACAAACAAGTTCGATCTTGAAAACACGCGTCGCGTCTTAGGGTAATTAGCGCTTGGTGATAACACGGTTGATGACTAATTACATGTGTTTACTTCCGATGCCAAAAAAGGAATGTTGCGAACAATAGATTGCAAAACCTTTTATACCCTCAGGTAGTATGACAACTAGTGGGTAACTGAACCAGATATAATGGCTTAGCTCAGTCATTGCCATTGGAAGCCTATGACCTACTAACGGGACCACAGTGCGGCGGCACTGCCGGCGGATTGACGACAAGCAAAGCCGTAAGCGCCGCCAGCAAGCACGGCTGTGAATCGATATTCTCAGTTGTCTTGTGACTTTCGGTGAAGTAAGAAGCGTAAGCAGATCACAGAACATATTTACTCAAGAGAAGAATAACAAGCGCATACAAAAGAAATGAGACAGGAACACACGCCATCTAGTGAGGCCCCCCCTAAAAACTTGACAAACCCAAATTAGGCGGGAAATGAATCTTGTGTGTGTACCTATATATTATACTTATGTATAGTATGGTTATACTTTCGAACTTGGGGGATTCAGCTTTGTTTACCGACACGTAGTCTGCAATTTGAAATTTTCCTTAAAGCAGAGCAGATTAAAACAGAACCATTTCAAATTTGTAGTCTAACTGTGTCGGACCAACGGCAGTAACAGTACTAATATATTTCAATAATTGGTTATGATTATATTATACCTGTAAAAAGGTATTATTGAAATATAATTGTAAACATTTTCAATAATAAAATAAATCAATTTAAGATACATATTTATTTCAGTAACAGAATAATCAGTAGACACTCATGAGTTGTATCAAAATCATAACAAAATCGTTTAATAGCTTGATCAAGAAATAAACATATGAAATGGTTATTTACTTTTACAAACAAGACTACTTGTAATTTGAAAAAATAATCCAGTGACTGTTGTGAAAACAGTTCATCAGCTTATTATGTTTAATAAAAGCGTCTTTTTCCATTCTATACGTATTTTCGATAATATTGACAAAGTTACAAACGGCTTCTCCTATTATAATCTCCTAAATACCACCTATCTCCTAATATGGTATTTAGGTGATTTATTACTACGGCGAAGCAAAAACGAGGGTTATCATCTCAATGTCAAATAGTGTTATAATCAGGTACATTATATAGTTATGAATGATACAATGGTCATCGAAAACACATAGAACAAACTTACATGAGTAGTGAGACTTGTTTTAACATTAAACTGTGTTCGAATTATCCTGAATTTCATATCCATAGGAGACACATTTTTTTGGTCAAATTGCGAAAAGATAGAAAAATGGATGGAGTAAGCAAACATATTCACAATGATTTCATGTTTCGTGTCCCGACGATAAATCTGTGCCTATAATGAGTTTGGTATGAAATAATTTCATCATTGTTAACAAAATTTTATGTTAAAACAATCTTATTAGTCTTGTAAGTCTGTTAAAATCAGTTTGAAATCAGCATGTCTCGGTAATTTTGTATATAAATTGCACCTTAGTTGATTTTTTTCATGGTTTACTTGTGTTGAAGAATATCAATTTTTTTCTTTAGAGTAGCCATATTTGTTTCTTGTGCGAACTGTCGATTTTTTAATACACAAAATCTTTTATGCATATATAAAAGACGCTATTTATTACATAAGCAACATTGATTTGTGCCTCTGTCGTCCCACTATCTTGTCCCACATTCCAAAGAATTCCTCGTTCGTCCCACTTGAGTTTTAAAGTCACCACTCGTCCCACATTCCTGGCAAATTCAAAGTACAGTTGACAAAAAATATTGTACTATATCTTCCAATAAATTGAAATAATAGTTTTTTCTAATAACATAAAGATATTAAATACTTCCAGTTCTAGGTATGCATCCGCGATGCATGTTTTTAATTTTAATAATTAAAAGATCTATTGCAATTTAGGAAAATCTTTATTATTTAGTATCACAATCAAATCCAAATCACAGTACTATTAGTTACACCTATCAATATACACATTTGTATTTATCTTATAGAAGTACCACGTTAAGATATATATATGTATTACACATGTAATATTTATCTGAGATACTTCAACATAATTAGAACTACTTATTTAAAAAAACCTTTATTACGTGACTAATATCACAATCAAATCACAATCACAGTATTTTAATTAACCTCCTATTTATGAAAAAGTGGTATTTTAACAATTAAATTTCCAAAAAATCAACATTTGTATATAAGTAACAGTCAAATAATTATAGACCGTATACACATTTGTATTTACCTATATGTACCTTATAGAAGTACCACGTTATGTTATTTATGTTAATGTGGTATTTCAACATAAATTGAAATATTTATATTTAAAAATCTTTATTACGTAACTAATATCACAATCAAATTACAATCACAGTATTTTAATCAACCTACTATTTATGAGAAAGTAGTATTTTAACAATTAAATCTCCAAAAAATCAACATTTTTAAACTTATCATTAATATAGACACATTAATATCATTAATAAACAAAAGGGCTGATTTTTTCCAGGCAATGGCCCAGTGATATAGTGCCATTCAACATTGCCGTTACAGAATCAAATATATATTTGTCATGAGCTATATCATCAGCACGCCGAGGTTTACCTTGGCGAGCTAAAGAAAGAACAGCGTCGTTTTTGATCACATTCAAAAAGCTAATGATGTTCAGCTTTCCCGAATATGTTCTGTTTAATTTAGCGTTACTGCCTTCCACTGGGTTATTTGTTCTGTAGATATCCCCCCAAAAATCCCATTTGCCTCGATAATATTCGTTGTCAAGCCATGCCGATACAAAATAGTCATTGAATTTCTCAATATTGAGAGTTTTCGGACAATCCTCCATTATATATAGCCATCCATCGCATTTAAGTTCAGGTGGTAGCAAAGCTAACGCTGTGCATAGAGCTATATGCTTTTTGAACATTCTCTTTTTATTTAACTTTAACGCCTTTGCTCTCTTCCAAAGTGCTTGACTAAAATGGAAGTAACAGCCTTTGCATATTACATCCGGAAAGATGTTACGGATTGCGTTCATGGCTGCTTTCTCATAATCTGTTCTGAATGAAATCGGATGCCATTCTGGAATTTGCGATTTGATAAGAGCAAACGCAGTCTCATATGTGAACTCTTTTTTGTCCATTAATAAGATGTATATTAAGGGCACGACGTGAATTTTCTCACTTGTGCTGCCAAGGTCACCGTAAATCACATATAATTGTCTGAATGGTTTCACTACACACTTAAATGTACCATCTGCAAGGTAATGTTTCACGTGTTGATGAAGTCCTTTACTATTTACATCAGCGAAAGCTAATATCCTTGTTTTTCTGTACTCATAATCAAATAAAACAAAACTCATGTAACTTACTGGAATTTTTACTTCAAACGGCGTTTTAAATGTAGCTTTCTTTATTTGCTGGGCTTTGTTTCGAGCACTATACAAGCTGTTCTTAACATTCGATAATTCAGGTAATTTTTCTATCTTGTCAGTACCTTTGTCCAATAATTTTTTTATGCTTGAATTGAAGACAGAAGGAATCGATTTTCCTTCAGAAGATTTTGCTTCTTGCTTGCAGCGATGTATTTCTTCTTTGATGTCATTTCTTGCTATGCTGGGCGTACAAATGTCATGACGAAGAATTTTCGTCACATTATTATTTGAAGTCACCATTCCTCCATGACACCTTCTGTTCACACATCTCCAGACGATTGAGCTATTTTTGTTCTCTCGCTTTTTCGTATATTCGTAACCGGCATGCAAAATAATAGGCACACCTCTTTGTGATTCAATAAAGGTTATCTCTTGGGATGTAGAAGCCAGACTGCAGCCAGTCTGAAGATCAGCTCGGGATGATGAAGCCACTGGCTCCATGTTTCAGGATGAAGAAGCCACGGCTCTATATCTGATCACCTGCAAATACAACGTGAATTAGTTCTGTGCCTCCTGTAAAAAGGGGTACCAAGTCCAATATACCCTTTTCGTTTTTAAATGAATATAAGAGAGCAAAAAATTAGCTTTCATCTGTCTAAGAAAGGTATTCCGAACGAAACTATGTACAATAGTTTCGTTTCGTAGATACGAATCGTGAATAGCTATAATGATTAAAAATCATAGCTGAAAACCGACTTCAACGTGTTGAATATGGTTTTATCATACATGCTATTGTCAGAACTGAGCCAAATTGAAATGAGACTACACGGGAAGCACCAGCTTTCGAATCAAAAGAGTCATCAAAACTGATTCACCCAGAAAACACTTTGTAGTTGAGAACATCCTCATTTTATGAAGGAGGTTAACTAAATTAAAATGCGACCATATGGGAAGCACCAGCTTTTACATAAAAAAGAAGATTTATCAAAATTGGTTAACCTAAAAAATACAGTATAACCGAGAACATCCTCTTTTTTTGAAGTTTGTTAAAATGGGTAAACAAAATTAATGTGAATTAGGGCTCAAATCAAATTATTATTTGTTCAAATTTCTAGTTAATGTGAAAAAGGGTTACTCATTTAAAAAAAAAATACTAGACGATTTCGTGAAACAGGGCCATAGATAAAGAACTCCATGACAGGACCTAGGAAACAGGAAAAAAAATATTTTTCAAAATTTTATTTGCGTCTCCTAAAAAGTAGCGATGTACTCTTTTTCACAGGAGGCACAGAGTTAAGTATGCATATAATAAAAGACCATAATCCTTAGACAGCAACTAATATAAAAGTAAATAATTACCACAATAGTGATATAAGTCAAATCATTTATCATGACTTCACAAAATATGAAAAAATCGACAAAATTATAATTATTACTTACCCTTTAAAACTTCACAAATATTGAACCTCACTCTATGAATACACCACGCTTAATGTAAACACCTCATATTTAAAATTAGCAGATGCACTTTGTAACCGCATTTGCTCCGATTGCGCTGATAACGCAAAGCCACGTCATTGGTCAATTGATTAATACAAAGAAAGCAGAGCGAGAGAGCAAGCTCTAATCCGGTCGCACAAAAATACCGAAGCTATAAACATTCAAAAACTTGTTCTAGGTTAATAATAATAGTAGTGGTCTAAGCAGTGGGGTGCACAGGGTTTGTACTTAGGGTCGGCTATGTGTACTTTATTAATGCCTTCAATCTAAACCTAAAGTTTGATCAGAAAAAAACTGTCATGGTGGCGTAACTTGTAATTTTATAATTTATATTATAGTGGAGTCTCGGATTGAATTAGTTCATCAAATTTTCCGCAACATGAGGTTATTTATCTTTCTGGTCAGTCAGGTTTTTAGGCTGACTGTACAATTAAATCAAATTTAACTCATATGAAAAAAATGTGGGACGAGCCAGGCATACGAATTGGGACGAGCGGGGAATAAAATATTGAAAATTAAGTTTTGGGACGAGCGAGGCATACAAATTGGGACAAGTGGGGAATTTTTTATGTGGGACGAGACTCTGTGGGACGACCGAGGCACAAATCGCAACATTATCCTGCTTGTGTCCATCACATTTATTGAGGAAATCCCAATTTATAGATTCTTACAATAATTCTATAATAGCTATTTTTAATTTCCTTTTATACGCCCCTTTTTCTAGGAATTTACTGACTAAAGTAGCACTTTTTTCAATGCAATTAATTAAATCTTTTGAGGCGTATGTGAGGGAACTTTTTATTCCTTCGTATCTTTTGAATTCTATAAAATTGTGGACTTCCTCTTGTGTAGGTGAAACAAACACTTTTGTACAATATTCACAACTATTATTAGGATTATTTTTTACTATAAATCCACAGACATAGGCACAAGCCTGCATTTCGCCAGTCGTTTCTTCCATAGTTTGCTCTATTTCATTTACTGCTATAGCATTTTCCAATGTGGCAGTATCAGCTGTGCCTATGCCTGTAACTGGATTCAAGAGAATCTTGAAATTTGTCAGGATTACGTCGTTTTCATCAACTTCAAAATTCCCTGACCCAATGTGTGACAAATTACTCAGGACAGCAGTTTTTAAACCAGCAACAAGCTGCCCAGTAGTTGGGTTTGTGTTAGCTCCACAGTTACTGCGAATGCAGCCAAATAGATTTTCCAATGGGTCTTGTTGGATTCTTCTTGTTGACAAGCTTTTAATTGTTTTGTGTTTTTCTTTAAGATTTTTCCATAGTCTTTCCAGCCCATTTAAACTCCACACCCAACCTTCCTTGGAAGGGGGAGAACTTTTGCATCCCAAAAAAGTTAAATTTATAAAAAATTGCTTCATTTCTTTAAAAAGTTTCAAGTGGTCTGTACTGTCCTTTAAATTTCTGGCCATTGGTTTCCCCCTTCTAAGGTCTGGTGTGTACGCATTAACACTATCAAATAATTTGTCCATCTTTGAAATTACATTTGCTGTGGTTGTTGCATCACGTGATAATTCTCCTGAAAAATAAAAATAAAATATTTACGATAACAATTTATCACAGTCGGAATGCAAAGATGTATTGAAAGAGCCTTCATGGGTGATGACACAATTATAATGACTGTCCAGCATACCCTGGGCAGTTAGCCTCAGTACCAACTTGCTGACTGGCTAATCTTTGTTCGTAATCAGCCTATAATGTTCCCACTGTTGGGACGCAGGCCTCCTCTCGGTGAGAGGGAGTGGGCCGTAATCCACCACGCGGGCCCAGTGAGGGTTGGTTTTGAGAGCAGTGGTGATAAAATAATTTACACAAAGTAAAGCGCCTGACTGGGTTTGAACCCACGACCTACAACTCGTAAGTCGAGGCCATTGCCACTAGGCCACCACTGCTCTCACTACTATCTTTGTTCAATGATCTATTAATGAGTAGATCATAACCAAAACAGCATAAGGAATCCAAAATAGCTTCAAAGGTATTATTGTTATCCAAACACTTGGTATAATAATCAAATGTGACATTTAGATAAATTCATAATCATATTAGACCTTTTTTCTGCAGCTACTAACATTTGACTTAAGCCCAAAATGGATGATCAAAGTAAAAGATCCTTACCTTGTGCTATTTTTGCATACATGCCTGCTGCTACTGAGTGGCTTAAAACTTGAGCAGCAAGCTTAACTTTCATTTTCTGTTTTGTGTTCGGATTAAGGTGGTCTGGTTTAAGACATGGTCCAAACACAAAATTGGGGTTACTGTTGTCCAACTCATAAAATTCTTTAATGTAGCTCCATTTAGCACAAATTGAACACAAATTGAAGAATATAGTGGCGGTGTGGTGGTGGTAGGATGTATTCAAATTCAGATTAATTTATTTGCTGAGCATCTGCCATAGTAACTTCATAGTAACGTGTATTTTTAGGAAATTTCATTTACCTACCTATTACAATTATAAAGATACAGCCTTGTGACAGACGGACAGATGGAATAAGCTTAATTATAGGGCCTACATCACCCTCTTGGGTATAGAACCCTAAAAAAGACGATAATACCATAATATATGATGACGATCATAAAATAATGAAAATAAGGTTATTTGAAAGTAACTTACCAATTCCAGATTTGTTGTCGGATGTTATATTAGTTTGACATTTTATGTCATATTTTAGAAATAAATTTCTAAAACACTTTAGCAGATGTGGAGTGTCGAAAATAGTGACAATTTCATTATTGCCTAATTTAATATAAGGCTGGTCTACAGTAGCTCCCAAGATGGTTACAACTCTTTTGTTCACAGAGTCTAGATCACATACTGTGGCAGCTATATTAAGCCCGGCATCAAAACAGCACTTCAGAACCAGAAATGAAAAAAACAAATTATGATGATAAACTGGGTGAAGACAAATGTCATGAATGATTAGCAAATAATATAATTCTTCATCTACTGATTTAATATCTGCTGTACAATAGCCAGACACCAAGTTGGTAGTGCAGTTGACTGTATCATAGTGCAGAGGGCGATCATTTTAAATGTTAGGAAGAAATTAAAGGAAATATTATGCTCACCTCTTTTAGGAGAACTGACAGTCGATCAGCAGTTACAGATCCACCAGAAAGATAATAGGCGACTGGTTGTTTAACTTGTTTTCTAATACCAGTCACCATAAAAACAAGTGCATATGATGCTATTTGTGCTGATCTACCCTGAGTATCATGATCTTGGTAACCTTCTATTAAATCCTCTTTTGTATTGTACCATAAATTCTTTTTTATGGACATCTCATCAAACATCAATACATACTCTCTGTCAGACGGTATCCAAGTTTTAACCGTTTTTTTCAAAACATTAAAAATATTTTTGTTGATGCCAACGCTCAAGTGACATTTATTTAAGAGGGACTTAAATGTGCTAGGAGCTGGTAGACAAATCATTCTTCTTAATAGCTTGTATCATGTTGGGGATCTTTTGTAGAGCCTTAAAGCTGTTATTTTTGCCTCTGTGTTCCATCTTCGGGCTCTTCCTATTCTTTTAAAGTTTTGTAATTCCCCTTGCAGTATTAGTGCAAAGGTTGATGTCACTTTTCTTCAAACACTTCTCGACTTCAAAATATCATTGACTGTGCTGTCTTTGCATAAAACGTTGACAAATGACACATTTTGTAAGTGTTTGATAGTTTTTTGAAGTCTATTAACTTTCTTCATATTTCTTATCATCCTTGTGTACAATTTTCTTTCTCTGTCACTTTGGGGCTGCTTGAAAGACGTTGTACCTGGTTTTAATTGCTGTGCAGACACATTAGTTGTATTTAACATATTTATATTTTCAGTCAATGGTTGAATTATTCTTGATGGGCCTGCTACTGGTACAAACACTGTGCTTGGTTCCAAATGATCAACAGGATTTTTAACCTAAAAGTGAAAAAACATCTATTGGTCAAAGCTTGCAATCACTATTTTTATTTGAGTATTCTATTTTGGACAGCCTGACTAAAGTTTTCAGGGACTAAATGGTGACAGAAGGTGCAGGGCTAGGTGGTATCTTAGCAACTGTATGGGCGAACTTTCGGAGTTAAAGTTACAAAAATGTTTATTGACTGACCTCATTGAATTCTACAGATGGTACTGCAGTTCTAAAGAGCTTTTGATCGATGAAACATGTCTTTAAGAAATGTTTACTGCACAGCATTTTATGTTGAGTGAACAGTTTTTCTTGGAATGCAGGTGATGACCATGGCTCATTCGCAATATTTCGCCCATAATTCACAACTGTGAAAGGAATGTAAGAAGGTGAAAACCTTGTAGCCTCATAAAAAAGATCACATTGAGTTTACAACAAGCAACAGGGAGCAACAATAACTAAGTAATAATTAAGTAATAATTAATAGTATAAGTAATAATTGTCTTGTTCTGCCTGGTTTTGGAAAACGGTGTAAAGTGATACTGGCATCTTGTGAAGATGAGGATCCATACTTAATGCACTTTCGTACGTTTTCCTTCATCGTGAACAAACGATTCTCGAAAAGAATCAATGGCGTCGATTCCCTTGTTCACAAACTTAAGTAAATTTAAGTTCAGTGCATCTTTTTCTTTCTATTTCATTAAGAAAAGGACAGTCGATACATTTTAGTTTAGTCCTGTCAAATTAGTCAGCGCTTGACGTAAATTGACGTAATTTTAGTAGGCAAGTTTTTAATCACGTCTAAACTTGAATAAGAGTAGTGACAGGCGCTGATTAATTTGACAGGACTAAACTAAAATTTATCTTCTGTCCTTTTCTTAATGAAATAGAAAGAAAAAGATGCACTGAACTTAAATTTAGTTTAGTTTGTGAACAAGGGAATCGGCGCCACTATCTCACTAAAAGTCACTATCTCACCAAGAGTCACTATCTCACCAAGAGTCACTATCTCGTTAGAGTTTCTAACATTTGACAATGGAACGGAGGAACTGGATGCTCGACTCATCGTTTTAGAGGCAGAATAATTATATATTTTAAACACAAGAAAAAACGACCGACCTCAACGGAAGACATTTTATCTTGTGGTGTTATCATAGCAAAGTACCAACCTAATTCCATTTAATATTTTTGAAATTGATTAATTCCTTTTTTTTATACATGAAGTTAATGACTGTCAAATTTAATTAAATGAACGAAAAATCATTAGATTACTATTTTTAAGCTACATATATTGAAGAAAACGCTTTTAAAGCACATCTATATTTTACTTTATTTTACATGGTAACATTATAGTGCATGACAGTCTGTTGGTTAGAGTCGGAAATATTAAACAATCGCTGTTCTTGTCACATCATGGAACCCCCGTCGAGTCCAAGGTCACCTATACACTGTTGACAGGGCCTGAAGCAGATACTGGAGTCAAAAATGGGCGATAATATCGCAATTGCTGCCGCAATTTTGGTGTATATTCTCTATCAAAAGAAAAAAAAGTAGCAAAAGAACATTTTGGATGAGACCAAGTCTACGAAATAGGCGTGATGTTCCCAGAATGCTTCAAGAGTTAAGAATGGATGACATAAACCGAAGAACTGTTCGTTCGAAATATGAATTATTTCTGAGGGTTTCAAGTGAAGATTTTGAAACACTATTATGCTTAACTGCACCCATAATATCGAAAGCGAATACTAATTGGAAAAGTGCTATACCAGCTCAAGTTCGGTTAACAATAGCTTTGAGATACCTGGCAACAGGAGAGTCATATTTTTCTTTAGGTACTCTGTTCTCAGACTCATCTTTCATGGGGTACGGTTTAAAATGTTACAATAAAATTCCACCCCACATACTTCAACTGAATGAAACGAAATTAAAATCTTGTATCAAACGCACACTATGCAGGCAGGCATATTATAAGTTGGGTGATTACATCGCTGATAAAAATGCTTGGCTCAATGCTGGTCCTGCTCCACAACCACCAATTGAATAATTAACATTTGAAAATACTGTTGGAGCAGCTGAACATTGTAAGACTATCTTTGCATTGTATAAATTCAAGCTACGTTGTATTGTATAATTGCATTGCACAGGTGTGAGTACTATGTATAATAGAGCTACCATTTACCGGTTATGTAATTGACTTGAATGGGCCCTGGCGGCTGAGAGTATGTCATGCTCACTCAGATGTCTCGCTGACGGTGGCGCGTGTGTTGGATCATTTAGCTCCCTTCAAAATGGTTGAGCTGAATGGTGCTAATCCATGCGTCATGCTCGTGAACGGGCGCCGTTAGTTGGGACTGGTCACCTCTTAGCGTCCTCGGCTTATTTGTAATTATTTTATTTAGAAATTGTTTTTGTTTCTCTTTCTACTATGGACGCGTTTTTTATTTTACATCGTCCTCACATTTGGTTATAATTTCAACATTATATTAAGAGTATAGAATGACTTCGTTGATATTCGGGGCATCAAGTTCGCCAGCGACAAAAATATACGTAAAGAACCTGAACGCGAAACAGCACGAGAAGACCCATCCGGAAGCCGCAGCTGCCATTGTCGAGAAACATTACGTCGACGATTACCTGGACAGTTTCAGAAGCTTGGAAGACGCTGTGAGAATAACGAAGAGCGTGCGCGAAGTGCACAACAAGGCCAGCTTCGAACTAAAGCAGTGGAAATCGAACTCAGCGTCACTCCTAGAAGCACTGGGAGAAGAACACAGAACAGACGACCTGGAACTATACAGAACAGAAGAGAAAACAGAACGAGTACTAGGAGTCATTTGGAAAATCAACTCGGACGAGCTTACCTTCAACCTCAACTTAACCAGAATCCCTTCGACTCTGATAGAGGGAAAACAGCCGACGAAGAGGGAAGCCTTAAGAGTGGTTATGTCACTCTTCGACCCCTTAGGATTCGCCTCGCCTGTTACAATCCGAGCGAAGCAGCTACTCCAAGAAGTTTGGCGTCGAGGAACAGGGTGGGACGAACGGATCGACGAAGACCTGGCAGAAGAATGGGACACGTGGATGGGACATTTGAAAAGTCTCCACGACATGGCAATCCCGCGACAATACCTAAGCTACAGTGACGCCGCCTCCTTAGAACTCCACGTCTTCAGCGATGCCAGCGAATCAGCCTACTCTGCGGTCCTCTTCTGGAGAGCCATAACACCAGACGGCGAAGTCGGCATATCACTCATTATGGCCAAGGCAAAAGTGGCACCGTTGAAGTTGACTTCGATCCCAAGATTGGAACTGCAAGCAGCAGTCATGGGAACCAGACTCGCCGACACAGTTATAGAAGAACACGAGAGGAAGCCTGACCGAAAACTGTTCTGGACCGATAGCAAGACAGTACTCACCTGGATAAGGACAGGGTCGCGTTCATACAAACCTTACGTAGCTCATCGTCTAGCAGCAATCGAAGAAAGTTCCAAGGTAAATGAATGGCGCTGGGTTCCGACGAAACAAAACGTAGCCGACGACGCCACGCGAGACGTACCATCCGCCTTCAATAAAGATCATCGATGGTACAAAGGGCCCGACTTCCTATATCTGACGGAAGACTCCTGGCCTATAGAAACCGCAAGGACATCACCCGAAGAACCTTCCGACGAGGAGAAGACGCATCATCTGACCGATAGAAGAAGACTTAAGTTAGCAGAGGGACTGCCTGATCCGACGAAATTCTCCAATTGGGACCGCCTCCGATATTCAACAGCACGTGCTCTGCAGTTCATCGAGTTGTGTAGAGCCCCTAGACAGAAGGTCAACTACCGACGAACAAAGAAGAACAAGGAAGTGGATCCTACCTGGAAGAGAAACAAGCCAACTACAGCGAAACAACAGGCGCCTACAGCACTGAAGAAACCCTCACTCAAACTGATTCCAGTCACAGCCGAGCTCCTCAAGAAAGCTGAAGAACTACTGATGCGGTCCTCGCAGGAAGAAACCTTCACGGGAGACATAGATAATTTGAACAGCGAGAAGCCGATCGCCAAGGAAAGTCGCCTACACCAGCTCAGTGTCGAATCAGTAAACGGCTTACTCCGAATTCGAAGTCGTATCCGAGCGGTCGGAGACATGCAAGAGGACTTCAAGAACCCGTTAGTAGTCGACGGAGATCATCCTACCGTGAAACTTTGGATACAGGCTGTACACCGGCAACTCCATCACGCCGGCGTGGAGGCAACAGTCAACGAATGCAGACAGCAATACTGGGTACTAAGACTGCGCCCTGTCACACGCGCAACTCTGCGAAGATGCCTCTTCTGCCGCATGAAGACACAAATGCCTCCGCATCCAAGAACCGGGGACCTGCCAGCGTGTCGCTTAGCACATCATAAGCGACCCTTTACATTCACCGGAGTCGACTATTTCGGACCTCTCTCCGTGACCGTGGGACGGACTCGACAAAAAAGATATGTGGCCATCTTCACATGTCTCACGACGCGAGCAATACACTTAGAAGTCGCCGGCTCGCTTAGCGCTGACGCTGCAGTAATGGCGATCAGACGAATGATCGCACGACGAGGCTGCCCTACTGAAATTTGGTCGGACAACGGCACCAATCTAAAGGCCGCCGACAAGGAACTTCGACAAGCAATCGACGCGGCAACTTCAGAAGAAGCAGCGAAGAGGACAATCTCCTGGCGCTACATTCCGCCTGGAGCTCCGTTCATGGGCGGCGCCTGGGAGCGAATGGTTCGCTCAGTCAAGACAGCCCTCGCAGCGACACTGCATGAGCGCCACCCCACCGAGGAAGTCCTCACTACTCTACTTGCCGAAGTAGAGTATACAGTGAACAACCGTCCGCTGACGCACGTCTCCGTCAGCGCAGAAGATCCCGAGGCCCTCACTCCCAATCATTTTCTGCTGGGGGTCCTGGACGTGTGCCACAGCCGGGCACATTCACCGAACAAGACACCATCTCCAGGTCCAGCTGGCGAGCTGCACAGAGGCTCGCAGACATCTTTTGGCTCCGCTGGGTGAAGGAGTATCTTCCCGAGCTCCAACACCGGCGGGAGCCCCATGGACGAGGCCAAGCAGTACAAGCAAACGACCTCGTGCAGATCGTCGACCCGAACCTGCCCCGCAACGTGTGGATAAGAGGACGAGTCATCGCGGTGTATCCTGGTCCAGACAACATCGTGCGGACGGTGGACGTGCAGACCAAGGGAGGTGTCCTGCGCCGGCCAGTAAGGAAGCTGGTGATCCTGCCCCTGACTACGGACGACGTGCCCGCACCGGAATTTAATGCGACACAGTCGCACGGCGGGAGTGATGTGCGGGACAAGTGAACAGTAAAAGTGTATAGTGATAACACGAACTGATAGGACAGTACATAATAGTTTACGTTATAATTTTTTTTATATAGTTTTCATTATATTTTACTGAGTTTAAGTGTTTAGTATTAGATTGCCTATTTTGATTATGTTTTATATTTTTCTCGTATAGTTTATTAGTTGTAGAGACTAAAAACATAAAATTATAGTGTATTAAAATAAGAAAACATAAGGAAAAACGAGAAAATTGTCGTTTGGCTCTCGTTACGGTAAAGTTTCGTCATAGTTAAGCTTACTGCGCCGACATCCACTTCGCGCTCATTGGCTAAAAGTCCTGTGATCTGATTGGCTGACCAATCACAGGGCCTACATTGTTTTGAATAAATTCCGTAGCCTTTTTGGGTGTCGACACAAGTAGGAGAGTATTGGGGTACCTGGATCAAAAGATCCAGGCACCCCAATACTCTATTCAAACTGAGTGTTGCATTCAGAATCCTGTATTCTTCAAGAAGGTTTGCTTTCAGACTCCTCTATTCAAAATGAGTGTTGGATACAGAATCCTCTACTCAAAATGAGTGTTGCATTCAGAATCATCTATTCAAAATGAGTGTTGCATTCAGAAACCTCTATTCAAAAGAGTTTTGTTTTCAGAATCCTTTATTGAAAGTGAATGTTGTATTCATGTTGGTGAAATAAGACTCGGCGCTTTTGTAATTAAAAATAAAAGTTAGTGTGATGTTGTGATTTATAAACATAATCCTGTTAAACTTTTATAAGTTTTTTAGTATGGCAACCAAATAAAATATTCATAAAATATGATATCTAAATAATCCATAGCCAAAAGTAAAGGTGTCAACCATTTACTTATTAATCTTTCGATTTGTGTATGATACGCGACGCATGCGTTTATTATAGAAATGTGTCCATGTGTGTTTATATTGCGTGAATGGGGCGCGCTCACAAACAGCATCTGTTTCGTTAAATATAATGTGCTGTTCAGACCAGAATTAACATGCTGTTCCATGTATTAGGAAAACCACTGCCTCTGTTTTATATAAAAGCCCTTATAATTTAAAGAAGATAGGTGTTAAAAAATAAAACTAAAATATTGGTTGACTTTTATATTTATATTGCTGCTTATTTTAAAAATACATTATTTTCGACACACCACTTATTTAAGCAAAATACATTTTTTAAGGCACAAATGTTGGTATGATTGATACAACTTATAATATCAGGAGAATTTGAATATTTTTTATACAATGTTACTATACTTGAACACTGCTTACTTTCTAAATTATATACATTCTCAATTTTAATTATATCTTTTAACCATAACACTTTTTCATTACCTTTTGTAAATATAGACTTATTTTTAAAAAAATTGGAAAGTTAGCTTTATAGCTAAAGTATGGTACAGAGCCTTCGTTCCAGTAAATACCCCTGTTTTTTTCAATCCAAGCTACTTGTAACCGTTCTTTTTTCGTCAAGTCATAAAATGGTCGTGGTGGTTTTATCAACATTACTTGTATGCGTCCTTCATACATCATTGCTATTTCTTTTGGAATAAATTCGTTTTCTTCATTCTTAAACCCTTGGACATCCACGATCACATTCATGATAATTTTCTCACAATATTACTCAAAGGTTTGTATTCGAAAAGTCGATCGTTTATTATTAAACAATACGCGGATGTATTATCTGGAATATCTTCGGAACATTCAATTTCTAATCGCACATCGACCGGTCCAGTTTTGAGCGATTCGTTTTGTCTTGAGCAATCAATCACAAAAAGTGGAGCAATTTCTTTAAATTGATTTAAGCTAAGCAACGGATCTATACCCAAGTTGTAATACGACTGACGAAAATTAGCATACATTTCGTATAATATACTGTATTTATTTTCATCAAATTTCAGATTAAGTGAGTCATATGGATAATATTGAGAATTTAAAAATAATTTAATATTGCATATATTACAATGATCGAATATGGAAGAACTTTTAGTTTTATTATTTTTTCGGTTAGGTTGTAAACCAAATATAACAAACCTTGGTTTCTCTAATTGTGAAGTTGTCTTCACCGACCATGAATGCTTTGTAGTTCTTGGTAACAGCGGATATTCATACAAATCCCAATTTCTAAATGCTAACTGTATGGAACGATCTCTCTCCAAACTTTTAAGCAATGATAATTTGTTACGATCAGAAACTTTGATATGTGGCACGCGCCATTGTATTTTTTGTATATCCATTTCTAGGCTATCATTTTTCTCCATAAGCACACAGTTTAGTGCAGAACTATTTCTTTGTAAAATTAGTTCATGTTTGCAATTAATTATTATTTTGTTATAATCTTCTGCAAATCCCAGTATTCTATTTAAAGGCACAATAACGCAAAAATGTCCCTTTCCTATTTTAGTACCATTTAAGTTCCATCCCCAAATTGCTGCACCTTTGCTTTCACCTTCATTCATGGAAGCATATGATTTTAAAGTTGTTGTGATACCAGCATTTTTAATGCGATCGATTTCAACACCATTTATTTCGTACCTAATATCTTGAAACAAATATAAGATTGGGTTGTTTATGAAATCAATATCTTTTTTTATTATTTTCCCTGCTGGATCTTTAGTAGATACACTTGCATATCCTTCTATAAAAATGGAACTGTTGCAGGGCAATACATACAAATCTTGATGATGAATGGGTATTCTGATTTCATCATTTTCTTTAAAACTAGTATTATACGGATTGTAGCTATGGATCTCATAACTTTCAATAGAGTTGTCATGTTGCACTAAATCTGTGATTTGAAGCATGTTGTTATTATTTTAATTTTAATCCAATATGTCTGAGAAATCTTTTATTCTCTTTAGTAATTTTAATTTGTCTTTTAATGTTTATCGCGTTGACACGTCTGACTTCTTTGGAAACAGGAAGTGAAATATTACATATTCTTCTCACAATAGGCGTTTTATTAAAAACTAACATCTTGTTTCTATGTATAAACAAAAAAGGTAGTATTACTATTATTAAATGTAGCTCAATTATTCTTTGCAATGTGAGTAGTGGTTAGGATCACAGGCAATCTAAGAATGTGTGTAGAGTATCAAGATATAAACTTTTATAACTCTTCCTAATTACGTTACAAGGACATCCATTATTAATAAAAAAACATCCATTTTTTATGTTATTTTATTGTCTTTCCAAAATGACATAAGAAATTTTAAACACAAGTGCCCACAATTATACAAATGATCACGCTGAACGTTTTCATAATTATACTGAATATTATTTCCAACATATTTCAGAAATTCTTTTGGAGGTTTTAAGTTACCATAACTGTCGAAATATTCTACGTATTCATTTATCTTGCCATAGGCTACCCAATGAGTACCAGAGTTTTTAGATGAGTCAAGATTGATCACTCCACATTCTATCGGCGATACTTCATCCGGTAATTTATCTCTCATAAACACACCTCGAAAGAATGGAATCTTGTCTGAGTGTTTCATTATATCAATATTGGTTAAAGCTCTATTGGGTAGCCGAGATTTCAGTTTTTTTTTCTCTGATATGTAAATCCCTAATCCATCCTTGTAATGGTTGAGATGTAATCCTCTTCCAATGAACAACGCCTCCATTTCCTTGTTGTGTCGTTCTGCTTCACACAATTGCTTCTTAGCTGTTTTATATGCGTTAATTGCTTTTGCAATATCGGCGGCACCTCCTGCTAAACTGCCAGCAGCAGATAATCCAGAAAATATTGGTACTAAAGGAAGAAATACTCCAGTTTTTGGTACTGGTATAATCCTAGGTAATTTTATTGGTGTATCTGATGCAAATTCTTTAGCTGCTGCATATGCTAATTCCATCATTGCTTTCTTACATGATGGTTTTAATTTTCTTATGTGCTTTTTAGTATGGGTAACAATTTTTTTAAGAGTTTTCTTAAAACCAGCTCCCGTTTTTACTTTACTGATGTTTTTGTTCAATGCTGATGAAAGTGTTTTTTTGTTGTCTGAAATAACTCGTGTTGTTTTCATTGCTATTTCTTTATTGTTCTCCAAAGTAATAGAAATGTATTTAATAGGAACAAATACAAGTCTTTTTTGTTTTAAGAGCAAATACGTAATGAATAGAAAAATATATGTATTTGCTTAAATACACATTAGAACAAATTTTTGATTGGCCAACTTAAAATACATTTGTTTTATCTATCCAGCTATTCTCGCTAGTAGGAAGTCCGAGCCACTTCACATATACCTGATTCCCTTTTCTTTTCAATACTTTTTCAACTAAGTACAAATCAGGGTGGCTGGTTTTTCGAAGTTCTTGAGCATAAAACGCTCCTAGTATTGGTCGACATCTTGCATCTTCTATCAAGTAAGTTAGCGGATTAGTTTCTTGTATTGTTTTTATCTTAAATATTTCTGTTGACCAATTGGAATAATAGCCTTTATCAAAACATCCTTTGTATTTACTTATTCTTACAAAATCACCAACACTAAACTTCCTACACTTGGTGTTTTTCTTACATGCAGCCATACGAATATATCTTTGCAGTATGTCTGTTTTATTGTCATGATTTATAGAAGCCGGAGGTTGTCCCACAGTTCTATGAGTAGTGTTATTGTATTCATATACAATTTTGTTGAGCGTTTTAATCATCCACTTGTAATTCCCGTTAAGACTAAATTCTTTGTATAATTTATTTTTTAATGTCCTTATTAATCTTTCAACAATTGAGGCTTTTTTAGTAGAATACGTTGAATAATGATTAATGTTGTACTTTGTAACAATATTTTTGAATTTATTATTATAAAACTCTTTTCCCAGATCAGTTTGCAAATTTCTTGGAACACGCCCTTTAAACAATATACTTTCAAATGCTTTTGACACCTCTTGCTTATTTTTTTGTTTCAAAGGAACTGTCCAAGCATATTTGGAAAAAGTGTCTATGATTGCTAGTATATATTTGTAACCACCATTCACTTTTGAAATTGCTTGCATATCCATTAAATCTGCTTGCCAGAGATCATCGATATCTTTAAGTATGACCTGTCTTCTTGGAAAGTTAACTCTAGCACATTTATGAATTTCATTTATGACATCTACTTTGCTCATAATGCTTATTTAATTTTCCTGAAACTTCTTTCAACGCAATAACTTTTTCAAGTTTTCTTACTTTATCGTTTAAAATTAAAATCAGTTTATTCAGTTCTTCTATTTGCACGCAAACATTATCTTTAAGTTTTTCGATTTGCTCTTCACTAGTAGTTTTAAACAAAACACGTTCCACACTTATGTTACTTTCAGTTTTATTTGTACGAACAGAATTAATATTTTTATGTTCATTCATGTTGCATACAACTTTGATATCTGAGAACATTGCAAAGCGTTTAGTCTTTTATAATATCAGCTTCTTTTAACTCTTCTATTATTGATAGAATTTCATTGTCATGATTAGTATTACCAGCATTTGTTGAAGCAATTAGAAGTTTCAACCTTTCAATTAGTTCATTAGGGTCATCCCAGTAGACATAATCGGTATTACTGTTATATTTTTTTAATTTAGGCAAAAAACCACCGCATTTTGTTTGCATTATCTGTCCTTCATCTTGAACATAACTATTTTGCGAAAACAAAGGTTTAATAATTTGACGATATTTTAAACTTTTATCACCTTTTATTTGACCATTAGGATGAAAGTCTCGTTTGTGTGCGTGTGTAATATGAAGCATATCTTTATAGACAACTTTATCTAATTCAGTGACCAAATTAAGGTTAGGTTTACTGCGTACCAAAAGTTCCTTCAGGCCAGGTGTTAATTCATATGGCCTTTTATCAATAGTGACTATATTTGTTTTGGGTGAATTACAGGTCTTATTTGCAAGAGAAAATGTAACCTTGCTGTTCCCCATCATCAACTTTTTATTTTCACTACGTATCCCAAATGGGACATTCATATTATCATAGATTTCCATCATATCTTCTTTATTTAGTGAAATCAGGGTATCATTAGAATCTTTAAAAGGATTTCTTGACAGAACGTCTTTACAACACTCTGAATCTTCATTTGAATCTGTTTTTATACATCCTTTAAAACTTTCATAATCTGGAACGTAATCTGAGCTAAATTTTCCAAGCAAGTTACTCTCATCTTTTGAAATGTCAAATATTGGTTTAATTATATCATTAGCTTTAATTAATGTTTGCAGTGGATCTGTTATTGGTTTAAAGACCTTTTTAAATTTTAAATGAGCTATATCTTCTTCATTTTGCATTGTTTTAATTTTATTTTTTATACTATCGACTGATTTTATCAATTGTTCTTTAATATTAACCTGCATAATGTATTCTTTTTAAAAAAGGCCCATCCGTTATTTACAGATATCAGATTTCGATTGATATATTTACTGCAATGAGTTGGTATATATACTTTCTAAAAGTATATAAATATGTCAAACCCTTGTCTGTATCTACCTTCATTTAGAGGACAATCTTTATTAATTAACAAAAAGTCAAATCTGTCTTTCCAAATAGCACAGCAAAGTTTTTTAAATTGAAACCATTCGATATCTGTATTTACGTGCTCATTGTATATATGTTTTAAGTTTATATCGTCTTGTTTGAAGATTATTAAAAGATTTACATTATCTCGTATAAGTTGTTTAGGTATTTTGGAATAGGTTTGTGATAAGTAAAAACAATCTAACTGTTTATGTCTCCCCATTGCAAAATAATTACGAATATTGATTTGATTTTCGCATGCTACGTCATCAAAAATCATTACTGCATTAGTTAAAGCATCATTTGGATGTACGACTTCTTTATTATCATTGAAAACAAAGAAGTTAGCACCTGGTATGTAGCTCATAACTTGTTTTAAAAAACAATATTTTGGCTGGAAAGCCGTCTTTGAGTATAAGTAAATATGCTTAAACTTGAGACCATTTTCATGTAATATTAAATTAAGCATTATGTTAGTTTTCCCACAGTTAGATGGACCACATATTATACATCTAATGGTATCTGGTAAGAGTGCACTATGTTTTACTTTACGTGATTGATTTTCTAATTTTATATTATTAATTTCTAAAGTCTGTGGTTGCTTGACGAACTTCATTGTGAAATGTAAGATAAATCTAAATGACCTGCGTATATATAGGGATCAATAAATAAAATAAATTTCCATGTCATTACATATAGGTACCTTTATTATTAAATTTAATCATACTTAATGTTATAAAATAATAGCTTGAAGTTAACTTAGGGTTTAGCTTTTAAAAGCTATAAACTAAAATACAACGTTATAGTGACCCCAAGGCAATGTTTCGATCTGATTCGAGAGTACATATCTTTTATCATCATTTCTATTCATGACCAGTTTATTTATTTGTTGTGAATATAATACATGTTTGATTGACTTAATCATATTCATCTTACACGATCGACTTTCATCATCAAATAATGATTTATTGTAATGCGATATCTCTAACCTTCTAGTGACAGAGTTTGAAATACCTTTTGCTTTTTTTATTTCAGTTTTAGAAGCCGATAAACAGTAAAGTTTTGCTCTTAAACCAGTAAATTCACTGATCACGTCTCCACCGAGTTCATCTTTAAATAGACCAGGTACTTTTGCATTTACCTGAGGTATTAAATATGGGTTATCTAAATCAAAATTACTTGTATCAAATTCCTTTAAATTATTTTTTATATCATGGTAAATATCTTCAGTGTGAAATAAATAAAGAAGACTGTCGGTGTCTGTGTAACATAGCCTTACATTATTCATATATTTATTTTTTATATTATAATGATATTGATAAAGATGTAACTTAGCATATTCTAAAACAGTAAAACCTATGTAAATTGGTCTGTCTAAAATAATTCTCTCGGGTTTTAGTTGCACAGCTACAAAGTTTTCCGAAAATATAGAAACACATTTTAAATTAGGTTTACAAATTAGTTTCTCAGCACAGAGTTGCTTATTTGTCACATTTTCTATGTCCATCCATTTTGTAACTAGTTTAATATCTAGCTGTTTACGTTTGTTTTCTATCGTTTTACCAAAAATAGAATTATTCAAAAGCTTAAAAAAGTCTTTCTCAAATACAGTTGCGGATGCTTGACGCAGGGTAGTGTTCAAATCAATATATTTTTTTAAATATTCTTCTTGTCTGAAAGTAAGAATTCGATGAATTTTTCTTAGAACTAACCCGTACTTCAAACACTCCTTTAAGTGAATATAATTAATTACATAGTTAAATTTATCATATAAATTAGCTATAAGTTTAGCTGTCTTTCCTCCAGGGGGTATGAATTTCTCTGGAGCAAAAGGCAAATCACTATGAAAATCATGTACTGATTCAGGATATTCAAGATCTACCTCTAAAATGAAGCCATATTCGCTATCATCAGATACACTCATTATATCAAAACAGTTAATTTCCTTCTGATTAAAAAATCTAAATTCTGAAATTGGGATTTTTTTTGTCATTGCATATCCGTACAAATTGTTACAATCGAGATAAATCAAATAACTAAACGGTTCTAAATCGTTGTATTCTGATAAATAAGGATTATTTGCTTTTGCATGACGTAGTGAGCACTGAGCCAGACCACCACGTATACCCTTTTCCAACATTTGATATATTTCTAAGTCATCAATTAAGTCTAGCTCAACACGCGTATACAACAACATAGCATCCCAGCTTAAACTAGGTGCCGTTACATAGTACACAGGGTCTAACTTATAATATTTTAAGCTTATCTTACGAAAATTTTCAAATATATCACACAGTAATAAAACATCACATTTTAAATATAAATCAGTATACTCGCCAATACTATTGATTTTAAATGCATTCCACACAGTTTTCGCATGTTCATATTCGTTTTCGCTAATATGTTCCATTTTCAAAGAGTTATAGAAATATTTTTTTTGCGGCAGTGATGTTTCTTCGTACTTGTCCCAAGTGCTAATATAATCATAAGGATAAATACCTTTATTTTGTAGTAAGTATATGTTTTCATTATTAAATTCTGCTGATAAATGAATAAAGTCGCGATCTGATAAACTTTTACTAAGTGCATCTAAACTAGAGCTTAAAAATTGGAAAGAATCTATGAATTTTATTTGAATAGGACGGTTTCCATTCTCATTATCTATATATTTGGTAATAGTTAAATACTTTTCTTTAGTTTTAGGTATAATTTTAATGTGACCTTTATGTCTCACTAATTCTTGTATAAATAGATGAGAGTCGTAATTCGACAAATTATGAAACAGTACTGGTATGAATGGACATACTCTTAGCATCAAGTTACATTGAACATGTGCAGGTCCTCTATACTTTCCTGTTATATGATCGTGGTCACATACCTTATCATGAAATAATAACTGATCACAAATATGACAGATACTAGCATTGTTATAACTGGTTTGCTCTTTTTTTGTTAAAGGTATCATTGATTTGTTTATCGATAATATTTCATTTATTTTCTTCACATCTTCTTTAACCCTTTATAAGGCTCTGTCCATATTTTGGACACCATACTTTTTAAATTTTTGCGGCTGAATGAAACGTCAGTCAAATTCAGTTTTTGTACTCTGTGATTTGACAGTTTGTTAGCAATAACCTTGTGTGTGGTTCCATGCTTTGCCGAATTCCATAAGCCCTAGTAAGGCTCTGGACAAATAATGGACACCATGTTTAAAAAAAACATTTAAAAAAAAAAACTCATATTCTTAATAAAGAGGTCCTAGTTATCATATTTATCAATTTTTTATTTCCATACCCTTAGCAGTTTTCTGTGCCTTATAAAGGGTTAATCTAGTAACAAATACTTCAACACAGTTAGGACCTCTATATGTAACAAATTTATTTTGGCTAGGATCGTGTGAACAACATATATAGTATCCAAAACATGAGGGCTGGTGTTTTTTGTAATTGTGTGTTTTTTCAGATTTTTTTTCGGAACAACTAAGCAATAAGCTTTCAAAGTCTGCATAAATGACATAATTAATTTTTTGCTTTCTTTCAAAATTCTTAAAACCGAGTTTACTATTCTTTTCAGGCAAAATTGATAAAACTTTTGAACAGATATGAGATTTATACTTATTTTCACTGCTATAGAATTGTAAACATGATTCACACAGTAAAAAATTACCTTTGTGACATGTCACTTGCCGTCTTACTAATCGTAGCAGATTTTTTATAAGACAGTAATGACTTAGTCCTTTTCTTTCTAAATATAATAAATTAACATGTACAGATTTTCTATTATTTGTTAAATACAGAGGGCCAGTCACAATTTCGCTCTTATTATCTACTCCATAAATATTAATACTTATGTTGTTGTTTATTTCAAATAATTTTATGTCTTGGTATGAGACAGGAAAAGACATTCCATCGATTTTTAATACAGAGCTGTATTGTGGGTACGAATTAGTCCTGCAGACGTTCTTCTTAACAGGATACAAAGCAGCCACCACACTCCATAAAAAGCAATGATTGTCATTATTTTGTATATTAATACAACTTTTAGAATTCTTAATTTTTGTAGGCAAATCTAAATAATTGCCGCCTCTCATTGGACAATATTTATTCACATTGATTTCAAGATGACTAACTGAATGATAAGACCATCCAGAGTCTTTGTGTTCGAATTCTGACATTTTACATTTTAAAAGTTCTGTTACTTTCGAGTACAAGTCATTAATATCTGTGTTATTACAAATAATTTCATATTTCGTATTGAATGACTTAAGTTGTTGCTCACTCGTTTTTGGTAAGACAAAGTGGGCAAACAATTCGAAATTAATCTTAATACAAGTATTTTTCATTAAAGATCTATGTATAAGTTTCAGGATATCATTTTTATTCTGACACAGGAATGCCTCCGGTGTGAGGTATTCAACATCTAGTGCAGGATTTAAACGATATGTTATGATTCTGTTTTTGAAAGCACTTGCAATTATGTAAATATTTTCAAATTCGCTTTGCAATAAACTATTAGACTTGTGAATATTGGTTCTCAAATGGTATTTGAATTCATTAATCGGTAATTCAATGAGACATTGTCTACATTCAATAAATTCTGGATTATTTGAATATTGCATTCGGTGAGTAGACGGGGTTTGTACTGTAAATAAAACGAAAAGATAATATTATGGTTACATTTCTGTATATATTAAGATTTGTCACCCTTATGAATATTTTATGTATACGAATACCCGATAGCTATAATTAAAGTAAATAGGTAAATGATTATTATAATGATTAACAACAAGTATCTAAGTAAGAACAAGTAGGTAAGTATTATGTATTGAGACATGGACTAAAAATAACTGCTGACATAATCTATGGGACAGTGCTTGAACTCTTTATGAGTTTCTTTTAAAAAGTCTTTTATATGTTTCCATGATGGCGTCCCATCATTAGTGCGATTTTTTACACTTACAATTGCGTGCCGCCATCGATTTATAGGCGCTACACGCTCTATCTCACTATGATCGTATATCTTTAGCTCTATATAAAATCTATCCTTTTTGTTTTCACTAGTTTGTTTACTTATACCATTGGCTACTCTACGGGTATAATACGAATGCATTGGTGGTATTTTTTTACCCAAGGTGCTTGCAACGGTCTCCTCTCGGTGCTCGTCCTCGTCGCTGTCGGTCCCGAATAGATCATGCGATGTGGGTCTCATGCTGGCGCTGATAGGATTGATCGTGGTCTTCTTCTTTTTCTTCTTCTTAATCTCGGTATTCAACGTTTCTCCCTCCGCCAACCTCTTGGCAGTCAGCGATGAAGATGACGCTTTTGAGTCTTGCGGTTGTTTCAACTGCTGCTGATGTTCGACTTCATCATCAGAAGAGAAAAGTTGGGTAGCTGTTTGTCTCGACCTGTAACAATAATTATATATTTATATATACAATAAAGAAAAACATTGTCAAAGGCACTGTTTAGTGCATGCATGGATTAAATTGCTATTGAGTGAACAGATTAAATGAACAAGAAAAGGTAGACTAATTATTTGACTGAAATAGATAATCGATTGATTAGATAATTTGAGAGATGCTGAATAAATGAAATAAGTAAATACTTAGATGAAATTAGAAATTCAATGAGTGAATAGATAAAACGATTGAATCGATGAATAGACTTAAAAAAATAAACTACTTACATTTCAAAGCCTGTAGAGTTTTGCTTGATCTACTTATGTACTTGATGCAGAAATTCAGGAGCACCGAGTCTTTCCAGTGGTGGTTTGGTAGCGAACCTTTGTCCCGACACGTTTATATAGGCGTAAAAACGCGTCACACATATCCAAATATGTAAAATTGCATACATGCAAAAAAAGTTCATCAGCCGGATTGCAAACGCAGCATTTTTACATCGACAAAAATCTACAGACGAGTGTTATAACCGCAGCGTTTTAAACGCTTAATTCATTGAGTGTTAGCCGCTCTCGGGTGCCACTAGCAATATAGTATCAATTGTGTCTCATTAGCAACGCTTAAATAAAAAAGTAAGTATTTATATAATGTAATTTAGGTATCGTGTAATTATGTGTTAGAGGGACAAACGCCGCGGTTAAAACGCTCGTCTGTAGATTGCAATGCATCTTTGTGCACGTGTCATAAATTCCTAGCCATATGGAGACAAGAGGAGCCGTAAGTTTCGGATTACTTTTCATACATAAAAATGAAATTAAATTGAACCTTAGTGACAAAAAAAAAATGGAGCAGTACCTATATATAAACCAATCCAAGATACCAAAAATAACATTCAAGTTATTTTATCTGCTCTACGATGTCGGTAAGTAAAATATCTTATCAAAAAAGTATTTTAAATTATTAATAAAAACATTAAAATGTGTAATAAAAATGAATGTTAAATATTTTCACAGGGATATTTTCTAAGATAATTTTAATTTGTCTTCGTAAACTTGTAATGTAGTTGTTATTTAATTAATATCTTTGTTTCAGATGTCCAGCGATATTTTCCCAACGAATTCTTCATACTCACCAATTCCTGCTGAACAAACCCTACGTCAAAAAGTGGCCAACTATTTGGAGAGAGAAATACCATTTCAACCGTTTCAATTTGAGGAAACACCGCCTTGCAGCAATAGTAACAACAGTAACAATAATAAAAGACGTAGAAGTGATGTTGTATACTCATATATTCAGAAACCATCAACGGGTCATCGTAGTAAAATAATAAGAATACAAGTTTTTGACGCGGAAGATTTCACAAATTCGCCATGTGATTGTATTGTAGTGCATGCAAGCCTTCATTTTGAATACAGGATTCTGAATGCAACACTCGTTTTGAATAGAGTATTGGGGTGCCTGGATCTTTTGATCCAGGTACCCCAATACTCTCCTACTGACACAGTCGGCGGGAAATATCAGTAAGAAGAACACTCTGAAATAAAGAAGATCTACAAGGAAAACAGCTGTATTCTTCACCAACCCAGCACACAAATGTGCCCCGTACTGCACACGTTTCTTAGATGTAATATCTCGCAACAATTGTAAAGCTTCTGTTATTTCTGGTTCTGGTTCAGCATTCCTCTTTCGGGTAATTTTGTTTCCATTTTGCCGTGAGTTCGCGCTGTCATCAAGAACAATCTGAAAGAAAAAAAAAACGATATCAAGTTATTTGATGCATGCACTACATGTGACATTTTAAAATCACTCGGTTACATCACTAGCACCAAACAAAACTATACCGTAAGTAACTATCTACCGTAACCCTTCCCGGAATTATTAATATAGCTATTTAAGCATGTTAGTTTTTTATATTTATTTGTATAAATGTATTTGAAGCTCATGGGCTATAGGTTGACAACTTGTGACCAATTCAATAAACACTAATGTATCTTTAGGTACTTACCGAAACATCTTCACTATTTATAGTGGACACAGGTTTATTCTTGTCTTTGAGGAATGATAATGCTCTGTAAGCAAACCACTTTGGTGGTTGAATATCATCCCTTCCTGATCCACTTTTTTTGATTCTCCTTATTTCCGGTGTTCCCGAAAGAAATGGCTACTTATATTTTTTAATTTTCTTTCAATTTCTGAAGATTCAATATTGAATAAAGACGCAATATTTTTCAACGCATCATTTCTCTTCATACGATTTTAAAAATCTTTGTTTCTCGGGTTCCACAGTATTTCATTTTCGTGAAATTGTTCTATTAATAATAATACTGCACTGTCGTCCCAATGGAAATCAGTCATTTTATACACTATATTACACAACGCATATGAAACGACACCACTCGAAAGCCGTGATCGAACTATTCCTTCGCTGCCAGCGGCCTCGCTGGCAAAATGGCCGCCGCCTTTGTTGCGAATGCAACACACGGCCGCCGGCGCATGCCGCCGGGCTGTGTAGATCCACCATAAAATCACGTGCCAAATCAGATTCAGAGCCCTCCCAGACTGGATATGCCAGTTCCTCAAAATTACCTAATATATTCCTACTTTTGATGGGTTTACATTGAATATAAACCATTTTACGACTTGTTTATTGCTGTCATTGATAACTACATTGCTGGATGTTCAGAAGCAATTTTATTTAAGAAAATATTTATTAGAAAATTATTAGAACACTTAGTAAAGATCCGACTAGAATTTATAGTAGAATCCAGAGATCTACTTCCTGGGTCTCAATTTGGCTTTAGAAAGGGACTCAGTACTCGTACCATGGATAGTGTTGGGGGTTTTTGGTTGCAGATATACGCTCAGCGTTTTCGAGAAATGAATCCGTAGTCGCTGCCTTTTTAGACATTTCCTCTGCTTATGACAATGTCCTTCTTCCCATTCTCAGGCAAAAATTGCAACAGCTGAGAATACCGGAGAGAATGGTCCAGTGCATCTGTAGTTTGCTTATGTCTCGGTCTTTGGTTTTGAGAGTTCCGGGTGAGGAATTTGACGTCAGGATGTCATGGAAGGGCCTACCACAAGGCTCTGTTCTTAGCCCCTTACTGTACAATTTGTATACAGTTGATATTAGTTCATGCGTCAATAACGATTGTCAAATTCTTCAGTATGCTGATGACTTAGCTTTATATGTGATAAATAACTCGGTTAGCGATGCTGCATCATGTCTCTGCGTATCCCTGGACTCTCTAAACCAATGGCTAAAATTCCACGGTCTGAGTTTGCCTCTAAAAGTGCTGTAGTTGTGTTTTCCCGCAGAAGGCTGATCCCACAAATTTCAGTGGGCATCCAAGGGCATTGTATACCGGTTTCTTCAGAAGTAATATTTCTAGGCGTTTATTTTAGAAGCTATTTTATTTAAGAAAATATTTATTAGATGAGGCTTTATCAGTAATTCTGAACCTGCCTCACAAATAAGAGTTACACAGAAGCTTTAGAATTATTAAATAAACGGTATAACAATAAGTCAAGATTGATTTGCAATCACAAACCTGCTTCTGGATATCCCATCAATGCCTAAGGGCACAGCTGCATCTATAAGGACATTTGTTTCCTACATTCAGCAACAGTTGCATGTGATAGATTATTCTAATAATTTCAGTTTATTTACAGATTAATTCACGTCTGTTTCTTTGATTGAAGGTTATAATTATTCCTATAATAATTATAACCTTGTTTACATGTGATACACAACATTCAACCGTTTCTCATCAAAAATCTTATCAATACTATTACGAAATACTGTTCTTTCATTGAAAGATTGATAACTAGTAGGCCACTGACTTAATAAAACGCCGGTTCGTTTAGACACCACAGTACGGTACTTTAATAACTTTTGGTTACAATAATATGACTGGCGTAAAACTTTATAGTTTAAATGTATGTTTTCTTGTCCGTGGCTGTCAATGCAATAATAAAGCACGCAATTCGCTCGGCGTTGACGTTTGCGTGACACTGACAGACGCGTTCGGAAATGGCTGCAACATTCATTGTTATTTTGTGTAATGTCATATTTAACTGTTATTTACAAAAATAACGGGACTTGTTTACTAATTATGCCATTGTAAGACCAAGTATGTGATTGAACTAATTCATTTCAACATATTTACTGTATTTTTAATCATAGTTTTAGGATAAATACAAATATTAACAAATCTGTAACAGAATCGTACGATGTGACGTCACTTGTTTATCATCGGCTATAAAAGCCGCCGCTCCGCCGTACTTGGCACAAAGGCCGCCAGTTATAGGCCCCCCTCCATTAGCTCTGTTCGCCGTCTAAGGCATACGCTCACCGACCCCGACGACCCCATTACCCTCCTCCAGGAAAGTAGTAGGGCCACGAGTACAGTGCACAAGTCACACAGATCGACCTTCCGACCTCGCCGTGCGGCGGCGAGGTCGGAAAATGGAAAATGGTAAAACAAGCGCATATCAAAAATGCTTTTTACGAATATCATAATTTGGCTAATAAGGCTATTTTATTAGGTTTTCTAATAGTCAAATATTCATTAGGATTTTTTCACTTAATGCACGAAATATTTTATTTTCATAGGTAGAAATACATAGAAGACAGAAGTGCAAAACTCAAGTCTTTGCGTACACATGTTTCAATACTATATTGTGAAAAAAAAATACTTGGTACAGATATGCAGTATTATACATTTTAGAAAGGTTATTTTATGCTTTTTGCAATACAGCTTAATGATTTTAAAAGTAAAGAAAAATATTTGAGTAATTACTTAAAATGTGACATACCTTATTTTTCACTTATATTTTTTTCGTCGAAGGTTTTCAATGTTATCCACGTCTGCCCAAGCACTACTTTTTGTTTTGACTAGTAGTCTAACTATTCATAAATAGAATGCAAAAAAATCAGTTGCGGATAATTGCGGTTTTAAAAGATATGAGAAAAAACTGATAAAAGTCAGAACCCGAAAATTGGTATCTTTTGCGGTTTACCACTGACACCATTCACAATAAGAGCAATATGGAACTTTTGGATATTTTCTTCATTATTTCGTGATAACAAAGGGACCTTATCAAATTTGCACTCGGTTTGTGTGGGAAATTACAAGATAATAATGATGTAGGTACCAATTCGATATTGTAAAATGAGTATAAAGGGAAGCAAAAACTATTCGAACCATCTACATCAGTGTAACTTCAAGTGAACCAAAGCTCATCTACGCCTATTATTTCTGCAGATTGTGAAGTGTTAAAATATCTTCCTTCAGCTGTACCAAACGAGACTTCATAATCCCCTATATCGAGGGCGGCAAGACCATGGAATCATTATCCAAAAATTTTATTGGAAAAACTCAATGTTTCTGAAAACAACTTGAGTTTTGTAATTAGTGACATACAAAGGCACATTCTTCCTATATTCAACAAGCGCTGGGACCTGGCATCTCGGAAAAAAGAAACATTTTTACAGAAGTATTGTACTTGGTTGGACTCAAGGTATTCGTTAAATTTACCGGATTCTGAACAATATTTTACGCCATCAACATCTGGCCAACGAGGAAGAGCTTGCGTGGCTTATGGAGACTCCTCAGAATCTACCAAGAAGAGGAAAAACACTCTTCTACTCCAAGAATATGGCTTCGAGCATATAAAAAACGCCTATGTGCAGGGTCTACGGGGTTTACGTGAGAACACAGCTCAGCTTGTTGAAGAATTAAGAACCGCTGATACTCAAAAGAAATTAGATATCTCAAGTAAGTGGAACGACTCAGGCTAGATGAAGATTCTTTCCGATACGGAAGCATTGAGTGCTTTTATGGATTTGGATCTAACAAAAGCACAATATATGTACTTGAAAAACTTAACCAACGAACGAAAGTGTTGTATATTCCCGCCTTACTACAAAATACAAGAAATAAAAAGATCCTGTTATCCACCACCTTCTACAATCGAAATCACGAATATTTTTGCTAAAGTGATTAATATCCAAGATTTATTGGATCATACTGCTGCTAGAATTAAAAAAATCGATTTTGTTTTCCAAAAACAATATAGAACATTGATCCTCTATTGTAAATGGGGATGTGATGGCTCATCTGGTCAAAGCCAATTCAAGCAAATACTTGCAGAAGAGTCGGAAACAATTTCAGAAGCCAATTTGTTCATCGCTTCATTAGTCCCCATCAGATTAGTTGAACCGGAAGAGAACCGGAGTTACCGACATAGCCTGCAGAGTCAGCAAGCTGAAGTGGCAGTGGGCTGGCCATGTGTGTCGAAGGACCGATGGCCGGTGGAGCAGACGAGTCCTGGAGTGGAGACCGCGTATCGGCAAGCGAAGTGTGGGACGCCCCCCAGCTAGATGGACCGACGACCTTAAAAAGGTGGCTGGGACAGACTGGATGCGGAAGGCGGAGGACAAGGTGTTGTGGCGCAGTCTGGGAGAGGCTTATGTCCAGCAGTGGACTGCTATAGGCTGAATTGATTGATTGTTGATTGAGATTAGTTGATGTGCAATCGGGATCCGTTGTTTGGCAAAATCCGGTACCTTCATCTGTCCTTTTTTGCAGACCCATTTCTATTGAGTTTTGTAAGGAAACTCCAGAAAAAACCAAGGCAGTTGTCGATGATATTAACAAACAAATAAGGGCTGCACAAGCATCACTTATAAACAAAGATGGTGTTGTAGTAAATGTGAAGCATGAACTATTTGTAACGATGATCGATGGAAAGGTGGCTCAGGTCCTTACAGATACTCCATCTGGTTCCACTTGCACGCATATGTGGGGCTACTCCACGGCTAATGAATGATCTATCGAAAGTAACTGCCAGACCTGAAAACGAAAACGCCTACCAATACGGATTGTCCACCTTACACGCCTGGATTCGCTGCATTGAAATGATATTGCATATTTCCTATAATCTTTCGTTTAAGACTTGGTCTGCTTCAACTGAAGAAAATAAGAGATTAATAAAAGAAAAGAAAAAACTTGTTCAAAAACGTTTCAGGGAGGAGTTGGGATTAATCGTCGACAAACCTCGGCAAGTTAGCGGGAATACGAACGATGGCAATACCGCACGAAGATTCTTCTATAATAGCACTTGCTCATCGGAAATAACAGGTGTAGATGAGGCATTGATTAAACGCCTATCCTATTCATTGCTACTTCAATTTTGTAAAATTTCATATGTGTGCCACTTCATATTATTATGAATTACAATAGAAAATACACGTGAAAATGTGTATTTTAATATAAATAATAGTAAATATAACAATAAACCCTAAAAAAATGGTAAACGCACCAATTGCGTTGGTGGCACTAGCAAGAAAACAGTCAAATACAGTGCCAGTCAACGCACCGTTTGCGTTCGAGTTATAAAGGTGTTATGCAACAATATCAATATTAGACAAGAAATATAAATAAAATAACATTACATTATTTACATTTCTTGTCTATTATTGAAATATCTGAAGATCCAAAGACCAGTATAGTATATATAGGGTGACTGGCAATTAGTGTACGATACTTAAACACGTGATTGTGCTCATGATAACAAACAATTTTTATTATGGGAGCAAAGCCGAAATCGCGAAAAAAATATCAGCTGTTCAGTACATTAGGCAAACATAAATGTACTGAACAGATGATTTTTTTTCGCGATTTCAGGTTTGTTCCCATAGTAAAAGTTGTTGGTTATCATGAGCACAATCACGTGTTTAAGTATCGTACACTAATTACCAGTCACCCTATATTTAGACCAGACAGTTACTATTTAGCTATATTAGTGATAATTAATTCGTAATTATTCATCTATGTAAATAAAAATACTGAGTATAGGAAAAAAAACGTTTATTTACTTAATATTTATGATACTCCCTAAAACAATTGACTTCACAGAAGCCATGTTGCTCTGGGCAATCTGGGCAATAATGAGATGTATCTTTACGAATTTTTTTTGTAACCCAAGAATGTTTGCAACGCTTACGTAAAACTTTATTTTTGATGCCTTTCCGTTGTCGGGGGCAGGGCTGCAGAACATGCACGGTATTTTTAGGGGGTACATCAATTATTTCTAATACATCATCATTAAATAATTTTGAAATTACTTCAAGTCGAAAATTGTAGTTCTCTTTTTTTGGAGAAAATATATTGCAAAATACAATGAAGTCTGTGAAGTGCTTTTACGTGGCGTGCGACGATATTAAAAATTTTAAGAATCTGATCCCTGATGGCTTACGTGCAGTGCCTGGAACAATGCAAGTGCATCAAGTTATTTCTAGTCAAGCTAATCAGATGCAATACCGACAGTTGAGTTGTTTCTGTGGTGAAAGGCGTGGTTTATGTTCTTGTTATCTTCCGAAAACACATTTTCTAGTGGATCACTTAGAGCCATTTACTGAAAAATCAAGGACTTTGTTGCCTGCAAGTAATATTATGATAAATCCATCCGCGGCATCTGTCGCACTGGTTACTTATCCAGATCAGGATCCATTAATAGTCCGCAGCCCAAAAACAGTTTGCGAATCTCCTACAAACTGGCCCTTGCCCATAGCTATCGAGGAAATGGAAAGTATTGATCTCACTAATTCTTTTGACGTGAAAATTCTAGAAACAGATCCTTTTTCAATCATTATAGAAGATTTACCATCTGTATTTGGTGAATGTTCCTCTCTAAATATCCCAAAAGACGTTCCGATAGTTGTTTCGCCAAAGATAACCACAAATAACGCTGAAGTTGCACCGACCGCCAAGGGCGCTATAATTAGCAATACGTTTGATTATGATAAGAGAGTAAAAATCCTGAATCCTTGTGTGGCATCTCTTGATGACAAGGTTAATATAAGATCAGTAAATATGTTACTGCCAAAAGCCGAGAAAGAGAACCGAACCAAGAACAAAATTAATTATACGTCATCAGCGAGAACGTTTCCTTGTCATATTTGTAAAACTCGTCAACCATTCTTTCTGCAGAACATGGCAAAGTGCATGGTATGCAAAAAATGGGTTTGCATGTCTTGTAGTGGAACTAAATCATTTGACTACATTTGTGATGTGTGCCTAAGTGATTAGGAGGGATATAGTAAAATGTACCTAACTCTAAATTAGAATCCTCAATTTTTATTTTTGATATTATGTTTCGTCTGTTTAGTATGTTGAACAATTTAGTGGAACTAAGATTTAGGAGCTTGGTTAACCAATACTTGTAAATCTGGAACTCAGATTTACAAGGTGCTGTTTAACCAACGCTCGTAAGTAATTTTAAATGATTGTATGACTTGATTGGTGACTCATGTAATGAGTTTATGTAAACCATGCCTTATAGTTCCCTAACGTGACGTCTTTTTCCATTAACGTCACTTGTCCTATTGGCTGTGATAATTTTTATTTAAGTTATTTTATTTTTTTGCTATAAATAATACTTAAAGCTATGTTAAATAAGAAGCAATATAATTATACTGTTCGTAGAATTCGTTTACATGTCATATTAAATAGTAAAGTGCCAAAGTAAAGACTGAAGTTGTACAATTAAATGTATCATAAAGTAGCGTAGAGGAGCAGTTTCTTTAAAAAAGTTATATGTTTTGTTTGAATTAGTAATAATAATTATGTGATTTAAAAGACTGCTTATGTTAAATGATAATTTAATAAATGGTACATTCAAAATGCTGTTGGGTTTTATTCAAAACTTATTCAAATTTTGTAACGTAATGGAATTTCTCAGTTACCATACCTCTTACAAACACAAATTTCTAGGTAAATGAAAGACTTTTGTTATTAAAATTGGTTATTTTTATGATAATAGATATTGTATCGTTCGATGAACCCATTGTTTTTCTTTTATATTTTTATTTTTATGGGTGGAATTCCATTACGCAACAAGCAAATTTTTTGAAAAACACTCTTATACAAACACTTTTACACGTCAATCATATTTAGAAAAAAACTAGATGAGCTCGGCGTTTCCTATCTGACTACTCTGAGAAGAAAGGCCGAATCAAACTCAGAGGTCACAGTCTCTTTTAAAGTCCAGACATAATCTTGATCAGATCAAGTGAAGACCATGTAGATTGGTGTCTGAAATGGTCTTTTGAGGAAAAAACCACACAGATTGAGTGGACCTATCCAATCAGTGCACGCCTTTGTCAGTAATCGTGCAGCTCAACTCAGAATTTAAGGAGCTCAACGATTCGACGAACAATACCAAAGAAAGGACATTTGAGTAGGCCGCTTAAATGACTCAAACTGCCAGACTAAGATGAAAACTAACTGAGAGAAATAATAAAAACAATAATCCACATAGTCTTCCCATTCACAATAATTTAAAAAAGAATATAATACTTCAAAAAAGTAAATATTAATGTCATAGTGTATAAAACAAAATCATCAATGTCACACTTAGTATAAAAATAGATTTAGTATATAATTAGTTTGTTGCCTGGGGGTACATTGGAGTAGCTTAATTAATCCCAAGCCTTTTTGTCGTCCAAGTAATCTTTAACTTTATAGAAACCTTTTTGACAGAGTTTCTGTTTAATAAATGATTCAAATTTATTGAGGCTCAGTTATTTGACATGGCTTAGGAGTTTGTTGCAAAAACGTATACTTTGGCACTTAAATGAATTACTAATTTTTTGGAGCCTAGTCTTGGGCACAATAAGTAAGTCTTTGTTTCTAGTATTTATGCTATGAATGTCGCTGTGTCCAGAATATAGGTTAATATTCTTTTTGACATAAATCAGGTTCTCATATACATATTGAGATGCGACTGTCATTATGTTTATATCCATAAATGTATCCCTCAGTGAATGCCTACAACTTAGGTTATAAATTGCTCGAATGGCTCGTTTCTGCAGCACAAATATAGCCTGAATGTCGGCTGCATTTCCCCACAGCAAAATGCCGTACGACATTACACTATGGAAATAACTAAAATATACGAATCGAGCTGTTTTTACATCAGTCAAATGACGGA
The DNA here is from genome assembly GCA_905333075.3 of Atethmia centrago. Classification (NCBI taxonomy): domain Eukaryota; kingdom Metazoa; phylum Arthropoda; class Insecta; order Lepidoptera; family Noctuidae; genus Atethmia; species Atethmia centrago. Next base: position 20,100,943 of record HG995368.1, read on the forward strand.
TTTTATACACCGCGTAGACTGCAGAGCTTAGCCGCTTCGACAATTTGGTTATATGTGGGCCCCACTGTAGCTTTGAGTCCAAAGTAATACCTAAGAACACAGTGGTGTCCACAAGATCCAACTCCGCCCCATTTACTAGTACATCGGTTTTTACCTGCTTAACGTTAGGTGTCAGAAATCTAATAAATTTGGTCTTTTTCTCGTTTAAAAGTAAATTATTAACACTAAACTAATGTACTATTTTAGAGAGAGCATTATTTACATCGTCAGTAACTTTCTGTTGTAGTTTATGCTTAAATAAACATGATGTGTCATCTGCAAATAACACTATTTCATGACTGTTCTTTATAAGGCACGGTAGGTCATTATTTGGCTAGAGAGGCGCCACGGCGTCCTCACCTTCCACCTGAGGCAGGTCCTCACCGGACACGGCAGTTTCGGGAGGTTCCTGTGTCGGATAAGGCGGGAGGAAACGTCCGGGTGTCACCACTGCGTGGATCGCCCAGAGGACACGGTGGAGCATACGGTGGAGGTCTGCCCGGCCTGGGCAGAGCACCGCCGTGTCCTCGTGGAGGCGATCGGCGGCAGAGATCTCTTGCGTCCGGCCTGGTTCAGGCCATGGTACGGAGCGAGAGGGCATGGGCAGCCGTCACCTCCTTCTGCGAAGCAGTAATGCTCGCGAAGGAGGAGGCGGGACGGCTGAGGGAAAGGCATGTTTCGCGCCCTCTCGCCCCTAGCCGCCGCAGGAGACGCCCTGGGCGTCAGGAATCCCGGGCGAATTTCCGGCCACCGTAGGCGCGGGCTTGCGGACGGTGAGCAATGGGTAGCTCACCGTCCGGCAAGGACCAGGCCCGGGTCGACGGCGCGTCGTATTCCACGCGCGCCTCAATGAGATGTCAGCACAAATGTAGGGGTCCACTAGGGCCGATGCCTGCCGGGGTCGCGGGAAGGTACTTATGGGTCACCGAGTCCCCTGGCAATACAGGCAACAGGAAGGAATACGGGTGGGTTTCAGTCAGTAAGAGTCTGACACACCCTCCCGCTCTGCCCAGAGCGGGAAAGTTACATGATGATTTCCCACCATCAAAAAAAAAAAAATTAGGTCATTAATATATACGAGAAATAAAAAGGGCCAAGAATTGAGCCCTGCGGAACTCCCATAGTGACAATAGAACCCGGCGATCGCTTACCGTTAACGTCCACTCTTTGGATCCTATTATCCAAATAAGAAATAGGAAGATCCAAGGCAGTGTTTCTAACACCATAGTGATGCAATTTCCTGACCAATGTATCATGAGAAACACAATCGAAAGCCTTAGATAAGTCAAAAAAATACCTAGGGCATCATGTGACTTCTCCCAAGTCTCAAAAATATGTGCAAGAAGTTCCACACCAGCGTCGGTAGTCGATCAACCCTTTGTGAAACCGAATTGCTTACTGTTTAATAATATATGTTTATTAAAATGTCTTTACAATTGATCTAGCATCAATTTTTCAAATATTTTACTAAAGGTAGGAAGCACAGAAATAGGTCTAAAGTTTCTGATGTGCTGCCCGATTTAAACAAAGGTATTATTTTACTACTCTTCATTAAGTCAGGAATTACACCACAGTCAATACATTTATTAAAAATAATTGCCAATTCAGGCGCTACAGTGTTAATTATGCATTTTGCAACCTCCACAGAATTTCCCCATAGATCAGCTGTTTTTTTAACATTGAGTGTATTGAAAGTTTTAATAATATCCCGTGCACTAACATAGTCGAAATTAAATTCATGGTTACAAATATCAACATTTTCTTTCAATATGGACTCAGCAACAGTGGGTGATGAATTTAAAGATTTGGTGGTTGAGACTGGAATATCTGCATAGAAATTTTCAAAAACTGTGGCAACCTCTAAATCCGTTTTAATAACTGTATTGTTAATAAATATTAAGGCTGTATTCACAATTACGCTTCTTATCCCTTCCAGTCTCATTGTTTATAATTTCCCAAGTCGTTTTTATTTTATTTTGACTATTTTTAATTTTTAAACTTAAATATCGACTCTTAGCTTCGCTACAAACTTGTTTAAATAATTTGGAATAGTTCTTAACATATTGATAAAATTCTTTACTTTTATTATAATTTATTTCCTCATAAAGTTCAAAAAGTTTGATTCTACTATTAAATATCCCTTTAGTTGCCCATTCACTGAAGGTTGCAGAACCATTAACTGAGATCTGCTTGGGTATAAATGTTGAGTTAAATTCTTTACAATACATGAAAAAAAAGGAATTGTATAGATCATTAGGATCATGACTATAAGGCAAGTAGGCTAACTGACTTAATAGTTTGTTTTTAAAGCTTTCCAAGCGACCGGCAGTTTTTGGCACTATAGTGATATCTCTCTTAGCCACTTTTCTATCTTGCTTACTAAATGTAATCAGCTGACCACAGTGGTCAGAATCCAGTTGGCTTATAATTTGCTTAGTAATAGGTAATATGTTAGTAAATATATTATCTAAACATGTAGCTGAGGTGGCGGTTATTCTAGTAGGCTCTAAAAATAAATGATCAAGGTTATATGACTGAAATATTTTTTTAATTTTTAGGCACATCGATGAGTCCTCTAATAAATTGACATTAAAATCACCACATACAATTATATCTTTTCCTAATTTACCAAGTTTTTGTAACACATCATCCATGATACTCTCAAAGCAATCATAAATCGATGACGGAGGCCGGTATACGCTCAATACAACAAGCTCTTTCAATAGTCCGCTCAACAGAGAGGCTCACTATATCCTTACGATCTTTGAATTTAAGTTGTTTAGTTAACAGTATCAATGAGCCGCCATGTATTGCATTTTCTCTGCTGAAAGAACTACCAACCTGGTGATTACTGAAATTAAACATGAACTGATGGCTTTTTAACCAATGTTCTGTAATACACAAAATATCAATGTTGTTACAGTTCATGAATAATTAAATTTCAAGGTCTTTTCTCAACATACCTTGAATATTTTGGTGCACCAGGTTTACTGTGTTAGAACTTATTCTGACGTTTCGATGATTTATTCTAATATTTAAATTATCTCTATTAATTATGCAAGAGGTTTTCTCTGTTGTCTCAATTTCAAATTTAAATTAATGTCAGCTTGTGTAGCCAAGTTATTGGCTGAATCAATGAAAATGTCAGATAATTGCTCAATAGAAGCAACAGTTTTACTAGCCAATTTCTTGGCTGATATATCAATAAACAAAAGGTATAGCGATAAGACTATTTGTCTTTTTAAACATATTGGTAAATACAATTTGTATTTTGTCACATATAAATATTTACTAACATACTTGTTAGTGTCAATGACATGACAATTGTTATTGTTGAATGTCATATTATTTAACATTATGTTTAATTTGTGCCTAAAATTATTTTCCTTTTTTGGCAAACTGTTACTATAGGGAAATGTAAACATAACAATCTGTCTGTCTAGCTCACAAAGTTTGTTATAGTAATGAAGTAGACTGGTCTGATTCACATTTCCTCTTTCACTGATCAATAATATCAAAGTTGTATCCTGGTAGAAATTTAAACTAATAATCTTTGTCACTATCTCAACATAACTTAAGCCAGGCATACAATAATTGGTAACCGACTTTCCCTTGCAAATATTTGATAATAACCGGCCCATGTCTTTCCCAATTTCATCACTAAATATCACAATATCATTATTTATTTGGGTTTGTACATAGTTGTGAGTTTTTACACTAACTTTAGTTTTATATGGGGAACCATCAGAGGTATAACCTTGTTGCAATGAAGTATCACATAAGCCGGTGAGGGCTGACTATTGGACAAGCCGTTGTTGGTCAATGATTGTGATCGCTCACAGGCACATGAACTAGCACTCATTATTAACTCATTCATCGCCAGCATGTATTCCCTCATTTGCTTTTCAGAGATATTGTATTTGTTTGTCATTGATATTAATTTATGATTAAGATTTTCAATTACAAAATTTAAGTTTTGTGTGTCATTTTCATATTTTAAAGTGGTGTTTTTACATTTTTCTGAATAATAATCTAATTTGTCCAGTAATGATAGGCGTTCCCTATTTAATTTAACATTTTTTATGAAATGTTTTTGCCTGTAAACCAATCTTTGGGTTTTTCTAATAAATTTGTTTATCCTTACATATTTTTTCAATTTATTTCTGCTACATTTGACCAGCCATATTGAGTTAGTAGGCTTAATGTTGTCTTCACATGTCAGATCTATAGTGACTGTGGGTTGATTGTCAATTGCAGCAGAAACCATACTTGGGGCAATGAAGCAATCTACGCATTTAATCAATGCAAACATCATATCAGTGAAGCCGTCACTCTCGCGCATCCAGACTCGTGATCGAAACTAATTTTAATGACCGACGCAGTGAATACCTGCGTCGGCGACTCGGCGCAGCACTCCATCAACTAGTTAAAAAACACGAACCACTAGCATTTTATTAAAAAAAAACTAAGTAGCGCCCAGACAAGTACAGTACCTACGACAGAATTATTGGCTAAGTACATGGCAATAAAACACTTTCGGTATAGGTATGATTGAAGGGCGTGAAGTGTTACGGGGTAGATTAAATAATAAACTATATTCAGTAAAACTGCTTGTATTACTGCCTACCACGGCACTTCTTTAAACAATTACAGGTACAAAACAACAATAAGGACTATGGACAATTTGCACAAGTAAAAACAGAAAATATAAAATGCTTGGAGCTGACTGGGAGAGGCTACGGTTCTCAAGGATTCTAGAAGCTATGTGTTGCTTTGAGGCAAGGTCGAACACTGGTGTCGTTGACCTCTCCCAGTGAGTTCAAAATATTGCACATCATGGTTCGGCCCACGATCGGTTCCGAAGATTTCCGACCGTGCCCGAATGTGTGTTTCGTTCCCCAATCTGAACGTACATTCGGTTTACATACATAAAGATGTGCAGTGTAAATAACTGTATGTAATAATAATTGTAATATATATTGTAATATGTCCATAGATATTTTGTGTGTTATAAATATAGTGAATAAGTAATTGTTGTGAATAATATATAATGTGCTAATCATGGTATAGACAATAATTCCTCGTTTGTTGTCTATGACGAACACAACGTAAACATGACAGCTGACCTGACATGTCGAACGAGTAATTATGTTAGGTTATGTAACGTGTTGTATGTAGTGTTTATAATTAGCTTTTAAGAGATATAATTATGATGAAACTAATCGTTCTAACCACTACAGGCGTGTTATCCGATCACAAGCCGTTGATATTTGCTTTATCGAAGAAAGAATCGAAATCAGATCCACCAAGACGTCTTCGTCAATTGGATTTTATTTCTCAGTTTTGCAGCAAAATTGAGTACCTACGTTCAGGGCGAGCTCAATAACGCTGCCGACGCTCTTTCAAGAGTAGAAGAGATTCATGTACACGATATTTTCGATTATGAACAACTATATAAAAAACAAGTCCAAGATACGTAATTATCAATGCTAAAACAAAAACCTAACTTGGAATTGAAATTGTTCCGCATGTCATATTCAAATCATGAACTTACATTCCAAACGTCAACTTCAACAGCGCGACTTTTTTTAACGTCGGAGTTTCGAGAAAAAGCGATTTCAAGTGTCCATGCACCACCCTGGAGTAGCCGCTACGCATCGCCTTATCACGCAGCGCTATTTTTGGCCTAACATGAATACTGACGTAGCAAATTTAGTAAGAAGTTGCGTAAAATGCCAGAAATGTAAAGTGCGAAGACATACACCTCTAGGAGAGTTCGAAAGGTCAGACCGTTTCGAACACGTTCATGAACGGTAATGGTCCAATTATATCTATATGAATATAGATATAATTGGACCATTGCCACCTTCCGATGGATATACATGCTGTGTCACAATGATTGATCGTCACACAAAATGGCCTGAAGTCGTTCCTGTAAAAGACATAAGCGCTTAAACCGTCGCGAAAACTATCCTCGAGCATTGGATAGCACGTTTTGGTTGTCCTGAAAGAATAACTTCGGATCCAGGTCGTCAATTTGAATCCAATCTTTTCACACAGCTGACCAAACTACTCGGAATAGAAAAGATTAGGACAACCGCATACAATCCAAAGGCTTATGGACACGTCGAAAGGATGCACCGAACACTAAAGGCTTCCATCATGGCACGTTGCGATAGTAGCAATCGATAGGCACAACAACTACCTATCGTGTTGTTAGGAATGCGCAATACAATTAAAGAAGACTCAAACTACAGCCCCGCTAAGATGACCTACGGTAAATGTCTACCAGGAGATTTTTTTGTCCCCACCGAAGCTAACAGCAACAACACTGAGTACACTTGCAAACTCATGGAAACATTAGTGAACCTTCAACCGACCACAAGGAAACAAGCTGATAACAGAAACATTTTCGTACATAAAGATTTAACTAAATCGGATCACGTTTTCATTAAAAACGAAGTTAAACGTTCCTTACCAACAAAAATCCTCGAACGAAACAATAAACATTACGTCATTCAAGTAGGTTCTCGAAAAATCGCAATTTCTCTCGATCGTCTCAAACCTGCCTACGTTATATCTACTAGCCCTGCACTTGAGCCACCACATAAAGTCTTCGTGTCGCCCGAAACAACAGCGATAACACCGGTTGCTACCCAATCGACCCCACCTGACAAAACTGAGCCATTTGTCACAACACGATCGGGTCGTGTCAAAAAAAAGACCGTGAGATTTGCCATTTAAAACATATTTTGTCGCCAGTCCCATGTTAATAAAAACATCAATGTGAAATTTAAAGTGCAGTGAAGTGTTCTGTGTTTTAAAATAGACCAATATAATTAGCAAATTCTGTGGCGTTCTCACACTTAATATGTCAACTTATAATGTACTTATCCACAAGTTATCGTTACCACTTATTAGAAATGTTTAAGTTGACTCATAAATTCAAAACCTTTTTGTATCTTAATTTTTTTTACCAAATGTCTTTAGTTTAAGCATCCATTTGTGTAAAATAAATAAATGTTTCCAATCACCCCGTAATTTAGTCAATGCAAAATATCGAATCTAGAGGATTTGTTTACATTTACCCCTATATATTGGTAGACGCTCAGAACAAAATCCTTTGCATTTATGAGAATCAACACAGTAAAAACGAGTTAGCGGAATTATAATGCTTATCACGTAGGCTTACCTTTGGTGTTCACATTTACCCCAAAATATAATTTTTTGTTTTAAAGTCAGGGTAAAATGTAAACACTTCATTTTCAAAACCGCTAATGACGTAGTTCAAATGGTTGATATTGCAGTTTTTAGATAAATTACTATACAATCAAAGTAATTAACTCTTATTTTCTAACTGCCAATATTTTTTTTTATAAAGCCAAAACTTTATTAGTTCAAAAGGTATTTTTCATAAACGTTTACAATTACCCTGATTGACCCTATCTATTAACATGCCTTAACAGGTATAAAAATCCTATCCATCGAATGACACCGGTTCTGTGATACCATTTTAGATGATCATAGAATTCATTACATAAGTCACTTATGTGGCAATAGGTTGAGACAAAACAAACTACAATATTATCTCTATGGTTTCCTTGACACTAACCAACCGAATTATTCAATTCAAACCTATGTTACCTAGCTATGCAATATAGGTTGTAGAGTATGTACCTTGTATGTTCTTATAGTAACTTACTTGTTGTGGTGCAATCCATTGCTGTAATATAGACCGAACTTCCACATTGCTTAAGATAAATCTCTTAAGTCTTCGTGTATCCACGCCGCAGTTGACACAGAGATGGCTCCGTGGTAAGTTGGTAAGTTCGCGTAAATCAGGTTCCATATTCGTGTCAGGTCCTTCGTGAGAAACGGGTACGGTATCCATTAAAAAGCCGGTGTCGTCGTGGGAGGCGGGTACAGAATCCAATGTAAAGCCAAGGTCGTCATCGGGAGCGGTTACAGGGTCCATAAACGTAATCAAAGTCGTCGGAAAATCAAATAGAAAAATGCAGGAGAAAATAAAATCACGAGTCGCAAGAACACACACAGCACCAAACAAAACGTCAATATCAGTGAGTCAGTCAGTCGCAGTGTGACCATCTACTGCCTTAGTTTGGTCTGAAACCTGCCAAATCCTGCCAAAGACTTCGAGTAAATAATGCATAAAAACTGCCGAGTTTGTTTAGCGTTGTAATAGCGTTATTTGTTTGGCGTAGTAAAAAATAAAAACACTTTGTTTTACATATCATACTTTTATTATTAATTAGGTCAAATCTAAATTAAACATTGCAATTAGCCACGTGTTCTTCATTTTATATCTCTCTTGGTTTTATTCATACGATATAACATTTCATTGTTTATTATTCAAGTATCTATGTCTATGACTGATTGAATGAAATAACATAACAACCATAAAATTACGTATAGAGAATACTTGTTTTACGATTGTCAACTGTATAACTATAGTTAATGTTCTTAGTTGAATGAGATACAAACATAACACGAGAAGCAAAGGGGAATCCTTTACACAGACTACTTATAGAATGAGAATATCCGATATTACGATCTGTTTTTAGGGTTGCCATTTTAGACAATTTGAGATGTCAGTATGGATTTATTTTCTACATTGCAATACTGCCAAAAACTGCCAATTTTATAAAACATCAACTAAACATGCCGGAGGCTATAATAGAAGGCAAATCCTGCCAAAAAGGCAGGAAACTGCCACATATGGTCACACTGGTCAGTCGTCAATACTCACTAAAGATTCTTATTGTCGTAAGGATGCGATATGAGATCAATTTATCGAAAAATCTATAAATCTGTTAAAAAAAAACTGGAAACACGGAATTGGTTCAATGAATCGTATTTAGAAGCCCAGAAATGGACAAACATATTTTTTTTGTATATAAGTAAATAAGTAACGCGAAACAACTAGGTACATAATAAAAAAATAATTCCCAAACATCGATTATTGGCAACAAGTTTTAGTGTATCGATATTTTCAGTAAAGGTTGCCATCCCTACTTTGACAGGACTGACCATCAACCGGAACTGTTAAATAAGATATTTAAACGATTGAATATCTTGAATAAATCGTCTTTTAATTCCGGAGGTTTCATTACAAATAAGTAATAGCAATATTTTAGTTACTAAATGGGTATTTTTTTTATTTACCATATTCCAGGGCAAAACATGGCCAAGAATGGGCGTTTCCCAGTTGTGTAATACTAATTGAACATTTAATTTTATAACACAATAGAACCCATACCACAACCTAACAAAAGTTCTATAACAGGTTGGATGAATAGTGATCTTTTTGTTGAAGCGATGAAACATTTCGTGAAATTCACAGCGTCTTGGAAAGGCAATCCATTAGTCATCTCTCGATCGAAGTGCTTGACATTGCAAAGAAATCGGCAGTCACAGTTCTGACGCTGCATCCGAATACTACAAACAAGCTCCAACCGCTTGATCTTGGCGTGAACGGACCTTTCAAATGCTATTAGAACGCTGCTGTTGACTCGTGGCTGTTACGCAGCCCGGGGTTTGAAAATGCTTCTTCTGCATCCGTAATAGATTTTTGTGAACCTACAAGCCCTTCTTCAACTAATACGCTTTTGCAAACTGCGCTAATTGTAAGTTCCAATTCAAAATCAGACTCAAGTGCGCCTGATAAGTCTACCACTCCATGCGATGTTGTTAGACCAAGTACCAGTTGAAAATTGCTGGACAGATCTCAAACTTGTACAGGAAATTTTGTTTCACCGAAAGATTTAATTTTAAAAGCAGGATCACGAAATATTATAAAAGGTGGAAGAAAAGCTGGCAAAAGTATGATTGCAACCGACACAACATGATCATAAATCTTACCCTACTTATATAAAATATTCTATGCTACCAGATGCTGAAGGCTCTTACAGACTGGGGCGATATCGCGGGCGCGACAGGCATATTGTTGCCTGTCGCGCCCGCGATATCGCCTCAATATGTGGGAGCCTTGAAGCTACAGAGGTCACATTATGTAGTTTGAATGGTTCCCGACCAAAATGTTGCCTATATTCTGTATAACTCCCAGTATCGTTGCAAAAGTAACAACTAACAGTTTAGTCTCTCAGGAATAAACAACAGCTTTATTTAAAAAGTAATCGAATGAAGTGGAAATTCAGCAGATAAAATGTTCCACGGGGGGATACAACTTTCATTTAATGCGAAGTTAAGTAGGTACCTACCCTGCAAGAGGTACCTGGATGTCTTTTTTTTGGGTGGGAAATCATCAAATAACTTCTCCCGCTCTGGGCGGAGCGGGAGGGTGTGTCAGACTCTTACTGACTAAAACCCACCCGTATTCCTTCCGTTGCCTGTGTTTCGGGGGCCTCGGTGACACTTTTAATTGTTGATTAAAATTACAAGTGTAGGGGTCCACAAGGGCCGATGCCTGCCGGGATCATGTGGCAGTCCAAAAGGGTTACTGAGGCCCCTGGCAACACAGGCAACGGAAAGAATACGGGTGGGTTTTAGTCAGTAAGAGTTTGACACACCCTCCCGCTCTGCCCAGAGCGGGAGAAGCTATTTGATGATTTCCCACACAAAAAAAAACCCGTGCCCCGCGCAAGTTGGTACGGCCCAAAGTCATTCTCCTTTATAAAATTTTATTTCAGGACAGTCTGTAGGCAAAGTATAGGAAGTTCAGGAGAGTAATGTCCTGAACCTTCAATCAATCAAAATCAATTTTCAAAATTCGTTCCATTCATGGGATTGGGACGAATTTTGAATTTTAATTTGTTTGTCTGTAATGTCTTGGTTATATGTTTTTAATTGTCATTTTGTCGTAGTTAGGTCTTAGTTTTTAACTTTAATTCAATTATTTTGGGGTTTGGGATCGTTGAGGGTAGGTTACCTACCCACACTTCTTTGGTATGGGCAAATTCAACAGTAACATTTGGGGTTTACGTATAAATAATCATAGATAACCAATATATTTCCAGGAAGTCTCCTTAAAACCTTTTATTAGATACCAAACACGATGTAATATTAACCTTGTTTTTTTAGCTGCCATGTTAGATTTTTGCGACGTCACATAGCCCGTGGAACAACTTAACGCTTCCACCTCGTTTGTCAAAATACGACGAGTATTTTAGGGGTTATGAGGGAATATACGTAGCCAAATACATAGATACCGGTCAAAATCATAACCCTCCTTTTTGCTTCGCCGTAGTCGGGTAAACAATCTCAAACTGGAAAGTCTAATAATTTGACACTTTATTATTAATTAAATAATATATTTGTGCCAAGTCTCAAGTTTATTAACTCACGGAAAAAGAATTTACATGTAAACGAAAAATGCCCTTTTCACCCCTTTAAAGGTCGAATTTCCAAAACCCCTTCTTAGTGCTCGTCTACATTATAGAAGGAATCCACCCTTGTGCAAAATTTTACGTACCTATTCACAGTAACATGGACTGTGCGCTGGTGCTGGTATGTCAGTCAGTCAGATTCTCCTTTTATTTTGTATATAGATTTTGGCTTATCAACAGATTAAGAGACATGAAATTATAATTGATTAATCATTGAAACAACAAACTGTGATTAACGCTAACACAGAATTTTATTAAGCTAATCAATAAATACTGAGACTTGTGATTTATAAAAATAGTACTGAATAGAATTATGATATGAACTATATCTCCTACTATGGATTTTTATTCACGTAAGTTTGCATATTATTTTTTGTCTTTTCAAGTTTAATTATATTTGACAACCGTTTTAGTGCAGCATGATACCTATACAAGGTTAAATGTAAAAAGCGACAAATTGAAATGTATATAGGGTGGGTAGGGTAGACAATTACATTTGTACTTTTCTTAAAGTAAATACTTATTATTTTCTTCAAATAGTAACAAATCATCGGCGTTGTACTAAAATTATATTAAATAACAACAGAGATATTTATTTTGACAATTTCTTCTACTTGGAGACAATAACTTAGTTGGCACTCACTAACTCGCTCGGTTTATCTCATAGTAAATGTTTTTCGTAAATCAATATAATAGAAAAAGTTTATACCAACCAAAAAATCGCGACAATAAAAACTGCTGTTCCTTAGATGTTATCGAGTTAAGTGACAATAAATGTTCGCACAGCTTCATCAACTACGTACCTACCCCAGCAAAAGGCGTGCAAGTTAAAATTCGACATAGTTTCGGGTATTGAATAGCGATGTTGGGCGATGCGTTAGTTAAAATCCACGTCAAGCCGTGCTCTTTTTTAATGTATCCGTTAGGATAGTCGTAACAAATTCTATGTTATACTTAGTAGTTAATCTTTTTAAAACTTGAGGGGTCCCCACATAGTGACGTTGAGTAGCAGATTTTTGTTCACGATTTCACAAATACTAGTCACTAAAACAACTTGTTTGAACTAGTGTTAGTGGTCGCCAGTCGCGCGAACGCTGTACGGTGCCTTTTAGTTATGTTAAAACAAGTTACATGCGACATCACTGACGTGCTGCACGTGCCCTTACGGGCGAGAGTATCGTGGCAATAGTTAAATTGCCGCCGCGCCGTAGCATCAAATTTAATAGAAACTGTATGTAGCAATCTCCACAAGGTGATATCATCGCGGCGAGAATTTGATGACACGGCAAGAATATCGCGGTGATTCTCTCACCCGTGGAGATAGCGCCTAACATTTTATTTCTGTCTGGCTGTTACCTTTCCACAACTGAAAGGGTAGACCGTGACATAGGATACTTTTTATCCCGATAGTGGGGGTAATTATCCCGTGAGGTAATTTCTGACAACGACGCGGGCAAAAGCTATTTACACTCATAAACAATCAATACAATCCAGAATCCCAGAAATAAATCGCTATTTCCAGATTGTAAATGTACCCGTATTGAGTATTAAAACTATATTTTCTTTTTCAGTCATTACCTGGCTACTTATGGTGCAGTACCCTGTACTCACTCTCACTCTGTTTGCTTACACCGACCATTCCAATTTGAGGAAACATGGGCATATCATGTTGAGGAGCTCAAACACACGATGGCCACCAGCGTGGAAACCGATTAAGTTCGATTTCAATCCCATACCTCATATTTATAACTTAAAAGCGAAAAGTTCGTAGAATACCTACCTAAGGAGTCCTTACCATTTTGATCCAAGTAAATATTCATTGAATTACTTGGATTCCGGAGAAGAATAACGGAATACCTAAAAAACCCTTTTCAACTGTGTTACCACGGAATTGATTTTGTTCGTGAAATTGGATTTTTAATCGTCACAAGATTTTTATCGATAGATTAAGTGTGGCAGTTTATAATATTTACTATACAAATGCTACCAAACCACTTTAATTATTTCTCAGGTATAATTGCCTGACGATTTAAAAATCAATCCTAAAACAAATAAAAAACTATTACTAAGTGCGAGTCGGCGTCACAAACCGAGAGTTTCACACATTGCAGGATTAAAAAAAATATTTTATAAATTTTATATGAAAACTTAATTTTTGTTTTTGTATGATTTCTAAAAAACTGCGCTGGTTTCTGATATCGTGTTATATTTTTTTTATATTTACGTAAACTTCTATTGTCTCGATTTATTTTCAAATTTTGGCTCTCTACACTGCGGAGAAAAAAATTGAAAAGTATTAGTCCGCACATTTAAATCGGATTATTTTGCCATATAACGAATATTTGTTCAATTAATGCCAATTTCTGGTCCAAAACAATGTCATCTTGCGGTAGCAGCCATCACGAAGCCATAAAAAAGTAAAACTTAAAATTTCAATTAATAGGCCTCTTGGGCCCACTTGTACCACGCAGTGGGCTGAAGTAACAAATCATGTTAAAGTAACTCTGTGTACTGGCACCGTCCCACCTCCAACGGACTACTTTTAAAGCGGGTGCAGCGGCGGAAAATGCCGAAAATGTAAAACTTATAAAATATAGAGGCATTGGCAGAGAGGCCCGTGGGGTCCCAGCATTGCAATTCAGCGAGGAAATGCCGCCAGCATCCTCGGTACAATGCCTCGAGGGCCTTTTTTTAGTTTTAACTTAGTTTTAATTTAATTTAGTTAATGTTAATAATCATCTTGTATTTTGCTTTTAAATATACTCTGTGTTAAATAAATCTAAACGATATCTCGTTATTTATCTTCTTTATCGTTTCCTCGTTCGTTGTTAATCTTGCGCCTACAAAATTATATTACAGCTAACTAATTTATTTATTTAGATTTACCAACGTTTGTATACCCCACAGAAATAACAGAAAGTAATAGAAAATAAACAATTAAATGTGTGGTGTGGTGAATATGATAAGTGTGTGGTGTGTGAGGGTATGTGTGGTAATAAATCCCAAGTACACAGGAAGAAGAATGAAAGTTTATTAAGTACACAGACACAGGTTTCAGTTCACACACTCAAGAGTTACACTTAGTTAAGAAGGAGTGTTAGAAATGTAGATAGCAGAGAACAGCACGAATACACAGATAATCTTAAATACAAGAAGTCTCAAGGGTTGCTAGTTAGCACGGTAAAACTAGGACCGCGTAGTGTACATATTGTACCACGCGGTCCTAGTTTATGCGCGTAGTGAGCATACCGACTAGATACTGGCCAGTCACGGTGCGCGCGCGTCATCTGTACGGCACGGGTGCGTGAGTGCAACTCACGATTATGCTGTCCCGCTCACACACGTATCGCGAGCGACTGGTCGCCGCTAGAACAATAGACGCGTCATAGCTGCGCCAGCCAACTGATAAGTAATTAGCTACTAATAAAATGTTTGTACTTGTCTGTTTGTTCATTGAACATTAAGTTAATTATTGTAAATAGTTTTATTCTAAATGTTGATTATAAATATGTCTAGTTTTAAGTTCTTCTGTAAATATGTGTATATAAATTATAATTAGTTAAATTTAAGAAATATATAGTTTATATTTAATTTTGTGTTACTTTTAATTTAATTAGACTTAAGTGTAGATCACTACATCACCCCCTTCCAGAGACCGTCAAGGTCGATAATAGTCGGGAAATTTAACGCGACCCCCTGACCGCGTTCTGACGACGCTATCGTCAGCAGAAGGTAAGTTCCGGTTATCCGCGTCGGGTGTGTAGTGATGAGTGTTAGTGTTGAGTGGTAACGGTGGTGTGTTGTGATGAATGGTTGGTGATGAGGATGATGTGTAGGGATCACGTAGTATGAAGGCCGGCTTAATGCGGTCAATCGATACGGTAACGTGTTTTCCATTTACCATTATTATAAAAACTTTGTCACCTCGTTGAACTACCTTGTGAGGTCCAGAATATGCCGGTTTCAGACCACCACCAGTAGTGCAGTCCCTAAGGAAAACGTGAGTAGAGGAAGCTAATTCCTTGTAAATAAATGTTTTGAAATGACTGTTGTGTCTGGCTGCTGCTGATGGTTGCAGATTCCTGACAATACTCCGGAGCCTTGACATGTAGTCGGTCATATCGACCGTTTCATAAGCCTGAGGGTCGAAGAATTCGCCAGGCAGACGTATTGGTTGACTGTAAACAAGTTCGGCAGCAGTAGCCTGGGCGTCTTCTTTATAAGCGCTGCGTACGCCTAACAGGACTAGTGGAAGAGATTCCACCCAATTGTCTTTAGTGTGGCAAGTGATAGCTGCTTTAAGTTGACGGTGGAATCTTTCCACCAAACCGTTGCTGGCAGGATGGTATGCAGTTGTTCTGCGACGTCGGAACCCAGCGATTGCAGACAGGCATTTTAAAAGCGCCGATTCGAATTGCCCACCTCTATCGGTTACTATATCGTATGGGCAGCCGAAACGAGCAATCCATCCACTCAGTAAGGCCTTTGCCACTGTTTCTGCAGTTATGTTTGTGAGCGGTATTGCCTCTGACCATCGCGTAAAGCGATCGACGGCAGTGAGACAATAGCGGAACCCTTCACACAGTGGCAAAGGTCCCACGAGGTCAATGTGAATGAATGCGAATCTTGATTGCGGTAATTTGAAAGTACCTATTGGAGCAAAGATGTGCCGTGTGGTTTTTAAGCGCTGGCAAGCCAGGCAGGAACGTGCCCAATCACGGCAGTCTTTCCTAACGCCAGGCCAAATATATCGGTCAGCGACCAACCTTGCCGATGCCTTGGTACCTGGGTGACTCAAGGAGTGCAGGCTTGTGATAATTGGTCTGCGTAATTCCTTGGGCACAAATATTTGGTCTTGGCGTAGGGATGCTGACGTCACAATATAGTTGGTCTCGTGAACCTGGTACCTTGACTTGCTGCAGGCGCAATGCGGTAAACCAATCTAGCAGTTGCTTCAGCTCGGGGTCGTCAAGTTGAGCTGCAGCGATCTTTTCGACGGGCACTGGTTGTGTAATCTCCTCGACGCGCGAAAGGGTATCTGCTACGACATTGTTCTTCCCCGAAATATGCCGTTGTCCGTGATGTCCGTTGTAAACTGGGCTATTAGATCCAGGTGACGGAACTACCGTGGGGAACAATTCTCCTTACGAGAGTGGAAGGCGAACGTCAGAGGCTTGTGGTCTGTGTAAATCACAAAGTCATGAGCCTCCAGCATGTGCCGGAAATATTTGATACTCTCGTAAATGGTGAGCAATTCGCGGTCGTATGGAGAGTACTTTACTGTGCTGGACTCAACTTGCGCGAAAAGAAAGCAAGTGGCTCCCATGCACCTGCATTCAGCTGTTGCAAGACTGTGCCAATGGCCTTGTCGGAAGCATCTGTGACCAACACCAACTTAGCGCTGCAGTCTGGATGCGCCAACATTGCTGCTTGACAAAGGCTGTCCTTGCAGTTCTGGTATGCTTTATGCTCCTAGGGTGAAAAATTGACTGGCTGCGAACCCTTCACTTAGCCGGTAAGCAGAACGTTCAGAGGTGCCTGGAAGTTTGTTGCGCCTGGGATAAACCTGCGTTAAAAATTGAGCATCCCATGAAATCTCCGTAGCTCTCTTACGGTTTTGGGAGCGGGAAAATTCTGTATGGCCTCGACCTTGGATGGTAATGGTCTTGTGCCTTTGGCTGAAATGTGGTAGCCTAAGAAGTTTACCTCCGACACTCCGAAGACGCACTTGGAACTGTTGATGACCATACCGTAGTCTCTGACCCTGGTGAAAAGTTGACGCAGGTGGTGCTCGTTGGTCTTCTTGTCTTTCGAGTAGACCAAGAAGTCGTCCAGATAAGCGTACGTAAAATCCAGTCCCTTGAGCATTTCATCCACGAAACGCTGAAACGTCTATCCGGCATTTCGAAGACCGAACGTCACGAACGAATTCGAAAAGACCAAACGGCGTCGTGATTGCAGTCTTCGGGATGTCATCAGGATTCAGAGGAATTTGATTATACGCTTTCACAAGGTCAATTTGAGAGAATACGGTACAACCAGACAGACTATGAGCAAAGTCTTGGATGTGTCCGATGGGGTACTGATCCGGGATGGTACGTGCGTTCAGCATCCTGTAGTCGCCGCAGGGGCGCCGTCCGTCATCCTTCTTTGGCGCTAGGTGGAGAGGCGATGACCACGGTGACTCGGACTGGCGACAGGTTCCACTTTGCAACATAGCCTCAAATTCGGCCTTAGCAATTTGCAGTTTGTCCGGGGCCAATCTACGAATCTAATCAATCAGCATACTGGTGGCCCTGATGTAGTGCGGATGTGGTGTGCTGTATTGTGTTTGGGAGTGCGGTGTATACCATGTGGGCGAGTGATGTCGGGGAATTCCCGTAGTATGTGTGTACGCGGAATCACCCAAACTTACCGAGGAGACACCATCAGAACAACGGACAGGCGACGCCGGGGTGGAGAGCGTAGTATGGTTATCGATGAGGCGTTGATTGCTGCAATCAACAACCAAATTATAAAAAGATAGAAAATCCACGCCTATTATCGCCTTTATTACAACGGCAACGATAAATCGCCAAGCAAAGTCACGGCGCAATCGTAGGTTCAGAGTGACGTTTATGAATCCGTATGTATTTATCGGTGTTCCGTTGGCCGCGCACAATTGATAGTAGGTCTTATCTCGTCGATTTGATAGTGCCGATCGGGGGTAGACACAGAGATCGCTGCCAGTGTCGACTAAAAATTGCATCTTCGACCTTTGATCGGTGACGAATAAGCGACCAGCACTCGGACAATCATCGGCCGCCATTATTGATTGCCCCGCACATTTCCAGATGTTGGGTAGTCACACGGCTTCACACACTTTTTGGCTCGGTCTCCGAATTTCTGGTGGTACCAGTACTGCGGGAACTTCCTATAGCTGGACTCCGACCGAGATGAGCCTGACCGATACCGCGTGCGACTATGGGACCGTTCTCTAGAGCGAGACAGTCGCTCCACTTTATTTGCCAGCTTCTCCATCTGCTTGGTCAGGGCGGCGACTTCCGAGCATACACTGGTACCAGTACTCGCCGATGCAGCAGTAGATATTGCACTTGTTGATGCCAACTGGGTACCGACGACGTCGTGGATCCGGTCCGCCAGCTCTGCCAGTTCAGCCAGGTCCATCCTCAACTGTGATGCTACGATGGCTTGTGTGTTTGCAGGTAGGCGGCTCGTCCACATACTCCGCAAAAACTCCTCCGGTACAACTGGGCCAGCGAGGTTGAGAAGGTGGCGATAAAATTGTGACGGCTTTCGGTCACCAAGTTCCTCATGCATGAGAAGCTGCTTCACCTTTTTCTCACGCGATGCCGATAGCCGTTTAATGAGCTCACCTTTTAGCTTCTCGTACTTTCCAGTGGGTGGAGGGTTGCCAATAATATCCTCGACTTCGGCAGCGTACTACGGGTCTAGGTTGCCGGTTACGTAATAAAATTTAGTGTCGTCCGACTTGATGCTCGCCAGGATGAACTGCGCCTCCATCTGGTTAAACCAGAGACTTGGTTTCTCTGGGTAGAACGGCGGTATGCGCACATCCACGCGAAATATTTCCATTGCCGACACATCTTGGCTCGTGCACGCTTTGTCCTCAATCATCTTCGTGTTTGAACGGGGTCACCAATGTCGTGTGTGAGGGTATGTGTGGTAATAAACCATTTAAAGCACCCACAAGAACTGGAAAGAGAAAGCCAAGAAAACTAGGTAAAAGTCTTATGGCCACGGACACACCTGAAAAAAATGCTATTGCAGAACAGAAGGCAGCCACAAGGAAGAAAGAAACTAAAAATAAAGGGTTAGGAAAGAAAGCTACTCGTCAAGTGCTGGAAAGTGATTCAGAAGTTGAAGATGACATGATATTGAACGACGAAACAAACGACGAAGGAGACTGGGTGGAAAGTGAAAAGACCATTATAACAGAGCATTTACTAAAAAAACCACTAGTGCGATTACCAAAGGAAGGTGAATACGTATTGGTACAATGTTGTTCCAAAAACCAGAAGATATTTTTTGTCTTGAGGAACGAAATCTCGATACTTGAGAATTTTAAGTGTCTTTTTTAAGGCACAAAAAGGGTAAATTTGTTAAGCCTAAAGTCCCAGACTTATCATATGTGAAAGACGACGACGTAAGGCTCATATTGCCGATGCCCACCGTCAGTGGAAGTACTGCTAGGCAACAATCATATTATGCATTTCCTGTAGATTTAAATCACATTAACATTCGTTGAGTTCGTAAAGAACAATGCTCAAAAATGTATGGACACCGTCCCCACCCTTGTAGCACTTTAAAACCCATGTCAATCGATGGGCCATAGTCATCTTATCATTTTATTGTATGACAGCGAAACTGAAATGTACATCCGAAAAAAGTTATATCGACATGAAGAAACCGGAATCAGTCACAATAATAATTATGTTTCTAATCACGATGCTCTTCTTTTTTAATTATTACTGTGGGATGGTTTCGTTCGGAGTTTTCAAACAACTCTTTGGAATTAAATGGTGACTCCCGCTCGGGAACAACCCACGGAGCAGAAAAACGTTCAATGAAGAATTCTGCTGAATATTGGTTTTGTGAGGTATAACCATTGACGTTTTTTTAGGAGTTTTCAAATAAAATACCTTATTAATTACAAATAAAACCTTTATTCGGTGTTTTCAGTATCTATTACAATATTGTCCCAGGCACTGGCTGGCCCAACGAAATTCTCTAAACGCCTTCCAATCCCAAAGTACCACACTATGCTGACGACAAGCGCGCAGGCACCAACTGTCCTCATAACTGTCAAACATGAGCAGTAATATGCCTGAATAGCGTTTATGCCCTGTGCGTTATTCAGTATTAAATACGTGTAATAGGTCGCATTTGACCTATGTCTTGATAAAATTCGACCCCTTAGAAGAGTGCGATCTTCC
This sequence comes from Atethmia centrago, assembly GCA_905333075.3. Taxonomy (NCBI): domain Eukaryota; kingdom Metazoa; phylum Arthropoda; class Insecta; order Lepidoptera; family Noctuidae; genus Atethmia; species Atethmia centrago. The sequence goes on from HG995368.1 coordinate 20,121,302, forward strand.
GTGTCTATACCGTATTGATTCATAATTGGGCTTGGAGTTGCGCAAACCTCTATGTTATAGACGCCGCCACGTAAATGTTCGCTGACATAGAAAGCTGCCAGTTTTAGATGATATGTCCCCAAGCTAAACAAAATAATATCTTCGTTTGACAATTCAGGGAACGGCATATTGATGGACTCGTCAGTCAATGTTCTGGACGCAACCCGCTGCCTGTTAACATTTTCTGCAACAACGTAGTTGCCCAAGTCATTGTTGGTATGAATTCTGTGACTGATTCGTTCTACGAAGTCTGTGGCGTAGACACTATCACGAAAAGGCTCCCTGAAGGTGTTGAGAAGCGCTCCAGCAATCCGGAAGTCAGTGAAGAGGTGAGGAAGTGATTTATTGAATACCACGTTCCTGAACATTTTAAAGTCTCGTTTAAATCTCCCGTTTATCGCCTCAATGATCCAGCGGACAATTGTTATTAGACGCGATTTATTAGCTTGTTCATTCGTGAGCTGAGTTGCGCTTCTGTCTTTTGTAGGTGGCATGTGAGTCTCTGAAGCCTCTGTCTAATATAAAAGTATCATTCTCGTGGAGCAAGTATTTTTTTTTTATTTATTCAAAACTTGTACTAACAATAACATACATAAAGTCTGCCAAACTGCAAAACAGTTTGTCGGCAGTAGTTCTCGTCTACCAATAGATTACAAATGAATCGGTGAATAATGTTATTCATTATATCCTTCATAATCTGAGCGTCTGATGTCCTAGCAGAGTAGGGTCCTAGAATATCTATTATATACCCGTCTGGGCACACTAAAAGGAATGGCTTCAATAAGTTTTTGAATTTGTGCAGGCTGTATGTTATTTTCTGGAAAAGGAAGTTCTTACTTTTCTGTATATAAATGTATGTTCCGTCGAATAATATGATGGCTTTCGAATCTCCATATAATGCTCTCGCAATAGTTTTCATCTCGGCCGATGTGGTCGTATCCTAGATGCAGTGCCACAAAGTCTCGTACGTAATTATAATATCATAGAATCAACGTGAATAATAAACAATATAATTTACTTGAACGTTAAAATTACTTTAACATTTCTAAGCCGTGCCCTACAGTAATCTTTCCTTTTTTAACTTGACCAACAACATACAAAATCCATAAATCTCTGTTAATGGAATGTTCACTCTTTTTTTCATTTAAATATAATTATTTTTACAGTGTTTATGTCCGAATCACATTTCAGAGCATTTAAAACTGTCATTAAATTGCAGTTTCCTCCAATTTTTTTATTAATCCTAATGTGCCTTGTAAGCAAGGAAAGTTTATGTCGTTCCTTGCTTACACACCAGATGTCCATTAACTCCTCATCTTTTAACCTGAATTATTATTTAACGAGCAGGAACAACTTATTAAACATGGCTACAGACGGAGGTAATGATATTGAGGCGATCCGAAAGGAGAGAAGTCACCAGAACTTTGTTCACGAAGAACGCCAACGTGCTCGAGAAACTTCTCGAACTCCATTCAGGAGATGAAGCACATACAATGACGATTACAGGTCATTACCTAAAAGTACCGGAACTACAAAACCAACTGGATGGATGGGAAATCATCAAATAACTTCTCCCGCTCTGGGCGGAGCGGGAGGGTGTGTCAGACTCTTACTGACTAAAACCCACCCGTATTCCTTCCTGTTGCCTGTGCTGCCAGGGGTTTCGGTGACCCTTTAGTACCTTCCCGCGACCCCGGCAGGCATCGGCCCTAGTGGAACCCTACATTTGTGCTCACGACATCTCTTTGAGGCGCGCGTGGAATACACCGCGCCGTCGACCCGGGCCTGGTCCTTACCGGACGGTGAGCTACCCATTGCTCACCGTCCGCAAGCCCGCGCCTACGGTGGCCGGAAATCCGTCTGGGATTCCCGACGCCCAGAGCGTCTCCTGCGGCGGCTAGGGGCGAGAGGGCGCGAAATTTGCCTTTCCCTCGACCATCCCGCCTCCTCCTTCGCGAGCATTACTGCTTCGCAGAAGGAGGTGACAGCTGCCCATGCCCTCTCACTCCGTACCATGGCCTCAACCAGGGCCGGACGCGAGAGATCTCTGCCACCGATCGCCTCCACGAGGACACGGCGGTGCTCTGCCCAAGCCGGGCAGACCTCCACCGTATGCTCCACCGTGTCCTCCGGGCGATCCACACTGTGGTGACACCCGGGCGTTTCCTCCCGCCTTATCCGACACAGGAACCTCCCGAAGCTGCCGTGTCCGTTGAGGACCTGCGTCAGGCGGAAGGTGAGGACGCCGTGGCGCCTCTCTAGCCACTCTTCAAAGAGGGGTCTTATCGCCGCAATCGTGGTGTGCCCAGCACTGGGTTGCGACAACCGTAAACTCACGGAGTTAGACAAACAAGTCAGAAAATTGATGAGTTGCGTCGATGACGAAGATATATTAGAAAACGAGATGGAATGTGCTATGAAGTACAAATCAAGATGGATCATGTTAGAGGTCAAATACAAAAGTAGATGCCAACACATAAGTAGCAGTAATCCCATCGAGGTGAAAAGAGAAAAACGCAATTTCAAACTTCCAACCTTACAATTCACAACTTTTGGAGGCGATTTAAAAGGCTGGCTAACGTTCTGGGGTCAATTCCAGAAAATAGATAATGACCCACTGTCAATACACCAATGATAAATATCAATACTTACTGCAAGCGATGGCGGATGGTTCAGAACCTAAGGCCCTAGTAGAAAGCTTCACACCAACATCGTACCATGAGTGCTTAAGCCAATTAAAGTCCAGATATGCCCGAGAAATGCTTCTGATACAAGTGTATGTTCGAGAACTATTGGGACTCATCAACAAGGTTGAGAGTTAGGCGATTATCACACGGCACCGCGCACCGCCGCGGAGGGTGGTGGCGGTAACGCGGATTTTGGAGCGGTGCCCCGCGCGGATGGATTTAACACGGTTTTGACCAGTTTGATCACAGACACTAGCAAGAATGGACGCTGAAGTGGTGGCAGCAATCTGGCTTTTATGGCGTAGAAAGAAAAAAATAAGAAGATATTGGGTTCATCCATTTTTAGGAAACAGAACTCTAAATGGGACATTCATGCTATTCTATAAAAGTTTGAGAAAACACGAAGATAATTTTTTTAACTATACTCGAATGTCCACTTCTTCATTTGATTATTTGTTAGCAAAGATAAGGAAAGCAATATCTGGAGTAAATACTAACATGCGTCCTTGTATTTCAACGGAACAAAAAACTTCTTGTGACCTTGAGGTAAGTGAGGAAGAAAAGGCAAATTTTTCCAATTTATATTTTTATTACTTTAAATAATAATTCAGTCAACCATTCTGATTATTTAATCTACCTCAGTCTTTTTAATTATTATTAACTATTTTTATGTTTTGTTCCCTCATAGCCTAATGAAGTAAGATTTATTAGATTTTTGTATGTACTTACATCTAATTATAATTAGTAATTGTAATATCTTATTTTGTACTCAAATCACAGCTTTCTTTTCTTAATCACAGGACCAATCACGTATTTATGTCTACCTAAAACTAATTTACATAATCACAGCTTTCTATCTATCTTCTATCCGCACAATGAGCACACTTATGGTTTTAAAACAATGACAAAATCTCCGATTCATCAGTAATGTTTGAATGAACTGTGGCTGGTGTTAATGGTATTGCTTCTGTAATATTATCTGTAACTCCGGCAGCAAGATCCCTTGGTAATTTTGATGGTTATACTGCATTGCTTCATATCGACTGGAATTATGTGCATATGATGAAGAATTCGTATAATAACCCTGATTTTGATTATTAGCATAGGACATTTCAGCGTCGCCTGGTTCTTTATAATTATACATTTCATCCTGAGCTTGTGATATACATTTAATTATATTTATTTTCACGGTTGACTTCAATCGATCGGGTACTTTCTTGAAATCAGGCACCAAAGAAAGCATAAACTGTCGGTCAGGATCTACTTCGTTTACTTTTTTGCTCATTGAACTTTTTTGCAGATTGACGTTTGACGTCTGTCATTGACGTTTGACGTCTGTGTCGGTGTAGCCCTGTCTGTCATTTTTTTTATCATAAATAATAGAAAACACAAGTTTCAGTGTAAATATTCAATATAATTGTAAGCTTAGTGCAACATTACGTGACATACATTGGAGTATATAAAAAACAGTGCGCATAACGGACGTAAATAAACATAACAATAACACAGTGACTTGGCGTAATTAGCTGCTTACCCACTTATTACAACAAGTAATTGCGACACTAACGTGCTACCAGAGCCATCTATCTTTCTCGTGTCTAATGATCCAACGATTCGTATTGAGTCATCTCTGGTGCCATCTAGCGTGCCATTCTAGAACCACTCATGTAACAAGCTTGTCTCGGTTACGATCATGCCAGGTGTCAAGTGTGGAGGTTGCGGTCGCTTCATCTCAACAGTAGAGGGCGCTAGGTGTGGTAAATGCCAGGTACAATACCACCGAGTGTGTGTAGGCATTCCTACGAAAACCATAATAACTGCAAGCTGGCGTTGCCCCGAGTGTAAAAAGGACCTCGCTAGGGATAACAGGGCTGAGACCCCAGTCAGAGGCCCCGCGGAAAGTCCGCAATCAGTAACCCCAGTTGAGCAAGCCTGCATGGAAACTAGTACGCCTAATACCTCTGTCGTCTGTCCTAAACCAGCACCCATGCATACTGCGTGCCCATCTAATGACGCCACCCCCCCGCCATACAATGCCTCTTTGGTTGATGTCACGGCCCGGGAAGTGTCACTTATCGCCGGCTCCGACATGAGACTAATCATGGAAGAACTGAGGACGGTGCGTGCGGAGATCCAGGTATTTCGTAAGGAAATGGAGATGGAGATGATGGAGCTTAAAACCTCTATGAACACCTGCAATACGCGCATCGATGGTCTAGAGGCCAGGGTGAACGCCTTGGAGCAGCGGACTTCTTCGGGTCCGGCGAATACCGGGGCAGTGGACAAGATCGTGGAAGACTTAAGGCGCGAGCTCAACGACAGGGATCAGGAGCTCTTGGCGAATGACATCGAGTTGTCAAACATACCCGAGGCCAAGGTTGATAACCCGATCCATATAATCAAGGTCGTAAGCCTAAAGCTAGGGGTTAACCTTGAGGAACGCGACATCGTCAGCGCGGAACGAGTCGGTGGGAGGCAGCTCAACGCGACGAGCTCTGCGGGTGCAACAGAGACTCGCCCGCGCGCCATTGTCGTGCGCCTAGCGCGTCGTGATCTGCGCGATGATCTGCTGGCTCGCGCGCGAGTGCGACGTGGTGCGACAACAGCCGACCTTGATATGTCCGGCCCGGCCCAGCGATTCTTCCTCAACGAGCGCATTACAAAAACAAACCGCCAGTTGTTTCGGAAGGCACGGGACGCTGCTGGTCTCTTCGGACCAAGCGTGTGGACCAAGCGCGGCCGCATTCTTGCCAGGAAGAAACCAGGTGACCCCACACAAAGAGTCCGCACCGATGAGGATATATCTCGGATATTTGGACCTGTCAAAGAAGCAGCCTGATTACTGTCTAGTTTTATTATTTTTCTTAACGTTGTTTTGTGCTAGTTTTATCATAATTATTTCTACTTGGGAGGATATGCGTCGCAACTGTTTCTTTCAGGTGCTTGATCACAGTTCGGCAGGTGCGCATAGTGAGTCAACGTTAATACATTTTTATATTATTTTTCTATATGCACTTAAAAGTCTTATTGCAACATACCCTAATTATATCCAAATATTACTCGTATATACAATTATTCTAATCTACGCTATTTGCAATTACAGTACATTATCTCCCCATCATGTAAGCTCATTGCAGCCCACTGTTGGACATAGTTTCTACCGCCACATATACATATACTTACTCATACTCAACATGTATATACAGATACACAATACATACATACAATTCATCGATGACAAATGCAAATGACTCCTAGTAAATGTATTAAGTTTGGTCTACTGAATGCGGGCTCTCTGGGGACTAATCAGGATGAATTTTTGATGGCCATGGGCAACCATGTTGTGGATATCATGGCTATCAACGAAACTTGGTTGCGTAAGGGTGAGGAGGACCGAGCGCCTAGTGTACCTGGGTACAAGCTTAAGCATATACCGCGACCTATGTCTGTACGAGGTGGGCGTGGCGGAGGCGTTGCTTTCTATATTAAAAGTGGGGTTAATGCGCGTGTAAGAGCTCATCATGAACAGCCCAATGTTGAACAGCTATGGTTAAACCTAAATATAAACAAGAAAAAGTTACTCATTGGCACTGCATATCGTCCACCATGGTTGGACTTGGAGCTTTTTCTCGAGGGCTTGACTGCCAGTATTAGTGGTTTGGCCCCCTACGATAATTTAGTGCTACTGGGTGACTTTAATGTTAATATGCTAGATGTCAACAGCCCAAAAACTAAACAACTTTTAGATTTTTTTAGCTACTTAAACTTAAATCAACTAGTCCAAACACCCACTCACTTTTTAGGTGATAGTAGTTCGCTTAATGACATAATCTGCACTGATGCTTCAATCCGTAATGTCGTGGTGAATCATATTAGTGAACTTAGCCATCACTCGTTTATCACATGCGAGACGATTTTCAAGAAGCATAAGGATAAACCAAGATCTGTCGTATTTCGTCCGCTCACAGACATATTAGAAGACTATTTTAACATAGATTTGAAAAGTATACCATGGTCGATTATTGGAGACGTGAGTGATGTCAATTGTATGGTGCAAACATTTAACTCATTTATGATCCAGTTATTCGATCTCCACGCTCCTCTTAAAAGAAAGACATTTAAAACGCGCCCTACTCCATGGATAACTGAAAACATCAGACTGATGTCGACTTTGAGAGATGAAGCCAGGGACAGATTTCGTAAATCTAAACTACCGGGTCATAAAGAGTATTATCTGGATCTGAAGCGCCAGGCAGTCACGGCACTAGTTAACGAGAAGACAGCTTATTTCGCCAAAAGCATCAATGACAAAATTAAAGACCCGAAACTATTGTGGCGCAATTTAAAATCGGAAGTGCTTCCGGACCATAAGCAAAGATTGCTCCCAAGTCACTTCAACAACCCTGATGACATCAATGCGGCGTTTCTGGACGTCCCAGGTAATTATTGTCACAACATCTCACAATTGTCCAAGTTTGAGTCTCATAGGTTTGGCCCGGCCACATTCACACTCACAACAACTAATCCTGAGTCAATCCTGAAGATAATCAAGAGTCTAGGGTCAAATGCACAGGGGGTCGACGGTATAAGTCTCGATATGATATCTCTCACGTTGCCAACTTCCTTGCAAGCCATTACAGACATCATTAACCAGTCCATAGCCACACATACGTTCCCCGAACTCTGGCGATGCGCTATTGTACGCCCTATCCCTAAAAACAATAACCCGGTTAACATGAAGGACTTAAGACCGATCAGTATTTTACCTTGCCTGTCTAAGATCTTGGAACGTGTAGTATACTCGCAGGTTATTCAATACCTCGAAACCAATAATATTCTTCCCGACCTTCAGTCGGGGTTTAGAAAGGGTAGAGGTACTGTAACGGCTCTGACTGATGTTGTGGGTAATATCCTTGAAGCACGTGACGGGGGAGAGGGAACAATTCTGGCTCTGCTGGACTTTTCCCGGGCTTTTGACGCAAGTAATACCACTCTATTGCTGACCAAGTTGGCTTTCTATGGCTTCAGCAGAGATGCGGTGGAGTGGTTTAATAGCTACCTCAATATGTAGTAATGCATAGGGAGGACGGATCAACGGTGTCATCCGCCCCCCTCCCAGTGTCTAGGGGTGTCCCTCAGGGATCGATTCTGGGGCCTTTATTATACATTCTGCACAGTGCGGATATCATAAAATCCTTTGTTAACTGTAAATATCACATGTATGCTGATGATATTCAGTTGTACATATCCTTCAAAGGAGCTGAAACATCCTTGGCGTACTGCCAAAGAGAATAAACGAGGACTTGCATAGGGTTGTTGTATGGTCAGAGGAGAACTGTCTGTCTCTGAACCCCCTTAAATCTAAATTTATGGTGCTGGGTTCTAAGAAACAAGTTAGGGCGATACTGTCTGCCAACCCTGAGATAATTATCATGGGAGAGAAAATTGAGAGAGTGGAGCAGACATGCAATCTGGGGCTAATTATGGATACAGAGCTGCGTTTTGAGGCCCATGTGACCAATGTTCTCCGAAATTGTTTTTATAGGCTAAAGGTGTTATATGGAATACGGAAATACCTAAGCATACCAGTTCGGAAACAACTTGTTGACAGTCTTATCCTATCTAAGTTAAATTACTGTGATACAGTCTACGGACCATGCCTACTTTCTAGAACGGAGCGCGTAATACAACGTATCCAGAATGCCTGTGTTCGTTTTTGTGTTAATGTCCCGCGAAGAAGTTATGTTACTCCATACATTAATGAACTTAAATTACTAAAAATAATAATAATGTTTTATTTTCTCAAAGATGGCTGCGAGGAGGAAGCTTCATTTAGCCAACCTGTTGTTTGGTATTGTTACAACTCAGAAACCTCACTATCTCTATGAAAAGCTAACTTGGAAGCAAAACCATCTAAAGTATAGTCTTCGCTCCATGGTAAGCCCACTGTCGGTGCCAATGCACAGAACTACAGCATTCAGGGGGAGTTTCAAGTTCGCAGCCACACGCTGTTGGAATGATCTCCCACCACCAATGCGACGCCTGAAAACAGTACAATCCTTCAAATTCCAACACAAAAAGTTACTTATACAAGAACAAATCTCTCTAAGCTCCCTAATTGTACTCTAGTAGTGGTTTGACTGTACCTCTGTGGTCATGGCCTGCAGGCTTTGGCTTGGGATCTCCTAGGGCGTGGGCTGCTTGGAATTTCGCTCTCTTGGTGGGGCTGTATTCGGTGAGGTTCGCTTCTCTGCCGTACATTGTTTAAAATACGGTTAAACCCATAAAGTAGTTTCAGAGATATCGGACAAAAACCTGCGAAATGATGTCTCTTCCAAACGAATAAAGATATAAAAATATTTCTAAGAGACAAATGTCACTGGTTTATCAACGATTTTTTTTTGGGGTATGAAAACTGAAAACATCTTTCAGTCTTACAATAAAACAGATATTTGTAATTAAGCTTAGCATTTCTTCCCAGTTTAGTAATTAAATACTGCATAATAATAGGGCTAACCCTACTCTAACGGTATTATAACGTAGTAATTGCTTTAGAATTGTACTACTAAAAATTTTATTTAAAGTTATCAAAAAATACGTCATTACAATACGGCTAAGCTGCATAACTATGATATAATCAAGTAATGACTGTAAAATTAAGGTTTAGCCCCTTGGTTTATAAACAAGTTAAGGCACTTAGTGATCATTATAATCAAGTAATTGTGTAATAATATATTAAGCGGCGTCAAGTTAAACGGTATTGCTTACTTAAAACAAGGCTACTCATACTTCGCTCGCGGTTAGCCGTTTTATAGATAAGCAATGACTTACAATTATTCGAGAAAAAAAAAGAAAACAAGCAAGCAAATTAAACAAATTATTTATTAATCATTTATTTCAAACAATTTTAAATGGTTATCAATAACATAAATAATTATTTTTGACATTTGGGCTTAGTAATATTCATAATTAAATCACAATATTATCTTAATATCAAAACATTCTCTAACTTAAAACCCTGGAGTGAAAAGTGTCTTAAGATAATAAAAAAATATAACCATCTATCTCACTAGCTGCAGTTGTCATAAAACAACCTGCTATAACAATTTTCTTCAGTCTTAAGACTATTATATAGCTTTCTAAATTTTACAATATAATCAGTCTTTAACTAAAAAATTATCACAATCATGTAATCAACTGAGTCCTCTATATAGAATTAAATCTAATAGGGGTCCCTATTAGGTTTAATATGTAATATAATTAATAATTAGTAATAAATATATAATTATTAATAATAAAGACTAAATAATTTAATATATAATATAATTATTTAGTCTTATGGCACTAAGTAATATATACATTTAAGTAGTTATATTAAAATAAAAAAAGAATTGTAGGTACTTGGGTATTTAAAATGGCTTTCTTAGGTTTAGGTAGTCCTCCTTGAATTTTTGGTCGTTTCTGTGTTATTGTTTGTAGGCAATCCATTCCAAAATACCATTTTATGTTTTGGAATGATAGGCGACAATTTAGTTATTAAGTTAGATTTACGTTCCTCATCAATGCCTTTCGGCTGTGTCCGGAAGCTTATGTTGGTACGTGGATTTCTTAAGTACTTGTCATTTAAAAATTTAAAACTTGAGTATTCATCACTAAAATCATTTTTATACAACATGTCATAACTTGACCTCTTAAACGAGACTTGTGTTATATTTTTCAGATAGACTCTAGGGCATGCTTGCTGAATTCGCCGCTCAGAGACATTATTGGGTAAATTGAGAAATTCATTTGCTTGTAGCGCTTTGACAGTTACTCTGCCATTGTTTGCAGAGGCTACAGCTTCCTCAAAATCTGAAAAGTCATATATTTTACCCTTCTTTTTCATTGCAAGTTCCACTTGATGGTGGAACTGGTCGCAGCTCATGAAGGTGTGGCCGGGTTCGAAGTAGTGTAAAGTTATTGTTTCTGTACTTATAACGTCACTGTTTACTAGGTCGACTAACATGGAATAAAACAGCCAATTCTTGTTCTGTGATGTACAATTATCTAACCAGATATTAACATTCTGAACGTCTCGATGACGAAGGAAAAAACTGTAGTACGCGCTCATAATATCCTCTTGTTTTCTACCGGCTATTCCGTCGTGCCAAATTGCAGCAAGAGGTTTCGATTCCTTTGATATTTTTCCAACCGGTGCAAAGGATTGGTTAAAGAGCGTCAAACGGGGACAAAATATAACCGCTTTGAACATCTCCATTCTAGGCAGCATGATAACTTTTTCTAGATCGCCGCTAAAATAAATACTATTTTCGTTTTGCTTTATAGCTTTGTGAGCATCATAAAGGGCTCTAGCTTTTTTGTATCGATCATGATGCTTAGCCCAAGCCAAGCAAGTGTCACAATCAGGAAAACATTGCTTACGAACATCATGGCTTGTTTCTTTAGTGTGATGTTTGTATGATTCGCACTGTTCGCACTCCTCATTCCCGAGCCGAGTGAAAGATATATTCATTGATTTTAAGTGAGATCGATATAAGTCATAACTGAGTTTTGACTCGGGATTTTTTGAACAAAAGTCTTTATACATAAAATTTATATTAATGTCATTGGGCAAATAACGCCGATTTGGTGCGTGCTCTCTACGGTAATGAGGAGCGCTGGGATTGAATGATTCAACATGTTGGTTGAGTAAATCACGATTAAACGCCAGTTTCTTGGTATGTTTACCACGTTTATCTGTATCTTTTTCAGTATCGAGACAGGTGGTAAGTATAAGATCATTGTTTCTATTGAAACCTAAAGTTGTTAAAAAAAAAATTTTACATACTTGTCTTACGGTTCCGTCATTTTTCTGCAGCGTAAAAGTTCTTTTGGGGTTTCTTTTAGGATCAGATGTGTACTTACGCTTGGGAATGGCTACAATATAGTTTGACCTTATAAACATTCTCATTTCCCCGCGTTGCAGACTCCAATATGTTTTATTTATATTCTCACGTTCAGATTCATCAAATACAGAACTACATTTTTTTATACATTTCTCGTCACATCCAGGTTTTACAGTATATTTCAAAAGTTTTTGTTTTTTTCTTTGGATTTCTCGCTGTTTCACACTGCTATTGTACTTTTTTCGTTTCCGCGCTGTTGAACCTTCTTCACCTTCATTATCACTGGTGGCTGGGTTGTCAAATGGTGGCATTGATATAATAACAGCAGCATCAGTCGACGCTCGTCTCTTTTTGAAAACAGGATCGTGAACAGCAGCTCTTTCGCCATTGTTAAATGAGTGACGTCGAGATATAACTTTATTGGGAAAGGAAGGCACACATTTTTCTTTCTCTGCTTTAGAGCTTCTCTTACCTTTTCTTTGAGATATGCATTTTATTTGGGACTTATGAGCAAGTGTTTTTTTAATATTCCTGTCCGTATCACTCTCTTCACTTGAATCGACGTAATTAGATGTAACCTCGTAGTCCTTGTCCTTAACCGAATCATCCGAATCAAAGTCACAGAAGATTGGAGACAGAGAATGTAAAGACGGCGGTATAGTTTCATCGCAGTACAGGAAACTGGAATCCGAAACTTTTGATGTACCAGGTTGAGGATTTGCATATAAATCGATGCCATTATTAGCTGAAGGACTAAAAGGATCACTTTCATTTAATGAATTTGGCATGCTTGTTAAGCCAATGATTTGTTCTTGAATACGTAATTTGGGTGGTTCGACAGGTACGACCTCTCTATTCACAATGCTCATCATGTTCTGAATTCTTTGTGGAACCCCGGAGCGTCTACAATAATGACAGACACAATTAGTTAAATACCTAATTAAAAAAAAAAATTAATTTAAAAAAAACTTATAGGTAGGTACTTTATTATTCTATATCCTCGTCGTCAACGCAATAATGCGTAAGAATAGGAAAGAAGGTAAAAAGCAAAAAAGCGCGCGAAAGCCCATGTCCGATAGGTATTCGTTTCAAACATACCGCCCCAACGCGCTGCACCTACTCATCGTTGACCCTGACTCGAGATGCGTGTGATTTCATAGCGGCTTCAGAACGATAAGAAAAAGGATTATTTCGTTCCAATCAAATATTTATAAGCTAAAGGTTATATACCTGTCACCTACCACTACGTAATTGAATGAATGTAATACTTATTTTAAGAAAATATTATAAATATCGATTATCTACATACTAATTACATAGGTTATTAAATTCACTGATGCATCTATTCTATTTAGTGAAATTATAAAAACCTTACCTTGAGTACGTATGACGCGACATGGTAAAACATTTATGGCGCGCCGCCGCTCCGCTCCACACACACACGAGCGCTCCCCGTCGTCGCTGGTAGCGAAATGGCCGAGGAAACCGGGAACGCGGGGGACCGCGGTTCAAAAATGTTTCTGGGTTTAACTAGATTTTAATCTAGCATATCTGTATAGTCGTATTTTAGTAAAGAATTTTACACTTTAATCCATCGATAAACTTTATTGAAAAAAGGCTAAATGCCTATAACTATAATGTAATGTATTATTCTATAGTAACTTTATTATAACATAGTTTTTGTTCTCAGACACACCTGTAAGTACTTGATTATAACACGGTTATGGTCGTATAGCTTAATTTAAGTGCAGCATTGTGTGATAACTGTATTATAATAAATTAATATCGCTTGGAACGATCCGTGATAATAACGTTACCATCCTTTTGCCGTGTTATAACATAAATTTGAGGAATAGCTGTTAAATAATAAAGTAAACTGTAAAAAATATGTTACTTAACGGTTCACACCCGCTCTATATCTCGGAAAGTAAAAGTCGTACAGTAATGGGACCCAGCACAAAAGATAGAGAATTTTTCAAAACGTAATGTGTGATTCAAAACTAAAAAATGGCAGTTTGAGGCTTAACCGTGTTTTAAGTAACGTACGGCAGTTCTGCATTCTATAATTTACAGTTAACATATTTAATGTACTGGCACACTGTGCTGGTCAAGTATAGTTTAATTTATAAAAAAATATCCTAATTTATATAATTAACCAATCAATTTATTTAATAGTAATATAATTTCACTACAATCACAATGCTTGTATCTAATGTAATTGTTTCACACTTACCAGTTTGTTCATTGATCTATTAGTTGAGCTTCTATAAGTCACAGTTTGTCATCTACACCATTTTACACGGTTTGCAAAAACTATTCCTACACAATCACCCAATTACATCTTATGTTTTTTAGTCATATCCACAGAACACTTATCGAGTTTTACATAATGCGCCATCAATGTTAGATAATTAGAATTATGTTGCAATTATGTAACACCTGCATGTCAAAACGTCAAACAAATAGTTTTCTGACAGCTGCGCGCACAGATTAATTTAGGCCGGCGGCGCGTACGTCGTTCTCGTCGGTACGAAATGTTGCCATTTTATATATTTGTATTTATGTAATTCTTTTTTTTTATATTTGTATTTATGTTATTCAAATTACAATCTCACTGTATGCTGCACCGGTCGACGTCTTAACGTCAACGCCGGCTATCGCTGAAAACCAGCGCTGGGGCTCTGTCTCGCATAGGGTCGCAGCATTATGCTGAGCGTTGGCCGTTTTGCGTGGACGTGACGCATATTCTCCCCCAAATTGTTTCTTTTTTGTATTTGTGTTCCTTCCTTGCGTCATGTTTACCGCAAATAAATGTATTTTCTTTCTTTCTTACTTTCTTTCTTTCTTTCTTTCTCTTGAAGATTTCAGGGCGTCGATTAATTCTCGAGTCATTTCTTCAGAAGGATCAGATTTCTTTCTTTTTGTACTTAAGGGTCTGTCTTCATATGGCCCTCCAACTGGTGGAACTGATTCATTACCTGCCCCAACTGTTTCATCGTCTTCAGCAGACAAACCGTTCTGAGTTTTATTTTTTCCAGGGTAAGGTTTTAAAAATAACAATTGATTATAAAATCGACATTGATTATTTTTCTTAGCTCCCGCTCCGCTCTTAATTTCTTTTTGCCTTCGGCACTCCTTCATGAAGGCGTCTCGAATATTTTTCCACTTTATTTGTAACAAGCGCCCTGTAATTTCAGATACCTGGCCACGGGGTGTTCCTTTACCGATCTGCATTACAATTATCGACTTGGTATATCAACCATACGAAATATTGTAGAAAAAGTGTGTGATGCATTATGGGATGTAATGGAAATGGAGTGTTTTCCCGAACCTACAACTGAAATGTGGTTAAATATAGCTGAAGGATTTATGTCAAGAGCCAATTTTCCTCATGTGTTAGGTGCCTTAGACGGTAAACATGTGCGTGTTATCAAACCATCTCTTAACTGGATCGCTGTACTACAATTATAAGCATTATTTTTCCATCTTACTTCTGGCTATATGTGATTCTAATTACAAATTTATATATATTGACATCGGTGCTTATGGGAAATGTAGTGATTCTACAGTTTTCCGTGATTCTATTTTTTATCAAAAACTTCAAGATTCTTACTTACTCTCTTACCATACCAAACTCCTCTGCAATTACTGGTATCACCAATTCCGTGCCATATTTTTTTATCGGAGATGAAGCTTTCAATATCTCAAACAATGTTCTACGAACCTATGCAGGACATCACTTAAATTACACTAAAAGAGTTTTTAATTATCGCTTGAGCAGAGCACGTAGGTATATTGAGTGTGCATACACATAAATGGCGTATATTTCAACGCCCTTTGAACGTAAACAAAAACATATGTATAAAAATTATTAAAGCTTGCTGTATACTTCATAATTTTTTTAGGGAAAGACATAGCGTTGATTTTAAAGATATTTTATATACGAACAATGAGACGGGGAGATTATTTAATATACCAATAGACAATAATTGCAGAGGAAGCACAAGTGCTGCAGCGATCCGTAATAATTTAGCTGATTATTTTGTAAATGAGAACCCGCTACCATGGCAAAGTAAATATGCTTAAAAATAAATATATTTTTTATACTTACCAAGTTCTTTTTGTCTTTGTCACAATTTTGTCCTGGCTCCTAATATAAGGTAACAATTTCTTCCCATTGTTTCATTTTAAGGAGTCTGTTCGCGATGGAACAAAAGATTAAGGTTTTAGTACTTGGTTCGGGTTAAAATTGATTGAAGCTTGAGTTTCAAATACAATTTATAATTACTTTCCACAACGTGTTATATTACAAAAAAAAACTTAGGTTAACGTAGACGGCTTGTTCGTAGGAGGGAAGAAAGAGAAGTGTCACCGTAGTGCTGCGCCGGCGCTAGTGCGGTCCGCTTGCTAGTGATGAGCTTCATTGGTTACGGTTGGATCTTATTAGTCGATTAGATGAGCGGGCGCGAACATCCTCCTGGCCGTTGAAAGAGCTAGGTCGTTGAAGGGGCTTTCAACCCAGTTGCTCAGCTTCGGTAGGCAGCAGGCACAAACGGTTTAAAGCACGGCGAATTGTACCTTTCGCTGTGTTGACATCGGCGACTCTGGGTATTCCATCGCAGCCAGGGAATAATCTGCTGACTCGTCCAAGACGCCAGCATAGAGGCGGTGTCTGGTCATCTTTGATCAGCACCAAGTCATTGAGCTGAAGATTTTTGGCCTTTATTTGCCACTTCGTCCTCTGTTGGAGTTCTGAGACGTACTCGGAGGCCCAGCGCTTCCAGAAATGCTGCCTTGCGTGTTCGATGCGCTGGTAGCGGTTGAGACGATTTTCGTTGGAGTCCACAATGCTTGGTGTAGGCAGTGACGTCAATGACCTGCCAATCAAAAAGTGACCCGGGGTGAGGGTTTGGAAATCGTTGGGTGAAGGGCTGAGAGGACATAGGGGGCGGCTGTTTAGGATGGCTTCGATCTGAGTGAATACCGTGGTTAATTCCTCGAATGTTAGGTGAGAATGGCATAGAATTCTATGTAGGTGAAATTTTGCTGATTTCACACCGGCCTCTGCCATTCCGTTGAAATGAGGAGCGTACGCGGGTGAGAAGCGGAATTCAATGCCCTGGCGAGCAGCAAAATCCTCAATAGGTTTATTGTTAGATCTTAAAAAGCTACCTATTTCTTTAGCGGCAGCTACAAAATTACGGCCGTTGTCGCAGTAAATAGTAGAGGGCATTCCTCTGCGAGCTATGAATCTCCTCACGGTTTGAATGAACGCTTTCTTAGTTAAGTTACTAACGACTTCAAGATGTAGGCATTTATAACGTAGGCAAACAAAAATGCAAAGATAACATTTTGTTATCTTGCACCCCCGACCTTTACGATCGGTGATCAAAAAAGAACCTGCAAAGTCAGTGCCAACAGTACTGAAAGGAAAAGCGGGTTCAACTCTATCAGTTGGCAAGTCACCCATTATATTAGACATAGTTTCTCCTTTAAATCTGCGGCATGTAAAACAATTACGAGCGACATTTCGAGCTAATTTCCTACCTCCGACAGGCCAATAGCGGTCTCGAATAGAGGCTAAAAGTTGTTGCGGCCCTGCATGAAGTAGGCGTAAATGTTCACTTTGGAAAATTGACTTAGTAAAACAGTGATCTGTCTTTAAAACAATCGGACTTTTATCATAGGAGTATGAAGATTTATCTATACGACCTCAAGGAATGGATTTAGAGATAAAATACCGGTTTTAGTGTTTAGGGGTTTTTTAGACTTTAACAAGTTTATTTCCTTAAGAAAAGATTGAAATTGAACTATTTTAATGAGAACTGTTAGTGCCTTCTTCAGTTCTGGAACTTGTAGTGTCCCTGTAGTTTTATTCTTGGGGTGTTTACAATTATTGATAAATCTTAAAACTGTAGCATAGACTCTTTGTAGCGTAGAAAACTTAGAAAATTGTTGAAAGTTAGGTATTGTAGGTGGATCATGTATTGGCACAGTGGGCATGGCCTTTATTTCAGGTAAGTTGATATTTAGGTTTAATTTTAGTACTGGCCATGTCGATTCAGGCTGTTTGAGAAAGGGGGGCTCGGTCCACCACAGATCGGATTTACTGACGTCTTGTGGATCCACGCCGCGGGACGCGAGATCAGCTGGATTTTCAGCGGTAGGAACGTGACGCCAGGCTGAAGTGTCGGTAAGCTCAATTATAGCGGCAACCCTATTAGCGACAAACGTTTTAGTTTTGTCGGGAGACCTAAGCCAACCTAGCACTACATTTGAATCCGTCCAGTAGACCTTACGTTGAAACTTACAGCTTAGAGCCCTACTCACAGCGGCTCACAGCTCTGCACCCAATAGAGCAGCACATAGCTCCAACCTTGGAATAGTACAAGCCTTGATTGGAGCTACGCGAGCCTTCGCACACAATAGATGGACTAGAACCTTTCCGTTGCTGTCAACAGACCGTAGATAGATACAACTTCCATAGGCCTGCTGAGAGGCGTCGCAGAAACAATGGAGTTCTACAGAGATTAAATTATCAATTAGGACATGTCTTGGGGTTTTTAATGTTGATAGACAATTAACTTGTTTAGAAAAATTAATCCGAAAATTTTGAGTGTCTAGTGGAACTGGCTCATCCCAGTCCAGCTTATCTATCCATAATCTTTGAAGGAATATTTTAGCCTTAATAGTGCATAAAGTAATGAGGCCCAGTGGGTCAAATATTTTAAACGTAGTGGACAAAATAGTTCTTTTAGTACACTTGGGATTATCAGGAGAATTTATAGGAAAATGAATTTTATCAGTAACAGTAGACCATCTTATGCCTAAAGTACTTTGGCATTACTGTTTAAATTGGATTCATTGTTACCAATGGAACTTTGACTTATTAAATTAGGTAAATTAGAGCGGTATTTCCTGAGCGGAAAACAACCTTTAGCTAGTTCAGAGGCAACTGATCTCTGAATGAAACGTAACTCGTCACTTGTGTCAGCTCCAGTGAGCAGATCGTCGCAATCGAAGTCTCGTTGCATTATAGTTTTAATCTTAGAGTTGTCACATCCTTCGCCAAGTTGCCACATACATCGAGTGGTGAGGAAGCTTGCACTGGCGAAGCCGTAGGTGACAGTATTTAATCGTAGTGTGCGTAGAGGCTCGTTTTCATTGTCGCGCCACAAAATTAGTTGTAAGTCGCGATCGGACTCTCTTAGCCGCACTTGTCGGTACATTTTTTCAATGTCCCCTGACAAAACATACTTGTATTGACGAAAACGTAGTAGAATATTAAATAAAGAATCTTGGACAGTAGGGCCTACCATTTGGAGGTGATTAACCGATAGACCAGAAGAAGTAGGCTCAGAGGCGTTGAATACAACTCGAAGCTTTGTAGATTCGCTCTTGTCCCGGAAAACAGGATGATGAGGAAGGAAATAGGAACTAGGCGGCTTGGGATTAAGCGATTCAGAAAGATGGCTACAGTCAGCATACTCGTGAATGAATTGAGAATAAAGTATTTTAAATTCTGGATTTTTTCTAAAGCGAGACTCAAGACTGAGAAACCGTTTCTTTGCTGTGTAATAAGATTCTCCTAGACAATCTAATTCATCTCTTAGCGGAAGACCTACACAAAAACGACCATCACTTTCTCGGTAGGTATTAGAAAGAAAGTGTATTTCACAAAAGGTTTCTTCTTTACTACAAGGCCGAACATGAGGAACGTTTTCTAAATCCCAAAATTTGGACAACTGTTGTTCTACACTCAAAGATTCTTTTTCTTTGAGTAAGAAATTACAAAAAATAGGTTTATCGCATGAAGCTCGAGTAGAAATAGGCATAGGGCCTGTAATGAGCCATCCAAGTTTAGAGCTCCGGAGACAGGCCTTGCTCTTACCCATTTAATGTTGTTCATTACCTATTAAATCCCAGAATAGGGCTGCACCAATGAGCATTTCAATAGAGGACGGCTCATTGAAGCTAGGGTCAGCTAACTCAAACTCACTTAGGTGAAGATCACTAGTGTCAAAGGAACCTTAGGTACATTGCTTGTTATAGTTTTCAAAACTAGGCAAAACATAGAAACTTTGAATGAAGTTGTATTAGATTGCAATTGGACAGCACAGCGTTCTATGCTTAAGTTGAGTTGATTATCACCTACAGCAACTATACTGACATTTGATGGCTGAGGAGTCAATTTCAGTCTTTGCTTTACACCTTCAGTGATAAAGGACGATTGACTCCCGCTGTCCAGTAAAACTCGTACAGTAACACTTGCATTGGTTTGAGGATTGACTAGGGGGTACGCCTAGTCAATCCTGGCGGTACATAATAATGTTTCAGATGAACATAACGTGGACATCGATACAGATGTAGTGCTAGGCGAATCAGTCGAAAGATTAGGCAAATGAAGTAAAGAATTATGTTTCTTTTTGCATAGACGACAAGAGCCTGGAAGCTTACAAGCTTGAACGTTGTGACCGGTTCGTAAACAATTTGAACATAGATTCAAAGTTGCAACCGTAGAGTTTCTATCTTCAGGAGTTTTGTCCTTGAATATAGTGCATTCATAGAGGCGGTGATAGCCCTTGCACACATAGCATTCAAGTTTACCTAGCGAAGAAGAAGTAGTCTCTTTGGAGGTTATGGCAACTAATGATTTTGTTATTATTACTAGGAGAATTACTTGTTTGTTTATTCTTAGTATCGAACTTATCAGACTTATTATTATTATTATAAGTCTCTATAATATCAGCACGATTTTTCAAAAATGAAAAGAAATCTTGAAGACTCGGTAGGTCATTAGGTAAGGAACCTTTATGTTCTTCCCATTTGAATTTGGTACCATTGTCTAACTTTGGCAGTAAAATGTGAATGATTAGAGCATCCCATTTATCAGTAGGGAGTCCTAGGGTATCTAGGGCTCGTAGGTTTTTATTGACATGATCAACTATCAATCTTAGAGCTTTATCTGTTTCTCGCATAGAATCAATTTGAAATAATGAATTTAAATGGTTAGTTATTAACTGCCTTTTATTGTCATAACGACTGCAGAGAATGGACCATGCTTCATAATATTTTTTGTCAGAAACTTCTAGGTTACTTAGTACTCGCGCAGCTTCACCCTCTAAATAGGAATTGAGATAATGAAATTCGTGTACATTTGCAAGTTTGAAGTTATTGTGGATCAATGAACAATACATTTCTTTAAATTCTAACCATTTATAATATGTGCCATCGAACTTAGGAATGCTTATAACAGGTAATTTAAATCCTAGACTATTATAGCTATCATGGTGATGACACTCATTGACTTGAGAACAGTGTGAACTATTGTTTTCTTCCAGTTTAGAAGAGGTGTTATGTGTTTGTAGAAACTTTTGGGCAAATGCGATACAATTATCAAATTCTTCTTCAATCAAATCGCGAGTAGTTATCTCATTGGACAAATTAGCCTCACTTTGTACTTCTATTAGTGTAGTGGACTGTATGATGAATAAAAGAGTTGTTCCCAATTCTTCTTGTTTAATTTTAGAGTTCTTGATTGTTCGGGAGCTGGAGACCGACTGTGTCCCAGCCTTACAATGGCCCGTTTTATATACAGCTCTCCCTATGTTCCGGGAGTGAGTGGACCGAGTCACACAACTTACATTTATTATTTCCAAGTGACTCTTACATGGTCCTGACAGCTTAAATCACATTTACTTTTATAAATAATGCTAATCCGGTTACAAATCACTAAATTAACTTTGTCTAAACTCTAACTACGGTCTGTTGAAGACTTCGTAGCGAGGGTTCGTTTTTCGTAGTCCCGCCGCTACTTGTGCCCTAGTGCACAGATAGGGTCTTATCCTAAACTATCTTATCCTATTTTTCACTTCTTATATCTATGTGGAGGGTCAAAAGACACACAACACTGTCTCTCCACCTTGTATGCTTGGCGTTAATTATAGTCACAAACACACAACACTGTTTTCACACTGCACGCTCGGCGTTCGTTACAATTAGGTTTTGCAACTCACCAAATTCAATGAATAATGCCTGAATTCGCGATAGCTTCAAAGCAAGCTTAGTGATTTCTACTGGTGAAATTGATTCTAAAGTAGCTAGAGAATCTAAATAAGTTTTGAACTTGGTGACGCGACCTTTGATGGAGCCACCTTTGATACTTAAATCTTTAAATGTTGCTTCAGAAGCCATTGCGAGTAAATTTTAATAAAAATAATGTGAAAATAGGTACGGTACGCTCCTCGTTTCGTAGTCCGGTGTGCAGCAGAGGCCGGTGATCACCAGCGAAGCTAGTGAGGAGCCGCACAGCTGCTAAGCAGGGGCGTAGACAGCTGCGGCGCGGAGACAATAGGTGAGGTCGTAGACTCAGCGTTGGCAAGTACCCTGGAATGTACCGATTTGCGACTAAACACCAAATAAAAGTAACAAGCGTGCGAGATGGGTGAAATAGGGCGATGTGCGTGCTGGTACCTTCTTGGTTATGTAGGCCTTGGGCGCACACACTAAAGCAGTTTCCTTTTTAATTACGATCAAGATGCATTGAAAAATAAACTTATGAAACACGTTGCGAGTTTAGTTTGACAAATATAACCAAATTACGGCCCTTGGACTAAAAATAACATAAAAGAATAGAATGAAAGAGTCATTAGGCGTTATTTAGCGCAAATAAGTGCAAAAGCATTTGGTGATTGTTGTAATAACTTGAGCTGTAGTCACCAAACATCGAATCATAGGCACACGGCGTCACTCAGACAAAGAGGAAAGATTTGGGAAACAAGAATGGCATGGAACGAGCTTTAGATTGGCAGGTCTTGCGACGTCCCACCGACCGATGGAGCGGCTCAGTCTCGTAGGCTTCTTCGGGCTTCGCTTTTGAAGTTGGTGGAGCAGCAAATAGGCCCGCGAGTTCGCGGTGCTGTCCTGTCACGGTCGCCACTTTTTGTTCGCGATGGAACAAAAGATTAAGGTTTTAGTACTTGGTTCGGGTTAAAATCGATTGAAGCTTAAGTTTCAAATACAATTTATAATTACTTTCCACAACGTGTTATATTACAAAAAAACTTAGGTTAACGTAGACGGCTTGTTCGTAGGAGGGAAGAAAGAGAAGTGTCACCGTAGTGCTGCGCCGGCGCTAGTGCGGTCCGCTTGCTAGTGATGAGCTTCATTGGTTACGGTTGGATCTTATTAGTCGATTAGATGAGCGGGCGCGAACAGAGTCTATTACTGTATTGTGTGCTTTTCATGTCCCAGATAGCAGAGCGACTTTCAATCTTCGAAATAAACTTTTCGACATCGAAATCCATTTTTAAATTGCAACACGCCGCCCCAGCGCGCGGACAGCAGCGCGGAGGGGCGGTGGCGGTGAGAGCACCGCTTGACCGCGCGGTCGTGCGGTGTACGTGTGTTAGGCATCTAAGGATTTATTAGAGCCCAATGCGCATGAGATCCGCTTCACCGCCTACCGTGGCGGCGCGCGGTGCCGTGTGTTAATCGCCTTACAACTTAACCACATTGTTTGATAAGTGTCATGCTGCGAGCTCTGGAAACTCTGGGAGTCACAAAAGACAAATTCGCGGCATTTTTACTCCCCATAGTCGAGTCGGCACTACCCCAGGAATTGTTAAAAGTATGGGAAAGAAACAAGAAAGAAAACGAACATATCAGTACAGAACTAAACAGCTTGTTAACATTTATGAGAAAAGAAGTTGAAAGCGAACAGAGGATTTTACTAGCCAAGAAAACACTTGAAAATAGTACAAAATTAAACACTACACCAGAAACAACAGCCAGTTGTTTATTTACAAACACAGGTGGAACCAACACCAAGAAAAAATATATTATGTGTGGTGTGAAAAGGATTCAACAGCTTGGAGTGTTATAAAATGCAAAAAATGACCATAGAGAACCGAAAAACCCATCTGAAACAACAGAAAGCCTGTGCTGTTTGTTTGAAGAAAGGACATGACCCAAAAACTTGCAAAGCTCCTGTTAAATGCTTGTTATGTGGGCAGCGTCATTCTGTAGTGCTCTGCACAGGTCAGAGACAAAATTTTAGTGATATTGCTGGCCACACTGAAGCTACCAGCAAGTTCAGCAGCACCATATCAGCAACAGCGAGTGGTGAAGCCTCTAGCACCACCATGTCTGCTGGTGCTAAGAAGAGTGCAGAAACAACCTTACTACAAACAATATTTGTGATTTCTCCTCAGCAATGGTGAGAGGTTTGTGCTGTGTTCGACAATGGTGCACAACGGTCATACATCCGAGAGGATTTTGCACAAAAACTCAAAATTCCGACTGTGGGTAATGAAACTTTATCTCATACTCTATTTGGTGGTATAGAAATAACTTCTAAACAGTTTATGGATTGAATGTAATAAGCTTAGATAAAAGATTTCTGACAAAAATAAATTCAAAAAGACTTACCCTTTAAATTTATGCATGGACAAAGGAATCAACATGTTAGACAAAATTCCAAAATTATTGACCGGATTTCGAAAGAGAGCGATAGGCGCCACTGCTGATATATACAAAGCATTTTATAAATATCAGTGTCACCAAGAGACAGAGATATGCTGAGATTTCTTTGGCGAGATGATAAAGGTAACAAGATAACTTACCAGCACAGCCGAGTGGTTTTTGGGTTGACCTGCAGCCCATTTTTACTTTCTGCTTCCATCCAGCATCATTACATACACCAGGTGAGTGGAGAATTGAGAGGTACGGCAGAGGTTTTAGCTGACTCATTTTATGTTGATAACTGCCAAACTAGTTTGGACACTATAGAAGGAGTCTGTAAGTTCAAAACAGAAGCTAAAGAAATAATGAACCAAGCCAAGTTTGACCTCACACAATGGACAATAGCCCCTCTACCAGATCAGAAAGATGATGCTGTGATATCCATACTGGGTCTTGAATGGCATACTAAAGATCACCACGTGAACTGGGTAAGATTAGAAAAAGAAATCTCTTATCATTAATTCAAAGGATTTATGATCCTTTGATCCGAGGCTTTACATCAGGAGTGACTTTAGTACCCAGAAAGGCAAGTTTCGTGCCCTCTCGCCCCTAGCCGCCGCAGGAGACGTCCAGGGCGTCGGGAATCCCGGGCGGATTTCCGGCCACCGTAGGCGCGGGCTTGCGGACGGTGAGCAATGGGTAGCTCACCGTCCGGTAAGGACCAGGCCCGGGTCGACGGCGCGTTGTATTCCACGCGCGCCTCAAAGAGATGTCGTCAGCACATAGGTAGGGGTCCACTAGGGCCGATGCCTGCCGGGGTCGCGGGAAGGTACTTATGGGTCACCGAGGCCCCCGCAACACAGGCAACAGGAAGGAATACGGGTGGGTTTTAGTCAGTAAGAGTCTGACACACCCTCCCGCTCCACCCAGAGCGGGAGAAGTTATTTGATGACTTCCCACCCTCAAAAAAAAAAAATGTGTAGTATGTACCAGATTCAGGTCTAAACCAGTACAAGCACCTACTGCTCCGCTACCAAGTGAGAGAATTCAGTGCACTGCCCCATTCCAAGTAAGTGGCGTCGACCTGGCTGGCCCCCTGCTCCTACGCAATGGAGAAAAATGTTGGGTGGTATTATACACATGTGCAGTATTTCGCTGTGTCCACTTGGAGTTAGATATGTGCGCCGATCGGCGTGGCGCACGCTGCCAGCCGTTTTAGTCACGCCGACGCCGCCGATTTTTTTTCCGGCGTCATCGGCGTCTATAGTTAGTAAGTAATTGTTACAAAAATACTAGTACTTATAGTATTTTTTATTTACAAAATTAGTAATTTTTTAGATCGCTATTTGGCAACACTGGTTGACGCTATTTTTTTCGACGCCATTTGCATTTCTTTGTCACTTGTCAGTTTACGCTGCGGCTGCGCAAAACAACTGAGAATTGGATATTTTCGTTCTTTTCTGCTTTTAAATGATAAACTGAGAAAATGTCAGACAACTTAGATCGGAATTCGATACAGAAGATCAAAATAAAACATTTTTCCGTTAAAACACTCTATTCGTCCTCGAAAAACAGTCACAGTTGGAAGTATTTTGGTACATTACTTATTGAAAAAGATGGCAAGAAGAGGTCCATCTTAACAGACAATGTATTCTGCTCGCAGTGCATTTCAGAGGCCCAAGAAAAAAATGAAGACGATCCTATGGGATGGTAAGATAACTTGTTTTTACTGTGTAGCTGTTAGAAAATAAATTAATTTTGAGGTTAGTTTGTGTGCGTTTTGTTTGCAGTCTGCATTTTGTAATAAGCTGGCATGGCTGGCATGCTATGAGTTGGATGGTGTTGACTATCGTTTTTTTTTTGCTACAGTCAATCATTGTAGTCCTATCAGTAAAGGGCTTATGACTGTAAATATTTTTTTACCTACCTATCTTTGTTTTTTCGTTTAATACCTAATTTAACCATTTTATTTCAACTAATACACCTGTATTGCTTATCGCTTTTTTAATTTTTATTTCAGCTGTAAAATAAAATCTTACAGTGCAAAAGTAAGCACAGGAAATCTTTCTCGTCATCTGGACGACCATAATTTAAAAGAACCCGAAAAAGCTGGTGGAAGTAGTCAAAGAATAACTACATTTTTCGACAAAACTCGTCCTCAAAAGTCAGATACCAGTCAATCGGTGGATTCAAATAAAAAATGGCTTTTTGCCCGAGATCTGACTTTGTGGATATGTAGATCATTACTACCATTTGATATGGTATCTGATCAGGCAATGATTGACTTTTTCTTAAAGTATAATGTGATTCTTAAAAAAGAAGATTTGCCTAGCCGAACTACTATTTCCAGGACGGCTTTAGAAGACGTATACGATAGTATGAAGGCGCATATTAAAGATTTGATAAAAAACACTAGTCCTCGATGTGTAGCGTTAACGACGGACTTGTGGAGCGATGCTTTACAAAGAAATAATTATATAACGCTGACACTACATTTTCTAAGTTCTTTCCTTGATTTTGAAAGTGTGACTTTGGCTACTCAAATTATAGAAGGAAAAAAGACAGGAGAAAAAATTAAAGAACATATACAAGAGTTACTGATTGAATACGAACTTGAAGAGAAGAAAACGGTCATGGTAACTGATTGTGGTTCGAATGTTAAAAGAGCAGTGTCATTATCGGATAATATGGACTCACATTTTTGCCTTGGTCACGGTCTACATAACCTTGTAGTACAGGATGGCGTAAAAAGTACACCAGAAATAAACAATATCGTTACAAAGTGTAAGAAAATTGTGAAAAGTCTTAGGTACAAACTTCCTGAACTTAAAAAAGATGCAGATGAAGAACAGAGACGCTTATTGACTGATATTGATGAAGCTGGAGATGTAGTTGATTTAGACGAGATCATCCCTGTCAATGAAGAATCTGAGGAACCTGATGAAAATACAAATACCTTTTCTGTAACTTCAATAAAAACGGCTACTCCAACTCGATGGCATAGCATACTCGTGATGTTGGAAAGTTTATTTAACAAATGCAACCGAAACCCTGTTCACAGACTCCTCGTCAGACTGAACAAATTTGATTTAAAAATCGATGACTCCCAGTGGAAACTACTGGGCGATTTAATAAAAATTTTGAAAAATTTTCGGGATGCCGTTAATATTATGAGTGCTTCAAACTCAGTCACAATCAATGTTGCACTGGTTTTTAGGTGCGAAGTGGAACAAGCATTGAAACAAACGGGGGACGACGAAGTTCTTGTTATGACCCGCATGAAGAGAAACATGCTGGCGAAATTAAATCACCGCTTTCCTATTGATAAATTGACAATCGCGGCAGCTCTTCTTGATTGCCGTTTCCAAGGAATGTCGGTAATTGACGAATACCTTGAGGAAAAAGGAGAAACGAGAGTTTCCTTTATGTCTGCATTTGTGACAGAACACGTCAGGGAATCTGATATTTTACAAGAAACGAAGGCGAATGAGCACAGTGAGATAGTTTCTTCCGCTCTAGTCACTCAACCGTCCACATCATCTTCATCTAACTTTCTTTTGGCTTTGTCCCAGAAGTATACAACTGGCACTGGTAGTAGTAACGATGATCCTATAGTGGCCGAATGCTGGAAATATTTTAGTGGATGTGACCCCAAGGATATGCTCGACGGAAACATACTTCGTTATTGGAAGGAAAAGAAGAATAGTTATCCGTGGCTGTTTAACTGCGTTAGGGCGATAATGAGCGTTCCTGCCACGAGCACACCAAGCGAGCGAGTTTTTTCAGTCGCAGGATTAACCATTACGGCTAAAAGGTCACGGTTAAGTCCTACTTCAGTCGACAGAATCATATTTATACATGACAACTATGACATGTGCAAGAAACAAGTACAAAAGCTAAAATAATTTGCATATTATTTGTATTTGTTACATAATTATATTTTGCTTGTACTTCCTTATTTTATAATTCCTTGTTCTTTTTCTGTTGATTATCGCCATAAAGGTTTTTTTGTTATTGATATTTAGATTTTATACAATTGTAATTGTATTGAGTGATCTCAAATAAATGTGCCATAATGATGTTGATTATATGGAAATAAATAAGAAATTTAATGGAGATTGAGGCGTATTTTACTCATTTTCACCATCCACGCCGATAACGCCGATGACGCCGCCGCCGCCGGCAAATTAGATGCCAGACGCCGCCGCCGGTCAAATGAGCATCGGCGCACATGTCTACTTGGAGTTAACAAAATCGCTGTCAACAGAAGCTTTTAGGCTTACCCTAAGAAGGTTCATAGCTACTCGTAGAAGAGGTAGGATTAAACAGTTAATTAGCGATAATGGCACTAATCTGGTTGGCACAAAGAACAGGCTTACTGAAATAGATTGGGAACAAGTCCAGAAATGCTCAACTATTGAACGTATCAAGTGGAAAATGAACGCTCCAACAGCAGCTTGGTGGGGTGGATTTTTTGAACGACTTACGTACGATGAATGAAGGAACTGACGAACGAAGGAACTGTTGAGAAGGATCCTTGGACAGTCACGTGTAGATTATGAGGAATTGGTAACAACCTTGTATGAATGTGAGGCAATAATGAATCAACGCCCTCTGACATATGTGCAAGATGATATGATCATATCATATCTAGAACCATTGACCCCATTATGTTTCATACAAAGTATTCCTCACAATGATGTAACAGATCTGGATGCGGCAGATGCTAAAACTTTAAATTACAGACTCAAGTATTTGTTAAAACTAAGCGAAGACTTTAAACAAAGATTCAAGACAGAATATTTGACAGCTTTAGTACAAAGAGGAAAGGAGAAACAAACTAAACTAAATGTTGGAGATATTTTTTTGATGGAAACAGAAGATAAAATAGTAAAATGGCCTCTAGGAATAATAGAAGAGATTTTTACTGGTTGTGATAATATCAACAGAACAGCAAAGGTGAGAATATCGACTGGCAGCAAGATACGTCCATTTCAGCGTTTATTTCCTCTTGAGATTACAGATCCTGAAGTAGAGTTCCCAAAACGTAAGGAGAGTGCTCCAGGTAAGACTTTACCTACTACTAATGTTCAGCAAGCAGATCTTGAGGGGACCTCGTCGTTGGTTCCAGTTGTCTCTACTAGTCCTAGTAAGCCCATAGAGCAAGGTAAGGTAAAATAGCAGACGACCCGTTCTGGCCGGGTTGCTAGGTTACCCAGCAAATATTTGATTTGATACAACAATACAATATTTCTTTTTGATCTTTAAACATATATCACACACACTCAGCACTATATATTTAGTGTATAGATTATTATGAGTTCTATATCTGTCCTATGAGTAATTGAATGAACAAAAATTATTTTGTATTGCTTACTATAATAAGATTAACAGTATTCATTGATCTTAATTTCTTAGGGCCACTTGCAGCAAAATGATACAAATCTCAGTTTAATTAAATCTCGATTTTGCCTTAAACTCGACTTAACTTAAATCTTATAAAGCATGTCTTGCACAGTCACATTTCACATTCGATTTAACTAAACTGAGATTAAGTCAATAACCCATTCGCCATTCATTCTTTGCGTTCAGTTTTCAAATAAAAAGTGATGCCAACTCAGTTCTGCGTACTCGTATAGAGAGAAAGGAATTTAATCTCAAAAACGTCAATGTAAGTCAGTGTTGGTTGTAGTCTCGCTCGTGTTATTTTGTAGTTTTGTTTAGCGTCAGTCATAATATCTCGTATATTATGAGTATGACTGACGCTAAACAAAACATAAATTACAAAGAACAGAACTAGGGCATCAAATTTTACCACGGCAGAAATAATGCAATTATTACTTCTTGTGTAAAAATTCCTTAAGTAAAAGCTGCAAGTCGCCCTTTTGAGATTGTTTATTAGAAAGATTAAACTGCATATTGAGCATTAATAATAATAATATATAATAATATAGCATTGATGCTAGAAACTGAGTATGATTGATAATGTAATTATAATGTTGTAAACTTCTTTGTTATAGTTAGGCATCTAAGAGTTATATTGAAAGGGTTAAATATAGGTAAAGATGATTATAATTTTTGAGACCATAGATTATATTAAAAATGTAACATTACAATAAATGTGACATTGTAGTAAATTTTTGATAAGTACAAGTACACGATATGTCACATTCTCCTAAATTGTTGATGTTTTATATCTTGATCTCTTTTCTGGGTGTGGAGGATGTAGAAAATCCTTAAAATCGATGTTTTTAATCTATGACATTTAGTAATAATTACTCTGTGGTTCTAAAAAAAAACTACTTAGACTATGGTCGATGAATAAAAGATGTCTTCGACGAATGATCAAAGAGTGTACGTTTCTTTTAATCTCCAAAATTCCTCAAGATCAAGAACCTGAATTATTATTTAACGAGTAGGAACAACTTATTAAAGCCATTGGTATTATACATATGGACAGTGTTTTTATTTATAGTAACTTCTGTCAAAATTAAAACATTTACTTAGAGTTATTTTAGACGAGCTACTTAATTATGTTACACAACCATTGTTTTTGATTATGGATCTAATATTTATGTAAACAATATTCATACCTATTAGTTTTATAAATGGAAGGTATAAGCTAACCAAAACCATTAATGTTTGCACAGTTGTATAATCCTTGGTGATCGATCCGGGGTAACTTAGAAAAATAAAATAAAAATTGACTTATTTCTAATCCCTGGACTTAAAAATAGAGTGAATATTAGAGTGATAAATGGTGGACTTAGATATATTATTGCAGTACCCAGAACAATATTTAAACAAATCAGCCTATCATTCCACTTCTTCTTCAGAATAGAATTCTGCAGTTATGGGGTCCGCAGTTTCATTAAATAAATCCTCACAAAAATACCTTCCCGATTCAGGAACAGATTCTAGCAACCGCTTTACATCTTGCAATTTAGCAGCCTTAATAGTGAAGGGTGCGTCGTAGCAATCATCGGGCGTTTCATTGATTAATCTGCCTTAATCAACCTTATATAACGAAAACGGCTTAAAATCTTCACCTTTCACAAACACAGCAAACTCTGGTTTACCACTTTTTTTGAAAATAACTCTTCGGCATTTGGATATTCCAGGCAGACTCGCTGTTATTCGTTCATCGTACAGTTTTTATAATCTTTTAGTTTCAGAACATCGTGAGGGCTACTTTTCTTCACCAAACTTTTGTCTAAGAAAAAGGACAATGCAACTCTTCCCTAGAAGCCTGGCCCAAAATTTTGTAACATGTTGCCCAAATGAAATGAACGTCAGGATGGCCGAATGTCATGATTAATAAAAATTAAAAATGTAAATAACATCTTACCATTAACACATTTACTTGAACATACAACAACCAATACAATATACTTAAATAAATAAAAAATTGAAAGGTGCTACTACGTAAAGAAGACAAAGACAAGCCTACTGTCTTATGGAGCGAAATGAACATCAATCGGGTTTCGACTACTACGCAGGCAGAAAGTCAAAATCCTTATCGGTAACAATTTTAAACTAAGAAATTCTTGTTACATACTATATCGTTTTGATTATTTCAATAAATAAGACTACTTAGTTTGCGCTATAATATGTATTTAAATTGTTTTTTTTAACCAACACATGTTATTTCAGCTGTCATTTAGAACATAAAATTATAACCATTGATAATATTTGTCCCGGCATTCAAACGGTCAACATACGTATATATTCATTCTGTGTTTTAATATCAGATAAATAATACAACTCGCGGAAAATTAACAAATAATAGTGACACAGTGACTCGATGACACTGCTTATGTGTGATTAACTTAAAAAAACTAAAGTAAAGTGTATAATTTGAACAATATTAAGTGCAAACTGTTAAAAGTTTTAAAAGTTAACGAATCAGCCGGTGAGTGAATGACAAGACACTTTACGCGCAGTGCACGGAATTTCGCACGGTCTGGCCGTGCGCAGAACCGTCAATATTGCTTGCAGCGGCGTCCGATGACTCAAGCGACGGCTCGCGTCAAAGATAAGTCAACACAGACGGGACAAAACTTTATGCCTATTATTGAATGCCTCTGAGAAGACAACACACATACATATTTTTTTTTGTGATTATTATTATTTTTTTTTTTTATTGCTGTCTCACTGACTATAGTAATAGATTATAATTATTATGGCTGACAAAAATGCACAATGGGGTTGTTGCACTAATGAATGTGAAACAGGTTTAGAGGCGAAATCCATAAGGTGCCCAGCTTGTGCAAAGTGTTATCATTATGCTTGTATATCTCCTATTAAGAAGGCTACCTGGAAATGTTCGTCATGTTTAAGCAAAACGCCAAAGTTGGGTAGGGACGACTCAACTCCAGATCGTAACGTGTCTACGACCAGAGGCCCGCAAAGAAAAGCCACTGAGGCACCTTCGCCTCCTTCCACGTCCGATGATTACGACGAACTGCGTTCCGTTATAAGAGAAGTAATAAAACAAGAATTAAATGACATGTCGGCTAAGTTTAATAACACTATTATTACCACATTTAGCAAAGAACTGGCACCAATTAAAAAGGAATTAGCAGATATTGTTGAGTCTATGTCTTTCATGAATGGGAAATTCGAAGACATAAGGAAGGAACATGAGTTGTCTAAGGAATTTATCACAAAATTAGAATTGGAAAACACAGATCTTAAGGTCACCGTTGAAGACCTCAACGACAGACTTGCTAATCTGGAGCAACAGTCAAGATCGAACAACATAGAATTGCAATGTGTACCGGAAAATAAAAATTAAAATGTTTACAACATAGTAACTCAACTTGCGCGGGTGGTTAATTGCGAAATCGGTGAAAGAGATGTATTACATTGCACTCGTATTGCTAAGGCCAACCCATCAAGTAACCGCCCTCGCTTTATAATCGTCCAGTTGGCCTCACCAAGGATGCGTGATCATCTTCTGGCAGCAACCATTAAGTACAATCAAGCTAACCCTGAAGAAAAACTGGACTGTTCGCACCTTGGTTACGCTGGACCAAAATCTCCAGTATTTGTTGCTGAACATCTGTCCCCGGCAAATAGAGCTCTTCATGCAGCTGCGAGGTTAAAAGCCAAAGAGAAGAATTATAAATACGTGTGGGTCAGAAATGGCAGAATATTTGTGAGGAAAACTGATGGCGCAGAGTACATACAAATAAGGAACAAGAGTAGTCTAAGTAAGGTTGTGTGATGACTGATGTGTATGTACTTGTTGTTATTGTTTTTACTATTGTAATTTAATGCATGCATTAGGTTTGAACTGCTTAAAATTCAAGGACATTTTAATTTATTACCAAAATTGTAGAGGCTTACGAACTAAAACGAATATTTTTTACTGTAATCTGTGCAATATGAATTATGATGTTATAGTATTAACAGAAACCTGGCTAAACAGTAATGTATTGAGTAGTGAGTTGTTTGATGATCGTTATGAAGTTTACAGACGGGACAGAGAAACAACTGGGTTTCACCACAACAAAAACGGGGGAGGAGTCTTGATAGCAATTAATAAAAAAATTAACTCCGCACGTATCGAACACTGGCAAAGTAATTGTGAAGTCCTCTGGGTCACACTTGACATCTCGACATCTCACAAGTCACGCCAAGTTGCTCTCTGTGCCGTCTATCTTCCACCACCAGTATGTCTCGCAACGTTGGATCATTTTGTGGATAGCTGCAACAGAGTGCTCGACTCAACGTACTATCGGCCAATCTTCCGCATGCTCACCTCTAAGGCGATAATCGTATAGCACGGCTCACGACTCGATCGCCCGATGCAAGCGTTTTGGCCAATGGGATGCATGAAGCATATTTTAGCCGTGTTTGTATTAATGTAATTATGTATAGTGTGTGTGACAGTCACACTAGGCGCGTGCTATGCTCACTTGTTTGTAAGACATTTTTTTAATGGGCACGGCCAGCGAGAGCGCTTTATGAATTGTTATTGTTGACAAGAAGTAATTTCGTACTAATATCTTCCGTTTGGTTTAGAAAATGTATTATTGGTATTGCTATACGCGTACCCTAAAAAAACTTTATTTAGCATTTTTGTTTACCACTTTGCCAAATTACAGCTTTCTAGTAAGAGTCTGTGAGCTAAGCCGGGGACAGACAGACAGACAGACGGTCATGGCGAAACTATAAGAGTTCCTTGTTGACTACGGAACCCTAAAACGAAGCAAGTTACGTAGTTTTGTTAGAAATTGTCATTTGCTATCTCTTTCTTTTATTGCTGTTTTGATTAAAATAGCAAAATTACTTACAGTAGTATTTGAACCATTACTTGGCGCAGTTTATACAATGTTATCAGATTTTTTTATTATTGCTGTCGCAACTTTTGCAACTGCAATAAAAATAAGTTCATTATCTAAGCACCATTGTTATTCAGTGGGAACGTCAGAACATCTGGTTAAACAATAGATCGGCTTTATAGAACGGCCATAAAATACGGTCGCAAAAAATTACGAAATATTTCTTCAACACACTTGCTTGTAAAGTGACTCAGAAATTCAGCTTATTATATAGAAGTATTTTTACTTTACATTTCTTTTTTCAATATACGCAGTTTTTGTCCAAAAACAATGAATATTTTTGAGAAAAAAAAATTCGTTACATCAGATAAATCAATCATCAAAATTATCATCATTTCATAAAATTATATATTTTTCACTACATATTAACCTTAATTTGCTTATTCAAAACATTATTTTGTTTATTATATTTTTTATATAGGCTGTTTAGCGGTTTTTCCAGCGCCTTTATTTACACCTGCGGCGCGCGGGATAAACAAAACAAGCGCGGTATTTTCCAGAAATACTTGTTAACGTTTTCATTGTGTGGTTAATTATTATCAAAAATTTTGACTTCAATTAGGAAAGAAGAGCGAAGAGCAACGCGTAGATTTAACCCCCCGGAAATACTAATCTAGGCACGAAACGCTAGTGACAGCCTGTTGCCTGCAAAATCTAGAGAGAAATACCTAGCGGCGTACGAAACTAATAACAATACCAGTCTCTTTTTTTCCTCTCAAGTTGAAAACCGTCGTATGAAACGCGCACACACTCGACTCCCTTATCGCGCTCGCTCGCCCTCGGCTCGCGCGAATAATACCGGCTCGTGCAGTGAGTAACCAACATACCACACATATTTATATTTTTTGTTACACGCCCTATACTCACACAAATTCATATTGTCTCTAATTGGACGAAACCAGGAAGGGGTGTGGTTTGTCACTAGCTGCGCTTGCCGCAGAAATATTTTCTAAAGTGAGCATGCTTAAGTTTTGCCAATAGTAGGGTAAGGAAAGGTATATTGGTGATAAAAAGAAACAAACTAATTTCATAGGAATTTGACAACTTAACAAAAAGTCACTTTTATTTTATTACATTATTTATTGTTTGAAGTAAACGTTAGGAATAGTTTGCTAAACAAAAATCTAATAATTTTGAGAATAAATGTTTATTGAATACATAAGAAATCTTAGGTAAGTTGGCGACACAGTCTGGTAGATTGGTGATATAGGGTAGGAAATTTGGTGATAGTATTTATTTGGCTATATAATCAGATATTTTGTACTAAAAATAAAAAAAATGTTTGGCCCTTTCATAAATATCATTCCATGCAACGATCACATCTATAATATAGCTGTTCCTCGGGATCAGTATCTTCGATAGATGCGCAGATCTCGTGGTATGGGGTCAAACAATACGAGCACTGGATCCATTTGGCTCCATTCCTTTTTTTAACATCAGCTGAGTACAAGGCCTCACATAATCCACACTCCCAATCATCATCAATCTCTTGAATTTTACTTTTTTTTGCTTTTTGACCAGATTTTCCCGATGTTGAGGGCTGAGGCTGAAGGTTTTCTTGTATTACATTTTCATTTACATTAGCACTTGTCAGTGTTAAGCATTTCGCGCTAGAATCTCTTTTTCTTGACTTTTCTGGGCGTTTCAATGCTTTGGGTGTATTAAAAATGTTTTCCAATGTGAGTATAGAACTTGAAGAAGAACCTTCAGATGATGTGCTAATCAACGCTGGAGCTGCAGAAGGTGCTGTGTCAGTTAAAGTTGAAGGTCGTAACGCTTCCTTTGAAATTGCATTTCCGTTTAAAGGGCAAATGCCTGTTTTTTTAAAAGCATTCTCAATATTCTTTTTATTAAAGGCGCTTATGAATGCTGGATTCATAATGGAATGGAAGTTACTGCGATTTGGAGCATCTGTAGGATTATTGCTCATGTACCTATTCATGCTGTCGCGCCAGTAACTTTTAAGTGGCTTGAATAAACCTACGTCAAGAGGCTGTAATAGATGAGTGCAATGAGCTGGGAAAGTAAATAGATGAACTTGATTATCTTTCGCAACTTTAAGAACTTCTGGTCCAATATGTGCAGAATGTGAGTCCATCAGCAGGACTACAGGACGTTCAGGTGGTATGGCAGTTATAAAAAAATTTAGCCATTCTAAAAATAATTCCGAATTTATCCATCCTTTGGGAGATAGTTTGATTAATGAGTTGGGAAGAGCATCATTTTTAAGTGTATCGTTCCACCTAACACCTTTAAATATTATCATAGGAGGAATCCATGTCCCATCAGCGCAAATGCATGCTAACATTGTTACAGTTTGACCTCGCTCAGCGTAGGATCTTTTATAAACGTACTTTTTTCCAATACCAGTAACAACTTTAGATGGTTTCACTACATACGATAACCCAGTCTCGTCACAGTTCCAAATTAGATGTGGTTTGTCTTTGATAGCGAGTTTCGTAAGAACATCATCTAGTTTCGAAAAGAAGTCTTTGATCATGAACTCATTAGCCATAGAAGCCCTATAGGCTGAAAGATTTTCTGGTACACGTAAGCATAAATTGTACCTACTTTTAAAGTTGGTCCACCACCATTTGCTTGCAACGCGATTAGCTGATAGCAAGAAGTTCTCCCGTCCAGCCACTTCAGCAAGATCATAGGCATATTTTCTAATTTGATAAACGGTAAGCCCAAAACCCAATTCTTGCATTTCTATAATATAATTGTAAAGTTTCAACTCTAAGTCACAAGATAATGCATAAGGCCTACCCATTTTTCGTACAGAATCCTCTTCATTCATTAGGTAACGCTTTAAGGTGCTCCATGGGACATTTGCTTCCTTAGCAGCTTTATAAATGGTTTTACCTTCATTTCTTACTAATCTGACGGCTTTCTGAAGTTGCTGCTGGTCATATTTTCTATATTTACTCTCTTTATCCATTGTCAATCTAGAGGTACAAAAAAAAATAGGTTATTTGGTGATATCAAAAATCCTTGTACAGGTAATTTGGTGATAAAAAAAACTAACCTCAAATTCAAAATAAACTACATTCACGAATTCCTCAACATAGTACCTTTCAAACTCTATAATAGACTTCTCTAGTATAT
This sequence comes from Atethmia centrago, assembly GCA_905333075.3. NCBI lineage: Eukaryota > Metazoa > Arthropoda > Insecta > Lepidoptera > Noctuidae > Atethmia > Atethmia centrago. The sequence goes on from HG995368.1 coordinate 20,158,832, forward strand.
TTTAATTACAAGCGTAAAATAGGTCTAAAGTTAACCTCTCAAAAATGTATCCAAAATATTGGCAAAAAAACTAAGAAACAACCGACACAACTTAAGGAATAAAAACTTACCTTGACTGAACCACGACTTCACTACAGCTGTTTTTTATTAATCGTTTGTTTATGGAACGATTTTAGCAAGTTTTATCACTAAAACACCAATTAAATATATTATTTTTAACGAAATACGTAAACATAGCCCACATTCGCTAAGCAATGGCGCCACTGATGCACGATTGTGAGAAAAGTTTGTTTACTAAACGCGAGAACGATGTAGTGAAGCGCGTAATATATATCTGTCTTCCTCACACTCGTAACAACTCGCTAGCGCTGTCTCTTGAATGTGTTTGCATAGGGAACTCTGTGGTATTCTGTTTAAAAAATATCACCAAATTACTTATATCACCAATATACCTTTCCTTACCCTACATCCCCTGTTACATAATTGGTGATTTAAATCTAAGTAAATTGAATTGGGATAAAACCGCGGTAAATGATTCTATACCTAAGGCTTGTCAAAACCTTTTGGATTTTATGAATGTAAATCAACTATCACAACACAATCATGTAAAAAACTGTTCTGGCCGAATACTGGATCTGGTTTTATCAACAGAGCCTACTTGTTTGGTGAGCGAGTCTAGCAATTCTCTGGTAGCTGTCGATAAATTGCATCCCCCCTTTGAACTAACTATGTCTTTGCTAAAGAACTGTAATTTACCATATAGTATGGACTCAAGACCTAACTTTTATAAGGCTAATTACCCTGAAATTAATAATTACCTAAATGAGCTGAACTGGAATGCACTTTTCAAAATACTTGTGATGTGAATGACATGGTAGCAATTTTTTACAAATGTCTGCATGATGCTATTAGATAATTTGTGCCCGATCGGAAACCAAACAATAGTCGCTATCCACCGTGGTTTGATACAGCATTGATAAAATCTTTAAAAGAAAAAAATAGGCTCAGGTTGCGTTACAGAAAATACAAAAATCTTTTAGATAAAATTGAACTGAAACTGGTTTCCAAGCGGTGTGAAAAACTAGCCATGAATTTATACAGGAAAAGTTTTTTCCAGTAATTATATTTTTTTTGGTGGTTCAGTATCGGTAATAGAACACATTCCCATTAATTGTTCAATACTTTTTTTTTTTTTTTATCCGATGTAAAATGAGTAAAACATGGACATATTTTCGTAGTAATCTTGCAATGAAACTGCGCGGCGCGCACAGGCGCACGCGCCGGGGATGTAGCGGGGTGCAACCCCTCGCGGGGGGGCGGGGAGGCCGGCGGTCGCCCGGCGCCGACCAGTCTGACTCATTCCACGCAAGCGCGCGCCCGTTACGTAATAACTTGTTCGTGTGAAATCGTGTGACGCCCGCGCACCCCTATTGCAATGTCGGAATTCAGTAATCGCGAATATTACGAAATGATTCGAGTGTACATTTTGAGTGGTGAAAGTTTACGTGCAGCTCGAATAATGTACGCGAACGAGAGCATTCCTCGTATGCGAGCTCAAGGAATACGTAACCCCGTGGTTCCAAACGTTAGAACAATTTTAGCCGCCAATCAAAGGCTGCTTGATCATGGACAATTTAGGACTCCAACTCACGCACAAGGCTCTGGCAGACCTCGACTGGCGGTCGAAGTCGAAGACACAATTTTTGACTTTTTTCAAGAAGATCCTAGAGCCAGTACATACGACACGGCTCGTCGATTTGGTGTGAGCCAGCGCGCAGTCTGGAAATTGCTAAATACAGCCGGACTCCATCCGTACCATTTTCAGCCAGTACAGCAGCTGCATGACCCAGACCCAGCTCCTCGTCGAGACTTGTGTGAGTGGCTTCTCAGCAACCTCCAAGCTAATGTTTTGTGGACCGATGAAGCGTTGTTTACAAGAGTGGGACTGTACAATGTCCACAATGAACACTGGTGGTCGTATAACAACCCTCATAAGATTCGAGAGACGCATCACCAAGTGCGTTTTAGCGCCAACGTATGGGCTGGCATTATTAAAAATAAAATAATAGGGCCCATATTCATCGACGGCGCCTTGAGCGGGCCACGTTATTTACAAATGTTGGAAACGACCATAGAAAACTTAATAGAAGAAGTGCCAGTACGGTATCTAACCAATTTTTATTATCAACCCGACGGCGCTCCGCCCCACTACGCAATACAGGTACGAAATTACCTAAATGAAAAATACGGCGACAACTGGATCGGTCGTGGTGGCCCCGTTCCGTGGCCGGCTAGGTCCCCGGATCTCACTCCTTGTGACTTTTTCTTGTGGGGAGAAGTCAAACGTCGCGTTTACGTGGAAGAGGCCCAAAACCTTGACGATTTAAAATTAAAAATAATTAACGCGTTCAATGAAGTGAAAAGTGACACTAACATTCTAAATAAACTGAACGATAATTTGTTAAAACGTGCACGGTTATGCCTAGAAAGAGGAGGACTACATTTTGAACATTTATTGAAATACAGTGACTAGTAGTGATAGTGACACTCATGTAGGGGTAAGCAATTTATTCTTTTAGGTGTAGGTTATTTTTGATTGTAATTTTTGTAAATAGTTGATTCCAATTTTTTAAATACGCCGTATTGCAGACAGGTTAAAGTATGAATAATAAATAACGTTGTTTCAATTTAAATTTAATAGCTAATTTGAAAGTTGTGCCTTTTATTTAAGCTTTATTTTTAGCATTACGATGGTCCTAAGCCCATGAAAGTATGAAGGAAAAATTGGAATTACAAATTAAGAGATAAAATCTAGTCGAACCTAATAAAATAAGAGGTCAGTAACCTACGCCGCACCGTATCGCACAGCTGATTACGTAGGTACAACCACCCGCCTGCGCGCTACGCGCGCCCGCGCCGTGAGTGACCATAACATCAGTTTCAAAATAGACAACTTTCGTAAACGATAACTTTATTTTTTATTACTAAAACATATGAAATTAAAAAATACGTATTTTTTTAAATTTTCAAAAGTTTCTTCTGTCAAAATATCGGTAGAGGAAAAAAACTTTTCCTGTATAATGACTATATTGATGGAATTGAAAAGGACTTAAAAGATAATCCCAAACTTCTCTGGGTTTACATAAAAGCGAAACGCGGTGGCACTAGTGGCTACCCTTTGGCAATGACTGATGGACAGGTTGTTACATCTAACGGTTCTGATATCTGCGACCTTTTCGCTAACCATTTCGCAACCGTTTACACGACTGCCAAAGATACAGAAATTAACTGCCATACAAAGTACCTCCAAGCACTGCATAATAACAGTCAGGGATTAAGTATTCCAGTAATTGACCGCGACTGTTTACTAAAAAAACTAAAAACAGTAAATATAAGTAAGGGACCTGGCCCGGATGGCATCCCACCTGTTTTTATTTCTAACTGTGTCACAGCTCTAGTGTCTCCTTTACTAATAATATATAATGCATCGCTGGCTACTGGAACTTTTCCATCAGAATGGAAAAAAGCCAAGGTAGTCCCAGTACATAAGTCAGATAAATAAGATACCGTAAGCAACTACAGGCCAATTTCAATTTTATCCACATTCGCAAAGATTTTTGAATCTATCATATGTCCGCATATTCAGCAACATTTGAGATTGTATCTTAATGACAATCAACACGGTTTTGTGGCATCTAGGTCTACAGCCAAAAATTTAGTGTCATTCACGGAGTCCCTAATACAGGCTGTAGATCGAGGCAAACAATTTGACGTAGTATATACAGACTTCAGTAAGGCATTTGATAAAATGCCCCATTCTATACTGATTTATAAACTAGCAGCCTATGGTATAACAGGGCCTTTATTAGGTTGGTTCAAGTCTTATCTTACTGAACGCGAATTCTTTGTCGTTGTAAACGGTTTTCGATCAGCTGCACACAAAATAACATCGGGCGCCCCCCAAGGATCTCACTTGGCTCCAATACTATATAATATGTTCATTAATGATCTTCCTGAGTGTTTTCGTTTTTCCGAACCTTTTCTGTATGCTGATGACTTAAAATTTGCGCGAGTAATAGAGTCAAAAAGAGACTGCGAACTTCTGCAGCACGATCTTGACCGAGTTATAAAAGTAAGAAGCGTAAGAAGTATACGCGAAAAATTAACTGTATTGACACATAATACTTCATAGACCAGGAGCGAGTCCAGGAAGTCGAAACAATAAGTGATCCAGGAGTACACTTTGACAAAAAGGTCACTTTTGTGCCTCATATTGAAAACATTATTAAAAAGTTATAAAAAATGTTAGGGTTCCTGCTTCGTAACACCAAAGGCTTTCGTAAAAGTAGCACCAAGATAATGTTATATAACAGTTTCGTACGCAGTGTTATGGAGTATTGTAGTGTTGTGTGGAGACCTCACTATGCTACTCACATGTTGCGTCTAGAAAGGGTACAGAAACGTTTTGCGTGGCATTTAGCCTTTGGTGAGGGGAAATCTAAGCGCCTGCCCTCTTACAGAGTCCGTCTGTGCCATTTCAGGATGCAATCGTTGTCTATGCGTAGAGATATAAACGATGCTTTGTTTCTTTACAAACTGTTGCGCAATAAGATCGACTGCCCCGGTTTATTGAAGCTTATTAGGTTCCACGCGCCTTCTAGATATCCTAGGAATAAGATAACACCCCTGTGTCCACTTCGAAAGTCCGTACTTGGTGCAAATTCTCCAATACCTAGATTGTGTAGAATCCTTAATGGCCGCAGTGACTTAGTAGATGTGCAGCACGGTAGTATAAATAAATTCCTACGAGCTTTTGTAAACAATCCAATGGCGATTTAATTTAAATTTATAATTTTAATTTTGATTTTAATTTTATTTTTGATTTTAATTTGATTTTGAATTTAATTTATTATTATGTTTTTTTTAATTTTAATTTTGTACTGTAACACCACAACATCAGCGTCGCATCGATAAAACTCCGGCGCGGGCTGAGCGACCGTGCGCGTCCTCTCCGCCCCGCCGCACACGCCGCCGAGTCCCTCGGCGCCTTTAAAAGCTCGAGCGCCAGCCAGTTCAAGCCCCGCCCGTTGAAGACCCTGACTATCCTCTGCCTCCCGTCACTCCAGACGAAGTGCATGATATCATCAAGGGTCTAAAACCTCGCAAAGCCCCCGGCTCAGACGGAATCACCAATAGGGTGCTCCAACTGTTCCCCGCTCACCTCATAATGCTCATGGCCACCATCTTCAATGGAGCCCTGAGCAATAACATCTTCCCACAAGAGTGGAAGAAGGCCACCGTCATCGGCATACCGAAGCCCGGTAAGCCGAAAACGGAGCCCACCAGCTACCGGCCCATCAGTCTGCTCAATGTCTTCGACAAAATCTATGAGAGGCTTATCTTAAAGCGCCTCAGAGATTTTGCGGAAACAAAGGGCCTCATCCCCGACCAGCAGTTCGGTTTTAGATCCCAACATTCTTGCGACCAACAGGTCCACCGCATCGTTGAACACATAAGCTACGGCTTTCAACGTGGTCTTACGACCGGTGCTGTATTCTTTGACATAGCGAAAGCGTTCGACAAGTTCTGGCACAACGGCTTATTATATAAGCTCTACAAACTCGGTGTGCCCGATCGTCTCGTGCTCATCTTACGAGACTTCTTGTCAAACCGCACCTTCCGCTATCGCATCGAAGGAGCGCTATCCTCCCCTCACCCTATCCGTGCAGCCGTCCCTCAGGGCTCTGTACTATCCCCTCTCATTTTTACTCTCTTCACCAGCGACATCCCGAAAAGTAGAAAGGCGCAGTTGGCTCTGTTCGCAGACGACACGGCCATCTACTACACCGGGTTAATCCACGACCACATATCTCGCACTCTCCAGACCGAAGTCATATCCCTTGGGAGAAGCGAGCCAAATACCTAGGCGTGACCCTTGACCACCATCTCTCGTTCTCAGAGCACATCAAGCAGGTGCGTTCGCGTGCCGCTTTCGCTCTCGGTAGACTACACTCCGTCCTAAATGCGCGCAGCAAATTGTCCCTTAAGGGCAAATTGCGTATTTACACAGCGTGCATCCGTCCCATCATGACGTATGCCTGTGCAGTCTTCGCACATGCTAGGCCCCACCACATCCACAGGATGCAGTCCCTCCAAAACCGTTTCCTCCGAAAGGCAACGGGAGCCCCCTGGTTCGTCCGAAACGAGATCCTCCATCTCGATCTCAAAATCCCCACCATCAAGCAGTTCATGAAGCGCATCACGAAGCGCTTCTTCGACTCCGCCACCACCCACCGCAACCCTCTGGTTGTGCAGGCCGCCAGTTATAGGCCCTCCACCATTAGCTCTATTCGCCGTCCAAGGCATACCCTCACCGACCCCGATGACCCCATTACCCTCCTCCAGGAAAGCAGTAGGGCAACGAGTACAGTGCACAAATCACACCGACCTACGTTCCGACCTCGCCGCCGAGGTCCCTCGCGTAAACCCCGACGTAATTGTCTCCCCCGACCCTTGCTCGACGAAGTGCCAGCCCGCGCCGCAGCTGAGCCTGTAGCTTTAAATTCCCCGATTAATAATAATAATATTAACCAGATCCAGCCTGTCCCATCTTGCTGTCCTCCCCCCAGCGACGCCCTAAGCCGAGGTCCGTACCCCACAGGGGGTGCCCTTAGCGTGCAGTCGCTTAGTACTATAAGAAATTCGCCCCTGGCTGGAGGCTTTGAGTTCGCTTAAGGCAGCCACAGGAAAGTCCGGTTAAGTAGTCACGACCTCTCAAATGCCATACATAAAAAAAAAAAAAACCAGTTCAAGCGGTCAGCGTTCGGTACGGTCCGGGTGCACTACTCCGCATCGACTTAGGTCGGTCACCTCCCCGCCCCCGCATCTTATCGGATACTGGCTGAGCAGCGTATATTATTTGTTGATTGTGTTGACTTCGTTAGCGAAACCGTATCATCGACTTATAATGTACGACGCTATTAGGGACTTAGCTTAGGACACTTGTATTGTGATTTAGAATCAGTTAATGTTTGTAAATATACCTTTGTTACTGATTTAATTACGCGTTTAGTTTATCTCCTCACACATTACCCCCGTTACAGTTGGCGTCCCACCGCGGGCCAGTTCTCACATTCGTTATTAATTAGTTTTGTTTACTTTCATTGTTAGATTATCCGATTAACGTAAAACTTTTTTTCTACCCTCACTTTTTAATTTTTACTTAATATTCAGTTTTTTCAATCAATACAAGCCCAGGTATTGATTAGGTTAGTTAGGGAGTACTTGGTTTAGTCCAGGAGATAGTTTTTTAATAGTCCAGGAGTTAGGTTAGTTTGTTATTTCTCTTTATTTTAGTCCGGGAGTTAGTTTTTTTTATAGTTCAGGAGTTGGACATTTATTGTAGTTAGTTAGTTAGTTAGTATTTTATCATAGCCCAGGAGTTAGGTTGTAGTTATAGTTTAGGAACTAGGTCATTAGGCTTTGATATTCATAGTTCAAAATTGAGTTATATCATATATTGCCTAGACGTAGCCGAAGAAATAAGCAAAACATGGCAAACGTCAGCTTTACTGATGATCAGTTCCGTGATCTGTTAGGAGTCCTGGCTAATAGGGATAACTCCGTAGCTAGGAAAACAGGTAGTTTTGCTACTTGTACTGCCCGTTACAATGGATCTCGTGACATAGCTGTGGTCGAGGCATTTCTGTCGACGGTATGTACCTTCAAGAAGATTGAGTCAATTACTGACGAGAATGCCATTGAAGGTCTTACACTGTTGTTGGTTGGAGATGCGTCGATCTGGTGGCTCGGAGTCAAGGGCACTGTTAGTACTTGGCATAACGCTACGGCATTGTTGAGATCCACATTTGCGCCAAAGAGGCCAGCCTACAGGGTATATGATGACATTGTCATGGACAAGCAGAAGACTCCATCAGGTACAGAGTTGTTCGTCGCGAAGAAACGAGCATTGATGGCAGAGTTACCTAAACCGCCCCTGTTACAATCGCTAAGCTTGGATCTATTATATTCTTCCCTGCATATCAACGTACGAGATAGAATACCAAGGGACTCCGTTGAAATGTTTGAAGATTTTCTGGTGAAGGCTCGGCAGCTTGAAGAGGTTGTTGCTGAACGATCGGCAAACGATATTAGCACCACCCCAATGGTGAAAAGGCAAAAGTGCACATATTGCCGCGCATTTGGCCACAACGAGAAGGAATGCCGGAAGAAGGCCATCAAAAGTGAGCCGAATGCGACAGTCGAACCTTCCAGGCCTACTACCAGATCTGTTCCAAGCAATAAAATCACTTGCTACGGCTGTAGTAAGGAGCAAATGCCCAAAATGCACGAAAACCAGAGTTGGAGCAGTTGGAGTGGGGTTTTATGCCTTAAATCCCACAGTTGCATCAGGAGCAAGATCTAGACCAACACTGAAGATCACAATCAGTGGTGTCAAAGTTCAACCTCATGTTGACACAGGAGCGAAGTTTAGTGTTGCATCGACTTCGCTGTATAGCATATTGCAGCAAAAGGGCATCAAGTTCCATCCGGAGAATGCTACAATCACGCTAGCAGATGGCTTGCGACGAAGACAGCAAATCCAGACTGCCTTGGTGCCTGTATCGCTTTGTGGTCGGACGATCCCCACAAATTTCATCGTGTTGCCAGAGTCACGCGATAACCGGACACTCTTAGGAGTTGACTTCCTCCAAGATGCCAACATGGCACTCAACGTACCGCAGTTGCCGTTCCACTTCTTGGATGAACCCGGCCGGAAATATGACTTGTTTCCTGAGGAAGAAGATGGAGCACCCGTGTACACGGTGCAAACGGAGCCTGCGAAAACCGAGACGGCGATTGAAAAACTCGCCAAAATGACGTCTCTGGAACCATTTGTGAGCCCAATGCTCATGACTCCGTCCCCACCTTCAAACCTACCAGAAGAAAATGAAATGGAGGATTCATATGGGCCACCGCCCTTGATCGACTTTGTTACCCCTCCACAATCGCCCTCGAGAATGGAACCTGCACTAACTGGGTACTCACCAAGATTTGTCGGGTCACTGTTCCGGGATGCGCAATCGAGCATCAACAACGCTGAGGTGACCTTATCACCACAAAGTAATGCGCTGTTTGGTCCTATTATTGATCAGTAACCCATATAATATTTAAAACGGATGCCAGTGATTGTGTTATAGGAGCTGTTTTGATGCAGGGGGAGGGCACATACGAGCACCCAGAAGACCTCAACACTCCATTGGGTATTTATCACTCCTCAGCGCTGAGCCCCTATCAAGGCTCAGCCCTCTATCCACCTAATCCTGAGAGACCTTTGCGCAGACGCGGCAGACCACGAAAGCAGATGGCAGTTCCGGAAGCAGAAACTGGTCTCCTCGCCGGGCCGTCTTCGGGACCAGAGGGGGAGACTGTAACGCCACAACATCAGCGTCGCATCGATAAAACTCCGGCGCGGGCTGAGCGACCGTGCGCGTCCTCTCCGCCCCGCCGCACACGCCGCCGAGTCCCTCGGCGCCTTAAGCTCGAGCGCCAGCCAGTTAACAGTCAAGCGGTCAGCGTTCAGTACGGTCCGGGTGCACTACTCCGCATCGACTTAGGTCGGTCACCTCCCCGCCCCCGCATCTTATCGGATACTGGCTGAGCAGCGTATATTATTTGTTGATTGTGTTAACTTCGTTAGCGAAACCGTATCATCGACTTATAATGTACGACGCTATTAGGGACTTAGCTTAGGACACTTGTATTGTGATTTAGAATCAGTTAATGTTTGTAAATATACCTTTGTTACTGATTTAATTACGCATTTAGTTTATCTCCTCACACATTACCCCCGTTACAGTACCTGTTTTCAATTTTTTCAATGTATTCAATTTATTATTTTTATTTTATTCTTTTAATTTAATTTTATTATCTATTTATGGTCAATATCTTTATTCATAATTCAATTAATAATTAATCATAATGTAATCAATTTAATTAGTCAAGGACAGCTAATGAGACACAATTGATTTTCTATTGTTTGACTCCGAATCGGTGTCGCGCGGGGCATGCCAATAATTCCTTTTATTTTTTATTTTATTTTATATGTTGTATACAGCATTGAATGTTATTATAATTTTTCTTTATTATTGTTTTGAATTACTTATTCATTGTATGTAAATGTTCTAATTTCAATAATTTATAAATATGTTATGTAAAGCCGTTTTCTGTGCATGTGGTGTTAACCTGTAATTAATAGTTGCACTTGTAAATGTTACTCTAATCATTAAATCAGAAATGTATATAGTGTAAACAATTGTTGGTTAACCTAAATAAATAAATAACTATCTCAAAAGTCACTTTTAGGACTTAGTGATTTCTTGAATTGGGCCACCCATATGGAGTTCTCTTAACGTTTTGACCGCCGTGTACATTACCCCAGCAGGAAAGTGGCTCCTAGAGTGATATGAGTGGTACGTACGAGGGCGGCACTGAAAATTTCGGGAATCAAGGAAGTGACACAACATTACTATTTAAAAATGTATTTATTGCTTTTCGTAGTATTCTCCGCGAAATTTGACACATTTATCCATACGATGGAACCAATCATTGAAGCAACCATTCCATTCGGAAGTTGGGGTTTCCAAAATGGCCGTTTTGTAGGCGTCCACAGCTTCTTCAGGTGATGAAAATCTCTGTCCACGCAATTTATTCTTTATTTTAGGGAAAGTATAGAAATCATTAGGGCTTAGGTCGGGGCTGTACGGCGGATGGTCTAATAATTCTATGTTTTCTTGCTCTAAAAACTCTTTTGTTCTGTGCACGGTGTGAGAACTCGCATTGTCGTGATGGAGGATGATGCGGCGGTTGCAGTTCTTTTTACGGAGTTCAGAAACGACCTGTGGCAAACAAATGCTAGCATACCATTCTGCATTAACCGGTCTTTGTCCCTCAAGAGGAATAGTCGTAACATGGCCGGTTTTGGAGACAAACGTGGCGACCATTTTTTTTTCCACTCCGTGAACGAACAATTTTTGTTGGCTTTAACTCATTTTCGGACACCCAAACTCGTGACTGGTTTTTTGTTTCGGGTTCGTACGCGCATATCCAGGATTCGTCACCTGATATGATGTTGTATACAGCATTTGAGGAAACTTTCGAAAGATTCCACGCAGGATGCGTGGAATCTTTCGAGAGTTCTGACGCACCAAGTAACGCGAGCCGCGTTTTGCTCTTCACAGAGCGAATGCGGTATCCATCGGGAAAACAACTTTTTTACACCTAATTGTGCATGCAAGATTATTTGTATTTGACTCATGCCAATGTCTAAAGTTGCCTGAATTTCGCGGTATGTCACATATCGATCTTCCTCAATCAGCTTACGCACAGCATCAAAGTTTTCTTGGGTGACTGCAGTTTTTGGACAACCTTGACGGGGATCATCACTGAGCTTGACACGTCCACGTTGAAATTCAGCAAACTAGCGATAAATTGTGGTTTTGGATGGGGCTTCATCACCAAATCAGAAATCATCCGGTCAACACACTGTTTTTGTGTTCAACCACTTCGAAAGTCATAATAAATCATCGCTCTTGAATTTTCTCGAGTCAATTCCATTTTCTCAACGACTAAACAAGTTTGACAAAACCTTGTGACAAGACCGAGAATCTTTTAATAAACTTGTTATCCATCCAGACATTTACATATATAATATTAGTAGAAAAAAAGTACTATAATGACCAAACATTTGATTGGCGGTTGTTTTTAGGGTTCCGTAGTAAACAACGAACCCTTACAGTTTTGCCATGTTCTTCTGTCTGATCCCACTGTAGCTTACGAGACGCTTAGTACTAGAAAGCTGTAATTTGGCATAGGTATACATATTAATCACGCCGACAAAGTGCTAAAATAAAATCTTGAAAATCATTATTTTTAGCGTACCTCCCTTGCACGTAATGTGGGGATGATATATTTTTTCTCGTCTACCCCATGGTGTGGGTTATCGCTGGATAGGCCGTTCAAAAATATTGTAGGACTGTGAACACCACTTTTCGATTCAAGGATCCGTCCTTACGTAATATTAAGCACTAAAGCAAATTTTTGTTAGAGTCGCGTGTCCCTCCCCCCCTGCCAGCTAAATGGTTGTTCATGATGTGAGATGTGAAAATAATTCGTGGCAGTAGTAAATATAACAATATTAAAAGGAAAACTATCACGGCTAAGTAGGCTTTACAAGTTAAGAGGCCTACAGGAGCTAAACGCAAGTTTTATAATGCCTAAAAGTACATGATCCACTGCAGTACACAAAATCAGAAAAATATATGATATTCTTCAGGATATATCCTAGGTAGATAGTGTGTTGAAAACATAATATAACTAATTTGATACGATAGAAAAAAATCACGAAGTTACCTCTAAAACATTCTTTTACGCGTAAAAATCATACTAATATACATGCAATCATTCTGATTTTTTGTCAGATTATTCTACAAGCAATATATTAGCATAATAGTGTTTTAATTTTTTGATCTAATAAATGGATTTATTGGAAATCGTATATTCTTATTTCCGAGCATAATACGTACGCATGTGTGCGTAAACGCCTGTGTACCGACAGTGCCGGCCGAGGCCTGATGCTAAGCAGACGTGTCGTTCTTTAGGCCGCATTATTTCCGCTCCGATGGTTTAATGTTTTTGTAAAGTTTTGTTTGTGAATTCATTGTTTCATATTTTCTTTGCGTAAATATTTTATTTCGTGTAGATATAAAATACTTTAAGTTAAAATAGCGTAATAAAGTAGTTTGTTATAAAATTGTATCATTTTTAAGAAAAATCAACAAAAAAAAAGAAAAAAAAAGGAATGTCATGGGAAAGAAAGTGAAACCCGTTGCGAGGACTAAAAATTAAAAAACGTTCATATAAACCAAGGCTGCCCAACCTCAGGCCCGCGGGCCACGGTGTGGCCCGCGAACGAATTTTGAATGGCCCGCCGCCCGCGTTCGAAAAACAATTCAGTAGCGATGTATGCCAAGCCAATCGCGTGACCACGCGTGGCGTGACTCACACACACAGTCAACCGATCGGCTGTCTCGCTCGAAAAATGTCAGTGACTGTGAGAAGATGCGTTAGCATCAAAGTTAGTCTGGTGAGAAGCAATCTGAGTGAGTTCGCGTTCGCGTGCTATTTATTTACAGTTGCAGTTTTTAAATTTCATTATTACAAGTTATGTACTTACTTAATTTTATGTACTTACTTGATTTTGAAGATTGTACTGCATCAAACATCGATTAATTTTTGTTAAAACCAACAAGAATTTGAACTTTGGCGTTTAAAGGTAGGTAAGTACCTTATTCATTATTATTACCTAATTTAACATCTCGAGCGCCTTGTGAGAATTCCGTCCGTCGAGCGAGCGTTCGAAGTCCCGGCAGACAAGTGATACAATTTTTTCCATTTCTGGCAGTTGTATGTATGTATGTATGTATGGTAGTTAATGACTTTTTTCACAAATTAAGGCATTCGAGAAGTTAAAATTTCCAACACCTAGTATTCGGTATTCCGGAAGTAAACTAAAAAATGCTGTTTGTTACAGTATGGCTCACAGCAAACCAAGTACGTCGAAATCGACAGAGTCCTACCGTGTTTTTCATGATGAATGGGAAAATAAATATTGTTTCACAGAAAGCAAGGCGCAGAAACCCATATGTTTAATTTGCATTACTACAGTAGCTGTTGCAAAAAAGTATAATTTGGAAAGGCAATAAGCAAAATCATAGTAATTTTGAAAGAGAGTATCCTGCTGGTAGTGTCATCAGAGAAGATTTTTTAAAGAAAAAGAAACGAGAACTATTCAACCAACAGAATATTTTTGTTAAAAGTCACGACGAGCTTGAATCCATGATTAAAACATCTTACGAGATTTCTTTGCTTTTAGCAAAAAAGAAGACGCCTTATTCTGATGGAGAAATTGTTAAAGAGGCTTTAACAATCTTTGCACAAAATTGTAATGACCAAAATGTCAAAGCTAAAGCCGACAGTCTTTCACTCTCACGAAATACAGTGACAAGACGGGTGGAGGAGATGTCAGTTGGCATCAAAGATCAGCATGTCGATTCTGTAAAAATCTCACCGTGAAAACTCGCGTGGAGTGAGCAGTCAGTGTCATCCCACTGATGCTAGGGAAGTGACCAAGCATTACATTTATAATCATAATCGAGATCTTAATAATATTTTTATGCTAATTCTATTGATAATTTTATATTATTTCAAAATTAATATTTAGGCGCTGAAACCTTACTATTTAGGGTTTTTTTTTTAATAAAATAGCAAAACAGATATTAAGTCAGAAACTCAATTTGGTTTTTTTATTCCAAAATGATTGGTAATTTTCGCAGCCGCCATCTTGCTTTTTAGATTTGACCTCACTATCGGCTTTAGCACCCCCGAAAACCATGAAAACGACACCCATGATGAAAAATCTGAATATTTTCGCAGCCGCCATCTTGGTTTTTAGATTTGACCACACTATCGGCTTTAACACCCCCGAAAACCATGAAAACGACACCCATGATGAAAAATCTGAACATTTTCGCAGCCGCCATCTTGCTTTTTAATTTTGACCTCACTATCGGATTTAACACCCCCGGAAACCATGAAAACGATACCCATGATGAAAAATCTGAATATTTTCGCAGCCGCCATCTTGGTTTTTAGATTTGACCTCACTTTCGGCTTTAACACCCCCGAAAACCATGAAAATGACACCCATGATGAAACATCTGAAAATTTTCGCAGCCGCCATCTTGCTTTTTAGATTTGATCTCAATATCGGCTGTAACACCCCCGAAAACCATGAAAACGATGAAAAATGTTTGTAGCCGCCATTTTGGATTTTGGTAAAACCAAATTTTTGTTTGTCGCGCATTTAAAAATAAAAAATGGCAAATTTAAAAAAATACTCAACTTGATATTATTAACAGCTCCTCACGCGCAAGCGCGGCGTGATCTTATCACTTCACCCGATTCTCGTAACCATAGGAACCACTCGCGCCGGCTAGGTGAAGTGAGTCGGAAAGCGCGACGCGCGAGTGTCGTGATCTTATCACTTCACTCGATTCTGGTTGCCATAGCAACATCACTTCACTTGGGCTGGATGAAGTGAGCCTAGCCGCCCGCCAGCCGGAGCGCGCGCTGCGCGAGTGTCAGTTGAACTGTTGAATTTTGTTACAGTATTGATGACGGTGATTTTATGAATATTATTTTATTATTGGCAACGCGTAGGTCGGTATAAATTTACCTACTTAAAATAAAATATTAGAAAGGTACTTATTAAATAATCCGCACGTTTTTTATTCAAATGGCTTATGTATACAGACACACACATCGTGTAGTTAGGTTTCCACATAGTTTGTGAGGCACACTTTTAGCACTCGATCACTTACACACTCGGTTATATCTTCTTATTGAAAAGATTTGGGTTAATAACAACGCTGAATAACGTCGCACAGGCTTTAGTCGACTCAATCCACTATCGCTTCTTCAAAACACATTGCGGTTGGGTCATGGGATTGCGTTTATTTAATCAGTTAACTGATTATGATCAATAGAATTAGCATAAAAATATTATTAAAATCTCGATTATGATTGTAAATGTATTCCTTGGTCCATCCCTAGTATCCGGTGGAATGAAACTGACAATTCACTCCACGTTCACTTCACTTAAATTTTCACGGTGAGAAGGTTACAGAATAGCACTGCAGATACAAGAGATCGTAGTGTAGTAGATCGGAAGTGCAAATACTTTTCGTTGGCGTTGGACGAAACTTGCGATTTAACAAATAGAGCTCAGTTGGCTATTTTTGTTCGTTGCATTGATGAAAATTGGAATGTATTTCAAGATTTACTACAATTATATCAGCTGGAAACTACGACCCAAAGGAAATACATTTTTTCCTACAATCACTGACCTGGCCTTTCAATTTTTAAGTAGTTTCGGTTCAACATATGTTTGTGAAAATACTTTTTCAAATCTTAATTATATAAAAAACAAATACCGCACATCTCTAACTGAGCAACATATTTTTGATTTGTTGTTACTGTCAACTTCTGATTTGACGCCTAATATAGGACAATTATTAAAACAGAAACAATTTCAGAAATCACATTAATTGTGCCATTATTTCGTTTGATTTAAATTTTTGTTAATTGTTTTTCTTTATTTGGCAGAAGATGCTATTTATGTTATTATTTTAAACTTGTAAAATTAAAATTCAATAAATTAAACAACTATTTCAGAATACCTTAATTAAAGTTGGGCTCATTGTTATAAAAAAATACGAAAATACGAACTGTCAATGGTCAGTGGCCCGGCTGTGATTTTTGAATCGTTCGCTTTGCCCGGCTGCTTAAAAGGTTGGGCAGCCTTTGATATAAATCAAATGCCGAACTTATGAACGAAATTAAAAGGTAAGATAGAGCATTTTATTATTACTAAATATTTATTATTATAACCATAAAACTATGAATTTTGGAAACGTCTAAGTAAGTGCAATCAGTTCATATGGTCTGTATTTTCGGTACGAGTACCTCTTTCAAATGATACAGTAGCGTATTTAAAGGAAGTGTGGATATACAGTCGAGAATGCCTGGGTTAAAATCTCAGGAAATTTGTTTTTTATTTAAACTACTACGATGTACATATATTTATTAAATACATTTCTTTAATTAAGTATATAAATTTAAAAAAAACCTTTAATATCGAATTATTTTTTACAGGAGAAAAACGGTCGAAAATATCAACACGGAAGTTATTCCAATACGTAAGTAGCTCCACCTTATATAAGCTATAATAACAATAAATAGAAGCTAAAAATACCAAATGTTTTTGGTTTTTCTCATAAGAGAAGAGAATAAGCCGAGTTATTTGATAATAGGCATGACGAAATAACTGGTTCATCTGAAAGTTGCGATGTTATTTGTCACAAGTAAGAATTTAATTTTATTGATTTTGTTTATAATACACAGGCACTATAATCATGGACCCTTCCCCCCGCGGGCCTAAACGCGTGAACACGTAAACTTAAAGTGCTCCCGATCAAAAATTTTTAACCAGTAAAATAATTATTAACTTAGTATAAATTATAAATCGTTTTAAAGCTTAGTGAATGGACTACCTAGTTTGCACATCGGCTGTGAATGCGTAATTATGAAAACAATGTTATCGGATTTTGTGTCTAAACAAGCACAACAAAATATTAAAGTTGACTCGCTGCATTCGGCTCTCGAGGAGATCAGGGCGCAAAACAGCGTGATTAGCAGGCAAAACGCAGAAATTTGTACCCAGAATGATAAAACTCAAGACACTATACAATTTCTATCTAATAAATACGATGATGCTATATCGAAGATAAAACCCACACAGGTAGAATGTAATAACAACCAAAAAGTAATACAAATGCTTGAGCTCAACGTGGACTACTTGGAGAGAAACATGAAAGCGGCTACAATCGATATAAGTAATATCCCAACCTCAAGTACTGAGAGCAGGGAGTCCCTTATTGGATTAGTCCAAAAACTGGGTAATTTCATCAATCAACCTGTTCCAGTATCAGAAGTTAAAAATATTTTTCGGTTAAGAGCCAAAAAATAGACAGTGGGCACTGTCATTGTAGAATTTACATCCCCAAAAATAAAAGAACAATTCATCCGATCTACTAAAAACTACAATAAACTAAATGTTGAAAACCGTCTTAGCACCACCCACTTACAAGCGGAAGTACCGAAAAAGCCAATATATATATCAGAAGCGCTACTGCTACAGCTAAACGCCTCCATTACCTGACAAGGGAGTTTATAAAAAGCAGTGCGTTCGAGCAGTCCTGGGTTGCTAACGGCAAAATATACGTTCGCGAAAAAGAAGGATTGCTCAGTAGGCTGATTAAATCCGAAGAAGACCTGGCTAAACTACGCAAACAGAAGTGACTAGGTCCCCTCTTACCACAGCTTACCATATTATTCAAAAATGTTATTGCCAATTATTAAACTACACAAAATTATGTAAAACTAACTCTAACCTACTTGTAAACAAATATGTACAGACTTACTCTAAACCAATCTATGCTACACGTACAAAAACTGCCTTTTTTACATGGCAACACCAACACTCGTTAATCAGACCCACATTGTTACACAATTCACTACCCTTCTCATTAATTAATCACGCATATTATGCACATATTTCTGGAATCGATCCGTTCTATTACTCAATCAAATACACAACTACATACATATACATTACGGGGATACACACATGTCATAGCTCAGCATTATTCTTTCCTTGTGCCTTGATTCTCTACTACAGCGAAGATGCTAATTGCAAAATCCGACAGACAATTTCTACCCTTTCCAAACACAAAAAATGCACATATTGATACATATTAAACAAAATTCGATAACACCCAAAATAACGTAAATAATATAGATTCTGTCTCTGTGTCGGACTCATCTACCTGTGACCTAGACAATTGCATCCCACCAAACCTTAATCCTAATCATTCGCTAAAAATTCTGAACCAGAACATTAGAAGTATAACAAAAAATATTACAGGACTTCACACCATACTCGCCAGAACAAGGATCGAGTGGAAAATTTTAACGCTAACCGAATGTTGGCTTCCTAATACACACTACATTCCAGACCTTCAAGACTACAATTATTTCAAAACAACTAACAACTTCACACAAAACGAGGGTGTAGTCGTTTATGTTAATAAAATAATTACAGTTTCCGTGGAACAACCCTCAATCTTGGAAGCCAATAGTCTACTTATAAAAATCGACTCCAACACCATCCTTATAGCAATATATCGTCCGCCGGGATATAAAGACATTAATAAATTTCTAAACTCACTCAATTTCCTCCTGACAAATATCAAACACTGTAAAAATATAATTATCACCGGTGACATAAATATAAACATTCACGAGCAATGTCTAGGACACACACACAGAGCTACCTAAACCTATTAGCCTCGCATGGACTACTGCCTGCCCATTTACTGTCTCCTAGCTTGCCTTGACCATGTTATTTTAAAATCCACTCTGCCAGCTTTCACTTATATGGCTCACTCTGCACTAACCGATCACGAAACTGTGCTTTTTTTCTTAGGGAAGAAAATCCCTAAACCTGTTATAAAACAAACAGCTACCCGTATTAACCATGATCAGCTTGACGCAGAGTTAAAACGACTTAATTTTGATCAAGCGTATTGTACGCAAAATCCTCACGAGGCAGCAGAGCGTATGGTCAATCTAATTACTCAGGCAATTGAGTCAAGTTCCAAAATCGTCAAAATACCTAACCGGAAAAAAATCATAAAACCATGGCTTACTCCGGGCCTGCTACGTGTCCGACATAGAGATAATCTACATAAAAAATTAAAAAGGCACCTGATAATTAAATTTTAAAATCATCCTTTATTAGATACAGAAACTACTGTAACAAGATTTTGAAAAATACCAAAAAAGACTATGAGAGGAAAGAAATAAGCGATGCTGGTAATAACACCAAAAAACTCTGGGAAGCAATTAACACAATTACAAACAGGATTAAAAATAATGACAACACATCAGATTTATTAAATTTGTATGCTACTCCTGAGGAGTCGGTTAACATGGCCAATAAATTCTTCGCAGAAGTCGGCAAAAACCTCGCGGAACAGATATCCAATATGTCATCTAATAACGCACATAATGCCAACAATCAAGAGGTCGCACAATCTATGGTTCTTTTACCCACTGGTGAGAAGTTGCAAAACTGATAATGTCCCTACGTAGCGGCACTGCCGCAGGGTGGGACAGAATATCAAGCGGTCTCCAAAAAAACACATAGTCATTATTGTTCCACCCCTCACATATATCTGCAACCTTGCACTGTCATCTGGGCAATTTCCCAAATCTTTTAAAAAAGCCCTAATTCACCCTATCTTTAAGGGTGGGGATAGAGGCCGTGTCAACAACTATAGACCTATTGCAGTACTTCCTACTCTATTCAAAATACTGGAGCGGATCATGAACAATAGGCTCGTGGATTACTTGGAAAAGTTTAACATCCTTTCACCCACACAATATGGTTTCAGAGCAGGCAAATCCACGGCTGATGCAGTTCATGATCTGACCAATTATGTCATCACAAACTTAGATGATGGACCGAAAGTCTTCGGCATTTTCCTAGATCTTGCCAAAGCTTTTGACACGGTGTCTGTCCCTACTCTGATTCGTAAGATGGAGAGCATAGGAATAAGGGATGTTCCGCTCAAACCATTTGAGGACTACCTGAGTGAGCGTACCCAGTGCGTTAAGATAGAGAATGCTATCAGCGACGAACGCACTGTCACCTACGGCGTGCCGCAGGGTAGCGTAATCGCCCCGACACTCTTCCTTATATACATTAATGAGCTGGGCATGCTCACTCTTCCCAAAGGTAAAATTATAACCTTCGCAGACGATACTGCTCTTCTCTTCAGCGCTAGGACATGGCATGATGTATACATGCAAGCTCAGTCGGGTTTCGAAGTCGTGACGGAGTGGTTGCGTAATAATGTTCTGACCCTAAACGCGGAAAAAACTGTATGCATGCCCTTCTTTTTGAAAAATAATGCGTCAACCACACACATGAACTCACTGTATTCTATAGTAGCCCACACATGTTCCAAACAAAATATAAATAATTGCACCTGCAACACCCGCATTCCACTAGGGCCCACTAGGGCCGATGCCTGCCGGGGTCGCGGGAAGGTACTTATGGGTCACCGAGGCCCCCGCAACACAGGCAACAGGAAGGAATACGGGTGGGTTTTAGTCAGTAAGAGTCTGACACACCCTCCCGCTCCGCCCAGAGCGGGAGAAGTTATTTGATGATTTCCCACCATAAAAAAAAAAAAAAAAAACACCCGCATTCAGAAAACAGACAGTGCAAAGTACTTAGGGGTAATGATAGATAGCACTCTCGAGCTTCAAAAAGCATATCAATACTCTCAGCAATAGGTTACGTAAACTTATATACGTCTTCAAGACCCTAAGACACGTGGCAGACGAAAAGCTAAGGAAATCGGTGTACTTGGCTCTCGCCCAGTCCCTACTAACCTACTGCATAACGTCCTGGGGTGGTGCTACAAAAAATACTATGTTAGAGCTTGAACGAGCACAGAGAGCCATTCTGAAAGTATCATTATTCCGTATTATCGTTCGTCAACTGTTCATACTGCAAACGGTTATAAAACAGCATGGCCTCACTACCTTCGACCACTCACTCTCCCACAGAAGTAGACGATTCGATCCCATAATCGGCTATCACATCAGGCTCTCGACTACTTCCTCCCATCGATTCTTTTGCTACCTTGGTTGCTTTCTTTATAATAAAATAAATAGGAAACTCCCAATTTATAACCTCCTTAAAACCAAATGCAAAATTAAACTAAGCAGTTGGCTCCGGGAGTTAAATTATGAAGAAACAGAAAAACTATTTGCTGTCTTAAAATAGCCAATTTAACACATTTTATCCCCCCCCCCCCAACACACACTACACCCACACGTACACCTACATACAAATACCTACTAAACATACTAACACGAAGCACCAATATTGAAGCTATCTTCCTTTTTTTTTTCCTTTTTAATCTTAAAAGCCTATGCTTTTGTAAATTCTTACCGCACCAATTATTGTACCTAACATTAAAATGTAAGCATTACCCAAGGGGAGGAGACCTGGTGTCCTGAAATACAGACCTCACGTCTAGTTTAGGCACCAGTCTCCCACAGTATAATTATTGCCGTTACGTATTTTGTATTGATACCTCTCTAATGTACCTATATTGTGGTGAGAAAATAAATCATTATTATTATTATGTCGTTTATTCATTTTTTTACATATAAAATATATTTTTAAATATTTCTTAAAAAAGATATAAAAAAAAACATTTAAAAATATAAAAAATAGTGGTCAGCCGGTGTCGGGAGCAGGGTCCAAGCCACCGGTGGTTAGGGCTCCAGAGATAGGAACTTCCTCACAATGCGAGCCGTATCGAGGAGTACTGCCTTCTGAATCAGGCCCTTGATCCAACCGCCTAACGAGAGCCTCGAGAGTTGTTCGTTGAGGCTTTCGGCTATCAGGCCATTGGCCGTTACGACAATCGGCACAATGACAGCCGAGTTCACATTCCGCATGTCAACAACCTCGTGTGCTAAATCGAGATATTTTATTTGTTTTTCTTTCTCAGCTTTCACGAGGTTTTCGTCAAGTGGAATGGTAACATCGACTATTATTGCGCGGCGCGCTAATCGGTCTATCACCACTATATCAGGCTTATTGGCGACAATAGTCCTGTCAGTAATGATAGACCGATCCCAATACAACGTGACATGGTCATACCGTACCTCAGAGTTCACAAGTTTATATTTCAAAGCAAGTTGCTGGTGAATAATCCTAGCCACTTGGTTATGTCTGTGCAAGTACTAGGGCTTGCATTCGAATATTCGAATATTCGAATTATTCGAATAATCAACTGTTTCAAATATTCGAATAGAAAATTTATGATATTCGAATATTCGACCAAAAACAAAACAGCAATCAGACGTTCGATGAAGATCGATGAAACCGTTTTAGCAACTTCTTGTACATCTACAGCAAATTTAACATGCAGAGAAGAGTTGGAAACGTCAATCTTAATGCAAATGGCGCTATTTGATAGAGGAGGTCCTAGACAAATAAATTTGAGCCAAGCATACGACTTTCTGCTGTGCATACCACCTACAAGTGTAGAGTGTGAAAGGGTGTTTTCTTCCAGCAAATACATTGCGTTACTTGTTATTTTTTGTTTGATTTTATTATATTACTAGCTTCCGCCCGCGGCTTTGCCCGCAGAAGGTAGCCTATGTGTTAATCCAGGGTATTACCTATCTACATACCTACCAAATTTCAACCAAATCGGCCCAGCCGTTTTTGCGTGAAAGAATAACAAACATACATCCATACATTCTCACAAACTTTCACATTTATAATATTAGTAGGATAGGATTACAATACTCATACTTAACTGATTTTATAAGACTGCGTTTTGTTTATGTCCAGAAGATTAGTTTATTTTGAGAAAATTTGTTTATTTTAAAACATTTTAAGCATTTGTTTTAAATTTTTGCTTTGTGGTGTTTTGATATCATCAGTACAATATTAAGTTGACCATTATTTATTCTTCCAAAAATATACGTTGATTTTGTTATTGATTGTGTTAGCTATTTTAATTAAAGAAAGTAGTTGATTATTTGCAGTTCAACACGAAGGATTAGAATAGCTAACACCTATTTTAATCCTTTGTGTTCTTTTAAAAGAAAAAAAAATGTTATTTTAATTGTTTATTTAACACTGTTTGAATTGAATAAAGACTATTTAGAAATTAAATTACAAGATTTCTATAAAACTTATTTTTTTATTTAATATTCGAATAATTTTCGAATTATTCGAAAATAGCCCAAAAAAATATCGAATATTCGAATTGCAAAATTGTCGAATATTTGCAAGCCCTAGCAAGTACTCGCCGTTAGCCAAACGAGAACAACCAGAGATAATATGTCTGATAGACTCACCTGGACGGTGGCATGCCCGACACACGTCAACCGTCCCGTCCTTCATAATATGTCTCCGGTAGTTATTCGTCAAGATACTCGTAACTTCGTCCATAATTGCACAGACATAACCTTCAGTTTCCCCGAATAGGTCCCCAAAACGTAGCCAGGATACGGACGCTAAGAAATCAACATCGGGCTCATAAAGAGCCCGATAGAAGCGCCCGTGTAGCTCCTTGCTTTGCCATATCTCCTTGCGGTCATCCGTGGTAAGTACTACAGGTTTGCACCAGTTCTCTTTAGCCATGGAAAGAGGGGTGAGCCCCTTGTCCACTGCGACCACATCACGGTGCATACCCACATCGGCTTTCAAAAAATACTCCCTGAGACTGCATATCTCGCGGTTGTGGAGGGTCTTCGCATTTAAAAAGCCTCGACCCCCGCACTTCCGCGGGATGTACAGTCTCATCACCGATGATCGTGGGTGATGCATCCGGTTTGCGGTCAACAGTGTACGGACCCTCTTATCCAGGGCGTCAAGTTCGGTCTGAGTCCCATTTGAGTATGCCGAAAGAGTACATCAAAACCGGCATGACCCAACCGTTGAAGGCGCGCACCTTGTTTCCGCCTGAAAGAAGACTAATTAATACCTTCTTCAGGCGACCAAAAAAGCGCTCAACGATTGCTTCATGTCAGTAACGTTGATGCCTAACGCTTCCGACATACTTACCCAAATACTTATAGCTTTCGGATGATGAGAGGGATCTAAGGTGTACGGAATCCGAAAGTTCAATTCCTTCGGATTCCATAATTTCCCCTCGCTTCACATGCATGACTGCACATTTGTCCACACCAAATTCCATTCTGATGGCGCCACTGAAAGTTTCAGTTACTTACCTTCAATAGCTCCATCAGTCGAAATTTGTTGGGGGCAAAGAGTTTCAAGTCATCCATGTAGAGGAGGTGAGATATGACCTGACCACCTCTCCTCAACCGATAGCCTAGACCTGAATCCTCCAGCAGTGTGCTTAGAGGGTTCAAGGCTAAGCAGAACCAAAGTGGACTCAAACTGTCGCCCTGAAATATTCCCCTTTTAATCCATACAGGCTCATCATTTCCCTGGATCTGTCGATATCCTGGATAGCGAAGCACCGTCCTCCATTGCCCCATACACGACTCAAGGAAGGTGCGTAGAGTTGCATCTATCTTATATAACTCCAGCACCCTCATGAGCCATGTATGTGGCACCGAGTCGTAGGCTTTCTTGTAATCAATCCAGCAAGTCGACAGATCCTTACGGGAACGACGAACCTGTTGGCTAATGGCCATGTCGATAAGGAGTAGCTCCTTAGTACCGCGGGACCCGTTCCTACAACCATTTTGAGAGGCAGACATGATCAAATTATTGTCAATGTGAGTATTAATTTTCGCTCTCAAAATGGATGTAAGAAGTTTATAGACCGTCGACAAACATGTGATCGGTCTATAATTCTTGGGTTCCGCGGGATTACCTGACTTATGGAGCAGGTGGGTAATGCCTGTTGTTAGAAACTGCGGTAGTGACCCAGCCTCTAAGGATGACTGGAACTGAGAAGCCAGGCAAGTGTGTGAACTAGTTAGCCATTTCAGCCAAAAGTTGTGCAGTCCGTCCGGTCCCGGTGATTTCCAATTCGGTAACGGACGGACCGCTCTGGCTACGTCTGATGGCGTAATGACTACTACTTCCATTTCTGGTATAATTCCACACTCTCGCTCGACATCCCGCATCCAGTCAGCCTCAGCGTGACAGACAGGCACCGACCAGATGCTGCGCCAAAATGAACTCGTGGCGGCATCATCCGGGCGGCACACGGTTGGTTCTAGTTCCTGAAACAGAGACAGCATCCTAACACGATACGCGCATGACGTTCTCGTTCATAGACTGAGTCCATCTCATGCGCTGCACACAACCACCGGCAGCGGGGACCCGGCTCGGGGCCGTGTGGTGTTGGCGACGTCGGTGGGGAAAAATACTCGTCGCTCGAGCTCGACGCAACTACCGCGGCCGGTGTCGTCACAGCGCTCACGGTGGGGCTGGGTACCGGTGGCGGCGAGGCGGAGCTAAGCGAAGAGTCCGGAGGTGGTGGGCGTGCTCGTGCAGCAGATCTCGTCAACATATTTTAAATTTTATTTTCATCTTCATCATTTTCGTTTTGTCGGAGATGACATGACAGATGTCATCGTCCTCTGATTCGGTATTATTGTATTATATTTCATTGATTTTGCTGTTGTATTTTTTTTTATTATAATGCGATCATGAGTTTCAGGCTTGTTTTGGATTACTCAAACAAAAAAAAAACTGCGTCTAAAATTAATAAAAGTATAGAGATTGTGAAAACAAATTTTTGACGTTCTGTTGACGGGAGTGTTGCTAGCTATTATTATTATTATTATTACCTACTTATGAATTTTAGGTACCTACCTAATCTTTTACTTGCAGCTTAACAATTTTTCAAAGTCAAATACAAAAATAAACGAAATTCAATTACCTATCTTGTGAACTACAATACGTCATAGAACTACAATATTTAGAATTGACATTTCTACGTAATTTAAAATCTTCAATATTTTTATACATTGAAAACAGAGGTGCCACAGAAAGATCACTATTGTGAAGTTTTTGATAAAAGTACATATTCATCTAAGCATGTACTAGAAGAAGCCTTTAGTAGACACGTAATATTTATAACATCACCTTGCCACAAACACGTTTAGATTTGTTTCAATTGGTTTTAAAAATAATAATGGAATTTTAGGTGGCTTGTAAGGCAATATCATGTCCAACGTGAAAACCGAGAAACAGATGGGTTAAATTAAAGAATATTATAGAAAACTTAAATTATTATAGAAGAAGATTTTTCCGCAAACACATTTTACTCAGATTGATTACTTAGAATTCTTGTAGGTTTATTATTTCAATGTTTTATACGAATAAAAATGTATCTTATCCATCAAGAAATTATATTTATATTCATTTCTTTTTCAGATGGAAAACTATAGGTACTCCTGAAAAGAACATCCAAATTGGACATAGGATTATTAACGTTTCCCATGTTTTGGAAAGGTTATATGAGATCTCAAATCACGGACCATTAGACCTAACAAAAAGCTTGAAATTAAATTTCACATAACGTTAACATGACAAAGAGCGTAAAACTTAATGTCACATAATGTTAACCTGAAAAAGAGCTTAAAACTAAATATCACATAATGTTAACCTGGAAAAGAGCTTAAAACTAAAATGTCATCATCTTCATTTCAGCCGAAAGACGTCCACTGCTGGACATAGGCCTCCGCCAAGCACCGCCACTTCGACCGGTTTTGTGCTTCCCGCATCCAGCGGATTCCTGCGGCCTTCACAAGGTCATCGGTCCACCTTGTAGGAGGCCTTCCAACGCTACGTCTTCCGGTGCGCGGTCACCTTTCGGCCCCATCGGCCATCTGTTCTGCGAGCAATGTGCCCTGCCCACTGCCACTTCAGTTTGGCAATTCTTCGGGCTATGTCGGTGACCTTGGTTCGCCTACGGATCTCTTCATTTCTGATTCGATCACGTAGGGAAACTCCAAGCATAGCCCTCTCCATTGCCCTTTGAGTGACTTTTAGCTTTTTGATAAGGCCCATTGTAAGCGACCACGTTTACTGAAACGTGGTGCGTGTTGCCAGTGATGACCTATGGCACTGGCCATAGGTCATCACTGGCAACACGCACTGGTCAAAGGCTTTCGTCTTGAGACACTGTGGTATGTGGGACGAGAAGATATTGTGTAGCTTCCCGAACGCTGCCCAGCCGAGTCGGATTCGACGATTTTCTCGAAGTTGGACCTACCTAACTGGACAGTTTGTCCTAGATAAACATACTCGTCTACAACTTCGAGCGTAGCGTCTCCGATTTTCATGAGAGTGGGTGTAACATGGGCATTTGACATGATCTTTGTCTTGTCCCTGTTCATTTTAAGACCCACTCTTTCGGAAGCTCTACTGAGGTCATTGAGCATTGTACTGAGGTCCTCCATAGTCTCACCCATGACAACTATATCGTCGGCAAACCGAAGGTGATTGATGTACTCGCCGTTGATGTTGATGCCTGGCCCTTTCCAGTCCAGAACCTTTAAGACATCTTCCAGTGCAGCGGTGAACAGTTTCGGAGAGATAACGTCTCCCTGTCTCACACCTCGCTGCAGAAGGATAGGTTTCGAGGTCTGGTCCTGGAGAACTAAAATGGAAACTAAAATGTATTATGATTTAAATCTGAAAAACCCTTAGTGCTTAGTGTAAACCATAAAGATGTATAAATGGCGCCACTTGGTTTTTTTTTTTTGTAATAAAAATGTTTTTAGTTTAATTGAATCAGTTTTATTTAAAAATAGCTGTTGCCCGCGATCCAGGATGAAAAGTAGCGTATGTCCTTCTCCAGATCATGGTCTGCCCATGTCCCAAATTTTATCTGAGTCCGTCTAGCTGTTACAGCGTGAAAGCATAAGAAACAAAACTCACTTTCGCATTTATAATATTAGTTAGGAACACATCCTTAATTTTTCAAGTAACACATAAAACAAATAAAAATAATTTCACTGTCCTATCTATTTTTTGTTAGATCAATATCTTGTCTCGTTGCTGCGTCATCTATTAGAATACTTGGGCGTAACCTCGCTATGCCGTTAGTGATATGGGCGTCGTCGTTAGATGGCGTTCACGTCGATTGTGTAAATGTGTGCGTGCGTTTTTCAAGGACACTTAGGTCTTGTAGTCCTCTTAACGAGTTATTATTGACCAACTTAATTTTGCATTTGGAGAATTGACCGTGGCATATATCGATGTATGGGAGAACAGGTTTTTCAACTACAATGTTAAGTTTGTTTTTTAAATAAATTCGTCCCAAGTAATTCCGACTACGGAACCCTTCATTGTGTGTGGTCCGACACACCCTTGGCCGGTTTTAAAAAAATATATTGTTCAAGAAATGTGTGATGACTACTACAAAAAAGAAGCCTACAGCTACTTTTTACAAATAAAAAGGCAATTAACACAACAGTAAAAAAAGGCAAAGTATCTACATAAGTACATTGATTTAAACCGTATGTTAGATAAATTAACAATTAGTTTTTCATCATTAATAGAAGATTCCCTTGTTTCGCCTCGCCACCGCTGCTTGTCTCTGGCCCCGCGCCATCCGCTAACGTCGCGTATAATTGCCAACAAACGTTTGCACGCGACTGTACGGACAACAGCTTAGGTTTATACGTTCAATGAAAAAGGTCATAGATAAGAATCCGTCGCTTTTTTGTAGTCATTCGAATTTGGTCGGATAACCAGTCGTTGTTTACATGTTTTGTTTTTTGTTTAAGTATATCTACTTAATGCGAAGCATTCCAAGCTAAATATTTTCACTATATATTTATGACTAAACGCACTAATTTTTGGTTTACACCTACACATCTTGGGTTGAGCCTAGGGTTGCCAGATCGGCAGACCAAAATATCTGGAGAAAATTTCAAAATTTCGGGATTTTGGGATTGTTGTCGGGAGAAATAAATATTAAACATAAAAATGTAAAATAATTAATTTTTTTTTTAATTACAAAAAGACATTGTTGACTCATACATAACTAATTTAAGTACCTACACTTATTTTTTAGGTTGCCACATGTATTTGGTATTGGTCTTTACCGAGTCCACTAATTTGGCTCCTTTAGGAGTATTCAGAAAAGATTTAAAATTAAAACAATTTACTTCAAAGTTCAGTCTAATTACTAACTCAGCTTTTATTAAATCAAAGGCCATACGATTTCTCTCTTTAGTGTATAAACTATTTAGCAAACTAAACACCCTTTCGCAATAAGCGTTGCTTACAGGAATTGACAACACAAATGATTAATTTTTAATAGGTTTTTGAGGTCATTATGGTTGCATTTTTTTTTTAAATGTGCCCAAATTTTGTCATCTGACATATCCTTGTCTTTTGGAAGATGTTGAAATATTTCTCGAAGACAACAGTAATCTGTATACAAGGCATCTTGGTCAATATCGTTTGAAATATTAAGGCGATACCAAAATAAATTGGAGTCTTTTTCGTATCCATTTATTTCACTATTACAGCATGTATTGATTTTATTTTTGGATATATGTTTATTGACTATTTGATCAATACTTAGACTGAAGGAAATTACAATTGGGTTAAATTTCCTCGATAGAATTTAATTCCGAAAAGACCTCTACTTTTTTATAATTTTCTCTGTAATTCTATAATCCTAATTAATTTGATTGCAAAAATTAATTCTAAATGTGCGTATTAGGTAATAGAAAATTCTGACTGAAAACATTTTTGATAGATGGCTTAATTTATTTTTAAACAATTTTTATTTGGTTTGGCGCTTACGTCGTTTTATTTTGGTCCCAACGCATTGTTGCGCTCTCTTTTTTCGCATTTGGAAGTAATTGACTCTGCCACTTTCTTAATCCCGCCCACTGCCGGCCAGTTCGCCTGCGGCCTTTGTCAGTAACATACCTGTGTCGGTTCCTCCCGCAACCGTGATTACATTCAATATTACATTGCCATTATGGGGAATAAATATAAACGACGAAAGGTAAACAAATCCCAAAAGTTGAAACGCCTGAGGGAACATGATCGTTAAATGACGGAAAATAAAAAGTAAGTTTGCCTAAGAGCCGAGCGCCAGCTGATTTTACGCGATCGTTTAGTATTAGTATTGTATTATTACCAAATCTAAAGAGTATTTATTTATTTATTTTAGTATTTCAACATCAATTGCCGATTTCTTTATTTTTTCATATTAAGTAGGTTGTTTTTATATTTAGGTACTTACCAGTTTTATTTTAAAGAGCAAACCGATCCCCAACACACAATAAAAGCGACAAAATAACAGCGCCGGAGCAAAACCCGGACCAATGTGATTCGGAAAATAAAATAATTGAGTTGCCATTATCATTTTTAAATTTGGACGATCAATCTCTAACTACAAAAAAATGTGTAAGCAAATTGTTTATTGTGTAAATTTAATTTAATCTAATTTAATTTTAAAACTAAAAGAAACCGGCTAAGTGCGTGTCGGACCACGCACAATGAAGGGTTCCGTAGTTAGGATGAATTTATCCCAAAAACAAACATAACTTTGCAGTTGAAAAAATGTTTTCCCATAGATCGATGTACGTCACGGTCAACAGGGTATTTGACTGTTTTTTTTTTATTGAAATTTCGTAACCTTGTAAAATATAAAGACAGTTAAAAAATTAATATCTCAAAAAATGGCGAAGTTGTATGCGTTTTAAAGTCGATGCTAGACAGAGAGCAATAATAACATCTGACATCACAACGCCATAGTAACTTCGCGCCGTTCAGTACAAGTATCGTTTTGGGTGACAAGGACAGAATAATAATTTCAAAAGTGGGTTCTTCTTCGAACTTCTCCGTTTTTACGCCGTTTTTTTTTACATAAATCTTCCTTTTAGGAACGTATTTTTAATATACATCGTTTTCAATTATATTTTTGATAGTAGTCAAATACCCTATTCTCCAACTGCACATAAAGTGAGTTGTAATCGCAAAAATAAATGCGATGAAACTACAAATTAACGATTTTCGGACTTTTCCTTTACTTGCTGTGAGATCCTATTTCTTGGCAAATCTTATGATTTTAGGTCAACGAGATATACCTTAGAGGTTTTGATTTATTTGCGAGTATCAAAATAAAGAAAACAAAAAATGATGTCGCATAAATTGTCGTATTTTGTTATTGCGTTGACTTAGAAACTCATTTTACTTAGATTGATAGATACCTTAGATTGTGGAATGTGCATGCGTTGTCACTGTCGATAAACAGACGTGTTTTTAAATATGTCCTATGTATATATTTTTAGAACAAGAAATATTTCAAGGAAGAGACAGCATGACATTTATTCGGCATAGCATTCGCTGGAGATCAGAGAAGATGTAGGGTCATCCCTCAACCATATGAAATGGAGATTGCCAATAATGATGCGAGTTACCTTTACAAAAGGCTCCAACAAACCCACTTCCTCTCGAAGAGATGGCTAGAACTACGGCGAAATCTGTTAACTGCTTCAAATTTCGGCAAGGTAGTTAAGAGAAATAAAAACTAATAGTTGTGCCAGCATAGCAAAAAACATGCTGTACAGGCCAAATATTGACCATGTGGCCTCCATAAACCATGAAAAGAAAAATGAAAAAGTCGCATTAGAGCAGTTATCAACGCTTATATATCAAGAAATACAAGGATGTGGGCTTTTTATCGATGAAACCTACTCATTTCTTGGTGCAACGCCAGACGGCATCACAAATGCCATGGTGATAGAAATTAATGTCCAATAGCACCATTAAACCCACTGAAATCTAAATTTATGGTTTTAGGAAGTAGGAAAATGATCAGCGCTATTCTGTCAGCCAAGCCAGAAGTTGTCATCAGGGGGGAAAAAATAGATAGAGTGGAAATAGCATGCAACCTTGGGTTAACCATGGATCCACTACTACGATTTGAGAAGCACATCAGTGACTCCATGAGGAATTGTTTTTATAGATTGAAACTCCTATATTCAATTAGAGACTACCTGAGTGTTGATCTGCGTAAACAGTTAGTGGATAGCCTAATTTTATCAAGACTTAACTACTGTGATACTGTATATGGCCCATGCCTGTTAGCAAGAACAGAGAAGCGGATACAACGCATACAAAATGCATGTATACGGTTCTGTGTAAAGGTACCTCCTAGAAGTCATATCACTCCTTTCATCAATGAAAACAACATTTTGAAAATGGCTGCTAGGAGAAAGCTACATATGGCTAGTTTACTTTTTGGAGTAATCACTACACAAAAACCACTCTATTTGTTCGAGAAGTTAAGTTGGAGACAGAGCAAGTACGCACCACGTTTTTCTACCAAACCGCTTTGTACATTAACACATAGGACCGCAGCATTCAGGGGGAGCTTCAGATACGCCGCCACGCACTGTTGGAATAACCTTCCTCCACCAGTAAGAGTCCTGAGGACAAAAAAGCATTTTTTGAGTATCATAAAGAAATATTTCATGCAGATCCAGCAATCTACATGATTTTAAAACTAAAACTTGAAACAATAGCTGCTCTTTTTGTACTTACCTCGAGGGTTATGGCCTATGGGCAATGGATATGGTTTTCCAACAGTGTGAATGGCTACTGATTCCTCCAGTCTGTGTCATTGTTGCAGGAGCAATGGTAGTCTACAGTTATCTGGGGGTGGTTGCTGTGTCTTACTGAGGCTGCATTATCTAGAGGGGAAAATAGGTACTTATAATTTAATTTTACTAATGTAAGCCTGGGTTTTTGTGTCAATTTGTTGAATAATGCAATACAATTACCTATAATAATGCTTACCATTAAGATCAGGAGGCTTGGCATTGTACAAAGGAGCAAACTTATCGCTTTGACCGAAAACGCGTGGTTAATGTTTGACAACGCCATGGTTCGATGCACGCCGTTGGCAAATGGCCGCCATCGCAATCCTCACGGTGTATCTATGAAATTATAATGTATTGATGAAAACTTCATTATTTCGCAATGGAATATTGTTAGTGTAACGAAATAATAATATATTGTTACTATAATTATAAAATAGCATAAATACGCACCACACTTAACACAACGCCTTGAGTAATTAAATTACTTACTTAGTACTTATTCTTATTATTTTTCATTGTATTATAGTCTTAGTTTATGATGTATCTTTTTATTTTTTAAAGTTACGCATTGTTACAGATATATATTTATTATTTATATATATACACATACTTTATTCAGCTTGAATCACAAATATTTCTGTGGAAAATTTTCACTTACCTGATTTATTACTTCACACAGGGGACGTCATTACGTCATTCGACAAGTAGGTAATTGCTGAAAATCAGCGCTGTTGACGATAGGCTTGTCCGAAGTCACAGCATTTCGCTGAGCAACGACCTTTTCTTGCACAGATGCGACGCGCGGTTTAATTGTTCTAGCTATAGTTGTTTATTTGATATAATAGTAGTTATTTCCTCTCTCTGTAATCGTCATTCTGTTTTTGTTATGATTGTATGTTATGTCATTGGTTGTCATCTGCCAGTGTCGCAACACAGAGTAAATATTACATAATCGACAGGATTGTCAAACTAAAATGGATTGATTACGAGGCTTTTAGCTACTTTGTATATGTGTTTAGTTTACGTAAATTTTTGTAATGTGCGTTTTGTTTGTGCAGAATAAACAATTTTTCTTTCTTTCTTTTTTTCTTTCATTCAAAATTGGAATCGAAGCTGCTATTCACCAAGGAAAGATGCATTTTGGCGTTGTGATAAGAAAACAGGACAGGTTCAAGTAAATTACAAATCTGACTGGTATTTCCAAGCCCAAGGCCAAATGCACATATGTAAAAAAGAAAAATGCTTGGTGACAGTTTGGTATGGTGACGACAAAATAAAAACACAAATGATTTACAAGGATGAAAAGTTTTGGAAAGAAAAAATGGAGCCAAAGTTATTGTCTTTTTATTTTGACTGCCTCTTTCCTGAACTGGTAGATCCTTGATACACGAGAAATCGGATGATCCGTGATCCAGAATACGTTAAATATAAAAATAAGGGCAAGGATACAAACAAAGAAAATAACACATCATGCGGCGGAAATGTCTGTGATGAAATCTTAAAAGAAACATGTATTCCAAGAAAACAGTGAAATTGTAATAGGTTTTAGTAATTTTTGAATAAAAATGTCATACATTTTAATATGTATTCTCTCTTTTATTCGTAAAAAAACATCCATCACATTACTTAATTAGTTAAATAGTCTATAATTATAAATAAGAGTACTTTTGGAACAACTTTTGTTACTACTCACGTAAAGTTTATGAATGAAATAAAATCATAGTAAGAAATTGTCCACTAGCACTACACTAGTAGACAATTACAAAGCTGTTTTAAATAAATATTAGAGTTCATGTCAAAAAACCAGTAAGTAATTTTACTAAATGAATAAAACTAAAGACCTTGTTGACTACGTAACCCTAAAAATCTGTTCATACAAAGTAAACAAATAAAAAAAAACGACTATAAATGTTTGTTCTAGGGATAAATACATCTCAACTACGGAACCCTTCATTGTGCGTGGTCCGACTCGCACTCGGCCGATTTTTTTTACTGACGCGGTTTCTTTTCTTAGATCAATAGGTATGATCCTAAATGTTACCTGTTCATTTACACACGTTATATTATTTTTTGTCATTCATTATAGCAAAATACTAAATTAAGTAATAATAAGTAAATTATAATTGATAAGAAAGTTAGTTTCATTTAGAGAAAAAAAACCTAATGTATTGTACTTCTGGCGACTCATTTCTCTATTCTAAAACTTCAAAACAGACACGCTCGCGGTGCGTTTGCGATGTATTCAAGCGGGGGCGCGGGACGCTCCCTGCGTCTTCGGTTGAACGCGTTGAGCGCCCGGGTTAAGCCACGCCCCTCGAGCTATGATTTATTTTTTACGTATCACCTTAAGTACGTCGGGCAATACGGATAGCTCTTCCCACGTAAATAAAGTTGGACGTTTTGGAGACAATACAGCAAGTTTTGTATATAAAGAGTTCTCCGAAAAACCTTAGCGTTCTTGCAAGTATTGAATAGCTCGTTTTAAAAACTGTTCAGCTTCGACACAAAAAAGGGTTTTCTCACTATCGGAAACATTCCTTAATAAGGTTCTATTTCTACTACCAAAGAATTTGTCATCCAACCTGTTTTTAAGATGATTCATTAGTTTTTTCATAACACTGTC
Organism: Atethmia centrago; assembly: GCA_905333075.3. NCBI lineage: Eukaryota > Metazoa > Arthropoda > Insecta > Lepidoptera > Noctuidae > Atethmia > Atethmia centrago. The sequence continues at coordinate 20,194,299 of HG995368.1, forward strand.
AATTTCTAGGATAGTGCACGCATCACTTGCCAAAGATAAAATTGCTGTTTGGAACTCCAACATTACGTTGTGTACAAAGTATAAATATGCTTCTGAAATCCCTTCCTGTTTGCATTCGTCAACCCCTTCACTATTATCAATATGGCGTAGACTTTTGGTTATAAACTCCCCATATCTCCTTTCGACATTCGTTCTCTCCTTTCAATAAAAAATACTGCTTTATAGCAGGCCAGCAATGCAGTAAACGATCTAAAGCGGGCAAAAGAGATAGCCATCTAGTTGGGACATGACGAAGAAGCAAACGACGAAGAAGATTTTTGTACTCGACACTTGCAAATAAGAAACATTCTTTTAGTTTCTCGGTTTTTGTAGAAGATGAGTTGAACTCATTGAATGTTTTTATCATGATGCTCTCAATATCTATTGACAAAGCTTCAAGGGCGTATATGACGCAATTGTTAATAACATGACAGTTACGGTTTGCTTGAATCAGATGATCGTTTGTCTCTTTTAATTTTTGGAACACCGAATTATTTACGCCATAATTTACCGAAGCGTTATCCACGCTGTTCGCAGTTATCTGAGTCAATCTTAAATCGTTATCTTCAGTCACTGTTTTGATTTTATTAAATATATCCTTTGACGATTCAAATGGATCCTCATAAAATTCTAGCAGCTTTTTACAAATCCCTGTCTCTGTATTAAAAAATTGCACAGCGTACGGATATATTTTTATGTTTCCAACATTAGAAGCATCGCTTCCTACCGAAAAATTCTCAGCGTCCTTAAGTTCAGTAACGACTTGCTCTTGTGCATGTGGGGCCAACACATTTCGTGCTATTGCTGCAGCTTGTGTGCGTCCACAAGTTATTTTAGCGGCAATTTTGCTATCAGAATATACAATAGGAGCTAGTTTCATCTGGCAGTCGAGACTGTTATAACTTATACAATGAGTTACGTTGTGAAATACACTCATCAATTCAGCTTTTGAGATCTCATTTTCCTCATTGCTATCTTTCTTTACCAAGAAATTTTGAAGATTACCTGATATTTTCTGTGACGATAATAGTTTAGCGTGTTTTTTTGTCTGGTTATGTTTGTCTAAACCACGACTGCCCTCATACTTGATTGAAATATCAGTTTGACAAAATTTGCAGATGACGGTATAATAATCTTTTGTGTATCCATTTGGAGTAGTCAGGATGATTTTCCCAGCTATTAGAATAAACCGTATAAAACTTTTTTTCCTTAGATGGCCCAGGTCCGGTCTCCTTGTCTGTCTCTTCTGGTGGGTTAGATGCCTACATGATGATACATTATCTAAAACAAAAACAGCTTTACCGCCACCGCCACACCTCTAAAAGTCACATTACACCATGCCAAAAAATATCAAGTACCATCAAGCCAGCCATAGTAAATATTTAAATCTTCTAAAGAGTTAATACGGAGCAAAATTAATAATAAAAAAAACTTAAAGCACTATGATTTGACCGCGATTTATCTGCTTACAACAATTAGGTACTAAATAAGTAAGTGTAGTAAATTAATAAACGAGATTATTAATGATACTATCGCGAGTATCATTAATAAGCAGATAATAGTTGTAAGCAGATAATATTTTTTATATTTTAATTAGATGCCATAAGATCGTTCGGCAATTTGACATGCTTTTAAACAAATTACGTAAACAAAAAGCAACAAATATAGGTAGGTAAATTCGACAGTCAATCGACAGTCAATCGTCGTCGTTATTTAATTAAATTCTGTAAGCAAATAGTATTCACCAATCGCGCGTAAATACATGCGTAGGTCAGTGGCGTGCCTAGGGTTTCAAAATAACGCAAGCCCAATAAAATTTTAACCGATTTCAAAAAAAGAAAGTTCAGTTTTCAACTGAGTATGTAGGTACCTACGTATCTACGTATGTATCATCGCAATTTTCCCATAAACTACTGGTTAGGTACAATAAATTCTCTATCGAGCATTTTAGTAAGGCAGGCTTTTGGGCTTATATGAAGGTACCGCCACTGGCGTAGGTACAAAAATCGAGCTACCATAAAATGGTTCGACATTATGAATATGACATGCTTTAAACTTGAAATCATAAATAAATAAATAAATAACGTAAACAAAAGCTAACACATAAACTTACCTATTCGAGTTTAGGGTCAATAGTGTCCTTTATCCAATATTCTTACGATTCTGATAACTACGTTACTGTTAGAAGAGTCAAGAGCCTGTGAAAAGCGCGCGCGCGACGAAGTAAACGTACGAATCGAATGAATCGATGCAGGCTAATGTTCGTGTCACGAAAGCGATCCACGCGCAACAATTTGAAATTATTATTTTGTAAAGAACTTTCCCAGAAGCTATTTGTCTGGAGATATTGAGTTTTGTCGGGAGTCTGGAGACCATTTAAAATGTCGGGAGAATCCAGACGAATCCCGACCATCTGGCAACCCTAGTTGAGCCGGTTTCTTGTATTTTGCCGTCAATGACACCGTCGTTTTGACTTTTAGCAATATTATTCAATAACGCATGCATGTACACTTTTGAAACTTTTTATGGTTATTATAAGCGTCAAGAAGGACCGAATACAGTTTTCAGCGAGCTTATACGTTTACTAATTTAGGCGCTGCGATATTTTTTCGAGTTTTAAAGAAGCGCTATTACTTGAAAATTATAAATATTTTCTTAAATCTAATTCTGTCACAAATGCGCACAAATTAACAGCTACTTAGAGATACACGATTCTGCAAAACGTTACTCCATCAGGAAACGCAATATCTTGACAACCTGAAGACGCACAAATTATATTTTAGACGCACATTTTTGCACAAATATAAGCTATTGCCCATGCTCAATATGTCTCTCTCCGATCATTCGTTTAGAATTTTCCTGCTGGAACAACGTTACTCCAGCAGGAATCGTTTTTTCCGTTTCTTTTTCTAAAACGACAAAGCGCACAAATTTTTTATGTGGCGCACATTTACAGCAGATTACGCACTAATTATACGTACCACTCATATCACTCTAGGAGCCACTTTCCTGCTGGGGTAACGTACACTTGACCGCCACAATCATGTAGGCAGACCAAAATGTGTCCAGCACGCCACGGTCACGACTACATGATAGGTTTTAAGGAATAATTCGTAGCTTGGCGCCAAGGTCACGTTTTTACTTTTTTGACTTGGCAGTCAATGGGGTGTGCGTTACCCAGGCCAGATGTTGTCGAAAATGGTCATTTGAATCTTATAGATAATTAGTTTTGCGGCTTCTGTAATTTTTAAGGTTGCGCACATTTTTAAATTTGTTGCGCTTATAGTTTTTTAATTATTTCACAAAAACATTTCCTGCTGGGGTATCGTTACCCCAGCCAGACCTTTTTCTTTCTAATGGGAATATTTAAATAATTACTAGCTATAAAACTAGTTGTCTAGATGAAGTAAATGTTGTGCCTTATTTTGTATTTGTTCTTTCATCGGTTGCGAAGTTATTCGAGATTTTGCTGGGGTAACGTTTTTGGTTTTGCTAGATCTTTGAAATGGTTAAGCGGATTCTTATCATATTTTGTACATGGCTTCTTGGGAATTAGTTTAAATTTGTTCTGCAATAAAAAACCAAAATAATACATATTTTTTCATTATTTCATTAAATAGAAAAACACTTCAATTGGTCCCAGCACTCTCAATAATAGCTCTGAAGACTTACTTTAAACGTTATTTTAAAGCTTGTAACTGCCTTCAAATGTACGTGAAGTTTCATTAGTATCCTGTAAGTATTTAACAAGTTATGATGATATTGAGTTCTTCACGAGCACGGTCTTGATGCGCGCGGTGTTATTTGGTCACTGGATTGGATATATGAACTGAATGTTATGTCAATTATTAGTTTTTTAGTTCAGTTATATTATATCAGTAAAATTTCAGCTCAGTACATTGGATAATTAATGAGATAATACGATTAAAGTCATTAGGAAGTGAATGACCGTGGTAACCCGACCAAGTTTAGGTGGTTACGAAAAAGCGAAAACGCAAAACATTATGGTACCTTCTAAAATATGTAGGATAGTGTTACAAATTTAGTACAGACATGTACACAAGTTTAAAAAAAAACTACGTGATTATTAAATAATTTTTATTGACAGGTAATATAATCATTTCAATTGAACTTTTAAAGTATTATTAAACTTATACTTAAAAACAATCACAGATTAAAATTACAGATAGTAATTTTGCTTTTTTGAAATTTTCTATTATTTTTTAATTAAATTATAGATTTCAGTATACACAGTTACAGTTTTTATTTAAATATACACATATTGGTCTGTGTAATGATCACAGACAATAAATAATATACAATGGTTTTTTTCAGTTAACACTAAACTTACGGTGCGTACAAACTATATAACATAACATGTTATATAACATTTTTCATAGTGTGGTCATGTTATTTAACATTGTTGTATAACATTTTACATAGAGTTGTAGTGTTATATAACATGTTACATGGCCTGTACGCACCTTTACGTATGTCTACTAATACCTACTTATATCAATTAAAATCACAGATCAATGGTAATATTAAATGACATCACAATGTAGTAAAATGCTCACAGTTAGTCCTACTGTTTTGTTGTCTCATTTCAAATATCACATTTTTTCCTAAGTTTAAAATCACAGATCAAAAATAATAAAATTAAGTAATATTAAACTGCAGTCAAATAATTATGTAAGTATTACTTTTAACTAATTACAATCTCAAAAAGTCGACGTGTAAAGGTACATTCTAAAACTTTGTTGGTTTTTGTATAAAAATATCACAGATCATTTTGTAAAATGAGTATCCAAATACGTAAGTAACTTTGTGAAACAAAAGTTGTCATAAACAGAGATCTAGTTGGCGCTCTAGAGAGACCATAAGCGTAGGCAGATTTTGTTGATTCTTACGTCAGTCGATGAAATGGTCATGATTTAGGTTCTATATTAAAAAGTGTGAAATACCTGTTCGCGATCTTTAATTTAATAAAAAACATATTGCTTTCGACTGCATAAGATTGGAGACGATTTTTTTATTTTTATTATTATCACATCTATAAAAAAAATGTGACTAGCATTAAAATTCACAATTTTAAAGTAAATACACGTCAAGTGACAATACAAAATCTATAAAATAGTTTTGTATTTTAGATAAATTAGATAATTATTATAATAAGATATTATCAGATTGTAATGTATAAATAATCGCGTGGGGCATTAAATTAATCTGACTCTTCTGAATTTTGCTATACATATCGTCATAACATTGAAAAGTTCTAGTTTGTGTTCGATAGCAATGAGCTTTGTAGTGGCCAACTCCTTCGAAGCTGAGAGGTGGATTAAATTCAATGACTGCCAAGATCACATATAATCTATTATTAATTTCAATATTAATTGGGATATCATTTAGCTGTATATTAATATCATGAAGCTCAAATATTATTAAATGGTTCACATGATAATTAAATGAAACTGTGCCTATTCTGCAAGAAACACAAAGTGGTGAGAAATCGTTTTTCAATCCTGCTTCTACAGACTCTTGTAAATTTGAAATACCTTTTTGTTTTATGAGATCTATATTCAATGGCAAGTATTTGCATTCAAATGTCTCTTTGTTTTTGTGGCTAGTGCAATTTGCGTTTGAGCAAATTCTTTTTCTAGTAGCGGAAAAGTATGAAATACAAATTTCTTCTAATATTTTTGTAATATTATATGCGCAATTTATAACATTGGGAGTAGTTTCGTTATTTGTTTCAAAATTTGCACAAAAAATATTACTTAAAAGTACATCTCTTTGGTTGTAGAGTTTTTGGCTGAAGTTCTTTGTAGTAGCAAGATTTGCGATGAACGTCGTAAAAGCGTCATTTTGCATTCTTTTACTGTTGTTGATCTCCTGTCTGAATGTTTTTCTTTCTTTGTAGGTTAAGGCTAATGCTTGCGAGATTGCGTCAAATGCACAAGTATTAGTCAGAATTATACTTTTATTTCTAGATATGGCTATGTTGCCATTTTGTAATATATATATAGGTTTTATGCTAACGTTTGTTTTTTGACGAGAAACAGCAAGACCTCGCCAGTTTTCTACTTCAACAGGTTCGTCCTGAAATATAGACTCTAATTCAAAGTCCTCATTGTACTTCACGTTTCGTGTATGAACTGCTGTATTTCTATTTACTAGTAAGTTTTGAACATTTTAATTTTCTAAGTTATATGTAGATGTCTGCGGAATAGGCGCATTTTGTAAAACTACAATTTTACTTTTTATTTCATGTGTCAAGTCAAAATCATTAGTCATATTTCGTTTTTGTAAAATGTCTTTATTTAATTTTGTTTTTACTAAATTTTCAGAAATGTTTAATTTGACAGACCCATTTATAAAACTATAGTGTTGTACTATGAACTCATCAAGTCGTATTCGCTCATCTTTGGTATTATAATATATCGCTCATCCAATAGAACAACGACGTAATTACCAAAATATCGAAAATGAGTTTTGAATGTCATAAGTTCACGTTTCGAAAGTTCTATCTATGACGAAAACGACAGAATTGTAGTTACGGTGGTTTTCGATAGAGTGAGTGACTGTCGTTAGGGAATTGGCGTATTTTTCAAAAGGTCACCCGGAAACATCGACTTAATTGTCAGTAGTGCGGGGCGCCCCGCGAAGTGAGAACGTGTCAGGACTCGTAGCGACGTAAATGTAAGTTATGACAAACTATTTCAATTTTATTGGTAGAACAACGACGCAATTGGCAATTATGTCATTATGTCAATAAAACTGCACAAGATCGTTTGATTATATGACACAATTGCCAAATACGTTCCTGTTCTGACAAATTCACTTACAAATAATTATGTAAAAAGTGATTTATTAGTAATTTTAATGTGAGTCAATACGAATGTCAATGTGAATATCAAATATCATAATTACATATTTTTTTGAATTTGAAAGGATTTATAATTACGTACCATACATAATTATAAATCCTTATTAATGATTATTAAACTATAATTAACTTAATTCTTCACGATGAACTATTATTGTACTAACTAGTAGGTATTGCAAGGCTTTCCATTTCACGGTGTATAAGTATACATACTTAAAATATCTAAGAAGTACCTTGCTATTTAACATTTTTGGGGTAAGTAAGTATACTTTAATCATAATGGTATTGTTTTAGATCATAGATACAAACATGTCAAGGTCAAAAAGAATCGAGCAGATTGTAAAGTTGGGTCAGGACGGCCATGTACCTCAACCTTTTTCTCAAAACATTCAGACAGAATTGACAGCAATGGATAAACCTACGGAATTGAAACGTAAGGCTAACTTTTTCTACCTTTTATTAAATTTACCTACATAATAACCCAGTTCTCAGAAGGGTCTGGTGTTTCAGCTGAAATTGAAGGTCAAAGTGGAACTGGAAAAAGGAATCGGTCGTCATCGTCGTCTTCTACATCCTCGTCGTCATCCTCCAGCAGTTCGTCATCATCTTCCAGCAGTTCGTCGTCAACTTCAACATGTTTAAGTGGCACCTCACAGGATACATCACCAAAAGAAGGTAGGTAAATTAGAGATTATTTTTATTAGAGAATTGTAGCTTACTAATTAGTTTTTTAATATAAAATAATGTTTTAGCATTATTTGAAAAACCAGACACCTTTGTCGATACCTTAAGAGGAGCTAAAGACAGTGACTACAATGCTATAGGAATGAAGTTACCAGTACTTATCGATGCAAGCAACACAATTCAATCTAATAAGCAAAAATGTATTGAATATGGTAAGGATATAATATACCAAATGTAATCACTTAATAATCTTAATATACAATTAATAACTTAAAATTTTTAGATGATAACATAAGTTGTGATAATATAACTGAAACACCAGCTACCTCAGTCGATGTATTGAGAAGAGCTAAAGACTGTGATTACAATGCTGTGGGTATGACAGTACCAATATTAGTTGATGCATACAACTCTACTCAATCTGAGAATCAAAACACTATTGAAGATGGTAAGGATAAGATATTTAATGTTTTCATTTAACAAATTTTAATAATCATCTTCGTTAATAGTTATAATTTCTTTTAGATACAACTCGTGATAATAATGCATGTTCACCTTCCCTGCTAAAGAGCGTTAATAATCTGGATGCAATCTGTATTGAGATACCAACTGCTTCGCCACCTAAGGACTTAAGTAGTTTACTGAATACAAAATCCTCTACCGGTAATTGTATATTTTTACAAGTACAAATTAGGTACTTTTTCAGTAAATATTTGGATTTTTATTTTTAATAGGTATTTATTTTAGAAAAAGAAAATATTGTTCCCAATTCCGAGAACGAGCATTCTGCTGGTATGGACTTTTCGCCGGATGATAGTAGCGATGAATATCAGCCACCTCAACAACATCATACCAGAAATCTTAATTTGTCTACGTTTCCTCTAATTTAGAACTGAGACATACGCCAACACCAAAAAAGGGTAAAAAACGTATTAGAAACCCACAGAAATGGAAGAAGAATATATCAAGAGAACTTAAGAATTCTGGAAAAGAATACATTTCTCGTACTGGAAAAAAGATTGAGGGTAAAGTAATCAGACCACCATGCAACTGTAGATTGCAATGTAGAAACAAGTTTACAGAGGATCAAAGAAAACAGATATTTGAAAGTTATTGGAATTTGGCATCTATTCAAAGACAGAGAGATTTTTTATGCTCGTGTATAGAACCCTTAAATATTTCATGTCGTCGTATTAAGAACCTCGAAAAACCTAGAACACCTAATTGCTCATTTTCATTATTAAATAACGGCCGATGTTTTAAAATTTGTAAAACATTTTTATTGAATACTCTGGGAATTACTGAGCGAACTCTACGAACTGTAATTGAGGCAAGAAATTATAATGCAGGCATCGCCCCAAAAGACAACAGAGGTAAACATGGCCATCATAAAAAAACAGTTCCTGAACTTGTACAATCTGTTAAGGACCATATTAATTCAATTCCACGGATTGAATCGCATTATTTAAGGGCTAACACCTCTAGAGAATTTATAGATGGTGGTCTGACAATTGCTGAGATGCATCGTAATTACAAAGCACAACGTTCTACCATACATGAAGAAGCAGTAACTTACGACGTCTACGCAAACATTTTTAAAACTGATTTTAATATCTCTTTTTTTGTACCGAAGAAAGATCAGTGCGATCTTTGCGAATCATTCAAAAATTCAGTCGGTGAAGACAAAGATAAGTTACTTCCAGAATATGATTTACACCAAAGAGAAAAACAATTAAGTCGTAATGAAAAATCCAAGGATATAGAGACCTGTAACGAAACCAACAGTAATACCCTAGTTGCTATTTATGATTTGCAAGCAGTAATGCCAGTACCACTAGGTGAATCGTCTGCTTTTTTTTACAAGTCAAAACTAAACTGATTTAATTTTACTGTAAGTTATTGTTAAATCCTTTAATTTTAATGTCATTTTTTCATGTTACCTTAATTAAATACCTTAAGTACTGTTTTATATTTCAGATATCCGATTTAAAAAATAAAACAACAGATTGTTATTTTTGGCACGAGGGACTGGGCAATCGTGGTGCAATAGAAATAGGCTCTTGTGTTTTCAAGTTTTTAGAAAAGATTGCTCTCGACAGTCCCGACATAAATATTATATTCTATTCGGATAACTGTTGTGGTCAACAAAAGAATAGGTAAGTTTTTAGTGCACCTGATTAATTCTGATTTCAACATTAGTCAATACTGTTATTAATCTATATGAATGTTTATTTTTTCAGATACTTATTAAGCATGTATGCCTATGCAGTAAGAACATTGGCAATTAATTCAATTACCCATAAGTTCTTAGTCAGAGGCCACACCCAAAACGAAGGGGATAACATACACTCCATTATTGAAAAAAACATTAAAAATGCAAAAAAATCAGGCCCTATATACGTTCCTGATCAATATGTTCAATTAATAAGAAATGCTAAGAAAAGGGGCAAGCCTTACGTCGTCCATGAACTGAATTTTACAGATTTTATTGATTGGAAAGATTTAGCTGAACAATTATCTATTATCTGTTAATTTCAAGAAAAACCTCAATGGAGATATTGTCAGGTTATCGGACATTAGATTAATTAAATTTACTAAGGGGTCTGATGTTTATTCATACAAAGTACATGCATACGACGATACAGCAGAATGGATTCAATGTGGTATGTGTATGGGACCTAGAAGACGTCTTAGACGAAATCCGCCTGCCGAAATATGCCTGAAAAACGCCTATAGTGCTAAACTTTGTATTTCAGATCGTAAAAAAGCTGATTTGTCGCATTTAATAAATACTAATATCATACCAAAATACTATGAGGCTTTTTATAATTCTATTTTGTGCTAAGTTTAATTTACATTATTTTTACGCAAGTGCTAAACTTTGTATTTCAGATCGTAAAAAAGCTGATTTGTCGAATTTAATAAATACTAATATCATGCTAAAATACTATGAGGCTTTTTATAACTCTATTTTGTGCTAAGTTTAATTCAGGTACATTATTTTTTATAAAAATTAAGTAAAAAAATAAAAAAAAATTGATACTTCTTATTATACGTTTATAAATGTAAACTGATTTTTAAAAATAAAACTAAATTGAATAATTTGTTTTTTAAATTCATGATTTATTCCCATTCCAAAACCTAGTTTATGTCATAATTGTTATATTTGATTCATAAAATGGCATAAGTGTACGTCAGGTTTGTTTTATTTGGAATTTTCTATCAGTTTTCTTTAGTTTTCTCATAAAGTTATAACAAATTATTATTGATAGTAAAGTAACATACATAAATAATAAAAGATTTTATCATAATTATTGGAAATATATCATATTTTCAATTTCAAACTTTTAAAACGATCTCCTGAAAAATAGCTAAAACGTAATTACGTCATTGTTCTATTGGATGAGCGATATGGTCTTTAGGTCCTTAAAGTGATTTTCAGTATTTGAACTACTAGCTACTTTTGCATTGACAAAATATTTGGTCATAACATTACCCCACATAGGTAATTTTCGCAACAGCCTTTTTAAAGTATCGTTTATAGACGGCAAATAATACTCATTTATTTGTTCATGCTTTGGGTCAAGTAATAGCAAATATAACTTTTCCGTTTCCATTATTTTGTTGTAATAATTGATAAGAGGACAAACAGTACCAGTATTCATAGTTACCTCGTCATTTTCATCTAGAAAATGTTTATCTGTTTGATCATCGCTATCGACATCAATCACATTAGTATCATCCTTATAATCAGTCAAACGCTGTAGAGCTTGCTCATATTTACCACATAGCTGACCATATAAACCAGGACTAACATATTTGTGTAATGATACTGTTACTATATCATTGATAACAGATTTTATTTCCTTATAGCAATGTAGTGTATGAATTTTCTTAATACAGTTAATATAAAAATATTTGGATTTTTCTGACGCTTTGTCAAAACTACTTTGTTTAGGCAGTTATTTAAAAAAATGCGATTTGTCTAACCGAATGTAACAAACCGGCACACACACATTTAGCCCTTCTAAAAGCGAAAAACACTGCGATAAATAACCATTTGTATCGGTATGAAGAAAAGTACGACATATAGCTCCTAGTAGTGCAGATGAATCGTCACATACTATTTCTTTGGGTAAAGATCGATTTACTGCCCATGTACTTAACCAAGTAGCTATAGCTTCAATTGTGTGTGACTATGATACCATATAACATAAAGGAATACTAGTACTGGTAGTGTATGCCATGACAGCATATAGAAAAGTATGTTTAGCGTCTTTAAGACTTACTCCTGGAGGCGCTATCAGTTGAAAAATCGAACCAGTTGCGTCGATGGACAAAACAGTGTGTGTATTTTTTTAAATGTCATCATAATATTTACTTTGTTCATTTGTCCATAAGTAAATAAAAAAGGGGCAAGAGAAAATTTCCGTATAAATGTATCGAATGGGGAACTTTGAGACATTGCATAGATGGATAATATTGTGTTTTTATCAAATTGAAGGGCCCTTTTAACATCATGTCGTATTTTCCTTAAATTACCTAATTTAGGTAGCGTTGGAGGTTCTTTTGGATTATCTGTTTTCATGAGTTCATCAGCCAGTAAAGTTCTGACTTTAAGCGCCTTTTCATACTTTAATTGTGCAGCAATTTTTTGTTTTCGTGTCGATGTAAGTTTATTTTTAACATTCAAATCGTGGACATGGTCTTTCTTGTAACTATTTATTTGACAAATTACCTCTAAAAAATTTTCAGTTTTAGGAGATATGTCAACAATAATAACTGCGCCACACTGAGTACATTTTCCATTGCATTTAATAGAGTCAAACAGAAAGTTCGTAGGTACGTAATTATTTTTAAAAGCAAACGTACAATTAAGATCTGTTTTTTTCCATATTTGATCTTGCAGCTCATTAGTCCAACTTTTCTGTAACAACGTGTGGTTTTTGGGTGCAATACGTTTAAATTCGTGAATATCCATTAGAAACTTTACTTTGAAATCAGAATTACTGTTGCTATCATCAATATTTTCAAAATCAACGTTACTGTCAAAGTACTTTCTTTTTTTCGTCTTGTCTGTTACGTCATCAACCCGTACATCTGTGACACTATCATGGAAAAAATAAAATTTATTACGTCTCACTGACATTTGTATGGCCATTTTAGACAAATCTTATGTTGAAACATTTCATAAAATTCATTCTGTATACGTTCATATACATCATGATTAATAGAAGGACACGACTTATTAAATATATGTGCATATTTAGAAATAATGCGCTTTTGATCTTGCAATGGTATAGCGCTTTTTCTACCTGCCATTTTGTTTAGTTAATTCTTGATTGAGTGCACGAGCGTATTCACTGTGGATAACGGGCTAAGAAATTAAATAATTGAGGTCCGCAAATATTGGTCGATGAGAAGATTGCCATTCCATCGTACATCGGTCATCAGAACATCTATAACAAAACAAAAAAAATAACTGTAAATATAACATAAAGTTTTATTTACAGCTAAAGGGCTGTCGAATTATAATATGAAAATGAACAGAGATTCAAAACAATATTGTACACAATAAATGCCTAGACAAAAAAATACATTATCAACAAACTTATAACACCCCTCTTTTTGCGTCTGGGGTTAAAAATTATATGTTGTCGTCGTCACTATCAGCTAACAAAACTGCTTTTCCTGGTATCAAATTAAAAATTTCACCTAAAAAATATACTTAAGTAACACTATTATAACAACTCGTAACAGAAACTCATAATAAAAAAACGTACAATTTTGTATACGCCCGAGACGTAAACGGGGTGCGGGGGGCAAAAGTCCGAGTAACACACCAATCGCGCGCGATTGGCGCTACCTCATAAAAACGACTTTTGCGCATCTAACAACTTTTGCCAAGTTACGTGTCGGGGACTGTAATAGCGCGCGTATTTAGAGCATTTTTATTTACCTACACATTACATTTGTAATAATCTATTTAAGTCATGATCCATAGTAATAAAGATTGAACAGTGGCCAGCAGGTCAACCTACCTAAATCGTAGTAATATACAGGGTTACTGGTAACTCGACGTATTCCTTGCAGGACGTCATAGTAGGGTTAAAATGCAACAAATTAAGCCACCAAATGTTCTACCGAAATTCAGTAGTTTTTGAATTAGTTAAGAGTTTTAGTTTTTTTATGAATAATCCCAGATTAAATCATTAGAAACCTATTTAAAAATGATTTACGGCGCGACTGTACTGAAATTTAAGTTATTATCATAGTTGACGCCGTAGCAGACCTTTGTTAATAATTAAAAGTTCAATAATGCCTAAAACTTTGGCAAATATCACTAACCAAACATTTAATTTTTTGTAATTTTTGCTATTACTTCATAAAAAATGTAGTCTAGTGCAAAAAAAAATACTACACCTGGTGTACAAATTACTAGGAAAATATCATTGTCTTATCAGTTATTCAGAAAGGTATGATTGTCAATACTTTTGCATGTGTGCCAGGGAAGAGAAGATTTTTATGGGGGGCAGGTAAAATTGCGAGACGGGCAACCTATTGTTTCGTATTCGTATTATTCGTAGTTTTTACCTGCGCTTGAACTCCAACCACTCGGGGAGCTTTGTGATTGGTCGCTATTGTTCTCTCGGCATGATAGGGGGTGCGATTTTGTAAAATTTGGTCGTCAGCGTTAGTTAGTTTCAACTCTACGTCGCGCAAGCTCGTGTTTTGTTACTGGCTATTTCCCTAACTGTTGCTGCGTATCTTGCTCTTGTGCTGTGCTGTGCCTTCATAAGCGCTGACTATGGCTGCATATTCTAATCCTGAATACGCTGACATAATGTACTGTTACGGACTTTGTGAAGGTAACGCTGCTGAGGCGCGGCGAGAACATCAACTTCGCTTTCCCAACCGCCGACTCCCCCACGTTAGTGTCTTCGGATCGACTTATCGGCGAATATCTGAAACTGGCAGCGTCCAAAGAAGCAGGCAAGTTGACACTGGTCGTTCCCGGAGAAACACGGCTGAGGACGAGGAGCTTATTCTTCAACGTTTTATTGACGATCCTAACACATCGACAAACATCGTAGCGCGTGAGCTTGGTATGTCACAGTGGAAAGTCTGGTCTGTAGTTCACTTGTCAGGCCGACATCCATATCATTACCAACCAGTCCAGTCATTAGAAGAAGGAGATCCGCCGAGACGGCTTGAATTTTGTCGTTTTATGCTAAGTGCCGACGCCGACAGCGAAAACTTTTTAAAAAACATTCTGTGGACCGATGAGTCATGTTTTGATCGTGATGGTATCACAAATTACCACAACTTACATTACTGGGCACCGAAAGCAGAAGCAAACCCTAAAAAACTGAAACCAACCGCATCCCAGCGAAGGTTCTCGCTTAATGTTTGGATGGGTATTATTGACGACAAATTAATTGGCCCACATTTTTTACCCCGAACTTAGTGTTCGGGGTAAAAAATGTGGGAAATGGGGAACTTTATGAAGATTTCCTCAGAAATCATTTATCAGCACTGCTCACGGATGTACCGGAAGAAAGAAGAGCAAACATGATTTACCAACATGACGGATGTCCAGCCCACTTCCGCATCACAATTCGACAATTGCTGGATGAAAACTATCCAAACCGATGGATAGGGCGCGGTGGGCCGATTCCGTGGCCTGCACGAAGCCCTGATCTGACGCCGCTAGACTTTTACGTCTGGGGTCATATGAAAGATCTAGTTTATGTGACCCCAGTAAATTCAATTGAAGAACTAAGGGAGAGAATTACAAATGCGGCGGACCAGATGAGGGCAACAATCACCTCAAGAATAACAAAAACCGAAGTAAGGAAGCGAATAAGAACATGTATTCGAAACCGAGGGCAGCACATCGAACAAGACGTGTGAAATGTGTGTAATTAAAGTTTTTAATATTGATTAAAAAGAATAATAATGTTCACGATTTTGTTTTTGATTTTTCGAATAATCACCTTTTTGTGAAACGCACGCCTGTACTAAATCAAAAACGATTTTCATAATGTAGTCCATGATTTTGTATTAACTTTCATACCTTTTTGGATAGCTGATAAGACAAGGATATTTTCTTAGTAATTTGTACACCAGGTGTAGTATTTTTTTTTGCACTAGACTACATTTTTTATGAAGTAATAGCAAAAATTACAAAAAATTAAATGTTTTGTTAGTGATATTTGCCAAAGTTTTAGGCATTATTGAACTTTTAATTATTAACAAAGGTCTGCTACGGCGTCAACTATGATAATAACTTAAATTTCAGTACAGTCGCGCCGTAAATCATTTTTAAATTGGTTTCAAATGGTTTAATCTGGGATTTTTCATTAAAAAACTAAAACTCTTAACTAATTCAAAAACTACTGAATTTCGGTAGAACATTTGGTGGCTTAATTTGTTGCATTTTAACCCTACTATGACGTCCTGCAAGGAATACGTCGAGTTACCAGTAACCCTGTATACCTAGGTAGATATAAGTATGTACTCACCGTAGATTGAGAGTTTTACAGACGTAGAGGAGAACGTCAAACGATATTTTTTATAACTTCACCACGCAGCCATAGTCGCCACCACACTCATACGTAGGTATTATGTCGCCATCACCGCGTCCATCATCGCGGCCCACGGCTATTGCTATGTTGCCATTCTGTTTATGCCTACAATAAAAACAAAGAGTACATTTTTTTTGTCTTGTTAGTAATATATCAAAATATTGTTATGGCAACTTTAATCTGTACCAACTGAACCATCTGTTTTAATCTGTTCTCTTCCCTGCAATAAAACTGTTACTGCCACGCGCTTACTCTCGTACAGCAAATACGTTTTTTATTTCAGGTTATGGGCCCAGACTTAAGTCTCATAACCCTCTCGCGACAGAAAGTTTTCTCACTGTGTTATTGTATACTGATGGACCGTTATTTCGCGCGAATTCAGACAATATAAAAATACCGAAGTGTGTAGTGATTCGTGGACAATGGCTACTAATCAGAACTACATGGTGAACGTGCCTAAGTTAAAGGGCCGTGAAAACTATAGTGAATGGTGTTTTGCAGTAGAAAACGTCCTAGTGTTGGAAGGCATGCTAGAATGTATTAAGCCGGAGCCAAACCAACCAGCTATAGGAGTCGAAGAGGACGCACGTACAAAAGCTAAAATCATTTTGATGATAGATCCATCGATCTACGTGCACATAAAGAATGTTACTACGACTAAAAGCCTATGGGATAAGCTGAAATCATTACTTATATGATGATTGTGGATTCACTAGAAGAATCAGTCTGCTTAGAAATCTCATTTCTATATGGCTAGATAATTGTGACACAATGTCGTCGTATGTAACGCAAATTGTGGAGACTGGACAAAAGTTGGCGGGAACAGGATTTAACATAAGTGATGAGTGGATCGGGTCATTGCTGCTTGCTGGTTTGACTGAAAAATTTTCGCCTATGATAATGGCCATCGAGCATTCTGGGATGTCCATTACCACCGACGCCATTAAATCCAAATTGTTGGATATGGAACCAGAAAATAAAGAGGTAGATGGAGCATTTGCTGCATTTCGGAAATACCAACATAAAAATAATGACAAGTCTATGGTTAGAGGAAATTACAATGGCGGTCAGAAGTCAAAGTCAAATGTCAACAAGCAAATTAAATGCTACAAGTGTAAACAAGTCGGACATTACAGAAATCAGTGCACAAAACCCGATAAAATCGAAATGAAAAGCACAGAAAACTCATCGAATGCAACCAACGCATTTAGTGCAGTGTTTTTGAATGGTTGTTATAGTAAAACTGATTGGTATGTCGATTCCGGGGCGAGTGTTCACTTGACAACAAATAATCATTGGATAAAAAATGCGTCATATGAATGTCTTCCAAAAGAAATTGTAGTTGCAAATAAAAACAAGGTACCTGTTATGTGTTGTGGTGATGTGCAGATCACGACGTGCACGAAAGATAGCAATTATGACGTGACTGTTGAAGGAGTGTTATGTGTGCCCGATATTACGACGAACCTTCTATCTGTAAGCCAATTAATCAGCAAGGGAAACAAAGTGTCCTTTACAAACGATGGTTGCGAGATATACAACAGATTAGGAACATTGGTAGCGACAGCTGTACTCGTGAATGGAGTGTACAAACTAAACACAGTTGATTCCATGGCTGCTGCAGTGATAACCAGTGATACTTGGCATCGAAGACTAGGACACGTAAATAACACATATTTGAACAAAATGGTGAATGCTGTTAATGGCTTGACAGTTGACAAGAAAACAGGGATCAGCAAGAATTCTTGTACAGTTTGCTGCGAAGGCAAACAGAGTCGTTTACCTTTTCCTAGCGATGGCAACAGAAGCACTGAACTATTGAATGTGGTTCATGCAGACGTCTGTGGGCCAATGGAGAATATTTCCATGGGAGGATCGAGGTATTTCATTCTTTTTGTTGATGATTACAGTAGAATGACTCATATATATTTCTTAAAAAATAAAAGTGAAGCTTTTCAATGTTTCAAGAATTATAAGGCTAAGGTTGAGAACTGTCTCAACAAAACAATCAAGGTTCTGAGAAGCGATAATGGTAAAGAATTTTGTAATCGTGAATTTGATAATTTCCTTAAGAAAATGGGAATAATTCACCAGAAAACTAACCCATATACGCCAGAACAAAATGGCTTGTGTGAGAGAATGAACCGGACTATTGTTGAAAAAGCTAGGTGTCTTTTATTTGAAGCTAGTTTGGATAAGGAATTATGGGCTGAGGCATGTAATACTGCTGTTTATTTGCAGAATCGAATAGTATCACCTGCATTCCAAAACAGAACACCATATGAGGTATGGACGCAGATTAAGCCAGATATCAGCCATCTCCGAATATTTGGAAGCACAGTAATGGTACATGTGCCAAAATTTAAAAGACTTAAATGGGACAAGAAGTCAGAAAAATGTATTCTGATTGGTTATTCTGAAGAAACAAAGGGATACAGAGTTTATAACCCTAACACACGAAAGATTACCACTAGTCGAGATGTGATTATTATAGAGAAAGATCACTCACCTCAGGATGCAGTTGTTCTTCAAGAAAAGAATATCTTAAGTCAGTCTGAAGAATCACCTAAGAAGACAAATGTCATAGAGACAAGTCCAGATTCAGTGGGGGACTTATCAGATGACAGTTCCTATACTTCTGTGTTTGACGATTCAAAAGACAGTACTTTTGTGCCAAGTGAAAATGATGACTCTGAGGATAGCGTGCCTGTTGAGAGAGAACACGGCAGTAGGTCACGAAGAAAACCAGATCGATATGGTTTCTCAAACATGTGTGTGGACAACAGTCCTACAGATGAACTATCTTTGGAGGACGCTCTGCAGGGGGCTGAAAAACAAAATTGGTTAGAAGCCGTGAAGGACGAGCTTCAGTGTTTTGAGGACAATCATGCTTGGGAGCTAGTAGATGCACCAGATAAAGCAACCATTGTTAAGTGTAAGTGGGTCCTTAAAAAGAAAACTGGTAATGACAATAGTATTGGATATCGTGCAAGACTGGTTGCAAAAGGTTGTAGTCAAAAATGTGGTATAGACTATAGTGAAACCTTTTCTCCAGTGGTAAGATATACTACATTAAGACTATTGTTTGCTCTTTGTTCTCAAATGAATCTAGATACTGCACATTTAGATGTTAAAACAGCCTTTCTCAATGGAGAACTGGAGGAAATCATATATATGCAAAAGCCAGATTGTTTTCCTATCTCTGATAATGATAAAAACAAAGTGTTATTACTTAAAAAGGCTATATATGGTCTCAAACAGTCCTCCAGGGCTTGGCATAAGAAGGTTGATAACTGTATGATTGAGAATGGTTATAAAAAATCAAAAATTGAACCCTGTTTGTATACAAAAATAGTAAATGATAAGAAAACTATGGTTACCCTGTATGTCGATGATTTTTTCATATTTACAAATGATAATGTTGAGATGAAAAATTTAAAATCTATTTTAAGTTCACAGTTTAAAATAAAGGATTTGGGTGAAATAAAACACTGTCTTGGCATGAATGTTAAAATTGATAAAAATAAAAATATTGTTACTTTAAGTCAAGAAAGTTATATAGATCAGCTGTTATCTAAATTTAATATGTCAGAATGTAAAGTTGTTAATACACCTATGGATGTTAAATTAAATATTGAAAAATGTGTAGATAAACATTGGGAAAATCCATATCAGCAACTTATAGGCAGTTTAATGTACCTAGCTGTTCTTTCTAGGCCAGACATAGCATATTCTATTAGTTATCTCAGTCAATTTAATAATTGTTACAGTAATCAACATTGGTCATATGCTAAAAGAATATTAAGATACTTAAAGAAAACTAAGAATGTTGGTTTAAAATATTATAAATCTGGTAATGTGGACATTAAAGGTTATGTTGATGCCGATTGGGCAAATGATCCTTATGATCGAAAATCTTATTCTGGTTATTGTTTTATGTTAATGGGATCAGTTATTTCTTGGGGCTGTAAAAAACAGAGATGTGTAGCACTCTCCAGTACAGAGGCAGAATATACTGCTATATCAGAAGCTTGTAAAGAAGCAGGTTATCTTAGAAATTTGCAATTTGAAATTACTGGCAGAATGTATACTATTAATATGTTTAATGATAATCAGAGTGCGTTGAAGTTGTCAGTAAA
Organism: Atethmia centrago; assembly: GCA_905333075.3. NCBI lineage: Eukaryota > Metazoa > Arthropoda > Insecta > Lepidoptera > Noctuidae > Atethmia > Atethmia centrago. The sequence continues at coordinate 20,214,635 of HG995368.1, forward strand.
TCCTTTATTTCATAGCAGAACGAAAAACATAGAAGTTAAATATCATTATTGTCGTGAAGTTATTTCAAATAAAATTGTATATCTGGATTATTTACCGACAGCTGACATGCCAGCAGATATTTTTACAAAAAGCTTGTGTCCAACTAAACATTACAAATTCATGTATATGTTAGGCATTGTAACTGTAATATTTTGAAGTGGGGGTGTTAGTAATATATCAAAATATTGTTATGGCAACTTTAATCTGTACCAACTGAACCATCTGTTTTAATCTGTTCTCTTCCCTGCAATAAAACTGTTACTGCCACGCGCTTACTCTCGTACAGCAAATACGTTTTTTATTTCATGTCTAAATCCTTAATGGGGTTTGAATTGTAGTTTTGCTACCTACATATTTGAAACTCGAATCGTCATCTTTTTGCGAGTTTATATCAACGCGAGTGTCGCAACAAGGTAATTATGGATTTCTTAAAGTCTACGTGTCCAAGGAGTTTGTGGAAATAAATAAATACCTACCTGTTGCGGTAGTCCCGACTCCCGACATTGATAACGATAAAAATCGGTCGCTAAGTCATGAATTTCATTAATCAAGTTTCAAGTCATATTTTGACAATATACCTATACACAAAAACCTTCCACTTGAATCAATCTACGAGGGCGGGTCAATAAGTCCGTGACTTTTTGAATTTCTGACCTCTTTACTGAAACAGCAACACTGCTCCTGTCAACAGGCATCTGTCAGTTGACTCCTGTCAAAATTTAAACTTGCTGCGTCAGTTAGTTTGTGTTTGACAGCTATTTTTATCAGACTACTCACTAATTTGAGGAGAAAATGGAAAAAAGTGAATTTCGTGTGCTTATTAAGCATTATTTCTTGCGAAAAAAAACCATTACCGAGACCAAGGCTAAGCTTGATAAATACTATGGGGACTCTGCACCATCGATTTCAATGGTAAAAAAGTGGTTTACTGAATTTCGTTGTGGCCGTACAAGCACTGAAGATGCCGAACGTCCTGGACGCCCAGTTGAGGTCTCTACACCCGAAACAATCGAAAAAATTCACGATATGGTGTTGGCCGACCGAAGATTGAAAGTGCGAGAGATTGTGGAAGCCGTAGGGATATCGCATGGCTCAGTGGTTTCAATTTTGAATGATCACTTGGGCATGAGAAAGCTTTCCGCAAGATGGGTGCCGCGTTTGCTCACAGTCGACCACAAACGCAATCGTGTAACAACTTCACAGGAAGGTTTGGCGTTGTTTAATCGCAATATGGAGGAGTTTTTGCGCCGTTTTGTAACCGTGGACGAAACATGGATCCATTACAACACACCAGAGACCAAACAACAGTCAAAACAGTAGGTTTCTAAGGGTGAATCGGCGCCGAAGAAGGCCAAGGTGGGTTTGTCAGCCAATAAAGTTATGGCGACTGTTTTTTGGGATGCACGCGGGATAATCCACATTGACTACTTTCAAAAGGGAAGAACAATCAATGGGGAATATTATGCCAATTTATTGGACCGATTCAATGACGATTTGAAAAAAAAAACCGACCTCATTTGGCCAAGAAAAAAGTTCTTTTCCACCAAGACAATGCAAGGGTGCACACATGTGCAGTTGCCATGGCAAAAATCCATGAATTGGGCTATGAATTGCTCCCTCATCCGCCCTATTCTCCAGATTTGGCTCCGAGCGACTACTTCTTGTTCCCAAACCTGAAGAAATGGCTTGGTGGAAAAAGATTTGACTCCAATGATGAAGTCATCTCGCAAACAAAGGCCTATTTTGAGGACCTCGACAAATCATTTTTTTTGGAAGGGATAAAAAAATTGGAGAAGCGTTAGACAAAGTGTATAGAGCTCAAGGGAGACTACGTTGAAAAATAAAATTATTTTTTTATCAAAAAATCTGTGTTTTATTCCAAAAGTCACGGACTTATTGACCCGCCCTCGTATCTATTAAAAAAAACTGCTTCAGAATCCGTTGTGTAGTTTTAAAGATCTAAGCAAACAGGGACAGACAAACGGGAAGCGACTTTGTTTTATAGGTACTACCTATGTAGCGAAGGATAAATATGTCGTTATCATTGTTGAGAATTCCAGTCTAGGTAATAATTAAGTACGAAAGAAAAGAAAATAATATGTTCCTAAATTTAAATATTTAAGCCTTAAAAAAATAAAGTTTTAGATAAGTACCTAACAACATGTACATATTAATAATAATTTTGCTACTATTTCTGTAGTTACATTACACAAGCTTACCTTGTTCGTGAATTCATCAAACAGCCTGCACCATAACTATGATCATCAATAGAAGCACTTCACATTAGCAGTAATTCGCCACACTTATTATTTTACATTAGCTCTCACGCACTCTATAAATATTTGCAAAAACAGGAAACGGAACTGCCGAAAATAAATATTTGCAAAAACAGGAAACGGAACTGCCGAAACGCATGCGCACTCTACAAGATGAATTATGTGATTACGGAGCATGTTTAGTGCGATATGCAAGCAATGCGCCCCTTCACCCCACCCCTTCCGCGTCCCACCGAACGACTTGTTATATCAGTGATTTTTGATAAGTTTGTGCAACTGGAAGATAATAATAATGTTTTCCTAACACAGATATTATTATATTATTAATGTATTTAACAGTGTACGCGTCTGTACCGAAATTGTAAGGTGTATTATACTAAACATTTCAAAAGATAGTATAATGTTCTGCGTTTTCGCTTTTTCGTAACCACCTAAACTTGGTCGGGTTACCACGGTCATTCACTTCCTGATGACTTTAATCGTATTATCTCATTAATTATCCAATGTACTGAGCTGAAATTTTACTGATATACAACTGAACTAAAAAACTAATAATTGACATAACATTCAGTTCATATATCCAATCCAGTGGCCAAATAACACCGCGCGCATCAAGACCGTGCTCGTGAAGAACTCAATATCACCATAACTTGTTAAATACTTGCAGGATACTAATGAAACTTCACATACATTTGAAGGCAGTTACAAGCTTTAAAATAACGTAAGTAAGTCTTTAGAGCTCTTATTGAGAGTGCTGGGACCAATTGAAGTGTTTTTCTATTTAATGAAATAACCTTTAAGCTATGTATTATTTTGTTTTTTTTATTGCAGAACAAATTTAAACTAATTCTTAAGAAGCCATGTACAAAATATGATAAGAATCCGCTTAACCATTTCAAAGATCTAGCAAAACCAAAAACGTTACCCCAGCAAAATCTCGAATAACTTCGCAACCGAAAGAACAAATACAAAATAAGGCACAACATTTACTTCATCTAGACAACTAATTTTATAGCTAGTAATTATTTAAATATTCCCATTAGAAAGAAAAAGGTCTGGCTGGGGTAACGTTACCCCAGCAGGAAATGTTTTTGTGAAATAATTAAAAAACTATAAGCGCAACAAATTTAAAAACGTGCGCAACAATTACTGAAGCCGCAAAACTAATTATCTATTAAACTAATTATCTATAAGATTCAAATGACCATTTTCGACAACATCTGGCCTGGGTAACACACACGTCAATGGGTTAATCGCCTTATTATACTTGCAACATGAATTCGCAAGCCAGTGATTATTTTAGTTTGTCAAACTTCAGTTTTTTGCTAACTTTGCACCAGCATTTACACTGGGTGGCCTTCATAGTCTCATGCCCTTTTTATGAAGTATCTGATCAAGATATTTGAAACCTCTGTCAGCTAAGATGCAAATTCCCTGTTGTAATCTATCTAGAATGTTCCAGTTTTCTACTATGGTTACATCACTTGTTCTACCCCCGAACCCTTGAGAAACATAAATAACTAAACCATTAGGTGTGCAGGATCTTAAATACTTCACTGTATTCCCCTTTTTGTATTCCGACCATGTCAGTGCTTTATGAAGAGCCTTTGATGGTTTTTCTAGACAATCTTTGGTAATTTCTAGACAATTGATGATGCATCTGACATTATGATAGTTGTCTAAAAGCAATAGGAAGATTGTTTGATAATTTTTTTGTCTAAGTTTACTAATGAATGGTCATAAAAAACAACATAACATTGGTATGTTTCCTCAAAATAATTTACTAGCATATCCCAAAATTATCTTCTAGTTCAGAAAATGTGCTGTTCAATCAAATTTTTTTCAACCATAGCAAAATGTGTTCTTTTTTTATATGTACCTCGGTCCGCTACTCTATAACAGGCTAAATGAAAAAGTAAACATCTACTCCTTAAATCATAGGAACTGCAAGAAAACCCTTAAGGAAACTCTTCAAACTATGTCCTATGAAGACACAGAGAAGTTATTACTAGTGCTAAAGTAAAATATTGTTTGTATTATTGTTTTTTTTTTTTTTTTAATTAGTTAAGATACTATAATTTTAGACGTGTGCGTTACCCAGGCAAAATGTTTTGCTTTAGAGAGATGAGACTTAAACAAATAATTAGTGTATCATGAGGAGCAATTTGTTTACTAATAGCAAAATTTGTTTGAATTGTAGTTTTTAAGTTATTTAAGAAAAACAAATTTTGCTGGAGTAACGTTTGAAACGTTACCCAGGCAAAATCGTCTTTCAAAAATTAGTTTCAGCACGGAACCAAATACATGAATAGATAGCTTTTGTTGAGTAGTAAATGTTTATAAATAGCAAAATTTGTGTGTGGTATAGTTCTTTAGTTATTTAAGATTTTGCTGCGGTAACGTTTTGGGATTTCCCAGATCTCGAAAACGGCTCAACGCAGAAGTTTGAAAAAAATACCAATAAAAGACCTTAATTTGTTTAAATTTGTTTAATCATTAGTTTTTGATTTGGTTGACGTAAACCAATGTAATTAAATGGTTTCAAAAATCAGAAGAAGCCGGTTTACATGTAAACCAATACACTTATAACCAAATAAACAGCTGTAAAAAATACCCGTGGTTCGACGCTTGTTTACAGCAGACATTTTAGATTTCATACTTTACACGTTAAGAAGATAAAAACAAATTTGATTTATTTTAGACTGGTCGTACTTTAGCGATCGAATACGCAGTTCCCATAACATTAAGAAACATGGCATACTTTAAACAAATTAAAATGATTCATGAAAATTCTTTCCTGTTAATTTCAGCCTTGAATTACGGCTCTAATGAAAGTTATCTCAAAAACAAGAATATGTCAGCAATTCTCTAATAAGCCGACCAAATTGAAAAGGTCACGTAAAAGCGACTGCACCGTACGTACGGGTAATCTTCGCAAATTAGCAGCTTGGTAACCGATGTTTTGTACAGTTAAGCAGAAAAACGTTATTCGTGAAGCCGATTTTTTAATATTTTTTAAGTGCAGTACCATATTACACAATTTTTACTAGTTAATAAAAGTGTAATATCATAGTGTATAATTTATAGTGTGATTTAAAACAATACAAACATATATACATGTAGCTATATTTTTAGTACTTAATTTGTTGTTTCTGTTAAACCAAATGTTTTATTTTGATACCACAACGCAAAGCCACGCTAAAAACGTTTTAACGTTCTTGATGCTAGTCAGAGCAGCGCGCATCGCTGTGTGCAATGCAACGCAACAGCTATATGCCTTGTCTTACTTACTCTTTAGCTGTGAGTAGTTGAGTACGCTCTATCTATGGGTACGCTAGCTCCGACCGAACCAATGAAACAATCAGTCGTGAACCAAGTGTTTTGGAGAGAAGTGCTTGTGGTTTATGTGTGTGTGTACGACGACGTCTTTGAACGATGTGAGTATTAAATGTTTTTATTTTACAGTACAGTTGTGTTTCAGTATAAAATAGTCATTCAGCGTATATTAATGTACGCTTTTTGGTGTGAATCAGAATAAAGAAAACTCGTCAAATGTGACCCAAAACACAATTAGCCCCGGCACAAAAAAAAACTTTGCCATTTTCTTCATTACAATTAGGAAAATATAGTATATAGTTTTTTTATCATTTCAATGGCTATCATGGAAATATTGAACCAGAATATCGCGCAAAATATGAAATATTATTGTTTTACGACAGACTCATCTCTTTATTGCTTAAAACTGTGTGTGTGATTATTGGCTAAAATAACAACGTGGCGGTCTCAGTGGTAGGCTTTAACTTTTAATTATTCTATACCTACGCCATGCTAGGCAATCGCGTTGTGATATTGCTCTTAGACTTAACGTAAACAAAACAAAAAGGATACAGTTTGTATACGTTTAAGCTATACTGTCATAAAGTTTCAAGCGCTTTAACGAATCTAGTATTATTCTCAATTATATTGAAGTGTGTTTGACAAGTCCGGTGAGTATTCGGTAATGATAGTTTATGAAACTTGTATAATGAGGGGTATTATACACGAGTGTTACAATACCTAGTTAGATATGTGCTGTTTCATACACGGTACTTTATATACACATTAATTGCAATCAGATCACACGAAATTCAGTATACGTACAACAAAGCGTAGGAATGGCGCCACGCCTAACAAAACCCAGCTCATCACTGCGCAAGCGCTTAAGCGGTTTATCTTTAGCCATCTTGGATTTTTTACGGCATTTATCGCATATTGGTAATTGGCGATCCCAACCTTAAAAACGACACCCTTTTTAATCTGCTAAAATGTCCTTTCGCGCAATATCTTGAGAAGACTGAAGGTACTGTACACCTACAGTCTTTTTACTGAAGTGTGCATTCGCAAATGTCTTTATGCGCAAGTATCCATTCGTGCGAATGTCTTTCTGCGCAAATGGCGAGACAAGTGTACTAGATTTTTAAAATGATAGGTAATGAAAATATTAATGTAAATGTGATGTGTGCCTTGCTTTTTTTTCAGGTAGTTGCACTTCATGGCTTCGGGAGCAGAATGTGCAAGCCTCAACTCACACCGTTGTTCATGTCAGTTCATTTTATATTCGGAAAATCACACATACCAGTGAAGTACCAGCAGGTACAATAAAATGGCAGGCCGAAAAGTAAAAGTGCCCCTTGACGACCTAAGAGTTGTGTTCTCCAAATATAAAGATATATTTAATGTTTCTATTCCCCCAATCTCAAATGAAGTTTATGACCACATACAACAAGAACTGCGTATTCAGTTTAATCACGAAGTCAGCAAAGCAGCCCTGCAAATATCTGCGAAGAGAAATAAAGTTTTATTTTTTAATTCTCGCGGAGATTGTGAAGATAATCGAACACAATTGCATGCAGTTGTAGAAGCTCCTTCTGATTTAACAGTTTCTTTTGAAATGAGTAAATATGACTACTATAAAATTGCGCCTATTGAATCCCACCATCTCGCACAAAATAAGTGGACCAACGAAATGCAAGATCATATATTTTTTAAAACCGATTTAGAATGCACATTCTCGTTTAAAAACAATTACGTGCCTACTGATCTCAAAAATAACGACATCACATGTACAGGAAGTTGTACGCAATGCAAAGCTAGTCTGTTCTTGACAATATCCCCCGAAACAGCTGATAATTCTTATAAAGTAACGCTTATTCTTACAAATTTGAAAAAAGGCTTTCGGCATGACCCTCGAATTAAAAATAAATTAACTTCACACCGGGTTAATCTGCACAAAGAAAAACTTAAAAACATTAAGGCTTTAAGGGTACGAAATTCAACGGCCGATGAAGTTATGAGCATGGATAATCCAAAAGAACCGCCAACTTTGCCTAAATTATTAAATTTGAGGAAATACCGGCATGAAGCTAGAAGCGCTCTTCAGTTTGATAAAAATATTATTTTATCACTGTATGCCATGACCTGTAGCCCACCGTATGAAAGTTTCATAAAAAAAATGTCTCTTGTTCCATTTATATTGTATTTTTGGACTACTGAGCAAAGTATATATTACGATGACATCTTGGAAGACAAATATAAAATCCTGTCTATTGATGCCACTGGATCTTTATTTAAACCAATAAAGCCACCCGAAGCAAACGATTTTTTAAAATATAAAAATCCCAAACATGTTTTCTTATATGCCATCGTAGCATATACCTTGGGTGCTAGTGTTCCAATTTGTTATATGTGCTCTGACTCACACACAACAGAAACAATAGCCACATGGCTAAGCACATGGTTAAACAGAAGAGTCCTTCCAAATGAAATAATTTGTGATGATTCTTCTGCTTTAATAGCGGCCATAACGAAAACTTTTTTGAAAACGGACTTGAATAACTATTTAAGACAATGTTTTGCAATAGTTGAGGAAAAAAAAGGCAAGATACCTGCTTGTTACATCAGACTTGATAAGTCTCATTTTTTAAAAAAACTGTATACACAAAGTTGTTTTGACAAGACTTCTGAAACATGCAAATATTTTTATATCAATTGCATCAAATTGATACTACAATCACGAAGCTATGACGAAGTAAAACTAATTATTAAAGATGTAATCACACTTTCTCTTCATGAATATATAAGTACCGATCTTGATTATACGGCATCGAAATGTGAACAAGCATTGAAACGATTGAGCGACCAAATAAAAACATATCTAAGACACACAGACGAAATTGAAAAGAATGAAAGAGAGGACAGTTCCGAAGAAATATATTTTGTAACAGAAGATGAAGAGAGTGAGCAACACGGTGGCCATATGCCTTTGATAAAATATTATGATGACATTATGAATACAGAACTATTATATTTACAGTTAATTGAATCTACACCAATGAAAAATGCTTTTTTTTTGCCTGAAATTAACAACACTCTTAAAAGACTTTTGAAAAAATTACCTTTGTGGGGCAATATTATGACTGATTATTTTCCTGGAGCCAAAGACTATGCCAGCAGCTCAAATGTAGAAAATCATTTTAAGGACATCAAAACTATATATTTTGAGACCAAAGTTGAACGCGTCCGGTTAGACGAATTTCTTATACAACATTATAGTTTTATTAACGGAACCATAAAATTAAGCTCTAGTCAAATTTTACACGAGAATACTAAGAACAAAGAAGAACAGGCCTTAAAACTAAGAAACAAAAAGGAAAAACGCAAAACAAATTATGAGTATTTCTCACGAAAAATAGTAAAAATTAGAGACAAACACGAACAAAAACGAGATTCATTCTCAGCAGAGTTAATTATATCTGATTCTGCACCGAAGTCAGTTGAAAAAGAAGAAGAAGAAGAGAACCTAACTGATACGTCAGATTTTGATATTCAATCAATTTTTCAAAATAAACCTATAGAAGTTGAAAACTGGCGGGGACTTACCATACCCACTCCTAAATCAAAAAAAGCTACCTCCATATACATATTACAGAATGGTAACGTCGCATATTCTTATGTACACCAAAACAGGGTACTTATAACAAACACTTGTGCTTTTGATTCCCTCGCGCAAGCATTCGGTGTAGCTTATCAAGACAGGCCTGCTTTCAGAGAAAAGTTAAATAGTGCTAGCGATGGTTTAACAACATTCATAAAAGTATTATCTAATACGAGAAAAACTTGCAAAAGATTATATGAACTTCGTGACAAACTATTGATTGACCTTTTTGATAAAACAAAGTCACAGCAAAATATTATCAGTTGTGAATGTAATATAACAATGATTTTAGAACAGGTATTCATGAGCAACATATACTTTTCTGCCACCAGACAGAGGTGTTGCTCAAATGACACATGCTCAAATGCATTACAACCAAAGAAAATTGATTGTAAATATATATCTTTAAATATAAATATTATAACACAAAAGGGTATTGACTTCTTGGAAGAATCTGCCACATCGTGTATTAATAATGATAATGTTTCACTGTGTCCTGTATGCGAGACAGGAAATGTATATTTTACATATGAATTAAAACCATTACTTTTCTTCGAACTACATGACATGTCTGTTAACCTGAATGATATACCCATTAATATAGAGTTAAATGGCCAACAGTATATGATTTTGGCAGTAATTGATTTTGACCCACCATCAAGTTCCACATTGATTGGACATTACAGAGCATACTGTTACAGAACGAAAACTCAACAATATGAATGTTACGATGATCTGTACTGTAAACTACAGAAATGCAAAAACTCCATAATGCCACATTTGATTATATATTCATTAGTGTAGGTAATTAAAACGTTAGAGACTGGAAGCATAAAACACATAATTTTATACGGTCCCAATGACCACACAAATTTTATTGAATTAGGTACGAATCTGTGATTATGAGTGATATTAGTAGTTATTAATGATAAAAACTGTACTGTTTCCTATATTTTTAAATAGGTACATAAGTGTAAAAGTTGTTTATTTTTTATATAATTGTTGGAAGATTTTTATTATATTGTTGTTTTCTCATTTAAAAGTTTTATGATTATATACATTTTTTATAGAATATGCTCGAAACCGTCCCTCATAAGGGCAAGAAATATAGGCAAGCCGATAATACATATTTTGTAAAAAAAAACATTAAATGTGCTTTGCACATTACACACACAACGCCGACTCAATTCCAACTCAAGTCACACTGTGGTATTGAAATATGAGCTTTATGTCGTGTTACTTAGAGTGGATATTTCAACATTAAGTTAAAAGAAGGTTACGACGCTTTGACAATGATTGGTTCACGGGTTATCCACCTGTGGCAGTCACATGTAATGTTAAAATATTCACTCTAAGTAACACGTAACAAAACTCATATTAAAATGCCATACTGTGAGTCGAGGTGAAATGGAGTCAACCTACGTTATTAGTACCTCCTAAGGAAAATTGTACAAACTATTAATGTATCCAAATATTAAAATTAAGTAAGTAGGTTATAACTTATCTGTGATTTTTCTCTAAAAATGTTGATGCTAAGGCAAAGCAATACATATAATTTGTATGAGACTGATTTTTTAAATAAAAATAATGAATCTTAACCATTTTATTATTTTAACTAACCTGACCAGAAAACTTTTGTATTCAACTGTACTAACAAAACATCTATATTATCCTGTTCATTTCAGATGGTTGCGCTTATGTATGGTGCGGTCGCTTTTATGTGACCTTTTCAATTTGGTCGGCTCATTAGAGAATTGCTGACATAATCTTGTTTTTGAGATAACTTTCATTAGAGCCGTAATTCAAAGCTGCAATTAACAGGAAGGAATTTTCAGGAATCATTTTAATTTGTTTAAAGTATGCCATGTTTCTTAATGTTATGGGAACTGCGTATTTGATCGCTAAAGTACGACCAGTCTAAAATAAATCAAATTTGTTTTTATCTTCTTAATGTGTAAAGTATGAAATCTAATATTTCTGATGTAAACAAGCGTCGAACCACGGGTATTTTTTACAGCTGTTTATTTGGTTATAAGTGTATTGGTTTACTTGCAAACCCGTTTCTTCTGATTTTTGAAACCATTTAATTACATTGGTTTACGTCAACCAAATCAAAAACTAATGATTAAACAAATTTAAACAAATTGAGGTCTTTTATTGGTATTTTTTTCAAACTTCTGCGTTGAGCCGTTTTCGAGATCTGGGAAATCCCAAAACGTTACCGCAGCAAAATCTTAAATAACTAAAGAACTATACCACACACAAATTTTGCTATTTATAAACATTTACTACGCAACAAAAGCTGTATTTGGTTCCGTGCTGAAACTAATTTTTGAAAGACTATTTTGCCTGGGTAACGTTTCAAACGTTACTCCAGCAAAATTTGTTTTTCTCAAATAACTTAAAAACTACAATTCAAACAAATTTTGCTATTAGTAAACAAATTGCTCCTCATGATACACTAATTATTTGTTTAAGTCTCATCTCTCTAAAGCAAAACATTTTGCCTGGGTAACGCACACATTTTAGACACCTTTTTACATTTAAGTACCTTTAAGATTAATATGATAAGTGATTATTTGATCAATTAATGTTACCTCCAATCGCCTGAAACACAGGATTACCTAGTTCAGGCACAAATCATGAGTGAACTTGACATAGATTTAAGAAAAACTGTTATTTAACGTTATACCTTATATTTTTGAATATATTTTTATTTATTATTTTATTTTGTGTGATTATGCAATAAGTGAATTAAAAAGTAACATTCTTTGGAAATACCAACATATCGTACATCAGAGGTATTTTATCAATTATTCACATATTATTATTGAGGCACCAATAATACTATGGCTATATGGCTTGTATTATTGGCTCCCATGGGAAGAAGGCATGAGTTTATGTATGTTTATGTGTTATTGCGGCACTGCAATTTTCAATATTCTCATTGGTATCTGTAACATTACTAACGGAGTCAGTACCCATGATGATGATGTAGCTACAAAAGATGATAAATGATTGCTTTCAAAACAAGAAATGTCACTATCAGATTTTTCATCTTCAAGGACAATATTTCTATTAATTGCTTTAACTAGTCCATACCACAGTGGTCGAAGACTGTATGATTCAATACTTTTTGATCGAAGTGAAACAAGATGTTGTAGAAACTTTCAATGGTGAGGTAGAAATTTTTTTTTTTTGCATCTTGTTTGCACAGCCTTGCTTCTATAATGCATATCCACTTTTATTGTTACTAGAACAGATTTGTCTACAGTCATGGTAGGGTTGGTTATAGTTTCTTTGTCTCGAGTTTTTGATAATTCTAAAAAGAAAACATCAAAAATGTATTACTTCATTTAAATGTGAGTAACATAAATCTAATTATATTAAGACATTTATATTAAATAGGTAACATACCTTCAGGATCAATAATTTCTTGTATCATTTAGTCATCTTTTTGTAAGCTTTCAGCTTGGGCTTCAGTAGCACTTTGCAAACATTTTGTGACAAGATCAATTCTTTGCCTTTTACTGAACACTTCTCAAGAAGATCCAGCATCAGACAGCCCTCTTCTGCAATCCTGAAGCCCATTTTGTACTTCTTGTAGTTAATTGTATCTTTTTCCATCTGCAATTCAACAATAATGCCGATATAACACGTGAAGTAAGTATCTAAATGTTTGACAAGACAAGACAAGACAACACAGCAAAGAAGATAACGACATAATTATCAGAAAACATTTGAAATCTTACTGAGAGGGGTGTTATGCTGCAATGTAAGAGTTGAAAATTAACCTTCCAACTTATGCTGCAAGATTATAAAGCAAGAGGTAAGCCACAATATTATGAAGTTAGGTAGTACAGTTGTTATTTCGTTTTATTAAAACAGATATTTTAGCTACTAAGTATCTAGTACTTATATTAAATATTACTTACATCAAAGTGATCTTCACATATAAAAACATCTGTATGCGATAAAATGCTCTTTGGGTTTCTACGAGCTAATTGTAACCACATTTTTCGAGATTTGGGATTCGTTCGAACAGAAACAAACAATTTGTGTGAATTTCTTATAGACGTATTCGTACATTGTGGTACTATACACCATTTATACACCATTATTTCCAATAAAATGATGAAAATCTTTAGTTCAGCTGCACTGCTCGAATCAAGTCAATATTTTGTTTACAAAGCTTGTTAAAGTGTTGCCAGTGCTCTGTCGTCAAAAGTTATCCAAGAATGTTCGAAAAGTAACATTTTCACAAAAAAAGTAACGCTTTTTAATTTTTTTGCTATTTAAACAATTTGAATTATATTTAGAACTTTTAACACACTTCAATGACAATTTTAGCATTTTTTAATGTTATTTTTTTAATCGACGGGTGTAATCCTGGAAAAGAAGAAAAATACTACAGTAAAAACAGTAAATTATTATTACTAAGGGCGCGTACACATAGAACGTCCGTTTTACAGTTCCGTTACGTATATGTTATTAGCATATGTAGTTGTATGAGTCAGTTCACACACATGACAGTATTCCGGATCCATCCTTGTAGAAAGTAGGCGATACACTGAAGAACGAAAGTCCAGTAGCGTCGGATCTGTGCAAATCGGTCCTGTAAATGCTATGTGAATATTACCTCCAGTAGCGACGGATCAGTTAAAAAGGATCCTGTAAAATCGGATGTTCTATGTGTACGCGCGCTTACGTGACCATACGACCTATTTGTGACTGTTTCTGAACGTAGGTATAGTATGAAATATTTTTAGGAGTTGGCAGCACCGACAGTCAACTGCTAAATTTCCATGGTCATGAATAAAGATTATAGTACAGCCTACACACACCATAAAGCAGGCATGGCAGGAATATACACAAACTTGCATTCATACAACTCTCTCTTTCTGTTTCTAGCAGTGCGATAGAGAGAGAGACATTGGTGCCGATTCCCTTGTTCACAAACTAAATTAAATTTAAGTTCAGTGCATCTTTTTCTTTCTATTTCATTATGAAAAGGACAGAAGATAAATTTTAGTTTAGTCCTGTCAAATTAATCGGCGCTTGACGTAAATTGACGTAATTTTAGTAGGCAAGTTTTTAATCACGTCTAAACTAGTATGGAGTAGTGACAGGCGCTGATTAATTTGACAGGACTAAACTAAAATTTATCTTCTGTCCTTTTCTTAATGAAATAGAAAGAAAAAGATGCACTGAACTGAAATTTAGTTTAGTTTGTGAACAAGGGAATCGGCACCATTACTTAACTTTCATTTTAGTTTAGTTGCAATGCCGAATTGTGAACATTACGCAGTACGCTCGCACGCACGGCACGACACTTGCCCCGCTCTGGGCGGAGCGAGAGGGTATGTCAGACTGTTATTGACTAAACCCAACCCGTATTCCATCCGTTGCCTGTGTTGTCAGGGGCCTCGGTAACCCTTTAGTACTTTCCCGCGACCCCGGCAGGCATCGGCCTTAGTGGACCCCTACACTTGTGCTGACGACATCTCTTTGAAGCGCGCGTGGAATACAACGCGCCGTCGACCCGGGCTTGGTCCTTACCGGACGGTGAGCTACCCATTGCTCACCGTTCGCAAGCCCGCGCTTACGGTGGCCAGAAATCCACCCGGGACTCCCGACGCCCAGGGCGTCTCCTTCGGCGGCTAGGGGCGAGAGGGCGCGAAATTTGCCTTTCCCTCAACCGTCCCGCCTCCTCCTTCGCGAGCATTACTGCTTCGCAGAAGGAGGTGACGGCTGCTTATGTCCTCTCGCTCCGTACCATGGCCTGAACCAGGGCCGGACGCGAGAGATCTCCGCCGCCGATCGCCTCCACGAGGACATGGCGGTGCTCTGCCCAAGCCGGGCAGACCTTCACCGCATGCTCCACCGTGTCCTCCGGGCGATCCACACAGTGGTGACACCCGGGCGTTTCCTCCCGCCTTATCCGACACAGGAACCTCCCGAAGCTGCCGTGTCCAGTAAGAACCTGCGTCAGGCGGAAGGAGAGGACGCCGTGGCGGCACGAAACTTGTTTGCTTACGTTCCGTTTCAACTAGTCTTTTTATTCAACTCTAGGCAATTAAAATTACTCTGAAAAGTAACGTAAAAGTAACGTTTTCAGCCGTGTAACGTAAATGTAAAGGGGTTCAAAAAGTAACGCAAAACGTTACAAAAGTTACGTTCTGGCAACTTGTTTACTTGTGTGTGAAATCACTAGTGTCATGTGACCAGCGCCATTACAGAAACATCTTTTTTGCCGCGGTTTTGGGAATTTAAACTTGATTTTTATTGTTAATACAGTAGATCTCCCAGAAATATCAATGTGGTGTGCTTATAACGTAACAAAAAAAAATAAAATTTATAATGATTTTTCAAAATTAGTCAAATAGCCTAGCATAGCAAAAATAAAAGATAATTCTGTATACCATCATGGCCGGCCGACAGCGTTTTCATTACGGAAAAAAAACTAAAGGCATCACGATTCATTCTTATTTTTATGTAGAAAGAATCTTTTCGTAATTTAAAAGCGAATAGTCTTGAAATAAAAATAATAATGTATACAAGTACATATATAAAAACGCAGGGGAAAGAATCATAGGACATCAAAAATTAAGTCCACATTGCCGTCAATTAGAGAAGTGCCCAAAAGGCTGGCAGCATTGACACGTTGTATGGCAATGCTGATTCTTTAGCCAGGCCTTTGGTCACGTCAAATGTCGACTAATCGCTTGGTGAAATGTCTCGAAAAATTAAATTATAGTACACATACAAAACACACATACGCCTTGTATCATCATAATAGATTAGTGATAAATGATCCAGAATTAACATCTCTGAAGTTCTTCAGTCAGGAAGATCATCCTCGAGTTGGTTTTCAATTCTGATAAGGTTATTTTTGTCGTACGCCTCCAGTCTTCAAGAAAAAAAGTACTTAGCAGTCAACAAACACAAAATAACCTATAAAATAAAAACATTCATCATTTTATTGACTTTTCTACTACAACTCCTTTTTTACCAGTGGTGGAAACTTCCCCTGTTCTTAGCTTAGCTAGAGTTCTTAGCGCATCCATAATTATCTAGTTTTCGTATATTTTGTGATCGACACAAAAGTGAAAACAATGGTGGTAAAACCACAAAACAATTACGGTTTGTAGACGGCCACTGTGCTGCCACGACGAGCTTTCAGTTTTTAACTCCATTGCTACATCACATTCAATTTACATTCATAAAATATTCAAGGTTGTGTTCTCATCATTTTAGAGCTGAAAACAATAAGAATGACGGATTTTTTACAAATCAGATTATAAACCACAATATTTTTAGTGCTATTTAGTTTTAAAAGATATTATTTTAACCCGCACGCTTTTGACTGTTTGCTTTGGGTTTAGGTTAGGTTACCTAGATACCTCTAGGTATCGTCATCTGCTGTCTCATGTTTGTGTAAGGTTCTGTGTAAAGGCATTTTAATATATCAAAATGACTAATTCTATGTTAAAGACCTTTAGAAAAAAAGTGTCAAATACAGTCCGGCCGTCGAGAGAATGCATTCTTGACAACTGTCAGTTTCATACTAGCGATTAGCTTAGTGTTTTCTGAATTTGGTCCATAATACAAAAAAATGTCCAACTGACAGGTGTCAGGAACGCATTCTCTTGGCCGGACTGTAGCTATGCTCTGATTTTTACACTCGGAGACTAAATTGACAGGTGCAAATGTCAAACTCCATATTGAAAAACCAAAGCACAATAATTTGAAATCTCATATTAGTCTCTGGGATTAAAAAACGAACTTTAGTTGACAATCTCCCCTCTGATGCCAGATTGATCGTCTAAGGATCCTAAGCGTCAGCGCGATTTGTAAATGCCCAAGCAGTTTTGTGCTGATATTGGGCCATGGTGCGTATACTGCAGCAAGTTTAACTGGCCCTGTGGATTTTATTGAAACTTATTTTTTGAACAACCACACCGTCACGTCACCGGGATGCGCAAGGCTTGCTGCACATGGCGAGCGTGTACAACTAGATGTATGAATGAAAACGAAACAAAAGGAGTATGTAAGGATCATAGCAGGTGGCGTTCTATTAGAAGTTCATCGCAGACAGACAACGAAATACTCGAGCATGTTTTCTGCTGTGAAGTTTTGATTGAAGATTGTGTTGTGTTTTAGACAATTGGAGAGGAAGAGGTGTGGGCTAGGAAAACGGAAGAGGCAAAAACTGTGTGGGAAGAGGAAAGGATTATGATAGTACACTGCTACGATCCTTAACTGCTAACTATTTTTTGGCGCTCGAATTACGTTGACAGGCGAATAGGACGCTTAGGATGTTTAGCTGCGGGTACGGGCCACTGTATTGATCTCGCGGGATAGGGAAAACGCCACCCCGTGACCCCCTGCCACGCCTCCTGACGGGGGAAATTACTTGCTTTGCTTGCACTCGCTCGCTCCTCACCTCGCGGCAGCATCGTTATTCGTCAGGCGTTACCAGTCACTCACTCGCCAGTTCAAGATTCATTCGTTTGTATGTCACAGTGAAGCGGTACAAAATATTTTTTTGAGGTGTTGGGACATTCCATCATTTTGTAAGGGACATTTGAAATGCCTATGGTATGTCCTACCCAACACTAGAGTAAAAGGTAACACGAATTATTTGGGAGCAGTGATGCCAGATTACTAGACTATGCGATTTGGGCTATCT
Source organism: Atethmia centrago (assembly GCA_905333075.3). NCBI lineage: Eukaryota > Metazoa > Arthropoda > Insecta > Lepidoptera > Noctuidae > Atethmia > Atethmia centrago. The sequence goes on from HG995368.1 coordinate 20,232,616, forward strand.
CAGATAGAATAATTGGTGATTTTAGGCTTCATCCAGATTATCTGGAGATCGATGAAAATGTCCGGAACTACAAAAGCTTTAAACGGAACTCACCATTTTTTAACGTCGCGTCAATCAGAATTATCAAAAAAAGTAAATATTTAACTTTTAGTGTTGAATTACGTCAGGAACACATTTATGGACTTTAGTTTACGTAAAAAAAAAAAAATACTATTGGATTCAAATACACAGGTATATGGTAGATTTTGTGTGCTGAGATAAATATTCAGTTTTTAAAAGTAAGTATGTTTGGCAAGAAAGTCCTGAAACGGAACTAAAATATTTAATCATTGGCAACACTAACTCTGCGTCGTCAAGTAAGGTAAGGTACATATTCTGTCATTTCTTGTATTCGGTGACTGTTTCTCGTATTTAATTTTATTTATTTGCGTTATTGTGGTGATACTGGTGACCCGTTGTGTTCATAATGAACAGATCTGTTATTCACAGCTCCGCCAGAGCGATAATTTATAAAGTGTACGTGAGATGTTTGGCGGAACTAGATGCCGGACAAATTTTATCCGATCTCAACGATGTGTATAAAAAAACCGATGAAATGACAGGTAAAATTATATTTTATACATGTAATCAGATGTAATGTGTGTATTTCAAGGAGCAATATCTAGTATAAACCTTTTATACAATTATTGAAATGTACGTTAACGAATTTGAGGTTATGTTTACAAAACACATTAGGAATGCAGCGCGTTCGTATAATTTTGATACTTTTACTACTAACACTGCGATCTAAACCCCATTGAATTGATATGGGGTCTAGTAAAACATAAAATTGCCTCACATAATGTAGGATCAATTGACATCAAGGTATTTTGATATAATTATTTAATTTTTAATTCATTGTAAATAATTGCAAATGTTCAGTGGTTTTTATTTTATTTTTCTAGGCAGTGGCTGAACAAGCATTTCAGAGCATTTCATTTGACGACTGGAAACATTCATGTCAACATGTCATGAAAATAGAAAAAAGTTATTTTCGAAGGGGGCAAACTCTGTATTGAAAAAAATATCATAAACCTACAATATGAGAAAGTAGCAGTAATGACACATCTGAAGATAGCCAGAGCAGAGTTTTGGTGAAAGCTCACACCAAAACATGGATGAAGACTTTTCGGGCGTGGAATACTTAGAGGAAAACATTTTTGATTCTGACTATTTTTTTTAGTCTTTGTTTAGAACACCAACTATGGAACATTTTGCCTGTGGTTAGAGAAGAACTTGGATTTGTGGGACACAGTCACACAATAGTAAAGCTTCCAACTTGTCACTGTAATCTAAACCCTATTGAATTGATCTGGGGTCTTGTAAAACATAAAATGGTCTCACATAATGTGGGATTAGTTTCAAGGTATTTTGAAATACCTAATAATTTTATTTTTAATTCGTTAAAATAACTGCAAATGTTATCGTTCTAGGCAGTGGCTGAACAAGTGTTTCAGAGCTTTTCTTTTTTTCATAAAAACTGCCAATATTCACATTAATTGTCAAAAAAAACTAAGTATCAAAACCGTTTTCGTCGTACTATATAGGGTTACAACATGCACGATAGTAGCGCCACCATTATTTTCACGACTTTTTGGCCAAACACATTCTCTTATCTGTTAAAAAAATGTGTGTTAAATTAAATTAAAACTAAGTTAAATTTAATTAGTAATTATAAGTGTTTTCTTGACTTTTGTACACATTAATTATATAATTTTATAACTACCCTCGAATAAATGTTGCGGAAAGTAAACAAAGTAAGATTTCCGTTATTTATGTTTTGGGACGTGATATCTAAATATCAATATGTTTTATTTATTTATTTATTTATTTAACCGTTTATGTACACACATATAAACAGACAAGAAGAAAGGAACAGAAAAATACGTACAAAGGTGATGCTTATTTCTAATGAAATAAGCATCACCTTTTTCTGTTGTTTACTAACTATACTTAATGCGAATCGGATATCGGTGATTTTTTTGGTGTTGCATAGTGTAATTCGGCGAAAATAAGCAATTAGAGAAAAAAAAATTGGGCGACTAGGCTACTTGGGTCAAAATATTTAGCGACTTGGAACGCGCCCCTTCTGGCAACACTGTCGTGTTCACTGTCAAACAAAAATATTAATCAATTTCCAGAGCAATCTAATAATACACTATGTTCCAGAGTTTGATTGTGTTATAATACGTGATACTTGTTGTTTATTGTGCACTCCTTTTGATTGAGGCCCGTTGGCCGGTTATGCGGCGTCTGACTCTATCCTCTTGATTGATACAGTTTACTTCTGTCCATTGATCCAGTCTATAGAGTGTGGTCGTAACCTTGTCAAACCTTGTAATTAGTTTAGTATTAGTACCTAGTGCTGACTTAGTTTGCTACTTCTACGTAAAGTGGAATCATTGAAGACAATGTTGTGCTTCACGTTTTGTATTCAAAGAATTTTGGCTGTGCATGTTGTTTTTCTCAAATGATTGGTTGTAATTGGGCCGTTTTTGGTTTTCTTTATTGATTCGCCACACATTGTAGGCTGTGTCATCGTGGTACTCTTGTCTGAACTAAAACAGAATTTAAAAAAACTCACGAAGAAAGTAGTTAATTAGACGAGGATCTGACATTACGTCAGTCAAAGGCTTCACAATGCTATTGAAAATTCTCAGTTAACCAATTGCTCACCGCTTTTTTTACTGGCTTAAAATAGGGCTGATGAATGAAATAAAAATTGTACACAAAACTTCAGCATAGTTGCAGTTTTTGCTTTTTTTATTATATAGGGCAGAGCGGGGTCACTTAATCAGGATTTTGTTCAAATCAGCATATGGTCCATTGTTGAGCACAACACACGAAACGCTCTGCTGATCCTACAACCTGAGGCTGTGCTGTGCTGGGGGAGTTACACTCTGATAGGAGGGGGTATCGTGTTCTCCCAAGGGGTGCGAATTAAACCAGCAAAAATGTAGTTAACACTTGAGGGGTATAAAAGCAAAAACGCCTCTGTCCACGTTATTTGGTATGGAGAAAAACGCACTTTAACATCTAGGTAATATGGACACCTTATTTTTTCTAAAACTTAGTTTGAAAACATGCATTGATTCTTTGCAGTGAAAAAGAAAGAAGGAATTGGTAAATAAATGCTGAAATCACCTATATATTATAAAAGTTTGACGGACAATGGCGCGTTTGCTTCTCAAAAATGGAATGTGTCGTATTTGCAACTCAACGGCAAGGACTATGTCAAGTTTGCACCTCACGAGTCAGCCATTTTGTTGGATTGACAGTAGGGTGTACCTAATATGAGCAATCAAAATAAATAGTGTTATGACATTTAATAAAAAAATATAATGTACAACTTTATCTATAGGTACACTTATTGATACCGACGGGATGTTAAAAAAAGTAAGAAAAACATTTTGGAACAAAGATAACCAACGGAGCGTGTTATTTTAAAGGTGGCCCTAAAAATCATAACATTAGTAGGGGAAGATGGGGTGGTTTCGTACAATTTTTACTCTGAGCCTTGTAAAAAAAAAACTAATAGTAATTTCAAATAATCACGACGCTGGTACATAACATAGGTATCTCGCTACAATAATGGTGAACATCAATATTGATTCAATGCAAGACATCTGAGCAAAGGCAGTTTTTCCAAAAGATGGGAAATGTATGAATGCACCCCACTTGTGGGGTAGCTTCGTTTAAAGGGTAGGGCACATTCGTACATGGTAGGGAGCCTTCGTACGCAGTAATAAAAAAAGAGATTTATACAATAATATATACCTTTATTAAAATATATACTAAATAACAACATTATTACTTAAAAATACCTCTAATTGAGATCAAACAACTTAAAAATACCTCTAATTGAGATCAAAATTAACAGTCTTATTGAATCAGCATATAAATCTACGTGTCTTTTATAATTATTTATATTATTTTTATTATCTTTTATATTATGAGTGTATCGAGCTCTCTCCCTCCTGATTCCGGGCTTGTTTCAAGTAGCGGTCTCTAATATCGTAATGCTATTACTAAGAGCTATATTTAATACTCAGACACATAGTGCGCCAAATGTGCACTTTCTGGGATAAAAGGAAATGAAAATTTAAAAAAAAAAACGTTTTTTTCCCATTTGTATTTACTTTAAACCGCAGACAGACTTATTAAGAGGTCTATAAATATATTATATATATACAGAAATATATATTAACAAAAATATTCACAAGAACTGATGAGAGTATGACTTTTAAGTAAGTTGATAATAAATTACCTAGTTTCATTAAAAGTACAATAAATAATTAAGATGTAAGCTCTAATTTACTAAGTTACACATTTTAAAACAATAACATCATTTAATTATCTTCGTCATCATCATCATCATCAATTAATTCAAATTCAGAATCGATGTCCGCTAAATCATTTATGTTAACAAATTCGATATCACTTTTCTCAGAATCCGTAAGCTCATAAAATTCCTTAAAAGAAGATTTTTTTACAAACTTATTTCCTTTTGGACGGATACTTGTAACAAGTGGATCAGAAGACAGTAAAAGATTGTGCATAATATCTTCATTGCATGAGATACTGCTATGCTTTCGAGAATGCCCCTCTCTATATTTTCTAAAATCTTTATTTCTAGCCTCAGATGCCTCTTCGGATAGAAAACCAATGGGCACAATTGACATGTTCTGAACTATGTCTGGCCCATGCATTAAAATTTTATGAAGTGAAGAAGGCATATAATACCATGGGTATAACTCCACGTAAAGCTTAGCAGTATCAAAGCAGAACTCTCGGAATTTAGTTACGTTGATCTTCTCTCCTGATGAAATACACTGCAAGATCACACAGATTTTTCTTAAAAGCATAGCATCTATTCCGGTCAGTTCAGCAGATTTAGTGTAGTTTTCAAAAAATCTCCTTGCCGAGTTGCCATTGTTGGTGGATCCACTGCCTTGTTTCACAACATCGAGAAGTAAGCCCGTTTCTCTTCTTACAGCCTCTTGAACTCTTTTCTTCCTGTCATCAACTTGCCTTTTTGCTATATCACCCCTTACTTGCCATGATTTTATGTCTAATTTGTAGGAAATGTGTAATAAGCATTCCATTGAGCGAATCCAAGCGTGAAGGGTGCTTAAGCTATATTTATACATGTCCTCGTTTGCGTGTTTATCTTTGATTAACTCTAAATTATTCATTTCTTTAGGACAAGCCTTGCATATGTCACACACTGAAGCTGCTGTATTGGATATAATGGAATGAATTTTACCATCAATCATTGTCAACAGCAGTTGGTGTTTGACACTAATTCCATCAGTGATGGTGGATGGAGTTAAGGCTTCAATCTCTGCTTCGATTTCAGCCATCTCTCTCTGCACATTTTCTTTGGTTTCCTTTATAAACTTAAACAATATTGGCCGGCAAAATGAAGTGGAAGATGGTCGCTCGTTTTCCCAAATTGTTACACCTTTTGAGACGAGCCGCAGTGGTACAAGACTAATCATAAAATTACTAGCAAGATCGATTTGCTCATCTTCACTCGTCCTTTGATGATAAATGCTTTGGCTAGATGATCCGTCAAAACCCCATTTGCTGGTCAATACGAGCTGTTGATTGGGATCAACAGGGGTTTCTAACGACCTAATAAGTCTTCTTGAGGTTAAATCCACCAAGGCTTGTAATTTGATTTTTGCAGAGCTCTCTGTAACTGTGAGATCTTCTTTGGCCGGATAGCACTTAATTTTTTCTTTAACCAACATGTAGTAACTCGGGTATTGAAGAGCTCCTTCTTGAGTGTTGAAATCCCGAAGAGTGTTATAGCGCCATTTCGATAAGTTCATCGATACATAAAGAGCCAATGCCTTCAAAGGGGATATTTCCCGTACCTGAATTGATTTACCTTCAATGAAGGCTTTGATTTTTGAGGCCTCTTCTGGATTCTCCGTCAAGTATTTCATAACATAAGCTGTATCGCTTTGTCCTGCCTTTTGAAGCGCCCTTTCGGCCGAAAACATAATTTCAGCGCTGCTACTGCTGCATGAAAGACTATCTTCAGTGCGTCTTCTTTTTTGCCGGTTACTAAGGTCCTCAAAAGATTTACGAGGACTAGGATGTGTACAAGTTGAAGCATCAGATTTAGCAGGAGAAATTATGGGCTCGATGACGTCACTTATATTTTCTGTAGAAGGTTCCATATTTTCATTCTGTAATTCCGGCCATTGAATTGCAGCCTGTAGCCAAATCTCATGTTTCTTCCGAAACTTATCTGTGCTTCTTCCAGACTGTGTCCATTTTGCATAAATGCGGTAGCAAAATCGAGGACACCAGTCTTTTAAACTTGTTTCAGCACTTTCACATAACTGAACACAACTGTTATCTTTTAAAACACTGAACAAATAGTTAAAGTCGCGTAAATCTTTATGTGCGCGTGCGCATAAAGCAACGTGAATATCAAGATTTGTATTAAAATTTGGAAAATACATTGCGAGATTAGCTTGGATACAACGAGGTGTAAATCAACACTGATTTTAAAGTTACTAATAGTGACCTATTTATATAAAATCCAGGTATCACAGGTATCCTTTGTTAAATATTGCAAGGTAATTAGTTATTGTGATAATTAGTAAATGATGCATGCTAAATTAGTGTATTAAGAGCCATTTAGTAATTAAATAATAGCAATGTTCTTATCAGTAATCATTAGTGCATCAGTTTTATATGTAAACCTTAAGTCCCTAATTATATATCCTAATTAGCTTATATCTTCTCTAATTGGCTGCTCAGAAATGTTATTGTAATAAGGTAAACCTTTAGAAAAACGGTTTTAATCAACAAAATAAACAAAAAATAAAAAAATTGTGTTATAAAATAAACATCACTCTTTATCCCAGAAAGTGCACATTTGGCGCACTATGTGTCTTAGTATTAAATATAGCTCTTAGTATTAGCATTATGATATTAGAGACCGCTACTTGAAACAAGCCCGGAATCAGGAGGGAGAGAGCTCGATACACTCATTTTCATAGTAAAATTTCACATTTTCTCAAATTACTCCCGAAATATGGGAGTTATGAAGAAATTCATCACCACAAGTTATGAAGGCATTAAGTAATCGAATAAGATGGCATCATTAGTTTGGCATAATTTTACTCTTTTTTTTCGGACATGTCTACGTCCAACCGCTCCCATACATTCGTTCCACTGTGCGTCAATCAGAATTATCAAAAAAAGTAAATATTTAACTTTTAGTGTTGAATTACGTCAGGAACACATTTATGGACTTTAGTTTACGTAAAAAAAAAAAAATACTATTGGATTCAAATACACAGGTATATGGTAGATTTTGTGTGCTGAGATAAATATTCAGTTTTTAAAAGTAAGTATGTTTGGCAAGAAAGTCCTGAAACGGAACTAAAATATTTAATCATTGGCAACACTAACTCTGCGTCGTCAAGTAAGGTAAGGTACATATTCTGTCATTTCTTGTATTCGGTGACTGTTTCTCGTATTTAATTTTATTTATTTGCGTTATTGTGGTGATACTGGTGACCCGTTGTGTTCATAATGAACAGATCTGTTATTCACAGCTCCGCCAGAGCGATAATTTATAAAGTGTACGTGAGATGTTTGGCGGAACTAGATGCCGGACAAATTTTATCCGATCTCAACGATGTGTATAAAAAAACCGATGAAATGACAGGTAAAATTATATTTTATACATGTAATCAGATGTAATGTGTGTATTTCAAGGAGCAATATCTAGTATAAACCTTTTATACAATTATTGAAATGTACGTTAACCCACTCAATGCCACCAGATTTTTTTTTCTTTTCATTATTATCCACTTATTTTTTTTTTGTTATTGGGTTTGAAATAAATATAACTATTTATATAAATATTCAAATATTAAGAAAAAAACTCAAAATACAGAAAAAAACCGTAAACTCAAATGTTGCGTTGGTGGCACACAGATATTTTTTTTTTTGGGCAGAGCCGGCAACGCAAGCCTTGCGTTGGTACAATGGATGATGTTATGCAATCACATGCGTAACTAGCAAAATACTAATGACTGAAAATCTGCAATGAAAATGTGTTTATGAAAAAGTACTTAAATAAAAATTCTACTTATAAAAAATGTTTTATTAATTAATAATTGTGATACAATTTAAAGCAATTCGTAATGCAAAGACCAGGCTGCTCATCACAATCGGGACAGTAATAAGGGGTGTCTTTACGTTTTTTTTCTGTTTCCCAACATACTTTACATCTTCGGCGCATTGACTTTCCCTTCCGAGGACAAGGTTGTATTACATGGACTTTAGAAAAAGTGCGAAAATTAGTAATATTGACATCTGGAACTAAACTCTCGATCACTGACAATCGGAAATCATAAAAAGGCTTCTTAGTACCTGATAGTAGGTTGTAAATGGTGAAAGAATTATACAGCATTTGTTGTAGAATATGAATTCCCAACTTTTTATACCACCTGACAGTCTTATGCTCACAGCTGTAATATGATAACATTTGATCCTGATGATCAACTCCGCCCATATTTTTATTATAATTTATCACTATATTTGGTTTTATTATTTCCGTGTTGCGACGTGTTGTAGTTGGCATCATTTGTGCATCGTATTCTGATGAAATTACAAGAACATCACGATTGTCTCGCCATTTCATTACGCAGATACCTTTTTTATTATATTGAGCAATATACTCACCCTTTTTTAGCCTTTTGGTAACTACTTCTTTAGGGTTTTTTTTTCGATTTTGTCTTAGGGTGCCCGTACAATAAGTTTTTTGCGACAAAAGGTTTTCTGCTAACTCAACTGAGTTATAAAAATTATCCATATACACAGAATAACCTTTGTTCACATAATCTTGTAATAAATTCAAAACGACTTTTGAAGAATGGTTAGTACCACCGACAGTCGTATCGCCTGCACCAGCATAAACTATTGTTTTTAGAATAATTCCGTGAACATCTGTCAGGACATATAGTTTTATACCATATTTATTGTGTTTGTTTTTAATATATTGCCGAAATATAAGACGTCCTCTCCATAACACTAGTGACTCGTCAATGCATAAATTATTAGATGGAAAATAAATTTCCTTCATCCGATTATTAAAATATGTAACGAGAAGCGAAATTTTTGCCAACCTATTGTCATCGACATTATTGTTTTCGAAGTGAAGGACTCTTAAAATAAGCAAGAATCTATTCCGGCTCATATGTTGGCGGAAAAATGTAAGATTGAATAATCGATTTTTTTTCCAATAATCTTGAATTCGGTTCAATTTTATGGTGCCCATATGGAATAAGAGTCCTAAGAAAACTTTAAATTCAGGCATAGTTATATCTTTCCAATATTTTATCCTACTTCCAGGAAAATTTTGCGCTAATATCCGAGACGCATTCTCATTGCTTTTTTCAACAATCATTTGAAGACATTCATTTGTCACTACAAGATTAAAATAATCAATTGGTTCTGAACCCTCAGGTTGAATTTTTAATCCAACAGAATTTCCTTCAAAATTAATTCTTCTAGTCTGTCTATAGTTATTTGACCATTCTTGATCTTCCTCAGTATTTCTAGGGACTAATTCGTCTTCACTTACAATTGATGTGTCGCTATCATTGTCAGAATTAATCATATTCTCAATGAAATCAGCATCAAAAATATCGTCATCATAATTATCATCAGGGTCTTCAAGAATTTGTAGTAGTTGTTCATCTGATATGGGTAAGTTTTCATTTTCAGATCTGTTTGAGAGATTTTCATGTTCTGAAGTGGTTCCAATGATGTCTGTTAATTCTTTTTCAATACTTGTTGTCTTTCTATTGGAAGTAGAAGCTGAACAAGATTTACCACCACGTGTCCTTACACGTTTGCATGGTCTCTCTTGGGTAATTGGTGGCTTTTCATCCTCTGAACTGGTCTCGATATCCGATATCAATGTTGTTTTAATATTTGAAATATTCTCTTTCGAAATACAGGGTGAACCAAACTTGCCACCACGTACTCTTACATGTCTGCGTGTTTTCTCTTGGTTGCCTTTTAACTCTGACAAAACTTGTTCATAACTAGACTGTCTAGAAGTATCAGAATCTCTTGTATCTAGCTTTAAAGAACAAGGCATTTTTTCTTTTTCGCCTATTTTAACCATCACAGATTTTCCAGCGTTTTCTCCTATATTGATTCCAGAATTTATTGGTTGTGGTAACGTACCACTTACGTTAAAAATAGTTCCCTGTGAATTATCTGATATAGGGTTATCATTTTCTACAATATCCATGACCATTAATTTAGGATTCATTATTTTATTTTGACTAATCCAACTTCGTAATGGGCCAGATGTTGATGTAAATTGCATTGCAGATTGCGCGAATTCTCTCAGAGTAGATTCTGATGTACATCTTTTTGTATGAAAAATAGGAATGGTTAATTCCAGTTTTTTTAAATGAGGCGAAGTGACATCCCTGAAATTAGTGAAGACATTTCTATTTTTTTTTAACCGTAATCTGAATAACAGTGTGTATAAATAATGTTGTATATTAAATACCTACCTTTTTGAACGCTGAATATTGTGAATTATAGATTCTGCATGGTCAGCATTGCAAGATTCTGTATGAGCCTCACATTCAAAATGTGTTGATAATACCTTTGCTCGTCTCCTGGTCCAATTTTGGTCAGTGGATCTGAAAATATCAAAACAACATCAAGAACAATCAAAACAAACATGCTAATAACTGTTTATTTAAAAGTACGTACATTGATGGCAAAAGTATATCCTCTTGTGATGAATTTAGAGATTCTATATTAGATGCTGGTTTGACATGTGTTGAAACAGATCTGACTCGTTTCCTGTAAAAGACATTTACTAAAGAAAATGAAACAAACATTTTTTGTTGCTTACTTGGAATAGGCGGAAGTAGGTACTTACTTATGAGAATGAAAAAATGTTTGAGACTGTGATGTGGAGGAATTATATGAATCAGACCTAAATTCAGATGTACTTTGAAATTGTGCTGACAAAGATCTTGCTCGTTTCGACCCCAATCTTTGACTAGAACCACAAGCTGTAGTGTTTGAAACCTGTCTGTAATAACCATATATATATATATTTATATGTACAATTAACTTTAAACCAATTTCAAAATTATATAGTTTAACTTAGAGGTTTTACCTACCTCTAAGTTAAACTTTACAATTTTGACTTACCTATCTGAAGTGTTCAGGGAGCTGTTATCAGTCTCTATTTGATTAAGAGCTAAATTCACCAGCCTAGCACTGCGCTGTTTTTTGCCATCTGCCATTTTTCTCGATATTTATCTAAAAATAAGTAATAAAACATAACACATGAAATGTGCATTTTCATGACTTGCACTGCATCTATTAAGTATTATTTATTATATTTTTGTAGTAGGTAGTCAACATTACAAATAAAACCAAGCTACAGAAGTTTGTTGCTCAACTGATTACTAATTACACTACTTCTCTTAAGTAGACACAAATAATAATCAGAAGTATTACAAACTAATGAAAATGTTAGCATAATACCATCCCACCAATTATTGTTCGTGTGTGCCATTCAACGCACCATTTGCGTTGAAATTTAAATATTATCGTTATTATCGGAATCTGATTATAAATCTATAATCTACAGAAATAATGAATGATAATAAGCACTTACCTTTCGATTTTATATAATTAATCACTGTTTTAACATGAATAAACATACAATTTACGACGAAAATCACAGCACTTACACCACTTGAAAAAAGACCATCGAAAATGTCACTTTCTGTTTTGAAAATAACAAACCATCAAATTTGACAGTTAGCAGTGACGTTTGTCTATGGTTTTTCGATAAAAGTATTCGTATATTTCTGAACGCATTCACAAAAAATATTAAGTTAGTTTATGATACACACAACGCATATGGTGCGTTGGTGGCAACCACCAAGAAGTGCGCGGAACGCAAGGGGTGCGTTGCCGGAGGCGAATGGGTTAACGAATTTGAGGTTATGTTTACAAAACACATTAGGAATGCAGCGCGTTCGTATAATTTTGATACTTTTACTACTAACACTGCGATCTAAACCCCATTGAATTGATATGGGGTCTAGTAAAACATAAAATTGCCTCACATAATGTAGGATCAATTGACATCAAGGTATTTTGATATAATTATTTAATTTTTAATTCATTGTAAATAATTGCAAATGTTCAGTGGTTTTTATTTTATTTTTCTAGGCAGTGGCTGAACAAGCATTTCAGAGCATTTCATTTGACGACTGGAAACATTCATGTCAACATGTCATGAAAATAGAAAAAAGTTATTTTCGAAGGGGGCAAACTCTGTATTGAAAAAAATATCATAAACCTACAATATGAGAAAGTAGCAGTAATGACACATCTGAAGATAGCCAGAGCAGAGTTTTGGTGAAAGCTCACACCAAAACATGGATGAAGACTTTTCGGGCGTGGAATACTTAGAGGAAAACATTTTTGATTCTGACTATTTTTTTTAGTCTTTGTTTAGAACACCAACTATGGAACATTTTGCCTGTGGTTAGAGAAGAACTTGGATTTGTGGGACACAGTCACACAATAGTAAAGCTTCCAACTTGTCACTGTAATCTAAACCCTATTGAATTGATCTGGGGTCTTGTAAAACATAAAATGGTCTCACATAATGTGGGATTAGTTTCAAGGTATTTTGAAATACCTAATAATTTTATTTTTAATTCGTTAAAATAACTGCAAATGTTATCGTTCTAGGCAGTGGCTGAACAAGTGTTTCAGAGCTTTTCTTTTTTTCATAAAAACTGCCAATATTCACATTAATTGTCAAAAAAAACTAAGTATCAAAACCGTTTTCGTCGTACTATATAGGGTTACAACATGCACGATAGTAGCGCCACCATTATTTTCACGACTTTTTGGCCAAACACATTCTCTTATCTGTTAAAAAAATGTGTGTTAAATTAAATTAAAACTAAGTTAAATTTAATTAGTAATTATAAGTGTTTTCTTGACTTTTGTACACATTAATTATATAATTTTATAACTACCCTCGAATAAATGTTGCGGAAAGTAAACAAAGTAAGATTTCCGTTATTTATGTTTTGGGACGTGATATCTAAATATCAATATGTTTTATTTATTTATTTATTTATTTAACCGTTTATGTACACACATATAAACAGACAAGAAGAAAGGAACAGAAAAATACGTACAAAGGTGATGCTTATTTCTAATGAAATAAGCATCACCTTTTTCTGTTGTTTACTAACTATACTTAATGCGAATCGGATATCGGTGATTTTTTTGGTGTTGCATAGTGTAATTCGGCGAAAATAAGCAATTAGAGAAAAAAAAATTGGGCGACTAGGCTACTTGGGTCAAAATATTTAGCGACTTGGAACGCGCCCCTTCTGGCAACACTGTCGTGTTCACTGTCAAACAAAAATATTAATCAATTTCCAGAGCAATCTAATAATACACTATGTTCCAGAGTTTGATTGTGTTATAATACGTGATACTTGTTGTTTATTGTGCACTCCTTTTGATTGAGGCCCGTTGGCCGGTTATGCGGCGTCTGACTCTATCCTCTTGATTGATACAGTTTACTTCTGTCCATTGATCCAGTCTATAGAGTGTGGTCGTAACCTTGTCAAACCTTGTAATTAGTTTAGTATTAGTACCTAGTGCTGACTTAGTTTGCTACTTCTACGTAAAGTGGAATCATTGAAGACAATGTTGTGCTTCACGTTTTGTATTCAAAGAATTTTGGCTGTGCATGTTGTTTTTCTCAAATGATTGGTTGTAATTGGGCCGTTTTTGGTTTTCTTTATTGATTCGCCACACATTGTAGGCTGTGTCATCGTGGTACTCTTGTCTGAACTAAAACAGAATTTAAAAAAACTCACGAAGAAAGTAGTTAATTAGACGAGGATCTGACATTACGTCAGTCAAAGGCTTCACAATGCTATTGAAAATTCTCAGTTAACCAATTGCTCACCGCTTTTTTTACTGGCTTAAAATAGGGCTGATGAATGAAATAAAAATTGTACACAAAACTTCAGCATAGTTGCAGTTTTTGCTTTTTTTATTATATAGGGCAGAGCGGGGTCACTTAATCAGGATTTTGTTCAAATCAGCATATGGTCCATTGTTGAGCACAACACACGAAACGCTCTGCTGATCCTACAACCTGAGGCTGTGCTGTGCTGGGGGAGTTACACTCTGATAGGAGGGGGTATCGTGTTCTCCCAAGGGGTGCGAATTAAACCAGCAAAAATGTAGTTAACACTTGAGGGGTATAAAAGCAAAAACGCCTCTGTCCACGTTATTTGGTATGGAGAAAAACGCACTTTAACATCTAGGTAATATGGACACCTTATTTTTTCTAAAACTTAGTTTGAAAACATGCATTGATTCTTTGCAGTGAAAAAGAAAGAAGGAATTGGTAAATAAATGCTGAAATCACCTATATATTATAAAAGTTTGACGGACAATGGCGCGTTTGCTTCTCAAAAATGGAATGTGTCGTATTTGCAACTCAACGGCAAGGACTATGTCAAGTTTGCACCTCACGAGTCAGCCATTTTGTTGGATTGACAGTAGGGTGTACCTAATATGAGCAATCAAAATAAATAGTGTTATGACATTTAATAAAAAAATATAATGTACAACTTTATCTATAGGTACACTTATTGATACCGACGGGATGTTAAAAAAAGTAAGAAAAACATTTTGGAACAAAGATAACCAACGGAGCGTGTTATTTTAAAGGTGGCCCTAAAAATCATAACATTAGTAGGGGAAGATGGGGTGGTTTCGTACAATTTTTACTCTGAGCCTTGTAAAAAAAAAACTAATAGTAATTTCAAATAATCACGACGCTGGTACATAACATAGGTATCTCGCTACAATAATGGTGAACATCAATATTGATTCAATGCAAGACATCTGAGCAAAGGCAGTTTTTCCAAAAGATGGGAAATGTATGAATGCACCCCACTTGTGGGGTAGCTTCGTTTAAAGGGTAGGGCACATTCGTACATGGTAGGGAGCCTTCGTACGCAGTAATAAAAAAAGAGATTTATACAATAATATATACCTTTATTAAAATATATACTAAATAACAACATTATTACTTAAAAATACCTCTAATTGAGATCAAACAACTTAAAAATACCTCTAATTGAGATCAAAATTAACAGTCTTATTGAATCAGCATATAAATCTACGTGTCTTTTATAATTATTTATATTATTTTTATTATCTTTTATATTATGAGTGTATCGAGCTCTCTCCCTCCTGATTCCGGGCTTGTTTCAAGTAGCGGTCTCTAATATCGTAATGCTATTACTAAGAGCTATATTTAATACTCAGACACATAGTGCGCCAAATGTGCACTTTCTGGGATAAAAGGAAATGAAAATTAAAAAAAAAAAACGTTTTTTTCCCATTTGTATTTACTTTAAACCGCAGACAGACTTATTAAGAGGTCTATAAATATATTATATATATACAGAAATATATATTAACAAAAATATTCACAAGAACTGATGAGAGTATGACTTTTAAGTAAGTTGATAATAAATTACCTAGTTTCATTAAAAGTACAATAAATAATTAAGATGTAAGCTCTAATTTACTAAGTTACACATTTTAAAACAATAACATCATTTAATTATCTTCGTCATCATCATCATCATCAATTAATTCAAATTCAGAATCGATGTCCGCTAAATCATTTATGTTAACAAATTCGATATCACTTTTCTCAGAATCCGTAAGCTCATAAAATTCCTTAAAAGAAGATTTTTTTACAAACTTATTTCCTTTTGGACGGATACTTGTAACAAGTGGATCAGAAGACAGTAAAAGATTGTGCATAATATCTTCATTGCATGAGATACTGCTATGCTTTCGAGAATGCCCCTCTCTATATTTTCTAAAATCTTTATTTCTAGCCTCAGATGCCTCTTCGGATAGAAAACCAATGGGCACAATTGACATGTTCTGAACTATGTCTGGCCCATGCATTAAAATTTTATGAAGTGAAGAAGGCATATAATACCATGGGTATAACTCCACGTAAAGCTTAGCAGTATCAAAGCAGAACTCTCGGAATTTAGTTACGTTGATCTTCTCTCCTGATGAAATACACTGCAAGATCACACAGATTTTTCTTAAAAGCATAGCATCTATTCCGGTCAGTTCAGCAGATTTAGTGTAGTTTTCAAAAAATCTCCTTGCCGAGTTGCCATTGTTGGTGGATCCACTGCCTTGTTTCACAACATCGAGAAGTAAGCCCGTTTCTCTTCTTACAGCCTCTTGAACTCTTTTCTTCCTGTCATCAACTTGCCTTTTTGCTATATCACCCCTTACTTGCCATGATTTTATGTCTAATTTGTAGGAAATGTGTAATAAGCATTCCATTGAGCGAATCCAAGCGTGAAGGGTGCTTAAGCTATATTTATACATGTCCTCGTTTGCGTGTTTATCTTTGATTAACTCTAAATTATTCATTTCTTTAGGACAAGCCTTGCATATGTCACACACTGAAGCTGCTGTATTGGATATAATGGAATGAATTTTACCATCAATCATTGTCAACAGCAATTGGTGTTTGACACTAATTCCATCAGTGATGGTGGATGGAGTTAAGGCTTCAATCTCTGCTTCGATTTCAGCCATCTCTCTCTGCACATTTTCTTTGGTTTCCTTTATAAACTTAAACAATATTGGCCGGCAAAATGAAGTGGAAGATGGTCGCTCGTTTTCCCAAATTGTTACACCTTTTGAGACGAGCCGCAGTGGTACAAGACTAATCATAAAATTACTAGCAAGATCGATTTGCTCATCTTCACTCGTCCTTTGATGATAAATGCTTTGGCTAGATGATCCGTCAAAACCCCATTTGCTGGTCAATACGAGCTGTTGATTGGGATCAACAGGGGTTTCTAACGACCTAATAAGTCTTCTTGAGGTTAAATCCACCAAGGCTTGTAATTTGATTTTTGCAGAGCTCTCTGTAACTGTGAGATCTTCTTTGGCCGGATAGCACTTAATTTTTTCTTTAACCAACATGTAGTAACTCGGGTATTGAAGAGCTCCTTCTTGAGTGTTGAAATCCCGAAGAGTGTTATAGCGCCATTTCGATAAGTTCATCGATACATAAAGAGCCAATGCCTTCAAAGGGGATATTTCCCGTACCTGAATTGATTTACCTTCAATGAAGGCTTTGATTTTTGAGGCCTCTTCTGGATTCTCCGTCAAGTATTTCATAACATAAGCTGTATCGCTTTGTCCTGCCTTTTGAAGCGCCCTTTCGGCCGAAAACATAATTTCAGCGCTGCTACTGCTGCATGAAAGACTATCTTCAGTGCGTCTTCTTTTTTGCCGGTTACTAAGGTCCTCAAAAGATTTACGAGGACTAGGATGTGTACAAGTTGAAGCATCAGATTTAGCAGGAGAAATTATGGGCTCGATGACGTCACTTATATTTTCTGTAGAAGGTTCCATATTTTCATTCTGTAATTCCGGCCATTGAATTGCAGCCTGTAGCCAAATCTCATGTTTCTTCCGAAACTTATCTGTGCTTCTTCCAGACTGTGTCCATTTTGCATAAATGCGGTAGCAAAATCGAGGACACCAGTCTTTTAAACTTGTTTCAGCACTTTCACATAACTGAACACAACTGTTATCTTTTAAAACACTGAACAAATAGTTAAAGTCGCGTAAATCTTTATGTGCGCGTGCGCATAAAGCAACGTGAATATCAAGATTTGTATTAAAATTTGGAAAATACATTGCGAGATTAGCTTGGATACAACGAGGTGTAAATCAACACTGATTTTAAAGTTACTAATAGTGACCTATTTATATAAAATCCAGGTATCCCAGGTATCCTTTGTTAAATATTGCAAGGTAATTAGTTATTGTGATAATTAGTAAATGATGCATGCTAAATTAGTGTATTAAGAGCCATTTAGTAATTAAATAATAGCAATGTTCTTATCAGTAATCATTAGTGCATCAGTTTTATATGTAAACCTTAAGTCCCTAATTATATATCCTAATTAGCTTATATCTTCTCTAATTGGCTGCTCAGAAATGTTATTGTAATAAGGTAAACCTTTAGAAAAACGGTTTTAATCAACAAAATAAACAAAAAATAAAAAAATTGTGTTATAAAATAAACATCACTCTTTATCCCAGAAAGTGCACATTTGGCGCACTATGTGTCTTAGTATTAAATATAGCTCTTAGTATTAGCATTATGATATTAGAGACCGCTACTTGAAACAAGCCCGGAATCAGGAGGGAGAGAGCTCGATACACTCATTTTCATAGTAAAATTTCACATTTTCTCAAATTACTCCCGAAATATGGGAGTTATGAAGAAATTCATCACCACAAGTTATGAAGGCATTAAGTAATCGAATAAGATGGCATCATTAGTTTGGCATAATTTTACTCTTTTTTTTCGGACATGTCTACGTCCAACCGCTCCCATACATTCGTTCCACTGTGCGTCAATCAGAATTATCAAAAAAAGTAAATATTTAACTTTTAGTGTTGAATTACGTCAGGAACACATTTATGGACTTTAGTTTACGTAAAAAAAAAAAAATACTATTGGATTCAAATACACAGGTATATGGTAGATTTTGTGTGCTGAGATAAATATTCAGTTTTTAAAAGTAAGTATGTTTGGCAAGAAAGTCCTGAAACGGAACTAAAATATTTAATCATTGGCAACACTAACTCTGCGTCGTCAAGTAAGGTAAGGTACATATTCTGTCATTTCTTGTATTCGGTGACTGTTTCTCGTATTTAATTTTATTTATTTGCGTTATTGTGGTGATACTGGTGACCCGTTGTGTTCATAATGAACAGATCTGTTATTCACAGCTCCGCCAGAGCGATAATTTATAAAGTGTACGTGAGATGTTTGGCGGAACTAGATGCCGGACAAATTTTATCCGATCTCAACGATGTGTATAAAAAAACCGATGAAATGACAGGTAAAATTATATTTTATACATGTAATCAGATGTAATGTGTGTATTTCAAGGAGCAATATCTAGTATAAACCTTTTATACAATTATTGAAATGTACGTTAACCCACTCAATGCCACCAGATTTTTTTTTCTTTTCATTATTATCCACTTATTTTTTTTTTGTTATTGGGTTTGAAATAAATATAACTATTTATATAAATATTCAAATATTAAGAAAAAAACTCAAAATACAGAAAAAAACCGTAAACTCAAATGTTGCGTTGGTGGCACACAGATATTTTTTTTTTTGGGCAGAGCCGGCAACGCAAGCCTTGCGTTGGTACAATGGATGATGTTATGCAATCACATGCGTAACTAGCAAAATACTAATGACTGAAAATCTGCAATGAAAATGTGTTTATGAAAAAGTACTTAAATAAAAATTCTACTTATAAAAAATGTTTTATTAATTAATAATTGTGATACAATTTAAAGCAATTCGTAATGCAAAGACCAGGCTGCTCATCACAATCGGGACAGTAATAAGGGGTGTCTTTACGTTTTTTTTCTGTTTCCCAACATACTTTACATCTTCGGCGCATTGACTTTCCCTTCCGAGGACAAGGTTGTATTACATGGACTTTAGAAAAAGTGCGAAAATTAGTAATATTGACATCTGGAACTAAACTCTCGATCACTGACAATCGGAAATCATAAAAAGGCTTCTTAGTACCTGATAGTAGGTTGTAAATGGTGAAAGAATTATACAGCATTTGTTGTAGAATATGAATTCCCAACTTTTTATACCACCTGACAGTCTTATGCTCACAGCTGTAATATGATAACATTTGATCCTGATGATCAACTCCGCCCATATTTTTATTATAATTTATCACTATATTTGGTTTTATTATTTCCGTGTTGCGACGTGTTGTAGTTGGCATCATTTGTGCATCGTATTCTGATGAAATTACAAGAACATCACGATTGTCTCGCCATTTCATTACGCAGATACCTTTTTTATTATATTGAGCAATATACTCACCCTTTTTTAGCCTTTTGGTAACTACTTCTTTAGGGTTTTTTTTTCGATTTTGTCTTAGGGTGCCCGTACAATAAGTTTTTTGCGACAAAAGGTTTTCTGCTAACTCAACTGAGTTATAAAAATTATCCATATACACAGAATAACCTTTGTTCACATAATCTTGTAATAAATTCAAAACGACTTTTGAAGAATGGTTAGTACCACCGACAGTCGTATCGCCTGCACCAGCATAAACTATTGTTTTTAGAATAATTCCGTGAACATCTGTCAGGACATATAGTTTTATACCATATTTATTGTGTTTGTTTTTAATATATTGCCGAAATATAAGACGTCCTCTCCATAACACTAGTGACTCGTCAATGCATAAATTATTAGATGGAAAATAAATTTCCTTCATCCGATTATTAAAATATGTAACGAGAAGCGAAATTTTTGCCAACCTATTGTCATCGACATTATTGTTTTCGAAGTGAAGGACTCTTAAAATAAGCAAGAATCTATTCCGGCTCATATGTTGGCGGAAAAATGTAAGATTGAATAATCGATTTTTTTTCCAATAATCTTGAATTCGGTTCAATTTTATGGTGCCCATATGGAATAAGAGTCCTAAGAAAACTTTAAATTCAGGCATAGTTATATCTTTCCAATATTTTATCCTACTTCCAGGAAAATTTTGCGCTAATATCCGAGACGCATTCTCATTGCTTTTTTCAACAATCATTTGAAGACATTCATTTGTCACTACAAGATTAAAATAATCAATTGGTTCTGAACCCTCAGGTTGAATTTTTAATCCAACAGAATTTCCTTCAAAATTAATTCTTCTAGTCTGTCTATAGTTATTTGACCATTCTTGATCTTCCTCAGTATTTCTAGGGACTAATTCGTCTTCACTTACAATTGATGTGTCGCTATCATTGTCAGAATTAATCATATTCTCAATGAAATCAGCATCAAAAATATCGTCATCATAATTATCATCAGGGTCTTCAAGAATTTGTAGTAGTTGTTCATCTGATATGGGTAAGTTTTCATTTTCAGATCTGTTTGAGAGATTTTCATGTTCTGAAGTGGTTCCAATGATGTCTGTTAATTCTTTTTCAATACTTGTTGTCTTTCTATTGGAAGTAGAAGCTGAACAAGATTTACCACCACGTGTCCTTACACGTTTGCATGGTCTCTCTTGGGTAATTGGTGGCTTTTCATCCTCTGAACTGGTCTCGATATCCGATATCAATGTTGTTTTAATATTTGAAATATTCTCTTTCGAAATACAGGGTGAACCAAACTTGCCACCACGTACTCTTACATGTCTGCGTGTTTTCTCTTGGTTGCCTTTTAACTCTGACAAAACTTGTTCATAACTAGACTGTCTAGAAGTATCAGAATCTCTTGTATCTAGCTTTAAAGAACAAGGCATTTTTTCTTTTTCGCCTATTTTAACCATCACAGATTTTCCAGCGTTTTCTCCTATATTGATTCCAGAATTTATTGGTTGTGGTAACGTACCACTTACGTTAAAAATAGTTCCCTGTGAATTATCTGATATAGGGTTATCATTTTCTACAATATCCATGACCATTAATTTAGGATTCATTATTTTATTTTGACTAATCCAACTTCGTAATGGGCCAGATGTTGATGTAAATTGCATTGCAGATTGCGCGAATTCTCTCAGAGTAGATTCTGATGTACATCTTTTTGTATGAAAAATAGGAATGGTTAATTCCAGTTTTTTTAAATGAGGCGAAGTGACATCCCTGAAATTAGTGAAGACATTTCTATTTTTTTTTAACCGTAATCTGAATAACAGTGTGTATAAATAATGTTGTATATTAAATACCTACCTTTTTGAACGCTGAATATTGTGAATTATAGATTCTGCATGGTCAGCATTGCAAGATTCTGTATGAGCCTCACATTCAAAATGTGTTGATAATACCTTTGCTCGTCTCCTGGTCCAATTTTGGTCAGTGGATCTGAAAATATCAAAACAACATCAAGAACAATCAAAACAAACATGCTAATAACTGTTTATTTAAAAGTACGTACATTGATGGCAAAAGTATATCCTCTTGTGATGAATTTAGAGATTCTATATTAGATGCTGGTTTGACATGTGTTGAAACAGATCTGACTCGTTTCCTGTAAAAGACATTTACTAAAGAAAATGAAACAAACATTTTTTGTTGCTTACTTGGAATAGGCGGAAGTAGGTACTTACTTATGAGAATGAAAAAATGTTTGAGACTGTGATGTGGAGGAATTATATGAATCAGACCTAAATTCAGATGTACTTTGAAATTGTGCTGACAAAGATCTTGCTCGTTTCGACCCCAATCTTTGACTAGAACCACAAGCTGTAGTGTTTGAAACCTGTCTGTAATAACCATATATATATATATATATATATGTACAATTAACTTCAAACCAATTTCAAAATTATATAGTTTAACTTAGAGGTTTTACCTACCTCTAAGTTAAACTTTACAATTTTGACTTACCTATCTGAAGTGTTCAGGGAGCTGTTATCAGTCTCTATTTGATTAAGAGCTAAATTCACCAGCCTAGCACTGCGCTGTTTTTTGCCATCTGCCATTTTTCTCGATATTTATCTAAAAATAAGTAATAAAACATAACACATGAAATGTGCATTTTCATGACTTGCACTGCATCTATTAAGTATTATTTATTATATTTTTGTAGTAGGTAGTCAACATTACAAATAAAACCAAGCTACAGAAGTTTGTTGCTCAACTGATTACTAATTACACTACTTCTCTTAAGTAGACACAAATAATAATCAGAAGTATTACAAACTAATGAAAATGTTAGCATAATACCATCCCACCAATTATTGTTCGTGTGTGCCATTCAACGCACCATTTGCGTTGAAATTTAAATATTATCGTTATTATCGGAATCTGATTATAAATCTATAATCTACAGAAATAATGAATGATAATAAGCACTTACCTCTCGATTTTATATAATTAATCACTGTTTTAACATGAATAAACATACAATTTACGACGAAAATCACAGCACTTACACCACTTGAAAAAAGACCATCGAAAATGTCACTTTCTGTTTTGAAAATAACAAACCATCAAATTTGACAGTTAGCAGTGACGTTTGTCTATGGTTTTTCGATAAAAGTATTCGCATATTTCTGAACGCATTCACAAAAAATATTAAGTTAGTTTATGATACACACAACGCATATGGTGCGTTGGTGGCAACCACCAAGAAGTGCGCGGAACGCAAGGGGTGCGTTGCCGGAGGCGAATGGGTTAACGAATTTGAGGTTATGTTTACAAAACACATTAGGAATGCAGCGCGTTCGTATAATTTTGATACTTTTACTACTAACACTGCGATCTAAACCCCATTGAATTGATATGGGGTCTAGTAAAACATAAAATTGCCTCACATAATGTAGGATCAATTGACATCAAGGTATTTTGATATAATTATTTAATTTTTAATTCATTGTAAATAATTGCAAATGTTCAGTGGTTTTTATTTTATTTTTCTAGGCAGTGGCTGAACAAGCATTTCAGAGCATTTCATTTGACGACTGGAAACATTCATGTCAACATGTCATGAAAATAGAAAAAAGTTATTTTCGAAGGGGGCAAACTCTGTATTGAAAAAAATATCATAAACCTACAATATGAGAAAGTAGCAGTAATGACACATCTGAAGATAGCCAGAGCAGAGTTTTGGTGAAAGCTCACACCAAAACATGGATGAAGACTTTTCGGGCGTGGAATACTTAGAGGAAAACATTTTTGATTCTGACTATTTTTTTTAGTCTTTGTTTAGAACACCAACTATGGAACATTTTGCCTGTGGTTAGAGAAGAACTTGGATTTGTGGGACACAGTCACACAATAGTAAAGCTTCCAACTTGTCACTGTAATCTAAACCCTATTGAATTGATCTGGGGTCTTGTAAAACATAAAATGGTCTCACATAATGTGGGATTAGTTTCAAGGTATTTTGAAATACCTAATAATTTTATTTTTAATTCGTTAAAATAACTGCAAATGTTATCGTTCTAGGCAGTGGCTGAACAAGTGTTTCAGAGCTTTTCTTTTTTTCATAAAAACTGCCAATATTCACATTAATTGTCAAAAAAAACTAAGTATCAAAACCGTTTTCGTCGTACTATATAGGGTTACAACATGCACGATAGTAGCGCCACCATTATTTTCACGACTTTTTGGCCAAGCACATTCTCTTATCTGTTAAAAAAATGTGTGTTAAATTAAATTAAAACTAAGTTAAATTTAATTAGTAATTATAAGTGTTTTCTTGACTTTTGTACACATTAATTATATAATTTTATAACTACCCTCGAATAAATGTTGCGGAAAGTAAACAAAGTAAGATTTCCGTTATTTATGTTTTGGGACGTGATATCTAAATATCAATATGTTTTATTTATTTATTTATTTATTTAACCGTTTATGTACACACATATAAACAGACAAGAAGAAAGGAACAGAAAAATACGTACAAAGGTGATGCTTATTTCTAATGAAATAAGCATCACCTTTTTCTGTTGTTTACTAACTATACTTAATGCGAATCGGATATCGGTGATTTTTTTGGTGTTGCATAGTGTAATTCGGCGAAAATAAGCAATTAGAGAAAAAAAAATTGGGCGACTAGGCTACTTGGGTCAAAATATTTAGCGACTTGGAACGCGCCCCTTCTGGCAACACTGTCGTGTTCACTGTCAAACAAAAATATTAATCAATTTCCAGAGCAATCTAATAATACACTATGTTCCAGAGTTTGATTGTGTTATAATACGTGATACTTGTTGTTTATTGTGCACTCCTTTTGATTGAGGCCCGTTGGCCGGTTATGCGGCGTCTGACTCTATCCTCTTGATTGATACAGTTTACTTCTGTCCATTGATCCAGTCTATAGAGTGTGGTCGTAACCTTGTCAAACCTTGTAATTAGTTTAGTATTAGTACCTAGTGCTGACTTAGTTTGCTACTTCTACGTAAAGTGGAATCATTGAAGACAATGTTGTGCTTCACGTTTTGTATTCAAAGAATTTTGGCTGTGCATGTTGTTTTTCTCAAATGATTGGTTGTAATTGGGCCGTTTTTGGTTTTCTTTATTGATTCGCCACACATAGTAGGCTGTGTCATCGTGGTACTCTTGTCTGAACTAAAACAGAATTTAAAAAAACTCACGAAGAAAGTAGTTAATTAGACGAGGATCTGACATTACGTCAGTCAAAGGCTTCACAATGCTATTGAAAATTCTCAGTTAACCAATTGCTCACCGCTTTTTTTACTGGCTTAAAATAGGGCTGATGAATGAAATAAAAATTGTACACAAAACTTCAGCATAGTTGCAGTTTTTGCTTTTTTTATTATATAGGGCAGAGCGGGGTCACTTAATCAGGATTTTGTTCAAATCAGCATATGGTCCATTGTTGAGCACAACACACGAAACGCTCTGCTGATCCTACAACCTGAGGCTGTGCTGTGCTGGGGGAGTTACACTCTGATAGGAGGGGGTATCGTGTTCTCCCAAGGGGTGCGAATTAAACCAGCAAAAATGTAGTTAACACTTGAGGGGTATAAAAGCAAAAACGCCTCTGTCCACGTTATTTGGTATGGAGAAAAACGCACTTTAACATCTAGGTAATATGGACACCTTATTTTTTCTAAAACTTAGTTTGAAAACATGCATTGATTCTTTGCAGTGAAAAAGAAAGAAGGAATTGGTAAATAAATGCTGAAATCACCTATATATTATAAAAGTTTGACGGACAATGGCGCGTTTGCTTCTCAAAAATGGAATGTGTCGTATTTGCAACTCAACGGCAAGGACTATGTCAAGTTTGCACCTCACGAGTCAGCCATTTTGTTGGATTGACAGTAGGGTGTACCTAATATGAGCAATCAAAATAAATAGTGTTATGACATTTAATAAAAAAATATAATGTACAACTTTATCTATAGGTACACTTATTGATACCGACGGGATGTTAAAAAAAGTAAGAAAAACATTTTGGAACAAAGATAACCAACGGAGCGTGTTATTTTAAAGGTGGCCCTAAAAATCATAACATTAGTAGGGGAAGATGGGGTGGTTTCGTACAATTTTTACTCTGAGCCTTGTAAAAAAAAAACTAATAGTAATTTCAAATAATCACGACGCTGGTACATAACATAGGTATCTCGCTACAATAATGGTGAACATCAATATTGATTCAATGCAAGACATCTGAGCAAAGGCAGTTTTTCCAAAAGATGGGAAATGTATGAATGCACCCCACTTGTGGGGTAGCTTCGTATATAGGGTAGGGCACATTCGTACATGGTAGGGAGCCTTCGTACGCAGTAATAAAAAAAGAGATTTATACAATAATATATACCTTTATTAAAATATATACTAAATAACAACATTATTACTTAAAAATACCTCTAATTGAGATCAAACAACTTAAAAATACCTCTAATTGAGATCAAAATTAACAGTCTTATTGAATCAGCATATAAATCTACGTGTCTTTTATAATTATTAATCTTATTATTCTTTTATAGGAATATAATCAACATTTTATAACTTATACATTAACACAATAATGTTATAATTTACTCCAATAATAATATTTGTTACTGCAAATTATACACAGAAAGGTCTTTCTCGAAACTGAAGATGTTAGCAGTTCTTGCCGTAGAAGCCGATTTAGGTTGCGGGAGTATTAAAACGATATCTGTTAAATAAACGGTGCCTTCATCTTCGGTAACGGGAAAAACAAATTTCCAGACGCCAGGCTTCTTTCTCAAAAATGAAACTTTGTATTCCATGGGGCTGTATTTTGTTACCACTTGTCCGACGTAATGTAAAACAGAGTTTTTCTTCTCAAACTTCACCAAGACGAAGCTTTCTTCCACTACGTTTTCTGTCACAACTATACTTTCATTTCCATAATTAGACCCATCAGACATTTCTTCGATTGGAGAACAAGAACTTTCTCTTAAGCTTATATCAGTCTCATCTTCGCTATCAGTCTCTATTGTTTTCTTCTGTCTTTTTGGTAAAGCTATTATATTTGTCTCTGACAACAAATTGAGCGCCCGCTTCATCTCCTTAGCTCTATTTTTTCTTTCTTGCTCTTGTTTCTTTTTCTCTTTTGCTTTTTCTATTTCTTCTAGCCTATTTTTTTCAGGAGTATCTGTATAAATTCTTGATTTTCCAGGAAGTTTTCCTTTCCTGGACTTTTTGACGCCATTTTTATCCACTTTAGGATAGGGCCGGATCATTTCCGGTGTTATCAGCCCTAAGGCTGATGTCGATGGTGAATTAACAACGGAATCTAACCAGTCTAACGGTTGCGATAGCAGAGATGGTGATGCTGACGGAGAATCCAAGGGGGGATCTTGTTGAAATTGATTGATTTCTTCGGGCGTGGTTTGATGCATGTTGTTATCTGGATCTACTGTAGAAACTGCTGTGACTTCAGACATGGTATAATTTATGTTGCTGTCAAGATTTGCTATAGAATCTGATTGATAAACCTGTACGGGTGAGAAATCTTCGTCGCTGAAAGCGAGTTTGTTGAATGGCCAAATGCCAGTTTTTTCAAAAGCACTTGTAATGTTTTTGCTATTGAAAGATTCAAAATAGGCAATTTTGGATAACCTCGGTATGTTATAGATGTTTAGGGTTTTCCCCGGGTTAGTCACATGCCAATCATTAAATGCTAACTTCAGTTTAGTCTTAAAAGGTCCAAACACTCCCACATCTAAAGGTTGGAGACGGTGTGTTGTGTGGGGTGGGAAAGACAGATAAATAATTCCGTTATCACGAGCATAGTTAACGGCTTCTATTGTGACATGGCTTTCATGATTGTCGACCAAGAGCAGAATAGGGTTTTCTTTAGTGCTTGATGCTTTTTTCTGGATATGTTTCAGCACCTCCAAAAATATACTAGAATTGATCCAGCCACTCCTAGTAGCCACTCCCAAGCTGCCTTCCGGAGCACCCGCCATAAAGTGATCTTTAAAATGTACCCTAGGGAAAATATAGAGCGGCGGAATTGTGTTTCCGCTAGCTGAAATTATTCCACCAAATGTGACTAATTCTCCCCTCTCTGCAGAAACAAGTTGGCCAATTTGTTTTTGGGTTTTTTCAGCCAATACTTTTGGCGTGTTCAGCACTGTCGATATCCCCGACTCATCAAAATTATAAATCCGATCTGCATTGAATTCATATTTAATCAAAACCTTTTCTAGGTTTGCGAAGAAATCACTTACGGCCGTCTTGTTGAATCCATAAGATCTAGCTGCACTGGTGTTTTCAGGTTTTCTCAAGCTTAAATTTGTATTCCGCCTGCGATAGCTTTCCAGCCAATCTTTTCCCGCCATTTTGTTGTTATCCCAGCTAGGTGGATAATGAAGTTGGTTTGCTTTTGCTAATTCGTATGCCAGTTTTCTCACCTGGACAATCGTTAAACCATAGTGCATTTTGGAACAGTCCGTGATGTAACTGTTCAAAACAGTTTCCTCTTCGACAGTGAACACTTGATTTGACGTAAACTTCGAACTAAAAACACGCACTGGGATGTCATCTTCCGTTTCGGCAGCAGCTTTTTTACGGAAGTTTAATAAGCGACTTTGAAGAGTCGTAGGTTTAACGCCGTATTTCGTTGCTGATTTCCTAACGGACAAAGTTTTATCTAAAACTTCCTTTACAGCAGCTTCCATTGCATCTTCATTTATCTCCCCCGTCCTAGTCCCTTTTTTCTTATAAACTCGCGGCATGGCTCTGAAATAAAAATATTCTTTGATAACAGATTATCGAAACTACAAGGGGTACATTCGTACACTGTACGAACCTACCCCACACACTAGTGTACGAAGGTGCCCCAACCCAAACTAACAACAAATTTATTCAACATTAAAAAAACCAGTAAACGTCAACCCAAAATTAATAATTATAAGTAATCTAACACATACAATCATCAACTAAAACAAATAACTATAGAATTTGAGCAAAATTTACGAGAGATAAAAAAGTTTAAAATTGAGTCTAAAAAATACTTACGCGGCGCGAAAACACGTTTTGACTCGTCGCCACGAAGCCGCCGGCCGCACTGCCGCCGCGCCCCGCGGGTATTCGATGCGTATGAGTGGGAGTTACGCACACAAAGATAACCGCGCTAACGTAAAATTAGGTAGATACAGTGACTGTGCGAATGCTCCCTCTGTGCGAAGCCACCCTACTTTCCCCTATAATTTTATACACATAATCCTATTTCGGGTGGATTTGGCTCACAAATTTCTTCATTATCTTCTGCATCACCTTCTTGAGACCCTGAGCCAGCGAGTACTTCTTTAAAATATTGCAGTTCATTTCTTGTTTGCTATTCTGAGCCGAAATGTTTTTTTTAACAACGTTTCAACGTCAGCAAGCTTAGCACTCTGTATTTTTATTTTGTTTTTCGTGATAGGATCAGGTACGACATTTTTGAATGATTGTCCCCTTTTCTAAACTGATTTGTAGATTTGTGATTCAGAACGATAGTGTAATTCACCTTTAATCGTTATTTTGTTATTGTGACTCCTTTTTACAAAGAATCGCTTGCTTGCCGCGAATGGGAAGTGCCAGTTTCCGGGGGGCTTTATGACAGAATTTAATGCAGACTTCCAATCCAGGTTCATGTCATAATTTATCGCCCTTCCGTAACGGTCAAATATCTCCACATACTCAGAGGGGCTTATAATCACCTCTCTTTTTTTCATAAAATTATAATATTTATGAGATCAATCAAAGGACGAAGTTTATATAATTTGTCATATCCGGGCATATTTTTTGCTGGTTGATGTTCATTATCATTCAAATGTAGGCAGCGTAAATTTTTTTTGAATCTTTTTATGGGCATCACATTAGCCACCTCATCCAGTCTGAAACCGGGGTCAGAAGACCAGTATAGGTCTATAGACGTCAGAACATGATAACCCATTATTATTAATATGCCCAAAAAAGCTTTTAGTTCTTGCTGAGTCAGTGGAGTCCATGTTTCAATATTTCGCTGCTCAGCATACAAATTGGTTTGCAGAACAATGAGCTCGTAAACTTTGTCACTGAAAAAGCTTTAAAAAAAAACGAATTGGTTTTGTTTTATTCGTGAATCGTCACTTTGCCGATATAGGCTGCTCATCAAAAAATTGCGGTTCAGGCCGGGATGTCCACTTTTCTTTTTTCCAGACCATCTCATCAGCATCAGATTCAGAGTCGGAATCAGAACTCGAGCTCAAGTTGTCAATCACAGAACTATCGGGAGATAAAGGTCTTGTACCAGAACACCTGGGTAATACCGGAGGTTGAGGGTCGGGATTAGTTTCGGTATTCCCAGAGATACTAGGACATGGGCTACAATTCTCATTTTGTGGTTTATCTTGTAGTGCAGCCGATTCTGGGTTGTTAGGTATTGTAACTTCATCATCTAATCCTTGCAATATACTTTCGAGTCTAGCTGTACTATATTGTTCTTCACCCTCCGATTCGTTGTCATCGTCTGATTCTTCTGGATTTTCTGGCAAGCCAAATATTTCATCTAAAGCTTCTTCAATCTAAATCTTTCAATATTTTTCGACTCATGTGCAATAAAATTGCAGAAATCCATAACCCATGCCAAAGCCCCTACACAAACATTTTAGTATTTTTGTTTGTACACCTTAGCACCCCTTTAGATAGATTATTTATTGTAAAATATGAAATAAACAAATCAAACCAAAAAACCAGTTACGACAACACCAAAGTAGCCGACGGGCAGGGGGAACATGCAAGCCACCTTGAAAAAGTTACACTAGGAAAAAACGAAGCATAGAATTTGAAAAATATCCAACACATTATGGTCACAAAACCCAAATAAAACGAATAAGTGAAAATAATACCTTCCGACAATAGCAGATTACGGAAATTTTCTTCGATTTCTTCCACCATTCAAAAATACTCCACTTTTCAGTTACGAATGCAATTCACAGAAAAAAATTCAAATAGCGGGCTGTCATTGTCTGATGTCAAATTATTGACACTTAACTATTAGTGTTCCCAATGTGAAAAAATAGACCGTTCGGAAACATTCACTGAACTTTTTACTCCAACAAACATGGTGGTAAAAATATTCCCTTTATCCCAAAAAGGGTTAATGTATTCTTCAAATTAGCATCTTTTTCGCATTTAATTTTTTCTAGTAACTGTACACCTTGAACATACGTCTGTACGTGGACTAACCAAATCCAATATTATAGTGTCTATTGAAAACGTCACGAAAATAGCTTTCTTTTACGTGCAAATCATCAGCTGGTTCTCAATACTCAATACTCAATATCTTTATTGCTTTACCATAATGTGTACTTAGGTGGTAACTATATAATTGAGATCATTATGGACCCTGTAGGGCACAGCAAGAGGGTAGGAGAGAGGAAGCCGCGTTTTAGGAGATTTAACTTTCATATACTCGAAGTCAGGAGATCGCTAAATATGATACTAACAATTCGCCTATCTACTATTTATTTATTTATTATTCTATCTGAAAAAGTACTTAAATATTTTAAACTAATTTTATATACCTGTACATAATGTATTATAATGCTGTTTATTTTTTGGTATAAATTGTTTTTCTTTGAATAATTATTTCATTTCATTATTATTATTGTTATATTAATATATTTTAAACATACCTACAAGTTGCGTGATTATCATTAATTGTTGTTATGAATTATTTTTATTAAGTATATTATTTATTATTATATTAGTAATTTCTTTAACATATACAAATTACATTATTATTAATATGTTTTTTCCTATTATTTATTTTTATCATTTAAATATTCGTCTAAGGAGTAATAACATTTGTTTAACAGTAATGTTTTAAGTTTATTTATAAATATATTTAACTTTTCTTCTTTCTTTATTACGTCAGGCAGTTTATTATATATTTTTATAGACATTACGTAGGGACTTGTAGAATGTATTTTTAGCTTGGATTTTGGTATGTTTAGCCTAGATCGGTACCTAAGTGTGTACTGTGATTGGATGTCTTCGCGTTTTGTGTAGAAATCTTGATGCTTACGGACAAATTTACATGTTTCTAAAATGTAAATACTGGGGAGGGTTAGAATATTGTGTTTTAGAAAATAGGGTTTGCAGCTGTCAGTTTGATCAATATTTACCAAGATCCTAACTAATTTCTTTTGTAGGGTGAAGAGTGTCGGTGCATCTGTACTATTGCCCCAGAGAGTTACGCCGTAGCTAAGCCATGCATTGGCATACGCATAATAGGCGGTGAGGGCAGTTTGTAGATTGGTTGTCTTTTTAATTTCGCGGAGAGCGTATGAAAATTTTGAAATTTTTGAACGGGTTTTTTGTACTTGTGTTTTCCAATTTAAGTGTTTATCTATTGTAAGTCCAAGTAATGTAAATTCATCAACAGTTTCCAATTTTGAGCCGTGAAAGTTGAAATTTAAGTCTAGAGGAGCTTTTTGATAAGGGTGGAAAGTCATTAACTTAGTTTTAGTATAATTAATTTGTAAATTATGTGAGGCCATCCAGTTACATATTTTTGTGAGTGTGGTTCATATTTGTCACAGTACATTTTCCACATTTTTCTTATGTTTAAGTTAGAGTCTAAATATTTTCGTTGCACTGATGTGATGACCTGCAATAATGAGATTCCAGGCATTTGAAAGATTCTATAATTTTTACCGCCGACCTCTTTACTGAATATTTGTGTGAAGTATGGTCACCTCCTCTCATATCTTTCACCAAACTTCCTGTTGTTTTAAAAACCTTTGCGACACGGCGTACACGATGCACGGAGATTTGTAAAATTTTTAAAAAACTGTTCTGACATACCGGTATAAGTTTTAATGTATGATTCTGTTGTTTACGTATAGCTTCGTATTGTATTTATTTGGGGTTCGAAGACCA
This sequence comes from Atethmia centrago, assembly GCA_905333075.3. Lineage (NCBI taxonomy): Eukaryota > Metazoa > Arthropoda > Insecta > Lepidoptera > Noctuidae > Atethmia > Atethmia centrago. Next base: position 20,265,706 of record HG995368.1, read on the forward strand.
ACCCGTGCTCGTCGGCGTACTGTATCAGTAACCTTACAGTATTTTAAGAGGAAGGCATCCTGGTGTTGTTTACTTTCAATTGCATAAAATGATTGAAAAATAATTCGAATGTCTGTCATCGTTAGTTTAAGACATTGGTATGCTCCTTTCTCATGGCTACATGTTGGATATTGAGGTAGTCTTTTAGCTGAGTACCTAAAAATAAAAGATAAATATGTTAGTAAATAAAATTGTCGTCTCGAACTCCAAAATCGTAATCAGTTGATCAGTTTAGGCACAACAAGTCAATTTACCAGTGGTGTCAATTCCATTATGGGTTACCCTAAAACGACGTGTATTGAATGACTTACCGCTTTGCCTTTTCTTTTGCTCGCTTCCACGTTTCTGGATTACGAGTACGTTTCCTAGTGATCCCGGAAGTCACTGGTTGCACTTTCTCTTCCATTATATCACTAAAACTAGCTACAAACACTTAAAATGTTGAACTAATTGGGGAACACTGTTGCTTTACAAACACAGAAAACGCCATCTTGAAATCCCAGAAATGCTGTGCTGTGATTGGTCTAAATGGACAATGTCGTGTTTGCTTCTGAATGTCTATGGAGAATGGCGTGTTTGCATCGCAACATGTTTTTTTGATGCGATCTACTAGGCAATGGTACGCTTTTGCATCTAAAATAAGATAGGGGTGTCTAACTTTTAACGTCAGGCAAAATATGACATCCATAGATTAAAAAAACCTAAATTTGGACAGAGGCGTTTTTGCTTCTATACCCCTCACTTGTAATTATCAATAGACGTACACATAAACAACAGTTACACAGTTACACGATTAATGCTAAACTAATGCAGCACTGATTACTATTTAAATGACATAATACACGATCTCAACACCTATATGTGTTGCTCGTTTGATGGTTTGAAAAGACTAACTAATAATTTTTTATTTTTTTTGGTAATGGCTTATTTGCATGGATCCCTCGGGGGATCTTGACTGCTTAACCGAGCTTCGGTGGGGCCAGAAGGGCCTCTCACCTATTTAGTAAAAAGTTGTATAGGTAGCACAGCTAAGGGCGTCCCATAGTGGGACTCGAACCTAGGCTTAGGGCGCTACCGGCTACTGAGCAAGTGGGGACTTGACAAATCTGTGAGTTATTATTAGGGACATTGTTTATGTTTACTTGCGCCGCGCGGGCGGGCGGGTTCAAGGGACGGGGGGAGTAATTTGTTACTCTACTTTGCGGAGGTACTCGCCGTCGAGTACGGAATGTCGGTGTGTAGTGTTTTTTGCGATCTAATTTTACACACTCTTGGAAGAGAGTGATTTCGTCGTCTGTGTCTGTTAATGCATGTTTGGGGCGTCGGGTGCGTGATATGTGTGAGGGTGTGTAGTTGGCAGCTGCTGCCACTAGTGGGTTGGTGTGTGTGGTAGCAGAGTCGAAGAAGCGTTTACTTGCTTTTTTGAGAAATTGCCTGATGGTTGGCAGATTTAAATCGACATGTAACTGTTCATTGCGTAGGTACCAGGGGCTGCCCGTGGCTTTTCGCATGAATCGATTTTGGAGGACTTGCATTTTCTTTATTTGTGACGGCTTGACGTGTGCGAACACGACGCCGGCATAGGTCATGCACGTGGTGTAAATTCGCACCTTTGACTTAAGGGCCAATTTGCTACGTGAATTAACGAGAGAGTGGAGGCGACCGAGCGCAAAGAACGCACGGTTGCGTGCTATTCTTATGTGCTCGTTGAAATTTAACTTGTTATCGAGTGTTACCCCTAGATATTTGGTTTTTAGTTCCCATGGGATCTTTTGATCAGACATGGTGATAGGTCGGGTGCGGGTGTGTGCGGCTGTTTTTGCCTTTTTTGACAAATAGAACAGCTGCACTTTTTGATGGGTTTAATTCAATCCGCCATTTCTTGAACCATTGCTCTAGAGCGTTGGCTGCTGATTGAAGGTGTCGGTGAATGTACTCAGTGCTGCGACTTAAGTAATATATTGCAGTGTCATCTGCGAATAAGGCCAGCTGACATTTGGGGTGTTTGGGGATGTCGCTCGTGTAGAGCGAAAAGAGGGAGGTGGAGAGTACGGAGCCTTGGGGAACACCAGCTCGGATCGGATGAGGGGAGGACAGGGTCTCTCCTATGCGGTAGCGAAAGGTTCGATTTGACAGATAATCTCGTATGATGAGAGTACGAGACGGTCAGGCACGTTAAGCGTGTATAGCTTATAAATTAAGCCATTGTGCCAGACTCTGTCAAATGCCTTCGCTACATCAAAGAAGAGAGCGCCTGTCATGTTACCACTTTGGTATCCTGCACTTATGTGCTCGACTATGCGATGGACTTGGCGGACACAGCAATGTTTGGTTCTAAATCCAAATTGTGCATCGGGTAGGAGTTCATAGATTTTCCCCATTGTTTTGAGGAGACTGATAGGTCGGTAACTAGATGGTTCGGCTTTAGGTTTGCCGGGTTTATGGAAGCCTGTTACTGTGGCTTCTTTCCACACTTGTGGAAAGAGTTTGTTGCTCAACAGAGTGTTGAATATTGCTATTATAAGGACAATTAATTGGGCTGGGAATAATTTAACCACTCGGTTGTTAATGCCGTCGGCGTCCGGTGCTTTTCGGGGTTTGAGGTTTTTAACGAGGGAGTGTACTTCGTCAAGGGTAACTGGGGGTAGGGGATTATCTGGGTCCTCGATGGGGGGAAGGGCTGATCTGCGTTCGACCTCTGCGTTCACTATGTCGCAGTGTGTTTGGTCAAATGGCAGTGGACTTGGCGAGCATTGTGCTTCTAGGCTGTCGGCTAGGCATTCGGCCTTTTCTTCGTCCTCAAAGGCTAAACTTTGATCCGGGCGGAGGAGAGGGGGATGTCAGTAATAGTATCGGACTTGAGTGTTTTAGTAAGTTGCCAGAATGCTAGATGGGAGGGCTCAATGGTGCTCATTAGCTCGTCCCATCGTTCATCTCACATTATTTTGATGCGTGACTTGACCTCGCGTTGTAAGCGACGCATACGAATGCGGTTGTCGTCATTTGGGAAGGAGTCATATGCTCGCATGGCTGCGTTTTTCCTAGTCAACAGAGCACGCACATCGGCTGGCAGTTTCCAGCGATGGTCATTCATCACTGGTTCACGCCGTGAACTTTCGTTCACTGCCGCTTGCACGTGACGCGTGAGCGAGTCGATCGCGCCCAGTGCGTCAGAGACTGAATCTATTTGTTCTGGAATTTTATCAAGGTGGGCTGACGGGATAGATTTGAGGTGTTGCTCGACCTTGGTCCAGTCGGTTACTAAATTGGTTAGGAGGGCCTGACCAGAATCTTGGGGACCTGTGCGGGATGTTAACGTTAAGATAACTGGTCTGTGGTCGGAGTCTAGTTCGTGTAGTGTTTCTATTGAATATAAACGTAAGTTAATATTCTTTAGTAACGCTATGTCGAGAATGTCTGGATTTTGGTTGACGTTACCGGGAAAGTGGGTGAACGTCATTGGTGCTATAATATCGAAGTTATATTTAGTAGATAGACGTGAAAGTTCATTACCTCTAGGGTTGGTTATGCGAGAGTTCCAGATATAACTTTTTGCATTTAGGTCGCCTGGCAGAATGACAGAGCTGTCTAGGTTCATTAGGATGTTGATGTCGTGATCTAAATCTATTTGACTAACAGCTGTTTTTAGTGGTGACATATCTGTACCTTCAGTGAAAAGTGATATAAGTGAAAAATCATAGTTTTGAGTAATTTAAGGTTAAAGATTTAAAAAAAATCTCGTTATTTTTCTAACGTTCTAAGATAAAAAACGATATGTGGTACAGATATTCTATTTCACGAAGTCCGTTCGGCTTTGATTGTAGTAGTGACGTATCCCGACAAGCGCGCTTGTGTGTGTAAAAGTAGGTAACGTTAGCAAAAAAATCTGATATATATTCAAGTCGAGATTTAATAATCTAAATAAAATTTTGGTTTTAAAAGTATATACATTTTGTAAATAAATTAGATTAGGTTGCAATAAATACAAAAATATTAAGAATATGTAGGCATTTAATTAAGCATTGGTGTTACAGAATGGAAACGAAACAAGTAGGACTATTCAGTATTTTCAATCACTATCAGATAAATTTTCGATTTCCGATTCCGTTTTGCTGTCGTCAGAATCATCTTGTACATTGATTATAAATTCAAAATCGAGATCAAAATATTTCAAGTAGTCTTTTTAAATTTTTTCAACATGAGCACAAGTTTTTTGCCACGTTTCACTGCTAACTTGGCCCAAACTTTCATTGATCAGTCTTTCCGTATTCGTCATGTTTTGCTCGATATTTTTAGACGCGACATAATTTTTAACGATCCCCCAAATATTTTCAATCGCATTTAATTCTGGGTGATAAGGGGGAAGGCGTAAGACATCAAAACCCTTGCTTTTTATAAAATCGTCAATCTTGTAGATTACGTGTTGGGCTTTGTACTTCTTTATTGTATCGTACAATTCCAATTTAAGAAGAGATTCATCAAATGCTATACCCTTATCCCTGAGCCATTGCTGCATATCGGCTTTCTTTGTAGATTGCGTCGGTAGTCGTTCAGCCCGTGTGTTGTGATAAGATGCATTGTCTAAGACAATGACAGAGCGCGGAAGTAAATTGGGTAGCAACTTTTCATTTAGCCATTTTACATAGTTATCATAGCTCATATTTGAATGATAATCACCAGCTGTTGAGTTGGCCTTATAAACCAAGGAAGCATTTTCAATAAAACCATCCTTGGTTCCCGCGTGCACTAAAATAAAGCGAGTGCCTGTGCTAATTTTTTTTAAAAAATTCGAGTTCTTTCCTTTTTTTTTGCCCAGGTGTTGTTTCGCACGTGTGTCGAAAGGACGTAGCTCTCATCGGTGTAGACAATGGGCCGACTTTGAGAGCGGTACTCTGTTATGTTTTTTAAATATTTTAAACGCCACATTTGTATATCATGACGCTCCGTCAAGACTTTACGGTTGTTCTATGTTTTGCGCCACTTGTAACCTAATTTCAACAGTAACTTGCGAACAGTTTCTAAACAACCTTCGAATCCGATTTTTTCATTCAATGCTGTTCTTAACTTAGCTAATGTGCGAATTTCTTTATGGACAATATGGAAATCTTGTACAGGTCGAAACATGATAGCTAGTATCATGTTTCGACCCTAAAACAAAATGTAATCAAAATAATTAAGTAATATAAACATTTTATAACACAAAAAATACATTCATTTTATAAATACTTCTATTGCTATATTAAGTATCTTTGTATAACATTTTAATTGAAAACGTATAAATAAATATTACCTCACTATGGACAACTCTTCTTCGTTTTGTTGCCATGCTGACCTTACTCCGTGAAACAATTTGGCGCGAACTAAAAACCACTACTGATCCGGACCGTGTCCCGATCGACACTGAGCGCTCTCGAGGTTACGCACACAAAAACAATGTGCATGTGCACGCTTGACAACATTCATAGCCAAACGGACTTCGTGACATAGAACATCTGTACGTGTAGATAATATTATAAAGAGCTTGGTTTGAATATATTATTTTGCACGGAATTTAAGTAATTAGTAAAAATAGCCAGTTATATCACCGTACACTATAGTTTTCTTTGCTTATTTTTGTGTATTTAAATCTATAATGAAATTAATTATTTTACACATTTAGTTACCGTTTTGTGTGAAATGTTATAAGGCTTGTGTTTTGGCATGTTTTGCCTGCAAATAGTTGTTGTGAGAAAAAGTCGTAAAAGTAATATGATCATTTTGATTATCAGCAACCTTTTTTCATTGTTTTATTTAAAATTCCTACGTAAATATTCAATTGTACCCCTAAACACCAATGTATTTTTCAAACTAGTAAGTGATTAATGCTACAAGCTAGAATTTATTGTGATACATTTTGTTTACATCGAAGTGTTTATTGATACAAGTAATAAGTATTTTCAAACGTTTTTGTCACAGAAAGGGTAAAACTATGTTAATATCATAATAAAATAATAACTAAATTAAAAAAGCGTTTCTTTAATAAAGAATTGTTGAATAAACACTTTTTTGTGAATTACAAGTAGTAGCAAAACAATAAAACATTTTTATAAATCAAACTTAAAACATAACTTTTAGACCTAAGTAGGTATTTATCGTTAATCTGATTATCAGAATAGGTATCGTTAGTCTTTAAACATATTAAAACAGGCTCAATAAATCAAACAACAGATTTGTTGTAGCACTTCAACTATTCGCTATAGAAAACAATATAATTAACATCCTTCTAAAAAAACATAACTTTTAAACCTCTTTATTATTAATCTTGAACAGTCTTAAAGCGTATTTAATCAGTCTCAAAAAATCAAATATCAGATGTGTTGTACATGTAGCACTTCAACTATTCGCTATACAATACAATATAACATCCTTTTAAAAAAACACAACTTTTAAACCTACTTATCGTTAATCTTGAACAGAGATCGAATTAGTCTTAAATCGTATGAAATCAGTCTCCAAAAATCAAACAACAGATAACAATATAAATTTCTTATAAAAAAAACATAACTTTTCATCCTTTTTATCATTAATCTTGAACAGTCTTAAATTGTATTAAATCAGTCTTCAAAAATCGAACAACAGATATGTTGTAGCACTGCAACTATTAATTATCCGAAACAATATTATCAGGATCTACGTCACGCAAATTTGAGTTTGTTATCAAATTATGATAAAAATCGTGAACACTTGGATCAATGTATTCTAACAGTAATATTAAATCCCTTTTCTTTAAAACACTTATAGGAATCGGTCCATTGTAACATTTTGGAACAGCATTAATACTAACTAAACTGTAGTCTTTATTCCTTTTGTCGTAAGACATCACATAATAATCATCACCTACGTAACTTTCTTTATATTCAAAAACCGGATTTTTTTCTTTACTAAATTTAATAACTCTTACATTCAACCATATAAACTTTTCACCCGTAGAATTAGTTTTTTTAACTGTAAAATTATTTTTAGCAAACATGGCAAAATCGTAAAAATCTGTCCCCGCCATATCAATTACTAAAAATTTATTAGTTCTAGTTGATGCACTCCTTACCAATTGACACCAATCGCGTGGGTGGTGAATATTCATTGATGTTCGTTTTTTTGCTTTTTCAATGAGCGCATGGTCACTATCAACTTCCATGTGTGTATGGCCGGGTACGAGAAATTTATGTTCTATGTTCAAAAGTTGAGGCGAGTCTTTTAGTGCAAATAATAAAGCTGTGCAAATAATAGAATTTTTGTTTTGTCCCGAACATGAATCTGAATACATGATTAAGGTTTTAGCATTTGGGTGAAGCAACGGAAGTCTCACAGTGATAAATTCGTACAAGCACGAAGCTATTGATAGCTAGTTAGATAATTAGAATTATGTTGCAATTATGTAACACCTGCATGTCAAAACGTCAAACAAATAGTTTTCTGACAGCTGCGCGCACAGATTAATTTAGGCCGGCGGCGCATACGTCGTTCTCGTCGGTACGAAATGTTGCCATTTTAAATATTTGTATTTATGTAATTCTTTTTTTTTTTTAATATTTGTATTTATGTTATTCAAATTACAATCTCACTGTTTGCTGCACCGGTCGACGTCTTAACGTCAACGCCGGCTATCGCTGAAAACCAGCGCTGGGGCTCTGTCTCGCATAGGGTCGCAGCATTATGCTGAGCGTTGGCCGTTTTGCGTGGACGTGACGCATATTCTCCCCCAAATTGCTTCTCTTTTGTATTTGTGTTCCTTCCTTGCGTCATGTTTACCGCAAATAAATGTATTTTCTTTCTTTCTTTCTTTCTTTCTTCTATTTGATTGGCGCCCCTACCACCACTACATTCTGGCCACATGTAGCAATATGCGTAATCAGTCGTAAAATCGTGGATTGTCAGATTAAAGACCCATAGTTGTCTTTTATAAAATGCTGATTGAGTATTCAGCATACGAGTAGGTAGACATTGTTGTAAATCGAATGCAATAACACAAATATCCGAGTTAGTTTTAGCCAAAGCCTTATCTTTGCGTTTTTCAGTGTAAGCACTTTCGTAGCTTTCCTGATGTAGTCTCAGTTGCTCCCGTACTTGTACAATTTGTTCAGCATCTTGTAAATATTGGAGCTTATTTTGTAACAAGTTACATTTATTGCATGTATCTATACTAGGTTTCTTAAATGATAAGTTCATATCTTTAAAAACTTTGCCATATACAGTTTTGCAGACGGGGTTATTATTTTCTTTACAATAAAGCTGATACATAGCATTGAGGGAAAGGTCAGAGCTAAGGTACTTTTTAGCAGTCTTGGATCTAGAGTAATGGCTTCCGTACGCCGGGAATTTATTGATATGCTGTTCTACCTCTTTCAGTCGCTCGTTAGAAATTTTTTTGTAGCTGGCAGCACGCCCCCTTTCGCTTTTAGTTACACGACCATACTTTTTATTTTTTCACACACGGTCTGAAGAAAGCGATTACTCTCACCAAGAGTTTTCAAAAGACAACTTTTACATATTTTGTAATCCTCATTAAAATAAACTATTTTATATGTATTGCTGTATTCTCGTTTTCCTTTGCCTCCGATTGTAAGTGTTTTTTTATTATTAATTTTAATAAAGCGTTCAGTATATTTAGCTCTCTCATCGTACGAACCCAAACCCCAGTACTCCTTAAAAATAAATTCTCTTATGTCATGGGATATACGACTATTGCATTTCATGCGACAGTCCGTTAGTGGGCCCAGATTTCTTGCAGGTTTCATTTTACCCAGTTTAGTAACATAACTCTTGCCTGCATTGCGTAACATTAATCTAGAATCTCTATCTGCCCTTCTTTCCTTTAATGATTTTCGTTGTTTTTTATTTGAATGCGAGCATCCAGGTTCTGGTCCTGTGGTCGTGCTATCTGAGTCATCAGAGCTTTCAGGAATTATCAGTTTTTTGGTATATCTTTTCTTTGGTTTACCAGTCGACGTGCTTGTTTCAGTTGAGTCGGTTTCACTGTTTGGTATAAAATCATCACTGCTACCCGAGCTGAAATCTAAAATTCTAGGTGATAGTCCAGTTTCCTTACCCTCTGATCCACTGCTAATATTTTCTCCATATTGATCGTCTTTTTCAAGTGTGGTTTCTTCTATCTCCTCTTCACATTGATTCACTTCTTCTAAGGCCGTCTGTTTACAGGATTCTATTTCTATTGTCTCTCCGGGCTAATTAGATTTTTTTTCATTTATTATTTCTTCATGTACCATATTTTCTTCATCCCTCTGTAGCTGAACGCCTTCCATAATCTTATCTATTCGTTTTTTCATTATAGACTGTAAAAATAACAGTTCAAATTAATATCGAAGCGTCACATTAAAACCATTCAAGGTAGAATTTCTAGCAGAGCGTCAGCTTCAGTGTGACATGAAAATGTATGGACGGTGGCACTCGGCGGCTGACGTGGCGTCAGCCGAGCCATCAAGAGTAGACAGAACCAGGGCTCGGAAACCGGTTTCTTAACCGGTTTCGGTCATTGACCCCAAACCGAAATCGATTTAGGTTAAAGGTTGCTTTACCGGTTTTTATCGGTTTATGCGTTATACCGGTTTTTCATGAATTTTGGTTTGGGTAGTGAAATTTAACCGGTTAAAACCACATTTAATAGGGTCCCCGGCCCCCACCACCCTTGCTCGCACAGTTTGAAGAACAAATTGATAAAATGAAGCCAGGAAAAAAGTTAGGCCCACTAGCTGATTTTTGTTTTTGAGATACTCCGAAACTGCTATACTGTTTTTTATAAAACCTCGCAAATATAGTATACATGCAATTATTAATGTAATTCATTACAAAATGTTTATAAGACGTACAAGCATACGTGCAATGAAACTACACCATGAAAGAGCAAAGATACCTATGTTTTAATTAAAAGTATTGTTGACATTTGATTAACAACAACGTCTGCCTATCCCTATTATACCTACTGAATTCTCAGTTAGCATTTAATAAATGAGAGGTTTGGTATCAAAATCAGTCAAGTCCAATTCACCCAATTTGTCATTATAGTGCATAAACTAATTTTTGTTATTGGCAATATTTTTGACAACTCAACTCAAGGCGGGTGATTCAAACGAGTCTTTTAAAACTAAACTAAACAAATATCTACCGGATTTGACCAAATTTGATAGTGAGGGGCGGATTTGGCCGAATTTGATTGTCATGGCTTTGGATTTGACTGTTTTTGATTGGTTATTTATGGATTTGGCCATTTTTGTATTTGTCGTGTACGGGAGGTCAGGGGTGGTAAATTTTGGTTTCAAATATTCAGATATTCAATAAAAAAAGTAAAGAATTCATAATATAAGAACACTTTATTTGTTTATTTAGAACTCGATATTAAAACTTTGTGCAACTACACAATTAAAATTAAACAATTAAATTTGGCAACTCTTCCAAAGCTTCACAATCTTCTTCTTCATAAGAATGTTCAATGTTGAAACATTCAATGTTGAATGTTGAATGTTCGAATGTTCAGTTGAATTCAACTGGCCTTGACAACACATCGCTGAAATATTTTAACTCTGGTAGTTCATTCCATCGTTCACCATAATGAGTAGTGAGTAGATTATTAACGTCTCCTAGTTTCGCGTCTTTAACTTTGACGTACAGAGGTACAGGGTCTGGGTTAATCTGACTAGCAGATTTTCCTTTCTTGCAAATGTTCTTAAAATCTCCCAGACGGTTGTGGTAACTTTCTTCGGCACGCACCACGACGTTTGTCTTTTGTTTGTTTTTTTTTAATAAAAAATCTCTTAAATTTTTTAATTGAGAAGTGCATTGCAGTTGTAGTTTTAAATATTTTTCCAGTTGCTTCTTTCCATTGCATAGCTTGCACGTCAGTACCTAAATGGAGCACAGTAGCCTGTTCTTTAAAAAAAAGTTTTCATAACAATCTGGTCCAGGTATTGATTCCACTTTTTTAATTTTCTTTTCGATTTGTGCAAAGACTCTGTCTGGGGGCAGAAAAGAATAGCCTACGATAGGGAAAACAATCTCGATCATTTTAATCCTATCCGGAGCATGATCCATAACGTACTTAGAGGCCATACCAAGTACAGAAGAATTTTTATTCTGGCCACTGCAGCCATCTGCGACTAAGCGTATCGAAGTCACTTTTTCATGTTTCTCGACAACAGTACACAGGCAGTGAAACACGGCACTGGCAATTTCGTTTGATGCTTTTGGCAATAAGTCCTCGGTCCAAGTGTATGCAAACACATTCTCGCTATTTAGTTGGGACTTTGAGTGACCAACAACGATAGTGAAGTTATAAATGTAGAGTTGACGCGAGTAATAAGTAATTTGATCTGGCACTTTCGGCATAGGTTGATTTTTTTGGCAGTCGAAACTAAGAATCAGCAAACTTTCATAATTTCTTTTAATAAGTTGTAAAATGCTTTGGCTCTTAAATTGTGTACTCTTTTTTTAATCATAAAATCCTTCTTTTTATTACTGTCTTTCTCATATTTGATCTGTTCTTGTAATTGCAGGCATGTAGAACAAACGTCAGTCCGTGGGCTTCCGAAACCAATATTAAATGTAGTATTAAAAATTCTTCGAAAGTAAGATGCTTTATCAGTCTGAAATTGTGCCTCTGCTTGCTCTTTATACATTTTGTATAGTTTATTAATGTTCAAATCAGATGAAAGATACTGTCTGCATTTGATACTTCCTCGACAGTAGTGGATCTCGAGTGGTTTAAAACGCTTAATGAATTTTTGTATGGACTTTTTCTGACTTTTTCTTTTTCTGGCATATTTATGTTCTTTGTGATTAATCACTTTTAAAATTACGAGCAATCACACCATTCACTCGTCCTTTTTTAATTCCTAAAATTTCAAGAAATGTTTTCTGCACACGGGAATCAAGTTATTTCTTCTTCGACAATATTATACTATTTGCATTCCTTTCTTTTTTCTTGTGCCTGTCTTAGGCCGATGGCGACTTACAGCAGACGCCTTAGAATGTTGCAAAATAAAGTTGTCTTGGTCAATTTTAGATGGTGATTTGTAAAATGCTGCATGAAATTTTACAATGTCAACTTTTCTTAGCGATGTGCATCTATATGATTTTGAGTAATGTTCACATGGGACTTTAATCTTTGGAGGAGCTTTTGGTGAATATCTAAAACAAAAATGATAAACGAAGCAAGCAAAGCATTTAACATTAGTAAAATACACTACATTTTACACACCTATCGTATAAAAAGTATACACACACGCATGCATAGGCACACACACCTCAGACTGTGCCTCAGACTTATACATACATAGGTGCACAACTCACTTTCATGTTATACACTTTATGAATCAAATTTAAAAAAAAGTGGTTGTCTGTAAAGTCGGTTTACGGACGATAATTTTACGTGATAACGTCCACTGTCACTGTCCACTGTCACTGTCCCACTGTCAAAAACACCATCACACTCATAGCCTAATAACAATAGGGAAATTATGTATCGTGTCGTGTGCCATGGACAAACACAAACACGACCACAAAGACAACCAGACTCGATAATTTAAATAAATTTTTAAAATTGTCCAGTAGTAAGTAGCTTAGGTTGTTAGTAATTTTATTTTAATACGTAGGAGCAATTTAGCCATCCATGATAATAATAACAAAAAAATAGACTTGATCAAATGCGAACTTAATGCAAAATATTGTTTAGCACCCCTGCCTGTCAAATGTTCGCCAGTAGGACTCGAGTTGATGCAACAAACTTTACTTACCTAGAAACTAGACATGCGCAAAACAGTGCTTTTGAAAGTAATGTAATATGGCATTATATTTCATAACGCGTAATATTACTTTAGAACATCACTTCGAACATCACCTGAGATGTCGCGCTATGCGACGGCCCACCAACACTTCTGTGATGTATGTACTGGCGGCATGTTAGGATCTAATATCACTAAATAGACATGAGATGTCGAATTATATTGCAGTGCGATGTCGAATTGTTGACATGCGTTACGACATGAAACCAATAGGAATATGTATCACAATTACTCACGATGCACTTCTGTCTCGTCGTACCTATTATACACAGGTACACATACACAAACTTTATGTAACAAAGTTGATCTTCCTTCATACTTCAACCTTACGGGATAATTAGTTCAATTAGATTTTAACAGGTTTTCCAGGCTTAGGACTGGCAATATTCATGAATTTAGATATTTTTTATTCACTATGGATGGTTTACTAATGACAATGAATATTGGCGTATTTAAAAATCAACTTTATATACAAGGATTGTTTTTTTTTGTTCTTTTTTTTTGTTTTTTTTTTTAATTGCTACTTATAAATACTAATTGCGATATTTTTTTTGTCTTAAGGCGAGTTCTTCTTTCATTTAAAATTAGTCCCGCTTTAGAAAAACTCTCTCGCAGGGCACGGACGTAGCCGTGATGTTTAGGCGTTTCAACATAAATTTATATAATCGTGGATATACACCTTTACGCTCGCTCCACCAAAGCAGTGGATTTTCCGCTCTTTTGATGAGCGGTTCTAGTATATATTTGTCGAATTCGACTATACCAGCTGCCGTCGGATTTTGGGGAACGAGACTGGCTATTTCGGCGTCAAATTCATCCCAAATAGAGCCAGATTCACCAGGCTGTGAAGACGTCGCTTATGGAACTGGTAGTTCTTGTATTTCATGGGTTCGGTCTGCGCCAATTCTTAATTTGAGAGCTGATGCAGCTCTGTCAAAGTTGCGAGGATCACTAAACCCGCTTTTCTTAAATCTTGGATCTAATATTGTGGCCTCACAAAGAACTGCATTATGTTCCACTCCGCCAAATCGTGAATTCATTTGTGATTTAAGCGAATTGAGCAGGCTTTCAATTTTTTCGTTTGTGGTGGAGTATTTATTAAGTGTCCTGTTTATTAATTTACAATAAACTATATATTTTGAAGAAGACACATATTCTTCGCCACTTATTTCTACAGTGACATCGTAAAATATTTTTAAAACTTCAGTCGCTTTTTGAATAACAGACCAGTCCTCTTGCGTTAAATTCAAGTCTGGCCGCATTATTGCTAGCGTGGCTATTAACGGATCTTTCACTCTAAGAAATCGCATGAGCATGTCGTAGGTAGAATTCCACGTCCTGCGTTTTACGTCCTGCTTCAATTTTAATGGCGAGATATTCATTTGTTCTTCAATTCCATCAATTTCTTTTTTGCTGGAATAGATCGGTGAAAATATTCGACGATTGCCTTAACCCTATTCACGGTGTCGGATATTTCAGCTATACTTGATTGAACTACCAAGTTGATGGTGTGCGCATAACAAGGTATTGAGCGCCAGCCGCCTAAACGAACAGCACTTAAAATATTTGCGGCATTGTCACTGACGATGGCATTTACGTACCCGTGTATGTTCCATTCGACGAATTTTGCTTCCAAGAAGTCTTTCAAATTTAGACTAGTATGCCTTTCTTGGAATTCGATGCAACCAATCATGACTGTGCATACCTTGTGCGTTTCAGTGTCAATAAAGTGCGCAGTGATGGCAGTGTACCCGTCATTCACAATAGACGTCCAAGCGTCAGTTGTTATAGAAACAGCACCCGCTTTTGCTATTTGTTTTTTTGCAGCTTCCAATATTTTATTATATACTTTTGGAAGCAAACTTTCAGAAAGAGTTTTCCGGGTTGGCAAGGTATACCCGGGATTTAACATTTCTACAAACTTCCGGAACTCAACTTCATCAACCATTCGAAGCGCATGGTACCCTTTGGCAATCATTCTAACTAATTGTTCGTCAAGCTGTTGCACTCGATGCCTAGGAAGAGTTTTTTTTGTCTGTATGTAGTCTGCCATGGAAGGAGCTGTAGGCAAACTTGGTTTATTAGTTAATCTCATTGGTACCGACAATACAGATAACTCACTGATGGCAGTCTCAACTTGTGCTGCATTTGCACTGCTTGAAGGACCCGGCTCTGCATCTATATCACTATTGTCCCCACGACGCTCGGGTGCAGTTGCAACTGTTGCAGACTGTCTACTGCTGTTAATTGCTATCGTAGGATGTATTGATTTAATATGACGACTCAGGCTTCCTATTGAGCTCGAAGAAATTGCCAATACACGCGAGCAATAACCACATTTCGCCTTTTTGCCAGGCACAACTTCTTCGAAGTGATTCCAAAGAGGACTTATTTTTCTTTTAGTTGCCATTATCCTTAATAAAAATAATTAACCAGCAACCTACCTAATATATGTACACACACTTGAATTATTGTTAATATTTATTTACAGTTTAAAATCACTATTGATATTTATTTACACTTAATTCACACACAGTATTTATAAGTACCTACTTCGCTAAGAATTGTTTGTGTTTAAATGTACACAGTCTTGACCGCACAAAACGTAAACAAACTGTTTTAAAATACCTACTAGCGAACGAAAGTTCCAAGTAACACATCAACTACAACATCAACATAACGTTCGATAACACAATAAAACCTTAGTTCAAAATTAAACCCTTAGTTCAAAACACGATGACCATACCATAATAGTCACCGAAAGTTCGACTGATAAATTAAATTATAACAATACTTTTTGGCGCGAGAAATAGGATCTAAAGCGTTAGGAACGAGGCGGTGCCAAATAAAATTAAACCTTATTGCATGAACAATACTATCAAAGCGGCCAGACTTTGAGTCAACCGCGCCTCTGCGCCTCGGCGGCGGCGGCGGCATGCGAGAATGAGATAACAAGTGTGCAATGCGACGTAGTTCGAACCTTGCCGAATAGGGCCGAACGAACAACGAAATCAACCGATCAAGAACAACCGCGCCGCGCGCAGTCAGTACTTGCGTTATGGTAATGTGATGTGTCATGCTTAATTTGGTGGAGTAATAAGTAATGTTATATTCTTAAGGTCGGGTAATATTACGCGTAATGTATCAATCGCATTACTTACACATGTCTACTAGAAACTTTTTGTTCATTACGCTTCCACTTAGTTTTTTGTGTCAGCCGTTTCCTAGACATTTCTGGAGCAGTTTCTTTTATTTCTTTAGTTGATTCATCCATTTTTTCTATTTATTTTTATGTAAAAACGCTAGGAATTCGATCACGACGCAAATCAAGCACTTCGACGTAAAAACAAAATGGCTGACACGCCGTACTAAATCCTTGAATCTGATTGGCTGTTAT
This sequence comes from Atethmia centrago, assembly GCA_905333075.3. Lineage (NCBI taxonomy): Eukaryota > Metazoa > Arthropoda > Insecta > Lepidoptera > Noctuidae > Atethmia > Atethmia centrago. The sequence goes on from HG995368.1 coordinate 20,281,972, forward strand.
GGATTTGGCTCATTTTGTTTTGAAATAGTACTCGATTTGTCTACTTTTGATCCCAGAGTCACGATTTGCAATGAAATTTCATATAACAAACATGGATTTGGCCAATTTTGAATGACACAGAACTACAAAATGGAACGTTCTTAATTTAGCTGCATATTCAGTTTAAAAAGTAAGTTTTTTGGATTTGGCCGATTTTGATACCAAACCTCTCAAATAAGAATTAAAATACATTGTTAGGCTATCTATATTATTAATTAATATTATCGTAATAGTCTGTTTTACGATTAGTAAGTTCGAAAATTAGGTATTCTTTTTATAAATTAATTAATATTGTTTTAAAATAGGTATTTATAAAATACTATAATACGACAATATTATTGAATTCTTAATAAATCAATATATTATACATGTTCTTTGTAAACATTTAAAAAACAAAATTGTTACATAATTCGTGTAAAATGATACAAGTCTTACCTTACGCATCGTAGTTGTGTGCTGTAACGCGCGACGCACCTGTCCTGACGCACGCCCGAGACTAAGAATCCCGCGTCGCCTGCGCTCTTTCCATGCGTCCCGCGGAGAAGTAGGGAGTGGGGTGCGTAAGAGCTGCGCGACTTGTATCACTGTGTACTACGTATTTTTTTGCTAATTTAGTTCTAAAACGCAATGCAGTTTTGATTCTACTATATTAGTATCATTATTCACGTAATCATATGTCCCATTTCCCTTATGTTCTTACAAATAGAATTAATATTAAATTTGTAATCACATCAAAATTGGCTACATAAATTACGTGTAAATTGTTTGATTAGCAGTTGTATCATTAGTCACATATTTTTATGAAAATAAATTTGTGTTTGTATGGTTCATGTACAAATGTAACACTTTTCACTAGAATGTATTGTTTAAATTTTTTAAAGTTTTGTGATAGGATTTCATTTGTATCACTTTGGATTAATTGAAGTAAAAGCTTTCGGTTCGCGTAAGATGTGGTAACTCGAGTCGTTTTAAAATACATTTTAGAAATATAAAGATCGGTTCGGAGCACTTTGGTATGAATCAAAAAGTATTATTTTACACAATAATTTCAATAAAAAATTGCTTACTTATATCACTGTACACAAAAAAATCTCATTCATTTTTAATCTTATAACAATGGGGATAAGATAGAAATTAAGTTATTTTTTTTTAATAAGTTTAATCAGAGAATATAAAAACCGATCTGGGTCGACATGTATCACTTTTCATTGAAGGTACAGATATATGCCGATACTATAGTGACGGAAGGATGCCCGGTCATACCTAGTCGACAGATAGATGCCTCTATTTGCGAAAGTGGGGGTGTAATGATGGGTATGCAGTAAAGGGAATTTTTATAATAAATGAGGGTGCCACCCCCGTGTTTACTGGGCCTATCATTGCGAATTACGCGATAATTTGCAATTTTAGGTGTTCGGAGAGAGGGTTTTAGAAAGGTTTCTTGTATGAGAAATAGGTTAAGTTGATGATCGTGAAGGAAGGTCTCTATTTCATCTCGTTGACCTTTAATTGCGGACAAGACGGAGTATTCCGACATAAGGGCCATACTGGCTTGTAGGTTGCCTTTGGCTGCTATGAGCTTGGCGTGTAGCTCGTTGCTGCGGGCTATGATGTGGGGGTTGAAGAATCGCGCTAGCACGTCAAATGTGCTAGGGTTGTACGGAGCCGGTGCGGGTGCGAATGTTGGAGCGGGCGCTCTTGGGGTTACAGTAGCTGGATTGGGGGCCTGCTTCGTTGGGGGCGCGGGTGCGCGGGTAGAGATTGTTTGCTGGGCCGCAAACATATTCATTGGGGGTGTAATGGGTGAGCCATTAGCTGGGGGATGGCTGGTGGGGCCGTTTGGGTGGGCTTAAGTGCGGGGAACGCTCGTGAATGAGCTGGTTCCACGGCGAGGGTCTTTGTGGCCTTAGTGATATAGGGAGTGAATTTCCCTGTGGTATCGTGGGTCGTTGCTGGGGCTTTGAGCGCGGGGCTCGGGGGCAGCTCGCGGGGTGTCCGTCCTCGCCACAAAGGACGCAGCTAGGGGGTTCGGTACACAAGGACAAGTCCTTAGGACGCGCACAGTCCACCGTTGCGTGATCGCCTAGGCACTTAACGCACCTGGCTCGCGCGAAACAGTTACGCTGCGCATGTCCGTACAGCTGGCAGTTGTGACACTGTCCAGGAAATCGATTTTTGAACGGTTTTTCAACCGTGAAGCCTGTCAAACTGCAGATTGATTTAATGTTGAGGATAGCCTTTCCGGCCTCTGTGTTTTCAAGCACGACAGTTATCATGTCGAATGGTGCTCCATTACGACCGCGGTGCATGCGGTGAATTTCAATCGCTGGATATTTTTGGGATTTAATATCCTCTAGAATTTCGTCTGTTTTTATTTCTTTAGGTATGCGCTTTATTACGCACCTAAATTGTTTATCTTCACTGAGGGCGTAAGTGTGGAATGACACTTTACGCTCTCTCAGGAGCTTAGTCAGCGAACGGAAGTCAGCTGAGTTCGGTACTTGTACCTTAATTCCCACCGCTGTAGGGCGGGCGTGGGTATAGTTTATCGCTCGACGGCGCAGGCCTTGGATATTGTCATCCATAGGTACTTGTCATGTATATATAACGGGGATGGTAATGGGGACTTAGGGGACCTGTGTGCCTGTAGGCTTGGTGCCTGATAGTGGGGAAATCGGACGGCTGCATGGCGCGGGAGCCGCAGCGGGGGTTGCTGGGGTAAGGGCCAGCTTTTTGGCCTTTCGGGCGGCTGCATTTCGCTTCCTTTTCCCTTCGACTACAGTGTAGTCTTCGGAAGAAGAGGAGTTCGCGGCATCGGGGGATGGACAGGCTGGGACGGAGAGTTCGTCGTCGGTCGCGTCTGAGTCGTCTTGGCTCATTTCGATGTCACCAGTTGGTGGTGACGGGGATGGGGAGCGGGAGCGCACGTCGGCACATTGGGGGCTGCCTGGGTCAGCTGAGTTGGAGGGGCTAGCCGAGCTGTCGGGTATGCGGCTACTCGGGCCGCATACTTTTTATATAGCTGGGGCTCATTGCGTATTATCTCCTTGAGGATTTACAGCCACAAGAATTGATCATCCATGTTATTATTTAACACGTGTAGTGAGTGCTGTATTGGTACTTATCGAGCCCCAGGCTGAGGGCCTGGGGGTGTGAGGGTTGAACAACCCTCCCTGTCTGTTCGACAGGGAGGTGGGTGAGTGGTCGTAGGGTCTGTCAGTGAAGCGGGATTAAGTAACCCTAAGGGCTATGGATCGGGTGGCACTTGGTCGAGTATATAATCTCGTACTCACGCGTCTACTCAATCCCGGAAGCAGCAGTAATCCCGGAAGAATAAACACAAATCACTATTATTATAACGTAAAGTCGCTGCTTACAAAGTCAGATTTTTATCTTCTTTGCTTTACACGAACAATGTCAATATACCATGTCACTGAACAATGTCCACAAACGAATTAATCACTGTACGAGTAGCAATTCTGCCGTCAATAGCATAGTTGCAGTAAGTACGCTCTAGACGGTTTCGAGAAAAACGCAGTAAAAGTTTTGGTGAAAAAATCTACTATAAATCCTTTGTTTGTAATCAGATCATGGTTGATACCTTAAATAAAAGAGTACCTCAGCACCTGAGCATTTCTCAAATTTTTTGACCAGAGTCTTAAAATTCATGTAAAATTAAAATTTGTATATTTAGGATATATGATGCTAAATATCATTAGCTAAAGTTATTCAGATTCTGAATTTCTATTTGTTTTTTGTTTTAATTAGGTTTTTTATATAAAAAACCCGTAAAGTGTTAGCTAGGGGCATAATAAAAGTTCTTATTTTGTTACTTGGAAATGTGTGAAAAACTTAAAATAATACACCATTTTTTCTATGAATTTATGTTTTACTGTATAGATAACAAATTAAACAAATCTTTACAAAAGAAAAATTGTGAAAACTAACAAAGTAAATTGTTTTTTTAGCAATACTACTAGTTTTTGTTACCGTGAGAACACTTTCTAGTATTAAAGTTTCGTTATCTTGTATAAAAAAGAAGGATACCAATATTCATATTTATTAAAAAAAAATATCTTTCGTTGATCTCTTAATCAAGTGCTTTTCGTGTTTAAATTTGAAGAAAAAAATAAGTTATAGAGTATAATTATCAGCACTATTTCGGGACAGTAACAAAAAAAGAAATGTTGGTAACACAATCGGAAATATAAGGCTTAGCACACACACACACTTGAATCACTATCATAAAATGGAAACAAAAGTATATATCAACACAAAATTAAAGATTTACTAATTATACTTCTGAAATGATAATAACAATCAGTCTTAATGTTTTTTTGGTTAATCGCGTCCACCCTGACGTACATTGCAGTTTTTAATATACCGCTCTTACAGTACGGTTCACGTAAGACAGCGCGTCTGAAGTTAACCGCTAGCAACTCTAGCGCTTGTGTACTCGAAAAAAAAAATGGTTTAAAAAAATAAATGCCATTAGATATTGATATTGCTGTTATATAAACTGTTATTTGCATTTATTTTTTTAGACCATTTATTTTTTTACGAGTACCCAAGTGCAAAAGTTGCTAGCGGCTAACCTTAGGCACGCCAGCTTACGTGAACCGTACTGTACGTGACTTTATTACACATTTTTCATTAGATCTTTTAAAAACACAGATATTTTTTGAATATTATAGGGTTATATTGTAATAAATTAATACATTTGTGTAAAACGAATCCAGTAAAGACCTCTGAAAATCTGCTATTTTACGTGAACTTTGACTCTTAATGTACTCATAAATAAAAAAAATAGAACAATCAATATTTTCATATGGTATAAAAAACAACATTTTTTAAATTGCACGTACACTTAAAATTATTCCAATACTTATAATGTTATAATCAGTCAAAAAACAACGCTTATGAAGAGTTTACTATATTAAATAGCATATGCAAGTCTCTACTAATGTAATCACTTAGTAAGCGCATCACAGATATAGCTATAAGTAACATAATTAAATTTACATATTAATTTAAGACAAGCTATTTATTTTCAATGCAGATTTGTATTGGAATATGAAATATTATATATTATAGCTGTGTCTGTGATGCGCTGTAGTCTAGACTTATAAAATCTTAATTCTCTTTAGTCTGAAATATTTATAATATAATGACATCGTAAAATGTATTTTAATGTTATTATTAGGTAAAGTTAATAAAATCAAACATTACAAAACTCGCACTCATCTTCAGTAAACACTGAAACTTTTGCATACCCTACACCAAAAGAACTTATTTTCTAGTAACAGTCTGATCTCTTCAAGATTCATCGTTGCTACAAAATGAGGAAGAACTCTATGCAATATATTATTCGTTGTACTTCCACAACCAAAACATTTTTCTGACAACACGAAATGGGTGGTAGACCAGGGCCAAGCAATATTATATTCGATACAAGTAAAAAAATCGGTTTTACTCAGAAACTTATCAACATCAAAGTAAATCACCATTTCTGAAACGACCCGTTGCGGTTTTTACCTGCAAAATTAAAAAAAATAAATCTTTTAAAACTACTACTGCTTAGCTATTGGTGCAGCGTTTAATTGTGTCGGTTCATGATGTGAGCAGCGCGGTGCGATGGTACAGTACAGTTCACTTAAGATGGCACGTCTGAAGTTAGCCGCAAGCAACTGTAGCACTTGTGTACTCGTAAAAAAATAAACGCTAATAACACTTTATAACAGCAATATCAACACCTAATGGCATTTATTTTGTTAAACCATTTATTTTTTTACGAGTACACAAGCGCTAAAGTTGCTAGTGACTAACTTTAGGCGCGCCATCTTACGTGTACCGTACTGTACAATAATAATGATGCTTGCGACGTGACGTGGGGAAGCTACCTACTTATCCAATCCACAATCCTGTTTTATCAACCCGTCATGTCTTCTCGCACCCTGTACACATCCGACTCAGTTAAGCGGTACGTATCACAATTTAATAACCTTCAAAACAAAAATCACATATGTAATCGAAATATGCTTGCCCTTGTGCGCACTTATCGCAATAATATTTTTTGCAAGACATACATTTTATCAAATAATGCAATGATGTGGGATTTTTGCACTTATTGCAAGCCATTTGTCTTTTTACAGGAATCAGTAATGATTTTTTTGCTGGACTATGAGTATACGTATTAGGTTTTGATTTGTTTAATGGATCACGATTAACTTTAGACGTTGAAGGATATGGATCTTTAGACGTTAAAGGATACTGACCTTTAGACGTTGAAGGATACGGACCTTTAGACGTTGAAGGATACGGACCTTTAGACGTTGAAGGATACGGACCTTTAGACGTTGATGGATACGGACCTTTAGATGTTGAAGGATACGGACCTTTAGACGTTGATGGATACGGACCTTTAGATGTTGAAGGATACGGACCTTTAGACGTTGATGGATACGGACCTTTAGATGTTGAAGGATACGGACCTTTAGACGTTGATGGATACGGACCTTTAGATGTTGAAGGATACGGATCTTTAGACGTTGAAGGATACGGATTTATTACATTTAATGAAATATTAAGAGGAACGTTTTCTTTGTTTTTTATTAACTTGTGTGCATCAATTTCCCCTATAGTTGGATTTGCATCAGTATCACTCAGGTTAATAAGAAAATCAACGCGATTTACAGCGGAATTATTTTCGCTAGCCTCAACGTTTTCTTCTAGATCTACATTATCAATACACAATATTGGCAAATCATCTATCATCTCAGTGTCAAGAATTGGTAACTCATTTAACTTTAACAATAACGTTTGGTTATCTGTAGGCTCATTATTTTCAGATTTCTGGTTAAAATGTGGAAAATTTGAGTATTTATATGTTTCTGGATCATAACAATAACAGGATTTCTTATTACAAAAACAGCTGAGGATGCGATGTTGAATTTCATCATTTCCATGTACAGAAATCACTTCATGAATACTCATAGTCCCTTTTATAGTTTTAATGACCGCAGGTATAATTTCATTTATCTCGTTAATATCGGTTTCAGATACGTAAAAAACTTTTACAGCTTTAACAAAAGATTCCAACGTCAAGTACACATCAGTAGCGTTTATAATATCTTTTCCATAGGCGATTTGCCTATCGAGAGCCCTCTTAACAACCCCTCCAATTGCATCAGCCACACCCTTACCGTGCCCACTTTCAAAAAATGACCACGAAATATCAAACTTGTAAAAAGATGAAAGATACTTAATCAGAAAAAAGTTATTTTTCTGCCGGTATTGGGAGCTAGGGCCATCAGAAAAAAAAAAAAATTCTTGAGATTTGGTACTAAGGATTTTCCAAGTTCTATAATGGGTTTTAGGTGGGCCCATATGGCATGTGGCTGATGTATACTAGAGGGGGAGACAGTACAAAATGACTTCTGTCCGCCTTTATAAAATATGACTCCCGTATGTAATGTGACTTGCACTTTAGAGGCACCAAAATGCATTGCTTGCACTTCTTCTGCCATTTTACATTCAAAGTTTTCTGAAAAGTCACAATGCACAGCCATTTCATGATCATCTAAATTTTCAATACAGGTTTTATAGCTTTTTGTTTGGTGCCACATATTAAAACTGTGAATTTTAAATAATTTTAAAGATTCCTCAAATAGTTTTATTAGCTCTGCAATAGTACTTTTTTTTATTGATTTAACAGTTCTTTTAGTTTTTACATCTTGTCCATCGCCATTTTGCGTTCGTTTTTTATAACTATGGTTCTGGATTTCCCACATTTGCCATGTTATTTCTTGAGATGATTTTAAATCATTTTCTAAATTGTAGTTTAAAGACATAGATTTACATTGTTTGCATTTGCCGTACATGCACGCGAATGATTGAGTATTACATACTACTTTCTTAAGAAGATCATGAGTATTACTAACATTAATCACTTTGTGATGCTTAAGAGCCGCCACTTTAAAATTCATGTTGCTGTGTTTAACACAAAGACAAGTGTTTCGGTTTTGTAAATTTGGTGAAATGATGTAAAATGGTCTATACCGGCAAAAAGATGCAAACGATGCAGAGCCACCTTCGGACTTGTATTTTTGGAATACAATTTGTAATGAATTATTAAGAAACCGTATTTGCTGTTTGTTCTTCTTATATGTTTTACATTCGCGTTTGCCAGAGGTTGCTCTGCTTACATCATCTCTGATATAAAACTCAATAATAGACTTTTGTAGTTTCAAAATCCTGTTCGTAGTTTTCTTATCTCGAACTCGTGTTATTAGACCTATTTTTTTGGAAATGAGTGACTTAGATTTACTATTTTTCACGAGATCATTGTTAGCGATTTTCTTTATAACGTCTCTCTCTTTATTACTTTCACACAGTTTGTAAGTCGATTTTAAAGAAGCTTCTAAAATTTCATTCCTAGCCTTTAACCGATTAATTTCTGCTTCACTTTTATTCTTTTCTTCCATTTGGCTTTTTTGCAAACGATATAACCTTTTCCTCATTGTTTCTAACGCTCGATGTAAATATATAATTCGGTTTTGAGCTGCTATGTATTTATGTTTATAGTTTTCTCTTTTTACTCTCGATTTTCTGGCACTGGAATCTTTTGTGCTTGCAGTATTCGATGCAGCTTGTTCGCTAATTTTCTTCTTTTCCTTTTGCTTTCTTTTTTCTTCTCTCCATTCCTTCCTTTTCTTATTTCTTTCTGCCTCAGGCATTTCTGCTATTTTCTTATATTTATATTTAGATTTTATTCTTTCAAGGTTTTTCTTTCGCTGTTCTTCTAGTTTTTCGGGGTTTAATTTTAATCGCTCCCTATAGCGTCTCATCTTCTCGGCAGCGGTTAACGGCATTTTTTCGATAAAATGTTATTAATATTATTGCTTGTATAAAAAACAATATTACTGTTCATATACCTGAATAAGTAATAAATTCCTCAGTATTTTCCACTTCTTTCACCTGCAGAGAATACAATACAACTTATTTGTCAACTGTTTGAAAATTGAACTTGCCAATGAATGTGCCACCTACAGTTTATATACATCATTGTCGTATAATGATGTTAACTATAAACTGTAGTGAACAACTACAACACTTAAACTCGAATCACTCTTATTGGTTTTCATTATTTTGTTGATGTTCGAATGTGCAATTGTTTAATACAAACGAACTAAGAGCCGAAACAACATAACCCCGTTGCAGCGCCGCGCCGCTAAAATTGGGGATAATTATACAGTAAATTGGTTTAGCTAATAAACGCTTCATGAATGACAATTTTTAAAAGTAGTAAAATAGATATAGTATGTTACCCTTAAGAGATAGACATATGCCACCGTGGACTTTTCTATAGAGTATATATGATAGGTACACAATTCCACCATACATTATTTTGTTATATCTCGAAGGGTTTAGGCACCGTTTTCGTTGAAAACTCCCAGACGTAATTGAAAGACAAAATAAATTCATTATCTTAGTTATACTTATTATCTCCTAGAGGCTCTCTGATAGGTAACACTTAGCTTAAACACAGTAAGTGTGTTTTTTACTGTATTTATGTTAAGTAACCATATAAAATATATGGTTTATAAATTTTATTTTATCAGGCTGTAGTGATAATAAAATAATTAGTTTTTGGTTTTAACAAATCTATTCAGAAATATTTTATAATCTAGTTGTAGATATACTGTTATTAACTGTTGCTGAAAATAACCTAGGATAAAATTTGACAAATCATGATACGTTTATTGAATGAAATTGACATTTAGTTTAAATTGAACTTCTTTCTTACAATTAAGTAGCCCTTAAGCGCAGGCCTTACCGCCAGCTAGCAAGCTGCATCGTCGTATATTTCGTTCGCAGCATTTGTTTCGCTGACGTAGCTTTTCTCTGTAGTTTGCGGTGTGAACCGAAGTATGAAAAGAGCTGAAATGATGCCGGGCTCGGCTTGCTCGCTCGGTCGTTAGCTGGCGGTGTGGCCTGCGCTTAATCACATACTAAATCACAACACAACGTTTCTTAATTTTACTTAATTGAATCAGTCTTTACGGTTAAAAAATGGCACAACTAAGAATTTAATTTTCTTACATTAATCACTCAACTCAAGTTTACTTCATATATATTATTCAGTCTTCTCAATACTAATTATTTTATAATCACAGATGCTAAACTAAAAATCCTTTCTTCGGTATCAAATCAACACAGATTTATCGAACAACACTTATGGATCTTATAGATACTTAAGCCGTGAATAACAAAAGTGACCATTAAGGATAAAAAATAAAACTTTATTCTGTAACATTGAAACAAAACTAAAATATTCAATGAATTAGGAATCAACTCCTATAAAAACAAGAAGGCGAGAACTAATCGTCAAATTCCTTGGAAAGATTCAAGGATGCATCGTCAACTGGCAAGTCAATCCAGAATTGCCTTCGGCTGGGTAACATCAAGGGTACGAGATCTTTGACAATTCTCTCTTTTCGTGAAGAGGCGATACCCCTTGGTAAACTTCTTTGTTCAGCACAGGGGAACTGTTTGTTTTTTTAAATTTTGGCTTGTAAAAAGTTTAAGATCCTGAATTCCTCATCAGTGTGAGATTTTTTGTAGAACAAATTGTACTCTCCACGGACAACTTTAACCACAGTGAAATTCTTAACGTATTCCCGATCTTTCAGTGCACGCATTTTCTGTTCAGAATGAAAGTCACAAAATTTGTAAAAATCACGGACATCCATTAATTTTAGAATATTTAATCCTGAGTTAGAGGTTCGAACGGCTTCTACATAGTCATTAAAGTCGCAAACATTTTTCAATTTTTGAAGAGATTGCTCCTCTTGGTGGTGGAAGCTGTCAGCTGAATTGAATGTATGTCCTGGTTCTAGATACTTTATAGTGATAGCGTGTGCTTCAATTAAATCACTGTTGACAATAATGACAAGAAACGAAAAGAGTTTTACGTAGATATTCGAGGAAAAAACATAATTGAAATTATTCTTTCTCCGACCAAGTTACTGCTTGTATGAGATTTATAACAAATTGTATGACTTTTACTTACAATGACCTATTATGTTCACAGTGAAGCAATTTTACTGCACCGTATTTATGACGTAGCATTATATTGCAGCTACTTAGACATGCAGTAAAAACGACTTACAATTTTTATAACAAGTAATAACATCATATTATATGTATGTATTTCTTAAGCATGAGTATAGTAAAGCTAATTTACTACTCCCATGCTAAGTACACCTGACCGTTATCGCTACAACTGCTGTCTAAACATGAACACAGGATGGCGACATGCTCTCTGTTTAATAAGTAACCTTATCTAAGATCTGATTACGTTACTTAACATAAACGCAATAACGCGTCGAACTGTATTTGTGGTAAGTAATCTGGAACCTACGCTTAGGATCATTACTAAGCATACATGCAGTATCGCAGCATACTGTTTTTAAGACTAGATCATTCATCTAGTAAATATTGGGAAACTGCTTAGGATCAAAACAGTATATCTTCTTAGTGTCTATTTGCTAGGCTTATATCTAAATTTTATACTGTAAATTACTTAACATATTAGTGGTATAGATGTCATACTGTACTTTGGCCGAGAGACTCTGAATAAGAACTTCTGCAGTAAGTGTACCCACAGTAATCATGCTTAGTGATGTAAAAAAAATGCTCGACTTACTGCAAATTTTGAATTGTCAAATTTGGTTTAAACAGCGATTCAAATAATTGGGTAAGATAAAAACGTAGATCTAGTTATCGTGATCACGGCTGTATATCTAACTCATTTTTGACAAAAATCCGACTTACTGTAACTATGCTATTGAAGGCAGAATTGCGCGCACTAGTAAATTAATTACGCGGACGCGAACCGATTTCGCGCCTTTTCTAACAGACGCGCTTCGATGCGCGGACTCCTACCAACCGACGCTACAAAAGCGCGGGAAGAGGTGATGTCCAAGGGCGGCGTCGAGGGCTGTCTTGATGTTAAAGTTGTTTCTTGGTGTTGGATCCTGGTGATGTATCGATAATTGGAGAATATCGATTGACGGTTTACTTTGGTTGTAATATCCTTAGCGGTTATAGCTCAGCTAGAAAATCGGGTGTACGTGCTACCGAAACGGAGTTCAGACGCGATTTTTTTGAACTAATAAATTCTATATCGGGGTATATTTATAGTAATGTCCCTGTAGCTACAATAGCGGGGATGCCTTACTGTTGTATGTTTCTAACTGGCCCAGTCTGCCAATCGGCGTGGACTTAAAAGTGGTCCTGCATATTGTTGCATCATATTTAGTATGCAGATGAGATTGGTTCGCATGATGTAATCATTATGAAACAATCTGGAACATTTCACAAGTGTATGATGCAATCATTATGAAACAATCTGCAATATTGCACAAGTGTATGACGTAAACATTGCGAAACAATAGGCAATATTGCATAAATGTATGATGTAAACATTACGTAACAACTAGCAATATTGCATAGGACGCAGCCTATATTTATTTCTATCTTATGCTAGTTGTGATGAATGGTAAACGGAGCTAGAATCATGGTGCTTCCATTACATTACACATATACTCATACAGGTATAATTCGAATGGTGACTTCAGATCGCAGACTACATTATTGTTTCGTTTGAATCATGCTGCACCGGTCATAGGACTGTCATCGTGGTGCGATTGTTGTTGCTTTTGGAGTCATATCTTCATTTTTAATCACATTAAGATTCGTCGCAGGTAATATTATGTTTAAAAAAAATAAATATTCTGGTAATCACTGGTTTCAATATTTTCATCTTGGCATCTAGGTATGGGTGTCGGTGTATATCGCCTTCTCGGATTAAAAGTGTATAATCTCAAAACTTACAAATTTTACAGGAGAGCGTTTTAAAGGTTTAACGTGTAATATTTCTCATGATAATAATCTTTTCAACATTATTTTTTATTTTTTTTGCTACTATCTGTCTTTCAAAGTAACATAAAATTATATATTTGTTTTGTTATATAGTAGCCGAAAAATAGGTAAAAAAAAATCGTTTCGAGTTTTAATACTTTCTAGATAAAATGTTGCATAATTTTTACGATTTATTTTGAACATGAGTATTTAATTTATTAAATGTAATTTTAAAATTTAGAAAAAAAAAACAATATTTCTGGCAGTAAAACAATAATATTTTATGAAATATATATTTCTTTCAGTACAGTTATGAAATTATTGTACTAAATATGAACTGAAACTTATACAACTAAATCAAAATGGGTCAAAAAATAAGATAATATAAAATAAAATTAAGTGGTTGATTCAATCACATTAATCACTGAGTAACATGGCACTAAATTAGGAACTTGTTAATCAAGGTATTTCAGTCTTACTGAACAAGTAATCCAAGCTTGAGATCTAGGCATTAAAGTTATATTTTTTCAATTATTAGTAACTTTATCCAGTCTTTTGAGTATTATTTATACGTATTAATAGTTTATATAAAATATTAAAAACTTTAAGTATTAATTTAATAAAATGCAAAACAATGAAACAGAAGAAAAACATATAAAAAGAATACAATTATATCTATTCAATTTGTATTCTGGTCTATTTTAAATTATTCGCTATTTCTTAGAGACTTTAGATTTTCATAAAATGGACGATAATATTCGGGAATAGTTTTCTTATCAACTAAAGCTAATAAACCTCGTTTTTTCTAATCGGCAATCTTCATTGGCGCGTTATACGAGTATACTGCTTTAAAACGGTAATTATCTCGAAGACCTTTTGCAGTGGTGGGTCCAACCTTTACCATTTTAAAATCTTCTTGACTATAGGAAGTTTTATAAAAAAAGAAACCACGATTTTCTTTAGTGAATTTTAAGATTTTTATGTCATTTATCTTTATAGTTTCATTATTAGTATTTTTATTATAGTTGCGTCCTACATCATTACAAAGAGATTTGAAATCTTTAAATTGAGTATAATTTAATTCGTTTACTTTGTAAGACTTCCCGGTCTTTTTTGCTGTTCTGATCAATGAAACATACTGATCTGGGCTGTATATTGGCCCAGATCTAAGTGATTTTTTTATATTTCTCTCAATAACCGAGTGAGCCGAATCATTTTCATTTTGAGTATGTCCTTTAATAAGGAACTTATGCGTTATTGATTTAAGACTGGGAATCGTTGCTACCGCATGCATATACATACTTATTACGAATTTGTTCTTTTGTTGACCTGTACAATTATCGCTGTAAAAAATTATATCAACGTCTTCATTTACTCTCGTACACATAGATACGACATAATTATAAACACAGGTTGCAATTTCATTCGCGCCTCTATTGCCTTGCTGTTCGTGCCAAAAGTAACATTCTACATCTTTCGTTTTCAAATCATAGATGGTAAAGTTGTAAGAATTCAATTTTGACACGTAATAAAATGTTGAAATTTCGCCTTTTGGACATGACAACGTCGCTTGTGACTCATACACCGCAACAATTAACGATGATTTACTTTGGGCCTCTGTTTTATCGTTCCCTTTTTCTATTCGTGACAATTCTTTTTCCTTTAGGTGGTTTTCATAATGATCTTTCATTTCTGCCTTTTGATAGTCTAATGCATTATTATAGGCAGTACAATCTTCACATGCATCTTTTATCGGAGTGAAAAAACTAATATTAAACTCTGTGTAGTATTATATTTTTTTAATTATTGTAAATGTGAAGACTATGTGGATCATTGTTTAATTTTGTTTTATTCTCAGTTAGTTTTTAACATGGTCTGGGTCAGTTTTGAGTATTTTTTGCGGCCTAGCCAAATGTCCTTTCTTTGGTCAATACCAAATCGTTGAATCGTTGAGCTCCTTTAGTTATGAGTTGAGCTGCACAACGACTGACAAATGCGTGCACTGACTGGACAGGTCCACTCAATCTGTGTGGTTCTTTCATCAAAAGACCATTTCAGACACCAATCGACATGGTCTTCACATGATCTGACCAAGATTATGTCTGGACTTTAACCGCTCAGGCCCCTGGCTCGATGACGTCATCTCTCCCGCGCATTTCACGGCTCACAAAAAACGATCTCCTGCGAAGCGTGTACAACGCAGCCACTTAACGTAAACAGTTTTGGGTTCGTGAATAAGCAGACCTTTTAAAATATAAACTATACTCGTATGGCGAGTATTGTATTTCTAAACCCATTGTGATAACAGACAATGGCTTTTTTTTTATTGAGGGTGGGAAATCATCAAATAACTTCTCCCGCTCTGGGCGGAGCGGGAGGGTGTGTCAGACTCTTACTGACTAAAACCCACCCGTATTCCTTCCTGTTGCCTGTGTTGCGGGGGCCTCGGTGACCCATAAGTACCTTCCCGCGACCCCGGCAGGCATCGGCCCTAGTGGACCCCTACTTTTGTGCTGACGACATCTCTTTGAGGCGCGCGTGGAATATGACGCGCCGTCGACCCGGGCCTGGTCCTTACCGGACGGTGAGCTACCCAATGCTCACCGTCCGCAAGCCCGCGCCTACGGTGGCTGGAAATCCGCCCGAGATTCCTGACGCCCAGGGCGTCTCCTGCGGAACAGACAATGGCTGACATTGTGTTTCTGTGTGTATGTGTTATAAATATTTCTGATAAAACAACTGTACCAAGTCATACGAAATTTTGCATGTTACATTATGAATAGATAAGTTATCTAACAGAAGCGTTTTTTTTAGAGTCCTACGTAACATTTTCATAATATTCACACTCAAACTTCATAGCGCGCGGAGCAGTTTTTATGGATTTACGATAACAACGCATGACTTTGAAAATTCACATCCTAGTTATATTGAGTAGTTTCTTGTCAAAAATGTTACTAGGATACTACATAAACCTTTATTGACTGATAGCTACCTATATCTTGTAAAAATATACCACTATAATTGTAAAATGATAAGATGTTCTTGAAGAGGGAACTAATCTAATTTGACATGGTATTGTAGGTTTTAGGATTTGAATATCAGTCAAAACTACACAAGAACGAACTATATTTTCCTATTACTACAAATACTTACGCATTCTTATGGAAATAAAGTTATCCTCTGAAGATACCTAAAAAAATGTATGGAATGCGGGAGATTTCGTAGTGTTGGGACACACTACTACTACTAAAATATCGATAACACGTGTGGTGTTCAAAAGAAAACTACACATACACAAACATAATAACATTTTACAGCTAAACCTTTGTATTTGTACTTATAATAATATATGAATACTTACAGAATTCCTTGAAATTCCATTTGTTGTTGTTCGATACTTATAAAACTAGGCAGTACGGTCTGATGTCTACAGCCTGATATACATATGTCATTGAAACTTGAAGCTTGTGAAGCCCGGCGCGACACCGATTCGGTGTCAAACAAGGACAAATAGCTGTCCTGTAATGGAATTTCAAGAATTTCTGTAAGTATTCATATATTCAAATACAAAGATTTAGCTGTCAAATTGTGTTGTTTATGTATGTGTAGTTTTCTGTGAAGTTATTATTGCCGTAGATAATTATCGAACCAATAGGTCCTATTACATCTTTATAACTTTTTTGTTAGACAAGACGACGACACCAATCCAAGTGATTGGGTCCCGTCGGAGTCACTGCCTCCGACTGCCGCTGACTACGACGGGCCTGGAGGAAGCGGTGCCGGCAGCAGCGGCGGGCCCGAAGGAAGTGGCGCCGGCGGGCCCGGGGGAAATGGCGCCGGCGGGCCCGGGGAAGTGGCGCCGACGGGAGCAGCGGTGGTGCGGCGTCAAATATGACGGCTCTGCTGCGGGCAGCAAAAAGAGCCGTCATAATCGACGACCGGCCCACCAAACGGCCGTGTCACCAGCCAGATATACCCACGCCTAAAGGGAAAGGCGTGGGTAAAAAAACGAAAAGGAAATAAAAAAATATTTTTAGGTTATTTTTTTTTCATTGCACGCTCTCAAATAAATGTCAATATATATAATTTATAAATAATATATATTGACATTATAATTTTCGAAAATCGCCCTTTATTATTTTGTAAAATAATAGCGTACGGCTGTATCTTGGGGAACGAACTTACCTATTCTCAGCCCTACTTGTTGAAAGTCATCACTTCATGATAGTAAGTGATGGAAATTAGAAACAAAGGGTAATGACAATAAAATAAAAAACACTTGAGGAAAAGTTCATAGTATATTGGGGGGGAGCCCTGATGAGTTGTGGACAATAACAATTACCAGGGCTCCCCATACTTGACACGTTCTTGCAGCCACTGGAGCCAGATGCGAGGCGGTAGTGGCGGTGGAGGTGGTGGTAGTGCTCGCGGTGCTGGTGCAGGCTGGGGTCCGGGTGCGCTCCTGTAAATTATGATTTGTTAATAAAAAAGAAAACACCTGAATATGAACCTACATTGAAAACCAAACTGTAACAAATAAATTGTGTAGTAACTATGGATCCCGTAGTCCCTGGAAGGTACAGTCCCTTCAAGAAATACAATGCTGCTGAATTAAAATTGTACCTAAATCAAGTCTTACTCTAATGTTTACCACCTAAGTGTATACATTGTGGAATGCAATAAAGTATTGAGGATAAATAAGCTACTCGCCCATAAACATGTATAAAAAGTATTGACTTTGGTACAATTTTAATCCAGCAGCATTGTATGTCTCAGAGGGACGGTACCTTCCAGGGACTACAGGAGAAACTACAATTTTGATTCGGCAGCATTGTATTTCTCGGAGGGATCACGGGTAATAAAAACACCTGTGGTTCCTTTCAGGGACTACGGCAGGGACCACAAATGATCTTGGAAGATCATGTATGTGCAGTTAAGTATGTACTCACAGCATGTTCACATACTCGCCGTCCTCCGGCCTGGACACCAGCAGCGGCTGCAATGACAGCTCCATCCGCCGTATGCGTTCTGGCACGTCGGTGATCGGAACCACCAATTGCCGAATCTGTCGAAGTAAAACAAATAATGGAATAATTTTTCTTCTGTACAGGTACGTACGCGTAGCGTTTCGAGTGACCATAAAAATGAGAAAACAATAACGGTATATACCTCTTCCACCACCTCCATCACCATATCCACAGAACGAACTGTGCCGTAGCGTAGTTGGTGGTGGTCCGGCTGCTCGACGTACTCATAAGTAGGTCTAAAATGAAAAAAATAAATAATAAGTAATACAATTTAGATTGCTTACATGAAATATTCTTGGGGCTTGTGGCTAAGTAATAACAGCCGCACGGGTCGATCGATAAGGTTAAGCTACGCTTGCCGCGGTTGGTCCGTGGATGGGTGGCCATCTTTACATACCAAGACCTCTCCGTGCCTCGGAAAGCACGTAAGCCGGGTCGTCAGAAACCCGAAAGTCTGACAACCAGTCTTACCAAGGGGTATCGTAATACCCAGTAACTAGGTTGTTGAGGTCAGATAGGCAGTCGCTCCAAGGTTAGGAAAAGGCTAGGCAGATGACATGAAATATTCATTCAGATGTTGATACTTACTCATCGGTGGCAGCAGCCGCATCACAACCACAGCTAATGGCACGGCACAGTGGCTGGCTCCAGCGGCGAATAGTATTCATAATTATTTCGCACAAAAAATATTCATTCAGATGTTGATACTTACTCATCGTTGGCAGCCTCTGCATCCCCGCAACAACCCCAGCAAATGGCACGGCGAAGTGCCTGGCCCCAGCGGCGGATGATATTCATTTTATTCCTTTTTATTAGTAACCTTAGCCGTTTATATAGTCGGTTATCCCGGTCCAGTTCCCGGTAAAAAGTGGAATGTGTCAGTGTCAAATTCAAATCGTCTCAACGTTTTGAATCAATGACAAAACGAAATATTATTACCATATTATTGTTCTTTGATAATATAATACTATGTTATTATGATTTTTTTTATTTTATTAGATATGTCGTGATGATGATCGTGTGTATGTGTAAAATGATATTTCATTTGATTATATTAGGCTTAGTTTGTGTCACTGACACAAACTACTTTTTTGTATGCACGTGTTTCTATTATAAAAATAAACCTATTTTTCTTTCTTTTACTTACCTACTACCAAAAAAAACAATCACCAATTATGTATGGGTCTGATATCATTGCTCTACTAGATGATTCATAAAATCGTATACCAATAAATGACAACATTTGTAACGTTACGATTGGCCGGAGGGCCAGTCGTAAGTCACGTTAAAAAAAGAAAACTAAAGTAAGAGTACTTACTAATAAATATTTAAAAGATAAGACTAAATATTAAAATTATTCTATGGTTCCGGACCGAGTGCACGGGACGCTTGGACGGCAGGACGTAGCATCGGCTAGCAGCAGCTGGACAGGGTCGGCAGGTAGTTGGTCTGGATCGGCAGGCAGCAGTGGGACAGGACTGACAGACGAGGCGGAGCACGAAGACGAGGATCTCGCCTTCACAGTCAGTCGGCAACTCTGTCCCAAGGAGTAAAATGTCTTTTGTAAGACAAGAGGTTCTGTTCTATAGTACTTAAATTAGTGGTATTGTTGGTGAGGTTGGTGGTATGATGTGTAGTCGGAGTTAGTGTCCAACGCCACGTTGATAGAATGCCCCAATAATGATAGTGCTCTCCGTCCCGGAGCGGGCTAGTAAGACGGTGGCGTAGTCCGAATCTCGCCGATACGGCTGACTGCGGAGGCACTCTACAGCACCTCACGCTCCACGAGACGAGTGTCTGGTCCTCCTAAGACACACGGGAGTGGTCGGCTATGGCGTCCTAAGCCACGCGACTATAACGCCTTCGGCCTTAGAAATCTCCCAAAGGCGGAAGTGAGAGGGCTATGTAAGGTGAATCACAAATCACACACACTATGAGATTCTTTAGATATTATATTTTTTACACGTTACAATTATTAGTACAAGAAATAAAGTAAGTTATAGAACTGAACTGACTGAGTCGAACTGAACTGAACTGAACCGAGTGGACCCTTGTCAGGTCCGATCACCGCTTTTATAGATCCTGGCAAAGGTTCTAGAAGTTTCTGTGAAGCATAATTCAAATGATTAATTTGAATGCCTGCCAGGATCAATAAAAACGGTTTACATAGCGAAGTAAGTCTGAAACTAGCTTTATCAAGGCCGGTACGATTCATAGAGAAAAAAAAATATTAGACATGACAATTTACGATTGAAGATGTCACACCTAAAACTCGGGTTTTCCCATCTGTACATAATTATATTGAAAATTTGTAGTTATCAGTACTTGACCATTATTTTGAATACCTACCATTGTTGTAAAATACCTATATATAATTATTACATACAATGATTGACTATCATTTCAACTAAAATCCTATTCGTGGAAACCAGCTGGGAGAACCATTATGTCGGCCATCTTGCCGTAATTTGGACATCGCAGGCGGTATCAAATTGGTGAGGGAATGGGGTGTTTGTTTTGGATTATTGTGCTACTCTGAACAAACCAAGTAAGGACATATGGGTATCAAAAAAAAGCTTATATAGTCTAGTTGAATACCTAATAAATAGGTTTTATTGACACAAACAACAAAATATTGTACAAAAATTTAGTAAGAACAAATATTTTACGGAAATTCAACACAATCTCACGTTTAACATTTTCTTTTAGAGTACTTTGGAAGAAAAATTATGAACATTATTTATGATATAAGTTTTTATTTTATTTTCACATTAGCCTCCTGAGTCCGCCATATTTATATCGTAAGATGTCGGAAAGACCGGTTGTCCTTAATAACGGACAAAATGGGAGAAGACCCTAAGTCCTGAGATTTTATTTGATAATTACAGGGTTACCATTGCATATCATGATTTTTACCAGAACAAAAGGTTTAGTGTTTTTTTTTTTACAATTTTTTGACGTATTTAGCTTTGATGTAGCAAATGTCCAATACAAAGGACTACCGGTCATAATAGACAAACATTGTAATCGGAAATTGTTCGTTTTATCGGACTTTCGGATAATATGGGATGTAAACTAGCAAAATATATAAAGTAAAATACATTTCAAATTTTACCAAAAAAATTATATATTTCTATAAAAATAACTTGAATTTGTTTATTTTTCTTAAAAAAATCAGTCGTCGTGCTTAGCAAGAAATAAAATATTTCCCCATTCAGCACCATTAACAATTCAGTTCCATAATAGATAACACTGAGATCACAATAACTAATTTACTTACTTTATTTTAAAAACAATCAACAATTTTTGACGTCAGAGACTGATCTCAGAAAGATCAATCTCTGGTGTGAAAGATTTTAAAGCAGTTTCTTTTTGTTGTTAAACATAAAGATATATTACAACCGATACATTTAACCGAGGTCTTTTTGGTACATCCTTGATTCCGGCAGCGATTTTGAACAGTAGACATATCTGGTAAATGGTCGATTCCATGCTTTCTTTTCGCCTTTGACGGCAGTGGTACTAACGGCGGTCGCCTAATTTTCACATTTCTTTGTGTTTCTGGAATACCATTATCATCATCACATGACGAATCTCTGTAAACATTTTCTTCAATGAGCTTTTCAGCAATTTGCCTCTTAAATTCGCGTAGTTGTAATATTTTGTGAGGTACTATTCCTTTTTCTAATTGATCTTGTTTGTACTTAATCCAAGAATTTGTAACTGCAAGATCCATGAAATGCGAAATAAATCGAACAGTCCACTTTCTTGTTCTTGTTCTTGCTGGACAAACCGCCAGCAATCTGTCGACTAAGTGCACACCTCCCATGTTGCAGTTATACTCTTTAATGACTTCTGGGCGAGAGACGTCAATATATGTCTTTGATTGCCTATTATATCTTCTGCAATGTCTGTATTTTCAGCAGCATGAATCGTTGAAAGTATTATCACTGGTTTGTTATCCATCCATTTGGTTATGGCGATTTTACCATCACTTCTTACGAGAACATCGTGGCTTCCTCTCCCTCTCCTCGTTAAAGTTTTGTCATCGGTAATGTTTTCCTTCACGTCCACAGGCACCCTGTTCTTCATTAGTGTCCCGGTACATTTAAAGCCTCTACAATCAAGTTCATTCGCCAGCCTTACCGTTGTAAAATAGCGGTCAAAATATAATAAGTGGCCGGGGACTAAAGATTCAGTGAGCTTCAACACAATCTTTTCACCCAGATGAAATTGGTTATCATTTTCATCAATGATGGTATCTTTACCTTGATATATTATTATGTCACAAACAAGACCGTTTGGATTTGCGAGGACGAAAGCTTTTATTCCTGTTGGATTTGGCTTTCCGGGACAAAACTGCCTGATTGGACAAGCTCCAGTGAAGGGAATTATCATTTCGTCTATTGAAATTTTCTGTTGCCTTAATTGTTTACGACAACCTTGTAGAACCCTGTCAAAAAGAGGCCGCACTTTCCACAATTTATCTCCATTTTTCATCTCCTGCGTAACGTCATTATCGAATACAACTTTGATAGAATTTCTCAACAAAAAATATCGGTCTCGAGACATGGCTCGTGTAATTATTGGCAATGTATACTGTCGATTCCAGTACAGCCTTATTTGGGAGAATGGAATACATGACATCATCATTGTTATCCCAAAATATATTTTACATTCTGCCTTGGACAAATTAAGGCTTCTTCCAGTCCTTTCTATCGCAGTTTGGTTAGATTTTTCAACGATAGTTTCTATTATTTCGTCATCAATGTACTCTTTGTAATAATCAAATAAGTTATCAGAACTTACATTTTGCGGCAAGTAAGACGGTTCTTGTAGTTGGGGTGGTAATATAGTAAAAGAACTCCTCCTCCAATCACTTTCTTGCTCAGGTTCTCGAAGACGAACACTACTGCCACCACGAGTACGTACACCACGTACACCACGTGAACGACCTGTACCTCCTCTTACACGGACTCCTCCTCTCGTTCGAATTCCTCTTGAAATAAATTCCGTGTGAGGAGTGTCTGCAGTTTCATTTTCCGATTCGGAAGAAGTCTGATGGATTTCAAAATCAGGGTCACCAAAATCAGCCTCGTCTTCCGATATGTCCTCAAAATCTGATTGATTAACAATGTCGATCAGTTGGCTTTCCGTCAAATCTGAAATGATAAAACACATAATTATAATTTATTTACCACGAAATTGTGGTAATAATTATGAAATGTGGATTATTTAGGTAGCAGTGGATCATTTTAATAAAAGCCTAGAGTACTATAGAACGAACAAAAAATGTCAGGCTCTTGATATAGTAAAAACCGAGATTCCGTTTAAAAGCACAATTTTGTTAATGGCATAGTTTACACAAATTCTTACAAGTTTTTCATAAAAAAATGGGAAAACAACAAAACTTAACATGTTAGCAATTTAAAAACGTAGCATTATGCCAAAATGAATTAAAGATCAGTAAGTTATACAAAGATTAACTCACCTCTACTCGGACGGCCTTCCATTTTCAAACACGCACGCCGGCAAAGTGAACGAATGTCAGTATTGTCGTTGGCTCATTGGAAACAGGAACAATACAAGATTTTAATTCTCATTGGTTGACGAAATCTGGTGTAGCAGCGCCGATTTTTAAACGAAAAACTAATATGTGTGTTAGGAAGCACGTCCGGTTATTACAAATGGCAACCGTGAATAATGTCAGGACTTAATGACAGATGATAATTTGTCCGTTATAATGACCACAGGGACTCAGGAGGATTCTAAAAACCCCGAATAATACTCCTCGTAGAGTGAAGGCCTGAGACCGTCACGTAATACATAACATCACGCCTGTATTCCCCCCAAGGGGTAGGCAGAGGTGTATAATATACCCACACTTATGGTCCTAAAGAACACAGAGAAATAGCTACATGAAAAAGCTATAAGTACAAAATAGAAAGTACAAAGGTATTACAATGTTTATTTATGTTTACGATGGAATGGGATGCAGTCTAGCACACGTCACACACGCACACACACACGCACACACACACACACACACACACGCACACACACACACACATACACACACACACACACCACACACACACACACAAGGTACTTAGACAGGAAACACTCACTTAGAGAGAAAAGATAAAGGGTACAATATAATGTTAATTTATTACACATTACCTCTTGTAAATCATCAGTAAATCTTGATAAAAATATAAAGAGAAAATATGCTTATAAAAAAAATTGCACTCCGGGAGTGCCGGCAGAAGTGAAAACTTGATTATTAACGTTGAGCATGTTTGATATTTTGGAATGGTTAGGGAATAATTTTGCACCAATTGCTTTATCAGTATAAAAGTACTATCATTTATGTGGTAGAATACAATATTCATTTATTGCGATATCGTACACAAACATGACAATTTATATTACATTAAAAATTTAACACTTTAAAACTATTACAATTATTTTACATTAAAAAGTTTATCTCTCCGAAAAATCAACTTTCATCCATAATTTCAACGACTTTTTCATCATCATCATTACCAGAACTATCATCGCTAATCTCTAAAACTGATACGATAGGTTTATGGTAGCTGAAGTAAGAAACGAACAGTTTTGATTCGAACCTATTTAAATGTCTAATAAAGACCGCATCAATAGTAGTTTTGTATTTCGTTGTGCTAAGATTGCGATCATTCGACATAGTTAAACCAAATTCATTATTTAAAAATTCAATTAATAGTTGATTTTTATCGTCTGCGAAGTTTATGTTGAAATCTCCACTCAAAATCATTGGCAATTCATCAAAGCTTTTTCCATTTTTTTTTTTAAGCAATGCAGATGCATCATGAGAATAAATGAATAAATTTTCATACAAGAAGTCTCGTATAGCACGCAATGACTTATCTGGAGAAATGTAAACGGCAACCATAATTATGAACTGATTATCACCAGAGTGGCAACGACTTATACAAATATCACCGATATCAGAAACAGTGGCATTAAACATGCTGTTGTATTTCACATGCACATCCATATAATTTGTGCAATAATGAACTGTGTTCACATTTTGATAAATAGCTACTCCTCCCGCGGGACGATTATTTCTTCTGAAACTCGCAACAAAGTTGAAATTCGGAATGTCAATTATTTCAAATTCAAATTCAAAATTGCTAGATCATCTACATGCGCACGTAAACTATGACAATTAAATGAAAAAATAGACAATCTATTATTCTTAGAAATAAAATCTACAAGTGTTTTGGTGATGGTTTGCAAAGGATTTTCACGTAAACGTTTCAATTCAATTGATAAATCTTCTCGATGAGTTGTTGATCTCTTTTGATTTTTTGTTGCGTTTGAATCTTCCACCTGTGCGTTTCCTACTCTGCCATGATGAAATTTCCAGCTCGCCCTTGTGTCGTCTTCAGTGACTAAGAACAAACCTTCTATACTAGTTACTCTTGATAACGCAACGTACACCAATTCTCTTGAATGAGAACGATTGTATTCATAAACGATAGCATCAAACGTACCTGCTTGGGATTTATGAATTGTCATCGCCAAAGCCGAAATCAGTGAAAAATGTTTTCTTTTTGCCACTATAGTTTTATTTCTGTTGAGTGGTATTGACGATGATTGTAAAGAAATTGGAACAGCGTCTTTGTCGATTTTCAAGCGTGCAATGTCGCTTCTAAATTTTGTTGCACGTTTTTGACCAATGGATTTTGAGAATTTGAACCAAAGTCTTGTGATTTCATCATTTTTATCAGATTCTATTAGTAGTAATTTTCCTACAGTACCATTAGATAAACCATCAGCGACATCTATGTTTATGGTTATCATATAGGGTCGGTTAGGAACTAGAACTAGTTCATAAGGTAATCCACCAGTCTCGTCAGGTTTCATTTTATGTAACTTTTGCCTTACAAAATTTTCTTGTTCTGCATTATGACAACCAACGAAAACATCCGATGCCAATGAAACAATTTTATTTTCAAAACTGTTCAAAATTGTACTGTTGTATTCATTAACCTTATCTTAAAGGTGTACCTTTAAGATTTAATTATTGAAGATTATTTTACACAGCTTCAAAATAATCTTCAATAATTTGTGGTGATACTGCAGCTCTAGATCTTTTGATGTTCTGGCTTATCCTTAAAGAAATTTCTTGATGGTGACGCTTTAAAAAGCTCTGAATATAATTAACCCCTGGTAAATTATTAGTAAATCTTTTTACTTCTATGCCAATTCGATCTAAATATCCCTTTATTATTATGCGTAAGTCATAAGTATCAAGTGGATACCCCCAGTCTGAACAAATATTTATGTATTTTATAATGTATTTTTCTGCTTCATCGCTTAGACATTTTTGTCCTCCTTGAGTTTTCATCATTCTTGTTACATGTCTATGCAAAACTGACTTACTTATATTGAATTGCTTAGCTATTTCATCTAGAGATTTATTGTCATTTTCATAGGCTTCAATTGCATTTTTTAATATTAAGGGATCATACCTCTTATACGGTTTTGCACTTTTAGAGATGTACACGTGAGGCATACTTGTATCTAAGAATGAAAAACAATACGTTAAATTGTTAATATAAATATTTGCCACCGAATATAATAACACTGCCTTAATAATGAAATAAAAGTTCTAGACAAAAACATGAATAGACTAGTTATAATTATACCTGCACATGTATACATAAAGAAATTTACAAACAAACATCTTAAATACATACTTGTGAAAAACAAAACCATTCTTTGGCATTCGGGTAAAAAAAAATGTTATAATTACTCAGTGACAACCCTACAAACCCATACCTATTCATACCTCAGTCATTCCTATTCAACTTGTTTTCATCCCAATTGACCCCCCTTTCGTTGTTATTTATACCTGGGACGTCCCCATTCACCCCAAAAACAACAGATTTTACATGTATTTCTTATTTATCAAAAAAACATTAAGAATTATTAACAATTGAGACTTACCTTTAATGTATA
The DNA here is from genome assembly GCA_905333075.3 of Atethmia centrago. Lineage (NCBI taxonomy): Eukaryota > Metazoa > Arthropoda > Insecta > Lepidoptera > Noctuidae > Atethmia > Atethmia centrago. The sequence continues at coordinate 20,308,971 of HG995368.1, forward strand.
AGATGGCCCAAACACTAAATAACGTTTATAATAAACAATTGTCTTCTATAGCCGTCAAATAATTTACTGTGAGCAAAGTTTCTGTAACTAAAATAACGAGCACAAAGAGAGGTCCTTTTCAAATGCGTTTTTTTCCCATTTGCAGCTAATGTCATGCATATTCGGTGTGCCCATAAGAACTTTCAACATTCTACTATTACACCATAAAAAAAGTGGTAGAATTTTTTACGAATTTAGTATTAATATTGAGCGCGAAATATTTTCCTGGTTTTATCCCTATTCACCTCTTAATCCCTATTCACCCCATTTTACGGTACTAACAGTTCGACAGTTATTTATAATGAGCACGGTACTAAAACAACACGCAGCACTTCCATACAGCACTGAATTTACTAAAAAGAGACGGAAAGATATAGTTTGCCCTCAAAAAAGTACAAAACATGCTTTCACAGCCAAATTTTATATGTACCTCGGTCCACTACTCTATAACAGGCTAAATGAAAAAGGAAACATCTACTCCGTAAATTATAGGAACTGCAAGAAAATCCTTAAGGAAACTCTTCAAACTATGTCCTATGACGATACAGAGAAGTTATTACTAGTGCTAAAGTAAAATATTGTTTGTATTATTGTTATTTCTTTTTTTTTATTTAGTTAGGTTAAGATACTATAATTTTTAGACACCATTTTACATTTATGTACCAATAATATTAATATGATATGTGATTATTTATTCAATTAATGTTACCTCCAATCGCCTGAAACACAGGATTTCCTAGTTCAGGCACAAATCATGGGTGAACTTGACATAGATTTAAGAAAAACTGTTATTTAACGCTATACCTTATATTTTTGAATATATTTTTATTTTTTTATTTTTTATTTTTTTAAAATTACCTTTCTTTTTAGCAATTGATCCAAGCTTATCAAACAACGCAAGGCGTAAATCATCATTTAAATCTGCGTTTGGATTTTGATATAATTCAGCAAATGGGTTTTCATTAGGAATTCTACCAACTACGTCGTTTATCTCCTCATCATCATCGGAAACATTTTCACGACATAACTCCCTGCAGATTTCCAATGTTTTTTCGATGTCAAGATTTGATTCGAACTCTTTTCTTCGATCTAGAATAAGTGCCTCATTTTCTTCGTATAACTGAAGATATCGCGATTCTGCAAGAATTTCCGATTCTTCATGACGGAATGGAAGGTGCAAAGTAACCATTTCTCTCCGATACTCATTGTAGTCTGTACCCATATCATAATTGCGATATCGTATAACTTTTGGTTCTTCCCTGAGTACATAGTCACCCTTGTTATTTTTATAATATTTAGCAACAAACTGAGCAAGAGAAATACCTGCTAAATCTTCAGGTCTCTTCTCATACTTGTCGAAATAATTTTCCTTCCATATGTCGGTTGAATCATCTTCTAGTTCACTTAATTCTTTCATTGTCTTCTTTATTCTATGCCTTTCGACTGGCCAAATGGTTGGTATATAGACAATAACAGTTGAACTTTTTGACATTGGTTCTCTCAATAGATACCATGCAGCCTCTTGACTCGTCATCTCAGTGTGGTTCAAAAGATTAATGCTAATATTTTTAGTAATGTCAAATAAATTAAACTCAGGATGTTCATCCATTATTTCAATTATTTGTCTTTGTAAATTGCTAACACCTCTATTAGTTTTGTTAACATATTCGACCACGTAAGCTGCACAAGAATATTCTTCAGTTATAAATTGGAAATCAGTGTTGGATCTAACAACGTTGAATATGAAGGGATTAAATGGATTATTCCACTTTTCACATGGTTCACGTTTTGGAAAAACTCGTGGTCTATTAATTCCTGCTCGAATAATGTTGACATATTCGTCATCTGAAGCAATATTATTTTCATCGTAGAACGATTGAAAACCATTGTATTCGTATTTTTCCAAGTTTTTTTGGATTTAATTATATTTAGCCTTGTACCGTTGGAAACCATTTTCTGTATCTGGCATAGGCGTCAAAATCATGGTTTTCTTAACTGGCATAAACGGAGCGTCAAATCTACATTTTTGTTGTCGTCTTGATGCTATACCTTTATAGCAAGTAAAAGTATGCTTATGAGTTTGTAATCGGATATCACCAGAAGCCTCGGCAGCAGATACTGATATCAGAAAATCGATAAGATCGATAGCTTCATTATAATCTCTGTTAAGGGCGTCTTCTGGGGCATTATCTAACCAAGCTAAAATATGCGCATGTGGACTACCTCGATGTTGGAATTCAATTCTTTTAAAGTAATGCAAAATCCTGTATTTTTTGAAACGACTGTGCCTTTTTGATTGTAATATTTTTAAAAGAACTTCGACTAACTTATTGAAGTATATAGCACATGTTACGGCATCTTCATTAATAAGAGTGCTTTTCTCAATAAAATGCAAATCTGCAGCCTCTTCAACCGATATTTCCGCATTATTTTTCAAATTATGCAACAATTGTAATAATTTAGGCCATCCAATTTCATTAGCACTTATGGTAAAGAAAACAGTTGGTTTACCGTATTGGCGAATCATAGCAAAAAGATCTCTTTTTCTTTCTGCCCAATAGTATGCTGAATTCGGAATAGAACGAAGGAATGCCAAATTAGTTTCAATGCAGCCGTGAATATAATCATCAGATTCTATTTGCTCTTTAGTTATTGCAATGCCTTGGCCGACATGCTTAAATGCAATGTGAAGAGAGTCCTTAATTCTAATTCTCATTATTTTCATAGCCATGTACAATAATTGTTGAGGGGTTACTCCGCGTCTATCAGATCTTCTTAATTCACTCGTAGCCATCATGAAGGGTGTGACCGCATTCCTAAATTCTCTGAAATGCCCCAGATATATTTGTGGAAAAGATAATTCTTCAGCATGTTCATCAAACAGCAAACTCTTTGGAGCATTACCTAAAAAAGAAAGCAAAAGTAAATCATATATATTATGTATCTTCTTGTTCAATAAATTAAAGAAACATAAAAATAAAAATAAAAAAATAAAAAACTAGATTCTCAAGTACATATCGTCGTTCCACATCAATGTTTGCTGCTGTGCTATTAAACTTTCCTCGATGGGTATTTGTTCTAAAAGGTCATTGTCACCATCTTCATCAAAGATGATTTCATCTTCAACGTCATAACTTGTATCGTTTAAAAAATCATCGTCAACTAAAACGCCGTAAGACTTGTAAAGAGGAGTATCCTTTAAATATCGTAACCACACTTTTATTTTTCTCTTGGTCACTATACCATACACGTAGCTAGATTTGTGAATTTTTTTCCTTTTAATGTGAACTGTTATAGCATGATCATCATCCACTTGTCTTGGTAACTGACGTACCATTGTGTTTATTTCAATTGGAACATTTATCACCTGCCCGTATATTCCATATTGACCGTGAACATGCCGAAGCCTTCGAATTTGCATGAATGGAATCCTTGGCGATATAAGTCTTTCAGTTACCAAGTCCAAAGGAAAGTCTTTAAGACAGTCTGGGAGTGGTGGATATTTGAATCCATTGTAAACTGATAGTTGTGGGATACATTGCTTTTGAATGGCTTTAAAGCAAGTCGAACATATTTTTATTGTCAGTATAGCAATGTTCGAGAGCAATGTTCTTATAAATTCAATTTTTGGAGTTGCATCGTTGTTTTGCAAATATTTCAAATCTTTTCTAAACCACAGTCTGTCACAAATGTCGCAAGCATGACCAAATTCATTTTTAACAAAATCATTTTCAAATTGTTGATGAGCAGAAGAATTCTGTTGAAAAGCAGAGTATGTTTGAAGATGTATATTAGGTGGAGATGATTCAACATCTTGAGAAGGAAAATGCCTTTGACGCACTTCGATAGAATTGTAGTTAGAATGTATTGATGGACTTGAAGGTACATCTCTCGACAATAAATCTGCAATTTGGGAACTACAAATAACTGGTGGAACATATGGCACACCTCCGGTGGACGGGTCTGAAATTTGTGAAGTATGAATGACTGGTTGTACATCCAACACATCTCCGGCGGACGGGGCTGTTTGTATATTTGATGTTCTTTTTTTATCTCGATACCGCTTAGAATATTCTTTGTTCTTCTGCTTTTGTTTTCTTTCATCTTCTTTCTTCTTTTCATCGTCAGAGAAGTAAGGCGTAAAGTGTAGCTCACGAAGATCAAGATGAATCCAATTATGTGTATCATTTGCTTTAAAATGACAGAATCGAGTATCTTTATTTTTTGAAATTACGTTGAAATATTTTGATTGTAAGTTTTTGCAAACAAATATAAACAATCCAAATCTCCATATTCATTGTTACTTGAAAGTATATTATATGCTTCTTGTGGATTGTGGCAGGAGTTTAAAAAAGGTGAATCACGTAACTGTCTTCTCAAATCACAAGTCGAAATTTTAAGTTGCAGAACATGTATGAGTGAATGGAAAAGACAATTACCATCACCTGGAATATCTGTAGTTCTATGTAAAATGACTTTGGGGGTAATACATTCGTGACTCTCTTCATATATACGAAGTTGTTGGGTGAGGAATTGATTTTGTTCGAGCTGTACATTTTCTAAATTTCGAAAAGCCCTGCATTGCAGAACATTCTCTTGGTCTTCATTACTTTCCAATTTCTTTTTTTTCCTGCGAAAAAAAACAAAAAAATCATAAAATAAAATAATAACAATAAAAATACATAATAAAACAATAAAATATATATATATATATTACAATATTGAAAATATGAAATCAAATTACATTTGCAAATCATCTAATTGCTTTTGGAACAATTCTTCTACATTTTTGTCATTTTCCTTTAAACCTTTTGTACGTTGATAATATGCTCTTTGATTCTCACAATGTCTTTTTCTTTTTTTTTCTTCTTTTTCCTCCTTCGAATCTTTTTTCTTCAAATCTTTTTTACGCTGACGCCATGCCTTTTGGTATTCTCGTTTCCGTTCTTTTTTTTTTCTTTTCTTTCTCTGAAAAACGGAGATTATTTATTATCATCTTATTTCATTTATTTTCATTCGAAATTATTTGTTTGGTAAACCTACACCGCACATGTGCTTATTGTGATGTTATGAAAATATAGGTTAATGCTATAAAGTATAAACATATTACAAATATTATATTTATACTATGTAAGTTCATATGTATCTATATTAATAATTTCGTTAAGCAGTACGATAGACTCGATCGAAACCTAACCTTAATTATAAAATTATATTAATAAATAAATGAAAATTAATTAAACCTAACCTAACCTGAATAATAAAATTATATTAATTGAAAATTAAAACTTATTAAATTTTCATCTAGTATATTTATAAAGTACTCACTCATTTTCTTTCGCTATTTCTTCATCACTTTTATCATTAATAGATGCACTTTGTTCAATTTCCATATTTTAAGCACTTTATATTCACGAATTTTACGAATACACAACAATGTGATCACTACACAGACGGTCGAGCCATCAGCTGTCACCATCCATGGATGCGCGTGGCACGTTGTAACATAGACGAACATTCGCGCAAGCGCCCTGCGCCGCCTAAACGAAACAGTAGGCCCAGGCATACATTTTCGCCGCGCCGTAGAGAGGGGATAGCTGTCTACTCTCCATCCGTCCTACGCTTTTTCGATCAGGTCACGTGTCCTGACGCGAGTTTAAGATTTTATACCCATTACAGAAAAAGTGCTCAACGCCGCTAAAGAAGTTTTCACTTCAAAAATATTGATAGCAGAACTGCAAGAGGATATTACACACAGAGAAATACATGACAAAAGGTTATAAAAAATATAAAAACTTTGACAGCAAAATTGCAAAAAAAAACAAATACAATTACGATGGCCCCCCCAGTCTAGCACACGTCACACACAAAAACACGGCGCTTAGACAGAAAAGATTGTATGACACGAGAAAAGCAGTGATTCTACTAAGTGTGCGTCTGTCTGTCGGTTAGACTTTGTGGCAAAGGTATACTCTTCTATGGTAAGTGGTAATACATAAAGGTCAGTCAGTCTGTATGTCCACCAAGCTATACTACGTATAAAAATATATATGTGTGTATATATATAATAAATAAATAAATAAAAACTAAATAACTGCTAATGTCGTCACTGTATGTCTGTCACGCTGGAAGTAAAAGAGGCTCAAATGGAAATTACCTCCTATGGTATGCATCGAAGCAGGGTTTTAGGCAAAGGGGGACCTCACAAGCAGAGCAGATGTATGTCGATAAACGTCGTGCTTGTTTCTTAGTGCACCAAACACAACGTTTACGCATACGACGGCCATTGCTTTCGAGTCGGTCTGTCTGTAATGGGAGATGTTGCACCAGAGGCTGACGGCAGAATGCAGAATTTGATCAACTAACTCCAATCGAAAGACTGCGTTAGTGCTCTTTCGGAGCAGTCGTCAAACTCTGCAGAAGGATGCGGGCATTCAAAATAGAGCAGTTGAGCATGTGTTTGAAGAACTTGGTATTCCATTTAGAGCCTCTTTTTCTTTCCAGGAGGTATGGTTCCAGCATTTGATCTTTACGATCAATGCCTCCCATACCCTTATTGTAATCTAAAACTACCTGAGGTTTGTACAGAGATGGGCGATGTGGTTTCGGCACCATCTGGTCTTGTGAATTGCCATGGTAGGTACTTATGGTGGTTATCTTACGTTTCTTGTCCTGAAAGGACAAGACCACCACATCGCCGGATTGGCGTGCTACAAACTGGCCATCTTTCAGCTTACACAGCGACATGAGTGGAGGTACGTTGGCGCGGGTAGCACGTAAAGTACCTACACAGTCGGTTTTGCGTGCCTTCAGAAATCTGGCCAGTAGGGGGCTGTTGAACCAGTTATCCATAAAAAGAGTATAACCTTAGTCAAGGAGAGGACGGATGAGTTGGATGACGGTGGTTGTGCTTTTCAAGGCATTGGATGGGAGGCTGGGATCATAGGAAGTGCCAGCATCGAGGTACTCAAAGAACGACCAAAGGTAGCCCGTTGAAGACTCGCAGAGTTCAAACGTCTTAATTCCGTACTGAGCTGCCTTGGTCTTAATGTACTGGCGGAAGGATAGGTTTCCTTTCCACAAAATTAAGGATTCATCAATTGAAATATTTTGAGCTGGGATGTAGGCTGCCTGGAACCGTGAATTTAGGTGATCTAAGATCGGACCTAGAGAGAATAAAAGGTCAGTCGAGTTTGTCGGTCTGCTACTATTGTCCACCAAATGAAACGCGCGGCAAAGATTCTCGTAGCGGTGACGGGTAAACATCTTCCTAAAGATGTTGGCCTGCAAAAGGGGATTGAGGGTGAAGCAAGACTTAATGGAGGGCATCCGGATGATTCCGAGCATCATCCAGAAGGAAAATAGGACAAAAAGTTCGTGAATGTTTGTGTCATACCAATCGCGGGCGAACGACACAGACGAATCGAATAGCCCTGCGGCATATCGATTCGTCTCAGTGACGATGTGCGTCATTATGTCTTCGTCCCAGTACTGCCTAAACGCCTCATATGCATTCTCGGCAGCGACAATCGCCCCAGTTTGCTCTGGAAGAAATTGCTCCCTCACACCTTGGTAATCACCCATGGGTGACCATTCAAAATGGTTGGAAGTCCCTTCCGTAGCAAAAAAGGACAAGACCTCGCCGTCTTCCGCATCTACCCGTACTTCCTCGTTCTCTTCTCTTTCTCTCCTTTCTCTATTTATTACACGAGGTCTTGGTGTCTCTCGCATTCACTACCCTCATTATTTCAACTCTCAACCCCTCAGGCACGTCATCATCATTTATATTCACCTCAACCAATCGTTCTCCTTTTACCCACTGGGGGCCATCGACTTGGCCACGTCCCCCCCTCCCTCGGCCACTAGTACGCCGCACTGCATCGCCGCGTCGCGCCGCAACGCCGCGTCGCGCCGCATCGCCGCGTCGCGCCGCACTGCCACGCCGCGCTGCAACGCCGCGCTGCAACGCCGCGCCGAGGACGACTTTGCTGCTGCGGCTCCTCTGCCGCCACGTCCTCTACCACATCTTCCACCTGCTGGAACAGTGGATGTTCATCAGCAAGGTGGAAGACGTGGTCCTCCTCCATGGCGTCGTCGGGGGACGCCGTGACGATGACAATCAACCTAAGATAAAAAATACTATATATTATCACGTGTAATTCCGGAAGACGTAGCGTGGGAAGGCCTCCTACAAGGTGGACCGATGACCTTGTGAAGGCCACAGCAATCCGCTGGATGCGAGAAGCACAAAACCGGTCGAAGTGGCGGTGCTTGGGGGAGGACTATGTCCAGCAGTGGACGTCTTTCGGCTGAAATGATGATGATGACGTGTAATTCGCGAAGAAAAGGTAGAAGACTAATGAATACAAGTTTTAACACTTACGGCTCGAGAACGGGCGGCGAGCCTGAGCCAGCAGGAGCAGAAGTCGAAGCCCGCGGCGACCGCGAAGTTGATGATCTTGACCTATCAAATATAGGGTTTTCATTTATTATGGTTATACATAAAACCATTTATATATTTATAAAAACAACTATTTATTTTATTACTCACAAAGCCAAAGTATTTATTTCAAATAGGCACATAAAGGGCACTTTTGAATGTCAAAATTTACAAAAAAATAGAATTGATTCTAGTCGCTCTTTTCAAAAGGTAGTTTCGGATGGAGAAGAATGGACAAGAAACTCCACTGTTATTCTTTTAGAAATGTTTTACAATATTTTGTATAGGTACATTTATACAATTATATGTGAAGACGATGCATCTAGAATAAAATTACTGTTACTTATTACTCACGTCACGGGCAGCCGGACTCCTTTTTCGGCAGCATGCCGTTGTTGGGTCGTCATACTAAAAAGTAAGAGCTTGGAATTAGATGAAATAACAACAATTGATAACATTAGATTCTTGGCCACCCACCGTGCTTGTGGCTAACTATACTTATTATCTAAAGTCCACCACCGAACCAAACCACACAAAAGCTGAACAACAAACAGACATTCAAACCAATCAAGACATGCAAAGAGACAGGCATGACAATAAACACTTATCTCAGAGAGGAGGCCTGTGTCCTAGCAGTCTGAACATTGTAGGCTGATTATGCACGCTTGCATCAAGTTTGCAGAAAGAAAAATTGTTGACATAGTAGTGATTTATTACTACAAAATTCGGGTTTATAATTTCCTCCTCGAAATAGTCGACGGCGTAACCCTCGCCGAGTTCCTCCTCGAGTTGCTCGTCGAGTTGCTCGGCGAGTTGCTCGGTAAGCTCCTCCCCGAGCTGCTCGGCAAAGTCGTCGTCAAGGTACTCGGCGGGGTGTTCCTCAAACTCGTCAACATCCTCCGGGTCCACAACCGCCACTGTTCCAGGTGGCCATCTGGAGAGAAAACAATATACAGTATATTATAAACTGTATATACAACTACGAAATGTGAACACAACAACAACACAACACAAATGGCGATAAGTGGGTGTATTACACAACTCTGCTTGCCCTTCGGGAATACGGGCGTAATATTATTATGTGTTTACAACTTGTGCAAAATATTTTTTATTTTGAAACAATAAATCACAAACATCGATTTTATCAAAAACATCTATCGATACGACTGGACACCATTTGCGTCATGTCAACTGTTAACGATCGATGACCTTGTTGGCACTCGATCATGTAAATGATCGAAATTTATGAAATATAGTACGTAATACACCTCAACTGACCAAAACATATAGTTATTATTAGTTTTAGAGCTTTATAAACCTTACAAATACACTCAATTCATTGTAAAACAGTCAAAATTCATCAACAAAAAATAACTTTCGACAAAGGTTTTTCTCGGAACATTTCATAAGTATTTATGATATAATTAGTGCAAATATCATGTATAACGATGTAATAAGTACTTATATATGAATACTCATCTATTTGCAGTCGATAACACTCAAAAACAGTCCAAATTCATCATAAAATGTACTTGTCCTATCGATTTTTTCTCGAAATCATCTTTGTTCAAAAATGTGATTTTATGATGGGATTTCGTGCAATTATTATCTACAACGACGTTAGGGGCAACGCAAATAGAAGACGGCGAGACGAAGGTACGGTACAGACACGGCGCAGATACGGTGCAGGCGCGATATCTGCGCAAACAGACGCGGGGACGATACGGCAAGTTAAGTCATTATAGAGCGTGATATTGACGGGATAAGACATGTATTCCTCTTCAGACGAAGATGAAGATGCACTGGCTTTGCTACAGATTATTAATTTACAGCAAAGACCAAGAAGGTATTGGATACATCCAGTGTGGAGAAATGCAGAAGAGCACAGGTACTATAAAATAATGGAAACATTATATGAATATCCTGATCGTTTTCGCACAGTTTATAAAATGTCACTGGAATGTTACCATATCGTATTGTCAAAAGTAAGAGAAGGACTTCGGAAGCAAGTTACAAATTGGAGAAAACCAATCAGCCCTGAAGAAAGACTACTGATAACTTTAAGGTAAGTGAAACTATTTTTTACAGATCAAACTTTTATTGACAAATCAAAAGATAATATTCATTGAAAATGTTTTTGGTTTAGCATCTTTGCTACAATTAGTATTTATAAATTGCTCTCAGTGTTACAGCTAATTTGAGTATCTGTCAAGCTGTCATCATGTGCTGTCCTTATCTCACAATACAGAATCAGCGCATGCGGACAGGGACAGCACATGACTACTCAAGCTAGCTGTCGCACTAAGAGCCATTTATAAATAAAGTTCAAGGCATTGGATAGTTCTCATTAAAATCACTTATTTCGTCTTCATGAGATTGGATAGATGTCTCTGGATTCGGGTGAGGTGTAGCTGGAGTTATTGGTGAAAATATTGGCAAACATAATGTAGTTGGAGTTGCCGGAGGTGCTAAGGATTGTGCTCTTTCATAAGCTCCCGGTGTCCGCGTTTGCTGATATTCTGAAATGCTGAGTTGATAATAAGCTTTCTCATCATAAGTTCGGTGTCTATTTGTTCAATTACAGCCACTGCCGCCGGTGGTGCTGGATTTATATACTCTCCGGATATCAAAGTCAGCTGAGTTTCCGGATTTTTGTTAGCTGCTGCAGTATGTTTAGCTGTCTGCTGAGTCGAGGTAAACGAAGGTGCTGGACTTGTATTAGCTCTGGATGTAAGAGTCTGCTGGGTTGCACCTTCATTAGGATCATAATCTGTCTCTCGAGAAGGTGTTCGTGGATAATACGGCTGTGTCCTAGGATAACTAGGTACTGGGTCATTTAAAATTTGCTCTGATAAATTGAGAACGCCCATTTTAAATCTTCGTTTTTGGGCTGGTGTCATTGATTTCATATCTGGAAGCATGCTTTGAAAAAAAGCTAGATCGCTGTCTGTTTCAGGCTCAGCTCTATGTATGGTCTTCATTTGTAATGCTCTTTGACTGAAATATTCATGTGCTGATTTATTAACATCTTTTAAAGAGATTGCCCTAGATTTATTTAATAGTGGTAGCAGTGGCGGTGTTGGCGTGGATTGATTGGAGATGGAATCCGAATTTGTGTTTTCAGAAGCTAGTTGACCAGTAAACAGTGTCTCATCGACTTCTTCACTATCATTACCGTCTGTGCAATAATATTTGCTTAGATTGCTTTTGGTTGGTCGGGACTTCAAGTAATTGTCTAAAAAATGTAGATGTGGTGAAAGGTAGTACTCTTTAATCGTCTTTGCACCTGATCCAGATGGCAAATCTAGCCTTTTCTTGTTTTTGCTGTAACTACATCGAATATTCTTCCACCGTTCTTTACATTCTTGGGCTGAAAAATATTTAAGGAGATTAGTTACAATGTGTGTTTAGATTGAGGTGCCACTTTTCGCATCGTAAAGTGGCTAATGGAGTTATTTAGTAGTAGTTTAGAAAATTTTGTAGAACGGATATTGGATTTTGTATTAGAATACTTCAAAAGTTAAATGAATATAAAGGTGGCACCTCAATCTGTTTGGATTGAGGTACCACTCAGAACTGGGAATATTATGGATGAGTTTTCATCAAAATTTCGTAGTACTCCAGAATTCTGGAGTACTACAAAATAATACAAAATTTTGATAAAATTTCATCCATAATTTTCCCAGTTCTGAGTGGCACCTCAATGCAAACAGTTAGATTGAGGTGCCACCTTTATATTCATTTAACTTTTGAAGTATTCTAATACAAAATCCAATATCCGTTCTACAAAATTTTCTAAACTACTACTAAATAACTCCATTAGCCACTTTACGATGCGAAAAGTGGCACCTCAATCTAAACACACAAATGTTACATACTTATTGCTATTTTATTTTTGTTACAGATACTACTCAGATGGCTGTTCGTTTACATCACTTTCTGGATATGTATTGAGAGGAGGCAGTACCGTCCGGCAAATTGTGCATGAAACCTCTAGCGTTTTGTGGGAATGCCTACAGCCGGAATATATGCCTGTACCTACACGACAAAAATGGGTAGAAGTTGCTGAACGGTTTTACACTCTCTGGAATTTACCGAATTGTGTTGGGAGTTTAGATGGAAAGCATATTAGAATTACAGCGCCCATCAACTCGGGTTCGACTTTCATAAATTATAAGGGATATTTCTCTATTGTATTGTTAGCAGTTGTAGATGCAGATGGTTTCTTTTTAACTATAGATGTTGGTGAATACGGCCGAAATAGTGATGGGCGAGTATTACAAGTTAGCTCTTTTGGACAAGCTATGGATCTAGGCGATCTCGATTTACCGAACCCTACACCTTTGCCTGGAGAAACACAGAATGTGCCCTTTTATTTTGTGGCAGATGAAGCTTTTCCACTAAAAAGAAATATTATGAGACCATATGGTCGAAATCAATTGACTAATGAGAGAAGAGCTTATAATAACAGGTTGTCAAGGGCACGTAAGTCAGTAGAATGTGCCTATGGTATGTTAGCGTCAAAGTTTGGTGGACTTTACACGCCTATTTGCTGCAAACCAGAATATGTTGATAATATTATAAAAGCAATGTGTGTGTTGCATAACGTAATTCGCACATGTGATGGTAAAAAATCAAATCCACGGTTTAGAAATAATTTGATAGGAGCAAACATTAACATGCGATTAATGGGAGAAAATCCCTACCATATCAGGGAATATCTTACAACATATCTAACACAACGATCTCCGATTCCGTTTCAGACTAGACATAATGTTTAAAATTTAAATAAAATACATACCTGTTGCACCGACTTTTATTGCTATTTCTTGCCATATTTTGTCTTGCACATTTCTGTTACTGTACCCTGTCTTAGTGTAGTCATAGATATTCGGGTATTGCTCAATTAACTCGCAAAACTCAATATTAAACTCAATATCGTCACGCATCCTGTATACGTCACACATCCTGCGACGTGCGTCTTGCGTTATCTTTTGTTCGTGACTGAAGGCGGCAAGCGGACGGCGCAGGCACGCCGCTCCTCGCCCCCCGCCACGTCGCCAGCAGATGTAGGCGCAAGCGGCGTCTCGCATTATATACAGTATGAACAAAGATACGTAGCGATATATTTTAAACTGTTCAAATTTTCGTCCATATGGATATTTAAAGGCTGATTTACATTGATACAGTAGCTGGCGCCAGCTACTGTATCAATGTAAATCAGCCTTAATCCATGATTTTAATGAAAATCCGATGTAATTTAACTTATTATGATTTGATTTATGTATTTCGATGTTATTCGTATTTTAAAGTAGTTAAATAGCAAACATAGCGGTTACATATTGCAAACATAAGTACAGTCGACAGCACATCAAGCTATACAGTTTGACCTTGAGCACGCCTTTATTGCACTTGTAATAGTGGCGGCTTTCGTAGCGCAATGTTACACTTGATGTGCTCTCGACTGTACATAGGAATTATAATGATACAAAAGGAGGGAATTAGTATTCGAAAAAAAACCGAAAGGAGGTGTATTAAATGTTATTTCCACTAAATAGCACCTTGTATAATAATACTCTGTGCCGTACCGTCCCCGCGTCTGTTTGCGCAGATATCGCGCCTGCACCGTATCTGCGCCGTGTCTGTACCGTACCTTCGTCTCGCCGTCTTCTATTTGCGTTGCCCCTTATAATTACTTGTATAAGAATATAATATATTTGCACACAAAAAACAGTCCAAATTCATCTCAAAATGTACGCGTACTAACGGTTTTTTCTCATATCATTTCTTTGCTCAAAAATAAGATTTTAGGATGCGATTTCATGCAATTATTATCTACAACGATGTAATAACAACTTATAAATGAAAATATACCCACTTTTTTTTTTTTTGAGGGTGGGAAATCATCAAATAACTTCTCCCGCTCTGGGCGGAGCGGGAGGGTGTGTCAGACTCTTACTGACTAAAACCCACCCGTATTCCTTCCTGTTGCCTGTGTTGCGGGGGCCTCGGTGACCCATAAGTACCTTCCCGCGACCCCGGCAGGCATCGGCCCTAGTGGACCCCTACTATATGAGCTGACGACATCTCTTTGAGGCGCGCGTGGAATACAACGCGCCGTCGACCCGGGGCTGGTCCTTACCGGACGGTGAGCTACCCATTGCTCACCGTCCTCAAGCCCGCCGCGCTACGGTGGCCGGAAATCCGCCCGGGATTCCCGACGCCCTGGGCGTCTCCTGCGGCGGCTAGGGGCGAGAGGGCGCGAAACTTGCCTTTCCCTCAACCGTCCCGCCTCCTCCGTCGCGAGCATTACTGCTTCGCAGAAGGAGGTGACGGCTGCCCATGCCCTCTCGCTCCGTACCATGGCCTGAACCAGGGCCAGACGCGAGAGGTCTCTGCCGCCGATCGCCTCCACGAGGACACGGCGGTGCTCTGCCCAAGCCGGGCAGACCTCCACCGTATGCTCCACCGTGTCCTCCGGGCGATCCACACAGTGGTGACACCCGGACGTTTCCTCCCGCCTTATCCGACACAGGAACCTCCCGAAGCTGCCGTGTCCGGTGAGGACCTGCGTCAGAAAATATACCCACTTACCGTAGAATATCTCTCACAAATCCAATTTTCTTTTACACGAAACCACTCCCGAACCGCAGTGAAAAGAACTGACATTTCAACTTTTTTTTTACGCGTTGCAGACGTATATTTTTGGTTTGAAACGCTATAGTTAACGAGAATGTCTTCCAGACTATCGAGTAAAATCACCCGCAGACGATATTAGTATTTATTTTAGAGTATAAATAGAAGCGCAAACCGCAAATCAAATAAGCACTTTCCTCTCTAAAAATAATCTCCTCAACCCCTTCCAGTCTGGCTTCCGTCCTGGTGCACAACTACAGCGCTTCTGAACATTACAGATGATACAAGGTCTGCCATGGAAAGCGGTAATCTAACGGTCTTAGCTTTGCTAGATTTCAGTAATGCTTTTAATACTGTCGATTTTGATGTTTTGCTTGGCGTCCTATGCTCCCTTAACATATCTCCATCGGTAATTGACTGGTTTCGTACTTACTTGTTCGGTCGCCGGCAACGTATTTGCATTGGAGAGACCTTGTCTTCCTGGAGTAATACTTCTGCCGGTGTACCGGGTGGCGTTCTATCCCCTTTACTTTTCGCAATTTTTATTAACTCTATCTCTGACGAACTAATTTCTTTCTACCATCTTTATGCAGATGATTTACAAATTTACTCGCGAGCTCCTTTGGGAAATCTGTCCGAGGCTATCTTTACGATTAATCGTGACTTGGCCCGTATATGCGACTGGAGCAAGAGATATGGACTTATGGTCAACCCCATAAAGACGCAGGTTGTGGTAGTGGACAGTTCTAGGATGATCTCAAGGTTCGACTGGACGACTCTTCCCTAAGTTTCTTTTGACAACTCAGTTGTTCCCTTCAGTGAGAAAGTTAAAAACTTAGGAATATTGATTGATAAGAACTTCTCTTGGACTGCCCAGCTACAGGAAGTTAGCCGCAAGCTATATCCATCCGCTGCAGCTTTGAAGAGATTGCGTAATTTTCTACCGACTGCCACCAAGATTGCGCTTGCACAAACGCTTCTTCTACCCATCCTTGACTATGCTGATACCAGCTATCTTAACCTTACCCAAGACCAACTTGATAAACTTGAGCGGCTTCAAAATTTTTGTATAAGGTTCATATTCGGTTTGTGCAAATTTGACCATGTTTCCGAATTTCGTGTAAAGCTCAAGTGGTTACCAATTCGCCTTCGCCGGAATGCTCATATTCTTTCCCTTCTGTATAATGTCCTCTTTTCCCCTTCCACCCCTCTCTATCTCAAGGAACGTTTCCAGTTTCTTGGCGACTCCCACACGAAATTTTTGGGTTGGGTTAAAGGTCATCAGATAACTTGAAGCTTAAAATGCCTATGCATTCCACAACGTTCGTCCACAAATCCTTTACTGTCCAGGCCACTCGTTTGTGGAATGCTTTGCCAGTTCAAATAAAACGCGCGCAATCGTTACTCGCATTTAAAAGACTCGTAAAGGAACATTACTTGTCGCTGTGAGCTTGTTCTCGTAACTGTAATTATCTATAGTCTTAATTTTTTTTCGTTGCTTATACATTTAATATGTATATATTTATGTATATATTATTTAGGATATATATATATATATATATATCTGTGTATCAATTTTAGTATATTGTATTTATTTATTTTTTACACCTACGACAGCCCCATTTTATGTCCAGGCAAATCACTGTCCATCCTATGGTTGCCTGGAAGAGATCGCAGAAAGCGATAAGGCCGCCGATTGTATATTTTGTAGTGTTTGATTTATTTTTTGTCATGTATTTTTGTGGTGTACAATAAAGTATATATAAATAAAATAAATAAATAAATAATAGGAATATTGTCTTTATAGACCCCTGCTAGTGAAATAAATCTGTATTCAAGATTATACAAGCTTTTAAAAATCAACGATATAATACTATAAATTAACACCAACTCTTAGTATACCTAAGTAATATGATTTTTTTTAGGCTCATCATTTAATAAAATATAATATACATAATATATAATATACAGGGTGGCCCAAAAGTCGTGGATCAAACGCAACTAGGGGTTAGATGGGGTCATCAGCTGCAAAAAGTTGTTCTACGGGAGGTCCTTAAGGTCAACCCCTGCAGAGTTATAATTTGTTTTGTGTTTTTATGAGAAAATTGACTTTTTTTAACTAATTCTTATTAAAATTCGAAAAAATCTACATCCTGTACCTTTTTTATAATTTTCACTAGATTGGTACTGATGAGTCCTTGCGTTAGACATGCTATTTATGGTTGTTTATTGGATGTGTTGAAGATAATTTTAAGTTTTACGATTATTTTTTTCTCAAATCATAACTTTTTATTTACTTCGGACCCCACTGTGAAAAAAATACTCTACCGAAATGTGACCCTGTATTACAAGTTTTGGCGCATTTAATAGGGATTCTGAAAAGGTATTATACATGGCTATGCGTGGCTTTGGTATCTTTCAAGGACGATTATTCGTAGCAAGTCAAAAGTTAACCTAACCATAAAACTCGGTTAGGCTTATTTAAAAATAAACTGGAACTAATACAATTAATGACAAAGACTCTCTGCCTCTCTTTTACACTAATCATTTAATCCTTTGTCAATAAAAGGCCGGTTCGCCCTTCAGTTCAGGTAGCGATATCTTTTCTAGGAAACAAAAGGCCGGGCCGGCCGGGGCGGGGGCCGGGGGATGCGCGTAAGCATGTTTCTTTAGAATGTTTAGTGTTCTTTAGTGACTCGCTTCCTGCCTGTGAGTACGCACGTGTTCTTTTTCTCAGTTTTACGACGACTTGTGATCAGTTTCTTTCCTTTGACCTACGCTTTGTTTTTCGGACTTGTGATAGATTGCCTACCTGTGACCAGTGCTGTGTGAATCGGACTAGATTCGGAATCGGACGGATTGGCTACAAAAGTGGACAGATGGCTGCTGCGAGGAGAGAATACACCCAACGGGAGTATGCAGAAATGCATTACCTGTATGGCTTTTGCGACGGTAATGCCCGGACTGCTGCCAGGGAATATCGTCAACGCTACCCTAACCGTGTTCGTTTTCCAGACTACAGGGTCTTTATGCGCGTACATAATTCGTACATGGAGGGAGTCTTACCCGGTCAGCATGCTCCGAGAGCAGGCAGACCAGTGGTGCAATTTGAAAATGAAGATGAAGTGCTGAGAGAATTAAGATTGGATCCTAGTATAAGACAACGCCAAATATCCCGTAATCTCAGGATTCGAAGATCGACGGTGCAACGTGTCATTAACAGAAACAAATATCACGCCTACCACGTGCAAAAGGTGCAAGCTTTGCAGCCCGGCGACTATGAACCTAGAGTGTGGTTTTGCAGAGAGATGCTAAGATACCACAGAGAGGATCCGCAGTTCTTCAACAAGGTTTTATGGACGGATGAGTCAACTTTTAGAAGAATGGGAGTATTCAATATCCACAATCTACATTTTTACTCCAGAGTGAACCCCCATATCATAAGAAATGATCGATTCCAGCATCTGTTTGGTATTAACATGTGGGCTGGTATAATTGGCCAGCAGTTGGTGCTGCTTGAAATGCCAGCAAGGCTGAATGGTGCTCAGTATTTAATTTTTTTGCAAAATAATTTAAACCATATTCTTAACGAAGCTGAAGTTCCAGAAGAAAGAATAGCAGAAATGTGGCTGCAACATGATGGCGCCCCGCCCCACTACGCTCGAGCAGTTAGAGATCATTTGAACGAGCGCTTCCCCAACCGGTGGATTGGTCGAGGCGGACATATTGCGTGGCCACCCCGGTCGCCCGATTTAAATCCATTAGATTTTTTTTTTGCGGCTATTTTAAAGAAATAGTTTACAGGTGCTCCCCACAGCAGTTATATAACGTTATACAACATTGTGTAACACGATAACATTTATAATAGCGTGTAACAATACTCTACAACATGTTAAGAAATGTTTTATGTTATAAACGCTCCCACATTGGTTGAACTCGTTGTATAACATCGTATAACATTATGTTCAATCAGTTTGGGTTTCTCTTTCGAGGAAGGTGGTAGTGACCCAATAATGGAGGACGTGCTGATAGGTATGGCGTTTATTTTGTGTTTGAAAAAAAAGAAGAAAAGGCGCTCTTACTGGATGCGTCGAACTTTGAAAGCGAGAGAACAGTACAGTGCTACAGAATATTTGGAAGATTTGGGCATTGATGGCTGTTTGAACGATTTTTTAAGAATGAACAGTTCAGAATTCGAATTTCTCCTGAATTTAGTCGGCAAGAATATTGCTAAGCAGGATACTAATTGGAGAAAAGCAATAAATTATACAGAAAGATTAGCAGTTACATTAAGGTTTTAGCAACCGGTAGCAGTTATGGTAGTCTTGGAGATGTGTGCAAAATATCACACCAACTTATAAGTATGATCATACCAGAAGTGTGCGAGGCTCTCAACGAGGGATTAAAAGAATATTTACACGTAAGTACAAATCAGTTCTTTTATTTCAATGTTAACATTAATAATATTTTTTCAGAAATGTTCAATGAAAATACAGTAAGCTAAACAATATTTTTTACAGTATTTTTTAAATACAGCTAGCAAACTAAAAATCAATGTTGATCCAAAGTTATCATTTGTTTTGGATTGATTGCAACAAATCATCGAATGATTGCGTAGAATCTTCACTGAATTGTGTGGCGTTAGTAATTGAACAATTATCCGATAAAGTGGATGGACTTGGTGTATGGATGTGTTCTCTGCCACCAGTGTTAATATTAACCGCGGAAGTGGATGGACTTGGTGCACTGTTGTATCCTTTGAAAGCACCAGCAGCATTACTGGGTGTTTCCATCGTATTGGTTGGCCAATCATATTCTCCCATGGAAGCATTGAATAAAATATTATTAATATGATATTGCGCGGTATTTCTGGCATAAGTATTTTTGATTTCTTTAAGTTTGCTTGCGACATATTCTCCAAAAATATCAGTTTCATCTCTGTCGCGTCGACTCTCATACATGTCTTTCAAGAGTTTCAAAGCTTCCTCTGATGTTCTGTCTTGTGTAACTTATGGCCTGAATCTTTTACGAAATGTTTTCGGGACAGTAAATGTCTTCTCATTTGGTATGTCGGATTCAGTATTTGTGTCACTCATTTGATTTCCGCTTTGAGTTTCGTTGACCTGAAATGAATAATAATTAAAAGAATTTACAGGAATAGCAACTTTACTACCTACAATATAGAAGGTTCAAATTGTAGTGGCAACGAAATTAAGATTATAATTTATTCTGTAACTAGTACTACCCTACCTGGCAGTTATCGCTTTCAATTCCAAAAAGTATTATCTCACATGCGTTGCCGCTACAATTCGTACCTTTACAGCTGCATTATTCTTGTTATACGTGTCACATCAGTGGCTAATTTAATAAATAAAGCTAGTGTGGATTGTTTACTATGAAACAATTTAAACTTATATTACATGTTTTATTTTATTTCAGATGCCAACTTCTGCTCAAGAATGGTTACAGGTTGCAAATAAGTTTTTTAAGCAGTGGAATTTTCCCCATTGCCTGGGAAGTATCGACGGAAAACACGTAGCCATACAAAAACCAATAGGAAGCGGAAGCGAATATTACAATTACAAAGGATTTTATAGTGTTGTTCTTTTAGCATTGGTTGACGCAGAATATATTTTTTTATACGTAAACATTGGGTGCCAAGGACGTATAAGTGATGGCGGAGTATTTGCAAACACACCATTTCGAAAAAATATAATTGAACGTAATTTGAATTTACCAAGAGATTGTCCAATTCCAGGAAGAACCACACCTGTTCCTTATGTATTTGTAACAGATGACGCATTTCCGTTAGAAAAGCATTTGCTGAAACCTTTTGCAGGACCCCAGGATAACATTACTAAAGAGAGAACATTTAATTATAGAACGAGCCGCGCAAGAAGAACGGTAGAAAATGCATTTGGAATTTTGTCAGCCAGATTTAGAGTATTACGAAGTATAATTTTATTAGATCCACAAAAAACTACTACTTTAATTATGACATGTGTGCTTCTACATAATTTTTTGAGGAAAACCAAATCAAGCACTATTTACGCCCCACCTCAATATTATGATAGGGAAAATTCATTGGTGCTGCGCATACTTCTGGAGAATGGAGATCAGAAACGCAGCAGTTAACATCTCTGGAACCAGTTGAAGCACAGACAGAAGATGGGAAAGTGATAAGAAATGAGTTTGCTGATTATTTTTCACATGAAGGTTTACTGGATTGGGCATCCAGCTATTATTAACCATAGTCAAAATTATTACTCACCGACAATCCACCATCAACAGTTTCTTCTGGCTTGTTTCGATAAGTATTTTTATACGCAAACCATTTTGGTATATCGTCAGCCCCCGCACCTGATTTAGGCTTCTTACTCTCTCTCTGAAATTGACCTATAAGTGACCGCATTTTTTTTTCAATCGACTGTTTATCCAAATTAAATTCAGCCGCAATTCTCATCCATGCGTCATGTTTTTTATTTCGATCCTTTTATTCATCCATCTGCGTATTCCACAAGACTTGTTTCTCTTGAAATAGTTCAATCAATTTGATCACATTTTCATTACTCCAAGTAAAACGGAATTATTCCGATCTGTCACCCCGCTTTACAGATAGGAAAAAAAAGTTTGATCTGTCCCCCTGTTAGAGATGAGGGAACAGTTCGAACTTTATTCACTCCTTAACGGTTTCATCTGTCCCCCTATCACTGACAGGGGGACAGATGAAACTTTTTATTCCTGTTTGTCCCCCACAGAATTTAATATATTAATTCTTAAAACTAATGCCACACATACTGCAACATTACATTAAATTAAAGACTAATGGTTTAGGTAACCTAACCTAACCTCAAAACACTTGTCGATTAAAAGGCGTAGTAGGGTTTAAAAAAAAATAACCTCGAAGGGGATGGCGGGGTCTAGTGAGCGAGCGGAGCGAGCGACCTCAGACCCCGCCATCCCAATCGGATCCGGCAAACAGTCTCGGAAACCCCGATCCAAAACAAATACATCATCTGGGTGTAAAAACCATCGCATTGGAGCTTCTTCCATGGGACCATCATGGTTATCTAATAATAGTTTTACTATGTCGGAGTCTGAAGTTCTGGCGCCGTAGGGTCCAGTTACTTCTATGATATAGCCATCAGCACACACAATCATGAAGGGCTTAATCAAGTTGCTATACTTGTGTAAGCTATAGCTTAATCTTTGAAAGAGAACGTTGGAAGATTTTTGAATAAATAAATAAGTGCCGTCGATAATTAAAATGGCCTTTGTTCGCTCTTCATTACCAAAAATATAATTCGGAAGTGTCCTATTCCTTTCGATCACTTCATGTCGGCTGATGTGGTCAAACCCCAGATGCCGAGGAAGGTATTCATTTTTGAGACATCATCTAGCCTGCTTTAACATGCGTTGTAAAGACGTTTTCGATGTGTTTATCAAAGATGCCAGTCTTACGTGAGGTTCACCTGATCTAAGTTTACATAGGTATACGCCCAATACAGTATTGCACTTATTAGTTTGTCGTAAAGACGGTGTTTCTTGTAAGATACTCTCAAACTGGTTATGGTTCATTCCAGTCCAAAAACGGAGATCTTCTTCACTTATTTCATGAAGCATTTCAAAGTCAACATTACCTCTTCTTTCAAGCACTCGTGTATATAACATAACTATCTCGCGTAAGTTCTCGTTTCTGAAATTATCTTGGCGATTACTCACATTTACAGAGAAATCCTCAAATTATGAATTCATTAAATGAAATCGACAGACTCGTGCTAGTTCTGGTATGTAAAAAGAATAATAGCTTAATAAGTGCGCTTTTATACTGTCGGGCACTTGTCGAAGTTGCGTTGAAGTACAATTGTCGAAGAGACATCTTCTTGAAGTATTCGCGGCACGTGTAAATCCAGTTAAAGAAAACGATTGCGGTGGTCTAGCTTCAGGTGTTGATGGTTGCCTCAATGCATATTCAATGCGTTGCCAGCAAGGATGACAAATAGATCTTGACCCATCAAAGACGATCTGAAATCAACAAGACATAATATTACACAATGAAACGATTGTCAAACGTTTATTTTATTATCAACCTAATATGACCATTTTTGTAAGTACATAGATAAATAAACATTTGTGGTCAATTGCACACTGCGCCATCTAGTCCCACAGTAAGCTTAATGCTTGTAGTATGGTAACTAGACAACTGAATAAACATACTTAAATCCTTTTTTTTTTAAATACATACACATTATACATATTTAACACCCAAACCAAGACAAACAGATATTTTTGAAACTACAAACAAATGTTTGTCTTCTGCGGGAATTGAACCCGTGACCACGTTGAATCGAGATGAATCATTACTTTACTCGGTGACCTATATTATCATTATTATTAGTAAAAAAGCTGGTAGGTAGGTACTATGGCCTGGTCCCCCTCTTCATGAGAGGAGGCGATGCCCCTACAGTGGAGCGTATACACATAGGTATATTGGCTGACAGTGCAACAAGTTTATAACTAGCTTAATTGCACCACTTGTAATCATAAAGCCTCTAAGTATTGTTATCATCCTATACATAAACACACATACGGGTAATGTCAGACACTATGTGTTAAGTTTATACTACCTACCACGAACGGGTAACTAGACTTGACTTAAGACTTACTTCTTGTGGTTGTCCATGATTCAGTAGGTGCTCCACGACGATTCGATGTGACTCCAAAAACTGAAGCGACAATACATGACGTTGTCTCCGTAACACAGAGCGACTACAGTTCACACAACGATTGTTCACCTCCATATTAGCAATGTCCAAAACAAAGAGTAAATCGGTGTCCGGTGTAGAAAAAGCAGGTCAAAAAAAATCCAATAATGAAAATCGGTGTCCGATGTAGAAAAAGCAGGCCTTAAAAATCCAATAATTAAACGCACAGATCACAACGGTAGCAAAGCAAACGAAGGACTGCGTCGGCGCCGTTAGAACCTCGGTTCAAGTTAAGGAACAAAAGAATAGAAAATGGCGACTGGCGTCCGTCGGCGCGCTCGCGCTCCTATAGGTAAGCCTCTCGCTCACTCAATAGAGCGAGAGGTAAGATGAACGCATCATATTCTGAAGTATTTGTGTGTATTTGTTTAGCGAAAACAAAATAATGAATAACAAAGATAGGTAGGTAATTATGCTAGAGAACTTAAAAAATAGACGTAATCTCATTAATAAAGGACTTTGAACTTGATAGTTGCATATGTTTTTTGGCTTGTGGGTAGTTGTAACAGTTACACAAAGAAAAACTTGCTCTTAATTGAAATTCAATATATTTTAATAGAAACATTATTTACAATTATTTATGTTATATTTTAAAAGTTCATAGTCAGTACCTGCTGGTGTAGCGTTATCTCTTCACAATTTTTCTCTTACAACCTACTACTACTATTCACTTCACTTCATCACTATGGATTCACTTGCAAGCACTCTGACTGAGTTAAAGGAGTTGTTTCACATGAAGATGTCTGCCTTTGAAGATGAACTACAGAAGGCCCCTCCATCACCTGTCACAACTGCTAGCCTGGCTGCGGAGTTTGCAATGTTCCGGACATTCATCACGCAGGCTCTCAACAGTGTTCAGCAACAGGTGGAGCTACTAGCTCGTAGTGTCGACCAAATTGAGATGCGTGGTCGTCGGAAAATCTTGCTGTTGCATGGTGTTGATGAGGAGGAGAAGGAGGACACCGCCAAGGTGGTCACTGAGGTGATTTGTAGCAAATTACAGCTGAGTGACTTCACTGTTGCAGGCATCACCCGATGTCACAGGATGGGACGTGCCGTAACTAATAAAACCAGGCCTATCCTGTTCAAGCTTGGCAGTCTTGCGGTTCGGGATAAGATTTGGTTTTCCAAAGCCAAATTAAAGGCTACAGGCGTCACCATGTCCGAGTTCCTAACAAAGGGGCGACATGATGTGTTCTTGGCTGCGAGGGAAAGATGCGGTGTCACCAAGAGCTGGACTAAGGCTGGTTGCGTGTATGTCCTTGGTCCCAATGATTCGCGGCACCGGGTTGAGTCCCTCGCTGAATTAGACAAGATTGCGCCGAATCCCAGTGAGCCCGAGCAGAAAAATCCAGTATCGGATGTGCCAGCGTCTGTCCCGGTCGTTGCTGCTGCGAAGACCGCTAGGTTGAAACGTGCTGCAGCTTTGAAGAAGTGATTTCTTTGTGATCTTTTATTCCAAGTCCGGGTAATATGTTTTGTTTGTTTTGTTTTACCTTCAGTTATATTCACATTATATTTCTAATTGTTCTACCTACAATTTTTCACGACTAAAAGTAACGTCAAATTAATGTCTTGTCACAATGTTGTCACTGTCAGTGACAGTCACAGTTAGTTTCATTCGGTGCGTTCCGTTTTTTGTAACGGTGGAATGGCTGACTGTGTGTTTATTTTTTTTATTGTTTTCTTTTTAATTTTTCTTGAGTTTTGCTCCTGAAATGTTTTACTTTTTATTAAGTTTTTTTTTTTTTTTGTACGTTTGTTACTGGACTGTGTATGTAGGTTTTAATTATTTTGATTCAGTAACGCAACCGGCAGGTGGACTAGTTATACGGTTTATTTTTATCTATTTTATTTTTATTAGTTTATATTTATATTATTTTTATTATATTAGGTAAGTATTTATGTCTATCGATGAAAGCAGTGATAATAGTAGTTTTTTCTCCATAACAAGCAAAGACGACAGTTTCGTTAGTATTCCTTCTCTTGCAGACAGTCTTGCAGCGCAGTTTTCTGATGTTCCTAAGAATTTTAACGTTATACATATTAACGCTCAGAGTATTCCGGCTCATTTCCACGATATGCTGGCAAGCTTTGACTGTAAGAACGTACATGCTATTCTTATTTCCGAGTCATGGCTTAAACCTTGTCTCCCTTCAACTAGTTACTCTCTTCCCGGCTTCCAGCTTATAAGAAACGACCGGTCGACTGGTGGTGGTGGTGGTGTTGCCATATATCTCCGCACGCATATTCCCTACTCTGTTGTCAATGTGTCAGCACAGCCACCGCCATCAAATGCTGGCGAACATCTCTTCCTTGAAGTCGAACTACATCATTCGAAATTACTTCTTGGCGTCTATTATTGTCCCTCTTTACGCGTTAATTTCTTTTCATCTTTTGAAAATCTCTTAGAAATGCTGATCCCTTCTTACAGTCATAGTATAATAATGGGTGACTTTAATACTTGTCTTCTGAAAAAAGACCATCGCTCTTCTTCTCTAATTAATATTTTGGCTTCTAGTAATCTTTCCATTCTTCCACTTAGTGCCACTCACCATTTTCCTAACTCTACTCCTTCTCTTCTTGACTTGATTTTTGTCTCTTCTCTTGATCACGTTGCTAAGCATGGCCAGTGTTCAGCCGATGCCTTTTCTTATCATGACCTAGTTTTTCTGTCATACAAAATTCGTCCACCTAAGGCTAAAGCTAAGATCCTCATGCAACGCAATTTTGGTGGAATGAACGTTGACAATCTTTGCAAGGATGCCAACAATATAGATTGGTCTGCTCTGATTGTCTCTGAATCAGTCGATGAGCAAGTTAATATTTTTACGGCTAAACTTATTGAGCTTTACGATCATCACGCACCTGTTCGAGCAGTTAAGGTTCGACATTTACCGGCGCCGTGGCTCACAAATGACATTAAAAAGCTAATGTACAAAAAAGTAACGGCAAAATCTAAACTTAAGCGTAGGGCTAATGACGCTAACAGGGAAAGATACCTCTCTATTCGTAATCACTGCAATAAGGTGTGTAGGGATGCTAATCGCCACCACATTCATACTTCAGTCCAAGATGGGGACGCATCCAAAGTTTGGAAATTTCTTAGATCATTGGGGGTCGGTAAAACCCGACAAGAGACAATCACAAAAGATATAGATATTAATGCAATGAACAGTCATTTTACTGCTTCGTCCAATTTTGATAGGACAATAAAATTGAATACACTGAATTATCTTTCTTCACTTCCGACTCCCAGTTATTCTCCTTTTGTTTTTGGTCAGTTCTCCGCATGTGATGTTAAGAAGAGCATACTATCGATTACTTCCAATGCAGTAGGAAGTGACTGTATCAGCCGTAATATGTTAGTCCCTGTGCTGGACGTTATCCTTCCCGTCATTTGTCACATCCTCAATTTTTCTGCATCAAGTGGTGTCTTTCCATGCTCATGGAAAGATGCTCAAATAATTCCTTTACCTAAAAAGTCGAATCCCACATCCTTTTCTGAATACCGTCCAATATCCGTTTTACCATTCCTATCCAAAGTCCTTGAACGTTTAATTCACAATCAAATAAGCACTTTCCTCTCTAAAAATAATCTCCTCAACCCCTTCCAGTCTGGCTTCCGTCCTGGTCATAGCACAACTACAGCGCTTCTGAACATTACGGATGATATAAGGTCTGCCATGGAAAGCGGTAATCTAACGGTCTTAGCTTTGCTAGATTTCAGTAATGCTTTTAATACTGTTGATTTTGATGTTTTGCTTGGCATCCTATGCTCCCTTAACATATCTCCATCGGTAATTGACTGGTTTCGTACTTACTTGTTCGGTCGCCGGCAACGTATTTGCATTGGAGAGACCTTGTCTTCCTGGAGTAATACTTCTGCCGGTGTACCTCAGGGTGGCGTTCTATCCCCTTTACTTTTCGCAATTTTTATTAACTCTATCTCTGACGAACTCATTTCTTTCTACCATCTTTATGCAGATGATTTACAAATTTACTCGCGAGCTCCTTTGGGAAATCTGTCCGAGGCTATCTTTACGATTAATCGTGACTTGGCCCGTATATGCGAATGGAGCAAGAGATATGGACTTATGGTCAACCCCATAAAGACGCAGGTTGTGGTGGTGGGCAGTTCTAGGATGATCTCAAGGATCGACTGGACGACTCTTCCCCAAGTTTCTTTTGACAACTCAGTTGTTCCCTTCAGTGAGAAAGTTAAAAACTTAGGAATATTGATTGATAAGAACTTCTCTTGGACTGCCCAGCTACAGGAAGTTAGCCGCAAGCTATATGCATCCGCTGCAGCTTTGAAGAGATTGCGTAATTTTCTACCGACTGCCACCAAGATTGCGCTTGCACAAACGCTTCTTCTACCCATCCTTGACTATGCTGATACCTGCTATCTTGACCTTACCCAAGACCAACTTGATAAACTTGAGCGGCTTCAAAATTTTTGTATAAGGTTCATATTCGGTTTGCGTAAATTTGACCATGTTTCCGAATTTCGTGTGAAGCTCAAGTGGTTACCAATTCGCCTTCGCCGGAATGCTCATATTCTTTCCCTTTTGTATAATGTCCTCTTTTCCCCTTCCACCCCTCTCTATCTCAAGGAACGTTTCCAGTTTCTTGGCGACTCCCACACGAAATTTTTAAGGTCATCAGATAACTTGAAGCTTAAAATGCCTATGCATTCCACAACGTTCGTCGACAAATCCTTTACTGTCCAGGCCACTCGTTTGTGGAATGCTTTGCCAGTTCAAATAAAACGCGCGCAATCGTTACTCGCATTTAAAAGACTCGTAAAGGAACATTACTTGTCGCTGTGAGCTTGTTCTCGTAACTGTAATTATCTATAGTCTTCATTTATTTTCGTTGCTTATACATTTGATATGTATGTATTTATGTATATATTATTTAGGTTATATATATATATCTGTGTATCAATTTTAGTATATTGTATTTATTTATTTTTTACACCAACGACAGCCCCACTTTATGTCCAGGCAAATCACTGTCCATCCTATGGTTGCCTGGAAGAGATCGCAGAAAGCGATAAGGCCGCCCATTGTATATTTTGTAGTGTTTGATTTATTTTTTGTCATGTATTTTTTGTGGTGTACAATAAAGTAAATATATATATATATATATGATCGCTAGTTATATTTATTATTGTCCTATGATTATTATTATTAATATAATGCTGTTGAAAAAACTGGTAAAAATAACAAGATATTCACGATTTTTCCATATATACTTTGTTCGTCTATAACTCATATATCCCATGGATATGGGCAATTTTTTTTCGGTGGGGTAAATTGTGCATTTTAATAAAGCTATTGATACCTAATTTGTCTGAATCGACTCTGGGTTTTTTTTTGGACCATCGCTTTTAGTAGTCAGACCGGTTTCCACTATTGAAAACCGGACTGCGGTAAACAATTGGTTCCTACTGAAACCGTATTATAAAAAAAAGTAATAAGATAAGGTATAAAAAAAAAACCGTCCCGCCTGCGCTTTCGCTAGACGGGCTCTGCCAGCCGCACAGTCGTCTCCACAAGAGGCTTCGAGTGGCCTCGAGGAACGGGTCTCGCGTCCAGGTCCCAGACTCTCCTCTAGATCCTGGCGGCGAGACGAATCTCTCGAGGTGCCTCTCCTGGAATTGACAATACGGGGACCTAATAATATAAGGGAAGCAAATTAACCTTCCTGGAGGTGACTGAGCTTGGAGATCTAAAAGGCTAACACATAAGCCGGTTAACTTGGCCTTGTTTCAAATACAACATAAGGAGTTACGACTTCTGTTTGCCTGATCCTGAGCGGTGGGACAATAGGAATGAGGATTACCCATGTGGCATCCATCAACTCCACAACAAGGACTTGTTGCGGTCCCCTGAACAAGAATCTAATCCATAGTTAACACTGAGGAATATCCTATGAAATATCTAAGGCAAATAGTCAGCAGGTGAAGTACTCACGGTTGGCTTAGGGAAAAAGCACTTGACTGTAAGATCCTCGACTGGCTGGAAAGTAGTCTGCGTATGCGCAATTTGGAATCCTGTAATAAATATCCATGGATCACGAAAATATCCTTTTAACAACCAGGGAAGGGCTCACAGACCACTTCTAAGCACCATTACCACAAAATCCTTACCTTTTAAAACATGGAATTAGTTTTCAAGTATCACTCAAGCGTGTTCAAGGGCAAATAGACGCCACCACTCTTTAATAATCCTGTCACGGATTACAAACCGGAAATAGACAGACTATTTCTAAAATCTCCCATATTTCGGGTAAAATGATTATAAGATAAATACTACACCAAGATAATAAATTCTTGGAAATCACTAACAACATTCCAACGTGATTTTTAAACTCTGAAACAATAAGAATCTTCATGATCTAGACCAACAAACAATTTATTTATAGATCCCAATTCTAAAACTTGTCTTGATCGGGGTAATTATTCCGAAATATTAATTGGTGTAATTATCAACGTACAACCTGGCTACATTATGTCAAAGATAAATCACAGATTAAAAATGGATTTATTTGACAACGAAGTTTCTAGAAAAAAGTCTATACTGAAAAAACTATTTCATTTCCGCTTTCGGTTATTTATTTTATTATTAATTTTTACTGAAAGCTGAAAATTATTAATGCCTTGATCACACGTACCCAGCAAACCGGCGAGACAGTATAATGTTTCACGGCCGGGACAGTGTAGTAAGCGAGTAGCTGTTCACACACGTTTTGAAATAAGCACAGTCAGTTCAGTTATATTGAGACTACAATTCGGATATGATGGATCGTAAAAAGATAATTAGAAAATACACAAAGTTACTTATTCCACTATTAGTAGATGAATTAAATGAACTGCTGGAAAAGGAGCAACGCCGCATTTGGACAAGGCCATGGATGTTGAGAAGATCTAGTTTTGGCGCCACAAACACTGTTTTTTATGAATTAGAGGTAGAAGATCCTGATGAATTCAGAATGCTTTTAAGAATGGATGTACAACATTTTGACACATTGTTAGGAAATATTACTCCATTGATACAAAGGGAAGATACAGTCATGAGAGAAGCTATAACTGCAAAGACTAAACTACAAATAGCGTTATGCTATTTGGTAACTGGCGCGAGCTACCGTTATTTGCAGGCTTTTTACAGAGTATCTCGGGCTGCAATATCATCACTCATACCGGAAGTCATGGATGCAATATCATCACTCATACCGGAAGTCATGGATGCAATATTTACTTATTTGGAAAATTATTTAAAGGTACGTACTTTTTTCTTACATACTAAAAATAAAACTTGAGTGAATTTATTACTTTTTTATTAATTTCAAAGAAAGGGTACAAAATAGACAAAAATAAAAATCAAACTTGTTGTCTTCCATCTGTTTCCATAGCTGCAAACATCGCAGCTGCTACGATGTCATTAGTGCTTATAGAATCTGGCGTAGCGTTGACATTAGGCACTGGAGTAGATGTTGCAGCAAAGATTGTTTGCGATGTAGAGAGAGCTGGTGTTGGTAGTTGTGGCGGAGAGTCCACATAAGTTTCATCAAACTGATAATAGTCATTAGTCGTGTCTGAATATACAGAAGACGGTGTTTGGTAGCTGTGATTAGAAAAAGACGAAGTAGTTCTTTGTCTAAGTTCTTTTATCCCAAATTCTGTCAGAATATTCTGGATTCTACTTTGTGCTATTAGAGCATTCTCTGCCGATAAATTCTTAAGTTGTAACGCAACACCCCTTCCAAACACATCAAATACGGTTTCACTCTCAGAATTTATCCCATCATTTAACTTTTTGAGATCAGAAACAGCTTGAAAAATTTCTTTAGTTCTCTTTTTAGGTCTCGCAGTATTTCCAGTGGCAGTCGTAGTTACAGTAAGTGATGCTTGCTGGTCGTTGCTTGTATTAGCTAATACTTCCTGGTTGATGTTTGGATGCGAAGATGTAGCAGAGCTACTGTCCTGAGAAACTGTGTCTTCATTAGTAGGACCAGGAATCTGTGAAATGAAATGAAAATAAATTATTGTTTCAGGTACCGCAGAACAATGAAGACTGGAAAGAAATAGAATTAGGCTTCAGATCAAGGTGGAATTTCCCTGGTTGCCACGGCGCTATAGACGGGAAGCATGTGATAATTCAAGCACCACCGAATTGTGGAAGTGAATATTTTAATTACAAGGGTTCCAACAGTGTTGTTTTGATGGCTGTGGTGGATCATGACTATTGTTTTCGATATGTAAATATTGGGGCTAATGGAAGAAATTCAGATGGGGGGATATTCAAAAACAGCAAATTACGTAGTGATCTTGAGAATAATTTGCTTCCAAAAGGAGGATTTTTAGTTGGAGATGATGCGTTTCCACTAAAATCATATTTATTAAAACCATGCAGTGGCACAAATCTTTCAACGAAACAAAAAATATTCAATTACAGAGTCTCTAGAGCACGGAGAATCGTCGAAAATGCATTTGGTATTCTGGCAAGCAGGTTTAGAATTTTTCAAAAACCCATACCAACTAATGACGAAACCACCGATAAAATTATTCGCGCCTCATGTGCGCTGCACAATTGGTTACGTCTCACAAGTCCCGGCCATTACTTTCCAAGGGGTTGTGTTGATGAAGAAGATATAGATTCAGGATCCGTTTCTGAGGGGAGTTGGAGGCGAGAACTTATAGCTATTTTGCCAACTATCACTGATCATAGCACCAACAATGCAGCACGTACAGCAAGGGAGCTTCGAGATAAATATGCAGAGTTCTTCAGTGGGGCAGGTGCCGTATCGTGGCAAAACAGAATGATTTCATAATTTTATTTAAGAAATAGGTAAAACTAGGGACACTTCATCTCTAGGCGACATATTTTAACGATGTTATAGATATTTTAATCGGTAATAACAGTAGAAATCTCCCAAATGTACGGTGAACTGGTATTTTTTCATGGTAATTCGGCTGAAAACTACTCTCCCTGATATCAGGAAGAGTTGATTATTTATTAATTTATGACGGAAATATAAAATAACTTGGCCTCTTTCGAATGTTTGATAAATATTGAAATTATAAACCGGGAAGTACAATAAATTCAACGACGGTAAAAAATATAGTAAATTAGCGATAAAAATAGGGAATCAAGTGTCCCCAGTCTCCCCTATCTACATTATAACATAAAAAGTAACAATAAAAAATACTTACGTTCTCAAAAACACATTTGTTTAAATCTTTTGAAAACACCTCTTCCATCTCTTTCAGCCATTTAATATTAGAAGTGTACACATGAATGTGTTTTTGTTTGTACGTCGACCGTAAATTTTTTATTTTGTTTTTAACTTCTAGTGTACCGAATCCCGTTATATTCATTCCATTAACTATGGAATTATATGCTGCATCCCGTTTTTGCTTTATCTTGTATTCAGGTGATTTAAAGTTCCATAGACACGGATTTAGTTTATATAACTGTATAAATTTAATAGTTGTTTCGACGTCCCATTTGATATTTGTAGACATTTTAACTTGTTTTAAACAACTGCACTCAAAAACACCACGTGCGGCGACGCGACAATCATGTGGCCGAGTGGCGAGCGGCGAGACAGTGCACGTTCAAACCTGCCGAGTGAGTGAGCGAGACAGTGCGGGGAAGCGGGAGAGTGGTAACTCGGTCTAGTAGGTAGACCGGCAGCCGAGCTGTTGTCTCGCCACTTTGTTCGGCCGAGCGCTCGGCCGTGCACTCGGCGCTATGTTTATACGTACCGAGTACTCGACCGAGAGCACTGTCTCGCCGGTTTGCTCGGTACGTGTGATCAAGGCATAAGGATTGTTCCATACGATTTAATTCGATGGTTGGCAATCAATAAGTTCAATTATCGATTAAACTACAACTGTGAACCGGCGACCATCAGATTTCGTTTCTAAACGACAGAAACTGACGTTCGACTGGATGACAGTTGGAATGTAAACATTATATTTATTGTTCTAATTAATTGTGAAAACCTGTTATCAGGGTTTAGAAAATTGATTTAATGTTAGAAAGTGTTTACTAAAGAGTCCAGTGACGAAATATAGTTGAAGGAATGAGTCCTTCTATCAAGTGCAGACCAAAGTTACTTGCACAAACTACAATGAAATAAATTACTCAGAAACCTCATAAGGTACTACTAATGTTTTCAGGTAAATGCTACTTTACTTATTAGTAATGCAGCTGTGTAATACCAACCCTTGGTAGGTACTCAAATTTACAACGTAACAGTACCTCCCCAACCACCAAAGATTTGACCCCTAGGGCAAATCTCGACGCTGGCCCTCCAGCGTCATAGCAGACTCCAAGAGCCAAACACGTCTACAACAATCTACAATGTTCATGCCTGAAAACAGGAACAGAAAAAGAAAAGAAAAAAAAAAGTACGTGGAAGCCGGTGTACGATTTCTATTTGTCATAGCTGATGTAAACTTAACCCTAGATAGATAACCATATTTCACTGTACACTAAAGATAACCATACGTCGACTCGACGTGCGAATGTTTAAGTGAGCATATTTTGGATTATGTATATACTAGGTTTATGAATGTGATATTATGTCTTTTAGTATGTCATTTTATTGTGAGTAAATGAAAAACATTTGAGTTTATTTATATTTTGATAAGAAAAAAAAAAAATTGAGAACAAAACAAGGTACAAGAAGTACCTTGTTTTGTTCTCAATTTTTTTTTTACAAAACTTAAACAATTAGGAAACTCTCCGTCAGTCTTATAATTTACTATTAAAACTTTTCAAAATCAACTTTATGTAAACTATAATATAAAAAACCTAAGTAAATAATAATTTTTATTAATTTTGGTCACTAAGGCACTTAGGACAGGCGCTGGACTTGTGCTCTCCACAAATGGGATTTTTGCAGCTGTCGCACATTGAATTTGTCATCCTTCTAATTTTTGATGGACAAAAGGCACAATATTTTCTCTTCTTTGGCTCAGGTACACCTTCACGTTGTGTGGGAGGTTCGGCTTGTCTTTTTAGCAATATACCACAATTTTTTTCTTTTATATTAGTCGGCAAAGTCAGCATTTGCTACCTTGTCTCCAGCCATGGGGTCATCAAGCTACTGCTGAGTTTCTTCATGAAATCTCTACGTCCCAGCGGTTTTTCTTTCTTGCATAGGACATTGTCACAGTAAATAATGTATGCGTTTATAAATGCCATATTCAAGATCCCATAAAACATAGCCATGGGCCACCTGTTTGTTTTGCGGCTGCACGACATCGTCGAGCACATTTGGTCGAAAGTGTCGACTCCCCCTTTTGTTTCATTATAAAAATGAATCATATTTGGCTTGCTGGTCGTAGGATGAACAGTGCCCTCTTCATCACACGATGATAGAACAATCACAATTTTGCTTGGTTTTGGTTTGTACGACACTAACGTCAATGGCCCATCGTAACAGTGTAGAGGGACGTGCTTGTGAGTGAATTAAAAGGCGTCTGTTCTGTACGATGTATATTTATTGACTGCTGCGCTAATCTACGTACATGGTATACCTACTCTTAATGTTACACACTACATCACCCTCCTTAAAAGGGAAAAAAAAAATTAAAAATAAACTTATACTACAGTACTACTTAAACATTTTTTTTTTCATTCCTGTTTTTACCTTATTTACCTTAAACTATATATGGTTTTGTACGGTTTTTATGAACCGTTTTCACGTTACTATTTTTTATTATCTTAACATTAGGTCCAACTTCTTCAACCACAACATACGGTCCATTGTACAATCTGTTCATTTTATTAGTGTTTTCACTCCTTATTAAAATTAAATCATCTTTCTTATAACTAACAGAGTTTATATTTCTATCATAAATGACCTTTCTCTTCAACTTGTCATCTATTAATCTTTTCCTCGCATCCTTATGTGCTAACTGGAGTCTATATTTTAATTCTAAAGCGTAATTTTCTACATTATACAATGGTTCTAGATCATCTTTTAACCTACTTGGAATATTACATGGCTTACCGAATACGAGTTCATACGGCGTATAGTTAGTTGAAGTGTGAACTGTAGTATTAAAAGAAAAACACCAAAAGGGAAGCCAATGGCTCCAAGTATATGAGTTTTCCTCACATTGGATACGTAAGAAATTACGTAAATTTTTGTGTGTGTTTTCTAAAGCTCCTATGCTTTGGTGGTGATAGGCTGTGGAGTTAATTTTTTCTATTTCCAATAACTTACATACTTCCGTCATGGTGGAAGACAGGAATTCAGTACCACGATCAGTTGCTATTGTTTTCGGTACGCCATACCTTAAAATAAAATTACTTACTAAAGACCTCGCTACTACAGTTGTCTCCTTTGTTGGTAGAGGGTAAGCTTCCACATATTTTGAAAGTTCACACTGAAGGGTTAATATGTATTGGTTACCTTCATCATCTCTGTCCACGGGTCCCACAAGATCTAGAAAGATCTTTTCAAACGCTGAATTTGCCGTGGTTGTTAACACCATAGGTTCCTTGCAACTGGGTGAATGTTTCATCACCTGGCACTTAGTGCACTTAGCTACGTAATTTCTGACGTCATGTTCTAGTCCTGGCTAGTAGTACTTACTTTTAATGTTGTTCACCATTCGTCGAACCGCATTGTCCGCTCGAAGGCAATAAATGATAATCATTTAATATGACTGTCATGTCGTCCTTATCGAAAATTCTCCTAACATTTCTTAAAATATGAATACGCGGTGGTCCGGACCACTCTTTTCTACTATCTATTTCCTCACATAATTCTGTTATAAATTTATCGTTATTATTTTCTTTAATTATACAAACTTCTTTTACATTTATTTTCTTACAAAACTCACTTAATGTATTCACAAATACGTCTCGCGTGAAGTGTGACATATAACTAAGGTTAATGTAAATAATTAATTGCTTTTCTACGTAAGCTAAACATTTTTCTTCTTTACTTATTTTCTTTTCTCGAAGTCTGTCTAACTCTTTACTTTCTATAAATTTCATTTCCACTGAGTCAATTGGTTTTTAAATATCTCCACGATTTTTGGTTGATCAGGCCTCAAATCAATGGGTTTACTTGAAAAATCCTGCCGAACTCCTTTCCTGTCGTAATTCTTTTAATGTGTGTTCTTTCTTAATTTTCTTACTCTGTGCTCGTGTTGTCACTAATATATTTTCATGTATTCTTTTTAAGTCGTCCGAAGTTAAAGTTATTCTACTTAGTGCGTCTGCTATTACGTTATCTTTTCCTTTGATATAAACAATCTTGTAGTCATATTCTTCTAACTGTAACCTGAACTTTAATAATCTACTTGAGGGGTCCTTTATACTAAAAAGATAAACTAATGGTTTGTGGTCTGTCATGATTGTAAATTTTCTTCCAAATAAGTATGATCTGAAATACTTTACGCTCCATACTACGGATAATAGCTCTTTTTGAATTGTTGGGTAATTTAATTCTGCTTTATTTAATGGTCTGCTCGCATAAGCGATTGGCTTTAAATCTTTATTGCATAAAACTGATCCTGTTGATGTACCTGACGCGTCGGTTTGTAGTATGAATTCATTTTCTGTCGAGAAATCTGGGTACTGTCAAACTGGTGGAGTCATAAGTGCTTTTTTCAAAATTTCAAAAGAAGCTTTACAATTTTCTGTCCAATCAAATTTTATGTTTTTCCTACATAGTTTATTAAGTGGAATAGTGATATCTGCGAAATGTGGGATAAACTTACGATAATAATTACACATTGCTACGAATCGTCGTACATCGTCTGAATTTTGTGGTATTGTATAATTTTGAATAGCCTTTACCTTGTCTGGATCCGGTAAGACACCTTTTGCAATTACAATATGACCTAGATATAATAATTCCTTTTTACAAAAATTGCATTTTTTTGGATTTATTTTTAAATTGACTTTCCTTAATCTTTCGAGTACTTTTATCAAATTTTGATTATGATTTTCTAGGTTCCTACCAATGATAATTAAGTCATCCATATATGTTATGCATTTTTCAAAATTTAGTCCTGACATAGCAATTCACATGACACGTGAGAATGCACCTGGGCTAATTTTTAATCCCATTGGTAAGCGTGTCATCTGATACTGCCCGGAGCTTGTAGTAAAGGCTGTTACGTTCCTGCTATTTAAGTCAAGGTCAACTTGATAATAACTTTGAGATAAGTCTAGGTGACTAAAGTAAATGCAACCGGAAAGAGAGTCTAATATTTCTGTAATGTTCGGTAGCGGGAACTTGTCATCTTGTGTTTTCTCATTTATTTTTCTATAATCGACTACTAATCTCCACTTTTTATTATTATTTTCGCTTTTCTTTGGAACGAGTAGTATGGGACTATTCCATTCGCTATTGGCTGGTTCTATTATTCCATCATCTAACATTTGCCTAACTTGTTTATCAATTTCTGACTTTGTAGATTGTGGTAGTCTGTATGGTTTCGTATAAATCGGTGTACCACCTGGCTTTAAATTAATAGATTGATTCATTATATTGGTAGTGCTCAGCTTATCTCCTTCTAAGTGAAAAACGTCTGCATATTTTGCACAAATCTGTTCAATAGTTTTTTGCTCATCTAATTGTAAATAATTCAGGTTTAAAGTAGATAAAAGTTTTTTTACGCGATGCGCATCCGTTTCTGTTTTGTTATATTGACAAATAATGTAGTCTGTCAATTTTTCTAATTCGGGTTTAAAATATGGTAAGTTAATATCTTCTTCACTTGTGTTTAATATTTTAATAGGAATTTTCCTATTTCTTGGCTGTACTATACTTCCTGCCAAAAATATGTTTTCCGCTAATTGGGCTGGAGGAACTACGTAATCATTTTGTGAATTTGAATGAATTGTTATAAAATGAATTGATTCACTTCTGCGTGGCAAGTAAAAATTTTTATTTAAACCGTTATTCTGGCTCATTTGTATTAAAAACTCTTTGTTATTACTTTGTAACTTTAAAACGTTATTTAACAAGTCAATGTTTGCATTATACATTCTGAGAAAGTCTAAGCCAATAATTCCATCCGCCTGACATGGCATGTTATTTAATACATGAAACTTGAATGTAAACATCGCTGTTTCTTTGTAACTTGAATATGACTGTGTGTGTGTGGTGAAGTGTAATCATAATGTCAAGTCAGCGATTTCATGGGAATAAATGCTACCACCAATGCCTTTGATTTTTGTATCGTTACTTTGTATTGTCATATATTGTGGTACTTTATTTTTAGCTATGGCTGATAATGTTGCCCCTGTATCTACCAAAAATGAACATAACTCATTACCTATTTTAAATTTTACGCAATGTAGTCCCTGACATGTTAATATTTTATGCTCGAAAAAACGTATTTGGATTATTCAACTCACAGTTTTCTGTAGTACTCTGTTGCTGCTGCTGATTTGCTCGTTGGTCAGCAACATATGCAGTTTGTTGTGGGTTGTCTCGACTGTGAAATTGTCTATTACGACCTCTAAAACCTCGTCCACGTCCGTAACCTGGCTGAGATAGAAATCGTGGGTAACTATTTCCTCGTACTTGATTATACCAATTATTATTCCTTCCTCTATAGTTTGAAGTATTGGCGCGTCCACGATGGGAAGAATTATTATGATAATAGTGATTACCTTGATTGTAGTTACTTTGATTGTAGAACCCACGGCCGCGATTATTTTGCCATCTGCCTCTGCCCCTTGGCTTACCTCTTAAGTGCATTACCGCTTGCTGGGTCGACTGGTCTGGCTCCTCATCTTGTGCTGCACGAATGGCGTCCTTCAGCTGCTGGTAATCGCGAGCCGCAATGATTGTGCTGAGTCTTCTATTTCGAAGGCCATCTGAAAACCGTTTTATTGCATATTTTTTCATTTATAGGTTGTAAAATGTCACTCGCAGCTTCGTTATCGTCCGACTGTGAAATGGTTAAATTAATAAAAAGCTCTTCTAGCTTACTCCCGTATTCTGCTATACTCAAGTCGTTCTGTGTCAATTTATTCATTTGCATAAGTATGGAATTTGCTGACTTTTTTGTTAATAGAAATGATTTTATATCTGTAATGAATAGATCCACACTGGAATAATTTGATTTTAACTTTAATTTTGCTAGTTTTGTTAGTCGAGTTTTAAGCACAAAAGTAATTAGTAGTTTCTTATCTGCTGCTGCAGTTAAACAAGAATCATACATTTCCATACCTTGTATATTTTTGTCCGTGGTCTCCTCTTTACCATCCATCACTGGAATAAGTGAACTCGCCGTTTTTAAATCGAAACTTGCCATGTTGTCAGATGATTTAGACCCACTGCAACTTAATATTTTTATATAAGTTTCTTGTATTGATTTACACAAATTATCAATCAATAGCCCTGAATATTCAGTAGTTAAGTGTTTCACTTCTAATTCCTTAATACATACTTTATAAGAGTTATACAGGGTGACATTGAAAACATGCGACAAATCGAAATGGGAGATTGTACTCATCATTATGAACAACTTTTACTAAGGGACCAAAGCTACAATCCCAAAAAAAAAACTGCTGTCCCCTACATTTATGTTCGCAATACCTCATCAAAATGAAGGAAAAGCAGATTTTTTTTTTTGGGATTACAGCTTTGGTCCCTTAGTAAAAGTTGTTAATAATGATGTATACAATGTCCCATTTCAGTTTGTCGCAAGTTTTCAATTTCAACCTGTATACTTCTTTAGCTTTTCTTATTTTACTTAGGCCTATCTCTCGTAATCTTTTCTCTGGTCCTAATTTCCTGAGATTTACTTTGATATAATGTAACTCTTTATATAGTTCGTTAAGCTGAATTTCCATGAATCATAATCATAATTTATTTCTAATCTTAAAATTATCACTTAAAGTTCTAAAAATGTTCATAATATATGTCACGATGGATGTTCATGTCTTCGTGAAAATGACGCAGTTATTAAAACGACGCAGTTTTTTTTTTTTTGTTACACTTTTGACACTAAATGCACTTCACTTTTTTATTTTTTTTTTATTTAACTCTTTAGGCGTACCTACGTAGGCACTCACTCCCATTGATGCTTGTTCACTCCTTCAAGCAGCGTCCTCCTCAGCAGGGCGGGCTCGTCCTCGGCCCGACATCCGTTCTTGCATCCGCCTAATAAAATCCGCCTGCATGCCGTTTTGTATTCCTGTACGCACCCATTCACTGTGACATCTCCTGTATTGGGCGTATAGAACGTATAAGACAGCTCCAGCGCAAACAGCAACCATCACTCCCAGTAGGATATTGCTCGTTCGGAAGTGTGAAGACACATCAGCTCCGCCATTGTTTTCGTTGCCATGTTGTGTGATGATGGTTTCCTTATTTTCACATAAACATTTACTGCACTCTTTCCCCATTTTTTTGGTTTAAATAAATCTCAACACACGCCGGTTCAAACGATATTCTCCGTAGTCTGAAGTCGCCTTCATACTCAAGCACGGTGCCCGCCGCGCTCCCACGGTTAAAATGCTGACACTGACACATTCTTTTGTCGCGACGCAATTCAACACCGTGCCTCAGGTAAGGTCGCCATGTAGAGGGACGTGCTTGTGAGTGAATTAAAAGGCGTCTGTTCTGTACGATGTATATTTATTGACTGCTGCGCTAATCTAGTATATGGTATACCTACTCTTAATGTTACACACTACAACAGAACATCGATGTTCCTACTCGCCTGCATTGCATTTTTTTCAGCTAGTCAGGTATTTCCCGTTTGTTTGACCTAATAGTGCCGACCAAGGTCAAGTTGTATGGCTGCCTTAGCAAGTTTTTTGCTAATGGAACTGATGTGAACCAATTATCACATGTGATATTTCTATTAGTGCCATGAACTGCTTTTGTAAGTTCTTTTACATAAAATCCACCGAGTGGCAAGCCATTGGTTTGAGTGCATTTGCCTAGATATGGCATAGCATCAATCATGTATCGTGTAGCACTGTCACATGTCATCACAATTTTTATTCCGTATTTATTAGGTTTGTTGGGAATGTACTCGTACATCCGAAAAGGACACCGACCTCGGAAACCCAAAAGCTGTTCGTCGATGGTTACATAAGGTCCGGGGATGTAATTAGATCGGCAGTGGTTTATGAAGATCTCCCATATTTTTCTAATTGGTACAAATGTATCAGTAGCCCTTACTTCTGGCCGCAAAGATTTGTCTTCCATTCTCAAACACCTTATCAGAAAATCGAATCTATCTCTATTCATGACAGCAACATATCTGTTTCCTGAATACGAACAATCAAATAGCTCATCCGTGGTTTGGTGGTCGTCTCATCGACGGTCGCTCATCCGTGGTGATTGTCCTTCATAGCAGCTGTTAGTGTTAGTATGCCGAAAAGAGCCCGAATTTCTTCACAAGTTGTAGTTTTAAAGGTGGCTTTTACATCAGGCCTTTGAATCTTCAGCTGGATTTCAGCGTTGGTCCACTTTATTACTTCCTCCACAATGTCATCAGTAATAAATATATTGAAACATTCTAAAGGCTCATAAAAGCATTTATTCATCCGAGTGGGACCCCTAGAGGTCCGTATAATATTAGCAGATGATACTCTGCCACTTTTTCTGCCTTTAGTGGCCGACCAACGATGATCGTTTTTGCCTCTAAGAATTTGACGCTGTGGCATGACAATACAACTCGGCATACTTGGCGAAGCACTTTCAGGAGTTTCAGGGTCATTTTCAGACACATCTTCAGTTACCACTGGTGGAGCACTCACCTCATAG
The DNA here is from genome assembly GCA_905333075.3 of Atethmia centrago. Lineage (NCBI taxonomy): Eukaryota > Metazoa > Arthropoda > Insecta > Lepidoptera > Noctuidae > Atethmia > Atethmia centrago. Next base: position 20,351,628 of record HG995368.1, read on the forward strand.
TCTCCGGCATCACTCTGTACTTCATTTTCTAATAAATTGTTTTCAGTTTCACTGTCCGACCCCTGAATCTCTTCATCGCTCGTTTCATGCAACAACCGACTGATTTCTGCATCGTCTGCACTATTTCGTGACGTCATTATGTTATTTTTATCGTGGCCTATAACAAGTAAAAAAACTAATAAAAAACATGTACATTTATTCTCAAAAAAGAAAATAACACATTTTCCCAAAAATCTAAAAACTGACTCTAAAGATAACCATACGTCACTTCGACGTACGGTAGGTAAATATTGACGAAAGTATTGCACTTACCAGAGCAATACGGTTGTGTCCTGCAAGCTCCGACGGCCGACTGAGTTGGCGGGAACGGGCAGTTTAGTGACGCGAAAAACAAACGAGTTATATCGATTTTTCAAAATCGAGTACGTCGTTTCGACGTAGGTTATCTATCTAGGGTCAAATGATACTATATAGGTAGATAAGCTATATACATAAACAATACGGAATTCTTGTTTTTATTTTTTATTTTATTTTATTTGGGAAAAAAAACGATATTACATTACATATATCACATAACAGTAAGGTAGGTATATAAATCAAAATCAATGTAATAACCACAACATTTTCCACATATTAACAAAGATGTATGCTATGATTAGGACTCATTGGTTCGCTAGTTATTATTATTCAAGGAAACATTGTATATTGCTATAAACTAACAAACCAGTTAGCTACCACAAGATTTATCCACGTTGTTCAGTACATTAATAACTTTACTTCTAAAAGCATTTTTATTTAGCAAAAATATATCAATATCCATGAAATGTTCATTGTATATTTTCGTGAGTCGCTGAAGGGGTGCGTTTACCTGCGTTTGTCCGGCATGATGCCTGATTAAACAACCGGTAAACGCGCACTCCACGACGATGAATTAATCTAGGAACCACAAGTTTAATATCATTAATAAGGTCTATACAATTTAGCTTATTATGATAAAGGTCGTGCAGTGTCATAACTTGCAGAAGCATTCGTCTCTTCTCGAGTGAGAGTACATTATACATTGACAGAAGGTCTTTGTATGGTAAGCGTGGAAGTTGGCATCTGAGTTGCATAGTTCGTAAGAACTTTCGTTGTACTTGTTCGATGGCTATTTTATATTTATTATATAATGGATCCCATATCAGACAGGCATATTCAAGCTGAGAACGAATAAGTGAACGATACAAATGTAAAAATGTACAAGGGCGCCTAAAGTCGGTAGCTGTTCTCATAACAAAGCCGTACATTTTAAATGCTCTGTTTATGATGATTTCTATATGTAGATTCAATTGCAATTTACAGTCCAATAGTATTCCTAGGTCTCTGAGGTTCGTCACTCTGTTTAGTACAGTACTACATAAGGTATAATCAAATTTTATTATAGTTTTGTTTTTAGTAAAGCTGATGGTATGGCATTTGGGTATACTTAAATTTAACTTATTAATTGTACAGTATTCAGAGAGTCGGTTAAGATCGCTCTGAAGTTCTGAGCAGTCATTAACATTTTTTATGGTTTTATATAATTTCAAATCGTCAGCATATAAAAGAAAATTTGTGTATTGAAAGCTTGTATTTATGTCGTTTATGAACATAACAAAAAGTAGAGGACCTAATATAGAACCCTGAGGAATACCTGATGACATTTTAGCACTTCCCGACTTGTACCCATTAATCACGACACATCAGGCTGTGGTTAACAATATATGAGCAAAACCACCGCAAAAGATTGCCCCTAATTCCATTGAACGCTATTTTATTGAGGAGGATTTCATGGTCCACTCTATCAAAGGCCTTTTGAAAATCCGTATACACAGCGTCTACCTGAATTCCCTTGTCGATACTATGGAAGAGGAAATTAGAGTAAATTGCTAAGTTTGTCATGGTGGAATTTTGTTTTAGAAAACCATGTTGTTCGGGTATGATATAGTTATGGATGAAGGGGTAGATAGCATTATGAACAAGTTTCTCGAAGAGTTTTGACGTTGCACTGATAATAGATATTGGACGGTAATTTGTGACGTCATGTTTTGAACCATTTTTATGAATTGGGACAATGTATGCGCTTTTCCAAATGTCTGCGAAGAAACCCTCAGTGATGCATTTGTTAAATACAATGTGTAATGGTTCACATATTGATTCAGCAGTGTTCTTGAGAAATACTGCTGGTAGTCCATCTGGTCCTGGACCCATGGAGGGGTCCAGTTTTTTTAATTCTCTTTTAATATCAATTATATCAAAATAGATATGGTGTAATAAATCACACTGATCCGAATAATTATTTGGTGGTGACCATTGGGGAGTTAAGGTAGACGGCTGGCAGACAGACTGAAAAAATGAGGAAAACAAGTTACAGATAGTTTCAGGATCTTGCGAAGTTCGGTTTTCGTATGACATACTAGACGGTATACCTACCTTGGTTTTTTTATTGGATATATAAGACCAGAAGCATTTCGTGTTTTTAGGGATAGAATCCTCTACAGAATTAATGTACTTATTGTAACATTTTGTAGCCTCACTTTTAAAACGGGTTCTATATAATGAGAAAAGTTCATAATCCGAGTCATTTTTATATGTTTTCCACTTTATCCAAGCTTTGCGTTTGTTTTTAAAAATATGTATGAGAGATAGGCTAAACCATATTGGGTATCGTGATGGTTTAGGTTTCGAGAATGGCAGATTTTTATTGACAATATCGTAAATAGTTTCATAGAATAAGTTAACCGCATTCTCTGCGGGAAGTTGACCAAGTATCGTCTTCCAAGAGACGTCCATCAACTCTTTATTTAGAAGATCGTAATTGGCCTTAAAAAAGTTAGGTTTTTTTACAGGTTTACGATTCATGGTGCTAATATTTGATGTGAAAGGAATTATAATATTAAGTGGAGGATGATGAACGTCTATTGGGACAGAAATCGAGTCCTGCGGTTGCATCACGGAGCAGTCAGTTATGTTAGTGATGCACAAGTCCAAAATTCTGCCGTTGGAATTTCTAATTACATTATATTGTGAGGAATGGTGAAGAAACATAAAGTTTCGCAGACCGTCGCAAACCGATGATGTTCCCGTACAAACAAGGCCAGAAGATCCCGTTTGATGTTGCCAATTAGCGTCAGGTATATTGTAATCTCCGATTAGTAACAGGTCGGATATGCCATTTTCTCTTATAATATCATTTAAAACCTCAAAGTATAGATTATAAATCGCTATAGGTGATCTATCTGGTATGTAAACTGCGCCAATGAAATAACAGCCAGTTAGTTCTGTACTCGGTAACTGGACAAGAACTAATTCCACAAACTTTGATATTGGTGTAAGTGACGGCACAGAGAAACGGTACGGTCTGAGACACTTCATGACTGCCACCAAAACCCCTCCTCCATCTGTATTTTTTTGTCAATTTTAGATCTCTATCACATCGGTAAACAATATATCGTTGGTATATGAACTCGTCATCACATATGCTACTGTTTAGCCAGGTTTCCGACAAAATGATTATATCATACGAATTGGACATTATATTAAAGAATATTGTTTTCAGCTTTGTACGCATGCCACGACAGTTTTGGTAATAAACTGTTAAATTATTGATAGTGTGAGTAGCCATGACCTATAAAACAATTCATAAGCTGCATTAGTTTAAAGTATTGTGTAGCCAACGAACACGTCAATAGTCTCGAGTAGATAAAAAAAAAGATGTATTTATGGTATGCTTCTGCAAGTATCCGATAAACAATATAATAAAATATGTTAAAAGAGTGTAATTGAATAAAAAGTAATCAAACAAATTTACGTAAAAGGCAAAATAAATGTCATGGTTTTCAGTTCTACATAGAGGAGTCAATTGTAGTTTTAGTAGTAGCCTTAATTTTCTCGATGTCTTTGAGTGTTCGAATAGCCAGCACAGCGGAGTTTTCAATCTCTCTGACGAGTATTGTTGAATGTTTAGTCCACACGAATTTAAATCCCTCATGATTTGCTGCGTCCCGGGCTTTACGAAAGAGCTGCTTATTTTGAAGCGTGAGGTGTTCGTTCATGAAGAGTTTATGTGAGGAGCCTGATATTCCTAGCTGTTCGGAAGACAGTCCCTTCTTTAGTCTATAGGCGCTAATTATATTGTCACGAAGGATTCTTGTTGTAAATTTCGCAACAACGTTCTTAGGCTTGTTATTCTGCGCTGCGTGGGGAACACGGTGTATAGAGACAACATCTTCGTTCCTGATAGTGTATCCTATCTGCTTACCCAATCTTTCGAGCAAGTCAACGAGATTCTCATTCCGTCTTTCAGGCAAGTTAGAGATTTCTATGTTGCACTGTCTTGCTTGCTGCTCCAATAAGTCTAATTTCGCTTCTAAGTCGAGGACAGTTTTTTCGCATTGTGTATTTGACTGCGAGGACATACTGTCCACGCGTTTTTTGAGGTCATTATACTGGTCACTCATGAATTGATTTGATTCCTTTAGGTCGGAACTTCCTGTGGAAACTTTGCGCACTGGGACGTAATTTTTGAATTTTCCAAGATACTATCCAATGCCCCTAGCTGATTTGCATATGAACTGCGGGAAGCGCAGGCTAGAGTGGGCTGTCCAACGGTATCATTGCCGAAGACATCACCACAACTAACTGCCTCTCTGCCATGTACTAGGAAGAACGGTGTAAAACGAGTGACTACATTTGTGGAGGTGTTCATAGCGAATTGGATCCTTGAGATGTTCACATCCCAGGATCGATGATCATCCTCCACGAGAATTGATACCGCGGTCATTATGGTACGGTTATAGCGTTCCACGGTGTTCACGCTTGGGCAATAACGAGGTGTGAAGTGGATGAGGTATTTTGTACCTCTCCAATAGTGAACGAAACTCATTACCCGTGAATTGCGTCCCGTTGTCTGCTATCACCGTACGGGATATACCGTGTACGAGGAAAACGCCGTCTTCTAGTTTCTGTGCTATAGCCTTACCAACAGCTCTAAAGGAAACAGTAAACAGTATTTCGTAAAGCAACACACGACAACTAAGATATATGTGAATCCCGCTCTAGACCGTGGCAACGGACCTACTAAGTCAATGCTTAAGGTTTCAAATGGTTTGGAACACTCTTTCGCATCACCTAAGAGACCGGGAGGAGGTAATTGTGAGTGTTTATATGCGGCGCACGTATCGCATTTACCAACGTAGTTAATGACATCCTTATACATGTTAGGCCAGTAGTATCGGAGTGCAAGTCCTTTATAGGTTTTATACACTCCAAAATGTGGTGATAATTCGCCACTATGGTGACTCTTCAATAATTCTTGACGATTGCCCTCCGGTACCACCTGCTTCCAATCACAGTCACTAGCCACCCCGAATTTATTTTTTGAATAACGGTATAGTTTATCCTCCTTAATAATAAAGTTAGGACACGATCTGGGGGTACTGACACATTTATCCCACAACCCTTTAAACCAAGTGTCCGTGTCAGGCACTTTAATTTCCAGCACCGGAACGCCACGAGATAAGGCAACTGGAACCACATTGTCCCTGCCCTTGCGGTGTTCAATAGTAAAGTTATAAGGTGATAACCGACAACCCCAACGAGCTAATCGACCAGAGGGATTGGTTAAATTAAAGAACCATTTAAACTCGAGTGGTCGGTTATCACTTTAAATGCAGGACCGCCTTCTACATAAGGACGATAGTGTTCCACGGCGAAGACTACAGCGAGAGCCTAACGCTCCGTTGCTGAATAATTGCGTTCTGCCGGATTAAGCGAACGACTGCAGTAGGCTATTGGGTGCTCCTCCCCATTCATAACCTGAGTCAGAGTGCCCGCTATCCCAAAACTGGATGCGTCACAATGAATCTCAAAAGGTTGTGAGAAATCTGGACAAGCCAATACTGGAGCAGACACCAATGCCTCTTTCAAAGTTGAGAACGCGGTTTCTGTTTCAGCCGTCCACTCAAAAGGCGGCGCTTTTTTGCTTGTACTTGTTAGTGCGTTTAAAGGGGCTGCTATCGAGCTAAAGCTTTTAATAAAACGTCGATAGTATGAGGCCGTTCCAAGAAACAATTTCACTTCTTTACGAGTTGTAGGTGTTGGAAAGTCGACAATTGACTGAACCTTCGACGGATCAGTGTGTAAGCCATGCTCATCCACTTTGTAACCAAGATATTTTAGTTCTCGTCGAAAGAAACAGGACTTAGGTAAATTAATTGACAAATTAGCCTGCTTTAGTTTGTCTAAAACTCGTTGAAGAAGCGAAATGTGCTCCTCGAAGGTTGATGAGCAAATAATGATGTCATCTAAATATACGAACACCTTATTATCAAACTCCGGGCCCAAAAGTCTTTCCATTAATCGCTGTTGGGTGGCGGGGGCTCCCGTCAACCCAAACCACATAACTTTAAACTGGAACAAACCTCGACCGGGAACCGTGAACGCGGTTTTTTCTTTGGATGAAACGGAGTCCAATTCGATTTGCCAAAAAGCAGATTTCAAATCAATCGATGAAAGGTATCGCGCGTCCCGCAACTGGTCTAAGATGTGAGAGACGTAGGGTAGTGGATACGCATCCTGCTTGCTGACCGCATTCAGCTTTCGGCTGTCCAGGCAAAATCGCCATTCCCCATTAGGTTTAGGAGCCAGTAGAACCGGGTTATTCCACGCACTATTGCTAGGTTCCACCACTCCCATCTCCAACATCTCATCCAGCTGTCGGTTTAGTTCCTTGAGGCGTTCAGGTGATAAAGGATAATAACGCTGTTTAATAGGAGGAACATCTCCTGTGACTATTTTATGACGCAGCAGATGGGTACGACCCAATCCTTTAGCCTCAAAGGAAACCTTTTTGAAATCTTTAATTAATAACTCCGCTTCATTCTTTTGATCCGGTGTTAATTCGTCAAACGGCTGTAGGTGCCTAACCTCCGAGACACATGTATGACCTCTATTGTTTTGTAAATATTTTAATGGTAATTTATTAAAAATTTTAGGTGCCAAATTAAAGGATTTCCAAAAATCAACGGCGTGGTAATGTCTGGAATAATATAGAATTTAATAACCTTAGTCACTCTCATGAGAGTCACTGGTAAAAATAAATAACCCTCCACGGATGGTTGCGAATCATTGGCAGTTATGATGCTGCCCAACTGTCTATCGGCGTGTAGAGTCACACCAGCCCTTATGAATTGTTGGCCAACATCGGAACCCAACACTGAAATGCTAGAACCCGAGTCGAGTAAACCGTAATATTGCACATCATTTATAGAAACTGTTAAATGTGGACGACTATCACCCGTGGTCTTATAGCGTATTGTTTCTACCCTTAGTGAATGAAAAAAATTTTAAATAATTGTCCCAATCGGACTTATCAAAATTTTGGCTGTAGCTCCGTAAATTTAGTTTTTTGAAGTGCAGGTTGGACAGGACTGAGCATCCTTCTGCTTTTTACTGCACGTAGGGCACGATGGTGCACGTACGCCCTTCTTGCCGCAACGGTAACACACAATTGCTTTGGATTTGCATTGTGATAACGAGTGCCCCTTAACCCTACAACGAACACAGAACAACGAATCAGAATCATTTTGAACGGCTTCAATCCTTTGTGAACCTTTCGGGGTTTTGTATGCCAAGTCTGCTGCAACAAAAGAAGACGTTGGTTTGGGCGGCTCATGGAATTGAGCCCTGCTATGAAATTCTAGCTCCAGTTGTCTACACTTCTCTTTTAACTCGTCCAGCGTGTTGATAACCATTATTGACAATCCCAACGTGTATTCCGGTCTCATGTTCATGATCCGTGCTAAACGATCGCGTTCTGGAACCCTATAAGATAGCCTATTGTAAAGATTCTCCATGACTGCTATAAATATACAAGACAGCTCAGTCGACCCTTGCGTTCTATTAGTTATTTCAGAAATGAGACGCATATCGTAATCAGGCGGAGCGAAAGCTGTGAGTAACTGCTGCTTCAGTTCCGCCCAATCAACAACCGACGCTTTAATTCCTCGGTACCACAATAAAGCTCCGTCCGAGAAAAGATCTAGAGCAGATTGATGTAAGGAGGCTTCGCTAATACCTCTGGCCTCGCAAAGCTCCTTAAGACGCTCAATAAACGCTTTCACGCAACCCGTACCGTCAAATTTATGTCCTAGGGATTTAACCGTCTCTTTCTTGTAGGAAATGATGACGTCCTTCTGCAAATTTGACTGTACGTTCGTTGTCTCCTCGGCGATGGTAAATGATTGATGGAAACTCACGTTAACCGAATCAATTCTAGACAAATAACCGCTTAGCTGTTTGTCAACGACTGCATAATCGGTACTAAGTTCAGTTGTGGGAGTAATCCTACTGAAACGATGATACAGGTGGAAACCTAAAGCCTTAGCGCGGTTAATTTTTTTGAAACTGGAGGGGTACCTGTCTAGTATTTCACCAATTTCTGACAGTTTGGCCCTAATTGCTTGTAATTCGGTTTCCGGATCTATATTTGTCTCCACGATATCGTCGGTACTTATCAATTTACTGAGATCCCTAATTTGAACACGTAGTTCCCCTACGGTTGAAGCGGGTTTCGCGTCTCGGACCAGTACTTCATATATGAGTTCGTCTTTGTGAAGTAAATTGAATTTAATGGGTCGTTCCATTTTGTAAAATTAATGAAAATTTAAACTTAACTGAAGCAAAAACTGGCTGTCACAATTTACAATATCGAGCAATATGCAAATATTATCTATAGTTAACGCAGTTACATAAATAGCAGTCTTATAGATTAAGTTTATTTTATTTTTATAATACTAGGTTTTTGTATCCAAGGACAATAGTCCTGGTGTTATGTTATGGGACACAGGTAAAATAAAATTGTAAAGTCTATAAAGCAGCAAGAAGTGTAAAAAGTGTAAAAAGTAAATAATAGTGTATAAAACAGTACAAACATAAACATGAACACGTGAACAAAGGATTCCGCGCGACGGTTTTAATTCTTACACACGAAACAGTACTTCTTACTTACGAAACAGTACTCTGGTTTGTAAGGTACAGCAATAGACGTAACCTCTATCTCCAACTAATACACACGTTGGTCGCCACTGTTATATTATTATTTTTGTTCCCCCTAGCGGTAAACTAACATAAGCCCAGAGGCCAGGTGGTTGGGTACTGAATTGAAAACAAACAACAAACTATCTTAAATACAGTATAATTATAAATTTTATGTTTTACAAATTTGGAGTACACGGTAGCCTCTACAGGTCTACCGTCTTATAAGTACTTTAAAACCTTTATTGCCAGCCAGCTAATAGTTCAATATTAAAGCTAAGGTCGTGGGGAGTTGGAGATAAACTCAGTACTGTTCCGTCTTAAAAGTTCGAATTGTTTTTATATTATTAATTTAAATATTATCGTTTAACCTTCCAATTATTATAAATTAGATTTATGAATTAATGGGCGCCAGGGACTTTGAGAGACCCGGATCCCAGAGCCGACGTAGGTGTCCAATATACTTCTGGATGAAGGTAGAATGTCGAACCCAAGATCCTCAATTTAAATTTAGTTGTCAGACCGGTTTCCACTATTGAAAACCGGACTGCGGTAAACAATTGGTTCCTACTGAAACCGTATTATAAAAAAAAGTAATAAGATAAGGTATAAAAAAAAACCGTCCCGCCTGCGCTTTCGCTAGACGGGCTCTGCCAGCCGCACAGTCGTCTCCACAAGAGGCTTCGAGTGGCCTCGAGGAACGGGTCTCGCGTCCAGGTCCAAGACTCTCCTCTAGATCCTGGCGGCGAGATGAATCTCTCGAGGTGCCTCTCCTGGAATTGACAATACGGGGACCTAATAATATAAGGGAAGCAAATTAACCTTCCTGGAGGTGACTGAGCTTGGAGATCTAAAAAGCTAACACATTAGCCGGTTAACTTGGCCTTGTTTCAAATACAACATAAGGAGTTACGACTTCTGTTTGCCTGATCCTGAGCGGTGGGACAATAGGAATGAGGATTACCCATGTGGCATCCATCAACTCCACAACAAGGACTTGTTGCGTTCCCCTGAACAAGAATCTAATCCATAGTTAACACTGAGGAATATCCTATGAAATATCTAAGGCAAATAGTCAGCAGGTGAAGTACTCACGGTTGGCTTAGGGAAAAAGCACTTGACTGTAAGATCCTCGACTGGCTGGAAAGTAGTCTGCGTATGCGCAATTTGGAATCCTGTAATAAATATCCATGGATCACGAAAATATCCTTTTAACAACCAGGGAAGGGCTCACAGACCACTTCTAAGCACCATTACCACAAAATCCTTACCTTTTAAAACATGGAATTAGTTTTCAAGTATCACTCAAGCGTGTTCAAGGGCAAATAGAAGCCACCACTCTTTGATAATCCTGTCACGGATTACAAACCGGAAATAGACAGACTATTTCTAAAATCTCCCATATTTCGGGTAAAATGATTATAAGATAAATACTACACCAAGATAAAAAAATCTTGAAAATCACTAACAACATTCCAACGTGATTTTTAAACTCTGAAACAATAAGAATCTTCATGATCTAGACCAACAAACAATTTATTTATAGATCCCAATTCTAAAACTTGTCTTGATCGGGGTAATTATTCCGAAATATTAATTGGGGTAATTATCAACGTACAACCTGGCTACATTATGTCAAAGATAAATCACAGATTAAAAATGGATTTATTTGACAACGAAGTTTCTAGAAAAAAGTCTATACTGAAAAAACTATTTCACTTCCGCTTTCGGTTATTTATTTTATTATTAATTTTTAATGAAAGCTGAAAATTATTAAGGATTGTTCCATACGATTTAATTCGATGGTTGGCAATCAATAGGTTCAATTATCGATTAAACTACAACTGTGAACCGGCGACCATCAGATGTCGTTTCTAAACGACAGAAACTGACGTTCGACTGGATGACAGTTGGAATGTAAAAACTGTGAACCGGCGACCATCAGATGTCGTTTCTAAACGACAGAAACTGACGTTCGACTGGATGACAGTTGGAATGTAAACATTATAGGTATTTATTGTTCTAATTAATTGTGAAAACCTGTTATCAGGGTTTAGAAAATTGATTTAATGTTAGAAAGTGTTAGTGTGTTTACTAAAGAGTCCAGTCACGAAATATAGTTGAAGGAATGAGTCCTTCTATCAAGTGCAGACCAAAGTTACTTGCACAAACTACAATGAAATAAATTACTCAGAAACCTCATAAGGTACTACTAATGTTTTCAGGTAAATGCTACTTTACTTATTAGTAATGCAGCTGTGTAATACCAACCCTTGGTAGGTACTCAAATTTACAACGTAACGTCTTAAACAATAAATAAACATTATTTCCTGAAATTAAGTGTCTAATTGCAGGATGATTTTGGCGTCACGTGTTAGTGATTCCTTTATATAAATTAAAACATTTTATAATTGCATGTTATAGGAAGGGTTAAAGGTAATATAAAACATTATTTGGGCTTGTCTAAAAATATTTGGTGGAGGTAAAACTATTTCTACATCACCACGATTAACTTCACACACTGTAGTCAACTCGGAAATCGGAAGTAGTCAACGGGCGTTTTAAGCGTGACTATAAACTATTACGCCAGGAAGATTTCAACAAAGCACTTTTACACATGTTTGATGATTTTAAGGTGTGCGGAGCATTAATTAACCATTTTCATCCTGTAATCAGTGATAGTGAACGCTCTCCTGCGATAATAAACCGCATATAGGAAAGGATACACACACCTAACATTTTGCAAGAATATGTGGAGCGAAAGCATTTTAACAGACAAAGGATTTCTTTCGTGAGAATAGAAGAAAATCAAATAGAGGACTTTCCACATTTGACTGAGGAAGAAATAATCCTTTTCGCGCTGGGCACATATCAATTGAAACTGGCAAGGTCTTACTGCAGTGAACATTTACGGAATGGCGTTTACATAATTGAGGTTTATCGAGACGAGCGATTAGAAGATTTAACAGATTTTAATATCTTTCAAACGAATGTATTTTTGGTTAGAATTCATATTCAATCACGACATGCGAGGGCACGCGAGTATCGTAGCTACATATTAATTGACAGAGACCAAACTGGCATCAGCTCTATTTTACAATATTATTGTACTTGTTTGACCGGAAGTCGTACGCTGGGAAGCTGTGCGCACATTTTATCCGTAGTTTGGTATATGGGCTTAGCTAGATACGAAGGATTTAACCCTCCAGCCGCATTTTTAGATTCTATTATTCTGGATATAGACTTATGTAAAGAAAAATAAACAAATGCGTAAAAGGAAACTTGTTGTTTCATTTCTTGTATGTATTATTATACGTACCTAGTTGTCGATGGATGCCATAAGAGGCGTTTTAAATTGCAAATATTGCAATCAACAGCATTTGGGAGTGACTCCAGTGCTATTTTAGGGTAATATGCCTTCATTCGTATTAAAAACAATTATTACTTGCAAAATATTTAACATAAATAAATAATACTTTTCGACGTGACTATACAACAACCCGGTACATTTAATTTTTATTTTTCTCGTTAGTTGTGTGTTATGACCTATCACAAAAACAATATCTCATGTGCATTGATCAGCAGGCCCAACACCCATAGTGTTTTGCCCATTGCCCTTTTACAGTAGGAATACTGTTTTTATTTATAAAACACAACCGACAAAGTGCTTCATGCTTTTTTTTGTCGCAAAGGACATATCCAGAAATGTATGGACCAAAAACCCAGAATCGACAGGAATGAAATGTATACCAGTGGATTGACATTGAAATATAATATAATGTTACCAAGGGGGCAACCCTGATATCGTTATAGTATAGGAGCTAGGAGCAAAATAAAATAAGAAAAAAAATTCTTTTAAAACAATAATAAAATAAGTTTACGTCATGTTGTGGCTTAATATGACGTTGTTTTAATGTTGTATCACTTGTGATAATTATCATCAACACATTTCACAAGCAACGGCAACATAATAACAACATCATATTAAATCACAACATAACAAACACTGTTTTTTTGTATATTTTTTTTCTTTTGGCCCATAGATACTACAATCGTTATAGTACTGTGTGTATTATTGGTAATTCTGTGGCTAAAGATTGCAAATATAATTGTTAATCATTTATTTTCATAATGTAAGTCTTATTGTGATAAGTTCTAATGATATTTCCTATAACAACAACGACATTCTAATCCACAATAACTTGTGTTACACATGAATGTACAAGCAAAAAAATACTCTAACTTTTATACTTATTTTTGTTCGCTCATAGATACTACAATCAACGTATTGTGTGTGTGTTATTGGTAATTATGTTGCTTTGGATAAAAAAAAAATCAACAATTATTATCATAAAAACTTTATTGCCCAAATAATCAAAGAAAATACAGTTTGGAACTATACACAAACTATACACGAACTAAAAACATAGACGTGGTTTTGTTGTAATTGTAACAGTAATCTCTTTTATTTATTAATTATTTTCTATGTCCAAACATACAAGTCTAAAAATCCCGCAGGTTGAATCAAATCACCTTCGTTCCTCGCCCATGCAAGATAATATATGATACTTATAATATGGGCACAACTACCTAAAGTGCGACGCCCATGTATACAACTACAATAGTGCTCAGTGACCGCGTGACTATTATACAGGGTGACATTTAAAACATGCGACAAATCGAAATGGAAGATTGTACTCATCATTATGAACAACTTTTACTAAGGGACCAAAGCTACAATCCCAAAAAAAAAACTGCTGTCCCCTACATTTATGTTCGCAATACCTCATCAAAATGTAGGAAAAGCAGATTTTTTTTTTGGGATTACAGCTTTGGTCCCTTAGTAAAAGTTGTTAATAATGATGTATACAATGTCCCATTTCAGTTCGTCGCAAGTTTTCAATTTCAACCTGTATGCTATATAACAATAGTATGTTCTTGTCGTAATGTGTCTTCTGCATCGCATTAATGTGTGTTCCCTCTCTTCATTAAAATTCACTCTTTCAGGATGCCTGTACACTTCTATTGAGTACACACCTGTTTCTCTTATATGTTCGTAGCAGTACGATCGAGCTAGTTTCACATGATATGTACCGATGGCAAAAATAAGCAGCTCATCAAATGTCATTCTTGGGAAATCTACAACATCCGTTGCCTCCATCCTGGTAAACGCAATATTTCTTTGTGCGTTCAAACGGTTATGATCGACATATTCGGCCAGTTGGTTTTGTCTATTTATGTTTCTTTCGATCATTTCGATGAAGTTCGCAGTCAGGTGACTGTCCCCATATGGTTCTTGCGTTGCGTTAACAAGCGCTGCAGCTATTCTGAAGTCTGTCATTGCCGTGGTTAAAGTGTTATTAAAATATTTATTTCTAAATATTTTAAAATCACGTTTCATTCTTCCGTTTATTGTTTCTACCACCCAACGAACTAGCGTCACTAGTCTCGACTTATTAGCAGCTTCAGTGCTTAGCTGACTTTCATGTCTACTTAATGTCTGTGGCGTGTAGACCCTGAATCCACATTCCTCTGCATCTGGCAGAGCGTCCCGAAACCCCCTATCTAAAACCATGACGTCGTCGGGTTCAAAAAACGTATCTTATCGGAGCTTCTTCCATAGGTTCGCTGTGATTATCCAAGATCTGTTTCAATATTGTTGCATCGGACGTTCTAGCATTATAAGGTCCTGTCACTTCTATTATATATCCATCGCAATATACAAGCATAAATGGCTTTACTAGATTGGAATATTTATGTAAACTGTAACTCAATCTCTGAAATAAGAAGTTTGAGCTCTTTTGTATGTATAAATATGTCCCATCCATAATAACAATGGCTTTTGTATGATCTTCAGTTCCAAAAATATAATTAGGTATTATTCTATTTCTTGCTATAACTTCATTCCGGGTAATATGGTCAAATCCAAGATGGCGTGGAACATAGTCATTATTGAGACATTCTCTTGCTTGTTTCATTTTTTGACATATTGCTGACTTGGATAGGCCAAAAACCGTCTCCAGTCTTCGGTAAGGTGCACCGCTTCTCAGTTTAGATAAATAGATACCCAAGATTGTGTTTCTGTTGGATCGTTCTTGTAAAGAAAAGGTTTCTTCTAATATGCTATAGAATTGCTGGTGACTTATACCGATCCAATTATAAAGTTCGTCAGAACTTATTTCATCAATTTTTTCAAAATCCAGCAGCTTTTTTTTTTCGAGAGCCTGAGTGTATAACTCTACTATATCGCGTAAGTTCTCGCATCTGAAATCGTCTTGACGTCTGGCGATGTTTCCTGGTAAGTCCTCCCAAGTAGTATTCCTTAAGTGGTGTGAACATATCCGTGCAAGAGGTGGTATGTATAAATGAAAGTAGCTTAAAATATATACTTTCATTGAATTGGGCACAGCGCGAAGTTCCAAATTCCTACAAACGTCGACAATACATCGTCTTGACGTGTTTGCTGCGCGTGCGAAGCCAGGTGTAGATATCGATGCAGTTGGAGGTCTGGGTGGTGGTGGAGGAAGTCGTCTTAAGCTATAGTCTATGCGCTGCCAGCACGGATGACAAATAGCTCTGGAGCCATCAAATGCAATCTGAAATAAGCAATAACATTCCCTCGTTAGTCTCACATTCATTTTAAAGTACCTATTGTTTATGGTATACTATCTGATGTGTATACAACGTGAGTTTTACATCTATAGCGAACACATGAAAATACGCGAAACTAGACTCATTATTATACCATACCTAATAGGTTGTTGATGAATCGACGACGAATATTACTCGTAGTTATTGTGCGTTGTCAGTTGTGTTAGTTTAATTACTATTCTATACTAATCCAAATAAAACATGACGTAATATGATAACACGCCGTGTCGAGCGACGCCGCTGACATGGGAGTGTCGCCTTGATTATAAGTTAAGATGAAACTACATACTATATTATATGTAATTGAGTAACCATAGTACTTACTTCTTGTGGCGCTTGTAAAGTGCTGAACATATGCTCCACGAAGTCCCGGTGTGACTCCAGAAACTCGAGGGACAAAACATGATGCCGCCTTTGTAGAACAGAACGGGGACAAGTCACACAACGGTTACGTTCATCCATTTTAAACAATATCCAGTCGCAAAGAAAATCGAAGTCCGGTTTAACGCGCCACAGTTTCGAATCAACAAGAAAAATCAGTGTCCAGTATACAAAAGCAGAGGTCAAGTTAAAATCCACGAAGTAAAACAAAGCACACAGATCACAACGAAAACAAACGAAGGACTGCGACGGGATATGGTCGTTAGTCGTTACCTGCCTGCCACACCGCCCCGCCCCCCACGTCACACCGTCCGCCGCGCCGTGCCCGCGCATAATAGCCAATAGCAACTGTGTATTTTTTTATTTGCAACCCTTAGCTACAGAATTACCAATAATACACACAGTACTATAACGATTGTAGTATCTATGGGCCAAATAAAAATAAAAAAACATAAAAAAAAAGAATTTTTTACTTATTTTATTTTGCTCTTAGCACCTATACTACAACGATTTCAGGGTAGCCGCTTTGGCAACATTATATTATATTTAAATGCCAATCCATTGGTACACAGTTCATTTCTGTCGATTCTGGGTCATTTTAAATCTACATCGCTTGTGAAATAGTTGATATCACTGAACCCAAATGTTGCAGTGATGTTTTTTGGCTCATAGTTTTCCTTGTTGTCTATCTCTTGCAAATATGTTGCTAAATATTCATAAAAGATATTATAATCAGAATCATCTGTGTTTGCAATACTCAGAATATCCGATTCAGAACTCGTTTCACAATAGTATGATCTCAATTTAATCCGTTTTGTGACCTTTGTTTTTCTTCGAGTAGTTACATTTTCCCGTTTTCTTTTATTTATTTTCGTTTAATGCATTTCCATTTTCATTGTCCACTTTTTTCGTAACAATGTTCATCTGTAAAGCTGATTTTCCGATGACTTCAGTACCTAATTTAATATTTTTCTTGATGTCCTTCATTTCTTTAGAGGTTACGTTAACATCTTTTTTTTTTTTTTGGATGGGAATTCATCAAATAACCCCTCTGGGCAGAGCGGGAGGGTGTGTCAGACTCTTACTGACTAAAACCCACCCGTATTCCTTCCGTTGCCTGTGTTGCCAGGGGCCTCGGTAACCCTTTAGTACCTTCCCGCGACCCCGGCAGGCATCGGTCTTAGTGGACCCCTACACTTGTGCTGACGACATCTCTTTGAGGTGCGCGTGGAATACAACGCGCCGTCGACCCGGGCCTGGTCCTTACCGGACGGTGAGCTACCCTTTGCTCATCGTCCGCAAGCCCGCGCCTACGGTGGCCGGAAATTGCCCGGGATTCCCGAAGCTCAGGGCGTCTGCTGCGGCGGCTAGGGGCGAGAGGGCGCGAAATTTGCCTTTCTCTCAACCGTCCCGCCTCCTTCTTCGCGAGCATTGCTGCTTCGTAGAAGGAGGTGACGGCTGCCCATGCCCTCTCGCTCCGTACCATGGCCTGAACCAGGGCCGGACGCAAGAGATCTCTGCCGCCGATCGCCTCCATAAGGACACGGCGGTGCTCTGCCGAAGCCGGGCTGACCTCCACCGTATGCTCCACCGTGTCCTCCGAGCGATCCACACAGTGGGGACACCCGGGCGTTTCCTCCCGCCTTATCCGACACAGGAACCTCCTGAAGCTGCCGTGTCCGGTAAGGCCTGCGTCAGGCTGAAGGTGAGGACGCCGTGGCGCCTTCTCAGCCACTCCTCAAAGAGTGGACTTATCGCCGCAATTGTGGCGTGCACAGCACTGGGTTGCGACAACCGTACTCTCCATGTCGCCATGAGATCCCGCCGGAGCTCCGTCCGGTGTGCCGCGATTTCTCGCGGCAACGGAGTTACGCCCCGGCGTTTCGCCTCCTCGCGCCACTCCCATAAGCTTAAACACCCTGGAATATCATTTTCACCATAAGCTAAAAAAGGCCGATTCTGGCTGTCACTTTTTATTTTTTGTTTAATACACAGACTGTCGGTTAGTTGAGCGTTAGTATCGTGCGCTGGTGAATCTAAATGCATGTTGATAATTTTGATACTAAGTGCATCAAGTCTGGCTGGATTATAGATCACCGGTGAAAATAAGGGCTGTAGTGCTGGTTTTCCGATGATACCAGATGAGTTCGATGGCATATCGTATTTAATCGTTTCCTCTGCTGCGCTTGCAGTAAACAGTGACAAATTAGTCTCGTCGTAGTTAAGTATGTTCAACGGTGGTACATCATTTAAGGATTCACTTGAATTAGCATGAAATTGCTCCATTTCTTCTAATCCTTTCTCAGCCTGTACCTTTTTTATATTTTGAGTCATTCTTATGGTCAATTTCGAACGATGTCTGTTTAAAAATCCTTTCACCCACGTATCACTGGGTAATTTGCCATCGAACAAATCAGTTCGTGAATTTTTTTCGAAATATTTATAGATTAACATTTTTATATCCATTTTCGTCATAATAATAATAATAAGCTGGCAAGGGCAACACTAACGTCAACAAAATGTCGCGAAATTTTATCCTGTTATTTTCAATAATTATATCAATGTAAATATTTTTTTATGCAGTTCTATAGCTTTTAATTGTTGGTAAGAAACCAGAAACAAGCCTGATATACCATTTATTATAAAAAAGAACCAACGTTTAGACATGAATAAAAAACTGCCGAAAAGGAGGTGACATCTGTCATGTCACCTCCGATAAGACAGAAAATAATACCATACGATTTTAATTATACGATGAAGATATGTCGACGAGATCAGCTGATCTCGTACGTTAAGCACGCCTACCACCTCCGGACTCTTCGCTCAGCTCCGCCTCGCCGCCGCCGGTACCCAGCCCCACCGTGTGTGCCGTGACGACACCGGCCGCGGTAGTTGCGTCGAGCTCGAGCGACGAGTATTTTTCCCCGATGTCGTCGCCAACACCTGTACGCCGGCAGGGGAGAGGACGGCCAGCGAAGAGTTTGGGACTTAGGGGCCATCCGGCCCCGAGCCGGGTGGGGACCCGACAACCACGTTGTGTGCAGCGCATTGAGCGCATGAGATGGACTCAGTCTATGAACGAGAACGTCATGCGCGTGTCAGATAAGTTAATAAGTGGATGGAATACTATATTATGTATAGGTAATGATATCCACTAAATTAGCAAGTCTTGAGTGTCAGAATGGTTATTAGTTATGTACTGTGTATAAAGTACCTATGAATATGGTGTGTAGGGAAAGGGTTTCATGAAGAAAAGCACAGAGAGACAAGACTAGGTACTTATTTAAATTAGGCTTGTCAGTTAAATTATGTTAGAGAAAACTAGTTGTCCGTTCCAAAACTAGGTCATCATGGAGAAGAAGAACAAGAAACTCCACGGCAGCTTGGCTTAGAGTATTTTATCAACACATTTTTAAATTAGTATAAATTATCTTTATCACATTAATCTCTTCGACCATTTCTCAAAGCTATAGAAAGGAGATGGCTAAATGGAAGTATGGACGACTGCCCCAGCAATGTATAAACATGGAACTTTGCAATATGTAATTCTGAATAGCTGAATATTAGTATTTCATGTGAAAAAAGTTTCAAGAACTTTTCATATCTTTACAATCCTGAAAATAAAATCGTGTAACTCCTACGTCAATAGGTATAAAAAACTGCAAACAAATGACATATTGCAATGAGCTTTTACCTAGGCGTTTGAATATTTCTGCAATGTTTTACGATATTTTTGACTAGCGACACATCCCGATTTCGCACGGTGGTACCGGGTACGTGAGTATATATCTACAAAGAGGTAATTACGGGCTTTCTACAATCCACGCAAAAATCACTCGCGCAAAAATCTATAATTGTTTGGATGTCTGTTAATATTAATCCCTATTTTCACATATGTTCATCATTTCAACCACTTATTTATATATTAACTGTGAAAACTGTCTTTACTTCAACTCATTATCCTACACGAATGTATGCCTAAACCTTCCGGAAGAACCAGTCTACCTACTAGTGACAACCCCACCAAAATCTGTTTGTTGATACATCCGTAGGCAGACAGATAAATGCGCCAGGGGGACTTAGTTTAGTAGGTAGGTATGTGGTGATTGATAAATCCTGCCTAAACTACGTTATCTAGTTTAGGCACTGAGTAACCAAGGACATAAAAGATATTGAAATAAAATAACAAAAATACGATTTATATATTTATTCCTCATTCTGTGATTCTTACAAGAATATCTAAATATGAAGCCGGAGCTAATAATGTGTTCTGGTGTCTCGCCCACCCCAGATACCAAATCACTGTCATAACATGACAACAACAGCCTAGAGTTCTGTTCCCCGCAATACAGCTGCAGTAATATGACAGTATATCATCTAAAGGATTATTAATTGTCGATTGGCTTTCATATAAAATGTACACGTAGGATATTCTTTGGCAAATATGCCTTGATCTGATTCGGCCTCTTAAAAGTTGAGGTCTTGATCCCCCTAAATATATTACTCTTTCAAGATCCGGGCACACTTCGATTTCATAAGTACCATTTGCTCTAATATGCTCTCCGTAGTATGACCGGGCTTGTTTAACCTGATATGGTCCTAGTGCCATCAATAATAATTGGTTATGCTCCAATATTGGAAAATTCTCCAATTGGGGCAGGTTGCCATCCACTCTTAAAAACATTGATCTTTGCCTATTTAAATAATTTTCTCTTACAAAGGTTCCTAAATGATTAGGCTGATCCGTAAACCGTGCTACTCTTTCTATTATTTCAGCAGAGTTTGGACCATCCGCTATTGCAATGTGATATTTATTAAGTAAAGCTGCAGCTATTTTAAAATCTTCCATCAGGTGGGGTGAAGCTAGATTGAAAAATCGTTGCCGAAATAATTTAAAATCGCGTTTGAAGCGTCCGTTGACTACTTCTACTACCCACCTGCATACTGTTACTTTCCTGCTTCTATTTGCTTGTTCACTTGTTAATTGTGTTTGACCAGGGCCCAGTGACTCAGGTTTATGAATTCAAATATCCAAATTAAAATGTGTCTCACAAACCCTAGTATTGCGGGGAATATAAAAATTATGTTTTGCAATAAGCATTTTTTTTATAAATGCAGGAACCACATGTAACTGTTGTTCAAAGATACAACCATTAAACACACAGTGTCTGGAGGTGTTTGCAGCCCGTTTATAATTTGGCAGGTTTAATTCCGGTTCTGATACAGGTCTAGGTGCTGGTTCAGGCAGTGGTTCAGGTTCAGGTCCAGGTCGTGGTTCAGGCAGATTTATCATATTTTGATCTTGATTTGTCTGCCTTAGATGTCTCATCCAACAGGTATGACACGCATAATTCATAGCCTAAAAAAAGTTAATTTAGGGTATTCATGGTGTCATCATAATACTAAATATCTAAGAAGAACTGTAGGCTTACTCTTGAAATCAATCCCAATCTCGATCCTATCCCAATCCGATCCAGTTTCAATCCCAATCTTCAGAAAATTGGCACTCTTGAACGAAATCGAGATTGAGATTGGAATCGACTGCAAGTTCGAATAAACTGACTCACCTGGGGTGGCCATACACATCAAAACGTTAATTACCAAATGTATAAATATTGAATAACTCGTTAAATCTATTAATAATTCTGTTCTGATATTTATTTTAACATAAATAATCATTTAAGTGTTCTTTGCTTGCATTTATATGTATTATAATACTACATTTTTAGGCAGCATAGGCTCATTGTGTACGTCATTGCCAAAGTTACATTAAAAAAAAAACTTCTCGCGCGTTTGTCAGCCACTTAGAATCTTTTAAGTTCTTATTTGAATAAAAAGTGTGAATTATTACTGTTGCGATAAACAAAAGTTTCAAAGCGATGTTATCTAAATGTTTTCAAGTATTTAGTTTGGAATGTATTAAAGTATGTTTCTATGCACAAGTTCAAGTTAGTTTTACTTTACGACAAGTATTCAACCGAGGAAGACGAAAATATTAAGGTAAAGCCACAATTTATTCTATTATTTATATTGTAATTCCTTTAAAGGAGAACGGGCATTCTAGCCTAGTAACCAATAACAACATGCGATATATCATTGGAAAGGTTTTTTTATGTACTTTAACTATTGTTATGGTGGGAAGTCTCAAATCGCTGTGTGGAAAAAGTTATTGCACAATAAAGTCATTCAAGAGCAAAAAATGTTTCTTTTTTTTTCGGCATTTCGTAATATTAAAGTGGTATATAACAACAAGCAATATGTCATTTTATTTAGGTACTACAACTCAGTCTGTACTGACTAAAATATCAACCTGCGTCAATATGCGCGGGCGCATACAAAATGTATATTAAAATATCTGCAACTTGTCTATACCACTGGTTTCTTATGTTTACTTTATCGCCTTCAATGAGACAGCCAGTAAGCGAGTGGCAAGGGGTGTTTGCGGGGGTGAGGGGAAAGTGAGCCACGGCGCCCAACACAGATGGCCCGCGCGTTAGTCGTTATTTTGATTTGAGTGTAGCGAGTACGTTTTACTACTACCATTTTCATTCGTCATCATATCAATCGACTACGACCTTTGGCTTTGTTTATTGGACTCTGTGATTTGTTACATGTTATACCACTGGCTTTGTTTATCGGACCCTGTGATATGTTAAATGTTACTGGCTTTGTTTATCGGACACTGTGATTTGTTAAATGTTATACCACTGGCTTTGTTTATCGGACTCAAAACTAAGCTATTAAATAAGGCCTATTTAGTCATGAGTGAATACCACAACAATTGTGTTATGTGCCAGCGTGGGCTGCACAACAGAAGGTATCAGCGTCACATTTTGGCTGAAAATATTCCACAAGATCGACCTGAGCTTATTAGGGTCTCCAGTCCTTACTTATTTTCTCAGAAACAAAATGTGTGGATAAAGTAGTGTATGTGTGTATGTAGGTACTTCGAGTTTAAGCATACCAGCGCTTGTAGCATGAGCTAAAAGTGAGAGCGAGATATGTCACATCTAAACGTCAAATCCATACAATTTTTATCAATTGATAAAAATATACGTAGGCATATGTACATATCATTTTACTTGTGACATATCTCGATTGAGTTTTTTTTTATGGATTTGACGTTTAGATTTGTCATATCTCGCTCTCACTCATCTTATGCTACTAGTGCTGCTAGCTTCAGCCTACAGCCAATTTTTACAGTGATGGTGCTAAAGGAATGACCCTTAGTGTGCGAGTACAACTCGCACTTTACAGGTTTATTTTTTTTTGGTACTTCTCTATGTTAGTTTTACAAAAAAAAAAACCTAATATTGATGATAAACATAAAAATAAACACATATTTTTGTGAATGAAGTCTGGCTTTATTTAGCAATAACTTTTTCCACACAGCGATTTGGGACTTCCCGCCATAACGATAGTTAAAGTACATAAAAAAACCTTTACAATGATATATCGCATGTTGTTATTGGTTCCTAGGCTGGCTTCCATACATTTTTGCCCGTCCTCCTTTTAATATTAAACACTTTTGCTCCATACAAACATGTATTGTTCTTACAGGATGACTAGGCCAACACACCAACAGCTGGAGACTCTGGTAGATTTCCTTGTACAGAACCCAGGAATTGCCAAGGGGTTATTGCGCACTGCTCATGCTAAGCAGGAGACAAAGAGAAAGTGGGACGACATAGCAGTATCCTTAAATGCACTAGGCGGTGCACAGAAAGATGGTAAAGGCTGGGCTAAGGTACTGTCTACACACTAATAATCATTTTTTTTTTCACTTAATTAATTAAAAAATTAGTACAGTAGTTACAATAATTAGTACATTTATTTGCTTTTCAGTATTGGGCTGACAAAAAGCATACGCTGAAGAAGACATGTAGCGAGCATGCACAGTCGTTGAGGCGTACAGGTGGTGGGTCTGCGGATAATTTACCTGTTTTAACACCCATGGACCAACGCCTGTTAGCAGTGATGGGGGGCCTACAATTTGCTGCAGGAGACAGCCATGTTGCTGCCAGCCCGTTTCCCTCCACAGTAAGTCAGTTTACTTGTAGATAAATTTTAAGACATAATTGTGAACTTGATAAAAGTTAACATCTTCATAATGAAGTACGTATTCTATAATTGCAGAGCCAAAGCCAGAATGAAGTCCAAGTGGAAATGATCATTCCCACTGAGGATTTTAATATGGATGGAAACGAATTGGAGTCTCATGCTTCTCCGGACCAAAATGTAGAGACTGTGAGAGGTAATAATCTTTCAAACTATGTATGGCAATTTTCATGATGATATAATTACTTACCTAAATGTTATTTATTTTATTTGTCAGTTTCAGCAACAACCAGGGAACATAGTCCTGGAAGGACCAGCCTGCCCCCAGGACAGCGTGTCCGATCAAGGACTATGTTAGATCAAGACCGGGAGAGATTTGCAGAAATAGAGAGGAAGAGGGTTGAAGCAGAAACTGTCACAGCGAGGGCCTTATCTCAAGCTATACAACACATGGACCAACTTACAGCAGCCATAAGAGAAGGCTCTCAAACAATAATATTGCTGATGCCCTAAGAGAAAATAGGCAGTAATAAAATTTATATTAATAGCTATTGTAAGTAGGTACTAGTTTAAGAGTTAAAAATATTGAAGTTGTTCACGGCGATGCGTCACTAAACAGTTTAATAGTGTTTTTTCTTTTCATTAATTTAAATTCATAGTGATAATATTGCTAAATTAAGCAAAAACTTGTGATAAAATAGTGGTTCTACGAAAAATCGTAAGTACAACCCTTATATAACTCAAGTGGGCTTCATAGCTGTAATTTTTTTTTTTTTTGTATTTCCAGGTGCCTTAGACTTAGTCATTGATGATTGATGTCCTTCTGAAAAGCCTACTTAATTGAGTGTATATATTATTATGTAAAGCTTTAGTTTGTTATTATTTGTAAATATGGTTTTTGCAACGATCATTCGAGGGCGCGTCACGCCCTGAAAAACGTAGTTGTGTTATTTTAAATATTGTATTGTTTTAGGTCAATAGACTAGCCTGAGATTAGATAATTTTGTAAGGAATCCAATGATGTGTGACATGTCTTATACAGTACTTGTATAAAAACGATGTTTAGACCTAACTTAAGATGTAAACCATATTTAAATTGCTTGTGTGTGGTGGAAATGCTGTGAATATAAATGAAAATAACTTAATAAAAAGGCTATAATTATATTTATTCAAATACTTGTTAATAATAATTAGACATTACCTTTTAAACTTAAGCTCTTTATTAATTGTAGCATAAACTATTATAATTTATAATAAACTTATTAGGTAAGCTCATGATTACTTTGATTTTTACTAACCCTCAGCACAACACATTACATTATTTAATACACAATAGAAATCAAACGACACAATAGAACAATAGTCTTACAATTATAATAAAAGAGAGTATGTACAAGTCTTGATCACATAAATATTTACCTATCTTTATAAATAGAATGAGCAGTGAAAAAAAAATTAATTTTCTAAATAAGTTTCATTGAATTAGGTTTTTAATTACATAGCATAGTTTTAGTCCAAAAATTGTTCTTACATAAGAAAAAAAAAATATTAATGGAGATGCCGAGCTGTCCACAAGTCTTGTACAAGCTGTGCACGAGCCTCGCGACCCCGGCGCAGCTCTACGGAGGCAGAACCTCGATCCACTTCTAACCCAGTCTGTACCAATTGCATTTCTCCCATCGGTGGTACGGCATCCTCAATATCATCCAAACCCAATCGTGCTCGGTTACAAATGTTATGTAAAACACAACATGCATTTATAATTTTTGCAGCTGTGTCTGGATGATAATGAAGAACTCTATGGCCAAGAAGACATCTCCATCTATTTTTTAAAACCCCAATTGTGCGCTCCACAGTATTGCGAGCCACACAATGCAGATTTGTGTAGTACTCTTCAGCTGAGCCTGGCGGTGCATCCACTATTGGGGTCATCATATATTCCCTTTGAGGATAACCGGAATCACCTGTTATTATATTAAAATGTCTTAGTAGTTAATACATACAAGTACAAAATATATTGTAGACCTAACGTAAATTATTTTCCAATTTAAACAACTGATTATAATGCTTACCGAGTAAAAAAACTCTTTCTCCTGCATTTATTAAATTTTGTAAGTGATTCTTAACTGGATGTTGGTTCCAAACAAAAGTATCATGTGAGGCTCCACCAAATGAAGAATCTACACTAAGTATATTAAGATCTGCATCACAAATCTGTGAAAGAAATACTTCTTATAGAAAGTTACAGTTACTCTAATAATTAATAACTAGATAAAATATAGCCAAACGAACTCACAATCAAAACATTTCTCGAGTGGTAACCTTTTCTGTTGTAAAACCGCTCTTCATTTTCTGATGGTCTTACAATAGCCACATGAGTACCATCAATACATCCTGTGACGGCAGGAATTTTAAATTTTTCATAAAATCTGGAATTAATTTATTATTAGCTTATTATTCTTCACAAATAATTAAAATAAAAAACATATTACACATTAAAACAACATAATGTCTAAATCTAAAGTTGAATGATACTACATATTATTTAATATTATGGTAAAAATAACTAAGTTGTTAATAACCTTTGTTTAATTAAGTCTCGTTGTTGGCGAGTCGGTGGAAACTTAAGCCATTTGTTTAAAATATCGTTAGAATTGAGAGCATTTGTAACTTGTCCTATTGCTCTCGAAACTGACTGTTGAGACATCATTGTACCTTGTGTCCCACCTACTAATCTTTGATAGCTGCCTGTGGCGTAGAACGAAAGAGCCACAAGTACCTAAAAAATAATATTATAGTTAACTTATAATACAAAAAATACCTACGATGTGAAAATGGAATTGCTAGTTTACAAACCTTGTATTTTCTTGGTATGTCGCTACGGCGAGTAAGCTGGGGCATCAAAGGTTCCAAATCCCTAAAAATCACTTCGAAAAGCTCCTTATTTACTCGGTAATTTCTTCTAAATTCCTCGTCAGTCATGGCAAATGCGTTGTCTGCATAACGCGCCATTCGTCTCAAATTCCGCCTTTGTCTCATATCTAACTTATGAGCATTGTCCAAAATATCACAAATAAGTTCTAAACGTGCCATTATTCACAATAAAAACTTCACAAATCACCCACAATATCAAACTCGATCCCGAAAAAGTAGCCTTCTTGTAATCGTCCAACTTTGACAAAAACACGACTCCAAACTCGATATGTCAACGTCAAAATTTCGTCAAGAGTACCGAAAAAGTGCATTCGTTCGAGTAAAGTCGATTTCATTTAGTACCAAAAAAATCCACCTAATACGATTCCAATCGTGCGCTAGTGTGTCATTCAAGAGTGCCAAATGACAAGATTTCGATCCCAATTTCCAATTACGATTGAGATCGAGTGTCGAGAGTAAGCCTACTGAATGTCTACCTACATTAGAAGCAAGCAAAGGGATTAAATAAAAGAATAAAAAATGGAAAAAAAAACAGAAAAAATGAAATTGATGAAATTGAACAATATTACCTATAAAGATTGATTAAACATCTTTTTATTTACCTGATGGAAAGCTGGATGTGACGTTGGTAAATTCTGCAACATAGAATCGTTTCTTTCCACTGCATGGCGTAGTACACTTCTCACAGAACGGCCACAAGTTATGCACACCATTGTATGGCCAAATAAACGAACGTCGCCAGTTGCTTCTGAATTCAGCAGTTCATAACAAGGATGACAAATGTTGGCATCAATTGGAACTTAGAACAAACTTAATTACCTTAGTACCCAAATGAATTAACTATAATACCTACACATTTGAATATTATGACATTATAGACAACCAGTCTGTTGTAGTCGTGACAATTACAATACGAGATGAGTCTTTCTGATCTATTGCCATTGAGTTCAATAGGTATTATGAGACATGGTAAACAACGTCACATTAGTTCGATGTTTCTTATAGGTAGTTAGTTAGTAGTTCTAGAATGATTCTAGCTGCAGATGACTTACCTCAATTGTTAACCATCGTGCTAGAATATTGAGTAGAACAGCAGGCAATGAAGATGCGATATGCCGCCGCAGTCTTTGCGTTGCCACACCGCAGTTTATGCATCGCATGATGAATGATTGCAAGTCCGTCTCGAGTAGCGAGAGGTCAGTAGATAGGCGAGCACACACAATAAGTCCAATAAACAAGCGAGGGTCAATGCAAATCCAAAATAAAATAACACAACGAACAAGAAAACGGCAGAGCGTTGAAACGGCGTCTGTTCTGGTTGTTGTATGTATGACATCCATCAGACCATAGATAATACACTAGCATCTGATCTGACGTTTGTTTTTTCCTAAAGAAGGGTTGAACTTCAAGTGTAACAGAATCGATAAAATAATCGAATAGGTTGAAACAAAAAAATAGAATTAGTTTTTATCGACCACTATTCAGTTACTACGTTTACTACTTCGTTTAATCTTACTATTCACTAGTAAGATTAAACGAAGAAGCACAGTCCGAAGCTTTCAGTTATTTTTATTTGATTTTGATTAGAATAAAGTGGAATTGAGTAAAGTAGATTGTCACTTTAAAACCCTGTGAAAACATAATAACAAGCAACTACACAGGACACCGAATTGAACGCATTAGTTTCAGAAAAACCTGTTATCAAAAATCGATTTA
Organism: Atethmia centrago; assembly: GCA_905333075.3. NCBI lineage: Eukaryota > Metazoa > Arthropoda > Insecta > Lepidoptera > Noctuidae > Atethmia > Atethmia centrago. Next base: position 20,380,422 of record HG995368.1, read on the forward strand.
AGTACCTGCAGTTTCATTTGACATTCTGCAAAAGCGATAAGACCCCTCCCTAGCTTCCCTCCTACCTCCCTAACAAAAAAGCAAATAATATACTTTTTTATGTATACCCTTAAATGCATGAAATTTTTAAATATTCTGAAAAAAATATATATAATATAATTAGGGGTACAAAACTCGGGAAAAATAATTATTAAAATATTTTCCAACTTTTAATATATTTATTTCTAATAAAACTTCAAGTATCATTTTTGATACTCCATGTATTTAGCTCAAAAAAAATGTTGGTTTTAATTTTTATGAAATAAATAGAAACAATTATTGTTTCTGTTGTCACACAAAGACACCTTACATTTTGAACACATTACAGATGTAAGCTTCCGACAGTTATTATATTTACACTTATTTCTCTTATTACAATATTCTCTTTCATGGCCTACATTGTCAAAACGGACGTCTCTTGTTGGCATTGCTTGTTCATGCGCTCGAGATGTTCTTGCTTTCTTGACGGTTACTTCTTCTAAGCGACTAGAACTTGGCCGACCACGTTTGTTATCATGATTATAACTTTGGTACTTACATAGAGATTCTGCTAGATCTGTTCTAAAGTTAGCTAAATTCATTATTTGTTTCGGATTCTCTCCTTTTTTGGTCAGTACTTTTTTATAGAGCACCCACGCGTTGATGATCGTCATGTCTAACAGATGATAAAACATTCGTGTCGTCCATTTGCGAGACTTCATTCTGATGCGGTACCGACCTAAGTAGCTGTCCATTAAGTCGACGCCGCCCATATGAGCATTGTACTCTTTCACGACTCTAGGGCAAGGAATTTCAATAGTAGCTTTTTGCTTTTTGTCAAACCGTTTGATAGTTTCTACTGGTTCTGCTCCTACATACGTCGAAAGCAATAAGACCTGCTTGTTGTCTTTCCAACTAGTAGCTGCCAGGTCTAATCCATTATAATGAGTAACATTTTCACAGTATGACCCTCTGGGAACATCAGCTTTCATTACGTCTTTTTTTTCTGGCAACTTGCAGGTCTATTTCTTTGCACAGTACCCAAGCAGTAGATTCCTTCTCCCCAAAGATAATAGAGTAGAGCACAATTTGTATAAAAGTTATCGAAATACACGATATGATTTACTTTTCGAGGAACAGATCGCAACAAACGGATGACTGTGTTGGACACGGCACCTAAATCAGGTTCATTTTGTAATCGTTCAATAGTTTGTGCCCCTGAATAGATCTCAAACCTGTACGCGTAACCCATCAAGCAACATATGACAAAAAAATTGAAACCCCACTTATGGGGTTTGTTTGGTAAGTATTGCTTCATAAAGTGTGAAATCTTGGTTGCACACATTTGTTCATCTAGAGACAGTCTATGCTCAAAAGGAACACTCACAAATCTTTTGTTCAGATAATCGATTACAGGTCTGATCTTGTGCAATCTGTCGTGATTAGGATGACTAACGGGAAGGTGATGTACGTTATCGTTCATATGGAAAATTTGGCGAATTTTTTCAAAGCGATTTACAGTCATAGTATCTGCGATAGGTGCAAATCTAGCTTTTGCTGACCAATACGATCGCACACTTGGGAAATGGTAGACAGAAGAATAGATAAGTATGCCTAAAAATTTACGAAGCTCCAAGACGGTAATAGTATCGGTGAAGTTAGCATTTATCTGTATTGCATACTTGTTGGATTCATTTACTATTTGTTCGAGCAAATCATCTTCAAAGAAATAAGAAAAAAATTGGTATGGGGTGGAAAGTTCCATAATATTCTGTGGGTAAGTTTTATTTCCTTTGAATGCTAATGCTTCTTCAACAAGGTTTAAATTTTTCCGTTTCCAAACTAGGTTACGAGTGGTTATATTTCCAGTAACACTTACTGAAGAAGTCGATGGGAGCGGTGGCGGTTCAACCTCCTCATTTGAAACTAAACTGCCATTTTCATCGTCAAATAATATTGGCGGATCACCATCTACATGATCTGAGCTGCCTTCTAAATCAGCTAAAATATCATTACGATCAGCATAATATCCAATTTCGTCTTCATCTTCCTCAAAATTGTCATCAGACAGTTCTCCACTTTCCAGTTGCCGCAAATATCCCTCAATGTCACGTTCTGCTAATCGCTTAGCCATAATCTGTAAATAAAAGCATCAAGCAGTTGTAGCAATCACCCAAAACCAAGAATATGCGATATTTTATGCAATTGAAGCCAAAAACAAATATAATACGACATTCAGGCAAGTAAGTAATTCTTGAATTTTTTTTTGGCGCCAATGCATGAAGTATCAATTTTGATACCTCACAAAAATAGCAAATTAGAGTATGAAAGCCGACAAATAAAGTAAATACGCGTACTCGATAATATGAATTTTATACTTACGATGGTCAGAACAATTTTTGTTGGACGAAAAGTCTCTAAAACAGAAAGCCACAACAAAAACAAAATCACGCGGGAATACCTGTACTACGAACGTTCACTAACTTTTGAAAATGGCAGAAAACCATAGACTATACTATATGAATCCAAGTTTTTACACTTTTTTTCGTTTAGAAATGAATCAATATACAAAAATATTTTAAAAGCAAACTAGCTTTACATTAAATTTGAGACCATAACCTAATTCAAACTTTAGGTATCATTTTTGATACCGTATGCATTTAAGGGTTAACATTCACGAAAGTTCTAGGAAATTATTAAACACTAAATAATTCATGAATGATTTTTTAAATATTACGAGTTAATGTGAGATTCCTATACATGCTGGGGGCAGTCATTTAGTCATGTCCTTTATCAATGGAAAGAAACAGAACATGAATATTCCTTAATTCGATTTAACACAAGAGATATTATAACACATACAAAAAAACATAGTTATCAGCAATAATCAAGAAATAGGATCAATTAACTTACTGAACATTATAGGTAGTGCATCTTTCACAACAGTTGTTTCAAAAAGTTCCTTAACTCGCGGGTACATCTCTCTTGAGTCTCCCCATATTACCCAAGTACCACTGAACCAACGTTGCCGCCATTTTAGACCAATCCCAGATAGTCATCAATTATTGTTTAATCATTTCCAATTTATGTAATAATTAACAAATTGTAGGTAGTGGAACCTTTTTAAAACTTAATAAGATAATTTAGCAATTTAGTATGTACTTATTTGTAATCGAAAAGTAAACTGATAAGTTATTAACGTCAATTTACAAGTTCTGGAAATCGTTTTAAACCACTTGTTATTTGAAAATGGCAATATAAAATCGTAATAAACATTATAGTATAATTTTAATTATACCTTAATCATCTGTTGTAATTCTAAATTAATAAACATTTGTTTTGGTTAATCAAAAACCACCAACCATAACTTAGGTTTGGATATATCTACTTTTCGTCTAGAAACCTTGTTTGTAATAGTAGTCTTTAAGACACAATAAAAACCTTTGATATAAAACAACTTATACATCGAAATTGCATATAACATAAAATCAAGGAAATATTTTAAATACAATTTATAATTCTGTTATCATTTAATTTTAGGTGAAAGTAAGATAAGTTTTTGTATTTATTTAGACTGGCTCACAGATCACAGGTTTCATTCGGAATTAACTGTTCGTCTAGTAATACAGCGACAGTTTAGGATAATTAAATCGTAGATTAATTTTATATGATGCTACATATTCTGACACGCGCATATTACGGGTCTACAGATGGGGGAACTAACCTAGTGAGGTTAGTTACGCAGTTATCCTAACACGGTACGCAGTGGCGTACCGTGTTAGGATGCTGTCTCTGTTTCAGGAAATCGAGCCAACCGTCAACGTCTCGGCCCAACGATTATCGGATCAGGTGCGGGTCATCCAACGCAATCGTAGGTTGGACGATGCCGCACAATACTTAGTCAACACAATTGTTGTCAATAGACAGTCTTAAAAAAATCTTCTAATGAACTTTAGTACCTACATTATTATTTCAAAGTACTCGTAGGTACCTACTGTGAACTAATAGTGTATTATACAACGATATTATAGATAATGAGAATATTTTTAATATGTAAGGTAGGTGCTTAATGTTATAGCTTAATTTCTTCCTCTTAGATTTTCTTATAATAATATAAAAATTAATAAAAAACAAAGAACAAAAAGCAGATAAACTACTATAGAATCTACCGAATAATGGGATGGCCGCACGCTTCGTACGGCCATCCCATTATTCGGCAGTTTCTTCGTCCTCTATATCTGTATCAATTAAACAGTCTTGAATATTATTAGAATAGTTTAACTTTTTGTACTCATCATGATACACTACTGTTATGACTTTATTGGTGCACAATTTGTTGAGATCCATGTATTTTTTTTAGATACGCTTTGTAGCATAGTTTTAGTTGGACGGTGTCGTTTTTCTTCGTAATTTCTATTTGTTCAGTTTCCGCATCTGGATTCATAGAGAATTTCACATAACACATATTTGTGGTCGATTTATTAAACGCTACCGTTTTTAGTTTGCTTATTTTACCCGACAAGTTTCCCTTGAAGTATTTATCAGAAATTATGTCCCATTTATTAAAGTCAGTATAGTTAAGAACCTCTACTTCATAGGGTTTCGGTGACTTCCTGGCCAGGGTAAAATAGGCCAATCAACGAGGATATTTATTGTATGGAGATTCCGAAAAATTCTCCTCTCTCTATAATGATGAAGTTAGGTAATACAGATAACAGATGTACAATAAGCCAAGAATTTTTATTACGAGGAGTTAGGTATTTTTACCTAAACATGAAAATCTAAATATGTTCTCTGATTTATGCTAAAGCGTAAGGGTTGACCTTCACTTGACCGCTCGGTACTGCTTTGCCACGCACTTCTGCAATACTGTAGCGGAAGGCGAGTTTGGTGGCCACAGCTTAATATGCACAACGTACAACGGGCGTTTAGAAATTGGAAATTTTAAAAGCTCGCAGGCCCACCCGTTACGCGAACACAATGTCCCGTTCGTCGAGAGTCACCCCAAGCTTCGCCGCCACCAGCCCGACGGTGTGCAATACATTCTCACCGGGAATCTCCGGGATGTTTGCGATCTCTAGATCGGAGCCCAGTAAGTCCTGTTCGCGGTCGTTGAGCTCAAGCTGCAGTTGAAACACCACCTGCTCGAGCCGACTCACTTTCCCGTCTGGCACTACAACACTCGATCCTGGCCTCCAGGCTGTCAACTCGCTCGGTGCAGACTCCCATCGACGAGTGCAGGCCAGCCATCTCACCACGAAACTCGCGCATTTCATCCCGAACCTCTCGCAGCTCAGAACGAAAGAGCCTGATTTCCTCCCTAAGAGTCAGTTGCATTTCCGGCGAGAGTTCTCCATCAGTACTCTGTTCGCTCCCCGCCCGAGACAATACCTTAGCCACCACGACGGGGGGCTTGGTCAGAGTGCCCTGAACCTGAGTCACCGCGACAGGCGACCTGGAGTGGTACTGCAACTAGAGCTGATGCCGCTGCCGCAACAGGAGCGGATGCTGCTGCCGTAACAGGGGTTGCCGACTCTGCCGTTGCAATAACAGGGGGCCGACTACCCAGGTCCTTAACGGATGTGGCGGTATTATCACCCCTGGGTAACTTTTTTTTGCACTCGGGGCACAGCCAGTCACTACTTAACTGTGTTGGATCGGGCAGCAACAAGCATGCAAGGTGATAACGATTATGGCAAGAGAAGTTACTACACGTCGCGCCCCCTTTTGCAGACAGAAACCTTCCGCAAGTTGCACACTTTACCATAATGGTACGGCTAAGAGTAGCTAGGTGGCGCACACTTACGCCTCTTGCGACTGCGCTAGATGGAGCCAGCTACACAAGGATAATTGATTTTATTGCGCTGGTCTGTGGTAATGTTTTCGACACTTGTCAAAAACAATAAAAAGTGACACTTTTTGGGGGTACCGGTAGCACCTTAATAACTTCAAAGTCTAGTAAGTTACAAAAATGTGATTTGTTTTTATGTATTTACACTACCGAAACTGTTGTATATCTGTCCCGCAAACAATCACACACGTAAGTAACACTACTGTGCACTACTGTGCTAACGTAAACACGAATATTACGCGGAATAGAACGGTGTTTTATTTTAAAAATACACAGACACGAACAGCTGATGCGTACCGTAAACCGTCTGTGACGTCACTCACGCAATGAATGACGAGACGTGCAAAACGTTCACCTGAAGTTAGGTGATACGCCTGCCCATGTCAGACGCAGTGCGTTCCAGGACTTAAGATTGCAATGTCATACGTTGCACTGCACTACACTACGCTTGTCATCCTGAGGGCTTATTATACGATTCGTCCCCACGACCGTTTATTTAGAACACGCTAATTCGAAACACAGTAATGCTTCGCAATTACTGCTTTACGGCAGAATATCTGACCTTGCGGTGGTACACATCCAGGCGGACTCTGCAAAAAAAAGCTCTACCACCTGGGGTGGGCAGTTTCACGTCATATCCAGTACGAATGCATTCATAAAATATGACGTATGTATGACCCGCCTTTTATGTCTTGTCGGAGGTCATTTGGTGATTTTGGAAAAACTCAGACACTAGCCTCATGCCTATTTCCGAGCATGACTCGCGCAGGTGCTTCGCGTGATTACTATGCATAATTACTATCACCGCCCGCGCTTGCGCGGCTATGGGCAATGCGAACCGTTTGATACGTCCGGCTCTATCGGGGTTAGGCCAAGTCAGTCACTAAATTTTTGCAGAGGGATTTCAAGAATAGTAGTCGTTTCGTTTACAATTTTGCAGAGATCGTCTTTAGTTTCGCCTTTTACTTTTGGAATATTTCTAATTTCAATTTTAGATTGATTGCACATCTTTTCTTGATTTTCCACTCTATCTTCAAGCTGGTTTATATAGGAACGGTCTTCTTTTCGTTCAGCTTCGAGTTTTTCCGTTTTTAATACATTTTCATCGTATTTTTTTGAGATGAAATCAATGGTATTTTGGATAGCAGCATGGTATTTTGGCCTATAATTTCGGATAGCGATGCTTGTAGAGACTCGGACTTGCTGTCTGTTTTATCAATATGTGATTTAAGCATCTCCATAAGCTCGTTGTAGTCTCGTTTTCTCTTGCGGATATTTACATTTTCAGTGTCAAGAATTGATCGGTTTGCGATAGATTAGTGGTATAGTATTTGTGCAAGTACTTAATATTGGCTCACTTGTATCAGACGACTTTGGCGGGGTACGGTTTAGTTTCGGCTTTGTGTTAATGTTCGTAAAAATGCAAATAATATATAACTTACCTCGAAAACAATGTAATTTTGATGGCACGATCCAGAATAGCAAAAATAGAAACAAAAACAAATCCAAAAATAATTGCAGGATGCCAGGCTCGAACTCGGTCACTACCTAGTCAGGATTGGGAGCGCCTTAGGTTGCGTTTTTACCAGAGATGTGCGAGGATGCGTAGAGAGGGATGTGTTTGTAAAGAACCAATATAATCTCTTCATTTACCTCGCCTCGGCCAGCACAGCTCCGGTGGAAACGGCTCAGCAGAGCTAGATTTTTGCGCATACAAAACAAGCAAGGGATGTGTGCGAGGGATGTGTTGCGAGGAATGTGTGTTGAGAAGGATGTGTTGCGAGGTTTGCGCCAACTGTACCAGCCAGTCTATAGACGGGGTTTGTTGGCAGTAGAAGTGCCCAAAATAGATATGGATAATTGGTAAAAGAAGATGCTTTTATACTTAACAATTTGCGATGAAGAAATGGAAGCAGGAGATACGGAGTTTATTAGTTCTATAATTTTGAGCAATAGAAGAACAGACAGGTTTTGGATACGTAACCATATTAAATATCATCGATTACATGGAGAATTCTTCACCTTTTTTTATACGGCTTATGATGAAATATTCGAAAATTCTTATCGAGTATCTAGAAGGTAACTTTTATGAGTTAACAATTTCATTGAGAACATTATCGACACTCACTACAGAGAATGCATCAGCACCAAGGAAAAATTGGTGGTATGTTTAAAGTAAGTAAAATAGTTTGAATCAATTTTGTCTTTATTAAACATATTAATTAGCGCTGTGCGTCCCTGGTGTGTGGGGTGTGGGGCAGCAACAACAGTATCCTGTCTCTAATTTCAAGCAGGCTGGACTGTCCGTACGTGAATCGCTGCTGCGGCATTTCCCATGGAATGGTGCAGCCGCGGTGAAGCGTCGGACAGTACTGCCGCTGTGTATATTGTACAGGTATTAATATATGTATATAATTTGTTTATTATGTAGGTGAAATTATCTTTATTACTAACATAGGATAAGTTTTTTACTAACAAATGAGATGATGATGAGTCATGGTTACTTGAATAAATAAGTGTTATTATTATTATTTTCTTCTATTTTATTACATACACATTATAATTATATTTTTAAATATTAGAATATAAAAAAAAATATATAAAAACATTTAAAAATATAAAAAATGGTAGCCCACCGGTATCGGGAACAGGGTCCAAGCTACCGGCGGTCAGGGCTCCAGAGAGAGGAACCTCCTAACAATGCGAGCCGTGTCCAGAAGTACCGCTTTCTGAATCAAGCCCTTAATCCAGCCGTCCAACGTAAGCCTCTTTAGGTGTTGGTCGCGGCTCTTCGCAATTAAGCCATTGGCTGATACAACTATCGGCACAATGATTGCTGAATCCACATCCCACATATCGACAACCTCGCGAGCCAAGTCAAGATACTTAATCTGTTTATCTTTCTCGGCTTTCACGAGATTCCCGTCATGAGGGACCGTTATGTCAACAATCATTGCGCGCCGCTCTGTTCGATCCACCACCACTATATCAGGTTTATTGGCAACAATAGTCCTATCAGTGATGATGGATCGATCCCAGTACAATGTGATATTTCCATTGTCGAGAACTGGGTCGCGCACATATCTGTAGTACGGCACTTCAGATTCTACAAGGTTGTATTTCAGAGCAAGTTGCTGATGGATAATCCTGGCTACAAGGTTGTGTCTATGCAAATACTCTTCGTTAGCTAGACGAGAACATCCGGAGATAATGTGTCAGTAGTATATAATTGGGGCATCTGGATCAAAGTAGATCCAGACACCCCAATTATCAATATTCAAATAAATAAAAAATATCTATTCATATAGAAGAAATCTTGTTTGTTGAATTGATGGTCTATTAGAATATACCGTCTAAGGCTAAGAACTCACGGAGCGATTTTCGCCCGCAACCGCCGCGGTCGTGGATCTGCGGTTTTATTTCAAAACTCACGAGACCGGTTATTCGCGCGGTTACGCGGCCGCCGCGGTTGCGATCATCGCCCGCAAACGTGGCGGGCGATGATCGCAAGATTGCAAGACGGGCGGTTAACGATCAGTTGAGGTCCAGACCGCCATGGACACACACCAGAAACGAGCCGTTGCGTTATACTTACTTCACAGAAGAATTAAAAAAAGAAGGCCCAAAAGGTTCTGGGTGCATCCACTGATTAAGGACAGAGATCGTTATGGATTATTTGTTACTCTTATTAGTGAATTAAAGAAGGACGAAGAAAAATTCTTTAATTATTTTCGCATGTCCGTATCTAGTTATTTAGAACTTTTAAGAAAAATGGAAACTGCTCTTCAAAAACAACATACTAATATGCGAGATCCTATATCACCGCAGGAAATGTTGACAGTAACATTAAGGTAAGTCCTATATCACCGGAGGAAATGTTGGCAGTAACATTAAGGTAAGTCTGCTTATTTTAATAAAGCTAGTGGTAATATTGAAATCATTATATTTCTTTACTCAAAATACACATCATCTGACAAATTGGACAAATTAGTATTTAGTGAAGAGACTGATGGAAGATTTTGAGGACTTTGGGTATTGCTTTCAGGAGTAGACTGGTAAGAAGAGGAGGTACGATAGCCGCAATAGTTATTACTGTTATTTTCTTGATTGTAGTTGTATGATGTATATTGATAAGATGACAATGCTGGAAGATTATTATCAAGATTATCAATAATTTGTAAAACTGCTATTTGAAATTTTCTTGTTTTTGCTTCATCAAAATTTTGCAATGAAGGTAAAATTCCACGAAAAAATGTCAAATGTCTATCTTCGCGTTGAGACAACAACTCTATTAATGCTTTGTCGGGGTCGTCCTTTTATTTCTTTTTAGCAGCTGTTTGAGAAGAGACTGGTGTAGGTGTAGCAAAAGCATCTGACGTTGATGCAACAGTAGTAGTATTAGTAGTTTGTTGAGCTGTATCACTGTTTGTTAAGGTTGAGGAGGTATTTTCAATAGGCATATTTTTTTTCAAAAACTGTAACTGATCATTATATAATATGTACTTTTTGGTTTTTTTAGCTCCCGATCCAGATTTTGTTTCTGTTTCAACTTTTTTGTTGTTTTTCATCCAGCAATCTTTAATATTTTTCCATTTTTTAATTACCATGTTTCCTGAAAAGCATATAATTAAGTAAATTTATTTATTTCAGATACCTAGCACGTGGGACTTCAATGAAAGATTTGCATTACACATTCAGAATTGGGCACACAACTATATCGAGAATTATAAGAATAACATGTGAAAAATTATGGGAGGTGTTATTGCTTGAATGTTTTCCGGTAATCACTACAGAAGTTTTAGAAGAAATCAGCCAAAAATTTTACAATTACGCAAACTTTCCTCACTGCGTCGGAGCAATAGACGGGAAACACATAAGAATAATTAAACCAGATAACAGTGCCTCAACTTACTACAATTATAAGGATTATTTTTCATTTGTGTTAATGGCTGTAGTTGATGCGGATTACTGCTTTGTTTTTGTAGACATCGGAGCCCTGGGAAGTAATGCTGATTCAACCATTTTCAAAAACACAACTTTTTGGAATGCGCTTAATAGTAGACATGCGCAAAACAGTGCTTTTGAAAGTAATGTAATATGGCATTACATTTCATAACGCGTAATATTACTTTAGAACATCACCTGAGATGTCGCGCTATGCGACGGCCCACCAACACTTCTGTGATGTATGTACTGGCGGCATGTTAGGATCTAATATCACTAAATAGACATGAGATGTCGAATTATATTGCAGTGCGATGTCGAATTGTTGACATGCGTTACGACATGAAACCAATAGGAATATGTATCACAATTACTCACGATGCACTTCTGTCTCGTCGTACCTATTATACACAGGTACACATACACAAACTTTATGTAACAAAGTTGATCTTCCTTCATACTTCAACCTTACGGGATAATTAGTTCAATTAGATTTTAACAGGTTTTCCAGGCTTAGGACTGGCAATATTCATGAATTTAGATATTTTTTATTCACTATGGATGGTTTACCAATGACAATGAATATTGGCGTATTTAAAAATCAACTTTATATACAATGATTGTTTTTTTTTTTGTTCTTTTTTTTTTGTTTTTTTTGTTCTTTTTTTTGTTTTTTTTTTAATTGCTACTTATAAATACTAATTGCGATATTTTTTTTGTCTTAAGGCGAGTTCTTCTTTCATTTAAAATTAGTCCCGCTTTAGAAAAAACTCTCTCGCAGGGCACGGACGTAGCCGTGATGTTTAGGCGTTTCAACATAAATTTATATAATCGTGGATATACACCTTTACGCTCGCTCCACCAAAGCAGTGGATTTTCCGCTCTTTTGATGAGCGGTTCTAGTATATATTTGTCGAATTCGACTATACCAGCTGCCGTCGGATTTTCGGGAACGAGACTGGCTATTTCGGCGTCAAATTCATCCCAAATAGAGCCAGATTCACCAGGCTGTGAAGACGTCGCTTGTGGAACTGGTAGTTCTTGTATTTCATGGGTTCGGTCTGCGCCAATTCTTAATTTGAGAGCTGATGCAGCTCTGTCAAAGTTGCGAGGATCACTAAACCCGCTTTTCTTAAATCTTGGATCTAATATTGTGGCCTCACAAAGAACTGCATTATGTTCCACTCCGCCAAATCGTGAATTCATTTGTAATTTAAGCGAATTGAGCAGGCTTTCAATTTTTTCGTTTGTGGTGGAGTATTTATTAAGTGTCCTGTTTATTAATTTACAATAAACTATATATTTTGAAGAAGACATATTCTTCGCCACTTATTTCTACAGTGACATCGTAAAATATTTTTAAAACTTCAGTCGCTTTTTGAATAACAGACCAGTCCTCTTGCGTTAAATTCAAGTCTGGCCGCATTATTGCTAGCGTGGCTATTAACGGATCTTTCACTCTAAGAAATCGCATGAGCATGTCGTAGGTAGAATTCCAACGTGTTGTTACGTCCTGCTTCAATTTTAATGGCGAGATATTCATTTGTTCTTCGATCTCCGTCAATTTCTTTTTTGCTGGAATAGATCGGTGAAAATATTCGACGATTGCCTTAACCCTATTCACGGTGTCGGATATTTCAGCTATACTTGATTGAACTACCAAGTTGATGGTGTGCGCATAACAAGGTATTGAGCGCCAGCCGCCTAAACGAACAGCACTTAAAATATTTGCGGCATTGTCACTGACGATGGCATTTACGTACCCGTGTATGTTTCATTCGACGAATTTTGCTTCCAAGAAGTCTTTCAAATTTAGACTAGTATGCCTTTCTTGGAATTCGATGCAACCAATCATGACTGTGCATACCTTGTGCGTTTCAGTGTCAATAAAGTGCGCAGTGATGGCAATGTACCCGTCATTCACAATAGACGTCCAAGCGTCAGTTGTTATAGAAACAGCACCCGCTTTTGCTATTTGTTTTTTTGCAGCTTTCAATATTTTATTATATACTTTTGGAAGCAAACTTTCAGAAAGAGTTTTCCGGGTTGGCAAGGTATACCCGGGATTTAACATTTCTACAAACTTCCGGAACTCAACTTCATCAACCATTCGAAGCGCATGGTACCCTTTGGCAATCATTCTAACTAATTGTTCGTCAAGCTGTTGCACTCGATGCCTAGGAAGAGTTTTTTTTGTCTGTATGTAGTCTGCCATAGAAGGAGCTGTCGGCAAACTCGGTTTATTAGTTAATCTCATTGGTACCGACAATGCAGATAACTCACTGATGGCAGTCTCAACTTGTGCTGCATTTGCACTGCTTGAAGGACCCGGCTCTGCATCTATATCACTATTGTCCCCACGACGCTCGGGTGCAGTTGCAACTGTTGCAGACTGTCTACTGCTGTTAATTGCTATCGTAGGATGTATTGATTTAATATGACGACTCAGGCTTCCTATTGAGCTCGAAGAAATTGCCAATACACGCGAGCAATAACCACATTTCGCCTTTTTGCCAGGCACAACTTCTTCGAAGTGATTCCAAAGAGGACTTATTTTTCTTTTAGTTGCCATCATCCTTAATAAAAATAATTAACCAGCAACCTACCTAATATATGTACACACACTTGAATTATTGTTAATATTTATTTACAGTTTAAAATCACTATTGATATTTATTTACACTTAATTCACACACAGTATTTATAAGTACCTACTTCGCTAAGAATTGTTTGTGTTTAAATGTACACAGTCTTGACCGCACAAAACGTAAACAAACTGTTTTAAAATACCTACTAGCGAACGAAAGTTCCAAGTAACACATCAACTACAACATCAACATAACGTTCGATAACACAATAAAACCTTAGTTCAAAATTAAACCCTTAGTTCAAAACACGATGACCATACCATAATAGTCACCGAAAGTTCGACTGATAAATTAAATTATAACAATACTTTTTGGCGCGAGAAATAGGATCTAAAGCGTTAGGAACGAGGCGGTGCCAAATAAAATTAAACCTTATTGCATGAACAATACTATCAAAGCGGCCAGACTTTGAGTCAACCGCGCCTCTGCGCCTCGGCGGCGGCGGCGGCATGCGAGAATGAGATAACAAGTGTGCAATGCGACGTAGTTCGAACCTTGCCGAATAGGGCCGAACGAACAACGAAATCAACCGATCAAGAACAACCGCGCCGCGCGCAGTCAGTACTTGCGTTATGGTAATGTGATGTGTCATGTGTCATAATTTGGTGGAGTAATAAGTAATGTTATATTACTCGGTCGGGTAATATTACGCGTAATGTATCAATCGCATTACTTACACATGTCTACTTAATAGCGATTCTATGAAACTACCCAATGAAAAAATACTACCCGGATCTACTTTACCACCTGTGCCATATATATTCGTAGCCGATGAGGCGTTCGGGTTACATCAAAATATAATGAGACCTTATGGTGGTCAGTTTTTGAGTGTTCAAAAAAGGGTATTTAATTATCGCCTATTTAGAGCACGGAGATAAGTAGAATGTGCATTTGGCATTTTAACAAACAAATGGCGAATATTAAATCGAGCTTTAGATGTATCAATAACTTTATCAATTGATATTGTGAAGGCATGTTGCATACTTCACAATTTCGTACGAAAACGAGACGGCCATCACATTAGAGAAGAAGATTTTAGTCATAATCTTGAGAGTATACAGATAGCTCAATCAGTACGCAGCGGAAGACAAGCCAATAATATAAGAGATGTTTTTCAACAATATTTTATAAGTGACAGTGGAGCCTTTTTTTTTTTTTTTTTTGAGGGTGGGAAATCATCAAATAACTTCTCCCGCTCTGGGCGGAGCGGGAGGGTGTGTCAGACTCTTACTGACTAAAACCCACCCGTATTCCTTCCTGTTGCCTGTGTTGCGGGGGCCTTGGTGACCCATAAGTACCTTCCCGCGACCCCGGCAGGCATCGGCCCTAGTGGACCCCTACTTTGTGCTGACGACATCTCTTTGAGGCGCGCGTGGAATACGACGCGCCGTCGACCCGTGCCTGGTCCTTACCGGACGGTGAGCTACCCATTGCTCACCGTCCGCAAGCCCGCGCCTACGGTGGCCGGAAATCCGCCCGGGATTCTCGACGCCCTGGGCGTCTCCTGCGGCGGCTAGGGGCGAGAGGGCGCGAAACGTGCCTTTCCCTCAACCGTCCCGCCTCCTCCTTCGCGAGCATTACTGCTTCGCAGAAGGAGGTGACGGCTGCCCATGCCCTCTCGCTCCGTACCATGGCCTGAACCAGGGCCGGACGCGAGAGGTCTCTGCCGCCGATCGCCTCCACGAGGACACGGCGGTGCTCTACCCAAGCCGGGCAGACCTCCACCGTATGCTCCACCGTGTCCTCTGGGCGATCCACACAGTGGTGACACCCGGACGTTTCCTCCCGCCTTATCCGACACAGGAACCTCCCGAAGCTGCCGTGTCCGGTGAGGACCTGCGTCAGGCGGAAGGTGAGGACGCCGTGGCGCCTCTCCAGCCACTCCTCAAAGAGGGGACTTATCGCCGCAATCGTGGCGTGCCCAGCACTGGGTTACGACAACCGTACTTTCCATGACGCCATGAGATCCCGCCGGAGCTCCGTCCGCTGTGCCGCGATTTCTCGCGGCAGCGGACTTACGCCCCGGCGTTTCGCCTCCTCGCGCCACTCCCATACGTGCGCGAGGGCTTTTGCCTCCAGATCCCATGGCGGCAATCCGGCAAGGAGGCTCGCTGCCTCACAGGAGACCGTGCGGTATCCCCGAACCATCCGGATGGCCATGACCCTTTGGGCCGCGCTCAACCGGCGGGCTGGCCGCAGCGCCAACAGTGGAGCCTTAAGTTGGCAATTATCAAAAATTTAAGTTAATAAATTATTGTAGTTATAGGAAACCCGAGTCAATAAAGAAAAGAATGGTGGCGCTGACATTTATAAATAAACCTGTATAATACTAACCATATTCTTTTTTATTTCTCTCGTCCGAATTTTCAAAATTTCAAAATCTTTATTTAAAATAGTACAGACTTCCTCCCATGCTTTGAGCGTCAAACTCTTGTATTTGTATTCTTCCTAACTCTTGTCCCATAGAACTGGCCTTTCTTGTACTAAGGTAATTAAGAGATCTATTTCAATATCCATTTTATTAGAATATTATACTTATTGTTTGTTGACAACGTCACGATGCCACGTGTAATAACAAGTCACTGATGCAAAATGGCCGGATCTCTGTACCTCCCGCCGCGCCGCCCGCCGGCCCCCGCGGTCGCCCGCCAACCGATCGCAAAGCGCGCGGGCGCCACCCGCCGAGGCTGCAGGTAACCGCGGCCCGCGCGATTCTACTAGTTGCCCGCCGGTACAGCGGGAGCCGCATACAACCGCGTACACCGCGGGCGTAAAACGCGTCGTGAAATGTGCTTTAATTTTTTATATAAATATTTGCATTCTACAGAAGCTGCGGGCCCGCAACTGCAGCGGACGCGGGCGAAAATCGCTCCGTGAGTTCTTAGCCTAATTCATTGGAATATATCTATTCAAATATATTAAATTTTATTTATGGAATAGATGGTCTAATCAAATGAAAGTAACATTTCTATTTAAATATGTTAATGTTTATCGTATAGTTCTGCTTGAGTTGAAAAGACGGAAGGTGTTAATTGATGAAGATTATTAATAAAATGTATATTCAAATAGACGAAATCATGTTTATTGAATTGATGTTCTATTAGAATATACTATTTATTTTTTTGGAACTTATATATTCAAATACATTATGAACTACATTACATTCTTTGAGGATAGTGATCCAAGGTATAGAACTGGGTGATTGGTCTTAGAGGTATCACAAACCTTTTAATAAATAAAACTAAAAATAATATTAGTTTAACATTTTTATTTGTATTCTGAAACAACGAATGAGATATAAAACGATTTACATAAAAGCAATTTCATCTTCAGGCAGAATCTGTTCGCATTTAAAGTCTTCTGAATCAGGTATCACTAAATCACACATTATGTTCCTCATTGATGATGTGCCGGTGTCCCGACACTTTGCAGAACCCGCTTTCAATTTTTCAGGACCAATCTGCATATCGTTAACTCGGGAGAATGTTAGCTCTCTATTTCTACTTTTAAAGACAAGTTCTTGAATGTTTCCCGAACTTAATGCATCACGCTTGTTTTTATAGAATAAATCTTCTTGCCTTATATCTCTGACCTGAGGTTTTGAAGAATCTGCGCTCGATTTTTTATGAGCTGGCTGCATATCATGGACAAGTATAACCTCACCATTAGCGTTCCGGATAATAATTTTACAAATGCCTTTAGAAGTATATTTCACTGAATCCTGCATTGTAGGTAGAATAATTTATTTTCTTTATTTTTAAATTGTTTAGTTCAGTTTATGATTCAACCTTTTAACTACAATTGTAGGTATCGAATGCCGCATAAAACGACTGTAAGTAATTTATAGTTACTTAGGCTCCATTGCTAATAGCATTTAGTAGCATAATCAGCAGACAATCAATATATCCTCCTCCACTTTATAATTATTTTATACCTTTGTTTCTTTAAAAAATAGACGTTTTGATTTGTCAACATAATCTGTTCCTTTTACAGCGTTTAAATAAACGCAATCAGGAAAAAATATAGCATGTTGCATCCAAGGATCATCGTAATACTCGCAAAAAGCACATAACTTTATCGTTTAAACCACTTCCACAGTAAAAAAAGCCTGCATCAACCATTTCCATCACCAATCTTCGTTTTGAATCTGCAGTAGCCCAATAATATCGAAATGAACATAATCGAATTTTATGTTTATTATATATTTCATATCGTGGGCTGAAATAATGTTGAATCATTTTTATGAAGGTTTCGATACGGGTATGAACAAAAGAATAATGAAGTCTTGTTTCTGGTGTTCACAATTTATAAAAATGTGGTGCTCCGATTCGTAATGGAGCAGGAATGACCTTTTTCTTTTGGTGACTTTAAAATTATTGCACATTTCGTTGTGGTATTCTATATCTAATGCATTTGATGAAATAAAACAAGAAAACATTTACTCAAGGAAAAAAACATTTTTTCTGACATATTGTTATGATAAAAAGAGCTAACAAATTACTTAATTTATATTTTTACAGGGCACCTCTTCTCTCCTAAATTAAAAATACTTTTATTATCAACCCACTTTTTTAAACATGTTACATTTTTTAAAGCATATACATTTGAAATATACACACAGCTAAATATATTACTAGACATTCTATGATCATCAAATCATTTTTGTAAACGAGGACAGTTCTTATCTTCTAAATTATATATTTTATCATGTTTTACAATGATTTTTAACCATGACATTTTTTCACATCCTTTAACATAAATGTTTTTATCTTCCAGATAAGGTACAATATATCGATTTAACCGCTCAGGCCCGTGGCTCAATAACGTCATCTCTCAATCTCAAAAAAAACATTTTTATTCGATAACTACTTTCAAATCGCGCGCCGCGAGGGCTCCTATTCGGAGCCATTGGGGCTTTATCGGTTAAGTTTAAGTATGGTACAAAACACTTTTTCCAGAAAATTTGTCTATTTCTCTCTATCCAACTTACTTGCAATCTTTCTTTTTTGTAAGATTGTAAAATGGGAATGGTGGTTTGATTAATAATACTATAATTTGTTTTCCGCATGCTATTGCTATTTCTTTCACGATAAACTCGTTACTTTCCATCTTAAAACCTTGCATGTCGATTAAAGCGTTCATAATAATTTCTATACAATACCACTTAATGGTTTATATTCGAATAGACGATCATTTATGATTAAACAATAGGCAGATGTATTTTCTGGTATATCTTCAGAACTTTCTATTTCCAGTCTCACGTCAACAGCTCCCGTTTTCAAGGCTTCGTTCTGTCTTGAGCAATCAATTACAAATACAGGAGCCTTTTCTTTAAATTCGCTCAAACCAAGCATCGGTTCAGACCGGGTGTTATAATAAGACTGACGAAATTTGGTGAACATTTCATTTAATATATAATACTTATCGTCAGGAAATTTCGCATTCAGCGATTCGTATGGATAATATTGAGAATTTAAAAAAAGAGTAACATTAGATAATTTACAATGGTCAAAAACGGAGCAGTCTTTACTTTTCATATTTTTTCTATTTGTCTGTAAACCAAAGATCACATATCTTGGTTTTTCGAGTTGTGAAGCAGTCTTAACAACCCAGAAATGTTTTGTAGTTCTAGGTAATAAAGGGTATTCGTACAAGTCCCAATTCCTGAAAGCTATTTGAATAGGACGATCCTTTTCTAAATGTTTTAGCAAAGTTAATCTTTCCCGATCTGACACTTTTATATGAGGCATACGCCATTGCAGTCTCTCTATATTTACTTCAATGGAGTCATTATCATCAAGTGTCTATTAAGATTCGAATAGCTTCTTTTAAGTATAAGTTCATGTTTACAGTTAACGATAATTTTATTATAATCCTCCGCAAATCCTAAAACTTTATTTAAAGGTATAATATATGTGTAATTTAAATAAGGGCACTAAAAATACCGTCATTATCTTTCATCCCGTCAATTCAAATTCCAACCCCAAATAGCAGCAGCCTTACTTTCCCCCTCGCTCATTGACACATGATTTAAGAGTTGTAGATATACCTGCATTTTTTATTCAGTCTATTTCAACACCGTTAATTTCATATCGAATGTCTTGAAATAGAAATGATATATGATTGTTGGTAAAATTAACAACCTTTCGTGTTCGTTTTCCTGCTGCATCTTTCGAAACTGTAGTGGCTCGACCTTCAACGTAAATGTAGCTGGCCGAAGATAATACGTACAAATCTTGCTGATTTATGGGTATACGTATTTCATCATTTTCATTGAAACCGTTGCTATATGGATTATAAGTATGAATTTCATAACTCACTATAGAGTTATCGATTTGTGGTAAATCATTCACCTGAAGAATAGGTACTCATAATTTAAAACCCAAAGCTTGAATAAATAATTTATTGTCTTTAGTTAATTTTTTTATGGTTCGTATATGTCTTCGTCTTCTGACGATGAGAACGAGTAAAACTTTGGCAGATGATTTTATATTATAAACTATCATTTTTTTCACTCTAATCTAATTGACATTCGTCTCTTGTAACAGATAATGTTAAAGTGTTGTCTCATGAGTACGACACGTATGAGTACATTTAAACCTTTTTTAAACCATGTTTTTTCCAAAACCCTTTAAGAAATTAAATTTAATGCATAAATGTCCGCAATTAAATAAATTATTATTTTGCCAATTATTGTAATTATAACTGATTTTGTCAGAACCTACATAGCGAACAAATTCTATTGGAGGTTTCAAGTTGCCATAACTGTCAAAGTATTCATTATATTCATTTAAAATTGCATAGGCTACCCAATGTGTACCAGAATTTTTAGAATGATCTAAATTTATGATTCCACACTCTTTAAAAAACGGAGACCTCGGTAAGGTATCCCTCATATACACTCCACGAAAATATGGAACGTCTTTAGTAAAATATATGATATCTATATTAGTAAGAGCGCGATTAGGTAGCCTGTGATTTAGTTTTTTTTCTTTAAATTTGTATATATTCCAAGTCCATCCTTGTAACGGTTTAGCCGCAGTCCATTTCCAATGCATACACCTTCTGCATTCTTATTATGATTTTTCATTCCTTCTAATCTCTTTTTTGCTACTATATATTTATTTATAATTTTGACTATTCCAGCAATTCCACTTGCAATACTGCCAGCAGCAGACAAACCAGCAAATATTGGTATTAATGGTAGAACACCGCCAGACTTAGGAACTGGTATGATACGTGGAACCCTGGCAGATGAATCACGATTCAATTCTCTAGCTGCAGCTTAGGCCAATTCCATTAGTTTTTTCCTACACTTTGGTTTAATTTTTTTAATGCACTTTTTGGTATGGGTTACTAAACTTTTAAAGTTTTTTTTTAGACCAGATCCAGAACTTACTTTTGTTAGCATTATATTATTGACTAAATTGGCAGCAAGTTTTTCTCCTGAGCTTGCATCGGAAGATAAAGCACGCTTTTTTGCCATTTTTAATAAAACGATGTCTGCTTTATGACGATCTTTCAAACTTTTGGAATTATTATATGCGATATCGTGATGTTTACAATATTCATCTAATTTGTTTACACTCCTATCACCTCGAGCCAATCTTTCACGTAATCTGGTTCCTGGACCAGTATAATTATATCCATAAATGGTAAGTTATTAATTAAATGATTCACAAGTCCTTCTACCTTCATGTATACAAACATAATGGAACCATTATAGCGATTTAGCAATATAACGTCATGGTCTATACCATGACGTTATATTGCTAAATCGCTCATAAAACATTAGTATCGTTAATATTATTTTATTTATTGCTATTTTCACAGGATGATAACCCCAACCATTTTACGAAAACTTTTCTACCTTTTCGTTTTAAAACTTTTTCAACGAGGTAAATGTCAGGATGTTTGGTTTTTGTAATTCTTGATCGTAAAATGCTCCTAAAATAGGTTGCTGTTTAATATCTTGTGGTAAATATGTAACAGGATTTGTGTTTTGAACTTTACTGATCCTGAATATCTCTGTTGACCAATTAGGAGTATAACCTTTTTCGAAACAACCTTTATGTTTACTTATTCGAACAAAATCACCTGTCTTAAACTTATGGCATTTTGTTTTCGTTCGATCTTAATTGAAATATCTCTGCAGTACTTTACTTTTATTGTTATGATTAACTTTAGCAGGTGGTATACCAATTGTTCTATGTATTGTATTATTATATCTAGTAACGGTTTTTGCAAGTGTCCCGTCACTCCATTTATCCCCCCTTGAAACTAAATTCCTTGAAAAGCTGACTCTTTATCGTCCTTATTAACCGTTCTACTATTGAAGACTTTTTCGTTGAATAAGTGCAGTAGTGGTTGATAGAATTGCTTACTAATACTATTTGAAAACTTTTATTTTAAAATTCTTTCCCAAGATCTGTTTGCAAATTTCTAGGAATGCGTTTTTCTCTACTCAATAAAGTATTGAAAGCTTCAGATACAGTTTCTTTGTTTTTTTCGTTTAAGTGGAATAGCCCAAGCGTACTGAGAGAATCCATCAATGATTGCTAAAATGTATTTGTTGTTGTTGTTGAACTTGGAGAAACTTTGCATATCCATTAAATCAGCTTGCCAAAGATCATCAATATCTTTTAATATTACATGCCTTCGAGGAAAATTTAATCTTGCACTTCTATGAATTTCGTTTATAATGTCTCTTTTCACTTTACTCATTCCTTCAACTGTCACTTCTGAATTACAAAATTATACTGA
Organism: Atethmia centrago; assembly: GCA_905333075.3. Classification (NCBI taxonomy): domain Eukaryota; kingdom Metazoa; phylum Arthropoda; class Insecta; order Lepidoptera; family Noctuidae; genus Atethmia; species Atethmia centrago. The sequence goes on from HG995368.1 coordinate 20,402,646, forward strand.
TATTCAGTTCATTTGCTGAGTCTTTTTATTCTTTTATAACACCCGCTTCTTTTAACTCCTCAATAATTGATAAGATTTCGTTGTCAAGATTAGTATTACCTGCAGTTTTAGATGCGATCAAAAGTTTAAGCCTGTCCACTAATTCATTAGGATCATCCCAATAAACAAGTTCGGTATTTTTTTTATATTTTTTAAGATACGGTAGACCAGCACCTCGTTTTTGTTTATATTTAGCTTCTGTAGGTTCTTGCAAGCGTTTACTAGACTCGTGAAATAACGGTTTGATCACTTGAGAATATCTTAGCCCTTATCACCTATAACTTGACCTGCAGGGTCAAAGTCTCTTTTATGAGCATTAGTTGTGATGAGTATTTCTTTGTAAACTAATTTATCTTTTAAATTTACCAAAGTTAAATAAGGCTTCTTGCGAAGCAATAATTGTTTTAGATCTGGTGTTATTTTATACTGTTAGCTACGCGAATAAAATACACTTTATCTGAGTTCTCGCGAGTGCTAGAGAAATTTACTATTGTATTTCCAATCATATGCTTATCATTCTCACTACGTACGCCAAATGGTATATTCGTCATATCATCATACATTTCAAAGATATCTTCTTTTTTCAGTGACACATTATATACTTTTTCTGATTCAGATGGGTTACCTTCTTCGTCTTCTGAATAAAATTTTTCTGATTCAGATGCTTCATATTCGTACATATCACGTGGTTTATCATGCAAAAACATTTTTGAAGCTATACTAATGTTTTTAGTTCGATCATCATAAGTATCTTCATTTTTTATTAAAGAAATTTGCTTGTTAGCTGCTATAGCATTAAGTGGGTCAGCAAGAGGTTTAAAAAAATACTTCAGATTAGTGTCGGTACTAAATTCATAATCTTTCATTTGTTTCACCTTTTCCTTTATAGCGTCCGCAGACTTTATTAATTTATTTGTAATAGTATGATCCATTATACGACTTGTACGCAGAAGTAATGCTCAAATGATTTTTTTGTTTTATTTCATAATTTATATAACCATTCATCAAAATAAATAAAGTTGTCAAAGGACTGTCTATATCTGCCCTTGTTTAGTTCACAATCCTTATTTATTGTTAAAAAAATTATAAGGATGTATCCAGATTTTAGAATACATACCTTTGAACTTGGACCACTCCATATCAGAACTAACATGCTCATTGTATATATGTTTCATGTTAACTTCATCTTGCTTGAAAATTATTAAATAGTTAACGTTATCACGTATTAATTGCTTTGGTATTTTAGAATACGCCTGAGATAAATAAAAGCAGTCTATACCTCTATGTCTACCCATTGTAAAATAATTTCGTATGTTTATTTGCTTTTCACAAACCACATCATCGAATATGATAACAGAGTTCAACAATGCATCGTTAGGATGAATAACATCGTCATCAAAATTAAAAACAAAAAGTTTTATGTCTGGAACTCTTTGCAAAACTTGTTTTAGAAAGCTGTATTTCGGCTGAAAGCTGGTCTTAGAATACAGATAAACATTGTTAAACTTTACTCCATTTTCATGAATTAATAAACTCATCATGACATTCGTTTTCCCACAATTCGAGGGACCACATATTATGCATCGAATATTATTTGGGAGAAGTACGCTGTGTTTCGGGCGTAGTGAATTTTCCTTTACATCAATATTTTTAACATCCAATGATACTTGTTGCTTGACCCACTTCATGTTTGTATCTGACAAGAAAACAATTTAGGCTCTAGTATTTATAATTCTTATCGGAGTTATTGATCGAACTAATTGAGTTGAAAATTACCTGTAGTATTTTTTACTACTTTAAATAAATGCGTGGACAGCATATGGGTAAATAAAACAAAAATGCGTTTAACTATTTTATTAAATAAAATTATACCAAATACATCATACAGATTTGTTAATAAAGACACAATTTCAACATAATCATATTTCTGCTTTTACGAATAACATAAACAGGAGAATGTGTGGCTATAATTTAACACTTTATAGATACATTAATAAATATAAAATAATACATTTTAAGAAATTGTATCGCAATGACCCCATGGTAAGGTTTCAATTTGATTTGGAAGTATATGTCTTTTGTCGTCACTTCTGTTTAATGCAATTTTATTCACTTGTTGTGAATAGAGAACGGGTTTAATTGATGTAATTACATTCATTTTACGTTTAATTATTTTGTAATTGTGTAGAGCAGCTTTATAATCAGAAAGCTTTAATTGATTTGTTACGGGTTTCGTTATACCTTTTGCCTTCTTTAATGTTGTATTTACACTTTTCAAACAATAAAGTTTGGCCCTTAAGCCAATTAATTCATAAATTACCGAGCCCTCGAGTTCATCTTTAAACAAGCCTGATACTTTTTCGTTGACTTTAGGTATTTCATATGGATTATCCTCAGCATAATTACTGGTGTCAAATACCGATATGTTATCAACCATATCCTTGTAAAAATAATCCGTTTCTACTAAGTAAAGAAGGCTATCTGTGTCAGTGTAACATAGTTTAGCTTTCGTGCCATATTTGTTTTGGATAAAATTGTAGTGGAATTGATATAAGTGTTGTTTAGCATACTTTAATACAGTAAAACCGATGTAGATCGGTCTATCCAATATTATTTTTTCAGGACTTAACTGAACAGCCACAAAGTTTTCTGAAAAGATTGAAATACTTTTCAGGTTGGGTTGTATAATACGTTTTTCAGCACCTATATATTTATTTGTTTTATTATTAGAATCTTCCCACTTTGTTACTAACTTTACATTTAGTTGCTTGCGTTTGTTTTCTATTGTTTTTCCAAACAGCATTATTTAATAGTTTGAAAAAATCTTTTTTGAAGGCTGACGTAGAAGCTTGACGCAAACGAGTATTTAAATCTATGTACTTTTGCAAAAAATGGTCTGGTCTAAATCTTAGAATGCGATGTATTCGGCTTAAAATCAACCCATTGTTCAAGCATTGTTTTAAATGTATATAGTGAATGACGTAATTATATTTGTTATATAAATTCGCAATTAATTTTGTAGTTTTCCCACCAGGAGGTACAAATCTTTTTGGTGCGAATGGTATGTCACTATGCGATCTATGCAATATTTCTGGATAGGTCATATCAACCTCCAGAATATACCCATATTCAGAATCATCAGATATGTTACAAAAATATCAAAGTTAACACTTTCATTTTCTGATAAAAATTGAAATTCCGATACAGGCATTCTTTTTCTCATAGCATATTCAAAGGTTGTTACAATCAAGATATATTAAAAAAGATGATGGCTTAGTATCATTGTAATATGGAAGAAATTTATTATTTGCTTTTGCATGTCGTAGGGAACACTGCGCTAATCCTCCACGTATTCCCTTTTCAAGTAGGTTATACATTTCCAAGTCATGCATCAGCTCCAATTTAACGCCAGTACACAGAAGCATTGCGTCCCAGCTTAAACTTGGTGCGGATACATAATATGCTGGATCGAGATTGTAATATTCTAAACTTGTATTTCTAAAATGTTCAAATATGTCACATAACAATAATACGTCACATTTTAAATAAAGATCAGTGTATTCACCAAGAAAATTGATATTAAAAGAATACCAAACTCTTTGCGCATGTGTATATTCATCTTCGGAAATATGCTCCAGCTTCATTGTGTTATAAAAATACTTTCTAGGTGACAAACATTTTTCATCATACTTAGACCATGCATCAATATATTCGTATGGATAAATACCCTTTTGCCTCAATAAACATAAATCGGCTTTGTCGTCAAATTCTCTTGAAAGATTTATGAAATCTTCTACGTGTAAAATCTTAGATAATTCATCTAAACTCGAACTTAAAAATTGATGAGAATCTAAACTTTATTTGAACAGAACTAGAATTGTTCTTAGATGCGAGGCTTTTCATTATACAAATGTATTTTTCTTTTGATTTAGGAATTATTTTAATAGGACCATCGTACTTAACCAGTTCTTTAATAAATATATGAGAATCATATCCAGACAAATTATGGAAAACAACAGGTATAAACGGACATACTTTAAACGTTAAATTGCAACGAGAGTGTGCTGCTCCTCTGTATTCAGATGTAACATGATCGTGATCTCGAACTTTGTCACCCAATAAATAACAAATGTTTACAAATATGACATCAAGTAGCCTCTTCGTACTCTATTTGCTGTTTGACAGACAAAGGTTTCATGGGTCTATTTATAGACAGTATGGAATTAATGTAAGTGACATCTTCAATTAAACGTTTTATAAACACTTCTACAAAATTCAAACCTCTATACGTAACATATTTATTTAAATCTGGATTGTGTGAACAGCACATGTAATATGCGAAACAAGATGGTTCATGTACTTTTAAGTTCTGAGTATTTTTAGATCTATTTGCGGGACAGTTTAGTAATATACTTTCAAAATCAGCATAGATAATAAAATTTATTCTTTGTTGTCTCTCATAATGTTTAAATTGTATAATACTGTTTTTTTCCGGTAATATAGTTAACACTTTAGAACAATTGTGTGAGCTATATTTTAAATCACTAGAAAAAAATTGTAAACAAGCATCGCAAAGTAAAAATTTACCTTAGTTATTAGTAAGTTGACGACGGATAACTTTTGCTAGATTTTTAATTAGACATATAGTGTCCTGAACTGTTCCGCTCAAATTACAATAAATTTATATGTTCGTTTTTCTTTGAGCTTGTCATGTATAGAGGTCCGGCCACACGACACTTTCTATGTAAACCATATATATTAACACTGATATTAGGGTTATTTTTTTCAAACAATTTTATGTCAACCAAAGTTGGTGGAAATGACTTTCCTTCAATATTTAAAACATCTGTATAGTGAGGATATGATTTTATTCTACAAACATTATCCTTTGATGGGTAGATGTGGGATAGGGAAGCAATGATACTCCATAAAAAGCAATGGTTGTCATTGTTCTGTATGTTTAAACAACTTTTCGTATTCTTTATAGCTGGAGGAAGCTCGATATACGTGCCACCTGTCATTGGACAATATTTGTTTATATTAATTTCTAAGTGACTAATAGAGATAAATGACCAACCGGAATCACGTTGGTTAAATTCAGACATTTTTCTCTGAAAAGTCTCTTTAGCATTCAAGTATAATTAATTTATATCAGTATTTAGGTAAACATTAGCAAACTTTGTATTAAAAGATTTTAGCTGCTGCTCACCTGTTTTTGGTAATAAGAAGTAAGCAAACAGTTCGAAATTTACTTTAATACAATTATGTTTCATTAAAAATATTTTAATTAGTTTCAGAATATCACTGAGTCCCAATCAGAAAAGCCTCTGGAGTTAAATACTCGGCATCTGGTGCTGGATTTAAGCGATACGTGTTTATTCTATTTCGAAAAGCAGTTGCAATTATTTCAACATTTTTTAATTGAGTTTTAAGTAAACAGTTCGATTTGTGCATATTAGGTCTCACATGATATTTATATTTCTGTTTTGGTAATTCGATTTTACATTTATCACATTCTATTAAAATATTTTTGAATTGTGTTGGTAGTAGGGCATGCAATTATCGAAATATTCCGATAATCGATAAAATGAAAGATATCGATTTTTTTTCGATAAAAACCGGTAATTACCGATAATTATCGTTTTTTATAAAAAAATACCTAAACTTGTTTTTTACTTGTAAATAAAGGGATAAAGTGATGCAATTACTTACCTAAAATAAAGGACAATATAATATACTGAAAAATAAATAAAACAAGGCGTTTTTTTTTTTTAAATCAACGTTTGTATTTCTTTATAATATTTAAATTATATAACATAACATTTTGGATTGTCTCACTAAACTCTTCTTGAAGAGATCTTTTAAATAAAATCTTAGAAACCTCTAGCTTAATTTAAAAAAAAGTTACTCTTTAAAATAATTATAATAATTATGAGTTAAATATTGCAACTTTTGGACGTTTAGTATAATTAAATTAACTTTAAATAATTTCGTAGTACAGTATGGACATCTGAGTCATACAACATACACATCCTAACAAGATTTCTTAACGATTAATTAACGACAATAGGTAAATTAATAACATATAACAATTCCGTATTATAATTAAAAGAAATCACATTTAAAATAGTAATTTTGTATTATAATTAAAAGAGATCACATTTGAAATAATCACATTTCAAAGAGATTTTTGTTTTTTTTTTGCTGCTGAAAATATGTCCGCAGAAATGACAAACAATCAATTGTTTTGTCATTTAGGCTAGTACGCAGCTTATTACATAGTACTCCAGCTGCGGAAAAGACACGTTCGCTTTCTACACTAGTTGGCTTAATTGAGCGAAGCCATCGGTATAGTTTTGTTAGCAGTTGACCACGATCACCACCGTTTTCAAATAGTAGCATTTCAACTTTAAGAAGTGTCAAAGTGTCCTCCGTTGAAGCTGCTGAAATGCCTGGGCCTCTCGAGTCATAATTAATTTTATTTATATATTGATCAAGCAAGTCTTTATTGGTCAATTGGGCATTGCTGTCAGTGACTTCAGTGACTTGGTCACTTGAATGAGCTTGACTGTGGTCATCTTCAATCACATCCAAAGCAGTCACTGCAGCAGAACCATACTTTGATAAAAGGTTTAGTATCATGTCCTGTAAACGATCATTGGTTAAGCGAGGGTATACATCTGTATTATATTCGTCGTCATTAAAATAACGGTTTGGATCATGCAGGTACTGCATAAGACTAGCAATTGGAAGTCGTCTTTGTTTTAATCTATTTGTGAGATTTGTATGAAGGTCCCGACTAAGTTGCGTATTGCGAACTTCAAGTTTCTTTAAAGCAAAATTCGTAGCAACATCCGCACTAACTAGAGTGGCATCTTCTCGACAGAGGGCCTCAACTGTGACCTTAATAATTTCAAGATTCTCATATATGTCTCGAAGAACTGACCACTCCTGTTCCGAAATTTGAATTGCGCATTGGACATCAATGACAGCTTTTAAGATTGCAGCTTTTACTTTAATGAATCTACCTATCATATCACATAGTGTGCTCCATCGTGTCTTGCAGTCTAACAACAATGCGTTTTCCTTGCCAAGTTCCATTTTTATATATTTCTGAAGAACATCTGATTTTGTAGGTGACTTTCGAAACATTCGTACGACTGCTCTAACCTTCTCTATAATAGGTTTGAATTGAATATTTGTTTCAACATATGAAAACGCTTCCTCTATTTCTAATCCACCAGCATCATCATTAATAACAAGTGCGTCATCATTATCATTTTCCTCCTCATCTTGAGCTTCGTTATAATGAGTTACTTCTAGAGATTTGGCATAAAATGTATCCACTATGGCCAGTTGCAAGCCGTGAGCTAAGCAAAGTTGATGAATGCAGTTTAGATTTCGGCCAAGTTTTGTCATGACTGAAGCTCCATCGGATGTTATACAAATTATATCAGTGTCAAAGTTTATACCAAATTTATTTAGCCTCTTTCGAAGGTATTCTTCACATTTATCAGCGTTTACAGAGCCATATGTTAGAACATATGGCTCTGTAAACGCTAGAAAAAACCTTGGCTTATGTAGACATAAGCCAAGGTTTTTTGCAGTATCCTTACATTGGAAAAATGCACAGTGAATGTTTACATTTACATATCGCCTATTTCTTGACGATGTCCACTCATCTAAAGATAAGCAAAACTTGTGTCCTTCATTTTTTAGCTCCTGTATCTCTTTTATAACCTTACTCTTAATTTTATCGTAAAACTTAACAGTTATATCTTTTATAGAATTTGCACTAGAGGGTAATTTATAACCAGCTTTGTTAAAGATATGCCTAAGATCTTCAGACTCTGTAAAAGGCATTCCGTCTAAAGCGCTCATTCTTGATATCATAATATCTAAAGATCTGTTTGATTCTGTAAAATAATCAGACATTTTACTTTTTTTAACTGATACAGGAGCATCTATTGACGCCAAAGACGATAACAAAGATGGACCGTCGTTTTTTCTTTTTGAAGGCCCAGCAATCTCTCTTCTACCTTCTTCCGGTGTAAACTTTTCGCTGTCAAGTTTTATGGCATGTAAGGACCTTAAATGACTGCGAAGTCCCGTTGTTGTACCACCCACACACTTAATAACTTTGTCGCAGATCTTACATTTTGCTGTGTCACCTGTTTCTGCTTTTAAAAAATGCCGCCATACCGACGTTTGGTCCGAACACTTTTTGTACACAGGTACATAGTTAACTGTGTTTTTATTAGACATTTTACTGAATGAGTAGTTGCAGTACGTAAAGTAAAAGTAAAAGTAGGTGCAGTACGTAAAGTACCTAAAACAAAAACATACGAAGTTTTGAATTTACTGAACTACATGAAAATATTATGATGTAGATTAGTTATGTAGACAGAACTTGTATTGAATTTTACATTCACAATTCACATCAAGTAACCATTTAAGTGGTAGGAAAAATGCACAGTGAATGTTTACATTTACATATCGCCTATTTCTTGACGATGTCCACTCATCTAAAGATAAGCAAAACTTGTGTCCTTCATTTTTTAGCTCCTGTATCTCTTTTATAACCTTACTCTTAATTTTATCGTAAAACTTAACAGTTATATCTTTTATAGAATTTGCACTAGAGGGTAATTTATAACCAGCTTTGTTAAAGATATGCCTAAGATCTTCAGACTCTGTAAAAGGCATTCCGTCTAAAGCGCTCATTCTTGATATCATAATATCTAAAGATCTGTTTGATTCTGTAAAATAATCAGACATTTTACTTTTTTTAACTGATACAGGAGCATCTATTGACGCCAAAGACGATAACAAAGATGGACCGTCGTTTTTTCTTTTTGAAGGCCCAGCAATCTCTCTTCTACCTTCTTCCGGTGTAAACTTTTCGCTGTCAAGTTTTATGGCATGTAAGGACCTTAAATGACTGCGAAGTCCCGTTGTTGTACCACCCACACACTTAATAACTTTGTCGCAGATCTTACATTTTGCTGTGTCACCTGTTTCTGCTTTTAAAAAATGCCGCCATACCGACGTTTGGTCCGAACACTTTTTGTACACAGGTACATAGTTAACTGTGTTTTTATTAGACATTTTACTGAATGAGTAGGTGCAGTACGTAAAGTACCTAAAACAAAAACATACGAAGTTTTGAATTTACTGAACTACATGAAAATATTATGATGTAGATTAGTTATGTAGACAGAACTTGTATTGAATTTTACATTCACAATTCACATCAAGTAACCATTTAAGTGGTAAACAAGATTCTAAACTGAAAAAGTAGGTACCTAAAACAATAAAATATGCTTTATGTTCACTTTACAAGAAATTAATAGGTAGAAATTGATTGTGTGTATGTCGTACTACAAACTATATATTTTTTCATTTTTAAGGTAAAAGCCTTGTTTAGGTACCTACTTTCTATATTTAAATGTTTAAATGGTGTAGCATTTTGAACGGAAACATTTCGAATAACAACGCTAAATGTTTGCAATTAAGTAGTATAAATCTGACTTACCAATAATATTCTTATTGACGCAAAACTCTCAATTCAGTTAATCCGGGCGTCCTCAACTCCTCACTCACATGGTAGACCGACAGCGATCGACACGTTCACCTTCACACACAAATATTGCGCAATGAGCAAATTACAGTGACGGGAATGAAAACGCGCGCGGCGAGGGAACGGGACGCATCCAACGTTCGTTCAGAAATGTGTCAGAATTCTTTATATAAAATTATCGATTATCGGTATTTATCGTTTTTGTTTTCGATATTTATCGTTTTGTCAGAATGGATCGAAAACCGATAAATTATCGATTATCGGTTATCGGTTTGCATGCTCTAGTTGGTAGTTGGTGCAACTGGAAAGAAAACAAAATTGATTATATAAGTATGGTGATTCTTTAATAATGTGGAATTTTATATGAATGATTGATTATATGATTAGCTTAACTAATAACTACCTACTCGTACTAGGATTATAAATGTAGATAGACAATTACAATGTTTAGTAAATACTATAACGTTAAAATTAACGTTTAGATTAATAACTAGGTAGGTACTACATAGGACACGTCATGAGGTATATAATCAGTGTGCCTAAATATTTAAGAGTTATTTTTAGGTTCAGTATCTAAAAATAAGAACTAATAAAGGTCTTTTTTTTTGAGGTTGGGAAATCATCAAATAACTTCTCCCGCTCTGGCCGGAGCGGGAGGGTGTCAGACTCTTACTGACTAAAACCCACCCGTATTCCTTCCTGTTGCCTGTGTTGCGGGGGCCTCGGTGACCCATAAGTACCTTCCCGCGACCCCGGCAACTAATAAAGGTCTGAGGGCTAGATTTAAATTCTGTGCGTGTTGCACATATAAATTTAGTCAGATGACCCCAAGCCTCAGTCCCCTCATCCGTCCGGTTTTTAAGAGCTACAAGGTTTTTGAGGCCTGACGCCATCGGTTCATCGGCGCTACATTTTCGATTTCATCGCACCGATAAACCTTCAGTTCGATGTAATGCGTTCCCGTTTTGGTAGGCAACGTTTGACGAGCGTGGCCCGCTGCCAGCCTTCGAGTTATCGTTGAATGAAGCACAGTACAAGGTTTTTTACCAGTGGTTGTCTGCGTGTCCCCGTCTTCTTCATCGCTGTCGGTGCCGAATAAATCTGTTGCGGTGAGATGGGGCTTGCTGACTGGATTAATTTTCATCTTCTTTGAAGATGAAGCCGACGACGTAGATGGAGTGGTTTTTGGTGCTTGATGGTGTGATCTCGAATCCGAGCTTGACGGCTTCGATCGTTTTTTCTTTTTTTTCGCTAACCGCGACATCTTGCACGGAGCTTTTATCGTCATCCGACAGAAAGAGGTCGTCAGCAAATCTGGACCTAAAATAATGAGAATAACTGTGATTAGAAACTGTTTGTGAGCACTACATATCAGAGATCTGTCCAACCACTATATACACAAAATATCTAATAGACATTAAATAGTATGATTGAAATTGTTGAATGACCTAGGGAATCGAACCCAGGGTCTAACGCTCTGCAGTCACACTTGCTAAGTAAATATTCTATTCATAGCATATTTAATTATCAATCTATTCATAACAACTGTGATAAGAAACTATAATGCGAGCAAATACTTATCAGAGAACTGCTCAATTTATTTCCTTAAAATAGACACCAATTGTCTAATAGACATTACGTAGTATGAAAAAAATAAAACTGTTGACTGACCTAGGGAATCGAACCCGGGGTAAAACGCTCAGCAGTTGCTATTCTATTCATTATAACTGTGTTTAGAAACTATCTTTGAGCAGATACATTAATAGGAGAACGGTCCAATTTCTTTACTGACTGACCTAAGGAATCGAACCCGGGTCTAACGCTCAGCAGTCGCACTTGCTATTCTATTCATAAAATAATCACCTCACAAAACAGTACAGAGTTGATGATACTTATTGAATAGATAATATATACTAAAAGATAGGTACTTACATTATAAACCGTTGAAATTTCACTTTTCACTTTAGATTAGGTAGATAATTAATTAGAAGATGTGAGGTCACCAACTTCAAGAGAGCTAATGTTGATCCAGCTTCCTGTCTGGCGACTTAAATACTTTCAATGACAATACGTCACAATCCCAAATATGGAGAGAGCACACGATTTGAAAACTGTTAATTCGGCTAATCTTCCTAACAACAGATGCAATTGCACATACTATGGAAATATCGTGGATTTGCTTGTTAAATTTTATTAATTAATAACAAAGAAACGGACTTCATACTTAATGTATTTTTAAAATAAACTAGTTATGGTAAATCATAATTTTGCTTTTAATTCGAATATGGAAAATTAACGCATCCTGTTATTATAAGTATTAATAACTTACCTGACCGGGTTGGAATCGAACCCAGAACCACATGTTTGGCATTTCCACTTGTGAATTTGTGCAGCTTCATCAAAGACACAGTTACAAAATAATAACTATAGTAAACAATGCATGACAGGCGTCATGCAGTCGTCGGTGTCAGATAGCTTGACAGATATGGTAATGAATTAAATAGTTTCGCTTATCCGATGACGTTACTAAGTCAAGTCGTTTCTTGTCTGATCGAGTTTGTGGGTTCAAATGCATTTATCAAAATACCTGTTTTTAAAGCCATATTCCAAGAAGTAATTCGGCTTAGACACAGGCACCAGCAGCTTTTGCTTTAAAAAGAACGCCAAGCGGTTGGTCCGAAATTGTCACACTTAAAAGACTGCATGACAATAATACGTAGTGGAGGCATCTTGCAATCGCTCTGTGTAAAATACAGACATTCTGACACATTTAGTTTAAAAACCGAAACAAACCCATAGGTACTTGATCCTAATAATTATGTAGATTGAAGATTCCACCAATTTGAATAGCTATTTACAGTTTAGTTATAGCTGATGCATTATTAAATCTTCATCAATTTACACCTTTCATCATTTCAACTAAAGAAGAAGAACTATACGATAAATAAACATTAACATATTTGAATAGAAATGTTAATGTCATTTCAATAGTCTATTTGATTAGACAATCTATTCAGTAAATAAAATTTCATCTATTTGAATATTCCAATGAATTAAACAGTATATTCTAATAGACCATCAATGTTCGATACAGAACTTCAGTTACCCAACGAAGTCAAGTACATCGGGGTCATTCTAGACAGTAAGTTAAACTGGAGTAGTCACTTAGACAACAAAATAAACAGGGCTTGCATCACCTTTTGGCAGTGCAAGAAAATGATAGGTAAGAAGTGGGGCCTATCCCCCAAAATTATACTATGGCTGTACACGGCGGTAATCCGCCCCATGATCTCCTACGGGGCCGTGGTCTGGTGGCTTCGCACCCAGCTAGTCACAGCCTCCAATAAACTACAACGCATGCAAAGACTTGCCTGCATGGCGACCACGGGCTGCATGAGGACAACTCCAACTGCAGCAATCGAAGCCATGCTGGGACTGCCGCCGCTCCACCTGTTCATACAGCAGGAAGCGACGATGGCGGCAGTACGCCTAAATGCACTGAATCTCTGGGGCAAGAGAGACACACTACACACTGCGCTGCTTGAGGGACTCAAAAAAGAGTTCCCCATCAATCATCATCCAACTCCACGAGGATCGCCGATGCGAGGGGTTGCGCCCCGCAGAGCTGCGCATCTTCACAGATGGATCCAAAACAGGTAGTGGCACAGGTGCTGGAATCTTCTCGGAGGACTTCAACATACGCATAGCCACACCATTGGGGGTCCATAACACAGTGTTCCAGGCTGAGTGCTTAGGTATTTCTCTGGCCGCCTCAGCCATCATGGCCAGGGAAGTTAAGGACCACTCAATCCGCATACTCTCAGACAGCATGGCTGTCCTGCAAGCGCTAAACAGTCACACAGTTGACTCTGGGCTAATATACGAGTGCCACCAGCGCCTCAACCAGGTGGGTAGCCTCAACAACATAACCATTCAATGGATTAAAGGACACAGCGGTCGAGCATGGCACCAGTGGGACCTGAACCCATCGTGCCACTTCCCTTCGGGTACCTACGCACTCTGGTAAGGAAACGCACCAGAGATAAACATCTCAAACTATGGTCGGACCAAGGTGAGTGCAGGCAGGCCAAGGAAGCTCTCCCTACAATTGATGGTCGCCTCACGAAACGGGTTCTCCGACTAACTAAACTACAGCTGCGCACTGTTACAGCAGCTATAACAGGCCACGGGTCATTTAACAAACACCTTTTTATCATAGGAGTCACAGACAGTCCGCTGTGCAGGGCCTGCATGAAGGACGACGAGACAGCAGCTCATGTGCTACTAAACTGCCCGGTCGTCGCCACATACAGGGCAAAGTACTTCGGTAACCCAGGTACCCTCTGTGAGATGGTCAGTAACACCAAGGCGTTGCTGGCCTTCCTTGAGGAGCTGGGGTGGATCGAATAATCGATTTCCCACCCGTACGCAAAATACGCGCATTGACGTGGAGTTGCGGACACCGGCCCGTTTTACCTATTACCTATAGACCATCAATTCAACAAACAAGATCTCTTCTATTTGAATATACATTTTATTAAATCTTCATCAATTAACTCCTTCTGTCATTTCAACTCAAGAAGAAGAACTATACGATAAATAAACATTAACATATTTGAACAGAAATGTTAATGTCATTTGATTAGACTATCTATTCAATAAATAAAATTTCATCTATTTGAATAGATATATTCCAATGAATTAAATAGTATATTCTAATAGACCGTCAATTACACAAACAAGATTTCTTCTATTTGAATAGACATTTTTTTATCTATTTGAATATTGATAATTGGGGTGTCTGGATCTACTTTGATCCAGATGCCCCAATTATATACTACTTGTGTCGGATTGATTCTCTCGGACGGTGGCATGCCGAACACACGTCAACCGTGCCGTCCTTCACAATAAATCTCTGGTAATTTTTCGTCATGATAACTTCGTCCATAATTGCACAGACAAAACCTTCGGTTTCCCCAAAGAGGTCACCGAAACGTAGCCAGGCTACGGGCGCTTGGAAATCTACATCGGGTTCATGTAGGGCCCGTAAAATTCGTCCGTGAAGTTCCTTACTCTGCCATACCTCCCTGCGATCGTTAGTGTCAAGCACTACAAGCTTGCGCCAGTTCTCTTTAGCTAAGGAGAGTGGGGTGAGGCCCTTGTCCACCGCGACCACATCTCGATGTATCCCCATGTCGGCTTCTAGGAAATATTCCCTGACACTGCATACCTCGCGATTGTGGAGGGTTTTAGCGTTTAAAAAGCCTCGACCTCCACACTTTCGCGGGATATACAGTCTCATTACCGATGACCGTGGGTGATGCATTCGATATGCAGTCAGCAGCGTATGGACCCTCCTATCCAGGGCGTCGAGTTCGGTCTGAGTCCTTTTGAGTACGCCGAAAGAGTACATCAAAACGGGCATGACCCAACCATTAAAGGTACGGGCATGACCTTGTTTCCACCTGATAGAAGACTATTAAATACTTTCTTCAAGCGGCCAAAACAGCGCTTCCTCAACGATTGCTTCATGTCAGTAACATTGATGCCCAACGCTTCCGACATACCCAAATACTTGTAGGTTTCGGATGCGGAGAGGGCTCTAAGGTTAATGGAATCCGAGAGTTGGGTTCCCACGGATTCCACTATGTCTCCTCGCTTTACATGCATGACCGCGCATTTATCCACTCCAAATTCCATCCTGATGGCGCTACTGAAAGTTCCATTTATTTTCAGTAGCTCCATCAGTTGCAAATTATTGGAGGCAAAGAGTTTTAGGCCATACATGTAGAGGAGGTGAGATATAACCTGACCACCTCTCCTCAACCGATAGCCTAGACCTGAATCCTCCAGCAGTGTGCTTAGAGGATTCAAGGCTAAGCAGAACCAAAGCGGACTCAAACTATCGCCCTGAAATATGCCTCGCTCGATCCTTATCGGTTCGCTATTCCTCTGGATATTTCGACATCCTGGATAGCGAAGGACCGTCCTCCATTGCCCCATACACGACATCAGGAAGGTGCGCAGAGTTGCATCTATTTTATACAACTCCAGCACTCTCATTAGCCATGTATGTGGCACCGAGTCATAGGCCTTCATAAAACCTATCCAACATGTCGACAGATCCTTTCGGGAACGACGAACCTGTTGGTTAATGGTCATATCAATGAGGAGTAACTCCTTAGTACCGCGGGACCCATTCCTACATCCATTTTGAGAGGCAGACATGATGGAGTTGGTGTCTATATGTTTGTTAATTTTAGCTCTCAAAATAGATGTAAGAACTTTATATACCGTCGGTAAACACGTGATCGGTCTATAATTTTTGGGTTCCGCGGTGCTACCTGATTTATGGAGCAGGTGGGTAACGCCTGTCGTTAGGAATTGGGGTAGCGATCCAGACTCCAAAGCAGTCTGGTACTGAGCCGCCAAGCGAGCATGCGACCTTAAAAACCATTTGAGCCAGAAGTTGTGCAGCCCGTCCGGCCCTGGGGACTTCCAGTTAGGTAACGGACTGACTGCACGAGCCACATCTTGGGGTAGATAGTAATAGCCCCCATTTCTGCTATTGGATCGCAGGCTCGCTCGACTTCTCGAGCCCAATCACCTTCGGTGTGACTGACAGGCACCGACCAGATACTGCGCCAGAAAGAACACATGGCATCATCATCCTGTAGGCGCGCCGCTTATACCTACGAATACGGTTCGCCCATGCATATACTTTCTGCTTCAGGAAGTCGATGCGCTCTGTGACACGGGAAATATAGTCCTCAGGGCTGATATCTGTCCCTGAGAACGCCCGCCTCACAAAGCGCATCACTCTAGGGCGAGTATTACCCTCCCTGAAGCAGATTAGTTTACCGATGAGCACTCTGGCCTCACCAATACATAATCAGCCTATAGTGTTCCCACTGCTGGGACACAGGCCTCCTGTCTGTGAGAGGCAGTGGGCCGTAATCCACCACGCGGGCCAAGTGCGGATTGGTAGATGTCACATGTCTTCGAATTTTTGGTTCTAGGACATGCCGGTTTCCTCACGATGCACGTAGGAGTATTTCACTTAAAAAACCGGTCAAAATTGAAAATACTGATGTTAATCCAACCGCACCCAAAATACATGTTTCTTTACCTACGATAACCGGTTTATCAAAAGGCAGACCCCCAACCCTCAACTCCCGCGCATGTGCCACAACGTCTCAGTCGGAACTCAGTCATCGTACTGTACGCGTGTCTTTGTTCTCGGCGCTCTCGTTTGTGTTTATCAGTTTTCTGTGCTAAAATGGCTTCGTGTAGCAAACAACAGGAGATTAACTATTCGGATATGGATATAGAAGGTTAGTACTATATACTGAAGTATATTTTATTACGTTTCTTCCAAATTTTCTATTTGTATAGCCATCAATAAACAGCAGCACTTTTTTGACTTGTTTTTTAAAGAAATTTGAAATACATTAGTGTTTTTGTTTATGTGTCGCGCCTTGTCGCCTCAAAATTTTTATGTGGGCATAAAATCTACTCTTCTTTTTTTTTTTTGGTGGGAAATCATCAAATAACTTCTCCCGCTCTGGGCGGAGCGGGAGGGTGTGTCAGACTCTTACTGACTAAAACCCACCCGTATTCCTTCCTGTTGCCTGTGTTGCGGGGGCCTCGGTGACCCATAAGTACCTTCCCGCGACCCCGGCAGGAAAATCTAGACTCTAAGGAAGTAGAAACACGAATAAAAAGTCCCCCCAACGTACCCCATATTTTTTTATAGTAGTTCAAACTATATGGGGACGATTATTAACTTATAAAATAAATAATTATAGTGACAAAACTAATTTTTTTGCTTTCTTTTGTCATAGATCCTTCGGAAAGAGTGAAAAAAAATCACCAGAATGGAGCTTTATACTATTATAAAAGAGTTCAAAGGGAAGAAGATTGAAGAAAAATTTTCGTTGTTAGAAGAAAGACTTGCGCAACTAACTTCATGTCCACCCGCAGAAACAAGTGTTCTTACCCGTTCTTTGAAATATTTCAAGACCAGTTTCAAAGAAAGATGGTCGGCAGCCCGTAATACTGATAAGAGATTCGTAGAAAACAATATGGAATGGCTTAATGTATCACTGGAACTACCTACTTGGACCCACAAAGCAGGCCGACCAACAAAAGAATTCGGAGAATTGTGTGATCGAAGCAAGCGTCGAAGAACAAAAGATTTATGGGACCGGGTACCTGTTGAGGTACTTCGGGAAATGTTGATGCGTCTAAGATTATGAAAGAAATAACGTCAACGCCTACCAGAGCTAAAAAGTTCCGAAAAGTAATATCGTCAGCTAAAAAAGTACCAATCGCGAGAAAATACACACCACAAGAAGCATTAGCGTTATTTGTAGAAGGTAATTTTACAAGAGGGCAGTGGGAATTAATACAAGGTGGCCGAAAAGAAATTTATCCTTGCTATTCGCTTTTACAAAAAGTGAAAAAGGAGTGTTATCCCGCCGAAATTAGCATAAAAGTTACTGAAACTAGCTTTGAAGTGGAACTTCAAGCTTTGCTGGACCATACGGCTTTCCGACTACTTCAGTATTTAAAAGAAGTGATTGATACATTATCAGAGTTTGAGAAGCAACATCTTACCTTAATATCAAAATGGGGCTGTGATGGATCTAGTCAGACACAGTTTAAGCAGACATTTGCCAACACTGGCGACGATGATGCCAATATATTTTTAAGTTCTCTTGTACCTGTGAGAATGATTGTTTCTATTAATGGAGAGACAAGAAAAATTGTATGGCAAAATCCAGTGCCTTCTTCAGTGAGATTCTGTCGTCCTATCTGGGCTCGGTTCATTCACGAAACAAAGGATATCACAAAGGAAGAAATCACCTATATTGAAGAACAAGCAAGGAATCTCAAAGAAACAACTGGTATGGAAGATTCCGTTAAAATAAATCACACCCTTTTGCTCACAATGGTCGATGGAAAGGTGTGCAATGCCGCGGCTGATACGGCTTCAACGATGGGATGCTATATATGTGGACAGACATCTAAGGACTTCAACAAGCTTGAAAGAAGTAATGTTTGTGAAGAGTCTCTGAAATTCGGACTCTCCATTCTGCACGCGAGAATTCGTTTCTTCTAGCTATTGTTGCACCTGGCGTATAAAGTGCCCTTACAGAAGTGGCAAGCCCGAACGGCAGAAGACAAAAATGTTTTGAAGGAAACAAAACAGAAGATACAAAAAAGCTTCAAAGAAGAGATGGGCCTTCTTGTTGACATACCCAAAGTCGGTTACGGCAATAGTAACGACGGAAATACGTCAAGAAGATTTTTTGACAATCCTGAATGCTCATCTCGGATTACTGGAATAAATATAGATTTAATAAAAAGGTTCCAAATCATTCTTGAAGTGATATCAAGCGGATATGATATTGATCCTGCGAAATTCGATGACTTTGCTCACACAACTGCCAAACTGTACGTGGAACTGTAAGGTTGGCATCCCATGTCACCTACAGTTCACAAGATTCTGATGCATGGCGCACAAGTTATATCAAGTCACATTGTACCTATCGGACAGCTATCAGAGGAGGCTGCAGAAGCCCGGAACAAACATTTCCGTAAATATCGCGTAGACTTTGCAAGAAAATTTTCAAGAGTAGACTGCAACACAGATATTTTAAATAGGTTGTTGCTGACATCTGATCCCTTTATCAGCTGCAACAGAATAAAACGGAAGAAGAAAAGCAAGTCCTTTTCCCGGGAAGCTATTAGTATGCTTCTCACGAAAACACTGAATTGTGACAGTTCCGACGACGAAGATGGTGAGGATCAAATCACCTGTGAACTCAGAGACAGTGATTCTGATTGATTCGGTCCCCTCATGATTATCCTCTTGAAAACAAATCCTGTTTTAAGAGTAAATCTCTCTTAGATTAGTAACTTTTTTTTAAATTGTTTTTATTTTAAATAAATGCCTAATTATGATGAATTATTGACTTTTATTTCATAAAATAGTCAAATAAAATATAAAATAATTTTGTCCGGTTTTTTATGTCAAATACTCCTATGTGCGATGTTTTCCTTCACCATTTTGAGAGCAGTGGTGATGAAATAATTTACACTAAGTAAAGCGCCTGTCTGGGTTCGAACCCGCGGCCTCACCAATACGACGTCCAATTCTGCACTGCCAAACTGGTACGGTTGGTTTCGGTCGTGTAGCTCTATAATCATTAGCAAATTTAACGTGAGCTACACGACATGCCGCTACAGCCTCGCAGTACAGAATCGAATGAGTATCAGTGAGGTCTTCGCAGTCATCAAAATAGTTTGACAACTGCGAATCCAGAACTGCCACCACCGCCCTATTTTTCTTATGCATGGGCAAACGAGGTAAGCGTAGTCTAAGGGCTTGTACACAAAACTGCGATGCGACGCGACGCGAATTCGCAACGCAGAAAATTACGACACGAATTGCTGCGATGCGATTTCGTGCGGCAAGGCGTCTCCCAGGGTGACCATTCCTTCGACAACCGTCAACCGTACTAAACGTATTTTGAATTGAAAACTAGGTCGTGCCATGGATCGTAAAAAGAAGTGTGCACTTCTGTTATTGCTTAGGAGATACAGGAAAAAGAAACAAAGAAGATTTTGGGTTCATCCATTTATTACTATTATGAATCCTGCTGGGAACTATTTTCATCTAAAATATCAAGCTTTAAAACAGACGAAAAAAAATTTTTTGAGTATTTTAGAATGAGCATATCTTCATTCGAAGAGCTTTTAAGTGTATTATCACCATATCTTCAGAAACGATCGTACAAGGGGAGAATTCCTGTTATGCCTCTGGAAATGATTGGCCTCACTATCCGGTAAGTAAAGTAGAAACAATAATTGTATACAATAAGTAGTTTTTATTGAGAAAAGAATTTTCCAAATATTACAATCGATAAAATTTACGAAAAATCAAAGTCTTCTTCAGTTGAAAGTGTGCTTAATATGCTTGAGTTAGAAAAATCATTACTAGGTGAATCAATTTGATCTGGTATGTTAGATGACTGTGGACGTATCAGTGGCGTTTGTTGAGATGTTGCAAAATGTTGAGTTTGATAGCCACCCTGGTAGTTGCTATTCGGATAGTAGTAGCCATGAGGTTGATGCAATTCTGTTAAAATTTGAAGAACTCTGCTCTGAAAGATTAGTGTTTTATTGTCATCTAATCTTTCAAGTGATGGTAGAATACCTTTAAAAAAAGATATGTTTCTATTCTCCGGTTCCTTTAAAATCTTTACAATATCATCTTCAAAATTATTATTTACCATCTTTCTTTTTGGTGGCTGCTTTTGGTAACGTGTTTTAGATGTACCTTCTTGATTATCTTTCTCATTTTCTGATTCATATAAACTGGTAGTGGTCTCATTTTGCAAATTTTTCTTAAGAAATTGTAATTGTCTGTACAGATGGTATTCTTTTATATTTTTTGATCCAGACCCTGACCTATTTGCATCTTTGAGTTCCTTTTCATATTTATTAAAGGTATCCTTAATCCCCCTCCATCTTTGTATTACTGAATTACCTGCAAAAAATAATAGACAATATTGAATTTATGTATGTTTATGTAGTTTTAGGTTAGTGTTCTTTATTAATCCTTTTTTTTCTATTTTTGTTACAGATTCCTAGCGACCGGAAATGAAATAAGAAATATACATTTAGATTATTATCGAGGAATAAGTACAGTTGCTAAGGTAATACGATTAGTTTGTAGTGCAATATGGAAATTTTGTTTAAATGCAAACATACCAAAAATAACGCAACAGCTGTTTGAAGAAATTGCTGCGGACTTTGACAAGAAAGCCAACTTCCCTAACTGTATTGGAGCCGTTGATGGGAAACATATTCGTATTCGTAGTCCCCCAAACAGTGGATCACTTTTTTTTAATTACAAGGGCTACAATTCAATAGTTTTGTTGGCTATTGTTGACTCGAAATACAGATTCATCTATGTGGACATAGGAGCATATGGAAAGGAAAGCGATTCCACTATTTTCCACAATACGAAACTGTACGACTTACTGATGAGAGGTGATTTGCCTACACCAACAACGGTTCCATTTGTTTTTGTCGGAGACGAAGCTTTTTCTATTTCGAATAATGTCATGCGCCTTTATTCTGGCAAGCATTTGTCTGTTATACAAAGCGTATTCAACTACCGTTTGAGTAGGGCAAGAAGATATGTCGAGTGTACTTTCGGCATACTGGCCAATAAGTGGCGAATATTTCACCGGCCCATTAACGTCACATGATTTTGCAATAGACATTGTCAAGGTATGTTGCATACTACATAACTTTGTAATTAACCGTGATGGATTAGACACCCCGGTTGAAATGATCATAGATGATTCCGAACTACAACCACTTCAACAAAGGTTGAATGTAGGTAGTCAGGTAGTAAGTGCTAATATAATAAGAAACGAATATTCGGATTATTTTACTAGTGAAGTTGGAGCATTAAGCTGGCAACTACAAAAAATTCAAGAATATATAATGCGGCTAGCCTTAGTAATAAGTCAATATAACAGGTACAAAAGTATCACATCGCAAAACAAAAAAGTAACTCGCTGTCGACGCTTAAACATTTGTAAACAATTTAAAGAATATTTTATGTGCTTAAATGAATAGAGTGTTTGATTTGTAGGTAGTTAGTTTAAGTAAAAAGACTTAATAAATGTATTTGTCTACTTACCAAGTTTAGTTTTTTCATTGTTTTCTTTTTCCTCGAAATTTGGAAATAAACTTTTACAAACGTCCTTCCAAGCATCTTGTTTGATGAATTTGTTTTTATAATCTTCATTACTAGTGTCCCAAAGAACAGGGCGCTCCTCAATCAGTGATATTAAAAAATCAACGTCGTACTCTGTCATTTTTTTACATACGTCTTGCCCACACGCTGTCCCAGACCGTACTAAAAATGGCGTCAACAAGTGTGACGAAACATCGCAGGAATGCGCGTTGCGAATCAATTCGCAAGTTCTTGCGATGCGTTGTGCGAGCTCGTAGATTTTTACGATGCGATGTCGCATCGCAGTTTTGTGTACAACCCTAAGTGACATAAACCGATATTCTCGAATCGTATCCTCCAAAGCACTCTTCAATTCCTCATTGCACTGGGTACTTCCGTTTGTAGCCCTGTCATTACTCCCTTCGCCAGCTTGATTTGGATTGAACTGAGGTGAAATTACAACAGTCTGCGACTTGACATGGCTACTCTGCATTTCAATTCGCAGGCGATCAAGTACAGTGTCATCTAACATATGATTACGCTGGATGACCCGCACCTGATCCGACAATCGTTGTGCCGAAACGTTGACAGCTGGCTCAAGCACATGAAAAAGAGAGCCTCTGTAGCCCCATAGTATGAGCGCATGACGTTCTCATTGATGGATCGTGTCCATCGCATGCGCTGCACACTTCCGCCGGGAGTTGGGACCCTATCAGAGGCCAGTGGGCCTCGAGATCCTAAGCCATCCGCCGGCCGGTGTCCTCCCCGTCGAACAGGTGGTGGCGTCGTGGGCGGAGAGAAATACTCGTCGCTCGAGCTCGACGCAGCTACCGCGGCCGGCCACAGCACTCACAGTGGGGCTGGGTACCGGCGGCGGCGAGGCGGAGCTGAGCGAAAAGTCCGGAGGTGGTGGGCGTGCTTTACGTGCAGCAGATCTGGTCAACATCATTCTTCCAATTTTCCATATTTGTCGTACAGTCTATTGTTGTTTTATCGGAGGTGACATCTGTCATGTCACCTCCGATTCGGCAGTTTTTGAACTTAATTTTATAAAATTTTGATGTTGTATAATGGTGTCTTTTTAATTTTTATTGTGGTTTTCCGTTCTTGGTTTTCATATAAATTGAAAAACTATTGTATAATGCGTCAAAATTAATATCTGTATTAAATTTTGGAAAACGAGACGTTGCGTTGATACAGTGTTGCCAGGTTATTTATTATTATTAATTGAAAAGTACAACATAATCTGCAAAATAAGTAGACAACAAGTTCCTCTTCTTCATGATAAATTAGGCTCTGTTCCTACTATGTTTGAAGTATTTGGCGTTTGTAGGTCTGAATGTTGTGTTCCCGGAGATGCTGGTTGTTCAGCTTCCAGTTGGAAAGACGAATCCATCTGGCCCGCTGTTTTATTTGTATTCCTAGTCCCCGGAGATGCTGGTTGTACAGCTTCCAGTTGGAAAGACGAATCCATGTGGCCCGCTGTTTTATATGTATTTCTAGTCCCCGGAGATGCTGGTTGTACAGCTTCCAGTTGGAAAGACGAATCCATCTGGCCCGCTGTTTTATTTGTATTTCTACCAGATCTTGAAAAATAACCAAGTTGTTTAGGATCCAGCTGAGGCGGCAAATCTATCTGGCCTGCTATATTACTTGCGTTGGTACTCAAGCTTGAAGAATAACCAATATTTTGATTATAACACGACAGCACGTAAGATTCTTCGGCTTCGCTAATCATATTAAAATTTTTCCTTTTTAAAGGAACTTGCATGTAATCTGGTAATTTTTTAAATGTTTTCGCCATTGAAAGAAAAAAAATTATCAGTATCATCGCAGTCCGTTGGTTTTAATAGTTCTTTTAATTCTTGCCTTTCTTTTCGAAAATCTTCTTGGTTTTTCGTATGTTTTTATATTAACATTGATAATTCATCGCCTTTTTTCTTCTTTGATGATGACGGGGTGACCGAATCTGTTGAAATGCCTGAAGTTGAGGCTATTTCGTAAAGATAGTCGGGATTGTCAACTTGATTTGGTGTATGTTCAGTGCTCTGCGAAGAGTCATCTTGGTTTAATGAATATTGAGTGCTTTGCGAAGAGTCATCTTTATTATTTGGTGACGAAATATCCTCTTTATAACTTGACTCTCTATCTCTGTTGGCCATGTACGGTAAAAGAAATTCCATCAATTTTTGGTATTTCCATTCACGTGTTTTGGTTGTAGCCTGTCCGCTTTTTTTAGATTTCTGCCTCTTTAGCGCGTCCCGATGGCTATCACGTAGTAGTTTTCAACGATACTTTGCGCTTTTCACTGAAATAATAGAAAATTATGATTAGGAATATAACATTTTTATACTAAGCATATTGTCTTACAGATCGCAAAAAAATCGGTAACAGGTAAAGAGTACTTTTTTATTTGTTAATTAATAATTTTATTATTATTATAAACAATCCTTTTTTTCAGGTATTTATCCACGGGCTCGTCGTTCACAAGATTGGCAGAAAATTTTAGGATTGGAGTAGCAAGTGTGTCGAGAATTGTGGCAGAAGTTTGTAATGCTCTTTGGCTTGTTTTACAACCTCTTGTTATTCCAAAACCTACCAAAGACGAGGGAGCGAATAGCAAAGGATTTTCAAGAGCTATGACAGTTTTAAAATTGTTTGGGGGCTCTAGACGGTAAACATGTTTATATAATGTGTCCTGCAAACACTGGGTCCTCTTTTTTTAATTAAAACAAAGATTTTCTATAGTGCTTATGTGCTTAGCTGACGTTAGGAGAAAGATTATAATGGTTGATGTGGGATCCATGGGTGGATGTAGTGATGCTGGAATATTTGATGATAGTATTTTTGGAAAATATTTGAAAGAAAAAAGATTGAATCTTCCTGAACCTGAACCATTATATGAAAGAGGTGAACCAGAACCATTTGTATTCATTGGAGATGAGGCTTTTCCTTTGATGGATAATTTCATGCGCCCATATCCGCGGGACCAGTTAGACCAACAGAAACGTATATTTAACTATAGACTTTCGAGGGCACGTCGCATTGTGGAAACTACATTCAGTGTATTGGCACGAAAAAAATATGTGTATCGTAAAGACTTTGAATGCAGAGTGGAAACGGTTGACAAAATCGTAAAAGAACAATTAAATCAAGACACATGTGTAATGCATATTTTTTAATTGAAAGACAAACTAATTATTTGGATTCCATTGATAAAAGAAATTCAAGTACTCTTGTATTCGTTCCTAGCATTTCCGTCGTTGAGTCAAGTGATGGTTATGAAGTAAGAGAGAAATACTGCTCTTATTTCAATAATCAAGGAAAAGTGTCATGGCAGGATACTCGTATTTCGTCAGGAATTCATCGCACACAATAAATACCCAAATATTGTAACTTGTATTTTAATATACCTGATTTTAATACATGATTATTACTTACCATCTTTATATTTTATTTCTTTGACTATTTCCTCCCACGCAGCGTCCTTAGTTTCATTACATTTGTAAAATGACAAAGAAGTGTTCCACAAACACGGAAACTTTTTAACGGCATCAATTAATTTTTCGTCCATTATGCCACGCAACCGTACGACATGCGTACGACTACAAGCGCTAACGACAGCAAAGTGAGACGTGAGCGGCAGGCAGGCGTTCGCGTTACTCCGCTCCCTCTACACCGCACCCCCGTCGACACATTTCACAGCTTCGCAACGCATCCTCGCACCACACATTAATGCGCATTTTCACAGCTCCGCTACACATCCTCGTAGGCACATTTTCATCGCACATCTCTGGTGGAAACACAGCATTAAAGGACTTTTTAAAAATAAAAATAATTAATTAAAGATTTACGTCTTACATATTGGGATGTAATTCACGAACTAACTTATGAACTAGACTTAGACGAAACAATAATATTCTTATCAGATATGCAACCTCAGCGACCACACAGTGGATCGCCCGGAGGACACGGTGGAGCATACGGTGAAGGTCTGCCCGGCTTGAGCAGAGCACCGCCGTGTCGTCGTGGAGGTGAAAGGCGGCAGAGATGTCTCGCGTCCGGCCCTGATTCAGGCCATGGTACGGAGCGAGAGGGCATGGGCAGCCGTCACCTCCTTCTGCGAAGCCGTAATGCTAGCGAAGGAGGAGGCGGGACGGTTGAGGGAAAGGCATGTTTCGCGCCCTATCGCCCCTAGCCGCCGCAGGAGACGCCCTGGGCGTCGGGAATCCCGGGCGGATTTCCGGCCACCGTAGGCGCGGGCTTGCGGACGGTGAGCAATGGGTAGCTCACCGTCCGGTAAGGACCAGGCCCGGGTCTACGGCGCGTCGTATTCCACGCGCGCCTCAAAGAGATGTCGTCAGCACAATGTAGGAGTCCACTAGAGCCGATGCCTGCCGGGGTCGCGGGAAGGTACTAATGGGTCACCGAGGCCCCCGCAACACAGACAACGGAAGGAATACGGGTGGGTTTTAGTCAGTCGGAAGAAGTTATTTGATGATTTCCCATCCACAAAAAAATAAGCGACCACACAGATCGTACTGGGCAAAAGTCACGCACACGCAATATCTGTAAGGGCTGTGGTTCCATAACTCCTCCCTCACCAAGTGCGAAATTATCGGTAATATTTAGATTCCGATGATTCCGATACAAGACAATTTTCTCCAAAGTACTATATTAAGACATACTATAGCTAAGATTACATAGAGTATTATAGTTACTAAACTAACACTATTTGTTTTCACTGCACTGTCACTTTCCACTATTTCACTTTTTAATATGTAAGATAGATGTTTTAAATCGTTGTTGTAGATGTTTCTTCTAATTTGGGTAGAACTGCGACTGGACTTACCCGATATTGTATTTTCCCTGAATAATGTTGCCTTTTGTGTTATTTAATGTCTTTCAGATAGACACTGCAGTTTCCATAGATTTCCAATAAATATGTGCCCTTGATCGGTTTCCTGTGGGCCTAAAACGGCCACATTAAGCAATTCCTCTAAAAGCGATTCATTTCCTGAATTCCCAGCAGATCATTAGCAATTCCTCTAATTTTCGTAAAATAGTGACACATCTTAGCTGAATCATACTCAATTCAATTCATATCAGAATCATATTTGGTGTAAATATTGCCGCATGAAAAAAAAATAAGACTGTAATTTTACCGGTTAATTTTTAATTACAGTTTTTATTAATCAAATTAGTTTTTGAATGTATAATTGTATAGTTTATATTTTATTTCATTATAAAATACTTATTACTGTTGAAAAGACCGCAGATAACCCGTGAAAAGGGAAATTAGAAACAATAAAAACTTTATAGGCTGGCAACGCGTACAAATATTTTAGTTTATCCCTTGAGTTATGTCAACTTCAACTAGACGTGCGTAATTTTAAACTTCAATATTTCGTCAGACTCAAACATGACTCAAAGGTGGATCGTTTTTATTACAAAGTAAGTGCATACTTGTTTATCTTAGATCAATTTTCAATTTTATCGCTGTGATAAGTATTAAAAGTACGTTATATTTTTTAGGAATGGATGGAAAGGCGTGCAGCTGGAGTGCCTGACACAATGGAACATTCTGCTCGACTACACTGAAAATGTGAACTCTGTCGGTGTTAAGCCCCACATGCGCACCTTGGGAGGGTTGCTGATGCAGTCGAAAGATATTTATCCCTTATTGGTGTTCCTTATAGGTAAAGTATGATTTTTTGTACATGCAGTAAAGAAATCAAGTATTCTATTCTACATTCATGTAATGTATAAAGAACCCTCAAATAGGAAAACAAACTATATTTTAACATTGAAATAACATAAAAACTTAAAATAAAGGCAAAAAAGGTGGACAACTTGAGTCACCTGAAACATTTTATTGTTAATAACATTCAAATAAAACAATGATGTTTTCAATTTCACTAGGTATATTTAAAAAAATATGTTAATTATTGACTGATGATTTGACTTTTCGTTTTCAGCCTGGTGGAGTTGTTCCAAGTGGATGGTGATTCCAAACAAAGGGTTTGGTTTGCCCCTCCGAGGAAGCAATATTCAAACCAGAATCACAAACCTGAAGGAAAAGAAGAAAAAGTTTGGTTAATTATTATGTTTCTTTCGGTTTGATTAAATAATATAAGATGACAATTGTTAAATATTGTTCCTATCAATATTGTTTTATTTTAGTAATAGGTAAAATTTATCTTTTATAGGTACCTACTACCTAATACAATTATTGAAGTACACATAATGTAAGATAACATGACATAAAATATCACACCTATATATCCCCGAAGGGTGAGGCAGAGGTATATCTTTAGTACACCCACATTTCGCCAGTTATGTTGTCCATGTAAGTAAGGCCTGTGTCCTGTTACGGGGTAGGTCGAAATAGGCTTTTTAAAAAAACTTTTAATAGAACTAGAAAAACTTTTAATTAATAAATAGGTTTTACAAAGAAAGCCTAATATCCGTGACGACGTTCAATTCCACACTGCCAATAAAATGGTGTAATTTCTAAGTTATGGCAATATGCTGAGTCAATGGAAAAAACGTTGGATACACGTGTTGCAGCGTCAGCTGTTTATTATTATATACTTAATAATGTTGTTTAATATATAACAGCCCCCCGGATAAAATGGAGCATCTGGGAGGAAAAGATGCGAAATTAACATAAAAATTTACGAAGTGACTTGAACGTCGTTTCAGATTTACAAACAATAGTAATTATAGCGATAGCACATAGTTAAAAATTGAAAGATTAGTATATTATAATCCTAAAACAATTTAATTACCCCAGATAAACATTAGGTATTATTAATAATTAAAATAGAAATTAAGATCATTAGGTTTAAATTCTAATTCACCTTAGATACTAAAAGATTACGCTTAATTGGTGCTGGCCTTGACATTGATGAGTAAGTCTCATCGGCCACTCCGTTTTCATTCAAGACAGATAATTCAACAGTAGGTTGACGAGTTTCAGTAACTCTCTTGGTATTACATTGGTTAAATATCTGTATGCAATAATGATCTTTCGATTTTGGACAAAAATATCTTCTAATTCTATAGAGTAAGTATACAAAGAATATAATGAAAAATACATAAGAAAGAGACATGTAATGAATGCCATATTTTTGAAAATGATTGGGACTTTCGAGGCTGTCTAAATCCTTTTCGAATGAATCTAAATGTAAACTAGCTTGTAATAGAGAATCCAGATTATTTGCATCGTTTACTTTTAAATAAGGCAATCTGGTAAGTGTTTTGTTGATTCTTCTTTTATCACAACAATCATCGTCTACAAGATTAAAGTTAGAAATAATCTGTGAGCATACATTGAGAACGGCATTTGATTGTGGCACGAATTGTAGAGTTTTATAGAAGGCTTTACAGGTTTTGGGTATAGACAGTATGCCAGTGCCGAACAAAGTTTCATCGAAATTATTTCCATCATTCTCACAGGAGATATGACACTTGCCTGGTTCTGAAAGAACGAAAATCCAGTTATTATTATTTATTTTATGAAATACTTGTACTAAGCCTTTCAGTAGTTTAATTTCACAAGAACTAGGTAACTTATTTATTACTTCTGTAATTAAGATAATCTCACAAATTGGGTTAACGACACTTGAAAAAACACTTTCTAACTCACACACATGGGATTTACCCGGAATCACTTTGCACTGATTTACACTACGCAACAATGAATAGAACATATGATCGACTGTTATTGCTAGGTAAGGATGAGCGGGAGCGATAAGTGCAAACGTATCGGGTTGCGATACGTCGTAAGGGACAGGCATTGGAATCACGCGGTACAGGGTATATGTCTGCGGAAGGACGAGCGGGATTTTAATGACGATAATTATCTTGTTATTATGGAAATAAGAAATAATTCTAGAAATATCGATTAGTTCATGAATGTTTTGTAACGACAGGGATACCGGGAGTTCGTAATACCTTGGCATATTATTCCTATTTTGTTCAAGTTCGTTATATATTTGATGTGGACTAAGTATAGTCGGATGCAATACGTTCATTTTGCTGAATATAATCGCATTATTGATATCTTCTATATCAAACGATAATGAAATAATGATACTTTCAAGAGTGAATTAATTTTCGACTTGATTTCTAACTTATCATTGGAGTTGGAAATAAGTTGAAGTCCTCTATCAATGACTTCGAGATTTTTATTTAGGCGTTTCTCATTTTCGTTTAGTTTAGAGATAGAATTATTAAATGTAGTAATAGTTGACTTAATGACATGGATGTTATCTCTCATTAAATGAGCTAATTGTTTTTCGTCTGTTTGTACTTGGTCGATCGCATCGGAATATTTGAGGGCATCTTCTGCATCCAGAGTGCCGAAAAAAGTTTTTAATAAAGATCCGCCAGCGTCTATGAGGCCGCGTTTGTATCTTTTATTATTATTTACCAAATACGAGACAGAGGAATACTTTTTAACATTATTATCATGTTGATTTTGTAATGCTGATAATGCATTTAAACAATCCTGTTGGATTTTAGAAGAACTATAATCTTTGCAATAAGTATTGACTCTAGAAAATAACGATTCTACAATAGTAAAGTGTGAATGTATTCTGCTGATATCTAGATAAGTTATGACGTTCCAGTTGTCGTTGGTGAATTTTAGATTGTTAAGTTTATCGAAATATAGGCCTGGACTCGTAGTTATAGGCGTAACGATCTGATGACACGAAGTTGATGAACCAAAGTGCCTGTAAAGATAAGATCAAGTTATAGCATCATCTGACGCCAACTTTATTTCGTCATAATGATGACGTACATGTCTACGATTTATTAATAAGGTGACGGTGTGATTACCGTTTATTTTGATTATTTTAAAAGGGCCTTTCCATACAGGGGATAAGGCTTTATTTTGCTTGTGGTGACACCTGAGATAGACTAAGTCACCAATGTTATACGTAACGGGCTTAGCATGAGAATCGTAAAGACGTTTAGACCTTTCTTTAGATACTTGAATATTTTGTAGTGCTTTTTGCCTACTATAATATAATCTATGATTTAGTAGTCTGACGTAATCCGTATAAGTGTTATTCTCTAAAGTATCTATAGATTTAGGAATATGTGGCTTGAAGCCGAATAGCAATTCGAATGGCGAATAATTGGTAGTCGAGTGAACATTTGAATTGTAAGAAAACATGGCTGTATTAAGATATAAGTCCCAAGTATGGGCATTTTCGTTCACAAATGGCCTTAAGTATTCTTTAAGGGTGGCATGACTCCTCTCTAGAGCGCCACAAGTTTGAGGATGATAAGGCGAAGCTAGAATGTGTGTTATTCCGAATAATTTTGTAAGTTGTTTAATGACATCGGAAGTAAAATTAGTGCCTTGGTCAGTGATGATCATTTTAGGAATTCCGAGATGAGATATAAAGTGGACTAATTTTTTAGCGGTTTCATCCGATGAGCAGGCTAACAAGGGATAGGCTTGCGAGTATTTTGTAAGATCATCCTGAATGGTAAGAATAAATTTGTATTTAACTTCGTAGGTCTCCGGAAGAGGACCAACAATGTCAAGGAATATTTTTTCGAGCGGTTTTGTTGCGGTAGAAGTAATAATCATAGGCGCACGATGAATTTGACGTAGGGGTTTGTTAATCTGGCAGGATTTGCAGTTTTTGATGTAATCTTCGATGTCTTGCCGCATATTTTTCCACCAGTACATAGACTTTATCCTTTCAAACATACGTGATACACCAGGGTGACCAGCCGTCGGTAAATCGTGATTGTCACGAAGTATCTTCTTGACTTCCTCAGGTGTGGGAAATAGAATAGAGTTTCTATATATATTTACTTTGCCAGTATCACGGAATACGTAGCCTATAATATTATAGATTTTTGTATAAGAAAGTTTGGTGAATGGGTCGGAGAAATCTGAAATCGCAACTTCCTTCTCCTCTAAATACCAATACTTAACCATATCTCTATATTCGATTAATAGTCTAAAAATATCTTTATATGACATTTCATCGTAGTGATGAACGCGGACGAATAAATGAGTGAACAAATGCTTATCGTTATGGGATTGGAGATTTTGGCTATAGATAATGCAGTCATCTAAATAGATATAGCAGTGAAGGCCTTGAAGACCAGAGAGCACAGTATTCATAAGTTTTTGGAACGTAGCCGGAGCATTTTTTAATCCGAAGGGCATTCTTGTAAACTCATAATGCCCGGATATTTCGTTACCTACAACGGTGAAGCCAGTTTTGGATGCGTCCTTAGGATTTAATTTTATTTGATGGAAGCCACTTACGAGGTCCAAAGTGCTAAAATATTTTGAGTGGCCCAGCTGGTCTAGGATATCTGTGATCAAAGGTATAGGATAAACTTCGGTGACTGTCACGTCATTTAATTTCCTATAGTCAATGACTAACCTCCATTTCTGTTTACCCGTAGAGTCTACCTTTTTGGGCACTACCCAAATTGGGGCGCTCCAAGGTGACTTGGAAGGACGAATGATGTTCTGGTCTAGCATATTTTTGATTTGGGATTCGACTTCACCTTTGTGGCACTCGGGGAAACGATAAGATTTTACATGAGTCGGAGCAGCGTTACCGGTGTTTATCGAATGGTCAATAGCATTGGTATGTGTTAAAGGCTCGCCCTCGAGGTAGAAAATATCGGTATAATCTGAACAACACTCTAAGAGTATTTTTGTCTCTTCTGGATTGAGGTGTTCAGTTCGAATGAGATCTAAGACTTGTTGCGATCTATCATTCGAGATATTGAAAATATTATTTATGTCTTGGTAGACGTCATTACGAGGAAACGCGGATGAAACAACTTCGGGCTCATATGGAAGTACATGAACATAGTAATCTTTAAATATGATTTCTGACTCGGTAGTGTTGAGCACCGAAATATTGATACAGTGGTTAGATTTAACTGTAACAATACAGTTTGCTAAGTAGACTCCCTCTGAGTATATATGATCAAGGACTAGAGCATCTTTCATGTGCTTTAGCTCCTCTAAGGAATTTGAGATAGGACATTCAACTATTATCTCAGAGCGAGGTGGAATGACGTAGACTGGACGATCGAAGTTTAGAGGTATAAGATGCCCTTGGATTAGTAAAGAATTTTGGGAGTATTTTACATCGCAATCGAGTTTCCTCAAGAAATCGTTGCCTAGAATACCGTCATAGTTAAGTCTAACTCTATCACTAACGGCGTTAAGTATATAGCTAAAATAAAGTTTAGAATTAGTAGGAAAAGTATACTCAAAATCGATTCGGAATGACCCCAAAGTTTCGTAGTGAGAGTCGTCTTCACTCAGACCCTTGAGTTTGATTTTATCATTAGATAAATGTGGGGTTGTAACAAAGTTTTGTAACTTCACAATACTAACACTGGCTCCAGTGTCAATTAGGAAACAGAGAGGTTTATTCGAATAATTCGTACTTAGAAATACGTAAGGTAGGGCTACATTGTAAGTTTTAATTTCATGAATCGGAATGCTTTTATGCTCTTCCGACTGACTCAACGAAGCAGAGATTCCTTACGGAATATGTTGAGATGGATCTAGTTTGTGTTGGCCTTCGTTTTGGGGCTGATTACCCTGCTGCGTGGCAACATGAGTTTGTAATGACCGACCTTCGATTTGGGGCTGATTACCCTGCTGCATGGTCGGATGTAAAAGGGAAGTAGAAAAGTCTCCGTTTTGGGGCTGGTTACCCTGTTGTATGACCGGTGAAAATTGAAATGACCGACCTTCGGTTTGGGGCTGGTTACCCTGTTGCATGGTCGGATGTAAATTTGATTTTGTAGATTTAGTAAAAGACTTAGTAGATTTGGTAAAAGAATTTGTAGAGTTAGTAATTAATGATTTTGTATTGCGAAATTGTAATGTGCCATTCTTATGGTCGGGCGTAGTGCGACACGAAAACGACACCCGACTTTTTAGTTTAAATCGGCATTTTCCGCTCCGTCCCACGATTCAACGGAATCGGGTAACATCGTAACGTTATGCTGAGTTGCAAAGTTATTGGAATCGGATTGTTTTTTTTAAGTTGTTATGTTTTCGTTTGTAACATTGTGAAATATCATGCCCCGGGTTCTTGCAATATCTGCATATTATAACGCCCGGTGGCTTACTAACTTGGTGAGGTTCATTTTTAGGAGATTGAGATTGAGGCTGTGAAACGCGCTTTTTATTTAGACATTCACTCTCTAAGTGGCCTGAATTTTTACAAAATTTGCAATGTTTAGTCATTTTCGCAGAAACGTTAAGGGTAAAGTTTCGTATCTTTTCCTCCTCGATGGCTATATTTATAGCCTCGTTAAGATTTTTAGGGTTACGACACCTCACCATGTTGCTAAGCCCCGGATTTAGACCAAAGTTAAAAGTGTAAAGGGCAAGATCCTCTGTCATAGCAATCCTTCCTGATAAGTCTTTCTTAGTAGTAACAGAGTTATGTATTTCTGTTTGCATGTCTGTTAAGCATGTTTCTAAACGTAACGCGAATTGCGATACGGATTCGTTGGGCTGCTGTTTACATGACTGCAGCTCAAAGAATAAGTGACTATAATGTTTTCTTTCTCCAAAGTTCTGACGTAGGAAAGATTGCAATGATTCGAAATCTTCAAAGATTTTAATTGAACAAGCTATTTGAGCCTTGTCTCGTAATTTAGACAAAATGTATTTTAAGATTAACTTTTTTTGGCTCTCTGAAGCAAGATTTAGCGCATTTTGGCAATTTGTTAAGAATGCCGGTAAGGTTTCACGATCTCCTCGGTATATATCGATAAAATCACATAAAATTTTAAGAGGATATTGTTCACTGAGAGACACTTCGGTCCTGGACATTTTGAAAGATAGTTAGATTTAGGATTAGGTAGAAATTAAATCACAATACGTAGGATATTGAATTTTAAAAGGATAAGATTTGGTAAGTTTGTTTTACAGATTTGAATTAAGATAAAGATTTTGAAATTGTAGGATTTGGAATTATCTGAAATAGAAATAGGATTAGCAATAACAAGCGATAAGATATTCTACTCACAGCAGCACGGCGAGTAGGAGTGTGGCGTACATCGCAGACTTCGTCGAGATGACCAGGTAAGTTGAACACACCAGGCACCGGACCAGGGACGGCAGCAAGACTCTAGCTCCGAGACAGGACACGCCGCAGCACGTCAGCGGGAGCAGAAGAGACGTCAGTGACGCGGTAGGTCAGCAATGATGAGCTGACGAGCCTCAACTTCCAGGTCGGGTAAGTTCAAGACACTAGAGTTCGATGTGAAGGAGTCACGACACTGTTCGAGTCAGAGTTCAGAGGCTTTCACGTGAGATCACGGCACAGTGATCAGGGACGAACAGAGTTCGGAGACTTCGCGATGTCGATACAATCACTTCACACAAAAAGAGTTTGTAGACACAGAGTTTGAGACACAGAGTTTGTAGACACAGAGTTTGTAGTAGACACAGAGTTCAGACTATCACTCGCGTAACACGTAATGAAATACCAGCACAATCGATACTGGTATCCCACTTCTGACACCACTGTTACGGGGTGGGTCGAAATAGGCTTTTTAAAAAAACTTTTAATAGAACTAGAAAAACTTTTAATTAATAAATAGGTTTTACAAAGAAAGCCTAATATCCGTGACGACGTTCAATTCCACACTGCCAATAAAATGGTGTAATTTCTAAGTTATGGCAATATGCTGAGTCAATGGAAAAAACGTTGGATACACGTGTTGCAGCGTCAGCTGTTTATTATTATATACTTAATAATGTTGTTTAATATATAACAGTCCCATGGAAGTAAGATAACATTAAATATATATTAATGTCCGCAAAAACAGTTGGTAACTGTATGTGGAGGGTGCTCACAATCTGAACATTTATAGAGTGATATAGGTATCGATGAAAAACCCTCTCCTCATATTCTGCAGGCTTAACAATATATATGTGCTGCCACTGTTAGTCCTGCATGATAGGTTGCTTCTATAGTAAACACCGGAGGAGTTGCATATCCCCACACCAAGTTATTCAAGTATTCCTAATGTAGGTATTGTAGTGATTTAATAAATTTATTCTTACCTATACAGTTTTGATGGTATTCCATTCTGATTGAATTTGCGGAAAATGAATATATTTTCTCCAGCAATGGTTACTATTAAGAGATCTTACACAGTGAGATAAACTAACTTAGTGCATCTTGGTGCACTAGCTCCTATAAACCTCTGTTTGATCCAGGTGAATAAAAGATTGTAGTAAGTTGTCATTTAGGTGTATCATCAAAGTTTTTATTTCATCAAAGGGGTCCAGGGTAAAGCTCGACAATAGATGATAGTGTCTATCTGGAACTACTTAATTAAAACATACTACTTTTATTACATTCCTTTTACTTGTCTTCGAGGTATTACTTATGCCATCGCGGCGGGTAGGTACATATGTACGGCTCCAGCTCGTGGATGAGGTCGCGACACACATTTTTATCGAGCCTATATAAGCCAACAAACTCGAAGTTCGGCATTTCGGAGGCTAAGTCCATTTTACGAAGAGCTGCACTTCTTCGGCGATACGAAATGGTCTCCTGGAACCTGGCATTTTTACAATATTTTTTCACCAAATCCTAAATATGAGTTGTAAGATGTGCTTTTGACTAACTTCTTATGATTCTGCTATTTGACATTAAACTTCATTAGAGCAATTCATAATTTGTGGACCATTTTACGAATCTCCATACAAAACTGTCAAACAGGGGAATTGCGTGATATGAATTGTACGCAGATCATAATATGAATTGTCAGTTTGTGACCATTTTACGATTTTTAATATGATTCATAATATTGTCCTATTATGATTCTGCCAAAGCGGCCTTTTTAGGCCCCCTGGTTGGCTGCCATCTCTTTACATGGGTTGGCTAGCGGTAAGTATGTAGGACTTTTCATCATAAGGTACGGGTATTTAGGGATAATGGTGGTCGTTTTGTTTTCATTGAAAATTGGAAGTGAATAAATTTTGAAGTAATTATTCGTATTTTTATCTATTAATGGAATTTCCAAAATGAATGTTATTTGGTTTTCTTTTACATAGGCTTTAACAGATATCGTTATTTCTAACATTAATAACGTTTTCTCTGTAACAGGATAAATTAGGCTTTCAGTTTCAGAAATATTGCTTAACAATGCTAAGAGTTCAGATGGGTCAACAATGGGACGCAGGTTGTGGTGGTGGGCAGTTCTAGGATGATCTCAAGGATCGACTGGACGACTCTTCCCCAAGTTTCTTTTGACAAC
This sequence comes from Atethmia centrago, assembly GCA_905333075.3. Classification (NCBI taxonomy): domain Eukaryota; kingdom Metazoa; phylum Arthropoda; class Insecta; order Lepidoptera; family Noctuidae; genus Atethmia; species Atethmia centrago. The sequence goes on from HG995368.1 coordinate 20,440,322, forward strand.
TCAGTGAGAAAGTTAAAAACTTAGGAATATTGATTGATAAGAACTTCTCTTGGACTGCCCAGTTTTAGGAAGTCAGCTGCAAGCTATATGCATCCGCTGCAGCTTTGAAGAGATTGCGTAATTTTCTACCGACTGCCACCAAGATTGCGCTTGCACAAACGCTTCTTCTACCCATCCTTGGCTATGCTGATACTAGCTATCTTGACCTTACCCAAGACCAACTTGATAAACTTGAGCGGCTTCAAAATTTTTGTATAAGGTTCATATTCGGTTTGCGCAAATTTGACCATGTTTCCGAATTTCGCGTGAAGCTCAAGTGGTTACCAATTCGCCTTCGCCGGAATGCTCATATTCTTTCCCTTTTGTATACTGTCCTCTTTTCCCCTTCCACCCCTCTCTATCTCAAGGAACGTTTCCAGTTTCTTGGCGACTCCCACACGAAATTTTTAAGGTCATCAGATAACTTGAAGCTTAAAATGCCTATGCATTCCACAACGTTCGTCGACAAATCCTTGAGGCCTCTGCCTCGAATTTTGCGGGCAGCGGGGCGGCGGCGGCGGCGGCGCGGCAGCGGGGCGGGCAACCTATACCTGTTCTCCAAACCAGCGGGCATATCGCGCGGCACTATAGCGGTGTAGTGTTGTGTTCGTAGTTGTGTTGTCGAGATAGTTGTTTTTATTCGCGAACGAAATGTCTGAAAAACGGCGTCAACATCTTTTTGATTCAAATTTATTCTTAACGCTCGATTTATTGTGGCCAAAAGAAGAAGTGGATCCCTACTATAGGGCAAGGAAAATAATTTTTTTTTTTTTTTTATTTGTGATGGGTTTGCTCTTGACTTTAGTCTATGCCAGAGGCGACAGAAACAAAGTCGACGATGGAGCGAGCTTACCCAGAAGAAGCCTGTTCACTCTCACTTTGAAGAGATTAGGGTTATATGCGTTCGGAAACACAGACGCAGGCAGAGAGTTCCATTCCTTTGCTGTGCGCATTATAAAAGAAGTTTGGAAACGCTTAGTGCGAGTTGGTGGGATAGCCACCAGGAAGGGATGGTAACCTGAAGTGCGCCTAGATGACCGATAATAGAAGGGGGCCGGTGGAATGAGGTCGTGGAGTTCCTGAGCACACTCTCCGAAGTACAATCTATAGAAGACCGACAAGCAGGCAACCTTGCGACGATGGGCCAAACTGTGAAGCTTGGCATCCACCAGATTTACGTCGCCAATGAGCCTCTTAGCTCTGCGTTCCACCGAGTCAAGCGCGGCAAGTTGGTATTTAGCCGAGCCATCCCAAAGGTGGCTACAATACTCCATGCAGGATCGGACCTGCGCTTTATAAAGGGTCAAAAGCTGTCCAGGCGTAAAGTATCGCTTCACCTTATTTAGGATGCCCAGTTTCTTGGCCGCAGTCTGGGCTTTGTACTCGATGGTGGCGCCGAAGTTGAGGTTAGATGTCAACTCCATGCCTAGGAGCTCGAGCCGATCAGTTACAGGAACCGATGTACCCCGAAAAGTAGGAGTCAGGTCGAAACGACTCCTTTTTGCGGTAAAAAGACACGCTTGTGTTTTGGTGGCGTTAAAAGTGACCAGATTATCATCACCCCACTGGGAGACAAGGCTTAACGTCAACTCTGTCCGCTCTACCAAGGCCTCTCTCAAGGAACGAACTGCGGCCCCGTTGGTTTTTGCGCTGGACAAGTATCTCTCTGAAACAGTACTGTCGTCCGCGTACCCAACAATACCAGTCTGTAGTAGGTCATTGATGTGCAGCAGGAAAAGAGTTGCAGAGAGAACAGACCCCTGAGGAACTCCGGCATCAATAGCCATAAGGTCAGAGGAGCAGCCGTCAACGACTACTCTGATCGACCGTTCACTAAGGAAGTCTGATATCCAGCTACAAAAATCAGCTGGGATGCCATAAGCAGGAAGCTTGCTGAGCAGACCAGCGTGCCAGACCCTGTCGAAAGCCTTCGAGATATCAAGCGATACAGCAAGTGCTTCGCCATGTTTCTCGATGGCTTCGCCCCAGCGGTGCGTGACATACACAAGAAGATCACCAGTTGACCGTCCCCGGCGAAAGCCATATTGACGGTCACTGAGGAGATCATTGTCTTCGAGGTAGGTCAGCAACTTACTGTTCAGTACCCTTTCCATAACTTTGCATAGAATGGAGGTAATGGCGATCGGACGGTAATGGGCAGGGTCAGCACGGTCGCCCTTTTTGGGCACTGGTTGTACATTAGCAAGCTTCCAGGATTTTGGTACCGTGCCTTTTTTAAGAGAGAGGCGGAACAAACGTGTCAACACAGGAGACAGTTCAGGCGCACACTGCCTCAACACTCTCGCCGGAATGCCGTCAGGCCCGCTGGCCTTATTCACGTCTAGACTGCACAATACTCTTCGGACCTCTCTAATGTGAACTGCGATCTCCGGCATCGTGGAGTCACAATGAGGTACTGTAGGTGGTTGCTTGGAGCCAGCGTGCAGACGTGAATTGCTTGCAAAGAGAGATGCAAATAAATTTGCTTTCTCTCTTGCGGAGTGGGCCAGCGACCCATCAGGTTTCAGCATTGGAGGTAAAGTGGGACGACAGAAATTCGCTTCGGCCGCCTTAGACAGGGACCAAAACTGTTTACTACCCGGAGGGTGCGATGCCAGCTTGGCCCCAATACGTCTGACATGGCCAAAACGTGCCTCACGTAAAACCCGCTTGCAGGACTTAGCGGCAGTGTTAAAGGCTCTCTTCTTCGCGCGAACCCTACGAGCTCCAACTTTACGGTCGCGGGCCTTGACCCAGGCTTGGTAGGCAGACTCTTTTCGGGCCTCAGCGTGGGCGCACTCTGCATTATACCAAGGCCGGGATTTATGGCCGAGTGGGATGTCGGAGAATGGAATAAAATACTCCATTCCCTGCCGAATAACGTCCGCAACCTCGTCTGCACAGCACGAGGGGTCACCCGAAGAGAAGCACACATACCGCCATGGATAAGACGCAAAAAAGTGCCGCATCTCATCCCAGTCCGCTGACTCGTATCGCCACACTCGTCTCGTGCCTCTAGGACTCTCATCTGGTGGAGAGCAGGTCGATACGGTTTTCACCAGACAGTGGTCGGACGTTCCCAGCGGGGCTGAGACCGACACTGAATTATTGTCCGGATCAGATGCCAGCAGAAGGTCCAAACAATTGGGTGTATGGCCGTCAACATCCGGTACCCGCGTTGCCACATTCACCATCTGGGTTAGATCTAACGTAATAGCAAACTTGCGCGCCTCTAACCCAGCATGGTCAGTTTTCTGGTACGGGAACAACCATTCTTTATGATGGGCATTGAAGTCCCCCAGAAAAACGAGCTTCGCTGTTGGGTACCGTTGCTGGGCGACGTCAGTCGTCTCCACGAGGAAATTAAAGAGCGCTGTTGTCTCCTCGTCACCGCTGTGCGATCGGTAAACGCCGATGTAGAGAAATTTCTCCACGCCAGAGTCCACAAGTAGCCATATGGCAGAAAAACCCGAGTGCTCAAAGTAACGGAGACGACGACAACAAATGTCATCGCGGACGTACACACAGACCCCAGCTTGCTTCTTGAACTTGTGTTCAAGAGAGTAACCCGGGTAGTTGAGGTACGCCACGTCCGACGGGGTTGTTATCTTCGTCTCCGTTAGGAAAAACAGGTGCGGCTTCTCGGTCTCAAGGTGGTGATGGACCGGATCGAGATTGGAGTGCAACCCCCTGATGTTAGTGAGGTGCACTTTTAGTGGGAGGAAGTGCAGCCGTTGTTTAACCTTATCTTTCTTTTTTGCTTTAGACATTTTGAGTGGAGTTGTTGGGGAGCTACCCATTGCTCACCGTCCGCAAGCCCGCGCCTACGGTGGCCGGAAATCCGCCCGGGATTCCCGACGCCCTGGGCGTCTCCTACGGCGGCTAGGGGCGAGAGGGCGCGAAACTTGCCTTTCCCTCAACCGTCCCGCCTCCTCCTTCGCGAGCATTGGAATGCTATGGAAACTGTAGTGTCTATCTGAAAGACATTAAATAACACAAAAGGCAACATTATTCAGGGAAAATACAATATCGGGTAAGTCCAGTCGCAGTTCTACCCAAATTAGAGGAAACATCTACAACAACGATTTAAAACATCTATCTTACATATTAAAAAGTGAAATAGTGGAAAGTGACAGTGCAGTGAAAACAAATAGTGTTAGTTTAGTAACTATAATACTCTATGTAATCTTAGCTATAGTATGTCTTAATATAGTACTTTGGAGAAAATTGTCTTGTATCGGAATCATCGGAATCCAAATATTACCGATAATTTCGCACTTGGTGAGGGAGGAGTTATGGAACCACAGCCCTTACAGATATTGCGTGTGCGTGACTTTTGCCCAGTACGATCTGTGTGGTCGCTTTTTTTTTGTGGATGGGAAATCATCAAATAACTTCTCCCGACTGACTAAAACCCACCCGTATTCCTTCCTGTTGCCTGTGTTGCGGGTGCCTCGGTGACCCATAAGTACCTTCCCGCGACCCCGGCAGGCATCGGCCCTAGTGGACCCCTACCTATGTGCTGACGAGATCTCTTTGAGGCGCGCGTGGAATACAACGCGCCGTCGACCCGGGCCTGGTCCTTACCGGACGGTGAGCTACCCACTGCTCACCGTCCGCAAGCCCGCGCCTACGGTGGCCGGAAATCCGCCCGGGATTCCCGACGCCCTGGGCGTCTCCTACGGCGGCTAGGGGCGAGAGGGCGCGAAACTTGCCTTTCCCTCAACCGTCCCGCCTCCTCCTTCGCGAGCATTACTGCTTCGCAGAAGGAAGTGACGTCTGCCCATGCCCTCTCGCTCCGTACCATGGCCTGAACCAGGGCCGGACGCGAGAGGTCTCTGCCGCCGATCGCCTCCACGAGGACACGGCGGTGCTCTGCCCAAGCCGGGCAGACCTCCACCGTGTCCTCCCGGCGATCCACACAGTGGTGACACCCGGACGTTTCCTCCCGCCTTATCCGACACAGGAACCTCCCGAAACTGCCGTTTCCGGTGAGGACCTGCGTCAAGCGGATGGTGAGGACGCCGTGGCGCCTCTCTAGCCACTCCTCAAAGAGGGGACTTATCGCCGCAATCGTGGCGTGCCCAGCACTGGGTTGCGACAACCGTACTTTCCATGACGCCATGAGATCCCGCCGGAGCTCCGTCCGCTGTGCCGCGATTTCTCGTGGCAGCGGACTTACGCCCCGGCGTTTCGCCTCCTCGCGCCACTCCCATACGTGCGCGAGGACTTTTGCCTCCAGATCCCATGGCGGCAATCCGGCAAGGAGGCTCGCTGCCTCACAGGAGACCGTGCGGTATCCCCAGACCATCCGGATGGCCATGACCCTTTGGGCCGCGCTCAACCGGCGGGCTAGCCGCAGCGCCAGAGAGCGCGCCCATACAGGAGCCCCGTAGAGGGCCATGGACCGCACGACCCCCGCGTTGAGCCTCCGGCAGGAGGCGTTTGGACCCCCTAGATTGGGCAGGAGCCGCTTCAATGCAGCGCCCGCCCGCTCCAGTTTGGGAGCCAAACGTCGGAAATGCTTAACGAAGTTCCACCGGCTGTCGAGGACGAGTCCCAGGTACTTCATCGTCGACTCGACGCCGATGGAAACCCCTCCTATCGTTATTTGGGACCTACCCGTTGTTTTTTTCCTATTCCGTCTGCCAAAGTGACTCTTACTGTTTCTTCGTAAAACTTGTGACCTTTGCTCTTCAACTGTTTACACAGCTGATATGATGCGATGCTGGTTTTTGCACAAGTATCGACGTATGCTGTCCCCTTAATGCCATCTATCTCAATAAATACTATAGGCCTGTTTCTTATATCCGATTGGACATTAACCGGGCAAAAGCCTAAGTTAGCCGATTGTAGTGAGCGTTGTTTATTTGCGCAGCATGTTGGTCAGCTACTGCGAACTACGCCGGGTGTACCATAGCCGCAACATGACACTCTGAGTGCGGATGAAGGAGCCTGGGACGTATTGGTAGGAGCTAGAGTTTTAGGTTGGACCTCAGAAACCTTATTTGACCCAGTTGCTTCTAATTCCTGCTGCTTCTTTTTCAGCTTCCTACACAGTTCTGTAGCATGGCCTAAGAAATGACAGAACCCGCACTTTACCTTTATTTTCGAGTTCGGTTTCGGCTTAGCTTCTTTGCGTTCGTCACCGTCGTTCGATCTGTCAATCCACATCTGTTCGACGCCCCGAGCAGCTTCTAATAACTCGTCGTAACTTTTAATGGAGTTGCGCGGAATCTTGTCACGTATTCGGTGTTTCTGCTGACCGTATACCATGTGAAGTTGATGGGATTCGGGTATTTCGGGTTTCGGAAGTTGCGCAAAGAGCATCCTCTTATGTGCCACGAAGCTTTCAGTGGACGTGCGGAAGTCTTGCTTTTCCATGACTATTTCTTGGTATATCACATAGGCAGGCTTCTTTGGGGCAAAAGCATGACGTAGACGCTTTTTAAAATCTACCCATGTGGAGACATGATTTTTTACTCCCTGCCACCACACTGCAGCTTCCCCTAAGAGGAGTAGTGGTAATCCAGTGAGTGCTTCTGTATCACTAACGTTTTCTATCTGTTTGAAAACTGTCACCGCTGCCAAAAATGCCTCGGTCACTTCGGAGTCCTTGGTCCCGTCAAATTCAGCTTTGCAGGAGGTGAAAGAGCCGTGTCATCCTAGTGAAAATTTAGACAGCAGCGCCTCGAACTGAGCGTCAGTCATGCTCACCGACATCTCTGCTTTCCTCCTTTTAGTACTTGTTGTCGTGATTCGTCCGGAACGTGTGACGTACTTTGGTTTGACTTCGTGCCCACTGTTGGTCGCCAGATTGTAGGATGTCTTGTCGATGATGTCCCGCAAATGAAGAAAACACTTTGAAGATTTTCAGGTGTTTAATTTCAGCAGCTAATCACAGTTTTTCTTTAGAAGGTACGTTATGAATTTAAAATAGGCACAGTCCCACACGCCCGTCAGCTTAGACGAAGGCGGGGGATGTAGTCCTCTAATCCAAAAAGGTATATATATTCCCTAGGGATCTTCACTAGATACGAAACTATCAGGGGTGTTCTACGTGACCTTTCCAAGTAGGACGAGGATCCGCGGATGCACCTTGCTGCTAGTTGGGATTAGCTTAAATAATAAATAATAACAATAATAACAATATTCTGTCGAGGGTCATTAGATCGCAGAGAATCTTGACACCGCGATTCAGAAACGAACACAAAATGCACACCGCCATCTATTAGCGGTTAGCGGAACTTTTAAAGTAAACAAGGTCGATGGACCGCTGATACGATATATCCGTTATGCCTCCAGTTTATGACATGGTGTGTAAATAATAAATGTTATGTATAAACGTTCGTTACAAGCATTGTTTTTTTTTAATTACATTTTCCGAAACAAAATGACAAACTTGTTCAAAGGCCTTCCCATGAACATTTCGGGAGTTGTGCCATTCTGTTTTTTCGTTCTGGACCTGCAACTTGAGTGCATTTCGACAATTCGATCGACAAAATTTATGATAAAAAACGATCCCAGCTTCTGAATATTGTGCCGCAATTTTATCAAGCAAATCTATGTAACCTATTTCGCTCACGTTACGTTGTGCTCTCATCAGTTCCATACGTCTGTAGCTGTTGCTCGCGGCCTTGATATTTTTTCCGAGTTTTGTTACAAAAAATGCACACGTGTTCCGTGGATTTTTGAGCGTCCTCAGCTCCAGATATATCCGGCGTCGTTGCTCTCTCGCTTTCAGCTCCATGTCGGTCATGTCCAACATAAAGCGTATTATCTCCAAAACCACTGTAGCTGTACCGTAATAAAAATTCATGTGTATAGCTGAAACTATACAGCATCTTTACGTGTTAAAACTACATTACACCTTCATAGTCGAAAGTACTGTAAAAAAATGTTAAACTTGAAATTATGTGTTGAATTTCTGTAAAATATTTGTTCTTACTGAATTTTTGTACAGTATACAGGGTGGAATTTTGTAATGCCACCTGGAGGGAAAGTACTCTTAATACTGCAGATAGAAAGTTTTACTCAAAGGAAACATTCCTTTATTTTTGAATAGAAAGCAAACTGCATTCAAAGAACTGGCTAAAATCTGAAAAAAATATTCCCTTTACTTTTATTGCATCGATCGTTAGGGTCAATTATAAGGATGAAATCTCTCTAACAAACATAAATTAAATGAAAGGAAAACCAGGAAATATTAAATTAATTTAATTACTTACAAAAAATGGTAAACTAACTAATTAGTTGCTCGAAATGGGCTCCATTCTCTTGGATACACAAATTTATTCTTTTAACGAATTCATTTCTAGTAACCTTTAATAAAGTGTTGTGGTGAATATTATAAATCGTATTCTGAACATCAACTCTCAACTCGTTGTCATTCGCATAAGATTTCATGTAAATTTGATTTTTTACATATCCCCACAAAAAAAATATCTAATGGGGTGAGATCTGGCGATCTCGCAGGCCATCTGATTGTGCCGTTTGTACCAATCCAGGTATTAAAATGGTTATTAATGTAGGCAGTAGTGATTCTGCTGTTATGTGCTGGAGCACCATCTTGCTGTAGAATTATTTGGTTTCGCTCTTCCTCGGGGAAACCATTTAACTCGTTTCTTAAGAGATCCAGTATTTCAATATACTTGACAGTGTTTAAATGACCTTCGTACACGTGGACTAACACTACATTATTTCTCATAATTCCGCACCAAACGTTGAAAGAAAATCTTACTTGATTGTTAGTTTCATGAACACGAAAAGGATTCACTCGAGACCAATAATGGTTATTGCGGCGATTGTACATGCCATTATTGCTGAAGTTGGTTTCGTCAGACCATACAATGCTACTCAAAAAATTAGGGTTTCGGTCAATTTCTGCAAGCATGTTTTCACAAAATTGTAATCGTCTGTCACGATCCCCAATATGCAATTTTTGCACCAACTGACCTTCACGATAGCATTTATACTTATACTTTTTCAGCACTTTAAGTACGCGAGTGTGGGTTGTTCCTAATTCATCGGCAGCATCTCTACTTGAAGCCTTTGGAAATGATTCAAAGTATGTTAAAACATCTAGTTCAAAATCGAAATAGTTTTGCTGAATAGTTTGCCGTCTCTTCTTGAAACCACCCGTATTCTTTAAATTTTCTACCATTCTTTTCAATACGAACCGAGTTGGTGCCTGTCGGTCTTGATATCTCTCTCCATACCACCGCAGAGCTAGATTCACGTTTTTGTTATTTAAAAAATAAGCTTCCATTAAATCAAACTGTTCTTGATAAGCCATTTTCACCATGTGACAAAATGTGAAATGAGTTGTAAAAACAATCAAATGTGAATAACAACTATGACAATCTAATTTTCAAATTTTAATCTAACATTCCATATTTAAATTACCTCATACACGCAGCTACGAGTATGTCGCAAAGGAGTCTGCATTACAAAAGATGGATGTTAGTTAAAGAGCTTTAACTTGACTCATTGAATTTGTAACTTCAGATTTCCTGGTTTTCCTTTCATTTAATTTATCATGTTTGTTAGAGAGATTTCATCCTTATAATTGACCCTAACGATCGATGCAATAAAAGTACGGGGTATAATTTTTTCAGATTTTAGCCGGTTCGATTCCCGGGTGTGTGAGAAGAGAATTTTCGAAAATCTTTGAATGCAGTTTGCTTTTTATTCAAAAATAAAGGAATGTTTCCTTTGAGTAAAATTTTCTATCTGCAGTATTAAGAGTACTTTCCCTCCAGGTGGCATTACAAAATTCCACCCTGTATATATAAGCTTTTTTTTGATACCCATATGTCCTTACTTGGTTTGTTCAGAGTAGCACAGTAAACCAAAACAAACACCCCTTTCCTTCAGCAATTTGATGACGCCGGCGATGACGTAATTACGGCAAGATGGCCGACATAAGGGCTCTCACAGCTGGTTTTCATGGAGAGGATTTAATTTATTTGAAATGATTATTTTGTGATTTTAATTGAAATGTTAATCAATCATTAAATGTATTAATTATATATATTTTACAACAATGGTAGGTATTCAAAATAATGGTCAAGTACTAAAATTTCAATATAATTATGTCCAGATGGGAAAACCAGAGTTTTGGGTTTTGTTTGTTTGTTTTTTTTGTGTTTTAAGTTTACTTGGGTTTTGTTAGTGTGATGTTAAGAGGCGGGCCTAAGCACGTGTGTTTTAAGTATAATTGAGTTTTGTTAGTGTCATGTTAAGAGGCGGGCCTAAGCACGTGTGTTTTAAGTATAATTGGATTTTGTTAGTGTGATGTTAAGAGGCGGGCCTAGGCACGTGTGTTTTAGGTGTAATTGGGTTTTGTTAGTGTGATGTTAAGAGGCGGGCCTAAGCACGTGTGTTTTAAGTATAATTGGGTTTTGTAAGTGTGATGTTAGGAGGCGGGCCTAGGCACGTGTGTTTTAAGTGTAATTGGGTTTTGTTCGTGTGATGTAGAATAAATTAAAACAAGATATCCATGATATTCAAGTACAAGTTATTTAATTCATAACAAAAATAAACAACAAACAATTATAAAGTTATATTACAACAAAGCAGGTGTTCAAAGTAAGTTCTATTTTACAACAATGCAGGTGTTCAAAGTAAGTTTTATTTTACAACAATGCAGGTGTTCAAAGTAAGTTATTTTACAACAATGCAGGTGTTCAAAGTAAGTTACTTTACAACAATGCAGGTGTTCAAAGTTATTTTACAACAATGCAGGTGTTCAAAGTTATTTTACAACAATGTAGGTATTCAAAGTTATTTTATAACAATGTAGGTATTCGTTACCTTCTACCCGAGGAACAGGCGTACTTAGGGTGTAATGGGCTTGTGACCATGCCTAATTTCTCGAGGGTAATTTTCTAACACAAAGCAAGTACAACAATGCAGGTGTTCAAAGTAAGTTCTATTTTACAACAATGCAGGTGTTCAAGGTAAGTTTATTTTACAACAATGCAGGTGTTCAAAGTAAATTATTTTACAACAATGCAGGTGTTCAAAGTAAGTTATTTTAACAATGTAGGTATTCAAAGTTATTGTACAACAATGCAGGTGTTCAAAGTTATGTTACAACAATGCAGGTGTTCAAAGTTATTTTATAACAATGCAGGTGTTCAAAGTTATTTTACAACAATGCAGGTGTTCAAAGTTATTTTACAACAATGCAGGTGTTCAAAGTAAGTTATTTTAACAATGTAGGTATTCAAAGTTATTTTACAACAATGCAGGTGTTCAAAGTTATTTTACAACAATGCAGGTGTTCAAAGTTATTTTATAACAATGCAGGTGTTCAAAGTTATTTTACAACAATGCAGGTGTTCAAAGTTATTTTACAACAATGCAGGTGTTCAAAGTTATTTTACAACAATGCAGGTGTTCAAAGTTATTTTACAACAATGCAGGTGTTCAAATTAAGTTATTTTACAACAATGCAGGTATTCAAAGTAAGTTATTTTACAACAATGCAGGTGTTCAAAGTAAGTTATTTTACCACAATGTAGTTATTCAAAGTAAGTTATTTTACCACAATGTAGGTATTCAAAAGACGAAGTCGGTTTGTCTCGTTATCGTCAAGTCTGTCTACGGCCTCGTCATCGTCAAGTCTGTCAATGATCTCGTCCTCGACTGGTCTATCATACCTCAAAAGCGTAAGGTAGGATGCCCTCAAGCTAGGTGGAGCGGCGATCTTCGCACGGTGGCTGGTAGCAGCTGGATGAGATTTGCCGAGAATCAACTCAATCAAACATAAACGGTCCATTTAGAGCCGGTACGAATTGGAAAGTGGTTGTGCTCTAAAGTCTAGTGCTGGTGTTGTTCTGTAACAAACAAGAAAAGATGTAGCCGACATTAAACATGGTAAATTACTAAAGACGACACAGTCAAAAAACCATCTTACCAGGAGAACGGTACAGCCCAGCTTCGGTTGGTCCTGCGGGGCGGTGATCGGTTTCCGCTCTCCAGTGCAGCTCTCTGGAATGGTATAGTCAGGTCTGTCATCGTTAACGTCTCCTCGTCCTCGTCCTTGACTGGTCTGTCAGTCGGTCGGTCCGTGGATGCCTAAGGCTTGTGGTAGGCCTTAAAACATCCGTCAACGCAAAGATTTACGTCGCACTCCTCACATTTCCAAATCGTCCGGGTCCGTTTGGGGCAAAGGACACAAACGGTCCATTTAGATCCGGTACGAATTGGAACGTGGTTGTGCTCTAAAGTCGGTCTGGCCTGTGTCCTGTTCCTAACTTTACGTTTACCACTGTCTGTCTGGGGGTGCTTGAACTGATACGTCCCGCTGTCAAGTCAAGGTGTCGATGTCTCGCAAGTAAGCCTTCCGCCAACACAGTACGGAACTGACGATGTGATATATTCCGGTGGACACTGGAATATATCACAAAGCAGTTAAAAACTGCCGTACTGTACAATCGGCGGAAGACTTTCTTGTACCAAACGATATTCCTCACACGTTCCACGGACTGAGCTGCCAAGAACTGGTCCTTCCTGTCAACTCCTCCCATGCTCTTGTTGTAGTCGAGGACTATCTTTGGTTTGTATGTCAGTCTGTTATACTTGTCCTGTGTCCCGATTTGAAGGTTATGGTATGTAGAGATCATACTAACTATGTTAGCATCTCGCTATACCAACACCGCCAAATCGGAACGATACGTAGCCACTACTTCTCCTTGTTGAAGGTCAGTCTTTGTCATAGTCTTGACTGAATCAGGAACGAATTCCCGGTTCAGTCGTAAAGTCCCGTAACAGTCAGTCTTGCTTTTTTTCAGACTACGCAATAATAATGGACTATTATAAAAATTGTCCATTATTAAAGTGTGTCCACGGTGAAGTAGCGGCTCGATCAAGTCGTATACGATCTTGGCGGTAGCGTTGGTGGGACGGTCACCTCTATCGCCAGTCGTAGGTCGGCCAGTCTGTGCGTCATTGTCATCGTCACCTACCACGTCATCGTCAGGTTGTCTGTCGGTACTGTCCGTAGCGGTTGGCGGAGTGGGAGTTTTTCCTGTGTATACAAAAAACTTCCAGAGATAGCCACTTGATGACTCGCACAACTCGTAAGTTTTCACCCCGACTTGTGCAGCCTTCGTCGAAATCTTCTGAGCAAATGACAACCGCCCGTGCCATTTGAGAAGAGATTCGTCAATAGCTATCTCTTGAGAGGGCATGTATAAACTGGAAAACTTGTCATTTAAATAGTCAAGCACCGGTCTGATTTTGTTTAGTCGCGTCGTGTCAGTCACAGTGTCATTGTCGACGAAATGAAGAAAGGTTTTCAGCAGTACAAACCTGTTGTAGAAAAAAAAATCTTTTGTACCAGTTATTTATACTTACCAATTTCAGAGAGCCCAACACCAAGCGACGAGGCGGCAGAAGCACCCACAACCACTTCTGCACCAAGTTCTGGAGAAAGAAAATCAGATTTAAAAACAACAAAAAACCAATCATCAAGACCAATCATCTGACTCTGATGAAGAGCTTCTCTGCGAAGGTAAAAAAGTATTGACCATTCGGACTCTGTCGAGCTTCTTAAGGCGCGCCCTTTCTTGATGGGCCTCAATAAGCCCATCGGCACGCTCAGAGCGCTCGACAGCCTGCTCGGGGAGCTGTATGGGGAATTAGGTTCAGTATCGGCCTCATCCGTACCTAGTTCCTCGCCACTGTCCCCGCCACAGGGTGGTGTGGGTGCGTCTGCGGGTGCGGGTGCGCCTGCGGCGTCTGCTTTATTGACTGTAAAAACAAATATTTATTACAAACTCATTCTTAGTCTTTTTGTCGTTTTGGCGGCTTATTAACTTACCAAATTCAATGTCTGCGTCGAAAAAATCTGTAACAAACAAGATAAGCTGTAGCCGACATTCAACATGGTAAATTGCTAAAATACGACAGTCAAAAAACCATCTTACGAAGAGAACGGGACAGGCCGGACGACGAAGCTACAGCTCCGTCGTCGGCCGGTCCTGCAGACTAGTGTTGATCTGTAACAAACAAGACAAGCTGTAGCCGAGATTCAACATGGTAAATTGCTAAAATACGACTGTCAAAAAAACATCTTACGAAGAGAACGGGACAGGCCGGACGACGAAGCTACAGCTACGTCGTCGGCCGGTTCTGCAGACTTGTGTTGATCTGTAACAAACAAGACAAGCTGTAGCCGAGATTCAACATGGTAAATTGCTAAAATACGACAGTCAAAAAACCATCTTACGAAGAGAACGGGATAGGCCGGACGTAGAAGCAGGATAGGACGTACAGCTGGTCCTGGTAACGGTGGTAACGGTGGTGACGGTAGTGACGGTGGTGACAGTGGGGCGTAAATGCAGACCTGACGTTCTGGCGAGGCTTTTCTGCAAAATAAAAAAAAAGCACACTAGAGTCCAAATAATTCATAATTAAATAAAAGTAGCAGTAAAAAAATAACTTCAACAAAATAAATACCGTGTTTGGCGTTTGCGCGGTGGGGCGCCCGGCAGGAGCATCCGCTCAAGATGAGCACCTCTCTTGCGGTCGACTAGCTCCTGCCGGACAGACGCTGGCAGCGCCGCCAGGCGGCGCTGCGTCACCTGCCTCTTTTTCCAGAACGTCGCTGCCAAAAAAAAACATAGCATCACGCCTTGTTTCCCCGAAAGGTTGGGCAAAGGTGTACCTGTAGTACACCCACATTTCGTGAAGCCAGGACCTAATTGAACTCGACCCGGGAATCGAACCCAGGACCGATTATCTATAATAATATACTATACATAATACGCACACCTGTATGCCACGTCCACGCCCCCGTCCCTCGGCACGTTCGTTTTCATTTTCATTTTGAGACCTAGAAATAGACCCAGTTAAACAACAATCCATTGTTTATTGAGTAATCTTCATATGGTTGTCCCTTCAAGATTTCCATGATGGCCCTCAGACCTTCATCTTGTTGTTGACAGTGTCTCACATTGTCATGTAAATCTGAAAAGACAGCAGCTACACAAAGGGTTCTACTCAATGCATCCACATAGCGCATTTTACTCCCTTTACGGTGTTCCACCTCAAAGTCATAATCTTGCAATAAGATAATCCATCTAGCTACTCTGGTCGACATGGCTAGATCTCGTTTCTTCAAGGTTAACTTAAACGCCTTGCAATCTGTTACTAGCTTGAACCTGATCCCATACAAGTAGTGCCGGAACTTCTTCACACTTTCAATAATTGCTAAAGCTTCCAGCTCTTAACTTGTATACTTGCTTTCAGCTTCAGTCGTCTTGCGGCTCATGTAGTGAATGGGATGCAGTTGGCCGTCTTCTGGTTGATATTGTAACAAAATTGCACCATAAGCAGCACTGGACGCATCCGTGTGAAGTTCTGTCCTCAACTGCGGATTAAATATCATCAGCACAGGACTTGATGCTAGTGCTTTCTTCAATGTGTTGAAACTCATTCGTTGTTCATTAAGAAACTGGTAATCTTCGTTCTTTTTTAACAGGTCTGTTAATGGCTTGGCTATCATAACAAAGTTCTCAATAAACTTTCTAAAATATGAGCATAACCCAATAAAACTGTGCAAGGTCTTCATGTTTCTGGGTTCTGGATAACGCATCACTGCTTCAGTCTTCCCTGGTGATTGACTCTTTGACTCGTTGACTCTTTTCCAATTGATATCAAGGCCGTATTCCGACGACATCTTTAGCACCTCAGCTAATCGATCCACAGCTTGTGCCTCGCCTTCAGCTAAAATTAATTAGTCGTCAATGAATATGATCACCTTTCCCTCATTAATCAAATCCTGAAATATACACGTTATGAATCTTGTAAATACCTTTGGACAGATAGCTATACCAAATGGAGCTCTTAAAAATTCATACTGACCCGTCATGGTCACAAACGAGGTATATTTTATTGATTTTTCATGAACACGCAAATGAAAATAGCCATTTTTCAAATCAAGAGCGCTAAATATCTTAGCCTTCTGACATCTGTCAATGTGATCAGCTATAATCGGCAATGGATATTGATCCTTAATCATCTTCTAGTTCACTTTCCTATAGTCCACACATACACGCAGCGTACCATCCTTCTTGCGTACCAACACTAATGGGCTAGAAAATTCAGAATTACTTACACGGATTATGCCATTCTTCAACCACTGTGTGATCTGGATGTCTACTTCCTGTTGCTCCCTCAGAGCCAGATGTCTGGGCCGCAGTGCCACTGGTGTATCATCCCTCAGATGAATCTGCAGCTGTATAGGCGCCTCCTTTATTCTCACAGGTTTGTATGACGTCACCATATTGCTTACCTGCTTCTGGATGTCTCGACCAACTTCGCATCCTACAACATCAAGATTAGACACAAAACATGTAACATTCCTAAACCACTCATCATTTATGGGCATCAGACATACATTGCCATGTCCCATAACCATCACTGTCTGTTGTAAAAATTGTTGCCCCATTATTATGGCATATGGCATAACTGGACTAGGAACTATATGGAAACTAACACTTTTATACAACTTGTTATCAACCAAAACATTCGTAATATACAGTCCAAGGGAATGCACTCGACTAGCTAGTCCATTAAGAATCACAGATGTTCTTCCGCACTCAGGCGAGCCTAACTTCTTGTAAAACTCGACCGACATCAAATTCACCTGGCTGCCTGTGTCGATTAACGCGTTCACTGATTCCCACTGTATTCCATTATAAACATTCACTGCCTTCAATGGCTTTTTCAAAGCAATTTGTTGATATCGCGGCGCATTGGCATCTTTAATGTTTACATTTTGGGTGACATTGACATTAGCTGTTAATGTCAAACACTCGTTCTTGTCATTTCCGGAGCTGCCATCTTGATTATCGGTGTTGCCTTTCTCTGGGGCGCGTTCCAGTTCACACTCGCAGCACTCACAGCAGTATGTCGCCTGTCTCTTTCGCTCACGCTGATGCTTCGTACTCGACCGAGAGTTGGAGCTGGAATGTCGCTGTCCATGGTGGCCAACTTCACGCTTCTTATCTTCGTCCAATATGGCGGAATTGCTGCTCGCTGAGCTCGCTTCGCCACGACACTTCGACGCAATATGCCCGAACGAATTGCAGTTGAAACACTTCAGCCCCTTATCTTTGTGAGGACACTCCGTCGCTATATGTTTTCCTTCACCACAATTAAAACACTTTCTATGCTTTAACGCACATGCACTGCCACTATCCACTGACCGCTTGCTTTCCTTTCGATTGCTATCATTATTCACTCTGTGTACGTGCGAACCATTCTTTGTTTTCTCACGTATTCGCTCGTAAATCTTTAATTTCTCCTTAAAATCTGAGTAGGTCATCGCACCATACAGCACCGCTTTATTGGGTTCATAATCTTGAATCCCATCTATAATATATTTTATCGCCACATAGTCTGCCATCTTGCCGCGCTTACCCAGTTCCTTCATTGTCAACATATAATCTAGACAAGACTCACTATTTTTCTTCTTATGTGCGCTCATCATTTCATGCACAGCCTTCACGTCAAGGGTGTCAGAGAATTCCTTGGTCAACGCTGCCTTTAGCTCTTCCCAGCTTTTGTGAGGTTTTTCAGATCTCAACCATAGGGCTGCGGTTCCCACCAACGATCGCCTAGCCACTATGAGTGTTTGCAGCGGTGTCCACTGAAAGATTTCTGCATTATCATCTAAATCTTGAGACCATTTGGTTACTGCATATGTTTTATCCTGCCCGCTGAACGTCGATACAAGGCCTTCCACGTTCCAAGCAGCTTGCTCGCGGCCCTTATCTTGCTTTGCAGATGCGGTCGCCACGCGCTCGTCATCGTCGTCGTAGTCTGGTTGGCGGCTGTTACGGCGATTATGTCCGCCCATCTCGTCGTTTCGTCGTTAGGATATAGCACGTCGTTTCTCGTCGTAACAGCGTAGCGGGACAGACCCAGCCACACCACGTCGTCAATCCAGTTTTTTCCCTCGCCCCGTCGTAGTTTCGAAATAGCCCGTCGTATAGCCTTTTCGAAAAATATTGAGCATCCCGGACGTGCCCCCAACTTGTAGTTCTTTTGGTGCTCAATGGGCTGAAAATTAAACACTGATTCCACAGAAATAACTGGAGTTTTATTCTCTTCGTCTTACAATGCTTAATCGTACCATCTTAATGTAACCCGTCTTCCATCCGTCCACAGATTATCTATCCCTTTTTTATTTGAACCATAGACTAAACTATAGATAAACTAACTTACTAAAACTATCGATTCACAATGTTTGAATGACAAACTATTCATTCCCACATATATTTAAATTTTTTAATAGGTATATATATGTATCGTCGGCTTATTGCAAGAAGTCATTATGTGACATATTCACTATTCTGAGATAAACGGTATTTTAGTTCGATTTAGTTAGTGGTTAAGTTGATTTGCCCATATAATCCTAAATATAATTACGGTGACGAAAAATTTAATGTTTCCGATTAGCCTAATATGCATATTAATAAAAACAAGTGAGGGTCGCTAACCCTACAAAGTTATTTATTTTTTAAAAACACAAAATAAAAGTTAATGACTTCTGGCTACTGTAGGTATGTTCGGTATGTGAATTAATTATTTCTTAAATTGTAATAAAACAACGAAAATATAATCAAATGTTTATTTTATAAAAGGGGTAACCAGTATTATATTAAACAAAACAATCCTAGCCATATGAAAAACAAATTAAATTCTTCCAAAAAAACTAAATAACAATTTTTTATCACAAAAAACTTCCCATGTAAGTCAGTCTTCGAATAAACAGGTAATTAACGGAGCTAATTCAAATGAATAAGCAATTGGAAGTTTAATAATCAAAACGAAAAAATTGTGAAAAATAAACAAAAGCAATTCTCTCTTAAAAGTTGTCATAAGCAATTACTCATTCAATAGCAAATATAAATATTGCAAATACTAGCGACAACTTACATAGTCTCAAAAGTTACATAAAAATAATAGGTATTAAAATTAAAATATTTTTCTTCTCCGTATTGCTATCAGTCATATTATTTTTCAATAAAAAGTAGGAACTGGGGTAAAAACCGTACAAAAATATAAAAACGTTAGATACTCGTACCTTTAGACTAAACATCATTTTCTGTATCAGAGAATTCTTCCTCAGGAAGATAATCTGGACCTTCTCTGTCAGGTAAATTATTATACCAATGGTGTAGTTCTGCAGGTATAATTCTTTCTTTGCACATTTTTATCAAATCTTTTTTCTTTGATTTGGTAATTGGAAGTTTCCTGGTATATGCCTTTTTAAGAGAATAGCTGTTGTAGTTGAATACACTTTCAGCATCGTTGTGCTTGCGCTTTCGCAGATTTTTAGAATTAGACACAATAGATATTTCCTTTTTCGATATGTCCATTTCTTTATAATCGGAAAGGTAATCATACCTATATTGGACAATGTTAGGCCGCTTTTTTTTCAAACTTGAAGCATTTAACCTTCAGCCACTGTACCTTCTGTCCTTCAGAGTCAATTGACCTATTAATCATTAAGCTGTTTCTTAGCTCTTTTAAGTCCAAGATATCAGAGTTGCTCATTACAATAGGTTCATAAGGCTTCTTTGCTATTTTTTTCTTGTTTAGTTTTCTGTTCGATCTAGCTAATCTTATAACATTACAGAGGTCTATCATAGAAAAAATTGGCATAAGACGCATCTGATTTTCGATAGCGCTATGCTATCGACCTCCATATGCGTGTGACCCGATTCTAAATACTTATGTTCAATCACCTCGAGATTGGTAACTTGAACTATGTATAACATTAAGCATAACAGAAACTGGTTTCGATTTTGACCTCCGCAAGTATCAGAAAATATAGATATTTCGGTAACTGCTGGAGGTAGACGTTGGATCCAAAGATAAAGTGCGGTTCCGACTTCATCACTTCCTTTTTTTCCATCTACTTCAGACCATAAGTAACAAAAACCATCATTTGGAGAACGGGCTTCATAAATGGTAGCATTGTAAACGTTTAATTTACGCAGGTAGTAAAGTAGAGAAACGTTACTAGTCGGCAAGTGCAAAACTTTTTGTAAGTCGATCGTAATAGAGTTAAAACTGTTATCTTCATTTGCCCGAAGTTTATCAAACACTTTAGCTTCTCGACTTTGCTCTTTTAAAGAAATGTGCTCATCATACTTTTGCTGCAAAACAGCAAGGTCGGAGGCGTTTTCAGCTTTGGCTCGGTCATATTTATGGCACATTAAACATTGGTCCTTCTTGGGTTTATGAAAATCTAAATTGTACTGTGTACAAAAAATGTTGCGATACACATTGATGGAAACAGGCGTTCTAGATGCATTTTTACATTTTTCTTGGTATAGTTCATACATTTTGGAGATGGATAGATTGCTATCTAAATACATTTTAGAGGATGTTTTCCTGCAATAATGCGACTCCATCTTAGGAAAAGCCTCGATGTGTTCTTTAACGAATTCTACATCTATTTCTTTGGTTTCATTGACTGGTTCATGCTTGCCACGTCTGTCTTGACCTATAAAAGAGCCTGATGTTCCTACTTCTGAAAATGCCTTATTAATGGGACCATTCGATATACAAAGAGTATTTTTAAAAACAATTCACAAACCCTGATCTTTCGGTCGTCCTTATTAAAGTAATAATAACGAGATACAGTCCTCTTTCTGGTTGCATTTACGAAACGTCTCTGTGGCGCTTGTACCATAACATTCATTAGTATAAAATCTTTATGTCGACAGTAATCCGATAATGCCCAGTAAGACTTACAGATATCCTTTCGATCTTCTTCAGGAAAATTTAATAAACAATTTAATTTACATTTGCACTCTCCGGATTTAGGTGCTTTGGGAGGCTGCGTCTGTTTTTTGTAGTTTTTGTAAGGTAAACTTTGTGAACGATTTCTTTTTTGCGCATTTCGGTCATAGGTATCCATTCTTCTCTTGTGCCACCTTGCCGTCTTAATTTTTTTTAGGCGGGATAGCTTCAGATTGGACTGTTTCAGTGTCACTTTCGATTTCTATACTTTCTGTAGCTAAGTCTTCAGGATTCTTCCAGTCAGGATCAGCAACGGAATCATCCTACGAGTATAAAAACCGGGTAAGGTATCTAATACGGTATGTAAATAGCTACTGACTAATCAACTTACATAGTTTAGTAAAATACACCACTAAAACAATCATTTATATGAGGGAACTTACTGATAAATATAAGTCATCTTCAAGGGACACAACTACATCGTTGTCATTTTTATGTGGTGGGCTGATATTTTGAGAAAAATTGTCTACCTGGAAGAGAGAAGATACATGACGTTCCACTATTAATCAATTTTATATCATAATTAGTTATATAATGGCATATATGAAGGTTCTTACATCGGACAGCACTTTGAAGATATTATTATTTTCTAAGACTTCGCTATCGCTTTCGTCAGACGATAGTACCGTTTTACTTATTGGTCGCCCTGTGTTGCGGGCAATTGGCCATGGAGACGGCGTATTTTCGATAATGTCACTTGTATTCTGAAACAAAATGACAGAGGTAAGTAGATAATTTACATTTTATAAGATAAAAGCGAAAAGGATGAACTGAGATTCCTAATCTCCGCCAACCTTCCCTGTTTTTTTTTTTTTTTGAGGGTGGGAAATCATCAAATAACTTCTCCAGCTCTGGGCGGAGCGGGAGGGTGTGTCAGACTCTTACTGACTAAAACCCACCCGTATTCCTTCCTGTTGCCTGTGTTGCGGGGGCCTCGGTGACCCATAAGTACCTTCCCGCGACCCCGGCAGGAACCTTCCCTGTAAGACGAGCGATAGCTATAGGTATATTATGCAAACGTTAAGTATAAATTGCATGCACTCACGTCACATCGATCTCCGAAGGAGCGATATAATTAATTAATTACATGCATAATATGAACCAGTACATAGATAAAAATCTTACATTCAACGAAGAGTCATCACTTGAAACCTTCCATGATTGTGCTTCGCGATCTTCTGCATCACGACGTGCTTTTGCTGGAGGTAGTAAATTCTATCAACAAAAATACCTAGATATATAAAAAAAACCACCACCAAAGGTAAAAGATAAACACTGTCCTTTTCTGACCTACATTCGATGGCAAGTAGGTATTATTACCTTGGTCTTTTTCTCACAAATATAACAGTGTTTACATGTTTTAGTTCGTTTCGTAAGTTTTGTTATGGGTTGGTAGGTTAAAATCTAGGTAATAAGTCGAAGTACTGGAAAACCAACATGCATGTAGATAAGCAGATAGAAATCATTGCTAAATAAGGAGCTGAACAAGCGTGAAGGTAAGTTATATAGTAAACCGCAAGAAAATAAGTCCTAGGTATATAGTGGTTAGTTATTATCTACCTACTTGCCATTTTTACTTTCAATCAGTTCGGTAAAACGAGAATCTCGTAAAATGTAGGTAGGTACATAGGTAAATCATGGTAAATTCAAAGTGGAAAGATAAGGTGGTACTTACATTTTCTGTAGAAGCTTCCTCTACAATAATATTAATATTGGGGAAGGTGGTACAAAATGATCCCCTTAAGGGAAAACAGCTCTATAACTAGTGTTTACAACTTTAAGATAAACTTAAAACATTATATGAGAAGCTATTTAATCGAACTACAAATTGAGTATGCGTTGAGTCGCTTCAGCTATAAGGAATAATTCTTATTAATATTTTCGTAAAGGTCTACGTAATGATCATTTTGTACACCCCTGTGTCCAAAACGATCCACAGTATGCGGGTAAAATGATCCGGGGATCATTTTACTCCCATCATTTAAAATTCACGCAAGAAATGAAACATTAGTTAAATAAAAGTAAAATAAGTATAAGTTTCGAACAGTTTTATTGTAAAATCAGTTTTAGTATCAAAAACAAATAATATTGTTTAATTTTCGTAAACCTCTATAACAGTAACTCCAGTTTTATCGTATCTATATTATTTTTACTATAGCATAACCATTCTGAAGTACAACTCGATAGAACTAGTATCATTGGTATAACAACCTTAAAAATTATATTCAAATAAAAAAAAAATAACAAAAAATTATGTCTTAGCAAATAATATCAACTGCCGTTACGGCCTTAATAGTGTTTCCAAAATAGAATTTTAAGTAATCAAAGCTCTTATAACTATTAACATCGTCTTTAACAGTTTTAATATAATCTCAATCAATAGTGCTATATTCTCTCTTATTAACTAGTGTAAGTACAGTCTTAAATTACTTCAAAATGTAAAGTATTTTTTAACAAAGTTCTCTTAGTTACCAGTATAATTTACAGTCTTGATCATTATAATAATAGTTCAATTTACGCTGTCATGACTATGGTCTCAGGTTTTACAGTTTTAATTGTTTTCGAGCTCTAGCAAAAGGATTATCAGCACAAAAATCACAAGTGAATTCGTCAGCATCATCGGGATCAACTCCAGCGCAAGCATCGTGGCCCCATCTTAAGCAAACACAGCATTGGATCCATCCTTCACCTCTATTATTATTTGAAAACAGCTCATTACAGAACAAACATTCTGCATCATCTTCATCTTCTGAAGATGATTCATTTATTTCACACCTCCTTTTTTTAGGTTTTGGTCCCTTAATATTTTTTGTCACATTTTCCTTTCCTTTTCCTTTTAAAGAAACTTTTGTATTTGTTATTTTAGAATTTAATTTAGTTGTTTTCTTGTTGTCGTTGCGTTTGTTTTTCTTGCATATCTTCTCATTTTTTTTATTCATTTCTTCTTCTAAGAAACTTTTATAAGGTGTGCTTGTAAGAATCGCTGTGGAGACCCGAGCTTTGTTGGTTTTTTGACGAACTCCTGTCATTTTTGGCAAAGGTCGAATCTGGCTTGGAGGGATGCTAAAAGACGTGGACGCTATTGGTGATGTCAAAGGGCAGCTATTGTCTCTACAGAAAATATTACAAGACGTTACGGCGGCTTCTGCAACAGATGGTGTTACATTTTCAAAAGCTGTATGAGATGGTCTTGGTGATATAAGCGATCGTGTTGCTTCCATAGATGTTGAAGGTGACGGTGAAGGTTTTTTAAATGGTGTGCATGGTAATGAAATGGTACTTAAACCGAGATCCATAATGGCTGCTGTCAGGTTGCGATCCATACGTTCATCGGTATCAGGTGGAACACTTATGAAAGGTGGTGGTTCAAGAGATTGGCTGTTCTCTGTTTCATCATACGCTACACAGGAAAAAAGAATAGAAGGCGACACAGAGCCTTGGCTTGTTATTTCTTCAACTGGTACACTTGTCGATGGATCCGCATGAAGAACGGGAGCCCTGAAATTTGGACCTGGTAAGTTATTATGGATGCTTTCATCGGTAACTTGGGTTCTATAAGGCATTGCTGTTGTTGTCGGATGGGGCTCCACGATTTCGCTTCTCAATTCTTGATCAGTAGTGTTGGCAGCAACAAAGTCTACATCACTGAAAACGTCTGGATTGAGTGGCCATATTCCACATTTTTCAAATCCTTTTATAATGTTTAAGGGTACTGCAGCTTTTAAATATGCTTCTCCAAAAATTTTACCTATTTGAAATACTGTAACTACACGACCCGCATTATTATTCATCCATTTTTCTAAAGCCTGATTATGGTACACGCTCAGTGGAAACATTACGGCAACATCGAGTGGCTGAAGTTTGTGCGTGCAGTGTGGAGGCAAGCACAAAATTGTGACGTTGTTTTCTCTCGCTTTTAGTATGACGTCTAAATTTCTGGTGTGTGAAAGATGGCCGTCTAGTATCAGAAGTATGGGGTCTTCTGAAGATGGTTTAGTATGTGACAAAAAATGTTCAAACCATTGTGAAAACACCTCAATATTCATCCAACCGGTTGGATTGCACGCATAAACTGAATATGGCGGAGTCCCATCCATCAATTCTATTTTCATTCTCAAGCGACGAAAAATTAACATTGGTGGAATGAAGTTTCCTCCAGCTGATCCACAAATTACTGCTGTAGTTGATTCGCCTCTTTCAGCAGACGTTATACGAGCTATTTGTTTGCGCCCTTTTTTAGCAAAAATTTTAGTATTTTTTGTCGGGACAGTGTTCAAACTGGTCTCATCGACATTAAAAATGCGATGAGGTGGAAAGAGATGCTTCTCATGAACTTTCCGTAAATTGTCATAAAATTTATCAACAATCGGCTTATTAAAAGCTCGCGCTCGTGCTGTTGAAGTTGATTCCGGTGCACGTAGAGTGATATTCGGATGTCTTTGTCGAAACCCCCTTAGCCAATCTTTGCCAGCTTTTCGAGATGTAGTAGAAAACGGGTGTTTTATGTTATTTCTTTCAGCTAACTCAAAAGCAAACTTAAGGACATCATCAACTGTAAATCCGTACATAGTCTCTTCATTATCTTGAATATGTTGTACAAGTTCCAACTCTTGTTCATCTGTAAATACTTTTTTTATGCTCCCTAACACTTTAGAAGCACCCACAGCGTAAATGTTTTTCCTTTAACTCTTCTTTTAAGTGCCATAAGTGGAACTGAGAATTGTTTGGAGGCGGTTTTATATGGCATGCCCTCTTTTACGGCATTTATGGCGTTAAACATGGCGTTTTCATTCCAGTTTTGACGTGCGGTTTTTCGAATATAATTTCGTGGCATGATTTCTAAAAGCAAATAATGTTGCATTAGTCCGGCTTATTTTTAGCAAGAAAATAAGGGGTCTTAAAAACTTATCAGATTATTAAATGCATGATTTATATTCATATACTAGCTGCCCCCTCGGGAACTCCGTACCACTTCAGAATATAAACTACTACACTGCCCTGCACTAATCTATTCTACACTACCGTACGCGCTACCCTATCTTACCCTACCCTTCACTAACCTACCCTACACACTACCATTATATTACTTTACTCTACTTTACACTACACTACCCTAACCTACACTGTAACATATAAATCTACACTACACTACTTACTACCTACATACCTACTTTTTTTCTCACCATTCAAACCTTCCTTGAACTACGACAAACATTTCAAAACCAAAATCTACCCAGAAAGATATTATGATTGTGTCCCTATTTAAAATGTATACTATACACCCATTTATTGAAAAGTTAACTGAACACAATTGGCACGGGGTTAAATGATCCTGGGATCATTTTGCCCACCCAACGTAGGGATCATTTTGTCCCAAATGCCTCATTAACGAAAAATATCGAAACATAACCTATGATTTTTAAATAATGAAATGAAAGACGGTTAAATCGATAGCTAATTGACAGCAAAACCCGAGACATACATACCTATCACATAATATGTACATAGACTAAAGCTACATAATGTCAAATAACAGCTTACTTATTGAACACAGGAATTTTAATTTTTTTGTAATAAAAACTTTTCTACCGCGAACAACGCCATGACACTAACACAGATTGTACAGCTAGGCCGTAGAAACCAGAAATTCACATAAAATATCCTAGATGGCGCTATTAAGTTGGTAAAGGAGTCAGGGATTGTTTTACCTCGATGGATCATTTTGTACCACCTTCCCTTCTCCTTATTATGGTTCAACTGCTCCAACATCTTGCTTCCTCGTCCTGGTTTAAAACATTTATTTCGCTCCATTTTGTCAAAAATCATTAACTTCTTATAACACGCGTGGTAGTCAACGTATCTCGCCGCGAACTGAGCGAGCGAGCCAGTCAGCCGCGCTCACGCAGTTCTCTTTCACCCCGCGCAAACCCAGGGTGGGTTTGCGCGGGGCGAAAGAGAACTCGCGTTCGTCCTTTTTCCCGCGATCCTTAGACAAGCTGTTTTGCCGTATTTTACCTAACCATGAATAACTCACCAAATTACAATCGAGGATCGACGTAGCTTGCAAGAAGTTACTATATTCTATTAACCGATGTTAATTTAATTAAATTATGCGATGGACAAAATAAAGAAGTAACCAAAAACCATAAATGATTTTAGGGAAATCTTAAATATCATGATTTATATAACATTCATTTCGATAAAATTCATTAAGATTACTTATTATGGACTTGTGATCAATTATTCACAACAGAAAGTAATTAAATGCAAATAATGAACTTTATCAAACCTATTTCTAAGCTATTTATGCTAAACTTATTTCGATAAAGTTAATTACATGGTAAAAATGAGTTTTGTACAATGTGTATGTTAATATTTTAATAATTATCTATTTAAAAAAAATAACTTTTGCAGCCTAGTGATTTTTTGTAAATGTCTGATTTCCAAAGTTGCAGTTATGGATTTAATGTCAAGGCCGTAAAGCCTAAAATTGACTAGATAGAAATTAGTGAGTTTTTGCCTTTTGTAGAATGTGTCAAAAGAAGTCCACTACAGATAAAAACGTATTTAGTGATTTTTTGCATTTAATGAGTTCTTGCAATAAGCCGACGGTATATCCTTATATTTAAATAAATATTTATTCCACAGTTTTCGCTATTGCACCTACCACTGTTTGTCTCTGCATCACCCAAAGGTTGACTGGTAGAAAATGCCTACGGCATTAAGTCTGCCTCTGCACATTTGTGTGCTTAAAGTATTAAATAAATAATAATAATAACATGATTTAAATAATTAAAATAAGTTTTGTGTGTTATGTATTATTAACTACAGTATCCAAGATACTGTAGTTAATAATACATACCTATACGATACGTACCTGTACGATTAATTCCTCTTTTATGAGAAGCATCTTGTTTCTTCACTTGTTTTACTAATTGATTGAATGTCAATTGGCAGTCAACGCTGCTTTCCTTTGTAGCTTGCGCTACCTGGTCCCAATCTTGTCCATGTTCCTCCATGGCATTTAATAGTAATGGTGCTAAAAACAGATAAATTATTAATAAATATTTATCACTCTATTTTAAATAAGGAAATATGGAGTGCAACAGAAATACCTTACCTTTGACGGCCATTTTTTCATTAGAGTGAATTTTTTTAGCCTTCATTTTTTGGTACATTGCACAGTGGTTCCGCGCTCTAAGAGAGGCGGTCATAGGGTTTCGCGAAGGTAATGACTGTCGTTATCAATACTAAATATTATCATTATGCTTTTTTGTAATACTTTATGTTATAATAAAATGAAAAAACCGAATTAATGTTAAAAACTTATTTTATTAGAATAAATAATGCATTTATTGTACTTGACGAAATACTTACTAAAATACAATAAAGGAATTGGAACTTAATAACTAATAAACTTAAATATATACATTTTTATAATAAAAATAAAGTAAATACCTAATTATTACCTAACTACAAATACAGAAATAGACAAAAAATATATTATTTACATGTTAATACGAGTAGTTACATAATAGGAGCTGTATCTAAAATAATGTAAATCTAGTTTTGATTATATAACTATATACATTTTATTCTATACCGACAACAAATTCAACACCTCTTTAGATAGAATAGACTTCTTCTTCCGTGGTAACCTTCTCAAATCAGAAATATAAGGATCCGAATTAAGAAGAAGTCTATGTATCAAGTCGGTGTTTGTGACAACCCGGGACATTTTCCTCGTGTTGTCACGCCTAAACTGTTTAACTAACTTATTGCAAGATTCGGTGGCCTCTTCCGAAAGCTCACCTATTGACAATAATGCGTGGTCAATTACTTCCGAACCATGAATGAGGACCTTATGTACAGACGAGGGCAGGTTGTACCATGGATAGGTAGCAACAAGCTTACGTGCTGTGTCTAGAGCATACTCTTTAAAAGCCACGTTATTAATTTTGTATCCCGACGAAAGACACTGCAGCAGATTATGACATCTGTCAATAAGGTCTTTGTCTAATCCAGTAATTTCCGCTGAAATAGCTGAATTAGAAAAAAACCTTCTGGCAGTGTTTCCATCGTTGGATGTGCCACTTCCTGCACTTCGCGGTTTGTCGACTATTAGACCAAGTCGTTGCCTAAACTGTTGCTGGACATGTTGTTTTTTCTGTGCAAGAAGAGCTTTATCGTCTGAAGAACGCGCCTGCCATTTTTTGAAATCTAATCTATAGGTAACGTGAATAAAATATTCAAAGAATCGGATATGCGAGTGAAGAGGAGATAGTCCAAATTGATATTTACTACTGTGTACAGTTTTGCTACATGATTTATTTATATCATTCATGTATTTTGGAGTTAAACCACAAATATAGCACCTACTACAAGATGTATCACTCAGAGCACTGCACACTTTACCATCAACCATGGTTAATTGTAAAGAATGCCGCACCTTTATTTCACATCTATTGTGAGTGAAAGATGATGGCTGTAAACTGTCAATTTTAGTCTTGAAATAAGCTTCTTCTTGCACGGAAAGGTCTTTCGATTCTTTGGCAAATTGGAATCGAATAGGCCTACAATACCTGGTGGAGGAAGGGCGCGGGTTTTTCCAAACTATTTGGTCTGGGTCGGAAGTATTTGACTTACAAACTAATTGGAGAGGACAATATGAAGTAAGAAACATACTGCCATCATCCTCGATACCAGAATCACCAAAACACTGTTTATATTCGCTGTGCCCCGTACTCTCATCGAAACCCCATTTTCCAATTAAAACAAATTCTTTATTAAGGTCAATATTATTTAAAACGTGTTTTTGGGATTCTAGTATCCGGCATGCAGTATGGTCTAACAATGATTGTAATTCTACTTCAGCCGATGATTCCGTGATAAACTCTTGCGATGGATAACACCACTTCTTAGCTTCCAACACTTTTGGATAAGATGGTAATGCATTCGGTCATTTTGCATTAATGAACTCTTTCATCATAAGATACTGATGTTTAGTCAGTTTAGTCTCAGTTATGAGAGACAAGACTTGATCAGTGTTGAAATTTAAAGAAGCGTAAACGGCGTCAGATCGACTTGAATCATCCAACAAATAATTGATCGCGGAACTGTCTACTTTACTTAACTCTGCAAGCCTGCGGCGTTTTGATATCTTGCTACACTCTTCGAAGTCCTTCCTGTGCTGATGCTGTTGAGTGCTCGTCGAAGCCTCTGCTGCTGGCCGTTGAGTGTCGTGGCTCCCTGCTGCTGCACAATTTGACAGAACGCAAACTTCAATTTCGTTCAGCCAGTCTCCGTACTTAGATACCATGCGAGATTTATTGCGAGAGACTTGCTTCCAAATAGCTACAAATCTAGTACAAAGATTAGCAACTTTTTTTTCTAAGTCATCAGCAACCAAATTCTCAACGTCAGGCAGTAACTGTATCAGGGCTTGAAAAACTCGACGCCACCGTTGCAGTTCGGAATTGCTGTCCTTCATAGACAGCCAAGTATCTAGTACAAGCATTATTTTAAAAGAACACTCAATACTAGTACCTAAAACAAAACAACAAACAGTTAAATGCGGATCAAAAACAATACATATTTCGTAGCAAGTGCTACGCGCCCAGCCGCTCGGCGTAGACCCTGGCTGCACCTTACAGATGCAGCATGCCGCAAGTACTTTTTTTAAATTCTAGTAGTAGAGATTTAAAGCGACATTTTCACAAGTAGATACAAACATAAGTAAAAGCTTCAATATAAAAAAATACAGAAATAAACACGCAAGAAATGCTGCGGCGCACAGTGGTGCAGGTAGTACGGGCATGCGGAAAATATTATTTTTAAATGAAAAGACGTTGCGTTTCTTCATAATACTTTATTAAAATGATATAATGGATGTACCAGTTTACAAAGAGAAAGATATAACACGTATTTTTTTTTTATTAACATGAAAATATTCATCAAATTTTTTCACATGAATTTCATATAATTAAATCAGCATTTTTAAATAAATAAATATTAATAAACTAAATATTAAATAGAGAAGACATTGATTTAGAGATGGGTGCTATCCACTAATAAAGCTTTGGCATCATCGTGAAGAGGATAGTGTTTTTTATTCGGTACTGCACGTAAACTGTTGATAAGGGGATCTAAGGTAGCTAAGAGCATATTCATAACATCTTCATTACATGATAGACGAGAACATTTTCTTGAATGACCTAACCTATAATTGCGGTAATCTTTATTTCGCGCTTCTTGAGCTTCCTCAGATAACATCCCAATAGGTAAGGCAGCAACACTTATTATTTCTTTGCCATGAAACAAGATTTTATGCACAGTATTTGGCATATTATACCAGCTGTACAGGCTTACGTATAGTTCAGCAGTCTCGTAACAATAACTACCAAACTTATCCGAATCAACTAATGCACTAGAATTAATTGTTTGCAATATTATACCAAACCGATGAATAAGTTCTTTATCGACTCTTGTGACTTCAGCTACAATGTCTGCATTATTGAAAAATATTCTAGACGTATTTCCATCGTTAGATGTTCCCATTCCTTGCTTTACAAAATCCACTTTTAGACCTAAACGTTGAAACAGCTCACTTTGGATTCTTTTCTTCTCTTCATCTTTTTGTTGTTTGGTAGTTGCGTTCGTTCTCCAACTGGTAAATGACATATTGTACGCAATATGTAATATGCATTCCATAAATTTAATCCGTGCGTGAAGCGGGGATAAACCGACCTTGAGAGCCTCCGTATCCACAGTTTTATTTCGCACTTGGTCAAGGTTATTCATTTCTGATGGCTTTGACTTGCATATAAAACACACTGCACATGATGATGTGTCCGTAACTGTCTGCGCTATTTTGCCATCTATCATTGTGAACACAAGTTTATGGTAGACTTTGTAAGTCTTTTCCTTTAAACTAATAACAGTTTCATTTAAGTTTGCTATTTCAGACTCCATTCTAGCAATTTCATTTTTCGTAGATTCTGTAGTTTCTTTTTGAAATTGGAATTGTACCGGGCGACAACACCTTGTAGAAGAAGGAGTTGCATTTGTCCAATACACAACAGATTTATTTTCCTTTTCATACAGACGCAGTGGAACTAATGATGTCAAAAACATATATGAATCTGACACATTTTCGTCGATAAATGACTGTTTGTACTCAGCATGACCTGATGATCCGTCACATCCCCACTTGTGTAAAAACGTTGAATTTACACTAATCTGTGTAAGGTCGTCTTCAGACATTACTTCAAATAATCTTCTGGTTGTGTGATCCAGTAATGACTGCAAACTTACACAAGCGTAGCTTTCCGTTACATCAATATCCGTGGGGTAGCATTGCCTTTTTACTTCAAGTACTTTATGATAATCGGGAAAAATATCACAACCAATACTTTTTGCTGCATTTCTCAGTACTTGATATTGATGTTTCGAAAGTGATGCATCAAGTAATAATGCCAACGCTTTTTCTGGAGTAAACTTGATAGTATCCGATGATTCTTCTTGTAGGGGAGAGTGGGGTAAGAAGGGGTCCTTAAGGTTTGATGGTAAATAAAATTGACCGTAATGAGTTTTATTAATTTGTTTTATTCTTATAATCTTCTTTGATAATCAGTCTTCATTGTTAACGAGTATTTGGCAGTCTAATCAACATAATAAATCTAAAAAAAATCAAAAATTAAAAATACACCCTCATCCCCATCATGCCCCACCCCTAGGGTAAGATGGGGTACCCCGTGGGTAAGATGGGGTACCAATAACGAGGCAAGATGGGACACGCAGCAAACGACCATTTACTGTTCACAATGTTCACAAGTGAACACGGTATCTGCATCTTCGTCGTCCAAACCTGCACAGCTGCAGTGAGCCCATGTGCCGCATGCTGAACAAGCAGCCCAGCCTTCATTCGAGTCCAAATATAGGCCTTTACAATACAAACAAGGTGTATTTTCAATATCGCTGTCACTATTCTCGTTTAATGATCTATTCTTAGCCTCTTGTTTCTTCTTTGTTACTCTTTTCTTCTTAGTTGCTGGGTCTTTTTCAGATTTTTTAAGTTCCCTCAACTCTTTTTTTCGCTGTTTATCCTCTTCCGCTTGTTTCTTTTTCTTAATGGTTTCTTCTAACTCATTCTTATACGGCGAAGATGTGATCACCGCGGTTTTCCCTCGTTTTCTATTTACGCGAGATGTTTTTGTAGTTGCTGGATAGGGCATTATTTGCTGCGGACTTACAACACCAAATATTGATTGCTGCGGAGTTCGTGGTCTTTCGTGTAGATCGGGGTTATCGGGCCAGTAAGAACATCCTGGTTCAGGGATTGACATTGTATTAGGTAGCACAGTAGGTGCAGTAACCAGATTAGTGGATAGTGACGTACTCGCAGAAATACTAGCGGCAGCATCAAGTCTCGACAATGTTTCTGTTTCCACTGTTACTGGCGTCACTGCTGCACCCGTCAAAGTTGCCACAACAGAAATGGCTTCAGATATAATTGGCGCATTCTGATTATTTGTTGCTGGTTCTGTGGATGACGATTCCATTATCAACGAATTATTATCGCTTGCAGGTCCGTCAGATACATTAAGCGGAATATCTGTCATCAAAGACGGAGCAAAGTCGCTCTCAGAGAATACTGTTGGATCATATGGCCAAATCCCACATTTCTTAAAACCATTGACAGCTGTTGCCATCGTAGACGCTTGTATGAACGCCTTTCCAAAAATTTCAGCTACTTGTCGGACAGTAACAGTCATTCCTGGGTTGCTGCGAAGCCACGCAGTGATTTGGTGATCGTAGTAGGTGCTTAACGGTCTCATGTAAGCAACGTCTGCAACCTGAAGACGGTGAGTGGTATGTGGTGGGAAACATAAAATGATAACGCCATGAGTGCGTGCTTCATTTATGAGATCAATGTTCTTCGTATGAGTACTATGTCCATCCAATAATAACAAAACAGGACGCTCAGGTGTTACTCCGCTAAATTCGACGAACTTTTTAAACCATTCTAGGAAAAGCTCTGTAGTCATCCAGCCCGAATCACTGCAAACTCCCCAAGCTCCGGGGGCAGCATTAATCATAAGTTGCGGATCCATTTTTTTTCTAGGATATACCATCATGGGTGGCATAAAATTACCACTAGCACTAAAACAGATTTCTACTGTAATGGTCGTACCTCGTTCAGCAGATGTTATGGCTCCCACTTGCTTTCTGCCCTTTCTTGCGATAATTTTTGATTTGGTTTTTGGCACAACTGAAATACCAGTTTCATCGCAGTTGTATATACGATCAGGTGTTAGATGATGTTCATCGTAAACATTGCCCAAAAAATTTAAAAACTGGTCTACCACCTGTTTATTGAAACCAGCAGCACGTGCAGCTGAGGTACTTTCAGGCTGTCTAATAGACAGTTCTGGGTGCCTTTTTAAAAATCCTAATGCCCAGTCTTTCCCGGCTTTTTCCTTTTCATTGTTAAACGGATGACGTTTGTTATTTTTTACCGCTAGTCTATAGACTAAACCTCTTAAGTCTTTCATTGTCAGTCCATAAAGCCTGCTCTCCATATCTATTATGTATTTACATAGCTCGATCTCTTCATTATCAGTAAAAACTTGTTCTTTTGGGCCTAACGGTACCTTAAATTTAACAGTCATTGGATCATTCTTATCTAAACTTTCTCGAGCAAGCTTCACTTTTCTTTCTAA
Organism: Atethmia centrago; assembly: GCA_905333075.3. Taxonomy (NCBI): domain Eukaryota; kingdom Metazoa; phylum Arthropoda; class Insecta; order Lepidoptera; family Noctuidae; genus Atethmia; species Atethmia centrago. The sequence continues at coordinate 20,474,914 of HG995368.1, forward strand.
AGTTGTCTGTGGGACAGAAAATGATTTTGCTGCAAGCTTGTAACCCATTTTTCCATCAACCACATTTTTCACAGCATCTTTCATACTTTCTTCTGACCAATCCCCTCTACTTGTTCTTTTTTTATAATTTCTCACCATTCTAGAACAAAATAAAAAGTAAATTTAGACATTTATATGCCGCTTGCAAACGCTAAGGGGCAAGATGGGGTAGGTACCCCATCTTGCCCCTTAACACCTACCCCATCTTGCCCCGGCATGCCAAATCAAATTATAAAAATTACTGAATAAAACCAATACGGAGCACAGAGAAAACAAGTTCTTACCTGTTAGTGTAGTTATTGTCACATTTGATACCATTTAAATCAATTCCGAGGTGTTATTATTTACGGAAATTACACGCCCTATATAGTATAGAAAAATCACTAGCTATTTGGCAAAAAAAGTTTTTTCCAGAAAACAAATAAAACGCGTGGTGTCTTTGTCCGCTCACTTCGATGACTGATTGCCGCAATGGCGGCGCTACATCAGGTGCTAAAACGATCCTGATTGGCTAATTCGTTCGCGCTCAAGATCGGTCACCCCGTCTTGCACCCCACCCCGTCTTGCCCCACTCTCCCCTACGAGTACCTTAGAGGCAGCTTTCTTAATCATTTCTTCAGGAACGCTTTCACACAATCTTTTGACTTTATATCGCTTTGTTCGATCGCAACATTCATCAAATGATTTTTCTGGTCGTCCTCTATGAGAGCGTTTTGATGGCCCTGGAACATTACTGTCACAATTCACCACATCAGTCTGCACCGAAGATGTCTCAACGGTAAAAATATTTTTCAGCCACTGTTCATTTTTTGCCATAAAAGCATTTTTATTTCTCGCTGCAGTTTGCCACTTTTTTGTAAATACGGGTAGAAAATTACGACTTAACTTTTCATAAACTTGATTCCAAACACTTTCTGTAAGCTGTGGATACATAAGTTTTAAATTTTCGAGGCATTTATGTATCTCACGATTACTTGATATTATGATTTCCACTAAATCGGCATAGACAATAGTAAAGCTATCCATCACTATAATAACACTGTTATCGTAAGAGAAAATAATTGTAAGTGAAGTTAAAACTACCATTCAATGCTATTTATACTTACACGATATGATAAAATGTTAATTACCCTCATTAGAAACACTTATTAATATAATGCACTTTTTCTTAATTACAGAGCGTCATTAGTTAAGGACCTGGTATTTCCAAGATCGCAGGTTATCGCAGCCAAAACTAATGTATTCTTAATCTATAGGGTCTAATTAATCTCCGAAAGTATATTATTACGTATCGGTCGATAACGGAGATTAGTTATGATCTCATGATTGAAAACAAAAGGTTCCAAATGACCTTCTTCACTAAAAATGTAATAGCAAGTAATTATTCATTATATTATAACATTATGTTTACTATTTTATTAATACACACAATAAACTTATGACTAAACTAAAAATGAAAGTTGATAATTATAGTATTTTGGTTATACTTGAAATAACAATATTTTTTGCACGAAATTTGTAAATTCTCGATCACCCTACTTTGGCATCATATAATTAAATACTGTATAATTATTTATCCGTATTAATTTTAGGACTTGTTTCTACTAACATTCTAGTATGTGTGTACCAAATTGTAGACATTTTAAACAAGGTTGAAACAAAGGACTTTTTTCCGCCCTTGAACAAATGTGCGGCGTAGCACTCTATTAAAAAAAAAATGGTGTATTAAAAATGCAAAATAGTAAAGTAAATTAATAATACATACCTGTAACTTGAATGTCCATTGCAAAATAACAGGTCACAAACAAGTTCGATCTTGAAAACACGCGTCGCGTCTTAGGGTAATTAGCGCTTGGTGATAACACGGTTGATGGCTACATGTGTTTACTTCCGATGCCAAAAAAGGAATGTTGCGAACAATAGATTGCAAAACCTTTTATACCCTCAGGTAGTATGACAACTAGTGGGTAACTGAACCAGATATAATGGCTTAGCTCAGTCATTGCCATTGGAAGCCTATGACCTACTAACGGGACCACAGTGCATTGGCCACAAAGTAAGCAATGGTAGTAAAAAGGTTTACTATAAGAAGGTTTCAAAGTGGAAAGCTCAAGGGTAGATGATCGTCTAGTGTCCCTTTAAGAGAAAGGTACTCTTAAAAGTTTATACTAGAGGTAGTATATTAAGGAAATTTGAAAAAAAAATCTAGCTAAGAGGGAGAGTATCAGCTCAGAGGGCAAAGAGAAAAAGTACTAAGTCCAGTTAATTAATAGATTCTCCAAAAATTTTATACTAGTATGTTTTTAGAATTTTGAAAAAATCTAGCACAGAGGGAGAGAGGGAAGACATTAAGTTTAATCGAAAAGTTTATCCAAATACTACTACGTACTAGAGGTAGTACTATAGATGCTGGCGGGAAAAATTCCGAATCATTCCCGTCGAATACTTCGGAAGTATTCCGAAATATTCTGAAACTTTGGGAATATTTCAATTGTCAAAAAAAAACCGGGAAAATTGTATTAACCTATTAAAAGTCACTGTACTCGATTGAGTACAGCGTAACGAAGTAAAATAATAAGGTGTATCACTTAAAATTTACAAGATCTGTAATTTACACTTCGGGATAAGGCTGTACTCAATTGAGTACAACATACTTTAATGGGTTAACAGTAATAAAAACAGAACGGATTTCAATAAAGTTCCGTCTTTATTGAAGTTGGTTCTATGTTCTAAGATTTTATTGAAGAGGTTGGTTTGAGGTGCTCCGGCTTCATTGAAGTTGGTTCTATCTTTTTACTTAAATATTTTTATCTCAACATTTGTTTATGTCACGTATGAGTGACTATAGTCCGTCTTATGAAAGCGCGACCTGAGAAAAAGAGGGTAAAAACAAAAATTTTGTATGTGGTATTACTAACTAGTAGGAGAATTATTTCTTGACACTTAATTTTTTTTTGTTTCCTACAATTGCGGCTGAATAATGTTGCCAATTAAATTTAAAAAAAAACTCCATGTCGCGCTTTCATTAGACGCACCCTAGTAATATTGTTCTAAAAACTGCATCAAAAGCGGTTTAACGCGAGATAATCGCGGATAAACATACACACGTACATACGGTTCAAAATCATAACCTCCTTTTTATTGAAGTCAGTTAATATATATCAAAACCTACTCCTAAGTATAGCAAATAGGTACTTTTCTGAAAACCGCATCAAAACGTGTTTGCTTGCAAGGTTTGCCTTTATTTGTTTTTATTGACGTAGGATACCTTAGCATGTATTCATTGCGTGCACGCAACGACACTCCTTCGCAAAATCCATAACACATTAGGATGTCAGCATATTCCTCGTTGGTAAATGTTGCCATGTTCACAACACAAATCAAAGTCCAGTTACAAGCCACGTCACACAGTTAGAAGATGAAACAGTCCAAAAATCCAAGCCAAGTCGCGTTTTTACAAAAAAAAATCGGAAGGCACGGATAACACATCTACCATGGAAGATTCGCATGAACAGACTAAACAAACACCACTATCCACGATTTGACAAATCAGACATTTAAAATGACATAAATACCTGTCACCGCACGTCTCCCGGGCACAAACAATGTCTACCCAAACCTTTTTTTATTGTTTAAAAGTGCCAGGTAGTAAGCCGGATTCTTTTGTATCGAATTTCTGTTATGTTGTACTACCAAATGGGCCTATTCTAATAACATTATTTTAAGATTTTATGAACAAACCTAGTAGATGATATACCTTTTTGAATAGCTAAAGAGACGTAGAACTTTGTAAAGTTATTCGCAGAATAAGTTCCATACATTTTTTTTTTTTTAAAGCCCATCAAAGTTAAGAACACTCTATTAGAAAATTCATAATGCTAACCGTTGTCGAGCAGTTTTTTAAGCTGTTAGTAGTAGGTTCAGTTTCTATTGATCATTTTTATTAATGGACATGTCTTCTAACTAGATACATCAAAAAAACCGACTCTAGGAGCTCTAATCCCAAAGAAAACGACTAAAAGCCAAAATATAAAGAATTTTTAAAAATAATCTTTAAAATTTAATATCTCCATAACGGTTAAGTTTCGGACATTTTATTTCAGAATGAAAATCATCAGAAATGACCTGAATAATAACCTCCTTTAATATTCAGTACGACTTTCCCTGTAACCCTGTATATGTGAGGTCTGACGATAAAGAGTAAGGGTCGATTTCAAATTTGGGGCCAAAAGCATATATTTTCATTTATTTCTCATGGTGTAGAATTTATCGTAACTAAAATTATTTTAAATCATGTAGTCTTATGAGACGTCCAAACGCCAGTTACGACAAATCTTTTATAATTGTAAATTAAAAAGATAGATCTAAAACTAGTACCTATTTCTCATTAGTGTTAATGCTCCAAAGTCTTATTTTTTCTTAATCTTTCTAAAAAACGAAATAACGCGTCGAGGAAACTCAAATTTTATCGTGGTACTTTTAAGTATACACTTCAAAGATGAATAATTAGATATTAAAAACAATGCTGGGTATAAAAAAAATGTTTTTTTTTAGCTTTCTAAAACTGTTTCATTTAAAATTATCATTTGTGTGATCGTAACAAAATGCACCAGTAAATAGAATTCGTCCCTGATTTACCCGACCTTTACCCCGCGCGCATCCCGTGTGCTCAGTCGTGACCGAACGAACTAATGAACGCACCCAGATATTTAAACATTATTTTTCAAACATTTTTCAAATATCATGCAATTCACACTTTTTTGGCCCCAAATTTGAAATCGACCCGTAAGAGAGAGCGTTTAGGAGGGGTGTAGGTTCTAGAAAGGGGCACCAAACTGTAACGATACGATTGGCCGGAGGGCCAGTCGTAAGTAACGTAAAAAAAAATAGAGTACTACTAAATATTAAAAAGGTTAGAGAGTTTCAGGCTTCCAGTTCGAGTGCACGGGACGCTTGGACGGCTGTTTACAGGATCGGCTAGCAGCAGTTGGACATAACAGCCTTTTAAATAAAACATAAAGATGTTTGTGCTTTGTGTAGCAAAATACCACAACACGTAGAAATATGCGAATCTTTCACCAACGCTAAGTATCACCTATGTTGATTTATTTGATTTACAAAAATCAATCTTTAATCGATTCTGTAATAATCGATATATCGTAGGTACTTATTTAAAAGGATAACGGAAACCTGCTTACCTTACTACCCATTATCATTCTTACATTCACTTCTTGGTTGCGCTGTAACGGAGACGGACGTATAACATTCCTAGTGAATTTTAATTGGCTAATAATAATCTTTACCTTTTCAAAAGCCTACAACTCGTTTTATTAAAGTGTTAGAACCTAGATTTCCTACAGATTATGGGACCAGGTTACTTTTTTACTGCTATATAAGTGAGTGGTTAAAAAATAAGTCCCTTATGAACTTTTTAAAATGGATAATTTAAAAACCAAACGCAATATCAAGAAAAATAGAGTCTGGAAGTTTAGAATTGTTAAGTGAAATGGAAGTGATAAAAGTATTGCTACTCAGTTGGCTTTAAGAAAAAAAGTTGTTGACTACAAGGTGACGTCATACTCATAAAAACAATTTACGATTTTTTGATAATTTGCTCACCGAATTATTAGCCGCCGGAGCGAAGTTGGAAGAAACTGATAAAGTAGCTCATTTGTTGCTCACCCTACCCGCAACTTATGATTATGATAACTGCGATCGAAACTACACTGGTCAGCAAATAAACCGAGCCACCCGCTACCTAAGAACTCTGATTCGATTTTCTCAAAAAGTATAAAACTTACAACTATCAAAGTTATACCTACAAAAAGTGCGTTTCATGGTGATTAAAATGACTACAAATTAATTCGTAAGTACCGTCAACTCACATTGTAATCAAGCAACAAACACAATGCTAACGATTTGCTCTGTTTTCACCAGAGTTTGAAATTAGCGTTCTTTTTCTCTACAATGAGGGTATTCGGATATTTCTTATCATTTCTTTAGTTCTTGTCCATCGTTTGCTCAGACGCGCGTGTTTTTGCTACTTTTTTCTATTAATAATGGATACAACACCTCAGGAAGCAGCTCAAGCCTTAGCATTACTTCAAGCAGGCATTGCGCAACGTGAAGTCGCTTGAAGGCTTCGAATCAGCAGATCTTCGGTGCAACGAGTTTACAGACGATACCTAGAGACTGGAGCATTCGATCGCCGTCCAGGTACGGGCAGACCTAGGGCTACATCAGCAGCAGATGATCGTTATATCCACCTTACTGTTCTGCGAAATCGCCACCTCAACGCAGTTCAAGTCCAACAAAGTCTGCGTGACGAACGCCAAGTGGTCATAAGTTCAGATACCGTCAGAAGGAGACTTGCTAAACGGAACCTGACCCCAAAAAGAGCTGCAACAGGCCCAGCATTAACGGTAGCACACCGTCGAGCACGACTTGAATTTGCTCGAGAGCATAGGGATTGGACATTAGAGCAGTGGAGTAATGTACCCTTCACTGATGAGACCAGGGTGAGTCTACATGGAAGTGATCGACGTCAGAGAGTAAATCGTCGCCCTGGAGAACGTTATTCTCAGTGTTGCATCGAGGAAACTGTTGCTTATGGAGGAGGATCTGTAATGGTCTGGGGCGGCATCTCGTTAACAGCACATACAGCGTTAGTTTTCATCGAACCGACGGGCCGTACACGTGGACTGACTTCTCATCGCTACATTACTGAAATCCTCGCCGACCATGTGGTACCTTACGCAGGATATATCGGGCAGGATATGCAATTGATGCATGATAATGCACGGCCTCATGTTGCTCATGTGGTGACCCAGTATCTACGCGACGTCAGCATTCGTACGATGGACTGGCCCGCTCGAAGCCCTGACTTGAATCCGATAGAACACTTATGGGATGAGCTGAAACGTCGGGTTCGAGCCCGGGTACCTGCTCCAACAAGGCTTCCAGAGCTGCGAATCGCAATTGAAGAGGAGTGGAATACAATTCCTCAAGATTTTATCGTCAGGCTCGTAAGGTCGATGAATACAAGGATGCTGGCAGTTATCCGAGCAAGGGGAGGGAATACGGAATATTGTTCAAAAACTTTTTTTTTATTTTATCTTTGTTTGGCTTTAATTTTTTTTTTTTCACTTTTTCATTACTAACGATTGTCACGACTGGAAAACGACTCTTCTTTGTAAAATCCTTAATAAACACTGAAATATTGATTAAACCCAATGAGTTTCCTTTCATTTTAATCACCATGAAACGCACTTTCTGTAGGTACAACTTTAATAATTGTAGGTTTTTAGTTTTTGAGAAAATTGAATTAGAGTGCCTAGGTAGCGGGTGGCTCGGTTTATTTGCTGTCCAGTACGGCATGCAATTATCGAAATATTCCGATAATCGATAAAATGAAAGATATCGATTTTTTTTTCGATAAAAACCGGTAATTACCGATAATTATCGTTTTTTATAAAAAAAAACCTAAACTTGATTTTTACTTGTAAATAAAGGGATAAAGTGATGCAATTACTTACCTAAAATAAAGGACAATATAATATACTGAAAAATAAATAAAACAAGGCGTTTTTTTTTTTAAATCAACGTTTGTATTTCTTTATAATATTTAAATTATATAACATAACATTTTGGATTGTCTCACTAAACTCTTCTTGAAGAGATCTTTTAAATAAAATCTTAGAAACCTCTAGCTTAATTTAAAAAAAAGTTACTCTTTAAAATAATTATAATAATTATGAGTTAAATATTGCAACTTTTGGACGTTTAGTATAATTAAATTAACTTTAAATAATTTCGTAGTACAGTATGGACATCTGAGTCATACAACATACACATCCTAACAAGATTTCTTAACGATTAATTAACGACAATAGGTAAATTAATAACATATAACAATTCCGTATTATAATTAAAAGAAATCACATTTAAAATAGTAATTTTGTATTATAATTAAAAGAGATCACATTTGAAATAATCATTTTCAAAGAGATTTTTGTTTTTTTTTTGCTGCTGAAAATATGTCCGCAGAAATGACAAACAATTGTTTTGTCATTTAGGCTAGTACGCAGCTTATTACATAGTACTCCAGCTGCGGAAAAGACACGTTCGCTTTCTACACTAGTTGGCTTAATTGAGCGAAGCCATCGGTATAGTTTTGTTAGCAGTTGACCACGATCACCACCGTTTTCAAATAGTAGCATTTCAACTTTAAGAAGTGTCAAAGTGTCCTCCGTTGAAGCTGCTGAAATGCCTGGGCCTCTCGAGTCATAATTAATTTTATTTATATATTGATCAAGCAAGTCTTTATTGGTCAATTGGGCATTGCTGTCAGTGACTTCAGTGACTTGGTCACTTGAATGAGCTTGACTGTGGTCATCTTCAATCACATCCAAAGCAGTCACTGCAGCAGAACCATACTTTGATAAAAGGTTTAGTATCATGTCCTGTAAACGATCATTGGTTAAGCGAGGGTATACATCTGTATTATATTCGTCGTCATTAAAATAACGGTTTGGATCATGCAGGTACTGCATAAGACTAGCAATTGGAAGTCGTCTTTGTTTTAATCTATTTGTGAGATTTGTATGAAGGTCCCGACTAAGTTGCGTATTGCGAACTTCAAGTTTCTTTAAAGCAAAATTCGTAGCAACATCCGCACTAACTAGAGTGGCATCTTCTCGACAGAGGGCCTCAACTGTGACCTTAATAATTTCAAGATTCTCATATATGTCTCGAAGAACTGACCACTCCTGTTCCGAAATTTGAATTGCGCATTGGACATCAATGACAGCTTTTAAGATTGCAGCTTTTACTTTAATGAATCTACCTATCATATCACATAGTGTGCTCCATCGTGTCTTGCAGTCTAACAACAATGCGTTTTCCTTGCCAAGTTCCATTTTTATATATTTCTGAAGAACATCTGATTTTGTAGGTGACTTTCGAAACATTCGTACGACTGCTCTAACCTTCTCTATAATAGGTTTGAATTGAATATTTGTTTCAACATATGAAAACGCTTCCTCTATTTCTAATCCACCAGCATCATCATTAATAACAAGTGCGTCATCATTATCATTTTCCTCCTCATCTTGAGCTTCGTTATAATGAGTTACTTCTAGAGATTTGGCATAAAATGTATCCACTATGGCCAGTTGCAAGCCGTGAGCTAAGCAAAGTTGATGAATGCAGTTTAGATTTCGGCCAAGTTTTGTCATGACTGAAGCTCCATCGGATGTTATACAAATTATATCAGTGTCAAAGTTTATACCAAATTCATTTAGCCTCTTTCGAAGGTATTCTTCACATTTATCAGCGTTTACAGAGCCATATGTTCTACATAAGCCAAGGTTTTTTGCAGTATCCTTACATTGGAAAAATGCACAGTGAATGTTTACATTTACATATCGCCTATTTCTTGACGATGTCCACTCATCTAAAGATAAGCAAAACTTGTGTCCTTCATTTTTTAGCTCCTGTATCTCTTTTATAACCTTACTCTTAATTTTATCGTAAAACTTAACAGTTATATCTTTTATAGAATTTGCACTAGAGGGTAATTTATAACCAGCTTTGTTAAAGATATGCCTAAGATCTTCAAACTCTGTAAATGCCCTAAAAGGCATTCCGTCTAAAGCTGTCATTCTTGATATCATAATATCTAAAGATCTGTTTGATTCTGTAAAATAATCAGACATTTTACTTTTTTTAACTGATACAGGAGCATCTATTGACGCCAAAGACGACAACAAAGATGGACCGTCGTTTTTTCTTTTTGAAGGCCCAGCAATCTCTCTTCTACCTTCTTCCGGTGTAAACTTTTCGCTGTCAAGTTTTATGGCATGTAAGGACCTTAAATGACTGCGAAGTCCCGTTGTTGTACCACCCACACACTTAATAACTTTGTCGCAGATCTTACATTTTGCTGTGTCACCTGTTTCTGCTTTTAAAAAATGCCGCCATACCGACGTTTGGTCCGAACACTTTTTGTACACAGGTACATAGTTAACTGTGTTTTTATTAGACATTTTACTGAATGAGTAGGTGCAGTACGTAAAGTACCTAAAACAAAAACATACGAAGTTTTGAATTTACTGAACTACATGAAAATATTATGATGTAGATTAGTTATGTAGACAGAACTTCTGTATTAAATTTTACATTCACAATTCACATCAAGTAACCATTTAAGTGGTAAACAAGATTCTAAACTGAAAAAGTAGGTACCTAAAACAATAAAATATGCTTTATGTTCACTTTACAAGAAATTAATAGGTAGAAATTGATTGTGTGTATGTCGTACTACAAACTATATATTTTTTCATTTTTAAGGTAAAAGCCTTGTTTAGGTACCTACTTTCTACATTTAAATGTTTAAATGGTGTAGCATTTTGAACGGAAACATTTCGAATAACAACGCCAAATGTTTGCAATTAAGTAGTATAAATCTGACTTACCAATAATATTCTTATTGACGCAAAACTCTCAATTCAGTTAATCCGGGCGTCCTCAACTCCTCACTCACATGGTAGACCGACAGCGATCGACACGTTCACCTTCACACACAAATATTGCGCAATGAGCAAATTACAGTGACGGGAAAGAAAACGCGCGCGGCGAGGGAACGGGACGCATCCAACGTTCGTTCAGAAATGTGTCAGAATTCTTTATATAAAATTATCGATTATCGGTATTTATCGTTTTTGTTTTCGATATTTATCGTTTTGTCAGAATGGATCGAAAACCGATAAATTATCGATTATCGGTTATCGGTTTGCATGCTCTACTGTCCAGTGTATATCGGAGGATAATTTAACGCTAGCATTCGTTAAAACAAGGCTTTTGGATCATGAAGTCAAGTTGAAAAAGTGAGTTCAGTGATACCAGCGTCAAAGTTTTGCAAGTTGAGCGGACAAATGGACACGTATTTCGAGAAATAAAAATAAATAATTCTCAAAATAATAAAGGGAATAATACTACAACTACAACCAGAAGGATAACAAGCAGAAGAAGAAGTCTCAGTTCGTGAAATGTTGTCATTGTGGCCGCAAGGGGGCATATAAAAAACGACTGCTTCTACTTCAAAAGAGCTCATCAGTAGCAGCAGAAAAATACGGAGAGGACAAGGACGGTCCAGGCAATTGAGATCAGTGAACCATCTACGTCGAGCAATTTTTCTGGCTTTGCTTTTGTAATAGGAGACCATCAAGCGGACGATAATGGAAGCAAAGTTACTTTCCTGTGGGATTTTGGAGCTTCGGACCATATTATAAACAGGGAAGATCTTTTCATCAGTCACACCGTCTTACAAACGCGATTAAAAATATCTGTTTCTAAAAATGGTGAATTCATTTCAGCTACCAAAAAGGGAACGGTGTATGTGACCAGCAACATGGACATTCAAGGAGTTTTGGAGGATGTGCTCTTCTGTGCTAAGGTACCATACAACCTGCTGTCCGTATCGAAAATGCAACGTGATGGGTTGACAGTAATTTTCGACCAGCAAGGAGCCCAAATACGTAAGAATAATAAATAAAGCCATCATGCAAAGTAAGTTAAAAAAAAAATAATAATAATTGCTGTAGACTTAATGGCATCTGTAAATAGGTGTCAATCTATTTATAAAGTATGCAGTAATAAAATTATGTACAAATTATGGCACCAACGCTTTGGTCATATTAGTAAAATTAAATTCGTCTAAATTAAAAAATAATAAAATGGTTGATGACGCTAGCCAAATCGAAACTGTAATGCCAGATGATGAGGTGTGAGGCCTGTATAAATGGGAAACAGAGTCGTCTTACGTTCAATCAGGTCAAAGATAAAAGTTTTAAATTTAATTAAATTTTAATTTAATTTATATCTTAAATTTTATTTAAGTTTAATATAAAATTAGTCAACTTATACCGCGATAATGGTAGCGAATATCTATCGTCTAAAATGAAAGGTTATTGTTTAGGGAGAGGGATATCGTATCATTTAACAGTTCCGAGAACACCACAGTTAAATTGAGTTTCTGAACGTATGGTCAGAACCATTACTGAAAAAGCTCGCTCCATGATAAGCGGTGTTAAATTAGACAAAGTGTTTTGGGGCGATGCAGTACTGACTGCTATTTATTTGATTAATTTGACCCCAACTAAAACTTTAAAACTTTCAAAAACTCCATTCGAAATGTGGCACGATAAAAAAAAACCTCAAATTAAATATTTGAAGTTATTTGGTTCAACTGTTTACGTTCATATTAAAATCAGTAATACCGAGTTTGATGAAAAATCATGGAAAGGGATATTTGTAGGTTATGAGCCAAACGGCTATAAAGTTTGGAACCCAGAATGCGAAAAATATGTAGTAGTCAGGGATGTTATCGTTGATGAGACTGGTTTTCTTCAATCCAGGCCAGACCTCAAGTCTGAAGGGAATATTAAAAATTCTCACAGCAAAACTGATGATGTAATATCCAAGTCAGTGCCGGTAACGACTCATAACTCTGACAGTTCTAAATCAGATACGCCTAAATCTGATGGGCACGAGTGTGATGAGACTGGTTTCTTCAATCCAGGCCAAACCTCAAGTCTGACGGGAATATTAAAAGTTCTCACGGCAAAACTGATGATGTAATATCCAAGTCAGTGCCAGTAACGTCTCACAACTCACAGTTCTAAATCACAGTTCTAAATCAGATACGCCTAAATCTGATGGGCACGAGTGTCCTAATAAAATTCGCAAATTAAACCACGATAATTTAATTAAATCGGAGCAAATAGTAGATACAATTTCTGATAACCCGTCTACACCAAAAGAAAATATGTTTGACGAAGTAATAGGCTCAAAATCGGCTAGCTCGTATAATGACGATGATGATGACATTTTGTTTGCTCAGTCTATTCTGTGTAAAGTAACAAATTCATTAGAAGATCAAAACTCGAGACGACAGATCTCAGTGAAAAAGTGCAATTAGGGAAGAATTAAATTCTCTAAACCTAAATAATACTTGGACTTTAGTACCAAGACCTGAAAATAAAAACATTGTCGATTGTAAATGGGTGTTTACTATAAAACATGATGAATTTGGAAAACCTTTAAGATACAAGGCACGACTTGTTGCAAGTCAGTTTCAGTCAAGAATACCTTACGGACTACAATGAAACTTTCGCACTCGTAGCAAGAATAGCTATGTAGTTTCAGATTTATACTTAGTTTTGCGAATGAATCAATTTAATTTGTTAGTTCATCATGAATGTCAAAACCGCCTTAAATGGCGAATTAAAAGAAAACGTGTAAATTAAATAAATCACTTTACGGGCTGAAGCAGCCAGCTAGATGTTGGTTTGAAGTTTTCGAACGATTTCTTAAAGAAGGTTTTCAAAATTCTTCAGTTGATATAAATACACAATGGAGATGTACATAAAAATATTTATGTAGTTTTATATGTATGTGTATTCAAAATCAAAATCAAAAGTCATTTCTTCAAATTAGGCTGAAAATCAGCACTTTTCGAACGTCAAAGTTACATAAGACACTCCCCCAAAAAATGCCCGCCCTTCACCACTTCCTAGTGCTTTAGCTGGGAAGAAGAAGTGGTGGAACAAACTCCCCAGCAGCACATCTGTCTGTTTATTTAGTTATAGTATACGCTGATATTGAAACAATGAATAAGTTTGAAAGGTTTTTAATGAGTAAATTTAAAATGACTGATTTAAAAGAGATAAAATTATTTCATGGTTTAAAAAATTACAAGGCATGCAAATGAAATAACATTAGATCAAAGTGCATATACAAAAACGGTATTAAATCAATTTATGCACGATTGTAAACCTGTCAATACACCCATGGAAAACAAACTTAATTATGAGACAATAAACTCTGAAGAAAAATATAATGCTCTATGTCGACACGTTATAGGATGTTTAATGTATATCTTGATATGCACTCGTCCAGATTTAAGTACAAGCGTCAATATACTAAGTAGATATACGAACAAAAATAATAAAGAACTCTGGCAATGTCTCAAGAGAATGCTTAGGTACTCGAAAGGTACTGTTGTATTTAAAATTAAGTTATAAAAGATGTGTCTACAATAATATTTTATGTGGTTACGTAGATACATATTGGGGTGGCAGTGATTCAAACGACAGGGAAAGTACAACTGGGTATTTATTTAAACTCTTCGGGCACTGTTCTATAGCCTGGAGTACAAATAAACAGTCTCTGCCTCTTCAATTGAGGCGGAATATAAGCCACATGTTCCGGTCAATTAGGTATTTGATTTATTTAGTTTGTATAATTGGTAGATTAATTTTTGAGGGGGCGTGTTGATTTATTTGATTTACAAAAATCAATCTTTAATCGATTCTGTAATAATCGATATATCGTAGGTACTTATTTAAAAGGATAACGGAAACCTGCTTACCTTACTACCCATTATCATTCTTACATTCACCTCTTGGTTGCGCTTTAACGGAGACCGACGTGTGACCTTCCTAGTGAATTTTAATTGGCTAATAATAATCTATACCTTTTAAAAAGCCCACAACTCGTTTTATTAAAGTGTTATGGTAGACATATACGCTACGAGAAATCGTTACGATCAGATTGTACAGTTCGAACGGTACAGTTTATCGTACATGGCATACAAGCCATATACGCTACGAGAAATCGTTACGATCAGACGCACACAGGCGAAAAATCGATAAAAGTTGGCATAAACCTAATGTTCATTTAATTTGCTGGGTTTGTTGTTATATTCATGAATAAATCCTAATTTAATTAGTTTAACTGGGAAATAAGATGTTTAAGAGTAACAGATTGTAATTATAACGGGATATGTGTTAAATAAAACTTCGTTGTGAGAAAATAAAGTATATTAAAAAGTATTGTAAGTAGTTGTGTTTATGAAAAAGTTTTATCTATTAGGCTTAGGTCTAAAGGAGAAAAAGTAGATTTATTTTTTTGAGATTATAGTCCTTATTCCGGTTATATAAGGGTCTGAAGATACCATGAGTCTATGGTATGTGTCTTCCATAGCCATTTTCCTTGAAAATTTTCTTGAGAATTGCTCTCTGTACTTTCTAATGTCCTTTTTGCGACTTTCTTGCGCATCTTCACTTAGAAGTCCTATAAGCGATACACAACAATTTGATGACCGTGGACCAATATTTTGTGTAACGTAGTTGGCATGTTAAACCACGGATAGTTTATGACAAATGCGGACGCGGTTTAAAGGCAAAAGTGTTTAAATTTTTCTGTGCGTATTCTATAACCACACGATAAAAGTTTTAATATTGTATGCAATCGATTAATAATATTTAAGTTGGTTTCCAGTGATTTGACAGACTTCCTCTGCGTGCTGGAATATTATGCGTGCTGTATTGCCGTCTGTTGACGTCCCTCCTCCCTGTCTCGGTTTGTCCACATGTAGTCCAAGTTTTTCTAAGAATTCTTTCTGAATTCGTTTGTTATAAACCAGTTTGCTTAAGACACTCTTTATGTCACTTGACAATTCCGGCACTCTTAGGGCATTTGCAACTTTGTTACACAAGTAATGCATTCTACCAACATCCCTCTTAGACTTACACTCTCGGTAGTAACTCATAAAAGTTATTCTGCTAATACAAATTTCTTCACTGTTGGATCCTAGAAAGAAGAAGGAAAATTAAAAAAATATATATAGCAGCAATTGTAATATAGTTTTTACTAATAGATAGGCTAATTCATTGGGGAGATTTTAGTATACATTTTATATATTTTTTGTATAAATTAGCTCAGGTATCACGCTGCCTCTCGACCCAGATGAAACAAAATCCCCCCTGGAACGCTTACTAGGCGTGCATTGTTAAAATTGTTCTAGTTACATGGAAGTGATGTTTTGAATAATTATTCCTATCTATTAAATCTAAAAAAAAGTCTTTCACACTATTAATATCTACAAAGACAAACCCGTGCTAACCCGAGACGTGTAGTTAATACTTAGTTTAGGTACACAGGAGACTCAATATTAATTCTCATTCAAACGCATATTTTGTTAAAGCGTCTAAATTGGTCGCCTTTAAAAGTTACTTTTATTAAATAAGCAGTAAATAAAGAGTGCAGTGAAGGTTATTTTAAGGAATGAAATGGCAGGAAATTAAACTTTTAGTCCATGAGAAATGACTCTGTTAAAAAAATAAATACTGATTTCGTAAAACAATCTTAACAAATGAAAGATCTGACTTATAAATTTTGTTCACAATAAAAATAATCAATTATTACCTCCTGGAAGGGCATCCATTGTTGAAACACCAATAATTTCACTATAACTTACAATATTTTAACTTGAAATATCACAAAAATTGCTTAAAACACATCCGCCGCTTAACAAGTCAAACTTTGGACTAAGATGGCATCCGTTCGGGGACTCATAGCCGGCCGGCGCAGGCGCAGATAGCTAGGCCCGTCCATTGAGTCGTAAGATACAATAATTAGAAAAGGTTTTATGACATTTTTATTTTTTTAGTTTATGCCAGCTTTTATCGATTTTTCGCCTGTGTGAGACAGTACAATAAACGGTGCCGACGCATACGTGTCAGCGATGGCTTCGACGGACGACGTTTTAGCAGTTGTTGGGTTAATATTCGCCCTGAAAGAAAAATAAGTGAAGCGGAAAAAGCGTAGCATCTGGTGCAAAGAATGGCTAATGAAAAGAAGTGTTCAATCTCATGTCAATTTGTTGGCGGAATTAAAGATGTTTCCAAAAGACTGGCACAATTTTTTAAGAATGGATCATGACACGTACATACATCTACTGAATATGGTAGGACCAATTATCGAGAAGCATGACACTATTATGAGAAATGCTATTCCACCCCATGACAGGCTTGTAGCTACTTTGAGGTTTTTATCAACAGGATGAAATTATGAAGATTTGAAATTCTCTAGTATTATTTCATCTCAAGCCTTGGGTCGCATAATACTGGAAACCTGTGAAGCAATATATAAGGTTCTCCGCAAAGAATAAGAATAGAATAGAATAAGAATTAATTTATTTTGCAAAGATTACATTCTAGTGGATTGAATTCCCACACCTCACACTAGGATTCCCTGTGTTGTGAGATCCAGGCTCCTTCGTTCCGTTTACAATATTATCCATAAATTAAAAATTAAGGTACATTTTCAAACTTAAAATATGTATATAAAGAGTGTATGTATAGTGGTGAGATATTAGTCAGTTGTGTTGGTGTTGTAAGAGAGTGTCTGTATGTTATACGTATGTCAGTAAGTGCACGTATATTTGTGAAATGTCAAATGTGTGTACTGTTAGTTTTTACATAAGCTAAAGCCCGATTTACACTTCAATAAGTACAGTAGCGAGTTAAGAACTCAGACAGTTAAGTAATAAGTAGTAAGTTGTAAGTAGCGTCCAAACGGGCGGAGTGAGTAGTCATAAGTTGCCGAGAAGAAGACTAGTCGCGTTTCGCGTTGTTTTAATCCAGAAAATGGATGTTGAATTACTTAACACCAATTTACGTGCTATATCAAGAGAAATAGTATCAATACTTGCACAACACATTGAAAGTGAAATATTAATAGAAATGAATAGACCCAAACGCATATGGGAAAGAAAGTGGATTGCTAGAAGAAAAGAACGTGGTAGCAGTAACCTTCTTTTGGAATTGTCTGTAGAAGACACAGTTGAATATAGATATGCTTTACGAATGAGTGAGCCCTCATTTCTATTTTTATTAGATAAAATTACGCCGACGGTTCAGAGGTCGGATACGTTCATGAGATGTGCCTTACCAGCAAAATTTAAATTACAAATTGTATTGTATATGCTTGCTAATAGAACCAGTTTGCGTACTTTAGCGCATATGTTCAGAACATCAAAAGCTAGCATATAAACAATGATTCCTGAAGTAGGTATGTGATGCGATTTACGAAGCACTCAAGGATTATATACAGGTAAGAAATAAAAAACCTAATCAGGGATTTATGTATTTATTAAGCATAATATTATTAAAAAAAACGTCAGTCGTAATGAACGTATAGAACCAGTTCTAGTCATTTGTTAATGAGTTCATAGCCAATTCCAATATATCGCCATGTAGGTCATTAGATTGATATACTGTGGATTCAAAATTATTACTATCCAAGAATGGTCCTGAAACCGAACTATTTATGACCACTGTTGAAGGTATTGCTGGTGCCGCTGCTTGAGGAGAATATACTTCTAGGTTCTCTGTAGAATGATTGTTCACAGAAACTCCTGAAACGGAGCTATTTATCGTTGGCGAAGGTGAAGAAATATATGTCGTGTGAGATAGAGGAGAAGGGGAGTAACCTTCTAGGTTTAACGGGTTCGCTAATGCATGCATCCGAAGAGATGTTAAATAATTTTGAATATGTGATTGCGCTTGCAATGCCAGCATTAGAGGCATAGCATTCAATTGTGCAGCGACACCTCTCCCAAAAATACCGAACTCATTGTCATTCAATTCGTTGTTTGCCATTGGGGTTTGTACCATTTCGCCGACAGCTTTGACTTTGTTCACTAAATTTTCTAAGCATTTGATGTTTCTTTTGCGGCTATGGCTATACACAGGTTTCTTAGCAGCTTCTGTTTCTTGTATAATGGGAGTATCTTGAGAATCTTTGCTACAACCTGGAACTTCCTGGCAGGTAGACTCATCGACAGCTGAAGGGATTTCTTCCATCGCATTGTTCGCCGAGTTCTGTAAGGTATTTTACTATTACATTTCTGTTTCAGGTTCCAAGCGATGAAAACCAGTGGAAGAAAATTGAAAAGGGGCTTTAAAAATAAATGGAACTTTCCCAGATGTTGTGGTGCTATCGATGGGAAGCATATTGTAATAAAGGCGCCCTTTGAAGCAGGAAGCTATTACTATAATTACAAACATCAAAATAGCATAGTGCTAATGGCTGTGGTTGACGATGACTACAGCATTCATATATCGATGTTGGTTGCAACGGCAGAGTAACCGATGGAGGCGTGTTTCAAAGATGTAGCCTCAGCAATCGATTGGAAAGTATGCTACCAAAAAATCACTGTATTGTAGGGGACAATGCTTTTCCGTTGAAAACTTATTTAATGAAGCCTTATGGCGAAAGCAGCAATATGACCACTGCTCAGAAAGTATTCAACTACCGACTTTCTCGAGCCCGTCGTATAGTTGAAAATGCCTTCGGTATTCTAGTTAACCGTTTTAGAATATTCGAAAAACCTTTACCATTTCATCCAGACAAAGTTATAAAAATTGTAAAGGCTTGCTGTGCTTTACATAACTGGCTCAGATATTTAAAAAACGTTGATGACTCTGTGACAATCGACGAGGAAGATATCAACGCTGGCCAAAAAATACTTGGTAATTGGAGAGAGGTGCCAAGCGATGGTCTCATATCATTACCTAGAAGCAGTAACAATCACTGCAGAGAGAGCTCGTATCGTGCGTGATAATTACGCTACCTATTTTGTCGGAAACGGTTCTGTGAGTTGGCAACTTGGAATGATACATTAAATATCTCATTACCAGTGATAGGAATAGGTAGTGCCTATTTGCCTAAACTTCGAAGAACAGAGACAAGAAACGGAGACTTCCTTAGGACTAACTTTTTTTCCGAGACGTCTGTCCCGAAATTTCGAGACAACACATAAATACATTTAAAAAAAATGTTATTTGGAATAAGTAATTCGTCTATATTTACCTAAAGTTTGCGACTAGATATATCATAATAAATAAATAACATACACAGTCGTTACAACCATAAAATTTTCTGAATTTTTTTTTGGAGAACATTTTGTAAATGACTTGTTGATCGTAATACACAATGAATCACAATGTTTGAATAAGAAGCCGTACACGTTTCGAAGTAAATATCTTCTTTCTAGCTCACTCTCGGCTACGTTTAATGAGATTTCTAAAGTTCAAGTGTAAAAAAGGCATTATATGTAACACATAATATGATTTAAAAGAGTGTCCATGGAGTTTCTTGCACGTTCTTCTCCATAGAGACCTACTCTTTGGAACGTGCAATTTACCTTCACTTTTCTTGGACTGACCGACATTTGACTATTCAAAAGTGCCCGTAAATGGTCTATTTGAAATAAATGCTTTGATTTTGATTTTATCGGTATTTAAAATAAATAAATAATTAATTTATTTGCCAGAATGTAGGTATACAAAGTGGTATGATCTTAATATTAATGAGGTCCCTTTACATTCTACCGTTATACATGATGTGCAAATATTTAGTTACAAATGAAAATACAAATACCTTTTTTTCTATCATCTTAATGAAATATATTTCTAAAGTATATTTAAAAATGTGCATGATATTAAAATAATTGCATAATAATGGTATCACATTATCACATTTTACGGCAGCGCGTTTCGTTATCTATTCTTAGAAATTACAAAAGGTAACCGCCATGGTCGCATACCTGTGCGGCGCGGGAGGGTCTACATACCCCCTCCCCCCTACTCCTTACCGCCCAGCGTGCGCGCAGGTTACCTTCACTTCAATCCTGTACTTCGGTTTGTTAAGTGCGCATCTTCCTGTATTGTTTTTGTGAATATTGTTTTTCACTCTCGCTCGTTTTTTGGTTCATTGGATCTTCTTAATACGACTACTTTGGCTTGAATTTATGGATTACGATTTGCTGCAATAACATTGTTCCTGTCTGTCTACATCAAATAATACGGTAAGTCAACATTTATTACTTTTTAATGTTTTGGCTAAAGTTATTTATTTTATTTCTTGTAGGGAAACAAACAGTAAGTTAGATATAAAGAAGAACATTAATGTATATATTATTTTATCTTAAACTAGCAATTTGACAGTCTAGATTGATATGCAATTGTATGAACTTGATATTTTTTAGTTTTAGTTTTTAAGATAATTATTGTGTATGAAACGTAGTTAAAGAAAAAAAACATACGCATTTAACTTTTGGTTCAAATATAAAAGTGAACTTCAATACTATCAAGCATAGTAATGTTATATCTTTGGTGTCATAAAGAATTGCTAAGGTGGACGAATTCTATCAAAATATATTATTTTTCGGGCCGGTTCTTTTAATATTTGAACCAAAAAGGAATATGTCTTTTGCGCATTGACTAAAATGCGAAAAAAAAATTTCAATAACAATGATGTTACGCGTGTTCATATTATCTAACCGTTTTTCTTTATTAGAGCGTAAAATGAAAGAATAAAATCTTTAAATCGATACAATCGATGCACCTAGCTGGAATGCGCGCACCTCTCCCGCTTTCCTTTCCACCTCCCTGTATCTATAAAGGTTCGTTATTCCTTTTGAGGCATGGAAAACTTAAAATTTCATTTTATTTTAAGTACTTGCCATCGTACATCTTTTTGGAGACCAGTAAGATTGGAGATGGCGAACAAGCCTAAGAAAGCAACAGTACAAAGTTGGATTGGACTTCATCCTGAATTATATTACGACCCGGCCAGTAATTTGATTTACTGTTCTAAGTGCGAGAGCAGTATAACAGCTAAACTTAGTAGTGTCAAGAGGCACGTTAAAGGTCCGAAACACAAAGGGACAAGTAAAAAACCAAATGAAGAATTTTATTTGGACCTAGTACAATTTCTCATATTATGTAATATACATTGGATTCAAGTAAACAACCCCGCTTTCAAAAAATTCTTCCATAAATATATTTGCTGCAATTGTACAAATCGACAAAAGCTTCCTGAGCAATCATTGCTGAGAAAAGTTTATTTAGATAAGATTTTTAAAACTAAAATTGACTCGATTTATGAACAAATTGCAAATCAAAAGCTGTGGGTATCTTTAGACGAGACAACTGATTTTTTAGGCAGATACATGGTACATTTACTTGTAAAACCTTTAAATGCGATCACACAAAAACCATTTTTAGTTGCTTGCAAAGTACTAGAAATTGTTAATGGGAGCACAATTGCCCAATTTGTAATAGACTGCTTTGAAAATATGTGGTGCGATTTGTATGAATCCAAAGTAGGAGACGTTGCTGTATTATGCACTGATAGTGTAGCATATATGCTAAAAGCGGGACGTGTGCTAAAAATTATTTGCCCAACATGATACACGTCACTTGCTTAGCACATGCACTGAATCTCGTGGCAGAAAAAATACGATACGAATACTCAGATGTAGATGAATTAATTTCAAACGTAAAAAAAAAAATTTTTATATGAACTAATAGAGTGCGCTTGTTAAAAAACACCTTTCCCCACATGCCGCTTCCTCCAGAACCCGTTATTACAAGATGGGGTACTTGGTTGGAGGCAGTGTCATATTATGCAAAATATTATGATCAAATTAAAACAATTGTAAATCTTTTAAGAAGTTCCGACGCGCTATCTATTAGGTGTGCCAAAAATGTTCTTCAAAAGGAAAACTTGAAATCGGACTTGGACTACATTGAGGAATATTTTAAAGATATACAAATTGGATTAAAGAAATTACAAAAATCGAATTTAACTCTAACGGAATCCTTTGAAATATTTGATCACGTGAGAACTGTGCTTAGCTGGTGTTCATCTGAGCTTATAAAAAATAAACTCGTAAATGTCATGGACAGAAATCCCGGTTTAGATAAAATTAGAGACATATGTGAAGCGATAACAGCAGGAAAGGATGAGCGATCATACTATATGTACGCGCCTTTAACCTCAGTTGATGTTGAAAGGTCATTTTCAACTTATAAATGGATTCTTAACATAAAAAGAAATCGCCTGACAGTTGAAAATATAGAAAAAAATATGATTGTGTATTTTAACTTAGATGACTCATCTGACAAAGAAAATTTCGGTTCTGATACTGAACTTGACGAATCGAATCACGATGATTAAATTAAAATCATTCTTTATTTTTTATGGTATTTGTAACACAAATAAAGATTTTCAAATTCTTAGCAATTTTTGATGCATCAAGTTCTTTATCAAAACCGAACAGTTAGTAGTTCAGTATTAAAACTGATTGTCCTAAATGCTTCAAATATTAATTTGTAAACTTCAAAGGTTAATTTGTACTTTGATTTGAGTAAAAATTGCATCCCTCAACGTCAGTAAAATAAATATGACATAGATATTTAAAGATAGATAAACATAAATTTGTTTCTTAAATCTTTCCTTCTGTACATTTTGTTTCATGGTTTCCAATTACGTCATATTTTAAAATAATATAAATATACATATATTTGTTACAACAATATTCTATGTGTTTTATTTTTCCTTTAGAGCCCATTAATTATTTAATGAACCTAGAGCGATATCGACCGGCGATTTTTGAGCATTTTTTCTTTCGTTTTTTTTTGCATAGAAATCTCCAAAAATCGCCAGACAATATCGGTGGTGTGAAAGGACCCTTACGTTTTTTTTTAACTAGTTAATGCCCGCGGCTTTTCCCGCGTGTACTATTGTTTTTGTATCCCATGGGAACTATACTTTTTTTTTAATAGGAAGTAGCATATGTGCTATTCCACACCTTAATCTATATCACTACCAAAATCAGCATTTTCAGTGGCATTGAGTAATGGACATCCATACAAACTATCACATTTATAGACAAACTTTAGATAAATATAGACGAATTACAATAAATAACACATTTTTTTAAATGTATTTAAGTGTTGTCTCGAAATTTCGAGACAGATGTGCCGGAAATAATTTAGTCCTAAGGAAGTCTCCGTTTCTTGTCTCTGTTCTTCGAAGTTTAGGCTAATAGGCACTACCTATTCCTATCACTGCTCATTACCTACCATGTTTTTATTAAATAAATAATACTTGGCTATATGTAGACCTGATACTTTTTATTTTTGAGACAGCCTCCTTCGGTCCGAAATCACTTATGTTCATAGCCTCACAAATTTTAATAATGGCTGCATCTCTAGCTTGTTTTATGCGGTAATTGTTGCATTTCGAGTTATACAAGGTGTTGCTTTGGACCTGCAAAACATTTTAGGAGGTAATTATGTTAGTGATTCTCGACCCGAATCAACAATAAAATGGGCAGGTATTTTTTTTTAATTTTATTCTTATTTACGGAAATCGGTATGTGTGAACTCCCCTTTTTAAAAAGCAGCCAGTCTGTACGTGTCCTTAAACTGCGCTTTCACACACACACAAACAAACGCAACCGACATTTCTTTCATAGATCCAAAGCACCAACCAGCGCACGCTCCCACTACCACTAGCCACGCCCCCGCGGCCATCACAAGCACATAAATCGGGTCAATTTATTAGTGTGATTGATGGCGCCGACGCGTGCATACGCTTGCAAATTCCGCCCGTCAAGTGCGCCTTCGATTAACGGTCGCGATAGGTACCTACTACCTAGTTGTAAAAATGACAGACCAATACTCCAATGTAGTTGGCGGAGATGGTACGCTTGTATGCCATCAGCGGAGACAATGTATCTCGTGCCATCGAAATGTTCGCGGAGTTATTCCCCAATCGGCATCGTCCCTTACACAGGGTAATGCTGGCTGCTACGCAGAGACTCGATCATCGGCAGTTCGACGTTCCCCAGCATGCTTAAGGTCGCGGCAACGAAGGCCTGCCTGTCTCCTTGCAGGAAGATATTCTGGAATTCTTCCGGCGAAAGCCACGGGCAAGCAAACGGGAGGCTGGTCGACGGTTTGGAGTGCACCACTTCGCAGTGTGGCGGCTGCTGCACAAAGAAATGCAGCATCCTTTTCACTACCGCAAGGTACAGGATCTCCACCAACTTGATAACGCCGCGCGAGTTACATTTTGTCGCTGGTTGCCGGAACACCAAAACACCAACATCCTGTAGACGGACCAGTGTTTATTTACTCGAGTTGGCGTCTACAATGTTCATAACAAACAAAAAGTGATCAGTGCTTTCGACACAATAAAAACGAATGTGTTTGTGTGGTGCAACGTCGTGCTAGAGTGTGACGGTTGAAACTTTGATCAATACCTCCAGGTAACATAAGTAGGTAATTTATTTATTTGTACATAGACAATAATTTGTAAATACGATGTTAGCTAAATCAACTTGATAAGTGTAAATAAGTTGATTTAAAATTTTTAACTACGCCAAAAATACCTATCAGACAAAATAAATCACTTAAAATCCCTAACACATGGGTACCTACCTACTTAACTAGCACAAATTATCTTGAGGTATTTTTGTCGGTCCTCACACCGTTAAAAAGCAGAAAAGAAAATCTTAAATCAACAATTTAATCTACAAATAAAAACGAAAACCGTCCTTGGGCTGAATTTACCTACATAACCTTATTATTATTACTATTAGGCGCGCACGCGCTCGCGATTAGTTTCACAGGATAGGTAACTAACGACGCTAACGTGAACTTTTTTTTGGACTAGTAGTATCTACTTCCTACTATTATTATTTATCGTAATAGCCCAGTGGTTAAGGCGTTCTCCTCTCATGCATGAGGTCGCGGGTTCGCAACTGAGCAAGTACCACTGTGTTATTTTTAATTCATAATGATGTAAGTACTTTCTAAAACTTAGGACATCATTGAAATCATGTGTTTCGGAAAGCACTTAAAGCCTTTGGTTCCGATAGATTTGTAGCTCTCGGACAGTCGTTAGGTACCACACGGGTCAACGACATTACAGCCCTGCCGTAGGGTCATTGGTACAGGTAATCAAAAGCCAGAAAGTCTGACAATTAGTCTAACAAATGGGTATCGTGTTATCTAGTAACTGGTTTGTTGAGGTCTGATACGCAGTCGCCCTACGTGATTCACTGGCACTCCATGTAATGAGCTGCATACAGTTAGACTGAAAGCCGACACTAACATAGTTGGGAACAAGCTCTGCAGATGATGAACATTTTCGCATTGTAATGATGCTTCAAAATGAGTTATTATTTAGCGAAATTTTAAAAACAATAATGTAGAAACTACATTGTTATTTTCAAATTCGAACTACATCTCAAGGTTAAATTATTTGCTAGACCGCCATTTTAGTTCAACTTACGTGCCGCGTTTTCTTACGTAGAAATGTGGGCGGAGCCTCGTACAGCCTGTCGTCACTGGTCATCGCATTCACGCACACAGTGACATGACGCGCGATAAATCGCAATGGGTGATTCTGTTTTTTTTTGAAGAGGGTTATTAAGAGAGTTATTCCGAAAACCAATAAAATTTAAAAATCTAGAATAAAAAGTATTATTGATTATTGACTTGGTATCGTATTGTTATATGATTATTTACGAGTTTCATAACAACCTCCTGAAAGGTTTTGCAGGTTCAAAACTGCATCTTGTATAAACACTTATGTTTCAAGTATTCTTGTACAAATGCAAAGGTAGTATTATCAGACCACTTCATTTTTACACTAACAACGAACGCGGCCGCACTTTTACAAATTATATGGACTGTACTAAACTCGCCCGCCTGCATGCCCGGGCCAGTTAAGTTGGCGGGGCGCGGGAGACGCGAGAGAGGGGGCTACTTCACACTGGACTCGCCAAAAAATAGGATCGCGATCTATTCAACTCAACTTAATCGACAACTTACTACTTAACTCGCTTTTGCCGTTCAAACAACATTAACAACTTAACTCGCCAATGACGCAAGTTAACTCGCTACTGTACTTATTGAAGTGTAAATCGGGCTTAAGAGACTTTCTGTCATGTCGTAGTCAAGAAGCCAGTTTCTTATCGTCGTTCTGCATTTTTTTTGTGTTACTTTTAGTATATTGTGTATACCGTTGAGTTTTGTGTATAGGTGAGATCCCATAAAACCGTAAGACCTTCTGCCGATTGTTTTACGGCATCGGATTTTATCCCAATTTACCCTTCGACTTGAAATGACACAAGTGCTCACGGCTGTTTTATGAAATCGCTGGGTGACAGACAGTATGTAAAGCTGTCTCACCCTAAGAACTCCCACTTCAGTGTAGAGTTTATTCGTAGGGTACCGGTAAGGACGTCTGAAGGCAACTTTTAGTAAAGCACGCTGAGCTCGTTCTACTTTAATTAGTGAGGTCTTGCCCGCACCGCCCCATGCAGTAATTAAGAACGGACTGACGTAGCGAAAAGTAAATCATCTTGAGGACAGAATCATTAGCAATCTTACCTAGTTGCTTAAATACAATAGAATAATACGTAGCATTGTTCTAATCCTGCCCTTTAAAGCTCTCAGGTATGCGGACCACGTCAATCTGTTATCTATAACTACTCCTAGGTATTTAATAGAGTCGGTATGTTCGATGTAAGGGCAAGAACACTGATCGGAATCAATACAAGAGTGCAGCCGTAACCAAGATACACTGTTAGGAGAAGAACGTTCGGAAATAGCAAAGTTGATTGCCTTGGTTTTTTCTATATTCAGCGTCAAAAGATTATGTTGTAGCCAGTTCGCAACAGCCTTTACCTCGCCTTCCACTGCACACTGCACTTCATCCCATGTTTTCCCATGAAAGACTACCGCGGTGTCATCAGTATATGTGAAAATTTTAGCCTGTGGAAGGTTCATGCTGCATAATCCATTTATATAAATAATAAAAAGTGTGGGTCCCAGCACGTTTCCCTGGGGGACACCAAAGAGTACAGTGGATGGATCGCTACAATATTCCCCTAGCACAACCCTTTGCGTTCTTTCACATAGATATGAAACAAACCAGTCCAAAGCAAAGCCCCGAACACCCAGAAGTGACATTTTCTTGATCAGTATTTTCCTGGAGATCGTATCGGAGGCTTTTGCAAGGTCCAGGAAAATGCCAGTACATGCCTGTCCCTGATCTAGGTTCAGAGAAATAAAGTCGGCTAAGTTAGTTACTGCATCCTCAGTGGACCTGCTACCCCGAAAGCCATATTGATTGTCCGATAGTAACTTATTTTTTTCCAAGTATGCTAGAAGTCTCTTGTTGACAACTTTCTCAAGGATTTTTGAGAGAGCTGTCAGTAGAGAAATTGGGCGATAATTTGTCGGAGTTTTTGGATCTCCACTTTTGAAGATCGGACAAATATTTGCCATCTTCAAGCAGTCGGGTACTACCCCCGTGCTTATGCTTAAGTTGCATAGGAAGGCAATCGGGCCCACTAAAACATTTGCACACCGCTTAAGGAATGTGTTATTAACCCCATCATAACCCGTTGCTGACGTCGTTTTAAGATGGGTAATAATTGTAAATATTTCTTTTTCGTCAGTCGGAGCAAGAAAGAAAGAGTTTGGACTAGCGTGTAAAGTACTATATTGCTCATTGTTACAAGCAAGTTCAGTTTCAGTCATGTCAAGTTATCTAAGAGATTTTGATGCAAGGTTTTTGCCTACGGTTGAGAAATAGTCGTTAACTTTATTTAGTGTCGGACTGTCGGACGGTTTGGACTGGGTTGTCACTGTCAGCGAGCTCAGTCTTTCCTGTTTTTTTTGTTTTTGACATTGCAGATTTTCTTAATTTCATACCATATTTTTTTACAGTCGCCGTTAGTTTCCATTAGTAGTTTGCGGTCATGATCTTGTTTGAGATTGGATAGTATATTGTTGCAATAGTTTCGATATTTTCTATACTCAAGTTGAATGACAGGATTATCGCGATTTTCCTCTTTCTTTGCATTGGTGTGCATTGCGTCACGTCGTCTTATGCACTTCAATAGGTTTTTTGTAATCCATGGCTTGATAATGACATCTGAGTTACGGCATTCATATGAATATTTTAAGGTAAGCAATAAAAAACTACTAATTACTTAGAATATGTTTATTAAATTGTACTTATCATAATAATGATGGTTTATTAATTCGTATTAATATCAAAAGAAGATAAATAAATAGCTGCTGAATTTTGTATTGGTTGGGATTGACCTTGTTGTGAAGTTTGCAGAATTGACTGGGAACCTAGATGTGTTTGGATTTCAAAATTTGAATTCTGATAAGGTACTGGGCTAGGATTGTTTAAACCAGGACTGGGAGTATGTGAAACGGGGCTGGGAACGTTGTAACCATAATTAGTAAAATGACACTAGTTGAATCAATCACTTGGTGTGAAATAGTCAAATTTTCCATTTATGCGAGAAATAATGTTTCGTTAATTTTTTTTTTCCGGCCAAAATAGGTTGATGTTTTATGAGGTCCCTCAGCTTAGCTGCAACGTTTGCTCCAAAAATATCAAATCCAAGTTGACTGGGCGGCCGGAGATGACTGTGCTTCACTTTCAATTTCCTGAAACAATTTTTTTTTTGCAGTTCCCACGCTCGAAAGAAGAATGGAAGGATGTGGCAAAAGTGTTTGAAAAGAGATGGAATTTCCCGCATTGTTTAGGCGCAATGGATGGTAAACACATAGCAATTTTTCTTCCGGCTGGATGTGGATTTCAACTATAAAAACCATCATAGCATGGTATTATTAGCAATCGTTGATGGAAATTATCGGTTTCTTTTATGTGATTTTGGAACAAATGGAAGAATTTCTGATGGTGGAGTACTCAAAAACACTCAAGTTTTTTGAAAAACTTGATAACAACTGATTGTTATCAAGTTTTTCAAAAAACTTGATAACAATCAGTTGTTATCAAGGTTGTGTATTTGTTGGAGCGCCTGCGCAATTGTGTTAGCAATGACCAATTTATCCATGCTAAACTAACACCTTTTGTTAAGTGTCATACAAATTCTTAACTGTCATGGTTCTAATAAAAAACTCATACACGTAGCTAGTGCCCGCTGCATTTTTATTCTAAACCGATTTGATGGATTGAATAAAATAGTGTGAATCTGCTACTTCATAAATACGGATATTTGGAGGAACAAGAAATAAATAGTGGATTTATCGTAAAACCAAACCGGAAGAGGTTTACTTTGAGGTTATTAACCGGCAGTGTGGTATGTGGATATTAAACGGTGTTACGTCCAATTATTGTATAATATCGTCACCCAACACTCGATCAGGTAGTATATAACGCCAAATAAGGAGTTATAAGGTTAGTCCTATTTATTACCGATTTTTATGTGTACCTAATTAGTTGTTCGAGATTGTACCAGACCGTTTGCATTGTGATACATGGCACTCAGTAACAACAATGTTTTATAATTAAGTTGGAAAACATATTTATTAAAATATAGTAATGCTAATTTCAAACATTGTTCTAGTTGTTTTTTGCATTATTTAAATTTAACTGTTGTTGCCAAAGGTCACTTTAAGGATTTGTATATGTATGCATAGGTATAGGTAGGTACGTATTTCTATTTAGTAACGACATAATTTTAAGAGTGTTTGATATTGATAATTGTTTACTGTTATTACAGTTAAATTACCGTGTTATTAAGTTATTGTGTTGACCTTCATTAAAGTTTGAAAGTCATTTGAGTTTGTATAGGAATTAAACGAGTTGTTAAAATTTTGATAGGTACATACCTACTCTTAGTTATTGTCAATGGTCATTGAATCATTCAAATTATTATAGTTATCATCAGTAAAGATATATAAACAGTACGTTATCTACTTAGTTATTATTGTTTGTTTACACACATATTGTATAAATTCCAGATTTACACCCGCTCCCAGAAATGGCCGAGGAAAAGGAGTTAGGAAGCGAGGTAGCTTTAAAGGCCGATTAACCTTCTTTGTCAATTATTTAGACACACTCGATGTAAAAACATTGTCTAGCTCCGATATAACGGAATTACAGCTGCGCATAGGCAAGGTGGAATTGTTATACCAACAATATGATGAGGTACAGTTGCGTATGGAATGTATTGTGGATGATATCAAGGCACAGTTTTCTGAGCGTTCAGATTTTGAATCGCTGTATTTTAAATCACTGTCTAAGGCTCAGGAATATTTAAACAATTATAATAATAAAGATAATGCATCTGTTTGTAGCAATAAAAGTAATTGTGGTAGTAGTTATAAGCCAGTTAAGCTACCCACAATTCAATTACCAAAGTTTAGTGGATCCTAAAATAACTGGTTGGAGTTTCATGACACTTTTACGAGTCTCATTCATAGCAATGATGCTATAGACGAAATCAACAAATTCCACTACCTACGAACGTCTCTGGAGGGTGCTGCTGCCGTGGTGATTCAGTCGATCGAGTTTTCTGCTAATAATTACTCTGTGGCATGGAACGTCCTATGCGAACGATTCGATAATAAGAGATTACTAATCCACAATCATGTTTCAGCCATTTTTAACATGGAGACTATTACAAAGGAATCCTCTGTAACTTTAAAGAATTTAGTTGACCAAATAAACAAACACTTACGAGCATTAGACACATTAGGGGAGCCCGTTAAGTATTGGGATACCCTTTTAATTTACATTTTTACTCGCAAGTTAGACAGCAGAACGTTCCGTGAGTGGGAGGAGTGCAAAGGTCGCGTAGACAAAGACAGCAAGATTACCTTCGATGCATTCCTTAAATTCATACGTGAGCGCGCCGAGCTAGTTGAAACTTTAGAGTTGTCTCGTAATAATCAGCCACAACCCAGTAATAAATCAGGGGCTAAGCTGAAGTCTATGGTTACCGTTCAAAGTGGTGTTAATTCTAACTCAGAGTCAGGTACAAAAGTCTGTCCCAAATGCAAGGGTGACCATAATTTAGGTGAGTGTGCGCAGTTTCTCGCACTAAGTAATGAAACACGCATTAAAATACTGCCCAGTTTCAAGGTCTGTTATAATTGCTTTCGTTCGGGTCATTTCGCGAACCATTGTAAAAGGCCAGGTTGTAAGCTTTGTAAACGAAGACATAATACCTTAATTCATATCGCTGATTTTAAACCTATTGTACATAGTACGAGTAATAATAATGTGAATCGCAACTCGTCTGATAACTTGTCACCACAGTCGACTTCGGCGTCTTCGGTGACTGAGACAAATAATGTTGCGTTGTCGGCTAACGTTACATCTGGACACAGAAGTGTGAGTCATGATGTGTTATTGTCAACCGCTTTAATTAAATTACATGATCGTAATGGTCGAGAACATGTTGTTCGTGCAGTTCTTGACAGCGGTAGTACATCGTGCTTCGTGACGGAAAGACTGCCGACTGTTAAATTTAGAGACTAGGCAGGTAGATAGATCGATATTTGGCATCAATAACGTGACTTCTCACGTAGGTAAAACGTGTCGCCTTAACGTGACGTCATTACACAATAGTTTTAGTACTGAACTTTTTTGTTTCGTTTTACCATTAATAACTAGTGATGTCCCATGCAGTGAGGTAAATATTTCTTCACTATACCTTCCCTCTGATATCTGTTTAGCAGACCCTACTTTTTACAAGCCCGCTGATGTCGATATTTTAATCGGTGCTGATGTCTTCTGGGACTTGTTAGGTTCACAAAGAATAAAGTTAGGCAATGATAAGCCTATTTTGTTTGAAACCAGGTTAGGCTGGATTGTCTCCGGTCCGATTAGTCGTAATTACGTTGCATTGGTATCTAGTAACATCGGTGCAATTTTACCAAAACCAATCATTGTTCTTCCGAAGATGGTTTCGATAAAATTCGAAATGATTTAACTCGTTTCTGGCAGCTTGAGGAGGTCAATAAGAAGTCTTCTCATTATTCACCAGAAGAGAAATTATGCAAGGAGCATTTTTTAAAAAATACAACCAGATTGGCCGACGGTCGTTTCTGTGTTCGTATTCCCCTCAAACAAAACCCGTCTATTTTAGGAGATTCTATCAATAAAGCTGCTCATTGTTTACAGTCTTTAGAACGTAGATTAAAACCTAAATCTGATTTTTGTAAAATGTATTACGATTTTATGTCTGAGTACGAGTCACTAGGCCATATGACTGAATGCAAACAATTCGATTTGGACTCGTCTGGTTTTTTTATCCCGCATCACGGCATATTACGTGAAAGTAGCACCACTACGAAACTTCGAGTGGTGTTCAATGCAAGTTGTCCATCTTCATCTGGCGTTTCGTTCAACGATTTACAGATGGTCGGCCCTACCGTTCAGGATGATCTGTTGTCGATTCTTCTCCGTTTCAGACAGCACAAGTATGTTTTGTCAGCGGACGTCGAGAAGATGTATAGACAAATAGTCGTCCATCCGTCTGACAGATATCTACAACAAATATTGTGGCGTGGTAAGGTGTCCGACCCCGTTAAGTTTTATAAATTAAACACCGTTACCTACGGCACGGCTAGTGCGCCATTTTTAGCTTTTAGGTGCCTTCATCAATTAGGACTTAATTGTAAAAATCCGAAG
Organism: Atethmia centrago; assembly: GCA_905333075.3. NCBI lineage: Eukaryota > Metazoa > Arthropoda > Insecta > Lepidoptera > Noctuidae > Atethmia > Atethmia centrago. The sequence continues at coordinate 20,508,133 of HG995368.1, forward strand.
GTTGCTGACATCATTAAACACGAATTTTACGCTGATGACTTACTGTGTGGCGGTGATGATTTGGATGAAGTCAAATTCATTCGCCAGGAGATAACGAATGTGCTTGAATCGGCTTGCATGTCATTGCGTAAGTGGAAGTCGAACGAACCTCAATTATTATCTGAAGTGGCTAAGTCTTTGCTTGATTTAAATATAGGTGCTAATGAACCTGACAAGCTGCTCGGACTAGGTTGGTATGCTAGTTCAGATGAACTCGTCTTTCCAATAAGCTCAACTATATCGTGTAATAGTAACAGTAAACGTGATTTACTTTCTGTGATTGCAAGGATATTCGATCCTTTGGGGCTTTTGTCTCCATTTGTAATCACTTTGAAAATGTTACTACAGAGAATGTGGTTAGATAAATTGTCTTGGGATGAGCCATTGCCTACTGAAATTAATTTACAATGGCAGACTATTATTAAATCTCTGTCTCTTTTAAATGAAGTTCGTATTCCTCGAATTGTTGTGTGTCACTCATACCGGGAATTGGAACTCCATATATTCACGGACGCGTCTGAGCGCGCATATGGTGCGTGCGTTTATGTACGCAGTATCAATGACGAAGGTGAATGCATTGTTCGGTTACTTATGTCCAAAAGTCGAGTGGCGCCAATTAAACCTACCACAATTCCCAGGTTGGAGTTGTGTGGCGCGGTCGTGGGAGCTCATCTGTATGAGAAGGTGTTGAACTCCCTTCGGCTTAAGTTTTCTCGAGTGTTTTGTTGGACTGACTCGACCATCGTGCTGGGATGGCTACAGATACTACCTTCAAGACTTCAGCCATTTGTACGCAATCGCGTCGCTGAAATCTTAGATCAGGCAGGTAACTGTACCTGGAGGCACGTCCCAACCGATAAGAACCCAGCAGACCTAATATCGCGTGGCGTAGATATTAGTCATCTGCAGGGTTTGGACATGTGGTGGTCTGGTCCTGACTTTCTCCAACAAGACTGTTGTAGTTGGCCTTCGCAATTTAAATGTATAGAATTAGGCTCACTCCCTGAAACTCGACCTGATGTATCATTAAGTGTTGTTCTTGACACTAGCGATAAGGCAGTAGTTATGGATTTTAAACGTTTTTCTAAGTATTTAAGACTTTTACGTTCCATGGCTTTCGTGTTGTGATTCATCAAATTATGTAAAGGCCAATCGCCCGCTAGTATATTTTTATCTAATGAAGAATTAGGAAAAGCGTTAAATATATTAATTTATCAAAGCCAACAAGAATCATTTCCCGAACATAAATTACTTTTAAATAAACAAAGTTTACCAAAGAAGAGCGTCCTATTAAAATTAAATGTGTATTTAGATGAAAACAATCTAATGCGTGTCGGAGGACGTCTCGATAATTCTGATTTTACTTATAATAAACGGCACCCTATAATTTTACAGTCCACTCATATTTTAACTAAAAATTATTATTTGATTTTGAATACAAAAGGTTAATGCACGCGGGCCCTCAGCTATTATTAGCATCGATTAGAGAATCTTATTGGCCTATAGGAGGTCGAAATTTAGCTGAAAGCCTGCTATCATATCTGTTTCACCACAAAGGCTGTGCATTTGGAGCTTGTGGGTGACTTGACTAGTCATAGTTATTTATTAGCGTTATATAGGTTTATTTCGCGAAGGGGCAAGCCCATCCACATATATTCCGATAACGGTACTTCATTTGTTGGTGCGTATAACGAACATTCCAAGTTCTTAAAAACTAATTCCGAGTCTTTGAGCGGAAGCATTGCTAATGATGGAATTAACTTCCACTTCATTCCCGCGTATACTCCACATTTTGGCGGTCTCTGGGAGGCGGGTGTCAAATCCGCAAAATATCACTTACAGCGAGTGTTGGGACATTGTAAGTTAACTTTCGAGGAGCTTAACACCACTTTAGCCCAAATTGAGGCAATATTAAATTCACGCCCACTAACGCCGCTGTCCTCAGACCCTGCCGATTGCACTCCACTGACGTCAGGTCACTTTCTCGTCGGTCGGCCACTCACTTCGTTGCCGCAGAAAAGTTACGCGGAGCAATCTACAACTCATCTCAGTCGTTATCAACGCATTGAGCAGTTGCGCCAGCACTTCTGGACTAGATGGAGTAAAGAGTATGTTGCGGAGTTGCGGCAGCGGACGAAGTGGCGTTCATGTCAGGATGGCTTGAAGAAGGATTCCTTGGTGGTTGTCAAAGAAGACAATCTCCCACCCCTGAAGTGGAGACTTGGAAGAATTGTTGCTATCCACCCAGGTTCTGACGGAATAGCCCGTGTAGCGGATATTCGTACCTCAAATGGAATCATCAGGAGGGCCTTCAACAGGATATGCCCACTACCCGTAATTTCAGAACCGGAGTCTGGTTGAAAGCACGACTTTCAACACCCGTTATGTTGGAGCGCCTGCGCAATTGTGTTAGCAATGACCAATTTATCCATGCTAAACTAACACCTTTTGTTAAGTGTCATACAAATTCTTAACTGTCATGGTTCTAATAAAAGACTCATACACGTAACTAGTGCCCGCTGCATTTTTATTCTAAACCCCGCTAATTTCCGCACAGTATTCCAACTGACACAGTTGTCGCAAATAGCACTAGAAAGTTGCCTTATGTGTTTGTGGCTGATGATGCATTTCCACTTAGAACAGATTTAATTAAAGCATTTAGGCAAGCAGACTTGACCACAAATAAAAGCAGAATTCTAAATTACCGTGTATCACGAGCAAGGCGCATTGTCGAAAATGCGTTTGGAATCTTGTCATCTCGATTTAGAATTTTTCACACAAAAATTTGTATTGATCCGAAGAGAATAGAGTCTGTCGTGATGGCCAGTTGTGCTTTACATAATTATTTAATGAAGAAATCAGAAAGTTCTTATTGTCAACAAGAATGCTTCGACGTAGAAAATGTTGATGAAGGGTCAATAACACAAGGATATGATACAACGGATTCAGCCATTGTTAATTTACAAAGAACAAATCTTGGTAATACCTCAGTTGCAGCAAAAAAAGTCAGAGAAGAGTACATGGAGTACTTTGCAAGTCAAGGCAGCGTTCCGTGGCTAAATAATTTTATACGTTAACTAATCTATACTTAAACTGTAATCTTTGAGAGTAAAACATTTAATAAAAAAGTTATTTAATTTAATTAAATACCTACACGTTAATTCACTAAGTATTAATATTATATTAAGACCTTATTACTATGCTTATAGGGTCTATCAACGGGGAGGCGGGGAGTGAGGGAGTGGCCATGAACTCGAAGCGAACGCATAGTACTTTACTGACACCACAGGACTAAAAACCATAGACAAAATAAAAATAGTATCTGTATAATCACACCCAAATAACTTACCTCGTTGTCTGTTGATTCGTCATCCATATTAGAGCGTGAATGTCTTGGTTCTTCTTGGTCATCCAAAAACAGCAACATAGAGTAATACCATAGTTTTGGTTTATACATTTCTTGGGTTCCTGCTCCTGATTTCTTCGAATCAGCGATCTTCTTACGCTCTTTTTTGTAAGTAGACCGAATGCTGTTTATTTTTTTTTTACGACAGCATCTTTGTCAGCACTAGGGTCTACTATTTTCAATTTTTGAATTATTTTATTGTACGCTGAACGTTTTAAATCGCGATTGTGATACTCTTTGCCTTTAGTATTCCAAAGACAAGGTTCACTGCGATATAGCTCAATAAATTGTTCTAGCCATTCGCGATTAGTTTGAGACGCCATCTCCATGACGCGTGCGCACATCCATCCGAACTGCGAGTGACAACAAAACTGAACACAAAAACTGACGAGCGCATACACGTTACGATCAGTTGGCACAGTTCGTCCGATTCCGATTAATCAATTGAAATTTTCATACTGTTCCGTTCGACTGCACAGTCTTAAAAAATCGGACGAAACTGTACAGTTTTATAACATACATGTAGCGATTTATCGGTACCGTTCGAATTGTACAGTCTGATCGTAACGATTTCTCGTAGCGTATATGTCCACCATTATGCGCGCTACACACCTTCAGTTTTAGCTGTGCGATTTATCTGAACAGTTAAACTGTGCAGATAAATCGTAGGTCCATACAGCCTACACACTTTCAAGTAAACTGCGCGATCTTTCAGTTTGTATCATCATGGCCTTCGTAGACGACGCTTTAGCGATCGTAGGACTAATCTGTGTGTTACAAGAAAATAGACGAAAACGAAAAAAACGTGAATTGTGGTGTAAACACTGGCTTCTGTTGAGAAAATCGTATTCACACACATCCTTGATAAATGAATTGAGAATTACTCCAAAAGATTACAATAATTATTTGAGAATGAACGAGGATACTTATTTGCATCTGCTGTCTTTAGTGACACCATTAATAAAAAGGCAAGACACTATATTGAGAAATGCTACTCGTATAACACCTCATGAAAGATTAACGGCAACTTTAAGATTTTTAGCTACGGGGAGATCTTATCAATGTTTAAAATTTTCTACAATAATATCACCACAAGCACTTTCCGCCATCATACCAGAAACCTGTGAAGCAATATATAAGGTTTTACACAAGGACTACTTAAAGGTAAGTAATAAAATTACTCATGTAATTTTTTTTTTTTTAATTACCTAAATCACAGCACAATAAGTTTCAATTGTTGATTACAAATCGCGTTTCATATGAAAATTACTCGTAATATTTTTTTTTTAATTAAATCATCTCATCACACCACAAATTTCAATCGTTGATTTCAAATCGCGATACATATGACCCCGCTGTTTCCTCTGTCCAGTCCGGGATTGACAGTCGACCCATAGCATCCGTTGTTTGTTCTTGAATTTTCTGATCATATGAAGATGTATTTGTTTGTGACAGTATATTTGTGGTTTAGGTGCTAGTATGACTGCATGATAGTACTGAGGCTGAGGTATGGGTGATGACTGATTTGAAGTACCTGTATATTGCGATGGTGACGGCATAGAGTTATGAGATGGTGATGGTGTGATTGTATGACAGTACTGCGGCTGGGATATGGGTGACTGAATTGAAGTACCTAAATATTGCGATGGTGATGGCATATAGTTAGAAGATGGTGATGGTATAGAAGAGGAACTATGTGGCCGTGATTGAATATCATTTAATATCATTGTTCTTGGAGCCATTACCCTATGTGACATTGTAAGGTTTCCCATCTCCGCTTCGAATAAAGTTTCGTTTATTATTTTTTCAGCTAACAACTGTTGTTGTTTATTTTTAAATTCTCGTAGTTTCAATGCTACCATTTTTCCAATAATATCGTAGCGATCCTCTTGATGTGTCGGCCGTTTAAAGTGGTCCTGAACGGAATGCAAAACTTCTTTAGTTAATTCTTCATTATTTTTTCGTACCGTTACCCGTTTAGGTGCCGAACCATGACCAGTCGAAGTTGAAGCACTGGTTGAGATGGAAGCCGTAGGAATCGGAGCAGAAGCATTTTTAGAATCATCTAACTCTGAATTTTCTAAATTTTCAGACACTGCCGTTGCACCCGATGATTCCATCACATTAATCTGTAATAGTCATAGGTTTTAATTAATTATATTGTGCAAAGCGGCATGATTTGTTCATGATTTGCAGCTCTAAAATCGTAAATCCTATAACTTTAATAATATTTCCTTTGTTTCAGTTTCCACGGAGTTGCAATGAATGGAAAGCAATTAGTGCGTTATTTGAAGAAAGGTGGAACTTTCCACATCTACTTGGCGCAATAGATGGCAAACATATTGCTATTATTCCACCTAAAGGATGTGGTTCAGAATTTTACAACTATAAAAAGCACCACAGCATGGTACTTATGGCTATTGTTGACGCTCAATATCAGTTTTTATTATGTGATTTCGGTACAAACGGGCGAGTTTCAGATGGAGGCGTATTACAAAATACCAAATTTTTTGAAATGCTCCAAAATAACCAATTGGAAATTCCAAGCGAAGAAGCTGTAAGAAATAGTCAGAGACGTTTGCCATACGTTTTTGTTTCTGATGACGCGTTTCCGTTGAGATCTGATATAATGAAACCGTTTAGACAAGCAGAATTGACTACAATAGAAAGAAAAATCTACAATTATCGTGTTTCGCGTGCACGACGAATTGTGGAGAATGCCGTTGGCATTCTGGCTTCACGTTTCAGAATCTTTCATACGGATATAAATTTACATCCAAATAAAATTGAATCCGTCGTTATGGCATGTTGTGCATTACATAATTATCTAATTAAAAAAATGCCAAATTCTTCGATCAAAACAATCCAGATTGTTTTGATCGAGAACAAATTGATACCGGATCCATTATATCAGGATATTCAACACACATTTCGACTATGGAACCTTTACAGAGAATAAACGTGGGAAACATAAGTCGGACACCCAAAATTATAAGAGAAGAATTTATTAACTATTTTAACAATGAAGGTCAAGTCACTTGGCAAAATAATTTTATTTGATTAAATAAAAGTACATATGTAAATAAAGCTACTACTAAGTTTCATTTACTTACCTCATCTTCTGTATTATCCAAATTCGACCGACTAGGCCTTGCTATACTTTCGACGAAACGCAATAGTGGGTAATACCATAACTTTGGCTCATAAATATCTTCGGCGCCTGATCCTGATTTTGAGGCAATTACTTTTTTGTGTTCCTTATTATACGTACAGCGTAGGTTATTAATTTTCTTTATAACAGCATCTTTATTACTTTGAGGATCTATTTCGCGAAGTTTCAAAATTAGCTTCTCATAAGCTGAATCTTTTTTTACTCGATTGTGGTATTCCTTGCTTTTGATTTTCCATAATGAAGGTTCCGATTGGTATAGTTGTATAAACTCTTCCAGCCATTCGCGTTGGGCCATGGTCGACGAGTTTTCGTAAAAGCGCAGAGCAAGGAAGAAATTTCGTGTTCACGTCACGCTCGCTGCGACAAAACTGACAAAACTGATGTACGTCAGGCTGGCCCGGCCCCATGGAATTTAATAATGAGATTGTTATCAATCCAATGTACCCGGGTATACTAATATATGTAACACCTTCATTTTCAATGTAACTCTTTTTAAAAGAAATTACGTGCACTTCTTAGTGGCCGGGCCAGCCTGACGTTTTCAGCCCGGCCACCTTGTTTCCCACTAATCTACAAAAAATACTGGCAATATTGTGCTACAGATGAAATATACCCTATAATTTATGCATATGTAACACAAAATCGAATCCTAAAATGCAATAGCATACGAAATATTAGCGGTTGCAGGTGGCCGGGCTGAAATTATTTCGTTACTATAAAACAGTAAAACTGCAACACCTACCAAAAAATAATACCAGTACATAATGAGATATAGAGATATAGAATACATGTAACGCTTTCATTTTAAATTATAATACATATTTAGAAAGAATAATCACTTGAAATTATATTTCAGCCCGGCCACCTAAAAGCGGTAATATTCCCTAAAATCTTATGCTAATTTGTACAGTAAAACCTGATACAGCTATGAAATGAAAGTTACATTCGTTTTGTTTTAGTCGTATACCTTTAAGCCTTCTGTTTGACTAGATTATCAAAATCTGAGAAACTTTCCGAAGAGTGACTATCATTTATTAACTAATTTCAGGACATTTGGTTTGTTGAGTGAAACAAAATTGGTAATTGTCATATTTTTTTAATAATCATTTTTGAAATTAGTTAGACAACATTTGTACTTATATTAATTAGGTACTATAACAATTGTTAATTATAAATAATGTAAAAAAAGGTTACACATTGATAATAACACAGTTATCAAAAAATTATAGTAATATCAATATTACCTTAACATCGAACATTCATTCATTCAGAATATTAGAAGATAATTTTTGGTTAAATACTTATTATACCTTGGTAAAAAATCACAGATTTTCATAATGATTTTTACATCAACTTTGAATTTAAAGTTTTGAAAACTTTCAATTAAAATTATGCTAATATAATTATTACAACAATTCTTAAATAAAGAGAGAACCATAGTTCTTTCAGTGGCAGCTAATGGAAATATAGCTATGTAGTATATATAATTTAACATAATATTAAAATCACAGCTAAAAATCACAATGTTAACTTGTATAATTAAACGTATGCTAATATAATAATCATTGCTAGCCTATATCTGGCATTTGTACTATAAGTATTTTGACTAATTCAAATTTAAATATATTGCTTATTAGAATCGATAAAAACGTACTAATCACTTGATTATGTTATTTAATCAAGCTAAAATGTACGTCAAGGAATGTAAAAATATTAAATCCAAATTACTTTTTTTAACACTAGACTGTAAATCGTCATAACACATCCACAGATCTTGATTAAATAAATGGCATTTATAATGTCCTAGATTTTCCCCCAATACTACATATTCAATAGCACCTACAATCACATAAATATTAGTTCTAACTTTGATAGATAAAGGTATATCGTTCAATATTATTTGATCTGTTCCATTTAAATCAAAAGATATAATATTCTTTACATTATAGCTGGACAAAACAGTGCCCGGGCAATCGTGTTCACAATCCTTCGAAATAACGTCTATACAAATTGAGTCTTCTAGGGCTGATATTCCAAATGTTTTAATTACGTTCATATTAATGGGTAAAAATGGTACTGTTCTTTGAAGTTGAAATGCACATTTTTCTTCGGTACATATTTTTGTAAATAGAGCGCTATAAAATAATTCTAAAATCATTTGTTCAAACAAATTTGCGACATTGCATTCACAATTTATATCTATTGTATTTTTCGAGGATAGTTTGTAGTACTTTTTACATATGGTATTTCTTAGTTCGTATACTGCGGCTTCAGATATGTTTTTGTTACCTATAAATTGTATATAATTACATAACATATTATTATTATTTTCAGTCTGATCTATTTCTAATTTAAAGTTATTAAATGCAATATAACCATAAGCTATTAAATATGTAACAGCATCAAAACCACATGTATTTGTTAAAGTGGAACCAGTTACAATATTTCCATTTTTTATAAATTTTAACATTTTATAAATCGGTACGGTAACTGGCTCTTCAGCTTGTCCTTTCCAATTTTCTACAAAACTTGGCATATCACTGAAAATAGAATCTTGAGGAAATAACCGTTTTTGGTGTGTTCTTTTTTGACGATTCTTTTTGATTTTAATCTTTCGCTCTTGAAGGGGCGGTGCCTCATTATTTTGTAGTTCACTAGCAGCGATATTAAGCTCTCCATTTAAATGATTAATATGTATGTTTAGAAATTCGTCAATCCTGTATTTTCTTACTTTAGTTTTGAGTAATAAATGTTTTATTGTTTTAAAATAATCCTCTGATGCACTAGACGATGGATTTTTGTTTTTTGAATTGTATAATGGAGCCATAACGTTTGACCACATGGGCAATTTTCCCAATAAACGTTTTAGAGTAGATATTAGAGGCGGATAATATAATTTGTTGGGGCGTTCACAAGATTCCTCTTCTTGTTTATTTTTACAAGCAACAATATTATCAAACCATACCATAAAATTGCTTACATCTAAAACATTCTCCTCATTTAGGAATCTTTCTTCATCTACGTAATTGTGTGCGTTGTTAGAATCTTTTTTATCAATTGTAATACCTTGAATTCTTCTTTTCAAATTACAGTGGGCATCAAAGCAAATTTTTGAATAAAATTTAGTTAAAATAACAGTTAACATATTTTCAATTATCTCTCTTATGACTACGATACACTCTGCTGTTTTAATGTAAAGAATACAACGAACAAAGAAAAATTTTACATTTTCTGTTGTATTATTGAAGCACGAAAGATTATGAATAGTTTTGACAAAGTGACTTGTATCTATTCGCATATATACTACAGGCAAACTATTTGTATGTCCCTCCAATGCACTGTAAGAAGCTTCTAAGTAATCTTTTGTAGATTTATATGAAGTAAAGCATTGGATTGATTGTAGCAGCAATCAAAGCTGAGGAATCGTCCGTGATTATTTCTGCAGGAGGGATAATTCCATTACTGGCCCATTTACCCAACCAATCCGCAATGCTATTTTTAGTGTGAGAATCACTAAGCATTTGTGAAATTGGAATAGATTTTAAAAAGCTATCAGCAGTTATTAATATAACATATAAGAATAATCTTTTAGTAAATTTAGTCCCATTAGGTAACACAATTTGTTTAATTATAGAGCCTGTGGCATCTAATGATATGGTTGGTCGACCATACTCTTGGACATATTGTTTGTAATATTTTATTTGTTCTTCTAACCAGTAGTAAATATGAAAAGTTGGTTTCATTAAAATTTCCTGAATTACGGAAGAGTATGTTGAAGTATTTGCCATAATGACAACAGATAATATTTGATTGGTATGGTACCATTTCTGCTTCCTTGTTTCATGACGTATTTGGCGTAATGCTCCGACTGATGGCAATACAGGTGGTTCCTTATCTTGAAATATCATATCATGACTCGCTATTTGTTTTCTAACTATTGTTGCTGAATCAAATTTTAATTTCTTAGATAATGTTCGTCTTGAGTACGGAGTGAGTCGTATTTTTTTTAAAGGATTATGCTTAAAATTTGGTTGAAGTTGATCAATTTCACATAAAAAATCAATAATATGATCAGTCTTATCTTTATTTTGAATTTTCACTGTTGCTTGACACTGAGTGCAACGTCCGTAGAATGTAATGTTAGCGCCTTGAATAACATGTCTTTTAAATGCTACAGTACAAGGTAACTTATAAAACTCCCAGAGTTTTTTTCTTAAAAGACCGGACCACTTAAATTTGGGAATAGCTCTGTACGTCTGATATCTTGCACTAGGTTTATTTTTATCGTGTCGTTTATACGTATAACTTAAGGGTTCAATTTTCTTCCATTCATGAACATCAATTGGAAATTTAAAACTAATTTGATGAAGTAAGCTTGCTTGTTGAATAACTGGAGAAGACCCTGATGATGATGTTGACGAAATTATAATACTATTGGTATTATCTTCATTTCTTTTAATGAAGCACTCATCTTTTGCCCGAGGTGAGTTCTGGTTGTTTAAAAAGTTTCTTCTAAAGCTGAGATATAGTGCTTTTGGTGACATCACATAGTTTATATCTTTTGCTATGGTATTGTATATAATAGAACTATATCTTGTCGTGGTGATCAAGCGTTTATGTTTCTCAAATATTTGTTTTTGAGCCACAATATCTAACGCACTACGTTTTCCCATGGTGTAGGCACGCTCAACTGAAATAAAATATATTCATTTTAACTATGGTTTCGTAATAGGTATTCATGTAGGCTAAATAACTACATTAATATTTATTTAAATACAAATTCCCTAAAAAGATAAGTGTATGCAGTAACATTTGCATGCATTATCAAGTATATACATAAATCTATTAAAAAATATTTTAGCACCTAAGGAAAGAAAGAAAGAAAGAAAGCAAAGAATGTTCATAAGAATCAAATTTACTTTCACAAAACTTATAACTTTTGGGACATTAGAAATATATAAGATAGAATAGAGATGGGGAGAGGGGCGCGTGTCGCGGGACGAGGAAAAGAATGCGGTGAGCGAGGGACGTGGATCGCTGTGGCAGGCCGTACAAGGGGGAGTTACAAGAAGCGCGGGTACAGACGAACACCGTCGACGGTTGCCTGATTACAATGAATAATTCACTAAAATCCAATATATAAATCTTACAGTAATTAATAAGAAACTGATTAATTATTGATTTCACGAAATAAATAAGTACACAATAATAATAAGTAAATACATAGGGTAGGTACACAACAATAAGATTCACAAAAACTAAACACTTACTGTTAGTAAATCACCAAAATTATTACCTATTGACTATAAACGAAAGGATAAAATATATTTAGTTGATGGCATTGTATGGAGTTTTATTATTAAGTAAATGAGTGTTTAGATTTACTTTACTTTACCTGTATATTTTTTTAAATAATTACTTAGCTACCCATTAACATTGTTTGTCGATATATTTTAATTTATCAAAACTATGACTTACCTTAAAAACATCACATCACAAACAACTACACTGCAACAACTGATCAAATTTTACACTCACAGTAATATTAAAACGTAAAATATTATGTCAGAAGTGTTGATAACTACACGGCTCTTGCGCATCTATTCTGTCTACTCGGGGAAAATATCTTACGACTTAGGTTGGGACGCGACACAGGCGCCGTCTAAAAATCGGTGGTAGCGTCTGTGAACTATTATCTTTGTATGGTTATGTTGTGAAGCCAAAAACGGAGAAAATATATATAGGTTTAGGTATTATGTATCCAACAATTATTATGTGTGATTTATACTACTTAGTTTATTAATAAAAATATCATAGTAACGCATTTTGTTTCACTCAACAAACCAAATGTCCTGAAATTAGTTAATAAATGATTGTCACTCTTCGGCAAGTTTCTCAGATTTTGATAATCTAGTCAAACAGAAGGCTTAAAGGTATACGACTAAAACGAAACGAATGTAACTTTCATTTCATAGCTGTATCAGGTTTTACTGTACAAATTGGCATAAGATTTTAGGGAATATTACCGCTTTTAGGTGGCCGGGCTGAAATATAATTTCAAGTGATTATTCTTTCTAAATATGTATTATAATTTAAAATGAAAGCGTTACATGTATTCTATATCTCTATATCTCATTATGTACTGGTATTAGTTTTTGGTAGGTGTTGCAGTTTTACTGTTTTATATTAACGAAATAATTTCAGCCCGGCCACCTGCAACCGCTAATATTTCGTATGCTATTGCATTTTAGGATTCGATTTTGTGTTACATATGCATAAATTATAGGGTACATTTCATCTGTAGCACAATATTGCCAGTATTTTTTGTAGATTAGTGGGAAACAAGGTGGCCGGGCTGAAAACGTCAGGCTGGCCCGGCCACTAAGAAGTGTACGTAATTTCTTTTAAAAAGAGTTACATTGAAAATGAAGGTGTTACATAATGTTAGTATACCCGGGTACATTGGATTGATAACAATCTCATTATTAAATTCCATGGGGCCGGGCCAGCCTGACGTACATCAAAACTGCGCTGTTTTCGACTACACACTCTCAGTTTTAACTGTACAGTTCTATATGTACAGATTTATCTATTCATATTTTGATTAGATCTCAGTTAAACTGTACAGTTCAACTGTTTGTACTACACACGTAACGATTTCACTGTACAGTTCGACTGTTCAGATAAATCGCACAGATAAAACTGAAGGTTTGTAGCGCGCATTAGAACCTAGATTTCCTACAACCTATAATTTAAATTTTGTAAAAACTTAGCCACTATCATTTAGGTAGTGAAGTAACTTACATTTCGAGACACGTACACCGACTGTCAGTAAATGGCCGTTTAGATAAAGTACCAAGTGGCTAGTTATTGGTAGTGGCCAATAATACCTTGGTTTACCCTATATAAAAAAAACAATGTTACAGCGGGCGGCCGCGATACTTAAGGCGGTGACAAGACCTAATTGTCAAAAATAGGCTTCTCTTAAGAAAAAAATTACCAAATCTGTAGTTTGTGGTAGCGGAAAAAATATATGTTAATTTTGAACATATTTCCCAGAACTTGGTTGTTACCAAATAAGACTTTCTTGTTATTCATTAAATATACGTATTTAATGAATAACAAGAAAGTCTTATTTACAGATATTTTGGATTAGATTTTTTTTCAAAACGTAAAATACGTTTTAAAAAAAAATCTCGATACTAACTAACTTTAAACTAACCTCTTACCTTGAGTTCTAATCCAAAATATCTGTATTAAATATCAACATACATACGTCGTAACGTATGTATGTTGATATTTAAAAAAAAAAATTAAGAAAAAAATTACCAAATCTGTAGTTTGTGGTAGCGGAAAAAATATATGTTAATTTTGAACATATTTCCCAGAACTTGGTTGTTACCAAATAAGACTTTCTTGTTATTCATTAAATATACGTACAGATATTTTGGATTAGAACTCAAGGTAAGAGGTTAGTTTAAAGTTAGTTAGTATCGAGATTTTTTTTTAAAACGTATTTTACGTTTTGAAAAAAAATCTAATCCAAAATATCTGTATTAAATATCAACATACATACGTTACGTATTTAATTAATAACAAGAAAGTCTTATTTGAATTCAGAACTTGGTTGATTTTTATTTTCGATTACTCAACTCAATTTTGAGTAAATAGATAATTTCTTCATATTTTTCAATAAATTACAAGCGTTGTGTCATCGCGCTTCTCTTTCTTTTCTATGCAATCTGACAGGGACCGCGGTTTAGGTGTTGTCAGCGTCTTAAATATGCGAGAATACCGGACGATATTTTGGAACTGACTGGCATAGATAGAAAACGAGCGAAAATAGTGAAAAATATTGGCAAAAAAGTGCATCTGTGTGTGTAGGCGCAACGCAGCAAATACACAATGTGATTGGCCGAAGCCACGATACTCAGTCCCTTTCCTACAATTCTCTGTATTGCTCGTAGCATAGTAATGGGTATATAGGGTGTCTAACTTGATGTGTAGCCGTATGTACTTATTTCAATTTTAAAAGAGTTGTCGTCGTAACAAAAATGTGTATTTTTATTTAAAAAAATACATTTATAGTGGCCTATTTTTGTACCTGGTATAAATTCTATAGCACCAACTGAGAAATAATAATTATCTTTAATGTTAACACTTTCTATGCCAAGCACCCAGCATATGGGTCGAAAAATAATTCGTTCGTGTGCCCACAACTCGCATCCGAGTCGTCGCTATATGTAGCTAAAGATGACTTCTGTTCATGCCCACGACTGACGGGTTGTTATAGATTTGCAATAAACATTATATGGCATGCCAATTTGTATGTATTCTATGTACTTAGCGGTGAAAGTGTTAATAGTAATCGGCAGTTCAGTGAGTAAAACTGAGTCTGCAGCTTCTTCAAATCAAATGTTATGATCTCGCCTAACTTAAGTTCACCTTTTAACTGTGTGTCACATTTTTGACACATAGTGTTAATTTTTTCATCAAAACAAATTGCTTCTTCCAAGCTTATTATTCCAAATAACTTCAAAACATCAAGGTTAATTAAAATAAATACATGGTCTCTTTTCAATTGTATGTATTTACAATTTGTACAGGTTTTCAAGTATTGAGCACTTGTAAAATATTTTATGATTTTTTTTTTCAAATATGTAAGCCATAATGCAACTGCAGTCTTTATTTTGGAAAAAAGTTTTTGTTATTTCCGATCTACAGTTGTAAATTTGCTCTACAACGAGGCACTACAATGGTGACATTAATTTAATATACATATATGGTTTCACATTTTCGTTATACAGGAAAAGTTTTTTTCCTCTACCGATATTTTGACAGAAGAAACTTTTGAAAATTTAAAAAAATACGTATTTTTTAATTTCATATGTTTTAGTAATAAAAAATAAAGTTATCGTTTACGAAAGTTGTCTATTTTGAAACTGATGTTATGGTCACTCACGGCGCGGGCGCGCGTAGCGCGCAGGCGGTTGGTTGTACCTACGTAATCAGCTGTGCGATACGGTGCGGCGTAGGTTACTGACCTCTTATTTTATTAGGTTCGACTAGATTTTATCTCTTAATTTGTAATTCCAATTTTTCCTTCATACTTTCATGGGCTTAGGACCATCGTAATGCTAAAAATAAAGCTTAAATAAAAGGCACAACTTTCAAATTAGCTATTAAATTTAAATTGAAACAACGTTATTTATTATTCATACTTTAACCTGTCTGCAATACGGCGTATTTAAAAAATTGGAATCAACTATATACAAAAATTACAATCAAAAATAACCTACACCTAAAAGAATAAATTGCTTACCCCTACATGAGTGTCACTATCACTACTAGTCACTGTATTTCAATAAATGTTCAAAATGTAGTCCTCCTCTTTCTAGGCATAACCGTGCACGTTTTAACAAATTATCGTTCAGTTTATTTAGAATGTTAGTGTCACTTTTCACTTCATTGAACGCGTTAATTATTTTTAATTTTAAATCGTCAAGGTTTTGGGCCTCTTCCACGTAAACGCGACGTTTGACTTCTCCCCACAAGAAAAAGTCACAAGGAGTGAGATCCGGGGACCTAGCCGGCCACGGAACGGGGCCACCACGACCGATCCAGTTGTCGCCGTATTTTTCATTTAGGTAATTTCGTACCTGTATTGCGTAGTGGGGCGGAGCGCCGTCGTGTTGATAATAAAAATTGGTTAGATACCGTACTGGCACTTCTTCTATTAAGTTTTCTATGGTCGTTTCCAACATTTCTAAATAACGTGGCCCGCTCAAGGCGCCGTCGATGAATATGGGCCCTATTATTTTATTTTTAATAATGCCAGCCCATACGTTGGCGCTAAAACGCACTTGGTGATGCGTCTCTCGAATCTTATGAGGGTTGTTATACGACCACCAGTGTTCATTGTGGACATTGTACAGTCCCACTCTTGTAAACAACGCTTCATCGGTCCACAAAACATTAGCTTGGAGGTTGCTGAGAAGCCACTCACACAAGTCTCGACGAGGAGCTGGGCCTGGGTCATGCAGCTGCTGTACTGGCTGAAAATGGTACGGATGGAGTCCGGCTGTATTTAGCAATTTCCAGACTGCGCGCTGGCTCACACCAAATCGACGAGCCGCGTCGTATGTACTGGCTCTAGGATCTTCTTGAAAAAAGTCAAAAATTGTGTCTTCGACTTCGACCGCCAGTCGAGGTCTGCCAGAGCCTTGTGCGTGAGTTGGAGTCCTAAATTGTCCATGATCAAGCAGCCTTTGATTGGCGGCTAAAATTGTTCTAACGTTTGGAACCACGGGGTTACGTATTCCTTGAGCTCGCATACGAGGAATGCTCTCGTTCGCGTACATTATTCGAGCTGCACGTAAACTTTCACCACTCAAAATGTACACTCGAATCATTTCGTAATATTCGCGATTACTGAATTCCGACATTGCAATAGGGGTGCGCGGGCGTCACACGATTTCACACGAACAAGTTATTACGTAACGGGCGCGCGCTTGCGTGGAATGAGTCAGACTGGTCGGCGCCGGGCGACCGCCGGCCTCCCCGCCCTCCCGCGAGGGGTTGCACCCCGCTACATCCCCGGCGCGTGCGCCTGTGCGCGCCGCGCAGTTTCATTGCAAGATTACTACGAAAATATGTCCATGTTTTACTCATTTTACATCGGATAAAAATAAAAAAAAAAGTATTGAACAATTAATGGGAATGTGTTCTATTACCGATACTGAACCACCAAAAAAAATATAATTACTGGAAAAAAACTTTTCCTGTATAAAGAAATTTCAATTCCATAAAACGTTCTTATTTATTGATTTATTTTAGATTTTTTTTTTTTTCAAATTTTTGAAAATAGCTTTTTGGAGCAACCTGTACTTAAAGGACTGTAGCGTAGCGGTCATTTGTCGGCGTCACGGATCCTAACATAAATGTATTACTACTAATAACATGAAACAAATTTAAAGATTGGGCGAATTGGAAGAAAGAGAGATCCCTTTGTCGGCCAGCAGCGCAGGCGTCGTGTGTCGTCGTCCCTCCCCCCGCTTTTCCCTCGCCTCCTCCGCCGGATCCTTCTTCTTTTCTAGTGCTAGCCGGGCCCGTGTCCTTGACACACTTATTCACACTCGTGCGCATAATAATAATAATAATAATAATAATTTATTTTATTTCGGACACGAAAAGATCCATAGAGTGTTAGTAACATAATATTAAATAACTTATTATCTAGTGTTAGTACCAATTACCCTCTGCACAAGAAAAATTACAATTGGAGAGCTGTAGCTCTCCGCCACAGTTCTCAGGATGCTGTTGCGACTATCTCTCACTCTCCTGAGTAGCGAGGCACTTTTTTTACGGACCATCGCGTGAAACCCGTCGGTACGAGCTTGCGCGAACATCCCCGACGCACTGCAGAAGCGAGGTAGTCTCAACAACATCCTGAAGGCATTATTATACTGGACTCGCAGGGCATCTAGCGACCTTTTGGTGTAATTGATCCATAGATTACCCGTGTACAGACTCTGACAGTAAGCCTTGAAAAGGGTGATTTTAACTAGGTCCGTACACCGAGCAAATCTACGGATCAACATATTGCACCGGACGGCAAGTGCCCTGCGCTCCCTTTCTATATCTACATCGTCTTTAAGGTCGTCGGACAGAAAATGACCCAAGTATTTAAAAGAAGATACTTTACGAATTACTGACCCATTTATAAGCAGCTCGGGTCCCTCTTCCCGGCATTTGCCGCCGACCTTAAAGACCATGTACTCACATTTTTTCACATTATAAGTTAAACCATGCGCGGCAGCGTAGGCTTCACAAGTCTTCAGTAATTTCCCTACCGCCCCCGCAGACGGACCCAACAGCACCATATCGTCCGCATAGCTGATGTTGTTAATGCTAACACCACCAACACTGCATCCGACACGCATGCTGCTGAGTCCCTCTATGAGGTCATCTACGTAGAGGTTAAAAAGCCTGGGGGACGTCAGACCTCCTTGTCTCACCCCACACTCCAACCTATAAGGCTCAGAGAGCGTACCATCCCATCTCACGTGATTGGTCTGATTGCCATACCAATACTGGAATAGCCCACATATTTCCGCGGGTATACCCCTGCTTGCCATTTTCCCCCAGAGCACATCATACGAGACAAGATCGAAGGCTCTGGAGAGATCAAGGAAGCAGGCGTACACCGGCGTCCCGCGATCTACATAGTATTGAACTGTGTGCTTGAGACTCAAAATAGCGCTTTCAGTTGAAAGTCCGGGACGAAACCCGAACTGAGCATCATGAAGATGTATATAGTCATTAAGGCAAGTATCAAGCACACCGTCCAACACCTTTGCTATTATAGTCGCAAGAGAAATGGGACGATAGTTACCCTGATCAGAAATATCTCCAGTCCTATTTTTCACAATGGGAGTCACGATGGTCTTCATTAGATCAGCAGGTAAGTACGTGTGACTAATACACATTGTGAAAAACATAGCCAGGACTCGCGGCAGATGTACACCCGCGTGCTTCAAGTGCTCAATACTGAGCCCATCATGACCTGGAGATTTGCCACGGCTCATACCAGTCATGATTGCACTCACTTGCTTACTTGAGAATCGCATTAGAGGTTTAACTCCACGACTGTTGGGCTCAGTATCTACTTTCACGGTTGAGGGACCGAGAGGGGACTGAACTCGAAAGTGCTCTTTGAACATATTAGAGATCCCACTAGGTTCATTTATACCACCCACACTGGTAGAGAGTCCCTGTTTCCCGTCCAACTTACCAGTAGATTTCCAGAAATCGCTGAATTTTTTATTAGCGCGTTGTTCGGCCAATCTATCCATAATAATCTGCTCAGCATGGTTTTGACAGTATTTCAGTCGGCTTTTAAAACATTTTCGCTTCTCATGCATATTATCATAGATAGGTCCCGAAGAGGGGCGTTTGTTATTTATCCAGGCATGAAAACTATTCCTGGCCTCGCGATGAGCATCCCTTACATGCTCATTCCATCCACACACACGCTTGCCCCGTCTCGGCCCCCCGTTGTGTGTTACTTTAGACTGCCTAGCCGCCGCACTAAGTATTTCTACAATCTGCCTATACAAATTGTCCAGCACAGACTTATGTGCAGCCAAACTACACGGTCCACTACCGCAACTCTGAAAATCATGGGGGAAATCAACATCCCGCAACTTACTATTACAAATATTATGGTAGTTTAGCGTTTCAGACTTAGTTCTTTCACCCCACACCACAGAATCACGGCAGATGGTCCGCGGCATCATTTTAGGCCGCGGACCATCTGCCGTGCCGTAATAACGTCGTGTAAATTTTTGTGAATGTTTCCGCTAAAAAGCACGCTTACAAGTAGCGGCGCGTAAGTCTAGCGCTGAACGATACGCGGAGGGGATAGCTGCGCATGGGTACTGTCGCGCACGCAATACAATTATAACTTTAATTAATTATTAGTTAAATAACGTTAGACATTATTTTAATGTAATGTCAAATAATAAGTAGTAAAAATATAGACATTATTATAGTTATAGTTAGACATTATTTTAATGTAATGTTAAATATAAATAAGTAATATTACCTATACTTTAATAAATAGTTTATCTCCAATGCCAATGTCCAAAGATTTATAGTAGGTACCTAAGACATAATTTTTAACAAGTTTATGGGGAGCAGAAAAATAAAAACATCTGTTAATTTGTCTATTTTTATTTTAGATTTAAAATTTTAGAAAGTCTAGTCTGAATCAGAGACTGGTATCACGCCATCAATGGTGTCTCGACAGGGCCTTTTGCGTATTGAGGGCCCGGACTCAGGGCTGCTTCGTTTGTCGGCACTAGCAGCGTCATCTTCATCAGACTCACCAATGCTATCCTCTGAACTATCTCCATCAACGTGAATAATTAATTCTTCTGTTACCAAATCCACGACATGATCACTCTTTGCATATTGCTCTTCTATATCCTTCACCTTTTAGCATTACTTTTGCCAATCTCATGCGCCCATCAGTAAAACTTTTTCTTGATTTAGCTCTGTACATTTAGTAACACTCCATTTTAGATTTTTGCTGCCTACATATTGTTTTATATGGGACCATGCCATTTCTATGGGATTTAGATCTGGGTGGTATGGTGGTAGTCCCTGCACTTTTTTTTTTTTAGGGTGGGAAATCATCAAATAACTTCTCCCGCTCTGGGCGGAGCGGGAGGGTGTCAGACTCTTACTGACTAAAACCCACCCGTGTTCCTTCCTGTTGCCTGTGTTGCGGGGGCCTCGGTGACCCATAAGTACCTTCCCGCGACCCCGGCAGGCATCGGCCCTAGTGGACCCCTACTTTTGTGCTGACGACATCTCTTTGAGGCGCGCGTGGAATACAACGCGCCGTAGACCCGGGCTCCTTCCTTGGTCCTTACCGGACGGTGAGCTACCCATTGCTCACCGTCCGCAAGCCCGCGCCTACGGTGGCCGGAAATCCGCCCGGGATTCCCGACGCCCAGGGCGTCTCCTGCGGCGGCTAGGTGCGAGAGGGCGCGAAACATGCCTTTCCCTCAACCGTCCCGCCTCCTCCTTCGCGAGCATTACTGCTTCGCAGAAGGAGGTGACGGCTGCCCATGCCCTCTCGCTCCGTACCATGGCCTGAACCAGGGCCGGACGCGAGAGATCTCTGCCGCCGATCGCCTCCACGAGGACACGACGGTGCTCTGCCCAAGCCGGGCAGACCTCCACCGTAAGCTCCACCGTGTCCTCCGGGCGATCCACACAGTGGTGACAACCGAGCGTTTCCTCCCGCCTTATCCGACACAGGAACCTCCCGAAGCTGCCGTGTCCGGTGAGGACCTGCGTCAGGCGGAAGGTGAGGACGCCGTGGCGCCTCTCTAGCCACTCCTCAAAGAGGGGACTTATCGCCTCAATCGTGGCGTGCCCAGCACTGGGTTGCGACAACCGTATAGTCTCAGCACTTGATGGCCTTATTCAGCTAGGATTCGAACAATCGAAAATGTTTTGAATTTAGGCTTGTTAACCTTTATTGAATTGTATAACTGAGGTTTCAGAAGTGTTTCCTCGTACTGTATGCCTTTTTCAGTGAGCCAAGCCTGCATGTCAGCTTTTTTGGAATTAGAGGTTGGTGCGAGATCCCACTGTTTATTATGATAGGACGCGTTGTCGACTACCACGACTAGGTTGGGCTAGGTTATTAACTGAGTTCGGAGCCATTTTTCATAGTTCTCGAAATTCATATTGTCGTGGTAGTCGTCTGATTTGGTACCAGCTTTAAAAGTCAGCAACGCATGGGGTATAAACCCAGTTTCAGACCCTGCGTGGACAACTCGCTGTCCTTTGGAAATAGGTTTTTTGAGGCCCTTAGTAGTACCATCGGTCCAGGCTTTTGAAGAAGAGTGCGATGAATCTACGTCGTCTGTATAAACAATAGGCCTTCCCTCTTGGCGATATTGCTTTATTTTACGTAAATATTCGATACGTTGCAAACGTATATTTGAAGTCTCAATGAGCACTTTCCGGTTGTTTTCGGTGTTTTTCCACCGAAATCCCAAACTCTTAATTATTCGCCGAAGACTTCGTTCTGAGCCTTTGAAATTTATGTCTTCCTCTAGCTTCCTTTTAAGCTTTCCAACGGTAGGAAGTTCATGATTTGTCTTGTGAAAGTTATGAATGCTCCTCTTTATTACTCCTTGGTCGAAGTTATCGATATTTGTGACCGGTTTTGTTCTGGAACGTTTTTCGCCAGGTGTTCTGAACACTGTGATCAAATCAGAACTATTGGCTTGATTGGAGATGTTCCTTACCGTTGCAATTGACATATTTGTAGACTCTGTTGTCCTTTTTTGGATTTTCCCTAAATCGCTGATTATACCATTTATTTTATTGTTTCCCGCCTTAATAATTTCGGCAGTTTGTTTTATCTGGCTCAAATTTACAGTGCTGCTGTCCGAATAACTGAGTAAAGTACTTGTAGCTTCGTCAATCTCACTTTTGATTTGTTTCAAGGAATCAATTAATTCATTAGATTCCCTTTTAAAAAAACAATTCACGTCATAAACCATTTTCCTTGCCTGTCTTTTCAAAACAGTATTTCTTCTAGGCATATTCACTTTAAAGTCACAAACAAACTTAAAAAAACTGAATTTAACAAACAAATTCAAACTTAACAAAAAATAACAGCAATAACAATACAATTAACAACGCGACTGTACACTGGATGTGCGCGGGGCGTCGTATCAGTGTGAGGAACGGAATACGACTGGAGAGCCAATCGGCGCTACGCACGCCCGCCCTTCATCCCGCTAGCCCCCCTCAGGTACCTTACTTTTTACTTCTGCGCAATAACGGTCAGCGCTAAAGTTTCGTGCCGCTACTTGTACCTGTTGTTTTATTTATTTATTTTTGTGTAATTAGGATAGTTGTTACATTAGGGTACTGCGATAAAGACGCTTTGCTTTGTTTTTGTTAGTTTTCTTTCCTAGTACGATAAGTACCTACTTACATCTTTTGCGGTAAGGATGTTTTTAATTGTGTTTAAGTGCTTGTGTCAACCTGTGATCGTGATGGCAAATACACATCCGAACTACACGGATAAGATCCTAATTTATGGATATTGTCATCAAAATGCCGCTCTTGCGATAAGGACATATAGCGAGAGATAAGGCAATTAAAGACAATGCTAATCCTCGCACTATTATAGGAGCTCTTCAGCGCATCCGCGAAAACCAGCCAGTGGATCCTAGGTCTCAACGCCCAGATCGACCGCCTACACGTCAAAACCCAATCCAATTAACTGAAAATGTGCTACATTATTTCCAAAGTCAACCCAAAACTAGCCTTCACCAGAGCGCTAGGCATTTTCAGGTGCATCACAGAACCGTCCATAGGATATTAAAGCGGGAAAAGTGGCAGGGGTAATGATGCTGCAAATATTCGTCAATTCGTTGTCTCGCTATTTTGTTTTAAAAACTAACTGTTTTAAAGTACGAAAATAGCTTTCTACACATGAAGACGATCACCCAATCCCATCACGGGAATGAAATACCCACGAGCACACACTTCAAAATTCAGCACAGTAATGACAATATTCACAACAAATAATAATCGCTTTTCAAACCCCTTTGCGACAAATATTTTTAACATTAGTTTGGAAACAAAAGAGATCCTTTTTCTGCAATCGATCCCATCATAAAACACCTGCGGAAAGTCAATGAAACGAAACTTTTATCAGTGAATACTTTAAAGAATAAAGAACTATAGAAATACATATATAAGGCCACAAAAGAACCGCATATTTTTTCAAACAGTACAACAATAATACATATATTAAGCAAACAAAAGATACAAAAATTAGGTTGATAAATTGATTAGTATAGTATAGATGTAAGTATAGGTAGCTTAAACTAATATAGGTACCTTATGTAAATATGATTTCTTTCTACCTACTATTATTTTTGACTTCGATTTTTATAAAATATGCTATACGAATTAAAGTGTAAGCACTAGCCCTAAAAAATTAAGATATGACTATCGAACATTCTAATATTCATGATTCAGTCTCACTTCACTGTGAAAATTCATGGTCACCCTACTCTAATACAGTTTCATACTACTATATTTTAGTGAATATCTCCTGAAATATGAATTTCATCGTTATTTTCGCCACATATATCTAAACTAGGTTACGTTACCTGTCGATTAGTACATTAACTAAGGTTGAACCTATTTTAATAACGGAATATACGCCATTGTATTTTAGGCATATTGCCGTCTGAGCGGCCAACTCAAATCGACTCTAACAAATTATTGACCCTTTTCTCTCGTATTTTTCTTGTTTATTCGCTGCAACAAATTAGCAACTAATAATTGTCCATACACATAAGCCTCTATTAATTTGATATTTATGGTGAGACCCATAACCTGGAAACGAAATATAGCCTAACTTTTTGTTTATTTACGTTTAGACGTTTTTAATTTTGCAACAAATACAACAAATAAAGACTTTTCTTTTGATGCAATAGTCGCCTATTTGCATTATTTAGTTTCTGTGTAATCACAGGCGATGACTACGGCAAGTGGCGGTTCTAGCGGCCAACTATTTTTGGTGGAAAAGAGGTGTGTATAGTAACAAATTACCACTAATTCCTGGCAAAGTTTCACCAAATTTTATGAGTTGACCGCGCGGTTGAAATGGATGAAATGGATTGGTACGGAGCGAGAGGGCATGGGCACCCACCACCTCCCATGGCCCCACCGACATCAAGTCATATGAGCCGAATCTCAAGGAGACGGCTGCGGACATAGCCCGTCTGGATAGACGTGCTATCACCGCAGTCGCTTCTTGACTCTTTTACAAGTTATCTCGTCCTGTCCCCGTTATGCCATTCTCCCTATTATATATTCGGCACTCTAGCGCCCCACCTTTGGGCAACGCCACAAAAACGCCTTCGTCGATGGACCTGTGACTAGCCGCGTAGCGAGCCATATATACATATACATAATATACACAAATTTTTTTTTTGTTCTTTCCATCTTTTTTTTTTTTTTTTTGTAATTTGGTTTCTTTTTGTATCATATATATATTTTTTTTTTTTGCTTGTTTCTGATTTTTTTTTTTATAACCATGTCTTTTTTTTTTGCATTACAGTTCTTTCCCTATGCTATTACATGTTTTCCCTAAGCTAACCTAAACCTAACCTGCATCGTCGTCTTCCTCTTCTTCTTCCCCGACGTCTTCTCTGCCCGGCTCTCTCTCCAGCTCGCTCCTGATCTTATGCCAGCTGCGCGCGAAGTCTCTAAGTCGTCGGAAGTTGGCCTCCGACGCAACGAGGTCAGCGTAGTAGACTGGTCCCTCCTCCATGCGAGTGACCCCATCCATCATCACGCTTCTCTGGTCATCATACATGGGGCATCGCCACAAAATGTGGTCCAGACATTCATCCTCCTCTCCGCAGTAGCACACGCTCACCTCACTCAGCTTCATGTCATGCAATCTCTTTCGAAAACATCCATGCCCAGTCAGGATCTGCGAGACCTG
Source organism: Atethmia centrago (assembly GCA_905333075.3). Taxonomy (NCBI): domain Eukaryota; kingdom Metazoa; phylum Arthropoda; class Insecta; order Lepidoptera; family Noctuidae; genus Atethmia; species Atethmia centrago. Next base: position 20,533,813 of record HG995368.1, read on the forward strand.
ATAGTCCGGCTCGACCCAAGTCGCCTTGAGCCTAGCCGCCACGTCCGGGAAGTAGCGGTATAGTTCCCTACCCTTTTCCTCCGCTACCCATCTCCGCTGCCAGTTGGCTACGGCATCGTCCGCGATGTCTCTTCGCCCGGTCCTGAGCATGTCCCGCGACAAGTGACGGATATCGTCTACCATGCCCGCACGAGCAACCTCGAGATCGGCTGGGAGCACCCTGCCAAGACCGGCAATGGCGCAGTGCTGACAGACCGGTACGCTTTGGTCAGCAAAATGAGCGCAGGCCTCTGTGTCCTCAACAACGTGGCCCCAACCATGTAAGTTTTCACGCGCCTCCACCAGCATCCTGCCGCGTAGGTGATCATCGCGACGTAAATACCTTTGTACAGGACCTTAAGGGCCCTGTACCGAATGCCCCAGGAAGATGCGGAGACGCGTGACATTTTGCCCAGCCCCGCTGCAGCACGCTCGCCGATGGACTGAGCATGTTCTCTGAAGGATAGACTCGCGTCGATCGTCACACCCAAGACTTTGGTTGAGCGCACGCTCCTGACTGAGATCCCACCGAGCCTGATCGTGGGCGGGCGCTTGGTCAAGCCCCCCCTCAGTGTCATAGAGTATGACTTTGAGGGGGAGAAACCCAGCCTATTCCTGACCCCCCACTGGCTTATTAGCTCCATGGCGCATGAGGCCGAGGCCTCGATGCCGGATCGAGATTCAGACTCGATGAGGACCGTTACATCATCCGCGTACGCAACTACCCTTACACCGGCCGGGTATGGCAACCGAAGCATGTCGTCCATGAGAAGGTTCCATAGTGCAGGTCCCACTACAGAGCCCTGCGGGCAACCCATGGTTGAGGTCTTCCACACAACCCCACTCCCGGCGAAGAGACCAACGCGTCGGTTCGTGAAGTACGCCGCCAGCATCCTATAGATGTTTAGCGGGCACCCCCCTCTCTTCGCCTTGAGTAGGATCATGGGCCACCACGCGTTATCAAAGGCCCCAGATATGTCCAGGAAGATGGCCTGAACATATCTAGACCGGCTGTCGTTGACCGTCCGCAGAATGTCGTTCAAGGCCGACAGGGTTGACCTGTCCCGAGAAAACCCATGCTGGCATGGAGACACACCTCTAGTTATTGCCGGCGCACTCGCTAACATGACCCGCTCCAGAATCTTGCCCAGGACCGAGAGAAGAGTGATGGGTCGATACGCTTTAGGATCAGTCAGCGGCTTGTCATTGCCCTTAGGAAGGACAATGAGCCTACCGTCCTTCCACGCATCGGGGAAGGTGCCCTCCGCTACACACAAGCCAAACATGTGTGTCAGTTCGGCTCCTGCCGCCTGCCACACATGTCCGACTATGCGCGCAGTGATACCATCTATTCCCGGGGCCGTGTTAGGAAGGTCCTTGACTATCTTCCCCAGATCCTGACTCGATGGAGGAGGCGCATCCCGACCCGATGGGATACAGGCAGTCACCACGCGAACCTCGCGATGGTACACGGTGTCCCGCAACGGATCGTCATCGGGGCACAATGCCCTGACGAGGCTGATCATGGCGGTGCCCGCATCCTCGGCGAAACCCTCCGCAAACCTCGTGCCACACACCACGTTCGGCGGCGGCCGAAACCTGCCACTGGCAGCACGGTACGCCAGGCCCCAGGGGTCCTGATTTCCCGAATCGGCCAGCTTGCGGAAGAAGTCGAGCTGCGCCTTCTCCATCATAGTCCTGTACCTACTGCGACATTTATGAAAGGCCCTTCGCGCTTGCTCATCCAGAGCCCCTCCACCCTTTCTTACGCTTTGCCAGGCTTTCCTCACCTTATTATGCCTTTTACGCAATGCCTCCAGCGAGGGAGACCACCACTCATAACCTCTCGCTTTTTTACCGTCACCACACGTGGCCAGACACTCGCTAGCAGTCCACGCGATAATTCGCGTGAACTCCTTGCACACCACTAATGCAGGCTTCTCCGATCCCTCCCACACGCTCCTGGATCATCGCCTGAAATCGGTCCCAGTCCACCCCGCGTTCCCGGAACCTCTTTGGCACTACCGACGACTCCGCAGCAGGAGCGGGCTCCCGTCGTTGTTGTGCGCCACATAGCCTGAAGGTAATCAATCTATGGTCGCTGCTGCTGGCCTCCTCATGCACCATCCACCCGTGAACCCCAACACCTCTCGACGAGAAGGTCACGTCTATGTTGGACTCCCCGTTGGCCGTGGAAAAAGTTGGTGGGTTACCTGGCAGGTTGTGGACCACCAGGCCACGGCTCAACAGGAAGGCCTCCATTTCCTCCCGACGTCGTGCCACCTCCCGTCCCCGCCCCGTGTAGTGGCGCGGCAAGCAGTGCCACAGCGGCGAATGAGCGTTGGTGTCCGCTCCCACCAGCACACGGCTCCCTCGAAGACGTTCCAGTACTCTGGTAAGGTGCTCCAAGTGGGTCGAAATATCCTCAGAGTACTGGAAGTACGCGCTAACCAGGTGGATGGCAGACCCTCTCCAGGCTATGTGGCACACTAGGCAGTGACTGTTCGAAATGTGGTGCAGTACCGCGCACACTGCGTCCAGGCGCGGTAGGAACACCCCCACCTTGGGGTGGGGGCCCTCCGGAAGCAGCAGCTGCTGGTGCGACGCGACTGTTGGCTGCGTAGAGGAATACGGCTCCTGCACCAAAACCACGTCCAGCCCCAGGTCAGCCGCAATGGCTGGAAGTTCTACAGTTGCTGCCGCCGATCCCTGCAGGTTGATTTGGCCAATATGCAGATCATCCATAGTAATTCGTATGGTTTACTGACCTCTGCTCTGCGTGGGTTCGGGCGGGGCAGTCACGCGAGGCGGTGCGGTGGGTGTTTGCGCCTTTCCTCCCGAACCTCTTGCAGGTCGCGCACGCAGGAGTTACGGCCTGGCACTCGGCGCTCTTGTGACTCTCGTCGCCGCAATTGCCACAAACCATCGCCTTGGCCTTGCAATATTTCTCGGGGTGACCGTAAAGCTGGCACCGGCTGCAACAGGTTACGCTGACGTGGTCGGTGACCTCGACCACGTCCCAACCCACGTAGATCCGCCCCCGATCGACCAGGACACGGCGCAGCTCTTGGGACGCCTGGCAAACCCATTTGGTTCTGTTGTTGTGGCGGTTCCGTTTAAAAGAGAGCTGTAGCTCCTGGCCGATCCTTTCAGAAGTCCACTCCGCTGCATCCTGCAAGTTCTGCTCCTTAATGTCGTGGAGCACCTCCTCCAGCGTCGCCGAGCCGTCGATGCCCGTGAGGGCTATTAGTGGCCGCCGCTCAGCAGGTTCTACGGTCCTGAGGGTGGCGGGGACGGCCTTCCTGAGCGCGGCCGCTGCGGCCGCAGAGGTTGTCTGGACGACAACCCCTGCGTTTCCTACCTTTCTGAGTCCAGCTATTTGAAGGCCAAGCTGCGCAGGCTGCACTGCCGTACGGAGCGCCTTTCTGGTGTCCTCAGCTGTCTTGTAGTGTTCCTTTTGGTCCTCCGCAGGGTATATCGCAACGCATGGGCCGGGGGGTCTCTGGATCGGGACCGGCTCGGTGTTCCTTCCTAGGCGCAGCGCGTGCGCGAAGGATCTCGCCTGCAGATGGTTTCCAGAGGCGTCATCGTTTGGTTGCTTCAACGGTGGAGCACATCTCCCGCCGGCCTCAGCGGCCGCTAGGCGTAGCGTCAGGTGGGTGACTACCGCACTCAGCCGCTCGGTGTACGCCCCTATGGCCGCTATCTCGTCCTTGTTTAATTTAGACGTCTTAGCCCGCACCATGATTCCTCGTGTGCTGCTCGTGGCCAGACCTGCCAGCTGCTCTACTGGCGCCGTGGCCAGAGAGTCCAGTGGAACCTCTTGCGTTGTTTCCGCTACGACCGCGCTTGCTGTTGCTGGCCCGTGGTCCGGTTGTGGCTGCGGGGTTGGGCCAAACCTGAGGCCACTCACCGGCGGCACCTCTCTTTTCTTCCCAATCTTGCGCCTCACCGCCTCCTGCACTTCCTCGGGTGACGACAGTGCGCGCTTAGGGTGTGGATTCGCCGGTTGCTGACTCTGGGGGGCGACGATAGGTCCAGGAGTGCGGTCACCGGCGGAGTAGTCGTGGGGGAAAGCCTGGGGGGGGGTGCGTGCCAGCGACTGGCGCGGCGTAAAGAGCCCGCCACCCTCTCGCTTCAGCTCCTCCAGCGCCCGCAGCTCCTCCTCCTTCTCCAATATCGAGGCCTCCAGCAGCTCCTGCTGAAGGCGCTCGGCGTCTTCATCCGCCATCACTATTAATTACTCCACGTTTGTTTTAAAATTTAATGCACGAACAGTTTTTCTATTTAATACACGAACTGTTTTCACTGTTCGCCACTTACCGATGGTACCAATTTATCTACCTGCCGGGTCGCAACGGAACGTCGACGCGGCGAAATGTCTAAGTCCAGAGCCAGGAAAAATAGGTTTCCCGACCCAACACTACACTAAATAAAAACAGTCACTTACCGCTCAGGACATCGGGAAATTCAGCGTAAATTTTCCCGGAAAATTCGGAAAACTCCGAAACACAGGAAAAAAAAATAATTCACAACACAAGAAACGTCACTGTCGCCAAACGTCACTTTAACTAACCAAACGTCACTATCGCGGGGGGGGGTAGTAAATGTCACTGTCACTGATTCCTAAACGTCACTTTCGCACAAGCGTCACTTTCGCGGGGGGATGATAAGTGTCACTGTCACTGTCACTTTCGCGGGCAGGGGGGGGGGACAGCTGTCACTGTCACCTGACGCAGGACGTCAGATGATGGCAGGCTCCGCCCAGCTAGCACTCGCGCTCACTCAGATGCCAATATGGCCGCGGGCTCTTATGGCACTTTCCCCAAGCCAAAACGAGAGGCGCCGAGTTTTTGCATGAGCCAATGACAAAAAAGAATGGAAAATACACGTCCGCACGTCCGCTCTCTACGATAGCCGACGACGAAGAAGGGCATGGGCAGTCGTCACCGAAGTCGTCACCGTCTGCGAAGCAGTGATGCTCGCGAAGAAGAAGGCGGGACGGTTTAGGGAAAGGCAAATATCGCGCCCTCTCGCCCCTAGCCGCCGCAGGAATCCCCCTGGGCCCTGGGCGTCGGTAATTCCGGGCGGATTTCTGGCTACAGTAGGCGCGGGCTTGCGGACGGTAAGCAATGGGTAGCTCACACGACGAAGCGTTGTGTTCCACGCGCGCCTCAGAGAGATGTTGTCAGCACAAGCGTAGGGTTCCACTAGGGCCGATGCCTGCCGGGGTCGCGGGTAAGTACTAATGGGTCACCGAGGCCCCTGGCAACACAGGCAACAGGTAGGAATACGGGTGGGTTTTAGTCAGTGAGTCTGACACGCCCTCCCGCTCCGCCCAGGGTAGGAGAATTTATTTGATAATTTCCCGCCCAAAAAAAAAAGGTTCCGTATTCTGAACGGTTTATCAACAGGTCTTTTCTTGAGTATCGGTCGCCAGAAGACATTCTCCCATGGGGGAGGGAATATCCATCCTAGTTTGTAGTCCCATGTCGTTGTGAATGCGTTCACAAATTCTGTCGGCATGGAAATCGCGTAACGTATTGTGCGTCTACTGCTTATTTCTGCGTTGCAAATGGGTCAATGCATGGAGTGCCCTATTTTCTGAAAAGAGATTTGTAAGAATCTTTAACACCATGGACACCTCGTTTCTCAGAAGTCTTGGGTTTTGATTCACGATAAGAAAATCGTCGAGGTTAACACTTACCCATATATTCTGTTTTTTGAGTAACTCGGCAACCCAGTTTATTATTTCTGCGAATATTTGAGATGGCTTCTACATACGGTTCGATAATATTCGACAAGGGGCCAGAGCAGTTTTAGAGACACCATGTATTTTGATCGCCTCTTATAATTTGTCTTCGTGCCATAAATGAGTTCCTGATGGCGGGATGTCATTGAGGACCGATCGGTAAAAGATATTCTTCGGCTCATACAGTTTCCGTCGAGACGCAATTACTTCGGCACGTTTGCCACAAGTGTACTGAAACAAGTCGTCGGATATTGAGCGGAACTCACTTTCTGACGCTAGTTCTTTTCTTTTTTAGGCTTTCTGTGGCCTCTGGGTGTTGTTCTGCTACTTTTTTCAGGGCTTCCTGAAGTTTCAGTCGTTGTAACAAAAGTCCATGAGTTATCGTACCAAACCAAGAGACACATTTCCCCAGCAGATCCTTTAACTTATTGGGGTGAGAGTGCTGGTACATTGTTGCATTTATGGAAAACTGGTGAGGCTTGAAGTTTTTTCTGGGATTCACCGTAGCATATCTTATTCCATGTAGGTTCCCCAAGCCTTTAGTATTTAAGACCTCGTTGCTCCAGAATTGAATTTGCTCTGGGTATAGCAGGCTCACTCTTTTTTGTCGACGCACATATACCCCTATGTGCGTAATGTTGATAGTAAAACATGGCCAAAAACAGTTTTTTGAAGTTTGCCATTATGACTATATTATTATTTTGTAGAATAGTATAATACATGGTGCACGTTATGGCGTCCATCTAACTCTTAAAAGTTAGCGATTGATCAGTAGCGTCAATTGGAACATAGCTATTGTCTTAGGTGCACGTGCTGTTCTCGGTGCTTTAAAAAAAACAGGCTTGACGTTGTGAATAGTTGTGATATAACTATAATATGTAGCTTATTTTATACATTGTTTTACTAATGTTTATATCTTTTGTATTTTTTCATGGCTCAAATTAGAAACACTTAAAATTATAAAAAAAATATCGATCTAACTTAATAATAATAAATATTTTATTTCAGATAAAATCCATATGATGTTAGTAAAAATCTTAACCTAATGTTAGTAAACTACACTATATACAAAATTGAAACGTATGGCACCTACGTGTGCAGCCGTATCCAGTAAGCCAGCATGGGGCTGTCCCACCTATCACACAAAACACTCAGGATACTGTGGGAGCTACTACTTACATACTCTTCCGAGCATGGAAGCGCATCGTTTCCGTATAATGGCATGAAAACCATCAACCCTGGCCTCGGTGAACATCCCGAAAGCGCTACAAAAGCGTGGTAGACCCAACAGCATCCTGAATACATTATTATACTGGACACGCAAGGCGATGTATGCCCTCAGCGAATACCTGACCCAGAGACTGCACGTGTAAAAAGACTGGCAGTATGCTCTGAAAAGGGTTATTTTGACTTGTGTCGTACAACGTGCAAATCTGCGGATCAGCAAATTTCCACAGAAAGCCATCGCCTTGCGTTTCCTTTCTATGTCCAGGTCATCATTCAGGTCATGAGTGACCCAGTGACCCAGGTACTTTAATTTTGTTACTCTAGATAACGGAGTATTATTTATGGTCACATCTTCCACGTTAGTGTAACATTTAGTGCCCGCCTTGAATACCAATAATTCACATTTTTTTGCATTGTACCTGAGTCTCTGAGTGACCGCATAGTCTTCACACATCTTTACAAGACGCCTGAGTGCGCTTATTGATGGACTCTGCAGCACCACGTCGTCAGCGAAACTTATAAGCAAATTGACAAAAAAATTACTATTTTGAAGAATGTGTTTGAAATAACCAAATGTGAAAGAAGTTTTTTAAAACATAAACTATCTCATTTTAAATTGGAGTACATACAGAAATGGACCGCAGCCCACAGAAAATGGATCGCCCGGAGGACACGGTGGAGCATACGGTGGAGGTCTGCCCGGCTTGGGCAGAGCACCGCCGTGTCCTCGTGGAGGCGATCGGCGGCAGAGACCTCTCGCGTCCGGCCCTGGTTCAGGCCATGGTACGGAGCGAGAGGGCATGGGCAGCCGTCACCTCCTTCTGCGAAGCAGTAATGCTCGCGAAGGAGGAGGCGGGACGGTTGAAGGAAAGGCACGTTTCGCGCCCTCTCGCCCCTAGCCGCCGCAGGAGACGCCCAGGGCGTCGGGAATCCCGGGCGGATTTCCGGCCACCGTAGGCGCGGGCTTGCGGACGGTAAGCAATGGGTAGCTCACCGTCCGGTAAGGACCAGGCCCGGGTCGACGGCGCGTCGTATTCCACGCGCGCCTCAAAGAGATGTCGTCAGCACAAAAGTAGGGGTCCACTAGGGCCGATGCCTGCCGGGGTCGCGGGAAGGTACTTATGGGTCACCGAGGCCCCCGCAACACAGGCAACAGGAAGGAATACGGGTGGGTTTTAGTCAGTAAGAGTCTGACACACCCTACCGCTCCGCCCAGAGCGGGAGAAGTTATTTGATGATTTCCCACCCTCAAAAAAAAAAAAAGCCCACAGAAAAAGAGACGCGTTTGAAGCAATGAAAGAAATTTGGTTGCAGGGGACCATTACAGTACCGGTGGTGACTGTCATCTTTACCTGAGACTAGTGGCGAGTACTCCCGGTCGGCCGTCAAAATCTTTCGCTGAATTGAGTGAAATATCTAAACGAAGGAAAACAATGGAGGTACGAAAATAGCTTGCTGCCAGCTAATTAACTTATGCAACGCAAATGAGCTTGCGGGAAATGTGGTCGCTTCAAATATTTTGAAGGACATCACAAAATTGCCAACAAGGGCGTTAATGTTTCGAAAATCTGTCACTAAGCCATAAAAATAAAAAAAGCTCTCGCCTACAGAAGCTTTATCTGTGTGTGTAAAAGGAGATTTTACAAAAAAACAGTACAATATCATGAGTAGAGCAGACAAGGCCCACTTTCCCTGTTACACAGAGATACAAAAGGCTAAAGAACAATGTTATCCGAAGATTGAACGTGTTACGTCAACATGTGCAGAGGTGAAGTTACAAGATCTTTTGGACCATACGTGTTCTCGACTTTGTTGGCATGGTGCGAGGTCGGGGCTATAGTCAGTCTCGCTCGCACAGCGCTGACGTGCGCGCGCGTCCTTTGTAAACAATGGCGGTTAATAAGTTGAAGTGTTGTAATTGTAATATAATTATAAGTGAAGTACTGGCATTTATTCAAAATAAACATGATGTGATGGATAATGAGTCTATAGTTCGTGTGTGCCTATCTGCCTTCTCGGAACCAGATATTGATGAGGCGAAAACTTTGTTTTTTGAATCTGTAACGACTTCTCCGAGGAAAAAATCTCGAAGGCGAGATGGTAAAATGCAAAGAGACTTAGAGGACATTATCTGTCTCTTTAAGGAAATCGATCCGGATGTGATTCCCACCTTCGTCGCACTTAGCCGGACTTCCGCCTTCGTCGGTTCCGCCTTTGTCGGACTTACAAAAATTGCCACCGATATCTTTTGATCACATTGATGTTACGAAATTACTGAAAGACATTGTGCTCCTTCGTAGTGAGATACAAACAATTAAGGAAAACTATGCGACAGTAGATATGGTAGAAACAGTACGTATAGACCTAGACAATCTAAAGCTAACTTCCTTGGTTAATTACCCAAATATTAACACGGAAAAAAGAGGTACATATTTTTCGGATAGTGGGCCGGTAGGTTTATCACATGATTTATCAAATACCGACGCTAAGACAAAGTCATCGGAACGAAACGCGCTCGACTTGACGCCGCTGTCTCACTATCGCCCATATGAAAATAGGACTATCTCCCTCGCACCGAAAACGCCTGTGGTTCAGCCGGCAGAGGCGGCGTCGTCGCAAACACATATTATTTCATCGCCACTGGCGCTCACGAATAAAGTTTTATCGTCATCCTCAGATACTCGTACTACCGGTATTGCCGGTATTGCATGTAAACAAACGCTGACGCCGTCTACGCTGCCACCAACGATGGCGGAAATAGTTAATAGTTAGGAAATAGATTTAGTCAAACTAGGTATTTCATCTGAAACATATACCTTTCAAAGTGAAGTATATGGGTGTAAGCGATGGCTAGACCACTGTGTGGTGACTAAATCAGCATGGCAGTCTGTGATGAATATTATGGTCCTCAATGATGTATACTGGTCAGATCATTTCCCCTTACAGGTAACATGTAATTTAGAAGTAATTAATGCAAAGGTAGAGGTACACAATTATATTAGTAATGATGTTGTATGGGGGGTTAGAAAATTAGATGAAATTCAGAAATATCATGAAATTTGCAATAATAACTTTAGAAAAATTATGTTTCCTGATGAACTTCATAAATGTGCCGATAGTATGTGTCAAAAGTTACAACACAGATCTGTAATTGACAACTTATATAACAATATTGTTAATATATTAAGCCAGGCTTCGGCAAACAGTCGCAGTTCCTTACCTAAGAAGCCGAGTAATGTTAAGTGTGTTCATGGCTGGAACAAGCATGTTAGAGATGCGCATAGGCAGGCTAGACTGGACCATCAATTGTATGTCTTAGGTGGTAAACCAGTGAGTGGACCCTTGTATGATAAAATGTATGAAAGTCGTCGGATTTTCAAGTCACGCTTAAAGTACTGTCAGAACAACCAGGAACAGATAAAAATGGATATACTTGCCTCGCAGCATTCTGCTAAGAAATTTAATAAGTTCTGGAAGGGCACTAAGCGTTTAAATGGTAAGGCTAGTCTGCCAGTGTGTGTTGATGGCCTCAGTGATGCTAAAATGATTGCATTTTCAGGTGAAATCCTCCTTGCTGTCGGTGCCTGAGACTGAACATTGCCCAGTAGAAAAGCCTATTGGATTTTCAAGTAAAGATGTGGCTGATATTATTAAAAATATGAAAAGAGGGAAGTCACCAGGCCATGAGGGGCTCAGTGTCGAGCACTTGCAGCATGGGGGAGTGCACCTGTATAGAGTTTTAGCCATGTTTTACACTTTTTGCATACGGCACTCATATTTACCATCTAATCTTATGAGAACATTGGTTGTGCCAATAGTAAAAAATGTCACTGCTGATATCTCTGATAGAAGTAATTATAGACCAATTTCTTTAGCTACTATAATTGCAAAAGTGTTTGATGGGTTATTGGATAGAAAACTTGACCGTTTTGTAACATTACAAGATACACAGTTCGGTTTCAGAGAGGGGTTGTCAACCGAAAGTGCAATACTGTCTCTGAAACACACTGTTGATTATTATGTAAAAAGGCACACTCCAGTATATGCATGCTTCTTGGATTTGTCCAAAGCTTTTGATCTGGTGTCATATAATAAGCTTTGGACAAAATTAGGAACTGCTGGTGTCCCAGCCGATCTTGTGAATATCTTTGCTTACTGGTACAGTAAACAGCTTAATATAGTTAGGTGGGGAAATGTATACTCAGATGACTATTCTTTAGAGTGTGAGGTCAGGCAGGGCGGGTTGACATCGCCAAGGCTCTTTAATATATATGTTAACCATCTGATTGAGGAGCTCAGCAGCATGCATGTTGGATGCCATATTGATGACATATGTATCAATAATCTGAGTTATGCAGATGATATGGTGCTGCTGAGCCCTTCAATTGGGGGTCTTAGACAGCTGTTAAAGGTGTGTGAGGTTTATGCTGTGGAGTTTGGCCTGAGGTATAACGAAAGTAAAAGTGAGTTTATGTTTTTCAAGTGTAAAAATAAAAACCATATACCTATATTTATACCACCTATACTACTTAATGGTGTACCTCTAACTCGTGTTCCACAGTTTAAATATCTGGGACATAATGTCAATGAAAATTTGAGTGACGAATTAGACATTGAGAGGGAGCGCAGGGCATTGTCGGTTCGCGGTAACATGTTGGCACACAGGTTCGCTCGATGTACGGCTCCTGTTAAAATAACAATGTTCAAGGCATTCTGCCAGACGTTTTACACGAGCGGCCTGTGGGCTAACTTTACTCAAAAAGCCTACAATGCCTTGCGCGTCCAGTATAACAATGTGTTTAGGGCACTGTTTCGGCTCCCTCGATATTGCAGTGCATCCGGCATGTTTACTGATGCCAGCGTAGATGACTTCTACGCAATTATGCGTAAGAAAGTAGCGTCGGTGGTGCGACGAGTACGGGGGAGCCCTAATAGCGTCCTGAAGATGATTGGCGAGAGAACCGATACTGTTCTGCTCAGTAGGTTCACTGCACTCCATGTGTTGCGAGACCAGTGAGCCTGCTGTTCAGAGTAGACGGTGACACTTTGTATTTTAATTACTAACATTAGTTTACTTTTAATACTAACAACCCTGTCGTGCTTATGGACTCTTTTGTCTGAAATAAATGATTTTTATTTATTTTATTTTATAGGGCGGATGACCCAGTAATTTCATGTCTGACGTCGCCAAGTAGTCGATTGTTTGCTTGGCGATGTGTGACGAGGCGTTGTCGTGGTGAAAGAGGATCCTACTGCGAGGTCGTTTCTCCCGAACTTTTTCCAAGACAAGTGGCAAACAATTGTTAGTGTACCACTCTGCAGTAACTGTTTTTCGATCCTCTAAAACAATTGTTGCGTAATGAAATGTTCTTCCGAAGAACGAGGCCACCATCTTTTTTCCCACGCTTCGACCTCTCTTCACTTTATTTGGCAACTCCTCGGAAGGAAACTCCCAGACAACAGATTTCGTTTCAGGATCATAACAATAAATCCAGCTTTCGTCACCCGTAAGTATGTCGAACACAGCATTTGAGTCACCTGCGTTAAATATTTGAACCATTTCACGACACCAATCAACACAACGGAGTTTTTGGGCCTCTGTCAAATTATGAGGTATCCACCGGGCACAAAGCTTCCTGACCGCTAAGCTTGTCCGAATCTGCTGATAAGTCACTCTTTTATCAGTCTCTATCATACGACGCACAACACTGATGTTATCTTCAGTCGTCGCCGTAGAAGGCCGTCCCTCACGTAGATCATCGGTGAGATTAGTGCGACCACGTTTAAATTCATTAAACTAGTTGTAAACAGTGGCACGAGATGGGGCTTCATCGTGAAAGGCCAATCAAAGTATATCTTAACTTTCTTGTTGACTTGACGTAAATGACATCGAAAGTCATAGAAAATCATTGTACGAAAATGTTCTCGCGTTAATTTCATGCTGACGTGACACAGACAATTTACAATTTGCCGCCAAATCGTAAACAAATGACAAATTACTCGTAATAAAATACATACACAATAATATTGGCAGAGTTCTATTTTCAAAATTTGAACAGTTTTTCCAGTCTAGCAAGACTTGTCGCCATCTTATCTTCAATGGCCTGAAGTACGCCACGTCTAAAGGCTGGAGAATATGTGTAGCATTTGCAGGCAAGCAGATGTAGCTGATGTTATTAGTGTGGCATGCATCTAACAATTTTTTGTTAATGTGAGAGGACAAGTTGTCACCAATGATCACTTTGCGTCCTTGTTGTTTCTTTAAAATTGCAGTAAATGAGACATAAACCAGTCCTCAAAGGTTATGCTATCAATCCAGCCGCTTTTTGATCTGTTATAACCAGCTCCCGTTGGTCCATTTTCGGTCCAAGTGGATCACAAATGTTCTGCTTTAAAAGTTATATATGGCGGAATTGTTTCTCCTGCGGCATTCCCACAGAACATGACTGAAAAACTTACTTTTGTGGCATTCCCTATAGTTTCCGGATACTTTGTACCACGTCTACAAATAACTCGCTTTTTCCCGGGGTCATTTGTAAGATTGCTTTCGTCATAGTAATTGTAGATATTCTCTGGTGGAATACCCTCCAATTGTTTTGTAAAATTTTCAATGAAGTCTTTGTAATTTTGTTCTGAAATTGCAGCTCGGACTTTCTTTATATTGTTTGCTAATCGTCTAGATAGTGTCTTATTTCTATTAAGAAATCCTCTAACCCATTCAATCCCAGGTACATTATGTTTAAACTGCTTAACTTGTCTACCACTCGAGGATAAGTAATTTTTTATAATCATTTTGAGGTCGATATCCGTTATCGGAAACCCATATTCGGAAAGTGCTGTAATATGGGCGACAAATGCCTCTTCTTGTTCTGTTGTAAATATTGTCGGATGGCCAGGTTTACTGCAGTGTTTATTTTTTAGATTTTAGTGCAGTTTCCCGCCGAGTCAAAATCTAAGATCTCACATCGTTTAGACATTGCTGCAACTGTTCTTTTGTATAATCAATGTAACAACGACAACCTGGTGTCCGTTTATAAATTGTAGGCATGTTTAAGTATCTGAAATTCAAAAAAATATGTTGGTATTTAACTGATTAAACGAAATTAGAAACAGAAAAACATCGTGAGGTTACTTTGGCCCATGGGTCAAAGATATCCGAAAACGATGGCCAAAGTATACTGTAATTTTAATTATCATATACTTCTCACAAAAATGTATTTAACTCTTTGATTTATATCACATTAGAATCCTAGATACATTGTTACGATTGATTATTAAAAAACACTTACACTTACCTGATAGAATTGTTTTGTGACAATGTTTGCACATAATAACTTCACGCATTTTACAAGTAGTACCTGTGACTCTAATTACAAATTGACCAATACGCTTTGTGAACGTGAAACTGTTTTACCGACCGCCCCATACCGCCATCTATCGATATATAGCGCGAACTACTTCAATAGCTCCTAAAGTGCGTCGTGGCGGGAAGTTCAACTTTTTGTCGTTTTGGGCCAAAGTTACACCCTAGGGCTAATGTACCCCGATATTACGGTACATACACAATTATATTGGCAAAGAGTTCTGTACTATTTTTTTTTATTATATCGTTTACAAGTGGCCAGTTCTAAAAACTTTCAGTGTCGCCCTCGTAGTAACAAATTTTGTATGTAGGTATGCTTTTATTAAAATGTTATAAGTCTGTATCATTTTGTGTTTTATTTAATGTCAATCGACTTTGATAAAAATTTTGCTGAGAAAAGTTTAAAAAATATTTTTGGACATATTTTAGCATCAAATACCCCTATGTGTGACGGTGTGAATATATCCTAATTTTTATTGGTCTCATTGGGGTTTTCATCGGATAAAACCAGTATCGGACTGGGAGCTCGCCAACTCGAATTATCTAGTCTATTTTCATTCTTGTTTGTGCTCATCATTTTATGTAAGTTTTATATCATTCTTTTTGGTGAACGGGGCGGTGATGATAAGTAGCGTCTGCGTTTGAGGGAGTTTCTTTCCGGTGATGATGAATAAAAGTGGTCACTTGCAAGAAAACTCCCTCCCTTTCCTAACAAATGGTCCTTCGAGCCTCTTTATAGTCGCGTTTTGGTAGAACCAATTACGTCGGCTACCGGCATTACGATTCGACGTTCGTGAACTTTGGTCTCCTAACAAACTTGAATACGCTGTGTCACCGGAGCAACGGTTTTTTCTACCGAAGTCGATTGAACACAAGAATAACAAGAACTGGACTATACTATATTTGGCAGATTACTTACACGACAGATTCTTAAAACGGCAGATGTACAGTTAAGTAATATAATAATTGAATTCTATTTAGATTATTTTGAATAAATAAATTAACATTACGAAGTACAAAGTTACAACAAACTCAACTTTCTTCTTTTAACAAAACTAACTTCAGTCGTTTGAAGACTGTCGCAGGTTTTCCTCATTTTATTTGGTTATTTAAGTATCTACTTTGATTACACGACAATCTTTTTCAACACTATTGTTGAAATGTCACCTTTTAATGTAATTTATATAAAGCGCAAAACACACAGGGGCCGGGTGCGGGTCGGGTCGTGTTCCCTCGCGTGAGACGCGCTGTCCATTGTCTTCATAAATATATCATAGCGCGGGCGCGGGTCGGCGGCAGCGAGGCGGGTTGGGCGGACGCAGTGTGATTGAAAATGTCGGCGGATTCGGACACGGACGATGAGTTACTATTTCTACTTATTTTGAAAAGAAGAACTCGAAAAAGGAAAGGATGTGGGTACATGAAATTAATAAAAAAGGCTAGAATATGGAGAATACCATCGCCTGTGTAAAGAATTAGAAACATATGAGGATCGGTTTTACTATTATTTTCACATGTCAAAAGCAAGAATCGAAGAGTTACACGATAAACTGCGTACAAGAATATTCAAACTTCATACAAATTGGAGGTCAGCCATATCTACCAAAGAAAAACTCGCAGTATGTTTAAGGTAAGTAAGCTTTATTAATTATTAAGTATTTATTTATAAGATACAAAATCATACACACAGCTCGACAGTCGACATTTAAATTCCCCTGAGAAGAAATGGCGAAACAAACTCAAGGGTCAAAGTCTCTTTTAAAGTCCAGACATAATCTTGGTCAGATCCTGTGAGAACCATGTAGATCCATGTCTGAAATGGTCTTCTGAGGAAAGAACCACACAAATTTGAGTGGACCTGTCCAGTCAGTGCAAGCATTTGTCAGTAATCGTGTAGCTCAACTCAACACTTTTTTTTTTTTGGATGGGAAATCATCATATAACTTCTCCCGCTCTGGGCAGAGCGGGAGGGTATGTCAGACTCTTACTAAAATCCACTCGTATTCCTTCCTGTTGCCTGTGTTGCCAGGGGGTTGCGGTGACCCATTAGTACCTTCACGCGACCCCGGCAGGCATCGGCCCTAGTGGACCCCTACATTTGTGCTGACGACATCTCTTTGAGGCACGCGTAGAATACAACGCGCCGTCGACCCGGGCCTGGTCCTTACCGGACAGTGAGCTACCCATTGCTCACCGTCCGCAAGCTCGCGCCTACGGTGGCCGGAAATCCGCCCGGGATTCCCGACGCCCAGGGCGTCTCCTGCGGCGGCTAGGGGCGAGAGAGCGCGAAATTTGCCTTTCCCTCAACCGTCCCGCCTCCTCCTTCGCGAGCATTACTGCTTCGCAGAAGGAGGTGACGGCTGCCCATGCCCTCTCGCTCCGCCTGAACGAGGACCGGTCGCGAGAGATCTCTGCCGCCGATCGCCTCCACGAGGACACGGCGGTGCTCTGCCCAAGCCGGGCAGACCTCCACCGTATACTCCAGGCGATCCACACAGTGGTGACACCCGGGCGTTCCCTCCCGCCTTATCCGACACAGGAACCTCTCCAAGCTGCCGTGTCCGGTGAGGACTTGCGTCAGGCGGAAGGTGAGGACTCCTCAAAGAGGGGACTTATCGCCACAATTGTGGCGTACCTAGCACTGGGTTGCGACAACCGTACTTTCCATGACGCCATGAGACTCCGCCGGAGTTTCGTCCGCTGTGCCGCGATTTCTCGCGGCAACGGACTTACGCCCCGGCGTTTCGCCTCCTAGCTCAACTCAAAACTTAAGGAGCTTAATGACTCGACGAACAATACCAAGGAAAGGACATTTGGGTTGGCCGCATAAAGTACTCAAAACGCCAGACCATCATTAAAACTAAGAGAAAAAAAAAACAACAAGAAATAAATAAAAATGACCCACATAGTGCTCACATTCACAATAATTAAAGTAATATAATACTTTTCTAGGTACATAAATATTCACGTAATTTTGTTTATAATATTCATCAATGTCAATATGTATATACAGTTGTATATACATATTGACATTGTGATGATTTGACATAATGATGATTTTGCATAATTAAAATGTCAAGTTTTACGGTTTTATCACAAGGCTTATATATAGTAAAAAATGGAAAAAGTTTAATTATTTGTGGAATAATCAAATGTGGAGTACAGTGCTGTGCATTAAATACATACATACAGTGTAAGTTGTGCATTATCTGATTCAGTGGAAACATTCGTGTCATCAATATTTGAAAAAAACATTCATATTCGTCAAGTCTTGTGGCATGTTGGTTAACTGTTCATTAACGGAATAAAAAGTTGTGGTGTCTGAATTTGTATTTTCCGGGATTGAGGATATAATAGAATAAGCTGGTGAATTTACAAATACTGGTATATCGCTCAGCTCTTCTTCAGAAAACAGTTTAGCTAGATCCACTTTAAGCAAAGCTTGTTTCTGCTTAGATCATTTTTTAAATGTTTCTGCGTAACTTAAAAACAAGTAGTCAACACCGTCGTGAACATGACTAGGTTTTTCTTTTTTGTTATTCAGATATCTTCGTATCATGTCGTCGACATCTGACTCTGCAATCCTTTTCCCACCACGGGTTGTTTCAGTTGGTCGCAATGTTTGGTTCAATATTGTAGTTGATACTAGGTTCGAACCTGGTATTGGCGACCGATTGCGCGGTACAGGTGTAGTCGATACTGGATTTGAAGATGTTCCTGGTGTTGGCGACCGTGTGCGCGGTACAGGTGTAGTCTATACTGGATTTGAGACGTCCCTGGTGTAGGCGACCGAGTGCGCCCTACAGGAGTAATCGATAGTACATTCGAAGATATCACTGGTGTGGACGACCAAAAATAATCGGAATTTGTAGACGACATCGACCAACTTCCGTTACCACTACAGTTCCGGTAGAAATGGTATTCATTTCTATTTTTATAAAGCATCTTTATTTTTGCACCAACACGGTTGACATTGTTTTGTCCTTTCTTTGCACTTTTTATATCTTTGGTTGAAACACAGTTTTCAGAGCCATCCTGCCATTTTACTATTACATCTGGGGCTACGTCCATTTCTGCCAGTCTAGAATAATAAAAATACAGATATTTGACGAAAATAAATATTTTTCCTGGGTAAATTAGGTAAGTGCAAATACCTAAGTACGCGCCAGTAAGCGAGTGACGAGGACGATGTATGCAGTAAGTACCTACTCGTATTCGAGCGACCAGTAACTCGCGTGTCGTCCGTCGCATTCTGGCGCATGTAAGACTGGTCATCTTATAAAATATACATTGACCAGCAAAACTTGAACTCCACGTGCCATGCGTTGCAAGTCAAGTATTACTCGATATACGATGACGACCAGTCGGTAAAGTTTGTTAAAAAAGCGCCAGCATGCGCGAGCAGAGATACGGACCACCCGCGTCTCAGCACTACCTACCGATCTGTTGCATTGCACCTATTATATTATCTACTAAGTATTTAGAGAATATTTTAACACTCGGACACAATACACAAATCTTAATTAAAACAACGCCACCATAGAAATACAAATAGGTACTTACAATAACACGATCCGTATTTTCGTGCACTCCCTGCGGCCAGCAAACGCGTCCTTTCACCACACAATTAGTCGGCTACTGATTTCCGAATCGAACGGGGTGGCGTGATCTGTAAACCCCGCACCCCGCACTCCTGTTTCATCTTCAAAATGTTCGGTTAAATTTAGGCGTAAGTGAAAAAATCTAATCATTCTTTCAATATTTTAGTTCTCACTAAAAGTCGTATTTAGATAGGGCTCTTTTTGACTACAATATTGATTCTGAAAAATTCAAACTAAATAACGTATGTACTTACGTCGGTTAGCACATTTGTATAAAAAGCTACTTACGTCTACCTGACAAAATGTGTTTTCTCGGTAACGCTTGAAGATACAGATACGTTTATTAGACCGATCGTTTCGTCTTTAAAATTGTTTTAACTAGTATGAATAACTCATTTTTGATGAAAATACAGATACGTCTGTTAGTAAGATAAGCGACGATGTGGTTAAAACCGCTACTTGTTTGCATAAGTACATCATTGTGAAACGGGAAAATAATGAAATAGAATTTTCGCAAGACATGGCGGCGGTTACTTCAAGAGGACTAGCATCAATTAGTCCGACAAATACTACACCGGGTTAGTCCACGACCACATATCTCGCACTCTCCCGACCGAAGTCAACAAGCTTGGCGCTTGGTTTAGAAAGTGGAGAATCGAGGTCAATCCCGACAAAAGTCAGGCTGTTCTCTTCACCAAACAGCGTAGAAACCTCATCGCCCCCCGACCGCTCACCATGTTCGGCAAGCCTATCCCTTGGGAGAAGCGAGCCAAATACCTAGGCGTGACCCTTGACCACCATCTCTCGTTCTCAGAGCACATCAAGCAGGTGCGTTCGCGTGCCGCTTTCGCTCTCGGTAGACTACACTCCGTCCTAAATGCGCGCAGCAAATTGTCCCTTAAGGGCAAATTGCGTATTTACACAGCGTGCATCCGTCCCATCATATGTATAGTATGCCTGTGCAGTCTTCGCACATGCTAGGCCCCACCACATCCACAGGATGCAGTCCCTCCAAAACCGTTTCCTCCGAAAGGCAACGGGAGCCCCCTGGTTCGACCGAAACGAGATCCTCCATCTCGATCTCAAAATCCCCACCATCAAGCAGTTCATGAAGCGCATCACGAAGCGCTTCTTCGACTCCGCCACCTCCCACCGCAACCCTCTGGTTGTGCAGGCCGCCAGTTGTAGGCCCTCCACCATTAGCTCTATTCGCCGTCCAAGGCCTTCACCGACCCCGATGACCCCATTACCCTCCTCCAGGAAAGCAGTAGGGCAACGAGTACAGTGCACAAATCACACCGACCTACGTTCCGACCTCGCCGCCGAGGTCCCTCACGTAAACCCCGACGTAATTGTCCCCCCCGACCCTTGCTCGACGAAGTGCCAGCCCGCGCCGCAGCTGAGCCTGTAGCTTTAAATTCCCCGATTAATAATAATAATATTAACCAGATCCAGCCTGTCCCATCTTGCTGTCCTCCCCCCAGCGACGCCCTAAGCCGAGGTCCGTACCCCACAGGGGGTGCCCTTAGCGTGCAGTCGCTTAGTACTATAAGAAATTCGCCCCTGGCTGGAGGCTTTGAGTTCGCTTAAGGCAGCCACAGGAAAGTCCGGTTAAGTAGTCACGACCTCTCAAGGTCAACTACGAGATGCCATACATAAAAAAAAAAAAGTTACGAACTTATAAAACGCAGCAATTACGGTGAACTTACCTGCATATTGTGATAATTTGTGTTTCTTTTGGAGTGGAATAAATATACAATGATGGAGGATCTGATTATGTTTCAGAATGAGCTACTGGAAAACTTAAAAAAGACCGAAAGAAACTAAAAGAAATCCCCGAAAGACAGAATAAAACGACCCTATTTAGAAACAAGGTTGGACTTGTTAGAGGAACTATGGAACTCCTTCAAGGAGGGTCACAAGTGTATTATTATAAAAGTTGCTGATGAGGAAAGAGAAAACCCCTACTTTGAACAAGATATTTATGAGGTATTTGAAGAAACATACATAAACTATAAATCAACATTAAGAGAAGCTCTTCAGCCCTTTTTAGAAGAATCAAAATTTCAACCTGCTTTGTCTCAGTCCTCTTCAATTAACGACGTGCATGATTTCAAGAATCGAGGCATAATAATAATAATAATAATAAAAAATAATAAAACGCTGGCAACACCAACGTCAACACGAAATAAGTTCCCTTATTTATTTTCAGTTATAATAATTTTCGACGCAGTTTTTTTTTCTTGTTATTGTGAAATCGACAAAACTAAATCCAAATAATAACGACATATTTAAAAAATTACAAAATGAAGCATAATCTTCTAGATTTTCACCAAAAATTTCCGGATAGGAGGTGACATGACAGATGTCACTTCCGATAAAACAGAACAAATACGTATACAAATGAAATGTTGACGAGATCAGCTGCAGTTAGAGCACGCCTAGCACCTCCGGACTCTTCGCTCAGCTCCGCCTCGCCGCCGCCGGTACCCAGCCCCACCGTGTGCGCTGTGACTACACCGACCGCGGCAGTTGCATCGAACTCGAGCGACGAGTATTTCTCTCCGCTCACGACGCCACCACTTGTTCGTCGACGAGGAGGACGCCGGCCGCCGGACGGCTTAGGATCTCGAGGCCCACCGGCCTCTGATAGGGTCCCAGCTCCCGGCGGAAGTGTGAAGCGCATGAGATGGACACAATCTGTCAATGAGAACGTCATGCGCTCATACTATGGGGCTACAGAGGGGGGAAACAATCTGACTGCTTACCGTGTTCGGATGCTCTCTCTTTTTCAGGTGCTTGAGCCAGCTGTCAACGTTTCGGCACAACGACTGTCGGATCAGGTACGGGTTATCCAGCGTAATCATATGTTGGATGACACTGTACTTGATCGCTTACGAAGTGAAATGCAGCGTAGCCATGTCATCGCCCCCCCGTCGCAGACTGTTGTACTTTCACCTCAATTAAGCACGAATCAAGTTGACGAGGGGAGTGATGACAGGGCTACAAATGTAAGTACCCAGTGCAATGTGGAATTGAGGAGTGCTTTGGAAGATGCGATTCGAGAATATCGGCTCATGTCGCCCGAACTATGACCACGCTTACCTCGTTTGCCCATGCATAAGAAAAACAGGGCGCTGGTGGCAGCTCTGGATTCGCAGTTGTCAAATTATTTTGATGACTGCGAAGACCTCACTGATACTCATTCGATTCTGTACTGCGCGGCTGTAGCGGTATGTCGTGTAGCTCACGTGAAATTTGCTAAAGACTCTAGAACTACACGACCGAAACCAACCGTACCAGCTTGGCAGTGCAGAATTGAAAGCCGTATTGGTGGGGCCAGAGCGCTCATTGGCAAATTAATCTGCTTCAGGGAGGGCAATACTCGCCCTAGAGTGATGCGCTTTGTGAGGCGAGCGTTCTCAGGGACTGATATCGGCCCTCAGGACTATATGACCCGTGTCACAGAGCGCATCGACTTCCTGAAGCAGAAAGTGTATGCATGGGCGAATCGTATTCGTAGGTATAAGCGGCGCGTAGAGCGATACACTCAGAATCGTACCTTCCAGAGCGATGAAAGGTGGGTTTATAGGGTTGGGAGCGACCGGACCAAGATGTGACTGACACGCACCTACCGGATGATGATGTCATGTGTTCTTTCTGGCGCAGTATCTGGTCGGTGCCTGTCAGTCACACCGAAGGTGATTGGGCTCGAAAAGTCGAGCGAGCCTGCGATCCAATACCAGAAATGGGGGCTATTACCATCTGCCCCCAAGATGTAGCTCGTGCAGTCCGTCCGTTACCTAACTGGAAGTCCCCAGGGCCGGACGGACTGCATAACTTCTGGCTCAAATGGTTTTTAAGGTCGCACGCTCGCTTGGCAGCTCAGTACCAGACTGCTTTGGAGTCTGGATCGCTACCCCAATTCCTAACGACAGGAGTTACCCACCTGCTCCATAAATCAGGTAGCACCGCGGAACCCAAAAATTATAGGCCGATCACGTGTTTACCGACGGTCTATAAACTTCTTACATCTATTTTGAGAGCTAAAATTAACAAACATATAGACACCAACTCCATCATGTCTGCCTCTCAAAATGGATGTAGGAACGGATCCCGCGGTACTAAGGAGTTACTCCTCATTGATATGACCATTAGCCAACAAGTTCGTCGTTCCCGAAAGGATCTGTCGACATGTTGGATAGATTATAAGAAGGCCTATGACTCGGTGCCACATACATGGCTCATGAGGGTGCTGGAGTTGTATAAAGTAGATGCAACTCTGCGCACCTTCCTGATGTCGTGTATGGGGCAATGGCGGACGGTCCTTCGCTATCCAGGATGTCGAAATATCCAGAGGAATAGTGAACAGATAAGGATCGAGCGGGGCATATTTCAGGGCGATAGTTTGAGTCCGCTTTGGTTCTGCTTAGCCTTGAATCCTCTAAGCACACTGCTGGAAGATTCAGGTCTAGGCTGGTATGAGGAGAGGTGGTCAGGTTATATCTCACCTCCTCTACATGGATGACCTAAAACTCTTTGCCTCCAATAATTTGCAACTGATGGAGCTACTGAAAATAACTGAAAGTTTCAGTAGCGCCATCAGGATGAAATTTGGAGTGGATAAATGTGCGGTCATGCATGTAAAGCGAGGGAAGATTGTGGAATCCGTGGGAACCCAACTCTCGGATTCCATAAACCTTAGAACCCTCTCCGCATCCAAGTATTTGGGTATGTCGGAAGCGTTGGGCATCAATGTTACTGACATGAAGCAATCGTTGAAGGAGCGCTTTTTTGGCCGCCTGAAGAAAGTATTTAATAGTCTTCTATCAGGCGGAAACAAGGTGCGCGCCTTCAACGGTTGGGTCATGCCCGTTTTGATGTACTCTTTCGGCATACTCAAATGGACTCAGACTGAACTCGACGCCCTGGATAGGAGGGTCCGTACGCTGCTGTCTGCATATCGAATGCATCACCCACGGTCGTCGGTAATGAGACTGTATATCCCGCGAAAGTGTGGAGGTCGAGGCTTTTTAAACGCTAAGACCCTCCACAATCGCGAGGTATGCAGTCTCAGGGAATATTTCCTAGAAGCCGACGTGGGGATGCATCGAGATGTGGTCGCGGTGGACAAGGGCCTCACCTCACTCTCCTTGGCTAAAGAGAACTGGCGCAAGCTTGTAGTGCTTGACACTAACGATCGCAGGGAGGTATGGCAGAGTAAGGAGCTTCACGGACGCTTTTTTCCGGGCCCTACATGAACCCGATGTAGATTTCCAAGCGTCCGTAGCCTGGCTACATTTTGGTGACCTCTTTGGGGAAACCGAAGGTTTTGTCTGTGCAATTATGGACGAAGTTATCATGACGAAGAATTACCGGAGATTTATTGTGAAGGATGGCACGGTTGACGTGTGTCGGGCATGCCACCGGCCGGGAGAATCAATCCGACACATTATCTCCGGGTGTTCTCGTCTAGCTAACGAAGAGTATTTGCATAGACACAACCTTGTAGCCAGGATTATCCATCAGCAACTTGCTCTGAAATACAGCCTTGTAGAATCTGAAGTGCCGTACTACAGGTATGTGCCCGACCCAGTTCTCGACAATGGAAATATCACATTGTACTGGGACCGATCCATCATCACTGACAGGACTATTGTTGCCAATAAGCCTGATATAGTGGTGGTGGATCGAACAGAGCGGCGCGCAATGATTGTTGACATAACAGTCCCTCATGACTTGACTCGCGAGGTTGTCGACATGTGGGATGTGGATTCAGCAATCATTGTGCCGATAGTCGTATCAGCCAATGGCTTAATTGCCAAGAGCCTCGACCAACACCTAAAGAGTCTCACGTTGGACGGCTGGATTAAGGGCTTGATTCAGAAAGCGGTACTTCTGGACACGGCTCGCATTGTCAGGAGGTTCCTCTCTCTGGAGCCCTGACCACCGGTAGCTTGGACCCTGTTCCCGATACCGGTGGGCTACCATTTTTTTTTATATTTTTAAATGTTTTTATATATTTTTTATATCCTAATATTTAAAAATAAAATTAAAATGTGTAAATAATGAAATAAAAGAAAATAATAATAATCAATTATTTGCAGACATTGACGTCCATAGAATTACATCAGTAGGTAAATATTGACATCAAAACAAAATCATTAATTACAAATAATAGGCATGATAACAAAAATAACATAATTGAAATACATCACAAATTACATAATAGAAATTAATCACAAATCATACAAAAAACACAATACACACATAAAATCACAAATAGGCATAATAATAATAATAACATAATAGGAATAGATAAAATAAAATGCACGTACAGTTATCCAATGGCCCTAAGGTTGCCCAATATCACCTTCCGCCTGACGCAGGTCCTCACCGGACACGGCAGCTTCGGGAGGTTCCTGTGTCGGATAAGGCGGGAGGAAACGTCCGGGTGTCATCACTGTATGGATCGCCCGGAGGACACGGTGGAGCATACGGTGGAGGTCTGCCCGGCTTGGGCAGAGCACCGCCGTGTCCTCGTGGAGGCGATCGGCGGCAGAGACCTCTCGCGTCCGGCCCTGGTTCAGGCCATGGTACGGAGCGAGAGGGCATGGGCAGCCGTCACCTCCTTCTGCAAAGCAGTAATGCTCGCGAAGGAGGAGGCGGGACGGTTGAGGGAAAGGCAAGTTTCGTGTCCTCTCGCCCCTAGCCGCCGCAGGAGACGCCCAGGGCGTCGGGAATCCCGGGCGGATTTCCGGCCACCGTAGGCGCAGGCTTGCGGACGGTGAGCAATGGGTAGCTCACCGTCCGGTAAGGACCAGGCCCGGGTCGACGGCGCGTCGTATTCCACGCGCGCCTCAAAGAGATGTCGTCAGCACATATAGTAGGGGTCCACTAGGGCCGATGCCTGCTGGGGTCGCGGGAAGGTACTTATGGGTCACCGAGGCCCCCGCAACACAGGCAACAGGAAGGAATACGGGTGGGTTTTAGTCAGTAAGAGTCTGACACACCCCCCCCGCTCCGCCCAGAGCGGGAGAAGTTATTTGATGATTTCCCACCCTCAAAAAAAAAAAAAAAAGGTTGCCCAATATACAGATACCCACATTCACGGGAAAGTACGAGGAGTGGCAACCATTCTACGACCTGTTCCGTACTCTAATTCACGACAATGAACATCTATCACGTGTACAGAAGCTGCATTACCTAAAAAGCAATTTATCTGGAGAACCTGAGGTAGTGTTACGTAACTTTTCCATAACAGCTGCAAATTA
Source organism: Atethmia centrago (assembly GCA_905333075.3). Taxonomy (NCBI): domain Eukaryota; kingdom Metazoa; phylum Arthropoda; class Insecta; order Lepidoptera; family Noctuidae; genus Atethmia; species Atethmia centrago. The sequence continues at coordinate 20,560,069 of HG995368.1, forward strand.
TGATGAGGCCTGGAACCAATTAATAAAACGTTACTATAATACGAGGTTCAACAGCAACGCAATTATGAAGATTTTATTTACGCAAAAACCTGTGCAGACGGAATCAGCTAGTTCAATTAAACAACTAGTCGACACAACTTCGACTTGTTTGAAGGTGTTGAAGAACATGGGTATGCAGACTGATACCTGGGATATGGTAACTACCTACTTAGTTGTATCGAAGTTAGATTCTGAATCTATAAAATTGTGGGAACAACAAATTAGTGTAACGTGTAATAACGACATACCCACATGGTCGAAATTAAGAGATTTTTTGGAAGCAAGGTTCAGAGCTTTAGAAATGATAGAAAGTACTAATGTTAAAACGGTGCATTCAAACCATTGGCTAAACCTAGGGCTTTCCATTCAAATGTTACCAGCAGTGACGAAAAAAGGCCCGAAGCAAAATGTGCTTTGTGTAATGGTGACCACTACATCTATTCCTGCAAGAAGTTTGGAGATAAGAATCCATATGAAAGACAAGAATTTGTACAGACGAACAAGTTATGCTTCAATTGCTTGGCACCTACACACTCCGTGAGCAAGTGTCGTCAGTCATCGTGTTGTAGAAAGTGTAGACGGCGGCATCACACCCTTCTGCATTTCGAGAGAGGACAGCAGAACGAAAAACTGAAGGAAGGTGCAACTTCAACTACAGGTATAGCGATCGACAAATCTACAGGTTCGCCTATTTCTGTATCTAATGATGAGCATATTGTGACCAACTTATCCAGTGAACATATACAATCAAACAGTGTCCTATTAGCTACTGCTAATGTGTTAGTAGATAGTAGGAATGGTTGTAAATAGGTTGTGAGAGCTTTGTTAGACCAAGGGTCACAAGCTTCTTTTGTTACAGAGGCAACAGTACAATTATTGAATCTTAATCGTAAATCAGTGAGTGGTTGGGTGTCAGGTGTGGGAGAGAGGCAAACGAGAATCAAACACAGGGTTACACTTTGCGTCAAATCATGTCACAATCCAAATGCGTCAGTGCGAGTAGAGGCATATGTATTGAGTTCACTCACAACAATGCTACCTACCACTAATCTAGGTATTCCTGAGTGGTCAGATATTAAAGACTTGGAGCTGGCTGACCCAGGATTTGCAACACCAGGGAGAATAGACATTCTCCTTGGAGCTGAGGTGCACAGCGACGTCCTGTTAGACGGCGTTGTCAAGCATCCTGTAAGTAAACTATTAGCACAAAACACAATTCTAGGTTGGGTTCTATCAGGAAGGATGTCACGAGAATGCATTTCAGCAGAGAAGAACTTCACCAGTCTGCACGTTCATCTTAAAGAAGATGAGATGCTCAAGTTATTTTGGGAATTAGAAAATGAGCCAAACACCATACAAAAGAAATTGTTAAAAGAAGAAGAAAGATGTGAAGAGTATTACGAGGCCACAACGATAAGAGACAAGGAAGGAAGATTTGTGGTAAGATTGCCATTTAGAAGCAATAACCCAGAAGGTCAAGTTGATGGGCTGAAAGAAATAGCTGCTAAACGGTTTGAATTCCTCGAGAAGAAATTCACAAAAAATAGCAAGTTTCATGAAGAATATAGTAAGGTTATGAAGGAATACATTAACCTTAATCACATGATTGAAGTGGATCCAGCAGATATTAATAATTCCAAAGCGGTGTACCTACCTCACCATGGCGTAGTAAGAGAAGATAAGGGTACGACGAAATTTCGGGTGGTTTTTGACGCTTCGTGTAGCCCTTACACGAAGCGTCAATTCATTCAAGCAATCATGTTTCCTTGAACGACAATTTTCTTGTGGGTACTAAGCTGCAACAAGACTTACGTCATATACTGATGAGATGGAGGACACATTGAATTTGTATTACGGCAGATATTATAAAAATGTATAGAATGGAGCGTGTAGCAGAGGAAGACACAGACTATCAAAGGTTATTATGGAGACCAACAACGACTGAGCAAATTAAACATTACAAACTGGTGAGATTGACCTTTGGTACCGCATGTGCACCATACCTTGCAGTGAAATCATTACAGAAATTGGCAGATGATGAGAAATCTTCATATCCAGCTGCTGCTAAAATAACAAAAACAGATTTTTATATGGATGATCTATTGTCAGGTTGTGAGACAGAAGATGAAGCTGTTAGTATTTACAATGACATGAACAAACTACTGAACTTAGGAGGCTTCGAGGTACAAAAATGGAGTAGTAATAATGAGAATGTGTTAAAATATATGGGTATAAATAAAAGAGATGATCAAGAACTGCCTCTTAAGGTCAATAGTTTAGTTAAAATACTAGGAGTTAATTGGAATCGAGACGCTGACTGTTTTGTATATTTCCTCAACTTACCAGAAACAAAGGAACCGATGACTAAACGACGTGTTCTTTCGTATGTTTCTAAATTGTATGATCCGCTAGGGTGGATAGCTCCTGTTATTTTCATAGCAAAATTATGATACAGAAATTATGGAAAACAGGACTAGGATGGGACGACTCCATAAGTGGAGAACTGTTAGAAGAATGGTTACACTTCAGAGAAAATTTAGCTCATATTAAAAATATTTCTATACCAAGGTGGTTACAATGTTCCCACACATCTACAATAGAGCTACACGTCTTCGCGGACGCTTCGCAAGCAGCATATGGGGCAGCAGTGCATACGAGTGGTCGAGGGAGACAGAGTCTACGTTAATTTAATATCAGCAAAAACAAAAGTTGCTCCTATTGAGAAACAATTATCTATTCCGAGGTTGGAACTCTGTGGTGCTACATTAGCAGCCAAACTGATTTTCGAGACAGCGCAAGTAATGAACATATCTAAGGATCAAGCAAAGAGATATTACCGAGAATGTACAACTTGTATTAGATATGCAAAAAACAATGCGGTACAGTTAACGGGCCAACTACCAGAGGTACGAGTAAAACCCAGCAGACCTTTCAGATCAACTGGTGTAGATTATGCAGGACCCATTAATATCAGATTTTCGCCAGGCAAAGGAGCTAAATCTTACAAGGGCTATATTTGTCTCTTTATTTGCATGGCAACACGTGCTGTACACCTGGAGGCTGTCACAGATCTGACTTCTAAAGGATTCATAGCTGCTTTCAGGCGCTTTACAGCCAGACGAGGACATTGTCAGGACCTTTTCAGTCACAATGGCACTAATTTTGTGGGAGCAGACAAGCAGCCAAGAGATATGTTTGTCAAGGCCAAATCTTCTATTCCTAATGAGATAGCAGAGTTGTTAACTTTAGAACGTACTACATAGCATTTTATCCCTCCTCATGCGCCTAATTTTGGGGGTTTGTGGGAAGATGGAGTACGCAGTACAAAAACACATCTCACAAAAGTAATTGGAAATAGTACACTCACCTACGAGGAACTTACCACTCTATTAGCACAGATTTAATCTTGTTTAAATTCGCGACCTATTTCGGTTTTAAGTGACGACCTCAAAGACCCTCTTCCCCTGACACCAGGCCACTTTTTGGTTGGCGAACCTTTATTAAACATATCAGATGAGAATTATACACCTTGTAAACATATCACTAATCTCGAACGATGGAGGTTAGTCCAAAAAATGGTCAACGATTTCTAGAAAAGATGGTATAAAGAACATCTTGTTAATCTTAATAAAATATATAAATGGAACACAAAACAACTTGAACCAGAAATCGATGACATAGTTGTCTTAAAAGATGACAATATACCACCTAGTAAGTGGATATTAGGACGAGTAATTCAAAAACATGTTGGTCCCGATAATCTTACTCGAGTTGTATCAATTAGATGTAAGAACAGTGTTTTTAAACGTCCTGCGAATAAAATATGTTTCTTAACTGAATAAACTTAGGCTTAGTGCTAACTACTCTTTGTAATACTAATATAGGGTTTACCTAATTATTAAAACTAACTACTTATAACTAAAAACAATATAAACTTATAACTTACCATGAAACGAGTGTCCTAAAATAATGTTTACAAAAATGTTATGTTAATGAACTAGTTACTTACCTTTTACTATTAAATTCTTGATTGACTAGTTATAAAAGCATTAGCAAGTAGTTACTTAAGTAAGTTACCAACGCAGCTGTGTAAAGTATGATTCCGGCCCTCACATATGTAGATGTAGGTGCATGTAGTAACGTGTAAACCTTACCTTTGCAGTGTTATTATTATGTTGTAATTATTGTAGATATTACTTACTACTATGTAGTTATCGTGTATTGATGTAAAACTTACGTTATCACCTCAAGTTAGATGTCATGATTAATTGTTACTTTGAAATTGTAGTTGTATACCCATTATTTTGTGTAAATTCATATTAAAGAACTGCGTTCTTTGGGGGGCGGAATGTTTAAGCAAGTGCTTACAAGCTAATGAATGTAACGATGGCATCTATAGCTAGCTATCGATATGTAGATGATCACACATACAGTCTACTTAAATAAATGGTCAAACCAGTTGAAAATAAACCTTCGCGACAAACACACGTCTATTTTATTCAAAAATCCTGCCAAACCAAATACAACCTTATTGCCACAAACAGACGTATTACGAAGTAAGTCTATATTCTTGAAAAACTTGTGTGAATTATTGTGACTAAATACTAAAATCGTCTGTGTTTGTGAAAAAAGAGCGTAGGTTCACTTTGTCGGCGATGGTGCAACTGGAAATGAGCCTGTGTTCGCGACACATGTCAGCGTATTTTGTCTCAAATGAATAATGACGATATCTCTATCTAGCGCTGGTTTGCCCAAAATCGACGTTGCGTCATTTTTCATGACAAAATATCAGTGATTTTGATTCGTTTTGTATACTTAACTAAATTTCAAACAATTTTGAGTTGTGTCGTTATTCTCGCAAACCAGCGATGTGTGGACTTGGATGTATCTAGAAAACTATGAGAAAAAATATTCAAATTTTATATTCAAAGGCACTTTGCATAATAGAGTACATTTAGAGGCAGATTCTTAGATGGAAGAATAGAACTCACTAGTCAATAAGATTCTCATAAAAAAATCTGTTTATGGTCCATTAAACCAATCGCAAGATGTGCAAGACGAAAAAACATTTCATATTAAGAAATTAAATCAATATGCTTAAAATGTTTCAGTACCAGGAGACTACACAAATGCAGATGGATATGGAAGTTACGGCCAGTACTTCGCAGTGTTCTACGTCCATAGAGCATTTAAAGAATATAACTTTCAGAGCCCAGATTTGATCAAGGTAATTCAATAAGTAGTTATAATACTTATGGATAGATTGATATTTTCTTTGAATAGGCCAAATTCATTCTATCGCTAGATAAATAAAATATATTTTATTCTGCTGTTGACATAGACATATTTATTTGGTAATTTTTACATTATAATACAAGTCATATTATGTAATTGTAATCAGATTATAATCCATTTATAACATTATTAAATCCAGATTTAATTCAATTGAATGAGCACACTAGAAGTATTCCAGGAGGAGTTATTGTTGGATTATGATAAAGTGATCTACATTCGTACACATCACATTATCACGCTGAGTAAGTGTAAAGTATGTCTTGAAATTAAACCAATTGAAAGCTCTGACATGGTTATTACATTGTTTCACAGGAATCATCGAAAGGCAAAGGCATATTAAAGGACCTAGATGTTAAGAAAATCACCGAACTAACACCCAGAAAACAAAAGTTATACAGGTTGAAATTGAAAACTTGCGACAAACTGAAATGGGACATTGTATACATCATTATTAACAACTTTTACAAGGGACCAAAGCTGTAATCCCAAAAAAAAATATCTGCTTTTCCTACATTTTGATGAGGTATTGCGAACATAAATGTAGGGGACAGCAGTTTTTTTTTGGGATTGTAGCTTTGGTCCCTTAGTAAAAGTTGTTCATAATGATGAGTACAATCTCCCATTTCGATTTGTCGCATGTTTTCAATGTCACCCTGTATAAAACATGCAGAAAAAATCTAACTGAAATCTTGAGACTTCGAAGAAAAATTAAAAAAGTTAAAATGTGTAACAGGGATGTATTAAGTTCTTTGCATTGTGATAATGCGGTGAACAAGATAATAAAAAGCAAATTAAGCAGTTCATTTTATTTGTTGTTACAAAGCCAGTTAAAAAATGTGCCGAGAAAGTTAGCTGGGCGGAGATGGACACTAGATGACAAAGTTTTAGCCTTAAGCATGTACAAAAAGTCTAGCTCATGTTATAGGCTATTAAGTCTACTATTTTGTTTGCCTAGTGTGAGTTCACTAAAGGCATTATTGAATAAAATACCCATGATGTGTGGAATAAACAATCAAGTGATTGCAACAATTAAATAAATCACAAAACAGAGGTCCGTCAGTGACAATATGTGTGTTGTGTCTTTTGACGAAATGTCAATAAGAAAAAAAATGAATTATAATGCAAAACTAGACCAATTAGATGGCTACCAGGATCATGCTACCCAGGGCCGAACGCAAGAAATTGCAAGCCATGCTCTAACTTTTATGGCTATTGGGGTTAGAAAAGCTTGGAAACAGCCGATAGCCTTTTATTTTTCGGGACACTGCGTCACAGCTGACAGATTAGCTGTACTTATTAAAGAGGTGGGTCTTCTGTTTGTTTCTTATATTTATTAAATTATCTTAGCCTACTTATATTAATTGATTATAAGAATATCATTGAGGTTAACTAAAATAATTATGAATTTTCAGGTCTTGAGTACTTGTTTTGGTGCTGAATTAGAAGTAATTGGCGTCGTATGTGATTTGGATGGCGTTAATTTACGGGCAATAAATTTATTAGGATCATCGAAAGATCGGCCATTCTTTGACCATGAGGGACATGAAATTGTCACCATCTTAGACCCGCCCCACCTGCTTAAATGTTTTAGAAACAATTTTTAAAAACATAATGTACATTTTGTACAAGATGTACAAATATCAACAAAGAATAGGTTGATATTGCTTATTAATTATTGGTGTTGTAGGTATAAGAGCGTGTATTTTTTGCAGTTTTACAAAGTAACAATAACATCATGCCTGTGTTAACACCTATAGTAATCTTGTAGGTTTTAACTAAGGCATCAAAATGTTATCTAGTTAAGCAAAGAACTGTTAATATTGATATTTAAATATAGCCATAACTACTTGCGAAAATTTTGACTATGAATGTCGACTAGTAGGTTGTTGGTTAGTAAAGAAAAAATGCTGTCTTTGGTTGAGTCTAAGGGGGTTGGGTGTGCTGGCCTCTTTAAATGTTTTGAGACAGTGTGATTACACCTTTCATAATAATATGATGAGCCAATATCATTATAAATCCACCTTAGTCTCTCTATATTAGAGTGAAATGAAATGATGAAATGATAAAGTGTATTGATATATAAAAAGTTAAGTTGAAAACAAAACAAACAGAATGTTCATTGATTTATAATCTTATATTGCAGGAGTAGCTAAATGGAGCCACATCGAAGAATTCTTTAATATAGATAAAAAGAACCCAAATGTCGTGTTTGCTCCAGCATTGACCCAGCAACACCTTCAGCTGAATGGCAAACAGAAGATGAAAGTTCGGCTAGCTGCTCAAGTTTTGAGTCATTCCGTTGCAGCAGGATTATTTGTCAAAGTAGCCCAAAGTAAGTTTCAACATAATATGTCTAGGTACTATCATCTTTCACACCTCAAGATATTAGTATAGCTCGCGGCAGATAGATAAAATCATTCAAGTAAAATTAAATACTGATATTCGTAATAAAACAATCTTTCTGAGGTTTGGTTTTCTATCTAAAAACTAAACCTCAGAAAGATTGTTTCGATTTTTTATTGTAACTGTAAAAATTGGTGAGCGCTTACTAATGTCTTCAGAGAGATTAGCTGCTGATTTACGTAACAACTGTTTGTTCTAGTGTACTACCAATATTAACGTTTTGTTTTTGAGAATACCCAGTTAAAAATATAATGGGTCAGAGTGTCATGTTAGATGCAGAAATTCCTTTTAACGTTAGATGTTTTTTTGTTTACTTTCAGGCGAATTACCACAAGATGCCGTGGGGACTGCGACGCTCATCTCAAACATGGACAAATTATTTGACGCCATGAATGGTGACACGCCGGACAGAAAAAGAGGAAAAAAATACCTTACCAATATGTCCTCAACCAGCCCTTATTTAGAATTGTTTAATAAAATGAGAGACTTGAACTTTTTCATCGAATTGAAGTTTTTAGGGACAAGAAGTAAGCCCCCGTCACAAGATGGCTGGTTGAGGACGATGAACGCAATTGAGCGCATATTTAAAAATTTTAAAAAATATAATATTAACACATTATGTGTCCGAAGGCTCAATCAAGATTCCCTCGAAAGCTGTTTCGGGTGCATTCGAAGCAACTGTGGTTGTAATCCGAACCCCACTTCAGTTAAATTTATTGCAGCATTAAATACTAGCACAATAACAAATTTAATTAATAATAATAAAAACAGAAAGTGCCTGGATGATAAGAATGGTATATTGAATAATTTTAAAGTGTTTCTTCGTAAGGGTTGTGAACAAACAATAAATGATGTAAACTCTTCTACACCTTTTCCAGTGGAACTTTCTATTGAAGGTGTAGAAAAGTTAGATATACCTCAGTGTTCTGGAGAAATGCAAGCATGTGCATATGTGTGCGGCTTTATTGCAAAAAAACATGGCAAGTAATTGCGACCAATGTAAAAAAAATTATGCTTGCTGATCCGAACTCTGAGGTATGTCATTTATTTACATCATTTAAAATTTTAAAGAATACGACGACGTAAGATGCAGCTTAAAATACATCCAGCCCAATTTCTGTGAAATGGTTGAAAATGCTGCAAGTTTAATAAATAATTATTTAAAAGAACATTCGCATAATAAAAAAATAAAACATAATTTATTAAAAAAATTAGATAATTTAAATAAAGATTGGTGTAGCGAACACTGTAAGATAAATTACAAAAGAATAATTGATAGTACAGTTGAAATATGCCTGAAACGGTTTTGTACTGTTAAAAATCGAGGATTTGTTGAGGAAGCCTCGAAAAAATCTTTGATACGAAAAATAAGTATCCTGAAACATGTTTAAAAAGCTTGTATTATTTGGCATCACTTAGAAATTCCCTACACGAAGAATTTGCGTTCGATGTTTGTGCACAATATTTTTTATAAATCTGCAGAAACAGGAAACAAAAATTATATGAAATAATCAATACCGGAATTTCAGTAGGCGTAAGTGACAATTAATTAAATGTGCCATGCAATTGATTGTCCCTTACGTCAATTGAAATTCCGGTATCGAAATATAAAAAAAGGAGATTGAAAACACTATTCAAATCACCCGCTTTATCAAAAGTTACTGATGTCGCACACGGCAGCGCTAGTATGCTTCTATGTAAGCATTTATATTGTATGAAGTTAACGTTCTTCCCTTTAGGGTATGTTCTGTGGGTACAATACTATATAACTTGGTAGTAGATTGTTTGCGTTCTAATTTTTTGCCTACAATTCACTAATCCACTTTTATTACGACTATAAGTTGATGCCAATGACCTTAAACACGTAAACATAAGTTTGGTGACAGAGCTTTATTTTTTTTTTTTTACGATCTAAATTTCATTTTCCGTTCAACTAATTATCAACAGATTATTAGTTGAACGGAAAATAAAATTTAGATCAATCCACTACTCTTTTCCAATCTCTTCTCTTTTCTCTTTAATCATGATTATGACTCGCAGTGCGCGGGCTCGAGAAGGGAAGAGTCCAAACTCAGTCAGGCTTTGAGCGAATTAAAGGCGTCAAGGAGCACTGTGACCAACTGATTATGGAAAGAGATGAAAATAAAATATAGTTCCTTGGTATCCTTGAAACGAATAGCAAGTTGAAAACGGAAATGGCTCAGTTATATATTCATCATACAGATGCCATAGCAGCCCGGGATAGTCTCCAAGTTGTTGTGGAAGGGTTCAGCCAGTATAGCAATGAGTATGAACAAACTTTTAGTCACAAATATTTACTACAACAGCAGCTACATGAGGCTCAAAGTCAGAATGAACAACTTGAGACTACAAATCTTAACATCACCGCTTCGTTGAATCAAAGTCTATTCAATAAATTGGTGCCTATAGCCCCATCAATGGTTTCTGCAATAAACCCCTCTTACACAATAGATTTAACAGGTCATAATGATTCAAAATCAAGTTAATCAGTGAGGGTGTTACTAGTAAAAATAAACTTAAAAAATACATCAAAATTAACAAATACATAGTTAAACTAAGAAAATGGTCAAAAAACAAAAGTTCTTCATTAAAAATGTAAAACTTAATAGAGAAAGGTTACATCTACTGAAAAAAATAGATATGTATTCTTTAAACTTAGAAAAAAGTACTAGGAAATACCAAATTGACACTGAAGACTTGCAGTATGAACTTGACCAACTACAGGAGAAACTTACTTCTATGACTATGAAATATACAGCCTCTGAAAACCAAATGAGGGAATATGTATTGGCAATGAATGAGCTAGTAAGTTCTTAAATAAACAAATTGTCAACCACCATCTATTGACCCCACACCAGACCATTCATTGACAATATGTGATACCACCATACCGCAGTCTTGTGCTAGTTTGCCATTGTCAATTACTAACTGTTTCCCTAAACAAATTGTAAATAAAGAAATAGTATTATTTTGTGATGAAATTTGAAAAGATCTAGGCCACTTGTTTACAAACAAATATCCGGGACACTCATTAATGAACTACTGCATGCCTGGTGGTTCTTTATTTGACTAATGAAAAATTTTTAACCAGGATACTATACTATTAATATGTGTTGGTAATAGGGGTAATGTGGACAAAGGAGAATTACTCCAATATTTCATTCATTGTGCAACCTTAGTTTAAGAAAAATTGTGATGTTCACATTCCCATACAGCCAAAGTTTGCAACAGGAAGAAACCAACTTTAGGTCTGAAATTAATATGACTTTGCATAATTTGGCTTACAATAATAATTTATTCTAATTAATGGCCACTAACAATTATGTTGGTAATCATTTATATTTGACAAAAGGTAGATTTTTTTTATGGATAGGTACTATCTTTCAAAGTACTGTAAAAGACAGATAGCCGCTACCTTACTACTTTTCTATTACAGCCAAGAATTTGGCTAAACAATTTGCTTCTATTGAGCAATGCAATGATGACATGTTAAATAATTCAGCCAAAAATTTGGTATAAAAAACTGACATTGATTGAATAATCATTTAAATTAGAAATTAAGACAATAGAGCAATCTCTAGCAATAACAATGTACATAACTAAAAAAAATAATAAAATAAAAGTTTAAAATCAGTCAATAGTATCAACCTGGTGCATCAAAATATTCAAGGATTTATAAACAAAAAATGAATTATTTATATGAAGTCTTTCGACTAGCATGAGTGTTGTTAGACATCTTCAGGTAGGCGTGGATTATCGGGTAGGGCGGTATTTCAATAAAATAGCTATCGCAATAATCACTACACTTATAAGTCTTGATCATACAATAAATAATTCCAATAATTAATGAGAGATCACTAAGATTAAAGCGGATTAAAATGTAACGTCCACCGAGCACGTGGTCGCGTGCGCACTCCACAGTGGTTCAACACTAAGTCTCCATTTTAAAAGATGGCCGCCTCACCAGTGCTCGGTGTTCGTTATGGACATTGACATTTACGTCAATTGACAGCTGACGTTTTGAGAGGCGGATGCGCCGACATGTATAAAGTGACAACTGACGTATTGAGAGGCGGATGCGCCGACACGGCCAATCCTGATAGTCGCACGACCTCGTGCGCATAGTGTCGTACATTTGCATCTACAAGCTGGGATGTCCACCTGTTCCAACGAAAAAGTAAACGTTATTGTGTTCCTTTACATAAGCTCGGTCCTTCCTGACCAGACTGATATTGATTTGTAACTTGTATCGGGTGTGCTAGGCCCTTTCATCCGAATACTCAACTATGGTCCGGGCGTGCTAGGCCCCTTCGACCCTATCTTGTAGTGTGGTCCGGGCGTACGGGGCCCCTTCCACCAACTACCAAAGCGTGGCCCGGGCGTACGAGGCCCCTTCAACCAGCTTAACGTTACAAACTACCAAAGCGTGGCCCGGGCGTACGAGGCCCCTTCAACCAACTACCAAAGCGTGGCCCAGGCGTACGAGGCCCCTTCAACCAGCTTAACGTTACCAACTACCAAAACGTGGCCCGGGCGTACGAGGCCCCTTCAACCAACTACCAAGCGTGGCCCGGGCGTACGAGGCCCCTTCAACCGGTTTAACGTTACCAACTACCAAAGCGTGGCCCGGGCGTACGAGGCCCCTTCAACCAGCTTTACAATACAACACTAAGGCCCGTATTACAGAAGGAAACTCAAGCATTGATCTCTGTTTAAAACTAGTTTTAAGTCAAGTTTTAATTTTAGAACGTTCCTCAAGCATAGATTCATTGATCATAGTTCAGCTGAGTTTCGCTTTATTTTAGAACGTTACTCAGTTCGTAAAGCGAACCCAAGCAGTGATTTGATCTGTAATCGCCCAAGTGTGGTCGAGACCGCGCTTGAGCATAGAATTGTCATGCCAATTTTTGTTTCAAGCGTAAGTTGTCGAGTTTTAATATCAAAATGGATATATTTGAAGAAGTAGATCATTACAATAATTTATTCAATGATGATGCAAATAGAAGGTTGAACTTTAGCGTTCCTCTTAGATATTTAAGGGATACACAGGACCCATATAATTGTGAAAACTTCATAAAGAGGTACAGGTTTTCACAAGACGTGGTAAAATATTTAATTCTACCTATGATAGACCACGATTTAAGAAAACCACATAACCGTGGGCATCCCCTAGCCCTAGAATTGCAAATTCTTGTGTGTTTTATTTTTCTTTCGTCCTGCCATTTAAAAAGTTATAAGAATAAATAATAATCAGCAAAACAAATAACAAAACTAATCAAAATATCTACGATGTTTTCATTTGCATAAATTATTTGACATACTGACATTTTTATTAAATAGCGTACCTATTTATAGCCATAGATACAAGTCTTTTAAGCCATACAATAATTATGCTTATAAAATTACTATACTTTATTTAAATAAATGAGGAATTGTACTATTCGGGACCGAACTAATAACGCTGATTTCCTAAATAATTGGGCGCTTAAGGTATATTTTAATCCAGTGAAGATTAAAACAAAGTTGGTAAATAAAATAAATCGTAAACGAAAACAGGCTGATACATAGACAATACACATCTCTGCTTGAGGTTCGATTTGAGCCTCGATTCAGCTGAATAGAGATTGATTACCGTTCTGGAATATGACCGATGCTCGAGTACTGATTCTATACTTAAACAGTGATCGACTGATTGACGCTCAAACTAGACTTGAGGAACCTTCTGTAATACGGACCTAAAACAGGCATGCCATACCGTACAAATCGAAATCATTTACTTCGGTGTACTTGAGCTTTGTTTACAACTATGCGAAAGTCGTCTTCCGAAGCCAAGAGTGTGTCAGAGCTGGCAGTGATGGTTTTTTCACTAACGTTGGACGCTGTCTCGGAATCGGTGTCTGAGGATTCTATTAGGTCAATTCCATTTTCGTCGACCGCCGACACGTCATCTTCGTCATTGATTAACGTTCTAGATATCTCTACCAGGCCCTCAAAACCCCTATAATTTCCAGACACCGACGTAGTAACTTGATCGAACAAGGTAATCAAATTTACTTACATGACATCGTTTGCGGTCACCTCATTACGAACTATACGTTGGCAGTTACCGGTCCTAACATAAGTAATACCTTTCCTGTTCAGTACGTCTGTTCCGATTATGAGTGGTATACTCAAATTATTGCCGTCTACAATACAAAATTCTATTTCTATGGTTATATCGCTAAACTCAACGGGCAGCGTTACAAATGATTCCGATCTAATTTCCATACCACCCAGGCCGCGTAATAGCTGGTTAGTAGGTTTTAATTGACACGGGAAATGTTTAGCAACAGTTTTTGACATTAAGGAAACACATGAACCACTATCGATTAGCAGGTCTAACGGTATTCCTAATATGACAGCAGTCGTCACATCACGATTTTTATAACTACCCGCAATTTCGCGACAAAAATTGACACCATTATTATTTCGTGAGTTTGTACGTTCCTTATCAAAACAAGTAACCTCGGAATGACCCACTTTTTTTTGCAAAACGTACACTTCAACGGTTCGCCTTGAGATGTCGCCGGTAACGCAATTGCTTTTTCGTCGCTGTTACTCGGGGTTGTATTCGACCGTTTGTTATAGTTAACACTCTTATGACCAAATTGATTACACTGATAACACTTAATTGATTTTAAATCTTCGGAATCATGTTGACGTTTTAACGGTTTGCGATTTGAGTTACTACTATTGGAAGACCTATCAGATCGATTAGGACCATTAGGAAACACTTTCTTATTATAACTGCTAGAAGGTTTAACAAAGCTCGATAAAAACTCCACTATAGAATCAGGCGATAATTTAGCGTTAGTAGCCATAGCACGAATTTGTGGATCGGCAATTCCACGAATAATAATAGCGGTAAGCAGCTCGTTACTTAGACCTTTAACTGTGCGTAACCTTAAAAGCGATTTACGAGCATACTAAGCGTATGTAGAGTATTTATCGGACTCTGTCCGCATTACATCATAAAGAATGTTCGCGACATCGACAGAACGTGGGCATAAAGCTTTTAGTTCTAATTTGAAACTGGACCATGTGCGAATATTGCTTGTCCATTGGCTAAGCCAGCTGCGAGATTCGCCCTTTAGATAATGTCCGACGCGAGCAAGGCATTCTCTGTCGTCCCAATAGTTCATCGCACCACGTGTCGAGGACATGAACACTCGGATCAAAATCAGAGACAAAATATCGGTTGGATCTGACCTGAGCACAGCTGATAGCGGTCAAAAGACGCTCTGCAGCGTTCGTCACCACGACTTCAGACTGCGTTGATTCCATGATGCTAGCGTGTGGACTCGGCGGCAGCGTTCCCACTTGCGCGGACACAAGCTCGCGCGGCGCATCGGTGCTCGGGGCACCGATGCCGATGGTGTCGTGTTTGGCAGCTCGACGGCGCTGCTAGGGCCAGCGCTGGTCATAGCAATGGCTTGCGTCTCCACTGACGCACGCGACTGATCCTCCAACACGCGTAGCCTCCTCAGGATTTTCTCGATAGTATTGGGCGAAGGAGTTCGCCTACGGCGTTTTCGTTTGTTGCGTTGATCGTTGGCAGGCATCGCACAGACGAAAACTCCATCCGAATTTTAAATGACCAAACCACGTGGAGGTATACTAAGTTTTTCTTTATAAAACCAGAAATGCGTCTCAACGGCTTTTCAGCCTTCGAATCCCACTTCTGATGAAGTCTTTCGACTAGCATGAGTGTTGTTAGACATCTTCAGGTAGGCGTGGATTATCGGGTAGGGCGGTATTTCAATAAAATAGCTATCGCAATAATCACTACACTTATAAGTCTTGATCGTACAATAAATAATTCCAATAATTAATGAGAGATCACTAAGATTAAAGCGGATTAAAATTTAACGTCCACCGAGCACGTGGTCGCGTGCGCACTCCACAGTGGTTCAACACTAAGTCTCCATTTTAAAAGATGGCCGCCTCACCAGTGCTCGGTGTTCGTTATGGACATTGACATTTACGTCAATTGACAGCTGACGTTTTGAGAGGCGGATGCGCCGACATGTATAAAGTGACAACTGACGTATTGAGAGGCGGATGCGCCGACATATATGTTAATGTTAACAGTATTGATATACTTTGTATAACAGAACATTGGCTTAAAAGCCACCAGTTCTTGTTCAATTTTAATAATCACCAGGTTTGTAGTTCGTTTAGCAGAGTAAATGCTATACACGGTGGCTCATTAATTTTAGTAAGTAACCAGCTTAAATTTAAAGACCGTAAGGAAATTGTGAGCCTATCTATTGAGCGGACAGTTTAAATAGCCTGTATAGAATTTGAGCAGTTTATTGTATTAAGTGTGTACAGACCCCCTTCAGGATTGTATGACTGCTTTGAAAAGGTAATGGATGATGTGTTACACAAGATTTGTAACTCAAACAAGTCTAATATCACTTGCGTTGATTTTAACCCCTACTAATGCCACATGCCCAGATAATATTTATACAGATATTATACCAAGCCACAAAGAAATTATAAATTTACTAGAAGAAAGAAAATATTACTATTCAAAACTAAAACATCAAAGTGGCTAAAAAAGATATAATTATTAACCCCAAAACTGCAAGTCGCCTGGAAGCTTTTAAAGTTAAACTCATTAATAAATTACCAGTTTTGTCTATTCCTGCTGATCCTAATCATCAATATGATGATTTCTTTAATATATACTGTAAACAATTTCATTCCATTTTTATTCCCAAGACTATCTCGGTTAATAATAACGCATCTTTCAGTGATTGGGCTACCATTGGTATTCATAAAAGTAGAGCACGCCTATATTTGCTTTACTATGAAAGGACTTACATAAACACTGCTGAATTTACTTTATATGTTAGAAATTATTCAAAATTATTTAAAAAAGTTTGTTGTACTCGTATGACCAGCAGGGCTAACATGACACACGCGACAATTACTCACTCTCGCGTGAGTAATTTTTGTCTATTTCTGTCAATTTTCTCGTTTTCTGACAGCGCTGCCATACAAAATACTCGACTCGTTTTGTCAAACTCGATATTTTCTCGACAAACCCTAACATGGCACCTAAGTTATCTCGAATTTTGACAATTCAACACGAGATAATCTTCGATTCTGCTGTCATTTAGTCGTCCTCGATTTTGACGACGAGAAGAGTAGACAAAATTATAATACAAAAAAATATGGCATTCATGGGGACTGGTGACAGAAATGATAACTTAAAACTTTGGAATAACATATATAAGTATATATATGCGTATACATGTACGTACACAATCCGCTGCGCGACGCCAGTCTGATGCACACGTTACATTAGCATGTCGGTGACTTGGGTAGCATGTTGGTGCCGCAGTCTGCATGTCGGTGACGCGGTGTGCCGCGTCACCGACGCTAATTCTAACCACGCCACCAACATGCACACATGTTGGTGACGCAAATTGCATGTCAACAAGTGCTTTCAGAATGTCGGTGACGCGGTTATCACGGCGTAAGTCGATTGGCATTTCGTAAATCTGCTAGCATTTCGGTGACGCTGCTAGCAGGTCGGGCTCGCTGTTAGCATGTCGGTGACGCTGTTACCATGTCGGTGACTCTGACAGCACGTCGGGCACGCTGCTAGCAGGTAGGGCACGCTGTTAGCATGTTGGTGACTCGATTAGCGTGTTGGTGACGCATTACGCATTGAGCATGTCGGTGACTCAGTTAGCATGTTGGTGACGCAGATTGCATATTCAAGGGATGCTGTTCATATGTCGGTGACGCGGCTAGGATGTCGGTGACGTGGTTAGTATGTCGGTGACGTGGTTAACATATTGGTGAAGCGAACCCACAGGTTTTTCCCCTATTAAAAATGGCTCACTCATTTTCATTTCCCTCATTTTGTATTTGAATTTCGGCATGCCATAGAAAAATATTAAATTTTAATAAAAAAAGTCGGTTACACAAAAAATTACAACATAAATTAATAGAGGTGGATGTAAAATCATTATAGTACATACTAATTCCATGCGTAAAATTTAATGAATGAGCCAATGTTGCTAAAATAAAAATGATTTGTTTTTAATAATTTGCTACATCGGTCTCTCGTCGCGAGATAAAGAACTGTCAAAGTGCCTTTCTCGAGTTTACTCGAGCTTAGCGGTCATGTTAGGCATTCGGATGACGTCAGAATCGTAGACAAATTTCGAGAAAGAGAGCGTTCTCGCGCTTGTCATGTTAGCCTGGCAAGTCGCGTTATTTGAGTTCGAAGATTAGAAATAGTAGTAATGTAATCAAAACGACTTGGAATATTATTAATAGTGAAACGGAAATACTGGCCTGTCAATTAATGACAACATAATAAAATCAGACTTGCAAGTCGCCCGCCGCAGCCTTTGAAGATTTAACCGATGTAGATACGGCCAGAATTGTTTATTTTAGTTATTTTCATAGTCTTATGTCATATGGGATTCTTCTCTGGGGAACCTGTGCGGACATTAATACCGTCTTTGTTTTGCAAAAAAGGGCTGTTCGAGCCATTTACAACCTAGGTCCAAGAGATTCCCTTCGAGAAAAATTCAAAGAAATAGATATTCTGACTATAGCCTCTCAATATATATTTGATAATCTTTTGTATGTACACAAAAATATATCAAATTTTAAGAAAATGTCCGATATCCACAGTTTAAATACCAGGAATAAACATAATCTTGCTGTACTTCACACTCGCCTCCACAGAGTAGGCAACTCGTTCATGGGTCAATGTATACGCTTTTACAACAAACTTCCTATTGCTATTCGAAATTTACCCATTAAACGATTTAAAAGCTGTATTAAAACCAAACTTTGTAAAAAAGGGTACTATAAAATTTCAGATTATTTAGAAGACAAAAAAGCTTGGGATTGAGCTGCTCGCTCTGATAAGCTTTGTGCTAAAACCATAAAATTTGAAGTTTAAATTATGCAAAATCATCATTATATACAACTATATGTACATATTGACATTGATGAATATTATAAGCAAAATTACGTGAATATTTATGTACCTTAAAAAGTATTATACGAGTATTACTTTAATTATTGTGAATGTGAGCACTATGTGGGTCATTTTTATTTATTTCTTGTTGTTTTTTTTTCTCTTAGTTTTAATGATGGTCTGGCATTTTGAGTTCTTTATGCGGCCAACCCAATTGTCCTTTCCTTGGTATTGTTCGTCGAGTCGTTGAGCTCCTTAAGTTTTGAGTTGAGCTACACGATTACTGACAAATGCTTGCACTGACTGGACAGGTCCACTCAAATTTGTGTGGTTCTTTCCTCAAAAGACCATTTCAGACATAGATCTACATGGTCCTCACATGATCTGACCAAGATTATGTCTGGACTTTAAAAGAGACTTTGACCCTTGAGTTTGTTTCGCCATTTCTTCTCAGGGGTAGTCAGATAGGAAATGTCGACTCCATCTAGCTTATTTTTTAATATGACGTGTAAAAGTGATTGTCATATCCTATTTACAGAATAAACAATTTCATTTCATTTCATTTCATTTATTTTCGGATATTCCCGTTTCAACTACTAAATCCTTAAATTCATCTCTGTTGCTGAGTCTTTGCTTAAGGAAAATGTTAATGTTTGCGATTCGCAATTACATTTTGAACATATTACCTGTAGAGATATAATTAAAATATTGCACACTTTAAATGTAAAAAAAATGTTTTACAAAAAAAAAAATCAACCGACTTCCAAAAATACACTAAAAAGGGAAAAATAACTTTAATTTCGGAAGTCAGTGTGTTTTGTGCTGTATTTTCGTTATTTTGCCACCGACTTCCAAAAATAAAGTTATTTATCAATGAAACTTAGATACCTAGACACATCGAGGGTCTATTTTGTACGGTAAGCAAACAAAATTAGGTAGGTGAACTTTATATTTTAGTTTCATCAAATTCAGCTTTTAGTGTTTTTAAAGGACGCAACTAAGACAACGCTAGGATGATGGATAGGATAATTTGAAATAAGTTAAGCGAAAACAAACTGGCCTAAATGTTATCACTTCATTGTTTAATTAAGTTTTAGAAACTTATGAAACCTGGGACTTTTGGCAATTTGGTATAGCACTGACTTTATTTTTCTTAATTTGTAAACTAAACTGATAATTTTTACCTGCCTATCCAAATATGTCAAATATGCCATCGTTAGATATTGAGTTGAAAATTGATTGCGGTGATTTGACAGATTTGGGTAAATTGATGTGTTGTGTGTGTGTTTTATGGGTTTAGGGTATGATAAATAAAACAAGTTTTGTTAAAGTAATCCATTTAATTTTAATGATTTTCAAAGTGTCCGCCATGGTATTCCAAGCACACATTTAGCCTGGTGCGAATCTGCCTATTTAAATAAACATTGTTTTGGCGCATTACATTAGCTGCTTCTTCAATTCGCCTAAGTAAATGGTCCCTTGATATTTTTTTTTTTCATACACCTTACTTTTTAATGTACCCCACACGTAAAAATCTAGTGCGGTAAGGTCTGGTGATCGCGCCGGCTACGCTATAGTCGGGCTTCCACACCCGATCCAACGTTCTGGGTATTGTTCGTTTAGGTATTCCCGTACCTGTGTCCCATAATGGGCAGGCGCGCCATCGTGTTGGATCCACATTGTGCGAATTGTCTCCAGATCCACATCCTCAAAAAAATCTAAGAATATTAGATTCCGTAAAAACGTTAAATAATTTTCTGAGTTAAGGCGGTGCGGGATTTCTATGGGACCTATTAATTTATTATTTAAAATTCCCGCCCACATGTTGACAGAAAACTCATGTTGGTAAGAAGTTTCCCACACAGCTTGCGGATTCTGTTTTCCATTGATGCTAGTTTTTTGAATTAAAAACCCCAGCGCGCGTAAATTGGGCTTCGTCCATCCATAAAATTTTACCTATCATATTTGGGTCCTGAATTAAAAGTTCATTCATGCGCTGACAAAAGGCTATTCTAGAAAAATTATCCGCGGGTAATAGGCCTTGAGCTTCCATAATTTCCACACTAAGTTGTGAGACACTCCAACTATTACACCCACACGTCTCGTGTGTGAATGTTGAATCTTCAATTATTAGGTTCATGATCCTCATTTCTTGAACCTGAGTCAAATTCAAGACTCTTTCGTGAGAAGATGATCTTAAACCATTTTCCCGAAATCGTCTATGTATCTGTAACAAGTAAAGGTGCGCTTAAAATGTGACATAGGTAAGAGTGGGAACAAAGGCAACCGGGGACTTTTTGCCTATTTTTTTTTATAAAAAAACGTTGCCCCACACTTTTTTTTTTTTTTTTGAGGGTGGGAAATCATCAAATAACTTCTCCCGCTCTGGGCGGAGCGGGAGGGTGTGTCAGACTCTTACTGACTAAAACCCACCCATATTCCTTCCTGTTGCCTGTGTTGCCATAAGCCTCGGTAACCCTTTTGTACCTTCTCGCGATTCCGGCAGGCATCGGCCCTAGTGGACCCCTACATTTGTGCCCACACTAGGAATATCTCCTGTGTCGTGGGTGCATTTACAAACATTTAAAATCACGTACACAAACACCCAGACCCGACCCGGAACAACTACTTGTAGGTCATACAAATATTTGTTCCGTGCGGGAATCGAACCTGCGACACGCAGCGCAGCAGTCGATTGCTCAGCCACTGCGCCAACCGTGCCGTCGAATTTGGTTTTGTTTACACCGGCTTCAAATTAAACACGCAGCATCTCTCCTAGAACAACAATTAAATGTCATTCGTCACGTCATCATATACCTATTCAAATCGGCATTCGCCTGCACATCACATACCTATTCAACGCGACTGTTGAGCATGAGGTCCTGGGTTCGATTCCCAGGTCGAGCAGTGTTATTGGGTTTTGCCATTAAAAATTTCTGAGTAGCAGCCACCGAGTCTGGATTTGTGTCCGGTTAATGGCAATAGGCTTGCAAACCCTCGTGTCCGATACTAAATTAGTAAGTCACCAGGAGCATTTAGTTACAATTTTTTGGAGCATTTAGTTACAATTTTTTGAATTATTTAGGTACAATTTTTTTCGAACCTTTCAATAATATCAACAAGCGAAACCTATTATCCGGTACGGACAGACGCTGTGTATTTTGCAACTGTAACACTTCTTAAGAAGCTTCTGTAATTATTTTTATTTAAAAAAAGATCATTTCATCCTATGTATTTTACTGTGTGTACATAAATGATAAAATAAATAAATAAATCATTTATTACATTTAACTGTCATGTAATAGTACATTATGATATAGGTAAGTGTGGTAAGTTGAAAATTACAGCCGAGGCGATATTGCTACAAGAAAGCAGAGGCTGTAATTATCAAAGCGCACGTATGTCATACGACGTTTTATAACATATTTGCGAGTAAATAATAAAACTGTTCACGAATAAATCTTTTACTTGTTCACAAATTAGCGATGCGCGCGCATCAGTGCTTAAGGCAAAGTCACAAAAACAGCCAGTATTACTAATAAAGTAAATTAATAATTTTGTGTTTTTGTTACAGATAAATGGTTGTAATTTATTGTCAAAATTAATTAAATTAAATAATTAAATGTTTATTTATTTTTAATCTCCCAAAGTTAATTTTATTCATAAAATGTTGACCACTTTTCTGACATAAAAACTCTTTGCTATGATTTAAAAAAGTACCATTCGTTTTAGACGGAGCATCTTGATAAACCGTGCGTTTTACATTACAATAACGCACAAGTACGTCACTACGTACTTCACTAGATACATTACGATATTGAAATTGGTGCAGTAAGAGACCCTTTACGAGCAAATGTGTTATAAATGACGTTTTATTAAACTGTATTGCTTCATGTATGTTATTATTACTGAAAGAGACCATACTAAGGGCTAAAACGAATAAATAAACTATGTGAACTTACGTTTATGAAGGTTTGATGGTCCGGCACAGTGCGATTCGGAAATCGACGCTGGTATTCCCTCATAGCTTCCATGGGCGCCCATTACATGGTCAATCTAGATCGCGATCCGAGATCTCGGATCGAGATCACGGATCACTGGATCGCGTCACAACATTACACGTTCAATCATGATTTCTTCAGTCCGTGTATCGTAACCGCCGCGTTAACACCTGTTGCCATGGATATAAATAAAGTTAAAGCGGTAGTGTCCCTTGTTTTAGCCTTAACTTTAAAGAAAAGGATTCGAAAAAGGCGCTGGGTTAAACAGTGGTTACTCAAAAGAGAAATGTACACTCATTTAAATCTACTAAATGAAATCCAACTAACTGCTGAAGTTGACGATTATAAAAACTACTTCAGGATGGGACAAAAATGTTTCGATGACTTACTACAAATGATAACTCCATATATAACCAAACAAGATACTTGTATGAGAAAAAGTATTACACCTGAAGAAAAACTTGCAGTAACATTACGTTATCTTGCTACTGGAAGAAATATTGAAGATCTAAAATTTTCTGCCATAATGTCTCCTGCTGCTATTAAAGAATCAATCAAAGTTACATGCCGAGCTGTTATTTATGTGCTTAAGGACTATATAAAAGTAAGTAAAAGATTTTTATTTTTGTTTAAGTAGGTTTATTAAGAATAAGTTCAACACAATGAAAAACAAATTAAAGTGAAAAAAATTACAATGTTAAAATGAAAAAAACTTTATGGATTAAAATTTTTAAACAAAGCGCTCACGGTATAATCTTCAGTATCTGGATGGGATGGCGACGGAATATGTAACATAGTAGCATTCGTTTTTGGGTTTATTATTATTTGTGATGCAAAACCTTTTTGGCAAACAGGAGCTGGTTGTGAGTTTACATGAAAGGGTGGCGAATTTATTCCAAGTTGTAACTGAGAGGTCATTGGTGGAGGCACAATAGTCAAATAATGTGCTGGAGTGGAAGAAGGCGACGAAGAATAATGTGTTCGTGTATCTTCATTGAATAGTTGTAAGGGTTTAGGTGAAGATGTGAGTGGAAGACTCACTGTGGGGGACTGCAATGAAGAGGGTGAAGGAGATGGAGCATCTGGAGAGTACTGCATGCCTGAGGGAGTAGGTGGATTAGTAACCGAATTGCTCGGCGAAGAGCAGTGTGGTATTGGGGAATTAGAGTTTTGTGGATACAAAGGAGACGCGTTGTAATGTGCTGACGTCACGTTCATATTAGATTCGTTAATTTTTACAGAAAATCTGTGAAGGTTTCCCAATCCCGCTTCAAATAAAATGTCATGAATCGCTTGCTCTGCAAAGAATCGTTGCTGAGGATGTAATTTATCCAGCTTTTCGGCCCAAACCAATGCCAGTGAATGACTCGTTGTAGTTTCTTGCTTCGACTTCTGTGATTGCGAAGTCGTTTGTGACAAAAATAAGTTTGCTCGATCTATCAGCTCGTTTTGTTTAGCTAATAATGTCTTTGGTTTCTGTTTGTCTTCAGCCGGATGAACAACTTGGTTGATTGAAGAAAATGATGTTTCTTGTGATGGGTTTACCAGTTCCTTTAAATTTTCTTGACTACTGCCGGGGCTCTCAATTATTTTTGTAGATTTTTGACGCTGAAATGTTTAATATTGCTTATATAGTATTTTATGTTTTAGATGCCGACAAAAGCTGATGAATGGAAAACAATTTCAAATGATTTTGGATTAATACACCAATTTTGGAACTGCTGTGGCGCAT
Source organism: Atethmia centrago (assembly GCA_905333075.3). Lineage (NCBI taxonomy): Eukaryota > Metazoa > Arthropoda > Insecta > Lepidoptera > Noctuidae > Atethmia > Atethmia centrago. The sequence continues at coordinate 20,584,553 of HG995368.1, forward strand.
TAGATGGGAAGCATGTTGGCATAAAGAAACCTGCTGCATCAGGATCGATGTATTATAATTACAAAGGATTTTATAGCATAGTACTTATGGCACTGGTAAATGCCAAAAAAGAATTTATAATGATAGATGTAGGAACTAATGGACGGGTATCCGATGGTGGTGTATTATACTATACCAAATTCTGGGAGTTGTATGAACAAAACACTCTTAATTTGCCAGAACCATCGGCACTACCAAATACAACACAAAAATTTCCATATGTTTTTATATCTGACGAAGTATTTGCATTGGGTCCCAATTTAATGAAGCCCTACCCTCAAAATATGCTGAATGAAAATCGCCACATTTATAACCAGCGTCTTTCACGAGCACGTTCTTTCGGAATATTGAATTCAAAGTTTGGTGTTTTCCAAAAAGATATATCCTTTGAACCCAAGACTACTTCATTGATAGTAGCAACATGTTGCTACTTACATAATTATTTGAGGAAAAAATCAAACTCTTATGGTTCTTCAAATGAAGGTATTGAAAATCAAGAAAATACAAATAGATTAGAAAACCTGCAAAAAACGCACAATCGTAATTCAACTTGTGAAGCAAAAACTATAAGAGAAAATTTTTGTAATTATTTTTGTAATGAAGGTAAAACCCCTTAGTCTATATTCTACTTAGCAATAAAGTGACTTTCTATCTTATTTTTATTTATTTTATTTACCTACACATAACAACACAGCGCACTCAAAGAATTCTGTGTGGTATTTTATTCCGACTTAAGGGCGCATAACCAGAAAATTGGCAACGTCTCGCTAATAGCTGTCAAATATTTACAAGTTTTAATTAATTTGGCATTGTATGGAAACAAGAAATATGGCTCTGTAGTGCACTAGAAAACTATAGGAATGCAATTAAAACACTGAATTTGATGTTGTAACCGTTTCAGGTGTATAAAAGGCATTTGGAATGTTTCCGAATTCTTTTTTACGTCTAAAACTATATATTCGCTGTTAAGATATTAATTATTGCATTCCCTAATCAATTTTTTAGTGCACTACAGAGCCATATTTAATACCTATCCCTTCTTTTACTTGATTTGCACCCATAAGATATGATTGCTATGCTACAGTACATAAGGCACCAGACGGCTTCGTAGGTACGCGTAAGAAAGAATGGAACTATTAAAATTGAACAACGCGCTTGCTAAACCGCACTGAATTTGGTCCGCAAACGGCCCGACACCGCTCGGCCGGGCGCGGCGGTAGGTAATTATAGCGTGCAAGTACATGGAGTGACGGAGACCTGGTACGATGCAGGCCGACTTCGTTGCGTGGTCGCGCCCCGTAGGTACCTAAACTTTTACGCGAGCCAATACCACATTAGGTAGTTTTAAGTTACTTCTGTAGGTACAGGTACATACTGTGTGCCTGATTATACATACATTTTTACCTACCATTTCGTCGCTTCATTTTTCTATTCGTAAAGCAACCGCCAATATGGCTACTAAAATAAAAAATATACTTAAACTAAAATTTGAAATTCTCACCTGTTCACTGTAGTTAGGCTTCTCGGTTTTATATAAAAAACTTAGCAGTTTGAAAGTTTTTGCTTTTGGTGTGTACAAGTCATCAACACTGGCTCCAGATCTTTTTGATGAAGTAATTTTCTTTAATTCTCGTCTATAATTGTATCTAAGGCTATTTATTTTCTTGCGGACATCATCTACGATTGCCTGTGGCTTGATTTTTTTGAAAATTTCGAGTAACTTTTCGTATCCAGCTTGTCTCTTATATTTGTTACTGTAATATTTATGCTGGGCATTCCATAGCTCGGGTAATGTTTCTAAAAGTAATATAAAATCTTCTTCCAATTGTGGAAGCGAAAGTAAATTCGCCGATTCAATCGGCGGCGACAAGGAGCGCGTGTCATCTTCGTCCATTTTCAATGAGCGCACAGCTTGTACTGACGCGATCTTGCACTTACACGTTCAATCAAGATCGCGATCAGGGGATCGCAATCTGGATTTCAAGATATCTAGATAATTTTGTGATCAGATACATCAATCCGTCAATCTAACTCGTACACTATCAATCTGGATCGTGATCATTGATTTTGATCGCAGATCGCGATCCAGATTGACCGTGTAATGGGCGCCATACACAAAATGAATATCTGCTTGATGTTCTGGCGGATAGTTGTGCCTCGGCACTGTAACTGAGTTAACACCCAAAACACTTCAACGTACAAAGTTCACCAAAAACAAATTAACAAGAAAACTTAATAAAAAACTACAATAAAATAACAGCAAAACCGTAACAATTTTACGTGGCACAGAAACTTGTAAGCGAGACGAAAGTCAGGAAACAAGTGTTAAACAAAGGGCTTGCTAAAAATAATTTCACTTTTTGCTAACGCTACGAGTTCCATGTGTGCGTTCATTGTATTCAGTACCTAACAGGTCGGTGTCGGATAAAAGAATTAGTAGGGCTGTCAATATTTATGTAGGTAATTGAGTCATAAACTAGTTGTGAAAGTGAGATTCGATCAGGACAGGTTTGATTTCGTGTTTGGTAAAATGCGTATGGATATTATAAAAAAGGACGAAGGGATCCAGGTACTTAATGTTACTCAACAATTTAACATCATACGATAGTATCTAGTTTGTGTAGCTCAACTTTAGTTATGTTTAGCCACGCAAACTAGATACTATCCTTGTATAATGACGTCATTTTAACTTTGCACATTGGAATGAAAAACTTTTTAGTGTTTCAGAAAAGTAAACAGCTAGGATAGATACCTCATGGAAACTAACATAAACATTTTTAAATTCGTTTATTGATTTGTACCTACATAATAAATTCCAAAAAAGTCTTCTTCAGTTACTTAATTGGAATATCTAAAACATATTAGGTACATGTGATGTGGCTATCCAGGCCGTTCGTTTCGCTTAGAAGAATTAACTTAGGAAAAATGAGAAAAAAGCCAATGACTCCTAATGAATGAAAGACTAAAAAATCTTACGTACATAACTACCTACGCATTATAAACTCGTAGGTGACAACCCTGATATTCCGAGCACTACACACACATAGTACTCATTGTTAACCGTCCCGTCCGAGCCCGTGACGCTACGCAGGAACCTACTCAATAGCTCTATCTTACTTACACAAAGCGACAAGCGCCAATGAGAGAGTGAAAAACCCGAGTCGTAGCAGGTGCACTTCACCAAGTTATCATTGTAAGTATCTAGGCAACTCTTGCGCGCCGCGCGCTAGGATATGTTGTGCTGTCGTAACTCTTTAATGAAATCGATATCGATTAAACCCGTACTTAGTCTTCAATGTCATTAAACACTTACTTCGAATTAACGCACATAATTATTCAATGAAGATTACGAATTTTCTAGTCAAGCAAAAGTGCGAATATTACGAAGGTGGCTCAAATTAATAATAACCTTCACCCAGTACTTAATTTAAACTTTAGCCATAGGTAACCTATGGCTAAAGTTTAAATTTAAAAACCTTAATTAATGATGCTAATTCGTAGTTAGTTTAGTAGCATACCCGATCATTTTGGTGCAGTAGTAGTTCTACTAAAGCGTACAATGTGTTTCAACTAAGAATAGGATGACCTTTATAATTATTGTGACGACAATTACATTAAAAAAGACTGCAAATTAATTTTCAATAGTATTTACTATCGTTATTATCTTGTTAATGTTACTTTCATATTTTTAAGAGCGTGTAAGTATTAGAAAAGCGTGCATTAAATCACAATATGGCGTCAAGGTCATCCTATTCTTAGTTGAAACGCATATTAAATAAGATGTAATGTCATTTAAATTTTGCTTCGTAATTTAGATATTCAAACTACTTGAGGTTTCATCGATGTCGACAAGGTAGTTTTCCCTTCACTAGCTGCCGCCGGGAAGCCCCGATACCAACATATTTTATTTTACTATTTATTTTACTACACTACTGCGAAGTTTGGCAACCTCGCAAAAGTAAAGATTCGTCATACTGGTGACAATTTTTGACCTAATTTAATTATGATTGATATACAGGGTTACTGGTAACTCGACGTATTCGTTGCAGGACGTCATAGTAGGGTTAAAATGCAACAAATTAAGCCACCAAATGTTCTACCGAAATTCAGTAGTTTTTGAATTAGTTAAAAGTTTTAGTTTTTTAATGAAAAATCCCAAATTAAACCATTTGAAACCAATTTAAAAATGATTTACGGCGCGACTGTACTGAAAGAATCATGACCACTTTCCATACATTGATTGACCTGTCACTTCATTTTTTTTACAGGTCGCGTCTATCTACAACTAGTGTTTTATAAAAACAATTACTATTTATAATAACAAAATAACTTAGCATCTTTTCATTTAGAGGCCAGGGAAAAATACTATTGTGTAAATAAGTTTTTAAGGTTAAGCAGCTGTCAGATAAGATTTGACAGCTATTATAACCTCAAAAACTATAAGATAGGGTAATTAAAATGAATTCGTTACATTCAATGAGAAATAAAACACTTAATGGTCGCAAACACTAGTTACATTCTCGTCAAAAAATATCCTGCTGATGCCGTAAAGTGCATTTTGTACTAGTTAAAGCAATTAAGTAGGTATAGCTTATTTATTAATCGAGGTATCGGACAAAATCTTTCGTCAAAGCGGACCAAACTCCAGGAGACTGGAGAACTCGAACCGAGAACAGACAAGAGGTCTATTAGTAAATAATACAACTAGCGTATTAGGGCCCTCGCGCATTACGCGGCCAAATAATTCTTGTGACATGCAAGCTCACCAGGTTTGGCACTAGGCGGCCAGCGACCAAGTGACAACACTTGGTGGTCGCGCGGCAAGGATTCTACATGGTTGCAAATAAACTGATAGGCCGCAGAGACTGGTGGCAAGGCCTGGTCGCTAAAAGCCCGGGAGCCCTTACTGTTCCACAACTAAGCAAAAGCCTCTTCTTATTATACAGAGAAGGAATGAGTATTAATCACCAGGTTTGGTCAAGACGGGTAGAATAGGGAAATTAAATAAAAAACAGGATTTTATTTATTTTTGTTTATTCAATGTCTTCTCGTACAACCACTGCATCCAAAAATGCCGCTGGGGCCTCAATGTTGCTTTCATGCCTGGCCCAACCCAGGTACCACACCAACGTCATAACGTGCGCACAACACCCTACAGTGCGACGTCCTACTATGCAGTTGCAGCAATATTCTTTAATGCCTTCTCTTCCATTAACACCATTTGTTATTAAAATGTACACATAATACTGGCGTCTTGAGATATGTCTGGATTTTATTATTCCTTTTTTATGAGAATTTTCCCCACTGCCTAACTCAGGTATACGACTAGTGTCTAGACAGACTTCTATTCTATATCCGCCATGGAAACGTATGTGTTCACCAAAATAAGAACGTGCTTGACGAATTTGGTACGTTCCCAAGGCAAACAGTATTAATTCATTGTATTCTAGACGGGGGAACTCAATATTAACATTATCAGCAGTAATGCTTTGAAAAAAGGATGCCCGGCGATTTAAATTATATTCTCTAACTATACTAGATAAATTATTTTCCAGGGGCATCCTTTCATTAATTATATCCAGAATTTGAGGAGCATCAGCTCTATTGCGAAGACGAACACCAAACTTATTTATCAAACTGGCAGCAATTTGGAAATAAGCCATCATATTTGGTACAGTTTTATTAAAATGGTCAAACCTTAATAATCGGAAATCTCTTTTAAAATATCCATTTACAACTTCCACCACCCATCTGCATATAGTTACACATCTACTTCTATTTGCTTGGGCGGTGGTTAACTGGTGTTCGCCTTCCAAAAGTGACTCTGGCATATAAGCCTTATAATTACAATGCTCCAATAAGCTGATGCTATCTCTGAATCCCCTGTCTAAAATAAATATGTCATTATCTTGAAAGTACTGTCTCAGTCTCTAGTGGGGAATGTTCATTGCTGAATAAAGAAGACATTATTTCTGCATCTGATGTGGTAGCTTTGTATGGGCCAAAACAATCTAAAATGTAACCATCACATGCAACTATTAAAAATGGTTTTAAAAGATTTCTGTATTTGTGTAATGAATATGATTCTTTTTGAAACATATAATTGCTACTTTTATTTAAAAAAATGTATGTTCCATCACACATCACAATACTTTGCTCATTATTTTGATTATAAATTCCATTGGGTATCATGAGATTGTGTTCTATTAATTGTTCTCTCGTCAAATGATTTATCCCAAGATTACAGGGAACAAAATCTTGCAAAAGTATTTCTCGTGCTGTTTGCATTAACCTCTCTAATGTAGTGTGAGGAACTTCCAATATTGTGGATATTCTTAAGTCAGAATCGCCTGTCCGCATCTTTATTAGCACTGCAGCTAGACCTAGTATACCCCTGTGTTTTTCCAACAGTCGGGGAAGGTTTTCCAACAAATTAAGGAAATTGGCTTTTGTTAAGCCCATCCAAAACCCAAACAAATTATCATCAATTTCTTGAACAGTTTCTAGGCTTGAAAAGTCAAGAAAAGTCTTGTGTTTTTGAACAAAGGAAAAAACATGCTCAACTTGTTCTGTGAAATCCCTCTTACTGTTTCGATTGTCAACAAGAGAATCCCAACTGTTTCCATATAAATGGTCTGTGCATACCCTAGCCAGTTTGGGAATATAAAAATTGTAGTTGGACAAAACGGTAGCCCGCAGTGCATCTGACAGAGTATGCAGATTCACATTCTCACACCCATAAAATACACAGTGAGATGCTGTATTGGGAGCACGTTTATAATTAAGTAATGTTATGTTACTAGATTGTTGAGTTTGAGGTTGTTGCGAATGAGCTGGAACAGGCTCTGCATATGATTCCCTTTCACGCTCTTCATCTGTACTTGCAAGGAATGGAGAAGGTTGTATATCGGGAATATGAACTGGATCAGCAGACTGTTCCACTTCTTGTTCAATTACTTCATCTCGAAGAGTCTCACCATCGTCTAAGCCTCTTTGCTCATCCTGTTGCTGAGTTGATAGAGCATGTCTTTTAAATCGCAACCAACAGGCATGGCAGACACGATCAGATGGTGATATCTGTCAACAAAACACAATATCTCTATACTAATATAATAAAGCTGGAGAGTTTGTTTCTTTGTTTGTTTGGTTGAATGCACTAATCTCACGATCTAGTGGTCCGATTTGAACAAGTCTTTCACTGATAGAATGATATTTTATCACCCTACGACTATTAAGAGCGGAGCAGTAGCTAAAGATGTGGGTGAAACCGCTTGGTACAGCTAGTTTAAAATAAATACAGTGACATACAAAATAACTCCATAGATTAAAATGTGATATTTTTAGAGAAATTGCAAACATTTTAACATCATCATCGTTATTCATTTTTAGTTAGAGAGTAGAATATATATATATAGAGACAGATTTTGAAAAACTAATTAAATACAAACCTGACGAGGTGCCACAGCAGTTCGAATTAAGTCTATCATCCTTAGTGTGAGGCTTGATGGATTTTCTTTAAGAATATGGTCACTTTGACGATTGCGCAATGATCGGCCACAAACAGGGCATACTTGGGCAAGGCCACGGCGAGATGAACCAGCAGACAGATCACAATCATTGTTTGCATGAATCTGAGCATTTATAGTCTGCATAGATAGATCAAAGCATGCTTCACAAATGTAATCTTCTTCTGTTATCTGAAAAAAAAAAAAAACAATTATGACATTTGAAAACCTACAATGGAAATAAGTATATTTATATTTACATGTTTGGTTTTTTCTCATAAAGAGCTGTAAGAGAATACTAGCTAAACATGGGGAAAATCTACATGTAACTAAGACATTCAGTCAGTGGGTTGTCATCTATTTGTAGCAATATTAGTGCTATTTTTCATGTAGGTAACTTGTAAATATATACTTTACCACTTCTAAATACTAATCAGTTTATATAAAACAATCATTACATAGTGGACTGAACTTATTATACTTACAATTACTGGAGATATCCATGTGCTAATTAGTGAGATGACTCTGCTATCAAGCTGAATGGCCCGATAACGCCGAAGCGTATTCACACATATATTGCAGTTTATACAAAGCAAATTCGTAGAGGGCTCCATAACGCTTTCCAACAAGAGCGATAACGTCTCGCGTCTTCGATCCGAATCAAAAAGTACTAAATCGGTATCCGTATAACACAAGCACAAGTAAACGTAAATAGTAGGTATCGAAGTCCGTGGAGAATGCAGAAGATAAAAGGGTATCAGAAAATCACAAATCGCACAGTACAAACGTAGCAAGAGCAAACGAACGACTGCAAAACGTCAAACCAGTGACAGCCTGACATTATTTTTTTTCCATAAGGGCAGGCTAAAGTATTTGAACCATATTGCCAAGTTTTACGAATACTTTATATTTTTTCAGTTTCATTAGAATGTGGGTGCAGAGCCTGTCATTTATTTAACGATATTTTGAGAATTACGATATTTTGAGCATTCATTACCCACATGACGAGTCATTCGTAATTTGTGAAACACGTTCCGTTTCCAAAAATCTATTGAGAATGAAAACGTAAAATTGCTTTTTTTCCTGGCCTTATTTGGAAATTCTATTAAGCAATACGTAGTAAGCAAAAATTTAACTATTTTTTGAGATATTTTCCATCACTAGACGAGTCAGAAAAATTTTAGGTCAATAATGGACATGATTCTTTAAGTTATTATCATAGTTGACGCCGTAGCAGACCTTTGTTAATAATTAAAAGTTCAATAATGCCTAAAACTTTGGCAAATATCACTAACAAAACATTTAATTTTTTGTAATTTTTGCTATTACTTCATAAAAAATGTACCCTAGTGCAAAAGAAAAAATACTACACCTGGGCCTCAAGTCTGCTATTACAATAGTGTCATAATGGTCTGTTCCGATCCTAATTAATGACGCCATTATATTAGTAGATTACCAAACTTGTCAAAATCAACAATTATGAAATCAATGATAGACCATTCTGACACTATTGTAATAGCAGACTTGAGGCCCTGGTGTACAAATTGCTAAGAAAATATCCTTGTCTTATCAGTTATTCAGAAAGGTATGATTGTCAATACTTTTGCATGTGTGCCAGGGAAGAGAAGAGTTTTATGGGGGGCAGGTAAAATTGCGAGACGGTCAACCTATTGTTTCGTATTCGTATTATTCGTAGTTTTTACCTGCGCTTGAACTCCAACCACTCGGGGAGCTTTGTAATTGGTCGCTATTGTTCTCTCGGCATGACAGGGGGTGCGATTTTGCAAAATTTGGTCGTCAGCGTTAGTTAGTTTCAACTCTACGTCGCGCAAGCTCGGGTTTTGTTACTGGCTATTTCCCTAACTGTTGCTGCGTATCTTGCTCTTGTGCTGTGCTGTGCCTTCATAAGCGCTGACTATGGCTGCATATTCTAATTCTGAATACGCTGACATAATGTACTGTTACGGACTTTGTGACGGTAACGCTGCTGAGGCGCGGCGAGAATATCAACTTCGCTTTCCCAACCGCCGCCGACTCCCCCACGTTAGTGTCTTCGGATCGACTTATCGGCGAATATCTGAAACTGGCAGCGTCCAAAGAAGCAGGCAAGTTGACACTGGTCGTTCCCGGAGATACACGGCTGAGGACGAAGAGCTTATTCTTCAACGTTTTATTGACGATCCTAACACATCGACAAACATCGTAGCGCGTGAGCTTGGTATGTCACAGTGGAAAGTCTGGTCTGTAGTTCACTTGTCAGGCCGACATCCATACCATTACCAACCAGTCCAGTCATTAGAAGAAGGAGATCCGCCGAGACGGCTTGAATTTTGTCGTTTTATGCTAAGTGCCGACGCCGACAGCGAAAACTTTTTAAAAAACATTCTGTGGACCGATGAGTCATGTTTTGATCGTGATGGTATCACAAATTACCACAACTTACATTACTGGGCACCGAAAGCAGAAGCAAACCCTAAAAAACTGAAACCAACCGCATCCCAGCGAAGGTTCTCGCTCAATGTTTGGATGGGTATTATTGACGACAAATTAATTGGCCCACATTTTTTACCCCGAACACTAAATGGGGAACTTTATGAAGATTTCCTCAGAAATCATTTATCAGCACTGCTCACGGATGTACCGGAAGAAAGAAGAGCAAACATGATTTACCAACATGACGGATGTCCAGCCCACTTCCGAATCACAATTCGACAATTGCTGGATGAAAACTATCCAAACCGATGGATAGGGCGCGGTGGGCTGATTCCGTGGCCTGCACGAAAACCTGATCTGACGCCGCTGGACTTTTACGTCTGGGGTCATATGAAAGATCTAGTTTATGTGACCCCAGTAAATTCAATTGAAGAACTAAGGGAGAGAATTACAAATGCGGCGGACCAGATGAGGGCAACAATCACCTCAAGAATAACAAAAACCGAAGTAAGGAAGCGAATAAGAACATGTATTCGAAACCGAGGGCAGCACATCGAACAAGACGTGTGAAATGTGTGTAATTAAAGTTTTTAATATTGATTAAAAAGAATAATAATGTTCACGATTTTGTTTTTGATTTTTCGAATAATCACCTTTTTGTGAAACGCACGCCTGTACTAAATCAAAAACGATTTTCATAATGTAGTCCATGATTTTTTATTAACTTTCATACCTTTTTGGATAGCTGATAAGACAAGGATATTTTCTTAGTAATTTGTGCACCAGGTGTAGTATTTTTTTTTGTACTAGACTACATTTTTTATGAAGTAATAGCAAAAATTACAAAAAATTAAATGTTTTGTTAGTGGTATTTGCCAAAGTTTTAGGTTTTAGACTTTTAATTATTAACAAAGGTCTGCTACAGCGTCAACTATGATAATAACTTAAATTTCAGTACAGTCGCGCCGTAAATCATTTTTAAATTGGTTTCAAATGGTTTAATCTGGGATTTTTCATTAAAAAACTAAAACTCTTAACTAATTCAAAAACTACTGAATTTCGGTAGAACATTTGGTGGCTTAATTTGTTGCATTTTAACCCTACTATGACGACCTGCAAGGAATACGTCGAGTTACCAGTAACCCTGTATATCTCCGAAACGATGCATTTTTGGACCACCTATTCTAGGAGTTTTAGTATTATTTTTACCTACAGAATATAACCCTAGAGTTATGGGATATAAAAAAAAACAGGTTGTATATATATGGAATGCAAGGGTCGGGGGGAAGGTCTGGATTTATGCTTTTGCGGTTACACAACGACATGCTTTGCTTTGCTTGGTAATATAGATACAGGCCTATCCTGCCGCCTCCTTCAGAGGTAGTAGGGTGGCGGGCTCTTGAGGGAGAGCGCTACAGTCGTGTAGATCCTCAAGGCAAGTCTGGCGGATCCACCTTCCCGAGGTTGCCACCCCGTTTCTTGGTCTAGTTCCATAAGAAATAGACGTAACAAAAACCACCAGGCGTCATCACTTCCTTTCCCCAATTCCCCTAACCCCATTCTCTCCCGTCTTTCACCCTCCTGCCCTAAATCTCACAATCCCTCCTTACCCCATCCTTCCCACATCCTTATTTCCATTCCTTCACCTGTCCAATTTCCACTCCGAACCGTGACCCGTGACTAGCGCAGGTGACCGTGAAGTCACCTACGATAGGACCTGCGCATTTGAGCGCCGTGAGCGGGGAAGAAAGAGTCCTGGAGGGTTGAGCCGAGCGGCTCTGGCAGTAATGTGCCAGTAAGGCAACACGCCCTCTTTGGTCCGAATTTCAAGCGAAACGGTGGCCCTACCCAATAGCCAGGGGTAGGGAAATGGTCATAGTGTCCCGTCAGAGGGATACAGGCGAGGTGAGTGAAGTCCGCTGAAGTCGTCCTCGGACGGCCGAAGCGGTAGGTAAAGGTCATGCTGACGGTGTAAGTGAGGGTTAATCAATTCGTTGGGGGTGGGCCTTTCGACCCCTACGCCAACCCGATCGAGCACCCGATGTCGCACTGTAAGCCAGCCTTGCGCCCCTATATCTCTCTGGTAGTCCTAACGATCGAGCTTTTTCATAGTGAGACGTTCCCAGGTGCGGGCTCCATGGAGGGTGGGAGCCAGAGAGATGAATCCAAAACCAATTTAACATGGATCAGAATAGGCCAGTTAAAAAAATAAACACAGGAGTGGAGGCGAAAGCCAATGAGACTCCCAAGGGAGGATGCTAGCACTTCCCTCGCCCCTGGTGGCCTTGCAGCTAACGCTGCGGGTACCAGCGCGGGCGTAGGTCCAGCTGTGGCGAGAACCACAGCTAAGACCAAAACAAAAAAGTCCCAAAACACACAAAGGACGTCAGCGCTGATTGGGAAACAAGCAAATAGTAAAACTGTTTGTAGAAGCTTTAATTTAAACATTTAAGAAAGTCAAAATACAAACGCGTTATACTAAATGATGGAACAACGGTTCCCTTTTGAGTGTAGAAATACGTCAAAATTATGTTTTACATGATTTGCGTTTATTTTTTAAAGAAAGTCAAAACACGAGCGCTTTATAAAAAGTTAGTCGTCTATGATCATGAAAGCTTAGGAAGAATACGAAAATATATTGTAGATGAAGGGGGAAAAGATAGAGATGTGCCGACTATGACTATGACTGGTCAGTTGCAAAAATACCGATTAGTCGGCTCAGCCGATCATTGTTTTCGGGGGAGTGCGGGTGGCATCGGCATCGGTTTAGTAGTAAAAAGAAATCGCATGCTGTTTCAATTTCATTTGCGTTTAATTTTTTTTGACAATGTGGGTTAGAAATTATTATTGATTATTCCGTTGTAGAAGGTTTGTGTTAGAATTTATTTCTTGTTTAAATTAAATAAGAGGTTCAAGGTTAATTTTGATTGTTAACTACAAAATTACTCCTAGATTATATTTAAATTTAGAATGAATATTAATATTATTTATGTTACTAAACCGAAACTGTGATTCTAAAATGATGTGATTATATAATGATAAACAATAAATAGGTAACGTACTTACGAGTACTTAGTACCTTTCAGTTGTACAACTTCTCGTTTAGAGTGTATTTCTTTGGTAAATTTATACTTTTCTGAATTTAAATTTAATTTATTGACTACCGGGGGAAGAGTTCCTATTCCTAGAGAGAGTATGTTACGAACTGTAAAGGCTGAATCTATGACAAAAATTATGAACAATAAAGGTTACGCGTTCATTTCAATCGCTCTATTTTAATTAAGCGTAGAAATCAAGTAAATACCGGCCGGCGGTGGTTTTAGCCTAGTAGTCGCCGACTATAAATACAAATATCAAGATAGTCAGCTTTCCCAACTAGTCGGTAGGTACACCAATAACAAAAAGAGGTAAAAAATATTTTTAGTAAATTCGTTTTGACTTGAGACTTTCTCTTCATCTAGTCTTGCATATCGATCACAACGGACATTGAATAAGAAATTTTTGCCTGTGTAATACTATTTGCCGATGGCTGTTGTGCGCTGAATCGAAATTTTGCCCCATATAGAAAGGTCCCGAAATCAAGTGTGGTACAAGAAAGAATGAAGGCAAGTTTTAAATACAGCCGTTTTAAATTCATACCTTAAGAGTAGTGTCCTTTTGATGTCAACTAAAAAGGAAGTCATCGTGTTACTTTTCAGGAGATACTCGTTCGACCATCGAAGGTAATACAACAAGCTGTTGCGCCTTGCGCCATCTACCAAGGACGGGAAGAACGATGAAGAAAAATGAGATCACAGCGAGCGAGCTGTCACTCAACTGAGGTGCGCCTGCGACGTCATCCAGCTGCGGGGTTCGTCGACCTGCCAGGAGAGGGCGGTGAATGCAGACTATAAATAGCGGCGTCAACCGGGCCACAGCCTTTTTTTTTCTTTTTTTTTCACATCGGCCTTTCTCTATCACTATTCTGTCTGTATTGCTGTTCTACTTGCTGTTCTGATCCTACTCTGTATCTTCGCAATAAACCTATTTTCACAAGAGGAAATAAACCGGTCATTTACTGCTTGTAAATCCCAAAAACACGAGGACACACCTCAACATTGGACCTTCGAAGCCGTATCATCACCACGCTACCAGTGGAAGACTTCAGGGGTGCCTGGCAATCCTTCCTCCTCACCTGTTCATTCTGTGTGTGCTAAAATCGTGCTTTTGTGTATACAGGAACGCATAGACCAGCTTCGCGCGCGCTTTGTTCACCACATACGTGCTGCAGAAAATCGTGAGTACCCACACCTTCTATAAATTGCCACAATGACTTCGCCTGAAGATATTAAAAAGCTAGCAGATTTAAAAAAGAAACGAGGTACCATTAGAGGTATGCTCACACAGTTCGAAAAATGTGTACATTTGTTAGTAGGTACCGAAATTAATCCTAAGCAAAAAACAGAATTAGAATTAAAGTCAGCTCAAACTTTGCATCAGGATTTTAATAGAATTCAATTGTTAATCGAGGAATTGGTGCCGGAAAAAGACATGTCAGAACAATTAGAGTATAGAGAATATTTCGATAATTCATATTATGGTTCAGTCGCTGAAGCTGATTGTTTAATAAATGATAGTAGTAGTAAGCATAAGTGCAATTCCAATGATTCAGAACACACGTGGAATTCCAATAGTTTAGTGAAATTGCCAACCGCTTCGCTTCCAAGTTTTGACGGTAATTACGATAATTGGTTGGAATTTAGGGATACATTTTTATCAATGATTCACAATTCTAAACAACTTGATAAGATCCAAAAGTTTCATTATTTAAGATCATCTCTGTCCGGAAATGCGTTGCAAGTTATTAAGTCTTTGGAGTTCTCTTCCGATAATTATATTGTTGCGTGGGAATTGATTGAGAATAGATATAATAATAATAAATTGTTGATACACATTCACGTCAAAGCGTTATTCTCAATGTCATCCGTAATTAAGGAATCGCCTGCTCAAATTAGGAAACTAATAGATACGGTACTAAAGAATTTACGAACTTTGAAAACTCTTGGTGAGCCTACTGAATACTGGGACACTTTGCTGATTTACCTCATAACTACAAAGTTAGATGTAACTATTGAAAAGGATTGGGAGCAGTTTAAAAATACCAGTGCAAGCAATTCAAATAAAATATTTAACTTAGATTCACTCCTACAGTTTTTAAAGGATAAGGCTGACACTTTGGAAATAGTTAAAGTCACTACTTCTCAATCTTCTCAAGCAAGTCAGAGTTCTATTAAAAAACAAAGTCACAGTTTTGCTGCTACTCAAAACAATAAAAGGTTTTTTAAGTCTACCCGCACTTGTCCTAAATGTAACGGAAAACATTCGTTGTTTGGGTGTCAACAATTTTTGGATTCAAGTTTACAAGATAAGCTTCAGTTCGTTAAGAATAAGAATCTCTGTATTAATTGTTTATGGACAGGGCATTCAGTCAGTGATTGTCGGGCCGGCCCTTGCAAGCAATGTTATGGCAAACGATGAGTTTAATACAGATAGCACTGTGCAATCTGTAGATCAAGCGCATCAGTCTCAGACAACAGATTCGCAAAATGGCTCGTCGTCAGTAGTTCAGACTTTGCACACAGTCGTAAATTCACACAATAAATATTGTAAAAGTTTTCTAAGTAAACACGCTTTACAATCTGTTTTACTGTCGACAGCTATAGTTGAAATCGTTGGAAAAGACAATAAATATTATAAAGCTCGTGCATTGTTAGATAACGGCAGTCAACACTGTTTTATCACAGATTCCTTATGTAGAAAACTAAACACACAACGTATACAGTCCACTTGCCAAATTAGCGGAATAGGACATTCAGTCACACAGGCAGTCCATTCCTGCGAAATTAATCTTAGATCGATATACGGCGATCATGATATGCACATTAAATGTCTAGTTTTATCTAGCATTACGTCGACTATACCGGCCACAAGTATTGACATTAACAATATTTCTTTACCTAAAGATATTAGGGTAGCGGATTCAAATTTCTGTACACCCTCACACATTGAATTATTAATCGGTGCAGATTGTTTCTGGGACTTAATTGTTAATGGTAAAATTCGTTTATCTTCCGGACCTTATCTGGTTAATACCAAACTAGGGTGGATAATTTCGGGTCCTTTATACACTGAAAACTTTCACACAAATAAGGTTCAGTGTCATTTTGTTCAAACAGCACAATTAAATGAACAATTAAGAAAATTCTGGGAAATTGAAGAAAGTCCTGACTCAGGTCGGCCTCTCTATAGAAGAAAGTTCATGTGAAAATCTATTTGTACAAACTACTAAGAGGGTAGACAACGGTAGGTTTTCGGTTCAGATTCCACTGAAGGAATCAGCGGAACTGCTAGGCGATAGCTATGAAATAGCTAAAACCAGATTTCTATCATTAGAGCGTAAACTTGATCGCAATCCACAATACAAATACGATATATAGCGATTTCATGCAGGAGTACTTATTAAGTACTCCTGCATGAAATCGCTATATAATACGGGTCATGTGTCCTAGACTTAAGTACTACTTAAGTCTAGGACACATGACCCGTATTGGTGACGATTATAAGATGCCATATTATATTTTACCACATCACGGCGTTCTCCGTGAAGATAGCGTAACAACTAAATTACGCGTAGTGTTTGATGCTAGTCAAAAAACATCTACCGGAAAATCACTTAATGACATACAATTAGTCGGACCTGCATTGACAAATGATTTGTTTTCTATTATTTTACGTTTTCGTCAGTATAGGTACGTTGCATGTGCTGACATTGAGAAAATGTTTAGGCAAATATTAGTTCACGAGGAGCAGAGAAATTTGCAATTGATATTGTGGCGACAGAAATCGTCAGATCCTCTTAGTGTACCGTCTTAACACTGTAACATATGGAACGGCGTTAGATTCGCTGTGTGAGACAGTTAGGATTAGATTGTAAAGACGAACTGATTTCTCGAACCATATGAGAAGATTTAATTACCGGGGCTGATTCAGAGGCACAGTTATCGTATATATGTAAAAAGGTTACAGAAGTATGTCAATCCGGTTGTTTTCCCTTACGAAAGTGGATAACGAACTCGCCGAACATTTTTATAAACACAACACAAAACGGTAATACTTCGAAGTATTTGTCATTGGGTGAAAATGTGTGTAGAAAAACATTAGGCCTTGGCTGGTACAACAGCAAGGATGAGTTTCATTTTACATCCAAAATAAATAATGATTTCTCCAATGTGACTAAACGTTCGATTCTATCTGTTGTTTCTCAAATTACGATCCTTTGGGGGTATTAAGTCCGGTGGTTATAGTAGCCAAAGTTGTCCTTCAAAACCTGTGGCTTAATAAATCAGGTTAGGACGATGCTTTGTCACAGGATATAGTGTTGCATTGGAGGAAATTCGTTGAGTCAATATCTAACTTGTATAAATTGCGTATTCCTAGATTTGTTATGTGTGATTCACCTACTGTAATAGAGCTACACATATTTTCAGACGCAAGTCAAACTGCGTATGGTGCTTGCGCATATATTCGCACCTGTAATGCGAATGGTGACGTCACAGTGAAGTTGTTATGCGCTAAAAGTCGTGTAGCTCCGGTTAAGCCAGTTAGTATTCCTCGGCTCGAGTTATGTGGCCCGCTCGTAGGAGCGAAATTACTAGATAAAATTAAAAAGTCACTCCGCGTCACATTCAATACTATTGTTTTATGGACAGACTCCACAATAGTTTTGGGTTGGCTCGGAATGTCCCCAAACCAGCTCAAAACCTTTATACAGAACCGTGTTGTTGAGATAAATGAGTTAACAAGTGATTTGTGTTGGTTACATGTCAGTGGAAAAAATAACCCGGCAGACCTATTATCACGCGGTACAGGATTAGAAGAACTGAGTTCATCGACCTTGTGGTGGAACGGACCGTTATTTTTACTTGATAAGGTAGACAATTGGTCACACAAACAAAACAACTTAGGTCAGATTCCAACCGATACACTACCCGAACTAAAATCAAACATTGTTAGTGTACCAACCTGTGTTACTAGTTTAGATCGCGTAATTCAATTTAAAAGATTCTCTTCGTACAATAGACCTTAAAGGCTCCTACATACTGGCGCGACTTGTCGCGCGACGCGTCGCGACACAAAGACACCGCTTGTAGCGCTACACGCGGTGTCTTTGTGTCGCGTCGCGTCGCGCGACAAGTCGCGCCAGTATGTAGGAGCCTTAACGCGCTTGCGCATTTGTGTGTCGCTTCATAAACAATGCGCGAACAAAAGATCACACTACACGCTATATGGGTTCCTTATCGGTTGACGAGTTAAAGAACGCAACAACATTACTCGTAAGGTTAGTACAAAGGGAATCGTTTCCTAATGAATTAAAAGCGTTGATGAATAACTTACCTAATAAACCATCACGTAGTTTGTCAAGTTTAAACATATTTTTAGATAAAAATAAAATAATACGTGTGGATGGTAGGTTAGGAAATTCAGATTTCATGTACAATAAAAAACACCCAATATTATTATCACTTTTCGTTAATATTATTTAACTTTGAACATAAAAAAAATATTGCATGCAGGACCACAGCTGCTCTTATCGCAGATTAGAGATACTTGGTGGCCGCTAGGTGGCAGGAATTTAGCAAATCAAGTTGTACATCGATGCATCAAATGCTATCGTATGAAACCAATCACAACACAACCAATTATGGGTAATTTACCTAACGAGCGATTGCCGTCTGGATTTCCTTTTCTACGGTGTGGAGTAGACTACGCTGGGCCTATGTATGACATACTTAACCGTAAGGGTAGGGGTGCAAAATTGGAAAAGTGCTATTTGTTTTCCAACTAAGGCTACTTCACTATCATCTGACGGTTTTATTCTGGCACTGAAAAGATTTATTTCACGAAGAGGTAAACCTTTACAAATCATTTCAGATAATGGTAGGAATTTCGTAGGTGCAGCTAGGGAATTTACACATTTTTTAAATAAATGTTCTAATGACATAGCAATTTTAATTCAGAAAATCATATTGAGTTCAAAGGAGAAACCCGTTTCTGGGCCTAACCGTTACACGAATCAGATATGGACTAAAAAAATCGTCTATTTTTCTTAATTAACCCATTGAAATATTAGCCTCAATTACAATGGCAAAGTGTAGAAAATACGTAGAATTATTATTTTTTGTTCTAAACAACCTTTGTAATCCGTTATAACACTTATTTCATTAAACATCACTAACTTCACAAACGCTGGCTTTATGTAAATAGAGCGTAACCTAAGAATATGATCGATATAGTGGAAATCGATAATGTTACAAATAATTAAATAATACTCCATTATTTTAGTATAATTGTTTTTTAGGTATTAAAATCAATACAAAATAAAAAAATCTGGAATCTAATTAATTTTTAATGTAAGCGCCATTATAAAAATCATTAAGAGAAATAAATAATCGATAAAATTGATTGCACGACGGATTGCACTAGTAATCGGCAAATTTCAACGGCTGTCAATTGTCATGGTTGTAATGTCATGTCATTAATGTCATTCGCTTTTCGTATTTTTGCGCAAGTGAATGTGTTTTTCTGTATTTCTCGGGATTTATTATTTCATAAGACCTCTGCTCGAATCCTGGACTCCGTAATTGTTTGCTTTCTGACTGACCCTCGCTTGAACATTGGACACCATACCCTGCCACCCCTGCTAACCTTAGCTGGAAAACCGGATCTTTATATTGCTCTTTTGACGACTGGTTAATAACGACATCATGAGCCTTTGCGTTAATTGCGGAATAGCAACGAAACGCTGCAATACGATAGGAAAGCGAAGATTGGAAGATGAAATGATTTTTTTAATTGTACGGGAATGGGTCGCGCCTCAAACGGTTAGTATCCAATATTTATGTACCGTAACATTTTTGTACTAATTATTTAATGTAACCAAACTAAATAGTGTTATCCCTTCAAATTAGTTGTCTGTTAATTTTTGTTTTTGTTTTGTCTGTAAATTAATAGTTGTATTTTATAAAATGATACCAAGAATGTGCAAGAAATTCATATTTGAAGACATGTAACGTCACCAGTCTGGACTGAACCTGCATGGTTAATTACGGCATATTCCCTCACTCAGAGAGGCCCCTTATGGGTCAGTGGGTCTCTTAGGGGCGGAGTTTTATGTTTACCCAATTGTGCCACTCAGATGTTTATTGCTAAAAAAATAGTGCTAGACCTAATAGTCACTCAAATGATAAATGTTTGCTTCAGGTAAATGAAAATGACTTTATCTGCCAAGCTTGCTGGAATCATGCCAATGCTGTATCTGTTGATGGAAATAGACCAGAAGAGAGTGAACAGACACTAATAGGACACCGAAGAGTGTGTATTCACTGTGGACGTTTTCTTCTGAGAAGAGTTCGTTGCCATCAACTTAGGACTGGTACAGTGCAAGAACGCAGAATACGTGAAGTTATAAGAGACTGGATCCTAGCACGCACGGTTTGTATATTAGTTTTATTCACAGTATATTAATAACATACTTTAGTTTAGTTTTGATAACAAAGCATTAAAAATGGTATTTAGTATGCTGTCAAGCTCCTACATCAGGATTTCTCATTCACAGGATTTCTTTAGATCAGTCTTTTCAAAGTGGGCATTAACACATCATACATCTCTGATGTAAAGGCACCCTTTAATGTAGATAAATTATTTTCAGGTGGGTGCTACCAGTCTTGTATTTTGTGGAAGGATGTCGGAGACATGAAAGAAACCGAATAACAATTACAATGCGAAAACAATTACTTAAAATGTATAACTATTATGTACCTCCAAATAATCGCCTTTGTGATATCCATTTAACATGCACATCATGGGAATTTCTCAATGATATTAGTGATAATATTATCAACACATTTAGTGCTAATCAAATTCAAGATATTTTTTCATTAAAAGAGTCTGATTGTAATTTTTTGGATTTCGAAAATGTTGAGTCTGTGGAAGACCATATTTTTTACCACTGGGTTGGTTTTAACAAAGAGCAATTCAGACAGATATTGAATGAAGTGCCTCAGTTTTTGGACCTTAAAAGAAGATCTACTATATTAGCTGCTTATTTAATTAAACTTAGGACTGGGGACTCAGATGATCGATTGTCAACACTTCTGCAAATTCCTAAAACTACTTTAGGTACTCAACTGGGTAAAGCTAGAAGTCTCTTGTATGATTATTTTGTGCCCCATCACTTGGGACTTAATCATATTAATAAGCAGCAAATAATTGAAAAGGATCTTCTTATTCCAAATGCATTGTTTGGTAACCATAATAGTGAAGTAAAACCTATAGTTGTTTTAGATGGCACATACGTTTACATACAAAAAAGTTCAA
This sequence comes from Atethmia centrago, assembly GCA_905333075.3. Classification (NCBI taxonomy): domain Eukaryota; kingdom Metazoa; phylum Arthropoda; class Insecta; order Lepidoptera; family Noctuidae; genus Atethmia; species Atethmia centrago. Next base: position 20,605,945 of record HG995368.1, read on the forward strand.
ATTATAAGTACCAAAAAAAGACATACAGTTTGCATAAATATCAAAATCTTATAAAACCATTTTTGATTGTTTGTACAGACGGATACATAATTGATGTTTGGGGCCCCTATCCAGCAACAACTTCAGATGCTGAAATAATTAATAAAGAGTTTAGAAACGAATCTGTTCTAAGACAGTACCTTGAATCTGGAGATGCTTTTATTTTGGATAGGGGCTTCCGGGATGCCTTGCCCTTACTCAATGAATGTGGCTATAGGACATATGTACCATCTTCTTTGCAACAAGGTGAATCTCAACTTTCAACCCTCGAAGCCAATAAGTCCAGAACAGTTACAATATGTAGATGGGTTGTAGAAGTAGTCAACGGTAGGTTTAAACGAGATTTTAAACTTTTTCGCCAAGATTTTTTTAATAGAGCGTCAAAAAATTTAATGGTACACTTTGAAGTGGCTGCCGCTTTAATAAATGCTTTCCACCCTCCTATCACAAATCGTAGTGATGCTCAGGAAATTCTGCAAAAAATTAATCAGTATGTGGAAAATAGATTAAGTAACTATGTGATTAGCAACAATATAAATCGACGTAGGGCGCAGTTCCAAGCAATAGATGTAGGAAGAGATAATGTTAGCGAGTTTCCTGAATTAACATACAGTGAGCTTATTCTTGTCTCCTTAGGCACATACCAAGTTAAGCAGGCTCGATTTTACTACGGGGGGAGCATGTGAGAGAAAATGGCTCATATGTTATAGAAGTGTGTAGAGAGGTGGACGGTGCCCTACAGCAAGAGCTGTTAACATCGGACTCAACCTGGATGTTAAGAGGAAGAATAAAATCCAGGCATATTAGTAACAGGATGTATTTCGTTTATATATTAGTTGACAGCTCTCTAAGTGGAAGGGATGCTATAATTCAATATTATTGCACCTGTATCGTTGGCAAAAGAACGGTTGGTTGCTGTGCCCATACCATGAGCATAATATGGTATCTTGGTTGGGCACGGCACCAGAGTAGTCAATTGCCGCCTGCACAATTTCTGGATACTGTATTATTATATTATGATAATCCTAATGAAGAAGGTGATCAATAAAACCATTTATCACAGCTGTGTTTTTTATTTTAATGTATGTATATTACAATCTCAGATTAGGTACTGTAATCGAGATTGCATCAAATCCCCTAGTAGACACAATGTTAACAAATGCAAGCCAGTAAAGATGTAGACACGGTCCGTGTCTCATAAGCTGAGGTTTTCAGTAGGTAAGATAAATCTGAAGTCACCCTCTAAGCGCTTTTTATGCACCTAAAACCTCATCGTGATAGGCTGTAGGCGATGCAGCACAGCTGTAGGCGATGCAGTACAGCGCATGCTGTGCTACAAAGCTTCAAAAATATATTTTTTTATTTAAATGAATACATAATAAGAATAACCTAAATTGTAAACATTGTCTGCTTATACCAATTTGGCCATTGCTGAGAGACATGAAAATTGGGCTCGTGAAACCTTCCTAAATGCTCTAATTTGTGGCCAAAATCCAGCCCTGTAACTCCAGGCCCAAGTTTCTATGGAGTTTGGGTTTCTCCTTTATACCTCCGTACTCACCTCCCCATACAGCACTTTTCGGTCACAGAATCTTCAAAGTAGTGTGGGGCTTGGTCTCTATGTGTGGTAAAAGTTCGCACACAATTTGACCGGAAAACATTTCAGCAACTATATGTAGTCTTTGTGTTCACACGTTACGTATCATTTGTGTAGACTTATTTTTAAACACATAGTGTTCAGTTTGTAACATGTGTACAATCGAGCAAAGAATGTGTAGTAGCGGTGTGGTCACCATGTTACTAGAATAATAAATTAAAATTTATATTTACACGACGTGTCGTAATGTTACGTCATTGATACTGAACAATATATTGCTAAAATGTAAATAAAAAAGTCATCTTATGACACTGTTTCTCAAACTGTTTCGACAAGTGTTCAAATGATTGCAGTTCAAAATGTCGAGTAAAAAGCCAAAACGATTCCGTCTCACATCGACTTTCTACAGAAAAGTAAACAAATTATTGGTTCCACAAAATCTATCTCCAAGTAAGTACATAATTTTTCAAATAATTAACAGAATAAGTATAAATTGTGTTAAAATTAATTATTGCCATTATTTTTTCCTTGTAAGAAAGTGCTAAACTGAGTGGTTATCTATATGAAATATTTTTGCTCACAGCCTATAAGATCAAATAAGTCCTTCTCTAGGTATATTTTTGTTCATTGATCATAATTTATAATCATTTGACAAAAATAATAGAAGCCAAGTAATAGAGCGCACGTACATAAGCATTTTATGATTTGTTTACTTTGAAATAAAATTTTGGTGGGTATTTTAATTAATAACTTCTGTTAGGTCGGCATTATAATTTCGGAATTATATCTTCCAGGCAATACACCACATGCATCGTCTTCATTTAAAAATGTTGAAAAGACTTCCGAAATGCCTGGTACCAGTGGACCAAGTTCCGAAGTGTCAATCGCGAAATTAGATACAGTTGAGATCTCTCCTAATACATGTGATGTCAGTGAGGGGTTGGATACCAGCAGTTTCGCCGCAGACGCTGAAGAATGTGACGTGACACTTGGCTATGAATCGTCTAATTCTGACAGTGAAATACATGCTATAAATATAAGAGACCAAATTCAACAATGGGCATTAAAGTACCAGATTCCTCAAAATGGCTTAAACGAATTACTTAGTATATTGCGAGACAATTCAAACACAGATTTCAAAAATTTCTTACCAAAAGACAGTAGAAGTCTATTAAAAACGCCAAAATTTAATAATATAGTACCAATGGGAAATGGGAAGTATTGGTATAATGGCATAGAGAATTGTCTTAAAGAAGTTTTGTTACAAATGACCTCAGAGTTGCCGACATGCATATTTTTGAATTATTCCGGAAATCCCCACCGACAAATCCCCACCAGTGGGGATCGCTATTTTTTTTTCCAGAAATCCCCACTAGTTATATAAACTCAGCCTAGTGGGGATTTTTGGAAAAATAAGTACCAATCCCCACCAGGCGTTGTTTCTAAATTATTAAACAAAAAATATTAAATTATTATAATCAACTTTCATTATAAATTGTCTGCATTGAAGCGAAAATTAAAAATATTTGCAACTATTAATTAGATTCAACCCAAAGTTATTTAAACCATAATCACATAAATCGCGATTGTGAATTTATCTCATTATTTCCAAAAAAAGTGGCACTGTAATGCTGCCATGCATTAACTCTAGTTGAGCATCTAAGATAAACTGGTCTTTTTCTTTGCTTGTTTGTGATCGCGGGTTCCGACGGTTACTTTCGTTAGCACTTCTTTCATAAAACAATGCGTCTTCATGCAAAAAATGTAGGAGTTTCAGTAAACTTGGTTTTTTCTTCGATATAGCTGCATTAAGCTTATTATGCCAGCCTTCCAAAAAGTTTGTGGTTCTGTGCCTCTCTCCGTAAACACATAATACTTTTATGAAATCTTCTTTTATCCATTGGCTTAACATATACCGGCGAAAACGGTCACTGTTTTGATTGTCTGGACTTTGGCGGGCAACATACAACCAGCCTTCCATAATTAGATTTTCCGGTAAAAGTGGTAGTACTGCAGCAAGTTCAATTTGCCTCTTCAAAATTTTGGATTTCGTCAGATTCAATTCTCGCCCTTTTTTCCAAATAGCTTTTTTATAATGAAAAAAGCAACCTCTAACAGTTACTTCTGGGAAGACCTCTTGAATAGCATTAATCGTGGCCATTTCAAAATCGCATCTGAACGTTTGTGGGTTCCACATGGGTATAATGGATTTTATCATGGAAAAAACTATGTTATAAGACTTCTGTGTTTTGTCACTCATCAAAACGTACAACAATGGTACGATATGTGTCTTCTCATTGGTGCTACCATGATCACCATGAACTGTATAAAGTTGATAAAATGGAAAACAACAGCTTTTGAACGTCCCATCTCCAAAAAAATGTTTTATAGTTTTCATGCGACTACGAGCGTTTTCGGTAGCAAATATTAATATGCGAGTATTATTATCGTTAAAATCTGCTATGAGAAATGATTTAAATTGTAGCGGAACTGTAACTTCAGCCAGATTCCTGAATTCAATTTTTTTAACTTGTGCCGTTGTATTTCTGTGGTTATACAGATTACTCTTTATGTTTTTAAAAAGAGGGAATTGTGACCCACTCAACTGAAAACCTGAATCGTTGTACGATGCTGCTGCCGAATTATATGCTGTGGGAACATTCGGTAAGTCTGGAGTGGATATAGTGTTCTTCAGTTTTTGTATTTTTAAAGCTATATCATTTTTTTCGAAATCCGGAATGCATTTATGTGGCTTCTCCTTGACAATATTAGAATTCTATAACAAATAAAAAAACATACAATTAAAAAAATATAAATGTAATTTTTTGATTACCGGTCTTATTATCAGACTATCTATTTACGGAAGTGTATGCCTGAAGTAAGCAGACACTAATTCTTTCAGTTAGAATGTCATTATAAAAGCTTGTTACGCTTTCACGCTATAACGGCTGAACGGATTTGGCTCAAATTTGACAAATGGGTAGACCATGACCTGGAATAGAACATAGGATACTTTCTGCCCTGGTTATACGGGATACTTTTCAACCTCTACGCGGGGTTAGCCGCCGGCAAAAGCTAGTGGTTTAATAATATGAACTTACTTGAATAGTAATAGATCCATTACACTTTTCTTTTTTTCTTTTTACACATTCCCATATGTTTGCACCATTTTTATATTTCTTTTTAAGACAATATTGATGTCCCGCACGAATAAGTATTTTACTATTTTGTTTATGTATGTAATCAAACATAGAACTTGAAGAACTTTCTTCCATTATGGTTAATTTACATTTACTTATTACACTCAGTAGACGATTGCAATTCACTAACGTAATAACTGATTTCCCACATAAGAGTCTTAAGCAGAATCACGAGCCCTGCCTATAAAGCTGTCATGACCCGCGACTGACAGACCTAAAACACTCTTTTGTTTTAATTCGACCGTTTGTCTTATAATCTACTCTGGTAAACCGAGAAGGTTGTATACCTACGATGAGGTGTATACAGTATCCACAATATAGATTTTGTTTAAGTACCCTGAAGTAACAACTATTTTGTCTAACTACCCTACACGCGACTGTTAAACCAGCAATAAAAAATTACCAGTAGAACTATGCATTATCTCTGGATGCATATTGCATTTATGATAAACCAGATTTCCGGTGACTCAAGTTTTGCAATATTTACTGTGCAAATAATAATATAATTAATTCTGAAATAATGAAATTGTTTAACGTTTTTTTGTTTAATAATTTAGAAACCAACAACGCCTGGTGGGGATTGGTACTTATTTTTCCAAAAATCCCCACTAGGCTGAGTTTATATAACTAGTGGGGATTTCTGGAAAAAAAAATAGCGATCCCCACTGGTGGGGATTTGTCGGTGGGGATTTCTGTCTTTCAACATAGACGGCTTGCCAATAGCCAAAAGCACAAAAAATTAATTTTGGCCAATTTTGTGTAAAATAGACGGCATGGATGTTGCTCCATTAGTTATAGCAATATTTTTCGGAAGCACAAAACCGGGTTTGGAATTATTTTTGCGTCCATTTGTAAACGAGGTCTTAAATTTACTTCAAGATGGATTACTCATTCAAAGGCAAATCGTTACTATCAAAATTCGTTGCTTCATATGTGATACACCTGCGAGGTGCTTTATAAAAGGTGAGTGCAATATAAAATATATAATTAAATAATATTTATTAAACATCCATTTAATTAAAATACCTACTGCCTACCTATTTGATTTTCTTCTGCTGTACACAGCAATGCCTAACAGCTGCTGTAGCTACATCTACGGGCCATCTCAGCATGTCAGTTTGAGCATGTCGTATATAATTATACTCATAACCACCTGTCCGTCCGCGGCTATTGTTGTCGCGGCAAAATGTAGCCTATGTCCTTCCTCAGGATGCATTCTATCTTCTTGCTAAATTTTATCGAAATATGTTCAACAGTTTAGACACGAACAGGTAACAGAGACAGACAGACAGACAGAGTTACTTTCGCATTTATAATCTTAGTATAGATTTTTTTGTAATATACTCGTAAGTAGTTTACCGTACCTCCGTGCGTTTCAAATATAATGTATATATTTCGTGATATTTTTCATTTCAGGTACTGTGGGGTTTAACAGTTACCACGGATGTATGAAATGTACAGTAATCGGAGAATACGATAGAAGAGGTGCCAGAACGGACATGCCTTTGCGTACTGACCATTCATTTAGAAATCGATTAGATCCTGATCACCACAAAGAAAAAAGCCCAATCGAAGATTTACCCATAGATCTTGTTAATGATTTTACGATTGCAGATGCTCTTCATTTGTTAGATTTGGGTGTAATGAAGAGATGTTTACTGGGATGGACTAATGGCAGTTTTAATTTCCAAACAAAGTGGTCGGCAAGGGAAATTCAGGATGTTTCAAGAAAACTAATGGAAATAAAATCAACGACTCCATCTGAAATACAACAAGGAAGACTAAGAGAATTAGATACTCTTCACTTTTGGAAAGGAGCTGAATTTAAAAACTTTTTGTTATACTTTGGTCCAGTAGTGCTAAAAGAACACTTATCATTTGAAGTATATCAACATTTTTTAACATTGTTCTGTGCCACCACTATTTGTTATTCTGATGTTTATATATCTTACCGGCACATAGCTGAAAAACTTTTCATTGATTACATCGAAAAATTCGCAGAAATTTACGGTCATGACTCTGTGAGCAGTAATATTCATAATCTTTGTCATATTGTAAATGATGTGTTAAGGTTCGGCTCTCTACCTTCTTTAAGTGCCTATCCATTTGAAAGTATGTTGTTTCGAATTAAAAACCTTTTACGAAAGGGCGACCAACCCTTGGCGCAAGTAGCGAATCGTATACAGGAATTGTCACAGCTACATTTTAAGGACCACAAATCCCAACGGATATATCCTCTTGTCAAATACGAAAGTTTGTTGGATACAGGTGAAAAAGTATTTACTACAGTCAAAATGAGTGAGAATAACCAGCTGTCAAAATACATTAAAGATAAATGGTTTTTAACTTACAATAATAATATCGTAGAAATGAAATTCGCCACTTTTGATCAGGGAAACATAAAAATCGTTGGAAGGAATATAAAAAACAAATGTAATTTTTTTGAACGACCGTTTAATTCTTCCTATATAAATATTTATGCAACATTGCTTCCTTACGAACTGGAAGAATTAAAAAAATACAATTTAGATGATGTCAAATGTAAACTTAAATCTATGGTTTGTAACTCTCAAATGGTGTTTATTCCAGTATTGACAACATTAGGAAAGAAAATAAACAAATAAAAACTTTATAACAATGTATCATTCTCAAACAATCAGTAAATTCTTTTAAAAAAATTAACACAAATTATCAAAAAATAAAAACATGCAAATGTAATTCTTCAGTTAAAAACACTTCCAAACTGTCAGTTATATAGGTAATAGGTATACACTGAGAAATTTTTGTTATTTTGTTCCCTTCGCCAGCCCAAATGAAAGTAGGTACCTATGAATATGAACAACTTTTTGTATGGAACCCACTATTCTACATCAAAAAAAATCTGCTGTTCCATACAAAATTCTAATACCTACTAAGTACACCAAAATGTATGGGACAGCAGACTTTTTTTGTGTTGAAAGTAGGTCCGATACAAAAAGTTGTTAATGGGTACTTTCATCTGACAAAGGGAACAACAAAAATTTTTCGGTAAAATTTGTGATGGCGTCAGCCTTTGCTGCAGCTGACTGTCTTCTGCATACGATTGAATTATACCTTTCACCGTTATAAACTTTAACTTAAATTAAGAATGAAATCTTAAATAAATGTCTGAATGAATCTTAAATTAATCGCAGTTTGTACTTTTGTGGCACTCCGATTTTTTTTTGAAAACTAGAGACAGAAGTAGATCGTCAGAACTTACATTCATCATTTTAGTCTCATGTTTTAAATCGACCATCTTGTTGTTTATCTTTACATCAGAGAGTACTGTCACTGTCTTCGATGCTTTAGTGGCAGGATTTTCTGTGTCTGGCGTATCATCTGTTAAAATGTACAATGACCTTAGACTTAATTGATTTTAATTAAAAATAATAAGATAAAATAAATGGCGTTGTTCTCTAAGTAACATACCGATTTTATTTTCCTTGTCAACTAACCCATGGAACCCGTCCAGCATTATTTCATTTGTCTCATCTTGTTTATCTGAACTATGTACGTATATAGTTTTTAAATTGTAAATTGGAGAAGGATCCTCATTATCAGTAGTAGTCCCAGTTTCAATTTTCTTTTTTTTTAGGTTAATTATTTTCACTTCAGAACTAAAAGCAAAACAGGACGTTTTAAAACAATATTTTATGCCGCGCACTGTAGATAAGGGGGAGGCGTCAAGGTAGCCCGAGAAATCAGTTAAGAGCATGTAAAGCTGCTGCAAGTAGGACTCTAGCCCCTATTCATTAGCTGTACAAAACGTATGGAAAGATTTTTCAGCAAAATAACAAAAGTTTTACAGAAAGTAGGTACCCACTACTTAATTACTCCTTTGTTGGAGTAAAATAATGCAGATGTAAATAAAAAAGAAAATAAGTATATTGTTGTTCGCTTACGATTTTCGTTTAATGCGCTGGCCACTATGTTTTATCGCACTGTTCTGCAAAAATGCGTCAGAATCCTTTGCAGAGCAACAGCTGTCAGCCAAATGTATAATTTAAAAAAACAGATTTCTTATTTTGATGTAGTTTATAAAGGGTACTTTAGGACAGCCTTTAATGCCTTTCCAGGTTAACTGGTAAAGGAGTTCGTCTGTGAATAAACATCTCGTTAACTGTAATCCAATCTTTGATATTTTTAAGGTTCCACTCGTACCGCATATTCTAGAAAATTGTTTGACCTGAAATATAATAAAAAAGAGAAATAAAGAAAATACGTTTATCTGTTTATCTTTTTAAATAATAATAAGTTCGGGGAATAAAAAACAACCATAATAAATCTACTATATAAAAATAAGTCGGGTTTTCCTTCCTGACGCTATAACTCCAGAACGCACGAACCGATTTCCACGGTTTTGCATTCGTTGGAAAGGTCTCGGGCTCCGTGAGGTTTATGTCAAAAAAAATTCAGGAAAAATTTAAAAAGAAAAGCGGGAAAATCTTTTTTCACATACAGTGCCATCTCTGATACATAGCATGTACTACAAACGAATATTTTAAGTAGATGGCGCCGGTACGTGATACATTGTTTGAAAGCTACTCATTGTTCTCTGCTCAGTTAATTTCATGTGACAAACCGGTGTTGTGTTCAATGTGAAATTGTGAAAAAAAAGTAAAAAAAATAAGTTATTCGATTCCTAACATTTCAATTGGAAACCATCAAATCAATCACGTGTATTATGCAAATTTTTATTCAATTTCAATAGCAGGCATTTGTCTTTAAGGTGGTAAGTTGAACTGTGTAAATTATGTGGATCGTGCATTTGAGGTTAAATTCAACAATCTGTCAATAGTCCAAAATGCCTAGAGGACGACGTGCGAACATCCGCCGCCGCACAAGACATGCAAGCCAGCAACAAGTGTATTCACAGAACTTAAGCGAAGAAAGACAAAATATAATAAGAGAAAATGCCCGATTGAGACAACGCGTGAGCACACGAAGATCATTGGCATCATACAATCGCTTGGCATTCCAATATGATCGCACTGCGAACTACAGTGATGATGAAAATTTAGATATTGGACCAATGACGACTATATGCCGATATTGCAATGCGTTAAAGTTCAAAAGAGAAACGGCTGGATTGTGCTGCGCAAGTGGAAAAGTCAAACTGGATCCATTACTTACACCACCACAGCCACTGAAACCATTGTTCGATGGAAGTGATCCCGATTCCAGCCATTTTCTTCAACACATCCTTGAATACAATAACTGCTTTCGCATGACTTCCTTTGGAGCTAATATCATTCGAGAAGGCGACTTCATGCCGACTTGCAAGGTAAAAGATACAACACACATAACCAATCACTCACACTAACACAATGAATTGCAACACATAACAACTACATATACACCACACACTACACCATCATACGATCAGAAGTTACACCGTATTCTTCAACAAATGATTGTTTGCAATTACAGATACAAGGACAAATATATCATTTGCATGGTTCAATGGTGCCAACACCAGATACACCGCATCAATTTCTGCAAATATATTTCATTTCGTCGATGGTGCAATATACAGGGAACACAACAGTTAAAGAGACGAATTATTGAACAGTTGCAAGCATTTTTTCACGCTAATAATGCTGTGGTTAATATGTTCAAAACAGCATTGGAACGAATGCCATCGGATACGCACAAATTTGTCATAAGAGCGGATTGTACCCCAACAGGTGAACATGTGCGAAGATTCAATGCACCCACCGTTAATGATGTTGCTGCAATTATTGTTGGCGATCCAACTAAATCGCGAGACATTGTCGTTCAGCGAAGATGCAATATCATGCATCGTGTAAACGAGACACAACGTTTGTACGACGCGTTACAATATCCAATCATTTATTGGCAAGGGCAAGACGGATACGACATCACGTCGAAGATGGTCGATCCAATTACAGGTACAATATTCACACACTAATTATTGCTATTATTGCTATTATTGGTTTCTATTAACAATTCATTTAATTTTGCATTTTCAGGCGTATCAACGAATAAAAATCTAAGCGCAATGAATTATTATGCGTATCGTATGATGATTCGTACACATGAGGAGAATGTCATTCTGAAGTGCCATCGGCTATTCCAGCAATTCGCTGTCGACATGTATGTCAAAGTCGAGACCGAACGTTTAGCGTTCATCCGATTCAATCAGGCAAAACTACGATCTGAGGACTATATACACTTGCGTGATGCTATTCATTCAGATGGTGATGTTCAGAATATAGGACGTCTGACGATTCTCCCATCATCTTATATCGGAAGTCCACGCCACATGCACGAATACGCTCAAGACGCTATGACGTACGTGCGGAATTATGGAACTCCGAATTTATTTATTACGTTCACATGCAATCTGAAGTGGACGGAAATTGAACGTGAGTTGGAACCGGACCAAAAACCGCAAGATCGCCATGACATAATCGCCAGAGTGTTTCAGCAAAAACTCAAGGTTATGATGGATGTGCTTACTAAGTATCGAGTTTTTGGTGACACACGTTGTTATATGTACTCGGTGGAATGGCAGAAGCGTGGACTACCGCATGCTCATATCCTAATTTGGTTGCTGAACAAATTACATTCAAATGAAGTGGATGACATCATATCAGCTGAAATTCCTGATCCAGTCACTGATCCCCATCTACACGACATTGTGACGACACAGATGGTGCATGGACCGTGCGGTGCATTAAATCCATTATCGCCTTGCATGGCTGATGGAAAGTGCACAAAACGATATCCGCGACCGTTAGTTGCTGAAACAGTCACAGGGAACGATGGATATCCAGTTTATCGTCGGCGTTCAAAAGAAGATAATGGTCGAACTATCAAAGTTAAAGTTCAAAATCAAGAGATTGAGATCGGAAATGAATTCATTGTACCATATTGCCCGCTGCTATCACGAATTTTCGAAACACATGCAAACGTTGAGAGTTGTCATTCGGCCTAATCAATCAAATATTTGTGCAAGTACGTCACTAAAGGCAGCAACATGGCTGTGTTTGGTATTGCGTCGGAAAATGCGAATGACGAAATCAGCAACTTCCAAATGGGCAGATACGTTAGTACTAATGAAGCACTGTGGCGATTATTGTCATTTCAAATTCATGAAAGATATCCCACAGTTGTACATTTAGCAGTGCATTTGGAAAATGGCCAAAGAGTTTACTTCACTGAGGCTAATGCGGCACAACGAGCTGAGAGACCATCATCGACAACATTGACTAGCTTCTTTGCAATGTGTGAAGCAGATCCATTCGCAGCGACGCTGATGTACGTTGAAATGCCCAAGTATTACACTTGGAATCAATCAACAAAGAAATTCCAACGTCGCAAACAAGGAACACCAGTTCCAGATTGGCCACAGGTGTTTTCCACTGATGCACTAGGTCGCATGTATACTGTTCATCCTAGAAATGATGAATGTTTTTATTTGCGACTGCTGTTGGTAAATGTACGTGGACCAAAATCATTTGCGCATTTGAAAACTGTGAATGGCCACCAATGCCAAACATATCGAGAAGCATGTCAACTATTGGGTTTGCTGGAGAACGATTCTCATTGGGATTTAACACTTGCGGATTCAGTTGTTTCATCAAATGCGTACCAAATACGAACGCTGTTCGCAATTATCATCACCACATGTTTTCCTTCACAACTAATTCAGTTATGGAACAAATACAAATAGAAAGTGAAGATATCTTGCATCGCTTGCGCATTCAAACGAATAATCCTGACATCCAAATAACCGATAAAATCTACAATGAAGGATTGATTCTGATTGAGGATCAATGCTTGACTATTGCAAACAAGCTACTGATTGAAGTAGGAATGATTGCGCCAAATCGATCGATGCACGATGCATTCAACCAAGAATTAAATCGAGAGCTGCAATACAATGTTGATACATTGCAGGAATTCGTTCGAAATAATGTGCCGTTGCTGAATGAACAGCAAAAACAAGTATACGAAACATTAATGCAAGCGGTGGACAATAATACTGGTGGTCTATTCTTCCTGGACGCACCTGGAGGAACAGGGAAAACATTTGTCATTTCATTGATTTTGGCCACTATTCGATCAAGATGTGACATAGCTTTGGCGTTAGCATCATCTGGAATTGCGGCGACTCTTCTAGATGGCGGTCGTACTGCACATTCTGCGCTTAAGTTGCCACTCAATTTAAACACAATTGATACTCCAACATGCATTATTTCCCGATCCAGTGCAATGGGAAAATTGTTGATACAATGCAAGCTCATTGTTTGGGATGAGTGCACAATGGCACATAAGAAATCACTTGAAGCACTTAACTTCACACTGAAGGATCTTCGGCGAAATAACAACATCTTTGGCGGCTTGATGATATTGTTGGCAGGCGATTTCAGGCAGACGTTGCCAGTAATTCCCCGTGGAACGCCTGCAGATGAATTGAATGCTTGCCTGAAGGCATCACCTTTATGGAATGACGTAAAAACATTACCGCTAACCAGTAATATGAGAGTTCAACTTCAAAATGATCAAAGTGCTGCACAATTTTCCAAACAATTGTGCAGCACATATTGTTAGCTGTTGGAAATGGAAAAGTCCCAGTTGATGCGACATCTGGATTAATTACTCTTACCAACGACTTTTGCCGATTTGTAGACTCTCAATTAGCTTTTATTGAAAATGTTTTCCCAAACATTAGTGAGAATTATCAGAATTATGCTTGGTTAAGTCAACGAGCAATTCTTGCCGCAAAGAATAATGATGTACACGCACTGAATTTCACCATTCAATCAAAAATTGCTGGCGATTTGGTGACATACAAATCCGTTGATTCCATAACAAATCCAGATGATGTAGTAAATTATCCAACGGAGTTTTTGAACTCTCTGGAGTTACCAGGATTTCCACCACATAACTTGCAACTCAAAATTGGTACAGTTATTATGATATTGCGTAATTTGAATCCACCGCGACTTTGCAACGGTACTCGACTTTCGGTAAAAAGACTTATGCCGAATTTGATTGAGGCAACCATTATTAACGGAAAGTACGCAGGTGAAAATGTATGTATTCCTCGAATACCAATGATTCCGACTGATCTTCCGTTTGACTTCAAACGATTGCAATTTCCAGTTCGCCTTGCGTTCGCAATGACAATTAACAAGTCGCAAGGCCAATCGCTTAGTGTTTGCGGGATAAATTTAGAAAATCATTGTTTTATACATGGGCAGTTATACGTTGCGTGTTCACGAGTTGGGAAACCATCCGCTTTATTTGTGTTAACGTCAGACCAAAAAACAAAAAATGTGGTTTACCAAAGAGCACTTCAATGAAACGGATAATTTGCGGACACGTATAACGCTTCGATTCAGTATTTACTTTGGATTCACTTTCATTTACTTAGAGAAGTTCAACTAAATAACACTTCATTTTTGTAATCGAAATAAATTCATTACTGTTGTGAAATGAAATAAAATTTTTCCTTTTCTAATATAAAACAAAAAAAAAATTTCTTCTTCTTTTAATCACCAAACGAAATGTCACATAAAACGATGTCATCTGGTGGCGAAACGGAGTTCGCCGGGTTTGCTAGTATTTTATAGTTTAATAAAATAACAATATTCATACTTACCAAAAGTTTTTCGAATTCTGTGTCAATAAGTTGATCTTCTAGTAATTCTAATTTGTTTATACAATTAATTGGAAATTCAATATTCCTCTGAGCTATTTCCTCATCAAACTTGATAGGTATGGAAGTACCTGCAGTCTCAATATCAGATGGTTTACGTTTCAAAATATCATATAATTTGTCGAGTTGGACTTGTATTGTTTTAAAGCCTCTCTCAGTTTCTTCTTTAACTACAAGTAATTTTAATATTTTTAGTAGTTTGGTCTAGTCATATTCTTTCTAGTCTAGTCTAGTCATATTCTTTCTAGTCTAGTGATATTATTTGCAAAACGCACCTACGAATAAGAAAGATCCTAATTTTCACCACATAATAAGAATCACTTACGATTTTGGAACATTAGAATTGATTCTTTGAGAATTTTGTTTTCGGCTTGTAACCCACTGGACTCTGCTATGGTTTGATTTAATTCATTCAAGCTCAAACTGACGAAATTTTCACCATTTTGATTCTCAGTTTCGGGAATTGTTGTAAAATTCTCATTCGTTGTTTTTATTTTAGAAGCATCAGTTTCAATCGCTTCGGTATCATGAATAGTATTGTTGTAACTGGTACTGGCATGATTTAAATATTTATTTGAGTCATTTTCATTCATTGTTGTTTTGTTCGTAATATAATCGTTATCTTCTTCCATCATTTCAAAATCAGAATTCAAGTTTATTAAATTTTCTCCAATTGACTTTACAGCTGGGTGTTTTCTATTGTTTTCACGATTTTTCTGGTATCTGTAAAAATAATTATTATTTAAGGAGATATTTCATGAGATGGCAAAATGAAAAAAAAAAACAGTTATGGATGTTTAAGGTGGCTGAGCGAAATTTTGACTTGAAATACCTAACTCTACAGTTCGCGTCAAATAAGTTTGCCGCTCTGCTACAAATATCTAATCTTACTTAAAAAACAGTAGCATGCCAGCGCGCATGCGCAGCATGGCTTCAGAGCGGCAAAGTTATTTGACGCGATTTGTACGTACGCTTTATTATTTTTACTTATTATTTACTAGTCTGTAAGTCGTTTTAATTTTTTTATTTTACTTTTCTAATAAAATATAAAGCTTTATGCTGTCTTTGTAATAATAATTCAATTGAATATATACATAAGTAGCGTATGTATAGTCTAGTAATTTGTGACTAAGCGTCGTAAGTAAAGACGTAGTAAACGTACCGTATGCGCCGCGCTCCTTTCTACCTACCTGATGTCAAGCATACTCGTCTACATTAAAAAACTAATTAAAAAATATCTAAAATGAGAAGACTGATTCTAATGCAATTTTATATAAATAAGCAAGACAATATTGTAATAATAATAGTTTAGTTAAAAAAAAGCGTAAGTAAAAGATAACTTGAAATCACTATAAGTTAGTGACAAAACTGTTAAAAGTACCATTTTATATAAAAAATGTGTTATATTTTACATGCTCTTTGTAACGTGTAAAAGTACTTACGCCTTATTAACCTGTAATGAGTCTAAGAATTAAACAATGGTCTACACTCAGTCTAGTAAACGTACTAAATGACACCGCTTTATCGGCGTCAGTCTTGTGTCGGACACAGGGGGGGGGGGCACACTTAGTACTGTCGTCAATTTGAATAGACGACAGCGACATCTGGAGTTTGCTGCTTGGATAGCGGCTGTTGGCAGCAAGGTTGGAGAAAGTGACCATACAAAGATTTACAAGAACAAAAGAATATGTGATCACCATTTTGATCCCACATTCAAGACAACTGGAGGTCGTCTTATTTGTTCAGCAAAACCAACAGTTAATTTGAATCGTAAGTACAATTAAATTAGCTTAATATTTGTGAGAAAGCAATATTTATAATAATACTAAATTGATTCAGATGTATCAATCGATTGGTTGTGCTCGTCACTTATGTAGGTAACTTATAAGTATTCTGAAAATTGTGGAATAGACTGATTTGGGATTATTTTCGCATTTGAAACAATTCTCTGTAAGACTACTGAGCTGTACAAGTGAGTTGTCAACTTAACCTGCCATAAGTGACGCAGCAAAACTTTGATTGTGGTTATGGACTTACAGTTTATCTGAAGATTCAGTTGGGACATTGTTTTGCTAACAGAGACAGATTTACGAGGTGCATTCAATAAGTACCTAGCCTCATCGCCAGAGGGCGCTGTAGTTTCAAAAGAGTTTTACCATAGTGTAGCACATTCTTTTTTCAAATTTTCATTCCAATCCCTTCATTTGTTTTAATTTGACAACTTATGGAAGCGAACGTGTCGATCGGTTTTACAAAAATGGAAAAAGAGCAATATCGTTCGGTGATTCGATTCCTATTTTTGGAAGGGAAAACGCACATCGAAATCAAAGAGCGCTTGGATGCTGTGTACGGTGACTCTTCTCCATCGATGGCCACCGTCAAGAATTGGTTCAACGAGTTTGCACGTGGCCGTACGTCGGTTTTTGATGAACCACGTCCAGGTGCACCGAAAACAGCTGCTACGGAGGAAAACATTAAAAAAATCCATGATTTCGTATTGGCAGATCGCCGATTGAAGGTTCGGGAGCTAGCTGAGACTGTAGGCATTTCAGAAGGAACAGTGCATCATATTCTTCACGAGGAACTCGGCATGAGAAAGCTGTCGGCGCGATGGGTGCCGCGTTTACTCACACCAGAAAACAAGCGCAACCGTGAGACCACATCGGAGACGTGTTTGGCGCTGTTTAAGCGGAATCCAGCGGAGTTTTTGCGTCGTTTTGTGACCGTCGATGAAACCTGGATCCACTGGTACACACCAGAGACCAAGGAGCAATCAAAACAATGGATCCAGACCGGGGAACGTGCTCCAAAGAAGGCGAAAACTGTAAAATCGGCCGGAAAAGTTATGGCCACCGTTTTCTGGGATTCACAAGGTGTGATCTACATCGATTACCTCGAGAAGGGTAAAACAATTACAGGGCTTTACTATGCCGATTTATTGGGCCGATTCGACGCCGAATTAAAGAAAAAATTACCCCACCTGGCGAAGAAAAAAGTGCTGTTTCACCACAACAACGCACCGGTTCACACGTCTGCCGTTGCCATGGCCAAATTGGTCGAATTACGCTACGAATTGTTGCCCCATCCACCGTATTCTCCAGATTTGGCCCCTTGTGACTTCTTTCTGTTTCCTAATCTGAAAAAATCACTCGCCGGGAATAGATATGAATCGAATGAGGAGGTCATCGCCGCCACGGAGGCCTATTTTGCAGAGTTTGACAAAAACTATTTTTCGGACGGGTTAAAAAAGTTGGAGCATCGCTGGGCTAAGTGTATCGAACTAAAAGGAGACTTTGTTGAAAAATAAATTGCCACTTTTCCAAAATTTTCGTTTACTTTTTGTAGGCTAAGTATTTATTGAATGACCCTCGTAACTATTCTTTTATTTACTCATTGGTGGGTTTTTATTGATATCAAAATAATGCCAATTTTGTTACTTTACTTTAATTCTCAAATAAAAAATAATTAAAAGACTTATTTCTCAAAATTTCAAAGGTACAGAAAAAAGTCAACTAGGTAGTTATAGATTAATATAAGTTAGGTACTGAAATAAAATTAAATAAATTATGTAGTAAAAATGGAATGTATCTTAGTTATATCACACAGACTGATGTCACATCAATACACCACATTGTGAACACACATTGTTTTATTTGATTGGCTGATGATAAGGATGGGCAAATTAGCAAGCCAAAATACTAGCCAAATTTTTTTAATGAAAAAAAGTAATTCAGCTGATAATAATATTGCAATGTTATGTTACAGGTATTCAGCAAACAATCAGTACCTTTGTGGAGACAGACCATAGCTACTGTCCGCCTAGAAGACAATCTGGTCATCCCGGACTTATGGTTGATATCACTAACTTGGTCAGATCATCGGTTCAAAATAAAAACCTACCTGGTCCATCCAGATCTGGACCCTCACCTGCTGTTGATTCTACAGAATTCTCGGGGCTGTCTGGATCTACTTCTTTGACGTCAAGTGAAAAGTGCCATGCTCACATACCATTGACGAAATTTGATGCAGGTACTTTTTTCTTTTTTATCATTATTATTACAAATGTGAACTGGTCTGTGTTTGTTTTTGCATTCACACAGTACTACCTAACTGGTTTAATTTATCTTTTGCATACATAATCTCTTTTCCCAGCAGAGGGATGTTTTAAGCTGTTGGTACATCTAACATGGTGTATATTGTTAAGTTTATCCAAACTCAATCTCTCAATCTGACTAGCCTTTTCCCAATTATGTTGAGGTTGGCTTGCAGTCTAACCAGATGCAGCTGAATACCAGTATTTTGAAATAAAAAACGACTGCCTATCTGACCTCCACAACATTACTGGTTTATACCCTCTGGTAAGACTGGTTGTCAGACTTATGGGCTTCTGATTATCCATAACGACTGTCAAAGATTTACGAACGATAGCCGGAACTGAAGGCTCAGCATGCTTTTCGAGGCATGGAGAGGTCTTAATAAAAATGGGGGTTAGGCAGGCCTAGCATGGTCAGTAACATCACAAGATGAGGCCGTTGCTCAGCATTGAGACATACTATAGGCTACAAAAATAGATTGACTTCTTATTTACAGATTAACTTACCATCCATTACACATATTTCATAGAATTTTGCAAATGCTTAGTCTCTTGCGTGAGCAATTTTATCTAATATACCTGAACATCTTAAGTATGTATGTTTTTTAATTTAATCTTTCAGGAAAAACTTTCGAATATCTGCAGAAAAAGGCTGAAACGCAGTGTGCCAGAAAAGCAAGACAAATGCAAAATGAAGTTAGGAGATTGCGCCAAAAACTCAAAACTTTCAAGTTGCGCATTAAGCAAGTGCAAAACAAAAGTGCTAACAGGGATTTTGAAAAACAGATAGTTTTTCAAAATCCCTGTTAGGTACATGTCCGAGACAGCTACATTGAATGCAATGCATAGAAGGACGGAAGAAAAAGAAGGGGGATAGATTTACTCAGGAAGAAAAGATTTTATCGCTTTCAATTTTTAAGAAAAGCCCTAAAGCCTACAAGTTAATGTGTAAACATTTTACATTACCATCAAAAAAAGTCTTGAAGTCATTGCTTGCTCAAGTGAAATTGACACCAGGCATAAATGAAATAGTTTTCAAAGAATTAAAGTCCACAGTGTCGAAAATGTTGCAACAAGATCGTCTGTGTACGTTAGTGTTTGATGAAATGTCCATATCTCCCCAAATCCATTACAATGTATACAGAGACGATCTTGTAGGTTTTGAGAACTATTGGAACTCTAAGACGCAAAATTTTGCCAATCATGTTTTGGTGTTTATGGTCAAAGGGGTAAGGAGAAATTACAAACAACCAGTAGCTTACTACTTTACGCAAACATTGAAAACGTCAAAACTTAAAGAAATTTTAGTAGATGTTATAGCTAATGTACAAGCTGCTGGTCTAAAGATAATCGCAACTGTATGCGACCAAAGCTCGGCAAATGTAAGCACTATAAATAGTTTAATCTCCGACGCCAAAACTGCATATTTCCAAGCAGGTAAAGAATGCCGGAAGGATATCATTAACGTTAACAATCATGATATAATCCCGCTGTTTGATGTTCCCCACTTGTTAAAAGGAATAAGAAATAATTTATTAAATAAAGAAATGCATTATATGCACGAAAATGTGTTAAAGTTAGTAAAGTGGGAATACTTTCAGCGGGTTTTTGAAGCCGACAGGTCGCATGGCGAGTTGCGTATGCTGCTTAACTTGACCATTGAACATATAGATACGGGCAAAATTAAAAAAAATGAGGGTGAAAAATGCGGCTCAAGTATTAAGTTACAGTATGGCAGTTGCTACTGATAATGTAATTGCAAGAAGAGATTGTCCCTCAGAATGTCGGGATCTAATACCATTTGTATTATTAATAAACAAATTATTTGATTCATTTAACGCGTCATCTTTTACGCCGCCTAATGGTAAAATATACAGAGCTGCTGTAAAGCGAAATTCTCCTCATCACATGTTATGGCAAGATGCGTTAAAAATGTTAAAAACCGCCAAATTTATGGTGAAAAAAGGTGATGAGATAATGGAAAAGTCTGTACCAACTTTAAATAATTTAATTAGAACAATCGAAGGTTTTAAATCGATTTGGCAATTATTATCAAAAAAATATTCCTTTGACGCAATGCTGACACGCAATTTTAACCAAGACCCACTTGAAAATTTCTTTGGAAGTGTTCGTAGTTTGGGTGCTCGAAATGTTATGCCCAACTGTGTGGGATTCGAGGGAGCATTTAAAACTTTATTATTAAATAATTTTAGCACAAATCATTCCGTAGGCTCCAATTGCGAAGAGGACTCCAATGAATGTCTACAATCCCTCTCCTTTTTACTTTTTACGAAAAAATAATGCTCCCTTGCAATCCCAAAGTATTGTAATTGATCAGCCTCTGAATGTTATGCAAAATACAAGAAATATTTCTGATACAGGGACTGATCAAAGAACTTATGTCTGTGGGTGGGCCTTGACGAAGTGTCTACAAAAAGTCGTCAAAGGTTGTAAAAATTGTAAAAGCAAGCTACTAGGCAATTCGGATAATGAAATGTACAAATACATACGTGCCAGAGAATATTGTCAAAATAAGAAGTGGCTTTGCTATCCCTCGCAAGTGCCTAGTAGCTTGTTTTCAGGAAATACAAGAAACAACTGTTGCATTTTTGAATAATGATTGCCACAAAAAGAACATCAAAGAAAGAATAAAAACCTTCATTTATCTATTCACCGATTTTAGTTTTATGGATTGCGAAATGCACAAAGAAAAATTAAAACAATGTTTTGTTAACACAACCATAAATATAATTATATATAGTTGGTGCAGGTCTATTAATAGAATACTGGAAGGTAAAATCATCTACGAAGGTGGGGATACCACAAAAACAGCAGCTCAAGTATATCACAACAAGCATAAAACGAATAAATATTAATTTGTTTCATACCAATAAAAAGACATTATTCTGAACTTCATACGTGTTTTTTTTAATTAGTGCAAAACCCTGATTGTGACCATAATACATACCTCGCTCAACAGATTGTCCTGAATTTCTAAGTTTCTGTTACTTTTTGTA
Source organism: Atethmia centrago (assembly GCA_905333075.3). Taxonomy (NCBI): domain Eukaryota; kingdom Metazoa; phylum Arthropoda; class Insecta; order Lepidoptera; family Noctuidae; genus Atethmia; species Atethmia centrago. The sequence continues at coordinate 20,627,603 of HG995368.1, forward strand.
TTCAATAGTGAAACGAGTACTTTCTAAATTAGAGAAAAATACTAGGACAACAAGTTGAGTGAGATGTCTGTAAATTGGATTGAATAGGATTATATCCCTATAGTAAGTATGCATACCTATATGTAGGTATATATTAGATCCTTAGTTCACCCACCAAACTCAAGGTGGCAGCACTTTCCATACATGCAAATTTTACCACAGAGTTGTTACTCTTTCCCTATATATTACTTTACTCTTTGGTCGGACATGCGTTCTCGCGGAAGCGCGCAGCTCAACTGGCCTTCGGTCGGCATTTGACGGACTCGACCAACCGACTCGTACCTCTCTTTCTCACTCTTCGTGCGAACTAAACTACGCGCGCTCTCTCTCACACACCGCTCGACGTCTCGCTGAGCAACAGAGAGCGCGAAGTATAGTTCGCAATATTGCGACAATGTAGCTCCAGCACTAACAAAGAGCGCGCGAACGCGACAGTTCGCGTTATCGCGACAATCTAGCCCCAGCAACAGTCGTATTTCAAATTGCCCAGTAATATAATACTGAACGTGTGAACCAGCTTTTAATCGACATAATATGGGTGAAATATATGCTAGATAATAACAAGAAGTTGTGTGTGGAGTGCACGCCGAGGCTAAGTTGAATAAAACACGTAAAACTTACCTCTCCTCATCTTCAGTATCCTCAAAATTTGAATACAGTTCTTCTAATTTAAGCCCTTCCGCAAAAGTAGCTATGCCTTGTATTTTTACGACACATTTTAATTTCCTCCAGTTCTCCGAAGGCACACTATTTTCATTTCTTCTTAATAGTTCAAGTTCACTGTTTTTTCTCGTCCTTGGCCAAAACAGGATAGAGTCTTTGTTGACCCATGTACTAGGCACAACCGATATAAGGTGGGACGAGCCCTCTTTAGTTAGTACTATAGAAAACATTTTGATATGGCCTCCGAACGTTTGAGAATCGCTGGAAACAATAAACCATTTTGTGAATTCGGTATCTTTATAACTACTTCTGGTTTCACGTCGACATATGTCGTCACAGTCTAGTAACTTCTTGACCAGTTGTGACTAGAATATGTCCTTTAAATAAAAATACATTTTTAAATTATTTACCAGTTTTATGGTTTAATTTTTGGTTCCATACCATATAGTTAGTATTCAATCTATTAAACCAAAGGCTTCCAAGCTCTGGGAATGTAAAGACTTGTTAGAAAAACTATTGTTTACATTTGTTTACATTGTACTACACAGGTTAAATTGCAATTTAAAGGTGGCGCATTAATACATTTCAAACTATTTGAACAAATTACACAATGAATTTCTATTCCCATTTATATTTGAACAATAAAAACCAATTAATCTATAAATAAAAACTTACGTTGACAAAACAGTGATGGCCGATGGTTTCTTCTTATTATTTTTTAATTTTGAAACTTCATGTCGCAGAACAAACAGCGAATGAATGTACGAACGAATGATTTCTGAGAAGTGGTTGCAGACTAAGAACAATGTTACCACACAGCAACGTAACTTTAAAACCAAATGTTACTGTGTCGACTGTTCCCCATTTTTAGTCGTAGCGACAGAACTAAGTCGACTCACGGACCAAAACATGTTTCGAGAATAAATCAGTGTCGACGCGATAGTGTCGAATTGTTTTGTAACGGCTACAAAAAAGCGCTATATGGGTAATTTTGGCGGTTTGTGGGAGGCGGAGGTAAAATCCTGCAAGCACCACATAGTTCGTGTAATAGGCAATGCACATCTTAATTACGAGGACTTCAGCACGGTTTTAGCACAGATAGAAGCCGTCCTGAATTCCCGTTCCTTGTATCCTGTTTCTTCAGATCCTGATGACTTCGCTCCCCTCACGCCTGGGCACTTCCTGATCGGTTGACCACTGACGGCGCCTCCAGAGAAGGACGTCATGACAGTAGCTACATATTCACTGTCACGCTATCGCCGAATCGAGCAGCTGAGACAGCACTTCTGGGCAAGATGGGCGAGCGAATATGTTTCAGAGCTGCAGAAACGTTCCAAATGGAAGGATACCAAAGAAACTCTCATTCCGAACTCACTGGTCTTGGTAAAGGAGGACAATTTGCCACCTCTTAAGTGGCGATTAGGACGAATAATTACTGTGTTCCCAGGCAAGGACGGCGTTCCCAGGGTGGCCTCCATTCGCACTGCTACAGGCGTCATTGAGAGGGCCTTCTCCAAGATCTGCCCTCTTCCAGTACCCAATGACAACGCCGACGCTTCAAACCTGCCAGCGACGGTCCCATCACTACGACACTGACATCATTGAGAGCTATCTTGAAGCTCTCATAGCGGCGGAGGATGTTGAGGACAGCGCCATCTACCAAGGACGGGAAGAACGATGAAGAAAAATGATGAGATCACAGCGCGCGAGCTGTCACTCAACTAAGGTACGCCTGCGACATCATCCAGCTGCGGGGTTCGTCGACCTGCCAGGAGAGGGCGGTGAATGCAGACTATAAATAGCGGCGTCAACCGGGCCACAGCCTTTTTTTCTTTTTTTTTCACATCGGCCTTCCTCTATCACTATTCTGTCTGTATTGCTGTTCTACTTGCTGTTCTGATCCTACTCTGTATCTTCGCAATAAAACTATTTTCACAAGAGAAAATAAACCGGTCATTTACTGCCATCACCCTTGATTGTAAATCCCAAAAACACGAGGACACACCTCAACACAAGCGAAGACACAATTTATAATATTACTGTAAGCCCTATATGCCACGATATGGGGATTCTATAGAATCTCGGATTTATTTGGTGGTGATGGAAGTACTACCGCCAGCATTATGGATTTTGTCTCGATTGCGATCGGACACGGTAGGTAGAAGTTTATGGACCACTGAGAAAAAGAAAATGACTCGATGTGAAAAGATACTCGTTCGACCAACGCATGCCAAAAGACCACATCTGAATCAGCTTTGACGCACGTGAACTACAAGTGCACAAACCGTTAAAATTAACTGTAGTACCACCAAACATGGTCCTCGTTATTGCAGTTGGTATTCTTACTTATAGTATTAAAAACTTTACTTCAAAACTTTTGCATAAGATTAATATTTGGCTTGCGCAAATATGATTACATCTCCGAATATGGTACACAGCTCACTTGAGCTTAGAATTTATAATTCCGCCGGAATTCTCATATCTTGTTTCAGCTCTAAAGTATTATATTCAACCCTACAATCCCCTTCCTATCTTAAGGAACATTTCAAGTTCCTAAATGACACACATATACTTGAGGTCATCGGGAAACTTGAGACTAGAGATGCCGATGCATTCCACCAGTTTATATGATAAATCTTTTACATTTCAAGCAGTACGGTGTGGTTGGTGTAATTAACACCCTGTTTTACCATACGAGTGACTAAATACTAAAAAACTATAACTTCTCAATTTCAACGAACTCCTAGTTCAAAATTTGCCAATCACCCTGTCTCAATTCTAGGAAAAGCGCCATCTAGTTAAATATCGTGGTACCGCTAACGGCTGCTATGCTATCGCATTCATAATTATCATCACTGACTAATTTCCTGATATATAAACATTTCGATAGAGTGCGATAGCTGTATGCATACAAGTGTATAACTCACCGAAGAGATGCATAACTTCGACACATCTAATTAAGAACATTTGGCTTTATAGTGTAACACGTTGGGTCTGTTGATGTAAACGGGCAGCCCTGAGTTCGAATCTAAGGTACCAAAACCAATTTTTGTATCTTCCTTACACTCAAAATGAACTTTCTTGAGAATATTACGTTTCGCAGGAGACGTACAAGTTCAGATCCTAACACGCAAAATGAACAATCGTCCCGTTCCATAGCGGACAGCGATAGCATGACAAGTTTACCTGACTTGTCAACAGATGAAACATATAACGATCAAATAAACAATCTCAAACAACAAATATGCAAATTGACGCTTGAATTTAGAAGCGCACATCAAGAGATTGAAATACTATCTTTAGAAAACTCAAATCCCAAGCATTCCAATGAAAAATTAGTTACTGAGAATGAACTCTATAAAAAAGTTACCCTTAGCCCTAAGAAAAAATCGAGAATCTCCACTCCTAATAAGACTCCAATAAAAATCCAGGAGAAGGTGACGACGCTCAAGCCTTCAAACCAAAATAAAAAAAAACATAAACAAACGCAAACAACACCTAAATCACAAGACTCCCTTTGTGCAGTCCAAGGCACAAACTTAGAAAACCAAGAAAAGTTACAAAAGCTGGAAGAACCACATCAACAAGACAAAATGGGAAAAAAATCTGCATAATCAGCAACAACAGGAGCAACAATATTTTGCGTGTTGCCGAAGAAACTTTTCAAAGAGATTTCAATAAATGCCACTACTTAATGACTAACGGCAGTACAGAGCTTTTATTTGAAGGTTTACAATCAAAACTACAATCATTCACTATGAACGATTTTTGCATCATTTTCATTGGCGAAGAAGACTTCCGAACAACGCATGACTATTTCGACAAGATATTTTTCATCAGAGAGTCACTACGCACAAACAATCAAACACACAAATATCATCATCTGTTCTCCGACATTCAAATACAACAGCAGATTGTTGATGTTGATAAGTGGCGTGTAGAAAATTTCAACAATCTACTCTACATGGACATATTAACTCACGAGCATGCGTACTTCCTTGATTCTAATAGAAACTTATCATACGACTATAAAATGTTTCACAGAAGAACGGGCTCCATAAACAATTCTGGTATGGTAGCAATTTTTAAAGACGTTTTAAATTACATTGATGATATTGTTCAATCAAATATGACTACCGAAGGCACTTGTACTAATGATACTTGTACTATGAGAATAATGAAGGTGATCAGTTTTTTCTGCACATATTGCACCAAAATATAGCTGGCTTAATAAATAAAACTGATATTCTATCTGTACATATTCAGGAACTTTCAAATAAGCAAGCACTTGTACTAATGATACTTGTACTATGAGAATGATGAAGGTGATCAGTTTTTTCTGCACATAATGCACCAAAATATAGCTGGCTTAATAAATAAAACTGATATACTATCTGTACATATTCAGGAACTTTCAAATAAGCAAATTGAAATAGATATATTATGTATCACGGAACACTTTATCATGAACGGCCAAGTAAAATTGTTATTCATTCCAAATTATAAACTAGCGGCATGCTATGCTCGCTCAACTAAACGAGGCGGTGCTTGCGTCCTTGTAAAAAATAACATTGTTTATAAAGAACTAAAAAACATTGCTATACGGTCTCTATCAGGAATTATCGAATATTGCGGTATCGAATTACTGCTACATATAATTATTATTATTTGCATATACCGCCCCCCTACATTTTACGAAACTCTAGAAAAAATACTAAAAGAAATATGCTCTAAGCCTCAAACAAAAATAATACTATGTGGGGATTTCAATATTGACGTTCTCAAAAGAAACAAAACTACGTTAGATTTTGAATACTTTTTGATGAACTACAATTTTAAATTACAAATAAATCAACCTAGTCGACCCAGCAGCAAAACTTGCATAGATAACTTTGCCCACAATTTTAAACAAAAATGTAATAATGAAATTATCGATTATGGCTTATCTGACCATACTGCACAAATACTAAAAATAAAAGTGAATAAAACGTATAAACTAAACTATTGGCGTATTAAACAGCGTGACATATCTAAAGAAAATGTATTTAAATTTAGAAATTACCTCAAACAATTGACTTTCTCACAAATATATGACATGACAGATCCAAATGAAGTGTATGATGAATTTAAGGAATTATTTAGATTATTATACGATTTATGTTTTCCCGTTAAATTAATTACCATTAAATGCAAAAACCTGACTAAATGGATCTCGAGAGGAATACAACTATGTAGTAAGAAACAAAGAAAAGACAATGAGCAGAAGTGGTCCAAATTTCCACCACTATTGAGGGCTATGTAAGCTTAAAGTCGACTAAATACCATACAATTTTGATTACTAGGTGAAAAAAAATATATTCACTCAGAAAAAAGTTATGACTGTTTTAAAAATACGTATTTTTAGTTATTTAACCGTTAATTTTTTTCGCACATAGCCACATTTCAAGCAGTAAAAACATGGCAGCAATGATGACGCATTCCCCCTGTTCTGTAATGCGCTCAAATCGTCTGCAAAGTATACAATGATAACCTTAGCGCACCTACCTATATAAAAATGTAATCGGAACGGTTCGCAATCGTGCTAAAAGTATTTTTTAATATTTTTGCATTTCGGAACCCGGGGATTGCTAGCGTCGACTCGTAGATGGAGATAGCATTAGTTTTGTCCCTTTCGCACTTAGGAAGCAATACGGTATACGCTGCGCCGACGACGTTGAAAGAAAACTGGTTTTTACCTAACTACCTGACCCAATCAACACACGTGTCCCACGCAGTCGTTCGTTTGCTTGCTTTCGGTGCGTACTGTGCATTTTCTGGTTATATTTTCCCTGCGACTATTGTGTACTTGATTTCTTCTGATTCTCTACTTTCGACCACGGCTATATCTCATCGGACTTTTTGTTATTGCTTTGTGTATCTGTGACAATGGAAGCGGAAAGAAGAAACTGCATATGTTGCAATTATTGATTGTTTCAAAGAAGAAACTATCAGTTGCTTCAACCGTTTCTGGATAATCACCCAGGAACTGCAGAGCATATTCAAGGACTTTTAGCACCTCGACAGGTTGGTACATGCATATGTGTATTTTATTTCAAATGCCGTGCCCCGACTCCATTTGAGATTGTCGGAAGGCGTGAACAATAAGATTACTTGTAACGAAATATCCCTAGAAAAACCTTTTTGAAGCGTAATATTTTGGACGTTTTCAGTCTTGATCCATTTTTGTTACTATTGTTTGTCAATTAATCAATATTTTAGTATCGGTAGTAACGTCATGTTTTAATCATCATTACCATTTTTTGTTTTGAATACATAAGTACATAACATAGATAATATATCCAGACGTGGGACGGCGTGAACAAAAAGATTACTTGTAACACTTTTGTTAAGTTAGTTAATCAATATTTTACTATCGGTAGTAACGTCATGTTTTAATCATTCTTACCGTTTCTTGTTTTGTTTTGAATACATACTTATATAGATAATATACCCAGACGCACAGAATCAACACTAGCTTATTGCCGGAGAGCCTGTATGCGGAAGGAATCGAACCTAGGACCTCTCTTAGCGAGTAGACATGTTAGCTAACACACGCAGTTAGACAGAACGTCATGAATAAAGGTGTTGTATTTGTTGCAGTTAATACTGGATGGCGAGCAATATATCTGCCGCAATTGTTGGTTGCGGGTAAGGTATGCAGTTGACCGCAGTCAAAACCAAGCTGACCAGCCGCCTCCTCGTGTCGGTAGACCATCTGGAGGAATCTTCGAAACCAATGAATTCAAAAGAGCACCAAATAGATCTATCACATGCATTTATCATGAATGTGGCAATGCAAGTAGATGCCGTATTCCGGCGTCTATCAAACTAGAACTGTTGGTACACTCGAATTTATACATACCTCCAAACGCAAGAGTATGTCAACAACATTTGGATGAAAATCAATGGGGTCACTTAATTGATGCTCCAAACTTATCCCACGATTTTACCGGAGAAATGTTCGTAGACATTACGAAAATCTTACAAACAGCCGTTCTTAATAGTTCCAACACAATGGACTTTGAAAATATACAAACTATGGATCCAAAAATATTGCATCATCGTGTGGGCATCACTCATAACGCATTTGAGCAAGTGATACGAGAAACCCCTTCATTGCAGCAAGAAGTAACCGACCCCAATACTGCAATTGCTATTTTTTTGATGAAGCTTCGGACGGGTGAGTCGAACGAAAGACTCAGCGTACTTTTCAGAATGAGTCGCCGTACGCTCAAAAGGAAAATGAATACTGTGCGCAAATGTTTGGTACAAGATTTCGTACCAAGGCACCTGGGCCTGGATCATATTTCAAGAAATGAAGTAGTTGCGAAAAATCTGACTGTGCCAAATGGTCTTTTTGGAAACCCAGATGCACCCTTACAAGTAAGGAAAGCTATTCTGGTGATAGATGGAACCTACGTCTATACTCAGAAGTCTTCCAACTTCCTTTTCCAGCGGAAAACATACAGTTTGCACAAATACACGAACCTGTTAAAACCATTTCTCATTGTATGTTGTGATGGCTACATATTAGATAATAATAATAATAATAATATAATAATAATATCGTTTATTTATAAAAATGGTGCAGATTTACAATAACTTATCTTAAAGATAATAAAGAACACATTTGCTCATTTGCCTGAACTAGGTAGGACCTGTGTTTCAGGCTAGAAAGGTGCTTAGAAATTTAAAATATATAATTAACAACTGAGAAAACTAATTAAAACTAATATTAACTTAAAAGACTAACATGTTTTATTTACAGACAACGAGTAAATCCTCTGTCTCACTGTATGATATGCTAAGTAAAAATTGCAGAATAACCTTTTTACAGTCGTAGTTATTTAATTTATAGATATTTAATTTCCTATTTAATTTATTGTATAGAAATGGGCCTAAAAATGTATAAAATCTGTTTACAAAGACATATTTAGAGGATGCATTTGACTCACATACAATATCATTCCGTCTCTTATTAGTACTTTCAATGTTATAGGAGAGCATGGTGTGCTGTTTTAATACCAAGTGCGTTATAAAAAGCTGTCGAACAGTCAGCACGTTACAGGATTTGTATAGCAGATCTGTAGGATAGAGAAAGGGATGGAAGTTTGCCACTTTTAAAATTGCTCTCTGTGCTCTTTCAAGAGGCAGTAAGTAAGTTTTAGGTGCTCCACCCCATGAAGTAATACAGTACTGTATTACAGATTGACCTAGGGCCAAGTAAACTTGTGACACTAGTTTTTTATCTGCAATTGCTCGTAATCTTTTAAAAACAAAAATTAACCTGCGTACTCTTGTAACCAAACTGTCTATATGTGGTCTAAAAGAGAGCAACTCGTCTATTTGAACCCCGAGATATTTTATGCTACATGTTTTAAGGATAAAAGGACACTTACATATGCTGACTGGGCGGAGTCCGCAATGATGGGCATACAGATGAGAGTTAGTAATATTTAAATGCGGTTTGCGGATGGAGAAGTGAATATATTTTGTCTTGTCGGCATTTAATGTTAGTGAGTTGCTTTGAAGCCAGTTAGACACAGTATTGAAACTTATTTGAGCATATTTGTACACTTCGGTATTAGTTTTAGCGGTGAATATTAACGCCGTGTCATCTGCATATGATATAATTTTGCCTTGATTAATATTTAAACCACACAATTCGTTAATATAAATCAGGAAAAGGGTGGGGCCCAAAATACTTCCCTGGGGAACACCAAAACCTGTGTTTTTTTGCTCGTCGCTACTAATATTGTCAATTTTAACACATTGATAGCGATCGTCTAAGTAGTAATTGACAAAAATAAACCCCAGTTCTACTGTTATTTTATTATATGGGGATAGTTTTGCTGTAAGAAAAAAGGACATAATTGAATGTGTCCATTTGATGTTACATCTCAATGAGACCAATAGTTGTAAATTTATTTTCTGTGCCTTGCCTTATTCTCAATATTTGTCTGTTGAGCAAAATAGGCACATTTATAATTTAAATATGTTAATTTATAATAGGACCTGTCGTCACAGTGACGCTATTTTATATTTTGATTGTAATCAATTTATTACTGATTACAAACTGACAAATTATACAATGTATTTGCCACCTAGTTGTAGGAGACATATTGCTAATCTTTTAGCATACAATATACACCATGACACTGGTACCTGTAGTGTACCATCGATTACTGTTAGTAGTGATACTAACACTACTTTTGATACGCCTTGTAGTTTAAACTATTAGGTGCGACAACGGGTCAGCTGCATATGTTGAATGTTGTACATCAAAATATGCAGGGTCTGTCCGGCAAAGAGCTAGAGTTAAGTTTATTTATGGAGAACTATGATGTTCAGGTGTTATGTTTAACTGAACACTGGTTGAAAGAACATGAAGTAGTGTTTATGAATAGTGATAATTTTACTGTACAAAGTGCTTTTATAAGAAAAAGTGCTATTCGCGGTGGATCTTTAGTTCTTGTTGCAAACAAGTTGAAGTGTAAACAACGTTTAGACTTAGTTAATCTTTCTATCGAGCGCACTATTGAGTTGTCTTGTGTTGAACTCGAGCGATACGTTATAATTTGCGTTTATCGACCCCCCTCTGGAGATTTTATTCTTTTCGAATCGGTAATGGAGGATTCACTCAATAGGTTAAAAAGTAGTAACAAAAGTATAATTTTATGTGGAGATTTTAATATTAATATTTTAGATGTTACTCCATTAAGTATTAGGCTTCTCAATCTGTTTAGGTCTTATAATTTAATTAACTTGTTTTTTGAACCTACTAGGATCACGGAGTACTCGTCGACTTGTATTGATAATATTTTTAGTGATTGTGATGCCAAAAACAAATTAGTGTTAAGTAACTTAACGTCTGACCACTGTGGTTTATTAGCTAGCTTCCCTATGCCATTACATAAAAAGCCGCATCAAATAGAATGCAGGCCTTATACAGCTAGTCGGTGCGACAAGTTTAAAAATAATATAGCTCATAGAATTACAGCATCTTTAGTAGAACACGTGAATCCTAATGATATCTATGGAGCTCTTTTTGATGTTGTGCACAAAGAGTACCAATCTACTTTCAAGACCAAAACCATTAACATTAATGGCACCTCCGCTGGCTTTAACCAATGGGCTACTCCAGGTATTTATAAAAGTAGAGCGCGACTATACGAGTTATACGGTTTGAAAAAATTGAGGTTTGACACTCCTTTTCTAGAGTATGTCAAAAATTATTCAAAATTATTTAAAAAGATTTGTGTTTTTGCTAAATCTAAATTTTTAAGCGATACAATTAAAAATTCCAATAATAAAGTAAAAACCACTTGGAAAATTATTAACAACGAAACGGGTAAGTCGGTTAAACAAGAAAAACAACTTGAGATTATGGTCGACAACAAATTAGTTAATAAAGCAGCTGACGTAGCTGAAGCATTCAATGAGTTTTTTTGCCAACATACCTATAACTACGACTCGCTCCTTGAATTCGTCCCCGTCTAAAGCTGAAAACCTTTTGCATAGTAGTGTGCCTAAATGTAGTCGCTTATTTAGCTTCGAACATGTAACACCTCGTGATGTAGTTAATATTTTTAACACACTTAAGTCTAAAAACACTGGTGATATCTGGGGTATCTCCACTAAACTTTTAAGCAATATAATAGAAATCGTAGCCCCCTATCTAGCTGTTACTTTTAATAAATGTGTTGATTTGGGCTCTTTTCCTGACCTCATGAAGAGTAGTAAAGTCATACCTTTATTTAAATCAGGTAATAAAAATGACGTTGGCAATTTCAGACCTATTTCTATCTTACCTGCATTTAGCAAAATATGCAAAAAGCAATTGCTAAGACATTTTAATTTAAACAGCCTCCTTCATAATGAACAATATGGCTTTACAAAAGGTCGTTCGACTACAGATGCGGGTGTTGCACTGCTGAAACACATATTTGACGCATGGGAGAACTCGCAAAATGCTATTGGAGTTTTCTGTGATCTCTCCAAAGCCTTTGATTGCGTGGACCATGACACGCTTTTGCGTAAACTGTGTCATTATGGTGTCCAAAATGAAGCTCTCAAAGTAATAAATTCTTATTTACATAATAGGTTCCAATGTGTAGATGTGAATGGTGTAAAATCTTCCGGGTTACCAGTTCAGTTAGGTGTACCTCAAGGCTCAATACTGGGTCCATTCTTATTCTTAGTGTATATTAATGACTTACCATTTTATTTAAAGGGTATCTGTGACGTTGTATTGTTTGCAGATGACACCTCACTTCTTTTTAAAGTAAACAGGAATAGACAAGATTTTGATGACGTAAACAGTGCACTCTCAATGGTCACGGATTGGTTTACGACGAATAACCTAGTTCTCAATGCCAAGAAAACGAAATGTATAAAGTTTGCCTTGCCAAATGTTAGGAATCTAGGTCCCAACATCGTCTTAGATAATGGGGTGCTTGAAACTGTAGACTCGGCAGTTTTTCTTGGTATAACAGTAGATGCCAAACTTCAGTGGGGCCCTCATATATCAAGCCTAGCGGGCAGGCTCAGTTCGGCCGCCTACGCCGTCAGAAAAGTAAGACAATACACTGACGTTGATACAGCTCGATTAGTTTATTTTAGTTATTTTCATAGCGTTATGTCCTACGGTATTCTGCTGTGGGGCAAAGCCGCTGACATTCAAAATATATTCGTTCTTCAAAAACGAGCTGTTCGAGCTATTTACCAGCTTGGGGCCAGAGTTTCTCTGAGAGATTTTTTTAAAGATGTTGGTATTCTCACGGTGGCATCACAATTCATCTTCGCCAACATCTTATATATTAGGCAAAATATACACTTATACACTAAAAATAGTGATATTCACAATATTAACACCAGAAATAAGGACAAATTACGAGCTCCATTTCACCGGCTTCATAAGGTACATAACTCATTTGTTGGGCTTGGTATAATTTTTTATAACATGCTGCCCTCTTCTTTGCTAGATTTGCCTTTTAATGCGTTTAAAACTGAAGTAAAATCCACCCTTTGTTCAAAGGCATACTATTGTATCAATGACTACTTAAACGATAAGAATAGTTGGTCGCTGTGATTAACTCAAGACAATGTTTATGTTCTTTCTCCAGAATTAGCTTTCCTACTGACAGGTTATATGAGTTCATATAATTGATTATTTTTTTTATTCGACTGTATAAGTCAATGTAATTTAATTTAGTTACATTTTAATTTATTAGTGACATAATCTACTCATTACAATGTGTGTTTTATGAGTTGTATTGCAATAAGTGGTTAGCTAGCGTCCTCGACTATTGATTATACTATTCTTGCCTGAGCAACCGGCAGCAAGCTCGTCATGCTCCCTTAGATGTCACTGCCTGCGGTAGCGTCGGGGGTCGGGTTGCCTCCTTCCCTCCAATATGGCGAGGGGGGTGATGGCTGATCTTTGCGTTATGCTCGTGAACGGGTGCTGCTTGTGGTGACTGGTCGTCTTGCTGATCATGGTTTTAGCGGCGTTCCCCTTATTCCTAAGGCCTCTAATTTGTACAAAAGCGTCGAAACGGAGACTGTATCAAAAGCTTTCGCCAGATCAAGGAAGATCCCCAAGGTCTGGTTTCCTTTACCAAGTTCTTCTGAGACATAATCTGTTAGACTGTGCACGGCATCGGCTGTGGATAATTTGGCTCTAAAACCAAATTGCGCAGATGATAAGAGGTCATTTTTTTCTAGATAGTTAACTAGTCTACTGTTTATAATTTTCTCCAGTATTTTAGATATTGAGGGGAGTAGTGATATTGGCCGATAATTGTTCACTAGGTCTTTGTTTCCGGATTTGAAGATAGGGATTACAATTGCTTTTTTTAAACATTTAGGGAAAATGCCTTCAGAAAAACACATACGAAAAATATGTGTTAAGGGAGGTACAAGGATATGCTTAAAGAGTTTAAGGATCTTATTGCTAATGTTATCCCATCCAACAGCACAGTCATCTTTTAGTCTACAGATTATTTGGGTAATTTCGTCTTCGTCGGTGTCTAGCAGGGCAAAAGATTTTAGGGTACATCTATTTTCACACTTTTGGGAAGAAGGTTGAACACAGTCAGGTTTTGGAATCTGCTCAGCAAGAGTTTTCCCAACATTTATGAAAAAATTATTCACTTCGTTGGCTGACAGGATAGGTGAAGGATTAGAAAGCAGTAAACTTGAATTTGATTCGCGCTGTTTTGACATACAGGTGACGTTTTTGATATGTTTCCAAAGTTGCTTGCTATTGTTTCCCGCTCTATTTAATTTATTTTTATCGTAATTTTTCTTTAAGTCCTTTAGGAGTTTGTTACAAAAATTCCTGTATCTGGTATAGGTGACTTTAGTGACAAGATTGTCTGGGTTCCTCCTATATCTTTGATGAAGTTTATCTCTCTGTCTTATGCACCGAATTAGGCCAGGAGTAATCCAAGGTTTAATATTATAATGTTTCTTGTTTACTGTAATAACGGTCGTGTTGCGTAATATAGCTGATTGAACATGTTTTATTAAGTACGATAAAGCAAAATTAGCGTCAGGTGTATTGAAAACTGGGCTAAAATCAATGTTGCATAAATCATATTCAAGTTTGTTTGTGTTTAGTTGCGTTTTGGTCTGCGGGCGATTTTGCTTAGGCAGCGTTAAGTTAAGGGTCAGTAAAACTGCGTGATGGTCGGTAATTGTAGAGTTAGTAACAAGTGTAATAAACGAAAAATTGGATTTGATTATCATATGATCGAGGCAGGAACCGCTTTGATGAGTAGGCAGTGTATGTGCGGACAGAAAACCGTGGAATTAGCAGATATTAAGATAGTCTTGAATCCCTGCATTGCAGTTATCAGAGTTAATGTTTATATTTATATCACCAGTTAGAATAACATTCTTAAAAGTGGCTACTGCTTGAAAGATTTGGTTTAAGGAAGCATGAAAAGCATCCAAGTTTCTAGCAGAAGGAGATCTATATATAGCAATTATTGCTGCGGTTGTACCAATTTTGATAATCAAGCAATTACTCTTACAGTCGTGTAGATTGGGTTCCTCGACTGTGACCATTAAAGAATCTTTTGAATAGACCACTACACCATCATTTTGATTGTTATTGATTCTGGTAAAAGATACGTTGTACCCTGGTATTACTGGAAGGTTATCCTGGCGATTAGATAACCAGCACTCGGTTAGTATTATTATATCACAATTAAAGTTAAGTCTATGAAGAAAAATGTTAAAGCTATCCATGTTCTTATAAATACTACGAATGTTTTGTGTTAATATGGTTAGTGACTTTTGATACATGGAAAGATATTGTCTGCAGTCCTCAACCTTACATGACTTTGAAACAGTTTGAAAACTATTATCTATGTTCGTAATTAAGGTACTATCCATAGTATATTAAAAATTAAATAAAATAAAAAAATAAAGTCTAAAAAAAAAACAGGTATGTGGCGCTCTTAGGCGCCTTCGTAGTCGATTGAGTTGATGTACCTGTTTTCGGCAGACTTTTTAGCTGGACAATCCAGATCTCCCGTTTTGTGGCTCGCTGGTTTTTTGAAGCGCAGACATGTTGCACATTTTGGCGCTTCTGCTTTCTTTGTGCAGTCTTGAATGGTGTGCCCTTCTTCACCGCAATGACCACACGTAGGGGCAGTGGCTTTGCAGAACTTGGCCGCGTGGCCGTACTGCTGGCACTTGTAACATCTGGTTACCAGAGTGAAGTCACGTACTGGACAGGACGTCCAATTTATAAATAGTCGTTCCTGGGTGATCATGACCTTCCGAATGACGGCTGGAACTTCAATTATATAATTGCAGTTTTCAGTATCTTTCCTCCCAGATTTGTGGCTTAGTTTGATTGAGGTCATGAAAGTATCTCGAGACATAGTAGGCAGTTTGTCAGCTAAATTTTGTTCATATAGACATTTAAAGACCTCATTTTCAGTCATAGATGCGGGCACTCCAATTACTACAATGCGAGGTTTGCGCTTTCGGGGTTCGTCGATGGTAAGCTCTGACGAAGCAGTTTGGACTGTTTGCTTGAGCTTGTCCAGGTCATCTTTAGTCTCCGTGCTGATTATGAGACCTTCTTTTCCGATTTTGCGCACGCTTCGTACTTTCAGCTTCATTTCGCCTGGGCATATGATGTTTTGGACCATGTTCCTGGTTTCGTCACTGGTCTTTGAGTTGTCACATGGGAAAATTGCCACGGAGCTAAGTTGGTTGGGGCGGACAAAATTGTTGGATCCCTTCTTTACCATATCGGCAAAAGATGTATCACACTTCCCTGCTCCTTGCTTCGTACAGGACTCCTGAATGGTGCGGTTCATCTCTGTAAGACAGTCCGCTAGGTCTCGAGCTTCAGTCATGGTTTTAAGGGCGTTATGTGTTTGTATGGCACTTGATTTCAACGACTGGTATCGCACGGCCATTTGAGAAACTCCGTGTCCAACTTTTCGGCAAAGATTGCTGATTCTTAACTTCTGGTCCGAATTGAGTTTTCCTTCATTAGCAGTGGCACAGACCTCATTCAAGCATTGTTCAATGGACCCCAACCAGTTCTGAATTTCCGGAGTAGGGATAGGTTCAGCTGGGTCCACAGCCACTTCTTGGTTCTGCTTGGGTTGTTGAGGTGATCTTGGTGTTGGTGTCGATGGGGGACTGCGCGGAGTCAACCCGCTCCGAGGAAAGGGGCTGCCGTCCATATTTCAGATTATAAAAATTGTATATTATTATAATCTAGTCAGATCATCCTTAACATTACTTGATTTATAAAACACGCTAGTACACTATAAAACTGGGTCAGTATTTATGCCTCACTGATGTGAGATGATGAGATGTTACTGGGCCTCACGCAGCAACAACATCGGATGCCGTTATAATGAAAGGTCTTATTAACGAAAGAGAAGACAATCCATTCCATTACTTTTTTGAAGCAAACGATGTTTTTATCTGCGACCGCGGCTTTAGAGACGTTATTGGTGACATGGAATCGTGTGGTTATGTGGCACGTATGCCAATTAGCAAACGGCGTGGCGAAGACCAGTTAACCACGTTAGAAGCCAATAAAAATAGGGAAGTGACGATATGCCGCTGGGTCGTCGAGGTCGTAAACGGACGTTTTAAGCGCGATTTTCGCCTATTCAGGCAAGAATTTTTTAATCGTGCTATGAGCCACATGATGGATGATTTCCGGGTGGCTGCTGCGCTTATTAACGCTTTTCATATTTTAATCGAAGATAACGCGCATGCGGAAGAATATTTAAGAATCATTAGAGAGAGATTGCATGTACCAAATCAATTGGGAGCATATGTTACAAATAGAAATATAAATAGAAGGCGGGCAAGTTTTCGAAATATTGAAGCCGACGCCATAGGAGCAGATGAATTTCCTGTTCTGACTCAAGAAGACTTGACATTGTTTGCACTTGGTTCATATCACATAAAACTTGCGCGTAGCTACTATAGCGAACACGTACGCAATGGCGTGTATCAGATTGAAGTAGCAAGAGATGGAGCATTTAGTGAAATAGTTGATTTTGGCATTGAACCTGAAAACGCTATGTTGCTACGCGCAAGAATACAATCCCGACACGCACGTGCAAGACAATACAACACGTATGTAATGATCCATAATCGAGAAACCATTTCGAACTACTACTGTTCTTGTCTTTCTGGAATGCGAACTGTGGGTTGCTGTGCCCACGTCATGGTAATTATTTGGTATTTTGGATGGGCGAGACACCAACCCACAATTCTACTTCCAGCTGCGAATCTGGACAATGTTATTGTGGATGAAGACATATGAGATGTATTCTTTTAAGGACAGACTCCACACTGTGAGACAGGAATAAATAAAACTTGTGTGAAATATTTTTGTGTTTACATTCTTCCCAGTATTACAAATATTTTAAAATAAATATAAGCATTGTAAAGATAGCTATAAGTCCTTTCATTTGATTTGATACCCCACATGATAGGGTTTGATTTTTTTGACGTAGCGAGGTACCTACCGCGACCGCCATATTGTTTATATTTTGGCTCATATAGCTTATATCAACCAGAATAACGTATGAATTACAACGAAATGTCATACACCTAAATCAGTCGAGTAGTTTAAAAGATATAGTGAAATAATGAAGCGTAAAAAGGTTTTTAAATTGCAAGTTTTCATGGGGTCATAACTTTTTACTGAGTAAATATTTTTGGTTGCGGTCTTCTTATAATGATTCAGAACGCAGTGTTCCATCATATGTCATAGTTCTTATTGATGGTGGAAATTTGGACCAAGCTCCATATATTTTTGCTCATTCTTCTTTGCGTTGGAAATATCAATTAAAACCAACAAGTGTGAATAAAGCTGCTTTTAAATCATACTCATACAGATAAAAGAAAATAATCAAATTAACACAGAAATCACAAAATAACCACTTGATACAAAATTCCAGCAATAAATCCAAAGCAGCATGGCACATAATAAATAATACCAAATCAATTCCAGAGCCAATACAACAAATACAAATCTCTGGTAACATTATTAAATACCCAAAAGAAATAGCAACGGCATTTAACGATTTCTTTATTGACCAAATTTCCAGTAGATCCACTTCAGCATTACATAAAATAAATCCCTTAACTCATAGCAACAATTCCCTTTTCATGTCACCAGTTATACCACAAGACATAATACGAATAATAAAACCCCTTCGCAACACAAGCAGCACAGGATACGATGAAATCAGAACCAACGTAATACAATCAGTATGTAGCGTTATAGCAAAACCACTCTGCCACGTTACTAACTTATGTCTTAGCACTGGTATTTTTCCAAAAGGCCTCAAAACCACTATCATAAAGCCACTCCATAATAAGGATTGTAAAGAACAAATGCAAAATTATAGACCCAATGCCTTGATACCAGTTTTCTCGAAGGTGATAGAAAAGGTGATTTATGAAATATTTAACTCATATTTGACCAAATTTAATATATTATGTGACGAACAAATCGGATTCCGTAAGAATAGAAGCATCAATATGGCAATATATAATCTTATCAATCATATGATTACTAGTGTTGACAGTAAAACACCAATATGTGCCCTGTTTACTGACATGACAAAAGCGTTTGACTATGTAGATCATAAGACTCTAATTGGAAAACTAAACGCTTACGGTATAAGAGGAAATGCTTTGGAACTGTTAAAATCTTACTTAAGTGACCGCAATCAATATACAGAAATAACTAGAGTCAATTTAAATACGAAACGTGAAATAAAATACCAATCAAACTGTAGGAAACTTTACTATGGGGTGCCACAGGGCAGTGTGCTTGGGCCACTATTATTTCTTATATACATTAATGACCTGCCACGACAAATAAAACATCCAATGATACTCTTCGCTGATGACAGTACAGCATTAATTAAATGTTCCAATAATCTAACTTATGAAGAAGATGTAAATAACACCCTTAAAAAAATAATTGATTGGCTTGACAGAAATAACTTGGTTATTAATATACAAAAAACCAAGTTATTGCATTTCTACCAAAGGCTAAAACCCAACCATTTAAAGGTTTCATACAACGGGAAAAATTTAGAAGAGGTAAAAGTAACAAGGTTTCTTAGCATTCCAGTTGACAGCCAACTAACGTGGAAAATGCAGACAGACGACATATGTACGCGGCTAAGTAAATCTGCTTATGCTCTTTTCATCTTGGCAAAGAAAGTTAATTTACAAACAGTGCTTATAGCATACCATGGCATTGTCTCCTCAGTATTGAGATTTGGCATCATATTTTGGGGCAACTATGCTGAAAGAGAAACTATATTTAGAACTCAAAAGAGATGTATACGTAGTATGGTCGGCCTATAAACTACTGGTAGCTGTGAGCCTGTCTTCAAAACATTAAAAATCTTGACTTTCCCATGCCTGTATATATTTGAAGTAGCAGTGTTTGTCAAATGTAACTTAAACTTGTTTCCTGCGATAGTAGATACTAGAAAACAAACCACTCAACTTAGATCCCAATACAAAACCATGTTGTGTGCAAGTAAATACAAAAAAGCACTAGCAAGGAGAAGTATTTTAGGTATGGGTCCGATTATATTTAATAAAATTCCTGATAGCATTAAAAGTGAAAATTTGCACAACTTTAAAAGGAAATTAAAGACTTTTTTAATTGAAAAATGTTATTATTCAATAACCGAATATTTTAATGGCATGCAGTTATAAAATTTCTGACAATTCTTAGGTAACAATTATTGATCCTTAGTGACATTTAATTTTAATTTATAACATTCAATATCTTTAAAATTCTTTAAATAAGTAAGTGCTGACAATTTTCATTTTATTACAATAACTGTTGACATTTTTTATTTTTTCATTATTTATTTTCCTCACTACAAATAATTTATTTAATTATCTAATTGACATTGTTCAGTGTGAGTGAACATTCTTAACGCGATAGATGATCTAATTTATTTACTTGTTTATTTGTGGTTCATATATCTATAATAATATTAATTTCTTGTTGCATGGAATTACTACTTTTGTACGCCCTAGAGGCAAAACATAGCGCCCTCAATGTATTACCAAATAAGAACTTATAATGTACCTATGTTTTACAATTAATAAATGAATCTGAATCTGGAACGTCTTGCCCGTGTCGATAAGACGTTCTCAATCTCTGTTCATTTTTAAAATTATGGTAAAAACAATATCTCTCTCCTTAAACATATTTTTTATTTTCTTTGTTCTTTGCACCTGCTTTGGTCCATAACACCAGTTTTCTGATTAATATTGTATATATTATATAGATAATTTTAATATGTTTTATGAACGAGGGGGAGGTCCAAAAGTTCGTGGAATGGAGGTGATGGAGTGGGGATAGGGGGCTCGCTTAGTGTCATACTAATTGGGTACTCATCATTAGTATATAAATTGAGTTTCAGCCTTATTGCGTCATGCCCATCAGTCTACTCAATGTCTTCGGCAAAGTCTATGAGAGGCTTATTTTAAAGCGTCTCAGAGATTTTGCTGAAACAAAGTGCCTCATCCCCGACCAGCAGTTCGGTTTTACATCCCAACACTCTTACGTACAACAGGTCCACCGCATCTTAGAACACATAAGCTATGGCTTTCAACGTGGTCTTACGACCGGTGCTGCTCTTCGACATAGCGAAAGCGTTCGACAAAGTCTGGCACAACGGTGCCCGATCGTCTCGTGCTCATCTTGCGAGACTTCTTGTCAAACCGCACCTTCCGCTATCGCATCGAAGGAGCGCTATCCTCCCCTCATCCTATCCGTGCAGGCGTCCCTAAGGGCTCTGTGGCCCCTCTCATTTTCACTCTCTTTACCAGCGACATCCCCAAAAGTAGAAAGGCGCAGTTGGCTCTGTTCGCAGACGACACGGCCATCTACTACACCGGTTTAGTCCATGACCAGATATCTCGCACTCTCCAGACCGAAGTCAACAAGCTTGGCGCATGGTTTAGAAAGTGGAGAATCAGGGTTAATCCCGACAAAAGTCAGGCGGTTCTTTTCACCAAACCGCGAATACACCTCATCCCACCCCGACCGCTCACCATGTTCGGCAAGCCTATCCCTTGGGAGAAGCGAGCCAAATACCTAGGCGTGACCCTTGACCGCTATCTCTCCTTCTCAGAGCACATTAAGCAGGTGCGTTCGCGTGCCGCTTTCGCTCTCGGTAGACTACACTCCGTCTTAAATGCACGCAGCAAATTGTCCCTTAAGGGCAAATTGCGTATTTACACAGCGTGCATCCGTCCCATTATGACATATGCCTGTGCAGTCTTCGCACCAGCTAGGCCCCACCACATCCACAGGATGCAGTGCCTCCAAAACCGTTTCCTCCGAAAGGCAACGGGATCCCCTGGTTCGTCCGAAACGAGGTCCTCCATCTCGACCTTAAAATCCCCACCATCAAGGAGTTCATGAAGCGCATAACGAAGCGATTCTTTGACTCTGCCGCCACCCACCGCAACCCTCTGGTTGTGAAGGCCGCCAGTTATAGGCCCTCCTCCATTAGCTCTATTCGCCGTCCAAGGCATACGCTCACCGACCCCGATGACCCCAGTACCCTCCTCCAGGAGAGCAGTAGGGCCACGAGTACAGTGCACAAAACACACCGACCTACGTTCCGACCTCGCCGCCGAGATCCCTCGCGTAAACCCCGACGTAATTATCCCCGCCCGACCCTTGCTCGACGAAGTGCCAGCCCGCGCCGCAGCTTAGCCCGTAGCTTTAAATTCCCCGCTTAATAATAATTATGATCAGATCCAGCCTGTCCCACCTTGCTGTCCTCCCCCCAGCGACGCCCTAAGCCGCGGTCCGTACCCCACTGGGGGTGCCCTTAGCGTGCAGTCGCTTAGTAATGTAAGAAATTCGCCCCTGGCTGGAGGCTTTGAGTACGCTTAAGGCAGCCACAGGATAGTCCGGTTGAATAGTCACTACCTGACAAGGTCAACTACGAGATGCCACATACAAAAAACAAAAATAATTGCCGCATCATTGCATGCTCACCTCCCGCCGTGAACCGACGTGCTGCCGCTCCCGCTCGCTGCACTCGCTCACTGCTCCCGCCGAAATCGGATTGCTGTTGCTCTGCCATAACCTCCAGTGGTCGCCGACTACTACCGATCCACGGTTAATTAATTATAATAATTGGCCGTACTTGATCATAAAAAGTGCCTTTTTCAAGGCAAAATATTTCTTTAACGGTGGTCCTCGGTGGATACCTTACGGTGCCAACGAAGCCGAGTGGGATGTTGTCCCAATACACCCGCCGAACCCCTTCAGGGCTAGGCAGTCAATTGGACGGGTCCCAGAGCTAACCGGCCTTGGGGGATCTCCTAGAAAGAAAGAAAGAAATCATTTATTTGCTGATAATGTAGGTATACATATAAGTCGGCTGGGTTCTAGTCGGCTGGGTTCTAGTCGGCTTTGGTGTACTACTTTCCTTTCACAGCTACTCACCTAGTGTCTCTAGGGTGTGTCTACACCCTTCGCGCTAGACTGGTTCAGGGCCCCTTTGCACATTAAGACTGGCAAGGGGTTACAAGCTTACGGCTCACAATTAGGTACACACCTCCTTGTCTGCACCCAACAGGCCGGGCGACTCATCCCCGGGGAGTTAGGTTTAGGGCCGTTAGGCTATTAGTAGGAGGAAAAAAATTCCAAAATTTCGCCCTAATAAACCCCCCTTTCCCCCGTCGTGGAGGACGCCCTTATAGTGGCGTTCTTTAAAGAGGTCCTCTTCAAGGACCCGGATTTCATCGCCAAGTATGGCGCCAAAGACGCGGCTCTCCAGCAGCCGTCCTCTACAGACTCCATCGCTGACTTCAGCGATGCCCTGGCCCCCGCGACCGCAACCATTCTAAGTCTCTCAGTGTCCATGGACACTTCGCGTGAAAAGTCATTACAACTTTTTTTGTTTTACTGCTGTAGGTACTTCAAAACTTCAATGACAGAGAATACGTCTGTCGTCCATGCTGGTTAAGGAGTCAAAGGGCTTAGGGTCAGGGTGCTATGCAAGATCCTTTGCCAGGACCTTCAACACCACGGGAACATGCAGTTGGAAGAACAGATCAGGTTGAAGTACCACAACAACTACAGCAACTGATTTACTTCAGTCATTAAATCTGTCAGAATTATGTCGTGCTATGTATTTTTGTTTATATGTGTATATGCATGTATTTTTTATGGCTGCCGTATGGTATCTCGACGCCGAATACCTGAGAGAGTAAAAGCCGATTTTTTTATTAACGCAAACTATTATGTGCCACCAAGTGCTAGAGTCTGTGACGAACATATTCAATCTAATAACTGGCAGGAGTTATTTGAAGCCCCAAACAGGTCGCATGATTTTTCGAGTGCTCATATAATGGACAGCATATCCATTCAAAAAAATATGATAACAAATACAACACACATGGATTTTGAACATGTTGAAAATATGCCACCAGATGAATTGCATTACTGGACCGGCTGGACTCACGCAGAATTCAACGTAATTCTAGCAGAAACACCATCTTTGAGTAGAAGGAGTACCCAGCCAAAGTAAATATTAGGGTTGTACCTATCAAAACTTAGAAGCGGAGAATCAGACGACAGGCTAGCGACACTGTATGGCATAAGCCGAAGACACTTTGAGAGGCTCGTACATTTGGGGCAAGAGTGTCTGTTAGGAGATTTTGTGCCACAACATTTGGGTTTTGACCATTTAACCAGACAACAAGCAGTAAATAGGAATCTAATAATACCTGCTGCACTGTTCGGCAACTCAAATGCACCCGAAAACGAAATGCCTGCTATCACCATAATTGATGGTACTTACCAAAACATCCAAAAAAGCGCGAATTTTTTATTTCAGAGGGATACATATAGCCCTCATAAATACAGGAAGGGTGAAGGTGAAGGGTGGGCGTTTTGGGGGACTGTCTTATGTAATTTTGACGTTCGAAAAGTGCTGATTCTCAGCCTAGTTTGAATAAATGACGTTTGATTTTGATTTTTTTTTTTTTTTGATTTTAGGAATTTAATAAAATTTGGTAATAATGCACAAGTTGTGCTTTGTTACATTTAGTTTGATTAATACTAGTTATTGTGCTTTGTTCGTCATTCATTTATTTATTTTAACAACAATAGTGTCACTGTTGTTTGTTACACCATCGGTCATTAATTTATTAATAAAAAAAAAAATGGTCACTGTTGTGTGAGAGTCAAAATGGCGGGTGTACCATAGCGAATTAAATTATACCAATTACCAAACAAATGTACCTAAAACGTACTATTTAGTACCTAGCTCTAAAAAATGTGTACCTCTTTCAGAACGAAATTATTTCGAAATTAAGGTACACCCGCCATATTGACATCAAGATGGCGGGTGTTCTATAATATTTTATTATTTAACCATTACTCATAAAATATAATTATACCAAAAAATTGTACCTAAAAATACCTTAAGTAAAAAAAAACACTCACTTGATCTGTTGGATAGTTCCTGAGAAATAAAACAACAGTGTCTTGTGTATAAGGAAACACGATAATTATCATGATATATTGATATAGTTATTTATACATCTATGTTTTACGGATATTTATTAATTACGAATTAAATGCATACGAATAATTATTATATTAATAAGTTACTACCAACCGTCCGCAACTAGCTTCGTAAATGCAAATTCATGATAAAGTATGTTGCGGGTAGTTGATAAACAATTTGCAATTTGCCCTCTGTTTCCTGATTCATCATACGAGCTTCATAGTTTACAATACGCAGATAACTTTATTTTCATTAACATAATTTTCATTGCGATCATATAGAATTAACACTATGAAACGCGGAAAAAAAAATGTTGTTGATTTAAACGAACAGAAAAAAGTGTTTTGTAAATACAAACATCATTTCCCATTGATTCATGATTTACCTTCACCGTGTAGTGAAATATTTTCAAAAATGTCCAGTGAACTTCAACGACAAATATCACCTAAAGCACTTTATTTATCGATTAAAAGAAATTTTGAATACTTTTTTCTCGTGGAGGATGAAAACAGTGAAGATAAAAATTATGTAGGTTCAGAGAATAAAACGGAAGACGAAGATATATTAATTACGAAAGATGTTGATGCAGAAAAAGAGATTGAAGAAGAAAATAACGAAGAAAATTTTTACGTCGTGGATAAAACTACATGTACTGAAGAAGGTAAATCTTTTAATTTTTCACTTGATTTATATCAATGGAGGAGAATTCGGCCAATCTCAAAATGCTCTGTTCGTATGAGAGCCAATAATCCAGTTAAACAAAAAAAAGTGGATATAACCTAAATATGAGTGGGCAGACTTGTTAAGGGAAAAAATTTGGGAAAAAACCAAATCTCCTTGCAGTTGGTGCTTTAAACCCTATTATGTTAAATGCAATGAAAGAGTGACTTTTCTCGGTGCATGTAAAGAATGCAATGCTAAAATAAAAATAGTGATTACATATCCTACAGAAAATATTGCTTCTTGCAACAGTTTAATTACAGATTTTGATAAAAATGTTAAACATAATATAAGAAAAAAAATCAAATTGTCACCCATAAAGCGCAAAGAATTGATGGAAGAAATGAAACATGAGTCTCCTATAACAGTTCATAAACAATTAATTAGTTACGCAATGGAAGTTGGGGATCCACAGCCACCCCATCTACCTTCACATGGAACTTTACGACAGATAAAACATGAAAGTAATCTTAGTGAGTATTACCATAAAGATCCAATTTTGGCTTTATTGTACATGGCTCAAAACGTAAAACCCTATAACGATTATATTAAACACATAACAATTCATCCACATTTTTATATTTACTATTGGTCTACGTTACAAGAAATATACTACAATCAATATCATAAAAACCACAGAGTTATACTGAGCATCGACGCAACTGGTAGCATTTTTAAGGAAACTGATTTAATTGTGAAAAATTACTCTTTGCAAGTGTTCCGGTTGCTCAAATGATTTCTAGTTCTCAGACGATGGATACTATATTAAACTGGTTAAAAACTTGGAGAAATCAGAAATCAATTCCTAACGAAGTGATTTTGGACCAATCTTCAGCGCTAATAGGAGCCACGATTAAAGCTTTTACTGAGCATAAGTGTACTAATGATTATCTTTTAGAATCGTTCAGGAAACTTGACGCTGATGAGACATCACCCGACGCCTTATATGTTCGCATCGACACAAGCCACTTTGTAAAAACGATATACAACCTTAACTGTTTTCTGAATGTGGACCAAAGAACTAAAGCGTTTTTTTGTAAATGTATTTTGTATCTTAAAAATCTAAATGACTACGGAACTGCAAAACAAACAATTTTAGATATAATAACCGTAGCTCTCAATAAATACGATAGTATTGGATCTCCATGCGATGAAGTTAAAGGAAGGTTAAAAATATTCGGCAAAACCATGAATCTTCCAGATTATAAAGACTTGGAACATTATAGTTTGCCAGAACAACTTATATTGAAAGAAATTAAAGAAGAGGAACTTACATTTCCCAGATGGTATCAGGACAAATTAGATCCCGAAAATTTGTTAGTTACATTAACAGATGATGACAGTGACTCCTTATCACACGAAAACTTATTTTACATGCCTACTTTTATACTCGTACCAACACTAACCCGGTTAGTACAGCAACTACCGTTGTGGTCAAATGTGATGATTCCAATATATAATTCAGAAAACCAAACTGCGTCTTCATCCAACGTGGAAAGTTATTTTAAAACGCTCAAGAGATACTTATGTCATATTGACGTGAAATCCAATAGATTGAGATTGGACCAATTTATCGTCAAACATGCAGATTTTATAGATGGGGAATTAAAAGAAGCTATAGGTAAAGTAGAAACTACAGAGAAGGGTGACTTGAAAAGAAGAAAAAATACGAAAGCAAAGGTAAATAAAACAGAAGATGATTTCCCAACAGACTCATTTTTTTCTAAAACTCCATCGTTTTCTGAAAATTGGAAGGGCAAAGGTGACGCTCGAAAGGCCACGAAGAAAAAAAGAGTGAAAATGCATAAACCTGTGCCACTATTGTTAAATGGAACAAGACTACGAACTGTCATGAAGGATTTACACGTATCGAATACTTGCGCATTCGACTCGGTTGCACAACTAATTGCAGTAAGGTGTGTTGAAGGGTTTTATTTAAATACTCATGTACTCAATCATCAAAATGAATTTTGTCAGTTCATAAAAAAAATGATTAATGTCAAAACTACCAGAACAGATTTATACAAGTACCGTGCTCACCTTCTTCAGCCATATTTAAAAAAAAACTGATATTAATCATAAAGTTTTCATCTCTTGCGAATGCAATATAGCTTATATTTTTGAGAATATTTTGATCGACGCAATTTACAGTGCCTCTGTACAAGAATCATGTACGAATACTGAATGTGGCATTAACAAAGTACAAAGAAAAATTGCTTTTTTGCCACTTAATTTTAACATGCCAAATATATCAATGCTCAATCAATCGGCTGAGTCTATGTTATGTGAAGAAAATAATATTGTACAATGTAGACGTAATGACTGCAACGGCATACGAACATTAAAACACGAACTAAGTAATACAATAGCTTTTGAGCTGAATCAAACAGATGTAATTTGTCTTAAAGACATACCTATGGAAATAACATTCAATAATACAAAATACGAAGTTCTTGGATTAATTGAGTTTTTACCGTCCGGCGGCGATGTTACAGACATAAACAATGTTGGTCACTATCGGGCTCATTGTCGTCGTAATGCTGAATGGAAATGTTTTGATGATTTTAATAATTTTATAACCAAAACTCCGAATTCACTTATCGCTAATTGCATTATGTATGGACGAAAATAAAGAGGTACTTAATAACTTTGACGCGTTATTAAATTCATGATTTATAATTTAATAACTATCCCTAAAATATATATAAATATGTACCTAGATCAATAATATTCATAATAATAATAAACATAAGTAAACGAGACACGGTTGTTTTATTTCTCAGGAACTATCCCACTGATCAAGTCTGTGGTTCTATTTACTTAAGGTACTTTTAGGTACAATTTTTTAGTGTAATTACATTTTATGAGTAATGGTTAAATAATAAAATATTATAGAACACCCGCCATCTTGATGTCAATATGGCGGGTGTACCTTAATTTCGAAATAATTTCGTTCTGAAAGAGGTACAGATTTTTTAGAGCTAGGTACTAAATAGTACGTTTTAGGTACATTTGTTTGGTAATTGGTATAATTTAATTCGCTATGGCACACCCGCCATTTTGACTCTCACCACTGTTGTTTGTTACAGCATCGTACGTTAGGATAGTGTTTACAGGTTAAATCTGACTGGCGACTTAACAGTACGTCCAGTGCTGGTTTTCTTGTATAATATAGACTTCTCATTATTCTTATCTGGAGGTACTATGCTATGGTCTGGATTTGTGCAAACATTGCTAGTTTCTGAATGCTCATTAAGTACATACATGCAAGTAAGTACATACAAGTAAGTACGTGCAGGCTTTAACCTGTCTATTGATATACTACTTTTCCTGTTTGGTAGCTGAATTACGTAAACTTTGGGTGTTCTTTCTATAACGCGATAGAAAAAAATTATATAACTACATACCTTTGTATGTAGGCGTTAATGGTGGGCGTATCGCGTCATTGCGAACAAATACATATTCACAATTTTTTAAGTCGTTATGCACAAACAGTGCGGGTGAGTCTCGCGAAATAAGGGGTTCAGGTTTGAGTTTACTAATGGTATTTTTAATGTTTTCTAAAAGCGTATGGTTGTCGCACTGTTGCATGCCAGAGATATTGTAGAAATCTCCTGGTAAGCGAAGCGTTTGTCCGTATACGTATTCTGCGGGACTCGTGCCATTGTCGCTTCTTCCTACTGCGTGTAGTCCTAATAATACTGTAGGCAGTTCATTACACCAGTAATGGTTGTTTTCTAGTCGTGCCATTAATGCTGATTTCAATAGTCTATGCCAACGTTCTACAATACCATTACTCTGTGGGTGGTATGGTGACTACACACTAACGCAGCACTGCGTACTAACGCAGTTTCTTAATACCCATTAGTTTCATTAATTGTTTAAATAACACACTCTCGAATTGACGACCTTGGTCGCTTTGTAAGTCTTTCGGGACAGCCAAATCTGCTAATCCATGTGTCGTAGAATACCTTAGCTACTACTTCTGCTGTGATTTCTTTGACTGGTATCGTCACAGGCCAGCCTGTACACCGTTCAGCGTGTACATCGTTCGTCAATTATAGTTATTAAGTACCTATTTCCATCATGTGATAATTTTAGAGGTCCGACTATGTCGAATGTTACATGTTCAAAACGTTTACTTTCTGAATATTGCTGTAAATCTGAAACAGTATGCCTGATGATTTTGCATTTTTGGCAAGATATGCAACACTTTGCAAAAATAAAATAAAAAAATCGCACACCCCTTGTAATTTGGTTTATTACTGATTGTTTTCTAAAATCTAAAGATATTGAGTAAAAATCATTAGACAAAATTAAAGCATACAAGCTTAGCTTTACAAAAACATAAAATTAAAATCATTGACCTTCACGTACAAAAACCGACCGTACACCGAATTCCCCAAATTCACGCGTTTGCGTTGTCACTACTTGCACCCTTAGCCACAGGTATAAAAAGGTCGGTTTATTGAAATTTTTAATTCACACCGACCTACGTTCCGACCTCGCCGCCGAGGTCCCTCGCGTAAACCCCGACGTAATTGACCCCCGACCCTTGCTCGACGAAGTGCCAGCCCACGCCGCAGCTGAGCCTGTAGCTTTAAATTCCCCGAATAATAATAATAATATTAACCAGATCCAGCCTGTCCCACCTTGCTGTCCTCCCCCCAGCGACGCCCTAAGCCGAGGTCCGTACCCCACAGGGGGTGCCCTTAGCGTGCAGTTGCTTAGTATTATAAGAAATTCACCCCTGGCTGGAGGCTTTGAGTTCGCTTAAGGCAGCCACAGGAAAGTCCAGTTAAGTAGTCACGACCTCTCAAGGTCAACTACGAGATGCCATACACAAAAAAAAAAAAATTTAATCAGTTGCATACCGAAGGTCAACGTGATAAAATCTCTACTGGAAGCATACGGATTTACTGGAGAAATATGGATACCACGCCCGCAGAAGCCGCTCAAGTTAATGCCTTGCTCGAAGCAGGCCATAACCAAAGTGAAGTTGCTCGACGGCTAAATTTGAGCCGCTACTCTGTTCGTCGTGTATACCAGAGGTTCCAAGAGACCGGTGGCTACATTCGGCGACCAGGATCTGGCCGGCGACGCACAACATCAGAGCGTGATGACCGCTTTCTTGTGACAAGCTCTTTGAGAAATAAGCAACTTAACGCGGTTCAACTGGGACAACAGCTTCGAGAAGTTCGCAATGTCAGTATAAGTCGGTGGACAGTTCGAAGAAGACTAGGTGAAGCAGGAATGACTTCACATCGCCCAGCAAATGGTCCCAAATTGACCACAGCTCACCGACAAGCCCGGCTACAATTTGCTAGGGAACATTTAAATTGGACGTATGACCAATGGCGGGCTGTTATATTCTCTGATGAGCGCAGAATGACTTTACATGGTCATGATGGACGGTCTAGGGTCTACAGAAGGTCATCAGAGCGATTTTCACAATGCTGCATAAGCGAACGTGTGGCTTTTGGAGGTGGATCGTGTATTTTTTGGGGTGGAATAATGTTAAACACTAAAACTGACATTGTATTCATCACTACGGCGAATACCGGCCCGAGATCGAGAAGTTTGACGGCTGCACGATACGTCGAAGAAGTGCTCGAAGAACATGTGAGGCCGCTTGCGTGGCTTATGGGAGAAGATTTTCTCTTAATGCACGACAACGCCAGACCGCATGTCGCTAGAACAGTTTGCGACTACATGGAAGACGTTGGAATCACCGCGATGGAGTGGCCAGCTAGTAGTCCTGATCTCAATCCTATTGAGCATGTCTGGGATGAGCTAAAAAGAAGAGTTCGAACAAGAAGCCCTGCTCCTACGCGCCTCCAAGAGCTTCAACTTGCCATTGAAGAGGAGTGGAACGCCATACCCCAAGATTTCATGGTGAAATTAATACGGTCCATGAAAAATCGATTAAGAGCTGTAATCAAGGCTAGGGGAGGGAATACACCTTATTAAAAAACAATTTGATCAAGCATTTTGAGTTTTATTTTTATTCTTTCTTAAGCGAAATTGGGTAATTTTATCTGTATGTTGGGTTTTGTGCCCTAAAACCCCCTATGGGTATTTTTTTACACTGTATTTGATATCATTAGAAAGGTACTGAAGTAAACATTCCAATAGTGTAAGTTTTATTTTAATATGTATTCACATTCATGAAAAAAACTGCTTTAACAACAAAAAGTCAACGTGTGCGATTTTATTGCTCTCAAGTGTATTTCTTTATACATAAATTATCGTTTGATACTTTCAATAGCTGTGTGAGCTCGGTGTCATTCACCTGAATTCGCCCTAATTCCGCAAAATCAAGTCGGGCAGACGATTGTTTGAATGCGCGGTAAGAAGTCTGCGCCAGCGTTTTTCTCGTCTTCTATGTACCTGATTGTTTTAGTGAATTCGCTAATAAATAAAAGTTGTCTTGTACGTCTAGGTGTTTCGGAGTCATTTTGTAGTTTGTTAAATGCGTAAATTAACGGCTTGTGATCCGTGAATATAGTCGGATTATTACCTTCAAGTAGATATCGAAAATGCTAAACTACCAAGTAGATTGCTAACAACTCCCTATCGTACGTAGAGTACTTTTGTTGGGCTTTTGAGAACCTCTTTGAAAAGTAGCCTAATGGTTGCCAGGAGTCGTTAATTTTTTGATGCAATACTGCGCCTGCAAATGTGTCTGAAGCATCGGTCATAAGAGCTACAGGCACATTGGACTTCGGATGAGATATCATAGCAGCGTTCTTTAAACCTAGTTTACACCGTTCAAAGTCCTTAGTCGCCTTATCGTTCCAAATGTTAATAGTCTTATCTTTTCATTTAGCGCTTATCAGGAGTTCATTTAAGCTTGCTTGGTGACTAGCAGCTTTTGGTATACTCGCCCTATGGAAGTTTACCATACCTACAAATTGTCTGAGCTTCTCTACCGTTTCCGGTCGTGGATAGTCTAGAATAGCCTTAACTTTACTTTCTAACGGTTTGATACCCTCTGTTGAAACTTCGTAACCTAAAAAGTCAATTATAGATTTACCAAATTCGCATTTTGCCAAATTTATGGTGATACCAAACTGTCTAAATCTCTCGAATACTTTACGTAACTGCATTTTGTTCTCGACTCTACTATCGCTTGATATAATTACGTCATCGACGAAGCTGAATAAGAAATCTAGACAATATAATACATTATTGTTCATGAACCGTTAGAATGTTTGACTCGCGTTTTGTAGTCCGAAGGATCATACGCGGGAATTCGAACAATCCAAATGGTGTAATAATTACTGTTTTTCTATGTCTTCCTAAGCTACTCTAATGCTATGGTATGATTTGTCGATATCGAATTTGAAGAAGATTTTCTTACCTGAGAGCACGCAAGTGAAGTCATGTAGGCGTGGAACGGGGTATCGGTCCGACTTGGTGATGGCGTTTAAAAGCCTTTAGTCACCACATGGTCGGATGTCCCCATTTTTTTTTGCTACTACATGCAGAGGTGTCGCCCACTCGATTTTGGACGGCCTGCAAATGCCCATCTCCTGCGTGCGCCTAAATTCTTCCTTTACCTGGTGATACCTGCTGGGAGAAAGTGGCCTAGCCCGTGCATGTACTGGAAGTCCAGTAGTTTCAATGTGATGGAAAATGTTACAACTATTATTGTCTGTCTCATCATCCTTGAATGGCCTAGGTTTAGTAACGTCTGCATGCTCCGATAATAAATCGTGATACTTATGATTACTGTCTACGATGCTAACTGTGGGTTCTGTGCATTTTACTATGCAACCTATCGTATTCATGTCGGTTCGTTTATCTATTAACTTATGAGCATTCAGATCTACCAATAAAGTGTATGTATTTTAAAAATCAGCTCCGATTATCGGTTGTGTTACATTGGCAATTATAAATTCCACCTCTATTGCATTCTTAAACTAAGATTTGATTCTAATGTTTTTGTGCCGTATGTCTGAATTTCAGAACCATTTGCTGCATATAACTTGTACTTATAATTAGAATTATCTGTTACGCACCTTTGTCTTTTGGTCACTGGTATTACACTGACTTTCGCACCTGTTTCGATGAGGAAACGTATGCCGGAAGTAATGTCCGTTACACATAGGCGGTGATTTGATGTGTCGATGCAGTTTTCCGCCGCTGACTGCACCGATAACTTCTCTTTTCAGTTGCAGGGCTGTACACATTTGTTCGCGTTGTCGCCAAAACAGAAATGGTAGTAACAGGCCCAGTCCGGTGTCTGCAGGTTACGTTTTTTCGCTGAAACGTTGTACCGTTTGTTTCCCGATTGCGATCGTTGTCTAGCGCCATGCTAGCTCCAGGCCGATCTACCTCTCTGTATCTCCTCTATTGTTTTGCGTAGTTTTGCTATTTCCGCAATAATTCTCGTATAATAGATTGTTGTTACTTGGTGACGTGGCCGTGCTCACTCCAGCTATTGATACATCAGGTTTCGCCATTTCCATCACCTTGTCAGCCATCTGTGCTATTTTAATTATATCTGCGATTTCACTTACGGTTAGTACCGCCCGTACTGAAGCTGGTAAGTGTCCGATCCATAGTATCCGTAGTGTGTCCTCTGGAAATTTGTTTTGTGCGAGATCCTGCATTTTTAGTAGCACTTGTGATGGTTTCTGTTCCCCAAGTTCTATTTCACTGAGTAATTTTTGTACCTTGCGAATTACCGACGCTTCGTACACGGTCAAGAGCCTTTCCTTTAAAGTTGTGTACGCTTTTTCTTCTGGTGGGTGTAGGATTAGATCGGCGATCTGTTGTATGTTGTCTTTGCTAAGTTTTGCCACCTAAACTTAAACTTTTAAACTTTGTGCGTTCCCCTTGCTTTTGATTCGCCACTATCGCTTCGAATTGACCGAACCATAATCGTGGTTGGTCTGTCCAGAAGTCAGGAATTTGCGTCCTTACTGTCATTTGTGCTAGCTCACTGTCTTCCTCCTTGCATTGCGGTGCTGGTTCTTGACCTGATTGCTGCTCTAGACCCATGTTTACCCATAACGTTTACTGATTGTTAGCGTAGAAATATGGTTCATGTACGCGTATGTACGCGGCACCCGCGGCATTAATACGTATTGCACTAACTATTTCACTATTGTTCAAGTGTAACTTTTAACGCGGATCACCAATTTAAGGGTCTTTTTTGTATCGCGATGTGTAAGCCCTTAATCAAGACTGCCTCGTCTGGTTGTAGAAGGTTACGGGTCCATTAATTAAAGTCTTTTGTTAAGTTAATAATGTTTATGTTTATTACATGGAAAACCTTTTAAGACGACCTTCCAAGCAGACCAGCGCGCAGTAACTGGTCCCAATTCATACTTCTCGCTTGTATACATTTTTGCTTATCAAGCGTTCTGCCTTTCGTGTTTACATTGTGTCCCTACAGATTGAAAATAGAGATGAAGAAAAGTGTAGAAGGTGAAGAAAAGAAATGGTACTGTCACGAATGTGGCGAGTGTAGAATCGAAGACATGAGGCAATGTAGCGAATGTCAAAAGTGGTATCACGAGGAGTGTATTGGTCTTACTAACCTTTTGACCGCCACGTCAAAAAAGCAAAGACGTGCCCTTAGCGCTAAGCTACGATTTGATGATTTCCCCCACCCAAAAAAAAAAACAAGCGCCAAGCTACAAATTCATCCTTTAATACCTACAAAATAGTAGTGAGTTCGGAATTATATCAATAAGCTTACATGTAAAACTATCTATTTATTTTTTAAATATAGTATCTTTTTAATAAAAGTTACTATTTACCCGAAATATATAACACAGGAGTTTTATTTCATCCCGCTTTGTCCTATAAGACAGAAATGATAATGATATGTGTCACAGTTTCGGCGTTCTTTATAATTTAAATCTACAATTAAAATCAACAATCGACTTAATCAAGTCAATACCATCACAGCACTATGATCAATCATGACGTACTTTTTGTTACCATATAATGACAGTGGCGTAGCTGGCACGGCTGTTTTTAATTTGCTCGCCTCTGCACTAAAGGTGTGCAACCGATATTTATTAATAATATCGAAATAATAATAGGTATTTTATTTTTATGGTTTTGTATTTTCTATACAGTATCAGCATTGTCAAATAATAAACTTTAAGTTTCTCTGAAAGAACAACCAGTAATAATGCCTTAACGTACCGCTACGTACTGATGATATATTTGCTGAAATAAATATCATTTACTGTATATTATACTTTTCATAACACGAGGAAAATATGCGAAAGCAAATTTAAATCATCAAATGTATTTGTATTTTTATCATTAAACGAGGTTTTTTAGACTAGGATTTGTAAGTACAAATATTATAATACAATCAAAGGGGTTTGCTTGAACATGGATGATGCAACATGTTAAAGCCTGCGTTCCTCCTGACGTTAAGTGGAAACCACCGCTTGTGGTCATGGCTCCCTTCTCTTAACATTGCAAAACCCACGTAAACAAGCCGGGCCGCTGCCTATCGTGAGGCATTAAGGAAGAAGGGAGGAAAGGAAAGAGGATAGTGATTAAATTAAAACATTTTTTTTAAATCAGTCTTTTAATTAAATTCAAAATCAAAATATTTTTATTTCACATAACCATGGGCACTTATGAAACGTCAGAAGCTAGGTGCACGGTTCCAATTGGTCGTTTCCTATGGAGAAGAGCCGGCAAGAAACTACACGGTTACACTTTTAAAAATAATTGGCTTTTACAATGTTCTCAAATTACAGTGTTAATAGGTATGGGAGGACAGTGTAGGCCTGTCGATAAGTACTTAACAAAAAAAAAGAAAAGAAAAAGGTCTACAAAAGATCTAGTCTACTAAGCCTACAACGCACATACAAGTATTACGACGATCTACGCGGCCAAAAGTCCCATTATCAAAATAACAATAACATTCATAAAAACGAGTTCCCGGAACAGAGTACGAACCAAGTAACAATACTCCATGCTTTGTCTAGAGCCCCCGCGCACCCCGCTCAGGTAGCATCAGTCGGAATTAGACCGTTTCACCTAGTGTACGTATCTGTTCTCGGCGCTCTTGTAAACATTCAATTTTCAAGGTGATTTTTTTATGTTATCAAGTTCTTTTTACGAATTGAAAGTGATGGAATCTGATGAACAAGGTAAGAGACTTACAAATTATCTGAATAAAGTTATGATCAACCATAAAACTACATTAGTTTTTTTTATAATAAAATGACTCATTTTCATACCGTAATTTTCTTCAATATTTTTTCTTTGCTAGTGTTTTTGTTAATGTATCGGGGTAGATCGGGGTATAATTTTTATTATAGGTTATTATTTGATCTTTTAGCTTATAAATACCATCAAAAACATCTCCGGAAACGTCCGGATAAATACTGTTTTAAGGGATTAAAGACATTCAGCGAAACATCGTCTAAAAATGAAAATGTTTGTTAGCGTTTTTTAACATAGTGTTTGTTTGTTTTAGGTTCAGTGGGTACGTCAGGAGTAAGGATTGTTACCCGACAATACTTGTTTGATCTCATGAAGAAAGAAAATTTGCCTAACTTAGATGCCAAATTAAACTATCTAAGGGATAAACTTTTATCATGTGAAGGTTACAATGAAGACCAAATTGTTAAGTTAAAACGTGATTTTGCCCATTTAAAATCAGAAATAAAACAAAGGTGGACCAAAGCTCATTATAAAGAAGATAATTTTATAAAATACAACCAGTCTTGGCTAGAAGGTACTTTTGAAATACCTGTTGTTACAACTTCACACAAACGGCCAGGTCGACCATGCAAATTATTTGAAGACGCAAGTGAGAGGAGTAAAAGGCGCAAGACTGCAGAACTCCGTTCTAATTTTGAAAAGGAGGTCATAATACATGCTGCGAAAGTGGAACTGGGGAAATCTGGTAAGAAAGATGCATCAAACGTCCTAAAAGATATCACTAGTACTCCAACACGTGCGACTAAATATAAAAAGGCATTTCATCTTACCAAATTAAGTAAAAAGCAACCCTCCTTGACACCAATGCAAGCTTTGCAAATGTTCATTGATGCAGATTTGACACAAGGACAGTACGAAATTATAAGAAAGACCAATAAGAAGTTTTTTCCGTGCTATAGTGCCTTACAAAAAGCCAAGAAGAAATGTTACCCACCTCAAGAATCGTGTACAGTAACGAGTACTAGTGCCGAAGCTCAGTTACAGCCTCTAGTGGATGTTACCGTTAGGCGTTTATCGGAATACCTAGAAGAGGTATTAATAACTTTAAAGGAGCAAGAGCGTGAAAACTTAACTATAATTAATAAATGGGGCTGCGATGGGTCCCAGCAATCTCAGTATAAGCAAAAGCTAGACAGTGATATTGATTCTGATTCAAACATATTCCAAAGCTGCTTCGTGCCCCTTCAATTAGTTTGTGGAGATAATAATGAAAAAAATTTGTGGAATAATCCAACGCCCTCTTCGCCGCGATTCTGTCGACCAATCAGATTTTGCTTTATCAAGGAAACTAATGATGTCACTGAAGAGGAAATAAGACATGTTAAAAGCGTTATCAACTCTTTAGTTCCAACAGAGGTCGACATAGCAGGGAAGAAATTCATAATTAAGCACACTTTTATAATGACTATGGTTGACGGAAAGGTCTGCAATGCAGCCACAGGTACGAAGTCTACAAGTAGGTGCTACATCTGTGGAGCAACCTCGAAAGATTTTAATAAATTGGACTACACAAGAGAAGTGAATTTTGCAGCCCTTGAATTCGGCATATCGGTGTTACACGCACGAATTCGGATATTTGAATCTATTCTACATTTAGCCTACAAACTTCGGGTGAAAAAATACAGGGAAAGAAAATCAAAAGAAGAGAAAGACCTAGAAGATCAAACCAAAAAAGAAATACAAGCAAGGTTTCGCACTGAGACAGGTCTAATAATAGATATGCCTAAATCGAATTTCGGAAATACAAATGATGGAAATACCAGCAGAAGGTTCTTTGAGGACCCCAGATTAGCCGCTGAAATAACTGGCATCAATTACGAGCTGATTTATAGATTAAAAGTCATATTAGAAGCAATTTCAAGCGGGTTCAGAATTGATCCCGTAAAATATGAAAGATACGCTTCAGAAACTGCTCGTATTTATGTGAACCTTTATGATTGGCATCCTATGACGCCAACAATGCACAAGATTTTAGTCCATGGCGCAGTTATAATTGAAAAGGCATTATTACCAATCGGACAGCTTTCTGAGGAAGCAGCTGAGGCTCGCAACAAACATTTTAGATGTTACCGCCAAGATTTTGCGAGGAAGTTTTCTAGAATAAATTGTAATCAGGATATTTTTAATCGCCTCCTTCTCAGTTCAGATCCTCTGCTCAGTAGTATGCGAACTGTGAAAAAAAGGAAAGCAGAAACATTTTTGCCTGAAACCTTGGCTATGTTTGTATCTGCGGAATCGAACATATTATCAGAAACTTCATCAGAGAGCGACGAAGAAACTCAAGAAATGTAGCATTATTATATTTTCCTTTGTACGAATACAGCGATCTTGACCTTTTTTAATTAGTATTTTTTTTTTTTGGAAAATATATATATATTTTTTTCGTAAAATACGTTTTTTTGTTTATTTACTCGGTTTAGATACCAATTAAGGATTAAAATAATTTTGGCCGTGTAGATCGAGCAAATACTTGTATGTGCAACGTTCTCACATTCACAACGTACACAAAAATCCATGTAAAATAATATTAAAATAATAAAAATAAAAACCTATTTAAACCAAATGACATGTTTTCCATTGTATATAATGTCAAATAATGAAAATATGTATAATATCAAAAAAAGTATGTCTAAAAATAATAATAATAAACATCGTAATTTGGGAGCAGTTAATAGACATTTACATAGTCACGCCGTTTCTAATGAACCAGGGAAGCCACATGTGCAGAAGGAATTATTGCCAAACTTCCTTGTCACTTCAACGAAGTCTTTAATCTTATAATATGCGTTTTTGATAAGGACACGTTTGATGTGGGTTTTGAACTTTCCATCGCTAAGTTCTGTAACTGACTTTGGCAACTTGTTATAAGAGCGGATACTGTTGATAACAAATGATTTGCTTGTTTTTGTTAATCTAAATTTGGGTATCACAATTTCATGTTAACTACATGTATTTATATTATGGAAATCACTTCTTGTTTTGAAAAGACATAAGTTTTTGCGAACATACAACATACTTCCTAAGATATAAAGAGAAGGCAGAGTTAGTACATTAATTTCTTTGAATTTGGGTCTAAGGGACTCACGAGGACCCATTCTATAGACTGCGCGGAAAAATTGAGTCTACACAAAGTGGAAATAAGCAAAGTATATTAACCTACCTGTGGCTATAGCAGTCAACTGTCTAATTTTTCTTACTGCATATGCAATCTACCTGAAAGAGCTCTAATGTGGGCTCCCCATTGCAATTTTGAATCTAGAGTAATTCCTAGAAATATAGTTTCCGTAATAGCATCTAGTCTCTTGCCATCAAGTTTTAAATTTAGAGCCACTTGGGGTACATTCGGTAGTAAGAACTTAAGACATTTTGTTTTGTTCGCATTAAGTAGGAGATTATTAGCTGCGAACCATTTCGAAAGAACATCCAGACTATCCAGACTATACGTGTAAGACATCCGGATATTTTCTATCTATTTTAAAAATAAGAAAAGTGTCGTCAGCGAATAGAATTATATCCGATAAGTTTGCCATCATGTAAGAAAGATCATTAATATAAACTAGAAATAAGAAAGGGCCAAGAATTGAACCTTGGGGCACGCCCATCTTTACTAGAGACCCCGAGGACGTCGCCCCGTTAACTTTTAGAATTGGTAGGTAGAACATACCATTTTTGTAACACCTACATAAAATAGACACTGTTGATTATATACTACACTCCACAACCACAACCAACATTATATAATCATTATGCACACAATTTATATAATGTTAGTTGTGGCGTGTAAATGTAGTAAATGTAAATATTTAAAAAACTTCCTGATCATAAACTATTTTCATATATCTGTACATAAGTATAACAATCATTGGCAACATTTTAAAATTATTATTTGTTTATAAAACTACACAAATCACTACCCCATTTGAAACATTATTTTAATAATGTTTGATACATATGTAGAATAGTAGAGTAGAATTGGGCAACCTGGATCATGTAGATCCAGGTTCCCCAATTCTAATATTATTTTCATTCATAATATCAATTCCAGTTCACTCCATTCAGTTAATGAGATCCAGAAACCGCCAATTTACACCATTCACTCGTTCTAGTATTCTAATATTTCAATCATTCATTCAATCATTCTAGTATTCCAATATTTCAACCATTCAGATATTGAAATTTAGAAACAGTAAATTTACACTATTCATTAATTCAACTCAACATTCATCTAATTCAACATTCATAATTATTTGTATTCTAACTATTCCTCGTTAAAATTACATCCATTCAACAATTCAATGACATGAAATTCGAGCGATAGTCGGTATAGTCTATTCGACACCACAGCCTAACGAAAGTGGAATGCACTCGCTGTTGCCCATCACGCTGCTTATATATGTCCAGTGCAGTGGTTATTAACTTCTTATGACTTAGAAATAAAAAGCAAAATAATATTTGGAACGATTATATTTTTAATATCAATTACATGGAGTTGAACTTAACTTTTTAACTATTTTAGTAACTAAATACTCAGTTTCACTCATGATTTCATCAAAATCACTTTGCACTAAATATTGTATATTCACGCTTGCACTATCAGGGTCACTGTCTATTTCCTCCATATTATGACTTCCATCCACATCATGTACAATAATTTTTATTATTCGACGAACATGCCCGGGCTCCCTACGCATGATAAAGGAAGTTTTTTTAAAAGATTTTGATTTATTTTTTTTGTTCTTCAATTTTTTCTTTTCTATTTTTTGCTGCCTACTCTCTTCACATGCATTTGCTGCCACTTCAGTGTACCAGCTCTCTCGGTCTTGAGCAAAGTGAAATGGATTAAGAACTGGATCGAAGTCCGTTATCAAATTCTGAAATATAAATATGAATGATTTGTTTTAATTAAACACCATCAAATATGAATTCAATCATCAACATTGATGGTCACTTAGATACTTACGTTACATTGCTGGTCAGTGTTATCTAAAACAGGACTGTAGGATGGTGAGCGTGACATACTTAATTTTATGTCCAGACTTTGTTAAACACCTGGAAAAACTCTAAATTAATATTTCATTTACTATTATTCTATCTCAAACAGCAATTATGATTGAAAAATACTGAAATAAATACTGACTTATGTACCAGACACTTACCTATCTTAAATAAGATTTTACTGTCTGATAATAATGTTTGTAATAATTTTAATTGTTGGATAAAATACTGAGGAATAATATTAAAACTTAGCGATATTACACGGTAAAAACAGTTGCAACAGTGAAATGTAGAATTCAAATAGATTTTAAAAGATTTATTCTATTTATATATACATAATTTTAATCTATAGAGTTCAAAATCGTACGTTTTTGTTAGATATTATGTTCTATACAAAAATGGTAGGGTGAAATTGAAACCCTAACATCTCGACACGTGTCCATCAACTTATTGCTTACTAAAAATAATATGAATAAAATAAATACTACATTGAGTTTGTTCATTGTATTTTTTTTCATACATGTAATTGACAAAAAATCGGCAGGTAAAGTCATCGTACATAGCTAGTATGTCAATCATAATTATTTTTGCAATGTAAGTACTTATTTATAAGGAGAAGATCAAAACAATATAGTAATATCGACATACTATTGTTACGTTTGGTTTCGCCTGCTATTATTGTAATTCTTCTTTGGTAATAAAATAAACTTTAATCTTTTTATGTATTGTCAGGACAAAACTATAGGAAATTATTAGTATGTTACACTTAGGATGCGTTTACACTAGCCATTCGAAATTATTCTACACTTATTTTAATACTGTTGCCGACAATGTACTATGATCTTAATATCTCTTTATTATATTTGGATAAAATGCTGACAGGGCTCTACTATTACTTAACGCTAAAGGTAAGTTACTATATTGATTATGTAGTCAGCGAATTTGTTTGTTTGTTGGAGATTTTTGTATGAAAATAAACTGAGGTTCGACAAGTAATTAGAACGAGTGCAGCCGTGGTACTTGCATAGTATATCAGGTTATAATAAGATACCTTGTTTTGCTGTATAAGCATTTCTTTTCTAGATGACATATATGGTGGTAAATCGTCATAATTTTGGTGTATATAAACCTCATCGATGCAAGCCAAATCAATAATCTCTCAGGGGAAGAATCATCGCCTATACACTTCAACAAGAACCACAAAAAATACTTCATAATGTAA
This sequence comes from Atethmia centrago, assembly GCA_905333075.3. Classification (NCBI taxonomy): domain Eukaryota; kingdom Metazoa; phylum Arthropoda; class Insecta; order Lepidoptera; family Noctuidae; genus Atethmia; species Atethmia centrago. The sequence continues at coordinate 20,670,572 of HG995368.1, forward strand.
GTAAATCCACAATTACTATTATTATTATTATATTATTGTATTGATGTCTGTTTATTATGTCAATACCAGGTTTAATCTATTAATTAATTAATGAATGACATAATGATTGAATAAATGAATGATTAAATGTATGAATGACAGAATTATTTAACGATTGGATAAATGATTGAGTGAAGTAATAAATTAATAATAATTATGAAAGTTAAATTTTACTTTCATTCTATATAGCTTCTAATTTATCAATCCGAAGTGCATGCTTCGGAATCGCACTCGATACTTTTGACTTGACACTGCACTAGTCATACTTATCACTAAGCTATCACTACTTATGATGTATAAGTAATGAAAATACTTTACGACATATTGCAAATAAGATGTTCCTTGTATGTACTGTATGCAATGTTTTGAATTTTATGACTATATTATATCAGACTTAGTTCACTATCAGTTTAATTTTAATATTATTCTATATATTGTTTCAGGTCCAAGTCAACTTCTTCTATGCCTCAACTATTTTCGTCCGATGAGGAATCCGATGTGAACTGCGTGCAGCTGAAGCAGCAAAAGCCGTCCACAAACAAGCGGATCAAGACATCTGATGGATCCAAGACCAGCAGTCCCAAAACTAGCAGATCCAAGAAGCCACGGATAAGCCCAGTGCCGAGAGCCGATAACAAATTGACGGCACAGGACCTGTTTGGCAGCGAAAGCGAGGTAGAGGATTCATCTGTGATGCCATCCACATCAGTCGGTAAGACATCGCTTCCGCTTCATTCGTATTACACAAGGAGAATTAGTAAAGGCTACGCTAGAAAAATAAGCAAGACAAAAACAGGGGCGTATTACGTAGAAGTCAAAGTATATAATTGTGAGGAGATCGCGGACGTACCACCGGTCAACAGGTGGCGCCACTCAATAGTTACTATCAAAAGAAAAGTTGATGAGGATACTGAGATTTGGCGTCATCTAAAGGCGTTTACATCCTCGGTAGATAAAGATTTTAAGAACTGTCCAGCTACCCTCATAAATTCTTATTATATGTAAGCTAAGATTCTATTTTATACCTATAGTGATGTAACCGTTAGTATAGTTTTCCAATGTTTCAGAAATAAAATAAGTCATTATATTCAATGTCGTATATCTGAATAACAAATTATTAACTAAAATTATTTTGTTACATGTATTGTCTTATTTCACAGTTGAACAATCCAGAGACTACAGAACATTATTAACAAGGCCGTTTGGTACAATCATGACTTGTACCAAATGTAAAACCGAAATACCGAGAAATCAGTATGCATGTCATAAGAGAACATTTTTAACATTTTTCACATCGGATTCCTCATCGGACGAAAATAGTTGAGGCATAGAAGTTGACTTGGACCTGAAACAATATATAGAATAATATTAAAATTAAACTGATAGTGAACTAAGTCTGATATAATATAGTCATAAAATTCAAAACATTGCATACAGTACATACAAGGAACATCTCATTCACAAGACAAATAGCTTACTGAGCACTGAATTTAAAAATGTTTTTATTGTGGCAACTGCATTTAAAAATAGAATTGTAACTTTTCGTCTGAACTTAACTCGGGATGACGAGCACCTCACCCGTGAGGCGATCCAGAGTCATACTCAGAGACATAAAACTCAGGATGACAAGCACCTCACCCGTGAGGCGATCCAGAGTCATACTCAGATACATAAAACTCAGGATGACGAGCACCTCACCCGTGAGGCGATCCAGAGTCATACTCAGAGACATAAAACTCAGGATGACGAGCACCTCACCCGTGAGGCGATCCTGAATAATACTTACACATACAAAACTCAGGATGACGAGCACCTCACCCGTGAGGCGATCCAGAGTCATACTCAGATACATAAAACTCAGGATGACGAGCACCTCACCCGTGAGGCGATCCTGAATAATACTTACACATACAAAACTCAGGATGACGAGCACCTCACCCGTGAGGCGATCCAGAGTCATACTCAGATACATAAAACTCAGGATGACGAGCACCTCACCCGTGAGGCGATCCTGAATAATACTTTCACATACAAAACTCAGGATGACGAGCACCTCACCCGTGAGGCGATCCTGAATAATACTTACACATACAAAACTCAGGATGACGAGAACCTCACCCGTGAGGCGATCCAGAGTCATACTCAGATACATAAAACTCAGGATGACGAGCACCTCACCCGTGAGGCGATCCTGAATAATAAACAGACATATAAAACTCAGGATGACGAGCACTTCAGACCTGAGGCGATCCCGAGTGTTAGTCAGACACGTACAGGTCAGAATGACGAGTACGTCACCGCTGAGGCGATCCTGAATTCTGTACATCCAGATATTTACAAATTAATAACTATGGTACTGAAAAAGTATTACTGTATAAAAGTAAATTTTGAGCTTTACGTTAAGTTTCTTCTGATAAAATCTAATGACGAACAAATAGAACTGAAATCTTTTAACACTAAATATGATATTATCTATAAAAATACCGACATACATGACTTCTTTTTGAATAAAATACATGTTTTAATGCGGAAAATATCTGAATTTGAACATGTACAGTCAGGTTGGACATATCTTTCGCTAAGTCATATTGAAATTAATATAAGTAAATATTGTCCGATGAGAGGTGGTACGTACATAGAGCTGCCCTCAGTAGTAAAAAATACTAAAAGTTGTTTGAATTTACGAAATAATGATGAATGTTGTTTCTTATGGTGTGTCGTGGCAGCATTATTTCCTCGTGTGAATAATGTGTGCAGAACGTCATCCTATCCACATTATACTGAAGTTCTCAATGTACAAGGATTGTTATTACCTCCTTCACACAAGGATATTAAACTTTTTGAACTGATTAATCCTACAATAAGTATTACAGTATATGGTTTAGACAGAAAATGCGCTGTAACTGGACCCTTATACATGACAAGTAAGAAAAAAGAGAATCATATTAATTTATTATATATTGAACGAAATGGTAAAGGACATTACTGTTTAATAAAAGATCTTATTCGATTAGTGCACCGTCAGGTTACTCAACATCACGGCAAACTTTTTTTATGTGAATCATGTTTACAATTTTTTACAAATAAAAATAAATATGTCACTCATACTTGTTCTAAAGTACTAACTATACTACCGGAGAAACATACCATGCTGACATTTAACCACTATGAAAGAAAACTTAAAATTAATTTTATCATTTATGCTGATTTTGAAAGTTTATTGATAAATTGCAATGAAAATAGTTCTAAAAATACCAAGACGCTAAAAATGCATCAGCCAACAAGTTTTGCATATTACTTATGTTGTTCTCATAATGACAAACTTAACAAGTTCGTCACGTACAGAGGTATAGATTGCGTCCAAGTATTTATTAACAGTTTAATGACAGATGCTAAGCGAATAAACAAAGTTTTGTTTACTCATATATCAATGAAGTCTATAACCCATTGTCAGGAACAAAAATATCGAAATGCAACTCTATGCCATATATGTAATCAATTGTTGTCTGGAGATAAAGTCCGAGATCATGATCATATTACTTCCGAGTATAGAGGGGCAGCTCACTCTCATTGTAATTTAATGTACAGAGTGTGCCCATTCATACCAGTGGTATTTCGTAATCTAAGTGGTTATGACTCACATATATTTATTAAAGAATTGGCTAGATATGAAGGTTCAATTAAAATCATTCCAAAAACTAAAGAAAAATATCTCACAATAACTAAGTTAGAAAGAAAGGTACTCGCCCAATACAGATTAAGTTCATAGATTCATTTCATTTTCTTAGCTCGAGTCTAGATTCTTTAAGCAAAAGTCTGTCGGAGAACGATTTTGTTAATTTATCAAGAGAGTTTACAGGTAAAAGTAAACTCGAGTTATTACGAAAGAAAGGCATTTATCCTTATGATTATATGGACGACTGGTCAAAATTTGATGAAAAACAACTACCTTCAAAAGCCAATTTTTATAATAGTTTAACTATGGAATCTCTAACAGATGATGAGTATGCTCATGCTCAAGATATTTGGTATAATTTTAATAGAAAAACGCTTGGTGAGTACAGTGATCTATATTTGAAATGCGATGTATTATTGTTATGCGACATATTTGAAAAATTTAGAGAGACAAGTTTAAATTATTATAGACTCGATCCTGATCACTATGTGACTTCACCTAGTTTAAGCTGGGATACAATGCTTCTGCACACTAATGTTGAATTAGAGCTTATTAGCGATTTAGAAATTTATACATTTCTTGAAAAGGGTATACGCGGAGGGTTAGCACAATGCTCGCTACGGCATGCTGAAGCAAATAATAAATATCTACCCCATTATAATGACTCAAAGCCTTCAAGCTATTTAATATATCTGGATTGCAATAATCTTTATGGTTATGCAATGACTAAAAAAATACCTGTTTCAGAGTTCAGGTTTTTGAGTCGACATGAAATTGACTGCTTTAATGTATTGCACATATCTGACGATAACTTGTATGGTTTTATTTTAGAAGTAGATTTATATTACCCGGATTGTATTCACGACCAGCATAAAGATTTACCATTTGCCGCTGACAAATTTGTTCCTCTAGGAGGGAAAACAGCTAAGTTGGTTGCCAATATGTATGATAAATTGAATTATGTCATCCATTACGTTCATTTAAAACAATGCATTAAAAATGGTTTAGTTTTAAAAAAAATTCATCGCGTACTTACCTTCCGACAAGAAGACTTCTTAAAGACATATATTGATCTTAACACCAATCGACGTATAGCATCTAAAACTTCATTTGAAAAAGATTTTTTCAAACTTCTGAATAACTCAGTATTCGGAAAAACTATAGAAAATAGAAGAAAACAAGTAGACATAAAACTGGTAACCAAATGGGATGATAAGGAAAATTTAACAAATAAAAAGCTCTGTGCACAAAAATTAATTTCAAAACCTAACTTTAAAAATGTGTCAATATTTGCAGAGGATTTCGTAGCTATACAATTGAATAAGGATAAAATAATATTAGACCGACCAATTTACGTTGGATTTACAGTTTTAGAATACGCTAAGCAGCACCTATATCAGTTTCATTATGACTTTGTAAAACAAAAATATGGAGATAACGTTGAACTATGTTATACTGATACCGACAGTTTACTTTATTTAATTCATACAGAAGACTTCTATCAAGATATGCGTGACGATATAACACATTTCGATACAAGTAATTTTCCTATAGATAATCAATATAATATACCTAGAATAAACTCAAAAATCCCTGGCTTATTTAAAGATGAGATGGGAGGTGATATAATTACAGAATTTACAGGCTTAAGAGCAAAACTCTATTGTATTAACAGTTTAAAGACAAAAATAATAAAAGCGAAAGGTATGTCTAAGTCTGTCACTAAGCGTTTAAACGTAAAAGACTATAATGACTCTTTGTTGTTAGATAAAAGTCAAACGTTAAAAATGAATATGATAAGGTCTATCAAACATATTTTGTACTCACAACAAGTTAGTAAACAAGTATTAAACAGAAACGATGACAAAGTTCAGATACTTTCAGATCACATTCACACCTTGCCTTGGGGGTATTGTGATGCGATGATTTAAACCAGTGTTCGCTAAACTTTGATCGACCACCAATTATTATGTAATCCTAATTATTATCATCTTGAAAAATATTGTTTAAAATACTAAAATAAGAATAAATAATAGTGTATTGTATAGAAATTATGTATGATAATTATTTTAGAATAAGGTATGTATTGCTACTATTATGATGAACTTATAATAAAGTAATGTCTCAAACAATGGGGTTTTATTCAAACGTATTCAACTTCCTAAACGTTATCATCATCATCATCATCAAATTTAAGTTCATACTTGTTCTATGATGAGGTTCACGTAATAACGAGTATATAAGTACACGTTAGGTGGTAATTAGATTAAACTACACCATGAAGTTGATCAAACAACCCATATCGCTCAATGTGAAAAATATCATTTTTAATAACTCTAGTTGTCAGATCAGACACAGCGCTTTATTGCCTAATACGATTCGATGTATAATATGTGGACCCTCGAACTGTGGTAAAACAAACGTTATGATCAGTTTACTGCTGCATGAAAATGGGCTTAAATTTAAAAATCTTTATCTATACTCGAAAACTACTTTCCAGCCAAAATATCGTTTTTTAAGTGAAGTATTAAGAAGAGTACCTCAGATACAGTTCAATGAGTTCAATGACGACAAAGATGTTATAGCTCCGAAGGAAGCTTTAACAAATTCTGTATTTATTTTTGATGATGTCGTGTGTGAAAAGCAAATAAACATCCATAATTATTTCTTTATGGGAAGACATAAGCAAATTGACTGCTTTTACTTATCGCAAACCTATTCTAAAATTCCGAAACAGTTGCTACGTGATAATGCAAATTTTCTTATAATATTTAAACAAGAGGATGTGGACTTAAAGCATATCTATGAAGAACATGTAAATTCTGATCTACTTTGGAATCAGTTTAAAGACATTTGTAAAACTGTTTGGAGTAACCCTTATATTTTTTTACTTATTAACAAAGAGTCGCCATTGAACAATGGAAGGTACAGACAGAATTTTGATATTTTTTTTAAATTTGAATGAAGTTTCATACTTATAAATGAATTACATACATAAATGCTGTTAGTATTATTCATTTCGTAGCTGAATACAGTTGTTGTTTATTGTAAGATGGAAAAAATATTAAAATGGAATTAGTGAAGTCTGTCGACTCAATAAAAAATAAAATAAAACAAATGAAAAATCAGGAACATACAATGAACTTGTCACTTGATAAAATGCTAAAACCTGTCACAGATCCTCTAAAAACTCTAGTTGATTCTAATAGATCTGCAGAAAAAAATAGTAACATTGAAAATACAACTCTAAATAATTCTGAAGGAATCGAACCCGATGAAAATAATACTAGCTCATCTACAAAGAGCAATAACTATTACGACCCAAAACTAAATTCCACCCCATTCGTCGAACAAAATGCTAAAAAGGAATCGATAGATAATTTAGAAATGTCATTAGAGGGTGATGATATCGTTGGTATTTATGATGGTATTAGTATACCATTTGGAATTAGAAGTGAAAACAAAACTTTATTGATGGGTAATTCAGTAGTACCATTTTCTAAAATTGATAGTTTGAACAACGATACTATCATTTTAATTAAAATCGGTAACAAAGCTTATAATTTAACGGCTGGTCTAAAAGAACTTTTACTCCGAAGAAAACCTGATTTAAAGTTAATATCGAGCGAAGATAAACTTGTCTACAAGGATATGTTACATTATACAAATGCACATAAAAGAGACTTTAATCCTAAAGGACAAATAAGAGGTGACAAGGGTATAAAATATTGTAAAATAATCAAACCCCTATTTTCCGAATCATCAAACGATGATAAACTTGCTCACACTAAACATGGAGGAAACTTACCAACGCTAAAAAAATACAAAAACAACACTGACTTGGTATATTGGGATGATCCTAACGAATTAGTCGAGAGATTGAAACTATTAGTAGCTTCAAGAGATGCTGGCAATACAAACCATGATAATGAAATTTTATCGATACTTGAAGAATTAAAAGAAGCTGGCATAATTAAAGAATAAATATTCGTAATAATATGATTTCAATTCAGTATTATACATGGATTCAACACAAATGTACTGAATTCTGAACATGAGCAAAGCCGACGTGGTAAACGAAATTCATAAAAATGCGAGGGTAAACTTTCCATGAAGACATGTTGTTATGAAAGATATAGACGACCTGTGGCAGGCAGATTTAATTGATATGCAATCAATTTCAAAAGAAAATAAAAATTACAGATTTATTCTTGCTGTTATTGATACATTTTCGAAATATGCTTGGACCTTTCCTCTGAAAAGTAAGACCAAAGATGTTGTATGCAATTCTTTCAAGATTTTGTTGGATAATGGGCGTGTTCCCAAAAATCTGCAAACGGATAATGGAACAGAATTTTATAATAACACATTTCAAACCCTTATGAAATCTTATTATGTAAACCATTATTCAACCTTCTCAACAAAAAAAGCATCAATAGTTGAGCGATTTATTAGAACATTGAAATCGAAACTATACAAGGAATTTAGTTTAAATGGTAACCATAATTGGATAGACAATACTCTTAATAATGTTATTTATGAATACAATCACACCAATCATCGCACAATTGATGAAATCCCCGCAAACGTGGATAATACTAATAAAAAACACATATTACAAAGATATTTTAGGTTGGTTAAAATCGGTAGCATAAAAAGCAAGTTTAAAGAGGGTGATTATGTACGCATTAGTAAGTATAAGGGGACATTTGAAAAAGGATATACTCCCAACTGGTCGACAGAAATATTTAAAATTCGAAAATTACAAAATACAACTCCTATCACATACTTAATTGAAGATGCAATCAGAGGCCAACCCATTTTAGGTGCATTTTATGTACAAGAGCTTCAAAAGACAAAAAATCCCAATTTATATCTAGTTGAGAAAATTCTTAAAAGGAAACGAGACAGAGTTTTAGTAAAATGGTTAGGTTTGCCTTCTTTTGAAAACAGTTGGATTGATAAATCGAATATTTATTAAATGTTCAGTCCAAAATGTATCAGTCTTATGATGTGTATTAAAGAGAGTAGTCTTGTCAATTGGATTATAAATCATTTACCATTTGAATTACATTTACCAGGATACAATTATTGCGGGCCTGGCACTAAATTAATTAAAAGGCTTACACGTGGAGACAAAGGTATTAATAAATTAGACGAATATTGCAAACAACACGACATTGACTATCACAAGTCTTCAAACTTAAAGGATCGCCACAAGGCAGATTTGGTTTTGTTAAATATGGCTAAAGAGCGAGCACTTGCCTCAGATGCGAGTGTAGGGGAAAAACTGGCGGCGCGCTTAGTAAGCAGCACTATGTCAACAAAAATTAAAACTGGTTTAGGCTTAAAAAAAGATATCAAAAAGTGTTCTCCTAAAATTAAACATGGAAAAGGATTAAAAAATAAATTTAAAAATGTTATTATCAAAACGAAGAGACATATCAAAAAATTAAAACCGAAATGCAAGAAAGTGGCAATAGAATTAGCTATGGCCGCTGCCAGAGAATTAGCTGATGATTCATCCATTAAACTTCCGCGTGTTATTCCTATACCAAAAACTGGTGGAGTGTTGCCTTTGATTCCGATTTTTGCGGGACTATCTGCAGCGGGAGCTTTAGCAGGCGGTGCAGCTGGTATTGCTAAAACCATAAATGAATTCAAGATGGCTAAAAAGTTATTGACTGAATCGAAGAGACACAATGAAAAGATGGAAGCTCTCTGCATCGGAAAAGGACTACACCTTAAACCACATAAAAACGGGCTTGGAATTTTTGTATCGAATGAAAAAAACTAAGATATCGGCTACCCAAACGAGCCTTAACTAATTTTGACATTTTGAAGTATGGAAATAATATTCCCTATTTCAGAGGTGTCTTTATGAGAGATACGCTCCCTAAACACCATTTTAAAAAATAATGTGGAGTTATAAATTTAGATAGCTCTAAAAATCCTGGTTCTCATTGGGTAGCCTATGCAAAATACAACGATTATATTGTATATTTTGATAGTTATGGAAATCTTAAGCCTCCAAAGGAATTTATAAAATATTTGGGATCCAAAATTCACTATAATTATGATAATATTCAGCGTGATCACCCTTTTAATTGTGGACATCTTTGTTTAAACTTTTTGAAGAATTTTTGGTGTAGTGAAGGAATAAAATAAGCAGGATCTTCCGAAAGAGGCCAGTATAGAAGCATGTCTACTACGGTTACCATCTCTGGAAATAAATCAGAATTGGTTTCATACTTTCAACCACCATGCATTTGTCAGATCAATACGAGTGCGGTTTGATATACTTTTCAGTATTAAAATCAGGACCAAATATTCCCATCATTAACAGAGGTCTGTCTGTAATCAGAATCGAATGTGATCTTGTTCAGGGTTCGTATTGCAACGGATTACCAACTCATTTTATTCATGAATTTGTGTCTAACACTACTCCAGATGATCAGTGTATGGAGATACCACAAAATGTTATTTACTTTCCAGTAAACAAAAATATAATTCCATCGATATCTGTTAAGATTGTAGATCAATTTGATCACTATATTAACTTTGGAGAGGAACAAGTTCAGTTACGTCTTCATTTAAGAAAAATAAAATGATAGTATATTATAAAAACACCCAAGCGAAGAAAAAACGTCTTAGTTCTTCTGCGATTGCTAAGGTGCAAAGACGTAAGAAAAAAGTTAAGAAATTAACTAAAGTCAACAAAGATTTTCTTAAAGCCCTTGGGTTTAAAGTATGAATATACTACAGATTACTGAATTACCGCACTTCGACACTTCTATCGAAAATTATGAAGTCCATTCATACAATCCCTACAATAGCAGCTTTAGAGAAAACGATGAAATCAGAATTCGCATCCATCAGCAAGACATATACGTGCTACCATCAGCCAGTTCAATTTACGTCGAAGGCCAAGCGAAGCTCTTCGGTAAAGATGGGAGTCCAATCAAGAAAACTGTTACGTTCACTAATAACCCTGTTATGTATTTGTTTCAAGACATCAGATACGAAATGAATGGTATTGAAATAGACCCCATAAAAAATTCCGGAATAACGTCAACAATAAAATCATACATCTCATTAAATGAAGCAGAAAATAAAGTTGCTGGCCTATGGGGTTGGAGTTTAGAGGGATTTCAAAGTGATGGGCATTTTAGTGCTGTGATACCATTAAATAAGGTTTTAGGGTTTGCAGAGGATTACAATAAAATAGTGATAAATTGCAAACATGAACTTATATTGAACAGAAGTAACACTAACTTTAATAGCGCTATCCTTACTGATGATATTGCTCATTTTCAAATAGAAATACAAAGAGTTCAGTGGAGGGTGCCACACATAAAAGTATCAGACAGAGAACGACTGACACTTTTAAAACATTTAGAAAGAGATAAACCTATTCAGATGGCGTTTAGAAATTGGGATTTATATGAGTATCCGTTACTACCTAAAACCACAAAGCATTCTTGGTCAGTTAAAACTACGTCACAATTGGAAAAACCCAGATATGTAATTTTTTGTTTACAAACTAATCGAAAAAATAATAAAACTAAAGACAGTTCAGTATTCGATCATTGTGAAGTAACAAACGTTACGCTCTTTTTGAATACACAATATTATCCATATGAACCTTTAGGTTTAAAGTTTTCTGAGAACAAATATAGTATATTATACGAAATGTTTGTGAAATTTCGTCAGTCGTATTACAACTGTCCAGTAGACCCGTTGCTTGACCTAAAGGAGTTCAAAGAAAAAGCCCCTTTCTTCATCTTAGACTGCTCAAGACAAAATGATAGCCTAAAAACAGGTCCAGTGGACGTGAGGTTGGAAATTGAATGTTCTACAGCAATACCAGATAAGACGACTGCATATTGTTTGATTATTAACGATCGACTTGTGGAATACAAACCTCTCAGCAACATTGTGCGCAGGTTATCATGATTGCTATTGCGGATATTCAAGGCTTTAAAACAGAAACAAATGAATTTATAATAAAAGAAATCGCTATATTGTATAATAAAACATTACAAGTGTTTTTAATTAAGCCACCATTTCCATTTGAAAAATTAACAAAACAAAAAAAAAAACAAGTTAGTTGGATTGAACGTAACAGAAAGATACACTGGTGCGAAGGATTTGTACCCTATTTTGATTATCAGAATTTGGTTATAGATATTTTAAGAGATACATGTATCTACGTCAAAGGTTCAGAAAAAGTGCGGTGGTTAAAGCATATTTTAGAAAATAGTAATTGTAATATATTCAATTTAGAAGATAAAGGTTGTTCTAGTTTGATAAGTTTATACGATCAATATAAATATTTTCAAGATTTATATACCTGTATTTATCATGACTCTGTATGTGCTTTAAAAAATGTATTGTGTTTAAATAAGTGGTGCTTTGATAATAAAATTATAAAATAAATACCTATTTTCTTGTTTTATTTCTATAGTTAGGTAAATCACATCTTAGTTATCCCCTCCTCCCACCTGTGGCCGCTCTTTATAAGTTGTTGACAAAAGCTGAGCGATATCATTATACGTTTATAATTGAATTAGAAAGTAAATAGAACATGTCTCAAAATGAATACAAACCTCGATATGACATGTATAACACGTTTAAAATGCGTGAATTTTCATTTAATTATTACTGGAAGACGTTAAATAAAAAGAAAAGATTAGTGATGGAAATGGCTGACGCGGGATTCTTTTATTATGGTAATAGTATAAATGATATTGCAGCATGTTTCTCATGTGGAGGTGTTATCGAAGATTGGGAGATTTATGATGATCCTTGGATGCAACATGCTATAAGTTATCCTGAGTGTTTTTATTTGAACGCTGTGAAAGGAAAGGAATATATAATTAAATACGCATATCTCCATCACAGCATTAAACTCTTAGCATCGTAGTGTGATGGTTCGATCTTAATCGACGCTTGCTTCATGAAGAGAGAATAAATTAATATTATTCACATTATGCTTCATTCATCGAAATTTGATTTGGAAGGCATTTGTAAAATTAATTTCAAGAATACTAGCGGCGAGATTCTATTTACTCAAGACATGACTGACCAGAAAATAATGAAGGCCAGTTCATCAAATCTTCAGGACAATACAAACAAGACGGAGCAAAACTCAGTAAAATCCACCTTTGAAAATACTCAATATCTCACACTCAAGAGTGGTCACAATGAGCTCCTTACATTTGTTCGAGTTGGCAACGTACATCCTGGTCCTGAAAAATCCTGGTCATCAAATCCTACGCCTGACATAAAATTGGTAACAAGAAGTATAGTGCGTGATATAGTGTTTCCTGATTCAGAAGACATTCTGTGCTACCAGATGCTGCCAGAAGATGAAATTCCTTCTTTAGTGAATTATATAAATGATAAATAATTGTTTTTAAAATGAAAAGAATCGAGCGATGCTTATACGCCTTTGTGATTGAATACGGTATGCACTGATGACTTACACTAGTAGGGTATAATTGGGGGGCTTCTGCATCACGCAGCTCGAGTGCATGAATGAAAATAATATTAGAATTGGGGAACCTGGATCTACTTGATCCAGGTTGCCCAATTCTACTCTACTTAGAATATTCATAAATCTTACTAATAATACAATAAACAAGAAAATAAATGATTTTCGTAATATCGTACTTTAGGTTAATTTTACGTAGGTACTAAAAGTCAAAAGTAAAGCACTCTCTAAAACATATCTTTATGAGTAAAAATAAATAATAAACCAATTATAGTTACTACATTAAAACAACCCAAATAGGCCTGATTCATCTAAGGGCACTTCACTTTGGCTCTAAACAATTACTACAATTTTTAAAAAGTAGTCAAGCTATAAATCACAGTTTAATATTTAATTTGTACATGGTCATTATCATATTCTCTATAAATTAAAGGATATAGAGGAATCGAAGCACTCTCATAAATAAAGTATTTATTTAAGTATTATAAAATAATTGTATAAAATCACAGGTATTATGTAAAGATTAAATGCTAATATACAAGCCAAATTGAATAATACAAGGCTACTTAGCCTTGTATTTAACATAACATTTTCAAGGAAGTAATTACCTACTTTGAGTAATTTTTTTTTAAACACGGCAAGCACACAAATATACTTTGCATGTAGTGCACAAATATAGTGTTGTTTTCCTTTTTTTTTCCAAAAGAACACTGACTGCAACGTTGGTACTTTTTTTGTAATGTAGGTAAATGTGCGACTGTATTTGCGGGCAGTATGCGTAGTGGATTATTAGAATGGTCTATATGTGGAGTCTGCAATATATTATCAATATTTTTTAAATGAATAATTTGTCTTATGACCTTTAATTGATAGTCTGCAATATGCGCATTTGGTAAATCATTTATCATTCGCCAACAATAAAAACCATTTAATAAACAGATATCAAGAACATGAAAAAACAATTTTCTATACCATTTGACACTTTTTCTTAAGCACTGTATAGAGCTTATCATCATTTCAGAAGTGTCCACACTACCCATATATTTTGAGTATTCATCTATTGCCATTTTATATTTATTCTGCCAAGTGACAGTAAGTACAGCATTGTTGAATTGTAATCTGTTTTTGTTTGTTATTAACTAACAATACAGTTTATTTCTACGTGTAGGTGTTCCTTGCAGGTAGGTAAAAATACTGTGGTGTAAAAATGAATAAATTACTTTCAATTAATAACTAGCAAAAAGACTAGTAACCCAAACCAAAAAAAAATTGTCTGCTTATTGACGACTGTTGATTGGTTCATAGTGATGCTCATGTGGTAGATACCTATTGTATACCTAAAGTAAGGCCAAAGAGCATTTAGAACCACTGGGATTACCTACCATAAACAATATTTTTACAAGAAGTTTCATTATGAATTAACTACGTAAGGAAAATACGATATATGCGTTATTGCTATTTTACTTCCTCAATTTGGAATATCAAAGTTACCATTGAAATAACCTACAAAAGTTCATGACTGAATACTCGTATTTATTATTCTCGGCCTTCTCGAACAAAAAATCTTGCACAAACTAATTAAGAAGGTGAAGAGATATTTTTAATTTAAAGACGTAGAAATTTAATCTCAGCTTAAACAATGTATGCCATTGTTCATTAGTACGTATGGATATTATTATTTAATAAGAACACTTAATTAACACACTGTACGTAATGCAAAATGTTACATCAAATTTAATCTTATTTAAATTACACGCTATGACACGAGGTATGTTTATTTGTAAGTAGGTATTTTAGGTATGTATTAACTATTAAACTTACTGTTTATAAAACTAAATTTAAAATGATTAAATTATTTAAAAATTAATAAAATTATTAAACTTACCTCAAAATCTTCGTCTCCTAGAATCTCCGCACTGTCTTCCATGTAAAATTGTCATTGTCGACTCCTTGTAATGTATACAGGGTTAATTGTAAAACACCGACAGCCTCTCAGGACTATGTTACTAATACCATAATCAACAACTTTTGTTTTATGACTTTTAAAAATTCATCATATTCATCATATTTTCATACAAAAATAAAAATATTTAAATTGAACGCTCTAAATGTTACGAAGTTAATGCGAAGCAAAAGAAAGCGATAGTACAATAGCGAGGGGAGCGGGGTTTGGGGCAGGCGGCGGGGGCGCTTGAACTTGCCTATTTACGGGCGGCCCTCAGTCGGTCGTTCGCCTTGATGTGCTTGCGTCGCGTCTTTACGTGTCCTTGCAGTGACGTTCGGCAGTGCGGACGTAATTATCTTTACATGATGGCGTATCAATTTTCCAAAGTCGAGTACACGGAAATGGTACGAATGCTAGCTAGGTGTGATGACAATGTTTCGGAAGCCTGTCGCCAATACGCCATACGATTCCCGAATGTACGACGACCACTATCCCTGATGGGATTCCGGTATTGCCCGTGATCTCGTAATCGCTGTGTGGCGGCTAGCATTGTTTCTCGGTACCTAACCGGTATCAGGGATAGTGGTCGTCCACCGAGGCACACAGTACGAGAAGAAGGTATCGTCGAATTCTTCGAAGCAAATCAAGCAACAAGTACCAACGACGCAGCCCGGCGGTTCAATGTTAGTCAATACTTCGCGTGGAGTGTTATTCACGCTGAAGGAAAATATCCTTTCCACCTTCATCGGGCGCAGGAGCTGACTGAACCGGACAAACCAGCACGTGTCGCTTTTTGCAACTGGTACTTAGCTGAACGGCCTACAATTTTATGGACTGACGAGGCTACATTTGGCAGAATGGGTTTATTTAATACACGAAATGACCATCTATGGTGTTATGAAAACCCTCACGAACCCAGACCACATAATTACCAACACAGGTTTAGTGTGAATGTGTGGGCGGGAATTGTGAATTCCACATTACTGGGCCCTATCTTTTTGGCCTATCTATTGCCCGGGGCCAGCGATATCGCAATGCCTTATTGAAATATTTTTGGCGTAACAGTTTAAAATCACGCTTGAATCTGCCGTTAACCACTTCTACTACCCACCGGCACATGGTATCCATTCGAGATTCGTTAGCTTGTTGGGTGGTCAGTTGAGATTCTGCTCTGTCCTTTAATGGTGGAACATGGTATTCATAGCCACAAGCTTCTATGTCGCCCAGGCTATCTCTAAATCCGCGATCCAATATAAATACATCGTTAGGTTCCAACAAAATATGAATCGGATTTTCATTGTTGTTCATAATGCTGCTCATGATATTAGCATCTGTCTTCATGGCTGCGTATGGTCCCTTTACATCAATGATGTATCCATCTGTGCATACTATCAAGAAAGGCTTTAACAGATTTTGAAACTTGTGTAAGCTATATGACTGTCGCTGAAACAGGAAGTTAGCACTTTTATGAATAAACTCGAAGGCAATTATAATATGTTCCGTCGCATATTATAATTGCCTTCGAGTTTTCATCGTCTCCATATATTGCTCTTGGTATAGTAAGCTTCCTTTCTTTGATGTTATTTCTTCTAACGTGGTCCATTCCTAGATGAAGAACTACATATTCCTCGGTAAGACAATCTCGTGCTTTGTTCACTAGCCGCTCTAGGTTTTGCCTTATCATATTAAATAAACTTGCAAGCCTTTCATTGGAATCACCGGTTCGCAGTTTTGTCAGATATATACCCAACGCAGTTCTAGGATTTCTGCATCCTTGGATTAGTGAGGGTGTTTGCTCTAATATGGAATCGAATTGTTCGTTATTACGTCCAGTCCAAAAATGCATCTCTTCATCGGATAACACACCTCTGGTATTAAAATCCAACGTAGAACCGCGATGCAAAGCATTTCTCATCATGTCACAAATGTGACTAAACTGCGCTGCATTAAAATCATGAGTCACGAGACAATTCTGGGGTAGTTCAGCCCAATTATTATTTTGGAGGTGTTCTTGACACAAGAGTGTGTCAAGAACACCTCCAAAATAATAAATGCACCGTCGGGAATGTAAAGCATATATTCACAAAATGTAAGTATCTTTACAACTTCCGGGATCCTGTGACGAGTTCTGTTTTGAAATATACAGTGCTTCGGTGTGTTTGGTGCTCTTGAATACTCGGGAACATGAATAGCATCCACATTTTGTTGTTGTGGTTCCCCAGGTACTTCTTGGATAGGAGGCGGTCTGATAGCATTTTCAGCCCTTTGCCAACATCGATGGCAAAAGCTTCGCGTATTGTTAAATTCTACCTGAAATAATAAACAATATCTTTTACCAACCGGTTCACCTCTAAAAATAGCCAATACGTAAACATAAAAATAACAATAGTCAAAATAATGGGTGTATAGTAAAGCATAAAATGCCCACGCGCATGTTTACGCAACGAGTAAGTGAATAAATGATTAGTTAGTGTAATCAATCATAAATGATCATCATAATCATCATCAAATAATCAAACATATGACCCAAACATTTAGACTTTTTTTTTTTTTGAGGGTGGGAAATCATCACATAACTTCTCCCGCTCTGGGCGGAGCGGGAGGGTATGTCAGACTCTTACTGACTAAAACCCACCCGTATTCCTTCCTGTTGCCTGTGTTGCGGGGGCCTCGGTGACCCATAAGTACCTTCCCGCCCATAAGTACCTTCCCGCAAACATTTAGACTTAATGTACCTTTTATTGTAATTAAAATATGCTCTTACCTCCAAGACTGCATTGTCTTGAATATAAGCTGCTAATTCTGGTTGTAGTCTTTTTTTTTTTTTTTGAGGGTGGGAAATCATCAAATAACTTCTCCCGCTCTGGGCGGAGCGGGAGGGTGTGTCAGACTCTTACTGACTAAAACCCACCCGTATTCCTTCCTGTTGCCTGTGTTGCCAGGGGCCTCGGTGACCCATAAGTAACTTCCCGCGACCCCGGCAGGCATCGGCCCTAGTGGACCCCTACTTTTATGCTGACGACATCTCTTTGAGGCGCGCGTGGAATACGACGCGCCGTCGACCCGGGCCTGGTCCTTACCGGACGGTGAGCTACCCATTGCTCACCGTCCGCAAGCCCGCGCCTACGGTGGCTGGAAATCCGCCCGAGATTCCCGACGCCCAGGGCGTCTCCTGCGACGGCTAGGGGCGAGAGGGCGCGAAACTTGCCTTTCCCTCAACCGTCCCGCCTCCTCCTTCGCGAGCATTACTGCTTCGCAGAAGGAGGTGACGGCTGCCCATGCCCTCTCGCTCCGTACCATGGCCTGAACCAGGGCCGGACGCGAGAGGTCTCTGCCGCCGATCGCCTCCACGAGGACACGGCGGTGCTCTGCCCAAGCCGGGCAGACCTCCACCGTATGCTCCACCGTGTCCTCCGGGCGATCCACACAGTGGTGACACCCGGACGTTTCCTCCCGCCTTATCCGACACAGGAACCTCCCGAAGCTGCCGTGTCCGGTGAGGACCTGCGTCAGGCGGAAGGTGAGGACGCCGTGGCGCCTCTCCAGCCACTCCTCAAAGAGGGGACTTATCGCCGCAATCGTGGCGTGCCCAGCACTGGGTTGCGACAACCGTACTTTCCATGACGCCATGAGATCCCGCCGGAGCTCCGTCCGCTGTGCCGCGATTTCTCGCGGCAGCGGACTTACGCCCCGGCGTTTCGCCTCCTCGCGCCACTCTCATACGTGCGCGAGGACTTTTGCCTCCAGATCCCATGGCGGCAATCCGGCAAGGAGGCTCGCTGCCTCACAGGAGACCGTGCGGTATCCTCGGACCATCCGGATGGCCATGACCCTTTGGGCCGCGCTCAACCGGCGGGCTGGCCGCAGCGACAGAGAGCGCGCCCATACAGGAGCCCCGTAGAGGGCCATGGACCGCACGACCCCCGCGTAAAGCCTCCGGCAGGAGGCGTTTGGACCCCCTAGATTGGGCAGGAGCCGCTTTAATGCAGCGCCCGCCCGCTCCAGTTTGGGAGCCAAACGTCGGAAATGCTCCACGAAGTTCCACCGGCTGTCGAGGACGAGTCCCAGGTACTTTATCGTCGACTCGACGCCGATAGAAACCCCTCCTACCGTTATTTGGGACCCCAACGGTGGCGCGTTCCGAGGATCAAGAAAACACATGGCCTCGGACTTGTGCAGGGCCACCTCGAGTCCCAATTGCCGGATCCTTTCTACGATTGTCGCAACCCCGCGTGCCGCTAAATCGGCCGCCGCCTGGTGCGACCTCCCCTGCGCCAGGACCAACGTGTCGTCAGCGTAGCACAGTACGCTGACGCCGCTAGGGAGGTCGGCGCGCAGCACCCAGTCGTATCCGATGTCCCAGAGATCCAGAGACCCGGCCCCAGGACCGATCCCTGTGGGACACCGCACGACATTTTTTGCCGTTCCACACTCCCTGGTGACCGGGGTAGATGACGGCCCTGTCCGTCAAATAGGCCTCGACCACACGACAGAGGTAGGTCGGCATCCGGTGATACCGGAGTGCCTCCCTGATGCAACTCCAGGGCAGGGTATTGAAGGCATTGGCGATGTCTAGGGACACCGCCAAGACGACCCCACCCTGGGCAACAGCATTCCCCGTCGTCAGGGCTCGCACACGCATGATGGCGTCCACCTTAGAGCGCCCTCTGCGGAAACCAAACTGGCTCTCCGCCAAATCCGGCCCCACCCGCACCAGCTGGCCGACGAGGCGGTCTGCAATGACTCTTTCAAAGAGCTTGCCCAACTCGTCGAGCAGCACGATGGGCCGATAAGCGGAAGGAGAGTCCACAGGGCGCCCTGCCTTCTTTATGAGGACCAGTTCTCCCGTCTTCCAACGAAGCGGGAACTGGCCCCTCTCCAAACATGCGCTTAGGAGCCCCCTAAGTCGAGGTCCGAGAGCCTCCAAGGCCAGGACCCAGGCCTTCCCAGGTAAGCCGTCGGGTCCTGGGGCGGTATTTTTGGCATTAAGCCTGCGTACCACCGCTCTCATTTCTACCTCGGTCACCTCCGGAGCATCGTCGTCGTTGTCGTCGCTGGCGGTGTGGTCCGCATCGGGCACCGCAGTAGGCGGAGCCATAGGCGGGGAGGTGTGTTCCCCTCGGGAAGGGAACAGAGCGCTCACCACGTCCTCCACAAGCTGGACTCCTCGCGGGCCAACCCCCTGGCCCGCAGGATCTCCGCTAGGAGGGCGGTCTTCGCCGCTCTGTACCCCTCGTACAGCTCCGCCTGAATGGCTTCCGTATCCGGAGGTTTGATACGGAGCCTGCGGTGCCTGGTGTACCGGCGTCGCGCAGCCACGCACGCAGTGCGCAGAGCCATCAGCTCCTGCGACCACCAGTACACCTGGCGCGAGGCACGTCCAGGCTGGACCCGAGGCATTGCCACGTCACATATGTCTTACATGGAACCACTCCGCCTCGTCGTTGATGTCGGCAGGCCTGTCCGGTGGTGACACCCAGGCCTGCACGATCGAGGCTTCCAGGAGGAGCTCCCGGTCCAGCTGCTTCAGCGCCCACCGCGGACCACTCGGGGCCCGTCGGACCGGCGCGTCCGAGGTCTGGGCGGAGACGTCGAACCGGATATACCGGTGATCTGGTCGTAGTCTTGGGAGATTATCAGTCAAAAGATGACGCTGATATCTTCCGCGATAGAACCCTCTACGACACATAACACAGTTGTGAGCAGGTTCCATTTTTTCACATTAGTTCGATAAGCACTTCAAATAATCACAGTTCTTTAAAAGTATCACCAAAGTCCAAGAGAAAGCCGGGGTCAAAGTAAAGAAACGGTTATCGGAGTCCAAAAACAATGCTAGGGTCGTAAAAATAGTCGCTGAATAGTACGGAGAGACGGGGAAGCGCAGCCACACACACAATACAAACGAACGACTGAAGCTATACGTCGCGCGTGCGCATTCGTCGGTCCCCTCCCCGCCCCCCACCACCGGTACCCTGCCCGCCTTCCCGGGCAGGTAAGGAAATTATTCATAACTCCTGTTGATGAGTACAAAAGGGTAGTGAGTTATGAAATAATAATAATAACCTTATTCTATTCTTGCTACAACTGGCATGTTATAGTACTTGTTATTTCTGAACGGACTAAGATTTGGAACTAGTGGCCATTATAATTTTTGTTTAGCTCACAAAGAGCTATCCAATGATGTATTACACTAAGCTATTGGTGGTGGGTACCAAGATTTTGCATCATCCTTTGATATCAGACAATAATCATAACAATAACAATCTTATGTACCGTGGAATTGGATGCTTGTGTGGGACGCCACCTGTGTAGACACACTGGCACCGTCCCGTCTTCAACGGACTACTTCTAAAGCGGGTGCAGCGACAGAAAATGCTGAAAATAAAACTTATGAGGAGAGGCCTTGGCAGAGAGTACAACTTTGTGCCCTTTGGCGTCGAGGCCCTCGGTCCGTGGGGCGAGCATAAATTATTTGCGGAAATCGCGAAACGCCTAATTGATGTATATGGTGACCGAAAAGCTGGCGGCTTTCTTGCGCAACGCTGTAATGTACACACATTTACTACGTCAAAACATCCTGTTATGTTAGATATTAACTAATCAATTGTTTGTTGTTCCCATCTCATTTAGTAACGATTCTTATGCATTCCATTAAGTTGTTGTTGTGACCTTTGAATAAGTATCTATTACTCTTAATGATGCTGTTGATTGTAAAAGCGTATATAAAGCGTCCTTTCTTCCCCTAAATCAGAGTCCTGTCAGATTAGTCGAACGAGTACCATCTCGCTTCCGTTTGAAATATTGTTAAATACGCTAGAACATTAAAATAGTTGTCGTAATCGCTGCTTTATCATTGACAAAGACCCCTTCCGACCACCCGAACATTACATTTTGGTGTCAGAAGTGGGATACATACAGTGATATCCAGACAAAAAACGGGTAAAAGTGCGTGCGTGAAATCCGTAGTACAAGTTTTAGGAGTAAGTGTTAAAAGCTTGCGAATATACTCGTACTTTGCGGTATTTCAACTTCAGTCTGCATGCTTCAACATCAAGGTATCGTGTTCAAAGCGGTATCCACTGAGTGCTGAGGCTAGCACAGCATCAAGGCGTAAGGCGGTTCAACGGTGAAGTCAGCAGCTGCAACAGCAAGGTCTAGTCAATAGTCGAGGCGAAATACACTCGAGACTTGACCAAGGTTCTTCGGGCGTGTTCAACAAGCTGTATCAGCGGTTCTTCAGTAACTTCGAGTTGCTACCACGGCACAGCATCTATCTTCGCGATAGTCAATCGGCGGTCTCCAAGTAGAAAATCGACGCTCTCCACGGTACAAAGAAAACGAAGTGAGTTATATTACCGTGTATATTATTATATTTAACTAAGATGGCCAACTCAGAAGATGTAAAAAATTGTGGCGGTTTTATAGACATACTCGTATCTTTAGCAGAAAGAATGATAAATAAGTATAATGGTGATAAGGCAAATTTGCACGTGTTTATAGACAACTGTAACAACGCGTATAATCTTTTGAATCCTATATATATGGAATTGCATTTGTTTCAGTAGTGCTCTCTAAAATTGAAGGTAATATTAGACCGACGTTATTAAACCGATCATTCGCTTCTTGGAAACGACCTTAAAGATAATTTATTAGAAAATTATTCAGAAAAACGAACTTTTGCACAGTGGCAATTAGAGTTAAATTCATGTAAGCAGGGAAATAATGAACCAGTATTGAATTATTCAAGTAGAGTTGAAGGTTGTCTTATAAAATTAATTAAATCTCTCGATCCAAAACTAACTAATAGTGCACGGGAAGCAAATATAGAACTATTAAAAAATCAGGCATTAAATATTTTTATTAGCGGTCTTACATCTCATTTACATACATTACTCAAGTCGCAAAAACCTAATACTTTCGAGGAAGCAGTATATATAGCCATTTCTGAAGAACAAGAAATAAAATCCAGATATGAAATGAATTATAGGCAAGATTCGCGTACGAATAACAGATTTCATAACAAACCAATACATTGAATGCATAGGTACCATCAACCAAATGTGCGGCAAATGCAAGTAAATAAAAATATACCAACTTGCTTTAACTGCCAAAAGAAAGGTAATTTTGCTAAAGGTTGCTGGAATAAAAGTCCAATTAACCAACCGCGATACCAAAATCATCAACCCCGATCGTCAAATAATAATAAATTTGGCAATCGCTATAATAATAATAAGGAAGGACGGGACGGTTGACGTGTGTCGGGCATGCCACCGTCCGGGTGAGTCTATTAGACATATTATCTCTGGTTGTTCTCGTCTGGCTAACGGCGAGTACTTGCACAGACATAACCAAGTAGCTAGGATTATTCACCAGCAACTTGCTTTGAAATATAAACTTGTGAACTCTGAGGTACCGTATTACAAGTATGTGCCCGACCCAGTTCTCGAAAATGACCATGTCAAGTTGTACTGGGATCGGTCTATCATTACTGACAGGACTATTGTCGCCAATAAGCCTAATATAGTGGTGATAGATCGATTAGCGCTCAATGATTGTCGATGTTAACATTCCACATGACGATAACCTCGTGAAAGCTGAGAAAGAGAAACAAATAAAATATCTCGACTTAGCACACCAGGTTGTTGACATGTGGAATGTAAGCTCAGCTGTCATTGTGCCGATTGTCGTTACAGCCAATGGCCTGATGGCCAGAAGCCTCAACCATCATCTCTCGAGGCTCTCGTTAGACGGCTGGATTAAGGGCCTGATTCAGAAGGCAGTACTCCTCGATACGGCTCGCATTCAGGAGGTTCCTGTCTCTGGAGCCCTAACCACCGGTAGCTTGAACCCTGCTCCCGATACCGGCGGACCACTATTTTATATATTTTTAAATGTTTTTTTTTATATTTTTTCTAAGAAATATTTAAAAATGTATTTTATAAGACAAAAAGTCTAATAAACGACATAATAATAATAATAATAAGGGTAAGGAACCAAACCAAGAGAGATACAGAAACCCGCAGGGCAGCATGTGGCGAGCTGTTGGGCAGTAGCGACCCCACGGACCCTATCTCCTGGGAGAAGTCTTGTTCCTCATCTCTGGCTTGCCTTTATTGGCCGGCTAGCGTGAACACTGACGAGGAACAGAGCTCCTACCTCATTCTTACCTTTATTGGCCGGCTTGAGTGGAGATTCGCAAGAGCAAACGTGCTCGGAGGAAGGAAGTAGTCCAGTAAGATGCTGGTAGGGATCTTGACCGTACTTCCGGGATTGTCCTGATAGCCGTGGAATACCTCTGCACTCCTCAAACACCTCAGGAAGTGTTGCGCCTTTGTCACTACGTCACTATGTGCTAGCGGCCGTTTTCGGGGGCCCATTATTGAGTGTGCCAGTCACCCCCTGCCATTTTATCGGTGTATTTTATATAAAGCATTGGTCAGGTAGGGGCCATAGCCTTTCTATAGTCTTAGGAAACCGATCCACTATAGCCTCCCAAACCCATAGCCCAATATGTTTTGTTCCCATGTTCTGCAATAGTCCTGCATGAACCGGGGGTTGTCCTTGGGTGCACCATCATAGAGCAAACAGGGATAATCGTCGGTCGGTGCCTCATGCCATTACAATTGTCCAAGGGGCCTCTGCGAGTTGGCTTCGGCCCCTCGTACGCCTTCCAAAAGTCCGATATCCCATGGTCCCGAGATATGTAAGGTCAAAAAAATATAATAATAATAATAACCCCACCGCCGTATCTCTACGTTGACGTCGTTGTGGGGCTTGCGCGCTCCGAACTCTAGGTCTGTGCCTGTTCAAACCGACACCGAACAGCAGCACAACGCATCGGCTAATTACCTACCTATACATATATCTTTATACAGTCACATGTAAAAAAACCAGTATTAAATCAAAGGACATTGCTCTGCGTCCATACATTGTTGGCCCTGGAGTCAAGAGCATCGGATAATTATGTATTGTATTCTCTATCATTAGTAGATTCTTAAAAGATCTTGTATTTGTAGCGGACTAGCTGCAAAAAAGGTATATTTCAAAACAAGTATCAGATTTTGAGGTTATAATCTAACCATAAC
The DNA here is from genome assembly GCA_905333075.3 of Atethmia centrago. Classification (NCBI taxonomy): domain Eukaryota; kingdom Metazoa; phylum Arthropoda; class Insecta; order Lepidoptera; family Noctuidae; genus Atethmia; species Atethmia centrago. Next base: position 20,695,813 of record HG995368.1, read on the forward strand.
AACGAATATTAAATGTAGGTACCTACGATTTTTCATAGCTCTGAGTGATTTTTAAGAAACTGAAAGGTAGGTAATATCATAATACCTACCTATATAATTAGGTACCTATGCAGTTGTTTTTCTAAAAAGTGGATGCAAGTGCAAAATTAAAATGCATTTAAACTAATTAACATAGGTAGGTAACTGAATTCTTAGCATTCGTTTTGGAATGAGATGAGTAGAAACAGCGTACCTATACGCCTGAACGGTGTGCATAGGGTATAAGGTATATATATATATATATATACGGTATATATACGGTTTTGATTACTGTATAATATTATTCTTACTACCTATTTAAAAATTGGAGTATGACTGCATACATAAAGTATTCTTATTAGGTTTTTAAAAATACACTTTAGAAAAGAAAACACAATCGATCGATTAATAATTCAATCAATCGATTATAATTGATTGGACATCCCTATTTCACTTCTGACACGACATGACATTATGCGAAGATGGCGATCTAATGTTATTAGTCGCGTTAAATTCTATTAAAAGTACATTTTGGAATACAGCTAGTCCGTGATACAGAAGTATTTGCAACTTAAATAATAAAATAGGCGATTAATTATCGTTTAATCTGATACTCTTTATTGCACAGGGCCAATTTGGACATTGTCATTTAACAGAGTCCACACGTCTTCTTATTCGCAAAACAACATACAAGCAAAAACACACCTTATCGCCCTGAACATTTGGTCCTTCGAGCCGGATAAATATCACCGGTAGGCCACTGCGAGCGAGCCGTGAGAACAATAGGCGGCCGCATTCCACAGCGATAAGGAATTGTCGAAGATACTTTTTACTAATTACGGTATAATTCGTGAATTCTAGAAACATTAGTGAGTGAGTGTGTTCTACAAACATTATGACTTCGAGTATTACTATTGAGGAACTTCTGGTGTATCAAAGGGAGCTATTAGACAACTTGAAAAATGCTGAGAAAAACTACAGAAAGTCACCTAAGGATAGAATAAAACGAACTTATTTGGAAACGAGGCTAGAAACATTAGAAGAACTATGGAAAAACTTTAAGGAGGGACACAAACAAACTATTTTGAAGCTTAGTAAAGACGATGACAAGGAAGATTCTTATTTTGAAGAAAATATGTGCGAACAGTTCGAAGAGACATACATACAATACAAGTCGAGTTTAAAGGAAGCTCTTCAACCGTTTTTGGATTCATCTAAGTTTCAATTCCCTACGTGTCCGCAAATATCGACACCGATTGACGGTACACAAACGCCGTTCAGTTACGATGTTAAGCTACCGCGCATCCAGATACCTACATTTAATGGTAAATATGAGGAGTGGCAGTCGTTTTATGATTTGTTTTGTTCGCTTATACATAGTAACAAGTCTTTATCGCCCGTACAAAAATTGCAATACCTTAAGAGCAATTTATCAGGAGAACCAGAAGTGTTACTACGAAATTATTCTATCACGAATGCAAATTATGAAGAGGCGTGGAATGAACTAGAAAAACGATACAATAATAAGAGATATAATACTAACGAGATTTTAAGAAAACTATTTACACAAAAATCGATACAAATAGTTGCGGCGAGTTCTATCAAACAGTTGCTGGACACAACTTCGACGTGTTTGAAGGCTTTGAAGAACATGGATGTGAACATTGATTCTTGGGACCTGATCATCAACTATCTGGTGCTGTCAAAATTAGATTCCGAATCGGTAAAAGAGTGGGAACAACATTTGAGCATGAATAACAACGAAATGCCTACTTTCATTCAAACATTATCAAGGAAGAGAAAAAACAAGATGTAAAATGCGCGTTATGTAATGAAGGACATTACGTATACCATTGCAAGAAGTTCGGAGAAATGTCTACTAAAGAACGACAAGACTTTGTTCAACGGAGTAAATTGTGTTTCAACTGTTTGGCGCCATCACATTCCGTAGTGAAATGTCGACAGTCAGCGTGTTGTCGAAAGTGTGGACGGCGTCATCACTCACTTCTACATTTCGAGCGAGGAGTCAACACCGAGAAAACGAGTGAGGATGAGTCAACATCGACAGGTACTGTGACCGAGACACAGAGAGGTAAGCCTAATACTTTGTCTAATGATACACACATTGTAACCAACTTTTCTACAGAGAATTTTCATACAAACAGTGTCCTATTAGCTACTGCACAAGTGTTAGTAGATAGTAGGAATGGTTGCAAATATATACTTAGAGCATTGTTAGACCAAGGGTCACAGGCATCGTTTGTAACGGAAGCGACAGTTCAGTTACTTAACCTTACGCGTAAATCTGTCAGTGGTTGGGTGTCAGGCGTGGGAGAGGAGCAAACTAGAATTAAACACATGGTTTCACTCACAGTGAAATCACGCTACAATCCCCAGGCATTATTTAGAGTAAATGCGTATGTATTGCGTTCATTAACGACACTTTTACCTAATACTAACCTTGATACTCCTGAGTGGTCAGATATAACAAACTTAGAGTTGGCAGATCCAGGATTTACTACACCAGGTAAAATTGACATTTTACTTGGCGCTGAGATATATGGTGAAATTTTGTTAGACGGTGTGATTAAGCACCCTATCAGTAAATTATTAGCCCAAAATACAATCTTAGGTTGGGTAATATCTGGTAGGATGTCACAAGAACCAACCTCAGCAAGGAGGCACGTCACAAGTATGCATGTGCAACACAAAGAGGACGACCTACTTAAACTATTTTGGGAAGTGGAAAACGAACCAAACATAATACAAAAGACACATTCAGAAGAAGAAAGAAGATGTGAGGAGTTTTATAAGGCTACCACGGTCAGAGACGAGAACGGAAGATTTGTAGTCAGGCTGCCATTTAAAAAGGAAATTTCAGAGTGTCAAAACGGTAGATTAATGAAAATAGCGGCTAAGAGGTTCGAATTCTTAGAGAAAAAGTTAGCAAAAAATGATAAATTGCGTAAGGTAATAAACGAATACATACAGTTAAATCATATGGTTGAAGTTGATATTACAGACATTAATAATCCTAAAGCTGTATATCTTCCGCACCACGCCGTAACAAGAGAAGACAAAGATACTACGAAGCTTCGAGTTGTCTTTGACGCATCGTGTAAAGGAATTAATAACGTTTCTTTGAACGACGATCTTCTTATCGGCCCTAAACTGCAGCAAGACTTACGTCACTTACTGATGAGATGGAGAGTACACAAAATTTGTATAACTGCTGATATCATAAAGATGTACAGAATGGTTTGTGTCGCAGAAGAGGATACAAACTATCAGAGGATACTTTGGAGACTTGAAGAGAACGAGCCAGTTAAACACTTTAAATTATTACGACTAACATTCGGAACAGCATGTGCTCCATATCTTGCAGTTAAGTCGTTACAGAAACTAGCTGATGATGAGAGGGGTGAGTACCCAGTTGCGGCGAAGATAACGATGAATGACTATTACATGGATGATTTGATGACGGGCTGTGAGACAGAAAATGAAGCTATAGCTATATACAACGAAATGAACAAATTGATGAACTTGGGAGGGTTTGACCTTCAAAAATGGAGTAACAACAATGAAAACGTGTTGAAATACATCGGAGAACATAAACGAATCGATCATGAACTCCCGCTCAAGCTCAACAACCTAGTGAAAGTACTTGGTAGTACTTGGTGTGATTTGGAATCGTCTTACAGATAACTTTGAGTATACCATTGATTTACCGGAACCTACACAGTCAATTACTAAACGTCAAATCCTGTCGGAGGTGGCCAAAATTTACGACCCTTTAGGGTGGATAGCTCCTGTTGTTGTTGTCGCAAAAATGGTCATGCAAAAATGGTCATACAAAAATTATGGAGGTCAAGACTGGAATGGGATGACGTTGTACGTGGAGAGCTGTTAGAGGAGTGGTTACGTTACAGAGGGAATTTGATACATATTAAACGAGTAAGCATACCGAGATGGTTACACTACTCTTCTACAGCTAGGACAGAGCTGCATGTCTTCGCAGACGCCTCGCAACTGGCATATGGTGCAGCAGTATACCTGCGTGTTGTCGATGAAAATGGAGTATACGTTAATCTCATTTCTGCCAAAACTAGAGTCGCCCCTATTGAGAAACAGCTTTCAATACCAAGACTAGAACTTTGTGGCGCAGTATTGGGCACAAAATTAATTTTCGAGATAGCTCAAGTGATGAATATTCCTAAGTCTAATTTATACGCCTGGACTGACTCATCAATAGTACTCGCTTGGCTAAAGGGTGGGTCGAGTCGATGGACAACATTCGTAAGTAATAGAGTATCAGATATACTGAATATCTTAGATTATGACCAGTGGGGACATGTTGCTACGGAAGTGAATCCAGCAGACTGCGCGTCGAGAGGACTTCAAGCGTCAGATTTGATAAACCATACATTGTGGTGGAACGGACCAGACTGGCTGTCTTCACTACGCGTACACTTGAACACAGACGATAGTATTGAGGACACACAAGAGGAGGAAAAAGTTAAGGTATTAAATGCCTCAATAAATACAGAGGAGGATTTTGTTTGGGCTAAGTTCTCCAACTTAACAATAATGTTGAGAATCATATCATACTGTAGAAGATTGATAAACCTAAAACTACCTAAGGAAACCCGGCAAACATTTACTAAACATGTAACTTTAAAAGAAATAACTGAAACGTTAGAGATGTGCATAAGACAAGTTCAGAGCAAGGAATTTATACAAGAAATAAAACAATTAAAATCTAAGGGATGTGTACCTAGAAGAAGCAAACTCCGATCTCTTTGTCCAATTCTTGATGAGAATGGAATATTAAGAGCCAGCGGACGTATACAGCAGTCTCAAACACCATACGAAACACAGCACCCGATAGTTTTACCGGCTAAGAGTCATCTTAGCCGGCTAATAATTAAAGATGCTCATAAAAAGACAATGCACGGTGGACCACAAATAATGCTTAATTATTTAAGGTCAAAATATTGGATAATGCGAGCTAAAGACGAAACAAAACGATGTTATCGCGAATGCGTCACGTGTGTTCGATACTCTGCGAAAAACACCACACAATTGATGGGCCAACTACCAGAGGTGAGAGTGAAACCTAACAAGCCCTTCAGATCAGCTGGAGTAGACTACGCGGGACCCATTAATATTAGATTTTCACCAGGTAGAGGAGCAAAGTCCTATAAAGGATACATTTGTTTATTTGTTTGCATGGTGACCCGAGCCATTCATCTAGAAGCAGTGACAGATTTGACAGCAAAAGGTTTTATTGCAGCTTTTAGGAGATTTACGTCGAGACGAGGACACTGTAATGACCTTTACAGTGATAATGGCACTAATTTCGTTGGTGCAAATAAGCAGTTAAGAGAAATGTTCGATAAAGCCAAGTCATCAATACCTAGTGAGATAACCCAATTGTTAACCCTTGAACGCACTACGTGGCATTTTATACCTCCGCACGCACCAAATTTTGGAGGTCTGTGGGAAGCTGGGGTGCGCAGTACGAAGACTCACCTAAAGCGAGTAATCGGGGACACTACACTAACTTATGAAGAGTTGTCTACAGTATTAGCGCAAGTAGAGGCTTGCCTCAACTCGAGACCGATAAGTGTTCTAAATGACGAACTCAATGATCCTCTCCCACTGACTCCAGGCCATTTTTTAGTTGGTGAGCCATTACTGAACTTAGCTGACGAGAATTACACGCAACCTAATATTACTTACCATGAGAGATGGCGACTAACCCAAAAAATTGTCAACGATTTCTGGAACAGGTGGTACAAAGAATATCTTGTTAATCTTAATCAAAGGTACAAATGGAACACAAGGAATGCTGAACCAGAAATCGATGACGTAGTGCTTTTAAAAGAGGACAATATTCCTCCTAGTAAATGGATAATGGGTAAATTCTACAAAAACATGTGGGTCCTGATAATATTACTCGTGTCGTGTCAATTAAATGTAAAAATGGAATTCTTAAAAGACCTGTGAGTAAATTATGTGTCATAACAAAATCTAATTCTATTGAAACAATGTGTTGATGTTAGCTATATTTAAAACTTCATAAGCAAAAGTTGTAAAACGTTAAAAAATACCTAATTGCTTATTTAGTTAAGACTTCAAAATCTATGTTAAATGTATGCTATAAATATTGTGTATAATGTTTACATACTCACCTGTGTTAACATTGTTATTTTGAGCTATATTACAATTTAATGTCTAAGAGATGTTCAGTACACGGATTCGAACTATTTTTTAACTATAAGATATTACGGTGGGCGGTTGTATGTTAAACGTTTCAATGAAAGCACACTTTTCTGTAATTAATTAATTTTCAGTAAATTTTGTAATGTTATAATTGTCGCCCATCAAGTAAGAAACATTGTAAATTTACTTTATTTAGTTTTACTACTTTGCCTTATTCGATTCGTTGGTTGCTGGTTGTATTTAAATAGTTCCCTACTACTAGTATCCATAGTTCAATTAGTATTAGTTAATTTTGAGTTACTTATGTTAAAGAACTGCGTTCTTTGGTGGGCGGAATGTTCAAACCGACACCGAACAGCAGCACAACGCATCGGCTAATTACCTACCTATACATATATCTTTATACAGTCCACTAAGTTTAACGCTACACATGAAAAAAAACCAGTATTAAATCAAATTTAACAGAGTCCACACGTCTTCTTATTCGCAAAACAACATACAAGCAAAAACACACCTTATCGCCCTGAACAGTGCCAGTAGAGTTTACTTTGCCGGAACGGGTCTAGGGTAAGGAGCCAAACCAAGAGAGATACAGAAACCCGCAGGGCAGCATGTGGCGAGCTGTTGGGCAGTAGCGACCCCATGGACCCTATCCCCTGGGAGAAGTCTTGTTCCTAATCTCTGGCTTGCCTTTATTGGCCGGCTGGAGTGAACACTGATGAGGAACAGAGCTCCCACCTCATTCTTGCCTTTATTGGCCGGCTTGAGTGTTGATTCGCAAGAGCAAACGTGCTCGGAGGAAGGAACCATTTCAGTAAGATGCTGGTAGGGATCTTGACCGTACTTGTCCGGGATTGTCCTGATAGCCGTGGAATACCTCTCCACTCCTCAAGCACCTCAGGAAGTGTTGCCACCTTGTCACTACGTCACTATGTGCTAGCGGCCGTTTTCGGGGGCCTATTATTGAGTGTGCAAGTCACCCCCTGTCATTTTGTCGGTGTATTTATATAAAGCATTGGTCAGGTAGGGGCCATAGCCTTTCTATAGTCTTAGGAAACCGATCCACTATAGCCTCCCAAACCCATAGCCCAATATGTTTTGTTCCCATGTTCTGCAATAGTCCTGCATGAACCGGGGGTTGTCCTTGGGTGCACCATCATAGAGCAAACAGGGATAATCGTCGGTCGGTGCCTCATGCCATTACAATTGTCCAAGGGGCCTCTGCGAGTTGGCTTCGGCCCCTCATACGCCTTCCAAAGGTCCGGGACCCTATGGTCGCTAGATATGTAAGGACATAAAAATAATAATAATAGAACAAGCAGTAGTAGTTCAACTAATGATCAAGAAAACAAAAATAATTTAAACTAAAATGGTCTGTGAACAATCCGTTCACTTGTTACCACTGAACACACACAGACACAGGCACTGACTGCAGCACTACTCACTTTTGCAATTAGGGCGATATTACAGTGAAACGACTTGATGTTCTTATAACATGTGTATTGAGTTAAATTAGCTTACAAATCTTCTCTGACCTAGTTCAACGGCGGAAACTCTTAACACCGCGATTCAGATTTTGACCGCAAATGAACAACGCCATCTCTCGGCACAAGTGCTAAACTTTTCCTTAAACAGTCTGAGGACGACGGCCAGACCAAGGACCACCGACATGATACAGGCCGAATTAGATATATCGATACGAAAACGTCCATTTATGTAAAATTAAATTCGCTGAATCTAGAAAAGGAAACTAGATTTCTAATCGATACGGGAGCAGAAGTAACCTTAATTAAAATAGGTTCGTTAAATAAAAGTACAGTAATACAGGGTGATTGGAAGATGGGTGCAAAGCTTTAAGGCGAAGATAGTACAGACAATTTAGAACCATTTAAGCCATGGTTGTCTTAGACGAAGTCTTACCAAATATTTGAAACCAAATTTTTAAGTTTTTTTTCGGAAATTCTCAAAATTTAATGTAAACTGCATAATTATGGCCAAATTGAATGATAAATGAATTCATTTTTTATGTATTTAATTAAAGTAATGTGTAAGCAATCAAGCAAAACATGTTTTAGGCTTCTGTGTCATTACACATTTTTTTACAGACATTTAAAGCTCAGAAAAAATAAAAAAATTGTACAATACGTCTTTTAAACCTTATTAAAAAAAAAAACGGAGGGTGCTTTTTTTGTTCAAACCTTTTTGAAGACATGCTTGATAATCGCTCTTTCTTTTGAGGTATCATTTATGCGGATATCTTACAAATTATTGAAATTAGGGCCTACAAACCAATTTGAGGGAGAATTTTTTTATTTTAGGCAGACTAATTAAAACACCATTTGAATTAAAATTATTTATTTTTCATGTTCAAAATGACGGCCGTGATTCCTAATACAAGCACGGCCCCGTCTTCTAACTTCTGTAGTCGTTATTTTCAACATCATCTCCTGCTTCATTGTCTCAAACGCTGAATTTATTCTTTGTATCAATTCTCCTCTAGTGTTTATTTCTATGTTGTTATACACCAGTTCCTTGGCCCGGCCCCACACGAAAAAGTCCAACGGGGTCAGATCTGGGGAGCGAGCGGGCCAAGGGATGGGTCCATCCCTGCCGATCCAGCTATCAGGAAAGCAATTGTTGAGGTGTTCCCTTACATTTAAAGTCCAATGCGCTGGACAGCCGTATTGCTGAAAGATGACTGTTCGGTCTCTTTCGAAGATCGGGATACCTGATTCCTCTACCAGCAGTGGTAAATCAATTTGCAGAAATTGCAAATAATTTTTGCCATCAGGCAAAAAGTGGGGCCCAATCAATGTTCTGCCAATTATTCCAGCCCATACATTCACAGAGAATTTCATCTGAAATGACACCTGCTTCTTAAAATGTGGATTGTTGTCTGCGTCGGCCCATTCATGGATGTTGTGAAAGTTTGTAATACCTTCCCTTGAAAATTTACTTTCATCCGTCCACAAGATTGATTTCAGAAACCACGCATCTTCGATGTCTCTGTTGAGGAGGAAACGGCAGATCTGAATTCTTCTTTGAGGATCTTGCTCTACTAGACCTTGCACACTCCTGCCATGGAACGGATACTTATCATTTTGGTGCATTGTATGCCACACCTTCCATTGAGAAATGTTTAAATTTCGAGCTACTGCTCTAGTACTGGTAGTAGGATCCGCTTGAAATGCTGCTAAAATGTCTTCGTCGACGGCAGTTTCGTGTCTGCCCGGGTTGACTCCAGGTTCCACGCGGTGAAACCCATCTTGGGCAAGACGACGAAACGTGTTGTAAAACACTCGGACATTCGGTATCCTGCGATTCGGATAGCGCTCTTGATACATCCGTCGCGCCAAAGATCCATTGCCGTCTGCTGTACCGTACATAAATACGATATCCGCATATTCTTGATTGGAAAAAGTAGCCATAGTCACTTAACAATTAAGAAAAACGGCGTAGGAGCGCACTAAATGTCAACTCAACACTATTAAGTCAAAAATCAACACGTGCAGGAGCGCGAGGCTACGACTGGACACGGTGAAACAAAAAAGTTTAAAACTAACGCAAACAACACGTGCAGGAACGCAAAGGGCTACAACTGAACACGGTAAATTGTGAATCAACTCTACAACGTCCACTCACAAGGGCAGTAGTTTGACTAATAAGTAAAAGATGTAACGGCTTCATCACAGACCGACTGACCCTGACTAAAGAAAAACGACTTTGTTGCCTCAGTAACTAAGACCATTTTGCTGTAAAAACCAACTCTTATCGCTTTTTGCTATTCATTGGGCGTTCTACCTGGAAATGCCGTCGCACCGCGCTCGGTGGCCATTGTTTAGAGAATCCCCTCAATGGGTTCCCCTCAATTGGTTCCTGCATGTGCCAAAAATTCTTAGAATTGAACAATGTTATCATTTCGAGCACATAAAGTATTCTTTTAAGCAAAAATTTTGTGTTTTGTTAGACTGCCTAAAATTTAAAATTTCTCCCTCGAATTGGTTTGTAGGTCCTAATTTCAATAATTTGTAAGATATCCGCATAAATGATACCTCAAAAGAAAGAGCGATTATCAAGCATGTCTTCAAAAAGGTTTGAACAAAAAAAGCACCCTCCGTTTTTTTTTTAAATAAGGTTTAAAAGACGTATTGTACATTTTTTTTATTTTTTCTGAGCTTTAAATATCTGTAAAAAAAATGTCTAATGACACAGAAGCCTAAAACATGTTTTGCTTGGTTGCTTACACATTACTTTAATTAAATAAATAAAAAAATAATTCATTTATCATTCAATTTGGCCATAATTATGCAGTTTACATTAAATTTTGAGAATTTCCGAAAAAAAACTTAAAAATTTGGTTAAAAAAATTTGGTAAGACTTCGTCTAAGACAACCATGGCTTAAATGGTTCTAAATTGTCTATACTATCTTCACCTTAAAGCTTTGCACCCATCTTTCAATCACCCTGTATATAGTGACAAAATCTTAAAATTAAAAGGGATAGATAAAGATGCCGAACCAACCAATACAATTGGTTATGCTCATATGTCATTTCTTATAGGATATGAAAGAGTTCGTCATACACTACACGTGATACCTGACAGCTTTCCTATAGAATGCGATGGAGTAATAGGCGGTGATTTTATATCAAAGAGTAATGCGATCATAAATTATAAGGAAAATACAATAGAAGTTTGTGGATTAGAATTAAAAATTGAAAATGAAAGAGAAAAATGTGAGAATAATATAATTAATGATTATGAAACGGAAAATAAAGTAAATAAGGAAGATTGTCACGTAGAAAACGAAATGAATAATGTTAATGAAATTGAATGTGATGACAGTATAGATAAAAAAGAATATGATATAGAATATGGAAATAATGACGAAGAAAGTGAAGAATGTTATGAAAATTTGAATTTTAAAGTAGAACCAAGATGTGAAAAAATAATTTCAATTTATGTAGATTGTGATAAAGATTTAAAGGAAGGAATACTTCCAGAAACGATTGCGTTATCATAAGGAGTATATTTGTGTCCAAGTATTGTCAAAGTAAGTGATAATAAAGCGTTAACAGTATGTTTAAATACGACAGACAAAGAAATTAAGATAAGCAATGTGAAAATAAAAATAGATCCATTAAATAATGGAGAACGAAATGATGAGAATTGTCTGAAGATAAACAAAGTTGATAAATTATATGAAAGTAGCCGTTTAGATAAATTAGAAAGAACTTTAAGAACTAATCACTTAAATAAGGAAGAAAGAACATTATTATTAGAGTTATGTAAAGAATATAATCATATTTTTCATTTAGAGAGTGACGCATTAACAGCAACAGATACTGTGATGCATGAAATAATTACAAATACTAATATACCTATTAACACCAAAACGTATAGATATCCTGAGGCATTGAAGGATGAAGTTAATGAGCAAATAAGTAAACCTTTTAAAGATAAAATAATAAAACCATCAAATAGTCCATGGAATTCTCCGGTATGGATAGTACCTAAAAAGTTGGATGCATCTGAAAAAAGAAAATGGCGTCTTGTAATAGATTACCGAAAACTAAACGAAATAAGCGTTGGTGACCTTCCTGTCCGTGTGTGTTGGTGTCCGTCTTTTACCACAAATTAGCGATATATTAGATCAATTAGGTCACAGTAAATATTTTACTACATTAGACTTAGCATCAGGGTTTCATCAAATTAAATGAATCCCAATGATCAGATGAAAAAGAAAAAAAAAATGTTTATTCTGCACAAACAAAACGCACATTACAAAAATTTACGTAAAATAAACACATATACAAAGTAGCTAAAAGCCTCGTAATCAATCCATTTTAGTTTGACAATCCTGTCGATTATGTAATATTTACTCTGTGTTGCGACACTGGCAGATGACAACCAATGACATAACATACAATCATAACAAAAACAGAATGACGATTACAGAGAGAGGAAATACCTACTATTATAACAAATAAACAACTATAGCTAGAACAATTAATCAGTGCGTCGCATCTGTGCAAGAAAAGGTCGTTGCTCAGCGAAATGCTGTGACTTCGGACAAGCCTATCGTCAACAGCGCAGATTTTCAGCAATTACCTACTTGTCGAATGACGTAATGACGTCCCCTGTGTGAAGTAATAAATCAGGTAAGTGAAAATTTTCCACAGAAATATTTGTGATTCAAGCTGAATAAAGTATGTATATAAATAATAAATATATATCTGTAACAATGCGTAACTTTAAAAAATAAAAAGATACATCATAAACTAAGGCTATAGTACAATGAAAAATAATAAGAATAAGTACTAAGTAAGTAATTTAATTACTCAAGGCGTTGTGTTAAGTGTGGTACGTATTAGTTTATGCCATTTTATAATTATAGTAACAATATACTATTATTTCGTTACACTAACAATATTCCATGGAATGAAAACTGCATTTAGCGTTCCGTTAGGACATTACGAATATACACGTATGCCATTTAGTTTAAAAAATGCTCCGGCAACATTCCAAAGATTAATGAATAATGTATTAACTGGATTACAAGGAATAAAATTTTTTGTATATTTAGATGACATAGTAGTACCAGGGCTGCACTAAAAGTATCGGGAATGGAATATTTCCACTGTTCCTGTCATATTAAAATCTTTTTAATTGAAAACTCCTTGGTTTTAAAAATCGAATACCATTTATTTATTTAAATAAAGATTCTCGGTCTTGTCACAAGGTTTTGTCAAACTTGTTTAGTCGTTGAGAAAATGGAATTGACTCGAGAAAATTCAAGAGCGATGATTTATTATGACTTTTGAAGTGGTTTAACACAAAAACAGTGTGTTGACCGGATGATTTCGGCATTTGGTGATGAAGCCCCATCCAAAACCACAATTTATAGCTGGTTTGCTGAATTTCAACGTGGACGTGTCAAGGTCAGTGATGATCCCCGTCAAGGTCGTCCAAAAACTGCAGTCACCCAAGAAAACGTTGATGCTGTGCGTAAGCTGATTGAGGAAGATCGACATGTGACATACCGCGAAATTCAGGCAACTTTAGAAATTTGCATGAGTCAAATATAAATAATCTTGCATGAACAATTAGGTGTAAAAAAGTTGTTTTCCCGATGGATACCGCATTTGCTCTGTGAAGAGCAAAAAGCGGCTCGCGTTACTTGGTGCGTCAGAACTCTCGAAAGATTCCACGCAGGATCCTCAAATGCTGTATACAACATCGTATCAGGTGACGAATCCTGGATATACGCGTACGAACCCGAAACAAAAAACCAGTCACGAGTTTGGGTGTTCGAAAATGAGTTAAAGCCAACAAAAAATGTTCGTTCACGGAGTGTTGCATAAAAAATGGTGGCCACGTTTGTCTCTAAAACCGGCCATGTTACGACTATTCCTCTTGAGGGACAAAGAACGGTTAATGCAGAATGGTATGCTAGCATTTGTTTGCCACAGGTCGTTTCTGAACTCCGTAAAGAAAACTGCAACCGCCGCATCATCCTCCATCACGACAATGCGAGTTCTCACACCGCGCACAAAACAAAAGAGTTTTTAGAGCAAGAAAACATAGAATTATTAGACCATCCGCCGTACAGCCCCGACCTAAGCCCTAATGATTTCTATACTTTCCCTAAAATAAAGAATAAATTGCGTGGACAGAGATTTTCATCACCTGAAGAAGCTGTGGACGCCTACAAAACGGCCATTTTGGAGACCCCAACTTCCGAATGGAATTGTTGCTTCAATGATTGGTTTCATCGTATGGAAAAATGTGTCAAATTTCGCGGAGAATACTTCGAAAAGCAATATATACATTTGTAAATAGTAATGTTGTGTCACTTCCTTGATTCCCGAAATTTTCAGTGCCGCCCTCGTATATGGGAATTCGTTGCAAGATCAAAATAAAAAATTAAAAGAAGTATTTGATAAATTGTCCGAACATCAATTGAAGTTACAACCGAAATGCGAATTTTTAAAAACTGAAGTAATGTATTTAGGTCATTTAATAACACAGAATGGCGTAAAATCAGATCCAAAGAAAATTGAAGCAGTTATGAATCATCCAGTACCAAAAACACCAAAGGATATAAAAGGTTTCTTAGGCTTAGCAGGCTATTATAGGAGATTTATTGAAAATTTTAGTAATTATAGCCAACTCTTAAGTAAACTCTTGAAAAAGAATGAGCAATTTATTTGGACAAGTTTACAACAAGAATCTTTTGAAATATTAAAGGCAAGATTATGTGAAGAACCAATATTAAAATATCCAGATTTCTCAGAAACTTTTAATTTAACTACAGATGCAAGTAATTATGCTTTATGTAGTGTTTTATCACAAGGTCAGATACCAAACGATCGTCCAACCGCATATGCAAGCAGAATTCTAAATAAAAGTGATGTTAATTACTCTACAACCGAAAAGGAGTTATTAGCAATTGTATGGTCTGTCAGACACTTTAGGCCATATCATTGTGGACTTAAATTTATAATAATTACGGATCATAAACCATTGACTTGGTTAATGAATGTTAAAGATCCAGGATCTAGATTAGTTAGATGGAGATTACTTTTAGAAGAATATGATCATTTATAAACAAGGTAAATTAAATCAAAATGCCGACGCATTAAGTAGAATAAAACCAGATGAAAGTATTTAGAAAAAAGTAAAGAAGAAAATGTACGGGTAGGATCTAGATTAGTTAGATGGAGATTACTTTTAGAAGAATATGATCATTTATAAACAAGGTAAATTAAATCAAAATGCCGACGCATTAAATAGAATAAAACCAGATGAAAGTATTTAGAAAAAAGTAAAGAAGAAAATGTACGGGTAGTTACTAGAAGTGGAGAAAGTTATTCATCATTTTTAAAAGAAATTGAGAGAAAACCAATACTAACAAATAATTTGGTTTTGGATCACTATGTCTAAATCACATGACGTAAATATTTGAAAAGTTGATAATGTAATATTTACGTCATGTGATTTAGACATTTTAAACGACAAGCATCTCAGCGATTATAAAACCATAGTTGATAAATTAAAGTTGAATAATCCTAAACAATATAACGTTATAAAAATAAATGATTCGGAGAATAACATTTTGTTTTTCGTATTTCCAAAAGTTAATTATTGGGATCATGTAACGTATGAAGACATATTCGAAACTGTTGAGAATATGGCAATGTAATTTCACCTTAATTTAATTGTTGGTGTTGGTAACCCTGTCACTTCCCTTCACATATAAATTGTCATGATGTACTCAAGGTGTTCTTAGAAATAAAACATTTTCGCTTATAAAACTACGTTCTTTATTTTATTACAACAGGTTATGGGCCCAGACACATGGCCCAAAAGTAATAAAATAAAAAGCAAGGAAGTTACCGTGAAAATAACATTCGCGTTACGCGTGCGGCTTGAAAGTGAGGTTAAGTTTGCACGGCAACGTGAAGATAGTAGAAAAAGTTATTTTTTCGATGTGGATCGTAAGACAGGATAGCGAAATGGAATTCAATCTAAACACAAATAACAGCTTGATGAAGCTGGAAGGAGCTAACAACTGGAACATCTGGAAGTTCCAAACTACAATTTAGCTACGCGGTCAAGGCTGGTTGGATATTGTCGAAGGAAGAACCTTAAAACCCGAAGATCCCACTGAACAAACCGCTTGGGAGAATGAAGACGCGAAGGCACAAACACTATTAGTCACAAGGATGACAGAAAATGTAATGTTACATTTTATTCCGTGTTCTACTTCATCTGAAATGTGGAAAAAGTTGCAGTGTTTATGAGCAAAAAACAGAAACAAACATCCATATAATTCAACAGCGCTTCTTTCAATATAAGTTTGAAACAGGCACTGAAATGTCAATATTCTTATCAAAAATGCAGGAATTACAAAATCAGCTTAAACAAATGGGAGAAGAAGTTTCTGACAAGTTTGTGATAACTAAAGTATTAATGTCATTACCAGATGAGTATAAACATTTTGTATCGGCTTGGGAGTCAGCCCTGGACAATAAACAAACAATGACCAATTTAGTTGCAAGATTACTGGTAGAAGAAGAAAGGCTGAAAGAAAAAATTGGACAATGTTCACCTTCAAGCTCATCTGCATTTCTGGTTAAGGATAAGAAGAATATAAAATGTTTGAAATGCAATAAAATGGGACATTACCTCAGCGAGTGTAAAAGTAACATGAAAAGTGAAGGACAGAATAACAAGTGTTTTTATTGTGGCAAGAGTGGACATAACAAGTCACAGTGCTGGTTTAAGAAGAACAAAGAACATAAGAATAGTAACAATAAAAGTAACGCATTCGTGGTGTCAAACTCATTAAAAGAATATTGTTAATCTCAGTGATTAGTGGACTCAGGGGCCAGTGAACACATGTGCCGTGATCGTGCATTGTTTACATCATTTACCGACATTGAACAAGAGTCTGTTATTGTCGGTAATGGAGCGGCGATTAGTGTTCTAGGCTACGGACAGATGACGGTAGAGGTGTATGACGGTACTGAGTGGGTACAGACAACCATAGACAAAGCTCTGTTCGTGCCGGAATTGAAAACAAACCTTTTCTCCGTAAATTGTGCATCGGACAAAGGATACGTCATATTGACAGATGACAGCTCGTGTCAGTTTTATAAAAACAATAAAGTTTGTGCAATTGCAAAACGAGTTGGAAGTTCGTATTTTTTGGAGTTACGCTATAAAAACATAGTGGCTAATGTGGCTAAGAAAGTTAAAAGTACATTGCAAGAGGTGCACGAAATATTAGCACACCAAAACCTTGATTATGTAAGAAAGATACTGTTGAAAATTAACATTGACGTGAAACAAACTTCGGCTACAAAATGTGAGAATAGTCTAGAAGGGAAAATACATAGATTGCTGTTTGGGAAGAGTGAAAAAGTCACCACAAAAACGTGTGAGTTAATCCACGCGGATACCTGCGGCCCTATAGAGATGATTCTCCAACTATAGATCGGTGTATTTTGTCAAGAATAAATCTGATATAAAGTACTCTATTGAAGATTTCGTTAACAAGGCAGAAAATGTGACTGGAAATAAGGTGAAAATGTTCAGAACTGATAATGGTCTTGAGTTTATAAATAAGGAAGTCAAAGATATATTTACTAAACGCGGAATAATACATCAAACAAGTGTCCCCTACACCCCAGAGCAGAACGGAAAAGCAGAACGAGAGAATCGGACGCTAGTCGAATCCGCTCGCACAATGCTGAATGCATGCAAAGATTTACCAAAATCATTGTGGGCTGAGGCTGTAAACACAGCAGCATTTGTCTTGAACAGGACCGAAAAAGTAAAGACAGTGTAAAATCGCCATATGAGGTGTGGTTTGGGAAAGACTTTGACATTCATCAGTTAAAACCATTTGGGACACCAGTGTATGCACACATTCCTAAAGAAAAGCGAAAGAAGTGGGACAGCAAAGGAGAAAAAGGAGTAATGGTTGGTTATGGTAACTGTTAAAGGATACAGAATATACTTCTCACATAGGAATGATGTAGAACTAAAACGAGATGTAGTTTTCTTAGAAAAAGAACAAAACTATAGTGAAATCGAAGTAAAATTGAACTATACGGAAGAAAATAATGACAAAAGTAACGAGTTACATAATGAATCGGAAACTACATCAGCGGATCTCGATGAAACTATGGTGACTGCGAGTATTTCTGAAGAGTCTGGATCTGAATACAATCCAAGTGAAGCAAGTAACAGCTCAGTCGAACCAATTGATGAGGTCTGCCAAAGAGAACACAGTAAACGAATTAGGAAGCCACCTGTTTACTATCATTGCCAAAACGTGCATACCGAACAACGTGAACCTGTCACTTATGGTGAGGCTATGATGAGAAGTGACAGCAGCAAACGGAAGGAGGTGATAGATAGAGAAATGCAAACACTAGAAGAAAATAATACTTGGGAAATATGTGATATGCCAGAAAATGAAAAGCTTGTGAGTAGTAAGTGGGTATTTAAAACTAAAAGGGGAGATTCAGATTTGCCTCAATATAAAGCTAGATTGGTAGCGAGAGGGTTCGAACAGGATTATATTTTAGACTTAAATTACTGTTATGCTCCAGTTGCAAAATTGTCAACTGTTAGGTTATTTGTAATAATAGCAACTAAACTTAATTTACCTATAATTCAAATGGATGTAACAGGGGCGTTTCTGTAAGGAAATATTAATGAAAATGTTTATGTAAAGTTGCCAGAAGGAGCTTACATAGGTAATAATAATATTGTAAAATTAAATAAAGCACTTTACGGTCTCAAAAATGCACCTAAGTGCTGGAATATTAAATTCAACACTGTTATCCTTAAAGAAGGTTTTGTTAGATCTAATTGTGACTCTTGTCTTTATAGAAAGTCCACTGATAGTGATCAAATTTATTTACTATTGTATGTTGACGATGTCTTAATATTTGGAACAAGTGATAACTCAGTAAAGCAGGTAAAAAGTTTATTATGTCAGGAATTTAAAGTGAAAGACTTAGGACTTGTAAGGCATTACATAATCAGCCTATAATGTTCCCACTGCTGGGACACAGGCCTCCTCTCTGTGAGAGGGAGTGGGCCGTAATCCACCACGCGGGCCCAGTGCGGGTTGGTAGATGTCACATGTTTTCGAATTTTTTGGTTCTAAGACATGCCGGTTTCCTCACGATGTTTTCCTTCACCGTTTTGAGAGCAGTGGTGATGAAATAATTTACACAAAGTAAAGCGCCTGTCCGGGTTCGAACCTACGACCTACAACTCGTAAATCGCAGCCGTTACCACTGGGCCACCACTGCTCCAAGGGATTACTTAGGCATAAATATAACACAAAATTTAGACACAAAAGTTACTGAACTGAGCCAAAGAAAATATTTAGAGAATGTCCTCAAAAGATTTAAAATGGAAAATTGTAAACCAATGTCTACACCAATTGACCAAAATATTAACTTAAAGCTTTTTCAAAACCAAAACAATACAGTAGTCAAAGATATTGAAAAGTCATGTCGACAGATGATAGGATGTCTAATGTATGTTGTATCTGGCACCAGGCCTGACTTATGTTTTACTGTCTCTTTATTAAGTAGATATCAAAAATGTGCAAATAATATGTTATTAAGTGCATTAAAAGAGTAATGCGTTGTGGCAAACATACTTTAGACTATAAGTTAGTTTATAAATGTACAGATAATGTTTTGGAGGGATATTGTGATGCAGACTGGGGAGGGGATTTCAATGATAGAAAATCAACCACAGGCTACTTGTTCAAATTCTCTAACTGTTTAATTTCTTGGAGCTCAAAGAAACAAGTGTCTGTTAGTTTATCTTCTACAGAGTCTGAATATATTGCCATTAGTATGGCAGCCAGTGAAGCCTGTTGGCTTGTTAATTTGTTACAAGACTTCAAAATAAATAATATATGTCCTATACACATCTATTGTGATAATCAATCAGCCATATCTGCTGCCTGTACTGATACTGTCAAACGATTAAAACATGTTGATATCCGTTACCATTTTATAAAAGAATAAATTAAAAATAAAACGATATGTTTAAAATAAAAAACAAATGATTAACCTGCTGATATGTTTACAAAATCTTTAAGTAGAGAATTGATAAATCGTTTCTTAAAAAAATGTGGTATAGGTAACATTGATAAAATTTAGTACTTACATATTTATGTAAGTACTAAATTTTAAAATACATATGTGGCTCAGAAAGTTAAAAGTACATTGCAAGAGGTGCACGAAATATTAGCACACCAAAACCTTGATTATGTAAGAAAGATACTGTTGAAAAATAACATTGACGTGAAACAAACTTCGGCTACAAAATGTGAGAATAGTCTAGACGGGAAAATACATAGATTGCTGTTTGGGAAGAGTGAAAAAGTCACCACAAAAACGTGTGAGTTAATCCACGCGGATACCTGCGGCCCTATAGAGGTTACGTCAGTTGGCGGTTCAAGGTACTTTGTAATATTGAAAGATGACTTCTCCAACTATAGATCGGTGTATTTTGTCAAGAATAAATCTAATATAAAGTACTCTATTGAAGATTTCGTTAACAAGGCAGAAAATGTGACTGGAAATAAGGTGAAAATGTTCAGAACTGATAATGGTCTTGAGTTTATAAATAAGGAGGTCAAAGATATATTTACTAAACGCGGAATAATACATCAAACAAGTGTCCCCTACACCCCAGAGCAGAACAGAAAAGCAGAACGAGAGAATCGGACGCTAGTCGAATCCGCTCGCACAATGCTGAATGCATGCAAAGATTTACCAAAATCATTGTGGGCTGAGGCTGTAAACACAGCAGCATTTGTCTTGAACAGGACCGAAAAAGTAAAGACAGTGAAAAATCGCCATATGAGGTGTGGTTTGGGAAAGACTTTGACATTCATCAGTTAAAACCATTTGGGACACCAGTGTATGCACACATTCCTAAAGAAAAGCGAAAGAAGTGGGACAGCAAAGGAGAAAAAGGAGTAATGGTTGGTTATGGTAACTGTTAAAGGATACAGAATATACTTCTCACATAGGAATGATGTAGAACTAAAACGAGATGTAGTTTTCTTAGAAAAAGAACAAAACTATAGTGAAATCGAAGTAAAATTGAACTATACGGAAGAAAATAATGACAAAAGTAACGAGTTACATAATGAATCGGAAACTACATCAGCGGATCTCGATGAAACTATGGTGACTGCGAGTATTTCTGAAGAGTCTGGATCTGAATACAATCCAAGTGAAGCAAGTAACAGCTCAGTCGAACCAATTGATGAGGTCTGCCAAAGAGAACACAGTAAACGAATTAGGAAGCCACCTGTTTACTATCATTGCCAAAACGTGCATACCGAACAACGTGAACCTGTCACTTATGGTGAGGCTATGATGAGAAGTGACAGCAGCAAACGGAAGGAGGTGATAGATAGAGAAATGCAAACACTAGAAGAAAATAATACTTGGGAAATATGTGATATGCCAGAAAATGAAAAGCTTGTGAGTAGTAAGTGGGTATTTAAAACTAAAAGGGGAGATTCAGATTTGCCTCAATATAAAGCTAGATTGGTAGCGAGAGGGTTCGAACAGGATTATATTTTAGACTTAAATTACTGTTATGCTCCAGTTGCAAAATTGTCAACTGTTAGGTTATTTGTAGCAATAGCAACTAAACTTAATTTACCTATAATTCAAATGGATGTAACAGGGGCGTTTCTGTAAGGAAATATTAATGAAAATGTTTATGTAAAGTTGCCAGAAGGAGCTTACATAGGTAATAATAATATTGTAAAATTAAATAAAGCACTTTACGGTCTCAAAAATGCACCTAAGTGCTGGAATATTAAATTCAACACTGTTATCCTTAAAGAAGGTTTTGTTAGATCTAATTGTGACTCTTGTCTTTATAGAAAGTCCACTGATAGTGATCAAATTTATTTACTATTGTATGTTGACGATGTCTTAATATTTGGAACAAGTGATAACTCAGTAAAGCAGGTAAAAAGTTTATTATGTCAGGAATTTAAAGTGAAAGACTTAGGATTTGTAAGGCATTACATAATCAGCCTATAATGTTCCCACTGCTGGGACACAGGCCTCCTCTCTGTGAGAGGGAGTGGGCCGTAATCCACCACGCGGGCCCAGTGCGGGTTGGTAGATGTCACATGTTTTCGAATTTTTTGGTTCTAAGACATGCCGGTTTCCTCACGATGTTTTCCTTCACCGTTTTGAGAGCAGTGGTGATGAAATAATTTACACAAATTAAAGCGCCTGTCCGGGTTCGAACCTACGACCTACAACTCGTAAATCGCAGCCGTTACCACTGGGCCACCACTGCTCCAAGGGATTACTTAGGCATAAATATAACACAAAATTTAGACACAAAAGTTACTGAACTGAGCCAAAGAAAATATTTAGAGAATGTCCTCAAAAGATTTAAAATGGAAAATTGTAAACCAATGTCTACACCAATTGACCAAAATATTAACTTAAAGCTTTTTCAAAACCAAAACAATACAGTAGACAAAGATATTGAAAAGTCATGTCGACAGATGATAGGATGTCTAATGTATGTTGTATCTGGCACCAGGCCTGACTTATGTTTTACTGTCTCTTTATTAAGTAGATATCAAAAATGTGCAAATAATATGTTATTAAGTGCATTAAAAGAGTAATGCGTTGTGGCAAACATACTTTAGACTATAAGTTAGTTTATAAATGTACAGATAATGTTTTGGAGGGATATTGTGATGCAGACTGGGGAGGGGATTTCAATGATAGAAAATCAACCACAGGCTACTTGTTCAAATTCTCTAACTGTTTAATTTCTTGGAGCTCAAAGAAACAAGTGTCTGTTAGTTTATCTTCTACAGAGTCTGAATATATTGCCATTAGTATGGCAGCCAGTGAAGCCTGTTGGCTTGTTAATTTGTTACAAGACTTCAAAATAAATAATATATGTCCTATACACATCTATTGTGATAATCAATCAGCCATATCTGCTGCCTGTACTGATACTGTCAAACGATTAAAACATGTTGATATCCGTTACCATTTTATAAAAGAATAAATTAAAAATAAAACGATATGTTTAAAATAAAAAACAAATGATTAACCTGCTGATATGTTTACAAAATCTTTAAGTAGAGAATTGATAAATCGTTTCTTAAAAAAATGTGGTATAGGTAACATTGATAAAATTTAGTACTTACATATTTACTTTGTAAATCAGTTTAAATCGGTGCAATTACATTGATTGGGTGGTGTTGAGAATATGGCAATGTAATTTCACCTTAATTTAATTGTTGGTGTTGGTAACCCTGTCACTTCCCTTCACATATAAATTGTCATGGTGTGCTCAAGGTGTTCTTAGAAATAAAACATTTTCGCTTATAAAACTGCATTCTTTATTTTGTTACAACAGAAACACTTAAAGAATTAAAAATAAAAATATATGAAAACAAAATCAAGGAAATTAGTTTCAGTGGATTCTCAAGATTCCATTTGAAATGGCATAAAATTAGAACGATAATTAGATACTTATTTAGAGACATGGACATAAAGATTAAAATATTTCATGACGGTGTCATGTCTCCAAAGAGGGAGGATATACCATTAATTTTAGAAGAAAACCACTCAAACCCTATTTCAGGACATATACGCTTTCATAAAACATATAAAAAAATTAAGTCTAAATACCACTGGGATTCAATGAAGAAAGATGTCAAAGAATTTATACAGAATTGTAAATCATGCCAAGAGAACAAGTTAGATAGGAAAAAAAGTAAGCAACCGATGGAAATAACATCTACCTTAACAGAAGCATTTGAAGAGGTTTCAGTAGACATAGTAGGACCTTTACCAGTCACGGAAAGTGGAAACAAATATATACTAACACTTCAGGATGACTTAACAAAATTTTCACAAGCGTATCCTCTACAGCAACATGACGCTACCACAATAGCTGATTGTGTTGTCAAAAACTTTATTTGTAGATTTGGCATACCTGATATTTTACTATCAGATAAAGGTGCAGATTTTACTTCTACGTTAATAAAAGAAATATCAAAATTATTCAAGATGAAAAAAATTTATACTACTTTTATCATCCACAATCAAATGGAGCTTTGGAAAGAAGTCATTTGACATTAGCAGATTATTTAAAACATTACATTATTAACGAAGATCAATCCAACTGGGATAAATGGTTAGATTTTGCCACGTTTTCTTATAATACCAGCGTTAATAGTTCGACTAAATTTACACCTTTTGAATTAATATTCGGTAATAAAGCAAAATTACCAACATCAATTATGAAACCACCTGAATTCAAATATTGTTATAATAATTATTTGGAAGAACTTATATTGAAACTTAGGAAATCGAGACAGCACGAGATAAGTTAATAGAATCAAAACTAGCAAACAAACAAACAAACAAACATATGATAAAAAGAGTAAAGAAATCAATAAGTAATGAACAAGTTAAAACCGGAAAGTCAAGAAAATTATCACCTTATTGGTTAGGACCTTATAAGATATTAGAAGTTAACTCTCCAGTTAATGTTACTATACAAAGTAAGAAAAAGAAGCTAAGAGTTCATACTAACAGACTGAAACATGCGTTTGTTTCAGAATGACCCCGATGATCGTGGTTCTGAAGACGCTCATCACATTACATGTAATAGAAGCAATTAGTTTAGGTTCATATAATGTAACTAGAATAGATAAGGGAGGTATATATTTCGAACATTTAGGTAAAGTTAACCATTACGATAGTGAATGGACAATGATTAGTTATTTAGATATTTCTGAGATACATAAGAAAATTGATTTTATAGATAGAACATATAGTAGAACTAAGGAAATATGTAATCATAATAAGTTCAGTAAGTTTTCGCTTTTGTGACACATCAGTCACTATACTCGATCAAATTATTTTTACACTGTATAATGAAGAAAATATTTTAAGAGAATCAACAGGTAGAACTGACAATGTTCATAGATCTAAGCGAACTTATATCGACGGCATTGGAAAATTATTTGGTACTTTAGACGTTGAAGACGCACAGCGTTATGATAATGCTATCAACAAATTAGGATCACATGAACACGATATACTATCTTTATTGAAAACTCAAACTACGAGAGCTGCACTAAAAGTATCGGGAATGGAATATTTCCACTGTTCCTGTCATATTAAAATCTTTTTAATTGAAAACTCCTTGGTTTTAAAAATCGAATACCATTTATTTATTTAAAAAAGATTCTCGGACTTGTCACAAGGTTTTGTCAAACTTGTTTAGTCGTTGAGAAAATGGTATTGACTCGAGAAAATTCAAGAGCGATGATTTATTATGACTTTCGAAGTGGTTTAACACAAAAACAGTGTGTTGACCGGATGATTTCTGCATTTGGTGATGAAACCCCATCCAAAACAACAATTTATCGCTGGTTTGCTGAATTTCGACGTGGACGTGTCAAGATCAGTGATGATCCCCGTCAAGGTCGTCCAAAAACTGCAGTCACCCAAGAAAACGTTGATGCTGTGCGTAAGCTGATTGAGGAAGATCGACATGTGACATATCGCGAAATTCAGGCAACTTTAGACATTGGCATGAGTCAAATACAATTAATCTTGGATGAACAATTAGGTGTAAAAAAGTTGTTTTCCGATGGATACCGCATTCGCTCTGTGAAGAGCAAAAAGCGGCTCGCGTTACTTGGTGCATCAGAACTCTCGAAAGATTCCACGCAGGATCCTCAAATGCTGTATACAACATCGTATCAGGTGACGAATCCTGGATATACGCGTACGAACCCGAAACAAAAAACCAGTCACGAGTTTGGGTGTTCAAAAATGAGTTAAAGCCAACAAAAATTGTTCGTTCACGGAGTGTTGCAAAAAAAGACTGCATTGTCTTGAATATAAGCTGCTAATTCTGGTTGTAGTCTTTTTTTTTTTTTTTTGAGGTTGGGAAATCATTAAATAACTTCTTCTGCTCTGGGCGGAGCGGGAGGGTGTGTCAGACTCTTACTGACTAAAACCCACCCGTATTCCTTCCTGTTGCCTGTGTTGCGGGGGCCTCGGTGACCCATAAGTACCTTCCCGCGACCCCGGCAGACATCGGCCCTAGTGGACCCCTACCTAAGTGCTGACGACATCTCTTTGAGGCGCTCGTGGAATACAACGCGCCGTCGACACGGGCCTGGTCCTTACCGGACGGTGAGCTACCCATTGCTCACCGTCCGCAAGCCCGCGCCTACGGTGGCCGGAAATCCGCCGGGGATTCCCGACGCCCTGGGCGTCTCCTGCGGCGGCTAGGGGCGAGAGGGCGCGAAAATTGCCTTTACCTCAACCGTCCCGCCTCCTCCTTCGCGAGCATTACTGCTTCGCAGAAGGAGGTGACGACTGCCCATGCCCTCTCGCTCCGTACCATGGCCTGAACCAGGGCCGGACGCGAGAGGTCTTTGCCGCCGATCGCCTCCACGAGGACACGGCGGTGCTCTGCCCAAGCCGGGCAGACCTCCACCGTATGCTCCACCGTATCCTCCGGGCGATCCACACAGTGGTGACACCCGGACGTTTCCTCCCGCCTTATTCGACACAGGAACCTCCCGAAACTGCCGTGTCCGGTGAGGACACCGTGGCGCCTCTTTAGCCACTCCTCAAAGAGGGGACTTATCGCCGCAATGTGGCGTGCCCAGCACTAGGTTGCGACAACCGTACTTTCCATGACGCCATGAGATCCCGCCAGAGCTCCGTCCGCTGTGCCGCGATTTCTCGCGGCAGCGGACTTACGCCCCGGCGTTTCGCCTCCTCGCGCCACTCCCATACGTGCGCGAGGACTTTTGCCTCCAGATCCCATGGCGGCAATCCGGCAAGGAGGCTCGCTGCCTCACACGAGACCGTGCGGTATCCCCGGATGGCCATGACCCTTTGGGCCGCACTAAACCGGCGGGCTGGCCGCAGCGCCAGAGAGCGCGCCCATACAGGAGCCCATGGACCGCACGACCCCCGCGTAGAGCCTCCGGTAGGAGGCGTTTGGACCCCCTAGATTGGGCAGGAGCCGCTTCAATGCAGCGCCCGCCCGCTCCAGTTTGGGAGCCAAACGTCTGAAATGCTCCAGGAAGTTCCACCGGCTGTCGAGGACGAGTCCCAGGTACTTCATCGTTATTTGGGACCCCAACGGTGGCACGTTCCGAGGACCATGAAAACACATGGCCTCGGACTTGTGCAAGGCCACCTCGAGTCCCAATTGCCGGATGCTTTCGACGATTGTCGCAACCCCGCGTGCCGCTACTTCGGCCGCCATCTGGTGCGACCTTCCCTGCGCCAGGACCAACGTGTCGTCAGCGTAGCACACTACGCTGACGCCGCTAGGGAGGTCGGCGCGCAGCACCCAGTCGTATCCGATGTCCCACAGATGCGGCCCCAGGACCGATCCCTGTGGGACACCGCACGACATCTCTTGCCGGTTCCACACTCCCTGGTGACCGGGGTAGATGACGGCCCTATCCGTCAAATAGGCCTCGACCACACGACAGAGGTAGGTATGCATCCGGTGGTACCGGAGTGCCTCCCTGATGCAACTCTAGGGCAGGGTATTGAAGGCATTGGCGGTGTCTCTAGACATCGCCAATGCCTTCAATACCCTAAAGCCTGCAATGCCTTTAATACCCTAAAGACGACCCCACCCTGGGAGACAGCATTCCCCGTCGTCAGGGCTCGCACGCGCATGATGGCGTCCACCGTAGAGCGCTCTCTGCGGAAACCAAACTGGCTCTCCGCCAAATCCGGCCCCACCCGCACCAACTGGCCGACGAAGCGGTCTGCAATGACTCTTTCAAAGAGCTTGCCCACTTCGTCGAGCAGCACGATGGGCCGATAAACGGACGGAGAGTCCGCAGGGCGCCCTGCCTTCTTTATGAGGACCAGTTTCCCCGTCTTCCAACGAAGCGGGAACTGGCCCCTCTCCAAGCATGCGCTTAGGAGCCCCCTAAGTCGAGGCCCGAGAGCCTCCAAAGGCCAGGACCCAGGCCTTCCCAGGTAAGCCGTCGTGTCCTGGGGCGGTATTTTTGGCATTAAGCCTGCGTAACGCCGCTCTCATTTTTCCCTCGGTCACCTCCAGAGCATCGTCGTCGTCGTCGGTGTGGTCCGCATCGGGCACCGCAGTAGGCGGAGCCATAGACGGTGAGGAGTGTTCCCCTCGCGAAGGGAACAGAGCGCTCACCACGTCCTCCACAAGCTGGGGTCGGAGGCTCTGCGTCAGCGGGGGAGCCCATGGGCGGAGTTTATCCCGCACCACCTTGTACGGGCGTCCCCACGGGTCCCTGTCCAGAGTCCCCAGCGACTCCTCGCGAGCCAAACCCCTGGCCCGCAGGATTTCCGCTTGGAGGGCGGTCTTCGCCGCTCTGTACCCCTCGTACAGCTCCGCCTGAATGGCTTCCGTATCCGGAGGTTTGATACGGAGCCTGCGGTGCCTGGTGTACCGTCGTCGCGCAGACACGCACGCAGTGCGCAGAGCCGTCAGCTCCTGCGACCACCAGTACACCTGGCACGAGGCACGTCCAGGCTGGACCCGGAGCATTGCCACGTCACATATGTCGGACATGGCCTCCCGGAACCACTCCGCCTCGTCGTTGATGTCAGCAGGCCTGTCCGGTGGTGACCTGGTGGAGGCCTGGGTGGCCTGCACGATCGAGGCTTCCAGGAGGAGCTCCCGGTCCAGCTGCTTCAGCGCCCACCGCGGACCACTCGGGGCCCGTCGGACCGGCGCACTATGGAAAATCGTAGAACAACTGCTGATTAAAAATGGTTTTTGTCAATGTCGCTACTGGCATGCTTTTTTTATTTTACTCAATAGTTTAAGGACCAAACTAGACTATAATATCAAAAAATTATAAATATTAAATGAAATGATTTTTTTACAACACCACAAACTTTATAGTTTTGACGGACGTCCATGTCAGGCCCGTTCACTTCATCACTTTTAAATTGATTTTATTGTTATACGTTACAGGAAAAGGTATAATGTATTATATATTTCTGGAAACCTCGTCTTTTGAAGAATATGAAACAGCTAATATGTATTTAATGTTATGTTAAGGTTCACCTTAAAATAATTGTAAATTAAACAATGGTGAAAAAAATTTTTTTTTAAAGTTCAACGAGACTTTTGACAGTTACCCACGTTTACCCCTGCTTTACATTTAATATTGATATGTAGCCTAACTATCCATAAACATAATCAAATAATAACAGCTGCGGATATTTGCGGGTTTCGGAGTAATTAATAAAAATGTGATAAGAGTCAGAAAACGGAAAACCGCTCGCTATCTATTGCGGTTTGAAATGTTGCTGTTTACATCAATAGTTTGCGGTAAGTTTTGTAATTTATCATTGATATTAGGGCATTTATCTTTTTTGCACTCATGTTGCGTGTGAAAATATTAATCAAATAAATGCACACTACCCTCATATTTCAAATAGTATATAAACAGTGGTTTCATTCCATTGTAAATAACAATATAGTGGTGAATTACCAGAAGTGTTGTGGTGGTAGTCACGTATGTGTTTACATCAGCGTGTCACGTAGTTTCCAGGGTTAAGTTAAGGTAGATATAGTGTTTTCCATAAGCTTAGTATTAGCACGTAGTCACGTACTACCTATGTATATTATACCATCTAATAAAGGAGAGAGCACAGACAGTTGAGGAACACAGTTGAGTCTCTGTTCACGATTGACTCTCAAAGTAATACACGTCATGTAGTTTACTTAACCCCTCCTCATCCCCATATCGCATGGCGACCCTGCCAGTGCCACATCGCATGGCGACCCTGCCAGTGCCACATCGCATGGCGACCCTGCCTGCCAGTCGGCTGGACGGCGTTACAGTTGCCCAATTGGGGGCTAGTCAGAGTCGCAGTTTAGTCGATTTCGGTCAGCTACACGTCACGTCGGGTCACGGGCCATGGGGACCACGACATCTAAGGAAGAGGTGGTTATCGCTCAGACGGCAGCGGGTGGTTTGAATACCGCAGCGGTTGCGCAGGAGCAACTGACAGCTATCAACACGGTGCTATTGTTTATTGCTGTGTGTTTGGCGGTTGTCATCGTTGGTGTGGCAGTTCGCTTGTATAGAAGATGTCACCAGAATTGGATCGAAGAGAAGATCAACCAGCGGGAGGTTCGCAAGGCTGTGCAGATCGCCTGACCAGATATGGACGAAGTAACGTTCCCTCGTAAAGAAGTAAGTGATTTTAATGTGAGCTTAAGTGTTGTGGCGAGTGCTTGCGGTCGTCGGAGAATTTAGAGACAATAGTATGCATATAGTGTATTAAGTTAAAATGGACGTGGTTTTTCATCGGGCGTAAGAAATTGCGGAAATAACCATAGGCGGCAGATTGTAGAGAGTAGGCACGCGCAGCATGGAACAGCTGTTGAGCGTACGCGCAAAAATGTCAAGGCATGGCATAGCAGTGGAATGCGCGGTCGCAGCGATAATGTTCGTCGAGGACGCCAGACTCAGCAAGGTCGACGGCATGTAACGTATTATGAGCACGCGCGGGGCGATGCTGACTCAGGCGCAGTGTCAATGTCACGGAACGACGAAGGCGGACAGCTGAGTGAGACTCAGTTTTTTCGTGCCTAAGCATATTTTAGCTTGTGATAGCATTAACTAGGTTAATTTGTTAGTGGATAGTGTGGATACGGAATGGTTGGTGGACACGGGTGCGTCCATATCAGCCGTAAAAAACATTTTTTTTTTTAATGTATGTGCCAGAAAACTCGAGCATTTATGTAAACTATGAATCTTTATCGGCATCATCGCGAGACGAGTTGTTGAAAGACATAGTAGATTTTTGTATTGAGAAAGGCATAAAAGAAGTTATTATTTTAAAAAATCGTTATAATGTATGTGCCAGAAAACACGAGTATTTATGTAAACTATGAATCTTTATCGGCATCATCGCGAGACGAGTTGTTGAAAGACATAGTAGATTTTTGTATTGAGAAAGGCATAAAAGAAGTTATTATTTTTAAAAAATCGTAATAACGTTGAATTTATCACCAAATGTAATTATAAAAAAGAGTGATAATAAGATAGATGTAATTCATAAGAATAGAACAAAATTGTATTTTAGGAGTTAGAATGTAAGTTTAAAATGTGTAAAAAAGGAAAAAGGGAAAAAAAAAACCGTAATTTAGTTTTTTTTTTTTTGTTTAAGTGGGGTGATGTGGTGGTAGTCACGTATGTGTTTACATCAGCGTGTCACGTAGTTTCCAGGGTTAAGTTAAGGTAGATATAGTGTTTTCCATAAGCTTAGTATTAGCACGTAGTCACGTACTACCTATGTATATTATACCATCTAATAAAGGAGAGAGCACAGACAGTTGAGGAACACAGTTGAGTCTCTGTTCACGATTGACTCTCAAAGTAATACACGTCATGTAGTTTACTTAACCCCTCCTCATCCCCACATCGCATGGCGACCCTGCCAGTGCCACATCGCATGGCGACCCTGCCAGTGCCACATCGCAGTGTAATTACATTTGTTGTCTCTCCAAAATGTCTATTTTCAAGTGTTCTAAACGTGAAATAATACTTTCGTATATCGAAGGAGGAAAATCGTTGGAAGCAGTATCAACAGTTTTGCAAGAAAAATATCATGTGTCTGAAGACATCTTATGTTTCATCCTCAGTGATTTTCAAAGACATATTATTCCCGCTTTTAATAAACGCTGGAACGAAGCTTCACGGAAAAAGGATACATTTTTAATGAAGAACAGTAATTAGTTGGAATCAGAATATTCAATAACTTTACCGGACTCTGAAGACGTTACAACCATCTCCACACCATCTACTTCTTCTGGGAAACGTGGAAGACCGTGCGTATCTTATCCAGACTTGTCAGAATCCAGTAAAAGAAGAAAAAATACAATGTTACTTAATGAATATGGATTTGAACACGTCTATAATGCATATCTTCAAGGGTTACGTTCGATAGGAGAAGGAACAGAAGCTAAACTTGTGGAAACATTAAGGTTTGCTGACAGTGAAAATAAGACCTTATTTTCGAGTCTCATAGAAGACGCAAGGCAGACCAAAATGTTAACGGATGAAGAAGCATTGAGCGTATTTATTGACTTGGATTTAACGAAAGCACAATATTTGTACTTAAGAAATTTAACGAACGAACGAAAATGTTTTGTGCTTCCGCCATATTACAAAGTGCAAGAAGTTGAAAACTACTTGCTATCCACCGTCTTCAGCCATAGAAATTACAGACACAAGTGCAAAAATAGTAAGACTTCTAGATTTATTAGATCACACTGCAGCTAGAATATTGACAATAGATTCAGTCTATAGGAATGGATTGAATAACTTACTTCTGTATAGTAAATGGGGCTGTGATTGCTCATCCGGTCAAAGCCAGTACAAACAGAAACTGCCAGAAGAGTCTGAACTTATTTCAGATTCGAATTTATTTATCACTTCTTTGGTGCCTATTAAGTTAATTAACGAGCTAACAGGTGATGTTGTCTGGCAAAATCCGGTACCTTCATTTGTTCGTTTTTGCCGGCCTATATTAATAGAATTTTGTAAAGAAACTCCCGAGAAAACTAAAGCCGTTGTGGATGAAATAAAGGGTCAAATAAATTCCTTGAGTCCATCATTAATTAACAAAGAAGGTGAGGGAGTGCAAGTGAAGCATGATCTCTTCCTTACAATTATAGATGGTAAAGTAGCTCAGGTATTAACAGATACGCCTTCGGGTTCCACATGTACAATGTGTGGAGCTACTCCACGCCAAATGAACGATTTGACAAAAGTGACAGCTAGGCCTGAAAATGAAGATTCTTATCAATACGGTCTGTCTACTTTGCACGCCTGGA
The DNA here is from genome assembly GCA_905333075.3 of Atethmia centrago. Taxonomy (NCBI): domain Eukaryota; kingdom Metazoa; phylum Arthropoda; class Insecta; order Lepidoptera; family Noctuidae; genus Atethmia; species Atethmia centrago. The sequence continues at coordinate 20,728,496 of HG995368.1, forward strand.
TTCGTTGTATGGAAATGATTTTACATATTTCCTATAATCTGTCTTTCCAAACATGGTCAGCCACAAGTGAAGAAAAGAAACGACTAAAGCAAGAGAAGAAAACCCTGGTACAAAGGCGGTTCCGTGAAGAGCTAGGATTGATCATCGACAAACCAAGACAAGTAAGTGGTAATTCTAATGACGGTAATACTGCCAGAAGATTTTTTCACAATGCAAGCTGCTCTGCTGAAATTACAGGAGTGGATATAAATTTGATTAAACGACTTTACATAATTCTGCAAGCTCTTTCATCGGGTGTAATGATAAATGCTGAAAAATTTGGCAGTTATGCTATGGAGACTGCTAGGATCTATGTGAGCAATTATGAATGGTATTACATGCCATCTTCAGTTCACAAAATTTTGATTCATGGAGAAAGTGTCATAAAGCATTTTGCAGTACTTCCTATTGGTCAACTTTCGGAAGATGCACAAGAATCTCGCAATAAGGATTATAAAAAATTTCGTCTTCATCATGCTAGAAAATGCTCAAGATCCGCTACAAACGAAGATGTATTTCATACTCTTCTTTATACTTCAGATCCTTACATTACCAGCATTAGAAAACCGTATACTAAAAACGTGAAGGAACTTGATGAAGACACCTTAGATCTTTTGAAAGTGAACGAATTAATTTTAGATCCCGAAGTTCATCAAGTATAAATAACATAACATTTAGTAAACAGTACAATTAATTAATTAATCTGTGTTCGATTTTAATCTTTAAAAAAATGCTATGCTTTTTTTTATTTTATTTGATTTTTATTTTGATGTACTATATGATATTTGGTTTTTGTAAACATTAAAATAATAGTATTCATTGTAAAGAAATAAACATTGGAGATTTTTTATAATTTTGAATTTGTTTTATTTTTTAATTTATTATTTTAAATTTAATCATAATAAATTACATTCTGTTTGAAGCCATATACACTATTCTATATTTGTGCAAAATTTTAGAACATAATATTCAGAAATAAAGAAGTTATTGATTTTTAATCAGAAACAGACCATTATTTTCCACAGTGCGGCGCGTCCGAGGTCTGGGCGGAGACGTCAAACCGGATATACCGGTGATCGGAATAGGTCTCCACCCCCTCCATGATGCGCCAGTCAACTACACGCGGCGACAGAGCGGGGCTGGCGAACGAGATGTCCACCACTGATTCACCCCGCATCCGCACACACGTGGGGACAGAACCCCGGTTTAGGACGACCACGCCTGTCTCCAGAGCCCAGTCCTCCATCCCATCCTGACCCGTGTGTCCGTTAACCGGGAACCCCAAGCCAAATTCTTGGCATTGAAGTCCCCGAGGACGACCACGGGGAGGGAACCAAACCCGACGACGACGTCTCTCAACTCCGCAAGGGAGTTGTGGAACTCGGCAAGAATTCGGTTCGGAGAGAAGTAGACTCCTACCACGACAATCTCCCAGAACCGTGCTGCTACGCATCCCCGTCCTCTCTTGACGGCCTCGAGGGACGGGGTACCGGCGGCGGCCGATGAAATTAGGGTCACTGAGCCGCTCAGGTCCTCCACCCAGTCATCCCTGGGCGGGACAAAGTACGGCTCAGCGACCACGGCGATGTTAATCGACCACTGCGCCATGCTCTGGAGCAACAGATCCTGAGCGGTGGCGCAGTGGTTGATGTTCGCCTGGAGGCGTAATGGCGCCATTATTGGCACTCCATGTCAGCCCCCTCTTGAGCCTCCTTCTCAGCCCCCTGAGAGGGGCCTGCCGAAGCGGCCACGGTGGCGACGTCGACGACGGCGGTAGTGGAGGCGGCAGCGGCGCTGGCAGTGGTGGCGGCTGCGGCGGTGACGGCGGTGGCGGAGGGCTTTCCTCTGGCCCTGGCTTTGGCGGGTGGGGCGCAGGCCTTGCCCCCCATCCGGTGGTAGTAGCAAAGACCGCTGCGGTCCAACTCCGAGGTGCAATTCGCTTGCACGTGGTTGCCCACCTGGCAGCGGAAGCACCTCAAAGGGCGGGGTTCCAGCAGTTTCACCTTCGCGGAAACCCAGCCCACCAATAGTCGTTGGCCCTCCCCGGTAATTTTTCTGGCCGCCGACACGGGGCAGCTCACCATAACAGTTTGCAGCGCCGTGGAGTCAGGACGGATGGTGCCTGCCTTCACCTGCTCGGCAGAGCACCCCCCGGTCCTAACCACTGCGACGACCACCTTCTCTTCAGTGGCGGAGTCATCCAGGCCCGCGATGCGCATGCTAGCGCATTTGGTGGTCTTGGACACTCGGACCTCGTCCGCATTTAGTGACGCCCTAATCCTTTCGGCCAGGGCGTCAGCGGCCGGGCCACTGGCCTTACCGGGGACCTCCACCATTCGGGCCCCAGTCGCCGTTACCTTCATTTTGAGGCCTTTTGCTGCGCCGAGCTCCTCCAGGCGCACCGCCTCACCCACCTTCGCCATTACCGTCCTATAGGACACGCCCATCTTTTTCGCATCCGGCTGTAATGTGATCACTACAGCTGCGGAATTCGGGGCGCGAAGCCTAGCCGCGGCGGTGCGCTCCTTGCGCCGCTGCCGCCTCTCCCTCTTTCGCACCAGGGTCAGAACCCGGTCCTCTACAGGCACGGGCCGTCCCTGTCCCTGCTGCTGCCCCCCTTGCGGCTCCATCCGGGGGCCGGCTCCTCGGAGCCCAGCCAGGTCCGCCCGGAGCTTCTAAATTGGAGCCGCCAGTGGCATCCAGTCCGCCAGGGTTCACCACCTGAAAGCTGTGAGAGGTGGCGCCTCTCGGCTCGCTGGGCTGGCTTGGCTGGGCTGGCTCTGCTAGGCTCGCCTACCTCCCTGGTGGTGGACCCTCTATCCACGACTTTCCCTCCTCGCCAGCCCCCCCCCGCCGGCTGGAGTGGATCTTTTGCCACTCTGTCTGGCTCAAGACCCACTCGTCGGAGGACGACCCCGAGTTGGGGCGCTTGCGAACCGACCACCACCTTTTGCACCGAGCTCCAACCTGAGCCCTTTGCGCTAGATGCAGCGTCGGACTCCGACCCTGCATCACTTTCCACACCTTGAGTTTTCTTTTTTTTTTTGTTTTTGTTCCATACTTAATCCCACGAGTATGGGGGATATAAAAAGTACACCTAGGTTCACCACCTGTCCCTAGGCAAGTGTACATTTATAACCCAACCAGGGGGTCCACTGGTACCCTGGCTGGGGGTGCGCTAACGACTGATGCGCCACCTACAACTACGAAGTTGCAGATGACACTACTCCTCAGCCATTCATATCCTCGCCGCGCACCAAAACTTGATATTAGAGGAATTTTTATAGAGGTTATCTTCCTCGCGATCCGGGCGATCAAGCCAAGATCCATGTCCCGTTCCAAGCCACAAAACATGACTGTGGTCTCTTTACGGATTACGATTTCGACGGTTGCAGGCAGAAGAATCGATTCTCCCGCTGCTAGCTCGCTGGCAGGGTAAGTGCACAGCAAGCACCGCCACTCTTCGCCCACTCGACCTGCCCTCTGTAAGTAGAGAGGGGAGTGGACGACTGACGATCGAGCGTGAAGCTCCCCGCCACGCAGAAATTCGCCACGGTCAATACCCTCTCCGAAACATGGAGAGACTATTGGCCGTGCCCAGGATGCACCGGCCTGACGACTGCTCTTTCCCCCGAACGTATTCGAAGGGAACCAGCAGTAATCAGGCACACGAGGAGGTGTTCTGCACGCACCCCATGACTATTCCTCTTGAGGGACAAAGAACGGTTAATGCAGAATGGTATGCTAGCATTTGTTTGCCACAGGTCGTTTCTGAACTCCGTAAAAAGAACTGCAACCGCCGCATCATCCTCCATCACGACAATGCGAGTTCTCACACCGCGCACCGAACAAAAGAGTTTTTAGAGCAACAAAACATAGAATTATTAGACCATCCGCCGTACAGCCCCGACCTAAGCCCTAATGATTTCTATACTTTCCCTAAAATAAAGAATAAATTGCGTGGACAGAGATTTTCATCACCTGAAGAAGCTGTGGACGCCTACAAAATGGCCATTTTGGAGGCGTGGACAGAGATTTTCATCACCTGAAGAAGCTGTGGACGCCTACAAAATGGCCATTTTGGAGACCCCAACTTCCGAATGGAATGGTTGCTTCAATGATTGGTTCCATCGTATGGAAAAATGTGTCAAAATTCGCGGAGAATACTTCGAAAAGCAATAAATACATTTTTAAAAAGTAATGTTGTGTCTCTTCCTTGATTCCCGAAATTTTCAGTGCCGCCCTCGTAATATTGTTAGAACAACGATCTCGAATTTTAATAATACTATTACTGATCTTACCAGTAATGAAAAGATATTTAATAAGAATTTAGATATCTTAGCGAATTATACCAAAAGTACTGATGCAATTATTTTTGATATTAATTTAAAGCAAGATATTGATGAACATTTGTCTTTATTAGCTTTAATCACGTCAGAATTTAACAATGAAATTTCAACTATTATAAATGAAATTCTATTCACCAAAAATAATGCTCGACTTCCAGTTATTATTACTCATGAACAATACATAAGCGAACTTAAGAAAACAGTGTTACATTTGCCTTTACAAACCAAATATCCATTAAATTTAACAATGAATGATGCACCAGAATTGATATCGTTAGTGAATCTTTTATGTTATTATATGAATGGTAAACTTGTTTTTGTTATTAAAACACCTTTGATTACTCAAACTAACTATGAATTGTATAATATTATACCTGTACCATTAAGAAATAGAGATAATACTTTTATATTTATATTACATAAGGAAAAATATCTTATGATGTCTAGTAATAAAATGCATTACACTTATGTTGAAAACTTGAATGATTGTAGGAAGTAATCACGAGATTATCTTTGTAAAATTAACTCACCCTTATATTCCGTACATGGTAATCCAACATGTGAAACTGAGCTAATTTTTGGAAAATCGAAAGTTCCTCTAGAATGCTATACCAGAATATCTTATATCACACACGAGCAATGGTATAAAATGCATAATGAGAATAATTGGTTATTTGTTGCACCACACAAAACAGTGGCTACATTAAATTGTAAAAATAACGAACCTGTTGACTTTGATTTAATTGATACTGGAATATTAATAATCGTAGATAGTTGCAAATTGTATACTGGACACATAATACTTCAAAGTAAATTCAATGGATTAATAAGTTAACGTAATTCATTCTTACTTGTGTGATTGACATCATTAATGATGATTGTTGTAGGAAGATAAAAGTGTAACTAAAATTGATTTCATTCCATTAAATACACACGAGACGACTTTCTAAGTTCAGACTATCTATATCTAATTAGATATAGATAGTCTGAACTTAGCAAGTCATAAAATCGACCAAATTGATGAATTAATGTCTAAATTAGAAGAAGATACAGTTTATAACAAAGTTGTTTATAATGTTTATTTTGTGTATATTTTTATGTCAATTGTAAAAATATTAGGATGTTACATATTGTATCGTCTATTAAAATATATTTATAATCGTAAGTTCTTTTGCACAAGTCGAAGCAGATTGTTAGCTTTAGAAGACTCAAGGAATTGTTGCTGTAGAATAACGAATTGTATAACTTTAAAGGTTGATAATAAAAACGACATAGAATTAGAAGAAATACCATCGACTAGCTCCAACGAAGATGTTATTGTAAAACCATTACGTAGAAGCATTAGAGTTGCTCAATTAAAAATAAATTAAAATTAAGATTAATAAGAAATTGAATTGTATTTAGAAATTGTAGATTAAGATTATATCATGTAGAAAATAAAAACTGAAGAAAGGACTGAATATTATATTAAAAGACAACCCGTTGTCTTTCTTAAAGGGGAAGGATTGTAATGTACACACATTTAGTACGTCAAAACATCCTGTTATGTTAGATATTAACTAATCAATTGTTTGTTGTTCCCATCTCATTTAGTAACGATTCTTATGTATTCCATTAAGTTGTTGTTGTGACCTTTGAATATGAATCTATTACTCTTAATGATGCTGTTGATTGTAAAAGCGTATATAAAGCGTCCTTTCTTCCCCTAAATCAGAGTCCTGTCTGATTAGTCGAACGAGTACCATCTCGCTTCCGTTTGAAATATTGTTAAATACGCTCGAACATTAAAATAGTTGTCGTAATCGCTGCTTTATCATTGACAAAGACCCCTTACGACCACCCGAACATTACAACGCATCAGCATTGCAATCCAGCGAGGAAATGCCGCCAGCCATCCTCGGTACAATGCCTCGAGGGCCTTTTTTAGGTTTAACTTAGTTTTAATTTAATTTAGTTAATGTTAAGAATCATCGAGTAATTTGGTTATGTAAACAAATGCATTTCTTTTTCAGACAATATAATTGGCAAATTTCCCTAATTTTATGATTATCAAAAACAATATGTAATGTTTTAACTCTACTGTATGTTTTAGTTTTATTGTACCTATAATATCTTGACTCTGTTTTGTAAATTAACACGTCCTATCCATTGATATATAAAAACCCAAAATGCACACTCAACGTCTCAAAACAGTCAGTCAGCGCAGTCTTACAGCGGTTATTTTCGATATTCTTATGCCTTCGAGTTCTCGGACAATTTTCGCTGTAAAATTTGCATTTCCCCGGTTTTGTTATTGTTCTCTGTTAGTTTAGCATTGTTAAGTTTTCTGCTACTTTCGTTGTTTGTTGTTTCTCGTTTAATTTTCTTACCGAAATGTCTTCGGATACGAAAAAATTACGTAAAAAGTCCTGTTTTTTCGGATGTGATAAACTTGGCAAGTATTTCTTAAACGTTACTAAATCCTGACTAATACATAGCTCCATTTAGTTGCTAGCATAAACATGTCTCAAATAAAAGTCTTCTTTTTTAGATGTCCGTGTACATCGTTTCCCGCATCCAATGAACAACTATGAATGGTATTCGAGTTGGGTTGCCGTTTTGAGTGATTAATGTGCAAGATTTTTTTTTATTTTTTTTTTATTTAATTCACAAAACTGATGTACAATCACAAATCCAATAAAAACAACACAGCTGCAACACAGTATGTCTGATTGACATCTACTAAATGTGAATCTAGCATGCATATTTTAAGTAACACTTACAATTGACACTTACTACCTAATAAAAAAATAAAAGAGTTATACAAATCTTACAAATTGAAAAACTATTCCATAGATAATGAAAAAGTTCGGTGTGAGAAAAAAAATATATATATATAAAATAATTATACAATTACGTCTCTAAGTTTAGTCCTTACCGAGGCTACGGAACCAGCAAATACATCTATTTCGGCACGAATTGAGTTGGCATGAGAAAGCATGCGGCAAATGGGTGAAGAATTACCTATATTAGTTCGACTATGAGGCAGGACGAAAGTTCTTCGGTTATTTAGACGGCTACCACTACGTGGTATACAAATGTTCACTTTTTCTAAAAGCTCCGGAGAATCTATCAAACCATTTATTAATTTAAACAAAAACAGGAAATCTAAAGATTTCCTACGTGCAACTAAAGATTCCATTTTATAATGACTCAGTCTAGAGTTATACGAGTTCAGACTACGATATCTGTTATTCGAGTAACACAAGTGATATAAAAACCTTTTTTGAACGCGCTCGATCCGATCAGAGTGCACTTGATAGAAAGGGTTCCACACAGTACTACAATACTCCAGAATACTTCAAATAACGCTATTATAAATGGAAATAGTCAGAATTGGTTCTTTAAAAATTTTCATTTCCCTGACTATGAAACCTGACAATTTAGATGCCCTACTAATCATTTGGTCATAATGACTCCTAAAACATAAACTACTATCCACTAAAACACCAAGGTCCCTAATAGTATCAACTTCTTGGAGAGGGCTGTTATTGATCGAGTAATAAGTTTGACATGTTTTCTTTTTTCTGCTAAATTTTATGAAGTTACATTTTTTTTGATTTAATGACATTTCGTTTTGCATGCACCAATTATGTACATTATTTAAATCAAGCTGAAGCTGAATAATATCGGATTCGTTGTATATAGTTCTATATATTTTTAAATCATCAGCAAAAAGTTTATATTCTGATTCAATTATGCAGCCCAAATCATTTATAAAAACTAAGAAAAATAGAGGCCCCAAGTGTGACCCCTGTGGCACCCCTGATGGTATGTAACATTGTTTGGATTTAAAACCCTTGAGGTACACCAGTTGTGAGCGATTTCTTAAGTACGATTCGCACCAACGCAGCAACGACCCATGAACACCCATACTTTCTAATTTAGCAATTAGTAAGTCGTGATCCACTAAATCGAAGGCTTTTTTAAAGTCGGTGTATATAGCATGAACTTCTCTACCTTCATCTAATGCTGATGATATATATGTAACATACTCAACTAGATTAGACAGTGTCGATTTCTTAGGGCGAAAGCCGTGCTGGTTGTCATCCAGCACATTTTTGAGAAAACATTTTTTTCTGGACAAGCGATTCAATAATTTTACCACAAGCGGACAGAATGGACACTGGTCTGTAATTTGCAACATCATCAATATTACCAGATTTTAAGATTGGCGTGACATGAGCTATTTTCCACTGATCAGGGTATAAGCCCTGTGCCAAAGAATAGTTGAATATTGTAGTCAGGGGATAAGCCAAGTTCCCTGCACACTTTCTAAGAAAGAGAGGGGGGATTGAATCAGGCCCGGGTCCTTTATCACAATCTAGGGAAGACATGTAATCTAACACCTCTTTTACTTCAAGTTTACACCGGCTGAATGTGTTATTGTTACAGGGAGTAGGTTTAACTGGTGTTGACGAGTACATGTCAATATTTGCTCTATAAATGGACTGAAAATTATCGGAAAACAAATCACAAATTTCCTGACCAGCCCTGGCAAACCTAGTGTTATTCAAAGTCATTTTGTTGGGAATGTGATTGTTACCTACCCGTTTATTTTTTAAGTACCTCCAGACATGCTTAGGATTGGTACGCAGGTGTTCAGCGATATTTATTTTAAAATTTGCATAACAGTCTTTTATCAACATATTGCAACGCACTCTCAGGCATTCAAACGTAATTTTATCTCTAGGATTTCCGTATTTTTTATATAGATTATGATATTTTGCTTTTTCTTTAATGACTTTAACCGCTCAGGCCCGTGGCTCAATAACGTCATCTCACAATCTCAAAAAAAACATTTTTATTCGATAACTACTTTCAAATCGCGCGCCGCGAGGGCTCCTATTCGGAGCCATTGGGGCTTTATCGGTTAAGTAAAGCTCGATTATACCAGACAGGATAGCGTCCGTCTCGTGGTTTTGTAATCGGAGTATAGAGTCTAATAATTGGCATAAGAATATCATAGAATTTTTGCAACATTTCGTTAACATTTGTTATAGAATTACATTCCAAGAAATGTCACAAGCTCAACGTTGACTGCTTCATAATTGCACAGATAAAAGTTAAAGTACGGAATTTTATTTTGCACTATAGGATTTCTACGATTAATTGGACGTAGTTACGCAAAAAGGATCCAATCCACACTTTCCCCGAAATTGAGTTATATATACCAAACGCATCCTTGGGGTGATATATTTAATGTCAAAAAACACCCAAGTGAAAAAACACAATTTTAAACGTATCCACAACTACCAGATACCAAGCCACATCTATGGGCTGCATCAGATATTTTTCATCAAAACGAATCCAAAGCGCTTGAATTACCATTGAGTTACCATTCTTGAGAAATGGTAACTCTATGGAATAAGTGTTTTAGGAAAATCACAAAAACGCCCCAAACTGTTTGGATTTTTTTTGAGAAATACAGTTTATATACACACTCAAATATCAGAAAGGGTCCAGATTACTTGAATCCTTTTTGCTAAAAATAAATGTCTCATTAACCAGTATACCTAAATATCAAAAAGGATCCAAACGGCTTAGATCCTATTTTATAAGTATTTCGTTACATTCAACAATGTACCAAAAGAATTGGCGCCTTTTTAACTATTATTATTTCAATGTAAACAAATTACAAAAGAGATCCATGATTTTATTTTACAATTTGCTGAAACTTTTAGTTGTTGGAAATAAATGTTAACGTTTCCGAACGAACGAAACAAAAAACTTTATAATCTGTGTTCAATGGAATTACATACTCCTTGGTGTTCAATGCTCACGCACGTCGCTTATGTACTTACCTAATTATTGTTGAACGTAAAAATGAAGAGAAGTGAGTTAATATTGTTTAAAGCTTTGGGATACTCCAAAAAACGAAAAAGAGGAAACTCTTTAAGTGATGGTAAGTAAACTTTGAAAGTTTCATAACCTAAAAATGTGAGTTTGTTGAAATTATGGTCTAAAGTAAACACTGTTTTATTTAACAGGTAGCAATGATGATATAGACACAGACGGGGAGAATCCTTCATCTTTTGGTACGTAACTATTGAAAGCCGACAGCTGTTCGGCCTTTAAACTTTTATTTACTTTGACGTGCTGTACTATTTTACAAAACTTTTTTCGATTGTTTATTGTGGATACGTGACGCTGGACCTATCTATTAGGTTAATGTATAAGTATCTATGCTTGGCTATCTTATACCTACGTAATTATTATTAAGAATTAATAGACTAAACATATTTTTTTAATGTCACACATTGTCGCACATAGTGCAACTCTCGTGGTAATGTTGTTTAATGCCTGTGATTAATTGTAAAAAACTGAATGTGATTAATTGATTACGGAGGATATTTTCTTACAGTCCATGAAGCACCTTCAGCGATACCAGTCGAGTCTAAAGCCTGCGACGGAAATAACAAAGAAAATTTGGGTAATAATTACAAAGTTTGAAGACAGCAATTTTGAAGTGAAAACTTCTTTGTTGTGCACTTATTTGTAATGAGTAAAAAATGTTAAACTCGCGTCAGGGTTTTCGATTTTTGACTTTATTGACATTTAAAATTTAGTTTGTTTTTCTCACATTCTCGTTAGCTAACATTGCTCCGTCATTAAAATCCGGTCTTTGCATAATTGTCAATAAGGTCGAAAATCGCTTGAAGGTCGGAAAACATTTGCTTAACAATAGCAAGTTAACTTCGTTCCAACTTCGTCCCTTGACACCTCTCAAGATTTTTTTAATGTAATATGAATGGTCATTTTTGTGTACGATACCGCAATAAATAATAATATAGTATTCTACCACATAAATGATAGTACTTTTATACTGATAATTAAAGCAATTCGTGCAAAATCATTCCCTAACCATTCCAAAATATCAAAAATGCACAACGTTATTATTCAAGTTTTCACTTCTGCCGGCACTCCCGGAGTGCAAATCGTCGTTTTTTTTTCTTGTAATCTACGAGTAAAACTCTATTTATTTCCGTTCTTTTTAGTCGTTTTGGATTTTCCGTTGGCACCCACGGCAATGATTCCGTGTTCAGACTCACCCAGACCTCCTGAAAAGAATAAAGCGCCACTGGCGCCGGCTCAGTCTACTTCGACGCTGCTTGCAGCTCCACCCAAAAGTCTTGAAAAAAATGGATCTCCACAGTCGCCTGCTCAGTCACCTGCGACGCTGCTCGAAGCCCCTCCTAGAAGTCCTGAAAATAATGAAGTGCCACTGCCGCCTACTCAGTCACCTAAGACGCTACTCAAAGCCCAACCTAGAAGTCCTGAAAATAATGAAGCGTCACTGCCGCCTGCACAGCCATCTTCGACGCTGCTTGCAGACCCACCTAGACGTCCTGAAAAAAATGAAGCGCCACTGCCGCCTGCTCAGTCACCTGCGATGCTGCTCGAAGCTCCACCTAGAAGTCTTGAAAATAATGAAGTGCCACTACCGCCTACTCAGTCAGTTACGACGCTGCTTGCAGACTCATCTAGACGTCCTGAAAAGAATGAAGCGCCACTGCCGCCTGCTCAGTCACCTAAAGGTCCTGAAATGTACTCGCCGATGCCACCTATGTACTTACCTATAACTCCGCTGGTAGGTCCGCCTAAAAGTATTGAAAGTATGTATGAGTCGCCGATGGCACCTGCGTACTCACCTATAACTCCGCTGGTAGGTCCGCCTAAAAGTATTGAAAGTATGTATGACTCGCCGATGGCACCTGCGTACTCACCTATAACTCCGCTGGTAGGTCCGCCTAAAAGTATTGAAAGTATGTATGACTCGCCGATGGCACCTGCGTACTCACCTTTAACACCACTGTTAGTCCAATGCAACCATACTAAAAATGTTAATGACTCACCTATCCTAAGCCTTCAAAACGTGTATGATTGTATGGGAGGAGGTGAAATTTTTTCACCTATGCCTGCCATGTCGCCAAGCACTTTGGAGCTTTACAATACTTTAAATGGTGATTTAGCATTTGAAATGGAGAAAACAAATGAAGATAATGTTACGGAAGATAACATAGTTTTTGAGAGTACAAAAGAGGAACATATTAAGTTGACTAAATCTAACTCACAATTGGACGAACAAGATCAGGTTACAGACTTTAGTTCTGATACGGATTCAGATTACATACCAGATACAGATGAATCAGAAGATAAAGTCTCTCGACTCAAATCAAGTAAAATTATTATAACGACCAATGCTATGATACACAATATGAAAAGCGACAAAATTAACTGCAGAGACAGGGTAAATAAAGAGAGAGATTTTATCTCAAATGAAAATATTTCAAGCCGAGAAACAAATAGTGATCAAATCGAAATAAGTGTTTTGTGTGAAGTTGACAATGTAAGAGAAACGAATACTACTCATGAGTTAAATTGTAATCCTGGAGCTGAAACCGAATGTTCCAATTTAAAAGGTCGACCAAAAAAAGGAAGGAAAAGAAAATTTCTCGACTATACCCTTGCTGAACGTAAACAGAGAAAATATGCGAACTTATCATATCATGGCAAAAGTAAACAAGTAGAACCAAAAACATTTTTTAAAGACTATTCTTGTACATGTGCTAAGCAATGTCACATGTTAGTCTCGGTAGAAAAGAGGCAAGAAGAATTTGAAAGATATATAACACTCGGAAGTTATGAAGCCCAGCTTTTATACATCATAAAAAGTGTATCGGAAAGTGAAAAAAAAAGGGCATATACTGTCTTGGAAGGGAACAAAACTGGGAAAAAAAGACCCAAAAATTTTCACAGAGTTTACAGAATTTGTGGCACGCAAGTTTGCAGAGACATGTTTATTAATACTTACCAAATCACTCCTAAGAAAATAGACGTTTGCCTGAAAAAGAATCGAACTGGAATAATCAATGATAAAAGAGGACAGTCTATTGGTGGATGGAACAAATCGACAGAAGAAGATTTGTATTTTATAAAAAAACTCATAGAATCTTTGCCGAAATACGAATCGCACTATAGGCGCGAAGAAACGGATTGTCAGTACCTAAAAGTAGGTATGACGATTCAGAAACTATACGAAATATACATGGAGGAACTAAAAAAAAAATACGGTGAAACTAAAACGGCTTTATCAATTGCTACTTTTAAGAGAGAATTTTACAATAATTTCAATTTAAGATGCAAATCCTTGAAAAAGGACACTTGTAATAGGTGCGATGCTTTTGACGCGCAAATAAAAAATGTTATCTCTGAAGAAGAAGAAAGATTGAAGTTGCAAAGAGAAAGAGAGGCACATCTGAATAGAGCTAACTCGTTACGACAGAGCATGAATAACGATCTGAAGACAGCTAAAACTGATGAAACTTTTGAATGCCTTACATACGACTTAGAAAAAACTCTACCACTTCCCAGAATTCCCACGAACATAGTTTTTTATAAACGCCAGTTGTGGCTTTACAACTGTGGCATTCATGCTGGGTCCAGCGATATAGGTTACTGTTATGTTTGGGTTGAGGGTGACGCTGGAAGGGGTTCCCAAGAGGTGGGGTCATGCTTAATTCATTTTATAAACAATAATTTGAGTCCAAAAGTGGAGCACCTGGTCCTCTGGAGCGACTGTTGCGGAGGTCAGAACCGGAACATCAAAATGGTAATCATGCTTAAGGCAGTACTTAACTCTCACGATACGTTAAAATCAATCACACTCAAATATTTAGAATCAGGGCATACGTTCCTTCCTAACGACACAGATTTCTCAAAAATTGAGACACAGCTTAAACAGCATGAAAGGATTTATACGGCGGATGAATACATTAACGTTATGAAAAATAGTAAAAAAAAAAACCACTCCAAGTCTATAGAATGAAAAAAGAAGATTTTATCAGCATTAAAGCGATAGAAAAAAAAATTGTTAATCGCAAAGTAGATGTAACAAAAAAAAAAGTTAGTTGGCTTACAACTAAAGAAATTTTATTAAAAAAGGATGTCGAGCATTCTTTTTTTATGAAAAAAGCAGACTCCGAAGATCTCCAAGAGGTAAATATTGGGAAAAGAGTCAAAGGAACTCTACAAGAAATTTCGAAAAAGGATTTTGCTTTGCTTTGGCCTAATGGCAAAGAAATCGCCCAAGCCAAATTGGACGACTTAAAGTCCATGTTTGATTTAATTCCAAAGGATTGTTTGGAATTTTATGAGCGATTATTGCCTTTGGGCAATGCTCAAATTTTAGAAGACGTTGACGGATTCAATAGCATAATGCTTGACTTTGAAATTGATGTAGATAGCCAAGTTTAATGTTAGCATTCCTACACCATTTTAACTCTAAGAAGGTACGGGTTTTGACAGAAATAATTTTAACTATATTGGAATCTAGATAAAATTATTTCTACTCACCACTCACTTCACCTGTTGGGAAAGTCAATCGAGTTACCTCAGTGCCTCAAGAGTAGTATATTATTGGGCATTCTATACCACTATCGGCAAGTTGCTCGGCGAGTGCGCCTCGCTGCCGATAGTGGTATAGAATGCCCAATAATTGATAATCGACTCGCCTCTCCACTCGACCGAGACAGTACATTTTGCTGCGTACTTGATGAGCAACGATGATCATCCATCAACTCTCCGTTTACTTACTCTCTAGTGTATAACTGTATACAACCAATGATCATGCGAGTTTGCTATCGCTCTGAAGGGTGGTACAGAATGCTTAATAATGAACAATCCACTCGATCAATGAACCAGTAACGCAAAAGAGGTTGTGGTAAGTTTATAAATGTTAACGTACTATATACATTCACTCATTTTTAATCGGTTCATTTCCAACAGTAATCATGAAATTTGTAAAACAACCGCAATCGCTGCATGTTGATACAGTCTGTGATGATATTTGTAAGACTAGTTTTCGCCATGGAGAATTATTACCTAACTCAGTACGATGTATCATTTGTGGTCCATCCAATTGTGGAAAAACCAATTTATTAATTGGTCTTCTTATACACGAAAATGGATTAAGATTTGAAAATGTTTATGTTTATTCAAAAACTCTGCACCAACCCAAGTACATTTTCTTAGAAAGAGTTTTGCAGCGGGTTCCCGGTATTTCCCTCCAGAAATATCAGGGAAATGAGGAAGTACTAAGCGTTCAGGACGCAAAACCCAACTCCGTGATTATTTTTGATGATGTTGCTTGTGAAAATCAAAATAACATGCGTGATTATTTTGCAATGGGAAGACACAAATGCATAGATTGTTTTTATCTGAACCAAACATATAGTAAAATCCCCAAGCAGTTAGTAAGAGATAATGCGAACTTAATCATACTTTTTAAACAAGATGAAATTAATTTACGACATATTTATGAAGAACATGTCAACACTGATATGACATGGATTGAATTTCGTGAAATGTGTTCGAAAATATGGAGTGAACCTTTCAATTATGTAGTGATTAATAAGGATTGCTCCAAAAATAAAGGATGTTATAGAAATAAATTTGACACTTTTGTTGTCTTTGATTAAAAAAACTTATATTTAAGACTGTTACCCTCGCGATATTATTATTCTTCAGACAACGCTTAATCAATCACGAACTTTTTGTTATTATGGAAAAATCACTGAAAAGACAAATTGTTGAGGCTGCAGATGCTGTTAAGAAGAAGGTGCGAAAGATGAGAGATGTTGAGCTTAATAATCAGCAAGTACTGGAATCAGTTTTCAAGCCGGTAACAGAACCACTCAACCAAATTGCTAATGTCAGTAAGCAAGCTTCTCTTATGCATAATATAGAAAATGAAGACACCGAAGTTCCGTTTATCGATAAAACTTTGCAAAAAGAACCAACAATTAGTAAAGGAACCAATGATAATAACGACAATGAAGACGAATATGAATCTGATATCGAAAGTGACTCTTCGTACAAATCATTAGTTGAAAACAACCAAGGTATTGATTCGTCATCCTGGTCAGTGTCCTCAGAAGCTCTGACCGATATTCCGTTTGGTGTCAGAGTAGAGGGCGGAAAATTGATGTTAGGTTCTGCTCGTATAACGATCAGTGATGAGTATATCATCGTAGCTGGACGCAGATACCGAAATACGTCTGGTTTAAAACAGTTGCTGTTGAAAAAGAACGCCGATTTAAGCTTGGTTACAGAGAGTGATATGAAACATTATAAGTCGATGCTACTTGACACGAACGCACATCGACGAGACTATGAGCCTGGTAAACCAATCAAAAGTAATAAAGGACAAAAATATTTGCAAATTATTAAGCCTCTATTCCAACTACGAAGTACAATTCAGGACCACCAATCGAAAGGAAAAGGACTACCCTTTACAAAAATGTGGAGGAAAAACGTTGATTTTGTTTATTGGGACGATCCAAATGAACTGGTAGATAGGTTAAAATTACTAATTGCATCTCGAGATGCTGGTAACACAGGATTAGATAATGAAATTATATCTATCATTGAAGAATTGCGTGAAAGTAAAGTTATAAATAAATAAATATTTTAAAATATGTTTATTTTATTATCAGCCTCTCGATACAATACACCTTAAATATGAACGTAGACAAATTCGGACACTACATTCACAAAAGAATGCGTTTATCAGAGTTATTTGAGTTTAATGAGAACGCATTGTTAAAATTAGAAAACGGAGATTTTGATTTAAAAACATCAAGACTAAGAGGAGTTCGATCTCCAGTAGAAGCAGACGATGCTGTAAACAAGGATTATGTAGATCGATTGAATGCTAACATGTTAAAAGAATTAAATAACCTGACCGTGAACAAGGATTATGTAAATCGATTGAATGCTAATATGTTAAAAGAATTTAATAACATGATTGGTTCATTGCGCTCTCAAATCATAAAAGACACAAAGGGCACAGTTCAGGCTACTTTAAAAGCAAAGATACCTGAGATTTCAACTCATTTGGAAGATAAGTTTTATACCAAAGCAGAGGTAGATAAATTACTACAAAAAACTCCGTAATGGCAAAACAGCAAATTGTTAATGAAATACACAAAGCAGCACGAAGAAATTTCGTTAGACGTCCTGTCATTCTAAAGGGGATCGATGACTTGTGGCAAGCTGATCTGATGGACATGCAAAATCTAAGAAAATATAATAAAGGTCATAATTATATTTTAGTGGTGATTGACTGCTTCTCAAAGTACGCTTGGGCAGAGCCATTAAAATCAAAAAATAAACTTGATGTTACTCATGCATTTAAACGAATACTGATTAACAGCAATCGCAAACCGGTTAATTTACAAACTGATATGGGAACAGAATTTTATAACAACTCATTTCAAACGCTTATGAAAACTTACAATGTTAACCATTACTCAACGTTTTCTACCAAAAAAGCTTCGATCGTAGAGCGACTGATTAAAACTCTTAAAAATAAATTATATAAATATTTTAGTCTGAACGGAAACTATATGTGGTTAGGTATACCGTTAGAGGTTACGTTAAAGATGTATAACAATACAAAACATCGTACAATTAAATTTAAACCAATTGAAGTCAATAAATCTTGCGAGTCTGTTATAAAAGAAAATATTAAAAAAGCCTTAAATCATGTAACCGTCCGTAGAAAACCTAAGTTCAAAGTAGGTGACTTTGTTCGTATCAGTAAATACAAACACCATTTTGAAAAAAGTTATACACCTAATTGGTCAACTGAAATATTTACTATAAAAAAAATTAATCATACCATACCAGTAACATATCATATACAAGATCAGCGAAAGCAAGCCATAATGGGAACCTTTTACGAGCAAGAACTTCAGAAATCTTACTATCCTGGTATTTATTTGATAGAAAGGGTTTTAAAAAGAAAAGGATCAAAAATGTTTGTGAAATGGTTGGGTCTAAACAACGAAGAAAATAGTTGGATCGAGAAAACTGCAATAGTGGATTAAAATAATTATATAACGATTACTTTTGCATCATTTCTCTCATTACACATTAGACAATGCAAGGAAGTGAACTTGTTAATACCTTAATTAATAATCTACCGTTCGAACTTCATTTACCCGGCTACAATTATTGCGGTCCCGGAACTAAATTGCAGAAACGTTTATTACGAGGTGACCGAGGTGTAAATAAGCTAGACGAAGCTTGTATGCATCACGACATTGCATATGCAAACCATACAGACTTACCCAATCGTCACAAAGCTGATTTGCAACTACTAAATATGGCTAAACAAAGACTTAAATCGAGCGATGCTGGGAAAGGTGAAAAACTTAGTTCATGGTTAGTGAGCAAAGTTATGAAAGCCAAACTGAAATCTGGTTCTGGCATTAAAACGTTTAAAAGTTTCGTGTCAAAAATAAAAGCAAAAATAAAGAAACTGAATCCAAAGGACAGTAAAACTTTAATTAACGCTGCTTACTCAGCAGCAAAAAAAATAATTCCATGCATTCAGAAAATTCGAGTGCCGCGAGTGATACCCTTACCAAAGACTGGAGGTATTCTACCTTTAATCCCAATTTTTGCGGGTTTATCAGCTTTAGGAACTTTAGCTGGTGGTGCGGCTGGTATTGCAAAAACTGTTAACGATTACAAAGCAGGTCAGCAAAATTTGCGAGAAACACAACGACATAATAAGGCTATGGAGTCTTTAAAGTTAGGCCAGGGCTTGTACATTAAGTCACATAAAAATGGTAATGGTTTATTCATTAAGTCTTCAAAAAACTGAAAAATAAGCTACCTAATCGTCCTCTCACTAATATAGACATCCAAAGGTTTGCACGCAACATCCCTCACTTTCGAGGAGTATACATGAAGGATCAGTTACCAAGGACTCCAAAACGGGTTGAATGTGGTGTCGTTAACTTGGACGACTCTAAGAACGAAGGCACGCATTGGGTAGCTTATGTAAAAGTATGCAATTATTGTGAATATTTTGATAGCTTCGGAGATTTAAAACCTCCAATGGAATTAATGCGATATTTTAAGAATTGTAATGTTTTTTATAATTATACAAGATATCAGAAATTCAACACTGTAAATTGTGGACACTTATGTTTAGAATATCTATGGAATTTTTGGAAATAAAACGTATAAAACTTATGCTTTTCTTTTATTTGAATCATTTGCAAGATGTCACTCACATTATCGATAACTGGAAACTCGTCAACTTTATCTACTTACTATCCTAACACGTTGCAACTATATGAACAGTATGAGTGTGCCTTATTGCATTTCGCAACATTTAATTCTATTCCAAACATTGACAAAACGAATAATAAGTTCTATTATGGTTCTAACGAAGTTATTGAAATACCTGACGGCACCTATGAATTGCAAGATATTAATGATTATTTAAAATCTGAAATGAAAGATGCATCAATCAAATTACAGTGCAATAACAATACTTTAAAAGCTGCTGTATATTGTACAAAAGATATAAATTTTAATAAAGAAGGTACGTTTAGGAATTTGTTAGGGTTTAATAAGCAGATCTTAAAAGCAAATAAATGGCATGTATCGCACTTTCCAGTCAACATTTTACCTACAACAGTGATCAGGATCGAATGTGATATTGTAAGCGGCTCGTACACAAACGGAGAACCCAGTCACATTATCCACGAATTTGCACTCAACGTGCCTCCCGGATATAGGATTATAGAAATCCCGAAAAACGCGATATACTTTCCAATTAACCAAAACAACATTAGCTGTATACATATCAGGCTGTTAGATATAAATAACCGCTTAATCAATTTGCGCGGTGAAGAAGTGCAGCTGTATTTGCATCTCAGAAGAAAAAAATGATTGACTACAATAAATATATGCATCAACAAATCAAAAATATCAGTTCCACTCAAGCTTCCAACCAAATAAGAGCTCGCCCTAAGAAGAAAATTAAATTATCTATTGAAAACAAGGCATTTCTCAAAGCGATCGGTTTGCTAAAATGAATATCTTAGACGTTTTATCTGCTCCGACTTATGACAACACTGTTGAAGGAATCGAATTTCATTCTTATAAGCCCTACGTAACTAGTTTCAATAGAAACGATGAAATCCGCATACCTATTAACCAACAGGACTTGTATATACTTCCCTCAGCTAGTACCTTGTATTTGGAAGGAACTGTTGTCGTAAGTAAAAAGGATATGAAAGAGAAAGCCACTAGTGTTAATTTTACGAATAATGCTCTACTCTACTTATTCCAAGATATAAGATATGAGCTGAATGGAGTGGAAATTGATAGAATAAAAAACGCTGGCATAACTACCACCATGAAATCGTTAATATCAATGAGTGAAAGTGAATCAAAGATAGCCAATGCATGGGGCTGGAATATCGATGGAATAAAAAATATTAATGGGGGTAGTTTTTCTGCTTCTATACCACTCTGTAACATCATCGGTTTTGCAGAAGATTTCAAGAAAGTCGTGATAAATAGTAGGCACGAACTGATATTGCTACGAAGTAACACTAATCTGAATGCTGTGAAACTTAACACCGGGGAATTTGTAGATGACGTTCAGATAAATAAAATCATCTGGCGTGTACCGCATGTAAAAGTGTCCGACAAAGAAAAAATAAGTTTGCTAAAACTGTTAGAAAAAGATCGACCACTCCAGATGATATTCAGAAATTGGGATCTGTACGAATATCCAGCTTTACCTAAAACTACAAAACATACCTGGTCTATCAAAACTTCCTCACAAATAGAGAAACCAAGATACATAATTATGGGTCTACAAACAAATAGAAAAAACAATTCAAGTTCTGATATGTCCCAGTTCGATCACTGTCATGTTCGTGACGTTAGAGTATACCTAAACTCAACTTACTTCCCGTATGAAAACCTAAATGTCAGCTTCGCGAATAACAGAATCGCTTTATTATACGAGCAATACATCAGATTTCAACAGTCTTATTACGGACGTCGCTCGGAACCCTTATTAAGTGAGAAACAATTCAAAGATTTGGCGCCGCTATTTGTCATAGATTGCTCTAGACAAGCTGATAATGTAAAGACAGGTCCTATTGTGGATGTAAGAGTGGAAATTGAGAGTGATTCCGATATACCAGATCAAACTTCTGCATACTGTCTTATATTGAACGACTGCATAATTGAGTACAAGCCATTGAGTAATACTGTGAGAAAAATATCATGAATCCGAATACTATCATATTAGATGTTCAAGGGTTTAAAGACCTGAACAATAATTTTATAATAAAAGAATTAGCTTTTGCAAGTCGTGATTATACGCAAACATTTTTAATAAAACCGCCATACTTGTTTAAATACTTAACAAGTGACGAAAAGAGACAAGTTAAATGGTTGGAAAGAAATAGAGGTATTTATTGGAATGAGGGATATATTGACTATAGAGAATTTCGGCGTATAATCGTTCCATATCTAGAAAATAAGGAAATTATTGTAAATGGTTTGGAGAAGGTGAATTGGATAAAGGAACTGTGTGTGAATTGTAAAGTATCAGACCTTGGTACAGAACAATGTCTTAGTTTCTCTGTTTTGCATAAAAAATACTGTGAAGGAAGATCTAATTTTAATTGTAATAAACATCTAAAGCATTGTGCTCTTAAAAATGTGCTTTGTTTAAGGAAATATTTAGAATGGGTATAAATGTATGTGCTCATATGTGTAATGTATTTAGATTATTGGTGTTAAGGTTTTTAAATAAAAATCAAAATAATGTAAATTTGCTTTTATTTTGTTAAACACCCCCAACGCTACTCCACAAATAACACAACCTAATACAAAATTAAATAAAAACATCATAATGAAAATACAAATATTAACTACTTTACAAAAACGGTTAATAAAAGTCAGTACCTATTAAAGATTTTGATATTTTCTTAACTAAAGACTCAGTTTCGTCCATAACACTGTCGATGGGATCTTGAACAATATATTGAGCGTTTATAATAACGTTTTCACTGTCACTATCACTGTCTATGGTTTGAGGATTGTTGTTACACAGATCTACCACTGAAATTTTTATTAGCTTAATCCCTTTTCGCTGTAGTCGACTCATAACGAAGGATTTTGTAGGTTTTTGCTTTATCGATTTTTCCCTGCACCGTTGTTTTGGTTTTTTATCTTTCGTGACTTGTTTGCTTTGCCCGGGTTCACTGCGAAACATCTCGGAGAATCCCTCGTAAGGATCCTGAGCATACTGGCTGAATACAATCTCGGTGTCAGAATTCTGGAACAAAATATAAACACAATTTATACCACTATTCCGCTAGTATAGCGTTTTAATTGGGTTTTCAATCGAGAAAGTCTAGATTTAGTTTAGATTAGTGACAATAGGCTCTGGAAAAATGCAACACAACACAGCTGCGAACACAATCTCTAGTTATGAAACAATCATAAAAAAACGAATTAAAAATATTTTACTCACCGACATGATGACTTTTGATGGAAGTTAAAAAGTATTAAACAGGTGTTCGCGTCGAATAATATTTCATAAATGATGACAAAATAACTAAATAATTACATGTCATACTAATATTGTCAACTAAGCGTTTGTGTCTCTAAGCTAAGGCCAATGAACTGCAACGTAGGTAACACTTATACATTGACAAATAACACCTTGTAAGCATGTTACTTAATCGTAAAACGTAAGTTATTCGAAAATCAACCTTATGATGCATGGTATTTTAGGTGCATAGTGAGATAACTGCAATCAGTGTGTGGTAATATAATAATAACTGCTGCTGATAACTGCAAAAAGTGTAATGATATTTTGAAATAAACAGGATTTCATAAATGAAACAAGTCAATAATTATAATAATTCACATTTTATTTCATTTTTGTATAACATTAACATTTATTATTTCCTAAAACTAAACTATGAGTAGGTAACACTTAACTTAAAATTATGATCAAAGTAATTCATTCTTAAAAATAAATGCATGACCCCAGGCTCGGGTTGATATTTGATCCACAGATATCGATCGTTTGTCATCATTTCTAGATAAAGCAACTTTGTTGACAGTCCGAGTAAATATTTCGTGCTTTATTGATTTAAACATATTATTTTTTCTCCGGATTACTCCACCATTAAATAAAATGGTTTCATAGTCTGATAAGTTTAAATCCCTGACCACGCATGATTTTACTCCTTTTGCTTTTTTAATGATACTATTAGGGGTTCTTATAGAGTAAAGTTTCGATCTCAAACCAACAAAATCAGTAATATATTTTCCTCCCATTTCATCTTTAAAGAGACCGGGAACCTTTTTATTTTTTAGCGGTATATGTAAATCATTTGTGATTTCATAGTTACTGCTGTCAAAATATTGTAAAAAATTATATTTCAAATCATGGTAAAAATCGTTGGTGTATATTTTATAGACAAAGGAATCGGTATCTGTGTAACATAGTTGCACTCGATCTTTATAAAAAGGCTTTACAATATTGTAATGAAAGTAATACATGTGTGCTTTTGAAAGTTCTAATACAGTGAAACCTATGTATATAGGTTTATCTAAAATAATTTGATCAGGTTTCATTTGTATTGCAACTAAATTTTCTGATAAAATAGATGCACTGTGGAAATAGGGGTTGGCTATAAGTTTCTCAGCGGATATAAATTTCTTAGTTCGATTGGACTGATCGCACCATTGATTAACTAAATGTACGGTTACTCTATTTTCAGTATTTTCTAATGTTTTTCCAAAAACACTGTTATTTAATAACTTAAAAAAGTCTTGTTCGAAGGAACTTTTTGCTTTCTGTCTTAATTGAGTATTTAACTCTATGTACTGTTTTAAATATGTACTCTGTCTAAAAGTAATTGCTCTATGAATTTTACGTAATATTAAACCATGTTCTAAACATTTTTTTAAATGAACGTAGTGAATCACGTAGTTGTACTTATTATACAAATTAGCTATTAATTTCTTTGTTTTACCTCCCGGGGGTACACATTTTTCGGGACAAAATGGTAAGTCATTATGGTCATTATGTAAATGCTCGGGATACAATAGATCGACTTCTAATATGAAGCCCCAGTTTGCGTTATCCTCTATAGTGGTAACATTAAAATTTGCTAATTCGTTATCACTTAAAAATCTGAAACTAGAGTATGGTAAATACTGACACATGCTAAAACCGTAAAGATTATTACAATCTAAATATACTATGAAACTCTCAGGTTGTGATGGATTATATTCAGGCATGTATTTGTGATTGGCTCTAGCATGCCGATGGGAACACATGCACAAACCGCCGCGTATACCGCTTTGTATCATTCTGATGATAGCTAAGTCCGACACGAGTTCTAACTGAACGCCCGTTTTTAGCAACATTGCATCGAAAGATAAACTAGGTGCAGTAATGTAAAACGCTGGGTCAAGATTGTAATATTGTTTACAGGTTTTCCGAAAATTTTGAAATATGTCTGTTAACAAAAGCACATCCGTTTTTAAGTATAGATCCGTATACTCGCCGAGGTTATTAATATTGAATTCAGCCCAAACAGCCTGTGCGTGATTATAATCCTCATCTGTAATGTCTTCGTTAGTCAAATAATTATAAAAATTACCCTTAGACGGCAATGATTTTTGATCGTAACATTTCCAATTGGTCATGTAATCATAAGGATATATACCTTTTCTTGTCAATAAATTAAACTGTCTGTCTTTAGAAAAATGAAATCGAAGATTAACAAAATCTTCCACCTGCAATGTTTTAGCGAGCTTGTCTAAACTTGTCCCTAAAAAGTTGAATGAATCTAAAAATCTTATACAAATAAACTCGTTATCAGCAATAGGAATAAATTTGGTAAATGCGACGTATTTTTCTTTAGTCTTAGGGATTATTTTAATTGGGCCAGGAATTTCGCCTAACTTTTTTATAAATAAATGACAATCGTACCCGGATAAATTGTGAAAAAATATTGGTATAAATTTTGGTACTTTATGTTGCAAATTACAGTGTCGATGTGCTGCACCTCGATACAGGCCTGTAATATGACAATGATCTCTTACTTTATCGGTCAAGAGTAAATTTTCGCAAATATGACACTTAACGGCACGTTTGAACTCTAGAGAATTGTCATCAGTGAATATCATAGGCTCGCTTTTGGATATAATCTGATGTATTTGTTTTACATCCTCAGTAAGAAAATTTATAAATTTTGAAACACAATCATTGCCGCGATAACTTCTATAGCCTTCAACGCTATCATTTTTATTTGATGACACGACATTGTAAGCGAATGCAGCCGGCACGTGGCGTTTAGAGTATGACGTATTAGCGGTGTTGAAATCATCGCCGGAAATGGGTTCAAGTAACGTTTCGAAATCAGCGTATATGACGAATGGAATGTTTTGTTTCCTATCATAATTTTTAAATTTTAAAAATGAACCTTGTTCTGGTAAAACTGTGACGATCCCCCCACACAAGTGTGATTCAATTTGACTAAGCGTTGGAAAAAACAATAAACAAGTTTCACAGAAATATAGTTTACCATGATGTTTGGTCATCTGATTTCTAACTAAACGAGATAAATCTTTGATAAGACAGTAATGAGAATTATTATTGTTTTCTATAAACAGTAGATGGATACTTTTATTAGACTTATTATTCAACGTTGTATAAAGCGGTCCAATAATTGTCTTCTCATTTTTTAAACCATACACATATATATTAACAGAAGGATTATTTTTCTCAAAGATAGCTATGTCCGAAAATGTGATTGGAAATGTCAAATTATTAACATTCAAAACATCCTGAAAGCGGGGATAAGACGAAATCCTATCGGGATGTCTATTTGTGGGGTACAATGCCGCCACAACACACCACAAAAAGCAATACTCATCATTGTTCCGAATATTCAAACAAGCTCTTTTACTTTTTATGAATTTCGGCAAAGTTAAAAATTTAGATCCGCTGAGTGGTTGATATTTATTAATATTTAATTCTAAATGTGAATTGCATAAAAAAGTCCAACCACTATCCCTTTCCTCAAATTCTTCAATTTTTTTTAGCAGTAAATCAATAGTTAGTTTATAAATAGAATCAAAATCGTAATTAAAATGTGTAATAATGTTGTTTGTACGAAATGATTTTATTTCTTGTTGATCATTTTTATACATAAGAAACGAAGCAAACAGTTCAAAATTTATTTTGACAGAGGTGTGTTTCTCTATTGAATTGTCTATTAAATGTTTGACTTGTGTACTAATACTTTTGAGAAACACCTCAGGAAAACTATGTATTTGTTCACCTGTCGCTATGATTTTGTAACTTTTGATTCGTTCTTTAAAAGAAGAATTAATAATTGCAACATTATCATACATAGGGGTAGAACTATTGTTTTTATGTACATTGCTACGTAAATGACCAGACCATCGACGATTGTCTACAAATACTTTACAATCAGAGCAGTGAGGCATTATGCTATTGTTTGAAATCCAAGAACACTTAAAATTATTATTTCAATAAATTTGGATTAGATAATACTTACAACTAATATTCACCGTCTTAGGTATACCAGCCAAAATATTTTATATAATTAGTACAACTTGGTCAGGACAATTTTACGCTGATTTCAAGATCCTTGTGTAATTCTTCACAGGCAAGTCGGTAATTATGTTTAGGCAGGATGTATCTGAAATAATAAAAAAATGGATGCATTAGGTACATAATCTGATTAGGTAAGATAATGGTATATTCTGGGAAGAAAAATATATTTCATAATTACCTGCAAAATATGAAACTATGTATACATAAGAGTACGTGTATCTGCGTGGTCCAAATATGTAGGTATACTTCAGGTAATTTAATAATTCTTCACAGGCAAGTCAGTAATTAATATTATGTTTAGGCAGAATGTATCTGAAACTAAAAAAAATGGTTTATTGGTACCGATGAAGAATTAGGTAAATAGCTGTAAATTCTAGAATGAAAAATTGTCATAATTATTATAATGTTCTAAATAGTTATCGTATTATTGTTGTGTTATATTTGATAATTACCTGCACAGTATGAAATGATTCATACATAAGATTATGTATTTGCGTGATCCAAATATGTATGTATATTTCAGCACCGCGATATAACGAACACAGTTGCTCCAGGAGATGAAATTGTTGTTGTTTCTGGTGTGTGATCAATTAAATATTTATTTATAATAATTAACTTGATTGTACTGTAACAGTTTAGAAAGGTGCTCGCTCCGAGAGACTTTGAGGTAATAAATAATATTTTAGGGTTTTTGTTTTTTTTGTCTACAAAGCAGAAAAAATATTTCATCATAAAAGTTGTTATTGCCTAATTGTTACACGTGTGCTAAATATAATTATTTATTTCGCGATCACAATAATCAGCTATTTTGGTAGGGTTGGTAACAACTTGGTAGGCATTCAAATATACAAATTTCACACAATGCACTAAATCGATTAAAATATATCATAGTACCTATGTCGATAGACGACATGACGATGACGATATCATATAACGTTCATGGTTTCCTCATGACCGTTACCGTAGTTACAGGAATTATATCGACGCTTGAAAGGCGAAATGTACTAAGCGACATAGGGCAAATTTGACTTTACATTATTAAAGTCAATTTTTTTTTTTGAAAAAAAATCATATAAATTCTGATTCAGATGATTAGATAATAAGATTGCCAAAACAGTCAGATTTACGCCTGTAGGATGATTACAAAAATTTATATGATTTTTTTTTTTTTTTCTGAAAAATTGACTTTAATAATGTTAAATCAAATTTGCCCTATGTCGCTTAGTAAATTTTGCCTTTCAAGCGTCGATATTATCTATTTATTTTAGGAAATCTAGAGAAGTACGCGGTAGACGGCAGTAAGTTCATTTTTTCTACACGAAACCTAAATGTAGATGATGAAATAATTACCTTGGAAACATTTATTTACTTCTTTAAAATTATAAAATCCATCTGGTTTGTGGCGATTCCGATCACGCTATCGTTTGGTCAGCCCTAGCTTATTTCGCCGCATCGACATTCGATACAGTATAAAATTTTCCTTCGTCTTCATTTTACCAACGCGTATAATACGACTATAGAAAAAAGTTACTTTAACAAAGCAATACCGGATTGATTGTAGTGGATTTAACATTCCTAACTTATAATTCGATTTTAACTTATAAGCCACAAGTTTTTCTGTTCGGTACAAAGTATTCGCAGTCTGCAAGTGCAACGAAGTGCTCTTGTATAATCGGTCTACAAACACTCCGTGTCGCCTACAATATCAGTGACGGCATTGTCGATAGCCATCCGCTGCTGTCATCACCAGCCAAGTCATCAAACCGAGTGGAACTTCTGATCGGAAAAAATGTAAGTCTGATAAAATAGTCTGTTCGTTTTCATGGATCACACTTGTGATTAGCCTGTCATTTATAACTACATATATTTGTTTGTGAGCGCGTTACTTCACAGATCACCTGATCTGTACATAGTATGACGAGCTCAGTCTCAGTGCTATCCCATTTAAATATTAGAGA
This sequence comes from Atethmia centrago, assembly GCA_905333075.3. Classification (NCBI taxonomy): domain Eukaryota; kingdom Metazoa; phylum Arthropoda; class Insecta; order Lepidoptera; family Noctuidae; genus Atethmia; species Atethmia centrago. The sequence continues at coordinate 20,757,379 of HG995368.1, forward strand.
ACTAGTGTTTGCCCGAACACTTGTGTCCTATAGTATGCCCAGCGCAATGGACATTACTCCATTGGATTAATTAATAATAATTGTGTGACTACATTTCCTCTATTTTTATTTCAGGTCAGACTCTGAGTGTGATTACTCGCAAGCATCGATCACTGGACACAAAGTGAAGGCCTGTCGCAAACCGTCTGCAGACAGCAATGGGAAACGCAAGATGCAGTCACAAACAACAACCGTAGCTCGTAGCAGGTGAATAATATTTTGAATTTATTATCTCCTAGTTCTGATTAAATTAAAACAGTAAAGTAGTACGTTTCCACTAATTGAATTATAATAGTGCAATTTGCATAAGTATTCCATTCGCTGATTAGTCACTTGTAATATTTTCTACAGAAATATCCGTGCTGTCGTTCATAAAATATTATGCGATTGTGCATCTCTCGTTCTAAACATTAACTAATAACAGTTTTCGTTATTATTTCAGTAAAAAAACCAACACTGGCATGGACATATTCGACATCAGTAAAAACCGCGACATCCCCTACAAAGAACATTCATCGGATCACCTAACTTCATTCTTTGTGAACCGCGTAGCCAGCGGCTGTGAGCGCCGAGCAACGACCACTGACGGAGAGTACTACATCGACTGCAAGGTGTACAAGGCTGACGACGCTCGCCTCACCGACTCCGCCGAGCTGTGGAAGAAAGCGCTCGTCCGAATCAAGTTCCAGACCGACGCGGACTCTCCTCAGTGGCGAAAACTACAAGAGCTCGTGCGTGCGACTGATATTTTGTTTCCAGACAAACCAACATTTTATGATAATTAAACCAAGTAACTAAGTTACAGTTGTTTATTATTTACAGTAACAACCCGTTAACGCTTTAGTCACAAGCTTTGGTTTGTTACAATCATCAGCCACCATCACTCTCGCTCGACATTCTGTTAACAGCGAATACAAACTCGAGTGCAGTAAGTAAACGGAGAGTCGAGTTGATAGTTCATCGTTCTCCAAAACGCCGCATACTGGTCAGACGTATGGAGTAAAGCTCATCCAGTACGCGACACAATTAACTGTCTCGTTCGAGTGTATCGGTCGAGTTGAGTGGCGAGTCGAGTATCGATTTGGTCGAGTTAATCGTTCCAAATCAAGTTCTCAGTACAATGTACTGTCTCGGTCGAGTGGAGAGGTGAGTAGATTATCAATTATTGGGCATTCTATACCACTATCGGCAGCGAGGCGCACTCGCCAGTACAATGTACTGTCTCGGTCGAGTGGAGAGGTGAGTAGATTATCAATTATTGGGCATTCTATACCACTATCGGCAGCGAGGCGCACTCGCCAGTACAATGTACTGTCTCGGTCGAGTGGAGAGGTGAGTAGATTATCAATTATTGGGCATTCTATACCACTATCGGCAGCGAGGCGCACTCGCCGAGCAACTTGCCGATAGTGGTATAGAATGCCCAATAATATACTACTCTCAAGTCGAAAGTTTTTAACCAATGCGTGTTACCAAGGATGACTTGAGGCACTGAGGTAACTCGATTGACTTTCCCAACAGGTGCAGTGAGTGGTGAGTAGAAATATTTTATCTACATTCCCTTATAGTTAGCTATAGACACTCGCCATAGTTATATATATTGGCCTTCTTAGAGATTTCCAATAGGACCGGTTGGAAGCGACTTGCATATCCAGCGCGATCCTGTGGTCTTCATCGGATCGTCTGTCCACCTTGTAGGTGGAAATTCTTCGTTGCGCTTATCACTGCGTGGTCTGCATTCGAGAACTTTACGGCCCCAGTTCTGCGTGCTGTGTGGCCTGCCCACTGCCACTTCAACTTGCTAATTCGCTGGGCTATGTCGGCAACTTTGGTTCGTCTACGAATCTCCTTATTTACGATTCGATCACGCAGAGAGACTCCGAGCACAGTCCTCTCCATAGCTCGTTGGGCTATCTTGAGCTTACTAATGAGGCCCTTAGTAAGAGACAAAGTTTCAGTGCCATAAGTCGAAAGTTTTTAACCAATGCGTGTTACCAAGGATGACTTATGGCACTGAAACTTGGTCTCTTACTATGGGCCTCATTAGTAAGCTCAAGATAGCCCAACGAGCTACGGAAAGGACTGTGCTCGGAGTCTCTCTGCGTGATCGAATCATAAATAAGGAGATTCGTAGACGAACCAAAGTTGCCGACATAGCTCAGCGAATTAGCAAGTTGAAGTGGCAGTGGGCAGGCCGCTTTCAACCGGTCCTATTGGAAATCTATAGGGAAGGCCTATATTCAGCAGTGGACGTCCTACGGCTGATATGGGAATGGTTTTCCTTTAAGTATACATACTCAAAGTCTGCACTTTCTTACAGCAAAAGTGGTAAAGTGACAACAGATTTTGATCTCTTTTTATTGATAGTTTTCATACGAAACTAGCAAGTTTCAAAGCCAAAAATACTCTGTTAGCATTAAGTTTGTTAATAATTATTAATATTTAATAAAAAAAAACTATTATTATACATTGATTTTTATTGAATAAGTTACTAAAACATTATGTGGATCGTTATTGATGAATGTATGTTGAGCAGCACCCTTACACTTATTTATTTAGCAAAAAGGATTCAGATCGACTTTTTCCACAGTATCTCTATAAAATTGTATTACTTTTACTACAAAACTTAATACGAAATTAAATACGAAAAATTTGCTAAATAATCATCACAACACATATGATCTAAACATATCAAATGTTCGACTAAACTGTGTTACAACTTCATTGGCCTATAACTCAAAACTACCTTCACGTGGATTGGATCCTTTTTGTGTAACTACGTCCAATTGTAAACGAGATTTCTAGTGCTGGATGATGAGGATCAATTTGTATAAGTGGACTTGAAGCCTGAGACACCAGCGCTTTGTTGTTGCTACTACTAAGAACTAGATCTAAAATACGATTTGACGCGTTGAGTATTGTGTTGCATTGATGAAGATCATTAAAGGCTAGCATGTCTACAAAAATGTTTTCTACATTACTACTAGATCCTTTAGGGACCAATAGACCAGAATCCACATTGTATTCCCAAGAGATACTACCCATGTTTAAAATCACCAATTAGTAAGTTAATTGAATTGCTTTTGCTCTTTTTGTTAATTACTTCTGTAAAGTTTCGAAATAGTGCATTGATATAGTCTTGACTGATTGGAGGTGGGATATAAATTGCACAAATATTAATATTTAAGCCACTGTCACACTTAATTGTTACCCACAATTCCTCACAATGGGACTCCCAATTGAATTTCCGTGAAACCTCATAATTGTACAAAGTTGCAACAAACACTCCCCCTCCATCCCGTTTTGTAGTCGAGGATACCGTAGATGACCTATCGCGTCTAAATACTCTGTATCGGTTATCTAAAATTTCATGGTCTAACACCGTATCATTAAGCCAACTTTCAGTGCCGATAATTATGTCGTAATCAAAATTTAAGGCAGCGGTATAAATCCCCTGTTTTGGTTCGTAAGCCTCTTACATTTTGATAATAGATTTTAAACTTGAATTTAAATTCATAACACTATTAGGCATGCAAAGTGTGTGACTAATAAAATAACAAACTACAAAGATTCTACACATTCCAAATTTTTAACTAGCAAAGATTTAGTTGTTACATCTTTCCTCACAAATATGCGACCATTTCGAATCCATACAAAGTTATATTTCTTTTCCTTAGCAGCAATTCTTGTCGCTGCATGTAGTTTTTTATTAGCCAGTCAGATTTTCCGTCACAAAAATCGGCTGCTTTTCTCCACCAATGCCAATATGGCTGCTGTTCAATTTCTCCGACTCATTCTTCTTATTAAAGTTTCTAACTGCAGCAAGTAGATTATCGCGAATCCGAGGGCTGACCAACTTAACTACTATGCTGCGTGGACGATTCGTCTCTGCATCCAATTTAGCAACTCTATGAAAGGACTGGATTTCATCGTCGAGAAGTTCATTTCCCACAATTCTACCTAACTGTTTTACGACCGTTAACAGGTTTTCGGTTTTGTGTTCAGGAACGCACTGTATCTCGATATTGCTCTCACGTGCTAATTGATCAATATACTGCAATTTAGTCTCCAATTCCCTCACTTGAGCGCTCATAGCGGCATTAACCCTGAGGAGTTCGGCAATGCAGTTATCATTTCTAGTATTTAATTCGACTTGATCATCATAAGCGTCAGAAAGATAAGTAACAGTCTTCTTAAACTCGTCCAAGTCTTCGTACATTGAGGAAAATCTCAAGGATAGGTCATTTACTTCCCTTTGGACCGTAGCTAGAGTGGTTTCAAATTTCGCCAAAGAGACCTGTTGACTATCAAACTTTTCATTAATTTCCTGCCGTAATTTACGAATCTCTGAAAGTATTGTGTCCTGCAAGTTAACTTCTGTGCCAACGCACGCCACTCGAGGCGAAACTGGTGGTGACTTGTCAGCTGGTGTTAGATATAGATATAATAACAAGCGGGTTTGTGATTATTACTTCGAACTAGAGGAAATAACTGCAGGCCGTCGTGTAATATTTGGAGCTGTACCAACTCTGAACCTGAGTGGTCAGTACTTAAGTTTATTATGGTTATGGTTTCACATTCGGCAAACATCTTGAAAATAATTACCTTGACTGCACGAAACTAAATTTGGTTGATAACTTATTCGACAGTTTGAATTCCAGCTCACTCCATGTGCCCAATGACAAATTTTATAAAGGCGCAGTAAGAAAAAATTCACCCCACTATAAGTTGTGATGCCAAAAAGTTTTTAGAAAGTATTAGATATGTATCTTAAGAAAAAGACGCAAACAAAGTAACAATTGTTGAACGATGTGAGCCATTTGTTAAAAATTTCATTAAAACAATAGAGGGAATGTTACAAATTTGTAAAATATTACATGAAAGTATTTATTTGTCTGACAGCATTCTGACAAGAAATTTCAATCAGGACCCTATTGAAAACTTTTTTGGTTGGAGTGGGCGATACAAATCGTATACAGATGTATACGATTTGTATCGCCCACTCCAACCAAAAAAGTCTGGTTACTAAAGACTGGTTATTGTGCCGATACATAGGTATTGTATCTACACTACCTATGTATCGGCATAATAACCAGTACCTATATATAGGACGGTACTGCATCTATATATCAGGTATTCGCGTACCTAATGCATTGGTGTTAGTATGAGATACAGAACAACACACAATATATTGTATCGCACTATGATAATATTCGGTTCGGTTCAAACTGATTTGGGTACTCGTAATACAGTGGTACTGTGCGAAAGCGATACGCGCGGGAGTGATGTAGCTACAAGTGAACGTGTACGAGCGACAGAGAAGAGTGCGTTACGCTAATGTCTAATACCCATTTTAAACACTATCTACAGGAACATAGAGTTTAATACGTGTTTACAAGTGTTGTTATAAATTAATGTATGCAACATTAATTTCTAAACACTTGTAAACACGAAATCATCAATAAACGTCAAAAGATTTTAAATCATACGGCATTCTCAATAAAAATAGTTTTTAATTAATTTCACATAACCCTTGACCGTAACTGTGCTGTGCTGTATTCGTGTTCTATTTTAGTTACGCGTCGCGTTAGCTGCATGTGACCGAATTTATCTGCTTGCTTTCTTTACATACTGGCTGAGCGGAATGTATATTTTTTAATTTATAGGAAGAAGTTTGCGTAATGCAATTCGGAGATTGAAGCATACACCAAATTCCCTCACGACAGAGTTTGAAACAAGCTGGCACTAACCTGTGGTCTTCCTGTCGTCTCGTAGGTAGACTTGATGAGTTCTTCAAATGATGAAAGCGGGCTGCGAGCACGGATTAATTTCACGCGATTCGCTAGCGAATGGTTATCTTTGCGGTTTTGGCAATCTTCAGGCTGAAGTACACTGCCGTTTATATTGAATTCCCGGCGCGCTTGAGGTAATAAGCTAGGTGGCTACCAACCAAGCGGAGCGTTGAGTTCGATCTGACAGTCGTTCGCGAGCTGAACTGGTTGATTGAAGCGCTCGCTATCAGAGTGACCGTATGAAGTTGTACCAGTCATCTCGCTCATGACCGAGTGGAAATATGGCGTAAGCATCCTCCCGGCTTTGAAAATTCTTAGGATTTTCGAAAGAAAGGAAAAAGGAACTGATAAGGGAAGGATGTTAGGTTAAAGCGGGAAGGAATCACAAATTAGTTTAAATATAATGCGTGTAAATATATACAGTGTAAGCATAAATATATATGTACAATAAATGCGATTTTGACTGTTCTAGTTACTACTACTACTTCACGGCCGACTACGAGAGTGGACGGACGTGTTGTGTACTCCGCAATTTTTTTTAATAAATTCATTTATTGGGTTTTTGCGGAGTGTCTCGCTGAATTTCAGCATCTATATTATTCTATTGTGTTATAATAGTTTCGTTAGGAGAGTGATTTGGACACGGTGTTAGTTTAATTTGGTTGTTTTGTGCTGTGCTGTGCTATTGTGAACTGTGTAAGGGTTAGCTCTGAAGTTTCAGTGTTAAGCGACCCACCACCATATCATAGAAGGTAGTGTAATTAATGCTTAGTTGTGGAATAAGTGCCCTTGATAGTAAACCTCGTGAGGTTAAGTTCCACGCCGAGCACGTGCCTTTTTGAGGTTAGGTGCACGTGGTGACTTTGAGGTTACGTGCACGTGGTGACTTTTAGGTTAGATTGGCCGCGTGTCTCCCGCCACTTGCTGGTTGACGGCTGTCAGTGCCATCTTGGGTGGCATTGTCGGTGGGCTCTGTCAGTTTCACTTTCGAGTGACAGCTGTCAGGTGTCGGCTGTCGGTGTCAGTCTTGGGTGACGTCTGTCGCTGTCATCGGCCAGTGACATCTGTCGGGTGTCAGCTGTCACGGTGACTCCTGGGTGACGTCTGTCACTGTCATCTGTCAAGTGTCGCTTTCGGGTGGCATCTGTCGGTTGTCAGCTGTCAGTGTCAGCTCTGGGTGGCACCTGTCACTGTCATCTGCCAGTGTCGGTTGGTTGACACGGGCGTTGGTGTTGCCAGTTTTGAGATCAATTCTTTTGTGGTTCGTGGTAGTAATTTTTACAATTCTACCACAACTAATTATTGTTGCTTATTTAGTTTATTTTACTCCATTTATTATTAGTTTAGTTATTGCTAAGGGTTATTGAAGTAGAGATTAGGCTAGGTATAGAAGTTAATTTAGGCATTTTAATCCTTTTATTTTATTTTTATTTTATTGTTAGTGTAGCATGTTGGTAGGTTAGCTGAGGGATGGCGGACGATGAGGATGGGGAAGCGTTCCGCCATGCCATTGATGAGGAGATGTCGAAACGGGAAGAGGAGCTGCGCTGCCTGGAGGAGCTCCGTCAGGGCATCAGCTTCGCCCCGAGGAGATCCCTGATGCGCACTCCTCCATCAAGTTTCAGTGTAGCTGCGGAGCCCATTCCTCCCATTAGGGAGGATTGTCTGCCTCCAAAAACCCCGCCGGCTCAGCCTATTAAGAGGCCGCTGATCTCCCCTCAGGAGGCTCAGGGACCTATGCGGCGACAGGAGATACCTAGGGTAGAACTTGCGCCACCGATCAGTGGCATTCTGGCGGGTCCTAGGGCGGGATCCCCTCCGGAAGCCTCAAGTACCCCTGGAAAGCAGGGGTTAGCGGCGAAGAGTGGCGTAGACCTCATTGATGAGGTCTACACAGCCGTAAAAGACATTAGCGGCGTGGCCAATGCCACTAACAAACTGAACATGCACGATAAGGGGCTGATAGCAGGATACGGCCAGGACATCCTAGCCGTCGTAGCGGCACTGGTTCAGTGCTTGGCTGAGGCGGAGCACAGCGTCACTGCTATGAAGCTTAGGGTTGCCTCGATTGAGCTGCAGCAGGCCAGTGCACCTTCTGGATTGGTGGCATCCACAGCTGGGTCGGGTGCAGCGGGGATCCCGGATAGGGGTATTAATTACGCCGCCATCCTGAAGCTGCCTAACGGCAAGCCCAGTATGGCGGTGGAGCAGCGCGGGCCGGCGGTACTTTTTTACCCTAACTCGGAGGAGATAAAATCTTCAGAGGCGACCCTGAAAGAGTTGCGGGAGAAGGTGCAGCCGGGCCAAAGGGGAATTCGGGTCCAGGCGGTGCGCAGAGTGGGCAACGCGGGCGTCGTCGTGCTAAAGGCGTCGTTCGCGGCTGCCCAGAAGCTGAAATCAGCGGCCCCTGCTACGCTGAGGACTGCCGACCCGAAGTCTCGGAGGCCGCTCGTGGCACTGCGAAACCTCAGCAGTAACCCCGTCGCGGAAGAAGTATTAGAGGACCTTCATAGATAGGGTCAACCTCGCTGGGGACGCGGACTGGCCTGTGGAGAGGCTCCGCAAGGAGGCGTGTTTCGCCTTCAAGAAGGGTCGGCGTGGAGGGCGATACACAACTGTGGTGTTTGAAGTGTCTGCTGGTTTGCGGGAAAAACTGCTGGGGCTTGGGAGAGTTTACGTGGGCTGGGACTCGGTAGAGGTTCTAGACTACGTCCGGGTTACGTGCTGCTCCAAGTGCCAGCAGTACGGGCATCCAGAAAAGCACTGCAGGACTCCCGGCATGACCTGCGGCAGGTGTGGGGATAGCGGCCACAAGGCCGAGGAGTGTCAGGCCACAGCAGAGTGCTGTGCCACATGCAAGCGCTTCAAAAGGCCAGAAGCCAAGTCGCACAAGACGGGCGCGATTGACTGCCCCGCGCGCTTGTATGCGGAGAAGCAGGCTGTGGCTATGACGAACTATGTCTAGGAGTCCACCAGCACTAAGGGTGGGGCAGTTGAATCTCCAGGGTTCAGTTACAGCCACGAAGGAACTGCCGGCGATTGCCAGGACTCTGCGCTTGGACCTTGTACTGGTCCAGGAGCAGTACTGCGACACCAGGACCATCCAGTGTGGGCCAGAGTCCAAGGCGGGCATAGTCGTGGTGAACCCTGGAATTGCTGTCACATTCCTGGGTCATCTCAGCACCGACCATTGTGCGGTGGCCCATGTCAACTGTTCAGTCACGGGGAGTGATTTTTACGCTGTGTCGTCCTACTGCCAGTACAGCCAGAACATTGCAGTTCATCTGCAACAGCTGACAACTGTCCTGGACCAGCTGGCGGGACATCATGTACTGGTAGGGATGGACAACAACGCTCACTCTCCACTGTGGCACTGTGAGCGGAGACAGTATGTGGGTAGAGGACCGGACACGGAGTACAAGAGGACCCAAATGGAGGGCCTTATCCTGGGCAGGGGACTAATAGTCCACAATGTGGAAGGTCAACCCCCACATTCTGCGGACCAAACGGTCAGTCAAACGTTGAATTGACACTGTCAAACCGAGGACTCACAGTGTCACAGTGGGTAGTGCACGAGGGGGCCAGCGTGAGTGATCACCAGCTGATCACGTTTGAGGTTGGCATGGGCGCCGCAAGTGCGGCGGGCCGGGCTGAAAATTCGGCCTTCACGACGGTATCCTTCCGGGAGAAGGGGGTGGATTACCAGCGGTTTCGCAGTGTGCTCCACACCAGGATGGGTAGGCTCCAGACATGGAAGCCGGCACAAGTAATCTGCTCCCAGTACTCCGAGATCCTCTCCAGCTCTGCGGAGGCATGCCTAGGGAAGAGAGGGAGGAAGAATACCGGAGGGTACGAGTGGTGGACTCCGGACCTAGACAGGATACGGAGGAGAGTCTACTGTGCGCGGCGAGCCTGGCAACAGGCTCGAAAAGCCGGAGATTCCAAGGAGGGGGAACGGCTCCACTCACTGCATGCGGTGAGGGCGGAGTATGAAATCGCCATGGGGGAAGCGGAGGTTGCCTACTTTCGTGGCATTGCGGAGTCTGGGAACGACGATCCATGGGGGCTTGCATACAGAGCCGCGTCGAGCAAGCAATTACGCAATTAGGTTGGAGGACGGCAACTCCATGACGGCAGAGGGTACGGCGAGGGGCCTCCTTGGTATCTTGTGCCCGGACGACGACCCTGGCAAGGACACGTCGTATCACCGGCAAGTCAGGCTCGCGGCAGCATGTTTCCCAACAGGGCAGGAGTCGGAGCCACCCAGTAGTGCGGCTCTGGACCGTATTATCAGGGAGCTCCCCAACACTGCCCTTGGGTTGGATGGCCTCACAGCCAAGATAGTCAGACACGCGTGGAGAGTCAGCGGAGCGGAGATGCTCCTGATGTACTCGGCGTGTGTCAGCGAGGGGGTGTTTTCGGACATATGGAAGGTGGGAAGGTTGGTCGTCCTGCCAAAGGGCAACGATCGGCCGCTCTCGGATCCCAAAGCCTATAGGCCACTCACGCTTCTTACTCGCTACTTGGGAAGATACTAGAAAGATTAATAATAACATGCGCGCCTTGCCTATACCGTGGCATTTCGGACGCTCAGCATGGTTTTTCGAGGGGGAGGTCGACGGTCACGGCGCTGAACGCGATCCTGGATCGGGTGGCGAACTCCTCGGAAAACTATGTCGAAGTCGTCCTTCTGGACATCTCTGGGGCCTTCGACAACGCCTGGTGGCCCATGGTCCTGACGAAGGCCAAGCAGGGCGGGTGCCCGCCTAACATCTATCAAATATTGGTCAGCTACTTCAACAACAGGCGAGTCGGACTTTTCATGGGCGACCAGGTGGTGTGGAAGCAGTCCACGATGGGCTGCCCCCAGGGATCCGTCCTTGGGCCTACGCTTTGGAACCTCCTGATCGATGACATCTTGAGGCTGCCGTGGCCGGAGGGTGTCACGGCGATAGCATATGCCGATGACATTACGGTGGTGATCGAGGCGCCGAGTCGGGCGGCAATTGAGCGTAAAGCTCAAATGTCGCTGGAGGCGGTGTCCGCTTGGGGGACACGGAGCCGTCTCACATTTTCTGCTGCGAAGTCGCAGGCCTTAACGCTGAAAGGCAAATTTAAGCGTCCCCCTACAATGCGCATGGACGGTGCCTCGATCACTCACGTAACGCACGCCAAGGTGCTGGGCGTCGAAATTGATGGTGCGGGCTCCTACGCGCCACATGCTAGTTTGGCCGGCCATGGGGCTGTGAACGCCTTCGGGAAGATGTCGAGAGTATCGGCGTCTTCCTGGGGCGTCAAGTACAGGGCCCTTAAGATCCTGTACTCAGGGACTTACGTGGCAATCCTGACCTATGCTGCGGCCGTATGGTGGCGGAGTTTGAACAGGTACGTCGTGCGGAGTACGCTGCTCCGCTCGCAACGGCCAGCACTTATTTTATTGACAAAGGCGTACAAGTCGGTCAGTACCGCAGCGCTGCCAGTGTTGGCAGGACTGCTGCCAGCCGACCTGGAGGTCTGTCGGGCGGGACGAGTCGCGCAGGAGTGTTCCGGGCTGGTTGGCAGGGAGCGCAGAGGCAATTGGGAAGGTGAGAGCGGAGATTGTTTCTCGGTGGCAGGAGCGATGGCAGTCTTCCGGGGACGGCAGGGAACTGCGTGCTTTCCTTCCGGAAATAGCCGATCGCCTATCTTGGGGCTGGCTGGAGCCAGACTATGTCACGTCACAGATCCTAACAGGACACGGGAATTTCAGGAGCCGCCTACACGCGATGTCGCTATGCGACACCGCTAAATGCTTTTGTGGGCAGGCGGATGAAACTCGAGACCATGTCCTGTAGGACTGCACTCTGTACGCTGATCATAGACAGCTCATGTTGGGGAACTGGGAAAGGGAACTGCATGGGCCGGTGTTCTACCAGGAGTTGGTGGCTAGTGCGGAGGGTTTCCAGAGGCTGCGGTCATTTGCTCACAAGTGGCACAGCCAACGGAAACTCCTCGAGTCTGGGGACTACACAGCTGAGTTGTAATTTTGCTGTTATAAAGGAAGTTTAGGTAGGGTAGCTACATCATTTTACTGAAGAGTGAAATGGTGTGGTTACCCTACTGTAACTAGCGGTAATGTCAAAAAGACAGCTCGGTCGTGAAGTCCTGTTTTTGTGCCGTAACAGGCCCCAAATGGGGCGTACAGCCAACGGAAACTCCTCGAGTCTGGGGACTACACAGCTGAGTTGTAATTTTGCTGTTATAAAGGAAGTTTAGGTAGGGTAGCTACATCATTTTACTGAAGAGTGAAATGGTGTGGTTACCCTACTGTAACTAGCGGTAATGTCAAAAAGACAGCTCGGTCGTGAAGTCCTGTTTTTGTGCCGTAACAGGCCCCAAATGGGGCGTACAAATAAACAGACGACAAAACAGAACAAACGGGATATAGTCCGTATGCCGTAAGGCGGGGAGGACTAACAGTAGAGAGATAGAGGGAGTGTGTTCTAGTTACTAAATTGACTTATTGAGATGGCAGAGGGCACAACTTAACTACTGGACGCTTGAAAGTTCCAGAAGCCGTGCGTACTAGAGCTACACGAACGACTCCATCCCTTCCAGGATATACTTGTCCAACAACGCCGGTAGGCCAACGAAGAGGCGGTGAATCATCTTGATGAATAAGAACAAGGGTTCCTGTCTGAATAGGCACCTATTTATTATTAATGAATAGGCACTTATTTTATTTATTCAGGGTATTTCATTTCTGCCTGAGTTGAAGCGTGTGTAAATAATCCACATGCCATATTTTCCAATAACTCTGCACCAAACTATCTAACAGTTTCTTTCTACTATGAAGACTCACGGAAGCGTCCACCTGACAGGCAGGCAACGACTGTAAAGGAGTAGTATTAAGAAAGGGCGCGGGCGCACTAACGAGCATTTTGATTTCAAATCCGGACAAAAGTGACAAATTTCTGTAAATGCCATTTAAGTTGCCATTTTATTGCACCTGAGTAATGGTACTATCATAAACCAGTCCTACCTCGGACCATTCCCCTCCGCGCGCCCCGTTCAGGTAGTCGGAAACTAGTCATTGTTTAGTACGCACGTCGACTTCTACGATACGCTCTATTGTTTTCAAACTTGCATTTGGTTTAAAAAGGGATTAGAAGTGGATAGTGGAAAGTTTTAACGATGGAGTCTGAAGAACAAGGTTTGTACTTAATTTTAATGTGTTATTTTTAATACGATTGACTATTTTATACTTTTAGAAGCAGCATCTATAGATGGGGAAAAAAGTGAAAATTGCGTGTGTTTTTTTACTAATTAATACATTCGTAATAGTACCGAGTTAGATCGAGCTATTAGTATACCTTTGTGGTAAAATATAGTTTTACCTCATCAAAACAGTAATAACATTTACCACATCATTCCACCACTCCAAAAAATTGTACTTTTAAAGTGATATTTGAAATTTTTAATCGTTTAGCACTTTGTCGTTTTTTTTGCAGATTCGAAATCAAATGTGATTGAGATGACTCGGAAGTCGTTGTATGTTGTAAAGAAAGCCCAGCAAGAAGATTAGATGACAAGTTATATGGAAAACAAGGTTCGAGAAATTACGAAATGTCCCCAAAACGAGTATCGAACCTTAAGTCATGATTTACGATATTTCAAATCAGATTTAAAGAAGAGATGGGCATCGTGCAATTATATTGAAGATAGATTCATGAAAAAAAAATGAAAGTTGGCTTAATGGTTCGATACTAATACATATATGGACGCCAAACACTAAGCCGGGGCGCCCAAGCAAGGACTTCCAAGAATTGACTGATCGCAGTAAAAGACGAACAACTAAAGAATTCCGTGAGGAAGTACCAGTGGAAGTGCTTACCTTCGCAGCTAGCGTCAGTCAACATATGTCGGGAAATGCTGCGGCTTCAAAACTTATAAAAGATGCAACTTCTACACCAACAAGAGCCAAACGGTACAGAAAAGCAATAAATACTGATCAGGAGCCAAAAATAAAGAAGCACACACCTGAAGAAGCTTTGCGCATCTTTATAGAAGGTGGCTTTACAAGGAAGCAGTGGGAGTTACTGCATGATGCAACTAAGGGTATATTCCCTTGTTATACTCTTATTAGAGAAGTAAAAAAACTTTGTTATCGAAAACCAGAGGCAGTTCTAGTTACAGAAACTTGTGTGGAAGTTGTGCTCCAAGACTTACTGGATCACACAGCTAAAAGACTCTGTCTTTATCTTGAGGATGTACTCCAAAACTGTACAATAGAAGAATTGGAAAATCTGGAGCTCATTTCAAAATGGGGATGTGATGGCTCTCATCAAACTGCCTACCAACAAAAGTTTTTAGACAGCTCTCATGATGACTCAAACATTTTTCAAAGTTCATTGGTTCCCTTGAGATTACAATCACGAGTTGGAGAAAAAATTAAGATTTTATGGCAAAATCCAACACCGTCATCTACTCGTTTTTGTCGACCAATTCGCATTCGATTTCTTTACGAAACAGTAGATATAACAAATGATGAAATAAACTATATAGAAGACCAAATAAATCATTTGTTAAAGACTGAATTAGAAAATTATAACAGAGCCACTTTTGTGCGACATACATTGCTCCCAACCATGGTTGATGCGAAAGTTTGTAACGCAGCTACTGGCACATCATCTACTATGAGATGTTGCAAAAATGTATGTCGAACTGTACGGTTGGCATCCAATGACACCGACTCTTCACAAAATCCTAGTGCACGGTACAACTGTGATCAAATATGCCATCCTGCCTATCGGGCAGTTATCCGGAGAGGCCGCAGAAGCCCGCAATAAGCACTATCGTTCATACCGGCAAAATTATGCCCGAAAATTTTCGAGGATTCAATGTAACCACGATGTCCTCAACAGGCTGCTTCTCACATCAGATCCTTACATAAGTTGTGTACGGAAACGTAAACCGAGCAAAAGCCAGCCTTTCATGAGTGAAACAATAGAGTTGTTCGAGGCAGAAGAACTGGACACTGAAGTAGATCAATCATCGAGACATGTTTACTCAGATGATTCAGAATAAGATCCATCAGATTTAAATAATTTGTGTATTTTTATTTTTAGTCATGTTCATAAAAATATACGATTTTCTGTATTCACTTACGTCTTTTTATTGATTTCCAATAAAATAAAAGTGATAATTAATTTTGTCCGGTTTAAAAAGCAAAATGTTCGTTAGTGGGGCCGGTGGGGCGTTAGGATCGTATGTGGCTGGTCAGACAGCAAACATAAGGGACGTGAATTCAGAACACACTCAATCTGAGTCAGCACCGTCAGCAACTCCTCATAGCACAGCAATTGCTGCCCAATGCAACGATATAGATGAGTTTTTATGCATTTTATGTTGCTCTCCCATATTCCTCCCCAGTGGGGAGCGCGAGCGGGAATGTTACGCCACGTAATTTTATGGTTATTCAATTCCATTTGGAAGGCGGTAGAAGTCGATTTAGAATACAGAAAGGTATATAACTCGTAGGAAGCGTTTGAACGCGTCCAGAAATGTTTCTGAACTCAGGTCTGAGGCAATTTCTATATGTATGGCCTTTGTAGTCAGACATACAAAGAGACAAATATAAGCCTTCTGGCTATTAACACCCCGTCTGCGCGTGAATGTAATATTTATAGGCCCAGGGTAATCAACTCCGGTATGAGTAAAAGCCTTGGCTTCTTGAACGCGAGCAGGAGGGAGACTGGACATCCTAGGAGTAGGATGACGCGAAGTAACCTTAAAACAGAAATTGCATTGACGTATGCGCTGTCGAATAATATTTCGAGCAGAAATGATCCAATATCTTTGTCTTAATAACGACATAAGAAGATGTGAACCGGTATGACAATTAGACCGGTGACAATCGTCTATTAACAAGTTAATTACATGGTGACGACGCACAGTATACGATTTGACAAATCTAGGTGGACAAAACTCAGGAACTAAAAGAATGCTTTGTTTGTTACATTTAAAATAATAATATGATTAATAAAAGGTCAAATGGAATGTATACAATATTTATTTCAATCTTTTAACAAAGTAAGTACATCTTTGTCATGTCTCAATGTACTTTTTCTTGGAAGTTTTCGTAATAGCGTGATGTAGGGGTCTGAAGATATCAGTAAATGCTTCATTAAATCGTAATTGGTTCTGTATCTTGAGGTTTTCATTGTATGGCCTAATCTGGCCTTCCTAATTTCTTTATTCTTGGCTTCAGAAGCCTCTTCAGACATTTGTCCAATTGGTATTATACAATTTTTTATTATGCTTGCTCCATGTACAAGAATTTTGTGCACTGTGGCTGGCATATTATACCAAGCATATAAATTCACGTAAATGACTCTGGTTTCATGACAAAATTCTTGAAATTTTTCAGTATTAATTTCGTAGCCTGAAGTTATGGCCGCTAAAATAGTGCCAAATCGATGGATTAGATTTTCATCAATGTTTGTGATTTGTGCCGTTGTGGCATAATTATAAAAGAAGGCTCGCGCAGTGTTACCATCATTGCTGGTTCCAAAACCCGGCTTTACTTTGTCTATGATTAGGCCAATTCCTTTAAACTTTTTCTGGATCTCTTCTTTAGTTTTTTTTTACTATTTTCTTATTCTGTTCTCCCCTTACTTGCCACTCGCGAATGTCCATGCGATAACTAATGTTTAGCAAACATTCCATTGTCCGAATGTATGCATGTAGGCTCGATATGCCAAATCCGTACATGCTCTCATCTACTTCTCTAACCATTGGTTGAAGTGAATTCATCTCTTTGGATGTTGCTTTGCAGATAAAGCACCTCTGTGTTGATTTGTTTTCTGTAAGAACATTACAGACTTTTCCGTCAATCATTGACATAATCAAATCGTGTTTTATGGAGATGGCTACACCCTTTACTTCTACGCGAGTTGGTTCCAACTCCATTATTTGCTTTCCAATTACTTGGCACTCTTCTTTGATTAATGCTTCAGTTTCTTTCTTATAAATAAATTTTATCACTCTGCAGAATCTTGGTGATGACGGACGAGGGTTTTCCCATATGATCTTCTGTTCATCATTTACGAGTCTTATTGGAACCAACGAGATGATAAACATATATTCATCTGTGCTATCTGGATCATCAAATGGTTGCTTGTATAAGCTATGGCCCGATGACCCGTCACATCCCCATTTGTATATTAAAGTGTAATTCAATAAACTTATGTCTAACCTTTCTCCAATAATATCTTTGCATATTCTCAATGCAGTATGGCTCAAAAGAGCATCCAGTTTCACTTCAGCTGATATATCCGTAACAGTTATATTTTCAACAGAAGGATAGCACTGCTTCTTCACTTTGGCCACATGATCATAGCAAGGATATGCATTGAATCCCCTTTCTTTTGCTTCTTGCTGAATATTTTTATAAGTTTGGACTGTCAAGTTATTTGATATAAAAAAGGCTAAGGGTTGGACCTCATCTGGCAGCACGGAATCGCCTTTTTCCGTCGCCCTTTCTCTTTCTGTCGCTTAGAACTGCCATTTGCTAGACCGAGACAGAAAGCATAATGCGATAGCACGCGGCGGAATCCTCGAGGAGATCGGCATCACGGACAAAATGCAATGGTCGGCAGGGAGACTCCGGAACGCTGAAGCGCGCGATAGCATGCTAACGCATCCTTTCACCGCTGATCACTTGCTATCGCATGCTGTCTCACTCTATCGTACAATGGCGCACGCGGCCGCTCGTCAGCTCAGTGCAGCCTGTTCATTCATGCCGTACGGATGGAAATAACAATGACTGACGAAAATTTGATAGTTTTAGTGCAGAAATATCCTTGTCTCTATGACATGGAGTCGGCGGAATACAGTGACCAACACCGTAAAGAGAATGCTTGGGAAGAAATAGGGAAAATAATAAATCTCAGGGGTAAGTATTTTTATGAATCCGATTTATTTTTTAAAATTTGTAGGTAAACACACATATTAAAGAGAAATGTATTTATTATTCTAATAGATACCTACATATTATTTATGCTAGACGCAGTCGTAAGACTATTTATTTCCCTAGGTCAAGATATAGTAATTGATAGTCCAATCTATTACTGCAATACTGGTAAACGCGTAATTTTTAGTTTATCATGTCCTATGTATCCTCTCGTACTGCCAAGTTAGACTTGCAATATCGGTATTAAAATATCTTTTAAAATTTTCTCTAACCACAATCGCACTCATGTTATTATCATTTCCTACGATTGGCATTAAATTCTGCAGAGCCCGTTCTACGTTAGGTGTTGACGCATTATTATGTGATGTTCTAGGTTGACGTCCTCTTTTGTTCAAAAAGTTATGTAAACTAATGGTAGCTAAAACTACTTTTATTAATTGGTTAGGCTCTAAACGAATTCTTCTGGAATATATGTCGAACCTCTGCGTCAAAATTCCGAAAGCACACTCCACTATCCTTCTAGCACGGCTAAGTCTATAATTATATATTTTGATTTCATCGTTATTGCGTGCTTGCTCAGCTGGATAAGGGCGCATGAGATTGTAATCCAAGGGAAACGCCTCATCACCTACGAATACATGTGGCATAGAATCAGCAGTACCAGGTAAACATTTTACTGGGGGTATGTTCAGTGTACCATTCATAAACTTTCTCCCAAATTGAGAGTTTGAGAAAATTCCTGCATCACTATTTTTACCGTAGGAACCAACATCCACAATAACAAAATTATTTTCTGCATCTACAACTGCTAGTAGTACACTGAAAGTTTTTTTGTAATTAAAAAACATGCTACCACTATTTTGAGGTGCTTGGCACACAACATGTTTCCCATCGATTGCGCCGACGCAATTAGGAAAGTTCCAAATTGTTGCAAATTTGTCTTCTATTGCTTTCCAATCTTCTGTAGTTGGTGCCTGTACTACTATCGGCGATAATATATCCCATAATGCGTGACTTGTTTCCAATACAATTTGACGAGCTGTTTCCTTCCCCATTCGATAATCATATGCTATTGATTTCAGACTGTTTCCATAAAATAAATACCTGCAAGAAAAAATTAGAGTGTCTTAACAATCATATAAATGTGCCTACTTGCCTACAAATTTATTTTCTTATTTTCAGTTGAAAATTGCAAAAAAAAAGTGGACCAGAATTAGAGAAAACTATAGGAAGGCTTTAAAAAAAAGACAAACTCCCAGGAGTGGCTCTGCGGCAACAGTGACTCGTCCTATAAAATATGAAAACATTCTTTCATTTTTAAATAAAAATTATAAGGACAGAGCCACAGTTACAAACTTATCACCAACGTTGGAGACGTTGGTGATAACAAGCACAAGACTTAACAGATAATGAGAGTCAGTCAACTGAAAGTACAGCTTATGATTCAAGTACACATCAAACAAACAATCGTAGTAGATCAAGCGAGTCATATACAGGAGAACAAAGTCTAGCAAAAGTATTAGATAATTATTTAAAGAGCAACAAGGCCAAGGAAAATAATGATCCCATAACAATGTTTTTCTTAAGTATGACACAAACCGGGGTCGCGGGAAGGTACTTATGGGTCACCGAGGCCCCCGCAACACAGGCAACAAGAAGGAATACGGGTGGGTTTTAGTCAGTAAGAGTCTGACACACCCTCCCGCTCCGCCCAGAGCGGGAGAAGTTATTTGATGATTTCCCACCCTCAAAAAAAAAAAAAAGTATGATACAAACGGTCAAAACATTTCCTGTAGAGATACAACTGGAAGTGAAGAAAAAAAATTTTGAAATTGTAAGTGATGCGGAATCTGCCTTACTTCGTACTTATCACCCTAGTACTCCTCATTTTTCAAGCTATGGTTATACTAGAAATATAGCGAGTACAACGGCGTCGTCTATGGGGTATGCATCAACTGCAACGACGTCTTCTGCGAGATATACACCAACTACAACGACGTCGTTGGAAGGGTATACACCAACTACAACGACGTCGTTGGAAGGGTATACATCAACTGCAACGACGTCTTCTGCGAGATATACACCAACTATAACGACGTCGTTGGAAGGGTATACACAAACTACAGCCACGTTGTCGTCGACATACAATGAACAGTTTGATGATTCTATCTACTAAGAAAATGGCAAAATTATGTGTAAATCTACATCAAACACTTATTTGATATTGAAGTTGTGATTATTAAATTATTGTTTTTGTTTCCCATGGATGATTAAACTTGTGATATTGATAATTGAGGAGAAAAGCGTTTACTTATTGTAGTTGTGATTATAAAGAAAAAGTTGTTAATTGTTTCTCAGATTTGATTAAAGGATTAATTAATAATAGTGTATTTTACTTACTTTAGACAAACACACAATCTTTGTTTCACTGAGATGCACTTCCGGAACTTTGTGTTTTTCTTTTGAAGAGTAGGCTGCAGTAGGTCAACTAATTCATTAAAATCATTTAAAGTCATTCCATAATAATCTACGAAACTATCTGGATATATTACTAAATCCGGAAAATGCGTAACATATTGTCCATGAACCACTCTCTGCTTCCAAAAAGGATGAACCCAGTATCTCCGTTTTATATTGCGAATGCGTTTCTTTTTATTATTTTGATTTTGCATTTCTTGCAAAATACACGCTAGAATCACTGCTCTCTCTTCCGTGGTCCTATCCATCTCGCGCTTGAAACTAAACTGATCATGAAACAACGCGGCAGTATGCCACCCATGCTGCAGCATGCTGACGCGTGCGATCGCCTTTTTTGTCTGCGGAATGCGACAGCGCGCGTTCGCATGCGGCAGCATACTGCAGCACGTGGTAGCACAGGCGGAACAAATGCGATTCCGTGCTGCCAGATGTGGTCCAACCCTAAGGCTTCATCCGGAGTATACGGTCTTTTTTCTTTTGGAGTATTAAAAATTTTGCGAGCTTTCTTATACTTGGTGGCACGCTTTGGTGAGGATGTAGACAGCTCCTGTATTATTGTTGCAGCATAGTAGGAGAGTATTGGGGTACCTGGATCAAAAGATCCAGGCACCCCAATACTCTATTCAAACTGAGTGTTGCATTCAGAATCCTGTATTCTTCAAGAAGGTTTGCTTTCAGACTCCTTTATTCAAAATGAGTGTTGGATACAGAATCCTCTACTCAAAATGAGTGTTGCATTCAGAATCCTCTATTCAAAATGAGTGTTGCATTCAGAAACCTCTATTCAAAAGAGTTTTGTTTTCAGAATCCTTTATTCAAAGTGAATGTTGTATTCATGTTGGTGAAATAAAACTCGGTGCTTTTGTAATTAAAAATAAAAGTTAGTGTGATGTTGTGATTTATAAACATAATCCTGTTAAACTTTTATAAGTTTTTTAGTATGGCAACCAAATAAAATATTCATAAAATATGATATCTAAATAATCCATAGCCAAAAGTAAAGGTGTCAACCATTTACTTATTAATCTTTCGATTTGTGTATGATACGCATGCGTTTATTATAGAAATGTGTGCATGTGTGTTTATATTGCGTGAATGGGGCGCGCTTACAAACAGCATCTGTTTCGTTAAATATAATGTGCTGTTCAGACCAGAATTAACATGCTGTTCCATGTATTAGGAAAACCACTGCCTCTGTTTTATATAAAAGCCCTTATAATTTAAAGAAGATAGGTGTTAAAAAATAAAACTAAAAAATTGGTTTACTTTTATATTTATGTTGCTGCTTATTTTAAAAATACATTATTTTCGACACACCACTTATTTAAGCAAAATACATTTTTTAAGGCACAAATGTTGGTATGATTGATACAACTTATAATATCAGGAGAATTTGAATATTTTTTATACAATGTTACTATACTTGGACACTGCTTACTTTCTAAATTATATACATTCTCAATTTTAATTATATCTTTTAACCATAACACTTTTTCATTACCTTTTGTAAATATAGACTTATTTTTAAAAAAAATTGGAAAGTTAGCTTTATAGCTAAAGTATGGTACAGAGCCTTCGTTCCAGTAAATACCCCTGTTTTTTTCAATCCAAGCTACTTGTAACCGTTCTTTTTTCGTCAAGTCATAAAATGGTCGTGGTGGTTTTATCAACATTACTTGTATGCGTCCTTCATACATCATTGCTATTTCTTTTGGAATAAATTCGTTTTCTTCATTCTTAAACCCTTGGACATCCACGATCACATTCATGATAATTTTCTCACAATATTACTCAAAGGTTTGTATTCGAAAAGTCGATCGTTTATTATTAAACAATACGCGGATGTATTATCTGGAATATCTTCGGAACATTCAATTTCTAATCGCACATCGACCGGTCCAGTTTTGAGCGATTCGTTTTGTCTTGAGCAATCAATCACAAAAAGTGGAGCAATTTCTTTAAATTGATTTAAGCTAAGCAACGGATCTATACCCAAGTTGTAATACGACTGACGAAAATTAGCATACATTTCGTATAATATACTGTATTTATTTTCATCAAATTTCAGATTAAGTGAGTCATATGGATAATATTGCGAATTTAAAAATAATTTAATATTGCATATATTACAATGATCGAATATGGAAGAACTTTTAGTTTTATTATTTTTTCGGTTAGTTTGTAAACCAAATATAACAAACCTTGGTTTCTCTAATTGTGAAGTTGTCTTCACCGACCATGAATGCTTTGTAGTTCTTGGTAACAGCGGATATTCATACAAATCCCAATTTCTAAATGCTAACTGTATGGAACGATCTCTCTCCAAACTTTTAAGCAATGATAATTTGTTACGATCAGAAACTTTGATATGTGGCACGCGCCATTGTATTTTTTGTATATCCATTTCTAGGCTATCATTTTTCTCCATAAGCACACAGTTTAGTGCGGAACTATTTCTTTGTAAAATTAGTTCATGTTTGCAATTAATTATTATTTTGTTATAATCTTCTGCAAATCCCAGTATTCTATTTAAAGGCACAATAACGCAAAAATGTCCCTTTTCTATTTTTGTACCATTTAAGTTCCATCCCCAAATTGCTGCACCTTTGCTTTCACCTTCATTCATGGAAGCATATGATTTTAAAGTTGTTGTGATACCAGCATTTTTAATGCGATCGATTTCAACACCATTTATTTCGTACCTAATATCTTGAAACAAATATAAGATTGGGTTGTTTATGAAATCAATATCTTTTTTTATTATTTTCCCTGCTGGATCTTTAGTAGATACACTTGCATATCCTTCTATAAAAATGGAACTGTTGCAGGGCAATACATACAAATCTTGATGATGAATGGGTATTCTGATTTCATCATTTTCTTTAAAACTAGTATTATACGGATTGTAGCTATGGATCTCATAACTTTCAATAGAGTTGTCATGTTGCACTAAATCTGTGATTTGAAGCATGTTGTTATTATTTTAATTTTAATCCAATATGTCTGAGAAATCTTTTATTCTCTTTAGTAATTTTAATTTGTCTTTTAATGTTTATCGCGTTGACACGTCTGACTTCTTTGGAAACAGGAAGTGAAATATTACATATTCTTCTCACAATAGGCGTTTTATTAAAAACTAACATCTTGTTTCTATGTATAAACAAAAAAGGTAGTATTACTATTATTAAATGTAGCTCAATTATTCTTTGCAATGTGAGTAGTGGTTAGGATCACAGGCAATCTAAGAATGTGTGTAGAGTATCAAGATATAAACGTTTATAACTCTTCCTAATTACGTTACAAGGACATCCATTATTAATAATAAAACATCCATTTTTTATGTTATTTTATTGTCTTTCCAAAATGACATAAGAAATTTTAAACACAAGTGCCCACAATTATACAAATGATCACGCTGAACGTTTTCATAATTATACTGAATATTATTTCCAACATATTTCAGAAATTCTTTTGGAGGTTTTAAGTTACCATAACTGTCGAAATATTCTACGTATTCAT
Source organism: Atethmia centrago (assembly GCA_905333075.3). NCBI lineage: Eukaryota > Metazoa > Arthropoda > Insecta > Lepidoptera > Noctuidae > Atethmia > Atethmia centrago. Next base: position 20,781,160 of record HG995368.1, read on the forward strand.
TTATCTTGCCATAGGCTACCCAATGAGTACCAGAGTTTTTAGATGAGTCAAGATTGATCACTCCACATTCTATCGGCGATACTTCATCCGGTAATTTATCTCTCATAAACACACCTCGAAAGAATGGAATCTTGTCTGAGTGTTTCATTATATCAATATTGGTTAAAGCTCTATTGGGTAGCCGAGATTTCAGTTTTTTTTGTCTGATATGTAAATCCCTAATCCATCCTTGTAATGGTTGAGATGTAATCCTCTTCCAATGAACAACGCCTCCATTTCCTTGTTGTGTCGTTCTGCTTCACACAATTGCTTCTTAGCTGTTTTATATGCGTTAATTGCTTTTGCAATACCGGCGGCACCTCCTGCTAAACTGCCAGCAGCAGATAATCCAGCAAATATTGGTACTAAAGGAAGAAATCCTCCAGTTTTTGGTACTGGTATAATCCTAGGTAATTTTATTGGTGTATCTGATGCAAATTCTTTAGCTGCTGCATATGCTAATTCCATCATTGCTTTCTTACATGATGGTTTTAATTTTCTTATGTGCTTTTTAGTATGGGTAACAATTTTTTTAAGAGTTTTCTTAAAACCAGCTCCCGTTTTTACTTTACTGATATTTTTGTTCAATGCTGATGAAAGTGTTTTTTTGTTGTCTGAAATAACTCGTGTTGTTTTCATTGCTATTTCTTTATTGTTCTCCAAAGTAATAGAAATGTATTTAATAGGAACAAATACAAGTCTTTTTTGTTTTAAGAACAAATACGTAATGAATAGAAAAATATGTGTATTTGCTTAAATACACATTAGAACAAATTTTTGATTGGCCAACTTAAAATACATTTGTTTTATCTATCCAGCTATTCTCGCTAGTAGGAAGTCCGAGCCACTTCACATATACTTGATTCCCTTTTCTTTTCAATACTTTTTCAACTAAGTACAAATCAGGGTGGCTGGTTTTTCGAAGTTCTTGAGCATAAAACGCTCCTAGTATTGGTCGACATCTTGCATCTTCTATCAAGTAAGTTAGCGGATTAGTTTCTTGTATTGTTTTTATCTTAAATATTTCTGTTGACCAATTGGGATAATAGCCTTTATCAAAACATCCTTTGTATTTACTTATTCTTACAAAATCACCAACACTAAACTTCCTACACTTGGTGTTTTTCTTACATGCAGCCATACGAATATATCTTTGCAGTATGTCTGTTTTATTGTCATGATTTATAGAAGCCGGAGGTTGTCCCACAGTTCTATGAGTAGTGTTATTGTATTCATATACAATTTTGTTGAGCGTTTCAATCATCCACTTGTAATTCCCGTTAAGACTAAATTCTTTGTATAATTTATTTTTTAATGTCCTTATTAATCTTTCAACAATTGAGGCTTTTTTAGTAGAATACGTTGAATAATGATTAATGTTGTACTTTGTAACAATATTTTTGAATTTATTATTATAAAACTCTTTTCCCAGATCAGTTTGCAAAGGCGAACGGCAGGCTTGTATGGGAATTTCGTTCCGCTAATAAAATTTCGTGTTTAGGGATATTTTTTGTTTTAATTGGTAGTTAATATGGTAAACAAGCCCTTTTTAAATTCTTGTATTTTTAGAACTTGGGACATAAAAGTTATAACCAGTTTTATTTTTTAAGGTTATGTTTTAGTGTACCAATGTAGATTCTTACAAGGCACTTAAACATTGTTACGGTAATAAAGTATATGTTCTAGATTGGTTGTCGCAATTTTTTTAGTGTTTTACTTACTATCAAGTAGGTAAATTGAGATGAGGATCGTACCTACTCAGCGGAGTGCATTGGGAGATACCTATGTCCAGCAGCTGACTGCAATAGTTGATAATGATGAAGTCCTGATGGGGTTTTGAGTGTAGGTAAATAAAACAATACCTTTAATAGTTTTTTTCAAGTTTCTTTATTTTATTTATAATTAATTAATTCTTAATATTACTCTATCTAAGAAGGGGGCAGGTCGGGTAATACCCTCATGGCGAGCATAGCTTAAATACCAACAAAACTTCGTTTTGTTTACGACTAAATTACGTGTAGTTATTAAAATCTTTTTTTTAAATTATTAATTAATCCGAACTTCTAAAAATAGTACACTTACATGAAAATAAATGCCTTAGTTGCCTTAATATGTGGTACAAATTCTATAACAAAACAACAAAAAAAGTAAGTGGTACGAAATCTGCCGTTCTCCTTTCTTGGAACACGCCCTTTAAACAATATACTTTCAAATGCTTTTGACACCTCTTGCTTATTTTTTTGTTTCAAAGGAACTGTCCAAGCATATTTGGAAAAAGTGTCTATGATTGCTAGTATATATTTGTAACCACCATTCACTTTTGAAATTGCTTGCATATCCATTAAATCTGCTTGCCAGAGATCATCGATATCTTTAAGTATGACCTGTCTTCTTGGAAAGTTAACTCTAGCACATTTATGAATTTCATTTATGACATCTACTTTGCTCATAATGCTTATTTAATTTTCCTGAAACTTCTTTCAACGCAATAATTTTTTCAAGTTTTCTTACTTTATCGTTTAAAATTAAAATCAGTTTATTCAGTTCTTCTATTTGCACGCAAACATTATCTTTAAGTTTTTCGATTTGCTCTTCACTAGTAGTTTTAAACAAAACACGTTCCACACTTATGTTACTTTCAGTTTTATTTGTACGAACAGAATTAATATTTTTATGTTCATTCATGTTGCATACAACTTTGATAACTGAGAACATTGCAAAGCGTTTAGTCTTTTATAATATCAGCTTCTTTTAACTCTTCTATTATTGATAGAATTTCATTGTCATGATTAGTATTACCAGCATTTGTTGAAGCAATTAGAAGTTTCAACCTTTCAATTAGTTCATTAGGGTCATCCCAGTAGACATAATCGGTATTACTGTTATATTTTTTTAATTTAGGCAAAAAACCACCGCTTTTTGTTTGCATTATCTGTCCTTCATCTTGAACATAACTATTTTGCGAAAACAAAGGTTTAATAATTTGACGATATTTTAAACTTTTATCACCTTTTATTTGACCATTAGGATGAAAGTCTCGTTTGTGCGCGTGTGTAATATGAAGCATATCTTTATAGACAACTTTATCTAATTCAGTGACCAAATTAAGGTTAGGTTTACTGCGTACCAAAAGTTCCTTCAGGCCAGGTGTTAATTCATATGGCCTTTTATCAATAGTGACTATATTTGTTTTGGGTGAATTACAGGTCTTATTTGCAAGAGAAAATGTAACCTTGCTGTTCCCCATCATCAACTTTTTATTTTCACTACGTATCCCAAATGGGACATTCATATTATCATAGATTTCCATCATATCTTCTTTATTTAGTGAAATCAGGGTATCATTAGAATCTTTAAAAGGATTTCTTGACAGAACGTCTTTACAACACTCTGAATCTTCATTTAAATCTGTTTTTATACATCCTTTAAAACTTTCATAATCTGGAACGTAATCTGAGCTAAATTTTCCAAGCAAGTTACTCTCATCTTTTGAAATGTCAAATATTGGTTTAATTATATCATTAGCTTTAATTAATGTTTGCAGTGGATCTGTTATTGGTTTAAAGACCTTTTTAAATTTTAAATGAGCTATATCTTCTTCATTTTGCATTGTTTTAATTTTATTTTTTATTCTATCGACTGATTTTATCAATTGTTCTTTAATATTAACCTGCATAATGTATTCTTTTTAAAAAAGGCCCATCCGTTATTTACAGATATCAGATTTCGATTGATATATTTACTGCAATGAGTTGGTATATATACTTTCTAAAAGTATATAAATATGTCAAACCCTTGTCTGTATCTACCTTCATTTAGAGGACAATCTTTATTAATTAACAAAAAGTCAAATCTGTCTTTCCAAATAGCACAGCAAAGTTTTTTAAATTGAAACCATTCGATATCTGTATTTACGTGCTCATTGTATATATGTTTTAAGTTTATATCGTCTTGTTTGAAGATTATTAAAAGATTTACATTATCTCGTATAAGTTGTTTAGGTATTTTGGAATAGGTTTGTGATAAGTAAAAACAATCTAACTGTTTATGTCTCCCCATTGCAAAATAATTACGAATATTGATTTGATTTTCGCATGCTACGTCATCAAAAATCATTACTGCATTAGTTAAAGCATCATTTGGATGTACGACTTCTTTATTATCATTGAAAACAAAGAAGTTAGCACCTGGTATGTGGCTCATAACTTGTTTTAAAAAACAATATTTTGGCTGGAAAGCCGTCTTTGAGTATAAGTAAATATGCTTAAACTTGAGACCATTTTCATGTAATATTAAATTAAGCATTATGTTAGTTTTCCCACAGTTAGATGGACCACATATTATACATCTAATGTTATCTGGTAAGAGTGCACTATGTTTTACTTTACGTGATTGATTTTCTAATTTTATATTATTAACTTCTAAAGTCTGTGGTTGCTTGACGAACTTCATTGTGAAATGTAAGATAAATCTAAATGACCTGCGTATATATAGGGATCAATAAATAAAATAAATTTCCATGTCATTACATATAGGTACCTTTATTATTAAATTTAATCATACTTAATGTTATAAAATAATAGCTTGAAGTTAACTTAGGGTTTAGCTTTTAAAAGCTATAAACTAAAATACAACGTTATAGTGACCCCAAGGCAATGTTTCGATCTGATTCGAGAGTACATATCTTTTATCATCATTTCTATTCATGACCAGTTTATTTATTTGTTGTGAATATAATACATGTTTGATTGACTTAATCATATTCATCTTACACGATCGACTTTCATCATCAAATAATGATTTATTGTAATGCGATATCTCTAACCTTCTAGTGACAGAGTTTGAAATACCTTTTGCTTTTTTTATTTCAGTTTTAGAAGCCGATAAACAGTAAAGTTTTGCTCTTAAACCAGTAAATTCACTGATCACGTCTCCACCGAGTTCATCTTTAAATAGACCAGGTACTTTTGCATTTACCTGAGGTATTAAATATGGGTTATCTAAATCAAAATTACTTGTATCAAATTCCTTTAAATTATTTTTTATATCATGGTAAATATCTTCAGTGTGAAATAAATAAAGAAGACTGTCGGTGTCTGTGTAACATAGCCTTACATTATTCATATATTTATTTTTTATATTATAATGATATTGATAAAGATGTAACTTAGCATATTCTAAAACAGTAAAACCTATGTAAATTGGTCTGTCTAAAACAATTCTCTCGGGTTTTAGTTGCACAGCTACAAAGTTTTCCGAAAATATAGAAACACATTTTAAATTAGGTTTACAAATTAGTTTCTCAGCACAGAGTTGCTTATTTGTCACATTTTCTATGTCCATCCATTTTGTAACTAGTTTAATATCTAGCTGTTTACGTTTGTTTTCTATCGTTTTACCAAAAATAGAATTATTCAAAAGCTTAAAAAAGTCTTTCTCAAATACAGTTGCGGATGCTTGACGCAGGGTAGTGTTCAAATCAATATATTTTTTTAAATATTCTTCTTGTCTGAAAGTAAGAATTCGATGAATTTTTCTTAGAACTAACCCGTACTTCAAACACTCCTTTAAGTGAATATAATTAATTACATAGTTAAATTTATCATATAAATTAGCTATAAGTTTAGCTGTCTTTCCTCCAGGGGGTATGAATTTCTCTGGAGCAAAAGGCAAATCACTATGAAAATCATGTACTGATTCAGGATATTCAAGATCTACCTCTAAAATGAAGCCATATTCGCTATCATCAGATACACTCATTATATCAAAACAGTTAATTTCCTTCTGATTAAAAAATCTAAATTCTGAAATTGGGATTTTTTTTGTCATTGCATATCCGTACAAATTGTTACAATCGAGATAAATCAAATAACTAAACGGTTCTAGATCGTTGTATTCTGATAAATAAGGATTATTTGCTTTTGCATGACGTAGTGAGCACTGAGCCAGACCACCACGTATACCCTTTTCCAACATTTGATATATTTCTAAGTCATCAATTAAGTCTAGCTCAACACGCGTATACAACAACATAGCATCCCAGCTTAAACTAGGTGCCGTTACATAGTACACAGGGTCTAACTTATAATATTTTAAGCTTATATTACGAAAATTTTCAAATATATCACACAGTAATAAAACATCACATTTTAAATATAAATCAGTATACTCGCCAATACTATTGATATTAAATGCATTACACACAGTTTTCGCATGTTCATATTCGTTTTCGCTAATATGTTCCATTTTCAAAGAGTTATAGAAATATTTTTTTTGAGGCAGTGATGTTTCTTCGTACTTGTCCCAAGTGCTAATATAATCATAAGGATAAATACCTTTATTTTGTAGTAAGTATATGTTTTCATTATTAAATTCTGCTGATAAATGAATAAAGTCGCGATCTGATAAACTTTTACTAAGTGCATCTAAACTAGAGCTTAAAAATTGGAACGAATCTATGAATTTTATTTGAATAGGACGGTTTCCATTCTCATTATCTATATATTTGGTAATAGTTAAATACTTTTCTTTAGTTTTAGGTATAATTTTAATGTGACCTTTATGTCTCACTAATTCTTGTATAAATAGATGAGAGTCGTAATTCGACAAATTATGAAACAGTACTGGTATGAATGGACATACTCTTAGCGTCAAGTTACATTGAACATGTGCAGGTCCTCTATACTTTCCTGTTATATGATCGTGGTCACATACCTTATCATGAAATAATAACTGATCACAAATATGACAGATACTAGCATTGTTATAAGTGGTTTGCTCTTTTTTTGTTAAAGGTATCATTGATTTGTTTATCGATAATATTTCATTTATTTTCTTCACATCTTCTATTAATCTAGTAACAAATACTTCAACACAGTTAGGACCTCTATATGTAACATATTTATTTTGGCTAGGATCGTGTGAACAACATATATAGTATCCAAAACATGAGGGCTGGTGTTTTTTGTAATTGTGTGTTTTTTCAGATTTTTTTTCGGAACAACTAAGCAATAAGCTTTCAAAGTCTGCATAAATGACATAATTAATTTTTTGCTTTCTTTCAAAATTCTTAAAACCGAGTTTACTATTCTTTTCAGGCAAAATTGATAAAACTTTTGAACAGATATGAGATTTATACTTATTTTCACTGCTATAGAATTGTAAACATGATTCACACAGTAAAAAATTACCTTTGTGACATGTCACTTGCCGTCTTACTAATCGTAGCAGATTTTTTATAAGACAGTAATGACTTAGTCCTTTTCTTTCTAAATATAATAAATTAACATGTACAGATTTTCTATTATTTGTTAAATACAGAGGGCCAGTCACAATTTCGCTCTTATTATCTACTCCATAAATATTAATACTTATGTTGTTGTTTATTTCAAATAATTTTATGTCTTGGTATGAGACAGGAAAAGACATTCCATCGATTTTTAATACAGAGCTGTAATGTGGGTACGAATTAGTCCTGCAGACGTTCTTCTTAACAGGATACAAAGCAGCCACCACACTCCATAAAAAGCAATGATTGTCATTATTTTGTATATTAATACAACTTTTAGAATTCTTAATTTTTGTAGGCAAATCTAAATAATTGCCACCTCTCATTGGACAATATTTATTCACATTGATTTCAAGATGACTAACTGAATGATAAGACCATCCAGAGTCTTTGTGTTCGAATTCTGACATTTTACATTTTAAAAGTTCTGTTACTTTCGAGTACAAGTCATTAATATCTGTGTTATTACAAATAATTTCATATTTCGTATTGAATGACTTAAGTTGTTGCTCACTCGTTTTTGGTAAGACAAAGTGGGCAAACAATTCGAAATTAATCTTAATACAAGTATTTTTCATTAAAGATATATGTATAAGTTTCAGGATATCATTTTTATTCTGACACAGGAATGCCTCCGGTGTGAGGTATTCAACATCTAGTGCAGGATTTAAACGATATGTTATGATTCTGTTTTTGAAAGCACTTGCAATTATGTAAATATTTTCAAATTCGCTTTGCAATAAACTATTAGACTTGTGAATATTGGTTCTCGAATGGTATTTGAATTCATTAATCGGTAATTCAATGAGACATTGTCTACATTCAATAAATTCTGGATTATTTGGATATTGCATTCGGTGAGTAGACGGGGTTTGTACTGTAAATAAAACGAAAAGATAATATTATGGTTACATTTCTGTATATATTAAGATTTGTCACCCTTATGAATATTTTATGTATACGAATACCCGATAACTATAATTAAAGTAAATAGGTAAATGATTATTATAATGATTAACAACAAGTATTTAAGTAAGAACAAGTAAGTGAGTAAGTATTATGTATTGAGACATGGACTAAAAATAACTGCTGACATAATCTATGGGACAGTGCTTGAACTCTTTATGAGTTTCTTTTAAAAAGTCTTTTATATGTTTCCATGATGGCGTCCCATCATTAGTGCGATTTTTTACACTTACAATTGCGTGCCGCCATCGATTTATAGGCGCTACACGCTCTATCTCACTATGATCGTATATCTTTAGCTCTATATAAAATCTACCCTTTTTGTTTTCACTAGTTTGTTTACTTATACCATTGGCTACTCTACGGGTATAATACGAATGCATTGGTGGTATTTTTTTACCCAAGGTGCTTGCAACGGTCTCCTCTCGGTGCTCGTCCTCGTCGCTGTCGGTCCCGAATAGATCATGCGATGTGGGTCTCATGCTGGCGCTGATAGGATTGATCGTGGTCTTCTTCTTTTTCTTCTTCTTAATCTCGGTATTCAACGTTTCTCCCTCCGCCAACCTCTTGGCAGTCAGCGATGAAGATGACGCTTTTGAGTCTTGCGGTTGTTTCAACTGCTGCTGATGTTCGACTTCATCATCAGAAGAGAAAAGTTGGGTAGCTGTTTGTCTCGACCTGTAACAATAATTATATATTTATATATACAATAAAGAAAAACATTGTCAAAGGCACTGTTTAGTGCATGCATGGATTAAATTGCTATTGAGTGAACAGATTAAATGAACAAGAAAAGGTAGACTAATTATTTGACTGAAATAGATAATCGATTGATTAGATAATTTGAGAGATGCTGAATAAATGAAATAAGTAAATACTTAGATGAAATTAGAAATTCAATGAGTGAATAGATAAAACGATTGAATCGATGAATAGACTTAAAAAAATAAACTACTTACATTTCAAAGCCTGTAGAGTTTTGCTTGATCTACTTATGTACTTGATACTTCTGTACTTGATGCAGAAATTCAGGAGCACCGAGTCTTTCCAGTGGTGGTTTGGTAGCGAACCTTTGTCCCGACACGTTTATATAGGCGTAAAAACGCGTCACGCATATCCAAATATGTAAAATTGCATACATGCAAAAAAAGTTCATCAGCCGGATTGCAAACGCAGCATTTTTACATCGACAAAAATCTACAGACGAGTGTTATAACCGCAGCGTTTTAAACGCTTAATTCATTGAGTGTTAGCCGCTCTCGGGTGCAACTAGCAATATAGTATCAATTGTGTCTCATTAGCAACGCTTAAATAAAAAAGTAAGTATTTATATAATGTAATTTAGGTATCGTGTAATTATGTGTTAGAGGGACAAACGCCGCGGTTAAAACGCTCGTCTGTAGATTGCAATGCATCTATAAAAATGAAATTAAATTGAACCTTAGTGACAAAAAAAAATGGAGCAGTACCTATATATAAACCAATCCAAGATACCAAAAATAACATTCAAGTTATTTTATCTGCTCTACGATGTCGGTAAGTAAAATATCTTATCAATAAAGTATTTTAAATTATTAATAAAAACATTAAAATGTGTAATAAAAATGAATGTTAAATATTTTCACAGGGATATTTTCTAAGATAATTCATTTGTCTTCGTAAACTTGTAATTGTTATTTAATTAATATCTTTGTTTCAGATGTCCAGCGATATTTTCCCAACGAATTCTTCATACTCACCAATTCCTGCTGAACAAACCCTACGTCAAAAAGTGGCCAACTATTTGGAGAGAGAAATACCATTTCAACCGTTTCAATTTGAGGAAACACCGCCTTGCAGCAATAGTAACAACAGTAACAATAATAAAAGACGTAGAAGTGATGTTGTATACTCATATATTCAGAAACCATCAACGGGTCATCGTAGTAAAATAATAAGAATACAAGTTTTTGACGCGGAAGATTTCACAAATTCGCCATGTGATTGTAGTGCCAATATATGTGTCCAGCATGTTGTTGGGAATGTATTTAATGATGATATTTATAAATGTGTTAAGGATATTTTAAGCAAATTGCATAAAAAATTGTGAATAAACTATTAATTATATTTCAGTTGTTTCATTTCTATCACTCCTGTTGATAAAATGTACGAGTCACCAGCAGGTACCGTATACGTATAGACACCTGACAGATAGTTACATTTAGCAAATTTAAAAAATCTTATAAGTACCTACTATGAATGTGTTCCTATACACCAAGAGTCAAATTATATTAAACTAAATCAAACAAAACTTCTTTATTATAGGGTACACTTACATTTTTATACACTTCTTATTGTTCATGTCTGTACTCAGTATGTAAACCTATTTATTTGTCATAGGTATACATTAGGAATGTGGTTTAATCATAATACTACATGCTGAATTCTGATGTAAATTAACTATTAGAACTTTATAGCTATGAGGCACACGATGGGTAGAAAGAATGCGATCTGCCTCCTTTACGGGAACGAGAATGTGTTTGTTATGTAAACAATCACTCGTGCTTAGCAACTGATTATGAATACGATTAATTAAATGTAGGTATTTGGTATTTTACTCAGAGGCCACATTAACCCATAATAAATACACATCACTGCATCATACATAGGTACCTAAATGTAAATTTTATCTTTTTATTTTTTACCTAATAGGTAACTCGGTAACCAGCATCATAGAATAAAATCCCAATCGTAGAAGTCTCATTCCTAATAGAGTTTTCTAAATAGACGATCTTGAACAGATGTCTCATTTCGATCTGAATGGAACATTCACTTTGAATAGAGGATTCTGAATCCAACCATCATTTTGAATAAAGGATTCTGAATATACAAATCTCATTTTGAATACAGGATTTTGAATGCAACACTTATTTTGAATAGAGGATTCTGCATGCAAGCCTTCATTTTGAATACAGGATTCTGAATGCAACACTCGTTTTGAATAGAGTATTGGGGTGCCTGGATCTTTTGATCCAGGTACCCCAATACTCTCCTACTCAGCATCTCGCTTCCCACTGGCTCTGACACTTATTTGCGTCGCAAAAGTTAACTCATCGCTGCTGTAATTATGTAACAAATGTTGCACTTTTCTTTTTTTTGATTTTTCGGAACTTTCTTTAAAACTTTTCTGTGGTCTGCCACCACCAGTGCTTGGTTGTGATAAGTCTTCAGGTGCCACAAGCATATTGAAATTCAAATCTTCGTTCAACCAATCTTCGTGTTCTTTTAAAAATAAGTCTAACCTTCTTTGTTTGCGAACCCATTTGACGCGAATTTTTTCACATTCTTTTTTCAAGAATGCTTTTAATTTTTCGTCTTGCTCTTCGTTTTGAACTAAAACACCAAACTGCACCTTTACGAAGTTAATTACTTCATTTAATCGATCTTTGGCCGGAGTAGAATGCCAAAAATCGAATATCGATTTTCGCTGCATTCGGGCATCTATGAAGGAAAATTAAAAATATATTATAATCGCAAAAAATCGCAAGTAATGAGTACTATATCATCAAAGTATAATAAACAGGTAATCTATTAAGACTATTATCACAGCTTGACTGCGTTTGACTACCAAGTAAAACTCCAAGTCAAAATTAAGTAGAGGAAAAAAATAAGAAATCTTCTATGTATTTTTACACAAATGCCACACATTCGTCAAAGTAAAATATTGGTTATTTTAATATCTTAATATACAGATAATTACCTCTATTTGACGAATCCATGAAAAAAACTACTCGAAGTCGCTCAAAACACAAAAAAAACATGTACACTCTTTAACGTTAAAGGTCACACTGAGCAGGTCGGCCGACTACCTGCAGGGTTTGGGCGCTTTCGCCCTTTGTTATAACCGGTTTCGCGCGGCCTAGGGATGACTTACTGTTATTGTCAGTTAAGTAATATATTCAAGGATGTAAGGAGATCAGTAAATCGTTATTTTAAGTATTATATTTAAATACCTATTGTCCAGCTAGATTGGTCAAATCGTATGTTGTGCGACGGGGAAGCAACAATGGATGACGGTTCGCGTATGGTATATGAGCATTTGTTATTCGACCGCCAACTCAGAGTAATCCGTTGTCATCAATAAACGGATCGAGCTTCCTTAAAGAAGGCGAGGGTAAGTTACCCTTTTTAATATTTTTTATTTCAGTAGCAAAATATTTGCCTTGCAATTCTCTAAGAATCAAAAGTTTTCAGCGGTTTCAAGGTCAGAGACTTGAATAAATGGAGCAGAAGGTAACTTACGTAGAAATCGTAAGACGTGGACCGTTATGCGTAACAATTTCTTCCAAGATGAGATTCTCAAAGCAAGCTCAATGAGCACCGATGAATCTATATTGGAAATGACCGTTAGAGTAATAGGGCACTTGTTTTCAGGTATAGCACCTTCAACCCGAGATGGTTCGAATGTCGCAATTGGCCATTCAGCTATTGGGTGGCGAATCCAGGGTGCACCTTACCACCACAGCGAGTGATTCATTATTTGAGATGGTAATAAACCTCTCGACAAGCAGTCACCGGGGTTTTCTATCCCATTTATATGGAAAAAGCAGTCAGGAGGTAAGTTCTCCTGTATTACAGTCACGCGATTGGCCACGAATGTTTGCCAACGATGAGGAGATGAATGAATCCATGCTAGAACGATCATGGAATCACTAGAAGCGAATATATCTTGCACAGGATATCTGTTATGGAAAGCAGTATGTACCTGTTTGACAAGTTTATCGAGAAGAAGTGAAGCACACAATTCAAGCCTCGCTAGTGATACAGTTTTCAGTTGAGCCACTTTGGACTTAGTACACACTAAATGAATGGATATATCACAGTTAGGGTTTGTTACATGTAAATAGAGGACGCAGCCGTAAGCCTTCATACTAGCGTCCCCGAAAGCAACCAGATTGACCACACAGCCGGCCGCGACCCCTAAGTGGCGAGGTATTTGTAAATTAGACAATAACATCCCATCCTACCTTAGCGACCCAAAGATCCTGAATTAGAAGCTTTGCGTAAAGGATAACAGGCGCGACGAAACCGAGCACATCAAACAAGCGAGCAATAGTAGAGAGTATAGTACGTTTAGTGATAACCACAGTCTCAGCGGACGTGGCGAACGAGAACACATCAGAGATAGGTATCCATTTAAAACCTAAAACCTCCAGGGTTTCATCATCATCTGAGAACTCGATCGCCGCCCGATAAGACTCCGGCAAATAATTGAGCAGTTCCTGAGAGTTACTCGCCCATTTGACGAGATCAAAGCCTTGAATAAAGCGAGCAATTCGTCCGCTAAGCGAGCTCCATCTTCGACAGAATGTACGGACGTAGTCAAATCATCCATGTACAACTCTTTCATGGCAACCTCTGCAGCGAGAGGGAAGCTTTCGCGATAGTCTTCAGCCAACTGGTGGATTGACCGCATTGCTGAAAATGGACTCGAACGGAGCATCACGCGGAATCATCAAAGCAATACAGTATTTTTTGATATTTGCGGTCCCTATCAGACAATAAAATTCTAAGGTACATTTGACATATATCCGCGGTTATTGCAACTTTAAAATATCTAAAGTTAAGCAAAAGCAAAAATAAATCTGCCTGCAAATTAGGCCCTATATGCAGCAAGTCGTTAACCGACTTGCTGCTATGAGTTTTAGCGCTTGCATTCAACACGATGCGTGTTTTCGTTGTCGGCTTGTCAGGTCGAACAACAGCGTTGTGCGGTATGAAATAACCTTCATTTATAGCGGGTGAAGAATAAATCATTATCATTCATTCATTCAAGAAAGCATTCAACATTCATTCTTCATTTAAGAAAGGTACTTCTGATAAGTAACCTTTATCTATATAATCATTAATAACATTATTGTAAGCTTGACGTAAAGCGGGAAGCGATTTAAATTTACGCTCTAACGCCGTCAGTCTACGTTGAGCGTGGATGAACGAGTTACCTAAAGCGTTAGGTTCACCCTTAAATGGTAACGAGACAATGTATCTTCCACAGGGGTGTCTCGATACAGTGGACTTATAAAGTTCTTCACAGACTTGATTTTCCGGACTACTCATTTTAATAGTAAGCACCTCTTCAATTTCCCAAAATTTCAAAATTGCGTCATTTAAGTTGGTAAGTAGCGGACCGAAGGACCAAAATAAATTGCCACGGTTGACTGAAGACAATTCACCCATAACAATGTATCCAAGCGTTGTTTCTAAAGCGTGGGGAGAAGGGCGCGTGATGTCCGTAGAATCAGCTGATTGATACATAATAGGAGGTACAACCTTGCCTCCTAACAAAATTAATGCAAACATTTGCGTACCTAGAATGGCATCTATACTGCCGGGTACATTCCAGCATTCATCCGCAAATGGCAGGTTTTTAAAGTAGTCCATCGCCGAGGCATGAATTACGTGCGTAGGTAACGAGTCGGCGATATGATCAATCACTAACAAAGTTAACTCATATTGAGCGTCACTCACTCGCGATTCTATCGTAATAGTTACGTAACCTCGGATCGGTGCAGATATTGACCCCACCGATTTTAATGATGAATTTACAAGCGGTTGAATTTTTAATTTTAATCTTTTACAACAATCGGAGGTAATAAGATTATTTTGAAACCCACTATCCACCAAGCATCTCATTATGAAACGATTCCCATTTATCGGTACGTACACCTGAGCGGTAGGCAAAACTAGTCCAATATGTTATTTAAGTACATGGAACCCAACAATCTTTTGTCTTGGTATCTAGTTACTAATGACTTCCATATGGTTGAATAATTAGCCTCATCCCTGCGAATATGTTTAGTGCGTTTCCGCTCAGTTTGCTGACTAAATACTGTACTCTTTGCCCATCTGTTAAACTTTTGTTCTTGTGAACATTAGTTTTAAAACACTGATAAAATAACGGCCACGAGTCTGGTTGACCTGAGAAGCTTATTAGCTCCAAAGCCGGCAGTCTGCAAACATTGTTATGCGCTAATGGAGAATCCGATTTATGCGGACTGGATAAGTCGACTAAATTATTGCGTACATATTTTACCTGAGCATATAACGATTCAAAGGCACTCCAATCGTTAAAGTTTATTTTATGATCTGGATCCAACTTCAATAAAAGCTCATTATGTTCGCCACAGAAAACCATGAAGTCGTTGTAAAGTTGGTCTACATTTGAAGTTGACGCCAAATAATCATGAGTGCTTCTTGTATTTACACCAGTAGGAATTTTCTCTGAAGCATCATACAGCTCGGTCATTTTGCTAAAAGCAGCTTGCTTTTTCGCGGTTACAATTTTTAATTTTAATTCAGAACCCATCTTGAAGCTAACTGAACCTGCTAACTAACGTTGTCGAACAAATAAATCCCTTTAAGTGTTCAGTAAAGTTACGAATAATAGTCGTATATGGGCCTATGTGAGAGAATGCACATTCATTCGTGACCTTGACAGCGGACACCGAAGATTCTAGTTAATTCTAGTTCAAAGTCACAAACCCATTATGTAGGTAACTTGATATTGAAAAATATGGGATTAGGTTAAATAGTTTCTAATGAACTAATTAGATTAATATGAGGATTCTAGGAATATGATATACATGGATTGATATGGAATTTATATATATATATAGGTTGCTGGTTATAATTGTCCGGTTCGAATGGACCAAAAAATGGCTGAGCGGAATGTATATTTTTTAGTTTATAGGAAGAAGTTTGCGTAATGCAATTCGGAGATTGAAGCATACACCAAATTCCCTCACGACAGAGTTTGAAACAAGCTGGCACTAACCTGTGGTCTTCCTGTCGTCTTGTAGGTAGACTTGATCAGTTCTTCAAATGATGAAAGCGGGCTGCGAGCACGGATTAATTTCACGCGATTCGCTTGCGAATGGTTATCTTTGCGGTTTTGGCAATCTTCAGGCTGAAGTACACTGCCGTATATATTGAGTTCCCGGCGCGCTTGAGGTAATAAACTAGGTGGCTACCAACCAAGCGGAGCGTTGAGTTCGAACTGACAGTCGTTCGCGAGCTGAACTGGTTGATTGAAGCGCTCGCTATCAGAGTGACCGTATGAAGTTGTACCAGTCATCTCGCTCATGACCGAGTGAAAATATGGCGTAAGCACATACTAAAGTTAAAGTGCGTAATTGTTTGTATTTTTGTACATAATACACATAGGGATAGTATTCATGATGTGTATTAAATAAAATAGTATAAATAGTATTTAAATAGTAGATTGTGTCATAAGGGACCAAAATAATGTTTTGAGGGCGAGAGCGATTGTTTGAATCCGCGAAAGCGGAGCGAATGATTCTACAGTAGAATCCCAAGCCTAGCGAGGGATTCTAGAGTAAAATCCTAAGCGTAGCGAGGGATTCAAAGTACGTCGCTCGAGGTTAAATAATGTTGGTACCGTATGGCACACTCTGCTTTTCATCCCCCTCTATGAGAAAAATAAATAAGAGATGCTTTTAGTAGTGACGAATATTTATATTTACATAACCAAATTACATATTTATATTAATATCAAATTAAAATTGTTTGTAATATTTTGACAAAAGTAATGAAAAAACGAATAAGAAGTTCCAAAAAAGCTAAATGTCGTATTTGTTGCGAAATATACAGCTACAACGGCTCTACAAGAAACCTTATAAAAAAAATATATAAAAAATCACTTAGATGCTTTTACAACAGTGACCAGGGCACAACAAGGAGGTAGATGTTAAAAAAGTATAGACGTTTTTCAAATTCGATAATTTATTTAAAATATAGTTAATTAAAAACACTGATTAAGTTTACATCAGTACTTAGTCTACAATAGTTATACTACAAGTACTTACGTTTGTGGCACATTTATGTGACATAGACACTTTATATACACCACCTGCCAGGTAATCAACTGCACTATCACACAACATTTGTCAGCACTACATCACAGAATGTCTCAATTTTCCGAAGTCCTAGCTGCACAGAAAACCCTTGAGAATAACTTTTTGAGGAAGATGGGTGAGCTTGAAGCACAAATCCAGTGCGCTGGTCCTGCCAAGGACACAGTGGCAAAGATAGCCGACGAATTCCGCAGCTTCAGAGAGCTCATATTTTCCATGCTTGGTCTGCTCCGAAGCCAGATCAGTGAGTGTGCTAAACAAATTGACAGTTTAGAAACCAGGCACCGGCAAAAAGCGTTGGTTTTCCAAGGTCTTGCTGAAGTGGAAAATGAAGACAGCGCAGCAATAATTTTGGAGGTCCTCCATACCAAGCTTGCCCTCAAGAACAAGAATCTCTCAGCATCCTCAATAAAAACCTGTCATAGACTCGGAGCCCTCAGCAAGGAACGTCACAGGCCTATCCTCGTAAAGTTCGCCAGTGTAGACATTAAGGCCACGGTGTGGAAGGCAAAGACTGGCTTAAAGGGCTCCAAAATATCAGTGAAGGAGTTCTTGACCAGAGCCAGGCAAGCTGTCTTCGGAAAGGCGCGCGAGCATTTTAGTATGCGGGCGTGTTGGACTCAAGACGGCGTCATCTCTATAAAGGCCTCTGATGGAAGTCGGCATAAGGTTACTTCCATTGACGAGTTGAAGCCCTTGATAGCCAAGTACCCGAAGGCACCGGGTGCGGCTCCTTCAGCGAGATGAAGAAGTGTTGATGTTGCCGGGAGCCTGAAAAACACAATTCGTAATTAGGTATATGTGAACTTTGTTGTCTTGTTGTTGTTTATAACGTGTAGTTTCATAGATTCGTAGTCTTTACTTACCGATATGTAGCTGTCCCGTCCCATAGTTATCTTTCTTTTGCTTTGTGCCCCAACTGTTTATGTAATCTCTGTTTTCAATTGAGGTGTATTAGTTTATATTGGCGATACCCTCTACAGTGTGTAATTATTTTTTAACTTTAATTTATTTATTTGTATTGAATGACAGATTTGTCAAATTGACATTAGTAATATTATTTGACGTTCATAGTATACGTTCGGAAATAGGCCATTGTTTGTTTTCGCCACGGTCCAGTGCGTTTCGTTTACAGATAATATTGCCAACGGCTCCTGTCGTTTCCTTCCAAGTTGCGTCTCATTTACTCAGCCTGCAGTTGGGTGTGCTATTTTTAATTTTAATTATTATTTTGTTTATTTTTGTTTTTGTGTCATTTTATATTTTTGGGAACTACGGTTGGCTTTCGCTTTGCTTCCTGTAAAGTAAACAAAAATGTGAACCTGATTTTATTCTGTGACCTTGTTTGTTTTGCTTATAGTGTTGGTGTTGGCTGGCGGGTGGTGCAGTGTTTTGCACCTGTTAGTTGTTTTATTATTTGCAATAGCATAATTTTTTATATATATTATATATTTATATTAACTGCTTACTTATATTTATGTCAGACAATGAGTCTTATTTTTCAGCCATCGAATCTACTGCCTGTTCAAGCGATGAAAGCTTTTGTTCGTTCAGCTACACCCTTGGTGACTTTTTGCAGGGAAATTTCAATGATAAGTCTAATCGGTTGGTGAATGTGTGTCACATTAACGCTCAAAGTGTTCCAAGCCACTACAGCGAACTGTATGACGCCTTTAATAAAAGCAACGTTCACGCTCTCCTGATTTCCGAAACATGGCTCAAACCGCATCTCCTGTCCACCACTTATCCTCTTACTGGTTTCGTTCTTATACGGAATGATCGGATTGGTAAAGGAGGGGGTGGTGTGGCCATATACCTTCGCAGTGACTTTCCTTATAAAATACTTGCTACTTCCTCTTCACATTATTCTACTTCTGCCGAGTTTATTTTTCTTGAAGTGTGTGTCAAAGGAGTCAAAACCATTATTGGTGTTGTGTATTATCCTCCTACGGTTGATTACTTCACTGAATTCGAATCAGTACTTGAATCTTTGGGTTCGGAGTATGCACATCACATCATCATGGGTGATTTCAACACAAACCTCCTTGCCCACAACTCCCTTCGATCCCGTAAGCTCGTCCATGTTATCGAGTCAGCTAGTCTGCACGTGTTGCCGCTCCAGCATACTCATCATAACACTGTCGGCGATGACACCTGGCTCGATCTGATCCTTACCTCGAATCCTTCCCTCGTTTCCTCCCATGGTCAACATGACGCTCCTGGCTTTTCTCATCACGACATGATTTTCCTTTCATATAACCTGAAACCTCCGAAACCTAAACCCAAGGTTCTGTACAGGCGTTGTTTTGCGCGGATGAATGTCGAAAAGCTCAAGGAGGATACATCTGTGGTCGATTGGGAGCCTATGATGGAAGCCGTTTCAGTTGATGAAAAAGTTGCCATCTTCAATGATGTTGTAGTAAAACTTTATAACATCCATGCTCCTGTTAGAAAAGTAAAGTTAAAACGCCCACCTGCACCATGGATGACAAGGGGGATACAGATGGCAATGCGACGTAGGGTCACACATCAACACGATCCCTTTTAAATTTACGGAACGCGCGGTTCCGTAAATTTAAAAGGGATCGTGTTGATGAGAACTGGACCTTATTCAAGGCTGCAAGGAATAGATGCAATCAGATGATACGTAATGCTAAACGCCGCCATATTCTGGACACTATCAATTCTTCCTCTTCTGCCGATATTTGGAAATTTCTTGGAACTCTAGGTATCGGCAAACCGCGACACTTAGACCTTCCTAGTTCAATTGACTTAGACGATCTAAACCGTCATTTCTCCACTGTGTCTGCCACGGATCGTCTAACCAAGCAACAAACGCTATCTTTTATATCTGGTCTAACGCGTCCTCGGATTAATCCTTTCAGTTTCATTCCAGTTGAACCGGGAGAGATCAGAAAGATCATTCTCTCAATAAAATCGAAAGCGGTGGGATGTGACAATATTACCCATGGTATGATCATAACTATTCTGGATCATCTCTTACCCGCGATTACCCACATTGTTAATTTTTCCCTGTACACCGGAGTATTCCCTTTCCTGTGGCGCAATGCCTATATAAATTCCGTCCGTAAGGGAAGTATAGAAATTCCGTCCAATTTCTATACTTCCCTTCCTATCCAAAGTGCTCGAGGCCTGAGTCCACAAACAATTCTCCAATTTTATCCATCGTAATTCACTGATTAGTCCTCTTCAATCTGGGTTCAGGCCTGGGCATAGCACTGTTTCCGCTCTCCTTAAAGTGACTGGCGATATAAGGGCAGGACTGGAAGTCACCAAAGTCACTGCTCTTGTTTTGGTTGATTTCTCGAATGCCTTCAATACCGTTAGTCATGACATCCTATTAGCTATTCTTTCCTATGTTATGGTCTCTTCCGAAGCGCTGGAATGGTTCTCCTCTTACCTTCAGGAACGACAGCAGTCCGTTCATGTTGGGGATACTTCATCATGCTGGCGTGATTTGGAAGCTGGCGTTCCTCAAGGCGGTATTCTTTCTCCTCTTCTGTTTTCTATTTTTATCAATCTTATAACTTCCGAGCTTCAGTTTCGAACGATATGAAAAAAAAAATGATCGAGATTTAATGGATTTTTTTATTATAGTTATCAAACGTTCTCTTTGGTTGAAAAAAACAGCTTTTAAAAATTTTGCTCGGTGGATTCCTGGATGGATTCCCTACCAACTGCCAAGTAGGAAAACAATTACCACTGGCAGCTGACTGGTTGGCAGCCCTATATGACCAAACCAAAGCAGAAATTAAAATAAAATGAGGCCCGGAGTGTATTTATTCCGTATGTTCACAACCGATTTATGCACTTCGAGATCCAACGAGTCGTACATAGCCACTATTGGTCACTATATGACAGACGATTATGAACTAAAATCGATTATTAGATTGTCGTAATTTTCAAGTTTTTACGAGTGAGAATATACAAGAAATGCTAAGTAATATTGTGGCCGAATGGGGACTAACCAATAAAATAAATTTCGCGGTGTCAGATAACGCAGCTAAAATCCAAAAGGCCATCAATAATATTGGATGGAAACATTATGGCTGCTACGGCCACTCCCTATAATTAATAGTGCAAGATTACTACCATTCAGTCTCTACTGGAAAAAGTAAAAAAAATCGTTAGGCATTATAAAACAAGTAGCACGGTGTTGGAGAAACTACTGAAGGCCCAAACGGACGACAAGGCGGACTGTATCCCAAAACGTCTAATACAGGAAGTACCCACGCGATGGAACTGAAGTTTTCATATGGTTAGGCGCTTCGTAGAACTAGAGCAGTACTTAAGGCCACAATGGCGATTTTAAAAAAAGGTTTACCCGTTATCACAAACGAGGAATGGTTGTTGCTATCCGAATTAGCGAAAATTTTACAGCCGTTTGATCAAGCCACAGAAACAATCAGCGGTGGAAAATACATGACTGCAAGCTTAGTCATTGTAATGATACGAGTACGCTGCCTTTTAACAGCCTGTGATAAATGTTTAGTAGAGCCATTCTATGAAGTGACCAAAGATGTCATATATCGCCTGGGAACAAGGCTGGTGACAAGATGCGGCCTTGTTGAAAGAAGCAGAACATTCTCTACATGCACGTTCCTAGATCCTAGATACAAATTATCTGTATTTGGCGATCAGAATGAGGCCAGAAATACCAAAGGTCACGTGCAGGAAATGTTAGTTGCGATGATTGCTGAAGAAAGTGCATAAGAACAGTCGCCGTCTTTTCAGTCAGCATCGGTTGGTAGCAGCAATACTATTGATGGGTTTCGAGCGTTACTGAATGAAATTGTAGGCTAAAAGCAACACCCAGTTGGGATTCCTTTGTCGAAGGCCATTAAAGAGATCGACACCTACATTAATGGCGATCCACTGCCAACCTTCCACGGAGACAAATGGAGCTGTCCTCTCGAGTGGTGGCGTGTCCACAAATTTACCTACCCGCATCTCGCCAAACTTGTCCAAAAATATAGAAATATCATGGCCTCATCTGTTCCCTGTGAACGAATATTTAGCAAAACGGGTCTCATCATCAGTGACCGTCGGACGCGACTTACGTCACAAAAAGTCAAGCAACTAACTTTTTAAAATGTCCTTATAGCTAAATAACAGAAAAAAACATTTAAAAAAAGTAAATATTCATAAATAATTGACAATTTTTTTTGAATGAACTTTTAAGTACGCCTTACATTACGTTTATTTTTGAAAGTTTTCTTATGATTCGCGTATTAGTAATGCAGTCAGTCCTAAGCCTGAGAAAAGTATGACGGAAAGTTCAATTCAATGATTAGTACTGTATATAAATATTTCATTAAAATATATCTGAAAAACCGAACGACTATACTTACTAGATTAATTTCAGAGTACCATATTATCATATTATTTGCACATAGTATGACGTGGCTCGGGCTAGATGGCTTAGGAATTCCGCGAGTATTTTCGGAGGCCTCCACGACTCAGCTGTTGTGGTGTTTGACGGCACTTATTTATACATTCAAAAGAGCTCCAATTTCCTGTTCCAACGGGTAAAATACAGCTTTCTTAAATTCCGAAACCTAGTGAAACCTTTTAAGGTAGTTTGTACATATGGTTACATTTTAGATGTTATGGGGCCCTTTGCAGCAACAACTTCAGATGCCACGATCATGCGCAGCCTAATGGAAGACCAAACTTCTGCTTTTTTTTTTTGAGGGTGGGAAATCATCAAATAACTAGCTCTGGGCGGAGCGGGAGGGTGTGTCAGACTCTTACTGACTAAAACCCACCCGTATTCCTTCCTGTTGCCTGTGTTGCGGGGGCCTCGGTGACCCATAAGTACCTTCCCGCGACCCCGGCAGGCATCGGCCCCAGTGGACCCCTACTTTTATGCTGACGACATCTCTTTGAGGCGCGCGTGGAATACAACGCGCCGTTGACCCGGGCCTGGTCCTTACCGGACGGTGAGCTACCCATTGCTCACCGTCCGCAAGCCCGCGCCTACGGTGGCCGGAAATCCGCCCGGGATTCCCGACGCCCTGGGCGTCTCCTGCGGCGGCTAGGGGCGAGAGGGCGCGAAACTTGCCTTTCCCTCAACTGTCCCGCCTCCTCCACCAAACTTCTGCTTGGCATGGTTTTCTTAGGCCCAACGATGTTTTTGTACTAGACCATGGCTTTCGGGACTGGATTCCCAGTATTGAAGAATGTGGCTACAATCCTCAGAAGCCACCAACTGGATCTAGAGGAGAACAGTTGACGACAGCAGATGCGAATAAGTCAAGACTCATCACAATGACCCGTTGGGTGGTCGAGACCATAAATGGTCGATTCAAAAAAGATTTTAAAATCTTTCGGCACGTCTATTTTAATGTTTCTCTACCAAACATGATGACAGACTTCAGAATTACTGCGGCGATCATCAATGCAACGCGACGTCCATACCAGGACAGCATTTATGCCGAACAATTCATTATTATTATTAATGAAAATACTCGTATCAATAGAGATAATGAACTGGCGGAGTATGTGAAGAAGGAATAGTAAATATTCCTTTACCTCGTAATGTCACGAAGCTAAGATCGTTTTTAGGAACAATTAACTTTTATGCCAAATTTGTTTGTAATCTGAGCACCATTTTAGCGCCATTGTACAATTTACTTAAAAAAGGTATCACTTGGAAATGGGATCGCGAATGCGAGTTAGCATGTAGAAAGGTTAAATCCATTTTAACGAGTGTTGTAAGCTATTCAGGTGCGGGGTATATTTGCCAAATCAAATGTGCCAGGGGTTGGTTTAAAAAGACGGTATATTCGCACACACAATACACAATAATTAGAGTCACCAACAATCATCTATTATCACTAAAACTATCACATAAAACAAAAAAGACGGTATATTCGCACACACAATACACAATAATTAAAGTCACCAACAATCATCTATTATAACTAAAACTATCACATAAAACACAGAGAACACAATTTATAAACGTAAGCTATCCTAACTAATATTTGAAACTTCCCTAAATATAGGGTGTGCGTTACCCCAACAAGAAAGTATCTCCTAGAGTTATATGAGTAGAACGTATAGTTGGTGCCTTATCTGCTGTAAATGTGCCCCCACATAAAAAATGTGTGCCCCCTGTCGTTTCGAAAAAAAATCGAAAAAACGATTCTTGCTGGGGTAACGTTTTTCTAGCAGGAAAATTCTAAACGAATGATCGGAGAGAGAAAAACTGTGCATGGCCAGATAGCTTATATGTGTGCCAAAATGTGCCCCCAAAAATAAAATCTGTGCCCCTTCAGATTTTCGAGATATTGCATTTCCTGCTGGAGTAACGTTTTGATGAATAGTATATCTCTAAAACCATTGCATGTGCCCCTGTAGAATAAACATACGCGAGTAGCTCTTAATGTGTGCCCCTTTGTGCCCCAATTAGATTTTAGAAAATATTTATAGTTTTCAAGTTATCGCGGTTTTATGAAAACCCGAAAAAACATCGCAGCGCCTAAATGAGACAAGGCATAACTTCGCTGAAAACTGTATTCGGTCTTTCTTGACGCTAATAATAACCATACAAAGTTTCAAAAATGTTCATGCATGCGTTTTTGAATAATCTTGCTAAAAGTAAAAACGATGGTGTCATAACTTTGACGGCAAAATACAAGGAACTGGCACAATCCCAGATGTGTAGGTGTAAACCAAAATCTTGTGCCTTTAGTCAAAAATATATGGTGAAAATATTGAGCTTCAAATGTTACGCATTAAGTAAATATAAACAAAAAACCAAAATATGTAAACAACGGCTGGTTATCCGACCAAATCTGAATGACTACTAAAAAGCGACGGATTCATACTTAACGAGGACCTTCTTTATTGGACGTATTATACCTAAGCTGTTGTCCTTACAGTCGCGTTCAAAAGTTTTGAGGGCTAATTAAAAAATATATTAAATGCACCTTGTGACTATATAAATGAAACAGCTTGTTGATGTGGAAATTATTATTTTTATTCCCTTAATTTTAATTCTTAAAGTAATTATTGCATCAAATCACAGATCAAATTTCCTACCTATAAATATTATAAATTATTTGCACGTTGTGTAGTCATTATTATTTAAATCACAGATCAGTTTTTCATAGCCTAACATAATTATAATTAGTAAACATCACAAAAAATCACAGATCAATATTAAGTATAAGAATAATATTGTGTAAAAAAATATTAAATTTGAAATTACAGATAAATAATATTCTTACGAGTAACTTGCATATACATACAACATTATCACATGACTGTGGAATGACACTTAGATATCTAAAACGCCATCAAATCAAAATTATGTGACAATACATAATCAGCATTAATATAATCGTTGGTTAATAATTATAAATCCCTCATAGGTACGTAATACGACATACAAAATGGAAACACGTTGTTGCATCACAGATCATTGTGCGGTTGACTATAGGTATACACTAAATACAACTCTCAAAACTGTAGGTACCAACATTTATTTGGTTAAGGTGAATGCTCCAACCAACCCGCGTAATTCAAATTTTCTTACGTTTTTTGCAATTTGCACACCAGTGCTATGAGTGCTAGGTTGTATGTTGATTAAAATATTATTAAGAAGTATAATCATCAATATGAACTTGGAGGGTTGCTCCAAGTTCATAAATGTGTAGGAATGACTTTTTCTGTTTTTCTTGGTTCCTACACCTTTATGAACTTTGAAGGTTGTATTGATGATTTTGATGATTATAATTCTGTAACTACATGCGTCTTACAGCCGCGAATAATATTTTAATCATCATACAACCTAGCACTGGCTTGCAAATTGCAAAAAAACGTAAGAGAATTTTATTTCGCGGGCTACCCTGGAGCATTTATCTGACCCTGTACAATTTTGTCTATTCTACTATGTAGACTATTACATGTGGCATAATATTATATTTCCCAGGTCGTTGGATTTTACTATATAAGTCATCATAGCATTCAAATAAATTACTATTTTTTCTGTAGCAGTGAGCCCTGTAATGTCCAACACTTTTGGGTTTCGAAGTGGGTTCATATTCTATTACAGACAGAATTGTGTACTCCTTATTATTTACTTCAATGTTACGAGGCAGATCATCCAAGTTAGCGCACACGTCATGAAGTTCATAAATGATAATATCTTTAACATTGTATATGAATGATATATTTCCAGCGCAACATATATGACACTCTGGAGTAAATTCTGTTCTTAAACATGATTCGCAAGCTTCTTGTAGGTGGTTGATACCTTTAGTATTTATTATATCCAAGTTCAACGGCAAATACTTGCAATTGTACAATTTGTTTTCATCTGCATGACTTGTGCACATACTATTAGAGCAAACTCTTTGTCTTATAGCGGAAACGAATAAGCTACTTGTACATATTTCATCTAATATTTTGGTCGTATTACATGAACAGTCAACTACGTATTGGGTTTTTGATTGTTTAAAAAGTTGAAGGAGCAATTTCGCTCTCAGGTCATATAATTTTTTACCACAATTCTTGGCATTCGATAATTCTTTAATTAATGATAAGAAATCATGAAATTCTCCTTTATTAATCTGTGCATCTACAGAGTCTCCAAATTTTTGTCTATCTTTGTAAGCTATCGCAAACGTTTGTGAAACAGAATCGAAAGCACATGTGTTTGTTATTATAGTCCTGTTCTCAGCGGTTTTAGAATTTGCCACGTTGCCGTTTTGTAAAATATAAATTGGTTTGGGTTTTAAACTTCTGGGTGTGGATACGGCTAGCCCTCTCCAATTTTCAATTTTTATCGGGTTATCTTGAAAAACTGACTGTGCCTCAAAATCATTATTTTCGCACTTCAAGAGGTTAGGTTTTGGTCTTTTTGTCCTTTGTGTTCGCACAGTTTGTTGAGCTCGTTTACTTGAATCTATTCTGTGCAAAACGTCACTGGAACTAAGTTTTACAGCTCCATTTATAAAACCATGGTGCTGTACTAAAAACTCGTCTAATCGCACGCGTTGGTTTTTCGTATCAAAGTATATAGTTTTTAAATCTTTGAAATGATTTTCAACATTAGAGCTTGATGCATAGTGTTTGGCATTTTTGAAATGTTTGTTCATAACGCAACCCCACAGTGGAATTTTTTTCAGAAGTCGTTTTAACCGCTCAGGCCCGTGGCTCAATAACGTCATCTCTCAATCTCAAAAAAAACTTATTTATTCGATAACTACTTTCAAATCGCGCGCCGCGAGGGCTCCTATTCGGAGCCATTGGGGCTTTATCGGTTAATGTACTGTTCAATTCCGGTAAGAAATATTCATTTTTGTTATCTGATGGTTCAACTAACTGCAGATACAATTTTTCGGTTTGTATTAAGTCATCATAAAAGTTTATTAAAGGTAAAGAAACATCTTTGTCATTTTCGTTGTGAAGTATTTCGATTTTTGGTTGTATGTCATTTTCAGTATGAATATCTTCTAAATTTTCGTGATTCGTGTGATTTATAATTTGGACCTTTAGGTTTTCAAAAGCTTTATTGCATTTGGGCTGCAAATCATTCAAGTCCGTACTCCTGAACTCATGGAGCGATAACGTGATTATGTCTCTTAAAACTGTTTTAAGTTCTTCATAGCACCGGATCTGCTGAATATGTTTCAAGCAGCGAACGTAAAATAACTTAACTTTTTCGGAAGTTTTATCAAAACAGGATTGTTTATAAAGATTTTTAATAAAATGGGATTTATCCATGCGAACATAACAGAGAGGTATTGCTGCGGTATTTCCTTCAAGCACATCAAAACACTGTTTTAAATAATCATTGAATTCAATTTTTAAAAATACTTTAGTAATTGCTCCTAACAGGGCAGAACTGTCGTCACTAATTATTTCATCTGGCAAAACTTTTCCGATTTGCCACGTATTTAACCATGTGGTTATCGTCTCCATTGTATGGGATTCGGAGGCCATGTAGCACATTGGTACACTGGTATCCAGAGTGTAGGCAACCACTGCATATAAAAATAAATGTTTAGGAGTGCGATATTTTAATAAATCATTAGAAGGTGGTGGCTCAATTGGCTGAAATAAGGAGCCAGTAGCATCAATAGAAAGTATTTTCGACCTATTTTTTAAAGTTTCATTGTAATATTGGTTTTGTTCATTCGTCCAAAAATATGTGAAGAAGGGAACAAGACTGATTTTACGGATAAAATTATCGTAAGGAATGCAGTGCGCCATAGCATACAAAGATAGTATTGTATTTTTGTCAAACTGTAGCGCACTTCTGGCTTCATGACGCATTTTTCTTAAATTGGGTAATTTAGGGAAAGTTGTTGGCTTTTTTGGATTATCTATAGTCATTACCTCGTTTGCCATCGTGTGTTGAACTTTTAAAGCTTTTTCGTATATTAACTTTTCTTTGATTCGGTTTACTCTATCAGAAGTAAGTCTGTTTTTAATTAGTGGGTCATGAGGATAATTTTTGTTGTAATTATTTAATTTACAAGTAACCTTTACGTAAGTTTTAGATGGGGGGGAGATATTCAATGACAGTAGCGCGTCACATTGGGTACACCTGCCAGTACATTTGATTTCATTAAAGTTAAGATCAGCAGGTACATAACTATTACTGAAAGCAATTGTACACTCTATATTAGTTCTAAAAAAGATTTGGTCTTGAATTTCGTTAGTCCACTTTTTTGGTAGGAGACGGTAAATTGAATTTTGGGGTACGATGTTCGAATATTCTGCAAGGCTCATTTGAAATGTTATAATGTCGGAGTCAGTATCTTTTTTTTCTTTAAATAGGTTTATACAATCATCGAAATCAAAAAAATATGTTTTATTTCTTCTAATACATATTTGTATGGCTTTAATGGCCATATTGTGGTTAAATTTTTCACGCAATTCCTGCTGTATGCAAATATAAACATTATTGCTTTTAGGAGGAATTGCTGCTTGGAATTTGTCTTTATATTTACTAATCACTCTCTTTAAATATTCTTTAGAAAAATTTCCTTTTCGAGTTGACATTATTGTATAGTAAAATTGTCAAAATTGTACGTATGTGAATGAAAGAACGGGTGTGTTAAAAAAAAAAAGAAGAAAATAAAAGTAACTTAAAAATAACTCTTGAGAGACTTGTGAAGCGGCTTACATTTCTCTACCGTATCTTTTTTGGGGCAGACTACCCGCCCGTTGGTGGGACGACATTGTGAAGGAGGGCCTGTATCATATTGGGTGAGGTTGGTGCAGGACCGTAGTATGCTGAGAAGAGGCATATACCATATGAACTTTCTTGAAGGTGGGTATTACACTGAAAAATAATGGAAATATTTCTATTTGACTTTTTTTTCTTCAGACAATTTAATTCGGCAGTATATGGGTAAGGCTCACAGAAAATGTACCATCACACACGGGAACTCGTAACGCACTATAACACATTGGAAATAGGTAACATACTGGAAATATTGTTAAGATTAGTTCTCACGAGACAAGATTATTTATTAATAATGGTATTTTAAATAAAAACCCTTTATAGACAAATTTATTTATTAAACTGAAAAACTTTGCTAACAAAGCTAAAAAAAAACTAGCAAGCAAAAAAAAAGCTACATAGTATTATTTATTATTTCTTAATTACTAATTATTATTCAAATAATGAGATCAGGATTTGTAGTTAAAATGCTTAGAAAAAAACGAATTTTAGCTTTTCTTCTATCTCTCTCTCCACTGCTTTCTAATGTTTTCCTGCATAGACAAAGAATATTCTACTATTTTCTTTCTATTTCGCTTTGTTCTCTCAGCATTTTTTATTTTTTGTGATAAGAATTTTCCGATAGAGCTTCTGTCTTTCAGCAGGTGTTAATGGCATCTGCAACGAAAAATATTACTAGAAAAAAACATGTTAACGGCCATTGTCGGCATTCGTTACGTGGACCGTAGCGTCATTACCTTGGACTACCATAGAAGTTGCAGGTACGCGTTGCATGCAACCGGCTCGGGACCGCGTCATTTCGGAAAAATCTTGGGGAGGCCCTTGTCCAACAGTGTAGGCTTAAATGTGCTCTAAGCTTTACACTTTTCACGTGTGTTACATAACACAAATTCGTAACACACGCAACACACGTGAACAAACACGCGTGAATAACATAAACTAAAAGTCGTGTAGCATATTTAAATGCAATGCAAAGTAGCGAAAAACTACATTTTTTAATAATATACATATCCCTCTTTATTGTCTATATCCATAACAAATAAATGTTAGTACTTACCAGGCAAAATTGCTTCCGAAAACTTGCAAAAATCTAAGAACGAAAAATAACACACACATGAGTACCGCCTTTTCCTTAGAATTCAAGACGTCTGACAGGACACTGACTTTTCATATTGAAAGTAGTAATGTTGCCATCACAAAAAAACATCACTAGTGTTGCTTCTGCCTATTACAAAAAAAGTAAGTACGTAACAAATCGTTTGTAACACACGTGAAATATTATAAGCACATTTGTTTTTGAAGTCATAGTTTTATATTTTTTTGCTATTTATCATATCTCTACTATTGGGATAGTAGTTTTATTCTCATACATTAACATATTACTAAAATGTTACATTAAACAGTAAATACACGATGAAATAAAAAAATGATGAATTCTATTAGGGGTTGGCACATCTTATTTTTCTATGAAACAAGAAGTAAGCAACTTGTTGTAACGGTTTGTTTTTTATTAAATTCAAATAAATTGACAATTTCAATGGATAGATATTACTAAGTGAATAATATCAAACACAGAAAGCAAATAGATTTATTTATTTCAGAACTTTCTGAATATTTTTTGTTTACTCAAAATTCGGCTCACGAAAAATATGGTTAAAGTACATTTTTTGTGAGCCTCACCCATATATTTCTTGAAGGAACCACGAGCAAAAAAATACTCGTACCTACTAAGGGACCAGGACCACGGGCAATAAACGAGAAACTTGATTTATGTAGGTACGTCTCAGGTCTGAGATGTACGTTCAGCCTTCAGCGTTTAAAATGACGACATAGGTTTTGTACTTGGCCCAAACCAAGTATTGTAATTGGCCCAAAACTCCTGAATCTATTTACCCATTTCCTGACTCTACACTATTTTTATAGGTTGTAAGTTTGTGTATATCCAAAGACTAATAAATTCTCTATGTGTATATCCGTGGATATAAGATGTTGTGCTCAATTTTTTCCAGAAGTACTCCAGCAATTAAGTTTATAATACAGTTCTGATAAAATTTAACCCTGAATAACATACATTTAGCCTGATCGGTCCGCCAGAACTTTTTGAAATATATATATTCTATAGATCAACAAAATTATTACTTACATCATCTAGATAAACAATGGGAACCCCTCCCTGCTTGGTTTATATTATTGTTGTTATGGCTGCCATAGAACATTCTGTAAAAATCAAATCAATTATTTAGTTATTTCGGCTAAAAAGATACAGCCCTGTGACTGTGACATGTTGAGTGTTGACGGATTGTGGTCGAGTCTTAGTTTTGGAGACATGAATTCTTGTCATGAATTATTTTTTTACATAGTAACTAGAAGTTATTAAGGGATTATATGTCATCAACCTACCACAAGAAGAGAATTAAATACGTATTATACAAAAAAGTAAACAAATTACTGAATCGCTTTTGACGAAATTTCTATTGGACCAATCGGAAAGTATGTATATCCTTTCAGATGAAAACAAAACAAACATGATTTAGAACATATTAGTTAAAAAATAAATAAATAGGTACAGTAATGAAAAAAAAATCCCAAGTGCTTGATAAGGTACAAGTATTTTTAAATAAGTCAAAACAATGCCATTAAATACTTACCACTGCAGATCGTGCCATAAAATTCACCACCCCTACAACCACATAATTGTTATAAAATGCTTATACGCCACTTTCAACCAACTTAAAAAAACGTAAACAAACAGTATCAGTGCAACTGCATGACTCAACGTAACAGTGTCCTTGGCGTCATAACATAACTGCAACTGTTTACCAATACCAAGTAATAATCCAAACGCACTTCCTCCTAGTCAATAAACACTTAGTATCCATTATTCATAATAGAGCGACGTTACACGTAACTGTCTCTGTCACACTAACACCGTACGCGTACTAGCTGTCTCACTTTCTCTAAGCTACACAAAGCGATTCCTTGCGTGACGACGTCAGCGGACGCCGCGGGGCCAGAGATGTATGTAGCGGTGTGGGGAGGCGAAAAAAGGGAATCTTCTGGTAAATGCTCCAACCAGCCTGCGAAATTCGAATTTTCCTACGTTTTTTTGCAATTTGCAGGCCAGTGCTTGGTTGTATGTTGATTAAAATATTATTCGCGGCTGTAAGACATATGTAGATACAAAATTATAATCATCAATATCATCAATACAATGCTCTAAGTTCATAAAGATGTAGGAATGAGTTTTCCTGTTTTTTCTTTTTTCCTACGCCTTTATTTAGTACGAAAATATTTAGTGTCAGTTTATTTGTTGTCACGAAACGTCGCTGCAATTTGTACAAAAAAAATACGTGTGAATAACAGTGCATTTCCAAATAAAGAAGCGAGTATTATTTTCATAGCATTAGCCTATTAATACAATTCATGTATGTATCGTCTTTATCTGTATATTACAAGTTATTCTGATATTGTGGCTAATTGAGGTTGTTTCTCACGAAAATGCTACACATATGAGTCACATTTCGTCACTCATATGACGTAACTCACATCTACGTGTAAAGTTAAAACATGTTTACACTGCGGCTGAAAATTTTAACAAATTATATGCCGGCGGCGTCCGGTGTTATCTCCATACAAAACGTTTCACTAATAAATAAATCCGACATTTACGGAAAATAGATATAAAAGAGTTTTAGTGTAATTTTTTAAAATAATAATTTGGAGGTTTCGAATAAATGCTAAATTTGATCATTAAACCTGCATTTTAGCTCCCTGCCGGACCCTGCTCAATTTGAGCAGTAGGACATAGTTTTAACTCTGCTTTACAATAAATGTGACTTACATTAGTATAAAAATACAGGTATGTCACAAAACAGTTTGGTCACGATTTTGAGCATGTTAGTCACATGTACATTTTATTTGAAAATGGCTCTTATAAATGTACTTAATCATGTGTAAGGTCATAGAAACAGCTATTAAAATATAATCCAATAACAACTTTATTTTATTAGTTATTACTTTTCTACTTCAGTGTACTCAGGCACAACACGTGTGAACCGGTTAGTGAGTAAAGTAAAGAAGGTCATCGATATGTATGAATCCGTCGCTTTTTAGTAGTCATTCAGATTTGGTCGGATAACCAGCCGTTGTTTACATATTTTGGTTTTTTGTTTATATTTACTTAATGCGTAACATTTGAAGCTCAATATTTTCACCATATATTTTTGACTAAAGGCACAAGATTTTGGTTTACACCTACACATCTGGGATTGTGCCAGTTCCTTGTATTTTGCCGTCAAAGTTATGACACCATCGTTTTTACTTTTAGCAAGATTATTCAAAAACGCATGCATGAACATTTTTGAAACTTTGTATGGTTATTATTAGCGTCAAGAAAGACCGAATACAGTTTTCAGCGAAGTTATGCCTTGTCTCATTTAGGCGCTGCGATGTTTTTTCGGGTTTTCATAAAACCGCGATAACTTGAAAACTATAAATATTTTCTAAAATCTAATTGGGGCACAAAGGGGCACACATTAAGAGCTACTCGCGTATGTTTATTCTACAGGGGCACATGCAATGGTTTTAGAGATATACTATTCATCAAAACGTTACTCCAGCAGGAAATGCAATATCTCGAAAATCTGAAGGGGCACAGATTTTATTTTTGGGGGCACATTTTGGCACACATATAAGCTATCTGGCCATGCACAGTTTTTCTCTCTCCGATCATTCGTTTAGAATTTTCCTGCTAGAAAAACGTTACCCCAGCAAGAATCGTTTTTTCGATTTTTTTTCGAAACGACAGGGGGCACACATTTTTTATGTGGGGGCACATTTACAGCAGATAAGGCACCAACTATACGTTCTACTCATATAACTCTAGGAGATACTTTCTTGTTGGGGTAACGCACACAAATATAGGTCCTATAGTCTGAAGACTCTATGGGAACAGATGCCAGCTGAGGGCTGATGGACATTTGATGCATAACGCACCGTTGTTAACTGAGTCCTAATGACTGCTGATTGATTCAATATTGATACACCAGCTACATTATTGATACACAATAGATACACACCGGTAACACCTTTTAAAAATTGTTGTAATGTGAGATCTTTGTTT
The DNA here is from genome assembly GCA_905333075.3 of Atethmia centrago. Taxonomy (NCBI): domain Eukaryota; kingdom Metazoa; phylum Arthropoda; class Insecta; order Lepidoptera; family Noctuidae; genus Atethmia; species Atethmia centrago. The sequence goes on from HG995368.1 coordinate 20,815,713, forward strand.
TGTAATTTTACTAAATACCTTTTGTATTTCCGATCATAGTGGATGTCTCTGCATCTTCTTTTATTTCTCATTTTCTTAAACAGCGAATCCTTTAAGAGCGTACACGCGGTCCGAGCGCTTTTTGGCTCAAAAACGTGATTTTTCAAACCAGATTGTCCAACGACTACTTATCTTACAAACATACCAATTACTGGTAATTTTAGGAAATATTGTTGTTTAGTTTGTTAGTTAGACACTTTTTTCGATTAATAAAGTGTTTGGGAATGCCATCAAGGTAACTGAACAGGGTTTTCTAGATTTCACTTTCAGTGTCAATTTCGAAGCTAAAAATATCTGAACTTCCTGAAAAATTTCGCAAAAAAAAAATTTTTAACTAACTGCAAAGATCCTTAAGAAAATAGTTAGTTTAACAGATTTTTTGTTTTCGACTACATACTTATGAAATTAAAATCCAAACAATGTGATTTTGTTCTAAAATTATAGTCTAGAAAATGATTATTTTTACCAACATATCTTATTTAATAGAATATAATTAATATTTACTATAATAGAAGAACTTCTTCTTTATTAAAATTTTAACTAAATTATCTATATTATTTTTCTATAAATATTTTAAAACTACTATAAATCTCTGCGTGCGAATCGATTCAAATCAGTCGGCCGCGAGCTCTTCCAGAGAGAGGATACGTCGCTGAGCACTCTGCCTGACCCTTGTTGACCTTTGCCGTGCGTATACAAGGATAGAGCAAGCTTATAGTGTGATCGTCATCACATCTTAATACTTTGGAAAGTAAAATATTTTATTTTTGATGACCGATAATATTTTATAGTGTGGTCGTAAGTACTCTGGTAAGTATTTTCGGAAGTGAAAACTTCTTTAGGCGCGTTGAGCAATTTTTGGTAGGGGAATAACTTATGGGTTCATGTCACCGACATGCCCTGCCGACATGATGTCGTAGGATTAATTGAAGTTTTAATTTGGGAAATTTGATTTTATTATCATTTAATTTGGTCAAAATGAAAATCCAAGATGGCGGCTGCGAAAATATTCACATTATTCGTCATGGGTATCGTTTTCATAGTTTTCGAAGGGGCTAAAGCCGATAGTGAGTTCAAAATGAAAATCCAAGATGGCGGCAGCGAAAATATTCACATTTTTCATCATGGGTATCGTTTTCATGGTTATTGGTGGCCTAGGTATATTTTTTTGATGAAAGACATTATTTTAATAGTAACAAGTTTATGTTACAGACGGAATTGGAAACAAAACGAAGGGATTTTTAGGAAAGAAAAACGCAAATTTGAAAATATGGCCTAGGCAAGGGCTAAAATGTTGGGATATTTATGTTATATGAACTTCCACTCGCGGCTTTCGCCCGCGTGACTTGAAATTTCGACTATTTAAAAGCCAATTTACGAGTAGGTTTTGTCAGACCAAAAAAGAATTAAATTGAAGAACAGTCGAGTAAATCCAATGATGCATTAAACTATGATGAATACGATGATACAGGTCATGTAACTGACGTTCGGTTGACCATGCTTATTAGGTAGATTTTAATTTTGGCATTTATTTTTTTCAGATAAAAGCAAATTTATTTTCAATATTAAAAAATGTTTGAAGATATAGAGGACGTTTTGCAAGGCGCTGAAGTATATAATCAAGACCTTTGTTTTTTAGCTTTAAAGGGAGAGCTAAAAATTGCAACGGACGGCATCGGTGCTGCCGAATATTAGAACTCTTTGTCAATTGCTCTGCACGTATATGCTATCCTATGACTACTAGCACTGCCGAGTAATTTTTCTCCACCTTACGCCGATTCAAGTCATATCTTCGCAGCAGGATGACAGAAAAGCATTTGAATGGACTGGCTTTAATGCATATCCATCAAGACTGCGACAAAAATGAACGCTAATGAAGTGCTGGACATCTTTAGCAGGAAACAAAATAAAACTGCCTGTATTAATCATGTATTTTTTTATTGTTTTCATATTTTAATAAATCTTTATATAAATACTATAAGTTTATTTTTAACAGATATGATTATTTTTGCCCGTCTGCCTCTTGTGGGGCACAGGGGCAGAAATAAATCCTGGATCCACCCTTGGTTGCCAGAGATGACCGACCCAAGAAAAAGTCGCTAAATGCCAATCAGATATGTGCGATTTTAAAATTAAATACTTACTTTATACTTCGCTTGTTAAAATTAATTTCAACAATAAGAAAAAAAAAAAAACAAATAAATAAAAGTATCAAAATGATTCGTGCAAACGGTAAGCGCTCACGCACACAGAGAAACCATTGTAACGTGTTGCAGTGTGTGCCATTTGATAGATCGCGCAGATTTTGACTTGCGCTAAATTGAACGCGCGCTCTTAAACGACAGTCCCAATGTTTGCTTTCGTTTTTCAATATGTATAAAAAGAAGTATACATTAGGATTCTTCTGTATACGGCTATTTAATCGTCTGTGCCATCCTTCTAATGCGTTAGTGGTCCTATGACGTTGTCCAGCACAGCTCAATAAAGCTGGCGACTTCTTTGGGTACCATGTGGACTCAAAGTACCTACGAAACTTATCCATTTCGCGCGAGTTTGGGCTCGTCTCTAAAATATAGTGCCATGCAGCTGGCATTTCATTTGCCGGAACTAAAGGTATAATGGCACTCATTCGGGTGGTATTTCGTCCTGTGCTTGTTGCATTTAATTAAATTTTTTTCGAATACTTCCAGATGGCATCATTGAAGTGGTGGTAACACCCGGTCACTTCAGCTTGCGAATAAACGTAAGATACGGCATTTAATATAGCGACTTCGTAATCTGATTTAAACTTTCGGATTTGGACACCTAACTTAACTTTTATGAGCGAAAATAAACGCACATAGGTGTGTTCCATTTTATTTGGCAAAAGGGCGTAGATCACTGGTATAATGTTTGTGGTATTTTTCATCAGAACTAACATCTAAATGTATAACAAAAAACTGATAGAATGGCTTTGGTGCTGCTTTGAATGTTCCATCTGCGTAGTATGAGCCTGGTGATTTTAAGAATTTCTTCGCCGTATTTGTTGCAAATATTATAATTTTATCTCTCCATCTTTACAAATCAGAAATGATTTTCCCAAGTTTTCTGGTATTTTAACTGATCTGGAATCACTGTGTATTAATAAATTTGTATTCAAATACTTTTTGCGGGATCTATATAAAGTATTATTAATGGTATGAAATGACGGTATCAAATCTTTATCATTGCGGTATTCTTCCCGTAATTTGTTCAAAGGTTTTTCACAAATTTTCTGAATCGGTCCTAAATCTGTACACAGTATGTACAGATTTAGGACCGATTCAGAAAATTTTCCTTCAAGGATGATTTTACTTTATTAATATGCAATTGGACATGATTTTGTTCGCAAGTGTGCGTCGATTCTCTCAATACGTTTTTTCTTGACTTATCTATTGTGACTAAGATCCAGATCCAGATTCATTTATTTGCTTGAAATATGGTATTTTACAGGTTTTATAACAAATATACAATAGGTCTTCATATTCCGCCTACTAAATTCGGCATGCAAATTTTAGTGACAATAGTAATTAATTATTCTAAAATACACAACATAACTAATTTCAAATGACAAAAAATAAAATAAAAAATAATCACAATAATTGTTTAAACAACAAATTACAAAAATAAAAAATAAAAACAATATTAAATTAAAAATGTCAAATATTAAATTACAATTTTATAATGTTATCGAGTTTCAAACGACCACCAAAGAAATTAAATTACAAAATGTCAATAGCTTAAAAATAAAAATGTCAAATTCAATATTCAGTTAATGCAACTTTCCCATTTGTCTTCGAATCCATAAATTCTTTAATCGAATAAAAACAATTTTTGATAAGCCATTCTCTGAGATGCCTTTGAAATAAGCTGGTTCGCAGCTCTCTAACAACTTTCGGTATATTGTTGAATATTTTGATTGCCATTCTACTAGTATTTTTATGGCAGTATGCTGTTCTAGACTGTGGCATTGCCAGCTTTGTTGGATCCCTTGAGATTTTGCCCACCCTATAAACATTGACGCTATCGGCAGTACTGAATAAATTAGGATGTTTTTTGACAAATACTCCCATTTCAAGGATGTATAAGCATGCTAATGTTAATAATTTGTGTTTTTTAAAAACAGGTCTGCACGATTCTAATGGGTCTGTACCAAACACCGCTCGCAAACATTTTTTTTGCACTATAAATGCCTTATTGCTGTCTGTGGAATTACCCCATATAATTAAGCTGTATCTTAGCACAGATGAGACATAACCATGATAAGCCAATAGAGCGGCATTACTTCCAACAGTTTTCCTGAGATTTCTCAGTGCAAATGCAAAGCTGTTCAGCCTATTACATAAACTTTCAATATGTTTTTTCCAGTTACAATTTTTGTCTATTACTATGCCTAAAAATTTCGTATGGTCAACTTCTTCAATTTTATTTTCACAACTAATAATTTTCATTGCTTCATTTGTCATTTTGTAATTAGAGAAATTAATATATTTGGTTTTGGAAATATTCACACATAAATTATTTTGTTCAAGCCATTTTGTTATATCTTCTACAGCAGAATTTATTTTATCCTCAAATTTTTCATTTTGATTATCTTTACTAACTATCAATGAGATGTCGTCAGCAAATAACACGCACTTATTCTTCGTAACTGTTGGCAAATCATTTATATATAGAATAAAAAGCAATGGTCCCAAAATACTACCCTGGGGCACGCCATAGGTATTAGTTCTGTACTCAGATTTATATTTTATCACTTCTCGGTCCTTATTAACACCTAAAATTTCAACCCGTTGTTGTCTATTAGTTAGGTAATCTTTTAGCCAATTTAACGCTTTTCCTCTTATCCCGTAACTCTCACATTTTTCTAACAGTATATCATGTTTTACAAAGTCAAATGCTTTACTCATGTCGAAAAATATTGCAGTGACCGGTATCTTCTTATCTATATTCTCAGTAATCGATTTTATTAGTTGATAACAAGCTAGTGCGGTTGACTTTCCTCTTTGAAAACCATTTTGTTCCGTACTTATTATATTGTATTTACATATAAATGAGACAATTCGATTATACATTGCTTTTTCGTATATTTTTGAAATTATAGGTATCAAGGTCACTGGACGATAATTATTTAGATCACGTTTATTTTGTTTTTTATATAATGGTTTTACAACTGAGAACTTTAATTTTTCCGGGTACTTTTCCTCATAAAAACTTAAATTGACAAGATGACCTATAATGGGAGACAATATATCTGCACATGATTTTATAATGTGGGTGGAAATGTCATCATATCCCACTGCATTGGTATTATTTAGAGATGCAATTATTTTATTGATTTCATGGTGCGTGCAAGGTTCTAGATATATACTGTTACATCCATTGTTACTTTTTGTGATGTTGTTTTTATTATTGGTTATGTCTTTATTTGTACTGTCAATAAAATGATTATTAAAAGCTTCTGCAATTTCTTCAGGTTTATCTATCGTAGTGCCATTCAATGTTATGGCCTCTATGTATTGTGAATTCGTACATTTAGGTTTATTTTTAATTAACTTCCATGTTGCACTACACTTATTTTTTGCTTTCAAATTAAAATTGCTAGAAGATTGCTTTCTAGACAAGTTAATATATTTTTTTAATATTTTAGCGTATTTATTATAAACTAACATATTTTCCTTAGATTTATTTTCATAATATTTCGATTTTAAATATCTTTTAGAGACGCAAGATTTTTTATACCTTTAGTTAACCATCTTAAAGTAGGTGTTTGATTGTTTATTTTGATTCTTTGCAATGGGAAATTTAATTTATATAAAAGGCTAAAAGTTTCATGAAAGTTATTAAAAGCCGTGTTGGGATCTATTTCATCATAAATATCTTGCCATTTTAGGCTCAAGAGACATTCTCTAAATTTTTCAATGTATTCTTCGTTATAATTCCTTTTGTACATAAAACAATGAGATGGAGCAAGCTTGTTTGATGATAATTTTGATGTGAATGTTAATATTTGAGCAGTATTATGATCCGATAAATGTAATTCACAAGTTTCACCTGACGATTCCGTGATATTAGTGATAATGTGGTCTATGCAAGAAGTATGTCGCGTTGGAGTATTTATCTTTAAAGTCATGTTGTAATTTAAAAGTATTTCTTTTAGTGTAGTGGCATTTTTGTTGGCAGTAAGGGTATTTATGTTCAGATCTCCGACCAGTATAATTTGTTTGTTTTTTCTGTCACTTAGTTTATACAATAGAGTATCAAGTTTATTAAAAAATATAGCTATGTTCGAATTAGGTGTTCTATAAACACATACAATACTACAGTTATAAAGTGGTATTTCTATGCCACAACACTCAAATAATTTGTCTACTGCCATTTTCCACTGACGTACTTATTCAATCTTTGCCTCAGCACCGGTGTATTCCCCTTATACTTGAAAAAAGCTATTGTGCATCCTATACACAAGGGAGGGAATAAAAACTGTGTTAATAATTACCGTCCCATTGCTGTCCTGCCTTCAATATCTAAAATCCTAGAACGCATTATAAACAATAGACTCGTTAAATACCTTGAGGAAAAAAAGCTTTTATCTTCCAGTCAATTTGGATTCCGACGAAATAAGTCGACGAATGACGCTGTTCTAAATTTAACGGGTCACATTGTCAAAAGCATTGAAGCGAAAAAGAAGGTAGTGTCAGTTTTCCTAGATCTAAAAAAAGCTTTCGACACAGTTTCTATTCCCAACCTAGTGTTGAAACTAGAGGAACTGGGAATACGTGGTCTCCCACTCCAAATTTTTGCCGACTACCTAAGCAATAGGACTCAGTGCGTGAAAATTTATAATTATCTGAGTAGGGAGCTTCCTGTTGCTTTTGGGGTTCCTCAGGGTAGTGTGATTGGGCCCACACTTTTTTTGGTTTACGTAAATCAACTGTGTAATCTGCTTCTCCTAAATGGAAAAATCACGGCCTTTGCTGATGACACTGTACTCACCTTTACTGGCGATACCTGGCACGAAGCTTTTGACGCAGCGCAGGGAGGACTAGATCAAGTTCTGAATTGGCTTAATGGCAATCAACTTACCCTCAATACGGATAAAACAAAAATAATCTGCTTTACCCTACGCCAATCTACACAAGCGCCGAACTCATATTCCCTAATCGCTCACTCAAACGTCTGCCCAGGCACCGTAGCTTGCTCTTGCCCTAAACTCGCACGTACCTCCACAATCAAATACCTCGGGGTGACTCTTGATGACAATCTGAGTTTCTCAGCCCACATAGATCTACTGACAGCACGGGTCAGAAAACTAATATTCGTCTTTAAGACTCTTCGTCATGTGGCAGAAGCACAGATGGTCAAAAGGGTCTACCTTGCCCTTTGCCAATCACTCTTATCATATTGTGTTTCTGTCTGGGGTGGTGCTCCTAAGACCTCAATGCTGAAATTGGAGAGGGCCCAAAGAGCCGTGTTGAAAGTGAGCACATTTCGCCCAATACTTTTCCCAACAGAAGATTTGTATCAATGTTGCAAAGTACTTTCTGTCAGACAACTCTTTGTTCTTAATACAGTCCTATTGCAACACAAAGATACCCCCTACATGACAATAAAAAAAAGACGTAAAGATATAGTTTGTCGGAACTACAGATGTAAGTACTCATTCACAAAACGATTTCTTTGCTTCCAAGGGCCACAATTATATAATAAACTCAATAGGAAACTGAAACTTTACTCTCTTTCAACCTCGTCGCTCAAGAAAACTGTGACAAACTTACTACTTACATATAACTACCTGGAAACAGAACGCCTGCTTTTCTCTGATAATAACCCACCTTAAACCCTTCCACCGAAAACATAAAACACATTCTGCACCGACACAATACACACTACACACACACACACACACACACACACACACCCACATACATACATACATACATACATACATGAGCGTTTTCAGAAAAATATCACACCCCCGATTTTGGAGCTGTCCCTCCGTCTTAATATTTAATTATTTTTAAACTGATGAAAGAAACGTAAATGTGTGAAATACATTCAATTTCTCATTTAAGTAGTTTAACCATACCGTTTTTGTACAAATAATTCCTTAAATATTTTTTTTTTATTAATCATTAAAGTATTCCGAACACCTGTTTTTATGTTGTCCCCTGTGATAAGTCTTTCAAAAAAGATCAAAATTTACACAATAAACATTTAAAAATTTTAATTTCTCTTGTTTACTATAATTTTGGAACTATTACTTCTTATTTTTATGATAGTCAATTGTTTATTTCATGCAATATTTAATAAAAAAATAATAAAAAATACAAGTCTATATTTCTGTCACAACCTGAGTTCTCAGTATTGTGACCGTCTTTTAAAAAACACTCTATTTATAGTATCTTTCGCGGTTGTTGATATGGCAATACTACCGACCTTGATTCAATAAAATTAGATTTCATACGCCAGTGCCACAGTAATCGCAGTGACAAGCAGACGTCTCGTGTGTGATTACCAGGAGGCGATTTTTACACTCAGGTAAGGTGACCATTTCCTGTTTATTTCACGTTTTCTGTTAATCATATAATAAAACATTATGTGTATATGTGCTCGAACTTTCAATTCCGTAATATTTTAGACGGCTAAGTAGAGCAGCGGATTTATTACAAAAGTAATAAAAACTCCAGTAGCTGACATGTGACCTCAGAATGTGACCATCCGGGTGGTCACATATATCATGAGCTGGAAGTCACAACATGTCTGAGCACATAAAGAACAGTTCACATTGTAAATTTTACCAGGCCTCCGTCACTCGTTCAAGGTTACTCTCTTAAGGGCCTACGGCTCACCTGCGCCCGTATTTCGTATACCCGTATATCGTTAATTGTAGGGTTTTTTCTATGGAGTGAAGTATCTGTACTTATTTAATCTGTGATTTTACTCTATACTAGCTGATGCTAATGGCTTCGCCTCGCTACAATTCGAAAATAATCCCTCGGGAACATAAAATCGGGATAAAATATATCTATCCTATGTGTTATTGCAGGTTATATACTATCTGTGTGCCAAATTTCATCCAAATCCGTTCAGTAGTTTCTGCAGGAGAGTACCTACCGCGCGACACCGCACGCCGCTCGCGAGTTTGTCCGCATACCTACTCCGCAATAATAGTATCGCACACTTGATTTAAAATTGTTGTAACTTTTAAAATATTTGTCCAAATGATGTAGTGTAAAAGACAAAATTTATCTATTATATATATCGGAGGCAATAAAAGTATATATTTTGATGTTTGATGTTTTAGGGCCTAAAATAGAAAATAGGAAAAAAATTAGGTATAGCGAAAATGTTTATTATTTTTAACATTTTAACAGTCGATGTCATTATTCTTAGAAATTCATTGTTTTGTAGGAACTATAATGCCCCTCAGTGGAGCCGAAAAAACTAGGAGGTACAGAGAAAGACTGAAAAAAGAGAGGCCAGATGAGTATAAAGCACAATGCTCAAGAAACTTGCAGAGACTGAAAACAAAAAGAAAGAAAATTTCGGATATGACTCCATTAGAAGCTGAACAACAGCGAGAGCAATGGAGACAAGACAGACGCAAAAGTGACGCTAAAAAGAAAAAAGAAAAATTAAGAACAGATACCTCAGCGGAAAGAGTAGTCACAGAAAATGATAAAAAAAATGAAAGACTTTTGAAAATGTGTAAAACGTTATTAAGAAGATGCAAGAACGTAACGAATGTACTTAAAAAATTGAGAACACAAAAGGAAACTTATAAGAAACGATACCAACGGCTTAAGAAAAAAACAGCAACAGAGATAAAAAAAATGGAAACTACAATATTAAAATTAAAAGCTAGAGAAGAAGTGTTAGAACTATCATTGAAAAAAACTTATGGCGATAGTAAGACTCATGCTGAAAAAGGTTGTTTAAAAAAAATTTTGGAAAACAGCAAGAACAAAACATACGTGTGCAAATTAATGGGACTTAAAACTAAACCAAGATCAAAAAAAAAGAAAGTGAGACGTGCAATAATACCAGAAATCAAACAGTTTTACTTAAGAGATGATGTTAGCCGTAACACAGCGGGGAAGAAGGAAACTAGAACAAAACACAAGAAGAAGGAACAAATAAGATATTTGACCGATACCTTAAAAAACTTGTACCAAAAATATAAAAGTAATGGAGGCCGTTATGGCTTCACCACGTTTTACAAAAATAAACCCTTCTATGTTTTGTCGCCGCATCTTAATTCGCGTAACACGTGTCTTTGTGTAAAGCACAGCAATATCGAATTTTTGCACAATACTTTGCTGAAGAATAAAGTGCTCCAGTTTGGTATAAAGGATTTATTAAAAACAGTAGCCTGTAATATAAAAAATTACCAATGCATGCACAATAAATGCGAAGATTGTAAAAGTAAGGCACCTAGTTTTGAGGATGTTGACAATGACAGGGAAGTCAGCTGGTTTCGTTGGGAAATCCAGAAACATACATATACGAAGATAGATGGCAAAGAAAGCAAAGACATGGTAACAAAAAGAACAGCAAAAGTAATGAAGACAGGAAACATAACGGAGTTAAAAAGTATATTTTCGAAAGATTTACTGGCATTCAAAACTCATTATTTCAATATGAACCACCAACAAACCCAATTTCAAAAAATTATTTCTCAGTTGAGTGACAACGAGGTTGTTATTGTTGCGGACTTTTCCGAAAACTACGAAACTAAATTATGCAACGAAATTCAAGCTATGCATTTTGGCGCTTCTAAGCGTCAAATCACCTTGCATACAGGTATGATTTACTGGAACAATAAATGCCAATCATTTTGCTCTATAGCCAATGCCAATAATCATCAGCCAGCAGCTATATGGGCCCATTTAGCACCTATTATCAAGTTAATTAAAAAAGAGACTCCAAATACGTCTATTGTTCATATTTATACTGACGGACCGAGTTCTCAGTATAGACAAAAAAATAACTTTTACCTGCTGGGTCACTTTACTGAAGAATACGGATTTCAATATGCAACTTGGAATTACTATGAAAGTGGACACGGTAAAAGTGTAGCAGATGGGATTGGTGGTTCAATCAAACGAACACTAGATAGGAAAGTGACACAGGGTGCCGATGTCACCAGCGCAGAAAACGCATATGATATTTTAACAAGGTGCATGAAGTCTGTAGAGATATTTTTGATCCGAGATAACGCTATCGACGAAATCGCCACAATATTACCTTCTTCAAATGTGAAACCACTAAAAGGTACCCAAAAAGTTCACCAAGTAATTACTCTAGACAAGAATATGATCAAATACCGAGATATTAGCTGTTTCTGCCAAAAAGGACTTTGCAATTGTTTCTCACCTCAGACCCACATACTACTTAAAAATCTTATTATTGCGGATTTGCACAAGGAGGCACATATTGAAGGTATAAAAGAATGTGTGATAGCACAAGACCATTGTGCCGTTGAAGATATCGATGTCAGTTCTTTAATCAATGAACCTCTTTTGTATATTTCTGAAAATGAATCTGAAATGATCGACGAGCCCCTTGTATCACAGGATCTACCATTTATTATTATTGACACCCCTCAGCTATGGCAAAATACAATCAGCGACCACTCTGATGAGATTTTAGACACCAACGTTACTATGACACGTAACGCAAGTCCTTCGCCTAAAAATGACACTGTAAGACAACACTCAATTGATATGCCGTCTCTTTCTTCACAAAATATATTCAAAAGGAAACCCACGACCAGCAAAGTTTCTAATGACACCAAAAAATTCAAACCAATAGCTTTTGAACATTGCAACATATGTTACTCTTCTATTTTGGGTCAAAGAATTAAATGCGTTGCATGTAAAAAATGGACTTGTGATGATTGCGTGACTGATATGACAGCAATTGATTATATTTGCAATAAATGTTTTGAAGGGTAATATTTTTATATAATATAATTTAAAAATCTTAATTCATTTCATAATAGCTTGCTATGTCTCTATATCTACTCATTTTTGTTTCAGTGATTCGGAAGAGTGAGTGCACCTCATTCTAACCAACTTTCATCATGCAAGCCGATATTGATAACATATTACATTTTAACGACTATGTCAAATTTTACGTCTTCGGATTACATTGGCCATGGACGGAGACACATTTCATTAAATCTTAGTTTTGCTTCCAATGCGGTACACCTACTTGTCTATTTCTCGGACCCTCACATTTCACATCACGAATGCAGGATAAAAATATATTGATACTTCTGGTTAGTCCGTATTTTTTTTGTTCTAATTGTGACTGCTGCATTTATGACCACTTTCCAGTCGATGAGTGCGTTAATTGTGCAAATTAGTTATTTAAGTACTTGAAAGACTTTGCTACTGACGTAAGTTCGAACGGATATTGTTCGGATTTCATAAGATGGCGGCTGCATCAATACCATTTTTAAGTACACTAGAATAAGGAAAAATTATACCCAAAGTAATTAACTCCATTATGTTCACTATATTTTTTAAGGTAAACTTGTGGATCTCATTTCTGAAAAGTCAATTTATTTTTTTACTGTCAGATTAATATTTTGGTCTAATCTGTATTTGTTAAACTAACTTGTTTTGTGATATTGAAGTTTAGTTTCATTGTTGATACTAAATGATAGCTATTAATTGTTAAAAGAGATCCTGTTAAAAATACTTTTGATATAAAAATGTTACTTTTGATATAAAAAAATTACGTAAGTACTTTTGAAAAAAAAAACTTAACTTTAGTATGTGATATTCGAGTTTAATTTTGTTGTTGTTTATAATTTAGCTTTTAAATGAATACTAATAATTAATGTTTAATGTTACCTACTTTTGATAAGAAATACTTTGAGACTGTACACTATATAATTATGTGCTAGAAGCACAAAACGTTGAATACATTAGTATAATTAAGTTTTATCTCAACTTGTTTTTTTGTTATTTTAAGCATAATATCGTACAAATTTATTTTAATATTAGATATACAACTTAAGATGCTATGAAAACAAATTAGTTTTGTGATGTAAGGTTTAATTTTTGCTTTTAATTTTATTAAATATGGAGGCCTTGGCAGAGAGTACAACTTTGTGCCCTTTGGCGTCGAGACCCTCGGTCCGTGGGGTCCCAGTGCGCATAAGTTATTTGCGGAAATCGCGAAACGTCTAGTTGATGTAACTGGTGACCGAAAAGCTGGCGACTTTCTCGCGCAACGCATCAGCATTGCAATTCAGCGAGGAAATGCCGCCAGCATCCTCGGTACAATGCCCCGAGGGCCTTTTTTAAGCCTAACTTAGTTTTAATTTAATTTAGTTAATGTTAATAATCATCTTGTAATTTGGTTATGTAAATAAATGATAAAAATTTTTGCTAATAATAATTTTGTTCCTAACTAGGTTAAATGCTTTAGTACAAGAAGACGACGTGTTCCTATCCTAAAGGCTAAAAGTGAAAATATAAAGACTTTTTTCAATACTCAAGTGATTTAGAATAAAGTATTTTGTTTAACAAATGTCATTAAAAATTTTAATTAAAATTGTACCTATTTCATTTTATTTAAAAACTATCTTGCTAGAATTAAATTATGTAAACGCGACTTTACTTTTGACACTCGCTCAGTATGTGACTGTCCCTTTAAAAAGCTCCGCTTTTGTGACCGTTTAAAGATAAGTACTATTTGTATAAAATAGATATGAATCTTGATTAATATCACACCTTAGGCTTGTATTAATATACAAATACAAACACAAAAGTACATTTACTTGGTGAATTACTTTTTATTCAGAAAAATGTTCTCCTGGAGGACACTAATCACTTCCCATATTTTTTTTTTTAATTTTCCTCAGTACAAAATGAATTTTGGTAGCAAGAGCAACTTTTTTATTACACCATCAAAATTAACTACTCACCAGGTACAAAAAAAAATACGTACATGGTACCAAATACCAAAATAACAGACTTTTTTGGAAAACAGGCAGAGTCACATTCTGAGGTTCGAAAACCCAAGAAATCCACTGTGTGACCTAATTTTACATTGAAAAACACAAATTAGACTAAAAAATCTTAGTTTTTCAGGAATAATAAAGTATATTGTTATACATCCATCAAAAATATTACTTAAATAACATAATTGCAAAAAATATTTGAATTTCGAGGTGTGGTATTTTTTTGAAAACGCTCACATACATACATACATACATACACACACACACACACACACACATACACACACACACACGCACGCACGCGCGCGCACACAAACACGAATAATCCAAATGTCAAATAAATGATTTGTAATTTCTGAATTTTGCAATTATGAGTTTATGTTAACTTTCGTTTCTTCTTAAACACTTGTTCTGCCTGCAATTCTTTTGTGTAACTGAATTATGTATGGGCTTGTACCACTGCCCTTAATACAAGTTATTCCATAACTTAGTAAGGGTGCTGGTTGCAACACCTACCTGTTTTGTTAACTATCATAAGTCAAGTGTACCTACAGACGATACCATTTAATGTTAACATTGTTATTTGATTGATTAAATAAATTATTATTATTATTATTATTTGTTTACATAATTGAATTGTTTTGTATTCTAAGCACTGTTTAATTAAAATACATACCCCACCCCTCTTTTCCGTATTTCGTGAGTATGAAGTTGCAAGTATGAACTCGTTAATACATACATTTAATTCATTATTATCACTTATAAATGTTTCTGAAAAACATAATATGTCTACCTCTTTATGACTGTCTTTAAACTCAGTTAAACATATTTCAATCATAGAAAGTTTGTTCAATAACCCTGCAATATTTTGGTGTAGTAGTCGTATGTTATGATTTGGAGTTACAATCTTACTGTTACATTCTCGCTTACTACTCTTATTGCTAGGAACGAAAAAACTGTTTCTTTCTTAAATCAGTACAGATTTCTGAATTTACAGCATCAATATTTACTGGGCAAGGGTTTATAAAAATGTCAAGATAGTACTTCAGATTGTCAAAAATATTCTTCATACCGTAGTTATTGAGAACCCCGAGGCGCTTATAAAACATTGTCTCATCATAAGTCAGATTTAAATTCGAATCAAATATCATCGCATAGTCGTGAGTACAATTATCACAGTATAATAAATTATTAAATGTTTCTATTCTGGAATTAAACACAGAACTACATCCATCAAATTTGTAGGTAGGTAAACAAAGCAAAATGTTAGTGTGTTTTAATTTCGTTAAGATATTCCTTATATTACTAATTAATTTATAGTAATTATCAGTTTTTCTAAAGTCTTTCTCGCCTATAAAAATCAAACAATAGTCATTCGTTGTGTAGTTTGACAATTTTTGTTCCAGATGATCTATTAACTGAATAATTCCGCAATTTGTTGATATATAATGACAAATATTATCATTTGGGAATGTACTCTGTGCTATTGCTAATACTTTATTTGTTTTATTACTACTTATTAGACAAAGTTTTCGCTGCTTACGTGCTGATGAAAGTGGTTCTAACAAGGTACTGGTAACGCCATCTATTTGATGAGATTCCTCTTCAAGTTCCTTGTTAGTATGAGTGTTAGTACAGATATTCGGTAGACCCTGTCGTGTTGATATGTTGGTCACAGTGGTGCCATCTCTTATCTCTTCACTAGTATCATTGAGTCCAAGATCAGTGCAACTATTGTTGATTCCCTCATTAAAAGATTGATCAAGGTTTCTTGAGATCCTGTTCCTTCTTCTGCTGTCATTTTTCTTGCTATTAATTCCCCTTGTTTTTGTTTCTGAGCATATTTTCTGTAAATTTCTTGATTTATTCCTTTCTTTATTCAGAGCCATTTTTAGAGATAAGTTCTCTGTGTTAAGCTTCTCTATTTCCGTGTGTGCACTATCTAACTCACTTTTAAGCTGGTTTAATTTTCCTTTTAAATCTTCTATATCACTGTAATAATATGCAGTGGATAAGTCCGGTAAACTATTTCTCCTAGTCATTTCCGAATTGGTTGACTCGAAGGAAATATCGAACGAGTTATTTGCAGTTGTAGTTTTATTTCGACGAATTGTTACATTATCTTCTTCCATTGTGAATAATAGAAATAAATGCAAATTATTTATTTTCTTGTATCGTCTACGATATTTTATGACAGCTATCGTGTTATCGTGTGGAAGCAATTTGACAGATCGATAACTGGAATGTCTTTTAGTTGCTCCACGCGCCACTATACATTATTGTCGCTGCTTTCGTGAAGTACACTTTTTAAATCTTGATGGAAAAAAAAAACGGTCACATAAATGATACTTACTTGTTTTTAAGATTTGTATTCACGCGTCGTTTTTATGAAGTTTTGATATTGTTCTTCTCTGATTTATGTACACTTTGTTTTTTAAAGTTAGTTTGATCACTATTAACATATTTCTTGCACTTTTAAAACTGTTTGTTTTGCACTGTCACTGGGCCTGGGACTTCGAGGATTTTCATAGAATCCTCTTCATTGTTTCCGTGGATAACACTTGATGTGGTATTATAACTGACTATCTTCACTTTGATGCACAAATCGATACTTTTAACTTATATTATAAATTAAAAACAATATTATTTAAATATCTGACAGGAACTCAGTGTTATGTTGACGGCAGCGCCATCTGTCCTCTGTAATGCAGTACACATCCGTCTATAACGCCATAAAGTGCTTCCATTTTTATTAGTCACGTTTTTGTTACAACTGGAACCCATTACGAATAAAAGTAAGCTTATCTTTCTGGTTACAAACGAATTCAAATTCTTCAGTCATTGTAGATTTCGAAAATATACGAATTTGAAGAACACAAACACAATAACCTCAAATACAATGTTGTGACTACAGTTCACTACTATTTAAGGCAATAACACGTAGGTACTACATCAACGCGTTTCCTTACATTTAATAAAGTAATGACGTTCGGCGTTATGATTTTTTCAAAAATACCCACTCTAAAGCAACTTAAAGTTTTATCTCAGGATGCGTTCAGTTTAAGCACATTATTTTCATTTTTCCTTTTGTTTTTAAATAACTAATAAAATCAATATCCATATTTTAATATCGCAAGTACCTATTTGAATACAAGTTTTTAAAACGCACAGTAACAATAAATACCAGAAAACTTGGGAACAAAATAGCTCGATAGATGTCGTTGTTGCTATGGAAAAATTACAATAATAAATTATAATAATAAAAATTAAAATAATAAAATTACAATGATGTCGGGGATAATTATTTGTTTGTACACTTTTTAATTCATTTTTTTAGTCTTTAATTATTTTAATTTAATTATTTTTTAAATTAAATTATTATAATTAATTAAATTCCTATAATTCTCTATCCTTTCGTGATATTATATAATAATATATTATGTTTTTTTTTATATGGTGAGAAAATTTTAAACTGCGAGTCGGATTCGAACGTGTGACCTTCGAAGTCAGTACATCCAATGCACTTACCAACCGAGCCACCGAGGCTGTTACCTACAAGTGCCAAATTCTACAAACCATTTCTAACGTCTTACGGTGAGGTTCGAAACCCGCTCGCGGTTCAAATTTTTCTTTCCATATAAAAAATCTTTGAAATTCGCGACACATGCGTTAATGTGTATAATATTTAAGATATTATGTATGTATATATTTATATTTGTTTACTACAATTTTTTGTATTTACTTTGATGATTTTCCATCTTCAAAAAAAAAAAGTAAGGAAGGTAAGATATAAAGTACATATATTTTGTTTTACCTAGGTTATATAAAACTATGTTTAATGTTTGTTTCAATTTATAATTATAGTTATAATGATGTTGATTATTGTATTTTTTTTATATTACATTGTAAAAAAAGTTGTGATTTCGGGTATGTTGTGGTCTGCACTGGTCTTAATTTACTTTTAAATAAAACAAAGTGAGGCAGAACATATTTTTTATGTCTTACCTTGTTTATATAATACTGTGTTTAACATTTGTTCCAATTTATAATTAGGAAAGTTGTGATGTTGATTATTGTACTGGTCTTAATTTGTTACTTATAAATAAAACATATTTTGATTCTTTCAGTATTGTGTATTTATTGTTTGTCGTAAGTATTAAAAAAGCGCTTTGATGAGTTATTGAACAAAATTTACCACATTCTCAAATATTGGACATTTTGGGAGTTGGACATTTTGGGAATTGGACCTTTTGAGAATTGGACATTTTAAGAATTGGACATTTTGGGAATTGGACGTTTTGTGAATAGGAAATTTTGAGAATTGGACGTTTTGACACCGTTGGACATTTTGAGAATTGGACATTTTGAACCTGAACGGAAACATCAACTTCAACAGCGCGACTTTATTTACCGTCGGAGTTTCAAGAAAAAGCGATTTCAAGTGTCCATGAACTTAACCACCCTGGAGTAGCCGCTACGCGTCGCCTTATCACGCAGCGCTATTTTTGGCCTAACATGAATACTGACGTAGCAAACTTTGCAAGAAGTTGCATAAAATGCCAAAAATCTAAAGTGCAAAGACATACAATTACTCCTCTAGGAGAGTTTGAAAGGTCAGACCGTTTCGAACATGTTCATATAGATATAACTGGACCCTTGCCACCTTCCGATGGATATACATACTGTGTAACAATGATTGATCGTCACACAAAATGGCCTGAAGTCGTTCCTGTAAAGAACATAAGCGCTGAAACCGTCGCGAAAGCTCTCCTCGAGCATTGGATAGCACGTTTTGGTTGTCCTAAAGGTCTCTCAGGATTAGGTGGATAGAGGGCTGAACCCTGGTTGGCGCTCAGCGCTGAGGAGTGATAAGTACCCAACGGAGTGTTGAGATCTTCTGGGTGCTCGTCTGTGCCCTCCCCCTGCACCAAAACAGCTCCTATAGCACAATCACTGGCATCCGTTTTAATCTCATATGGGTTACTGATCAATAGTAGGACCAAACAGCGCATTACTTTGTGGTGATAGGGTCACCTCAGCGTTTGTTGATGCTCGATTGCGCATCCCGGAACAGTGACCCGACAAATCTTGGTGAGTACCCAGTTAGTGCAGGTTCCATTCTCGACGGCGATTGTGCAGGAGTAACAAATTTGATCAAGGGCGGTGGCCCATATGAATCCTCCATTTCATTTTCTTCCGTGGCCACCGGTGCTCCATCTTCTTCCTCAGGAAACAAGTCAAATTTCCGGCCGAGTTCATCCAAGAAGTGGAACAGCAACTGCGGTACGTTGAGCGCCATGTTGGGATCTTGGAGGAAGTCAACTCCTAAGAGTGTCCGGTTATCGTGTGACTCTGGCAACACGATGAAATTTGTGGGGCAGGCACCAAGGCAGTCTGGATTTGCTGTCTTCATCGCAAGCCATCTGCTAGGGTGATTGTAGCATTCTCCGGATGGAACTTGATGCCCTTTTGCTGCAATATTCTATACAGCGAAGTCGATGCAACACTTAACTTCGCTTCTGTGTGTGTGATGCAACTGTGGGATTTAAGGCATAAAATCCCACTCCAACTGCTTCGACTTTGGTTTTCGTGCATTTTAGGCATTTGCTCCCTACTACGCCGGGTTCACCACAGCCGTAGCAAATGATTTTATTGCTTGGCACAGATCTGGTATTAGGCCTGGAGGGTTCGACTGTCACATACGGCTCACTTTTGATGACTTTCTTCCGGCATTCCTTCTCTTTGTGCGGCAATATGTGCACCTTTGCCTTTTTTCCATTGCGATGGTGCTACTATCGTTTGCCGATCGTTCAGCAACAACCTCTTCAAGCTGCCGAGCCTTCACCAGAAAATCGTCAAACGTTTCGACGGAGTCCTTTGGTATTCTATCTCGTACGTTGATATGCAGGGAAGAATACAATAGATCCAAGCTTTGCGATTGTAACAGGGGTGATTTAGGTAACTCTGCCATCAATGCTCGCTTCTACGCGACAAACAACTCTGTACCTGATGGAGTCTTATGCTTGTCCATGACAATGTCATCATATACCCTTTAGGCTGGCCTCTTTGGCGCAAATGTGGATCTCAACAAAGCCGTAGCCTCATGCCAAGTACTAACAGTGCCCTTGACTCCGAGCCACCAGATCGACGCATCTCCCACCAACAACAGTGTAAGACCTTCAATGGCATTCTCGTCAGTTATTGACTCAATCTTTTTGAAGGTACATACCGTCGACAGGAATGCCTCAACTACAGCTATGTCACGAGATCCATTATAACGGGCACTACAAGTAGCAAAACTACCTGTTTTCCTAGCTACGGAGTTATCCCTATTAGCCAGGACTCCTAACAGATCACGGAACTGATCATCAGTAAAGCTGACGTTTGCCATGTTTTGCTTATTTCTTTCGCTAACCGGATTTGTGGTGTTACATCTTGGACTTATCTTTAGTTGATGGTTTATGTACAAGTCTGTTGAACTTTTTTTATTAAACAGTAATGATTTTTACCTTCTTTATTATTAATACAAAGTAAGTTAATGTGCATTATTTTTCTTTTTAGTTTTATACAATGGCCCAGTCACTTGATTTTTCGAATCTAAACCATTAATGTTTACGCTCAAATTCGGATTTACATTTTCAAATAATTTAATATCTGTAAAACTAGGAGGAAATGACATATTAGTTGTGTTCAAAACTTTTGAATAATGAGGGTATGCACTCTATTCGGATTATTCATAGTCGGATACAAATGACCTACAACACTATAGCAAACAATGCTCATCATTGTTAACTAAATTTAGACAAGATTATGTTTTGCGAATATTTTCAGGCATTGGCATGTAAGAACCAGCTCTTAACCCTACAAAGATAACCATACTGCCAAACCGCAAGTTCGTTCACATTTCAGGTTAAAAGATACGGCGACATATTTTAGTAGCAGACGCCTCAGAGGCGTAGGTTATCTTTCTAGGGTTAAAGAAAATATTTTAAAATAAAACCCGTACTTAAATATAAATATTTTTTTAATAGTTGTATATAAATATTTTAAAATACAACTCGTATTTTAAAACACGTATCTATAGAATTTTGGTATCGCAGGCGGGACATTTAAAAGTTACACCATATTTCAGGTTATTCGACTGTCCCCACCTGCAAGACCAAAGTTTACCAGGAGAAAGTTGGATCCAGTGTCAAGCTTGCAGAGAATGGGCACATACAAAATGTGTTCCAGGTGCTGGTCTTACTTTCGTTTGTGTCAATTGCAACAGTGACAAAGACGATTAAGTTGCTAAGATCTCATTCATATATTTTTTTAAGATATTTAAGTCTGATTTTAAACTGAAAGACTGAATCTAATCCAGAAGTTAGTCTTAAGACGCTTACAACACCTAAACTGCGGTCACTGTCAGATTGCATAGAAAAGAAAGAGAAGCGCGATGACAAAACGCTTGTAATTTATTGCAAAATATGAAGCAATTATCTATTTACTCAAAATTGAGTTCAGTAATCGAAAATAAAAAAACAACCAAGTTCTGCATTCATATAAGACTTACTTGTTATTAATTAAATACGTAACGTATGTTGATATTTAATACAGATGTTTTAGAATAGAACTCAAGGTAAGAGGTCAGTTTAACGTTAGTTTGTATCGAGATTTTTTTTCAAAACGTGTTTTGGTAACAACTAAGTTCTGGGAAATATGTTCAAAATTAACATATATTTTTTCCGCATCCAGAAACTATACAGATTTGGCGTTTTTTTTTTCTTAAGAGAAGCCTATTATGGTCAATTGGGTCTTGTAAGCGCCTAAAGATACGTTGATGTTTTGTTTATTCTATTTTCAGTTAATTATCCAAAGAAAATTATTTTAAGTTTTGCTGTTCTGTCACAAAGACTATATGAACTTACTTTCATTTTTGTCAATTGCAACAGTGACAATGACCATTAAGCTCCAAAGATATAATTATTATGTTTAAGATATAAGCTATATGGGTAATAATATAAACATTTACGTCTGATTTTAGACAGAAAGACTGAATCTAATGCTGAAGTTAATCTTAAGATACGTTAATGTTTTTTTGATTCTAGTTTTGGTTAATTATTCAAGAAAATTACTTCAAGTTACTTCGTTATTCTGTCAGGCACGTATACAGAGGGGGGGATAGTTGGGATTTATCCCCCCACGAAATCTGACTGAAAAAAGAAAACGTTTTAAGCCATTTGTTTATTTATTCGCTTGCGTGTTCTTTCAATAAGTAGGTAAAATAAAAATATAGATAGATCTTGATCTGATTATGTAAGCGACGTTACTAGTAGCGCCATCTAACCTATTTAGAGAGAAACCGAGAACGAAAACAGTAATGAACGACATCTATCGTCGAGTAGAAAAACTAATAGTAGAAAGATCGTCGCGTTGAGTAGCGAAATATCGAGAAGCTTCCATAACTTTCTGCTACCAGGTAGTAGATGGCGCAATATTCCACAGTGTTCCAGAATACGAAAATGTAGTATAAATACGGCGGGGGCGGGAGTCCGGGAACCTGCATGTCAGTTTATTTCGAGAGCGATTCAAGTGAGAATCGAGAGCGACAAGCGAGAAGAAAAGTGAAATACCTCTGCAATAGTGACAGTATAGTGAGTAAACTGGAAAAAGCTGGAATAAGAGATACCCCTCTGAAATTGCTTAAAGACTATCTCTCGTCTAGAAAACAAAGGGTAAAGGTGGGTGAACTGACCAGTAGTGATGCTGAGGTCACATATGGCGTTCCCCAGGGCAGCGTACTGGGCCCTACACTATTCCTGGTATATTTAAATGATCTCTGCAACATGCATATCAATAATGCAAAAGTTTTTTCATACGCCGATGATACCGCTGTCGTTTTCTCTGGGAAATCCTGGCAAGACGTGAAACTCAAAGCAGAGATGGGCATGGCACAAGTAACTAATTGGCTAAATAATAACCTGCTCACTTTAAATACGTCAAAAACCAATTACATTTGCTTCAGTATTAACAAAAGTAGTCAACCATGCGAGGATCTCAATCTAAGAATACACACATGCGGTGATACCAATAACAGATACTGTTATTGTTCATGCATAAAACAAGTAACTCAAATTAAATATCTAGGCGTGATAGTCGATCAGCGGTTATCCTGGTATCCACATCTAGAACAGGTCTCAAATAGGGTTAGGAGATTAAGCTGGATCTTTAAAACACTTCGACATGTTGTTCCAAATAATATTACGAGTAAACGAGACCCCCCAAGAAATGTTCTTAATGAGATCTACATGGCTTTGGTGCAGTCTGTCTTGTTATATTGCATCCCTATTTGGGGAGGTGCAGCGAAAACTAATTTTATAGACGTGGAGCGATCCCAACGAGCTCTGATAAAGATAATGTACTACAAAAGTAAAAGATATCCTACTGATATCTTATATAAAATGAGTAATCTGCTTTCCGTAAGAAAACTGTACATTATCCAAATAGTTTTAAAAAAGCATAAAACCCTGCAATATGATCCACACTTATTACGAAAAAGGAGGACCGACATTGTTGCACAAATTCCTAAAACCAAAACCATGTTTGCTTGTAGACAATTTAATAAACGGTCTGCTCAACTGTACAACAAAATAAACAGACATATTAACATATACTCAAAAAAAAGTTATGAATGTAAAAAAACAATAACCAGTTGGATAAAGACACTTACATATGATGAAACGGAGGCACTTTTAGAGCACATAAAGTAGCAGATACACTCACACATACACTCTCACTTACACTTTAACATACACTCCTTACACTCTAAACTTCACTCTCATTCACTCTCGCATACACTCGCGCACACACCCCCATTCACTCTCACATACAATTACACATACAGACACACTACGCACTGGTATTCACACTCGAATCACACTCTCACTAACATACTTGTTTTTATTTGATATTTTAAGATATTTTAGGTAGGTACCTACGGAATTGTTTTATAGATTAAGATTATGCTGTACTATGGAAGAGCGGAGTCTCCTAACACAGGCATTGTTTGCTTAAAAGGAGGCTCCAGACATGAAACCCTTTATATGTAAACTGAAGCATAAATAAAAACATTTAATTTAATTTAATAGTGCAATAGACCAGTTTATTTTGATATTGGTTTCAGTTTCATAGAGAGTAGAGTAAATTCCTTCCGACTTGTTCACCTGATACTTTGCCCGTGCCGTGAAATAAAGGAAAAAAACTTCAAAACCACTGTTTTCATTGGATTCGCCAAATCGCCAGTCCGTTACGTACGTGAGATAGTGTTGGACAATTTTGGACCTGCAGACGTCATAATTTGTTGGACCGTTCGCCCTATCCATCACAGATTACTTAAATAAAGTAAAGTAATGTGTGAAATGTGAGTGCTTCTTGATTTGTGCTTGTTTGAACGTATATAAATTGCTGCTGCTAAAATGAAGAGAATTGACAACTTTTTCAAGCCAGTGGCAAAAAAAATTGTTACTACTAGCGAGGAAAAAACTACTCCAAGCATGGCTTCTGCTGTTGATAGTAGACAACTAGAAACAACTTCGTCAAAATTTACAGAAAAAAATGTGATTTCAGCCGAACCGGCTGGAAGATGTAGAGATGAAGGAGAATGTTCAACTTCAAAAACGTGCAGTTTAGATACAATGATTATAAGTGAAACTTTTCCTGATATCGGTGTGGTTTCTAATGCCATATATAACACACAGTATCCTCCTCTTGTACTCACAGATGAACAGAAAAAAATATTATTACACAGCCGTTTGTCCCAGATGCGTCATTTTCGTTTCCGGCTAGTAGCTTTGGAAAGAGGAAACTTAGATTTCGAAGAGAATGGATAGGATCATGGGAATGGTTAACATATTCGCCGAGGAGGAATGGTGTGTTCTGCAAATATTGCGTTGTCTTTTCATCAGGCACCGCTGGAAAAGGTTCCCACCAAACACTTCGAAGTTTTGTCAACAAACCATTTGATAATTGGAAAGATGCAACAGAGAGATTTCGCGAACATTCTGCTGCTAAATATCACCAGTTTTCTAAGTTATGCGCAGAAAATTTCTTACGCGTAATGGATTCAGCAGCTATAGACGTTGCATCGCTGCTTAATGATCAAAGGCTCAAAGAAAAGGAAAGAAATAGAACAGCACTAAAACCTATAATCGAAACTATCATCTTCTGTGATGAGCAAGAGTTGCCGCTTCGTGGAGACAAAGACAGTGGACCATTGACTTTAGAAAAGCCACTTGGTAAAGATGGAAAATTCAGGGCTCTGTTACGATACCGAGCAAGCTATGATAATATCCTGAAAGATCATATTATTACAACCCCTAAAAATGCAACGTATTTTAGCCCTATTATTCAAAATGAAATAATAGATACTTGCGGAAAGATAATTCAGAAAAAAGTTGTGATACAAATAAATAGTTCAGAGTGTTTCGCGATTCTTGGCGATGAAACTTTAGAAGTGAGTGGAACTGAGCAATTGTCTTTATGTGCGAGATACGTTTATAAAGGTATTTTGAGGGAGGACTTTCTCAGTTTCATTGAAATACACGACCTAAGTGCCGAAAATATAAGTGCAGAAATTTTAAAGAAATGTCATGAGATTGGTTTGAATCTCGATAAACTAGTTGGTCTGGGGTATGACGGAGCTGCTACCATGGGAGGACACATCAGTGGTGTGCAGACGAGAATCAGAAAAGAATTTCCTAAGGCCACATACGTACATTGCTCAGCACATCGTCTGAACCTAGTTCTTTCAAAAGCTCTTTCAGTTCCCGAGGTGAGAAATTCAATAGGCGTTGTGAAGGAAGTCTGCAATTTACTTCGCAACAATGCAATGGCCGGGAAACAGTTCAAGGAAAATGTGGAAAAGCTCACACCAGAAAGTAAGAAAAAAAGACTGGTCGGCATGTGTGACACTAGATTTATAGAACGTCACGACTCTATAAATGTATTTGGTGAGTTACTCGAACCTATTGTCATTACATTAAGAGAATTGTCCTACACAAACAGAACTGTCGCCCAAACTGCCTCTACACTCATAGCTGCGATGGAAAAGAGTAGTTTCTTGATTTCTCTAAAAACCTGTGAAAGATTTTTCAGTTATACTCTCCCACTGTCAGCATATTTGCAGAACCCTACACACGACCTGGCCTCTGCTATGAAATTTTCCGATGACATTATCGGAAAACTAAAAGAGATACGTGACGATGTTAACCCGGTATTCTCAGAAATATATAACGCATGCTGCAAAATAGCGGAAGATGTCTTGCAAATAGAAATTCAGCGTCCTCGAGTTACTGCCCACCAAACTGCACGAAGCAACCCTCCCAGCGATACTGCTGAAGAATACTTCAGAAGAACTATTTTTATACCGTGCTTGGACGATTTGATATCTGGCATGAATGATAGATTTGCGAATTAAAGAGAGCCTGCTTTTTTCTTTAGAAATTATTCTTCCGAAAAATGTGGACGAGAGGAAAATAAGTGAATTAGAAAATATGAAAATTTATTGGGAAGAAAGTGTTGGAGAATCACTAATAAAAGCAGAGTACAGTATGTGGTGTGCCAAGTGGAAAAACACAGATAAGAAACCAGTCGAAATTATGGAAATTTTAGACACGTGTGACAAAGTTTTCTTTCCTACCATTAACAGGCTAATACATATTCTGGCCACCCTTCCGGTTTCAACGGCATCTGTGGAGCGGTCATTTTCATGCCTAAAGAGAATAAAATCCTTCCTAAGGAATAGAATGGCGGGCGAGAGGCTTACTGGTCTCGCTCTATTGTCTATTCATTCCGCTTTGGCGCCAGATCCTGATATGGTACTAGACGTAATGGCTGCCAGCGGAAACAGAAAAATACTTATATAATTATAGTATAGTACAGTGAAAATTATAGTACAGTGATTACAGCGATTTTCACACAGTTCACATGGTTGTTTCAATGTTTGTCCCCCCCCCGAACCAAAAGTCTGGATACGTGCCTGTATTCTGTCACTAAAAGACTATAAATAAAGAGCTGCAAACACATATTTTACTTCATCTCTAGTCAACATTGAACCCATGGTTTGGTTAGACATTCTTAGTGCTCAACTTACCCCATACCCTTGCTCAACTTACCTCACCTATGGGGTACATTAAGCGTACTTGACTTTCTGCATTTAAACAGCTGTAGCTCTTAAATTCGACTTGTTACAAAAAAATTACTATGTACACTTTTGCTAAAGGATAAATTACTAATCCATCAAGCCGCATAACAACTCATTGAGACTTATCATTGAGGAGCTATATCCGCTCAAGTGAAAAATTGCTCAACTAGCCCCGCCCTACCCTACCCTGGAATTGGGCCAATCTTTCAACGATTCTTGATAACATTCCCATCGTCATATTTGTGTGAACGTGGATTTAGTGCTGTGGCAACGCTGCTTACTAAAAAGAGAAATCGTTTACATGTTACCGAACGTGGCAACTTGCGGCTGTTCTTGAGTAAATTGGAACCTGATATCAACAAACTTATTAAACAGCATCAGATTCATCCTTCACATTAGTTTTTATATTAGAATCGATTACATTTGTTTTATATTTAATAAAAGACACTGTTTGAATACTATAAAGTTGCGTTTCAATAATCATTCTCATTGGCAGCTGTAGCCCGTAAGAGTGAACTTGAGACCTGCAGGGCTAACATGACAAGCGCGAGAACGCTCTCTTTCTCGATTTGTCGAAATTTGTCTACGATTCTGACGTCATCCGAATGCCTAACATGACCGCTAAGCTCGAGTAATCTCGAGAAAGGCACTTTGACAGTTCTTTATCTCGCGACGAGAGACCAATGTAGCAAATTATTAAAAACAAGTCATTTTTATTTTAGCAACATCGGCTCATTCATTAAATTTACGCATGGAATTAGTATGTACTATAATGATTTTACATCCACCTCTATTAATTTATGTTGTAATTTTTTGTGTAACCGACTTTTTTGATTAAAATTTAATATTTTTCTATGGCATGCCGAAATTAAAATACAAAATGACGGAAATGAAAATGAGTGAGCCATTTTTGTTATGAAAAACCTGTGGGTTCGCGTCACCAATATGTTAACCGCGTCACCGACATACTAACCACGTCACCGACATACTAGCCGCGTCACCGACATATGGACAGCATCCCTTGAATATGCAATCTGCGTCACCAACATGCTAACCGAGTCACTGACATGCTTAATGCGTCACCAACACGCTAACCGAGTCACCGACAAGCTAACAACGTGCTCGACCTGCTAGCAGCGTGCCCGATGTGTTGGTAGCGTCACCGACATGCTAACAGCGAGCCCAACCTGCTAGCAGCGTCACCGAAATACTAGCAGATTAACGAAATGCCAATCGACTTACACCGTGATAACCGCGTCACCGACATTCTGAAAGCACTTGTTGACATGCAATTTGCGTCACCAACATGCACACCGCGTCACCGACATCCTAACCACGTCACCGACATGCAGACTGCGGCAGCAACATGCTACCCAAGTCACCGACATGCTAATGTAACGTGTGCATCAGACTGGCGTCGCGCAGCGGCCTGTGTACGTACATGTATACGCATATATATACTTATATAAAGTTGATACGACAGAGAGGCTTTCCTTTAAACAGCATAAACTAGGTACCATTTTCAAGCTCTGTACCAAAAATCAATTAAATAGGAGCAGTAGTTTAGTCGCAAATGATTTTTTAAGTTTTTGCCCCGTTTGAACACGATGTATCTTTTCTAACAGCTGATTATGTCTATACGCATAGGTCATGCACCTTAAAACGATTTTGAGTATACCTACGATGCGTTGTTGCCGCTCTGACGCAAGTCACAAGTACAACCAAATATTTTCGCTAAAAGATGGCTATGCAAACAAGGAAGCAAAATAAATACACACACGTGCACTTTCACTGCGACAGTGACAATCATAGCAAAACATCCCGCGCGTAAAAGAAATAGAAATAGGTCACTGTTTTGCGTCTTAAATCCTAGCGATCGGTAAGTGGGGCGCCTAAAAAACTTTTTTTTTCAGTTCGCCGGCGCTACTCTTTGGTGACGGAACCTCTTGCGCTGATTTTGTTTTGTCGAACTCGCGCGCTGACAATTGTAATTTTGTTTTTGTGATAGGACACTAAATAAGTTTAAGACAGACAGTACTTCTTTTTTTTATTGTGATAGGACACGTAACTTTGAATTATTATTATTTAGTGTTAGGTAGTGTTTTTTTTTTGTGATTATTTGTTAAACTTTGGTTGTGTGTGTGTAATTAAAGTGTTCCACAATGCCTCGTGTAACTTACACGGCGTCAGAATACACAGACATGATTTTAATTTACGGCTAATGCCGTGGAAACGCAGCTGAAGCTCTGCGAACATACCGAAAGAGGTATGGTGACAGACGCAATTGCCCTAGAAACGCCCGCACCATACAATTAGCAGTACAAAGAATACGGGACAATAAAAGTATAGTGCCACAACAAGAGGGAGTGCCACCGCGGCAAATACCTGCTGCATGGGAAGAACGAATTTTAGACCATTTTTCCCGCAATCCGACAACGAGTCTCCACCGAGCGGCCCGGCAGTTTAGGGTTTGTCATAGAACCATCCACAAGGTTCTAAAACGTAACAAACGCAAACCTTATATGCGCCTACCTACCTACGTGCATGCTTGACCACAGTTTTACTTGCGCATGCCAGCTTGTACACTGAACACTGTGCGTGTAGTTGGTAAAACGGTAGTATGCGCAAACCCCAAAGCTTGGCTTGATGGTTTTTAAACTTGCTTGAAATTCTGGCATGCGCAAGCTATACTTGTACAAACTTGTCTGCGCGTGTGGTTGGTAGTTCAGTGTTCAAGCCGCTCTCAGTTAAGTCGAGTGGAGTAACTGTGCGCGCACGGTCGTAAAAATGGCGGATTTACGTACATACAATCGACAGTTCGCTACTGAATTCATTGAGTTATATAAATCTCTGCCCGCACTGTGGAAGATCAAATCCAAGGATTATTCTGACAGGAATAAAAAGAATGACGCATACGAACAAATGATAATTAAATTGAAAGAGGTATGTATGTAAGAACAGAATATTTTTATAGGTAGATATTAAATTTCATAAAATGCATATACTGTTTACAAACCCTTTTTATTATTTCAAATACCAACACGTGAATACGTAATTTAAATTTATGTTTGGTTTTCGATTAAAGTTGAACAATGTTTAAGTATTCAAATTACATTAAGTTTTAATTGTAATTGGCACCTTATTCAATAGTCATCTACCCATTCATATCCTTTTTAGGTAGAACCTGAGGCTACGAAAGATACAGTCAAGAAAAAAATTAATTCTTTGAGAACTTGCTATCGGAAAGAGATGAAAAAAGTGAATGCTTCCACAAGATCTGGAGCTGCCACAGATGATATTTATGAACCGACGCTGTGGTATTTTCACCTACTCGATTTTTTAACCGACCAAGAGACGCCCAGAGAGACAGTGTCAAATTTTGATGACCTCACACAGGTAATACAACATCCCAATTTGTTTTTAAACAAGGTGTTAAGGATTTAAACCAGGATTGTAATATTGTAGGTTACAAAAAAAACATTTTGGAAGAGTAGTTAGTTACTTTTATTTTATAACAAGTCTACAATGTGTACCTATGAAAAAAAATTAAATCATATTTATATTACACATTGCATTTTGCCACGATACAGTGCCTTCATTATTAAAATAATTCGAAAATTCTTCTCTTGTCGCTTTGGCATCTTGAGAAATGTTTCTATAATGTCCTCCTTGTAATTCTAACAAATGTGACGAATCTGCTCTTAAACCCGATGTTAAAGTACCTTGAATTGTATCTTCAAAGTCCAATGTATTAATTGGCGTATAAGTGGTACTGTATTTTTTTCTTAAAAAATTATGCAACACACAGCAGGTCATGACTACAATGTCTATGTTTCCTGGAGACAAATTAATACTTGTATGAAAGATTCTGAACCTAGATGCTAATATGCCAAAGGCGTTCTCAACAATTCGCCTTGCCCTAGATAATCTATATTTATAAATTTTTCGCTCATTTGTTAATTCCCTTTGGTTGAATGGTTTTAAAAAGTTGGGAGTTAGAGCAAAGGCTTCGTCACCAATAAAAACGTAATTTAGAATTTTGTTAGAATGATTTAAAAGTTCTGGTTCCGGAATATGCAACGAGTTATTTCTCAATTTATCGTAAAATTTCGTCTGCTCAATAACACCTCCGTCAGAATTCCTTCCATTTATACCAAATTCGCATACGATAAATTCATAATTAGCGTTTACTACTGCCATCAAGATCATACTATGGAACCCCTTATAATTATAAAAATAGGAACCACTTCCTGGCGGTGGTATAATTCGTACATGTTTTCCATCAACTGCTCCCAAGCAATTAGGAAAATTCCATTTTTGCTCGAAGTCATGTGCTATTTGTTTCCATTCTTCTTGTGAGCTTGGTATCTGAAACAACATATTTTTTCAGAATGAAACAAATACAGATGCAACCTTTTTTTTTTTTTTGAGGGTGGGAAATCATCAAATAACTTCTCCCGCTCTGGGCGGAGCGGGAGGGTGTGTCAGACTCTTACTGACTAAAACCCACCCGTATTCCTTCCTGTTGCCTGTGTTGCGGGGGCCTCGGTGACCCATAAGTACCTTCCCGCGACCCCGGCAGGCATCGGCCCTAGTGGACCCCTACTTTGTGCTGACGACATCTCTTTGAGGCGCGCGTGGAATACGACGCGCCGTCGACCCGGGCCTGGTCCTTACCGGACGGTGAGCTACCCATTGCTCACCGTCCGCAAGCCCGCGCCTACGGTGGCCGGAAATCCGCCCGGGATTCCCGACGCCCTGGGCGTCTCCTGCGGCGGCTAGGGGCGAGAGGGCGCGAAACGTGCCTTTCCCTCAACCGTCCCGCCTCCTCCTTCGCGAGCATTACTGCTTCGCAGAAGGAGGTGACGGCTGCCCATGCCCTCTCGCTCCGTACCATGGCCTGAACCAGGGCCAGACGCGAGAGGTCTCTGCCGCCGATCGCCTCCACGAGGAACAGATGCAACCTTGGATTCACCTCTTCCTCGTCCGCAATCTCAGGCTTCTACGAACACGTCAGACCATCCATCTTCATACCTTGCACCTACTTCTCCTGTTGTCCAATCTTTACCACCTCTAAGAGTACAAAAAAGGACAAGGGATGACAATAAACTCAATAATATAATAAATGAAGTCGGTAATTGTATCACTAATAAATTCACACAATCACAGCCTGACAGACATGATATTTTTGGACAAAATATTGCATTTAAATTGAGAAACATGACAAATGAGCAGCGTATATATACTGAAAAACTTATTAACGAAGCAATATTTGAAGGAGAACTGGAAAATTTAAATCGTCATTGTTATATTGTCAACCCTGGATCAAGCACTATAAACCTACAGTCAGCAGCAGCTGACACTTCTGCTAGAAATTATGCAGTAAACTCTGGACCAGACGCTATGAACCTACAACCAGCACCTGACACTTCTGCTAGAAATTATGCAGTAAACTCTGGACCAGACGCTATGAACCTACAACCAGCACCTGACACTGCTGCTAGAAATTATGCAGTAAACTCTGGACCAGACACTATGAACCTACGGCCATCTACAGCATCTCAGTACTTTTTGAGTTATATGCCATAAATACTTGTGTGGTTATTAACATTTACATTTTTTTAATAAACTTTTTAAAACTCACCTTCATGCATTCATTTCGCAACACCATGAAAATAGCTCTGCATGTATCTGGAATTATTTTAGATAATGCTTGTTCCGAAATTGCCGCAGAAAACCTCAAATCTTGATACGATCTCCCAGTCCCAGCCAGAAACCTTAAAGTAGCGGTTAATCTCTCGTGAGGGGATATACTCTCACGCATAACCGTGTTTTGTCGTTGAATGAGAGGCGTAACCAAACGCAACAATTCCCTATAGGCATTTTCCTCCATCCGTAAATAATTCCGCCAATCGCTTGGCTCATCTCTTAAATCCTTGAGTAGATGTATATGTGAATGATTTTTTCTATTCAACAGCCATTTTTTTGTCCACTTTGATCGTTTACACTTTGACTTTTGTATTTTCTTTTTTTTCACTAGCAAACACTTGAAAAATAATAGCAGAAGAAATAGCTCTTCATTGGGAAACATTGTTTCCACGCCGACGATGTCGACAAGAATGCGGCTTGCGCGTACTTAACTGTGCCGTGTGGTAGACACGTCCGTGTTCAGTCTTTTCATGCGACATGCATGCGCAAATAAAACTGTGGTCAAGCATGCACGTGTGGTAGACGCAATAAATATCGGAAGGTGCAAGCTTTGTTATCGAGAGACTTGCCGGTCAGGAACAGTTACTGCCAATGGTTTCTAAATAAAACAACCGAAGACGGTGATTTTTTATCCAATTTAATATGGACCGATGAAAGTACTTTTACTCGGAACGGCATCTGGAATCGGCGAAACCTCCGATACTGGAGTTCGGAAAATCCACACGTGTTTCGAGAATCTGAACACCAGTACAGATTTTCTCTCAATGTGTGGGCTGGTATCCATAATAATAATATTATCGGACCAGTTTTTATTGACGGCACCCTTATAGCGGCGAAATTTTTAGAACTGTTAAGTGGTCCTGTGGCCGAGTACACTGACCAACTGCCTTTAGCAGTTCATCGCAAGTTGTGGTACCAGCTGGACGGAGCGCCTCCACATTCTGTGATGGCTTCCAGGGAGCGGCTCACAGAAATGTTTGGGCAGCAATGGATCGGTCGATTCGGACCTGTTCGGTGGCCACCACGATCTCCAGACCTCACTCCCATGGATTTCTTTTTGTGGGGGTACATTAAGGGTGAAGTGTATGCCTCAGAGGTAAATACAATTGATGAACTAAAAAATAGGATTATTTTAGCATTTCATAAATTAAAGTGCTTAGCGATGGACAGTGATTTAATTAGAAAAATAAATAACAATATTCTCCGTCGGTATAATTTGTGCATTAATGTTAATGGAGGACACATCGAGAATTTAAAAAATTAAGTGTTTTTGTTGTTGTGCGCGTATTTCAAAAACTAACATAAAAGCTAGCACTCGCGGAGGCGTAGGGCACCGCGCGCCGGCCGACCGCTTTGACACGAGAGAACACACGCCGCGCCGCGCTCGCGGGCGTGCGACGTTGCCAATTTGTTACCTAGGTATCTAAGGTCAGTTAAATTTATTTATAAAGGGTTGCGTTTTACTCCGATTTGTAAGCTATTTAGTTTGTTTGAAAAAAAAAATCCTCATTTTTGGTGCTTCTTATTTTTGTACCGTATTGAATTAATACTAAACACGTATAGTATACGTAGTGTAATTTAATGCCCCTCTCTCATATCAACTCTGTATATGTTATTCCAAAGTTTTAAGTTTTCATTTCTGTCACCAGTCCCCATAAATGCCATATTTTTTTGTATTATAATTTTGTCTACTCTTCTCGTCGTCAAAATCGAGGACGACTAAATGACAGCAGAATCGAAGATTATCTCGTGTTGAATTATCAAAATTCGAGATAACTTAGGTGCCATGTTAGGGTTTGTCGAGAAAATATCGAGTTTGACAGAACGAGTCGAGTATTTTGTATGGCAGCGCTGTCAGAAAACGAGAAAATTGACAGAAATAGACAAAAATTACTCACGCGAGAGAAGTAATGTTCAGCGAGCCATTAGGTCCAATAAAAAGGGTATTTAGCGTTGAAGAAGAGGCTGAAATAGCGTGATATTTAAGACATGTGGAAGAACGGCTATTCGGTTTACCTACCCTTGATCTCAGACGGATGGCATATGAGTTGGCTGTTTGAAATAATAAAAAACATAACTTTAACAATGAAAAAAAATGACAGGTAACGCCTGGCTCAGAAGTTTCTTAGATCGCCAGTCAAATTTATCTATTTGTAAGCCAGAAGCAATGTTCGCAGCTCGTGCAATGGGATTCAATAGAGTTGCTGTTTGAAAGTTTTACCACTTACTCGCTACGACCAACATAAATTAACACCGGACAAGATGATTTAACTGCGATGAAACTGGTATATCTGTTGTTTCGAAAACTAAAAGCAAAATAATAGCTGTGAAGGGAAGAAAACAAGTCATTGTTATCAACAGAACAAAGTCAGACTGTCACAGTGGAAATTTGCTTTAATGCAGCTGGAAACTATATACCACTAAAATAAAAGAAATACCACTTATGATATTTCCACAACAGCGCATGAAAGCTGAACTATTAGATCATGCTCCACCGGGGACAACAGCTGTCTGCAATCCATGAGGATGAATAACCACGGAAATGTTTACGATCTGGTTCATGCAATTTATTCAATTTTCAGGAGCTTCTCTTGACTGTAGAATGATGCTACTTCTTGACGGTCATGTAAGTCATACTCAAAATTTAGAAGTTATAGACATAGCTCGTCAAAACGGAGAGAATTATACTTTTTTTTCCCCCACACTGCGCCCACAGGCTGCAACCTGCAGATGTTACATTTATGAGGCCTTTGAGAAGTTATTACGATCACGCTGCTATCAACTGGTTAGGATCGCACCCAAGCCGAGTGCTGACCATGTTTCAAATAAGCGAAATATTTGGACAAGCATATCTTCAGGGAGCCACTATGAACACGGCATTTAATGGTTTCAGGAAGTGTGGTATATGGCCATACAATCAGGACAATTTTACTGATGTAGATTTTTTGCCTGCTGAAACAACCAACCGTCCCGTTAATGAAGACACTCCGGCTACATCTGATGCCATCAATTTACCATTTTCGGACCTTTTCACCGAGCGATATGCTGTTATTGAGGACAGTCCATCACAACTAATGGTACTTCTGCAGAACCAGCACAGACTAATGAAAGGAATGCTCAACCTGACAGCAATTCTCGACTTATTCGTTTGCAAACACGTTCTGAGATCAGTCTAATATCTTCACAAGATTACCGAACGCTTACCAAGCCTGCAACTCCTAGTTATTCTATTTCACCTCAAGCCCAGCCAATAACCCCACTTGCTGTTGAACCTGAAACTGAACCAGAGCCTGGACCGTCATCTTTACATGCAGCACAAACTATATCTCCTGTTCGAGCAGTTTGCCGTGATCTCACGTCTAGTTTTAATAATGCCTCTCCTAGTGATATCATAGCCATACCAGCAGTTCAGTCTAATGAAAAAAGAAAACAATACCGAAGGGGTAAAACCGCCATCATCACTTCCACTCCGTATAAAAAAGAAGTAAAAAAGAAGAAAAAAGAAGAAAGAAAAAGACCTGCGAAACTAGCTGTTGATAATACCACACAACTAAGAAGACCAAAGGTAAAGGCAAAGGAAACAAGAGGGTAACAGGAAAATAATCACAAGAAGATACAATTTGTTTATATTGCAATTCTGAAATCGTCGGAAAACTGGGTAGGGTGTCAGCAGTGTGGACGATGGGCCCACACAGCTTGTACTGGAGTCGACGACGAAGATATGGAGGATGAAGAAAATAAGTCCCCATTTTACCCTCTGTCCCTATCTTGCCCCTTTTTTAATATCCCGTCTTACCTCATATGTGGGGTAAGATGGTGTATTTTCCATTTTTGATAATTATAATTTTCTAATTTTTGTATGATTAGTTACCAAGTCCAAAGCTGTGCCAAATAAAACGATAATAAGTAATTAATGTTTGATTAATAAAGAACAATGATATTATTTTAAATACCATGTTTTTTTTTACTACTTTACCTTAGCGTCCCCGTCTTACCCGCATTTCCCCTAATATCATTGCCTACAACAACTTTAGGTGCGGTCTGTCAGGTCAAGTCAAAATAAAAAAAGTTGATAAAGTAACGAAAAATTAAACACCTTTATGTGCAGGGGGTCTACTGCCTTAGCACGAAGTCCGTAGTTTCGACCGAAGTTACGCATTTCCTACTCCGTATCACTTACGGATATATGATTAGTTCGAGATCCCAACTAAGAATGAATGACAATACGATTTGACTGTTGTCCCTACACCCGATATGCATTTTCCTATCCGAAAAATTGAATTTGGTACATCTTTTGACCAATCAACTACATTCGGATGGGCTCATATTGTTGACGAACTTAGAGAGTAGAACTATAATAACGCATAACTACGTTCCGACGCAGGGGATCGTATGTATATGCGCTATGATCGTTACGCGGGACTTACATCTACGCTCGATTAAGTTAGTGATGACTACTTCCAAACCATATTTTCTATCTATTTTTATTTTGAAACCATGTTTATTCTAAATGTAATTATTATGTGCGTGTAACGTGAAGAAAAAAAAGAAATTTGAAATTATTTTATTGTAACTGTTTATCATTTGAAACTTTCTTCATGCCGAAAGAAAACCTTCTTTAATAATAAATAACTCATATTTTTATTGTAAAATGCAATAAAATAATGTAATCATACGTAATAATAAAAATAATGGGTTGGATCTAGTATCGTTTGGCAGGAGTTAGGGGTAAAAGGGGCTAAAGTTGGTAGGGGTTGGGTCCCCGATTATAACGCTACCACTCTTATTAAAAGGTAATGCATATTTTTCTAGAAATTAATAAAAAATGTTTCTAACCTCAAATCAGACAAGAAGCGAAAACGAAACGTTAAAATGGGCGATTGACAACCAAATCTGTCCCAGTATCTGTAGTCAGTATCCAGTATCAGTATTTGTAGTCAGTCCGTGGTATAAAATGTCGGGCGAAATCGATAACACGGAACGTAAACAAAAAACATGTATGGCATTTGCGTCATGAGTGTCTGTCATTCGTTTTCGATCATTCCGTTTCTCCACGAGTTGTGTGAATTTTTTTGTACTCCCACTGATCGTATGTGTGTACAAAAGGCAATGTTACTACTGTTACTAGGAAAACTTAGGATGCAAGAGCGAGCGAAGCGAGCTCGGGACTTGGGCCACCCCGACTCGGACAGGTTAGGTTCGAAGGGGATGGTGGGGTCTAGTGAGCGAGCGGAGCGAGCGAACTCAGACCCCGCCTTTTAAACGACTTGTAAGTTTTTCGAGGTTAGGTTACAATAATTTGTTTTTCTCAAGAACGGTGCGTTACCTTTTCGTGGGAGTGGTGCCAGGGGGGCAGGGGCGTAACCCCCCCCCCCCCAATCTTCCCCGCGAAGCGGGGCTCATACTACGGCTTTTTAAGCGACTAAGAATTTTGAGGTTAGGTTACAATAATTGGTTTTTCTCAAGAACGGTGCGTTACGTTTTAATGGGAGTGGTGCCAGGGGGCAGGGGGCACCACCCCCCAATCTCACCCCTCCCACTCCCACCCCCCTTCTCCTGCCAAACGATACTAGATTTTTACCAAAATAATTATATAATTACATGTTTAGTTTAAAATATATTTTTGAAATATTAACTCGCATTGTCGCGCGCGTTCCATTTTCAGCGGCAGAGCGCATTCGGTGCGTGGTGTGGCCGAGATAGACTAGATACGACGTTAAGCACCATGACAAATGAAACCCGGGTAGATAGGAGAGGAAACAATCCTAATCCAAAGAAATTTATTCAACGTCGTTCGTGTATAGGTCCCGTCACGTAAAAAGAACGCTGGCCTTGAACCTGCGCACTGAGCTATTTATCAATTAAATTGATGGTATGAAGGGGGCGCGCGGGGGAATGCTCCGCCCGTATTTCTGTGCGCGCACGCTATTGGTTCGTCAGTTGAGACAAGCTTCCCGCGCTGAGATCACGCTTCGTTCGCTTCCAAAATACAGTCGCGCACAGAACTTTCTTTGCACGACGCGACCATGGTTTTAAAAAGGAAGGAAAGAAAAATGATTTATATTGTTTAATGAAGAAAGAAGCTTAAAAAGAAGCAGTTGATAATTTAAAACAATGCATCAAACGGACTGCAGAAGCTACGAAAGTTTCTGACTACTGTGAGACGAATCGTAAAAGATGCGAAAAGTTCAAAATTACTCGCTGTTTTTCGAACTCCCGGCAAAAACAAAAGGATAAAAAATAAACCTATAACGGGCATTGATAACTTCGACTACGGTGTTGTAAAGAGGACTATTCACAATTTTCATGTCACCGAGAAAGAATTGCCGACCTTGGGAAAATTACGAAGAAAATTTCTGAACGACATCAATTTCCAAGGATCTGAAGCAAGTTTGAGGAGAATTATAAAAGATTTAGGTTTTATGTGGAAAAAAACTAAAAATAATAGAACACTTTAATAGAACCATCACAAATCAGATTACAGAAAATTGAATAGATAAAAAAAATCGAAAATACAGAGAAGGAAGACTAATAATCTACACTGACGAATCATAGCTCCCATGCGCCACTCTTGGTCTGACAGTTCTACCAAAGGCCTCAAAAACCTATATCTAAAGGCAGCCGCTTGGTTATAGTGCACGCTGGTGGTAAAACTGGTTTTGTATTTGGCACAAAATTAACTGGATTAGCTTTACTTACGTTCAAAGCTGGCTCAAAATCAGGAGTATCACGATAATATGAATTTTGAAAATTACTCTAAATGGCTACAAAATCAATTAATACCAAATTTACCTCCAATCGCCGTAGTCGTAATAGAAAATGCGTCTTACCACAACAAGCAACTTGATGCTGCTCCAACATCAAACAGTCGAAAAAAAACGTTACTTGGAATATCACCCGCGTGACTGAACTAGTGAACGAAAAGGTAAATATGATGGGAGAAATTGTGCAGTAAAGTATTGAGGAAGAATAGCGAAAAAATGACCATGTGATCGACCTGATGACGGAAACATTCATTATTCGCGTTGATGATGATGATTCTAATGACGGAAGCTCAAGCGAGGATGAAAGTGATGATGAAGTGGCATCCAGAACCAACGCAGCATCGACATCTAATTTCCATGTGACCCAAGACGATTTAATGGACGCCGTGTCACCCTTAGCTTAAGTTTTATTGTTAAGTACAACCTACTTTATATTTTAAGATCAAAATAAAAAATAATGCTAAAGAGAACATTATCTATTTTTAATTCCAGCCTCTTTCAAAGTATTATGTAGCTAGTAAAGTACCTCTTATGGCAATAAAATAATTATTCGTATATTACAAAACAATAGCCTAGAAATTTAGAACGCGACTGTACCCGTGCGCAGAAGAACATTCCCTCCACCGTCGCTCAGCGTTCTTTTTACGTGACGGGACCTATATGACCAGATTTATTTACATAAACGAAGCAAATGGAGTATGTAAGGAACGTAGCAGGTGGCGTTCTATACTTTCTGCCTACCCCCATAGGAAGGAGGGGGGTTATTTATGTGTAAATCACAGCAGTATTAACAATTTGTCACATTAATTTCTCGAGAAACATATTTCTGATAAAAAATCTGCAAACGCAAATAGAACTTACGATTTCTTTAAACAGTTTAGTTGCCATAATCTTTTCTCAATTTTTTCCTCACAGTGCGAAGTTTTCAAAGACCGATTAAACATTTTTCTCAAACATGGAAATATAAATAAAATCAAATCCATTGCTGGAGCGTTTTTTGAATTTGGAACATTACAACGCTCCAGCAATGTTGTATGAAACGGCGTGCTGGGGTTTTAAATACTCTTTGATTGGATCTCTTTTATCATTCTTGGCATACCAAAGTAAGTCTCTTTGCTTAGTACGAGGGCGACACTGAAAGTTTTTAGAACTGGCCACTTGTAAACGATATAATAAAAAAACACTTCAAATTTTGAAAATGGAACTCTGCCAATATTATTGTGTACGTATTTTATTCATTTGTCATTTGTTTACGATTTGGCGGCAAATTGAAAATTGTGTGTGTCACGCACGTCAGCATGAATTAAACGCGAGAAAATTTTCGTACAATGATTTTTTATGACTTTCGATGTCATTTAAGTCAACAAGAAAGTTATGATAGACTTCCATTGGCCTTTCACGATGAAGCCCCATCTCGTTCCACTGTTTAAAACTAGTTTAATGCGTGAGGGACGGCCTTCTACGGCGACGACTGAAGATAACATCAAACCATCGAGGAAAACGTTTTATGGACACCGAGGAAGCAGTGGCTGCGTTTCAAAATGCCGTCGAAGAAACCCCTAAGGACGAGTGCGTGTAGAAATTAAATAGGCAACAGGAATTTAATTTTTTAATATGCTGGTAACACTGTTTCCTTAACGTTTTCTTTCTCTGTGGTGTGTGCCCGCCGGTCAATGGCGTACTAAGTAAATTAGCGAATAAAGTCTGTATAAGAAAAAAACCAACCTCTTTTCTTCGGGTTAGTGCTGCACGAAAACTCCTGCAAAAGGTTGTGGGCCCAGCTGTTAACCCAGAAGAGATTGAGGCAAGTACCTGGTCAAAGGTAAATCACGGTAAAGTGAAAATACTTGTGGTCAAGCAAGGAACATAAAGAACAAAAGATGGACGCCGATATTTTCGGATCAAATCCTCAATCTAACACAAGGCTGGAAGGAATTAACAACTGGCCGACGTGGAAATTCCAGATCAAGGTAATATTGAAGGCATTCAACGTTTTCGGAGTAATAGATGGATCGTACAAAATATGTCCGGAAGAGGACGACAAAGCCAAACAAAAATGGCTACAAGCTGACGCTAAGGCACAAGGCGTGATTGTAACT
Organism: Atethmia centrago; assembly: GCA_905333075.3. Lineage (NCBI taxonomy): Eukaryota > Metazoa > Arthropoda > Insecta > Lepidoptera > Noctuidae > Atethmia > Atethmia centrago. Next base: position 20,857,506 of record HG995368.1, read on the forward strand.
CGCATGTCACCATCAGTGATGATACTCATACAAAATTGCGAAACGGCATAAGAAATGTGGACAAAATTAGCTACAGTATATGAACAAAACTCCGATGTGTCATTGCACTTACTGCAGCAAAAATTCTTCGAAATAAAGTTGTGTGACAACGAAAACATTACAACGTTTATAGCGAAAATAGAGGATTTAGTGGCTCGTATCAAACAGGCACAAGGAACAATGTCAGAAAGTATGGTGATAACGAAAATAATCTCATCGCTTGGAAAACATTACCGCCATTTTATTTCTGCTTGGGATTCAGTACCGGCAAGTCAAAAAACGCTTGCAGAATTGACAGCTGGGCTCATAATTGAGGAACAGAGAAATAAACAAAGTGAAGAAGTACAAACTTCAGCATTCAAAGCGCAAAGTGCATCCAGAAAGTGTTTTAAGTGTGGAAAACTAGGACATATTAAAGCTGACTGTAAATCCAAATATAACAGTGTGAAAGTGTTTTGCACAAAGTGTAAAAAACATGGACATAAAATTGAAAATTGTTGGTTCAATAAAGGAAAAACAATAACTCAAGAAAATAAAAATGAAAATAAACAAAATGCTTTTGTTACAACTGGATCAATAAGTGCGTTAACAGCTGATTGCAAAGATTATAATAATTGGTACTTGGACAATGGTGCTTCCGAGCACATGTGTAAATCAAAAGACAGTTTTTCTAAATATTGCAACTTTCAAGTTCCTAAAGATGTCATGATTGGGGATGGTTCAGTGATTAAAGCATTAGGACAAGGAGAGATTAAATTGAGTGCATATGATGGGAACAACTGGATACCAACTACAATATACAGTGTTTTGTATGTACCTAATATAAAGGTAAATTTATTCTCTATGAGCGCAGCATTAGATAAAGGCTACAAGTTGATAACTACAGCAAATGAGAGCAAATTTACCAAGCATGATAATGTATGTGCTATAGCAAAAAGAGAAGGAAAAATGTACATTATGAAATTCAGATATGAAAAGGAAATAGCTATGGTTGGCAAGTGTAGCATGGACTTGTCAGAATGGCATGCAAAGCTAGGTCACCAGGACATCAATCAAGTAAGAAAAATGCTAGATAAATGTAAAATTACATATAACAAAGGAAGTGAAGAAACTTGTATATCCTGTGTAAAAGGAAAACAACATAGGTTACCATTTCTGACTAGTGAAAACAGAAGTCAGGCACCTGGAGAAATAATACACATAGATATAGGAGGACCTATTGAACAAATATCATTAGGTGGAGCAAAATTTTTCCTATTATTGAAAGATGATTACACTAAATACAGAAGAGTTTATTTCTTGAGAAAGAAAAGTGAAAGTATTAAATACCTGAAAGATTTTATAACAGAAACATTAAATAATCCTGGTCATAAAATTAAATATATAATGTCAGATAATGCAAAAGAATTCTGTAGTAAAGAGATGACAAATATCTTCAAATCCTATGGAATACAGCATCAAAGAAGTGTAGCATACACTCCTGAACAAAATGGGTGCGTTAAGAGGGAAATGCGTACAGTTGTAGAGTCTGCTAGAACTATGTTATTAGAAAGTAACCTCAACAAGAACCTGTGGGCAGAAGCTGTAAATACTGCTGTCTTTGTGATAAACCACACGGGAACGAGTAGAATAAAAGACAAGACGCCATATGAATTATGGTGGAACAAACCCATGTACAACATTTCAAATTTACAAGTATTTGGATCTAAAGTAGGAGTGCATATTCCAACACAAACGAGATTGAAATTCGACAGTAAAGCAGACATAGGCTATTTTGTTGAATATGGGGAAAGTGTGAATATTAAAGGATACAGAATTTACTTACCTGAGAAGAACAATGTGGAAACCAAAAGGGATGTGACTTTTATAAAAGAAAACAAGAGAGAAGAAAATAGTGAAAAATTTGTGAATAAACACATAGATAAAACAGAAGTAATATCACTTGAATCTAACCAAACTAACCAGAAAAGTACAGAAGAAGAAATGAAAAATTATTGCGATCAGGAGGAAAACTATGAAAATGTATCTGATCAACAATCAACAAATTCATTTAATGAAGAATATGAGGATTCTGTCGAAGTGACAGAAGAAATACCAGAATTGACATATGAAAAAACACAACAAGAAATAAGTGAAGGACAGGAACAAATATGTGAAGAAAGACATAAAAGAATAAAAAGAACACCTGCATGGATGGAAGACTACAAAATAAATCAACAATCCGAGGATAGTGAAAATAGTTTTTTGAGTACCTCATGTGAAGAACCTATTACTTATGCAGAAGCTATAAAAGGACCGGACAGAACTAAATGGGAAGAAGCTATTAAGATAGAAATAAAAACCTTAGAAGAAAATAATACTTGGGAAGAAATACAAGATGTTCCAGATGGTAAAGAGATAGTAAGTAGCAAATGGATATTCAAGATAAAGGAAACTGAAGGAAATCCAATCTACAAGGCGCGACTGGTAGCTCGTGGCTTCGAGCAAAAGAACTGTGACAACAATACCTATGCACCTGTGGCGAAGATGACAACGTTTCGAACCCTGATGGTAGTAGCTACTCAGAAAAGACATCCAATATATCAAATGGACGTAACTGGAGCTTTTCTTTATGGTGATATTAAAGAGACTGTTTTTATGAGATTACCTAATAACAAAATATGTAGGTTAAAAAAGTCAATTTATGGCCTTAAGAAATCACCTAAATATTGGAACACTAAATTTAATGACTTTATTGTAAAAGAAAATTTTGAGAGATCTAAAAATGATCCTTGTCTATATATTAAAAGGTAATGACTACATGTATGTACTATTGTTTGTGGACGATTTGCTTTATTTTGGAAATAACCAAAGTCAATTAAATTCATTTAAAAACTCTTTATGTCAGAACTTTAAAATGAAAGATTTGGGTTTAGCAAGTAACTATTTGGGGCTAAACATTAAACAAGATTTTAAGAATGGTGTAACTGTAATAAACCAAAAGAAATATTTGCAAAAATTATTAGATAGTTATCAAATGTCAGAATGTAAAAGTGTATCAACACCCATTGAACAGAACTTTAATTTTGATTTGTTAAAGAGGGATAAACCAGAATCTGTAGATTTAGAAAAATATTGTAGAAGTTTGATAGGGAGTTTGCTCTATGCATGTAATACTCGACCTGATTTGTCTGTAGCAGTGAGTTTCTTGAGTAGATATTTACAATGTGCCAGTAAGGCCTTATATCAATGTCTAAAGCGAATATTAAGATATGTTAAAGGAACTATTGATTTATCTTTAACATATACCTTGCGTAATAAGATTATAAATTTAAAGGGTTATAGTGATGCAGATTGGGCAGGAGATGCCAGGGACAGAAAGTCTACCTCAGGTCAAATATTTTATTTTTGTGATTGTCCTATTTCATGGGGAACAAAGAAACAGTCTTGTGTGTCACTATCATCCTGTGAAGCTGAATATGTTGCATTAACTTTAACTGTTTCAGAAGCATTGTGGTTGAAAAAACTATTGTTAGATTTTGATTATGAAATAACTTGTAACATCTTTGAGGACAATCAGAGTGTCATTAAAATTGTTGAAAATAATGACAATAACAAGAGATTGAAACATATGGATATTAAATATCATTGGTTAATGGACAATATTAATAAAGGTTTGGTCAACATATATTATATAAAAACAAATTGTAACATTGCAGACATGTTTACAAAACCTCTAGGAAAACATCTGTTCAGTAAACTAAGAGATTTAATTTTGTATTGAGTTAAAGAATAAGGTCAGTAAATTTTAGGACTAATGTAGCAGATGTAGTAATTTTATATAGAATGTGAATTAGTATTATGATGTGTTATCAGTAAAATGTCAGTGTCATGTTAAAGGGAAGTCCATTTCTATTTTGTTGAGGGGTAGCCTAACATGTTGGAAAAATTGTTATTGATAAACAAAATTACTGTTGAGGGGGTGTGTAGAAATTAAATATGCAACAGGAATTTTATTTTTTAATATGCTGGTAACACTGTTTCCTTAACGTTTTCTTTCTCTGTGGTGTGTGCCCGCCGGTCAATGGCGTACTAAGTAAATTAGCGAATAAAGTCTGTATAAGAAAAAAACCAACCTCTTTTCTTCGGGTTAGTGCTGCACGAAAACTCCTGCAAAAGTGCGTAAAGTGCTTTTCTCAGTGGTTCCATCGGATGCAGCGATGTATTGATGTAAATGGACACTATTTTGAAAAGATATAATAAAACTAATAACTTGCTAGTTTGTTCAGTTTTTGATTTTCTAAGAACTTTCAGTGACAAACTCGTACAAATTGCGTTCACGTGGCTGTATAGATAAATGCGTTTGCCTTTCGACACAAGTGATAGGGGAGCGGGCCCCATTATGGGATGGGTTCCCAATATGAGATAACAGGTTACTCCGGTTTACAAGCACCGCCATCTCTATTGCGGGCAGTGAACTCCTTCCATTTGTTGTCCAGCGGCCATATTGAAACGCTCACGCGTCAGTCGCCATTCAGTTAGACGGGAGGTTGGTTCGCGCAAATACTCCGATTACGAGTTTTTTTAATAATGAAGTTAGAAGTTTACTTTTCTTAAGGTAAGTTTGCTTTTTTGTTATTGTATGTGGTCCTGCAGTGTCTAAAAACGTTTGTGTTGAGGTTCATGTGTTGATTCTTGCTAAAATTCAATTAGATTTTATTTAAAGACCACGTGTTAGCAAAATACGTAGTTGTGCCTAATATGAGATATCTAATATTGGGGTACATGTATCCTAATATGGGATAAAATACTAGGTACATGACATGTATTTAATAAAATATCATGGATTATAGTTCATTATCATTAGAGAGAGGGAGGGAGTGGGCTATAATCCACCACGCGTCCAATACCCAGTGCGGATTGGTAGATGTCACATGTCTTCGATTTTTTTTTCTTTTTTTTTTCCCCCTCTCATAAGACGAGGCCGTGTCCCTGCAGTGGGAACATTATAGGCTGATGATGATGATGATGATGATCATTAGAGATACATAGAGGTATATACTATACTTGCTAACCGATCAAGTTCTACCCAAAATAAATTAAGATCCAAATATGCTAATATTTAAAAAATTGTTTTTGATGAGTACCAATGAGAAAAAAAAAGCGAAAGAAATGGGATTCTGATAAGATGCTGAAGGCGTACAATGCAGTAAAAAATAAAGAAATGGGCTACTTAAAGGCCTCTCAATTGTTTAAGGTCCCAAAGTCAACTTTGGAGCGTTATTGTAAAAGTGTCAATCCTATAACAGAGCTAACCTCTCTGAAAATGGGCCGAAAGCCAACTTTTTCAGAGGAAATGGAACGTGAGCTTGCAGAGTACTGCATTATAATGGTGTCAAGGTTCTACGGACTGAGAGCCTCTGACATCCGCTCTTTGGCGTTCCAACTGGCTATAAAGAATGGACTGCCACACCAGTTTAATAGAAGCAAGAATACTGCAGGCCGTAAGTGGATGAGAAACTTTCTAAAAAGAAATCCTCGATTGTCTTTTAGGACACCTCAAGCTACATCTGCTAATAGAGCCAAGGGGTTTTCAAAAGAAAAGGTAGACGAATTTAATGATATTATGGAGAAAGAGTTGCCGAAAATTAATTTCGATCCAACAAAAATCTACAACGTTGATGAGATTCGTGACTGTAGTTCAACATAAAATGGAAAAGGTCTTATGCCTGAAAGGACAGAAACAGGTTGGTGGAATTTCGTCGGCGGAGCGGGGAGCTCTCATAACTCTAGTCACGTGTATGAGCGCGTCGGGGGTCTTCGTTCCACCCTTATTCATTTTCCCCAGAGTTAACATGAAGGAAGAGTTAAAAAATGGTGCTCCACCTGGCTCTCAGTTTGCGTGTCACAAATCTGGCTGGATACAAGTCCATATCTTTACACAATGGATTGTTCACTTCATCAACACTGTCCACCCATCTAAAGAGTGTCCAGTTATACTGATCCTAGATGGCCACTACTCTCATACAAAAAATATTGATGTCATTGACAAATGTCGGGAAAATGGTGTCATTCTGATATGCCTTCCCCACATTCATCTCACCGAATGCAGCCCTTGGATGTATCATTTATGAACCCATTCAAGACGTACTATGCCAAAGAAATCGACTCATGGCTAAAAAATCACCCTGGCCGCGTCGTGACTGCATTCAAAGTTGCAGAATTAGTTGGAAAGGCATACATGAGGGCTGCTACACTGGAAGTCGCCGTCAATGGATTCCGTAAAAGCGGAATTTTCCCATTCGACCGCAATAATTTTAGAGACCACGACTTCGCTGTACAGGACGGCAACGATGATGACACTAATATGGATGTGGAAACAGCTCCAGTCCTATCTCCAGTTGCATCGCATACGGGCTCACCGACAATCCTGGCAACTACTAGTGCCGTATCAGTGCACTCACCATTATCATTTGATTTCGCTGTACAGGACGGCGACAATGATGACACGAATATGGATGTGGAATCAGCTCCAGTCCTACCTCCAGTTGGATCGTATATGGCTGTACAATACGATGACGCTGAAGACACGGGTATGAATTATGAATCATCTCTAGCTCCTGTCCCATCTCCAATCGCATCGACTACTGAATCAGCAATACCCCTAGCGACTACTAGTGCCGTACCTGCGCACTCGTCATTAGCATTTGCTTTAAACATGCCTTCGTCAAATTCCGGTGCTGATACGCCTTCGCTACCAGTTTCGACTCCTTCAGGTGTCTCGACTCTAGCATTGCTCGCCATGACTGCAGTCCAAAGTATAATCTCATCAGGTCCAGGTGCTGAACCGGCTCCGCTTCTAGTCCTAACCCATAATGAATCAGCTACGGTGCCGTCGACATTAAATGACGAATTACCGGCTCCGCTTCCAGTCCTAACCCATGAATCAGCTACGGTGCCGTCGACATCAAATGACGAATTACCGGCTCCGCTTCCAGTCCTAACCCATAATGAATCAGCTACAGTGCCGTCGACATCAAATGACGAATTAGTTCATTCTCAAGTCTCGCGCTGTTTAAGGTCTCAAGCCAGACGAAAATTTTCCATAAAACCGGCTGAAATCAGTCCTTTTTCCACAATCCAGCGAAAAAACAAGAAACCTGATCAAGTATCACAGCTCCGAGGAGGAAAGCCTTAATTAGTCACCAGTTCACCATACAAAAATGAATTACAGGAACAGCTGAATAAGAAGCAAGAAAAACCAGGAACATCTAAAAGTAATACGAAAAAGGCGATGCTTGCTAAAAAGAAATCTAAGACTGTTCAAAAAACCAAAACCATAAAGAAAAACAAGAAGATTACAAAAAGAAATTAAAAAAGAAGATATCAGTAAAGAAGAAGATTTTACAAAGTAGCTCATCTAGTGAGAGTGCCGATGAAGAGCCATCACTGATGAGCTCAGATGAAAGCGAATGTAATGAAGACGTTGAATGCATATATTGCCTAACTGAATATTCAAATGACATTGCTGGAGAAAAGTGGATACAGTGCACAAAATGTTTTCGGTTGTGTCACGAGTTGTGTGCTGGTGTAGAACCGCATATCAATAACTTCAATTGTGATCTTTGCCGAGATTAGGTAGAAGATTTTATGATTAGGTACAATACTACAAGACTGATTGTGTTCGTAATTAATATACCTTCCTATATATAAAATTATATTTTTTTTTTACTTACAGCCTAATTACAACCCACAAAAATAGATAAATAGATAGACACTTTATTATCTAAACTATAATAATAAAAAATACAACCCCAATATGGGATATCCCACTGACGCTAGGTGTTTCCTAATATGGGGTATCCCATTTTGGGAGTATATGGTATCCCATATTAGGAAACTGTTTATTATTTGTTAATATATATGATATTTTTTGGGGCCACCCCTATTCTTAATTTACATTAAAGATCTGCCTAACGTCACACAACATCCTATGATTATTTTTGCTGATGACAGCACGGCTATTTTTACTGGTGAAAATATAGATACTTTTGAAGCTGACGTAAATAATACCCTTAAAGTAATAATTAACTGGCTGACAAATAACGACGTGGTCATCAATTTAGAAAAAAACTAAATTAGTCACATTCCCGCGAAAGAGTATAAACAAACTCAACATTCAACATGACGGTACAGTAATTGAACAAGTCAGCTGCGTAAAATTTTTAGGACTATGGATAGATAATGATATGACATGGCAAACACACATTGACGCAGTATGCAGTAAACTGAACCAGTACTCATATGCTCTATACAAATCGTCTAAAGTTGTCGATCAATCAGCTCTATTAAGTGCCTATCATGCCTACGTATCATCAACCCTCAAATACGCCATTATATTCTGGGGCAACGCCGCAAATAAAGAATCAGTGTTTAAAGCGCAAAAAAGATGCGTTCGCGCAATTGCTGGTATCTTTGTTCCTGAATCTTGCGATCCATACTTTAAAGAGTTTAAAATTTTGACCTTTCCATCAGCTTATATCTATGAAGTTACAGTATTTGTTAAAATAAATAAAAATCTATGTGGTGAACTAAAATCAAAAAGGTATACACTTAAAATATCTAGTATACCACATAGAACTGCTCTTCTGGACAAAAGTTTTTTTGGAATGGCATCTAAAATTTACAATAAAATACCTGTAGACATTTTAAACACCAAGGAACTCCCACTATTCAAATATAAATTGCGACATTTTTTTATTGAAAAAGCCTACTACACGATCCAAGATTTTCTTAATAATTAGTACTTGCTACAATCTGTCACTAATTCTTTTTTTAAGGTTTGCTTTAAAAATTATAACTAATTTTTTTTATAATGTATGTTGACATAATTTATTATTGTATGCCTACTAGGCAGGACATAATGGATCTGTAATTTACCTAACATCTGTATGTATAACCTATGCCCACAATAAAAAGATTTGATTTGATTTTTAATTTTTTGTTTGTAGTTTCAAATGTATGAAAATTAGAAGAATACAATTGCATGGCAATGTAAAACATTAAATTTTGAATTAATTATCTTGTTTTGAGCAGAACTACATTACAAGTTTTTTTTTTATTAATGTTCAAAAAAAGCTATCCCACAATGGGGCCTTCTCCCCTAAATAAAAAAATTGGTTGGCAAAGCTGAAAATTCATCTTGATTTGTTATTTAGAGTTCCAACGGTTCAGAGAGTGAAATGGACACTGATTGTACTCAACCACCATTTAAGCAGAAGCCAAATTTCATTGCTAGAAAAACCTGCTTCCAGCGAAGTCAAAAGAAAAAAAATACATGAAAGTATATGAAAATTTTATGGGTTGGATAAACGAGAAAAAAGTGAACATTTTCTCTGAAACAGCATTTTTGGCGTATTTTAATGAGATTGCTAAAACTAAAAAAACCATCTACATTATGGGCAATTTATTCCATGCTGAAATGTAAAGTGCACATTAAAAACGGCATTAACTTGTAAAATTATGGAAAATTAACTTTTAATTAACTTTTATTGAACGACAATCAACCGGATTACAAAAGCAAAAAATCGAAAAATTTTACTGGCGAAAACATAAAGCAATTTTTAATTAAAGCCCCAGATGATATACAGGGTGTCCCGTAAATAATGGATCAAACGTAACGGGGTGAAATGCAGAATGGTTGTACATCGTTTTAAATTAATTTGTCTCAATGCTTAAATGAAGTTATCTCCATGTTTTCTTGTATAAAAAAATAGCTCCCAGAATTTGATACTGTACTTATTCTGAGTAATACACTATTTTTTTTTCTTTAATACATGCAAATATATAACAATACAAAAAAAAACTGAAATTACAATATTTACTTCCATACAAACTTAAATTGTCTCAAGACGTTTGAGAGATTTGATGTTTAAAAAATATATAATTTTGCTCGCATTAAGTTGTTAAATCGTTTTCAAAACCATCACCTATACTCTATTTTATAATATGAAATAGGTTTTATTAAAATAGGGATCTAATTTAGTATAAGTATTCCCATTTATATAAGTGTCCACGTTTTTGTTAATTTCGTAACTCAGGATTAGTAACGACATATATGCGTAGAATGGGACGTGAAAGAGCCATAACTACTATTCCTATTGACTGGCAACACTATGCCACGACTTGTCAAAATATAGGTCCCAGTAAGCGCCATTTTGTTTCGCAGTGAAGTTGGTGAGAACGTGACAAGAGAAATTTAGTTAAAAACAATATCAGGGTTAATAACGCGTGTTTCAAATTTCCGGTAAGTATTATTTGTTATTCATGTTATTACTTTTCAACGTTAATTTGTTAATTGTGCAATGGAATACATATTATTGTCGAATCATTATAAATACCGGTGTTATGAATTTTAAATGTTATGTTTTCTCAGGATTAATTCTCAGTTTCGTAACATTTCGTTACAGAACGAAACTGAGTTACTGTAAGGCTTAGTTCACAAAGAAAAATTATGTTTTTTTTTTGTCTTCATTTAAATATACATAAATTAATATGATAAATATAATAATACGTGGGGGACGTCTTACACATGTCCGTCTATTCCCAAACTAGGCAGAGCCTGTACTATGGGTATCAGACAATACCGTACTGATAAACGTACTTAAATACATAAATTAAAAATCATACTTATTTACATACATAAATAGCATCCAGACTCAAGGCAAATAAAAATGCTCATCATACAAATGTTTGCCCTAAGCGGGATTCGTACACGCGATTCTAAACTTCGCAGGCCAGTGCACTACTAAATAGGTTGAGATGTCTTTCATTTTTGTTAAACTCATAACAACAATCAAACTCAATTCATCAAAATAAGAGGTTTATTAAACTACGCCTATATTTTCTTTGTACTATTTAATTCGGGTTTAAATAAAAAATAAAATAATATTAAAAACAAAAATATATTTTTATAAATAAAATAAAATTACTTACAGATATGGCACCGATGTCAAACGCAGAACGCCAAAAAAAATATAGGGAAAACTTAAAAGCAAATAATCCCGATAAGTATGAAGAAAAAAGAAAAGCACATCTCGAGAAGGTAAAAAAAAATAAAAAAGCAATTTCAGAGCTTAGTGAAAATGAACAACGAACGAGAAGAGAAAAGTGGAGACAATATTCTGCTAAATATTACAACAAACAAAAAGATGAAAATAATATCACGACAAGTGTAGAAGATCAAAAATTTCAAAAGATGCAAAAGAAATGGAGACAAAAAGCACTAAAGATGAAAGAAAAAATATTTGAACTAACAAGTACATTACAAAGACAAATAAAAAGTAATAGATGTATGAGAAAACAAATAATAAGGCTTAAGAAAAAAGTAGAAACCATGCCAAACAATAGTGAACATGAAAGTACAGCGCAATGCTGTTTACTTGTAGACATATGCAACCACACAGCAAAGATGGAAGAAGATGATCTTCCATTACCCATAAGTGAAGAATTAACTCCAAAGAAGAAGACAGAAATGTTTCTTGATAATTTGCATTCTGTTGATGAGGCAGATAAAGCGAAACTGAAAGAAAAGATCCTGGAATTGAATGTTTTATCAGATTCTTTAAAACAGAGCTACGAATCGGAAACTAAGTGCGAAAAACAAACATTAAAAAAAATTGTGAAGAATCCTATAACTGAAAGATATAAAATCGTAACAAAGATTTCCAAAAGAACAATTGGACTCACGGGAAGAATTAGAAAAAACGGAAAGATAATTGCAAAAAGAGAGCAGCGCGAATAAAAGAGATTCATGACTTTTATAACCGAGACGACGTCACGAGATGTACAGCAGGTAAAAAAGAAACTAAAAATAAAAATAAAGTTCAAAGAAAATATGATTAAACTTATTAGATTCTGCAACGACATCCTTTCTACGTGTCCTTTTTACGTGTTGAATCCAAAATTAGATAACTGCGACACATGTGCATGTATAAAACATGCCAATTTTACATTCAAGATATTGAAACTGCATAAAGTTGGCTTTATCAAAACCAGCAACATTAATGAAATTATGACCGAGATTTCCTGTAATATCAATTCTAAACCATGTATGTATGGAGATTGCAGTGTATGCTCTACAAAAACTAACAAAATTAATTCTGACTTCGATTCTGTGGCGACTGTCAAAGTAGCGTGGTTACAGTGGGAATTAAAAAAAGTTGAGTATCAGAAAAAGGACAAAGATGGAAACGTAGAAAATTTAGAAACAAAAAAATTTAAGAAAGAAGTTGTAGAAACCAGCTTACAGGAATTAATTTCAAAATTTCAAGAAGAAGCGATAATATTCAAAAAACATTTTTTTAACATGAACCACCAGCAAAGGATCTTCAAAGAGAGTAAGGAAAAAATAAAAGATAATGAAGCCGTGTTAATATGCGACTTTTCAGAAAATTACAATTGTAAATACCATACAGAAATTCAAGGCATGCATTTTGGTTCTTCACGTAACCAAATCACTCTTCACACTGGAGTAGTATATGTTAAAAATCAAAAGCCAATTTCATTTTGCTCTTTGTCGCCAAGTAACGAACATAATCCTTGTAATATTTGGGCCCACCTATTACCGGTTATATTAATAACCGGTAATAGGTGGTTAATGTATTAACATTAAAATACCATTATCCAAAAATCAATAAGATACACTTTTTTTCGGATGGGCCTAGTACGCAGTACAAGCAAAAAAATATTTTTTTCCTTTTTTCAAAGCTCACAAAAAATCTTGGTTACGGTCATTGTACATGGAACTATTTTGAATCAGCTCATGGCAAAAATGCCGCAGATGGTATAGGAGGGGCCATAAAACGAAATTTAGATAAACACGTGGCATATGGATCGGACATTCCAGACGCTGCGACGGCCTTCGAAATATTAAATAAGACTTCTAAAGTATCGCTATACTTGGTAACCGAGTCCGATATTCAATTTATAAAGGAATTGTTAGCAAATGAAAACATTAAGCCGTTAAAAGGCACCATGTCAGTACATCAAATTCTCACGACTGAAGACGAATCACACATCAAATATAGAGATGTAAGTTGTCTTTGTGGTGAAAATATAAGGGGGTCATGTGCATGTTTTAATATCAAAGATCATATTCTGACAGGTGGAACAAATTCTATTAAAGCAACCGATACTATTATTGAAAAGGAATTAGTAAAAGAAAACAGAAAAGTTACTGTGTTGTCGGATATAACATTAACCAAACAGAACACAACATACATTGGTTATGAAAATTTACCTTTATGTCTTAAAAAAGTAAATCCAAAAACCGATTTGTTATTTGGACAGTCTACCTCACAAAATAACATTAATGTTTATGGATGTTTAAGTAACATTAAATACCAAGGTGTAGAAAGATTAGAGTTTTCAAGAGACATTGAGTATACCAAAAAATCTGCGATTCAGGGCAAAAGAAGGAAACGGTGCTCGAATATCTGCACTACTATAGGAAAAAGGAAAAAAGCAACGAAACGAAGAAGATCATCAAGTATGACTACAACTTCTGAAAGTGGTGAAATTAGCGTACATAGTGATTCAGATCTACTGGACGCACTCAGCGATCTAGAAAATGATTACAACGAAACCAAACGAAACGAAAATACTGAAATGTTTAATAAGACTATTCCGCCGGCTTATGGCTGGAATATTGAAAAACCTCATGAAAGTTATCAAAAAGAAAATGATACAAATGTAAGTAATAAAACAGAGCAAAAAGTTCATATTAATATACAAGCAGATATATATATATGCGGGCTGGTAATACAGATGAGGAGCAACCGATTATCAATGTTAAGAAAGGCAGAGTTATGCAGATTGACGTATCTGAGGAAGAGCTTCAGATAAAAAATATTGAGACAGAAGAAATGATGGAAGTTCATGGGATGGAGCAAAAGATAGAAATAGGTGACACCAGACAATATGATAAATTACGAAAGATTGATAAGCCAGAAAGAGATTCAAAGAATGATGATAAAAGGAATGTAGAGAGAAAGAAAACATTGGACGATGATTTGATGGAGCAAGTGATAGAAATAAAGAACAAAAGAGAAAATAAAGAATTACAGAACGTTGGTAAGCCAAAAGATTTTAACACGAATGACAATGAAAGGAAAAAAGAGATTAACCAGATGGAATCAGACTTAAAGGAGATTGATGAAACCGAAAAAGAAACTTACCATATCGGAGACACAGTTTTAGTGCGTTATTTCATAGGATCATCATGGAAATATTACGTAGGAGAAATCGACAGTATCAATGATGTTGATAAATTATATACCATAACTTTCTATAAAACTGTCGGTGCAAGGGACAAGCTTAAATTCCGTAAACCGCTTCGCCTAGATATAGATACAATTCCAGAAACATTAGTTGTTAAGATAATTAATATTCTAAAAATATCTGAAAAACCTGAAGAACATGTTCTATTTTGTGATGATGATCTGGTTTATTTTAAGTAAAATTAAGGATATAAATTTTATAATAACTACTACTAGTAGATTTATGTAAATAATCCAATTAGAAAAATTTAAAATATTTCGTAAAAAAAAAACTGTAATACTAATAGTCAATAAGTTGCAAAATATTGTTAAGCACCATAATTCCTTATTTTCGATTACGTTAAATATTAGAAAAAATAAACTTAGTTTTTGCAAAATTAAAATAATAACCTTTTTGTAAATAAGTTCAATATTAGTTTTGTTAAAGCAACAAAAGATTGTTATCATTGTTGTGATTCATTCTTCATTTTGTAACTTATATTATTATAGTAAAACAACAAAAAAATAATTTGATAAAGTGAGTTGTCAAGTAAATTTTTACTTGGAATATTTACCTAAATCTACTACTACAAAACTTTAATGTTCAATTTTCTCATTTATAATTTGGTTATTAAAATAAATATTGCCAAATTACTCATTTGTTTAGTGTCATTTGTTATTTTCGAAATTATCGATTTTTTTGTTTATCTTAGTTTTTGCTATATTAATTTTTATCTATTACTAGATTATTATTTTGTAATTTAACACTCAAAGATACAAGGGAAACAAGTGTTATCTAAAGGTAGAGCGCAAGTAATTTGGCTTTTTTTAAAATAACAATTGCTTAACAAAATATTCCACTGTGATACTAATTTTTAATTTTGTTATTTAAAAAACACCAAATTACTAAACTTATTAGTTTTGTTATTTTGTTGATTATTCAGTAAGTAAATAATATTTTTTTTCTTTAATTATAATAAGCATTTACGCCATTCCAAAAATAAATTTTAATATAATTTGAATTACTTAGTTTTATTTAATACTAGCTTCTGCACGCGACTTCGTTCGCGTGGAAGTTGTAAGACACCACAATCAGAAGTCAGTCAGTCAGTCAGTCACACTTTCCTTTTATAGATATAGATAATATAAAACTAAACATCACATTTATAATGTTAGTAGGATACCGTTGTTTATTTAATAAAATATTATTTATTGTATGTATTTTTTTATAATTATTATAACACAATTGTGTGCTCACCCTAACATTGTCAGTTTCGTTACAATTTCTCAGTTTCGTAGCAATCTCAGTACAGTAGCGATTTCGTTACGGTACATATATTCTGCATTTCACCCAACGGCCTACCCGCTACCTAGCTTACCTCATTTCCAACAACTAATTTGAACAGTAAAAAAAAAACCGATAAGGTAACCAAGAATTTTTTTTTTTCGATTTTTACTATTTTCTGTACCAGCATTCAGTGTTTTTAATGCTGTTGCTGCAAATGGTATCATATTTAGGTGTGATTTTTGTCAAACATTTCTGAATAGTTTACTAATGTTATAAAATACCATTTTTTTAAATAACATTTTATTTGCCTTAGAAAAAAAATCTTGAATTGAAAAGTTTTGTTTTTCGATGAAAAGACCAGAATTGGAAAAATTCTCCTGTAAAAAAAATGTATGACACCAAAGTGTACCATTATTTTAAAAACTTGTAAAATTACTAAGGTTTGCAAATTGGTATAAAACTTACGTCTAGTCTTTGTCGTTACAAAGATATTGCTATGAATCTGACAGAGGTGCCAAATTACGAAATAAAATAAAATTTGAAAAAGTGTGCACAATTAAACTATTTTCTTAAAAATGTTTAGGTATCTCAGCGTATGAAAAAATTAGGAGGTTAAATTAAAAAAAAAGTACAAATAAATCGTTTATTTTGTTTTTACAGTAAATGTTCAAACTGACGTCCCTCTACGAGAATGCAAAGTCTGCACCTCGTAATAAAGGAAGCTCTTATCCGACGGACAAAATGGCTGTTGTTTATTTCTGATACAGCAGATTGGATGCGCTGACGTAATTCTTCTTCCGACGTTATTCGTTGTTTGTAAACTTTGTCTTTTAAACATCCCCAATAAAAAAAATCTAAGGGATTTAAATCCGGAGATCGCGGAGGCCACAAAATTGGTCCTAATCGGCCGATCCATCTGTCAGGGTAAGTTTCATTGAGTTGCGCCCTTACTGCCGTCGCATAGTGAGCGGGGCAACCATCATTTTATAACCACATTGCTTGCCGCACGTCTTCTGGAATATTTTCTAATAACGTTGGCAACTCATTCCTTAAAAAATGCAGATAGTATTCGGCGTTTAGAGTTGCTGGTAGTTCAAAGGGCCCTATTATTTGCCCATTTATTATTCCTGCCCATAAATTTATTTTAAATTGATGTTGGCTCCTGTCCTCTCGCATCAAATGTGGGTTTACCAGCTGCCAACTGTGCAAATTATGCAAATTGAGATATCCATCTCGCCGGCATGAAGACTCGTCACTCCATAAAATTTTATTAAAAAACTGTGGGTCCGCCCGTATCATTCTAAGCATCCTTTGGCAAAATGCTACTCTTTGCGGGTAATCACGTGACGTCAGCGTTTGAACACGTTGCACGTGATATGGGTGCAACCGGTGCCTTTTTAGAACTCGATGTACCGTCGATCTTGGAATACCTGTGCGTTGCGCTATGACGCGAATTGAGACCGACGAATCTTCTTCGATTTCTCGAATAATAATTTCGTCATTGACTTGTGACGGTCGCCCTTCACTGGCACCCCCAACTCCGGTGCCAAGAATTCTTCCCTCAAGATGCGCGTTATGCACTCTAATGAATACGCGATAATCGGGATGTCGATCCCGGTTCGGGTATCTTTCACGATACAATCTTGCGGCCGCCCTGGTATTACCTCTTGCTTCTCCGTAGATAAAATGCATTTCGGCATACTCCCGTGGCGTGTACTCGTAACGAGGCATCGTACTACTGCACACAAATGATTGTTTTCGAAGTCCGTAGGATTGCCAAGTCATTCGTCCAAAACACAAACAGTTCCAAATCAGCCACTCTAAGGGTGCAAGTAGTGACAACGCAAACGCGTGAATTTGGGGAATTCGGTGTACGGTCGGTTTTTGTAAGTTACGTGAAGGTCAATGATTTTAATTTTATGTTTTTGTAAAGCTAAGCTTGTATGCTTTAATTTTGTCTAATGATTTTTACTCAATATCTTTAGATTTTAGAAAATAATCAGTAATAAACCGAATTACAAGGGGTGTGCGATTTTATTGCTCTCAAGTGTAGATAATAATCTACACTTGAGAGCAATAAAATCGCACACCCCTTGTAATTACGTAAATTAGATAGAAAATTCTAGTGTCGTAATAACGACACTAGAATTTTCTATCTAATTTACGTTTAAAAGTGGTAATTCAATAAAATGTTATTGAGGGGATAGCGGCGGCCATCTTTTTGCCAAACTTCGCCTGCCCCTAGGGTTGTCAATTTCAAGATTGTTAATAATAATTTATTGTATCTTTTTTGCTTCGTATTTTATTATTACGAGCTTTTATTTAGTTTCACCTGTCCTGGTATCTGTCTGTAATCAAATCTTATGTATATCAGATGACAATGCAATATTATCATAACATGGAGCTGATCCGATGATGGAACCGGAAGGTGGCCATAGCAACTCTGTAGTAAACCAACGCAACCCCATCGCGTTTGTGCTTGTTTAATTTGCCTTGATGAATACTCTAGTCCAACATGATGTTTAGGGTCTGATGATGGAGCCGGAAGACACCCATGGGAACTCTGTTATAAAACGACGTAACCCCATCGAGTTTGGGCTTGTTTGTTTCGTTTTGACAAGTACTTTGATGATTAGGGTATTTAGCATCATAAAAATACTATAAATTCAGTTAATAAAAGCTTATTCAGTTGTTTAGATAAGTACGTAGTGTGAGAGCTCATCTAGATCATAAAACTGGTTACAGAACTATCAACGGACAATGCGAAAAATCAAAGGACCAACGACGAAACCCAAAAAAAGGGCATATACTGCGAAACATTCAAACAATATGATAGAATTGGCAGTAGAAGCTTTAAAAAACAAAACAATGTCTTCGTACGAAGCAGAAAGAACTTTTGGCATACCTCGTCGAACTTTATTGGACAAGCTACATAATAAACACCCTAATAGTCCAGGATGCCCCACTCGGCTAACTAATGAGGAGGAAGCTAATATAAAAAGAGTGTTAATTGCAGCCGCCGAATATGGCAGTCCTTTGACCCTTCTGGATTTGCGCATTGTCGTACATAGGTGATGTTCAAAACTATATTATATCTAGAGATTTACTTGAGTATGCTTAAAATTATTTTTTATTTCTAAGCTTAAAAGCTTATATAATTTCGATATTTTAGACACATATTTTCTTAATTTCCACTCACATTCGAGTGGCAATTGAGAAAAAATATGTAAGGCATACCTTAAGCATATTGAATTATTTATCACTACCTACTAATTAGACTGTTTTATTTTCAGATATTTGGAGGTCAATGGAAGACTTTCCATTTTCAATAACAAGTTACCCGGAAAAAAGTAGGCATACACTTTTATAAAAAGAAATAAATCAGACTTAACCTACAGAGTGATCCAAAATATAAAAAGGAGCCGTGCAGAAAAATTCCCAGAAGAAATGGAGGATTATTTCAAAAATCTGAAGCTATCATTCGAAGGAGTCTCTAAAGAGAATATTTTAAATTACGACGAGACAAATTTGACCGATAATCCTGGGGTTCAAAAATGTTTGTTCAGAAGAGGAGTCAAGTACCCCGAAAGGGTGTTAAATTATACGAACGGGGCTATATCTATAATGTTTGCAATAACTGCAGGAGGAGAATGTCTTCCACCATACGTTGTATATAAAGCTGAGCACTTATATACACAATGGACACTTAACGGACCTAAAGGGTCCAGATTCAACCGTTCTAAATCGGGATGGTTTGATGGTCTTCTATTCGAAGATTGGTTCGAAAGTATTATTTTACCATGGGCTAAAACCAAAATTGGTACGAAGGTTTTAATTGGCGATAACCTGGCGTCCCACATAAATCACAAAATTGTGACATATTGTGAAGAAAATGATATACGTTTCATATTTTTACCCCCAAATTCATCCCATTTGACTCAACCGTTGGACGTGTGCTATTTTGGCCCATTCAAAAAACTATGGAGAGAAATTCTATTACATTACAAGATAAAAAACCCAAGAGAAGCAACAATTCACAAGGGACATTTCCCAGATCTACTCAAAAAACTAATGGAGCAACTTAACGAAAAAAAACACAACATAATCAGTGCATTTAAAAGTACTGGCATTAGAAAAAGCACAAAGATTTGTTAGTTTTTTTATTCATCTCCGAGCACGACAAACAGGTGTTCACTGCGACGCCATTTTTAAAAAGGAACGATTTCTGTGTTGCCAGTATTATAGAACGTTAAACCTACTATTTATTACACGGAAAAAAATCTGTATTTGGATACTGGTAACCTTATTATTGATAAATAACTGCAACGCATGGACCTAAAAAAAAAGGCGGACACCGTCTCCTTTAACAATAACTGAAGCACCCATAGTAAGTCAGTGCACTAATGTAGAAAAGCCCGCACGCACACATTCACACCATAGTCAGCGTTGCCAACTCAGCACTTAAAGTGCCAGATTTGGCACTATTTTCATGTGTCTAGCACTGAAATTTAAGAAACAGCACCTATCGCAAAATCTAGCACTAATTTTGATATGTTTGCTTACTCACAAAATGCAATAACAAAACGCAAATTAGTGTAGTCCTCTGCACTTCGGTAGGGGATTCCCGTAAACATAAAAATAAAAGCGATTATGGCGGACGGCGCGGACTCTGCTATATTTGTCTCTTTCTCATAAGATAACTCCTTCTTTGTCTTACCTTGCTTGGTTTTCATTCGTTTGTGTTTTTGATTTATTATGTCATAGTCTCTTTTGCGCTGCAGAATAATTACCTTATTATTCCTTTACTTACATAGATTTGTGTTTTATACGGTGACAGTGAGACGAAAATGGATGTTCCTTTAAGTAAAAAAGGTAGTTATGTTCAAAGTTATAGGAAAGAATGGGAGGACGATCCAAAACTCAAAAAATGGCTTAGGCCTGTTCTTGGGAAAAGCTCAAAAGCAATGTGTTCCTTGTGTAAAATAGAATTTAATGCAAGAATATTTGAAATTAAACGGCATTCGGAATCAAAAAAACATATTGATAAAATGAAACCATTTTCTTCGGGGCAGACTACACTAATTGTTGAAAAAGTTGATACCGACGCAAACCCAGACATACATCACGCAGAGGGTCTATTATCAATGTTCGTTGCAGAACACACAGCTGTCATGCCGATCGACCACCTTAGCCAAGTGTGTGCAAAAGCTTTCGCAGACTCAAAAGCCGCCTGTAATATGAAGCTCCATCGTACAAAATGTGGTGAGATTTTAAAAAATGTTTTGGGGCCGCATTTTAAATCTGTCTTAAAACAGGACATTGGTGATAGTAAATATAGTCTCATAATTGACGAATCAACAGACATAACCGTACACAAGTACTTAGGCATCGTTATACGGTATTTCAGTTCTTCTATGAAGAAAATAACGTCGACGTTTTTAGCTTTGAGTCCACTAGAGACGTCCGATGCAAGAGGTATTGTAAATACTATTATTAAGACAGTGCAAGGTGAAATGGAGTTAAACCTTCAAAATTTAGTAGGATTGGGCACCGATAATGCCAGTGTCATGATTGGTATTAATAACGGCGTATATAAAATTATGAAAGAAGAATACGGTTTGCCACATTTAATTCTAGTTAAATGTGTTTGCCATTCACTCCAATTGGCCGTTTCTCACGCTTCAGAAGAAACTATCCCTCGTAACATCGAATTCCTCCTAAGGGAAACATTTAATTGGTTTTCCATGTCACCAAATCGACGTCAAGAATATGCAGACATATACGCAACTATAAATTGTGGACGACAACCACTGAAAATATTACAAAAATGTGCTACTAGATGGCTCTCAATCGAGCCAGCAGTGCAAAGAATTTTGGACCAGTGGTTGGAGCTGAAACTGTTTTTTGAGATTGCCAGAAGAAAAAATAACTGTTACACGGCTGAACTCTTATACGAAGCGTATTCTGATTTGCAAAATAAAGTTTATTTAATTTACATAAAATCAATACTTGGTCAGGTACAATCGGCGCTAAAAGCATTCGAAGGCGAAAATTCAGATCCAACAAGATTATTAGAAACTTTGATAAAATTGCTCGAGTCGTTTTGTGATAAAGTAGTGATCCCGGGAAGACGTCACTCTTTTAACATTTTTGAAGATAATGTTGCAGATTACCTGGATCCGTCTCCTTATCTTGGCTACAGTTTTGAGAACGCTATGCAATCCTTAGAAGATACCAAAAAGCAAGCATTAAGAAAACGTTGCGTAAATTTTACGGTAAAACTAATAAAACAATTGCAACAGCGGCTTCCTGAAAATGTAACCCTCCTGAAAGATATGAATGTCATGAGCGTCACTAACGCTTTAAAACCAAATAAAGGGCTCGTCGAAGTTGTGAAGTTAGCGGAACACTTTGTACAGAATCCAGAAACTATTGATAAAATTGTTGCCCAATGGAAAAGCCTAACTAGCAACACTTGGGAAAATGTGACTGATACAGTAAAATTTTGGGTTGAAGTGTCAGATTTTAATGACGCAAGCAATGAAAATTCGTATAGCGAACTGGTTTCGTTGGCTTTTACAGTGCTCACATTGCCACATTCAAATGCGGACGTTGAGAGGGTTTTTAGCGTAATGAACATCGTAAAAAATAAATTGAGGAACAAAATTAACTTGGACTCCCTAAATTCAATTATTCGTATACGAACTGGACTCAAACATTTGAACAAAACTTGTTATACATATGATATACCTCAAGATATCCTTAAAAAAATAGGCAAGAAAGATATGTACACATTTAAATTTAAAAAGTCTGCTATAAGTGTAAATGAGCCACAGCCCTCCACTTCAACAGCTGTACAAGGAACCGCAGCAGAGACAGACGGTACAAGTAGTGAGGATGATGATTGGATTTAACGATAATAAGATTTTTAATATTTCGATTTTTTTAAATTTTGATGGTCCTCCAATTTAACTATATATTTTTTTTATTTTTGTTTAAATGTAACATAACATAACTTTCATGACAATTTGAAAATTAAAACTTTTTATTCTACACGTTATTTTTCTTATTTCATATATTTGGCACTATTGTTAAAATTTTATACCAATTTAGCACTTTTTGAGATGTTACTTAGCACCCAACCGTGGCATTGAGTTGGCAACCCTGACCATAGTAAGTCGGCCGTCGGTCATTACATTTCGAACGAAGCCCACGTGTGCCCGTCTGTTGTTCGGTGTTATTTTGCATAATAAAAATTAAAGTTGTCGAAACCATAGTGGTACAATTAAAAAAAGCCAGGGAATTACTTTTCATAGGTAAGCGTGTCATTTTAAAGCTTATTTCTCGATTTTACGTCAATGAATTTAATAAATCTCGAAATCAATCAGTGTTGCAACTATTTTAATTTTCAAAATTACTTTAAAAATGGGAGATTTATATTTTTATGTTACCATTTATCGTTATTGTATTCTAAACATTCGTTTCCATCACATTAGTAAATTAGAAGGGATTTCTAGAGGTGTCGATAGCAAAAGACAAGTGTACAAAAATTTGAATCAACAGAAGGGTTTGTAAAACTTTATTAACATTAAATGAGTTGTAAATATTTCAATATCCATGTTTTATTTATTTTACCTTTATTTTAACAATATCCGTCACAAAAACTTGTAATAAAACCAAGTGCAAGGGAGATCTTATTGAAATATTATTTAAAAATGGGTAAATTTTCTACATCTGGCATCCCTTTACACACGCACACATAGATACGTAGCCCCCATTGTGGTGCTTCAATTGTTTCTTAGTGAAGTTCCGTCCGCCTTTTTTTTTAGGTCCATGCTGCAACGTGCCAATAAATTGGTGGAGTGCCAACAATAGGTGGTCTTACTCTACTTCTTTTCAAATATCGTTACACTATTTGAATATTACGCAGAAAAGACAATTGACACCTGATGGGCACATTTGAGGACAAATCGAAAAATCTATTATTTTGGTACAAAAAAGCAATAAATGATGCATACAATAAATCATTAATAATCTTAGTAACATAACTTAATGATACGTATTTATGTACATGGATTTTTTTCTATTTAATTTAATATTTAAAATCTTAGTATTTAGGAATAAAAATAGCAGCTTACCTGAGCGGTTCAAAACATGTATGATCACTGCATGAAACTTGACGAAAAGATTTTAAAACACGATACTAGATGGCGCTATTTGTAGTGTTTTTGTTGACTTTTTATGTGAACTAATGAATACAACCGTTTTTCTGTATGAATTAATGAAAGTAATACTTTTATATTTAATTTTATTTAATGTCCTCCATTGTGAACGCCAGGTCTGAAAGGGTTAAGAGATCAATACAGACTTAAATATGCCAGTCATACATAAATACAAATAGTATCAGGTAATAATTACCTTTTAACTAAATAGCTGTATTAAACTATTCATACGCTCATAATTTTTAAGTTCACATAGGTACATCAATACTAAATCTTAGATACCTATTAAATCAGACTAGGCCAATCATAGGCTTCAGTTTCAGGCTTAATAAGAGAAAAAACTTTTATCAAAAAAGTGAACAGCAAAAGCATTTAACTTACATCAATATTTAGACATTAAATCTCAAAATACGTCAGTCAAAAATACAACAAAAACAAAAAACACTTATTGGGTAAATAAACACTGATCCTCTTTTAAACTTTGATTCCTTCACTTTCCTCACAAATTTGACCTCAGGCACGTTATCTTTCATTGATATTACTTTTCCTACGAAATGCTTTACGCTCTTTTTTGTTACAAATTTAGCCAAAATCCAGGAATCTGATTTAAATTTATCATCAATCTCTGTGAAATATTCTATGTCCGAAATTCCGTAAGTTGTTGGTGGTTCTACGTTTTCTTGTTCTTCTTGTTGGTAGTGTCTGATGAATTAGTACATAGTTTCATATTCCGAATCGTCCATTTCAGCTTCATACATTTCAATGCTGGATTCACTATCGGATCTCTTTTTTGTTTGATAGGTTTTTGAGTCTTCTGCGACTTCTTTTTTCTAGTTCCCTTACTTATTATTTTTCTCTTCATAGTTTCATAGTTTGGTTTCTTTTCAACGGTATCTGTCACGTCTTCTTTTATTTCTTGTGTAATTTCTTCCAGGATTTTTCTTTTATTAGCTACCATTTCTTTTTTTATTGAGCAATTAATTTTTAAGGAGCAATTCCATGTGTAAGGCAGACCGCGATATTTTGACCCCTTTCATTATAAGATTTGTAATTCCTTGTTTACTTTGTGGATTTTTTGAGACGGTCCGTCCTGCTTTGATAGTGACATCAGAGGTAATTACTATTTTCGTTTTTTTTGTTTGAAGGCATTCTGGTATTTCGTTAAGAAACGACCAAGCAAATGCTTGGTCGTTTCTTAAAATTTTGCCCAAACAATGAACAGTTGTGACGAGGATTCCACAGTATTTTGCATGTAAGCATTGATACTCCTGATACACAAGTTATTCAAGCTATCGGGAGCTTTTGGCATCGGCGATGACTTTGACTGCAGTAATGAGCCAGAATTTGGCTGCACAGTTTCTGGACCATTTTCCTTTAGCCTTTATTATTTTTTATTGTTTTTCCTTTCTTTGGCTGAGTTGATACATCTTTAAAATCGCTTGAAGAGACCGATTTACCCGGTGGGACATTTACTTTCTTGTTTCATCATCACCTTGGGATTTGAGCCTGGTAGTTTACTAATTACTTTATCAGGGTTTAATGACACATAATATGAGTAAAACCTTTTTATTGGCACACGTGCCAATATTAGGTAAATAAGAAAAAATACCTTTTATGGCAAAATATACTTTATATTTATTATCGTTCGATTCAGATTTCCAATAAATGCATGTCACAAGTTAAGAACATATTCTTCCAAATGTTGGCCCACTGCCAATGGTATGAAAAACCATTTATTAGCAGCAGTGTCAATAATTAGTATTTGGGGTGCCAATAATAATTTTAAAAAAATATTTTCAGTTATCTTCAAAATGAACCCTCGTACAAAAAACATTAATAAAGTGAAGATTGATAAAATAAAGCGGAAGGAAGGCCTATTCAGATGAAAATTTACAAAAAGCCCTTGCAGAAATTTCTAAAGGCATGGGTAAAAAACTTGCTGCCATAACCTTCCAAGTGCCGCGTTCTACCATACAATTCCAAAAGTTCCCAATCCAAAGTTAAAAAATCCAGAGCATGGCTGTAAACCAGGCCCACCCACAATTTTAAATAACGAGGAAGAAGAGGCTTTAGTTACCTGGATCAAAGTCAGTAGTCAAAAAGGTTTCCCAAAGAGAAAAGAGGATTTGATCAAAAGAGTTTCGGAATTTCTAAAAAAAACTAATCGGCCGTCCACTTTTAAAAATGGCGAGAAATGGTTTAAATTATTTTTAGCCAGACATCCTACCCTTGCTTTCCGTACACCAGAAGCAGTTACAGCTGCCAGCTCGACAGTGTCAGAAAATGATGTTAGGGGATGGTTTCGGCAAATCAATGACTACTTTGTTGAAAATAATTTGCTTCACATACTTTCTGTCCCAGCACGAGTATTAAATGGAGATAAAACGAATTTTGTGCTGTGCCCAAAAACAGGTCTAGTTTTGAGTTTAAAAGGAGAAAAAAAAGTTTAGTGAAGTTGATCACGCCCAGGCAAAAACTTCGTTGACTGTGATGTTTACTTTTAGTGCAGACGGGAATCTTACTCCGCCAATGGTAATTTTTCCAAATAAAAGATTACCTGCAGAAATAACTTCTAAAATTCCAGGAGATTGGGGCGTGGGTCTTCGTGAGAATGGGTGGATGAATACTGATATTTTTATGAATATATTAAGAGCGTACACGCGGTCCGAGCGCTGTTTGGCTCAAAACCGTGATTTTTCAAACCAGATTGTCCAACGACTACTTATCTTACAAACATACCAATTACTGGTACTTTTAGGAAATATTGTTGTCTAGTTTGTTAGTTAAACACTTTTTTCGATTAATAAAGTGTTTGGCCCCCGCTTCTCGCTGGCGGGACCGGCGATGGCTGAGCGGGAGCGGCCAGTGAGTGCCGGCCCTTATTCTCGGCCGGCGCTCATCAAGACACCAGCGCCCGCCTCGCCGGCGCCCCCCCGAGCCTCAGCCTACGACTCGCCCGCGATGCTGTCGGCATGCTCTTCTAATGTGGGATCGAGCATGTCGCTGGCATCAGTGGGCTCGGCCGCATCCGGTCGCGGAGACGTGTCCCCGGACACGACACCGCGATCCGGCCAGCGGCCCACCGTGGGAGGAGCTGAGGCCGCATTGGCGACCCCACCGACGATGTCACCAACACCGTCGCTGGGGTTTGATTACGAGTTTCGACTCGAACCCAGACCCCAGCGACGCAGGAGGAGCTCGGGCGAAACCGCGTCTGAGGAGGCGAAGAGGCACTGCCTAGACCCGCCGCGGCCACAGCGCGATAGCGCGCCGCGGGGTCGGGCCACGCCTTCGCCTACTTTCTCGGACGCGGTGCGCCGTACTACTACAGCTACTACAGCAACTACGGTGACACCGCCTACGGAGAGGACACACACTGGGGTAAGTGATTCTATCTTACCCCCTGCCCCCGGCACATCTGCCGCACCCCCTGATGGCGCTCCCGGTACCGTAAAGCCGGGAAAAAAGGTCAAGAAGCTTCGGTACCCACCGCTGGTAGTGGAGAGGCTACCGAACTGGGCCACCCACTTCAGGGCCATCGCCGCCAAGCTGGGCCGGCCTCCGAACGCTCGCCCGTTCGGGTGTGGAGTACGCTTCACGCCCGACAGCGAGGAAGAGTATAGGCTGGTCCAGCGATACCTGACCGGCCTTGAAAAGGACAGTGGCGTCTCCTGGTTCGCGTACTCGCTGCCAGCGGACCGCAATTTGAAGATCGCCATTAGGGGCCTGCCTGCAGACACGGACCCTAAGGAGATTGAGGAGGAGCTCCGGACGTTGGGATACCAACCGGAGTATGTGCGCCATATAAAGGGCGCACAAGGACGACCCGGTTGCGTGTTCCATGCAATCCTGAAGAAGACCCCTGACGTCCGGGATATCTTCAACACCACCGTATTTATGTATATGCGGGGTGTGAAGATAGAGGCTTGGCGGGGCAAACGAGGACCCGCTCAGTGCCACCGGTGCCAACGGTTCAGGCACAGCTCGCACCAGTGTCACCGTCCGCTCGCTTGTGTGCGGTGCGGGGGGGAGCACGCGGCACGAGATTGCCCGCGCCCGCGGGAGGAACCGGCCACCTGCGCCAATTGCGGTGGCCCGCATCCCGCGTGCAACATAAAGTGCCCCGTGTTCCAGACGGAGATCCGGAACAAGCGAGCGGGGACTGTCGCCATCTCGGCCAAGCGCCGGCCTACTGTGGCCGAGCATAGGCCACAGGAGGCTCCAGAAGAGGACCAAGGCATGACGCTGATGGCGGCAGCCAACGGGCCCTCCCAGAGAAGCCAAGCCACTCCCTCCGGGCGGAGGAAGCATAAGCGCGGGGGGAAAGGGAGGAAACCCAAACCCCCCCAGGCGACCCAAGAAGAGACCCTTAAGGCCGGTCCTGCCGTACACAGGACACAGGCCGTACAGGAGAGATCCTCAACTACTGCTAGCGCCGGCATAGCGCAGCGGGAAAATGAGGAAATCGCTGCTGCTAGCGCCACCATACGGCAGCGGCAGCAGACAGAGACTCAGAAACTCCCTAAAATAACGTATGGTGGCGCCTCCGGCGCTAAAACTCAGAAGAAGGAGTTTACGGCCTGTGCCATTAAGTTGTTAATGGACCTAATAAAAGCCATTAGGCAGGGCCAAGATATTGAGACGGTCATCCTTGACGGTCTAGCCACGCTACTCACCTTGTATCATGGATAGACCGTTAAGGGTGATCCACTGGAACGCCCGCGGCCTTAAGGATAAGGTCGCCCCCCTCCGCCACCTCCTTAGGGAGCAAAACATCGACGTGGCGCTCATAAACGAGACGCTCCTGGGGCCCGAAGATAGGGTTAGGTTCCCGGGTTACCTCGTTTACAGGAAGGACGAAAGGTCGGCTAGCAATACCCGCTATCGTGGTCTGGCGGTTATTGTGAGGCGAAGAGTCGTTCACCAGGAGCTCCCCTTGCCGTCGCTTAGGTCATTTTACGCGCTGGGTGTGCAGCTACACCTGGCCGGCGAGGACTTAAATTTATACGCCTGCTATAAGCCGCCCGTGGTACATTTGGACGTAGCGGAGCTGCGGGCGCTTATTAGCACAAACCAGAGGGCAACCATCCTCGCCGGTGACTTCAATTGTAAGCACCCAGCGTGGAATAGCCACACCAGGAATACCGAGGGGAGACGGCTCTTCGCGGACGCGGAGGCCTTCGACTATACGGTGTCCGGCCCCGAAACGCCGACACATTACCCAGACGCACAGGGCTACCTGCCGGATGTGCTGGACATCGTAGTCCATCGAGGGCTACACTGCCAGATCACACAGCAAGTGATCGACGACGAGTTACAGTCGGACCACCAACCTGTACTCGTCGTCCTATCGGGTATGCCGACCCGACTGAAGCCCATAGCGCCACGTCGATCAACGGACTGGACGAGGTTCGAGGAAGAGCTGGAGACCACCACGCCCACTCGGCCCATAATCACCTCCGCGGACGTGGACCAGACGGCCTGTGACGTCACTGCTTGCATACAGAGCGCCTTAGAAGCGGCGACAACGACGCAGCCGCAGGGGAGAGTGCTATTGCCGCCCCTGCCGGCGCGCCTACAAGCGATGATCGCCGAGAAGAGGCGCCTTCGCAAGCAGTGGCAACAGTTAAGATGCCCATCACTAAAGACGCAGCTGAACCGTCTCGCGGAGAAGGTTAAGGCCGAGCTCCGGGCGCACACCGCCGCGGACTGGGAGGAACGTATCGACGCCACTAGAGATAGTTGGCCGTCGGTACACAAACTGTGCCGCCACTTCACGAACACCCCAGCCCCGGTGCGTCCGCTCCTTAACAGCGACGGGGCGCTTAAATATGTAGCAGAGGACCGGGCGGAGGTCTTCGCCGAACACCTGGAGCGTCAGTTCCGCCCAAACCCGACCGACGACGTCGAACATGTCGCAGCGGTCGAGAGACACCTCGGGGACTATTTCGGCACGCCGATAGCTCCCGAAGAGGACCCTGTCTTTTTCTCGCCGGGCGCAGTCAGACGCGCCATCCTAAGGACGAAGCCGAGGAAGGCCCCCGGTGCTGACGGTATCTCCAACGCAGTGCTGCGCCACTTGCCGTACCGAATGGTAGCGGCACTGGCGCGCCTGTACACGGCGATACTGCGCACGGGGGCCTTTCCGGCCTCGTGGAAGGAAGGGCGCGTCATTATGCTGCCCAAGGCGGGGAAAAACACCCAGAAGCCGGAGAGCTATCGGCCCATTACACTGCTGCCGACTGTCTCCAAGGTGTTTGAAGCACTCCTGCTGCGACATCTCCAGCCATATATCGCCCCACGCCCAGAGCAGTTTGGGTTCAGGGCGGAGCACAGCACGACGCTCCAGCTGTCGAGGGTACTGCACCACCTCACAGCCGGGCAAAACAAGAAGGAATACTCGGTGGCAGTATTCCTCGACATGAAGAAGGCCTTCGACCGTGTGTGGCACGAGGGCCTACTGTACAAACTGGCCACCTCAGACGCGCCCCGTCGCGTTGTAATGGTGGTCTCCAGCTTTTTATCCCACAGGACCTTCAGGGTGGTGGTCGACGGCGCGCTGTCTAGCGCGCGCCCGGTGCTGGCGGGCGTGCCGCAGGGCAGCTGCGTGTCGCCGACGTGTTACTCACGTTACACCGATGACATCCCCACCACTCCCGATGCGATGCTCGCGCTGTATGCCGACGACGCCGCGTACATCACTACGTCGCTTAATGCGAAGTACGCGGCGGTCAAAATGCAGCGCGCGCTCGACCTACTTCCGGAGTGGTTGTCGAAATGGCGGCTCTCGGTGAACGTGGGTAAGACGCAGGCGATGGTCACCGGATCAGCGCGCCTCCCACCGCCCTTGAAACTACAAGGAGCCGACATCGATTGGTCGCCCCGGGTCAAATACCTGGGTGTCACCATCGACCGTCGGCTCACTATGGGGCCACATGTCCGCAAGGTCGCCGCGCAGGGTAGGGTCGCCCGCAACCTGCTCAAACCTGTGCTCTCGTCCCGCATCCCGGCGCGCGTCAAACTGGGCGTGTACAAATTGTACGTACGCCCAATTTTGACGTACGCCGCCCCCGCTTGGTTCGCCCTCACGAGCGAGTCGAGCCGGAAGCTGCTCCGCGCGCAAAAGAGCATTGCGCTGCGGACTATCGTTGACGCTCCTCGCTTCGTGAGGAACGATGTAATCCAGCGGGACCTCGGGATCGAGAGCCTGGATGAGTTCGTGCGGCGCCTCGCGAAGGGGATGTACGCGCGTGCCGACGCGTCTGATTGGCCTCATGTCAAGCAGATAGCGCCCTGGCATACGCGTCCCCCTGACGCGAGACCCTTGCCCCGCGACCTGGTAGCGGACGAGTGACCCCATACACCGGACTGGACGCCTCGAGTAAGTCGCACCCAGGTTACACGCGGCTTACTCGATTCAACTGAACTCTACAGATGACACACATCTATTGCGTGGCGTGTACTAAGTTAATATAGGCGCGTCACGTGATTAAACCAGACATTCATAACTAAACAGGCATTCAATTCACACGTACGGGCGCGGCGCGGGCTGCGACGCACGTAGACACTGAACGGCGTTACACACAATACAATGCCGTTCACACACACACGACAGCTCTTTAGCCCGGACCGTGATCGGCTAGATCTGAGAGCGGGGCGGGCGGGAGCTAAACACCTATTCTGTAGGAGCGTCGAGTCGGCTCCACTGTCGCTGGTCGTCTTCGTCGGGCCTCCCCCGGGTAACCGGGGGTCTCACCTGGCGGGGACTGACCGCCGTGGAGTCGTGAAGAAAGCGGCGCTAACGTACTAGCGTCGCGGCGCGCCTACAGATTTACTCATAGCAATCAGTTACACGGACGCGTTTTTAAAACGCGTCCGACGCTTTTAAACCGCCGACACTAGGCGCACACAATGAGGGGTCCGTTTTTACGGATCAACGCACACCCTCCGCGGCCAGGGGGCTAAGCCTCGGTTCCGCATGCCGCGCCCCCTTGCGGGGGCGCAGCGACATCCCCGATGGATTCAAATCAGTCGGCGGCGAGCTCTTCCAGAGAGAGGACACGTCGCTGAGCGCTCTGCCTGACCCTTGTTGACCCTTTATCGTGCGTATACAAGGATAGTGCAAGCTTATAGTGTGATCGTCAAATCTTAATATTTTGGAAAGTAAAATATTTTATTTTTGATGACCGATAATATTTTATAGTGTGATCGTAAGTACAGATAGTGCAATTCACGAAGACGCGCCCCACCAATTTTCGGTTGAGGGGATCGCGGGGTGCGGGGAGTTTGCTCCGAGCGGCAGTCGCGATCCGTCAGCGGTTCGATGCACACGAATACTACACTCTATGCTGTGAAAATCCAGACTCGTCACGAAAGTTGCTCTACTTTATATATTTTTAAAATGTCGAGAAAATCTCAGCGTGTTGTTCTTAAAAGCCAGGTATGTAAAGAAGTTTGCAGTTACTAAAACACATGAAATAAGCTAACGAAAGTAATTTAATTTTAATAAATAGCAAATTTTAGTGATAGTAGTGTTCATTTCATTTTTAAAAATAAGTAAAACTATTTGATATTTTTTTTATTTTAGACAAGAGAAATTATTTCTAAAGTTTATGATTTTATGAAAAAAGAAGCAAGTAAAAATTATGCAGAAAAACTCACTGATGCGCGATGGAGAACCGCACAGGCTGTTGGAGTATCTGAAAGCACAGTGACTAGAATTCTACGCGAAAGAAATGAATATACTAATACAATGAAGCAAACTACAGTACCTGCTATGGAATCGAATATAACTATGGAAACGGATGCGATAGTTCCTATAGCCCCAAGTGCGGAGCGTACAACAGAGCCGACTACGGAAGCGGATATTGAGTCTGAAAATGAAGCGAGTACGTCGCATTCGAATTTAGTATACAGAAGTGCTTCTATTTTTACATCACCTATGAAGAAGAGAAGGGTAAGACCACGAAAAATTAATTTAGACGAATTTGATATTGGTGTAGTCCGAAGAACTATCCAAAACTATCATATAGAACATCGTCAATTTCCAACATTATCACGACTTAATATTGCTTTGAAAGACCGTATACAATTTGATGGATGTATAACAACTCTAAGAACATTGTTACTTAAACTTGGTTATAAATGGAGAAAAACTGAGAATAACAGGAAGGTGCTAACCGAAAAACATGATATTCAAATGCTAAGATTGAAATATTTAAAACAGGTAAAGAGTTTTCGCAATGCAGGTAGACCTATAGTCTACACAGATGAATCATATATTCATACCAACCACGTGCAAAAAAAGTCTTGGGCCGAAAAAAGTTCTAAAACAGCAATAAAACAAAACTTAACAAAAGGAGTGCGCATAATTATAGTACATGGCGGAAGTGCAGAGGGTTTCGTACCAAATGCGTTGTTGACATACAGAGCAGAGATTAAATCCGGAGACTACCACGATAACATGAACACAGAAAATTACTTAAAGTGGCTAAAGGAGAAACTAATACCAAATCTCCCAAATGATGCCGTGGTAGTCTTGGATAATGCAGCCTATCACAATACTAGTTCGGAAAAAATACCAACATCCCACTCCAACAAATTAGTCATGCAGACTTGGCTGAATGCAAAACATATCCATTTTGAACCAAGCTACAAAAAACCTGAACTTTATGACCTTATATTAAAAAACAAAGAAAACTTCCGCAAGTACAAAGTTGACGAATTATTGAAAGAACATGGATTCACAGTGCTTCGGCTGCCACCTTATCATCCAGATTTAAACCCAATCGAAAACATTTGGGGTATTGTAAAAAACGACGTTGCTAGCCGCAATATCAATCAAAATTACACTTCGATTATGCCCATTTTAAATGAAGCATTTGATCGAGTAAATAAAGATGTCTGGTTCAATACTTGTCAGCACGTGGAAAAAATAGAAGACGAATACATGAGACATTGTGATCTTGATTTTAGTTTTATTGTAAATGTCGGTGATACATCAGACTCTGAATCAGATATTTCTGAAACGAGTGATTGACGATTTTCATTTCTCAATAAAGTTCAATAAAACTATTTCCGTATTTCATTTATGTCTATTATTACCTCCTATTATAAAAATAGTAATATTATCGATATTAATTAATAATCACATAAAATATCCACACCTAAAAATTAAATTAACATAACCTTTTCCTTGCGGTCGGGTAAAAAATATAAAATTGAAGTAGAGCATCTTTCACTTTGACCATGACGCTCTTTCCTGATTAGTCTATTCATTGTAGTGTGCGTGTGCACTCATAGGTAGTTAGTGTGTACCGATAACACTCAAACATTGACGGAAGCTTGCACACATATACTATAAACGGTTAGGAGGAATAGTGGGGCGCGCCTTCGTGGATTGTACTATCTGTACTCTGGTAAGTATTTTCGGAAGTGAAAACTTCTTTAGGAGCGTTGAGCAATTTTTGGTAGTGGAATAACTTATGGGTTCATGTCACCGACATGCCCTGCCGACATGCTGTCGTAGGATTAATTGAAGTTTTAATTTGGAAAATTTGATTTTATTATCATTGAATTTGGTTAAAATGAAAATCCAAGACGGCGGCAGCGAAAATATTCACATTTTTCGTCATGGGTTTCGTTTTCATAGTTTTCGAAGGTGCTTAAGCCGATAGTGAGTTCAAAATATAAATCTAAGATGACGGCTGCGAAAATGTTCAAATTTTTCATCATGGGTATCGTTTTCATGGTTATTGGTGGCCTATATTTTTTTGATGAACGATATTATTTTAATAGAAACAAATGCATGTTACAGACGGAATGGGAAACAAAACGAAGGGATTTTTAGGAAAAAAAAACAGAAAAATTTTGAAAATATGGCTTAGGCAAGGGCTTAAAGGTTGGGATATTTATGTTATATGAACTTCCACTCGCGAGGGGGTTGTGGCTAAGTGATAACAACCGCACGGGTCGATCGATCAGGTTAAGCTACGCTTGCCGCGGTTGGTCCGTGGATGGATGACCATCTTTACATACCAAGACCCCTTCGTGCCTCGGAAAGCACGTTAAGCCGTTGGTCCCGGCTGTCATTTGTAGATCTTTGACAGTCGTTACGGGTCGTCAGAAGCTCGAAAGTCTGACAACCAGTCTTACCAAGGGGTATCGTGTTACCCAGTAACTGGGTTGTGGAGCTCAGAAAGGCAGTCGCTCCATGTAAAATTGTGGTATTCAGCTGTATCCGATAATACTGGAAGCCGACCCCAACATAGTTGGGAAAAGGCTAGGTAGATGATGATGAACTTCCACTCGCGGCTTTCGCCCGCGTGAAATGTACTTGAATTTTGACTATTTAAAAGCAAATTTACTAGTAGGTTTTGTCAGACCAAAAAAGAATTAAATTGAAGAAAAGTCGAGTAAATCCAATGATGCATTAAACTATTAAAAAATGTTTGCAAGGCGCTGAAGTATATAATCAAGACCTTCTTTGTTTTTTAGCTTTAAAGGGAGAGCTAAAAATTGCAACAGACGGCATCGGTGCTGCCGAATATTAGAACACTTTGTCAATTGTCGGCACGTTTCCTATGACTACCAGCACTGCCGAGTAATCTTTCTCCTCCTTACGCCGATTCAAGTCATATCTTCACAGCAGGATGACAGAAAAGCATTTGAATTGACTGGCTTTAATGCATATCCATCAAGACTGCGACAAAAATGAACGCTAATGAAGTGCTGGACATCTTTAGCAGGAAACAACATAAAACTGCCTGTATTAATCATGTATTTTTTTATTGTTTTCATATTTTAATAAATCTTTAAGTGCCCCGGGGCTAAAGCAACTACGGGGTTATTGTAACTAAATTAAATATCTCCCATAATATTACATTTTTAAATATAACGCCATCTCTAGATTACTGAGCATACCATTGTCGTTACATAAAAATAACAGGTGGCAGCACTGCAGCTAATAATGAAGGTAAAACAAGTTGATTTGTCAAACCGCCATTTTGAAACAGTTTTGTTCGAACGCACGTGGTGATTAAAATCTACAAAAAATATGTTTTAGATTGTTTTATTGCTGGTGTTTCAAGTGGAGTGTATTGTTGACAACCGTAAGTAGCTATGATTGTTTTTTGCTTAAAGATTCGTCAAAGCATCAACAAGATATGTGTTTAGTTACATTTTCCCTGATAATAACCTAAAATGGGTAATTGTAACTTTGAGGTTAGTTGCATTTACCCCGTTTTGGTTTATATGAAACCTTGAAACAATAGTGATGGGCCATGTCGATGTTTTAATTCTGTGAAATATGTACTTTTATTGATATTGTGTAGTTGTGTACATTACTGGATTAGGTTTTGATAATGATGATGTCATAAAGACTGGCCAATTTAGCGAATTCGCTTCATAAATAAATTTAATCTATTGTTTTAGATGGTCCGGAATTATAAACGAAAAACGGAAAACAAATATACCCAGGAAAACTTTTTAAAAGCTCTAGAAGATGTTAGAAGCAATAAATTAAACACCTATCAAGCAGCTGACGTCTACGGAGTTCCGAGGTCTACTTTGGTTCACCGATTACGCGGATCACGAGGAGTGGTAAAATCATATCGCGGTAGGCCTACTGTATTCAATACACAGAAACAAAAATAGCCGGATATATTCACATAATGGAAAAAACTGGTTTTCCTTTAACGGTGCAAGAGGTCAAAGTTGTGATATCGGATTACATAAAAAGAAATGGCTTTATTACGCCGTTCAAAAACGACATCCTTTTTTTTTTTTTTTTAGGGTGGGTAATCATCAAATAACTTCTCCCGCTCTGGGCGGAGCGGGAGGGTGTGTCAGACTCATTCCTTCTTGTTGCCTGTGTTGCGGGGGCCTCGGTGACCCATAAGTACCTTCCCGCGACCCCGGCAGGCATCGGCCCTAGTGGACCCCTACTTTTGTGCTGACGACATCTCTTTGAGGCGCGCGTGGAATACGACGCGCCGTCGACCCGGGCCTGGTCCTTACCGGACGGTGAGCTACCCATTGCTCACCGTCCGCAAGCCCGCGCCTACGGTGGCCGGAAATCCGCCCGGGATTCCCGACGCCCTGGGCGTCTCCTGCGGCGGCTAGGGGCGAGAGGGCGCGAAACTTGCCTTTCCCTCAACCGTCCTGCCTCCTCTTTCGCGAGCATTACTGCTTCGCAGAAGGAGGTGACGGCTGCCCATGCCCTCTCGCTCCGTACCATGGCCTGAACCAGGGCCGGACGCGAGAGGTCTCTGCGGTGCTCTGCCCAAGCCGGGCAGACCTCCACCGTATGCTCCACCGTGTCCTCCGGGCGATCCACACAGTGGTTGTCACCACTGTGACGCAGACGTTTCCTCCCGCCTTATCCGACACAGAAACCTCCCGAAGCTGCCGTGTCCGGTGAGGACCTGCGTCAGGCGGAAGGTGAGGACGCCGTGGCGCCTCTCCAGCCACTCCTCAAAGAGGGGACTTATCGCCGCAATCGTGGCGTGCCCAGCACTGGGTTGCGACAACCGTACTTTCAAAAAACGACATCCCTGGCGATGACTGGTGCAAGGGGTTTAGGAGCAGAAATAATCTATCATTAAAAAAACCCCAATCCGTGGAGACCGCAAGGCGAAAGGCTTGCAATCCTTTCATTGTATATTACTATTATGATTTATTACAAAAGACGCAACAAGAATTAGAACTAACTGCAAAACCTCAAAATATATACAACTTAGATGAGACCAGTTTTTGCTGTGATCCATCGAAAGCTAAAGTAATGGGACAGGTCGGATACCGATCGACAAGAACTACTAGCTCACCTGGCAGAGACAATACCACCGTCCTTTTGGCTGCAAATGCCCTGGGTGGAAAGATTCCACCTTTAATAATTTTCCAGGGTAAACATCTTTGGAGTGAATGGGTATACCAAGATGAAACAGTTAAAACAGCTTACGCAGTAAGCAGAAAAGGATGGATGGAAACATCTATATTTGAAAAATATATTAAAGACGTTTTCATTCCCGCGATCGGCTCTGAAAGACCGGTGCTCCTCATATATGATGGGCATTCAACTCATTGTGATCTAAGTGTAATAGAACTTGCTGTAGCAAATGGGATAACGATCCTAAAATTACCACCGCACTCATCCCATATACTGCAACCTTTGGATTGCAGCACCATGAAACCTTTAAAAGATCGTTGGGAGAGTGAGCTTATCAAATGGCAAAGACTTCATGTAGGGGCTAAATTGCCTAAGTCAGAATTCACGAGAATTCTTACAAACATATGGGACAATTTAAACCCAGTAATTATCGAAAATGGCTTTATTAAGACGGGATCATTTCCTGCTAACCCAAACGCCATCTCGAAAGAAAATTTTGATGCGTTGTCATGGTCTAAATGGGAATATCATCTACAGCAACAGTCTTTAGAACTAGATCAAGTACAAGAGCAACCAGAAGAACAGATATCAAATGGACCAGATCGAGTTGAAGAGCAACCAGAAGACCAGATGACCAGAAGACCAGAAGACCAGCCGAAATGATTATGACCCACAATTGCCAAGCCTTTTAGGTTTGGTTATAAAATTATTAAATAAACAAATCATTGGTGGTATTCAAATCAATGACAAAGAAGTAGAGGATATAGATGAAAAAGATGGTTACTTTAAACAAAGGGACCGAGACAATTGTGAAGAAACTGTAGAAGTCCCTTGTGTGAAGTCCTGGACTGTAAAAGATCCTAAAACTTTTACACTGCCACCAAAAATAAACGAGACTAAAACAGCTTGGTCATCTGGAGTAAAAATACTGGATTGTAAAGTAGTTAAGCCAATGGAAAACCAAAATAGTGTGGAGGAACGTGTATCTTTTGAAGAATTAGTTTTAAAAACAATAGCTCGCAATGATCCACCAAGAAATCCGAAGAAACGCATTAATGGTGCTGAATTATTAACTTCTAAGGATGTAATGAGTCGTATTCGAAAAGAGAAAGAAGAAAAAGAAGAAGCGAAATTAAGAAAAGCACAAAAAAGTCTTAAAAAAAATAACAAATCTAATAATCCTAAAAAGATCCCACGAAAACAAAAGAAAACAAAAATTAACAGAAAAACCACAAGACGTGAAATATCGGATAGTGACAGCGTGTGCTCCTACACGTCAAACAGCTCTACATAACTAGAAGACATTGATTCCTGGCGCCAAAATACTTTGGAAGAAGCACAATCTGCAGACGATAGTTTTCGCCCATTGACTATAACAGATACAAATAACCAAAATATAATATGTAATCTGGAAGAGGAAAATTTATTGAAGAAAGAAATAAATAACCAAACAGAAAAGGCACATATTTCAAATAAAGAAAATGTTAATGAAAAGGATAAAACGTGTGTTATTGCACGCACCAAAAAGGAAAAAAACCAAGAGAAAAATCAAAAGAAAACAAAACCAAAAAGAATAATAAATAAACAAATAGTCATAGATTCTGAACCATCAACATCTAGCACACAATATTCATCTAATCTATACCCAAAAATAGGTGAATTTGTTTTGGCGAAATTCCAGTCTTCTAAGGGGAAAAAGACATACAAATATGTATGCTTAGTTGAGGATATCACTGATGAGAAATTTGTTGTTCAAGGATTTAAGTCACAGAAAAGTAAGAGGGAATATAAATTGATTGATAACGACATTTCTATCATTGATAAAAATGACGTAATAATTTGCCTCCCAAATCCTACCTTCATTCATGATAACTCGCAAGTAATTTTTCCTAATGATATTGATGTTGTTGAGTATAAGTAAGTTAACTAAATTGTTGTGTTTCATTGTTAAATTATCAGTGGATATTTA
Source organism: Atethmia centrago (assembly GCA_905333075.3). Classification (NCBI taxonomy): domain Eukaryota; kingdom Metazoa; phylum Arthropoda; class Insecta; order Lepidoptera; family Noctuidae; genus Atethmia; species Atethmia centrago. Next base: position 20,897,206 of record HG995368.1, read on the forward strand.
GTGAATAAAAATGTTTTAAAAGTTTTAAAACTTAATGTTCCTTAGGAACACGAAATTCCTATGTTAGTGTGATTTTTTAATGTGATTGTTAAATTTTACTTCTCAATTATAAAGACTGACAACTCGTAAGTTTTGTTACTATTCTTTTATTAAAAGTAGGTAGTGTAGGTACTGAGTAAATTAAAATGTAACTTAATATTTCTCAGGAACAAGAAATTCCTGTTTGTGTGATTTTTTAATGTGATTGTTAAAATGTTACTTCTCAATTATGAAGACTGACAACTCGTAAGTTTCTTTCTTTTCCTATTAAAACACTGTGGCATATATCCTGCTGTTATTTTTATTTTCCTCGTATCAAACATTCCATAAAATTCGTATATCGACAAAAGTGAAAGTAAATTCACAACACTAACTAATAACGAAATAGTTGCAATTGCCCCTGAAGTTAGGAAATATTTATTTTACTCCAAACTGAGCTTAGGTACGTTAACTTACGTTTTAAATCGCCTACGTTATCTCATTGAGTTGAATAACTTTTTTATATCATAATTTAAGACCAACAGAAACACTATGATTGTCATTAGTTGCATTTGCCCCTTATCGGGGTAATTGCAACTTTTTCTACCTCTACGAGAAAATAGTTTAATTATATCAATTCCTAAGGGGCTTTCTTTTCAGAACTAGGTTAAATATAATATTAATGAAATTGATAATCGTGTAGATTAATCAAATAAAGTAAATTTATAATAAAAATGAAACTGCACAAAATCAAAGTTGGAACCTTATTTTTCTAGTTGCATTTGCCTCGAGGCACTATAAATACTATAAGTTTATTTTTAACAGATATGATTGATTATTTTTGCCTGTCTGCCCCTTGTGGGGCACAAGGGGCAGAAATACATCCTGGATCCACCCTTGGTTGCCAGAGATGATCGACCCAAGAAAAAGTCGCTCAATGCCAATCTTAATAGATATGTGCGATTTTAAAATTAAATACTTACATTAAACTTCGCTTGTTAAAATTTATTTCCACAATTAGAAAAAAATAAATAAATCATAAATAAATAAATAAATAAAAGTATCAAAATGATTCGTGCAAACGGTTAAGCGCTCACGCACACAGAGAAACCATTGTAGTGTGTCGCAGTGTGTGCCATTTGATAGATCGCGCAGATTTTGACTTGCGCTAAATTTAACGCGCGCTCTTAAGAACGTTTTACATCCCCATATGGTCAAAATAGGCACAAAATTTCCAGTCATACTTTTGTAGACTGTCACAAGTCTCATTTAACTTACGCCTTGAGTGAACTGTGTTCAACTTTACAGATATTTCTAATCGCACTATACCCAAATTGTACAAGGCTTTTACAACCAGCCGATGTTGCCGCATTTAAGCCTCTAAAAACAGAATGGCAAAAAACTGTCTTAGAATGGCGTAGAACAAATCCATCTCAAGCACTAAGATTCAATTTGTGCCATTGCTTAAAACCACAATTGAAAAAAGCATAAAGCCGCAAACTATTATCAACGGATTTAGAGCAACAGGGATTTGTCCATGGAATGAAGATGCAGTAGACTATAGTAAATTCCTCGGAACTAAAGACACAAAAACTACCAATTCTTCTGACATCATTCGAGATAAAGAGAAATTACTCTCAAAGAAGACTTTGTTAAATTAGTAGGCAAGAATAACATTGATTGCATTGAAAAAGGGGAGTTAATATCAGAAGAGTCCCATTGAATTGAAAAAAAAAAACTGGCATTTCTTCGGTACTTCATCAAATATTTATTCTAATCAACAACAAAATCTAGATATTGAACCTGAAGTTATGAAAAATGTTGAAGACTAATAATTTAGACATTGAAAATATGCAAATATTTATTAACGATTGTCCAAATAATATTGTTGAACCAGAAGACTCTAAGTTACAATCTATCTCAGAAGAAATTATTTTTGAAGAAATCATAGAGTGCTCAGATGAAGGGAATGTGACAATTGAAGATTTATCACAAGAACCTCTTTTTGAATTAGTAAACCAGTGTTCAAATACATAATACTCCTGAAGACCAGAATGTTGATTTACCAAAAGCTCAGTCAATACAAATTATTTAATCCATCTCTCACAGTTACATCAATACCCATGAAAAATCTTACTCCCGTGAAGTTGAATGAAATTTTGATATTACCTAAAACACCGACAAGAAAAGGAGTTAAGAACTCTGTAAAAACCCCGTTTGTACTAACCTCAGACAAGTGGAAAGCACAAGAAAGTGAAAAAATCAGAATTAAAACAGAGAAAGCAGAAGGTATCAAGAAAAGAAAAGAAGAAAGGGAAAGAAAGAAATTAGAAAAAGAGAAACAACCGGCGCCAAAGAAACAAAACAAAAACAAAAAGAAGCCTAAAGACGAAATATCGAAAATACTATTTTCTGAGAAATTTTATAAATTTGATACTGAATACATTGTCGACAATAAAGAAAATGATCGGGAGTTAATTGATATACTTAAACAGAATTCAAGGAAGTAGTCATAATAAAACTTACACCACGGACAAAATAGAAAAAATGTTGACTGAATTTGATGATGATGATTGATACATACCTAGTCGTAGATACTTAACGATCTTAAAATGTTGGTTTATTTAGATGATTATTAAGCACTTATATAAATAAAACTATTTCAGATGATTACATTGTAAGGTAGCTAGAAATGTTTGTTTCGTTGATGTTTTTTAAATGTTTAATGAGAAAAAAGTTCCTAATCTATGTTCCTGTTCCTTGATAGAAAAATATTATATTTTTCATTATTATTCCAGTATTTTTTTGTTCCTGAATGTCTAAACTAAGTAAAATATAAGACGAGCCAATAATGGGTTATGATTACCGCCAATAAAGGGATTTTCTGTGCCAAAGACTGGTCTTTATACTCAACATCGTTTAATTTAAAAAAAATGTTCAATCATATTGCTTAATCTAAAATAAAGTGTATTGGAAAAGGATTTCTAGTTATATTAAAAGCGTTTAAATCCTTTTTCATTGTTTAAATTTATATTATATGAGGAATACTCATAGTTTTCATGAGATAGCCACTTAAAGTGCCAATAAATGGGTTTCTTACTGTTTATTCTATATAAATGTAATTTTACGTTGTTTTTGCATTATATTTTCACTAGGAAAACATTATCAAACATTTCTTTATACATCATTTTTTCAGAATAAGTCTCCAACGAATAATGTTTTCACGAAATGCTTTGGATCTTCTTCGTGACGGAAATCTCTCAGACATGGAGTTATCTTCAGATGACGACGATGGAAATGGAGGTAGTTTCGCTCGAGAATTGCGGTCTGTTCGATTCGGTGCGATGCAGTCAACCAAAATCAAAGGGATATCTTCCCCCCAGACTCTGATAAAGATGAAACGGATGATATTTCTCTCGACAACATGTTCGTCCTACCTGCTCCAATATACGAAGTTCCTGACAATTCTGATGCACTTGAGAGTCAACCAGGAGCAGCCTTTTCAAATGAAGATATTTTTGGGAATCTGACACCAAAGCGAGGCGAGGATTAAGTGGAGGCACAGAGAGCTGATGAGTCGAAGCTCATATCGATTATTATCACAGGTACGTTCCGCAACAATTGTTTCACAGTATGGCTGAAATTACGAATTTATACGCCATTTATTATTTGCCAAAGTTCGTCTCCAGGTTTAGACAATAACATTGTAAAGAAAAGAAAAAAAAATTAAAACAGAAAGTTATCATGGCTGCATGTACAGCTCGCGTCAACAGATTTTCAAGTCCATCCTAACTGATAAAGAAACCAACAAGAAACCGAGGGGCTTTGCACAAGAAATAAGTAGCAATGATGGTGATGTTACAGTAATCAAGTAGTTGGATAGCAAAATTACCCACCTGGCTTCCAATTTTATTGGTATTGGGTAAAAGGATTTAGTGAGAAGATGGTGTAAAAAGGAGGAGATTTGTTGAAGTTCAAAGAACAGAAATCGTGAAGAAGTACAATCATGCGATGGGAGGAGTCGGCTTACTTGATCAACTCATGAGCATTATATTACAGGACATTCAAAAAATAAAAAAATGGCCTCTACGCATGATATTCCATGCATCAGATCTTGCAGTTGTTCAGGATTTCCGGGAATACCAGACTGACAATTAATTACTCGGAGTTCCGATAAACAAGCGACTCACTTTGCTTCACTTTCGTCGTAGATTAGCAGAAAGTTTAGTTTTGCGAGTTAAACAGATTAGTGCCGCTAAAAGAGGTCGACCAAGTGGCAGTAGCCCGACGCCACCCGTAATTGTTCCCCGAAGACCAGGAGAAGTTCGCCTTGCGAGTGAAATAGCTCATGACGGGGTTGGACACCTTCCTGCATATGATGACGGGGCTGGAACACGTTGCAAAATGGTAGGTTGCAAGGGCAAATCCTGTGCATCAAGTGTAAAGTGCACTTATGCCTAACAAAGGATGAAAATTGCTTTTCAGCGTTCCACACGTAGGCTTTTCTAATTTTTATTTATATAATAACGGTGCCTAAGGATCTTTCTAATAAAAGGGTAATTCCGGGAGAGATGGCCGTACGGGAGAGATGACCAGTCGATCGTATTGCAAGCATAATACACAGATGGCGTTAGTAAAACTTTAGTTCGCTTCGTTGTGAGGCTGGCGACAAGTGACTGTTTCTTTTGCAAAAAAAAATCAAAAGTAAATTCCACATTGTTTTTATAACAGATGCATGATCTAAGATAAGAGGTTAACATATTATGTGCATCATACTTTTTAAAAACTATATGGCCATCTCTCCCGGGCATTTGGGATAGATGACCCTATTTTTTCAGGGAGTGATGACCATAAAATTTTAAGCGGTATTTTAGCTTCACAGCTTACATCACTCTCCTAGAGAGGTTCGCAGGCTATGGATTTCCACATGCTACGATACTCGCATACGTCCTTACCTTTTTCTTTGCCTGCTTTCCATTCATGATCTTTCTTGTCGCTTACATTAAATATTTTTTATAGATGCCAAATAACTACGTGCGAAAAGCGACGTCTACCAGAGGAACGTGGAATGAGGCAGACCTAAAAATGGCCATGGAGGAAGTAAGTAAACCAACAATGTCTGTGTACAAAGCCTCCATTGTCTATGGTATACCCAGAAAAACTTTGGCCAGAAGAGTAAAATTAAACAAAAATACTAAGGGACCATTGGTCCATCTTGTACATTTGGTAATGAGAATGAAATGAGACTGTGCATACATATAAAGAGTATGCAGTCTAAAGGCTTTCCTCTGACTATTGATGACTTACGAAGAATCGCTTTCAATTTCGCGGAAAAATTGCACATTAAACACAAATTCAACATGGCTACTGAAAAGGCTGGATATGATTGGGTGCAACTATTTTTGAAAAGGAATACTAGCATTTCCTTGAGAAAGTCTGAAGGAGTGTCTTATGCTAGAAGCCAAGGCATGAACAGAAGCGAAGTAAAAGCTTATTTTGAAATGTTAGAAAAAGTCCTCATCGAAAATGATTTGCTGAACAAACCTAGTCATTTGTTTAATATGGATGAGACAGGATTGCAGCTAATCAATCGTCCTGGACATGTTTTGGCTGAGACAGGCTCCAAAGCTGTAGTTATGTCAACGTCAACAGAGAAAGGAGAAACAATTAGTTATTGCCTGTTGTAATGCAAAGGGATTTTTTTTTGCCACCAGCATGCATAATGAAAGGTCAAAGAAAAAAAACAGAGTTTGAAGACGGGTTACCACCTGGCTCTCGCGTTTTTATGTCCCAAAAGTCTGCCTACATAACATCTGACATTTTTTTGGAATGGATGAAGGATCAGTTTTTGCCTCGAAAACCGCCAGGAAAAGTTCTTCTTTTACTTGATGGTCATTCTACCCACTGTAACTCGGTAAAAATGTTAGTTTGCAAATGCAAATAATATCATTTTACTTTCAATGCCAAGCCATACTTCAAATTACCTGCAGCCGCTGGATGTTGCTGTTTTTAAAGCTCTTAAGACTTATTTCTACGAAGCCTCCAGGCTGTGGATAAAGCGAAATCCGGGACGACGTCTAACCAGGAATCAATTTGGGGCTTTGCTAAATGAAGGTTGGGGAAAAGCAGCTACCTGTGCAAATGCGACTTCTGCATTTAGATCCACCGGCGTTTATCCTTTTAACCCAGAAGCTATCCCTGAGTATGCGTTTAGTGGGAACGATGAGCTGCCTGTTGAAGGAGGCCAGTTTAATAATAATGAGACCAGTTCCTATAAACCAGCAACAGTTTCCGTGGTATCAGATCCAGTTCCAAGTACATCCGGAACTAAAGCCATCACCTAACAAACCTACACCGACAAGAGTATTGCATGAAGTATCGCCATTGCCTAAAAACTTTATGAAGTCCGCAAGCGTGCTAAGCAAGTAAGCATTCTTTTGACATCCGAAGACCATATAGAAAAACGTAAAATAAAAGAAAAAGAAAAAACAGCAAAGGAAGATAAATGTAAGAAACCGAGGATTATAAAACAAGAACAAAAGACTGATGGAACTAAATAGAAAAAGACTATTAGAAAACGTAAAGCTATTCGTAGAATCTCAGACAGTAGTTGTGAGGAAATACCAATCGATTTCCCTGATTCCTCTGGAAGTGAAAACGAAGAGGACAACTGCACAGGCTGCGGTGAGAATTATTATAAAACTCAACTGGTCGAAGATTGGCTACAATGTAGTATATGCAAGCTGTGGGTACATGAAAACTGCACAGACTTCGAGGACATGTGTTCAAACTGCGGCAACAAGGAAAAACAAAGACTCAAAGACAAGAAGGGTAAAGAGAAAGGCAAAAAAACTACTGGCCATCTCCCCCGAGCCCTGTGGCCATCACTCCCGGACACTCCAGGTGAGATGGCCAATCGAAGTTTTTTTTAAATCTATAATAAATCTAAGTTAAACTGATTCAAAGACTGAGTTCAATTAAAATTTTATTAGAAATATAAATACTGTTACGTTTGTGATTAAAATGGTTGTTTTATTGTACTTGGTTTCCTAGCTATGAATCCTTAAAGTTAGTAGGGCCGTCTCCCCCGGGACTTACCCTAGTACGAGGTGCATTCAATAAGTACCTAGCCTCATCGCCAGAGGGCGCTGTAGTTTCAAAAGAGTTTTACCACAGTGTAGCACATTCTTTTTAAATTCTTTTTTCAAATTTTCATTCCAATCCCTTCATTTGTTTTAATTTGACAACTTATGGAAGCGAACGTGTCGATCGGTTTTACAAAAATGGAAAAAGAGCAATATCGTTCGGTGATTCGATTCCTATTTTTGGAAGGGAAAACGCGCATCGAAATCAAAGAGCGCTTGGATGCTGTGTACGGTGACTCTTCTCCATCGATGGCCACCGTCAAGAATTGGTTCAACGAGTTTGCACGTGGCCGTACGTCGGTTTTTGATGAACCACGTCCAGGTGCACCGAAAACAGCTGCTATGGAGGAAAACATTAAAAAAATCCATGATTTCGTATTGGCAGATCGCCGATTGAAGGTTCGGGAGCTAGCTGAGACTGTAGGCATTTCAGAAGGAACAGTGCATCATATTCTTCACGAGGAACTCGGCATGAGAAAGCTGTCGGCGCGATGGGTGCCGCGTTTACTCACACCAGAAAACAAGCGCAACCGTGAGACCACATCGGAGACGTGTTTGGCGCTGTTTAAGCGGAATCCAGCGGAGTTTTTGCGTCGTTTTGTGACCGTCGATGAAACCTGGATCCACTGGTACACACCAGAGACCAAGGAGCAATCAAAACAATGGATCCAGACCGGGGAACGTGCTCCAAAGAAGGCGAAAACTGTAAAATCGGCCGGAAAAGTTATGGCCACCGTTTTCTGGGATTCACAAGGTGTGATCTACATCGATTACCTCGAGAAGGGTAAAACAATTACAGGGCTTTACTATGCCGATTTATTGGGCCGATTCGACGCCGAATTAAAGAAAAAACGACCCCATCTGGCGAAGAAAAAAGTGCTGTTTCACCACGACAACGCACCGGTTCACACGTCTGCCGTTGCCATGGCCAAATTGGTCGAATTACGCTACGAATTGTTGCCCCATCCACCGTATTCCCAGATTTGGCCCCTTGTGACTTCTTTCTGTTTCCTAATCTGAAAAAATCACTCGCCGGGAATAGATATGGATCGAATGAGGAGGTCATCGCCGCCACGGAGGCCTATTTTGCAGAGTTTGACAAAAACTATTTTTCGGACGGGTTAAAAAAGTTGGAGCATCGCTGGGCTAAGTGTACCGAACTAAAAGGAGACTTTGTTGAAAAATAAATTGCCACTTTTCCAAAATTTTCGTTTACTTTTTGTAGGCTAAGTATTTATTGAATGACCCTCGTATAATATCAGTGTTTATTGATTTAGAAAAATCCCCTAAACATGAATCGTAGTTATAATTAAAGCCGGATGGCCACATTTGTGCACATAAAGAAAAACAAGTTTTTCTAAAAACTTGACTACCAGGTTTTTTATTATTATTTTTTTCCTAGTTCTTAATGCCTATTATAACACCGAAAATTTACTTAAATCCGTACGAGAAAATAAAAAAAAATCAGGTCTGAAAGGGTTAAAAAAAGTATTGAGGTACCTAAATAGATTTAAGAATACGATTTAAGCAAATATTGTCGCTGAGTTTTTATGATAAATATTTTTTGGCACTTTAATAAATAATTAACAAACTGTTTTTTCTTGCAGAAACCCACACCTTCCTTTATGTTGCAGTAAGTTAAACTAACAATAATTTTGGCAGCCCTATTAACAATACATCAAATGTATGGAGTTAACTTCAAACTGTTGCCTAACTTCGCCTACAAAAGTTCCAATTGACCAAAATAGGCTTCTCTTAAGAAAAAAAAATGCCAAATCTGTATAGTTTGTGGTAGCGGAAAAAATAAATGTTAATTTTGAACATATTTCCCAGAACTTGGTTGTTACCAAAACACGTTTTGAAAAAAAATCTCGATACAAACTAACGTTAAACTAACCTCTTACCTTGAGTTCTAATCCAAAATATCTGTATTAAAAATCAACATACGTTACGTATTTAATTAATAACAAGAACGTCTTATTTGAATGCAGAACTTGGTTGTTTTTTATTTTCGATTACTCAACTCAATTTTGAGTAAACCGATAATTGCTTCATATTTTGCAATAAATTATAAGCGTTGTGTCATCGCGCTTCTCTTTCTTTTCTATGCAATCTGATAGTGACCGCGGTTTAGGTGTTGTCAGCGTTTTAAGTTGCTTTATTTAAAGTTTATTGTCATCTGTCACATCCCAAAATGCTCACACTAGATGTAGTAAGTAGTATTTCAAATATAATTTAATATTTGACGCTATGACATGAGGCAGGCGAAGTTAGGGAAAAGTACCAATACTTCGCCTATCACATTTGAGACCAATTTTTAGGCAAATAGCAATGAAAATGGAAGAGTAATTATATAATACCGATATGTAAAATCATTTTTTAGACATCATGATTTGAAATACTTTTAAATCTGGAAGAGATATTACAAAAAGTGTCAAAACCCAGGCGAAGTAACAGGTCACGACGGTACTTAGTTTATCGAAAAATATCCACCCTTTGTTGTTCGTAAATATACTTGTACAGTCATTAACAAAAATAATTTCCTTCCTCGTGGTCAATCTTAATGGTCAAACTGATTTGACCACCAGGAATTCTGTTCCGGATAGTCAAACTGAGTGGCTATTCAAACTTTTGATCAAGCTGCTTTTTACATTGCAGTCTTATTGTACAATTATAAATAAAACATTATGTCAATTTGATGACACATGCTACATGACCACTTAAATTATTATCCTGTTCTTTGCTGCATTTGCATTTTGTAATTAATTGAATAAAAATATAATGAATTTAGATATAAAATACATTCATCGTAAAGGGGGAAGGGTACTGCTTTTCAAGGGTCGGCAGTACTACAAACTGCGTAGGTACGTACAGAAATAGAAACATTTTCTGGACTTGCAGTCATCTCAAAAAAGGAAAATGTCGGGGCTCAATAAATTACTCTGAAGGTATGCTTATAATTAAAACATGTTTATATATCATTTTTAATTACATATTATTACATAGGTAGCTGTTATTTTAACCATACTATTTGTTTTTGTTTAGGATGACATTGTGGTGAAATGTAATATAAATCACTCATGTAGGTAACGCTGATTACCATAAAAATGAAGTTGATATTGCTATTGACGAATTTAAACAAAAAGTTAAAGACTATGATGTCCCATCCCAGATGCGTTTCAAGATATGAAAACGTCGGTAGAAAAACGAGACGAGAATATTGAACTTAAAATTCCATCATTTGATAGCGTCAAAACGGTTTTATATAGCCACAGGCAAAAACTTGCTTTCGGGGCGTAAGTCCGCTGCCGCGAGAAATCGCGGCACAGCGGACGGAGCTCCGGCGGGATCTCATGGCGTCATGGAAAGTACGGTTGTTGCAACCCAGTGCTGGGCACGCCACGATTGCGGCGATAAGTCCCCTCTTTGAGGAGTGGCTGGAGAGGCGCCACGGCGTCCTCACCTTCCGCGTGACGCAGGTCCTCACCGGACACGGCAGCTTCGGGAGGTTCCTGTGTCGGATAAGGCGGGAGGAAACGTCCGGGTGTCACCACTGTGTGGATCGCCTGGAGGACACGGTGGAGCATACGGTGGAGGTCTGCCCGGCTTGGGCAGAGCACCGCCGTGTCCTAGTGGAGGCGATCGGCGGCAGAGACCTCTCGCGTCCGGCCCTGGTTCAGGCCATGGTACGGAGCGAGAGGGCATGGGCAGCCGTCACCTCCTTCTGCGAAGCAGTAATGCTCGCAAAGGAGGAGGCGGGACGGTTGAGGGAAAGGCAAGTTTCGCGCCCTCTCGCCCCTAGCCGCCGCAGGAGACGCCCAGGGCGTCGGGAATCCCGGGCGGATTTCCGGCCACCGTAGGCGCGGGCTTGCGGACGGTGAGCAATGGGTAGCTCACCGTCCGGTAAGGACCAGGCCCGGGTCGACGGCGCGTTGTATTCCACGCGCGCCTCAAAGAGATGTCGTCAGCACATAGTAGGGGTCCACTAGGGCCGATGCCTGCCGGGGTCGCGGGAAGGTACTTATGGGTCACCGAGGCCCCCGCAACACAGGCAACAAGAAGGAATACGGGTGGGTTTTAGTCAGTAAGAGTCTGACACACCCTCCCGCTCCGCCCAGAGCGGGAGAAGTTATTTGATGATTTCCCACCCTAAAAAAAAAAAAAAAAAAAAAAAAAAAAAAAAAAAAAAAAAAAAAAAAGGCAAAAACTTGCTTTAACGATTTCACACAAGTAAATATTCCAGATAAATATCAGTCCTTTCTTTTCGCTGATTTATAATACAGAGAAATGTCGCATTATGGTTTTCTGCTCCAAAAAGAATATGGCAATAATAGAAAAATCCGATGAGTTTTTCGGTGACGGAAAATTCTTTAGTTGTCCAATTCCGTTTAGCCAATTGTACTGCACTCATGTCAATTTGACAAAATCGATCACATCCACAAATGCGGTTCCTGTGGCGTATGTTTTGATGACAGACAAAAAAGAAGAATCATATTTTATTTTATTTTCAATGATAAGGTCAAGGTTGAAGGATTGGTCACCAATTTTTTTTCCATTTAGATTTGGAATTAGCTGCAAACAATGCATTAATAACAATTTTTCCGGAAATGAAATTTTTAAAATGTTTTTATCATTTTTCAAATAGCCAATGGAGAAAGGCAAAACAAATGAAAATTAAATCTAAAGATGACAGGAGAGTAGTGGGATTGTGTGCAGCACTTGCTTTATTACCCGAAAATAAAATTGAAGAAGGATGGGAGTATATAAATACTGATACTCATGTTCTTTTTCAAATTAGTTAACAATAAATTGGACTGTGATAAATTAACTGAACAAATTGAACTAAAAGTCCCCTATAATTTACCCAGATATCCCATTACCCACTTATTCTGCACTAAAGCATCAAAAACAAATATAGGAGTAAACTCACCTCTCAATAGGCTCAGCCGAGAGATGAATTCTTATATAAAATCCACTCCACATATTGACATTTATCATGACTCCGTAAAAATTTTTAAATCCCAAATTTTAAGGTCCCAAAGCACGCAAAGCACGCAACCCACATAATCTAAAGATTTGTAGTGTTAGTACGTAGGTATTTCTTGCAACCTTATTTCTTGTGTCTTTTTGTACTTCTGTTTATATAGTTTGAAACCACATAATTTTTATTTTTTATTTTTATAAGTTTTGTTTAATTTCGTTCTTACCTTAAGTTGTCACTGTATTTGAGAATGCTGGTTCACCTGTTATTGGCAACTGTATAAGTCCATGACTTTTATCTACTTTTATTTTATATTTTGTATACAGAAGCTGTTGGTGTACCTTTTTAAATAAATAAATAAATAAATAAATACTACGAAACTCAAAAATTTCTTAAATATTTTGAAACAACGTGGCTTGGGGCGCTGAGAAGACCCAATTGACCAAAATAAGCTTTTCTTAAGAAAAAAAATTGCCAAATCTGTATAGTTTGTGGTAGCGGAAAAAATATATGTTAATTTTGAACATATTTCCCAAAACACGTTTTGAAAAAAATCTCGATACAAACTAACGTTAACCTCTTACCTTGAGTTCTAATCCAAAATATCTGTAATAATTATCAACATACGTTACGTATTTAATTAATAACAAGAACGTCTTATTTGAATGCAGAACTTGGTTGTTTTTTATTTTCGATTACTCAACTCAATTTTGAGTAAATAGATAATTGGTTCATATTTTGCAATAAATTACAAGCGTTGTGTCATCGCGCTTCTCTTTCTTTTCTATGCAATCTGACAGTGATCGCGGTTTAGGTGTTGTCAGCGTCTTGAGAATAAATTATTCCGAAAACAATGGTCTGTTTATGGCCAGAGACATCGCACAATGTGGTCGAAGTTGGAACGGTCAACTAAACAAATCCATGAAACGTCATAATCCAATTACAGTTGCTCGTTTACTTAAAACCTTAAAACAAAAAGAAAAATCTTCTAATGAAAAAGTATCTATCTCTCCGCCGCCAAGACCAAATATCGCCTCTTTGCTTCAATAACGTGATAAGTCCGACAATTATAATTTTTTTTTATTTGATAATTGAAACCGCCCCTTACCGATTTTAGTTTTTCGAAAAACGTGGTATCTTTTGTGCGTGTAGGGGAAAAAGGGGTAATCGTAGTCAGCGGGCAGTGGTGGTCACGTTCATAACATTCAAACGAAAGAGTGTAGACAAACGAATATCAACCATAGGGACTCGTTACACACACCTCCCACCTCGCCTGCGTCGCGCGGTCAGTACGCGGCCATCGTTTGCAAGGGAATGTCGCCGCATGTTTTCGCGCGCTTTGCATCTTATTTTACGAGTGCACAAAATAAGCGGTGAGTACATTATTTTAACACGAATATGTAATTAAACTTGTTTATTGTGTGACTGTATGCCTAAATAATAGTTTTGAGTTCATTTTGTGGTGATTTAACTACAAATTATTTTATTTTGCATTTTTTTTACCAATTAGTTATAATTGGGCAATGAGAGTCAGTGAAATGCGGACAATGGGAGTTGACTCCCATTGACCGCGATGTTTGTTAGTTGTGTTCAAACATTGATTAATTTTTATTATTGTTTTAGGAATGCCAAAAATACGCCCTCGGTCCACTAACAAAGCTCAGTGGTCTTCCAATACACTGTCAAAAGCAGAAGACCTCATGAAACAAGGTCATTCTATGAGGTATGCTGCTAAAGCCACAAATATACCGTTTTCTAGTCTTCAAAAGCGACTTAAGAAGAAAGATTCATCGGAGCCGCGCCTCGGACGACTTCCTGTTTTTACAGAAGAAGTAGAAAAGCGCCTAGCAGACCGGATCAAATATTTGTCATTAATTTTTTATGGGGTGCCAGCAACTACAATCAGGAAGGTAGCATATCAGTACGCAGAAGAAAATCACATTAAGCACAATTTTGATCCAAGTGCTCAAATGGCTGGACGTGATTGGCTGGAAGGATTTCTCAAAAGAAATAAAATCTCTATTCGTAAACCTGAAGCTACCAGCGTGAACAGAATAACGGCCTTCAATAAAGAAGAAGTCCAGCTGTTTTATACATTTTTAGGCGAGTTAATTGACAAACATAAATTTTCTCTCAAGAATATTTATAACTGCGATGAGACAGGCATTTCCACAGTACAAGATCCGGGCAAAATATTAGCTCCCAAAGGCATGAAAAGAGTCGGATCTATCACGAGTTGGGAAAGGGGCAAGAATATTACTTTATTATGTGCAATGAACGCTGCTGGTGGATTTGTCCCACCAATGTTCGTTTTTCCCAGAAAAAGAATGACTCCGCAACTTGAAAAAGATGGTCCAGCAGGAGCAATATATAAATGCTCCGACAATGGGTGGATCAATGAAAATCTTTTCTTAGAATGGCTGCAGCACTTCGCAGGTCATACCAAACCGTCATCACAGGAGCCTGTTTTATTAATACTCGATAATCATGCCAGCCACATTTCATTACAGATCCATGAGTTCTGTAAACAAAATCACATTCATATGCTGTCACTACCTCCGCACACATCACACAGGATGCAGCCCTTAGATCTCACATTTTTTGGACCGCTTAAAGGATCGTACAAAAAGGAGTGTGATTTGTTTTTAAAGAATCATCTTGCAATAAAGATAACCCCATATGACGTAGCGGCTATATTCAATAGAGCATATTCAGCTGTGGCATCTATCAACAAAGGAGAATCGGGATTTCGAGCAGCAGGTATTTTCCCGTATAACCCTAATGTTTTTTCTGAAGAAGATTTTATTGCAGCTGAGGTTTTGACTCAGCCTCATGTAGTAATTCAAGATTCTTTCATTGTTGGTCCAATTTCATCTACACCTGAACCAATAAATTCAATTCCATCTACAACATCCGCAGCAATGGATCCAATGCCATCTACATCATTCGCAGCAATAGATCCAATGCCATCTACAACATCCGCAGCAATGGATCCAATTCCATCTATATCATTCGCAGCAATAGATCCAATGCCATCTACATCATTCGCAGCAATAGATCCAATGCCATCTACATCATCTGCATTAATTGATCCAGTACCATCCACATCATCTGCAGCAATAAATCTAGTGTCGCTTACATCATTGGAAGATTCAATTGATGCAAAATTAAACTCAAATATTGAAGACCTGATTCCACTACCTCGTAAAACACCTTCTGAAAAGGCAAGAAAAGGCCAAATGAAACTACATGCAAAAATTCTGACTTCAACACCTTTCAAAGAAAGTCTAATTGAAAAAGAAAATAAAAAAGCGGCGAAAGCAGAGAAAAAGAATATTAAAGATAAAAGAGGTAAAGGTAATAAGCGCAAACTTCAGAAAAAGGTGGTAAATAAAGCTAAAAGGCGCGTGCTCCAAGAAAAAAACACATCTTCGGAGTCAGATGTCAGCCTAAATCAGATATGTGATGATGATGAAGATAATGATGACGAAGATGACGGTGATGCTGGGAATGTCTGCCTGATATGTGGAGAATTTGGCCGCAACAAAGAGTTGTGGTACAGATGCACTTCTTGTGGGTTGTGGGCGCACAAAGACTGCACTGGGTGGGATTCACCACGAGGTTACGTGTGTGATAACTGTTGACTCTCATTGTCTATTTAGTGACCATAATTATCCGCATATGCTGACAATAGTAGTCAACGCCGTTTTTTTTTTAAAATATTATAGTTCCTAAACTGTGATTCCAAAGATAATGAACCTATTTGAGACTGATAGTTTGTTAATTAAAGTAACTTAAGAGTTGATTTTAATAAAGTTCTAGAGATAAACCTGTTATTTATTTCAATTACTGCTTAAGTGACTCTCATTACCCCTTTCTCCCCTAATAGCGAATCTATGAGTGAAAGAGACAGCGCAACTGTGTCAGATCGCGATATCACGTTGTCTCTTTCTGCGCGGAGATTTGTTCCGCACGTGCAGAGGAAGGTGCTTTTAAATTACAGCGAAAACGTGACATCACGACCTTATCACTGCTTGGTTGCAAAGGTTGTTTTAATTAAATTATAATTTTTATTTTATAATGTGATATTGTAAGTTAACACAGTGTTGATGAAAAGAAAGTGTGATGTGTTCATTGTTATAAATGCTCATATCACACTGTTGCCGAAAGAATGAGATTGTTTTATTTGTGTTATCTTACGATACAACATTGTAGTTAATGAAACTTTTTCTAACACAAAAACCAAGTTATAGTTATCTGCTGATGTAAAGAACAAAAAAATAATAATTTGACCAGTAATATTCCTAAATATTACTTAGTTAATGCTAAAACAAATAACTGATTGTACTTATTTTTCCAGATGGAAACGCGATGTAAAAAAAATGTTAATCTTGCATTGTCAGAAAAATCGAATATTCCTGTTGCAGGGACAAGTGCAGGTACCTATTTGTATATTGCACCATTAAAGAACTACTTAGTAGGGAAACTCCGCCGCCGCGAGTTAAATACCTATCTACTCTTTAACGCGTGGTAGGTAGGGTAGGGCGGGGCTAGAAGTCCGGCGGGTAAGAAGTCCCAACATACATATTACAGTATCTATCCGCGCTAGAAACAGACTACGTGACCTGAAGCGGGGTGAGGGGCGATGACGAAGTCGCGAGCCGCCAGTCGTCGCGGAGCGCACATGCAAGTACCACGGCAATCGGAATTTTTTCGCGCCCAAAAGTAAAAAAAGAGTTGGTTGTCATTTCTTTTATAGATCTACATTGACTGCAAAGAAAAGATTAAGGTAAGTTTATATTACAGTCTTATTATAACCTTAAGTTATGCATAGTAATATAATGTTCTTGTTGTTTACCGTCTTTATTTTATAACTTTGCAAATCACTGGACGTAGGTAAGGGGCAAGAAGTACACGGATGGGACTTCTTGCCCCGCGAGAGGACTTTTTACCCCATATGTTTTATTGAAGTGATATGTTTAATAAATAGTGTATTTTTTTTTCTTTTAAAGGATGCGTAATTATAAAAGAAGAACAGATATAGGGACTACACCGCTACATATTATGAAATTGGCTGCAGATGAAGTCAATAAGGGTGAGAAGAAACTATGTCAAGCAGCGAAAGATTACGATATTTGCAGGAATTCTCTTAAAAGGTTTATTGCGCGATTGAAGAAAGACCCAGGTAACATATGTTTTGGATACCTTCCTACACGACAAGTTTTTACCAAGGATCAAGAGAAGAGCTTATGCGATTATTTGCTTATGCTTGCGCAAATGTTTCAGGGACTGGGACCTAAAGAGGTGCGCCGCTTAGCATACGATTGCGCTATTAAATTCTCAATTGCTGTACCTGATTCCTGGCAAGAGCAAAAAATGGCTGGTAAAAACTGGATGACTGCTTTTTTAAAAAGAAACTCTTCTTTGTCTATCCGAAAACCGGGAGCTACGAGTCTCAGTAGAGCCACTTCATTCAACCGTACCAACGTTCAAAACTATTTCGATAAATTAGCTGAAGTTATGGACAGGTATAAATTTCAAGCCTCTTCTATCTGGAATGTAGATGAAACTGGGGTTTCAACTGTACTAAAACCTTCTAAAATAGTGGCAGCAAAAGGCAAACGTAACGTTGGCTCTGTTGCATCTGGGGAAAGAGGCACTAATGTCACTGTTGTAGTAGCAGTCTCGGCTACAGGCTCTCACATCCCTCCATTGTTTATCTTTCCGAGGAAAAATTATCAAGATCACTTCGTTCGTGATGGTCCACCAGACTCTATTGGAAAAGCAAATCCAAGTGGGTGGATAACAGATGAAGAGTTTTATTGCTTCATTCAACATTTTATCCGCCATGTAAGACCTTCAAAAGACACTCCGATTCTTCTTCTACTGGATAATCATTCTTCACATTTGTGTGTCAAGACCCTCGATTTGGCAAAAGAAAACGGTGTAGTTATGTTATCGTTTCCTCCCCACTGCTCACACAAGTTACAGCCTCTCGATGTCTCTGTATTTGGTCCGTTCAAGACTTATTTGTCTGGAGCTCAAGATTCATGGATGAGAAATAATGCAGGAAAAACCATGTCAATATATGACATACCGTCACTGGTCCGTACTGCATTACCCATGGCTCTTTCACCTGTTAATATTATCAAGGGGTTTAAGGCATCAGGTGTTTCTCCTTTTAATCACGAAATATTCACAGATGCAGACTACGCTCCAAGTAATGTTACAGATCGTCCCGTTGATGTTAATAACACTGAAAATATACCTCCACTTATAAATGAGTCTGAGAAAACTCAGCCAGCACAATCGACTATAGAGCAAACTCAGCCAGCACAATCGATACAACAACCGAGAGCAATAACTCCTCAACCTTCAACATCTAAAGCAGTATTTTCCCCTATACTGCCGTACGTTACTTAAAACACGGTTAAGCCTCAAACTGCCATTTTTTAGTTTTGAATCACACATTACGTTTTGAAAAATTCTCTATCTTTTGTGCTGGGTCCCATTACTGTACGACTTTTACTTTCCGAGATATAGAGCGGGTGTGAACCGTTAAGTAACATATTTTTTACAGTTTACTTTATTATTTAACAGCTATTCCTCAAATTTATGTTATAACACGGCAAAAGGATGGTAACGTTATTATCACGGATCGTTCCAAGCGATATTAATTTATTATAATACAGTTATCACACAATGCTGCACTTAAATTAAGCTATACGACCATAACCGTGTTATAATCAAGTACTTACAGGTGTGTCTGAGAACAAAAACTATGTTATAATAAAGTTACTATAGAATAATACATTACATTATAGTTATAGGCATTTAGCCTTTTTTCAATAAAGTTTATCGATGGATTAAAGTGTAAAATTCTTTACTAAAATACGACTATACAGATATGCTAGATTAAAATCTAGTTAAACCCAGAAACATTTTTGAACCGCGGTCCCCCGCGTTCCCGGTTTCCTCGGCCATTTCGCTACCAGCGACGACGGGGAGCGCTCGTGTGTGTGTGGAGCGGAGCGGCGGCGCGCCATAAATGTTTTACCATGTCGCGTCATACGTACTCAAGGTAAGGTTTTTATAATTTCACTAAATAGAATAGATGCATCCTATGTAATTAGTATGTAGATAATCGATATTTATAATATTTTCTTAAAATAAGTATTACATTCATTCAATTACGTAGTGGTAGGTGACAGGTATATAACCTTTAGCTTATAAATATTTGATTGGAACGAAATAATCCTTTTTCTTATCGTTCTGAAGCCGCTATGAAATCACACGCATCTCGAGTCAGGGTCAACGATGAGTAGGTGCAGCGCGTTGGGGCGGTATGTTTGAAACGAATACCTATCGGACATGGGCTTTCGCGCGCTTTTTTGCTTTTTACCTTCTTTCCTATTCTTACGCATTATTGCGTTGACGACGAGGATATAGAATAATAAAGTACCTACCTATAAGGTTTTTTAAATTATTTTTTTTTTTAAATTAGGTATTTAACTAATTGTGTCTGTCATTATTGTAGACGCTCCGGGGTTCCACAAAGAATTCAGAACATGATGAGCATTGTGAATAGAGAGGTCGTACCTGTCGAACCACCCAAATTACGTATTCAAGAACAAATCATTGGCTTAACAAGCATGCCAAATTCATTAAATGAAAGTGATCCTTCTAGTCCTTCAGCTAATAATGGCATCGATTTATATGCAAATCCTCAACCTGGTACATCAAAAGTTTCGGATTCCAGTTTCCTGTACTGCGATGAAACTATACCGCCGTCTTTACATTCTCTGTCTCCAATCTTCTGTGACTTTGATTCGGATGATTCAGTTAAGGACAAGGACTACGAGGTTACATCTAATTACGTCGATTCAAGTGAAGAGAGTGATACGGACAGGAATATTAAAAAAACACTTGCTCATAAGTCCCAAATAAAATGCATATCTCAAAGAAAAGGTAAGAGAAGCTCTAAAGCAGAGAAAGAAAAATGTGTGCCTTCCTTTCCCAATAAAGTTATATCTCGACGTCACTCATTTAACAATGGCGAAAGAGCTGCTGTTCACGATCCTGTTTTCAAAAAGAGACGAGCGTCGACTGATGCTGCTGTTATTATATCAATGCCACCATTTGACAACCCAGCCACCAGTGATAATGAAGGTGAAGAAGGTTCAACAGCGCGGAAACGAAAAAAGTACAATAGCAGTGTGAAACAGCGAGAAATCCAAAGAAAAAACAAAAACTTTTGAAATATACTGTAAAACCTGGATGTGACGAGAAATGTATAAAAAAATGTAGTTCTGTATTTGATGAATCTGAACGTGAGAATATAAATAAAACATATTGGAGTCTGCAACGCGGGGAAATGAGAATGTTTATAAGGTCAAACTATATTGTAGCCATTCCCAAGCGTAAGTACACATCTGACCCTAAAAGAAACCCCAAAAGAACTTTTACGCTGCAGAAAAATGACGGAACCGTAAGACAAGTATGTAAAATTTTTTTTTTAACAACTTTAGGTTTCAATAGAAACAATGATCTTATACTTACCACCTGTCTCGATACTGAAAAAGATACAGATAAACGTGGTAAACATACCAAGAAACTGGCGTTTAATCGTGATTTACTCAACCAACATGTTGAATCATTCAATCCCAGCGCTCCTCATTACCGTAGAGAGCACGCACCAAATCGGCGTTATTTGCCCAATGACATTAATATAAATTTTATGTATAAAGACTTTTGTTCAAAAAATCCCGAGTCAAAACTCAGTTATGACTTATATCGATCTCACTTAAAATCAATGAATATATCTTTCACTCGGCTCGGGAATGAGGAGTGCGAACAGTGCGAATCATACAAACATCACACTAAAGAAACAAGCCATGATGTTCGTAAGCAATGTTTTCCTGATTGTGACACTTGCTTGGCTTGGGCTAAGCATCATGATCGATACAAAAAAGCTAGAGCCCTTTATGATGCTCACAAAGCTATAAAGCAAAACGAAAATAGTATTTATTTTAGCGGCGATCTAGAAAAAGTTATCATGCTGCCTAGAATGGAGATGTTCAAAGCGGTTATATTTTGTCCCCGTTTGACGCTCTTTAACCAATCCTTTGCACCGGTTGGAAAAATATCAAAGGAATCGAAACCTCTTGCTGCAATTTGGCACGACGGAATAGCCGGTAGAAAACAAGAGGATATTATGAGCGCGTACTACAGTTTTTTCCTTCGTCATCGAGACGTTCAGAATGTTAATATCTGGTTAGATAATTGTACATCACAGAACAAGAATTGGCTGTTTTATTCCATGTTAGTCGACCTAGTAAACAGTGACGTTATAAGTACAGAAACAATAACTTTACACTACTTCGAACCCGGCCACACCTTCATGAGCTGCGACCAGTTCCACCATCAAGTGGAACTTGCAATGAAAAAGAAGGGTAAAATATATGACTTTTCAGATTTTGAGGAAGCTGTAGCCTCTGCAAACAATGGCAGAGTAACTGTCAAAGCGCTACAAGCAAATGAATTTCTCAATTTACCCAATAATGTCTCTGAGCGGCGAATTCAGCAAGCATGCCCTAGAGTCTATCTGAAAAATATAACACAAGTCTCGTTTAAGAGGTCAAGTTATGACATGTTGTATAAAAATGATTTTAGTGATGAATACTCAAGTTTTAAATTTTTAAATGACAAGTACTTAAGAAATCCACGTACCAACATAAGCTTCCGGACACAGCCGAAAGGCATTGATGAGGAACGTAAATCTAACTTAATAACTAAATTGTCGCCTATCATTCCAAAACATAAAATGGTATTTTGGAATGGATTGCCTACAAACAATAACACAGAAACGACCAAAAATTCAAGGAGGACTACCTAAACCTAAGAAAGCCATTTTAAATACCCAAGTACCTACAATTCTTTTTTTATTTTAATATAACTACTTAAATGTATATATTACTTAGTGCCATAAGACTAAATAATTATATTATATATTAAATTATTTAGTCTTTATTATTAATAATTATATATTTATTACTAATTATTAATTATATTACATATTAACCCTATTAGATTTAATTCTATATAGAGGACTCAGTTGATTACATGATTGTGATAATTTTTTAGTTAAAGACTGATTATATTGTAAAATTTAGAAAGCTATATAATAGTCTTAAGACTGAAGAAAATTGTTATAGCAGGTTGTTTTATGACAACTGCAGCTAGTGAGATAGATGGTTATATTTTTTTATTATCTTAAGACACTTTTCACTCCAGGGTTTTAAGTTAGAGAATGTTTTGATATTAAGATAATATTGTGATTTAATTATGAATATTACTAAGCCCAAATGTCAAAAATAATTATTTATGTTATTGATAACCATTTAAAATTGTTTGAAATAAATGATTAATAAATAATTTGTTTAATTTGCTTGCTTGTTTTCTTTTTTTTTCTCGAATAATTGTAAGTCATTGCTTATCTATAAAACGGCTAACCGCGAGCGAAGTATGAGTAGCCTTGTTTTAAGTAAGCAATACCGTTTAACTTGACGCCGCTTAATATATTATTACACAATTACTTGATTATAATGATCACTAAGTGCCTTAACTTGTTTATAAACCAAGGGGCTAAACCTTAATTTTACAGTCATTACTTGATTATATCATAGTTATGCAGCTTAGCCGTATTGTAATGACGTATTTTTTGATAACTTTAAATAAAATTTTTAGTAGTACAATTCTAAAGCAATTACTACGTTATAATACCGTTAGAGTAGGGTTAGCCCTATTATTATGCAGTATTTAATTACTAAACTGGGAAGAAATGCTAAGCTTAATTACAAATATCTGTTTTATTGTAAGACTGAAAGATGTTTTCAGTTTTCATACCCCAAAAAAAAATCGTTGATAAACCAGTGACATTTGTCTCTTAGAAAGATTTTTATATCTTTATTCGTTTGGAAGAGACATCATTTCGCAGGTTTTTGTCCGATATCTCTGAAACTACTTTATGGGTTTAACCGTATTTTAAACAATGTACGGCAGTATAGCCGTTCTACCTGTGCCCAAAGCCGGACACCGTAAAACCTCAAACACCAGAAAACGCCGCAAAGCAACCATTTTAACTGACACTCCTGAAAAAAATGAGTTAGAGAAAGAACAAGAGAAGAGTAAAATGAGAAAAACTAAAAAAAATAAGAAGAAAATGACAGTAAAGAAGAAAATTTTAAAAGAGAATAGCCCGTTGCCTTCCTCTGAAGATGAAGAGTATTTTTGCATTATATGCAGCGAATCTTATTCAGAAAGCAAGTCAGGAGAGCAGTGGATTCAATGTTCAAGTTGCAAAGGTTGGGCACATGAACGATGTGTGTGCTTTAATTCAAATTTGAATTTTATCTGCCTTAATTGCGATAGCGATGAAGATTAGGGAGTTTCTAAATACTTAGCTGATTATAAATTAAGATTTGAAATTACTGCCATTATAATAAAAGACTGATTTTGTGTATGTTTATAAGCAAAGCTCAAAATAATTCACGTTTCGTGTTTTTTTAGTTGTTTTCAAGTTGGAATTTTATGTTGATTATACTGAAATATTAAGATTTGTTGATTATATTGATATTTTACTAAACAGAAATATTATTAGATATTGATTTTAAAATAATGCATTTTGATTGAACCTAATAACTGACCACAAATACCTTATTACCTAGCCATTAGGATGTATGGACTTTTTACCCCAAACCTAGGACTTTTTACCCCGTGAGCGGGGGGTAAAAAGTACAGAATTCCATTTTGCATTTGTTGCTAAAGTTTTCGGAAATCAAATAAATATTCACACTTCCGACTATTTGAGCGTTAAGCTGAATTGTGTAAGGTTTCATACAACATTTTTTGTTGACAGTAAGTACTCGATTTTAAGACTTATGGGTCTTAGAGTGAAAATTGGGACTATTAGCCCCGCCCTACCCTACTTGTACTATTAACTATTCCGTGCGCGTGGTAATATTGTAGGTACTAAGTTTGGATTACATTTTTTTCTGTCGTACTTAAATGAAATATTTAAACGTTTTTTTTTTAGATAAGGACGTGACGTTAAGCTCAGGGCATTCAAGGTCTAACATAAAGGAAGCAACGTTAAAAGTGGATGACGCAGCAAAACAAAAAGCTGACTTATCAGTACCCAATAGCCATCGTTGTGATTCGACCAGCAGCAGCAGTAGTTCTTCGAGTGACTCATCATCATCATCATTAAGTAGCTCATCAAATACATCTTTTAATGAAGGTAAGTTTCACTGGTGTTTTAATTTTTTTTAGTAATTTACCAAATTCTTATTTATATTCCAACCGTAATTCATTTTGTATACAGATAGCGAAGATTCAGTCAGAGACCCAAATTATGAAGTTGCGGAGCCTCAACGTCTTCAGAATTCTTCAGATTCTGACGGAGAAGTGGCCAATGTAAACCCTGTACAAGAAGGCGATGCGCTCCCGATTGTAAATGAACCGTCAGCGGCAGCGGTTGAAAATATTATTGAAAATGTTAACCCCACTGAAGAAAACTCACAAAATCCAGATTGTAGTCCCAACAAAAAAGGAAAAAAAAGACGAAGACTTGAAGGAAGCTGGAAGAAAAATATAGCGAAGAGACTGAGAAATAGCGGTAAGTCTTATCAATCAGTAAAAACAAAAAAAATAGTTCCAGAACGTAAATTGAGACCGCCTTGCAGAGAAAATTGCGCATTCAAATGTCGTTCAAATATCACAGATGACCAACGTCAACTACTTTTAAAAGAATTCTGGAACTTGGGCGACATTGAAAAACAGTGGTCGTTTATAGCAAATAGTCTCGAAGCAGTAATCCCAAAACATCGATACGTGAAGATAGATTCAGATGGAAACGTTGCACCAACTCGCTACAATAATAATGCTTTCTTTTTTACCGTTTCTGGAATAAAGACAAGAGTGTGTAAAGTATTTTTCAAGAACACTTTGGCAATTAATAATCGGCCAATAGAGACGGCGTTAAAGAAGAAAAATAAAGATTGCAACATTTCTTCTATGAAAGATGATCGGGGACATCATGCAAATCGATATAAAGTGGATGAAAACATAAAAATTGGTGTAAAAACATTTATAGAAGCAATACCAAAAATTGAATCACATTACATAAGAGCCAACTCAAGAAGACATTATATAGATGGCAGCAAAGCCATCACCGATCTTCATAGAGACTATGTTGCAGAATGTAAGTCGAAAAATTTACCTTTCGCCAATTACTTAATGTTTTACCGTATATTTACGCAAGATTACAACATATCATTCTTTGTTCCTAAAAAAGATTTATGTGATGTATGTGAAGCTTACAAAAATAGCACTGATGAAGAGAAAGAAGGATTAAAAGAAAGCCACGAAAAACATCAAAATGTAAAAGTTCTCTCACGTGCAGAGAAGGAGAACGATAAAAAGAATAGTGAAATTCTCGTTTCTGTGTACGACCTTCAAGCAGTTTTCCAATGTCCCAAAGGGGACATCTCTGTTTTTTATTACAAGTCTAAATTGAATGTACTTAATTTAACTATATACAACATTCAGAGTAACTGTGTTGAAAGCTATGTTTGGGATGAGTCAAACGCTCACAGAGGTGTAAACGAAATCGGTACTTGCGTTTACAAAATTTCAAAAACTGTCGAAAATCTGGATGTTGTATTCTATTCGGATAATTGTGGGGGGCAAAAAAAATAAATTTATGATCTGCATGTATCTATACGCAATAAAGACAATACTTAATATTAATTCAGTCACTCATAAATATTTGATAAAAGGACATACCCAGAATGAGGGCGATTCCGCTCATTCTCAAATTGAGAGAGAAATTAAGCGGCAATTACGATCTGGACCCATGTATACACCTGACGCATTTATTGGTGCTATAAAGGCTGCCCGGAAGAAAAGTGAGCCCCTTCCATGTGAATGAAATGTGCTTCGCAGATTTCTATGATTGGAAAAGCTTAACTAATCAAATGAACTTTTCGTTGTTAAAAGATGAAAATAATGAATCAGTCAAACTTACAGGTTTAAAGGTTACTCGAGTACAAAAAAGCGATCCTGAAGCTTTATATTTTAAATATTCATATGCTGATATACAATTTATAAAAGCTATTGTCATTAAAAAGAAAAGGAACGTCATCTTTAAATTTGGAATTAAAAAATGCATACAACCAAAAACCTGGGATATCTGATAAAAAAAGCAGACCTAATGGATTTGGTTAACAAAAATCTTATCCCCAGATACCATAGGCCATTTTATGAATGTTTGTAACTTTTGAGAACAGCAAGTTTTTTTTTTTAATACAGGCTGTTTTTGAAGGCCGATTTGAATACTTACGGCAAAACAAACCTAAGACTGTTAATTTAACAGTCTTAGTTTTGTTTTGCCGTAAGTTTATCTTAAATTATTCTTACTTTATCTTAAATTATTTAACAGTGTTAAATAATTTAAGATAAAGTGATCATTGTGAGAGACAATCATTTTATGTAAAATTATGATTTTATGTGGGTAAGTTAGCTGTACCGAGTTAATACTCCAAGTGCCATTAGTATTATCATTAAATTTATAGTTGATTTATTTTTATTTGATTAAGTCATATTCTTGTTTTGTCCAAGACAAACTAAATATAAGTAAATGTTTAATTATTGTAATTGTATTGTTTGCTTTAATGAAAACTCTTAAATAAGAGTTTCTTATTCGTCTGTCAAGATCTACCTATTAAGTTATAATTAAGTATACCTATTACTCAATTATCAAAGCCTGATTGTTCACAAGGATAGATATTCTTTTATTTAATCTTAAGTGAATGCTTTAATTTCTCCAGTAAAATGTGATTCTCATTAGGTTTGGACATTAAAACCGATTATTTGAAATGTCAGACTATTTTTTTTTTAATTTTGTTATAGGAATTATAATAAGTGTATTTTGTAATTGCAGTGTTTTCAATAAAGACTGGTTCTGAAATCTAAGTTTTTATTTCAACAATGTTTGTTCACTAAATAACTCAGTTTCATAACCAAAATAATATCATCATAATCGTGACATTTTAGTTTGTAACACTTATCTTACTATAGATTTGCAAGAACAATGTGACAAGTTTTCCCCTTTTTCTTAAATTAAGCCAATTTCTTGTTAAACTTCTAAATTATCAGTATTTTGATAAGTTTTCACATAGTTTATTTGTTATAATTTGCAATACATAGTAGATTTACAGTAAAAAACTTAGACACAATTATTTTTTGAAAGTTGAAAAACGCTCTCCTCTAAAATTTAAATTTTCAATATAACACATTATTGAAGCAAAGAGGCGATATGTCGAGATGATTTCATAATGAAGTGTCAGCTGCAATTAATGCATGGCGATATAAGTGTTGGGTACTTTTTAAAAAAACCAAGATAATTATTTTTGTTAATGACTGTACAAGTATTTTTACGAACTATAACAAAGGGTGGATATTTTTCGAGAAGCATGTGACCATTAAGTTTGACCACGAGGAAGAAGCTACCACTACATCCAATGCCCACCTGCAAACTTCATCAGATGTTCAACAACAAACATAAGTTTTTTTTTTTTGGGTGGGAAATCATAAAAAAACTTCTCCCGCTCTGGGCGGAGCGGGAGGGTGTGTCAAGACTCTTACTGACTAAAACCCACCCGTATTCCTTCCTGTTGCCTGTGTTGCGGGGGCCTCGGTGACCCATAAGTACCTTCCCGCGACCCCGGCAGGAACATAAATGCACCTGGGAAATCAATAACATTTTCTTTTAGTAATTGCCCCAATATGACTAATGTTTGATATTAATGGGAAATTAAACATTAACATGTTTAATTTCCCTGCATTCTTTTGAGAAAAGCACTATATATGCCTCGGCGGAAATAGCAATTGCCTGTTTCGTATTAGTGAAGTCCTCGCCTAAAACTCATACTCGACCTTCAAATGCCTATTTCACGGCCTTTGCAATAATGTACTATTAACCTAACTAAAGAAGCTTTGAAAAAACTAGATTGTAATTGAATTTTACAAACAACACAAAAATAATAGTAAAAAAATATATACAGCAAGAAAAAAACATCGTAAGAACGATTCCTGTTTTTACTGAGAACCGCTTTCTTTTGACATTTTGTTTTCAAACAAGAACCAAACACATCATCATCTGCCTAGCCTTTTCCCAACTACGCTGGAGTCAGCTTAGAGTCTAACCAAATGCAGCTGAATACCAGTATTTTATATGGAGCGACTGTCTATCAGACCACAACCCAGTTACTGGGTAATACGATAACTCCTTGGTAAGACTAGTTGTCCGACTTTCGGGCTTCTGAGTACCCGTAACGACTGCCAAACATCTACAAATGACAGCCGGGACCAACGGTTTAACGTGCTTTCCGAGGCACGGAGGGGACTCGATGCAAACAACAACCAAACAACAAATCAAGAACAATCTATTTGCGACAACTTAAATAAAAAGAAATGCCAATATTTGCTGTTATTCAACAACATAATCTTGCTAGCTCTCAAGTAGTTGTGACTAAAAAACTGATTTTAGTACCTTAAAATTGTAACATAACGATTTTTTATTTCAAAATAAACACAAGATTGGACAATTCGAAAAAAACATTTTAAAGACGCCGCTTAGCATATATTTTTTATTTTAAAAACCTTCTTTATTAGGTTTTATTATCAGACATCCGGAAATGTAATCATAATATTACAATTTTTAAATATCACACATACTTATTGTAGAAGAAGAAAATTGACTGCGACCTATCAACAATCAGTCCAAATAATGAAAGAATTATCCGACTCTCGTTTGAACCCCATAAATAACAAGAAGAAAATATTTTCGAAACATGCTGAATTCGACTTCGGACATCCACAGTTAGATGAATAACCTTTAAAAAAAATAGAAAAATCTGTTATATTTTTTTTTAATTATCAACCTACCCAAACCATCTAGATCCAACCAGGAAGAGTTAACAGAAATACCAGCTATCTATAAACATATTATTATATCAATTGCTGCTGTTCGTTAGTCTCACAAATCGAAAATGGCTAGACCGAATTGAATAGGTATTTTTTGGTTTTTGTTCGCCTCAGTTCGCAGGTCGCCTCGGATAAAAAAGGAAAAACCCAATGGAAAAGCCGAAAAACCAAAAAAATCTACATTTTGTTCACGTGGTACGAAGTTCACTGGGTCTTCTAGAATCCACTTTCATAGTAGTAAGAATAACATATTTAAAGGCCATATTTTAAGTCACAAATCCAGACTTTAGACTGTTACTGAGAATTTCCAGATTAAAAAAAAACAATACAAACAACACTCTAAATTAATATAGTAGTGTAAGTTTAGTATTAAACCAGAAGCTACGCCATAGATATGTTGCATTCCACGAACACGCGCCAATCATACCAATTTATACCTTATTACAATGTCATAAGAGTTGCATGACATGCGCTCGTGAATTGCATTATCTACATCGCAGTTGACAAAGCAGGGAAAATCGTAATTTACAAGATGTAAACTTAAAAACAGAATTATTAAAAAAATATATATTTTCGTAGGTAGCTACTTACAAAATATTACAATATGTATGACTAAATAACAGAGCGATTATGAAAATGACAAATTAAGTTTTATTACATTTCAAATTATCATGAACAATTTAAATTATACTTTCCTTTTATTGAATACGTTTTTTTAGATGTCATTTCTTTGTACTTATATACTTTTTTTTTATTTATCATGAGAACTATGAAATGAATACAATTAATATTGGAGATGTTCCGACAAGTCGGTGAAGCCGACTATCCGGCCACTTTCTTAGTCGGGGACTATTCGGCAATAAGCGCAGACTATCCGGCTTCTTACTTTGTATGTATTTCTCAATTAAATGTATATAGGAGGAATTACATTGTATAAAATAAAAATCTTGATTGATATAATATTTTAGCAATAACAGTATTCTCTTTAATTCTTTATTTTTTACGCAAATACATCGCTCCGACCAGTGCAAAAGTAAAAATCAAGAAACAATGTGAAGTACACAAAACATGTTCCGACACGCAGGCGACGGGTGCGACTTGCGCCCGAATGGTAAACGAACCGTCACTGAAATTGCCGAATACCCCCGAAACCGTGATCGGCTCGGCTAGTCGGCAAAGTCATAGTCGGCACATCTCTAATTAATATTATTTCGGGACATTTTTATACTTCGTATTTTTTCAAGGTTTTCTGGAAACCAACACTTGTTTATATTTAATTGTCCATTCACATATAAAAATGTTTATAAAATTCAAATATAGAACACTTTTACTAACGTTTTAAGAGAAATGGAGACATAGGTAACAATAGAAATACACTTAGGGCTGATAATTAACAGTCAGTTACAACTTTTATTCGAAGAAAAAATGTGACAGCTTGACATATTTGCTATACAAAAGTTGTCAAAAAGCCATATTTATTTCTTAGATCATGTTATCAATTGAGAATTCAGCCCTTGAACAATTTTATAATAAACCTGAGAAATCATAACATAATCAGCCTATAATGTTCCCACTGCTGGGACACAAGCCTCCTCTCTGTGAGAGGGAGTGGGCCGTAATTCACCACGCGGACCCAATGCGGTTTGGGTGATATCACGTCTTCGTATTTTTTGCTTCTAAAAGGACATGCCCGTTTCTCAGTGAAATAATGACTGATCAATATTATTAACGCTAACTGTATAATTTCTATTTGTTTATAGTTTTTTTTATAGCTATCAAAACATTTATTAAAAACAAGTCTTTACACTCGCCACTTAAAGTCCATTATACTATAGCACTTGCAGAAATATTCGACGAAACTCATTTCATTATGTCCTTTAAAGCCGGTAGACGTTTCGTCGTTACACCCGGATTCTGAAACGCTAATCAACAAAAAAAAATCCTGACAAACTGTCAAGTAATAAAAAGCCTCGTTTAAATGAGGAGAATTTCTCGACCGTCACGAGGCGAGATTGTCCATGCGAGTCTTAGGGAGAGAATAGTATTACAATCAATCGAGATTCTTTCCTCACGTGTACGCAGCTTTAATCACTGGACAGAAATTTTGTGTTGATTTAGTCTTTCAGAAATGTTGGACTAAATAGTTACTTACATGCTTATAAAAACGATTTTTTTTTAAGTTGAAGCTAACTACTTTAGTCCACTGAGCGTCATTTCGCACGTCACAACACTTGCGTGTATTAGCGCCAATATCATTGTTTCCCGCGCTTTCCGGGCGGCTTCTGCAGCTGGAAGCCAGTGGAAGTGTCGGCTTGTGCGATACCAAAGCTCGTGTTTAGAGATGTGTTGAGAGACGGCTGCGACTGCGGCTGCCATGTTGGACCTGAAAATTGTGTTTTTTTTAAATAAATACATAGTGATTTTTGTACTGACACTTCACTTGGCGTATTTATTATCTATACTAATATTATAAAGAGGTAAAATTTGTTTGTTTATAAGTTTGTGTGTTTGGGGTAATCTCTGGAACTACCAGTCCAATTTCAAAAATAATTAAGCATTTTATAGCCCAATTCTTGAGAAAGGTTAGGAGCCATCCATAAATTACGTCAGACTTTAAGGTGGAGAGAGGGACAAAGTCTGACAAGGGAGGGAAAGTTATAAGCTTCGTGACGTCATGTATAAATCTAAAGTATTAAAACGCTAAACATCAACTGTAACGAAAAACTTTCGAATATTTCCGATTCCATCAATATTGTTATAAGGTTTAAAATAAAATGGCAAAATATGTGACGTTACACCACGGGGAGGGGGATGGGTCACACAAATATAACCACCTGTGACAAAGGCCACCCTCCGTTTTTCAAAAATCATGAAATTCGTGACGTAATTTATGGATGGATGTAGCCTTATAGGCTATTTAACATCACGCTGCGACCCTTAGGAGCCGAGCAAAAAGAAATAAAGTCAGAAAGAACGCTAAGCGAAAACGAAATAATAGAGGGGCGGGCGATGCAATGCGACGCAGTGGGTCGGGGGAACAAGAAATTTTACGCAAGCAGAAGCTATGGGATACTGGGCTGCTGCTGGAGTTTGTTCCGCCACTTCTTCTTCCCAGCTAAAGTACTAGGAAGTGGTGAAAGGCGGGCGTTTTTGGGGGACTGTCTTATGTAACTTTGACGTTCGAAAAGTGCTGATTCTCAGCCTAGTTTGAATTAATGACTTTTTATTTTGATATATTTTATATTAATTGGTCAAGGACAGCTCATGAGTCACAATAGATTTTCTATTGTTTGACTCTGAATCGGTGTCGCGCGGAGCTTAATAGGTTAAGGCGCTGAAAAGACCCAATTGACCAAAATAGGCTTCTCTTAAGAAAAAATATTGCCAAATATGTATAGTTTGTGTTAGCGGAAAAAATATATGTTAATTTTAAACATATTTCCCAGAACTTGGTTGTTACTAAAACACGTTTTGAAAAAAAATCTAGATACAAACTAACGTTAAACTAACCTGATATCTTGAGTTCTAATCCAAAATATCTGTATTAAATGTCAACATACGTTACGTATTTAATTAATAACAAGAACGACTTATTTGAATGCAGAACTTGGTTGTTTTTTATTTTCGATTACTCAACTCAATTTTGAGTAAATACATAATTGCTTCATATTTTGCCATAAATTACAAGCGTTGTGTCATCGCGCTTCTCTTTCTTTTCTATGCAATCTGACAGTGACCGCGTTTTAGGTGTTGTCAGCGTCTTAAGGTGGATTCGCAGTGGTAGCCCGCGAAATTCAGAACAAATCTCATATGGAAAAGTTCTAACTTAAAGGTGTATTAATGATTTTAATGATTATAATTCTGTAAATACATAGTTGTTATGGTCGCGATTCATATTTTGATCAAGATACAACATGACAAAGACCTACAAATTGCAAAAAACGTAAAACAATTTGAATTTCGCGGTTTACCTCTACGGATTCACCAAAAAACAAGAAATAGTCGCGGGTAGAAGCTGCAGTGTGCAAATATTCGCGTTATGCACCTGCACTTTCCTACGCGTATGGCAATCGTGCGCCGCAGCTAAAAATCAGCGTCAGGAAGTACACCTTTTGTGTCATCTAACATTATGTCGAGGTAAGGCCCTTTAGGCATTATACACATCAAGCGCTAAGGCCTGCCGGGGTCGCGGGAAAGTCTGAAGGTAACACACAGGAACACGGGTAGGCCCTCCGTGGGAGAAGGTATTTGATAATTTCGCACCCAAAAAAAGGCATTATAAACATTGATTTCTATAGTTTTAAGGTGTTTTTTTTTCTGTAATGCCAATTAACGCATTTTTCTTTCTTTCTTTCTTCACTCTACCAAATTCAACCCAGTACCCTAAGTTCAGCAGTCGCGCTTGCGATCAATCACTAAACCAATGTATCCGTCACCTTGTATAAAGTGGTAAATAATTTTTTTATATAATACAGGAAGATTTTTTAATCACCATCCAAATTTAAGTGATAGATCTTTGGTGAAAATAATAAAAGACGTGTTTCCTTTTAGTATCACTCAGTTCTAAAATATCTGTAATGACCACCCGCGTACACGGCTACATTTACCATTCTCTATAGTAAATTTGTATATGGCAATAATTGGTTTAATATACAAATATAATATAGAAAATGGTAAATGTTGCTGTTATGATGACAAACTTTTTTCTTAAAACTGTTGTCTTTCACCCCAGAAGTTGCAATACACCCCAGTTTACGGTATATTTTTTTTTTTCGAAACTTGAGTATGAGTTAAATGTTACAGAATTAATGTTCTAAATGAAGCAATCCTATTGGTAGATTTTTTCCT
Organism: Atethmia centrago; assembly: GCA_905333075.3. Classification (NCBI taxonomy): domain Eukaryota; kingdom Metazoa; phylum Arthropoda; class Insecta; order Lepidoptera; family Noctuidae; genus Atethmia; species Atethmia centrago. Next base: position 20,931,244 of record HG995368.1, read on the forward strand.
GATTCACAATTTCACTTCCAGCTAATAGCCAGCCTTAGGCAGACACTCCATTGAGGCGAAGCAGAGCTAGCATAATCAGCCTATAATGTTCCCACTGCTGGGACACAGGCCTCTTTCTGTGAGAGAGAGTGGGCCATTATCCAACACGCGGGCCCAGTGCAGGTTAGTGTCTTCGAATTTTTGGTTCTAGGACATGCCGGTTTCCTCACAATGTTTTCACCGTTTTGAGAACAATGGTGATGAAATAATGTACACAAATTGAAGTGCCTGCTTGTTTTCGAACCCACGACCTACAACTAGTAAGTCGCGTCCGTTACCACTGGGCCACCGCTGCTCTAAGCCGAACTAAATTTACCAATATTCTTTATGAATATTGAGCGGAGAAGAACCACCAGCACCAAGTGACGCTATTGGTAAATTTCCCTCCGCTCCGTCGGTGGATTATTAGCCTTATGATCCATTTTCAATAGTAAACGATTAAGAGCCAATTTCACCCAACAATGTTAGTTGATAAATGACCTGCTAAGCATATTGGCGTACTATATCAAATGCATGTGCATTCTATCCGTTAAAATGATTAAGTTCAGCGAAATTGGCTCTTAAGGTTGGTGTAATGAGATTGGACTTACCACTAGCGTCTACCGAAGGGAAGGGCGACATTGCGCTGCCGACGTATGTGAACGGCGTTGGTCCCGCCAACTGTTGTAGATTGCCTGTAAGTATAGTTTAAGTAACATTAGCAAAATGTGTTGAAATTGTAACTAATATTATAATTGGGAAGGTAAGTTTGTTTGTTACGCTTTTACGCTAAAACGACTGAACAGATTTAGATAAAATTCGGCATATGGGTAAACTATGACTTGGGTTAGGACATAGGATACTTTATATCGCGATATTCCCATGGGATCGAGGCTAATGCGGGTGAAACCGCAAGGCGCAGCTAGTCTGCTATAAAAGGATTCTTGGCATAATATCTTTCACGGACATATGCACTCTTATTTGTGATCATATTCAGCTAGGGGGAGTCCCAGTTACACCACGAACAAACCGCAACAAAATGTCTCCTATTAACTGAAGTAATTCTATTTTATTTTAGAAAGGTAATGCTGAATAATGTTAAATATAAGCATAAGTTTTGGATGTTTATTGAACTGTTTTCACTGGATAGTAATAATTACTATCTAGTGAAAACAGCTCAGCTTATACTGGACGCAAAGAAGAGTTTGTTTTTTTTTTCGTTTGTTTAAGATTTTATTTTTTACTTTTGTTTTTGTTCTTTTTTTTAGCTTTTAGTAGTTAGCTTTTATTTTGTGGAAGCTTGTAAATGGCAATTGTAAGCGCCAATTTTATATTTACCTTATATGATTATATAAGACTAAGTGTCTAAATAATATACAAACAAATAATTAATTAAATATTGAGATTTGTTTTGGCATAACTGAGACAAATTACAATATGACTTTTCTCAGTAACCTATTTATTGTCCCACAACCAATGTGAAGACATGAGAAAAACAAAACAAATTATGAATATTTACCTAAGGCAGCTCTCGGATCGGAAAGTACAGCACTTCCCTGGTTGATATCGGCTAAAGGTCCCGACTTCATCTTCTTCCGATTGGTCTCCGCATCACGAAGTATCTGGTCCAAACTAGTGCTGGCTGGAAACGAATAATTTTTGAGATATAGATTTATATCAGTTTTTAGTTGTGACAAATACAGGGATCTAGGGATTATTTATCACTTAAAGAGGCTTTTCACTTTTACAGAGTTTCTCAAATGGTCAGTTTTAAGATTACAGTTGTCTTATTTACAGAGGCCGCTGGTAAGAGAGAGAAAAATATTTTATTCAAATAATTTGGAATACCTATATTTTTTTTTTCGAAACTGGAGTATGAGTTAAATGTAACAGAATTAATTTTCTAAATAAAGCAATCCTATTTGTAGATTTTTTCCTGATTCACCGTTTCACTTCCAGCCTTAGGCAGACACTCCGTCGCGGGAAGGTACTTATGGGTCACCGAGGCCCCCGCAACACAGGCAACAGGAAGGAATACGGGTGGGTTTTAGTCAGTAAGAGTCTGACACACCCTCCCGCTCCGCCCAGAGCGGGAGAAGTTATTTGATGATTTCCCACCCACAAAAAAAAAGGCAGACACTCCATTGAGGCGAAGCAGAGCTAGCATAATCAACCTATAATGTTCCCACTGCTGGGACACAGGCCTCTCTTCGAGAGAGAGCGGGCTGTAATATACTACACGGGCCCAGTGCGGGTTAGTAGATGTCACATGTCATAAAACTTTTGGTTCTAGGACATTTCTTCATTCGTTTCTTCGCGAAGTTTTCCTTCACCGTTTTGAGAGCAGTGGTTATAAAAAGCATTTACACAAAGTAAAGCACCCGCCTGAGTTCGAACCCACGATCTACAACTCGTAACTCTATCAAACAATCTTTAAAAAATACTTACGAGACGGCGCATCAAAAACGTTGGTCGGGTCCTTGAGTATGTACTTTCGTAGGTTGAGATACTGGTCCTTCTGTGCTTCTACTTGTGTGTGCACGGCTTGCAGGCGACCCGCCAGCGCCACCAAGGATTCGTGCATTCTTCTGATGCCCATCGTTAATTCTAAACAAAGAAAATACTTTAAAGTTTACAGCATGCGTCGCGAGTTTGATTCTGTATTCTGAGAATCAGTTAATATTTTTTGGTAATGTTATTGCAGTACAGTCACGACCATAAATATATTACTATGGACAGGTCAGCATTAATATCTGACTTCATGATTCATCCATTAATATCTGTCGTCGAGATGACGGCAAGTATTATACATATGTGATTATTTGTGGAAGACATACAAGAAGCAGCACAAAATTTGTGCTGCTTATTCGATATCACATATTTAATATGTGATATCAAAGGATCAAAAAACTATTGGAGCAACTGAGGTATGAAGACTTAACTTTTTGGTCCTCAAACCTCAGTTGCTCCAATCGTTTTTTGATCCTTATAAGAAACGGGATCGATTGGCATCAAAAAAAGATTTTATGAAAACTGCTTATTTTCTTGCCGAGTGTTCATTTTCTTCAAAATCTATGAACGCAAATCAAAATATCTCAAAAAGTTAAGGACAGTCTAATAAGACCTTTTTCTTGTAGCGACAACGGTTAAGGCACCTGCCCGTACTGCCCCATCTCAAAAATTAGTCCTGTGTATGCCTTTCCCAAATGATCACATAGATTTGCCGTCATCTTGACGACAGATATTACCCTTTGACCGCCACAGTCATGTATAGATGACAAACCAAAATGTGCCCAGCACGCCACGGTCACGACTACATGACAGATTTATATGAAATAATTCGTAGCTTGGCGCCGAGGGCACGTTTTTGCATTTTTGACGTGGCGGTCACAGGGTTAATGGATGAATCATGCAATCAGATATTATTGCCGAGCTATTCATAATAATATATTTATGCTCGTGACTGTTACTATGTGCCCATTTCGGATCGGACAGCTTTTTTGTTGTAACAAAAACCCTGTCCGATCCGAAATGTTGTATAAAACATACCTTGTTCAGTAAGCAGCTTAGGAGAGGACTGCATCTGCTTGTCGGCGACGTCCATTTGTCTGCGGAACGTGATGAGCTGTTGTTCTAACTCGGCGATCAGATCCTTCACGTATGACGGTGGAGCTGTGCCTTCGAGCTCCGAGCCTATAGACAAACATCAGGAGATTATTATAGAGAAGTATGTAATGATCTCATATACAAGATTTAAGAGAGAGGAAAGAGCACCAATGGATTTAAGTTTTGGAGAAGAAAGAACATCGTTTTCTGTTCGCCAGTTAATTTAATTAGAACTTTTTTTTTTAGGGTTCCGTACTCGAACAGTGCCAGACGGTGCGAAAAAAGGACCTCTTTAATTTCTAACTTTGCTTTATTTTTATTATTTGTTGTTATAGCAGCAATAGAAATACACAATCTGTGAAAATTTAATTTGTCTACCTATTACGGTTCATGTGATACAACCCGCTGACAGACGGACGGGTGGACAGCGGAGGCTTAGTAACATGGTTCCGTTTGTCACCCTTTTTTTCATTTTTAACTTTCCCTCTGGGCGGAGCGGGCGGGTGTGTCAGACTCTTACTGACAAAACCCACCCGTATTCCTTCCGTTGCCTTTGTTGCCACGGGCCTCGGTGACCCTTTAGTACCTTCCCGCGACCCCGGCAGGCATCGGCCCTAGTGGACCCCTTCATTTGTGCTGACGACATCTCTTTGAGGCACGCGTGGAAAACAAAGCGCCATCGACCCGGGCCTGGTCCTTACCGGACGGTGAGCTACCCATTGCTCACCGTCCCCTCGCGCCTACGGTGGCCGAAAATCCGCCCGGGATTCCCGACGCCCAGGGCGTCTCCTGCGGCGGCTAGGGGCAAGAGGGCGCGAAATTTGCCTTTCCCTCAACCGTCCCGCGTCCTCCGTCGCGAGCATTACTGCTTCGCAGAAGGAGGTGACGGCTGCCCATGCCCTCTCGCTCCGTACCATGGCCTGAACCAGGGCCGGACGCGAGAGATCTCTGCCGCTGATCGCTCCACGAGGGCACGGCGGTGCTCTACCCAAGCCGGGCAGACCTCTACCGTATGCTCCACCATGTCCTCCGGGCGATCCACACAGTGGTGACACCCGGGCGTTTCCTTCCGCCTTATCCGACACAGGAACCTCCCGAAGCTGCCGGGTCCAGTAAGGACCTGCGTCAGGCGGAGACGCCGTTGGGCCTCTCTAGCCACTCCTCAAAGAGGGGACTTATCGCCGCAATCGTGGCGTGCCCAGCACTGGGTTGGGACAACCGTACTCTCCATGTCGCCATGAGATCCCGCCGGAGCTCCGTCCGCTGTGTCGCGATTTCTCGCGGCAGCGGAGTTACGCCCCGGCGTTTCGCCTCCTCGCGCTACTCCCATACGTGCGCGAGGACTTTTGCCTCCAGATCCCATGGCGGCAATTCGGCAAGGAGGCTCGCTGCCTCACAGGAGACCGTGCGGTATCCGGACCATCCGGATGGTCATGACCCTTTGGGCCGCGCTCAACCGGCGGGCTGGCCGCCGCGCCAGGGAACGCGCCCTCACAGGAGGAGGTAGAGGGCCATGGACCGCACGACCCCCGCGTAGAGCCTCCGGCAGGAGGCGTTTGGACCCCCTAGATTGAGCAGGAGCCGCTTCAATGCAGCCCCTGCCCGCTCCAGTTTGGGAGCCAAACGTCGAAAATGCTCCACGAAGTTCCACCGGCTGTCGAGGAAGAGTCCCAAGTACTTCATCGTCGACTCGACGCCGATGGAAACCCCTCCTACTTGGGACCTATTTGGGACCCCGACGGTGACGCGTTCCGAGGATCATGAAAACACATGGCCTCGGACTTGTGAAGGGCCACCTCGAACCCCAATTGCCGGATCCTTTTGACGATTGTCGCAACCCCGCGTGCCACTACTTCTGCCGCCGCCTGGTGCGACCTCCCCTGCGCCAGGACCAACGTGTCGTCAGCGTAGCACACCACGCTAACGCCGCTAGAGAGGCGCGCAGCACCCAGTCGTATCCGATGTCCCACAGATGCGGTCCCAGGACCGATCCCTGTGGGACACCGCACGACATCTCTTGCCGGTTGCACGCTCCATGGTGACCGAGGTAGATGACGGCCCTGTCCGTCAGATAGGCAAAAGGGATGAATGAAGGGCAATTGCATGCAGCTGAAATGAGAATGCTAAGAGGGATGTGTGGTATGACACAAATGGATAGAATAAGAAATGAGTACATAAGAGGAAGTCTGAAAGTGGCACCGGTAACTGAAAAATTGTCCGAAAATCGGATGTCATGGTATGGGCATGTGATGCGGAGGAATGAGGAAAATGCCTTGAAGTCTTGAGTATGAATGTCGATGGCTATAAGAGTAGGGGAAGACCAAAGAAACGATGGATGGACTGTGTGAAAGATGATATGGCTAGAAATGGGATGACTACCGAGATGATAACTAATAGAGAAGTATGGAAGAAAGGGACATGTTGCGCCGAGCCCAAATAAATTTGGATACGGGCAAAAGAATGATGATATTGAAAGTTAAGCAAATAGATAGATTACTCTTTATATTGTACCTACAAGTATGTACAGAAAGAATCAAAGTTACACAGAGTTTCATAATGGGAAACCAAAAAAAAAGTTTCATACACATGTCCCGTTGGATGAAGATACTAAGGTGGGACAGGGAAGGAACCCAGATAAAAGTCTAAAAACTGTACTGCCTGTGTATGAAACTTTTTACCATAGGTGAAGAGCAATTCAGTCTAATTGTAACCAACTTTTCGTCTCGATGGTGAATATTTTCATTTTTAACACGCTTTTGTAAGCTTCACTTGAAACTACAAACAATGTAATCAAATCTTGGAAGTCAATTTTAACCTACTTCTAGCTGTCGTATCGAAATGAGACTTTGTATGTATATTGAGTTCGGATGACAATACTATAATTTGGTATCTTTGAGCTTATTTGATGATGGAGACAGGAGGTCGATAGTGGAACCCCTCCAGTTTGGGCTCATATGATTCGTTTGAACCAGTCCAATAGATTGGGCTTGGTAACGAGGGTCTGATGATGGAGCCAAGAGGTGGATAGTGGAACTCTTCAGTGGGTACTAGTAAACCCCTCGAGTTTCGGCTCATATCTTTAGTTTTGACTAGTCCAATAGATTGGGCTTGGTAACGAGGGTCTGATGATGGAGCCAGAAGGTAGATAATGGAATTTTTCAGTCGCTACTAGTTAACCCCTCGAGTTTCAAGCCATATGATTGGTTTTGGTGGCTGTTGCGAAATATGGTGTATCCAATATTTTTGAATGCTGTGCAGTGGAACTCACCGACCACAATATTATTATAATATGTTTATATAGGAGTCCACATAGTACCGAAGTAAAAAGCAAACATGAAATATTTTTTAATAAATTAGACAGTCTGTTAAATTCTTTATCCATTCACTCAAATAAAAAAGTGCTTCTGTGCGGTGACTTCAATATTGATTTGCTAAAAGATACCACAAGTTCGCAGCAATTCTAGCACTTAATAATGGGTTATAATCTTAAATTTGCCGTAAACGTTCCAACTAGATTAAGCAGTCGGACCTGCATTGATATAATCCACAATTTACGAGGAGCTAAAGGAGAAGTTTTGGAATTAGCGGTATCCGACAGCACAATTTTTACGATGTCCAGTTAAACAAACGTGCCTTTTAGACCCAGTAGTCTAAAAGGCGCACTGTACAAAACGGGACTACTCAAAAGAAAATATAGAAAAATTAGCAAACTATTTAAAACAATTGTCATGTTTATGGGGAAACAGACCCTGGAAAAGCATTCAAATTGTTCTATGACTGGTTTAAATTGCTATATGACTTATGTTTTCCTAATATTAAAATAAAAATGTCGACGAAAGTAAAACCAAACTGGATTAGTCGCGGTATTAGATTATGTAGCAAGAAAAAAAGAGATTCGTTATGGAAATACAGGTTATCACCGACTGAACATAATAAAACAAACAAACCTATTTTGTGAAAAATATTTGAAAGAGTAATATACAATCAAATCAATTCATATTTCGAGAAAAATAAATTATTTGTCGATAGCCAAAAGGGCTTCCGGAAAAATAAGTCCACATGGCAATCTATGATTTTTTAAAACTCGTTAGCAACAGAGTAGATAAAAGAAAACCGGCTCTGGCTCTATATATGGACATGTCGAAAGCCTTTGACCGCGTAGACCATAGAATATTAATTAATAAACTTGACGCATACGGGATTAGAGGTAACATATCAAATTTAATTAAATCATACCTACAAGATAGACAGCAAATAACAGTTATTAATAGAATATGTAGAAAACATGAAACAACATTTAAATCTGGCCCGAGAACAGTGATGTATGGAGTTCCACAAGGTAGCATACTTGGACCTCTCCTATTTATATAATAAATAGGAGAGGTCCAAGTTATAAATTGGCTAGAGAATAATAATTTGGTAATAAACTTAGACAAGACAGTAATAATGAAATTTCAACAAACAGTAAATCAGAATTTAAATTTAGATACCTATAAGATATAATGATAAAAGGATTGATGAGACGAATGTGACAAAATTTCTGGGATTAATTAATATTGAAAGCACATTAAAATGGAATACCCAGATTGACAAAGTATGTAGTAAAGTAAACCAATTTTCTCATGCGCTGCGTATGCTAAGTAAAACGGCAAATCGAAACACCGTACTAACTGCGTCTAGTAGCCTCAACATTAAGATATGGCATTATGTTTTGGGGAAACGCCTCGGGTAAAGATATGGTGTTTAAGTGTCAGAAAAGGTGTATTAGAGCGATCTGTAACTTGCAAACCACTGACAGCTGTAAACAATATTTTAAAAGTATGTAAATTTTAACAGTGCCTTCATTGTACATATATCATACATCGATGTTCATCAAAAATAATATGTATAAATTTGACCGAGTAGGTAGTCAGCGTCGAGCTGACCAGCTACAAACTGTTGGATCTAAAACTGCTTTATACAAGAACAGTATTTTCGTAATGGCACCAAAATTATACAATAAATTGCCAAAGTGTATCAGAAGTGAAGAAAATATCAGCCTTTTTAAAAGAAAGTTGTTCCTGTTTCTAGTTGAAAAGACGTATTACTCGATTGAAGACTTTTTAAATGACAAATTATGACTAAACTTAATTTTCTTTGACATTCTAAATAATTAATAATATAATTCAATTACTTTATTTTATGCGGCTCATGACATTTTTTCAATTGCTTCATTTCTTTTATCCTAGACTTTATTAATTATGATAGTAAAAATAACCTGCTTACTAATATTATATTTGTATGCCGATTATTGGCCGAACATACAGATCCGCTAAAATGTATAAATAACACCTTTTTGTACTTATGTTCACAAATAAAGATTGATTGATTGATTGATCGCTACTAGTAAACCCCTCGTGTTTGGGGTGATATGATTGGTTTTGATGAGTCCAATATATTGCACTTGGTGTCGAAGGTCTGATGATGGAGCCAGGAGGTGGATAAAGGAACTCTTCAGTGGCTACTAGTAAACCCTTCGAGTTTCGGGTCAAATGATTCCCTTTATTGAGTTCTAAAGATTGCTCTCGGTGTTCATAAGCCAACTTTAAATGCATCTGTCCCATTAATAAATATTTTAAAGTTATTTGATGACTAAAAAGTAAAAAAATAGAATATGTAGTTTAAAAAATTTAGGGAACACGCTTTTATCACGCACAAAAAATTATAAAATAATTAAATTGACTTGTATTAGTTAGTGTTAAGTACCTATGCATTTTACCTTGCCAATATGTTAACTTCATTGTAGAGTAAACGCAAACATATATTTTTGTAAACAATATGTGGTGGATGATAGACAGCTATTAGTAAGCTTGTCATTTCTTTTATATCCAATGATTAATTCAAAAAGCGTGGAGTAGTTTTTAACCGACTGCCCCCGAAGGAGGGTAATGTTTTTTTGGCCACAAAGCACAAAGCGCTCCACACTTTTTGAATTATTCAACACCAATTCCTTTTCTACGTCTACTGGTAATGAAAAAAAACTATGCCTTATAAAGTTAGTTTCGTTTACAATTTGAAAAATTTGTCGACTAGAAGATTTGACATGTCGCGCTGTGATTCGCGTTCAAAGTCACGTGACCAATGACTTTGTTTTTACAAATTTATTTCACAAAAATATTAATTAATCTAAAATCACTTACAAAATTAATTTGATTTTTGATATTTTTAACACAGAATCATTCTGCAAAAGGTATTTTTCTTACTGACAACAAGCCTATTGCCAATTATAGTCACGCCCTTCAGCCGTGAGAAAGCGACGGCGACGAAGCAGAACACAGTTACCTGGAGAGGTATAGTCTCTGGTGGCGGCCTCGGCGGCGGCCAGCGCGGCGGCGGCGGCGGCGCGCAGGCGGCGCGAGTGCGCGCGCGCGCGGCTCAGCTCGCCGCTCAGGGACAGCACCTCGCGCAGGGTGGCCTCGGCCTCGCGGGACACCTACACGGGTAAACGATCGTCAGAAAGATATAAATAAAAACGTTTTTAATTTGTACAAATTTTGTTTACCCCATAAACAAAATTTGTACAAATTAAAAACCGAAGTGCGTGTCGGACCACGCACAACGAAGGGTTCCGTAGTTGGGATGAATTACAACAAATTTAACATTGTTGTTGAAAAATAAATTATTTAAAAAACAAAAATACCCGACTGCAAAAACACATAACTGAAAAGGGAAAATCAAGCATTATAATCTAAATAATGTTGGTCTTGCAGGCGGGGACAGTCAAATAACCTGAAATATGGTATAACTTTTGATGGTCCCCGCCTGCAAGACCAAAATTATATAGGTTATAATGCTTGTTTTTCCCTTTTCAGTTATGTGTTTTTGCAGTCGGGTTTTTTGTTTTTTAAATAATTTATTTTATTTCATTCTTATTAGTTTTATTAATATATATATTTGAAAATTACTCATTAGGTACTAGCTTTTATTTGATACCAATATTGTTGCAATTAATTTAAAAAAAAACTTCCCCTCCTTTTTTTATATTTGCAGATTCAATTTATAAATATTATATAGCCTATGTCACTCCCACAATTAAAACGAATCTAAAGACACCTCATATGTTAAAATCTATCAAGCCGTTTAGGCTACAGGGCGTGCCAAAGAAATAGGCATACATACATACATACATACATACATACATACATACATACTCTCGAAAAACATTACTCTCCTGAGGTAGTTGGGTAAAAACATGTCACCTCATAATTATATTCCAACTGCAAATGTAAGTTTCTACGGTCAATATTAAGAGGTTCACCATGTTATTTTAAGACTTCTTAAAGGTTAACCTGTAATCTATAAGTGTAGAATTATTTTCTGTATTTCTTCAAATTGTTTGTCACTGTAATTTCAGAGATAAGAATAAATAACTTTAAAAGTATTTCTTTTAAAATTATAAAAAAATATTTCTGAAATCCTTACAACAAGCCAAGCAATTTGATAAGTCACACGGTACAGTTTACAAAACCTTTTTTTTTTCTACTTTGCCCCCAAAGGAGACCATATTCAAAATTAATTTCTTTACGTTACACGGCCGTGTTCGGGTCACAGAAATTCATATGTGTACTAAAATTTCAACTTAATCTGTCCAGTAGATTCGGAGCAAATTGATTGCGACAGACAGTAAAAGGCCTTACGCCGACGGCGCTTGGCCAGACATCAGTCGCGTACCAATATGTTCTTTTTTGGACTCGCGCTCGCTGATCGTACAAGCTACACTATGCATGTCATTAATATTGAGAGCTTATTGTTACGCTTATGTCCGCGTCCGGTGTCTTTCCAGCCTAAGAATTTTTAGAAAACAGTTCTTTGGAGAAAAGGCCAAAATTAGACTGGCAGACAATGTTTGCTATAAAACCTACAAATTAACTTCCAATAGATCATCGTCATCATAATCAGCCTATAAAGTTCCCACTGCTGGGACGCAGGTCGTAATCTAACAACGCGGCCCAGTGCGGGTTGGTATATGTCACATGTCTTCGAAATTTATCTTCTAAGAGCAGTGGTGGCCCAGTGGCCACGGTCGCGACTTACGAGTTGTAGGGCCCGGACAGGCGCTTTACTTTGTGTAAATTATTTCATCACCACTGCTCTCAAAACGGTGAAAGAAAACATCGTGAGGAAACCGGCATGTCCTAGAACCAAAAATTCGAAGATATGTGACATCTACCAACCCGCACTGGACCCGCGTGGTGGATTATGGCCCACTCCCTCTCACAGAGAGGAGGCCTGTGTCCCAGCATTGGGAACATTATAAGCTGATTATGTATGAATATAATCAGTCTCATTTTAAGTACTAACAAGGAGTGTAACCCTATTACCTTCTATTTCTATTACATTTTGCAATCTCGCTACATAACTATTCCTTAAACAAAAATGTTTCTCTAGTAATAAAGTCACTAACAAGCAGACAGACACACATTGCGTTTTATAATATGCAAGAAATAATAAATGCATATAAATAATTACCTTGTGTAAAGGTTTGACGGACACCCTCATAACTTCAGAGCTGAGCGACTTCTGTTTCTTAACGAATTCTTTGAAGGACTCCACTACAGTTGATATTTCATTCGGCAACTTATTCTGTTTGGGCGGCTCACCTGTAATGAATTACTCAATATGGTAAGTAATTTATGATGATGACAATTTTTTTTAAAATAAATATTGGACGTGTTTTTTCTTTTTTTACGTAATCGTAAGATTACGGCGATATATTGAGTTATAATATGACATGACGTCACGCTTTGCTAGATTTTATACTGAATTGTGACGTAGCGAGCCCCCACTCCCCAACTTTAATTGACGTCACGCTTTGCTAGATTTTATACTGAATGGTGACGTAGGGAGCCCCCACTCCCCAACTTTAATGCGTTGACTTAATATTATAAAGCAAAAAATACGTGTCTAATATTTTTTATTATCCGACTGATGCGACTAAATAGGATTTCTTTTTTATACCCAGGCATCATCCCTATTTACTAGCTTTTTCCCGCTTCGCCCGCGTGTATGTCGGAAATTATCCCACGGAGTGTAGTACGTGACTACACCGTAACGCCAGTAAAGCTCCCAGTGGGCATGATTTCTTTCCGACATCTTCGACAATCATCGTCATACGAGTACTTCAGCTAATTAACACAAAACCTTTATGAATTAGGGGCCATTCAAGTATTACGTAAGCAGAATTGTAGTATTTTTTAACCCTCCCTCCCCCTTGTCAGCATTGGTAAGCAAAGCTCTAACCCCCCCTCCCCCTTATAAATTAAACATAAAACACCGCGTGAGAGCGAGTTAGTAATATTAATTATTTTGGGGAATCCCTGAACATGCTTTTCGCTTTCGAGCTTAGACAAGTAGGGTTGTCATATTTGTTCAAAACAGAATGTTCTAAATGTTGCATAAAAAGTAAACAAATATTGTTGACGTAATCACCATCCAGACGCCCCCGTACCCCAGGTCATCAAAAATAAGCAAGGCAAAGACTCCCCCACCCCCCTTTGGTGCTTACGTAATACTTGAATGGCCCCATAAACACCTAAACCTTCCTCATGAATCACTCCGTCCATTGGTGAAAACTATATGAATATCCGGTCAGTAGTTTTTGAGTTTATCGCGTTAAGACAGCCAGACGCGGCGCCGGACTTTGTTTTATAATATGGAGTGACTAGCGAGCCGCCCCTGGTTAGGACGGTTTTTACGACTTGATAAAACATCGATATTTCTGTAAGTTTGTTGTGTAAGTTTATTATTAATGTTTTATACACATAAACCTTTAGGAATAAATTTTCTAAATGATCGTGAAAACCGCATCAAAATCTGTTTAGAATCGTAGTTTAGAAGAACAACGCGGTCACACAGACAGACGTGAAAAGGGACTTCAATATACAATATGTACAGATGTGACACTTTAATAATATGTTTGTATAATCAACCACAAAGTGTTACTACTACACAAGTATTTACTAAAGTGTATCAGGAATATCATTAATTCTGGACAAGACCAAAATAAATAAACATTTTTTTTTATTTCCTCCCATACTTTTGTAGCAACCACCTTAACTTACTGGAAATAATAAATAAATAAATAAATAAACATACATACAGTACACGGTCGTTAATAAGGCACAAAGTTTTTGAAAAAGATCGGCTTTGTAGAACGTCTTCTCGTTCTACAGTCTCTTTTTAAAAGTCGATGTGATATTCCGTCCGGGTACTATACAGTATGTTTATCTCACGAAGCGACACGCGCTATACTTATGGTTACCAAGTGTAAAAACACGCTGTGAATGTGTGTGTAAGCGCGGGAGCTCCCGGTACCATCTGAAACTCGGGCCAAGTCGGAAGTGTGTGTGCGTGTGTTACGTGCTGACGCTACTCGTCTTGACGCACACATTCACAGCATGTTTGTACACTTGGTTACCACAAGTAAAGCGCGCGTCGGTTCGTGAGATAAAAAAAGTTACAATTTAAAATTTAGAAAACCCCCGACACTAACAAAAACTTCTAAAAATAACAAAATAATACGTATTGGGCCCTTTCAATTTAATATAAATTTAGGTAATATTTTGAGCCAAGCGTCGTCGAGTCGGGGGACGGCTAATGGAAATAGGAAGTTAACAGCGGCTATTCTTTCTACAATAGCATACATTCATTATTGCTAGGTATAAGCCTCGTCTGTTTGAAGTTATCTTTAGCCGTCCCCCGACTAGACGACGCTTGGCTTCCTGCTCCTCATCACATGCCCATGCATGTGATGAGGAGCAGGAAACGCAAGTGAATAAAAGAGTGATGAATATTAATGTCGATGGATGTAGACGGAGAGGAAACAAACAAAAGATGGATGGATTGTCTGGGGAGTGGGGACGGGAGTGAATGATAGCGTGACGGTTACCAGAGGAGAATGGAAGAAAACGTGTTGTACCAACCATCCAACATAGGACAAGGAACCATGTAACATAGGACAAGGGCAGGAAGATGATGAAGTATATCATATTGAGTATGAAAAGCTTGCAAGTAGCAGCCGCTAGCCCGTGGTATGTATTTGTAAGGTCGGCTCCACCCGTTGGCCCCAATGCCGCTCGTCTCACGTATGGATCCAGAAAATTGCATTAGCCCAACGTCGGCAGTTGGCCGGCGCGTGTCGGTGTTATCAAAGGAATCTACGACAACGCTTGCGATTCATCCATACGTTAGCTGCTTGTTCAACCAACATTGATAACGGCGTTGCGACTAACGTGTGGAGCCGGGGTAAGGTGAAAACTTATCAGATAATGATGTAGAGTGCTACTAGGTTCTTTTGGCGCCTGAATGACATTGACAGGGGAGTGTTGTTGGTAAACATCTGCGCTAAATATTTGTGAAAATTTCTCAAAAATTGTATTCACTATAACTTGACGCGTAACGCGATTGGTAGCATTGAATTTTGCAGTCTAAGAGCCTGTCCGCGATCTGCGCGCGAGTCCACTTGCGCGCTTCAATTTATGTTTACGCGCGTTTCTACGCTAGGAGGGATTCCCTACCAGTTATAAACATGGACTCGGATACTAATACTTTTTACAACTTCGTCAAAAAAAAGTTCCGTATCGAAGTTATCACACTCCATTTCGAACCAACAAATACGTCCACTCGCCATGGACTCGCGCGTAGTACTGGACGCAGCAATGGTGTCCGAGTATCTCAACTCGCGCGGGCTCGCGCGTAAAACGAGCGAGTCGAGTCCCGCTCATTGCACGCGTTTTACGCGCGGGTGAGGAAACGCGCTGCAGCATCTGGACGGAATATATGTAGCTCCAGTATCTATCGCGCAGATAGCCTCATCTGGACAGGCTCTTAGATTCCATACTAATAGAGTTCAAAATGGCGACTGACAGAACAGAACCGTCAATCACATGACAGCAAAATTCAGTGCTACCAATCGCGCCACAAATCAAGTTATAGTGAAAGCACTATATTTGACAAGATGGCGGCGTTAGTTTCGATCTTGGCCACGCGCTAGAAGACCTTGTAGATAACCTTGTAGCGTTATACTTACTTTTAGCGTTAGTTGTGGTATTCGCGACGCCGATGCCACTAGTGTTCGGGGCAACGCCACCCAATCCGAAGCTGGGAGTAGCTAAACAAAAAGGAAGGGTTTATTAACATCATAATAATGTTATGAACAGAATCCAGAATAAACTGAATAAATTATTAATGCTCAATGACGATAGATCAATAGAAAGGACACTGATACCTATGTAGTTTTGAGCAAATATTTTAAATTCTATTTTTATTACTTCAATCAACTATCGCAGTCCACTGCTGGACATAGCCCTCTCCCAGGCTGTGCCACAACACCCTGTCATCCGCCTTCCGCATCCAGTCTGACCTAACCACCTTGTTAAGGTCGTCGATCCATCTATCTGGGGGGCGGCCCACAGTACGTTTGCCGACATGCGGTCTCCACTCCAGGACTTGTCCGCTCCATTGTCATCATTTTTATTACATAATAACAATGAATTTGAGATTAACATAATCAGCCTATAATGTACCCACATAATCAGCCTATAATGTACCCCCCACTGCTGGGACACTGGCTTCCTCTCTTCGAGAGGAAGTGGGCTGTAATCTACCACGCGGACCCAGTGCGGTTTGGTAGATGTCACATGTCTTCGAATTTTTGGTTCTAGGATATTCCGGTCTCCTCAAGATGTTTTCCTTAACCGTTTTGTGAGCAGTGGTGATGAAATTATTTACAAAAAGTTAAGCGCCTGCCTAGGTTCCAACTCACGACCGACTCGACTCGACTCGCAAGTTGGGGCCTTTAACACTGGGCCACCATTGCTCATTTGAGATTAATTGCTACTAAAAAAATGGTGAAATGTTTTATTAACCTGAAATTGAAGGTTGCGTACCAGTGACACTAGTTGTACCCAATCGTGCACCTGGGAAACAAATGAAACCGTTAATAACCAGCAACTGAACTTTGTTCGTCATTCTAACCAGTGGTAAGTACCTACCGTAATGTTTTTTTTTTTATTATTATGGCAACATAGAATACTTTTTTTTTTACCAATTAACGGTAAGGCCTGTTAATTAATAATAATCTTCAATGAGCGCGGGCTTATTGTTCAAAGCACTCTTCAATAAATGAATGATCATACTACCTAATATTATTGACACAGGTAAAGAACTGCATAATAGGCTTATCGCATATTAGGCATATCAAGAATTATAAAAATCATCAACAAGTAACCCCGGTACTACACACATGTCCGGGTCGGTAAATTCGACTCGGGAGTATTTGTTGAACAACAAAGCCGACCCGAAGTAATTACTACACACATTCGATCGGCGAACTCCATTCAGGATTACCTTCGCTGAATCATGTTCGGGTCGGCTTGGCATAATTCGAGGTAAGCCGAGTGACCCGAACATACATATTCGATTGCCGCCGAATCAAACCGATCCAAACATGTATGTAGTATCCGAAACATCTCACCACAACTAGGGGTGATGGTATGATAGTGGTCCCTTTTAGCGCTTAAGACCTTATACCCGCTATCCGGTTCACAGGGTATAGGACTTAATTCGAAGTTAGGTTTAAACATACTGCTTGGTGGCAACATTTGAAACGTTTGCGTTACCGGTATAAACAGACCACGGATTGGAGAACTTGGGTTTGGGTTCATGGTACTGGAAAGGAAAAAGGATGATTTAGGAAGGGTATTCCGATTAGGTCTGCGTGATTGATAGATTTGTTAGAGGTATTGGTAACCACA
Organism: Atethmia centrago; assembly: GCA_905333075.3. NCBI lineage: Eukaryota > Metazoa > Arthropoda > Insecta > Lepidoptera > Noctuidae > Atethmia > Atethmia centrago. Next base: position 20,948,661 of record HG995368.1, read on the forward strand.
GAGCACGGAGACGCTTCGGCAGCCGCTGCTCCATACGAACCCAGCGTTCATTCGTACGACACTAATGACGTATAGACTAGAAACTGACGGCTGTGTGTGTGCGGCGAAGTGCGTTGACACTTTCGGCGCCACGAATTTTACTAATAATACAGTTTCTAGACGCTGCCGGCGTGGCTATTCCGTGCTCTGTGGTGATAACCTACTCAGCACAGTCCTATGATTTCTCATGGACTTGGATAGATTATGAATTAACTAAATGAAGATTTAATTAGGTATATGACAAAGCAATTTTTTTGTATGATAGCTTCATGATTATAATTCTAATTTACAGTAGCCTCGTCCCCTATTACATAGGATTTAAACATAACTGGCGAAATGTGGGTGTGCTTAGGTACACCTCTGACTGTCCCTTCAGGGATTACAAGCATGATGGTGTGTAATGTTTACAATAGTAGCACACAATCATGTCATGTCAGGATGTGACCAGGCCATGATCATCATCATCTGCTTAGCCTTTTCCCAACTAGGTTGGGGTACTGAATACCATAACATGGAGCGACTGCCTATCTGACCTCTACAACCTAGTTACTGGGTAATATGATAGATACCCCTATGTAAAACTGGTTTTCAGACTTTCGGGCTTTTGACGACCCGTAACAACTGTCAAAGATCCACGAACGAGCCGGGACCAACAGCTTAACGTGCTTTCCGACGCACGGAGGAATCTTGATATATAAAGAAATGTGACCAGGCCATGATATCAATTATTATTTCTTATTTTACCTAACACCCTATAAACATGACTATAACAGCTAGTTTCAAGAAGACACATTGGCATGACTTACCTAAAATGCTGGTAGTAGTGGTAGATGTACTTGTAGACCCAAATACACCAAACCCAGTGCTCTGCGTTGAGGCAGCAGTACCGAAACCAAAGTTTCCTAGCCCACCAAGCCCTGTGCTAGCAGACGTGGCGGGTGCACCAAAGTTTAACCCTGGAAAGTAACATAATGATGATAAAAAACGGTATTTAAAAAAAAAAACAAAGGTAGTTCTGTGAATTCTTCTTTTTTTTATGTAGTTCAAGGCAAATGGATATTTATTTTAATCAATAGTTTGTGCACATATTGAAAAAGGAGTAACAAAGTTATCAGCATGTCACTTTACAAGAGAGCATCACAGGACAATGAAGTGAATCTATTACGTTTTTTATCCCAAGAACAAACATAACATGGTAATTGAAAAACCTGTCCTCCCATACATTCCAACTGCAAATGTAAGTTTGTACGCATAATATTGAGAGATTTACCATGTTATTTTAACACCATAGACTTCTTATAGGTTTTCCTGTAATCTTTATAGATTAAAATAAATAGGAAATAATGAAAAAATACAGAAAACTGTTTTTTACTTATGTTAAGAACTATTTTCTGCATTTTTTCATTATTATAGGCTCAGAAGTTTCGGAGATAAGGGGCATGGTCAATTTTCATCTATTTTCTTAAATAACTTCAAAACTGTTTATTTTAAAATAATAAAATAAATATATCTGAAGTCCTCACAACAAGCCCTTTCATATGTCACACGGTAGTCAGCAAAACTTTCTTTTTAAATTTTCTAATTTGCCCCCCAAAACTGACCCTCATATTCAAAATTAATTTAATTACATTACACATTTGTGCTTGGATATTCATATGAGTACCAAATTTCAACTTTATCAGCCCAGTAGATTCGGAGCAAATTGGCTGTGACAGACAGACACACAAAAGATCCTATAAGGGTTCCGTTTTTCCTTTTGAAGTACTGTGGAACCCTAAAAAAGAATCAAAATAAAATAATAAATGTTTCAGAGGCCTGTGCATGAAAGATAAATACAGGCTGTTTACCTGAACTAGCATTTGGAGCATTGGAACCGGGGGCCCCAAAGTTAATACCAGTTGCACCCTGTAACCCTGTCGTACCAAATGCTGGAGTAGCAGTTCCGAATGTGGGGGCAGCGCTTGCACCAAATGCAGGTGCGGTTGTGGCTCCTGTGATGAAGAATTGTATTATGTACTAACAGTGACATTTCATTTTCCTTTTAAAATTGTTTTTATTTTAGTCTAATATTTATATTACAACAACACACACAACATCACACCTTGTTTCCCTGAAGGGTTGGACAGAGGTGTACCTATATTACACCCACATTTCGCCAGTTATGTTTTTTTAAGTCCCATGTAATAAAAAAGGGCGAAACTATTGCCATCAACCGGGCACAAATCCAGACTCCGGGTTGCTATTGAGAAATTCCAGATAGGAAAACCCAATATTTATATTAGACTAAAATAAAAACAATTTGTTATGTTCACGTAATAATGTCACTTCTACAATTTAGAAGCATACTGTAATTTTTTAACCTTCCATGATTTTAACATAATAATTTACATGCACTGCTACTACACCATATTGCAATTTTGAACATTACGCACAATATGAGTAAAGTTAGTTGAATTTTCAGAGTGGGTTATTTACTATGGGCTAATAACTACATACTCTCTCATCAGATCGTTTCAGCACACCTCAAGTTATCTTTGTTACTAAATATCATATAATTCACATCACATCTAAATATGCATAGGTTCTCATAAACAAGCCATCATTATCAATTGTATTAGTATGGTGCTAATAAAACTATAACCAAATGGCACCTACCACACTAATTAGGTTTTAGTAATAATAAACATTAATTAATACTATGAAACATTAAAACATCAAAACTTAATGTTAAGCAGAAAAATTATGACTTGGGTATGTAGCCCCTAAGTATTTTTATAATTACTAACCGAAACTAGGGGGTGCCGTTACACCAAAGCCTGGTGTTGTGGTGCCGAAAGCAGGTGCTGCTGATGTAGCCCCGAACGCAGGTGTCCCAGTACCGAATGCCGGCGCTGCAGACCCAAAAGCAGGGGTTGTTGTGGCACCAAACGCCGGAGCGGCAGATGTCGCTCCGAAACCGGGCGTAGGAGCACCAAACGCTGGCGTTTCCGTCGCTGGGGTGCTCCCAAAGAGACCTGACGGCTGCGACGTCGCCGTCAAGCCAAACCCAGGAGTTGCAGGTCTAATCACAAATTTGAATGTTATAGTACAGTAAATACTATCATAATCTTGGGGAACAACTCCGTTCAACGACGTAGAATTGCCGAAACGAAAATTGTTGTAGGATTCACAGAGGTTATAATAAATGACAACACATTCTTTTTAATTGTGACGTTCGTAAATGAGCCGAAAGATTTTGTTTTGAAACAAAAGGAGTTACTGTACCAAGGAAGTTTTACGTACCGAGATTGTATTTAACAAAACGTTTATTTCTGCACTTACTTGTTAGCGCCGAAGTTGAAACCTCCTGCAAGTCCAGTTGTTGCAGGAGCACTCGATGGAGTTCCGAAAGAAAATGACATTTTCACTCACTAAGTTATTTCTTTGTTCTCTTTTATCTGTAACTGCTTTCTTTACAGGTAAATATAATTAGAACTCAACGCGGCGGTTACAAAAGCTGGAGAGGAACGGCCAATTCAGCAATTCTCTTCTCTCTGAGTCTGAATTCTCTGATTGTCATTGATTTACATGACAGAGATAGATAATTAAAATTGCGTACGTTGAAAAGGGACGGAATGTGTGACATTTCATTTCACGTAATAATCTTTTTAAACCAATTTGAAATAAACTAATCATCGCGTTGGCGTGGCGGATTCAATACTTTTGTTACACATTTTGTAATCTAGAAGTACCGAAAAAGTTTTAATGACAAATATTTTTCGTTAAGGTGTGGTTACTTTAGCCTATGCGGCCGTATAATTTTTGTTTTCTTCTTTCTTATTGAATGTCAGTAATTTGTCAACGAGTTGAATGTTGGATTCACGTTGAATTAGAGTACTTTTATAAATACTTTAATATTTTGATCTTGGTATTACTCAAAACTACGAAATGAACCATTTGGCTTGGGGTGGAAATCTTGCACGGTCTTGTGGCGTAGTATTCAGAACCTCGCCTGTTAGTGTTGGGATTCCCCATAAGGTGACAAAATATCCTTCACCGGATGTCGTCAGACTCACACCTCCGCCGGTAACCGTGATCGAAGACTTTTATCGTACTCTGCCAACTGGAAACCTGAGGGTAGAATCAGGTATAACGGATCCAGCGAAAATTGTTAGTTCTGCTTTATTTGTTTAGTTTGATGCGTAATGAATTCGTCATTATTGACTTTTAAATTCAAAAGTAATTCGTACGTTACGTACCTAGTCATCAGGAAAATTATTTGGAAACAATAGAAATAAAAATAACATAGCTTTTCTTATTGTTTTAATATTGTTTGACTTTTCAAGTAAGAAGGTAAAGCCGCATCCATACTGCTACGGGTCTTACAGTAAATCAGCCTTCGAGTGAGCATGTTAGAGCATGCTCCGGAACTCCGGGACGCGGACCCTGGATTATTAATCTATACATACATTGAAGTGTCTGTAATGTCAAAATAACAGCTTTTTACTAAAAGCATATGAAAGTTTATACTGTACCTACCCATAATAAGAAGACAATTTTTAAAATTGTTGTCTGTCTTTCTGTCTGTTTGCACCGGCTAATCTCCAAAACGACAGTAAAAAGACATTTTTTTATTTTTTTGTCTGTCTGTTTGTACCGTACCGGATAATCTCCGAAACAGCTAGACCGGTTTGATGGAACTTTCACTGGCAGAAAGTTAATTGCTCTGTACTGGCAGATAGCTGATGTTAGATATATGGAGTAACTTATGCTTTCATTTTAGAAAAAGACACGCGGGCGAAGCCGCGGTCATCAGCTAGTAACTTCATAAAAATGCAAGCAGCCCTCACCTTAATTGCGTGAAACAGTTTGAATCACAACCGAGAGTTTTGAAGCATATTGCTAATCCATTGCTTCATAGATTTGAAAAATTCGTCTGCTCAACAACGTACATAACGCAATGGACATGTCCATTGCGTTATTTACGTGAACTGTCAAAATGAAATCCATTGCGATCAATAATGGCACCGATTCCCTTGTTCACAAACTAAACTAAATTTAAGTTCAGTGCATCTTTCTCTTTCTATTTCATTAAGAAAAGGACAGAAGATAAATTTTAGTTTAGTCCTGTCAAATTAATCAGCGCTTGACGTAAATTGACGTAATTTTAGTAGGCAAGTTTTTAATCACGTCTAAACTTGTATGGAGTAGTGACAGACGCTGATTAATTTGACAGGACTAAACTAAAATGTATCTTCTGTCCTTTTCTTAATGAAATAGAAAGAAAAAGATGCACTAAACTTATATTTAGTTTAGTTTGTGAACAAGGGAATCGGCACCATTGTCATTTTATGTGTTACGCAATTGCCCTATGCAAAACACAACGAGAATTCAATGAAAATCAAAGCAAATGATCTTTAATCAACTTGCTGATTAATACCTACCTATCTTGTTAAATATTTGTATAGTCTAATGGTCTACTAATAAATCTAGGATACCTAGACTGTAGCATCGTCTGATAAACTCTAGTTAGTTAGTTAAACCAATTGAAAAGCACTTAACCCCTAGACAATGGCACCTTTGTAATATTGAAGTTTGATTTGCCACGATTCATTACGATTTCAATCCGAAGGCAGGCCGAGGGGCCCTGAGTGTTGCCAAAGTTTAATTGACTTTCAGATTTTTAATTACAAACTTGAGAAAAGATACACCGGAGAGAAACTCGAGAGATTGAGGGGACGCATTTGGGGTGTAACTTTAGATTCTTAGAATGAGACGAAAAAATCATTACCCTCCTTCTGGGGCAGTCGGGTAAAAATAGACGTAATTGACCACATATTGTAAATACTTTTTAAAATTATGTTTTAAATTATAGTGGGACCTACCATTCGAAACTAAACTTTTGTGCTGTTGGTTTACTACACTAAAGACACACCTCTGCCTAACCCTTCGGAGAAATTAGGCGTGATGTTATGCAAATGTGTGTATGTATGTTATTTGTGCTTTAATGACTCGGAATGTTTTTTGATGTGTGTTTGCTACGCCTACGTAGTTCACGACCAACGGGATAGATGGCGTTGTCGCCAAAATATTTAGTATCCTACATCAATTATTTGTCTGGCCCTAAATATTTGATCATCGGTTGTCCGGGATAGGTAGGTAAGGGTGGTCGTACATCTGCTGGAAGATGCGTCGGGTGCAACTACGTTAACTTCCAGTTAGAACGCTCGACTCACTAACGCAACATCGGTTGAGTGTGTTAGGTTGATTTTTTTATTAACTTGTCCGTCCTGGCGTTACGCGACCGACGATACGCGACGCATCTTCCGTTAGATGTGCGACCACCCTAAGAAAAATGAGAGCGCAATTTGTATTGTGTAATGCCCCATCTCCTTTCTATTGAAATAAAAAATATTTCATGCGTGTGATCGAACTGGTGACCTTTTGCTGACCAGCACCCTAATTGCGTAATACACTATCAATCACAGTCTGAATGATTTTGAAGGATATACGAGTATAATAATAATAATAATAACTTGCTCTTAAATACAGCCTTGTAGAATCTGAAGTGCCGTACTACAGCTATGTGCCCGACCCAGTTCTCGACAATGGAAATATCACTTTGTACTGGGATCGATCCATCATCACTGACAGGACTATTGTTGCCAATAAGCCTGACATAGTGGTGGTGGATCGAACAGAGCGGCGCGCAATGATTGTTGACATAACAGTCCCTCATGACGGGAATCTCGTGAAAGCCGAGAAAGATAAACAGATCAAGTATCTTGACTTGGCTCGCGAGGTTGTCGACATGTGGGATGTAGATTCAGCAATCATTGTGCCGATAGTCGTATCAGCCAATGGCTTAATTGCCAAGAGCCTCGACCAACACCTAAGGAGGCTCACGTTGGACGGCTGGATTAAGGGCTTGATTCAGAAAGCGGTACTTCTGGACACGGCCCGCATTATTAGGAGGTTCCTCTCTCTGGAGCCCTGACCGCCGGTAGCTTGGACCCTGTTCCCGATACCGGTGGGCCACCATTTTTTTTATATTTTTAAATGTTTTTATATATTTTTGTATATTCTAATATTTAAAAATATAATTATATTGTGTAAATAATGAAATAAAAGAAAATAATAATAATTTATTTCAGATTTCTCCATATAAATTTATTGTTATTAAGTAACAAAAATACTTAAGAGCTAATGTTAGTAACAAAACAAACATAAGAAAACATGGATTTTAGGATAACCCGACACCAGCAGGCTTAGCATGACGCTTTGTATTTCTTCGAAGAATAGACACGGCTCATTCTAGGTATATAAAGTGACATTTCGTTTCTCTTTTTTTGACATCTCACCGTAGAAATCCTTCTACAATCTGTCAATTGTCTTTCGTTTCTAACGATCTTTGTCTAGGTCCTTTTTTATGTAGTACAAGGGTACAGTGGAAAATAAATTTTAACTGCTGTACCCTTGGCCGTGAAACCTAACCAAATTAAAAACACTTCTTTAGATTTATGTGATCCTGGTACTTACCTACTTTAAATTTAAAATTATTAATTACAAATACTTTTCACTTCAGTACATAATATACCTAATACAGTAAATAAGTACCTATTTACAAGCTCATAACAACGTTAACTTTAAGTGCCTGTGCACATTAGATGTTATATTTAACGTAATTTATCTAACATATGTCGTAATGTTATTTCGCCGTATATTAGTTGCAATTGAACATTTTCCTATAAAGGTCATCATTTACAACATCTTTTTTCCACCTCTTACTCCCAAATTCTTTTTTACCGCTTTTCATACTGTCCAATTTGTGTTAATGTTATCATTCTAAAATAGGTATATATAGGAAAATGTCGTAATATTGTCTGTGAATTAAAGTGCATAGACACTCAATGTTAATGTTGTTATGAGCTTGTAATAGGTACTTATTTACTGTATTAGGTCTGTTATGTCATCATCATCATCATCATTTCAGCCGAAAGACGTCCACTGCTGGACATAGGCCTCCCCCAAACACCGCCACTTCGACCGGATTTGTGCTTCCCGCATCCAGCGGATTCCTGCGGCCTTCATTCACAAGGTCATCGGTCCACCTTTTAGGACCCCTTCCAACGCTACATCTTCCGGTACGCGGTCGCCATTCCAGAACCTTTCGGCCTCATCGGCCATCTGTTCTGCGAGCAATGTGCCCTGCCCACTGCCACTTAAGTTTGGCAATTCTTCGGGCTATGTCGGTAACCTTGGTTCGCCTGCGGATCTCTTCATTTCTGATTCGATCACGTAGGGAAACTCCAAGCATAGCCCTCTCCATTGCCCTTTGAGTGACTTTTAGCCTCTTAATAAGGCCCATTGTAAGCGACCACGTTTCAGTGCCATAGGTCATCACTGACAACACGCACTGGTCAAAGACTTTCGTCTTGAGACACTGTGGTATGTGGGACGAGAAGATATTGCGTAGCTTCCCGAACGCTGCCCAGCCGAGTCGGATTCGACGATACAAGTTTACGTCCGGCACCACACGGAATATTATGTATACGAGTATTATGTACTGAAGTAAAAAGTATTTGTAATTAATAATTTTAAATTTAAAGTAGGTACCAGGGTCACATAAATCTAAAGAAGTGTTTTTAATTTGGTTGGGTTTCACGGCCAAGGGTACAGCGGTTAAAATTTATTTTCCACTGTACCCCCAAGGCTACACAAGAAAATAAGTCAATTGAGAAACCTTTTTTTGAAGTCGGTTAAAAATAAAATACAACAGGTTTTCCCAACTCATACTTCCAGTAACAAAACAACCAAAGGTCGTTGACCTCATAAAATCCCGTCAAATCTCTTACATTTTTATTTTACGTGTTTAGATATCGATAGCCAACACGTCTGCGGAGTGTCGCTACCTAATTTAATTTGACCCTGTAAATAATCCATTGCTTCTTAGGTTCGAAAAATTTGTCTGCTCAACAACATAAATAACGCAATGAATGTGAATGAATGTGTGGTGTGTGTGTGTGTGTGTGTGTGTGTGTGTGTGATGTGTGAATGAATGTGAACCGACAAGATGAAAGCAATTGCTACTGATACACAATTGTGGTACACAATTGGCCCGCAGTTCGTTCCTTACCGTTAAGATATTGTCGTTTTGATATATAAATAAAAAAGGAATATAAAATCACGGTCACGCGGTCACCGATGGATGGGTGCCCGTTCTTTTAAAACGGGATATTATAAATTGCATATCAAATAAATAATCGCCTATCAATACATACTTATCATTTATATTCTTATTTACATCTAATAACTTACTTCACTACAAATAAACTAAACGTTTAACAAAACTCAAACTGCAGATAATTCGAAATTATACATCAATATAACATTACTTTTTTCCTCATAATGCAAACACAGTTAAATTTATTTTTGTACAAAAATACTACATACATACCATAAATACTGACTGCACAGCAAATTTTCCATATCTGCAGTTTGAGTTTTGTTAAACATTTAGTTTATTTGTAGTGAAGTAAGTTATTAGATGTAAATAAGAATATTTATTTATTTGATATGCAATTTATAATATCCCCTTAATAATCAGTTGTTGGGTTAGGTTAGGTTAGAACAGTGAACGCGCGAAGGCGAGCGAGCGAAGCGAGCGTGTCGCGGCAGCGACCGCCGAGCGCCAGATGCCCTCTATTACCAAAACAAAAATTCGATGCCAGTTTAAATTAAAACAAAGCTAACAACTGATTATTAAGCTGCTACATTTTACTTATATGTACGTTATGGGGACAACGGGAAATAAATTTAATCACGTCCCGCTGTCCCCGTAACGACTGTGACTAATAAAATGCTGTTTTATTTAGAAAAACTGCTGTACATAATATAAAAATAGAAGCTATATTTAAAAGAAAAAGAGTTAACATGTATAATGTGCATTAAGATTATTAGCTGTGCATTGATAAAAAAGCTTTTGCTTTAGGAAAAATCGCTGTACGCTGCGAAAATAAATTGTAGTGTGTTTAGTGATATTTTGAGTTGAATATTTTGCTGTGCAATCAGTAATTTTGATGGGAATTCGGAATCTTATTGCATAGAAAAAGGATATTTTTTGATTTGCGTTTAAATACTACCCTTTTAAAACTGTCCACGGGCTAGATAACATCAAAAACTTGCATCTCAAAAACGAGATTCGGACCTGTCCCGGCCGCCATTTGCAATGAAAGATTTTACAATACAGAAAAAGTTAATATTTCATTCTTCCGGTCGACCAGTTTTTAACGAACGAAGTTCCTTTCTATTTATCTTGTACAATTAGTGCATTGTTCTGCAATGGGGTGTACTTTTAATTTCATGTTTTAATGATTTTTCTTATATAATTAAACTTTGTGCAGCGAACAAGTAGGTAACCTAAACAGTCGAACTTAATGCCTTGGATCTTGGGCATTCAACTACCAATCAAGCAAGGTAGGGATGCGGAAGTGCCAAAAAGTATCGATATTAAAAAAAATGGTAACGGTTTCGATATATCAAAAAAGAAAATCGCATAAAGCACAAAATATTTTTTTTTTGAAAGTTTAATCGATACATCGATTGCATCGATTAAATTTTCAAACAAAAATTATTACATTTTGTGCTTTATGAAATTTTGTTGTTTGTGTTTTATTCATACAAATACCAAACAAGGAACATCATTTCTGATGAACAATCATCATCATCATCTATCTGCCTAGCCTTTTCCCAACTATGTTGGGGTCGGCTTCCAGTCTTACCGGATACAGCTGAATACCAGTATTTTACATGGAGCGACTGCCTATCTGACCTCCACAACCCAGTTACTGGGTAACACGATACCCCTTGGTAAGACTGGTTGACAGACTTTCGAGCTTCTAACAACCCGTAACGACTGTCAAAGATCTACAAATGAATTCTGATGAACAATCATGAACTATTAAAACATTAATAAAAATAAGTCTACTTTTTTACGGCTCTGAATTCCAGTGATTTTAGACAGTGGCGACAACGGTGTTGCTATTAGAAATATATCGTATTTGATACATTTTCGATACTTGATAATTTATATCGATATATCGAAACAATAGATATCGCCGAAAAATATCAATATATCAAACAAAAAACGATGTATCACGATATTTTTTCTAGAAGCTTAAACCAGCGGGTAATTGTGTAACACACTATGAGTAGCAATGGGTTTCATTTTGACAAATCAACAACATTCGTTATTTAAGTTGTTGAACGGACACATTTTTCGAACATATGAAGCAATTGATTAACAATATATTTCAATACTTCAAAATCATTCAGATTGTGTTTCAAACTGTGTTACGCTGCCACCATAGGCGCGGGCTTGCGGACGGTGAGCAATGGGTAGATCACCGTCCGGTAAGGACCAGGCCCGGGTCGACGGCGCGTTGTATTCCACGCGCGCCTCAAAGAGATGTCGTCAGCATAAGTGTAGGGGCCACTAGGGCCGATGCCTGCCGGGATCGCGGGAAGGTACAAAAGGGTTACCGAGGCTTATGGCAACACAGGCAACGGAAGAAATACGGGTGGGTTTTAGTCAGTAAGAGTCTGACACACCCTCCCGCTCCACCCAGAGCGGAAGAAGTTATTTGATGATCTCTTATCCCACCCAAACAAAAACTGTTACGCAATTAGAGTGCAGGTTTAGTGGGTGGAGGAATAACATGGCAGGCGCATTGTGTTAATTTAGCACTAACGAGGAAGATAAAAGTAATATTACAATACCTACTTACCTTGGTATTGAGGGGAATATAATCATTATACAATTCATTTTCAAGAAGCTACGAAACTAAGCTAGAAGGTATGAAGGTGGTCGAATGACATTGACAGGGGCTGCTGATGGTAAACTTATATAGACAATCGTTTTGTGAAAAGTATTGTTATGCTGGGGCCACACGGTAACGATAAGACCAACTACACTTCGCGCGCTATCTCTCGCGCACCGCTCGGCGTCTCAATTCAATTCAAATCAAATCATTATTCCATAAATCTCATGTGTGTAATGGATCATAATAACAGCGACAAAGTTCTCATGAAACCTGTCGGGCACAACAATATAATACAATATGAAAAGTAGCTTGCTTTAAAATCATTAAGTAAATATAAAATAATTGTACGTACGTCGTTGTGATTATGAATGTGATATTATGTATTTAAATTGATTATTAATAGTTATCATTAGAAAAGTAATCAATTTAAATAAATAATATCACATTTTAGTGATATACGACATTACAAATTATACCATTAAAAATTCAATGAATTTAAAGTAGGTCCCTACTCTCGTACATTGTACAGTACAGTAAGTCTCGCTGAGAAACAGAGCGCACGAAGTGTAGTTCACTTTATCGCGACAATGTAGCCGTAGCATAAAATATCCTGTACAGCTAAATTTTGAAACGCTGACAGCAAAAACATATGAGATATAGAACATTTCAATTTTGTTGACGAAGTAAATCTATCTGTATATCGACGGTTAAAAGGTAATTGGGCATAAGCGACATTTTAATCGAAAATGAGTTATGAATGCCATCCTACTTAATCTCTTTTTTTATGTAGGATGGCATTCATAACTCATTTTCGACCAAAATGTCGCTTATGCCCAATTACCTTTTAACCGTCGATATACATATAAAAATCAATTGCCGTGCGTTAGTCTCGCAAAAACTCGAAAATAGCTTGACCGATTGTGATGAAACTTTGGTAAGTTGTTGTGTTCGCGCCGGAGAAGGTTCCTAAGAAAAAAAAAAATGGAAATGGTATTGCAATGCATTAGCTAGTGATTGATATTTTTATTTTTTTTTTTTTTTACTGGGTAGGTAGCGGCCCTGTGTGCGGCAGTTGGATTTATGTCACTTGGTCTTCAAGTCTTCAAGACGGACTCAAACGTTTAAGCTGGTTTTAGCCATACTAACGTAGAGGTAATTACAATCTACATGATATATTGCTGTGGACTGAGTACTCTGTGGTCTCAAAGGCTAGGTAGCTACCAAAGGAAATTGGACGGTCAATATTACCTATGCTTGTTAACCTTTAACCTAAAATTCGCCGCATAACTCCTATCTTCACACAGTCAACTTCGTCAGGGTCTGAGAAGAAAGGCCGAAACAAAGTCACAGTCTCTTTTAAAGTCCAGACATAATCTTGGTCAGATCATGTGAAGACCATGTAGATTGGTGTCTGAAATGGTCTTTTGAGGAAAGAACCACACAGATTGAGTGGACCTATCCAGTCAGTGCACGCATTTGTCAGTAATCGTGCAGCTCAACTCAGAACTTAAGGCGCTCAACGATTTGACGAACAATACCAAAGAAAGGACATTGGGGTAGGTCGCTTAAATGACTCAAACTGCCAGACCAAGATTAAAACTAACTGAGAGAAAAAATAAAAACAATAATCCATATATTCTTCACATTCACAATAACTAAAAAAAAATATAATACTTCAAAAAGTAAATATTAATGTCATTGTATATATAAAAAAATCATCAATGTCAATGAGTAAATAATCTTGGACAGACCATTTGAGGACCATGTAAATTGGTGTCTGAGATGGTATTTTGAGGAAAGAACAATACAGAACAGAGATGGTATTTTGAGCAAAGACCATACATAATGAATAATGTTATGGCTGCTCACTGCTTCAGGATCCCTAATTAAAACAAACACGCAGAGTACCTAGTACCTAACCAACCCAAATCTAACAAAGCGGAAGAATTATTTTTCCGCCTCAGATAAAGTACTTATTACATAGAAAAATACATGGAAAATTAAGTACAAAGTACTACCAACATTTCTACCGTAAAATCTGTAAACGCTATTAAGTCTAAACTTCTCTTAACACATCGCTTCCTGCACCACACCGTGGCCAATTTTGCAGTTCCTGTAATCCTTGAGTGGTGGAAATAAGGGTGGTTATTGTTTGAATATTTGGTGAGTTAAGTTTGCATGCGCACCCTTTGTTGTCTAGTGACTAGACTAAAGGGGAGGGGGGTGCATTTTGTTTTATTTGCTTGAGTCAGTCGTGACGCGGCTTTGCGTCTGTGTGCCTGTGTGCGTCCGATCGATGCGTGACCGGGATGCACTTAAGATTGTTGGCTTTTTAGATTAGGCTGCTAAGGGGAGATTTATTGAATCATATTTACGTGGTTTTAAGCTTGTCATGTATTTTGTGTTATTTTGGAGGGATCGACGGGATATTTCGATGCCTGATAAAGATTGTTTTTAGATTATAAATGGGCTTTTAATGATTAGAAAGTAGAGCAAGTTTTATATAGGTATATAAAACGATTGCAATAAATAACCACTTCGTCCATCTTTTAATTTTTCAAGCGTGGTTAACAAGAAAAACAGTAGCTCCAGGGAATAAAAAATCTACATTTTGGTTTCCAAAATTTATTATTTTACAGCTAATTACATTCAATGCAAATGTTATTTATCCGGCCAGTTACCTCAACGTTTTCTTGTTGGTTACACCAAAAACAGATTAATTTTATTGGTCTCCCTTATTTTGTTCTGGGTACTGGTCAAATTCTATCGACTTAAATCTTGTGGTCCACGTAGAAAGGCAAACAAGCTAACGCGACTGGATGGGCAGTACAACCTAAACAGGTGTTTGCCGATGTGTTGCCAAAGCTGGCACTGTTAAGAAGCACAGTAATCTCATTAAGTACGTATGTACCCTTTAATTAAGATATGCTTATATCTGTGAAACCTGACTGATTGGAATGTTAACTAGTATAGAACACCGTCATTCATGTCCCTTTAGATCTTCTAGTAAGAAGCGGAACAGGTTTTGACCAGAAATGAGACTGGTTCAAACCATAACAAAGCATGAGTACTTAGAAAGTTGCCATAAAATTACTCATGAAGGCTATGTCGCAATAGTATTCGACAAGTCACAGCTTCCTCCTTCGGGAAGTCCATTTTGCGAGTCTCTGTATGGAATATTGCCCGGGGTACGTTAGACGTGCCCCCGCCACTTGTGCCTAGGTAGAAAACTACTTAAGGGACACCCTGGTGTGTATCAATTGTGTATCAATCATTAGTTATTAGAACTCAGCAAGCAACGGTGCGTTATGCATCATGGTCATCAGCCCTCAGCTGGCATCTGTTCCCATAGAGTCTCCAGACATTAGGACCTATATTTAGTTAGGGAAGTCCTAAGTTTGCTTATTTAGGATAGCTTATGTTTAATTGTGTATTCTCTGTGTTTATGTGATAGAACACTATCACATCACTATCATTAGGTATCTCATCCATTACTACACAACAGTGTAATAATAGATGATTGTTGGTGTATATAAATATTGTGTATTGTGTGTGCGAATATACCGTGTTTTTAAACCACCCCCTGGCTCATTTGATTTTGGCAACCAACCCGCACCTGAATATCTTACAGACATCTTAGAGGTAAAGTTGGAATATCTCATGTGCTTGTAGGTATTTATACCGGAACCCATATAATACCACATATGAACCTTTTAAATCGAAACTCGACATACAGCTTAGCGGCAAATACCTTATAGGTGTCTTAAGTTCTACTCTTATTAACTAGGTACTAGCTGTGCCCCTCGGTGTCACCCGCATAGGTCTCGAACCCGTTGGAATAACAGGATAAAAAGTATCCAATATAACCTAACCCTGGTCATGGTCTACCCATGTGCCAAATTCCATCCAAATCCGTTAAGCCATTTTAACGTAAAAGCGTAACAAACAAACATACAAAAAATCCAATCTTTTCTTTTTATAATATTAGTTTAGAAAACTAGGTAACTACCTACCACAGTTCCCACAGTTATCGACCTAATAGTGGCACATGGGTATTTAAAAAAAAAATTGAATGAAGTATTAACCACACATTACATATCCAGTATAAGCTGATCTCGCATTGTATAGGATTTCCATACAATACGAGGTCAGCGTAAACTGGTAATGTATAGCTTGATGTGTAGCCATGTGTACTAACCATGCTTGGTAGTTAATAGCGTCAGTTTTGTATTGATTGATACCACAAGAAACGGTTTTTCCATACCGTCACAAATTACCGAGTTAGCAAAAAAAAAAAAGCCAACCCGTAATGAAAGTGGTAATACCTAATTAATGAAAATGAAATGAAAATAAAAATAGGTTTATTGGAATTAACAAGTTTGCATCTTACAACAGTGGTGGTTGGATCCTCCTTTTAAGCGCATAAAGCCTGTATTTGGAGACTCCGCTCTTCCATGCATAGGTTGTACTTATAAAATACTTGTTTATTTCTATTTTATCATTTTTTACTATTTTTATAAAAATAAAACAACTTAAAACTAGGTATAATGGGTTACATTTAAAAGTTACGCAGAGTCTGCTTGCAAGACTGGAATTGTGTGTGCGTGAGGATGTATGTGTGTTGTGTATGTGAATGTGTGTGTGATGTGTGTAGGTGAGCGAATGACATGAGCGAATGGGATTGAGCATAAGACTACTAATGGTGTGTACTTATAACAATAATGCCTCTGTGTCTTCATAACTAAGTGGTTTAATCCATTCGGTTAGTATTTTTTTGCATTCATGCTGTTTTTGTTGTGTATGTAGGTTTCTCTATTACATCTGTTGTAAAGCTGAGCAATTAATATTCTTTTACTTTCACGTAGACCACGGTCACGTCAAATGCCCATGTAACACGCACTCTCATAAAGATCGGAGACGCTACACTCGAATTTGTGGACGAGTATGTTTACCTAGGATAAACTGTGCAGTTAAGTAGGTCCAACTTCGAGAAAGAGGTAAATCGTTGAATTCGACTCGGCTGGGCAGCGTTCGGAAAACTACGCAATATCTTCTCGTCCCACATAACGCAGTGTCTCAAGACCCAGCTTTTGGCCTGAGGTGGGGCAAATCAATCCAGGGGGGTGCAGGAAAATCAAGAATTTCTTGTAGATCGACTCATGAATCCCTTTGGTAAATTCTATGCCTAAAATAGCATTTACCAAAGGGATTCATGAGTCGATCCATATCAAAGAGGTCTCGGGGCAGCTATCGCATAGGTCGGAAGCGGACGCCCGCTTGTCATCACTGTGTGGACTGCCCCGAGGACACGGCGCAAAATACGCTGGAGGAGTGCTTCGCTTGGGCCCAAAAGCGCTGTGCCCTCGTCACAACACTTGTCCATGGTCAAAAGCGAAAATGCGTGGACAGCCGTCGCCTCTTTTTACCCGACTGCCCCAGAAGGAGGACAATGTTTTTGTAAGGAGGTGATGTATGAAAAAGAGACGGCGAAGAAGGAGTCATACCTCTCACTCCAGTCGCACCAAAAGAGCAGCTGGGCGTCGAAGGGCGCTTAACGATCTCCGGCAACCATACGAGGGGCCTGCGGGCGGCGAAACTGGGTCTGTATGCTGTATCGTCGTTCGAACAGTCAGGCTCAAAGAAGTGGCACGCTGTGATCCATGCGCGCCTTCATGGGAAGACGTGCGGTCATGGGATCGGCCGCTAGGCACTTAGTGATGGGGCCCACGGGGCATGGCGTACACAGTGTACATATATCTCCCGGGCGGACGTATGGTAGTAGAAGGAATAGTGGGGTTTTCGTCGGTAGGAGCCCGACATAAATCTCCGTTCTCCCTAGACGGAGGGTATCCATGAGGATTTCCCCAAGAAAAAAAAAGGATAGCTGCCAGGAACGTGTAATCCCTCGGTACACCCATGTAGCGATTTATTAGGTACTGATGATGGTGACTGCTAACTTACAAATGTCAATAAAAGGACTGTCCAACTTTTTGGTAATTCCTATACCCATCCTACAGCCCCAAACTCCAACCAACCAACTTGTCATCGCTGTCTTGTCTCACAGCGCAGGTGAAATGAAGTTATTCTTTCAATCATAAATATTGAATCAGTTCACAGGGCTGGCACGCCGTGTCGTCGCACACCCGCGTGTTGGTTCGACGGCCGGACCGGCGCGTCGCATCGATCGACACCTGTGGCAGCCTTTGCGGCGGCAGACTTCCCTGTTCGCTGTAGAATGTAGACGTTTACGTTTGGCACAACGTAAATCCTACTGTCTACTTAATAAAAATCTTAAATTCACTCACTGACAGAAAACGCGCAGCCTAAACCGCTGGGTCCAAATTAGAAGCATTGCACAAGAGTTCCTTTTCTAACTAGGGTGAGCACACAGGAAGGATTTTTGAAAATTCATCCCTTAAAGGGGTTAAATAGGGAATGAAATTTTTTGTGGATGTTCGTCAATATTGCCGATGGGAAATCCCATCGGGCAGACCGCTTGCACCTAATCCATACATAATTATAGAACAAAGTCCCCACCCGCGTCTGTCTGTGTGTCTGAATGCGATAAGCTCAAAAACTATACCAAACGGACTTTTAAACGGTTTTCACCAATGGATGGAGTGATTCATGAGAAAGGTTCAAGTGTATAATTAATTAAGGTTTTGTGTAAATTGGCTGAAATATGAGGATTATTGTTGAAGATGTCGGAAAAATCATGCATACTGGGAGCTTTATAGGCGTGGGCCGCGTAAACCGTAAAAGATACATAAAATGTATGGCTACTGGTTTGTACATTATAAAAAGTTCAGCAAAAAAGACCGCGATAGCATAATGTCTATCTTCAAAGGATCTTTCAGAATTTAATAAAAAAATCATTGTTATTTCCGAAGCATCCTTATCCAATAAAAAATCTTATTTAAATTGGGAATTTAATTTAGATTAAAATATGCCATCATATAATTTAAATAAATACTTTAAAAGATATTTCAGATTCAAAATTACGCGTAACAAAATAATGTCTGGAAATCAAGCTCCTTATTCATAGAATCTTAAAGTACCTAAGAAATGAAAACAAAAGTCTCTGGTATACCACCCATAAGGTAATATTAACGCATGGATGGTGTTAGTAGTCCCCGTGTGAGAAAAAAAGTTGTGTTTGTAAATGTTTTTTGTAAGGGAGAAGACACTTACAGTACTTTTTTTTTAATTGAATGGAACGGCGGCGTGGAGGCGCGGGCGGCGGTGGACGCAATGCGACCGCTTCGTTTACTTTTAATCCCGGTAGTACGTTCCGATGGGATAGTTTCCGACGAAAACAAAATGCCATAAAATTTTCTCTACTGAAAAAATTACTGCCTCGTTGGTCTAGAGTGGTGGCAAGCGCTACTGCTGAGCACGAGGTCCTGGGTTCTATTCCCGGGTCAGGCAAAAGTGTTATGGATTTTTCCATCTGGAATTTCTCAATAGCAGCCCGGAGTCTGGATTTGTGTCCGGTAACGGTTGATGGCAATAGGCTTGCCCCCTATTACATGGGACTTACAGAACTGGAGAAATGTGGGTATGCTATAGGCACACCTCTGCCCAACCCTTCGAGAAATACAGGCGTGATGTTATGTTAAGTTATGTGAAAAAAAATACAAAGTTTCCTCCAAAGCGAACAATAAACCGCTGTGTTAAAAAAATACTTCAAATTAGAACATGAAACTTTGCATAATAACTAAACTAAATATAAAGCAGAAAAAATGTTTTATTATTATTTTTAATACCATTATTTTCACCGTAAAAATAAATTACCTAAACTATCGGCGCCTCGGAGGCTTCTCCCTGCCGCCCTGTCTCGCTTCCTCGCGGTTACTGCGAGAGGTGGCGCTGAGGTATTATGTTTATTTAGATCATGATGCATATTATCCTGGATTGATACATATTATTATTATTTCAATTTCATTTCGGACAGAATCCATATGAGTGTTAAGGCTCTTGACAGACTGGTGCGATATCGCAGGCGTGACAGGCAGCAATATGCCTGTCGCGTATATCGCCTCATTATGCAGGAGCCTTTAGTATTATGTAGGTACCTAAGTAAGTACTGTCCCTGGGATACGAGTGAAATCGCGGGTACAAATGACATAAGTACTTAGTTTATTATTCAAAATAGGTATATTGTTTTAGCAGATTGGAGCAGTGGTGGCCCAGTGGTAACGGCCGCGACGAGTTGTAGGTCGTAGGTTCGAACCCAGGCAGGTGCTTTACTTTGTGTAAATTATTTCATCATCACTGCTCTCAAAACGGTGAAGGAAAACATCGAGAGGAACATGCATGACCTAGAACCTAAAATTCGAAGAAATGTGACATCTACCAACCCGCACTGGGCCCGCGTGGTGGATTACGGCCCACTCCCTCTCACAGAGAGGACGCCTGTGTCCCATCAGTGGGAACATTATAGGCTGATTATGTATTGTTTTAGCTACAGCTTTGTAGCACCCTAGAGTTGTTTAGGCACGGACGGAGCACGCGTAATATTAAAAAGTTTGTAAAGATAAAGACGAAGCATTTACCCAACTGTGATATTTAATTTCAGCAGGTACCCCACCATATTTTTAAGCCACACAGACACGTAATCATAAGATTATTTAGGAGATTCCCAAAATCGGGTGTTAACGGTCTATCCGTTAAGGGTAAAAACCTCATGCAGTACCTACTGAACACTACAAGACCCATTAATTCCCACCTCCAAACTTTAAACGCATGGTAACTCGAACAAAATCAACGAGGGAAAGCGAAAAGCCACTCCAAAAGATAAGGAATTCATTCGGTAGGGTGTTACACTCATTTATCACAACTTATCAGAGTAATCTTCCTACCTTCCACTTTCACGGAGGACATGCTAGGGGAATGACAGATAAACCACTTGAAAGGATAATGACCAAATTTTCTAGCGCCATGGTGATTTATTGCCATTCACACTTTACATACTTAGTATTTGGAAGTTCATTTATTATTTAATTGGTCAAGGACAGCTAATGAGACACAATTGATTTTCTATTGTTTGACACTGAATCGGAGTCGCGCGGAGCTTTACAGGTTAATATTGATTGTATGTTGGCAAGGACCGTTCTGTGGAACACTATTTAATCTAAAAGGCGACTGCAATGATAATTTTATCTGTTTAGTCAGCGAGTAAATGAGTGACCATTCGCTTTGTATATACAGATTCACTATTACAACTTGTTTTTTACTTTTTAGTTAGTTTTTTGGCAGGGGCAGTCGTGTTTTATTTTTTTAAATTATTTATTTTTATAATATACATTTTAGTGGCAAGTTTTATTTTAAAACATGTAATGCTAAGTGGTGGTATTTTTATTTTAAGCACTAAAGGTATACTCTCACGGCGAGGCGAGGCGTGGATGGCGTAGCTATGTAAATTGAATGCCATTTTTTTTAACAATTTTGGCATGAGCTCATCAAGGCTTTATATTGTTATAATTGAAGATTTTTTATTTGAAAATGGATCCATACAAAAAAAATATATATTTATAGCCTACATATGTCACTCGGGATGATGTAAGGATTCTAACGATACCCCATACGTCTAAATTTGTTGAGGCATTTAAAATTCATGGTGGCACAAAGAAACTCATATAGATACATATACATACATGAACACTAAACACATTACGCTTTCTTTTTGGACAGTCGTGTAATAAGTACACCCGTCTCTTTCTAACTCTCTCTTTACATGTCGAAAGAGACAAGCTATGATTGATCAATTAAATGTAGGTACAACAACTAGCAACATAGATAAAAAAAGTACTTACCGGATTAAATAAAGAGGGGAATATAACGCAACAATTTACGTCCTACGTTCGCCTGTCTGCATTTTATTGCATTACCGATCCTTCGGGCAAAATGTTAGAGTGGACAAATTCCTCAGACACATAAATTGTGCCCCCCCCCACCCCGCGTACCTACTGTAAATGCTAAAGTGGCTCCCCCTGTAATAAGTGTTTCGTTCCAAGACTAATTGGTTTAGAAAACGTCTGGTAAAAGCTAATGAGTGAGCAGCTCTTTGGAGGTCATGTTGTAAAAATAATCAATTAGGTGTGTTAGAGACTTTTGGATTGTACAAGATAAATAATATGTTGGCTTTGGGAAGTTCAAGTGGACTTAGCGTTAGCTAGCTAGAAACTACTGTTCAAGGACAGATAGTATGACTATATGGCCTCTAGCGGTTAAATTGAGTATAGGTATCGGGTCCAGAAATTATTTAACCTAGGCTGAGCTTAAACTTTCAGAGCATTTTGAACTTTATTAACAACTTTGTCGCTCAATGTGAAAATACATGTTGCCATGTTTTTCCAAAAAAAAAATCGGGTTCGGTTTTACACGTTCTAGGTTTTTGCTAAAATGCAGTTTATTTTACACCAATATCGAGCTGTTCGATTGTCTACTTGGCTCTGTTAGGGCCCGATCACACGTACCACAACCACACCACATCGCAGCGAAAAAATGTGGGCAAGCAGTGGTTACGTGTGAACAGTGTCGCTGCAACTTTTTGCAGTTGCGTTGTGGTTGCGTTGTCGCTAGTAGTTGCGGTGGGGTTACTTTGGGGCTAGTGTTTGCAGACAGATCGACTACAGCTGTGACAGTGTCGACGCGTCGACGCAACGTTGTTGTTGCGTTGTGGCTGCGACGTCGCCTTGATGTAGTCGGTATCGCCCACACGGTTGATTTCGACGGCCAAATTTGGTCGGTGTGAATAGACTATTCATTTTCATACAAATTAGCGCCCGTCCACGTGGTGTCATTGTGGTGTTGTCGTGGGTCCTACATGTGATCGGGCCCTTAATCATAGTTTTGGATTTAGGACTGAAGTCTAAAAAAATCACCATGTAGTTAGAAGAACACCTTTTTTTTTGGGTGGGAAATTATCAAATAACTTCTCCGGCTCTGGGCGGAGCGGGAGGGCGTGTCAGACTTACTGATTAAAACCCACCCGTGTTCCTTCCGTTATCTGTGTCGCCAGAGGCCACGGTATCCCTTTCGGACTTTCCCGCGACCCCTGCAGATGTAGTTAATACAGCTACATGGTGAACTTTTCTGATGCGGCTAAGCTATTTAGATTTTTTTTTTCAAAGATTAGGTAAATTATTAGGGGCCAATCAGTTTAACAGGATTGAGTTCGATAAAAAGTCGTTTGTTTAAATGTTCGTTTCGCGTCAAAATCAAAAAATCAAAATCAAAACATTTTTATTTCACATAAACCTACATGGGCACTTATGAAACGTCAGAAGCTAGGTGCACTGTTCCAATGGGTCGTTTCCTATGGAGAAGTGCCGGCAAGAAACTCCACGGTTACTCTTTTAAAAATAATTGGCTTTTACAATGTTTTCAAATTACACTGTTAATAGATATGGCAGGACAGTGTAGGCCTGTCGAGACGTACCAAGTACTTAACAAAAAAAAAAAGAAAAAGGTCTACAAAATATCTAGTCTATTAAGCCTACAACGTTCTCACATTCACAAGGTACACACAAATCTGTGTAAAATATTAATACAATAATAAAAATAAAAACCCATTTAAACCAAATGAAGTTTGCCATTACAACAAGCCTGAAATCAAAATTTTAGGTATATAATGTCAAACAGTGAAAATAATATGTCAAAAAGAAAGTTTGTATAAAAAATAATAATAATAAACATCGTAATTTGGGAGCAGTTAATAGACATTTACATAGTTATGCCATTTATGAGGTACCAGGGAAGCCACATGTGCAGAAGGAATTATTGCCAAACTTCCTTGTCTTCAACGTAGTCTTTAATCTTATAATATGCGTTTTTGGTAAGGACACGTTTGATGTGGGTAAATGACATGACATGCAAAATGAAATGAAGTATTTTTTTAAATGTTTTATCCGGCTACAGTAGAGAGGAAGAGGAATAACCCCTTTATTTCATTTCTCAACTTCCCGAGTTAGTCGATAACCCTATAGATTATCGTCAGCGATAAACCCAAGCGCCAAACTGTAATCGTTGATGTTGAAGATGCCTAGGTACTATCTTCATAAGCTTCAGATTATGATACAATATGGCATCAAGCTTTGTTTTATTATCTAAGCTCTGGAAGAATCCCAAAGAAAAATATTTTTTCAATTTCGCTTGGCGAAGTCAACATGGTAGGCGTTCAAAGAAATTAAATAAATACAAATTAACTCAAAAACTACCTCCCTTTTTTTGCCCTATTATATACATAATATATAATTTTGGAAAAACTGTAAAAATTATGAACCCACTGTTTTCAAAAGTTTAAACAAAACACTATGTAAAAAAAACTCCATTCATCCAACTGCCGTCAGTTCCATCGTTTGCTACTAGATGTCGTTAAACTTAATTCTCGTAAGGCCCCGAGCGCTTCATGAGTCTTTGAAATCTGATAGCCACTCTTTACTCCTATGGGAAAATTTGATATAAAATCAATAGCGTTTTAAGGCACCTATATTTTATTTTAAGAGATTAAAAAGCCTCCTATTTATGGTAAACTAAAGTTGAACAACAGTAGCTTAATTTTTTTGTTCAAATTGTTGTTTATTGTTTTATCTTGGTGGTACCATTCGCTTATGAAGGACTATGTCAACAAATGGGCATCCTACCAGGATGGCCATTCTTTTCTCCTGTGTTTTGTTCTTATAAAATGAATGTATTTTCTTTCTTTTCTTTCTCCTGTTTTCTAATTGCTATTTAAAAATTGCGATCACCAATCACAACTCTTTCATTATATTGAGTAGGTACCTATTTATTTATTTGTTTCTATTATATATACCAACCGCAAGTCTCATCATAAAGACGATGAAATGTGATTTCATACATATCCTATTTACGAAACTCGTTCATAAAAACATCGTAAATAAGAAGATGGAAAGGTAGGTATTTATACGGGGAAAACATGAAATTAAAAGAGCTATATTTTGTTAGAAAAACTTTTCCGGGAACCCCACTTAAAACATATTTTATTCAAAGTAATTTTCAAGGGAAAATTCATATCTTTGATCCATAAAAAGTTGAAGGAACGTTTTTTTGGGGGAACAATAATTGAAACGGATAGGGGATGGCATGAGAAAGTTATCCTCTCTTCTATCCGCCATTCCATTAAGGAGTACGTAAAATAAAAAAAACACGTTATAGCGGTGTCGGTGATTAAGTACTACGAATCTACGAGCGCCGCATCTTCGCAACGTTGGACATAGTCGAAGTGTGGCCTCGAAACGAGCATAATAATATGAGCATAGTTGCATCGAGCAGTTTAATAAAGTGATTATTCAATTTAATAATGAAAACATAAAGAGACAAGAATATAGAGTGGAAAAACAATCAGGCGGCCAAACTAATCAGGTTAGCCGCCTGGTTGTTCACACATATTCACACATCGGCATTGATGAATTTTATCTATAAAATGACATGAATATTTACTTGTAAAGTATTATATTGTTTTCAATTATTGTGAATGTGAAGACTGTGTGGGTCATTGTTGTTGGTTTATGCCGCCTACTCGAGTGTTCTTTCTTTGGTATTATTCGTCGCATCGTTGAGCTCCTTAAGTTCTGAGTTGAGCTGCATAATTACTGACAAATGCGTGCACTGAATGGACAGGTCCACTCAATCTGTGTGGTTCTTTCCTCAAAATACCATTTCAGACTTTAAAAGAGACTATGACCTCTGAGTTTGTTTCGGCCTTTCTTCTCAGAGTAGTCAGATAGAAAACGCCGACCTCATCTAGTTTTATTTTTACGCGACTGCCCAAAAAAAGGAGCGTTATGTTTTCAGGGTTCATGTATGTTTGTGAGTTTCTTTATTCCACCATAACTTTTAAACGACTCAACCAATATCAATGTATGTAGTATCGTTAGAAGCGTTGTGTTGTCCCGGGTAACATAGGCTGAAATTTTAAAAAATATAATGGGGAGCTATGGTTCATGAAAATAAACTTTTTTGTTTTATAAAAACTTGATTACTATTATCCTCTAGAGCTTGCTTAGTACATAACAGAAATATTTAATAAGCAAGAACTAAATCGCCTCAGAGATCTTAATCACAATTAAAAAACCAAAATAAAAATAGTTTCGCGTTATTATATTTTGTGCGATATCGATTTCCTAAAAGATATAGGTACCTTTCGTGGCACTTGTGCGTTTGCAAACATCGTTTTATCACTAAAAGGTATGAAATAAAAATAAATAATTATAAATAAATAAAAAAGATTATAATAACTAAAAAATTAAAAACAAGCTAAATATGCCCAAAGGTGGAAAACAAAAACCAATATCTTCAGCGAAGTCGGGGGACGGTTCCTTGCAACAGTTCTTTACAGGTCCCCCGACTTCGCTGAAGATATTGGTTTTCAGTTTTCCACCTTTGGGCATATTTAGCTTGTTTTTAATTTTTTAGTTCAAATTGAAATAACAGACAATAGACATTACAACGTCTGTCGAGTTTTAATTCAGGTAGTTTTTATTGTTCAACTACTGAGTCGACCTATAAAAATGACCTGAATTAAAATTGCAACTTGCAACGCGCAAAATGATTTTAAATCAACAAATCGTTAGCTTTAAACATGGCGGTAAGATGGCGGGATAGCGGTTCAAAAATCCATATGTTCTCGCGCATAATATCTGTTTTCAGTGCCACAACGAAAGGCAGTTCAGTTGGTTCGCATCCACCTACTTCCAAAAATGCGGACAACAACACTAAACGGGTCTAAAACAACCTTGACCTTTTTATTTATACGTTTATTCTCTCGGCTCCATTAACGTTGCCATGGTAACCGCTTCAGCTAACTCGCTGTCGTTCTTGATTGATTATATTAAGTTCACTTTTTTTTGTACCTACTTATTTTTTTGGATTCTGGAAATAGATATTCTCTTAGAAACTTTTTTAGAAACTACTAGTTTCTGCCCGCGACTTCGTCCGCGTGGAATTTCATATTCCTCCGACTCACTGCGTCGCCTTTCATCGCCCGCCAGCGCTATTAATTCGTTCTCGCTTAGCGTTCTATCTGACTTTTTTTCTTTTGCACGGCTCCTAAGGGTCGTAGCGTGATTTTTAATAACCTTCCTCAAGAGTTGCATTATCAAATGCAATAAGAATTTTTCAAATCTGACTGATAGTTCCAGAGATAACTTATTACTAGAAAACAATAAATATTACCATTTTATTACACAAAATGACAGCTAGACCATGTCAGATTATTCCAGAAAATTTATAATTCGACTTTAAGTGAGAGAGCGAGAGAGAGAGAGGGCTATGCTTGGAGTTTCCTTACGTGATCGAATCAGAAATGAAGAGAACCACAGGTGAACCAAAGTTACCGACATAACCCGAAGAATTGCCAAACTTAAGTGGCAGTGGGCAGGGAACATTACTCGCAGAACAGATGGCCGATGGGGCCAAAAGGTTCTGGAGTGGCGACCGCTTACCGGAAGACGTAGCGTTGGAAGGCCTAATACAAGGTGGACCGATGATCTTGTGAAGGCCGCGGGAATCCGTTGGATGCGGGAAGCACAGAACCGGTCGAAGTCGCGGTGCCTATGTCCACAGTGGACGTCTTTCAGCCGAAATAAAATGATAAAATTTAATTTTACCAAAGTTATTTGTTAAGAAAAAATTGTTTAGCAAGTGTTTTATTGTGCGTTTGTGTCTAATTATCGCGCCATACAGTGAAATATATATATTACGTAAGTAATAACATGATACCAGTGATTCATAACAACTAAGAAGTTTTATGTATTACATAATTTATATGTACGTTAATGTTTTATATTGGCGCCATCCAGAGTCTGCACAAAACACCCAATTTTTATTGCTTTTAGTGTATGACTTGAATGTCATTTATCTGTTGTTATCTATATGTTTTTGTTAAAAATAAAGAAATTTCAAAACAAATGGACCTGACTCGCCCACTATTCTATTGCTTACATTATGCTTGTTACCTACTTATCTGGCTTATCTTATTGGCGAGGTATACTACTTCTGCCTAACCGTTCTGGGAATACGTAGTATGTATCTTGTGCTGAATATTTTCAAAAGGGTTATATTAAACATATTGAATAATTAATGGAAATTGCTACTGTAATATATTGTGTTCGACATTGTAGAGTATAGGGTAAGCCAACATTGTAACTCGTAACGAGGTTATGTAATAAGTCTCGAGGTATCTCGTGCAGTGAGCTAGTTTAGCTTTATAGTAATTAAAAAGTACGACGTGCAAAAAGGTTGGATTAAAAATAGTTTTTAGGTTTCCATAGGCGTAGCCAAATGGCGAAAACACAAGCATAACCCTTCGTGTGCGTCTGGCCGTCTGTCCAGATATCACATAGCCATTTTTCTCGGAGACTATTTGCACTACATCGATGAAATTTCTAAAGAAAATTAATCTGTGTGCCGTTGAACAAAGGTGTAGTGAAACTACGAGAAAAATAATTAAGTTTGTTTGTTTGTTTGTTATTTATAGTTTTTTCAAAAAATACTTAGAACTCAAACTTATTTTTAGGGTCGATAGCATCATTGTGCATGCGACCTTCATTATGCGAGGTCCGACACTCACCTGCCCGATATTTTTATTTTTACGTTTGACGTAAATATAAAAATCGTTTGTATTTTTTGTATTTACGTTTGAAAAAATAAAAACGATTTATTTGTATTTACGTTTGATGGCGTCAAACGTAAATACGAAAAATAAAAAAACCACCAGTTTTTGTCAACATAACTCCCAACTCATGTTGCCAAAAACTGGTGGAGTTTGAACTCATCTTCAGTCGGCAGTTCGACGCTTTAACCGTTGGGCTATTGTGCTAAGTACCTACGTCTGTACAAAGGTTGGCACGTGGCAACTAACGCCGCCATCTTCTTTTTTCAAATACAATTTCACAAATTTTTACCGACAACACCCCCTTTGTCAATGCCTTGTCAAGCGCGATAATATCATTGAAGTATTGTAGAGAAGTAGTGGGTTATCGTCAAGTTTCAAAAGTATTGGACATGAATCTTGAATGGGGTCGGCTCAGCATGTCGTCTTCTTCCATTCGTCGTCATATCAGTAGTCACACACTTTTTGGCCATATCACCTTTCACACAGTCTATCCGTTTCTTTGGTCTTTCCCCACTCTTATACCCATCCGCATCTATACTTAAAGCTCACTGAGGAAGTCACGACATTTCCTCGTTCCTCCGATCCCATAACCTTTTTATTTAAAAGTAAAAGAGGATAATATATTAACATGATCACGTTTAGTGAATGGTTCGGTGGTCACAAATTGACACATTGCTGCCCATCGCCCAAGTATCAGAAATAATTGTCTGAGAAGTTTCTTCTTCTCCCTTATCATAGATACTTAATTTTTTTAAACGCTAGCTTCTCCGTAAACTAGTTAAGAAACAAATTAGAAAACGTTCACGAACTTAACTGGACAGACTGAACACTAAACTCTTGTTCTCGAAACAAATAAGCGTAAAGGATTACTTGCTTATGAACTTAACTACACAGCTCCACATGGTTCCACTTAAATAATACTTACTTTTAAATGATTAAAGTTATCACAAGCATGCTTCTGTTGTGGAAAAGAGGATTTAACTATTTTAGCTAAGTACTTGTTCACTTATCTTTCATTCTCGTTAGTTGAGTTATTTGTGAAGAAACTCGTATGTACTCTTACGTACTCGTATGTATTTCTGCCACCAAGCAGCTTCGTACGTATTTCTGCCACCAAGCAGCTTCGTACGTATTTCTGCCACCAAGCAGCTTCGTACGTATTTCTGCCGCCAAGCAGCTTCGTACGTATTTCTGCCGCCAAGCAGCTTCGTACGTATTTCTGCCGTGTTATACTGTAGCCTATAGCTATCCTGTTGATGGCAATAGGCTCTCCTTTTATATGGGACTTAAACATATCTGCGAAATGTGAGTGCCACTGCCTGCTTCACACATCTGTCTTCCACTTCGAGGAACATAGGCGTCATGTTATGTTTATGTCACTTCATCATCATCATCTTCGTTGACCTTGTTCCACCTACAGCTAAGTATTTTCATCATCATTTCAGCCGAAAGACGTCCACTGCTAGACATAGGCCTCCCCCAAGCACCGCCACTTCGACCGTTTCTGTGCTTCCCGCATCCAGTGGATTCTTGCGGCCTTCACAAGGTCATCGGTCCACCTTGTAGGAGGCCTTTCAACGCTACGTCTCCGATACGCGCCACTCCAGAACGTTTCGACCCCATCGGCCATCTGTTCTGCGAGCAATAAACTGCCACTTAAGTTTGGCAATTCTTCGGGCTATGTCGGTTATCTTGGTTCGCCTGCGGATTCGATCACGTAGGGAAACTCCAAGCATAGCCCTCTCCATTGCATTTGAGTGACGTTAAGCCTTCAAATAACGCCCATTGTGAGCGACTACGTTTCAGTGCCATAGGTCATCAATGGCAACATGCACTGGTCAAAGACTTTCGTCTTGAGACACTGCGGTATGAGGGACAAGAAGATATTGCGAAGCTTCCCGAATGCTGAGTATTATAGGCCTATTTAACCAGGGAAACATATCACAAAAAGGAGGAGTCCCTTTTGTGCTATATTTCCCTGGTCTGTGCGAAACCAGGGAAGCAGTTACAGTTAGTTTTATGTTACTTACAGCGTAGGTATTTTCATTTAGTAAAAATCCACTTTTATCCTCTGCGTAAAAAAGAGTAATCTTTTTGGTAAATCCGGCTGTACAGTAACGTTACATAAAAGAGACTGAATTTATAATTACACGTGATTGAATATTTTATTTCATCAATACTACATTCCGAAATACCGTCGTTGGATTTTTTATCGTCAGTTCGAATTTTTTCTTTTTTTTTTTCAGCTTTTTTTTTCGGCCTGGTGACGTAACGGCTTCGCCTGCATGTAAAAAATAAAATAAAAGCGTTAATCAAAAATCATACAGGTAACGATGAAAGCTAAAGTTATTAGGGTTTCGGTGTTAATTAAAAAGTCCTTAAAATCTGAAAAATAATATTATGTGCTTGTAGATTTCATAAAAAGTTGTTGTTATAAAATAGTAAGAGTCGTTTATGAACTCTTACTATTTTATAACAACAACTTTTTATGAAATCTATAATAAAATAGTAAGAGTCGTTTATGAACTCTTACTATTTTATAACAACAACTTTTTATGAAATCTATAATAAAATAGTAAGAGTCGTTTATGAACTCTAACTATTTTATAACAACAACTTTTTATGAAATCTACAAGCACATAATATTATTTTTCAGATTTTAAGGACTTTTAATTAACACCGAAACCCTAATAACTTTAGCTTTCATCGTTACCTGTATGATTTTTGATTCAACAACTTCTTAAACAAAGATTGCTTTGTTAAGAAAGTTTTCAAAGTTTAGTTGTCATATCGACGACAATTAAAGAACATAGCTCCATCTCGATACAGTTTCCATAACTAGCTTTATTAACATGTTGTCAAAGTTTAAGTTTAAATTTTTACATTGACTTTAGTACTAAGAATAGTATCAGATATTAGTAGTAGATTTTCCCTAGTTTTTACATACTCTCTTTGTACCATAGCCTGATGGTGTGTGTATTTTCTTTTTTAATGGTTTTCGTAGCAGTTCTACGAACGCGTAGCACTGCTTACGTGCACGTCGTAGCAATCTCTTGAGAATGCTACGGATGTACTACGCTGCTTCGGTATACAGCTAGTTAATTAAATGAAACCAGAGTGTGGTTTTCTTTTGAAAATATATTTTAACTGTAAAATGGAAGGGATTTTTTTTGGGTGGGAAGTTATCAAATATCTTCTACTGCTCTGGGCAGAGTGGGAGGGTGTGTTAGACTGTTACTGACTAAAACCCACCCGTATTCCTTCGGTTGCCTGTGTTGCCAGGGACCTCGGTAACCCCATAGAACTTCCACGCGACACCGACAGGCATCGGCCCTAGTGGGCCCCTACACTTGCTGACATCTCTTTGAGGCGCGCGTGGAACACAACGCGCCGTCGGCCCGGGCCTGGTCCTTATCGGACGGTGAGCTACCCATTGCTCACCGTCCGCAAGCCTGCGCCTACGGTGGCCCGAAATCCGCTCGGGATTCCCGACGCCCAGGGCGTCTTCTGCGGCGGCTAGGGGCGAGAGTGCGCGAAATTTGCTTTTCCCTCAACCGAAATGGAATGGATAAGGATATAGTTTGGAATTATACTCGTAGCATTATTTCATCATAAGAGGATCGCCACTATGTCTACCAAGTTGTGTGGTTCACTTCAGATTTTGAACTTGAAAGCGATAATAATTTACGCAAAACTGTTTAATGTGTGAAAACTTGCTCATTATTTTGTATTGTTATGAACATTAAATAACATTTTATGAACATTTTAATCGTCTTTGTAGCTAACCACCATTTATAAAATGTTCATAACAATACAAAGCGAAATAATGTGCAAGTTTTCACACATTAAATAGTTTCGCGTAAATTATTAACACTTTCAAGTTCGAAGTCTGAAGTGAAGAAAACCATATATGATTTATGTACCTAATCAATATAAATAAATAATAATACATTTATTTCTCTATTGGGATTTATTTTGTGTCCGTAGGTGTGTGTCCGTGGCATCACAGCAGGCTCTATCAGAATGCCAGCGCTGCGGTGTTTGTTTTTTTTTCAAATATCGCAGCATCATGCTGAGATAGGAGCCTTTTTGGCCTCGCACAGGTCTTCTTTTTTGTATTCACAATTTTGTTTAGTGTTCTTTTTATTGTTGTATTTCAGTGCGTGTCCCAAATAACATATTTGTATTTCTTTTTTTCATCAATTACTAGAAAAAGTGTTGAACCAGCCGATCTTTTCTGAAAAGATCTCATCGTAAAAACTTAGGTGAAGTGAGCTCGAAGTGAGCTGTCAAGTGTCAATCCCTAACATCAGGTGGAATGACAGCACACTTCAAGCTCACTTTACCTAACTTTTCACGGAATAGATGGACGGGGGTTAAAGCGGTTAGCGGGTGCCCAAACGGAGTCACTGCGACATTTTGAAAAGAAGCCTCGGCTTATTCAAACGATAACTGATAAAGGCCCAATAAAGCCCTCTGTAACATGTCCTAATAATGTAACCTTTATTGAAATCTTAATATAACAGGGAAATAAGTTGTTAAAATTTAATTGGAACGCAGAACAATAGTCCTTTTGAAGGGTTTTGTAACGGTTCCCGTAATTGTTACAGAAAAACGGTCCCATTTTAATGTTATTTTTAGGGTTTTATGTAATACAGCTACTGTTATTTACTCTTGGGGTCACTTTTGAATGATGCGGGTACTGGTATGTAGTAAAGAAGGAACTTATCAATAAAATGGCTATTAGGTTTCATCGAAATTGTTTGAGCCGTTAGAGCATCAAATATCCAAACATCATTACAAACTATCACATTTACTATCTCTTAGTTGGATACTTAGATTTGTACAGACTTACTTGATACTTTCTGCGACACGTAACGATTTAAAATTTGTTTTTATCTGTATCTATACCCTCTAGACAAATGAGGGGCTTATAGCTAAATACTAACCGCCCCACGGGCTGACCTTCAAGAATAAGCAATGCTTGCCGAGATCGGTCCGTAGATGGGTGACCATATATTATACCGAGACCCTTCCGTGCCTCGGAAAGCACGTGAAGCTGTTGGTCCCGGCTGTCATTTGTCTTTGACAGTTGTTACGGGTAGTCAAAAGCCCGAAAGTCTGAAAACCAGTCTTTGTTACCCAGTATCTGGGTTGTGGAAGTCCGATAGGAAAAGACTCCATCTTAAATACTGATAGTCAGCTGTTTCCAGTTAGACTGGAAGGCGATCCCAACACAGTTGGGAAACGGCTAGAGAGATAGATGACACCAAAGTTATAATTTTAGACTCGCAAATACTTGAAAGAGTTTTGTCCCAAAACGTAATATGAATTTCCTAGCAACGATTTGGAACAACCTTTAATCACGCCGCGCCCTTTCCTTTAGAGGCAATGCCCAACGATTAATTGTTTGTAGAAATGATTCCGTTGAACAGTTTGACTGGTTCACGCCTCTGTTTGATGAATTCGTTAATTGGTACAGTATTTTTATCTCACGAAGCGACGCGCACTTTACTTGTGGTTGCTAAGAGTATACAAATACGCTGTGAATGTATGTAGGTACCGTCCGAGACAATGGCGAAGTTGGAAGTGTGTGTGTATGTGCTATGTGCTGACGCTACTCTTCTTCACGCACACATTCACAGCATTTTTGTACAATTGGTTACCACAAGTACAGCGCGCGTCGCTTCGTGAGAAAATACTATACGCGTGATCGCTTAGGGTAACGTTATAGTGTTGAGTAAAGAGCGGGGTTTTTTTATGGATTGAAAAAAAAAACTTTGCACTATTGCAAATAACTGTTTGCCAATAGATGTTATCTTAGCTTGTCTTGTGTATCTTATACATATTAAAGAAGAAGATGCGAATTTCAGTATCGTAGCAGGTTCTGTATTTACTGCCTAGTACCTACCGCCATAGGAAAAAAGTCATGAGTTTATATACGTATGTAAAACTGGATGTAAGTTCTAAAATGCTTCCATAACTTGACAATGTTTTAATTCACTAAGGAATAGAGTCTACATTGCGGCTGTGTGCACCGCATTTCCGCATTTAGGGTTCCGTACCCTAAGGGTGCCAACGGGACCCTATTACTAAGGCTCCGCTGTCCGTTTGTCCGTCCGTCTGTCACAGGGCTGTATCTTTTGAATCGAGTATGTACTACTATGGCCCCTATAACAGCAAATAATAACAATAAAATAAAATAAAGTAACATATTAAAGGAGGTCCAAGAAACGTGTTAAAGAAGTATGTAGTGTTAAATATTGCACGGTGGTACGAAACCCTTGGTGTGGAAGCCCGACTCACACTTTGCGTTATGCTCGTGTGTTTGTGGTGACTGGTCGTTTTGCTGATCATGGTTCTATTTGTTATTAGTAATTGTTTATTTATTTTACTTCGATGGTGCTAGTTTATCATTTCTCACTTCGAGTTACAGCAATAGCTTTATGTAAGCGGGCACGCCCTTTATGCCTGGAGGCTTTTATTTAGGTATTAAGTTCTGTTTACGTTTTTATGTTGTAATTTTCATCTGCTTGAGTACAGTTTTCATTGTTTTGTGTATTGGCGTGTGCTAGCTAACACATGGCAAGTAATTTAATTTATTTTTTTGTGTTTCGTAATGTTAATTACTTTGCATACGATATGTATAGAATCAAGTTTATATAACTAAACAGACAGGTGTGCTGCTGGGGAGTTTGTTCCGCCACTACTTCTTCCCAGCTAAAGCACTAGGAAGTGGTGAAGGACGGGCGTTTCTGGGGGACTGTCTTATGTAACTTTGACGTTCGAAAAGTACTGATTCTCAGCCTAGTTTGAATAAAAGACTTTTGATTTTTGATTTTGACTTGGCCGGTTTTATAAATTCTACTCAAGTAACAAGACGTTGGTTTATCAATGAAAAGAGATACAGCACTATAATAAGAATAGGCCCGCAGATATACCACGACCAGGATACTTTTTATGCCGATAACTAGTACGTCCCCATGGGATAATTTACGACCTCCACGCGAGCGAAGTCGCACGCAAAAACTAGTACCTATAAACTTTATCCAGAAAACAAACCTAGATCCCCAGGCTAAATACACGATCACTAGACCAACGAGGAAATCACGTGAGTCACACGTTTCCTAAGACGGTTTATCAATTTCGGTTCTTCATCGAACTGTTTTGAATACAAATCCTGGGGGGTAACCATCACCTCTTAAAGCAGTATTATTACAAAATTACTTCAGCGTGAGAAAGAGATGGAGCTATAAGTCCTGTATAGCTCCATCACTTTCCCACTGTGAAGTAATATTATAATAATACTGCTATAAGAGGTGATGGTTACCCCCCTGTTTCTCAACGCCTCTGCTACCCCGCACTATGTCACCTTGTCCCCGCACTACGCACTTACCTCCAATTCATTTGGTCATCGCTCACCCTTATCTGCTTCGTGCAGAGTACATTTTCCTTCAGCTATAATGATGTGACGACGAGCCTTCGAGATAGCGTCACTATTGTTAATTCGCTGGAGAATTCCGCTCACGTATTTTGTTTCCTTTTGTCAGTTGTCTGTTGATTAATCTATGCACTTTTTTACAGGAGTTAGCTGTTAATGGAGATTTATGTAACTGAAAACCGTCGAACCGTCCATTCATATGGTATAGTTAAGGAACATAATGTGTTGGAACGTGGAAGTCTGGCATAGTTTTAAAACAGGTTTGTTCAAACTCGTTTCGAAGGATTTATTTATTTACATTTTAACGCAGGTCTATCATGCGTCCGTCTCCTTTATTTATCTGTCTTTTTTTGTTTTGTTACAAATTTTATTTAAAATCACACTATTTATGTACATATTATTTTTATCTGACACAAAGGCGAACGGCAGGCTTGTATGGGAATTTCGTACCGCTAATAAAATTTCGTGTTTTGGAATATTTTTTGTTTTAATTTGTAGTTAATATGATAGACAAGCTCTTTTTAAATTCTTGGATTTTTAGAACTTGAGACGTAAAAGCTATAACCAGTTTTATTTTTTAAGGTTATGTACTAGTGTACCAAAGTAGATTGTTACATAAAGGCACTTAAACATTGTTTCGGTAATAAAGTATATGTTCTAGATTGCTTGTCGCTATTTTTGTAGTGTTTTACTTACTATCAAGTAGGTAAGTTGAGATGAGGATCGTACCTACTCAGCGGAGTGCATTAGATACATATGTCCAGCAGCTGACTGCAACAGTTTGATAATGATGAAGTCCTGATGGGGTTTTGAGTGTAGGTAAATAAAACAATACCGTTAATAGTTTTTTTTAAGTACATTTATTTTATTTATAATTAATTAATTGTTAATATTACTTCATCTAAGAAGGGGGCAGGTCGGGTAATACCCTCATGGCGAGCATAGCTTAAATACCAACATAACTGCGTTTACTTTACGATTAAATTACGTGTTGTTATAAAAATCTTTTTTTTATATTATTAATTAATCCAAACTTCTAAAAATAGTACACTTACATGAAAATAAATGGCTTAGTTGGTTTAATATGTGGTACACATTCTATAACAAAACAACAAAAAAAGTAAGCGGTACGAAATCTGCCGTTCACCTTTATTTTATTTAAGTATGCATGCACACGTTGCAGTATAAAACTGATTTACATCCGTCACCTCACACTTCAGGTTCAGTTGAAAACCAACGTCAGGCACTAGTTGTCAACTGGGCCTTTTTGGCGCAGCCGTGATTCCACTTTCCTGCTAATTTCTTACATCGAACTTTACACTTTTATTTCATTCTTTTATATTTTTATCTGCTGTATATTATATTGTGTGCCTTTTAGTCTGTGCTTAATAATTAATAACTGAAGTATGTCATAATGACACTCTATTTCATTAAGCATGTTTTTCTTTTTTTTTTGTATATTGGCACCTTGTTTTTTATCTATATTCCTGTGATTTGTTATCCATGAATTGTGCTATTGTGAGTTGTGCTATGTCTTTTGTGTGTACTGAATAAATGTTTTATCTATCTATCTAAATAAAACTATATTTCTTTCTGGCTTATAATATTTTTTCTTCTACTTGGTCAAAAGTTAGGAGAGTTAAAATATATTTGACTCAAAATTCAGATAAGCGAAAACTCTTTACGTTTTTAGAGAAATAAATATTGCACGCTATTTGCTTGCACATTATTAAGTAGTATTCCTCCCTCCACCTAAGCTGGGTTCACAAAAGCTAGTAGTACCTGTTTGGACTGTAACCGAACTCATAAGTTCATAACCATAACCACAATGAGCCGCATACTGTATGTTCGATCGTTCGGTTTCAGCCCAGTTCGTTAGTTAATACAGTGTGTCCGGTGGCAGATTTATGTCTTTAAAAGCAAATTTCTCGAAAAAACGGTGCGGGGGGAGGGCGGTGCTATTCGACGCTCCGAGAGTGCGGATTGTCAGTTATAATGCCGCAGTGGTCGGGATACCACCGTGCGTACGCCATTGAGGCGTTTTTTAAGAGTGGTGATTCTTACGTAACAGCGCGTCGACAATTTTGTTTACATTACAATATTCGGCGTTTGAGTGACGCACCTAGTGTTAATTTGATACGGTCATGGGTGGAAAGGTTCCGCACAACATCTTCGGCTTTAATACACCTCAGCCAGGGCCCAGCAGAACATCAAGGACTGCTGAAAATATTGAAGAAGTTTGCGTCAAAATCCACGACTCTCGCTGAGAAAAAGAGCGGCCACTTTAGCAGTCCCAAAAATAATTGTTCACGAAATTTTGAAAAAAGACTTGAAGTGCCATCCTTTTAAGATTCAATTAGTCCAAGAACTGAAAGAAAATGACTTTAATTTACGAAAAAGCTTCTGTGAACAGATGTTGGAGAGATTTCGCACCGTGAACTGCATTTTTTGGAGCGATGAGGCCCACTTTCATTTAAATGGACACGTAAATAAACAAAACTGTCGCTACTGGGCACCACGAACACGTAATCCTCGTCTGAAACACCAACGTCCATTACATTGCCCAAAAGTTACAGTTTGGTGTGCATTATCCACGAACGGAATTATTGGGCCCTATTTTTTTGAAAATCCTAGGGGACAAGCCATAAACGTCAACGGTGAAAACTATAGACTCATGATCACCGAGTATTTTTTACCAAATTTGCGAGCACATCATTGCTACTCGACGCATACGTGGTTTCAAGAAGATAGGGCGACTCCACATACCGCCAGAACGTCTATGGATTTACTCCGCCAAAATTTTCCACAAAAATCGATCAGTCGCTTTGGAGACATCCCGTGGCCACCAAGGTCACCAGATTTAACTCCTATGGATTTTTTTATGGGGGTATCTTGAAAGCAAAGTATACGTCAATAACCTTCAGACTATCATGCAGTTGAAGGAAAATATTCACAATGAAATACAGCAAATTGAGACGAGCCTGCTACAGCGCGTGGGACGTAATACGGAGGACCGTTTCCAACAGTGTGTGCGACTGAACGGACAGCATTTGGACGAAATTATTTTTAAAAACTAAAATCCGCATGATTTTTGTGTACTTTAAACTTTTTAATAAACCTATAAGTTCGTAAGTTTTTGTTTCATTAGCTTTTAAAATTGTAAATCCGCCACCGGACACCCTGTACAAGGCTTTACCTACTATTTAGGCAGCCCCTACACCTACAATAAGTTTGCGCAATATAATATACGCAATTTGCACAATATGGTGCAATAAAAATTTACTTGCTCAAACTTTTGTTCAATCATTGCGTAATCTTCAATATGTAAATATTGAAGATTGAACAAAAGGTAAACGATCAAACACATTGCGCAATTCGTGATATTGTGCGATATAATTTATCTTTAAGCTAGGTTTAGAAAATGGTAGGCTAGGCTTTATCCGCTTCCGTTATCTAGAGTAACAATTTAAGTACCTGAGTCACTGGGTCTCTCATGACCTGAATGATGACCTGGACATAGAAAGGGAACGCAGGGCGATGGCTGTCCGAGGTAATATGCTGATTCGCAGATTTGCACGTTGTACGACGCAAGTCAAAATAACCCTTTTCAGAGCATACTGCCAGTCTTTTTACACGTGCAGTCTCTTGGTCAGGTATTCGCTGAGGGCATACAACGCCTTGCGTGTCCAGTATAATAATGTATTCAGGATGCTGTTGGGTCTACCACGCTTTTGTAGCGCTTTCGGGATTTTCACCGAGGCCAGGGTTGATGGTTTTCATGTCATTATACGGAAACGGTGCGCTTCCATTCTCGGTAGAATACGTGCTAGTTCCCACAGTATCTTGAGTGTTTTTGATAGGTGAGTCAGCTGCACACGTAGATGCCAGACGTTTCAATTTTGTATATAGTGTAGTTTTACTAACATTAGGTTAAGATTTTTAGTAACATCATATGGATCGTATCTGAAATAAAATAATTATTATTATTATTTATAGAGCGTCGTCTATGTCACTCATACGGTATGAGTGACATAGCTAACATAGCGACGCTCTGTAAACAGGTATGAGTCCTACCGGTGTGACAGTATCTTTATAAAGCTTGATGTTTCATATTTACGGATACCCTTGTATATCGATAGACGTTCCTACTATAGTGTTTTCATCTCAAAAAGCGACGCGCGTTTTACTTGTGATAACCAAGTGTACTATTGGCAAAACTTAAGCATGCTCACTTTAGAAAATATTTCTGCGGCAAGCGCAGCTAGTGACAAACCACACCCCTTCCTGGTTTCGTCCAATTAGAGACAATATGAATTTGTGTGAGTATAGGGCGTGTAACAAAAAATATAAATATGTGTGGTATGTTGGTTACTCACTGCACTCGAGCCGGTATTATTCGCGCGAGCCGAGGGCGAGCGAGCGCGATAAGGGAGTCGAGTGTGTGCGCGTTTCATACGACGGTTTTCAACTTGAGAGGAAAAAAAGAGACTGGTATTGTTATTAGTTTCGTACGCCGCTAGGTATTTCTCTCTAGATTTTGCAGGCAACAGGCTGTCACTAGCGTTTCGTGCCTAGATTAGTATTTCCGGGGGGTTAAATCTACGCGTTGCTCTTCGCTCTTCTTTCCTAATTGAAGTCAACATTTTTCATAATAATTAACCACACAATGAAAACGTTAACAAGTATTTCTGGAAAATACCGCGCTTGTTTTGTTTATCCCGCGCGCCGCAGGTGTAAATAAAGGCGCTGGAAAAACCGCTAAACAGCCTATATAAAAAATATAATAAACAAAATAATGTTTTGAATAAGCAAATTAAGGTTAATATGTAGTGAAAAATATATAATTTTATGAAATGATGATAATTTTGATGATTGATTTATCTGATGTAACGAATTTTTTTTTCTCAAAAATATTCATTGTTTTTGGACAAAAACTGCGTATATTGAAAAAAGAAATGTAAAGTAAAAATACTTCTGTATAATAAGCTGAATTTCTGAGTCACTTTACAAGTAAGTGTGTTGAAGAAATATTTCGTAATTTTTTGCGACCGTATTTTATGGCCGTTCTATAAAGCCGATCTATTGTTTAACCAGATGTTCTGACGTTCCCACTGAATAACAATGGTGCTTAGATAATGAACTTATTTTTATTGCAGTTGCAAAAGTTGCGACAGCAATAATAAAAAAATCTGATAACATTGTATAAACTGCGCCAAGTAAAGGCTCCTACATACTGGCGCGACTTGTCGCGCGACGCGTCGCGACACAAAGGCACCGCTTGTAGCGCTACACGCGGTGTCTTTGTGTCGCGTCGCGTCGCGCGACAAGTCGCGCCAGTATGTAGAAGCCTTTATGGTTCAAATACTACTGTAAGTAATTTTGCTATTTTAATCAAAACAGCAATAAAAGAAAGAGATAGCAAATGACAATTTCTAACAAAACTACGTAACTTGCTTCGTTTTAGGGTTCCGTAGTCAACAAGGAACTCTTATAGTTTCGCCATGACCGTCTGTCTGTCTGTCTGTCTCCGGCATAGCTCACAGACTCTTACTAGAAAGCTGTAATTTGGCAAAGTGGTAAACAAAAATGCTAAATAAAGTTTTTTTAGGGTACGCGTATAGCAATACCAATAATACATTTTCTAAACCAAACGGAAGATATTAGTACGAAATTACTTCTTGTCAACAATAACAATTCATAAAGCGCTCTCGCTGGCCGTGCCCATTAAAAAAATGTCTTACAAACAAGTGAGCATAGCACGCGCCTAGTGTGACTGTCACACACACTATACATAATTACATTAATACAAACACGGCTAAAATACGCTTCATGCATCCCATTGGCCAAAACGCTTGCATCGGGCGATCGAGTAGTGAGCCGTGCTATACGATTATCGCCTTAGAGGTGAGCATGCGGAAGATTGGCCGATAGTACGTAGAAACACGCTGTGAATAAGTGCGTGAAGGCGAGTGGCGTCAGCATGTAACACATACGTGTGTATGTGTTACATGCTGACGCCACTCGCCTTCACGCACTTATATCCGAGACACGGGTGTAGACACTTATACCGACAGCTCCTGCGCTTACACACACATTTACAGCATGTTTGTACAGTTGGTTATCACAAGTAAAGCACGCGTCGCTTCGTGAGATAAAAATACTATGCCAAAACAGGTCGCTGGTTCAGACACAACAAGTTCAGAGTTGATTTGTACCTACTGTACAAGCAAATGTAATTACCAGTGTACTTAACTACTATCCTGTGTAAAGTGCTTTCACATTAATAAGGAAAGTTTCGTTATTTGTTGGGACTACGTCTTAGCGCCTGCCTCCCTCTAATTAATTATTTTCTTGCGGTTTTCTAACTGAGTTATCAGAACGCAATAGGATCGTCTTCTTTGAAATTTTATTTGTTGTGAGGCTTCACACAACAAAGAATTTTTTTTTGGTATTTAGATATATTATAAATTAGTCGCTTTTCATGCGCGTTGTTCTTTGCAACTTTGCAATGGATTCTGATGTGATTTTCAACATCATTTTAAGAATTTAATTCCGAAAGTTTATGTGCATAATACATTAATATTAACTTTACATTAATATTAATAATACATTAATATTAACTTACTTAGGATTAAGAAATCTCCATGTTTTGTAAAGAAGTAAAAATGGTGCGAAGCAGGCGGGTCGCTAGTTAAATATATATTAATTATTATATTTTATATAATAATAAATATATATTTTTATATTATATTAAACACTACAGTTAGTAAGTCGTTATACATTAAATTAAGTAATGTCCATTATGAGCCTTGCTAACTAAAGGCTCTTAGAGAGTCGGGCGATATCGCGTGCGCGATAGGCAGAAATATGCCTGTCCCGCCCGCGATATCGCGGCAGTCTGTAAGAGTCTTAAAGGGCTAGGTAAAGTGATACAAATATCTTTAACGATAGATCGTTAAAGATATTTGTATCGTGCCTCCATGTCAACGTCATTAGAATGACGTTGACATGGAGGCACTGTTTCTCAAATCAATAATTTATTTGCAACGAATATAGGTTACATTAAAATACAGATGGAGTAGATAGGAAAGAGCCATGTACATTCTGCCTGTAAATAGGCATAAAAAATATAAAAATTATAAAGTAAAGTTAAAATGTCACAGTTAGAATTAATACACACAGAATTATTGTCACAGTTTTACATAGTAATTAATGCATATTATAAAATATCAAATTAAAATGATACTTTAGAATAAAATTAAAAATTCTCAACTATGCTGGGGTTGGCTATCAGTCTAACCGGATGCAGCTGAATACCAGTATTTTACATGGCGCCACTGTCTATCTGACCTCCGCAACCTAGTTACTGGGTAATACGATACCCCTTAGTAAGACTGGTTGTCAGACTTTCGGGCTTCTGACGACCCATAACGACTGTCAAAGATCCACGAATGACAGCCGGGTATGTAAAGATGGTACGGATAAACCGCGGCAAGCGTATTTTAACCTGACCGATTGACCCGTGCGGCAGTTATTATTTAGCTACAAGCCCCTCCGGAAGGTTAATGTGCATAATACATTAATATTAAACTTACTTAAAATAAAGAAATCTCTATGTTTTGTTAATCCGGAAAAACCGTGCGAAGCAGGGACGGGTCGCTAGTTAAATATATGTTTATATAAACACTGCAGTAAATAGGTCGTTATACATTAAATTAAGTAATGTCCATTATAGAGCCTTACTAACAAAAGGACTAGGTACAGTGCTGCAAGTATCTTTTGGCGCACGAATAACGTTGACATGGAGGCGCTTTTTGTAAGCATCATCCCGTTAACATCCGTGTTTGTTCCCAACTATGTTGGGGTCGCAGTCTAACCGGATGGAGCTGAATACCAGTATTTTAAATGGCGCGACAGTCTATCTGACCTCCACAACCTAGTTACTGGGTATCACGATACCCCTTGGTAAGACTGGTTGTAAGAATTTCGGGCTTCTGACGACCTATAACGACTTTCAAAGATCCACGAATGACAGCCGGGACCAATGGCTTAACGTGCTTTCCGAGGCATGGAGGGGTCTTGGTATGTAAAGATGGTCACCCATTCACGGACCAACCGCAGCTAGCGTAGCTTAACCTGATCGATCAACCTGTGTGGCTGTTCTTACTTATCCTCGCTGTCGAGGCGCTGCACGCTGTCTGAAAGCATTCTATTTGATTTTTTT
Organism: Atethmia centrago; assembly: GCA_905333075.3. Lineage (NCBI taxonomy): Eukaryota > Metazoa > Arthropoda > Insecta > Lepidoptera > Noctuidae > Atethmia > Atethmia centrago. The sequence continues at coordinate 20,992,805 of HG995368.1, forward strand.
TTTCTAAAATGTATTAAAAAAACCGGCCAAGTGCGAGTTGGACTTGTGCACGAAGGGTTCCGTACCATTATCTATAAAAATGGCAAAAAAAAAATCATGTCTGTTGTATGGGAGCGCCCTTAAATATTTATTTTATTCTGTATTTGTTCATATAGCGGAAACAGAAATACATCATGTGTAAATTTCAACTGTCTACCTATCACGGTTCATGAGACTGGTAACAGACAAACAGACAGACAGACGGACAGCACAGTCTTAGTAATAGGGTCCCGTTTTACCTTTTGGGTGCGGAACCCTAAAAACCAAGATGGCAGCCTATTCCAAGTTCCTCCACGGTATGGTAAAAAATACTTTTCAGTCAGCAAGGTTGGAAACAGTTCCTAATATCCTAAAAATACGTACTTCGCATCAAAAGTAGGTACAAGAAACCAATTTAAAAAATAAAGACGTATTCACTAATTTATCATACTCGGCACATGTATATCACTGTCACTACCCGCGAGGCTATTTAAATGCAAATTTTAAACCTAAAATAGGTAGATACGTTCCTCGTTCATAAGACTTCTATATAGTTAATTTTGTTCAAAAGTCGCTTGCTGATTTATTGAAGCTTATCGAGACAAATTTATTCGTTCGAGTTTGTTAGATAGAATCTATCTAGACTGGGGCTTACGGTCCTATTAAGTGATACCGTTAAATGTTTTTGTTGGTATTTTCGATTTGAGAAACTATTAAAGGTGGAAAAGGTGGGAAAGGTAGTCTGGATTTGTGCCCGGTTAATGGCAATAGGCTCGCCCCCTAAACATAACTGGCGAAATGTGGGTGTACTACAAAAACAAGGCGGGAAAGAAAGCGTGATGTTATACTCGTATATATTAAAGGTGACACATTTTCACTTTGCCTTTTATTTCTGCAGGAGTTGTTTCTGCAACAAATAACGAGGCTTTTTCGGGTCCATTATCATCAGCATCATCACCACCCCGTAACATTCCAATACTGGAGAAAGACCTCTTCAATTTTTCGCCGCTTCCTTATCCCTCTTATCGGCAGAATCAACAGTAATAATATATCAGAAAATAATAATTATTTCTGTTTTAATTTAATGCTTTTAGAAACAGATACCTCGCCTCGTTGGTCTAGTGGTCGGAAACGCTGCTGATAAACACGAGGTCCTGGGTTCGATTCCCGAGTCGAGCAAAGTGTTATTGAGTTATTGAATTTCTCAGTAGCAGCTCGGAATCTGGATTTGTTATGCCCGGTTGATGCCAATAGGCTCGCCCCCTATTACGTGGGACCTAACCATCACTGTCGAAAAGTGGGTGTACTATAGGTACACCTCTGCCTAACCCTTGGGGGAATACAGGCGTAATGTTTATGATGTTAGAAACAGATACATCAAACATCTGTAAAGTTTCGCTAGCTAACTTAATATATCTTAGATTTATGAAAGTATTTTTATCTCACGAAGCGACGCGCGCTTTACTTGTGGTAACCAAGTGTACAAACACGCTTTGAATGGTTGCCTGAAGACGAGTAGCGTGAGCACATAACACATAACACACACACACTTCGCCATTGTCTCGGATGGCACCGAGAGCTCCTGCGCTTACACACACATTCACAGCGTGTTTGTACACTTGGTTATCACAAGTAAAGCGTGCGTCGCTTAGCGAGATAAAAATACTATAACATGCCTCATACCATTGAGTTACATATTTCGGTAACAACAGCTTCAATTTCTGCGGACGTAGGTATTCTTAAATACAGACTATTTACTCCGCACTCGCTATGAGTATAATCTACGACGGTATTCTGTAATACTAATCCATTTTACTATGAACAAATAAATCTAGTGCGGTCAGGTGCTCTGCATTACCTGACCCCTCTTACAAAGAAGAAGATGGGAAAAGGGGTCGGGTTATGCAGAGCACAGACCAAGAGTCTTTGCAGACAAGATTGCATGGAAATATAAACCATGGCTTATGGAATGAGAGCCTGTTGTAAATATTCTGAATTCTTGAAAGAAAAAAAAACAACCGACTTTCAAAAATACACTACAAAGTGAAAAGTAAGTTTAATTTCGGAAGTCGGTGTATTTAGTTTTGTATTTTCGTTTTTACCCACCGACGACTTCCGAAATTGTTTAATTATTTTTCACTACGTAGTGTTTTTTTTTGTACGTCAGTTGTTTTTTTTTTTTTGTAAAAAATTTTTATTTTGTGTTGTGGTACTTACGCCACACAAATTCGAGGTTGGATCTAGTATAGTTTGGTAGGAGTTGGGGTCAAAAGGGGTTAAAGCTGGTAGGGGTTGGGACCACCTCTGAAGTATGACCTACCAAACAGAAAAAGAATCATCAAAATTAATTCATAATATCTACACATAACACAACATAACATCACGCCTTGCTTCCCCGAAGGGTTGGGCAGAGTAGTACCTGTAGTACACCCACATTTCGCCAGTTATGTTTAAGTCCCATGTAATAGGGGTCCAATTCATAATTGGCGAAGTAATCGCGAAACAAACACAAAGAACACATACAGCCGAATTAACAACCTTCTCCTTTTTTTAAGTTGGTTAAAAAAAACACTAACGACTGAAAGTGAAAATAGGTACCAGCACCCTAATTGCATAATACAGTTTGAATCATAATCCGAGAGTTCTAAAGCATTTTGCTAATCCATTGCTTCATAGGTTTGAAAAATACGTATGCTCAACAACGTAAATAATGCAATGGACGTGGGTGAACTGTCAAAATGAAACCCATTGCGATCAATTGTCATTTTATGTGTGTTACGCAATTTCCCGTCAAATACTTACTGTTAAAAAAACGATTATCTCATTTGAATTTCACAGATACCGTAAAAAGGGGGTGATGAATAAGGATGCAGGGGTGAATCAGGACGAAACTTTAAAATGGATTTTAACTTTGAAATAATACATTTTGCTGCCAATAAGGAAAAATAGCCGTTAATTTATTATACAGTAAACACATATGAGCCCTCTTTGGTAACAAACTATATTATTTCAACCTTAAAATCCATTTTAAAGTTTCATCCAGATTCATCGCTTTTTTTTTTGGTGGGAAATTATCAAATGACTTCTCCCGCTCTGGGTGGAGCACGAGGGTGTGTCAGACTCTTACTGACTAAAACCCACCCGTGTTCCTTCCGTTTCCTGTGTTGCCAGAGGCCTCGATATCCCTTTTGGACTTTCCCGCGACCTCGGCAGGCATCGGCCCTAGTGGACCCCTACACTTGTGCTGACAACATCTCTTTAAGGCGCGCGTGGAACACAACGCGCCGTCGACCCGGGCCTGGTCCTTATCGGATGGCGAGCTACCCATTGCACACCGTCCGCAAACCCGCGCCTACGGTGGCCGGACATCCCCCCGCGATTCCCGATGCCCAGGGCATCTCCTGCCGCGGCTAGGGGCGAGAGGGCGCGAAATATGCCTTTCCCTCAACCCGCCTCCTCCTTGGCGAGTATTACAGCTTCACAGAAGGAGGTGACGGCTGCCCATGCCCTCTCGCTCCGTACTATGGCCTGAACCAGGGCCGGACGCGAGAGATCTCTGCCGCCGATCGTCTCCACGAGGACACGGCTGTGCTCTGCCCAAGCCGAGCAGACCTCCACCGTATGCTCCACCGTGTCCTCCGGGCGACCCAAACAGTGGTGACACCCGGGTGGCCCGATTCACCCTTGCATCTCTATTCACCCCGTTTTAAGGTATTTATTAAAGGTCGTCGGTGGAGCTCGTGGCTGAGTAACAACAGCCGCATGGGTCGATCCATCAAGTAAAGCTACGCTTGCCGGGGTTAGTCCGTGGATGGGTGGGTTACATACCGAAACTCCTCCAGGCCTCAGAAAACACGTTAATTAAAAACAAGACGATGGTCCCGGCTGTCATTTGTGGTGCATTGACAGTCGTTAGGGGTCGTAAGAAGCTCGAAAGTCTGACAACCAGTCTTAATCTTAGTCTCAGTCTTAGTGTCAACCCCATGGTAAGACTGGTTGTCAGACTTTACCAGCCAACCAGTCTTAACAATATTGTGTTACCCAGTTACTGGGTTGTGGAGGTCAGATAGGCAGTCACTCTATGTAAAATACTGGTATTCAGCTGTATACGGTTAGACTGGAAGCCGACCTCAGCATATTTGGGAAAAGGCTAGGCAGATTTGAGATATTATAGGTCGAACTGCTGCTTTTAGTTCACAGTTTCCGCTACAGATCTTTGGTTTTTGAAATCTGTAAAACTTTTATCACTAAAATAGATAAGTGGTAGTTAAAGTACGAAAGAGCGTAGGTTCGAACCCGGCCAGGCGCTTTACTTTGTGTAAATTATTTCATCACCACTGCTCTCAAAATGGTGAAGGAAAACATCGTGAGGAAACCGGCATGTCCTAGAGCCACAAATTCGAAGACATGTGACATCTACCAACCCTCACAGGGCCCGCGTGGTGGATTACGGCCAACTCCCTCTCACAGAGAGGAGGCCTGTGTCCCAGCAGTGAGAACATTATAGGCTGTTTCTGTGAAAGTACCTACTTGTGACTTCGTAATTTCGTAAACACGTTTTTAGACCTCTGTAGTAGCTCTGCCAGTCTATTCTGTACAAGTCTCACCGTGAAACCTTATGTGAAGTGAACGTGAAGTGAGCTCTAATTCCGCCTTATGCTAGGGATGACACTATTGACAGCTCACTTTAAGCTCACTTCACTTAAGTTTTCACGGTGTTATTACTGCAGAATAGCACTGCAGGTCACTGTTATAGCGAAAATAACTATTATATTCTACCGACATAGCCCCCTTTGATTTGTAGACAGATTGATGAATATGCGTATTTGTTTTTGTATCCTCGAAAAGAAAAAATGCGCATCTGTCATTAATAGAATACCTAATATTACGTACCAGCTGCATAGTATTCAACAATGCCCAACAATGAACAACTTTGATAATACAAACGATATTAAGCTTTAAAGCCACGAAGCTACAGTCAAAATTAACAACATAGAACACGGAACCATCGTGTTTACACTCAAATGGTTCTTGTTAAACATGACAGATGGCGTTAACCCGTCTCCCTCTATTTTTGTAACTGATGAAGTCTGGCTGATTATAATGACTGATGAATGCGGTCACTATTCTGAATAAAGTCATGCTAAAGTTCTGTTGATACTAGTTTTTTTTAGGTATACTGTGTCCTTTCTATATTTTTGCGTTTTTGTGGGACTATCATAAGTAATTTTGACGTTCTAAAAGTGCTGATTCTCAGCCTAGTTTGAATAAGTGACTTTTGATTTGATTTGATTTGATACCTGTGTTACCCAAAAAATGAGATCACCTCACGTAATATTTTAGATTTTAAGAAAGAATTATTTACAATTAGCACTTTTCCTACATGTGGCCTTCATTTTTGCCACTCTGAATAATACTACTTTCCCAAGCGCAATTCTTGGTTAAGACTTAAAAAACCATTCACTTTAAATTAAAGATGGGGACATACAGAATACAGTGCCGCACTTCGTAAATCAGAATGGAGGATTTCACCCCGAATAATTTGCACTTAACTCGACCCGGGTGACATGCGCCGATTAAAAGTATGTGTTGACGCGTTGCCGACGTAAATTAAATTATACTTCGGTATACGTTACTCTTTAGGTAGATTGCGGGTTGAAATAGGATGAGTTGATGTTGATTTGTTGGCAGAAATTCTGTGTGGAATAAGTAATTACATGTCTTCTGTAAGTATAAATAAAAATGAAATGCTGTTCGTTGGTAAGCGCATCACTTGAGAACGGCGGTACCTACTGATTTAGCTACTTTTTGTTTTAAAAGGTTCAGAATAATCCGAATAAAGTTTTTAGGGAAAGAAAAATTGGAAAAGTGACCAGGAAAATTGAAAAAATGGGAAAACTTAGTCTGTTTTTTCTATGGATTTTTTGTATGAACTATTGTTTGGATAGAACGAGGTCTGTAGGGTCAGCTGGTAGGTATTAAAATGATCTATAGGTATTACATTACCTACTGGGTAATTTCTGAAGAATTCCTACCCTAATGACATAAAATATATCAAATGGATATATATGTATTTAATACCCGAGTCGCTTTAGCACGGCAATAGCGGTCATTGCCCTTTCCCTTAGATCTCTCTGTAGAAACCCCAACAATAAAATATGTATGGTTTTTCGTTATTGGAACATGTTGAAGATTTCGATAGATAATGATTAGCGGACTATATTTCAGTTTTTAAATTAAGAATGCTAGAAAATGTAGGTGAGTCAATGACCGCTATTGCCACGCTCGCGCTAAAGCGACTCTGGTTTAGAAATCTTTATTCATAAAACATAAAATAGTAGGTACTTTAGACAGGTGACACACCTACTTATCACTTTAGGGGGTAAAAGCGTTCATGAAGATAAACAAAAAAAGTGTTTCATTCAGTTGTATAATACCTACCTAGTGAAGAAATGCTGATTTCTTGTTTTCCTCGACGACACCAGGGAAAACCTTCAGGCTGAGGCTACAGTAGGCAGCGATTAGCGATGCGAAAGAAAGCGAAACGAGATAAACATGGTATGGCAACATTATAAGCGAAAATCGGTATATTCGGCGATGAAGTGGCTACAGTACACATGCTACACAATGAATTAGCATTAGCGATTCATGCGGCTAATTTCGCTGATATGTTAATGTAGCCGATGCCATGATTACAGTACAGTTGTTCCGATCGCTTAAAGAAATCAAAGATCGCTAGTAATATTTGATGTACGGTGTGGCTATATACGTGAGCATTCATTTATTTGTTTTAATCGCTCATATGTCGCAGGTCGCGTCGCGGTCTAATGTAGCCTCAGCCTCAGGCGTGAAATTAGTGAAATATCCATAAATATGAATAACTCATAGCCTGTAACTCAAACTTAGAGAAAAGGAATTCAGATATCACAAATTGTATTATGCGTAGTCATGACAGAAACACGTCAATATTATCTACTTAGTTCATCGCATTACTGCACCATGTGAAATATATTCATTTGTTTTGTATTACTATACCGCGCTTAAACTCGCACGTGGAACGTTCTCGATACTCGATTGCCTGGCAAATACCAATCAAGCGATCACATAATATTATTACAATGCAATTTCACAGCGTATCAAAGCGAATTCGTGTACCATCCCTCATAGTTAATCGATCGCTCATTGTACACACACAAACGACTCACACAGGAACTATATAGTAAATATGTACATACGCGAACCCCATGCAATTCGGTCGATTCAAATGCAGATATTTTGACGAGGATGCACGTTCTACAGTCCTGCTATAGGGATTTAGGAGGGACGGGCCCTCCCAGACAGACGTATTGATTTTCGTGCTCACCCCCCGTAGTTGGGGTTGATAATATTAAATATAAATGCCGCTGAAACGTTGGTGGTCGAAATGATTTTGACGTGGGTTCGCTTGATTTTGTGTTGGGGAGTAATAAAGTATTGAGGTATGCGCTTGTACTTAGAAATTTATTTTGAAGTTGTACACATTATCTTGAGGCTTTTTAATGGTTTTTTTTAACCGATATTTGTATTATTTCTGATGTCTTGAAAGTATTAAGGGGACTACAGGACCTAAAGGCAAATTTTGTAAGTTTTATAATGCCTAAAAGTATATGATCCACAGCAGTAAACAAAATCAGAAAAATATATGATATTCTTCAGGATATATGCTAGGTAGATAGTGTGTTGAAAATGTAATACAACTAATATGATATGATAGAAAAAAAATCACGAAAATACCTCTAAAAAATATTTTAAGGATTAAAAACCACACTAATATATATGCAATTATTCTGAGTTTTTGTCAGATTATTCTTTGAGCAACATATTAGCATAATAGTGTTCTATTTTTTTATCCAATCAATAGATTTTTTGTAAATAGATAATTGCTTCATATTTTGCAATAAATTGACAGCGTTGTGTCATCGCGCTTCTCTTTCCTTTCTATGCAGTCCGACAGTGACCGCGCTTTAGCTGTTGTCAGCCTCTTAAGTAATACCGCTCGTTATTTTTTTTTTTATATCTCTTATATTCAAAAATTACAATATAGCTCTTAAGATGCTGTGTTACTTCGAAACAGACCTTTGCAGCCCATGTTTTCCCAGTGCGTTTTTCATCATCATAACTTTATAAGCACATTAAAAAAAAAACCGGTCGCAGGCATGTCGAACCACGCATAATGAAGGCTTCCATAGTTGGGATGACTTTATCCCAAGAACAAACTTAACGTTATAATTGAAAAACATGTTCTCCAATTGCAAATGTAAGTTGGTCGACTACTCGTATTACTCGTTATAACTTGTAAAGAATAATTAGCTGTGCTAGTTTTCATTTTAATTTCGTTGTATACTACTGGCGTGAATTTTTTCACATATCCAAAAACAACAATTTAACTGGCAGGGGGGGGGGGGCTGCCGGGGTCGCGGGAAGGTACTTATGGGTCACCGAGGCCCCCGCAACACAGGCAACAGGAAGGAATACGGGTGGGTTTTAGTCAGTAAGAGTCTGACACACTCTCGCTCCGCCCAGAGCGGGAGAAGTTATTTGATGATTTCCCACCCACAAAAAAAAAGGGGGGGGGGGGGCACTAGACCGAAACAACAAAAATTTGCACTTTAAAGCTTAATTTTACGTAAACGGATCCCTGAATCGAAAAATGGTTTTGACGGACCTGCAATATTTTTGAATGGCATATCCACCGATACTCCACACTATGGGATAGACGAGAAACAATTATATCATCCTTGTATTTGAAAAAAAATATATATTTGACCACTTTGTCGGCGTGATTTATATGTATACCCATACTACCTACATTACAACTTTCTAGTACTAAGAGTCTCTGAGCTATACCGCGGACAGACAGACAGTAGGTCATGCCGAAACTATAAGGGTTCCTTGTTGACTGCGGAACCCTAAAAAGATGAAAACTAGTTAAAGATTGGGATAGGGCCATTCGAGCATATTTGTATTCGGGCAAATAAGTACATAGGTATATCTTGACAAATATAGGTATGGGAATGGCTAGCGACAAAAACCTTACTTGGGTCACGTATGGCAAGTTGTACTGGCCTTTCTTCTGACTTCTTCCAACGGGCGTAGTAGTCAATAGTCAAAAGACAAGAAAACCAGATGTAGCTACTTATATGTTTACAAATGAAGCAAAAGGCAATGTATGTAATTTGTATTAAGATACATATCGCGTGGAGTTCGGTGTTTATGTGTAAAAGTATTATGTGAAAACATAACACTTTAATACACTTTTAATATATTTTTCTGCTACCATTATAATTCTTTCCAGCATCCTCAATAAAAACCGTCTGTTCCTACGTTTCGCACCACCTCCACAGTTCCATTAAATTATTCTATAATTCAATCTGTATTCACGATATCGAGTGAATATTCATACCACTTGACGCTGTAATTGGTTGGACGAGTGGCCAGTAGTAATGCCGATCGACGCATAATATAATACCAAGAAATATACAGACGATAACAAACACAATACATTCTATCATCCTGAATATAAAGTTTAGTTTTGTGGATGAACTTGGTTGCTGTACAGCAAAAATAAGTTTGCGTAATGATTCAGGGATTCAACAGATATATACAAAGTTTTATTTGCTGTTAATTTGATCGAATTTTATCCTTGTTTTGAGTCATTAGGGTTTAATTTTGTAATTGTGTGTGATCTCTAGAGTCCGATCGAAGTATCGGTTTCAGTTTCACCCAGTTTCGGCCATAAAATCAGGTTTCGGCAGCAGTTTCGGTTTTGGCCAAAAAATTACCGAATCTTCGGCCCGACCGAAACTGGCGTTCTTGAGCTGTCGGTTTTGATAGAATACAAAGACAAAAAAATATGACAGATATAGACGGCGTAGACTTAGTAATGGGGTCCAATTTTCACCTTTTTTATACAAAACCCAAAAAAAAGTGTTTAAAAGGAAGTCATTTAGGTTCTTAACAGTCATGCTGCTTTTAGTATCATCGAGCAGGGATCACAGCAGACGCATCTTAGTGACTCTGCGCTCGGAAGCGATAGCAAAAACACACGTTTCAGCGATTAATTTGACGCTGCATCGCTTTTTGGTGACTCGCTTAAAATTACGCGGTGTTGAAACCGCAGTCACTATATCGAACTGCTGAAAAATCACTTAATTGCTAATCGCAGATGCTAATAGTAGCAGGTCTGCTATGACCTTTATTTAAGTTAGACTTGAAGTTTCAACCGCCATTAAAAAAATATACAGTTTTTTTACACAAAATCTGCCAAAAGTCAATTTTATCTTTGAGTAATAGAAATCTGATATTGCAAAATCAGCCCTTAATCATATTATTTGTTACAAACCTCAGAAAATAATGTCTATTTAACTCACTTACTTAATTTCATAAGGTATGGTTTCGGTTTCGGCCGAAACTAGAAGAGGAGCCGAAGATTCGGTTACGGTTTCAGTTTCGACTGAAAATCGTGTTTCGGTCGGACACTAGTGATTACGTTAGTAAATCAAATAGGCATATCACCGGCTAATGACAATTAGATTGAACAATAATTTGGTTTAAGGCATTGTCATGTTGCGCTTGCTCGACAACTATAATTTTGATCAATTCGGAATTTCAAATTCCTAGAGCCGTGCGATTTGAGGAGGGTTTTTGCAAAATGATTTCTCTTTTTCCCTAGTATTTCTCATCGGTCCAGGGATCACAAGTACGACTGCTGTGGCATAGGGTCCTGGGTTTCTTTCATAAGCCGGGCAAAGTATTATTGAGTTTTTCCTTCCGGAATTTTCCAATAACGGCCTGGAACCTGTCGAATAAGAGAAGCCGATTGAGTTTAATGGTGTGCTACTGAAAATTAATGTATTGTTCAGCAGTCAACTGATATTGAAGGCAGTACCTTGATGTTATGTAATAAAAAAAAATACAACAATAATTCTGGTGGTTTTAAAAGCAGCCAGCTTACATAAGCATCTAAATTTAGCGCGAATTATAAAATTGACGAATATCCTCAAATAGAGAATGACGTAAGCATTTCGTTCAGTTATATTTTTGACAGAAAACTTGAAGTTTCTTTATGAAGCCTTGTATTTTAGCAGTCGTTACGAAACGTAGAAGAATTTTGAACTACACTAGTTTCTAAAGTGACGAGAAACTTTCTTTAACAATACCTACCAATTGCGTAACGCTTTCCTGTAGAACGCTAAGGATGTTTTTTAAGTGTAAGTCTATCTATTATGATTATGAAAACGAAGTTTTAGTTGACCTTATGACGTCATTAAGCAATGTGGATGATTTTTTACCCGACTACGGCGAAGCAAAAAGGAGGGTTATGTTTTTGACCGGTATGTATGTATGTATGTTCATCTGTTCACACTAAACTACTTATCATAATTTGACAAATGAGAGATTGTTAGAAGCGTCGTGATCTTCCGCACATTAAATTGAATATGGCGCCCTCTAGAGGACATAAAGTCATGAACTAAAACAAAATACCACGGCTATCCTCTGAATATCACTGTGAATATGTATTAAATACATTAAAATATACGTGTAAGTTGTTTATAGCCTGTTAAGGCCCGCGCGACACCGATTCGGATTCAAACAATAGAAAATCAATTGTGTCTCATTAGCTGTCCTTGACCAATTAATCTTATATATAAAATTCTCGTGTCACAATGTTCGTTCCCGTACTCCTCCGAAACGGCTTCACCGATTCTCGTGAAATTTTGTGAGCATATTGAGTAGGTCTGAGAATCGGCTAACATCTATTTTTCATACCGATATTACCATGGGATCGAGATTAACGCGGGTGAAACCGCGGGGCGCAGCTAGTAGACTATAAATATGGAATAGTTTGTACGTAACAATTTCAGATGAAAATATTTTCTTTCATACTTTTTAGAGCGTGATTTTTCAGTAGTCGGGTTTTAGTTTTTGAACTTACTTATTTTCGACGCTATATTTTAGTTTGGTAATAGTTTTAGTTAAGTTAGGATAATATAAAGTTATTTATATTAATTAATCAGGTATATGTTGTTTGGGCGTCGGGAATCTCGGGCGGATTTCCGGCCACCGTAGGCGCGGGCTTGCGGACGGTGAGCAATGGGTAGCTCACCGTCCGGTAAGGACCAGGCCCGAGTCGACGGCGCGTTGTATTCCACGCGCGCCTCAAAGAGATGTCGTCAACACAAAGGTAGGGGTCCACTAGGGCCGATGCCTGCCGAGGTCGCGGGAAGGTACTTATGGGTCACCGAGGCCCCCGCAACACAGGCAACAGGAAGGAATACGGGTGGGTTTTAGTCAGTAAGAGTCTGACACACCTTCCCGCTCCGCCCAGAGCGGGAGAAGTTATTTGATGATTTCCCACCCTAAAAAAAAAAAAGGTATAAGTTGTTATTTATGTACAGCATAATCAGCCTTTATTGTTCCCACTGCTGGGACTCAGGTCTTGTCACTGTGAGAGGGAATGGGAATGGGCCATATTCCACCACGCGGGCCCAGTGTGGTTTGGTAGATGTCACATTTCTTCGAATTTTTGGTTCTAGGACATGCCGGTTTCCTCGTGATGTTTTCCTTCACCGTTTTGGTGATGAAAAAAATTACACAAAGTATAGCACCTGTCAAGTTCGAACCTACGACCTACAGGTCGTAAGTCGTGGCAGTTACCACTGGGCCACCACTGCTCAAACCACTTTTCAATATTGTTATATGTATTTCTTATAAATATTCCCTAGGGGGTGAAAAGTGGAGATACAGTTTATAATTGAAAAATCTTATTCCTTTGATTAATCAACTTGAAAATTGGCCCGGATGCTTTTCTAAGTAAATGACACGATCGTACTTAATTTTTAGTTAAAATAGACTACCTTACAAAAAATTTGAGAAATACGAAATCGACGCGGATGAAATCGCGGGCGAAGTGCTAGTCAGTAATACATAGAACGTAGATGTCGTATCTTAATATGTACATAGATCCAACAAACCTATTCCACATGCCTTTAATGTCGCATACTGCATCGAACCGCATAATGTGATACAAGGGCATTGTCTTGATAACAATTGATGTTCATAATTCCGCCTCAGGGACCTGACGATGGTTTATCTAAAGACGCCGCTCCACAGCGGCCCATGGCTAAGCTACGCGTGTGTACTATCGCATAACATCACGCCTTGTTTCCCCGAAGGGTTGGGCAGAGGAGTACCTGTAGTACACCCACATTTCGCCAGTTATGTTTAAAGTCCCATGTAATAGCGAGCCTATTGCCATCAACCAGGCACAAATCAAGACTCCGAAATTCCAGATAGATAATCCCAATACCAGTTTGCCCGACCCGGGAATTGAACCCAAGACCTTATGCTCAGCAGTAGCGCTTGCGACCTAGTGGTCGACCAACGAGGCAGCAACGATCGACGTATAAAGGGGCGGTAAACAGATGTGGTCATCGTGAGCACGGGATGTTATTTTCAAAGTGGTCCAATATGCGCACCCGCGATAGTACGTAGCTTCTCTTTGTATGAAGTTTTTTTTTTAAAGGTTTATTAAAAAGAAACAGGTTCTTAATAATAAATTACAATCTAGGCTTTAAGAACTTTTTTTTACGTGATAATTAGTATGAATAATTAGTATAGAAGGGATCGACCACTGCATCCACGATAAAGCTAAAGCTACGCAAGAATGCGTGGCTGGCAAACAAAGGAATCGCGCAGTTAAAGTAACGGTTACCTAGAAAAGCAGTGGCCGCCACATAGCGTCCACAATTTACGGGCGAAAATCTAAAGTAAGTTGGTGTGTTTTCCTAGAGAGCGTTTTTTGACACTCTAATGGTTTGGTACCCCGCTGCCATCATTTTTTCATGACAGTTGTCACTTGCCGCCGTCATGTAGCTTAAGGCCTTGTATCATGTAAGATAGCAAGCAAAATGATACGCGATCATGGGAGTAATTTTGATGGACGTGCACCTGCTACATTAGGCCTAAAATGGCAAATCCCTCCGTGCTTGTCTAGGCCGGGCCTGGCGTAGTCACGTAGTCCTAAGTCCAGTTACTTTTTTAAGTAACAAGACAAACATACAAGACTATATAAGACTGAAGCCAGGAAGCCAGTCACAGATTTTACTGGCTTCCTGGCTTCAGTCTTGTATAGGCAGATGTGTAGCAGTGGACGGTCGACTTAATATCTAGCTTGGTAGATGACGGATAAGATCTACATGGGTCCATATATGTCCGATACAGAACATGAACCTCTACAGTACCCGGGTGTTAATAAGACACATTGAGCTTTAGACTGTGGCTTTATAGAGAGACTGTCACATAGACGCATGAGTGACAGAGACGAAGCCGAAACGGCCTTGTTTGTGAAATGTAACCCACATCAATTCCAAAAATTATCAGAGGTCAGAAAAAACCCAATACGGACACAATACGTTAATAAATTATGTCATTTGAAATGTAAAACTGCACTAATGCAATAAAGTTTTTTTGGTATTGCCCCTCGCACTTATAATAAATTACCGAATAATATAAAAAAATTGACTGTACAATTTTAAAGAGCGCTTAATGAAATTTTACTTAATAAATGCTATTACATTGTTGACAGCTCTCTTAATGATGATTCACTTGCTGATTGACATATGTATTATTACTCTGTTTGACATTTTTTTTTTATTGTATTATGTTTTTAATTAGGTATGTTAAACACACTATTTGCATGCCCACTAGACGGTAAAATGTGGTGAACTTGTTTATAAATATGAAACATCTATGTAGGTATCTTTTTTTTACCCATGTTTGTAAAGAAATAAATGATTTGATTTGAAGCAAAAAAGTTCAGACTCTGATATCTGTGCTTTGGACCTCGGCGACCCATAAGTACCTTCCCGCGACCTCGGCAGGCTTCGGCCCTAGTGGACCCCTACCTTTGTGCTGACGACATCTCTTTGAGGCGCGCGTGGAATACAACGCGCCGTCGACTCGGGCCTGGTCCTTACCGGACGGTGAGCTACCCATTGCTCACCGTCCGCAAGCCCGCGCCTACGGTGGCCGGAAATCTGCCCGAGATTCCCGACGCCCAAACAACATATACCTGATTAATTAATATAAATAACTTTATATTATCCTAACTTAACTAAAACTATTAGCAAACTAAAATATAGCGTCGAAAATAAGTAAGTTCAAAAACTAAAACCCGACTACTGAAAAATCACGCTCTAAAAAGTATGAAACAAGAAAATATTTTCATCTGAAATTGTTACGTACAAACTATTCCATATTTATAGTCTATTAATTGGTCAAGGACAGCTAATGAGACACAATTGATTTTCTATTGTTTGACTCCGAATCGGTGTCGCGCGGGCCTTAACAGGCTATAAACAACTTACACGTATATTTTAATGTATTAATACATATTCACAGTGATATTCAGAGGATAGCCGTGGTATTTTGTTTTAGTTCATGACTTTATGTCCTCTAGAGGGCGCCATATTCAATTTAATGTGCGGAAGATCACGACGCTTCTAACAATCTCTCATTTGTCAAATTATGATAAGTAGTTTAGTGTGAACAGATGAACATACATACATACATACCGGTCAAAAACATAACCCTCCTTTTTGCTTCGCCGTAGTCGGGTAAAAATCATCCACATTGCTTAATGACGTCATAAGGTCAAATAAAACTTCGTTTTCATAATCATAATAGATAGACTTACACTTAAAAAACATCCTTAGCGTTCTACAGGAAAGCGTTACGCAATTGGTAGGTATTGTTAAAGAAAGTTTCTCGTCACTTTAGAAACTAGTGTAAATGATTTGATTTGAAGCAAAAAAGTTCAGACTCTGATATCTGTGCTTTGGACCTACAAAGCACAGATATCAGAGTCTGAACTTTTTCTAAAAACTTGATGTGCCATATTAACGGCCAGACTGTATTTGGAGTGCTTCTTTGATAAAATGCTCGAAAGCGAGAGTAAAATTTGAATTTAACAACGCCTGTAATCCCCGAAGGGTTAGCCAGAGATGTACTTATAGTACACCCAAATTTCTCCAGTTATGTTGTAAGTCCCATGTAATAGGAGGCGAGCCTATTGCCATCAACCAAGCCCAAATCCAGACTCCGAGCTGCTACTGAGTAATTCCTGAAGGAAACACCCAATAACACTTTAACCTACCTGTGAATCGAACCCATACTCAGCAGTAACACTTGCGACCATTAGAAATTTGATTTTATCATCAGGATTTTGTTCGTCCCGGTTCCTGGATTTGTGTCCGTATAATGTGAATAGACTTTCCATAAACATAAATGGTGAAATAAGGGTGTAGGTACCTCTGTCTACACCACTTCAGGAAAAACAGGCAAGACGATGATGTTATGTCATAGTACCATTATAAGCGATTCTTCAAACAGTAATTCCTGTAGTCAACATCCCCAAACCTGACTTTTCAACGACATTTTTAATCACAAAAGCATATTGACAAAGAACTTGAAACTCCCCAGTGGTGGAGTGAAGGCTCACGTAATAATTTAATGCAAATGTCTTCACCCTCCATATTCATGAGCTGGCATTGCAATTAGAGAGATGGACTTCAATGTATTATGTTAATGTTGGCTCCTTTTTACCCAAAATAATAATGTCGAATGCATAGATCTTGGCGGTTTCGACTTGTCAGGAAATTAAGTGTTTATTTAATTCAGTACGAACTTCGACCGTGCCTAAGACAGTTACTTTTTTTATTGAATTAGGCCCTAAATGATACCTGTGCAGTGTTTCATACCCTACAATCTAAGGCGTAGAATCTACGGAATATACGGTATCTAGGTTATAACTTACTTACTACGTGTTGCTTAGCACTCGTAGCATAAGTACCTACCTACCAGCATCCTCGGTACAATGCCCCGAGGGCCTTTTTTACGTTTAACTTAGTTTTAATTTAATTTAGTTAATTTTAATAACCATCTTGTAATTTGATTATGTAAATAAAAGTACCTACCTACCTAGCCAAAATACTTTCGTACACTCAACCGCACGTCCATGGTGATAATTTGACGTGTAATTATTCGACACCTCCCTTCAAACTGGAACATAGTGGCAAAAATTCGTATATAGTGTATAAACTTTTCTCCGATAATTTCTAAAATATGACTGTATTTTAGAAAATTGTCAGAGAAAAGTTCGGTTTTTTAAATACTTTATAATATACACTAAAGATTATACTATTTACGAACACCAACGAAGAAGAAAATAAGTTCAGCGTAAAATTAAAGTTAATCGAAAGTTGAGATCCAACGCTGAAGTAAATTAGTCTGATAATTAAGATGGCCACTATTTCCCGCCTAATTGCGTCCTACCCTCGTAAACATTGCTGTAATCTACGGGGAAGTTCCTAGAAAATATCGTCTGGCTATGATAACGTCTAACTAGCTGCTTCTTAACGTGAAAATAATTAATTTTAGTGGGATTTAGTAGTGTTTGAAGTCGTAAGTTCCAGTTATTTATTAGTACGTTTTTCGACATAAACATAAACTATCGCCTGTATTCCCAAAAAGGGCAGGTAGCAGTGTAGAGTGCAGCTACATATCGCCAGTTATGTTTAAGTCCTATGTAAAATACATTGGACATAAGTTTATAAATATAACTGAACGCAAATCCAGGTTCCGGGCTTCTGTTGAAAAATTCTTGAAGAAAAACACTTTGCCTGACCTAGACATCGAGCTTATGACCCTACCCTACACAGTGTCGTTTACTCCACGTGACAATTATAATAAACATGTTGTAGCCTAAAATCATGTTAAATTACAGCTGTAATTTATCATGACTTTAGGCTATAACTTTAAAGCTAACAACTAGCTAGCTTGTAACTTTAAAGTTTGTATTCACCTACGAGCTAAGTTAAGGTGAATAAAAACTTTATGTGTTACCGATATGTATGTTATAACCAAACAACAACCGGCTCATCCCTTCTAAAGAAAACACACCAGACGTTACTCATTAATGGATCTTTTGAGAAAACCAATTAGTTTAGTAACTTGAGACCTCATTACGTCCTCGTCATATTATTGTCCCATCATACACGTGCCTAATTAAATCATTTGAAAACTCTTTATCTTCTGTCTTATAGCCCCGAGCAATGTTCTCTTCCATGCATGAAATGTCAAGGATATTAGGCAATCTTTCGACTCATTAAGAGAAACTTTTATTATAGATATTTTGTTTTATCTCATCATCAAATTAATGTTATTACTTTTTGAACACTCTGGCAAAGGACAATAAAGAACATCAATATAAATTGACGAAACCTTTCAAACGTCACGTTATTGATATTAGGAGTAAAATAATTGTACTTATACATAGAATAAGCATATATTAGTAATACTAATACATCATATTACCGCACTTAACTGCTTCCGAAGGGGTGGAGACCAGGGCCTCAAGTCTGCTATTACAATAGTGTCAGAATGGTCTATCATTGATTTTATCATGATAAAATTTTGACAAATTTGGTAATCTACTAATATAATGGCGTCATTAATGAGGATCGGAACAGACCATTCTGACACTATTGTGATAGCAGATTTGAGGCCCAGCTGAAACTATTATGTTCTTGATCATTTGAAAATGTACTTATATTGTGGTGAGAAATAAATCTTTATCTTATCTAATCTTATAATACATACCATAAATCAACGTGCTTGCTTGAATTGCTAATAATACCACTGGCTCACTGACTATCAATTGGCGTTTTTCGAACACCAAATCTAGATTTCCTAATGTTTTCCTTCACTCTAGTCAGATGACATTGAAACAATCACAACAATTCATTCCTACCATAAAATTCTGGATATGCAAATTCAATGTCAAATCCTAGTATCTACCTGACCTTACAAAGGTTATAATCAAAGCTACCTAACTAACTATCTATGTATCCCATACATACCCGTCTGTCTGGCCGTCGCATTCATGGTGCAGTGCCAAAAATCAATAAATGCCTCCCCATGGGATACGGCGAACCACCTCTGTGAGCCCCCTTTATGTGTAAAGAGATAGTTATATAATATATAATGAACATTGACATTGAAGGGTTCGAAATATTGAATTCGCGTGTGGGGGACGGAATTAAAGAGTAGACAATTTTGAGGAGAGTGATCTAGGGGACGAAGAAGTGTTTTTAATAAAGTACATTATTTCTAAGTCATGCTCGATTTTGAACATTTTCTTATTTCGGTAACACATCGTCATACTAGCAGGCAAAAATGCTTAAAGGTCTGATGGGACTGATAACTATTCGCTTTGTCCACATGATAGAGCATTCTACAAACAAATAATATTACCTATTTATTCTTAGGGAGCAGTAGCATTTGAATAATGGGTAAAAACAACAGAAGCTTCATGTAAGTAGGTGTTTTAAATTAATTTAAGCTCTACATTTATTGATCCCTAAAAAAAGAATAATAACTAGAGATTATTACTGCCACTCAATCTTAAGTAATGCATTGAAACTTAAATTAAAATTGTTTTTCTAATATTAATGGAGCAGTATATAAGAACTTCTCAATTAGATTTTACCGATCGGAACCGATTCATACCAAATCAAACAATTTATCAAAATCCTCTACGAATTGCCATCTTACATGCGAAATATTCAGCATCCCAAAGTTCTCATCTGAATATTATCTGTTCTACGCGCCGTAATCCCCTCGATGGCTAATTAATTGCATTGCCATCCAGTTGTAATGAGAAGTGCAGCTTTTAATAACCAGCGACCCCTCTGAGTCAATTTTAATTAGCCTTTTTTGCATTCAAAGTCCCGTTGATTTTATGATTTCTCTTTGATGTTACGATTAGATTTTTCCTATATTGGTACGCACTTATTCATATGTTTTTTTTGTTCTATGGTGTTAACAGAAATAAGCGATACTGTGATATAATAGGAGATGATACCTTATATTTATTTTTCTTAGGAACATGATAAAGTTCACTTACATGAGAATTAAATTTAAATAAATAGCCGTCTAATGAAGAAGCATGCGAAGTTAGGGTAACAATAAACACAAGCCGAGCAAAAGTGTAGGTACAGTCATGTACTCGTACATCTAACTACCGTATTATATGCCAGTCAACCTTTGGGTGATGCAGAGACAAACAATGGTAGGTGCAATAGCGAAAACTGTAGAATAAATATTTATTTAAATATAAGGATATACATACATAAACCAACAAATTTTTTTAAATATATATACCTAATTATACATAAATATAAGACCTAATAAATACACATAAATACACGAATATACTAAAACAGATAAGAAAACAAACAAACAATGGGAAACATTACCATTGTGATGATACTGCCAGCTTCTTACGAATATGCTCGCGAAATATGACTTTAAAGGATAATCGGTTGGTTGCCATCCTGATTTCCTGGGGGTGCGCATATTCTGTTGCGCTTTGGGTGAATTTGAAAAAATAGCTACGTATAGAATTTACTTTAGTTTGTTAATTTAATTTAGTTATGGTACAAGCAGTGGAACTATTTAATTTTGAAGTGTATTAAAATATCGTATTGGGTCTAGCTAGCCTGTAAGGATATTTGTATGTTTGGAGTGAATAAATAAATATATAAATAATAATTTCCGCTTGCAGCGCTCAGCAGCTATACAATGCCGCCCATGGTCATGTGACCGCCTGGATTTTTTTAAATATTCATGAAAAATTATCGAAAATTAACATTAACAGAGGGTACATCTTTAATATCTTTCACGTTATTAATTTTTTTTTATTTTTTGAGTAGCGTTTGTGACTTTGCTTTACATCTTTTGCCATATCTCCGATGTTATTGGCTCGATTTGGATTTTGTTTATTATTTCTAAAAGCTTATGTGTTATTTTATCGGTTTAACTGAGGTGAAAAAAACGGAGGTGAAGACATTTTTTCCTAAAAATGACGTGTATTAATGACGATTAAAAAGTGGGATGGGGTCATTTTATGGACTAACACTAATGTTTTTTTAAAAAAAAATAGGTCTTCACCTCTGTTTTTTTAAAGCCTTCTTTTAAAGTTAATTTTCGATATTTTTTTATGAATATTCCGAAAAATACGGGCGTTCACATGCCCATGGGCGGCATTGTATATCGCTTACCTATGCTCAACTAATAGCATCGCAGCATCAGATTTTTGCTAAGTGATTGTTTTTGTAAATAAAAAATGACCTTAAGAACACCGGGTAAAGGGTAGTCAGACATTTGTGATCATTTTTGTTCTCAATCGAATGTGAGAAATGTATTTCAACAAAAGAAAGTATTACTACGTATTTTTTTATTGGTCGACGCATCGTGTGCATGGGATTTATTTCAAGGTGGTCAAATGTCTGACAGTCTTCACCAAGGTACCCTTATAAATACATACTAGGGTGGTCCTTATTTTACGACTTTTTAGTTATTAGATATTTTACATCTAAATATGAAACAGATTTTTTTCTTTTAATTGTTCGATACGATTTTGAGGTCGCTACCAGTCATCAAACTTTAACAAAAACATTGTATGGCCGCTTAAATAAGTGTCTCACTAATTGTTTTTGCGTTTATTTAGGAATATAATAAATTGATTACAACCAATAAAGAACAAAAGCAGATTTGCTTTTATTGGTGAACAAGTATAGGAATAATTGTTTCTTAAAAATAAATGATTCAAATACATTACATGTGTCTTAATTTGTAATAATAACAATAATTTTGTACGAGTATTGCTTATGTTCAGACTTATGAATAAAATAAATAAAAACTCAGTACATTCAACCCTTAGTAGCAACCCTTATTTTTTTTAAATACTGCAATAGTTTCTTATGGTATAGATTCAAATTATGTGATGCCCCGTGAAACTAATGAATTTTTTTTTTCTTAGCAATAACTTGTGGCCCAGTGGTATCGGCCCCGACTTACGAGCTGTAGGTCATAAGTTCGAACCCAAGCAGACACATTACTTTGTGTATTAATTAATTTCAAAACCACTGCTCTCAAAACGGTGAAGGATAACATCGTGAGGAAACCAACATGTTCTAGAACCAAAAATTCGATGACATGTGACTTCCCTCAACCCGAACTGGGCGCGACTGGTGGATTATGGCCCATTCCCTCTCACAGAGAGGAGGCTTGTGCCTGTGTGAGCAGTGGGAGAATTATAGGCTTTTTATTTTTTGGATGAGAAATTACCAAATAACCTCCCCCGCTCTGGGCGGAGCGGGAGGGTCTGTCAGACTCTTCCTGACTAAAACCCACCCGTGTTCCTTTCCGTTGCCTGTGTTTCCAGAGGCTTCGGTAACCCTTTCGTACCTTCCCGAGACCCCGGCAGGTATCGGCCCTAGTAGACCCGTAAACTTGTGCTGACATCTTCTTTGAGGCGCACAGCGCGCCGTGTCGACCCGGGCCTGGTCCTTATTGGATGGCGAGCTACCGTCCGCAAGCATTATAGGCTGCTGAAATAAGTATTTTCTAGTTTTTCGCATATATGCTATGCGAAAAACTAGAAAAATACTTATTTCAAGATGGAAAACAAAATTACATTACTAAATGTATCTAGTTTCGTTTTTATGTGTGTGCTAAATGTCTTGTGCTACATCCTCTCTAAGACTTATTTATGATCCGGACTCCCGCGGTTGCTCTGATTTCCCGGGAGAACCTTAAGTTTCACTATCGTAGTGCCCTTAGAAATTAGTTCCAGAAATTGTAGAAGGTTTAATCAATTTTAATCTTAATAACACTTACGTATTTTACGATGGAGTGGGTACCTAAGAAATAAAGTCATATTGTGATCAAGAGCTGCTGCTTACGGCTTCGCCCGCGTGGCTTTTTCTAAAATAAAAGTAGCCTTAGTTACTCCTTATAACATCAGCCATCTGCCAGTGAAAGTCCCGTCAAAATCGGTCTAGCCGTTTCGGAGATTAGGCGGAACAAACAGACAGACAGACAGACAGACAAAAATTCAAATAATTGTTTTTTTTTATAAGTACCATACCTCAGTGCCGTAAATAGGGCGGTGCCTCCGGTGCCCAGGCCCAGGGCGTAGACTCTGGGGCGCGCAAGAATGGCCAGACCAGGCAGGACTATTATTTTTTCGGTTTGCTCCTGATAAGTTCCTGCGCCCCTTAAGCTTTAAATATGCAACTGCCCCAAATATAGCGCGTACTAAAGATTTTAACTACCAACGATTACAATGCAGAAACAATAGCTACAGCTAAAAGCATTATGGGTCTAATAAACTATAAAATATGTACTCTGCAAATTTGGGACCATGTTTTGGAGTCTGTTGATAAGGTGAACGTACCTTTACAGTCGAAAACTATTGCTATCGACAAAGCCTATGAATTAATCAAGGGATTAACGAGGCAGATTCAGAATATTCGCGAGACTGTAGATAACGTTTTCGAAATGGCAAAAAAAGCTTGTGAAGAATCTGAAATTGAAGACTATTTTCCGGAAAAACGTAAAAAGCGAGTAAAAAGACGGTGACCCATTAGTACCTTCCCGCGACCCCGGCAGGCATCGACCCTAGTGGACCCCTACATTAGTGCTGACGACATCTCTTTGAGGCGCGCGTGGAATACAACTCGCCGTCGACCCGGGCCTGAGCTACCCATTGCTCACCGTCTGCAAGCCCGCGCCTACGGTGGCCGGAAATCCGCCCGGGATTAGCGACGCCCAGGGCGTCTCCTGCGGTGGCTAGGGGAAGGAGGGCGCGACATTTGCCTTTCCCTCAACCGTCCTGCCTCCTCCTTCGCGAGCATTACTGCTTCGCAGAAAGAGGTGACGGCTGCCCATTCCCTCTCGCTCCGTACCATGGCCTGAACCAGGGCCGGACGCGAGAGATCTCTGCCGCCGATCGCCTCCACGAGGACACGGCGGTGCTCTGCCCAAGCCGGGCAGACCTCCACCGTATGCTCCACCGTGTCCTCCGGGCGATCCACACAGTGGTGACACCCGGATAGGACGGTGCCTGTCGTATTGAAAGGTTATCAATAATTTCGCAATGAAGAAAGCGCGAAAAGTAAATCTTTAAAAAAGTTTATGGCTTGCTTTAATAAATCTTTACTATCTGAACTCATTAATTTGTGTATTGTGTAGTTGTGAATAATCTTGCAAATATTTTCGAATAAACGTTTTTCACCAATTCATACTTAAACGCAATTTATATTATGCTACATTCCTTATTCAAAACTCTAACATACCAAGTACTTAAAATTAAATTAATTAACAGTTTATGTACTGAAACTTTGCAGGGTATTAATTTATTATAGAAGTATGAAGACCATAGATGACCCAAAAATGAAATCTTAAGCATCAGGGTGGGCAACGCCAAATGCAATAGTGAATTTGCGTTTGAGTGTTAGTGAGTGAGACACAGTGGGTGGTAGCCGGTCGTCGGATAGCTTGTTTGCTTGTTTGCCCACATCAGTTCTAAAAATAAATAGATTTTTCTTCTAAAATATTAAATAATTGGCCCACCAACACCAAGTTCCTTGTGCTTTATTTTAACACCCTGAATGAAATAAAGTAGGCCTTTAAATAGCATTGCTCTAGGGTACCTATAATATCTAAAAAAAAACAAGGGCGCAGTTATAGAAGCTCGCACAGGGCGCACAAAAGGCTGTTTACGGCACTGCCATACCTATGTACTTTCATATGCATTTAGTAAAAATCTGTTATTTTGACATTATGAACGGTCACTTTAATTTTATTTATAGATTATAAATTAACATTAGTATAAAAACATCATTACTTCGCGCCGCGCGCCGCTAAGAATATTCTAATAAAAACATAATGATTGTATGAAATAATATAGTATTTTATAAACTACACTAGATTCATTACAATATTAAAACATATTTTTGTATCTATCCTCTAGTCAAAATTATAGTTATTTCTTAGAAAATAAATATTAATGCGGTAATAAACTTTTGTACGTTCCGTATTTCAAATTCCTGTTATTTACTCTGTTTACGCCTTCATAAATATACAATTTTGATAATACTCAGAATCTAAAGACGTACTATTTTATCTAGGCGGAATCTAGATTTCTCTCGTCAAATTCATACTTTTTCTTATTTTTTACTATGCACACTGCTTGCTTTCCAATTCACTTAAGACATCGGCAGAATGGTCCTAATCGGCTTTGCTTGCCATTTTAAGGAATAGAACAGAATAAATATTAAATTTGATAAACATTCGTTCGTACTTCCTTTCCGTTCATTCGTTGATGGACGCGCTCATTTGGGCGCGCACTGGCGTCAAATATTTCAAGCAGCGCCTGACTGCCGTCATTTTGCTCGTTGGATACTTCGTCGAGCTAGTCCCTTGCTAATCGCGGCTAAAACTTCTTCACTTTACAAACCACATAAAGGCGTTTTTTTTTTTTAATTTCGAACTTTATTTCGAATGACGTAGTTCTTAATACAAAATTGACAATAGAACTTAGACTCGATTTTAAAGTCAGTTTGTATATGAAGAAAATTACAACATAACTGGCGGAATGTTACAAACCCGAAATACATCTTACATCTTCAGGGATTTACAGGGGTGATGTAATGTTTTGTATTAAAAATAAATAAATTACACAATAAAACCTTGCATGTAATATAAATTCACAATAAAACTGTATAATGGACTGTTATATGTAGATTGAGGCCTGTCACTTTCCATTAGTACTTTCAGGTTCAAGACAATTCTTCTAGGTACGTGAAAAGTTTCAGAACGTTTTTCAACACCGATTGTGAACATTTTTGTACATCACGTTGTTTAACATAAACAGATTCTTCTAAAAGTAGTTTTGTAAGCAAAGTTAGGGATTCTTTGGAGTGAAGTTTGTTTTCAAATAATCTTGAAGCTAATTCGCAAAAGAAAGGGGTGATGATTTAAGAATCGCGTAGGTATACGTTTTGTTACGTCATTCTTTTTTTATAGAAAAATAATTAGGTTTAATAATACACAACTAAAGTATCCAGCAGTGAGCTTTCACAAAAAAAATATTATGACTCTTAACTTCAAACTTCAAGTCGCATATATGATGTGTAACATCAGACATCTCACCTTGGTAATAAGCAACTGAGCAGCGACAGAAATTAACCTCAGAATTTAAAAAAGCTAAATACTGAAACCGTCCCCTACTTACAATCTACTATACATATAGTACTTACTAATTCAATGCTATTAAAAAGTACTTCTTATTTCATGCTCAAGCTGTCATTTCCTCGGCGGCAGAGACCTCTCGCGTCCGGCCCTGGTTCAGGCCATGGTACGGAGCGAGAGGGCATGGGCAGCCGCCACCTCCTTCAGCGAAGCAGTAATGCTCGCGAAGAAGGAGGCGGGACGGTTGAGGGAAAGGCAAATTTCGCGCCCTCTCGCCCCAAGCCGCCGCAGGAGACGCCCTGGGTGTCGGGAATTCCGGGCGGATTTCCGGCCACCGTAGGTGCGGGCTTGCGGACGGTGAGCAATGGGTAGCTCACCGTCCGGTAAGGACCAGGCCCGGGTCGACAGCGCGTTGTATTCCACACGCGCCTCAAAGAGATGTCGTCAGCACAAATGTAGGGGTCCACTAGGGCCGATGCCTGCCGGGGTCGCGGGAAGGTACTTATGGGTCACCGAGGCCCCCGCAAAACAGGCAACAGGAAGGAATACGGGTGTGTTTTAGTCAGTAAGAGTCTGACACACCCTGCCGCTCCGCCCAGAGCGGGAGAAGTTATTTGATGATTTCCCACCCTCAAAAAAAAAAGGTCTGCAAGAAAATATTTTCAGTGTGGTAAACTAGGGCATGTGAAAAAGGACTGCAAATTAAAACAAAAAAGTATTTATTGCAACCTTGTAAGAAGCATAATCACAAAAGTTGATGGATTGTTGGTTTAAAAAGAGTAAAGATAAGAAAAAGCCAAAGCAATGCATTTTCTGTGTCCGTGCTGTCATCAGTGTTATATAGTCAATTAGAAAGTAATTATTACTGGATAATGGATAGTAGAGAATCACAGCACATGTGTCATGATTTTAATATATTAAAAAAGTACAAGAAGTAAGACTGTCCTAGGCTTATTTTTATTGGTGATAGAAGCCATAGAAGTATAGATGTTATTTTCTTGGAAGCATAATTATACTGGTAAAGAATGGATGGAATGAAGAGCAGTGGTGGCCCAGTGGTAACGGCCGCGACTTACGAATTGTAGGGCGTAGGTTCGAACCCGGACAGGCGCTTTACTTTATGTAAATTATTTCATCACCACTGCTCTCAAAACGGGGAAGGAAAACATCGTGAGGAAACCGGCATGTCCTAGAACCAAAAATTCAAAGACATGTGACATCTACCAACCCGCACTGGGCCCGCGTGGTGGATTACGGCCCACTCCTTCTCACAGAGGAGGCCTGTGTCCCAGTAGTGGGAACATTATAGGCTGATTACGTAAAGAATGGATAAGTACACCACTAAATTATATTTTACATGTTCATGATATCATTTTTTTTAAGATGGTATCAAGATTTTTCAAGATCAATAAATAATAAGATGTGTTATTTTACTAAAAAGGATAATAAAAATATTTGTGCACTTGCATATCGTAAAAATAAGTGATAGTTTGTCTAAATAGCATGAAACAATGTGCCATCAGAATATAGAATAGGTAAAAAATGTGTTACTTAAATGTAACATAGATTTCAGTAAACAAGGGGAGTCAACATGTGAGCCATGTCTTCTTGGTAAGTTTTATAAAACACCATTTCCATTAAGTGTAAATATGGCAGAAAGAACTGGTCATATTTACATATAGATTTATGTGGAACTATGGAAATAACATCATTAAGTACTATTTATTAATAAAGGACGACTGCACAAAGTATAGAAAAGTTTATTTTCTAAAAAAAATAAGTGTGAAACAGTTAGTAAAATAAAAAGTTTTGGATTTTAGTTATTAAGAACTTTTATTTTTTTTTTGAGTCGAAGATTATAAAATAAGTTCTGCTCTGGGCGGAGCGGGAGGGTGTGTCAGACTCTTACTGACTAAAACCCACCCGTATTCCTTCCGTTGCCTGTGTTGCCAGGGGCCTCGGTAACCCTTTTCAACTTCCACGCGACCCCGGCAGGCATCGGCCCTAGTGGACTCCTACACTTGTGCTGACATCTCTTTGAGGCGCGCGTGGAACACAACGCGCCGTCAAACCGGGCCTAGTCCTTATCGGACGGCGAGCTACCCATTGCTCACCGTCCGCAAGCCCGCGTCTACGGTGGCTGGGAATCCGCCCGGGATTCCCGACGCCCAGGGCGTCTCCTGCGGCGGCTAGGGGCGAGAGGGCGCGAAATTTGCCTTTCCCTCAACTATCCCGCCTCCTCCTTCGCGAGCTGCTACTATTACTGCTTCACAGAAGGAGGTGATGGCTGCCCATGCCCTCTCGCTCCGTACCATGGACTGAACCAGGGCCAGACGCGAGATATCTCTGCCGCTGATCGCCGCCACGAGGACATGGTGGTGATCTGCCTAATTCGGGCAGACCTCCACCGTATGCTCCACCATGTTCTCCGGGCGATCTACACAGTGATGACACCCGGGCGTTTCCTCCCGCCTTATCCGACACAGGAACCTTCCGAAGCTGCCGTGTCCGGTGAGGACCTGCGTCAGGCGGAAGGAGAGCACGCCGTGGCGCCTCTCTAGCCACTCTTCAAAGAGGGGACTTATCGCCGCAGTTGTGGCGTGCCCAGCACTGGGTTGCGACAATCGCACTCTCCATGTTGCCATGAGATCCCGCCAGAGATCTGTCTGCTGTGCCGCGATTTATCGCGGCAGCGGAGTTACGCCCCGGCGTTTCGCCTCCTCGCACCACTCCCATATGTGCGCGAGGACTTTTGCCTCCAGATCCTATGGCGGCAATCCGGGAAGGAGGCTCGCCGCGTCACCGGAGACCGTGTGGTATCCCCGGACCAGCCGGTTGGCCATGACCCTTTGGGCCGCGCTCAACCGGCGGGTTGGCCGCAGCGCCAGGGAACGCGCAATAAAACAATAAACAACAATTTAATCAAAAAATTTAAGCTACTGTTGTTCAACTTTAGTTTACCATAAATAGGAGGATACCCCCGCGTAGAGCCTCCGGAAGGAGGCTTTTGGACCCCCTAGATTGGGCAGCAGCCGCTTCAATGCAGCCCGGGCCCGCAGTTATTAAGAACTTAGGAATATAAAGTGGAGTGAAGTGAATTATAAGATCAGACTGTGGTTCAGAATTTATGAACAAAAAGATGATGTCACTATTGATCACTTAGGTATTGTTCATCAAACTAGTGTTCCCTACACACCCCAAGAAAATGGTTGTATAGTATAGAACGTGAAATGCGTACAGTAACTGAAGCGGCTAGAAAAATATTATTGTCAAGTGGTTTAAATAAGTCCTTGTAGCCTAGTTGTCCTGTTAAGCCCCGCGCGACACCGATTCGGAGACAAACAATAGAAAATCAATTGTGTCTCATTAACTGTCCTTGACCAATTAAGCTGTTAATACAGCTGTTTTCGTTAAAAAGTAGAATATAAAATGTTACGCCGTATGAGCTCGGGTATAAAAAAGGAATACCTATATGATATAAACAAATTAAAAGTATTCGGATCAAGAGTGTGTACATGTACCAAATCAAGGTCGTAAAAAAATTGGATAGTAAAGCTGAAATAGGATATTTTGTAGGTGAAATAACAAAAGGTTTTAGAATTAATTATTCCCAAAAAAAATATGTTTTGATAACGCGAGAGGTAACATTCTCGAAAGGTAATTCGAGTAATCAGAAAATTGTTATTACCAGGCAAGAAGAATATCATAGTTTCTTCTTCTATGAAAAAGATGACGAAAAATTCACCAATACTTGTCGAAAATTTGGAAGCCCAAATAGAAGGAATACTGAGTCCAGAAGAAGAAATAATATCATCTGAAGAAGAGTTTAAAGGAGAATATAGTGTGGAGGTAGAGTAATAAGATGAAGAAACACCTCGAGAATTAAGACAGTCAAGAAGACGCAGATAAATAAAGAACCCATTGTGGCTAGCTAGCCACAATGGGTTCTTTATTTATCTGCCTGATTATGATACAAAACTTTTATTCATTGAAATAGAACCAGTTACTCTGGAAGAAGCATTAAATTCTGACGAAAAAGAAAAGAGGAAGAATGCAAACAGATGAAGAGAATGCTTCAGAAGGGAATAAAGTAATTTCCAGTAAGTGTGTTTTCAAAGTTAAAGACTATTTCTTTAGTAGTGAAAAGTATATAAAGCTAGATTAGTTGCAAGAGGTTTTGAAGTCAGATTGTGATTTAGAAGTGAATGGGACTAGTGGCTAAATTGCCAACATTTAAGAGTTTTCATGTTAGTCGCAAATAAATTGCAACTTCCAGTCCACCGCGTTTTTCATAGAATATAGATGTCTACTTAAAATTAACAAGCGGTGAACCCTGAAAATGGAATAAGTCGTTATACGGTTTAAAAAAATCTCTAAAATATTAGGATCAAAAGTTTGACAAGTTCATGACTAAATAAAATTTCAGTAAAAAATGATCGATGATGATTGTTTCTATTTCAGGAAGATAAATAGATACAAACTGTATGTTTACTAATTCTTGATAATATACTTCTGTTTCGTTCTGAAAATAAGACTTTAGAAGATTATAAAAGACAAATATGCAAAAACTTTAAAATTCAAGACTAATACTAACTAATACTTCTGTTTCGTTCTGAAAATAAGGCTTTAGAAGATTATAAAAGACAAATATGCAAAAACTTTAAAATTGAAGACTAAGGTTTAGATTACCTGGCATTTATGGCACCTATACTATGCCACATTTTCAACCTTCACTTTGACTTAGACATTTTCCTATTTCACTCAAAAAGGCAGCCATTCATCCCATTCTCAAGGGCGGCGATGGGTGCCTAATAAATAACTACCGCCCCATAGCGGTACTTAGTACTTTATCAAAAATACTCGAACGTTTAATGAATCAAAGACTCATTCACTATCTTGAGAATTATAATATTTTGTCACCACAGCAATTTGGCTATCGTAAAAAGAGGTCCACAAATGACGCAATACACAAATTGATTGATCACATAGTGAAGAATTTAGACAATAATAAAAAGGTATTGACCATTTTCTTGGACCTCACAAAAGCCTTTGATACTGTGCCCATTCCGACCCTTTTACTCAAGCTTCAATGTAAAGGTGTAAGGGGTCCACCACTTAATTTATTTAAAAGTTTCCTTACAAACCGTTCACAATTTGTGACTATGGACAACTACCATAGCGATACAGTTACTATCGAATACGGTGTGCAGCAGGGAAGTATTTTGGGGCCCACTTTGTTCCTTATTATTAACAACCTCTCAACTTGATATTAACGACCTCTGCAACCTAGATATACCAAATGCTCAAATAGTTTCTTATGCAGATGACACTGCAATAACTTTCACCGCTAACTCGTGGTTGGACTCATGGTTGGTCAATTGCACAAAAAGGATTTAACTCCACACTAAAATGGCTTTACACACTCTTTGACCCTGAATACCACCAAAATTTTATTACCTTCTCAATAAATTCAAATTCCCAACCAAATTCCTCTATGTCCCTAAAAGCTCACTAGTGTAGTTCTATCTCGCAGCAGGCCTGCCAGTGCCCATCACTTATTCCAGTAGTAGTTCAAATAAAATATCTTGGTGTCATCTTGATCACATTGACCAACACTTAAATTTCAAATTACACGTTAATACCCTATCCGTGTACGGAAACTTATTTACATCTTTAAAACACTGCGACATGTAGCACACGCTTCAGTTATCCGGAATGTATACTTCGCTCTTTGCTAATCACTAGTCTACTGTATTTCCTGCTGGGGCGGAGCTGCAAAGACAGTGATGAAGCCTCTAGAGATCGCTCACAGAGCCATAACAACGTTTTAAATGTTCGACAACAGTACATTTTACATATAGTTTTACTCCAACATTCCAGAACATCATATATATATATATATATATATATATATACTAGCTTTTGCCCGCGGCTTCGCTCGCGTAGAATTTGGTCTGCCACATTAAGTTACGTGACATTTCTTTTTAAATACTTATATTTTTTTAATGTAACTACACATCGTACATCCCAGATTTCTAACATCAAAATTAGTTTCCATACAATCGTTGAACTCCTATACCTAATATTTAGAGGGAATCTCTTGAGGGTGGAATTATCTGAATTCCATTCTAAGTGCTCATTATTTTAAGCTATAATAGAACTCTGCAAATTTCAAAATGCTAAGTCCAGTGGTTTCTTCATCAATCCTTACCTGTATGGTGTGTTTATAAAAAGTAGCCCTATGTCCTTCCCCGGGCTTGAGATTATCATATCCAGCACAAACGGATTACTAAACACTGACTAATAAACAGGTCGGACCAATGTTACTTGCATTACATAGTATAAAACAAAGTAGCTTTCTTTGTCCCTATGTCCCTATGTATGCTTAATTTTTTAAAACTACGCAACGGATTTCGATGCGGTTTTTTTAATAGATTTTGTAATAAGTAAAGAATTATGTGGTATATAACTGGAATAGGTTAACATCTGTGTTTTTACTGCAATATACTCCTGTATACTATGTTATTTGATTTTTTTTTCAGCGTAAATATGTAGATTTTGGGATTTAGATACACGTGAGCAAGCTACGTATAGCTGCCCATGGGAAAAACAGGGCGTGCCTAAATGTATCCCCGCTACCTTCAAAGTTTGCCCTTGCGATTTATTAATAGTCATAGAAAATGCAACTTTAAGTGGGAACTGTAAATGTTTGAAATTGAAGGGGAAGTTATTGGGTATTATTGGGATGCGTGGAATAAGAACATTTTCACCCTTAGCTTCTCCAGTTAAAATTGTGGCCTTAACAATATGCCTGCCTTTTTTTTTTTTTTTTTTGAGGATTGGAAATCATCAAATAACTTCTCCCGCTCCGCCCAGAGCGTGTGTGTCAGACTCTTACTGACTAAAACCCACCCGTATTCCTTCCTGTTTCCTGTGTTGCGGGGGCCTCGGTGACCCATAAGTACCTTCCCGCGACCCCGGCAGGCATCGGCCCTAGTGGACCCCTACTTTTGTGCTGACGACATCTCTTTGAGGCGCGCGTGGAATACGACGTGCCGTCGACCCGGGCCTGGTCCTTACCGGAGGGTGAGCTACCCATTGCTCACCGTCCGCAAGCCCGCGCCTACGGTGGCTGGAAATCCGCCCGAGATTCCCGACGCCCAGGGCGTCTCCTGCGGCGGCTAGGGGCGAGAGGGCGCGAAACGTGCCTTTCCCTCAACCGTCCCGCCTCCTCCTTCGCGAGCATTACTGCTTCGCAGAAGGAGGTGACGGCTGCCCATGCCCTCTCGCTCCGTACCATGGCCTGAACCAGGGCCGGACGCAAGAAGTCTCTGCCGCCGATCGCCTCCACGAGGACACGGCGGTGCTCTGCCCAAGCCGGGCAGACCTCCATCGTATGCTCCACCGTGTCCTCCGGGCGATCCACACAGTGAATATGCCTGCCTAGTTCAATGACTCGCAATCTAGTGCCATTACATAGTCTCGGGGCGTCCAAGTTGCGCATTAACAAAACGGGTATACCGACTTTTAATTCGAGCTTATGTGATGGCACCCCGGATAGCTCCAAAGAGTTAAGAAACTCCACAGGGTAGCTCGAACAGTCTTCAGATGACATGACTGTGTCGATGGAGTTGTAGGTTGTTGCATCGCTGGTTACTTGGTCCAAGATAATTTTATTGATTTTCGCAACTGTCTCATTTCTTGGTGCTAGTATAGTTCTTTCACATAGCCAACTTACATCGTGAATGTTCTGTTGCAAATTTGGAAAAGCTTGAGCAATGAGTGCGTCTTCCGAATCCACAACGTGACAAAATTGGTTAGTGAATAGAACCATACCTTCTTCGTCAGTTTCGGTTCGACCTTCACCTATCTCGAGTTCTTCTCCAGTTTTCCAGCGTACGCGCCCGACTCCAGATCACTGAATAACTGGACACGCATGTTGGTGATAAGGTGCTGCTTTTCAACTTTGGTCCATAAATATGAGGATTTTAGAGATGCGTTAATTTCGTCTGCTACAGTGCCTCGTTCGATGACAGGCAAAGTTTGGCGAAAGTCCCCAGCCAATAAAACAACCACACCACCCATTATTGTTTGTTTGACGTGTAAGTCTTGTAAACAACGATCAAGAGCTTCGATGGCACGTTTGTGTGACATTGTGCACTTGTCCCACACGATTAATTTACACTGTTGCAAGAGGAGGCCACGGGCACTGCTTTTGCTGATGTTACACGATGGGGTTTCTTCACTCGCCAGATTAAGAGGTAATTTAAAGACCGAATGTGCTGTCCGTCCACCGCTTAGCAATGTTGCAGCAATTCCAGAGGAAGTCACAGCTAATGCAACGTTATGGCTGCCACGAATTTTTGCCAAAAGTAAGTTAAGCAAGAAAGTTTTTCCTGTACCACCCGATCGATCACACGATCCTATATTTAAACAAACAATAAAGAACAATTCTTATACGACTGAATAAAAAATAAAAAGTAATTAATTGCTATCTAGGATAAATGACGAAGAATAAATGACATGACAATAAAAATGCATACAGAACACAACCATCAATGACGTCTGCCCGCGTTCGGGTCGCGCACTCGGCGATGCCTCGCCATTGCTTGGATTGCATTGTGCACCCCCGCGACCGCGACGCCGCATCGCGCTCCGCCCGTGCTGCCGCCGCCGTTAGGCGCTCCGTTCAAGTCAATCATATTATCGTGATAACTTTTAAACTATTCGGCCAAATTACTTAGTGTGAAAGACAAAGTTTATCTACATTAAATACTTAATGCGAGAAATGTATTCATTTTGAGAAGAGTTTGATAATTATATACTAATATGTGCATTGTAAAATAGTACCAAATTTAATTAAATTTATGGTTCACAATTTTGGTCGTACTGGCTTGCACATAAAAGGTAGATATATGCCGTCGCGGACTTTTATTTAGATCTACTTAAGACAAACAATCCTGCGGTACATCATCTTTACGTAACTCCATTGGTTTAGGCAGCGCACGCCAAGATAGCTCTCAGATAGAAGATTTTTTTCCGACTTAATTGACACGTATCGTTATATTATGACCAAAATTACATAAAATTATTATAAATTGTAGCCTATGTGTTATTCTGACGAATAACCTATATTGCTGTGTAGTTTCATCCAAATCCGTCCAGTAGTTTTTTCGTGAAAGGGTAACAAACATACACATACACATACACATACATCCATCCTCACAAACTTTCGCATTTATAATATTACGAGTAGTAGGATAGGATATATATACACACACATATATATATATATCATCATCATCATCATCTGCCTAGCCTTTTCCCAACTATATTGGGGTCGGCTACCAGTCTTACCGGATACAGCTGAATACCAGTATTTTACATGGAGCGACTGCCTATCTGACCTCCACAACCCAGTTACTGGGTAACACGATACCCCTTGGTAAGACTGGTTGTCAGACTTTCGAGCTTCTGACGACCCGTAACGACTGTCAAAGATCTACAAATGACAGCCGGGACCAACGGCTTAACGTGCTTTCTGAAGCACGGAGGGGTCTTGGTATGTAAAGATGGTCACCCATCCACGGACCAACCGCGGATATATATATATATCTTTCTAAACGTCGGAAAGACTTAATCTGCACTATCCCACCTCCACGTACCTCTTTCGTAAAACGATTATCTTTAGATCTTGCTCCAACTCTCTATAATAAAATTAATGCAAAATGCCCAATCTATAAACTTCTATTCTACAATTGTAAAAAAAATCGTACGGACACTCGTTTTGGACCTCAATTATGACGACACTCACATACAAACGCACAACTCACATGCACACACATACACACCTAACACAGACGCACACACTCTAGATATGTCTTGTATAAATAATAATAATATAATTTTAAATTTGATTTTGGTATTGTTTAAGATTTAATTTTAATTTTGTTTATAATCTTGGTTTGATTTTAATTTGGTTTTTGATTCTATTTTGATTTTATTTTTAATTTTGATATTGATTGTGAATTTTATTGTGTTTATGATTTTAGTTTTGGTTGAAATTATTGTTTTTTATCACGTATGTGAATTGTTGCTGTAAATTGTTGTTTACATGAGTGGGTGAAAATAATTAATTTATTATAGATAGCTATTGTGCAGTAACTACACTTACGTTCAGATGCTGTTTAAAACTTAAAATTTTAAACACACTGTATTTATATAATAATCCGCCAATAAGGGGACCGGCACTGTCTCTCCTTAACGCAGGCTAAATTCTAGCCTATCTAGGAGAACAGTACTTCACCCGTCTTTATTGTATAGTTCAACCTGTAAATTATATACATGCAACATTTGTAAATTTTGCAATCCCTTTTTGAAATAAACTATTTTTTATTTTTATATATATATTTTTATAAAAGATTAAAACATTTCTATAGCAGGTATATCATTGATATTTGAATATCTGAAAATCATGATGGACAAAATAAAAAAAAATG
Source organism: Atethmia centrago (assembly GCA_905333075.3). Taxonomy (NCBI): domain Eukaryota; kingdom Metazoa; phylum Arthropoda; class Insecta; order Lepidoptera; family Noctuidae; genus Atethmia; species Atethmia centrago. The sequence continues at coordinate 21,029,461 of HG995368.1, forward strand.
TATTTCACAAGACAACATCAACCACTTTGGGAATCCCTGATTCCCAAAGTGGTTGATATCGACTCCTTGGGCTCGAAATTGGTTTCCCAGGGGTCAACATAAATAAAAACTGATTTTGGGGGTCACGAGGTCTAAAAATCGACTCTTATTTATTAACACAAGTTCTTATTTGAAACTTTCAGATACTGTATAAGTTGTGTTAACTTGTTATACACTGGTGAGCAAATAAACCGAGCCACCCGCTACCTAGGAACTCTGATTCGATTTTCTCAAAAAGTATAAAACTTACAACTATCAAAGTTATACCTACAAAAAGTGCGTTTCATGGAGATTAAAATGACTACAAATTAATTCGAAAGTACCGTCAACTCACATTGTAATCAAGCAACAAACACAATGCTAACGATTTGCGCTGTTTTCACCAGAGTTTGAAATTAGCGTTCTTATTCTCTACAATGAGGGTAGTCGGATATTTCTTATCATTTCTTTAGTTTTTGTCCATCGTTTGCTCAGACGCGCGTGTTTTGCTACTTTTTTCGATTAATAATGGATACAACACCTCAGGAAGCAGCTCAAGCTGTAGCATTTCCGGCCCTGGTTCAGGCCATGGTACGGAGCAAGAGGGCATGGGCAGCCGTCACCTCCTTCTGCGAAGCAGTAATGCTCGCTAAGGAGGAGGCGGGACGGTTGAGGGAAAGGCAAGTTTCGCGCCCTCTCGCCCCTAGCCGCCGCAGGAGACGCCCAGGGCGTCGGGAATCCCGGGCGGATTTCCGGCCACCGTAGGCGCGGGCTTGCGGACGGTGAGCAATGGGTAGCTCACCGTCCGGTAAGGACCAGGCCCGGGTCGACGGCGCGTCGTATTCCACGCGCGCCTCAAAGAGATGTCATCAGCACAAAGTAGGGGTCCACTAGGGCCGATGCCTGCCGGGGTCGCGGGAAGGTACTTATGGGTCACCGAGGCCCCCGCAACACAGGCAACAGGAAGGAATACGGGTGGGTTTTAGTCAGTAAGAGTCTGACACACCCTCCCGCTCCGCCCAGAGCGGGAGAAGTTATTTGATGATTTCCCACCTTCAAAAAAAAAAAAAAAAGCTGTAGCATTACTTCAAGCAGGCATTGCGCAACGTGAAGTCGCTCGAAGGCTTCGAATCAGCAGATCTTCGGTGCAACGAGTTTACAGACGATACCTAGAGACTGGAGCATTCGATCGCCGTCCAGGTACGGGCAGACCTAGGGCTACATCAGCAGCAGATGATCGTCATATCCACCTTACTGTTCTGCGAAATCGCCACCTCAACGCAGTTCAAGTCCAACAAAGTCTGCGTGACGAACGCCAAGTGGTCATAATTTCAGATACCGTCAGAAGGAGACTTGCTGAACAGAACCTGACCCCAAAAAGAGCTGCAACAGGCCCAGCATTAACGGTAGCACACCGTCGAGCACGACTTGAATTTGCTCGAGAGCATAGGGATTGGACATTTGAGCAGTGGAGTAATGTACTCTTCACTGATGAGACCAGGGTGAGTCTACATGGAAGTGATCGACGTCAGAGAGTATATCGTCGCCCTGGAGAACGTTATTCTCAGTGTTGCATCGAGGAAACTGTTGCTTATGGAGGAGGATCTATAATGGTCGCGCCTACGGTGGCCGGAAATCCCGGGCGGATTTCCGGCCACCGTAGGCGCGGGCTTGCGGACGGTGAGCAATGGGTAGCTCACCGTCCGGTAAGGACCAGGCCCGGGTCGACGGCGCGTCGTATTCCACGCGCGCCTCAAAGAGATGTCATCAGCACAAAGTAGGGGTCCACTAGGGCCGATGCCTGCCGGGGTCGCGGGAAGGTACTTATGGGTCACCGAGGCCCCCGCAACACAGGCAACAGGAAGGAATACGGGTGGGTTTTAGTCAGTAAGAGTCTGACACACCCTCCCGCTCCGCCCAGAGCGGGAGAAGTTATTTGATGATTTCCCACCTTCAAAAAAAAAAAAAAAAGCTGTAGCATTACTTCAAGCAGGCATTGCGCAACGTGAAGTCGCTCGAAGGCTTCGAATCAGCAGATCTTCGGTGCAACGAGTTTACAGACGATACCTAGAGACTGGAGCATTCGATCGCCGTCCAGGTACGGGCAGACCTAGGGCTACATCAGCAGCAGATGATCGTCATATCCACCTTACTGTTCTGCGAAATCGCCACCTCAACGCAGTTCAAGTCCAACAAAGTCTGCGTGACGAACGCCAAGTGGTCATAATTTCAGATACCGTCAGAAGGAGACTTGCTGAACAGAACCTGACCCCAAAAAGAGCTGCAACAGGCCCAGCATTAACGGTAGCACACCGTCGAGCACGACTTGAATTTGCTCGAGAGCATAGGGATTGGACATTTGAGCAGTGGAGTAATGTACTCTTCACTGATGAGACCAGGGTGAGTCTACATGGAAGTGATCGACGTCAGAGAGTATATCGTCGCCCTGGAGAACGTTATTCTCAGTGTTGCATCGAGGAAACTGTTGCTTATGGAGGAGGATCTATAATGGTCTGGGGCGGCATCTCGTTAACAGCACATACAGCGTTAGTTTTCATCGAACCGACGGGCCGTACACGTGGACTGAATTTTCATCGCTACATTACTGAAATCCTCGCAAACCATGTGGTACCTTACGCAGGATATATCGGGCAGGATATGCAATTGATGCATGATAATGCACGGCCTCATGTTGCTCATGTGGTGACCCAGTATCTACGCGACGTCAGCATTCGTACGATGGACTGGCCAGCTCGAAACCCGGACTTGAATCCGATAGAACACTTATGGGATGAGCTGAAACGTCGGGTTCGAGCCCGGGTACCTGCTCCAACAAGGCTTCCAGAGCTGCGAATCGCACAACATACAATTCCTCAAGATTGTATCGTCAGGCTCGTAAGGTCGATGAATACAAGGATGCTGGCAGTTATCCGAGCAAGGGGAGGGAATACGGAATATTGATCAAAAACTTTTTTTTTATTTTATCTTTGTTTTAGGCTTTAATTTTTTTTTTTCACTTTATCATTACTAACGATTGTCACGACTGGAAAACGACTCTTCTTTGTAAAATCCTTAATAAACACAGAAATATTGATTAAACCCAATGAATTTCCTTTCATTTTAATCACCATGAAACGCACTTTCTGTAGGTACAACTTTGATAACGGTAGGTTTTTTAGTTTTTGAGAAAATTGAATTAGAGTGCCTAGGTAGCGGGTGGCTCGGTTTATTTGCTGTCCAGTGTAAGAATGACTAATATTTTAGTAGGAAATATCATTGTTGTACTTGCAGTAGAGTACATAAAAAAAAACATAATTTAGCTGATTTATTAACTCAAACTCAAATCATTTATTTCAATTAAACAGGCACTTTTGAATCGTCAAGGAGGCGGTCAGTTAGAAATATGAAGCTGGTTGCCCATTCCCCTCGCGCACGTATGGGAGTGGCGGCAAGAAGCGAAACGCCGGGGCGTAACTCCGCTGCCGCGAGAAATCGCGGCACAGCGGACGCAGCTCCGGCGGGATCTCATGTCGACATGGAGAGTACGGATGTCGCAACCCAGTGCTGGGCACGCCAAGATTGCGGCGATAAGTGCCCTCTTTGAGGAGTGGCTAGAGAGGCACCACGGCGTCCTACCCTTCCACTTGACACAGGTCCTCACCGGACACGGCAGCTTCGGGAGGTTCCTATGTCGGATAAGTCGGGAGGAAACGCCCGGGTGTCACCACTGTGTGTATCGCCCGGTGGACACGGTAGAGCATACGGTGGAGGTCTGCCCGGCTTGGGCAGAGCACCGCCGTGTCCTCGTGAAGGCGATCGGCGGTAGAGATCTCTCGTGTCCGGCTCTGGTTCAGGCCATGGTACGGAGCGAGAGGGCATGGGCAGCCGTCACCTCCTCCTGCGAAGCATTCTTGCTAAAGGCGTCGGGAATCCGGGGTGGATTTCCGGCCACCGTAGGCGCGGGCTTGCGGACGGTGAGCAATGGGTACTCGTAGATTACCGTCCGGTAAGGACCAGGCCCGGGTCGACGGCGCGTTGTATTCCAGGCGCGCCTCAATGATATCTCATCAGCACAAGTGTAGGGGTCCACTAGGGCCGATGACTAAAGGGTTACCGAGGTCCCTGGCAACACAGGCAACAGAAGGAATACGTGTGGGTTTTAGTCAGTAAGAGTCTGACACACCCTCCCGCTCCGCCCAGAGCGGGAGAAGTTATTCGATGATTTCCAAAAAAAAAAAAATTGCCCATTTCAAAGCGTAGTAGGTACTCGTACCTATGGAGAAGAATGGGCAAGAAACTCCATGGACACTCTCTCATTAATATAAATAATGTTGAATTTGTAACTAAATGTGAGGACGATGTAAAAAAATAATTAAAAATAAGCCGAGGCGGCTAAGATGTGACCAGTCCCAACTGACGGCTTCCGTTCATGAACATGACGCATGAATCAGCACCGTTCAGCTCAACCATTTTTCCCCTAAATGATCCAACACACGCGCTACCATCAGCGAGACATCAGTGTGAGCATGCCAGGGCCCATTCAAGTCAATGAACCGATAAATGGTAGCTCTGTTATACATAGTACTCACACCTGTGCTATTCAATAATATAATACAATAAAATCTAAGCCCTTAAACAAATCTTTATATGAAAAGTTTATTGGGTTAATGTTTTAGAATCTTAGTTATTATTGTAATGGTTTAAGGTTTTCTTATACCTAATAGTAAATTAAAGTAATTAAGATATGCGATGCATCGCTAGCCAAGAAGTTGGGATTCGATTTTGAAGTTCCAAGATTTAAAAGGGAGCATACATTTTTTGTAAAGGCGAAGTTACAAGATAACAATTAGGTAATAAAAAAAAACAATTGCTACAGTTTCAGTTAACTGAGGTAAAAGTAAAGTAGGTACTTCAACGGCTAGTGCTTTGCAGGTAGGCTGCGCAGACCGTTAACTGAAAGGTGGTGTAGAAAGATAATTAAAACGAGCAGGCTGCGCAGACCGTTAACTGAAAGGTGGTGTAGAAAGATAATTAAAACGAGCAGGATAGGTTAATACATATAATTAACTAGGTAGGCGTAGCACGGCCAGTTTTGAGTAAGAAAGGTACCGTCCTTGGCAGCACGTGACAGACGTAGGGGGCTTGCCAGCACTGGCTCAGCAAGGGGCCGGTCAGGCCTTCGTAGGACTGCATCAGGATGCTCTGGTGAGGAAGCCAGTAGTGTACAGCTTAGCAACGCGTGCAGCGCGCAGTTCAGCTACGCGAGCAGCGCGAAATATTTAGCATCACTCGTCTATTGAGAAGAAACCACTGAAAAGCCACTATGTTACAGTACAAATAAAACAAAAGTAAAATTATGTATTGGTAACAAGGAAAACGGGTGGGTATTGAAATGAACACGGTATTGCAACAATAAACGGAACGCAACAAATATAGTTCCGGCTGTGTCTTACCAAGTGGCGCTATAATATCTGTCATGGCTTCCTTGCTCGTATTATTACGAAAAAACAAAAAATTACGAAATTAAACACTGAGATGTACGACGCGATTTTATAATCATGTCGTACATCACCGTGTTTAATTTCTCAAAACCAGATAACCAAAATACAGGTATCAACCTCACAACACTACAACGTTTCACTGTCACCGTAGCCAAATATTTAAATGATTTTGTAGACAGAGGTTAAATTGTTCCTAAGTCAATAAACGTCAAACAATAAAAAACTTGCTAATGTACAAGTTCTTTCTGTGATGGTGGCAAAATATTTCGTTGCTGCGACAGGAAATTTCCAACAAAGCTTTGGCTTTGGCTTTTTTACGTGGGTTTTTTTCTCAGTGTAGGTTAACTACACTCAGTCACAAAAAATCCTCAAAAAAATAAAGATTATTGACTTAAGATGCTAACTGTACCGCAAAAAGTCTGAATTTTGTAATAATAGAATTTAAGCCATTTAAGTTAAACCTTAACCTTCCCATTTTGAAGTTTATGTAACCTTTGAATACGAAGGTTACTAATACTAGTTGAACGTTTTAAAACAAATGCATGTAATGTTTTTTTGGTATGTTTAGATTCGATTCCTACGACATTAACAGGCACAGCTCTCACTGCCAAGATTTTTATGATTTCTAAATAATTTATCTAAATACCTACCTAATATGTTGTGTAGGCTTGTAGCTAAATAATAACAGCCGCACGGGTCAATCGATCCGATTAAGCTACGCTTGCCGCGGTTGGTCCGTGGATGGGTGACCATCTTTACATACCAAGACCCCTCCGTGCCTCGAAAAGCACGATAAGCCGTTGGTCCCGGCTGCCATTCGTGGATCTTTGACAGTCGTTACGGGTCGGCAGAAGCCCAAAAATCTGACAACCAGTTTTACCAAGGGGTATCGTGTAACCCAGTAACTGGGTTGTGGAGGTCAGATAGACAGTCGCTCCATGTAAAATACTGGTATGCTGCATCCGATTAGACTGAAAGCCGACCCCAACGTAGTTGGGAAAAGGCTAGGCAGATGATGATGATGAAATACCAAAATGTTAACTTAAAATACTTTTTTTACATCCACTGCTTATTAACGTAAGGTTAAATATAAATAATCAATAAGTAGGCAATAATATCCTTTAGAAACGCAACTGCAGTGTAAAAGATAATTCCATAAAAGTTTTTTTCCTCAGTAAGCCTCGTGCAGACCAGCGCGATATCGCGGGCCCGACAGGCAGCAATATGCTTGTCGCACCCGCGATATTGCCCCAGTCTGCACGAGCCTTTACTCTTGACATAACTGTGTATTAATTACTTCTACTGCAGATGTCTCTTATATAAGGCTTTCATTTTAATCCTGGCAACTTTTCTTTTGAACTTTTTGGATATTGTGTAGACCAGGTAATGATATTTCTTTTATAATCCGGAAAACAGATTTCGGTTTTAATGAAAGGTATGGAATTTGTTAATGTAATAAGTATGTAAAATTAAAAAAAATATTTAACTTACGAGAAATTACGGCGTTGGTTATTGGGATTTTCCATTACGAACATCTCTAAAGTCTAGATTTTCGCTCGATGAATTGCAATACGAGTATAATCGTGTGCAATTGCACCTATAAAATGACTGGCACATGACACTATTTATAAAAAAATAAGATGTAGTTAGGTCGCTCAGAGCGGTATGGAGCGGGCTATGCTCGGAGTTTCTTTGAAGGATACAATCAGACATGAAGTTATTCGCATGGAGAGTAAACAAGCTGAAGTGGGCTGGCCATGTGTGTCGAAGGACCGATGGTTGGTGGAGTAGAATAGTCCTGGAGTGGAGACCGCGTATCGCGTCTATCTAGCGTCCCACACTACGCGGGACGCCCTCTAGCTAGATGGACCGACGACTTTAAAAAGGTGGCTGGGACAACCTGGATGCGGAAGGCGGAGGACAGGGTGTTGTGGGTCAGAGGGCTTTATTCAGCAGTGGACTGCTATAGGCTGAATTGATTGATTGATAAGAAGTAGGTAGGCTGGAAGGTCATGGAATACCAGCGTTGTTATTGTGAAATGAAGAAACCACTTATATCTCAGCAACACAAACGAATATCGGGGAAGAACTCTTAGTTCATTAAATAGTGCGTTACTATCACTCACTTTACATCAATTTTAACCTTGATACACTCCATAAAGTCCCCAGGGAGGTGTGCAGATCATGTGAATTGTACTATAATATTGATTAGAGTGGGGTTCCCGCGGGCAAAACTATCGATCGGTTACCCCACGCTAGTTTATCGTAGTGTGTGTAAGTAGGGGCTTATCGTGGTTCTGTGTAACAACATTTAAATGAATGTTGTAATAGTTTAAATATGTGTTAGAATAGAAAGCCGATTTTGATTTTCCATTGGGTAATGTAAAAGGTGGCCATGAGTCTCTTTTAATGTGTTCGAGAAAACACTATCTACAAGATAAATAAAATTATCTGCCAGATAAGTTAACTGGACCTTCTTACGAGGTGTTGGAACCGGTTGTAAGGGAATGTGTAGCCTAGATGATCAGCACTAATGTCTCCTGCAGGCTTAGCATGATACTCTCTATCTCTTCGAAGAATAGACACGGCTCTTTCCATACAAAGTAACATTTCGTTTCTCCTTTTTTGACAGCTTAGTCTGCTGATGTCTAATGAACACGCTTTAAAAACAAAGCGATCGTCTACTGTTTATATTTTTCTGGAACAACGTTCTATGGTGCGTAGTGCCCCAAGGATTTGAGGTTTAATTATCACAGGTCTGCAAATTTTAACTGTTATTTTCCTCTTTTGGTTTCAAATGCTGATCTTGGGGTCTTTTGGTGCGCTGATTACGAACCTTTCACCCTCAGTTTTTTTTTAAAAATCTCTTTGTGTGAATTCGCAAAAAAAAAAATGTTACTAAGTTTTTTTTTACAATTTAGAAACAATTACATGACTTTAAAACATTAAATATACATTTAAGGGACAGTAATAAATAAATTAAAAATATTAAATACTTTTGTGGTAGGTATTTTGCTTTTTTTTCACCGAAGTTCCAATTGTGAGATTTTTGCTTGAAATTCCGACTTGGATCATCTCGCTTTAACAGCCAGCAATAGTCTGCCATCATTATTTTATTTCACTTTCCCTGATAGTGACGTTCCATCTCATTCAAATCCTGGTGAACTCTTTCGCCTTGCTCTTCACGTACCTACAGCTCCCAAGTTATCAGGAAAGTAGTCCAAATACAAATTAAGGAAGTGAAGTTTAATGTTCATCGAACATCCCATTTTTCCGAAATTTTCAATAATTTTCTTCACAATTTCCTCATAATTTGGACTTTTATGGTTTTTTTATGAGATCAAAGGTATTGTTCTTCTCTTTTGAGCACTTTCGAAGTTCACGAACGCATGTCGTACAAACATTATGTGAAACCCTGTTTATCTTGATTGGCGATTTCTATGCCGAAATAAATATTATAAACGTTACTTATGAATTCAGTAATGTTATGCTGCTGTTTTGTAAGCATAAGCTGCCCACAAACGTAGCAAAAATTGTCCGGAGAGATAAAACACTTTCGCGATGACATTTTCGGGTGAGCGTTACGAATTGCACGGAATTGCACTGATTTTGTAAAAACAATGATGAGGCTATTTATACAAAAAATATATGTCTATCTTCATTAACCCTCTCCTAACGATTTAAGTTAATTTCTATTAAAAAAAAAAACGGTAAGTTTACAAGAAATAAGTTCTTTAGCAAATGACTTAAAAATCCACCCTTTTTTTGATAACAAGGGTATGTTACGGTTAATTAAGTTATATTTAACTATTTTTATTTATGAGAACTTATTGATTATTGTCTTCTGCAACCATTCATTCATTTTTGTTCAATAAGAAGTGATTAAAATAAAATATTAATTAATAACTAGATAATTGTGGCAAAAAAAAAACGATTCGACGTGATGTAATTTTAAAAATAGTTTTCCCGTAGTCAGCGCCCCAGAATCTATCCAAATCAATCATCAAAACGGAAAGGGGAAAACCATTGCAGACCTGTGTTATACGGCGCGTCGTATTCCACGCGCGCCTCAAAGAGATGTCAGCACAAATGTAGGGGTCCACTAGGGCAGATGCCTGCCGGGGTCGCGGGAAAGTACTTATGGGTCACCGAGGCCCCCGCAACACAGGCAACAGGAAGGAATACGGGTGGGTTTTAGTCAGTAAGAGTCTGACACACCCTCCCGCTCAGCTCAGAGCGGGAGAAGTTATTTGATGATTTCCCATCCTCAAAAAAAAAAAAGACCTGTGTTATATTATTATTTTTAGGTAATATATTTTTAAAATAAGTCTACAGCGCAGTATCCGCTAAATCCCAGCCCACTCTCAATTAATAATTAAATCCACTGCGTAATGAATTATTTTATAAGGTGTTTTTACGGACACGTTAAGCAGCGCATACCACGGTCAAATCATGGGTCGGTTGTCGATGATATAAGGTTAGACAACGCATTCAGGGTCGTTCATTCAAATCCAACAAAACAGCACCCCATAGCAACCATTATTATGCCATAGAACCCTCCCGCACAACATTTGTCGTACTGTGCATGTGGTTATCGCCCTTATGTGGTACGGTTAAAGATTATAATCGCGTGCAGAACAGTCATAGATGAGCACTCATTACTTGTCATAGTGGGATTACCCTATATGGGAATCCATGGGTGCGGTATATGTACAGTGGCGATTGATTTTGTAAAGTAGTTTTATGTTCCAGATAGCTTTTAATTTTATCATAATTTTGCCAATAGATACGTGTAGTAAACCTCGTTATTGCTTTTAACACCCTAAGGTCGTTTATCCACTGCAGGAATTACCGGATCGTCACTGAGAAACGTGATTATTCGAACCAAACGTGACGTCCTGGTAACGGCAATCGTTTGTCTACCGCGGCCGTCCTCCGCGGTTCAGTATGTTATGAATTATGATAGACAAAACAAAAGCCAGGCGGCTCGGCGTCGCGCTGTCATAGGTGCGGCGGCAGCGTGTGGAAAACATCAAACGTATCAAGTATCGCCGGCTCATCGGCCTGTCACAATCTCGGGTCGAGTTCTATCGGTCGCACCGAGCTACTCGAAACTTAGGCGATGGCGGCTCTCGGGTAACGGATGTGCGGTGGACACGCGGCTACTTCGGCGCCGTCATCTCGTTCTCGGTGACGTCCCGGTGACGGCTGCGATGGACAAACGCACTAAGGTTTAATGTTACTTGCACGTCATAGAACGACAAGCACTATTAGTCTATGTGACGATTAGATAGTTTGAACCTTGGTGAAGTTCTTATTTAGTGGAAAATTGTTGTCAAGAGTTGTAAATTAATTAAGAGGATTATACTTATTGCAGCACAAGCTACAGTGCTCAAGGATCTTATGGCACTTGAAAGACATTGACAGAGGGGCGTTGCTGGTAAACATTTGTTGAATTGTATTGTAATATTGTATTGAAAAAACAAGATGGCGGCGTTGGTTCCGATTTTTACCACGCGTCAAAAGATCCTTTTGGCGTACCAGTTCCATTGTTAGTCTAGACGACTATGCGGAAATATTTGACGGTATTCCGACTCGGCTGGGCAGCGTGCGGGAAGCTACGCACTATCTTCTCGTCCCACATACCGCAGAGTCTCAAGACCTGCCGGTGTCGCGTGGAAGTTCGAAAGGGTTACCGAGGCCCCTGGCAACACAGGCAACGGAAGGAATACGGGTGGGTTTTAGTCAGTAAGAGTCTGACAGACACACCCTCCCGCTCCGCCCAGAGCGGGAGAAATAATTTGATAATTTACCACCCAAAAAAAAAGTGTCTCAAGACGAAAGTCTTTGACCAGTGCGTGTTGCCAGTACTATGGCACTGAAACGTGGTCGCTCACAATGGGCCTTATTAAAAGGCTAAAAGTCATTCAAAGGGCAATGGAGAGGGCTATGCTTGGAGTTTCCCTACGTGATCGAATCAGAAATGAAGAGATCCGCAGGCGAACCAAGGTTACCGACATAGCTCGAAGAATTGCCAAACTTAAGTGGCAGTGGGCAGGGCACATCGCTCGCAGAACAGATGGCCGATGGGGCCGAAAGGTTCTAGAGTGGCGACCGCGTACCGGAAGACGTAGCATTGGAAGGCCTCCTACAAGGTGGACCGATGACCTTGTGAAGGCCGCAGGAATCTGCTGGATGCGGGAAGCACAGAACCGGTCGAAGTGGCGGTGCTTCGGGGAGGCCTATGTCCAGCAGTGGACGTCTTTCGGATGAAATGATGATTCCGACTAACGCATTACCTGTTCTGAACGGAAGACCGGGTGAGCCGCATCTTACCATCACTTATCTAATTGTCGTGGGCGGCTAGTAGGTCCATGGGAATTTTGATGCAGAAGTATTAAAAAAATCTTACTCTTTTTGATCGCTTTTTGCAACTTAACTTCAAAAACACTACGCTACTTTTGAGCTCCACCGCAGTCGGGTAGTAAAAGAACAGAATTGTATTAAATTACGTTAAATTTTTGGGTTTTCGTTTTGGTAATCACTTCATTGCCTTTTCTTTAGTAACTAACTCGTTAGACAACTATTTTAAAAGTATACAAACAATTTATAAATGAAAAAAATATTCGCTTTCGAAATAAAAGTTTAATTAAAAATACAGACATCATCGGTTCTAATTATCGACTTAAATGGAAGTTAATAATTAGATTCGTTAGTCTATAGAACTACGAGTAGATCATTAAGGGCTTTAAAATCTAAATTCTAGACCCTTTGCGAGACAAACAAAGGATCTTTGTACTTGAAAGAGACCTAGAAATAGCTTCTATTCGTATAAGTAATATTAACACGTTCAGTGCTGTCCTGTGGGGTGATTGCGTAACACACTTAATTGGTTTCATTTGTTTGCAACGGGTTTAATTTTGACAGTTCAACAACATTAATTTCGTTATTTACGTTTTTGAGTAGACATTTTTTTCTAAAATATGAAGCAATGGATTGGCAATATCCTTCATAATCATTCAGATTATGATTGATAGTGTGTTACGCAATTAAAACTTTGAAAATGAAATCAGTTGTATATTTTATAAAGATTTATTCATATTCGAGTTGGTTTGAAATCAGTTTTTAATTAAAACAATTATTTGGGGGTCAGGGGTGGAAAACCATTTTCACGGTTACAAATAAACAATAAAAAATATATTTTAAAACAGGAGGATGTGTTCCATAATCGAGGTTTTTCAGTTTTCTTTATGAAGATGGTAAAAAAGAGCACTTATGGTAGCGCGACTTCGTTTGTCTGCCCGTTATTCTTACACAGCTGCTTATTTCAGGAACTTCTTCTAGATCTTCTAGACATGAAATTTGGAATAAATATAAATAATGCTTCTGTATAACAAGTACTTTATTTTTTTATTTTGTTAGTTTCATTACAACAGGCCTTAATGGGGGTTTAAATTTTAAAGTGACCTAAAGTTAAAGTACCTAAGTCAAATGGGATATCACATGAAAAGGCTGCATTTGCACTTTTGACATTTTTTATTTTCATTTATGCCGCATAGTTTTTGAGTTATGATGACAATTTTTCATGAAAATACCAAATCTCCCCCCTTCTTCAGACTATGGCCATTCTTTTATCATGCTTGGACTAGAAAAATCTTACAAAGCGTAACTTGATGCCACATATGTCGTTTCATTTGCCTATTTACGAGGGCGACACTGAAAGTTTTTAGAACTGGCTACTTGTAAACGATATAATAAAAAAACAGTTCAAATTTTGAAAATGGAAGTCTTTGCCAATATTATTTTTTATGTATTTTATTCATTTGTCATTTGTTTACGATTTCGCGGCAAATTGAAAATTGTCTATGTCACGTCAGCATGAATTTAACGCGAGAAAATTTTTGAACAATGATTTATTATGACTTTCAATGTCATTTAAGTCAACAAGAAAGTTATGATAGACTTCGATTGGCCTTTCACGATGAAGCCCCATCTCGTCCCACTGTTTACAACTAGTTTAATGAGTTTAAACGTGGTCGCACTAATCTCACCTATGATCTGCGTGAGGGATGGCCTTCTACGGTGACGACTAAAGATAACATCAGTTTTGTGAGGCGTATTATAGAGACTGAAAAAGAGTGACTTATCAGCAGATTCGGACAAGCTTAGGTACCTATTCTACTTACGCGAAGGTGATAAGCTCTCTTAAGGCAATTTCGGTTTCCTTTTCAACAAGGAACTCACTAGCAGCGTTGTTGACACGCATAACGTACCTTGTACTGAAACTCATACTCAGACAGGTATCTATCTGAGTGTGAGTTACAGTACTAGGTACCACGGACAGGTACTACCTGAAAGTGATACAGGGGTATGCGCCGACTTTGATATGCTCTGACGAGACAGCCGAGGCCATTGCCAAGGCAATGCACATTTGTTATGGGAGCCTTCAATGCCAAAGTGGGAGTACAAGAACGCGGCGAATCGAAAGTTGGTTTGGGGCGCAGGAATCACAGGGGGCAAATGCTGGTCAACTTCAATTCATCAAAAGGAGCCCTTCTTGATGAATTCGTTCTTCGAGAAAAAACCCTAAAGTGTTCCTGGCAGAACCCCGATAATGTGTCAAGGAACGAGATAGACTTCATTTTGACGGGTAAGGCACAAACTTAGGGACGTCTTCGTGATCAAAATCAAATCAAAAGTCATTTATTCAAACTAGGCTGAGAATCAGCACTTTTCGAACGTCAAAATTACATAAGACAATCCCCCAAAACGCCCACCCGTCACCACTTCCTAGTGCTTGAGCTGGGAAGAAGAAGTGGTCAACAAGCTCCCCAACAGCACAGCTGTCTGTTCAGTTAGAGAAAAATAAATGGATTCTATACAACAGTATGCAAAACAATTTACATTACGTGCAACACATTAAATTATTTGCCATATGTCAGCTAGCACACCACTATACCAACAAAAAAAAGAGAAAAGGAAAACACCGAAAACTATACATTCTCAAGCAGAGATAAAAATGTAAACAGAACTTAATGCCCAAACAAAAGCCTCCAAGCATAAAGGGCGTGCCCGCTTACATATAGCTATAGCTGTAACAGTCACAAATGATGAACTAGGACCATCAAAGTAAAATAAATAAACAGTTAATTACTAATAACAAAACAAAACAATGGTCAACAAGACGACCAGTCACCACAAGTAGCACCCGTTCACGAACATAACGCAAAAATCAGCCATTACCCCCTCGCCATATTTGAGGGAAGGAGGCAACCCGACCCCCGACGCTACCGCAAGCAGTGACATCTAAGGGAGCATGCCGAACTTGCTGCCGGTTGTAAGAATAATATAATCAGTTATCAAGGTCGCTAGCTAACCACGTATTGCAATACAACTCAACAATAAAACATTGTAATGAGAAGATTATGTCAATAATAAACGCAATTAATATTAAAAATAAATTGACTTACACAGTCAAATAAAACAAAAAATTATATGAACTCCTATAACCCGTCACTAGGTAAGCTAATTCTGGAGAAAGAACATAAACATTGTCTTGAGTTAATCACAGCGACCAACAATTCTTACCGTTTAAGTAGTCGTTGATAGAATATTATGCCCTTGAACAAAGTCTGATTCTCTCTTCAAAGTGTCATTAAAAGGCAAATCTAGCAAAGAAGAGGGTAGCTTGTTATAAAAAGTAATACCAAGCCCAACAAACGAGTTATGAACCTTGTGAAGCCGGTGAAATGGAGCACGTAATTTGTCTTTATTTCTGGTGTTAATATTGTAAATATCACTGTTTTTAATGTATAGGTGTATATTTTGCCTAATATATAAGATGTTGGCGAATATGAATTGTGATGCCACCGTGAGAATCCGTGAGATCAGCAGGTTTAATACCGGAAGCAATCACAGGCCGAGGTGACCGAGGCGCTCTAAATATCAATCACAGTTAGCTTAGAGAATCCGCATGCTGAGACCTACTGTCCCACTTACGCAGCTCCAAGCCGCTCTAGGATCCAAAAAGTTCAAAGTGGAACTTCAAAATGGATTCGCTCTACTGGAAACCACAGGCACTGTTGACGAGAAACCCGACCCGATGGTCAAAACACTACGCGTCGTGTCCCGCAGACTTTCCCCGTCGCAGCGGATATGAGGGAAAGACGAGGGTTGCCATCCGTCTTCATCAGATAAGAGGGCCTTAAACCTAAAAATTAGAAAGCTGACATGACTCGACCTTTGGTACTCCAACAGTCGTGACATTAAGGTCACGATTGAGCAGAACTGAGGCCTGAAAGTGTTCGCTCAGCAATTAGGGAGATCCCTTTTGACGATACTGAGAACTGCGGATGGTAGGATCGTGACTTCGAAGTCCGAGATACCCGAGGAAGTCGAGAATTTTTACAGGCACTCAACGCAGACGGCGAAATCAGCGGGGCATAGTGAAAATGACCATCGAGCCGAATTAATCCGCCACTACAGTGCGAGATTAGGGAGGCTTTCGAGCAGTTAAAGAAAAACAAGGCTCCTGGTGATGACGGAATAACGACAGAGCTCCTTAAAACGGGCAGGGCTCCAGTTCTGAGAGAGCTAGCGAGACTCTTCAACTCCATCATCCAAAAGGGCACAACGCCCGAAGATTAGAGCAGAGGTGCGGTGGTTCTGTTCTTCAAAAAGGGCGACGATACCTTGCTGAAGAACTATAGATGAATCTCACTTCTGAGCCACGTATACAAGCTGTTCTCGAGGGTCGTCACGAAACGTCTCGTTAAGAGACTTGACGAGTTCCAGCCACCAGAACAAGCTGGTTTTCAAAAGGTTTCAGTACTGTAGACCACATCCATACTGTTCAGCAGATTGTGAAGGAGACCGAAGAGTACCACTCGAAATATGGACAGTTCTGGCCTCTCTGTAACGATTTCGAATTAAGGTGAAGTTGAGGAGTTTGTATGATGCTGCAACGATGACTGTCCATCTGGACCAGGATACGAAAACTAGCCCCATCCAACTGCTCAAGGGGTGAGTCAGGGGCATGTGATATATCCCCGAAACTGTTCACCAATGCGTTGGAGGACGTCTTTAAGACACTTAGCTGGACTGGACAGGGTGTCGACGTAAACGGCAAGTAGTAGTTTTGTCGATGATGTCGTCATAATGGCAGAGACGCTGGAACAGTTAGACCAGATGCTGCACAGCCTAAATGGAGCCTCTCGCCGGGTTGGCCTCGGCATGACTTTGGACGAGACGAAAGTCATGTACACTTCACACGTCTTCAATCCACATCGAAGGGTCGCGTCTCGAAGTTGTGAAGGAGTAGGTCTATCTGGAAAAAGTTATCCACCTCGGTAGGCACAACTTTGACAAAGAAGCCGACAAAAGGATCCAGTTCTGTTGGGCAGCGTTTGGAAAATTTCGTCAAGTCTTCTCGTCGCCAATCCCGCAGATTTTGAAGACTAAGGTCTTCAACCAGTGCGCCCTGTGGCCGTTATGATATACGGTGCCAAAACGCGGACACTGACAGTCGGGCTGATCCACAAATTCAAGGTCGCTCAGAGCGCTATGAAGCGGGCTATGCTTGGAGTTTCTTTGAAGGATAAGATCAGAAATGAAGTTATCCGGAAGAGAACCGGCATAGCCTGCAGAGTAAGCAAGCTGAAGTGGTGGTGGGCTGGCCATGTTTGACGAAGGACCGATGGCCGGTGGAGTGGAGAATGCGTATCGGCAAGCGTAGTGTGGGACGCCCCTCAGCTAGATAGACCGACGACCTCAAAAAGGTGTATAGGACAGACTGGATGCGCTGACCGAGTATTGTAGCACAGCCTGGGAGAAGCCCGTGTCTAGCAGTGGACTGCTATAGGCTGAGTTGATTGATTTATGTTTTGTTTATACCTTTTTAGTTGGTGTTTTTGTCTTAGTTGAGTTTTAATTTTTATCTTTTACTAAATGCGCCCCGCGGTTTCATCCGCATAAGTTTTGACCCCGTGGGTATATCGGGATAAAAAGTATGTTATGTGTTATTCCTGTTTATAAACTATCTGTGAGCCAAATTTCATCTAAATCCGTTCAGTACTTTTAGCGTGAAAGAGTAATAAATATCCATCCATCCATCCATCCTTACAAACTTTCGCATTTATAATATTAGTAGGATTATTGGGGTTTAGGATCATTGAGCCTATCACTTCTTTGGTTTGGGAATATATGGGAAATTGGGGTTCGTGTAATCATAGATAACCAATACATGTTCAGAAAGTACTCTTTAAGAACTTTAATTAGATACCAAACACGATATATTATAACTTTTTTTTTCCGGTATTTCTTTTCATCCGCTATAAGCCGCCATGTTGAAAACGACACCTCGTTTGTCAAAATATGACGAGAAGTTTAGGAGTTATGAGGGAACAGATGGGCATAGATACATAGCCTGTTAAGTCATAGCCCTTGTTTGGCTTTGCCGTAGTACTCGTAGGGTACAAAGGAGGGCAGAGCACCGCCGTGTCCTCGTGGAGGCGATCGGCGGCAGAGACCTCTCGCGTCCGGCCCTGGTTCAGGCCATGGTACGGAGCGAGAGAGCATGGGCAGCCGTCACCTCCTTCTGCGAAGCAGTAATGCTCGCTAAGGAGGAGGCGGGACGGTTGAGGGAAAGGCAAGTTTCGCGCCCTCTCGCCCCTAGCCGCCGCAGGAGACGCCCAGGGCGTCGGGAATCCCGGGCGGATTTCCGGCCACCGTAGGCGCGGGCTTGCGGACGGTGAGCAATGGGTAGCTCACCGTCCGGTAAGGACCAGGCCCGGGTCGACGGCGCGTCGTATTCCACGCGCGCCTCAAAGAGATGTCATCAGCACAAAGTAGGGGTCCACTAGGGCCGATGCCTGCCGGGGTCGCGGGAAGGTACTTATGGGTCACCGAGGCCCCCGCAACACAGGCAACAGGAAGGAATACGGGTGGGTTTTAGTCAGTAAGAGTCTGACACACCCTCCCGCTCCGCCCAGAGCGGGAGAAGTTATTTGATGATTTCCCACCCTCAAAAAAAAAAAAAAAAAGGGTACAAAGGAAACCATGAAACCAACTAGCACAGTTTTTGTAAAATCTGCGAAAAACCTTTATGAATAAACTTAGTCCTGCGATCGGTTGTAATATTTTGTATTACATGGTTTATGCCGCTTATTTAAATAAATTAAAAAAAAATAGGTATTACCTACATTATTTATACTTTGCTCTATTACTTATCTTGAAAATTTCACTAAAGGTTGGATCCAGACCGAGCGATTCCCGGGTCGACGGCGCGTCGTATTCCACGCGCGCCTCAAAGAGATGTCGTCAGCACAAAAGTAGGGGTCCACTAGGGCCGATGCCTGCCGGGGTCGCGGGAAGGTACTTATGGGTCACCGAGGCCCCTGGCAACACAGGCAACAGGAAGGAATACGGGTGGGTTTTAGTCAGTAAGAGTCTGACACACCCTCCCGCTCCGCCCAGAGCGGGAGAAGTTATTTGATGATTTCCCACCCAAAAAAAAAAAAGACCGAGCGATTACTTTTTCTCATTTTTTTAATTTTAAATTAATTAAATTATTTCAAAAAAGAATAATTAAGTAGTACATGAAAACTCCCCCAGAGTTACTAAGTATAGCGACAAGACCCCCTGAAAACACGATTTTACTTCGTTTTACGGTGTTTTATAACACGGTTCAAAGCTAATGCCGGTGACCCCCTTCGAGGGTTAACTTTATCGTAAACTTAATGCCGGTAACCCTCCCGGAGGGTCAACGTATGAGCTCTATGAAAAGTAGGCGGAGTTGAAAGTGTTACAGACTAGGTCTTTCGAGCGGCTTGGTCCGTATTTATCTTTAATTTTTATCGTGTCTTTTATCTCGTTTTCCAAAAGGCCTTTCGTAATTAAAACTGTTCAAAATAATATAAATGACGCACGAAATTTTTCAAAATACAGACGTATGAAAACATTTTGAATAATTATAAGTGTGATCACTGGCCCTTGTGTATCTCTTTCTGCCCATCAAAAAATCAGTACCTACGTACCATGTAGGTAAGTTATAAATAGTTTTCTTATCAGTTGCAAAAGCTAGTATATTATATAAATACATAAGGTGAACGGAGACCGTCGCCTCGAGCGTGGGATACAAATGATCAGGACGAATTGACCTAACTGTAAGTATACAGCTCCAAATAGGACGCCAGTCATTTTCTCTTCGTAGAATGAATCATAATTGTTGTTCGTTTGAGATATGTATGTATATTATAAATAGTGACCGTTTCGGCTTCATTTGACTTTTTGAATCATGCAAAAAAACATTTAATAACTACACACACATACACATTACTTTATATTTAGTTAACTTTTTCATATTGTTACTAACGAGACATTTGGTTAACTACTTTCATACAGTCACTAACGATACAATTAGTTAACTATTTTCATACAGTTACTAACGATACATTTAGTTAACCATTTTCATACAGTCACTAACGATACAATTAGTTAACTTTTTCATACTGTTACTAACAATACATTTTGTTAACTATTTTCATACAGTTACTAACGACGTGCCCTGCTTCGCACGGTTTTTACTACTTGACAAAACCTCGAGATTTCTTTATTTTGTTTTAGTTTAATTTGAATATTTTACACAAATAAACTTTCCGGAATAAATTCTCTAAATTATGGTGAAAACCGCATCAAAGTCCATTGTGTAGTTTAAAAGAACTAAGCGGACACACAGACTGACACGAAAATCGACTTTATGTTATACTACCTGTTCAACAAAACTGCCTCTTTGGTCCTAGGTTCGATCAGGTAAGGCAAACTGTGAGTAGGCAATTGATGATTTTCAGTAATAGCCCGGAGTTTGAATTTGTGTCCAATTGATGAATAGAGTAGAATAGAATACTATTATTATGTACACCATAAAAATTACAGATATAAATGTTGAAATTTTACAAGGGCGATCTTTTACAGACAATCTTGACCATAGAATATAATTATAGGGTAGGTATTTAACCTACCTTATAAGCATCTGCGACACCCTATCAAACTGTTACGTCCCTCATTCCGCAAACTGGTTTCAAGGTCTCACTCCCCACTTCCAAGACTGCAGACTTTTTAATAGTTGTGATGTTTGTTGCATTTCTCTTCAAAAATTCAAGTGCCTAGTCCACCAAAATAGATAACCATAATACTAACTAAGTAACGCACGATTCACCCAAATATTGTCGTGTTAAGATTGTGTAAAAATTATGTGTAATTTCTGTACTTCTATTGTTTTTATTCGAAAACTTCTTTACGCACATTGGGCACTTTAAGGATGTGAAAAAAGCACTGAACTCGCGTGACCGTCACGCTTGATACATATACACAGATGTTTACAAGTTTGTGAAGCTAAGAAGTATTAACTTCTTACGTGTAGTCCTACGACTGACAGGTTTTTTTTTTCTTTGAGATCTATAAAATTGTTTTGCATACATTCCCATTACATGGTTGTGTAGAACGTGGCACGTTATATTTAAACATGAAGTGCGAAATGTTATTGTTCTATACACAGCCTGCCGCTTCGGGAAATTCAGGTGTGATGTCATGTCATTATTTTGAAAATTCTTGACCATTCGACCGTATATCCTCATAAGGGTCCCATTCAAAATCGTCGTGTTATACAGGGGGACACGTTAAAACCTACACCTGACAAACGCAGGCCACCTCTCAAATAAGAATTAGGATCTCCCGAGAGGTTTTCACAGATTTTTTACCTGACTCTACCGAGAAAAAGTTGGGGTGGTGAGTAATGACTTACATGTAAAGACTTTTTATATGCAAGTAATTTAGGATTTATTAAATTAAATTGATGTAGTCTGAAGCCTGTTTGCCTGGCTGATGGTCTGTTTTACACCTTTTGGTTGATTAATTTATCCGGCTGAATCTGGAAATACTTTCTTAATTTATCCGGTACATAGTACAACAAGCCCCTATGTCTCTAATGTTTGAGTAAGATAAAAAATAGGTGTGATTATATTAAAGAATATGGCACCCAATCCTGATCAAAGTGTCGTGTTTTAACTACATAATTATTCTTTTAATTTTAATATAGGAACATCAAAGCAAATACAAAAATGTATTGATAAATAGCATAATTAAAGTTTCTACTTTTCTTTCTGAATTCAGTAGCAATCACTTATACAAAAGTATGCACATTTTAAAGAAAACAACTACAACTCTAAAGCTATTTAAATAGCAAGTGGCCGAAACATTTAAACTGAAAACGTATTCCTTTTCACGTAGCAAAGTTAACACTTCAAACGGATAATCATGAATTTTGGACGGCGTAGTGTTCTACGCGGCTACGAGAAGCTACGCCGTAGACACGTAGCGGTTTACTCTGGCCGGAACCGGAGAATTTGTATTTTCGATTGCAATTTTTATACACGTCACGGCTTTAGTGAACCCAAAGGGATAGGCAGTAATGTATATTATGTGCACTGCAGGCTTAGCACGAGAATAGAATAGAATACTCTTTATTATGTACACCATAAAAATTACAGAAGTAAATGTTAAAATTTTACAAGGGGTGACACTATGGCCGGTCTTATCGCTAAAGTGGTATTTTACAGACAACCTATGCATGGATTAAAGGGAGAAGGAGAGACAATACTGCAGGTAGTGGTGTACCATTTACATATATGTACAATAAATACATACGTACATAAAGCAGCACGAGAACCGTAGAGAATCGTTTGGTCGACGGAAGAGTAGACAAAAATGACGTTTCCGTGTAGACAGTTGACAATTTTCTACCGAGAAACGTAGACTATCGTTTCTATTATACAGTAGAGAAGAAATAGAAAGCGTCATACTAAGCCTGCTGGTGTTTTGGAATTAAAAAACACCAGCAGGCTTAGCATGACGCTTTCTATAAGTTATAGAGGAAGAGTTGATTGCCGTTTATTGGTAATACTAAAAAAGAATGGCAGGACTTTACGTAATTTGCCGCAATCAGACTTCGCATACATTCCATACATCATCATCATCTGCCTAGCCTTTTCCCAACTATGTTGGGGTCGGCTTCCAGTCTTACCGGATACAGCTGAATACCAGTATTTTACATGGAGCGATATCTGACCTCCACAACCCAGTTACTGGGTAACACGATACCCCTTGGTAAGACTGGTTGGCAGACTTTCGAGCTTCTGACGACCCGTAACGACTGTCAAAGATCTACAAATGACAGTCGGGACCAACGGCTTAACGTGCTTTCCGAGGCACGGAGGGGTCTTGGTATGTAAAGATGGTCACCCATCCACGGACCAACCGCGGGAAGCGTAGCTTAACCTGATCGATCGACCCGTGCGGCTGTTATTACTTATCCATACAAATACTCTCAAAAGATAGACCCCGGTAAAATTAAGATAAAAGGTAATTGTACGCACCGGGACTTACAGCTTTGTACGGCCGTTATTCCAAATGCGTACAGTGTGACTATGTTCGAGGCAATTGAGCCTGGCACCTATTAGTTACCTAAGACCCTACTGTCTGCAAACCTAGCCCTACATTAACGACCTAGCACCCTAGTTATCCTACCGCCCTAACCTGCCATACAAACCATACTAAACGTAATTTACGTTGGTTTTACGTGCGGGAAGTCTGTTGCAAGGAGACCTACGGTAACAGACGGAATTTTGGTATGAATAGGGGTTCGTGTACATCGTGCAATGTATACAGGAAATGTTTTTCTCACTGACAATCCCAGACTCATAGGACCAATGATGACTAAAGGTCTCTTGGCCACAGTCAGTGGAGTTATAGGAGATGAATCACACTCGACTCCAGGTTGATGACTTAACTTAATAATATACAAATCTTGTGGTAAATACACATTGATACCTATTAACATGTATGTTATGTGTGTATCGAGCCGATGAAGCGTAGATCTCAGTAGGTCGCTCATTAGCGCTGACGGTGCGCCGGTGTTGGCGGCGCGTAGAACGAATGTATGTCGCTCTTGACGCTGACGTTGTGGTGTGGAGCTATGATTACTGTTCAACCATGAACAAGCAGTAGCTTGTTCATATTTGAACAGTAATCATAGCTTATGTTTTTTTTTACTCTATTCTATAATTTTATTCTCTTCAAGCTGACTCGACAAATGTTGCCCTGTCAAAATTTCAATATGGTTTTGAGTTGATACAAAAATCCCATAGAAAAAAAATAACTGTAACAGTACTAACAGTTTGCCAGTATAATGCATACATAACATCAAGCCAGTATTGACCGAAAGGTTAGACAGAGGTGCACCTATGGCACACCCACACTTCCCCAGTTATGTTTAAGTCCCATGTAATAGGGGGCGAGCCTATTGCCAGCAACTGGATACAAATCTGGGCTGCTACATATAAATTCCAGATGAAAAAACCCAATAACACTTTACCTGACTCGGGAATCGTACCCAAGACCTGATGCTCAGCAGTAGCGCTTTGCAACCACTAGTCCAACAAGACATAATCAGTAGAGTATAATAAAGTACATTTGTAAACTAATGCTCCATCGCAGCTCGTAGTCTGGAGTCGTGCCCTGTTAATAGTAGTAGGCTCGACCCCTGTTATATAATGTTATCACTACTTTAACCGTAAGTAACTATAGGTATCCGTCTTATTTAAGAAACGCAAAGGGAATCTACAATAAATCTGTCAGCTTGTGGCATTCGGCATGATATATGACTGTCTTACTGAACACTGGACAGTAAGTTCATTCTTTGGTTTGGGTTTCATAAGGAAATAGGGAAAACGGAAAGCAAATAGTTTATTTCTAAGCTAAAATCCACCATATTTTTAGCATGAAACTAAAGTACAGTGTTTCTATTTTCTTAATGTCTCTCGGCAATCGGCATCACATTTTCGAATACAAACGAATGCTAATTTCTATCATTATCATCATCATCATTTCAGGCGAAAGACGTCCACTGCTGGACATAGGCCTCCCCCAAGCACCGCCACTTCGACCGGTTTTGTGCTTCCCGCATTCAGCGGATTCCACTAATTCCCAGGTCCATTAGATTTATCGTGTATAATAATTTGAATTCAGAACTAAGTACTTCTTAATTTTCTATCAGTTGTAAAGGGCAACTGCAGATAGAAATCCGACGACTGACGAAACACGAAGTTTGCCGAGAGACATTAAGAAAATAGAAGTACTGTACATATTATGAGATATTGTGTTATTAGTGTTTTTAGGCACGTTTTGATCGCGGAATTTGCAACTTTAGTCGCAGATTCGAATCCTATCCATTAAAACGACGATATATTGTTGATTCGTGGACATATATTTCTTAGGGTTGAAACCCAGGCAGGCACTTACCTTGTGTTATTTATATCATCACCACTGCTCTCAAAACAGTGAAAGAAAACAGCGTCAGGAAACTGGCATATTCTAGAACCAAAAATTCGAAAACTTGTGTGACATCCACCAACCCGCACTAGGCCTGAGTGGTGGATTATAGCCCACTCCTCATAGAGAAGAGGCCTGTGTCCTAACAGTGGGAACATTAGGTATAGGTCGATTTTATGCTTTGATTTTATGTAAATCATCTCGGTCCCTGGCTGTATTACTCATTTTACCTACTTTACCTACCTAGGTATACTTATTTATGATGTTTCTCTGTATCGTAGCTGGGGTTTCAAGGTACATAACACAAAGAAAGTGTTTAAAATTCCATACAAAAGCTCTCTTACCCAATTGCACTGGAGGGTAATCTTTCTAAAGACTCCTACGTATGGGGCCCATACAATGTCACTATGCAACTCGGCAACATTTTTACGACCCGCGACATATCCAGATTGTCGCAGGGCGCACGTGACGAGTCAAGAACACGACGTGTTCCAAGCAACGTGACGCGAAACTACGTCATTTCGGCCCTCCTAGACTTTGTGAGGTGTAATGAAACAATATTCTTTGACGTTTCGAAATGGTTGGATAAGAGGTGATGTCGAGTGTCTCGTAACTGTAAGCTGGAGGTAAACAGTTCTCTTGTTTTGACGTTGTTTTTCTGTTTGCACGGTTCGGACTTGACCGGGAGAAAATAACAGGCGCGTGACTTATTTGAATGCATGGCTTACTCTATCTCGAAGGTTAGAGCAGTAATACCAGCATATAACTTTATAATATTATTGGTCTACTGCAGGACATAAGCCTTTTCCAACGTCGAGAAGAAACGAGGATATCTGGGGCCACTGCATCCGCCTATTAACAAGGCGTGGCCTAGGATCGAACCAGGTACCTAGCTGTAGCTGTGTCCAGGTAGCTCAGCAGTCCAGCTTGACTACTCCACCAACCAGATAGTTACATCCTTACTAAAATACCTGCTTTAATCATTCTAGAATCTCCGATTGTCTTAGGCTTCTGAGAAACCCTTAACCTTAGGGTTTCTCAATGTACCTTCCAATCTGGGAATTACCAATACTTACAGACGAATGTAGTGGCTCCTGACGATGCGTTCACCAATTCGATTGCCATGCTGAGTGTTTCCACTACTCTCTTGCAGCCCATATTACATAACACTATAATTTCTCATTCCTCTCCTATTATAGAATCCTGGGAATGTGGTAGCAGAGTGGCACGTGACATTGACGTCATCGCAGGCCGGGTGTGATATGATCAGTAACGCGACGTCGACTTAATTAAGGTGAGTACAAGGTTTATGTTATGTTGTGACGATATGAATGAAGCTGTTCTTTGGAAAGGACTCGTTTCGTATTAGTTTTGAACTGGAACATGAACATGAGCTGAAGAACTGTAAACGTTTATTTTAAGATTTGTTTACGGGATGCATATTTGTAGTATTCCTTAACTCATTGCTTGTGCAATTAGTGTCATGTCAAAAGCGGAACGGTTGAGTTTCGAACTCACGACCTCTCGCTCAATTTTGGGAGTAAATTTGTTTGATATAGTTACTTACTGAGTAAATATCCGCCGAAACTGTACCTTGGTCTTACAACTTAGGTACCTGCAGTTGCTGATAAATAGTTACAATAACGGCTGGTTATATTGATCCAGTAAGGAACGCAAGTTTCAATTTCCCAGCGTGAACAGAAACTATTTGATAAATATTCTATACTGTATTTACCTTTCGACCGCCACAGTCATGTATAGATGATAGACCAAAATGTGCCCAGCACGCCGGTCACGACTACATGACAGATTTTAAGGAATAATACGTAGCTTGGCGCCGAGGGCACGTCTTTGCTTTTTGACGTGGCGGTCAATAGGTTAAAGAGGATTGGCTACATCAGATATTAACTAGTTTTGTTCCTGCTTATGCAAAATATTCGTATCATAAGTTTTCCTAACAAATTTGTGTTGTAATATACGAGTAATTACAGTGTAAATAAAACACTACTATTTTCAAACCAGTTTCTTTATTTCGTGTTCATCATTTTAATACAACATACAAGTAAATTTATCATCAGATATTATTTTATCAATTCTTAAGATCTACCTTAACTAAGACTTGAATAACAAGTAGGTATGTATGAGTATTCATATCGATCTATCGATACATCGAAATGGTATCGATATGTACCGAAAATCGTACGGGACTTAAATGCTCAACCCACACATAGTTAATCCACAGATAAATAAACAAATTAACAAACTTCTTTTAAAAAAAAACCGACAATGGAATGTTCAGTATTAAAAAGTATCAATTCCAATAAAAGCCTGTATAAAAAATGCTTGGCTGATAAAAAGAAAACACAAAAACGCACAAATTCACACAATAACTTAAACATGGAAGATGAATGTCTTAACTTTTTACGTTGCGCCATTTTTGTGACGTCATTTGACGTTTATTGTTGTGGCAGTATAGTTTTCCATGATGGCGTCTACGATATGAGCGAGTTTTATTAAATATTCAAAAGTTATGTCTGTTTTGGTGATTAAGCTTATACCTCACGTAGGCTATTTTAATAAAAAGAATGTGTACATTTTTATATTTTACAGATAAGCAATTTTTTATTATCGCAGACTTAGAGCACGCGAAAAACGACTTTGTGCGACAAATGACATAACATAATGGCGCGTAAGAAAAACAAAACCCGAAACTCCTTTTATCTCAAAGACAAATGTCGAACGACTGTAACATGAATTCCAACTGCAAAATATACTTTACAATATACTTTTTATTATTTTTAAATAAAACAAGAGGTACACAGTCAGTATTATTTCGACAACGATTAGCTAACAGGGAATCTAATTTTCCATATATTATTATAAATATTGAAAGGGTCGATTAAGACAGTCACAGCGAAGGAAAGTTACAAGCTAGGGGAAAAACACGAGGTTTGTAATAGTGAACATGAAAAATCAAATTTAAATGAGGAGCAAAGTTTGTTAAACCAGCTCGCATTACCAAATCATCATTCTTCTTGAAATTACATTTGCCAGTCGAATTGGAAGATTTACATGTGTGTCTATTGAAGGACGTTCAACAAACCTATTCTACTTTCATGTTCAGAATTATCCTTATAGACACACGGTAAAGTGTCGAGTGTCGTGACTAGAGAAAGAAATAGTAAACGGAACTCCCAAGGGGATAAAATTAAAGAACACTATTATTAAGAGGGAAAGTTACAAAAAGTTCCTTATAACATAACACGCGTATAAGCGAGAAAACTTAGAGTCTAACCTAATCGAAAGTTAGATGACTAGCGTCGGCGACACACGATAATAAATTACAATAAATTATTAATAAATTACATATTATCAACAAACAAAATCAAATAATTTCAATGAGACGAGATTTAGTTTTGACAGAACCGATCAGAGGTGATATGTCCAAAAAACTGGATGGAAAACATTACATTTTTAGCTTACCCGAAGTAGCCTTCCTTTTGAGCCAAATTTAACATTATTTTTGTATCGAATACATTGTATAATAGTGATAGATTTATCGCATACGAGTACTCTTAAATAACCAGGTATACTATTCAAATAATAATTGATAGATCACATGGTCGAGGTGCCCCGCTTGTGCACACTGCTATATAAAATTGACAAGCGGTCAACCCAATCATCAACTATCAGACCATCATTATTATACTGCTCAATAAATAATCAGTCTCTTTAAACAAAAGTGCTGATTGACTAACAAGAGATTCAGTAATAACTTTAAATGACCAACGCGTAAGATATTTTATATCTGTAGGTAACCAACCATTTTGAAATTTTAACCGGCGTTTAATTAACTTTTGCATGTAAAACGTTTAATCCTTCAGTACAAAGTTGGCCAACTTTGACTCTATTGTTTATCTATTGTTTGGCGAGAGTTAACGGATCAACTTGTGTTTAAACTTTGATTAGGTAAGTTGGTATCCGAAGTCGTGATCATTTAGCCTTTGATAGGTTCAATGTCAAAACAATATGTTACCGAAGTGAAGTGATGAATTGATGGTGAAAAATTGTGCACCACGAAAGCCCTTTGGAATTTTTCCTGTGTTCTATATCAATAAGTTTCAGAAGGCATTCTTTTAATACATAGAAAACCTCCATTTGGTGTCTCAATAGTATTACAGATGTTTTTTGTTCATGTTTGTTAAACTAATTATGGTTATAAACCAATTATTTTTTATTTCGGTTTGTTGTTTTATCATAGATATCAATAAAGTGCTGGAACAATGGACTACGTAGAACCCAAATACATAGGTACGTTGTGTTGTTATGAAAGTAATGGGTCATTATTTATTTAAAAAATAACATAACATAACATCACGCCTTGTATCCCCGAAGGGTTGGGCAGAAGTGTACCTGTAGTACACCCACATTTCGTCAGTTATGTTTTAATTCCCATGTAATAGGGGACGAGCCTATTGGCATCAACCGGGCACAAAACCAGACTCCGAGCTGCTACTGAGAAATTCCAGATATAAAAACCCAATAACACTTTGCCCGACCCGGGAATATATCTCAGGACCTCATGCTCAGCAGTACCGCTTGCGACCACTAGACCTACGATTAATTAATTAATTAGTATGTAAAAAAATAATTAATCTATTAGTATGTAAAAAATAAAATAGTACGTTGACCAAAATCGTGCACATTTGTCAACCATAAATCCATCTCTGCAATTCTGTATTCAATTATGGATAATGCCTAAGTAACGGTTGATTCTAAATAATGCCAAGAATCAGTCATTAAGAACTTTTCCTTTAAATTGTCATTATTGCGAAAAATGAACTAATGTTCATGAAGGCAGTTTATTGCAAGATTTGTCAGATGTATAGAAAAGTCCTGATATTATAGGAATTTGCAAAAAGAGCAATAACACTTTGTAAACTTATTATTTGCGGGTGCATCACTCTTTATGTATGCAAAAATAAATTAATTTATTCTTATTATTGCATTTTGAAGGTTTAGCACTATGAAGAAATCAACCGTCCATACAGACACTGCCCCTAAAAATGAAATATTTTGTGCAATAATCATTAGTGCGGCGAAAATAAAAGTGGGTTGATATCGATAAAAATGGATGTGCTAAAAAGGCGGAAACAGGTGTACCGATTTAGAGATCAGAACTGTCGAATACAATCTAATGTAACATGAACACTAAACAACTAAATCATTTGCCATGATTTCACTGTGTATCGAGTGAATACGCGATCTTAGTCATCAATACTTTTGGTTACATTGCCATAATTATCTCAAATAATCAATAAGAAATTGGTAGATAAATTTAGTTAATTGAATATAATTGATGTTATTCTACACAACACAGTACAAATCATGGTAAATATACATTTTATTACCACACGTTAAGTTTAAATTCCTACACAGATATAAACCTTAAGTATCGATTAGCATTCAAGTTCATTATGAAAAAATATATCATTGGAAATATTTTTCAACTTCTCTCCTTAATTTCAAACCACCCAAGAACAACTTAATTATGCATGTGACAACCGATTTTTATAACTACATGTTTATTCCTAACAACACTTTGGCAACAAATAGTATTTTCATTTTTTTTTTTCATTAAGTTTTTCCATCAATTTCAAATGTAACGTCAACATTATTGAAGTCAACATTACCATGGTTTCATCAAACCCGATCATTTATCGATTTTTATCATCGTCTTTAAAGATAGAAGACATAGAAAAGTATCGACAGAAGATGAATATCGATCGATAATGTGACATCACTGGCTTTAGTTGGCGAAACATGTTACACCATTCCATTATTAAATTTGGCTATCAAAGTTCATTACACTATCCTACACTTCCGCCAACTAACGTCGTATAAAAGCGAACTTAGAAGGTCTACTTAAAATAAGAAACAGTTATCCAGGATTTTTAATCATTTTTTTTTCTTTTTTTTTTCTTTTTCTGTCATCAGTCTTAAAATTGAGTCATACCATCTAAGAATGATGAACTCTTATATTTAAGTTCCTAGGCCTGATCTAACATCGGAATTTTGCGGTGATTTTCTTTTACTGTAGCTGAGTGGAGTTAGAATAGGGGATTTAAAACGTATGGATAGTAGCAGACGAGTAACATTTAAGAGATGTTAACAAGTGCCATTCACATCATTTAACCAACAGTTAAGAGTACAGTTTGAAGGTATACGTCTAAGGAAAAGGTGTCTCAACTAGTAAGGCTCTCGGGGAAACTATTTCACACATTCCTTATTCAATAAGTTATTGGTATTTTAGAGTAATCAACATTGAATAGTTTATTTTAATATTAATTCTTAATACTAAAGAGTACAAAAAATAAAGGAAATATTATTGAATATATGAAAAACAACAAGTCATCAGCGAAAACCATCGCGTTTTCATATAAGAACAACATTGTTTTTTTTTTTCGTTTACAGTAACATTTAATATTCGCGCTCACGAAGATGCGGGAGTTAATAAGATCCTCGCGTGGCCGTGAGAGGTTCCCCACAGGACGGGCCCTCGCCTGCCTCGCCCCTCCCCCAAACCCGACACTACCAACGTTTCCCTTCGATCATCCTCAAAGTATCAAAAATATCTGCTAGAACATCCCTTTCCCTTAGTGAAATATCTCGACATTTTGAACAGTCTCAAAGTAACTAATGCGTAGGTAACAATTACAAATCTTCATTAAAATGTGGATATGCAAGAATGAAAGAATTGAAATCAACAATCGTTTTACATTAGGACGAAGTAAAGCGTTCCTACGTAGTGTCTAATGTTTAATATCTAACCTATAGGGGTACCATACACGTCAATAAGATATATTAGCACTTATATTAAAAACAGTTATGATAAGTGACTGAACATGTGAAACACAGAGGATCATAGTCTGTACAAAATTTCCCAAATGATTTTTTTTTTATTTTATCAAAGGTTAACACATTCCTTCAAATTTAAGGCCACGGCGCATAATGGTGTTTCAGTAGATTATAAAGTTAGATTACTGAATTATATTTATGTTTTTAATGATGACGTTTAATCTAATAACGGCCTTATTTACACCCGTGCACGTGAATAGTGCTCGACGGTTCCGTGTTAGAAGCTGTAGCGTGTCCAAGTTCAAATGAAAGGGTGTTGTGTGCAGTGCAGCTCAAGCTGTAGCACGGAGTGAGTGACAAGCGTCACTAATCCTTACAAATCTACAAGTGGTATACTAACCGAGGAAAGCACGGCTTGAAACATTACATTAACATTACTACGTCTCGTATCGTAAAAAATATCGGTGACAGACTTACACTGATTCAAAGCTCACGATGTGCCTTACCCACTAAACTAACATAGACAATGCGATATCTAAAAATACACAACTACTCGTACGCTATATAGGATATAATTTAAATTTAGTTCATCATAAGCATTGTGTTCTCCTTACAACTGGCAGGATGGCATTTAGTGTGTAAAATCGATTTGTGTGTGGACAATTCAAGCTTCGTATAATTAATAGGTTTATAAACTTACGTGCATACACATATTATGATAATATTTAATTATCTAAAAGCAATTTTTTTGGCGACTAGCATCGTTAAGAAAGATTCCAAATTTTACTTTACTTCGTTCCAACCTAAACTTTCTATGCCAGCGACAATCCGAAATCATTCGTGAATTGGTCTATCAATTTGTCCTACGTCACCACTATGTGGACGATATGTCGCGTCTCGTTAACATTTCTCTATTAAATATATCATTTGATCAACATTCGAATACATAATCCGTCAGTATTGTCAATTTAGAAACAGTGCCAATATATTATAAACATCGCTTCACGCGTCTTCCCATCACTAACCGTCCCGACTCCCGCTCATCCACTCATATAATTAAAAACATTACTTGATATGTCATTTGCTACCAACTTTTACTATCATTTGGAATCTTTCCACTTTGTAAAAATATTTATAACTAAAAATCACACACCTTAGATTACAAAATTACCTACACGTGATGAAAAAAATTAAGACGTTACTGTATTGGCTTCATCTATGTCTGAAGACAGGAAGATGTAATAGCTAGAGAGATGAAGTAGCGTTGTCAATACAGAACGCTCTCTAATCGAAGTAGCAACATCGATCGCTATCGTACACAAAGAGCAAAGAAATGTATACGATAATACACAATCACATTAACCTACGTGTCAATATTTTAAAGTAGAATAAATATCATGTAAAAACATTTCAAGAAGTCCATAACTTCGTCACTAAAAAAATCGTCACCATTGTGAAAATAAACACTATTATATGCAAACGTCTCAACTAACTTAAGCGATACTAAAATATTTTGCATTTAATTTTTACAATAAAATGTATCATAAATTCAAACGTGAGTTAATTTTTAAAACATTCAGCGTAGTACTTCTTCGAGGATGGATGGTTTGTGCTTATATGTGCTTTGTTAATCACCTTAACTTACAATCACAATTTTTGAGACAACGTGTTCTGACGGAAGCATTCCTATAGAATCCGTTCTACTAACAGCGGCTCATAACATCACTCGGCAACTTGAGGCTATCAGTTCCGTCAAAACACATCAACGAATTTTACATTCATTATCAAACTCAACATCAGTCGTGAATACAGTAAAATCATTGAATACAATTCTCTTTCAAGAAAAAATACATCAAAAATTAAGTGAAACCTCAACGTTCTGTGCAATTCACTAAAATTATACTCCTCCATTTAGCGTATTTTTCAACAATGACACATCGCTTAATACATATAGAAGCGACGATAGAAAAAAACTTTTCGAATGTATATGAAAACGAATACAATTCCTGAGCAATTGATTGCGTGGTACGTCGTGTCAGCCAGTTCAAACCGAACGCAGAAGCGGCTATTGTATTTACAACTTCGCATGGCTCAACGAACATCAAATTCAACGACGCACTACCAAGTAAATGTAATAAGTGACCAAATCGTTAACCACATACAATATGATAAGCTAACATCGATACATTATATCTACCTTGATGAATACATTAACAGGTGAATCTTAACTGACACAAAATTATTCGATTTCAAACAATCATTAAGAGTAGAATACACTATCGATATGGTTACTGTAAAACCCTTATTATATCCTGTCAAATTCGGATATCGGTCCATTATTTCTGTCAACAATGTGCTACCTGCCTCGAATCGTCCGACTTTCTTAACAAACGTCATGCCTAAATAACACACTACAAATATTTTGATTCTTAATTTCGTTTTATAAAAATACTCTCTCACACTACGTACCCTCTCTCTAATAACCACGTCGTGACGTCGCATTTTGTACAGATCCTGGCTTCCCTTAACATCTAGTTAGTAATACTACCAACATCATTATTCTAAAACTATTTACATTTTTGCTCGACACACTTCCTGGCGATAATGGTGTTAGAACGGCTATTAAATCAAATAGGGTAACGATGAGTGGCTGAAAGCTTGAAATTTCATCAATGATCAAGTCTTCTTCACCTCGATTCTAACAATGACATGCTTGAATTAATGATTTAAGAGTTGAAGGGAGCAGCAGCAATCGAAATTCTTGTCCTCCATATCTAATGGCGAATTGAATGAGAGATTCTTTAAAAACGTTGATGTAAATGTAAACAAAGGGGGAATGAAATAATTTACTTCGATCTTAATTTTAATCTTAAGAAAAACTGCTGAGTATAAAATTATAAACGATCTTGTAAGCCTAGCTTGCGCTTACGTAACTAGTAGGTGCTAAGTTAGTAGTAAAATGTTCCCTAGAGTAATTGACTTTGAAATATTGGTTGTTTGGTAGTGCTCTTTTGAAGCAGTGCAGCTGACGGGAACTGTATCCAAGGAGTCCTAAAACGGATATTAATAGCTACGTTTTCGTAGAAAAGTAAAGCTTACTTGGGATATTAGGTTCTTACATTAGAATACAAATAGTTCTTACACACGAAGATTTATAGCCTACGTTCATAAGAATATGTATTTTTATTAAGATATTTAGTGCTGGGAAATTTACCGCCTAATTCACTGAGAAGAGTCGTTTGTATTGTGAAGGTTGTCTTCTGATGGTAAGCAAATGTTGTTCGTGATAATAAATAATTGCGCTTGTGTAAACCAGTCGTTTCGACAAAAATTGGATACTTATTGTTATATCTTAAAAATATTTTTTGTGTTGCTGGATGGCTGTGTCGTTGCGTTAAGCTGTAAGCTCGGTAGAGGGGAGATTATTAGTTATTTGAATTGATTTATTATTTTGTATTGTTTTTAATAATATTCAATTTTTGTGCGACCGACTGATACAGAAATTGGATCAGGATCAATATTTTTGCAGAGATGTTGAGTGGTTGAAAGTGTTTGTTGTATTTAAATGTTAAGTTCGCAAACTACGCTTTAATTTTACTGAGAAGATATTTTTAGTAAATACGTGTATGGTATAATATACCTTTATCTCTAATTGACACTGTAATAATAATAATTTTAAAACTAAGTATGTTGATCCCAATCCAAAAAGTGTGTAAAAAATACTATAAGTACTACAATTTGCTCTGGGTTACTCTAATTCCTCAATATGGAATGTTGGTTGACATACTATTATAAGAAATTTTCGTATGTTAAATTGTGTATACTAAATTATCCTGCTGGTGAATACTGAACTTTCATTGGTCAAGCACCATTGCACTTAAAAAAATTCAGGCATTTTTTATATCGCCACCATTTTGAAAAGCTAATTAGAGCAACCCTTTTTCATATCTTGCACTTAAGACTAAAAAGCAAATACTTACGATATTCATGCCGCTTGTTCCCCTACACCAACTGTATTAAGTCTAGTCAAAATGCAAACACACGGGGGTAACACACAGGACCTACTCCGGGACATTTGTGCTAAAGAATCGATGTGTAATTGTGTACTAAATAAAGTGCTCGTTGTGTAAAATATTTTTTTAGAAGCCAGCACCAAAAACTAGTAACTAGTAATTACCGAGTGAGAAATGATCCATTTTCTGAACTTCCCAGATGAACTACAAAATTGTTTTTCTGCTAGTACATAACTGTAGTTGTAAATGCATGTAACTACGCTTGAATACGTAGGTTCTAGCTAAAGGTGTGGTTCCAGTTTTAAAAGAGAATAAGTTCGTTTTATTTTTTTTTTTCCTTAAGACTGTGCCTGTTAGAAATGAATGTGAGGAAGACCCTAAGATTTAAGGTATAATCTACAGGTATACTTACTTTTTATGACTAATCTAATAAGGTAGTTGGGTTCAAGAACTTACTGGTAATTCGGATGTCTATAAAGAACAGCTGCATTACAAAACACATTTCTTAAGTAAGGGTAAAATATTTTGTGTTTAAAATTGTGATTAGGATTTAGAAGGTACTTTGTGGAATTTAAAGCGTTTATTTCTATCATGATAAATATCAAAATATTTACAACCAGAATCAAGTTAACCTATGTAATAATTGTGTGGCACTGTTTTACATCATAAGCAGATTCATTAGCACAAACATGCATAGCAAGTTGTAACTGAATTAATTTTATTAAACTAGTTACAACTCCGCAGGTGAAACTACAGAAGCGCTACTTTGGTAAAAAAAGAAAATAAAAATAAAACACACATCAAAACTGCAATGAACTGGTATTATTATAAAAAGCAATTACAACAAA
This sequence comes from Atethmia centrago, assembly GCA_905333075.3. Classification (NCBI taxonomy): domain Eukaryota; kingdom Metazoa; phylum Arthropoda; class Insecta; order Lepidoptera; family Noctuidae; genus Atethmia; species Atethmia centrago. The sequence continues at coordinate 21,066,082 of HG995368.1, forward strand.
AATAATTCAAAACAAAACGATGTACATTAATTTAAAGAACAATTGTTTATACAAATAATTAAAAAAATATAATAATTATAACAACAAACATCGACAAAATATATTTAAAGACAAAACATGTTTCAATTCAGTCCTCGAGCTTTAGAAATGCAATTTTTAAGAATGAAAATGTTTCTCGTACAGAAAAATCATTTCTTTTTCACTAACATTATTATGCAAAAACACAAAAAAAAATGATTGGGAATTAAGTTTGTAATAATATTCATAACTGAAACTTAAATTACCATTTTCTGGTTCAAAATAAAGAGTAACTATCGGTCGACAAAAAAAAAACTAAAAAATAAAATCGGGGGTTACACAGTTTTACTAGGCGTAAACGTGAAGTTGTCATAATTTGCAAATCTTACTTTATAAAATTTCGATACACTATACTATACTTAATATAAATATAATACGATGATAATGATCTCAATTAAGTAGAAGCGTATGTTGTTACCAAAAAATGGATTTCTTTAGTGAAAATTACAACAAAAATATAACACTGAGGTCTGTAAAAGTGGCGTAATTTTCACAAAGAAATCCGGACATTAAAGTCTAAAATAACGGATTACCCAATTTCATGCATGACCTCAGTTCATTAGGACGAATTATTATTAAAAAAAATAAAAAATCATTGGTGAATAAAATGTAAAAAATCATAGTCGATAAATTCGTCAAAGAAAACTGAGGTAAGGCAGATTTACGGTCAATTGTCGACTTACAATCAATGTTCAGTTGCCAGTGGATTAGATGAAGTTCATCAATCACGCCGCCTTAGGATATAGGAACAGGGCAGTCTATATAATAAAGTCATTGGTGAATAATCACTGAAATTTGGACACTAAGACGCGTGACGTGTTTCAACTAATCCAGTGTTGATTAACTATGTGATCGAAGATGCGTCAAGGCGACGTATGCGTGTGCGCGGTGGTAGGCAAAATACAGAAAACAATGCGAGAAGAAATCAGTTGTTCTCAAAACGTTCAACTTTTAGTGCAAGTATGGTAATCCTAAATTCGAAGTTCGAGATTAATGATAATACACTAAAGTTGTTGCCGTTTAATTGTCAGCCATTTGTATTTTTTACATTTGGCATTCAGGTAGATATTTTATTATTTATTGAGCAGACATTATTAAAATTATATTGTATATAGATTGCCAAAACTTAATATAATAAGGTAGGTAATCGGTGGTAAATAAATATAATTATTATTTTAATTAAATATTAAATAAAAACTTGTAAAATTTCCAGTATAACAATTACGATAACTTGCACTACAAGTATAAAGATGAAACAATCTTAAGTAATTCGATCAGATACCCTTACGATTAGATTTATATGAAAGTATGGTACATATTTACAAACAATACTAAATATCACTTATTAAATCACAACATGATCTTATGGCACACGATATACAGGTCGCCACGGTGCGCACGCGACGCTTGCCGACGCATCTTCAAACATTTTTAATTTATTTAAGAAATATCACCAAAATGGAAACGCGTAACCTAAAACTAACAGATCTTCAAGATACCGACCCTGAGCCGGATCAGATCTCTCTATTGTCATAGATTCAGCGAGAAAAAATACTAAAAAACCATTATTTACTAAGAAAACCAAAAAAAAGTTCTAATGAAAAAAGTCAAACTAAAATAATTCTGCTAACACACTCAAACACACGGTAATGAAGTAAAAAAATAATAATAATAGCGCAATATCCATAAAATACAAAAGAAAAGTATACGTTACACATGCACCGTAATACTAAACACTACAAAAATAAAGTTGTTTCCATATAAAAAAAATATCTTACCAGAATAACAAATTGTATAATTATTTTGTATACCGAGCTGTTTATAATACTCCCAGTAAGTAGATGCGCTTACGCGCCGTTTTATATCTGCTAGAAATCTCAAAATATTAAAAAAGATGCTAGCGAAACGACCATTTCATAAGTGCTCTAATAGTTACTACCGTGTCCAATGCTTATAACATACAATCAATGCATAAAAACGAACAATATCAACCAAATGTTACTAAAAAAACATCAGAAGACTTAGGTCCGTGGGCTCTCAGCGACTAGGCGGTATCGATAACATTACTGCTGAAGTACTGCCCTCCGATATAGAACGAGAGAAAAACTTACAATCTTTTAGTATCGAAAAATGCTTTATAAATTCTCAACTAAGGGCATCACTAGTTAGAATGCATATAATTTGGAACTAATTGAGGTCTATAAAACATTCTTGATCGACACATTGTGATGTTAATATTACGTATAAAAGAAACAGAATATAATATTCTGAAGAGTCATTGCTTTACTAATGTCCAAACGCTGCAGTCAACTTTGTCATTGATAAAACCCCTAACATCATTATTTCCCTAAAATTTTGTAACTACATTTAGTGGGGTAGTAACCAAAGATTGTCCATTTCAGCTCAATCAATTTAACACTTACCTAATTAATAATGTAACAACTCCTTACTTAGATTTTTTTTATAATCCATAGTTTCCATCGACACAGAATAAGTGCTAATTAAAAACAGGAAGTGCTATTGTGCCGTAGAAATAATCTTAAAACTAACAACAATACCGCTCGATGCTCTCTTATTTACGATAAAATCACACGCTTAACGCCTAACAATTTGTTAAGTAATAATAGTTAAAATATTGGTCCAACAAATGGGCTAAATAATACAAATGCCCTTAATATTCATCCCTAATTTAACGATGTGGGATATGAAAAAAATATTATTCAATAGATTAAAAAATGATAAGGATTCGAGAACACCGTCGCGCGAAATTTCGGATCGTTCCAACGGAATTTAATCTCTAACCATCAATCAATAGGTACTCGAATAACAATGTCAATACTATAACTAATCTCATTACAGTTTCGTTTAGAAATAATTCATAAAGAGATCTTATGCCGAATAATGTAGAGAATACCCATCTTAAGCCAGTATGATCACATCGAGACAGCCACAGGCTTGCACACTCTTAGCAAGTTCCGTTCACAAATCGTCACTTGAACTACAAAAAATTGACACGCTTCGCCAGAACGATAAGTCCTTACGTCGATTAATAATAGTATTTACGTCTCAGGGTGTCGATTTTTGGCCTATAGTTCATCGGTCATTCGGATCTCCTGTGATCAGAGCGTGCTACTCACATGCCTATTGGCGGCACTTGCACATAACGGTATATGTAGAGCCGGTAGTCCTTGCTCGCGAGGACCACGGAGCCGTCGTCCATTAGCGCCACGTCGAAGCATTGAGCATGTTTCACTTTGCTCTCCAATGCGGACACCAGTTGTCCGTCTTGCGTGAATATCGTCAGATTGAAGTTGTTGTGGTTGTCGGCGATCAAGATCTCACCAGCTGCGTTGATGCCGACACCAATCGGGTAGTTGGTGACACCTTCACCACCGATCTGACGTAAGTAAATACCCTCGTAGTTGAACACCTTGACGCAATGCGCGCGGTTGTCGCTTATGAAGATCTCTTGCTTGTCGTTTACTACGACACCGTTAGGGAATTCTAGGTGTTTAGAGCAGCCGAATTTCTGCAGCACGTTACCGATCTGGTCGAAGATTATGACGCGCATTACTTTACATTCGACAACCACAATTCGGCCTTTGTTGTCGACAGTGACACCGCGAGGATGCTGGAGGATGTTGGCGCCGAATTTGCGCACGAATTGGCCGTATTGGTTGTAAATCTGAATCTGGTGTGTTGGTGATCTCTCTGTCACAATAATGTCGCCAGAAGTGCGGACTACGGCTACTCTATTCGGATACAGTAGTTGGCCATCCCGTTTGCCGCATTCGCCAAATTGGAATTTGAAGCGTCCTTCCTTATCGAATATCTGGATGCGGTGGTTGTTAGTGTCCGCAACGATTATATCGTTTTGAGCATTTACAGCTACTCCACTGGGCTCGGTGAACTGACCTTCCATTACGCCGAACTCACCGAATTTGCAGTGATAGATCATCTTTTGCCGTTTGATTTGAGATTTCGGCGGGAAAATTGCAGTGGAGATTAGCTTGTTCGTCAAGTCTAAAATGGGATCGTTGTGAGCGGCGTTTGTTAGCGAGTAGGGGTCGGTCGTCGTCGGCGGGAAGAGCGAGTCGCAACCACCGTTAGACCACTTCTCGTAAGGGTTAATGCCATTTAAGTTGATATCTCCAATAGCAGAAGAGAAAGGACCCAGGCTGTTGGCACTATTGAATCGTTTTGAGATAATGTTGGACTCAAAAGGCGAGGTGGATTGGCTTGTGGGTCCTAGGAGACCATTTGTGTAGGGGCGATCAAGCACACCGTTCAAACCGGTTGGTAGGTGAATTCCACCGTTCAAGCTGCCTGAACTTCCATTAACGCTGCTACTGCTGGACGATGACCCGCCGTTTAATAGATTGCCGTTGGTAGGGCGAGCAATAGGTGGCTGTTTAGTGGGGCCAACATTCGCCTCTGAGCTAGAGCGTACGTAACCAAAAGTGTTTCTTACGCCAACTTGTATGGCTTGGTAGTTCGAGACAAATTCAAGCTCGCAAGCTGTCTGCACAGTATGTTCCGGATTAGAACTCAATAAGGTTTGCAATTTCGTGTCTAACAGTTTCCTGAACATAAGTATCTCTGCAATGTTAGCGCATTTAGTCAATCGCTCTACAAAGTCGCATGTCTGATATATCTTATCAACAGTCTCTTGAGCTTTCTGCCCGACTACAGTGAGAGCAATTTGTTTCGTGGAAAATACGCTTTCGAGTTCCTTGAGTAGTTCTTGCTTACGCTCCTCGAGCATGGAGCGATAAAATTGGAACGTATCATTTATTTCATTTTGAGCTTTGTGGTACTGTACTTGTAATTTGCCAGCGGCATGTTCAACAGTCTTAATAACGTGCCTTATTTCAGTGGCTCGAGTCTTGGCTTCAGTTACAGCCGATTGCATCAGCTCCAATTGTTTAGGCCCAGCATCAGATAAGTGCTCGCAGTCGTGCAGAGCAGCCGGGTGTTCGATTATCGTGCATTCCTTGCATACCGGCACGGAGCATGTGCGGCAGAAGTATTTAAGAATATCATTTTTGTGTCTCGGGCAGAAAGCGGTTTTGTCGCCGCTTGCAGAGAGGGTAGATCCGAGCATACCCTTATCGTCTTTCAGGTCAGTGAACGCCAGCACACGGTGACCCTCAAAACAATGCATGAATTGGTGCGCCATTACGCAGTTTGGGCAGAGAAAATTAGCGCAATCGACACAACGTGCGACTGCGTCTGATTCCTTAGATTTGCAGCCGGTGCAGCGGGCTGAAGGCGAGTTAGTCTGGCGAGCAGTTGGCAGGAGATCGGCGTCCTGCTCAACAGCGGCGGCTATCACAAGGTTCGTGAGTAGCCCAGGTACGCCTGCTGTCGGTAGCTGGCTGTCTACGCGACAAGTGACGCAAGTGACTTTGTCGGGGTGCGTTTGTTCCCTCTCCAGGCAACCCCGGCAAAAGGTGTGGAAGCAGTTGAGTACTTTGGGGTCAACGAATGTTTCTCGGCAGATTGCGCAGGTGGTGTCGAGTCCGTCGAACTCGCGGAGGTCACATACGGCGGAGTCACTCGCTGGGGGCGAGGATCCACTGAGAGTCAGGGGCGATAAGGAGCCACGCTCCAGCGAACCTATTGAGTTGGCACCGGGCAGCGACTCAAGGGACGGGGTGCGTGAGGCCATCTTCAGGAAACCGGCATCCCTGAAACAAGAAACATGAGCTATTAATAAACTAGTAAAATAAACAACTATAGAAGGGTAGGGTAGAAGGGGGTGTCGTAAAATTAATCATTTCTATTATTAAATGTTAGAAAGCTATCTAATATTTCTCAAATATCTTTCATACAGGCATTCTTTTACGGCTTTCAGGAGCTAGAATATTCCTACATGAATAGTGGGTATTACGTAAATGCATTTTCCGTCGGAGCCGTGACCTTAGATACAGTGGATGCCGCTGCTATAAACTTGATAAATAGAGAAGCTTTACCCAATATTTTCGGGAAATTTACGAGCCGCCGAGCGATTCACCGGAAGAAGCCGAGTGAAGTAACGAAAACATCAATAACGGTGTCGAAATGCAGGGAGCCAGGAATGTTTACATCAGATGCACTACCCAAGGGCGGGGGTTACCATGGCAACACGTAGGGTAACGCTGTAAGGGGATCCGTTCTCGAATTAGAGGGTGGCGTATTTAGACTCCCTCTTTTTACCTTAGGGGACATATTTGAGGTGAATGGCCTTGGCAGCGAGTTGCTTTAACGGCTCTAATGTATATTTTCAGAGTTGCAATTCAGTCGCAAATTTGGAATTGTAATGACGCTAATCCGGAGCTTGCGGTGCGAAACTTTATGAAATATGACCCCCGTTGTATATATATATGGTTTTAATTTAAAATGCAGGCTGATGTAGCGATAAAAATGTGTCTGACATTAAGAGGCTGACAAAACCTCTAGCGCGGTCACTGTCAAACTGCATAGAAAACGAAAGGAATAGCGATGACACAACGCTGGTAATTTATTGCAAAATGAAACATAAAAATACATATTGATTGGATAAAAAAATTACAAGTCTATTATGCTAATATGTTGCTTGTAGAATAATCTGACAAAAATCAGAATGATTGCATGATAGTATGTATGGTTTTTAATCATAAAAATATTTTTTAGAATTATCTTCGTGATTTTTTTCTATCGTATCATATTAGTTTTATTATATTTTCAACACACTGGTGCCGATTCCCTTGTTCATTGCATCTTTTTCTTTCTATTTCATTAAGAAAAGGACAGAAGATAAATTCTAGTTTAGTTCTATCAAATTAATCAGCGTTTGACGTAAATTGACGTAATTTTAGTAGGCAAGTTTTTAATCACGTCTAAACTTGTATGGAGTAGTGACAGGCGCTGATTAATTTGACAGGACTAAACTAAAATGTATCTTCTGTCCTCTTCTTAATGAAATAGAAAGAAAAAGATGCACGAAACTTAAATTAAGTTTAGTTTGTGAACAAGGAAATCGGCACCAATATCTACCTAGCATATATCCTAAAGAATATCATATATTTTTATGATAGTGTTTACTGCAGTGGATCATATACTTTTAGGCATTATAAAACTTGTACTCCTGTAGTCCGCTTAAGGTGCATGCGTATTGGTATCCCGTAAAATTCAAATTTTCTTAATTTTTTGCAATTTGCTGGTCAGTATCAGGTTGTACGAGTATGTAGATATATGATTATATAAAAATACGTTAACACTACGTTGCGTTACTGATGTAAGATCTATTTGAACTTTAAAATGCAATCATTAATAGTGCAGTGATTGAAATTAAGTTAATTGACACTACGTCGGTTATAGCTATTTTATACAACTGTCAATGAATAAATAGTTGTGATTTATACGGAGTTTTTGAGTTGGTAGTAAAGCTTAATATGCTGACAACACCTACACCGCGTGCTCTGTCAGATTGCATAGAAAAGAAAGAGAAGCGCGATGACACAACGCTTGTTGCTAAATATGAAGCAATTATCTATTTACTCAAAATTGAGTTGAGTAATCGAAAATAAAAACAACCAAGTTCTGCATTCAAATAAGATGATCTTGTTATTAATTAAAAAACGTAACGTATGTTGATATTTAATATTTTGATAGATATTTTGGATTAGAACTCAAGGTTAGTTTAACGTTAGTTTGTATCGAGATTTTTTTTCAAAACGTGTCTTGGTAACAACCAAGTTCTGGGAAATATGTTCAAAATTAACATATATTTTTTCCGCTACCACAAACTATACAGATTTGGCATTTTTTTTTCTTAAGACAAGCCTAGTTTGGTAATTTGCATCTTGTCAGCGCCTTAGCAATTAATTTCCCGGGCTTTATAAGAATGTAACGTATAAATGAATGCATACCCTCAGCGTATGTATGATTGTATGCGATCACATAAATACGTTCTGTATATTTCTTAAATGAATAAAATAGAAGTTTGTGGAAAGAAAAATTAAACTATTTTATTTTTACAATAGCATCCAACAGCCTCGAACTAACAATAAACTCTGACGAACTGATGTTCAGTGGAGACTTCGGTACAGTTAGCACAAAACTTAACACATATACACATACATATAAACGAGGAGTTACAAGAGATTCCGTCCACGTAGACCGTTCCCTTTACAATACATCACAGGAAGCCGGCCTGTCTAATTCCTGATACGTCGTAGCAAGTTTGGCTCACACTATATAGGGGAACCATTTTCTACGATCATTCTAGGATAGAACGCGTGTAAGTAAAATTAATGAAATTATTCGTTAGATGTAGAACAGATAAAAAAACGGATAATGTCTCTTTGTGGTTTCAAAATAGAGCTCCAAAGTCAGTTTTTACAAAATAGTGTGGTCGTATTGATATTATTCTTAAATACTGAAGTCCTTATAGTTTGAGCCAAGTAAGAATTTATTATCCAATCAATTTCAACCAATATTAAAGTTACTTTTAAATATTAATTTCACCTCATCTAATTTGTGCTGTTTAGCCTGAATAATTTGGTCATCTCAGAAATAACAAAACACCGAAACGCCATAACAAGGCCCTTATATTCATTCAACTTTAAACGTTTTAAAAGCGTGTCCAAACTGCCATTCACACAATGTTTGTCACTTCAATATCTGGACGATCTAGCCTATATCTATATAGGTATTTGCGTGATAGATGGAAACGGCCGCGATACATTACGGGAGCAGTTTAGTCCCGAGTGACGGGCGGCTCGATTGCATTGCCGATGCTGCATACAAAATGGCCGAACGGGGACCAATGGAGACATAGCGACGAATTTGTACCAGTTTCGGCGACAAATTAGGTACGTTTGGTATTTGATACGTAATGTGATTGGATGGAATTGAGTTTGGAAGTTTAGAGGCATTTGGGTGTAACGAGTTGAGGGATTGCGCTGCAGTACTTCGTTATAAGCTGATTTTTCTTCTTATAGTTTTAGTCTATTTTAGTGAATAAATTTGAAATGATAATAGAATATGCGATACTTTATTCTTCGGAATTTACATTTTATATCCGAAATCAACATTTCTCCATAAAATAAGTTTCAATTTGGCTACGGAACATTTACGGCCCCAATAATCCTGTCTAAAAGCATAATAGTACCAATTTCTTCGGCCATATTGACCAATAAAAGAGAATTACGTAAAAGCATTTACTTTACCCTCAGTCCACTAAATTGAGACCTTGTACTAATAAACTGTAATCTCTAGGGTCTTTAATAATTAATTTCTATTGTTTGGAACACTAGAATATGCGATGGCCTCGAAACCTAGACTTTTAGCCACGTAACGAAGTACTTAGAATACATTATTTTTAAATCAGGATTACTTTTTTCAAATCGGTTTGTGAAATTCTAAGCCAGACAGTAAAATAAAAGAAGTTTTTTTAATGAGTCAAGATGACAAAACTGTAAAGGCTCCTACATACTGGCGCGACATGTCGCGCGACACGTCGCGCCAGTATGTAGGAGCTTTTAAAGAAACGTGGCGCCCACTCAACATTGAACCACCCCCTTTTTTCTCGCGTATTTCTAAAGAGATCGCAGATATTGTTTAAGGGATTATAACAGGTGGATGCCGCTGCCCATCCACCTGAACAGTATTCTTCTAAGCATTAACCCCACCTGTGCCAATCCGATTTATACGCTCACAATATCTAAGACGTGAACATTTCCATTAGAATGACTTCGTACAATCATGTTAAACTTATATATTTTTACTTATTTTCTACTTTATAGCCATAGAGAGAGGTTTTTGCTCTGCAGTGGGACAGTCCAAAATAATATTTTTTTCTAGTAAGAGAATTGATTTACGTGCGTTAAAAATCTTTACTGAACAAACGATTATCACTAAATGTATTCTATTAATATTACATATCATCATATTATTATGTCGACCCAACGCAATTCAGCAAAACGTCCTCATTAATTTGTCTTAATGCAACTCTCATCTAATTTACGGTAGTATTCCAGCCACTGCAGTTGGCTACACCGTTGCTTATTAAGCAAATTGTGACGCGTTGCCATGCAAGCAAATTGCGGTGCGCATCAGCTGTAATTACAGCTGCATCGATATCCTGCCCAGTCAGCGGTTTGGGGGTTACAAGTTCTATTTAGTAAATGTACAGATGTTAATGGTATCAGGTAAGGCCTGATTAATGACAACCTGTATGTGGAAATGTAGGAATTGCAGAGTAATTATTGTCAGTGATTCATATTTTTTCTAATTATATTAGTTATTATTGTTCTGATGTAGTAAATTTTATTTTATCTTTGATAATTTGATTGTTAATTCTTTATTATTTTAATTTAATTAGATTGAAATTAGGCGTTTCATTTTTTTGTGTTGTACGTGGATTGTAAAGATTTTGTAACTGCCATTTAGGTTGCTAGCTGTAATCTCGGTGTCAAATAAAATAAAAAATAAATTACGAACGTTTTCTTGTCCAATATTTACATAGATGATTTCGCGATCATGACAAGGTTGACCATTCTTCTATCACAAACATAATCCCGCCATCCACAAACTCTCTAAGTACGATAGGACCTTCGCTTTACAAAGATAACAGTTCTGCTGTTACATCCAATGTCTGCTCTCCCATCCCCTTTTCTCCCGTATCTATGAAATAAATTCACACCTTCATAAATATCGAATTTGTAAGGCGAGAACTCGATTTGAAGTTAAGATTTGTATCAGAATACTATATGCTTTGGCACAATAGTTGAAAATTGTGTACCGTTGTGCCCACAGACCTCTGTGGCTTCTTTGACATAGATATAGAAAGGCTGGCTGGCTGGATAAGGCAACATTGTGTGCCAGGTAAATGTGAGTGTTGCGTTGGAAGGAAAATCCTTTGTATGCTTTTCTTCATTATAAATGGAATTGTTGTTGCCGTAAGGGCTCTTGGCTCCCTCTCTGTAGTGTGTTTCTGTAGAGAAGCCGTATTATATTCACTAGTTTGCTTTTCGAAAATAAACATTTCAATAATAATGTTTCTATTTCAGTTTTTGACATCATAATAAGACTTTTATAATAAGATTTAACATCTGACGATAATGCCGATGGTATGTGCTCGCTATGTCGCATCGGTAGAAATAAGACCTACTTTTTTCTAGGTACCTAAGTATAGCCTGTTATTAAGTAGGCACTGGTCTCATTTCCTGTTATTTTTTTGTTGAAAGAAAGTAAAGACAGACACTTCTAGTTCTAACCCATCTTCGCGAGCCCATCGCACCGCCCGGCCCGCCATTAATTGCGATTGGGTCGAAGCAGATTACTGAACCCCAAAAGGCTTCTCGAACTATCGTAAATCACAATTTGTCCGACACAAAAATAGACTCAAATTCCTAAGCATTAGAGTAGGTATTCGTGTGTGTTGTACGGTGACAATTGAAATGTTAGGGCGGGGTCTAGTTGTACGAAATTGGACGGTAGACGCAAGGTGAAGTAAAGACTATTATTTTAGGGTAACGTGTACTAATTTAGGGCCATTGTTAAGAAATACGCAGGCAATGGTGAAAGGTCGTAAGATTATATTAAACGGCTCCTATTTATAACCATCTTTGGGCCAAAGTAGTCTTATAAAGTATGAGCCAATATTTCAGCATTGCAACTCGTAATTCACAGGCGAAATCTCTCAAGAGATCAGTTTTTGCAGTGTGAAAGTATATGAGTATTTTAATTTTTAAAACGATTCCAGCAGTGACCTGTGAGGAACTAAACTGCATCCATAAATATTTCAAAAAAATAATATAAATGTTCTGTCTTTACAGTTCAAGCAGTACGTCTCTGGAATGCTCTTCCATTTTTTTAATTATTGTAAAAAACCACTATCTCTCCTTAAACATATTTATTTTTGTTCTTTGCACTTGTTTCATTACTATTATTAAATATATTATATAGATAAGTTTAATATGTTTTATGTATATATGTTAGGGTGGTCCTTATTTATCGACATTTTAATTATCATCGCGACACTTTATCATTCGATTATATACATCTAAACATGAAACATTTTTTTTTCTTTTTATTGTTCGATACGATTTACTGACTGATCCGCCAATTGTGCGAGAAGTACAGACGTGCACACAAGAACTTGCACATGTGTTCATCGATCTGGAGAAAGCGTATGATAGGGTACCTCGGGATGTGTTGTGGTGGGCTTTGAAAGAGAAAGGTTTGCCCGGGAAGTATGTTGAGTTGATTCGTGCTATGTACCTACAGCCAATCTTGTACCTACGTCCGGTCGGCTGCTGGCAATACCGACGGGTTCAGTGTGGCTGCAGGCTTACACCAAGGGTCGGCGTTAAGTCCTTACCTCTTCCTGTTGATTATGGATGCCCTGACGTCGGACATACAGGAAGAGGCACCCTGGTGCATGCTGTTCGCCGATGACATTGTTCTTGTCGGTGAAGATGGACCTGAGATCCAGAGCAGATTGGAGAAATGGCAACAGAAGCTGGAGAATGTTGGCTTAAAAATCAGCAGAAACAAAACTGAATATATGTTTTGTGATTTCAGCGGTCTCTCCAGTTCTGGAGCCATAGCGCTTGATGGCGCGCTTCTTCCAGTCTGTTCTGACTTTCGGTATCTCGGTTCACCCGTGCAAAGCGATGGCGAAGTAGATCGGACGGTTATGCTTAACCGTTAAGTTAACACTGGATGGATGAAATGGCAGCAGGTCACGGGAACAATCTGCGACTCCCGCATTCCCCTTAAACTTAAGGGGAAGATATATAAAACAATGGTAAGACCTGCTGTCTTGTATGGATCAGAATTTTGGGCCACAAAAGGGATGAATGAAAGGCAATTGCATGCAGCTGAGATGAGAATGCTAAGAGCGATGTGTGGTGTGACACGAATGGATAGAATAAGAAATGAGTACATAAGAGGAAGTCTGAAAGTGGCACCGGTGACTGAAAAGTTGTGCGGAAATCGGTTGTCATGGTATGGGCATGTGATGCGGAGGAATGAGGAAAATGTCGTGAGGAAAGTCTTCAGTATGAATGTCGATGGCTATAAGAGTAGAGGAAGACCAAAGAAACGATGGATGGACTGTGTGAGAGATGATATGGCTAGAAAGGGGGTGACTACCGAGATGACAACTAATAGAGAAGTATGGAAGAAAGCGACATGTTGCGACGACCCCAAATAAATTGGGATAAGGGCAGGCGGATGATGATGTTCGATACGATTTAGAGGTCAGTCAGTCAGTCGGTCAGTCAGTCAGTCAGTTAGTCGGTCAGCCAGTCTTCAGACTTTAAAAAAAGCATTGTAATGTTTGGCCGCTTAACTAAGTGTCACACTAATTGTTTTTGCGTTTATTTAAGATTATAATAAATTGATTACTACCAATAAATAGCAAACCCAGTATTTGCTTTTATTGGTGAACGAGTATAGGAATAAGTACCTACTAATAAATCAACCCTTGTTTCTTAAAAATAAATCATTCAAATTCTTGATTTGTAATAATATAATAATAATAATTTTGTATTTTTGATGTTCACACTCATGAATAAAAGAAATAAAAACTACATTTGTAAATGTAGTTTTCATTTAAAATTCAACCGTTAGTAGCAACCCTTAAATTGTATTAAAAATTAAAAAACGTACTGAAATAGTTTCTTATGGCATAGAATCAAATAATGTGGAGCCACGTGAAATTAAAGAAAAACAAATTTTGTCTTAGTAATATTTTAGTTTTAGTAGTACTCGTACATATGTATATGGTACACCAGTTAGTCCATCCAAAGGTTGTCTTTTAAAACATCGCTTTTAGCGATAAGACTGCCCATTGTGTCACCCTATGTAAAATTACTACATTTATACCTGTAATTTTTATGGTGTACATAATAAAGAGTATTCTACTGTATTCTATTCTTAGGTAAATCATGAAGTTACTGGTACCGTGGTACGTTGGCGCTATAACTGGAGCCCTATAGTGACTTTAAAACAAGAGAGGACTACCTACCCATCCTAGTTCGAGCCATACTACATAGAAATCTAAAATTAATATGCAAAACACGCACAGAACAGAAATTATCATAACTAATTAAACTTTTATTACTTACTAAGATTACTTCGGCCAGATTGTTGAAAATAATTTCGTTAGGTCTAATCGTCCAGTGAAGTTTTTGTTATCAGATTCAAACTCTGAATGGTATAATAATAATTATATTAGGTCAGAAGATAATTGTGTTGTCCATGCTAAATAAGTTTTTCATAAAACTATTTTTTTCATTTTCTTTAAAAAATCACTTTAAATTGACATCAATTCTATTAACAAATTAAATAAACAAAGAAAAACAAACAGAAAAAGTAAAAGGGATTTCATAAAGTAGGTAGGTACACATTGGTTTTTTTAATAACATTTTTATTAGATTTAATCATTGTCTTTTTTATTTGGCCATGTATGCAGGTCAAATAGACGCGAACGCTATTAAAACATACACGGATCAAGTCATATATAAACCAAGGAAGACCTTTACACATGTCTAGAATATATCAAAACGGGAACATAATTAACCTTTAAGTGGTTCCATTAGACCCAAAATTATCATTACACATCTCTGCGTCGACAAATTTACTATGGTATACCCGGAATAGACCACATTTATCCCGTGCCCACATGAAAAGTAGAGAACTAGGAACGGTCCACGTGAAAAAAGATACGAGTTTCTATACCCGTCGCGACTTATGTGGGTTTATTTTATTAATGGACCGCACCGAGCTGTTGGGGCGGCCATCTTTCTTTATTGCTACCTTTTGTTACGGAAACGTGGTTTAATTTTTTAATTTATAAGCTGAAAAGGTTAGAAATATTCTTTCTTTGAAATTGCAGGAAATATAAAGGTATGCCACAAATTACATTGCGCTAATGTATTTTACGGTCAAGTAGAATTTTCCAGATACTCGTACAACGTGAAGGTTTATTAAATAGTTGACACAATTGTGTATTAATTATTAAAAAATGCACCACTATTATCAGTTTTCAACATGAATTTTAAATGAAAAGCTATTATCATACACTCGATATGATCAAAAGAGCGTTAAAAATAGTTCGACGGTTACCAGGGCTGCCACACGGCATTATTCAAAACACCTTGCTGCTTGTAAAAGTTAAAATTCATGAGGACCGTGTAGGGACACCCAGCATATATTTCATGGAAGGCGACATCCCTACTTTTATGACGTCACGTTTTACGTTAATGTAGCGAGTGAAGTTTTTTTAATGTTAATAAAAAACGTGGATTTTTTACATTGGAAAAGTTTGGATTGTGTTATTTTTGTAAGTCTTTGGATTTTTGAGAAGATTTGTCTAAAAAAATCCCTTGTCTGGATTGGGTATCTTACATTTGTGTAAGAATCTAGTCCTAATGTGGTACACTTCAAGGGAATGAATCAACATGTTGACGTAAGATTGCATTTGAACACAAACAGTGACGACCGCAGCGAGCTAGCTTCAAGCTTATGCAAAAATTAAGCAACAATAAGAGTTCAACTTTCACATCTGCCAGCGAGGTTATTTACATAGCTCTTTTCAATCTCCGCTTTAATATCTTCGAAAACACGACAACATAATATTTGATGAAAACTTTCATGCTTAAACCGTCTTAATTTCTAATAAAAGTCTAAAAATATTCTCCAGACGCTCCCTAATCTTTAATATTGAATGACAACACATAAAAGTTGTTCAATATACCCTAGAGAAATGTAAATCCCTTGTCCTTTATAAATAAATAATGTATGAGCTTCGAAAGCACGTCGCAAGATAAAAGTGACACCGATCTTTATTATTTACGGGAGCAATCAAGCTGGTTCGTAAAAGTGACGAAACGTGTGGATGTTTATAACTTGTGGTGGGATACCGCTGTAAAATCTTCGAGGAAAGTATCCCGTGAACTTACAGATCAAATGTGATTAACATGTGTTTGAAAGCAATATTTTTTTTTTATTGTGTGAGATCTGTGACATTCGTGAAGGTTAACGGTCGGCGGACTGAAATGTTCAAGCTTAGATGCAAAGATCGCAAGAAACGGATAAAATCTTGCATAAAAGATAGGACGCGTAGATGAATCAGTAAGTTTGTATATTAAGGGCGAATTTCACCAATGAAAATAAACGCGTTCAGCACATCGAAACTGCGTTCAAGAGAAAAGATAGGACGCGTAGTTGAATCCGTAAGTATATTAAGGGTGAATTTCACCAATGAAAATGAACGCGTTCAGCACATCGAAACTGCGTTTATGAGAAAAGATAGGACGCGTAGATGAATCCGTAAGTATATTAAGGGTGAATTTCACCAATAAAAATGAACGCGTTCAGCACATCGAAACTGCGTTCAATTGAAAAGATAGAACGCGTAGATGAAGCGTTGAGTTTCATGAAAAATCCGCACAAACTAGTCAGATTAAGGTATACCAAAGTAACTCCTCTTACCTACCAGCATATAAACCTGACAAAAAAAAACCTGCTAGGTCTTTTACGACGGTAAAAAAATGGCCTCATGAGCAAATAAACACGCTTTCATATATTCCTATTACTTTTAATCACACAGATTCGCGCTTAATCGTAATAGCGATATTTATAATTCAACAGAATTGTCAGCGTTGCCGGTAAGTCGCAAACAGAAATTAGTGACAGTCAGATTTACCCATACGGTAAATCCCTCGTCAATGCCGATCATGTCATGCCGTGAAACCACACGTTGTCATAATGTACATATTACGTGTTTTGTTTGATTTGATAGTAGGTACTGACAACGAGACTTACGCAGTTATAAATCGTAATATTATAAATGTAAATATTTTTTGACTACCTATTTATATAAAAATAAGAGAAATATGGGTGTACGGTGTATGGGTTCACCTCAGCCTAACCTTTCGGGGAATACAGTCGCGATCTTATGTTATTTAAAAAATATAACTTTTTTAAATGTGCCCCACGTAAAATTACATATCTTTAGCAATATTTCTTTACAATGAAATAAAATTAACTCCTTATATTCCCAATAAAATCTTTTTGTACGAATTCGAATAAAATAGGGTTTAAAAACGAAAGTAGACGTACCAACTTCTAAAACATGTTTGGTATACTTTAAAAACCTGTTTCATATCTTTTTCTAAATAATTGTAGGTACATTTTTCAATAAGTTTTTCCGCCGCTTGTCGGCACATTCCGTACATAATCGCCCACGACCTACGCAACTGTCATGTTATTCTGTAATCCGTCACATACACACATACGTCACATAAGTACACGGTACGTATAACGCGGGACACGTGATGCAAATCCGGCCAATCTAACCACTCGGTGCGAATCCCCACATTCCCACTTTAGGCCCTATGTTCGCTATTACGAATAAATTTTCGATTAGATTTCGCGAATTTGAATAATTCAAGCATGAGTTATTCGGAGTTTATTGACGGCTTTTTATGTTGGATGGCATATTTTTTTTACAAATTCCCGGTTTTGCCGCTCATTCTGTAGGTACCGGTATTTTTCAGCTGAGAAATTATCATACCCCAGCAGGACACAAAGTAATTATGTTCCTATCTCTATGACAACTGAAAACAATAACGGATACATCGGCTACGAAAAACGTCAAAACGTTACCGAATATAATCGATATCAGATCTACATCTCTATTACCTGACGTCTGACGTCACACGCAGCGATGACGACAAATTCCCGCTCATATAATATTAATTATGACTTAAACACAATCTTCGCGACTAAGACGATTACGTCATCGTGATAGCGTCACACGCCATCGCAAATTGCCGCCATTAAAATTCAGCGGAGATCTAAAATACGAAATTGTAGGTAATGAATCTAAACGCTCCTTCCAAATTGAATTTGAAGTACATTGTAATGACGTATCGCTGTCTCTTTCGCACTTGCTAAAAATAAATAATATCGATATTAATTCGAGTGATCGAATGAGTGTTTACGATCTAAATTATCTAATTTGTTATGATATACCTAAGTGAAATTGTGTATTTATTCGATATTAGGTTAAGCCGAGACATTATTGGATCTCAATATTAGACAATCTTTGCTAATATTTGAACTAGGATCCGCTATTTATTTACTAAAATCATCACAAACCGTTCATAATGAATTGATACGTTTTAATTAAGAACAGCAAACATTTCAGCAAAGACATCAAGCTCACTAAATCCCGTGGGAACAACAGTGTGTTGTTTGCATAAATAAATAGTTATTTATCACTTATGCGACTCAATTTAGAAAACGAAATTGATAGCTCGAAGAAACATTTAATAAACAAGAGAATAGCACCAAAGATAAATATTAATAAAGGAGAAACTAAAAGCATTTGTTTAGCATAAACCTCTACAATCATAGCTTAAATCTTTGTACCGTTATTTACAGTGAACAAACATTCACTAATTGGTTAATTGTAAACATTTAACGTTTAGATTTGAGTTAGTTTTGATAATTACTGTAATTTTGAGTGACGAATAAATAACAGTGAGAATACTACAGTGGGCAATGAGAAAAATTACAACCTCACTTTTTTTTAGTAGGGCTGTGGGATATGGATACTTATTATTTTTTATATAATAATATATTAAAAATATTTATTTTATTGGAAATCTGGGAATAATAATCTATGTTCTGCTGTTATGATTAGCTATACTTACACATTTACTGCAAGAAGATATGTCGTTAGTAAACATTTTACCTCCTCTGCTTCTTCTTCTTAGATTAATCCCAAACTCAATACTTACCTGAAAAGGAAAAAAACAAATCAATTAATACGTTTTCAAGAGAATACTTTTACAATGGCTTTAAAATGTTTTATTATAAGAAAGAATATTTATATATTTAACTTGTGTTGTAAGGTTTTATACAAATCGCAACCAACTGAAACTTGTTAAACAGATTTTTAGAAGAGTGTTATATGAGAATTGTTAAAATATTATGGTACTCGTATATTTAGCTTAATTAGTTCTCATTCCCATGAGTTCTTAGACCGTTTTTCTAAATTGGCTCAAAATATACTACAATTTGTTGAAATAAAACATATTATCATAATAACAAACACAAATATTATGCTTACTTCCTCACATAAAAACGGGAACGAATAAAAATGCATTAAATTAGTTGAAACGTAGAAATAATTTAAAACCATTTACTTAAGTGCAGTTGAAATTTAATTTCGAATGTCACGCGTGCAGACAATGGTAGCAAGTTTTGAATGCAGCTTATTATTACGCCATTTTATAGAAGTAATAGTACACATACTGTTGCAATAAAATATCCAATTTAGTAAACTAATTGTTCTTTCCAACATTATTTTCAGTGAGTAGGTCTGTTGTTTTAAAAATTTAATATGGAACGTTCAATCACTGTTATGTCACATCCCTATAATTCGTACTTCTCGCCTCTATTTGTTTATAAAATGTCGCAATATGTTTGCCCGACTATAGCAACTATGCTTAGTAAATTTGATAGGGATGAAAGTAAAAAACATAAAAAATATACTTCGATACATCATAAAGATTTAAAAACAAGCGCGACACGCGACGCGACACAAAGGCACCGCTTGTAGTGCTACACGCGGTGTCTTTGTGTCGCGCGACAAGTCGCGCCAGTATGTAGGAGCCTTAATTGTATTCAGTCAGCTAACTACCATATATTTTGCAGTAAAATCTGTATTCGCCGAGTTTATTTTAAAGCTAAATTAAAGTGCTCTGCATAAATTTCCTCGTAATTAAGCTAAATAGTCTAATAAGGGTCTTCTTTAGAATATGCAAATAAATTTTGATTTAACGTAATTTAGTTTTGCTAAGAAAAAGTACAGGCTGTTTTTTCTACGGCATTTTTGCTTTTTAGGATTCCGTTCCCCAAGGGTCCTTCCGTACGTCCGTGCGTACGTATGTCACCGGACTGTATCTATTGGACTGTAAGAAGTAGACACTTGAAATATTCACGGAGTGTGCACTACTATAGGCGCTTTAACAACAAATAATAAAATAAAGTAAAAAATTAAAGGGTTAAAAAATATGTAATATGTAATGTAATGTTAAAGAAATTTTTAGAGGTACTCGTATCTTCGTGATTTTTTTCAATCGTATCAAATTAGTTGTATTATGTTTTCAACACACTATCTACCTAGCTTATATCCGGAAGAATATCATATATTTTTCTGATTTTGTTTACTGCAAAGGAGCAAATACTTCATTATAAAACTTATAAAATTGGATGTCAGAGTTCGAATCGGTTATAGAAAATCCTAATAATATTTTGCCCGTTCTGGGAATTAAACCTTGGACGTTCGGTAACCGTTCAATAAGGCGACACTATCTATCACACCATACTGCAATTTTATTAACCATATTAATACCAAACTTGGCTCAAGACCAGTTTTGGCACGAACTTTCATTACTCCGTGAGGGCTCGTAAGCACAATATTATTTATTAACCAATAATTTCATCTCCAATTATAAATAAAGTTACGAAATACTACACATCTGTACATCACTAGACCCCATTATGGAAAAACTTTGATAATCACACACTAGTGATGCGAAAAACAACGAGATATATTTTTCCCAAGATAACACCTATTACCCAACACTGAACAAGTTTGACTATACTCGTTAATGTGAGTTACTAGTTTACGGACGTGTCAGTGCGCGCGGGAATTCGATGAGACTCCAACCGAACTTTGTTCTATGTCACAGAAGAAAGGATGCATTTCAAAAACGGCTTTTACACTTTGTAATAAGACTCAGAATCAGTTTTGTTGTGCTTGTTTACCGTATGTTTGCGTTGCAATTTCTTTAACACCTTTTGTTTGATTTGAAATGTTGCGGTGGACGTATTGGTGTAACTTTTGATTCTGTTTTTTATTTGTAAAAAATGTAACAAAAGCATGAATACAATTTATTTCTGACCCCAATGTCATCCATACAAATATATATATCGTACAAATATATATAAACAAATATATATCGATCATAACCTCAAAGACAAACAAACCTTGAGTTAAACAATTCATCCAAAGTTAACTCGTAAAACAAAACACTAATTGTTAATAAACAGAACTACGGACATCAAACAGATAATATTCCGATTATTCCTAATCGAGTACTCTACTATCGATGTTCCATATAGACGTCTTACGTAATAGCTGAAGTTTCGTAATTAACGATCCACAATAGTTGTAATTACGGCACGGCCGGTAATTAGCACACAGAAATGTGGTACAGCTCAATCAAATATAACGACAGCGCCTATCTTGATTGCTTCTTGCTCCTAATTCTGCGCTAAATAGTCAACAGTCGGTTATAATCGATTTAATATTGCATTTTGATGATTAATCTAATCGAATAACCATCGAAATGCAACAACGTGTGTGACTAAGATAACTTCAGTTTTTATTTGTAATTTTAAGCTTTGTGTAAACTGCAAGTCGAAATGAAAACGCCGTAATAAACTCAAATTAACTTTATAAAAAATACTCGTGCCTTTTTTGCATAAATCGATTGGAAATAAAAACGAGTTTTCCCATCCCAATTACCAACTGTCATGTCCGAACGTTATTCAAATCGCGAACGTTTCTAAACGTAGAACGTGTCATTTGCAAAGCGCCGGTTTAGAAGCACTGTATAACGACCCCCGTCCGTATGATTACTTTTGTTTCAAACAACAGATGTCCGGAATAGACGTTGATAGCAGTTTCGATTGGGACAAATCGATTCCTACGTTTTGAATTATCATCGAACTCGAGTATAATTAAGAGCTGTGCAAAACAGCTGTCTACCTGAAACTTGGTAATAGATTAATTGTTTTCTAATTTCATTAACTATTCCGTCAAGCCGTCAGCGGGTCTTAGTCCGTCTTCAAAGAAACTATATAATCAACAACACAAAGCAAGCAATTTATATACAGTATTCGCTCTGAATGTACCGAAACTAAGAGACTGCATTAAGACAGTATGACGTCACAGATTAACATATTAATCAGTCTGTGGAAGCAGGAAGTCTCCTACTCTATACAGAACGCGGGAATGTAGTTTGCAAACTTTTAATTACAGTTAGAGCGATACAAATTGACCTCTATTAGTTACTAGATAAGATTCAAATTGGATGAAAGTGCCAGTTTCAATAATTAATAGGAGCATTCGTTTGGGTGTCACGTTGCTGCATCATTCTAAGCGAAATATTTATAAGGAGATAAAGGTAACACGGATTCAGTTGGAAATGACGTTAAGCGACAGATGGTTGGCGAAACGTGCTTAAATAATATTCTAGAACATTAAAGTTACTGTTATCAGAGGAAAACCAGATAGAAAATAAGTCATTGTTGAACATTAGTCATGAGTCATGACATTAGTTAACACAAACTGAAGTAATATGACATCTATGAGAAGGAAAATAGGTTTTAAAATACTTCAGCAAGAAATAAATTAAATAACGTAGTTCACCAAAGTCATACGACCCAACGCTCGGTCAGACGATCCATCAAATAACAGGTGAAAATAGGCCAATAACAGGGTGTCGCTGAAACAAATCGAAAAACATCTGTGTAACGACAACACTATCAGCTGACGGCCATTTTTTTCGCAAACGTACAAAAAAAACTGGCTCGAATACGTTACAGACGGAAAATCGTTAGTCACTCGAAAAAAAATCGTTGAGAATGAATGACGCTTTAGCTCACTCAAGTTGCCAGCTGTTTCCGTTGCACAGCTGATCGACCGGATATTGGCTGTTAGAGAGACTACCCCCTCTCTTTCCAACCTTATATCCTCTCTGTCGCGGCTTTTAATCTTTCACTCTCCATTAATGAGGCAATGAACGCATGAAATTAATTTTTAAAAATCGAACGTGTAGTTAACGGCTTTTTTGACGTCATTGTGAAGGTGATTTTACAACATGAGGCACGTTTTGAACACATTGAAGAGGTGAATAACTTTTATGAGAAACGAGGTAAGTAGTTAAAACTTATAACGAACGTCATGCGACAAGCAGTAGCAGCATAATGAAGTAATTTACCCAACTAATTCCATGTTCAATAATAAAAAAGTTTCAAACAAAACAAAATTATGCTATCAGGCACGAAGCAAACAATTTTCGCCGTCTAGCGTGATGAAATCGAAACAAAAGTATTGCAGCTTCGTGTGGCACACATCGAAAATGGCTCATTGTAGCTGTAGAAAAAAAAAAATTTATAAGTGACAAGCCTCCGTCGTGATTGAATAAACAACATTGTAAGCAAAACAAAAAAATATGTGTAAGTACAAAGTTTTCCTCGGATTTTTAAACTGAAAACCAAAAGATACCTTATAACCTAATTTATGGGGTACTGTTAAATGTTACAACAAAATAGCTTGTGATATGTTTCAATTAAATGAAAGAAAATTTAAATCTCATATTTAAAGTACACTTTGTAAACAAGCATAGCATAATTACTTAAACTTAACGATTATATCCAAGGTACTCGTAAGAATGCTTGGAAACATGCTGGTCCTGCTCCATAGGACAAACTAGAGTCTAGGCAAAATCAAACTGATTGCTATTTTAATTGTATAATTTATTATTTTTATGACAATTTATTGATTTTATTTTACTTATAACATGTTTGTAAATATGTATCTATCACATAATTAATTTGTCTGCCATTGCTTCATTTTTAATAATTTTTACCTATTGTGGATGTAGTAATTTTATTCTAGGTGTAGCGTCTTCACATATAATTATATAATTAATGTATACAAAATATTGTATAACATTTTAAAAGAGTGACGGTTTCTTGCCCATTCTTCTTCACACGAAACTACCTTTTGAAAGGGGCAACTTAAATAAATTATATTTATCTGTAAACTTTTTATGTGCCTATTTAAAATAAATAATTTAACTTTGGCTTACCTATTAGGGACTTTGATGAAGTCTTAGATTACTGGTAATAAAGGAATTTTCATAGCAAATACATGGTATATAAAGCATGTTTATTTAATACTTTTTTTTTTGGGTGGGAAATCATCAAATAACTTCTCCCGCTCTGGTCGGAGCGGGAGGGTGTGTCAGACTCTTACTGACTAAAACCCACCCGTATTCGGTGACCCTTTAGTATCTTCCCGCGACCCCGGCAGGCATCGGCCCTAGTGGACCCTACATTTTTGCTGACGACATCTCTTTGAGGCGCGCGTGGAATACAACGTGCCGTCGACCCGGGCCTGGTCCTTACCGGACGATCAGCTACCCATTGCTCAACGTCCGCAAGCCCGCGCCTACGGTGGCCGGAAATCCGCCCGGGATTCCCGACGCCCAGGGCGTCTCCTGCGGCGGCTAGGGGCGAGAGGGCGCGAAATTTGCCTTCCCCTCAACCGTCCCGCCTCCTCCTTCGCGAGCATTACTGCTTCGCAGAAGGAGGTGACGGCTGCCCATGCCCTCTCGCTCCAGAACCAGGGCCGGACGCGAGAAATCTCTGCCGCCGATCGCCTCCACGAGGACACGGCGGTGCTCTGCCCAACCTGGGCAGACCTCCACCGTATGCTCCACCGTGTCCTCCGGGCGATCCACACAGTGGTGACACCCGGGCGTTTCCTCCCGCCTTATCCGACACAGGAACCTCCCGAAAATGCCGTGTCCGGTGAGGACCTGCGTTAGGCGGAAGGTGAGGACGCCGTGGCGCCTCTCTAGCCACTCCTCAAAGAGGGGACTTATCGCAGCAATCGTGGCGTGCCCAATGTTTATTTAATACTTACGATACAAAAGTTCAAATTCCGTTAATTATAATTAAAATATCTTTTTAATAATACTTAGCCAGAAACTTGGTAAGTCTGAAGAAATTAACATGTTGGTACAATATTCGATAACATTTTATGATAATAGAATACTCCAACATTCATTATCGGTTTCTAAGAATGCGACGCCTTATTTGTCTGTTTCAAAGAAAATTTTTGTTATAAACAAGTCTGTCTATAAACTTTGAAATTTTCCTAAGAATTACTCGAACTTCTGTTTTGGGGTATGAAGATGACTTAACTTATTATAATTTTATACAATAACCCGTTATAAACAAAGGTACTGCAATCATATATTTTTGTCAAAATAATCTAAAAGAAAAACGGTGAAGGAAAACATCGTGAGGAAACCGGCATGTCCTAGAACCAAAAATTCGAAGACATGTGACATCTACCAACCCGCACTGGGCCCGCGTGGTGGATTACGGCCCACTCCCTCTCACAGAGTGGAGGCCTGTGTCCCAGCAGTGGGAACATTATAGGCTGATTATGTAATCTAAAAGAACGCAAGAACCACTTAAACCACAAAGATGACTTAACTCAGTGAGTCACAGTATCTTTTTAAAATAATAGTATTTTAAAATGTGTCGTTGTTGCTCAACTGCGGGCAATTAAAGGCATACCACGGGGCGTTAAGGAACTATATTGTTCTCTGCTTAAAGTATGATATATTATAGATCGCGTAAAGCACGACTAAAACTACATTTATTACGACAAAACGGTCACTGTTTAATCAAGTCTTATAGAAATGATGTCGAACAGAATAATGAATGAGTGAATTCGAGAAATAGGAGTACTTATTTAAGCGAGACACGCTTGTAGAGTATCTGCTTAATGCTTAATAAAGGTTTAGTTTGTGTGGTAACAAAACTGCATTTAGCGCTCTACAGCTTGTTTTATCATACATACCCCAAGGGTCTGTCCACATTACCCGAATTTTGAACAAGGATTTAAAGTGAAAAGTTTCCGACAGTTTGAGTCGGAAGTTAAGAAGTTTATTAATAAACAACAAATTGTTCGGACTAATGAATTAATTTGCATGTTGTTCCGTTTAAAGTCTCGGCCCTTTCATCATTTTGAACGAAACGACCGTTTAGTACTAAAGACTTCCGCTGCATCTTATTTAAAAGCGATCGCCGCGCGAAAACGCGATCGCCGCGTGCATATGTCACTTTTGTTCGGAAAACTGGAAAACGCCCTCTGTCGGTGCGACCAAAGAGTTCAGGATCACCGAACAAAAAGTGACATATGAGCGCGACGATCGCTTTTAAGTACTTTAAATGTGAATACAGAGAGCAGTGGTGTACGAGTTGTATGTAGGTCGGACGTTGGAACCAGACAGGCGCTTTACTTTGTGTAAATTATTTCAATACCTCTGCTCTCAAAACGGTGAAGGAAAACATTGTGAGGAAACCGGCATGTCCTAGAACCAAAAATTCGAAGACACATGTCATCTACCAACCCGCACTGGGCCCGCGTGGTGGATTATGGCCCACTCCCTCTCACAGAGAGGAGGCCTGTGTCCCAGCAGTGAGAACATTATAGGCTGATTATGTATGAATACAAATTACACGTCAGGCCATCGTTTTTTTTTGTGGGTGTCGTATCGTTCTCGTGTCGTTTCATGTAAAATTATAAAATCGTCTAATAGGTCCGGTTTGGTAGATTTATAGCGTTGCCCAGTTTCCGGAGACGCGATTTTATTTAGTTACCGGTCGCCGATTATGATGTCATGCCGGTGGAAATAAATGCCTAATGTTTAGGCAAAACTTGTTATTGAAGACATGCCAGTAATACCAATCTGTGACTACTTTGTATTTCTATTAGAACTCGTATGACTTAGCAACACTACAGCACGCAATTGTGCAAAAAACTAAGCTTTATAAAATACTGAAAAAAAACATGTAATTATAAAATAACATTGTAATTACACTACTAACATTGTTAAATCCCTCAGCAATTTCCATATCAAATATACACAGAGAAGAACGTAAAAGTTGTGTTTAAATTATGTAAAAGATAACTGAATGTTTCATGAACATGCCACCGGAGTGACATGAAAGCATCTAGTTGATATTACACCTGCATTTTGCTAAATCAAACTTTATTACGAACACGGAAAGGTGGAAACAGCAGAAAATTTAAGTTTGCCCATACATCGCGTGTATTGCTTACATTGTAGAAAATTACACAGGCGCCACAGTGTCCCACAGTGCTAAAGCTCCCGTACTTCCGACCTAAAGATCCCTAGTAAAGTAACACAGTATTACGTAGCTGGAATACACGGGGTATTTCACTCGGTCTTATGAAAATTCATGTTGCAAAGGTTGGCTAAAAGGATTTCTTGGTTTTGGGAAATGTGTATTTTAAAATGTCGTGTTGAGACTTCATAGCGGACCGTATTTTATAGTTTTCGCGAGAAATGAGTTAGTGCATAGTTTGGGGCGAAATGCAAAACGGTAGCAATGCAATCAAGAATTCATAAAACGTTGTGCACATTCCGAGTTTTAAATCAATTATAAAAAGTATGTCAGGTTAAGATATGACCTAGAATTTCTAATTGCTAAAAACTCTTACATCGAAACCTCGGTTTCTGCTAAGCCTGATCTGATGAATTGTTAATTTAGGTATAAAGCTGACATAATATTTGGCAACTGAATACAAATTGTCGACAAAACCTTACGGTGATCAGCCCATGATGAGGTCCGCCAGAAGTCGGAAATTCCGAAACCAGGTGAGTAAAACCTTAAACATAACAAACATGACAATATGACCCGTAAAAGCCATAACATAATCTACTTTAAAAATATCATTTCATCCGGATTTACTGGTACAAAACGGTCCACTATATCTGGGAGCAATTTAATATCACTCAATTAAGGTACCACGCTATACGCTATTACCCCGTATGTCCCAATGGGGTATGCCTGTAAACCAGATAGCTGCAATGCGGTTCACAACACGCTAACCATTACTTCAGTACTTCTACAATTATTTCTATACAAGCGTGCTCTATTGAAATTTTCTTGCAAACTTTGCAGGTCATTGTGAAATGATATGTTAAGGATTAAATCTTAGCAAGCTTTAAAGGGTTGCACTTGGTTAGTAAGTGATAAATTTCTCATTAAAATACTAGTCTATGAGAGCGTGGGGATTCTAAAATCGTAAATTTGCAATTGTTTCAAGCAACCAGAGAATCAGATCATCCAGTCTTTTCAAACTGACGACATTGAAATTAGTTCGGAACTACGTACTTCTGAACATTTTTAAGTACGAGAATTGACACTGATTCTCATATCCTTCTTGTAACTTGTTTAACGCCAAGTCAACAATATCACACACTTACTTCTGCCCGCGACTTCGACTGGGGGAAATTTCTCACTTAAAATATATGCACACGGAAATACTGTAGCATCCCATTAGCGAAAGAATTTTCGAAATCGGATCAGTAGTTCTGAAGATTACCCCCTCCCTACATACAAAATCACGTAACTCTCTATAATATTAAGTATAGATTAAAATATTCCACTCGAATCAAGTTTCACCAACATAGCCACAAAGGTCAATGAAACGTTTGTACGTAACATTTTCACTCAAAACGACATGTTTCAACAACCCTCAACTGCGCTTGTATTGTGCGAAAATCACGTCGAATTACTAAAATGAGATTCATTCATGTTTAAAAATACAAACGGTATTACCTCTTGTGAGTTTGTGTAGGTAAGCTCGTTTCGTATCGTTCCTGAATAAGATGACAGTATACATTCAAAGGTAAGTTGAGTTGCTTGGAAATAAATCTAAGTCTAATGTAAAGGAATCTCAAGTACCTAAGTGTATTGTAATATCTTTGTCTCGAATAGAGCTAGACTGATTTTGGTACGGAAAATGATTAAGAGTATCGTAAAATGGGGTGAATAGGGATGCAGGGGTGAATCTGGACGAAACATTAAAATGGATTTTAACGTTGATATAATACAGTTTGCTGCCAAAAAGGAAAGTTATGCGTTCATTATTATTGTAGATATGCAGTTAACACATTAGTCCTTTTTGGTAACAAACTATATTATTTCAACGTTAAAATCCTTTTTAAAGTTTCGTCCCTGCTCCCCTATTCACCCCGTTTTACGGTATTTAGATACGTATTTGTAAGACAGACATTCCGAAAGTATAGAATTCACAGATCGGCGGGGTAATTGCGGAACACACATAAAATGACAATTGATTGCCATGGCATAATTTTTTTTTTTTTTTTTTTGACAGTTCACCCACGACCATTGCGTTATGTACGTTGTTGAGCAGACGAATTTTTCAAACCTATGAAGCAATGGATTAGCAATATCCTTCAAAACTCTCGGATTTAAAGTGTGTTACGCAATTAGATGGATTTGAAGTTTTACTTCCTCGTAGATTCAATAACAATAACCATGCCTTCTTCCCATGGACAGACAGAAACTATAGAACGCCACCTGCTACGCTCCTTACATACTCCTTTTGCTTCGTTTACGTGCATACATCTGGTCATACACGCACGCGCCGGTAGCGAGCACTACGCACCTGACCTTTCTGATTATAATAAAATCACCAGAATCAAACCTGACTTGCAAAACTGCCGATACTTTTGTGTTCCTCCGCCTCCAAATGTGTGCAATCGTGACGTATTCTATGCGAACAGATGGGGCATTAGAGCACCCCACGGGTCGCATTATAAACCAAATGCGCCTCTATATCGATAATAGTACTGATTTATCGTCCCAAGTCGATGGTAATATTTATGGAAGCCACGTGATTAGAACTGTCGTAACTGTACGTATATAATATGGCTTAGAATGCAACATTATCGTGGGAGGTGATATATCGTATACGGAAACTGATGACGCATTTATCATCGTACTTTTACGGGTAAAGGAAATTTAAGTGGGAGACACATTAGTGGGTTTTCGCCTTTTTGTTAAGGAAACAGCGATATCAGCCTGGAAATTTTCCAAGAAACTGCTGAACGGATCAGTTGGCTATCTGTAAGGTTCAGTGCGCAATGTACCGCTTAGAATTGCTGTTTCAGGTCCGATTTAATCTTTTTAAAAGAATGGATGCTTGTAGCAAAGTAGTTTTAAAAATATTAAACATTATCGATACAGATAGTGGTCTTATAAAATGCTAATACAACTGAATGTTATTACGAAATTCGTATAATAAGGCGTCATACAATCTGAGCATATGGCCCCAAATAAAACTCCCGCATACAACTGCATTACAGCAGTTTTATTTTTTCCTAACTATCAAACTGCTGTAAGTTTTATTTTGAAACTAAAGCTAAACGAGCTCTGTACGTGTCCGAGGTACGACAGTCGCGCGTAGTACCAGTTGCTCGAGTTAAACTGTGGGGTTATAGCGTTTCGTTTTAAGTGTACACTATTACCTTTTTACTATAGTCTTTTTACTTTAAATTCTCTGAAACTTTTAGACGGTAATTTCGTATTCGTTTTTGGCTTTTATTACTAAAATATGGATTATAGGAGCTTACATTTTCAATTTTATTTTTAGAAAGGTTCATTTAAACAGTTATTTAATTAAGTTCTACCGGGAAAAGTATGTCACGTTTAGCTGTCCAGCCTTAACTTGACGTAGGTTGTTGTATATTTATTTACACCGATTACAGAACACAGGTATTGTAGATACCGAAAACAAATGTCAATTAAACTGTAAAACGGCACGTAGGGCGAACGTGACGGCTGCCAGATGGGGTACAAAACGCCCCACTTGTTCAGGAGCGGCACATTACGGGTTACCCCTGTATATACCACAACCCTATTCTGAACTTTGTCGAAACTTAGAAAATTTCGTTCGTTTCGCATTTATGAATTATACATAGCTTGGTTTTAATACGCTTCGGTGGGTAACCTTTCGCAGCCAAAATGCCGGAAAATGTGACATGGTACAATATTAGTGGACGGCGATATAATCTTGTTGCAATATACCCAACATTGGAAGCAGTTTCTTGAATGAATATCGTATTTATTATTTGGTAGAGAATAGAGAATAAAATAGGAAATACAGGATTGTTATTACAATAATAATTCGACAGCACTTTTAAAAAGTGGTTTCACACCAATAAGTTCTTTTTTACAGCGATTTTTGCACGAATAAATAATATATTTTTGGAACTACCCACAATAAATAATCCGGCTAAAAGTTTCATATTTTAACATTATCTGTAAAATATTCGAGGAGCCATTGCGTGTGGCCGAAAGCTTTGTCTTTTATTATTAATGGGTTGTTTTAGTTCTAAAAAAACTTTTCATTGCTCCTAATTTATTCATGTGGGTCTCTCAGGATTTTTGACTGACTTACTTTAAAATTTAATCTTGTTTAAAATTAATTCAGATTTAATATGGGTTGAATTGGTTTTTTTTATAAATCGTATTGGTATCGTCCTCCATTACAAGGTGCAAATATAGTACTTCTCCACTCCGCTCTATCAATAGGTATCATAATAGGCAACTTAAAGATTATATCAGTTGAATGGCAACAAAATGGTAGTTGCGCTACCGATAACAAAAGAGTTGATTCCTGTCACCGTGCAGTCCCAGCTTTAGAAACAAAACACGATCTCGAACCGTCTGAACAGTTCAATATAGTTCCTTTGACCGTCTTCGATAGAATAAGACGGTTACAGATGAGACGTGTGCAATGTGTGCATGCCGCACATATTCTAGATAACCACTACTGTTGAGAATTTATATGGACTGAAATGGTACGTGTCTCACATTCTCTTTATTATATTTTGTCTGTCTTCCGTCGTGTTCAAATGTTCAGTGTTCACTATTTTTGAAGTCACGGAGTTGCCATAGAATGATAGAAAATAAAGTGTCAGTTTGCTATCTTTTGTTTTCAAGTATGCATCCAATGATGACCCTGACATTCTGTTAGATTTCAATTTGGTTAGTTACCGACATCCCAATAGAATTTTGGATGTAACGTAATAACCATTATTATACCTATCCCTTTAGTTACAGGTCGAAGGCTTAATTGATTTTCAACCCTTCCTTCCCGGAAACTCCTATTTGGCTTGGTTAAACTTAAATTAGACAAAGAAAATCCAATCAAACAATCCTACATCCGATGATCCATCTAATAAGTTGTAAGATAAAAGAAAACCCGAAACCACAACAAAAAGACAGCCCAATATAAAAATAACAAAGAATTACACTGCACGATATCGTATCAAGAAATTCGAGCAAAACCGTATTCGGGGTTGTTAGGAAGAATTCCTTTGGTCCAAAGTTTTATAGCGCAGAAAACCAATAAAACTGTATAAAGGATCCGGACAACGGCACTCACTGAATTGCCTTCGCCTATCTGAGTGACATTTGATACATACAACTTTTTTATTCAGAAGTAATTTTTTTGGCAACTTCGGCAATTTGTTTAAGTAGACTCCGGAGTTGGAAATTAATTCGAATTTCAATTTCGACTTTCTTTTTTGTTCCTTCATTGTAGCTTGTTTTGATTTTGTTGTCATTAATGCTGGAACATTGTCATTAAACCGGATGCCGTCCGCGGATCTGCAGGTACCCTTTATAATATTAAGTAGCGCAATTGTAAATAATAATGAATAAATAATTAATAATTTTACTAACAATGTACGGAATGTTTATTCTGAAATAAAATGATTAATAAATGATAATGCTCGAATAAACCGGAAATGTCGTTTTTTACCTATTAACCTATTAAAATATCGAAACAGCGCAATTATTAACAATACACCATCTGCCTAGCCTTTCCCCAACTATTTGGGGTCTGCTTCCAGTCAACCTGGATGCAGCTGAATTTTACATCGAGCGATTGCCTATCTGACCTCCATTACCCAGTTACTCGATAATAAGATACCCCTTGGTAAGACTGGTTGTCAGACTTTATGGCTTGTGACGACCTGTAACTACTGTCAAAGACCCACGAATTACAGCCGGGACCAACGGTTTAATGTGGTTTCTAAGGCAAGGATGGGTCACCCATCCTTGCCTCGGAAACCACACTTTTACATACCAAGACCCCTGTCTTGGTATGTAATGGTGGTCACCCATCCACGGACCAACCGCGGCAAGCGGAGATCGAACCGTGCGGCTGTTCAAGTAATTATCACGAACACAACCCAACCCAAAACAAAACTATTTTCGCTCACAATAACATTGAGTGATAGGAAATGTAACCCTCAGGCAAACATGTTACAATGTAAAATAATCGTAACAATGGCGACATAGCAACTGCATCGAAACAAAATAATACAATCGCTTAATAATAAGCTTAAAAAGCGGCTGTAATAATAATGCATAATTACGTGAAAGCGTGCCGTATTATACAGTACTTTACAGCTTACGGGGGGAAATGTCGACAGCTGCGTGTGAATCGTACATCTGCCACAGCCCTAAGCATGCACACAGTGACAGCGCACACTCTGGCACCCTCCCACCGACGCGCTTCGTCACGCACACTTGCGTAGAAGTAGTTCGATTGTAACACACGCACACGTACCTTGCCGCGCGTCCACAGGGTGTTTTATTGTGCGACACTGCTTTCAGGGCCCGCCCGATAACATTTTGTTTTTACTTGTTGAATGTTTGATGGATGATGGCGATGATTGATTGAGCCTTTTTCGAGTTGCTTTCAATTGTAATAGATTTCATGAATGTGGGCTCGCCTTGCATGAGATTTGTATGAGATTTCTGTTAGTGAATATTTGAAATCATTAATTTTATTTAAAGTAGTGGTCGGTTTCCTTTGTTGTTTGGCCTGAGCGTATATATAAATCATGTCGTAAAAGTATACATTTCTTCAGTATCGGGTTCTATCAGGAGAATATTATCGGTAAAATGTGTTCCATTTCCAATTCCCTTTTGGGAGCAATGTAGACAATACAAATCCATACCCTGCTTCCCGAGGACAATTTACATAACTCGTCAACGACAACCCCTGTTGCAATTTAATCAGTTAATGTCTCGGCGCTTTCGGTTTTATGGACTGCAATAGCGATGTTTAAAACGTTGGCTGGTTGGCCAAATATTGGGTTTGTAGTAAATTGAACAGATGGCAAATATTTGTACAACATTGCTGATGGGAACTGAAATCTGTTTGGTATGTTTGACGAAGATAAAAAGAAGTTTGATGTAATTGTTAATGGGAGTTTATGGAACAAGTTTATGTCATAATCCAACTGGTTTAAGGTTAAATTAAATTATCTATTTGTTTGAATATCTATAGCTTATAATTCTATATAAACTCTAATTGTCTAATGCATGAAATGCCTTACACAATGCGTATTACTTGTGTTCCTGAAATCAGTTAGGTCTTTCAAACGGAAAAACTGTGTGCATTTTATTTAAAGTTATGTATCTATGTATTGTCCACAGTTGCCTTTTAATTGAGTGTGAGCACAATGCTCCTTCCACGGCACGAATGTTTTATATGGTATACGAACCCGTTTATATTAAAAATGAGGTCAAAGTTGGATTATATATTCTTTAGCACCCAATAAGCGTGTTTTATGTCAGTCGTGTGTATCAGGTTTAATACACATTATTATGATTTAAAGACGGTCATGCGTACATTATATTGTCCTTGATTCGTTACAAAATATTTCAGGCCAGAAGCGTTAGCTTATGAATGTTTTTTAATTTCATACAAAATCATACATACAAAAAAGCTGAGCTAAGTTCAGTCCTCTCTTTTTTTTTTTTTTATCGCATATACTGAACTTGCTGTTATTTAAATTACCTAAAAATCTATCATATCATCCACAATCAACCTATAACGTTCTGCTGGGACACAGACCTCCTCTCTGTGAAAAGAAATGGACCGGCATGCCCTAGAACCATAAAATCGAAAACATGTGACATCTACCAACACGCACGGATGGTGTGGATTATGGCCCACTCCCTCTCACAGAGCGGAGGCCTGTGTCCCAGCAGTGGGAACATTATAGGCTGATTATAAGCGCCTGTCAAGATACGAACCTTAGACGCCCTGGGCGTCGGGAATCCCGGGCGGATTTCCGGCCACCGTAGGCGCGGGCTTGCGGACGGTAAGCAATGGATAGCTCACCGTCCGGTAAGGACCAGGCCCGGGTCGACGGCGCGTTGTATTCCACGTGCGCCTCAAAGATATGTCGTCAGCACAAGTGTTGGGGTCCACTAGGGCCGATGCCTGCCGGGGTCGCGGGAAGGTACTAAAGGGTTACCGAGGCCCCTGGCAACACAGGCAACGGAAGGGATACGGGTGGGTTTTAGTCAGTACCTAAGAGTCTGACACACCCTCCCGCTCCGCTCAGAGCGGGAGAAGTTATTTGATGATTACCCGACCACAAAAAAAAAAAAAGATACGAACCTTCGGCCAACGACTAGTAAGTCGTGGCCGTTAACCACTGGCTCACCTGCTCATATCATATCCCTACATATTCCACAAAAAGCATGGGAAAACAACAATTACTTTTTACATTACACTTTCTCCGAATCATTAATAACGATACCCCGCTCGTTATACTTTATTGTACCGACCCCGCTTTTACTACCAACATCTATAACTACAGATATACATACCCAACACATAAATTAACTTAATGTGTTCATTTTATCATTCATGTTCACATATAACTCTGTCTTTGTCTAAAATTAACGTCTGCAACTCCCTTACCCACAAATACTTGTTGAAAAATTGCCCGTCTACACATAGGGCAAGGAATAAGGCAAGTTATAAGGACGTATAAAAGATAAATATCATTTCGTTGTGAGTGCGTGGACTTGTTCTCATGTATCATAATATATTGTAAGTTATTAACTTGTGTATATGGAGTCCATTCGGAAAAAAACCTCAGTATGACGGAGAGTTGCCATTTTTTTTGCCTTAAGGGACTGGAATGGAAGTTGCTAGTCTGTGGAGAATGGGGGCGGGCGTGTAGTATTTTTTCGGAAGCCAAGACGTTTGTTTATGAAGAGAATGTATTGAAATATGACGGTAAAACATTTCGTTATGTTTTGTTATTGTGGCGGGACCTGTGGCTTGTATGAGGGGAATGGTGTATCCTTTATGAATGAATTCGTGATTACTTTGACCTTTTCTATGCTTTTGATTGAGAATCGTACACATGATTAGATTCTTGTTGCTTTCATTAAGAGTAGGTTTCATTTTTGGTGAGTTTACGTCTTGCAACCATTTCGAACACGTGACAGTTGGTACTGTTTCCAAAATTTCCCCGAAAATATTACAAGATCTGAAATTATTTACAAAGAAAATGACAGGGTCCTCAAATGCAATTGTTGTTAAAAAGATTTTTTTATCCTGATAGAAAGAATTTAT
Organism: Atethmia centrago; assembly: GCA_905333075.3. Lineage (NCBI taxonomy): Eukaryota > Metazoa > Arthropoda > Insecta > Lepidoptera > Noctuidae > Atethmia > Atethmia centrago. The sequence continues at coordinate 21,102,317 of HG995368.1, forward strand.
ATCAGTGAATTTGAAACTAAACAGCCTAAAAAAATTGCTCGTGCAACGCCGCCGTACACGTGATAGAAAAGAAAATAAAAAAAAAATAAGAATAAGAGGGATTTTGTGTGAGAGACAGAGAGAGAAATTTGAAATTTCACTCTTAATTCTCGTTCTATTATCGAATCGCCGCCTACAAAGTTTCACTTCAAAAAGTCGGTAGGTACGAAAAGCAAAATCTACAAAAACTTTTCCATCACACATTAGGGCGTTGTCCGCGGTAACAATTTACGTAGTGCCTGTTCATGTATCGATTGTAACGTGATCATTAGGGCGCGTCTGTCTGCACACAGCCTTGTTTATACACCACGACACGAATTGTGGTGTGACGACCTCGCTTTATAGAGTTTTAAGTGACTTGATGTACTGTTTGTTTGGGCTCAGGGCTTGTTTTAACATATTTTTTTTTTCAGGAATATCAATTAGGTGTGAAGTTGGTATGTTTTTGTCGTGTTTGTCGTAGATACTTCTGTTTTAGGGTTAAATTGGGATTGTTTTAAATGCATAGTTGGTTACCGAATTCGTAAATGTGCATAAAATACTGGTAAATATGCAAAAAATGCTACCTTATACAGGTACAGCATGTATTAGAAAAGTGTGGTCATATTGAAGGGTCCATCAAACAGAACAACTCTCCACGGGACCAAAATCGTAATCGCGAAAAAATATATAACTGTCCCTTACAAAACTTCAATACCTACTCAACCCAAATGTATGGAACGGATGTATGGGATTTTTTCGCAATAATGATGTTGGTCCCATACATAAGATTGTGCAGTTTGATGGTCTGTTGTGAAGGTTGTATTAATTACCTACTTTAAGATCTGTATTACTACGAGTATATCGCTTATCCCTATTAACATTGTCGTATATGTTTTTTTGCCATTTTCTTTTTATTTCATTAATCATTCTTAAAAAGTCCCTTCTTTTAGTGGAGTCAAGAACATTTATTAAAATTCTGTTGATTTTTGACAATCTAATTTCTATATGAAAAAAAAATTGCAATTCAAACTTTGACACGCTCTCTTGTAATGTTGCTGATTTTCTCATCCGACAATTTTAATAGGGATAGGCGATATAATCTATGCACTTTTGTAACCATTTATATGCACTATCCTATGAAATATAATTCAGTATTACTCTGGGACTCACTAGTTTCATTTACCATCAACACCGCACCTTACATGTACCACATCCTTAAATATGAGCACACCTTTCTGATGCACATTGTACGCCTAGCCCGTATTTGTCATTGACATCAAATAAGCATTTACGCCACTTAAGGGTTGGGAAATCTTCAAATCAATCTTGAAATGAAACTTTCTAGATACTGTATAAGTTGTGTTACGTGAACCAACTTGTTATAAGAATGACTAATATTTTAGTAGGAAGTATCATTGTTGTACTTTTAAAAACTCAACAAGTCAATAAGTGTGCACAAGTTCGTACAAGATGCAAAACAATTAGCTATGGGGGTCTGAGGCATCAGTTCATTTTGGAAAAGGGATCTCTTGCCCATAATAGTTTGGGAATCCCTGATCTAGGCCATACAAATGCGCGTCAAGGCTCCTACATACTGGCGCGACTTGTCGCGCGACGTTTCGCGACACAAAGGCACCGCTTGTAGCGCTACACGCGGTGTCTTTGTGTCGCGTCGCGTCGCGCGACAAGTCGCGCCAGTATGTAGAAGCCTTCATGCTCACGCCGCGCCGCCGTTCGTTTTCATAGGGAATATTTATTTTTAGTAATGAAAATAAAAATATCCGAAAAAAAAAATACTGATTGAGTATTTTTTTTCGGATATTTTTATAGATAATAAAATAGTCTGTTCATGCAAAACAAAACAAGATAATATCTGAAGTAGTTTGAAAGTAATATCGTTTTTTATGCTTTGGGTAGACACTACTTCCTGAATTTATTTTATAATTTATTTTACTGCAATATTTAAATATTCGCTAGAATTGACGTATATGCGTTCTAGTTTAACATATTATATTCTTCGCATAACTTACTCGCGTTATATGAAGGCGTAAGTAGAAGGTGAAAGGCGATTTAAAAGTCACTAAAATCATATATCCTGCGCCTTAAGTTTTAAAAACAAAAACATTATAATAATATACATGATATTAGCTCAGTTATGCACATTAAAACTTCACGCTATAGATCATAAGTAAAATGGATCGACTTGGATGAATTCATTTAAACTTGGTAGACTGCATAAACCCACATAAGTTTTTGTGCCACTAAATTATTCATGAGTAGAGACATGCCCGCGGCTTCGCCTGCGATTTTCATCTGTTTTAATCTTGTTTTATGATGTTTTTCTGTTATGATACAATGAATAGATTATGGATGAAATGAAAAAACTAAGATATTTTTGCTTGTGCGTTATCTTGGTCCTCTTTTAACCATCTTATTTTTAGCCCGAGTCTGCCACAAAATAAATGTATTAAATCTACAGAAATTGGTATGAATACTAAATCAGAATATTTATTTATTTATTACCTTCTTTCATTCTTTATGTCTTTGAAGCTGTGTGTGTAATAAATTTATGACGAAGCTTTTACAAATAAACAACCATCCCCCAGTCTTAGTCATAAAACAAAGTACCTAATTTTCACGAAATTCACGCGAACAACATTTCAAAGCGCAATATGAATGTTGCATTTCATGAAAAATTAATAAATTAAGGCAATGCTTCAACTGAAGCTGTCTTACAAAGCGCCCTTTACATTTCCCCCGGTGAGTGCGGCATAATTACTGAAAACGTTAGCAGAAAGTAATGAAAAACGTCTTCGGAACGCCCAATTTGCATACAACAGAGCCCCACAACACGCCCATTATATTACATTTTTATGTTTTAAACCCTCGTTCTTTATAATAAGCAATTTATTTATTACAGACACCACTGCACTGTACATTTACTTTAAGTGGACCCGCAGTGGTAGCCCGCGAAAGTGAAATTTTCTCTATTCTCTCTAAGTTAGATTTGTGCCATAAAATCTTTTATATAAGAGATTGGTTCATATGGAACAAATATAACGAAGAAAGATGTGTTAATGATTCTAATTACGTATTATAATTCTGTAAATACATATTTGTTATGGTCGCGAATCATATTTTAATCAAGATACAGCCTGACGCTGACCTGCAAATTGCAAAAAAACTTATGAAAATTTTAATTTCACGGGCTAACCACTGCGGAACCACCTTAACATAAATATTGCTCATTAAATAGGTAGCGGTGACAAAGGATTGTACTTCCACAATTTTCTTTTACACGCTCTTTCTACGGAAGGAAAATGACATTGCATTCTATCCGACAATTATTCAATTTAAAACCGAGGGGCGAGATTAAATGGCACAAATTAAACCGTTTAAATAACGCTTCAACGGCCATTTTGGATTCCGAACTGTCACTTTTGGCGCGCATTTTGACGACCAATTAGCGTTCCGAATTTGAAAGTGTTTGTGTGGAATGTTTTCATTGAAACAGTGAACAAATGAACGAGTTAACAAGTTGTAAAGACAGTTTGCTATACAGGCGAGATGCGATTTGCTACGGCGACCGTTTTCTGCTTAGTCACCCATCAAGCCGTATACAGGATGTCATGAGCACGTGCTGACGATATCGGCTCAATTTTTCTCAAGCTCATTAGAGGTAGTATTTTTATATGAAAGGCCGGTTTTTCCTCTTTTTCGTTTAGGAGGACATTCATTCAATGGCCGAAATAACGGCCATGTACTCTGGCCAATTAATAGCCCTATGTTATGTACATGAAAGAGCAATGTCTATACCAGGCTTATACGTTACAAACCTCCATGAATCATCCAAAAAATCCTTAATTAAAACAGCACATTTTTGGTATTATGCTAATATTTTCCAGCTGCATGACAAGGCAAAAAGTGCTTAAAGCCACTATATTTAAAGCATCTAATAATATTTTTCACTACACTAGCGCAGGACATCTTTATTACTTTCGAGCCCTCTGAGAATGGCGGATTAAATGTGCATCTCTTTCACACCTGGGAGTTTTATAATGAGTGTGAAAGGGACGGACATATTAGGCTTATAGAATACAAAAGGCAAATTGGTTTCGCTATGCACCCCTCTGTCGCACCCCAGCTTTGCATGACACGTGGCTTGTTTAGGGGATGATTTTGAAAGGGGGTGTTTACTTAAGCTCTTATTTTGTACAGTTCGGTAGCTTCAATTCTTTTTATTATTATATTTTTTTAAGTACTTTACTGTGCCGAGCTGTTTGTTTACATTTTAGCAATGAAAGGCATCTTATGCTTCTTTTTTAATCCCTTGATACGAGTACCTAGTACGATTTAATATAATTAATTCCCCCGTATTTTTCTGTCGAACACTTTCTCAGTCGCGAAGTCTTCTCATAATTTTAATGAAAAACTATTTCAGTAATAATCTGGCAAATTATTTGAAAGAAAGAAGTCGTAGGTTCGAACCCTGACAGGCGCTTTACTTTGCGTAAATTATTTCGTCACCACTGCTCCCAAAACAGTGTAGGAAAACGTGGGAAAACCGGCATGTCCAGCAGGCTTAGTATGACGCTTTGTATTTCTTCGAAGAACAGACACGGCTCTTTCTATACAAAGTGACATTTCGTTTCTCCATTTTTGCCATCTCACCGTAGAAATCATTCTACAATCTGTCATTTTGTCTTTAGTTTCTAACGAGCTTTGTCTAGGTCCTTTTTTATGTAGAAGGTTTCTAAGGTAGGATGTCAAAAAGGAGAAACGAAATATCACTTTGTATAGAAAGAGCCGTGTCTATTCTTCGAATAAATACAAAGCGTCATGCTAAGCCTGCTAGAAACAAAAATTCGAAGACATGTGACATCTACCAACCCGCACTGGGCCCGCGTGGTGGAAAACGGCCCACTCCCTCTCACAGATAGGAGGCCTGTGTCCCAGCATTGGGAACATTATAGGCTGACTATAATTGTTTCATTTTATGGAACCCTTTGTAAATATAACAAAAGAGAAAACAGACCGGGCCAAAAAAATTGACACACCTTTACAAACTGAACTTATTCAGCGAGCATAGATGTATGACGTCAGCATCCCTTATGTGTAATCATTGTATTTAATCAACGGGCGGTCACGTGCCGGTCCAGGGATCAGGGAGGGTAGTTTATTTCGTCCCATTGTGTAGCCAACTGTTGGGTACAGAAAGTTTTGGCGATACCAATCTTGTATGATTGGTACCGTAATTGGTTTTGAGTTTAAATTATGTACTATAGAATTCGGAGGGTTAGTGAAAATTGCTTGATTTTATCCGTAGGTACGTATACATTTGGGTGTTGCTAACATATATTTTTGACCCAGAATTCAGTCACTGATTCTGAAGTTAACCTTGACAAACGAACTAACATCTATACATATAATAAAATAGTAACTAAGTCAAAAGGGTACATTCAATATTTATGAAAAAAAAGTAATTGCTACGAGGTGTTCCCCGAGTCTAGTGCCGAAAATATAGTTTATTGATTGGCGCAAAAACGGCTAAACGGATTGGGATGAAATTTGACACACAGATAGTTTATAACCCGAATTAACACATAGGTTCTAATTCCGGTAGTACGTTCCTGTGGAATAGTTTTCGACATCTACGCGGGCGAAGCCACGGGTAAGAAAAGCTAGTGCTACAATATAACATTGGAATAAAAAAGGTTAGGTTATATATTTTAACATTGACATTTGAGTCAGAAAAGAAAGAGAAGCGCGATGACACAAAGCTTGTAATGTATTGCAAAATATGAAGTAATTATCTATTTACTCAAAATTGAGTTGAGTAATCGAAAATAAAAAAAAACCAAGTTCTGCATTCAAATAAGACGTTCTTGTTATTCATTAAATACGTAAAGTATGTTGATATTTGATACAGATATTTTGGATTAGAACTCAACGTAAGAGGTTAGTTTAACGTTAGTTTGTATCGAGATTTTGTTTTCAAAACGTGTTTTGGTAACAACCAAGTTCTGGGAAATATGTTCAAAATTAATATATATTTTTTTTCGCTATCACAAACTATACAGATTTGGCAATTTTTTTTCTTAAGCGAAGCCTATTTTGGTCACTTGTCAGCGCCTTAAGAACTCAATATAAAAACATTTAAAACTGATGTTTTCTTTTTAAGATTTAAATCAAATTATCTCTTATTAAGAACATCCCTAATAGTAGATGTTCTAGTTCTAACCCTGTAGAAATGCTCAGAAAGTCATCTGTTCAATTGTGTGTAATAGTAATTTACTAGTCAAAATAACTTTAATTATCAACGCATATTACAAGATTAAAGACTACGTTGAAGACAAGGAAGTTTGGCAATAATTCCTTCTGCACATGTGGCTTCCCTGGTACATCAGAAACAGCATAAATATGGAAATGTCTACTGCTCCCAAATTACGATGTTTATTATTATTATTTTTTAGACATACTTTTTTGGCATTATATTTTCACTATTTGACATTATATACCTACAATTTATATTCCAGACTTAGGTAGTATTATTAATATTATTTTACATGGATTCTTGTGTACGTTGTGAATGTGAGAACGTTGTAGGCTTAATAGACTAGATCTTTTGTAGACCGTTTTCTTTTCTTTTTTTTTGTTAAGTACTTCTCGACAGGCCTGCACTGTCCTCCCATACCTAATTTGTGTAATTTGAAAACATTGTAAAAGCCAATTATTTTTAAAAGAGTAACCGTGGAGTTTCTTGCCGGCTCTTCTCCATAGGAAACGATCAATTGGAACCGTGCACCTAGCTTCTGACGTTTCATAAGTGCCCATGTAGGTTTATGTGAAATAAAAATATTTTGATTTAAATTGATTTTGATTTTATTAGGAAAATAGAAACGGTCAAGGAATTTTAATCACACAAAAATACAATATTAATGATTCGTTATACGTAATTTTGTCTTTTAAATCACATATCAAAAAAGCTGCCATTATATAAAACCTCTTCCTCAAGAGAAGAGGTTTTATATAATGTCTTGTCTCTAGTTTGAAAGGAAAATGCGTTTATTGGCATTACAGCAAAAAAAAAATACACCTTAAAACTAATAAAAAACAGAAAACAATTACAATAATGCCAAAAGGGCCTCAGCTCAGCATAATGTCAGATGACACACAAGATGTACCACCTGACGCTGATTTTCAGCTGCAACCCACGAGTGCCATACGCTAGAATAATAAACACATAGGGAAGTGTGTGTCCAATGTGTGTGTGAGTGTGTTTGGATGTTATGGATGGCTGTATCTCGTTTGATAACACTGCTTTATCCAAAGAAAATGTTTTTATTCGAATAATAGAACGACTCATCAGCACCGCAATTGGGTATCTAACCTTCAATCACAACAAAAGGATTTTGAAAAGAATTGCTAACCCATTACTTCGTATGTTTGAAAAATTCGTCTGCTCTGCAACGGTCGCAATGAATGTTGTTGAATTGTCCAAATGAAAATGTTACGCAATTACCCCGCAGTTCACGACTAATCAAAAAGTTTAGATCTCAAAATGGCGACAGATCATCGTCACGCAGTTACCTTTTTCTATTTACTCTCAAAGGGATTTAATATAAGCTCCATGGCCGTAAATAAAATACGTTCAAAGCGAGAATAGAGGATGAAATAGATTCCGCTCGAGCGATATCGAAAGGGACGTTAATTTTCTGCCTACTTAAATTCCTAGACTGTGTAAGGTAAAAGATTACAGCGATTCTGTGCGCGCAGGACTTAAGCGTGGCAATTGTTTTTCTGTTTTTCCTTAGTGGCATTTGTATTTTAAACTACAAAAGGAAGTGTGGCAATTGTTTTTCTGTTTTTACTCTGTGGCATTTGTATTTTAAACTACAAAAGGAAACGGCAAAAGGCTACATGAGACTTAAACAATAACTGGCGAAATGTGGGTGTACTATAGGTATACCTCTGCTTAACCCTTCGGGGAATACAGGCGAGATGTTATGTTATGAAAGGACCATTTTTGTGGATTGTTCGTAACCGGGTAGCGAGTCACTGAGATTGGCGCGATGTCTTTATGCTTTATAACTGACGGGAAAGGCAGCGGAGAAGAGAACTTTGCTCAGCTGCAGGCTTAACATGACGCTTCCTATTTCTACGAAGAATAGACACAGCTTTTTCTATACAAAGTCACATTTCGTTTCTCCATTTTTGACATCGCACCATAGAAATCCTGCTACATAAAAATTACCTAGACAAATATCGTTGGAAACGAAAGGCAAAATGACAGATTGTAGAATGATTTCTACGATGCGATGTCAGAAATGGAGAAACGCAATGTCACTTTGTATAGAAAGAACTGTGTCTATTCTTCGTAGAAATAGAAAGCGTCATGCTAAGCCTGCTGTGGGACAGTGCGTGGCAACACCCTACTGCGATGAGCAATTTCTTTGATTAAGCCCTACGATTTTTTCGCTTTTACGTTGTAATTTTTATCGGTCTATTATTTATTTATGCTACCATCGTTCCGGATTCTCAAGATCTTACAGCGTAATGTAGTTCGGTACTTTGAGTGTCACTGTCAACTGCTTCGAGAAATAAGTTGCTTTATTCAGAGATCACAAGTTTTATTGCGCATTGCCTACAATAATAGTAATAACCAGTTTCTCTTGACTACAACTTCCAACTGACAAAACAGCTGATACACTGTAGGTACTCTTTCATTCATTCAGTCTTATTCATTCGACTTTGCCAACATTTTTCCACTGAATGAGCCAACTTTAAAAAATACTTTTAAAAGGCGTACAAAGGAGTTCGCTGCCGTCTTAACGATTCTAGTTTCTATTCAATTAACGCAAAAAAAATGCGTCAAGTAGGTACAATCGGAATAAAAATTATATCAATGGTACAATAAAAAAATACGAATGGCAAAATCGCTTTTGACTTGTACCAGCGGTTACTAAGGGACACCGTTTTCCGTCACCTGTCATCACTGAGTCCGAGCCAGAGGATTTGCAAGGCACCTTTTATGCTTAACTTGTCTTTAACATATAGAATTTTTCAGATATCCCGGCAAATACGCAATAATTCCGTTCCCTACTGAGTACAGTGACGTGAAATACTTATCTCAAATTTAAATAACGCGTTATGATAGCTGTGAACTTTGTTGTTGAATTTGCGTTTTTTTTAATGCTTTGAAGCTTGAGAAAAGTTTTAATAGGTTTTTGATTAACTAGATAAGACATTGCCTTGCCCTTAAATAAGGCCAAAACAGACAATGGTACCGATTCCCTTGTTCACAAACTAAACTAAATTTAAGTTCAGTGCATCTTTTTCTTTGTATTTCATTAAGAAGAGGACAGAAAATAAATTTTAGTTTAGTCCTGTTAAATTAATCAGCGCCTGTCACTACTCCATACAAGTTTAGACGTGATTAAAAACTTGCCTACTAAAATTACGTCAATTTACGTCAAGCGCTGATTAATTTGACAGGACTAAACTAAAATTGATCTTCTGTCCTTTTCTTAATGAAATAAAAAGAAAAGGATGCACTGAACTTAAATTTAGTTTAGTTTGTGAACAAGGGAATCGGCGCCATTGCCTTGCCCTTAAATAAGGCCAAAACAGACAATGGTACCGATTCCCTTGTTCACAAACTAAACTAAATTTAAGTTCAGTGCATCTTTTTCTTTGTATTTCATTAAGAAGAGGACAGAAAATAAATTTTAGTTTAGTCCTGTTAAATTAATCAGCGCCTGTCACTACTCCATACAAGTTTAGACGTGATTAAAAACTAGCCTACTAAAATTACGTCAATTTACGTCAAGCGCTGATTAATTTGACAGGACTAAACTAACATTTATCTTCTGTCCTTTTCTTAATGAAATAGAAAGAAAAAGATGCACTGAGCTTAAATTTAGTTTAGTTTGTGAACAAGGGAATCGGCACCAATATTTGCTAAACTGTCTTCATCTATCTGTTTTATGTAAGTACATATTTATCAGAAGTTTCAAAAGCAATTTGACAACTTACTATCGTGACTAAGTAGACTATAGAATCTTTATCCGATAACAAGAAAATGGCGTTGTTTGCTCAAACTTGTGTAACTCAAATAAAAGCAGCTTCTTAGTACTTTACACAACAAATAGTTGGCAGACTAACATTATTGATGAACTCCAAATTGAATTTTAAAAGTATGCCGACACAAATCAATACGATCCTCGGTATTTACAACTTCGAAAATGAGGTTCCCAACTTCACCCTTAAGCCGTTCGAGGCAATATTGAAAGAATTCCACCAAGTTTATAAACATTAAACAATCTATTTACGTTAAAATTTAATTGATGGATAATTAAAAGTTCAGGAAATTGAGTGAGCTACAAGTATTTTTTTTACGAATAATGGCCCTTGAAACGTTAATCTTTTCATTATTTGATTTTGGAACACGGCAAAATAAAACGGGTTTACGGCCTATTTTTTTAATTAGATTTTTATTTCTTTTTTTACGCTTGGTCTCCCAAAATCTTTTTGTAGAGTTGTTATTTTTTACGTTTAAAGAACGCAATATTTTACAACCGGTAGGGTGGACACACCAAAACTAAACCTCATTATTACTCGTATGGGCCTCATACTTTTATGTTATGGGATCCCAAAAATCCGTCGATTCGTATCTTTTTTAATTGAATAAACCCCCGTCGAGATTATATAACGTAATACCTCATCTTTTTCGAATATCTCGTATAATATTAACGCACAAGATGATGTCAAGATTCCTTATTAAAATTGTTCGGGAATAAATTACATACGGTTTCGTTGTGGCAGATTAACTTTCTTCAATTCTTTGTTCGGTATACTCAGCTACTTACCTGCAAAAAAAGAAATCAATTGTTAAAATTGAAAGGGATTTAAACATTGAATACACAAACATAATTAAAATATTATTGGATGCGGCGAGAGAAGATATTAAATAGTGATCTTTAGTTAAAATTACATTAAAACTTCGCTTGAAGCATCAGAGTGCAGGTTTGCAGCTAACGTGCTAAGTTTGAAACTTAAACCTATAATCAATAAGACGGGGCGTAAGACAAATAGGAAATTAATAAAACATTCCTTCGAACGAGAATTATTTGCGGAAAAATAATTACTTTCTGAAGAATTCCTATTACGAAGTCGACCTTTGGATATAAGCTTTCCATTGGAGTTTGAGAAGTAACTACTGTAGGGGGCACTGGTGATGACGACAGCAATTATTGGAAAAGGTAATTTTACCTTCATGACGAAATATGTGAATATAAAATTGTAAATAAATAATTTAAAAAAAATACTACCGCATAAAAACTTAATCCATACTAACAATGGAAAATTAAGAAAACCTTCGAAAAAACTAATCTAGAATGGAAACTGCAACTTCGATAATAGTTTTTTACTTCACTGGAGTTTTTAAATTGGCATAAAAGCTGCGCAAATCTCTGGCCTCACTCCAAACAGTTTTTCTTTTGCACTTAAAAGAAAAGGTGAAACTTAGTGAAGAGTGGAAATTCTATTGCCTTGGGCATAAAGGGGCTCTTTGTGCCCGAAACCCGTAGAATAATGGTAACGGAATCGGATCGATTCGTACGCGACAGAGCTCAGGAGGCTTTCCAATTCCGATCATGTATGAAATGCTGTATGTACTGTTTGATTGTGTGTGCATCTACCTGAGATATGTGAATGAACAGAGGAAGTTAGTTCTCGGAGATACAAGAGCCACTCGGGATCTGTAGGCTATCACAGTGAAGGAGTTAGAGTACTGAGACAATGTCTTAACGTAATACATACACATACATACATACATACATACATATATGCATACATACAAACAAACATACATATATACATACATATATACATACATACATACATACATCCATCCACAATAATGAAAACAAGGAATTAAGTTACTCCAACGGTGACATTCGTATCCATTGTAAGGAATTGTAATTTGGAAATATTGTAAAAGTCAATTATTTGTAAAACAGTAACCGTGGATTTTCTTCCCGGCTCTTCTCCGTAGAAAACGACTAATTGGAACCGTGCAACTAGCTTGTGACGTTTTATAAGTGCCAATTTAGGTTTATTTAAAAAAAATGATTTTGATTTCATTCGGACTCATTTTGAATTGTTAGCTTGTCATAAATTATCCCTAAAGGGGACTATTCACTATCCTGCCTAACAGTCCGCCGTGCCGCCTCTTCCAAGATGCAAGGTGAATCCTGCTCGCTATTGTCGAACGCCAAGCAGGCTGCGAGTTCATTCACAATACTGCATAAAGAGGCGGACGACAAAGCGGAATGCCGTGAACCGAACTGAAGCCGGTGCCGGACCTTTAGCCTAAAAAAAAACCTGCTAGCAACAAATGCTTCATCATTACCTAACCTACCTAGTTAACGTTTATGGCAAAAGCATTAATTCTATAACCACATCGTAAGCGACCTTATAGCCATACTAACAGCCAACCTTGACCTCTCAAACCAATATTTGAGCAACTAACTTGAAAGCTTGCAAACAAACGAAACGCGACGCCAAATAAACCCAAATTGTACAACGAAAAACGATATTGACGGTTTAGGGGTTTTTCGTAAGCAGAATTACGACCCTTTGTTCGGGTGGGGAGGTAAGGGATGAAACTCGATACGACACCCAGATAAATAGTGTGACTTGCAAAAGTTTGAGTTTCTTGGTTCCGGAACCAATTTTTGGTAAGCAGACTATAATGAGGCGGATAGTAACTATTGATTCTTTGAGTGGCATTTGCGTGAATGTAGTACTAGTGTCTATGACATAATTATTTGGACTTTTTTTTTTTTCAAGGAGAATGGCTACTTTTAAAGGAACTATGGTTTTGTTGAGGTCCAATTTCAAAATAAAATATATAACCATCAAATCATTTATTATTTTGCAAACATGTATATAAATCTTCTATACAGATTGGAGTGTCTGTTTGTAATATTAAAATAACCGCTTTTTACTGAATGCATATGGATTTATACACGGTACACTACATAAACCAAAATAACATTTTTCTACAATTTTTGTATGTCTGCCTGTTTGTTAATCGGCTAATCTCGGAAACGGCTGGACCGATTTTGACGGGACTTTGTAGGAGTATCTTAGTACTTTTATTATTGAAAAAGCCACGCGGGCGAAGCCGGTGGCAGCAGCTAGTAAATAATAATAAATAAATTGATGATTGTTCCAAGTGTTTTGGAAAAATCATGAAATTGTTTGTAAAAACTAAAGAAAATAGTGAAAATCCACATAAAATACAAATGCCATATACCAACTTTGTAATACTAAAACATCTCATTTGCAAGCAGAGATGAGGAGCCGACATCGTTAGACCGATGTAATATTTTATGAAGTTCTACAAAGACGATCCGACAGGAAACGGAATGGACTGCAACGACAAATTGTACCGTCTCCTTGGAAAATATACTGATATTTCTGTACCAAAGGACCAGAGGTCTGTAGGAACAAATTAAGGAAGTCTGGCGCTTTGTTACATGGAACGTAAGATAGGAATTGTGTCGGTACTTAATTTGTGAAAATTTCGTATCTGAATTTATACTTTGTTAAGAAAATTATATAGAGGCAAGTACTTGCTGCTAGGTAGATAAAATTGTTGCGAAAAAGCGTAGTTTCTGGAGTTCAATGACATCCTTAGCTTTTTGTATTCGCGTAGTATTTTTACCAAAATAGGAAAATTTTACTAAAACACACAACCGCCGAAGGGATAGGCAAAGGTCTATTATTTATTTTGACTTTTAGTGTATCTAAATAATGCCAGCAAAGGTAGGACGAACCAAAATAACAAAACAAAGTTTGCAAACCGACGGTGATACGGTCGCCATTTTGTAACCAATTGAATAAACTAAAAGGAAGAATAACAGACCGATGTGATCCTTTGCTATCGGGCTTCATGCATACGTTCATATACACCCCAAAAATTAGAAAAATATCTAGAAATTTTATCCGCTCAAAGGGATACAAACTGGGTGGTACATGTCAGAAATGGACTTGTTGCTCATCCTAGATTCAGTTTGTGTCAAAAAAATCAAACATTACTGTTAGTTTATGCTCATAAGAGACTGTTTTTATGTTTAAGACGCTGACAACACCTAAACCGCGGTCACTGTCAGATTGCATAGAAAAGAAAGAGAAGCGCGATGACAACGCTTATAATTTATTGCAATATATGAAGCAATTATCTATTTACTCAAAATTGAGTTGAGTAATCGAAAATAAAAAACAACCAAGTTTTGCATTCAAATAAGACGTTCTTGTTATTAATTAAATACGTAACGTATACGTATATTTAATACAGATATATTGGATTAGAACTCAAGATAAGAGGTTAGTTTAACGTTAGTTTATATCGAGATTTTTTCAGAACATATTTCCCAGAATTTGGTAACAACCAAGTTCTGGGAAATATGTTCAAAATTAACAAATATTTTTTCCGCTACCACAAACTATACAGATTTGTCATTTTTTTTTTTCTTAAGAGAAGTCTATTTTGGTCAATTGGGTCTTGTCAGCGCCTTAAGCGACTGTTTATTTTGACATTTACTTTCGGTGTACGTTACGCTGAAAATCTAATCGGTACGAGTATTTGTTCCCCTTACCCTATTAAGTCGTCAAATTGTACAAACGATGACACACTATCTAAAAGTACAGTCACTAACTGACAATGTCACTTCATGGCCTTCGATCCGACCAGTCTAAATTTTATTACCTAAAATGTCACTGGCCGGCTTTTAGCCAAATAAGGCGTGCCATACCCAAACAACAGAGTCGCGGAGGGCCTGTGTACACCACTTGTTGCTATACCGCCTATTTATAGCTTTGGCCTATTTGCTACAGTGTGAACTCTGGCTTATAAATAGATTTTATTTGTGGAATGTACTTAAATCTTGTTGCAAATGGGGTCGCAATTAGAGGAATGTTACTTTTAGCTGTAATAAACAACTTTTCAAGTTTTGACTTCGTGTGCGAGATGAATTCATTTTTAATAGCCAAAACTCAAAAGACATGTTTATTTTAAAATTTCGTTTCTCATACAAGTCTCTGAGAGACATTGTTTATAGCTAATATATTTTCCCACAGAATCCATTTTCATTCAATAACCAATTATATTGATTCCTATAAACGCTATATACCTAAAGCTTAATATTTTCAAGTCAAAACATAATAAAAATGCTTTTCGCGCGCGATAAGTGGACCGTGCGAATCGCGTTACTGGGGCGCGTATTACACTACGTGATTCCGAATAAAGCCGTTCCGATATCTCGATATGCGAACGAGTACAAATTAAAATCGATGGTAAGCGACGCCAAATGGTGTAGAAAACGGTCCAACCTGATAATGTATGGCTAGGGCTGAGGTTTGAAAAGTTTTCTGATTTTATTACGTAAGAATATTACGGGTTTTGTATTATTTTGTAAGCTAAACTTTTTTCACTGAAAACATCAGCTGTAATAAAATAGCTAGTATTTATGAATAATCAAAATCAGGTTTAAATGACTGAAAAAAAGATTATTGAATCTGAAAAAGTAAAGCAATATTTTTGTTTTTCATCCGTGTACCTACTTGTTTATTAAATTACAATGAAATACTCTCAATGAGGTACAAAACGAGGTACTGAAAATTGCCATCCCTACACATCATATCTCACGTTCAAAACTCGGCCTACCGCTCCAGTTATCACCAAATCTAATGTCGATTGAAAAACTTCTATCGAACTTCTAACTTTAAAATATCGTTTTGCCAATTTCGAACCAAGTTCGGTTGAATAATTCGCGTTAATTCAGGCATAATATATTGATAAGATATGTTGCTGAACTTTAATAGTCGGTTCACGAAATCACTTAGTGTGAATCGAGTTTTGAATATTTTAATTTCTTTTTTGTTCTGCGATAATATTGATCAGGGCCCGGCCATGTTCTATATTCTATTTTAGAATGAGTTTGAACTTGAGAATAGAAAACTAAACTTATCAAGTGAAACAATTAACTATAGTAGAACTTACATTAGTAACATTTCAATAAGATTACATAATATTTGCATAATGAAACATTGTGAATGTCGTACTTAATTAGCAACAGCACAGCAAATATATATGTCATATCACACAACAGTAATATGTTAAACATGTCACAAATTACATTTACATGAAGAGAAAACATAAATAATTCGAGTTTGATTAACTGAAGGAAAATAAACGCAATGCAGCGACACGGCATAGTTAAACAGTTTAAAGGTAAATACATATAAGGCCTTTTTTATAAAAACGTTGGTGCCTATTGTAAGTGTATGTACCAGAGTTCTTAAGGGGACTACAGGACTTAAACGCAAATTTTGTAAGTTTTATAATGCCTAAAACCACTCCACTGCAATAAACAAAATCAGAAAAATATATGATATTCAGGATATATGCTAGGTAGATAGTGTGTTGAAAACATAATACAACTAATTTGATACGATAGAAAAAAATCACGAAGATACCTCTAAAAATTTCTTTTAACGATTATAAGCCATACTAATATACCTACATGCAATCATTCTGATTTTTTGTCAGATTATTCTACATGCAACATATTAGCATAATAGTGTTTTATTTTTTTTATACAATCTATAACTTTTTTGTAAATCGATAATTGCTTCATATTTGGCAATAATTTACCAGCGTTGTGTCATCGCGCTTCTCTTTCTTTTCTATGCAGTCCGAAAGTGACCGCGCTTTAGGTATTGTCGGCCTCTTAAACAGATAAATTCATATTTCTAAAGTACAACCATCATCGTCATCTGCCAGTGTCGCAACACAGAGTAAATATTACGTAATGGGCAGAATTGTCAAACATAAATGGCTTGATTAAGAGGCTTTTGGCTACTTTGTATGTGTGTATTTTATGTTATTTTTTGTAATGTGCGTTTTATTTGTGCAGAATAAACAATTTTTCATTATTTTCTTTCTTTCTAACCGATAACTAGCTATATAACTCGCTTTATTTTATCTTAGCTATCCGTTCGGTGATTTACTGAAGATATTCCAAGAGTTTATGCAGCAACACGCTTATTTAATGTATATTATCAACAGTAAAATTCCCACAAATATACCAGATAGCATAAACTTAGACAACCAACCAGTTATAAAATAAAAAAAAAAACACTTAAATACTCGACGTTCAAACCACATAACCACCCTCTTTCCTGTTAAACTTTAAAAAAGTAATTAATGAACTCCGTTAACGCTGCTTATGGAAACTAATATCACTTGAACTGTGATGGTGGAAGAAGGAACTAAAGTGCAGCATACACGAATTTGGTTTAGTGACAACTAGCGCCTTTGTTGGGGTTCAGCTTATAGTGGTGGAAAAGAGAAGTCGCGGCGTCCATTTACAGGGCATGATTTAAATACACGGCGCCATGTTTTATCTGGCATCTGCGACGTGACGGAACAACTAAGCACGCTCGTTTTGACGTTAATCGTGAGTGCGGGGTGCGTACGAATTAAAAAAAGTTTTTTTTTACAATATTTTTAAGGGTGGCGTAATTGGATCGATATTGTTTTTCATATTTTACGGCGTTTTTGGTTGTTTTGACTTAGAATTTGAATATTTTGTTTGGCGCGCCAAGAAGAACTCAATCGTACTCCTCAATCGATATGGTTAAAGAAATGTCTTGTACGAAATAATTATAAAATCAAAATGTAAAAATAACCCAAAATCACGCCCATCCCTATTTAGTTATGTCGCTCGATATTAAAGCGTTTAACGTTAATTTTATCGAAATGCTAACTAAATTTTAGCAACAAATTATTATAGCATTATTATTTTAGGTAATAGAAAAGGTTTCATAACTGTTCTAGGGCTTTAAACCTCGTCCTTAGACCGCAAATACTCAACGTTGAAATAAATCTTAGTTTTATTTTTTTCAGACTCAAGGATGCTAAATTATCTTCATAATTTTGTATGAGATGGACTTGTTTTCTTTTCTATATTAAACTTGGATTTAAATATTTGTTATTTACTTTACAGTGAGGATTAAATCGTGATCCAAAAATAAAGAAACTACGAGCGTTATATATTTTAAGGCATCTATTTAATGCAAGTATCCTACCGTTGACTTAGTAAAAAAATGGAAATTCATGTAAGGTATTGGGAAGTTTTATACAAGAACTGAAGAAATAAGACAAAACTGAAATTCGTGAGTCACTATCAAAACAGTCGCTCGTAAAACAAAAAAAAAAAAAATAACACGACTGACTGGACATAAACAAAGACGACAAAATTCGACCTTTTATATATGGAAACAGAAAAATTGTTACGATTTTTTTTAAGGCTATTGAGAAACTACGAGCGTTATATATTTTAAGTTATCGATTTAATGCAAATATGTATACCTACCGTTGACTTAGTAAAAAAATGGAAATTCATGTAAGGTATTTGGAAGTTTTACACAACAACTGAACAATAAGACAAACTGAAATTCGTGAGTCACTCGCAAAACAGCCGCTCGTCAACAAAAAAAAAAATAACACGACTGACTGGACATAAACAAAGACGACAAAATTCGACCTTTTAAATAAGGAAACAGAAAAATTGTTACGATTTGTTTTTAAGGCTATTATCACGTCTTGCCACGGTAACAGTCCATTAATTCAACAAGGGTTTCGAGTAAATTAAAAACGTTTTAGACTGGTAATGGTCTAAGTTGGGCCACGTCGCGTCGGGCCGCAGGAAGTAGTATTATGATCGAGTTTTAGATCTAATTTAAATGGCCTGTTTTGGGTGTGTGGTTTCGTTTGAATATGATACTGAGTACTTTATGTTTTTATTTCAATTTATCATAATAATCACCATGTTCTGAAAAACAAAGTTAAAGAAAGTCCAGATGACTACTGGTCAGGTTTTAACTGTTTCTGTTACCTCAAAAAGCACACATTTATGTATTGCAATTATTTTATTTCATAAGTCTTCTCGCAACTTATTTTAATTTATATTTACTTTTGAATTGTTTTTATCTTTTCATTACTTTGCTTTTAACGTGCACGTCTTTCTAAATTGTTCTCACATGTATAATTTCAACATGAATTAAAAGCAATATTTTGTAACAATATTTTTGATTTAAAAGAGTGTCCGTGGAGTTCCAAAGCGTAGGTGGTTCCTATGTAGAATAATGGGCAAGACCGTTATTCTCCATAGGAACTTACTACGCTTTGGGATGGGCAACTAGCTTCATCTTTCTGACTGGCCGACCCCTTGATTACTCAAGTGCCTGTAATTGGTTTATTTGAAATAAATGCTTGAAGTTTACCTTATTGTTTTATATGTTTTTATCGTTTGAATATGATACTGGGTATTTTTTTTTATTGTATCGTCATAAATAGTCATTATGTTCTGCAAGTCTATCGATAGAGTTATCGAAAATCCAGACGACAGCTACTTAGTCAGGTTTTAACTGTTTTTGCTACCTCTGAAAACCGCACAATTTTGTATCGTAATTATTTTATTTCATAAGACTTCTCGCAAATTACCTTACATAAATAACCCCTAATTGTTTTTTAATATTTCAAACTCATATTTCGATACAAATTGAATGATAGACAAAAACCTCAATGGCTATAAAAAACTCGATTATAACATTTCATTTAATATTAAGGGGAGTTCTACCGGTACCCAATTAAAATCAGAACAAAGCAGGGCGGTCTTGCACCGACGATACTGTGCACGAATTTACGAAAATTCATCTACATTTAGATTACAATTACTTTCTTGATAGAACGAGAGTGGGATTTTCGGGATCATTTTTCGCTACTCAATTATTTACTTTATTATGTTTACGAGGGGCACGATAATATTACGCTAATAGGAAATGAATATAACTATAAATTTCTCAGGATGTGAGTGCCAAAACATTTTATTCTTTAAGGTTCCAAGCACTCGTTTCAATGTTAAATTTAGACATTACACACAAACTATTCAAAACAACAGCTCGTTTAATAATGTAGCAAAGGGCAAACTGTCTAGCGTTATGTTGAAAAACAAATAGAAAACTGTTTTTAATTACAACGTAAAAGGACGCAAAGAAAAGCCAATATTACGCTTCAGAGTAAATGAACATTTTAAGTTGAAATAAAAACTAAACCACATTTTCCATTTACAACCCCCGATTACAAATCCCGAGCTAATATCAAGGCTCGGTAAACATTCCATTTTGCTTACCCCATTCGTTCCGACGTGGGTTGTTCGTCAACTTAATTTTACAACTCCGGAACACGTAAGCGTGATATTGTTAAATTCTGTATTATTTATTGCCAAGTTGCGCCTTATGGGGTGCTAGATGTCGGTCCGCCTCGGTCGGCTCACGCATTACTTTATTACACGATCAACATTCGACGTAGTGAGACGGTACTTTTCGGTATTAAAAATTTGGACGCTTTATATTTTATGTGATTGTAATAAGCCAATGGTGAGTTATAAACGATCAGTATTTAAAACGAACGAATTTATTACAAGGCTTCAACTTATTCAAGTTTTAATTTAGATACATATTCATATTTTAGTCGGCAACAGAAGTTATGTATTCAAAACCATATTCACACCTACTGAAACGAATTACGTAACCGTTTTTTACAACTTTGTAATGAGTGTTTAAAATTATAAAATAAAATGTAAATTATTTAAGCGAATTACAAGACGTGTTGCATAAAAATAAAACGTGTCGGTTCACATTATTGTAATGAGTTCAACGACTTCGCTGTTTATGTCAAACAAAAACCTTTTAAACCGATCCTAGAAACTCCTAACCTATGACGCGACAATGGCTATCCCGCAAACTCTCATACATTAAAACCATTAACTGACGTCACCCCAAAAAATACACACCACTACAAACAATTGAAGATAAATCCACACAAAAAGGTCATGAAATATTAACAAAGAGAACCGTTAGGGCGCCATATTGAGACAGGTCTAGTCCCAAGAAATAGTTAAATAGACACCTGATCGTGAGAAAGTAATAGAAAAGGGAATCTTAGGGGTCACACAAAGGCGAATAGTAAATTCCCTAGTAAAGTCAACGGTTCTCCCTTCCCTAGTCATGGATATGGGAGCTTTTTACTCTATTGTCGTAAAACTAATTTGATGTGATGCGTATGTTTTTTTTTTGTTTGAAATCTCGTGAGAATCTTAAATTAACGGTCAAGTCTGCACTATGATGAAGTCTTATTATTCAAATTAAGAATGTGCGTTTATATTTGAATTTTAAATGTGACGTTATTATATTTTTATTTAAATTCTTAGCCTAAGTTTAGTATTTATAATAGAGGTCACTTTAAATTAGAAATATGTTACTGATTATGCAAAAATCTGTTGTCCCTGCTACAGGTGACTAACGATATCTGTTGAGCATAGTTAAGACAGAAAATTAGTTACTTAACAATTAAATTTTTGACTTAAAAAAGTTAAGACGACAATGACCTGGATTGACCTAGAGATCTCAAAAACAAAAGGAATCAAGCTATATTCCCTGGTAAATCGCATTCACAACTCATTCCATAAATAACTTTCCAAAGAGAATTATAAATACAAAATTACAAGCGGAACTCCTTCGCATATTACTGTATAATTTGGTTAGCTCCTGCGCTGCCTTCATACGTCACATGCTTCATATATTTAACTTAGTTCACTACTAATTACGTTACGGCCCGTTGCCGACGCAA
Source organism: Atethmia centrago (assembly GCA_905333075.3). NCBI lineage: Eukaryota > Metazoa > Arthropoda > Insecta > Lepidoptera > Noctuidae > Atethmia > Atethmia centrago. The sequence goes on from HG995368.1 coordinate 21,124,101, forward strand.
ATACGCAGAAATTGTATTAATCCATCCGCTCGTTGGTATCGGGGGTCTAACTTTAGTTGAGGCTAAATATGGTTCGCAGTTTGCTGCTGCAAGTGGACGAGTAAAACTTATGCTAAACTAAACTAAGTTCAGTGTAAGTTTAGTTCACAAGGTACTTACTTTTTGCAGTAAAATGTGCGAAGTAAATAAAACAAAATAAAAATAAATTATTTTTATAATATGGATAAGGATGGCCGACTGCCGAGGGACCGCCAAACGCTTCTTTAGTAAAGTTACATTCGAATCGAATTTATCTTTTAAATTCGAATCATTAAAAAACAACCAAACTGAAAATTATTATTAGCCTGCATTCAGTGACAATATAAACCAAGACCCCTTCGTGCCTCGGAAAGCACGTTAAGCCGTTGGTCCCGGCTGTCATTTGTAGATCTTTGACAGTCGGTACGGGTCGTCGGAAGCCCGAAAGTCTGACAACCAGTCTTACCAAGGGGTATCGTGTTGCCCAGTAACTGGGTTGTGGAGGTCAGATAGGCAGTCGCTCCATGTAAAATACTGGTATTCAGCTGCATCCGGTTAGACTGGAAGCCGACCCCAACATAGTTGGGAAAAGGTTAGGCAGATGATGATTCAGCGACAATATAAAGAAGTGTCGTGATTATCGCTCATTTACATATTATCATTGACAAGCTCGTGTGGCGGTTATCAACGGTTTAATATCCTGTAATACAGACGGATAATTATCCTAACTACCGAGGGTTTTGTAACGTATTTAAACACTGTTTATTATTATACACATACCTTATTAATCACATACTTCATTGATCAATGATAATCGCGAGTGATGACACTGCGCATAATAATAATCGTCTGCATAAATCAAAAGTCATTTTTGAATACTTTTGCCAAAGCACTAAAAGAAAGAGACCTTTTGTTCAGCGGAGCACAAACAGAAATAAAACCTTATTAACAAATCCTGCTTAAAATATTCCTCTATTCATTAAATTTAGGACTGAAAGGAATTCTCACACAAAATAGGAAGTATTTCATCAGGATATATTCAAAAGCGATGTGCTAAAAGCCCCTATAATTAACAAAATGCCATCCACTAGGTAGGCGTTTAACTTGATTTTCTTTGCAGGCGCTTAATATAAAAGGCATAGCGATATTCTGGGAACATAAGAACCGATTTTTCAAACGTCAAAATTTTTCATGTGAAATATAAATATGGTGGTTTGACATATTTTCTAAGCCAGAACTTTTACACCTTAGGTGAGTTTTTTATTTCATCAGAAAAAAAAATCCTTACATAAAAAGTTATCTGAAGATTGAAAAATCTGCTCTTAACCCAGCTGTATTTATAATTTCAATCCAAGTTTTTGTTAAGTCATAGAAAACGCTTTACAATGTTGTGTTATTTAGAATAACCCCACTGGATCTTGAGGAACAATAAGATCAAGATCAGACAGCTTCTCGGTAGCCAACCTATATACCTCAGAAATTGTCAATTGTCATTCTCTCGTTCAGTGTTCAGATTATTTTTAGATCTGTAGGTACCTATAGTATCATATTGGGTTTTAGCTGTGGTGTTGAGCAGTGGTGACGGCCGCGACTTACAGGTTAGGTTCGAACCCCAACAGGAGCTTCTTTGTGTCAATTTTTTTATCACCACTGCTCTCAAAACGGTGAATGAAAACATCTTGAGGAAACCAAACATTCGAAGACATGTGACATCTGCCAACCCGCACTGGGCCTGCGTGGTGTGATAATGGCTCCTCTCGGTGAGAGGAGGCCTGAGTCCCAGCAGTGGGAACATTACAGGCTGATTATGCTTTGGTGTTATTGATATTTATTGCAAGAACTTTCTATTTTCTTCTTCAGTATATATAATACGCTTTTTTCTTCCCCTTAATCCATCCAAGGTTGTCTGTAAATGATCGCTTTTAGCGACAAGACCGCCCATTGTGTCACCCTATGTAAAATTTCAACATTTAAATCTGTAATTTTTATGATGTACATAATAAAGAGTAATCTATTCCATTCTTTGATAAAAAAAACCACAGGCTGCTCTTAGAACAAATCGCTTCCGCCTCATCGTAACCATTAAGACGACCGTAGACAAGCTCTTGAGCGAAATGAACGTAATTAATTTGATTAATCCAGAAAGGCGTCTCCGAGGCATAGCCACGATGAGTAATAGGGGATATTCGCCTTTTTCTCTCTTCCATGATCTATGGGCAGTGCAGCCTCCCTTCCCGTCTGAATTAAGGAAAGATTCTCGGACACTACTTCTTTGTCGATCTTGCAACTGTTGAGAGTGAGTATGTCTGATATGTATGAGAAGGTGCGTGTGTGTGTGCGTTTTTGCTGTATATATCTATGCTTTCAGCTTTCAGGTTTTTGTTTAGTTCACATACGTCGAATTTATAGCTAAACGAAAGCTACAGAATGTGTTTTTGATTTATGTCTTTACGCTATAAAAGCTTTCAGCAATTATTTCAGTAAAATAAAAGCTTCATAATAGTTCGTCTTTATTAGGAAAACAACAGGTTTTTCCTGCTACGTTATTATGTCATTTTTATGATATTTTCCGAAAAATAATCTAGTGGACATCCACTAGATTTCCATTATATTTATTACATTTGTTATTTGTTGCGTGTTTTTTTTTATACACATTATTTTGCATTTGTTTTTCAGAGTTTCAGCTTAACCTTATAAGTAATGGGATTACTAGCTTGCCAATTAAATCAAAGTGGACTCAATCGGAGCGATAAAAGAGCACAAGGTATATTCCATTAATGAAAATAAAAAATAAATAGGTCTAGAGAGGATTAGTTCAGCAACAAAAAATATGTCATTTTACTTATATTCTAGGGCAACATTTAATAACGGTTAATGATATTACCTGACGGTTTATGGTACAATAGATTTTGCCTTAAAGGTACAGGTAGTTACAGAAACAATGTTCAATTTGCTGTTAAGAAACTAGAATGCCAAAGAAATCAAAGGGTGAAACGTGTTTCACAGATGTAAAAGTAAAATGGTAATAGTAAAACCTTCTTGGAATGTAATATTTGGTTTGTCATCGTGGGAATTACTGTTAGCATATTACTTCATAACTTTTTATGTCTGTTGTATCGCTTTATCTGAGTGGTGAAGAAAGTGATGTAGTATCGGATATGTCATTGTATTTCTCTGTAAATAGGTGATATTTCTCACGAAGTGTTTTATTGACACATAAAGACAACACTATGAATAAAATACCTTGTCACTTACAGCATCGCGTTTCGATTATGCAAACCATTGCAACAATATTATTATCAGGCGTTACGGGCTACAAATGCGAGAACAATATTGCTGTGTGCATGGATTAAATAATGTTACAATAATTACGTATTATTAGACAGTCAGCTACAGTTCAGTCGCTTAGAAAGTACAGCCATTCACTACTTACGACATTGAACTTGGTCTAACTTAAAGAGTTAGCCTTACTAGGCCAGCCTAACTTTTATGCAACATTAAAAGAGTTACGCATGAAAGGAGGTTAAATAAGTGGGCAGTTACAGGCGGGAAGCAGCGCCGCAGGGCGAAACAAGTTTCAGAATGTAAACAACAATTCTTTTGATAGATCGCGCATCAAAGAGGGAACTTGTGAAAGTAAATAAAGTCTCTTTTGTGACATGTTGATTTTGTGAGCGAAATGTTTTAGTATAAAAATGTGGTTAATACTGTGGTTGGTTTTACGTACGTTTTTAGAGATAGAATATATTTTGGGGCTATAATTGTATTAGGCGGTTTTATTTCGCATGACGGCAGTCTTGATATTATGGATATATATGGATCAGAATGTTGGGCCACAAAAGGGATGAATGAAAGTCAATTGTATGCAGCTGAGATGAAAATGCTAAGAGGGATGTGTGGTGTTACCCGAATAGATAGAATAAAAAATGAGTATAAAAAAGGAAGTCTGAAAGTGACACCGGTGACTGAAAAGTTGTGTGGGAAAAGGTTGTCATGGTATGAGCATGTGATGCGGAGGAATGAGAGAAATGTGGTCAGGATAGTTTTGAGTATGCATGTGGATGGCTATACGAGTAGGGGAAGACCAGAGAAACGATGGATGGACTGTGTGAAAGATGATATGGATAGAAAGGGGTTGACTACCGAGATGACGACGAATAGACAAGTATGGACGAGAAAGACATGTTGCGACCCCAAATAAATTGGGATACGGGCAGGAGAATGATGACCAGTCTTGATATTAAAGTTTGTAGCGAGTAGAAGCTTGGGTGTTAAAAATCCTCTAGAATTATTGCAGTATGTATCCGCATAAAAAGGGATAAAAAAAGCTCCTAATTCCGTCACTTAGTTGTTTTGACATTGAGCTTTCATTTGCTAAATGTCAACTCCTAATTTTTGTGTGGGTCGCGTGGTACTCCAAACAGCCAAACTTTTAGACCCACTGCACACTAACTAGCTTTTAGCGGAATCCTAGCAAGCTTTGAAAGTCAGTCGCCGAGGGATTCGCCTTATTTACGACTAGATGCACCCCGCGGTTTCACCCGCATAAGTTTTGACCCCGTAGGTATATCGGGATAAAAAGTATCCTATGTGTTATTCCTGGTTATAAACGATTTGTGTGCCAAATTTCAGTTCCAGATCCGTTCAGTACTTTTGCGTGAAGAGTAACAAACAAACATCCATCCATCCATCCATCCATCCATACTTACAAACTTTCGCATTTATAATATTATATAGTAGGATGTTCGGGACGGAATGGACAACTACATCTATTTATGTTTCTATATTTTAACCTTTGGATGTTTCGGGAATTAGTTGCTACAGGGAATGTGATGAGATTTAGTTGCTTAGTGATATAAAATAATATTTTGTTATCTATTCTTGTCCTTTAAAAGAATCTATCACCACAACTTAAAATCCGGTCTTCCAATTCAATTACGACTTTTCGAGATAAATAACGAACCCAGTTGAAAATTCGCTCGTGGTCGCTCCGCGCTACAGCATCCTCGGTCTTACTTTCACGTGATAGTTCAAATACTTATTAGAACTACTACGGAGGCTAAGGTAATGGTGGGGACATGTTGACGTAGAGAAGCGGGTAAAGTGTTATGGTTGTTAAGTCTGGTAAACAATTTAAGCGAGCGATGCAGATAACGTATTTGAATGTCATGCTCAGCGTTGCAAGATTTTTTTTAGGGCATAGCGGGATTTTTAAACCTTTTGAAAAAAAATTGCGAGATTCTTTCGTCGAACGCGGATCATAATAAAAAAAAAAAAACGTAAATAATCAGTAGTTTTTTTACTACTGATCCTTTTATTTGAGTTTCAAATAAAGTTTACAAGGATGGTAGTTAGCCATAGAAAATGTATTTTAATGAAAATACGTTACTTTACTAGTCTAATTACAACCACACCGTCGAGTAATCCTCGAAAAATGGGAATGAGTTTGTCCCGCGCTGACATTTAATTTTGGGTTAAAAATCGGTCCCTCCAAAATCGAGACGTCTGGCAACTCTGGTCATGCTGCATTATTGTTCTCATCATCATCACTGGAAGCCTTGTTCCACCCACTGCCGAGTATAGGTCTGCTCCCTTTTGTGCCATGCTTCCCTGGTCCGTGCGAGTATCAACTTTTACCCACGATCTTCTGAATAAGTTCAGAAGTCTTGTCATCACAATAAAGTTATTTTAAATTCGTAAATTAACACTTTTACATTGTTTGTTTATAACACACACCTTGTCGTTTTCCTTCTTGTGTATCTCTGTCATTTTCGTGTTCCTCAAGCGTATCACTAACTTGGACCCTAAGCAAATCATGAACATCGTGGAATATATTAGATCTCTCACAACAGTTTCCCCAAACATTTCCTATCCGCTATTTGGACAGCACAATGTCGCAGCCGACTCGCTCTGGATTTGCCATTCAGATTTCTGTTAGCCGTTCGGCCCGATTTGATTAATGGATCTAGCAAATATCAGTGCACAGTTCGTTATGAGAGTCGGATATCCGCGAAACAAGTCGGTTGAGAGACTTTTAGATTTCTGGAACGTTATTTGGATGGAAAATGGATGATTTTGAGGTGCTTTTAACGCGCAGTTAACATCGAAACATGTTTTGAGGGGCTTGGATTTCTGAATGGGCTTGTATTTTGGTTTGTTTTGGGGCAAATATTATGGCACACTTCGATGATGTGATAGATATCCGCGAAACAAGTCGGTTGAGACTATTCGATTTCTGAACGTTATTTGGGCAGAAACTTGAAACTGCTCGATGACTTTGTGTTTTGAACTGGTATTTTGGGATGCTATTACCGCGCAGTTAACAGCAAAGCATGTTTCGAGGGATCTGGATTTCTGAATGGGCTAGTACCTATTTTGGAGATTTGTGGCAGCCACTTTGTTAGGTCTGTTTTTTTTAAACTTAATGGATCTAGCAAATATCAGTGCACAGTTTGTAATGACTAGGAGGATATCCGTGAAACAAGTCGGTTGAGAGACTTCTAGTTCTGAACGTTATTTGGACGGAAACTCGTTGATTTTGTGTTTTTAACTGATATTTTCGGGTACTTTTACCACGCAGTTAACAGCAAAACATGTTTAGAGGGACTTGTATTTCTGGATGAAATTGTGTTTTCAGGGGTGGTGTTTGAACTTTACGACGAACGAACCAGTTTTCCAGAAAATATGTACTTACTAGCTTAGATCTTACTTTTGGTTTCTGGCAGTTATTTGTAAGAAAACTAGATGTTTTGTGGCTTGAACCGGTATTTTGGTGAAGTTACTTATTTTTTTTTTCTAAATGGTGTTATTAGCTTGTAAGTTTTTGTAGGAATGTGCGTTAATAAATAGGAAACAATCGTTATCGTAACAGTACAGTAGGTAAACTTATAAATCCTTGTAGAAAGAAAAAAAGAAACCAGCATTGTTTATTCTGCACTAACAAAACGCACATTACAAAAAAAATACATAAAATGTACACATACAATTTAGCGAAAAGCCGCGTATCGTTTAACCATAATCCTAGGCAATAAACAGCAGCACATAATGTTTTAATTGCTTTCTGTTTCACTAAAGCACTTTACATTAACACAATTTCTCCTAGAAGCTTGTTACTTTACTTATTATTTCTTTAAACTTAAAACAAACAGCACTTGGTAAAAACACCAAGACAATATAACACGATTAAATCAAGTTAGTCACGAAAGATAAACCAGTTGATTGGGCAATATATCTTTTCAATTTATGCAGGTTATAAAAACGTTGCGCCGTTTGAGTTCCATGACGTTTATTGGAGACCACCAATTGAAACTTTGATGACGTCATCGGCCTTGGTGCCGGTTAAATATTTTTTTATATACATATTAATGTTATGCGTAACGTGTTCAGGCGTGTTTAACGTTGCCAGTAAATACAACATGTGTTCGGAAAGCAGGTGTTGTTATGTAATGTACTCGTTATGTTATATTTATTGATGGTTTCCGATATAAATAATGTAGTTTCCTTCGTACTTTAACTTGTAAACTGTTGTCTTTAACATATGGTAGGTACGACACAAAAAAGATTAAAAGCAAGACAAAGAACCTCATAAAAACACAAAATGCCCTCTATATACAATTCCACGAAGTCTCAGGAACCACCATATGTAGAAAAAAAAGTTTTTAGAACTCACCAAAGTAATCCAAATCCGTTCATTAAAGTCAGTCTTCTCCAGAAAAACTATTATTTATATAATTAATTAAGAAACACACAACCGTTACCAGCTAAATTTTAAAACTAAGAACGCAAACTCACGTTCAGAAACACTAAAATAAAATACTTTTGGACACAATGACTAGAATTCAACCGTTAGCGGAAACACAACCGCTCGCGTCGCCTGCCGAATTATAACTGAATGTGGGGGTCAAGTTTTCGAAAATAAAAAGTTGTACTGTAGGCTAAGGCACCCATACGTTACGGACGAGATCATTACAACAAAAAAGAACCCTAAATGTTATCGGTCGACAAAGGCAGTTCTCAAAGTTGCCAGTGCATTTATTTTTCAGTAATTCTTTTTAGAAAAGAAGACTTTTATGACAAATAAAATTAGTTCTATAAAAGGATTTTAGAAAAGAAAACATACTCAATAAAAATATATTTTTACCTTGTTACAAATAATTTCAAATATTACTTATATTTATTCAAATAAAGACAAGAATGTTCAATAACAGATATATCATTCGAACAATTTAATATCTACAAAGAATTCCATACTTTTTTTTGTTTTGCGAATGATTTTCAACAACTTCTCAAGGCGATCTGGCTCCGTTCATTGTACTCGTCTTTATTACATGGCAGATATTAAAATTATATTAAGAAAAAAAGATAACTCGTTCCCGCGTAAACAATTTATATGGATATCTGTTTCCATTTTGACGTGGCAATTAAAGATTTATCCTTTTTTTAACTTTTTACACTTTTATGGCAATCATTGATAGGTATTCGAATTTTAAGGGACATGTGGTTTGTAAATAAATAATTATGATATGTTTAAAAAGTTGTGTAAGGTTGTGCGGTAATCATTCGTGAAACTAATTTCTGACGTAATGGGTAGGAAATATTTTTTTCCTAGAAGAAACACATTTTGCATATTATTATGTTAAAATAGTGATCTGGCAGGTTTTAATGATCCAGTTCAGATCAATGAATTCATTTGTCATTTTTAGTATCTGCTATGCATCTTTTTACTCCTAACATTAATTTTATAGGATGCTGTAATGTCTCCTCGTCTGCCTTATAAATTAAACATGTCTGTACAGGCTACATCTAAATGGCCCTTCTTCCCTTCAAGTCTCAAAAGGTAACAACAACCAATTTCACACACAGCACTCATCAAGTTAACAAACAAATTCGTAACAAAAGCTTAATAAAGAATCATTAATTAACGACAAGCGACGCCGACGCCCGCGCCGAGGCGCCATCCTAGTTAATAATAAAACTTTGACATTCGCAGGCAGTTGGATTCAAGTTTTGCAGCTGCCGTCCCTACTTATACACACACGGTAAGCATGTGTGCAAGGCACGCGTTCCTATCCTTGTGTGCGTGTAATTCGTAGGGGTGCAACGTGAATAATATTGATTATTATTTTTTCACTCGGCACATCAATAGATTTTTATCGATTAACGAACTTTTTTGTGAAATTAGGTAGGCATGTAAGTTTACAAATAATTACAGCGAGAGCAGTAGAATTTAATTTTATCGTCTTTTGTTACGTTGTTGTTAATGTTATTGTTATTGTTCGAACGGCTGTAACTCGGAAACATTTTCCATTATTGCTAAGGATGGTGGAATAATATCTTATCTTTTAGGCTTACTTATCAAGATTAATACTTTGCTTAGTACATCTTGCTATATCTTTTTAACATAATTGTGTTTTGTATCAGGTAGCAACGAAGTAGCTTGCGTCACGATTAAAAAAAAAAATGTTTGAGTGTGCCAGGAGGCAACACAGTGTCGGATTTGTAGTGATTTTAAATACTAAATATTAAGTACATTTATGTTATTTGCCTCAAATTTTTGTATCAGGGTAGTCATGAAGTTTAAATTTATCTCATTAGACAGTTACCGTAAAAGTACTGGTTTTTTAATAGAACGGAATGGAAAACATGATATTTGGGGCATCACGTAGTTGCTAACTGAATTATATTCGAGCCTTAGAACCTAAAGGTTGTCTTCAAGAAGTCTCAAGTCTATACTGATATTATTCTGAGTACCTAATTGACTAGTTCGTTAAATATTGCTATATATGTTTTTATATGTGCAAGAATATAAATACAGAAATATTCGTACTGAAAAGGCTTATCTTTTCACTTGTGTAGCCCACTTTTTCAGGTGCAACTCGGAGAAACTTCTAGATATACCAGGTTAAGAAGTGTCCTGTATCTTAATCCAGGTCATAGCCTACCTGTGCGCCATTATTCATCTATAGATCGTTTTTGAATCCCAGAGAGTAATTTGACATTACAAATGATTGTTGTTCGTTTTTTCAATTTAGAGTTTGCATGTGTCAATTTAGTCTCCGAGATTGAAAACAGACTTTAAATTCATTCAGCTGTTATAGCGTGATTAAGTAACAAACATAGACACTTACTCACTCACTAAGTCACATCACATGATTTAAAATATTAATAGGATGTATAAAGGCCATGCTTTTATTGCTGTATATTTAAAAGAAAAGTGAAAATTTCACAGCGGACTTGTATAAAATTGTTTTCTTTTGTTTCCCGACAACATGACACTCGTAATTATGCTTGTGAAGAAGTATTTAAGCATCAATATGACGTTTTGAGTCACCCCATTTTCCGGAAGCTTGACTCACTGTGTTGAAGAATGGATTTGAAGAAAAAACCTTGTGACTTCATAGTGACAAGGGTATGAATGTTTAGATTACTAGGTCAGTATTTTTGTATTGTGACTCAAGCGTGGTAGAAAAATCTTTTTCTTGGGGTTTCATGACAGTTTGGATGGTATGACAGTTTGACTCTGATAGCAGGAGTTTACAGTTACTATGTAAGTAAAACTTTGTCGTATTTTTTTTTTAAATATAACTAACATAATTTTTGACCAATTTGTTATATACGTCCCCAGAGAATTTCTAAAGACTAGATAGGTTTATGATAATTACTACTTAAAGGTATAAAGAAGTATAAAACTTTTTATTTATTTAACTTCTGTTTTCAAAGTCAAACATCTTCACTTTACTTATTATATCCTCAACAGAAATAAATACATTTAACGAGACGTCCCTCCATCTTTTAAGACTAACCAGATGACAGCTGACAGATTGTACTTCTTATTTCATTCCCAGATAGGCAAAGGAATCTCGTACATACATACGTCCTTTAAAAAAATTACAAGTAACAATGCAGAACTTTTAATTAGATACTTTTAAAAGGACTTATGGGGTTTTATACTGTCATTTGAAAATTAACTTTATTGATGTGTGTTTAAAGTTGTATTCGGTTAACGATGAACAAATTGCTAACAATGTTGGCTACATATGCAAGTATCGTTCGTGGCATATAAAATTAACGCATTCATAGTATGTTGAGGCAGGCCGGATGGTAGTTAGTATAGGTATGGAAGGGTCAACAGACCGGTGACTGACCTCCGATGACAGACGCGTATTTATGTATTGTTGATTGGAAAGGTCAATCAAGTATGCGATTAGTGATTTTGCAAGTAAAGGCCTACATACAGAACATGGTGACGTCTGTTGGAAAATTTCGTCGCAAATTCGAAATAATATCAGTCACAATTTTGCAGACACTGCCGTGCAACTCCTCTTTATAATAGTTTGGGAAACAGGCCATCTTGCATTGATAAATAGTAGCTACTGTCGCATTTTTGTATGTACCTGCAACACCACGGGGTCCACAGATGGCCTGTCAACCATCAAGGCAAAGTTGAAATGCCTCGTGTGCCCTTAATATTATCGGCACCCTTCACACCGAAACGCTACGAAATTGCTTGGCAACAGAAATACGTATTGTAGCATTACCTACTTCGCCAGATGAAACATTTTATTGAGTAGCTGTTGATATTATAACTCAAGTTACACAAAACATAATTTACTGCGCAAGATTTGACACTTGTCTTAATTACCTAGTCTGGTTCTGTTTCTGAAAATGGCTATAGACTCACCCCCTATAACATAGAACTTTGAAATGACAATTGGGAGATGATACTTTGACATGGCACCTACTACAATTTAAGCCTCTGCCTCGTCTGTCCCATCGGGATATACAGCATGTTATTTGACTTGACTGTGACTGTATGTTTGTACTATTATACTCTGACTAGCTTCTGACTTCATCCACGTTTCTTGTTCCCCCGACCCATCGCGTCGCATCGCATCGCCCGCCCGCGCTATTAGGTTCTCCGTTTTCACTTAGCGTTCTTTTTTACATTCTCCTCTTTGCTCAGCTCCTGAGGGTTGTAGCGTGATGTTAAATAACCTATAATCTTCCTCAAAAATTAAGTTACATTATGCAAAAAAAATAATTCAAATCCGACTGGTAGTTCCAGAGATTAGCGCTTTCAAACAAAAAAACAATATCTTCAGCTTTATTGTATTATTTTATATATCAGTTGGTACAGTAGCATCAATATAATCGCGACAAACCACCGATACAGTCGCGCTACGGAATCGATAAAAAACGCGACGGATCATATTGCCATTGTAGGGCGTTGCCATTGATACAAATACAATAGGGCAGCCATTTTGTCAATTGACCTTGTGCAGCGATGCAGCTGCGGTCGTCCGCGACTGTCGATGCAAAGTCGCCATATGTGGAGAGTTGGAGACTGTAGCCAGACACCGATTACTCAACCGACTAATCAGGAATTGGCATCTTAATTCCGTAAGGTGAAATATGTAGGTATGCTGTCGCAAGTGGTAATGTAAGAAACTATTTAAAACTGATGGCATATTAACGTTGTTGTGTTTTGAAACTTTGGTGATTGCAGTCCGATAAATGACGGTTGGCGAACTATGACGATTCAATTGCGTTTTGCGACCTTACACCTCGGTGAAATGTATGTGTACATATATTACTCTATCCTCGTAAGGCCCAACCCAAATTTAGGTCGATATATATTTTTATGATTAAATATATAATTTAAATGATTTTAAATAGTGTCTCGGGCCGGAGTGTCAAAATTTTTTTGTCATTAAATTAGGTCGTTGGGCCTTACGAGGCTATACCAGATCACAGCCACTGGACGACTGTTTGATTAAGTTGTTCCAAAAGATCGCCAGTTGCAGAGCAAAACCATAACTAAGTCCGGAGCATCTGACACTCCTTGGCACCGCACTCCAGTCGAGTGCAAGCCACTATAACTTCCCAAGAAAGATTAAGTACCTAAGTCCGACATAGGTACTAAATTCTAGAAAGAAACTGCCAGGCCGCTTCTACCTCCGGGGATGATATAACCCCCACTGCAAGGTCAACGACCGGGTAAATGACCTGGCCAGATGACTCGCAACAGTTTTTTTTTTAAGTCATATGATTCATACATGCTATATAAATTATATACAAAATCTTGATCCAATGAATAAGCGCCCGCCAGTCTCAGGGTTGGCAAAAAATGAACGTAATTGGGGTAAGGCTAAAATAAAATAAAACGTCTAGATTCGAAATGTGTTATTAATAAAGGATATGGACCGATCACGCGATAAAAGAAGGTCAAAACCAAAACAGATTAAAATTTAAAGGGTTTTGTTTTTGAGGTTGTTGAACAAGATATTTTGTTGGTAGCGAAGTATGTGAAGTTTGAACAAATCAGTAGTTTGAATTCCTGTCGTGTATCAACCCTGAGAGGGTCGAGTCGGTGTCAAGTTCGAGGAACCAGCTAAAGTTTTTTGCCTCCAAAAGGATAAGGTCTGACATTTGCATGCAGTTTCTGGTTTCATAAAAAAGTAATGAAATAGTTATTATAATTATGATTGATAGGTATTAATTTTAATCTGTAGGCAAAAGATTTATGGCAGATTTTTTGCTTGAATTTGCTGATCGCGTATAAAATTGCGGTATATTAGGAAACTACCAGTTGCGTGGTCACGTAGTTTTAGCTCATAATTTATTTATGATCTATAATTATATAAAGCAGTCCAGTACAACTCAAAGTCAACATGCGAATCACAAAATAATGTAGTATAAAATTAAGGGGTCGACTTCGATTGGTTAACGAAGTTTTGCACTTAACGTCTCACAATAGGATTAAATCTAGTGTAGGGGTCAATTCCAAGGTCGTCGAATAATAAATATTTTCCTTAATATCTGATTTTGTAAGGCCTAAATGACTCTAAGCATTGATTCATACTATAGGGGGAGTCTGGGGCGATTCCCTCTTATGACAGTTAATAGGATCACTGCTGAATTAGCTATGTACAATGTCTTCCTACCTACATATCTCCTCAACCCTTTAGTGGTAAAAGATGGGGACTAGGGACATGATACTCTATTGGTTGATCTTGTTAGTTTTTGGTAAATATCAGCTGTTTTAATATGGCCGTGATAATTTTATTACGGCGTGTACGCACAAACGAACAACGAAGCACGAACATCAAACACTATGTTCGTCAAAAATGTTCGCGGCGATCCAATTTCGTTGTTCTGTTTGGACGGTGTACGACGTTCGAGTTCGCTTTGCTAATTTACGCTTTCCACACGTACGAACCAAATGTTCGGTTTACGATCGTGTTCACCAGTTTTGTTCGCTCGTGCCTACACGGCTTAAAAGTACCCTTTTAAGCCGTGTAGGCATGAGGTGCAGAGTTGTCTTATTACTATTATATTTAAACCGATGTGTAAGTGAACCGATGTTAACGATTATGTACTTAGTATATTACTTAGATTATGTATGTAGTTAGTAGGTATGTACAGTATTTTCAAATTCCGAGCCATGCTCATCCTTTTCCTTATAAAAACCTAAATACGCATTGCCTTACATTTGAATTGAAATATCGCAAAGCAACTGTTTTAGCGATGACATAACAGTTAGATAAAGCTACATTGACACCAATATAAATTAAAGCACTAACATAAGGCACTCGATACCAATACCCAAAACTAAAAGGCATCGAACATTATACAGCACAAAGAAGTAGTTTGTCTACGTCTAGAATCGTTCCAGACTCCAAACTAGCCATTTCTAGTTTTCGGTCTAACCTACCTAGGTATCGGGCGGGAAATTCGAAGATTTTCCAATGTTAGAAGGAAATAGAGCCTGAGACGAAGCGGCTGGTACAGTTAGCGGCGGAAATTTATGTCTACTGAATATTACATTGGTGAAAAATTGTGTAGCGAATTAAACATTTTTGGTCTGGCAGGAAACCAAGTGCACGGGCGGGAATTTTGATGATTATGTTACGATGATTTTAAAGTAATGTAGGTAATGTTATATCATTTGCCAGAAATATTATTGCTGTGCAAACAAAATAACTAGTAGACACAATATTTGTTTAACATTTTTTGGCATGACAATAGGCTAATATTTAAGTTCCCCTTTGAAAGCGAAGGACAAGCTGATAAATGCTTGAACTGCAATAGTCCAAAAAGGTTAGTAGATCGTCAGGTAAATTCGCAATCGTTGAACATCTTACAGTAATCCTTGTACTAATCTACGGTTAAGTAGAGGTTAACAATAGTATTAGTTGTTAGAATCGGGCAATGAGTTACTGGGTTTAGTTAATCTTTTGAGTATCATTGACTGGGTGTGATTGATTCTAGTAGAGTATTACATCGCATTGTTGAATGTAATTTTTTTTCCAAATTGTGGTGCTAGGTCCATGCTTGGCATAAAGCTTAGTTCCAAATGTCCAGATCCACAGACGTACGAAGATTTTCGATATCGGAAAATGAGTTATGGAACTCAAATGGAGTTGGGCAGGACTCCTTGCAAGGCGCAGTGATGACAGGTGGAGTAAGACAGGCACCGAGTGGCGTCCAAGGACTGGAAGATGAAGTATCGGTCGTCCGGTGGCGAGATGGGCGGACGACATTGTTACCATCACGGGTAGAACCTGGATGAGACTGGAACAGGAACGTGAGGATTGGCACAAGAAAATAGGCCTATATATGCTCAGCAGTGGGTGATGATGATGTTACATAATTTTTTAACACAGTCATAAATCTATTGATCTAATCTACTGCTCTTCAGAATAGAATAGTCATGTATTTCGAGGAACATTATTTTACCATTATTTGACGTCGAAATTCACAATACGAATAAAAAATCTGCAAGAATGATTCAAGAGTTATATAAAATAGAATGCCAAAGTGCATTCGAATTCATTCTATTGCTTTCCGCAGAGTGACCTCATTGCGTGGTCGACTGTACCGGCGGCGGCGCATTGTAGATCAATCTTTAAGACATCCCGACTGATGCGACGCTCTTAATGCCGGTAATGGGAACCTCTTAGCTTTTGTATTAATGGAGTTAGATGGTTTATGGTACGGTGATTAACTGGTAATGGAAGTTGGAAGTATCAGTTCTGTCTTGATGAACATTTAGAAGGGAAGGTTCTTGCGATTATGCATGTTAACGACTTAGCTGAAATATAGTGTTAGCTGTTGTATAAATATGTGTTTACTATATACTGTTGTATAGAATCAAGTTATTCTAAGTTAACAGACAGCTACGATGCTGGGGAGTTTGTTGCGCCACTTCTTCCCAGCTAAAGCACTAGGAAGTAGTGAAAGGCAGGCGTTTTGGGAGTCTGCTTATATAATTTTGACGTTCAATAAGACCTGATTCTTAGCCAAATTTGAATAAATGACTTTTGATTTTTTGTTGAACAGGGTTCCACATTTCCTTTAGAAAATTAAGAGAGAAAATCTTACAATTTGTGTTTCACCAAGATTTTGCGCCAGATTTTCGTACGTTTTTATACTTTTCCTATACAATTCTCTGTATATTCAATATTCTTCTATCTTTTCCATCTTTCAGACAACACTTTCATCCAACAACCATTGACGTCTGACACAACAGCAGTCCTTCCGTTTCTCCTAGAGTTACACACCGCACTCGTATCTGTATCAGTAACACGATACATTGCATCACGCGGTGTCGCTTGCAGGTGTCGAGGTTGACTACTTGATCTAGAATCTAGATTGTCTTGGTCTTAGATTTTTTGTTAAGATTACTTCATAGAAGTAACACTAAGATTAGCTTACGTCCTGAATAAAATTCTTTTAAAGAGAGTGAGTAACTCAAGAGGCTATATGCTGGGGCTATACTGGGTCAAATAGATTACCTAGCAAAACTCGACAAACGTGAGAAAATGAGTTTATATTTTATTTCATAGTGTTTACATATCAAGTCTGTGAAGTTTACTACAAGAAAACTGGTTTTAGAAACTGACTTTTCAAGTATACACTTCTTACGGTCGTTGATCCAAAAATAAATTTATCATCAAATCATTTCTTTTTTCTATCATGTTACCTACCCATCATGTTAGCGAAGTTTCGCTGGCAAATTTATTTTGATCCTGTATAGACCTGGCTCCTATAACATAGCTGACGGAATGTGGGGCTGCCAACTCCTTCGGAGAATACAGCGTGATGTAAGGTTAATGTCCAGCGGTGGACAGCGATATGCTATAGACTAGAATGTGCAGAGAATTATCTAAGCCAAGCTTATTTATTTCTGAGTAAGCCTACTTCTTGTAACATTTCTTTAGCTTTTCAGTATTTGGATAGCTGCGTTTGCTTAAGACGCTGACAACACCTAAACCGCGGTCACTGTCAGATTGCATAGAATAGAAAGAGAAGCGCGATGACACAACGCTTGTAATTTATTGCAAAATATGAAGCAATTATCTATTTACTCAAAATTGAGTTGAGTAATCGAAAATAAAAAACAACCAAGTTCTGCATTCAAATAAGACGTTCCTGTTATTAATTAAATACGTAACGTATATTGATATTTAATGCAAATATTTTGGATTAGAACTCAAGGTAAGATGTTAGTTTAACGTTAGTTTGTATCGAGATTTTTTTTCAAAACGTGAATTGGTAACAACCAAGTTCTGGGAAATATGTTCAAAATTAACATATATTTTTTCTGCTACCACAAACTATACAGATTTGGCAATTTTTTTTCTTAAGAGAAGCCTATTTTGGTCAATTGGGTCTTGTCAGCGCCTTAAGCAGAAGTGGCAATCAATGGAATAGATGAGCCAAAGATATCTATGGTGTAGGTTGCATAATGGCAGTCAGCCTATAATGTTCCCGTCTGTGAGAGGGAGTCGGCCGTATGGTTCTAAGACATGCCGGTTTCCTTACGATGTTTTTCCTTCACCGTTTTGAGACCAGAGGTGATGAAATAATTTACATAAAGTAAAGAGCCTGCTCTGGGTTCGAACCTACGATCTACAACTCGTAACTCGCGGCCGTTACCACTGGGCCACCACATTGCCACAGCTGGTGTTATAATAGATATCCGTGGGTGTAGTTTATGGTTGGTTCCATTTACCCAAAGGAACCTTGAACTAGAAGACTCAGATACGAGTGACAGAATAAAAATTAAAACCGACAATTTAATCCTTTATCCAACTTCATATTTACCAGCAACTACAAACTGTTGATCACAAAGTGTCTTTATGAAAATTTCGCTACATGTAAACAAACACACGATTCGGTTCAATACATCGAGTATTAAAAGCAATCGAATAAGTAAATACGAATCGAGTTATGTGGACGTCAAAAGTAATTTATTCCTTAACAATTATTCGAGTTGGTTTGCAATTGAATTTAAATGCGAGTATGGACGGACAGACAATCGATGTTTGTGTGGGATTTTATAATTGTTATATCGATAACGATTCGATTGTGCGTGTATAAGTTTATGATTAATTATTGTAAGTATTATATTGTGTTCATTGTTGGACAGATTTTGCTTAATCTCTGTGTTTCCGTTTAAGAAGTCCACACAAAAGTGGTAGGTAGGTACATTCTAAAGCACATCAGCTTAGATGTGACTTTTGTGGACAAGATATTAATTCAGACTTGTTGTAATGGCAAACATGTCATTTGGTTTAAATAGTTTTTTATTTTTATTATTTATTTTACATAGATACTTGTGAACCTTGTGAATGTGAGAACGTTGTAGGCTTAATAGACTAGATATTTTGTAGACGTTTCTTTTTTTTTTTTGTTAAGTACATGGCACTTCTCGACTGGCCTACACTGTCCTCCCATACCTATTAACACTGTAATTTGAAAACATTGTAAAAGCCAATTATTTTTAAAAGAGTCACCGTGGAGTTTCTTCCGGGCTCTTCTCCATAGGAAACGACCAATTGGAACCGTGCACCTAGCTTTTTCATAAGTGCCCATGTAGGTTTATGTCAAATAAAAATATTTTGATTTTTATTTATACTAAACTGTCAAATTTCTCCGAGTTATTCGAATCCTTAAAATGTTGATGGTTAAGTTCAAAATCGAATGAGATTTTTTTACAGTTTGTAACTTGATGTGCTGGCGACTTTACCTTTTAGCAAACAGACAGAAGTTAGTGCTAGGTCCATTGCTGATCAGGCAAGAGTTTTCATGACAATAACTGAAAGATTTTACAATTTAGCATGACAAACTTAAGCAAATTAAATAACATAAACCACATGTTCTTCCACAATCAAATTGACCATGTTTTTGACCTAATCAAAATCGTTTCCCAAAAACGTTTAACTTTAAAATTACAATACACGAACATAATTTCCCGACTATCTTTTGTTGTCCAAAAGTCTGGAACACAACCACAAGAATCCCAGTAGGTATAATTATATGTACAATCAACCGCACGTAGTAGTAACACTTAAAGCAATGAAACTTGCCTAACTACTCCAAAATAAATACGATGTCAAAGTCAAATTATCAACATGGACGCGTGGTTGACTGTCCCTACCCACCTTTATACGTTTTATCTACCTGTTCGTATTGCGTGATCCCCTAACAAAGGAAAACCGACAAAGGCAACAAAGAAATCGCATAAATTTCACTTGATTGACAAAACAAATAACAATTACTTAAATTAAAAACGATGTTCACGCGAGCCCGCATTGAATATAAATTGGTAGCACAGGAATAATTACGACTTCAGCAATCTTCTAATCTATATTAAAACGAATGCTAAAATATTTGAGGGCAGTTTCATAAAAAAATTCTATGATATACCTAATTACTTTTAGTTTTGTATAATCAGCAGTCTGCTGCAGCACTGCTGGGCAGAAGCCTCTCTAATCGCACGCCATTTAATTTCTTTGTCCATTTGTTTCGATTAATTTATTCTACTTTAAGGGTTTACAACGACACACACGATTCGTTAAGGCCTTAATGATGGTACTAACCTTTAATTATTCGGAATTACCGACAGTTTACATGAATCATGCTTAATTCAGCATAACAACAGACAAAGAAAAGACAAAGAGGTCCTAAGCTTCCCCATCTAGTTTTAAAGTTATATTATACCAATCTATCTAATGAAAACAAGCTCTTTTCCAGACAGAATCCTTAAACGCTACCGACTCCAGAAAGTTCTATCAAGTTTTATTTGCGTTATTCAGCCAGAAATCGAATCCGAATCCCCGTTGCAACGCCGGGTATGTAAACAGGGAAACGCAACGATCGATATGGCGGGGTAAACACGGCGGTTCCCATGGCAACGCGCCGGGAGTTTCATCACTTCCGCCCCTTCGCCCCTTGAACCACCCTTCCCCCCGCTGGGGGCGCTGTCCGCGGCAGGCTTTGTGCCGTAACACAGCGACGATATAGCAAGTTAAATTGGCTCTGTCCTTGAATTAATGGTTATTTCGATGCAAGTCTGGACCTGTGCGTATAACGAGATTTGACTATCAAAGCTTCGTGGAAAATTCTGACATGCAGTCGGAGTGGTGTTTTGCTTTTGTGTCGCGTTAGGCCGTATTTATGTTTTTGTTAAACTGACGAACTGCGGCAATGGGAACGTATTGCAATTTGGACAGCTTGGAAACAATACGAGCATGGCTGTACGGAATTCTCTCTTAAATTCTTTTTACACATTAAACATGATAATAAATTACATTTTAGTGACTGAAAATTACTTCAACAATGCCCACAGCATCTGGCGAGCAAGAAAGCAAGACACTACACCACTTGTAAATATTTAAATAATGCCTCGCTATTGTTAACTTTTAAAACTTACTTGTTCTACTGCACTACATTGTCTATATCCCGGACATTTTCAATGCGTTGTCGGCATATTTTAAATTGTTTATTATCATCAACTGACGGCAAATTATTTAAGCTGAGATAATTAATTAGTCTTTTGTCATGACATCGGCATTTGAACAAAATGGGGCTTATGGCTTGATGGGGGGGGGCGGGGGGACCCCCGGTGTAATTGTGCAGATTTTTTATGGAAGAGATAAATGAAATTTTGAGAATTTAAACTCGATTAGGCCACGAAAATGAAGCAAAATAGAATACATAGTGGCCATCGGCTTTTGGGATGTACCTAGTTTAATCTGCATTTTTTAAATCAAGAACAAATATCTTGGCAACTCTATGGCAAATGGAATGGCTAGCGAGAAACCCCGAAGACAACCACGAAATAAAACACAAACACAGTAAATTCTGGACCTTATGTCATGCTACTAGGGACTGCAATGACTCCGCCAGCTTTTGTCTAGCAATTGATTTCTATAATACTCTAATGTCCTACACAATGGAACCAAATTAAAC
The DNA here is from genome assembly GCA_905333075.3 of Atethmia centrago. NCBI lineage: Eukaryota > Metazoa > Arthropoda > Insecta > Lepidoptera > Noctuidae > Atethmia > Atethmia centrago. The sequence goes on from HG995368.1 coordinate 21,145,377, forward strand.
AGGGAAATTGGTCTCTTTCCTTCCCCACATGATAATTCTCTATAATTATGGTAATAACCAAAGCACTACGAAAAAGGGAGGTTATGCCCCTAGGATACGCGTGGCTACGTGGCGTGGGGTTGGTGACCGCAAAACGTCCCTTACCAACCGGTAACGTTGTTGGCTGTCTACGACTTGATTTCAGATTCACGTGTATATACCATACATCTTGTAAGATGTTTACATCGACAAGAATTCATTTTATTATCCTCAGTCTGTGTTTCATAATATTGTACCAATGTGTAGCTACAAAATATATTACACGTTGAGTACTTAACTGTGGCTTCACATCTATACAATATTATAGAACACTTAATAAAGACAATCAAATGAATTCTTGCTGATGTATACATATTTTTGGGGCTGAGTGTACCTATGGTGGACCATCATTTGAACATACACTTTAAAAAAAGTAAATATCAATCTCTGTTGACGTTGTCCTGTCCACAATAATTCATATTAAATTCCCATAGAATATGCACTTTCAGTTTCCCGAATTTTCCAATATTCCCAGCAACTTTTTTTTTTCCGTAAAATCCTTTTTCGGGCTATCTAAAATTTAAAAAAAAAAATGCCATTTCGGTCCATCCGTTCTCAAGTTATGCGCTTACCAACGAACAGCATTTCATTTTTGTTATATCGATGATGTACTAATTATATTATAAAACAATACACTTCACTTCTCTAAGTTATGAGAATAACGTCTATTTTAGCATACTAAGGACAACGGATGATCTGCGAGTCTGAAAACATTCGTAACGAAACTTTTGGGCCATAAACATAAGTTTTAGTTGGAAGAAAAGTACGTGAGATGCATAGAAATAGTGGCTAAGAATGATGGTCCTAAGAATAATAATAAGTATATATTTTTTTGAGGATGTTAGCAATAACAGAATTGTTCACATATCATCACGCCTTGTTTCCCCGAAGGGTTGGGCAGAGGTGTACTTATAGTACACCTTTTCGCCAGTTATGTTTAAGTCCCACGTTACCGGCGAGCCTATTACCATCAATCGGGCAATCTAGACTCCGGACTGCTACTAAGAAATTCCAGATAGAAAAACCCAATAATTCTTTGCCCGACCTGGAAATTGAACCCAAGACCGCATGCCAGCAGTAGCGCTTGCAACCACAAGAACAACGAGGCAGTCACTAAAAAGGCTAGGTATTAAGTCGGTATGACAATCATAAGCTCATGATCAAAATACGTACCTAATCCATTTTTAATAAAAAATACACGTGAGATGAAATTAAATACCAGATTCGTAATAAAATAATAAATAAAGACTGAATTTAAAATAAAACAACAAACAAATTATCCAACACTAACAAAAAAAAAATGAATTTTTAATATGCGGTACATAGAGGAATTAAATTAGACTAATTATAATGGAGAAAAAAGGAAAGAATACGCTTAGATGGTAAACGGTCATGTTGAGAGGATGAATGAAAGGCGACTAACAAAAGGTATTTACAAGGTAGATGTGAGTGGAAACGCCAGAAGGGGACGCCCTAGGAGGACATATAGTGACCTAATGATGTTCTTCAGAAAGGTCAGGTGCGTAATACTCGGAACCGGCGTGCGTGTATGACAAGATGAACGTAAACGAAGCAAAAGGAGTATTTAAGGACCAGGAAATTTACGGTAGCAGGTGGCGTTCTATAGTTTCTGCCTACCCCCATGGGAAGAAGGCGTGAGTTTATATATGTATGTATAAATTTTGTTACTTTAGTAACTACCTGTTATAATGCTATCCTGACTTGTCCTTTCTTTATCGGAACAAGCTAGGTTACAAACTGGCATTGTTTGTTTTAAAGTAAGTATTAGCGTCAGAATGACAAAGTGTTTTTAGGTTAAGGCGCTGACAAGACCCAATTTACCAAAATAGGGTTCTCTTAAGAAAAAAAATTGCCAAATCTGTATAGTTTTTGGTAGAGGAAAAAATATATGTTAATTGTGAACTTATTTCCCAGAACCTGGTTGTTACCAAAACACGTTTTGAAAAAAAATCTCGATACAATCTAACGTTAAGAGGCCGACAACACCTAAAGCGCGGTCACTGTCGGACTGCATAGAAAAGAAAGAGAAGCGCGATGACACAACGCTTGTAATTTAGTGCAAAATATGAAGCAATTATCGATTTACAAAAAAGCTATAGATTGTATAAAAAAAATAAACCACTATTATGCTAATATGTTGCTTGTAGAATAATCTGACAAAAAATCAGAATGATTGCATGTTTATTAGTATGGTTTTTAATCGTTAAAAGAAAGTTTTAGAGGTATCTTTGTGATTTTTTTCTATCGTATCAAATTAGTTGTATTATGTTTTCAACACACTATTTACCTTGCATATATCCTGAAGAATAACATATATTTTTCTGATTTTATTTACTGCAGTGGATCATATACTTTTAGGCATTATAAAACTTACAAAATTTGCGTTTAAGTCCTGTAGTCCCCTTAAACTAACCTCTTACCTTGAGCTCTAATCCAAAATATCTGCTTTAAATATCAACAAACGTTACGTATTTAGATAATAACAAAAACGTCTTATTTGAATGCAGAACTTGGTTGTTTTTTATTTTCGATTACTCAACTCAATTTTGAGTAAATAGATAATTGCTTCATATTTTGCAATAAATTACAAGCGTTGTGTCATCGCGCTTCTCTTTCTTTTCTATGCAATCCGACAGTGACCGCGGTTTAGGTGTTGTCAGCGTCTTAAGTTGATGTTATCGGTTATTGCTCAGTGATAAAGCCCTTAAGACGCTGACAACACTTAAACCGCGGTCACTGTCAAATTCCATAGAAAAGAAAGAGAAGCGCGATGACACAAAGCTTGTAATTTATTGCAAAATATGAAGTAATTATCTATTTACTCAAAATCGAGTTGAGTAATCGAAAATAAAAAACAACCAAGTTCTGCATTCAAATAAGACGTACTTGTTATTCATTAAATACGTAACGTATGTTTATATTTGATACAGATATTTTGGATTAGAACTCAAATTAAGAGGTTAGTTTATCGTTAGTTTGTATCGAGATTTTGTTTTCAAAACGTGTTTTGGTAACAACCAAGTTCTGGGAAATATGTTCAAAATTAATATATATTTTTTCCGCTACCACGAACTATACAGATTTGGCAATTTTGTTTCTTAAGCGAAGCCTATTTTGATCCATTGGGTCTTGTCAGCGCCTTAAAATAAAATATAAACTACCTATTAGCCTATTCACATTTACCTACATGTTATGGTGGTTCATTGTGAAGCTTTTGTAGTCTAGATAGGAAATTCGTAATGTGTTGTACGAATAAGAAGTTGCTGGTATTTCTGCTTATGCAAAAAAATAGGTTAACGCCATAGTGGCACCATAGTTTATGTTTAATAACTCAATAGTTCAAGAAGCAAAGTAGATTCAAGTCTCATACCACATCCAAATCCATGTTTAATGCAGAGTACAAGTAGACACTTACCTGTAACAAAGAAATGAACAAATTAGTCAAAGAAAACACAAAAACATACACAACACACTTTCTTACTATAAAACAAATTCCCCCCGCCGCGTCTATCTGTCTGTAAGCGATAAACTTAAAAACAACTGCATCAACTGCATGGACTTTCAAAGGGTTTTCACCAATGGACGGAGTGATTCATGAGGAACGTTTATGTGTATAATTCATTAAGGTTTTATCTAAATTGGCTGAAACATGACGATTATTATTGAAGATGTCGGAAATAATCATGCCGACTGGAAGCTTTAGTGGCATGCTTCGCGTAAACCGTATAAGACATATAAAATTTATGTTCTACAGGATTGTACATCTTAAAAAGTTCAACAAAAAGGTCCGCGATAGCATATATCTTCAAAGGGCTCTTTCAGAATTTAATAAGAATTTCATTGTTATTTCCGAAGCTATTTCGACCGGTATATTATTAATCCTTATCCAATAAAATATCTCATTTAAATTGGGAATTTAATTTAGATTAAAATATGCTATCATGTTATTTAAATGAATACTTTAAAAGATATCACAGATTCAAAATTATGCGTAACAAAATAATCATGGTTGACGGCGGAGGGCGCAGCGCAAGGAGTCAATGAACTTTTCCTCGGCTATGAGGTAAGCGATTGCTTCATTTAGGTAGTACGTTCCCGTGGGTATTTTTGACATAAAAAGCTAGTAAAACATAAAATATCAACCTCTGGCTAACATTTATTTTTAAGCTTGGGCCTTTCGGCCTAATCATAAGCATAATGAACCTATACCTCTTTGAGCACCACGCGATCTTGTTAAACGTATTAATTACATAATATTATATAATATTCGCATTTGTTATAATAAAAGAATATTGCTACGTGCTAGACATAATCTGCAGTCTTTTACAGAAATGAGTCCTTTTACCAGCCCAGTTACTTACTAGGACAATAAGCCAATAACGATGCCTTTTGGACTACAGCCTAACCCATATATACTCGGCAGGCAACCGAGAACCTTCTCTCTTGAGAAACCCTTAATCATAACATAACAGAAGCCCATGTTATTTTAGTTCAATACGAATTCGGGTCCAAAATTCAAACAGAAACGTGGAGCCACCGGTAACCCGCCGAAACAAAGGCCTTTCTGCACAATAAACCCTCCGTTGGGACTTTGGGACCTTTATTTCTCAGTTGCAAGGTCTCCAACAGACCCATCAGATAAAAGTATAGGGTTAAAAAGCTTTATAATTTTGAATAATAAAGTTGCTGGTTTAAAGATAATAATCTATATACATAAAAATTAATGTCTAAACGTGTTGCTAAGTGCAAAATTCGAGAACGGCTTGACCAATTCGGATATTATATATTTTTTTCGTTGAAGTCCGAGGAGAGTTCTTATGAAGAAAAAAAAATGGAAAAATAAAAAGTTAGAAATTTCTGTCTGACTTTTTATTTTTCCAATTTTTTTTAGCATTCGCTAAGCGAGAACGAGGTAATAGCAAGCCGGGCGATGCTATGGCGGGGGAACAAGAAATTTCATGCGGACGAAGTCGCGGGCAGAAGCTAGTGTATACATGTATTGGAGAGATTGGTGTAATGTAGCCTGTGTTATCTTAGTGTTTTTTTTTTTATTTTTAATGTGTATCCGTCCAAATTCAAGCTGTAATTTCTAAGATTTAGTCATATTTTGAACCAACAATGTAAATAACTCTTTTTCTACTAACATTTCTAGACCCCGCAGTCAAACTCATAACAGTCATAACACTCGAAATCACGTTACTATTTATTTTTAACAGCTCTGCCTATGGATATCAAGGGCTAACTGATTAAAATTAAATAAAATGTCTTAAAACGTGTCTAATTTGACAATCACCAGCAACCTTTAGACACATCCATGGATGAGCCTTTTCACAATGAAGTCCAATTACCTTCTATTTTTATCTTCAAAATTATCAGTCGATTGTCAATCTAAACAAATATCTTGCAAAACTTTTAAAAACCTTCATTGTTACAGCAATAACCTCGCGAGATTACATTACATACGTTATAGTGTTGCAAGTCTGTTGCGCCCTTGTCATTCCGAGTTCGCTCAGTGATAATTGGATGAAATCTCTTAGACGCTAAGGGATCCGTTTCCCCTTTGTTACGTAAAGATTGCTATGATTTGTTATGTAGGTGTGTTGTATTGAACGTTTATGGTGTTGCAGGTAGAGAATATTGGTTCTGATATTGATGAGATTGTTTGAAATTGGAGATTGTTCGTGTTCTTATAATTGACATGTTTTAGCGTAATTTTCTAGTTAACAGACTAATAACCAGCTTTTAAAAATGTCTAAAGAATGAATTGTATTTGTTCCATAATAAAAGAAAGAAAGACAGAAAGAAAAGACATTTATACCAGGTGTCGTTTTGTATCCTCGTCAAATTTCAGGAGGCTGCTATGAAAGACATGTTTAATCTAATAAAATTACGATACCTGCTCAATAATGAATACATACTTGTTTTTTTAGTTATTTAAGTTTGACAGTATTTTAGAATACACCTCTTTCACAGAACAGAATCACCCCGTTGCGTATGCGGTAGTGGGTGTGTAAAAGGGCAGTTACAGTGTGGTATCACACGGGCCGCGTCTTAACATGCGTGCCCCACACATGTCGATTTCCGAAAATATGAAAAAAATAAAGAACAAAAAAGTCCTACTATTTTATTATTGATTCGTATCGAGAATCATTAGCATAGTTATCTCCTTGAATTTGACGAGGATGCAAAACAACACCTTGTATAGCCCAAACTAAAAGGCACACAGTATAATAAACAGCAAATAAAAAAAAGTGTAAAGTACGAAGCAAGAAATAAGCAGGAAAGTGTGCCTCACGGCTGCACCAAAAAGGCCCAGTTCAGCAAAAATGCCAGACAACTAATGCCTGACGCTGGTTTTCAACTGGACCGGAACAACAGAAATAGTTGTTGTGTCTTCAGTAAAAAAATCTTCCATCTATTTACTTTCATATTTTAATTACCAAGTTCAAAGGACACCGTCAGAAGGTCACAATAACCTAATGTTTAACATATTCATGTCATTAGCAAAAATATTATGAATGTACGAAATATATTTCCCTAGAGCTGGTTAACTTTAATTAAAACGAAACGAGTTTACAAAAATTATTTCAGCCTTTGACCTACAAACCGTTGTAAAATCGGGTAATTTAAAAATGCATGTTAGTTAATTAGATGTATGGCTTAGTTAAATGTTGTTTTACTACTTATCGAATTTATGTCATCATCATCCTCCTGCCCTTATCCCAATTTATTTGGGGTCGGCGCAACTTGTCCCTTTCTTCCATACTTCTCTATTAGTTGTCATCTCGGTAGTCACCCCCTTTCTAGCCATATCGTCTTTCACACAGTCCATCCATCGTTTCTTTGGTCTTCCCCTACTCTTATAGCCATCGACATTCATACTTAAGACTTTCCTCACGACATTTTCTTCATTCCTCCGCATCACATGCCCATACCATGCCAACCGATTTCCGCACAACTTTCAGTCACCGGTGCCACTTTTAAACTTCCTCTTATGTACTCATTTCTTATTCTATCCATTCGATGTAGTTTAAATTAAAACTTACAAAAAATACGAACATTGTAATAACGAGAAGAGAACATTCACAACATAAGCTTATAAGTACTTACATTTATATATTATAATATATATTTATTAAATATGGAGGCCTCGGCAGAGAGTACAACTTTGTGCCCTTTGGCATCGAGACCCTCGGTCCGTGGGGTCCTAGTGCGCATAAGTTATTTGCGGAAATCGCGAAACGTCTAGTTGATGTAACTGGTGACCGAAAAGCTGGTGGCTTTCTCGCGCAACGCTTCAGCATTGCAATTCAGCGAGGAAATGCCGCCAGCATCCTCCGTACAATGCCCCGAGGGCCTTTTTTAGGCTTAACTTAGTTTTAATTTAATTTAGTTAATGTTAATAATCATCTTGTAATTTGGTTATGTAAATAAATAATTATAATATATACAAGATGTTACAACTATTAAAATTAACCCAACAAATTTTAAGAGGTGCTTTAGACCACCGAACTGGATATCTTTTACTATGGGACCAACTTTGAAATCGCAAAAAAAAAAACACTTATCCCATAGAGTTTAGAACAGTTGGTATTAAACTTTAGTATGGAACTGGAGATTATTTTTGCGATTTCAACGTTATTAAGTTCGATGGTCACCATCAAATTTATCGGGTTAGTTTTGAAACACCACCAACAACAACTGGTATATAAGTAAAATAAATATTTTTTTATAATTCTGCCTGTAGTAACATACCTTTTAAGGCGGGGGCGGCCTCAAAGATCTCCACAACAATATTAAGTGGTCCCAGGAGGAACGTAACTCGACGAAACAGTTTAGGGCCTTTGAAAGCCCCTTGGCCAATGGAATTGTACAAAACAAAACACTAGCGCAAGAATATCTCTTTAAATCTGGGAATTAATTCAGGATTTTTTTAAAGAACGGTGCGGCCGTTCTTCTAATATCAGTTTCGGTCTGTCAAAAATACCTTAATTTTCCAACATTTTTGATAAGTTTTGAGAATTATTATCGTTGAAATGATATTGCGACTAGCTTTTGAACGTTTTTATGAGTCCTCAGCGCCACCTCACTTTTTATCTCGCTCGCACACTACAGCTCGCGAGTAAGCGAGACAGGGCAGGGCGAAGGCTCCAAGGCGCCGGTTTCGGTACTTTCTTTTCACGCTGAAAATAGTCTTAATTAAAAAAATAATATAGTTCAGTTATTATCAGAGATCGGATATTCGGATGCATATTTATTTACAATTAAAATTAATGTTTCTAGCTACTTTAAATTACAATATAAGGTAGGTAGTTATGCAGCCAATTCTATAGTAAAAAAAAAAACACAAAATTTGTCGATTCCGGAATGGCGGGCGGAATTTTTACGATTGATTCAAAAGTGCATTCCATATAAGCCAACATTTGAAAGTAAGTTAATATACATTCGATTTTATAATCAGAAACCTAAATTTGTTTTCCCGGAACCACGGGATTTTTTCGATACAAAAGCGCATTCTATATTAGCTAACATCTCAACTTTAGGTAAATATGCATCCGAATATCCGATCTCTAGTTATTATGCAAAGTTTCATGATCTAATAATTTGAAGTATGTTTTTAATACTAGCGGTTTATTGTTCGGTTTGGAGGTAACTTTGTATTTTTTTTCTGTCGAGAACTTTTTATGAAATCGTGTGTTCGTCAAACATAGTACTTAACATTATTACTTCATAACTAACTTGTTAAGCCCCGCGCGACACCGATTCGGAGTCAAACAATAGAAAATCAATAGTGTCTCATTAGCTGTCCTTGACCAATTAATGCTGCAATATTTTCGATATAACGGAGGATCATGCTAAGCAATTTGAGGTATTTGACTCTTAAATACGGGAATACGACTTCTGATGGTAACGCTTAACTTAGAGCATTGTTATAATACTGTACATATTAAAAATCAATACTTCGCAATCAAAATGTCCTTCGAGAGAAATATTCAATAAACCCTTAATTCCCACACTGTCGCGAAAATTGACTCAACGACGCAAATTCGTCAAAACTCAGTCAACACGACAGAGGGAACGCCGAACGGGAGGTTTTATGCAAATGTTCGCACACACTACGCGAGTCTTAATTATGGATGATAATTAATTACATCAGCAGTTTAAACTCTGGGCTGTTAATTTACACTGTAGGTACGTGTGACAAATCCTGAACTATTGTGTTAGGAGTTTGACAGCGTTACGTTACGTCACGCCGGAATTGTGTTAAATTATTCAGATTGCCTGTGAGAATAGTGTTGTCAACGTAATTAAATAAACTGAAAGTAGATTTTGGTCTGTGAATGTTTGATTGAGCGGCCAGTTGTAAAATGTTGTTTATTGTGAATTACGTTAGCTATTAAAGTACCTAATAAGAAACAAAAAATTAAGTTTTTGGAGAATCAAACATAAAATACATTTTATTTACTTTGACACCACCGAAACCACACAGCCACACATTGTGTGGTATACCACACAGCACCAACACATGAGAATAACCGACTTAAAACATCTGTTTTGTATCAAGTAGGTAAAAAATATAAGCACTCGCGCGCGAAACGACAAAGGTTGCTTATGTAGCAGTACTTGAGCGTAAGTGGATACAAGCTACTGTTGATTTGAAGTGGTTGTTTTTATAATCAAAAAAACTTTATAAAAAAGCAAAACAATTTTTTTTTGGATCAGTGGTTTTTCAAGTATCTCAAGTCTTTTTACAAACTAAAATAGCTGCCTTCTTGAACATATATTTTTAAGATTAGGTATCTCACGCTACAGTGAATTTCTGTTACATTTTTTTGAGAATCATCCCTTTACGTTCATATTAGTGAGAGCGGGCTTTCATAATTTATTTGCTTACTAAGCGGCTTACTTTTTAATATCACAAAAGAAAATTGAGTTATATCTAAATTAAGACAACCCAACTGTACAAAAAATCTCATCTCCGTCCAACTAACTAAACAATATTTTAATTCTAAAAAGGTAAGCAACATTTTTGCGGAAGGTAACTGACAGTGGATTAGGGAATCGTGTATTGTGTAGCGTTTAGGAAAATGTTAATAAAAAGTAAATTACGTCATGATAACATACAGTATACAATGTTTTTGGGGGGCTTGTGGCTAAGTAATAACAACCACACGGGTCAATCGATCAGGTTAAGCTACGCTTGCCTCGGTTGGTCCGTAGATGGGTGACTATCTTTACATACCAAGACCCCTCCATGCCTCGGAAAGCACGTAAAGCCGTTGGTCCCGGCTGTCATTCATGGATCTTTGACAGTCGTTACGGGTCGTCAGAAGCCCGAAAGTCTGACAACCAGTCTTACCAAAGGGTTATCGTATTACTCAGTAACAGAGTTGTGGAGGTCAGATAGGCAGTCGCTCCATGTAAAATAGTGGTACTAAGCTGCATCCGATTAGACTGGAAGCCGACCCCAACGTAGTTGGGAAAAGGCAGGCAGATGATGATACTTACAATGTTTTGTTAGCTTTCTTTTACGCAAGCTTGTATTTTCAGGCTTGAAAAAGCACATCAAAATAATATAAGATAAACGATAATAGTAGGTAGATACCATCTTTAAAAATATTTTTAAAAGGAAAGTCAAGCGCAAAAAGCATTTCATTTCGAACATTCATTTAAAATTGCATTTCAAACCAAACGCCATAGCCAGAAACCGAAGCATTGCATTACCGCGGTTTTCTATGACGCGTCCGTTGCGACCGCATCCGCATCCGAAAAGAGAATTATACATTAAATCCGTACCGATTTTCAACCATTAAATTCAATTCCGATTCGCAGAATCGACCCGTGTGTATCGACTTTGACATTCTTTTGGAATGAAAAGTTTTGGACAGGATTGGTAATCCGGTTATCCATGTTCGTAGAATTTTGGGTGGATCAAAAGTGACATTCTGTTTTTGGGCTTGCCATAAAAATGTGTAAATATTTTCAGTGTTTGACTCAAAAATACATTTTATCGTAGCAACTAAGGCAAACTAAGAGTATTCTCTTTTATTTATTGAAAGAAAGAACGAAAAATATTTTATTTGGGACACAGGACATACAAACAGTGAAAAAGGAGCATTTAAAACTAACAAATACATTTTTTTTACAAATTTACAACACAATAAAAGTCCTGTCCGAGGCCATAAAGGTTCCTAACTCAGCATAATGCTGCGTAATTTAAAAAATAAATACCGCAGCGCTGGTTTTCTGATAGGGTCCGAGTCAGTCGACGGTTTAGTAGCTCAATTAAAGGCTCCTTCAAACAGGCGCGTCACGCGACGCGACAGAAAGGCACCGCGTGTAGCACTACAAGCGGTGCCTTTGTGTCGCGTCGCGTGTCGCGCCTGTTTGAAGGAGCCTTAAGAGTCTTAAGCTGTAGGTATAACTTCACTTCTGGGCTACGTCCTTTAAAAAAAAACATCCTATCGAAGCGCAGGTATACCAGCTCACTTTGACTCATACAAAACGCAATAAGATTTTTTTGAATTGTTCAGAGATGCTCACATTACGTGAAGACAAAAGAAGACTCGGGTTCCAACGCTTTTTCGAGTGAACGATATCTTAAACTTGAACACTATTGTCTGCAGAACAGAATTTATCTCTGGAATAAAATGTATCATCTTGAAATCGATTCATTAACGAATAAGGTATTATTTGCTTAAGTCTAGACGATTCTACGACAAAAGTAAATAACGACCTTTTTGAGTTTTACGCGAAGTTCTAAATGAAATTTCAGTCTGTTTCATGGAGACTGTGTTCTCAGTTTGATTGAAATCTGGTGAATAATAAAGTTTTACGTTAAAGGTCACAAGTCTGTCTATACATTTTATTAATTACTCGATGTGCGTGTGTCTATGACAGCGCTTAAAGTAATTACGCTAATGATTGTGTACACTACAGATTTATGAAGGTACTACGATGTCGAAGTTATACCTCAGCCGCGCTCAGATTATTTTGAGGTTTATTGCTTTATTCCTAGTAATAACTACTAATAAGGCAAAGTGAGACTCTTTTGATTAGAGGGTTGATGTTTGCATGTTTTTCATAACATATTACCGGAATTCTCAAATGCTGAACATTTTTTTTAGGTAACTTATATTGTCCCTATGCTGGGCAAAGGTATACTATTCCAGTTTTCCTTATGTTGTGCCTTCTCCGACCAATCTATCTGCAGGCTTAGCATGACACTCCCTATATCTTCGAAGAATAGACACGGCTCTTTCTATACAAAGTGACATTTCGTTTCTCGGTTTTTGACATCTCACCGTAGAAATCCTTCTACAATCTGTCATCTTGTGTTTCATTTATAACGATCTTTGTCTAGGTCCTTTTTTATGTAGAAAGATGGTGGGATGTCAAAAAAGGAGAAACGAAATGTCACTTTGTATGGAAAGAGCCGTGTCTATTCTTCGAAGAAGTAGAGAGTGTCATGCTAAGCCTGCAGGAACATTACCACGACCACACTCGATTACTGGGATGAACCGAAAGATTCACACTAGCCCCTGGGGCCTCATGTTTCATGGGACTAACAGAGAGCATTGCATATCAAAGATGCTGAACATTAGTCCTAAAAGATTTTAATCCTAAAATTGACAGATGTAAGGTAATTCGGTTTCCTTACGGCAAAAATGGAAGCAAAAATATTACGAGTATCAACAGTTGCAGGATCCAAAACTATTTAAGTAAACGAACGAAACATGGAACAGAATATACCATGTTTCGTTCGTTTATTCCCACTTTTATTGTGTAAAACAAATCAACAGTATTAAATTCATACAAAGGCTTTCGCGCCGACGGCGAAAATTACTCCATGTTAGCTGTCAAATTTATCTGTAGCTCGCAAAATATTTATTTGATCCGACTGGTCACGTAATTAACGGACGTAGTTCAACAGAGGGGCGATTCCCATATTTCAGGAGCGTTCGCATTCTAATCAGCCTTAATGTCAAAAATACCCCTATTTTCCAAAAAAAATACATTGATTACTATTGAGATGTGTGTTTGTGCAGTGATAGCCTAGTGGTGTGACCGTCGGTCTGCCAAGTCATAGGTCTTGAGTTCGAAACCAAGGCTTTTCGGATTAATGTGCGTATTAATTATCACTTGCTAAAAAAACGGTGAGGGAAATCATCGTAAGGGAACCGCCATGCCTCAGAGATATTCTCTATAGCATGTGAAGCCAACTCAGAGGCACATGGGCGGCATAATAACTCTGACACCAGGTTAGTCACTACCTGCCGGGGTCGCGGGAAGGTACTAAAGGGTCACCGAGGCCCCTGGCAGCACAGGCAACGGAAGGAATACGGGTGGGTTTTAGTCAGTAAGAGTCTGACACACCCTCCCGCTCCGCCCAGAGCGGGAGAAGTTATTTGATGATTTCCCACCAAAAAAAAAAAAAAGAAAAATAAGGTCAGTCAGTCACTAACCACTCGAACAAGAAAAAAGCTACGAGATGAGATTGTGATTAGATTTTGAACGTGAATACGAGAATTGGTCTTCAGGGAACCGAAAATAAATCCTCAACACTTCCTTTCTAAGTATTGGAAGATATATTTTTAGTTATTTGCCTCAGGATCACATCCGGTTGATCCGGTTTATCAGCTATCGCTTTTATTTTGGGACATCACATGGCATTACGGATGACGGGAATGTATAATAGAATGTCGTGTGACGGGGCGTAATTGAATTCATGCATTAATTGATGAGTGTGTGTGGATGAAGTTTGGAGGAACTTGGCAAGCACCCGGTGCTTGCCAAGTTGTCGGGTTGGATATCCTAGAGCAGATTCAGGGAAGTATCTATCTAAATTCTGCCGACTTAGATACTTCTCTGAATCAGTTCTAATATTAAAACCGACTTGGTATATAATACTGTCTTTGGGTATTAGATATTTTAAGAGCACTGTAAAATCTATCCAAAATTGGTATGATATTAGTTTATACCGAGCCAGATTAATTTGATATTCGTTTTCCGATTATCGTGTTTTATTATAACAGTAGAAGGGGATCCATTTACCATTCATCGGTGTCATTCCCTAACTGATTCTTTCAAAGAAAACGCAGTTATGAAAGTTTTAAATAAACTATCGAAAAAATTCAAAACCCAGATTGAAAACCAACAGTTTCGATAAACGAAAACATGAAGGAGCCCCGAAACGAAAAGTGTATGTAAATGAAAAAATGACAGATTCAACGGCATCACGCCACAAAATCGGAGCTCTGAAGCTTGGATTGGAGGGTAGAACGATAGCCTGGCTTTCAACTATATTTGAATAACTCTCGGAACCACGAATCGGGGTAAATATTGCATTTTTGACATGCGAAGTCGGTATGAAAGGATGTTGTTTTTAGGCTCGCTTTTAAATTGGGAGACTCCGATTTTTGTTTGGCTAGGAGATTGTTTTTAGTTGTAGTAGGTAGTACCTAACTATATTCAAAAAAGTATTTTGAATATAGTTAGGTACTAGTTTCGTGGAATAGACCGTAGAGTTGATTGCTATTAAAATTGTCTCTCTGAGGGGTGAACTTAAAGGCTCCCGCAGAAGGCCGCGACGCGACGGTGCGCTGCCATTCTGGTAGAACAATTTCCAATTTTACTAGAGTCGCGTTGCGCTGTCGGGTCACGCCTGACTACGGGAGTCTTTAATCCTGGGTAGTCAGCTTCGCTACTACCTTATATATAGGTACTTTAGTACATATCGAAAAAACCGGCCAAGTGCGTGTCGGTCCACGCACAATGAAGGGTTCCGTAGTTGGGATGAACTTATCACAAAAACTAACTTAGGATTGTAGTTGAAAACCAAGTTCCCCATACATCGATATACGTCACGGTCAATTCTCCAATTGCAAATGTAAGATGGTCGACTATTACGTCTTATTAACTTGTAAAGCCTACTTAGCTGTGATAGTTTTCCTTTTGATATCGTTATATATATTATTGCCATGATTTTTTTCACTTCTCCATAAGTAACCATTTTGCTGGCAGGGGGGACCCACTTGACTCCGCACACCATGGGATAGACGAGAAAAAAAATATTATCTCCAGTTTACGTGTAAGAGAGGTAGGTACCTAACCTAATATTTTTTTTTAATTACAGCTTTCTAGTTGGTTCTTGGTCTCCGAGCTAAGCCACGGACAGACAGACAGACGGACAAGGCGAAACTAAGGGTTCCTGGTTGACTACGGACTCTAAAAAGAGAAGATAACAAAATTAGGTTACTGTAAAGAACAGACATAAGGGACGTGCAGTTATGTGATCACAGTAGGTACGTATGTTGTTTTAGCACCTAGAATATGATGCTCACTTTTGAGCGACTCAATATCTTAGCTGTACGTCGTAGGTTCGAACCCAGACAGGCGCTTTAGTTTTTGTAAATTATTTCATCACCACTGCTCTCAAAACGGTGAAGGAAAACACTGGGAGGAAACCGACATGTCCTAGAACCAAAAATTCGAAGACGTGACTCAATCCGCACTGGGCCCGCGTGGTGGATTACGGCCCACTCCCGGTCCCTCTCACAGAAAGGAGGCCTGTGTCCCAGCAGTGGGAACATTATAGGCTGATTATGTAATATCTTAGATAGAGAAAGGTGGGTGTAATTCTTTCCTAAGTACCACTTGACGCATTCACGGGCTATTTGACCTTGATAAACAAAGACCTAGTTTAATAATAAACAATAATTAACATTACTTTGCATACGATGTTGCAACATAAACTACGCAAGAATAGATTCAATTATTTTAGTACATAATGCATAAACCTTGGATTTGCAACGTACGTTTTATTGGTTACAAAAAAAGCACAAGCTAGGCATAGTGGCCGGCTGTTACTTTGAACAACCGCATAGAAATCTCAACTTGAACTTCTATACTTACATAACCTTTGTAAGATCAAAATGGCGTAACAAACAGTAGATAGAGTCGCGTATGTAAAAGATAAAGTAACCGATTGAATCAGTTATAGCGTGTTCTTTTTACTCGGTATATTTGGTAGACAAATATGTGTGAAAGATGATTTGTCCAGACAATCAAAATGACGGCTAATGGTGAAGTATGCAAGAAAAATAAATGTAAAAAAAAAATTAAAAACACGACTGCTACATTTTAGTTCGTTTTTTGGCAGGGCAGCCATGTTTCTATTTTTTTGAATTATTTATTTTTATTTTATACATTTTAGTGACAAGTTTTATTTCATAAAACACGTAATGCTAAGTGGTGATATTTTTATTTGAAGCACTAAAGTTGGTTTTATACTCTCACGGCTCACCAGAGAGCTTAAACCCTCATGCAATACCACCATACGCTCCTAAAATGATGTAGAATTGATGCCAATAATATTTATCGTTTTGGCATGTGCTTATCAAGGCCTTCAATTTGATACCCATATTGTAATGATTAAAGATTTTTTTTCACATTTATAAATGGAGCCATACTGCCGCCATATTGATTTTTCAAAAATATGTATAGCCTATGAAACTCGGGATGATGTACGGATCCTAACGATACCATACATCTAAATATGTACAGGCATTTAAAAGTTATAGTGGCACAAAGAAACTCACATAGATACATACATACATACATGAACCCTAAACACATTACACTCCTTTTTGTGCAGTCGTGCATAAAAGACGTGTTGCGCCTACCCCAAATAAATTGAGACAAGTACAAGAGAAAGATGATTAGGTAAATAAACAAATAAAGCGAAAAGTGTTTTGTTAAAAAAACATGTTTTATTCTAAAGGCTCGTGCAGACTAGTGCGATATCGCGGTTGCGATGACAGGCAGCATTATGCCTGTAGCGTCCGCGATATCGCCCCAATTTGCAAGAGCCTTAATAGGTACTTAAATGCAGTTTTTGATGTCACTCGCAGCATATATATTATTTACACAGATCATGAAGTTCATGCCTAAAGTGTGTGAATGATGTAAGAAATCGTGATCTTCGACCCGTGTTTGTTTACCAAATAAGTCATAGGTATAAGGAAAAATGTACGTGGTTTTAGAATAAAGCTTGGTTGTGTAAATACAACTGTATAATTAGTCTGAAGTTAGCTCCAGTTATGAGTACGGGCGAGTGATCTAAGGTTGTTATGTGATCGAAAGACTGGTGAAAGGCGTTTGAGCTAGTTCTGAGCGTATGAATAGGGAGATGGAGCGCTCTGGTTAGACCTTCAAAACTCAAATAGGTTAGGTTAGCGCGTTTGGGTTTTTGACATGGTACCTAATGCATTCATGTAACGAGAACAAAGTCAATGTAATATTTTAAACGAATATAATAAATAGAAGGACAATTAACTTCTACACACAATACAATTTTTACACACGTCTGATGCTAGCCGTTGCCACTTGCAGGAACTTTGAAGGCGCGCTCTACAGCGTATGTAGAGCGCGCTCTACCCTTAACCGTAAAAGGAGTTTGAAATAAAGTGTTCTGGTTGTTCTAATAAATCATGGCTTCTTATTATTGTAACCTTTTTGAACGCTGAACAGTAAGTGATAATTACGTAAGAAAGGCGAAAGGAGATGCAGCAATGACTGGCAAGATTTGAAGACGAAGTTAGTTACAATGCGACCGCGACACTTGATCTTTCGCTCTTTTGTTGATCTCTCGCTTCCGGCCGTAGTTCAGTCCATAGTCCAGCGAAAACGGGTGGGATGCTGGTGCCTCTTTTTGCGAGGTGGTGATGCATGCAAAAGACGCGGCGGAGGGAAAGAAAGCGTACCTCTCACTCCACCCGCACCAGAAGAGCAGCCGGGCGGGAAGGGCGCTTAACGATCTTTGACCGCCATAAGGAGAGGCGGCTACGGGCGGCGAAATTAGGGCTGTCGTCGCCAAGAAGTCAGGCCCAAAGAGGTGGCACGCTGAGTTATATACGCGCCCTTATCGCAGGTCATGCGGTCGTGGAATCGGCCGCACTTGGTGATGACTGATGAGGCCCTTTAGGCATGTCGGGCTCATACCCGTCGGCGGATATACAAGTATCTCCCAGGCCCCTAACTCATGGTAGTACTAAGAACAGTGGGGTTTTAGTCGGTAGGAGTTCGACATAGCCCTCCGCTCTCCCTAGACGAAAAAGAAAAAGGAGTGGAATGATGAGAACCGAGTTAGAAGACTTTGTTGGGTAGTGGACGCTCCTTTGCTTAGTGGATGAAAAAGTTCTGGAAAATTTCTAGGACTATTGACGAAAACAAAACGGTATTCGCAGTACCTTGAAAGAATAAATTCTAGGACAGGTATCGTATGGATTACTTATAGGATTGATTGAATTTGAAGTTTCTATTAAACAGTCAGTTTTTAACGAAGCAGTGTCAAGTTACAAATGGCAATACAACACGTATGAATTGTGCCAAACCAGTAACCGCTTGCAGCAAATGATAATAAATATACCAAATGTACTATTTCAGAAGCCAGAACTCCAGTTGACAGACCGCCAGCTCACTATTGCGCATAAGCAGAGGCAAAACTACGTTTCGCCTACGATTCATACTCCTTGCGTAACTTGATGACGTCAACTTTGGAAACTGTCAATTAAATGTTAGGCTGTTTTATGCTTCGTAAACTGGGCTGACACTGAGATTTCGATCTTGTGTTTGAGCTTGTGACTTTTTGCGGTTTGTGATTTCTCGGTACGATTTACAGATATCTTCTGTCTACCTTTCTTCCTTAACAGCCGCCGCCTTATCATTCACTCTCTTCTCCTTTATATCACCCCCCTCGTACAATCTACCCATCTTTTCTTTGGTCTTCCTCTCCCCCATCCATCCATCCATCCATCATTTAAATACATTCATCACTCTCTTAGTCTAATGACTGTTTCAAAACCGAAGGTGTTACTTAATCATATTTCTCGCTTTAAACATTTAACACTCGTACTTTTTCCAATACAAAACCGTAAATTCTTTGCTTCTTATAAATATTGTACTGAATAAATAAGACTACAACTTCTTTCTCTTATTTATTTACGAGGGTCATTCTCAACTAACAATAAATCACTGCGTCAGAATAGTGCGAAGCCACTCACAGTCAACATGTGCTTACTCGAAGTAGAATTCAAGATCAGTTACAGTATTCGCCCTTTATTTCTTTGTCCTTTTACGTAACAACAACTTCTAGACTTCAGATGGCCTCGTTGGTGTAGATGTCGCAAACATGACTGTTCTAGGTTCCATCCCAAATCGCACTTGTTAGGTATTAGGTTTTTTATTTTTCAAAAGAAGCTATCGCAGATGAGGGGCTTGTGGCTAAGTGATAACAGCCGCACGGGTCGATCGTTCAGGTTAAGCTACGCTTGCCGCGGTTGGTCTGTGGATGGGTGACCATCTTTACATACCAAGACCCCTCGGTGCCTCGGAAAGCACGTTAAGCCGTTGGTTCCGGCTGTCATTTGTAGATCTATGACAGTCGTTACGGGTCGTCAGAAGCTCGAAAGTCTGACAGTAACTGGGTTGTGGAGGTCAGATAGGTAGTCGCTCCATGTAACCTGACATAGTTGGGAAAAGGCTAGGAGGCTAGGCAGATGATGATGATGAAGTTATCCCAGATTTTTTATGTGTGGCAATAGGCTTATCCCCATAGGTGGCACTCATATTTCGCCAGGCACAAATTCAGCAGAGGTGTAGCTAGTTCCTCTACCCCCCCCCCCCCCCTCTCCCTTCAAAGAAAGGGTAGTTATAAAGGTATTCCTGTATAACTGAAAGACTTGTCTAGTAATAGGTTCAAGAGATTTAAAAGGTTAGTGAGGGTTTACAATAGCCGTGTTTAGATTAAGTTTTCGCCATTACATTCCAGACGTTATTTTATGATTCTAGATCAAATTCGAAGCGTGAGCTTCGGCTCAGACGAAGCGATTTAAGGTCGCTCGCGTACGCTTTTAATATGTCAAGAATTTTGTCTAGGAATTTTAATAGTCTAAAAATAATACCTCAAATTGCTTAGCATGATCCTCCGTTATATCGAAAAATCTGCAGCATTAATTTTGAAGTAAATATAATTATTATAGTAAAGTTAAAATTAATGTTAAGTATTCTATTTGACGAAAACACGATTCCATAAAATATATACACGACAACGTTACCTACAAACAGAACAATAAACCGTTACTATTAAAAATACAAATTCAAATTAGATCATGAAACTTTGCATAATAGCTGAAATAAATATAAAGCAGATACTGTTTTTTTTTTATTACCATAAGTTTCACCGTTTAAATAAATTACCAATACTATCGGCGCCTAGGAACCTTCTCCCTGCCGCCCTGTCTCGCTTTAGTGTGCGAGCGAGATAAAAAATAAGGTGGCGCTGAGGTATTATGTACCTACTCTTAAGCTAGTTTTACCTACCAGGTAAAACAGTAAAAGTAGGTAAACCTTTCAGGGATCTAGTAATACCTCAAGCATTAAAATCAAAATCAAAAGTCATTTATTCAAACTAGGCTGAGAATCAGCACTTTTCGAACGTCAAAGTTACATAAGACACTCCCCCAAAAACGCCCGCCCTTCACCACTTCCTAGTGCTATAGCTGGGAAGAAGTGGCGCAACAAACTCCCCAGCAGCACACCTGTCTGTTCATTTCAATTCCTTCAAAATTTTAACTCTACCTTTTATCCACTGGATGGACATATGTTTGCCTATTGTAGTGTCCTTGGTCGGAAATTGTTGTCGATGTAATCTATAATATGTTACACAAAAGACTACGTGCTATTTAAAACGCCTATACCTTTATCATCTCCAAAAATTCAAATAAAATGTAAAGGCTCCCGCAGACAGGCGCGATTCGACAGCGCGACGCGACTCTAGTAGAACAATTTCTCTGAAAACTTCATGGAAATCGCGTCGCGCCGTCGCGTCACGCCTATCTCCGGAAGCTTTAACAGAATCCGCTAGCGAGCATAAACCGCGTCGTGAGCACAGGCTCTTATCGTAAATCAAATATTCATATCTGAGCAAACTGAATTTGGCATAAATCTTAGCGTAAGTTAGCCAGTTGTAAGTTTAATAAGTCGTTCGTAGACAGCTCAAGGGATTAATTTTTAATAAGTTCGCTAGTCTACGCTTCTTACACGGTTATTTAGCGTTATCATGAGCCTTTGGAAGGGTTATAGTCGAGGTGGATTGTGAGGGTTAAGTTTGGTTCTGGAGAATAAGTTTTATTACTTATTTATAAATTTCTGGATGCATTAAAATAGTCTCGACGAGTGGTGATATACATATACATAAATGTGTACAGTCAGTCCTCGTTTCTTACTGGCTAGTATTTTTCCAATACGAGCTATCCATCTGGGTTACTTGGTTTTTAAGAAATGGAAGCAGAAGACGACCTTTCTTTGACGACAGCTAAGTAAATTATTATGAAGGGTTTTCGTGAAAATTCACGACACCAGTTAGCGCCACTTTGGCAAGAGGTCTTGCATCATTCGTTTCATTCATTCGTTCATCATACGACATCATCACGACTAAGTGGCTATTCAAGTATTATGTAAGCACCAAAGGGGTGAGGGTCTTTGCTTTGCTTATTATTGAGGAATGGGTCTTGGTGGTGATTACGTTAGCAATATTTAATTATTTTTCTGATTTTTCTGCAAAATTTAGAAGATTCTGTTTTGAATAAATATGACAACCCTACTTGTCTATGCTCGAAGCGAAAAGCTTGTGTTCCCCAAAATATTTTTTATTGCTAACTCGCTCTCACGCGGTGTTTTATTGATAATTTTGAAAGCACCGTAATAGGGAAATTACTTAAATGGGCATTAAATTCTCGACCTAGTCTATAAATTCCATATTTCTAGACTCATGAATAACAATAAAGAAACCTGAACAGATTAAAAAATATATGTTAATGTTACGTAAGCATAGGAGGGGGAGGCTTTACTTACCATTGCTGACAAGGGGGAAAGGGGGTTAAAAATGACTAAAATTCTGCTTACGTAATACTTGAATGGCCCCTAAAGAAAATATAGGCGCTTTGACACTTGTGACAGGTGCTCGGATCTGACGTCTCAGTGCTGACAGCTAGTGAACGTCATTTCAGAAAACCTTAATTGAAAGCAGTCTTCCAACAACAAATCACTAGCTCTATGAAAACAAACGTTTAATTCAAGAACATATTTCATTCAGAACTAAAAAGATTGCTAGATTGAATAATCTGAAGTTCGCTCATTTTCATTAAGAAAATGAGGCCTGCGAATAGGTCTTACGCTTTTTCAACTCAAAATAATAATAATATCAGGCTTAACGTTTCCAATGTTGCCATTATTTATAATTAAAAGTAAACAAGAGAGCACCAGCGAGATTCGATTGAAAGCATAACTCTGTCACAAGTACTATTTATTTTTCGACTGAATTCGAAAATTGTAAAGTTACAACTGTCTCAATTAGCGAGCAAAACGCAAAATATGCTCTGAAATTGCAGCATTAGAGCATTAGAGCATTAGAGAATTGTAGCATTAGAGTTGAAATTCCAAGAACGGCTGTCTCATTCATTAGTTAGTACAATCAGGGCCTAAGCAAACATCAGACCGGTGGATTTTGTTTGAATAATTATTATTTCTGTTTGAATTATCCTAAACAAGGCGAGTCCCGAATGGAAAATTCTTGTTCTGTGTATGAAATCTAATTAAGTACGTAGTAAACCCCGTTTTGACTTGTTTTCGCGGGAATCAAGATATACGAGATCAGCGAATTTAGTACAACTTTTATTGTTATGTAATTGTACATACAGCTCTGGGAAGTCTCTGAGGGTCTTGTGTTAGTTATGTGAGCTAACGATAACAACTACGTTTGCTTTAAGGCTCCTACATACTGGCGCGACTTGTCGCGACGCGACGCGACACAAAGACACCGCGTGGAGCGCTACAAGCGGTGCCTTTGTGTCGCGACGCGTCGCGCGACAAGTCGCGCTAGTATGTAGAAGCCTTTAAGCTAACGTGAGTCACGGACATTTTCAACGCAGCAAATCCATTTTATCATAAAAGTGCAGAATAAAACGCTGACTAGCAGAGACGTGAGATTCATACATTTACTAATATGCATGTTATTTTGTTTTTTTGCTGTGCAATATTATCAGCACAAGTACCTATGTACTGCAATAACCAAACTGTTTACAACGGTAGTGTCGTCTAAATTTATTTACATGACTATAGATGGTCCAACTAGTCGGTAAAGCCGACTATCCGGACACTTTCGTAGTCGGCTACTATTCGGCAGAAAGCGCCGACTATCAGGCTTCTTACTTATTTATTCTTGTATGTATTTCTCAATAAAATGTATATAGGAGGAATTACATTAAATAAATTAAAAAACTTAATTGTTAATTAATATTTTAAAAATAACAGTATTGTCTTTAATTCTTTATTTTTTTACACAAAAACACCGCTCTGAACAGTGCAAAAGTAAAAATCAAGAAACAATGTGAAGTAAACAAAACATGCTCCGACACGCTCGCAGGTGGCGGTTGCGACTTGCGCGCGAATCAGCTGTAAACGAAGCGTCACGAAATTGCCGAATATCCCCGAAACCGTGATCGGCTTGGCCGACTGGTCGGCCTCTTTACAACCGGCTAGTCGGCCAGTCATAGTCGGCACATCTCTATACATGACTCATTATACCGAGTCAAAAAAGGCTGACACTGATTTAAGGCTCGCGCAGACTAGCGCGATATCGCGGGCGCGATATGCAGCAATATGCCTGTCGCGCCCGCGATATCGCCCCAGTCTGCGCGAGCCTTTACGTTCAAGATAACCATCTCTTCTTGAGCGTGTCGATTGATATCTCAGTTGTGTCACGCCAGAACGAGAATTTTGCCAGAATTTTGCTATATGTACCTATGGTATGATCCATGTATGCTAGTTCCATGAGATATAATTAGGAAACTTCTTTTCGCTTCTAACTTGAGCTGTATATCAAATGAAAACTTTTGAAAACAAGAAGACGAAGGAAGCAGTTTGTCGTTACACGGTTGTTGTCACGAACAATTAGATTTGTTTAAATAAAGTAGGTACGTTTACCGTTTCCGTTCCCATTTCCCTTATTAACTTAATATATCATACTTCCATCATTGCTGTAGTAAATCTAACTAAATATTTGTTAGTTCCAGACAAAGATCAACACAGAACAGTCGTATACAAAGTCAAATTATTTATTTCAAATAGGCAAATAAAAGGCACTTTTGAACGTAAAAAATCACAAGGAAATCAGATTCTAGTTGCCCCTTCCATAAATGGAGAAGAACGATCAAGAAACTCCATGCGAAATGATATGATGAAAATAGGCTCGACCTTTATTATATCGCTCTTAAACATAACTGCCAAAATGTGGGTGCAGGTACCCCTGCCTATGCCTTTACGGACAGGCGTGCTGTAGTGTAATCAATCTTGTTATCATTTCGAAAGTATAAAGGTGCAAATAGAATACGGTAGACCGAAGGCATCAGCTGCTTCAATTACCCAGCGGTGCATGGCAGCCATAACCTTCATTGCTCGACCATCTCATACTTTGAGGCGATGAATATCGACTGTTCGACGTCGACCGACCGCAATCTAGTTGCACCTTAAGAAAACTACAAAATACAAGTATACTTACGTTTCGATATCGTTGGAGCGATATCTAATTCATGTTTGGCGGCCAGCGCGCCGACTCTCTCGTATAACTTCAGTTCTGAAACAATTCAGGAATGAATATTAATATTATCGTCTTCCATTTTGTAAGGACAGAATGAGAACCTGGATTGTTAGAAGTATTCATATCGTTTTGCAAATTGGTTGAAAGAGAGAGAAAATATATTTATAATAAGCTGTTAATTTAAGATTTTTAGGCAGTTCAAAAGTATTCAGAGTCAACTATGTTACATAGTGAATCATCAAGGCTTGTTTATCATCATTCGTTGATGTAAACGTTGATACGTTTACATCAACTTCGAATTTCTTAGGTCTACCACAGATTCTATCACAATAACTCGCACACAATGTAGAATTTTCCTAGCCTAAGCTTATAACAAGAAACCATTAGACTTCCTAATAATGTAGACCATATCTCCTAAGATGTACAGGATGACGATGAAGACTCGACTGTCCAGCTCCACAATACCGTTTACAACAACCTTCAAATCGTTAAGCCCCAAAAGAGCAGTTGGAACTCCCATGCCATTACCACACATCCGCTTATAACCTTTCCTCAACCGTCTATTCGACAAAGAGTACCAAAACCGGCGCATGATCATTATACAAACCGAATAAGTTCGTTATGCGTTATCCTGCGAATGTGGTAGTGGGACACGTTCCAACCGTTGCTTCTATAGCCGCCTCGGCCTTGGATAGACAAAAAACATATAATAACCGAGCTCAGGTAGCAACAAACGTGATTCGAAGACCTCCAGACGATTTCTAGGATTTTTGGGGTTGAGTTTTTATGGATTGGTCGCTTTCTTTCTCTCTATTTATCGTATCGGGGGTCTTTTGTTTGTTTGATTCGCTTATTTTGTTGTTTCTTTTAGTTTTTGATTATATTTTTAGAATTGTTCGTATTTGAATAGTAGGTATTAGGTATAGTGTTCCCTAGCTGTGGTCTAAGTTAGTGTTGCTAAAAACTCGAGTCTTCGAGTCCTATATAAACGGACTCGGATGATGAATTACAAGACTCGACACATTACAACAGGGCCTCAAGTCTGCTATTACAATAGTGTCACAATGGTCTATTATTGATTTCATAATAATTGTTGATTTTGACAAGTTTGGTAATCTACTAATATAATGGCGTCATTAATGAGGATCGGAACAGACCATTCTGACACTATTGTAATAGCAGACTTGAGGCCCAGGACTCCAAGACTAGAGAACTAAGTTCTCTACGAGCCCTTGTATGTGACATGAGAGCTCGAGTCTCTTTGTGCGCTCGAGTCCTTTTTATGCGGCGAGTCGTACTCAAGTTATTTTCGTGTATGAGTCTAGCAATTAAATTGTTACATTAACAGGGCGGGGAGAAAGGCTCAGATAAAAAATAACAGTATTAAGGATATTTTTAATCATTTCTAAATATCATAAAAAATGGGTAATTTTAATTAAAGTCCAGCCATGATGCGAGACACATTGAAGCTTGTATAGTTTTATTGCCGAGACGGTTTCTATTTTTTGTGATTAAATTGCCGAATCTTGAAAATGCCCGCTCGCTTGGCACACTCGTTGCTGCGGAATACTCAGAATATGAAAAGCTAATTTCTGAAGCTGTGGCAATCGAATAGTTTGTTGTGCCCACCAGGATACAATATCAGTTTCTTCTGTTTCTGTAGGCATTGTCAAATATTCTTGAAGTTCATCCGTAACAATCGATTTTTTTTATAAATCGTCGAAAAATGGTTTTACTTGAACTGTCTTCTACTTCTGTTGACTTTCGATAGAACTCTGTTTATCATATTCATTTTTGAAAAATGACGTCAACAACTCAAGTGGCTCATGTTCATTTTTTTCAGAAAAATAATTGTTTTTTAGACGAGGGTCCAAAATAACTGCAAATTTTGCATAGTTTGTACGTAAAGCTGATGAGTATTGATTCAATTTTGCAGACAGCAATGCACAATCCTTCAAAAAATCTTCGTCGTTGTAATGTTGTGAGATTTGCTACAGTAACACATCAATTATATGTATCACGTATATTAAACTTGGGTACTTTGATTTGGACAGTAAGAGTGTAGCATCATAAAAAGGTTTTAAAAAATCGATCATAAGTTATATTTTTTCCATTCTAAAATTAAACACTTCTTAAAATTTAATTACATAACCACTAATATAAACTTATCACCTATTCGAGTCTTTTCGAATGATGAGTTTTAAGTCTCATCTTCATACTTCGAGTTTTTCTTGAAGACTCGAGTTAATTTTAAGACTCGAGTCCTTTTGTAAGACACAAGTGTGTGATAAATGACTCGGACTCGGCTTGACTCTAGACTCCAAAACTTTTTAGCACACCGAGTCTTGCTTATTTGAGTCGAGTCTTTAAAATTACGACTCGAGGACTCGAGTTTTTTGCAACACTAGTCTGAGTGGGCTGTGGGTAATAACAATGAGTACAAGTATTGTCAAACGAGAGCAAGAAGACCAAACTGTGCCCCAAGGCTAACTCAAATTGGAAGGAACATTGAATATGTAAGTCGTTGATGTAATTTTCTAATAATTTAAGCATTTTGAACAAAACAACTAATTACACAAAAGTCAAACAGATAATTATTACGATAGCTGTCTTATATTGATTTGCCAGAGCAGCAGGCTTAGCATGACGCTTTCTATTTCTACTGTAGAATAGAAATCGCTTGTCTACATTTCTCGGTAGAAAAATATTAACTGTCTACACGGAAACGTCACTCTTGTCTCTTCTTTCGTCGATAAAAAGCTTCTCTACGGTTTTCGTGCTAAGCCTGCTGGTCTCAACAATAAAAATAACATGAGACTAATAATATCAGTCTGTAAGGTGACTGTCCAAGTGCAAGACAAAGGCCGGCCATTCAAATGATGCATGAAATTCGAATGATAGGCCTTTGTTAGTTGTTAGCCGTATATTCTTACAAAAAAAAATGCTAAAACACCAAGCCATTCCTACAATTTCGTGATAAAATTGGCAAATTCCAATTTCAATGAAATATTTATTTGAAATCTCGATATTGGATTCGTATTACAGATTTTGAAGTTCATTGTCACTAGTCCAAGGTTATTACGAACTTGCCGACACGCTTTCGTTAAATTGTCGGACAAAACGATTTTGTCATTACGTTGTATAATGCTAAGAATTTTTATTAAACCTTGATAGATGAATGAAATTAGGTTAACAAACAGATCTTTTTTAATATTTTCGATACAACTCGTAAGTACTGACGCTAAAAAAAAGTAAACTGATCTTTATGGTACACGTATTTTTTTTACTCAAGCAGAAAGTACACAAATTCTTTACAAACTATTTTATTGTTGTGTTGTTGTCATAGAACCTTTTTTGGAGAAGTACTGCAGTTCGAATGGTTCTAAATTAAGTACAGCGCCATCTAAAAGCTCACATCGGAAGTTTGTCTACACCAATATAGTCACTAGATGGCGTTACATCTCGAAAGGTGTTCAATAAACGGGCATGCAAAGGCGAATTTAAGAACGACATCACCTATGCGATTTCTAATCTATTGTGAATGGACTTGGATCGTAATCTTACGTAATATTACTCATGTGAGGCAATCGGGTATAGACTGAAGATTAAATTGGGTATTCATACGGTAAAGAACACTCTTCACAAAGGAGAATCTAGGTAATGGAAGATTTTAAAGACTGAATTGGATTGTTTTTTCTTTATTTCTTTAAAACAGACATTATTCATTCATTTTTTTTTACTTTTAAGTATGTTTATAGATGTTAGTAACAGTAACAGTGACTTTTTAAAATGAAGTAGGTAGGAAACTTATTTTTTTTTTAAATTACAATAATTTTAAGAAAATCCCAAGAATTCGTTTCGAAACTATTCCAGTAACAGTAGGTGTATTGTCTTCCACATAAATTTAAAATAAGTATCTATTTCGAACAGAATGTGGCATTGCTTTTTTTACAAATACAAGCCTACATCGTATTGATAATTTTGTATCAAAAAGACACTGGTAGGTACTGACTTTCATATTAATAAAACTATTAATACTTTAAAAAAAGTAAAGACTTCATTAAAATAAGTTTAAATACTATGACCATAATATACCTACCCTATCGGCATCGGCCCTAGTGGACCCCTACGCTTGTGCTGACGACATATCTTAGAGGCGCGCGTGGAATACAACGCGCCGTCGACCCGGGCCTGGTCCTTACCGGACGATGAGCTACCCATTGCTCACCGTCCGCAAGCCCGCGCCTACGGTGGCCGGAAATCCACCCGGGATTCCCGACGCCCAGGGCGTCTCCTGCGGCGGCTAGGGGCGAGAGGGTGCGAAATTTGCCTTTCCCTCAACCGTCCCACCTCCTCCTTCGCAAGCATTACTGCTTCGCAGGAAGTGACGGCTGCCCATGCCCTCTCGCTCCGTACCATGGCCTGAACCAAGGCCGGACGCGAGAGATCTCTGCCGCCGATCGCCTCTACGAGGACACGGCGGTGCTCTGCCCAAGCCGGGCAGACCTCCACCATATGCTCCACCGTGTCCTCCGGGCGATCCAAACAGTGGTGACACCCGGGCGTTTCCTCCCGCCTTCTCCGACACAGGAACCTCCCGAAGCTGCCGTGTCCGGTGAGGACCTGCGTCAGGCGGAAGGTGAGGAAACCGTGGCGCCTCTCTAGCCACTCCTCAAAGAGGAGACTTATCGCCGCAATCGTGGAGTGCCCAGCACTGGGTTGCGACAACCGTACTCTCCATGTCGCCATGAGATCCCGCCGGAGCTCCGTCCACTGTGCCGCGATTTCTCGCGGCAGCGGAGTTACGCCCCGACGTTTCGCCTCCTCGCGCAACGACTGCTACTTGGAGTATGAGTTGAAACAATCAGTTTTCTTTTGTTTAATCTTGTTAAGATATCAATACCCATCACGTCTGTGAAGCTTACACGAATAACATTTCTTTTTACCTGATTTTTCAAGGGATTATACTAACTGCGGTCAACGACTCCACAAAAAAAATAATCACTTTAATTTCTTTTTTTTTTTTGTTTTGTCTTATTTAGATATTGACACCTATCACGTCTAAGTTTCGCTAGCTAGCCCTGTATATCCAAATCGATGTCAACATACGATGACCACAACGTCGTCATTAAGGTCCCAACTCAAGCTTTGTAATTTCACACTCTATCAACTCAAGTATCTACTAGACGTTAAGAGCTTGTACACACTGGCTGCCTGACACGTGCGTCTAAGTTCCCGTTTCGGAATTTGACTTATTATTACACCAGCCTGTCCCTATTTTCCTTCGTGTTATTTAACCTTTTATAAGATAGTTAATTATATTGGCACGGATGACCTGGGGGGTAACCATCACCTCTTATAGCAGTATTATTTCAATATTACTTCAGCGTGAGAAAGAGATGGAGCTATAACTCCTGTATAGCTCCATCACTTTTCCACTGTGAAGTAATATTAAAATAATACTGCTATAAGAGGGGGGGGGGGGGCAACCACGGCCTCTTATAGCAGTACTGTTTTAATATTACATCAGTGCGAGAATGAGATGAAGCTATACAGGGGGTATAGCTCCATCTCTTTCTAGCTATAAGGGGACGTGGTTGCCCCCCAGAAATAGAAAGAATATGTTAGCTAATCGACTGAAGGTCGACTAAATCCCAAATTCCAGTCTTCCTATTTCAAAGACACACCAAGTTTACTAACTGAACACAAACAAGCCCACTATTCTGCAAACAATTTTAGTATACTGTTCATTAGTAATAGGTATAAAGTTCAGTGTGTCCGTGACTTTAGGACGCTCGTCGTAGGCGTTGACAAGGGTCCGACTTTATTTACTTGCCAGCGACGCCCGTTTTCATTACCGGGCCCGTATGCTAAATGCTTGGACCCTAATTAAGGAAACCAGAATTGGAATATGGGCAGAATGATATTAACGAATTGTTTCATTACTGTAGGTTGGAGTTCTTAAGATTTTTAATGTAAGATCAGGTATTGCCGTTTTGTGGGTGGCGTATTTTTCAGGTAAATGTCCATTGTTTTTTTTTTTTTTTTAATGTTGTTGTTACCAACATACCATACTTCAACAATTATTAAAAACCGTATTCTACATCAAAAGAGCTTGTAGGTAATGTAATAAGACAGGCTATGTAACTCTTTTTTTACCAATAATAAAGCATGGGCCCATTGTTTTTTACATCAAATTACGCTACCACATTTTCATCAAATTACGCTACCAAATGTTCATTTAATAACGAATTAACTAAATGAGCAATACACGGGGAAAAAGCTTTTCTGATATTTGCCATACCTAAATTCGTTTTTTTTTACCAATAATAAAGCCTGGGCCCATTGTTTTTTACAACAAATTACGCTACCAAATGTTCATCAAATTACGCTACCAAATGTTAATTTAATAACGAATTAACTAAACGAGCAATAAAAGCTTTTCTGATATTGTCCATACCTAAATAGTAAAATTACTAAGACGACCAGCTGACATTCCCTTGAAAAATTGTCTTACCCCAGGTTTTATGTAGTAAAAGTAAATGGGTTCATAGAGACTGGTATTTATCTACAGCGGCCAATCGGTAAGGCCATAGACAAATAGAATACACAATGGAAGGGACAGTTCATAACACGTAACGTCAACCAAATAAATTGTAACTCGGTTAGACTTGTTGTTGTTAATGAAGCTGATGTTGGTGTTACTATTAATTTATTTGTAAACTGTACCTAACTATTGATTGTATTTCGCCGTTTTTATTAAGAACGAGCTGACTCAGCAGACGTTGTCCTGTCCTAATTCATACAAAAATCCCATAGAGAAAAGCACGTTCAGTTTTCCCGAATTTGAAAGAAATCTTTCCTATTTTTTTTTTCATATAAACCTGATGCGAATAATTTTAAAATAAAAAAAATCAAATCAGTCAAGCCGTTCTCAAGTGATGCGCTTATCAACGAACAGTATTTCATTTTTATATACATATAGACATAATTTAATATTGTTTTATATTTTAGTAAGTAAGTACGTAGGTACCTACAGTAAGTACTCGTCCTTAAGATGTTGACCCATATACCAAAACACCGGCCAATTAATTGCGTGTGGGACCACGCATAATAAAGGGTTTGTAGTTGGGATGAATTTCTCCCAAGAACAAACATAACATTGTTGTTAAAAACCTGTTCTCCCATTAATTTCAACCGCAAATTTAAATTTGTCGACTATTACTCGTTAACTTGTAAATAATCCTTAGCTCATAATTGTGATAGTTTTTCTTTCAACTTCGTTAATATACTATTGCCATATTTTTTTTAACATATCCAAAAACAACCACCAGCGCAAAGCAGCACTGAAGCTCTGTCTCGCATAGGGTCGCAGCATTATGCTGAGCGATGGCCGTTATGCGGGATGTGACGCATATTTTCCCCAACTTGTTATTTAGTGTTTGTGTTCCTTTTGTTAACCATTTAGCTGGCTGGGGACACACACTTTAAAGCTTAATATTACGCAAACGGATCCCTGAATCAAAAAATGATTTCCACAGACCCGCAATTTTTTTGAACGGCCTATCCCACGATATCTTACACCATGGGATAGACGGTAATCCTACAACATATTTTTTTAATATTTTACTTAACCACTTTTTCGGCATGATTAATATCTATGTATACTCATGCCAAGTTACAACTTTCTAGTACTAAGTCTCTGAGCTAAGCCACGGACAGACAGACAGACGGACATGGCGAAACTGTAAGGGTTTCTTGTTGACTACGGACCCCTAAAAAGGTTGTCAAAAGTTCAAAGTGTACCTACCAAATGCGCAATAAAAAAACGCGAAACCGAAATTAAATAAAAACGAAAACGTAAGCGAATCAAGCTAAAACTCGAAACGCCGACGTAATTACCCCGTACCCAGAAAATGGCGGACGAATCGAAATAAATTTTAAATTAACCCGCGACAAAAGGTGGGCTAATTAATTTTGAAAACTGCTGCCATGTGTTATTAAATTATTGTTGCATTATATTAAATGTGTCGTGTATTTTGAGCAAGTACGTGCATTGAGTTTGTTTAGATCCTGCACGTTCTAGAATATGCGCAACCACCTCCCCATTCGCAGATGTCGTCTGAAAAATGTACAACAAACTGTTATCGTTAATCTGTTATGTAAAATCCCATGTAGTTGAACATGGAATTTGTTGACGTCCGTTTCCAAAGAATGAAGTTTCTCCGTTCCAGCTCGCCTCAAAAATGTGATAATTTGACTAGCAATTTGTATCTATTGGATAGATAACGATCATCACTCCTTGCTTCCAACCTGCGTAGCAAGCCGCGTAAGCTAATCCCAAGGCTACGCCACAGACCAGCTGCGTGGTACTTAAGTACTTAGGTATCTAGACTCCTTAAGCAAGCTACCGAAAATATTCTAAATTGCAAAACTTCATTAAACAAAAACATCGTAATCCTCAACTAAACTTCAAAATTAATTCCGATAAGAGTTCGAAATTCGGATCAATTTGGCACAATGAAAATATACCTAATAATATTATAACGAAAAGTAAAACAGAAAGTACACAAACGGATCTGGTCGTATCATGTAATCGTATTACAAAAGCCAAATTAATGATAAAAGCTGCCAAGTTTCCGACATCCATTAAATCTCTCGTTGAAGTTCTAAATAAGTTTTTGTTCGAAAAGAGAATTATGATGAAGTGGGACGACTTTTGAATCAACGATATTGTTATGGGGAAAACCAAACGTTAGATATAGAATTTGTTCTAAAGAAGATTTTAAAAAAGTTTGGAAAGACCCGGTAACACGGTTTCTGAAAGGTCAATCCAGTCTCTGAGCAGTAAGATAATCAGCTAATTCATACCAGCTATTCCTGTCGGAAATTATAACAGCAAACACGAACACGAGATTTGACATCGAATAACGAACGTAGGAGATGATAGTAAATCTATTGTAGGTGAGTTTTGAAAGTGTCGATTAATCACTGGAGTGTGAATTAATCAACTATCAAGTCAATTTCAAGACTACGAACACAGTTTTTTTTATAGATTCGCACGATCGAACAAAACATGGTGAACACGAACATCGAACACGGAGCATTTAGTTCCTACGTGTGGACGTAAATTATCAAAGCGAACACGAACACCGTAAGAATACCAACAGTTCGACATGTGTTCGCGCTCAACCGTCCCGCTCTCTTTAGTAGCCATTCTCTGAACACCGTCTACACAGAAAAACGAAATTGGATCGCCACGAAAATTTTTAACTAACATAGTGTTTGATGTTCGTTAGTGGTACGCACATGCAAACAAAGTGTTCGATGTTCGTGTTCACCATGTTCTTTATCATTTGTGCGTACACGCTTTCAGGATCATCAATTCATTACGTTAAGATTTCAATTAGATAGTTCTTCCTCATATTCGAAGTTTGACGTGCGATTATGCCATAGGCTGTAATGCTACAGCTACACTGTCGCGATAACACGGACTACACTTCGCGCGCTCTCTGTTGTACAGCATGAAGTCGAGCGATAGCGAGAAAGAGCGCGTGAAGTGTAGTTCGAAGTTATCGCGACATTGTAGCCGCAGCAGCATAAGGGACATTTGGGCTTACAACGGACTCATTTAATTAAATAACTATGTTAAATTATCATCACGTATAACCAATATCATCAAGTGTTGTTATATGGTATAGAAACATTAGTTATCACATTAGTCCATTGCAATTGTTTTAGAGAACGACGATGTAAACGGTAAATCTATAGGAAAAAGTGATGTTTTGCGACTCGCTTTAATAAGATAGGAATCAAAGCTTAACACTAGTGACATTCCTAATATAAATAATCTTTATTTCATAGATTCCTTTTAACGCGCCATTTCTTTGGCATATCAACAAAAGGATATCAATGGAGAAAATATTTATTTATTCATCGATGCAAAGTGGCCGACTGAAGAAACCCCAATACAAACATAGTGTAATTCACGACAGCCTTGAGATCTGAACAAAAGTTATTTGGGTCTATGAGGGTCTTTATTTATTTTACCGAGATATTGGTAAATACGAAAGTGTAAGTACGTAATGCGAAGGTATTTTTATTAGAAATACGCATTATATCGTATCTTGTATAAATAAGGGGCTTTCTTATAGACAGCTACAATGAGCTGAGGTAAAGAAAATATTCTCACGCTCACCACGCGTAACATTTAACTAGCGTAATACTGAACGCAGCAAATATAAGCTATTACAGCACACGACGAGCAGGTTGTTGTCAATCGTGTTAACAGTCTTTTACGAAATTAAAAAAAACGGTTGAACTAGTCTGTCAGAATTCAAACAACTAAATCGAACGCCTATATTGACTAAAACAAATAAATACGTTACAGACAGCAGATAACGAATAGACACAAGTCGCAGAAAATATAATATTCATTCACACTCCTTATATCATAGACCACTTGATTTACTCGACCATGGCGCTTTCATTTCATGCGAACAGGCCCGTACTTTACCTACATCATCTTGTTTTACATAATTTCGCACGATCACGGACATAAGGCTATGCATAGACCAACTAGTTGGAGTTACTCGTTTGAATTGTGATGCAACAACGCAATGGTTCGCACACAATGATGGGAGAGTTGGATAAAGGCGTATTTGATTGTGTTACAGACTCTTCTTGGCATTTGATAGCATCTGTGCTTGAACGAGCTGATTTTGTTTTAGAAACTGGAAGCATTAATGTTCCTTAATTTGAAGAAAAGATGAAATTATAATCTGGTCGAGACAGCTCCATTTCGAATTCGACAGTAAAATTTAGCGCCGATTTGTCATCTTAGCATCCTAGTTTGATTTTAGTAGCATGTTGAAAGCTAGACGAACATTCACAACAAATTCACGGCAAGGCGAATTAGTGTCGCTCATCTTTAATATTGTGCCTCTCTCGATGAGTGGTAAAACTAATATTAAGTGGGCTTCTTTCGACACTAACATTAACTGCGGTGATATCTGTGATTTCTGTTTTAGTATGATGCAAACAAGTGTGACTCAAGATTGTATCTAGTTCTAAAAGTGTTTTAAGAGTTCTATTTAGTTGTAGCTTCTAAATTTTAAACATTTTTCGTTCGTTTAAAACTAAACCAACCTAATTATATTTACTCTTAGAACTCATATATCGTTCTCAATTATAACTCAGCAAAACGCAACTTTCCCAGTTAACAACAAAATCCTTTAAGTACATTAGATCCTTGTTAATACACAGTTGTAAGGCCAACGAAAATAGAGGCTCTATTGAAAGATATTCCGAAGTCGTTGTCATTAGCCAAAGTTGAGGGCAGAATATTATGGAGGCATTTGTGGGCATCCATCTATAAATATAATTGGCCAGGCTTGTTAGTTTGAGAGAACTTTGGCTTTGAAGTCTGCCGAGGTCTGTACGCACAATCGCACGCCGTAATGATAAACGTTGGGTCCTTGACGGGTGAATAGATAGACGAGAGCATGTGTGGGTGTTTTTATGTAAGATTTTTCCTATGAGATCCGAGTTTTTCCGGTTCTATTGTTAGTACTTCTCTTTGCAAGGATTTGAGTATCAAAGTCAAAGGGTCTAGTGCCATTATTGCTTAGTACAACAAGTTAGCTCATTTGTGATGGTTTCTGATTGCATGAAGTCGCTGATTTATTACAATTTCGCTCAAATACTTGATTTATCTTTACCCCTTATAAAAGCTTACAGTCAACCTTACAGGCTTTAACGGTCATAGTCTGAAACAAAAGCTATATAGCCAAAACACCAAGACACCATGTGCAAACTCGTATTATTCCCACAGTTACCAAATAAATATTGAAACTCATACAATACTTACCTCGCAAAACATTATGTAAAACCAACATACAAGGTGCCCATCAAGATATTGATCCCTTATAAAGAATACAGTTATAACAACCCGAGCCTAAATAAACAAGTCAAACATACGTTACATACGGCAACACGTATTCAACATAGAAATACATAATAAATGTATTATATTTACATATGAACTAGGACGGGGAGCTGAGTATATTTTTGCGAGTAGCCGCCGGTTTTATGTTTGCGCTTCGTTTTCTGCAAGATAGGTTGAGAATGTGGATATGTTATATGTATGAGAGCCTTCTTATCCATAAAATATAGCTCGGCGAACATGGGCCACAGGATACCTCCTTGACGAATGCCTTAATTATAATCTAGGTAATGTGTGATTTTGGAAAGGAATTCCTTATTTATGCCAATACCGCTAATCCGTTTATCAATTTAAATTGCACTGAACTTAATTCAGAATTTATCAGAATCAGTGTTCAGCAGTATTCAGAACCACAGAGATTCAAGCAAAATGTCTTTATTGGAACACTGATTAAATGGAGCACAAAGCCTGCTAACACATTGCATCGCATCGAAAGGATTAACCAGAATTTTCAGGCAACACCGTGTAATCGAACTGGTCCTTTGTGGTTCCAGAGCATCCGACACTTTCAGTATAACCAGATTTACAGGAATCTGGACATGCAGCGACAGAACGATTGGAATTCCTACGCAGAATGTGTGAAAAACGCCATTCGATGTCTATCGAATGCCTATATGAGGTCCGAAACTATTGGACTGGTTGTTTTTTTACCATTTACGCTGTAGTGAATGTTCAATGATTTTTTTAAGTGCTTTTTGTTTGATCTGGTGGAAAAGTCTATGTAAAAATGGGATTTTAGATCCTATTTGTATAGACAATGCTACAATTAAAAGATAGACTAAAGCTTGTTGGAAGTCGTCAATGCAAAACCAGTCGATTCACACACCAGTCGCCAGTCTATTTATTTATAATTTTTGTACTTCTATGAAGGGAAATGGTGATATATTATGAGGTGCCGATGTGTTTTATTTATAAGTTCGACTGCAAATGGTACTCATCAAGTGTGAGAAATGGGTCAAAATAGTGGTCGAAGGCGGTGAGTCACTTTTGTCGTCTGTGCTTGGATTGGAATGGTTCGTAGCATTTCATACTAGTCATACTAATATATCAATTACGTAAAATGGTTTAGCAAAACAAAGCTTGGCACCGTACCATAGTCTGGTAGGAATGCCCTTTATTTCCAGTTCACCAAGTGAATGTTTTAGGTAATTTCAAAGCCTTAACAATTTGTAAACACAGTTTATGAGTCATCCTAATTTTTTAACTTGTGTCTTGTCTTGTGTGTCATAATACCAAATATTTGGTGCTTCTAAACCCAAAAATAAAACAATATGCCCACAGCCTAGATAATATTTCCAGTACACCAAGTACCTAAGTACTAAATAGTAAAATCATTCACTCTATGATCGGCCACACGCATCGAACAGATGGCGTAACCGTTGATAACAGCATGCGGGCCTCATTTGACGATTACTGACAGCTGTTAAAGGTGGATATAGACGGGGAACGCTTAAAGCTGGCTACTGCGACAGACTGCTAAAAACAGTATCAACATGGAAAACTTAACATGGCAATACTTAAGAGGGGTATAGATGCAAATCCGCCTCTATTCACTTTCTGAAAATGTTTACAGCAGTTAAAAAACATTCCGTGGCTTAATAAATCTTCAAATTTTAGGAAATACCTTTTAGATTCCTAAAAAATATAATTTTACCAGCTCATAATTAATTTAATAACAATAACATTAAATTCTTATGCATAAAATTCAATTGAAAAGTAGATAGAGGCGATTTTGCACCTCAACCCTGGATAGAGGCGGTTTTGGACTTCATTCATAGGAATAGCACGTAATAATCATAAAAACACTATGACTACCATGGTGGCTGCTGTGCGGTGATTGGTCGAAACGGCGGTTTTGCATTTTAGCAACTGGATAGTGTATTGAATCTCACTGTTATTATTTCTGGCTTTTTGTATGTAATAAAGGCGGTTTAGACCGTAACTGATCTTGCAGAAACATAGATAATGTGATTGAGTGTCACGAGACACAAAAAAAAAATCATATTTAGTTTTTTTATGGACAGAGGCGGTTTTGCACCCCTCATATACAGAATATTAAAAAAGGAATTGGGAAGTTGCTTGACTAGTAAATCGCGGTTTGAACGCGGGCGTAGTTTTTGTCACTCAAAAAAATGCTGATGCCTACCTCTTAAATGTTACTTAAGTCTTTCAAGACCTTCAGGTAAAGAAAAGAGTCGTCTATTATTTGACGAAACTATCAAGGAAGTACAGACATGTTCTACGACAAATAATGTAGTTGAGCTTGCAGTTTACTGCCTTTTAGCCCGTCTGTTGCCAGCCTTAGATGTGTACTTTTTATTAGCATCTTATCTACAAAGGAAATGGAGAAAACAGTTCAGGTGAGAATACTAGTGTTACTTTGTGCGGTACCCGAAGTGGGGTCTGGTAAATACAATATCGTTTGTCGCTTTGTTGAAGAGATAAGTTATATTTGCTTATCTTTAGAATGAGTAAGTATTATGAGAATGACTGGCAGAAAGCTTAAAATTAGAATAGAATAGAATATCCTTTATTACGTAAACCATACGAGTTACAGATATAAATGTAGACATTTTACATAGGGTGACACAATGGGCGGTCTTATCGCTAAAATGATCTTATGAAGACAACCTTTGGATGGTTTTAAAGGGAGAAGGAGAGACAATACTGCAGGTAGTCTGTGGTATAACTATACCACAGACTAACTGCAGTATTGTCTTTCTGTAAATTATCATTATCGTTGAAAAAAATAGTAACTGTAGTTACAGTTACTATTTTTGAATGAGATTTGATATTGTAATCAGCATTATTATTTTCAATAAAGTTAATAAATGCTCGTTGAACTGATTAATAATTACGGGAACGTATTAGTGATGTGAATATTCGGGGAAAAACCGCGGAATTATCGAGAAGAGTTAATTTAG
This sequence comes from Atethmia centrago, assembly GCA_905333075.3. NCBI lineage: Eukaryota > Metazoa > Arthropoda > Insecta > Lepidoptera > Noctuidae > Atethmia > Atethmia centrago. The sequence continues at coordinate 21,185,062 of HG995368.1, forward strand.
TACATTGTAGCTTTGTTTGCATAATCTATGTAAATGTACTAGTTATGCGGCTATTAATCATCCAAATAATGGATAGGTAATTTACCTGCTGTGATTTAGTTACACCTACGTAAACGAATAAAGGGTTGATCGTTTCGTTGTTATTGGCAGAATATGGCAAGCACAGCTGCAAGCTTTTGATCGTCAATGCGGTTAGTCAAATGAAGTAAAATATTAAATAAGCCAAGTCAGTATCTAAACCGACTCACAACTGCTCATAGCTGCGCTGTTTAAAAATGTCAAGATGTTTAAAAAATATTGAAATATCCAATAAGACGGTAGTGTAGTTTAAAACTAAGGAACATGATATCGAAAAGTGATGAAAACATTTTACAGCATGCAAAAAAATCGTAAGTAAGTATTTTATTTTCTACGAAAACGGTTCCGCACATCACTAATAAAACTCCGAATCTCTCCATTCAGTTTTCAATTTAATTTAATAAAATATAGACGCCATTACACCTTTTATAACGTCGGCTCTCAAATATAATGGATTTTAATTGAACTCCAACGATTTTCGCAGAAATTCACGTTCGTATAAATCTTATATGGTTTATTTTTATTAATAAACGTCTCAGTTTATTTTATTTCGGTAATTAGATGGGTATTCGTGATTTTGAAGCACATCAAAATTATTGATGTAGGATCATCAAAAATATAGCGACGAACAGACTGAGTAACGTAGAACGTACTTAATTGGTCAAGGACACCTAATGAGACACAACTGATTTTCTATTGTTTGACTCCGAATCGGTGTCGCGCGGGGCTTAAGACGCTGACAACACCTAAACCGCGGTCACTGTCAAATTCCATAGAAAAGAAAGAGAAGCGCGACGACACAATGCTTGTAATTTATTGCAAAATATGAAGTAATTATCTATTTACTCAAAATTGATTTGTGTAATCGAAAATAAAAAACAACCAAGTTCTGCATTCAAATAAGACGTTTTTGTTATTAATTAAATACGTAACGTATGTTGATATTTTGGATTAGAACTCAAAGTAAGAGGTTAGTTTAACGTTAGTTTGTATCGAGATTTTGTTTTCGAAACGTGTTTTGGTAACAACCAGGTTCTGGGAAATATGTTTAAAATTGACATATATTTTTTCCGCTAGCACGAACTATACAGATTTGGCAATTTTTTTTCTTAAGTGAAGCCTATTTTGGTCAATTGGGTCTTGTCAGCGCCTTAACAGGTTAGAGTGTTTGACGGTTAGGAAATAATGATAAGCTATTTTCATTTCAATAATGTAGTAGGTTTTCAAAATTACACTTTTTTGTTTTACAATTATAGTCCTTTCATGTTCCCATTGAATAACAGACCTGTCTCATAGTCATAACAGAGGACTAAAGTTTGTCGTCAAAGGGCATAAAATACATCCAAACAAACATTTAATACATAATAAACGTCAATTAATACAATATATGTCCCAATTAAAACTTTATAAGCCGTATTTACATAATCCATTCAGTCCACCAGCTATGCTTAATCTGACATAACAGGAAACTTTACTTAAGATCCTTATTACAACCGCATAAAGCACAAAGTCAAGTGATCCTTGATAGTTAAACAAGCAAAGTTATCTTTGCAGGGACATACGGGCACAAAGTGCTTATGAAGCCCTAACGAGTAGTGCACATGTGAGACGATACGGGCGCCCTCTATACTGAACAATGCCTTCATTATTCAAACTACTCAAGTACAACAATAATCCTTATCCCTTAAGTTATAAGTCTCGAAGTTGAATGAATATAATCCGTAACAAAGGACGGAGTTTTACAAAGAAAATCAACAGATGGCACTGTGATAAAGATGGGCCCATCTCGAATGAGTGTTCATTATGAAAATAAAGGGTCACGTCAGGAGGATTTAGACCTGTTAATTTTTTTTGAGAAGGATCTGCGGGTTTCCCTGGTACGTTGAGGAAATGTAGGTACGGATTAAGTTGAAAAACACTTTGAACTAATATTTATAAATTGTTTACTTAGCACTTGTTCACTTGCGTTAATTAAAATGTTAAATTCCTTGAATTACTTGCAAGCAGACATGCATTATTTGCAGATAAACAAGATTCGCAATTAACAAGTTTCACTGAAATAATTTCGTAAAAAGTAAAAGTAAGTAAATCGTGCAATATTTTGCGACAAGATTTGAATCGGCTTGTTCTAGAACGAAAAATTCGAAGACGTGTGACATCTACCAACCCGCACTGGGCCCGCGTGGCGCTCTCACAAAGAGGAGGCCTGTCCCAACAGTGGGAACATCATAGGCTGATTATGTATGTATACTAACCTAGAGATTAGCGATTCACTATCCCACAGTGGGTTTTATTTAGAAGTTTAACTCTAGGTTTACCTCTAACTCTCGGTAGCGCAAGTTGAATTATTTGATTTAATCCGTTTAATCAAATAATTCATCTCAAGAGCTGAGTTAGCTGTTAACTCCAAGTTTTTTATTATACCTCTAAAAAAATATTTTAACGATTAAAAACCATACTAATATATGAGGGGTATAGTATCAAAACCCACCAAAACGTATTTTTCAAAAATATCACAGGATGCAAATTAAATTCGTTAAAAAACCACACAAGTTTTCGCCGGCACTCAACAACCGCCATACTGTTTTGTTGATCACGTGACGTAAATGCGGTGCTGTTATTGGTCGATTCAATTATGGAGGATTTTGTTACTGGTATGCACTGTTATAGGGGCTTTTGATTTTGAATCTATTTTTGGTGGGCAGATTTCTGTATGTTTTAGCGGGTTCTGGTACGAAACTAGCCAGGCATTTTAAAGCAATTTTTACAAGGTTTCCAACGGTGCTGCTAACTCAAATTTGGTCCATAAGCATTATAGCGGATTTTGATTTTATACCCCTCATGTATGCAATCATTCTGATTTTTGTCATATTATTCTACAAGCAACATATTAGCATAATAGTGTTTTAATGTTTTTATCCAATCAATAGATTTTTTGTAAATAGATAATTGCTTCATATTTTGCAATAAATTACCAGCGTTGTGTCATCGCACTTATCTTTCTTTTCTATGCAATCTGACAGTGACCGCGGTTTAGGTGTTGTCAGCGTCTTAATGGCGAAACAAACGTTATGAAAGATAGATTAATATATTATTTAAATGTTACTTTGATCTACCGTGAAATTCATGACAGCTATGAAAAAATGAAATTATGCGTGTTCAGGGTATTTTACCTGAAATATTAAATTAATTAACGGTTTCCCAAAACACGGTATAGCCGAAGTAACTAGTGGTGTGGTAATTAAAAATAGATTTTCTTCCACCCAGCAATCAAAATGGGATAGATAGTACCTACTTTTGTTTTTAGAAAATGTTCGCCTATAATTATAGTTAAATTACTGTAATTACATAAAAACAGTTTTAGACCCTTTGTTATTTTATTAGGGTTCCGTACGTAAGAATGAAAAAAAAACGTAAGCCTTATAGGATACGTCGTGTGTCTGTCTGTCTGTCTGTCTGTCCGTCTGTCACAGTCACTTTGCTCCGAATCGAATTGACCAATTAAGCTGAAATTTGGTACACATGAATTTCTGTGACCCAAACACGGACGACGACACGAGCAGTGGTGGCCCAGTGGTAACAGCCGCGACTTACGAGTTGTATGTCGTTGGTTCGACCCGCGACAGGTGCTTTACTTTATGTAAATTATTACATCATCACTGCTCTCAAAACAGTGAAGTAAAACATCGTGAGGAAACCGGCATTTCCTAGAACCAAAAATTCGAAGACATATGGCATCTACCAACCCGCACTGGGCCCACGTGGTGGATTACGGCCCACTCCTTCCCACAGAGAGGAGGTCTGTGTCCCAGCAGTGGGAACATTATGTATGATAACTGATAAGTAAACACGGACGTCTAACGTAAATCAATTAATTTAGAATTTAGGAGTCACTTTAGGGAGGCAAATAAGAAAATTGAATAAAAAAGTTTTGCGAACTGTACCGTATACTTACCAACCATATCATATGAAAGGGTTTACTGTGAGGTTCTCAAATATTTTTTTAAAATAATTTTAAAATAAGTAAATAGTTTTAAAGTTATTTAAGAAAGTAGATGAAAATTGAGCCCTCCTTATCCCCGAAACTACTACTATCCCAAAACATTGAAAAAATACAGAAAATAGTTCTATATTTAAATATTACAAGAAACCCTATAAGAATATCTATGGTAGGCTGTCTCTTGTTTTGAAATAACAGGGTAAATCTCTCAATATTGAATGTACAAACTTACATTTGCAGTTGGAATTTATGGGAGAACATGTTTTTCAACTACAATGTTAAGTAAATGATAAATGATACATGATAAATGATTTTATTTCTGTAAGTAGATTTTTACAAACACTTACGCGTCAAAGTACCTACGGAACCCTTCATTGCGTGTAGTGCGACACGCTCTTGGCCGGTTTTTATTTATGGATTATATATTTTGGACCGTAGAAAGACAAGTACATACAATTATTCAAATAGGTAGGTACTGCAGATACCTTTAAAAAATACCATGTTCCATAAACACAAAGGTGGAACAAACTTTTTTGTTTAAAATAATAAGATAGAAATAAAACAAGTCCGTTCCATCCAACTTTCTTTCAGCCAGTACATATTTTAGACGAACCATTTCAAGAGCTTAGCGCGGACCACGTCAAATATGCAACACGTGGTACCAACCTCCCATAAATAAGATCGACCAGGAAAACGTTAGACAACCGTAAGAAACAAAATAACGCCGAATAATATAAAAAAGGCCCAGGTTTTATGTGAATGCCCACATTAATAATTCATCCGTAATCCCCTAAAGTTGGTGGTGGGATCTAAAATGTATTTTACGACACAATCGAGCGTGTTTTATACACAAGCCACAGGGGCGGACTGAGGTGCTAACTCGCCAATGACGCCTTCTGTTCCATAATATTTTTACTTCTCTAGTAATGTGTACTCGTTTTCATGGTTAGTATATTGTTTTTTTTTGTGGCTCGGTTGTCCTAAATCGGGATACATTGTAGAGTGAGCAGAGGATACTAAGACCCTTGGTTTTTCTTTGTTAACCACACCTTTGAGATATTACTTTTCATGATAAATCTATTTCGTGCAATTTTCAGGTCAGCGTCAGGTTTTATCTTGATCAAAATATGATTCGCGACTATATCAGATGTGTATTTACAGAATTATAATCATTAGAATCATTAATACATGAAAGTATAACATTGGGAAACAAATATAATAGTCGCGAATCATATTTTCATCAACATAAAACCTGATACTTACCTGCAAATAGCAAAAAACGTAAGAAAATTTGAATTTCGCGAGCTACTGCTGCGAATCCACCTTAAAAGATCCTGGGGGGTAACCATCACCTCTTATAGCAATATTATTATAATATTACTTCACAGTAGGAAAGTGATGGAGCTATACAGGAGTTATAGCTCCATCTCTTTCACACGCTGAAGTAATATTGAAATAATACTGCTGTAAGAGGTGGTGGTTACCCCCCAGCTTTTTTTCTGACATAGCTCGTGCGAGCTAAAAGGATCAATAACTACAAAATAAAAGTCTGCGTCGCTGTTGTCTAAATACCATAAACACATAGCTAAGCAAGACTAAAAGAGTTACACAAAAACACACACCACAATAACCGTGTTACCGCGACCCAAGAGCGACGAGAAAATTAAAGACCACGTAGGTAGGACCTTGTAGCTCCAGTTATTGGCTGAATAAGAACGATGAGGTAAACCGAGGTCGTTGTATGAGCTATTTATTTATATCTAACTAGCGGTTGCCCGTGGTTTCTCCCGCGTGAATGTCGAAAAAATATCCCGCGGGAACGGACTACCGGGAATAAAATTACCCCATGTGTTAATCCAGGTTATAAACTATCTGTGTGCCAAATCCGTTCAGCCATTTTTGGGCCAATCCGGAACATACATCCACAACGGACAAAAATTCTTCGTTTCTACATATTTTATTATATGTATCTATAGATTTTGATCAACCCACGACATGTGTCGTTTGAAGAACTGCCTTATTTACGGCTTTATTAGGTGTAAAAGTTTTAGTATTTGATCTGAAATGTCGTGTGTGAATATAGTCGTATATTTTTATTGTGATTTAGGTGTTAAATAACGTTATCCTGGGAATGACAAAGGTGAGACCTGGAATAAGAATGTAGACAGTGGTTGATTACACGAAAATGTAAAAGGAAATATTACTGAAATAGAAACTATACACGTTTAAATGTTTAAAGTAACGGGAAAAGCAACAAACAAAATTACTGAACCTTAAACAGTAGAATGTTAGTTGCTTCAAAATCTATTTCTACCCTTACCGAAATAGCTGAAACACCTACGCATACTAAAATACCTGCACCAGATTGCCACACTCCATCCCTGTTCCCATTCCCACTACACAATGCCCTTAAATTAAATTTAAGTCACCCGCCGAAAGTAGATAAAACTTCAGTTTTTGTCGTATGCTTTCGGCAAAATTTTTTGGGTAGCGAAAGTTCAATGAATTTCGGTGTCGAGTTTCCCCAATGATTTTAGGAAACAACCGAACACGTCGAGAAAAAATCCTTAGCAGGTAGGAATGTCTGAGATAAATTCTGAGATGTCGATCCCAACGCCAATTTTCACCAGACCTCATATAGCATTTTTGTTTTATTTTTTTGTGTTATAAAAACCACTGAAAAGGGACCATATGTAAATTTGGAGTAATATGGCTGAATTTGGGGTCTATCATCGCGTTATTCTATTGCCAACCACCTTAGGCAATGTATTAACCATCTTGCGGTCCTACAAAAAGATTAAGCGACAAACAAAGACGAAATTTAAACGTCATGTCCTGAAAAAGATGTTAAGGCACCAATATTTACCAAAAAAGGAAAATAAACACTCCTAACGTAATACATTAAAAAAAAGGATCTGTATATATACACGTCAGGACACAAACTAACAGAAGACGCGTAAAAATAACTCATCTAACGTTTTTATGATTTTGGGGAACAGGGATGGCGTTCATTACTGTCTCGGGGCTAAAGTAAACAACGGCGATGGAATTTTTTCATCAAAATTTGACTTATACCATCTGCTTCCGCGGTAATCTTGGCTAGGGCAAATATTTGTACCGCCTCTGTTACGTCGCTTCATAATTATAGCTAGGGCCAGAGATTACGAGTAGGTCACTGTGAAATCTCATTATCCTCGCTTTGTGTCATCAGCGATACAATTTGCGTGGGCTTGAATCAATTATAGTATGTTGGGTGATGCGCTTTGGGGATTATCAAACGTCAATTAGGTTTAGAAGCTGATTTAAATAACTAAGTACTTTGTGGATCAGGGGCTTATGAGATATGACAGTTTGCTGCGTTTCCGTTTGTTGAAACTAAGCAGAGATTATTGTGATCAAAACTTTGTTTGAAATATCTCTAGGAACTGCAAATTCCGTACTACGAATCCATAAATTGTACAAAATATCCCCGCGGAACCGACATTTCCGGAAATGAGGTATAAGACAAACAAAAGAGTTCTCGGTAACCACCAGTCCAAAAATTTGTTTTTTCATGTTATTTCGGGACTGAGAAGGCAGTCGCTAACGAACGCAAAACTTCATTACGTAAGGACATTTATATATTCTTAAACTTTTCCGAACTTCGTCAGCTTTTAATTGTTTTTGACAGTCTTAATTCCAGAACATAATTCCTCTGGAAAGGTTATTAATACAACGAAACCTACAACAAATGATACAGCTAATTCACTTTACTAAAGACTTATTTGTAAACAGTGAAAACAAAACACTAGCCACATAATAAACTAGAATTTACAGTACCCAATATATCTTCGTGGTTCGTAGGGGCGCTCTGCTCGTAAGGGGAAACATCAACCATATGTCAAGTTCAATATATTTAAATTTAGTTCTGCATTTTGCCGTATACCAAGCTATTATATTGGGCGCTATAATCACTCACGGTATCACCGCATTCACCGCTGTGCTTGACATTACCTGGAAACAAAACAATTCGAATTAGGTCACGCATTTATTAAATGACATTTATTATGACGGGACACGAATGTCTTCGGTAGTTAAGGTGGAATAATTTAAAATTAATTTACACACGTAAAAATAAAATATTGACATTGATCACGCATCTTGATACTGTTTACAAATAAAAGGAAGAAAATAAATAAGGATAACTAAATAAATAGGCCGAGAGACCACATTAGTCTTCAAATAAATTAGCCTATGGCAAATTCGCTTTGATAGATCCAAAAACATAACACCGCTTTTGTTTTTGGCGGCATTTTTTCTTAATTAGTCTGGTATCGTACAGTTAGTAACCAACCCATGTACACCAAAACCATTTATTTAATAAGAAATTAGGTACAACAGTATTTCAAGACCCATTATCCACCCTCATTTTTAGAGCCCCGTACCTCAAAAAGGGCAAAAAGAAACCCTTATAGGATCGTGTGTCTGTTCGTCTGTCACAGCTGATTTGCTCCGAATCTACTGGACCGATTAAGTTGAAATTGCGTACAAATGAATTTCTGTGACCCAAACACTAACGTGCAACGTAAATAAATGCATTTGAATATGGGGTTCATGTTTGGGGGAAAAATAAGAAAAAAAAAGTATTGCAAACAGTGCCGTGCGAACTATCAAATAAAAGGATTATGAGGATGTCAAATACATTTTTTTTATAATTAAGAAGTCTATGGTCCTAAAATTACATGGTAAATCACTCAGTATTGTGCGTACAAACTTACATTTGCAGTTGGGATTAATGGGGAACATGTCTTTCAACATGTTAAGTTTATTTTTGGCCGCACGCACTTGGCCGGTTTTTACAAAAGAATGTCGTGACGAGTACTCGTAAACTCTAAAACCCAGTACCTAACTCAATCTTGGAAAAGATCAAGTCTTAACAGAATAACTTTTCAGAATCCATAATACTCAAGTCAGCGGATAATAATGTGCCCATGCGACGTGGAATAAGCTCAGATTTATGTAATCCTAGTATTCTTATATATATTATCCGCCATCTTTGCAAAGACTTTATGTTACTTTACTATGTCGAAATTTTTAAAAGAAATTCTCTCAAAGGACGGGCTAAGTTTGATGGAAGAGGCATTTTGGTTTTACTGCATAACTTAGGATTCATTTTGGACTGTTTTTAGTGAAATTAGGGTAGTCTTTCTAAGTTGGAAAAAGTGAGATATTAAGTTTTATATCTGGTTTTGTCAAGCGCTACTACTGAACATGATCCCCAGGCAGTGTTATTGGGTTTTTCCATCAGGAATTTCTCATTAGCAGCGCGGAGTCTAGATTTGTGCCCGGTTGATGCCAAAAACCTCGCCCCCTAGTACATGAGACTTAAACATAACTGAAGAAATGTGGGTGTCCTATAGGTACACCTCTGCCCAACCCGTCGGCGAGAATAGGCGTGATGTGATGTGTTCTGCTTGTTACCCAGGTGTGAAAAAGCCTGATAGTTAAGTAGTTTCACTTATTGACGCTGCATCAAAATGGAGATGGCCAGCCTTTGCCGAATTTCTAGAATTGCCTGAAAGTTTACCAGCAAATAGGATCGTAAAAATAAAGTATATTTCCGAGAAAAAAATAAAATACTTCCCAGCACAAAATAGGGGCAAAATTGTAGTTCTCGACGTGGGGTGATCATGATCACTGATCAGTGATCCCATATGATATTTTCATTTTTTTTTAATAAATCTAAAAATTTGATTTACCTACAATTAAATGTAGGCTGGCACGTATGATAAAAAAAACGTGCTTTATCGAAATAATAAGATGGAACATGGAAGTTTTTGTAGTTTTAAAGTATTTGCATGTAAGTTATTCAAAATCGCTTTTCAAATATCTGCAAAACTCATTTTCGACAAAAATGTCATATAAGAGATTTTAAATTTGCATCGAACGATATACTAGTGCTGCTCCTTGAACGACATATTGAAAGCTCCTTTAGTCTTCGATCAAATCAAAGCCTTTAGTAGTTAAAGGTCCTCCAGAAGCTCAAGCCTACTTTATCAATTAAAACGACGTCTGGGCAAGCAAAAATGCAATCGTTAGAGCAAAAGTTTTAATTTGACAACAAATACATTTTGCATTTTGAACGATAAATTCATACAATAAAACTTAAAAGACTAACAACACAGGCGTTAAAATGAAATATTGAATCGTTCAACCTTTTATTTTATACCGCTCTGACTGGGGATTGACAGAAATCAAAAAAACATAGCACCTGCAAATCCTGACACGTTTGTTCAAGCTTTGTCTAACATGGCTGATAAAATGTTATATTTTGCTAACACTGTTAACGATAACCAGTCGCTTTTGTTTGATTTTCAATAACCAAAACACATTTTTTACAAACACACTCCCGGAGTCTAAATCGAGCATTCGTGCAATTCCATGTGAGGTAGAAAGGCTTAAAGTCAAAGAAAAAGTTTTATGCAGTTTTGATGCCGACATTCTGGCCATCATTTTGATGTGGTCCTTGTTCCGAATTTGAACTCACGACCATTTAAAAAATTATTGACTTGTATAAAAAGTGCAGGGTGCTCGATTTAGGACTCAAATCATGTTAAATTAAATACAACTATGGTTCTGTCTACCCTATTCTGTTTAACCAACTATAAAAGGAATGTCCCTTGACACTACTCCTCCTAAATTGACAATTGTGAAAGCGATAACAATCACCATATTAGAACGAGGTCCTTCGACCCTAGGAGTTAGGTCCTCATTCTAAAATGTCCCTGGAGATCAACTAGACCTAACTTCAAACATGTCCTTAAGTATATCTAGGAAAGTTTGAGAAATATATTGCTAGTGAAGACCAGAAATTCATATCGGCTGTCCAAGGGGGTTAGACTATCTTAACCTATAATTTTATCCCATGTAAAATGTAAGAAAATTATACAAGGTGTCGTGCATCCTCATCAAATTCAAGTAGGTAACTAAGCTAATGATTCTCGACACGAATTAATAATAAAATAAGAACTATTTTTATATTTTTTAGAAATGTGTGGGACACACATGTTAAAACGCGGCCCGTATGATACCGCACCGTAACTGCCCTTTTACAGACACACTACTGCATACGCAACGGGGTGATTCTGTTCTATGAAAGTGGTGTATTCTAAAATACTGTCAAACTTAAATAACTAAAAAAACAATTATGTAATAATTATGGAGCAGGTATCATAATTTTATTTGATTATATATGTCTTTCATAGCAGCCTCCTGAAATTTGACGAGGATGCAAAACGACACCTTGTATTATGCCGAAGCTCAAAAATTAGTCATTATTGTCTATACTATACAGAAAGTTGGATCAGAAAGGTGTGGTCATATTTCAGGGTGTAGTACAGACTATCAAACTGAACTAAAACATTATCAACTGTCCCATCCAAACTTCAATACCTTCTCGACCCAAATGTATGGGACGTGCGTTTATTTTTTCGCGATTATGATGTTGGTCCCATGGAGACAGTTGTTTATATTGATGGTCTGTACTCTGTAGCACTCCTTTCTGATACATCCTGTACATATTGTCTATGACTATATACAGTGTTGGTGTTGGTGTTGGTGGTGGTGGTGTAGTGTGTGTTGGTGGTTGTATATTTGTATATGGTTTACATAAAAAAGAGTATTCTAATCTATGGCTCATAGATCTTTGATCATGATGATAGTGAGATAGCCCCGGATGTTAGTATAGATAAAAAAATCAACAAGAGACGCCATATTTATAAAATCTAAACACAACTAAAAGCAATTCATCAGTATTATTTCAGTTCTTTCCAGTTGACATTTTTTTTACTAAGGAATAGGTGAGCCCTTAAAAGGAATACGATCAATTTATCTTTATCGACGTCTAGAAGGAAAATAAATTGACTTCGCGTCGTAGTTCTTTCGAAGAGGCTTTAAAAAAGCTGTAGTTTTTATTATATTTCAGAAATAAAACGTGGACGGTATTACATTGAAAGGAGGATATTTATTACCTAATTATTTATCATAGATTTATTTAGAAAATAAAAACTATACAATTATCGTATAGGTTTATAAGCGCTGACGCACACCATTCTGATGGAATTTGATTTAAGAAATATTAACGACTTTCATTTCGACGACATAGGTAGTAATTTATTTCCAAACTTTTACGTTTCATCTATAACATATAGATGAAACGTAAAAGTTTGGAAATAAATTACTATATTTTATTTTATTATTATTTATATTACTATATTTTTAGTTTGAAATAAGTCCATACTGTATAAGGTACGCAGAGGTACTAAATCGGCTGAAAAAAATCTAGAACAAAAATAAATCAATAAAATTCAAATACTGCAGTTTGTAGATCAAGCAACTGCATTCGAAAAAAAAAGAATGCAATTGAAAATCGAAATAACGAAGCTCGACTTTTTCACAAAAATCAAAGGGCCGAGACATCTCATTATACAGCCAGCAACGCCACTACATGACCACACGTGGCGGAACACACGGCCAGCTCCAGAAATACACAGAGTAAACACGGCAATATGTTCACAAGTAATGAAGCGAACACTTGGCCCGACCTATAAATAGATGAATAAATAACTACGCGGCCCGTTTGTGTTACTATTGGTGTTTTGAAGTGCTTTTTTTGTTTAAGGGATGGGTATGTTTACATCGTTAGAACTCGGCCTTTCGCATGTGGTACTGTGATTATTACATGTGTATTCCTTTTACAGTAAGATCAAGGAATGTTTGTGGTATTTGAATTTTTAATAACGTATGGCTTAGACGGCTTAGTCGAAGTAAGAAAGATAATCTCCGGCTTGAAAATTAAAAAGTCAGAAAGCGATTTTTACTCGCTAGTAAAAATTGATTCCGACGAAACACCGACTCGATTCTTCCTTAACCCTTTAATTTGGCTGCCAGTATTTAAATTTCCTCCGATCCGAATCCTTGGTCTGTTCGTGACATTGACATCGGTCAAAACGTCGTCCTGTCCCTTAGGATATAGAGAGCAGACCCAAATCACTTGATAGCATAGATGTATTGTTTTAAGTCTCGGACTGTGGAAGGTGACTCCGAGACTTCGTTTGGTATATTTTTTGGTCCCAAGAGGAAAGAGTTTCGAGTTGGCCGAACATTTTAGATTTAATCAGTATTGTTACCACCCCGCTTAGTTAAGCTATGTTGTTAGCACTTAGCTTTTATAATAATAACCAGCCATTCTTAGTATTATTTATCAACTGATAAGGAGTAGTTAAAAGCTCTAAAACCGTACAACTAATGACGCAAAAAGAATAAAAGCCAAAGAATTTTATCTCTAACTTCAATTAATACCCAATAAGCGAAGTTCTCATCTATTTAAGTAAACATTCCGGAGCGAAATTCCAGAAAACGTGACATGTTCAACAACCGAACGCATCTCAAAATGTTCAAAAGCTTACAGAGGCAGCACAGAACATCTCCGAAGGCATTGCTCCTTAGATGAAAAAAAAACAAGTCCAGCCCACGGACCTTTGTTGTGGTGGTCAGTGCTTCGTGCAAAACAAAAATAAGACAAAACGAACGGGACAGAACAGGTCGGGGCCGACCGAGACCAGTCCGACGACTTTTGACCACTTTTCTGGTCCCACATCCCGACAAACTTATCTCTACAGATACTTTCCAACTTCTCCAACCTTATTGTGAAAGCAACAAGATCTAATTTTGTCTTATTAACGTTTTTGGATATGTTATCTGGTTTATTGAGCTATGATTTAAGAGCGTTTCGATTTCTTTAGGAATTTCTGTGGTTACGATTACGACTATGAGTTTTGGAGTGATGTAAGGTATTGTGTAGGTATTTGATTTCTTAAAGGTATAAGTGTCGACAAAGATATCTTTCGCATACATTTATCGTGAAACAGTGAAATTAATTCTTAGTTGAATTGAAAGCCTGAGTCGGACAGGATAAATTCTGTCCTACGTAAGTAACCAAACTTGGAACTTTAAACAGGATTAAACGCAAAACTGGGGGAGCAATCTCATCTGAATTGGACGGCTAAATTATTTTAACTCCGGTTTGTTTAACAATTAAAGAGTCTTAACAAGTATTGCATTCACATCATTATTTACAAAAATCTCATAAGTATTCTGGTCTTTAATTACTTATTGCCTTGAAACTTGTTTTGGATAATTTAGAATTTAATATGTTACACCGATACTGAATAGTAGAGTATGAGCACGAAGTAGCCATTATTGCAAGCCGAGAAAAACTTACAGCTATTAATAAAGAGACATCAACCCGTGGTGCATTAACCAGACATTCTTTCAAGGCCAACAAAACGACCAGAAAACATATGGTTGAAAAAATAAACCAGTAACATTCATGCGCACACAAGACCACTGTAGGTTGACCTCGGCTAACCAGCCAACTTCCTTTATTTCACGTTTTAAAATAAGTGAAGAAAGTAAACGTCGGGAAATATAGAATGAACGATGCATAAAAGACAAATTTACTGAACATTTTCTGAATAAGCTGTTTCGTTTTAATGTATATTTCGCTTTAATGTCACAAATCATTAAGAGTACTAAGGGCCGAGAGAGGTCATTGTAGACTGGCTAAGTGATATCCATGACTTGTGTAAGCCGAGCCTTGGTGCCGTTAATTTAAGTTGGACTAAAGGGTCTAAGGATGTTGGCCGAACAGTCACCCCAAGCAAAGGTCCCTTGTGGTCACTGACCATCGACGAGAATAACGCAAGTACCTGGACTCACGAGCAGCCTATACTCGTGACGTCACACTCTCGTCTCGATTTATGGGAACAAGATTACTTGGACTTAAAAATAATGTAAAAAGGTCCATCATTAGCACGGAATGAAAAATTGAATTAATCGTAACGAAAATAGCAAGATGGGTTCTTACATAGAAAATAGGGAGGCTGGCCGAGACAGCCGGTTGCCATTTTTCTTTTGAAGGCTCATTTAAAATAGAGTAAGGTTAATTAAGCATTTCATCAAGAGTATTTTTTACGGCAAGTTTGTGATACTTAGCTAGTATTTAAATAAAATAAGTACAGAAATATTATTAAGTTTTCGTAGACCTCTTCAGTCCGTTTTTGTCCTTGATTTGCATTTAAGCTTTGCAAAGTAAAAGTATTCAGAAAATAAGTTTCAATATTTCGTTCTCTTAATAAGAAGTCTGCTTCTTACTTAATAATGTTTCTAGTTTCTACAAAAACATTCCTTATTTGGGCTTGAATTAATTATTCGCGACATAAATAAACGCGAAATTGCATCTCTTTTAGAAAACTAGATTAACTCGTAATACCATAATTTTATTTTTACAAAACAGCGACGATTTGTAAGGAAATTATTGAAATTGAAAAAATAGGTAGCCTCTTTATCAATTTCAATAATAAAGGTTAATGAATGTAGCTGCATTGAAGTTATTTAAATTGTATAATTTAAATAAACTAAATTCAGCATGACGTCCGTTGTTTAGGGCGAAAGTCCCAAAACTAAAGGAGAAAAACAATTTTTTTTTTCTTTTTCGGAGGTTGCCAAGCTTGATCATCAACGTTAGAAACTCAAAAAAAAATCTCAGAGAAAGATTTGTAAGGAAATTATTGAAATTGAAAAAAAGGTAGGATCTCTTTTCCAATTACAATAATTAAGGTTAATGAATGTAGCTGCATTTAAGTTATTTAAATTGTATAATTTAAATAACCTAAATTCAGCATGACGTCCCTTGTTTAGGGCGAAAGTCTCAAAATTAGATAAAGGACAAAAACAAATTAAAAACCAGGAAATTAATAATAATTTCCTGGTTTTTTCTTTTTCGGAGGTTGCCAAGTTTGATCATCAACGTTAGAAACTCAAAAAAATAATCTCAGAGAAAGACTGTCTAAGAAAGGCCAGCAGACTTAGCATGACGCTTTCTATTTCTACTCTACTGTAGAATAGAAATCGCTTGTCTACAGTTCTCTTTAGAGAACTGTCAACCGTCTATCCGGAAACGTCATTTTTGTCTACTCTTCGACTGCAGGTGCGGCATAAGCGATTTTAACCCACTGCGTTTCTTTTGCGCACTGATTTTTCAACGTTCTACTTAGCGCCGAGAGTTGAAAATCCAACAGTGAGTTTTTTCGAAGCGCCGGGAACCAATTTTCAACACAGAGTGTTGCAAATTGGTGCGCGATAAAATCCGGCCGCGATATATTAAGTCAGTAGGTAATACCTATTAATGTATCGTAAGAATGGAGCAGTGGTGGCCCAGTGGTAACGGCCGCGACTTACGAGTTATATGTCGTAGGTTCGAACCCAGACAGGCGCTTTACTTTGTGACATCTACCAACCCGCACTGGGCCTGCGTGGTAGATTACGGCCCACTCCCTCTCACAGAGAGGAGGCCTGTGTCCCAGCAGTGGGAACATTATAGGCTGATTATGTGTATCGTAAGAATAAAGACTTGTCATCGTCACCATTTCGACACCATAGATTTCACGCCATAATTTTATCCATTAAAGAACGCGGCTCGCTAGCGTGTAACATACATACATACACAAATAGGTACATACTCCTATATCATAAACTGTATAGCAAAAACATATATTCAATCTACTGAGCAGGAAAATACGCACCAGTTATTTTGCTACATGCAGTACAACTGTTCTCGCTGAAGACCTACTTATCCCGACACTCAGTGTACCTACTTTTATATCCCGACGATATATTTTAAAGGCTCCCGCAAACTGGGGCGATATCGCAGGCACGACAGGTATATTGCTGCCTGTCGCGCCCGCGATATCGCGCTAGTCTGCACGAGCCTTTATCCTAACTAATAATATAAATGCGAAAGTGGATTAGTTAGATTGTTTGTTACGCTTTCATGCTAAAACGGCTGAACGGATTTGGATGAAATTTGGCACAAAGATAGCCCATAACCTGGATAAGGACATGGGCTACTTTTCATCCTGGATCGCAGACGAAGTCGCGGGCAACAGCTAGTACCTACTTAATATTCACGTATTGGAGTAAAGCTGATATATTCACAAAACAGAAAAAACAGAATATATTAACTCGAAAGAGATGCAGTCACTGGTAGCTCACCACTGAGAGTCAAACATGCAATTGATGATGATTTTGATGTGGCCACACAATCATCGGTTGAGATGTTACAATTTCAACAAGTTTGCTGAAATTTACATAATAACATCACATCTGAAATCGCCGAAAGGTTAGGAGACAGAGGGAGGGAGATGTAATAGCGGGCGCGCCAATTGCTATTAAACGGGCACTACTCCAGATGAGATATTACTGAGGAAAAAACCCAGGACCACATGGTCAGCAGTAGCGCTTGCGACCTTTAGACCAATGAGGCAGTCTGGAAGAATGCCAACTGAAATTCCATGATTGCCTATTGAACTTCTTAGCCATCTAGACACTTATTTTACATGACATTGAACTTGATAAACTAAGACAAACTTGATAAACTAAGACAAACTTGATAAACACATATGAAATGTCAATGTTGAAAGTCAACATAGACATTTCCATAATGTGGCGAATCACAAAGATTACCATTGTCTAGAAGTGCTTATAACTCAACATCGCCTACATACATCAATATCAATTCTAACGTGCATATTTTAAAGCCTGTCTTTAACAGCTATTTCTTCTGCAAAACGAAGATCCTTTACATCGTTAACCCTCACTTTGCAACACACAGTTAACCTACCATCTGCTGCTACGTAAGTGCCACCCTTCACTGTAAGACCGTCACCAGCGGATTTATGGCCCAAGGAAATTAACCTAAAGGTGTCGTGCCGAGATTTATAATGAAGGAAACGAGGTATTTTTGAGGGTAGTTTAACACAGCTTTACGGGTATAAGACGTTTAGTTTGTAATTTGAGGATTAAGTAAATATAGGTGGGAAGTGAGTCCTTTATGACGGATGTATGCGTTGGAGGAACGTTTAGTTGTGTTTCAAGACAGCTATGTAATTTTGAATTATGTTTAAATAAAGGCAGTAGTTCTTCCGAATATCTTTCTTTATACATATCGACGTCTTTTGTTTTATGTGATTTTTTGTATAAAAGTCCGATGAAGGAATCTCCTTAATCCCTGTCTACTTTCATTACTTGAAAAATACTCCTAATACCTATAACCTGTTTTCTGAAAGCCAATTCATTTAATCGATTACCGAATATCGTGTCAACTTTCACGACTGTTTGTCGTTACTTTTGACCAATCATAACTGTTACAGCTAAGTAAAATAAGATTTGACAGGTGATCAACTCAGGCTTTCAGAATCCGGGGTACGTACGGGTTAAAAAAATAAGTTCATTATCTAGAAGGCTGTATTTTCTCTTCATAATAGATTATCGTACTCGTCATAAATTACTGCAAAGAAACTAGTATTTTTAATTATAAAAGGTTTATGACCGCCACTCGAACCTTGGACTGGATCAGATCAACACTCCGCCAATTATATACAATTATCTTCAATTAAATTTTTACGTGGAATTTTAATACCATCTGGTGTGCTTTGAATATATTCGTTCAGGTATTTTCTGATAATTGTATCTAGAAATGTTTGCGCTACCGCCCGCAGTTTCAATCAAACTTTCATTGGCGCTGTACAGCCAAAGAATAAATATATTGCACCTTAAAGTTAATTTATCCTTGCAGCTTAATATTTTTCCGACTGCAAACATTTTGAATGAAACGACAACAGTTCGTAAAGGTGACATGTGCCCGCTATGTGGGAAACGAATTTGTTTGAAAATTGCTTAAAGGCTTCTACATACTGGCGCGACTTGTCGCGCGACGCGTCGCGACACAAAGGCACCGCGTGTAGCGCTACAAGCGGTGCCTTTGTGTCGCGTCGCGTCGCGCGACAAGTCGCGCCAGTATGTAGGAGCCTTAATATTATCGCTCCTTTATAGATTATTAAAATTAACTAAATTAAAACTAAGTTAAACCTAAAAAAGAGCCTCGAGGCTTTGTACCGAGAATGCTAGCGGCATTTCCTCGCTGAATTGCAATGCTGATGCGTTGCGCGAGTAAGCCGATTGATCTATATATACTCGTATATCGCTTCTTGACCGTACCTATCTTAAGAAAAACATGATTGGTCGACTTTGGTGGTTGTAGTAAGTCTTTGGGGATTCTTAGTTGATTACAGACTGAATTTCACATCAATTTGCAGAAAAGCCCGGTAAGAACCAATCATATCTGGACGACGTTTACCTGATCAACATAATGTTCTGAGTATAAAGCTATGTTTTATGTTAAATGGTTTGGTTTTCGCAAATAAGTCCTTCGGGCGGACCATAGTGCGTGGGCCATGGTGGCCGTCGGTGATTATTCCGACCAGCCCACCTCCCTCCAGAAGGTGATCACGTCTCTTGGTCTGTTTAGAACGTCTGTGAAGGATCTGGGTGCCCCGAGGGTTTCTGTTCTAATCTGGGCGACACCTGTACATTCAAAGTGCACATGTGCAACGGTTTCCTCCGCCTCCATGCAAGCCCTGCACAGAGGGCTGTCCGTTATGCCTATTGTGTGGTAGTGTTTGTTTAGTGAGCACTGTTCCGTGATGATCCCCGTCACCAGGCGCAGGCCGATCCTGTCCAGGCGTAATAAACGCCTGGTTAGCTTACTATCTAAGGATGGCACAGCCTTCTTGGACTGCCTGGATCTCGGTGTCCAGTAAGACACTTTTCAAGTTTAGGTTGAGTGCGAATGCATGGTCAAGTAGTATATTTTCTGACAGATCATACAAATATCCGAGATGCATCCTAACAATGCGAGATTCCAGTCAATGGATTTAGAATTTGACATAAATCATAAACATTTTATGCCACTTCCAATACTGCCCTACTAAGCGCAAAAGCGGTATCTCAATGAAAGCGAGTTTCGAGATAATTGGAGATATGTAAATATCGTTTTTTTTTACTTTATATATTGACTTTTTTGCTTATTAAATAGAATTTATATATTATATTGGATCTATTTGTTACCACAATAGTTAAAATATCAAAAATGTATGTGGATACACCTTTTTCATGAGATACTGCTACACCGCTTAGTAATTATAAAATTAAAATTTGAGTTACCGCTTTTTCGTTACCTCTGCTCCTACATGTATGTATACAAAAAAATATGAATTTTCTATCGAATAAAATATGTATTTTTTTAAAGGAAAAAAACAATCAAAATAAATTTTTAAAGTCTTTTATTAATCAAATTTATAATGGCATCAAAAAATATTTGAAGAAAAAACGGATTCTATGAATAAAATCTAGTCAAAAGTAAGCAGTTCTCACCAAAAGGACATTCTATTTTGAGGTATAATATTTTGAAAAGATTTCAAAATATTTTCTTTTTTGCTTTTAGAAATGCCTTCCGCTGCAATTTTCTTCTTCGGTGGTGGCAAAACTTTAGTTTTCATAATTTTATTTCCGATTATGCTCGCAGTGATAGGGTCTTTATTGAGTCCAGTTCTGTATGTCAAATCAAAACTGCCTCTATTGACTTCTACTTCAACCATTTCATTAATGTATGGACGCGGTGTAATTCGAGACAGTTTATACTGTGTCATGTAATCTTCCCAGTCATAAAAATCTTGTAGAGTCATCTCTTTAGGTTTTAGGTTTTTTCCTGCAGTACTACTTACGCAGTATACAGAAAAATCATAAATTTTGTTTTTCATGCGTTTCATCGACAACTCCACCCTATGGTGGAAACTGTCGGCCTACATAAAGGTGTGGCCTGGTTCGAAATATTTTATCACAATCTTGTCGGCGTTGATGTCATTTGAATTCACAACGTAAATTAAGAAAGAAAAAAAGTCCAATTTTTGTTCTGGGATGAACAATTGTCAACCCACAGTATGATCTTCTTTTTATCTCGATGAAAATGGCTACTACCATGCCGTTTCGGCAGCCATTTTCGATAGCCATTTCGGCTTTGGAGCGTCCAAGCAACCCTTCATACCATAGTACAGGAAAAACACTCAAACCTTTTTGGCCTTGACCAGTCGGCACGAAACTTTCGTTGTAAACCACTATCCTATGGGTAAAAATAGTAGTTTTGAACATATCTATCCTGGGCAGCATGATAACTTTTTGTAAGTCGGCAGAATATACAACAGTATCAGTTTCATTAAGCTCACTGTCCAATTTATATTGCTCTCTTGACATGTTTGCCCGTTCATTATGACTTGCCCACTTTGTGCAACCTAAACAGTCTTCTTGAAGATTTTCTTTAGTATGTGTGTTATCGTGCAGGCGGAATTCTTCACAGTCCTCACACTCTTCGTGGCCAAGTTTTACAAAAGAAATATTTAATTCCGCGATCACTTCTCGGTATTTGTCATAAGATACGTTGTGAGAGGGATTTTTTTCTAAATAGTCTTTGTGCATCACATTGATTATCAAATCACTGGGTAAGTATAAACGATTGGGGGCGTGTTCACGCCTGTAATGAGAAATGCTAGGTTCGAAGCTCATTATGTGTTCCTTAATAGGATTTGAGTCAATTTTACTGTGAGGAGTAGCTCCCAGTCTCTTGTCTACTGGCGGTGCAACCGTGTCCTTGGAATTGGCCTAAGCAGTCTGTAAAGGTGTCATTAGGTGGTTTGTAGCCCAAAGTTGTCAAAAAGAAAGTTTTACATACTGCGTACGTTGTACCAATGTCGTCTTTAAGTGAATAACTGTAGCTTATTTTTTTTCTGTAGTCCTCTGATTCAGGTCTTATTACTGTCCTTTGTTTCACAGAATTTGCTGAAGTGTGATGCAGCATATAAGCCTTCCTCTCTTTGTCACTTAAATCCCAGAAGCTTTTATTTATAATTTTTCGCTGATCCTCTGATATATTCTGGATACATAGCTTTTTTCTTTTTTTTTTCTTTTTTTATTCCGTAAGTCAGTAGGTACTTCACGCGTTATTCATATTTGCCGCTTATCGGCCTAGAAAAGTTGCTGTTCTTTTTTAAGAGATTTGGCGGTATTCAAATATACGGCCGTTTGCCTACGTAATATTGATATACCTCTAATACCCTTAGTGATTTATGGTAAAACTGATATAGGGAAATCTTTCTTAAGGTTTTTTTTGTATGTTCTAAACAAGATACCGCTAAAAGGCTTAGTTCATTAGATGCGTATTTTTTAAAGCTATCCGATGGCATAAAAATCAACTTTTCGGTTTTTTTTGAGATACCGCTTTTGCGCTTAGTAGGGCAGAATAGCAGTGGCTTCATTTCAGTCGTCTGACGTCACATGGTAAGACTATAAGATCTTTTCTTCGAAGCGGAAGCATAAGTCACATTCAAAGAATTCTCGAAACAAGAGAAATATGAAGTAAATTCTGTATTTATTTGTTGGATGACATTTTGACGTTTTCTCAAGTGATTTCAAAACGGTTGCAAGACTTTTCTTCCTTTGATGTCACACGCATATGAACTTTAAAGACCCGGAAAGTAATTTTGAAACTCGTTTTCATCTTTCTTTGATATGATCGATCAGCGGAAGTCTGCGGAACTATGACGTCTTTGTTGGCTGTTTATTTGGTGCAGCACAGACTCCATGGTTTTGTAGCCGATGGCACAACAATATCTTATAGGCACATAAAGCTTTCAGTAACTTTAGAATTCAATGCCAATATGTGAGTAAAGGTAATTCACTCAGCCATGGTTTGTTTCCCCAAAAAACTGCTCTAAGAATAAGGAGCCCATTTCCCTCATCCCTTTTGTCCGTATTGTTTTGAGGGATTCACTTATATTATAACACAGGTTATTTTTTATGAGATCTGCCATCACATTATGAATTTGTACAAGATATTTTGGACATAATTTTCACGTAATTTTCTTTTTATTTCCAACGATGTTTAAACAACATAATCCACGAAATGTGTATGTAAATAGCCTTTTTAACTTAAAACCCTCCAAAAAAAAAACAATTAAGCATTCCCTACCCGCTGTCGTTTAAGGGCCTACAAATTTGAATTTCAAAAACTCAAAGTTAAGCCCAGGGTTTTGAATTTTAACATAATTTACATACACAAATGAGTCATCTGCGTTCGTTACGGTATCTGGACGTCACCTCCGCCAAAAACTGAAATATAGCCACATATAGCGTGCACTGCTGGATGGGCTGCGAAGTCTTTTGGTTAAATCAAAAGTTGGCGCGCATTGGAAATTAAAGCGCCGAAATTGGCGGCCAAAAAACCATCACAAATGTCGGGAAGTTTGTTTAATATGCAAGGCGAGTGAGATCTCTCAATGAAATCGAAAAAAAAAAACATCAAAATCATGCATTTACATACACACAACAGGATGATTCAATGGACGGAAATGGTTATTTGGTACAATGGTTTTCTGGAAATTTATGTGTAGTTAGGACGGAAACACGGAGCTTGGTCATGTCCTAAACGGGATAAATTGACATTTTTGGAGCGTAATGACTTTTGGTCAAATGTGCAAAATTTTATTAGGTGCCACAGAATTGTTGACAAGCTTGAAATTATTCGGTGTGACAAACGAGGAAAATATTTACTAACGAGTCATCGAAGATGACAAAGAGAGACTTCTTGTCTTAAGAAGCAGGAGACGTAAATGGCTGAGATGAATCACGCATAGAGGATTCTTCTTTTTCTTACAATAAGAAAGGTCAAGAAGTTATCACCAGTCTTTTTGGAAGGAGTGGTGTCCAAGTCAAAATCACTTTTGAACGACTTTAACAAAAAAAAAAACAGAATTGATTCTAGTCGCCTCTTCCGCAACGTAGTTTCGTATGGAGAAGGATGGGCAAGAATCTCCACCTGGTGCTATTACTACTTACGTAACGTAACCAGCCTATAATGTTTCCACTGCTGGGACACAGGCCTCCTCTCTGTGAGAGGGAGTGGGCCGTAATCCACCACGCTGGCCCAGTGCAAGTTGGTAGAGATATTACTACTTACCGACTGGCAAATCGACGTTTGGCAACGAAGCATTTCGCCCATTGATCTTCTTACTATCTGAAGGCACGTTTAAGCCTAATTCTACTATATACTTCTTCAATATGAGACTGTTTTATGATTCAATATAAATTAAAAGCTAGGCAGCATGATTGCACATAAACCCTATGAACAAATTGCTGCTGGCAAAATGACTCCCAAAGCCCACATAATCAGGAAAAAAATTATAATTTTATTATATCTTGGCTTATAATTTGTAGGCCTAACTTATTTCGTGTGACCTCGACTTTTATGGTCGTACCTCCAAGGACTCACTGCTAAAGAATTAGATGCTACAACGGCGAAAATTTCTTATTAAGATGACATGTTACAACGGCTGATTACTAACAACTAAAATAATAACAAATTCTCTTTTCAAAATCCCTTTTTCGCCGTTTTCCGAACGTCAATTTTAGGGCTTACATCCCTCAATATTAACTAAACACTTTGTTTTTCTTCTAAGCACTAGATTCGTGAATAGGTTACAACTAATTAGTAGATATATGCACGCTACATAGATAATTATTATACCAATAAACTACCCACTCATTCTCAAGTTTGCACCAACATTCTTAGTTAATTTTACTTGAGATCCTCTTTTCTCGAATCTATCAAGCTAATCTTCAAAGGAACCACTGAATTAGTTAAGAGGGTATTTAAAATCATTTTATGAATTCTCGAGCCGCACCACAGGAACCCGCAAATCCTAAATCCCAGAGGGTTTTAATAATAAATAGCACAGCGGCCCAATTTGAAAATAATAAGCATTTAAAATACAACGATTGGAACTCTGAATTTAAGTAAATATCCACATTTTTATACTGGAAAATTGTTTTCCTTTTTATTCACAATGGCCTTTTGCAAAAATCAAATTACTGTTATTGACAGTTTATGATTTTGGAATGCGAAAAAATACCTTTTGCGATTTATAAGGAACCCGTTTCAGGAAAATTAGTTATTTTTTGTCTTCTTTTTAGACTCTTCTTCAACTGGCAATAATAGATTTTCTTTAGTGTATGTTATTAGTTATTACACTACATCACTAAAATATACAAAAAAGCTTAAAGTTTTATCATCGCATTGTCAAAATGACAAACCATAATTCCAATAGCTCACATTGTGTGAATAGTTTGATCCTCGCTCTCAATACTCAATTCAAAATGCGATGTCATTTCTACATTTTAGAAGATCGATCGTTCGGGAAATTATGTTAAAATCTTATATTTTATACGAAACGAAGACAATCATCACAATTTCTGCCTCTTGCGTGATTAATAACCCGCGGTATTCCTGTGACAGGTAAAAAAATAAAAGCCATCACGTCACATCATCCCAGACCCCAAATCAGGTTCTATTCAATAGGTTTTTTGACAAACGAAAGTACCAAAAGGCCTTTATTCCGAGCCTCGTAAAGTTCATTTTATAGTTCTCAATTTGATTATCATTTTGGAATTTGGTCTTTGTTCAATAGTGATAAGGTTTATATTTATTTGGGCAAATGAAAGGAAGGAATTTCAATATGGCGAGTGAAGAAAGGATGCGTTCGGGATATAAAAAATACGGTTGAACGCACGTGGGCGGTCGCATTCTATGGGGTATTAGTTAGATACACATCTTCGCGCTATATTCAATGTGGAGTGGGAAGGAATGTAATGAATCCTTCAAATAAATCATAAGCGTATATTGCTAGATCAATGCTCCTGTTTCAGTAATATTCATAGGGCTTGCTCTTTTCTATTGCTTGCATTGTAATTTTTTGGCATATTACTATCTCAAGTTGTGTATATTTTCGGCTTTGAGAACCGCTGAACCAAAACGTGAGTGTTGTGAACTTTGGAGTACTTATCCTTTTCACAGAAGGCCAGTAGTCGACTGTAGAAGATTGAGTTGATTGTTTGGTACCTTGTACAGGATTACAGTACATTGTAGCTCATTTTACCTAATGATTCAAGAACTTATGTAACAGTTACATACACAGGGTGAACAAAGACAGCTGATCGATGCAAAAATCTAACATCATAGCAAACATTGTTGCGTTATCCACCGCTGTTTTATACTAAAATATACTATATTAACAACGTAAATTAATAATGCAATGTAAATGAATGTGAAATTTCAATATTTATTGCAGCACACGCGATTTTATGTCATAACCTTGCATATACTACGTTTTGTTTCAAGCTATTTTGAGCTTAACACCTTTCAATTTAAGGTGAGAATTGTATGATTTTATGCAATGAGAGTACTACGATACTCCTATATGAAATCGGATTCGTCTGGTGACACGCGATTCACGTGTCTTGATATTACAGACAGTGCCTTATCGCTGTAATACTTTGATATTCAAAGAAATTCGTAATAAGTCAGTGTACATTTTGTAAGTTATAGTTTTTATACACGCGAGTGCAATTTGTTAAATAACATAATAAGTTATTTATTTCACGAATAGATTCGTAACAGTGATGTCTTATAATATAACTTATAATGAAATTGGTTGGTTATTTAATTATGATTGTTAAACAGAACTTATAAAATACAATAACCTGTGCATTTTTTTGCAGCTTCAGGAATCTATACACTTTATCAATATTATAGATGATGTGAGTAACGACATACAGACAAAAAAAACGAAACATAAAACAAGAAAAAACATAATATCCGCTAGGTAGTATCAATATCAAGGATAATATAATGATTCAAAATTTAAAACTGGTCACAATGTGCATGTGACTAAGATTTTTTTCCCAAGAAAATTTATTGTTTTTGCATGAAATATTAGTACATTAGAACGTTCTTAGAATCAATGCTCATCAATAAGATATCTAGATTATTTAGTAGCCTAATAACAACTTCCAATAAACTAGGCACAGCTGTTAATTAGCAGATTATGGGCATATTTCACTAATGAAACTGAACGCATTCAGCATATATAAACCGCCTTCGACAGCTGTCAGAGTCAAAATTATTGTAGAATATTGACATTGAACGCGGTTTGGAAGTGCTGATCGCGTAATCCGCACGTAAGTACGGTACGGTATTACTACGAGTTATAATATGAAACACTCTAAATGCCTGATACAATTAAATAGCGTTCTACTAACTAAAATCTGACTACAATGGATAATGCTTGACAGGTAAGTCTTGAAATCGGATTTTAAACTGAGAACACTTCCACTGAAAGGGTTTCCTCAAACTAATCTAGGAAGCCTTTTTTTTTTTGGCTGGGAAATCATCAAATAACTTCTCCTGGTTTGGGCGTAAAACCCACCCGTATTCTTTCCGTTGCCTGTGTTGCCAGGGGCCTCGGTAACCCTTTCGAACTTCCACGCGACCCTGGCAGGCATCAGCCCTAATTGACTCCTATACTTGTGCTGACATCTCATTAAGGCACGCGTGGAATACAACGCGCCGCCGACCTGGGCCTGGTCCTTATCGGATGGCGAGCTACCCATTGCTCACCGTCCGCAAGCCGGCCGGAAAGGTGGCCGGAAATCCGCCCTGGATTCCCGACGCCCAGGGCGTCTCCTGCGGCGGCTAGGGGTGAGGGCGCGAAATTTGCCTTTCCCTCAACCGTGCCGCCTCCTCCTAAGCTATGAAGCCTACACTGCAAATTTCGCGAAAAGACGTATTTTTACCAAACACAGACGGTCAATGGTCAACAGTGGCATCTTTACCCAAGAGTACCGTACTTAAATTTCTCTCGATTACTAAAAATGTGTTACAAATAGTCGATTTTTCTACTTTTGTACCTCTTTGATATACAATGGCGGAAACAATTTTTTTGTAATCGACATTTAAATGATAAATGATTTTATTTCTGTAAGTAGGTTTTTACAAACACTTTTACACCTCAAACATATTTTTTAAAACTAGATGAGGGCGGCGTTTCCTATCTGACTACTCTGAGAAGAAAGGTCGAAACAAACTCAGAGGTCAGTCTCTTTTAAAGTCCAGACATAATCTTGGTCAGATCATGTGAAGAACATGTCGATTGGTGGCTGAAATGGTCTTTTGATGAAAGAACCACACAGATTGAGTGGACCTGTCCAGTCAGTGCACGCATTTGTCAGTAGTTGTGCAGCTCAACTCAGAACTAAAGGAGCTCAACGATTCAACGAACAATACCAAAGAAAGGACATTTGGCTAGGCCGCAAAAAATACTCAAACTGCCAGACCAATTATATTTAAGTACAGTACTCATTGGTAAAATTGCTCATGGAAAGTAAAGATGCCAAAGAAGACGGTAATTGATTAGAATCCGGCGCATAAAACGTGACATTCTACTCGCTTATTTACCAGTAATATATCTTACATGCCATTCATAGAACTAATAGAAAAATATATTTCTTTAATAACCCTTCGACATTGTCCACTTTTGTATGCGGGACAAGAAAAATCACTTCGAAGCATTTACTATGAAACCTACTGTGGTTAACACCGCTAATATCATTAACTTATACCTATAGCAGAGTGCCTTTGTTTTTCTCCCTTATCATCATTACTCATAGGCACAGAAGAAGCGAGATTTGGGATTTCTGTCAAAGAATACCATCTCTTCTCTTGACGTGGTGGGATTGGCATAACGTTAAAAGATGGTCAACGAAGCCATCCTACTTAGCATTAGCAAAATCTAATATGATCACACAAATTCTAACAAAAATTGTTCATTGGGAAGTTGGGAAGCCCGGTGGTATCTACACCTATGTAAATGTGGAGACACATGACAATGACAAGATCATTTTTAATAGCGGAAATTACTACATTTTAGAACCATGCCCACTTCTTCACATACGGTTGAAACTTACTTACATCCGAGTAGTCCATAAGTCAGAATTATTTCCGACATGACACATAAAGAGTTAACACAGGACTATAAAAGCAACCGGAACTAAAACATGTTCAGGATAAATGAGTCAGGGCTACCGAGTCTCCATTGATAAATGCATTATAATCGTTATGGAGAAACTGGTAGGTATAAACATGAGAAATATAACAAATGTGACGCGTGTCTTTGAACAGTATTTAGAAATCTGTGATAACTGTTAGTATAACAAACTACAGACCTGTTAGGATAATTCCGTCTCTGTCCCTAGAAAGAATCTACAGTCTTTCAATATCTATACATATATATAATAAAATAATAATCATCCTCTATAATGTTCCCAGTGCTGGGACACAGGCCTCCTCTCTGTGAGAGGGAGTGGGCTGTAATCCACCACGCGGGCCCAGTGCGGGTTGGTAGATGTCACATATCTTCGAATTTTTGGTTCTAGGGCATGCCGGTTTCCTCACGATGTTTTCCTTCACCGTTTTGAGAGCAGTGGTGATGAAATAATAATAATAAATGCCGTTATCACTGGGCCACCACTGCTCTCTCAATATCCATATCATATGAATCTAATTTGAAATTATTAGCTAGCTAAACTCCTCAGATGTGATGAGTATGGATATCTAAACATGATAAAACTAAAAATAAATTATATTGATGATTTTTTTATGGGGTTATCGACCGCAGTTATTGTAGTCACTTGAAATATCAGTTTAAAAAACCTGTATTTTTTTGTGTAAACTTCACACACGTGATGGGGGTTAAAATAAATTGACTAGCTAACCCCGCTGACGCGATGGGTATCGATATCTAAACAAGATAAAACGTAATAAAACAGTTTATTCAACTCATACTTCAACTAACAACACTAACAACGATCGTTGACCTCCCAAATAAAAAAGCAAATCTGTGGAGTTTAGCTAGTCAATTTAATGTAACCCGATATGACATGCAAAGGTCAATTTAAAGAGATATTTTGCTTTTTTACGAACATTGTATATACTAGCTGTAAGTTTCCCGAAACAATAACACAATATTAGTTTAAATATAATTTAAAAGAGTGATCTTGTCCGTTCTGCTCCATAGGTACCTACCTTGTGGAGTTGAGCTAGTCAATTTAATGTAACCCGATATGACATACATAGGACAATTTAAAGAGATATTTTGCTTTTTTACGAACATTGTATATACTAGCTGTATGTTTCCCGAAACAATAACATAAAATATTAGTTTTAATATAATTTAAGAGTGATCTTGTCCGTTCTGCTTCATAGGTACGAGTACCTACTACGCTTTGGAATGGGTAACTAGCTTCATATTTCTGACTGACCGACTCCTTGACAATTCAAATGCCTGTAAATGGTTTAATTGAAATAAATGCTTTGGGTTTGAGTTTTCCCAGAACTGCCGATGGTTGATCTCTGGTGACGAAGAGCTCCAGAATCCCTCCTACCTCATATTAGTCTACATTATCTGTAGACCTAGAGGAGCGGAAAACAAAGATTCTGGAGCTGGAGCTGGAGCATCTAAATATTAGCCTAGCCTTAGACAGTTTTATCAAACTCAGATTCAACGAAGCCAACTGACTTCCTTAACCCAATTACAGTTGCGTAGGACATCAATATCCGAGGTGGACGCAGCTAGTAAAACATTATTTTGATCTACAACAATCTCTTTTGATTCACCAACATCCAATAGCAAGCCAGATCTTGCGTACATCTAATATCCTGTATGGCGATTGTCAAGGCAATCCTTGCACATGTATTTCGTATCCTGTAATTTTATGTAAATAATGTTTGCTGTCCAATTGAGAGTCCAGTCTTGTTGTTTGTAGGACATCGTCATAATGGCTGGGATAATGGGCTCCAAAACATCTAGAAGTTAAACAATATGCTTGCATGGAACCGTTGTGGCGGCGATCTAAGTACATCGCCACATGCGAACTACCCAACACAGTCCCTGCAATCACAAATCCTGCATCGGACAAGCAGAGTTTACCGCACAACTAGCATATATACAACATCCCGCCATCAACCGTCGGGCAGTCGCCCACCAGACACGACACCCGTCTGGTCAGAGGATCCTCCTTTTTCTATGGAGGATGAGTGAACTTTACACCCTGATGTTCCTCATGCCTCTATACTGGCGACCCCAACGTGATTTGAATGTTATTCCTACAATGCGGCGCCAAGGCAGCTAGATTCCCGTCGTCTCTCCTGACGGCTGAAGGCGCCGCATTATAGGAATTACATACAAATCACGTCGGGGTCGTTACTGGCCACGTATCAGTCAATCTACAGTTCTCTTGGATTTTGTAAAGACTAGAGCAATCTCAAGCAAAAGGATAATGGCGATTTGTAATGCTATCCTAACCAATATCATAAATGCGAAAGTTAGTTTGTTTGTTAGTAACGCTTTCACGCTAAAACGGCTGAACGGATTTTGATAAAATTTGGCACATGGGTAGACCATAACCTGGGTCCTATTCCGATATTGCCACGGAATCGAGACTTATTCGGGTAAAACCGCGGGGCGCAGCTAGTAACTAATAAACCTGATGCATCTTTTAGGCTGAATAGGGATACTTCAAGCAACCACAGAAAGGTTTACTAGCTCCGAAGACTGACTGACTATGAGATTGTTTTGACGGACACATTATAACAACACTTTTACCACAATTACAGTGTCTTCTTGAATCCCATTTCAACCATCTCACCAAACGCATTTCTAATGTCATTCAACTCAACATTCTCCCGAACTAGAGCATCTTGTAAGCTCAAATCTAGTCCACTATAACCTGGCCCATTCATCCACGCACCTGCCACCTCGTTTACAAACGTAATCAATGTTTCTATAACAAGTTTACGCAACCACACACGTGACATGGAGGAAATGTAGCACAATGGTGGCGGGTGACGTCATCGGATATGACCGCTTAAAAGTAGACTGGTGTCAGCTATTGGATTTATAGATACTGTTGATAGGCTGGTTTTCACTGGTTTTGATAGAATACATGATGGCGGTATTCCGAGTGGTGTAAGCAGACCTGATCAACCACTTACACTTTTTACTCAACTGGTTGATGAAGATACTACAGACGAGTCGGGGAATAAAACTTGGAAAAACGTTGTTATCTCATTGCTGAGTGTTGAGTTGGTTTCCCAGACTTATAGTTTAATAGGGACTTTATCTGAGAAAAACCATGTCAGGATTTGGAAGTTGTGCCCGGTAAATGGCAATAGACTCTTATAACATGTTTCTTCATAACATCGTCATAGATATTTTCTGAGCTATGTGAGCTCATCTTTGCTTATAGAAAACAAAAATATAGCAGATAAGTTTTCCAAGAGTGGATGGCGATAATTTGATGTAATAATTGAAGGTAAAATGATGATCATTCGTATGATTATGTTGCAATTAGGAAAATGTGGAGTAGGTCAGCTGAGTGTCATCTAGTTTGCGCAACTTGCAATAATGAACATTGCTGGTATGTACGTCAGTGCTTCGAATAGCAGTAGGTACCTTTGTCTTTATTTAAACAAGGGATTTCTTAAAACGTGGACGGTGAATGACGGTGTACAGTCGCCAGCACATTAGGTTATACTTAACTGTCAAATTTCTCCAAATAATTTTGAACCTTAAAATGTTGATGGTTAAGCTCAAAATCGAATGAGAATAGTTGATAGTTTGTGGTAGCTTGATGTGCTGGCGGCTGTACAGTCACGAGCACTAATATGTATACACTTAACAACTTTTAAAAGCTTTTACCTCAATGTTGCAGTCGTTATTCCACGAAAAAATCGCTTTTATATTTTGCTAAGTGTATGCATATTAGTGCTCGTGACTGTACATCCCTGCTCAACGTTTAAAATGTACGGGGTCATAATTATAGTGTTTTTGATGATATATTTATAACATCAGCTATCAGCCAGTGAAAGTCCCGTCAAAATTGGTCAAGCCGTTTCGGAGATTAGCCGAAACAAATAATTAAAAAAATATATATATTTGTTATAAGTACCGCATAAACTTCCATATTATATGCATTTAGTAAAAAAAACTGTCAGACAGACACTTCAATTTTATTTATTTGTATATTATTAAAATATGTTTTTATATCAGGTATCGATGTATGTAGGTACGTACGAGTATATGGTTTATAAGCGTTTAAGATAATAATGACACACCCAAAATACACTAAAGATTAAAAGCAAAAGGATATAAAATTAGTACCTTGATATAAGACTCGGAACTAAATAGATCAATACTGACTGGTGTTATTGTTACATTCGTCCATATTAAGGCTCCTACATGCTGACGCGACGCAACACAAAGACACCGCGTGTAGCGCTACAAGCGGTGCCTTTGTGTCGCGACAAGTCGCGCCAGTATGTAGGAGCCTTTAACTGCCAATACAAACTCAACACTCAACAGGTCGAAGGTAACTTTCGATTGTTCGCCTCGCGTTAAAAAAAATGCCGGATGTCATTCAATACGTCGATGACGACGGACGTGGTTAAATCCTTGAGAACGCGGAAACCATGGCATGGGCACAAATAGATACTTCATTTACCTTCTATCAAGTCCTTGTTACTGCTGATACGGTTTATTTTATTGATGAAAAGCTGGAAATTACCTGTAACAAGAATAGAAGAGTTATTGAAAACATGTATTTTTATTCTTCTTACGTTCAAAGATATTTCTCGAAGTCTCAATTCGATGAAAGCCCCTAAGTTATACCTAATTAGTGTATCATTGTAAAGGAGCATTTTTTTACGTAAAGCCATTGCTTAAATCAAATCTCGTTATTATAAAGTATAAATTACAATGATTGCCGAGAATTGTATAAAAATCACAGCGTCATTCTAATTTACACTCTATTACAATGAGTTAAAAGTTACATTGCAATGACTTATTCACACGATTCTTGTGAGCCAGCTAATATTTTTTTCAACCAATCACTTTCAACTAACATGGGATTTGACAGCAGATTCACGAATCTGAAACTAAACAATACTTTAAAAAAAAAATGCTTTCTAAATCAAAATGGCTGTCTGTCAACAGGCCGCACTAAAAGGTTTCCAAATACTGATTTCTTATATTTTAATCTCATTCCAGAAGGTTCCATCTTATCCAGACAAAAACAGAGTAAACATATAAAGCAGACCGCACACGAGCGGCCCAGATTTCGTCACTAGAACAAAAACGGCGATCACAAAGATTAACAAGTCAGTGAAGGGCCTAAACACACAGCCCTTTCGTGTACCTACCGCCTTGAATGAGGCAGGAAAAACAGCGGTATAAGATGTTATATCCGCTGAAGCGAGGAAGAGATTTTACCATTATTTAGAACGTATGTTGGATATGCAATCAAATGCAGCTCAACATATGCATAACAAAAATCGCAGCACTACAGTAACTGATCTAAAAGGTCTGGATGTCTGGCAAGATTAGAGAAGATGATGATGTTGTGACTGTAGTTACTATGGTCATGGTCAGCAACTTCCGGCTCTTATACGACCCACTGCATGTGTGCAGTATGTCTATATGTACACATAAGAGACTATGCAGAAAAGCAAAGACACTTTGTCGGAGAACATCTGAATATAGCACAGATTGTATGCTCAAATTGTAGGTTAGCCCCCCGAGAAGTTGCAACATTCATAGGGACAACCTCGTATTCGTGGACTTTGAACCCCCATTCCAGACTGATTGCAACTAAAGCCAGTTATCCACTCTCTTCCGTTCCACACCCCGCTCCTTTCAAAGCCACACCAGCTCCTAATCCTGTGCTCATACTCTAAGCACACTATGTTTACGTTTTAGTACAAGAAATTCGACCAACCGCTCGTACCGTGGCTTACAAAGATATAACACGATGGTACAGGATTATCACACCAGAGACCTTTGCTTTATTTTTATAAAGATTTATATAGGGATAGTTAGGTTAGCACTTTAGTAGTGTAAAAGGAATTTGTTTTTATGTATAGAAATTCTTAATAAAAACTTCCGCGTTGTTTTGATTTTTAACGTTTCAAATCGGCAAGGGCCCAAGAGCTATTCTTTAAGCACCTGAATTGCCAGAAATAAGGCAATTGTCTGGCGTGAGGATTGGAGGACATTAACCTAGCTTCTTCTTCAAATAAGGCTAATATAGTCAAGTTCCAAAATTTTAGACGAGGTTTATGTCTAGCAGTAGTGTTGATAAGTTCCGTGGCACAATGGAATTTACACCTGGTAGTTATTGACTATTGAGAATCCTTCACAATATTACTGTAAACGGTGTTAAAGACAAACTTCGACAATATAGAGATACGCGGAATTCTAATAAACAATAGCTCAAAAATTAATTACGGCCAAGAAGCTTAAGTTACGTCAGAAAACAGATCGGCAGAAGGCCTGGTCGTATCAACGCGGTATAAGGACAGGAGATTTCTGTACCAGGGAGGAGAATACAGAACAGTCGACCTGTTATAGTCATTAGCAGTAGCAGGTAGCACCTATTCACGGTGATATTTTAATATCTTATATCAGTTTTTTGGATAGAACACCCTTGCAAATTTTCGAGATTGCGAGCCCTGTGAGAAGGGAGTGTGGATTCGTTACAGATCCTACCATCTTTACATAAAATTATAAGCTAATACGTAGAAATCTGGGCCCGCGTGGTAGATTACGGCTCGCTCCCTCACAGAGAGGAGCCCTGTGTCCCAGCAGTGGTAACATTATAGGCTGATTATGTTGTGCGTCAAAATCTGAAGTACTCTGAACTGGGAGGTTTGGAAAGCGAATCTTCTTAGAAAAGACATTTCC
Source organism: Atethmia centrago (assembly GCA_905333075.3). Taxonomy (NCBI): domain Eukaryota; kingdom Metazoa; phylum Arthropoda; class Insecta; order Lepidoptera; family Noctuidae; genus Atethmia; species Atethmia centrago. Next base: position 21,220,756 of record HG995368.1, read on the forward strand.
AGTCATTTCAGTATTTTGTTTGTCAAAGTGGACTTTAAAAATAAAATATTTGAAGAAAGTAATGTGTGCTTTCTGCACTTGTCTTCTATATACAAAGCCCTATAAGTTACTCATACGCCTTTAGGAATATTAATTATTAGCGAAATGATTAATGACTTCACAAGAATTCGTTTAGATTCGTATTAACTGAAGGAAATTGAGATACTTAGATAAGTAATATTTTAGGAGCAGAGAAGTCTTTGGAAACTCGACGTTCGTTAATAAATAATTATTAAGGTGTTGTTGAGGAAAGGAGTCATCTTAAGACAAATGTTGAGAGATAATGTTTAATGATAATCTTACTATATGATAATCTTTCATTCGTGAAAAAGGGTTGATATATTTGATTATTTCCGCTGTATGTACATTGTTTTATAATTCAAAATTTTACACATTTAAAATAATGACACCACTTTTGTTTCCACAGATATTTTTTTACCCTTTGACCGCCACGTCAAAAAAGCAAAAACGTGCCCTCGGCGCCAAGCTACGAATTATTCCTTAAAATCTGTCATGTAGGCATGACCGTGGCGTGCTGGGCACATTTTGGTTTGTCATCTATACAAGACTGTGGGCGGTCAAAAGGTTAAGGTTGCTGAATCTCTCTATTCTTACTTATTTCATGGCATAGTGATGATTCTTTCTATAGCATTTGATGGACGAGGAAGTTTCGTGATTATAGTAAAGCACAGAAATCGGGAATTTCATGTAAAATCCTTTTTCACGACGCATGTCCTTCAGTACTCCAAAACTGTCTAATGAACCTTGAACGAACCCTTTTAACTAAACTGAATATAGCTCCATAATTAATTACCAAAAGCTGAAAAGTCAAAATCATCGATAGTAAATAACCGAACGATCCCATCCCTAATTTTACCATAACAAAGAAGAAGGCTGGTTGTCATCAGCCATTGTTTGAACCAGACGTTATTTAAATATTCCGTCGCAGACGGCTCAGTCTGGCTCCAACTTTTTTTTTACTTTTTTTTCGAAATCTGACACGGCATGTTTCTGACGGGCATTATAACGTGAATACTTTTATTGCTTACTTCGATGTGTTAAGTATGTTTGAGTCCAATTCAGTGTAATAAATGTCTTTTATTAATATTGGGGTTGTTAAGACACGTAATTCGGTTTTTATTTAAAAATAAGAAGTTGAGTATTTAGTTCGGTTTAGACAAATTTTGATATATTTTTAGTCAGATGTCATGCATTTAACAAAAATAAACTAGACTTGAATGATGTCAATTGGCAATTAATTTAGTAAATAAGTCCAGAAGCATAGCTAAAACCAAGGTATTCTGAAAATACCTAAAATTCAAGTCATTTAAAACCGCTTCGGCTCTTTGTTCAAACAGAAAATTGATTCAACAAAAGATTCATTAAGCATTTATCGATGCTACATTTCACATCACTAATTGCAATAAAAGCAAATAGTAATCCTGAACTGGCGACCGACTCATGCAATGAAACGAACTGAACCCTTCACTTCCTCTCACTCTTATTCCCACACTTTAAAGCTGATTTTCCTTTTCCCTAACCGCAACAACAACCTTGCAGCCCCTACCATTGTTTCGAAGCAGATTGTATATTTTGACAGAAGTTGACACGTGCAGTTTATTTTTTTTAGTAAGAATATATTAAAACCCGCTTGTATAAAGTTTTAATTAATAATTCACTGAAAGCGCAGTGTTTGAAAACACGTACTAAAGACAAAGGGTTAAACAAGGCAGACTTAAAACGTTTATGGTGACTCACAAAATTATTCGCGTTGTTTAGATTCAGGTTTAATAATACAGCCTTAATTTTCAGTTAACATACATTATATGAATTTAGTGGAGTTTACTCCTGAAATACTCGGGCCCGTGATAATTTAAAGCTACGAGCCACGTTAACGGGGTTATATTACCGTCTAAAACCGAGCTGCTTTTATAAAATTTATTTTATGCAGTCAAAATTGTGATGAAATATATGCCGCTCATTTGCACTAAGAATGGATAATGCTATGAAAATTATTTATATTTTTTATATAGTTGTTGTTTAGATATTTAATTAACAGGCTAGTGGCGACTATTAAAAAATCTACTAAAGCACAGATTTTCCACTAACAATCAATTTTTCGAGCTATTTTTTTCAATTAACCGAATCACTAATTGTAGTTTTCTGCCAAGCCTTAGATTATAATTATATGTATAAATATTAATTGCAAATAGGTTTGCTATTGCCACTAACCGGGCACAAATCCAGACTTCGGACTGTTACTTAGAAATTTCAAATGGAAGACACAATAACACTTTGCCTGACCCGGGAATCGAACCCAGGATCTCATGCTCAACAGTAGCGCTTGTGACCACTAGACAACGTGACCGTTTTTTATAAAAATGTGGCCGTTATTTTAATATATTGTGGTGTCTTACGACTTCCAACGTGAACGAAGTCGCGAGCAGAAGCTAGTTCGTAAGATAAACTCGGAATAAATATAATATTATAACAAGTTTACTTTAAAACATGGATAAACACACAACTTTTCCTGAAGATATTGGTATCTCCATCAAGAATTACAAATAAAAGAGTCTTACAGAAGACAAAACTTCTTCAGTTTCTGTTCTCAGTAAGCTCTCTTTCATAAATAAATATATATATAAAATAATACAAAAGAAAGAAAAAGATAAAAATAAGTTCTCTTCACTATTTCTAAGTAATTTTCCTTTATATCTTTTCAATGCTCAATAAACTGCTGTAAATAATGAAGATATTATTCTCAGTTTTATTTAATATACAATGTTAGAAAATGATGTGTTATCGTTCGTTAGCTTTGGATACTGAAACAAGTAACTATTTATTTATTAGCCTTTTATTGGAGAAAGAAAGGAATTCTGCTTAGCTTAGCTTTAACCTTCAAATGGCAAACAATTACGTTTATTTTTTCCAAGAATTCCTAGAATTCGTATCTGAAAAACATGCTCTTATATAACTATTTGGTGTAAATAAAGCTGTAGTGATAAAACTCACTTTTATTCACTTCGTAGAAGAAACGTCGTCCATACACTAAGTAATCTCTTAAACCGATCTAGTCCATCCACCCACCAAAAAAGAGTTCCTAGATTTCTCTCCACGAAAAACACCCCTTTAATTCAATTAAAAGGAACTTGACATTAAAAAAATCCAATTTCTTTCAACCTAAGCTCTAAAGCCCGTTCGATGAAATACGGTGTATCCTTTTTTCGCTCCAGATGCAGGTAGTAGGTAACCGGAGTGCGGTCGAGACAACGTATTAAACTGCTAATGTATTTTCGAGATCGATGTCCCGCGACGGTCGGTGTCGGCAACCAATCATATTCCATATTTAGACGTGTTCCTTGGCGGGGTTTTAGTTACTTGCCGTGTCTCTGTTGTAAAGCCGAATACATATTACGAAACTAGTTGCGTAAACTTAGTTATTCATTGATAGTTTCACGTGTAAATAATTATCTACTTACACGTGAAACTATCGTTTTGTAACGTAAATTCAATTCATATTCGTTTTAGAATTCAATGAAATGCTAGATTTTTGGCAGGAATAAGGTAATGGGTAGGTAAGCTACGTCCAATTTTGGCACCCTATTGGGCAGGCTTGCTTAGGTACCTACCTAGTTTGGGGCCAATGTCATTTATTGTTTTCTGTCTTTTTTTGGATGGGAAATTATCAAATAACTTCTCCCTCTCCCGGTCTGGGTGGTTTTCTGTCTGGTAATAACATCTGTATCTTATCCTCCTACATAGTTCTAAGAGCTCAAATATAATGTGATTACTTCAAAAACTTCATCATTTTGTTTCGGCAAACGCCTGCCTTCCCTAAAAGTGCATTTTCATCAAGACATTCTCCTCTATTAAAAAATGTAATATCTTGTTTTCAATCATTGGAAAAAGAATATACAATCTCTAATATTGTAGTTCTTTTCATTTGATAAAATATTCCATGTAGTAACATATCAGAACATTCATAATAGTAATTGGATCTTTCCATTCTCTGGAAGGTAAAAGACGCGAGTGCATATAAAATTAAATTAGTTTGTGAAGGCTGAGGATGTGAAATAATATAAAACTAGCTGATATTCTCTTTCTAATACATTAAAATTTTCTGGTATTTTACCCGACAGGGGTGAAGCTCAAAATGAGGGTAGGTAATGTTTTTTTTTCTATAATAATCTTTTAAATGAAGGTCTTTTTTCGGTTGCCCTAATTTTTTGAAGGCCTTTTTTCGATTGCTTTTAATTTTTTTGGTGTGGTCTTTCCTCTCGCTTTCTGTGGAGGTGATTACGTGAAAAGGGACGGAACTGTGTAACAGGAAGTGACAGCTTGAGCATGGAATAAGTAAGTCCTTTTTAAAAGCATGGAAATAGTAAAATCTTTATAATAGCATGGAATTAGTAAGTACTATATAGATTGTAAGTGGGTCAAATTTCGACCAGTGGGCGACCACTAGTAATGACTAATTATATATTTCAGTATAGCGTTTTTAAATTTTTAAGGTAATTTCTGACGCTGCTCAATGCTTATTACCAAGGAGATGTCAAGATGTTACATTATATGCGACTACTGTAAGGCTCGCTCGGTTTTTTTTTTTGTGTAACAGACGTAACGTCATAGGGAGGCCTTTCCCCAGCAGTGGGATGATGCAGGCTAACAGTAACAGACGCAACAAATATCAGTAAAACAGTACATTTAGTGGTTATAACATATTTGTAAACACCATGCCCTTAACCCCAGGCAAAGCTCAGCAACGGAAACTGCAGCTATTTTAGTTAGTTAAAATAAATTGAACGGCCGAAGTTTACTCGCCCACACATTTTATTACCTTTTCCGTTTGCTTGTGACGTTTTAGTTCCCTTTGATCGGAATTATTGTTTTTTTTTGTTGTTTTGTAGGGTTCCGTACCTCAACTGGAAAAAAGGAACCCTTATAGGACCACTCGTGCGATAGAATTTAAAAGACCTCTACTTTTTATATTTTTTACTGTATTTCTACAATCCTAAGTAATTTCATTGCAAGTTTGCATTCAAAATGTGCGTATTAGGTAATTGAAAACTCTGGCTGAAAATATTTTTGATACATAGCTTAATTTATTTTTAAACAATTTTTATTTGTTTTGGCGCTCTTACGTTGTTTTATTTTGGTGCCATCGCATTGTTGCGCTCTCTTTTTACGCATGTGGAACTAATTGATTCTGTCACTTTCTTATGCCCAGTTCACTATGATTTATTTTTTACGTATAACTTTTAATAGGCTGACAACAGCAAGCGCGGTCACTGTCCGACTGCATAGAAAAGAAAGAGAAGGGCTATACAACGCTGGTAATTTATTACAAAATATGAAGCAATTATCTATTTATAAAAAATCTATTGATTGGCCAAAAAATTAAAACACTATTATGCTAATATATTGCTTGTAGAATAATCTGACCAAAAAATCAGAACGATGGCATGTATATTAGTATGGTTTTTACTCGTTAAATGAAATTTTTAGAGGTATCTTCGTGATTTTTTTCTATCGTATCAAATTAGTTATATTATGTTTTCAACACACTATCTACCTAGCATATATCCTGAAGAATATCATATATTTTCTCTCTCTGATTTTGTTTATTGCAGTGGATCATATACTTTTAGGCATTATAAAACTTACAAAATTTGCATTTAGATCCTGTAGCCCCCTTAAAGGCTTTTTCTTGTACTTTTCCCTAACCTTAAACAAAATGCCTTAAACTTACATAGCCGTACTTTTTAAATCACATTCTGAAAGCCTTTTACAAGCCCCACCACAAATTTGAACTTTTATGCCCCAAGTTTCAAAATTACTGCAAAACTATAATACACTGTGGTATATGTATAAAACTTTAAAATACTTTTCAAGAGAGCCGTTAAGTACATGCTGTTTGATTTAGTGCCCCTGCAGACGGTACCGTGAAACCCGGACACCTGCTAAGCGAATAAATTGGCCGGAACACCGGATTGCCCCGGACATTATATTACGTTAAAATAATATTGCGAAATATGAGGTAATTTTCAATTTAATTTCATTATGGCCGAACTGTTTTTGTTGTGGATGAAATTTCGGTTCGGTGCACAGAGATTCATTGTTATCATGAGTGCTTCTCGTTGATACGTTTAGTCAATTTGGCTTGTTCACTGGCAAGTTTCGTTTTAATTAATTTTGGGTGATTCTCAGCGACTGAGTGCTATGAACACGAGAAATGTTATGATTATGAGTTGACTAACGTTTTTTTTTTTTAATGTGGTATATCTTAGTAAACTGTGGGATTTCAGGATGCACCTTTAACTAATCGGTGACTTACATACATACATACATAAACTCACGCCTTCTTCCCATGGGGGTAGGCAGAAACTATACAACTATATTACATACTCCTTTTGTGTTTACGAAGCAAATAATATTTAATATTATATCTTTGGATAAAAGAAAATAACCTTATTGCAATAGAAAGAAAGGGCACCCAATAAATACCCAATGGTGATGAAATTATTTACACAAAGTAAAGCGCATGATTGGGTTCGAACCCACGACTTACATTCGACGGCCTATACCACTGGGCCACCACTGCTAATTAACTTCTACCTGTGCACTAATGATACCAAATGCTGAGGTGAAACATTCCAGGGTCGCATTGCAGTGTTTCACCTCAGCATTTGGTATCATATCACAAGTAGTCGAGCAGTCTTTAGCAGTCAATCAGCAACAGTAACAAATTTAACGAAATACGAAGATCCTAATCTACTGTATACTTAGAAAGTAGCCACAGGTTATCGCTAATCAACCATTATGTAGTAACAGGTTGGCGCCGCATATCGTTAACCACTTAAGCCTCAAGGAAAAATAAACGGTCAACAAAACAATACAATCACGGAAAAATACCGGATGGTCAATACACGAACAGTTCATACAACCTAATCGGTAAACATACGGGGAAGGGAAGGAGGGGGGGGGGGGGGGTGTAAGTTTGGTCTAACTGGGCATGAGGTCGATTTCTACCATTCCCATTCCTCAGTATAAGCTCGGAGTAGTGATGGGTAACTCATGAATTTTACTTGAGGTTGAGGGAGGACCTCATTTTAGCTCGTGAGGTCCTCACGAGGCACCCCTCATTTGAGGTGTGGAATCGTCAACGGCGTATTCACCTCACGACTCGTGAGCCAGAGCCGAATTCAGCCGAACGTACGAGGAAGCGAGGCGGGCGGGCGCGATGACGACTCACGAGTCTTTACTCACTCGCGACTCGCGAGTCGCGAACTCGTTCGCCTCACCCCTCGCCACGATTTCATATTGTCAATGTCAATTTTTGAGGACGCGTGAACGAGTGAGGTGGCTCAATGAGGAAATTCGAGTAACTCTTCCAATTTGCGATCATGAGTACTTCAAACGAGGGACCTCATGAGTGGGGGTCTCAGGGGCTGCTGAAATGTGGTTGTATTACTGCCTAACCCTTCGGGTATTACAAGCGTGATGTTACGTAATGTTAAGTTTCGGTATGGAGAATTTTTTTTCGGTCAATCATCCAAGTAGGTCCCTGGCTTCTTTTTTTTATAGGTTTTGTTTTTACAAAAGGTTCTTCGTATTGATACCGCATAATTTATCCGCCCAGACACCGTGAGAGGTCGAAATACCCACGATTAACATTAATACCTTATTAATGTACTGTCGTGAGGTAAAGTGAGAGGAGAATTTGGTCGCATTTCTAAGTGGCGGTTAAGAGGCTGACAACACCTAAAGCGCGGTCACTGTATGTCGGACTGCATAGAAAAGAAAGAGAAGCGCGATGACACAACGCTGGTAGTTTATTGCAAAATATGAAGCAATTATCTATTTACAAATAATCTATTGATTGGATAAAAAAAGAGGCATCTTCGTGATTTTTTTCTATCATATAAATTTAGTTGTATTATGTTTTCAACACACTATCTACCTAGCATTGATCCTGAAGAATATCATATATTTTTCTTATTTTATTTACTGCAGTGGATCATACACTTTTAGGCATTATAAAACTTACAAAATTTGCGTTTTGGGCCTGTAGTCCCCTTAAGTAGATTTCGCAAAATATGGCGTAGAATATTCGCAAAATGTATGAACTTATCAAGCAGGTAGACACCAAACTAAATCAATAAAAGTAAAATATGAAAGTTTAGTCACAATGAGTGTTATTTGTGAAGGTCGCAGTGAAGTAGATTTCTAAGGATCAGCCAGGGTACTTCCCCTGAATAAAAATAGTGTCAATGTTAGGTTAAATGCCTAAAGTGTATAAAAGTTTAGTAAGGTAAAGGTAACGACTGAAAAATAGGTACCGCTGGTACCTAAAGAATTTTATAAAATTGTACCCAAATATTGTAAGAAGCTAATGGAAGCCTACTTCAAAAAGAACGCTAGGGTACTTTTTGTTTTTAGAATTTTATTTTTCATCGCTACGCTATCACTTTCGTTTCAAAGCAGAAAATTACTGAACCAAGAAACCTAACACCGTCACAATCTAAGAAAGGTTGAATAGCCCAGATTTGACGTCAAATGATCGTGATCTTAAATAAATTAAGTGTCGAAAATCAAAAAAAGTGTGGCCACTGACTTAACTAAAATTAGTGATAAACGATCACGATTGTCGCAGAAATGTATGTGTCTTGTGAAGGTTTTGGGCTATATTTAAATCATTTTTCAAGACAGTTACCAACTGCGACAGTTATTTCTTTAAGTAGCTTTTTTTTGTTTTCTCTAACACCTACATAATATGTAGGTATAATCGCAGCAAAACTGCATAATTTTCACCAATTCACAACCTCCATTCTGTTCAAACTTCGAAGAAATAAAGCCAAAAACCCTTTGAGATTAAACACCAATCCCAACAATAAGTAGCAAACCTGTTGAACGGTTTTATAAATTCGTAAGACTTGCGTTCCTGACTGTACGGACGACCAACAATGACTCAACCCTGCCACAGGGATGCTATGCTACGCAGGTAGAGGTAGACCGCATAAAAAAGGAACAGGTAGAGAACGAGATGGGAGATACCTCTCTCCCGCTCGCACCCTTGTAAATTAGGATGTAGTGAAGCACCAACAGCCGCAGTCTATGAATATCTATTATACCAAGTTTTTCTGTTTCAGTTTTACAAATATATTCAGTGATGGTATGTATTTGTACAACTTTTGTCTATTTACAGACCTGAATCTTGAGTATTGCGCCACTGTTAATAAAAAAATATTACAGGCGTACAAGTCATCGTGGAAAAGAAGCAAAAAGGTCACACCTATTTCAATTACAAGTATTGTTTACTTGCAATGTAATTTTAAAGACTGCCCTTGAAAAGATTCGATCAAGACAACAAGATCTTCGCACTTAGCACAAGCAGTAAAATAACAACTTCTTACATTAACATTCACTAAGAGCCTTAATTAAAAAGAAAATTATACAGAAAAAAGTTGCGATACAAAAAAACAAATTAGGTAGGTACTATTTAATTTGAATAAAAAACGACTCTCAAAGTCCAGTTTGACTGACGGCGTTGACGGTTGACGCAAGAAAAACGCCAGGCAATAATAATTTTAGCAAAACTACCATTGCGTAACGTGTATGATGGGTTTCCATAAACAATATCCGTGCTAAACATACGGTGTGAATGACCTACGTAGCCCCCAACCGCGCCTCTTTGTTATAGTATAAGACGTACAGGTTTATTGACCGTTTTCAATCTACCTGTTTACTCCAAGTGTGAATTATTGACACATGATAACCGACCGTGAAATTGTGCATTAATGTTGCTAGTGTCAAAATTTGGTGTTACTTTTTTTCTGCAGTGACAACACTGTGTTGCGGGTTGTTGCACAATCGGGCGAAGTTGGTTTTGACTACTTTTTGAAGTTCATCAAAACTGTTTTGCCTTCCTTATGGACTTTAGTTTTATTATACGTAGAAAACATATAAAAAATAAGATTAAGCATCCTTTCCTTTCAAGAACTACTCGACTTAAAATAAATATCGGAAAACTCTAGTAAGTAGCAATAAAACGTCATGAGAGCATGATTGTTATATCTCATGTCATTACATCTACATAGGTAACGATACTTACTGTAAGTACTGAGCAAGGTCACGTGGAAAAATGGGACGCCGGTTTTTTTTTATTTAGTTTTTTTTTCTCAATGTGGTAGCACGAGTTATTCATGTTGTGTTCTCGTTTCTTGCAAAAACCACGCAATACATATTTGTTAGCAAGTAACGAAATTCTTCGATCTTAGATCAGTGCCGGGGATTTCCGAGCGAGCAATCACGACTCTTATTCAATTTATCCGCAGAAATTGTATTCTTTTTTCTCGCACGACCTACACACGCCTTTATAAGACAAGACAGAATTTTGCCTTTTCGTGTATAAGTATAAATTGTACAATAATTTAATATCAGTAGGTGTAAATACTTTGACAAAACATTCAAATATCTACAAAAAAACTGTGATTCATATCTTTTTGCTTTTATGTGTAATCATGACCTTCGTGTTAAAAGGTATATATCTCACAGACCAGTGCCTACGCTTTTAGTCCTTGAAAAGATAAGCATTATTTCGTAACTTGCAAACAACGTTGCTCTGTTCATTCTTGTTTAATCTTAGTTTAGGCTTAGAAATGCAGTCGAAGCCCTCATAAAATCAATCTAGATTAAACAGTTAACAACTAACAGAGCAGCGACACGATGTAAATAAATCCTACGTAGAAACAAAACTTACAACCGAGAATAAAAATAATAAGCTTTAAAAAAAAAAAAAACAATCCTTGAAACTAAGACAACGCAGTGTCAAAGTACCGCTCCCTAATCTTTAACGACGACTTTCTTGGAATACTTACCTCTATTTATTATTCGTTAGTAAGTTTTCCGCCCACCTTTTTTTATGAATCACGACGGGTAGATAAATATTTTGTTCTAATTGTGTAATCTATTGCAATATTCTTTATGATAAGCCGGTAATCTGATATAGATAATGATTCAATAATAGATACTTAACAGCATTCGCCTGGAGCATGCACAAATGCATATATCACGTAGGTATCATATGCAATAATAAACACTGCACCCGGTTTCAAAATGTAAGAGCGACTTAGCAATTTCAAACGTAAGTAAGCTTTGTTTACACTTACAAAATTAGATATAACAATAATCGTTGCGAAGTAGTGAATCAATGTGTCCATATTTTGTTAATTGATACCTAGGTAAGCAATCGCAAGCGATAAGAAAGCGGAATTCAAAAAGGCGTGAATAATAAATATAAAAAAAAACGCTTATAAAATATTTATAAGTAGGACATAGTGTGATAGTAGCAAGCAATGTCATTGAACTGGGAAATACCAGTTTTTGACAGTCAGCTGACCTCTTATTGTACGGAAGTTCTATACAATGCGAGATCAGCTTATATTGGAATTGTATAGCTTGATATGTAGCAAGTATATACAAGTATACAACGTGTATACAAGTATATAATAAAAAATAAAAAAGGGGGAAGAGCTTATTGGGGATCAAAAAATTCGTCCGCATCGCTGTCAATGGAAAAAGTGCACAAAAGGCTGGCAGTATTGCCACGTTGGATGGCAATGATTATTTATTTTTAAATTGCTCACAAAAACAACAGAAGTTCCACGAGAGGATATTTGCAAAAGGAAAACGTTGGAAATAGCTACATCTTTTTATTTACGGAAAACTTACGAAAGGTCATGATTGTGTCATTGTATGCAACACGCGATTAGGGTCACGTAGCTGCGCTGATTCGTAATAGTTCCCTGTAATTATTGATTTACATAGTACCCGGTGTATCGAACTTTGTTAAATAGATATTATATTGCATTCAATTAATCAGCTGTATAAAAACACAATTCGGAAATGGATAAGAACTCATAAATTTGAATGGGGATAAAAACTGCTTCTTGCTCACTTCAGGTGTCGCTACTGTTCAGGGTCTAAGAATTTGAAAGCTAGCTGTCACTATCCATACATTTTTTTGTAAACAAGCGACTTCCTTTACGCATAATTAATTAATATGCCCCGTTGCGCAGCTGTTGACTGCCAAAGTACGGGGACCCATGTATTTGCCAAAGGCATGTATTTAACGCGGCGATAAATGAATCTGAATTTAAGATTAAAAAATAATTAAAGGCGTTAGCAAATAAAGTAGGTTGGCAGCTACAGCGAAGGATAATTTTAAGTAAAAAGTAGCAGCTTAATAAGCTGTTGTTAGCTTTGTTTTAATTTAAACTGGCATCGAGTCTTTACCGAAGAAATTCATACCAGGCCACTCGGAAAGTATTCCGAAAAAAAGATTTTATTTATGGGAGACTAATTTTAGGGGATGAAGAAAGAAGTGGTCGCCCTTTGACCTTTGAGATTCATTCAGCACATACTGCAGTATGTGAATTCGAATTGAATTGAATTGAGAATTTCGTGAAGGCTTTCCGATCCAACGTGCAGGTTGGATCGGAAAGCCTTCACGAAATTCACAGGTCTCACACAAATCGATCCAGAAACGAAGCGCCAGTCGACGGTTTGTGTGTTTCAAAATGAATCAACGCCTACCAAAGTGAAGCGATATAGAAGCGAGGGGAAGATATTGACCGCGAGCTTTTTTAATTTGACTGGCTACTTGGTGTCAATTCCTTTAACCAAACCAAAGAAACATCAACGCTGAATGGTATACTACCAAATGCTTGGCAGAAGTTTTCTCTGTTGTGAGCAACAAGCGACCAAACACAGGGCTCCGCGGGCTACTGCTCCACCACGACAACGCGCATTCGCGCAGCGCGCAAAAAACGAGGGACTTCCTGGACAACACGCCTGTCAAACTCCTGGGTCACCCTCTTTACAGCCCTGGCCTAGCACCGCGTGACTTCTTTTTATTCCCGAAAATAAAAAATCTGCTCAAAGGGATACAATTTTCGTCGCCGTAAGATGCGCTGTCAGCGTTCGAACAGGCTGTAAACGAAGTGTCTGCGGCGGACTGGAAAAAGTGTTTCGAAAACTGATTCAGACGCATGAAACTTTGTATAGAGGCTAGTGGAGAGTACTTTGAAAAGATTTAATAATAAAAAATATTTACAACTAGAACATTTTTTTTTTAATTTTCGCGAAACTTTCTTAGTGTCCCACGTAAACAGGTGGTGCTCCCAATAACTAAGCCTGTTTTCTTAATTAACTACAGGCACTTGTGATGTGATATTATGTAAATTACAGTAAGGGTGTGTGTGTTTTGTATATTTATAATGTTTTATATGTAATATTGTATATGATCCTCGAGTTGGTTTTCAACTCAGATCAGGTTATTTCAGTCGTCTTCAACAAAAAAAGAACTTATAGACAACAAACAGAAAATAAACTAAAATTATAAAACGTTCATAATTTATTGTCTTTCCACTAAAGCAGCTTTTTTACCAGTGGTAGACGCTTCCACAGTCCTTAGTGCTACACTCCAAGTACATACATATTTATCTAGTTTTCGTTTAATTTGTGATCGACACAAAAGTAAACAAAACAATGGCGGTTTGTGGACGGACAACAGTGCTGCCACCTCTGACGAGCTTTCAGTTTTTAACCCCATTGCGTTTTTGGGAAATTCACATGACTCGCCAATATTACCAAGTAAATAAGTACCTAATTAAATGGGTTAGGTGTGCTTGAGATTAGCATAAATTAATAATAGATTATGTTAAGCAAAGAATGGCCTATACCTACAAGAATTGCAAAAGTGAAAGTATAAATTATTTTCACTATTTCCCGAAGGCTTTTTTTCACATTAAATGCACTACAGCAGTAATAAAATGCCCCTATTGTGTCAATACAAGGTGCGAATAATAAATAAGATTAGTCACAGACACTTCTATTTTTTTCCACTAATTCATACAGCTATTAGGATTTTTTTTTACATAAAAGGCAACCCGGCAATGTAGACCTAACATAAATGTACCTAAAAGGATTTCCTTATTATAATATGTCGTTTCTATGCAGTGAGACAAAGAATTATAAACTGGGCAACGAACATTACTTCGGCCGACACCTCACAAATCTGGAACATTCCATGTTTTACTTAAAAACATAAAAATTTTAAGTTGATTTGAATAAAATCAAGATCGGGACGTTGTAGAAATATCTACATCACATAAATACATTTTAATGTGTTGGTGAGTAGTCAGTCGTTCTGTGCTTATCAACGGACGTACAAGCTGATACGTTGTTTTGTTATATTGTTCGTAATATAATATCATAGTAATAACTGCATGAATATACAATGTTCAATTACTTGTCGATACTACTACTTAAAACAATCATAAACTATCCGACTGATTCTTTAACTTCACCAAGGAGACATTATTGAATACATTAAAATTGTTTATTAAAGTTATCCTGCCTCACAGTGCGTCCACACGGCCTGCATCGTCGACAAAATGAAAAAAAAATAATATTATGCGCATAAAAACGATGGTCGCGTCGCGCGCCTTCTTGACGTCCACGTCCGACGCGCCTCCCGGTTAGATAACGTGAATTATTATTATTACACGCTCACGTTTCCACGTAAAACATGTGAACAATGTAAAAAAAAATATTCTGAGAGTCCAACACAATCGAGACACCCATCGTACTACGATACACGAAAAAAGCATAAAAAAAAAAACATTGAATACCACCTCTTTATATCCACGATAAAACATTGGCCTCTCTAAATTGAGACATTTTATTATTAGAAATACGATTTTGACAGTCGTAAAGCAACGTCGATCCGAAGTTATTATATCAGTTTACGAGTCGAAATATACAATACGGTCTAGGAATAAAGCGAGAATTTTGAATTACGGCGCAACTGAAACCCGATGCTGAAAATATTTAAAATTTTATGCCCTGCGGGAGTGTGATTTGTGCCACTGGGCGACGCCGTCTTCCGTTTTCCGCGTTGACTGCGAGCCAATGTCATTGCCATTCTCTTCGCAAGGTTATCGTTATTCTAAATCCGTCAGTTGCGAAAACTTCTAATTGAAGAAATTGGACTAAACAGTGTCTCTAGAGGCGCGCTAACAAGATGGCAGCACATACTAATTCGCCTGGTACTACGTGTTAGTGAGTCACGTTTTTTCGTCTGTGACGCAGTTTTTCCTGTCGCTCGCTGTGTACGTACGGCCGTGACATTTGGTTGTCTGACCGATTGCACGGCCTTCGCTCGCGGTCATCAACTCCGCGTGTGAGTCGGTACCTCACCTTAGGCTGCATTTTCACTAGGCGAACATGTTGCTTCTCGCTCGCACTTATGTAAACATAGGCATCGAGATAAAGAACGTTCGTTTGTTCCTCTAAGCGTAAAAAGTAAAAAACGTTGCTCATACCATGTAAAATAGCTTAAAATAGTAATGGTCGTTGCCTTGTGGTTTAAAGTAACTCTGTAAGGTATACATAAGAAATCATAATTTTTAATAATTCGGTTGGTTTGTCAGGCGGAATGGAATTTTGAGGCAGGAAATGACCGGTACTTGATGTAAATCTATCAGATCTACGATAATGGCAAACAAAAAATCAGTTTAGTTTTTAATACAATGGAAGTAATTAGTTAAACAAAAAATCTTCACCAATTAGTGTAATGTCCTTTGAATAGGCATGTTACTGAAGCAAATCTTTACGATTTATTTTTAAAACTGCGAGGGAATGTAGGCTGTTACATAAGTAGGTATTTTCTTTTCTCTTTTTATCACAACTTTGTTCATTACTTATGGGTCAAAAAGAATCCTATCAAGTGCGCAATTTCAGTCTAAAATTATATTAATTACGTAAAAAACTTTTAACAAAAGAACTAAGTTTCAGTACGGCTATTTGCTGGTTTCGGTAAGTACATTTACTTCAATAGAGAGCCTTTTTGTAACCTAACCTTCGTTACGACTGAAAATTCAAATTAATCACACAGTAGATCCATGTTCCAAACATTATTATTAATGACTGACTTCACTAAACTTCGACCACACACAAGCAACATTAACTGTTGGTTCAAATAGACCATTAACAACGGAATTAACTACAAAGCGTGGAGCGGTTGCAAATCGTCGGCGACTAACAATATGCCTTATAGATAGATACCAAGAAAGGCAGCAAAATGTTTGCGGAACTATTTACAAGGAAACGCAAAGCGGTCCGTGCTATATCAACAAGGTTAGCAGCGAAGGTGGTTTGGATAGTTGAGAAATATTTCTCTACGCCAAGCCCCATTTAGACTGTCTTAAAGATAAAATTGACTAAACCTCTTAAGTGTTCAGTTGCTTGAATAAAAGCGTGTGATTTATATGACGACGACGTGACAATATGACTCGACCAAAATCCGTCACGCTAGGCCCGAAACAATTGTTTCGTGAGGTCACAAACGGAGTCAACGCTCTTTAAAAGATTGTATCTTTGTTCAGAAGATTCTAGAAAGAAATGCGTACGTGGCTGGAATTTGTATATAAAATGATCATCACGTCAGTTCAGGAGTATATCTCGTTCAGTTTAAATAGTACATACGGAGTGTTTACGCACTTGGCGGGCTAAAAAATTGGCATAATTTCTGGATAAAATACAGTTCAAGAACAACATAATATTTCATTCACGTTTTCAAGCAGTTATTTAAGGAAACATTTAATTTTAGAAACGAACTCGCCGATCATATTTGAGTGCCTTTGTTATCGCCAAGTAAGTCATGGGTTCGTGGAAACATTATTATCAATTCTACTGTACCAAAATATTGACCGGCTTCAAGCAAACATTCTGAATTAAATTCTAAGTTGAGCATTTAGTTCATAATTATCACAAAACACTTCGTAGTACACATAGGCAACAACAAGAGAGCAATGGAATTAACAAAGAGACGTATGACTAATTTTACTCGCTGCATATGACTCAACGGGTTAGTACTAAATCAGCACGAACGAGGCACAGGCCTGAGAACAAACTTGCGTGGTGTTACGCTTCTTGAACAAAGAAAAAAGGGGATGTTAAAACACGGCCAATGACTATACTATAAACCTCTGAGAATTCGTGTCTGGCTAGCATAATGAGAGACGCCCTTCCTCCCGTGTGACATCTATAAGTGGCAGGAGAATAGGTAACAAGGCGGAAGGTTGCAGGTCTTCCTAGCTTGGTCGGTATTTACAAATCAAAAGGGGAAGGTGTGTTGGAAAAAGAGCTGCGTTGGTGACTGATGACGTCGATTCCCATGTCTGTTAAAAGCGATTAGTCTGTAATTACCCGCCGGTTGAACTAAAGCGATCGCACTGTTTTTATCGGATTTTTTCGGGAGCTCAGGAAATAAATTGTTGAGAACCGAGTGCCTTTTAAAGTAACCAATTTTGTGGATTGTTGCTTTCTATCGGTAAGGAGGTGGAATAATGTTCACATAACGTATTACGTACGTCGGTTTTAGACGTCTGTTGCAGGATAATATACAAAAGTAATGGAACGTTATTTTGCCGTGTGCTTCTTTATTTTTGCTTTGTCAAATTCGTTTATCTATTCACCTACATACTTACATAAGAGTAATTTGTTCTACTTAATACAATCTAATGTGCATTATGTATTTTGTTACATAACTTAATACCGACATTCAAGAATAGTTTGATAATATTCTGTTTTAGTTCACATCATTATTCAATTCAACATTTATAGCTCAAATAAAACTTAACATGAATTTATAACAACTGTCATTTAACCAAATTGGTAAGCACTGTGCAGTAAAATTAAAAAAAAAAAAGAACGGTCGCCATGACAACAGTACAAATAACGTCGCCCTAACGTATCGGCTAATTGAATGATTGCTTGTAATTGTATGTTCCAGCCCTTTTGTTAAAGTACCGAGTTTGCGGTTTAACGGCCACATGCAGGAATTTGAAAGGGAAAATTATATTGCTAGACAGACAGAAATAAAATGGCCGATCAAGAGTGGGGGAGACGATTTGATTGGTTCTGAACGTTGGGATAGGTCAGTTACACTAGGAGCAAAGTCGGGAAAAACCGTATGTTTTAGACGTAAACTGTTAAAGGTATTACGGTGCTTAACAGCTTAACCTGTTAAGGCCCGCGCGACACCGATTCGGAGTCAAACAATAGAAAATCAGTTGTGTCTCATTAGCTGTCCTTGACCAATTAAAGTTTGGTTTATACAAGGAAATAAATATGACATTATCAAAAACAAAATAATCCGATTTTTTTTTTAAGAAAAAATAAAATCGTTAGGATGTAGGGTGTTGGCCGCGTCGCCACGCCATCTCCCGGTCAGGAGACCTAGACAAAATACTTTATTGTAGCGTTAAAAGCCAGACGCTAACAACAAAATGACAATGACATTAGGTGAGGAAAAGACACTTCATGTCACGCTAAGTTCGTAGACAATTAAAAACTTGTAACGAAACGCTACCGCTAACGCAGCGTTAGCGTGGCGTCTCTCATACAATGTGGTAGACAAGTAGTGTTTTTGACAAACGTAAACGCAAATTTTACCTTTTGTTCACGCTCGCTAGCGAAGGCTCGGACCCTGCCGCTAAGGTGCTGTGGTGTTTTAATTAAGAAAAAAAGTGTTTATTTTTTGTTTAAATGCATTGCCTGAGGCTGTTATGGACGGCAAATAATGAGGAAGCGTGAGTCTAAGCGTCGAATAAGACTAAATCGGCGTAGTGTAGAGGTTATCGCCGAAATGTCGGAATTTGAGTTTATTCAGCGTTTTAGGCTGGATAAACGAATAATTTAGAATCTCTGCAGCGATCTAAGGCGCCTAACTTATTTAAAAGGAACTAGGGAAATTTCACTGGAAGTTAAGGTACAACAAAAGTAATTCTTACTTAGAAAAAATAAATAATTAACTTATGTCCCTAATCTAATTCGTAAATTGTTCAGGGCTCGCACGTAGTCTGAATTCAATCTCAAACTTTAAAATGTAAAAGGCATTTGATATCTTTTCTTGAAGAACTTTATAATAATGTCTGACCCAAAATGACACAGTTTTGAATTCCGCCAGTATTATACGAATTCGACGTTTGACATAACTTTGACACTGACGTTTGAGTTTTTTTTTCGTTCTGACGCTAACTTCCATAGATAATCTATTCTTTTTCCTTCCCACGCTGCTGAATTAGCATTTGGCATGAGCTTGCTATTTTGCCTACCATTATACTAACGCTAACGTTCAGTCAGTAACGTGTGTGGAAAAGCGTACAAATGAATTTTGTCTAGGCCAGCTGACCGGCCGCATTAGATGTTTCACATTGCAGAACTTTAGTAAGATTCATTAATTAAAAGAATTTGCTTCTTATAGCAACTATTAATTTTGTGTTTTAGACTAGCTCTCGCGACTTGGATGGCGTAGAAACTTCAGTTCAAAAGCGATCGTAGCGCGAATACGCGATCGTGGCGCGAATACACGATCGTGGCGCGAATACGCGATCGTGGCGCGAATACAAGATCGTGGTGCGAATACGCGATCGTGGCGCGAATACGAGATCATCGCGGTCTTATGTCACTTTTAGTACGAAAAATCGGAAAGCGCCCTCTGTCGGCGCAACCTCGCGTTCTGGTTCTCCGAACAAAATGTGACAATTATATACGCGACGTGTACTCGCGTGACGATCACTTTTAAATAGGACGCGGTCCTCAGGATTTCAGTGTCGAAATATCTATTATTTACACCAAGAGCAGATCAAAAGTCAACTAAGAACATTTGAGTTATTTTATTAGAAATCTAATACTTGTAACTTCTTCGTCTCCCGTCTCAAGATAGTTTCTTGTTTTCCTTCGCCGTTTTTGAGAACAGTGATGATGAAATAGATTACACAAAGCAAAGCGCCTGCTTGAGTTCGAACCCACGACCGTAAGTCGTAATTCGGGGCCGATACCACTGGGCCACCACTGCTCGACCACTACACCCACATTTCACTAATTATAAAGGCCCATGTAATCGTTTTCTTATTCTTTTCGTATACACGGTAATTTGGTTGATTAATATTATCTGAGCCCAGTAGGTGGCGATTGATTGCGGCATCAGTGGCATTCTTTAGGTCATTAGAGGCGCAAAGTCAGCAAAGATTTTTCTATATTATATGTATATCCCACTCAAAATGATTTTCTTTAAATATCAAAGTTTGGTGCACTCTTTGCAACAGTCTGTTCGTAGTCTCCTCTACATATTTCAATATCTCTCTGTCTCTCGCCCTCTGAATCCACTCTGGACCAGCTACTCCTTTGACGTTGTCTTCCCAATGTTTCGCTTGTCGTGCATTGCTCCTTTTTCCATCCCTTGGGTGGAAAAAGGACCACTCACCACACCACACACACACACACACACCACTCTATTATTAATTTGGTCCATTTATCTTTTTACTCCCTCAACATAATTATGTCCTGTCCATCGCCATTTTTGGGTTTAACATACTTTTTTGCATCTTTAAACTCTCAACACACTCGCAACACAGGCAACAGGAAGGAATACGGGTGGGTTTTAGTCAGTTAGAGTCTGACACACCCTCCCGCTCCGCCCAGAGCGGGAGAAGTTATTTTATGATTCCAAAAAAAAATTACCCTACGCTCAGCATTCACGCTTGCCACCACTAGACCAATGAGGCAGTCCAGGTCCTGCAGTCTGGACATACATAGCGTCATCCGGACATAAATCGGTCGCAAAGTCAAAATCACTATCTTGTCAAGCAATTTTGACTGTCAAAATTTTTCGTGCTTATCAAGCAATTTTTTTTTCATATTCTTTATTGCGAATTAAGTCAAGTGTATAGAATTTTGAATATGTTAACAATAGGTAGGTTTAATTTTGACTGTCGACCGAATTCGGTCGTAAAGTGATCGCTGTCTATGTCGAGACTGCAGTGCCAGTTGTATTTATAACATCACGTTTTGTATCGTCAATGAGGCAAAAAGATGAATTTGGGATTTTTGCTGATGGAAAACTTGAACAAACTGGACGAGACTATTAGAACCTACGTGGAAGTATTTGATCTTACACAAGTATGTACTTACAAGTATTTTATTGTGTAACTATTATGTTACGTTATTAATAATTTTTCATAATGGCTTGTTATTAAATGTAAGTAAAAACAGCTGTACGTATAACTTTTTTATCGAGAAATTGCAAGCGTATAAGTTTGTTTTAATTAAGAATTAGATAGCTTTATACATAGAACAACCCCCGCCAACCCCACCAACCCGCACTGGGCCCGCGTGGTGGATTACGGCCCACTCCCTCTCACAGAGAGGCCTGTGTCCCAGCAGTGGGAACATTATAGGCTGATTATGTATACATAGAACATATTCTGGGGCTTGTGGCTACGTAATAACAGCCGCACGGGTCGATCGATCAGGTTAAGCTACCATTGCCGCGGTTGGTCCGCGTATTGGTGATCATTTTAACAAACCAAGACCCCTCCGTGCCTCGGAAAGCACGTTAAGCCGTTGGTCCCGGCTGTCATTCGTGGATCTTTGACAGTCGTTACGGGTCGTCACAAGCCCGAAGTCTGACAACCAGAGTTACCGTATTACCCAGTAACTGGGTTAGGGAGATCGGATAAGCAGTCGCTGCATAAAATACTAGTATTCAGCTGCATCCGGTTAGATTAGAAGCCAACCCCAACATAGTTGGGAAAAGGCTAGGCAGATGATGATACATAAAACGTATATTTCATCTATATTATTTACTTAGTCAAATGTAAATGAACCAACCAAGATGACAACTATTTTGACAACTGTTTATTCACATTAAATTAAAATATAACCTTCACAAGTTCATATTTTTTTATTAATGTAATAATATTGTCAATTGTGCAATTAATATTATTAAATTGTTAAAGGCTCATGCAGACAAGCGCGACGCGATTCTAGTGGAGCAATTTCTACGAAAACTTCACGGAAATTTTATTGTCCTATCGTTATCGCGTCGCGCCTCTGCGCCAGCCTTTACGGGACTAATAATATATATAATAGTAACTTTTAGCCCTGAAAATTAGAAGAAAATTGGGCTCATATTGTTTCAGGGAGCAATATGAGCCTAATCACTCCTTCATGTCATACTGTGGCAAAAAAACCCAATCAACAGGATGCCACGAACATACGTACTTATCAAACCTACTTAGCCATTACTTAGCCAGGACGCGCAAACAAAAGATACCATTTTGTTACCTTCTGGTCTTCCTATTATACTTAATAATATTATGTACTATTTATTATAATGACTTACGCACGACACTTTAATAGCTAAATAATACTAGATATTATTTAATTACTGTCTATGGTCATGACCGCTTGTCAGCGTTGCATAGACAATGAGGATCGAACGAAGCGCTAAGATACTATTACTTACTACCTTGGATATAATTATTAAGAACTTTTCCACTGGTCTCATATTTTCAATGACACGACTAATGCCCCTAGGAATTAAGACATTTTATTTACTAGCACTGGCTTCTATTCTTAAAATTAAAAAAAAACAACTTCAAACCCTGCCTGACTCGCACAGAGTGCAGTTATGAAATCCTTTCTTGGTGCACTCTCGTCTAAAGAATGTATCTTCTAAATTCAAGTTAAAAATCTTCGGTGGCAGTGCGTTGCCGTTGCCTAGGTCAGTCAATTAGACACTGGTGGCGATTCCCTTGTTCACAAACAAAACTAAATTTAAGTTAAGTGCATTTTTTTTCTTTCTATTTCATTAAGAAGAAGAGACATGATAAATTTTAGTTTAGTACCGTCAAATTAATCAGCGCCTGTCACTATTCCATACAAGTTTAGACGTGATTAAAAACTTGCCTACTAAAATTACGTCAATTTTGAATGATTTGTCTTGAAGATGAATTTTTAAGTAAATGTTATCATTATAAAGACAAATTCTCTACTCATTTAATATGCTCAAGGAATCACATGATACAAAGAAATTACCTATAATTTACAAACCAATTTCACTTGAACTCAATAACTCAAAAAGAATGCCCACAAAAGGATCCCAATTACTAAGTGCGGGTATTAATACCCGTAGTGACAAATAGGGTGAAAGATATTTGAGTTATGAACTGTACGGAAACACTTTGAACTTTAGATATAAGAAACGTCTCATGAACTAAAAGACAATCAATCAACAGGGAAGAGGTTTGCATTTCATTAAGTGGGGCTATGAATAACAAGTGTCGTATCTGCGTTCTGAATCTTTTTATAGTCGTGTGTGGTGTTCTGAGAATGTATGTTGACACTTGTAATGTTATTTCAAGGTTCCTTGGTTATCGGCAGAGAATATGGAACAGGGGGTCCTGGGGTCTACTCTTTAGTTCCGCCAACGAAGATGCGGGCCCGTCCCAAATTAGTTGTTACGTCTCAAAACAAGGTGTCAAATTAAAATTCTCGGACGGGCTATAATACTTCTGGAGTATTGACAACTGTCAAATCGTGTTGTCATTCATGCTTAGTTCGGGCTCCGAACAAATCTTATGTCTGTAAGTGATACGGTAGTTCGGTAAAAAAACCAGAAGCTAATGTCTGGACATTAGCTTTTGGTTTTTTTTTTTCTGGGAGTAACTCAAGTAGTACATAATGGCTACATTCTTTTTTTCTCGTATGTAGCAATGAAGATAGCTATGCCGTGGAATTATAGCCCGTCAGCAAGTGGTAACGGAGCTACAATATTTTTATCTCAGAAAGCGACGCGCGCTTTACTTGTGGTTACCAAGAGTACAAGCACGCTGCCAATGTGTGTAAGCACAGGAGCTCCCGGTGTCCGAGACACGGGCGAAGTCGGAAGTGTGTGTGTGCGCGTGTATTACGTGCTGACGCTATTTGTCTTCACGCACAATGTGTGCGTGTACAACGTGTTTGTAGTACACATGGCTACCGCAAGTAAAGCGCGCGTCGCTGCGTGGAATCAAAATACCCTAACTCCCTTATGGGGGTTGGACGTAGGTACCTTGATTAGTTTAATATACTAATGGAAAATATTTAAATGCATATTCATAAAAAAATTGTAATTATTGATTGATTGATTGATTGATTCTTCTTTCTGTGAAGGGCCATGATCAAAGGCTGACCTGACCTAAAGTGGAACTTCTTTTCTAGATACATCCCCTATGTATCCAGAAAAGAAGATAGAAGATAGATCGAGAAAAAATTAGATGTAATGGTGGCAGAGACAAAGGAAAAGACATGTGGGATGTCTTGTAGACAGATGGATGAAAAGAAAATGTCTGAAGTAAGTACCTACCTATTTAGCAACACCTGGATGCGGGTAGTAAAGGATCCGGGTGACCATGCTAAAGGGGAGCTGCACCTATACTCGGCAATGGAGTGGTTGAAGCTGTATAATTTAATGATCATCAGAGCAAATTTTCTTACTTATTTAGGCTTTCATAATTTATTTTTAGAACTTTATCAACCAATAAGTAGTTCATATTCAAGCTACCTACTTAACATTTTATTATTTTTGTAAATTAAATGATAATGAAAGTAGAATGCATCAGCTGCTTCCTTTGTGTCAAGGAAATCGGGTTATTCAACGGCTTGTAGGCCGTAGGTCCATGACTTGACTCTCATTATGACTAGATAGGTATATAGGTATAATATAATGTGATATCACAAGCAACATTTTTTAAAATAATATTTTTATGGCAAGACGAGATTTTAAAACTGATGGTTTCAAAAGGCTTAACTGAATATACTATAGGGGGAGGAGGGGGTAATTATTAAGTGTCAATTGGACAGTCTTTTTTTTTGGGTGGGAAATAATCAATATCTTCTCCCGCTCTGGGCGGAGCGGGAGGGTGTGTCAGACTTACTGACTAAAACCCACCCGTATTCCTTCCGTTGCCTGCGCTGCCAGGGACCTCGGTAACCCTTTAGTACCTTCCGCGACCCTGGCAGGCATCGGCCCTAGTGGACCCCTACGCTTGTGCTGACGACATCTCTTTGAAGCGCGCGTGGAATACAACGCGCCGTTGACCCGGGCCTGCACAGTCTATTGGAGTGGATTGGATAGTCTATTGGACAGTCTAGAATAGGTATTTAGGTATATGATTCGATTTGATAATGGTCAGGAGAAAACAATTTCCTTTGTTTTTTTTAAATGCCTGCACCTGAATTCAATCTGATTATCATTTTCATGTCGAAGAAAGAGGGCAAGCTGTTGTGTTGTGAATATTAATTTATCTAGGTACATTTAGGCTATTTAAATGTACCTAGTAGGTATTTTATTACGAAAGCAATGGACTTGATATAGTCATAATGGTCATGTAATAAAGGTACAGTCTGACCGTCGAGAGAATGCGTTCCTGACATCTGACAGTTGCACAATTTCTAGTTGTAATAAGGATCAAATTCGCAAAACACATTCGTTAGTACGAAACTGGCAGTTGTAAAGAACGCAATCTCTCAACGGCCGGACTGTAATGACTAACTTGTTTTAAAAACTTGATAGTAGATCTCAAGACTATAAAATTACGTAAGTATATAATAAAACTATAATAGGCATGTTATTAAAAAATACACCATGCTGCCTTGCGTGGGTGATAACGTGGGCCATGAGGACACAAAACTATGGTAGGTATTACGATTAATGAAGAATATGGACAGGGAAGTAATTGACTCCTTAGTCTTTATTACGAGTAAGTAAGTATTGAAAGTATCTACCTACCTACTTTCTAAAATAAAATAAAAATGATGTAAAAAAAAGTAAGTACCTAAATTGATAAACACAACCGACAAATTCATTAACAAAACATAACAATAAATCATTTACGTAGATAAAACACTGGATTATCAGACTCGAGATATAACCTTGAACGGTCGTCTACTGGGCCGTTCACCCTAATTTATCAACAAATAACCTACTGTGGTGCTTCTGTAGGATTATTTCTGATCTATGAACTACAGCGTACCTAAAATAATTTGTTTGAAAACAGACCGGCGAAAATGTGCTAGATACTACAACAACACTAGCTTTGCCAACGAATAAGAGCAACAAGTAACCGATGTATTCAGACGATTTGAAAGGCTTCGACATCAAATGTCATACAAAAGGTTATATACATTATATAAGGTATGCACAGCCCCGATGCCTTGCTTTGACATGCAACACAATAGTTTAATTGCATGCGAGTACACGCATAAAACGTTACGTAAGATATACGCAATTTGCGCAAAAAATATGCTACTTATGCATAGAAAATGAGGTCAATGACACAAAAACAGATTACGCTTCGTTTCCGTGCGACAGATACGTTGTAGGCATTTCAAATTGTAATTAGTCATGCGGACGCCAGTTTTAATCTATGGACTAGGATTTGACGTTTCAACGTTTTAAAAAATATTTTTATTTGACACTTAATAAAAATTCAAAATTACGACCGTTCGTAGAAACGTGTTTTCAAATAGATTCAAAATTCGAAAAGTATGACCCGTAGGCGTGTGAGTGTGTACCAATGAATGAATTTCTTGTTCAAACATACCTGTAGCGAGTCGAATGAAGATCGTTCACCTTCCGACAATGTAAACCTTTGTTTCAACACAAGTCAACGGCTCCCAATCAATCCCAACAGTTTATCTGGAAATAGAAACGACTTATTCAATGTGGGTACTCCGCTTTATGATTCATCCAACGCGTTGAACTACCCGTTTATTAATAAAATCCTTACATTACGAGGGATAGTAGAAAAAAACGAAACACATGCCTATAACTACAGATGTAAACAATGAACATGTGTAGACAAGACGCCCGGGTACAAAAAATCCCAACTTCAAAAGGGGATACTAACCGTTCACGTTAGATAAAAATCACGTTCACAGAATGTCCACAAACACGTAAAATTTAACAGCGCACAGGAGGCGGTATGTCGTACCGGAACAAAACTAGTTTATTTTCCGATCGCATCACAGAGAGCGACAAACGTCCGACCTGAGCGGGGGCCGGCGCGAGACTGAGCGACGGTAGCGCCCTCTCGGTCGGTCGCCCTGCGTCGCGCGTGTGTGCGTGTGTGCCGCTGTGGGGGTGCCGCCCTCAGCGCCCCGAGTCGCTCCGGCCGTTTATTTATTTTCGAGTGTGGGGTGTTCAGTATACAAAAATGGTGCATTCATCATACGAATACGAACGCACCGAAGATCCAGCTCGGCCAATTGGAAGCGTAGAAGGATAAAAGCGTTTTTAAAACATAAACGACTTTTTTTAAACGGCCGTGAACCGAACATCAGCCGCGGTCATTGCCACAGGCGTCATTGGTATAAAGATATTCACGTCACAATAACGCGGCGTGTGTTTTTATTCTTTTATATCGTTCTATTATCTAATTGTTATTAGTAAATTGTCCGGATACACCTGGCACACGTTTAAGGTGGCTTAGAATTAGATCCTTTTTCGTTCAGCGACGGATACGATAAATTAGGCACGTACATACTTACTTACTTAAACATGTTGTTTAATTTTAGTCCTTTTAGAATTAGGTTAGAAATAAATTAATATGTTTAAACAATGACGTGAGCTAGGGTGCCGATTCCCTTGTTCACAAACTAAACTAAATTTAAGTTCAGTGCATCTTTTTCTTTCTATTTCATTAAGAAAAGGACAGAAGATAAATTTTAGTTTAGTCCTGTGAAATTAATCAGCGCTTGACGTAAATTGACGTAATTTTAGTAGGCAAGTTTTTAATCACGTCTAAACTTGTATGGAGTAGTGACAGGCGCTGATTAATTTGACAGGACTAAACTAAAATTTATCTTCTGTCCTTTTCTTAATGAAATAGAAAGAAAAAGATGCACTGAACTTAAATTTAGTTTAGTTTGAGAACAAGGGAATCGGCACCAATATCTTAAATTCGTGGTAATGTTATTTATTGCATTTTTTACGTCACTTTTTGTATATATGTACCTAAGCAAAGATAGCTCGTAATGCATGACCTACGAGAGACCTCTGACAAATTATTTTGCGTGAACTAATAATATATTGTAGTACAAAGATACACTAGGGACGAGTTTACTTTCGCCCAATTAGGACAAAGTGGAAACATTCTACCTCTAAAATATTAAATTAGATACATGTCATTATCTGCCTTGCGTTTTCCACATCATTCAAACTGGATGCAGCCGAATACCAGTATTTTACATGGAGCTACTGCTTATTTGTCTTCGACACCCCCGTTACTGGGTAACACGATAACCCTTGACTTTCGGGCTTCTGAGGACCCGTAACGATTGTCAAAGATCTACAAATGACAACCGGGACCTACAGTTTAAGGCTCCGCAGACAGCCGCGATGCCACAGCGCGACGCGATTCTTGTATTATAGAACAATTTCCATGAAGTGTCGCGTCGCGCTGTCGTGTCGCAATGTCGCGTCACGCCTGTCTGCGGGAGCCTTTAACGTGCTTTCCAAGGCGCGGAAAGGTTCGATATGTAATAGATGGTCACCCATCCACAGACCGACCTCGGCAAACGTAGCTTAACCTTCGATTGACCCGTGCGGCTGTTATTATGTAGCCACATGCCCCTCCAATACAATATTAAATTAGAAAATATCAGATAATTTATTAACAATCATAAATTTACTATAATTGGTATCGATCTCAGAATCATTACTCAGCGTTTTTAATCGATTAGGAAACAATAAAATCGATTCATCGATTACTAAAAAAAAAACTTATCGATGATCGGTTTTTCCTTAATATTGTAGGAGGGCTAAGGAGTGGTGAAACTACTACTTACTAGTAGATAGGTGGAAATCTTTTAGTTGAATGAAGATGATTTTCATATTTGATCATTTCGAGCTTATTAATTAGAAGGTAGGTTGGTCGGTGGGGTCGGTCTGTCAAAGATCCACGCATGACAGCCGGGACCAACGGCATAACGTGCTTTCCGAGGCACGGAGGGGTCTTGGTATGTAAAGATGGTCACCAATCCACGGACCAACCGCGGCAATCGTAGCTTAACCTGATCGATCGACCCGTGCGGCTGTTACTACTTAGCCACAAGCCCCTCTAATTAGAAGGTGATGTGAACAAAATAAGAATTATGATCTACCCTTATTTTTTGACTGTTTGGCTGTCAAACTGCAAACAATTTTTCATGGAATTATTATTTAAGTAATATAGGTATACTTAGTACATTATGATTAGAACAAGTCTATACATTCTAACTAATATTATAAAGGCTCGTGCAGACTAGCGCGATGTCGTGGGCGCTACAGGCAGCAATATGCCTGTCACGCCCCCGATATCGCCCCAGTCTGCACGAGTCTTTAATGCGAAAGTGAGTTTGTTAGTTTGTTTCTTACGCTTTCACTCTAAAACGGCTGAACGGATTTGGATGAAATTTGGCACTTGAGTAGAGCATGACGTGGGTTAGAACATACGATGCTTTTTATCTAGGTAGTACGTTCCCGTGAGCTAATTTCTGACCTAAGCTAAAAAAAGAAAAGCTAGTACCAAAATAAAAATTCAGACTCATTCTAGTGAAGTTAATTTATACATACTAGCGTTTGAGTCCCGGGAAGTCTGGTGTCTCGAGTCCCGAGATTTCGGGTCGAGAATCGAGGCACAGTTGTTGAAATTATATTGTAATAATTTTATTTGAGCTAATTTCCGACCTCCAAGTGGACGAAGCCATGAGCAAAAGCTAGTATCAAAATAAAAATTCAGACTTATTCTAGTGAAGTTAATTTGTACATACTAGGGTTTGAGTCCCGGGATGTCTGGTGTCTCGAGTCCCGAGATTTCGGGTCGAGACTCGAGGCACAGTTGTTGAAATTATATTGTAATAATTTTATTTTCAAAAGGTCATAATAAACTTAATAAGCTTCCCGCACTCTGTCATTGGAAGTGCAATTTATTAGCTTAACCAACAATCGAAAATAATCGAAGAAAATGTACCCGACATTTTTGCAAATAATCAAAAGCAACATTAAAAAACCGGCCAAGTGCATGTCGGACCACGCACAATGAATGGTTCTGTAGTTAGGATGAATTTATCCCAAGAACAAACAAAACATTGTAGATGAAAAGCATGTGTACAGTACAATACAACTGCAAATGTACGCACAGTGTTGAGAGATTTACCAAGTTATTTTAACTATCTATTAGTAAAGAACTATTTTCCGTATTTTTTTCATAATTGTATTTCAAAATTTACCTTAATTTTATATATTTTTTTAATAACTATTTATTTTAAAATAATATTTTTTTTTTAATTGAGACCTTCACAACAAGCCCTTCCATTAGATATGTTAACTAATTTTTATGTTCTAATTTGCTCCCTAAATAAATAAAAAATCCCTTTTGACCCTCATATTAAGAATTACGTTACAGGTTCGTGTTTGGGTCACAGAAATTCAAGTGTACCAAATTTCAACGTAATCGGTCCAGTAGATTCGGAGCAAACCGGCTGTGACAGACAGACAGACAGACACACGAGTGATCCTATAAGGGTTCGGTTTTTTCCTTTTGAGGTACGGAACCTTAAAAATTGTAATAAAAAAAATACGTATAGTGCTTTCCGTTGGGAAGTGTGTCTGTTTGTCGTCACGATTCACGTCGTCACACACAATGGATTAATCTAAACCTTCTTCAATAAGTTTTATTTCATCCTTCGGATGACCCCTTTTGATTTTTGTTATCAAACTCATTAGCGTTCAAAAGATATGAAAAGAAACAAAAATCGATGAATTTTCTTAGATTTTCCGGAAAATTGTGGCGTGCACTTTTGGATTTTCCAAAATTTTATACTTTATTATTGACAAATAATTCGGTAAATTTGGAGATCTTGCTAAGCGAAATGATATGTCAATCGTAGTCGTATACAGGATGTTTGGTGGAAAATAGTTTTTCCACCAAACACCCTTTATACAAAATTTTTTGAGGGTTTTTGAGGTCATCGGCTACTTATTATCCCATTGAGCCCTATCCTGAGTGTCACGGTAATGGAGATCTTTTTTTTATCTTCCATAAAAATAGAATAAACAATCGGTTTTATATATATTTTTAAATCACAACTTGTTACTGAATCAAAATCAGTAAATATTACAACTTAAAGTGGTAGGTACTAAGGTAAATAATGTAGACTTAAAAGAAAAACCAATGATAAAACATAGCAGATATTCATATAAATAATATTCAGCAAGATAATTTGAAAAAATATTAGATTCTCAATCAATCAGATAGCAATCGTTCGTCCTACTCGGTTCGTTGGTAAACTTTGATTAGTTCGCCGAGCAACTCAAATAAACATACAGAAATAGAGTTCTTCTAAAAGCCGGCTAGTGTATTCATTGAGAAATTTTACTTTCCGCACGGAAAGAAGAAAATCTTAGCGAGATGGAATGAGTTTTTGTTAATGTGTGTGTGTTTTGTAATATAACGCTGTATGCGCTGTAGTTACAGTTATTTTGCATTTTTACATCAAATTTTTTATTTGTTATGGTTTTTACGGGGCAGCGAAAAAGAAGAAGACAAGGAAACTAATGATAAGTTTAGTTAATAAGTACCAAAACAGAGGAATTTTAAATGAATATTTTTTTTTTTTTACCTTTTTAAATCAGGGAAGCAATCTAATCGCAATATTTTTATAATAAAAACAAACCTTCTCTGCAATAAAGAGCTATTGTGTTAGTCAGACCTTTTTACAAATCTAGTCGGTTTCTGAAAGCCTTGTGAGACTGGTCGGGCACTAGAAAGGACAAAAGGGTATCTTGTCACTAAACTAAAAGTACGAGGTGTTACAATGGCTAGATTTTGAAATAAGGGTTTCTCAACTATGAACATCGTGTAGGATCATAAAAACCGTGAATCAGCTAAAGATAACTTATGCTATCCTAACTTAATATTATGAATGTGAAAGTGAGTTTGTTTGTTTCGCTTTCACGCTAAAACGGCTGAACGGATTTGGATGAAATTTGGCACATGGATAGACCATGACCTGGGTTAGGACAGAGAATACTTTTTATCCTGATTGTTCCACGGGTTCGAGACTTATGCGGGTAAAACGGCGATGTTTAAAAAAAACGCGCGAGACCTCCAGTCATAATTATGTTCTACCATTTCTAATTAAGTAGGTACAGTCAGCGTCAATAATATCGGGACGAACAGACTGTTCAAAATGATCTAAACAACTATGAATATTAAATATTAACTCAATGACACAAGAACTGTTTCAAAATGAAAAAAGTACACGACAACTGTCATTCTGACAAGAATTTTAAACAGTCGATTCGTCCCGATATTTTCGACGCTGACTGTACCTACATTCCAAAACATTTATTGTCCAGATAAAATTACCAGCCCTAATGGAATTATCATGTTTAAACGAAACATAGGTAAAACTTACTTTTAAAATTGGCTATAATAAGTTATAATCACCTCTTTGGCGCTAATTCAGAGTTTAAAGCGCCGGCTATAAAAAGTATTATGAAGTAAGATAAGGAATTTTTATATTATGATTGATGATGATGGATGCTTTGAGTTTATTCGATGGATTGAGAGATCGATGGTCAATGCATAAAAAGGGGCGACATGGAAACAGCTTTTAGAGTTTCGTACCCAAAGGTTGTCAACCCACGCCTATACCGTAGTTCTTTAGAACCGTAATATACCTTTACTTATTTACATAACCAAATTACAAGATGATTATTAACATTAACTAAATTCAAATAAAACTAAGTTAAACCTAAAAAAGGCCCTCGGGGCATTGTACCGAGGATGCTGGCGGCGTTTCCTCGCTGAATTGCAATGCTGATGCGTTGCGCGAGAAAGCCGCCAGCTTTTCGGTCACCAACTAGACGATTTGCGATATCCGCAAATAACTTATGCGCACTGGGACCCCACGGACCGAGGGTCTCGACGCCAATGGGCACAAAGTTGTACTCTCTGCCAAGGCCTCCATATTTAATACCTTTTCAGATTTTCAGCATTGTCTGCCGCTGCACCCGCTTTAGAAGTAGTCCGTTGGAGGTGGGACGGTGCCAGTGTGTCTACACAGGTAGCGTCCCACACAAGCATCCGTCCCAAACTCCACGGAACCAAAGACACACCATCAGGTCTTTTGCCATCATCTCTGACAATGCCAGTCGGCTCAAGAAGAGCAGGCATATTGATGCTGGCAACTAATAAGTAGCCAGATGAAATGTTCATAGAATATGTATGTGTAACTTTAATTTTTGATAGTGGTAAATACTAAAAAGAAGGAATAATACTATAGTGTTGGTGGCACGGAACCCGTAGTCCGAAAGTCCAATTTGCACATGGCTGGCTTTTCCAGTGCGAAATACGGCAGTCTGCGGAAGCCTTAAATATAAAAAGAAAAATGGTCACTATCAATCGCTCGTAAAAAATAATGAAATCTGCCAAATTCTTAATTAAATTTCTTTGTAAAATTAATTAGCAAGTCAAACTTTGTGAATGTATATTTTTAATCAGATTTTTAATGATTGATTACCGACTTTCACGAGACAGATTTTCTGATTTTTTGAGCATAATCTGAAGTCAAGTTTTAAAGGTAAATTTTACGTATCTGAAATGTATTATGAAGTAGGTATGGAACATTTTCCTTTAATTAACTAAGTTGATATTACGATTTCAATAGCTTTATCATAATTATTGGGTATTTACATTCAAAGTCCATTTAAGAGTTAAAACACTGCTGACTGGGTCAGACTGGGTCAGGACGAAGGAAAACCTCTTTCCATAAATAACATTTTCTATTTAAAACACAACATGAGAAAAGTTTCATCTGACTGACTTTAAACCTCCTATTTCTTTGATTACTAAAGCAATTCATATTGCTTTTAATTACTTCATTGAAATGTTTTATATTTTTTTGAGAACTTGAGAAATTTCATTTCATTTTATTAGTTCCTAGTACTTTTTAATTATACTAACACTGATAATACTAATTATTAAAACTAATTATTGCTGCGGAAGGCTGATTTAACAAGTTATTAACCCTAATACTAACTAATATTATAAATGCGAACATGAATTTGTTTGTTTGTTTGTTAGTTACGCTTTTACGCTAAAACGGCTGAACGAAATTGGATGAAATTTGGCACATGGGTAGACCATAACCTGGATTAGAACATTTTCCTTTAATTAACTAAGTTGCTATTACGATTTCAATAGCTTTATCATATTGGGTAGGTACATTTCAAGTACATTTATGGGTTAAAACATTACTGACTGGGTCAGAGCGAAGGAAAACCTCTTTACATAAATAATGGTTTGTTACTAATACGAACTTGGCAAGCGTGATCAATATTGTACCTTGTCTGTATGGAAAGAGGCTTGGTACTTGGAACAATATCAGGCAGGTAGGATGACATCACAGTATGCATCATTTCAAATTCTCTATTTATCAGGACCGATGACCGGAGAAGGTGGACCTTTTGAAGGCCACAGGAATCCAAGGATACGGAAAGCACAGAACCGATCAAAGTGGCGGTGGCTTGGGGGCCTATGTCCAGTAGTGGACGTCTTTCGGCTGAAATGATGATTTATCAGGAAGTTGAGAAGTTCTACTGCGTGTATTAGTTTCTAGTACTTTTTAATTATACTAACACTGATAATACTAATTCTTAAAACTAATTATTGCTGCGGAAGGCTGATTTAACAAGGTTACTTAAAGAAAGTTATTAACCCTAATACTAATATTATAAATGCGAACATAAATTTGTTTGTTTGTTTGTTACGCTTTTACGCTAAAACGGCTGAACGAAATTGAATGAATTTGGCACATGGGTAGACCATGACCTGGATTAGGACAAAGGATACTTTTTATCCCAATATTCTCACAGGATCGAGACTTAAGCCTCGTCCCCACTAGGAACATTTGTCGAGCGACATGTGTCCCCGGTGACATCGGGCGATGTCGGGCGACGTCGGACGACATCGCCGCGACATTGTTTAGAAACATGGTAAAGGGTTAAAAACATGGTAGATAACATATTCATTGTACGGAATCATATTCATTGTGCGAGTTCAACTCGCACTCGTGCGGTTTTTTAAGTTAAACAATATCTTTATACATAACATACCATCATGCCTGTAATACCCGATGGGGGTTAGGCAGAGGTGTACTTGTAATAAAATATCTTTATGTATTATTATTTAGGGACCTGATTTTACTATTGTACATTTGTACAATGTACAGTATTATTGTATTTTGTTATTAGCTGAAGAGTATAAGAACAGTATATAACAAAACATCACGCCTTGTTTTCACAGAAGGGTTAGGCAGTTGTGTACCTATAGTACACCCACATTTTTTTAAGAATAAAGGAAACTTATTCATTGTAAGTAGGTACCCGAGCAATCTAAGTATGTATATATAGCATAAAAACATCACGCCTGTAATTCCCTCTTAGGGTTATATCTGGCAGGGTTTACTAAAGTACACCCTGCCAGATATTTAAGTCCCATGTAATAGGGGGCGAGCCTATTGCCACTCTAAATTCGTCATACCTATACCTAATAGGGATGACGAAATTTTTTTTGTCCGTCAGGCACCAAGATTATTAAAAAATATTGGCTAGGTGTTTTTTCTTTTTTTACGTAATCAAAAGATAACGGCGATACATTGAGTTGAAATGTGACGTGAAGTCGCGCCTTGCTAGATTTTATACTGAATTGTGACGTAGCGAGCTCCCACTCCCCAACTTTAATGCGTTCTATCTAAGTCATTTTTTATTCATATGATAAAGCAAAAAATACGTGTCTAATATTTTTTTATTATCTGACTGACTGAAGGACTAAATAGGATTTCTTTTTTTTACCCAGGCATCATCCATTAGACATTTTATATACATAATTGCACAATCTTAAATGACACTATTACCTTTAATTTAATTAATACCTTACCTATACACAATCAAAGAGCAACAAAGAAATTGTATCCATGTAGGTTTATTAATGAAAAAGAATGTGTTCATCAGAATCCAAACATAAAGCTACATTTATTTACATTTGCATTTTTATAAGGAAAACGCAAGTATTCCTGTGCAAGATTCACAGAATACAAGTGTCAATGAGTGTCGTTCCTAATAAAATGACGTACAGAATTTTTATCTCACGAAGTGACGCGCGCTTTACTCGTGGTAACCAAGTGTACTGTACTCGCTGTGAATGTGTGCGTGAAAACGAGTAGCATCAGCATTATTTTATCCTTTATTAAAAAGAACCAGGTTCTTAATAATTAATTACAATCTAGCTTAAAAGACTAATAAGTAATTTTAATCTAACTTAATTTTATACGTGATAATTATTTTAAAACTTAGAATAGTGTTGTTTGTACTTTACACAAGTTCGTTCCACTTTCTTAGAGTCTGATATAATAATATAAACACTTTGTTCATGTGTTATATGTGTGTCATAGTCACTAATATGTCTACACTTTTTACACTACACTAACTCAAAAGGTTTTGTTCGTTTTAGTCATCCACTATATTTATTTGGTCTAACAGCTGGATTGCCGCGATGTTCACATGTTGGTGGAGTCGTTGTTCATGGGCCTCAGCAAATTTTTGGATTATGTTGGTGACGGGTTCCATTTTTAGGTCACGATGGAGGTCGTCATTTCTTATATACCAGGGCGGTCACACACGCACACTTCCGAATTCGCCCGTGTCTTGGACGATACCGAGTAAGCAGGAGTAATAGTGTTTTGTGGAGCAAGTTTACGAGCTCTCGGTTTCCCCTTTTTTTCTTCTTTTTTTTGTGGGGCATATTATCAAAAAACTTCTCCCGCTCTGCGTGGAGCGGGAGAGTGTGTCAGACTCTTACTGACTAAAACCCACCCGTGTTCCTTCCGTTTCCTGTGTTGCCAGAGGCCACGGTATCCCTTTCGGACTTTCCCGCGAGCCCTCGGTACCCCGAGAGCTCCTGCGCTTACACACACATTCACAGCATGTTTGTACACTTGGATATCTACGAATTATTAAGGGCTATGATGTCAGTTTTGTGATAAGTATTTAGAGGTTGGTTCTTAATTTTATCAAACCTAGTCAAAATAATGTGGAAACTATGGGGGCCAGTTTGCCTTGCTTATCATTGCCATAAATAAATATGGACTACCTAACTACAATGAGAAAGTGGAAAGAAAATAATTTATCCATTATTTTCATCAATGATTTTCATCGTCAATTGACCAAGGTTGATTTTCAAAAGAGAATTTAATCGAAAAAAAGAAAAATACATTTTAATGGAAACAGTAATTACCTTTTCTTTTTCGAACACGATGTGTCATTATTCCACAGCAGCTGCTTTGTTGCAATCAGGAGTCCATTGGTTCGTTCGGTAATGACAATATATGGCAATTGCACACTGATTGCTCAGCAGGTACATGAATATAGTAGATTTAAAAGATAAAAATGTATTAACAACTGACGTTTTTGTGGCCGTAGAATGTTAAAGTATTGACAGCAAAAATGGTCACATTTTGACTGCTTTTAGGTACATTTAATCATCCATAAATTGATCTTAAATATTTACTAAAAATAAAAATACCTTCATGCAATAACTTAATTTACCAGCGCAAACGTACAGTTCTGCAACGAAACTCACAAAATCGAGAACTCCCAAACTCGACTAACTGCCAAATCCTTCTGTACCGTCAACAAAAATCGACTAAACTAAAACTTCCTCTACGCGGCTCAAAAATGCCGGCCGAAACTCATTGTCACTATAGTTAGGTACATTGGTGATTTCATTAAGCGCTGCACCCCCTGTCTCGACGTCTAGCCGTCTGGCAACATATACAGGGGGCTAGTTGCTAGGCAATGGCGGATGGTGAGGGGATGTTCCGTGGTCGCGGTATCCGTGTCGATATGTATGGCTTTCGATTAAATACGAATAATAACGTTTTGATACTGGCCGCTGCCGCTGGCAGTTTGTTGAAATACGTGGTGAAAAAAAAGTTTTGCATGATTTTGACAGGTTGCGCAATTGGCGGGAAATTCATTATATTTATTTTTGAAGAGAATTCAGATAAAAATTTTCTTGCTTTTTTATGGTTCGACTTGATAAAGTCCAATGCTTCGAGAAAAGGTCAATGAAACTATGTATCTTACAGTGACTTACTGTATCATAAAGATAATTTAATTATTTGAGTTACAGTCAAAGGGTTAGTTTCTGGTTAAGATCTATTCAGGTACATGCCACAAAAAGCCTTTGCCAACAAAAGAAGATTTAATTTCCATTTACTCAGTAACAAAGATCTAATACATCTAGACGCATAGGATCAAATGCAAAGTGCAGACGTCAGACCAGCTGGAGATTTACTGCTTACAGTCGTAAACTCTAAGAGGAAAGGTGGTAAAGTATTTTTCTTCTTTATTTAAAATTTAATTTCCTCAAATTAAAATGTTTAAAGCTAGCAGGTAAAATATTTGAACATGAGTAAGTAGGTTTTATGAATAGTGATGTACTTATTGTTATTTTTTACTTTAAAATAAATCGTTGTAATTTTTGAATTTGAATTTTCCTTTGTTTCTTCTACAAGTGCAAATTCGTGCATTCTATTATTCAAGATTTAATGATGACGTTACTATAATAATACCTATGTTTTTATTAATTAAGAACATAAAACACACATTTGTTTTTATAATGAAAAACTTTTTAAAGCAGGTAAAATATTTGTACATGAGTAAGTAGGTTTTATGTATAATGATGTACTTAATGTTATTTTTTGCTTTCAAATACATCATTGTAATTTTTCAATTTGAATTTTATTTTGTTTCTTTTACAAGTGCTAATTCGTGCATTTTATTATTCAAGATTTAATGATGACTTTACTATAACCTATGTTTTTGTGAAGAACATAAAACACGTTTGTTTTTATAATGAAAGAGTTAATGTCGGTCATAGGATTAGTAACAAGGCTGTGGACTTTGTAATTATGGGTTCAATACCAAGCTCGGGTGAATGTTATCGATAGTGTTTTTCTAATTAATCCTTCATTTTTATTATAAAGACTAGCTTTTGTCCGCGGCTTTGCTCGCGTGGATGTCGGAAAATATCCTACGGGAACGTACTACCAGGATGAAAAGTACCTAACCTATGTTGCTTTCGAACAATGGTGGCCCAGCAGTGATGGCTGCGACTTACGAGTTCGGTCATAGGTTCGAACCCACGCAGGCCCTTTATTTTGTGTTAATTATTTCATCATGACTGCTCTCAAAACGGTGAAGGAAAACACCGTGAGGAAACCGGAATGTCCTAGAACCAAAAATTCGAAGACATGTGACATCTACCAACCCGCACTGGGCCCGCGTGATGGATTATGGCCCACTCCCTCTCACAGAGAGGAGGCTTGTGTCCCAGCAGTTGAACATTATAGGCTGATTATGAACCTATGTGTTAATCTAGGTTATAAACTATCTGTGCGCCATATCTTAACTAACATTATAAATGCGAAAGTGATTTGTTTTTTTTTGTTTTTTTTGGATTTTGATGAAATTTGGCACACTGGTAGACCAAGACCTGAAATAGGAAAAGTATACATTTTATGCCGATATACCCACGGCATCGAGACTTATGCGGGTGAGACCGCGGGGCGCAGCTAGCTTTCATATAAATCGGGAACATACGTTCAGCCGTTTTTGCGCCAATCAGGAACATACATCCAGACAAACAGACAATAGTTACTATTTTATTATAATTATGTAAGTACCATATAGCTAAACATTAATTTTACCATTTTACCAGACAATATCGTGCCTGTATTCTGCGAAGGGGTAGGCAGTAGGTAAGGTGTGAATATTTCGCCAGCACGGTAAAGGGCGCTGCTGTTTTCCGTATTTTACTTGTTTTTTTATGTGTGAGCGCAAAAGTTATTACAGGGCTATTTGGTCTGCACCCATCCCGCTCCAGACGACACCGATTTTTCTTTACCCCGACCGTGCGTCTTTATGCAAGCACCCTTACACTGTTTGTCCACAGCACCGTGAACGGGACGACAATGAGAAACGAGATTATTCAGCCAT
The DNA here is from genome assembly GCA_905333075.3 of Atethmia centrago. NCBI lineage: Eukaryota > Metazoa > Arthropoda > Insecta > Lepidoptera > Noctuidae > Atethmia > Atethmia centrago. The sequence continues at coordinate 21,260,792 of HG995368.1, forward strand.
AGTAAATGTACTGTCGCTACTTTGGCGTCGTCATCTTTTTCTCGTTGATGTGACGTTGACACTGCGATGGACAAACGGCCTTACACTGTTTGTCCACAGCACCGTGAACGGGACGTCAATGAGAAACGAGATTATTCAGCCATAGTAAATGTACTGTCGCTACTTCGGCGTCGTCATCTTTTTCTCGTTGATGTGACGTTGACACTGCGATGGACAAACGGCCTTACACTGTTTGTCCACAGCACCGTGAACGGGACGTCAATGAGAAACGAGATAATTCAGCCATAGTAAATGTACTGACGCTACTTCGGCGTCATCATCTCTTTCTCGTTGACGTCCCGTGAGGGTGCGGTGGACAAAAAGCCATAGGCAGCGAGCTTATTGCCACCATACTCAAATTCAGTCACGGGGTTGTTTTTCGTAGTAAAAAAATCTCAAGAACACAGCCCGTTACGGAGACCAAACCCAAATCTTACGGGTGGGGCTCGATTGCGATCTCTAAAAATTCTGTCTGGCTTGATGACTTTTGAGTATTCCTGATTAATAGCAGTAGCTTTTTGGGTGTAGGTATTATAATTTTAGAAAGAAAAAAAATTGGTTGTCTGTAAAGTCGGTTTACGGATGATAATTTTACGTGATAACGAGAGAGACATGCGTCACAAGCCGAGCGCTTAGGCCGATCGTGCCTCTCTATCGCTAGTTCCGCGCTCTCGCTTGCACGCTCGGCTCAGGTGGAACGTGACACTTTTTCGTGCGTGCAGCCGGCGACGTTCGTCGATTTATAAGAGGTTATCACGTCAAAAAGAAAGAAAGAAATATAAGTTTATATGTCAGAAACGTGCATACAAAAATATAATTAACTGGAGTAATATATTAACAGAAAAATAAAACAAAATACATATTTAATCACGAGCACAAAGCACGAATAGTCGCTAAGTGCACGTCAGACTGTCACAAGAAGGCTTCACTATGCATGATGCTGTGCTATGAGGGTCCCACAGCACAGCGCTGATTTTCAGTGGTCACCCAAAAAATATACCTGATATTGGTAGATACAGGTGCATAACATCTCGCCCGTTTTCCCGAAAAGGATTGGCAGAGGACTGCCAAACCCTTCAAGGTAAATAGACGTGGTGTTTTGTTGTGTATTTTAACTTCTTACAAAAACAACAAAATAGTTAGTAGGTACATTAATTTCGAATTACAAACAACAGTCGACAACTTGGCAGAATTAACGTAAAACATGAATATTATTTAAAAGACAGCAGACTCTTAAAATAAATAGACGACTTGTTTTTCCTCCCCACATTGCTAGTGACGTGTAGACCTTATCGAGAAAACTGTGTTTTCATTTTCTAGAATATTCCAGATGAAGCCACGTAAGAGACGTTACTGTCAATTTCAGATGCAGTTCACTCGAGTGATGGTAATGTATCGTCCTAGTTTGGTCTTGAATGACCTCGTCGATAAGGTCGAAAAGGTTTAAATATATGAAATAGATACGTTTTAAAAAGAGACGTGTTTTTATAACTGTTAGGGCTAATTTTGATTTACTGTTTACAGGCGATGTCTACGTATCTCCACTAATGATGGTTTTCTGAAATGACGGTGGCAGCACTGAGATGACACAGTGGCGGTACCTTCATATAAGCCCAAAAGCCCGCGGCATGCCTTACTAAAATGGATGGATGAATTCACTTTTAATTTATTGTACCTAACCAGTAGTTTATGAGAAAATTGCGATGATACATACGTAGGTACCTACATACTCAGTCGAAAACTGAACTTTCTTTTTTTGAAATCGGTTAAAATTTTATTGGGCTTGCGTTATTTTGAAACCCTAGGCACGCCACTGAGATGTCAGGCCCGGCAACCTGTCAAAGCGCCTATATTTTCTTTAGTCGTGACGGAATGATGAACGAATAAATGAAGCGAATGATGAACGTCATCTTAGATAATAATGGAAGACCTCTTGTAAAAGTGGCGCCAACTGGTGGCGTGAATTTTCATGAAGACATCATTTTCCCGTCGCAAGTGGAAAAAAATCTTACAATTATTTTTTGTGATCTTTAATGTAGTTTCTTCACCTTTTTTTGACGGAAGGAGGAGGAAAAAGCTCTGGTTAGATGGTAGACAGTAATATTTTATTATACCTATAATATCTTGACTCTGTTTTGAAATTAACATGTCCTATCTAAGAGACCCGGGTGATCTGTAGCTCAGGACCTCCTGCCTCAGACACCCTTCTCTATTTAAGATCGCATTTGATGAACCAGTGCCTGAAATATGTTGTTGAGATAAATAAAGATTCATGATTATGATTATATGAAGATGCTGAAAGCAACTAGCTTCAGACCTCAAACAAAATCAACTTAGCCTATAGCAGTCCACTGCTGGACATAGGCCTCTCCCAGGCTGCGCATTCCGAATCAAAATTTTAAAAATTGTTTTTTGTTATACGTACCGTATATATGTACCTACGTTCATATGTATTTAGTAAAAAGCTGTTATTTTGACTATACAAACAGACACATACATTTTATTTATTAATGCATAGATTTTCCAATAAGGCGATATACTTTCTTTTTTTTCCTTAAGACGCTGACAACACCTAAACCGCGATCACTGTCAGACTGCATAGAAAAGAAAGAGAAGCGCGATGACACAACGCTTGTAATTTATTGCAAAATATGAAGCAATTATCTATTTATTCAAAATTGAGCTGAGTAATCGAAAATAAAAAACAACCAAGTTCTGCATTCAAATAAGTTAAATACGTAACGAACTCTTGAGTTCCAATCCAATTTTTTCAAAACGTGTGTTGATAACAACCAAGTTCTGAAAAATATGTTGAAAATTAACATACATTTTTTCCTTTACCACATAATATACAGATTTGGTAATTTTTTTCCTTAAAGAAAGCCTATTTTGGTCATTTTTCCCTTGTCAGTGCCGTAATTAAGTATTTTTGTACATACAGCAGTTACGTACACATTAAAACATTTACATACTCAGATAAGTATTAATAATTAATTAACAAAAACATGAAATTTTATAAATTGAAAGAAAATCATTTGAATAACCACGACAATCGAATGTGAACAAGCAATAAAAACATCGCTTGAGCTTCAATTATGAAACTAATTAACTGAAAACCAAGCATTCGTTGTAATGTTATTTTGAATAACATTAATTGAATTAATTTAATATTATCACGTTCCATTCTGATTTCAATAATGTTCAGTTAAATTAGTCATGTTAAAATATTGGGAAATTAAATAATGGGATTTTCGGAACGTTCTGTAATTTATATATATTTAGTATTTATTCTTAAAAACATAACATAACGTTTGTATCCTTGTATCCTCGAAGGGTTGGGCTGAGGTGTACCTGTAGTACACCCACATTTCGCTAGTTATGTTTTTAAGTCTCATGTAATAGGGAGCGAGCCTATTGCCATCAACCGGGTACAAATCCAGACTCCAGGCTGCTATTGAGAAATTCTTAAAAAATAATTTTAATTAGGCAAGAACATAATAATATTCACACAAATTCGCTTGAATGTGAATATTAATTCAATTTATTGGTCAGATGGAAACATTAAAGAAAATTAAATTATTGTTGTGTTTTAATTTTGTAAGAAAATCAGACATGTTTTTTTTTTATTTTGACAACATTAGGTACCAAAATTAAGTTTTTCTTTTTTCAAAATATTGGTGCTTGTGCTTTTTTTTAGTTTTTGAAGTGAAAACTCTTTAGCCACGTTGAGCGATTTTTGGTAGGGTCAAAACGTATGGGTTCGCGTCACCGACATGCTAACCGTGGCACGTGGCGGTTTGCGCCAGACTGTCGACGCGCAGCGGCCTGTGTACAGTCGCCAGCACGTCAAGGTACCACCACATACTGTCAAATTTCTCCAAATGAAATTAAACCTAAAAATGTTGATAGTTAAGTTCAAAATGGAATGAGAAAAGGCGGCTATACACAGGCCGCTGCGCGTCTTATACGCATTGTTATTCCAAAGTTTTATGTTTTCATTTCTGGCGGCAGTCCCCATGATTTTCTATTTTTTTTTAATCCAGCTTCTGCATCTCGTGGGTAATGTGGATGTATAACATCACACCTAGACATAAAGGCTTTGAACGGCGGCTGAGCAAACATTATTTATCAGACCCCAGCACAACACTACGTGGGCAGAGGCGATAATGATATGCAAGAGTTCGTGATTTTACAATGTTAAGAGGCCGACCACATCTAAAGCGCGGTCACTTTCGGACTGCATAGAAAAGAAAGAGAAGCGCGATGACACAACGCTGGTAATTTATTGCAAAATATGAAGCAATTATCGATTTATAAAAAGCTATAGATTGTATAAAAAAATTAAAACACTATTATGCTAATATGTTGCTTGTAGAATAATCTGACAAAAAATCAAAATGATTGCATGTATATTAGTATGGTTTTGGAAATTTTTAGAGGTATCTTCGTGATTTTTTTCTATCGAATCAAATTAGTTATATTATGTTTTCAACACACTATCTACCTAGCATATATCCTTAAGAATATCATATATTTTTCTGATTTTGTTTCCTGCAGTGGATCATATACTTTAAGGCATTATAAAAATTATAAAAAAAGTTACGTTTAGGTCCTGTAGTCCCCTTAAGTATAGCGTCATATAAGTAGGTACTAACCTTTCATAGGTAGGTAGGTAGGTGGAAAACACGTTAAGCCGTCGGTCCGGGCTGTCATTCGTGGATCTTTGTTCAAAGTCAAAGTCAAATTATTTATTTCAAACAGGCGTCAAAATTTACAAAAAAAAAAAACAATAGAATTGGTACTAGTTGCCCCTTCCAAAAGGTAGTTTAGTATGGAGACTAATGGGCAAGAAACTCCACCGTTACTCTTTTAAAATGTTTTACAAAATTTGTATAGGTACATTATATAATTATACTCGTATGTGAAGACGATGCACCTAGAATACAATTACTATACCAAGAAAGGTAAAAAAAGAATAAAAAATGAAGCAATGATAGATAAATTAATTATGTGATAGCTCAACACATCATCATGACGCTCACATATTTACAAACATTGTAAAAGTATACGTTTTCCTAAAAATTATAAATAAAGCAATAGGTCAGTGTGTGAGTTAAAGTAATCACAGAATTTAAATTCAACATTGATTTATTATTTGTATCAAATAATAAATTGTTCAATTAAAATATTTAATATTTCTCATCAGCATTGCATATCAGCGAGGAAATGCCGCCAGCATCCTCGGTACAATGCCCCGAAAGCCTTTTTTTAGGCTTAACTTAGTTTTAATTTAATTAAGTTAATGTTAATAATCATCTTGTAATTTGGTTATGTAAATAAATTCATTCAAACTTGGTCGTCAAAAGCCCGAAAGCCAGTCAACCTCTCTTACCAAGGGGTATCGTATTACCCCCAGTTACTGGGTTGTGGAGGTCAGATAGGTCCATGTAAAATACTGGTATTCAGCTGCTTCCGGTTAGACTGGAAGCTGACACAACCATAGTTGGGAAAAGGCTAGGCAGATTGATTTTATAAGTAGGTACTTACCTACCTAAAAATTATAAAAACATTGACGTGATTCCTGGATTTCAATGAAAATGCAAGCCGTGTGTCCGACGGGATTTCTCATCGACAAAAATGATGACTTTCCATACAAACTTGTATAACCTATACGACACCAAATACGGTATTTAAAAAACAAAAAACCCGATTGCAAAAACACACAACTGAAAAGGGAAAAACAAGCATTATAATCTATAGAATTTTGGTATCGCAGGCGAGACAATCAAAAGTTACACCATATTTCAGGGCCTCAAATCTGCTATTACAATAGTGTCAGAATGGTCTATCTTTGATTTCATAATTGTTGATTTTGACAAGTTTGGTAATCTACTAATATAATGGCGTCATTAATGAGGAAGCGAACAGACAATTCTGACACTATTGTAATAGCAGACTTGAATCCCAGGTTACTTGACCGTGGCCTGCAAGACCAAAATTATATACTTAGATTATAATGCTTGTTTTTCCGTTCTCAGTTATGTGTTTTTGCAGTCGGTTTTTTGTTTTTTTAAATAATTTATTTTATTTCAAGCTTTTTAGTTTTATTAATATATATATTTGAAAATTACTCATTACTAGCCTACAGGCTAGTAATGAGTAATTTTCAAATTAATTGCAACAATATTGGTATCAAATACATTTGATACCAATATTGTTGCAATTAATTGAAAAAAAACTTCCCCTTCTTTTTTTGTATTTGCAGATGCAATTTATAAATATTATATAGCCTATGTCACCCCGACAATTAAGACGAATCTAACGACACCTCATATGTTAAAATCCATCAAGCCGTTTAGGCTACAGAGCGTGCCAAAGAAATAGACATACATACATACATACTCTCGAAAAACATTACCCTCCTGAGGCAGTCGGCTAATAAAAAACGGGTATAACAAATTGTGTAGAACAACACACTTTCCATGAAGTATCGCGTCGTGCCTGTCTGCGGGAGCCTTTATATAGGGTTAGTAACATTATCCTTAAAACTAAGTCTTAGTAAACAAAACGCTACTATAGCACATGTAACTGACAGTAGTGAATTAGATACGGACAGTTCACTCTGACAGCAATCATTTTTAGAACCCTGTGAGGGCTGGCCACCACCACTCAAGCCACCATCGGATGCAGCGCTTGCGCATTATTGTGTATAAACCATAAACACACGCCGCCGCAAACATCCCTGACGTACTGCAACGCCATGGCAACCCATCAGTTTTCTGAACGCGTTACGAAGGGCTCCATACGACGTCCGCCAATACTTCTCCCACAAGCTGTATATGTAGTAGATGGTACAGAATGCTCTAAAGAGTTCACCTTTACGTCTGCAGTACAACGTGCAAAGCTATGGGCTATCATATTCGCACGCACGGAAAGAGTTCGTTCCCTTTCAATGTCACCATTGTCTTTAAGGTCAGTGGTGACCAAGTGACCTAGGTATTTAAATAGTTCCACTTTTTCAAGAGGAACTCAGTTTAGCCGCATGGGAGGCACATCAAGATAGTATTGGTTCCAGCCTCAAAAAAATGTAGGTACTGACTTTTCATAAACACCCTTCGAACTATATGAAAGAAAGAAATAAAGAAAAAAAATATTTGAGACACGGACAGGAAGTACAATACAATAAAAAAATTACATTAAACCTAAACAAAAAAAAAAGCAGTAAAACTAACATGATAGTGAAAACAAAAACAAAAAAGAAGACCTGTGCGAGGCCAGAAAGGCTCCTATCTCAGCATGATGCCGCGTTATTTAAAAAAAAAACGAATACCGCAGCGCTGGTATTCTGATATGCCCTCTATGTCACAGCAACGTTTCTCGAAGGTTGAAATAGGCAGTTTGGTTCGTCCTTGGACGAGATCTTTCACAAAAACACCAATTTACTCCATCCAAAAATAAATTCCGAACCGGTATTTTGTACACATATCGCCCCTTAAGCTCCGAAGTTGCATCCCCTCTGGCTACGCTATTGATTGACTCGTCATGCGTGTATATTACACACATGGTTTTACCACCCCGTTTGCACCCTTAGGCGGTAAATGCATTAGCAAACTTGGTTCGAACCGGACGCGTTGCATGGCTGACCTACGCCTCCCTCCTATCAGTGGCCGTGTGTGTTAAGGCTCGTGCAGAATGGCGTGACGCGAAACCGGTAGAACTATTTCGATGAAAACTTCATGGAAATTGTTCTACGCTGTCACGTCGCGCCAGTCTGCACGAGCCTTTAAATAAACCTTAATAGGTGTCTACGTAGAATTGCACAGTTATGATAGTGTCTTGATAAATAAATATAATTACATAGAATTAGTAAAATTGTTAGTACTGACCGTCATCATATGTGCTTAAGGCGCTGACAAGACCCAATTGACCAAAATAGGCTTCTCTTAAGAAAGAAAATTGCCAAATCTGTATAGTTTGTGGTAGCGGAAAAAATATATGTTAATTTTGAACATATTTTCCAGAACTTGGTTGTCACCAAAACATGTTTTGAAAAAAAAATCTCGATACAAACTAACGTTAAACTAACCTCTTACCTTGAGTTCTAATTCAAAATATCTGTATTAAATATCAACATAAATGACTTATTTAATTAATAACAAGTACGTCTTATTCTAATGCAGAACTTGGTTGTTTTTTATTTTCGATTACTCAACTCAATTCTGAGTAAATAGATAATTACTTCATATTTTGCAATAAATTACAAGCGTTTTGTCGTCGCGCTTCTCTTTCTTTTCTATGCAATCTTACAGTGACCGCGGTTTAGGTGTTGTCAGCGTCTTAATACTGGCACTTTAATTGCGAACACAATATTAATCACATTAAGAATGATTTTGAAGTGTATAGCTAATCCATTGCTCCATATGTTCGAATAAAAATCCTGCTCAAAAACGTAAATAACGCAATGAATTTTGTTGAACTGTCAAACTGTCAAAAACTGTCAAAAATACTAATAGTGTATTACGTAATTATCCCGCTGATTAAGTACTGCAGGGATAGCACAAGTGTAGGGGTCCACTAGGGTCGATGCCTACCGGAGTCGCGGGAAAGTCCGAGAGGGATACCGTGGCCCTGGCAACGCACAGGCAACAAAAGAAACACGGGTGGGTTTTAGTCAGTAAGAGTCTGACACACTCTCCCGCTCCGCCTAAAGCGAGAAAAGTTATTTGATAATTTCCCACCCAAAAAAAAAAGGATATTAATCGAGGGAAGTAAAAAAAAAAGTTTATTGAAACTCAAAAAACAATAATTATACATATATTATGTAAGGGTAAATTAGACAACACATCCGAACATCATTGTGACCCAATAGCAATCACAAATGGCTTTCTTAATCATCGCTTGCTAACAGAACATTCCTAAATTATGTTAATCGAAAGGTATTTTCTATGAATTGTAATGTAGCCTTCCCGTTAGCTCCTAGAAATCAATCTTCTAAGAAAGAAATTATGTCGTCTTTAGTCTCGGATGCGCCACAGATGGCATGTTATTTTAAATAATTTGGTTCTGTGTTAATGTATTCAAGGAATGTGTGGACCGTACTCATACGAGGACCAATCGGGATTTGTGGTGCGTTTTGAAAAATGTGTTCGAATTTTGAACGATAGATGAAGCAATGATTTAATACTCAACGACGAGTCGTGTGACCAATTCTTATTTGAGTGAATCAGGTACACATTAATATGCGACGCTACGGTGAGGGATTAATGCCTAATAACAATAAGTCAAAAGCCAGTTGCAGGTCCTGGTATGGAAAATCTTTTACTTAAAAACCAAGCACTTGTAATATTACAATTTTGTCTGTCATTGGACATTACAACTTTGGCCCGGAGTAAGGTTGCACTAATTTGTAATTTAATGTGAACCGATTTTGAAAATTCTTTTCATTTGGTAGAGTAAGCTTGCGCGGTGGTCCCATATAAATTTTATTAACTTTGCTTGGGTAGTTTTTGAGTTACCTTCAATAATACGTATTTTTCCCACTTAGTCTATGTGGATGATGTTAAAATAACTTCCCGTCACTGTTATTTACATAGCAGGTGGTATTCTATTCCTTGTGTCCCCAGGGATCATAACTAAAAAGTGAAAAATAAAAACTTTATTAATAAGTAAATAACCAAAAATACTTCTTTTTAGTTCGTTTGTTTAGCATTACACACCTGTTTCCGATTTTTTTCCAAAACGTCAATCTTTAAAGAATGTTTCCTGTGAGTTATTAAAGATAAACCATGGTGACCGATCCCAATTATGTTAATTTAAGACAGGTATGCGACCATTAGTTCAAGGTGTCAGACTATGATCACGATGCGTACTGTGTCGATTCTTTTATTTTTTTTTAATACTCTTTGGTAATTTATTTTAGACAGGGCTGGGGTTTGATAGAGAGGTAATTATTGTAAAATTAATGGGCATATTTTAAGCGGTAGTCACTTGTTTTAGTTAGCGTCTACCCGTTTTTTTGATAGATATGGAGTACAGCGGGGAAATTGCGTAAAACATATAAAATGACAATTGATCGTAATCGGTTTCATTTTGACAGTTGACCAAAGTCCATTCAGTCAGTTATATTTTTGAGCAGATGAATTTTTCAAACCTAAGAAGCAATGGATTAGCAATATCCTTCAAAACTCTCGGATTGTGATTCAAACTGTGTTACGCTGTTAGGATGCAGTACGGCCGAAGAATCATGACCGGTCCGAAGTTTGCGCAGAAGGTTGCGCAATAACATTTTTTAGGAACCGAATGGTGATGTGATGTGAGGTGAGTGTGAGTGAGGGAACATGCGTGAAAGTTCGTAGTGCCTATGTTCAGACCGGCCATGATTCATTGGCTGTAAAAACGCGTCGTATTCTGCAAATAGAAGGATTTTGGATGGGCATATCTGTAGATTGACCATTGGACATTTTGAGAATTGGATATTTTGACAATTGGACATTTTGGGTATTTGGACATTATGACACCGTTGGACATTTTGAGAATTGGACATTTTGCCCCTGAACCCAGTGTGGTTGCCCACACACAATCAATTCAGTCTCACAATCAAACTCAGTCAATTTTATTGGCAGAAAAACAATAAAACTGCGTCATCATTTCTTAATTAGCCTATTAAACTAGTTATGGCGAAAAGGGTGAGTGACACAATAAAGTGTCTACTTAAACTCGCTTAACAGTCCAACAACTAAATGTGGTTAACTTGTAACAACTATGAAGTAACGAATACAACATTTGTACCATATTAGACAACTTTAGACAAACGCCGAGTTTGGACGGCAATTAAACGGATAAACCGTCCTACTTGAGATACAAATCCTAACCATAATATTATAAATGCGATAGTGAGTTTATTTGTTTGTTTGTTTGTTACGCTTTCACGCTAAAACGGCTAAACAGATTTAGATGAAATTTGGACCATGACCTGGATTAGGACATAGGATACTTTTTATCCCAATATTCCCACGGAATCGAGACTTATGCGGGAGAAATCGCGGGCCGCAGCTAGTATAAGATAAATTTGACTATAGTTAGTAAGTTTAGTGAAGCGGTTATTACTGGTAGCAGCTGGATGAGAGTGGATGAGGATTGCGTTAAATGGCTAAATTTTGAATACCTCGTACATATTGTAGTAAAGCAATTTTATTCTAGATAGATAGAATACTCTTTAATTTGACCATAAAAGTTACATATACGTATATTAAATGTAAAAATTTTACACTAAACTTATCGCTAAAAGCGGTATTTTAAAGACAACCTTTGGATGGATTAAGGAAGGAAGGATGGGAAGCAGAGACAATACTGCCGGTAGTCTGTGGTGTACCATTTACATATATCAATAAATACATACATACACAAAACATATTATGCTTATCGATATAAATATATTCAATAATAATCATGAAACAAGTGCATAGTACAAAAAAACAAAGTTTGAGCACACCTCGCCCGTGTCGTTCAGGTATGCTCAATATTTTACAGTTCAAGAACTGTAAAAGATTGATCATAGAAACTGGTGGAATGCATCGGTAGTCTCAAGTTTTCCGAAGACCTTAGGTACAGTCGCCAGCACATCTAGTTACCATAAACTGTCAAATTTTCTAATTCGATTTTGATTAACCATCGACATTTTAAGGTTTAAAATCATTTGGAGAAATTTGACAATTTAGTTTACCTGATGTGCTGGCGACTTTACATCGTCTTCACATATAAATGGATCTGCCTAGCCTTTTCCCAACTATGTTGGAGTCGGCTTCCAGTGTAACTGGATGCAGCAATATCAATACTTTACATGGTGCGACTGCCTATCTGACCTCCACAACTCAGTTAATGGGCAACACGATAACCCCCTTTTTTTTTTGGGTGATAAATCATCAAATAACTTCTCCCGCTCTGGGCGGAGCGGGAGGGTGTGTCAGACTCTTACTGACTAAAACCCACCCATATTCCTTCCTGTAGCCTGTGTTGCGGGGGACTCGGTGACCCATAAGTACCTTCCCGCGACCCCGGCAGCCATCGGCCCTAGTGTCCCCTACCTTTGTGCTGACGACATCTCTTTGAGGCGCGCGTGGAATACAACGCGCCGTCGACCCGGGCCTGGTCCTTACCGGACGGTGAGCTACCCATTGCTCACCGTCCGCAAGCCCGCGCCTACGGTGGCCGGACGCACAGGGCGTCTCCTGTGGCGGCTAGGGGCGAGAGCGCGCGAAATTTGCCTTTCCCTCAACCGTCCCGCCTCCTCCTTCGCGAGCATTACGGTTATGTAATTGACTTGAATGGGTCCTGGCGGCTGAGAGTATGTCATGCTCACTCAGATGTCTCGCTGATGGTGGCGCGTGTGTTGGATCATTTAGCTCCCTTCAAAATGGTTGAGCTGAATGGTGCTAATCCATGCGTCATGCTCGTGAACGGGCGCCGTTAGTTGGGACTGGTCACCTCTTGGCGTCCTCGGCTTATTTGTAATTATTTTATTTAGAAATTGTTTTTTTTTTTCTCTTTTTACTATGGGCGCGTTTTTTTTATTTTACATCGTCCTCACATTTAGTTATAATTTCAACATTATTTTTGTACTAATCTTTATGTATCAATTTAATTTAAAAGAGTGTCCATGGAGTTTCTTGCCCGTTCTTCTCCATAGGTACCTACTACGCTTTGGAATGGGCAACTAGCTTCATATTTCTAACTGACCGACTCCTTGACAATTCAAAAGTGCCTGTAAATGGTTTAATTGAAATAAATGCTTTGAGTTTGAGTTTGAGTTTACTGCTTCGCAGAAGGAGGTGACGGCTGCCCATGCCCTCTCGCTTCGTACCATGGCCTGAACCAGGGCCGGACGCGAGAGATCTCTGCCGCCGATCGCCTCCACGAGGACACGGCGGTGTTCTGCCCAAGCCGGGCAGACCTCCACCGTAAGCTCCACCGTGTCCACCGGGCGATCCACACAGTGGTGACACCCGGGCGTTTCCTCCCGCCGTATCCGACACTGGATACCCCCCTAAGACTGGTTGTGAGACTTTTGGACTTCTGACTTGTAACGACTGTCAACAATATTGTACGTGTTGTTTAATCAACACGTACACTATTATTACGCAATACAGGCAATACGGGCACGTACAATAAAATTGCATGTACAATAAAATTCCACGTGCAATAAAATCGCATTCAACTCTACAAGTCCGAAAGAATCAAACAAGTAAAAAATCTTGAGGAGACGTTCAATAAAATTTTCATTATACATTATATTTGGCAGCGCAAATAGAAAGAAAAATATTTTATTTGGGACACGCACAAGACATACAAAAAGTAAAAAAGGAGCATTTAAAACTAACCAAATTTACATATATGTTCGATTAAAAACAAAAAAAACAAAGAAAATAAATAAAACGACTTCTGCGACGCCAGAAAGGCTTCTATCTCAGCATAATGCTGCGATACTTAAAAAATAAATATCGCAGCGCTGGTATAAAATACGGTCAATATTTGAATTAATTGTACAAGGACGTATAAGGATGAGGCAAAACTTGCATGCAATAATTGAATGCCATTTTAAAACAGTTTTATGCAATTTTTGAATGGCAAAAAAATTTAACGTGCTTTATGGCATGCGATTATATGCTCTTGAACATTTCAGAAACTTGCACCGTACAAATGGAGGTTAACTTTTGGAACAACTAGAATTATTTAATCTTATAAATTTTGACGTTCAAAAGTACCTTTCTTGGCCTTAAGTTAATCAGCCATGTTGCCACTGCTGGGACACAGGCCTCCTCTCTGTGAGAGGGAGTGGGCCGTAATCCACCACGCGGGCCCAGTACGGGTTGGTGGATGTCACATATCTCCGAATTTTTGGTGATATTTTCATTCACCGTTTTATTTCATCACCATTGCGCACTGTTTAGTGGCCTACATGAAATTAATTATTTAACTTTGACTTTTTGGCGTAATATTGGAGTAGCAGAAGATTGCTTTAGACTGATGATGATGAAGTAAGTTTAATGTAATTTGAACGAACAAAACACTGCTTTATTGTACGACAGCGCAGCTAACAAAAGTAATTACTAGTAAGATCGACATTTTTGGCTCCTAGCCCTAGATTTTATCTTTGTCCCCGGTAAAGGGCGTAAAGGCTCCTACATACTGGTGCGACTTGTCGCGCGACGCGACGCGACACAAAGACACCGCGTGTAGCGCTACAAGCGGTGCCTTTGTGTCGCGATGCGTCGCGCGACAAGTCGCGCCAGTATGTAGGAGCCTTAACACACTTTTCATCACAATCCTAATGATTTGATGGAATTTCATAATCCATTGCTTCTTATGTTTGAAAGATTTGTCTGCTCGGCAACGTAAATAATGCAATGAATTATATGACTAATATAATTGCATAGCACCGGTGTGACTACTATGTATAATAGAGCTTCTATTTACCGGTTAATATGTTTTTCATTGACTTGAATGTATCCTGGCGGCTGAGAGTATGTCATGCTGTTGGTGGCGCGTGTGTTGGATCATTTAGCTCCCTTCAAAATGGTTGAGCTGAATGGTGCTGATCCATGCGTCATCTTCGTGAACGGGCGCCTTCAGTTGGGACTAGTCATCTCTTAGCTACCTCGGCTTATTTTTAATATTTTTTTTTTTGATGATGATTTGTTTTTTGTTTTTGTTTATTTTGCTACTATGGACGCGTTTTTTTTACATCGTCCTCACATTTAGTTGTAAATTCAACATTATTTATACTAATCTATATGTAACAATATAATCTAAAAGAGTGGAATTCATGGAGTTTCTTGCCCGTTCTTCTCCATAGGTACCTGTAACTACGCTTTGGAATGGGTAACTAAGTAGCTTCATATTTCTAACTGACCGACTCCTTGGCAATTCAAAAGTGCCTGTAAATGGTTCAATTGAAATAAATGCTTTGAGTTTTAGTTTGAGTTTGAGTTTATTATTGAATCGTCAAAATGAATGGCATTGAGGTTGTGAGTGAGTTACGTAATTATATCACCGGTCTATATCCAAGACAGACATGTAATCAACAGACTACCAAAATCTACCCTCTCAAAATTCAAAATAATGAACCATGACCTGATTTGGCCACGCTACGTTACCAATATCATCGTGTCGGTTACAGCATCGCTCGTCATATTACAAAGGCCTGTTGCGTTGAAGCAAGACAGATTTGCCTACCATGCCATTCAGTCTCAAATCGTGCAACCGCTCTAGTATTTTGCCCTTGTGTTTGGCATCTGAAAACCGCGCTGTGAACGATAATTTATTGCATACATTTTATTGGTTTTACTTATTGTTAGGTTAAGGTGGACCCGCAGTGATAGTCCGCGAAATTCAAATTTTCTTACGTTTTTTGCAATTTGCAGGTCAATATCAGGTTGTATGTTGTTCAAAATATGATTCGTGACCATAAAAAATATGTATTTACAGAATTATAATCATTAGAATCAATATTATATGTCTCTTAGTTATATTTGGTCCTTACGAACAAAGCTCTTATAAAAAAAAATGGAATAAATATAACATAGAGAGAGCAAAAACTTAAGAAAATTCGAATTTCGCGGGTTATCACTGCGGATCCATCTTAAATAGTGATTGCGCTATTGTTGTGTCGTCATATTCGTAATCTTTTTATTACGGACGCTTTTGAGATTTTGCATCGACGTTCTCACATGTATAATTTCAAATTGAATGATGTAAACAATATTTTGATGTTGATTTAAAAGAGTGTCCGTGGAGTTTCTTGCTCGTTCTTCTGGGCAACTAGCTTCATCTTTCTGACTGACCGACCCCTTGATAATTCAAAAGTGCCTGTAATTGGTTTATTTGAAATAATTCCTTTGAGTTGTTGTTAACGGTTGTAGAATCTTAAAATTGATAGTGACTGACAGTTGTCGAAGTATGGAGGAAAGTTTTGGGTATACGTGGATGGCTATAAGAGTAGGGGAAGACCAAAGATACAATGGATGGACTGTGTGAAAGATGATATGGCTAGAAAGGGGATAACTAAACTACTGAGATGACGACTAAGTAATACAGAAGTATGGAGGAAGAAGACGTGTTACGCCAACCTCATATTAATTGAGATAAGGGCAGGAGAATGATGAATAGTTGAAATGTGGTTTAATGGGACCATCTTCGTTACTGGATCTAACAGAAGTCACTCTTCTAATCATTGCTTAATAATTTGGTAGAGAAGCTGACTGCCAGGTGTGCGCCAGACGCAAATTCTGAACCATCGACACTCGTTTAAACTTGATCCCACATCACTGACTCAGATAGACCTATAAATATTTTAACAGACAAAATATGTACAGATGTCCCTAAGAGGGCTTTTATTCTTTGTATAACATAAAAGTCTGTCCACCCAATTATAAATAGAGGGTGCACATGTCAATAACAATTGAGTTTGTAAACAAGCACATCTGTCAAATATCCCGAATCTAATTTACGTCATAAGTGATAGTTATAGTGATTGGACTCGTTAAAAATTATCGATAGTTTTTTTTTTTTTATCGAAACATATTTTTAATTTGATCTGCCTTCTCGGAAATCGTTTTAAGTTAACGACTAGGAATAATAGTGAAGTGGGAAGTGTCGATAATAATTATCGCTAGTTTTACCGATTTTCATTTTCGGTGTCCCTTTATAAAATGGTACAAAGCTTAAAGCCGAAGTAAATTTCAATAAGAGCCTCATTTTGTTGGCCTTTAATGTGAATTACCTTTGCATGTAAAGAGGAATACATTAAAGGGAGCAAATGAATTGGAGATAATTAATGCCTGGAGTGGGATTACGAATAGTATTGTGTTTAAATGGATTCATTGTTGGGTGTTAATGGATTTTATTTCACTGAAATGCCTCGGTGATTTTTATGTCATTAAGTATTTAATAAAACCTTATATACCCACTTTGGTAAAACTTTGGTATCCTAGGTATTTTAACTATTGTATGATATAACCGATTGTTTGTCTCGGACTAAAGTTCGTTTTTTAATCCCAGATAGTAATTTGACATGTGTGACAAAGATTTGAAATATCAAATTACTATTTCGGATTAAAAAAACGAACTTTATATCATAGTACATAGGTACATAATATGGTGCTACGGATAACACACCAGTTGTGCTATTCTGTAAACTTCTCACCGTGAAAACTTAAGTGAAGTGAACGTGGAGTGAATTGTCAGTGTCATTCCACCGGAAACTAGGGATGGACCAAGGATTACATTTACAATCATAATCGAGATTTTAATAATATTTTTATGCTAATTCTATTGATCATAATCAGTTAACAGATTAAATTAACGCAATTCCAAGACCCAATCGCGATGTGTTTTAACTGATTAAAAAAACGCAATCCCATGACCCAACTGCGATGTGTTTTGAAGAGGCGATAGTGGATTGAGTCGACTAAAGCCTGTGCGACGTTATTCAGCGTTGTTAACAACAACGCTGAATAACGTCGCACAGGCGTCGCCCAAATCTTTTCAATAAGAAGATATAAAAGAGTATGTCAAGTGATCGAGTGCTAAAAGTGTGCCTGGCTGACGGACCATAGTATTTATCCCCTCACAAACTATGTGGAAACCTAACTACACGATGTGTGTGTCTGTATACATAAGCCATTTGAATAAAAAAACGTGCGGGTTATTTAATAAGTACCTTTCTAATATTTTTTTTTAAGTAGGTACATTTATACCGACCTACGCGTTGCCAATAATAAAATAATATTCATAAAATCACCGTCATCAATACTGTAACAAAATTCAACAGTTCAACTGACACTCGCGGAGCGCGCGCCCCGGCCGGCGGGCGGCTAGGCTCACTTCACCCAGCCCAAGTAAAGTTATGTTGCTATGGCAACCAGAATCGAGTGAAGTGATAAGATCACGACACTCGCGCGTCGCGCTTACCGACTCACTTCACCTAGCCGGTACTCGCACCGGCACGGTTACTATGGTTACGAGAATCGGGTGAAGTGATAAGATCACGCCGCGCTTGCGCGTGAGGAGCTGTTAATAATGTCAAGTAGAGTTTTTTTTTTAATTTGCCATTTTTTATTTTTAAATGCGTGACAAACAAAAATTTGGTTTTACCAAAATCCAAAAAGGCGGCTACAAACATTTTTCATCGTTTTCATGGTTTTTGGATCCGATACTGAGGTCAAATCTAAAAAGCAAGATGGCGGCTGCGAAAATGTTCAGATTTTTCATCATGGGTGTTGTTTTCGTAGTTTTCGGGGGTGTTAAATCCGATAGTGAGGTCAAAATTAAAAAGCAAGATGGCGGCTGCGAAAATGTTCAGATTTTTCATCATGGGTGTCGTTTTCATGCTTTTCGGGGGTGTTAAAGCCGATAGTGTGGTCAAATCTAAAAACCAAGATGGCGGCTGCGAAAATATTCAGATTTTTCATCATGGGTATCGTTTTCATGGTTTTCGGGGGTGTTAAATCCGATAGTGAGGTCAAAATTAAAAAGCAAGATGGTGGCTGCGAAAATGTTCAGATTTTTCATCATGGGTATCGTTTTCGTGGTTTTCGGGGGTGTTAAATCCGATAGTGAGGACAAAATTAAAAAGCAAGATGGCGGCTGCGAAAATGTTCAGATTTTTCATCATGGTCGTCGTTTTCATGGTTTTCGGGGGTGCTAAAGCCGATAGTGAGGTCAAATCTAAAAAGCAAAATGGCGGCTGCGAAAATTACTAATCCTTTTGGAATAAAAAAACCAAATTGAGTTTCTGACTGAATTTCTGTTTTGCTATTTTATTTAAAAAAAAACCCCTAAATAGTAAGGTTTCAGCGCTTAAATACTAATTTTGAAATAATATAAAATTATCAATAGAATTAGCATACAAATATTATTAAAATCTCGATTATGATTATAAATGTAATGCTTGGTCACACCCTAGCATCAATGGGATGACACTGACAGCCCACTCCACGCGAGTTTTCACGGTGAGTTTTTTACAGAATCGACATGCAGATTTAATTAAAGGCTTTTTAGAATGTAGGTATCATAAGGCAATGATTTTTAGTTCGTTTCAAAACACTCAAGGATTCATTAAATAAGAAATCCACCTACTACGTTCGAACGTATTTACAACCATTTACAAATGACAAAACATCTGTCCTATCAAATCATACCAGCTTTTGGAAAAACCGTAAAAGAATCCATCAGGTGGGTTTTATGTTATAGGCAGTAACATAAAAAAGTATTCAACTGTACCGAACCTGGGTCATTAGGCTCTTGTTCCAGGTTTATGTCGAAAAGAAGACGATCGAAATAAAGTGGAGACGTGGGCCGTGAACATCGTTGAGTTGAGTTTAGTCACTTGTTTTTATTATTTGACAGGTTTGCCTCTTTAGCGAATCATTTCTTTGTTAGGTATTGGTATTTAGGGTCTTTGTCATCATTTAGGCCGTTAATTATACGTACTGTATTTTTTATCTTTTTTTATTGGCACCTCGCAGGTCAATCTAGGAGGCTGTGGATGCCTTAATAAATTAAGGCAGGGCATAAACTTATAAACTATGCGACTACACGCTAAGGGCACCCTCTGTGGGCTACGGACTCGGCTTAGAACGTCCCTGAGTGAGGACAGCAAGGGACAGGGTGGATCGGATTAATATTGTTAGGGGGGCGAAGTTATAGCTACAGGCTCGGCGGCGCGGGCTGGCTCGAGCAAAGGTCGGGGCGGGAATGGACGGGGGACCTTGCGGCGGTCCTCGGCGTTGAGGACGGAAGGACGGCGGTCGGATTATGTGTTTGTGCGCTACAGTGCTGGTGGCCCTACTACTCTCCTGGGGGAGGGTTGTGGTGTCGTCGGGAACGGAGAATAGGTATTATTGTCTGTCACTGGGACCCTATAGGGTTCCAGTGCGAAAAAAGGATGGCGCTATCCATACTGTAAAACTCCATCTCTTTCTTTCATGTTCCGACACCGAATGGTTGCAAGGAGAATTACAATCACGCTTGACAGAAGAAAACAAAACAGCAGTCTGTCAAAAGCGGTAAAGTTATTAATAATAAAATATCTTTGGTTTGTGGGTTTCCCTTGGGTGCACTTGCATAGTGCGTACAAGGACAATCATCGGTTGGTGGCTCATTGCATTGAAAGCATTTAACGGGCCTCTACGAGTTGGCTTCGTCCCCTCGTACGCCTTCCAAAGGTCCGGGGCCCCACAGTCTCGAGATAAGTCAAAGACAAAGATATCCAGACACAATAATAATAATAATGTTCTTTATTTCGGACCACACATAAAGTACATACAATCCATAAAGTATTGGTAACAATCAGTTGCTAATCCCTTGACATTCGAATAACATCGCATAAAGTCACTAGGGCAACATAAAATGGCATAAAACTAAAAAAAACGTTTGCAAAAAACCAACCTATGTGAGATGACAATGAAAAATACAGCTAAAAAGTCAAAGAGTTTATTATGTCATGAAAATTGATCACCAATATGGAAAGAGTAATTAAGGCTCTAGTTTATTTTATATCGATTATTGGCTATTCGCTTGTTTTTTTTTTATTGAACGTGCGAACACGTGCCATTGACATTTTCTTCATTAAGATTCTGAACTGTGGGCATTTTTAATACCTGTTATAGCTAAAATGTAGGTGTACGACGTTTAATTAAGAAATAGACATTCAGTTTAAATGGTATTAGTTTTTGTTAGTTCGAGATGTAACATTAAGTTTTAGTTCTGTGAGAAACTTTTAATTTGATTACATTTTGAAGATTTATTACTGGCTGACGATTGATGTAGGAATATATTCTTTGAAAAGTTTCTTAGTGTATTTAGTATAAGAGTCTTACTCATGACAGACTTAGAGATTGAAGAAAATTGTAGTAAACTTCTAAATGAAAAAGACGTAACATTGAACAGTGCAACCGTGAAACGACTACAACTTCCATCTTTTACCCAAAAGCGACAAATTATGCACAGTGACTGTCACCGGAAAAATAATAATACTTTCACATGGTTATGACATGATAATATTCTACTATCCGTATCCGCAAAATGTACTCCATAAAGATAAAACAATATTACCATGAGCCGTAATATAATCAATAAACGTCCAACATTAATATTATCACGAAGCCGGTCTGAATCACCAAATAAACCAAATAATCTGATTGAAAATATCAATTCGTCTCCAAATGGACCGATCCTACACAGTTTAATTAAAACAACGTGCAGCTTAATTTAAAGTTGGGTAATAGAAATTGGTATTATCGATATTAGCCCATCACTATCCTATTAAAGGCTATCAGCTCCCCCACTCGGGCTAAATAAGTACTTGATGTACCCGCATGAAAATAATTATAACGACAAACACTTGTCTGGGTAAACATGGCGGGTTTATCATCTGTTCGTCTTGTATTGTGAAGTGTCTGAGAGGTTTTTTCATAGTAAAATATTTCTTGAATACCTTGTTGTCATGCTTGTACTGGCTGGAGGGTTAGATAGAGCTGTAGGTTAACGCATGAAAAAAGAAATAAAAATTCGTAAAAGCGAAATTCGAGGTAGTTATACTCCTTAGGAATCTACGATATATAGAACGCGCAACTAGTGATTTGAGTCAACTTTCTGACTAACTGGTCGACTCCTTGACTCTGTTGTCAAAAGTGGGTTCTGTAAATGGTTTAATTCAAATGCTTTGAGTTTGAGTTTTTAGCCAAATACGCACCACAGACCCCATCTCAACAAAAGCTCCAACTGCAAAATGTTGCAGCCCGTATTACGTGCCCCATATCCGGCAGTACATATAATCAGGCTTCTCGAACTTTCCCAAACAAAACCAATATTTTGTGCAAATAATTTGTCAAGTGTTGTTAACTTGTTACATGCAACCCCTTTTGCCCTTAGTTCGGAAACTAAACAATACCGTCATTATAGGGCCCGCATAAAATACAATATTTACAACCCCCATGGCAGGAAGAATGTGCTTAAACAAAGATAATTATGGGTAACGGTAGCCTGGATGAGGTGGGAACGGAGATTCAGCTGCTTGCTTTTATGTTAAAGTACGAGAGTGCCTGTTTCCTGTCAGGTCACCTGGAAAATTTTCAAGTCATGAGCGAATGGTTGAGCTTTAAGGCCTGCATCATAGTCGACACTATCGACGTATGTGATATAGTGGTCAACGCGGCGTGTTTAATAACAGAACAATAGGTTTTTTTTTTGATCGGTCGTCACATGTGACCCATGACACCATACCGTTTTACCAGATTGCGCAACACGAAGGAGGGTAATGTGTTTATCAACCTATGTACCTATGTTTGTTTGTTCCTTTGTGGCACTCTAGTGACCAAACGCGTGGGTCGATTTTGATGATTCTTACGTAATCCCTTGTATTATTTTTGGTGAAATAAATTATTATTTATTATTAATATGGCGACAACCAGACGTAATATTAAGAACAAAAAAAATAATAAAGGCCACGAACTATGTCAAGAGGGGTGTCATTGAATAGGTATTTGAAAATCATCTTAAGGTTACTCAAATCATTTTTCATTTTGAATGACCATTTAGGATCTATAACTGTTTAAAATTGGTTAGCAACCATCCTCACTTAAGTTTACAAAACTTATAATAAAACTATGATATAGATCTATATGATCTATATGGTATAGAAGATATAGAATTATACAATAAGGTCTTATTAATGTGAAAAATAATTATTAAAAAGTGTAAAATATAAGTAATTAAAAAAAATCAAAAACCCGACTGCCAAAAAATGAACTTTAAAAAGGATGGAAACAAGATGACCTCTGCCTATATCTACATAAACAATTTCATGCAGTCGGAGGCATCTTTTTAAATTTAACAATAAAGATGCCTCCGACTGCATGAAATTGTTTATATAGATTTATGTAAATGTTGACGTTCAAAAGTGCCTTTTATATGCCTATTTGAAATAAATGATTTGAATTTGACTTTTATTAAATCAGGTGAATAACATAGTAAATGTCTGTGCATTGATAAAATCATATGGGTGAGGTATGCCGTTTGAGGTGTGACTTTTAGCAGTTGGCAAATGTTCCGCGGAAAATCAAAGCTTCTAATGGCTTCTATCTATTTTCACACATGCCAATAGTGAAACTTAAAATACATACGGTGAAAACTCTAAAACGTAAAGGAAGATTTTAATGCTAAAGAAAGTACTAAAACTTCTTTCTTATCTAATGCAATTATCTCTTAGTTAGCTCCACTAGACAAGAAAAACAAGAGGAAAATTAAAAGCTTATTCTTGGCAGTAAAAATGCAGTTGCTATTTTATTTTTATCGTTAGTAGAAATTAACGGATACACCTTCAAAACTGTATGGAAAAACAGCAAAATTAAATGACATTTTCATTTAAAACCAAAGAACTCGACCGTCCCAAATAGGATTCGCATTTTTGACAATTCACTAATTCCACTATTCTTTTCGTCACAATGACATCTATTTTAAAATTTCGACCATCGAATACACGTTCGAAATATAAATTAAAACAAAAAAAAAAGAACAACAATGGCCGCCAGCTGGGCCGGACGGCGCGTTCCGGCCCGGCGAGCGACGATGCGAGTGCATCGAGCTATGATCGCGTACGACTCAACGGGTTCCGTACATGTTTGGATTGCAACGCACACGTAATTTGATGGCACATTTTTGCATAAAAAATATATCGTGAACATTCAGAAGCATGTTTGAAAAACAACCAAAAAAAATCGTGATTATTGGAAAATATTTTGAGGTTATTTTTTGTCGGGTTTAATTAAAATGTAACAAAAAACCGAAGAAGTATGCTTGTTGGGCACATTTTTCTACAAACATTTCCCATTAATTAAATCGTTTATTAATGAAAACAAAACATTAGTACGGTACACGTAAGTACCAAACGTTAGTAACCTACACTGATATATTTAAATTCGTGACGTAAAAATCTGAATATCGAGCACGTAATGTGGCCGTACCTGACCTATCGCAACTTTCATAACGTGATTTATTGTAAAACCGCTTTGTAAAGGTCTAGGAGACCGTGCCACGGACGGACAGAACAAAATGCCGGACGGTTTTAGATCGTTGTAAAAGTTTATTTTTGGATTAAAAGATGCCAGATGTTTCTAATGTGAAGTGATAAATCGTTTACATAGTTAAATTCCGCGTATGACAAATTGACAAATAATGCTGGACTAAATACTGCGTATTGATAAGGCGGAGCTAATTCTAGTATTTTAGAAAAGCAATATTTCATCTATTTCCAGCGGGCTTTTTAGGGAAAAAATACAAGAAAACTGTGATGGACCTTTGATTGATTGATTTGATTGAGTAAACAACAATTTGATAATCAATTCAAAGCATCAGATGACAAGCCGATACTTACGACAACGCTTATTAATCAAAATGAAATGAGATCGAATCTTTCAGATACTTCAAACTAGTTTTACTTCACTAGAAAAACAGTAAATAAATAAAAACGTTACTTAATAGACGTTTTTGCTGGCACTCGGAAGCCTGTGCCATTAGGCGTAAAAAAGAAAATGGTTTTTGTCTATATCAAGTTCCACAGATAATTAAGTGTAACATAATGATGCGTTCCGTTGATTTTTAAAGGTGCGTTCCATGCGAGTGCATGTGAACATGAAATATGGGCGTATATTGTGTATTGTATGCAGGAGACATTTGAAAAGACATGCATTATGGTCGGCAATGTTATTGTTGGTTTTGTTTTGATGTTATCCAAGAATAGCTTGTGATTACTGTCGTAATGGTCAATTTAATAAAGAAAAGCGGCTCCTTGGACACTGAGACATGTGTCATGGATACTAGATTTATGTTTTGCATGTGAGGGATTGATTGTTTATCGAAAACTGAAAGGATAGATTGTGACTTAAGTCTTTTAAGTCACATCTACCATCCTTGCGCCAGAAAACCTATAAAATAGCATGTAAATGGTTAAAGGAAGCTTATTCTGAAGTCTTACGCTCAGTTAGTTTCAGCACTACTTTTAATTAGTTTTCTCGCAACATTTACCGTCAAAGTTATCCAGGATGGATTTTAAAACTACATAATAAAGAAATACAAAAGTCACGGTGACCTTGACGTAGTATGGTACCTACTCACGAAAGTAGCCCTTAAAGTTAGTTATATCGCATTGGTATCCCTTTTACATCTACCACAGAAGCCCTACGCATATTAATCATACATCCAGAAACATGCCCACGACCCGCTTCAAACATCCTGCTATAACAAAAGAACTTTCCTAGTAACGATGAGTTTCGATGCAATAAGGGCTAGCCAGTAACCAGTGCCAGTGGTTCCGAGCGAGTGCGTGTGAAGTTACTGGTAGGGTGACGCGCTCGGGTTGGTTCACGTAATGGACGGCGACATTTGATGGGAATAGAGTGGATGCGGTTGAAAAATATTATGAATGTAGTTAAGCTATGGTGGTGGTTATGGTTAACAAAAACATTGTGGGGAAACCTGGACTCATAGGTAATTTATTAGTTTTAATAAAAGCCTGTATTGTCTTTCTGCTGGGCAATGGCCTCCCTTCATTCTGCCCATTTTTCCCGGTCTACTGCGATTGTGGGCCAAGCCTTTAAGAAGGATAAAGTTGATTTATTAATTCACTGGAGTAATCTGTCATGTGCTAGCTGTCACTTTGTGTAATAAAATAAGTGTAAAAGTCTAGACTTATATTGACTAAAGAGTCAATCATCATCATCATCTGCTGCCTTTTTCCAACTATATTGGGGTCGGCTTCCAGTCTAACCGGATGTAGCCGAATACCAGTATTTTACATGGAGCGACTGCCTATCTGACCTCCACAACCCAGTTACTGGGCAACACGATACCCCTTGGTAAGACTGGTTGTCAGACTTTCGGGCTTCTGACGCCCCGTAACGAATGTCAAAGATCTACAAATAACAGCCGGGACCAACGGCTTAACGTGCTTTCCGAGGCACGAAGGGGTGTTGGTATGTAAAGATGGTCACCCATGCACGGACCAACCGCGGCAAGCGTAGCTTAACCTGATCGATCGACCCGTGCGGCTGTTATTACTTAGCCACAAGCCCCAACAAGTGACTAAAGAGTCAATATAAGTCTGAAATCACCAACCCGTCTTGAGCAAGCGTGGTGATCAAAGCTCGTGCTTTCTCTGTATGAGGAGAGGCCTTTACCCAGCAGTGGGGCAGTATTATGCTGGTATTATGGTAATTTAAAACTGCTGGCAAAATTGCAAGTAAGTTGGTGCTGTAATTAGAGCTAGGGAAGGTACAGAACTACTGATGTTAAAAAACGAGGCGATTATGGTATTTGACATGCATTTTTTTTTTTTGGGTGGGAAATCATCAAATGACTTCTCCCGCTATGGGCGGAGCGGGAGGGTGTGTCAGACTCTTACTGACTAAAACCCACCCGTATTCCTTCCGCTGCCTGTGTTGCCAGGGGCCTTTGGTACCTTCCCGCGACCCCGGCAAACATCGGTCCTGTGCGGTCCATGGCCCTCTACGGGGTTCCTGTATGGGCGCGCTCTCTGGCGCTGCGGCCAGCCCGCCTGTTGAGCGCGGCCCAAAGGGTCATGGCCATCCGGATGGTCCGGGGATACCGCACGGTCTCCTGTGAGGCAGCGAGCCTCCTTGCCGGATTGCCGCCATGGGATCTGAAGGTAAAAGTCCTCGCGCACGTATGGGAGTGGCACCAGGAGGCGAAACGCCGGGGCGTAAGCCCACTGCCGCGACAAATCGCGGCACAGCGGACGGAGCTCCGGTGGGATCTCATGGCGTCATGGAGAGTACGGTTGTCGCAACCCAGTGCTGGGCACGCCACAACTGCGGCGATAAGTCCCCTCTTTGAGGAGTGGCTAGAGAGGCGCCACGGCGTCCTCACCTTCCGCCTGACGCAGGTCCTCACCGGACACGGCAGCTTCGGGAGGTTTCTGTGTCGGATAAGGCGGGAGGAAACGCCCGGGTGTCACCACTGTGTGGATCGCCCGGAGGACACGGTAGAGCATACCGTGGAGGTCTGCCCGGCTTGGGCAGAGCACCGCTGTGTCCTCGTGGAGGCGATCGGCGGCAGAGATCTCTCGCGTCCGGCCCTGGTTCAGGTCTTGGTGTGGAGCGAGAGGGCATGGGCAGCCGTCACCTCCTTCTGCGAAGCAGTAATGCTCGCGAAGGAGGAGGCGGGACGGTTGGAGGGAAAGGCATGTTTCGCGCCCTCTCGCCCCTAGCCGCCGCAGGAGACGCCCTGGGCGTCGGGAATCGCGGGCGGATTTCCGGCCACCGTAGGCGCCGGCTTGCGGACGGTGAGCAATGGGTAGCTTACCGTCCGGTAAGGACCAGGCCCGGGTCGACGGCGCGTTGTATTCCACGCGCGCCTCAAAGAGATGTCGTCAGCACAAAAGTAGGGGTCCACTAGGGCCGATGCCTGCCGGGGTCGCGGGAAGGTACTAATGGGTTACCGAGGCCCCTGGCAACACAGGCAACAGGAATACGGGTGGGTTTTAGTCAGTAAGAGTCTGACACACCCCCCCGCTTCACCCAGAGCGGGAGAAGTTATTTGATGATTTCCCATCCAAAAAAAAAAAGGCGTCGCCCCTAGTGGACCCCTACGCTTGTGCTGATGACATCTCTTTGAGGCCGCGTGGACTACAACGCGCCGTGGACCCATTTGACATGCATTTGAGAGAGTTATACGAAAGGGGGAAACCGGCATTTTCTAGAACCAAAAATCGAAGATATGGGTCCACGTACTGGGCCCACGTGGTGGATTACAGCCCACTCCCTCTCACGGAGAGGACGCCTGTGTCCGAGCATGCAGCAGTGGGAACTTTATATGCTGATTATGCTATTATGCCATACGAAAGGGGCTGCGAAAGATTGGTGACTGATTGATTAATTAATTTTGATTTAAGTACGTTTTAAGTGAGCTTTTATGGGATAATAAAATCAGTTGTTTTGTAAGAGTTTGTGCAAAATTAGAAGATAATTCTGTTCAATTTTTAATGAATAGCTATAGTAGAATGATTAAATTGTAAAATAAACTTGTATGACTATTCGTTTATCTAGAAAACATTCCATACCTACCTTATTACGCTTTTGTCAGATCGACTAAAAACAATAGATATACCTACTCAACGTTCACTTTCATTCATTATTGACCAGATACCACATAAGTCACAAGGCTTATCCACACTAAGCAAATGCCCCCGACTTAACTGGAACGTTCTCAGTTCAAGTTCAATGTTCGTTAGCGTTTGAAGGATGCCACTCGCGACAGTGACTTGACTCGACCGTCACTTGTTATCCCATAGAATATTTAAGAGCATTTTGAATTAGCTGGACAGAAAACCGACAACTTCCCCTTCTTTTACCATGGGTTTTTAAAAGGAATTCAAGTGGATGACACTGAGGGTTTTTAAGAAAATTCACGCCATTAGTTGGCGCCAATTTGATAAGAGGGGTTCCATTTCGACAATGAATATAAAATATATGATGACGTTCATCATTCATTTTATTCATTCAGTCACGACCAAAGAAAATATAGGTGCTTGTACACTTTTGACAGGTGCCTGGATCTGACGTTTCATTGCTGTCACCTAGTGAACTTCATTTCAGAAAACTCTCATGGGCATCCTTTATTGAATTATCTGTCATATATACATGTAGTGATTCTAACATAGTTGATATGGCAATATTCTCTCGCTTTGGGCAAAGTGGACCATAAATTTATATACCTAGTATTTATCCCGTGATTTAATTTTTGTCAATTTTTCCAAACATAAACTGTCAGGCGTCAAAAAATTTCTCGCAGGATCATAATCAGCCTATAATGTTCCTACTGCTGGAACACAGGCCTCCTCTCTGTGAGAGGGAGTGGGCCGTAATCCACCACGCGGGCCCAGTGCGGGTTGGTAGATGTCACATGTCTTCGAATTTTTGGTTCTAGGATAGGCCGCTTTCCTTACGATTTTTTCCTTCACCGTTTTGAGAGCAGTGGCAATGAAATAATTTACACAAAATGAAGCGCCTGTCTGGGTTCTGAGCTACGAAACAACTCGTAAGTCGCCGCCGTTACCACTGGGCCACCACTGCTCCCTTGGTTGGTGATAACGTTACTGGGAAATTATATTTCCAGTGATAAAAATCCGTGAAGTTATTAAAACTTATTATTATACTTCATAATTTGATGTTGTCATTTATTCTGTTATTCTGTTAAATGATTTTATTTCTGTAAGTTAAACATTATAATAGATTATAATATAGATATTTGGTCACAATTTCGTTTGCGACATCTTCACAAAATTAAAACTTGATGGTGTTTGACATTTAACTTCAACTATTTATTAGTGGCTTTTGTGGACAGGATATTAACCTGTTGTGAATGTGAAGCCTATGTGGGGATTATTGTTTTTTTTTTTTTTTTCTCGTTTCGTATTAATCATGGTCTGGCAGTTTGAGTAATTTATGCGGCCTACCCAAATGTTCTTTCTTTGGTATTGTTCGTCGAATCGTTGAGCTCCTTAGGTTCTGAGTTGAGCTGCACGATTACTGACAAATGCGTGCACTGACTGGACAGGTCCACTCAATCTGTGTGGTTCTTTCCTCAAATGGACCATTTCAGACACCAATCTACATGGCCTTCACATGATCTGACCAAGATTATGTCTGGACTTTAAAAGAGACTGTGACCTCTGAGTTTGTTTCGGCCTTTCTTCTCAGAGTAGTCAGATAGGAAACGCCGACCTCATCTAGCTTTATTTTAAAAATATGATTGACGTGTACGAGGGCTGCACTAAAAGTATCGGGAATGGAATATTTCCACTGTTCCTGTCATATTAAAATCTTTTTAATTGAAAACTCCTTGGTTTTAAAAATCGAATACCATTTATTTATTTAAAAAAAGATTCTCGGTCTTGTCACAAGGTTTTGTCAAACTTGTTTAGTCGTTGAGAAAATGGAATTGACTCGAGAAAATTCGAGAGCGATGATTTATTATGACTTTCGAAGTGGTTTAACACAAAAACAGCGTGTTGACCGGGTGATTTCTGCATTTGGTGATGAAGCCCCATCCAAAACCACAATTTATCGCTGGTTTGCTGAATTTCAACGTGGACGTGTCAAGCCCAATGATGATCCTCGTCAAGGTCGTCCAAAAACTGCAGTCACCCAAGAAAACGTTGATGCTGTGCGTAAGCTGATTGAGGAAGATCGACATGTGACATACCGCGAAATTCAGGCAACTTTAGACATTGGCATGAGTCAAATACAAATAATCTTGCATGAACAATTAGGTGTAAAAAAGTTGTTTTCCCGATGGATACCGCATTCGCTCTGTGAAGAGCAAAAAGCGGCTCGCGTTACTTGGTGCGTCAGAACCCTCGAAAGATTCCACGCAGGATCCTCAAATGCTGTATACAGCATCGTATCAGGTGACGAGTCCTGGATATACGCGTACGGACCCGAAACAAAAACCAGTCACGAGTTTGGGTGTTCGAAAATGAGTTAAAGCCAACAAAAATTGTTCGTTCACGGAGTGTTGCAAAAAAATGGTGGCCACGTTTGTCTCCAAAACCGGCCATGTTACGACTATTCCTCTTGAGGGACAAAGAACGGTTAATGCAGAATGGTATGCTAGCATTTGATTGCCACAGGTCGTTTCTGAACTCCGTAAATAGAACTGCAACCGCCGCATCATCCTCCATCACGACAATGCGAGTTCTGACACCGCGCACAGAACAAAAGAGTTTTTAGAGCAAGAAATCATAGAATTATTAGACCATCCGCCGTACAGCCCCGACCTAAGCCCTAATGATTTCTATACTTTCCCTAAAATAAAGAATAAATTGCGTGGACAGAGATTTTCATCACCTGAAGAAGCTGTGGACGCCTACAAAACGGCCATTTTGGAGACCCCAACTTCCGAATGGAATGGTTCCTTCAATGATTGGTTCCATCGTATGGAAAAATGTGTCAAATTTCGCGGAGAATACTTCGATAAGCAATAAATACATTTTTAAATAGTAATGTTGTGTCACTTCCTTGATTCCCGAAATGTTCAGTGCCGCCCTCGTAAAAGTGTTTGTACAACCCTACAAACACTTTTACACGTCAAACATATTTAAAAAACTAGATGAGGTCGAGGTCTTTTGAGTAAAGAACTACACCCATTTAGTGGACCTATCTAGTCAGTGCATGCATTTGTCAGTAATCGTGCAGCTTACCCTCTCTGTTCTTCTTGTTAATCAAATCCACCGCTTTCGTTACTACTATACCGAAACGAGATAGTCTCTTCATATTTTCAACCCGTATAACAGTTGTAATGCTGATTATTTTATGCATTACCAAACATATGAAGTACCAAAACTGTTCAATAGCAGTCAGCTGAATTGAGTGTTCTTTTTAAATTCGATTTTTCGAAACCTAGAAAATAATTAAGCAACAGTAAAAACAACTGTTTAAATATCTATAAAAATGGCGAAGTTGTTTGCGTTGTAAAGTCTATGCTAGACAGAAACAGTACTACTAGCATCTGAGGTCACAATACAGGAGAGCCATACTCGTAGCAACTTCGCGCCATTCAGTACAATGTAATGTAATCTAATCTTTATGTATCTATATAATTTAAAAGAGTGTCCATGGAGTTTCTTGCCCGTTCTTCTCCATAGGTACCTACTACGCTTTGGAATGAGCAACTAGCTTCATATTTCTAACTGACCAACTCCTTGACAATTCAAAAGTGCCCGTAAATGGTTTAATTGAAATAAATGCTTTGAGTTTGAGTTTGAATGATCGTTTTGTGTGACAAGGATAGAAGAATAATTTCAAAAGCGTATAACTTCTTTATTTTTTCACCGATTTTACTTGTTTTATTACAAAACGTCTCTTTTTAGTAACATATTTAAAATAAGTATTAATTCATGTACTTCTTTGGTAGTAGTCGAATGCCCTATTATATTCATCTCGTAGATACCAACAACAGCTGGCAAGCGCGAAATTTTATATGTAGATCAAAACACAATTATGTCAAAACAGGTGTTTAATAAGTACTTGCAATGTACTACAATGTCCTTACGTTTACCAGCCTTTTAAATAACTGGTTTCCAGTAGACTGGCATTAGTTACACGACAAAATTAAGTACGATCGTTTTTATATGGCCCATAACTCGTCTCCTGCAACATCTGGGTACTTACATAAGCAAAAATAAATATTACAAACATTTGCAAGGAAAAATACGGCAAAAGAAACGTACGTGCGAACACAAAGAAAAGGAAAATGGATGCAAAACGTTTCATAAAGAACCTTCCGAAAAACAAAAAAAAGAAAGTCTCACACCCAAAAAATACCTCATTAATTATCCGTTTGAAAACGTAAGCATAAATACGTCAAAATACTTCAATAAAAAAAGGAACGGCACCTCTTCGCAAACGCCATTCACACCGTAATAATGTTCAAAGTTATCTATACAACTGTTTTAAAATGCGACACATAGAACTATTTAAAGCACTGTGCTCTCATTCCTTTGTCAATTTCTAAGCGACTAAGTGAGCACGGAAAATCTCTGTTCGCAATTGGAAAACGAGTGAGGGAATCCGACCGAGAGACTGAGTAATTTATTTATGAAGTCACAAACGAGATAAGCTTTAATAAAATAGGAATAATTTTTTATGGAGACAACGTTGGAGCCTGATGATGACTCTCGAGATTTTATTACGCTTTTTGTAATAATGAAACTGTGTCTAGCAATTGATTATGAGACAACATTAAAAACAAGAGTATTTAATCAATGTTGAACTGTTTACCCTCTTCTTGGAAGTGGTTTGTCTTAGAATCGATTAAGGCTCAAATATTTAGTTTGGATTAATGTCATCAATATTAGATTTCGTGGAAATTCGGTATTTTAGTTTAAGTATCAAGTTGACGGTTCTTCGGATAGCTAAAACATTTGGCTCAATAGATTAGTCATATCTGTCTGGGAATTCGTCTGTTCGAAAACCTATCAGCCTTACGGACAGCGACCACGAAGACGCCAGATCGCTGCTAAAGGCGGAATTGCCTGTAACGTCATGTAACGTTTACATGAAAACCAATCCTTGGTTTTCATGTAAACGTTACATGACGTTTGACGTTTCATGTTATCGTTTACTCGCACAACGACAAAAATGACGTATACAAAATGACAGCTTTGAATATTCCGTGAATTCCGTGATAGAAGTTGTGCACTCAACGCGCATTCGGCGCCACAAATTTAATTAGTTCCTATAACTGCCGTCTCTAGACGCTGCCAGCGGCGCTGCCATCCCATCCCAGACTCATACAGTCTATTCAGCCCGTGATATCTATTCACGAAGTCCTGTACAAAAGAAGGTTGAAATGCGGTCAGGAGTTCCTATGAAGCCAGTATTGAAAATAAAATTGTACGTTAATAATATCTTCGAACAAAACGTAATACCATTCACTCAATTATTGAACCTCTTAATTCCATCCACATTCATTAACGTGCCGTACATGCTCATCAAAGATAAATCTCCTAATTATCAATATCTATCTAAAGAAATGTACTGACGACGGAACAAAGACCTAATTTCAAGGGGCTTAAGGCGGCTAATCGCGTGCTTATCGATACAAAGGCAAGTTCAATTACTTAACAGATTCTAACTTAGACGTACAACCTCTTTGGAGAGAACAGAGGAGGATGTCCATTTGGAAAGTTGTACAAAGCAATTTCGTTTCCATCTGAGCTATACGTAATAAGAGAATCGCTATTTCTTTTATGCTTTATCAAAAGGAAAAGTTAATTTCTGAAATTTTGCCCGACCAATCGGTATGTATTGATGTGTAATTGAATTAGAGTTTTTGTGGTAATGTCATAACTGATATTGGTTTTCGTTAACGTTGGAACAAGATTGATTGATTCTACATTAGTCTAGTGTTTAAGTGTAGAATTTGATTGAAAGTTTAGATAAAAAAAGATTGATGTAAAAGCAATCACTAGTCTTATAAGATGCTTGCAACATCCATTTTCTGCAAAAGCAAATGAAAATTACTAATAGTATTAATTTAATTTGTTATTATTTTAGCTGGTCGAGATGATTAAAATAACACTATACCTACTAACCACTGCAAGATATACTATCACAACTTAGCAAGCGAACTCAAAATTCAGACAATTAGTCGGTTCTCTGTTGCAACGTTAGTTATATTTATAGCTTGCAGAATTACAAAGCCAACTGAACCTCGGTGTTTTGAAAAGTTAAATCTCGCTGCAGTGGAGCGTGAGCCTAACCGAGCAAAGAGATTGCAGGCTTTGAGGTGTGGTCGCAGTTGCAGCAGGAAATATTAAGTAGGTCGATGTACAATCCCGAGCATAAATATATTACTATGGACAGTTCGGCAATAATATCTGATTTTATTATTCGTTAAATAATATCTGTCATCAAGATGACGGCAAATATGTATGTGATCATTTGTGGAGGGCATATACAAGTAACAGCATAAATATGTGACAACGAAGGAACATCAAAACTATATAATTATTATTATTTATTTATTACAATCACCATTGGATCATACAATTAAACTAAATTAAATTAAATTAAAAATTATGAATAAAATTAAAAAATTACATACAATTAAAATAATATCATAATATTAGTCAGTTCGTCAATCGTGGAGCAGTGGTTCACGTACTGACGACAGTCGAAACGTTCGACAAAAGAGACAAGACGAGACAAGCGGCGCCAAAACATAGGATGCTGCATTCGCTTTAAAAATATATGTCACCTTTTAGAATGTAGTAATATCGGACATGTATTGCGTTATAAATATCTGCCTACTCAGTTAAATTCAGAAAATGTGATACCTCGCTGTGATCAAAAATATCTGACATCGCTTTGGCAGCATAAATAACTAACAGTATAATGTTTCGAGTTTTCTTCTGTTATAGACATCAGAGCCGCTAATATAAAAAAAAAGTGTGACATCCTACTGGCAGCATAAATATCTGTGATTACTTTGGCAGCATACATTCCTGACTGATAATGTTTCGAGCCGTTTTCTTCTATATAGCAATGAGTTCTGCTCATATTGAAAAATATATGACGTCCCATTGGAAGCATAAATATCTAGTAGCGTAGCGCATTGCGTCCTGTCATGTCATAAAAATGAAATTCCAAGAGCCTTTACCCGTGGCATTTAATGTCATCGACTCATATGTCCTTTAAAATAGAAATACGAAATTATATACAAAATACCCACTTGTATGTGGAGTTGCAGACACCAACCCGTTACACAATACAATAATATTTATGATTATTATTTAAGAACTAAGTACATAGAGGGAAACTAACACTTTAACTTATTCACAAATCATGATTTTACCAGCAGAATGAATTCAAACCCACATCATAATCTAGCTTTTTTTGTTCCTTAGGAACTGTACTGTGTGTGTGTTTACCAACATCAAATTTTCCTTCAATTTACATTCCTAGGAACCACTTCCTTAGCACACAAACTTAAGACGCTGACAACACCTAAACCGCGGTCACTGTCAGATTGCATAGTAAAAAAAGGGAAACGCGATGACACAACGCTTGTAATTTATTGCAAAATAATAATATGAAGCAATTATCTATTTACTCAAAATTGAGTTGAGTAGTCGAAAATAAAAAAACAACCAAGTTCTGCATTCAAATAAGACGTTCTTGTTATTAATTAAATACGTAACGTATTTTGATATTTAATACAGATATTTTGGATTAGAACTCAAGGTAAGAGGTTAATTTAACGTTAGTTTGTATCGAGACTTTTTTCAAAACGTGTTTTGGTAATAACCAAGTTCTGGGAAATATGTCCAAAATTAACATATATTTTTTCCGCTACCACAAACTATACAGATTTGTCAATTTTTTTTCTTAAGAGAAGCCTGTTTTGGTCAATTGGGTCTTGTCAGCGCCTTAATCTAGTCTGAACAACCTCAATACATAAATTCGCTCTAACCTAACCCCTCGCTGCAACTGCGCCCCAGCCCACCGTCTGCACGCAAACCATTTGCCACAAAGGTTCCTTTACCTATTTCAGTATATTTGATGAGAGCCGCTATGTGCACCGGATGAAATTTGTTTTGACCTAGGAAATGCAGCAGACTGCGTCTAGATTGAGTTCAGCTTTGTGGCCTGGGATAGGATCTTGGGAAGATTAGCTAGCGTGCCTTCAGCGAGATTCATTTAAAATGCCAGGAGATGAGCGGGTTAGCCTTGTTTGAAGAGGTTTAGTTTTTATAATAGATTTTTTACAGCGGTTTTAGGTTTTAGCTTATTTGAAATATTTAAAGAATTGGTCGTTTTAAATGTATAGATAGGATTTCGTTCTATTTAGAAAAAACAGAACGGCGTGTTTATACGCACTATCGGCAAATCTTAAGCATGCTCAGTTTAGAAAATATTTCTGCAGAAGCGCAGCTAGTGACAGACCACACACCTTCCTGGTTTCGTCCAATTAGAGACGATTTTCGATTATTTATGTGAGTATAGGGTGTGTAACAAAAAACAAAAACAAACATTAGTCAGTGCCAATTTTCACCTCGCTAAAATAGAATAGAATAGAATAACGGTTATTGTCTGCAGTAATATGGCTGGTTGTGTATAGTGGTACATACTAAAAAAAGCTATAATATTGGAAGCAAAAGGTTTAATCGTCATCATTATGCTTAGCGGGTTGCTAAGCGCTAGTTTTCGGCTTAAACCCGGCACGGGTTTAAGGCGAAAACCTGTTTGCAATAAAAGAGATTTACGTGTAGTAACAACGGATTATTATACTAAATGATGATTATATGATGAACATACATTAATATTAACTAATTAGAAAAAAAGAAGAGTTTTTAACGACACAAGGCGCAATTTTATCTTAAAAACGAAAAAGAAAAGAACAAATATAGGTAGGACCACCTACTGAACGACGAAGACTAATCTGTTATTTTTTTTTATTGGTTGTGTTTTTAATGTTTTAAAAAGGAGTTGGTCCAGATCTTTGATGCTGCATATATGAAGCTGCCCTTACACACTTTTGTTCTGTGTCTCAATATCCGTGCTAATTGTTGACGTATTTTACGACCTGTTCTTTTCTATTGGAATGATTGCCCGCCTAACTGTGACCTATGCTTCTATACCGGACTATGATCGAAGGCCTCTTTCTGACCCTAGCTCGTATCCTGGACTGTGTGTGTATTGTGTATACTGTGGGCTGTGACTAACTTTGTCATTAACCATGGATACCCGAAACCTGATTCAAGAAGAAAGAAATCAAAGTATTGTATTGCAAGGGTTGAATATATCTCAAATTGAGGTGGAGTTGAACCTGTAAAGTAAGTTATGTTTTTTGTATTCAGTTAGAGATAGAGAGATAGAAATAATAAAGTGCTTGTAGTAATTATATAGTACTATTATATTTCTTATTTTGCATTATTATAAATGTAAAATTTTCCTTAAACTGCAATTTACAAACATATTATTAATAATTCATATTATTTTTCGTCAAAAAAATAATCACAGTGCTAAACCTGAAACTCGTAACAAAACATTGCTATCATTGCTAGTAATAAAATATTTTATTTGAATGATGATTACTTATTACTTATTTAATAAAATCACTGCATTTTAATTTCCCGTACTCTTATATTTTTTGTTGCTGTTATTATTAATATTAATTGTAATGGCAGAAATACATATATATATATATATATATATATATATATATATAGCACACACATATGTATATGTGTAGGACATATTGTCGTATTTCGGTATAAAAATATTAACAATTGCAGACTGCTAAAACTTTTCATTAATATGAAAAGTTTTAGCAGTTTTTTTTAATGATAAAATATCAATAAAATCCGTATACAAATCATAATAACATTCAAATTATAAACATATTTTTTACTTAAATATCTCAATGTGATAAGATATTAATGTTAATATATGCAGTCAAAATAAGTTTGTCTTTTTTATTTCTTTTTGCCTTCAAAGACGTTGTTGGAACCTTTTATGACCCGATAATAAATCTATCAACACCTAAACAATGGCCCTTTATTTCACGCCATCACCGCATTTTATATTTAAAAAAAACTGCGTTAACGTACTTAAGTTGTTGAGTTTGCTTGGGAGAGTTTCATACAATGTTGGAATTTACGCTATGCCATTTTTCTTACCCAATAATACCCAAATTAGATACAAAAAAATAAATAAAGTGTGTATTTATTATGAAGTCAATCCTTTTACACACATTTTTTCATTACTTATAATTTTATTTATAGATTACTAGATGTGCCATATAATAAGACGATACAAACTATTAGAAACGAGTTGCATCGAGCTAGAGTCCATCACAGAAGGCCCGCAAAAACAAAAAAAAATTGACACAGGAGCAGAAAGCTGCTCGCGTGCGATTCGTTCGTGACCACAGAGACTTCGATTTTTCTTACGACATATTTTCCGATGAAAAGTTCTTAAAATCTAGCCAACAAGGTCGTCGGAATTTATGGGGTATAGATAACACGAGATACGAACCTCGAAATGTGATCCCAAATGCAGAATCGGGGAGAGTTGTTGTGAATATGTGGGGCTGGATGAGAGGTGCTGGACTAGGTGAGCTCGTTTTTTATACCAGGGAGGGCAAACGGCCACACGTATTTAAATGTGCTACAAAATATCATGGTACCCACAGTGCGCATGGTGTAACCACAACTAGACGTGCCAGAATTTTATTTTTTCCAGGATAATTGCCCGATACACCGTGCGCGGGTTGTTCAAGAGTTGTTGCGGGGGCAATCACAAATGATCATGCTGGCTATGGTACTATAGCCAGCATGAGTTACCTTACACCGTGTTTTAAATGTTATCTTAAAAACAAACGCAAAAACAAAATAAAACAAAAGTCACGTCTAACAGACACGAAATCTTAATCCGTACACGAAAACATTTCCACTTTAGGAAAATTTCGCGCTTGTAAAAACACTCGACGTAAAAACTTTGTTTCAACTCAAATAGATACCCGAAAATGTAAATAATGATTTCATGTGGCAAGTTTCATGTTTCGTGAACTTTCTAAATAGAAATGAAGGACTAGATGAATTTGTTTGAATAAATATTACTACTACACTTTTCTTAGGAATTTGATGATTCGTTGAAATTAAACAAATTTATGGAACCTTCTTTCACTGTGCTTTGATTTGACACTGAGCTTTATTGAAATATCGGATGATATTGTGGCAATTCTTCCAGAAAAATACAACTGTACCTGAAGTTTAAATTGCAAAATAATAGAGTAAGTAATAAAATAGATATAAGTAGGCATTCATCTTAATACCAATGTATTGCAGCGTGACCTCTGCGGTTGTAACTTTTTGGTTTCTAGCTGTCCATCAAGTTTGAATTCTGAAATGTTTTTATATTCACATTAGATAGCGAGTTCAAACGAAGCTGTAAAACAAGTGGTGTATTAGCTATATAAAATGTCATTCGTTGGAAAATATGTATTGAATTAAGTCCAATTTACTATTTTGGCCAGTTCATTTTAAATTGTGCCAAATAAAAGTTCCTATTCAAGTTACGGTGTCGTGTTATCTGCGAAACCATGTAAAAGTTCATAAGTTTATGGTTGAGTTGTGCAACCCGAGGTCCAAGTTATGTGGGTCTTTCTTCGAACCAGTTGAAAAGGGCCGCTTCCAGCTTTTTTTTCTGGGCACCCCACTATCTGGGCAAGCGGATGCTCAATTACCAGCGAGCGAGTGATTACCAGCTAAATAGAATCTGCATGCACTCGGTTCGTCACTACCATTGCACAGAATAATTGGAGTCTTGGTGTGCGTCGCATGATCGTCGCCTTACCTGCAGTTCAGTTGAGGCTTACGCCTTGCAGTGGGAGTCCATTAGATTTTTTTTTTTACTTAAATTATCACACTTAATTACTATAGTTGTTAGTACTTTCTGCGTTGACAAATATTAGTTGATATTTTTTAAACCAGCTCCATTTCTGTTGGGATAACTTAGGTACGTTTATCTTTATAAGATATTCATTTGACAGGTTACGTAATTTAGGGGCCGCGAACCTAAAACTGATTGAAATCGATCGTTCGTAAACCAAATGCGTGACGAAGATTTACCATCTGATGTAACTTAAGTTTTCGCCTAATCCCTCTTCAATTAGGCCAAATTTCCGCTTCAGTAACTGTTTTGATCCTTTTACCCGTCTGCTCCAGAAGGGAGGATTATGTTTTTTTACAAGTTTTTTAATACATATTTCCTTGTTCGATTTTCTTATATGATTAAATTAATATACATGTTAACGTGGTGAATTCTCTTTTTCATTTCACTACAGTATTTATTGAATATATATAATTAATATATGTATATATATAATTAAATATAAAATAATTCAGAGAATTGTCATTTAAATTCTGAATTGTTTTTCAGGTATGTGTTTCAAGTTAATGGACTTAGCAAAAGTTTTTTTACAAACTCAAGGTTTTCCAGTATCTTAATCCCGATGAAAGCTTCTAACTTTTGAGCTCTATGAATCTAAATTTCTTCTTTATAAGCATTTGCTACCATTATTGTTTTTCTTCGTAAGGTCAGCGCTAACATCTAAATATTTTTCGACTCCGAACCGCTGACGTTGTATTGTTGCAGCATCATATACATAATTGTATGAACCATCCCTTTATGCAGTTCTTGGCTGCAGGATAAAGCTTATTTGCAAGACGCCATCTTGAATGATAATCATGCACTATTGTTTTAAATAAGTGCACTTCGCGAAAGAAAAATCCGAACCACTGCAGAAAATGACAAAAGCTTTAAAACTTTTTTGGGTTAAACGATTTTGGTAATTTTGAAGTCGTTTAGATTCAACGAGTGTCGTGAATTGTCGAGTTCTTTTAAAAGAAATGTGCTAATGTGTAAATGATGGGGTCTAACGACTAAGGAGTCTGGCAGGCGGCTGTAAGTTTGATCAAAATCTACACTGCTTAGCTGTGATGGAGAGTTTTAAGTTTATTTATTATGGTGATCTGTTTGGCTTACAAAGTCCTTGGTGATGGCGTCTTGTTTTCGTGGAAGGTCAAAATCATAATCTTAAAAGGAAATTATCTACCTTTTCTTGTACAATTGTAAAAATTTGTCTTCATATACCTGAAACAAATAAATATATTCATTAGTTATTTGCCGTTTATAATTTTGTATTAACTTTACCATATTCAAGACCTTAATTTACCTTTTTACTGAATGAAGAATAAAGTCTACAATAATTTATTTTAGTTTACTTTTTAACTTCACCATGATGGATATGTTATACCTAATTGATCTCTAAGATGACGGCTATATATGGATGAAAAAGACGTAGGTACTTTTCCGATACCGTGATTAAATTGGGTTAAGTACGGGAGGATGAATAGACATAATTATGTATTTACAACCTTCTTTAATCTCATCCGGAGAGGACAAACATACTGCTGTAAACTTAACTTCATTAAAATCCCGAATAGACGTTTATCATCCTTAATATAAGGTCAGGTGGTGTTTTTTATATATCGAAACGAAATCTAGTACAGTCAACGACAAAAATATCGGGACGAACCGACTGTTCAAAATGATCTCAACAACTAAGAAAATAAAACCTCGATTTAATAAAAAAAAATAGCCAGAATGACAGTTGTCAT
The DNA here is from genome assembly GCA_905333075.3 of Atethmia centrago. Lineage (NCBI taxonomy): Eukaryota > Metazoa > Arthropoda > Insecta > Lepidoptera > Noctuidae > Atethmia > Atethmia centrago. The sequence continues at coordinate 21,302,592 of HG995368.1, forward strand.
GTACTTTCTTCATTTTGAAACAGTTCTTGTGTCATTGAGTTAATATTTAAGATTCATAGTTGTTTAGATCATTTTGAACAGTCTGTTCGTCCCGATATTATTGACGCTAAATGTACCAAATTACTTCCAGACTGTTTCTTCAGAGCAACTAGTTTTATTCAGAGAGCAGTTGCCAGGGCTTTTTTTTTGGGTGGGTAATCATCAAATAACTTACACCCTCCCGCTCTGGGCGGAGCGGGAGGGTGTGTTAGACTCTTACCGACTAAAACCTACCCGTGTTCCTTCAGTTGCCTGTGCAGCCGGGGGCCTCGGTAACCTTTAGTACCTTCCCGCGACCCCGGCAGACATCGGCCCTAGTGGACCCCTACACTTGTGCTGACGACATTTCGACATGCGTTTATAGTAGCTTTAGATTTTTTGTTTCTGACTTAAGAAACAAAAATTATTTTAGCCGACTTCGAAAATGAAGGAGGTAATGCGGAGCACAAGGTTTTTTGAACTTTTTGTTGTCGGTTCTCCGATAGGTTATTTTGGAAGTCGGTTAGATTTTTCAAATAACAAAGTATATTCACATTTTATCGCATTTCCGAAATGTTATTTTGGAAGTCAGTTGTTTTTAAGTATTTCTTAAAGCACTTTATTCCGAGACGGTTACGTTCTTAATCTCCTTCGTAAACAGGTCAAATGGAATGATTGTTTTATCTTCCAAAAGTCCCAAGAATCTTCTAAAAATCGGAATTACATGCATGAAAAAACCGTGTCACATGCACTACTTTCTCCTTTTTTGAAATCTGCAAAATATTACGTCCAAATTTTTTCCTTTTGTAACAAATGTAGTTTTATTCAGTGTTGTTGCATGTTGTACTAAAAGCTATGTTCCAAAGGATTACATATGTTTTACACAATAGCAGAGTATTAAATAAACAGGTGTGTCCGTAAGTTCGTAGTTTAAGTAGGTGTGAAGTAGTGGAGGGTTGAAATAGAAAACGTTATGGTTTTGCAATGAAATAGCAGTTTTATTTTGAGGATTTGTTTTCAACTTTAAGGTTTTGTAAGTGCATTTGGATTGTGATTATGTTTTAAATGATAGATTTTTAGAAGATAGCAGACGTTATTTCGGAATTAATTTTAATTAACTAAACTTTGACAAAAACAGCTATGTGGTGTCATGAAATGATTATTGCTTGTTTATCAATTAAGAAAATAACAATTATGAGTTAAATTATTATTTATGTACCTTTCGGGTTATGTGCATCATCCTTTGTTATTATTTATTTAAGGAACGCATCGTTTTGATTACGAATGTACATGAAATACATAAATAAACCCTCGCCTTTTTCTCTTGGGAGTAGGCAGAAACTACAGGACGCCACCTACTATGATCCTATTAAATAAAATAAGAAGGTTTAATTCATGTAATCATTTTCGATGCCGCAAGCCTAATAAACTTTTAAGCAAGATTTTAAATGTCACTGTACCGGATATACATAACAACTAGCAAGCCTGCAAAGGGTCGGAGGTTGTCGGGGTGTGAGGCACCGACCTCATTTGGTGGCCGAGAACTCATTAAGTTCCCTCACCGCTTAATTTTTAACTTAAGTGATTTTTTTTAATGAATTTCCCAGTTTGTGCTCGCAACCGTGAACTTAGTTTAAATATTTGTGACTTTGAGAGGATTTCGTTTTACAGAAATAAAATTTATTTTTTAAGCTTATTGGCAGTTGGGAATATTTCGTAGTATTTGACTCGTCGTTAGAAATGCATGAATGTGGAAGAAGCATTATGATTTTGTAAGGATCTTTACTTTTGTGGAGTTGGTATACCTACCTGTAAGTCGGTATCTGGTCGGGTTTATTGGTAACATGATAAATGATGTGAAAAGTGATATTTATTTTTGTAAATTGGTTGTGGTTGGTGTTTCCTATGCGAATACTCTGATAATAAACATTGAAGCACTCTCAGCAGTTGTGACCGCTGAGTCTTTTGGTGTTTAAATGATAGGTGTTTGTTAATGACACTATTAAGGTCATATCACATGAGGACCATGCAGATACTGCCTGAGACAGTTTTATGAGAGAAAAGGGAAGTTATGTTTCAGTTATAGGTAAATATTATTTTATAAAATTATTCCATTTCCCGCAAGCTTGGTAGCCGTCACCTCCTTCTGCGAAGCAGTAATGCTCGCGAAGGAGGAGGCGGGACGGTTGAGGGAAAGGCAAATTTCGCGCCCTCTCGCCCCTAGCCGCCGCAGGAGACGCCCTGGGCGTCGGGAATCCCGGGCGGATTTCCGGCCACCGTAGGCGCGGGCTTGCGGACGGTGAGCAATGGGTAGCTCACCGTCCGGTAAGGACCAGGCCCGGGTCGACGGCGCGTTGTATTCCACGCGCGCCCTAAAGAGATGTCGTCAGCACAAATGTAGGGGTTCACTAGGCCCGATGCCTGCCGGGGTCGCGGGAAGGTACTAAAGGGTTACCCCTAGTCAGTAAGAGTCTGACATACCCTCCCGCTCCGAGGCGGGAGCCAGAGCGGGAGAAGTTATTTGATGATTTCCCACAGAAAAAAACAAAAAAAAAAAGCTTGGTTGCCAAAATCAGGTTTTGTATTTAGTACAGTACTCAAGTCAGTTCTATTAAAACTAAAATATTTTTCCCAGCTCAACAAAGTTGACATAAACTAAAAGTAGGACCTGCAAGCGATGTTTCATAATGATTTTAGTTAAGAACTCCTGTCACACTGTTTTACGTAGGTAATGATAATGTGTTATTACAGGATAGTGGTAATAGATTTAGCTAATTAATAGCAGCTGCATGAGTCAATCGATAAGGTTAAGCTACGCTTGCCGCGGTCAGTCCGAGGATGGGTGACCATCTTTACATACCGAGACCCCTCCGTGCCTCGGAAAGCACGTTAAGCCGTTGGTCCTGCCAGTCATTCGTGAAGCGTCAGAAGCTTGGTGCACGATTCCAATGGGTCGTTTCCTATGAAGAAAACCTGGCAAGAAACTCCACGGTTACTATTTTAAAAATAATTGGCTTTACAATGTTTTCAAATCGCAGTGTTAATAGGTAAGGAAACCAGCATCGTGAGGAAACCTGGACTTATGATAAATATAAGTCTGAAATCGCCAACTCGTCTTGAGCAAGCGTAATGATCAATGCTTGTGCCTTTTCTGTATGAGACAAGGCCTTTGCCCTGTATTGGAATAGAAATAGGTAGTGTTATTTACGTCAAAAGTGCATAAGTCAAAATTATTTACCTATCTTGCTCAATTTAACATTTAAATAGTATGCGTCAAACTTTATGGTAACTCTGAAGTGCGCTACTCGCTGCGCGGTACCCCACCCCTAACCCACCGCTGATACATGAAACACCGCTGAAAATGCGCAGCGACATGCCTCATGTTCCGATCCGCCATAAGGTTTGAATCAGGCTGTACTTTGCATTTATTTATTTTTCACACAAAACGGCCATAGCAAGCCCAGTCAATAACGTAGGCATTCCTTGATAATACAAAAACATGTACCAAAAATACCTGGACCTTAAATCCATTGTTCAAAAACAAATATTAAACCATTACCGAACTCGCGATTTTGCATCGAAAACGGGCGAAAAATAAACGTTTCGTGAAAAACGACGCGTAGAATAACATTTCGTTACAATGCGTACACTCGCTATTTTTGTTTGAATACAAAATACAGACATACATACTGATTAAAGGGTAAAAAGAGACGTAAATAAAAATAAAGAAAAAATGTGAAATAACGTGACACGCAAACTGGGCGAACGGAAACATAGACTTTTTTTGTTGTTATGCTTTGTTTGGTTACGTTGACTCTATTTGTAAGTAATTAACAGGTTAGCGGGAATAATCAAGTGATAAAATATATTTTTGTACGCTGTATTCTGAGCAATCCTAACTAATATTATAAATACGAAAGTGAGTTTGTTTGTTTGTTACACTTCCACGTTAACCCATGATATGACAAAGGCTACTTTTCATTCTGGATCGCAGATGAAGTCGCGGACAACAGCTAGTCAACAATATCAAATGTACCCGAAGGCCTATTTTCGTAATTACAATGTTCAAAACATAGTCGCAAACTCTTCTAAGCGACAATCAAATTATAGTTATTTCTGTCAGAATCCCATGGCAAATCCCAACGTTCTTATAAATATTGGATCGCCCACGTAATAGTATTTCATTCGTGGAATTGCTCCTCAGTCTTTCGAATATAGTTTTCAAAAGTATCGCGCCTCTTATATATAATTAATACTCATACTTTATTGCATTCCACAGTATATATGCTTAGGTGGTAAATATTGGCTTTAGAACAATTGTGGACCCTGTCGGGCACAGCAACAGAGAGATGAGGACTTATCGTTTATCATATATCTAACTTATTCTAATTTATCTTATATTAAATACACAAAAAAAAAAACGCCTTTTTTGTGTATTTTATATAAGATGAAAGTTTTGATTAAGATTCAATACGGTTTTTTTCTAAAAACAAAACAACACTAATATAATGAATACAGTACATAATTCTGGACCTCCATGCGTTGAACTTTTTTAAATAACCGGTGAAAAGTTTCGGCTCACGGGAATCCTGAATCATATAAGTAAGGTATACCGTGGCCTCTGGCAACACACAGGCAACGGAAGGAACACGGGTGGTTTTCAGTCAGTATGAGTCTGACACGCCCTCCCGCTCCGCCCAGAGCGGGAGAAGGTATTTGATAATTTCCCACCAAAAAAATAATTATGTGTAAACCTATCCTGCTGGTTTCAATTCTTTCTCTACCTATATTACCGAGCAGCTGACAGCCTGCGCAATCTACTTGCAAAACCCTTCCCGTAGCAGTGGGATCTTGGATTGTTACATTACAGGGGAATGCTCCCAGTGAGGAAAGTTTTTCTAACTGAACATACACCTGTGCTGCTGGGGAGTTGGTTTCGCCATTTCTTCCTCCCAGCTGAAGCACTAGCAAGTGGTGAAGGGCGGGCGTTTTGGGGGACTGTCTTATGTAATTATGACTTTCGAAAAGTGCTGATTCTCAGCCTCGTTTGAATAAATGACTTTTGATTTTGATTTACTTTGAGGGAGCGCCTTAAGATATCTCAACGTTTGTCATCAAATGAGCAAGTGCAATAATGAAAATGTATTAATGCCCTTATTTGATCAATAATCTTGTTTAAATGATTGTACCGTAGATTGATAATTGCAATCTCCAAGCATTCACAATAATGAATATCGTTATTGTAGATAAATAACCACATACTTTAGCAATGATTGGAAATTAAAATTTCGTTTACACGCAAAAAAAGTTTTTTTCATTTCAATTCACGAGGATTAATCAAAATAAATTCAAATTATGTTATTTCACATAAACCTACATGAGCACTTATGAAACGTCAGAAGCTAGGTGCACGGTTCCAATTGGTCGTTTCCTATGGAGAAGAGACCGCAAGAAACTCCACGGTTACTCTTTTAAAATAATTGTTTTTACAATCTTTTGAAATTATATTGTTAATAGATATGAAGAGGACAGTGTAGGCCTGTCAACTAGTCTTTTGAACAAATACTTACATTATTTGAAATTTTACAGCTGCGCCATCCCTAACAATTAATCAGAATCAATAAGCGGTGTCTGATGATGGTTTTAGAGTAATTACAGGTTGACATTGAACTTCAAGGTCATGTTTATAAGTGGGCCTGAAATATTATACCTATCTAAAGGAATACATGGGATTATAATCATATTAGTCTGTGCTTTATAATTGGTTTGTCTGGCTATGTTTGTTTATGCGTTTTATGTTACAACAGTTTTCATTAATTGGTCAAGGGCAGCTAATGAGACACAATTGATTTTCTATTGTTTGACTCCGAATCGGTGTCGCGCGGGGCTTAAACCTTTTTAATGAAGTCTGAGAACCCAAGATATTTGTGTAGCAGTTTATAAAAATAAATTAGATATTTATTATAGGTACACGAACATTTGTTTTTTAATCTCGTGTCCGAAAAACGGTGGCGTCCAACAAAAGAATAATCTGCACCAAGCGATTTATAGCCGTAAAATTATATTTTTTCATGATAATAAAACCTTAGTTTATGAGAGTAACAAATTAATTCATCTGTTTTACGCTCCTATAACATATTTATCTAAAACGGATCACTGTAAAAGAAAACAAGACAATATATCGAATTCAATTTACCCTTTATACCCTTTAAGAAATGCTAACATCTAGATATTGGAGTTATTCGTGCAAATGTGTGTCTGAGAACATATTGAAAACCTGCGACCTTGGGCATTTCCAAGTCAAGGTCAAAATGTCGGCGAAGTCAATTTATTTTTATCGGTAAATATGTTCATAACATTTATATTATTAGTGTAGGTACTGACGAAATACGTAAGCAGTAAAGAGGGATTTTAGAGGTATTGGCTGCGTGGGTAGTTTAACATTGATGTGGTGTATTGGAGTCATTGGAGATGGATTTCAGTAAATGAGTATTGAGTAGCTCTGTATTTTGGTAATACGGTTGTTCATAATATATTTAAAAGATTTCGTTATTAAAGTCTTTTCTAATATTATTTGTCACTAATTATCAAACCATATGAAACAAGTAGTAGCTTTAATTTGAATCAAGATCTTACAGTATATTTTGAGATCATTTTAGAATTACAAATACTAAATCTATTAAACTTTAAACTATTAAATTTTATTTCTACTATTTGTGTATTTGGACGACGGTTGAAATAATTAAAATTATACCTAAAACTTTTTACAGCTAGACATAGTTGTAGAAATTTAAAATCCTACTTGTTTAATATTAATAAAATCTGCTACTTATATAAGCATTATTAGTATTATTACTCGACTACGGCGAAGCACTAGGAAGGGTTATGATTTTTTTAACAACAGTAGGTAACAAAGTATGTATTTAACATCTATGTAGGTTAAATTATGTGTGTATATCACAGATCTCTTTAAAAACCTTTCAGCAAAGCGCACGTGTAGCCCTCACATACTGAAACGACACAAATAAATCATTCTCATCATAAAAGATAACTGAACACCGCTACGATGCGGTGTCTACGCGCTTCGTAGCGGTGCTACATCGCTACGCCGTAGCCGTGTAGGCGTCGTTTAGGAAAACTCGGTGCCAATAAGAATTATTGCTGTATTTGATATTATGCTTAGGTTTATGAGGTTTTTTTCTTGAAGTTTGAGACAAGGTGTAAGCACATTTATTTTGTGTTTACTGACGAATTTTATACGTTGAGATGTTTAATGTTAATATGATTTCGAGTGTATATTTGCTGTTTTCTAGCATAATTTTGTTTAATTTGGAGACTAAGGCATTTTTTTTCTATAATTTTTCATATGGCACGACGAAATTGTCGATTTTTACGATAAAATTATCGTAAAAATATTCGCATTAATAAAATATGGCCTTCATAAAATTATTGTAAAAATATTCGCATTAATAAAATATTCGCATTAATAAAATGTTCCTTGCCTTTTTGTAATTAAAGTGTTGAAGTGGTACTTTCTGCTTCTCAGTTCAGCACTTAATCATCAACTAATTTCTCTCACTTAAATTTAAATTAACAACACTCTCAGCAAACTGTTTTAAACAAAATACGTTTATTACAGTACACAGAATTCACTAGGCGAACATGTTTAAGCGGAAAAGAATCTTCACAGCTCATTCTGTGTGGTATGTAGCTATGAGAGCAGTGGTGGCCCAGTGGTAACGGCTGCGACTTAGGAATTGTAGGTCGTAGGTTCGGACCCAGACAGGCGCTTTAGTTTGTGTACATTATTTCATCACATCTGCTCTCAAAACGGTGAAGGAAAACATCGTGAGGAAAGCGGCGTGGTTTACGATATAAATGCGGAAGTCAGTTTGTTTTGTACGCATTAACGCTAAATATTTTGATGAAACTTGGCACATGGGTAGATCATGAGACCTAGAACATTTCCATGACATAAGGAAACCGCGGGGTGCAGCTAGTACGTAAAATAGCTGAAGAGATTAATTGGTCAAGGACAGCTAATGAGACACAATTGATTTTCTGTTGTTTGACTCCGAATCGGAGTCGCGCGGGGCTTTGCAGGTTAAGGTTACATTACTATATTCTATACTAGCTTTTTCCAGCGGTTTCGCCCGTGTGGAGGTCGGAAATTGTCCCACGGAAACATACTACCGTAAGCCTCACGCCAGTAAAGCTCCCAGTCGGCATGATTTTTTCTGAAATCTCAACATTCATCATCATATTTCAGCCAATTTACTGAAAATCTTAATGAATTATACACTTTAACCTTCCTCATGAATCAGTCCGTCTATTGGTGAAAACAGTATGAAATTCTGTTCAGTAGTTTTGCGTTTATCGCGTTCAAACAGACAGACGCGGCGGGTGGACTTCATTTTATAATAGGTAGTGATACTTATGTTGGTAGGTAGTGGTATATATTAAATTGTATGCTGCCCTCCCATATCTTTTAACACTTTAATTTGAAAACATTGTAAAAGCCAATTATTTTTAAAAGAGTAACTTCCCGCTCTTCTCCATAAGAAACGACCAATTCAAACCATGCACCTAGCTTCTGACGTTTCATAAGTGCCCATGTAGGTTTATGTGAAATAACATATATTGATTTTTTGATTTTTGAAATTCACCAATGTGTGCCACGTTGTTCGAGTTGATTGCTGAACAACCAATCTAGTAATATTGGATAAATCCGCGCTCACGACCATGCTTTATCTAAATTGTTTCACAAAAATGAACTTTATCATTGCATGTTTTTTTTTTGTGTAATAATTGAGCCTCCACGAATTCCAGACAAACGCTTCATTCCACGAAGCGTTTGTCTGGCGGACCCGGGACTATAAACTGCTAGCTATAAAACTTTTGACTGGCTATCTAATCTTTTTATAACGGTAAGGCTAATATTGGTGCCGATTCCCTTGTTCACAAACTAAACTAAATTTAAGTTCAGTGCATCTTTTTCTTTCTATTTCATTAAAAAAAGGACAGAAGATAAATTTTAGTTTAGTCCTGTCAAATTAATCAGCGCTTGACGTAAATTGACGTAATTTTAGTAGGCAAGTTTTTAATCACGTCTAAACTTGTATGGAGTAGTGACAGGCGCTGATTAATTTGACAGGACTAAACTAAAATGTATCTTCTGTCCTTTTCTTAATGAAATAGAAAGAAAAAGATGCACTGAACTCAAATTTAGTTTAGTTTGTGAACAAGGGAATCGGCGCCATTATCGTGAAATAAAATATTGTGTTCTGTATTCAACGAAAACTTTTTTACTTTTGCGTATGATGTAGCCTGTGTATGAAGTGATCAATGTTCACTTGATACACAGGCTACAATTGCTTTTGGTTTTTTTTTATCTGACCACAATTTAATTATTGTACAAGATGTCTAGTTTTGTAAAACGCCCAACAATATTGACTTATAATTTTAATATTCTCTATAAGTGAATGATTGCATTCATTAAGAGAATAAAGTTATCTCAAACCTCAAACTCGTACTGACACGAGAGAACAACATTCAAGATCAATATTTTTGTCTCATTATATGCTGCACCGGTTGACGTCATCACGTCAACGCCGGCTGTTGCGGAAAACCAGCGCTGACGCTCTGTCTCGCATAGGGTCCAAGCATTATGCTGAGCGATGGCCGTTTTGCGTGCCAACGTCCAACTTATTTTTGTGTTTGTTTTCTTTATTTGCATTATGTTTACTGCAAATAAACGTATATTCTTTCTTTTTTTTTATTAAAGCTCATGCATAAAAATCGCATTGGTACGGCTTTTTTTTTTTGGGTGGGAAATTATCAAATAACTGCTTCCGCTCTGGGCGGGAGCTGTTACTGACTAGACTCTTACTGACTAAAACCCACCCGTGTTCCTTCCGTTGCCTGTGTTGCCAGGGGCCTCGGTATCCCTTTTAGACTGAGTTTGAGTTTGTTTCGGCCTTTCTTCTCAGAGTAGTCAGATAGGAAACGCCGCGCCGGCCTCCTCTAGTTTAAAAAAATATGTTTTGACGTGTAAAAGTGTTACAGAAATAAAATCATTTATCATTTATCATTTTAGACTTTCCCACGACCCCGGCAGGCAGCTGGTTTTGAACTCGAAACATACATCAACTTTTGTTAAATTAACTTAACTTTATTTTCTAAACAACACACAATTTTTACCTTCACACGATTCTACTAAAGTAGCCATGTATAATGCTAGATTCAATCACCTACATTAAAAACCGTTTCTCGGAAGCCACTATTTAGCTGACTGCTCATAAAGTGAGGAACAAATGGATTCGTAGAGAATCAATTAAGTGCAGGTTGTATTTCACGCTGGTAATATTTCCAGCTGCATGCTAATTACAAAGAAGTAGGTTTACTGGAAGTGGTGTAATAAAAGATTGCTATGAGCATAATATTACATTATTTTTAAAAGAGTTATCGCGGAGTTTCTTTCCGGCTCTTTTCAATAAGAAACGACCAATTGGTACCATGCATCTACCTTCTGACGTTTTATAAGTGCCCATGTGAAATGTAATACGAGTATTTTGATTTTTAAATATGAACAGCAAATGGCTAATAGGAAAGCAAAGATCGGTAATACCCATAACTGCTACGTAACTGTAAAAAGTAATTTTAAAAAGTTTTATGGTCATCCATGATTGCGTTTGTTTTTTATTTGGCACATATCATTACCGATTGTAAGTATAATAATTATATAGTTCTATATAATCGAACGGAACGAGTTTACACAAACTGAAAACAAAAAACTTAAAAACAACTTAACACTAACTTAAATAATACATAAAGTAGTTTTTGTTTGTTGTAGGCAAGTAAACAGGCCAGTGATTTGATAGAAATTAGATTAAACGCCTGCAACAGGAGATAGTCAAGAACAGACAAAGTCTGAGACAATTATTTAGTACATACTTACGTAGTTGAAGTTATTTATAAGCTCAATTACAACTTAAAAGTGACCTAGATCCCGTTAATAATAAAGCATGATATATCCGTTCATTTAAAAGCTACTGGACTGGATGCCGCGTCTTTTAATACCCCTTTGGAAACGTTAAATGTCTAGCAAGATAATTTATTACACTTATTCCTGCTAAGTGACTTTACTTGCGCGAACTGACGACAAGGGGAGGGTAGGTTGACATTTTGCTTGAAAAAACACACTAGTAAGTATCTAAAATCCTACAGACGCGCGTGTCTGGTGGGCGTAAGATCGATTTTCATGTGGGGCAAAGTATTTTTGGGATTTTTAATTAGGAATTTCTGGGTAGAAAGCCCGGTGTCTGGATTTTTACCCATTAAATGACAAAAGGCTCGCCCTGGTACTCAAACATAACCGTGGAAATTTCGATGAGCGGGAAACAGGCGTGGTTTTAAGCAATACCCAGTTTCTGATTTATGCTCAGATCAGTAAACCGGCGCCTAACCTCATGTTAGCTCGAGTAATTGGTTGGTTAAAATAACAACTACCAATCATGTATGTTGGCAATAGATTAATATTGGGTTTTAGGAGCCGGGATTCAAATAGCTATTATCCTGTTTCGTAAGTCTCTTCGCAAAAGCTACTTTTGAGAGTTGGGTTCTGGGTTCGATTAGTCAAACATAGTAAAATTGGGATTTTTTTTTTGTAGGACATTCTAAGTAACACCCTAAGAGGCAATTCCCGTGTTTTTACGAACGTTAGCATTCTAACTTCAGTCTCAATCTGTCAAAAACAATTCTAATTTATCTACATTTTGTCAAGTTTTTGACACCGATTGCCGCTGCGATGAGATCTCGACTATACCCGAATCGATTTAGCGTGGCAATAGCGGTCATTGAACCACCTACATTTTCTAGAGTTCTTTATTTAAAAAAAAAAAATAAATAAAGTCCGGTAACGTCCTGAATCAGTATCTATCGTGATCTTCAACATGTTGCAATAACTAAACACATAGTTTATAATTTGAATTCCTACGGATAGATATTAGGGGAAGGGCAATGACCGCTATTGCCACGCTAAAGCGATTCGGGTATAGATTTTGAACGTTCTTACGTTAATACAGAGTTGGCCTGCTAAAATTTCCCCTATAACATGTGACTTATGACATAATTGGCAAAATGTGGGTGAACTAGCAAAAATACATGCGTTACAGGCATCATTTTTATTTATGAAAAATCAAACCGCGCTCGACTTCTTCCAGTAGCCCACATCTTCGTTATTACATAACAGGTGGTGCAAGCAATATTCTTAATATGACCCGCCATAGCGATATGAGCGAGTAATATTAGTGCTTGATACTGCACTGGATACGGGATTTCATAGCGGAAGTATAGTGTTTACGTTGTGTATCGGTGTGCTGACAGTATGAGTTAATCTATATTTATATCTTTTAAAAATAAATAAAATTTAAGTGTCTGTTAGTAATGCCCTGCGGTATTTATTTTTTTAAATATCGCAGCATTATGCTGAGATAGGAGCCTTTTTGGTGTCGCACCAGTCGTTTTTTTGTATTTTATTTATTCGAGCAAATGTGTAAATTTTGTTAGTTTTAAATGCTCCTTTTTACTTTTTGTATTTCTTGAGCGTGTCCCAAATAAAATATTTTTCTTTCTTTCTTTAATGTCAAAATAACACCTTTTTATTACATTTTTACAAAAAACAATTTAAAATCTTTCTGGCTGTCTGTTTGTTCCGGCTAATCTCCGAAACGGCTGGACCTATTTTGACGGGAGTTTCACTGGCAGTTAGCTGATATTATAAGGAGTAACTTTTATTTTAGAAAAGGCCACGGGTGCGAAGCCGCGGGCAACAGCTAGTACTTTATAATATTACTAGCCCTTCGCCCGCGACATCGTCAGTGCCGTCCGCTGATATTTGAAAAACCCTGAAACACGTAATTTTTTATTTTTGGTTTTAGGTATTGGTACTGAGTTTCGAGTTAATCCAACAGCACCTTAATTTTTTCCCTTACTAACTTTGACACCACCTAACCTCTCTATGAGGGGTGCTTTTAAAAACGAATAGAAACGCCATGATTCAAGTTTATTAACGAAAAGGTAAAAGCTAGTTTTCGAAAATGAATGATTACGATTTTAATCATTAATATAGATAAGTAAGTATACGGGTCAAGTTTCAAGTGTATCAAAGGAATAACATTTTTCCTATAAACTGTATCCCCTCTGTTCACCCCCACAGGAATGAAATATTGAAAACTCGTTCATGATGTTTCCTTATTTGACTTATAGGTTATTTATACCAATTTTCGAGTTAATCACGCAGCAAAACCCGCCCTTTTAACCCCGTTTAGGGTATAATTTCGAAAAACCCTGATAAATGCTATTCTCTATCGGTCTTAAGTATAAATACTGAGTTTCAAGTAAATTGGACTGCACGATAAAATTATTTCATACAAACCTTGAAACCGCCAATTCCCCTTTAGGGGGTAGTTTAGAAAAACAAAAATTACAAACTTTATAATTTACTTAGATAAGTATTCGTGCCAAATTTCAAGTTTATTAATTCTACGAATAAGATTTTTCATACAAACAAAATCTCCTTTTCACCCCCTTAAAGGTCGAATTTCCAAAAGTTCTCCCCTACATTATTAAAAGAAACCCGTGAGCAAAGTTTCACGTTCCTTGTCCCAGTAGTTTCGGCTGTGTGTTGATATGTCAGTCTGTCAGTTTCTCCTTTTATATAATATAGATAGATATGTGTGTTTGTATGTAGGGGGCAATACATACGTCAATTCATGCCCTCTTCCCATGGGGGTAGGCAGAAACTATAGAGCGCCACCAGCTACGATCCTTCCATACTCCTTTTGTTTCATTTACGTTCATAAATCTGGTCATTCACGCACGCCGGTTACGAGTACTACGCACCCGACCTTTTTGAAGAACATCACCAATGAGGTCACTATATGTCTTCCTGGGGCGTCCCCTCCCGGCGTTTCCACTCACACCTGCCTTGTAAATACCTTTTGTTAGTCGCTTTTCATTCATCCTCTCAACATGACCAAACTATCTAAGCATACTCTTTTCAATTTGTGTCACTACATCTTCTTTTAAGGTAAATGATGATGATGTGATAAGGCAACGGTGCGGATCGTTGCGTCATCAAATCATCATCATCATAGGATATACTTTAGTTAAAACAAGAAATTTCACGCGGACGAGAAGCAAGCAGAAGGCTAGTCATACAATAAAGGATTGTTGACTAAGATTTCATGAAAATGAGACACAATTGTGAAATGTTTAATGCATTGTGAGTTTGGTTGGTACGCATTTATTGATTTCAAGGATTACTGACGAACGTGTAACGTTGCGTTTCGTTGCTACGTACTACAAAAAGAAATTTATGATATTAATAGAAAAAAAATTCCCGGATTTGAGCTCAGTTTTTTGATGAGAAATTTTTAATCGAAAAATGAACGAATGAATTTCAAATTACAATGGCATTGTACAAATTTTACGCCGCGCTGCATATCAATTTTGAACAGTACACTTAAAATACATTATTAAAATCAATTCTGTAATATCACTCGAGGGATCACGACAGATTATCCTTATTAAATACAAAATGTTAATGATATTATTAACTTATTCATAAATGCCTTCTCATCATCTGTCTAGCCTTTTCCCAAATACGTTGGGGTCGGCTTCCAGTCTTACCGGATACAGCTGAATACCAGTATTTTACATGGAGCGACTGCCTATCTGACCTCCACAACCCAGTAACTGGGTAATACGATACCCATTGGTAAGACTGGTTGTCAGACTTTCGGGCTTCTGCACGGAAAAAAAGGATCTCTTCAGCGAAGAATATCAATATTCTCAGAAAAATTTTAATCCAAGTAAATATTTTCTTAACGTAAGTAAATGTACTCAGTCCAAGAAAACCTGTTTACTCAAATTAATAAATACTTGGTTTTTATTTTTGACTTAAGCAAATATTTTTGATTCAAGACTATAATAACCTTAATTGAAGAAAATATTCTAAGAGAAAAATAATATTCTTTAAATTAAACATAATAATTCTTCATTTAAGTATAATTATCATCGAAGAAGACAATAAAACTAAGACAAAATTTTACTTCATTCAAGAATATATTGTTTTCCCCATATATGAATCAATATTTGTCTTGACCAAAAGGATATTGTCTTAATTTAAGACTCCTTCTTTTCCGTGTGACGACCCGTAACGACTGTCAAAGATCCACGAATGACAACCTGCACCAACGACTTAACGTGCTTTCCGAGGCACGGAGAGGTCTTGGTATGTAAAGATGGTCACCCATCTACGGACCAACCGCGGTAAGCGTAGCTTAACCTGATCGATTGACCCGTGCGGCTGTTATTACTTAGCCATAAGCCCCTCTATCTCATAAATGCCTTGTATGTTACTGTAATGAATCCATTGTAAAGTTCTTATAGATCACGACATGTCCAATGAAGTCTGTCATGTCATTTATCGTAATTCTACTTGTAATTGTTTAATTTTCGATGAGAGTAATTATTTTAATTTATCAACTGTTTCAACAAGTTAAAATAATTATAGTATTCATATACACCTATACGGATACTATAATATTCGGCGCTAATGTCATACTACACAAAACATAACGTTACACTTTGTTTCCCCGAAGGGCTGAGCAGAGGTTTCGCCGAATTTCGCCAGTTATGTTAAAGTCCCATGTAATAGGGGCGAGCCTATTGCCATCAACTGGGCATAAAACCAGACCCCGGGCTGCTACTGATATATTCCAAATAGAACAACCCAATAACACTTTGCCCGACCCGGGGATCGAACCCAGGACCTCATGCTCAGCAGTAGCGCTTGCAACCACTAGACCATCAAGGCAGTCATACTAGATAGTTCTGAATCACGATAGGCCACAACTATCACCGGTGTGGGTCAGTCGTAACATCTAATGAGTTATCGTAAGAAATACGGTTTTCATTTACTTAATTACGTAATTTATTTATTTTTTTCTAATTTATTGTTTATTTTATTTATTATTGTTTTTTACCGCATCCTCTATTGGGTTTTATTTTGTGTCCGTAGGTGTGTCCGTGGCATCACAGCGGCCCTATCAGAATATCAGCGCTGCGGTATTTGTTTTTTTTTTTAAATAAATATCGCAGCATCATGCTGAGATAGGAGCCTTTTTGGCCTCGCACAGGTCTTCTATTTTGTTTTGTTTTCACTATTATGTTATTTTTTTTTATGTTTTCATGCCTTTGTTAGTTTTATGTCCTTTTTTTTACTGTTGTATTTCCTGTGCGTGTCCCAAATAAATATTTTTTCTTTGTTTCATTATTAAGTCAATATTCCTGGGTATCCAGGAATATTGACATAATAATGGTGATGGTACATACATAAACTCACGCCTTCTTCCCATGGGGGTAGGCAGAAACAATAGAACGCCACCTGCTACGCTCCTAACATACTCCTTTTGCTTCGTTTACGTTCATACATCAGCAAGCTTAGCATGACACTCTATTTCTTCGAAGAATAGACACGGCTCTTTCTATACTAAGTGACATTTAATTTCTCAGTTTCTGACATCTCACCGTAGAAATCCTTCTACAATCTGTCATCTTGTCTTTCGTTTCTAACGATCTTTGTCTAGGTCCTTGTTTATGTAGAAAGACTTCTGCGATGGGATGTCAAAAAAGGAGAAACAAAATGTCACTTTGTATGGAAAGAGCCGTGTCTATTCTTCGAAGAAATAGAGAGTGTCATGCTAAGCCTGCTGGTCATATACGCACGCCGGTTGCGAGTACTACGCGCCTGATCTTTCTGAAGAACTTCACCAATTAGGTCACTATATGCGGGCTCTTAGGGCGTCTCCTCCCGGCGTTTCCACTCACATCTGCCGTATAATACCTTTTGTTAGTCGCCTTTCATTCATCCTCTTAGCATGACCAAACCATCTAAGCATAGGCACTCTATTGTGGATTAAATAAAAAAAAATGGATTAACCTATTTCAGTACTTACGTAAAGTAGAAATAGTCATTTTTTGAAGATACTGTAAGAGGGATCAGGAAAAAAGATAACTTGAACTAGACTTATAGACAATGATAAAAGCAGCAATTACTATTAACCCACAGGTTTTTAGGGTTCCGTAGTAAACAAGGAACCCTTATAGCTTCGCCATGTCCGTCTGTCTGTCTGTCCCCGCTGTAGCTCAAAGACGCTTTGTACTAGAAAGCTGTAATTTGGCATAGGTTTACATATTAATCAGGCCGACGAATTGTTAAAATAGAATCTTGAATCTATTTTTTTGCACGTAATGTGGGGATGATATTTTTTTCTCGCCTGTTCTATGGTATGGGGTATCATTGGATAGGCCGTTCAAAAATATTGCGAGTCTGTGAACACCATTTTTCGATTCAAGGACCCGTTTGCATAATATTAAGCTTTAAAGCGCTAATTTTTTTTGAGTCAAGTGCCCAGTGCCACCTAAATGGTTGTTTATGGAGATGTGAAAAAAAATATGGCAGTAGTGCATATAAAGAAATTAAAAGGAAAACTATCACAGCTAAGTAGGCTTTACAAGTTAACGAGTAATAGTCGACCAACTTAAATTTGCAGTTGGTGAATTGATCGTGACGTATATTGATGTATGGGAGAACATGTTTTACAACTTGTTTTGGAATAAATTCATCCCAAGTAATCCCAACTAAGAAACCCTTCATTATGCATGGTACGACACGCACTTGGCCGGTTTTTTTTAAAGATTACTAACTATACCTACGCTTTGCATATTGTTATAAGATTGGGTTCATCACTATTGGGACTCGACTTGTGAGAATCGAGGTCAACCTTAGACTAACATCTAATTGTCTGGAATGTCGCATGTGTCCATAGATCTGCACTTTTGAGGATCTAATGAACACCACTGACGCTGCTGTTAACGTGGCACGTATTGGACACTATTAATTTAACAACAACCTCGACTCAAAAAACGAAGAACATTACAATTTAATTCTAGCACTTACTGAAAAATATACTCACTATCCAACTAAATCATAACGAGTATTTCAGCTTAAACTACCCTCCAAACAAATAACTCGCCGACATTCAGCTTACATTCAGAATTCTCTATATTTCTTTTGTCTCACAAAGGTAAAGGAATTAACTTTCAAGTCCTTTTTGTTAGAAACTTGTGCCTTTTCGATACGTAAGAGAAAAAAGGGAAATAAAGAAATCTTTTGACGGATAAAAAGATTAACTTTTACGGGAGCATAACTTTGGTTTCCTGGGATATAATGTCGTCTTGATTTGATTGTAGTTTTGATTTTTTTTGTGCCGGAATACTTGTGTATCTAATGGTTCTGGATTTGACCCTAGTTGAGAAAAATGAATATTCTTTGGCCCACAAATTGTGCAATACAAGGTACTTCATGTGACTGCCCTCTCTCTAATAAATATTGTATGATGTAGGTTCTCTAACAATAATCCTGACCGACACCCGCGTTTACACGTAATGCGTGATTCAATAATGTATCAAGTCAAGCCTTGTTGATAAATCTTGTTCACAGATATAGTTTTTTAACTAAAAATCCGATGTTTAATATCACATGCAGAGGTGAGGTGAGGTCCCTAACTGAGGGCTAACAATATTTAAGAAATTTGTACACAATTCCCGTAGTATTTGGTCCAACGAATCGACACCATCATGGCAATGGGAGTAAACACTATTTGTACTAAGTTGCGAGGCAATCTCTTCATACGGTAATTTCATCGTGATCATCTCCCATCAAGATAGGCCCTAAAAATATCTATCGATATTAAAACGCAAGAATAACTGTTCAATATTCAAAGGAGCTTCAGAAACTATAAATATGTTTAACATTGTAACATTGTGGAGCTGATGTACCTTGGCTGGGATACATGCATTAACTTATCAGTCACTTAGCTTAGCTCTTATTTATATTTGTATAAGAGAACATTGCTACGAGTATATATGAACAAAAAGAGATTGTTTTGTTTCCGTGTGCGACTCTGACTTGCAAATTGGGACGTTTCTATAATTATCCAATAAATTTGCTTAGCTTTTTCCTAACTATGTTGGGTTCGGCTTCCAGATGCTGCTGAATAGCAGTATTTTACATGGAGCGACTGCCTATCTGACCTCCACAACCGCATCGTATTATCCAGTTACTAAACTGAATAATAAGACTGGTTGTCAGAACTTCGGGCTTCTGGCGACCCGCAACGACTGTCAAAGATCCACGAATGACAGCCGGGACCAACGACTTAACGTGCTTTTCGAGGCACGGAGGGGTCCAGGTATGTAAAGATGGTCATCCATCCACGGATCGACCCCGGCAAGCGTAGCTTAATGACCCGTGTGGCTGTTATTACTTAGCGAGGAGCTCCTCAATAAGTATCCAATTTGCTGTTAATGGCTATCTACGCCATATTTACCCGACGTCCTCTAGGAAAAAGGACAAGCTTTACACATCCCTACTATAATTAGTAGTCACAAAAAAGGACAAGCTTTACACATCCCTACTATAATTAGTAGTCACAAAAAAGGACAAGCTTTACACATCCCTACTATAATTAGTAGTCACAAAAAAGGACAAGCTTTACACATCCCTACTATAATTAGTAGTCACAAAAAAGGACAAGCTTTACACATCCCTACTATAATTAGTAGTCACAAAAAAGGACAAGCTTTACACATCCCTACTATAATTAGTAGTCACAAAAAAGATTTTTCTCGTCTTGTGTGAACTTAACTTAGACTACCTGTATATATGGGTCTCACGGGAAGTTTCTTGCCTTGTCTTGAAGGCGCATCTAGAATCACTTGTATTTTTCTGTAAATTTTGACGTTAAGAGTGCTTTTTATGTGTTTATTTGAAATAAGTTATTTGATTTTGACACGAACTGACAGTCACTGTATGTACCATCATCATTTTACCTGGCCTGGTGACCCAAACAAAGTTGGGAAAACTTTGTTTGGGTCACCTTCTAGTCTTACTGGATGCAGCTGAATACCAGTATTTAAGAAGGAACGTTTGCCTATCTAACTTCCCCAACGACACAGCCCAGTTAAAATCACTGTGCTATTGGTGCTAATATTATATAGCACAGTGTTACATTTGACACTGACAGGACTTCTTGAGAAAAATCAATGACATAGCTATACAAACTTTTCTCCTTTCCCCACTCGTTGACACGCGTAAGGAATATTCTATAGACTGTGCTTATTGACTTTTTTTTGTACTGAGAAGAATTCTCTCTCCATATTATATTCAAACAAACTTGACATGACTTATGGTATAATTAAAAAAAAAAACAAAGTTTAGGTACAAACTTCTCAACTTCAACATCGACACATTGACCCTTTTAATTAGCTTCCCTAGGATTATTTTAGTCGCTTAGCCTCGCTCCCTCTATAATCCAGGGATTTCCACACGTCCGCCCGACTTGCATTTAAGTTTAAACTAAGTTAAATTTCATGCGCTTTTTATTTCGACCGGATTATTTAGACTAAGTTGTTTTAATTAGGTCACTGGTTTTAAGCGAAGTTTAAGTATAGTTTTTAAGCTTGTGCGAAGTTAATGAGGTCTAAAAATTGACTGCAAGGGACCGTAGCGTGTAACAATGGCATGGAGTCTAACAAAAGTACGGTACAGTTTAATCACTAATGGGTCTATCGAGTATGGCGATTATGGCAATTGCTGATGAGATCGTTCATCGCACATACAGGATATAGGAAGGCTCACTCTTCAATAATGGATTTTTTCAGGCTGAAAAGTTCATTAACACACAGCGATTTAATGGTGCTATTAATTGTTTACATAATCAGCCTATAATGTTCCCACTGCTGGGACATAGGCCTCCTCTCTGTGAGAGGGAGTGGGCCGTAATCCACCACGCGGGCCTAGTGCGGGTTGGTAGATGTCACATATCTTTGAATTTTTGTTTCTAGGATATGGCCGGTATCCTAACGATGTTTTCCTTGACCGTTTTGAGAGCAGTGGTGATGAAATAATTTACACAAAGTAAAGCGCCTGCCTTGGCTGAGGGGCTTGTGGCTAAGTAATAACAGCCGCACGGGTAGATCGATCAGGTTAAGCTACACTTGCCACGGTTGGTCCGTGGATGGGTGACCATCTTTACATACCAAGACCCCTCCGTGCCTCGGAAAGCACTTTAAGCCGTTGGTCCTGGCTGTCATTTGTAGATCTTTGACAGTCGTTACGGGTCGTCAGAAGCTCGAAAGTCTGACAACCAGTCTTACCAAGGGGTATCGTGTTACCCAGTTACTGGGTTGTGGAGGTAAGATAGGCAGTCGCTCCATGTAAAATACTGGTATTTAGCTGTATCCGGTAAGACTAGAAGCCGACCCCAACATAGTTGGTAAAAGGCTAGGCAGATAATGAAAGGCGCTTTCATCATCTGCCTAGCCTTTGCCTAGCCTGGGTTCGAACCTACGACCTACAACTCGTAAGTCGCGAGCGTTACCACTGGGCCACCACTGCTCATTATTATAATTGTTTAATTACATAAAGTTAATATTTGGGGTAAACAAAAACAGTAAGTATCTTGATTTCATATTGATTTACAAACAACCTTGATTATCTCGAATCGAAAACCTAAAAACTAAGTATTTATTTATACAATGGTGCCGATTCCCTTGTTCACAAACTAAACTAAATTTAAGTTCAGTGCATCTTTTTCTTTCTATTTCATTAAGAAAAGGACAGAAGATAAATTTTAGTTTAGTCCTGTCAAATTAATCAGCGCCTGTCACTACTCTATACAAGTTTAGACGCGATTAAAAACTTGCCTACTAAAATTACGTCAATTTACGTCAAGCGCTGATTAATTTGACAGGACTAAACTTATATTTATCTTCTGTCCTTTTCTTAATGAAATAGAAAGAAAAAGAGGCACTGAACTTAAATTTAGTTTAGTTTGTGAACAAGGGAATCGGCACCAATGTCGATTAAACCTTAGTTAAAGCTTTTTTATGAAAAGCTGAATAAAGTTCCTCTAGCGAGTTTTTTCACAAAACTCCAGTATCACTCTTACTTCGTATCGCAATATCTATTTACCTTCGTTTTTCTAGACTCTTTTCTATCCATTCACAGACGAGATTTCTATCTCCAATTTCGAAGAAAATAGTTTACTCTCCAGTAACTCTTTGACAGTAAATAATTATACTCCATCTTAGCTTATAAAGTTGGAAATATATCAGGAACCATTTCAATCGATTCTATTGGCCATCTAAACGACGTAGTAGGCTGTTCACTGCAATCAAATGACAAATAAGACCCGGTTCAAGCCGAAAACCGGGTCGCAATCGGTCAAAACGTCCATTTCTGTCCGTTATAACAGCCATGCAACAAAGACCTCACTACCCAAGCAATTTGGGAACAACGCTTACTTCCATAAAGGGTCCACACTTTCTGGTCATATGAAAAATGACATTTAGTATCGTATTACGACATACAGGACGTTGTACGATAACACGGAGTAATGTGACGTCATTTTACACGTCTCGGGAATCGATACTCGCTTTCA
This sequence comes from Atethmia centrago, assembly GCA_905333075.3. Lineage (NCBI taxonomy): Eukaryota > Metazoa > Arthropoda > Insecta > Lepidoptera > Noctuidae > Atethmia > Atethmia centrago. The sequence continues at coordinate 21,325,181 of HG995368.1, forward strand.
CAGCGATTTTACGCTAATGGCCAAAGCGTTAAGGTTGAAAATTGTCTGTTACGTATCTAGCCGATATTTACTATCTAGATAAATTGTAGCGTCGAAATGTGTAAAAAATAAGGTCATGTTTGCGTTCAAATAAGCGGAAAAATCCGGTTTAAAGCGGTTGCAACCGGCGCGCGTCGGTAAGCACCGGATTATTAGGTGCATGCTGGCTTTAAGTGGATTTGCTTATTCAAAGCCAAGTGAAAATGCGTCTCAAAATGTTTCACAGTTGTATTTTTTTAATCGTTTGATTTATTACTGCAGTTTCCTGAAATCTGGTTAAATCCAGTGTTTATATTGTTAAAAGCTTGGGGAGCTTAACCGAATTACGTAGTTTGAGTGCTTCTATTCAAATTTAATGTACACAAGATTACTCATGTAATTTCCTCGACCTTTAGAGCGGATGGGGTGGTCAGAATTCTAGGTAAATCCATGGAGTTAATTAACGTTTATTCATGAGTTGACTGCTGAGATTTGTGTCAGTATAACTGAAAGTTGATCAAGGTGTGCACCGATATTTTTCAGAATGTGTTACCAGTTTGCGACATGAATAATAAAAAGAAATAAGAAAATATTAAGGTGGCAAAGTTATTCTTCATTGAAAAACGTCGAGGTTTAAATCAATGCTTATTTTATCATACCCCCACAACTTTTACATAGTCCTATACTTCACCTAACGCAGGATTTTTCAAAATTAAAGCTTTTTTTACCACTCTCATACATTTGAAACCGCGAGGTTTTTACTGGCATGTTAGCTAAGTCCGACTAACGAGCTATTCGTCTTCATTAAGTAGCGGCGGTTTTACACCAGTGTTAAAATGTTTTACTGTTTTGTGGAAGGATAATAATTGGGAATTTGTATTGTGTGTTACCGAAAAATATAATTATAGTCTAGGCCAAAAAAAAAATCGTACATTATTAATTTTGAACAATTAAAAAAATATACACTTTAAAGTAATTTAGATAACCGACGTGAAATGAAACAGAATAATACAACAGGCAACAGCGATGTTATGAATAAAAAATATTTAAACAAAAAATTACGTTACACCCTCGTCAATTTTAAAATAACTTTAAGACAATATTTTATTCGAAAATCAAAATCCCAGCATTTTAAAAATCATGTACATAAATTCCAGTGCAAGCGATTTTCTTCGCTTCGCTTTTCAAATCTAATTTGCATTTCAAATTTAAAAATGGAAAACGCTCTGGACGCAACGGCCGCTCTATAAAACAGTATAAAACGTTTTTCGTGATTTAATTTTATAATTAACTTGTCTTCTGGTCATGTGCGAAGGGAAGAAGAATTACGGAACCATGGCTTGGGTAGATTTTAATGTTTAGGGTATAATTTTATTATAATCAGTTTATTAGGTAAAATTCAGATTTGAACTTGAAGTTCGGAGTAATATTTTTTGGAAGTAGATTATGTCCAGTCAGAGCCTTAGTTGGGCTATTGAAGATAATCTAACTTGTTGGTAAGAGCAAAGTCCAAATAATAAATATTCTGGAAAATGTATTACATTAGGTACTCCATATTCTCTTAACAAATTCTTTTTTACGGTCACCGGTAAAATTTTCACCTTTTTACCCGACTGCCACAGGAGGGTAATGTTTTTCGAGAGTATGTATGTATGTATGTATGTATGTATGTATGTATGTATGTATGTATGTATGTATGTATGTATGTCTATTTCTTTGGCACGCTCTGTAGCCTAAACGGCTTGATGGATTTTAACATATGAGGTGTCTTTCGATTCGTCTTAATTGTGGGAGTGACATAGGCTATATAATATTTATAAATTGCATCTGCAAATACAAAAAAAGGAGAGAAAGTATTTTTTAAATTAATTGCAACAATATTGGTATCAAATAAAAGCTAGTAATGAGTAATTTTCAAATATATATATTAATAAAACTAAAAAGCTTGAAATAAAATAAATTATTTAAAAAACAAAAAACCCGACTGCAAAAACACATAACTGAAAAGGGAAAAACAAGCATTATAAATCTATATATCATTTTAGTCTTGCAGGCGGGGACAGTCGAATAACCTGAAATATGGTGTAACTTTTGATTGTCGGGGGCCTGCAAGACCAAAATGATATAGATTATAATGCTTGTTTTTCCCTTTTCAGTTATGTGTTTTTGCAGTCGGGTTTTTTGTTTTTTAAATAATTTATTTTATTAGCAGTCATTTTACTTAATTAGAATGATTAATTAATAATTTTTCGTGCAATAAATTAAAATACTTAAAATATCTTCACATCTACCGATGTAGCCCCACCCTAAGAACTAGTGTTGTGCCACGTCTGCCTCTTAAAATTCCCGTTGGCAGTTAGTTTGAATTGTGCAAGCTTTTAATCCTCTTCCATTACAGCATTTTTTGGGCCACCGACGTAGGAAATACTCGGGTAGTTTTTTATTTTTTCAGCTTTAAAAGGGCGGTGAATTGGATCGTATTAAAGGTGAAATGTGAGTGGAAAATGGGGGAGTGTTTCATGAATGTGAAATGATGTAATGAAGATACTTGTTAGTGAGGGCTTAGGGATGTGAATGCCGGGTTTTTATTCGAAAACCGGTTTGTTTTCGGACTTCGTTTAGTACGGTTGATTGGTATGTTAGGTTTTATTGCCTCGTGTAGGTACGTAGCCCAATTAAGCACGACTAAATGGAAAAAAAAACCGTAGACGTATTCGTGTGATTCGTATATCATTGTAAAATATATTTGTTTAATGGTTTAAGTGGGTATCGATTATTGCTATAATCGGTTTCGATTTCATTTACATTGCAAGTAGGCAGTTACTTAAAAAGTGGACAGTATCATAGGGGTCAGGAATACCTATTGCGATAGAAAAATCACTATTTAATATTGTGTTTTTTCCAACTTGTCATAAAAATATTAAGTACAGTGGGCTTTGCACTTAATATTTTATGTTTCTACCTACTTAATCTTCTCATTACTTAAGATTTTAGAGCTATCCTGTTGCTATGATAACAGTTTTCTTAGAAATGGAGCAATTATTTTACCGTATTTCTTACATTTAGTAATAAAAAAAATAATCGTACCATTCCTACTATAGAGTAGGAATGGTTCAGGAAACAGACTATACACGGCTAACATTCTGTTTTATAGAAAACAGAATGTTAGCCGTGTATAGTCTGTTTTAGCTCAACCTTTTAATGTGAGCTCGCTTCTAATGAAGTGAAAAAATGTTAGCCTAATGGAGGCTTCGTACAAACAGACTTATTTATTATTCTTTTTACATTTACTGTGTAAAAGGGTGGAGAATGGAGGTACTATGTGTGATAGATATCATGCTGGGATAGGAGCCTTTTTGGCCTCGCACAGGTTTTTTTTTGTTTTTGTTTTCACGATTGTGTAATTTTTATTGTTTTCATGATTTTGTTAGTTTTATGTACTTGTTGTATTTCCAGTGCGTGTCCCATATTTTTTCTTTCTTTCTATAGAACTGTGTATGTACAGTTTCATTACTACGGGTTATATTCACAGACGCGAGCAGTGGTGGCCCAGTGGTAACGGCCGCGACTTACGAGTTGTAGATCATAGGTTCGAACGCAGACAGGCGCTTTACTTTGCGTCAATTAATTCATCACCACTACTCTCAAAATGGTGAAGGCAAACATCGTGAGGAAACCGGCATGTCCTAGAACCAAAAATTCGAAGACATGTGACATCTGCCAACCCGCACTGGGCCCGCGTGGTGGATTACGGCCCACTCCCTCTCACAGAGAGGAGGCCTGTGTCCCAGCAGTGGGAACATTATAGGCTGATTATGTATGTTATGTAGGTATTAAACGTGGTACCCTACTTTTTTAAGGGTTCTGTACCCAGAAGGTGCCAACTTACCGAGCCTACGACGTATGTCTGTCGGTTTGTTTGTTTGTCAATTGAAATTTTCACAGAATACGTTATTATGGCCCGCATGAAAATAATGTTAACTAAGTATAAACAATTTTGGTTTAAAGAAATTAGGAACCCATACTGCACGACTCCGACCCTCACTTGACCAGGTTTGTACCCTACGCATTGACGTGAACTTATACAGTAGCCATCATTGTCGTATCACCATTGATAAATTATCTTATCTAGCGTGCAACACTGTAACTTTAACGTTACGTAGCTGATAGATACATTATACATACATACATACATACATAATTAGCCTATAATGTTCCCACTGCTGGGACACAGGCCTCCTCTCTGTGAGAGGGAGTGGGCCGTAATCCACCACGCGGGCCCAGTGCGGGTTGGTAGATGTCACATGTCTTCGAATTTTTGGTTAGGACATGCCGGTTTCCTCACGATGTTTTCCTTCACCGTTTTGAGAGCAGTGGTGATGAAATAATTTACACAAAGTAAAGCGACTGTCCGGGTTCGAACCTACGACCTACAACTCGTAAGTCGCGGCCGTTACCACTGGGCCACCACTGCTCTCAATATACATTATGTTCTTGCAATATATCTTGAATTTGAAAAAGATAGAAGGCATGCTTCAGTCTTTACGGTTAGTCAGAAGCCCGAAAGCCTAACCGGTCCTACCAAGGGGTACATTTGTGTAACCAGTAGCTGGGTTGTGGAGGTCAGATAGGCAGTCGCTCCATGTAAAATACTGGTATTCAGCTGTATTCGATTAAACAGGAAAACAACCTCATGATAGTTTGGAAAAGGCTGGGCAGATGATAATTTCAGAAGGATTGCTTCGTCGGTAGGACGCATAAAATAAAAATGGCAATAGGTGGCTGAGAAGACAGCGATAAAAAAAGCAATCCCACGAAGCGAAAATAATTCCACTAACAAAAATTTGTTTAAAAAAACAAAAAACCCGACTGCAAAAACACATAACTAAAAAGAGAAAAACTTAAATAGATATCGCACACGGAGAAAAACAAAAGTTACGACATATTTCAGGTTATTGGTTTGTTTTTTTATTGTTTGCTTTATTTCAAGCATTTCAGTTTTTTGTGTATTCGGAATTGACTTATTACTAGCTTTTATTTGATACCAATATTGTTGAAATTTATTTTTAAATGATAAATGATAAATGATTTGATTTATTTCAAGCTTTTTAGTTTTTTTGATTGACTTAGCTTTTATTAGATACCAATATGGAGATAACGGAGAGCAGTGGTGGCCCAGCGGTAACGGCCGCGACTTACGAGTTGTAGGTCGTAGGTTCGAACCCGGACAGGCGCTTTACTTTGTGTAAATTATTTCATCACCACTGCTCTCAAAACGGTGAAGGAAAACATCGTGAGGAAACCGGCATGTCCTAGAACCAAAAAATCGAAGATATATGACATCTACCAACCCGCACTGGGCCCGCGTGGTGGATTACGGCCCACTCCCTCTCACAGAGAGGAGGCCTGTGTCCCAGCAGTGGGAACATTATAGGCTCATTATGTATGTTATGTAGATACCAATATAGTTGATTTTTTTTTTTAATCTATACCCACCCTCCCTTTTTTGTATTTGCAGATGCAATATATATATAAATGTTTATATATTACATCTGCAAATACAAAAAATTGTGGAAGTGACATAGGCTATATAATGATGTAGCCTATGCCACTTCCACTATTAAGAATAATCTAACGACACCTCATGTGTTAAAATCCATCTAGGCGTTTAGGCTACAGAGCATGCCAAAGACATAGACATACATACTCTCGAAAAACATCACCCTCCTTCTCTCAGTTGGGTAAAAAGTCTTTTAGAGCAACCATTCTAAAAATAACCAGCCTTCACCTAAGTAAATAAGGCTTCTATTGAAAAACCTCCCGTAGAGTGAACGGCGCACCGGTTGGCACACTCAATCATAATCAATCATAACTGAATGTTGGCAACCCTGTGTAGCCATTGTTTTTATTTTTTCGTCTCTCCCTTCCCGAGTGCATTTTGGTGAAAAATGGAGGCTAGTTTTTTAAACAATGCTTGTTTGTTGTTTAGGTGTGTCTAGTTGGTTGGGGTGGTCGCGGGATACATTTTTATTACAAGTTTTTGGAAGCTGATTTTGTTGTTTTTCGGAACGACGTTGGAATATCAGAATCTGACATTTTCATTGATGCTTTCTAATTCAAATATACAGTCAGGGAAATAGATTGTTTATAAAATTGACACACTTCGCTAATTTGCCGTTTTATCGCCTTTTTCATTTTTGACTATCTCTGTACGCTGACATCTACCCATCCACATAAAATAACTTCACTCCTTGTTTCTCCGAAGGGTTGGGCAGAGGTGTACCTGTAGTACGCCCACATTTCGCCAGTTATTTGTAATAGGGGGCGAGCTTATTGCCATCAACCGGGCACAAATCCAGACTCCGGGCTGCTACTGAGACATTCCTGATAGAAAAACTCAATTACACTTTGCCCGACCTAGGAAAGGACCCAGGACCTCATGCTCAGCAGTAGGGCTTGCGACCACTAGACCTACGACTCAGTCAGACCAACGAGGCAGTCAGAACAAACCAGGCAGTCAGACCAACGAGGCAGTCAGACCAACGAGGTAGACTTGATATTCGGATATTCCAACTAGAAAATATGTAATAGCATAGGTAACCTTTTGATACGAGTTCCAGTAATCAGTTTGACAAATAAAAGGCGTCGCGTATGTAATTTCCCTAGTGCTATATCGTCATAATTTCATAAGTGGTATCAGTGCGCATGGCACTATTAGCTATTACGAGCACTCAGCTAACTATCTGTGGGTACCCTGGGGTTATAATTCACGGAGATGTAGGGTTTACTAGATGCGTTATGCGCAGAAATTATCAGGCGGCGCACTTTTTTTTTTTTGGTTTGGATATTATTGAATAACTTCTCGCGCTCTGGGCGGACCCCGTGTTCCTTCCGTTGCCTGTGTTGCCAGGGGCCTCGGTAACCCTTTCGGACTTTCCCGCGACCCCGGCAGGCATCGGCCTTAGTGACTCCATGTAGGGACATGCTAGTGGACCCCTATCTCCCCTCCCTCCATCTCTGCCCCCTGCGCTCTTAACAAAAACGTTTGTAACTGGTGCAGCATGTTTAAAAAACAAATCGCCAGCGGTTGCAGGCTGTGAAGATCAGGTAATTGATTTTCGCAGTTTTTTATTGATTTTACATTTTCGTACATCTAGGTGGACTTTATTGGCGTTGTTACTATTTCGTTTATGCGTGTATTTTACCTGCATGTCCGCAATCACAATTCGATGGCGCTTTTCGTCTAGGGTATATTTTTTTCTGTATAAGCTCAGCTGCCAATACTTAGTCCGAAAAATAACTACAAATGAACCCACAAACTCCTGTATCTTCAACACATATAAGGCTCCTGCAGACAGGCGCGACGCGACGGTGCGAAACGATTCTGATAGATAAATTTCCTTGAAGTTTTAATAATTTTGTCGTACTAGAGTCGCGTCGATCTGTCGCGTCGCACTGTCGCGTCGCGCTTTCGCATCACGCTGTTGCGTCGCGCTGTCGTGTTACACCTGTCTGCGGGAGCCCCTGTTCTCACTGCTGGAAATACCATCCATCTCACTAAGCAATACCAGCGCTATCAGAATACCAGCGCTGCGGTATCACTATTATATTATTATTATTTGTTTATGCTTTTGTTAGTTTTATGTCCTTTTTTTACTGTTGTATTTTCTGTGCGTGTCCCAAATCATTTTTTTTTTCTTTCTTTCTTTCAATTTCTACACCTCTCAAATATCATCTCATCAATTATCTTCAAGTAGGGTAATAAAGATAAGGTAGGTATCTAAATTAGATCATCCCTTCCAGCAGAGTACCATCAACGACTGATTTTTTACTATCTAGCAGTATTTTTTAATGAGTTCGTTCGACTGGCTTTATTATCCACGCCACGTAATTAGCAAATGAACTCAGTTTTCATGTTTTGCTAACAAATGGTTAATGCTGTGATTTGAGTACTTACATTCGTAGAAGTGTTTTTATGGGATTTTTTCGTTACCGATTTTGATGGGGACTTTACCTGGAAAATGAAAGAAAAGAAATGATTAGTTTAAAACACATCATACCTATCTTAATGAATTAATGAAATTAAATATCGTGAGGAAAGTCTTGAGTATGAATGTCGATGGCTACAAGAGTAAGGCAGGACCAAAGAAACGATGGATGGACTGTGTGAAAGATAATATGGCTAGAAATGGAGTGACTACCGAGATGACAACTAATGTAGAAGTATGGAAGAAAGGGAGATGTTGCGCCGACCCCAAATAAATTGGGATAAGGGCAGGAGAATGATGATGAGGCGTTAACAAATTATTTTAATACCAAATAGGTCTTTGATTGCTGGGCTGCCCGGATCGGGGTTGCCCTATAACTAACGGACTTGTAATGATTTTATTAGTGACAAGCCATGCGCTCGATGGCATTCCAGCGGCAAATGAAAAACTTCCATAGAAAATTTCATCACCTATTGAAGCACAGGATTTTTTAAAAATCATCTCCTTTTTTTTTTGGTTGGGAAATCATCAAATAACTTCTCCCGCTCTGGGCGGAGCGGGAGGGTGTGTTAGACTCTTACTGACTAAAACCCACCCACTATTCGTTCCGTTGCCTGTGTTGCCAGGGGACTCGGTAAAGCGGTGGACTGCTGGAGGCAGTATCTTTAAGACGTTTTTAAAAGGATTTTTAAAAATTTATCCCATGAAGGGGTGTTTCCTTCGGGGGATGAATTTTAAAGAATCCTGCCTATGTCCTCACCTTCGTTGTAAAATAAATTATTGTGCAAAATGTTGCGTTTCTAGACTAAGCGGTTTTGGCTGTGCGTTGTCTGTCAGTGAATGAATGTTGCAAATTTTTAGTAAGTACATGTCTTTAGGGGCTTGTGGCTAAGTAAATAACAGCCGCATGGGTCGATCGATCAGATTAAGCTAGGCTTGCCGCGGTTTGTCCGTGGATGAGTGACTATCTTGACATATCAAGACAGGGGTCTTGCCTTGTCACGGACGGCCGTGCCTCGTCAAGCACGTAAAGCCGTTGGTCCCGGCTGTTATTTGTAGATCTTTGACAGTCGTTGCGGGTCGCCGGACGCCCAAAAGTCTGACAACCAGTCTTACCAAGGAGTATCGTGTTATCCAGTAACTGGGTCTGGTAGGCAGTCGTTCCGTGTAAAATACTGATAAATGATAAATAAATGATAAATGGTTTTATTTCTTTAAGTAGGTTTGTACAAACACTTTTTTAAACTAGATGAGGTCGGCATTCTATCTGACTACTCTGAGAAGAAACAAACTCAGAGGAGGAACTCTCTTTTAAAATCCAGACATAATCTTGGTCAGATAATGTGAGATTAAAATGTTCTTTTGATGAAAGAACCACACAGATTGAATGGACCGGTACAGTCAGTTCTCGCTTTTGTTCTACTAACAAATCGTGCAGCTCACCTCAGAACTTAAAGAGCTCAACGATTCAATGAACAATACAAAAAAAAGGGACATTTGGGTAGGCCACAAAAAATACTCAAACTGCCAGACCATGTTAAAAACTAACTGAGATAAAAAAACAATATTAAACAGTGACCCACATAGTCTTAACATTTACGATAATTAAAATAATACTTCACAGCGTAAATATTCATGTATAATATAAATAAAATAAAATTCAGGATTTTCAGCTACATCCAGTTAAACTGGATGTCGACCCTAACATGGTTGGAAAAAGGCTTTTTTTTGGGTGGGAAATTATCAAATAATTACTCCGGCTCTGGGCGGAGCGGGAGGGTGTGTCAGGCTCTTACTGACTAAAACCCACCCGTATTCCTTCCGTTGCCCGTGTTGCCAGGGGCCTTGATAACCCTTTCGAACTTCTACGCGACCCCGGCAGGCATCGGCCCTAGTGGGCCCCTACTCTTTGAGGCGCGCGTGGAACTCAACGCGCCGTCGACCCGGGCCTGGTCCTTATCGATCGGTGAGGTACCCATTGCTCACCGTCCGCAAGCCCGTGCCTACGGTGGCCGGAAATCCGCCCGGCTGGAAAAAGGCTAGGCAGGTGATGATTAAGTACATGCCTTTCATATTGCCTTTGGAGAAAAGGCATCCAATTTCAGCAAAATCATCACGCTTGGTAAAATATACTTAGGTATAAGTAGGTACCTATATAAGTAGGGTATCGTAAATAATAAAAGAGGAATAAAAGCGTACTTAAAGTTTGCTTAGAGCTATAAGAACGTTTTAATATGGCAATAAGATTGCTGCCAAGTGCGGAAAGGATATTAAACTTTATTGCAATAACCAGAATGATGAAATCTTTTAACCTTCGTTTTTCGTAAAGTTAAACCTCCATTTAATTAACACGATTTTTAAGGACTAAAATCTAGTAACTGTCCAGTTTGCTAACGACTTAAGACACGCGAATGAGCCGCATAAGTATTCAGTATCTGCATTGCTTTTGATCTAGCTCCAAGAGTGTTATGTTATTCTCCAAAATCTAAGCTGTTGCTGCCAAAATGTATCAAAAACGGTTCTCTAGTATACTCGTAGATGTCCAACAGAAGAAAGAAGAAGATGAATAGAAGAAAAAAAAGAAGACAAAGGAAGTAAATCCGGCTAAGTGCGTGTCGGATCCGCACAATGATGGATTCCGTAGTTGGGAAGTTGGGATGAATTTATCCCAAAAACAAACTTAACATTGTAGTTGAAAAACATGTTCTCCCATAAATCGATATATGCCACGGTCAATTCTCCAACTGCAAATTTAAGTTGGTCGACTATAACTCGTTAACTTGTAAAGCCTACTTAGCCGTGATAGTTTTCCTTTTAATTTTATTATATGTACTACTGCCATGAATTTTTTCACATCTCCATAAACAGCCGTTTAGCTGGCAGGGGGGGGGGACACACTCAACTCTAACAAAAATTAGCACTTTAATGCTTAATATTACGCAAGTAGTTCACAGACCTGGAATATTTTTGTACGGTCTATCCAACGATACCCTACACTATGCGGTAGAAGAGAAAAAAAAATATCATCCCCACATTAGGTACATGCAAGGCACTACGCTAAAAAATTTTTTTTTTCAATATTTTAATTTATCACTTTGTTGACGTGATTAATATGTATACCTATGCCAAATTACAGTTTTCTAGTAATAAGCGTCTCTGAGCTACAGTGAGGTCAGACAGACAGACAGACGGACATGGCGAAACTATAAGGGTTCCTTGTTTACTACGGAACCCTAAAAAGGGGGGAAGTAATATACAAAGGCGGTAATTTAATGCTTAATAATGTTTCTTTACAATTTTTCGGTGAGTGGGTTTTGCACAAAACATTCTTAAGTTAGTTCAGTAAAAGAGCTTAATGATTAAGGCGAATTTGCACTTTTAAATTGGACGTTTAGTCCGTTTGTAGCCATTTTGTAGCTAAGCAAGAAATGAAGAGGAGTCGAATGTATAATTAAAGCTACAAAGAGAACATAACGAGTTGTTTCAAATGGTCCTTTGATAATTACATACAGTTTTTCCCCTTTGGTAAATGGGTGTGTTACACCGAATGGCAATAAATTCATTAATTTAGGTTGTAGGTGGCATTACGAAAATGTTGGTGTGAGGTCAATCTGCGACCTACTATGTATGGATAATATCTTGGTGCACGGTAAGAAAGAAAGAATGAAAATACATTTATTTGCGGTAAACATGACGCAAAGAAAGAACAAATAAAGAAGAAGTTGTGGGAAAATATGCGCTACTTCCACGCGCCATCGCTCAGCATAATGCTGCGACCAAAATAATGCATAATGCGAGACAGAGCCCCAGAGCTGGTTTTCAGTGACAGCCGGCGTTGACGTGATGACATCAACCGTCAACCGCATACAATGAAGTTCAAGTTGATATCGACATCTTTCTATCTTAACTTTTAACATTTTGTTTTTGTTTTACACCAAGTTCTGCTATTTAAAAAGTACTGAATTTGACAAGCCATTCAACGTCTACCTTACGAATAACTAAGTTATTCTATTTTATCAGAGCAAAGTCCATTAGGAATTTTCAGTAACATCACGGAGAGGCTCGCCTCGTCTCGTACTTGGGACTTGATATAACTGGTGAAATGTAGGTGTTCTATAGGTCCGCCCCTAACTAACCATTTGGGGAAAACAGGCGTGATTTTATTATTTATTATTATTATTTATTTATTTATTTATTATTTAACAGTTTATGTACACACATGTAAACAGGCAAGAAGAAAGGAACAGAAAAATACGTACAAAGGTGATTCTTATTATTCTTATGTGTGTAAAGTCTAACTAACCTAAGATGAATATGTCCTTAAGCTGCGGTTTCCTAGCCGAGTAGCTTCTACCTTTGCCGGGGTCGCGGGAAAGTTCGAAAGGGTTACCGAGGCCCCTGGCAACACAGGCAACGGAAGGATCACGGGTGGGTTTTAGTCAGTAAGAGCCTGACACACCCTCCTACTCTGCCCAGAGCGGGAATAACTAAAGCTACGGTTTCCTAGAAGACTGGTTCCGTCATATTCTAAAGGACGTCATAAAAATCTGTCATTTTCACCAGTATTTGACATTAAGGTATCAAAAACCGCTCTGTATATTCACTGGTTTCTTAAGACGCTGACAACACCAAAACCGAGGTCACTGTCAAATTCCATAGAAAAGAAAGAGAACGCGATGACACAACGCTTGTAATTTATTGCAAAATATGAAGTAATTATCTATTTACTCAAAACTGAGTTGAGTAATCGAAAATAAAAAACAACCAAGTTCTGCATTCAAATAAGACGTTCTTGTTTTTAATTAAATACGTAACGTATGTTGATATTTGATACAGATATTTTGGATTAGAACTCAACTCAACTTAGTAAGAGGTTAGTTTAACGTTAGTTTGTATCGAGATATTGTTTTCAAAACGTGTTTTGATAAAAACCAAGTTCTGGGAAATATATTCAAAATTAACGTATATTTTTCCGCTACCACAAACTATACAGATTTGGCAATTTTTTTTCTTAAGCAAAGCCTATTTTGGTAAGTTGGGTCTTGTCAGCGCCTTAAACCAAAGCTTGATTCCACTAAACATCGGACTCACCACAATAAATATAAAATAGACAGTAAATAATCACAATATAACAAGTTAATATCAACCATTTCATTTATAACCTCTAAACGTCGGTCGGTGTGACATTTGGCCACATTAATGAGAGTTTGGGCACTTTAATTACAATTACGTAGCTTTTATTGTGTCGCCATTTGTATTATTAACTAACCGTGAAAATTGAGTTTCGTTTTGAGAGGTGGGCAATTTATTTGTGAACAGGAGCGCTGAACACGGAATTGTGTGTTAGGCGTTTTCTAAAAAGTATTTTTTAGAAAAGGTTATTCGTCCATCTCAGCCTGCGAACTGCGAACACGGCGTATTTTCACTCTCGGCTATCCACATCAAAGAATATTTATTTACATACATACATATATGTAAATACAGTGTACAATCTAACGCAAAAATATTTATATTATGTACAAGTATATGAAGAAAATAAAAGGGGGAAGAGCTCATTGGTCATCAAAAACTTCGTCCCCATCGCTATTAGTAGGAAAAGTGTCCAAAAAGCTGGAAGCGGTGCCACGTTCTATGGCAATGCTAATTCTTTAGCCTAAAATAGGCCAGCCCTCTGGTCACGTGAAGAGTCAACCAACCGCTTGACGATGTCTCAAAATACTCTATGAGCACTCGGACCCCACGGTCCTAGTGATTCCACCCCAAAAGGCTCAAACATATAGCACCCAATAAGGTTGTTATATTTGCACCATTTGAGGTTTTCTGCAGTTGCAGCAGCCGACCTAGCACAACCCGCCATGCTAGGAAGATGGGATGGTGCAAGGGTGTCGACACAGGATAGATCCCACACCAAAGGCCTACCCAACTTCCAAAGCATTATGGTCATTCCGTCTGGCCTCTTCCCACCGTCGCGTGCCAAGTCATTGGGTTCTAAAACAGCTGACAGAAACCCGACGGTGACAAGAGCCCGACGGATTAGGGCATTTATCCTGGTGTGCCCTGCCAACCGACCAGCGCTCTTGCTACAGGATAGGCCATGGTGTCCGAGGCGGTCGACCACTTCACCGCACTGGCAGCGAAGTGGAGTCCCGCAAGGAGCGCCAAAACGCAGACTTGTAGCGAGCCGGAAACTCGTATCACCCAGCATAGTGCCTATGTTGGGTGACGGTAGCGCCTGAAGCCAGAGGCCCGACTCCCATTCTTCTACTGCCTACAGCATTTTGAACCTTTTGTAATTACTTCTGTTCTCCCCTATATGGCATGGAATCTACAAGGTGACTTAAAAAATAGGCAGACGTGGGGACTGCTGACAGAAATGAAAACTTAAAACTTTGGAATAACATATATGCGTACACAGGCCGCTGCGCGTCGCATCACGTCCCGTTAGCATGTCGCGGTAAGCATGTCGGTAACGCAAACCCATAAGTTTTTTTCCTATCAAAAATCGCTCAACGCGCCTAAAGAAGTTTTCAATTCAAAAATTACGTCTAGAGGATAAGTTTTCCATCCCAATTTGTTTGGGATCGGCGCAAAATATCTTTTTCTTCCATACATCTCTATTACTCGTAGTGGTCATCTCGGTTTTCACTCCCTAGCCATATCATCTTTCCCAAAGTCCATGTTTAGTACTGGAGTATAAGAAAACTAACGATAATTTGCTGAAATGTTCATAAAAGTGAACCGCATAGAACATATCACCAACTAACTCACTCTTTAGAAACGAACTCAACTAATAAAAATAGAATCGAGTTATTCAATAAAATGTATCTAGAGGCCAGCATGGGTTAAATTAATAGGCTGCTGACCTGACTGGGGAGCTTCGGGCGACATCGATATTAGATTATTAACTACGATCTAGATATAATGCGCAGGCACTAGAGTGTGCCATTTTTGGGGTAAAATGGCCAACGAGAGGCCGAAAATGATTATGTATTTATTTTAAAAATATTACTTGTTGAGAGCAGTGGTGGCCCAGTGATAACGGTCACGAGTTACGAGTTGTAGGGCGTAGGTTCGACCCTAACAGGCGCTTTACATTGTGTAAATTATTTAATCACCACTGCTCTCAAAACGGTGAAGGAAATCATCACATCACCCGCACTGGGTCCACGTGGTGGATTACGGCCCACTCCCTCTCACAGAGAGGAGGCCTGTGTCCCAGCAGTGGGAAAATTATAGGCTGATTATATTATGTAGTTACTTGTTGACATTACTAATTTACCACCCTTACGGGTTAGGTTGATTACTGGCTTTTGGTCTCATTTTACATGCTGACCCGGCAAACGTTGTTTTGCCATATAAATAATTTTTAAGTAATTTCTAGGTATGAAAAATAAATGTTAGCCGATTCTCAGACCTACTCAATATGCTCACAAAATTTCATAAGAATCGGTCAAGCCGTTTCGGAGGAGTACGGGAACGAACATTGTGACACGAGAATTTTATATATAAGATAATCACTAAAACTTTGCATAGTTATCTTTAAGTCCCATTTAATAACCCACCGCCATTTAATAAACCGGAAGTGATTTTAAAAACCTTACAGATTATAAATTGCTGTTATGTAGATTATTTTTATAACTAGGGACTAAAGGACCCTGGATTATGTAAAAAGTTACCGCCATCAGTACCGACCTTCAATACAAGGAATTCATTTCAGTAAAGTTAATAGGCTTTGCAATACACATCTATACCACACGATACACGATATTCGAGTTTTGATACACGATTTACTGACAAATCCTTGCACTGACTGGACAGGCCCACTCATATTTGTGTTCTTTCCTTAAAACACCTACATGATCTGACCAAGACTATGTCTGGAATTTAGAAGAGACTTTGATCCTTGAGTTTGTTTCGCTATTTCTTCTCAGAGGTAGTCAGATAGGTGACTCCATCTAGCGTATTTATTTTTATATGACGTTTTAAAGTAATTCCGATATTCAATTTACAGAATAAACAATTTCATTTCATTTCACCAATATTCTAAAAACAGAGAGCGAATTTTATGAGTGTGTATGTTGTGGAGGGTATCCTCCGGAACCACAGCTAAAAACTATTATACTATTCGAAAACTATATTATTCCAGATGGATATAGGCTACTAAATACTATCTTGAATTCATGCAAGCCTAGTACTTTTTGTTAGATTTCTGTTCAGAACTTGTCGTTGTGCACAAGTTGTGTCGTAAACAGAATACCGTACCTAATCACATGTAAATTGCACCCGTGTATTTCGGAGCGGGACGCTAGTGATTAATATTATATGTATAAGACAAAACAGCTGACAAAGTGACAAAATCACAGTCACACGTAAAACGTCAACATTCCAAACTTAAAAAAAAAACAAAACAGAAACGTGTTTTCATAAGCACCTTGTACTCGCGACCTTAGCTTGTTTTCTTGTGACCTCGTTACACTCTTACTTCGGCGACCTCATTGTTTTGACCTTGAGTCTGTTCCGATCGCACACGGAACCTATCACTGCTGTAATAATTGCTGGTTGAGTACTTTTTGCGAGGTGTGACGTCAGACTGAGCTGTTTTTTTTTGTCGATTTTGCGTTTTTCTGATGCCTAGGGCTGTGTGGTGAAAAAAATGAAGCGTGTTCGTAGCCTAGTAATAGGTTAACGGTTTTTGTAGTAGGTAGGTAATTTAATAAGGGACTTATTTCGTAGGATCGACTGAGACGAATCTTTTCGGTCTTCAACGAGAGTACTGTGTGTAGAAACTGCAAAAACGTATTCGGTTATAAAAAATAATTATTAGGCAGCTTTTTAATGATTTTTTTTTTAATAACGCATTTTTAACAAGCCTGCCAATGAATATGATGATTATGAATACAAATAATTAAAGATAGAGACGGCTCTATCTTTAATTATTAGGACTAATAATAATTTAATTATGATCTTGTTTAAATCACAACTGATAATTATGTACTTATAATTTATCCCAAAAAACAAATCCCAATTTAAAATTCAAGCTTTAATTTACTTATTTGAATCTTTCCCTAGAGCGTAAACAGAGTTAGCACATAATTTTAATACCATCGCCGCGTCTTCGACAAAGATAATATTTATTCAAGGAAGGGAATTGTTTCTTCTCACAGTACAATTTTATTTTTTATTGACGTAAGAACATTATCCAGAGGCCTTTATTTGGGAATCGTCTTCAATGGATCGCGTTTTAGAGTTCGTTAAGTGTAATGGTTATTTGTTGATCAATTTCTTCTGGTCGGACTTCAGGCTCAGCGTCGGGCGAGCCCGAAAGTCTTACCAAGAGGTCTCGTGTTATCCAGTAACTGGGTTGTGGAGGTCAGATAGGCAGTCGCTCCACGTAAACTACTGGAATCAAGCCAAATCTGGTTATACTGGAAGCCGACCCTAACATAGTTGGGATAAGGCTAAGCAGATTGAATTTCTTCTGGTGGGTTTTCTAGCTTACTGGAACCTATTTAGGTGAAAGCCTAACATTCTGGCATAGCCAATTGTCTCTAGACATCGCCAATGCCTTTAATACCCTGCCCTGGAGTTGCATCAGGGAGGCACTCCGGTATCACCGGATGCAGACCTACCTCTGTCGTGTGGTCGAGGCCTATTTGACGGACAGGGCCGTCATCTACCCCGGTCACCAGGGAGTGTGGAACCGGCAAGAGATGTCGTGCGGTGTCCCACAGGGATTGGTCCTGGGGCCGCATCTGTGGGACATCGGATACGACTGGGTGCTGCGCGCCGACCTCCCTAGCGGCGTCAGCGTAGCCAAAATACATAATAACGAGTAATTTGTCTATTTGAACAAAACATTTTTAAAATTAAATACACAAAAATAAGGTATCACGTAAAGTAACGTTTAATCTCGTCTATAATATTAACTTATGCTGATAAAACTCTGATAAAGTAGAGTAAATGCTGTGGAAATGCGTTCCTTGAGAAGCATGTGTGGTGTGACTATAAATGATAGGCTTTTTTTTTTTTGGGTGGGAAATCATCAAATAACTTCTCCCGCTCTGGGCGGAGCGGGAGGGTGAGCCAGACTCTTAATGACTAAAACCCACCCGTATTCCTTCCAGTTGCCTGTGTTGCGGGGGCCTCGGTGACCCATAAGTACCATCCCGCGACCCCGGCAGGATAAATGATAGGCTGACAAATGATGTGATTAGGCAACGATGCGGTTTAAAGGAAGATGTAGTGACGAAAATTGAAAAGAGTATGGTTAGATGGTTTGGTCATGTTGAGAGGATGAATGAAAGGCGACTAACAAAAGGTATTTACAGCGCAGATGTGAGTGGAAATGCCGGGAGGGGACGCCCCAGAAAGACATATAATGACCTCATTAATGATGATGTTCTTCAAAAAGGTCAGGTGCGTAGTACTCGCAACCGGCGTGCGCGTATGACCAAATGTATGAACGTAAACGAAGCAAAAGGAGTATGTAAGGAGCGGAGCAGGTGGCGTTCTATAGTTTCTGCCTTCCCCCATGGGAGGAAGGCGTGAGTTTATATATGATAAAACTCCCTTACGCTTATGTATATTGTAGATAGATGTGATAGATAGATGTCATTGCAAATGTCAATAGCACTTAAACCAGTAAACTGAAACCCACAAAATAAAACACATAAAGAAACAACATAAGTAAACCCTTAACTACGGAACAGTTCTCAATAAAAACAACCGTCACTTCACTGCATTCTTTCTAAAGAAAAACTAATTATTTCTCGCTTCCCTACAATTCTTTTCCATTCAGTCTCGTTACTGTTGCTTAGCGCCATTTTCTTTTTATTTTCCTTTGTGCCGTCTCGGTATTTCTTAGGGTGACACTTAAAATCGTTTCGTACTTGAGTGATTGGTGAGCGCATATTGATTGTCTTTAGTCGAGAGATGTAATGACAGGATTTGAGCATTGAGCTGTTTAGGACGAGTTTATTGATTTTCCTTTTTAATGATTTGAAAGGAGGACCAATTGGGATGAATGATGCAGTGGTATGGACCTTTGACCAATGTTTGAAAAGTTAAAACATACATGCACGGTTGTTTTCGGTTCTTAATTCAACATTTCACCTCATCAGACCCTCTGATTCGGTGAAATGTGGAATTAAGAACCGAAAACAACCGTGCATGTATGTTTTAACTAAATTCCCGTGTTTTTAAGAACGCCAATCCGCAATCAAATCTTACGATCTGTCAAAAAACCCCCATTTTACCATAATTGACATTTTTTTTACTCTAACTTAAACGGCAATCAGTCAATTAAGTATATTAGCTATAAATAAAATTAGACAAAAAAGATCATACACTCATCCCACAGAACTTCAGACACACTGACATTGAATGTCGCTGAGATGAAATTGCGACATGAATTTTAACATTCTTTAAGTAGTAGAATAGGCCTTCCGATGTTTAGTGATGATGCACATTATTAAAGTTACTACATTATTTTCAATTCCATGCCATCTTCATGTTCATTCCATGTTTGTTGGTTTTAATTCAAGAAGTCTATATGAAAGCCTATTAAAACTGCCTATTGCTCTTAACTTTATCCACATTTAAGAGACACTTAGAACAACTTCTGTGTACGTAAAAGTCACATTCCCGCACCCCTCTGTGATCAACACTTACATAATTCTTTCTTTATGAAATCTTTCAAAGTCAAAGTTGACATTAGTATTTATAAGGGTAGCATGTTACATTACTACGTCATACGAATTCATAGGTCACCTCTATATTTTGTGAAAGTCTGTTAAGTATGTGAAAAAAGATCATCTATCATTTTAGTTTTTTATTCATTTCTTTTAATGTGTCGTAGTTTTATTTTTAACCTGTGACGTAAAAGAGTCTGCGGTTATAATTATTTGATGGCGTCATAAAAGTATATTTAGGTGTTAACAAAATTAGCTAACCATTCCATAAATACTTTTAAGGGCTGGACTTAATTTGTAAAACCAGAAAACTTATTTCCGTGTTTTGGAGTTCTTTTACATTTAAACATAAAAAAAATGAGTTAGATCCTCGAATTTGACCGTTAAAGGCTAGATTTGCTGGATTTTTGATGATCGACACGTATGATCAAACAAAATCGAATAAATGTGAAAGCAACATCAGCGCGACATTGCATTTTTTGTCGATCACCACAGTGAATCGATCTTAACATTGATATTTATTGATAATTTACAGGCGATAGTAACATTAGCGATTAGCGGTAGAATCGTGCCAATCTCTAAGAAGCTGAACGATCTCATTGATCGTCAAAACACAGCATATCAATGACGACCGAGTTAGTTTAGAAATTTGCTCGATTTTTGACGATCAATGAGATCGTTTAGCTTCTTACAGATTGGCTCGATTTTATCGATCGCTATCCCTACTATCGTCTGTAAATTATAAATCTTATTTAATATTTGTGAGTTAAAGGCTAAAGGTTGTAATATAACCTATACGATTTCTAACAATCATGTCGCGCCTACATATCTCCTCCTCCACGGTAGGTTACATACAGTGAAACCGCAAGTCAAAAAAACATATGCTACGTATGAACAAACATAAGTACCGATAATCTAGTGTTGTACAACTTAACTCATTAGATAATATTTTAATATCGACATGTAAGTACTGCTTAGTTTTGGGGCACTTTCGACGGGTACGTATCTTTAAGGGTAAAATGCTAAATGATTTTATTTCTGTAAGTAGGTTTGTACAAACACTTTTACACGTCAATCATATTTTTTTAAACTAGATGAGGTCGGCGTTTCCTATCTGAATACTCTAAGAAGAAAGACCGAAACAAACTCAGAGGTCACAGTCTCTTTTAAAGTCCAGACATAATCTTGGCCGGATCATGTGAAGACCATGTAGATTGGTGTCTGAAATGGTCTTTTGATGAAAGAACCACAAAGATCGAGTGGACCTGTCCAGTCAGTGCATGCATTTGTCAGTAGGGTAGGGTTTGAAGATTAGGTAGACGCATTGGGTAACGCAATTATAGGGGTACTTAATAAGACAGATGTGGTATTTCAGTCTAAATAATAATAATATGGTAGTAAGATTATAGAAGTAATCGGTAAAAAAATTTAAACGAAAAAGATTTCCTTTCTTTTACGGCAATCAAGGTAAAGAATGTCTGAACGTTTTTTTAAGACATTGGAAATTATGGAAATCGGCGATCTTTGATATTACAAAAAAATACTGATTGCATGCTGTAAAACAGTGAAGACTCGTGCAGACTGGCGCTACTTGTCGCGCGACGCGACACCGGTAGGACAATTTCCATGAAGTGTTCATAGAAATTGTTGTACTGGAGTCGCGTCGCGCGACAAGGCACGTCGGTCTGGACGCGCTTTGATCGGCCAAAAACATACCTATATTTGGAATAATGGTTAGAAATTTTTCAGCAGCAACACAGTAAGCATTTTACATAAAATAATGGTGCACAACACTGTACTTATTTCCCTCAATTTTAAAGCGGAGATATGCTGATATCTCTACTTTAATAATAATTTATACGAATAATAACTTACTTCTTGTTATCATGAAGATTATAACAAGAAAATAACTTAATAATTATAATTACTTATTACGCAAACTCAAATAAAACTGCACTCCCAAAAACTTTGCAGTATCTTCCGCCATCTTATTTCTGTCATTTACATCAAAATGGCCGCTTGCCTGACGCGATACCACTTCAACTTGAGGCACATAACTTAGTCAAGTTTATATAGCGTAGTTGAGGCTTACTTGTTATGAAGACAGTTCAAGTTTGGGTGACAATAATGTACCAAGTTTCTATTTAATATTAGCCTGTCTGGCTTATAGTTCCGTCATTTAAGAGTTAGGTTGGCTATGTGTGTGCGATTAGTCGTAGAAATCTGCGATCAGGGATATTGTTTTTACTTAAATAAAATATCTAAAAAATAAATCCTCTTATTCTATGAAATTTATAGAAGTGTCATATTAATCCGTACACATTCAAAACTGAAAATACCGTCTAACCGACCAAGGATGGTCATTTGATAGACGTGTAAAGACAGATCAGTGAATGCTGAATGATGTTATTAGCCTCCTGTTTTCTAAACAGAAATACCATCATTTGAGTTCCCAAACAGAACAAACATTTCCTTGCCTAAAGGTTTATTTTTGATTGTAGCGCCCAGAAGAAACTATAGTATTAAAAAACATTAGCATCCTATTTTAGAAAACCTGTGTTTAAAAAAAAAGATCTGCCATATCTTCATAAGAAATCAACAAAAATCCTGTGACAGTCGCATCGCCGAAGCACAGCAAGTCGCAATTACGAGGGTCGTTTAGTCGACCTCTAGTCACCTAATCACTTGACTCTTGTGCAACCAGCCTATAACACTTACGTCGCCCGATATCTAGATTACAGCAGCGCTTATCGAACCTAATAAATTGAAATAGCGATCGTTGTTCTAATGATGTCTGGGACCCCTAACTGCGCTTACTTAAGCATCACTTAGGCTCCGAAACAACTATGTGTATCTAGATTTTAAGGAAACCTTTTTTTTTTTTTTTGAGGCTGGGAAATCATCAAATAACTTCTCCCGCTCTGGGCGGGAGAAGTTATTTGATGCGGAGCGGGAGGGTGTGTCAGACTCTTACTGACTAAAACCCACCCGTATTCCTTCCTGTTGCCTGTGTTGCGGGGGCCTCGGTGACCCATAAGTACCTTCCCGCGACCCCAGCAGGATTTTAAGGAAACCTGGTTGTTGTTTTGATCATACAATGATGATTTTAAAGAGTTGTAGTTAACGGACTTACCTTACAACGTGATCAGCACATAATTGAGCGTTTGAGTCCTAAAAACGTTCACGTTATTGTTGTAACCCTTTTTTTTTTGTTTGGGAGATCATCAAATAACTTCTCCCGCTCTGTGCGGAGCGGGAGGGTGTGTCAGACTCTTACTGACTAAAACCCACCCGTATTCCTTCCGTTGCCTGTGTTGCCAGGGGCCTCGGTATGTAACCCTTAAGTTTTCAAAACTTATTTCGACCTTTCGACCAACATAAAATCTTTTTAACTCCAAATTCTAACTGCTCAAATATTTATTGTTACCGGCGGATTATTTTTCTTGTAGACCAATTTGTCTACATTTCGTGAAAAGAAAAGTAAAATGGCTTCCTAATATATTTAATTGATGACAGTACTAACTAACTTTAACTCGTTAAGTAAATACACAGACTTCAAAAAGTAGGTATTACTGATTGTGATCCATTTTTTTTTTTACTTCGTATCGGTCGACGAGAATTCTTAAAGCTCGTGCACACTGAGGCGATATCGCGGGCGCGACAGGCATATTGCTGCCTGTCGCGACCGCGATTTCGCACTAGTCTGCACAAGCCTTTATTCAAAAAATGACCTTACATGAACGTACTTACAATGAACATATTTCCATAAAAAACTTTTTGCGAGTTCAATTCTCAAGTGCCTACATGATAATGAAGCCATTACTAAGGCATTACCATGTTTGGGGCCCTAAATAGTCCCTATTGACCCCGGTTGGGCCCTAATGTGGGACGTTTCGAGCCCCATTTGGTTTTATGTGATCGTATTTACTTGGTGGGCTGAACTATCTTTATGGTGTTATGTTATTTCACCTCTTGTGATGGGTTGTGTTAGGTGTTGTGGTGCAAATGTGAGGGAAAACCTCTTTAAATCAATTGCTTGTGTTTGAGATAGGAATGGAATCTTTGTACAGAACTTTTCAGTAGTTTTCAGTATGTGTTTAGTTGCTTTAAACATAACTGGCGAAATGTGGGTGTACTCAAAATAAATCAAAATATTTTTATTTCACAAAAACCTACATGGGGACTTATGAAACGTGAGAAGCTAGGTGCACGGTTCCAATTGGTCGTTTCTTATGGGGAAGAGCCGGCAAGAAACTACACGGTTACTCTTTTAAAAATAATTGGCTTTTACAATGTTTTCAAATTACAGTGTTAATAGGTGTGGGAGGACAGTGTAGGCCTGTCGAGATGTACCAGGTACTTAACAAAAAAAAAAAAGAAAAAGGTCTACAAAATATCTAGTCTATTAAGCCTACAACGTTCTCACATTCACAAGGTACACAAGAATCTATGTAAAATATTAATAAAATAATAAAAATAAAAACCTATTTAAACAAATGTTTGCCATTACAACAAGTCTGAAATCAAAATTGTAGGTACCTATATAATATACTATAAGTACACCTCTGCCTAACCCATCTGGGATTACTGACGTGATATTGAGTTTAGTTGAAGCAATAAAGAAGCAAGTTGAAGTCAGCTTGCCTTCCCGAGGGTGTGATTAGTTTTTTTTTTCATTAAGGGGACTACAGGACCTACGAGATTTTATAAGTTATATAATGTCTTAAAGTATATGATCCACTGCAGTAAACAAAATCAGATAAATACATGATATTCTTAAGAATATATGATAGTGTGTTGAAAACATAATATAACTAATTTGATACGATAGAAAAAAGTCGCGAAGATACCTCCAAAAAATTCTTTTAACTATTAAAAACCATACTAATATACATGCAATCATTCTGATTTTTTGTCAGATTATTCTACAAGCAACATATTAGTATAATAGTGTTTTATTTTTTTTTTATACAATCTATAGCTTTTTTGTAAATCAATAATTGCTTCATATTTTGCAATAAATTACCAGCGTTGAGTCATCGCGCTTCTCTTTCTTTTCTATGCAGTCCGACAGTGACCACGCTTTAGGTGTTGTCAGCCTCTTAATTGTTAATACTATTTTGACATTTCTCATCAAAATATGTACCTATGAGATTTCTTATAAATATCCGACGATCTAACCTTAGAATATCGGTATTTCCTATTAACAACCAAATTGTGTTCTTGAGGTCAGATGGCAATTGCTCTAAATACAATATTCTGTGGTTGCACCACGACTGAAAACCAACCCCACCTACTTGTGAAAAGCTAGACCGATGATGACTTTTTTAAAATACTCGGATTCTGTCGCTTTATACCCTCATTTCAGCTTGTTCCTGCCCTGCTTTTAAAAGCCAAAACACGAAAAGATACAGCCCCTCCCGTAAAAGCTCGTTCCATTACAAATTAAGGTGAGCTTAACCTGTAAACTGACTATAATTAACGGCCCACTTTATTGTAACACTCTTGTTTTAAAGTAAACGCCGCATTTTAGGGTTAACGGTCGTGCCATGCTTGCGTATGGTAATTTTATTTCACATATACCTACGTAAGTGTTGATAATCTTCTTGCGTATGATATTTATGGTAATTCTTGAAAAACAGCTGGTTTTAGTATGAAAATTGGTGGGGTGAATGGCCCAGCGGCCTCACTTCTTGTTGAATATTTAGCTAGTTCAAAATTGTTTGAATAATTTATTAGCAGGCTTTTCCTCACCTAATTCTAGGTTAAACTTCAAAACATTCGGCTGAATATATCAGTAATTTAGCGACGGTGACTTATATCAGATAAAGCTAGTTTATTAGCGCGGCGTTTGATCTTTGCCGACGGTACGGAATGTTGCCATTTTAAATAATATATTTATATAAACTTTTAGAACTAAGTATTGTACTTATTTTATTTATTATTTTATAGTTTTATTTTACTAAAGGGTCGTGCAGACTGGGGCGATATTGCGGGCGCGACGGGCATGTTGCTGCCGGTCGCGCCCACGATATCGCGCTAATCTGCACGAGCCTTAAAGCAACGGTTGACGTCATCACTTCAACGCCGGCAGTCGCTGTCTTGCATCAGCGCTGGGGCTCTTTCTTGCATAGGGTCGCAGCATTATGCTGAGCGATGGGCGTTTTGCATGGATGTGACGCATATTTCCCCCAACTTGTTGTTTCGTGTTTGTGTTCTTACTTTGCGTTATGTTTACCCCATAAACGTATTTTCTTTTTTTCCGGCTTCTAACTACCCGACTGTAAAGACTGATGGATTAATATTCTCTCAAAAGCAAAGAGAAAAGCTTGATGTCTAATAATGCTACTCATCCACCAAATACCTAACTACAGCCAGTCTAAGTTTCGCGGGAAGTCCGAAGGGTTACCGAGGCCTCTGGTCACACAGGCAACGGAATGTACACGGGTGGGTTTTAGTCAGTAAGAGTCTGACACACCCCTCCCGCTCCGCTCAGAGCGGGAGAAGTTATTTGATAATTCCCCACCCAAAAAAAAAAAAAAGCCAGTCTAAGTTAACTTTACCTAAACCTACGCTTTTCTAGAAGAGCGGTAGCCGCTACACAGCGTCTTACCGGCGAATGAAGTCACTGAAATGTTATTTCTGAAAGATGGTGTGTTTTCCTAGAGAAGGATTTTTAACACCGTAAAGCTATCGTTTTCATGTCAGCCATCACTACAGCCGTTGTCTGGCGGTCGAAGCGAAGCAGAAATAATGTAGCATTTCTTAAAAACAATAGGTATTAAAAATAAACTACTTCATTCCAAACATTTTAACTTAAACATCTCACTTACGACTCTCTATAACTAATGATTTACAATATACCCGTAATGAAGACTTCGCCTCCCAAATGTTCAAGTAAATTCCGTGTAAGTGCCGCCGTTAATTTACTTGACGCTATCAATTAAGGCGAAGGTGTACACGTGATTTGTTTGGCGCATCAAAAGTTGGCGGTGCTTTGTCAAACGCCGGCTTGAAAGCGCCGTATCGCTCAAGCTTTGCGACGTTGCTGCGTTGATGGGATATAGTAGCAGCTTTGTTGCCCAGACAACTGTATTTGTTGTTAAAAGACTTTATCTATACTCATTCTGTACATCAAACTAAGTATATAACAACACGCTTTGTTTCCCCGAAGGGTTGGGCAGAGGTGTTCCTGTAGGTAGTACACCCTCATTTCGCCAGTTATGTTTGAGTCCTATGTAATAGGGGGCGAGCCTATTGCCATCAACCGGGCACAACAAACTGAGTAACATTGAGCAAAAATGATTGCTGGGAGATGACTTTTATTTTTGGTGTGTCTCTTCGTTTATGACGCAGATATATGATTTAAGTGACTTTTAAGTCTGGTAATGGCCTTCATATAATGCAAAAAAGTATGTTAAACTAGAACGCATACACATCAATTATATATGTGAATATTTAAGTATTGTAGTAAAATACTTTATGAAATAAGTTCAGGAAGTAATGTCAACCCATTTACGATATTTTTTTATGATTTTTTTGGATGAATAGACTATTTTATTATCTACAATTCTATCTTTGATTTTTTGAAATATTTATATTTTCGTTACTAAGAATAAATATTCCCTATGAAACCGAACAGCGGCGCGACGTTAGCGCGAAGCACATTTGTATGGCCAAGGTCAACGGCGATTACCCGAACCTTAAGGCAGCGCGCAATGTGACGCACGCAAAACATTGTACTTATGGGTGCATGCAACGGTACAGGAGTCTGTTGTGGGGATATTAAAAGTAAAGTTATAACATTTTGAATTTGTTTCCGTGAACAAAAAAGCCGAACCTCGGCCTTCAATGTCTCCGTAACCCTGGTTCCCAGGTAAGGTATAGTACAAAAAAAAAATATCACAATGACGGGGAGTACTCCCAACTCTTTGTAGAAAGAATTACAGTTTTACAAAAGAAGTCTACTGCCATTAATCATCTTAATGTAATCCCTAACTTGTCCTTCACATTTTACACCTTACTTTTACACCCACGAGAAGAGAAGGTGGACTTTTTTATTTGTTTTATAAAACCCTATCCATAAAAACATCAACACAGCAAAAATTCAATTCAACCTGCATACCGTAAAAACTTGCAAGAATCATTTCAAGCTGAAAATTTTCCGAACTCTGCCCGAACAATTCCGAAGACACATTTGTTAAGAATTTGTCAACATGCAAGGTAAAAATACCGGGTGTCAGTTGTGCTACAATGAAAACTTAAACGTTATGCGACTATGGCGTGTACATCCCAAGGGTGGCTTAAAAGTAAGGGGGCAATGTTGGAAGGAAATGTAGGACAAATTGTTTATTGAGGGTTTTGTGTTTGGGTCCAATGCCGATGTTGAATTTCGATACAATGTGGGTTTCTTTGTCATGTTTTGTGGGAATTGCGAACTTCGTTTTATCAACGTTACTTTTTTATGAATTCAGCGATTATCGATCCCCAGCATATTGCCTCCAAGCTCGCTTATTAATAAAATGTTACGTATATTATGGGGAGCAGTGATGGCCCAGTGGTAATGGCCTCGACTTACGAGTTGTAGGTCGTGGGTTCGAACCCAGACAGGGGCTTTACTTTGTGTAAATTATGTCATCACCACTGCTCTCAAAACGGTGAAGGAAAACATCGTGAGGAAATCGGCATGGCCTAGAACCAAAAATTCGAAGACATGTGACATCTACCAACCCACACTGGGCCCGCGTGGTCGATTATGGCCCACTCCCTCTCACAGAGAGGAGGCCAGTGTCCCAGCAGTGGGAACATTACAGGCTGATTATGCATTATAGTACATTGTTATGGGGGACTTTATTAATTTGATTTGTGTCTGATTAACATCGTTTTGAAGGTGAACTCAGGGCGTTCATTTACCCTCAATTTTCATTAATTTGCCACATGCTAGACAAAGGTCATGAAAAATTGACACGACATCATTTATCATTTATCGGTTATCGTTTTTTTATTTGCCATCATCAATAGAATAGGGTATTTTACTATATACGAGAAAAAATCTATAAATAGATTATTGAGATAGTTTAGGCAAAAAGGAGTCGGAAAATGTTACTTTTAGTTCATAAAATAACAAAATAAATTTTAAAATTCAATTCAACGTTTTCAGTTTTTCTAATCTGTTAAAAAACACCATGAAATAGTAGCCGCCATGTTCTTACGTCATACCGCTGTGTAAACTAAAACGTGTCAACTGTTTACTGATAGTTAGATAATAGATCAGCGCATTTGTTTACATAGCCAAGTGACGTCATGACCACAGAGCAACATGGCGTCCACTGCGTCCGGCGTTTTCGTCAAACTACGCGCGAAATTTGAAAATGTAAAATTTAAATGTGGCATCCTAATTTGTTTCAGTTTCAGGTAATTAGTCAATACACCGCCAATAAGTTATGACAAGATAGAACATTATTTCCCACTCAATATTATCCTTTTGTTTCTAAACGATCTTCTTTATTTTTCCTGGTGTCAGAGTTTTTATGTCGGCCATGGCCCTCTGACTTGGCTTCACATGCCATCAATAAATATATCTCAGGCATGTCGGTGTCCTCACAATGGTTTCCTTCACCGTTTTTAGGCAAGAGATAACAATTATACAATACGCACATGAATCCGAAAAGTCAGTAGTGCGTGCCTTGGGTTCGAACTCGAGACCTATGACTTTGCAGTCCGACGGTAACACCAGTAGGTTATCACTGGTGTTAA
Organism: Atethmia centrago; assembly: GCA_905333075.3. NCBI lineage: Eukaryota > Metazoa > Arthropoda > Insecta > Lepidoptera > Noctuidae > Atethmia > Atethmia centrago. The sequence continues at coordinate 21,354,633 of HG995368.1, forward strand.
ACTTTTATGACTTAGAATGTTGGTTAAATCAATCAATATTATAAAAGCGGCAAACATTAACCTATCGTGCATCGGTTAGAATGGTAAAACACTAACTAAAAATTATGTGACAGATCTAATGGCTAATTCTGTGATATAAAAACGTTTAAATTCAAGACACAATCTCACCTTAGCGACAATCACTGGCAAAAACTTGTCAAAAATGTAAGTAAATCCTAACTGATATTATAAATTCTAAAGTGAGTTTGTTTGTTACGCTTTTACGCTAAAACGACTGAACGGATTTGGATGAAATTTGGTACATGGATTGACCATGAACTGGAAACGGACATAGGATACTTTTCAACCTGGATCGTAGACGAAGTCGCTGGCAACAGCTAGTTCATTAGATTGTAAACATTTTAAAAAATACGAGAATTTACCCTTTGTCCTAAAGTTATGCATGGCATGTACACCCTAGCCTACATGCAGCACATGACCTTGTTGCGACAGGCTAGCATCCCGAATTCGGTCTCAAACTCCGTAGTCTTAAGCCAGTCCGAATATCTATGCCTTCATCATTGTCCATCTGACCAGGTTTGTGGTTAAATTAGTTTACCTTGAGTAAAGTTCTACGTTTGTTTGATGATGACATTTTTGGGTAGATCTGTGATTATAATATTAATAGCAAATCAAATCAAATCAAAATTCATTTATTGAAACTAGGCTGAGAATCAGCACTTTTCGAACATCAAAGTTACATAAGACAGTGCTCCAAAAACGCCCGCCCTTCACCACTTCCTAGTGCTTTAGCTGGGAAGAAGAAGTGGCGGAACAAACTCCCCAGCAGCACACCTGTCTGTTTAGCTTTTTCCAGCGGCTTCGCTCGCGTGCATGACGGGAATTATCCCACGGGAACGTACTACCGGGAAAAAAGTATTCTATGTACTAATCCAGGTCATGGTATACCCGTGTGCCAAATTTTATATAAATCCGTTCAGCCGTTTTACCGGGAAAGCGTAATAAAAAAATAAATACACTTTTGCATTTATAATATTACTAGCTGCGCCCCGCCATTTCACCCACATAAGTTTCAATCCCATGGTAATATCGGGATGAAAAGTATTACAAAGACCAAGATTTATTTGCAGATAAATATGGTTACAAAAGTTCTTACAAATGTAGTAAAAGTAGCTTAACATATTTAATCATAATATAATGACGATGATAACACACGTTCAAGATCTAAGCCTTAATAAATTCAAATCATTTACTATAAAGTAAGTTGTGCCAGAAAGCCTTTTATACCGTTAAAGATTATATTGAGGACAAAAAGGCTTGGGATTAGCTGCTCCAATTATTGCATACTGAAACTTTTATTTTATTTATATAGGTACACTTTTGACATTTAATGATTATTCAAAACACAATGATGTCATTGTGTTTTGAATAATCATTAAATTTACTTTGTGGAGATCTATATATTATGTGGAATTTAATATTTACTTGTAAAGTATTATATTGTTTTCAATTATTGTGAATGTGAAGCCTATGTGGGTCATTGTTGTTTTTTTTTCTCTCATTTAGTATTAATCATGGTCTGGTAGTTTGAGTAATATATGCGGCCTACCCAAATGTTCTTTCTTTGGTATGTTTCGTCGAATCGTTGAGCTCCTTAAGTTCTGAGTTGAGCTGCTCGATTACTGACAAATGCGTGCACTGACTGGACAGGTCCACTCAATCTGTGTGGTTTTTTGTGGGTCCTTCCTTTCAGACACCAATCTACATGGCCTTCACATGATCTGACCAAGAATATGTCTGGACTTTAAAGGAGACTGTGACCTCTGAGTTTGTTTCGGTCTTTCCTCTCAGAGTAGTCAGATAGGAAACGCCGACCTCATCTAGCTTTATTTTAATAATATGATTGACGTGTAAAAGTGTTTGTACAAACCTACTTACAGAAAATAAATCATTTATCATTTAATGACATGCAAATTTGGTATAGGTACAATTATATAATTTTAATTTAAACTGAAGGAATTCTTTTATAGTATGGAAGGAATTCTCAATTAACCAACTGCGTAAAGCCCTTCTGAAGCAGACCATTGGAAGTTCTTTAATTTGACTAGGAATCTTGTTATAAATCTGAATACACATAGGATAGCAACTTCGCCCATATAGTTTCGTATATTCTATGTCCTAACACAGGCCATGGTCTACCCATGTGCCAAATTTCATGAAATTCTGTGCAGCCGTTTTAGCGTGATAGCGTAAGAAACAAATAAACTCACTTTCGCATTTATAATATTAGTTAGGATTAGGAGGATTAGCTTTAAACTAGGTAAGGCTTCTTTTCATACGTGGACAGAGCAAACTTAATCGCTACGCTTGCTTACTGCGTGATGAAGATTACAGACCATTTGCTCTGAGTTTTCTATGATGTTTTCTTAAACCATGAGAAATTTTGATTTGTTCATTACATATTTTTATTTTAGGGCCTGTAATTGCTTGAAGCGTCACTTTGAACTATTATAAAACTGTGAAAACGAAACATACAGGGCTGGAATACAACGAGTTTAGTTCTTTTACCAAAAATATTCATCTATAAAATACAAATAAAACCACAACACAAAGAAGCTTCCGGAAAATAGTTATCTTTATAATATTGTACAAAGCCACGTAATAATCTAGGTCCAACTAAAGACCTAGCTAACGAGTCAGATAGAACTACAAGAGAACATCAGCTTAGACAGGACATTTGACAAGCCACACACGTTCATAACTATATGGGGGTAGAGACACTAAAAACTAATGAAGCGACTTTTATCGGCTATTAAAAGCATTCGTGAGACATTTGCCAGATTTTGGCTGGTTTCTTGAATATGTTTGATCATTAATGTATTTGTTAAGGTTTGATATTGGTGTTATTAAACGGGTAACCGGGTAATTGCCATACATACATAATCAGCCTATAATGTTCCACTGCTGGGACACAGGCCTCCTCGCTTCAAGGGGGAGTGGGCTGTAATCTACCACGAGGGGTCACGTCTTTGAATTTTTGGTTCTAGAATATGCCGGTTTCCTCACGATGTTTTCTTCCTTTCACCGTTTTGAGAGCTGTGGTAATGAAATTAAGTAAAGTGCCTGCTTGGGTTCGAACCCACGACCTACAACTTGTAAGTCGGGGCCGTTACCACTGGGCCACCAATGCTCAGATTAATTAGCTCAGGGTAATTGCCATTGATCTTAGAAAACATGTGTAAAATCTCCATTTCTGAAAAACTGATACGGTTTCTTTGGCAGTGTATCGGTATGTCTATCTGTACTGCTAGCGACGACGTCTAAAATGTTTAGGTTTCTGCCCCAAGATAAAGCACTAAAAAGCTGTCGACCTGTTTCTATTTGCGTAGTTTTGAATTCCTTTCTAGATCCATGCAGTTCTTTTTTGAGGATAGTAAATATTAGGAGAACAGTTAACAGTGTTATTATCATCTTTCAGTAAAAGACTGGTTAGATCTTTAAAAATAAATTATTTGAAAAAAAAAAACTATAGAATTTTGGTATCGCAATCAAAAGTTACACCATATTTCGGGTTATTCGTTTGTCCCCCGCCTGCAAGACCAAAATTCAATAGATTATGATGCTTGTTTTTCCCTTTTCAGTTATGTGTTTTTGCAGTCGGGTTTTATGTTTTTTTTTTAAATAATTTATTTTATTTGCCCCCCTGGAATGGAGGCAAGTATACTTTTCAACAAAAACAGAAAAAAACGTAACTAACTCTACATCTACAACCCGCTAAGAAAACGTAAACGTTAACTCCAAACTTACGCGTTGACGTTGATACTGTAATGTTCTTAGTTATTACATTGGGCCCAACCCTGCTCACGTGTGGTAATGTAGCTTAACTTCATAATCAAGTTGGTCATATTAGGTGGTCGGGTAATAAGGACAGGCTTGTATTACTTGATAGTTTTTACCCCAGGCTTCGGTTACAAGTTTGGGGGAGAAAACTAGACAGAAGTTTTTGTTTTTCTCCTTTTTTGGTTAAGTTAAAGGTAGTTTCGTGGATGCAATAAGGAAAATTGAAATAAACGAAATTCGTTAAGCACATTGAAGTTCAGAATTTATTGTTGCCTTTAAGAAATGATGGAGAGATGACTATGAGGCTTGAAAGGGGGTTACTTCTGATATGACGACTAACTGAGATGTATGGAAGAAGATATATTGCGTCGACGTAAATTGGGAGGATGAGGAGGTTGATGAGTTTTCTATGAAAGAGGAATGAAGCTTTCTGACTTAGGTCAAATATCTAATGTGCATATAATTTTAAAAGGATGAAAGAAAAATGGCTTATAGGTTGATTCGCACAAATTAACTCGCCCGAAGTGGGCGAATCGATACTTTAAATAATATGATTTTTGCTTTATAATTATGTATTAGGCAATTGGCACATTTTGCTTTCTACTTTTTCATAACTTTATATAAAAAACTACACTAGAAACTACATTTAACAATTACTTTTGTACAAGTTTTATATTTTATTCAGCAAATGTTTTGAGTCAATATTTTGTGTGCTAATTGCCTAATACGAATTTCTGGAGTTGTCGATTTGTCCAGAAATAAAAAAAACTACGTGCGAATCGCCTACAGAAAAAATAATATTATTCAAAAGTGTCGGTTCGCCCGCTTCGGGCGAGTAAATTTGTGCGAATCGACCAATAAGCCAGAAAAAGAAAAGAATAATAGTTTATTTTACAGACACTTTTTGAATCTGAACTTCTTTAGGAACTAGGAAAGAAGCTTTATTATACTTTATTGTAACATAAAATAAAGCACATCCTACAACCTACAACTGCCGTTACAAAGCTAAGACCTAGAAACTCCGGTCTAATTTAGGCGAGTTAACATACCACAACAGAATCAATAGTACAGAAGGTCGGCTCCATACAACCAGCGAAAGCGCACGCACGCCTCATGTGCGTGTGTTTTGCTGCATGTATGTACAGCGAGTGCAAGCGCACTGGTGGTTGGCATTCGTTTGCCATATATGATCTGTTCAAAAAGTATCAGATGAAAATAGATCAAATAGATCAGAAAAAGTACCTACCTGTGGATGCCAATTACAAATCGATTGCTTTGATTTGATTGTTTGAATACCTAAGCCTCAATCGTAAAATGAAAATAGTAAAAATAAAATCGACGATTTTCATTTGACGATTGAGGTTAATTTTATATCCTCAATTTTCGTCAATGATTTTTCAATCACAATTTAAGACGCTGACAACACCTAAATCGCGGTCATTGTCAGATTGCATAGAAAAGAAAGAGAAGCGCAATGACACAACGCTTGTAATTTATTGCAAAATGTGAAGCAATTCTCTATTTACTCAAAATTGAGTAGAGTAATCGAAAATAAAAAACAACCAAGTTCTGCATTCAAATAAGACGTTCTTGATATTAATTAAATACGTAACGTATGTTGATATTGAATGCAAATATTTTAGATTAGAACACAAGGTAAGAGGTTAGTTTAACGTTAGTTTGTATCGACATTTTATTTTCAAAACGTGTTTCGGTAACAACCAAGTTCTGGGAAATATGTTCAAAATTAACATATTTTTTTCCCGCTACCACAAGCTATACAGATTTGGCAATTTTTTATCCTAAGAGAAGCCTATTTTGGTCAATTGGGTCTTGTCAGCGCCTTAATAACGTTATTCATACAATAATTTGTAGGATTATTTTATGAGATACAAAGTTGAAACTTCCTCAGTACAGTTGAATGTGTTACTAATTCCCTTTAATGAGTAATTGTCTAAGAATTTAACCTGGACAGAGTTTGTTTACAATTTCATCAGATACTTTTGGAACAGACATTAGTCGACGATCGCCGTACGTACGCGTCTATGTGTGCGTCTGCTTTTTTCGCTCGTTATATGAAGCCGACCTTCTGAACCCACTACTCTGTGATACTACATAAGTCTAAATAAGGTGAGCATAGGAGAGCGTTCCAAAAACGGCTATGTCCGAACCTGTTGCTGAAGCGAGGGTAGTATTAAATTGTGGAGCTTGGCATAGTTTAGATACTGAAACCTGTTTCTTAGTGTAGATTTTCCAGGAACTCTAGAAAGTAAGAGTCTGTGGTTGTGTGCCTTTTAGTCTGCTATAAATGTATTTTCTTTCTTTATTAGTTTATTTTAGGCTTGTTTACAGGTTCTAGGAAAAAGAGAGATTGAATTACTGACAAAAAATATAAAATAAGAAGCTCATTATCGAGCTGGGTTCCAGGAACCAGGCCTTAGGAGTATTTTTTGTTTTTTGTTGTTTGCGTGTATTTTATAGAATAACCTTTATTATGAACAAACTAGCTTTTGCCCGCGGCTTCGCCTGCGGAGTTCGGAAATTATCCCATGGGGACGTACTACAGGGATAGAAAGTGTGTACTTACCCTAATCATGGACTACTTATGTGCCAAATATGATTTATCTTCTTTTCAAGCGGTTTTGAGTAGGTCGAACTCCAGTATTGGATCGGCAAAAACTGTGTCCCTCTGTAGTCTACGAAGGAAAGCAATAACAGCAACACGCTTCCGTAACATGTTGTAATACAGTAAAATGTTATTGTAACATACAATTTTCGTGTTCGTCAGCGTCCGTATTACGATCGCGCGCGCACGTGACCCGAATGATAACGATGATCACTTATTATCGTTACATTAAAATACAGCAGACGTAGTGCGAAGGACGTAAACGATGTCTTAAGACAATAAATAGAACAAAAAAAATGAAATATTTCTGAAAGCAGTTCATTTATTTACTTACTAGTGGCCCGCCCCTGCTTTATAAGGATATTACGACTTGGAAAAACATCGAGATTTCTTTATTATATTTTATTTTTTTTATTTATAGAAAAACAGATTTAATAACAATTAGATTGTAGTACATGTAACAGTTTTCACAAAGTAGGTGGTATGAAATCTCTGACAATCAAGTGGGTGACGTGCTGTTCCCCTTGCTAGGCTTGCTAGGCTCTTGAAAAAAAATGTGTACCTCCCTTGCACGTAAAGTGGGGATGATATTTTTTCTCGTCTATCCCAAGGTGTAGGATGCCGTTAGATAGGCCGTTAAAAATATGAGGGTCTGTGAAAATCATTTTTCGATTCAAGGATCCGTTTGCGTAATATTAAGCACTAAAGTACTATTTTTTTTTAGAGACAAGTGTCCCTGCCAGCTAAATGGTTGTTTTTGGGTATGTAAAAATCCATGGCAGTAGTACATATAACGAAATTAAAAGGAAAACTATCATAGCTAAGTAGGCTTTACAGTAGGTAATAACGAGTAATAGTCAACCAACTTACATTTGCAGTTGGAAAATTGACCGTGACGTATATTTATGTATTGGAGAAGATGTTTTTCAACTACAATGTTAAGTTTGTTTTTGGGATAAATTCCCATTTGGCCATTTTTTTTTATTTCTCGAATATTAATTAATATTCCAACTGTGTCTTAATTAAACAAAAATATTCTGATTGGAAAGTGTTCTTCTATTAAGATAATTATTATGTATTCTTTTATTAAAAATAATTTGTGAACAAAAGTCCGTTGACATTTCAGTTGACAATCAAAATCATTGTGTTTTAAAATATATTTGTTAGTGTCTTTATAATGAAGGCGCAAATAAATTAGATCTACGCCACGTGCTTCATAAATAGAAAATACGAATAAAAAGCAAGTTTTTTTACAAAAATATAATCAAACTAAAAATATTCTCACACCATTCTTATCTAAATCTATCGACATGTAAATGTTAAATTGACAACCCTAACTTTTCAATGCCCCGTGTCAAAAAAATTATATAAATCTCCAAGATCAGTCATTACCAACAAAACATTATTAGCACCCCTAAATTACTATAAGCACCCGCTCATGCAAAAAACGAACCAAAGACGTTAATGCTACGATAACGTTACGAAAATCGTTTTACGATATTTAATATCGTTTACGGTACTTAATATCGTTTCACATTTACCGAATAAGTACTTTCGATTAAGATAGGGGTGTATTAAAATTTATTAGAGCGTTTAAAGGTCTGATGGAATATTATTGACTGTTTATGAGGTGTGAATATGTATATTCAAGCTGTTGAGGTGGGGTGAGCAGAGTTAGAGGGGCATGTCCTGAAAAAAAAATATGAGTAAAATTTATTAGAGCGTGTAAAGGTGTGATGGAATATTATTGAACATTTATGAGGTGTGAATATGTATATTCAAGCTGTTCAGGTGGGGTGAGAAGAGTTAGTGGTGTATATCCTGAAAAAAAATGTGAGCATGAATGTGGATGGCTATGAGAATAGAGGTACACTAAGGAAACGATGGATGGATTGTGTAAAAGATGATATAGCAAGAAACGGGGTGAAACTGCGATGACGGCGAAAAGAGATGTCTGGTATGAATGATATCTTTATTTGCTAGAATATTATAGTAAAAGCAATCTGGACTTATGAAATAGAACTCTGGGGATCGGCTAGCAACTCCAATAATAAATTTTACAAAGGTTGCCATAAGACCAATTTAGCCCTAAGAACAATTTAGCCCTCTGCACTCTGGTTAGTCAGAAATGCAGAAATACACGAGTTCCTAAATATTCCAACAGTGAAAGAATAACTATGCGAAAAATGCAAACATATAAACAAAAACTGAGCAAGCACAGCAACGTTTGAGCCAAGAATCTCCTAAATAGACAAGGGGATATAATTCTCCTAAAGAGATGGAAAATCCTGAAATTGGACCAGAGACAGTGAAAATGTAAAGAGTACATAATACTGAAACACATAATGTGAATGTTCACAAAAACAATCTCACACGAAGATCCCATCTGATTATGGCTAGAAAACCGATTGCAGATAAAAGGATTTCTCCTTTTATCTGAATCTATTTATAAAAAAAAATGCTGGAATATTACAGCATTTTTTTTGTTTTTACACCATCACCATTGTTTTCTCACCATCTTGCAATCCTGCTTAATATTAAAATGCGAAAGTTTGTAAGGATGGATGGATGTTTGTTACTCTTTCACGCAAAAAAGTGCTGAACGGATTTGGATGAAAGGACATTGCTCTGCGTCCATACATTGTTGGCCCTGGAGCCAAGAGCATCGGATAATTATGTATTGTATTCTCTATCATTAGTAGATTCTTAAAAGATCTTGTATTTGTAGCGGACTAGCTGCAAAAAAGGTATATTTCAAAACAAGTATCAGATTTTGAGGTTATAATCTAACCATAACAACGAATATTAAATGTAGGTACCTACGATTTTTCATAGCTCTGAGTGATTTTTAAGAAACTGAAAGGTATCATAATACCTACCTATATAATTAGGTACCTATGCAGTTGTTTTTCTAAAAAGTGGATGCAAGTGCAAAATTAAAATGCATTTAAACTATTATTAGTTTATTTTACGCCGAAAAAGAAATGTTATTTTTGTACTAATTGTCGTAAAAAATGAATTAGATAATCAAAATAAAAAGTTTTGATTACTGTATAATATTATTCTTACTACCTATTTAAAAATTGGAGTATGACTGCATACATAAAGTATTCTTATTAGGTTTTTAAAAATACACTTTAGAAAAGAAAACACAATCGATCGATTAATAATTCAATCAATCGATTATAATTGATTGGACATCCCTATTTCACTTCTGACACGACATGACATTATGCGAAGATGGCGATCTAATGTTATTAGTCGCGTTAAATTCTATTAAAAGTACATTTTGGAATACAGCTAGTCCGTGATACAGAAGTATTTGCAACTTAAATAATAAAATAGGCGATTAATTATCGTTTAATCTGATACTCTTTATTGCACAGGGCCAATTTGGACATTGTCTTTTGGCACACAGATAGTTTATAACCAGGAATAACACATAGGATACTTTTTATCCCGATATACCCACGGGGTCAAAACTTATGCGGGTGAAACCGCGGGGCGCATCTAGTAACCTATAATTTATTTATCGTCACACTATCTGTAGAAGATGCCATGCTGCACTGACCCCAAATGAACTGGAATGAAGGCAGGATATTTGATGATCCTTCTCTGCCTGACATGATCTGATGATTATATTTGCTATTACCTTCTTATCAATAATAAAAAACCTACAATCACATTAACCTAAAACAAAAATATCTTCTTTTAATATCATCAAAATACATCAAAATCTTATAACAAACCGGTCACTATCTCTACCCGTACCTTCTTAACCCTGTACTACCGACAGTATCGCCTTGACATTGCATGCGGGGATATTCAGAACCCGATGCAGGCTGAATGTATTATACGGGCTGTGGAGGGTTGAGCTCGGATCAACGGTAGATACGTGCCGTATTTTTGGGGGGAATAGACGAATATTTATCATGAGAGGTTATATGGACGGTTTTCTGTTAAATATATGGTTTATGTGGCTTTTTGGGGTTTATTTTATGTTATATGTTGGCTAATGGACCGATGTCCTAACTGACCCATTGGGTAATGTAAATCCATGACTTCAAATGTTGTCTTTAAAATATTGCTTTTAGAGATTACACCGTCCGGTGTATTAATTATCCTGTGTAAAATTTCTACATTTATATATAAATGTAGACATTTTCGACAGTTCTGTAATGTATATGGTATACATAATAAAGAGTATTCAATATATATGTTTATGATTTAAAACCTGCCCTAGTAGACTAATGAAAAAGCCTAAGCGTTACAGACCTTTTAAAACTTTGTACCATTGACACTCGAAAAAGGGCATTTGATTCATCGATAACAGTGAATAAAACTCTAAAAACATAATATCATTTTACATTTTGAATAAGCACGAATTATACGAATTATGTACAAACAATAAATAAATCGTGCTGAAGTACCTACTGGCTGGCTAAATGGAGCTTTCCATAGAGGTATACGTTTCAATAAAAAAAATATCCCGCTAATTTTAGTTACTTTCTATCTGTTATCGTGGAAAACTGTTCTAATTTCAGTATACATTTTAATGTTTATATTTAATCCTTTGTTCTCTTATTACCGATTAGATAATAAAATGTGATAAATACTATGCTACTATTTATTTTCTCGCAGTTAATGGTAAAAAGTATACACAACTCGTGAACTAAAAAATCCTCTTGGTCCTTGTATCTCTCGCTCCGCTCAGGATTCTAATCTATAATCCTTCGCTGGTCTCGGGATCCGACTTATTCCCTCGAATTACATTACCTTTTTTTTCAGTTGTTGTATAATAAGAAAATGTACCTCTAATATTATTGAATCGACGCGCGAAGCCTTCAAACTGAAACTTAGCAATGCGATTGCATGTAATTTTTTTTTTTTTTTTTTTTGGGTGGGAAATCATCAAATAACTTCTCCCGCTCTGGGCGGAGCGGGAGGGTGTGTCAGACTCTTACTGACTAAAACCCACCCGTATTCCTTCCTGTTGCCTGTGTTGCGGGGGCCTCGGTGACCCATAAGTACCTTCCCGCGACCCCGGCAGGCATCGGCCCTGGTGGACCCCTACTTTTTGCTGACGACATCTCTTTGAGGCGCGCGTGGAATACGACGCGCCGGCGACCCGGGCCTGGTCCTTACCGGACGGTGAGCTACCCATTGCTCACCGTCCGCAAGCCCGCGCCTACGGTGGCCGGAAATCCGCCCGGGATTCCCGACGCCCTGGGCGTCTCCTGCGGCGGCTAGGGGCGAGAGGGCGCGAAACGTGCCTTTCCCTCATTGCATGTAATTAGCGATTATAATTATTAACAGTCTGTTAGAATACATACATACATAAAGTCACGCCTTCTTCCCATGGGGGTAGGCAGAAACTACAGAACGCCACCTGCTACGTTCCTTACATACTGCTTAAGTAAGAACACTATTTAATATTCTGAACATTTTCTGCCCTTTTCAGATTCATTAATCGATATAATCTCAAAAAATGCAACAATTGTCCCTGTCAATAACATAACTCTTATCCCTAAACCAATTAACCGAACAACAAAACTTCCACCAACATTTCACTTTTTTGGTTTTGAGTACCATAATTATTCTTACTAAAAGATTATTAAAATTAGTACTCGCTATTATTCGGTTTTCTATTGTTTCGACATTCGGCGAATAGTTGTCTAATAAAGTTTTAATGAACAGAAAAACTATATTTAGACTTACAAAATATTAAACTTTTATTCATCTTTAAAAACAAAACTAGTACAACTTAGTGTTATTATCACGAATATAAAAATATTGCCGAAAAACAGTCATGTTGAAGTTAATTAGTTAGGCTTTTTAATGAATAATTTAATATTTAAAGTCCAAAAGGGGCAGACTATGATTGTAATATTGTTATTTGAGAATAAATAAACATTTTTTTTTATTATTTTTTTATGTTGAGTAGGTAATAATGACGAGTATTCGGCTATTCGCCATAGAGAATGGCGATTAATCGGTATTAGACTATTCGCTACTATTCCTAACTTAACTAAAACTATTACCAAAACTAAAATATGGCTTCGAAAACTTCTTCCGCATCGCTATCGACTGATAACGTTTCCAATAGACTGGCGGCATTGCCACGTTGTATGGCAAAGCTTAGCCTCGGGCCAAGGTAAATACTTTTATTTTTCACATAATAATAAAATAATAAAAATTCTCTCAACTTCGTCGCTTAGTTTCGTAACACCACAAATCATCTGAACTGCGTTGCGTGACAGACCTGACGAAGATAAGACCCCAGAGGTAAGCCCCGGGTTATTTTTCTAACTTTTATTTACTACGGTGTGAATGACGGCGATAAGGGAATAGGTATTTATCATAGGTATTTATTTGGTCTGACATTGGACTGGAGCGCGAAAGATAGCGTGTAAAGAAACTGAAGAGTGCGATAGTGTAACTGAAAGAAAATGGTTTTCAGGGTTCCGTAGCAAATGGCAAAAACGGAGCTTTTATAATTTCGTCATGTCCGACTCAGTCGTCCGTCTGTCCGTCATCCGGAAGTCACAGTATTTTTTTTGTTCTTTTCAGTAAGTGTCTTTTACACATAGTAAATGTTCTGGTCATGAAGTAACTTACACATTTTCACCATTGTTCAGACAATGATTTTTTCTACTGGAAAACTCGTGTATGGCCGTGTATGGCCTATGTCTACCTGGGGTAAGTCGTAATCACTTTTTCAAGTCAGGTTTCTGTGTCGGATAAAGCGGGAAGAAACGCCCGGGTGTCACCTCTGTGTGGATCGCCCGGAGGACACGGTGGAGCGTACGGTGGAAGTCTCGGCCCGGCTTGGGCAGAGCACCGCCGTGTCCTCGTGGAGGTGATCGGCGGCAGAGATCTTTCGCGTCCGGCCCTGGTCCAGGCCATGGTACAGAGCGAGAGGGCATGGGCAGCCATCACCTCCTTCTGCGAAGCACTAATGCTCGCGAAGGAGGAGGCGCGACGGTTGAGGGTTGTCAAGTTTCGCAGCCTCTCGCCCCTAGCCGCCGCAGGAGACGCCCTGGGCGTCGGGAATCCCAGGCGGCTTGCGGGCGGTAAGCAATGGGTAGCTCGCCGTCCGATAAGGACCAGGCCCGGGTCGACGGCGCGTTGTGTTCCACGCGCGCCTCAAAGAGATGTCGTCAGCTCAAGAGCCCACTAGGGCCAATGCCTGCCGGGGTCGTGGGAAAGTCCGAAAGGGATACCGAGGCCACAGGCAACGCAGGTTACGGAAGGAACACAGTTTTAGCCAGTAAGAGTCAGACACCCTCCCTTTCCGCCCAGAGCGGGAGAAGTTATTTGATAATTTCCCAACCAAAAAAAAAAAAAGGCCCGGCTTTTTTTTTTTTTGAAAAAAACCAAGAAAATAAAATATGGAATTGTTGAGCGATCACTTTCACAAGGAGTTGTACAACTTCTCCTATTGGTTTCATTATTTAAACCTCACTATTTTATATGATATAAATCAATAGTCTACTTAGTACTAGTTCTATTAAACAAACGTCTCTATATCAATGAGTAAATTTATGTTTTATTTTATATTTTGTATGTTCAATAAAGAACAAAAACGCTGAAACTGCAACCCCATGTCCCAATTCCGAGAAGGTTATGATAGTTTTCCCCATTGTTAGAGGGTGACAGAGAGGGAGATGAAACAAATAACAGTTATACCGACGACATGCGACATAAAGATTCATTATACCGGACAGCTGCGGGAAAAGTAATTAGAGATGTAATAGCTTCAGGATGAATGGAAGTTTTCGGGGAAATTTCTGGAAAAATACTTTTTGGGTGTTTGTTCTCTTTCTAATAAATGATCTCTTATTTTTCTAGTACTGATATCCAATATAATATTATTATTAACTAGCTACGCCCGCAGTTTTACCCGCATAAGTCTAGATTCCGTGAAAATATCGGGATAAAAGGTACCTATCCTATTTCCTGACCTAGTTTATAGTCTACGTATGTGCCTAATTTCTTCCAAATTGCCCGCGCTTCGTCTGCAATCTAGGTTCAAAGTCCTTTTCCAGTTTCTGGAATCACTAGGTCGCAACGAGCAAGCGTGATTCCTGATTCCTTCTCTATATAAGAAGAGGCGTTACCCATTAGTCGAACAAGACTAGTTCTGTCATCATTACTTTTCCTACTTAGACAATAGTGATTGTGAGCATAACCCTGCTTTAAGATTGGCTTTGGTCCAGACAAGACAGGGGTTAAGCTAATGCTAAGCGAAAAATTATGTACCTCCTTATTTAAAAGTGTTGTACACAACTAACTTAGATAAAATAATTCCTGGAAAATTGCCAGTCTGTGTATATATATTCTTTGGCTGAGAATCAGAACTTTTTGAACGTCAAATTGACATAAGACAAAGATAGTTCCCCAATACGCACGCTCTTCACACACCGTTCTGATAAGGAACGACCATATAGCACGCTTGCTCACTGCCGCATACCGGTCTGTGCCGGTTGCCGATTCTAAATCAAGGATTTTTATTTCATTTATGTATTTCTTTCTAAGTAACATTAATAAACAGTAAAATTAAGATCTTAATATGTATTAATAAACAGCTTCATATATACTACCGTTGCCAGTGTAGAATTATTAAAATTGAAGTACAATTAATATAATTGTAAATTCGTTTCAAATGAAAATAGGTATTTTTTTAATACAATGTCAAGTACATTTTTTTATTATTATTATTATTTTTTATGAATTCAATTTCAAAATTTGCTTATTATATAATGTCAAATACTTTAAGAATAAAAATAAAATTAAAACTCACAAAGGATTGATAAAATGTTGTGTCAAAATTTATAATTAAAACATTCGTTAACTGAATACGTAACAGTTGTCTACAAGCCAGGCAAATATTGTTTTCCTAAATTTATTGGTCGGCAAAACTCTGATGTTGAAGATTTTTCTTGCCATGCAATTGGAATTGCTGTTACATAAATGTAGTCTGGCTAGGTGCAAGTAATTTATTCGGGCTTCTGCTATTAACTCTTTTAGAAATGTGTTCATACAATGCGAATACCTTTATAAAAATACACAAAATGTAAAACATGGAAGTGGATGAAATGGTAAGGCTCCCGCAGACTGGGGCAACATCGCGGCCGCGACAGGTATATTGCTGCCTGTCGCGCCCGCGATATCGCGCTAGGCTGCACGAGCCTTTAGTGTTAAGTTAGGTTTATTTTCGATACGATGATCTGACATCCACGTTGTCCCAGGTAAACTTACTATATAATATGTAATTGAAAACTTTTCTAGGTACCTTTGCCCAGCATGGAAACCATAACCATAATCAACCTATAACGTTCCCACTGCTGGGACACAGGCCTCCTCTCTGTGAGAGGGAGTGGGCCTTAACCCACCATGCGGGCCCAGTGCGGGTTGGTAGATGTCACATGTCTTCGAATTTTTAGTTCTAGGACATACCGGGTTCCTCACGATGTTTTCCTTCTCCGTTTTGAGAGCAGTGGTGATTAAATAGTTTACACAAATTAAAGCACCTGTCAGGGGACTTACAACTCATAAGTCGCAGCCGTTACGACTGGGCCACTACTGCTCCTAGCATGGAAACAATATAAGTAAAAAAAAAATGTGTAGAGACCACGCCACCATGACCTCCAAAAAGCCTAACAATACATATAGATTACTATCGCATAACACGCCGGTGACCTCATCAAGGTCTCTTATTAAATTCAAGAGGTCAACGTACTGCAAATAATATAATTGGATAATTTAATGTAATTTTAGAAAACATTTTTGAAGAGGTCGTGGCTTAATTGCTGTCGCGCAAATTGCCCAATCTGAGGTCAGGTTAGAGATCGTAAACTATGATAAAGTCGTCATCATTTGCCAAGCCTTTTCCCAACTACTTTTGGGGTCGGCTTCCAGTGTAAATGGATAAAAAAATATCTATATTTTATGGGGAGCGACTTCCTATCTGACCTCCATAACAGTTACTGGGCAACACGATACCCCTTGGTAACTTTTTGTTAACTTGGTAATTCTTAGTAACTATGATAAAGTCTTATATTGAAATTTAAAAGCAAACTTCTTGTGAATAATATGGTCCAGAAAGCATAACACCTATTTCCATTAGGTACCATTTCTGTTGAAAGGTTGCTCGTAAAGTTACAGGCACTTTTCGAGCTTTTTCTGCTGTCAGGACAGGGCCGGTCTACGGCAATCGCGAAAGGCCAATGTCCCATGATCCCCGGTCCAAGTGAGGAACACATCGGAGTGGTTTTTAGTCAGAAAGAGTCTGACAAACTGCTGACAACTTTTGTTGTTTTTTTTTCTTTCTCATTTAGTATTAATCATGGTCTGGCAGTTTCAGTAATTTATGCGGCCTACCCAAATGTTCTTTATTTGGGTAGGCCGCATTTTGTTCGTCGAATCGTTGAGCTCCTTAAATTCTGAGTTGAGCTGCACGATTACTGACAAATGCGTGCACTGGCTGGACAGGTCCACTCAATTTGTTCGGTTCTTTCCTCAAAAGGACCATTTCAGACACCAATCTACATGATCTGACCAAGATTATGTCTGGACTTTAAAAGAGACTGTGACCTCTGAGTTTGTTTCGGCCTTTCTTCTTAGAGTAGTCAGATAGGAAACGCCGACCTCATCTAGCTTTATTTCAAAAACATGTTTGACGTGTAAAAGTGTTTGTACAAACTTACTTACAGAAATAAAAATCATTTATCATCAAAAAAACCCATGCGGACATCGATGAGGATTTCCCAACCCAAACCAAAAAAAAGGCCAATATCCAGCAGGGAACTCTTTCAGCTGGGATGATGGTGATTGTGTTTTCGAATCAAAAGGAAGCATCAACAATTCCCTTGTGTCATATTTGACTACAGGCGGCGGTTATCCTACTTCCTACTATCCTACTAATATTATAAATGCGAAAGTTTGTAAGGATGGATGGATGGATGGATGGATGGATGGATGGATGGATGGATGGATGGATGGATGAATTAATATTTGTTACTCTTTCACGCAAAAAGTACTGAACGGATTTGGATGAAATTTGGCACACAGATAGTTTATAACCAGGAATAACAAATAGAATACTTTTTATCCCGATATACCCACGGGGTCAAAACTTATGCGTGTGAAACCGCGGGACGCATCTAGTATTAAATAATACCAGCCCATTACTGTCCCACTCCAGGGCAAATGCCTTTTTTCCCATACAGAGAACCAGATATCAATACCCATCACGTTTGCGGAGTTTCTCTAGATAATTTATTTTACATAACATAACATCACAGCCTTGTTTCCCCAAAGGGTTGCGCAGAGTTGTAAATTGTTGTAAAACACCCACATTTCGCCAGTTATGTTTAAGTCCCATGTAATAGGGAGCGAACCATCAACCGGGCACACACAGATTCCTGGCTGCTACTGAGAAATTCCAGATAGAAAAACCCAATAACACTTGTGATTTAATTTTAATGTAATTTGAATGTATTTTTTGTTTTATTTAAATTTAATTTAGTTCTGTTTTGATTTTGGTTCAAGTAATTTTGTTTTGTTTCAAATTTAATTTAATTTTTCTCTTTTAATTCAAATGTAATTTTGACTTTAATTTTGAATTTGATTTTAATTTTCATCTTAATTTCTTCTTTTTTTGGGTTATTGGTTGGAATACTGTTTTCTTTTTTTGATTTTTATTCTACTAACATATTTTTCTAAGTTTTAATACTAATACAATGTGGATTTTTTTTTCGAAATAAATAATTGAATTGAATTTGCCCGAACCGGGAATCGAACCCAAGACCTCATGCTCAGCAGTAGCGCTTGCGACCACTAGACCAACGAGGTAGGCAAGGGGGTAATTTATTTTGAACCTGTATAATCTCAAGGTACATCATCATCATCTGCCTAGCCTTTTCCCAACTATGTTCGGGTCGGCTTCCAGTCTTACCGGATGCAGCTGAATACCAGTATTTTACATGGAGCGACTGCCTATCTGACCTCCTCAACCTAGTTACTGGGCAACACGACACCCCTTTGTAAGACTGGTTGTCAGACTTCATTTCTCAGAAGGTCTATATGAATTGAATAACTCACATTGGGCAAGTCAAATCCGGGCACGTACCCAGATTTGTACAACCTCGTGTTTGAGAGGCGAGGCTGGTACCACTGAGCCATCACGTCAGATAGGCGGTGGTTACCCTCGTCGAATTTGTAGTCTACTTACCCCATAACAAGACTCCGACGTTATACCTAATACAAAATTATTATCATATAAATTATCTCGTGACCTCACCCAGGGTCTTCTATTAAAATTCGACAGGTCAACGTACCGCCAATACATATTTGTGCAATTAATATTGTTTTAGAATACACTAAATTAGAGTTCACACTTTGTGAGTCATTTGATAATAATATAAATGTTGTGACAATAGGTACTCGTATCATGTCTCTTTTTATGAATCAACATTATCGTAATACCTATTTACAGCTTTTGACTATTTAAGGGTTTGCTTAAGTATTGTTGGGTTGCTTAAGTTTCAATTGACATTATATATCTACAATTTATATTTCAGACTTAATATTATTAATATTATTTTACATGGATTCTTGTGTACGATGTGAATGTGAGAACGTTGTAGGCTTAATAGACTAGATCTTTTTTTCTTTAGACCGTTTCCTTTTCTCTTTTTTTGTTAAGTACTTCTCGACAGGCCTACACTGTTCTCCCATACCTAATTTGTGTAATTTGAAAACATTGTAAAAGCCAATTATTTTTAAAAGAGTAACCGTGGAGTTTCTTGCCGGCTCTTCTCCATAGGAAACGATCAATTGGAACCGTGCACCTAGCTTCTGACGTTTCATAAGTGCCCATGTAGGTTTATGAGAAATAAAAATATTTAGATTTTTTTGATTTTGAATTCTCTAAAAGTAAGACGGTCACGCGGTCAGATGACTGTGATATTTTAAATTCTTAGGGGGGTTATTGATGTTCCCGATTTGCAAAATGAAATCTGTAATCTATTTGTCCCAGACAATTACTGTCGAGGCAGATAACACCACTTACTGACTGTTTCAACTTGCCGTAATGTTGCACGCTCCAAGTCACCTATTCCTCGGACAGTAGCCGCTATTAACGCTCTCCTGAACTCAAACACAGATCTTTATATGTTTGCGAATGAATGGAAGGTGATACTGTCAGAATGTTTCAATTTTTGTGAGAAATGAGGAATGTATGACTGTGTTTAATAAACGGCTTCGGCCGTTCTATTTAAAATAAATAAATTAATTAATGAACCACGTTAAGGCTTCTGCAGACTGGGACGATTCGAAGACATGTGACATCTATCATCCCGCGTGGTGGATTACGGCCCACTCCCTCTCACAGAGTCCTCTCTGTGGGCCTGTGTCCCAGCAGTGGGAACATTATCGGCTGATTATGTATCACTTTATTTTAAATGGTTCTTCTCCGTTCAACATTCATAAAGAATATTGGGAACATTACAAGCTTATTATGTATGTATGTTATGTGTCCTAGCATCCATACGTAGCCTATTGGTAAAATTGACTTCATTTTATTTAATAAACAGTTTAGCAATTTGGATCGCGGTAACAGGACACCTACAAATACAGAGTACCTCAAACCATTTTCGGACATTGGAACGACATGAGTAGGTAAAGAAGGAACTGTTCAGTCCATATATACCTAACAATATAGAACCACAGCACATGTAAGTAAATACATATAATTATAACTATTTCATATCTAGAGTGGAAAAATTGGGAAGTAAATTCAAAATCTGCTTGATTTGCCATTATAGTAATCTTTTTCCGTAACAATCACCGCCTCTATGGACAATCAAGATAAATTGGTAACCTCTAAATAATTCCTTAACAAACATGTTTGCGGAAACATGCGAATGACGTCACAGGTCAACGGCCGCCGAGGTCATTCAAATGTAGTTGAAAAAACGATAGAAAAACTTCTAGTATTTGCAAGTCATTATTTGGAACTATTGTGGCGGATTTCGTTATGGCCGTTTACTTTTAAAATGGCTTTGATTTTTTAGAAGGCAGGATGGTCACACTAGGTTGGCACATAATGTCTTAGGGTAAGCGCACATCCTAACCGGCATCCGGTATCCGGCATGCCCTAGAACCAAAAATTCGAACACATGTGACGTTTACCGACCCGCACTGGGCCCGCGTGGTGGATTACGGCCCACTCCCTCTCACAGAGAGGAGACCTGTGTCCCAGCAGTGGGAACATTATAGGCTGATTATGTGAATATCTCGTAATACTTGTAAAATTGTCAGATTGACGCATGTCGGTTTTATTTTATCTGTTGACATAATAATGACCACTAGCCAATCAGCGTCGCCCTCATCTTTCTGACTGTTCAACATTTAGGCTAGGCGTACACGAGCCAACGTCAACCACCGGTGGCGGTGGCTAGCAGTGTTGTAGCGGGTAGCTGCCACAGGCCATACGTGTGCGTGGAAAGCAAGTGTACTGCTTGAATTTGGGCCACCGGTGGCTTTGGACGGTGCGCGATGGCTCGTTTGCGCCTAGCCTAAATGTTGGCCAGTCAGAAAGGTGAGGGCGACGTTGATTGGCTAGTGGCCATAATTATGTAAACAGATATAATAAAACCGACATGCGACAATCTAAAAACTTTACAAATATCTTTCAAAAAAATTCTCCTTTATTAAACAACATTACAGCACTAGTCGAGAAAAAGTGACTATTATGTAATTATTGACCAATATTTATTATCTATTTAAAACACAATTATAACACCTTTACAGACACTCCAAGGCGACGTTATAAGTCACAATGTGTACACAGATCTACAAAAAATAAAATGACCTAAACACTGGCCTGATGATCTGATGAATATATCGCATTGTCAGTTATATTGAATAGGGTTGGACCAATATTCGTGCCCTGGTTGTAAATAATATGCATTTTACTGTGATCTTTAGGTAATACCACCATGCGTTTTAGCAATATTTACTATGATCTGTGTTGCAGGTATTTTATTTCGTTAGCGGTTTACTGACTAATAAGGTCCGGGCAAATCAAAAACCAACGAGGAAAACGACCAATGGATAACATTTATACATACCTATTCACAATAAGTAGGTATTAGTACATTGTTCATTTAAACTTGGGTACTTACAAAAGGTTTTTTTTGCAAAACCAAAAATGAGCAGTAACTATATAGTTCCGCCATTTTTAGACACGAAAATGAGCAGTAACTATATAGTTCCGCCATTTTTAGACACGAAAATGAGCAGTAACTATATAGTTCCGCCATTTTCAGACACGAAAATGAGCAGTAACTATATAGTTCCGCCATTTTCAGACACGAAAATGAGCAGTAACTATATAGTTCCGCCATTTTCAGACACGAAAATGAGTAGTAACTATATAGTTCCGCCATTTTTAGACACGAAAATGAGCAGTAACTATATAGTTACGCCATTTTTAGACACGAAAATGAGTAGTAACTATATAGTTACGCTATTTTTAGACACGAAAATGAGCAGTAACTATATAGTTCCGCCATTTTTAGACACGAAAATGAGCAGTAACTATATAGTTCCGCCATTTTTAGACACGAAAATGAGCAGTAACTATATAGTTCCGCCATTTTTAGACACGAAAATGAGCAGTAACTATATAGTTACGCCATTTTTAGACACGAAAATGAGTAGTAACTATATAGTTACGCTATTTTTAGACACGAAAATGAGCAGTAACTATATAGTTACGCCATTTTTAGACACGAAAATGAGTAGTAACTATATAGTTACGCTATTTTTAGACACGAAAATGAGCAGTAACTATATAGTTCCGCCATTTTCAGACACGAAAATGAGCAGTAACTATATAGTTCCGCCATTTTCAGACACGAAAATGAGCAGTAACTATATAGTTCCGCCATTTTCAGACACGAAAATGAGTAGTAACTATCTAGTTCCGCCATTTTTAGACACGAAAATGAGCAGTAACTATATAGTTACGCCATTTTTAGACACGAAAATGAGTAGTAACTATATAGTTCCGCCATTTTTAGACACGAAAATGAGCAGTAACTATATAGTTACGCTATTTTTAGACACGAAAATGAGCAGTAACTATATAGTTCCGCCATTTTTAGACACGAAAATGAGCAGTAACTATATAGTTACGCCATTTTCAGACACGAAAATGAGCAGTAACTATATAGTTCCGCCATTTTCAGACACGAAAATGAGCAGTAACTATATAGTTCCGCCATTTTCAGACACGAAAATGAGCAGTAACTATATAGTTCCGCCATTTTCAGACACGAAAATGAGCAGTAACTATATAGTTCCGCCATTTTCAGACACGAAAATGAGCAGTAACTATATAGTTCCGCCATTTTCAGACACGAAAATGAGTAGTAACTATATAGTTACGCTATTTTTAGACACGAAAATGAGCAGTAACTATATAGTTACGCTATTTTTAGACACGAAAATGAGCAGTAACTATATAGTTCCGCCATTTTTAGACACGAAAATGAGCAGTAACTATATAGTTACGCCATTTTTAGACACGAAAATGAGTAGTAACTATATAGTTACGCTATTTTTAGACACGAAAATGAGCAGTAACTATATAGTTCCGCCATTTTCAGACACAAAAATGAGCAGTAACTATATAGTTCCGCCATTTTCAGACACGAAAATGAGCAGTAACTATATAGTTCCGCCATTTTCAGACACGAAAATGAGCAGTAACTATATAGTTCCGCCATTTTCAGACACGAAAATGAGTAGTAACTATATAGTTCCGCCATTTTTAGACACGAAAATGAGCAGTAACTATATAGTTACGCCATTTTTAGACACGAAAATGAGTAGTAACTATATAGTTACGCTATTTTTAGACACGAAAATGAGCAGTAACTATATAGTTCCGCCATTTTCAGACACGAAAATGAGCAGTAACTATATAGTTCCGCCATTTTCAGACACGAAAATGAGCAGTAACTATATAGTTCCGCCATTTTCAGACACGAAAATGAGCAGTAACTATATAGTTCCGCCATTTTCAGACACGAAAATGAGCAGTAACTATATAGTTACGCCATTTTTAGACACGAAAATGAGTAGTAACTATATAGTTACGCTATTTTTAGACACGAAAATGAGCAGTAACTATATAGTTCCGCCATTTTCAGACACGAAAATGAGCAGTAACTATATAGTTCCGCCATTTTCAGACACGAAAATGAGCAGTAACTATATAGTTCCGCCATTTTCAGACACGAAAATGAGCAGTAACTATATAGTTCCGCCATTTTCAGACACGAAAATGAGCAGTAACTATATAGTTCCGCCATTTTCAGACACGAAAATGAGTAGTAACTATATAGTTCCGCCATTTTTAGACACGAAAATGAGCAGTAACTATATAGTTACGCCATTTTTAGACACGAAAATGAGTAGTAACTATATAGTTACGCTATTTTTAGACACGAAAATGAGCAGTAACTATATAGTTCCGCCATTTTCAGACACGAAAATGAGCAGTAACTATATAGTTCCGCCATTTTCAGACACGAAAATGAGCAGTAACTATATAGTTCCGCCATTTTCAGACACGAAAATGAGCAGTAACTATATAGTTCCGCCATTTTCAGACACGAAAATGAGCAGTAACTATATAGTTCCGCCATTTTCAGACACGAAAATGAGCAGTAACTATATAGTTCCGCCATTTTCAGACACGAAAATGAGCAGTAACTATATAGTTCCGCCATTTTCAGACACGAAAATGAGCAGTAACTATATAGTTCCGCCATTTTCAGACACGAAAATGAGCAGTAACTATATAGTTCCGCCATTTTCAGACACGAAAATGAGTAGTAACTATATAGTTCCGCCATTTTTAGACACGAAAATGAGCAGTAACTATATAGTTACGCCATTTTTAGACACGAAAATGAGTAGTAACTATATAGTTACGCTATTTTTAGACACGAAAATGAGCAGTAACTATATAGTTCCGCCATTTTTAGACACGAAAATGAGCAGTAACTATATAGTTACGCCATTTTTAGACACGAAAATGAGTAGTAACTATATAGTTACGCTATTTTTAGACACGAAAATGAGCAGTAACTATATAGTTCCGCCATTTTCAGACACGAAAATGAGCAGTAACTATATAGTTCCGCCATTTTCAGACACGAAAATGAGCAGTAACTATATAGTTCCGCCATTTTCAGACACGAAAATGAGCAGTAACTATATAGTTCCGCCATTTTCAGACACGAAAATGAGTAGTAACTATATAGTTCCGCCATTTTTAGACACGAAAATGAGCAGTAACTATATAGTTACGCCATTTTTAGACACGAAAATGAGTAGTAACTATATAGTTACGCTATTTTTAGACACGAAAATGAGCAGTAACTATATAGTTCCGCCATTTTCAGACACGAAAATGAGCAGTAACTATATAGTTCCGCCATTTTCAGACACGAAAATGAGCAGTAACTATATAGTTCCGAAAATGAGCAGTAACTATATAGTTCCGCCATTTTTAGACACGAAAATGAGCAGTAACTATATAGTTCCGCCATTTTTAGACACGAAAATGAGTAGTAACTACGTAGTTCCGCCATTTTCAGACACGAAAATGAGTAGTAACTATATAGTTCCGCCATTTTCAGACACGAAAATGAGCAGTAACTATATAGTTCCGCCATTTTCAGACACGAAAATGAGTAGTAACTATATAGTTCCGCCATTTTTAGACACGAAAATGAGTAGTAACTACGTAGTTCCGCCATTTTCAGACACGAAAATGAGCAGTAACTATATAGTTCCGCCATTTTCAGACACGAAAATGAGCAGTAACTATATAGTTCCGCCATTTTCAGACACGAAAATGAGTAGTAACTATATAGTTCCGCCATTTTTAGACACGAAAATGAGTAGTAACTATATAGTTCCGCCATTTTTAGACACGAAAATGAGCAGTAACTATATAGTTCCGCCATTTTTAGACACGAAAATGAGTAGTAACTACGTAGTTCCGCCATTTTCAGACACGAAAATGAGCAGTAACTATATAGTTCCGCCATTTTCAGACACGAAAATGAGCAGTAACTATATAGTTCCGCCATTTTCAGACACGAAAATGAGTAGTAACTATATAGTTCCGCCATTTTTAGACACGAAAATGAGCAGTAACTATATAGTTCCGCCATTTTCAGACACGAAAATGAGTAGTAACTACGTAGTTCCGCCATTTTTAGACACGAAAATGAGTAGTAACTACGTAGTTCCGCCATTTTCAGACACGAAAATGAGCAGTAACTATATAGTTCCGCCATTTTCAGACACGAAAATGAGCAGTAACTATATAGTTCCGCCATTTTCAGACACGAAAATGAGTAGTAACTATATAGTTCCGCCATTTTTAGACACGAAAATGAGCAGTAACTATATAGTTACGCTATTTTTAGACACGAAAATGAGCAGTAACTATATAGTTCCGCCATTTTCAGACACGAAAATGAGCAGTAACTATATAGTTCCGCCATTTTCAGACACGAAAATGAGCAGTAACTATATAGTTCCGCCATTTTCAGACACGAAAATGAGTAGTAACTATATAGTTCCGCCATTTTTAGACACGAAAATGAGCAGTAACTATATAGTTACGCCATTTTTCGACACGAAAATGAGCAGTAACTATATAGTTCCGCCATTTTTAGACACGAAAATGAGCAGTAACTATATAGTTCCGCCATTTTTAGACACGAAAATGAGTAGTAACTACGTAGTTCCGCCATTTTCAGACACGAAAATGAGCAGTAACTATATAGTTCCGCCATTTTCAGACACGAAAATGAGCAGTAACTATATAGTTCCGCCATTTTCAGACACGAAAATGAGCAGTAACTATATAGTTCCGCCATTTTCAGACACGAAAATGAGTAGTAACTATATAGTTCCGCCATTTTTAGACACGAAAATGAGCAGTAACTATATAGTTCCGCCATTTTCAGACACGAAAATGAGCAGTAACTATATAGTTCCGCCATTTTCAGACACGAAAATGAGTAGTAACTATATAGTTCCGCCATTTTTAGACACGAAAATGAGCAGTAACTATATAGTTACGCTATTTTTAGACACGAAAATGAGCAGTAACTATATAGTTCCGCCATTTTCAGACACGAAAATGAGCAGTAACTATATAGTTCCGCCATTTTCAGACACGAAAATGAGCAGTAACTATATAGTTCCGCCATTTTCAGACACGAAAATGAGTAGTAACTATATAGTTCCGCCATGTTTAGACACGAAAATGAGCAGTAACTATATAGTTACGCCATTTTTAGACACGAGAATGAGTAGTAACTATATAGTTCCGCCATTTTT
This sequence comes from Atethmia centrago, assembly GCA_905333075.3. NCBI lineage: Eukaryota > Metazoa > Arthropoda > Insecta > Lepidoptera > Noctuidae > Atethmia > Atethmia centrago. The sequence goes on from HG995368.1 coordinate 21,381,541, forward strand.
AGACACGAAAATGAGCAGTAACTATATAGTTACGCCATTTTTAGACACGAAAATGAGTAGTAACTATATAGTTACGCCATTTTTAGACACGAAAATGAGTAGTAACTATATAGTTCCGCCATTTTTAGACACGAAAATGAGCAGTAACTATATAGTTCCGCCATTTTTAGACACGAAAATGAGTAGTAACTACGTAGTTCCGCCATTTTCAGACACGAAAATGAGCAGTAACTATATAGTTCCGCCATTTTCAGACACGAAAATGAGCAGTAACTATATAGTTCCGCCATTTTCAGACACGAAAATGAGTAGTAACTATATAGTTCCGCCATTTTTAGACACGAAAATGAGCAGTAACTATATAGTTACGCTATTTTTAGACACGAAAATGAGCAGTAACTATATAGTTCCGCCATTTTCAGACACGAAAATGAGCAGTAACTATATAGTTCCGCCATTTTCAGACACGAAAATGAGCAGTAACTATATAGTTCCGCCATTTTCAGACACGAAAATGAGTAGTAACTATATAGTTCCGCCATTTTTAGACACGAAAATGAGCAGTAACTATATAGTTACGCCATTTTTAGACACGAAAATGAGCAGTAACTATATAGTTCCGCCATTTTTAGACACGAAAATGAGCAGTAACTATATAGTTCCGCCATTTTTAGACACGAAAATGAGTAGTAACTACGTAGTTCCGCCATTTTCAGACACGAAAATGAGCAGTAACTATATAGTTCCGCCATTTTCAGACACGAAAATGAGCAGTAACTATATAGTTCCGCCATTTTCAGACACGAAAATGAGCAGTAACTATATAGTTCCGCCATTTTTAGACACGAAAATGAGCAGTAACTATATAGTTCCGCCATTTTCAGACACGAAAATGAGCAGTAACTATATAGTTCCGCCATTTTCAGACACGAAAATGAGCAGTAACTATATAGTTCCGCCATTTTTAGACACGAAAATGAGCAGTAACTATATAGTTCCGCCATTTTTAGACACGAAAATGAGTAGTAACTATATAGTTCCGCCATTTTTAGACACGAAAATGAGTAGTAACTACGTAGTTCCGCCATTTTCAGACACGAAAATGAGCAGTAACTATATAGTTCCGCCATTTTCAGACACGAAAATGAGTAGTAACTATATAGTTACGCCATTTTTAGACACGAAAAGCGACTTTAATTTATAACACACATAAATAACATTACATCACGCCTGTAATCCCCGAAGGGTTAAGCTGAGATGTAGGTATCTACAGTACACCCACATTTTGGCGATTATGTTTAAGTCCCATGTAATAGGGGGTGAGCCTATTGCCATCAACCGGGCTCAAATCCAGACCCCGGGTTGCTAAGTAATTCCTGTAACACTTTGCCCGCCCTGGGAATCAAACCCAGGACCTCGTGCTCAGCAGTAGCGCTTGCAACCAGTACGACGCAGTCAGGCAGGAATTTGTAATGTGTATAATTTATAATCTATACATATTATAAATGAGGGGCTTGTGGCTGAATAATAACAACAGTACGGGTCAATCGATCAAGTTAAGCTACGCTTGCCGCGGTTTGTCCGTAGATGGGTGACCATCTTTACATACCAAGACCCCTCCGTGCCTCGGAAAGCACGTTAAGCCGTTGGTCCCGGCTGTCATTCGTGGATCTTTGACAGTCGTTACGGGGTCTTCAGAAGCCCGAAAGTCTGACAACCAGTCTTACCAAGGGGTATCGTACCCAGCAACTGGGTTGTGGAGGTCAGATAGGCAGTCGCTCCATGTAAAATACTGGTATTCAGCTGCATCCGGTTAGACTGGATGCCGAACCCAACGTAGTTGGGAAAAGGCTAGGCAGATGATGACACATATTATGACAAAAGTCGCTTTTCGTGTCTGTCTATGTGACCGTGTTGTTCTTCTAAACTACGCAACGGATTTTGATGCGGTTTTTAACATCATTTAGAGCAGGGATTCCCAAAGTGGTCAATATCGACCCCTTGGGGTCGAAATCGGTTTCCCAGGGGTCGACATAAACAAAAACTGATTTTTGGGGTCGACGAGGTCTAAAAATAGACCCCTATTAATTAACACAAGTTCTTATTTGAAACTTTCAAGATACTGTATATCTTATGTTACGTGTACCAACTTGTTATAAGAATGACTAATATTTTAGTAGGAAGTATCATTGTTGTACTTTTAAAAAACTCAACAAGTCGATAAGCGTGCCAAGTTCATACAAGACGAAAAAAATTGGCTATATGGAAAAACATTTTGGAAAAGGGGTCTCTTGCCCAAAATAGTTTGGGAATCCCTGATTTAGAGCATTTATTCCGGAAGGTTTATGAGTATAATACTGTATTATTAAACTACATATAATAAATAAATCTCGATGTTTTGTCAAGACGTAAAAACCATGCGAAGTAGGGGCGGGTCTCTCGTATTTTGTATAATAACATCATCTACTTATAGAAGAATACCAGACAAACGACGAGCATTAAGATTTGTAAAGAAGAATAATTTATCTTTGACTTTAACAAAAGAACTGCATAAGAACATAAAAACTGCAAACTAACAAGTCCATCTATAAAACTAAAAGCCGTAAACCTTACTTATAAAAAATAAACATTTATCTTAAGAGGTGTACTGACAGACCGGAAGCCCGGTGTAGTGCTCTCCGACTCTTAGCAGTTAGCGGTGAGACTAGCACTTAACTTGGGTGAGTACTCCCCCTTAATGGTCATCTTTATAGTATGTTTACCTGTGTTTGTGTAGTCCTTTATAGGTTAAGTGGTTAAGAAATAGATTAGGTGTATGGCAAATGAAAGGATGCATAAATGTGGAAGTTTTGTAGCATATGGCTTTCCGTTTTGGCTATGTGGGGTACCTACCTGTGGACCTGTGGTATGAAGACATAGAAGTAGAAGATACCAAGATACCGTGGTAGTTAATAGGTAAGGTTTTTTATACATTCGTGCTTCAATACATTCAATACATAATAAGTACAATTCAGTTGCTAAAATGAACCATTGACCAGTTTGATTTCATCATAAAATTTGTGAGTTATCTGATTGGCTTTTAGGTCGAATCGCACGAATTTACTGGCTCGAAACAGGCGAATCGACACTTTTAAATAATAATATTTTTCTGTTCTCAATTCTTACGAAGTTAATTTATTTGTGGATCAATCGACAACTCCAGAAATACGAATTTTATTGCATAAAATTCAAAAGGTGCCAATCGCCTAAAACGTCATTCTGGAGTTGTCGATTCGCTCACTAATAAATTAACTTCGTGCGAATCGACTACAGCAAATATCATATTATTTAAAAGTGTCGTTTCGCCCGTTTCGGGCAAGTAAAGTAGTCTTGCGAATCGACCAATAAGCCATCTGATTCAATGACAACTTTGGTGTAGGTCATCATGAACCCGTTATGCCATTGACTATAGGCTTCCGTATGACCAATATTCTTGAACATAAATTTCATTGTTAATTTATTATTTTTATGACATTGATTTTACAATTTGTGAATACTTTACCTCACACACTGACTTATTCCTTGTTGAAATTTTATAAAAATCGTCTACGTACGTCGTCGTTAATGTTTGTAAATATATGAGCACCTGTATCTATCACATAATTAATTTATCTGTCATTGCTTCATTTTTAATTATTTTTACCTATTGTTATGTAGTAAGTTTATTATACTACATATAGGTCTTCAGGAATGGAGCGAGGTAGCCCCAACACAAGTGTTATAAATTACTTACTGGGAATATCTCATTTATAATTCATGTAACTGATTTGGGACAAATAAACATTTTAATTTTCAATTTAATTTTAATTGTTTTAATTCATTTCATAACTATATAATTAATTTATACAAAATATTGTAAAACATTTTAAAAGAGTAACGGTGGAGTTTCTTGCTCATTCTTCTCAAACTACCTTTTGGACGGTGCAACTAGAATCAGTTTCTGTAACTTTTCTGTAAATTTTGGTTTTCGTCCAAGTGCTTTTTATGTGCTCATTTGAAATAAAGGATTTGACTTTCTCAACTAACATATTTGACTGAAAGACAACACCTCTGTCCCTTGATTTTGTAGATATATATGTATATTTATAATATAGTTACCTATATGTTTATAGTAAATGTGTATGTATGTGTATTATAAGTTTATAACCTATTTATGTACTTTTGTACTTATTTTATTTATAATTCATTATGATATTATTTTAATAAAGAATTCTCATTTTTCCTATCAAACAGAGCACCTGTCATCAATTCTGTTCACCACCCTTGGTTGACTGGTAGAGAATGCCTAAGGCATTAAGTCCTTCTTTGTACCTTTTTTGTGTGTAAAAAGTTTAAATAAATAAAGACAGCTAGTGGTTGTCTTCTAAGCGTAAAATATGTAATTGCTCTTCATGACGTAACTTCAAACAATAACGATATAATACCTTACTCAGAAAAGTCTTGAACAACCCCAAGGAAGGAAGTACCTAGTTATCCTATTTTCCAGGAACCCTATAGATATGTCACTCTGAGGTACAATTCTGCCTACCAACCGCCACAAACCAGTCACCGTGAACATATTCAAGTATATAGTTAATTACATAATGCACCACACTGAGTCAGCGATGCGAAATTCCTATGCCATATGGTGTGATGGATCGGGTTACAGTCTTACCCGTGTGAAACTAGTAGAACTATTATTTACTATGAGTATTATAGTTTTGTTGCTAACTGGTCTGATTAAGCCAGGCCATTACTACTTCATTTGAATTTTCTTGATAAATTATCCGAAAGAGAACGACTAAAGAAAGAGGCTCGACTGGTTGTTCATAATGTATGTCTGGAAGTGAATGTTGGGTGTGGCAAAAGAAGCATGAAAGTAGAGTAAATGCTGTGGAAATGCATTCCTTGAGAAGCATGTGTGGTGTGACTATAAATGATAGGCTGGAAAATGATGTGATAAGGCAACGGTGCGGTTTAAAGGAAGATGTAGTGACAAAAATTGAAAAGAGTATGCTTAGAAGGTTTGGCCATGTTGAGCGGATGAATGAAAGGCGCCTAACAAAAGGTATTTACAAGGCAGATGTGAGTGGAAATGCCGGGAGAGGACGCCCCAGAAAGACATATAGTGGCCTCATTAATGATGTTCTTCAAAAAGGTCAGGTGCGTAGTACTCGCAACCGGCGTGCGTGTATGACCAGATGTATGAACGTAAACGAAGCAAAAGGAGTATGTAAGGAGTACGTAGCAGGTGGCGTTCTATAGTTTCTGCCTACCCATATGGGAAGAAGGCGTGAGTTTATGTATGTATGTATTTTATTCATATAATTTGCCAAGAACAGTCGTAGAATTGACCGTGACGTATATTGATGTATGGGAGAACATGTTTTCAACTACAATGTTAAGTTTGTTTTTGGGATAAATTTATCCCATCTACGGAACCATTCATTGTGCGTGGTCCGACACGCACTTAGCCGGTTTTTATTATTACTATCTCCTCTCAATCAGACCACCTGCCATCAAATCTTTTTAGCACCCTGTGTGAGAAGCTTAAATAAATGAATGTGTCGAGAAAATTGAAAATTAAGTAAATGACTTCGCGGAGTAATAGTACTTTTTATATGGAAAAAAATCACCTGGAAACGCTATTTAAGGCGCTGACAATACCCAATTGACCAAAACTGGCTTCTCTTAAGAAAAACAATTGCCAAATCTGTACCTATAGTTTGTGGTAGCGGAAAAAATATATGTTAATTTTGAACATATTTGCCAGAACTTGGTTGTTACCAAAACACGTTTTAAACAAAAATCTCGATACAAACTAACGTTAAACTAACCTCTTACCTTGAGTTCTAATCCAAAATATCTGTATTAAATATTAACATAATATGTTACATATTTAATTAATAACAAGAACGTCTTATTTGAATGCAGAACTTAGTTGTTTTTTATTTTCGATTACTCAACTAGTTTTGGAGTAAATAGATAATTGCATCATATTTTGCAATAAATTACAAGCTTTGTGTCATCGCGCTTCTCTTTCTTTTATTTGCAATCTGACAGTGACCGCGGTTTAGGTGTTGTCAGCGTCTTAATTTATATTACTATTCACTAAGTAGGTACTAAACGCTTAGTAGAGACTTGTTATAGCAACGAATTGACTGCAATTTAAAGTTGAGTGGCAAACTAAGATAAATTTAATTTTGTGGCTACAATTGGTGCCTATATTTGGAAGATAAATTAAGTAAGTTGCTTTAAAATCGTAAGGAGCCAGTCTAATGAGAATTACAATAGGGTATTTTACTATATACGAGAAAAAATCTATAAATAGATTATTGAGATAGTTTAGGCAAAAAGGAGTCGGAAAATGTTACTTTTAGTTCATAAAATAACAAAATTCAACGTTTTCAGTTTTTCTAATCTGTTAAAAAACACCATGAAATAGTAGCCGCCATGTTATTACGTCATACCGCTGTGTAAACTAAAACGTGTCAACTGTCAACTGATAGTTAGATAATAGATCAGCGCATTTGCTTACATAGCCAAGTGACGTCATGACCACAGAGCAACATGGCATCTACTGCGTCCAGGGTTTTCGTCAATACGCGCGAAATTTGAAAATGTAAAATTTAAATGCATTTTTATGGCACTTATCGATTGAATCAAAATTTTGTGATTTTATTTGGGGCATATTAGCACTATAGAATTTAATTAAGACACTTTTCAAAAATACGTGTAAGACCCTATTGGTCATATAGAAATACAATGGAAACGTTTTTAGTCATAATATTATAGTTGAATCTACGACTAACTGTTTCAACGTATACTAAAATTCATGACCACATTGGTCATGAATGTGGTTTAGTATAATTAAGTCTTTCATCACCACTGCTCTCACAACGGTGAAGGAAAACATCGTGAGGAAACCGGCATGTCCTAGAAACAAACATGAGACAAGACATGTGATATCCGCCAACCCACACTAGGCCCGCGTGTTGGATTTCGGCCCACTCCCTCTCACAAAGTGGAGGCCTGTGTCCCAGCAGTAGGAATATTATAGGCAAATTATGCTTATGCTAAGTTCTTTCTTTCTGATCACTTCAAATTTCCATTGATATATAAACACGAATGAATACAAAGTCACGTGAGCGGATAACTAGTTCATGGCGGGCTATTTTAATTTTCGATAATTAAACCAAATATTACATCTTCGTAATTCTATGTCAGAAACATCTTTTTCAAACTTACGAGTATCTCATTAACGTATCGTATCAATCAATGTAAACGAACCAAATCGCTAACAAGACTAAAAAGAACGAACCATATTTATACTTCTAAGGAACTTAAAACTAATCAAAAGTTCTAAGAAATTGATATTTTCGGTTTAATGTTAATGATTTGATTTCAGTTACTAAGAAGACGTTGTTTATTCTGTGAAAACCTGTAGTTATTTTTCAGTAGTAGACGTTTCTGAGAAGAGGCTTTAATGAAAAAATATTGAGGCTTGTGTTTCTAAATTATATTCTATCTCTTGTATCACAATGGTTAATTTTGCTCTTGTTGACTGATACGTCAAATGATCTGATAACCAGTAAGTTTAGATATCAAGGATGCCTTTCTTCTTGGAGTAGTATGTTTCTAAGTAATCAATCTTCCAATTTTTAGTGACTCAGGCTGTCTTGCATTGTCTGCGAATCAATCTATCAGTAAAAACATCTTTGGGCGCGTTTAGTAGGGGAAAATTTTATGGGTTCGCGTCACCGACATGCTTATGTTAACAGTTTAACATTGTAACAGTAGCTGTGCATAGTTTCAAAATTCCACTTCTGTGGAAGCAGTTTTTATGTTGTATTTTTTATTTCTGCTTGAGTACAGTTTTCATTAGTTTTGTTGGTATATTGGCGTGTGTTAGCTTACACAAGTTTAAGATGCTGACAACACCTAAACCGCGGTCACTGTCAAATTCCATAGAAAAGAAAGAGAAGCGCGATGACACAACGCTTGTAATTTATTGCAAAATATGAAGTAATTATCTATTTACTCAAAACTGAGTTGAGTAATCGAAAATAAAAAACAACCAAGTTCTGCATTAAAATAAGACGTTCTTGTTATTAATTAAATACGTAACGTATGTTGATATTTGATACAGATATTTTGGATTAGAACTTAAAGTAAGAGGTTAGTTTAACGTTAGTTTGTATCGAGATTTTGATTTCAAAACGTGTTTTGGTAACAACCAGGTTCTGGGAAATATGTTCAAAATTAACATATATTTTTTTCGCTGCCACAAACTATACAGATTTGGCAATTTTTTTTCTTAAGCGAAGCCTATTGTGGTCAATTGGGTCTTGTCAGCGCCTTAATTTAATGTTTTGTGTTTCGTAATGTTAATTACTTTGCATACGATTTGTATAGAATCAAGGTTTTCTAGCTAAACAGATAGCTGTGCTGCTGAGGAATTTGTTGCGCCACTTCTTCTTCTCAGCTAAAGCACTAGGAAGTGGTGAAGGGCGGGCGTTTTTGGGGGACTGTCTTATGTCATTTTGACGTTCGAAAAGTGCTGATTGTCAGCAGTGGCGGTACCTTCATATAAGCCCAAATGCCTTACTAAAATGCTCGATAGAGAATTTATTGTACCTAACCAGTAGTTTATGAGAAAATTGCGACGATACATACGTAGATACGTAGGTACCTACATACTCAGTCGAAAACTGAACTTTCTTTTTTTTAAATCGGTTAAAATTTTATTGGGCTTGCGTTATTTTGAAACCCTAGGCACGCCACTGATTGTCAGCCTAGTTTGAATAAATGACTTTTGATTTTGATATTTTGAGTCCCCATGATTGACTATGTTTTTTTAATGTCTTTGGATGGCAAGCAAGCCACTCCATACCCACCTGAAGTTAAGTTACGTCACCACTTGTATAGTATAACGGGCTGGTGTCCGCAACTCCACATCCAAACGTGAATTATGCGTACTACTCTTATTTATGCTGTGGTTTTTTTTTTTTTGAGGATGCGAAATCATCAAATAAGTTCTCCCGCTCTGGGCGGAGCGGGAGGGTGTGTCAGACTCTTACTGACTAAAACCAATCCGTATTCCTTCCTGTTCCCGCGACCCCGGCAGGCATCGGCCCTAGTGGACCCCTACCTATGCGCTGACGACATCTCTTTGAGGTGCGCGTGGAATACAACGCGCCGTCGACCCGGGCCTGGTCCTTACCGGACGGTGAGCTACCCATTGCTCACCGTCCGCAAGCCCGCGCCTACGGTGGCCGGAAATCCGCCCGGGATTCCCGACGCCCTGGGCGTCTCCTGCGGCGGCTAGGGGCGAGAGGGCGCGAAACTCGCCTTTCCCTCAACCATCCCGCCTCCTCCTTCGCGAGCATTACTGCTTCGCAGAAGGAGGTGACGGCTGTATTGTTGTATGTATTTATGCTGTGGTTAAGGCGCAGATATAGGATTTCGGTGACATTTGAAATTTGTGTGAAAAAAATTATGTTAAACTAGAAGGCGTAGGTATACATGAATTCTATTTGTGAATCTTTAAGTATTGTAGTAAAATACTTAATGAAATAAATTCAGGAAGTAATGTCTACCCAAAGCATAAAAAAACGATATTACTTTCAAACGTCCTTTCCAAATGTCCTTTCTTTGATATTGTTCGTTGAATCGTTGAGCTCCTTTAGTTATGAGTTGAGCTGCACAACGACTGACAAATGCGTGCACTGACTGGACAGGTCCACTCAATCTGTGTGGTTCTTTCATCAAATGACCATTTCAGACACCAATCGACATGGTCTTCACATGATCTGACCAAGATTATGTCTGGACTTTAAAAGAGACTGTGATCTCTGAGTTTGTTTCGGCCTTTCTTCTCAGAGTAGTCAGATAGGAAACGCCGGCCTCATCTAGTTTAAAAAATGTGTTTTGACGTGTAAAAGTGTTTGTAAAAACCTACTTACAGAAATAAAATCATTTATCATTTATTTATAAACTACTTAAGTTAGTTTATTTTTTTTTTGTATTATCAGACTATTTTACTATCTCTAATAATTATATCTGATGTAAGACATAGGTAGGTAAGACAAAGGTGCGGTTTAAAGGAAGATGTAGTGACAAAAATTGAAGAGAGATGATGAATGAAAGGCGACTAACAAACGGTATTTACAAGGCAGATGTGAGTGGAAACGCCTGGAGGGGACGTCCCAGGAAGACGTATAGTGACCTCATTGATGATGTTCTTCAAAAAGATCAGATGCGTAGTACTCGCAACCGGCGTGCGTGTATGACCAGATGTATGAACGTAAACGAAGCAAAAGGAGTATGTAAGGAGCGTAGCAGGTGGCGTTCTATAGTTTCTGAATGGGAAGAAGGCGTGGGTTTATGTATGTATTTATTTATTTATTGTATCTGTGATTTTTTAAATATTAATGTTTTCGTTACTAAACATAAATGTTTGCTTTGAAACCGAACGGCAGCGCAGCGTGAGCACGACGCGCATTTTGTATGGCCAAGGTCTACGGCGTTTACTCGACCTGCCGCCTGTGGACATCTGCAAAACCAGAGGTATTGCCATCCCAGAAACTACGCTGAAACATCTTATTTGCCTATAATAAACAGTCCGACCTGGGGTGCTTAGACTTAAGTTTACAATGTATAAATTGTAAAGTAACAGTGTACTCATTGTTGAAGAGCCCAATCCTAACTTATATTATGAATGCGAAAGTGAGTTTGTTTGTTATGCTTTCACGCTAAAACAGCTGAACGGATTTGGATGAAATTTGGCACATGGGTAAGCCATGACCTGGTGAAGGACTTTTCATCCTGCCAGTCTATTCAGGGTGTCTACTCTCTAAGTCCGTTAACGTAGATATGGGCCCGTCCGAGGTAGTTAATCCGTCAAAATAAGAGAAAAATATTTTTTTCTGACACATCGGGATTAGGGACAACTGTGAAATCGTGTTGTCATTCATTCTTAGTTCGGGTCTCAAACTAATCTTAAGTGCTATTCTGTAAAAATCTCACCGTGAAATCTTAGGTGAAGTGAGCTTGAAGTGAATAGTGTTAATCCTTAGCGATCCGTAGCATCAGGTGGAATGCCAGCTCACTTTAATCTCACGGCGAGGGGTAATGGCTGATTTTTGCGTTATGCTCGTGAACGGATGCTGCTTGTGGTGACTGGTCGTCTTGCTGACCATTGTTTTGTTTTGTTATTAGTAATTAATTGTTTATTTATTTTACTTTGATGGTCCTAGTTCATCATTTGTGACTGTTACGGCTGTAGATATATGTAAGCGGGCACGCCCTTTATGCTTGGAGGCTTTTATCTGGGCATTAAGTTCTGTTTACGTTTTTATCTCTGCTTGAGAATTTATAGTTTTCGGTGCTTTCCTTTTTTATTTTTTTTTGGTATAGTGGTGTGCTAGCTGACATATGGCTAATAATTTAATGTTTTGTGTTGCACATAATGTAAATTGTTTTGCATACTGTTGTATAGAATCCATTTTTTTTTCTCTAACTGAACAGACAGCTGTGCTGCTGGGGAGTTTGTTGGCCACTTCTTCTTCCCAGCTAAAGCACTAGGAAGTGGTGAAGGGTGGGCGTTTAGGAGAACTGTCTTATGTAATTTTGACGTTCGAAAAGTGCTGATTCTCAGCTAATTTTGAAAAAATGACTTTTGATTTTGACTTTACCTAAGATGTCACGGTAAGATTCTTACAGAATAGATTGGCTTATGTCTGTAAGTGATACTGTGTAGGAAACGCCCGTAACTTTGGCCGAATCTACGGATTTCGTGATAAGACCCCCTATAATAATTTCACTGTGAAAACTTAGATGAAGTGAGTTTGAAGTGAGCTGTCAACCCCAAGTCAGGTGGGATGAAAGTTCACTTCTAGCTCACTTCACCTAAGTTGTCACGGTGATATTTTTACATAATAGCACCGCTGGAACGCAAGCGAAGTCGCGGGCAACAGTTTGTAAATAAGTATTTGTTTAAAATAATTAATTGGTCAAGGACAGCTAATGAGACACAATTGATATTCTATTGTTTGACTCCGAATCGGTGTCGCGCGGGGCTTAACAGGTTAAATAGATTGTGTCTTTAATAATTTATTTCATTCATAATTCAACCGGAGTTATTCAAGGCAGGTCAGTTTAAAAACGTTTAAGTACATTTTCTGCGCCGGTGACTACCAAAAGATTTATAGGACGCTTAAAGAAGTAAATAACTTTGGTACATATGTGCAAATCTTTTACGTATTCTTGGCAGAAATGTATTTTATTCGCTCGTATACCAGTTTTATGTGCGCCTGCAATCCAGTTCGTTGATGCCTTCAAGTGGTTGGTAAATGGAGGAAGTAGATGCATTTAAAGAGAATGATTTGTGTTGCAAATGGAGACTTGAAGACTCTAGTATTTACTATGTTGATGATGTGGAATTTAGGCCTTCTTAGGGGTCAATTTCACTTGACTTCAATCTTGAAAAGTTCCCACAACAGGGCGCTCAAGTCAACTAATCGATTAACCAAACCATCTCTTATGCTCATTCTTCAGGTTTTATTTGTGGTAATGTCTTAGGCTGATTTCGTGCCCTCTCTCCCCTAGCCGCCGCAGGAGACGCCCTGGGCGTCGGGAATCCCGGGCGGATTTCCAGCCACCGTAGGCGTGGGCTTGCGGACGGTGAGCAATGGGTAGCTCACCGTCCGGTAAGGACCAGGCCCGGGTCGACGGCGCGTTGTATTCCACGCGCGCCTCAAAGAGATGTCGTCAGCACAAGTGTAGGGCCGATGCCTGCCGGGGTCGCGAGAAGGTACTAAAGCGTTACCGAGGCCCCTGGCAACACAGGCAACGTAAGGAATACGGGTGGGTTTTAGTCAGTAAGGGTCTGACACACCCTCACGCTCCGGCCAGAGCGGGAGAAGTTATTTGATGATTTCCCACACAAAAAACAAAAAAAATGGCGCTCAAAGTCAACTAATCGATTTACCAAACAATCTCTTATATTCATTCTTCAGGTTTTATTTGCGGTAATGTCTTAGGCTGTCCAAATTAGATTCGCATTCTGATGAAGAGTCGTACTTTCGACTACGTTTGAGTCCGAAATAGTTTGAGCAGACCCAGAACGAGCGTTTGTGACTTTTTAGTATCTATATTTATTATTATTTTCTAAACAGTCACTCTTTTATCCGACAGAGTCAAACATCAACGTCGCGTAGAACCACGTTCTGTTTGATATTTGATTCTGTCGTCACTCGCATACCTTAATGGGGTGAAGATATTTAAACTTACCGGAAACCTCAAAACAAAATAATTACTTTTAAAACATAACTTCATGATGCACTCTAGGAGGCAGACAGCACTGTACTTTATCAAACAAAAATATACCTTAGTTCTTTATTCCTAAAGTTCAATCATAGAAGCCAAGTTTACTTTTACGAAAATCACTGCCAATTGAATGTATGGCTTAAGTTAATGTTTATAAGACATAAAGTTGTAAGGAAGTGTTAGTTGGTACGTGGGTTCCAAGTTGCAGAGCCATATGGTTACCGCAGAGTGCCTGTGAAAGGTGGCGTAACTTAGTGTAAAATAGTTTATATCGCCATTAAATGTAAAGTTATTATAATGTGGGTGTGGGTAGTTTTGAAGAGGTATTCCATGGTCATGTTTGGCAATAGAGAATAGTAGAAACGGATCGATAAAGTTTGACAACTATCTTTTGAATCTATTTCATGAAAACTTTAGCGCATCTCTCTGTATCGTACTTCCAACGGTTCTTTTGATACTTCGTTCAACTATTTTGCAGTATTAAGTATCAATATTTAAATCGCTGATTTGTTTAATTCAGCAGCATTCAAACCAAAGGTATTTCTTACTCCACCTTTTCTCTAAGATCCGATGAAAACTCCAGCGAAACGGTATTCAGAGCAATTAATATCGTCTCTTAACCTGCATTTCTGAAGCTATCAAGATATTGGACGCTATTGGAAAATAATGAATGCAAGACCATTGTAAGGAACATTCAGCATAAAAATATTCTCGAATCAAGACGAAACCAGGTTATTTTTGCTAACCAATGACGCATGAAATTTTAATGAATCACCCTCCATATAAAATACATTTTACTTACGATCAGAAAATTCTGCTGAATAAAAACGGCAATTACCTGAAAGTAAATAAAAGGGAATTGGTTAATATTTGGTGGGAATTGATACTTTATTTGTTGATGTAGGTAGTTCAAGAGTGTACCTACATCCCGCGCGAGCTGGCAACGTCGCATTTCTAGAGGGTTTTCGTGATTATTTTATTAAATTTAAATCAAAGTACGATTTTATTAATTATATAAAATTTATAAGTATGTATGCTATTTTTTGACAGTAATTTTGGTATTTACAAAAATTTGGTATTTAAATATTTGTATTTACTGTAGAGTAAATATTAAAAATAGTTATAAAATACAACGGTCTCGTTCTTAGCTGAAAAAAAAATGTACTTTGATTTAAATTTATTAAAATAATGACGAAAGTTCTCTAGAAATGCGTCGTTGCCAGGTCGCGCTGGATGAACGCTTTTAAAGGCAAAAATACATCGAAGGGGATTAATAATAGCCGAGCTTATACTTTCAAGCTGATAAAGTTAAGCAGGCCTTGCCGTGGCTATTAAAGGATGGGTAACAACTCTATTGGTAACTTGGAAAATAAAGTTATTTTTGTGCTGCACAGCATAATTCATATTATACAATGTAAGTAATTAAAAGTAATAGGAGGATTCCTAAATTCCTGATCTTTGCTGCTCCCGGGAAACATCTAAATGACGAGCCCTCAATATCCCTCAACGGACGGATATTTAAAAGGGTCACCCAATTTAAATATTTGGGACACTATGTCACTGAGGACCTCAGGTAGATATTGATCGTGAGCGCAGGGCACTAGCAGCCAGACCCAACATGTTCGCTGACAAATTCGCTCGTTGTAGTAACGAAGTCAAAATAACTCTGTTTAAAGCTTATTGTCAAGTGTTCTACACGGGCAGTTTGTGGGTCAACTGTACGCGAAGGGCTCTAGATCCTCTGTGTGTGTAATATAATAATTGCTTCAGGGTTCTGTTCAGGTTGCCCCGGTTCTGCTGCGGGTCTAGCATGTTTGCTGTAGCAGGAACTGACGACTTTTATGCCATTATGAGGAATAAGGCCCTCCCTCCCTCCTTAATAAGCAGAATGAGGGCTAGCAGCAACAGTAGTTTGAAAACCCTAGCCGAACAACATGATGCACAGATATTAAAACACTCTGTCAGGTCGCTCGTGCGGCAGGCATGAATAATAATTGTAGGTAATAAATAAATACTTTTTTTTTTGGTTGGGAAATTATCAAATAACTTCTCCCGCTCTGAGCGGAGCGGGAGGGTGTGTCAGACTCTTACTGACTAAAACCCAAACGTGTTCCTTCCGTTGCCTGTGTTGCCAGGAGCCTCGGTATCCCTTCCGGACTTTCCCACGACCCCGGCAGGCATCGGCCCTAGTGGACCCCTACACTTGTGCTGACGACATCTCTTTGAGGCGCAAACGAAATATAATATAATTATTATATTTCGTTTATTTAATTTTAAGCCATATAAAACAGATTTTTAAATATTTCTTAAAAAATATATAAAAAGCAATTATATCATTATATTTTTTTCCTTTATTACATTTACATCCACATAAATAAAATTTTAAAATATGTTTATAAAAAAAAATATAAAAATAGTGGCCCATCGGCACCAGGAACAGGGTCCAAGCTGCCGGGTGCTATTATTATAATATTATTACTAAGCTTACAAATATCACATACACAGACCCGAAATATGTACGAGTAGGCCACACAATTATGACCGCCAATCAGGCAGTCTATTTTAAAATACCAGCTACAAAACAATGTCACTGCCATTGAAAATAAATTCGGAAATCAGGTCACCTGACCTTACACATGGCCGTCCAACAAAGACAACATACTCAAAGTAAAATTAACCACGATTCAATGAATAAAAGTAAATTGTTCTGTGATAAACGGTAGAGCAATCAAACCCCCATTTCATTGCGGAAATGAATTCTCGCATCGCTTGTGAGTGGTTCAAAATAATTACGTGACTATATTTACTCGCTGCTCCGTGTTTCGGCACTAGTAAGATGTGTAAATTGCGCTGCATATTATTTAATATAGTTTGTAGTTTGAATGTATGCTTGAGTTTGCTAGGAGTAAGGAAAATTTTGCTACGGTCTTCATGATTTTCGGAGAAAATTTTGTATTACACAGGTTCATTTCGTACCTTTCTCTCTTAAATACAGGGATATTTTCAATTGGCTAGCTATACGTCGCAGACGCGATAGGTATCGTTAAATAAATAAATTTGGTGATTTTTATTGTGGAGTAAAAAAAAATAAAATTATTTATTTTTTGTCTTTTTAGATATCGATACCCATCGCGTCTGCGGAGTTTAGCTAGCTGATTTAAAATAAACCTGTATATTTTAAATACAGTCATTTCATGTAGAACAGATATGAATCAGCCTTCTCATGTACAAAGGTTTCAAAGCTTCATAATCCTCCTTGGATCCTGCATGGAGTATTGTAGCCACCTTTGGGATGGCTCGGCTAAATACCAACTTGCCGCGCTTGACTCGGTGGAACGCAGAGCTAAGAGGCTCATTGGCGACGTAAATCTGGTGGATGCCAAGCTTCACAGTTTGGCCCATCGTCGCAAGGTTGCCTGCTTGTCGGTCTTCTATAGATTGTACTTCGGAGAGTGTGCCCAAGAACTCCACGACCTCATTCCACCGGCCCCCTTCTATTATCGGTCATCTAGGCGCACTTCAGGTTACCATCCCTTCCTGGTGGCTATCCCACCAGCTCGCACTAAGCGTTTCCAAACTTCTTTTATAATACGCACAGCAAAGGAATGGAACTCTCTGCCTGCGTCTGTGTTTCCGAACGCATACAACCCTAATCTCTTCAAAGTGAGAGTGAACAGGCTTCTTCTGGGTAAGCTCGCTCCATCGTCGACTTTGTTTCTGTCACCTCTGACATAGACTAAGGTCAAGAGCAAACCCATCACAAATAAAAAAAAAAAAAAAAATAATAAGGTCACACTACCCATACACATAGTTTAAATCAATGCTACGTTGAAACCCTCGGGCCGTGGGGTCCGAGTACTCGTGGCCTTTTTAAGGAAATCTCCAGACGGCTGGTTGACACTTCCCGTAACCAAGGTTTAGCCAGCCTTTTACCTTGGTTAAGCATTGCCATACAACGTGGCAATGCCGCCAGTCTCTTGGGTACATTACCAGTCGACAGCGATGTGGATGAATTTTTCGACGCCCTATTTTAGTTTGTGTATAGTTTTAGTTATTTTTATTAATTAATTAGATATATTTGTTTTTTTTTTTTATGTACAAATCAATATTAATTATTTCAATAAATAATTTCACTTAAATGAAAAACTTCATTACTTGATAAAGTTTATAATCTCCATAGTTGTATCGTGGCGCTTAAGTTCCACTTTACGAAACGATTACAATTTCTGTCTCTATTAGAATCACCTTTAAAATATAAAATAAGAACAAGGCTTTTCTATTATATTTATTTTACCTTTCCATAATTTACATAGAATAATTTAAGCACTATATTAATTATTATACATTTCATTATCATTTATATTATTTTTTATTGTTTGAGTTAAATTCATATTGAGAATTGTATTATTATTTTGTGCTTGTAAGCAAAATACAGTTTAAAATATGTAATTGCTCAACCGTGAACAAGCAATAGCACCACAGCGTCAGCGTAAAGAGCGACATACATTTGTTCGACGCGCCGGCAACACCGGCGCACCGTCAGCGCTAAGGAGTGACCTACTGAGATCTTCCCTTCACAACACAAACCCTTATTCCTACCCAAGTTCCGTCTTTTACCGTAGGTCTCCTTGTAACAGACTTCTCGCACGTAAAGCCAACGTAACTTACGTTTGATATGGTTTGTATGGTAGGTTAGGGCGATAGGATAACTAGGGTGCTAGGTCATTACTGTAGGACTAGGTATATAGTCTGTAGGGTCTTAGGTAACTAATAGGTACCAGGCTCAATTGTCTTTGAGACAAAACATAGTCACACTGTACGCATTTGCAATAATGTACTAAGCTGTAAGGCTACATTAGACCGCGACGCGACCAGGCGCACATGAGCGATTATTTATTTCTTAAATGAATGCTCACTCATATGGCTACACCGTACATCAAATATTACTAGAGATCTTTGATTTCTTTATGCGATTGGAACAACATTACTGTAATCACGGCATCGGCTACATCAACATATCAGCGAAATTAGTCGCATGTTTCGCTCATGCTAATTTGTTGTGTAGCATGTGTACAGTAGCCACGTCATCGCCGGATTTTCGCTTATAATGTAGCCATACCATGTTTATCTCGTTTCGCTCTTTCAGTCGCATCGCAAATCGCTGCCTACTGTAGCCTCAGCCTAAGTCCCGTGCATACAGTAATTAGAAGGATTAAAATATTAGAATCAACTTTAACATTTAGTACCTAATTGCTTAGCAATACCTTGCTACTTACATGAGTATATTATTGTTTTAATACTCCAAAATAATAACGTCACCTATTTCTCTACAGTTTTCAAGTTTACACCTCATTTTTTAGTGTTCCGTAGTAAACAAGGAACTCTTATAGTTTCGCCATGTCCTTCTGTCTGTCAATCTGTCCCCGCGGTAGCTCAGAGACGCTTAGTACAAGAAAGCTGTAATTTTGCATAGGTATATAATTATATTAATAACGCCGACAAAGTGCTAAAATAAAATCTTGAATAAAATTTTTTTTAGCGTACGTAATGAGGGGGTGATATTTTTTTCGCGTCTATCCCATGGTATGGGATATCGTTGGATAGGCCGTTCAAAAATACTGCAGGTTTGTGAACACTAGTTTTCGATTGAAGGTTGCGTTTGCGTAATATTAAGCATTAAAGTGCTAATTTTTGTTAGAGTCCAGTGCCCCCCCCCCCCTGCCAGCTCAATGGTTGTTTATGGAGATGTGAAAAAAACATGGCAGTAGTACATATAATGAGTAATAGTTGACCAACTTAAACTTGCAGTTGGAGAATTGACCGTGGCATATATCGATGTATGGGAGAACATGTTTTTCAATTACAATGTTAAGTTTTTTTGGGATAAACTCATCCCAAGTTCCCAACTACTGAACTCTGCATTGTGCGTGGTTCAACACGCACTTGGCCGGTTTTTTACGGTATATACTCAGTAGGTAAGTAATATATCTGACATTTTATCTTGTATGTCAAGACCGAGACCTGTCTCTGACATTTTAATTTTGATTGATTTTACAATATCGATGTAGTAAATAATATTTTATTATCATTTGTGTACCAAACGATTTGATAATTTAAATTTATTGCTGTTTTCATTACGGTCCTTAGTTTTTATTGTTAGATAATATTATTCATATATGCAATATATCTTACGACGATCGACTATGCAACGATCTTCGCAGAGTCGCTGGTAGCAGCTGGATGAGAGTTGTTGAGAATCGACCGGTGGACTGTTTTTTTTTTGGGTGGGAAATTATCAAATAACTTCTCCCGCTCTGGGCCAGACTCTTACTGACTAAAACCCACCCGTATTCCTTCCGTTGCCTGTGTTACCAGGGGCCTCGGTAAAGCGGTGAACTGCTGAAGGCAGTAAAAAATACGTCTTACAGATGTAAGACGTATTTTTTAATGTATATTTCTAAAAAGCAACTTAAAGTGAATGTTTGTTGTTTGCTTATACATAATCAGCCTATAATGTTCCCAGTGCTGGGACACAGGCCTCCTCTCGGTAAGAAGGAGCGGGCCGTAATCCACCATGCGGGCTCAGTACTAAGTCACATGTCTTCGAATGTTTGGACATGCCGGGTTCCTCACGGTGTTTTCCTTCACAGTCTCGAGAGCAGTGGTGATGAAATAATTTACACAAAGCAAAGCGCTTGCGTGGGTTCGAACCTACGACCTACAACTCGTAAGTCGCGGCCGTTACCACTGGGCCACCACTGCTCTGCTGTTGATTGCTATACCGTACATTTATAAACGCAAGCAGAATGAACTAAGTGGTTCATACATTTCGCTGATGTCAATTGACAATGTAACGTAACCAGTAATGATAGTAGTTACTTTACTTAAGTTCAACGTGTTTTATGCTATTTAACGCTGATATAGTATATAGTTTATTTAACTGCCGCACTCAGAGATGCCATTTAATACAATCATTGTCTTTGATTGACCAACATACATCTATTGGAACGTTGTCAGTCGAAGATGTTACAGATTGAAGTAAATTTCAGTTTTGTCACGTTTATGCTAAGATAATTAAAGATATTGCACAAACTTTGTCCACTTTTAAAATTCAAGTAAAAAAACACTTTCTCTCTCCCTAAACATCATCATTACTTATAGTTATATAGTTCTTGATCTTGTTTCATGTTTATGGCATATATATATATATATATATATATATATATATGTATGTATGTATGTATGTATGTATGATATATGTTATGTATAGTATATGCTTTATGTATTATAAGTATTTATTGTATAAAGATCGCTTTTAGCGATAAGACCGCCCATTGTGTCACCCCTTGTAAAATTTCAACATTTGTATCTGTAATTTTTATGGTGTACATAATAAAGAGTATTCTATTCTATTCTATTCTATTAAAGTTAATCATTGATTATTATGATGAAATTACATCTCTGAGTGCGGCAGTTAAACGTATCTAATTTCGACAACAATATCATTACCAAATCGAAGCCTCAAACAATAGTAACAAAAACTAATTAAGTATTAACTCTCAGCTCCTCAATGTACTCAAGTCCAAGAATACTTACCACAACCGTCTAACTCCGACAATAAAAGAAGTATCTTCCCTGAACACACAAATCACCCTTCAGGGTACATTCAGAAGGGCATCACACATAGCGGGCCTCGGTAAATAAACATATTAACCTTAAGTGGGGGCCCGGCCGCTGAGCCGCGGTAAGGTATGAGATGAGGCGATTTGGCAAAATTATATTAGGTGTTAAGTCTGTTTGTATATCGCCCGGAGGACACGGTGGGGCATACGGTGGAGGTCTGCCCGGCTTGGGCATAGAGGCGATCAGCGGCAGAAAAATCTCGCGTCCCGCCCTGGTCCAGGCCATGGTACGGAGCGAGAGGGCATGGTCAGCCGTCACCTCTTTCTGTGAAGCAGTAATGCTCGCGAAGGAGGAGGCGGGACGGTTGAGGGAAAGGGAAATTTCGCCCCTAGCGCCGCAGCATCCCGGGCGGATTTCCGGCCACCGTAGGCGCGGCCTTGCGGACAGTGAGCAATGCGCGTCCGATAAGGACCAGGCCCGGTTCGACGGCGCATTGTGTTCCACGCGGGCCTCAATAAGATGTCGTCAGCATAACTGTAGGGGTCCATTAGGGCCGATACCTGCCGGGGTCGCGGGAAAGTCCAAAAGGAAATAATGGTATTATAATGTACGAAATATTAGGAGATCGACTATTTTTGCCTTTTGTATTTTTTTCACGGGGCAGCGGAAAAAAACGATTTTTTTGTATTTGATTAGTGGTTCGGTCTATTTGCTATTGTTTTAAGTCACTCCGGAACCAACAGCGGAAGTAACAACTGGAAAAAGTTGTTCATTTCAAAACAATATATTATTGTTTTTCAAAATCCTCTCAATCCCAAGATGAGAAATAGATGCATAGCAAGGCATACCTTGGGCGCCTACAAAAACAAAACTTCAATCTTTTTCAACATCCGACTGAATCAAGCTCGAAACGCATGACGTAGCCCAATTTAATTATCAAGACATTAGTTTCCCTTACAACAAAACACTTATCTCAAACAATCCGCTCTCCTTGCATAACTTTCGCCACCAACTCCTCAAGTTCTCCCAAGGCACGTTTCCTGAATGTTTAATTTTATTGAATTCCGATCGATCCTCC
Organism: Atethmia centrago; assembly: GCA_905333075.3. Classification (NCBI taxonomy): domain Eukaryota; kingdom Metazoa; phylum Arthropoda; class Insecta; order Lepidoptera; family Noctuidae; genus Atethmia; species Atethmia centrago. The sequence goes on from HG995368.1 coordinate 21,403,589, forward strand.
TGCCAGATGTTTGGTAAGTACCCACTTATCCCTTTTTACCATGTCTCTTACATCCATAGCTTGCCTGAAAACTGTTATTTATGCGTATTGGACTAGTTAAAAGTTTTTAGTTTCTTGGAAAAAAATGGGCGATATATTATGTTGAGCAGTGGTGGCCCAGTGGTAACGATCGCGACTTATGAGTTGTAGGTCGTAGGTTCGAACTAGTAGGTTCTGTGCACTGCTCTCAAAACGGTGAAGGAAAACATCGTGAGGAAACTGGCATGTCCTAGAACCAAAAATTTGAAGACATGTGTTATCGACGAACATGCATTCGATTTTCTTTACCAAATGTCAAAAGTGGTGATTATGAGATAGTATTGAATCAAGAGAAACTAGAATTCGTCGATAAAACTGTTTTCCTGGGGATCACGCTCGACTCAAGGCTACAATGGGGTCCTCATTTAACATCTCTTGCAGGACGGCTAAGTTCAGCGGCATATGCTGTCAGAAAAATCCGTCAATTTACTGATGTAGATACCGCGAGGCTAGTCTATTTTAGTTACTTTCATAGTATCATGTCTTACGGTATTTTACTTTGGGGGCGGGCTGCAGACATCGAGTCAATTTTTATTCTGCAGAAAAGAGCTATCAGAGCCATTTATAATCTCCGCAGGCGCAATTCTCTAAGGGACCGGTTTAAGGACATTAACATCATGACGGTACCTTGTCAATATATCTACGAAAACATCATGTACGTAAGAAAAAATTTACATCATTTTAGTAAAAGAGGTGAAAGACATAATTATAGTACAAGAAATAGGGACCTATTATCTCAGCCAGGTTTCAGACTGGCTAAAGTAGACTCATCTTTCATGGGGTACTGTTTAAAATGTTACAATAAAATTCCACCCCACATACTTCAACTGAATGAAATGAAATTCAAATCTTGTATCAAACGCACACTATGCAGGCAGGCATATTATAAGTTGGGTGATTACATCGCTGATAAAAATGTTTGGCTCAATGCTGGTCCCGCTCCACAACCACAACCAATTGAATAATTAACATTTGAAAATACTGTTGGAGCAGCTGAACATTGTAAGACTATCTTTGCATTGTATAAATTCAACCTACGTTGTATTGTATAATTGCATTGCACAAGTGTGAGTACTATGTATAATAGAGCTACCATTTGCCGGTTATGTAATTGACTTGAATGGGTCCTGGCGGCTGAGAGTATGTCATGCTCACTCAGATGTCTCGCTGATGGTGGCGCGTGTGTTGGATCATTTAGCTCCCTTCAAAATGGTTGAGCTGAATGGTGCTAATCCATGCGTCATGCTCGTGAACGGGCGCCGTTAGTTGGGACTGGTCACCTCTTAGCGTCTTCGGCTTATTTGTAATTATTTTATTTAGAAATTGTTTTTGTTTCTCTTTTTACTATGGGCGCGTTTTTTTGTTTTACATCGTCCTCACATTTAGTTAAAATTTCAACATTATTTTTGTACTAATCTTTATGTATCAATTTAATTTAAAAGAGTGTCCATGGAGTTTCTTGCCCGTTCTTCTCCATAGGTACTATTGGCAAAACTTAAGCATGCTCACTTTAGAAAATATTTCTGCGGCAAGCGCAGCTAGTGACAAACCACACACCTTCCTGGTTTCGTCCAATTAGAGACAATATGAATTTGTGTGAGTATAGGGCGTGTAACAAAAAATATAAATAGGTGTGGTATGTTGGTTACTCACTGCACTCGAGCCGGTATTATTCGCGCGAGCCGAGGGCGAGCGAGCGCGATAAGGGAGTCGAGTGTGTGCGCGTTTCATACGACGGTTTTCAACTTGAGAGGAAAAAAAGAGACTGGTATTGTTATTAGTTTCGTACGCCGCTAGGTATTTCTCTCTAGATTTTACAGGCAACAGGCTGTCACTAGCGTTTCGTGCCTAGATTAGTATTTCCGGGGGGTTAAATCTACGCGTTGCTCTTCGCTCTTCTTTCCTAATTGAAGTCAACATTTTTGATAATAATTAACCACACAATGAAAACGTTAACAAGTATTTCTGGAAAATACCGCGCTTGTTTTGTTTATCCCGCGCGCCGCAGGTGTAAATAAAGGCGCTGGAAAAACCGCTAAACAGCCTATATAAAAAATATAATAAACAAAATAATGTTTTGAATAAGCAAATTAAGGTTAATATGTAGTGAAAAATATATAATTTTATGAAATGATGATAATTTTGATGATTGATTTATCTGATGTAACGAATTTTTTTTTCTCAAAAATATTCATTGTTTTTGGACAAAAACTGCGTATATTGAAAAAAGAAATGTAAAGTAAAAATACTTCTGTATAATAAGCTGAATTTCTGAGTCACTTTACAAGCAAGTGTGTTGAAGAAATATTTCGTAATTTTTTGCGACCGTATTTTATGGCCGTTCTATAAAGCCGATCTATTGTTTAACCAGATGTTCTGACGTTCCCACTGAATAACAATGGTGCTTAGATAATGAACTTATTTTTATTGCAGTTGCAAAAGTTGCGACAGCAATAATAAAAAAATCTGATAACATTGTATAAACTGCGCCAAGTAATGGTTCAAATACTACTGTAAGTAATTTTGCTATTTTAATCAAAACAGCAATAAAAGAAAGAGATAGCAAATGACAATTTCTAACAAAACTACGTAACTTGCTTCGTTTTAGGGTTCCGTAGTCAACAAGGAACTCTTATAGTTTCGCCATGACCGTCTGTCTGTCTGTCTGTCTGTCCCCGGCTTAGCTCACAGACTCTTACTAGAAAGCTGTAATTTGGCAAAGTGGTAAACAAAAATGCTAAATAAAGTTTTTTTAGGGTACGCGTATAGCAATACCAATAATACATTTTCTAAACCAAACGGAAGATATTAGTACGAAATTACTTCTTGTCAACAATAACAATTCATAAAGCGCTCTCGCTGGCCGTGCCCATTAAAAAAATGTCTTACAAACAAGTGAGCATAGCACGCGCCTAGTGTGACTGTCACACACACTATACATAATTACATTAATACAAACACGGCTAAAATACGCTTCATGCATCCCATTGGCCAAAACGCTTGCATCGGGCGATCGAGTCGTGAGCCGTGCTATACGATTATCGCCTTAGAGGTGAGCATGCGGAAGATTGGCCGATAGTACCTACTACGCTTTGGAATGGGCAGCTAGCTTCATATTTCTAACTGACCGACTCCTTGACAATTCAAAAGTGCCTGTAAATGGTTTAATTGAAATAAATGCTTTGAGTTTGAGTTTGAGTTTGAACCCGCATAGGGGGGTAACCTCTTGTAGCAGTATTATTTCAATATTGCTTCAGCGTGAGAAAGAGATGGAGCTGCAAAGTAAGCCACTGTAAAGTAATATTATAATAATACTGCTATATGAGGTGATTGTTACCCCCCTGGGCCCGCGTGGTGGTTACGGCCCACTCCATCTCACAGAAAAGAGGCCCGTGTCCCAACAGTGGGAACATTATAGGTTCATTATGCATATGTTGTTGAAAAGGAGCGAAAGGGAAAATAAAAATAATAATAAAAAATACAATTATGTTTATTACATTCTTATACTAGTTATACATATTAAGTTGTCGGGTAAACTGAAATAAAAAATTTAATTTGTGGGAGGTCTGGAGTCTAAACTAAGCCTAAGCCTGTATTTTAGACCTCCAGATGTTAAGACAATTTGCAATATGGTTGCAATATCTTCCTGTCTGCTTATGCCCCAAACTGCTGTCACCGATCTCTGGCAATCGTGGCGACCAAGGCAATTTCCTCTGGTGTGGAAATTGGAGCAACTGCTACCACCTGGCTGATATTGTTACGAGGGATTAGTGCCCCCAAATTGGTTACAGCAGTACGAAAGAGCTTGATGATTATTCGTATCAAAAGTGTTTCAGCCCTTCATGAAACGCGACACCCCTAATCCATAGCATCCACTTCAGAATAACGTTTGCACGTTAATTAATACGTTGAATTACAATAATCCCGGTTAAACCTAAAGCTCGATCAAAGTTTTATGCAATCGGCCGCAAGTTGTTCAAACTTCGGCCAACTTCGGGAAACTTCGGGCAACTCCGGCCAAGTTTAGCCGACATCTTGTTTGATGTTGTCTACATCGTAATGGTTCCGTCGATGTGGTACGATACAAACCGCGACACGGAAATTAATTCGACCTAAGTATACACCGATAGGTAAATACGGTTTGCTCGTACTCAGGTCTCGAAGCCGCAGCAATGTATACTAAAAGTTTAGAAAACGTCGTAATATTAAATTATGTTTATAGCTTAGATGAGATAAAACCACGTACTTCCGAACGTGGGGGGGGATTTGTTATTAATATGGTAATAGACAAGAAGTTTTGAGTTCAGTAAACATGACGTGTTTAATATCAGCTTAAAATACTTTAAAAGGGAATGTAATTATTTTATGTTTTGATTTGTTTTGGCTCTGAATCTATTTTGATGATGATTCTAACCAACTCTTAACGTAATTACACGTGTAGCAAAGGTAAAAATGAGTCAAAAACATTTTAAGAGGCATGCGCTAACGTAGTCCGCGAAATTCATTTTTTTTTACGTTTTTTTCCAAATAGCAAGTCAGAGTCAGGTCGTATGTTGATTAAAATATGATTCGCGACCGTAACAAATATAGCTTTACAGAATTAAAGAATGATAAGAATCAGCAACACAACTCCTTAAGTTAGAATTGGCCTCAAATGTCTTGATTTCATGAAATAGTCTTAGTCATTCAATAGGATAACATGAACTTAGAGAGTTGTATTGTTGATTTTTATTATTATAATTTTATATATAAATATTTGATAGGGCCGCTAATCATATTTAGATCACCATACATACCATACCTAATACTGACCTGCAAATTGGTAAGATTAGGCTCTTTCTGATTAGGCTCCAAAAAGGTAAGAAAATTTTAATTTCGCTTTGTTTGCAATTTCGCTGAAAAATGTAGAGTTCTAAATTTTTCTGCACAGTCCAGTTTATCTACCTGTATTAGGAATGTCTACCATATACTAAAATATTTAGATATTAGTTAGATCAAAGTAAAATCTATTAGCCAGGCATTTTACATGCGGGCTTGCGGACGATGAGCAATGGGTAGCTCACCGTCCGGTAAGGACCACGCCCGGGTCGACGGCGCGTTGTACTCCACGCGCGCCTCAAAGAGATGTCGTCAGCACAAAAGTAGGGGTCCACTAGGGCCGGTGCCTGCCGAGGTCGCGGGACGGTACAAAAAGGTTACCGAAGCCCCTGGCAACACAGGCAACGGAAGGAACACGGGTGGGTTTAAGTCAGGAAGAGTCTGACACACTCTCCCGCTCTGCCCAGAGCGGGAGAAGTTATATGATAATTTCCCACCCAAATTATTTTTTAATACACAACGCGGAAGCTCTTAGCCTTCATCTCATCCGATGGTAAGTCAGGTCGAAGGTGGAAGTGAGCTTCACCCGGAACCCTCAAACGCAGAGGAACTGGCTATCTTACGTCTAACTGACGAAACACAACAAAAGCTGTTAACATTGTTGTTATGGCGACAGACTTAGATAAGATGGTGGTAGCCCTGCTACCAACCAAACCAAGCTGAAAATTTTTCCTCCACTAAAATTCCTGATGACATAAAAAACATGACATTATAAAAAAGCTCTTACTAAATTATAAATTTATTGACAAATGTTATTATACCATAGACGAATATTTGAACGACCAATTATTATAATGATGCAATTTTACCTTTAGATAATAAGTACTGTGACTATTTATTGTTTTTCATTTATTTGACGTTTTTGTATTCCTGTTAATTATATTAAAATATTTAAGCATGCATAATCTAATGACACCTTATGAGTCACTTATAAATTTGTATGTGATCTTACCACTAGACCATAGATAGAGGTTTATTTCTATGCCATTCAATTACGCCTAACCTCATCTGCTGAGAAACATAAACAGAAACGCCAATTTTAGCACTTTCTCACAGACGATCCCCTACCAAACGTAGGTTACGTATAAACGTTGTGTACGCAAAAAAAACGAAGTTATTGCGCTGAAAGCCTGCACTTTAGATGTATAAAGCTGAAATTTGTAAAAAGATAGGTTACCAAAAAACCTTTCCGTTAAATATTAGCGAAGCACTTTACAGGCGCATAAAGGAATTTCTCTTTTACGGCTGCTTGCGTCTTGTCGGAATATTGAAGCGTTGAAGGTGAGGCACGAGTGACAGCGGGCAGAATTATAGTGGAATGAACAATGAGAACAGATGGCCGATGGGGCCGAAAGGTTCTGGAGTGGCGACCGCGTACCGGAAGACGTAGCGTTGGAACGCCTCCTACAAGGTGGACCGATGACCTTGTGAAGGCCGCAGGAATCCGCTGGATGCGGAAAGCACAAAACCGGTCGAAATGGCGGTGCTTGGGGGAGGCAATGTCCAGCAGTGGACGTCTTTCGGCTGAAATGATGATGATGATGAATGATGAACAATAGGAGTACTTCTATGGACAAGTCAAATCGTTTCTCTACTTCGCTTTCCTAACTAATATTATTAATGTGAAAGTGAGTTTGTTTTTTACGCTTTCACGTTAAAACGGTTGAACAGATTTGGATGAAATTTGGCACATGGGTAGACCATGACCTAATATTACTAGATACTTTTCCATTTTTTATTTCCATAAAAACCCAAATCAGATTATTACCAACATTTAAATACACAAATGGGACTTAAGACGCTGACAACACCTAAACCGCGGTCACTGTCAGATTGCATAGAAAAGAAAGGGAAGCGCGATGACACAACGCTTGTAATTTATTGCAAAATATGAAGCAATTATCTATTTACTCAAAATTGAGTTGAGTAATCGAAAATAAAAATCAAATCGGTCCAGCCGTTCCCAAGCGATGCGCTTACCAAAAAACAGCATGTAATTGTTATTTATAAGATTGATTCTCTTTTGTGCACATAGCATAATAAACTATGTGATACTAACACTTCTGCTCTGCTCAATTTCCAAGACGAAAATGCACCCTCAGTAAGTAATTTAAGTAAAGTTGCAAGAGCTTACGAACTTAGTAGTTAAGAGGATATTGTGAAACGTTTGACGCCTGACAGTTTCCCAGCATTTATTAAATATCGGGAACTAGTTTAAATTATAGGTTAATGAGAATATAACAAAGCTTATTAAGTTTAAGTATTTGCGCTTTTAGCAGATTTTCACCTCGGAATGTATTTCACTTTCGTTTCTGTTAAGACGAAATACCTACACGAACACTTGTACTAGAATACGTTGGTATTGGTAACATCGGCCTATAATCTCCAAAAGGAAACTCATAGGCCCAACTATGTTGGTGTCGGCTACCAGTAAAACCGGATGCAGCTGAATACCAGTATTTTACATGGAGTGACTGCCTATCTGACCTCCAACCCAGTTACCGGGTAACACGATACCCCTTCGTAAGGCTGGTTGCCGCTTTCGGGCTTCTGACGATCAGTAACAACTGTCAAAGATCTACGAATGACAGCCGGGACGTTAAGCCGTTGGGTTTAATGTGCTTTCAGAGGCACGGAGGGGTCTTGGTATGTAAAAATGGTCACCCATCCACGGACCAACTGCGGCAAGTGACGCTTGACCAGATCGATTGACCCTTTTTTTTTTTGGATGGGAAATCATCAAATACCTTCTCCCGCTCTGGGCGGAGTGGGAGGGTGTGTCAGACTCTTACTGACTAAAACCCATCCGTATTCCTTCCGTTGTCTGTGTTGCCAGGGGCCTCGGTAACCCTTTGGTACCTTCCCATTGCTCACCGTCCGTAAGCCCGCACCTACGGTGGCCGGATATCCGCCCGGGATTTCCGACGCCCAGGGCGTCTCCTGCGGCGGCTAGGGGCGAGAGGGCGCGAAATTTGCCTTTCCCTCAACCGTCCCGCCTCCTCCTTCGCGAGCATTACTGCTTCGCAGAAGGAGGTGAGACTCTTGCGGCTTTTATTACTTAGCCACAAGCCCCTCAAAAGGCACACAACATATTCTGCAAATAAACAGAATCAAATAATAAGTGTAAATTGTGATGTAAACTAGCAGGAATGTGTGCCTCATGGCTGCGCCAAATAGGTCCAGTTCAGCTAAATGCCAGACAACTAGTGCTTGACTCATGTTTTCAGCTGGACCTGAAAGAGAGGTATTTCGTACTGGCTGTAAAAACCACCTCTCTCTCTCATTTCACCAGTTACACTATAAATCCTATGCAATAAGGTGCAGTCAAGTTTTTCTGTTTATTTCAATCTCGCTTCCCGCTAGCACTAAGATCTACCATTGTTTGGTCGTTAGGGCCAGGCGCAGCACTCATTGACGGTAGCTTATTGCAGCAACGTCGACGTCTTCCGAACTTATTAAATTACGGGATATTGTTGTCTATAGCAATTTCGGTACCGCTGGCGTCGAAATGAGCTCTTGTGCGTTACTAGTTACAAAGTATTCTGTTTAGTTCTTGTCAGCAAAGACGATATTGCTTCTTCAACTAAGCCTAGAGATTTAAAATAGGAGGTTTTTTTGTATTAGGGCCTGACCACACGAGCCGCATCCACACCAAATCGCAGTGACAAAATGAGGGCAAGCAGTGGTTATGTGTGAATATTGTCGCTGCAGCTTAGAAGAAGAATAAGAATATAATAAGAAGCCGACCCCAACATAGTTGGGAAAAGGCTCGGCAGATGATGATGATGATGAGTGTCGCTGCAGCTTCTTGCAGTTGCGTTGTGGTAATTGGGTACGTTGTGCAGACAGATCCACTTCGCCTGTGAGTGTAGTCGCGTCGACGCAACGTTGAGGTTGCCTTGTGGCTGCAACGTCGCCTTGATGTGGTCGGTATCGCCCACAAGGTTGGTTTTGATGGCCAAATATGGTCCGTGTGAATATGCTATTAATTTTTATACAAATTAGCGCCCGTCCACGTGGTGTCGTTGTGTTGTGGCTATAGTACGTGTGATCGGGACCTTTAGTGTCTATACGGGAAGCTATCTGTAACAGGTTGGGAGCAGCCATGATTTTTATTTTATGATAGGTAATAATGCCGAGTCAATCCTTCTGACAATGCTGCCAAATGGGATGCTAATTCTGCTTTAATTATTATGTGAGTTGATTGTAAGGATTTTACTAAGCAATTAAAAGGAAAGATGGAAGATGATTGAGAGAAGAACTTACTTGACTGTATCGTATGTGCCTTAACTTTCTAGGTAAAATCTGTGAATAATTTGTACTCAAGAAAAAATCAACTAATTTTATGGTTACAAACCTGTTTTCTTTCAACTTAATTCACTGACACGCAACGTACAGCTTAAACAACTTGGTATATTTACACAAGAGTTCCTCATTTATAGCGAAAGTGATCACTTTTTTTTTTGGTTGCGAATTATCAAATAACTTCTCCCGCTCTGGGCGGAGCGGGAGGGTGTGTCAGACTCTTACTGACTAAAACCCACCCGTATTCCTTCCGTTGCCTGTGTTGCCAGGAGCCTTGGTAACCCTTTCGTACTTTCCCGCAGTTACACAGACTTTTTTTTTTTTGGTTTGGAAATCATCAAATAACTTCTCCCGCTCTGGGCGGAGCGGGAAGGTGTGTCAGATTCTTACTGACTAAAACCCACCAATATTCCTTCCATTGCCTGTGTTGCCAGGGGCCTCGGTGACCCTTTAGTACCTTCCCGCGACCCCGGCAGGCATCGGCCCTAGTGGACCCCTACATTTGTGCTGACGACATCTCTTTGAGGCAGCGTGGAATACAACGCGCCGTCGACCCGGGCCTGGTCCTTACCGGACGGTGAGCAACCCATTGCTCACCGTCCGCAAGCCCGCGCCTACGGTGGCCGGAAATCCGCCCGGGATTCCCGACGCCCAGGGCGTCTCCTGCGGCGGCTAGGGGCGAGAGAGCGCGAAGTTTGCCTTTCCCTCAACCGTCCCGCCTCCTCCTTCGCGAGCATTACTGCTTCGCAGAAAGAGGTGACGGCTGCCCATACCCTCTCGCTCCGTACCATGGCCTGAACCAGGGCCGGACGCGAGAGATCTCTGCCGCCGATCGCCAAAACGAAGACACGGCGGCGGCGGTGCTCTGCCCAAGCCGAGCAGACCTCCACCGTATGCTCCACCATGTCCTCCGGGCGATCCACACAGTAATTACACAGACTTAATGTTTCAATTATTTCAAGCTTTTTCACAAGATTAGAAATAGACAAAAAAGGGTTTTTTCGTGCACGGAACCTTGACGTGCTTTCCGAGGCACGGAAGGGTCTTGGTATGTAAAGATGGATTGATTGACCCGTGCGGCTGTTATTTTTTAGCCATTGGATGAAGGTTTGTATGAAAGTTCGTCATTTTTGCCGATGGGAGATCCTATCGTGCTTGTACAAGGCTTGTTATCATTATATTAATATGTGAAGCGACACCTTTGGAAGTACCCCTTTTTACGAAAATTACGCAGACGGATTAGAATAACATTTGGCACAGTTACAGTTTATATGAAATTTTATTTTATCATTAGAAATAAATTAATAAAAAAACATTACACACATTACCATGCGTTTCACACACACACACACACACACAGTACCAGAGCCTTATGGCTTGAAGATAGATAGGTGAAAGAAGTGACAGCTTGAGCATGGAATTAGTAAGTACTGAAATGAAATGAAATGATATGAAATGAAATGATTTTATTTTCTGTAAGTAGGTTTGTACAAACACTTTTAGACGTCAATCTTATTTAGAACAAAAACTGGATGAGGTCGATGTTTCCTATCTGACTACTCTGAGAAGAGAGGCCGAAACAAAAGTCTCTTTTAAAGTCCACATTATAATAGCATGGAATTAGTGTACTCATGGAATTAGTAAGTACTATAGAGGAGACCAGCATCCATCCAACATCCAGCATCGGCATCTATACAGCATCCTAATTGCGTAATACATTTTCAATAACAATCTGAATGAGTTTGAAGGATATTGTTAATCCATTGCTTCATATGTTCGCAAAATTTGTCTGCTCAATAACGTAGATAACGCAATAAATGTTGTTGAAGTGTCAAAATGAAACCCCTTTGTTATAAGTTTAAAAGGAGTGCGGATTAGTTCATGTGACCAGTTACTTTGTATGAATAGTCGATTTTCAAATACTCCTTTTAAACTTACCCTTTATGGATTGTAAGTAGAAGGTTTTGTGTGGATCGCCCGGAGGACACGGTGGAGCATACGGTGGAGGTCTGCCCGGCTTGGGCAGAGCACAGCCGTGTCCTCGTGGAGACGATCGGCGGCAGAGATCTCTCGCGTCCGGCCCTGGTTCAGGCCATGGTACGGAGCGAGAGGGCATGGGCAGCCGTCACCTCCTTCTGCGAAGCAGTAATACTCGCGAAGGAGGAGGCGGGACGGTTGAGAGAAAGGCAAATTTCGCGCCCTCTCGCCCCTAGCCGCCGCAGGAGACGCCCTGGGCGTCGGGAATCCCGGGCGGATTTCCGGCCACCGTAGGCGCGGGCTTGCGGACGGTGAGCAATGGGTAGCTCACCGTCCGGTAAGGACTAGGCCCGAGTCGACGGCGCGTTGTATTCCACGCGCACCTCAAAGAGATATCGTCAGCGCAAATGTAGGGGTCCACTAGGGCTGATGCCTGCCGGGGTCGCGGGAAGGTCACCTAAAGGGTCACCGAGGCCCCTGGGCAACACAGGCAACAGGAAGGAATACGGGTGGGTTTTAGTCAGTAAGAGTCTGACACACCCTCCCGCTCCGCCCAGAGCGAGAGAAGTTACTTGATGATTGCCCAGCCAAAAAAAAAAATAGAGGGTTTTCCTTCATAACGTTCAAACTTAAAATTTAAATGAATGATGGTCGAATTTCGACCTGTAGGCGACCACTAATACTATAAAATACGCGAAATAATAAGCCACCGAAACAAACGAAACTCGGCCTGTGGCATTTAATAAACTTCTGCCTCACATGTGTCGCTACGTAAATTTTACAACAAATTTCTATGTCGTAGCAATGTTCAAGCCCGGTGCATTGAGGAACTTCCTAATTATGTGGAACTTGAACAATTAGTGCGCGAGCGAGAAGGAACCGATAACATCGTTTGTGACGTCTCAGGTAGTTGTGAAGTTTAGTTGTTACGGTCTTGTTATTGGATGTCTTTCGTACTTTGGTCTTTTGTTGAAAATATGGAAGTTGATATAAGGAAGTGAATGGGCAGATAGGTGTCTACTTTTATTTATCTAGTGCACGACTGCACGTTATATTGGAAAGATGAGATTTTAGACATAGTTAAACACATAGGATATGGGAAGACGATTTGTGATAAGTTTTTGTGCATGTTCATACGTAAAGTAGTGAAATATAAGAATTAACACTCGAACTATGCAGAAATATAAGTATGAATATCTAAACCAATCTGGAAAGAGGTTGCGGGGCTGACTGTTCAGGGGGCGCTGGATTTAAACACCCTCGAATACTCTGTTTTAATATACCCAAGCACCTTCAATCTCCATTTCTTATAATGGCAATTTCAATTTAAACTTAAAATTTAATCTGCTTATATCCAAATATATCCCACTCATGCACAAATCTCTCAACTATGCATTTCAGTTTAAATAACTGACAGCATTAACATTTGGAACTAAAACTCAAGATTCGCTAAGGCGTAACACTAGCACTAAAACAAAATGTTACATCTCTTACTTAGTCGTTTTATTGTATGTCTGAGTTCGCAAATGAAGTTGGGTAAGCATTACAGACTATTAATGCAAGTTTTGCGCTGTTTTAATGTTATTTTCTTGTACTGTGTTAATGTTGGTGGAATATGTTTTTGATTGCAACGTTGGATATCTTGTTTCATGTTTGTTTAGTTGTAACATACTCTTAATCGCGATTACTGTCGATTTTATTTCAAGAAGTGAAAACCAAATGAAAACAAAAACGTATTACTGTTACTAAAAATGTTTACTTTTTTTTTGGGTGGTTTCAAATAACTTTTCCCAGTCTGGGCGGAGCGGGAGGGTGTGTCAGACTTTTACTGACTAAAATCCACCCGTGTTCCTTCCGTTGCCTGAGTTGCCAGGGGCCTCGGTAACCCTTAGGGACTTTCCCGCGACCCCGGCAGGCATCGGCCCTAGTGGACGCCTACTCTTGTGCTGACATCTCTTTGAGGCGCGCGTGGAACACAACGCATCGCTGACCCGGGCCTGGTCCTTATCGGACTGCGAGCTACCCATTGCTCACCGTCCGCAAGCCCGCGCCTACGGTGGCCGGAAATCCGCTTGGGATTCCCGACAGCCAGGGCGTCTCCTGCGGCGGCTAGGGGCGAGAGGGCGCGAAATTTGCCTTTCCCTCGACCGCCCGCCTCCTCCTTCACGAGCATTACTGCTTCGCAGAAGGAGGTAACGGCTGCCCATGCCCTCTCGCTCCGTACCATGGCCTGGACCAGAGCCGGAAGCGAGAGATCTCCGCTGCCGATCAAAAAAGTTTGCCTGCCATAATATTCTGAGTGATTCATTCCGCCCAATGACGCATATTTTCAGTATTATTATTGTGTTATGCTTATGTTTTATGCAGCCTGCTGTTATTTAAATAAAATATTTCAGGAAAACAGCACTAGAAAGTATTAATATTATCAAACCCCCCGGAATCCTTAACTTTATAAGTTTCCATTTACTAGTAATTTCCCACAACCCCTGATTTCCAAGACTGCCAGCAACAGCGAAGCAAACCCGGTAGTCGGCCCATTATACATTAATAATGAAAGTTTTCCTGCGACACAGTTCCCAGTGTTATTTGCTTACGTAATTCGAGCTTGAAGCTCAACCCGAGTGCAGGATCGTGTGGAGTCAGCCTTCTAGTTAGTATGCTAGTGGAAATGAAGGGAAATAAAGCTGGCGATATATTGTCAAATGATTTGTGTGAGGTCGCAGAAATAAGTGTTTATTCTCGTTGTTTAGAGATTAACTAGCTGCGCCCCACAATTACACCCGCATAAATCGCAATCTCGTGGAAATATCAGGATAAAAAGTATCCTATGCTCTAACCCAGGTAATGGTCTGCCAATGTGCCAAAATTCATCCAAATCCGTTTAGCCGTTTTAGCGTGAAAGCGTAACAAACAAACATACGAAAAATCTAATCTTTTTATAATATTATATTTTATGTTTTTATAATATAACTAGCTGCGCCCCGCAATTTCATCCGCATAAAGGCTCTTGCAGACAAGCACCATATCGCGGGCGCGACAGGCAGCAATATGCCTGTCGCGCCCGCCATATTGCCCCAGTCGGCGCGAGCCTTTAGTCGCAATCCCGTGGGAATAACGGGATAAAAATATTCTATGTCCTAATCCAGATCAAATATGTCAAATTTCATCCAAATCCATTCAGCTGTTTTAGCGTGAAAGCGTAACAAATAAACAAGCAAACTCTTTTTCGCAATTAGTTAGGATAAGTTTAGATAGTTTAGATTTACTCGTAGATAATAATAAAAACTTTATTTCGGGTGGCATACACCCACAGAAACGTTAACCTAGTACATATTTCTTAATATTTTTATTTTCCATGACTCACCAGACCTACACAAGACATGATCCACTGACTCTGAAAGGGACAGTCAAAACGTACAGCTATTGCATTCAAAATGCTGTTGTTGCTACCCCGTGTACGGGCCAGCACGGAAGCTGCTTTTTGCGCATACATAATCAGCATATCATGTTCACACTGCTGGGACACAGGCCTCCTCTCAGTGAGAGTGAGTGGGCCGTAATCCACCACGCGGGCCCAGTGCGGGTTGGTTTTTGCGCAAGATGGCCTGGAAACCATCAGGCGCGCTCAGCAAACATCCCAGATGCGCTGCACCGCCACGGCAGACCCAACAACATCCTGAACGCATTATTGTACTGAGTGCGCAGGGCTCTGTAGGCTCGTTGCGTATATCTCACTCACAGGCCGCTTGAGTAGAAGGACTGGCAATAAGCTTTAAATAGCGTACCCTTCACTACTCCCGTGCATCTTGTGAATCTGTGCGTGAGCATATTAGCTCTCACCGCCAGAGCCCTGCGCGGGAGCTCAATATCCTCATCGTCCCTGAGGTCACCTGTCAAAATGTGATCCAAATATTTAAAAGCTTGAACCTGTTTCAGGGTTATTCCGAGAAAGGAACTCGTAGTTCGGATTTGTGCCCAATGAAGCAATAGGTTTGCTCTCTTTTACATGGGATTTCTAAATATAACTGAAGATATTAAATGTTGTGTATGCTGTCTTATCTATCTTATCTTATCTTATCTACGTGATCGAATCAGAAATGAAGAGATCCGCAGGAGAAGCAAGGTAACCGACATAGCCCGATGAATCGCCAAACTTAATTGGCAGTGGATATTGCTCATTGGTTCTACCCATTGGTATAGCCTCCTACAAGGTGGAAAGATAACTTGGTGAAGGCCACAGGAATCCGCTGGATGCAGGAAGGACAGAACAGGTCGAAGTGTCGTTGCTTGGGGGAGGCCTATGTCCAGCACTGGACGTCTTTCGGCTGAAATGATGATGCTATCTTCGACCCACCCGTAAATAGTAGGATGGCCAAAAGAGACTTATAAAAACTCTTTATTATGTACACTGTCAATCTGCCGAGCCTTTTCCCCACGTTGGGGTCAGCTTCCAGTCCAACTGGATGCAACTGAATACATGGAGCGATTGCCTTTCTGACCTCCACAACCCAATAACTGGGTAATACGATACCCCTTGGTAAGACTGGTTGACAGGCTTCTAACGACCCGTAACGACTGTCAAAGATATTTATGTACACTGTTAATTATGTACATGGTACACCATATAAATTATACATAGATATAAATGGAGAAAAAATACATAGGATAACATAATGAGCAACCTTTGCATTGATTACATGGAGATGGAGAGACAAATACTGCAGGTAGTCCGTGATGTACTATTTGTATAATATGTCACAGACAATTTGTATGATTAAAAGAAAAAAAGAAAGAAAGAAAGAAAATACGTTTATTTGCGGTATACATGACGCAAAGACGGAACACAAATACAAAAAGAAACAATTTGGGGGAGAATATGCGTCACATCCACGCAAAACGGCCAACGCTCAGCATAATGCTGCGATCCTATGCGAGACAGAGCCCCAGCGCTGGTTTACAATGACAGCCGGCGTTGACGTGATGACGTCGACTGGTACAGCACACAGTGAGATTGTAATAAGAAAAAAAAGAATAAAATAAATACAAATATTTAAAATGGCAACATTCCGTACCGACAGGAACGCCGTACGCGCCGCCGCGGCGCCGGCGATTATAAAGTAATCTGTGCGCGTAGCTGTCAGAAAACTATTTGTTTGACGTTTAGACACAGCTTTGAGGCTCGTGCAGACAGGCGAGATATCGCGGGCGCGGGCAGCGCGACGCGTAGCGCGATATCTTCCATGAAGTTTTCATAGAAATTGTGCAAGTGTCGCCTCGCGCCTGTTTGCGGGAGCCTTTATACAAAAGACGACCTATTTCATAACTGCGAATGTTTGTAGATGGACGGCACCGTATGTATAATGACGCATTATACAATACGACATATTATTATTACAATAAATACATATATAAAATACATATTTATCTATATAAATAAATACAAGAATCCGTCTGCCAAGCCTGGTGATCCTGGTAATCCCTATGACTAGGTACTGGCTCAAGCGCTAATCGCAAACAGGCCGATATAAAAGGTTACAAATAGCACTACTATTAATCCCCTTTTAAAACATAACACTTATTTTTTAACAACAATTATTTTCCATGCATAAATTATTATTCATAATAAATATTTTTTTTGTTTTGTTAACACTGAAACACCACTAAATGGATTCTTCCATTATCGCTGTACGAATATTTTTGCCGATTGAATTTTAAGTAAATCCTTTTGTAAAATTTACATATCGTTCATGTTGGATGTTGAATATTAAATGTTAATGGATTTTATAGTTTTTTTTTTTTTTTTTCGTTTGTTTAGTAACAGCCTCACGGGTCGATCGATCAGGTTAAGCTACGCTTGCCACAGTTGGTCCATTTTTACATACCCAGACCTCTACGTGCCACGGAAAGCACGTAAAGCCGTTGGTCCCGGCTGTCAATCGTGGATCTTTAACAGTCGTTACGGGTCGTCAGGAGCCCGAAATTCTGACAACCAGTCTTACCAAGGGGTATCGTATTACCCAGTAACTGGGTGGTGGATGTCAGATAGGCAGTCGCTCCATGTAAAATACTGGTATTGAGCTGCTTGCGGTGAGACTGGAAGCCGACCCCAACATAGTTGGAAAAAGGCAGGCTGATGATGATGGCTTTTACAGTTTTGTAAAACACTCATTAAAAGTGTGGCTTGAATTACGACTTAGCATAATCAACCTATAATGTTCCCACTGCTGGGACACAGGCCTCCTCTCTGTACGAGGGAGTGGGCCGTAATCTGCCACGCGGGCCTGTGCGGGTTGGTAGATGACACATGTCTTCAATTTTTTGGTTCTAGGGCATGCCAGTTTCCTCACGGTGTTTTCCTTCACCGTTTTGAGAGCAGTGGTGATGAAATAATTTACACAAAGTAAAGTGCCTGTCTGGGTTCGAACCTACGACCTATAACTCGTAATTCGCGGTCGTTACCACTGGCCCACCAGTGTTCTCAATTACGAATTACCTACTTGAGAATAGGGTTTGTTTTTTTCACCACTTTCTTAGGAAGCTCGAGCTTTAGTTTAGACACTAGTTTGATTTTAACCATAACTTCAATTGACATCGTACTTCCTTTATCCCAAATTATTTGGAGTAGGCGCAGCATGTCGTCTTCCATACATCTCTAAAAGGTATTCCAAAACATTTTTTTTTCTTTCTTTCTTTCTTTTAGCCATCATCTCTTCAGAGATATCATTATTTGCACAATCTACCTATTGAAGTTAACCATAACTTCAGTGCTGTAAACCTACTTTAATGTGATTATTTTCATCTAGGTTTTGCCCGTGTGGATGTCGGGAAATATCCCACGGGAACGTACTACCGGGATTAAAAGTAACCTATGTGTTATTTATCCAGGTTATAGACCGTACACATTTTCACTCTTTTTTTAAACGAGTGGCACGCCATCTATTATAAAATCCGGTAACTGAGGGTAAAATTACTTTATGGAGGCAAAGAAATTTTTCACTCTTCCTCCATAGGAAAGTGAGGATCCTCCGACCAGACGGGTGTCGTGTCTAGCGGGCAACTGCCCGACGGTCGATTTTGGGACGTTGTATATATTCTAGTTGTGCGGTAAACTCTGCTTGCGCGATGCAGGCTTTTGCTTGACGGCAGTTTGTTGCGTAGTTCACATGTGGCGTTGTAGATGTCGCCACAACTTCATGGTTTAAACTACAAAAATGACGATTTTCCATACAAACTTTCGTACTCTATTTTACTCACTTAGGGGTTGAGTTTCGAAAAATCTTCCATATTCTTTGTCTACATTGTAAACAGAACCTCTGTGCAAAATTTCAGCTTTCTAGGTCCAAGGTTTTGGGCTGGGCGTTGATGAGTCAGTCAGTCAAGACTTTTCTTTTAATTTATGTAGATGATATACTCTCTATATCAATGTAAAGAAAGTTCAGTATGTTTTCAAGATCACAAAAACAAAACATCACTCATAAAAAGTCCATCTTACAAGATTTTCCGCACAAACAACCCGAGTAAATAATGATAATTTGGTAGAATCGAGTTTACAAATCGGCTTTCAGTACGTGGCAGCCCTGAAACGGATTACAGGGATCACTGATCACCCATAAGCCTTTAGTTACACAGATATGCTGTTAACCAACACTGAGAAGCGTAAGTTTGTGTGCATACACACACAACACATGTTTTTGAGCTTGTGTGCACTAACAACAGAGATTGGTGTGAGTGTGTGTAAGTAGTAGGGTGTGTGGGTGTATGAGTATGTAATTGGATTTTAGTGTAAATAATCGTATTCTGCTCATTTCGCTTTGATTGGTTTGTGTAGCGAATTATGGGTGTAATGTTTCTTGTCAGATAAGTTGAGTATCTTGAATATCAATTTTAAATAAGTTTCTTTGCGATGTGGTGCAGGGAAAAATAAGGTTATTTTCCTGGTTTCGTGTTCATTTTTAGATGAGTTCATAAAAAGGATTCTCCAATTTGCATTTTTTTTTGTAGGTAGGTATGTACCAGCCAAGCATCTGTAGACCTCATAATAATTGCTATAGGTGCGGTGAGGGTAACTTATTCTTTGCTGGGAAACACAGACGACTATCGTTTTGGGGAAACTCTTCATGTTGTTGCTCAGAATCTTATTAATAAAGCGTAATTTTACCTACAACAATAATTAACAAAAACGACAGCATTATGCATGGCGCTGAAAAAAAACAAAGTTCTATTAATTTCGCAACCAACACGCAACACCAACCACAACACTACTTACTAATAACAGCTTCTAAACAACCAACCACACGAAGAACATGCAACGAAACTTGTGTTCCCCTCTCTCCTCTTGACCTGGAACTAACACCAATTTGTTACACACGGGGACACAAGTGCAAACTGTCTCCAATGTGCATCAAAGTTGACTAAGTAAGTTCTTAATTAGCCGACCAAGTTCGATAGGCTACTTTTGTCAGGTCAGCAGTACCGGGGAGCGTCTTAATTAAAATTTAGCTTCACTTTGGAAATGAAACCGTATTTTGACACTAATTGTTTCAGGTGGGCCTGTTCTTCGTACTTTTGTTAGCGTGGCAAATTCTAGGAAAATAGTATGGGTGTGTTCGATGGCTGAGGTGTTTTTCGTGGAATATGACAAAGTGTGTGAATTGGTTAAAATATAAAACCAAAATAGGCTGCGCAAAAAATATCCATGAAAAATACGGAATAAAAAGTGTATAAGGATAAACTTTTAAGGCGATCGCCAGTATGCATTTTTTGCTTCGACTAAATATATTTTTCCTAACCTCTAAAATTATGCCCTATTTTGTATGTGTCTTCAGTGAACACTATTTATAATAAAATATAAGTTTAATGTGCTTTTGCATAACTATTTAATAACTTGTTTCTCACAAACGCAGTTACATTATCACTTTCCCTTTAACATCATTCTACGCAAATACATAAATCTTGCTCTATTGTATACCAGAGCAAGAAAAGGCGGGACCAACCTGATTTCCATAAACACACAGCAATCAGTTGTATCGGACAACAACGGAACGTAGTATGTTAATTTAATTAAACAAACTATTATTTACAGAAATGTGCTCGATCTAAAAAGAAGACCATCCTTTCTACACCTATCGTGACGAGAAATGCGAAAAAGGGACTCTGATAAGACCAAAACAAGCATCTTCTGTCTGCTAATCACCAATCCAACCAAGCAAAGAGTGGTGATTATAACCTTGGACAAATGATGACGTAAGTAAGTGATTGAATGTTTCCGCACTTGCCTTGGCGTTATGTTATATTATTTTAGGGTGAACTCAACAACAAAATTCATCACCCACATAGAACGTCTTACCTTACGACACTGCGTCAAGATGCTTGTTATGGAAATGTACTGAGGGCCCAGAAAAAGTGACATTCTATTAGCGATAACGATGATGAGTCGATAATGTAGTAAGTTGAAATAATCTAGCTGTGATGTTTAGGCTGAGAGACCACCAGAGATGCAGCGGTGGTGCGAGGAAGTGAAACCTAAGCTACGAAACTATCAAATTTCTCGCCCTCTCGCCCCTAGCCGCCGCAGGGAGATGCCCTGGGCGTCGGGAATCCCGGGCGGATTTCCGACCACCGTAGGCGCAGGCTTGCGGATGGTGAGCAATGGTTAGCTCGCCGTCCGATAAGGACCAGGCCCCGGTCGACACATTGTGTTCGACGCGCGCCTCAAAGAGATGTCAGCACAAGTGTAGGGGTCCACTAGGGCCGATGCCAGCTGGGGTCGCGTGGAAGTTCGAAAGGGTTACCAAGGCCCCTGGCAACACAAGCAACGGAAGGAATACGGGTGGGTTTTAGTCAGTAACAGTCTGACACACCCTCCCGCTCCGGCCAGAGCGGGAGAAGTTATTTGATAATTTCCCACATAAACAAAAAACTACGAAACTATGTGCTCGTTTACACTTATGCTAATCTGTGTAGCGGAGCGAGTAAGTCTTTCTACAATCTGTCATTTTGTTTTTCGTTTCTAACGATCTTTGTCTAGGTCCTTTTATATGTAGAAGGATTTCTACGGTGCGATGTCAAAAATGGACAAACGAAATGTCACTTTGTATAGAAAGAGCTGTGTCTATTCTTCGTAGAAATAGAAAGCGTCATGCTAAGCCTGCAGTGCACAGTGCTATGCTGTATGGACCAAAGATTATGATTGGTGGATATCAAACGTCCATAGCAAAGTAGCATAGCACATCTCTGGTGGAAAAGCAACCTAAATCCGACGTTAGATTTCACCAATAGTACTTAATAGCCTCAAGTCTTGCAACCGGTGAAATGTGGGTACTATCATCGCTTGTACTTCGTGAACGGGTAGGCCTCTGCTTTCCTCTTCTTGGAATACAAGCTTGATCAGGTTATGTGTGTGCTAGCCTTAGCCATTGGGTAGTCCGTAGACGTTTATAGGTGTATCCCCTCCGATATAATCCTTCATCTAAGCAGAAAAGGCGTGTCCGACTAATTTACATATACACAGCAATTCCGTGGTAGCGGACTAGGGTGTATATTGTGTAATCAGCTTATGTAAAGCTTATCGTACCTAGGGACTGAACGTATGAGTTTTATGGTACGCCAACAAATTAGAAATATTAGAAGTTGTATATTATTATAGGCAAAGTAAGACTTTCTATAAAAAAAACCCGGGAAACTGATGCATTTTACTGCTTTTACAGTAGATGACAGGTCCTTTGCAAATCCGTCACTATCAATTTTCTGAAAATGTTCACAGCAGTTAAAAAACATTCAGTGGCATTCAGGAGATATGTATCTTCTAGGTTTATAAGAAATATAGTTTTTTTTTTTTTTTTTTTAGCTCACAATAAATTTAATAACAATAGCATAAATATCTTATGCATAAAATTCAATAGAAAACTGGATAATGCCTGGATAGAGACGGTTTTGGAATTAATTCATAGGAACAGAGGTGGTTTTGGCTGCTGTTCGGCGATTGGTTGAAACGATGGTTTTGCATTTTTTTTTTTTTTTTTTTTTTAATTTTTTTTTTTTTTAGGTGATAGAGGCGGTTTTTACCGTTACTGATTTTACAGAACCATGGATAATGTCGACGAGTGTCACTAGACACAAAAAAAACATATTTTGTTTTTTTTTTTTTTTTTAATGGGCAGACCCCTCATATTGGGCACGCCACGATTGCGGCGATAAGTCCCCTCTTTGAGGAGTGGCTGGAGAGGCGCCACGGCATCCTCACCTTCCGCGTGACGCAGGTCCTCACCGGACACGGCAGCTTCGGGAGGTTCCTGTGTCGGATAAGGCGGGAGGAAACGTCCGGGTGTCACCACTGTGTGGATCGCCTGGAGGACACGGTGGAGCATACGGTGGAGGTCTGCCCGGCTTGGGCAGAGCACCGCCGTGTCCTCGTGGAAGCGATCGGCGGCAGAGACCTCTCGCGTCCGGCCCTGGTTCAGGCCATGGTACGGAGCGAGAGGGCATGGGCAGCCGTCACCTCCTTCTGCGAAGCAGTAATGCTCGCAAAGGAGGAGGCGGGACGGTTGAGGGAAAGGCAAGTTTCGCGCCCTCTCGCCCCTAGCCGCCGCAGGAGGGCGTCGGGAATCCCGGGCGGATTTCCGGCCACCGTAGGCGCGGGCTTGCGGACGGTGAGCAATGGGTAGCTCACCGTCCGGTAAGGACCAGGCCCGGGTCGACGGCGCGTCGTATTCCACGCGCGCCTCAAAGAGATGTCGTCAGCACAAAAGTAGGGGCCACTAGGGCCGATGCCTGCCGGGGTCGCGGGAAGGTACTTATGGGTCACCGAGGCCCCCGCAACACAGGCAACAGGAAGGAATACGGGTGGGTTTTAGTCAGTAAGAGTCTGACACACCCTCCCGCTCCGCCCAGAGCGGGAGAAGTTATTTGATGATTTCCCACCCTAAAAAAAAAAAAAAAAAAAAAAAAAAAAAAAAAAAAAAAAAAAGACCCCTCATATATTGCTTATATTTTAAAGACTCGCTGTTTAATAGGTGACCTGTTAATTGATCATAAAGGTTAATGATGTTACATGCATGTCAAATCGAAGTCACTAAATTGTATGTATAAACGTTGAATGTTGCTATTCGTACCACAACCCATCATCTGCCTAGCCTTTTCTTATCTATGTTGGGGTCGGCATCTAGTCTTACCGGATGCAGTTGAATACCAGTCTTTTACATGGAGCGACTGCCTATCTGACCTCCACAACCCAGTTACTGGGTAACACGATACCCCTTGGTAAGACTGGTTGTCAAACTTTCGAGCTTCTGACGACCCGTAACAACTGTCAAAAATCAACAAACGACAGCGATATTCGTACCACAACTATGATACTCGTAAGTACATAATTTATAGTTTCTGCGTAGAAAAAAAACCGGGACATTATGTGTGTAAAGCGCATTTACTAACGGCAGATTCCATTGTATGCGTTGAATAAAATCATCTGACAGTTTTTGTATGGAAACATCAAAATTATTTTTCGGATAAAGATTGACATGAGTTGGTAGAATTTGCCCTAAGTAAAATCATTTATTACCGTGGAATCCTCCGTCCTACAGAACTTTATGTATCTTCGTACCTTATCAAAGGTTACGTAAGCGGTCATTGCCGATAATCTAGCCTGGTTACCTAACTCCGGTTATGTCAGCTACCTACCCGTAATACCGGAGTAGCTCGGTAGTGCCTCAACTTTAGTACTCTGCTATTTTATTTTATCCAGTTTTGTTTTATTTAATTACTATTATTAATATTATTAATGCGAAAGTAACTCTGTCTGTATGTCTGTTACTTTTCACACATTTATTTTTTGGGTGGCAAATCATCAAATAACTTCTCCCGCTCTGGGCGGAGCGGGAGGGTGTGTCAGACTCTTACTGACTAAAATCCACTCGTATTCCTTCCTGTTGCCTGTGTTGCCAGGGGCCTCGTTAACCCTTTAGTACCTTCCCGCGACCCCGGCAGGCATCGGTCCTAGTGGACCCACGGCGACGGCGGCGGCGTGGCGGCACTTGTGCTGACGACATCTCTTTGAGGCGCGGTGAGCTACCCATTGCTCACCGTCCGCAAGCCCGCGCCTACGGTGACCGGAAATCCGCCCGGGATTCCCGACGCCCAGGGCGTCTCCTGCGGCGGCTAGGGGCGAGAGGGCGCAAGATTTGCCTTTCCCTCAACCATCCCGCCTCCTCCTTCGCGAGCATTACTGCTTCGCAGAAGGAGGCGACGCGGCGAAGGGTTCCGTACCATTATCTATAAAAACGGCAACAGAAATACATTATCTGTGAAAATTTCAACTTTTTACCTATAACGGTTCATGAGATACAGCCTGGTGACAGACGGACAGCGGTGTCTTAGTAATAGGGTCCCGTTTTACCCTTTCGACCTACGGAACCCTAAAAAGATGTCAGTTTTTAAATGCTAATTTCAATTTAATTTATAAGAGCTCACTCATATTATTATTTAATTTCGTTTGAAAGCTCACAAAGCAAGTATGTAGGTTATAAAATAAACATCAAAGAAACGTTTCCACGGAAATAGGGTTTAAATTTTCAGTATTTCATTTCATTTGTTTCACGACAAATTGAAATTTAAGTTATGTCATCTGTTTTCCCTATTTCCCAAAATATTTATATTCCATAATATTAACGTGGAAAAACAAACGTTGTTACTACGGTCATAACATCCAAAATTGCTCTGCATTTAATTTTCACAACAGCAAATATATTGAGTCGAGCCACACGACACGCATATAAAAATATTACGCCATAATTTTATAAGCTTTATTACCGGCTCATAAAGTTCAAAGTCGTACGTAGATAATGAAAATGTAATTGGTATATATTGTTAAGGGTTTATTAAATGAAATATAGGACAATAATCTTTTATTTATTCGGGGCAATGTAATATTTGATCATGTTAATCACTATTACGAATTACTATAGTCGGGTCACCAAAATATATCGTGTATTTTTATTATATTACTAGCTATTGCCCGCGACTTCGTATATTGTGATCTAAGATGAGTATGTCCTTCTCCACATCCTAGGCTACCTATCTGTAAAATTTCATTACGATCCGTTCAGCCGTTTTTGCGTGATTGAGTAACAAACATTTAAACATACAAACTTTCATATTTATAATATTACTAGCTGCACCCCGCGGTTTCACCCACGTAAGTCTCGATCTCGTGGGAATATCGGGACGAAATATACTTTACGACCTATTCTCATAGCTACCAAATATACATTAAAATAATCATAAAAATCGGTCGAGCCATTTCAGAGGAGTGCTGCCCGCTCCGCCCAGAGCGGGAGAAGTTATTTGATGATTTCCCACCCAAAAAAAAAAAAAACGTTGGTCTCAGCTGTTATTCGTAGATCTCTGACAGTCGTTACGCGTAGTCGTAAGCCCAAAACTCTGACAACTCGTCTTACCAAGGGGTATCTTGTTACCCAGTAACTGGGTTGTGGAGGTCAGATAGGCATTCGCTCATTGTAGAATACCGGTATAGATGCATCCGTTTAGACTGGAAGCTGACCCTAACTTAGTTGGGAAAAGGCTAGGAAGATTGACACAAATCTGAGAAGTCTCATTTTATAACTCCCTTACCTACCTTACAAATGGACTGACCAAGATTTTTTTATTTATTTATTGAATACTTTAAGCATTTGTGTGCTTAAAGTACAGAGGCGGAATTAATGCCGTAGGCATTTTCTACCAGTCAACCTTTGGGTGATGCAGAGACAAACAGTGGTAGGTGCAATAGCGAAAACTGTGAAATAAATTTATTTAAATATAAGGATATACATACATATACCTATTAAAAACTTTAAATATAATATATATACCTAATTATACATAAATATAAGACCTAATCAATACACATAAATACACGAATGTACTAAAACAGATAAGACAAACAATGGGAAAACATTACCGTTGTGATGATACTGCCAGCTTCTTACGAATATGCTCGCGAACTTTGACTTTAAATGATAATCGGTTGGTTGCCATCCTGATTTCCTTGGGAAGCGCATTCCACAGAGAGATAGACTGAACGAAGAAGGAAGAGTGAATGAAATCAGTGCGGTGAGTGGGACATTGAAGAAGACGAATGTGTGATGAACGTAGGTAAGATTATGTCTGGAATTTAAAAGATAATACCTCTGAGTTATTTTCGGCCTTTTTTCTCAGAGTAGTCAGTTATGAAACACCGAACTCATCTAGTTTTAAAACTTAAGTTATTTTGGACGTAATTTTTTTTTTTTACCAGTCTACAGAAAAAATCCATATAATTTTTCATTGTTCGACGTTACCCTACTGACGGACCAACCAATCCAGTTAACATTCACGATAAAACTGCACTTTAATAATACGTTATCTGAATCGAATGTTCGTTTTATGTATAGTTTAATGCACAGACATAAAGTTTGAACGTTATAACGAGTTTATTGGTGATGAAAATAATCGCCACGGTTGGTAGACGGATTGCTGATCGTCATCTGCCTGCCTTTTCCCAACTATGTTGCGGTCGGCTTCCAGTCTTACCAGATACAGCTGAATACCAGTATTTTACATGGAGCGACTGCCTATCTGACCTCCACAACCCAGTTACTGGGTAACACAATAGCCCTTAGTAAGACTGGTTCTCAGATTTTCAAGCTTCGATGTGGTTTGGATGTGGATGATGATGTTTTTATGTGTTTTCGATCACAGTACTTATATTGTTATTAGCAGGAAGGAGGATGCTGTGATTCTCTAGAAGTCTTTTTCCTTATTTATAAAACTTAGAATGCCTATTTTAGTTAAAATAGGTTTTGTCACTTTCTAACAAACACAAAATGTCAATGTGACAGACAAGGACAAACGAACGTTAACAGCATTTTAAATAAAATAAGTTTGATGGACGTTTATGAATAAGAAAAACAGCAAATGGCAAAAATTGTACGATTCTTATCATAATCAATCTATAATGTTCCCACTGCTAAGACACAGGCCTCCTCTCTTCGAGAGGGAGAGTGGGCTGTAATCCACCACGCGGGCCCAGTACGGGTTGGTTGATGTCACAAAT
Source organism: Atethmia centrago (assembly GCA_905333075.3). Lineage (NCBI taxonomy): Eukaryota > Metazoa > Arthropoda > Insecta > Lepidoptera > Noctuidae > Atethmia > Atethmia centrago. Next base: position 21,430,914 of record HG995368.1, read on the forward strand.
GTCTTAGAGTTTTTGGTTCTAGGACATGCCGGTTTCCTCCTGATGTTTTCTTTCACTATTTTCGTTACTTTATAAAATTATTTACACTAAGTGAAACGCCTGCCTGGGTTCGAACTCACAGCCAACTCATCACTGCTCTCCATTGGGCCACCACTGCTCTCCACTGGGCCACCACTGCTCTCCACTGGGCCACCACTGCTCTCATCTCATAACATTGTAAACTCTTAAAATCCCTTCTTTTAATACAGTCAGGGAAATTAATTGTTTATAAAATGGACACATCACGTCAATTAACCGTGTAATAGAAATTTCATACAAAAGATGAAGCAGGAAAGAAATATTGTTTATTCTGCACAAACAAGACGCACGATACAAAAAAAAACTGGACAAGTACGAGTTGAGTCGCGTGGTGAGGGTTCCGTACACTGAGTATGTTATCTACCAGGTATTTTTATCCAAACTTAACATTGCAGTTTTTTTATTTATTTAGGGACATTTATAATCGCAATGCGTATGTCAGTCCCAACGTACCCTAATTACACATTGGACATATCTGGGCCATGAACCTGAACAGACTGGCCGCATCATCGCCAATCGGTTGAGCCAGGATTTTAAGAAATGTGCCTACTTCGATTCTGTTCAACCACAAAACCCTAAAATATTGCAGTTGAAAAACATGTTCTCCCATACATTCCAACTGCAAATATAAGTTTATACGCACAATATTGAGAGGTTTATCATATTATTTTAACACCATAGACTTGTTATGGTTTCCTGTAATCTATAAGTAAAGAACTATTTCCTGTATTTTTTTCAAAATTGTGGGCTCAATAGTTTCGGAGGTAATGGTGAATTTTCATCTATTCTCTTAAATTACTTTTAAAACATTGATTTTCAAATTATAAAAAAATATATATTTGAGACCCTCACAACAAGCCCTTTCATTCGATATGTCACACGATACGGTTTGCAAAACTGCAGTCGAGATTCGAATATACTCGTACGGACAATTTTAAAATTATACTACATAAAAGATAGCTTGATCTCGGCGACATACGAGATATCAAACTGACATTCTTGGGTTTAATTTAATTACAAACTTTACTAAATTAAACGAATACCCCAAATCCATATCTGAATCAATTTCTGAATCGCTAGAACAATCTTGTAAATTTATTATAAACTCTTGTTCGCAAATATTATCAAATCGGACGTCCCGCTCCCAATCTTCTTCCATTAGTTTTCTGCATTTGGTTACCACCTTCTTCCAGTCTCCTGCACATACATTGTCTATGAATCATCGCCCATCACTAATTAGGGCATGCCCATAAAGTATCCTGCCGGGGTCGCGGGTATGTTACCGAGGCCCCTGGCCACACAGGCAACACGGAAGGTATACGGGTGGGCAGGCACGTATACAGAGGGGGGGATAGTTGGGATTTATCCCCCCCCGAAATCTGACTGAAAAAAAAAAACGTTTTAAGCCATCTGTTTATTTATTCGCTTGCGTGTTCTTTCAATAAGTAGGTAAAATAAAAATATAGATAGATCTTGATCTTATTATGTAAGCGACGTTACTAGTAGCGCCATCTAACCTATTTAGAGAGAAACCGAGAACGAAAACAGTAATGAACGACATCTATCGTCGAGTAGAAAAACTAATAGTAGAAAGATCGTCGCGTTGAGTAGCGAAATATCGAGAAGCTTCCATAACTTTCTGCTACCAGATAGTAGATGGCGCAATATTCCACAGTGTTCCAGAATACGAAAATGTAGTATAAATACGGCGGGGGCGGGAGTCCGGGAACCTGCATGTCAGTTTATTTCGAGAGCGATTCAAGTGAGAATCGAGAGCGACAAGCGAGAAGAAAAGTGAAATACCTCTGCAATAGTGACAGTATAGTGCAATAGACCAGTTTATTTTGATATTGGTTTCAGTTTCATAGAGAGTAGAGTAAATTCCTTCCGACTTGGTTCACCTGATACTTTGCCCGTGCCGTGAAATAAAGGAAAAAAACTTTAAAACCACTGTTTTCATTGGATTCGCCAAATCGCCACTCCGTTACGTACGTGAGATAGTGTTGGACAATTTTGGACCTGCAGACGTCATAATTTGTTGGACCGTTCGCCCTATCCATCACAGATTACTTAAATAAAGTAAAGTAATGTGTGAAATGTGAGTGCTTCTTGATTTGTGCTTGTTTGAACGTATATAAATTGCTGCTGCTAAAATGAAGAGAATTGACAACTTTTTCAAGCCAGTGGCAAAAAAAATTGTTACTACTAGCGAGGAAAAAACTACTCCAAGCATGGCTTCTGCTGTTGATAGTAGACAACTAGAAACAACTTCGTTAAAATTTACAGAAAAAAATGTGATTTCAGCCGAACCGGCTGGAAGATGTAGAGATGAAGGAGAATGTTCAACTTCAAAAACGTGCAGTTTAGATACAATGATTATAAGTGAAACTTTTCCTGATATCGGCGTGGTTTCTAATGCCATATATAACACACAGTATCCTCCTCTTGTACTCACAGATGAACAGAAAAAAAATATTATTACACAGCCGTTTGTCCCAGATGCGTCATTTTCGTTTCCGGCTAGTAGCTTTGGGAAGAGGAAACTTAGATTTCGAAGAGAATGGATGAAATCATGGGAATGGTTAACATATTCGCCGAGGAGGAATGGTGTGTTCTGCAAATATTGCGTTGTCTTTTCATCAGGCACCGCTGGAAAAGGTTCCCACCAAACACTTCGAAGTTTTGTCAGCAAACCATTTGATAATTGGAAAGATGCAACAGAGAGATTTCGCGAACATTCTGCTGCTAAATATCTCCAGTTTTCTAAGTTATGCGCAGAAAATTTCTTACGCGTAATGGATTCAGCAGCTATAGACGTTGCATCGCTGCTTAATGATCAAAGGCTCAAAGAAAAGGAAAGAAATAGAACAGCACTAAAACCTATAATCGAAACTATCATCTTCTGTGGAGAGCAAGAGTTGCCGCTTCGTGGAGACAAAGACAGTGGACCATTGACTTTAGAAAAGCCACTTGGTAAAGATGGAAAATTCAGGGCTCTGCTACGATACCGAGCAAGCTATGATAATATCCTGAAAGATCATATCATTACAACCCCTAAAAATGCAACGTATTTTAGCCCTATTATTCAAAATGATTCAGAAAAATTTTGTGACACAAATAAATAGTTCAGAGTGTTTCGCGATTCTTGGCGATGAAACTTTAGATGTGAGTGGAACTGAGCAATTGTCTTTATGTGCGAGATACGTTTATAAAGGTATTTTGAGAGAGGACTTTCTCAGTTTCATTGAAATACACGACCTAAGTGCCGAAAATATAAGTGCAGAAATTTTAAAGAAATGTCATGAGATTGGTTTGAATCTCGATAAACTAGTTGGTCAGGGGTATGACGGAGCTGCTACCATGGGAGGACACATCAGTGGTGTGCAGACGAGAATCAGAAAAGAATTTCCTAAGGCCACATACGTACATTGCTCAGCACATCGTCTGAACTCAGTTCTTTCAAAAGCTCTTTCAGTTCCCGAGGTGAGAAATTCAATAGGCGTTGTGAAGGAAGTCTGCAATTTACTTCGCAACAATGCAATGGCCGGGAAACAGTTCAAGGAAAATGTGGAAAAGCTCACACCAGAAAGTAAGAAAAAAGACTGGTCGGCATGTGTGACACTAGATTTATAGAACGTCACGACTCTATAAACGTATTTGGTGAGTTACTCGAACCTATTGTCATTACATTAAGAGAACTATCCTACACAAACAGAACTGTCGCCCAAACTGCCTCTACACTCATATCTGCGATGGAAAAGAGTAGTTTCTTGATTTCTCTAAAAACCTGTGAAAGATTTTTCAGTTATACTCTCCCACTGTCAGCATATTTGCAGAACCCTACACACGACCTGGCCTCTGCTATGAAATTTTCCGATGACATTATCGGAAAACTAAAAGAGATACGTGACGATGTTAATCCGGTATTCTCAGAAATATATAACGCATGCTGCAAAATAGCGGAAGATGTCTTGCAAATAGAAATTCAGCGTCCTCGAGTTACTGCCCACCAAACTGCACGAAGCAACCCTCCCAGCGATACTGTTGAAGAATACTTCAGAAGAACTATTTTTATACCGTGCTTGGACGATTTGATATCTGGCATGAATGATAGATTTGCGAATCAAAGAGAGCTGCTTTCTTCTTTAGAAATTATTCTTCCGAAAAATGTGGACGAGAGGAAAATAAGTGAATTGTAAATATGAAAATTTATTGGGAAGAAAGTGTTGGAGAATCACTAATAAAAGCAGAGTACAGTATGTGGTGTGCCAAGTGGAAAAACACAGATAAGAAACCAGTCGAAATTATGGAAATTTTAGACACGTGTGACAAAGATTTCTTTCCTACCATTCACAGGCTAATACATATTCTGGCCACCCTTCCGGTTTCAACGGCATCTGTGGAGCGGTCATTTTCATGCCTAAAGAGAATAAAATCCTTCCTAAGGAATAGAATGGCGGGCGAGAGGCTTACTGGTCTCGCTCTATTGTCTATTCATTCCGCTTTGGCGCCAGATCCTGATATGGTACTAGACGTAATGGCTGCCAGCGGAAACAGAAAAATACTTATATAATTATAGTATAGTACAGTGAAAATTATAGTACAGTGATTACAGCGATTTTCACACAGTTCACATGGTTGTTTCAATGTTTGTCCCCCCCTGAACCAAAAGTCTGGATACGTGCCTGCGGGTGGGTTTTAGTCAGTAAGAGTCTGACACACCCTCCCGCTCCGCCTAGAGCGGGAGAAGTTATTTGATGATTTCCCACCAAAAAACAAAACAAAATTCCCTTAAAGTTTGACATTGACAGATACTGTCTGTACTATTATGAAATTCAGGACTTAATAGGCATCATTTTGCTGACAGCTGTCGCAGAGATCAAGCTATCTTTTATGAGGCATGGTAGGCAATTTGCTAACCAATTAATTTCCCTGACTTTAGATTACTCATCCCATAAACAATTAATTTTAATAAAACCAGATAAATAGTTATCATTTATTATTTAAAAACGCAAAGAAACGTTTTTATGACTTGGCAGTATGAAGTACCCAAAGTCGAAAGAGTCATGTTGAAAAAAAAAAAATCTTTAAAAAGTTTCGGCGGGAATTAGCTATTCTCTTCTTCAATTTCGCAACATTTTTGAACAGTGAAAAGCGATTAAACTAAAACAATGGAATACTGTTATATACTTTATGGCTGTTTCATTTTCTCGCAATCGAAGTGAAAAGCAGAGTGTATAACTCTTCTTTTATGCACTAGTTGTACAATCTACTATTTTGTCGGTCTGTTCCGGCTATCTCCGAAACGGCTGGACCGATTTTGACGGGACTTTCACTTGCAGATAGCTGATGTTATAAGGAGTAACTTAGTTGTTACTTTTACTCCAGCAGCTAGTATGTAATAATCTAATCCATCAGAATCTCTACATAGAATATTACTTATGTATAAACAATTGAATATTATATCCCGTACTTAACGGATTACCGTCATTGTCATCATTGCATTAACAATAGATTTCCTAATTGGTCGGTCATCTCAAAGTGTTAATTGATTCCGTATTAATTTGTAATTGACTAGATCAAATAGTACTTTACATGTAACATACACATCATCATCTACCTGCCTTTTCCTAACTATGTAGTTGGGGTGGGCTTCCAGACTAAGCGGATGCAGCTGAATACCAGTATTTTAAAGGGAGCGACTGCCTATCTGACCTCCACAACACAGTAACTGGGTAATACGATAGCCCTTTGGTAAGACTGGTTGTCAGACTTTCGGGCTTCTGACGACTCGAAATTACTATCAAATATGACAATCATCAATATATCAATGAATGACAGCTGGATCAACGGCTTCACGTGCCTTCCGAGGCACGTAGGGGTCTTGGTATGTAAAGATGGTCACCCATCCATGGACCAATCGCGGCAAGCGTAGCTTATCGGCCCGTGCGGCTGTTATTACTTAGCCACAAGCCTCTCATGTATGATATACAATATAAAAAATATTATTCCTGTCATTGGAGGTCTAAAATACATCCTAAAAATAAAATATAGTTAAAAAAGAAAGGAGGTCACCATACATGAAACGTGTTTCTTTGGCGTTTTTTTTTTTTTTGCTAAATTTTGTACAGTGATACGTACACTTCGTGTACGAATCCGACTCGCACTTGGCCGGTTTTTTTTAATTATCTGGTGCTTCATCTCATGTCAACTGATTTGATTGGATAATAGGGACGATGACAATTTTTTTTGGCCCGTCCGGTACTAAGATTATTAAAAAATAACGACTTTGATTACGTAAAAAAAGAAAAAACACGTTTTCTTTTTTTACGTAATCAAAACATTACGGCGATACATTGGGTTAGAATGTGACATGACGTCACGCTTTGCTAGATTATATACTGAATTTTTACGTAGCGAGCCTCCACTCCCCAACTTTAATGCATTTTATCTAAGTATTTTTTTATTCATATGATAAAGCAAAAAATACGTGTCTATTATTTTTTTTATTATCCGACTGACGGACTAAATAGGATTTTTTTTTTTACCCAGGCATCATCTCTATTGTTAGTTCGGATATCCAATCACAATCTTTTGGAAACTAGGAGAAAGCTCATGCATTATTTAAACGAGAGCTAAAGCTCTCCAAAATACGTTATTCATATTTTTAGATAGATAGATAGATAGATAGATAAAACATTTATTCAGTGCACACAAAAGACATAGCACAATACACAATAGCACAATTCATGGATAACAAATTACAGGAATATATATAAAAACAAGATGCCAATATACAAAAAAGAAGAAAAAAATTCTTAAAGAGATTATGACATATTTCAATTGATTATCGAACAAGGTGCGGTGTGCGTCTCAAGGGTGCACCAACTGGGCACGCCACGATTGCGGCGATAAGTCCCCTCTTTGAGGAGTGGCTGGAGAGGCGCCACGGCGTCCTCACCTTCCGCGTGACGCAGGTCCTCACCGGACACGGCAGCTTCGGGAGGTTCCTGTGTCGGATAAGGCGGGAGGAAACGTCCGGGTGTCACCACTGTGTGGATCGCCCGGAGGACACGGTGGAGCATACGGTGGAGGTCTGCCCGGCTTGGGCAGAGCACCGCCGTGTCCTCGTGGAGGCGATCGGCGGCAGAGACCTCTCGCGTCCGGCCCTGGTTCAGGCCATGGTACGGAGCGAGAGGGCATGGGCAGCCGTCACCTCCTTCTGCGAAGCAGTAATGCTCGCAAAGGAGGAGGCGGGACGGTTGAGGGAAAGGCAAGTTTCGCGCCCTCTCGCCCCTAGCCGCCGCAGGAGACGCCCAGGGCGTCGGGAATCCCGGGCGGATTTCCGGCCACCGTAGGCGTGGGCTTGCGGACGGTGAGCAATGGGTAGCTCACCGTCCGGTAAGGACCAGGCCCGGGTCGACGGCGCGTCGTATTCCACGCGCGCCTCAAAGAGATGTCGTCAGCACAAAAGTAGTAGTAAGTACTTATGGGTCACCGAGGCCCCCGCAACACAGGCAACAGGAAGGAATACGGGTGGGTTTTAGTCAGTAAGAGTCTGACACACCCTCCCGCTCCGCCCAGAGCGGGAGAAGTTATTTGATGATTTCCCACCCTAAAAAAAAAAAAAAGGGTGCACCAAACGGAAGTCCAGTTCAGCAAGTGTCAGGCAAATATACCTGACGCTGATATTCTGCTGGATCCCTGCAGTGGACGTCGAGCTGACGAAATAAATTGGTGTTGTGACCAAGTTTTATGCGTGGAGTGAAATTGTGGTTTGTTTGGATTTTGTGGGTTCCGTACCTCAATAGGATCACTCGCGGTCTATCTGTTTGGTTGGCTGTTTATCCATCTTTCACAGGCGATTCGCTCCGAATCTACTGGACCGATTAAGTTGGTTGGTTAAATTTGGTACACATATGAATTTCTGTGACCCAAACAGGTATGCGTAACGTAAATAAATGCATTTAGAATATGAGAGTCACTTTTAGGGGGCAAAATTCAAAAAAAAAAACTTTAGCAAACTACCGTGTGACATATCAAAAGAAAGGGCTTGTTGGCTAATTTTTTTTTGTAATAATTTTAATATAAATATGTTCGTTTTAAAGTTATTTAAGAAAATAGACGAAAACTGAACATTCCATTATCTCAGCAACTACTGAGCCTAAAATTTTGAAAAAAAAAACAGAAAATAGTTCTTTACTTATAGATTGCAGGAAAGAGAAGTCTATGGTATTAAAATAACGTTGTAAATCTCTCAATATTGTGCGTAGAAATTTACATTTGCAGTTGGAATGTATGAAAGAACATGTTTTTCAACTACAATGTTAAGTTTGTTCTTGGGATAAATTAACTCGGAATAAAAAACATGGTAGATAACATATTCATTCACGGTACGGTTCATTTCACGCGAGTACAACTCGCACTTGTCCGGTTTTTAGGGACTCATCGTGATCTTAACTCTAATACATATATACATACATAAACTCAAGCCCTCTTCCCATGGGGGTAGGCAGTAACTATAGAACGCCACCTACTACGCTCCTTACATACTCCTTTTGCTTCGTTTACGTTCATACATCTGGTCATACACGCACGCCGGTTGCGAGTACTACGCATCTGACCATTTTGAAGAACTCTAAAACTACTGTGTAATATATGAATTATGAAATACGATCCCGCCATATAATGCCAATTATTATATTAGTGTCCCACTGCTGGACAAAGACCTCTTCCATACACAGAAGGCATGACCATTGATCACACGCTTGCTCAAGACGGGTTGGCGATTTTAGTCTTACATTAACTATAAGTCCAGGTTTCTGACGATTTTTTCCTTCACCGATATCAGTAATGTCGAAGATAAACTTAGAAAGTACGTATGAATTGAAAAGTCACATTGGATTTTAGCCCACAGCCTCGTGGGTGAGAGCCTTAACCACGACATTCCACCAACCCATCGAGCGAATCAGCGCATAATCTCCAAATATTAATTACACATAATACCGTTGTAGTTAACAATAAATAATTTACATACATATTATTAATTAATAATTTATCTGTGGGACTCGCAAAGCGGCCCTTTCATCCTGAAGGATTAATAGTATTATAGCACAGCAAAATTGAAATGTACGCATTGTGTTCCGAAACTCGTTTGTGGAGAGACTCCGAAATTCGGCCGGTTTACAATATCAATTTAGTTTGGATCAGAGCTGAAATTACGTAAATGCAAATAGAGATAGTGGAAACAGAAATAATTGATAAGGCTTTAGCGTCGGTTGTTGCTTCAGGGTAGTTATGGTTAAATTGATAACGGACTTTGTTACTTTGGGATTTGAATTGCTTTAAGGCCTTTGTATAGGACCTTAATTGTCTTCTGGGGACTAGAGATAATACCCTATTTTCTAATATTATATATACAAAAAAAAAATACAGTCATGTCGACTGCCGACAGAAGTTAAAACTTTGGAATAACATATTTAAATATGCGTATACATGTACACAGGCCGCTGTGCATTGCAAGTCTGGCGCAACACGTCACATTACACGGAAAAAAAGGATCTCTTCAGCGAAGAATATCAATATTCTGCGAAAAATTGTTTCAATCCAAGTAAATATTTTACTAACGTAAATAAATATACTCAGTCCAAGAAAACCTGTTTCTACAAATTAAGAATAATAAATACTTGGTTTTTATTCTTGACTTAAGCAAATATTTATGATTCAAGACTATAATAATCTTAATTGAAGAAAATTTGTAGTTTTAATCTAGTTTTAGAAATAATATTCTTAAAATTAAACTTAATAATTCTTCATTTAAGTATCATGTCTTCGAAGAAGACAATAAAACTAAGACAACATTTTATTTCATTCAAGAATATATCGTTTTCCCCATATATGAATCAATATTTGTCTTGACCAAAAGGATATTGTCTTCATTTAAGACATCCTTTTTTTCCGGGTAGATTGTCGGTGACGCGGCCACAATAACATGTCGGTGACGCGAACCCATAAGTTCTGCCAAAAATCGCTCAACGGGGCTAAAGAAGATGTCACTTAAAAAAACCATAGCAGGTATGTCTGAAAACACTTATCTATTTCTTTACCCACTGCTAAAGCATACTATCGACTGGTAGATCTGTGAATGACCACTACAAAATCTATAAAAAAAGGTTTTAATTGCCAAAATCACCATGATTAGTTATCCCTGTTGATTAATGTCCCCCAAGGGATGAAAAGTAGAGCTATTATTGGCCAAAAATATAGATTAATTACAAGCACAAAACCGTAAATTTTAACTAAAATTTGCGCTTAAATTACACACATCGTTCCACACAATGACAATAATAATCCCCCTGCATACTCTCGATAAATCAAATGCAGCATAAACTATCAATTAAAATGGCTGCTAAAACTATTAATCTCATTAGGCCCCGGTAACCAATTTGCATTAATAATAAGATAATTCTGGACTAATTTGATGCTGCGATTAAATATATTGATGCAATCGTAAATAATCGGACGGTGAAATATTTTATGCAGTAAACTGAAACACATATTAGATTTCAGGTGAAATTCAGTTCAGTAATAAAATCAGATATGAAATAGTTCGGTAAATGAACCGGAGTTACCGACATAGCTAGCAGAGTAAGCATGCTGAAGTGACAGTAGGCTGGCCATGTTTTTTCGAAGGACCGATGGCCGGTGGAGCAGACGAGTCCTAGAACCGCGTATCGGCAAGGGTAGAAGTCTGGGACAGACTGGATGCGGAAGCCGGAGGACAGGGTGTTGTGGCGCAGCCTGGCAGAGGCCGATGTCCAGCAGACTGCGATAGGCTGAGTTGATTGATTCCTTGAGTGGAGTCTACGAATAGGCAAGCTTAGCGTGAGCCCCCTGGCTTTATATGAACCAATGAACAGCCGACCTATTCTTTATCAAATCTCAATGGAAAAACCTAGCTGAAGTGAGCTTGAAGTGGGCTGTCAATAGTGTCAATCCCTAGCTTGCGATGGCAGCTCACTGCAATTAAGTTTTCACGGAGTGATTTATAACAGAATAGACCGGTTGATCTCATCTAGCTGCTGGGACAGACTGGATACTGGAGGCGAGGGTGGGCTTTATTGTGGTGCTATTTGGGAGGGACCTATGTCCAACAGTGGACTACTATAGATGGAATTGATTGATTGAATGTTATTCATTGGCGGCCCTTACACCTACAATAATATGATTACATACAATACAACATGATTGAATCAGCCATTGCACTCAAACGATCCATTATTTTCACGCAATAACATTGACAGCCCACAAGCTTCAATATTTTCTCGTGAGCCAGACCTGCGCAATTCTTATCCTACACGGTGCAATTCAAATATACTGCAAACAAAATTAAACTCGCTCAAACCTTTGTTCAATCATTGCGCAATCTTTAATATTAACCCTATAAGCGGTAAAAAATATTGCGCAATTCGTAATATTGTGCAATATAATAGATCGATAAGGGCCCGTCTTAGTTATATTATTTACATAACTAAAACATTGTAAATATGGAGAGAGAAAGACATTCCCTTAGGACCTACTTAATCTATAGATTGTGATGGACGCAATAAAGAATATGAGTATTCTTTTTTTTTGCAATAATAATATTTGAATCAAATTATGACCCTTTTTAGTCAGATTAAGCCTGTCCCTCGCTGTCCTCCCCCAGCGACGTCCTAAGCCGAGGACTGTATCCCACAGGGAGTGCCCTTAGCGTGTAGTCGCTTAGTTTATAAGTTTTATGCCCTAGCTGGAGGCCTCCAGACGAAGACGCAATTAAAAAAAAATGTCTCTTTACGACCTACTACCAGTTATTACTTATTACTTAAACAAAGTTTATTAGTTAAATATTGGAACAGGTAATAAATCGTAGTTACGATAGGATCGGTAATGGAGAGTATTTTACGAGTGTTTGATTAAATTAACTACGCTTCAGGGCTAAAGTGGCAATGGTGCAGTTATTATTGTAATTAATTTGGGGACGAAGCAAAAGGTACACCTTTTGCTTCGTTCCAAAAATAATTCCAACTACAGGGCCGACCTGCTCGGAGCGAGAGGGCATGGGCAGCCGTCGCTCCCTTCTGCGAAGCAGTAATGCTCGCGAAGGAGGCGGGACGGTTGAGGAAAAGGCAAGTTTCGCGCCCTCTCGCCCCTAGCCGCCGCAGGAGACGCCCTGGGCGTCGGGAATCCCGGGCGGATTTCCGGCCACCGTAGGCGCGGGCTTGCGGACGGTGAGCAATGGGTAGCTCGCCGTCCGGTAAGGACCAGGCCCGGGTCGATGGCGCGTTGTATTCCACGCGCGCCTCAAATAGATGTCGTCAGCACAAGTGTAGGGGTCCACTAGGGCCGATGCCAGCCGGGAAGGTACTAACGGGTCACCGAAGCCCCCGCAACACAGGCAACGGAAGGAATACGGGTGGGTTTTAGTCAGTAAGAGTCTGACACACCCTCCCGCTCCGCCCAGAGTGGGAGAAGTTATTTGATGATTTCCCATCCAAAAAAAAAGGGCCGACCTGCTACATCCATACATACTTGTATAGATCGTAGCAGGTCGTTCTGTAGTTTCTACCTACCTCCATAGAAAGAAGGCGCGAGTTTATGTATGTGTAACAAAACAGTTAATGTTTAACTTTATTAATATTTTGAATAATTTAGGCACCTACTTGTAATTTCCATTACAGAATAGAGATTTTAAATGACAATAATTCAAAGAATTATAGATACGGTACTGAAAATATATGTAATTTGTCTTTGAATTACTTATATGACTGATAAATGGGATTATAATAAGTTTACCTACGAAGTTGCCGTTTTACAATACTGGCCATTTGAAACGTAATTTATGTATGGCTGGCAATAAATTCTAAATTCAAATGAATATTATTTAAAAAATATGGAATTATATTTTCAAATTCAGTCATTTGTTTATTGATTAGTGTTTTGTTTTCACTACGTTTGCATCTTTTTCATCAACATGGGCACGATAAAAATACGAGTAATTATGGAATACGAGTTTCGTCGCGGTAGCAATGCCGCACAAACGGCTCGCAACATTAATTACGTGTAGGTACGGAGTTAACACTACAAACGAACGCACGACTCGTTGTTGGTTTGAACGCTTTCGACATGGAAATTTTCGACATAGATCTAAAAAATTAACCCCGTGGTCGCCCACAAACTAAAGTTAACAACGACGAATTAATGGCGATAGTGAAAGCTGACGATACCCAATCTACGGCTGAGTTAGCAACAGCTTTCAATGTTAGCATCAAAACAATATAGGTCTATTTGCGTCAAATTGTCAAGGTAAAAAAACTTGCTAAGTAAGTGCTGCACGAACTGAACGATCGCCAGAGCAGCGAACGCGTTGAGGTATGCCTTGGGTTGCTTAGTAGACACAGAAACGACGGGATTTTGAACCGCATTGTCACTTGCGATGGAAAATGCATTCTTTTTGATTGTCGTAAGCGGTCATAATGTTGGTTAGACCCTGGTTCAGCGACTAGGCCCCAAACGAAATCTTACCCCTAAAAAAGTCAAGGTCACTGTGTGGTGGTCTACTGGCGTTATAATTCATCACAGCTTCTTACCAAATGGCACCAGCATTACTGCGGATGTGTACTGTGAGGAACTGTACACAATGATGAAGAAGCTCTCAAATCGCCGGCCAGCCTTGATTAATCGCTCGTCCCCGCTGCTCCGACACGACAACGCTCGACCACATACGGCACAACAGACGGTCTCTAAGCTACAAGAGCTAAGGTTGGAACTTTTGCGTCATCCACCGTACTCACCAGACCTTGCGTTGACTTCTACTTTTTATAAAATTTGGACAACTTCTTGGGAGGGAAAAATTTAATACCCGAGAGGCAGTACAAATTGCTTTTGATGAATTTGTTGACTCCCGTACATCTGACTTCTTCAAGAAGGGCATTGAAAAATTACCACTGCGCTGGCAGAGATGCATCGATAGCAATGACGTATTATATATAGACACGTCATGAACCAACATAGCGGCGCTTAAAAACGGCGAAAATACTAGATAGCTACTTATACGCATGAAGAAAGGGAAAGAAAATATTACACCGTACGGCGGGATGCCTATTGCTAGAGGGAGATAAATATACATCTTCAGTTACGTCACAGGATAAGTAATAGTCAAAACAAACGTAGTGTCGCGCCACAGGTTGGTGCGTAACTAAGCGCGATGTGGCCAATTGGCTTCTTTTCATATTGTCATTTTAGAGTGCGGACAACGTATCTATAGTTTTAAATATCATTGATCGATAGCATGCATTTTGATTAATAGAAATAAAAAATATTTATAAAATAAAATACTTTTTCCTTTCACTTTTTTTTACTAAACGGCAATTTCATAGGTAAAAACTGGCCAAGTACGTGTCGGACCACGCACAATGAAGGGTTCCGTAGTTGGGAACTTGGGATGAATTTATCCCAAAAACAAATTTAACATTGTACTCGTAGTTGAAAAACATGTTCTCCCATACTTCGATATATGCCACGGTCAATTCTCCAACTGCAAAGTTGGTCGACTATTACTCGTTAACTTGTAAAGCCTACTTAGCTGTGATAGTTTTTCTTTTAATTTCATTATAATTATGTACTACTGCCATGATTTTTTTCACATCTCCATAAACAACCGTTTAGCTGGCATTGGGCCCTTGACTCTAACAAAAAATAGCGCTTTAAAGCTTAATATTATGCAAACGGATCCTTAAATCGAAAATTGGTGTTCACAGACCCGAATATTTTTGAACGGCCTATCCAACGATATCCCACACCACGAGGTAGACGAGAAAAAAAATATCATCCGTACATTACGTGTAAGAGAGGTACCCTAAAAAAAAACTTTTTCAAGATTTTATTTTAGCACTTTGTCGGCGTAATTAATATGTACACCAAATTACAGCTTTCTAGTAATAAGCGTCTCTGAGCTACAGCGGGGTCAGACAGACAGACAGACAGACGGACATGGAGAAACTATAAGGGTTCCTTGTTTACTACGGAACCCTAAAAAAAACCTAATATTATATTTTAACACATTTGGCTCAGTAGCCAAACGATCATCTTGTGCGCTACGGATAGCGGGTTTAATTTACGTTGGATAAATATTTCCTAGCCCTACAGAAAGTGGTTCCGGGCCTCGTGTTGGTTCATGTGAGATTTGACTGTAAAGCCCCAGCTTTACAGTCAAATCCATCCATTCATCCATTTGGACCCATCCAGACGTGTGTAATGTGTAATGAAATGTATCGTGTAATGTAACTTGAATTGTGCATGTGGACGGCACTATGAGCATTACATATAACGCTCGGGCTGACGCATGGCACTTGTGTTGATCCATTGGCTGTCGATTTTTAGTGCGAACACAAAAGTCTTTTGCAGTCGAACACATACAGGATGAGCGTTGAGTTTGTATGCCATCCACAATATTCGCATTACATTTTACGATACATTACAGTACACACGTCTGAACCCAGCTTAATTAAACTTATGATAAATTGAAGAAACAAGTGAGCCAAACTTAAAACATCAATGTCCCGGAAAACAAAGTTCCTTTCAAACCGGAAACATGACTAAGGAAAACTCTAAGTTACTAAGACTAAGTTTTTACTTTGCAATATAAATATCACTGTGCCAGCCAATCGATTTCCTTCACAAACAAGCAGAGAAGACAAAGACTTGTCTGTCTGTCTTATGTAGAAACTTTTAATGGTACCGGAAACTGTAACTAAGCAGGAAGGACATGGTAACTAGTTACTGTTCGTATACCTGAAAGTGCTGGACGCGAGGGTAGTTTGTGACAATATAGGGGTGGGTTTTTTGATCATTGTTAAGTTCAGTGTAGGGCAAGCAGGATGGACATGGAGACGAGTTATAGTTAGGTACTGTTCGTATGTTCCTGGGTCATAAAGGATAGTTTATAAAAATGTAGGAATGGGTTTTAGAAATAATAATAAAAATAAAATAATAATTATTTATTGACATAAAAGTATGTTACATTTACTCGTATATATGGAAACCCCTGTTAATGTGCAATAAGTGTGTTAGGGTGTGTATCCATGGGTGTGTATGTCCCGGAGGACACGGTGGAACATACGGTGGAGGTCTGCCCGGCTTGGGCAGAGCATCGCCGTGTCCTCGTGGAGGCGATCGGCGGCAGAAATCTCTCGTGTCCGGCCCTGGTTCAGGCCATGGTACGGAGCGAGAGGGCATGGGCAGCCGTCACCTTCTTCAGCGAAGCAGTAATGCTCGCGAAGGAGGAGGCGGGACGGTTGAGGGAAAGGCAAATTTCGCGCCCTCTCGCCCCTAGCCGCCGCAGGAGACGCCCTGGGCGTCGGGAATCCCGGGCGGATTTCCGGCCACCGTAGGCGCGGGCTTGCGGACGGTGAGCAATGGGTAGATCACCGTCCGGTAAGGACCAGGCCCGGGTCGACGACGCGTTGTATTCCACGCGCGCCTCAAAGAGATGTCGTCAGAACAAAGGTAGGGGTCTACTAGGGCCGATGCCTGCCGGGGTCGCGGGAAGGTACTTACGGGTCACCGAGGCCCCCGCAACACAGGCAACAGGAAGGAATACGGGTGGGTTTTAGTCAGTAAGAGTCTGACACACCCTCCCGCTCCGCCCAGAGCGGGAGAAGTTATTTGATGATTTACCAACCACAAAAAAAAAAAAAATGGGTGTGTATGTGTGTGTCAATCAAAATCAAAATCCAAAGTCATTTATTCAAACTAGGCTGAGGATCAGCACTTTTCGAACGTCAAAATTACATAAGACAGTCCTCCAAAAACCGTGTGTGTGTGTTTGTGTGTGTGTGCGAGAGAGGATGCGTGAGCACGTATTAATGTATGTCATGGTATATATATATTTATTTATCGTGCATGTTTATAGTGGAACCTGGAAATTGCAGGATTTATGTTATTCATTTTTCAGTCTGTATGTAATCCAATGTTTGTAGCCAGGTGTTTATTTTCTTTTTAATTTAATTTGTAGAGAATGGGTTAATCAGTAGGGCCTGTACTGTTGTTTATAAGTGTTGTTGAGATGATATAGCTGTCTCACAAAAATATAGTTAAGAGTCGGGTACTCGCCGTTGACCTTGGCCATTCAAATATGCGTCGCACTCACGCCGCGCCGCGCCGTTCTGTTTCATCCTACTAATATTATAAATGCGAAAGTTTGTGGAGATGGATGGATGGATATTTGTTACTCTTTCACGCAAAAAGTCCTGAACGGATTTGGACGAAATTTGGCACACAGATAGTTTATAGCCAGGAATAACACATAGGATACTTTTATCCCGATATACCCACGGGGTCAAAACTTATGCGGGTGAAACCGCGGGGTGCATCTAGTTGGGAATTTATATTTTTAGTAACGAAAATACTTGAAAAAAATCACCGATAAAATTATAGATAATAAAATAGTCTTCTCATAGAAAAAAAATCATGAAAATACCTGCTCATGAATAGTTTGAAAGTGATCGTTTTTTATGATTTCGGTAGACATTACTTCTTGAATTTCTTTCATAAAGTATTTTACTACAATAATAATAATAATAATAACCCCACCGCCGTATCTCTACGTTGACGTCGTGGTGAGGCTTGCGCGCTCCGAACTCCAGGTCTGTGCCGGTAGAGTATACTTTGCCGGAACAGGTCTTGGATAAGGAGCCAAACTAAGAGAGATACAGAAATCCGCAGGGCAGCATGTGGCGAGCTGTTGGGCAGTAGCGACCCCATGGACCCTATCTCCTGGGAGAAGTCTTGTTCCTCATCTCTGGCTTGCCTTTATTGGCCGGCTGGAGTGAACACTGACGAGGAATCGAGCTCTCACCTCATTCTTGCCTTTATTGGCCGGCTTGAGTGTTGATTCGCAAGAGCAAACGTGCCCGGAGGAAGGAAATATTCCAGTAAGATGCTGGTAGGGATCTTGACCGTACTTCCGGGATTGTCCTGATAGCCGTGGAAAACCTTTCCACTCCTCAAGCACCTCAGGAAGTGTTGCCCCCTTGTCACTACGTCACTATGTGCTAGCGGCCGTTTTCGGGGGCCCATTATTGAGTGTGCAAGTCACCCCCTGCCATTTTGTTGGTGTATTTTATATGAAGCATTGGTCAGGTAGGGGCCATAGCCTTTCTATAGTCTTAGGAAACTGATCCACTATAGCCTCTCAAACCCATAACCCAATATTTTTTATTCCCATGTTCTGCAATAGTCTTGTATCAACCGGGGGTTGTCCTTGGGTGCACCTTCATAGAGCAAACAGGGATAATCGTCGGTTGTGCCTCATTCCATTAAAATTGTCCAAGGGGCCTCTGCGAGTTGGCTTCGGCCCCTCGTACGCCTTCCAAAGGTCCGGGACCCCATGGTCCCGAGATATGTAAGGACATAAAAAAAAAAAAAAATATTCACCTATAGATTTGATCTGTACGCGTTCGAGTTTACCATACATTTTTGCATAAGTTAAATGCATTATATGAAGGCGTAATAACAGATTTAAAAGTCACTAAAATCATATATCTGCGCCTTAAGTTCATATTTTGGGACAATCGGTTAAATCTTTTGGAAAGCTAGAAAATGCCTGCTCACTGGTGTAACTTTAATGAATCGGTTATTGTCAGAAATTAAATTGTCTGAGATGACATTTTTGCACTAGCTTGATTCCCAAGCTTGCACTATGGAGTATGGGTTTGATTTAGGTGTAGAAAAACTAGCAGAATCACTTGATGTCGGTAAGATTTTGGTTTTTGAGTCTAGCGGTACATATATTAAAATAATTTGTATTAGCTTTATACTGTTAGCTGCGCCCCGCGGTTTTACCCGCATAAGTCTTGATCCCGTTGGAATATCGCGATAAAATGTATCCTATGTCATAGCATAAAGATAGGCATTAGTTATTATTGTATGCAGATCATGCTGAGTCGAGAGAAGCAGACAATAAGAATAACTTTTTGCCTGAATGGAGGTTAGAAGGTAGGAAATATTTAGTAAATAGTCTGCATTAGCGTGATGTGTAGGTATGTAGTGTCTTTTCTTTTTGCTTGTTTTCGTAGTAATTATATCAAGTACTATTGGTTTTAGTTTGAGATAAGTACATCGTTTTTTCTCTTCCCGTCTTCTTCTGTGTCTTTTTGTAACTTTAACATTGTGTCTTCACTGTATCATTTACCTAGGTAATTTGTGGAAACGTCGTGGATTGTACATTTACCCACTTCCAATGTAATCTTAGATGTACAATTGTTTGTTTTCCCAAACAAAAGAACTAAATATATATTTTTACCTTACAACTTATCACATCACAATAACCATGAAATGTTTGTATGACCCAATTTTTCCCACATAACCGAATTGAACCAAATCCACTGCGGCTTGCCACAGTATTTCATGGCCAATGCAGTTAGCAAGACGTGCATTGGACATGTTACTGATGTTTATAGACATCCAGAATGACCGGCCCGATTGTCATATTGGTTTGATTTGATTTCCACTGACATAAGCTATCTCTTTTGTTGGCCGTATTGTTGAATTAAATTTATAGATTTTTTGTCATACAAAGTTATTTTGATATTTTGACAGATTTAAGTCAGTGATATTGTAATTGACCGAGCGAGCGAAGCGTCTCTGCTCCAAGTCTGGCAAAATTTGCTTTCCTCTGTCAGTTTGTTGGTATTCCTCTACAGGTCATATTTTACAACAGATTTGAACGAAACTTGTATTACAGGTTGTATGACATTATATAATTTTTATGTCATCGGGGATTTTTGATTGGAAGGGTATGTGGCGGCATCTACTTCGCCACATGCGAACTACGCAACACACTGACGTCACGCAAAATCCTGCATTGCGCAAGTAGAGTTTACCGCGCAACTACCGTATATACATCATCCCGACATCAACCGTCGGGCAGTTGCCCGCCAGACACGACACCCATCTAGTCGGAGGATCGTCCCTTTTCTATGGAGGACGAGTGAACTTTACACCCTCCCACCTCATGCCTCTATAGGTCTAGTTATTTTATCATCTCATGTTTTTTTTAAACATAAGACTCCTGCCATGTTATCTCTTCTTCTGCCTATGGTTGACAGGTACGTAAAGCCTAACTAAGGTATTAAACAAACAAGCAGTTAAAAAAAACAAGATAGAGGTTGATACACCCCAATAGTTGATCTTTGTTGAAATACAATGGTCTTACTTAATACTCTTTTCGATCAGACTCCATCTTATCGCAGTTGAAGAAGAGCTGTTTACCTGCAACAAAAGATAAAACAATGGTTAACAATATGCATTTAATAGTACCTAATCGTAATGCTGTAAAGAATAAAATTCCAACACGACTCATCATCTGCCTGCCTTTTCCCAACTATGTTGCGGTCGGTTACATTTTCCTTCACCGTTTTGAGAACAGTAGTATTGAAATTAAATACACAAAGTAAAGTGCCTTCTTCCCAATTCGTTTAACAAGTGAATATACGTCCAAACGGGCATTATTCTTGTACACCCACAGTCGAGTGAAGGGCCTGATTTTAATCATGACGTCACATTTGAGGCGCCCAATTTTGTGAGATAGGCTCGGTAGGGTAAACATTCTGCAGTTATGGGTGGGATATTATGGGGTAAGTATTTATTTATTTGAAAAAGAAAGCAAAAGAAAAGAAAGAAAAGTTGTTTATTCTGCACTAACAAAACGCACAATACAAAAAAAAAACATAAAATACATGCATACAATAAGCCAAAAGCCTCGTATTCAAGCCATAAAAGTTTGACAATCTTGTCCATTTCTTGATGTCAGGGCCAGGGACCTATGTATGACAATTTACATCGGCAGCCTATTACTTCGTTTTTGCTTAGCGTTCTTTCTGTTTTTTTTTTCTTTTTGATCCGCTTCTTAGGTTCTTGCATGGTGTTAAATAGCCTATAACCTTTCTCGTGAATTGGGCTATCTAATGCAAAAATATTTTTTCAAATCCGACTGGTAGTTCCAGAGATTAGCGCGTTCAAACAAACAAACAAAAAAATAAACTCTTCAGTTTTATTATTACTATAGATAGATTTATATGATTTTACACTTTATTGTACACCAGAAAATACATAACAAAAAATAGCTTATCGCGGTATTTTGTTTAATAGATTATTTTTATATATTTTTTAGGTTTTCATACCTGAAGGGTGTCAAACGGAACCCTATTATTAAGCCTTCGTCAGTCCGTCCGTCTGTCTGGCAGCGGGTTGTATCTCATGAACCGTTATAGGTAGACAGTTGATATTTTTATAGATTGTGTATAAATTTATTGCCGCTTTATCAAAAAATTAAAAAAATTAAATTAAGTTAAAAAATAATGGGTTTTTTTAGCGTTTTTAGCTAAATATTGTACGGTGGCACGGAACCCTTCATGTGCAAATCCGACTCGTACTTGGCCAGTTTTCTTTTTTAATTGCAGCCTCGATAGTGTGGTATATGTAGAGCATGACTAGTCATGGGTTCGTTTTCTAGGGGAAAGAGGAATCCGAATTTTTTTAGGAAACAAATTTGCCAGGTACATACTAATATCAATAATTTTAAATGAAATAAATGTATGTGCTTAAATGTGGCATTTTGCATTTACAACGTCTTTTGTTGTCAACGTAAACTGACAAAAGAATACAATTTACAAAGCAATAGAAAATGTTTTTATCCGAAAATGTTTCTATGCATTTGCATTTTTGTATTATAAATGTAGATTTTGCACAGTCTATGTAGTAATTGATTAGAATGTATAAGTTTTTGTAAACAGAACTATAAAAACATGAAGAAATCGTGTTAAGTCTGCATTGCGAATGAGAATACTATAAAAATAAGTTTTACGGGATTATATTTCTTATGCACAATGGGCGTTCGTGTCATCATAGTCACCACTTAGTGTGATTATATTCATTAGATTAATTGACCGAGTTAAGTTGATAGGGATATCATCGTATACCATAATCAGCCTATTATGTTCCCACTGCTGGGACACAAGCCTTCTCTCAGTAAAAGGGAGTGGGCCGTAATACACCACGCGGGCCCAGCGCAGGTTGGGCCTGCCGGGGTCGCGGGAAGGTACTAAAGGGTTACCGAGGCCCCTGGCAACACAGGCAACGGAAGGAATACGGGTGAGTTTTAGTCAAGAAGACTCTGACATACCCTCCCGCTCTGCCCAGAGCGGGAGAAGTTATTTGAAGACCCACCAAACCACCCCACCCAAAAAAAAAGTAGATGCCACATGTCTTCGAATTTTTGGTTCTCATGCCGATTTCCTTACGATGTTTTCCTTCACCGTTTTGAGAGCAGTGGTGATGAAATAATTTACACAAAGTAAAGCGTCTGTCTGGGTGCGAACCTACGACCTAAAACTCGTAAGTCACGGCAGTTACCACTGGGCCACCACTGCTGTCAAAGCCCGGGGTTTCATCGTGTAGTATGTCGTAAATTAACAAGAAACATAGCTTTTTCTATCATTCCTGGAAATAATGCCATGTTCCATAATAGCATCCTTTTAACAAGACGTACGAATTTTTTCACCTTTTTAAATCAACATTATGTGTTCATGTCCCAAAAATACTGTCACAGTCAATAATAGCAATAACAATATCCAGTGAAATAATGTTACTAGTAATCAAAAGAAAATAATATGTAATATTTCATTTTACCGCTCGCTCTATGGTCACCCTACATCCCACACCCTCAGCGCTAATGTACTGAATTTTCATTCGCCTGCGGGTTTAAAGCGGACGAATGAAGCGATTTTTTCAGTTAACTGTTATTGCTCGATGTAAGCATACAGCGCTTTAGCGGATTTTATCGCAAACGACTTCGTGAGATCTGGTTATCGTGTGTGATTGTTGGGTAACAAGATTTGATGGAATGATGGAAAATGGTTTTACGTTGTGGTGCCTAGTTACATAAAACGTAATATTGTATTGGCTATCGTAACTTGTTGTATAGTTATCTCGGTTTTGGAATGGTATTTTCCTAAGTTTAATTTCGTTTGTCGCGGTTAGTTTGCAGATGGGTAACTAAATTATGTTCGAAGATTTCAACATAGTTGAGGATAAGTGATTGATGAAGCATTCACTGACTGCTAAATCAACATCTGAATTCCCGCACCTACGTGGGTTTGTACTACATATTTCCTAACTAGTATTAGGTCTTTAGCCATGAAATTGCCGTTAAGTATACAGAAAGTTAAAGTAATTTTTTTATAAATCTTTTTAAGGTTCCGTACCCAAAGGGTAAAACGGAACCCTATTACTAAGACTCCGCTGTCCGTCTGTCTGTCTGTCTGGCCGTCTGTCATCAGGTTGTATCTCATGAACCGTGATAGTTAGACAGTTGAAATTTTCACAGATGATGTATTTCTGTTGCCGCTATAACAAAAAATACTAAAAAACAGAATAAAATAAATATTTAAGGGGGCTCCCATACAGCAGACATGATTTTTTTTCCGTTTTAAAGATAATGGTACGGAACCCTTCGTGCGCGAGTCCAACTCGCACTTGGCCGGTTTTTCTATATCTATCAATCAAAATATGCACCCATGCTATCGATGGATATCGGCCAGCGCAGTGGTACTTTTTCAATGCCCTTTTTGAAGAATTCAGGTGTACGGGAGCCAACAAACTCTTCAAAGGCATTTTGTACTGCCTCTCGGGTATTGAATGTTTGCCCTGCCAAGAAGTTGTCCAAATTTTAGACAAAGTAGAAGTATGTCGGCGCAAGGTCTGGTGAGTACGGTGGATGACGCTAAAGTTCCAACCCTAGCTCTTGTACGAGTAGCTTAGAGACTGTCTGGTGTGCCGTATGAGGTCGAGCGTTGTCGTGTAGAAGCAGCGGGGACGAGCGATTAACCAAGGCTGGCCGGTAATATGTGAGCTTCTCCATCTTTCTGGCCAGTTCTTCACAGTAGACATCCGCAGTAATGCTGGTGCCATTTGGTAAGAAGCTGTGATGAATTATACTGGCACTAGACCACCAAACAGTGACCATGACTTTTATAGGGGTAAGTTTTCGTTTGGGGCCTAGGCGCTGAACCAGGGTCTAACCAACACGATAACCGCTTACGATTATCAAAATGTTTTTTTTTATTTTTTCAGTTTTTATCGCAAGTGACAATACGGTTCAAAATTATTTTTTTTCTGTGTCTGTTAAGCAACGCAAGTCATACCTCAACGCGTGCGTCGTGAAGGCGATCGTTCAGTTCATGCGGCACCCACTTGTCAAGTTTTTTACCTTGCACATTTTAACGCAAATGTACCAATATTGTTCTGATGCTAACGTTGAAAGCTGCTGCTAACTCAGCCGTAGATTGAGTATCGTCAGCTTCCACTATCGCCTTTAATTTGTCGTTGTTGACATTAGTTTTCGGGTGACTTTGGGGTTCATTTTTTAGATCAAAATTTCCATGTCGGAAGCGTTCAAACCAATACCGAGTCGTTCGTTCGCTGTAGTGTTAACTCCGTACACGTAATTAATGTTGCGAGCCGTTGCTACCGCGACGGAGCTCGTATTCCATAATTACTCGTATTTTTATCGTGTCCACGTTGATGAAAAAGATACAAATGTAGTGAAAACAAAACATTAATCAATAAAAAAATGGCTGAATTGGAAAAAAGAATTCCATATTTTTTAAATAATATTTTTTTGAATTTAGAATTTATTGCCAGCCATACATAAATTACGTTTCAAATGGCCAGTATTGTAAAACGGCAACTTCATAGGTAAATAGTATTATTATAAATTCTAAAGTGAGTTTGTTTGTTTATTAGTTTGTTACGCTTTCACGCTAAAACGGCTGAACGGATTTAGATGAAATTTGGCACATGGGTAGACCATGATCTGGATTAAGAAATAGAACACCTTTATCCCAATATTCCCACGGAATCGAGACTTATGCGGGTGAAACCGCGGGGCGCAGCTAGTTAATTAATAATTCGACAGTAATGTAGTTATAGATAATTTGGTATTGTATTTCATTCAATAAGATTTGTATAGGTATCACCAATTTAGCACTGCTTCTATGAATAAATGATTTGAAAAACATTATACTATGCAGCTATCAAATAGATTTTTTAAAGAAGAAAACGAGTGAGCCTTACAGTAGTCGCATAAGATGTGTAACACCATCTCACCTTGGTGATAAGCAACGGAGCAGCGACAGAAATTAACCTCAAAATGGGAATAATAGGGTATTTTACTATATACGAGAAAAAATCTATAATTATATTATTGAGATGGTTTAGGCAAAAAGGAGTCGGAAAATATTAGTTGTAGTTCTTAAAATTACAAAATAAATTTTAAAATTCAATTCAACGTTTTCAGTTTTTCTACTCTGTTAAAAAACACCATGAAATAGTAGCCGCCATGTTATTACGTCATACGGCTATGTTAACAAAAACGCGTCAATTATCATACAAAGATCATCGCATTTGTTTTCATAGCCCAGTGACGTCATGACCACAGAGCAACATGGCGTCCACTGCGTCCAGCGTTTTCGTCAACCTACGCGCGAAATTTGAAAATGTAAAATTTTAAATGCATTTTTATGGCACTTATCGATTGAATAAAAATTTTGTGATTTTTTTTGGAGCATATTAGCATTATAGAATTTAATTAAGACACTTTTCAAAAATGGGTGTAAGACCCTATTATGAATTACTAGTCGACTAGTTCGACCCCCTCTACTTACAATCTATATAATACTTACTGATTCCATGAGTACACTAATTCTATGCTATTATAAAGTACTTACTTATTACATGCTTAAACTGTCACTTCCAGTTACACACTTCCGTCCCTCTTCCTGAAATCACTCCCACAGGAAGCGAAAGGAGGGATGTTCCACAAAAAAAATCCTATCATGAGCCCTCTTTAAATAAATCTCCCAGTGTGAGAACAGATTGATGTAAAATCACCATTATCTCGCGTGAGAAGACATCATTACGGCGGCGATACAATCTATCTTATGGCACATGACTCGTTTGTTTCAAATTGGGCTGATGAAACATTCCCACTGGAAAAAGGGAAAGACCTCCACCTGTGACCCCTTTTTTTTTTTGGATGGGAAATTATCAAATAACTTCTCCCGCTCTGGGCGGAGCGGGAGGGTGTGTCAGACTCTTACTGACTAAAACCCACCCGTATTCCTTCGTGTTGCCTGTGTTGCCAGGGGCCTCGGTGATCCATTAGTACCTTCCCGCGACCCCGGCCAACCTCATCTAGTTTGTACAAACCTACTTACAGAAATAAAATCAAACATCATTTATACGATTCGGAAGGAAAAACGGGCGTCAATTGGGACAAAGAGATTGTTTATAGAAAACAATAAAGACAATATAGAGCTGTAAAACCAGTTTCTGATTAATTTATAAAATGTATTTATAAAGAGCAGTGGTGGCCCAGTGGTAAATGCCGCGAGTTGTAGGGCGTAGCTTCGAACCCGGACAGGCGCTTTACTTTGTGTAAATTATTTCATCATCACTGCTCTCAAAACGGTGAAGGAAAACATCGTGAGGAAACCGGCATGTCCTGGAACCAAAAATTCGAAGACGTGACATCTACCAACCCGCACTGGGCCCGCGTGGTGGATTACGGCCCACTCCCTCCCTCACAGAGAGGAGGCCTGTGTCCCAGCAGTGGGAACATCATAGGCTGATTATGTGATTTATAAACGTCAGCGTGGTTTAAGGATGAACAAGGTTGAGGGTCTTCACAGGTTTCACCAGACCTATTATAAAACTGACAGGCATCAAGATACAGGTGACAACTTGACGTTTTTATAAGCATTTCATAGTTTTAGTGCTTTATTAAAGAGCACATGCCGCGAAAATGTGTCAGTTTTGTTAATTTTTGACAAATATTGTCAGTTACTGTCCCAGTCTTCTTACCCCTGCTGGGGTCGCGGGAAAGGCCGAAAGGGATACCGAGGCCCCTGGCAATACATGCAACGGAAATAACACGGGTGGGTTTTAGTCAGTAGGAGTCTGACGCACCCACCCGCTCCGACAAGAGCGGAAGAAGTTATTTGATAATTCCCCAACAAAAAAACAAAGTTTTCTTACCCCAGCGCGCCAATTGCGTTAAGAGGCTGACAACAGCTAAAGCGCGATCACTGTCAGATTGCATAGAAAAGAAAGAGAAGCGCGATGACACAACGCTGGGAATTTATTTCAAAATATGAAGCTATTATCTATTTACAAAAAATCTATTGATTGGATAAAAATACTAAAACACTATTATGCTATATGTTGCTTGTAGAATGATCTGACAAAAATCAGTATGATTGCATGTATATTAGTATGGTTTTTAATCGTTAAAATAAATTTATAGAGGTATATTCGTGATTTTTTTCTACCGTATCAAATTAGTTGTATTATGTTTTCAACACACTGTCTACCTAGCATATATCCTGAAGAATATCATATCTTTTTCTGATTTAGTTTTCAGCAGTGGATCATATACTTTAAAGCATTATAAAACTTGCGTTTAGCTCCTCTAGTCCTTGAGGAGTGATATCGCGGGCGCGACAGACAGCGCGACACTTTCCATGAAGTTTTTATAGAAATCGTGTTACTAGTATCGCGTCGCGCCTGTCTGTGGGAGCCTTTACACCCTTTATTCTGTACTTACTCAATTGCTTCATATGTTTGAAAAAGCTTTGGTTCGTCAACGTTAGTATCGCAATATTAGGGGGCATCAAGGTGGCTGCCAAAAATGGTGATAGCGGCCGTGTAACCCCTGAACTTGGAAACATCTCCATTTTCAGCAACATATTAACAAGATAACACGTAAATCAGTACATCTATCATTCCTAAGATGGCCGCCTAACGTTATGGCTAGCTATCAATCTTGCAAGCCTGAGTCGATTTGTTCAACCAAATTGGGAGTTTATTCTTTTGGCAAATTGCTCTTCAGCCTTTGTTAGTCCGTATAATCTTGTGAGAAAATACAGATTGTATAAAGGACTAGCTTCTGCCAGCGACTTCTTTCGCGTGAAATTTCTTGTTCCCCTGACCCACCGCGTCGCATCGTATCGCCCGCTCGCGCCATTATTTCTTTTTCACTTAGCTTTCTTTCTGACTTTTTTCTTTTTGCTTGGCTCCTAAGGATCGTCGCATGTTGTCAAATAGCCTATAATCTCAACAATTGGGCTATCAAAATCAAAAATCAAAATATTTTATTTCACATAAACCTACATGGCATTTATGAAACGTCAGAAGCTAGGTGCACGGTTCCAATTGGTCGTTTCCTATAAAGACGAGCCGGCAAGAAACTCCACGGTAACTCTTTTAAAAATAATTGGCTTTTACAATGTTTTAAAATTACAGTGTTAATAGGTATGGGAGGACAGCGTAGGCCTGTCAAGAAGTACCAGGTTCTTAACAAGAAATAAATGGTCACAAATCTAGTCTATTAAGCCTACAACGTTCTCACAATCGAATGAAAAAGATTTTTTTCAAATACGACTTGTTCTTGAGATTAGCGCGTTCAAACAAACAAACAAACAAACTCTTCAGATTTATTGTATTATAGTTTAAATACTCGAATAAACTAATGAGATATTAAGGTGTAATTATGAACTACGTGGAAAAGCGATGCTTAGTAAAATATTTTGTAAGTAAGTAAAAAAAAAAAAATACAAAAAATATATTTAGCAAAAAAAACCACTACAAAGGGAAACCTGTTTACTTCCGAAAGTCCCTGGCTTTGGTTTTGTTTGTTTTTTTGTACGTTGTCAATTTGCCAGCAAAACCAAATCTCCTTTTTTAATGTAGATGAAAATGAGGAGATCCGAATTCTCTTCAAGACTAATGTTGTGTACCTATATTAGTTAATAATTCATTTTGATATATTTTTAATAAAGAATTCTCATTGTTCCTCTCAAAGACTGTGCTGTGAGACCTTGCTCCTTGCCAAATGTCCTTGATTCCAGGTCCACGGGAAGTACCCTTTTTTTTTTTGATGGGATATCATCAAATAACTTCTCTCTATTCCTTCCTGTTGCCTGTGTTGCCAGGGGCCTCGGTGACCCTTTAGTACGTTTCCCGCGACTCCGGCAGAAACAGAGTACCTACCTGCCATCAAATCTCTTCACCACCCTTGGTTGACTGGTAGAGAAACACCTTTTTGTGTGTAAAAAGTTTAAATGGCTAATGCCTAAGCGACTGCATATAGTACACATTCACGAGTACTTATGCCTATGCATGCCTCAAAGCATTCCGTGGATATCTGTCAAAGGCCTTGCATTGTTGACATGGTTTGTAACCTACGTATTATCTTCATAGTATACGCCTATGATCTCTCAAGTTCTATCAAATAACTATTCATACATTTTTTTCCGGTAATTTGGCAATATTTTGATGTCAGACTTATTGTAATGGCAAACATGTCATTTGGTTTAAATAGGTTTTTATTTTCATTATTTTATTAATATTTTACATAGATTCTTGTGTACCTTGTGAATGTGAGAACGTTGTAGGCCTATTAGACTAGATATTTTGTAGACCTTTTCCTTTTTTTGTTAAGCATCTGGTACTTCTCGACAGGCCTTCACTGTCCTCCCATACCTATTAACACTGTAATTTGAAAACATTGTAAAAGCCAATTATTTTTAAAAGAGTAACCGTAGAGTTTCTTGCCGGCTCTTCTCCACAGGAAATGACCAATTGGAACCGTGCACCTAGCTTCTGACGTTTCATAAGTGGACATGTAGGTTTATGTGAAATAAAAATGTTTTGATTTTGATTTGATTGAATATCATCGTCCTCCGTTACTTGGAACTTAATCATAACTGATGAAATGTTTGTATCTTTACACTTCTGCTTACCCCTTTAACTTTTTTGATGTGTAACATATCTTTCCTCTCGCTTTCTGTGAGAGTGGTTTCGTGAAAACGGATGGAAGTGACAGGTTGAGCATGGAATTAGTAAGTACAATAATATAGTATTGACCCCTGTACGATCGTATCAAAAATTAGTAACTATATATGTAGATTGTAAGTAGAGCGGGTCAAATTTTGACTCATAGGCGACTAGTAATGAATAATTATTCGAATAAATATTTCAGTGTTTAGCTTTTTTTACCCGACTGCCCCAGAAAGAGGGTATTGTTTTTAGAGAGTATGTATGTATGTATGTTTATCTCTTTGGCACGCTCTGTAGCCTAAACGGCTTGATGGATTTTAACATAAGAGGTGTCGTTAGATTTGTCTTAATTGTAGAAGTGACATAGGCTATACAGGTTGAAATTGAAAACTTGCGACAAACTGAAATGGGACATTGTATACATCATTATTAACAACTTTTACTAAGGGACCAAAGCAGTAATCCCAAAAAAAAAAATCTGCTTTTCCTACATTTTGATGAGGTATTGCGAACATAAATGTAGGGGACAGCAGTTTTTTTTTTGGGATTGTAGCTTTGGTCCCTTAGTAAAAGTTGTTCATAATGATGAGTACAATCTCCCATTTCGATTTGTCGCATGTTTTCAATTTCACCCTGTATAATATTTATATATTGCATCTGCAAATACAAAAAAAGGACGAGAAGATTTTTATTAAAATAAATTACAACAATACTGAAATAATAGCTAGTAATTAGCCAATTCCATTATATATTATATATTCATAGACTAAAAAGCTTGAAATAAAACAAATAATTCTGAAAAGAGAAAAACAAGTATTACTCGTATAATCTATAGAATTTTGGTATCACAGGCGGGGGTCAAACCAATAACCTGAAATATGGTGCAACTTGTGTTTGTCCCCCCCCGGCGATACCAAAATTCTTTAGATTACGAGCTTTGTTTTTCTCGGGTTTTTGTTTTTTTAATCATTTGTTTTTACATTTTGAGGTTAATTTCTGTCGCTGCTCAGTAGCTTATCGCCAAGGTGAGATGTCAGATGTTACACATCATATGCGACTACTGAAAGGCTCACTCGTTTTTTTTGTCCTAGCTAATATCAGATCAGCTATATGTCACCATAGTTATTATTATTGTGTTGTAATTATCAGAACTAATTAAATGAATCTGCAAAATTGAAAGACAGTTTATATAATAATCACGACAACAAATGGATCACAAGGCAACCAACAAAAAATAAAAAAAATAAAATGGTTGATATCTGATCCGTTCACTAAGGACTCGATCACACGTACCACAACCACACCACATGTGGATGGGCGTTAATTTTTATAAAAATGATTAGTTTACTCACACGGACCACATTCGGCCATCAAAATCAACCGTGTGAGCTATACCGACCAAATTAAGGCGCTGACAAGACCCAATTGACTAAAATAGGCTTCTGTTAAGAAAAAATATTGCCAAATCTGTATAGTTTGTGGTAGCGGAAAAAATATATGTCAATTTTGAACACGTTTTGAAAAAAAAATCTCGATACAAACTAACGTTAAACTAACCTCTTACCTTGAGTTCTAATCCAAAATATCTGCATTACATATCAACATACGTTACGTATTTAATAATAACAAGAACGTCTTGTTTGAATACAGAACTTGGTTGTTTTTTATTTTCGATTACTCAATTTAATTTTGAGTAAATAGATAATTGCTTCATATTTTGCAATAAATTACAAGCGTTGTGTCATCGCGCTTCTCTCTCTTTTCTATGCAATCTGACAGTAACCGCGGTTTAGGTGTTGTCAGCATGTTAAGGCCACGTCGCAGCCACAACGCAACCACTAACGAGACCATGCTCTAATGGCCGGCCACATCGCAAACATAACGATCTGTCTGTCTGCAAACACTAGCCACAACGTAAATATATTGGAACTACTAGCGACAACACAACCACGACGCAACTGCAAGAAGCTGCACTAAAAACATGTAAACACTGCTTGCACACATTTTGCCATTGCGATGTGGTGTGATTGTAGTACGTGTGAACGGGCCCTAAAGTTACATAATATTTAACACTATAATAGCCATCCGAAATCAACAATAGAATACTAAACAATAAACCAATAGAAACTCATCTCTATCTCAACCCTCTATAAATAACCCTGCCTTGCTGGCTGCGGTCTATTTGATCCCTGACACGAAGGATCCATTTCAGCAGGGTTAAGTTTACCTTTGAGATATTACTTAATTTCACTGTTATGCCAATAAGTTATGTTTATTTACGTTTCCTGGTATAGAAAGCAACCGAGTGCGCTTAGAATACTTTATCGAGCTTAAGTTTAAATATGGCACCGCTTAGGATAATATTTTCTTATTCAAATCAAATCAAATCAAAATATTTTTATTTCAAATAAACCTACATGGGCACTTATGAAACGTCAGAAGCTAGGTGCACGGTTTCAATTGGTCGTTTCCTATGAAGAAGAGCCGGCAAGAAATTCCAAGGTTACTCTTTTAAAAATAATTGTCTTTTACAATGTTCTCAAATTACAGTGTTAATAGGTATGGGAGGAAAGTTTAGGCCATTTCTTTTTGTGGATGGGAAATCATCAAGCAACTTCTCCCGCTCTGGGCGGAGCGGGAGGGTGTGTCAGACTCTTACTGACTAAAACCCACCCGTATTCCTTCCTGTTGCCTGTGTTGCGGGGGCCTCGGTGACCTATAAGTACCTTCCCGCGACCCCGGCAGGCATCGGCCCCAGTGGACCCCTACATACGAGTATGTGCTGACGACATCTCTTTGAGGCGCGCGTGGAATACAACGCGCCGTCGACCCGGGCCTGGTCCTTACCGGACGGTGAGCTACCCATTGCTCACCGTACGCAAGCCCGCGCGACAGTGTAGGCCTGTCGAGAAGTTATTAACAAAAAAAAAAGAAAAGAAAAAGGTCTACAAAAGATCTAGTCAATCCTACAACGTTCTCACATTCACAACGTACACAAGAATTCATGTAAAATAATATTAAAATAACCTCATTACACAATTACAATTACCACATTACACTCTATAGAAAGAAATAAAGAAAGAAAAATGCACTTATCGGCACTCATCGTCATCATCATAACAGCCGAAACACGTCCACTGCTGTACCTACATAGGCCTCCCCCAAGCACCGCCACTTCGACCGGTTCTGTGCTTCCCGCATCCAGGGGATTCTTGCGGCCTTCACAAGGTCATCGGTCCACCTTGTAGGAGGCCTTCCAACGCTACGTCTTCCGGTACGCGGTCGCCACTTCAGAACCTTTCGGCCCCAACGGCCATCTTTTCTGTTATTGCCACTACAGTAAAAAAAATACACCTCAAAACTATAAAAAACCGGCCAAGTGCAAGTCGGACTGGCGCACGAAGGGTTCCGTAACTTTATCTATAAAAACGGCTAAAAAATCATGTCTGTTGTATGGGAGCCCCTTAAATATTTATTTTATTCTGTATTATAGTATTTGCTGTTTGCTGTTATAGCGGCAACAGAAATACATCATCTGTGAAAATTTCAAATGTCTAACTATCACGGTTCATGAAATACAGCCTGGTGACAGACGGACAGACAGACAGACAGACGGACAGCGGAGTCTTAGTAATAGGGTCCCGTTTGACCCTTTGGGTACGGAACCCTAAAAACATAAAACAATGATAATAATGCCAAAAGGGCCTCAGCTCAGCATAATGTCAGATGACAACACAAGGTGTACCACCTGACGCTGATTTCAGCGCAACAAAACGAAATAAAAAGTAGGTACGAAACGATTTAGGGGCCTACATTTTTTTTGAGGTCAGTGCCAGCATAACCGTTTTTTTGTATTTGATAGGTACATACTTTTCTTAAGGGCTAGGACAAACCTGAAAAAAAATTGTATGCCATAAATGAAAATATAATTTTCAAAAATGGTCCTCCTCTTTCTTTGAAGTCGGTTAAAAAGAAGGACAGTGGTGCCTATCGTAATGCTGTCGATACTTTTCGGTGAGCTCCGTGAAATTCATGAGAGAATCTTAGGGATCCCAAGGAGGTCTTGGTCTTGGTTGGGCAGCCACGAAGGTCCGTTCGACGTACCCGACAGTGACTACTGCCAAAGATACCAGCAGGACCTTAAACGTGTTGAATCGTTTCGAAGATATTTTATTAACTGAGGGAACACCTTCGCAAATCAACTAATCTATATGTATAGTATACGGAAACCCAAATAAACGGTATCCCAAATGTGCGTTCAATGGTGGAGCGGGCACGCTTGTGCACAGCATTAAACCTGCCTTCTGGGCCTCAAGTCTGCTATTACAATAGTGTCAGAATGGTTTATTATTGATTTCATAATTGTTGATTTTGACAAGTTTGGTAATATACTAATATAATGGCGTCATTAATGAGGATCAGAACAGACCATTGTGACACTATTGTAATAGCAGACTTGAGGCCCTGGAGTGTCTTCTGCAACATTACCTACGGTGTCAGAAGATATTCTCTTAAAGGGTACCTGAATCACATGTGAAAGTAAAATATTATTGGTATTTTTTAAATTAATTTTAGGTTAGTAGATTACAGTGTATTTTAAAAATGAACGTTAATTTATACTCTAAACGCTCTTCTTTAAGTGCCTCTTCCACCAAAAACATACGTAATGCCATTTCGCTACAATTTAAGAACGGCACATTCACTTTAACACTTTATACAAGTATAAAACTCAAGATAATTTTAAGAATTAATTTAATTCGATACCGTATACGATAGACCTTTTGAGTATCGTAAATACTCAAAAGGTAGCTATTTTGCTGTCGTGAATTTTGATATTAATTTCACGATGTAACTCTTGTCAAACTCAAATTGTCGGTCGGACATATAGCGTTGAGAGTAGGGTTTACGATAAAACAAACGTCAAAATGAAGTTCGGTCGGTTCAGAACCGACCGAACGGAATAGAATGAAGTTCGTAGTAGGAAACGTTCGAACGTTCGGCCCATAATTCGGTTTTAACGTTTCGGAGTAGACCCCCTGTATGTGAAGTGTGTTTGTGTGTTCGTAGACTTTTAAATGTGCCGAATCACTGAGATTACATCCCTGTTATCCACACTGTTATAAAGGTAACTACGGGGTAGTTACCTTTATAACAGTTCTAAAAAACAGGAAACAAACACAATAGACAAATAAAATCTTCCATCCAAATTTTTTATCTCGACCACAAATTCGTAGAAAAACATTTACGATTCAACGAAACACCAAAAAAAACCAAGCACATTTTTCCCGTCAGCCACCCAACCCCGCAAACGCGACGGGGGTCATTCCGACCACTCATTAACCAGATAGATGCCGCTGTCAGCACACTCGCCCCATATATTTTAACAAGCCACGCTAATTTCCCATTTATTGTCCATTCTCATATAAAATACGTTATTCGCCCGCAAAAATAAGAATTAATGATGATCTGATTACTCTTATTTTTATTCTTGTCATATTTTTGCTTCGTAAATTGCTTTTCGTTGTTTTCTTTGTGGTTCGTACCTACCTACTAATGTGATTTTGGTATTGAATCTGGTAAGATTAAGAGTTCGGGCCACCTGTGACTTATGATTGTTCCAACTGTTTTAGTAAGTAACCACGTACACATTTTTATTAATAAAGCTAATGACCGTAAAACCGGGTGAGCAAGGTTATTTAAAGGAAATTCTAAAGCCTTAAAGCCACAGACTAAATAATGTTTTACGACGACCTCTATAATGCATTTTAATAAACTTTAAACCCACTTTCTATACCAAACGGAACGCTGTCTAGTCGTAAACTGCAACTCAGTAAACCCAAAACATGTTTAAAGCAATTTTATCTTCAGCAAAATGTCTTGCAATTTCACCAATATTAATCCACTTCAGCAAACATATTCGCTTTGAACAAACTTGCATTTAAAACGAAAACTCCAACAATTCACTATGCTAGCATTAATCATGTCAAAAGCAAGTTATCCGCTACTTTTAGTAGGATCACAATCAGTTTACTGTCGACAAGAATGAAGGAAAAGCCGAACATAAGTAACAAGACAATATCGACGCGCTTTCAACGAAAATACCCATCGTAGACAGGTTGTACGATAGATTATGACGTGCCCTATCGCGTTTAATAAAGCTGTGCTTTTTAGGGTTGAGCCCAAGTTCAGGGTAGATTTTTTATTCACTCTCAAAAGTATAGACTGAGGAATTATGTGGTAAGGCAACGGTGTGGTTTAAAAGAAGATGTGTGGCGGCATCTACAGCGCCACATACGATCTACGCATCACACTGACGTCACGCAAAATCCTGCATCGCGCAAGCAGAGTTTACCGCGCAACTAGCATATATACAACATCCCGACATCAACCGTCGGGCAGTTGCCCACCAGACACGACACCCGTCTGGTCGGAGGATCCTCCCTTTTCTATGGAGGATGAGTGAACTTTACACCCTGTTCCTCATGCCTCTATAGATGTAATGACTAAAACTTAAAAGAATAGGAATGCTTTGATGGTTTGGTCATTTTGAGAGGTTGAATGAAAGGCGACTAACTAAGGATATTTAAAAGGCAGATGTGAGTAGAAACGCAGCCCTAAAAGGCAGAGTTACCTTCTTAGTGATGTTCTTCACAAAGGTCAGGTGTGTAGAAATCACAGCTCGCTTCAAGCTCACTTCTCACGTTCAAGCTCAGTTTGAAGTGATCTATCATTTCACTGATACCAGTGAAGACCACTATTGACAGTTTATTTATTATTTATTTATTTAATACTTTAAGCACACAAATGTACAGAGGCGGACTTAATGCCGTAAGCATTTTCTACCAGTCAACCTTTGGGTGATGCAGAGACAAAGTGAGCTGTGATTTCACTGATACTAGTGATGGCCACTATTGACAGTTCACTTCAAGCTCATTTTGCCTAAGTGACCATAAAGTGAGCTTGAACATGAGAAGTGTTAGTGACTGAGTGCTGATTGCCTCACTCACTTCGCTTAAGTTTTCACGGTGAGATTTTCCATAGAATAGACGGTTGTTAAATTCAAAGCATTATTCTACGAGATCCTTTGTAAAGTGCTGTAACTAAACCCGTAACTTAATGGTTTCCTTTTCTTATGAAACAGTTTTAATTAATACATTCCCTAGCATTATTGGTTTTCCTATTCTGGAGGGTTTTCTTGGAGTTTTATAAAACAAGTCCTTCATTTAGTTTTAGCTTTATAGAACAGAGAATGTCGATAACAGTATTTACACTGTTTTGATGCAGAGGAACATTGTTTTTATTCTATCTAGTAATTAACTATGGTACTTTAGAGTTAATCGGGGCTTAGTACTCGTAAAAGGCACAGAACTTAAGTATTTAGTGCAGCCGTGAGGCACACGGTATTGTTTTAAGTATTTTTTGTTTTTGTATGAATATTGTATGCCATAACCTGGGTCAAATTTCTTTATTTTATTAGAAGGGACTGCCGTCGAATTGGATAGTGGATGATTTCAACATAATATAATAAATTGATTGAAACTTAAGAGAAACAAGATTTATTTCGAAATAGAAATGATATCTTATTTGCAAACCCCCAAAAAAAAATTGTGTTCCAAACTGAATTTCGGGCATGGCTACTAATCTCTGAGGAGAACAGCCTTCGGCGTGGGAGGTATTATTGTGCACAAGTGTGTGTGCAGACAGGTGCACACTCTCATAGTCCAATAAGACGGTAATCCGACACGACCAAAGAGATGAGCCGCAAGGCCAACGTGTCAAACAAATATATGACATATAAATTAATCTTCAACAAAAATCGCCGTTCAACAATTTATTCATTCCTCGGTAAATATGTATAAAATCATTACCCTTCCAAGAATTGACCGCAGCAACTTTGTCTAACAAGACCCTAATCACTCACACTGCCAATTATAAAATTGATTATTTTTCCTTAGAAAATTGCTCCCGCTTCCTCTTGTACCACGTTCCTATACGATTCACTTCTTCCACCAGCACCCTTCTACTTTCAATATCCATCTATATCAATAATCAAATCAGAGTGCCTCCACGGCGGGTAAATCAACTTTTTAACTTTGTTATTCGGCTGGTTTTGCTAATGGTACGTTTTAGGGTTTAAATTGGGATATTGAATCATCGTACGGGTTTGTCTTGGGAATATTATGTTAGAAAAACTAGCTTTTAGTTGTGAATTTTTAGTTTTATATTTTGTATCGACTTTTGGCTAAATTATTAGGTGATTGTACAGAAGATTGACTTTGGAATATGTGGCTATTCAAGGTCTGTTTGAAAGCTGCAATGGTGGCCTAGTGGTAACGGGACCAACTTACGGGTTGTATGGCTCGCTCTCCAGGCAATCGCCTTTGTGTAAATAATTTCATCACCACTGTTCTCAAAACGGTGAAGGAAAACATCGTGGGGAAACCGGCATGTTCAAGAACCTAAAATTGGAAGACATGTGACATCTACCAACCAGCATTGGGCCCGAGTGGTAGATTACGGCCCACTCGCTCTCGAAGAGAGGAGGCCTGTGTCCTAGCAGTGGGAACATTATAGGCTGATTTAGCATAATCACCGTGCTTAAAAGCTGGTAGTAATAGTTTTGGAATAAAAGCCGATATTTCAATGGACTTTTAAACTAAAGTGTGTTATTTGTTAAATTGTCGCAAGGTCATACACTAAACAGCAACTTTTTTTTTTTGTTAAATACCTGATACTTCTTGACAGGCCTACACTGTCCTCGCATACCTATTAACACTGTAATTTGAAAACATTGTAAAAGCCAATTATTTTTAAAAGAGTAACCGTGGAGTTTCTTGCCGGCTCTTCTCCATAGGAAACGACCAATTGGAACCGTGCACCTAGCTTCTGACGTTTCATAAGTGACCATGTAGGTTTATGTGAAATAAAAATAATTAGATTTTTTTTTGAAACAGCGTTTTACCTTCTTTCATAAAGGCGAACGGCAGGTCGGGTAATGCCCTCATGGCGAGCATAGCTTAAATACCAACATAACTGCGTTTACTTTACGACTAAATTACGTGTAGTTATCTAAAATCTTTTGTTTTAATATTATTAATTAATCCGAACTTCTAAAAATAGTACACTTACATGAAAATAAATGGCTTAGTTGCCTTAATATGTGGTTCAAATTCTATAACAAAACAACAAAAATAGTAAGCGGTACGAAATCTGCCGTTCACCTTTAGAACTAACCTAATTAAACACTTACTAAATAATTAGGATGGGTAATTACTCACGTTTTTATTATTTTTAAGCAATAAAATTAGAGTAAGTATTTCTCATAAATTATTCCACTTGACTCTAATCAAATAATTTTCCAATTCAATAAAAATACCCACAATCATCATATATTACAATAATCCATTTAAAACCAAAGAAAATTCATAACACTCATAAATATTTCATAAAAATCTCATCCAATAAACGATCAAATATCAACGAAAAGTACAATTAGGGGAACAAAGGAAAATTACGCGTACAATAAAAACGTTGGCGTAAACTAATTACGGCGTAACTCAGGAGTAATCTAATATATTTGAGACGGAACACGAGTTACGATGGTAACATTGGAGAAGTTACAATAAATTTCATTAAACTAGGAAACGCTCGTGGGGTTACTTGGAAATGTTCTGTTACATCCCTACGGAAAAGTCCCGAAACTTTTAAAAAAAGAAAACAATCCAACTGTCAGCAGGATTGGTCAGAAACGGCAATATAAAAGGAAGCCTTGAAGTGAGTGGAACAGCAAAAGTTGGCAAAAAAAGGGCATTTATACCGTTATTCTCGTTTTAAAATCTAAATAATACAAAATAAATGCTGTTCGTTGGTAAGCGCATCACATGAAACGGCTGCGCCGATTTGGCAAATTTTTGTTATAATTAAAATGTTCGTAATAGTCCGAATTAGCTTTTTATGGACAGAACAAAATTTAAAGTAGCCGGGAAAATTATAAAGTTCGGGAAAACTGAAAGTGCATTTTATATGGAAAATGTATAAAAAATATTAAAATTTGGACAGGACAACGTTTAACGGGGCAACTAGTGGTAAATATTAAGGCGCAGATATGATCTTATAGTCTTATTACGCCTTCAAATAAAAAAAAAATACGTTTATAAAGAAAGAACGTAAATACAAAAAGAACACAAGAACAAGTTGGGGGAACATATTATGCGTCACATCTACGCAAAACGGCTATCGCTTAGCATAATGCTGGGACCCTATACGAGACAGAGCGCTGGTTTTCAGCGACAACCTGCGTTGATGTGATAACGTCGACCGGTGCAGCATACAGTGAGATTATAAATAAGAAATAAAAAATAAAATAAATACTAACTACTTAATTCTATATGATTATGTAATATTTAAAATCGCAACATTCCGTTCCATCGGCAACGACGTACGCGCCGCCGCAAATAATGCAAGGCATAATTTCAGCCAAAAGACGTCGTCAAACGACGAATTACGTCCACTGCTGGACATAGGCCTTCGCCAAGCACGGCCACTTCGACCGGTTATCTGCTTCCCGCATCCAGCGGGTAAGTAAGAATGCAAGTAAGTTATACAAAAAATGTATGTCATACTAGATGTGAATATTAAAGTATTGTAGTAAAATACTTTATTAAATATATTCAGGAAGTAATGTCTACCAAAACCATAAAAACGATATTACTTTCAAACACTTTTCTGGCTTCTCCAAAATATTTTTTACACTGTGAAAGAATTCTTTGAATTTAAGGGTAATTACAAATTTTTTATTGTATTTTTGTAGCTATTATGTTTTTTTTTGTTTTGTATTATAGTAGAGTATAAATGTATATTTACGAGTATGTCTATAGTGTAAGTGTTTTGTATTGTTTATTAGAGTAAAAGTAGTTTATAAATTTTGTAGGTTTATAAATTTAGTATAGTTTATAAAGTTTATAAAGTTAGTTAGTTTATAAAGTTTAGTATAGTTTATAAATTTAGTATAGTAGTTTATAAATTTTATAGGTTTTATACCCAGTGTACGCTAGATATTCGTATGCCGCTTTTGGCGGCGGATGTGTCCTGAGCATAACATTGATAACCAACTTGTACCTACCATATCCGACGAATAAATGTCTTTGGCTTTGTATCAAATTTTTGCTTTTTTGTAAGAAGAGACTATTTAATTATCTATATTTATATCTGTGATTTTTTTGATATATTCATATTTTCGTTACTAAGGTAAACGGCGTTTCCCGTCCCTTAAAGGGTCAAGTGTTGATTCTGTAGATTATTCAATTTATTTATAATGCAGAATACCACTAAACAAGAGATGCAGATTACTTTCCATTATTTCTTACCTTTTGCTGAGATATGGCCTTGTGACAGACAGGCAAACATTTATTTTTTTAAGAAGTGCCGCCAGTGTGCTTTGCTTCTCAACCACGACGTTGTGGGTTAAAATCCGGGCACCGACCAATATGACGTTTTCAATTAGTTTATCTTGGACATTACTGACATCGGTGAAGGAGACATCGTGAGGAAAACTAGGCTTGTAGTGATACTTATATAAGTCTGAAATCGCCAACCCATCTTGAGCAAGCCTGGTGCTCAATGCTCAAGCCTTCTCTGTATGAGAAGAGGTCTTTGCCCTGCAGTAAGACAAT
Organism: Atethmia centrago; assembly: GCA_905333075.3. Lineage (NCBI taxonomy): Eukaryota > Metazoa > Arthropoda > Insecta > Lepidoptera > Noctuidae > Atethmia > Atethmia centrago. The sequence goes on from HG995368.1 coordinate 21,472,601, forward strand.
GATAAGCTGGTAATATCCACGAGCACCTTAAAGAGATGTCGTCAGCACAAATGTAGGGGTCCACTAGGGCCCATGCCTGCTGGGGTCGCGGGAAAGTACGAAAGAGTTACCGAGGCCCCTGGCAACACTGGCAATGGAAGGAACACGAGTGGGTTTTAGTCAGTAAGAGTCTGACACACCCTCCCGCTCCGCCCAGAGCGGGAGAAGTTATTTGATAATTTTCCACCCAAAAAAAAAAATGCTGGTAATATTATTATGTACTTAATATCAATAAAACCGAAAAGCCATTTAATATCATGGCGTACATTTCTGTTGTGTCACAGCAATATCTTCTCCATCTATTTATTTATTCCTAATGTGCCGAAAGCGGCAACTGGGACCTACGTGTATATAGGTAATTTAATTCCGTCGCCTCCGTAAATACATAAAGGATATGGCAGTCCTGATTTTGCCATTCATGGGATGAATTGGACAATCTTACTTCGGTGTGCTTCGGGTCTTATTGACCCCCGCGATTGTGTGGGCGGTCCTTTGTGACTTCGGCAGTCGACGGGTTGAACGTTCCAATAGTTTGAAATAGAGGCGAGTGAGCTAAATATGCGTTTCGTTCTATCGTGTATTTTTATGTGTTTGGTGTTACGATGTTAGTTGAGTTAGTCCACCTTTTGAACCTACTAAAGATTAACTAAAGAACTAGGATAAACTAAATTCGTATCTTTACTCGATTGGCTCAGAATTAAAGTTAAATAATTTTCTTGTGTATGTTTTACTAACTGAAGTAATCTGACCCGATGCCATAATTTTTTGCCTATTAATACATTTTCAAATGCCATTGTCAGGTGCAAAAATTCTCTCTCTCTGGAATCACAACCGCTAACATGGGATTAACAAAAAAACTTAACCCGGAAACTTATAGAAACCGTAGATAAATATTAATTAGTACCTAATGTTTTGTTGTGCAAGGGAATCTCATTATGTTCTACAGGTGGCGTGACCTGTTATGTGATGTAAAGATTAATAATTGTATTACATAATTGCATTGTTATACAATGTTGGTTAATCAAATAATCACCGACTATAATTCATTATCTGTGGTTGACGTCTACAGAGTGCGTGGAATAATTAGCAGGTGATAAGTACATGCGTTCATTGTATTGTAATTATTAGATTAGACTTAGACTATGCGAGGAGATCGTGGCTTAGTAATAACAGCAACAGGGATCGATCGAAGGTTAAGCTACGCCTGCCGAAATCAGTTCGTGGATGGGGGTGACATTCCATAACATACGAAACTCCACCGTGCCTCGGAAAGCACGTTAAGGCGCTGACAAGACATAATTCACTAAAATAGGCTTCTCTTAAGAAGAAAATTGCCAAATCTGTATAGTTTGTGGTGTCGGAAAAAATATATGTTAATTTTGAACATATTTCTCAGAACTTGGTTGTTACCAAAACCCGTTTTGAAAAATGATCTCGATACAAACTAACGTTAAACTAACCTCTTGCCTTGAGTTCTAATCGAAAATATCTGTATTAAATATCAACACACGTTACGTATTTAATTAATAACAATGAACGTCTTATTTGAATGCAGAACTTGGTTGTTTTTTATTTTCGATTACTCAACTCAATTTTGAGTAAATAGATAATTGCGTCATATTTTGCAATAAATTACAAGCGTTGTGTCATCGCGTTTCTCTTTCTTTTCTATGCAACCTGACAGTGACCGCGGTTTAGGTGTTGTCAGCGTCTTAAGCTGTTGGTCTCGGCTGCGATTCATAGATCTTTGACAGTCGTTACGGGTCATCACAAGCCCGAAAGTCTGACAACCAGTCTTATCAATGGGTATCGTGTTACTCAGTAATTGGGTTGTGGAGGTCAGATAGGCAGTCGCTCCATGTAAAATACTGGTATTCAGCTGCATCCGGTAAGACTGGAGGCCTAACCCAACGTAGTTGGGAAAAGGCTAGGCAGATGATGATTTACGGGTAGGAACAGAGCGTTCTGTGTGGTTTTCAAGAAAGAAGAGAGCTCAATTCTTGGTGCAGCAAAACACAACCGCAGTATCGCTGACATTTGAAAGGTATAAGTTTACATAATCAGAATGTAATGTTCCCACTGCTGGGACACAGGCATCTTCTATGTGAGAGTGAGTGAATCCACCACGCGGGCCCAGTGCGGGTTGGTAGATGTCACATATCTTCGATTCTTTGGTTCTAGGACATGCCGGTTTCCTCACGATGTTCCCCTTGTTCCTTCATCGTTTTGAGAGCAGTGGTGATAAATTTACACAAAGTAAAGTGCCTGTCCGAGTTCGTACCTACGCCCTACAACTCGTAAGTCGCGGCTGTTACCACTGGGCCACCACTGCAAAGTATGTGCCCGTATTGTTTTTTATATTGCAGACACCTACAAACTGGTAATAAACAGTCTTGTGGCCAGTTTCCCAATCTACACCGTAAAAAAATACTGTGCCCCAAAACGGACTTGGGTGACCCCACCCGTTTTATCATTTCTAATTCTGTAAACAGATAAATTTTACTGCCGGCCATCCGCAATCTGGACATCTAACATACGTTCCTCAAAATAAGAGAAACCAATACATTTTTCCTCTCACCCCCCTAAAAGGGAAGGGAGGGGAGAGACTTTACGAGTGTCATAAAAGGGGATAATATACTTAGTCTGAGGGCAGAGTCGTGATCGAAATACGTCAGTATCGACTATTTATTTTGTACTTAAGCGCAAATGAAAAGGCCGGGATTAAGGTTGGCGAGTTGGAATTAGAATTGGGACTGCAATTAATCTGATGCGTTTCTGAACTTTGAGGTAAAGTTAAATAAACCCATGTCATCCATCCCCCTGCTTATCTCAATTTAATCAAATACTCCCATGAGGAGCTCGTGGCTAGGTAGTAACAGCCGCACGGGTCGATCCATCAGGTTAAGCTATGCTTGATCTGTGGAGGGTATGTAAAGATGGTCACCCATCCACGAACCAACCGCGGCAAGCGTAGCTTAACCTGATAGATTGACCCATGCGGCTGTTATTATTTTAGCTACAAACCCGTAACTACAGGTCATTAATTCAGCTGAATTGACAACGCACCTACGATGCCTCAGGTATTTCAGATATCCCTATACGATGGTGACCACTCAGGTGCCTTAAAAATCAATATCATTATGTGTTATACAATATCACTTTAACACATTGTAACATACATTACAATTCAATAGAATCTATACAGCCCGATCAGATAGGACATATAAAGTTTTAGTACACAGCTTACCTACAGCAGAACTGCCTCACAGAGGCTTACGTGTAAGGCTTATTTTTATGAACATCGTAAATATGGCAACATTATTGATGATACTTTGCGTCTTTTGTTGTTATTTTCATTCATGTTTGAAATGGGTTATATGGGAGTTAAAGCATAGCTTACTTTATGAGTTGCTTCTTAACTTCATATCATCATTATTTACTGCTTAGGCTTCCTTCCTTCGCGTCACCACTGTGAGGATCGCCCGGAGGACACGGTGGAGCATACGGTGGAGGTCTGCCCAGCTTGGGCAGATCACCGCCGTGTCCTCGTGTTGGCGATCAGCGGCAGAGATCTCTCGCGTCTGGCCCTGATTCAGGCCATGGTACAGAGCGAGATGGCATGGACAGCCGTCACCTCCTTCTGCGAAGCATTATGGCTCGCGAAGGAGGAGGCGGGACGGTTAAGGGAAAGGCAAATTTCGCGCCCTCTCGCCCCTAGCCACCGCAGGAGACGCCCTGGTCGTCGGGAATCCTGGGCGGATTTCCGGCCACCGTAGGCGCGGGCTTGCGGACGGTGAGCAATAGTTAGCTCACCGTCCAGTGAGGACCAGGCCCGGGTCGACGGCGCGTTGTATTCCACGCGCGCCTCAAAGAGATGTCGTCAGCACAAGTGTAGGGTCCACTAGGGCCGATGCCTGCCGGGGTCGCGTGGCAGTCCAAATGGGTTACCGAGGCCCCGGCAACACAGGCAACGGAAGGAATACGGGTGGGTTTTAGACAGTAAGAGTCTGAGACAGGGAGCGGGAGAAGTTATTTAATGATTTCCCAACCAAAAAAGAAAATCGTCCTTCCTTCTGTGTCATACTTCCCTGGTACCTACACATGTGTAGTGCTTACCCGCGGTTCTTTGCAAATCATTCATTCATTTGGCTGTTTGTGTACAACTCTTCTTTTATCGTGTTTCAGCATCCATTTCGTTAGGGCTCTGTCCTGTCAGCATGTCATATGCCAATGCATTTATAATTTGTGTTTGCCCCATTTGAAATTACTGCTCATACCTTTATGCATTATGTGTGTTTCTTTATGTGTTTACAACAGTCTTATACTGAGTGACTGTGTACTGAGAGACTGTGCGCCATGAAATGGTTTGTATAAGTTGTCGGTAGGAACAGATCATATAAAAATGTCTAGAGGTGTCGTTTCGCTGTTATTATGAATTACAAAAATAACGGACACGATGAAATAAACAACGTTTGAGAGTAACAAAATCAAACAATCTAAATGGGTCGTAACGGTCAAAGTGTTACACTTTTTTCGGTGTAGTTTACGTTCGCCAACTGTGCAGAGTATAATGAGCTCGTGTATATGAGCACTAACGCGCGATAAAGAACTTTGTTCCACAAAAGTTAAGTTTTTATATCATAGTGAGTTACTAAGGGCCAAAATAACGCTCCTATTAGAAATATTATAAATAGGTAACCTTCAAGCTTAGAATATTTTCTATATTCTAAGCCTTCAAGAAGTACGCAAAATACGTCATTGACGTGTAGTTGCGGACATCAGAACGTATTACCTAAAGTCAAATTGAAATGTCTAGTTGATGTAACTGGTGAACGAAAAGCTGGCGGCTTTCTCGCGCAATGCATCAGCATTGCAATTCAGCGAGGAAATGCCGCCAGCATCCTCGGTACAATGCCCCGAGGGCCCTTTTCAGGCTTAACTTAGTTTTAATTTAATTTAGTTAATGTTAATAATCATCTTGTAATTTGGTTATGTAAATAAATACATGTCAAGTCAAATTGATTCACTGGTGTAATCTGACAGGTGCTAGCTGTCACTTTGTATCTTAGAATATAGAAAGAACCAGAAGCCGCGAACACGCCTAATACTGAAGCGTCAAAAACTACTCCTAAATGGAGTAGATTGACGCGCAGCCGATCAGTTACTCTGTGAACGTCGTATCGCGTAAAGGCTCCTACATACTGGCGCGACTTGTCGCGCGACGCGACGCGACACAAAGACACCGCGTGTAGTGCTACAAGCGGAGCCTTTGTGTCGCGACGCGTCGCGCGACAAGTCGCGCCAGTATGTAGGAGCCTTAACGTGTTTTACCGGTGTGCAATTTTATTTAATTGCACAAGGTATCGCAGGCGGGGACAATCAAAAGTTACACCATATTTCAGGTTATTTGACTGTCCCCGCCTGCAAGACCAAAATTATATAGATTATAATGCTTGTTTTCCCTTTTCAGTTATGTGTTTTTGCAGTCGGGTTTTTTGTTTTTTTTATTTAATTTATTTTATTTCAAGCTTTTTAGTTTTATTAATATGTATATTTGTTACAATTCATAAAAAAAAAATCCCCTCCTTTTTTTTGTATTTGCAGATGCAATTTATAAATATTATATAGCCTGTGTCACTCCCACAATTAAGACGAATCTAAAGACACCTCATATATTAAAATCCATCAAGCCGTTTAGGCTACAGAGCGTGCCAAAGAAATAGACATACATACATACATACATACATACATACATACATACATACATACATACATACGTACATACATACTCTCGAAAAACATTACCCTCCTGAGGCAGTCGGGTAAAAATGCAGCGGGGCTAAAAAATAAACAGGTTGGGATCACATTTCACGTGAATATAGCGCATTCAAATATCGTCTTATTTAGTTACTGAATAAATTGTTCAGTTTGTAATTGTCATAGAGAATGATGCATCCATCTTGTTAGTGTTGCCAGTATAAGAGTTTTGATTTTCCCTTCTTTTTATTACCTACTGAGGGCATTTATTCGTTGTAATGTTAAATGAATAACAACTTAAATAAAAACCCGACTTGAAAAAGAAAGGTTATCAATGCAAACCGTATGTACCTATATACATATGATTTTGTTAGAATTGCATAACATTCATAATAGGTACTATGTTAGACTATTAGGATTTATAGAGGGGGCGGGTGTATGAAATTATGTATCTATGAAAAGACCAATTGTGATTTTATTATTTATATTATCTTACCAATACTCTCAACGTTTACCCCAAAACGGGTTCATAATGTCCGAGCTAGCAACATTACGCGGGTGGGAAGTGAGGCGGGCGCGGGACGCTTGTCTTGATTTTGGACACAGCGTGCGGCTTGCAATGACAGTTGAACGCGGATTCTGGTTCTTTCTATATTCTAAGCTTTGTATAATAAAATGTTCATATTTATCGTATGTATTGTATGTATTATAGATTTTTACGCTTATTATTATATACATTTATTTTACACTTATATAAATCGATTAAACTAAACGATCACCATTACAATACATTTGACCATTTCATTACACAAAGTGACAGCTAGCACATGCCAGATTACACCAGTGAATTATTAATTCGACTTTAGATAGTCATCAAATAAATCGCAGCACGACAAGATCCTTATTCATATTCGCATAAGGCCCTTTGTATACACACCGTGCGTTCTTGCCGTGAAAAACTACGGTTTATTCGCCGTGTGTAGGCACGCTCGTCAGTGTTGTATGGATCACTATGGAAGCTTGTTGACGGATACGTTTTTTCTACGGCACGGTTTATACGCCGTGTGTAGGCACGTTCCTCAGTGTTGTATGGATCACTATGGGAGCTTGTTGACGGACACGTTTTTTCTACGGCGCGGTTAATACGCCGTGTGTAGGCAAGTTCGTCAGTGTTGTGTGGATCACTATGAAAGCTTGTTGACGGACACGTTTTTTCTACGGCGCGGTTTATACGCCGTGTGTAGGCACGGTCGTCAGTGTTGTATGGATCACTATGGAAGCTTCTTGATAGTCACGTTTTTTCTACGGCGCGGTGTATTCGCCGTGTGTACGCTTTGTCGTCAGTGCTGTATGGATCACTATGGAAGCTTGTTGACGGACACGTTTTTTCTACGGCGCGGTTTATACGCCGTGTGTAGGCACGGTCGTCAGTGTTGTATGGATCACTATGGAAGCTTCTTGATAGTCACGTTTTTTCTACGGCGCGGTGTATTCGCCGTGTGTACGCTTTGTCGTCAGTGCTGTATGGATCACTATGGAAGCTTGTTGACGGACACGTTTTTTCTACGGCGTGGTTAATACGCCGTGTGTAGGCACGGTCGTCAGTGTTGTATGGATCACTATGGAAGCTTGTTGACGGACACGTTTTTTCTATGGCACGGTTTGTACGCCGTACCGTAAAGAAACCGTGCCATGTATAAAGGGCCTTAGTGTGTGTGTAATAGTTGTGCACATCAGCTGTTTATTTCCCACGGAACTTGCCGAACTTTCCCGAAGAGGGGATTGTATTAGATTAGTTACTTATGTCGATCTGTCGAAAATAAAAGTAATTACCTATTCATTTTGTGCGAAGTACAAGTGTTAAATGATTTCAAATACATTTAAACAACTTTTTTAACTCAGAAGGCTTTTTATTCTGTCAATGAATACCGAGATGCTAATGCAAACTCAAACTCAAACTCAAAGCATTTATTTCAATTAAACCATTTACAGGCACTTTTGAATTGTCAAGGAGTCGGTCAGTTAGAAATATGAAGCTAGCTGCCCATTCCAAAGCGGAGTAGGTACCTATGGAGAAGAACGGGCAAGAAACTCCATGGACAGTCTTTTAAATTATAGGTATTGATACATAAAGATCAGTACAAAAATAATGACCAGTCCCAACTGACGGCACCCGTTCACGAGCATGACGCATGGATCAGCACCATTCAGCTCAACCATTTTGAAGGGAACTAAATGATCCAACACACGCGCCACCATCAGCGAGATATCTGAGTGAGCATGACATACTCTCAGCCGCCAAGGCCCAGTCAAGCCATTTAACGGTTAATATGTAATTAACCGTTAAATGGTAGCTCCATTATACATAGTACTCACACCTGTGCAATGCAATTATACAATACAAAGTAGATTGAATTTATACAATGCAAAGATAGTCTTACAATGTTCAGCTGCTCCAACAGTATTTTCAAATGTTAATTATTCAATTGGTTGTGGTTGTGGAGCAGGACCAGCATTGAGCCAAGCATTTTTATCAGCGATGTAATCACCCAACTTATAATATGCAGGCGCCTGCATAGTGTGCGTTTTATACAAGATTTAAATTTCATCTCATTCAGTTGAAGTATGTGGGGTGGAATTTTATTGTAACATTTTAAACAGTCAGCCAGCCAGTCTGAAACCTGGCTGAGATAATAGGTCCCTATTTCTAGTACTATAATTATGTCTTTCACCTCTTTTACTAAAAAGATATATTTTTTTTCTTACGTACATGATGTTTTCGTAGATATATTTACAAGGTACCGTCATGATGTTAATGTCCTTAAACCGGTCCCTAAGAGAATCGCGCCTGCGGAGATTATAAATGGCTCTGATAGCTCTTTTCTGCAGAATAAAAATTGACTCGATGTCTGCAGCCCGTCCCCAAAGTAAAATACCGTATGAAATGATACCATGAAAGTAACTAAAATAGACTAGCCTCGCGGTGTCTACATCAGTAAATTTATGGAGTTTTCTGACAGCATATGCCGCTGAACTTAGCCGTCCTGCAAGATATGTTAAATTAGGACCCCATTGTAGCCTTGAGTCGAGATCCCCAGGAAAACAGTTTTATCAACGAATTCTAGTTTCTCTTTATTCAATACTATCTCATAATCACTACTTTTGACATTTGGTAAATAAAATCTATAGAACTTATTTTTTTCTCATTTAATACTAAATTATTGGCAGTGAACCAATTCTAAACCTGCAATAGGGCGTTATTTACGTCGTCAACATTAGTAGCACGTCTATCTACCTTAAAAATTAAAGAAGTATCATCAGCAAATAACACCATTTGTGGTTGATTATTTAATAAATAAAAAAAGGAAAGGACCCAATATCGAACCTTGTGGAACACCCATTTTTACTTTTAAACCGACTGAATTGATGCCATTAATTTGTACTTGCTGTTGTCTATCATTTAAATAAGATTTTACTAAGCTGAGCGCATGTTTTCCAAGTCCGTAATGCTCAAGTTTCAAGACTAAGGTTTCGTGGTCGACGCAATCAAATGCCTTGGAGAGGTCACAAAAGATTCCTATGGCGTCTTGCGCTTCTTCCCACGCGTTAAAAATGTGTCTGAGTAAGGTTACACCGGCGTCGGTCGTACACCGTCCTTTAGTGAAACCATACTGTTGATCGTGAAGGATTTTATTCGAGTTAAAATGATTGAGCATTTGATTAAGCATTACCTTTCAAACACCTTACTGAAAACCGGCAACACGGATACGGGTCTATAATTATTTGTATCTTTACTGTCCCCGGATTTGAAAAGTGGTCCTATTACCCTATTACCTTACTGTATTTCATTAAATCCGGGAAGACTCCTTGATCCACACACAAATTAAATATTAAGGCTAAGTAGGGCGCTATAGTCTCAATTATAGAGGTACAGACTTTAATGGACATTCCCCAAAGATCTTCAGATAATTTGATCTTGATTTGCTTAAAAGCTTTTATTACTATAATGGGATTAATATGCTTAAAGTTAAATTCAATCGTGCGAGCTGAAACGTTTTCCCTTACTAAATCAAAAGCGAGCGAGGGCGAGGAATTTAAGGTTTCAGGAGTTTTAAGCGGGACACTGGTAAAAAAAATTACAAATTCTTGAGCAACTTCTTTGCTATCGCAAATGAGACCACATGACGTCTCCAGTGTGTAATCAGAATCATGCTTTTTGTTCCTATTCGTTTCATTATTGATAATTTTCCAAACTGTCTTTATTTTATTGTATGCTGATTTAACCTTGTTTCTAATGTACAAGTAATGTAAGGCTTTAGCTGCCTTACAAGTGTTCTTAAAAATTCTAGAGTAAGTAGCAACATACCTATTAAAAGTTTCAGTGTTTATATAAGGCTTAAGGCCATACAGCTCGAAAAGTCTTTCCCTACTTTTCCTGAGTCCTTTAGTTGCCCAGTCACTAAATAAAAACCTAGGGCTGATAGTTTTAGTGTTCTTCTTAAAATAATTATTGAACTCGGTCTGGACTACCGAAAAAAAATCATTATACAAGATATTTACATAGTTCATTGTAAGATCCTGATCGCTTAACTTACAAATTAAAGTGCTATTCAATTTATTTAAATTAACAGATGTTATTGGTCTGAATTGTATCTGCACTTTTTCTATTGTTATGTTGGACTCAAAAGTTACGTTTTGACCACTGTGGTCAGACGGGAGATAATTAACGATGGCCCTATAGCGATATACACGTAGCAGAAGTCGTAGTTATTCGGGTTGACTCCACAAACACATTTGTCAAATTAAATGATTTAAACAAATTTAATAATCTACTGGTATTTTAATTATTTTCTAAAATATTAATGTTAAAGTCACCACAGATAATTACTGATTCATTTCCATTTGCTAGTTTAGCCAAAACATCTTCCATAACTGACTCAAATATCGAGTAGTTTTGATAATTAGGGGGTCTGTTAACACACACTATCACATGCTTATCTAGCTCAACATAAGACAGTTCAATGCTATGTTCAACCGAAAGTTCCACTATGTCTTTACGAGTTTTTGATTTGATACAACTTTTAATTAGGATTAGTGAACCCTCACGTGGCATCGATTTTCGGTTAAAACAACTGGCCACACTATAATGGTCATAGTTAATTAACATTTCATAATCTTTTAACCAACGCTCAGTTATACAGACAATGTCAAACAATGTTTTTTTTAAAAATATTTCGATTTCCAATTGTTTGGAAGAAAAACCTTGAATATTTTGATGAAATAATTTCAAGGATTTCTGCTTAGCCCCTTTTCTACAGTTAACTATGTTAGTGCCAGAAAATACGTTTTTGTTATTAAGTGTAACTACACTGTTAGTGGTACCTTCTGTTGTCTTACAAACTAGTTTAAACTATTTGAGCTATCCACCTTAACATTAGTACTATTACTAATTGTGGTGCTAATTAAACATGACTTCGACATACTGTTTATGTCTGGGTTAATATTAAAAGCTAATAGCCTAGCTATTTGACGTCTAAAACTAATGGGCAGATACACAGTATCCCTAGTCGACCTTAGCTTATCAACAAAAATATTGGTGTCAAAAAATATAAACTTGTCACTATGGCGACTAACTAAGAAATGCATGTAATTATTTAACATGTGAATGTAGTTGTTTTGCCTGTTTGTCATGTGCTCAAAGTATGGGAAAGCACACAAAATTATTTTCTTACAATTTATCTTCATTAGATTGGTGACACTATCAGTGATATCATCTTTTTTAACATTAAAACTATTACCTATAAACACAGTAATAATGGCATTAGAATCATATTCATTCCTCGTTATTGAATACATTATTTGTTTGTAGGAAGACATCCTACGGAGCGGAGCGGGAGGGTGTGTCAGACTCTTACTGACTAAAACCCACCCGTATTCCTTCCTGTTGCCTGTGTTGCGGGGGCCTCGGTGACCCATAAGTACCTTCCCGCGACCCCGGCAGGCATCGGCCCTAGTGGACCCCTACTTTGTGCTGACGACATCTCTTTGAGGCGCGCGTGGAATACGACGCGCCGTCGACCCGGGCCTTGTCCCGCGCCTACGGTGGCCGGAAATCCGCCCGGGATTCCCGACGCCCTGGGCGTCTCCTGCGGCGGCTAGGGGCGAGAGGGCGCGAAACGTGCCTTTCCCTCAACCGTCCCGCCTCCTCCTTCGCGAGCATTACTGCTTCGCAGAAGGAGGTGACGGCTGCCCATGCCCTCTCGCTCCGTACCATGGCCTGAACCATGGCCGGACGCGAGAGGTCTCTGCCGCCGATCGCCTCCACGAGGACACGGCGGTGCTCTGCCCAAGCCGGGCAGACCTCCACCGTATGCTCCACCGTGTCCTCCGGGCGATCCACACAGTGGTGACACCCGTTGTAGGATGTCTGAGGCATACAATAGTTTTGAGAAGAATGACTCAGGTGGTTGCTAAGTAGTTTTCCTAATCCTTTTCCAAAACTATCAGAAAACATAATGGAGCAGTTACAAACCTTACTACTACAAGTGAGAGAACTAGCTTCTGTCTGAACTACTTGCAATGGACCATGTTCAATATATGTTGTATCTTGATTGGCAGTAGAGACCTGAGCACGTCCTGACTGGTACGGGTCCTCCGTTGCTCCAGGTTGGAGAGTGCCAAGATTAGATTCCCTTTGCATTGAAGATTGAGGACTGCTGAGAGTCAGCGGGTCCACTTTGTCTGCATTACAGTTGCACTTGTCCACTAACTCATTTGCAGCAAGGATGTGCTCCTGAATTTGTTTTTCAGACCTCACATTATGCAAATTATGTGTACAAATATGTGCATTAAGAATAAGTTGAATAGTAAGAGCAGTGGTGTCCCAGTGTTAACAGCCGACGAGTTGTAATTCGTAGGTTCAAACCCAGACAGGCGCTTTTTTTATGTACATTATTTCATCACCACTGCTCTCAAAACGGTGAAGGAAAACATCGTGAGGAAACCGGCAAATCCTGGAACCAAAAATTTTAAGACATGTAACATCAACCAACCCGCATTGGGCCCGCGTGGTGGATTACGGCCCACGCCCTCTCACAGACAGGAGGCTTTTTTCAGCGTTTTTTGCTGAATATTTTACGGTGCCGGTGGTATGGGACCCTTCGTGTCGAGTCCGTCTCGCACTTGGCCGGATTTTGGGCATTTAATTTTAAAGAAAATTATATTATATTTCTATTCTAATAATAATACTTAATTAATTTTTGAACGCCGTTATAGGCAAAACATAGTGATCTGTATCCCTATTTCATTTACAACACCTTTTGACTAAGTTTTACAAATAAAGTTATGATTTTGACTTTGAAAATTTGATTAATTTCTTACTGGAGGCGTGACTCAATCAGCTTCAAAGTATTATGTCAACGTGACCTTGTTTGATTTTGCTAATCAATCACAAACGTCAACATGACATTTTGGCAACAACGTTACTGATTACAGACTGGCTTTTAGAACCTTTCGGTAAGGTGTTCTCTGATTTTTTTTGCTTTATTTTTTTTTATTCTTTTCTTTTCTGGAAACTTACAGCTAACTTATTACAGTGTTCTTAGAAATATGAAATAGAAATCCATTTACAAGTTTCTGCAAGTTTCAACGTTATAGCAGATTATTGTGGAACCTGTATTAGATAGATAGATAGATAGATAGATAGAATACTCTTTATTATGTACACCATAGAAATTACAGCTATAAATGTAGAAATTTTACATAGGGTGACACAATGGGCTGTATTATCACGTAAGTCGTGGGTTAGATCCACGGGTCATGTTCCTTGGTCAGTATTTTGGGGTCTTTCCATTAGCAAATTCGCTGGTAGCTCAGTGGTAATGGCCGCGACTTACGAGTCGCGGTCGTAGGAATCCTGACATGCACTTTACTTTGTGTAAATTATTTCACCACTGCTCTCAAAACGGTAAAGGAAAACGTCGTGAGGAAACTGGTATGTCCTAGAACCAAAAATTCGATGACATGTGATATATACCAACTCGCACTGGACCCGCGTGGTGGATTACGGCCCACTTCCTATCACAGAGAGGAGGCCTGTGTCCCAGCAGTAGAAACATTATAGGCTGATTATGTTATGTAGGCCAGAATCTAGATTTAAGTGTAAGCTCTTTTTTCATATGGGACTTGTAACATGACTGGCAAAATGTGAGTGTGCTAAGCACCTCTGCCTACGGCAGTCATGCCTTCGGGAAATATAAGCGTGATTATCAATGTTTATGTAAAGCAGATGACATTTACTGCCGGACTTACGTCACCCTGCTGGAATGTCATTTCCTTCCTAACCTAATAAAACTCTCTAATACGAGTAACATAGTCACCCAAATCCGAACTAAATGCAACCGGCTACGAAAACGCAAGTGCACACTTTACGACTCTAAGTTTACGATCTGCGACAGTCTGTACCAGTTTACGACGGCGTCAGTAATAACTGACGGGAAGTCGTTTTAATGACGCGACTAGTCTTAGCGACTTAATGACGTCTTAGTAACAATAGTTAATGTGTGCCGTGTTGAATGATTCCTGTGCTGTTGGTAGGTAATTAGGTTTTTGTCATTTGTGTAAACAGTTATTCTTCCGCCAGTTGTGTTCTTAGTCCACCCCATCGGACTATGAGAGTGAGGACAGAGTGAGTGCCCCTGGGTGTCTGCGCATACACTTGTGCACTATAGGTAGTATCTCCTGCGTCGATGACTAGCATTGGCCGCAGTTCTTTTTTTAATAGTATTCTTGTAATCAGTTCCGTGCGAACATTCAGCATAAGGCTGGGACTTTATCAATAAATGGTCTGGAATGGCAGTCAGTCCAGCGACGTGCGCTCTTTATGTATAATATTACCTATCAATCTCTAGGGGACTTTCTTTTTAGCCTTTTGAATGTTGAATAACAGATAATAGTATAATACTACGACCTCGGCTGAGATAGGACGCTACGGCCCGACCGATAAGGCACCCGCAGACAGGCGCGACATGACACTAGTAGCACAATTTTTATGAAAACTTCATGGAAAGTGTCGCGCTGCCTGTCGCGGCCCGTGATATCGCGGCAGTCTGCACGAGCCTATATTCGGTAATTATTTTAAGTCGCGCCATTTAATGCTTTCAAGGACACTGAACGTGAAACAGTAGAAGTTATATTGTAATGACGCCTATGGGCGTTAAGATCCCTGAGCGTGTTAATTAGCCACGAGCTATCTGGGCACCAGTCGAGACTGCGGACTGATACTGAAAGATTCCTTATGGTAAAACCTGCAGGCTTAGCATGACGCTTTCTATTTCTTCGAAGAATAGACACGGCGCTTTCTACAGAAAGTGACATATCATTTCTCCATTTTATACATCTCACTGTAGAAATCCTTCTACAATCTGTCATTTTGTCTTTCGTTTCTAACGATCTTTGTCTAGGTCCTTTTTTATGCAGAAGGATTTCTACGATGCGATGTCAAAAAAGGAGTAACGAAATGTCACTTTAAGTAGAAAGGGCCGTGTGTATTCTTCGAAGAAATAGAAAGCGTCATGCTAAGCCTGCAGGGGATTGAACCTAGGAGGGGTTCTGCGTGCGTCAAAAGTCGCGCTTGCGACCAATATATCAAATAAAGACGGTTTTCATACATGGCAAGCAACAGCTGGGCTAAGATTAAAAATAAAGATAAATACCTATTAACAAACATCCGCGAAAGGAACGGGTGAGCTAAAAGTTCTAAAGACAAATAGAATCGAAACAACAAACAGCACAAAGACCTTACCTTAAGGGTCGGGTAATCGCCGTTGACCTTGGCAATACAAATGCGCGTCGAACTCACGCCGGGCTGCCGTTTGGTTTCATAGGCAATGTTTATTTTTAGTAAGGAAAATATGAATATATGAAAAAAATCACAGATAGAATTAAAGATAATAAAATAGACTTTCATAAAAAAAAATCATAAAAATATGTTAAGTAGTTTGAAATTAATATCGTTTTTTATGCTTTGGGTAGACATTACTGCCTGAATTTATTTTATAAAATGTTTAACTACAATACTTAAATAATCACATATAGAATTGATGTGTATGCGTTCTAGTTTAACATATTTTTTTTTGCATAACTTACTTGCATTAAATCAAGGCGTAATAACAGATTTAAAAGTCATTAAAATCATATATCTGCGCCTTAAAATACGGAGCCTAAACATTCATGCACAGATTCATACACTACGGGAAAATAACTACACTAAACTACATTGAAAAATAAAATAAGATTGAGGTTTAATATATATTTGTTGGGGGAAGAATATAACAGTTAGATACATTATAATGTATCTGACTGTTTTATTCTTAAAGAAAGACGGCTTTCTTTGATATATTGGCCACAAGCGCAACATCTGATGGACCCAGAACTCCTTGACGCAAGAGGAGATCTCTAGATACTAATAACTAACACAAATGTTGCCTTCATAACTTTTGAATAGCGACGTCTTTGAAGTGACAACAAAAGTAAGTATTTCACCCACTCATATTTCCTTCTATGATCACAACGAGCATATTTTACTCCAGAAATTGAACTTAGGTATTCACACCTTACTCACTCACAGATATACAATCATAAAAATACCTACTAAACATACTAACACGAAGCACCAATATTGAAGCTATCTTCCTTTTCTTTTTCTTTTTAATCTTAAAAGCCTATGCTTTTGTAAATTCTTATAGCACCAATTATTGTACCTAACTTTAAAATGTAAGCATTACCCAAGGGGAAGAGACCTCATCTTCCACCTGACGCAGCTCCTCACCGGACACGGCAGCTTCAGGAGGTTCCTGTGTCGGATATGGCGGGAGGAAACGCCCGGGTATCACCACTGTGTGGATCACCCGGTGGACACGGTGGAGCATACGGTGGAGGTCTGCCCGGCTTGGGCAGAGCACCGCCGTGTCCTCGTGGAGGCGATCGACGGCAGAAATCTCTCGCGTCCGGCCCTGGTTCAGGCCATGGTACGGAGCGAGTGGGCATGGGCAGCCGTCACCTCCTTCAGCGAAGCAGTAATGCTCGCGAAGGAGGAGGCGGGACGGTTGAGGGAAAGGCAAATTTCGCGCCCTCTCGCCCCTAGCCGCCGCAGGAGACGCCCTGGGCGTCGGGAATCCTGGGCGGATTTCCGGCCACCGTAGGCGCGGGCTTGCGGACGGTAAGCAATGGGTAGCTCACCGTCCGGTAAGGACCAGGCCCGGGTCGACGGCGCGTTGTATTCCACGCGCGCCTCAACGATATGTCATCAGCACAAGTGTAGGGGTCCACTAGGGCCAATGCCTGCCGGGGTCGCGGGAAGGTACTAAAGGGTTACTGAGGCCCCTGGCAACACAGGCAACGGAAGGAATAAGGTTGGGTTTTAGTCAGTAAGAGTCTGACACACCCTCCCGCTCCGCCCAGAGCGGGAGAAGTTATTTGATGATTTCCCACCCAAAAAAGAAAAGGGGAGGGAGACCTGGTGTCCTGAAATACAGACCTCTCGTCAAGTTTAGGCACCAGTCTCCCACAGTATAATTATTGCGTTACGTATTTTGTATTTATACCTCTATAATGTACTTATATTGTGGTGAGAAAATAAATTATATTTATTATTATTCATAAAGTTCCTTTGTAAGTACAATTAGTTTGAACAGCACACCTCAAATAGGCCAATAAAAGTTATTTAGAAAACACATTAACTACGGTCAGTTAAAATAGCGTGTTGAGTTACATTAGCACATTTTATTAAAATATTGTTAACTGGCGTTAACCCGGAACAGAAAAAAGGTTATAAATAGTAGTTTATCTGTTTCTATTAAAAGGAATTTAATTGATTACTTCTTTATAGTTTTTTGTAATTAATTAACGAAATAACATGACATAATATCACGCCTGTAATCCCCAAAGGGTCAAGCAGAGGTGTACCTATAGCACACCCACACTTCGCCAGTTATGTTTAAGTCCCATGTAATAGATGGCGAGCCTATTGTCATCAACCGGGCACAAATCCAAATTCCGGGCTGCTACTAAGAATTTCCTGATGCAAAAAACCCCAATAAGACTTTTCGGACCTGAATATCAAACCAACGACCTCATGCTCAGCAGTAGCGCTTGCGACCACTAGACCAACGAGGCAGTATAATATAAAATCGATAAATATAAAAAACACTAGATGCGCCCCGCGGTTTCACCCGCATAAGTTTTGACATCGTGGGTGTATCGGGGTAAAAAGTATCCAATGTGTTATTCCTGGTTATAAACTATCTGTGTGCCAAATTTCATCCAAATCCGTTCAGTACTTTTTGCGTGAAAGAGTAACAAACATCCATCCTTACAAACTTTCGCATTTATAATATTAGTAGGATTATCTTAGTTCAGACATATTTAAATTGGGATGGACAAAAGAATGTTGATAAGTCATACTATTTTTAATAATAGAGTGGAGAATGTTATTACAGAGAAAATCAGAAAAATGTATATTATTCTTTAGGATATATGCTAGTTAGATAGTGTGTTGAAAATATAATACAACTTATTTGATACGATAGAAAAAAATCACGAAGATACCTCTAAAAAAATCTTTTAACGATTAAAAACATTATTAATACATGCAATAATTCTGATTTTTTGTCAGATTATTCTACAAGCAACATATTAACGTAAGTCTTTTATTTTTTTCGTACATTTTTTTTTGTAAATTTACACTAGCTTCATGTTTTGCAATAAATTGAACCGGCGTTGTGTCATCGCGCTTCTCTTTCTTTTCTATGCAGTCCGACAGTGACCGCGCTATAGCTGTTGTCAGCCTCTTAAGAAAGATCAAAGTGAGTACACAGTATGTTTTGTACGGTCTCACTGCTAACCTACTAAAGCGTTTTTGATTATATTTGTCCTAGATGTAGCAGAGAGCAGGAACTGTAGTTTGATACCAAAATAGGGACGATGCCTGGGTAAAAAAAAAAAAGAAATCCTATTTAGTCCGTCAGTCAGATAATAAAAAAAATATTAGACACGTACTTTTTGCTTATTAATAAAAAAATACTTAGAAACGCATTAAAGTTGGGGAGTGGGGGCTCGTACGTCACAATTCAGTATAAAATCTAGCGTCACGTCACATTTTAACTCAATGTATCGCTGTAATCTTTTGATTACGTAAAAAAAGAAAAAAACACGAGTCTGTTATTTTTTAATAATCTTGGCACCTGACAGGCAAAACAATAATGTCATCATCCCTATTAAATTATCATAATATTGATACCAGGAATGAAAAAAAAAAACCACGCAAAATAAAGAGTTCCGTAGTTGGGATGAATTTATCCCAAGAACAAACTTTACTTTGTGTTTCACCATACATCATTATAGGTCATGGTCAATACTGCAACTGCAAATGTACTCGTAAGTTTGTAATCGCTGTTTTTTAATGTGAAAAAACTACAAATTAACGATTTGCTTGTGCTGTGAGATCTTGCTTCTTGCCAAATTCCATGATTCTAGGTAGCCATAGCGCATGTCGCATAAATGGCCGTATTTTTATTGCGTTGAATTCGAAGCTTATTTTTTAGAGCTTCAAGGGACCGTAGACCTACATATTTGATATAAATTACAACTTGATACCTCTACGCGTTCCTGACAAACAGACAGACGGACGGACGGACAACAAAGTGATCCTGTAAGCGTTCCGTATTTTCATTTTCAGGTACAGAAGCCTAAAAATATTAGGTATACGTATGTAAGCAGTGGGCTAGAAAATACCTAGTCTAATTATTTATGAGTAAGGTAGGTAATTAGTTGTCATTGGAAAACCCTACATTGTAAGAAATGTTTCGCCGACCCCAAATTAATTGGGATAAAGGTGAAAGAACGATGTGATAACCCTACATCGTGATAAAAACCAGAATTGCAAAAAATTTGTCCCTATTTTCTTGCCAAAAATCAAAACCACAGAACTCCGCCAATATAACCCCATACTGCAGATACTTCCCTATTTCGCACGCACCGCACGCGCGTCTCTGCTCCGATCCTTCTTTATTTATTATTATAAATAATAAAACCGGCTCCCACTCCTCTAGTTATCCAGGAGTGAAATATGTCGTTTGCACGACTTATCCGCGCCTTATTCGGTAAACAAGAAAACCAGAACATTACGCCAACACAAATAGGTGCTTGCGCAAATATTCGGTGCAAATACAGCCCGGAGAGCGAAATAAATAAAACCGGGAAACAAGTGAGAGGCCTGAGAGAATTGAAACTGGATGGTGCAATTATATCCGAGTAGAAGGAGAGTCTTGTTTGAGGGGCTTGTGGCTAAGTAATAACAGCCGCACGGGTCGATCGATCAGGTTAAGCTACGCTTGCCGCGGTTGGTCCGTGGATGTGGAATTACCATCTTTACATACCAAGACCCCTCCGTGCCTCGGAAGCACGTTAAGCCGTTGCTCACGGCTCTCATTTGTAGATCTTTGACAGTCGTTACGGGTCGTCAGAAGCTCGAAAGTCTGACAACCAGTCTTACCAAGCGGTATCGTGTTATGGAGGTCAGATAGGCAGTCGTTCCATGTAAAATACTGGTATTTAGCTGGATCCGGTAAGACTGGAAGCCGACCCCAACATGGTTGGGAAAAGGCAAGGCAGATGATGAGAAGGAGAGTCTTGTTTATACTTTTAATCTTGATAAACTTTGACATGACTGCCAGATGAGTTGATAATAAATGACGTATTCAAATGCCACGCAAGTCAAAGCTTTGTAAGATTGTGTATTTTAAATAGGGGTTTACAAAGAAAAAAAAACTAGCTAAAAAATTACTGAAATTGACAAGTCTCACGTTTGAATTTTTGTAATTACTTATAACTAAGTAATTACTCTCCTATCAAATTCAACATCATACTGTACATATGTCCAAAATATCAAAAATAAGCAAATAGTTCACCAACCGTGCATAGTTATAAATCAGTAAACACTGTAACATAAAAACTGCACTTCAATAAAATGATCTAGGACAGTGGCTCTCAAACTTTTTAGGCAACGGAACCCTTTTGGAAAACGAAATATTTGACAGAGCCCGAAAATGATCAAAAATTTTATTTGTGTATTCTTTTGTAATCATATTACTCGATATTGAGAGCAGTGGTAACGGCCGCGACTTACGAGTTGTAGGTCGTAAGTTCAAACCCAGACAGGCGTTTTACTTTGTCTAAATTATTTCATCACCACTGCTCTCGAAACGGTGAAGGAAAACATCGTGAGGAAACCAGCATGTCTTAAAACCAAAAACTTCGAAGACATGTGACATCTACCAACCCGCACTGGGCCCACGTGGCCCAGTCCCTTTCACAGAGAGGAGGCATGTGTCCCAGCAGTGGGAACATTATAGGTTTATTATGTATGTTGTTATGTAGTCGATATTAACATTTGCTTTATTTTTTTACTTTATGTTGGAACATTTAGATAGATTTTAATTTACTCAGGTTGCAGAGTAAAATAAAATATAGTACTCCTTTAGTATTGTTTTTTCATTATGACCAGTATTTTCGCGGAGTCCCCACAGAAGTTTAACGGAACCCCCACAGAGGTTTTGCGCAGCCTTGGGGCGCTACCGAGCACATTTGAGTATGGCTTATTTAGGAGATCAAAACGACGCATAAAACGCTCAGGATCTGAAAGAAAACCATTAAAGTCATAATTTTTTTATAACAATACATCGTCCTTTGACTACTGGCCAACTATGTTCACTACCACACGTCAACCACACTCAAGCCACTTCCATTAACCCTACACCCATTCAGGCAATAGGCCGTAAAATTTTGAACAGGGGCCTCCACGCGTAGGTAACGTTGTAAATAAGACTTTGCAACTTTCGCCCCATTCCCCGCCCCATGCCCATGGGGGTGATTCAGAACTGTGTGACGCAATAGATAATTAATTAGAAGGTTGTTAGCTGCGAAGTTGGTGCTATAGTCGTATGTAATCCTACGCATGCGGGTGTGGGTAGTTTTTGATGTGGTTATGTGGCAGTTATGTAAGGGATGAGCTCGTGGCTAAGTAATGACAGCTGCACGGGTCGATCCATTAGGTTAAGCTACGCTTGCCGCGGTTGGTCCGTGGATGGGTGACCATCTTTACATACCGAGACTCCTCCGTGCCACGTTAAGCCGTTGGTCCCGGCTGTCATTCATGGATCATTGACAGTCGTTAGGGGTCGTTAGAAGCCCAAAAAAGCACCAAGGGGTATTGTGTTACCCAGTAACTGTGTTGTGGAGGTCAGATAGGCAGTCGCTACATGTAAAATACTGGTATTCAGTTGTATTCGTAAGACTGGAAGCTGACACACTAGGCAGATTGATTGATTTCATTGTTACAGTTATGTAAGGACATGATGATAATTCAGTTCCATGAAAGTTTTCATCTTTTTTCTGAGTACACATAGGGCTTACTGGAAACTTCTTTGTTGGTCAAACCTAAGTTCGACCTTTTCTAAACTTGGTAACAATAGAGAAAAGAATTCATCAGGTATCTAGCTGAAATATTACTGCCGACTCACCTCCAAACCATTGAGCAATTATGATATCTTTTCGGATTTCTGATTACACGTAACGCCAGTCAAAGTTTGTATGATAATTGGCACGACGTTCTCCGGGACAAGGATGAGACGTGCATAAGCAGAAAATATTGCCTGGAAGAGATCGCAGTAAGCGATAAGGCCGCCTATTGTATATTTTGTAGTGTATATTTTATTTTTATTTTTGTATCTGGTGTACCTACAATAAAGTATATATAAATAAATGAAATGAGTTTTACCGTAGCAAGCACTAAAGAGATTTAAAGCCCATAGTAACAAAAACAATGTATTGTTTCAAAACATATTCAAACTATCGCGTGCTGTTATTTTTTTCCAGCTTTTCCAGCTTATCTCACTGAAATATTCCTTTCCGCTTAATTTATTTGTTGAAGAATTTTTGGCTAAGAGTTTTAATAAGCCTTATCACGGCGGCGTTTCATTGTTCCAGGTCTTTTGAGGTTAAATAATTAGTTTCAGAAATCAGCGGTTGGTTTATAATAGGCGTGCTTGCACGAAAGAGTTTCTTGAGCATAACTACGAGTAAAATCCTTATCACACTAGTGCTTTAAAAGAAGAAAATTAATAAGGTAGTCGTATACAGGGTGTGTTTTGAGTGTAAAACCCTAAAGTGCGTTTAAAAGACGCAGGCCAAGAAAAAAAGAATCGTATTGAGGAAAATTTTAATGTCCAAAACAGAAAGCAAATTAACTACAATATGGCCATAGAAGTTAACAGTTTTTGGATTGAAATAAAACTATTTAAATGAAGTAGTTTGTAGTGTTTTTTTTATACTACTACACAAGTACACATATAGGCACTTAAGCACTTTAACGTCAAAATATTTGATTCTAGTTCATAACTTAGTTACGTATGGAGAAGAATGAGTAAGAAACTCCACACTAACTCTTTTAAAATGTTGAAAATATTTTGAAAACGATGCACCTAGAATAAAATTACTATACAACGATAGGTAAAAAGAATTAAAAATTAAAATATAACAACTTAATTTAATTATGACATATTAATTAATTATGTGATAGATACATGGTGCTCACATGTTTAGAAATATTGTGAAAGGATAAGAATTTCCAAAGAAAAATATGCCGTGTTTTGGTTTGTGGTACCAGAAATATTATAAAAAGTAGTTTAGTGCGAATCGTCCTTCGAATACTCATTATTCAGTATCACACAGTAGGTATAGATCCAAGGTTATTACTTAAATTACATTCTCACAAAAAAAAAAAACCTTTGCGCAAGAGAATCGTGATCGGTATTTGTTTTTAAGACCCTTTGGCCCAGATAATCATTATTTTTATATTCCACTTTAATACGTATGTACACATTTATCTTGTACAGTACTTTATGAATAGTACCTATCCATAATTATATGATATCAACTATTTCTTGACCTCTCAAAGTGGCGCTGACTGTGAAGGTTAATGTCAATTTTCTGCCAAAATTGGGACATTTGAATTTAGTTCCTATTTCTTCCGCAGTCCTAGTTATACTGGAGTGTTGGTAGTTAAATTGTGCATTAATGTGAATTTGTATGATCATAATTTTATTTCAATTTGTAACCAAAAGGAGAACGCTACAATGATATATATTATCATTTTGTTGGAACGATCAGGGCCCTTAAAAGTAGGCCCAAAGTTTAACAAGCGCGAAACTTAGTACCAAATTACTGCGAGATGACCTAACCAACTCACTATGGCTGGATAAGAAAATGAGGAGCACTAATTTCTAAGAAGCCATGTTCTAACTACATCATGAAGCATGTTCCATTTAGTCAATCTTCAAAGACCAATTAGCCGTTTTCCAGTCATTCCATTGTACAAGTACACTTGCTTCGATGCCTCTAAAAAAACAATAGAACTCTATTCGTGCACCACCTTGAATATAACTAACTAATAAAAAACATAAAAAATAGAATCCGATAGTGATCGTTTTAAATTAGCGTTGTAGGCACGTGCAAATCCGTCACAGTTGCGTAAGCAACTGGTTGCGTAATGCGAAGAAAATAACCACTGACATTGGCACTACTTAGTGAAAGTATCGCCTACATCCAACACCTCTCTAGAAGCAACTCTAGTTTCCAAAAAATAAGGTCCAGTTTTCATTAAAACTGCTGCTGTATGCCACTAGCCATCGCGGTCAACGCGTTCTTTTTCAAATCGCCAATGATGTCACGCTGTGGGTTGTCACTGTCCGATACAAAGTTTGACCACAGATAAAAAAGTTTTCGGGTGTTGTCAATAAAAACTGGATTTGGCCCAGTTATTGAGTATTCGGGGAATTCTTGTGTTGTGTACCGCGAAACGAAGCGTGGGTGGGCCTTGTAGATAGATGACCTAGTGAAGGTCGTGGGGGCTATTAAAAAAAGGTGGCCAATAAAGCATTTGATATGGGAGTTTTTGGGCGAGGTCTTTGTCCTGTAGCGGAATATCTCGCGACTGATATCCAATTATTATGATGATATTGTAAACTATAATAGTGGTGATGAATCGGGTCATAATTGAATACTCCTAAGGTGGTCCACTTCTTGCTTAGAAAGCCGTTAGTGAATAAATTTCCATTGAATTTGATAACGTTAGTTCTAAAAGTGGAAGTTATGTAACAGGAAACATAATTTCTGGGTATTATTGAATAACAAAGTTGTTTATAATTTCAATATACTGCATGAATGAGTTTATGATTTCTCAGTTCTGAATGGAATATAGTAACTTAACTGTTTAGTATGGATTCTCTGGTAAGAAGAAACTACCTTAAACCTCCCCTGGGTCGCTTTGGTTGTTGCCGTCACCAATTGGCAAGCCAAGCATATTGAGTATTAGTACTAGGGAGTATTGTGTTACCCAGGATTCAGTTGCCCTCAGTTAGACTGGTTGCCGGCTCCAACACAGTTCGGAAAAGACTAGGCTTATGATGAGTACTTCCCCGAAAAAACTCATTCACAAGCAGGACTTACTACTGGCCAAAACTTGTTAACTCTAATGCCGGATCCACATTATTGTCCAACAGTCCAACATTCCAACATGACCCCACTCTGTCCCAACTCACGGTCGATCAAAACAGACTCTCCAACATTGTCAAACATGCAGGAACTACCTCTCTACACGAGGCAGGTCGGACGGACAGTTGGACTGTTGGACGATAGTGTGGAGCCAGCATGACCCCAGTCTGTCCCAACTCACGGTCGATCAAAACAGACTCTCCAACATGGTCAAACATGTACTAACTACCTCTCTACAAGTGGAAGGTTGGACGGACAGTTGGACTGTTGGACGATAGTGTGGAGCCGGCATGACCCCAGTCTGTCCCAACTAACGATCGATCAAAACTGACTCTCCAACATTGTCAAACATGCACGAACTACCTCTCCACACGTGGAAGGTTGGACGGACAGTTGGACTGTTGGACGATAGTGTGGAGCCGGCATGACCCCAGTCTGTCCCAACTCACGGTCGATCAAAACAGACTCTCTAACATGGTCAAACATGCACTAACTACCTCTCTACAAGTGGAAGGTTGGACGGACAGTTGGAGTTGGTCTGTTGGACGATAGTGTGGAGCCGGCATAACACATGAAGTAACACAATTACCCATACACAAAACACTTTGCAAATAAAGTCACGTGTATCTAACCACGATGGTAAATCGTGCGATACGATAAGCTGACTGCAGTAACTTCGATCTATGATGAAACTCGTTTGGTAATAGAGAGCTAAGGATTTGTTAATGTGGCCACAATCCACACGTAGTTGGTTTCTTCACGATAGTGGTAACAATATGTGTGGTAGTGGTATTTGTGTGCAATTCATTGCTTTGAAAGGTAATGGATGGATGAGAGAGGCTGATGATTAAACTCAGTGGCGTGAAAAGTATAGTATTAAGTTCTTATTTTAAGTCTGACATGGCGATCGGTTCGACAAAAGGCTCCAGAATTTTGGTTGGCTAGGCTCTTAATGAGTAATAATCATCCATGAGCGTCTGTACAGTCGCCAGCACAAGTTACTATAAACTGTCAGTTTCTACAAATTATTTTAAACCTTATAATTAAATTAATTAAACGTTAAGTTCAAAATCGAATGAGAAAATTTTACAGTTTGTAGTAACTTGATGTGCTGACGACTGTACATGGTCTTATGTTAGTTATGTCGCAGATGAAAAATTATCATCTCCAAAAATGTGAAGCAAAAATTTACAACCATATTTTTAGATTATTAACGAATAGGTTATCACTGTATAAAATCTAAGCACCGACATAAACTCGTAAATAATTGCCTGCGAGCAAAAACAAGGCATTATGAAAAAATACATTGTGCAAAAAAAAACAACGACCAAAGAGTTATTGACACAGCTCATGTTTTCAAAATGGCGACCGGTATTGTCCTCTAATGGGGTTCCGTATTCCATTTTTGTATTGTTTCCTCTCATTCGTGCAAAATTTATAAGTCGTTAGCGAATTGCTATTATCGTTCTTTTATTGAGACAAAAAGTTATGTAGGAACGTTTTTTGTTAATTTAATGTTTATCAGAGTAATGGGTTGCTTGTGAAATAAAAATGGCGGGTTTATGGACAAATTCGACCGGTGTGGATGATAAATGGAGCAGTTTATTATGGGAGAACTTTGGAGTTTATCGTTTATCTAAATTTTTTTTATGATTTATTTTATCGCTGTTTCGAGGTATGCATGGTGACAAAGACAACTGTACATGTCAGTAAAAAGGTTACCGTGTGAAGTATTTCATATGGCGATTTTTCCCAAGGGACGAAAAAGGAATTTTTCGGAAAGTAAGATGAAAACGTGGCGCGAACGCAGGATAAATCAAACTAAATATTCATTAATCGAATTGTAAAAACTAAATCAAATATCTTTTGTATCCGGTACTGAATCCGTCTCAAGTCTTCACGAGTTATTAAAAATTATACCAGCCTTGAATTCACATATTTGACCTCCAAGACTCTGCTGCTATACTTCTACGACCATTGACACCGACCGAAAATCTTGAGCGATTTCGGTTCAAGGATCAAGAGAATTCTCATTATTCTTACAACTTTACATCTACAGTTAATCTACGCAACATTGATCTTTATAACTTGGGTATAAAGATGATTAAGAGTGCGTTGGTAAAGTTGTGATTTCCGGTAATCGTTTTAGAAATGCTTCGAAGATTTCCTCAGTGTATTCACCTCAAGAGTTTGAACGTTACGTGTGAGGGGAAATCCAAGGTTTTCGGCTAAATACGGTTCCGCTTTGTACTCTTTCATTATTGTCTTTATAAGTATCTCCTTTTTAATGTTGCGTACTCGAGCAGGGTTATATCATTTTCTGAAGTCATTTGATAGGGTTTGCATAACTGACGGGGTCCGCTAAGGCCGATGCCTGCTGTGGTCGCGGGAAAGTCTGAAAGGGATACCGTGACCTCTAGCAACGCACAGGCAAAGAAAGGAACACGGGTGGGTTTCAGTCAGTAAGCCTTACACGCTCTCCCGCTCCGCGGGAGAACTATTTGGTAATTTCCCACCCAAAAAAAAAAATGGTTTGCTTAACAAATTAAAAAAAAATGCATTGCTTGGAGCAATCTAAGAGGAGTTTAGTCCATCAGTGAACTGCGATAGTTGAATAGTAGAACTCGAGACTTATCCGGAGCTGGTTAGGCCATAAATCGAGTCAACTTGATAATAAGTGACTGATTAGACTTCCGAGGTATCGCTGTAAAAACGGTCACCCATCCATATTCTGCTGGCGGCAAGCGCAGCTTAAGGTTTGGGTAAATGCTGATGACCTTGACCATACAAATGCGCGTCGCGCTCACACCGCGCTGCTGTTCGATTCCAAAGGAAATATTTATTTTTCACACATCTATAATTACAGATAATAAAAAGTCTGGCCAAAAAAATTATGAAAATATCTTAAGTAGTTTGAAAGTAATCGTTTTTTATTCTTTGGGTAGACGTTACTTCCAGAATGTATTTAATTAAGTAGTTTACTACAATACTTAAATATTTACTTATGGAATTGATGTGTACGCGTTCTAGTTTATTATAATTTTTTTTGCTTATCTTAGTTGCATTATATGAAGGCGTAATTCATAATTACACTAAAACCGAAAATCATATATCTGCGCCTTAAGACGTAATTCATAATTACACTGATTTGATTGACAACATTGATTAACGTAATGAGATTTATTGACGGTTAATATAATTAGGGTATCAATAGATTTTTTTTTTTTTTTTTTTTTTTTTTATTATTTTTTTTTTTTTTTTTTTGGGTGGGAAATCATCAAATAACTTCTCCCGCTCTGGGCGGAGCGGGAGGGTGTGTCAGACTCTTACTGACTAAAACCCACCCGTATTCCTTCTTGTTGCCTGTGTTGCGGGGGCCTCGGTGACCCATAAGTACCTTCCCGCGACCCCGGCAGGCATCGGCCCTAGTGGACCCCTACTATGTGCTGACGACATCTCTTTGAGGCGCGCGTGGAATACAACGCGCCGTCGACCCGGGCCTGGTCCTTACCGGACGGTGAGCTACCCATTGCTCACCGTCCGCAAGCCCGCGCCATTATTGAATCCTTAGAACGGCCATTCCTTTGGTGTGCACTTTAACCCATACAATGGGGATGGGGGCGCAGAGCAATCATCATATAATGTCTATAATGTTCCCACTGCTGGGACACAGGCCTCCTCTCTGTGAGAGGGACTCGGCCGTAATCCACCACGCGAGCCCAGTGCGGGTTGGTAGATGTCACATGTTTTCGAATTTTTTGTTCTAGGACATGCCGGTTTCCTCACGATGTTTTCCTTCACCGTTTTTAATGCGCAGAGCAATAAAATGGGGTTAACTGATATGCGTTATTTGAAGGCGTAATAACAGATTTAAAAGTCACTAAAATCGTTTATCTGCGCCTTAAACTCATCGGCCAAACACGGCAAGCAAGTATACACAGGTAAAGCTAATATTTTCCTGACAAACTTGAGACTTTAAACATTATCACTATTTAAATAATAAATGCTGACGTAACTGATGTGACCTCGTGTGAAAGCCGTCTCTTTATTACCAGTGACCCTTGGGAACCGAATGTCCTTGACCTTGGGCAGTGCGAGCATTTGTATGTATTGTGTAATTTATACTTATAGAAGTCACGGTAAGTAGGGTATGTCGAGGAGAAAGTTGTACTAGCAATTGTATTTGTTTCCCTAATGTTTTAGGAAACCCGAGGGCTATAGGATAATGGCACTTGCCATTAGTAAGAAAATTCGTTTGACAATTAGCGATAACTACTTGGTTATCGTTAATTGTCATACGAGTTTTCTGGTCATACATGCACGCCGGTTGCGAGTACTACGCACCTGACCATTCTGAAGAACATCTTCAATTAGGTCACTATATGTCCTACTAGGGCGTCCCCTTAATATGTTTTTATTGCTGCTTATAATGCTATTAAATGGCAAACAAGCTTATGGCACACTTGAATGCTTTGAGGCATTGTTGCGTTGTTATCCCAGAGAAAAAATGTGAACTAATGTCCTGCCATTAACAAAACTGACAAAACTGCAAAGCTGCGAGCCATTATTGTAAACTAGTTCCACCCCGCGGTTTTACCCGCATAAGTGTCGATTCCGGGGTAACATCAGGATAAAAAGTATCCTATGTCCTAATCCAGGTCATGTGCCAAATTTTATCCAAATCCGTGCAGCCGTTTTAGCGTGAAAGCGTTACAAACAAACTCGCTTTCGAATTTATAATATTGGTTAAGTTTCAATTTTCTGGACTCTTTTACAATTCGTTTTAAAACTAGCTAAAATAAGAAATTTAAAAATTACAAGTACCCATGTGAACAGCATCCAAATGACAAATCACCGTCGACGGGACGGTGATTTGTACGGACCAGGCCCGGGTCGACGGCGCGTTGTATTCCACGCGCGCCGCAAAGAGGTGTCAGCACAAGTGTAGGGGTCCACTAGGGCTGATGCCTGCCGGGGTCGCGTGGAAGTTCGAAAGGGTTACCGAGGCCCCTGGCAACACAGGCAACGGAAGGAATACGGGTGGTTTTTAGTCAGTAAGAGTCTGACACACCCTCCCGCTCCGACCAGAGCGGGAAAAGTTATTTGATAATTTCCCACCCAAAAAAAAGGCTTACGATCGCTATTAACAAATTATTAATAAAGATTTGTTTTATTTACAACTAATTTAAACTTCCTATAACAGACTATAGTTTATGGTAATAGTTGGTTTACCTGTATAAATTTGAATTCATTAACACCTCTGTGTTATCGCCTTACCTGGGGACAAATAAATTAATATTATTAGTAAATAAAAATGTGGTTATATACAAATTGGTATAGCAAAGAAATTGAACAGTAGTGGCCCAGTGGTATCGCCCCCTATCGACTTGTAGGTCGTAGGTTCGTACCTTGACAGGCGCTTTACTTTGTGTAAATTATTTCATCACCACTGCTTTCAAAACGGTGAAGGAAAACATCGCATCGTGAGAAAACCGGCACATCCTAGAACAAATTCGAAGACTTGACATCTACCAACCCGCACTGGGTTTGTGTGGTGGATTACGACCCACACTCTCACAGAGGAGAGGCCTGTGTCCCAGCAGTGGGAACATTACAGGCTGATATATGTATAGTAAAGAAATACCAGCCAAATGCATGTAGAGTTTCGTAGTCAGTAGGCTATATGTGAACGTAGATGTCTAGACTGAAGTTAATAATAAAATGACTCTACTAAAATTAGGTATTAGGTATTCATAGTTGATAAGGTACGACTGTCTAGTGCGGTCTAGTGGTCGCAAGCACTAGTGCTGAGCATGAGGTCCTGGTTTCGATTCCCAAGTGGGCAGTGTTATTGGGTTATTCTATCAAGAATTTCTCAGTAGCAGCCCGGAGTCTGGATTTGTGCCCGGCTTATGGCAATAGGCTCGCCCCCTTTTACATTGGATTTAAACATAACTTGTGAAATGTGGGTACATCTGTCTGTCTTACCCTCCGGGGAATACAGTGGCTTTATGTTATGTGTTAAAATTGAGTATTACTAAAGGTTACAATTCGAAAGGGTCCTAATGAAGTAAGATTTATAGAAGTTTGACAGCCGTTTTCTATTGTACCGACTTCTCTGAAATTACAGGAACATGAGATTGCTATATCTCCCTCACCCCTTATCTTAGTATTAAATCACTTTCTAGCCATAATTATCATCTTTCACACCTACCTATTCCACACTTTTGTCGCGCCTACTATTCATTTATATGTCGGAAATACGTTAGTCACTCGTTTGACTAATCGGGACGCCCCAGCGCCACCAAGCGGCGCTCGACATAGTCTACAACATAACGCTTGACCGGAGATAAGCAGAGTTTGTCGGAGGCGGTCAAGGAGTCAACACGTTTAGAAACTGTCGCGAGTTCCGTATAGTTGTGTCGTGTACCTACAGTGTGTGAATAGCTAGGGTGATTATTTGGTCGTAAATTATATAATAATTTGATTTAAACTGCAAACGGTTTTTCTATTGTGCAATAACGAACACTTCCCATTTTTTTTCCCATTCCCAACGCCCACAGTAGTCAAAATACCTAGGGCTGATGATAACCAGAGAAACGTACCTTCTTCGTCATATATATACATCATATTTTTTTTTTGTTATGAATTATCTAGTCTACAATAGATTGTTTACATGAAAAATCATATCAAAAAAAAATTACACTACAAAACATACAATCGGTTATCGCCTTTAGCAATCTCTTCCAGGCAACCGTGGAATGGATAGTGATTGAGTGGACATCAAAATTGGGTTGTCATTGGTGCAAAATAATAAGTGTATTGATACCATATAATATAATAGATATTATATTAGGTACTATACAAGGTGTAATTGCATTAACTGAAATCTTCTTAAGGTGCAGACATATGATTTTAGCGACTTTATAAATCCGTTATTACGCCTTCAAATAATGCAACGAAGTTATGTAAAAAGTGTATGTTAAACTAGAAAGCGTACGCATCAATTCTATATGTGAACATTTAAGACGCTGACAACACCTAAACTGCGGTCACTGTTAGATTGCATAGAAAAGAAAGAGAAGCGCGACGACAAAACGCTTGTAAAAAAAATTGTGAAATTTATTGCAAAATATGAAGTAATTATCTATTTACTCAGAATTGAGTTGAGTAATCAAAAATAAAAACAACCAAGTTCTGCATTAGAATGAGACGTACTTGTTATTAATTAAATACGTAATTTATGTTGATATTTAATACAGATATTTTGGATTAGAACTCAAGGTAAGAGGTTAGTTTAACGTTAGTTTGTATCAAGATTTTTTTTCAAAACGTGTTTTGGTGACAACCAAGTTCTGTGAAATATGTTCAAAATTAACATATATTTTTTCCGCTACCACAAACTATACAGATTTGGCAATTTTCTTTCTTAAGAGAAGCCTATTTTGGTCAATTGGGTCTTGTCAGCGCCTTAAGTATTGTAGTAAAATACTTTATGAAATAAATTCAGGAAGTAGTGTCTACCCAAAGCATAAAAAACGATATTACTTTCAAACTACTTAAGATACTGTCATGTTTTTTTTTTGTATGAAAAGACTCTTTGGTTATCTATAATTCCATCTGTGATTTTTTTCAAATATTCATATTTTTGTTACTAAAAATAAATATTCCCTTTGAAACCGAACGGCACGCGCGGCGGTGCTGCGTGAACGAGACGCGCAAATGTATGGCCAACGTCAACGGCGTTTATCCGAACCTTTTTTTTTTTGTTTTTTTTTTTTTTGGGTGGGAAATCATCAAATAACTTCTCCCGCTCTGTGCGGAGCAGCAGGGTGTGTCAGACTCTTACTGACTGAAACCCATCCGTATTCCTTCCGTTGCCTGTGTTGCAGGGGCCTCGGTAACCATTTAGTACCTTTTCGCGACCCCGGCAGGCATCGGTCCTAGTGGACCCCTACATTTGTGCTGACGACATCTCTTTGAGGCGCGCGTGGAACACAACCCGACCCTTAGGGACCCCTGTGCTCATTATTATGAGCAACTTTAATAGGGACCAAACCTGAAATCGCGAAAAACGAATCAGTTATTCCCTAAATTTATGGTCGCCTAAAGGCTAGTCCAGATTAGCGCGATCCAGATATCGCCCCAGTCTGTAAGAGCCTTAACTCGTCAAAATGCAGGGAACAGCTGATTTTATTTTCGCAATTTCAGTTTTAGTCCCTTAAAAGTTGTTCATAATGACGATTATAATTACCTCTTAAGAGGTTTTCAGTTATTGCTAGTAGACCTTGTTTATTATAGGTATATGCAGTTTAATAGGTACATAAATACAAGCGTAGCTATTCAAAAAGAAAGAAAGAAAAATTGTTTATTCTGCACAAACAAAACACACATTACAAAAATTTACGTAAAATACACACATATACAAAGTAGCTAAAACCCTCGTAATCAACCCATATAAGTTTGACAATCCTGTCGATTACGTAATATTTACTCTGTGTTGCAACACTGGCAGTTGACAACATACAATAAAAACAAAAACAGAATGCCAATTGCAGAGTGGGGAAATAATTACTTTTATAACAAATAAACAACTATAACTAAAACAATTAAACAGTGCGTCGCATCTGTGCAAGAAAAGGTCGTTGCTCAGCGAAATGCTATGACTTCCGACAAGCCTATCGTGAACAGCGCTGATTTTCAGCAATTACCTACTTATCGATTGACGTAATAACGTCCCCTGCGTGAAGTAATAAATCAGGTAAGTGAAGATTTTCCACAGAAATATTTGTGATTCAAGCTGAATAAAGTATGTATATAAATAAAATAATATATTATTTTTGGTACAAAATAATAATACCAACATATGATTACTCTATTATCTACCAGACTAATACCTCTCTTAAATTATGTCAATTCATAACTCACAAAACAGGTTTACTGTTAATTTTCATTAAAAAAACACATAATGTTTAGTATCGTACATCTTTGTTAGGCAAATTAGAGACATGAGACAAGTTTCTGCGCGCAGTCATGCGAATATCAACTATAACTTCCAAAAATAGAGTTGAAAAAGTAATGTGCGTAATTTGTATTGTCATCCATTTTGTGAAGTTCAATGAACTCGCTTTGTAGGTATATAACAAAATATTTTATGTAAATTGTTATTGTCATTGTAATGTTATTTGTTTAATGTCTGTAGGTAAAGTTAAATTAATTTGTATATATAGTTTTTCAGTTGAGGGGCTTGTGGCTAAGTAATAACGGCCGCACGGGTCGATCGATCAGGTTAAGCTACGCTTGCCGCGGTTGGCCCGTGGATGGGTCACCATCTTTACATACCAAGACCCCTCCGTGCCTCGGAAAGTACGTTAAGCCGTTGGTCCCGGCTGTCATTTGTAGATCTTTGACAGTTGTTACGGGTCGTCAGAAGCTCGAAAGTCTAACAATCAGTCTTACCAAGGGGTATCGTGTTACCCAGTAACTGGCTTGTGGAGGTCAGATAGGCAGTCGCTCCATGTAAATATAATTGCGAACACAATAACAATAATCAGCAAAATCGGTCGAGCGTTACTCTAATTTCATACATGTGGGAATTGATTTTTACCGACTTAAAACTAAAATTAAAACTAAAAAGGAGGTGGTTATCAATTCGATACGTATGAATGTAATATTATTGGAACAGCAAAATATTCACGTAAGTATAATCTATTCTTCCTAACATATAAATACATTTTTTTATATATATACAGTGTGTGGCATACATCGTAACCTGTTAGTTACCATGGATTCAGTACATGATACTGAATCAAAATTTTCGCCAGTTATAAAAAAACATTGCTGTTCCACACATTTTGACCGCGTAGGTGTGAACTTTTTTGTTTCATTTTAGATATATGTAAGTATACCTATATATTATTAGTTTTGTGTATATATATAGGCATAGTATATTAGTTATTTAAATTTTATGTATTGCATAAGAATAATGTACGTAGGTAATGATTATGAAATTCTTAGAAGTATTACATTATGTTATTATTTATGTATTCATATTTTCATATTTGTATTGGATTTTCTATATTCCATATTATATTATACCGGCTGATTTTTTTTATCGTCTCGAAAAACATAGGGTATAGTAGGTGAACGGAGTAGAAGCCTATGGCATAGTCAATTATTTTATTTCTTCAACCTGTAAATAAATTGATTTATCAATAAATACTACCCATTTGAAGTAAACTTTTCATACTAAAACAATAAAAACAGAAAAAAAAGAATAAATCGATGAAAAAATATCGAAATTGAAATCATACACACCCTGTATGATTTGAATTTCGATATTTATTCATCGATTTATTCTTTTTTTTTTGCTTCTACTCCGTTCACCTATGTTTGTCGAGACGATAAAACAAATCAGCCGGTATATATTTCATAATGTTTGGTGTATAAGAGAGAGTAATTTTATTTTGCAATCGATTTGTCATCTAGAAACTCCTTTACTGAGTAGTATGACTTGGATTCCAAAAATTCTTTCAATTTATTAATAAATATATTTGCCTCTACAGTTAGACATTGGCATATGTACGATGAGGAATATCTATACAAATAAATAAAATTGAAGTGTCTGTTTGTAATGTCAAAATAACAGCTTTTTACTAAATGGATATGAAAATAAATAACATTACATAACAAAAAAAAAACTAAAAATTAAAATTTTTTGTGTCTGTCTGTTTGTTCCGGCTAATCTCCGACACCGCTGGACCGATTTTGATGGGAGTTTTACGCGGGCGAAGCCGCGGGTAGTAGCTAGTTATCTTAATAATCACAAACAATATCAGAAGGAGCAGGTTATTATTAATTAAATTATAGGGCACAAGTTTCTCCGCAGACACAGGTGCACGCACTCTACCCTCACTCTCATATTCCGTTTTTTTTTTTAATGGTAAATCATCAAATAACTTCTCCCGCTCTGGGCGGAGCGGGAGGGTGTGTCAGGCTCTTACTGACTAAAACCCACCCGTATTCCTTCCGTTGCCTGTGTTGCCAGGGTCCTCGGTGACCCTTTAGTAAACCTTAAACACCTTCCCACCCACCCACTAACACTAAGCTTGCGACTACAAGACCAACGGGCCACTTATAGGAAGATTCTGTTATGCATTTAGTAATAGGAGAAAGTCCAGTAAAGGACCCTGGAACAGAAATCTCAAGAGCATTCCAACTAATTAATAATAATTAATAAACGTTAATTAAAATTAGGAAACGAGGGGCCTTTGCTTCTGAGAATCCAGTAATCGGATCTTAGACCATTAGATTTTGTTACCAGACTAGTTTCTGCCCGAGACTTAATTCGCGTAAAAAATATACTAAAATAACAGCCACATTTTTATTAAAACCCCCTCGGCCCCCGACCCACCGCAACGCATTGCATCGTCCGCCCGCGATATTATTTCGTGTAGCTTAGCGTTCCTTCTGACTTTTTTTTTTCTTTTTACTCGGCTCCTGAGGGTTGTAGCGTGATGTTAAATAGTCTTTAATCTTCCTCAGGAATTGGGCTATCAAATACATATAGATTTTACCAAATTCGACTGGGAGTTCTAGAGATTAGCACGTTCAAACAAAAAAAAAGCACTTTTCAGCTTTATTATATTTACATTTAGATAAATTTAAGATTTCTACTTACTACGTTAACGTTCAGGGAAGTTTAAGACTGACCGATAATTACTTCAACAAGGAAATCAACTTTTGGATGGACACGGCTGAAGATCGAGATATGATTAAGAAGGCTGCTAGCGAGATTTACAAGAAATCAGAAACGGATAGTAGTGAGACCTCAGATGAAGACATTGGAAACAGCAACGTGTAACATATAGCAGTGACAAAGAAAAGAGTCGAGAAAGCAACTGGGCCTTTTTTTTTGTTCCGGGGTGGAAAATCATCATGGATGTCCTCCGCCCTAGGGGCGCGATTGGAATTTGCTAAGCCTGCTGTTAGGAGAAAAAGAGCACAACGGCAAGTAATGTTACTTTACGAGTCTTTTACATACGAGTAACGACTGCGCGCGTTTTATTTAAACTGGCAATGCATTCCACAAACGAGCGCCCTGGATAGTAAAGGATTTTTCGACGAAAGTTGTGGAATACATAGGCATTTTCAGCTTCAATTCAAGTTATTTGATGACCTTAAAAATGCATCCCAACTACGGAATCCTTCATTGTGCGTGGTCCGCCACGCACTTGGCCGATTTTTTATAGTTTTGTATAAGGATGATGAGCTGTATAATAAAGACCTATACAAGGTGTTGTTTTGAACCTGCAAAACATTTCAGGTTGTTATGAAACTCGTAAATAATCGTATTACAATACGATACCAAGTCAATAATCAATAATACTTTTTATTTTAGATTTTTAAATTTTATCTTTTCTTTATTTTTTTTATTTTTTTTTTGTTGATTCGGGTCGAGTATCACTAACATAATTACCTCCTAAAATGTTTTGCAGGTCCAAAACAACACCTTGTATAATAAAGGCCATTATAATTTATTAAACCCACACAAAAAAAAACAGAGAGGCCTATAATTTTTCCTAAACCCCAGTAATGATAATATAAAGCC
The DNA here is from genome assembly GCA_905333075.3 of Atethmia centrago. Lineage (NCBI taxonomy): Eukaryota > Metazoa > Arthropoda > Insecta > Lepidoptera > Noctuidae > Atethmia > Atethmia centrago. Next base: position 21,510,615 of record HG995368.1, read on the forward strand.
ATTTCATCTATTTTTACCGACAATAAATTCAAGGTCTTCGAAGTCATTCACATATAATTATGATCAAGTACTACTACTGTGAAGTACTCATTCTGACGAATTATATTCCTATGCGCACGCGCCGTCGCTTGTTTTTCCACTTCCAATTGCTATGAATAGTATACATTAGATTTACTAAACATATTGGTTTACGATGCTTGTACAATAGTTCGTTGGACGGTCGGTATAAGTAGACTGTCATTTGTTTTATGGTATAACGTGATGGGTATCGACATCTAAATATAATCAAACAAAAAAGAAATTAATAGATATGATGATTTTTTTTGGGGTCATCAACCATAGGTAGTGTAATCACTTGAAATATCAGTTTAAAAAATCAGTTTTCTTTGTGTAAACTTCAAAGACGTGATGTGTACCGATATCTTTACAAGATGAAACAAAAAAAAAACAGATTTTCTCAACTTAAGACTCTTACAAACAAGCGCGACACGCGACGCGACACAAAGGCACCGCTTGTAGTGCTACACGCGGTGCCTTTGTGTCGCGTCGCGTGTCGCGCCTGTTTGAAGGAGCATTAATACAGCACCAGAGGACCCCAAAAAAATTCATCCAAGTATTTTTATTTTTTTTTGTCGTTTTTCATATCGATACCCATCAAATCTGCGGAGTTCCGCTAACTAATTTAATATGACCATTTATATATCGCCGACACACAAGCAGAGAGCTAGTGGACCTCGACACCAGGGTGCAGGCAGTCCAAGGAGGCTATGCCATCCTTAGATAGTAAGCTAACAAGGCGTTTCTTACGCCTGGACAGGACCAGCCTGCACTGGTGATGGTGACCATCACGGGGCACAGCAGGCATCACGGACAGTCCTCTCTGCAGGGCTTGCATGGAGGCTGAGGAAACCGTTGTGCATACTCTTTGAATACACAGGCGTCACCCAGATTAGAACAGAAACCCTTGCGACGCTCAGATCCTTAACAAATGTTCTATATAGACCAGGAGACGTGATTAACTTCTGAAGGGAGGAGGGCTTGTTGGAATAACCACCGCCGACCGCCATGGCCCACGCATTATGGTCCACCTGAAGGAATAAGTGCGGAAACCAAACCCTCTAGCATAGACAAATAACCCATAGGGGCCCTATTTAGGGCATTTTGTACGTCCTTTTATACCGGCAGTCTGTGGATGGATTACACCCAGAAACAGTACAGCGCACTACGTGTCCAATACAATAACGCGTTCAGGGTACTTTTGGGGCTGCCTCGCTTCTGTAGCGCATCGGGGATGTTTGCCGAGGCGCGTGTGGATTGTTTCTACACAGTCATGCGCAAGCGGTGCACATCCCTGGTGCGCAGGGTGCGGGCCAGCCGCAACAGTATCCTGAAGACTTTTGCTGAACGCTTCGACTGTCAGTACGTGAACCATGCAACAGTGGTTCACGTACTGCCTAATGTTAAGATATTGTTTTGATTGTATTGTTGATTTGATTTTAATTTGATTTAACTTTATAATAATTTTAATTTGTGTTTTAAATTGATATAATTTTATAACAATTTTAATTTTTGTGTTTTAATTTTTATTCTAATTTGTTTTAATTTTATTATAATTTTAATTTTTTGATTTTAATTTTAATTATGATGTTGATTTTAATTGTGTTGTTGATTTTAATTGTACACTATGATCCTAAGTTGGGTGAAATAAATAAATAATAAAACATATCCTATCATATATTCTTCTGTATCTATCCGTGACATCACAGTGAGCCCTATCAGATTACCAGCGCTGCGACACTTATTTTTTAAGTACCGCAGCATTACTGAGATAGGAGCCTTTTCGCCTCGTACAGAGCATTTTGTTTTTATTTTAATTTTACTTTGTTTTCTTATGTTTCTATGAGTGTTTTTTAGTCCCACAAAATACTTTTTCTTTCAGTTTTTCTTCTACTAACGTCTTTCTATAATGGCAAAACGTCTTTATCACTTTGGTATTCTCTTTGTAGATGAAATCATTTTAAAAGTCTTTAATCTGTCGCATCCATTTTCCAACTTCTTATGTTAATCTTCGCCACTGTTTTGATTCCGAAATCAGATTTGACATGATTGTAGTGTAATTTTCTGGGTATTTTCTTCGAATATTTTACATAAACTCACGCCTTCTTCCCATGGGGGTAGGAAGAAACAATAGAACGGGACCTGCTACGCTCCTTACATAATCCTTTTGCTTCGTTTACGTTCATACATCTGGTCATACACGCACGCCGATTGCGAGTACTACGCACCTGACCTTTTTGAAGAACATCATTAATGAGGTCACTATATGTCTGTCTGGGGAGTCCCCTCCCGGCATTTCTACTCACATCTGCCTTGTGTTAGTCGCCTTTCAAGCAACATTTATGTCTGATACTAACCACTGTACAGTGTGCAAGGCTTCTTACAGTGGCTAACATAAACTTGAGATGTGAAGTGTGAAACTCAATAAATAAGTCTTTAGATGTTTGTCTGCTAACTTTCTGTTATGAGACTGTTTAAATAGATGTAATACTTCATTGTCTTCATACTAACATTTAGAAGACGAATGTTTTTGGAGAGTCTTATGATGAATTATTTTCTTTAGGAAAATCGTAAATCTATCGGTGGACTGCGAAAGGTTATTGACGTTATAACAGAGAAGGAATATAAACACACGCATACATACATAAACTCACGCCTTCTTCCCATGGGAGTAGGCAGAAATTACAGAACGCCACCTGTTACGATTCTTCTTCGAATCACTTGATTGCGTATATGGTTCATATTTTCGCGCTTCATCTTTAAAAAAAAGCAATGATTCACTAAGGACTACCTCGTCGGTCTTGTGGTCGCAAGCGCTACTGCTGAGCACGAGGTCCTGGGTTCGATTGCCAGGTTGGGCACAATATCATTGAGTTTTCCAGAAATTTCTCAGTAGCAGCCGAGAGTCTGGATTTGTGCCCTGTTGATGGCAATAGGCTCGCCCCCTATAACATGACTCTTGAAAATAACTGGCAAAATGCGGTCGAAAACGGGGAAAACAAGCGTGATGCTATGTTATTTATGATTCATTATACACAATGCACGTTAACAATAAAATATTATATAGAATACGTTTTTAAATAAATAACTATGATTCGTGACACACGCGCGCCCCGAACGGACAATTATATCGTGATTATGCGCGTTATTGGCCGCGGATCACGAAATGATTATAATAATAGAGCGATGCGCGCTCGATGTCGGTTGTATGTCGCTAGTGAGGTTCGATGAACTGCATGACGTGTTGTGCAGTTTAATTGACTCTGTATCTGTGCTACATTAGTAGTAGTACCTACACTATAACACATACTTAATACATTAGTATTAAGTATCACGAAGCGACGCGCGCTTTACTTGTGGTTACCAAGTGTACAAACACGCTTTGAATGTGTGTGTAAGCGCAGGAGCTCTCGGTACCGTCAGAGACAATTGTGAAGTCGGAAGTGTGTGTGTGTGCATGCGTGTGTGACGCTATCGTCTTCACGCACACATTCACAGCGAGTTTGTACACTTGATTACCACAAGTAAAGCGCGCGTCGCTTCATGAGATAAAAATACTGTAAAAATTATAGTGTTTAAAATCAATATTGGTATCAGACAAAGCACTAGTTGCCACCGGAGTGCCACATGTTTTAAGATCGTTACCAGAAGGATGGTCCTTGTTTTCAGATGAAAACTTATGGCATGCATAACCTATCGTCAGCGTTTCACAATTTACAGGCCTATTTTGTGAGGGGCAGGAATTCAGGACTGGGTATTGGTTAGATTGGAAGCTGACCTAAACAGATCTGAAAGGCGAAAAAAATCTGATATCGTCACATCATCTTACCATCTCTAAATCTTCTACCAAGCGAAGCATCTTCACATTTATAGTCCTTCTTAACTTTACCACAGTATACAGGGTCGGCTTAGCGTGCTTTCCGAGGTTCGTAGGGGCCGAACCTCGGAAAGCACGCTAAACCGTTGGTCCCGGCTGTCATTTGTAGATCTTTGACATGCATTACGGGTATTTCAAATATTTAGAAGTGGCTTTTGTGGACAGGATATTAATTTTGATTTCATATTTTATATAGATTCTTTTATATTTTGTGAATGTGAGAACGTTGTAAGCTTAATAGACTGTAGATTTGTAGAACATTTTCTATTTTTTTAAGTACTTGGTACTAGATGACAGGCTACACTACACTATCCTCCCATACCTATTAACACTGTAATTTTAAAACATTGTAAAAGCCAATTATTTTTAAAAGAGTAACCGTGGAGTTTCTTGTCGTCTCTTCTCCATAGAAAACGACAAATTGAAACCGTGCACCTAGCTTCTGACGTTTCATAAGTGACCATGTAGGTTTATGTGAAATATGTTGATAGTAAGGAGCCCGAAAGTCTGACAACCAGTCTTACCAAGGATTATCGTGTTACCCGGTAACTGGGTTGTGCAGGTCTGATAGGCTCTATGTAAAATACTGGTATTCAGCTGCATCCATTTAAATTGGAAGCCGACCCCAACTTAGTTGGGAAAAGGCTAAGCTGGTGGTGATAGACATATTATATGGCAGACGTCATTACTAATAAAATAATGGCAATTTATAAAGAAACATTGGTACTCATTAAAAGTCCAGCTATAACATTCCCTTAATAAGTACGCTTTGATTGGCAGCACATTACTCTTCAAACGTTGATTTCTGATTTCACGGGGCATTAAGAACGGCGCCTGCGTAGTTGTAAAACACGGTGCTAGATGTTAAATGTGGACTGGTTAAACGGTTTTGTGGAAAGACGTTATTTAAAGGATTAGGAGTCCTTTAGCTGGTTTTAAGTGTCGCACCATAAATGTCTTGGGTAAAATAGTTTGAGTGAAGATGGAACCAATTTCTGACTGTGTTCGAAACAAAAGCTAGCAAAAAATGTTTAGAACAACAAATTAAAATACGTTCTTCAAAAAGGTCAGGTGCGTAGTACTCGAAACCAGCGTGCGTGTATGACGATGTATGAACGTAAACGAAGCAAAAGGCGTATGTAAGGAGCGTAGCAGGGAGAAACTATAGGTATCTGCCTACCCCCATGAGAAGAAGGGGTGAGTTTATGTATGTATATTACTATCAATTCAGAGACTATGTTGTCCATTGATATAGAAGTTTTCCATGCTGAATGCATATTGTTGCAGCCGGCCTCGTTGGCAAGCGCTACTGCTGAGCATGAGGTTCTGGGTTCGATTCCAAGGTCGGACAAAGTGTTATTGGGTTTTTCTATCAGGAATTTCTCAGTTGCAGCCCAGAGTCTGGATTTGTGCCCGTTTGATGGCAATAGGCTAGCCCCCCAATTAGAATGAGACTTAAACATAACTGTGCGAAATAGGGATGACTATAGATACACCTCTGCCGAACACTTCGTGGAAATGGCTTGATGTTATGTAATTATTGCAGTCTCAAGCCCAATTTCTAACTTTTACAGCTGGCACATTTCAACCTCTCTGCGGTGCAAGTGATGCAACGCACCTGGAACTTTAAATATCCGCAGGCGATAGTGATTGTTTAACATTAGGTGGGTCGCCAGATTTTTCTTACTTTTGGAGACCCTTAAAATTTTCAAGTATTTTTACTCAGAAAATATTATTTTCAACAGGCAAAATATATTATTACAATAAGAACTTTAATCGTAAGTAAATATTCAGTGAAGTTTTGACGCTATCACGGTATGACTTCATAACAAACAAGTCTCGTTATTTTGATGTAAAGACCTAGCAAATGTTGTTCTATGTTTTATTAAGCATTGGTGTAAGGTGCCACTGAGAGCGAGTACTACTATCAATCTTGCCATCCTTGCCCTTGCCCTTAAAACGTCTTCTCCTTCCTAACATTTTCCAATAATCGTCATCTTAGTATTCACCCCTTTCTATCCATATCATTTTTCAAACAGTCCATCCACCGTTTCTTTGGTCTTCCCTTACTCCTATAGTCATCCACATTCATACTCAAAACTTTCCTTACGATATTTTCCTCTTTCCTTAGCATCACATACATCATGACAACCGATTTCCACGCAACTTTTCAGTTTTCTACCAATCCACCATACATATTTCTGTCGAATAATTAACTTTTATGTGGGAGCTTCGAACTGTAGTTTGGTGATGGGTGTACACGTGTCTATACTAAGACGTGACCTTTAAAATGTTGCTACCTTTATTGAATGAATTTCCACAAAACATGTGGGGGTCCTTCGGCAGTCAGACTTGGAATTGAGTAGATAAATCTTGTTGAAAATTCTGATGAATCTTCGTATTGTGGTATTTGTTTATAAATAACTCTGATGTCAAACAGTCGAACAGAGTTGATTAGACTAATGTAACGTTATCTCAGCTAACAATCCCTGCTAATGCTTCAAAACCAAATACAGACGTCCAAAAACGAACCCAAGTAACACGCTTACACTTGGGCCATACTACAGACTCGTTCGAGCTGTACCGAGCTATCGCACGTGTTTTGTATGGTACATTTTACATAGAAGTTGCCAACAAACATTAATCATACGCCAACTTAGCGTACAGATGGCTAGAACTTCAACTGTTTTATGTACAATACTGAACTGATCTGAAAATAAAAATGGGTTATATGATGCTTTAATGTGTACAAAGTTCATGATTTATGGTTTCGTGTGTGTCAAAGAATTGGAATGCATAAGGTAGGTAGTATTTGTCATGACTGATACGAATGTGAAAAAAGAGAACATTAGAATTGGGTTCTTCATATAAGTTGGCATGTGGGGTAGTCGAAGTCAAACGATACTAAGTTACTTCGAGTATTCAACTAAGTATATGCTGGAAACTTTGACTTCGTGTTTCGTGTCGATTTTGGTGAATAGCTCTTGTCGTGTTGGATTAGCCAGCAAGGTTGGTAGCAGTGCTATAGGTATGTTAAAATAGCCACCTTTAGATTTTGAACTGTTTTTTTTTTGTATTAGAAATGTTTTCTAAAAATCACCTTTTTCTGTATGGCATCTCGCAGGTTAACCTAAGAGTTTGTCGGCTGCTTACACGGGCTATACTGTGGATGCCTTATAAATAAGGTTTAAAGCCAGTGACGCAGGTCCTTACCGGACACGGCAGCTTCGGGAGGTTCCTGTGTCGGATAAGGCGGGAGGAAACGCCCGGATGTCACCACTGAAGCATACGCTGACACGGTGAAGCATACGGTGGTCTGCCCGGTTTGAGTAGAGCACCACCGTGTCCTCGTGGAGGCGATCGGCGGCAGAGATCTCTCGCGTCCGGCCCTGGTTCAGGCCATGGTAGAGGGCATGGGCAGCCGTCACCTCCTTCTGCGAAGCAGTAATGCTCGCGAAGGAGGAGGCGGGACGGTTGAGGGAAAGGCAAATTTCGCGCCCTCTCGCCCCTAGCCGCCGCAGGAGTCGCCCTGGGCGTCGGGAATCCCAGGTGGATTTCCGGCCACCGAAGGTGCGGGCTTGTGGACGGTGAGCAATGGGCAGCTCACCGTCCGGTAAGGACCAGGACGGGTCGACGGCGCGTTGTATTCCACGCGCGCCTCAAAGAGATGTCGTCAGCACAAGTGTAGGGGTCCACTAGGGCTGATGCCTGCCGGGGTCGCGGGAAGATACTAAAGGGTTACCGAGGCCCCCCCCCTGGCAACACAGGCAACGGAAGGAATACGGGTGGGTTTTAGTCAGTAAGAGTCTGACACACCCTCCCGCTCGGCCCAGAGTGGGAGAAGTTATTTGATGATTTCCCACCCAAAAAAAAGCCAGATAATTTGTTCTCATATCGAATTTCAATAATATGTTTACATAATAACCCGCGGGGTAATTACGTACACACTAACAGTAGCTATCGGTTTCATTTTGACAGTTCAACAACATCCAATGCGTTATTTACTTTGTTGAGAAGACAAATTTTTCGAACATAAGAAGCAATGGATTAGCAATATCATTCTAGATTATTCAAGATTGATAGTGTGCTACACAATTAGGGAGCTGTTTTTGTTATGAAATACGGATTCAGGATATTCTTTACAATACAGTCAGTAGGTCACAGCTACCAAGTTGTAAGTACGGTATTCTGAGTTCTTACCCCATTTGGAACGTATAAATATTTACATTACTAGATGCGCCCCGCAGTTTCACCCGCATAAGTTTTGACCCCGTGGGAATATCGGGATAAAAAGTATCCTATGTGTTATTCCTGGTTATAAACTATCTGTGTGCCAAATTTCATCCAAATCCGTTCAGTACTTTTTACGTGAAAGAGTAACAAACATCCATCCATCTATCCATCCATCCATCCTTACAAACTTTCGCATTTATAATATTAGTAGGATACTATTGTGTCCCATTCTGCGGTTTTTTGTGTTGGTTTTTGGTTATTCGTTTTTAGGTACCTTTTTATAACTAGCATATAACCAGTTTAAATGTGTAGTTTCTTACTACACATTTAAATTGCAGTTGGAATTCAATGCATATGCGATGATGATGCGATCTTTGGCAGTCGTTACGAGTGCGCACACACAGAAGCCTGACAGTCTGACCGCCAGTCTTTCCAAAGTTACCCAGTATCGTCGTACCCAGTAACTGGGTTGTGGAGGTCAGATAGGCAGTTGCTCCATGAAAAACATTGATATTCAGCTGCGTCCGGTGAGACTGAAGCCGACCCCAACATAACTGAAAACCTCTTAAGAGGTCATTGTACTCATCATTCTGAACAACTTTTAAGGGACTAAAACTGAAATCGCAACTGAAACTGAAATAAAATCAGCTGTTCCCTGCATTTTGACGAGTTAGGCGAACATAAATTTAGGGAATAGGGAACAACTGATTCCTTTTCGCACACACTGATATTCAGCTGCATCCGGTAAGACTGGTAGCTGACCCCTATATAGTTGGGAAAGGGCTACGCAGATGATGATAATGACAGCGGTGTAGGTACAATGATGACCTCTAAAGCATTTCAGTCAACCCCATTTATTGCTCTGCGCCCCCATTCCCATTGTTAGGGTTAAAGGGGACACCAAAGGAAAGGCTGTCCTAAAGGATTTCAATAATACGTTTATTATCCTTTTCTTTATAAATTCGAAGCTGTGTTTTACTTATATTACGTAAGACATATGGATCCACACAAGTATAAAAGAATCGTACAGTCACTATGAGAAAGTAAGGATTTCAGTCAAGTGGTGGGCTCGGATAGTAAAAAATAATATTTATGAGTTAGAATGAGAAGAAATATTAGTCTATAGTCTGCACCGGTCGACGTCATCGTGTCAACGCCGGCTGTCGCTGAAAACCACCGCTGGGGCTCTGTCTCGCATAAGATCGCAGCATTATGCTGAGCAATGGCTATTTTGCGTGGATGTGACGCATAAATTTTCCCCCAACTTTTTCTTTTTTGTATTTGTATTCCTTCTTTGCGTTTATCGCAAATAATGTATTTTTCTTTCTCTCTTGCTAAGTAGGAGAGATTTGTTTTTGCTATACTCCAACACACATCTGTACCCCAGTCAATTAATCTATAGTTACCTACTTCAACATCTATTGATACCCTAATAATATTAACCGTCAATAAATCTCATTACGTTAATCAATGTTAGTTGTCAATCAAATCAGTGTAATTATGAATTACGTCTTAAGGCGCAGATATATGATTTTAGTGACTGTTAAATCTGTTATTACGCCTTCATATAATGCAAAATAATAAGTTATGCAAAAAATGTAAATTAAACTAGAACGAATACACATCAGTTCAATATGTGAATATTTAAGTATTGTAGTAAAATACTTTATGAAATAAATTCAGGAAGTAATATCTACCCAAAGCATAAAAGACGATATTGAAGGGCTTGCGGCTAAGTAATAACAGCCGCACCGGTCGATCGATCAGGTTAAGCTACGCTTGCCGCGGTTGGTCCGTAGATGGGTGACCGTCTTTACATACCAAGACCCATCCGTGTTTCGGAAAGCACGTTAAGCCATTGGTCCCGGCTGTTATTTGTAGATCTTTACAGTCGTTACGGGAAGTCAGAAGCCCGAAAGTCTGACAACCAGTCTTACCAAGGAGTATCGTGTTACCCAGTAACTGGGTTGTGGAGGTCAGATAGGCAGTCGCTCCATGTAAGATACTGGTATTCAGCTGCATTCGGTTAGACTGGCAGCCGACCCCAACATAGTTGGGAAAAGGCTAGGCAGATGATTACTTTCAAACGATTTAAGATATTTACATGTTTTTTTGTATGAACAGACTATTTTGTAATCTAAGTAATTCTATCTGTGTGTATTTTTCAAGTACTCATAGTTTCGTTACTAAAAATAAACACCGTATTACCTATGAAACCGAACGGCGCGCGGCGTGAGCGTGACACGTATTTGTATGGGCCAAGGTCAACGGCGATTAGCCGACCCTTAAGCAGATACGCCTGTACTGTACGTAATTACATACATACTACAAAATAGCCGGACATAATCTACTTATGATATTTAGTGGAGTTATGAATAAGTTATCACGTTAATTATACAACAAAGTAATATACATGGCCTAGTTATTTTGATGTATGATAACATTACATGACGCCTTTATTGCCCGAAGAGTTAGGCAGAGGTGTACCTATAGTTCACCCGCATTTCGCCAGTTGGTTATTCCCATTTAGTAGTAGTGTGCGAGATATAGAGTTAAGTGGCGTTGAGGTATTATGGACTCTTGAAGTTATATAAAAGGGCTGATATTTTTTATCCCTGGAAGTTATAGGCCCTCCTCTATTAGCTCTATTCGCCTCTTCCAGGAAAGCAGTAGGGCCACGAGTACAGTGCACAAAACACACAGACCGACCTTCCGACCTCACCGCCGAGGTCCCTCGCGAAGACCCCGACGTCATTGTCCCTCCCGACCCTTGCTCGACGAAGTGCCAGCCCGCGCCGTATCTGAGCCCGTAGCTTTAAATTCCCCGAATAATAATAATTATCTAGTTCTAATCTAGCTTGTCCCACCTTGCTGTCCTCCCCCCAGCGACGTCCAAAGCCGAGGTACGTACCCCACAGGGGGTGCCCTTAGCGTGCAGTCGCTTAGTAATGTAAGAAATTCGAGATGCCATACATAAAAAAAATATCCTTGGAATAAAATTGACATCTGACAAACAATCTTTTTCTTTCGCTGGTTTAGGCTTATTTATACCTACTTTTTAACACACTGCTGGGCATCCTTCAAAACGGTTGAGCTGAATGGTGCTGATCCATGCGTCATGTTCACGAACGGGTGCCGTCAGTTGGGACAGGTCATATTATTTAAGTTAGCAATGGTTTATTTTAATTATTTTATTTATGAATAGTTTTTTTTTTGTTGTGTACGTATTTTTTATATCGTTCTCACATATAATTATAAATGAAACTAATATTTTTGTAACAATATAATTTGAAACAGTGTCAAGGGCAACAGACACGATGGTGTTTTTTTGCCCGTTCTAAATGGTTTTATAGAGGCATGAGGACCAGGTGTAAAGTTCTCTCCTCCTCTATAGAAAAGGGAGGATCGTCCGACCAGACAGGTGTTGTGTCTCATGGGCTACTGCCCGACAATTGACCTTGGAATGTTGTATATATGCTAGTCGCGCGGTAAACATTGCTTGCGCGATGCAGGATTTTGCGTGACGTCAGTGTGATGCGTAGTTCGTATTTGGTGATGTAGATGATGCTGCAGTTAAATTTAAATAAATGCATAGAGTTCTAGTTTACACCATTTACGTATCCAAGTAACTATGTAGGTTAACTTTACTGTCCTTATTCCTTAAGTCAGCTCATATATTAGATAGGTATACAGTAGGTACTATTACCATTTTCCGTCACTAAGAGCGAATATTTGTACGGATTCTCATGGAAATGTTTACCGACGGGGTCTCCTATTCGAATATGACATGCCATAGATTTACTAACATATTTCCATCGTCCTGAACCCAAGAAGTTGCATCTTTTCAGTGACAGATGAAAGGGCTTGATACTAACGGTACTAAATAAAATTGATTAGCTTTGAATAAAAGTTTTTGATGTTCATTGAAACGGTAGTTTTGGCTCCCATCCAGTGGGTGGCAAAAAGATCAATTGATTGCTTAATCATTTTGTAGACGATGAAATTGTGCGTAATGCGTATACGTCAATGATTTTTTATCCAATTTGGTAAACGGAACTTTTTAGAAGTCATTATTTTAAAATCAATTGAATGAACTCAGTTTTAAGACACAACGGACGTAATATAAAAAAAAAATCAGCTACAACCGGCATTGTAATTCGAAATTATAATAATCAACCGTAATTCCAACTCTCCGCTAATTAATTCCAGTTTAACGAATGTATTGCCTGATAAAACTGCTCCAATGATATAAAACAGACGTAAAAACCCGGACAATGAGACTGTCAATACAAAAATACGCTCTTCACCAAATAAATAGTTCTCATTCAAGCATGACGAGAATAATTCCGGCGTAAAATACGCTTAATCCAGGAAAAAAATTGACCGTTTTCGGAGGTCGGAATTTCTTTCCGTTTTACCTTATAAATATTCATTGTGCAAACTAGAGTCGGCCTGAGACATTCACAAGTAAATTGACAAGACAGAAGGAGATAAATAAAACAAATATGTAGAACGAAAAAGGGTCAAACGATGCTTCTATTTTCATGTAAATGTTCTGGGGAAAAGGTTAGGTCGCACTGTGAGATGGGATAAGCTAGTGTTGGAGACTTATTCAGGCGGAGAAATATGGCTCCCATTTGGCGGCTGACCGTCGTCAAGATATCATCGTAAACTGTCTGCTGAAGTTAGGTCACATAATAGCACTAGAGGTCGTACAATATTTTCTTTTGTATGTGTTTAATGATCATTCTTCGTAATCCAAATATTTGCCGTTGTCATAGGAAAGTGACCATTACAAGCTACGGCACTGAAGGCGTCTTGTAAAAAAGAAGATGATAAAATTGATCTACATTCGCTGGGCATGCTAAAATCTATTTATGTGCCTATACCGAAAACAGTTTGGCCCCAACTTTAAGCTTATCTACCTATCTCGTCAAAACTTTACGAGCTAAATACTGGATGCACTTAGGCACCAAAGGGTTAAGTCTTAAGCCCGTCTATAGTCAACGGCCCAGCTACTGTTTCAAAATTGGACTATAAATTGGTCCTACCATCATGTTGTGGCCCGATTTGGATATAATTGGAACTGATGGAAACAATGATAGTTTTAACGATAGCGATAAAATAAGATGCCTTTTATGTATTCTGTACTCAGAAGCTTTATAAGTTTCTTCGTTGTGGTTACTTAGTCTAAAATAAGAAATAATAAAGTTTATTTATTAGGAAAAATTTAGATATAACTTCAAAAGACACGAAGATAGCTGCAAAAGTAAAATACTGTGGTGCAGCACCCCACACAACATACATGGAAGACTTTTTCTGTAGACTTTCACATCTTTAAAAGAAAAGAAACAATTTTAAGGGTATTGTGTTAAGATGGAAAATAGTTTTGTTAGGGTTAAATCTTTTCAACAAGATTTTACTGTCTTTCTTGTGATGGTATCTGAAAGGTTATCTATAGACCAAAATTGTGAATGACAATATAGGGAGCTAGTTAACTGGACTTACTAGGAAAATATTTAACCCTAAGATGCCTTTAATAAATTGAAAACCCAATAGTGATGACTTAATTTTTTTTATCTTCGGGAAGATTATTAAAAAATATTGGACACGTATTTTTACTTTTTTTACGTAATCAAAAGATTACGGCGATACATTGAGTTAAAATTTGTAATGAATTGAATTGAATTGTGACGTAGGGGGCCTCACTCTTCAACTTGAATGCGTTTTATCTAAGTAACTTTTTATTAATATGACCAAGCAAAAAATATGTGTCTAATATTTTTTTATTATCTGACTGACGGACTAAATAGTTTTTTTTTTACCCAGGCATCATCCCTATCATTATTTTAATAGTCTTTAAACACATGAAAAACAAAATAATAACAATATTATTCTATATTATTATTCGTACCCTTTGTTTGTACAGGTATCTGTAGACAACAAACAAAGGGTACGAAAAAATTTCTTTGGCGAAACATGATGATTAGCTAACATGATGAGTAGCTGATGACAACCTAGCTCATTCCTCGCTCATCCTCCAACGCGACGTTTCCTTACCCCAGCACCTTAGAGTCTTCAATATTTGATGTGTTGGGGAGGCTCCCATCCCCCATTCCTCCTTAAGCTGTACAAAGGTGAGATAAAGTAAGTTGTTTACAGTTCGATGAGATCTCGCGACTTTTTGTCCGGAGATTTAGGAGAGAGGAATTTTTGTATTGTTCTAGTCATGTGGCGAGCGTAACGTTGTTTTAATATTTATATGGAATTATGCTTTGTTTATTTTTTGGGTATACAAAATAATAGTGGAGGGACAAAGGGGAAAGGATGCAGGAATAATAATAATTCATTTATGCTTGAGCAAGGTGTTAATTTGTTTTCTTATCTATTTTTTTTTTCTTATCTAAGCAAAAACTTGGTACCCCTTTTTACGAAAATTACGCGGATGGAGGAGTATGGGCACAGTTAAAGCTTATATGGAGGAGTACGTAAGTAAGAACAGAAAGCTAATATTTTTAGTATAATATGAATTAAACAATAATATAATATATGTAATAAATTAAATTGATTAAAAATAAAGCCTTACACACACTACCATGCGTTTGACACACACAAATACATAGTAAAATAGATAGGTGACAGAAGTGACAGTTTGAGCATGTCATAAGTAAGTACTATACAGATTGTAAGTAGAGGGGGTCGAATTTCGACCAGTCAGCGACCACTAGTTATAAAACAAAAAGTAAAAAAAAACTCAAAACCGTTATAAAGTCAATATTATATGCCGTTATTCAATCTAGCCTGCATGGTACATTCATTGGTCACGCCACAATTACGGCGATAAGACCCCTCTGTGAGGAGTAGCTAGAGAGGCGCCACGGCGTCTTCATCTTCCGCCTGACGCAGGTCCACACCGGACACGGCTGCTTCGGGAGGTTTCTGTGTCGGATAAGGCATGTGAAGGCGTCACCTCCTTTTGCGAAGCAGTAATGCTCGCGAAGGAGGAGGCGGAACGGGTGAGGGAGAGGCAAAATTCGCGCCCTCACGCCCCTAGCCACCGCAGGAGACTCCCAGGCTGATTCCTGGCCACCGTAGGTGCAGGCTTGCGGACGGTGAGCAATGGGTAGCTCGCCGTCCGATAAGGACCAGGCCCGGGTCGACGGCACGTTGTGTTCCACGCGCTCCTCAAAGAGATGTCAGCACAAGTGTAGGGGTCAGCTAGGGTTGATGCCTGCCGGGGTCGCGGGAAAGTGGGATACCGTAGCCTCTGGCAACACAGGCAACGGAAGGAACACGGGTAGGTTTTAGTCAGTAAGAGTCTGATACACCCTCCCGCCCCGCCCAGAGCGGGAGAAGTCATTCGACAATTCTCCATCCAAAAAAAAAAAAAGTTGGTACTCACATTCACAGTCAGTTTTCTTTTTAAATGTCATCAAAAATATCAATTAAAGTCAATCAATTAATCAATTCAGCATTGCAATTCAGCGAGGAAATGCTTCCAGCATCCTCGGTAGGAGGGCATGGGCAGCCGTCACCTCCTTCTGCGAAGCAGTAATGCTCGCGAAGGAGGCGGCAGGGCGGTTGAGGGAAAGGCAAATTTCGCGCCCTCTCGCCCCTAGCCTCCACAGGAGACGTCCTGGGCGTCGGGAATCCTGGGCGGATTTCCGGCCACCGTAGGCGCGGGCTTGCGGACGGTGAGCAATGGGTAGATCAAAAATTAAAATGTCTTTATTCATTCTAAAACACCTAGTATAAAATAGTTTGATGCTTGGGGGTTGCTTAATTATTCCAAAGCCTTTTTGTCGTCCAAGTAATCTTTAAGTTTATAGACACCTTTGACAAAGTTTCTGTTTAATAAATAATTTAAATTTATTGAGGCTCAGTTCTTAACATGGCTTGGGAGTTTGTTAAGTAAAACCGTAAACTTTGGCACTTACAATAATTACAATTATTTTGGAGCCTAGTCTTGGGCACTATAAGTAAATCTTTCTTTATTACTAGTATTTATGCTACGAATGTCGCAATGTTTCGAATATAAATATTATTATTATTTTCGTTTATTCATTTTTTTACATATAAAATATATTTTTAAATATTTCTAAAAAAATATATTTATTATTATTTCGTTTATTCATTTCATTTTACATATAAAATATATTTTTAAATATTTCTTAAAAAGGTATAAAAAAACATTTAAAAATATAAAAAATAGTGTTCCGCCGGTGTCGGGAGCAGGGTCCAAGCTACCGGTGGTTAGGGCTCCAGAGAGAGGAACCTCCTCACAATGCGAGCCGTATCGAGGAGTACTGCCTTCTGAATCAGGCCCTTGATCCAACCGCCTAACGAGAGCCTCGAGAGATTTACGTTGAGGCTTTCGGCCATCAGGCCATTGGCCGTTACGACAATCGGCACAATGACAGCCGAGCTCACATTCCACATGTCAACAACCTCGTGTGCTAAGTCAAGATATTTTATTGTTTTTCTTTCTCAGCTTTCACGAGGTTTTCGTCATGTGGAATGGTAACATCGACTATCATTGCGCGGCGCGCTAATCGGTCTATCACCACTATATCAGGCTTATTGGCGACAATAGTCCTGTCAGTAATGATAGACCGATCCCAGTACAACGTGACATGGTCATTTTCGAGAACTGGGTCGGGAACATACTTGAAATAGGGTACCTCAGCGTTCACAAGTTTATATTTCAAAGCAAGTTGCTGGTGAATAATCCTAGCTACTTGGTTATGTCTGTGCAAGTACTCGCTGTTAGCCAAACGAGAACAACCAGAGATAATATGTCTGATAGACTCACCTGGACGGTGGCATGCCCGACACACGTCAACCGTCCCGTCCTTCATAATATGTCTCCGGTAGTTATTCGTCAAGATAACTTCGTCCATAATTGCACAGACAAAACCTTCAGTTTCCCCGAAAAGGTCCCCAAAACGTAGCCAGGATACGGACGCTAGGAAATCAACATCAGGCTCATGAAGAGCCCGATAGAAGCGCCCGTGTAGCTCCTTGCTTTACCATATCTCTTTGCGATCATCCGTGGTAAGTACTACAGGTTTGCACCAGTTCTCTTTACCCATGGAAAGTCGGGTGAGCCCCTTGTCCACTGCGACCACATCACGGTGCATACCCACTTCGGCTATCAAAAAATATTCCCTGAGACTGCATATCTCGCGGTTGTGGAGGGTCTTCGCATTTAAAAAGCCTCGACCCCCGCACTTCCGCGGGATGTACAGTCTCATCACCGATGATCGTGGGTGATGCATCCGGTTTGCGGTCAACAGTGTACGGACCCTCCTATCCAGGGCGTCAAGTTCGGTCTGAGTCCATTTGAGTATGCCGAAAGAGTACATCAAAACCGGCATGACCCAACCGTTGAAGGCACGCACCTTGTTTCCGCCTGAAAGAAGACTTATCAATACCTTCTTTAGGCGGCCAAAAAAGCGCTCCTTCAACGATTGCTTCATGTCAGTAACGTTGATGCCTAATGCTTCTGACATACCCAAATACTTATAGCTTTTTTTATTATTATTATTATATTAATATTCTTTTTTTACATAAATCAGGTTCTCAGAGATGCGACTGTCATTATGTTTATTTTGTTAAAATCCTTATTGAATGCCTAAATAAAAAAAACCCGGCCAAGTGCGTGGCAGACCACTTACAATGAAGATGAATTTATCGCAAAAACAAACTTAACACTGTAGTTGAAAAACATGTTCTCCCTTAGATTGATATACGTCACAGTCAATTCTCCAACTGCAAATGTAAGTTGGTCGACTAAAACTCGTTAACTTGTAAAGCCTACTTAGCTGCGATAGTTTTTCTTTTAATTTCTTTATATATTATACTACTGCCATGATTTTTTTCGCATATCCAAAAGCAACTGTTTAGCTGGCAGGGTCTGGCACTTTTAAGCTTAATCTTACGAAAACGGATCCCTAAATCGATAAATTACGGGTCTGTGCAAACATGCACAGACCCGTAATTTTTGAACAGCCTATCCAACGATATCCCACATCGTGGGAGAGACGAGAAAAAAAAATATCATCACAACTTTACGTACATGGGAGATACATTTCTTTTTTCTAGATTTTATTTTACCACTTCCTCGGTGAGATAAATATGTATACCCATGCTAAATTACACCTTTCTAGTACTAAGAGTATCTGAGCTAAGCCGGGGACAGACAGACAGACAGACGGACATGGCTTGGAAACTATAAGGGTTCGTTGTTGACTAAGAAACCCTAAAAATGATGAATGTATCTCACATACATGAATTTTTGTTTTTTATCCCAGAAAATTTGTCTGGAACTTGACCTAAAAACTGACCTGTACGACCTTTACATATAATTTACAAAGATTAAAAAAAATACTATATTTTTAGCTCCAAAGTTAGCCTATGTAAGGGTATATTAATCGCTAGGTTCGTTGTTCGGAGCGTCTCAAGGACGAACGGCCGCGCGTCACACCAAAGCGTAATATACGGCTTCTGTAATCATAAATTAAATATAATCTTTTGTGTAATTAGGGATGTTTATTTACTCGTGGTTAAGTAACAGTGGAAGTTATTAATTTGCGTTGTTATTGAGGGGCGTTCCCAAGGTCTTCCTATTGATTTACTTCTTCTATTACAAGAAATATTGACAATAGAGTTAGAAAAAGCTCGTCCGAGGAAATACTATCACTACGCAGAAGGTTGTTTTGTTGCGGTTTGAACGTAATGGTTTGTTTTTAAACCCTACTAAAAAGTGCTAAGCTTTTTAAACCCCTTTGGCATTGTAGGTACAAGCACAAGTGACGCGGCGGTAGCCATTTTCTATCAGGATTCCGCCTGCTTGCCACTAATAGCATTTATTGAACCGACAATTGCATTGATTTCTGATTTGTTTGTGTTTCTTTTTCCCCTTTATGCACTCTGGTTGTTGTTTGTTGTGTGTGTGTGGATATTTTTCAAGTATATTGTTACACAACGGTTTGACCCATAGTCTAATTAAAACATTGCCCACATACGCAGTATAACATTTTAGCAAAACGTTTTCTAGACTTTGTTTTTTATTATTCTTGTTAATACAAATTCTTTGTCTATGTAAGGTTGTACTGTCAAGGTTAAATATAGATTACAGTCATTTGACTGAAAAAAAACCGGCCAAGTGCGTGTCAGGGTACCATGGTTTGGATGAATTTATCCCCAGAACAAACTTAACTTTTTAGCTGAAATAATGTATATATACGAGTACGTCACGGTCAATTCCATATATCGATATACGTCACGGTCAATTCTCTAACTGCAAATGTAAGTTTGTAATCGCAAAAAAAAAAAGATAACTACAAATTAACGATTTTCGGACTTTTTCCTTTACTTGCTACGGCTTGCTTACTGTGCTGTAAGACCTCACTTCTTGCCAAATGTCCTTGATTCCAGGTCCACGGGAAGTACCCTTTTTTTGTTTTAGGTTGGGAAATCATCAAATAACTTCTCCCGCTCTGGGCGGAGCGGGAGGGTGTGTCAGACTCTTACTGACTAAAACCCACCCGTATTCCTTCCTGTTGCCTATGTTGCGGGGGCCTCGGTGACCTTACCGCAACCCCAGCAGGCATCGGCCCTAGTGGACCCCTTCATTTTTGCTGACGACATCTCTTTGAGGCGCGCGTGGAATACGACGCGCCGTCGACCCGGGCCTGGTCCTTACCGGACGGTGAGCTACCCATTGCTCACCGTCCGCAAGCCCGCGCCTACGGTGGCCGGAAATCCGCCCGGGATTCCCATCGCCCAGGGCGTCTCCTGCGGCGGCTAGGGGCGAGAGGGCGCGAAACGTGCCTTTCCCTCAACCAGCCCGCCTCCTCCTTCGCGAGCATTACTGCTTCGCAGAAGGAGGTGACGGCTGCCCATGCCCTCTCGCTCCGTACCATGACCTGAACCAGGGCCGGACGCGAGAGAATTATACTATGGTCTTACGTTATAGATCACAAAAACAGAAAACCGCAGACTCGACATATTATAACGCAATGTATGACCGCTACTACTCGAACTCTCTAGCTACACCTACCTATATTGACGTAAACACTCGTCAGCTGACCGGACGTGATGATAAAATTCAAATTAATTATAATAACAGAGACATTTATAGGACACAGTGAATCTTAATGTTATTTCCGTTGACTTCGCATGCGCAGTTGGGTCGATACAAAGAGTTCTCCTTGATATGTACCTACATACTAAACATTTGGATTATGGAAAACATTTCCTGTCAGACTGTCCATTTTGCGCAGTGGTTAAACGAATGGCTTTTGGGGATTTTTAAATATTTGCCAGTACAGGGCAGTTGAGTCAGTGGTGGCCTAGTGGTAACGGCCACGACTTACGAGTTTGTAGGTCGTGAGTTCGAACCTAGGCAGGCGCCTACCACCTTGTATAAATAATTTCATCACCACTGCTCTCAAAACGGTGAAGGAAAACATCGTGAGGAAATTGGCATGTCCAAGAACCAAAAATTCAAAGACATGTGCCATCTACGAACCCGCACTGGGCCCGCGTGGCAGATTACAGCCTACCCCCTCTCGAAGAGAGGTGGCCTGTGTCTCAACAGTGGGAACATTATAGGCTGATTATGCAGGGCAGTTCAACTCAGCATGTTAACCTGACAGGTTGGTCCTGGCATGTTTGGTCGTAAGTATTTTCCGCTGACCTGCAACATGTCAACTTTGGACCTGCTACATACTCTCTGGTCAGTAAGCAGGCAGCACAGATTAAATAAGATTATTAAAAACAGACGTTCTAAAATACTATAGCGGTTTTACGGTTTTTGTAGAAATTAAATATGTTTAATACCATGATCACCGCAACACTTTCAGTAATTTAATACTGAAGTTCTTTAACCAATTTAATAAAAACAAACCATTTTTTATACCAAATCCTTTAGAGTAAAGGCTTCTGCAGACTGGGGTGATATCGCGGGCGCGACAGGCTGCCTGTCGCGCCTGCGATATCGCCCGAGTCTGCAGAAGCCTTAACGAATACCATTTTGATCACTGTGAATTTCGCGACACGTTCAGTCTTTTTTCTTTGGGGTTATCAAAGGAACGTGACGTGGTCAATCTTGAATACGAAAAGCAGAATCTTTGTGACTTTCTTAATGGGATATTTTTTTTTGGGTGGGAAATTATCAAATACCTTCTCCCGCTCTGAGCAGAGCGGAAGGGTATGTCAGACTCTTACTGACCTACCACATCCAACCCACCCGTATCCCTTCCGTTGCCTGTGTTGCTAGGGGCCTCGGTAACCCTTTGGGATTCTTTATTTGTGGCGTTGCCTCAGAATATAATGGCGGGTTGATGATACGTAGGCATGATAGGCAGTTAATAGAGCTGATTGTTTGACAACTATAGATAATTTGTATAGAGCATATGAGTACTGGTTCAGTTTACATGGAGCGACTACTTTTCTGACTTACACAACTCAGTTACTGGGTAACACGACACGACACCCCTACGTAAAAATGGTTGTTTGTTATATCCTAAGTGTGGAAAGTAAACAAAATCCCCTCTTCCCAGCTATCACTCCCAGATAGTTTGTTTACAAACACAACACTTCATTGAGCGACTCAGTTTGTCTCAATGAACCGGGTTTGAACTCGCGCCAACTAATCTGCATTACCGTTTGTCAACTAGATTATTTTCTTTTTTGTTGGTACACACGGATGCTTAGAATGGTGAACCTGTTGGTGTTTGAAATTAATTCTGACCCCAGAAAAAAAAAAATATATTTAACTTTGAGTTACAAGTGTCTAAAAAATAAAAAAAGGTTGCCATCAATTTAATCACAGTGAGTTTCATTTTGCAATGTGAAAACCACATTCAGAATATTCCAGTTTTTAAACCTGGAATGTGGAAAGCACACTAACAATTTTTTTAAGGCCTTGCTGAAACAATGTTGTTTTTCCAAATTGCGGTAAGATCAATATAAATAAAATAAGCGTAAGTAGGCGTTTTAGCGGGTTTTTAGGACGAGAAAGGGAATTGCAAATCTTTAATATTGTTCCTAATGTCACAAAACATTTATAGCTGTGTTTAAAAGGGGGATGTTTAATTTAAAAGAAAACGGTTTTTTATAGATAGCCCCCGATGCATCGCAGCGCATCGCATCGACCGCCCGCGCCATTACCTACTTCGTTTTCGTGTAGCGTTCTTTCTGTTTTTTTATGCTCGGTAATGGTTGCAGCGTTTTCTCAAGAATTGGGGCATCAAATGCAAAAATATTTTTTCGTCTGGTAGTTCCAGAGTTTAAACAAACAAACAATAAAGCAAATTATTAAAAAAAAAAAAATATTAGTTTGCCCCGCCTGCAATACCAAAATTCTATAAAATGCTTGTTTTTCTCTTTTCAGTGATATGTTTTTGCAGTCAGGTTTTTATTTTTTTTTAATAATTTGCTTTATTTCAAGCTTTAGTTTTATTATTATATATATTTGGAATTGACTCATTACTAGTTTTTATTTGACACCAATATTGTAGTAATTTATTTTAAAAAAAACTTTCCCTCCCTTTTTTAGTATTTGCAGATGAAATATATGAATATTATAAAGCCTATGTCACTCCTACATTTAAGACGAATCTAACGACACCTCATATGTTAAAATCCCTCAAGCCGTTTAGGCTGCAGAGCGTGCCAAAGAAATAGACATACATACATACTTTCGAAAAACATTACCCTCCTTCTGGGGCGGTCGGGTAAAAACACATACATAATCAGCCTATAATGTTCCCACTGCTGGGACACATGCCTCCTGTCTGTGAGAGGGAGTGGGCCGTAATCCACCACGCGGTCCCAGTGCGGGTTGGTAGATGTCACATGTCTTTGAATTCTTTCTCATCATTCTTTGAAACAAAAGCACTACAAAGTGAAAAATAATTTTAATTTCGGAAGTCGGTGTCTTTGTTTTTGTATTTTGCCATCGACTTGTAAAGTTATTTTTCACTTTGTAGTGTATTTTAGGAAATCTTTTTTTTGTTTTTAAAAACCCTTTTATTTTTTACTATTTTTGTTGTAGTAGGTACCTACTCCATACAAATTCAAATCAAAATCAAAAAATCAAAATCAAAAGTCATTTATTCAAACTAGGCTGAAAATCAGCACTTTTCGAACGTCAAAGTTACATAAGACAGTCCCCCAAAAATGCCCGCCCGTCACCACTTCCTAGTGCTTTAGCTGGGAAGAAGAAGTGGTGGAACAAACTCCCCAGCAGCACGTCTGTCTGTTTAGTTATATAAACTTGATTTTATACAAATCGTATGCAAAGTAATTAACATTACGTAACACAAAACATTGGATTAAATTACACACTTGCCATACGTTAGCTAGCACGCGCCAGTATACCAACAAAACAATGAACAAACTGTACTCAAGCAGATAAAAATTTCAACATAAAAAAAAACGTAAATAGAACTTAATACCTAAATAAAAGCCTCCAGGCATAAAGGGCGTGCCCGCTTACATAAGGCAATTGCTGTAGCTCGAAGTGAGAAATGATAAACTAGCCCCATCGAAGTAAAATAAGTAAACAATATCACTGCTATATAAATAACAGTGACAGGAAGTTTTATAACATCATCCACATAGACTAAGTGGGGAAATAGGTATTTTCGAATCTAACTGAAAAACTACCCAAGCAAAGTTAATATGCTAAAACATTTTAATTTAAACAGCCTCCTTCATAGTGAACAATATGACTTTACAAAAGGTCGTTCGACTACAGATGCAGGTGTTGTTTATGGATAATAATTTAATGTTTTGTGTTGCACGTGGTGTAAATTGTTTTGCATACTGTTGTATAGAATCCATTTTTTTTTTTTCTCTAACTGAACAGACAGCTGTGCTGCTGGGGAGTTTGTTGACCAATTCTTCTTCCCAGCTAAAGCACTCGGAAGTGGTGAAGGGTGCGCGTTTTGGGGGACTGTCTTATGTAATTTTGACGTTCGAAAAGTGCTGATTCTCAGCCTAGTTTGAATAAATGACTTTTGATTTTGATTTATCACCGGATCACCGCGCAAGCTTCCTCTACCAAATGAATACAGAATTTTCAAAATTGGTCCACAATTGATAAAAATATCGGTAAGCATAATATATAGAAGAAAAAAAAAATATACAGACGAATTGACACCCTCCTTCGTTTTTAAAAAGTCGGTTAAAACAACAAACAAGATCTTCAGCTTTATTAAGGCTCGTGCAGACTGGTACCACGCGACACCGGTAGAACAATCTCCATGAAGTTTTTGCAGAAATTGTTCTATTGGTGTTTCATCGTGCCAGTCTGCACAAGCCTTTATTAGTAAGATTCCGATAGATAGATAGTAAGACTGCGTAGTCCTACTATTATAAAATTACTATCTGCACCCCGCAGTTTCACCAGCGTAAGTCTCGATCCCGGGAAAATATCGAGATGAAAAGTATCCTTTGACCTAATTCAGGTTATGGTCTACCCATTTGCCAAATTTCATCAAAATCTATTCAGCCGTTTTAGCGTGAAAGCGTAACAAACCGTAATGTCCCTCTCTTGCTTCAGACCAAATACTTTTTGCACACTCCAAACATTTTCCTGAAGTACCGCCTAAATCTTCATTCATCCCTTTCGTACGCTCCAGTAGTTCGGTAATAAAAAGTGACATTACAACAGAACATAAACATTACTGAGTTTCTCTTGTTTTTCTATCTCCTAAACGCTTTGTTGAGGTAGGTCCTAATGTCAATCAGTATGTGGATGAGTGAGTTTGAACAAGTGCCAAGTAATTTGTCTAGCAGTCTGTCGAACAGATTAGGTTTATTTATTTGTACTGTAACTAAGAATGACCTGTATACGCCGTCGATTGTTCATTCATTTTGTTTGTTTGTTAGGCACTGACGTCTGTGGGGATTTGAATTTGTGGACCCCCGATGTAAATCAAAAGTGCTAATTAATTAATATTTTGGAATGAGGTTATCAAATCAAGAGCTTGATCCTCTTTTTTACACGATGCACTAACTTACACTAGATATTTACTTCCAGAAAAAAGGTAAAATTATAAAAACGATAAAATTAAATAAGTTGTTGAATCCTGCTAATATTATAAACGCGAAAGTTTTTGAGTATTTATGTATGGATGTTTGTTAGTCTTTCACGCAAAACTACTGAATGGATTTTAATGAAACTTTACAATAATGTAGCCTATACATCAGAATAGCACATAGGCTATAATTTATAAAGATATTGTGTGAATTATCCAAAATATACTGATAAGTGTACAATAAAAAATGATACCTTATTTCTAAGGGGTAGGTAGGGTAGGTAGGGTAGGTAGAGTAGTGCTACCCGTGCGAAGCCGGGCCGGATAAAGCTAGTACCTAAATAAATAAATAAATAAATAAATAAATAACGATTATGACAAGGGGTTTGGAATATACAAAACAAATAAAATTTTCTTCAATCAACTTATTTGTTTAAAATTAATTATCAGTATATCAGGGTGACGTCATTATTTTGCATAATCGTAAACAAATCCGGAATCCGTAAGAACTTTATAGTACATTGTTCACCGAGGGGAGAAAGTGACTGATTACTAACGAGGCTGTAGTTTGAGGCCCCAAGCTCAGCCGAGGGCCTTAATACACACGAGTTGGGTATCGGACTTTCTTCCGAGTGCTTTATACCATATCGATGATGAAAATAAAAGAACAGCTTGGGCAGTTTGTTTTAGTTCTGGCGGTGTCATCAAATCTTCACTATTACTACTAGACGGAATTTCGAGTAGATCGTATAAAACAAAAGAAAGCTATTCGCGCGCGTGCGACATTCGTTTGTTCATTCTTTTTTATTTTATGTTTTAAAATAAATGTTCTGCAAAATTGTGTGGCCAGTAGTGTTTGCGTTTGGTGATAAAAAGTTTTTGTCTTTTGGCACTATACTATATTGAATTAGGTTAGCTACTGAATTGCCGTAAATTAAAAAAAAACATTACGTTGGAGTTTCATATCCTTTTTCGATCCGCACATTTGTACAACAGTATTGAGTGTAATGACGTACATTCAGCCTCTTTTTTTTTAAGTATTAAGGTACTTTTCGTGTAGGTATAGTCAAAATCAAAATTAAAATCAAAATCAAAATCAAAAGTCATTTATTTAAACTAGGCCGAGAATCAGCACTTTTCGAACGTCAAAATTACATAAGACAGTCCCCCAAAAACGCCCGCCCTTCACCACTTCCTAGTGCTTTAGCTGGGAAGAAGTGGCGCAACAAACTCCCCAGCAGCACACCTGTCTGTTTAGTTATATAAACTTGATTCTATACAAATCGTATGCAAAGTAATTACCACTACGAACTATTACAATATGTTTTATGATTAGGTACTCGTATACAGTATGTTTTCTCCGGTAACGTTCAGTGAAGAGATATTTCGTTGAGGTAGCATCCACTATATCCACATGCCAATTGCTTATCTCATTGAGCGTGGATTTGAAACAGAGCCAAGCAATCTACTGTTACGGGTTGTCAACCAGATTACTTACCTACTTTATTTATATCGACACATGGAATCTCGGAATACGGAGCTTCTAGACCTATTATTTTATTAAATAATCCAATAAATTCAATAGGATTTTTAAGTGGTGCACTAAAACGCCCTCGTCTTCTGACGATACTTAAATGTAGGTAAGTTCGGTTCACATGTGGTAGTCAGCCCTACTCCTATTTGGTCAGTTTTGACCTTACATAGTTTGGTTAACGACAGAAAGAACACTATGTCAGCTAACGATGATATTTCTGCCCTTATTTGAATTTATTTGGGGTCGGCACAGCATATTGTCTTTTCTTCCATAATTCTCTATTTCTTTTCTGTATAACTACTGAGATGACGACCACGTGATCTCGGTAGTTACCCCCTTCTTCCATATATCTATATCTGCAGTCATGTATATTCATCTCCTTTCTAGCCATATCATCTGTCACAAAGTACTGTCTATCATTTCTTTGGTTATCATATATTCTTATAGTCATCTTTATTTATATTTAAAGATGTCAAAAAGAGAAGATGACGTAGATACTACTTAATAAAAATGGATAACAAGGGCAAACAATTCGCTTAGTATTTTTAAAACTATTTACAAAACGTGGGATGCTTTCGGAAATGTTTACAAAAAACTGCTGAACGAGTCACTTTCGTCAATTACGTTTGTCAATGAATGGCTGCGGGTTTGACTCCGTGCCAAGCTATCTATCGTAATAGATTGTCAACTACGAGTAGTTTGGTTTTTTTACTACGACGGGGCACACAGGTCTGTAGTGGAGTGAGCTTCTTTACATTGTGGTAATTTTGGCACCGTCATTTAAACATGCATCTGGTTCATCTTTTAGGAATGACGAATAACAGCTGTCGTCAGAGCAATGACTTCACCTTAAGGCGCTGACAAGACCCAATTGACCAAAATAGGCTTCTCTTAAGAAAAAAATTGCCAAATCTGTATAATTTGTGGTAGCGGAAAAAATATTTGTTAATTTTGAACATATTTCCCAGAACTTGGTCGTTACCAAAACACGTTTTGAAAAATAATATCGATACAAATTAACGATAAACTTACCTCTTACCTTAAGTGTTAATCCAAAATATCTGTATTGAATATCAACATACGTTACGCATTAAATTAATAACAAGAACGTCTTATTTAAATGCAGAACTTGGTTGTTTTTTTTATTTTCGATTACTCAATTCAATTTTGAGTAAATAAATAATTGCTTTATATTTTGCAATAAATTACAAGCGTTGTGTCATCGCGCTTCCCTTTTGTTTTATATTTATTTTATTTTATTTTTTTTATATATCTGACAGTGATCGCGGTTTAGGTGTTGTTAGCGTCTTAATTATACAACCGAGCGTGGGAGTCCCAATAACCGATACACTGAATTGGTCAACTAGAAAATCATCTATTGTTTGACAGACATACCTGAGCGGGATGATTGCGTAACACACTCACAAAGCCATTTATTTTGACAGTTCAATTAAATTTATTTGTTTTATCTACGTTGTCGAGCAGACGATGTTTTCAAACTTATGAAGCAATAGATTATATTATGAATTTTTTCAAAATCTTTGGGTGTGAGTTGGAAAGTGTGTTACGTAATTGGGTTGTTGTTTGTTATTCAGCACTTGATTGGCAAATTGGAGATCTTCAGTAGAATATAATAGATTACTCTTTATTATGTACACCATACGAGTTACATGACCAGTTAAGGGACATCACCAGTGGGACTATGGGCGCGAACCTAAGTGTAAAAATCAATGTGCTGCAAATATTATTTTAGTTTTGCAATTGTTGTATTCTATAGTTCACAGATAAAAACGTTTCACGAGTCTAAAAGGTCAGGAAACTGAGGAAATTAAAGATGAGTTTTCATTAAATAACTCTGCTTTTCGACATGAGATGGCGCTAGGCATTGTGGTTATCGAATATAGGAATGATTTTCTACTATTCGACACTCCGTTGAGTCGTTGAAATTTTACAAAGGGTGATATCCTCCAGTTATTTGATAATTTCTCACCCAAAAAAAAAAGATAGGCGCTTTAGTTTGTGTATATTATATTATTTCATCGTCACTGCTCTCAAAACGGTGAAGGAAAAGCATCGTGAGGAAACCGACATGACCTAGAACCAAAAAAAAGGTAGACATGTGACATCTACCTACCAACCCGCACTGGGCCCGCGTGGTGCATTACGGCGCACTTCCCTCACACTTCCTCTCACAGAGAGGAGGCCTGTGTCCTACGCTTATAGATATATACAATAATAATCATGAAACAAGAGTAAAGAACTATAAATAATGATGAAGGTTAACCTTAAAAAACATTTCCTCTTTAAAGAGGATTTGTTTTTTCTTGCAGTTGTTACTTGTCATTTATTAGTCTTACGGCCATTTTTTTTTCTGAAAACCATAACATAATGATTTTATTTCATCATTTATCATACCAATGACTGCTGCAATAAACAGTAAAAACCAGCCAAGTGCGAGTCGGACTCGCACACGAAGGGTTCAGTACCATATCGTACAAGATTTAACACTATGTACTTTTTAAATACTTTCGTGAAAGAAACAAGAGAGGTGCTATAACAATAAATAAAGATTTTTAAAGTAATTGTCTAATTTAAATACACCCGTCAATACAGCATTTTTTTTTTATTTTAGTAAAGAATACTCTTTTTTTTTATTTCAAAGATACATTTATATTGATTCTGTAAATTACAAAGTTATTTTTTTCGGTTGCAGAAATCTGCCTATATTAAAATAAAATACCTTATGAATCGGGGTTTTTAATATTTGTTTACTAAAAACAGTATATGGTACATGATATACAGAAGTTTAAAATTCCTAACTTGTTTAGTTGTTGCAATAGAGCTCGTACAAAAA
Source organism: Atethmia centrago (assembly GCA_905333075.3). Taxonomy (NCBI): domain Eukaryota; kingdom Metazoa; phylum Arthropoda; class Insecta; order Lepidoptera; family Noctuidae; genus Atethmia; species Atethmia centrago. The sequence continues at coordinate 21,540,224 of HG995368.1, forward strand.
TGGTCTAAAACTGACAATATTTACGGTATTTCTTATTTTTTTAAGGAAAAAAATATATATTTGTATTTTACTCGATGAGTTCTAGATCATGCCAGGGTGTGAAAGGATTTTTTTTTTCAAAATCTAAAGTTTATTGTATGGGGCCCATAATTAGTCCTTTATTTTTTAACTTTATTTATATTTTATTATTTGTTGTTTTAGCGGTAACAGAAATACACAATCTGTGAAAATTTCAACTGTCTTCTTATTACGGTTCATGAGATACAGCCCGCTGACAGAAAGACGGATGTACTGATAGTTTGGCACCCTTTGGGTACGGAACCCCAAAAAGGGTAAGTTGCTACCGTTGGAATAAATTTGATCTCATTACCCTTGACATGACGTCACAAGCAAACAAATGAAGCAACGGCCTTAAAATCTGAATATGCATGGTTTACATTAAATTACAACAATAGGTAATAACAATTAACTGTGAGGGGTTGTGTTACACTGACCTGATTGTTGACACTTGCTTATGTATGAGGAGAATCACCTTCATCATTAATTGCATTTTCTTTTATTTACTCATCATGATTCTCTTGGCAAGTTGCTTGTGGCTAAGTAAAAAAATAAAAATTGATCATCTCTTAGCTGCCTCGGCTTACTTTATTTTGAAATGGTTTTTTTTTTTTTGTTTATTTTGCTACTATGGACGCGTTTTTTATTTACATCGACCTCACATTTAGATTTAAATTCAACATTATTTATACTAATCTATATGTAACAATATAATTTAAAAGAGTGTTAATGGAGTTTCATGCCCGTTCTTCTCCATAGGTACCTACTACGCTTTGGAATGGGTAACTAGCTTTATATTTCTAACTGACCGACTCCTTGATAATTCCAAAGTGTAAATGGTTTAATTGAAATAAATACTTTGAGTTTGAGTTTGAGTAATAATAGCCGCACGGGTCGATCGATCAGCTTAAGCTGTACGTGCTGCGGTTGGTCCGTAAATGGGTGACCATCTTTACATACCAAGACCCCTCGGTGCCTCTGAAAGAACGTTAAGCCGATGGTCCCGGCTGTCGCTACGGGTCGCCTGACAAAGTCTGACAAGCAGTCTCACCAAGGGGTATCGTATTACCCAATAACTGGGCTTTGGAAAGATTTTATGGACTTGCTATGACGTGATGGCTCTAATTTGAATTACTAGCTTTGCCTGCGTGGAGTTTTTTTTTTCTTTCATAAGTACCTTCTCTTGACAATAACAAACACAATAAAAAATAATTAGCGAAATCGGTCCAGTCGTTCACGCGTAATGCCGTGACCAAGGGAAATAGGGATTAATTTATAAATGAACATATATAATATATAGATTAGATGGCAATTGTTTTTTTATACATATACAGGTTGAAATTGAAAACTTGCGACAAACTGAAATGGGACATTGTATACATCATTATTAACAACTTTTACTAAGGGACCAAAGCTGTAATCCCAAAAAAAAAAAATCTGCTTTTCCTACATTTTGATGAGGTATTGCGAACATAAATGTAGGGGACAGCAGTTTTTTTTTTTGAGATTGTAGCTTTGGTCCCTTAGTAAAAGTTGTTCATAATGATGAGTACAATCTCCCATTTCGATTTGTCGCATGTTTTCAATGTCACCCTGTATGAGAAAAACACAATAGGTTCGCACTTATTTCTTGATTGCATTCTTTAAAATTGCCTTTCCATGTAGCGATTTAAGATTCATGTATTTTATCGAGTTAACTCACAATCCATTTGCCAATCAAGGGTATTATGGTAGCACGTTCGAGGTCGTAGTTTATAAATTTTATGATTTTCATACGTCAATTTAGATTTCAGCAGTATGTTAGCCGCTCCTTAAATTTTCAACTCATCCATAATTTCAAACTGCGCGTTGTGTTCGCGCGCCTCAAAGAGATGTCGGACGCAGAAGTGTACGGGTCCACTAGGGCATCGGCCCTGCCGGAGTCGTGGGAAAGTCCGAAAGGAATACTGAGGCCCCTGGCAACACAGGCAACGGAAGTAACACGGGTGGGTTTTAGTCAGTAAGAGTCTGACAAACCTTCCTGCTCCGCCCAAAGCGGGAGAAGTTATTTGATAATTTCCCACCCAAAAACCAAAAAATGGCAGTCTTATATGGTTATTCTATCTATACGCAAAAAAAAAAAAAAAATAAAAAATAAAAATAGGCACACCCCCTACTAAATGGGACTTAAACATAACTGGCACAATGCGGATGATTGTAGTTACACCTCTGCCGAACCGTTTGGGGAAAACAGCCGTGATATTATGTACGTTCAAACACACATCAAGAGATACAGTTCGCCAAATCAATGCATGCGGCACAATAGAGAACTAAATTAAAAATGAAAAAAAAATACGTTTATTTGCGGTAAAAATAACGCAAAGAAAGAACAAATTGAAGGAAAATAGGCGTCACATCCACGCAAAATGGGCATCGCTCAGCATAATGCTGCGACCCTATGCGAGACAGAGCCCCAGCGCTGGTTTTCAGCGACAGCGGCGCTGACGAGATCATGAGTTAACTGAATAATAACATAGAATTGACGTTTTCCTTGACAAGCAGCGCCACCCCAAACTCTCAAGTTATTTTAGACAGTGACCACTTTATTTTACTCAATCACATTTCATATAAAGTGAATGGTGAGCCATTTTTATTGTACCTTCAGTTATGTAGCCCTTGAGGGCAGTAGTATTAATGCGTCAGTTACGTGATGGGGCCAGATTAGGTCTATGAATATACTAGCTTGGGTTGATGGTTTAAGTTACAAGATGTAACGAAAATATCATACGAAAAAAGTTAACCACGATATTATTGTTATGTTGATTGAAAATACGTATATTTTAGACAGTATTTTCCTAAGCAAAAAACGCGATTGTGGTGTTAAGTCCAAAGGGTTCCAAAATAAAGACTTTCTTTTACGACATAAAATATGCTTTCACGAGGTAAACAAAACCAACGAGCAATGGTTATCATAGTTCTCGACTGAAATATCTGGAGAAATCTTGTGGGGAGGCGAAGGCCTTTGCCAAGCAGTTACGAGTATATGATGATGTCAGCCAAGACTACATATTACCAGGATATTACTGAATATCCAGAATATTACCAGGCAATGCCGTTGTAATTATTTGGACCACCTGCTATAGAGTCAATCACAACAATTTTAGCGCAGTTGCCAAGTCTTGGGGATGATCCGAGATACCATTGTTTGAGCAGAAATTACAAAACGCTGTTCCAACTACAGTTCAATTAAGCTGCTTTCAGGAAATGTGGTAGCCCAGTGGTAACGGCTGCGACTGATGAGTTGTACGTCGTAGGTTCGAACCCAGACAAGCACTTTACTTTGTGTAAATTATTTACATGTGACATCTATCAACTCGCACTGGGCCCGCGTAGTGAATTACGGCCAACCCTCACAGAGAACTCTCACAGAGAGCAGGCCTGTGTCCCAGCAGTGGGAACATATGGCTGATTATGCTATGCATAAAATGTGCAGATGTATTTATTTCAACCGCTTCTTCCTACGCTTTGGACCGCACACAAAGGATTTGCGGCGTAAATTATTTTCTTTATACGAGCCGAGGTATCTGTTGTAATTTGGTGATAAGCGGCCCTTGTGAGCTTGTTGGTTATTACTTGAAGGGGGAGGGAAAGGGGGTGATGAGCTGTTGTCTGTTGATCGTTATGTCGGCGATATAATAGAATTGGGTGGCAGTAGGTAACCATGTAGAGTTGGTATTTCGGTGATGGCGTGAGGCAATTTGATTGGTAAATAAATAAGTTTCAAAAGGTTGGAGTATAAATAGAATTGAGTTAGGTATAACCAGGTTATTCTAGATACACTATGGCCATTGTATTTGAATCGTTTAGGTCTAAGCCTATGACGCCAATGACCAGCCCATAAAAATCATAACCTTATGATGTTTATGGGCTGATGAATGGGACCTCTTCGCAAATCTTTTAACAAAGATACACAATAGTAATCACAGTAAATCTACCCATATTATAAGTACATTAAAGTCGCTTTTCGCGTCTGAACTACGCAAGAATTTGATGAATTTATTCCGGAAGCTTTACCTCTATCACTCAATCTGCCTAGCCTTTTCCCAACTATGTTGGGGTTGGCTTCCAGTCTAACCGGATGCAGCTGAATACCAGTATTTTACATGGAGCGACTGCCTATCTGACCTCCACAACCCAGTAACTGGGTATCACGATACCCCCTAGTAAGACTGGTTGTCCGACTTTCGGAAATGGCGATGCGTATTTTTAGCCTCATGTTCCTAAAGCCTAATTTTTATTATTAATTATTTATTAATAACTTTATGCACAAGTAAAAAAAATGCTGTACAAAGGCGGACTTAATGCCTGAGGCATTTTCTACCAGTCAACCTTAGGGTGATGCAGAGAAGAAAAATGGCAGGTGCAACATCCCTTATGTTAACACGAATATAGATAACACGAAAATACAATACAAGAATAAAAACATTGATATACCTATACATACAAAATAATATTGGTGTGTGCTAGCTAACATATGGCAAGGAATTTCATTTAATGTTTTGTATTTCGTAATGTTAATTACTTTGCATACGATTTGTGTAGAATCAAGTTTATCTAACTAAAAAGACAGGTGTGCTGCTGGGAAATTTGTTGCGCCACTTCTTCTTCCCAGCTAAAGCACTAGGAAGTGGTGAAGGGCGGGCGTTTTTGGGGGACTGTCTTATGTAATATTCACGTTAGAAAAGTGCTGATTCTCAGCCTAGTTTGAATAAATGATTTTTTAATTTCGATTTACATACATATAAACAGAATAAACTTTGTCAGGAGAAATAACGATTGGTAGAGGAGAAAACGAATCCAGCAAATCAGCGCTGGGATGTCTCTGGTAACTTCTTACGAGTATGTAGTACACGTGCCTGCACTTTAACAGACGACTGCTTGCCAGCCTGATGTTCAGAGGGAGCCCATTCCAAAGAAAGACCGCCTGGACAAAGAAAGAAGAGTGAATGAAACCAGAGCGGTGAGAAGGATATCGAAGAAGACGATCGTTGGTGAAACGAAGATTTCAATTATCGCTCTAATATATATACGTAAATACTCAAACGAGGCAAAAGGAGTATGTAAGGATCGTAGCAGGTGGCGTTCCGTAGTTTCTGCCTACTCCCTTGGGAAGAAGGCGTTTGTTTATGTATGTGTATGTGTGTAAATACTCAATCATTTTCAATACCAGTTTCGATGCGGTAAGAATAGATTACTCATGATATAATTTTAGTTAAAACTCGGCTCGAATCTGATAATTTGATTATTCAGTAGTCCATCCATTTGAATTTAATAATTGGTAGAATATTTCATATTCAAACTTAATTATCTGATGATTGGTGATTAATTGGACAGCAATTTTAAGGATTACATATTCATTAATATTTAATAAAAAATGTTTTGGTTGCTGGTAATTAAAGTTAAATGTTACGTCGTGATTGGTTTTGAGAAATGAGTTTGTGGGTTCCCGTATTATACCAACTGTGCTTACGACTCGTTTTATATCTATTTGTTATAAAACTATGCGCGTGTAATTCCGTAGCGTAGCCTTTCTTGCCGGGGTCGCGGGAAGGTACCAAAGGGTTACCGAGGCCCCTGGCAACACGGGCAACTGAAGGAATACGGGTGGGTTTTAGTCAGTAAGAGTCTGACACACCCTCCCGCTCCGCCCAGAGCGGGAAAAGTTATTTGATGATCAAAAAAAAAGCCTTTCTGAAAGACTTGGATTTTTATGAAATATCATAAGATTAATGATATAAGGATATAAGCAGCAGACTGACGGCGTCGTTCTGCACGCGGCTCGTATGAACACAGTAGGAAGTGTTAACTTTGCACAAAAATATTGTATCAACTCCATGTTATTCTTCATTCAAATCATTCATTCAATCGAATGAACGAACTACAGTACCAACATACTTCCAAACCACAGTTCTACCTCTTTATTACTTTCCTATGTTTATTCAACTCCATACTCGTACCGCACCAGAGAGAACCGAGTTCGAAACTTGAAAATTTTATTCATCTGACTTGAACTACATCGAAGTTTTGAATTCGGCGACTTTCGGCTTTCAATTTGGATAAAAGGGTTTTTGTTTGTTTAAAACTTGGGAATGTTTTGTTTGAAGAGTGTGTCACGTGGTTGGTTACTTTACGATTGTGGGTTTGAGTCCCAGTTGGATATAGTTAGAGGAGTAGGTAGCTACAAAATATTTTTTGTTTAAAATAGGTCCTTATTTTACTTTGCGCATAGTGATTTCGATTTACCTTTAATTAAAATTTAGTTATACAAGGTGTCGTTTTACATCCTCGTCATATTTCAGGAGGCTGCTATGAAAGACATACATAATCAAATAAAATTACGATACCTGCTCAATAATTAATACATACTTGTTTTTTTAGTTATTTAAGTTTGACAGTATTTTAGAATACATCACTTTCACAGAACAGAATCACCCTGTTGCGTATGTGGTAGTGTATATGTAAAAGGGCAGTTACAGTGCGGTATCACACGGGCCGTGTTTTAACATGCCTGTTCCACTATGCTAATTTCCGAAAATTAGAAGAAAAGACCTACTTATTTTATTATTGATTCGTGTCGAGAATCATTAGCATAGTTACCTCCTTGAATTTGACGAGGTTGCAAAATGACACCTTGTATACAGGGTGACATTGAAAACATGCGACAAATTGAAATGGGAGATTGTACTCATCATTATGAACAACTTTTACTAAGGGACCAAAGCTACAATCCCAAAAAAAAAAAACTGCTGTCCCCTACATTTATGTTCGCAATACCTCATCAAAATGTAGGAAAAGCAGATTTTTTTTTTGGGATTACAGCTTTGGTCCCTTAGTAAAAGTTGTTAATAATGATGTATAAAATGTCCCATTTCAGTTTGTCGCAAGTTTTCAATTTCAACCTGTATAACGAGTGACAGAATATACGCCAGACCTCAGATACCAAAATTAGAGTATTAAATTATAAAACTAAAATACCATCTCTAATTTAATTTTGTTCAACCAAACCATGACATTTTTTATGAAATAGATGTCCCGACTGAGGACTGTTCGTGGCTAAATAATAACAGCCATTCGGGTCGAACTACACCCAGGCTTAGCACGAGAACCATAGGGAAGCGTTTTGTTGATGGGAGACAACACTGACATTTCCGTGTAGACAGTTGACAGTTTTCTACTGAAAAATGTAGACAAGCGATTTCTATTCTACAGTAGAGTAGAAATAGAAGTCGTCATGCTAAGTCTGCAGGATTAAGCAACGCTTGCCTAGGTCGGTCCGTGGATGGGTGACCATGCATAACATACCGAGATCTCCGTCCGTGCCTCGGAAAACATGATAAGCAATTAGTCCCTGTCATTGGTAGATCGTTGACAGTCGTTACGGGTACTCAGAAGCCCGAGAGTCTGACCAATAGTCTTGCTAAGGGGCATCGTGTTATCCAGTAAGTCCATGTAAAATATTGGTATCCAGCTACATCCGGCTACACTGGAAGCCGACCCCAACCAAGTGGGAAAAAGGTAGGCAGATATACAATGCGACGATTAGGTTAGCAATTTAATTGAAACTACTTATTTTACACTACGTATTTTAAACATGCATTATTAAAATAATTAATAGCATTCTAACCGTTAGACCTTTTTTTTCGTTTTAGTATTAAACAACATTCAAATAAATTTGTGATATTCGCCACTCTGTATAGATGTCCTGACTAAACATAAAACAGTACAAAAACTTAAATTCGGTCGTGAATTTAAGTAGGCTTTATTGCTCTGAGATAAGACTTAAGTTTCTTTAAATGCAAGATTTTATGAACTTGTTATGACGCGGAGGTTCTAATTTAAATTATATAAAATATTTAAAAAAAATATCTTATTTAAATAATTATGGAAGTCGATTCAGAAGCCGATTCTGAGCAAGCTCCTTTCAGGTTTTGCGTTTACTGTTTCACCTTGTGTATCTAATGCATGGAATTTAGCAAAACCGGCGAAATTATAGTAATTATGGTTGTGCGATATGTCCCTCTGCCCAACCCCATCGGGAAATACAGGTATGATGTTTTTTAGGCCCATTCCTCATATTTCAAGGATAATTATGGCGCAACAGTCATGGTTTTAGTAATACACGCTTATGATTGTGGAGGTCAGATAGGCAGCTGCATGCGTGATGATAATATGTGTATCACCAATCTATCCACGAGTTTGACCTTTGCATAGTTTTTAATCTTTTTTAAACATTTTTATGTGAATTTAAATGTTTTGCTGAAACGCTAACGATTGGTTTCGGTTTTCAAGTGTGCAAATATAAAATAATATTTATGTAAGAAATATAAAGATATTATGTAGATATTATATTTTTCTACTTATCAACACGCTTGCTTGTAAAGTGACTTATGGCAACGCATTTAGGGTCATAATTCAACTTATTATATACTAGTGTTTTTTACTTTACATATTTTTGTCAGCCTTCGCAAAGAATTGTAAAATCAATGAATAAAAATAAACTACCTATTTCATAAATGAGTCATCAAAATTATCATCAAATTATATATGTTTCGTACCTTAATTTGGGTATTCATAACATTATTTTGTGTTTATTATAGTTTTTATATAGGCTGTTTAGCGGTTTTGCCAGTGCCTTTATTTACACCTGCGCGCGCAACGCTGGCGTGGTGCGCGGAAAAACAAAACAAGCGCGCCATTTTCCATAAATATTTGTTAACGTTTTCTTTATATGGTTGTACTTTCGCTAATTGTTTCAATAATTCAAAGTTAACAACAATCCTCGTACGTTTGTTGAAAAACGTCGTATGAAACGCGTGTGCATTTATTAAGTATTACCTACACTTTCGGCTCCCTTATAGCACACCTTTGATCATAATGTGCTGTTATTAGATGTTACCTCATCGTTTCATCGTCTCTAGGGAAATCAAGTTACCTGTAACAAAAAAAGTAAAAAATTAGTTTCAATGCTGAAACATACACTCACAAACGTTACCCACATTTATACTAATCCATAGGGCGGGTAAAGTTTGTGTGCATTTATACCATTACTGTGTATGGTATCTACAGATAGCTGTAAATACTATACATAAAAAGCTGGTACACAATCGAAAGGAACTGTTGCCCTTATACGCCTTAAGGGTTTACGGCTTTCGATTAAAGGACATGTCCAGTGGGTCAATGGGCGATTGCCTAGGTAGTCAAAAATTAATGTTCAGTATAGATTGATATATTTTTATAACCGCTATATTTTCTAGTTTGTCAATTAATAAGCTTTAGGAGTCAGGAACTTACGAAAACTGATGAAAATATGGTATAAAATTCTAGGATTTTAGAAAAAAAAAAATTGTCTGAAATTTTTGCATATACTTTTAATGTTTTATAATTACCCTCGATATTATTGTCATCAAATCATCAAATGATCAAATAATACCAACTAAGTATCTGTGTTCTTATAGCCATACTCATACATCAATGTTATAATTAGCAGTCAAATGCAAATTATTGGTAATGTGTGTGTGTTTGTGAAAGAGGAAGACTGACCTACCGTGATATAGTTTTCACTAGTACGGAGGTCAGTGTGAATTAAGCTCAAACAACCGCATAACGTACACAGGTATTTATAATCACATTAATCACACACGTAATTATACTAGTATTAGTAGACACAAATCACAGGATTATTGGGATTTGTATGTAAGGTTTGTTCTTTTATATTGTCATTAATTTTTTTTACTCTTTACTCTTACTCTTATTTTAGTATATTTGTTTTACTATAACGCCATCTGTGAGTGAACACAGGTACTAACTGGTGGTACTCCTGTGTGAGATTTATTTTAAGAAGAAGCATTTATTCTTTATTGTATATTATCTTGAAATTACATTGGTTTCATTCCTCAATACCTACCCCTTTTTATTTATCTCTCACTACTCGTATTTGTTCTTACTGAATTAGGATTAAAGTAAGTAATTATTGTAAGTAAAACAGAAAGTAACTTATTGTCAGTGCCAATATGAAACATAAAACATAATTACGTCATTCATTTCAGGACCACACAAACTTGTTTTTACCACATAATACTGTTTTTTTAAATACCCTCTGTACCTATTTAAAAAAAACACGTTTTATGTGGTACACAAATGTTTTGGTACCCATTCTCAGCTTATTTTACACGTAATTACTTTAATATATTCCTTTGATGATATAACCGACTTATAGTTATTTTTACACACTTTTAAGGGGACACGGGATAAACTGGAATATCAGAAACATCGGAAGCAGCAGAATAAAGTATTGTTTTTTTAGAATATTGTTCCGTAAGCCTAAAAGGATTAATACATCCATACTAATTTAAATCATACTGTACCCGCAATCCTGAACATTACCCATAACCAGAAGGCAGAAACTGGACACGTCCTTTGGCACACGGCTTGGGTTAGGTTAGCTTATTAAAAATAAATAATAGTAATAAATAAATTTATTTATTTCAAGTTACAGACGAAAATACATATTTGGTTTTTTTGGTTAAAATTAGGTTAAATATGAATTACAAATGGTTGGCATAAGAGTAAAGATGGGTATTAAATAATTAAATACAAGGTAAACATAGAATACTTTTTATTCCGGTAGTACGATCCCGTGGGATACTTCCCGACCTCTACACGGGCGGCCGCGAGCAACCGCTGCTACATAATTATACACACATTATTATTTTACTTTTCATTTTACTTTTCTTTAAATTTTAGTTATTGAATAAGCAGTGATATTTCATAATACCGAAATACCGATGAATACAATTCAATACGAACTGATCGAAGTAGAGTTAGCAAAAATAATTAGGTTTAATAAATACCTTTGAACAGCAGTGAAATATTAACTGTTAAAGAATAGAATACTCTTTACTATGTACACCATAAAAATTACAGATATATTTGTTGAAGTTTTACAAGGGGTGGCACAATGCCATAGTGCCGTGGTGTACAATGTATTATAGGCCAATGGAAAGATATTGTAAATTAGAAAGTACCTTCAAACCTATTTTTATGTATTTCCCCAATATGTTACCCCCGAAAATGCCTTTAGGCGTCCTACATTTTCCACCTAGACAAGCCCCTAAAAACAATTAAGTAAAACAAATGTATAAATACAAGAAAATTACCTAAACCACTTGATTACGTCAGTCAGGCAGTCGCCAAACTAATTGAAAAATCGATTCGTTACGACGTGTTACGTAAAAATAATTAACTAGTCGTGCGCGTGGTTCTGACCGTGATTAATTTATTTTGGGATTTCCGTGCTTGTGGTAGCTATTGAAGGGTATTTTGGGGCAGAAAGAGGGGCAGTTATATCACTTTGTAAATATGACAGACAACACATGGCCTCGACTAAAAAAAAAACTACTAAAAATATACAACACATTAGCTAAATATAATACTTCCACAAGACTAATCCCACATAAAATGCCTTAAGACGGAGATATAAGATCTGAGTGACTTTTAAATCTGTTATTGTGTTTGTTAAACTAGAACGCACATCAATTCTATCTGTGAATATTTAAGTATTGTAGATAAAAAGAGATTAGAAAAAAATATTTTAGGAAGCTATATTTCATCTAACTGCAGAACAGCAACTCGAAAATTCGTTTCGGTCAGATCTTATTTATCGAAACACAATTCTTACAACTCTGACCGGATCTAACGGGGAGTTAAAGTTTGTACGTGTATGAGAATGCGAGATATCACCATTGCCCAGTAAATAAATAACAGTCTCTCATATTCAAGACGAGTCCTAAATTCCTAAATAAAAAAGAAGGTTAAAAACTAAAACGAACAAGTACGACAAAAACGCCAACTAAAAAGGTTTAAACAAGATTTATTTCGGCATTCGTATAACTGGAGTCACATGTAATCTGTCAAATCCAAAGTATTAAAAACCGATCAGCAAGACCTTCGGTTGACAATGTCGTGCCCCGCTGACATTGCGGCGGAACCCGCAGAGGTGACGCGGCTATGCAAATTACTTTAGATAGCGGTTAGGGAGCCTCAATGTCATGTGCGTAACTCTAAAATTTGAGAGACGGTTTGAAGTGCTGGGGAAATTACTGTGACGTAGATAGGGTTGGCAGGAAAATAATACATTTGATTAAAATATTTTTGCTATTATCAGGTTTCTATGTGCAAAGATATCATAAAATATTATTTTATGTGCAAAAGCGGTTTTTTCTTTACCAATGGTAGCTTTTAAGTAATATGTGATTTATAAAAAAAGTACAGTTCTACTTCGTTAGCCCATGAATACCATGGTTTGATATTAGTTCAGTTGAATTAAGGATCTAACCTTAACTATTAGTAGATGTTACATGTCTTCGAATGTTTGGTTTTGAGACATGTTGCTCACGATGATTTCCTTCACCGTTTTGAGAGCAGCAATGGTGGAATAAATCAAAGTAAAGAAAGTGCCTGCCTGGTGCCCTTGTGTTGAATTATAGCCCACTTCTTCTCGAAGAGAGGAAGAGGAGTCCAGTGTCCCAGTAGTGGGAACATTATAGGCTGATTATGTTATATTTGTTAACTATTATACAATTCTACATAACAATTATCACTGTTGATAAATCGATCGATAGAAAAAAAAAAAACTCAAGTAACTCTATAACTGAGTTCCCGATTATAATACGTAGTATGAGGGATGGTTATTTTGGGGATTTACAGTGAGGGATAAATGATAAACAACTGTATGATTGACTGAAGCTGCGGTTAGGATTTCTACTTGCAGCCATGAATGATTACTTGGAAATTCGTTAAGACAGACGATAAAGGCTCTTACAAACTGGTGCGATATCGCGGGCGCGACAGGCATGTTGCTGCCTGTCGCGCCCGCGAAATCGCCTCAGTATGCAGGAGCTTTTATACGTCTGAATAACGCGACCCCAACAAATATCGGAAGAAGCTAGCTTTAACATTAAGACAACATAATTTCAATCCTAAACAAGCACAAAAGCGTTCAACGAACGAATAACCTAATAAAAATCCAATTACCACAACCTACATGCTAAGTACAGTGCCGCGTCATAATTAGTGATGTTAATGGCGTGTGACGTCATCCCCTGCCTTGAGCGTCGGCGTCGGGGTTGCGTTACGGTCAGTTCATCCCTAGGCACTCATGTTACTTAGTTATCTTCGTGGGACATCCCTACGGGTTATATGTGGGTCGAGGATTTTTGAAATGTAAGGGTCGTTTTTTGAGAAATTGCCTTAAGTATTTATTTGTTTAAACATGAATCTACACTTATAAATACATAAGGAGAAGCTCGTGGCTAGGTAATAACAGCCGCACGGGTCGATCCATCAGGTTAAGCTACGCTTGCCGGGGTTGGCCCGTGGATGGGTGACCATCTTTACATACCGAGACTTCTCCTTGCTTCGGAAAGCAACTTAAGCCATTGGTCCTGGCTGTCATTCGTGGATCTTTGACAGTCGTTAGGGGTCGTCAGAAGCCCGAAATACTTACAAAGCAAATTCTGACTAGCAGTCTTACCAAGGGGTATCGTATTACCCAGTTACTGGTTTGTGGAGATCAGATAGGCAGTCGCTCCATGTAAAATAATGGTATTCAACTGTCTCCGGGTAGACTGGAAGCCAGCCCCAACATAGTTGAGAAAAGGCTAGGCAGATTGACATATAAACATACAAGAAGAAAAGAACAGTAAAATACGTACAAAGGTGATGCTTATTTGAAAGAAAGCTCTTTGAGCATTTGTACCTGCGATACGAATGAGCATTTGAACATTTTTGTAGCTCAGCTCATGCCGTTACGATGGAAGAAGAAGACCTAGACTTGCCAAATAGCAAAGCATTTGACCAAACCAAGGTCAAATATTTGCTGTAATGAAATAACTAAAATTAAATTAAATTTTCAAGAGCCTGAAAATAAATAGAAACTGTTTCCTGTCATTTTGCTCTGTGTTCCGCCGAGTCAAGTGCAACAAGCTGGTATTTTGCTGAACCATTCCATAATTGGCTGCAATATTCTATACAGGGATGGATCTGTGCTTTCTACAAACTTCAAACCTGTCCAGATGTGAAGTATCGCGCTCACCTTATTTAGGATGCCCAGTTTCTTGACTGCAGTCTGTGCTCGTGACGCGTTGGTTGAACCGAAGTTGCGATCAAACGTCAACTCCATGCCCGAAAAGTCTAGGCGGTCGGTAACTGATACAGATGCACCTCAGAAAGTAGGAGATAACTGAAACTGGCTCCTTTTGGCAGTGAAAAGACATGCCTGAGATTTCAGAGCATTGAATTTAACCAGCTTTTCGTCTCACTACTGCGAAACGATTCATTCGCTCCACCATGGCCTCTCTAAGAGAAGCTGTTTCCTCTCTGCTGGCTCTTGCACTGGAGACTGGGTATCTTTCTGACACTGTGCTGTCATCTGCATACCCGATAGCACCAAGTTGCAGCAGGTCATTGATGTGCAGCAGAAATAGAGTCACAGAAATAACAGACCCCCTAGGACCACTGGCATCAATAGCCATATGATCCGATGAGCAGCCATCTTTGACCGCTTCGATCGATCGCTCACTTAGGAAGTCGCAAGTTGCAAAGGTGAGCAGAGATGCTGAATGTGGAAAACTTACCCAACGGACTGGCTTGCCAGACCCTGTCAAAGGCCTTTGAGATATTAAACGACACAACAGTTGACCGACCACGACGGAATCCACACTGAGGAACTCATTGTCTTCCAAGTATGCTAGCAGCTTATTGTTAAGTACCTTTTCCGTCACTTTTTATAATTATCATTTTATCATTTAAAGAGGCCGTATCAAGGCGTGAATTTTCGTGAAAGATCCATCTTTCCCGAAAATTAACGCCTTGATACGGCCCGAGAAGGCAAACATACTGCGCATGAGAAGGCCAACCTATTTGCCTGAAGGCAAATAGGTTGGCCTTCTCATGCGCAGTATGAGCCAGCGTTTCATCAGATTTCAGCATAGGAGGCAGTGAAGAACGGCAGAAGTTCGTCTCGACCGATTTAGACAGGCACCCGAACTCTTTGCTACCCGAAGGGTAGGGCGCCAACTTGGCTCCTATTCGTCCAACATGGTCGAAACGCGCCTTCCGTAACACCCGTTTTCAATCCTTGGCGGCAGTATGGTATGCTCTTATCTTTGCGCGAGCACCTTGACTGTCGCACCTGTAACTGCGGGCCGAAGCCTAGGCCTGGAATGCTTGCTCCTTGCGCAAATCGGCTTGCGCACAAGACTAGTGGAGCTCAGACCTATACGAAGTGCCTGTCCGGATTTGTTGTCAGCCGAAGGTCTAAGCAGTTGGGTGTGTGGCCATTAACATCCGGAACGCGGATAGCTTAGTCAACCAGTTGGCGGAGATCTAGCATAACTCAAACGTGCGAGCCTCTCTTTCAGCAACGTGAGTTTTCTGGTACGGGAAAAACTATTCCTTACTATGGGCATTAAAATCCCTCAGAAAACTCACACGGTTTCAGTCTCGTTTCCTATCACATAACTGGGCGTTACCACCACAAGGGAAGAATTGGCCCTGCCGGGGTCGCGGGAAAGTCCGAAAGGGATACCGTGGCCTCTGGCAACACAGGTAACGGAAGGAACACGGGTGGCGTTTAGTCAGTAAGAGTCTGACACACCCTCTAGAAGAAGTTATTTGATAGCTTCCCACCAAAAATAAAGGGAAGACTTGGCCAGTCATGTAAGGGTGTGACCGTCCAAGATGCGCCGAGCACTCGATTCTGTTGAATAGACGGCGGAACAAAGTGCGCTATACGAGGAGGTTTCTTCATGCATCCCAAACTAACATACCAAACCGAAACCTACATTAACGGCTCAACGAATGTTTGTACACTTTGTACACAGATAGACCATGAATAAACAAATGAACGTGTCAAATCTAGCCATCAGATATCTATGCAAGCAGTAGCAACAAATATTTGCAAAAGCAAGTGTACAAAGTAAACATAATTGTTAAAAAAACAATGCGGCCTTTTCTAACAATACGCTTTACGAGCATGTAACGAAGTTCATGGTCAAAAGAAATAACAAATAGGACGATTAAACGACCGAAATAACCGCAAGACGCACGCGCCGACAGCGGATTAAATACGTGATGGCAATTGATAGAGATTGGTCATGTCAGATTGATATTGACAGTTGGAGATGCTATTATAATGTCCAGTGTAATTATAGTGTTGTATTTAAAGTGGAATATCAAATTATTAACGCAATTAAGTTTTCTTTTTTATTAATTATTGTATTTTAATAATTTGTATAGCATGGATTACAATGTCAACAATTAAGTTGAGATATTTGTGGTTGTAGTATATAAATAAGACGCCATTACCTATACTAATAACCATCTTAGAATATCCTTTCTTCATAACAATAAACAAAATATTTTTACAGTGAGATAAAACAAGTCTAGAGAAAAGTTTTAGTAAAACTACCTTCGTTATTATTCTTATTACAAAGAACGAATAAAAATACTGATAAAGTGGTAATCTTTCTAAGTACTAGGGATCATCTCGAAGGTTCTTAACCTCCAAAGCACTGATTAGTCTTTATAATAAAAAAACTTTTAGGTATAGAGCTTGCAGTAAACTTTAAAACTATGTATTTAGTAATAAATCTGCAATTTTAGTTCCGTTATAAGTTTTCAATTGCCTTATAAACGAACCAATAGCAATAACAGTGAAAATAAATACCAATATACCTAATTAAAACCCGTCGACACACAATTGCCTACGCAGAAATCCTTCGTGCACGCAATAAAAAGAAAACTGAGGCCTATGACCCTACCACAATAAAAACTGCATGAAACCATCCGGGCTAAAATTGTAATGTCGACGCACCCGACCGCTTGTGTGACCTTAAAAACACACAATCAATATTCAACCTTATGCCCTTGAAATAAACCACATATCAAGAAGACCATCCTACGCTTGTTACGCTCGTTTTGAAACGAAGGACAATCGCCATTGAAGTCCTCACTGCACAACACACGGCGTAACTTAGCAATCGGATTGCGCAAAACTATATTTTAACGTGATAAAAATAGAGTTTATATTCGTTTGGGATATACTACTCCTGTTCTTTGAGGCCTGGATAATGCCCTTTGTCAGTCGTTACAGTTTTTCATAATCGACCTATTTGCTTTTGAAATACCGTTCATTTTTCTTCACTGCCCGTATTCTACCTCGACGCGAAAACATCCCAAGCAGCGCTGGATCTAACCCACAAAATTCAACTCTGTCTTCGCTAACTAAGGTTGGTTATAGTTTTTGAGGGTCAAGTAGTAGTGTCTGTGGTGTCACAACATTGCATTCCAGGCGATGCGAATGACTCCGAGATGACAACGGCCAGACAAGAGCTGCCGGTACTTACTCATGCGACGCATCGCAAGCTGGTGCACGTATGTAAATAGCTTGAAAGTGATTTTATAGCGTCATGTATCAGCTAATGGGTAAACAGAGATGATGAATATTGTTGTTGGTTAAGATGCTTACAACACGTTAACCGCGGTCACTGTTAGACTGCATAGAAAAGAAAGAGAAGTGCGATGACACCACGCTTGTCGAAAAAATGCAAATAAAATCGTATACAATTAAATTTTAACATTTAATAATAAGTATTCAGTTTGGCATTCGGAATTTTATGGTAAAGTTTTAATTATAATTATAATTGTTAATGAAGAGATAAAATACTTTTAAAGATAATTATGAGGTGTTTTTGAAGATCTTTTTGACGTATTAAAGTATGTTTAATTGTGTTTTGAGTTCCATCACTGTACGCAAAAAGGACTTGAAAATGTCCTTTATTTTTTTCCAAAATTATTTTTAAGAAATACACTGCTTTAAAAACCACCTTTTTGACCGTTTTCAAGAAATCTCCGCCTTTATTAGGGAGAAATGTCGCGGATTGTCTAGTCGGTGACATGGTCAGTCATTGAATGAACTATGAACTAACGAAATCTCTTCGTGCCTCACTCTTTCTATGAATACCTTCGACGGTATTTGGTAACTCACCGTCAACCGACAGAAAACTATCAAACCTGAGGATATCGTTATGGATAAATTCAATTAGCAGACAATGGGTAATGGCTAAACATTAACAAACGAAAAAACATGTTTATGTTAATTTTTTTTGGAGTTATCGGTAGTGTAGTTACTTGATGTATGACTTTATAAAATTTGTTTTTTTGTATTATCGACGAAAATACAAAAAAAAAACCAATGAAGTTTACACAAAAAAACAGACTTTCTAAAATGAAACTGTAATTCATCAGATCAAAAGGTAGTTGACCCGATTTTTTGGTCTAATCTATTTTTGTTTTGTTATGTTGCTATATCGATATCAATCCATCATTACTTAGCTAATTTAATTTGACCCTGTACTTCTAGAGACTATAAGGGAACGTTTGGAAATCGGTTCGTCTAAAATACTGAAATCAAACCCAAACATAGGTGAGCAAAGTTAGGAAGATAACAAATTTCCCGTTTTAAAATAACCACTAGAAGCCATCAAGCCTAAATTGTTTGGCTGGAGAGGCGCCACGGCGTCCTCACCTTCCGCCTGACGCAGGTCCTAACCGGACACGGCAGCTTCGGGAGGTTCCTGTGTCGGATAAGGCGGGAGGAAACGTCCGGGTGTCACCACTGTGTGGATCGCCCGGAGGACACGGTGGAGCCTACGGTGGAGGTCTGCCCGGCTTGGGCAGAGCACCGCCGTGTCCTCGTGGAGGCGATCGGCGGCAGAAACCTCTCGCGTCCGGCCCTGGTTCAGGCCATGGTACGGAGCGAGAGGGCATGGGCAGCCGTCACCTCCTTCTGCGAAGCAGTAATGCTCGCGAAGGAGGAGGCGGGACGGTTGAGGGAAAGGCAAGTTTCGCGCCCTCTCGCCCCTAGCCGCCGCAGGAGACGCCTAGGGCGTCGGGAATCCCGGGCGGATTTCCGGCCACCGTAGGCGCGGGCTTGTGGACGGTGAGCAATGGGCAGCTCACCGTCCGGTAAGGACCAGGCCCGGGTCGACGGCGCGTTGTATTCCACGCGCGCCTCAAAGAGATGTCGTCAGCACATAATATAATAGGGGTCCACTAGGGCCGATGCCTGCCGGGGTCGCGGGAAGGTACTTATGGGTCACCGAGGCCCCCGCAACACAGGCAACAGGAAGGAATACGGGTGGGTTTTAGTCAGTAAGAGTCACACACCCTCCCGCTCCGCCCAGAGCGGGAGAAGTTATTTGATGATTTCCCACCCTCAAAAAAAAAAAAGCCTAAATTGTTAAGTCTTCCATCTCCAAACACCAAAATAAAAGACTTTGCTTTAAAAATTCAATCAATCAATAAAAATAAAAAACATTTATTTCTATTAACTCCTGTAAACGGAGCTACAAGATTCAATAAGTCTTCGTATCCTTAAGAGTTCGTAACTTTGAAGCGAGGGACTTCTGGATTCCCGTAAGGAATACTAATTTGGGTTTACTTGTAAAAACGAATTTGTTTGACTAATACGCGGTTATTAGTCCTTCGGTCTAGAGAATAAAAGAGGATGAACAAGTAATTATTGCTAAAAGCAAGGGCAGTAATTTTATTTACACTTCTCATGCTCTAAAAGTTCGTCTACGCATTACATAAGTAATGCGTAGGCGACATAAAGTCGCTTTTTATGCTCTAGTGCATAAACAATTTTTTTTTCTGACTAAGATAATCAGGCCCACAGCCAAACTCACAATAAAACGTCGCAGATTGAACTCGTTATTTTATTTAATTTGCTTTAATTTATATCACTTCTATGTTTTCTAACGTTAATTTAATAAAACCAGATAAAATAGTTGAAAAGTCTCAATTTAGCAACATTTTTGAACAGTGAAAACGAAAACAATGGAATACAGCTTTAGACTTTATGCCTGTTTTATTTTCTCGCAAGCAGAGTGTGACTCGGGATAAACAAGCCATTTTATGCACTAGTTGTACAATCTACTATTATTTTTTGCTGATAATTACTGCGACTTCCCATGCATATTCCACGAGTGCTTGTGTTCCAAACAGAATACCCGTTCTTCCATTACTCTCAGTTAAAAAAGAGAAACGGCTACTCGTATGGGAGGGATTACAGAACATAAGACCCTTGCCCTGCCAAAGCATAGGTTAAAAAGGCTATGTCTAGATGTGGTAGAGCAAAAGTCAATCAATATCCTTTTCGTCTCTCTAATCTTACAATCTACAATTTTATTACTGTATAAAAATCATATCCAACAAACATAAAGTTTGATGAGAAAACTTCGTCGCTGTTAGAAAAATATTAACTGCATTTTATTATCTCATGAAAGTTATAAAAAGGAACTGGGTAAGTTAACTGAAGACTGGTGCGAAATGGCCCTGATATCGACAGGTCTTCGCTTCCATAAAATATTCTGAATGGACGAAGAAATGGATCACTCGATTTACTGGTTTGATACAGAAAAACATTTATTATAGTTTTCAATACATACATAAACTCACTTCTTCTGCCCATGGGCGTAGGCAGAAACTATAGAACGTCACCTGCTCCACTCCTTCGCCGCGACTTACGAGTTGTAGATCGTAGGTTTGAACCCAGACAGGCGCTTTACTTTGTGTAAATTATTTCATCACTACTGCTCTCAAAACGGTGAAGGAAAATATCGTGAAGAAACCGGAATGTTGTATAACCAAAGAAAATTAAATACATGTGACATCTGCCAACGCGCACTGAACCCTCGCGATGGATCCCACTCCTTCTCATTGAGAGGAGGCCTGTGTCCCAGCAGTGGGAACATTATAGGCTGATTATGCTTATGCTACATATGCAGATTGAGTAATCAAAGCAAAGTATTGTGTAGGCGGTCAAGACAAATGATTTGGACCCTGTTTAATGTATGCTCCAAAACAATTAAATTCTTGGTAGTAGTTAAAATATTAGGTGGTGTACGGGACTGCGGCGTTAAGGCAAATAATTCTAACTTAAATAATCTAACCTGTATAAGGTTGGCACAGGAGTGTGGGGATTGGCACAAGCAAAGAGAGCCCCAATAGACCCAACAGTAGGTGAAGTCAGGCTGTGAATGATGGAGAAATAATCTAATAGCTGGTAAAAGGTAAAAAAAAACGAGCGAGCCTTACAGTAGACGCATATGATATGTAACATCTGACATCTCAACTTGGTCATAAACAACTGAGCAGCGACAGAAATTAACCTCAAAATTGAAAAAGCTAAATACAGAAATATTTATTCGAGTAATTATTCATTATTAGTGGTCGCTCACTCGTTGAAATATGAACCCCTCTACTTACAATCTATATAGTATTTACTAATTCCATGCTATTATAAAGTACTTACTAATTCCATGCTATCAAAAAGTATTTACCTATTCCATGCTCAAGCTGTCACTTCCTGTTACATCCCCTTTCGTCCCTTTTCACGAAATCCCTCCCACAGAAAACGAGACGAAGGATTTCAGACATAAATAAAATCGACATACAACATTTTTGCGATTCCTTATTAAGAGGCTTACAACAACTAAAGCGCAGTCACTGTCGGACTGCATAGAAAAGAAAGAGAAGCGCGATGACACAACGCTGGTAATTTATTGCAAAATATGAAGCAATTATCTATTTACAAAAATCCAGTGATTGGAGAAAAAAATTAAAACACTTTTATGCTAATATGTTACTTGTAGAATTATCTGACATAAAATCAGAGTAATTGCATGTATATTAATATGGTTTTTAATCGTTAAACTATTTTTTTCGAGGTATCTTTGTGATTTTTTTCTATCGTTTCAAATTAATTATATTATGTTTTCAACATTATCTACCTAGCATATATCCTGAAGAATATCATATATTTTTCTTATTTTGTTTACTGTACTGGATCATATACTTTTACGCATTATACAACTTACAAAATTTGCGTTTAGGTTCTGTAGTCCCCTTAAGTTAAAACAAAAGTCTTGAAAACCTACCTAACGGAATTTAAGATTTCCGAAAGATTCCAACTCCAACAAATATTATGATTTGTAAGCTAGAGCCAAGCCCGACAATTCCTTTATCCTTTTGGCTGGGTGTTTCACTGATGGTTCATTGAAGTTTCACTTGGGCTGGAGTAGTGCCAAGTTCTGGGCGAATTTTTACGTGCCACCCAAGATGAGGTTGGATATCGTTAATGCTGTATAAACGAGCCTCCGACTTTAAAATTGATGTTAGCTGGATGATTTATTTGGACTTTAGGTGTGTAGATCAGATATTTTGTTTAAAAAAAGCATTTTTACTAGGGTCTAATTAAGACGCTGACAATACCTAAACCGCGGTCACTGTCAGATTACATAGAAAAGAAAGAGAAGCGCGATGACACAACGCTTGTAATTTATTGAAAAATATGAAGCAATTATCTATTTACTCAAAATTGAGTTCTGTAATCGAAAATAAAAAACAACCAAGTTCTGCATTCAAATAAATGACGTTCTTGTTATTAATTAAATACGTAACGTATGTTGATATTTAATACAGATACATATTTTGGATTAGAATTCAAGGTATGAGGTTAGTTTAACGTTAGTTTGTATCGAGAGTTTTTTTCAAAGCGTGTTTTGGTAACAACCAAGTTTTGGGAAATATGTATGTTCAAAATTAACATATATTTTTACCGCTACCACAAACTAGATTAGACTGCTAGATTTGGCAATTTTTTTTTCTTAAGAGAAGCCTATTTTGGTCAATTGGGTCTTGTCAGCGCCTTAAGGATGCTTGTTAAGTTACCTTTGTGTATTAAGAGGTGCTAGGTGTCTCGTTAGCCTAATGGTCTAAAGAGCTACTGCTGAGCATGAGGTCCTGGGTTCGATTCTCGGGTCGGGCAAAGTGTTATTGGGTTTTCCTATCTAGAATTTCACAGTAGCAGCCCGGAGTCTGGATTCGTGCCCTGTTGATGGTAATAGGCTCGCCCCCTATTACATGGGACTTAAACATAACTCGCGATATGTGGGTATAAGAGTACCATAGGTGACAGAGGTGTCTGTCTAACCCTTCGGGAAATACAGCCGTGATATCATGTTAGGTGCCACACAACGCGTCTTTAATTACGAGGTGACGTCCGACGAACGCGCAGATCTACTAAAGCACTGATTTTCTATGATTTTTATCATGTATTTATGTAATTTATTAGTTAGATCCTCTGATTCTTTCCTCAACGCCTCAGCTAAGTAGTTTGTTTGGTATTTATTTTAGTGTATCTTTAAATATAATATACAGCTGTATTTTGCTATATCTAGTAAGACTAAAAGCCGACCTACGTAAGTTAAGAGAAAAATACGGCAGATAATAATTCTATTTTTTTTTCACACTACCTGCTTAGAGCCTATTGTTCAATCTTCAGATATTTTTTATCTAAAGATTAAATATGGCGGTTTGATATTATTTTTTACAAAAGCTGTCAAACCGTTATACTTATTCCTTAAACAAAAGTTGTCTGAAGATTGAAAAAATCCAAGTCCAAAAATCTTCTTCCTATTAATAACTCACATTTCAAATTACTATTGACCAGAATTGACCCACGTCAAACCGAACCGTGACTTTACAGTTTTCTAAAAAACAATTCCAACAATCTCAAACTTAGTAATAATGCTTTAAAATAAATTTTACTGCTTCAAAGCCAGTTTCCTCCTCCATAGCTAGTTTCCTCGTCCATTATTCCTGCTCCTAGCTCGGTGTTCACAATCAATAGCCCGTCAGTATGCAATGCGTCTACGTGTATGCAGTTTGCATATTAATGGCTCAATCTAAGATCTCGCCGTGACCGCTCGTTGCATTCTATTGTCTGACGTTTGGGGGGTGCGCTGTAATGAACGAGGTTTTGATACCTATGCGTCTCAATACTCAATTTATTAACATTCCACAAGGTCGAGTTAGGTGGTTGGTGATGGCGATGAGCCTAGGTTTCTTGCCTTTTTAAAAGAGTTTGATGGTCTAGAAGAATTCTGGAATATGAGGTTAATGAAAAGATGATAGAAAAATACTCAGTCAAAAACATGTGGTTTTGTTCTAAGTATATTAAAAAAAAACCTCTCTATTTAACTAACTATAGTAGTTTTTTCATGACAAAAAAAATGAATTTTCTTATAAGGTAAGGTGTATTTTAAGGTATAATTCATAGAGAAACAGACACTCAATTTAAATTCTACAAATGAATCTAAAAAGTGTTCAAATTCAAGTCAGCAACGAGAGTACAGGCGAACGTTCGTTCGTTGGATCCACACTGTTTGCAATTAGACGATCCGATAGCACACATTTAACATTTGCGATGTCGCCCGTAGTTCCCAAATTCTAGGATTTATACCTACCACGTTCAGTTGTAGATAGTCTAGAATTTATCGAAGTAAACCAGTCGGAGCAAAAGTTGGTGAAATGTTGAAAATATCTGTTATTTTCGGTGACTAACTTCATTGGTGGTTTTTAGTTGAGATATTTGTGGTGAAAGCAATTTTAGCACTGGTTTCATCAAAAAGTCATAATATTCTACCTTACCCCTTTTTCTAAGTGTCATACAGATAAAACATTATCATAACAATAGGGATTACAGCTTCTAAAACACGCGATTCAGGTGTGAATCGCGGAAGTTGGCATAAGCCAACTTCCACATGATTACGTATCTTTCAAACTCAAACTCAAACACAAAGCATTTATTTCAATTAAACCATTTACAGGCACTTTTGAATTATCAAGGAGTCGGTCAGTTAGAAATATGAAGCTAGTTGCCCATTCCAAAGCGTAGTAGGTACCTATGGAGAAGAACGGGCAAGAAACTCCATGGACACTCTTTTAAATTATGAAATAAAGATTAGTATAAATAATGTTGCATTTATAACTAAATGTGAGGACGAAGTAAAAAAAACGCGTCCATAGTAGCAAAATAAACAAAAAAAAAAAACAATTTCAAAATACAATAATTAAAAATAAGCCGAGGCAGCTAAGAGGTGACCAGTCCCTACTGACGGCACCCGTTCACGAACATGACGCATGGATATGCACCATTCAGCTCAACCATTTTGAAGGGAGCTTTATGTGCCCCTCATCCATGGATATCTATGCCCTCATGTAAAAGTGAACTTTTGAAATTAAAAATAATATTATATGTCGACGCAAGCCCAACGTAAAATGTAATAATATTAACTTTAAGTTCAGATTTAATAGTTAAATATGTTTGGATAGTTTTAAAATAGTTTAGATTTGATTTTTGTAGTCAGTTTGGTACTTTTCAATGTAAAAAGCCGTGTTATAATTTGCAGTTACTATAACTGCAAACCATAACTGAATGTTTATTCAAACTTAGGTTTAAAAACAAGTTATCTATTGCTAAATTCATTTCTTGATTAATAAGCGATATGCGTAAGTTTTAAAATGATTTTTAGTTATTTTTGTTTAACGGAAACAGTTGATTGAACTATTGTTGTTCAAGCGGAAAACATGGCGCATGCTTAAAATCTTTAATTGTTTTAAGTAACAGAGAATTAATTCAATGTTAAAATCAAGTGCTAAACATAGTAAAACGAATTAAGAAATCATAATTTGTTACTTCAATCAATGTTACTTGCAATTTGTTAAAAAAATAAGTGTAATGACTTCGCAACGACGACGCCATTTTTAGATGGGTATTAAGATTTAAAAAAATGGCGAGCCGCTGCGAGGACACATTCAGAAGGAGAATTTTGTAAGGACAAGAGGTGTTTTCACTAAAATATCTTGTGAGTACAATTACAATTATTATTTTAGATTTTAAGGCTGTTTTTAATTGTGATTCCCAGAAATAAGAATAAAGCTAAACTAAATAGATTGTGTGTATTCATTTTTGCAATGAGTGAGCCTAGCGGTGGAGATGGTGACGTCGGCTCTGCTGACGTCACGGTTTCTAAAAATCCGAATGGTCCCGGTGCTCCGTTATCAGAAGTGGGATTGACCCCCACTTCTGCCCGTCCTTCTGACTTGAATAATGAAAACCTAATCACTTCTGTTAATGGGGTACCGACGGAGATTTTCACTCAGATGTTGCAAATGATGAAGCACATGTCCGATCGCATCACGACACAACCAGATACGCCTAAAGTCAAAATAAGTGATGTGTTTTTGCCGTCATACGATCCGGACACCAATATTGGGGTTAGAGAGTGGTGTCAACATGTGACCACAGCCATGAAAACTTATGAATTGAGCGATTATGAAGTGAGAATGAAAGTTGGTAGTTTGCTCAAAGGTCGCGCGAGGTTATGGGTTGACAATTGGCTTGTGTCTACCACGACGTGGCATGAATTGCGTGATGTTCTAATAACGACTTTTGAACCAGAGAATAGATACTCCCGAGACATTGTGCGCTTTAGGGAACATAATTATGATAATTCCAAAGACATCGCGCAATTCTTGTCACAAGCTTGGGTATTATGGAGACGTATTACAAAGGATAAGTTATCGAACGATGACGCAGTTGAGGCAGTTATCGGTTGCATTGGAGATGAGCGGTTGAGAATCGAACTGTTGAATGCTAGGGCCACATCAGTACCCGAACTTATTTCAGTTGCATCTTCTATACGAAGCGTTAAGCGACCTCAGCCGGGTACATCAGGTGCACATCCGGGTCCCGCTAAGCGACCACGTTTTGATAAGGCCTCGCTGTTTTGTCAAATCTGCAAAAAGCTCGGTCATGATGCACGTGAATGTCGTTTCCGTGACAAAAAGGATAATTCTCAACTGCGTCAACATGATAATAAAACCGCACCTCAAATTATAGGTAAACCTACGTGCACGTTCTGTTCAAGGACAGGTCACACTTTTGAAACATGTTATAAGCGAGAACGCGCAGTGGTTTCCAACGTCAACTGTGTAGGTACATCTAAATTGAATTCGATTCCAGTGGTAGCTGGGAACTTTAACATTCTCGCGATTTTTGACAGTGGAGCCGAATGTTCAGTAATACGCGAGTCTGTAGCTGCTAAACTACCAGGGAAACGAGTTGATCGAGTAAGCTACTTGAAGGGATTAGGTCAATTTACGGTGATATCTCTTTCGACATTGACTACGATTTGTGTCATCGATAATTTACAGATAGAACTTGAATTCCACGTGGTGCCGGACTACGAAGTGTGCTCTGACATTCTGATAGGTATGAATCTAGTGGAGAAAAATAACTTAAGCGTGCTAGTGAACTCTCGGGGAGCAACTTTGGTTCATCAACCGGTTGTTTACCACGTGCGATCTCAAAGTGAAACGTTTGATAACCTAGATTGTGACTTGACTGATGACGATCAAATCAACGAATTAAAAATTTTGTTGAACAAGTTCAAACACTTGTTTATTCACGGGTACCCTCATTCTCGCGTCAATACCGGAGAGCTCGAAATACGCTTAAAAGATGATAACAAGTGTGTCGAACGCAGGCCTTACCGATTGAGCCCAGTTGAACGCGAAAAAGTTCGGGAAATAGTCAATGAATTACTCGAGCATAAAATTATCCGCGAAAGTAAATCACCTTTTTCAAGCCCAATAATATTGGTCAAAAAGAAAAATGGAAGGGACCGCATGTGCGTGGACTACCGCGAACTAAACAGAAACACTCTGAGAGACCACTATCCGTTACCGATAATTTCAGATCAAATTGATCAACTGGCGGGGGGTTATTATTTCTCGACATTAGACATGGCAGCTGGCTTCCACCAGATATGTATTTCAGAGGGCTCAATTGAGAAAACAGCCTTTGTTACGCCGGATGGTCTATATGAATATTTGACCATGCCGTTCGGACTCAGTAACGCGGTGTCAGTCTATCAGCGTTGCATAAATAGGGCTCTAGCTCACCTCTTGAGCTCGGTGGACCAGGTTTGCCAGGTTTATGTTGATGACGTTTTATCAAAATGTAGGGTATTCGCTGAGGGACTAGCCCATATCGAACGCATATTGATTGCCCTCCAAAAAGCCGGTTTTTCTATCAATGTTGATAAAACTGCCTTCTTTAAACGTTCCATCGAGTATTTAGGCAATATTATTGCAGACGGACAAGTCAGTCCTAGTCCAAGAAAGGTGGAGGCTTTAACGAGGGCACCGATCCCGAAAACTGTCAAACAAGTTAGGCAGTTTAACGGATTGGCCGGATATTTCAGACGCTTCATTCCCAATTTCTCGCGTGTGATGGTTCCTCTCTATGAACTGACCAAGAACGATGCGAAGTGGGAATGGAACGAAAGGCATGATGAGGCTCGAAACCATATCATACAACACCTGTCTACTGCGCCTACCCTTACGCTATTTCAGGAAGACGCACCAATCGAGCTCTACACGGACGCCAGCAGCATCGGCTACGGGGCGGTGCTCGTGCAGACCATCGGCGGTCGCCAGCATCCAGTCGCGTACATGAGCCAGCGCACCACCGACGCCGAGAGCCGCTACCACTCGTACGAGCTCGAGACCTTGGCGGTAGTAAGGGCAGTCAAGCATTTTCGGCATTACGTGTACGGTCGAAAATTCAAGGTAATAACAGACTGTAACGCCTTGAAAGCGTCCAAAAACAAAAAGGATCTCCTTCCTCGAATCCATAGATGGTGGGCCTTCTTGCAGAATTACGAGTTCGAGGTCGAATATAGGAAAGGTGAGCGGTTACAGCACGCGGATTTTTTTAGTAGGAATCCATCCACTGAATTATCCGTCAACGTCATGACCAGAGACACTGAGTGGCTGCAGATCGAGCAGCGCCGCGACGACGTGCTACGCCCACTTATAGACACCATGAGCAGCGACAGCCCGGCCGAAGGCTACATCCTGGAAGAAGGCGTGCTTAAGAAAACTTTCACAAATTCTATACTCGGTATAGATAAACCAATTGTAGTCCCTAGGTCATTCCAGTGGAGCCTGATAAACTCTTTCCATGTTGCTCTGCAACACCCCGGATGGGAAAAAACCTTACAGAAGCTGAGGGAAACTTACTGGTTCCACAAAATGAATACCACCGTCAGGAGGTTTGTAGACAATTGTGTTGTATGTAAGACCTCGAAAGGACCGTCCGGCGCTATCCAAGCCCAGCTTCATCCGATTCAGAAGCCCACTGCAGCGTTTCAGGTCATCCACATGGATATTACTGGCAAGCTGGGTACGAGAAGCGCTGAGGGACGAGATGAGTATGTAATTGTTACGATTGACGCATACACCAAATACATCTTGCTTAGCTACTCAAATAACAAGAGCCCAAGCAGCAGTCTCGCAGCTTTGAAACGTGTCGTGCACCTGTTCGGAACCCCAGTGCAAGTCGTGGTCGATGGAGGTCGAGAGTTCCTTGGGGAGTTCAAAGTCTATTCGGACCGTTTCGGAATCGATATACATTCCATTGCGCCAGGAGTAAGCCGAGCAAACGGCCAAGTCGAAAGAATTATGGGCACTTTAAAAAACGCATTAACCATGATCAAAAACTATGACACTGAAGAATGGCAGACGGCGCTAGAAGCTTTACAGCTCGCATTTAACTGCACTCCACATAGAGTAACGGGTGTCGCACCGCCTACACTACTGACCCGCCGCCAACACAGTGTACCCCCAGAACTATTAAGGTTAGTAAATATTAATAACGAATGCATAGACTTTGACTTGCTTGAGCAACACGTGCAAGAGAAAATGACAGCTGCGGGACAACATGACAAGCAGCGGTTTGACAGGAGCAAGGCGAAAATGCGTCCGTTTCAGCGAGGAGATTACGTACTCGTCAAGAACAATCCCCGGAACCAGACTTCTCTAGACTTGAAATACAGCGAGCCATACGAGATATATAGGATCCTGGACAACGACCGATACATAGTGAAACGTGTAACCGGCAGAGGGCGTCCACGTAAGGTTGCTCACGACCAGCTGCGCCGAGCACCACAACCAGGCGAGCAGGAAACCGTGTCGACGAATAACGAAGATGACCCTCAGCAAAGGGCCGCCCAGCTAGCTGATGACTCATCGACGAACTTGGTTGATGACACGCTACAACAAACTACATCTCAGATCATCAGTATGCTGCCGTCGAAGAAGCCACAGCCGTCTACCTCCCAAGCTGCCCAGCTGCTGGACCCTTAAAAATAAAAAAAAATGTGAGTTTCTCCCTTCTTACTATTATCTTGATACTAACTGTGAATTTAAGCTTGAATGACTTATAAGACAGCAACAATAATAGGGAGATTCGTTATTGGCCTTTGTCTTTGTTGACTGGCTGACACCATTATACACTACAAAGTAGTAAGACTGTACGATCTGTATTCCCCGCTCCCCTCCTACACTCTTTTCAGAGCCTCTGTGGACCACGGTCAAAATAATAAGGCCTAGGCTACAGCAACGTCCCTTCCAAATCCTTTAGAGCCCCTGTGGACCACGGCGTACAAGACCGCCCAGCACCGCAGCATCATTCCCGTGAGTTCTTATCAACAAAGTTGCAATATAAGTTTTCAGAGCCCTGTGGACCCCGGTCAAAATAAGGCCTAGGCCACAGCATCGTCCTTCCCAAATCCTTTAGAGCCCCTGTGGACCACGGCGTACGAGACCGCTCAGCACCACAGCATCAAACCCTAACAAGCTGCATAAACAGCTACATAAAACTTTATTCCTACTTCGTTTCTCTTAGAGCCTCTCGAGGACCACGGTCATAAATATAAGGCCTCAGCACCACCCTAGTTCTCTTTTCCTTTAGAGCCTCTGTGGACCACGGCGTACAAGACCGCCCAGCACCACAGCATCATCCCTGTCTACGAGAAATCAAGTCATGCATGTATGCGTGGAGCATTTGCGTTGACATAACTAAATAAACGTGTGAGTAACCGTGTAGCGTTACAAGCACTTCAATATCTTCACTCACTTCCCTATATACAGTAAATCCTATTTATTTACTACTCATATGAACTTTATTCGACTTTACTTCGATATCTGTAACCTAGAATACCTAACTACATAACCTTATATTCTAGTCTAACAAGGTATAAAAGTAATGGCTGATAACTTGGATTGTTGGAATCGGTTATCATTGAAAAGTTTAGGCTACATTGTGCTAAGGTACAGAACTTTTTGAACTCATTTTGAAACAACAGCAGCTTCGACCACAAACAAGTTGTCAGCTAGTGTACCTGTGAATGGATACCTAGCTCAAAAAAAAAAAAAATTTTTCATTTTCAGAAACGCGACTGGTGCAGGGCACGCACACCGTCTCGCAGAATGGCCGTGTCGACGCAAGCCCAACGTAAAATGTAATAATATTAACTTTAAGTTCAGATTTAATAGTTAAATATGTTTGGATAGTTTTAAAATAGTTTAGATTTGATTTTTGTAGTCAGTTTGGTACTTTTCAATGTAAAAAGCCGTGTTATAATTTGCAGTTACTATAACTGCAAACCATAACTGAATGTTTATTCAAACTTAGGTTTAAAAACAAGTTATCTATTGCTAAATTCATTTCTTGATTAATAAGCGATATGCGTAAGTTTTAAAATGATTTTTAGTTATTTTTGTTTAACGGAAACAGTTGATTGAACTATTGTTGTTCAAGCGGAAAACATGGCGCATGCTTAAAATCTTTAATTGTTTTAAGTAACAGAGAATTAATTCAATGTTAAAATCAAGTGCTAAACATAGTAAAACGAATTAAGAAATCATAATTTGTTACTTCAATCAATGTTACTTGCAATTTGTTAAAAAAATAAGTGTAATGACTTCGCAACGACGACGCCATTTTTAGATGGGTATTAAGATTTAAAAAAATGGCGAGCCGCTGCGAGGACACATTCAGAAGGAGAATTTTGTAAGGACAAGAGGTGTTTTCACTAAAATATCTTGTGAGTACAATTACAATTATTATTTTAGATTTTAAGGCTGTTTTTAATTGTGATTCCCAGAAATAAGAATAAAGCTAAACTAAATAGATTGTGTGTATTCATTTTTGCAATGAGTGAGCCTAGCGGTGGAGATGGTGACGTCGGCTCTGCTGACGTCACGGTTTCTAAAAATCCGAATGGTCCCGGTGCTCCGTTATATATTATTAATAAAATTACTAGATTATATCTTCAACAGGCTGAAACAAACAATTCATAACTCACCGAATGATTATGAACATCGTTAGTTTATAATCTATCTATCTATCTATCTATAGAAAACCGACAAATTGTGAACAGGTACCAAACTTGGTTGCGACGAGCGCATCTTGCGCTAATACTAAATAGCCAAGTAACTGTGACCAACTTGGAAGAAGCGATCGCTCGGCTCGCGCGCGGTGATCACCGTTTAGACCTTTTTGTCTTTTGTTCCGGGTTTGTAAATCCCCATGGATGTCCTCCGCCCTGGGGCGGGCGGAGTGGTCTGTCAGACTCTTATTGACTTAAAACCACCCCGGTGTTCCCCTCCCACAGTCCCATCGGGGATCACAGGATCTAGTGTGACTTCCGCGATCCCCGGCCCCACCATTGCGGGCCACCTCAGGCTCTGGGCGAAATGAGGTGTAGTCACAGTTCAGATCTTATCTAACCCATTTGGTCGGGGTAAACTGGCTTAGTTACTGTGACCAAATTTTACAGGTATAAGTGGAGGTTCGTTCACAATTTGACGATTTGAAATTGATAGATTATTATAAACTATCGAAAATGATTGCGTATATCGTAACAGTTCACAATTCTTCGATAGCTAATAATCTCGCTAGATAGAAACTAACTAACGGTGTCACAGTCTTAAAAACTTGCAAAATTAGCAAGACCACGCCGCATGAAGTGTCGTGGCTTTCTTGCTACCATTTTGTTATACTAACTGTGTATGCTTCTATAGATCATGTCAACAGTATAGAAGAAGAACAGTCCTGCTCCATTAAAACACAAACTAAGCCCAAAGGCGACTTCACACGGAACACAAACAGTAAAACACACAAGGAAATGGCGTATAAGTCTCTAATTCGTTGACCAAACACAGTGTTGTGTCGACCAATTAACAGTCGCTAATAGTCACGTTCATTCACTCCTAGCTGTAGTACGATACATAATGAATGAATCATTGTGCGAGTACTATACGGAAGAAGATTTATCTGTTTTGAAAAAATATCGAAGAGTGAATGGTTGTAGGTTGAATTTGGTCGTAAATGTCGACTTTTGAACTGGAACTTCCCTTTGAGAATGAGTGAGTGAATGCGGAGTTTAAAGTGTATTGTAAACAATTCGAAGTAGGGACAGAGTTTTGTCAGCTACAGTTTTGTGAGTTACATCGTTATAAGTTGATTCCGAAACAAGTACATAATAGTGATGCATCCCTCACTCATGAGGTCCCTCGTTTGAGGTACTCGTCGTAAGAGTTACTCGAATTTCAACATTAAACCACCTCACTCGTTCACGCGTCCTCAAAAATTGACATTGCCAATATTAAATCGTGGCGAGGGGCGAGGCGAGCGAGTTCGATACTATTGAGTGATTGAGTGAGCTTAGTGAGCGAATGAACCTACTTAATTTTTTTATAGAGAATTAGAGAATGAGTGAGGTGAGGTCTTGTCTCGAAATTTTGATAACACATCGGACGGAAAGTCGTGAGTACTCGTGAGTCGTCGTGGCGGCCGCCCTCCTCGCTCCCTCGGACCATCGGCTGAGTTTGGCTCGGGCTCACGAGTCGTGACTTCGTGAGGTGAATACGCCGTTGTAAGATTCCTTACCTCACGAGGTAAAGTGAGGTAAGTGACCTCAAATAAAATTGATGAGTTACCCATCACTAGTACATAATCCAAAACAAACATGTATATACGCTCGTATCCAAAACAGTGAATTCAATAGCGTATAGCGTTACTAGTGTTTCATAATTATTAAGCTGAACAGCCAATATTTTTTTGGAGTTGTATTGTTTTGGAAAAGGAAACATTCGCAGTATTTACAGACCGATTAATTTCCGTACAAACCATTTCGCTGTAAACCCTCCACTATATTGGGCCCGTTCACACGTACCACACCCACCCCACAACGCAGTGACAAAATGTGGGCAAGCAGTGGTTACGTGTGAATAGTGTCACTGCAACGGAACCACAACGAACTGCAAGAAGTTTGCAGACAGACAGATTGTTGTGTTCGCGATGTGGCCGGCCGCTAATGCGCGGTCTCGCTGGTGATTGCGTTGTGGCTGCCACGTGGCGTTGATGTGGTCGGTATCGCCCACACGGTTGATTTTGACGGTCAAATGTGGTCCATGTGAATAAACTATGAACTTTATGAATTTTCATACAATTTAGCGCCCTTCCACGATTTGTCGGAATCGAATAGGTACTATTCGTAGAAAATCAAAATCAAAAAAGGGATCAAGTAGACACTTAGGGTCAAATTAACTTCCACACGATTCAAGAGACCTCAAAGCAAACTAACTGAACTGGAGCCTTTGGCAAATATAATGAGAATCGAGCGCCCCAACTGTACAGATATACTCCTAAAAAGGATTCCTTTTTAATCAATTAAGTGGAAAAATCCTTAACACATGACGTCCGCACTCTAAAACCCTAAAGCGATTGGCGTGAGTGGCCAATCCCGGAAAATAGTTTTTGGTACAAATTGTAAGAGAGAGAGAGAGAGAGAGAATGAAAATTGCTAGAGGATAGTAATTAACTACAAGTTGTAGGTCGTAGGTTCGAGCCCGGAAAGGCGCTTTACTTTGTGTAAATAATTTCATGAGCACTGCTCTCAAAAAACGGTGAAGGAAAACATCGTGAGGAAACGGCATGTCCTAGAACCAAAAATTCGAAGACGTGACATCTACCAACCCGCACTGGGCCCGCGTGGTGGATTACGGCCCACTCCCTCTCACAGAGAGGAGACCTGTGTCTCAGCAGTGAGAACATTATAGGCTGATTATGTATGTTATGTTATGTTATGTAGTAATTAACTTGGTGTTTTACTTAAAACGAGAAGGTAGCTAAAGAAGGAAAAGAAAAAGAATTGTGTTTTTCAACACTATGTTTATCAAATTGATACACTACGTCAATTTGCCGAGTGATTTAATAACAATGTCAAAATTCCAGCTATGGTTTGAATATACGGATAACTTAAGTTGATAGTAAATTTCCTAAACAAATAATCTCCCTGACTTTAAGTGCTGAAAAATACCCACAATTGTTTTCAACACATATTTTTTTCTTTTCACATTTTTTTTCATAAATGGCGGTTCGTATCTATATTACCTACTTATCTTTTTTTTTGTATCTACTCGTTAGATCTTTGTAGTCTCTCTCCGATCATCTACGTTTCACTTATAAAGGGCAAACAGATGAAGAGGTGACCTATAACCTCCCCTATACCTCAAACGACTAGACATATTCGATTTCAGACGCAATCAGACTTAATCTACCGCACGGATGAGACTCAGACAGTTTCTTGCTCTTGTCATTTGTTTTATTTCAATCGTATTTTTTTTTCATTTTCGATTGCCTTTTCATTGCTGGTCGTAAACTGAATTATCTTTGCTTTGTTTTTTTTTTTGTTTCAAACAAAGGATGATTACTTTTTCAAAACCCGCTATCTCTTAAGTAATAGACCATACTCATAGGTAAGAGAGGAACACTCGGACCTACAAGATTGCTTTTCGAGTGCCATTACAGTGTTTCCCAAATGTGGGCCTTTTATTAACTGGTGTTTTATTTTACATCCATTCGTGTGTGAGCCGCCTTATCGATTGGGAGGAAGATTCTGGAAGCCGGTCTCGAGTAGTCATAATGGTGGTGATAAGGTGAAGTGTTATTGTAGGTGATCAGGAGATAATGTGGGCTTGGGTGAAACGGCTGATAGGATGGACAGGGAAAATGTTTAAAAACGAAACTTTAAGGCCTAGCGCGCACTGCCGTGCGTTTTTCTAACGCATAATCTGTGAAATATGGAATATCTTAGAAGTGCGCGCATTGCGGTGCAAAAAAGGCATGCTGTTTATTCACTTTAGGCTGCCCGCTGCAAATTTGCGGTGGGTTTACCGCACGTATGAACCCTGAACTCGGCGTGGTTCGTAGTGGTGGAAAAAGAAGCCCTTTAATAGGACTTAAGACCGTCAAAAGATGCATGCAATACCGTTTGGGTACTTTTTTGTGCAATTATAAATATGTGCAGGTAGTTCATCTTGTATGGTGGGCCATTACGACGACATCGTGCGGGCACTACTTAGTAGAATGTAGCTCGAATGGAACTCGCAGTGACTGCGTTTATTTTACCGTGCGGCAGAACTAACTCACCGCAGTGCGCGCTCAGCCTAAGAGAGATGCAGCGACGTAAATTTTTAACTGACAAAAACCTTAAATATTATACCAACTTGTACCTATGGTCACTTTGCTACTGAAGGTAGATTAAAGTCGTATAGTTGAGTTTTTTTTATATTAACACATAACACTGACCTATTACATTACTTATACTTTTTAGGAAAACGTATAGGTAATTTTACAATGTTTGTAAATATGTGAGCATCATGTATCTATCACATTATTAATTTATCTGTCATTGCTTCATTTTTAATTCTTTTTTACCTATTTTGATATAGTAATTTTATTCTAGGTGCATCGTCTTCACATATAATTATATAATGTACCTATACAAAATTTTGTAAAACATTTTAAAAGAGTAACGGTGGAGTTTCTTGCCCATTCTTCTCCATACGAAACTACCTTTTGGAAGGGGCAACTAGAATCAATTCTATTTTTTTGTAAATTTTGACGTTCAAAAGTGCCTTTTATGTGCCTATTTGAAATTAAAAAATTTGACTTTGACTTTGAATTGTTTTTTTTATGATAATTACAAAATAAAAACTAATTTTATCGAATTTTAACAGCGAGTGTATTTTAATCGTTCAAAACTGTGTTAGGCAGTTACAGTATTAAAACACTTTTCACATCAAAGTATTTTAGATTTCGTCCATTTTATTTTCTACCAGCCAAATCTTCTATTGGAACTCATATTATTAACAATAAACCCTCCATTGTTAGAACCCCCATAGCATTGCTTACACGTGTGAACCGAACTCCATCACGATCATTAAAATTCAATTACAGAAGCAATAACAAATACCAATAACGATAATACTTTTCCTCCATCGCAAAGATTCAACATCGCCGGCAACTTACCAGGGAACTGATTACATTAAACTGAAGTACTTATTGGAGAGACGATATCTCTCCAAGTTAATTTATCCTGTGAGGAATCTGAGCCCTTTCCTTGACATAACACTTCAGTAATAGTGTCGCTTGACATCTTCAAGATCTCCATTGTAGTTACTGATATCCTTGGCTTTAAGCTCTGGCCAAACTGAAGCGAATCTCGCGCGGGATGCGGGACGCAATTTCCTCCCAGCGCGGCTACGCCCATCGATTGTTTTAATTATTAGTACGTCACTTCGTGAAGGCGTCTATTCGCGTAAGTTTGAAGACCTTCATAAAAGTTAGTTGACACAATCGGCACAAGCGAATTTTGTCAGAGGTTTATATAGGATATTTTGCGGGATAATGGGGCTTTGATCTAATGTACTGATTTAAAAGATTTTCTCAGTCTCGTGGGTCAATCATTCTGTGATTTCATTTTGGTTGTGTTCGAATCCTTAGAGTGAATTGGTTTTTAAACGTGACTTTTTTATTTGCTCAATTGTCTTTGGAACAATCAACTATGTCTCTTCATTGTGGATGTTCTTGAAGGTCCATTTAAAGCAGCACCTTTCAGCCTGGTATTTGTGACCTCAACATATGTCTTATTCCCTAAGTTCCTATATACCTACTTTTGGCAGCGAACCATATCTGACACGATCCTGAAACTTGGCTCCCAAACTTTACTTCAATTTAAACCTAAGTAATAATCAATCATAGTTTACATTAAGCGCCAAAATAATTAGCCAAATTAAATTAGTTCGCATGTATCCTGTAAACTTGGACCGAGGAGTAAACTACGCGAAAGCATACGAGTTATTATAACGACTACAGACCACAAACTAACGGTAGGTAATTGATTTCTAGATTGTACTTGCATGTTTGTGCAGTTGTTAACTTATCCCTACGGTGTAGTTAACCCATTTCTCATTTGCGTTTCCGGTCATAATAATGTAAACAGAGACTTGGGACGTAGGTACTTGTGATTTTGCGTTTTGAAGCATTCATAGTTGTTTATTACAGATAAAACTCCCATTTACAAACACAAAAAGGTTGATTGAAATTGAATAATATTTGAAAGTTCTACGCTCCAGCTAGCAGT
Source organism: Atethmia centrago (assembly GCA_905333075.3). Lineage (NCBI taxonomy): Eukaryota > Metazoa > Arthropoda > Insecta > Lepidoptera > Noctuidae > Atethmia > Atethmia centrago. Next base: position 21,578,569 of record HG995368.1, read on the forward strand.
TGCTAGCAGTTGTATACCATCATCTCCAGATGATGGTATACAAAGTTCTTTCTTAGAAGAAGAATTTTGATTATTATTAACTTTTAGTCTGCATAAAGACGGAAGGCTAACTCAAAAAGTCACATACGGAAAAATAAATCACAACCCTGCTAATGAAACTAATCTTCAAACAATAAAAAAAATATAATAACGATGTACAAATATGCAACAAATGAAGAATCATCATCATCATCATTTTAGCCGTCCACTGCTGGACTTAGGCCTCCCTCAAAATGGGGGGGGGGGTTGCCATAATCGCCACGCTTGGCAGGCGGGTTGGCGATCGCAGTATGATGTTAGAATGCATAGAGAACGCTGCTGCCCATTCTCTAGTAAGTCCCTTAGAAAAAAAAAGAAGAATGCTCAAAGAAAAATCTAGTTAATAACATACTATCACTATGACCTGCATAGCATAAACATAAGAAATGCTATTAAGCGTAGCTGAACCTCACAAAGGGAATTAAGCATGAATATGAAAGTGTTTACATCATTCCGACATCCTGATCCCAAGTCCCGGCAACAGACAGCACTACCCGGGAATTAATTGAAAACGAACATTACCGTTCAAAGGAATAACAGAGCACTGTAAATATTAATATGAACCCTTTTGATCGTTCGCCGATTGTTTTAGATTTTAGCTCCCAATACGGTGGTGAAATCGGAATTATATTTCATTACATTTCGATTGATACGTTTAGGGATATTGATGAAATGATAATAGGGGAACTTGTTGAAGATATAGCAGGGTTGGGAGATAAGTGGTTTTGTTTCAAGACAGAGTGATCCAGAGTGATCCATTATGATTTTAGACCAGTTTCTTGTTATTATTACGAGATTGAACTTGAAACAGATGATTAAATCAGTGAAGATGCCCAAGGCTCTTATTTGCAGAAGCCAGTGTCTTAAGATCTATATCTCAAACAGCCTTCAAAAAGTCACAGGCTTACCAAGACAAACAAACGCCTTATCTATCTGAAGGCTTATAATTTATAAGTCAAAAACCTTGTATACAGGCAGGAGGTATGCGGGAATTCAACATCCCATACTTCTGTTTATCATCGAACTAAGATGCAATCCATTCAAACTTCCAACACATAAAGAATGATCCCTTCAAACGCTGTTTAAGTATCCTCAGGTTTATCGAAGTTCAGCTCCAATTATTCCCTTTTGATGTCAAGCCCTTGTGCGAAGAGTCAAAGGCTTCGCCAAATTCGCCTGTTTAATGTGTTAAGTGCGTCGGTATTTCGGCTAAATGGATTTCGTTATAGGGAGACGGGATTTTAGAATATATGTAATGCTCTGAGTGGTTTTGGATTGTTTTGTGGTAGTATATTTTGTTCCAATTTCATGTATCATTAGATATTTGATACTGGTCATTACATTGCTAGTCCTGCCAAGTTAAATATCCAATATATCACGTTCGCGCGGACTGTGTGTTGATATAAAATTCTCTTGAAAAACAACCTTATTATTCTGGATTCGAAAGATTTATTACCTTTCAGTATAATCTAATTTAATTTTCCGTCTGCTTTTAAATTGCTAATAACTATTTCTACTTATCTTCTAGCTCAGACATCCCAGCTTACTTTACGTTGCTATCCATATTACTAATTACGTTCCGTTTGAAAAGTGGGAAAAACTGTGCACGCAAAACGGAAAGTGCTTTTCAAACGGTTTTGATGATATTCTAGGAAGCCTTTGGTCCCTAGTTGGTAGCTAAGGTTACTTATATAGGTATATTCATAACATACAAATTGAATATCAGCTCAGTTATTATATGTACCTCGCTTTGATGTTATCATGTTTTCATTTTCATGATAGTGGCTACAGGAATTGACATATATGTTTTTTTTTTTTCAATTGTAGTTTTCAAGTAGCTATCTTCTTCTTCTTAACGAATCAATCTCTTGGCAATCTAAATAGAGTCAGCCCAGAATTTTTCTACGAGTTTAGCACCTTCAGTAGGAAACAAGGCACGCTGGATACGCTGTTAAGTGCCCCATTGTCTGTGGAACAGCACTACATTCAAACTCCAGGGCGGAGTTATCTGAGAATTTCCACCTGAGTAGGTTTTCCTTGCTTCGGTCTACCTAGCTCCTAAAAAGACTCCGGAGTCTATTTAAAGACTTCCAGGAATCCAAAGCAACCTATGTCGAGGTGGGAGATTTTCAGGAGGTCGAACCAATGGGTATATAACATAGCCATTGCCAAACCTAACCAGATGATCGTGGACTAAAGAAGATAGCTGTGCCTTTCACGTTGAAGGTGCTATGACCCGGAAAAGACTTATATAGTAAGTTGTCATGTTATACTTACCGTGGATTTTTTTTTTATATTTTTTTTGTGTGGGTTGACCCACACAAAAAAATTAATAACTTTGAATATTTTTAGTACAAGATAAAATATACCCTGAACTCTGCGTTTGATGATTTCTATTCATAAACGATTGGAGCTTTTACAGTAAAAATATCACTCAATTAGCGACATCAATGAAAACATAAATCGGAAGAGTACACAAATATTGACAAGTTGTTTCCAAATGATTAAAGCATTCAATTGGAAGCAAGCACTCATTTCTCCAACTTTATAATTTACTGACTTTGAAGTAGTATTTATTTGATATTCTTGCTTTTTCATCGTTAGAGCTCGATTTACTTCAGTGTATATTTATAGAACTCAAAACCCGGATGTTTTGCGTTATAAGTATGTAATATAGGTATTATTTTTAGTTTACTTATATCATTCTTAACTTCGACTGTGTGATATCTTCCTTAGCATTGTGTCCTAATCAAGGGATTAGGACCTTCTCTTACGAATTATAACCGAGAATCACGTCTATAGAATACAATATTATTTTCTCCTTTCTACCCACCAGCAACATGTTGCCTCAAAATATATTTTTCTATATAACCAAATGATTCTCCAACTCTTTCATCCGCGCAATAAAAACACGTGTCGACGCGTTTCTCAAGTATTATGGTAATATTTATATGTTATTTTTGGCAACGCAATGTGCTTGACTGAATACGATTCCTATTCCTGTGGATTCCACATACGTTACCATATTGTTCTCCTCGCAACAGGGCTACGATACGGAAATTATTGTTTGTTCGGAATGTATGAGGAGCTCAAAAGTATTTTGGATTACGAGTCTTGATACCATCTTTCAACTCTTCGTACTGATGGTACATCTTTAGAACATCTTTAGAATCTAAATAAGATGATGATATTTTATCTGTGTGTTAGTAGCCTTGAATCAATAGGAATTTATTCTAGTCTCCGAGCCTAAAATAGCCCCAACTCATTATTTACAACAAACTCAATCTCTCAATTATTCGTTACTTTAGAGACTTCGAAAGTCAATTCCTGTGTATTTGTTTCTCGGAACAATTGAAAGGGTATAATTTAATAAAAGGCAAAAATTGAAAATAACTACGTCACAATCCGACAGATCCAAAGGAAACTGAAACAAACATTCATTCTCGGAGAGGAAATTTGATTGGGACTTGAATTTTATTAGGCAATTAACATTCATAAAAAATCTTTCAAAAAGAACCTTTGTTTTTCAATTCTAAAAAGGGGACCCTTCGTTTCAATAATCTTTTGTTCCTGATGAATGTTTTTGGGACGAACCTGTGAGTGTGATTAATATCTTTAATTTTGGAATACGGAAGTACTGATCTGATGTTGCCAATTCAATTTTGAAAGAAGAAAATATATTATGGTGTGCCAATTAATCTTATAATGGCACAAGTTGGTCAAGTCAACCAAGATAAATTTTAGAAGTATAAGTTTAGATTTAACTAGAAACGTGTCTAAAAATAACAGTTTCTTCTAACTCCAAAACACCCAAAAATACAGGTTCACGTCCCAAACAGAAGTGTTGCTTCAAAGGAGTTTTCTCAAACGAAAAGAGTTTGAACAAAGGAACCAAAATCTGGAGTTTTCGGAAAATATACCTCGATTTAATCTCCATCCATTGTTGTGGATCCTCGTTAAGATTCGAGTCGGTTGGACAGAAATAATTCACAACGTTCATTACAGTAACGAACGTTCTATCACAAAATAGGTAGGTACAGAAGGTTGGCTCCAAACAACGGGTGAAAACGCACGTACACATAGACATGATTCACGTACAGCAAGTGCAAACGCACTCACGGCTGGCATTCGTTTGAAGATGGGCTTAGACCGACTGAAGAGGCAAATTAACATAGAAGCAGTACAAAAGCAAAATTGTCCGTTTCTTGTTATTCTTGACGTTGTAGTATGTATAGACCAACGGTGGAATGTTCTATCTCTATTTCCACAAAAATAATTTGGTAGAGTGGGGATAGAATGTGGATTCGGTCGTTTGGTAGTTTGAAATCGCCGTACGTACACGTCTATGTGTGTGTGTCAGTTTTCACTGGTTGTGTGAAGCCAACCTTCTGTAGCTAAGTATCTATTCTGTGGTCCTATGTACACTTTATCGCTGAATTAAAATTATTCAGTCGCGTTACAGTGGTATCTCTGTTAGTTTGAGAAATTTAAATGGAAGCTTTTGAGCGTGTTGAAAACGTTGGTACAAATGAAATGTTTAACAGTTGAGAGAGTTATATGAATTCGAATTTAGAATTCAAAAGCAAAAACTGACCACGACTTTTTCTAAGTCAATTTTATTTGAAATAAACAAACTGTTGTGAATTACGTTTGACGCAAACCTATTTACACGTGCTTCAATATTAGCACAAGCCGTTCAAGGAATCCTATTTACTGTTGAGTTACAAGAAAGTTTATTTTCTCATCTTCGTTTATCTTTGAAAGCTTTCAATTAAAGCTTTATTTAGTTGGGAATGGTGATAGGCTAAAAAAGAAGAGAGAAAGAGATTTTGAGCCCAAAATTTAATCTCAGACTCAGTCCCGCTTTTCGGGGATAGAAAAATAAGTTATTATTATTATTGTGTTTTTAACATATCTCGGGACCCTGGGGTCCCAGACCTTTGGAAGGCGAACGAGGGGCAGAAGCTCAATTGCAGAGGCCCGTTCGACGCTTTCAATGGAATGAGGCACCAACCGACGATTATCCCTGTACGTTCTATGTAAATGCACCCAAGGACAACCCCAGGTTGTTGAAGGACTACTGCAGGATATGGAAACAAAAGTTCGACTATGGATTTGGGTGGCTAAAGTGGACTGGTTACCTAAAACTATGGAAAACTATGGCCCCTGTCTGACCAATGATTTATACATACAATACACGGATAAAATGGCAGGGGGTGACTTGCTTCGGGCTTGCGGACGGTGAGCAATGGGTAGCTCGCCGTCTGATAAAGACCAGGCCTGGGTTGACGGCGCGTTGTGTTCCACGTGCGCTTCAAAGAGATGTCAACACAAGTAGGTCCACTAGGGCCAATGCCTGCCGGGGTCGCGGGAAAGTCCGAAAGGGTTACGAGGCCCCTGGCAACACTGGCGATGACAGAAGGAACACGGGTGGGATTTAATCAGTAAGTCTGACACGTTATTTGATAATTTCCCGCCCAAAAAAATAAAAAAGGGGGTAACTTGCACACTCGTACTTCTCGGACTTCATGTAGACTCCATCTAGCTTATTTTTTAATATGACGTGTAAAAGTGATTCTCATATCCTATTTACGGAATAAACAATTTCATTTCATTTCATTTCACTCAATAATGGGCCTCCGGAAGCACTTGCTAGCACATAGTGACGTAGTTACATATTATTATATTATACAGGTTGAAATTGAAAACTTGCGACAAACTGAAATGGGACATTGTATACATCATTATTAACAACTTTTACTAAGGGACCAAAGCTGTAATCCCAAAAAAAAAAATCTGCTTTTCCTACATTTTGATGAGGTATTGCGAACATAAATGTAGGGGACAGCAGTTTTTTTTTTTGGGATTATAGCTTTGGTCCCTTAGTAAAAGTTGTTCATAATGATGAGTACAATCTCCCATTTCGATTTGTCGCATGTTTTCAATGTCACCCTGTATTATGTTCTGAAGACTTAACTGTCTTACAGAGTAAACCAGACAGTTATTGTTATTAGTAGGTACAGTAAAGTACTTAACGTATTTTCATTCAAAACATTTTCTATGTCTATCAATCATCACTGTTAACTTAAATTGAAACTCAAATAAAAGTATAAATAGAAAACAAAAAACTACTGAATATTTTCGTTTATTATGTCTCGCTTTCGGCGAAAGAATCCCGTTTTGTTTATACTCAAAATATTTCAAAACCCCGCTTTGCCCGAAAAAAAAATCTGGTAACGCTGATAATACGCTGACGACACGGTTGGCGTAATGGCTGAGCGATCGACTGCTGCGCAGCGTGTCGCGGGTTCGATCCCCGCACGAAACAAATATTTGTATGATCTGCAAGTAATTGTTCCGGGTCTGGGTGTTTGTGTTTGTGAGTTTCTATGTTTGTAAACGCACCCACGATACAGGAAGAAATTCCTAGTGTGGGGCAACGTTTTTAAAAAAAAAGAAAAAAAAAAAGAAAAAGAAATAAAAGAATATAATAATCCAGTCACCATGTTCGTCACCCAGGAGCCGAGAGATGTCGGACGATTTTGTACCTGCATCCCTTGGCTATGTGAGATTTACCTTATGATTCTACATTCTTACATCCCCATATAACACATAAATGCTAATTTCCCTCCCTCTATTTACCTCCATCTACCTCTAAATTGAAATTATTCCTCGGTATTCGTGGAATTACTTCATATTCTAGTTACTCGGCCATTATTGGATCACGGGGAATGTAACTTGTATTAAATCTCTAGCAAATGGTTAACGGTTCGTTAGTTTCTCAGTGTTAGCTTCCAAAGGTAATCTCTTGGGTTCGTTTAGCGTTTGTATGGTTTTCGCTTTATTTTTAATGGGTTTGTATAAATATTGCTGGTGATTATGTGCAGTTCTAGTAATAGGACTGTCGTGTTGATTTAGTTCTCGCAAGCGTTACTGCTGAGCATGAGTTCCTGTGGCCCGGGTCCAGGTCGGGCAAAGTGTTATTGGGTCTTTCCATCAGGAATTTCTCAAAAGCAGTGGTGGCCCAGTGGTAACAGCTGCGACTTACAAGTTGTAGGTCGTAGGTTTGAACCCAGACAGGCGCTTTACTTTGTGTAAATTATTTCATCACCACTGCTCTCAAAACGGTGAAGGAAAACATTGTGAGGAAGCCGACATGTCCTAGGCTTAAAAATTCGAAGACATGTGATATCTACCAACACGCACTGGGCCCGCGTGGTGGGTTAAGGCCCACTCCCTCTCACAGAAGGAGGCCTGTGCCAGCAGTGGGAACATCATAGGCTGATTATACAGTAGCAGCTCGGAGTCTGGATTTGTGCCCGGTTGGTGGCAATAGGTTCGCCCCCTATTACATAGGACTGGCGAAATGTGGGTGTACTCTAGGTACACCTGTGCCTAACCCTTCGGGAATTTCAGGCTGTTATGCTTTGTTATGTTATGTTCTATGAATTTTGAAACCTACTTTAGTGTCTATTTGAAGCTTTGGACATACAATTTGAAGTTACTGCCATAATATGAATAAGTGATGAATGGATATCGTGACACTTTATAATTGCTCAGTGTTAATAATTAATGAGAATGGTACCGACCAAAGCACTGTTTTGGTGATATATAAATCTAGCACTGGTATGTACTAACGTATAAGTAGGTACTGGTGGTGAGACGCCCTGGGCGTCGGGAATCCCGGGCGGATTTCCGGCCACCGTAGGCGTGGGCTTGCGGACGGTGATCAATGGGTAGCTCACCGTCCGGTAAGGACCAGGCCCGGGTCGACGGCGCGTTGTCTTCCACGCGCGCCTCAAAGAGATGTCGTCAGCACAAGTGTAGGGGTCCACTAGGGCCGATGCCTGCCGGGGTCGCGGGAAGGTACTAAAGGGTTACCGAAGCTAAGAAGAGTCTGACACACCCTCCCGAAAAAAAAGCACTGGTATAGGAACTAACCTATAAGTACTAGTGGTACATATATCTACGTCGAATTTAATTTTTAAGCGACTTCAAAAAAGGAGGATATACTCAATTCGTCCGATATATATTTTAAAATAAGCAATACACATCTTTTCTTAAAAAAAATGTCGACTCCGTATATGAATTTAGCCAGTCTGAATTACTTTGAAAATTACCTCTGGCTTACATTTTAGATATTTAGAGTTCAGTATAACTTACCTACATAAATTCCTGTGTACTTAACCGCATAGTTAAGACAGATGTTAAACTAAGTTTAGAAACTTACAGAATATTATATTGGGCGTTTAACGTTTCATGATCGTGTGTTGTTTATAAAAACGTTAAAAACGTTATAAACGTTGTTGTTGTTAAAGACTGTTATTTTCGTTATTATCATGTCCACTACTGATAACGTGGTTCCATAACTCGCTTATTAATCTGTTGCATTTTAAATATCTTAGGAAACAGTGTGGTGGTCAACTAATGCTTGATAACTAGGCACTTTTTAAGCCCCCTTTAAGCAGTTTTCTACATTCATTTTGTTAAGGCGCAGATATGTGATTTTAGTGACTTTTAAATCTGTTATTAATTACGCCTTCAAATAATGCAACTAAGTTATGGAAAAAATGTATATTAACCTAGAATGCGTACACATTATTTCTAAATATATGTGAATATTTAAGTATTGTAGTAAAATACTTTGGGAAATAAATTCAAAGCATTAAAAACTATATTACTTTCAAACTATTTAAGATATTTTCATGTTTATTTTTGTAGGAACATATGTAGGTACTATTTTTTATCTAAATATTTTTTAAATATTCCTATTTTTGTTACTAAACATAAATGTTCCCTTTGAAACCGAACGGCAACGTGGCATTGGTATGGCCGAGGTCAACGGTGTTTACTTGACCCTTAACTGCAAAAAGATATTTGGCGTAGTTTGGTTTCCACTCACATAACACATAATCAGCCTATAATGTTCCCACTGCTGGGACACAGGCCTCCTCTCTGTGAGAGGGAGTGGGTCATAATCCACCACGTGGGCCCAGTGCGGGTTGGTAGATGTCACGTATCTTCGAATTTTTAGTTCTAGGACATGCCGGTTTCCTCACAATGTTTTCCTTCACCGTTCTGAGAGCAGTGGTAATGAAATAATTTACACAAAGTAAAGCGCCTGTCCGGGTTCGAACTTACGCCTTACAATTCGTAAATCGCGGTCGTTACCACTGGGCTACCACTGCTCTCCACTCTTTCCACTCAAAAACATATTATTATAAATATTTTAATTGAAGATCCGTCCAAAAAAGTCAACGTTTTAACAACCGCGTACGTCCCAAATTCAATCTCTTATGTTTCCAAACTAGAGGAGATTTAGGTCAGGTACACTGCTCTAAATCGCAATGTATAATTAATTCATGCCCTGTCGACCTCTGGATCTACACGTCGTTATAGTACCCCCGTCCCCCAGGAATCCTTGTTACCTTTTAATTTATATTAAGTGACCCTCCAACTACCCCAAAATGCGTTTTCATTACGGAATTCCGGAATTCTGATATCTACGACATTTAAACCTATTTACTTGATTCCGCGAGAGATTTCGCTTAATATGTTGTGGTAATGAAAAATAAATAGCATCAGATTATCGCACCAGAAGTGAAACGGGGCCGAGTGACGATTGGAAACGAGTATTTATTTTCCATTTCGAGGGATCTTGAATTCAAATTATGCTCGAAAAATGTCAAGTGCTGACTTTCTGTTAGCGATTTTAACTCAATAATACATTTTGCCGATAAATACTTATTACGGGGAATTGACATCCCATAGAACCTGTTACATCTGCTAACTCTGAAAATCTCAATAAATTAAGGCCTCCAGCTAGGGCAACCTGAAAGCCTGACACTTATTTGGGAAATACTTAACAAGCAAGAGGCATGCTAAGTAGACTGAAATTGCTGACTCGCAATAAATTGGAACGGTGACCAGGGGGGTAACCATCACCTCTTATAGCAGTATTATTTCAATATTACTTCACCGTGAGAAAGAGATGGAGCTATAAGTCTTGTAAAGCTCCATTACGTTCCCACTGTGAAGTAATATTATAATAATACTGCTATAAGAGATGATGGTTACCCCCCTGTGTCGTTGAAAGTTAGATGGACCGACGACCTTAAAAAGGTGGCTGGGACAGACTGGATGCGGACGGCGGAGCACAGGGTGTTGTGGCGCAGCCTGGGAGAAGCCTATGTCCACCAGTGGACTGTTATAGGCTGAGTTGATTGACCAGTGTCGTTGAAAAGAACTTCGTTGCCCTGAAGCTGGGAAAGTAACAGGCTGGTTATTATGATGATTTAAAATTGAAAGCCTTCAATTTCGTCGTAATTTTGGACCCACAGATCAACAATCAAGATCATCATCTGCCTAGCCTTTTCCCAACTATGTTGGGGTCGGCTTTTAGTCTAACTGGAAGCTGTATACCAGTATTTTGCATAGAGCGAGCTGCCTATCTGAACTCAACAAACCAGTAACTGGGTAATACAATACCCCTTTATAAGACTGGTTTTCAAACTTTCGGACTTATCACGACTGGCGACTATAATAAAATAACGACTGTCAAAGATCCACGAATCACAACCGGGACCAAGGGCTTAACGTGCTTTCCGGGGCACGGAGGAGTGTCTGTTTAAATATGAACTTAGTCACCTATCCACGGACCAACCCCGGCAGGCATAGCTTAACCTGATGGATCGTTCCGCCTGTTATTACTGAGCCACGAAATCCTCCACAAACAAGATGACATTCTAAAAAACAATTTTGATACCTTTTTGAGTCAACACACATGAGACACAGTCATTTATCCTGAAACGCAGTGCAGTGTTTGAAACAGTATTACTAGCACAGTCTTTTAATTTAATACCTAGTGTATTGCGCTTGAATGCATCGCCTCATGTTTGTATATGTCTCAATTTATTTCAGACAAATTTAATGTTACAGAGCTACGTCACACAATAAACACAGATGGTCGAATTAAATGTGTTGAATGCAGTAAGGGTTTGTTCGTGGTTGACGTCTCGTAGATGCTACGTAAAGCGTGGCCTAGATATTATTGCATCGAAACTATCTTCGTGTTAACGCAGCGTCTGCGTTTGACGAACGCCTACGGTAGATGTGTAAGGTACCGAAGCAAGGACGATGACTATACCTTGTTCCTTCTTTGTATGAGAATAGCTTTTCACTTATCTACTGAAGGAAATTTAAAAATGGTGTTTATTTTTACACAAACAAACTTTTTATGCCGTTAAAATGATCAATTTGATAAATAAGCATGGACTTATAGATCCTTTGAGGCGAAAAATCATATTATCTTACGAACCCAGGGACATGTCGTATTCTTAAGGCGCAGATATATGATTTTAGTGATGTTTAAATCTTTTATTATGCCTTCATATAATGCAAGTAAGTCATGCAAAAAAGTATGTTAAACTAGAACGTATAAACATCAATTCTGTATGTGAATATTTAAGTATGTAGTAAAATACTTTAAGAAATAAATTCAGGAATTAATGAATCTACCCAAAGCATATAAAACGATATTACTTTCAAACTAAGATATTCTCATATTTTTTTGTATGAACAGAATATTTTATTACCTATAATTCTATCTGTGATTTTTTCAAATATTCATATTTTCGTTACTAAAGATAAATATTCCCTATGAAACCAAATGGCGGCGCGGCGTTAGCGCGTCGCACATTTGTATGGGCAAGGTCAACGGCGGTTACCCGTCCCTTAAAATATGTAAGTATTTTTTTTTTATAGTTGTTTTTTCTTTTTCCTTTCTTTATTTTTAAGCTGCAAGTCTTATCTCTTTTATGAATATAAGCGAAAATAAACTGTACTAGCTTATCAACATAAAACCCCTTCGTGGAAAACTCCAAGAAATATATTCAAGAAATATTTATGTTTCGTCTTCAGGACAATGGCAATGTTTAGAAAACATTGCGAAAGATGGCTGTTTTACTTACATAATAGAACTTTCAAGATGATACTGAAAAAAGGGTAGACAGAATTGTAGAGGTGTATAATTCTCCAAATAGGTAATCCCTCACTACGTAATTAATACCTAGGTACTGTATTATAAGTAACAAGTAATAAAAAAAAAAAGAATTCCTATCGTCATTACGTAATAGGGAATATTACAAATCCAGTATTTTTTAGAAGGTTCATGATAATTTTTACAAGAAAGACTAATAAAACAGCATAATGAGCCTATAATGTTCCCACTGTGCACTGCTGGGACACAGGCCTCCTCTCGGTGAGAGGGAGCAGGCCGGAATCCACCACGCGGGCCCAGTGTGGGTTGGTAGATGTCACATGTCTTCTAATTCTTTGTTTCTAGGACATGCCGTTTTCCTCACGTTGTTTTCCTTCACCGTTTTGAGAGCAGTGGTGACGAAATAATTTACACAAAGTAAAGCGTCAGGGTTCGAACCTACGACCTACAACTCGTAAGTTGCGGTCGCTACCACTGGGCCACCACTGGGGGGTAACCATCACCTCTTATAGCAGTATTATTTCAATATTACTTAGCGTGAGAAAGAGATGGAGCTATAAGCCCTGTATAGCTCCATCACTTTCCCACTGTGAAGTAATATTATAATAATACTGCTGTAAGAGGTGATGGTTACCCCTCTGCTCACCTGATAAAACAATAAACTTCAAATGGAAGGCAACCCAAGAACATACACTTGACAGTCAATCAATTCTAGTCTAACCGAATGCAGCTGTATTTTACATGGAGCGACTTCCTATCTGACCTCCACAACCAATAACTGGGTACTACGATACCCCCTGGTAAGACCGGTTGTCAGAGTTTCGGGCTTCTGATGACCTGTAAAGACTGTCAATGATCCACGAATGACAGCCAGGACCAACAGTTTAACGTGCTTTCCGAGGCACGGAGGGGTCCCGGTATGTAAAGATGGTCACCCACCCACGGACCAACCGCGGCAACCGTAGCTTAACCTGATGGATCGACTCGTGCGTCTGTTATTACTTAGCCATGAGCATGAGCTCCTCCATAAAATACGTTAACTGTGAGCTAGTAAAAGCAAATAAATAAAAATACCTAAGTATAATTTTTTCAACTATTTCGTTGGTCGCTAGAGGCTAGCGAGAGAGAAGTCGCAGGTGAAACCACTTACCGTGTGATCCTGGGTTTGTTCCCCGGCTCGGTGTTATTGACTTTAACCATTAGAAAATTCTCAGTAGCATCCTGGGGTACGAATGTGTGCCTGATAAATGGCGGCAGCCTCATCCTCTAAAATGAGAACAGAACTTGCGAAATGCTGGTGCACTATACGCCGCTGCCCATTCCTTCGTGTAATACAACCGTGATATTAAGTTATTTCATCACGCTAGTATTCCCAAAAGGGTTAAGCACTACAATACACCCACATTTTGCCAGTTTGGTTTCAAATCCCATGTAATAGGGATTTCGGGCTGCTACTGAGAAATTCCACATGGAAAAACCCAATAACACTTTTACCGATCCGGGAATCGAAACCAGGACCTCATGCTCAGCAGTAGCGCTTGCGACCACTAGACCACCATCCGAGAGGAGGAGGGGGGGATAAATTAAGTTATGTATCATCAAAAACCTTGACCGAAATTCTGTATTTCCGCTACACCGGCAAAAATAAAAGAGGGTAGAAAATTGAGGCAATCACGACATTGTGCAATTTTCTACACATTGCAAGCTTCGTGCATACATCGTAATTTTGGTGGCGCAAATGTCGGACAGTACTTCAAATGTAAATTCATACCAAATTATTGCTCATGCTATACATTTAAATTATTGCTTTTACTATACATTATTTCTTGGAATCGTTATGCTAATGTTAATGGTTAAAAAGTTTGCCTGCAGTACATTTAATCATTTTGACTGCATAATGAGTTGCATTAGGTATAACTTTTTTATTTGGTTTTAGTTTTTGGTAGTGCACTTCATAGTTGACCCGACTGCAAGAAGGGTTGTGTTGGTTCTCAATTAAACATATTTTATTGATAACATGTAATACGGGCTGGTATCCTCAACTCTGCCTAAATGCGCGTATTTTGCTTACGGGTGGGAAAATCGATTATTCGATCCACCCCGGTCCCCAAGGTAAGCCAGCAACGCCTTGGTGTTACTGACAATCTCACGGAGGGTACCTGGGTTACCGAAGTACTTTCCCTCGTATGTGGCGACCACCGGGTAGTTTAGAAGCAAACTAGGACTGTTAGTGAGTTCTATGACAAAGAGGTGTTTATTAAATGACCCATGGCCAGTTATAGCTGATGTAACTGTACGCAGCTGTTGTTTAGTTAATCGGAGAACCTGTCTGGGAGTACTTCCTTAGCCTGCCTGCAGTCACGTAGGTCCGACCATAGTGTGATGTTGGTCCATGGTGCGTTTCCTTACCAGAGTTGCTTAAGTACCCGAAGAGGAGTGGCTCGATAGGTTCAGGTCCCATTGGTGCCATGGTCGACCCCCTTCTGGCAAGTTTGTCGGCTGCATCGTTGCCTAGCGAACAGCTGTGTCCCTTGATCCATTGAATGGTTATGTTATTAAGGCTACCCACCTGGTGGAGGCGCTGGTGGCACTCGTATATTAGCCCAGAGTCAACTGTGACACTGCTTAGCGCTTAAAGGACATCCATGCTGTATGCGGATCGAGTGGTCCTTAACTTCCCTGGCCTTAATTAGAGGATTATATCCTAAGATAAGAATGCTTGGAAACATGCTGGTCCAGCTCCATACAATGAGTACGCATGTGTGTGTGTGTGTGTGTGTGTGTGTGTATGTGTATGTGTATATATATGTGTGTGTGTGTGTGTGTGTGTGTGTGTGTTTGTGTGCTCTATGTACAATTAATGACAGCCTCGTTGGTCTAGTGGCCGCAAGCGCTACTGCTGAGAATGAGGTCGATTCCCGGGTCAGGCAAAGTGTTATTGGGTTTTTCCATCTGGAATTGCTCAGTAGCAGCCAGCCAGAGTCTGTATTTGTGCCCGGTTGATGGCAATAAGATCGCCCCCAATTACATGGGACTTAAAACATAACTGGCGAAATGTGGGTGTACAACAGGTACATCTCTGCCCAACCCTTCGGGGAAACAAGGCGTGATGTTATATTTTTTATGTTATGTATGTATAATTAATATAACTAAAAAATATTGTAAAAATTGTAAAACATTTTAAAAGAGTGACGGTGGAGTTTCTTGCCCATTCTTCTCCATACGAAACTACATTTTGGAAGGGGTTTATTTTAGAATTACTTCAATATTTTTGTAAATTTTCGCGTTCAGGAGTGCCTTATAAGTGTGTGTGTGTGTGCGTGACTTATTTTATTGGTAGAGTATCGTTTTGTTTTCTCTTATATTCGTTTCTACATACTTCTGTTTACTACAACTATGGACTAGAACACACAACACAAAATAAAAATATAAACCTTTTCCATTCATTCCATACGCATTATAACAAAAACACCTTTTTCTTTCTAAATTAATATCTGAACTCAATGTTTTCTTTTTTAAACGTATAAAGGCTCGTGCCGTATAGCTCTGCCCTCTAAATTGCATCATTGCACCAGTAGGTATAAGATGATTGACATTTGTCTATAACACATTACTTTGGTCGCTATATGCATCAGAAGCCCGTTTCCTGTTTTTAACTGCGACAAATAAGGACGGGATTACACTACAAAACGTACAAGAATACAATGACATCCGCTCACGATCTTTGATCCGATCCATCTCATATTAAACACACGCTATCGCCTATTGGCTGATTTTTAAATACTTTTCATTTTACTTACATTTTTTTTAATTAAAAGTTGTTATTATCTGGGCGCCCGGAAAAAAATGTATCGCCACTTACAATATTTACTGACATTTTAGAAATATGGATTTTTGTTAAGGTTTCCGAAACAAAATTAGTAGAAAATTATTCCTAATTTTCGCTAACACTACTCCACCTTCATCCTATACTTAAGTTAACATGCAGTAAGTAAAAGAGTTACCTTAATTTTTGTTGCAGATAAATGAGGTACTTCGTGCTTCGAAATTGGAACTCAATTTAACAAAACCACATCACTAATAAAACACAAAACAAAACATAACAGTATATCATCCATAACAGAAAAAAAATTATATCTATGGCACTTTAAAACAACTGACAAACAGCGTTCGATTATTCGAAAATCAAACGCATCGCGCGAAACAGTTCGTGTTAAGTCGTGCTCGGGTCGTACGTATACTGAGTCGCGATAACCGATTGCAGAGCCAGTGACGCGAACGCTTGCTTATCGATGATGCAATTTTATGATGCAGTTAAAATTGCATGAAGTATAATTTTAAATATTTTGAGGTATGGTCGTTTTCGATTAAATAGAATTTCAAGGCGGTAATTATACAATAAACACGCTATGAATTTGAGTAACGTCATTGTAGTGCGTAGTGTTTTAGGGGGCTACCTCATTGAACTGTTTGCTTTGTGAAGTGACAAAGGCCAGGGAGACTGGCAATATTTTTTTTTTATCGGAGTTTAGCATGAGAAAATAATTTTTAAAATATATTATCTTCTTTTGTTCAAAATTACAGTAATGACTGAATTAAAAAAATAAACATTTAAATAGTCTTAAACTATTCCAAGCCATGAAACACATGAACATTCACTATAGAAGTGTAGTTTCTTTCTTTCTAAAAATAACTTGTTTTCTGCGGCGAATAAAATGCATAGTAACTATGTTTTACAACTACAGAAGTTGCATAGGTAACAACAGTGGTGTAAAAGGGCAGTAAGTGTGAAATCGCGAGTCATACGCATGTTTAGTTTTCGATAAGAGATTGCAGGACTGGTGACGCGCCTTCCCACTTATCGATATCGATGATGTAATTTAAATGTACGCAATGTACTTTAAAGATATGTTTCTATTAATTTTTATTTCTATTGTTTGTGTTTTTTTTTACGAGCTATGATGGCTTTAACTGTAGTTGTTGTCAAAACATAAAATATAACAACATTTCTTAAAAACAACTAGCCAAATAACGGTGCTTATTTCAAACAATCTTTGCAGGATAAATGGTGGTTAATAGTCGTATTTTATTATAAAAATCCCTGAACTCGAAGAACGGAGAAATATCACATCAGACAACAATAAGTAAATGTAGGTAAGAAGTAATATTTTAATTAAATTAAATTTATTTCATCGTAAAACTGAAATCCTAATCCTAACTGATATTATAAATGCGAAAGAGATTTTGTTTGTTACGCTTTCACGCTAAAACGGCTGAACGGATTTAGATGAAATTCGGCACATGGGTAGACCATGACCGAGATTAGGACAAACGATATTTTTTATCCAAATATTTATTTATTTATTTATTAAAACTTTATGCACAAGTATAAAAAAAATAATACCGTACAAAGGCGGACTTAATGCCTGAGGCATTTTCTACCAGTCAACCTTAGGGTGATGCAGAGAAGACACATGGCAGGTGCAACTTAAGGGATAGATAACACTAAAATAACTTTACAATACAAGAATACATACGTAGATACATATAAACAGAATAAACTTTGTCAGGAGAAATAACGATCGGTAGTGGGGAAATATCGATCAGTAGAGGAGAAAACGAATCCAGCAAAATATCAGCGCTGGGATGTTTCTGCCAACTTCTTACGTATATGTTCACGTGCCTTCAGTTTAAAAGACAACCGTCAGGTCACCGTTCTGATGTTCAGAGGGAGCGCATTCCAAAGAAAGACAGCCTGGACAAAGAAAGAAGAGCGAATGAAACCAGAGCGGTGAGAAGGACATCGAAGAAGACGATTGTTGGTGGAACGAAGATTTTTACTATGGGCAGAGCACAAGTATTGAATATGGGAAGTCAGGTAAGAAGGAGAAGTGGGTTTGTTGAGAATAGAGAACAACATAGACAGAGCCCTCACCTCTCTGCGCTGACGAATGGGTAACCATTTTAGAAGCACACGGTGTGCGGATACATGGTCATACTTACGAAGATTGAAAACGAATCGAATGCAATTATTGAGAAGTCGGTCAAGTTTATTGAGGAGATCTGCATTCAGGTCATAGTAACACACATCACCATAGTCGATTATGGGAAAGATTAAGGACTGTACAAGCATTGCCTTTATGTGTGATGGGAGAAGATTTCTCAACCGATAGAGCGACCGAATATTACCTCGGGATCGAGACTTATTCGGGTGAAACTGCGGGGCGCAGCTAGTAGATAGATATTTTAAATCTCACAATTAACCTGGTTTCCTAAAATTAAACTGGATTATTCAGCAAACATCACAAACTACCGCGTCTAGGTCGTGCAAGAATGCTGATGACATAATAAAACTTAAAATGTTACAAAATACTTTAAATTAATATTTATTTATAGTTGCATTCGCTTTACATAATATTACACATTATTATGCATGCTTACTTTCATTACCTATTTTAATGTATATCTATTTAATTATATTGTTTAAATAGACGTTGAGTCAATATTACAATATCTAAATTCATGGATATTTACATTATAAATTATGTCGGTATGTTATTATTTGTAAATCACCATCAGAGACTGCTTGTACTGAAAAAAAAAAACTCTCTCCATGATCCTGGTAACTGACAAATTAGGAGAAAAGATATCATGATTACTGATCTTCTGATCTCCTTTAATAGTCATTACATTCTTCGTGATTTTACCTGCCTAGTCTAATCTACATTACCATATCAGCTTGTAATGCAAGCTCAGTTTTATAGGGTTCCGTAATAAACAAGGAACCCTTATAGTTTTGCCATGTCCGTCTGTCTGTCCGCGCTGTAGCTCACAGACGCTTAGTACTAGAAAGTTGTAATTTGACAAAGGTATACATATTAATCATCAGTACAAAGTACTAAAATAAAAACTTGAAAAAAAAAAACATTTTTTAGGGTATCTCCCTTGCACGTAATGTGTGGATGATATTTTTTTCTCGTCTATCCCACAGTGTGGGGTGTCGTTGGATAGGCCGTTCAAAAATATTGTGGGTACGTGAACAGCTCTTTTCGATTCAAGGATCCGCTTGCATAATATTAAGCATTAAAGTGCTAATTTTTGTTAGAGTCAAGTGTCCCCCCTGTGCCAGCTAAATAGTTGTTTATGATGATAAAAAATTCATGGCAGTAGTACCTATAATTAAAGTAAAAGAAAAACTATCACAGCTAAGTGGACTTTACAAGTTAACGAGTAATAGTCGACCAACTTAAATTTGCAGTTGGAGAATTGACCGTGGCATATATCGATGTATCGGAGAACATGTTTTGCAACTACAATGTCAAGTTTGTTTTTCGGATAAATTCATATCAACTTCGGAACCCTTCATTGTGCGTGGTCAGACACACACTTGGTTTTTTGTGTTGTTTGCGTAAATAAATGGCATAGTTATTTCCCCTTCACTGTTGAAAAGCACATTCAAATCAATAAAGCGTAAAAAATACGTACATTTTAATTAAACTTATTTATTCTCGGTTACATTAGCAGTGAGTTATTGTTCAAGTTCAAGAGTAATTATGTCATAAATCAAAAGTCAACTCGCATGGAGATAAAACAATTTGTGATAGCGTGTCTATAAATAATGTGTAGGTGAAGAATAATAGAGTTCTTTGACTTTTTGTTTGCAAAACAATGTCTCATTGTATTATTATTAAATTAATTACATTTAGTATTTCCTGGTTTCTAAAAAAAAAATGTTATACGAGTACGTTATGTCTTTACATCCCTAAAAAAACTGGACTGTTACCTTTTCTGTTGAAAACTAGCAACTTATAACGAAATCAGAGGGGCCAGTTGCGATAGACTCGTTCATTTTCAGATTATGTCAATCTGCTACTCAATAAGTTCTTGTAGCCAGTTACACGGTTACAACACTTAACTATAGAGTAGGGATGGCCTACATATCGTGTATTACTCACCGATAAAATAGAATAGACATCTTTCAATTAAGATTACGTTCACACCACGTGCGAAATCGATATCATTCATATCTCGGAGTCAACGGCCGAACAACAAATTTATTCAATTTATAGACAATCTTATCTTAGTAATAATGTCATGTTTACTTTTGATAAACGATGATCATGCTAGTGGGTGATTGACTTATACTGGTATAACTGGACCAGTTTGTGATGATTCTTTATATGTTGGATACATCAAATGAATTAGTGAACGACAATTTATTTATATTTTTCACCCTGCAGAGTCAGCAAGCTGAAGTGGCAGTGGGCTGGCCATGTGTGTCAAAGAACAGATGGCCGGTGGAGCAGGCGAGTCCTGGAGTGGAGACCGAGTATCGGCAAGCTTAGTTTGGGACGCCCCCCAGCTAGATGGACCAACGACCTTAAAAAGGTGGCTGGGACAGACTGGACGCGGAAGGCGGAGGACAGGGTGTTGTGGCGCAGCCTGGGAGAGGCCTATGTCCAGCAGTGGACTGCTAAAGGCTGAGTTGATTGATTGAATTTATTCATATAACGTTTTGATTTTAAAGGCTCGTGCAGGCTAGGGCGATATCGCGGGCGCGACAGGCATATTGCTGCCGGTCCACAGTGGAACGAATGTATGGGAGCGGTTGGACGTAGACATGTCCGAAAAAAAAGAGTAAAATTATGCCAAACTAATGATGCCATCTTATTCGATTACTTAATGCCTTCATAACTTGTGGTGATGAATTTCTTCATAACTCCCATATTTCGGGAGTAATTTGAGAAAATGTGAAATTTTACTATGAAAATGAGTGTATCGAGCTCTCTCCCTCCTGATTCCGGGCTTGTTTCAAGTAGCGGTCTCTAATATCATAATGCTAATACTAAGAGCTATATTTAATACTAAGACACATAGTGCGCCAAATGTGCACTTTCTGGGATAAAGAGTGATGTTTATTTTATAACACAATTTTTTTATTTTTTGTTTATTTTGTTGATTAAAACCGTTTTTCTAAAGGTTTACCTTATTACAATAACATTTCTGAGCAGCCAATTAGAGAAGATATAAGCTAATTAGGATATATAATTAGGGACTTAAGGTTTACATATAAAACTGATGCACTAATGATTACTGATAAGAACATTGCTATTATTTAATTACTAAATGGCTCTTAATACACTAATTTAGCATGCATCATTTACTAATTATCACAATAACTAATTACCTTGCAATATTTAACAAAGGATACCTGGGATACCTGGATTTTATATAAATAGGTCACTATTAGTAACTTTAAAATCAGTGTTGATTTACACCTCGTTGTATCCAAGCTAATCTCGCAATGTATTTTCCAAATTTTAATACAAATCTTGATATTCACGTTGCTTTATGCGCACGCGCACATAAAGATTTACGCGACTTTAACTATTTGTTCAGTGTTTTAAAAGATAACAGTTGTGTTCAGTTATGTGAAAGTGCTGAAACAAGTTTAAAAGACTGGTGTCGTCGATTTTGCTACCGCATTTATGCAAAATGGACACAGTCTGGAAGAAGCACAGATAAGTTTCGGAAGAAACATGAGATTTGGCTACAGGCTGCAATTCAATGGTCGGAATTACAGAATGAAAATATGGAACCTTCTACAGAAAATATAAGTGACGTCATCGAGCCCATAATTTCTCCTGCTAAATCTGATGCTTCAACTTGTACACATCCTAGTCCTCGTAAATCTTTTGAGGACCTTAGTAACCGGCAAAAAAGAAGACGCACTGAAGATAGTCTTTCATGCAGCAGTAGCAGCGCTGAAATTATGTTTTCGGCCGAAAGGGCGCTTCAAAAGGCAGGACAAAGCGATACAGCTTATGTTATGAAATACTTGACGGAGAATCCAGAAGAGGCCTCAAAAATCAAAGCCTTCATTGAAGGTAAATCAATTCAGGTACGGGAAATATCCCCTTTGAAGGCATTGGCTCTTTATGTATCGATGAACTTATCGAAATGGCGCTATAACACTCTTCGGGATTTCAACACTCAAGAAGGAGCTCTTCAATACCCGAGTTACTACATGTTGGTTAAAGAAAAAATTAAGTGCTATCCGGCCAAAGAAGATCTCACAGTTACAGAGAGCTCTGCAAAAATCAAATTACAAGCCTTGATGGATTTAACCTCAAGAAGACTTATTAGGTCGTTAGAAACCCCTGTTGATCCCAATCAACAGCTCGTATTGACCAGCAAATGGGGTTTTGACGGATCATCTAGCCAAAGCATTTATCATCAAAGGACGAGTGAAGATGAGCAAATCGATCTTGCTAGTAATTTTATGATTAGTCTTGTACCACTGCGGCTCGTCTCAAAAGGTGTAACAATTTGGGAAAACGAGCGACCATCTTCCACTTCATTTTGCCGGCCAATATTGTTTAAGTTTATAAAGGAAACCAAAGAAAATGTGCAGAGAGAGATGGCTGAAATCGAAGCAGAGATTGAAGCCTTAACTCCATCCACCATCACTGATGGAATTAGTGTCAAACACCAACTGCTGTTGACAATGATTGATGGTAAAATTCATTCCATTATATCCAATACAGCAGCTTCAGTGTGTGACATATGCAAGGCTTGTCCTAAAGAAATGAATAATTTAGAGTTAATCAAAGATAAACACGCAAACGAGGACATGTATAAATATAGCTTAAGCACCCTTCACGCTTGGATTCGCTCAATGGAATGCTTATTACACATTTCCTACAAATTAGACATAAAATCATGGCAAGTAAGGGGTGATATAGCAAAAAGGCAAGTTGATGACAGGAAGAAAAGAGTTCAAGAGGCTGTAAGAAGAGAAACGGGCTTACTTCTCGATGTTGTGAAACAAGGCAGTGGATCCACCAACAATGGCAACTCGGCAAGGAGATTTTTTGAAAACTACACTAAATCTGCTGAACTGACCGGAATAGATGCTATGCTTTTAAGAAAAATCTGTGTGATCTTGCAGTGTATTTCATCAGGAGAGAAGATCAACGTAACTAAATTCCGAGAGTTCTGCTTTGATACTGCTAAGCTTTACGTGGAGTTATACCCATGGTATTATATGCCTTCTTCACTTCATAAAATTTTAATGCATGGGCCAGACATAGTTCAGAACATGTCAATTGTGCCCATTGGTTTTCTATCCGAAGAGGCATCTGAGGCTAAAAATAAAGATTTTAGAAAATATAGAGAGGGGCATTCTCGAAAGCATAGCAGTATCTCATGCAATGAAGATATTATGCACAATCTTTTACTGTCTTCTGATCCACTTGTTACAAGTATCCGTCCAAAAGGAAATAAGTTTGTAAAAAAATCTTCTTTTAAGGAATTTTATGAGCTTACGGATTCTGAGAAAAGTGATATCGAATTTGTTAACATAAATGATTTAGCGGACATCGATTCTGAATTTGAATTAATTGATGATGATGATGATGACGAAGATAATTAAATGATGTTATTGTTTTAAAATGTGTAACTTAGTAAATTAGAGCTTACATCTTAATTATTTATTGTACTTTTAATGAAACTAGGTAATTTATTATCAACTTACTTAAAAGTCATACTCTCATCAGTTCTTGTGAATATTTTTGTTAATATATATTTCTGTATATATATAATATATTTATAGACCTCTTAATAAGTCTGTCTGCGGTTTAAAGTAAATACAAATGGGGAAAAAACGTTTTTTTTTTTAAATTTTCATTTCCTTTTATCCCAGAAAGTGCACATTTGGCGCACTATGTGTCTTAGTATTAAATATAGCTCTTAGTAATAGCATTACGATATTAGAGACCGCTACTTGAAACAAGCCCGGAATCAGGAGGGAGAGAGCTCGATACACTCATTTTCATAGTAAAATTTCACATTTTCTCAAATTACTCCCGAAATATGGGAGTTATGAAGAAATTCATCACCACAATTTATGAAGGCATTAAGTAATCGAATAAGATGGCATCATTAGTTTGTCATAATTTTACTCTTATTTTTCGGACATGTCTACGTCCAACCGCTCCCATACATTCGTTCCACTGTGCGGTCGCGCCCGCGATATCGCACTAGTCTGCACTTACCTTTGTATCTCTATAGTTTCGAATGTAAATATATGTATAACTTATTTTTGTTTCGTAGGTATCAAATGAGGTGTTTTTTTTAAATAAATAAGTATCAGTGATGTTCGGTTCCGTGATAATGTTGTTAATAATTACTGTGAACATCTGGTTGTAAGGTTAAAAAGGCCAGACTTCTAACCATTTGCGATAAGAAAGATCAAGAGACTCGTTTTGTGAATGTAGGTGCTTTATATTGAAATAGTTGCAAACAGTGGTTTAAGCATGACTTACATAAGATAACCCGTGAGTGTGTTTGTGCTGTAAATATCACTATTAATGTACGATTATTTATAATATAATTTTTAATAATGAGAGATGATGATTATTTATAATAATGAGATATAAGTAAAGCTCATTATTTATGACTACTTTTATCTTGGACCGTAAAATTTTTAAATATTATCTTTCATAAGTTAGCGTTATTGACTTGTGGTTAGGGTTGCCAGGCCCAGAAATAGAAAAGCCAGACACAGATTCATATCTAGCCGGACATTTTGTCCTGGAAGCCTGACACACTGGCATATAAAAGAAAAAAAAATATTGGCATTATGCCCGCCCTGGTACCTTATTGTGTGCTGTTTATTGTGTGAAGTTTAAATAAATAAATACATTTATTTGACTAGAGTTAAATTCAAATGAATAACAGTAATAAAAACATTATTACTGTTATCCATTTGAATTTAACTCTAGTCTTAATTATATATTTTGTTATTATGAATCACATTTAGTTCTTACTAAAATTATTTGTACTTTCGTTCGGCATATTTTGGCGGGGCGGGGTTGACTAAAAGCCTAACAAAAGCTGGACAAGTATATATTTGGCTGGATATGACCTTTTTTTTTTGGGTGGTTGTTATGAACTAATTATAAATTAAAACCCGGACACCTGGCAACCTTACCTGTGGTAGTAGGACATAAAGACCCTCCTGCCACTAATAACCCACATAGTGATTACAGCCGCCCCCGTAGGTACCAGCTTGTACTTTTCATATCGTAAAATGCGAATAGAAATATCGATATTTTCTGTATCGTAATGTCCCATCACTGTTGCAGGGCATTTGTCGATGTTATGCTCGTGTACAACACAGTCTATTTTAATATTGATAATGCATTTTATATCGATAACATGCATATTAGTGTAGTGCAGAATTTTGTTACTACGTGTTAGTTCCAGTCGTTAAGTGATTATAGAACTTTATGATATTGCCGCCGTTCTGAGCTTCGCCGTGACATTTTTATTTTTTGTTTGACATTACGCCTAAGGATTTGTTCATAAATAGAGTCAGGGCCTTTGGGGCTTCGGGTCATCTGAATCCTTAGTTTTCTGCAGTATGGTGAGGCAAACTCGAAAACTGAGTTTGGACGGCCTGGAACCCAAAAGGTTATTTTAATGTTGCTCTTAAAATGTATTTTCTCCTGTTTGACCTTCAGACTACGGGCATAAAACCACCGTTCGGCCGCCGCTCGCTCCTCACCACTGCTTTCAGGTTCATGCGCTAATAACCAATGCATTAAGGAATATTACGCAAAGCTGAGACAGCGATGGCGCCACTTTGACACGAGGTAAACAAACCAAACTGTCAAAGATGCACGCAAAATTTGTCGAAAATTTTTCGAATTTTCAAAATTTTACGGCTTAATTTCATACTTGTTAATATAAATGTAGGTTAAAGAACTACCAAGAGAAAAAAAATGCTTCTAAATATTTCAAAGATATTTGTAATTGGGCTTTTGAAATACTTTATAGTATATTTTGAAAGGTAAACACCGCTAAATATATTGTGATTGCACATTAGGTTTATTCTCGGGCCTGTAAAAAAACCTTATTCTTATATTCTATAAGCTCTAAAATAATCAGAACACAACTTTGAATGTTTTGTGATTGTCAAGTGTTTGCGACGGAGCAAATTCCCATTTATTGCGAAAATTTTCGATTTTAGTGAATTAATGAACGCCTTCGTTCCTGCATATACCAACTACCTAATGACACAACGCTGATACACTGACTGATACATTCTTACAAATTATTCTTGACGAGCAACTATTACTATAAAAATAATAACACACGATTTCTCATTAACAGTCGGCAAACCAAAATATATATTTATTTTAATTATAACCATAGAAAACAAAAGAGGCCTAATAAATAACTAAATACTTTTTTTTATTTATTTATATATCCTCCATATAACTATAATTACAGGTTACCTAATGCGATAGATATAACGGTCTCCTATAACGTATTTATATCATCATCTGCCTAGCCTTTTTCCAACTATGTTGGGGTCGGCTTCCAGTCTTACCGGATACAGCTGAATACCAGTATTTTACATGAAGCGACTGCCTATCTTACCTCCACAACCCAGTTACTGGGTAACACGATACCCCTTGGTAAGACTGGTTGTCAGACTCTCGAGCGCTTTTGCTATAACGTACTTATATATCTATTAAAAATATTCAGAACCTTTACCTTTTTGTGATCTAGTGCCATCTAGCGGAAGCAATTAGCAGTAAGGTTCCTTATTGCCCTGGCGCTGCGGCCAGCCTGCCGGTTGATCGCGGCCAAAAGGGTCATGGCCATCCGGATGGTTCGGGGATACCGCACAGTCTCCTGTGAGGCAGCAAGCCTTCATGCCGGATTGCCGCCATGGGATCTGGAGGCAAAAGTCCTCGCGCACGTATGGGAGTGGCGCGAGGAGGCGAAACGCCGGGGCGTAACTCCGCTCCGCGAGAAATCGCGGTACAGCGGACGGAGCTCCGGTGGGATCTCATGGCGACATGGAGAGTACTGTTGTCTTAACCCAGTGCTGGGCACGCCACGATTGCGGTGATAAGTCCCCTCTTAGAGGAGTGGCTAGAGAGGCGCCACGGCCTTACCTTCCGCCTGACGCAGGTCCTCACCAGACATGGCAGCTTCGGGAGGTTCCTGTGTCGGATAAGGCGGGAGGAAATGCCCGGGTGTCACCACTGTATGGATCGCCCGGAGGACACGGTGGAGCATACGGTGGAGGTCTGCCCGGCTTGGGCAGAGCACCGCCGTGTCCTCGTGGAGGCGATCGGCGGCAGAGATCTCTCGCGTCCGGCCCTGGTTCAGGCCATGGTACGGAACGAGAGAGCATGGGCAGCCGCCACCTCCTTCTGCGAAGCAGTAATGCTTGCGAAGGAGGAGGCGGGACGGTTGAGGGAAAGGCAAATTTCGCGCTCTCTTGCCCCTAGCCGCCGCAGGAGATGACCTGGGCGTCGGGAATCCCGGGCGGATTTGCGGCCACCGTAGGCGCGGGCTTGCGGACGGTGAGCAATGGGTAGCTCACCGTCCGGTAAGGACCAGGCCCGGGTCGGCGGCGCGTTGTATTCCACGCGCGCCTCGAAGAGATGTCGTCAGCACAAGCGTAGGGATCCACTAGGGCCGATGCCTGCCGGGGTCGCGGGAAGGTACCAAAGGGTTACCGAGGCCCTTGGCAACACAGGCAATGGAAGGAATACGGGTGGGTTTTAGTCAGTAAGAGTCTGACACACCCTCCCGCTCCGCCCAGAGCGGGAGAAGGTATTTGATGATTTCCCACCACAAAAAAAAAAACGGTTCCTTATTGTCTCGCAAGCGCGCTAATTGTAGCAGATTATTTTGACATGTGACGTTTAAAGGTAATGCGATGTAAAGTGATTCGTAAAATAGTAAAAGTAAAATAAATGTAGGTATTACAAAAAATTGAATGTGTACCACATTCAATTTTTTGTATGTAGGTACTCACCCGTAACAAGTTCACAGAAAGCATCCCACACGAACAGCGTTCTAAAATACTTTCAAACTATCACATTTCATAATGCACATCGAAAGTAGAACATCGAGACATCGAAATAATATCGATACACTTACCCAACAATCGGGATCGAGTACTCGTTTCTTTCACAACTCGGCATGTCCACATAGTGTAGTAATATTTCTAACGTTACATTACACGTCCGATGTTTACCCCAAGAATTCACCAAATGTATTCTTAATGACGTTCGATGCACGCCGACGGTATAAAAGTGCTCGTGAGTTTCTCAGGTAGACGATACGGAAAAGTAATCCGTTTTAAAATTCTTGAATTTTAAAACTTTTTCGAATTTGCAATTGGAATCAGCAAAGGGTTTTGAAGTTTTTAAAAGTAGAACGTAAATATTCTTTGTGAGGGAGGATTTTAATAATGTATGATCAGTATGTTTTCTTAAGGAGATTAGTAGTTTTCCAGGCTATTTGCATTGCATGGTAGTTTTGAGTTACGCTAGATGCATTACCTACTGACGCATACTGCTGATTTAACGATCGGAATGGTGTGGAAGAAGAATTTAGTAAATATATCGCCGAGATTACCTATGGCCTCTAAATTATGCGTTTGGGCACATAATCTCATAGAGGTTGAGCTGCATACATGGGAGACCGGCAAAGCGTAGGTAATGTTTTTAGAGGGTTTGCAGCAGTTTTTTTTTTGGTTGCTAATAGCATCGTGCTACGATCACTAATGTAGAATAAAGACTGCACCGCGGCACCGGAAGAAATTAGAGATACGAATATACTTTCAAGCAAGATTACTATCTATTTACTTACTCAGGTAGCTATACCTATGTGATTTTTTTACCTTTAGTTCACCGAACTTACCCTAACTTAGTTTGGTCACTGAACTTAAGGCGCTGACAAGACCCAATTGACCAAAATAGGCTTCTCTTAAGAAAAAAAAAATTCCAAATCTGTATAGTATATGGTAGCGGCAAAAATATATGTTAAATTTGAACATATTTCGTAGAACTTGGTTGTTACCAAAACACGTTCTGAAAAAAAAATCTCGATACAAACTAACGTTAAACTAACCTCTTACCTCGGGTTCTAATCCAAAATATCTGTATTAAATATCAACATACGTTACGTATTTAATTAATAACAGGAACGTCTTATTTGAATGCAGAACTTAGTTGTTTTTTATTTTCGATTACTCAACTCAATTTTGAGTAAATAGATAATTGCTTCATATTTTGCAATAAATCACAAGCGTTGTGTCATCGCGCTTCTCTTTCTTTTCTATGCAATCCGACAGTGATTACATACTTACTTCTAAGTACTTACTAAAAATAAAATAGTCGAATATTGAATTTTTACATTTTATGCGATGACATAGCGCAAGATAAACGCATTTTCTGTTTTTCTCCAATCAAACTAAAACACATTTTTATCGACATTTAACGCTGACAACACTTTGCATGGCTACCCCACGTGTTGATAATAAATTTGGTCTCATGTAGCGCCACCTAGCGCTTTAACTTAGCACTAACACTAGTCCCATGTGTTTAGGAAGACTGTTCATCAATTATTCTGTTTTACAGTACGTGAGCTCTTTTACGTCTTGTATTAAATTGCTTGTATGCAAATAGGGTAGGTAATGACTTGAGATGCTACTGTTTGGGAAACTTTGCAGTAAATAATGGGCTTTTAATTCAATAGGGTTCCTGAAAGAAACTAAAGGGTTTGTAGTAAGACGATGTGTAGAAGTTCCCGTTAAGTGAACGTCTGGAATATCAAGACAAAATCCGGCTACCACATTGCTGACTGACTAAGTCTATGGTCTCCTATAAAGGCCGTCGGCCGCTTACAGCGGCACGCCGGACGCCGCGTCACGAGGGACTAAGAAATGTACTTTTGTAGTCTTTTTCACAGGTCGACGTCTGCGTCTTGACGTTATACGCGGCATTCAAACGCTTTGCGTTGCATGTCTAGTTATTTCGAACCATCGCAGCTTCAGGTAGCGTCAAGTGCAAGCGTCACTAAAAAATGATGAGTCGAATGACGTCGTCGTCCACTGTGGACGTATTGTCCGCCGACGCAGTGCGTTGTGTTCAGACGTCGAGCGGAACGTTGACGCTGAAGTCAGACGTCACATGTAGCATAAAATAGGAATCAAAAGCCTAATACTTTTAACCCTGAAATGATTTTTTATCATGTCCTATGGTTTTTGTGTAAAAAATGTAAAAAGTTGCCGGGAAAATGGGAAAATTCGTGTAAACTGAAAGTGCATTTTGTATGAATTATTGACAGGATATGACCTGTCAGGAGGCGTGACGGTTGAGGGAAAGGCAAATTTCGGCGTCTCGCCCCGCCCCTAGCCGCCGCAGGAGACACCCTGGGCGTCGGGACTCCCGGGCGGATATCCGGCCACCGTAGGCGCGGGCTTGCGGACGGTGAGCAATGGGTAGCTCGCCGTCCGATAAGGACCAGGCCCGGGTCGACGGCGCATTGTATTCCACGCGCGGCTTAAAGATATGTTAGCACAAGTGTAGGGGTCCACTAGGGCCGATGCCCGCCGGGGTCGCGAGGAAGATCGAAAGGGTTACCGAAGCCCCTGGCAATACAGGCAACGGAAGGAATACGGGTGGGTTTTAGTCAGTAAGAGTCTGACACACCTTCCCGCTCCGCCCAGAGCGGGAGAAGTTATTTGATAATTTCCAACGCAAAAAAAGGATACTGCCTGTCGGGTCAGCTAGTAAATGAAAGCAACCATAAATGATTAAATTCATATGTAACTTTACTACCGCCAAAAATAGGTCATCCCCATCTTTTACCAACTTATATTCGTAAGATAGGTATGTATCTAGCAGCATCGCATGAACAACATAACCGAAACACTTGATTTCCCTAAGGTTGCAGAAATCAGACCGAGCCGGTCTCTGCATATGTTTACGTTTGTATTTCTGTTTCAGAAAATATGAGTGGGAAATTTGATGAATGCGATTGCAAGATGTTCTTAGTTATTTTTTTCCTAACAGCGTTACAGCCATCTTTATGTCAAACCTTGATCATAATTATACTTTAACCAGTCTTTGTAATGGATCTAAATAGACTTTTAAACTTTTGTGTATTTAATTTCATCACTACTGCTGTCAAAACGGCGAAAGAAAACAGCGAGGAAACCGGCATGTCCTAGAACCAAAAATTCGAAGACGCGTGACATCTATCAGCCCGCACTGGGCCACGCGGATTATAGCCCACTCCCTCTCACAATGAAGAGACGTGTGTCCAAGCAGTGGGAACTTTATAGGCTAATTATGCTTAAGCCAGACTTTTAAAAGCACTTAGGAAGATTCATGAATTCAGTTGAAATACTCCAAAGAGTTAATCCTGTACCTATAACAATGAACTTATCAAAAACTTAAGAATAATAATATTAATGCAACTTTCGTATAATACCTAATTATGTACAGTGGCATACAAGACTTTATCTACACACATGATATGAATCCTCTATAAAAGGTTCTGAAACCATAGGGTGTTGTACAGTGATATAAGAACTACGTAAATTCATGGAAAGTTTCTGATAATAATTGGTTAGAAATATCCTTTGCTGCATTAGAAATATCTTATGGTGTGTTATCAAAGCTTCTATCACTCATTTTTGTAAACAACTAAGTAATACATTTTTGCAATACTCTAATATCGAACGAAAATGGCGGGATACTACGTGAATTCGAATAACCTATAAGTTTTTTTTTTAATTACGGCGCTGTGGTAGTGAAACGAGCGTGCATGACAGTGTTCCTTTTTTGAAAAGGAGTTGCATAGTGAAATTTAGTACAACATTGTAACACTCGTTTGGATGATATTATGGTTACTGTGACACTGGTTGTTTTAATGTAATACGCTTACTGTTTCAGAATCATTATATTAATATAAAATTAACATTGTCTGTAATATTTTGAAAAAAAGTAATAAAAAAACGAATAATACGTTCCCGTGTATTTTTTATTTTATTTTATTAACCAGTGCCGCGTCGGTAGGCGCGCTTTTTTTACTACCGGCCAGGACTTTAACGAAACGAATTGCGTTCAAACTTTTTAATTAAATAGTGTTCCAAATTCAAAAGTTATTTTGTCACAGCTATTAAGTGTGCCGGAATGACCCATTTTGCTCACACTTATCGAGGAACCCTTCACCTCTTTTCGAATAGATGGGATGAAATTAATTTTACCTTGAGCAAGGACATAAGAAACCTGCATTAGGCAGTTCATGGTTTATGCCTCAGGAAAGGAAGTGGTAAATGGTTCCCCCAGAATCCTCGGACTTTCAGAATCCGGTTAGTCTTAGTGATAACATAGATAATTGCAAAATAGGAAACTGCGGTTAAACAACCATAGGTAAAGTAAGGGAAATTAATTATTTAGCTAATTGACTACCAATTTAAATAGCCCATCTATTCAAATCCTCTTCTAATCCACCCTATTACATTCTTTGACGGTTGTGCATGAATTGGCTATAACAGAGGATTGACGTAGTGTTGTAGGAATGAATTTGATGAACAATTAGTTTCTAAAGACTGCACATTTCATCTTACAAGCCATGAGAAGAAACTATTATTTCCATCTAGCTTATTTTTTTTTTCTTAATATGACGTGTAAAAGTATCCTATTTACAGAATAAACAATTTCCTTTAATTTAATTTCATTTCATTTTAGGGCCATTTTAATGACTGTCGAAAATTCTCCACGAAAGACATTTGCAACGTGTCATGAAAAGGGTATATCTATCCAAAAGAGGTGAAGATTACATCATGTACAGAACCTCTATGCTTAGTATTAGCTCAAAATAAATTACTCAAAAAACTTATACCAAATTTTTGGTTTCATAAGTTTATTAACTACTAAGTTAAGCTTAAAAAAGGCCCTCGGGGCATTGTACCGAGGATGCTGGCGGCATTTCCTCGCTGAATTGCAATGCTGATGCCTTGCGCGAGAAAGCCGCCAGCTTTTCGGTCACCAGTTACATCAACTAGACGTTTCATATTAAGTTGAATTGACGGGATCAAACGAGTCGACAATGCGGAGAAGTACGAGCGGTCGGTTTCATGTACTTAATACAATAGAAAAAAATAGTTTTTATTATGTATACCATATAAATTACAGATACTAAGTAGTATTATAATTGCGAAAGTGAGTTTGTTTGTTTGTTACGCTTTCACGCTAAAACGGCAGAACGGATTTGGATGAAATTTGACACATGGGTAGACCACCATGCCCTGACCATGACCTGTATTAGGACATAGAATACTTTTTACGCTGATATTCCCGCGGGATATCAGCGTAAAGACCTATTCATATTTCTAATTTCTCATATTCCTAACACGTAGATTGGTTGACTGGTAGAGAATGCCTAAGGCATTAAGTCCGTCTTTGTAACGTTTTTGTGTGTAAAAAGTTTAAATAAATATAGATTTTAAAAACCCTTGGTTTTACAATATGCATATTAATACTGTATATACCCTTTCCGTTACACGTTGCATAACCGCTACTACCTATGAGAATCTAAAAACCTACAACGTTCCCACAAAAACAATTTTCCTGAAACTATAAACATTGTTCTCCGAGTTTATAAGGGAGCTTATCCAATAACTTGGCAAACACGTCGACACGCCTGATGCATTATTTATACAAGTACAGACTTATTGGAATCACCGGCTGACATCCACGCGGGTTGTCATTACAGGGTAGGCAGGAGTGGAATTAGGTAGGTTATTTAATTTGTAATTTAATAATAATAATATTCTTTATTTCAGGCAACTAAGGCTCATAAAAACACAATACATATATACAAGGTGTCGTTCTGCATGCTCCTCAAATTCAAGGAGGTAACTATGCTAATGATTCTCGACACGAATCAATCATAAAATAAGTAGGTGTTTTTTTTTTTTCTAATTTTCGGAAATTGGCTTGTGTGGGACACGCATGTTAAAACGCGGTCCGTGTGATACCGCACTGTAACTGCCCTTTTACACACATACTACCGCATACACAACGGGGTGATTCTGTTCTGTGAAAGTGGTGTATTCCAAAACACTTTCTAACTTAAATAACTAAAAAAACAAGTATGTATTAATTATTGAGCAGGTATCATAATTTTATTTGATTATATATGTCTTTCATAGCAGCCTCCTGAAATTTGACGAGGATGCAAAACGACACCTTGTATACGTATAAAAACAATAACTATAAACTAATACTAACCAATTAATAAAATCACTAACTACACTAACTAAATAAAGAATAATAATGATATTAATAATTTTATTCTTAAGTTCACATAGAAATTACCTAGAAGTTACATCATTGCAAAGTTACATATTAATATTGGTAAGAAAATGTTAAACTATGTCTTAAATAAATCTAGTGTATAACTTATATAGATTGGTTAAGACGCTGACAACACCTAAACTGCGGTCTCTGTCAGACTGCATAGAAAAGAAAGAGAAGCGCGATGACACAACGCTTGTAATTTATTGCAAATTATGAAGCATTTATCTATTTACTCAAAATTGAGTTGAGTAATCGAAAATAAAAAACAACCAAGTTCTGCATTCAAATAAGACGATCCTTTTTATTAAATACGACACGTACGTTGATATTAAATACAGACATTTTGGTTTAGAACTTAAGATAAGAGGTTCCTTTAACGTTAGTTTGTATCAAGATTTTTTCAAAACGTGTTTTTGTAACAACCAAGTTCTTAGAAATATGTATGTTCAAAATTAACATATATTTTTTTCCGCTACCACAAACTATACAGATTTGGTCATTTGCCTCTTGTCGGCGCCTTAAGGGTAGGGTTAGTAGGGTTGGGTCGACGGCGCGCTGTATTCCACGTGCGCCTCAAACAGATGTCGTCAGCACAAGCGTAATGGTCCACTAGGGCCGATACTTGCCGGGGTCGCGGGAAGGTACTAAACGGTTACCGAGGCCCCTGGCTACACAGGCAACGGAAGGAATACGGGTGGGTTTTAGTCAGTAAGAGTCTGACACACCCTCCCGCTCCGCCCAGAGCGGGAGAAGTTATTTGATAATTACATACCCAAAAAAAAAAGGTTTGGTAGGGTTAACCAATACAATAATTGGTAAATAATACATGTTTCTTAATTTGAACAACAGATAAAACTACAACTATACAAATGTACTGTTTTGCCTAACTAGGGCAAATTAATCCAACATATTAATAATTTATATAGTTTGACCTGAAGATAGGTAGCAGTAACAAATTGGTATAAAACGAAAGCAGTTTGTTCAACTTCATTATTTAGCCATCACGAAATAACTAAGAATGTAACTATGTTTCTGCCTTCCAATATTCAACAAATGTGTAAGAATTATTATTGTATAAAACAATTGTAACATGAATGCTTAATCTTGACATGTTAATTTTATTTTGTTTCTTCACGTTATTAATTTTCTCTATTTTATTTTTATTCTGTTTAAACCAAGTTGTATGTTCATGCTGTGGTCTCCAGTAATTGAAGGAGCATTCGTAAAACAGCCTTTTAGTTATTGTGATTTATATTGTATATGTGAATTCTTTGTTGGAGATCTTAAATAAATAAATAAATTAGTCCTGAATCTTTGTAAGTCAGCTGCTTCCCACTTTTCAATTTTCATTCAAACGAATTTGCATTTTAACTATGCAGGTGTCTTTTTCATATTGAGGCCAAATCAACACACATCACAGTAATCGCGCGAATACGCGATCGTCGCGTTCATTTGATTCGGCTAACGGAAACGCCTCATAGCACCCACAGAGTGACATACGAATGCGATGGTCGCATATTCGCGCGACGGTCACTTATTATTACCCCACGTCCTACCCCTAAAGCGATCGTCGTGCAAGTACGCGATCGACGCGATCGTTTGTGTGAATTATGACGTACAACCGCGACAGGTATGTCCTATTCGTACCCATAAAAGAGCGCGACGATAATGTAATCGCGCGACGATCGCTTTTGGTTATGACTCGGGCTAAGGACACGAGATAAGATCGCCGAAAACCCTATATTACATTAATATGAATTAATTGACACAATTTCCCTCCCAACAGACATAGAAAAGAACCTTCTTAATATATACCAAGCAGCCAGCCATACATAACATCCTTTCTTCCACAGTCATGCATCTTTTCATACAAGCACGTCTTTCTCACATGACTGGAGCCTCGGGTCTCCTGGACCCTTATAAACTACTTCTATATGAGAATGTGGTCTAGAAAAATATTATGACTTGTATTAAAATAAAAGTGTTGTTAAGGTCTATGAAAAAGATGTCTGCTTGTCGAGTCATGATAAATTAAATTCAGATCTAAAATTGAGTGAAAAAGAAAGAAAAAGTAGATATTTATTGGAACTCGCAGAGTTACAAAGGTAGATAAAAGATAGCAGTATACATACACATACATAAACTCACGCATTCTTCCCATGGGGGTAGGCAGAAACTATAGAACGCCACCTGCTACGCTCCTTACATACTCCTTTTGCTACGTTTACGTTCATACATCTGGTCATACACGCACGCCGGTTGCGAGTATTACGCACCTGACCTTTTTGAAGAACATTACCAATGAGGTCACTATGTCTTCCTGGGGCGTCCCCTCCCGGCGTTTCTACTCACATCTGCCTTGTAAATACCTTTTGTTAGTCGCCATTCATTCATCCTCTCAATATGCATACTCTTTTCAATTGTTGTCACTACATCTTCTTTAAAGGCTCCTACATACTGGCGCGACTTGTCGCGCTACGCGTCGCGACACAAAGGCACCGCTTGTAGCGCTACACGCGGTGTCTTTGTGTCGCGTCGCGCCAGTATGTAGGAGCCTTTAAACCACACCATTGCCTTATCACATAATTTTTCAGCCTATCCTTTATAGTCACACCACACATGCTTTGCATGGAATGCATTTCCGCAGCATTTACTCTACTTTCATGCTTCATTTGCCACACCCAACATTCACACCACAAAAACAACCACAGACCACAGTATAAAAAGTAAAAAACAACCCTGTCTTTAAAGTCGGGTAAAAAGGTGGCAAGTTGTACTCGTATTTATCATAGTACCAAACTTGCTCGTCACTTGTGTTAACACGAATAATATAAATATACTGGCGGACCCGACAGACATTGTTATGCCCAATTGTTAATCTAAAATATCCAGTGACCCACTCAAACATACACAAAAAAAAATCATGAAAATCGGTCCAGCCGTTTAGGAGGAATTCAGTGACTTACACACGTGCGCTAGAATTATATGTATAAGGATAATAATAGCTCGAATGCTGCTGTAAAAATATTAGCCAGCCATCAAGCTGGTAGCGGGATCGTCTGAACTCCGCTACCAGCTTGGTGGATGGCTAATATTTTTACAGCGGCATTCGAGCTGTTATTATCTTTATACATAATTATAATTATTGTATTAAGTATCACGTTATGTTATGTATGACGTTACCATTTAGCATCACCTCATTCACTCGTGAAGGTTATTTTTCATGTCAATAATTTGCGTAGAATTTTCTAATTTACCTTTTTAAAGTTTATATCTAAAAACCAAACGTAAAACAGATACCGATACTTAAAAAAACCTAATCTCCACAAACTGCCCCTTGTAATTAGAACACTTTAAACATATTATCCGTATAGTATACGTACATTATCACACACAGGGTGGAGCAAGTCACTTTAAAACTTAATAAAAGCGTAGTTTAGCGTCCCTATTAAATGTAACTCGACGGACATACTATATAAAGAGGTTAAATAGAGGTTTTGTTAGCATAGGATTAGCGGGATGTTGGTGGTCAAACGACAAAGTGTATAAAGGATCGATGGACTTGATAAGTGTAGGCAACCCGTCCTCATATCGTATTATCACGGTCTGTCCTAGGATGGGTAACGAACCATTTTGTACCCAGATCCCTCCGTGCCTTGCAAGGCATGTTATGCCGACGCACGGCGGGACCGTCGGCGTAACATGGGCTGTCATCCAAAGATCTTTGACAGTAAGTTACAGGTAGTCAGAAGTCTGACAACCAGTCATACTAATGGGTATCGTTTTACCTAGTTTCACCAAGTAACTGTGAAAGTCAGATAGGCGATCGCTCCGTGAAAAATACTAGTACTTATTCAGCTGCATCCGGCTAGACTTTTTTTTTCGGGCGGGAAATTATTATCAAATAACTTCTGGGTGTGTCAGACTCTTACTGACTAAAACCCACCCATGTCCCTTCCATTTCCTGTGTTGTCAGGGGCCTCTTAACCCTTTTGTACCTTCCCGCGACCCCGGCAGGATCTAGGCTAGGCTGCTAGGCTAGGAGTCTAGGTAGAGATAAGACGAATATTATCATAAGTACGGCTCGAAAGGTAAAGTGGGTGATTATTAAGCTCCTGTACGACAATTCACGGGTACTGCAGGGCCCGGGCATCCCGGAAGGGCCACTCTTTCTCATCTCTTGTATACCGTAGTGACCAACGTCAATTTTTTTTTAATTTCCCTGTGCAGTAAAAATTTTACTGCGCATTTTCAGTAATACAGCAATTAGCAAACTATGTCTTTGATGAAAATGGCTTCATTATTTTATGCCAGGCTGTTTCCCATTAATTTAACTTAATTTAAAAGCGCTTAATTATCGTGAATGACACGTTCGCGTTGCATACGTAATGTTATTAACAGCATGTCATTGCGACCGCATCATGTCCTGTCACTAGAACCATTTCGCAAAACAATTGTGGGAATATTTTTTTTTTGTAATATCAGTTATTTATAAAAAAAATAAATCACACAATAATTTTGCGAAGTGATTTAAGCAGAATCTATTAGACTTTTACGCGTTGTGAGGAAAGAAACAAGTAGGTAAGCAACACCCAAAATGAGTTACTATAAAGCTGCTTTTAACCCGACTGCGCGACAGAAAAAAAAGGGTTATGTTTTTCGTGAACCTCACGAGATTTGATTCATGGAAGCTTGTTTCAAATAAGTATTCAAAATTGAAAGTCTTCTTTAACAAAGTTAAGAAAATTTTAATACTAGGCAATTTTATTTTTTTGGGTGGGAAATGATCAAATAGCTTCTCCCGTTCTGGACGGAGCGGGAGGGTATGTCAGACTCTTACTAACGACCCATGTTCCTTCCGTTGCCTGTGTTGCCAGGGGCCTCAGTAACCCTTTTGAACTTTCCAGCGAAATACTAGACACTTGCCAGTAAACCAATTTTAATACTAGGCACATGCCATTAAACCAATTTTAATACTAGGCACTTGCCATTAAACCAATTTTAATACTAGGCACTTGCCATTAAACCAATTTTAATACTAGGCACATACCATTAAACCAATTTTAATACTAGGCACTTGCCATTAAACCAATTTTAGTACTAGGCACTTGCCATTAAACCAATTTTAATACTAGGCACTTTCCAAAATTAATTTAAGATAATCATGCAAAATTAAGAGCTACGGTTAACATGAAACGCCGGGAGGGAAACCCCTAGAAGAACATGATATAGTGACCTCATTGGTGATGTTCTTCAGAAAGGTCAGGTGCGTAGTACTCGCAACCGGCTTGTGTGTATAACCAGATGTATGAACGTAAACGAAAAAAAAGGAGTTAAGAATCGTGGCAGGTGGCGTTCTGTAGTTTCTGCCTACTCGCATGGGAAGAAGGCGTAAGTTTATGTATGTATGTAAATAATTTAATTATGAAACTGAGTTTAATACATAACCCTGTAACACAAACCGCTCCCGCCCCCGCTCCGCTCATCACAGACTTCCCTCCCTTACCCCTCGCAACAATTGCATTTAGAATCCCATTTTGTGTAATACAGCTCTTTGTTATTTGAATAGAAATTTTCACGAAAGCTTCAGGTTGTAATATTGTTTTGCTCTTGCCTTATTTAATGTAGATAGCTGGCTTTTGAGAATAGTGTTTTCATTAAAGCTAAAGGTTCAATTTTAAAGTTAAAAATGGAAAATTGCTTGCAAATTAGGTTGCATGTAACTGGTTCTTGTTAACTGCTTGGTTTAAGGTAAATTTGTTTGTAATTGTAGTTTGGTCACGAGAATAGAGAAACGGGTAGGGTTAGTATTCACGATCTAATTCTCTAGTCTTGACATTTTAACTTTTTTTGATTAAGTATATTTGGAAAGGTAAATTTTTCTTTATTATATCACAGTCGTTTGGAAATAGATTTGTTAATTTAATTTATACTAATAATAAAAAGAGGAAGGAATTTTTGTTTGTTTGTTTGTACCGAATAAGCTCGCAAACTACTGAACTGATTTTAACCATTTTGTCACCAATAGAACGCTAAATTATCAGGAAGTAACATAGAATGTATTTTTTTTTTTATAGTGATCCCTGAGAAAATTAGAATAACGTAACCCAAGGTCGGATTTCCGGCCACCATAGGCGCGGGCTTGCGGACGGTGAGCAATGGGTAGCTCACCGTCCGGTAAGGACCAGGCCCGGGTCGACGGCGCGTTGTATTCCACGCGCGCCTCAAAAAGATGTCGTCAGCACAAATGTAGGGATCCACTAGGGCCGATGCCTGCCGGGGTCGCGGGAAGGTACTAAAGGGTCACCGAGGCCTCTGGCAATACAACCTGGCAACGGAAGGAATACGGGTGGGTTTTAGTCAGTAAGAGTTTGACACACCCTCCCGTTCCACCCAGATCGGTAGAAGTTATTTGATGATTTCCCACCCAAAAAAAAGGATGGTAACACCATTATGAGTTAAACAACACCAAGCTATTTGTATGTATTTCTTCATATATTAATAAAAATAAATAAAATAAAATAAAAATGTTTTTATTGACATTAATTAAGGAGTTACATTTTAATTTGAAGCCCTGACTCCTGAGCTAGGTGGTACCTGTGTTACAGGAGTCAGTGTCTTCCCCTGTTTTTGGAACAATAACAATAGTATGCAAAAACAAAAAATAAATTAACGTAAAATTAAAATTATAAATTAATGAATTTAGTGCATGCATGCTCTAGAGTAGTTTGTGTGTGCGTGTGTGTATTTTTGTTGTGTTTTGTGTGTATGTGTGAGTGTGTGGTTTTGTGTTAGTGTGTGTGTGTGTGTGTGTGTGTGTGTGTGTGCGTGTGCGTGTGTGTGTGTGTGAGTGTTTGTGCTTGGTGGGTGGACTTTGGGTTATAATATCTGAGAGTTCATTTGCTACATTACTAATTATATTATTATTATCATAATT
This sequence comes from Atethmia centrago, assembly GCA_905333075.3. Classification (NCBI taxonomy): domain Eukaryota; kingdom Metazoa; phylum Arthropoda; class Insecta; order Lepidoptera; family Noctuidae; genus Atethmia; species Atethmia centrago. The sequence goes on from HG995368.1 coordinate 21,619,769, forward strand.
ATCACGAGTATTGTTCTTTAATTAGGTTTTCTGTCTGTGGGTAATCCAGTGTTTGAAGCCATGTATTTAGTTTAATCTTAGTTTTATTTTTTGTAAGTGGGTTGATGTTGAGAATTTTATTTACTTTATTATAAATATAAGTAGCTAGGTAAAGGCGTTGCCGTCGAGCGGATGCTGTCTTACATTTGACTGAGCGACATACAGTAGTGATAGTTCTCTTATGTTTGGTTGCGTGATTTACCGGTGTGATTTCATGCTGTTTCAATATGAGATTGAGAAGGTATAGTTGTCTCACTGTAAGTACTTGACAAGTCTCATAAAGGGCTTTTGTAGGGAACCGGTACGGTTTGAAGGTCATGACTTTTAACAAAGATCTTTGGGCTCTCTCGAGGTGTATCATATAAGTTTTACAAGCACCTCCCCATGCCGTAATACAGTAACTTACGATTGACTGTGCTAGTGCTAGATACACCGCACGGAGAATTTTAAAGTCAGCCACTTGCCGCAGTCTCTTAAACGCCCATATAAGTTTTCTAACACGGGATGCAGTCTGTTCAATGTGGGGACGCCAGTTAAGTCCCTCATCCAGAATCACACCCAAGTACTTCAATGTCTTTTGTTGAGTAATTGGAAGACATGAGCATGGAAGACTGTTGTTGGGGTCACAGGAGTGTGCTCTAAGGCTTATTACTGTAGGTTTAATTTTGGCGAAAGTAAATTGCAGAAATGAGGTTTTCGAAACATTAAGGGTTAGTAAGTTAACTTCCAGCCAGTGGATTATTTTACGTAAACCTGTCTCTGCAGATTGCCGTACCGCATCCCAACTCTCTCCATGAAATATTAGTACGGTGTCGTCTGCATAGCTAAATATTTTACCGTTACTAAGAGACTGCTGGCATAGGTCATTCACATAGAGCAGGAAGACTCGGGGATAGGCAGCTATATTAGTATACATACATACATACATAAACTCACGCCCTCTTCCCATGGGGGTAGGCAGAACCTATATGTAGAACGCCACCTGCTACGCTCCTTACATAATCCTGTTGCTTCGTTTACGTTCATACATCTGGTCATACACGCACGCCGGTTGCGAGTACTACGCACCTGACCTTTCTGAAGAACATCACCAGTGAGGTCACTACATATATTTCTTTATTTTTTTTTCTTCAATAATATTGTTATTACAAAACAGATGCTTTAGAAAAACAGTCTTCATTTTTCCAAACTCAAAAGCTTTCATTTGCTTTGATCTAGGTTATTGCTGCTATGAAATATTGAATTTTACATATTTTTTTACAAATCGCTCGCAACATCTCATGCGTAAAGGTTTTCAAGCACGTTTCAGGGACTCTTTAAATATCGATACGAAAGTGCATAATATTATGTAAGTACGTGTATATGAGCAATGCTTTTAGATCGAAGCTTATGGTAGAGCTACTTACGAAAGAGTCTTTCAGGAAACTATTAGGTGTACCTACCTATCTAATTTTACATGATATATTAAGTAATGATACACTCACTCGTGATCCGCAATGAGATGATCCGGCAGAGAACCAAAGTTGTCGATATAGCTCACATAATAAACAAGCTGAAGTGGCAATGGCCGGCCATATTAGCTGTTGAACCGATGACTGTAGGGGTAGACATGTTTTTGAGTGGAGACCGCGAATCGGCAAACGTTAACTAGGACGCCCTCAGGCTAGATGGAGCGACGATCTTTGCAGGGTGGGCAGCTGTCACCTCCTTCTGCGAAGCAGTAATTCTCGCGAAGGAGGAGACGGGACGGGTGAGGGAGAGGCAAATTTCACGCCCTCACGCTCATAGCCACCGCAGGAGACGCCCTGGGCGTCGGGAATCCCGGGCGGATTTCCGGCCACCGTAGGCGCGGGCTTGCGGACGGTGACCAATGGGTAGCAAGGTAGTTAGGTAAAAAAAAGTGTGGGTGGTAGCGGATGGATGAGAGTTGCCGGGAATCGAGTTAAAGAGCATGTAATAAGAGAGGCTTATGTCCAGCAGTGGACTGCTATAGGCTGATGATATGGAAAGAATTTCCTTTCAAATATAATTATTTATCACAACATATATACATCTTTAAATGAATGTGCATACGCGATGGTAACTACTTTTCATCTGATGAGTTGTGATCAGTTGCATCGTTTTCGCCATAACACTTAAATAATATTCATTTCAGTGTTATACTAGGCTGATATTGTCCATAAGTATATTTGGATGAAATTTGGCACATGGGTAGACCATGACCTAATATTACTAGATACTTTTCCAATTTTTATTTCTATAAAAACCCAAATCAGATTATTACCAACATTTAAATACACAAATGGGACTTAAGACCCTGACAACACCTAAACCGCGGTCACTGTCAGATTGCATAGAAAAGAAAGAGAAGCGCGATGACACAACGCTTGTAATTTATTGCAAAATATGAAGCAATTTATCTATTTACTCAAAATTGAGTTGAATAATCAGAAATAAAAAACAACCAAGTTCTGCATCCAAATAAGACGTTCTTGTTATTAATTAAGTATGTAACGTATGTTGATATTTAATACAGATATTTTGGATTAGAACTCAAGGTAAGAGGTTAGTTTAACGTTAGTTTGTATCGATTTTTCAAAACGTGTTTTGGTAACAACCAAGGAAATATGTTCAAAGTAACATATGTTTTTTCCGCTACCACAAACTATACAGATTTGGCAACTTTTTTTCTTAAGAGAAGCCAATTTTGGTCAATTGGGTCTTGCCAGCGCCTAAAGCTTCAATAGTAAGTGATAGAATAATTTTTATTTTAAAGTGAAACTTTTATTCTATCACCTCAATTTTTTGGTCAATCTATCGCATGTCGCATTACAGACGGCCGCGGAGTAGGGGTAAAGTGAAAGGCGTTTGGCAGAGCATCCAAGGCCAATATGGCGACGCCTATGGCTCGCATCAGCTTCACTAAAGTTTCACTTGCATTGTAGTTTCATAAAACCACACATTTTTTTTTTAATTTTTGTAAAACAAAGCAAGTTTTGTCTAAAAAGTATGTATAAAAAGTTTTAAGTTATTTTTTTTTTTAAATCGTTTTCAAGATTTATATTTCGAACCCTAATTATTAACAGTGTACCAAAAGATTTACAAGCTTTTAAAATTAAAAAGATAGAAAAACTCTTTGTTAGCTACACCTTTTGAGTTCGAAAACTCTTTGCTCAGTAGTGAGGTATGTGCGAAGTTAGTTTCTTCAGGTTCTTCTTGAGAAGTTTCTCTTGAAGAAGAATGATTAAGTGGTGTAAGTGTAAAAACCGGCCAAGTGCGTGTCGGACCACGCACAATGAAGGGTTCCGTAGTTGGGAAGTTGGGATGAATTCCAAAAACAAACTTGACACTGTAGTTGAAAAAGTTCTCCCATACATCGATATATGCCACGGTCAATTCTCCAACTGCAAATCTAAGTTGGTCGACTATTACTCGTTAACTTGTAAAGCCCACTTAGCTGCGATAGTTTTCTTTTTAATCTCATTATATTTACTACTGCCATGAATTTTTTCACATCTCCATAAACAACCAAAAAAATAATACCCTAAAACTGTTTTTTTTCATGATTTTATTTTACCACTTTGTCGGCGTTACCTATGCCATATTACAGCTTCCTAGTACTAACCGTCTCTGAGCTACAGCGGGGACAGACAGACAGACAGACAGACATGGCAAAACTACCTTTTTAAGGTTCCCTGCTTACTACGGAACCCTAAAAAGGAGTTCAATTTAGATAAGATACTAGATTAAGTGTAGACTTGACTATTGCGTACATTTTGACATGAGAAAGAGATCTTAGCTACTCATTTGTTTGGCTAGTTTAAATAATATAAAACATTATCGACTTTAATAATATAGCAGTTAATTCTGACAGACCCGCGTCTGGTGGTGTTAATTGTTATATTATTGAAGTGGATTAAAAAAAGTAAGTCATACGAGAAATGTGAAAAATATGGAAATTCAGAAGAAACAATGAAAGGTGTTCCTTTTTCCTTTAACTTTGAGCAGGAACCTAGATTTTCCAACTTGTAAAATATGGAATAATTTATCTTAACATACATATTTACGAAAAGTTACAAACATTTTATTTTATAACTTTTGGGGAAGGGAAGACGAAGCAAAAGAAAGTACAACCAAAAATTTTATCGATAAATGTATTCCCATTACGAGTACTAAAGCACAGTACGTAAAACTCTGCATTCTTTAATCATCTTCTATTTGCCTTTACACCTGTTTGCACCCTCTGAAGGGAAGTTGATCCCATAGAAAGTTTTCATTAAACTTTGCTAATTTACGCCTTTCTCCCCTTGCCGTCAGGGACGGATGCCTATCCCAAATTATTTTGTCCTTAATGAAATGAACGGGCTTCTTAAGGGATCTTTTCGAAATTTACCCTTTTTATCGTTCAAGAGCTCATTTTTTGTAATTTGTGTTTCGTATTAAATATTGGCATAAATTAAAATTTTATGCTTCAAGGTGTTTTAAAAACCCTGTGAACTGTCGCATTTAATTGTCAATCAATGCAGTGTTCATAAAGAAATAGAAAGGAAAGTGATATATTCTCTCTACTACTTTTTTGCATAGAAAAAATGGGGCCAACAAGAGGAATGTACATGAACCAACTCATAGAAAAAGAAAATATCAAAATGTCAAATTTTCTCATTCGATTTTGAACTTAATTCATTTTAAGGTTTAAAATAATTTGGAGAAATTTGACAGAGTTGTGGTAACTCGATGTGCTGGCGTCTGTACGTAAGCAGCTGGAAAAAATAATATAGGATTAGGGACTGGCTGTTTCAGCTTTTATTTTACAATTATTATTATTGGATTGAACGGACAGTTCTCTTAGCAAGATAAGAACATAATGCAATCTGATTAATATTCAATCTTCTAGTTTCCATCAGACGTGGTTACAAACACATCATTACTTTACATAACCTGTCAAGTACTACATTTGTGGTTAGATCTCATCTCATATGAAATTAAGACTAGGACTGACTTCCTTACATAGCTACTCAGGAATTACCTACACAAGTACATAGCATTTATGTATTGCGTTCAAATCGGTAGCTTATGTATTTAAACGTTATTAATGCCTTTAGGAAACACGCGTGCTTGAACGGCTGTCTTGTACGGTGTCTCAATAGTAGGGATGGGGCATGATGTGCTAAACAATATCGATATTTTAGATTATTAAATAATTATGTTACAGATTTTGTCAGATGGAACGTCAAACTTAGAAAGGCTGGTGAAATAGACTGGATAGGGAAGGCGCAGAAAGGAATGTTGCGTGCCGTGGACTGCCTTTAAATTGATTGATTGGCGCAGTTTTGCAGGAGAATTAGACAATGTGAATTGTCATTTTTATTGATTTAATATTTTCTGTTAACACTGAATGCGATACCCTTCTTTTTGTTTGTCCCGTCGGGAAATCCTCCGTCTGGGAAGAACGAAGGGTTATGTCAGACTCCTACCTTCTAAAACCCCACTGTTCCTTCTACTACCATGAGTCGGGGTACCGGGAGATACTTGTACATTCGCCGCACCCCCGACTGGTACGGTTGGTACCACTATGCTATGACTAACGGGCCCTATCACCAACTGGTATCAGCCCGCCATGACTAGCGGGCTCCATCACCGACGGCAGCCGATCGCACCACACGTCCTCCAATCCATTAAGGCACGCATATAATAATGCGACTGACGGCTCGTGCGACGACACAGCCGCCCGCAGGCCAAATGCGATACCCTGAAATTTTTGTGTTGAAGCTCATGCTTATGTTTCTATTTCAATCAGTTCGTTAGCATTCTGTGATTTTACAAAATACGCGTATGTTCTCAGTCAGTCAATTGTACTGACATTTTCTCAGCTGTTTCGTAACCTTCAAGTAAATAGTATATAGAAATAGTTAAATCTTAGAAGGTGATTGCGTCAAGTGTTAAATGTTAATGGGTCGATTAAAGAGTCGAACAACATTTTAATCTTTATTCCTAACCCACGCAGGTTAAGAATAAAGATTAAAATGTTGTTCGACTCTCGTAGTGTACCTACTGCAATGCAGTTAGAACTCAGGCCAAATACTAATACTGGTATGATTAAACAATGTGTCAATTTTTTATGTGATTTTGCTTCAAGATACATTGCCATTTTACTTGCTCAATTATTACAGGCCTGTAATAAACGCGACTTTTGAATGTTTTGCGCAGCTCTATTTTATCGAAACTTATCGATAAACAACTTCTTCCCATCACTAAAGCGACATGTCTTCCAAGATTGGCCCCGGGTTATACCGACACTAGATGCACTCACTCTACCTATAGTCTACGTATTTTATAGAAGCGTGTACCTTGTTCCTTGAAAACCAAGATTTCTGACGGGTAAGCAGAGTTTCGTATAGTATGAGGAAAATTTATTATTATACCGAAGGCAGCGTGTGGACAATATGTTCTTACTTACACGGGTACGTGATACCTACTGGTATCTCAGTGAAGGTACTCTGTTTGGAAATTGTGGTCGAAACTTCGGTGCTTACAAGGATTATAAGGAAGCCGGGTAGTTTGCGATGTTATTTATGATAGGGGCACAAAATAGTCCAACAGCGTTTTCAGGTAAAATATTAGTTAACAAGAACGAAATGAGAAAATGAGCTGCGGGATAAATTAAACGTTCATACAACTTTAGACACGCTCTTTTAATTCAATACATAATCAGCCTATAATGTTCCCACTGCTGGGACACAAGCCTCCTCTCTGTGAGAAGGAGTGGGCCGTAATCCACCACGCGGGCCCAGTGCGGGTTGGTAGATGTCACATGTCTTCGAATTTTTGGTTGTAGGACATGCCGGTTTCCTCACGATGTTTTCCTTCACCGTTTTGAGAGCAGTGGTGATGAAATAATTTACGCGCCTGTCGGGGTTCGAACCTACGGCCACAGGGCCACCACTGCTCACAGGATGGGGATTTTTTATTTATGATAAGTTAAAAAAAATAACTATTAAAATATAACAATAACATACTAACGAAGTCAAAACTGTAAATAGAATATTTTTGAAAAAAGTAATTGCTACGAGGGGTGGGAACTAGTTTGATGCCAAAAATATAGTTTTTAGAATTATTGTCTGTTTGTCTGGATGTTTGTTCCGGATTGGTGCAAAAACGGCTGAACGGATTTGGATGAAATCTGGAACACAGATAGTTTATAACCTGGATTAACATATCAACATCATCTGCCTAGTCTTTTCCCAACTATGTAGGTGTCGGCTTACAGCCTAACCGGATAAAGCTGAATACCAGTATCTTACATGGATCGACTGCCTATCGGAAACAACCCAGTAAATGATAATACGATACCCTTTGGCAAGACTGGTTGTCAGACCTTCGGGCTTCTGACGACCCGTAACGACTGCACCTGGATTAACACATACGGTACTTTTAATTGCAAAGGAGGAGGCGGAATGGGTGACGGAGAGGCAAACTTCTCGCCCTCACGCCCCTAGCCGCCGCAGGAGACGCCCTGGGCGTCGGGAATCCCAGGCGGATTTCCGGCCACTCGCGGTAGCTCGCCGTCCGATAAGGACCAGGCCCGGGTCGACGGTGCGTTGTGTTCCACGCGCGCCTCATAGAGATGTCAGCACAAGTGTAGGGGTCCACTAGGGCCGATGCCTGCCGGGGTCGCGGGAATGTCTGAAAGGGATACCGTGGACCCTGGCAGCCCAGGCAAGGAAAAGAACATGGGTGGGTTTTAGTGAGTAAGAGTCGGACACACCCTCTCGCTCCGCCCAGAGCGGGAGAAGTTGATTGATAATTTCCCACCCAAAAACTTACATCGTTGCAGGCGAAGTCGCGGGCAAAAGCAGGCACTTAAAATTATAGCAAACACTTTTCATTTTTCTTTACTTTTCTCGTTTATTTTCACAACAATGAAGATCACATAAAGCTTTATAAAAGGCTCTAAATGCGTTTAGCGATTTACCCGCCTCAACTTAAAACGAGCTTTACAATGAATTGTCTTTTTTATTACGAAATATTATACTGAGCACATACCCTTAAATGTATTTATGAGGTGTGGAAAATGTGCAAATAGTGTATTAAGTAAAATATTATGTAATAAGTATATATATAATAACTAAATTTGTATATTATATAAATTTATATTGCAAAATTGCAATATAAATTGTATCGTTTTCATCCTTCAGTGTTAGATGAACACTGAAGGTTGAAAACGATACAATTTCAGTCCAGTCTTTTCAAGGCGTGTTATGTTGCCCAGTAACGGGGTTGGGGAGGTCAGAAAGACAGTTGCTCCTAATAAAAACAGGTTTTTAACAATGCGTGATCCAGTTAGACTCGAGGCTTACCCCAATGTATTAGGGAAAAAGTTTAAGCAGACGATAACCTTTCAGACGCAGATATATGATTTTTGTTACTTTTAAATATGTTATTACGCTTTCAAATAATGCAAGTAAATTATACCTATGTCTGTTCGTACAAAAAAAACATGAAAAAATCTTAACTAGTTTGAAAGTAATACCGTTTTTTATGCTTTGGGTAAACATTACTTCATTAATTCATTTATAAGTATTTAATTTATAAGTATTTTACTACAATATTTCAATATTCACATAAAGAATTGATGTGTATGCGTTCTAGTTTAATATACATTTTTTGCATAACTTACTTGCATTATATGAAGGCGTAAAGCAGATTTAAAAGTCACTAAAATCATATATCTGCGCCTTAAGTATGTAGATAGACGTGGCAATGCCCCGGATCCAGCCTGGACGTGCCTGTACTGGTGGTCGCAGGAGGCTCTGCGCACTGCGTGCGTGGCTGCGCGACGCCGGTACACCAGGCACCGCAGGCTCCGTATCAAACCTCCGGATACGGAAGCCATTCAGGCGGAGCTGTACGAGGGGTACAGAGCGGCGAAGACCGCCCTCCAAGCGGAGATCCTGCGGGCCAGGGGGTTGGCCCGCGAGGAGTCGCTGGGGACTCTGGACAGGGACCCGTGGGGACGCCCGTACAAAGTGGTGCGGGATAAACTCCGCCCATGGGCTCCCCCGCTGACGCAGAGTCTCCGGCCCCAGCTTGTGGAGGACGTGGTGAGCGCTCTGTTCCCTTCCCGAGGGGAACACACCTGCCCGCCTATGGCTCCGCCTACTGCGGTGCCCGATGCGGACCACGCCGCCAACGACGACGACGTTGATGCTCCGGAGGTGACCGAGGTAGAAATGAAAGCGGTGGTACGCAGGCTTAATGCCAAAAATACCGCCCCAGGACCCGACGGCTTACCTGGGAAGGCCTGGGTCCTGGCCTTGGAGGCTCTCGGGCCTCGACTTAGGGGGCTCCTAAGCGCATGCATGAAGAGGGGCCAGTTCCCGCTTCGTTGGAAGACGGGGAAACTGGTCCTCATAAAGAAGGCAGGGCGCCCTGCGGACTCTCCGTCCGCTTATCGGCCCATCGTGCTGCTCGAAGAGGTGGGCAAGCTCTTTGAAAGAGTCATCGCAGACCGCCTCGTAGGCCAGCTGGTGCGGGTGGGGCCGGATTTGGCGGAGAGCCAGTTTGGTTTCCGCAGGGGGCGCTCTACGGTGAACGCCATCATGCGCGTGCGAGCCCTGATGACGGGGAATGCTGTTGCCCAGGGTGGGGTCGTCTTGGCGGTGTCTCTAGACATCGCCAATGCTCTTAATACCGTGCCCTGGAGTTGCATCAGGGAGGCACTCCGGTATCACCGGATGCCGACCTTCCTCTGTCGTGTGGTCGAGGCCTATTTGACGGACAGGGCCGTCATCTACCCCGGTCTCCGGGGAGTGTGGAACCGGCAAGAGATGTCGTGCGGTGTCCCACAGGGATCGGTCCTGGGGCCGCATCTGTGGGACATCGGATACGACTGGGTGCTGAGCGCCGACCTCCCTAGCGGTGTCAGCGTAGTGTGCTACGCTGACGACACGTTGGTCCTGGCGCAGGGGAGGTCGCACCAGGCGGCGGCCGAATTAGCGGCACGCAGGGTTGCGACAATCGTCGAAAGGATCCGGCAATTGGGACTCGAGGTGGCCCTGCACAAGTCCGAGGCCATGTGTTTTCATGGTCCTCGGAACGCGCCACCGTTGGGGTCCCAAATAACGGTAGGAGGGGTCTTTATCGGCGTCGAGTCGACGATGAAGTACCTGGGACTCAACCTCGACAGCCGGTGGAACTTCGTGGAGCATTTCCGACGTTTGGCTCCCAAACTGGAGCGGGCGGGCGCTGCATTGAAGCGGCTCCTGCCCAATCTAGGGCGTCCAAACGCCTCCTGCCGGAGGCTCTACGCGGGGGTCGTGCGGTCCATGGCCCTCTACGGGGCTCCTGTATGGGCGCGCTCTCTGGCGCTGCGGCCAGCCCGCCGGTTGAGCGCGGCCCAAAGGGTCATGGCCATCCGGATGGTCCGGGGATACCGCGCGGTCTCCTGTGAGGCAGCGAGCCTCCTTGCCGGATTGCCGCCATGGGATCTGGAGGCAAAAGTCCTCGCGCACGTATGGGAGTGGCGCGAGGAGGCGAAACGCCGGGGCGTAAGTCCGTTGCCGCGAGAAATCGCGGCACAGCGGACGGAGCTCCGGCGGGATCTCATGGCGTCATGGAAAGTACGGTTGTCGCAACCCAGTGCTGGGCACGCCACGATTGCGGCGATAATTCCCCTCTTTGAGGAGTGGCTGGAGAGGCGCCACGGCGTCCTCACCTTCCGCCTGACGCAGGTCCTCACCGGAAACGGCAGCTTCGGGAGGTTCCTGTGTCGGATAAGGTGGGAGGAAACGTCCGGGTGTCACCACTGTGTGGATCGCCCGGAGGACACGGTGGAGCATACAGTGGAGGACTGCCCGGCTTGGGCAGAGCACCGCCGTGTCCTCGTGGAGGCGATCGGCGGCAGAGACCTCTCGCGTCCGGCCCTGGTTCAGGCCATGGTACGGAGCGAGAGGGCATGGGCAGCCGTCACCTCCTGCTGCGAAGCAGTAATGCTCGCGAAGGAGGAGGCGGGACGGTTGAGGGAAAGGCACGTTTCGCGCCCTCTCGCCCCTAGCCGCCGCAGGAGACGCCCTGGGCGTCGGGAATCTCGGGCGGATTTCCAGCCACCGTAGGCGCGGGCTTGCGGACGGTGAGCAATGGGTAGCTCACCGTCCGGTAAGGACCAGGCCCGGGTCGACGGCGCGTCGTATTCCACGCGCGCCTCAAAGAAATGTCGTCAGCACAAAAGTAGGGGTCCACTAGGGCCGATGCCTGCCGGGGTCGCGGGAAGGTACTTATGGGTCACCGAGGCCCCCGCAACACAGGCAACAGGAAGGAATACGGGTGGGTTTTAGTCAGTAAGAGTCTGACACACCCTCCCGCTCCGCCTAGAGCGGGAGAAGTTATTTGAAGTTATTTGATGATTTCCCACCCTCAAAAAAAAAAAAGTATGTAGATAAAAAACCATTCTTAATTCAAAACTGCTCTCTTGGCCAATAAGATATTTAACTTTTCTTTTTAAATTTTATTTTTCGAAACCTAGAAAAACAAAAAATGGCGAAGTTGTTTGCGTTTTAAAGTCTATGCTAGACAAAATGGCTAGAGAGGCGCCACGGCGTCCTCACCTTCCGCCTGACGCTGGTCCTGACCGGACACGGCAGCTTCGGGAGATTCCTGTGTCGGATAAGACGGGAGGAAACGCCCGGGTGTCACCACTGTGTGGATCACCCGGAAGACACGGTGGGGCATACGGTGGAGGGCTGCCCGGCTTGGGCAGAGCACCGCCGTGTCCTCGTGGAAGCGATCGGTGGCAGAGATCTCTCGCGTCCGGCCCTGGTTCAGGCCATGGTGCGGAGCGAGAGGGCATGGGCAGCCGTCACCTCCTTCTACGAAGCAGTAATGCTCGCGAAGGAGGAGGCGGGACGGTTGAGGGAAAGGCAAATTTCGCGCCCTCTCGCCCCTAGCCGTCGCAGGAGACGGGAATCCTGGGCGGATTTCCGGCCACTGTAGGCGCGGGCTTGCGGACGGTGAGCAGTGGGTCGACGGCGCGTTCCACGCGCGCCTCAAAGAGATGTCGTCAGCACAAGTGTAGGGGTCCACTAGGGCCGATGCCTGCCGGGGTCACGGGAAGGTACTAAAGGGTCACCGAGGCCCCTGATGGCAACACAGGCAACAGGAAGGAATACGGGTGGGTTTTAGTCAGTAAGAATCTGACACACCCTCCCGCTCCGCCCAGAGCGGGAGAAGTTACTTGAAGATTTCCCACTCAAAAAAAAAAATGCTAGACAGAAACAGCACTACTAGCATCTGAGGTACACAGGAGAGCCATAGCAACTTCGCGCCATTCAGTACAGTGATCGTTTTGTGTGACAAGGATAGAAGAATAATTTCAAAAGCGTAACTTCTCTATTTTCCACAGATTTAAACAACTCTTTTTAGTAACATGTTTAAAATAAGTATTAATTCATGTATTTTTGATAGTAGTCAAATATCCTATTAGGTCCAAATCCGTAAAATATTATCACCACGCGGCAATCTCAGCACATCTGGTAGAACTTGGAACGGAGTCCAAAATAAATGTTTTCCCTTTTATCGAATAAAAACACCAGCTTTTTCCAAAAGAACACCCTATACACAATTGCAGATCATCCTTAAAATGAAACACGAAACATTTCCATTATTGACGTCGGCATTACTACTAATGGCAGCCATTTTGGGAAATGTACAGTCAGCAAAACAGATAAGTAACAGCACCTAACGTAACATAATGTCCGTTGACCGAACGTGAAGTGTGAAGAAATTTTTGAAATCGCTCGTCCTGATTGGTCTTTCGGTTAAATAGACACACTCTTATAATGAATGAATTCTCAACGACAATTGCCAAGTTATTTTTAATTTCTACCTTAATAAATCTAGGCTGTGGAGGAAAACATCGAAGTGAAACTGACTATGCTTGTCGATCTAAACTCGACAAGCATAGTCAAGTAAGCTACTCGTAGTTAGTTCCTTTTCTGTATGTGCCAGCTTTGAAGAATTAGTTTTACAGGTGTCCTCATATTGGTGCCTTTGTTCATAAACTAAATTTAAGTTCAGTGCATCTTTTTCTTCCTATTTCATTAAGAAAAGGACAGAAGAAATTTTAGTTTAGTCCTGTCAAATTAATCAGCGCTTGACGTAAATTGACGTAATTTTAGTAGGCAAATTTTTAATCATGTCTCAACTTGTGTGGAGTAATGACAGGTGCTGATTAATTTGACAGGACTAAACTAAAATTTATCTTCTGTCTGAATGAAATACAAAGAAAAAGATGCACTGAACTTAAATTTAGTTTAGTTTGTGAACAAGGGAATCGGTACCAATGTTGACTTTTGGGCAGTACAGCATACCATACACTTTTGTTGCCTGTACATGCAACATTAAGTTTATTTAGATTCCAAATTAAGCACACCTGTTGAAGCCCGGAGTTCGGACGTACCTACAGATAATTTGTTTATATAATGTAAATTGCATCTTCCGTTTACAAGTTTGTACAGGACGGTTGGCTAATGAAGTGCTTTGTGACGTTTTTAACACCTGTTTGCTGAAGGGACATAAATATGAATAGGGTTTGGACGTTTGAATGGTTAACGAGGGTTATCCTAATGACTGCTAAAAAATGGGGTCATTTGGGCGTATTGAAACATTGAAGGTGTGATGTTTGTATATTTTGTTACAGATTTGGATCACGGACTACTTATCTACGGAAGAATATAAATACCGTACCTTCTCGCCGTAGGTACATAATATCTACTTATTACAAGTAAAATAGTATTAACCTGTTAAGCCCCGCGCGACACCGATTCGGAGACAAACAATAGAAAATCAATTGTGTCTCATTAGCTGTCCTTGACCAATTAAAGGCAGATTCTACTAAGTCATCATTATCTGCCTAGCCTTTTCCCAACTACGTTGGGGTCGGCTAAAAGTCTAACCGGATGCATCTGAATACCAGTATTTTACATGGAGCGACTGCATTTCTGACCTCCACAACCCAGCTACCGAGTAACACGATACCCCTTGGAAAGACTGGTTGTCAGACTTTCGGGCTTCTGACTAACCGTAACGACTGTAAAGATCTACAAATAACAGCCGAGACCAACGGCTTAACGTTCTTTCCGAGGCACGGAGGGGTCTTAGTATGTGAAGATGGTCACCCAACCGCGGCAAACGTAGCTTAATCTGATCGATCGATCCGAGCGGCTGTTATTACTTAGCCACAAGTCCTCCACAGATCCAGCAGAGATTCTACTAAATATGCAATGTGAAAGAAACATGCATGAACAATGGTGCCACTGTATCCTTTTCCGAGCAATGGAACATAGCATGGTTATTCATCAGAAAAGCAAAAAAACATTTCAATAATGTACGGATTATGGTCTCCCGTGTCTCATAAAAGTGAAGTATTTTATCGGGGCATCAGGGCAGAAACATTCACTTAGTAGTCACCCACTGATAACAATTTGCTGCGCGCAACACTCGCGATCCAAACGATTATGACACTTGGCACAATAGCTTGTTGTGGCGATTTTCGGGAAAAGCCTTTCAGTATAAGTAGTTTATCATAATACATTATAACAATTGTTTTATTCTGTGAAATAGGTAAGTGAGTAATTGAAAAGCGACACAAATGCTGTCGATGGTGACAATATTACGTAAGCGGGCACGCCCTTTATGCCTGGAGGCTTTTATTAAGGTATTAAGTTCTGTTTACGTTTTGATGTTGTAATTTTTATCTGCTTGAGTACAGTTTTCAATGTTTTGTTGGTATATTGGCGTGTGCTAACTAACATATGGCAAGTAATTTAATTTAATGTTACGATTGATGAGCATACGATTTGTATATAATCAAGTTTATATAACTAAACAGACAGGTGTGCTGCTGGGGAGTTTGTTGCGCCACTTCTTTTTCCCAGCTAAAGCACTAGGAAGTGGTGAAGGGCGGGCGTTTTTGGGGGACTGTCTTACTGTCTTGTGTAACTTTGACGTTCGAAAAGTGCTGATTCTCAGCCAAGTTTGAATAAATTACTTTTGATTTTGATGTTACGCTTTGTTCCCCGAAAGAGCGAGCAGAGGTGTATTAGTAAAATTACATAACATCCTGTTTTTCCGAAGGGTTCGGAAAGGGTGTATCTATAAGTACACTACTAGGGTCCAAGAGCCTATTGCCATCAACCGGGCACAAATCCAGGCTCCGGGCTGCTACTGAGAAATTCCTGACGAAAGAAGCGGAAAACATTACACCATATCACTCCACATCGGATAAGGCGGGAGGAAACGCCCGGGTATCACCACTGTGTGGATCGCCCGGAGGATACGGTGGAGCATACGGTGGAGGTCTGCCCGGCTTGAGCGTGAGGGCATAGGTAGCCGTCACCTCCTTCTGCGAAGCAGTAATGCTCGCGAAGGAGGAGGCGGGATGGTTGAGGGAAAGGCAAATTTCGCGCCTTCTCGCCCCTAGCCGCCGCAGGAGACGCCCTGGTCTTCGGGAATCCCGGGCGGATTTCCGGCCACCGTAGGCGCGGGCTTACGGACGGTGAGCAATAGCTAGCTCACCGTGCGGTAAGGACCAGACCCGGGTCGATGGCGCGTTGTATTCCACGCCCGCTTCAAAGAGATGTCGTCAGCACAAATGTAGGGGTCCACTAGGGCCGGTGCCTGCCGGGGTCGCGGGAAGGTACTAAAGGGTCGCCCAAAAAACCACTCCACACCATATTTCAGGTTATTGGTTTGTGGCCTGCAATACCAAAACTCTATAGATTATAATCGTTGTTTCTCTGTTTTCAGTTATGTGTTTTTGCAGTCGGGTTTTTTATTTTTTATTAATTTACTTTATACCAAGTTTTTTAATTTTATTAAATAAGGATTTGACTCATTAGAAGCTTTATTCTTTAGCAATATTGTTGTAATTTATTTTAAAAAAACCTTCCCCTCCTTTTTTGTATTTACAGATGCAATGTATAAATATTACATAGCTCATGTCACTCCCACAATTAAGACGCGACACCTCTATATGTTAAAATCCATCAAGCCGTTTAGACTACAGAGCGTGCCGAAGAAATAGACGTACATACAGACATACTCTCGAAAAACAATACCATCCTTTTGGGGCAGTGGGGCAAAAACTCAATACCACTTTTCGTCAGTTGTGTTGTAAGGTCCAAGTAATAGGGGTTGAGCCTATCGTCATAGACGAACACAATTTCTGGATTGCTACGGACGCGAAATATAACGGAAGCCGCAATATTTAATTCCGCCTCCTAAAACTAATTCACGTCATCACCATAATTCAAGTTAAATCGCTGGTTAAAGCCACAGCAAACGTGCAATTTCTTTATGAATACCATCATTTTACGAAACAAATTGTTTACAATTTCTATTACAAACGAAATCACAACAATTACACTTCCTTGCGATCAAAAGAAATTGCTT
Source organism: Atethmia centrago (assembly GCA_905333075.3). NCBI lineage: Eukaryota > Metazoa > Arthropoda > Insecta > Lepidoptera > Noctuidae > Atethmia > Atethmia centrago. Next base: position 21,636,254 of record HG995368.1, read on the forward strand.
TACCCCGCGACAAACATTCATTTTTGGCGAAAATAAGGCAAGCAGGTCCCCCCCAGACATTTCCAGCGAGTTCTTGTATAATTTTGAGTTAAATTTGGTCGGAATTTGCCTTCGTAGGTACCTTTCATTGATGAAGGGAAGGGAAACGCACTTTGATGTGTTGCGTTTATTTAGACATCTTTAACTTTTACTTTCGTTTAAAGCAGAAGTTTTGGAACAGGAATTTAAACTATGCTCAAATTGGTCAGAACCGATTTTTTTTTCCTTGTGAAAAAATAAATAAACAATTTAACCTTTAATTACTCGCGCGGGGTCTCACAGACATTCATATTTCTGAGATTTTTATTTCTACCACCTTTTAATATTTAAGGTTTTTTGCTGTTATAATTATTATTCTAAATTAAAAGCTGTTTTTTTATATAATTCAGTGTTTTATTTGTAATCAAACGTTGGGATCTATCAGACCCAGAGCGACTGTTAGTGCCAGTAATTAAGACGCTGACAACACCTAAACCGCGGTCACTGTCAGATTGCATAGAAAAGAAAGAGAAGCGCGATGACACAACGCTTGTAATTTATTGCATAATATGAAGCAATTATCTATTTACTCAAAATTAAGTTGAGTAATCGAAAATAAAAAAACAACCAAGTTCTGCATTCAAATAAGACGTTCTTGTTATTAATTAAATACGTAACGTATGTTGATATTTAATACAGATATTTTGAATTAGAACTCAAAGTAAGAGGTTAGTTTAACGTTAGTTTGTATCGAGATTTTTTTTCAAAACGTGTTTTGAGTAACAACCAAGTTCTGGGAAATATGTTCAAAATTAACATATTATATTTTTTCCGCTACCACAAACTATACAGATTTGACAATTTTTTTTCTTAAGAGAAGCCTATTTTGTTCAATTGGGTCTTGTCAGCGCCTGAAGGGTGAAATGTAAATTCAAAATACACGCATAGAATAAATAAACACGAAGAAATAAATAATAGTTTTCAATGTTAATTGTGTCAATTCATATGAAAATGAGACGAAAACTACACTTCTAGATAAAATTGTGTTTTTCAAGACGAATAAGAAAATGAACAAAGACAAACTTAATGCTGATTTAGATGTTGAAGATAACAATGCAACTTTAATTTATTTTTATAAAGTCTAGCTGTTGGAATATTTGACAAACGAGTTATTTGTCTTGGAGTTTGCCTTTTATCTCAATGAGAAAAATGTCGATGACTCCTTGGCTAGACAAGTCGAAAAAGATATCTTTTGAAGTTCATCTCTACGTGGCATTCGGTTGCGATGTTTTATGAATGTGAGGTATTATTTTATTACAAAGACTAGCTTTTTCTCGCTGGTTCGCCTGCGTGGATGTCGGAAAATATCACACGGGAACGTACTACCGGGATTAAAAGTACTCTATGTGTTAATCCAGGTTATTTTCACTCCTTTTAAATCGACTTGCACGCCACCTGTTGTAAAATCCAATGTAAAAAAATTGTGAGTTTGAGTATTCATTTAAATGTACTGAATATTGTTGTAAATATGAAACACTAGGAGGCGTCGCAGAGTAGACTCTGGGGCTGGTTTATATTATAATGATGTTCAATTAAGAATCAATTTTAGTCTATTTTGCATATAAGTTTGAAGTTAATTTAAGTAAACTTTGCAATTCATGAGAAAGGAGTCCCTAATAACACAATATTATGGGAGAGCCTATTGCCATTGACCGGACATAAACCCAAACTCTCGGTCGGAAAACGCAATAATCTGCCCGATCCGGGAAAACTGTGGATCCTACTCCAAGGTTACTAGTACCGTTTCGTTTCCACTAGGCAGTTCAGATCAGTTTCAAAATCCAGATAAGATTTTAATTCCCTACTTATCTAAATTCATGTTTTGAGAAATACATTAATAATAATAAACCGATACCCAAACGAACGAAAACCAAAAGAACTCACACTGCAATTCATAAAACGTGAAATCGCAGACCAATTCCTTGATAATCTCGAGAACCAATAACTGACCACTCACTCGACAAAATGTCATTTCAATTTATCGTTCGAATGCAATGACATTAACGGGAGTGATTCCGACTGGTCACGACTCCGATGAAAAGGACGATCCTTTCGATGATATGGGTTTTAAAGATTATTTTTATCTTTATCTATGTTCTTTGAGTTGAGATTTTAATTCCGGTTTTATTTCAAATGGATATTACTCCGTTTTTTATACGGGTAATCAACTATTTCGATGTCTACGGTTTAGTTACGGAAACGCCTGTAAGAATGATGAATGAATCTGCCGATTCTATTGTAGTTGTAAAAAATTGGTGGCCTGTAAAGTCGGTTTACGGACGATAATTTTACGTGATAACGAGAGAGAGAGATGTGTCACAAGCCGAACGCTTAGGCCGATCGTGCCTCTCTATCGCTAGTTCCGCGCTCTCGCTTGCACGCTCGGCTCAGGCGAAACGTGACACTTTTTCGTTCGTGCAGCCGGCGTTCATCGATTTATAAGACGTTATAACGTCAAAAAAATTTTGATAGATTAATAACAGCACAGATTATTATTAAATTACTTATCAAAGGAAATTTTATGATTTAACTATAACAAGTTACTATGATAGTTATCTACTTTTATTGCATATTATGTTACCAGCAATGAAGAAAGACGAACAATGCAAATCTACTTTTATTCGAGTTGAATCTTGTCTAATTCCAGATCCAATACAACCACACACATAAAATATATATCAGCGAAAAACCTAGTTTTATATCGCGCTGTCTGTCACAATAAAAGAAAAATCAGTGACGTAATCGCCAAATTGGCTCTAAAAGTCTCTTAATCCTAATATTGATCAGGCATTGTGCTCAAGATGGCGAATCGGGGACCCGTTCAGAATAGGAGCCCGTTCAGAATAGGGTGTCGAGATGAAAGGGACTTGGAGAAATGGCAATATTCGATTGACATGCGATAGTGAGGGCGCCCGAGCAAGGACGAATTGCTTTATATCTTAACGCCTTTGGAAATTGTGGGGATTTTTTGTTTCAGATTTTTTTTGTAGTCGGCGTCTTGTTTTCTTGGGGCTTTGGTTTTTGTAGGGGTCATTACACAGTTTAGGTTTATTGTTAGAATTTTCCTAAGAAAACGTTGGTAAATTATTTGTGTATTTTCGTAATAATACCTGATTACAACCTTTTTTTAGAAAGAAAGACAAATAGATTTATTTGTCACAGAAATACGTGCACATAAAAGCTATGGTAATTATTATAAATAATAAAACAAAACAGATTTATGCTTATGAACACAGAACATATACATATAGTCGGCAACTGCACGCCGTGACTATGACAAGTTGGCTTCCAATCGGCATGATGCTGTGCTATGGGGGACCCACAGCAAAGCGCTAATTTTCAGTGGTCACCCGAAAACGACACTACTTCGCCACTGCTAGTCAAAGGTCGTCTTTCTCCTCATTCGTCACCCTTCATCCTCATTTCTTTAATCAGTTCCTAAATAATAAGTAGGTATCGCTTTTCTGCCTCTTAAACCAAAGAAATAAAAAAAAATAAAATATAAATCTCGACCTGAGACGCATAAGGACTTTTTTTTTTGGATGGGATATCATCAAATAACTTCTCCCGCTCTGGGCGGAGCGGGAGGGTGTGTCAGACTCTTACTGACTAAAACCCACCCGTATTCCTTCCGTTGCCTGTGTTGCGAGGGCCTTGGTGAACCATTAGTACCTTCCCGCGACTCCGGCAGACGCATAAGGTCTGATATGGAATTTCACAAGTTTAGAGGAGAGTCAAAAGAAAGTTCTTGATAAAATCGTGTCAAAACTATAGTTCTTTTTTTTCCATTAGGCTAACAAGTTTAGATAAACTCCTCTTGCTCAGTTTCTTCAGAAATGAAACGAAACATACCTTATAATCGCGAAACGTGCACCTGAAACAGAAATAAAAACACCATTAAAATATAAATATGAGCGAGTTCTTTGAAAAAAATACTGTACTTAATAACATCAACCGTTTAATACTTGTTTTGTAGCGAGTAAGCGTAATAGGACCACAGTACAGAAAAACAGATAGGACCAACTCCATACAAACACTGAAGATTAGCAGGGTTGTCTCACTTTATCGAAGTCATTGGGGTGAGCCTTTTTCATTAAAGAAGCACACAGGTTTGTTTAAAAACAATTTTTACACGAAGATAAGATAAGATAATATTATAATCGTGTATTTGCTCACATGAGTACAACACATACAACACAAATTATCAGCATGCAAGAGTAATCACGTTTGCCTTAAACAATGGCATGCAAATAATAATAAAATAAAGTATAATGTCTATTTAAGTCTAATTATTTAAAAATGTCATGTTAATATAGATCATTAAAAATAATAAATTAGTCAAACATTATCAAAATCTCTTGTCTAAAAACTCATTTAAATTTTAATACGATGTATCTGCTAGAAAATTTATAACTTTCTTTTGGAACGCTACGTCACTTAACTGGTACAATACCATATAATGTATTACACACGCTTAGGTGACTTATTTCCACTTTCAAAAAATATAACTTATTTCTAGATTCAGCATTTATAGTCCAAAGGTAAGCGATCATTTGCAAAGCCACTGCTTTTCATGCCTTAAGAGTCACTAACTTAAATTGCTTAACATAATCCTCCGTTTTAAGGAAAATATTGAAGCATTAATTTTTGAACAAATTTATATAGTAAGTTATGGATTAATGTTAAGTACTCGTACTATGTTTGACAAAAACACGATTCCATAAAATTTTCTCGACAGAAAAAAGAAAGTTACCTCCAAACTGAACAATAAACCGCTAGTAATAAAAATACTTCAAATTAGATCAAGTAACTTTGCATATTGGCATTATTATAACTGAACTAAATTTTAGATTAAAAACCCAAAAACAAATTAAGAAAAAAAACTGATCTAAATATAAAGCGGATACCATGTTATTTATTTTTTCTTAATTACCATTATTTTAACCGTAAAAAGAAATGGCCTCCACTATCGGCGCTTTGGAGCCTTCTCCCTGCCGCCCTGTCTCGCTTGTTCGCGTGACCGCGAGCAGTAGTGTGCGAGCGAAATAAAAAGTGAGGTGGCGCTGAGGTATTATGAACTCAGGCAGCTTACTATCATTGGCCTGAGAATCAGCTGTTGCATTTTTATAGGTAGGTTTTTAATGTGTAAAATTTTTCCTCTCGCTGTCTATCGAAGTGACAGCTTGAGCATGGAATTAGTAAGTACTTTATAATAGCATGGAATTAGTGTACTCATAGAATTAGTAAGTACTATATAAATTGTAAGTAGTAAGGTCGGATTTAGACTAGTGGACGACCACTAGTATTGAATAATTATTAGAATAAATATTTCAGTATTTAGCTTTTTACATTTTGAAGTTAGTTTCTGTCGCTGCTCCGTTGCTTATCACCAAGGTGAGAAGTCAGATGTTACATATCATATGCGACTACTGTAACGGCTTCTGCAGACTGGGGCGATATCGCGGCGCGACAGGCATACTGCTGCCTGTCGCGCCCGCGATATCGCCCCAGTCTGAAGAAGCCTTTAGGCTCGCTCGTTTTTTTCTTGGTAGGTGCAGGAACCAAACGTGTATTTATTTATACCTACTAATACCTGATTGGTGTAAATATGTCTCGTTATCGAATTACTTATCAGTTTTAACCACCTTTATAAGCTCCTTAGTCCCTCTCATAGAGATGAGGTCTATGTCCCAGCAGTGGGAACATTATAAGCTGATTATGCTACTAACGTAAATAATTATAATAATTATTTAACCTGATGTTACCTCTGTTGAGTGTCGCGTGATACACCATTGGTGCATAAGAACTTAGGAATCCGGAGTCTGGCGATCAAAGGGCGACACCGATTCGGAGTCAAACAATAGAAAATCAATTGTGTCTCATTAGCTGTCATTGACCAGTTAATTCTTTTACTCTAAAAACTGATCCTTCTGCTTTTATCTCGAAGTGGTAGAACACATCAGCCACGGTCGTTTATCACAGTGACAGATCATCCCGAGCTCTTAGAGATCCAGAATGACAAATGTTACGGTCAGGTAAAAAGGTTCCATGTTTCTTAAATTTCACTTAACTGCTTCTTGATGACGGCGGAAAGTGCCTAAGGCCTTTATTCCTTAAGGGGAGGTAAACTTATAGTACCGGAGTCTTTTGAATTATGCTTTTTTAAATGTCGCGTTTGATTTTGTACAACATAATCAACCTAGAATGTTCCCACTGCTGGGACACAGGCCTCCTCTCGGTGAGAGGGAGTGGGCCGTGATCCACCACGCAGGCCCAATGCGGTTTGGGAGATGTCACATGTCTACGATTTTTTGGTTCTAAGACATGCCGGTTTTCTCACAATGTTTTCCTTCACCGTTTTGAGAGCAGTGGTGATGAAATAATTTACACAAGTAAAGCGTCTGTCTGGGTTGACCTACAACTCGTAAGTCGCGTCGCGGCTATCACCACTGCTCTGATTTCGTACATTTTTTAAACGCACCAAATACAATAGACAATTTCATGAAAATGATTTTGTACATTTTCTTTAAAATGTCTAAAATATTTGGCGAATTTTGGATACTGCTTCGCGTATGGTCATGAATTGCACATTGCAAAAATATAACGCTGGAACCAAACTCGCGATTCTTAAAGCAGAAAACAATCTGTTTGATAATTGTGCCAATCCACTATGAAAATTACACATACGGTAGTTTTATATTTTATTCGTTTTTTATTACTACTAAAACAATCCGACCGCAAACTGAAACTTCGTGCGACGAACGACCTGAAGTCACATAGAAAGTACCTAATTAGGAATTAGTTGATAATGGACTGAACTTTCCTCTCATGATGAAATATGACAAAAATATGTTTGATGTAAATTCAGGGAAATTGTTAAGCAAATTGAAAACCAACTTAAATTGTCCGTATATTCAAATCACAACTTCGTCATTCTTTGACAGTTGTATAATAATATAATAATTCAGCCTATAATGTTCCCACTGCTGGGACACAGACCTCCTCTCTGTGAGGGGGGCCGTAATCCACCACGCGGGCCCAGTGCGGGTTGGTAGATGTCACATGTCTTCGAATTTTTGGGTCTAGGACATGCCGGTTTCCTCACGATGTTTTCCTTCACCGTTTTGACAGCAGTGGTGATGAAATAATTTACACAAAGTAAAGCGCCTGTCGGGGCTCGAACCTACGACCTACAACTCGTAAGTCGCGGCCGTTACTACTGGGCCACCACTGCTCTCATGACAGTTTTATAAATGGCTATAAAACGGCAAATTGAGATAGGATGTCACTTGCATAACAATTAATTTCCTTGACTGTACTTATCACTGCTAAACAGTATTACATTTATATGAAGCAAGACGCCATAAATAACAAACGGCTGTTTCCGGGTCACCGAGTGTATCTTGTGCGTGTATCCGCAACTTGGCGCAACGCTTTTTTTTTCTCGGATATGCATCACGCAGTTTTGTCGCAGTGCGTCGTAAAGCGTTGCTTAGGAAGGGCGTAGTGAGACTTGGAGTCAGTGTCTATATCAATCGTATTTTTTATATCAATTGAATATCAATTATTGAGTAGCTGTGAAAGGATGCAGCCATATTGAAATATGCTATAATAAGAAAGAAAGAAAATTAATTAATTTAACCCAGGTTAAGGCACACAATATTCATACAAAAACAAAAAACAGAAAATACTTAAAATAGTATTGTGTGCCTCACGGCTGCGCCAAATAGCAGCATAAATGCTAGACAACTAGTGCCTGACGCTGGTTCTTACGGATGTAAATCAGTTTTATAGTGTGTGTAAATATTTAAATTAAAAATAGATAGATACATAATTATATCTAGCATATAATATTAAAATCGATAAGAGAACAAATTTATTAATTTACATTGTGTTGAACATTACTTATTAAATAAAATTATTACATGCAGAAACAATACATTTAAAGCCTAATTATAAAATGTAGACTTCGTAAAGTAGGACCCATGAACTCGACAAGGTGAAAATCTTATTTGTCTATTTGAGAGAAAAACTAAACACGCCAATTTGCAGATTTTTGAGCAAGGGAAATAAATTTCAGTTTTCAGGATTCTAATTTCCAAAAAATACTCGTAAGAAAGCCTTTGAAAACTCCGAAACACTCGTCAAGAGAACTTCTTACTGAAGTGGAATGATAACAAGTTGAAACAGGCTTCAAACTTTAAAATTGTTTCACTATATTTGCACAACATTTTTCAACGTCAAAAAGTCATCGACCTCTAAGGGCCCGATCACACATATCTCAACCACACCACAAAGACAACACGTGGTCGGGCGCTAATTTGTATTAAAATGAATAGTTTGTTCAAAGCTCCTGCAGACAGGAGCGACGCGACGGCGCAACGCGACTCTGGTGGAACAATTTCTGGAAAACTTTGCGGAAATTGTTCTACCAGTGTCGCGTCGGACTATCGCGTCGCGCCTGTCTGCACGAGCCTTCACACAGACCACATTTGGTTGTCAAAATCTACCGTTTGGGCGATACCGACCACATCAAGGCCACGTCGCAGCCACAACGCAACCACAAGCGAGACCGCGCGCTAGTGGCCGGTCGAAACCATATTAAATGTTGTAATTACACCAACGTACATGCAAGACGCTGCAGCGACACTGTTCACACGTAACCACATATTGTCGCTATGATGTGGTGTGGTTGTGGTACGTGTGTACAGGCCCTAAAGGAAAAAAATCTCCGTTCACTACATCAAAGCTCATGTCGCATTAGATCCCACTCCGGACCCCGGGACCCCACATTTTGATTGACGCGTCGAGATAACCTGGGGTCCATCCCGCATATATATTACTTCGTCAATCCTTACTTTGTACCATTCAAATGATATTCACATTCGGATTGCGGTGACACCAAGTTAATTTTAGATGGGATTTTATGTTTTTGAATGAAATTGCTGCCTTGATTCTGGGTATCTGAATGTAGGTTTTATTATCTTAGTGGATCTGGAAATGATATTGTTTGTGTATTTTGCGAGCGAGACTACAGATGGATTTAAGACTATAAATATATACACATTATAAACTAGTAGTTCTGCAAACAATAGACCTCGCAAGCACAGTTTTTTTTGGAACAATAATATACCACTAAAGTTATTTAAAACCGGCTAACCTAACAAAACTCAGTCACACAAAATGTTCGACGGGACCTAACCATTTGGCGAGTGACAACGACAGCGCGATCTAGCGCTCAGTAGCGCCATCTAGTGACTTTCTTGTAAAACTAAAATTAATATTGGTTTTAAAGAAAATCATTTTCAGAATTTCTCTGGTTTTGTGGTGAGAAGCGATCCGAGAAGTCCCGGGTGCTCCTTCAATCCCTACCTAGTAATTAAATGGCCGAGTCCACTGTTAGAAATCTAATAGTGAGCAAATGTACTGCATTTTGAGGAGCTAAAGGAGACCAACTTAAAAGTTACTACCTTTCAAACAAAAAAGGTTAATCGAAATCGTATCTCATAAGGAGCGGAGATTTCTAGTAGCCTCCCTTTTTGCCCCTTTTTGGAGGAAGTACCCCTCCATACGAAAATCCCCGACGACAAAAAAAATCTACAAAGTCGTAAAACCTGTATACCGAGTTTCGTCCAGATCGGTTATGAAATACGATCTGTAGAGGAGTACGAACAAACTCACAGAGGAAAGCAAATTATGCCAGACTTGAAGCAGAGACGCTTCGCTCGCTCGGTCAATAATATTTAACAAGAGCCATGTCAATTGTTATTTACCGACTACAAACTAGGCCCTCAATATCTTGAGAGCAAAATATCAAGAGGTGTTATCGAAAATTCATATTTTTTATTATTCAGACTTGCATCTCAAAATAGTGGTCGAGCTTACACGAGGAGGATTAAGTAATAAAACTAAACCAGGCAGGTTGTTTAAGATCTTGAAATACTAAAAACACAGAAAATCGGAAATCCCTACCAACTCCTTCCGAGGATACAAATGCAAAATACGATACACACGGAAATACAATACATATTTAGAATCGTTCTGTTTATTTATTACAACCAACTACCAACAAAAAACATATATATATTTTCATCTTCCCCTCTACTATAATTCATAACGTGGAACAAAACAAAAAATAAACGCAAAAAGGAATTAATACACGCGTTATTTCCTTTACCCACTACACCATAATAATTCGCAATTCCGTGTACAAAGGGCACATTATCTAAGGGCCATTTAAAAAAGAGGCACCCCACTAAATTCACTTCCTTTCGCGCAATAAGGGAAAGTATCTTTTGTTGTGGTGTGAAAATGTGTATCTGACAGATAGGACTATTTGGTACGAAGTTTAAGATTATTTTTAATTCTTTTTGGTTGATGCAGTGAAGAAATTGTATTATTACTTTTATGATTGGTCTAAGTAGCTAATATGGTGTGGTTATATTTACGCGCTTTTTTTTAACACACTTTGTGTTAGCAGAATTAAATATAACGTGATGCGTGACTAAAGATTTGTATTGTTTTGTGGTGCACCTCGAATTTAAAAACAATATTAAATGATATACATAGTTAAAAAGTAACCATCCAACAATGTTTATCTATACAAAACACAGAAAACACAGTGTTAATTTTTTTTTAAAGTCACAAACAAAACAAAAGTCTATGATAGAAAAATTCACCGAAACTTTTGTCAGATACCGCGTCACGCTACACAAGAGTCGTTCATTCAATTTTTGCCTCTCGAAAGCTTTCAATGCTTCGATCGCTGGTAACAAAAGAAAGTAAATAGAGGAACTGAATGGACCTGAACACTTCATATCTAATCCTGGACGCCATTCAATTTACATTTTCAATCTTTTTTCTTTCTTTCTAGGATTTTCCGGTGTTTGGCCATTGGCTACCGTCTGTGGACGGTTGGTAATGAATTCTATATTTAAACTATCCGGTTGTCCTGACTATTCCGATTGTCTTTTGTTTTCTCCTTATCCAGGGATATAAATCTTACACGTGCAAACATGACCCAGGGGTCAAGGGGATTAACTTCGAAAGGGTTATGTCTTACCACCTCCGGATAAGCACCGGTAAACTTATCCATTCATTTCCATAGGGAACCTCCTTTGTAACGAGCATCTAGTTTATACTTTCTGATTCATATTTCTGACTATCTGACCAACTCCTTGACAGTTCAAAAGTGCCTGTAAATGGTTTAATTGAAATAAATGCGTGGACTTTTGACTTTAAAGTCTGTGCCTTTTTAGGAACATTTTTGCTTGTCGACGATCCTCCCTTCTCTAAGATTAACGGTTACACCATCAAATGTGCTATATCTAATAATGCATTTATTTAGTTAGACAAAAATTGTTACACAATACATTTAAATAATTTCCCTAATAGTACGTTTATAAGTACAACATTTACTTACAGGCTAACACAACGTGCACCATTTATGATTTTACAAAATATTACAAAGCCAAAAAGGATATTTACAGTTAAGTTGTTCAATATTTTTTGGTAATCCACGCGTAACAATAATAATAACAAAAATTTCATCATAAGAACTTCTAAACGGTGCAAGTGAGACACTTATTTCAACTACAAAATCCAAAAATCCATCCTAATTCAAACTTAAACACTACAACCCCATTATTAGTAATTAAACCAACCAATCAAACGGCCAGCCAGCCGGCGCGGCCAGTGGTATGGGCCGCGACGTACGAGTGTAGGTCGTAGGTTCGAACTCAGACGGGCACTTTACTTTGTGTAAATTATTTCATCACCACTGCTCTCAAAACGGTGAAGGAAAACATTGTGAGAAAACCGGCATGTCCTAGAACCAAAAATACGAAGACATGTGACATCTACTAACCCGCACTGGGCCCGCGTGGTGGATTACGGTCCACTCCTTCTCACAGAGAGGAGGCCTGTGTCCCAGAAGTGGGAACACTATAGGCTGATTATGTGTAATCAAACGGCACCTACACTAATTACCAGAGTTGATAATATCATGATTACAACACCACGTAGTAAGCAATTGTGGCTGCATCCTTGAGCTCCGTTCACTCGATCTCAGCTGCTCAGATTGCTGCCGTTTCGAAATACACAACGAACGGGGCCAAGTACGCTTCCTTTCGAGAAACCTATTCATAGATACGGCTCATGTAAATGTGCATTACCAATACTAGTAATTGTATCCGGAATGCCTATTCCGAAAGTGCGGACAATGGCGGATTTTTTGAAAGCTAGAAACAAAAGAACAATGTTAATTTGCTTCCGATTACGAGTACATTGCGTGCGAATGACGTCACTTACTTGTATACAGTTGCAAAATTATTTTCATCAAGGTAAGGACCCTAGTTTGATGAAATGTGTCGAAAGCTTTGCCGGATTGACAAAAGCAACAAATAGGAACGCTTAATCAGCTGTTGCTTTAATTGTGTCTGCATGTTGACAAATCTTTAAACTGGTTGGCATGGCAATAAATTCCAAGAGCCTGCAATATAGACACTTCTTTAAAATATAACTATAGCAATCACGCTATCCAAAGTTAGTTTGTATTTAAGGTATTCACTATTGCCCGTCACCACCGGTTCGAGTCAGAAATACTTTGGGGACTTCAATATTATCTATTCTACAGTTTTCCATATTACCTCAGAGATTGTAATACCGTTTTCGGTAAACACGAAATTTATGCCATTGAACTCCATAGAGGCCACGAGGTTCCCAGTTCACTATTCCTACCCATTTGAGCGATTCTCCAATATATTAGAACACCAATAGTCGAACGTGACACTGTCTTCTGTTTGGGTCACTTGATCCCGGTATTCCGGGAAAGCATTTGGCGTTAGAGTGAACACACACAAATGTTGTTCAAGGAAATGTGTTAGTAAGATGAGCATTTACGTTGGATGGCCTCGATGAGCGGGAAATGTAATAAAGCTTTGCGTTATTGTACGTAATACGATATAGAGTAAAGTTATTGAAGAGCAGGTAAAGTTTAGATCTTAAGCTATTGTGGCGGCATCATGCGAACTACGCGTCACACTGACGTCACGCAAAATCCTGCATCGCGCAAGCAGAGTTCACCGCGAGTCTAGCAAATATCTGGACGTAATGTCCCGACATCAATCGTCGGGCAGTGGGCACCAGACACAACACCCGTCTGGTCGAAGGATCCTCCCTTTTCTATGGAGGATCAGTGAACTTTACACCCTGTTCCTCATATTTCTGTACCTACTATAATGCGGAAATTATGCCAAGAAAATAGATATAGCCGTGCTTATGATTGTTAGACCCATCGTCCACGACGCTACTCATAAGTAACCAGTTAAGAACATAAATCACTAATGTATAGCCGGAATGTCACAGCACTAGTATTTCAATGGCGGTCCATACACGACCCATGCAATCACGAACTAGTTAATAACGCTATATGACTAGTAAATCACGTCGGGTGCAATTCTCTTAATGTTACTCCCTTAGACCAATCTAGCTTTTGCACAGTAGCATGTGGTCTAGGTTGATTGACTGATATATACTTGTATGTACCCCTGTATCGCTTTGAATCAAAAATGGCGCTCAGCCAGAACAATATTCTCAAGAGTGACCGAAGTGTGTATGAGTATGATTCTTGATCCATTTCTAGCATTTCGTCTTTGGCGATTATTATACCTAACCAATGGGTTCTTAATTAAACGGTTTTTTTTTAAATATGTAAGAAACTGTAGTTGATGTTACATAATAAAATCAGCCTATAATGTTCCCACTGCTGGGATACAGGCCTCCTCTCATTGAGAGGGTGTGGGCCGTAATCCACCACGCGGGCCCAGTCCGGGTTGGTAGATGACACATGTCTTCGAGTTTTTGGTTCTAGGCGCGTAGTAAAGCGCCTGTCTGGGTTCGAATCTATGACCTCTCGTAAGTCGCGGCCATTACCACTGGTCCACCACTGCTCTCTCTGCACTGCAGTTGATGTATTTTTGGATATTTAAGAAACTGGGTAGGTACATCTTATTTCTTATGCAATAACATTTTAATCGTTTTTATTGAGATAGTTATTTCTTACATAATCCACAACAAAGCTAGAAATAGAAATGCCATTCAATTTAAATATCTTAAAACTGCCACTAATAATTCATAACGAATCGTTAAAGGTCTCTCCAGACGGTTCTGCTCATATCACTACTCCACGTACCTACCCATTACGATTGATGCCAAGTGCCAACATAATGCCAAGTTACCAATCACAATGCAATTTTAACATTAATGGGTTAAGGTGACTATTAGAATGCCAGACAGTTAATGCAACTGATGTTAGAATGCAATTTTTAATAAGAATTTCAAGTTGGTGCATTATTGTAATGTAAATTACGTTTTGATTGAAATGACTATAAAATCATTGTTTAATGGAACTATTATTATTTAATTAGGATTACGATTGTTGTGGTATTCGAAGGAAATATAGTTCCCTAAGACTTGCTTGGTTTGATTTAGCTTTATGTAAAAGGTTCAGATAGATAGAGATAATGAGGAGATAGAGATATGATGCGATCTCGATGAAAAAGTAATTGATGTATCAAAATGTGCCACAATACCGTGCCGCGCATCGGGGGGTGATACGCCCTTTTTTTTTTTTTGGTGGGAAATTATCAAATAACTTCTCCCGCTCTGGGCTTAGCGGGAGGGTGTGTCAGACTCTTACTGACTAAAACCCACCCGTGTCCCTTCCGTTGCCTGTGTTGCCAGGGGCCTCGGTAATCCTTTTGTACCTTTCCGCGACCCAGGCAGGCATCAGCCCTAGTGGACACTTGCTAACGACATCTCTTTGACGCGCGCGTGGAACAACGCGCCGTCGACCCGGGCCTGGTCCGTATCGGACGGTGAGCTACCCATTGCTCACCGTCCGCAAGCCCACACCTAGGGTGATACGCCCTGAGCGTTGACGAATGAGCGGCCTGCACTGCCCCCCGTCTCGCCGCGCACATAGCTAAGGCGCGGTACGGAACAGCGGTCTCGGTCAAACTATAGGCCCGCTTACACCACATTAAACGAAAGCATTAACAATTAGGCAGATGATAACAGTAACCTGATTATAAATAGCAACAATTTATTTATATTTTCATTTCACACAAAAACAATTCTTCGATAGAGCCTACCATCATCATCTGCCTACCCTTTTCCCAACTATGTTGGGGTCGGCTTCCAGTCTAACCTATCTGACCTCCAGAACCCAGTTACTGGGTAACACGATACCCCTTGGTAAAACTGGTTGTCAGACTTTCGGGCTTCTGACTACCCGTAACAACTGTCAAATATCTACAAATGACAGCTGGGACCAACGACTTAACGTGCTTTCCGAGGCACGGAGAGGTCTTGGTATGTAAAGATGGTCATCCATCCACGGACCAACCGCGGCAAGCGTAGCTTAACCTTATCGATCGACCCGTGCGGCTGTTATTACTTAGCCACAAGCCACTTCAATAGAGCCTACCATTCTCTATTATTTACATTTTCCATTCACGCCAGTATGCAAGTTAAATTCGATAATTCATCGATTTCAATTTTCATTCGCAAAGAGATTGCGTTCATTGATACCGATGATTGATTTAGCTCCCGTCTCCATTCCTATTAGTAGTTTTATCGTTCATTTCGAAATTTGAATGCTCCAAATAGGATTGCCGTTCGGAATGATTCGTGGTCGTTCACGTTTACATGTATTTTTTAAAGTAACTGAATTTTATATCTGGATTTCCATTAATTGGAAAATGTTTCTTATTTAAAATGTATGATGATTTCATTGGCATCGTTATAAAAGTATTCAATAGTGTTCTAGTTAAATCCATCAAGTAACCGTTACATTAGGTATTCAATTTGGCTCTCTTCTAGCACATTATTATGCATTATTATTTTGTTGACCAGTTTAATGTTACTAAAGAAAACACTATATTATTTATTTAATCACCTCTACACCAAAAGTTAAGTAGGTATAATAATGAACATTTTTCAGCGCAAATTATTTGAAATGTACACTGTTGTCTATACTTTTGACCAAAGCAATGAAGACGAAAATCAAATCATAAATAACGATCAGCTTCAAGCCATAATTAAATCAAAATTTGGTTCCCCATAAAAACCAGATGGATACACAATTTTAAACAGAATCAAACGAGTCGAAAGAATGTCATGTATTCTGTTCCCTCTCGTTTTCTACGGAATCCACGCCCTTTCCCTTTTGTTAGCAACCGGTCCAGTCTTGCGCTTGTTCCGAGCACGAGTTGGGATTTGAGAAATTCCTTTTTTGAAATCGGAATTATAGATCGAATGATGATGGTAGATGATTAAAGATAAGCCACCAAAGATTAAATATAAAATTCTTTGTAGATTAATGACATATTATACGGCAGATCCATTAGGTACTAATATCGAACTAAAATGTATGTGATAAATAATAGGCAATTTGTCATTATTATTATTATGTGTTTACATATCTCGGGACCCTGGGGTCCCGGACCTTTGGAAGGCGTACGAGGAGCCGAAGCCAACTCGCCATTAGACGTTTTGAATGAAATGAGGCACCAAGCGACTATTATTCCTGTATTGGTGTTGGACTATTTCAGAACATGGAAACAAAACATATTGGGCTATGGGTTTAGGTGGCCATAGTGGATCAGTGACGTTGAAGTATGAAACGACTATCCCCTGCCTGATCAATGTTATGAAATACACAGATAAAATGGCAGGTGGTGACTAGCACACTCAATAATGGGCCCCGAAACTATCGCTAGCATGTAGTGACGTAGCGACAAGAGAGCAATATGTACTGAGGTGCTTGAGTAGTGGTATTCCATAGCTATCAGAACAATTCCAGAGCCCGGAAGATGGTCAAGATCCCTACCAGCACTTACTGAAATACTTCCTTCCTCCAAGCGCGTTTGCTCTTGCGAATCTCCACTTAAGCCGGCCAATAAAGGCTAGAATGAGGTGTGAGCTCTGTTCGTCATCAGTGTTCACTTCAGCCGGCCAATAAAGGCAAGCCAGGGATGAGGAACTAGACTTCTCCCATGAGATAGGGTCCGTGGGGTCGCTACTGCCCAATACTCGCCATATGCTGCCCTGCTGGTTTCTGTATCTCTCTTGGCCCTGCTCCTTACCTTAGACCTGTTCCGGCAAAGTAAACTCTGCCGGCACAGACCTAGAATTTGGAGCGCACAAGCCCAACCACGACGTCAACTTAGAGATATGGCGGTGGAGTTATTATTATTACCTACTATCAGCCGTTTCTGTCCCATTGCAGAGCAAAAGCCTCGCTTCCTTTCTTCCACGAAGTCATGATTGATGGAATTAGAAAAGAATACCATGCAGCTGTCACCTCGTGTACTTATTTCAATAACTTAACTAACTGAGCTTAAGTCACCTTTTTTTAAAGAATATTTTACTTACTTTATAGTCACGAAGCAAGTGAACGATTAATTAAAACAAGGTTCAGTCAATAAATACCACATAAACTATAGTGTCTAGCTGTTATCGCTTCAGAATCAATAGAAATCATAAAAAAAACGAATGAAAAACACCGCGCCGACCATATTGAATCAATATCCAGTAATATTTATTCCCCAACAAATAAAACAGGCCACTTATTGCCCTACAAATCACCTGTCACCAATTATGAATAGGTACGTACTCCTACGCACACACACGCGTTGCGAGTGA
Source organism: Atethmia centrago (assembly GCA_905333075.3). Taxonomy (NCBI): domain Eukaryota; kingdom Metazoa; phylum Arthropoda; class Insecta; order Lepidoptera; family Noctuidae; genus Atethmia; species Atethmia centrago. The sequence continues at coordinate 21,654,038 of HG995368.1, forward strand.
GTGCCGCGGAACGCAGTCAAGGAATGCGCCCCATCCCGTCGAACCTGTGCGACGGGCTTCACTGAACCTTGTAGGAGCTGATGCAAATATTGCACGTTTTTAACATCATTTGGTGGTGATGTGGTTGAGTTGACAGCATTTGGATGATGTGGAATATTAAGGTTCATGGTAAAATGCTGAGTTATGTGTGCTGTGTTATGACATCACCATTTTTTAATGTATTTGTTTTATTAAAATAATCTTCATTTATGTATAAAACAGATCAAGTTGTAGATGTAACATTTTTCACAAAGTAGGTAGTATTAAATCTCTGGCAATCAAGTGGGTGACGTTCTGTTCTCCTTGTTAGTATTAAGGAGTAACAGTCGCCGATCCCCTCTAATTGTATTACTACAATTTTAATTTACAAGTTAAAAATGTTTAAATATTTTAAACACACCTGTGTTGAAAATGTTTAAACATTTTAAGTTGTAAATGACAACAAACACACACAAATGCGCTCGCACACTAATACCTATTAGTGCGCGAGCGTATTTGTGTGTGTGTGTGTGTGTGTGTGTGTGTGTGTGTGTGTGTGTGTGTATGTGTATGTATGTATGTATGTATGTATGTATGTATGTATGTATGTATGTATGTATGTATGTATGTATGTATGTATGTATGTATGTATGTATGTATGCATGTGTGCTGTGTGTGCGTGTATGGCCGTATGGGTCTGTGTGATTTGTTGATGTACATTATTGAATATATGACATCAGGCACCTAATTGTTTGTAGGTACTACAAACAGTATGATGAAGCAGTCGAGGAATGCGCCCCATCCCGCCAGACCAGTGCCACGGGCTCCAATGGACCTTGCAGAAGGTGATGCAAATATTGCGCTTTTGATATCATTTGGTGGTGATGCGGTTGACTTACCATCATTCTGGTGAAGTGGAATATTGAGGATGATTGCAAAAAAAGTAACTTGAGACATCAGCTAAATTTTGACCGTACTACAAACAATTTGATTATGGTAAAAAATACATTATTTTAATTGGTGATTTTGAAAGTGGTCTATGCATACTGAAAGAAAAAAATTAAATATTTTTTTATGGTCCACAAGCTACTGCGACATTTCTAACAAGCCTACTTTTTTATACGGGACAAACGCCGAGAAAAGAGTTCTTGACTGCTTATCGATACTGTTAATTCTGCCTTAGATATAATAATTGATAAAATTGATTCACTTAAAACAATCGCAAAGAACTAAATGTTTATCATTGGCAAATACACGATACCTAGGTATGCAAATCCTGGCATAGTTGAAGCTATAGTAAAAGCAAAGAAAATAAATGGAACACATAAATTCATAATACTAGGATTTGACCTCCATCAAACTCCGAACAATAACCCAAAGGGAAAATATATTTTCATTTCATGAAGGAAAAAACGTTTCACCAATACAATAACCGTTAAAATCGATTGAGAAGTTTACGAGATTTTCCTAAATTACCATATTTACGATGCAGATTGTTGCTTGCCCAAAGAAAGTTTATTGAAAGCTGTGCCTATAAAACAGCTTTTGAATATAATGTAGATAGAGGTTTTAAAATCACTTAAGAAGATTTTAATGTAGGGTGTTAGTTTGCAAGGCCTATTAAGCCAGTCACTGTAGACACCAATAGTCTAAACCAAGTTTGCAGCTTCGAAAGACCTATGCTAAATTGCGTGGTGCTCGAAAAACTTCGAAATTTTCCGACTTCTTTCAGTTTTTCACTTATAATTTCTAAAAGATGCATCCTACGGGAAAATCTACAATTTGAGCGCAGCCTCAGCTCTGTAGGTCCAATACCACCCGAGATACAGCACTTCAAATATTGGCCATTTTTCCAAAAAAGTTTCTAAATTGTGGTTTTAGCCGTCTTCCGAACTTCCAGAACATCGGTTAAAATACTCATTCCACGAGGAAAGTCATGAGTTCATGACAGATGAAGTTGTAAAGTAGTCGTAGTTAGCTATAATTTTTAAGTTTTTGTGCGCAATGTTTGAAGTGCTGTATGTCGGGTCCTTTTTGTGGACCTATAGAGCTACGTTTGCGCTCAAATTGTAGCAAAATTTGTATATTTGAAAATGTATAGGATGACTTTACACCAAAGGATGTACTTTTTAGAAGTTACGAGTATAAGCCAAAAATGAAAGAAATCCGTCATTTTCAAGGTTTTTCGAGCACCACGCAATTAGCATAGGTCTTTCGAAGCTCTATCTATCCTAACAACTTCCCAAAAATCAATACATAACAAGAACAATTTTTTGCGATCTATGTTTTAAATAACTGGCCTATAGGGTTAAATTAATGATTTAATAAATTACTAATGTTGTTAATGATTTATAATAAGAAGTACCTACTATGCAAGAAAAAAAACAGGACAGAACTCTTTAAATATAGCTGACAATGTGACATATTTGTCAAAAAATGACAACAAAAAAATTGGTTGTCTTTAAAGTCGGTTTACGAACGATCATTTTTCGTGATAACGAGAGAGAGATGCGTCACAAGTCGAACGCTAAGGCGATCGTGCCTCTCTATCGGTAGTTCCACGCTCTCATTTGCACGCTCGGCTCAGGCGGAACGTGACACTTTTTCGTGCGTGCAGCCGGCGTTCATCGATTTATAAGACGTTATCACGTCAAAAAAACATTTTCACGACAAGTGCTGTTCAATATAGCAGAAACTGTATGAAAAAACTTGTAAATTCATAGAATTTTCGCCTATCACCTGTTTTATTGAACAGGCCCCTGGTTACCTTGGTGGCCTTGGGCGGGTCTGTACTAACTTTACATTTATTTATTTATTTGTTTATTCACTCCAAACATACAAATATCCTTATAGGCTAGACCCAATGCGATATTGTCGTACACTTGTCTTAAAGCTTAAATAGTTCCACTGTTTGTACAATAAAAAATTCTATAGGTAGCTATTCTTTCAAATTCACCCAAAGCGCAACAGAATATGTCAACGTCATCAGCAATAAGTTTGAGAGTGCGGAGCGCGCTCGTCAGCGGCGCCTCACGCAGCAACTTAGTCCGCGCGCGCGGTACTGCCAGCTACCGCGGCTGACGACGACGACCCACATACCCGTCTTGCACGACTATTTCCACCCTTCGCAATATATCCGCATTGTGTTCTTCCCTCTAATTATCTTAAAGATATAAGTAACAAGTGTGAGTTGCCTCCTGAAGTCCTGACCCTCAGTTCATTATATCCGACCATACTTAAGATAAATAGTGTTGGATACATCAACGGATAAAATGGATACACCCTGTATTCCCTCATATATTTATATATGAATGAGTAAGCACATTATATTTAAATCCAACATGATATGACTAAAATGAATAGTCACATCAACTATTTTGAAATACCTTAATTATTGCTGCAGTATTGTCTCTCGATCTCCTTTTAATCCACCGAAAGGTTATCTTTAAAAGATAGGGCTATGACCGCCCATTGTGTCACCTTGTGTAAAGTTTCTACATTTATATATGTAACTTATCATCATCTGTTCAGCCTTGGGGCCAACCATCACCTCTTATAGCAGTATTATTATAATATTACTTCACAGTGGGAAAGTGATGGAGCTATACAGGACTTATAGCTCCATCTCTTTCTCACGCTGAAGTAATATTGAAATAATACTGCTATAAGAGGTGATGGTTGGCCCCCTGTTCCTAACTATGTTAGGTCAGTCTAACCGGATGCAGCTAAATACCAGGACTCCACATGGAGCGACTGCTTATCTAACCTCCACAACCCGATAACTGGGTAATACGATACCCCTTGGTAAGACCGATTGTCAGACTTTCGGGCCTCTGACGACCCGTAACGACTGTCAAAGATCCACGAATGACAGCTGGGAACAAAGGCTTAACATGCTTTTCGAGGCACGTAGGGGTCTTGGTATGTAAAGATGGTCACCCATCCACGGATCACTCGCGGCAAGCGTAGAATAACCTGATCGATAATTATATGGATATCTGTAACTTATATGGTGGCCATAATAAAGAGTAAGTAGTCTATTCTATGTTTTTCTAACTAACTGTCAAACACAACCAGAGTACCTTTCACGTCGCGCCAACGTCGGATCCTTATCCTATCTTAAACAAATCTTGAGAAAATTAAATGGATAAGTTATATAGTCTAGACAAAGGCTGGCCAAACCCAGGTACGCGGACCACGAAGTGGCCCGACAAGGCATTTGAATTTGCCCGCGTACCGCTTCCACCTGATTGGTTGGTTGAAACAAAAAAGTGCCGCCCGACCACAACTGATCCGCGTCGTTCGGATATTGTCGCTACTTCTACGTACCTACCAAATTACTTGAATAGAACCAAATATCGACAAATTACTATCAGGAAAATACCTTCACACCTCACATAAAATAAAAAAATAAAATGATTTAATTTAATTTACAAAATAGTAAATTAAAGTATATTTTGTCTTTTTTGTGTATACATTAAGGCTTCTTCAAAGCGACGCCACACAAAGACACCGCGTGTAGCGCTACAAGTGGTGCCTTTGTGTCGCGTCGCGTGTCGCGCTTGTTTGTAAGAGTCTTAACTCTCTGAATATGGTAGTAGTGGTGTCCCGGCGCCGCCACAATACAGGAAATTTTACTCACCCAGAAAATGTATTGACCAACCTTGGTCTAGACCAGGGATTCCCAAACTATTTTGGGCAAGAGACCCCTTTTCCAAAATGAACTGATACCGTCAGACCCCCATAGCCAAATTTTTTCATCTTGTACGAACTTGTGGACGCTCATCGACTTGTTAAGTTTTTAAAAGTACAACAATGATCATCATACTAAAACACATCCTACTAAAATATTAGTCATTCTTATAACAAGTTGGTACACGTAACACAACTTATACAGTATTTTGAAAGTTTCAAATAAGTAGTTGTGTTAATTAATAGGGGTCGATTTTTAGACCTCGTCGACCCCCTAAATCAGTGTTCGTTTATGTCGACCCCTGGGAGTTCGATTTCGACCCCAAGGGGTCGATATCGACCTCTTTGGGAATCCCTGGTCTAGACTTTGAACGGAAAGTAAACAAGCAACTTAAGTATCTTTATAGGTTATTATTTAGCTATTAACTAGCATAGCTTTGCAGCTAAACTTATCATCTTAATAAACGACATCTTACACCTAAATTAAAGAAATGGATCCTAAGTAAATACCAGACTCCATACATTACCACACGAAATTCTCACTACCCACATATACACAGCTCTGTTTGACCTGATAAACTGTGTACTTTTTTCCCTACAAAACTGGAAGATTAATGCTTAGATTTCACGGGATTTTACTTCGTATAATTCTGAGTGATTTTTTCTACGTTTCGTGTCCCTCGAGACGTCGGCTTTTCGTTAGCCGATTTAGCAACAGTACGGGGATGAATGTAGCCGGTATTATGTTGAGGTGTGATGTGGATGTTTTTGTTTCAGTTTCTTTTGAAGGTTTTAAGAAGAAAAGCTTTTAACTTTAGCTTTAAAATGTTAACCCTGCAATGCTATAGAGTAAACCGGCACTTAATGAAATTTTTCAGACAGTTTCTTTGTTTTGTTTCCAGACTATGTAAGAAAATTACATATTTATCACTCTGAAAACCGCAAAAAGTTTATGAATTTTACTGATATTGGTTTCTCCCAGCCTGCTATACCAAAATTCTATAGATTATAATGCTTGTTTTTCTCTTTTCAGTTATGTGTTTTAGCAGTCGGGTTTTTTGTTTTTTAAATAATTTGTTTTATTTGGTAGAAGAAGATTGCGCGGTGTCCCATATAAATTGTATTAACTTTGCTTAGGTAGTTTTTGAGTTAGCTTCGATAATACGTATTTAATACACACATACCTATAGTACACTTTGTGTACTTCGATGACGTTATAATACTTCCTGTCACTGTTGTTTACATAGCAAGTAGTGGGATACGAATTGGTGTGGGGTAGGTATCATTTAAAAAGTGAAAAATAAAAAAAAATGGGCAGGTAGTTTTTTTTGTAAAAATGTTTTTTAGTTAAGTACGTAGGTACCTACTTCTGAAGCTATGCGGTAAAACTGCCAGACCATGTTAAAAACTAACTGAGTATAAAACAAAATTAAACAATGACCCACATAGTCTTCACATTAACAATAATTAAAATAATATAATACTACACAGAGTTTATTAATTGTTTTTATTCATGTCATTGCATAAATAAAATTCATCAACGTCAATGTGTATATCCGGACATAATCTTGGTCAGATCATTTGAGGACCAAGTAGGCTGGTGTCCGAAATGGTCTTTTGAGGAAAGAACCACACACATTTGAGTGGACCTGTCCAGTCTAAACAACCAATGAATGAAAATCGACATAGAAAACGCTACACGTTGTTTTTTTTCACGTCAAAGTTTGGTGTTCAGTTTGTTTGTCTTGTACTGCGATAATGTTTTTTTTTTTTTTTTTTTAATTAGGAGTAATATTACGATCACTTGTATCCAAGCTAATCACAACCTCTCAAAAACCCATTCATTACAATTTCTATAGCGAACTTACACCGTAATCGACATACTCATAGCGCTCGAACAAACCCATTGTTTGCGTCTCAATGCTCAGTTCAACGACATTGGCGCAATTTTATTAACGTAATTACCGTCGCATACAACACGGACAGTTCGTTATCTCGTTCGTTCGATCGTTGTTTGAATCGTGAATGTTTATGTGGTTAGTGGTATGTGGTGTCAATAAGATAGTTTCCGTATAGCTACTTATCTACCAGGTACACTGCTACAGGGAATAGGTACTTATCTACCAGGCACTCTTACAGGGAATAGGTACTTATCTATTAGGTACACTCTTAAAGGGAATAGGTACTTATCTACCAGGTACACTGTAACAGGGAATACGTACTTATCTACCAGGTACACGGTTACAGGGAATAGGTACTTACCTTTCAGGTACCCTGTTACAGGGAATAAGTACTTATCTACCAGGTACACTGTTAGAGGGAATAGGTAGGTACTTATTTACCAGGTACACTCTTACAGGGCATAGGTACTTATCTACCAGGTACACTGCTACAGGGAATAGGTATTTTTCTACCAGATAAGAAAGAAAAGAAAAGAAAGGTAAATTGCAAATTCTGCACAAACAAAACAAACATTAACACAAAAAATATATAAAATACACACATACAAAGTAGCTGAAAGACTCGTATTCAAGCAATAAAAGTTTGACAATCTTGTCCATTGTTTGATGACAGGGCCAGACAGGGACCACGGACAATATACATTGCACGAGTACACGTACACTGTCAGGGATCTTTTGGCGCTCGAATGATGGGCGCGCTGACGGTAAACATTAGTTGTGCAATCGTTTGGTGAAACGTATAAAACAAGATGGCGGCGGCGTAGTTCCGATTTTGCCCAAACGCCCAAAGCACCATCAGAAAAAAAAAGTTTTTTTGAAACAATAACTCAAGACCAAGTAGGTACAACAAATAAAACGATGATAGATGTAAAAGCATAAACTGTAGCGCAGCTAAAACTTTGTGCATAAAGTGCTCTAAGTAAAAAATTGTGACAGCATTTGTATGAAATGATCTTAATCTTAGTTGATTAAAACCTATCCGAAATCATAGACATAGTGAAGTTTTGCAAGGGGAATGAAAAGTCAAGTAGGTCAAAAATACTCATCGATCTGTGCTTTCGTTCGACCATTCAAACTTCATGTGTTTTCTCTGCCTATAATAATAATAAGTTAAAGTTGTAAGATGGTAGCTATACAAGGTGTCGTTTTGCATCCTCGTCAAATTTCAGGAGGCTGCTATGAAAGACTTATATAATCAAATAAAATTACGATACCTGCTCAATAATTAATACATACTTGTTATTTTTAGTTATTTAAGTTTGACGGTATTTTACAATACACCACTTTCACAGAACAGAATCACCCCGTTGCGTGTGCGGTAGTGTGTGTGTAAAACACATCACACGGGCCGCGTTTTAACATGCATGTCCCACACATGCCTTCCCGAAAAAAAATAACCTACTTGTTTTATTTTTTCAGATTGAGGGGGCATCCTATGAAATTAGCTGTTCTTCGTCTACCATACATTGTTTAAAACTTACCTACTGTCTACTTATCCACCATTCCCTGTACGATAACTTACAAATTAGCATAATGTATTCACAACATGTTCCATCACAAACGTTTAATAAAAATACCAACATGTTGATATGTTACACAATATTCTTATTTGGTTGTACTTTGTTACAATTCTTAGCTACGAAGGCGTAAAAAAGAAAATTGCTTCACTCAAGTCTCATGTGATAAAGCATAATATTGCGCTTAAGAACCACAAGATGTTTCGGTGTATATCGTTTGATATGTATGTAGGTACTTATGTGAAGGAGAATACGATAAATAAGTTGTACATTATGCAAACATGCTAAGTTATTAAGGGTCGGGTAATCACCTTTGACCTTGGCCATACAAATACGCATCGCGCTCACGCGGCGCCGCCGCCGCGCGCCGTTCGGTTTCATAGGGAATATTTATTTTTAGTAATGGAAATAGTATACAAAAAAAAACATGAAAATATCTTAAGCAGTTTGAAAGTAATATCGTTTTTTATGCTTTGGGTAGACATTACTTCCTGAATTTATTCAAAAATTATTATACTACAATACTTAAATATTCACATAAAGAATGGATGTGTATGCGTTCTAGTTTAACATACATTTGCATAACTTACTTGCATTATAAGAAGGCGTAATATCAGATTTAAAAGTTACTAAAATCATATATCTGCGCCTTAAGTAGTGTCATTCTTAGTAAAAAAATAGACTGTCATCTCTACCTGTGAGTGTCATTTATTTATTTACCAACAACTGGTAACATGACATCAATCCTGCCTTCCCCGAAGGGATAGGCAGAAGCATAGTAAGTACCTACAGTACACTCACATTTCGGCAGTTATGTTTAAGTTCCATAAAAAAATTATATCAAGTTTTGTTTGACTAACATTAGTTAATTTAGTTTAAGAGTACGTTGCTATTTTTAAAAGCACGATGGGATTGCCATCGTAGCATGTGTGTACAAAAATCCCTTCAATAAATAAAGATTTTAAAAAAAGGTCCATGTAATAGGGGGCGAACCTGTTGCCATATCTACAATCAACCGGGCACAAATCCAGAGTCCAGGCTGCTACTAAGAAATTCCAGATGAAATAACCCAATAAAACTTTGCCCGACCCAGGAATCGAACCAGACCAACGGAGCAGTTTATTTATTTATTTATTTAGTAATTATAGGTTTGTTTGTTTGTTACAGAAATCGCCAGTCCATACTCCAAGGCTATTTCTTGTACTTATAAAATTCACAGTCCGGTAAACGGTTAGCGTGTCTATGAAAAGGAGAATGCCCAAAAAAAAAAAAAGGCCCCGATTAAAAAAACTAATATACGTGCGATAGTACATACATGTTAGATATCAAATGTGAAATTAGTTTCTCTCAAAATAATCACCGCAAGCGCCACAGCGTGCAAAAAGCAGCAACGTTGCAAGCGTCAAATAAAGAGTTTCCTGTGGTCAAAAAGAGATAGGTAGTGCTCCATGCGGTTATGTTGCACATATTGCACCATCCAAACAACGTAACGAAAGTCAGTTAAGACGCTGACAACACCTAAACCGCGGTCACTGTCAGATTGCATAGAAAAGAAAGAGAAGCGCGATGACACAACGCTTGTAATTTATTGCAAAATATGAAGCAATTATCTATTTACTCAAAATTGAGTTGAGTAATCGAAAATAAAAAACAACCAAGTTCTGCACTCAAATAAGACGTTATTTTTATTAATTAAATACGTAACGTATATTGACATTTAATGCAGATATTTTGGATTAGAACTCAAGGTAAGAGGTTAGTTTAACGTTAGTTTGTATCGAGATTTTTTTTCAAAACGTGTTTTGGTAACAACCAAGTTCTGGGAAATATGTTCGAAATTAACATATATTTTTTCCGCTAGCACAAACTATACCAATTTTTTATCTTAAGAGAAGCCTATTTTGGTCAATTGGGTCTTGTCAGCGCCTTAAGTACTCAGAGTTCTAATAACATGTATTTCAACAAAACAGTGACGAATGCAATGAGTCACTTTAGAATCGCAGCATCGAGAAGTCTACGCAGACAGGGTGCCTCATACATTATATAAAAATAAAAATATAAAATCGTCGTACGTTGGGAAGTTGTGTGAATGAACGCCCCTGTGCTAGATATGAAGACACTATGCAACAACTAGTTTTCTAGATTATTTCTTAGTTAATCACGATAATATGTAACAGCGATGTATTTTTGTAATAAATATTATTATCTACCTACGCTTTTTGCATGTGTATTTTATGTACTATACGTATACTGCTAACCAAGTTTATTTACATGAAGAAAGCCAGAAAATCATTACCCATAATAAGAAATACAAAATTCATAGCCAGTCATGGGGATGTTTTTTAAAGAAATAACGATTTATTCCCTTTATGTCGAGTCCCGTTATGTCGAGCCGAAAACCTTGTCTCGCTTCTATTACCCTTATGTCGAGCTTAGTTTTCTGTCCCGTTTCTATTCCCTTTATGTCGAGTTTATTTACCACGCTTTTATTACCTTTATGTCGAGTTTAATAATATCATATTTTAGAAGTACAGTCACGTCCAATGAAATGCACATGCACATAATTTAGAATCAATTATACACAAAAAAGAATTTAAAAACAACTAATAACTTTAACCATACAGTACAGCTATGTACCTACTATTATATTTTTTAATAACCATCAAAGTATGTCATAATATCAGTATATAATTAATATTCGAAATTATGTGCATGATGAAAAAGTACCTATCTTTTAAAATATTAAGTTAATTTATTATACGGACTAGATTATAATTGACTAACCGAAATTCAATGACGCATTGGTGATTTTACATAAATTAAGTACAGCAATATTAAGACGTGTTGTCGGTGTACCTAAAATAATACGTAATGTAGATATGTACATTAGCGCAACTCAAGTTCGAATAACAGGAATGTGCGAAAGAGGTGACATCTAAGACTTACTTAGATGTCACCTCTCTTTCGCACATATATACTTGTCCCTCTTACACATTTATAGTTATCAGCGTTGCGCGTTCCAAGTCTATGAAGGGCAAAACTTACCAGTGCCCTTTTAACCTTGAAAGAGTGCACTACGTACGTAGGTAACTACGGTGTAAGTGCAAGTTCTGTAGTGGTTAAAAAACGTTTGATAGCATGAAACACGTAAGTACCATTGTTTTTCTATATGTAATCTATATTTATTTGTTTTATAAATGTAAATGTAACTATTGCGTTAGTACATAACTACATATCAAAATATAAACAATCAAAATACATAAAACACAGTATAAAAATACATAAATACGTAATGATACAATGTACATGTTTTCAATTTATGGTTCAATATAAGTAGTACCTAATAAATTTCGAATAATATAATCGTTATAAAGTATAGTAATTAATCGAAATCCAAAGCCGAAAAGATCCCACGTTCAAGTGTTTTTTTCTACAGATAACCGTCAAAAATATCGGCCATTTTGTGACAGTTGGCGTGCACGTTCTGACATGAATGGGAAATTTTTGAATGTAACGCTTAAAATAAACATGTTGTGGCTAGTTTCTAGTAAAAGTTATATAACATTTTCATTCATATTACATTTTTCTGTTGTATTTAATATACATTTTCGTTATTTTATTTGAATATTTTTTTACTTACAAATAAAAACTTAAAATTTTAATGATCTTTCTAGACATCTACTTTGTGTAATATATATTTATGCAATAAGGGGCCTGGGTAAAATAGATACTAAGCTATAGTTTTAAACAAATTTCCAAATTTTGTCAACTAGCCAATTATTGTTTATGACCGTTACCTGTGCGTTTCAAGCTTAGTAATTAAAAGCATTAGAAATTCTTATTTAGAACACTATGTACTTATTCCAAACCTATGAATTGAGAACTTATTTGAATTGAAGATATACATTATGTATTTTGAATTTATGTATTTTTACTTCATGAATTCCAGTCATATGTATTTTGAATATATATCATACGAGTGGAATTTATGATATGTATCTTAACTGTCTGATACGTTTTCACGGCCAGCCCGCAATTCTAAATCAATTTAGAAGAATTATTCCTAATTTTTAATTCTATTTAGAAGTACTTAGTTACTTGGGTATTTTTTAAGTCTTCATGTGATACGCCGACTTATTTACTTATTATAACAAATATTTTAGGTAAGATTTTTCGATTGTCGTACTTGACTTTTCTAATGGTTTTTATTTCTCTTTAGGATTACCTACTGAAGATGTATGAAGTATAATCACAATATCAATGATGGATTTAATTACCATATTAAATATTTTGGAAGGCAACGAAATAGGTGACATTAATGCTGAACTAAACGATGGGAGTATACATGCACCACCACCAGAACCTATCCAACACGAAAACTTAGAAAAAGATGATTCTAGCGAATCTTACGAATTATTAAACCTCGATCAACAAAATACCGCTAGTTTAGATATAATTAAAAAACCCGAATGTAGCACATCAACCCCTCAAAATGAAGATAATCAAGAACCCGGCTGCAGCACATGGTGTAATTTTAACACAGAAGAAAGACCTCAAGACGGCAGTAGCCAAACGAATCAAGAACCCGGCTGCAGCACATGGGGTAATTTTAACACAGAAGAAAGACCTCAAGACGGCAGTAGCCAAGAGAATCAAGAACTTGGATGCAGTTCATTGAGGAATACTGATAATAATTTAATTTTCGTCGAAAGTCAAAAAGGTGGTAAAATTTTATTGAAAGATGGCTACCGGTACCGCATTAATAGAAAAAATAAATGTGGCTCCTCTATTTGGTACTGCACAAAAAAAAATTGTAAAGCTTCCTTAACTTTAGATGAAAAGGAAGCAAACATTCTAAAGACTGGAGCAACAGATCATGTTTGTTTGCCAGATTACAAAAAAGAAGAATTTGAAAAAAAGTTTAATCAATGTAAAAAGGACGTACGGACAGACTTGAAACCCATACCCACTATGTATGCAATGTCCATGGCGAGTTTAAAAGATAATAATGATTACGTTGACCAAGTTCGTAGCTTCCAAAGTGTGAAAAATGCACTCTACCGTTCAAGAAATAATTTTTTGAATGTTAGTAAGACTACATTCCAGAAATTAGAGGATGTCAAAATTTCACCAGTGATCGCAAAAGATTTTCTGGTTGTAGAAAGTGGTGGGGTAAATAAAATTTTGATATTTATGTTAAATGATTGTAAAAATGCATTGCAGTCCATGAATCTGTTCTTTGTTGATGGAACATTCTTTTCAATTGCCCGAACATTCTATCAATTATATACCATACATGCCGACATTGGTAGTACCGCAGACAAAACCGTAATAGTGCCGATCATTTTTGTGCTGTTACCTGATAAATGCCAATCGACCTATGTGCATATGTTTTAAATGATAAAAGATAACATTCCAGAATTTCAACCAAAAAAAATTAAAATCGATTTTGAGATTGCAGCAATAAACGCTATTAAAGAAGTTTTTCCATTAGTTGATATAAGCGGATGTTTTTTCCACTTCCATAAGGCGTTGTGGAAAAAAGGAAAACAGACCGGAATAGTAAATGTTCCCGGTGGAAAAAAATATATTACCATGTGTGCAGCCACAGCACATCTTCCCAAAAATGTCATCCCAGAAGCATGGGTGTTATTATTAGAAAGTGCACCTGAAGGCAATGAAGCTAAATCATTTAATGAATACGTAACATCGCAGTGGATTAACAAAAATATTGATTTGTTTTGTTGTTACAACGAACGCCACAGGACCACAAACCCAGTAGAGGGATGGCATAACAGGCTAAATAAAAAGCTTAGTAAAAGACCTCCGCTATATACTCTCATTAGCACACTTAGAGATGAGGCTAAAGAAGCTAGGTTTAAGATAGACCAGGCAAATGTCTACAACGACAACAATCAGAACCTAAGAAAAAAAAAATGCTTGGCTATTGATATACGTATAAATAAAATAGTTGAAGATTTTACAACTAACAAAATTGATTTAATGATTTGTCTTAAACGCTTATCAACTGTAAGATTTGATAAGTGATTATCTTTTAATTATTTAAAATATACATGTTACCTAGGTTGATACAACGATATAGCGTCAATCAATAACGCTAATTTAAAAGAATTATTTACTTATTATAAAGCTATTATATCTTTTTTTACATTTTCACTAATAGTGGTGATTATACTGTGATTTATTTAGATTAAGAAAGTTACTTTTATAAGAAGAATTATTTTTTACTGTAAAACTATGCTGTTTAACATTTGCAACAATAGTGATGATTATACTGTGATTTATTTAGATTAAGAAAGTTATTTTTTAGAAAAAATATTTATATACGTGATGATTATACTGTATATGTTTAGATTAAGAAAGATTAGATATATATATGAAAATAAGTAATAGAACAAATAATAAAACAATGTTTTTATGCCATTGGCTTTTAATTTACATCCCTGACTGTACCTGTTCACCAAACTCGACATAAAGGTAATAGAAAGCGTAAAATATCAATACTTTGGAGAACAATAGACTTCCAGGCTCGACATAACGGGACTCGACATAAAGGGAATAAATCGAAATAACTACATATTTTATATCAACAATTAATGCCCTTTTACCACACATACACACACGCACATAATCAGCCTATAATGTTCCCACTACTGGGACACAGGCCTCCTCTCTGTGAGAGGGAGCGGGCCGTAATCCACCATGCGGGCCCAGTGCGGGTTGGTAGATGTCACATGTCTTTACCCCACATAAGTTGTTTTTCTATCGACTCTGGGATTTTTGGCTTTCTCTTTTCTTCTCAATGAGTCCCAAAGTCCCTAGAATACTAGAACACACTTTCATTGTCAAATTCTTCAAATAATAGAAGAGTGCCAATGAAGTATCGCAGTTTCTTTCATTCTCAATCTGCAAGGAGCATCTCTCGGAATCTTATTCTGAGCTCATCGGGGTGGCTTGACGTACAGACGATTTTCGGGCACAGATAAAAAAGATGTGTATCTTGAAGATTGAGTGCTAAATGAAAGCTCAATGAATAAACATCACTGATTTCAGCAACCAGATTACTTAGTTTTATTAATATTATGGCCAATAAAAATTTCTAATAACTGAAACCTTCGCCTTTTATCTTGTTCTTTCGTTAATTAACTGCGCTTTTATTTTAAAACACAGGCACTTTTCATTTAAGTTGACCAATTGATTCCTCTGGGCTCCTTAATGGAATAAATTCTGTTAATTTTTCAATTAATTTCAATATTGCGATTGTTAATTGATTTGAGTGGTTTGTTTCCGATAATATCGGAGAACATCTCGTTAAATAAATCTTTTTGTATTTATTGATATTTAAAAATTCAATAAAGCCTTTTTAACGACGTGCGGGTTTCGAGTTAATAGCAAAATGTAAAGGAGTTTATCGCTTTAAGTTGTTAATTGAAAATGGTTTTTCAGTTTGTTTTACCCATTGCATTGTCGAGAATTTAAAAAGGAGTTCACAAAGGAAATTAAGCAAATTATTGTATTTTTTTCATTTTATATATAGGTGTCATCATCATTTGCTTAGCCTTTTCCCAACTACATATGTTGGGGTCGGCTTAAAGTCTAACCGGATTCAGCTGAATACCAGCATTTTACATGGAGCGAATCCCCATGTGACCTCCACAACCAAGTTACTGGGTTACATGATACCCCATAAGACTGGTTGTCAGACTTTCGGCTTCTGACGACCCGTAACAACTTTCAAAGATATACAAATAACTGCCGGGACCGGCGTTCCGAGGCACGGCGCAGTCTTGGTATGTACCCATCCACGGACCAACCGCGGCAAGCGTAGCTTAACCTTATCGATCGACCCGTGCGGTTGTTATTACTTAGCCACAAGCCCCTCAAATTTATATATAGGTGTATTTTACAACAACGAAGAGTAGGTAGGTACGTACGTGGCTGTGAATTTTAATTAATACAGAAAAATTGGTTTGGTAAATTCAATATATTGGCAGCATTGGTTTGTGTATAAAACACACCTTTTTAACCACATTCAATAAAGCCACGTAGTCCACGTTGCTTTATTGAGTTTGGTCAGACTCACTTTTTTTTTTTTTTTTTTATGTGGGAAATCATCAAATAACTTCTGGAGGGTGTGTCAGACTCTTACTGACTAAAACCCACCCGTATTCCTTCCTGTTGCCTGTGTTGCGGGGGCCTCGGTGACCCATAAGTACCTTTCCGCGACCCCGGCAGGCATCGGCCCTAGTGGACCCCTACCTATGCGCTGACGACATCTCTTTGAGGCGCGCGTGGAATACAACGCGCCGTCGACCCGGGCCTGGTCCTTAACGGACGGTGAGCTACCCATTGCTCACCGTCCGCAAGCCCGCGCCTACGGTGGCCGGAAATCCGCCCGGGATTTCCGACGCCCTGGGCTTCTCCTGCGGCGGCTAGGGGCGAGAGGGCGCGAAACTTGCCTTTCCCTCAACCGTCCCGGCTCCTCCTTCGCGAGCATTACTGCTTCGCAGAAGGAGGTGACGGCTGCCCATGCCCTCTTGCTCCGTACCATGGCCTGAACCAGGGCCGGACGCGAGAGGTCTCTGCCGCCGATCGCCCCCACGAGGACACGGCGGTGCTCTGCCCAAGCTGGGCAGACCTCCACCGTATGCTCCACCGTGTCCTGCGTGGTCAGACTCACTTGAGTTTTTCTGTTTTATAAATTATCTTTACTAACAACAGTTGTAAGTCATTATTGTAATTACTAACACATTGGATCTTAGTTATCTGAATTAAAGAATTAGAATTATTATTATTATTATGATAAGCTTTAAGTTGTTGTCTTGTACTAATAAATACCACCAATAATTGATGCAGGTTTACTGTCCTCCTTTTTCAAGTGTGTCGAATCACCGTCGAGGAATGAGGGTTTTCTGGCAGCACTGAGACGTCAGGCCAGGTCCTGTCAAAAGTGCCAAAGCGTGACTGAATGATGAACGAATGAATGAAACGAATGATGAACGTCATCATACATTTTATATTAAATGGCGAAATGGAAGACCTTTTGTCAGACCTGGCGCCAACTGGTAACATGAACTTTCATAGAGACCTTTTTTCCTTATGTGTAGGTATTGAAAACAACAATAATGCCAGCATCAGCTTTACTCATTTTAATTATCTAAAGAAGGAAAGAAAAATATTTTATTTGGGACATGCACAAGAAATAGAAAAAGTAAAAAAAAGGAACATTTAAAACTAACAAAATTTACTTATTTGTTCGAATGAACACAAAACAACAAAGAACATAAATAAAAACGACTTGTGCGACGCCAAAACGGCTCCTATATCAGCATAATGCTGCAATATTAAAAAAAAAAAATACCGCAGCGCTGCTATTCTGATCTCGCATGCTAATTCAGTGAATCGTGTTACTAATAACAGATAACTCGGCCAACTTTCATTCACACCAATTTTTACCGATACCCAAATCATTTCATTGCTCAATACTTACTTGAAATAACATTAATCATATGACAATTGGATGCACATAATAATTTCCCATTTCATCCGAAACTGAAACTATAAAACCTGAATTAACGAAAGGAAAATGGCAAAACGGCCACAAAGCTACGGTGTGAGTTAGCCAGCCGGCTATAATGATCACTTTGATCACTCGAACGGCAACTTGCCTCTAAACGAGTGTGTTCGAGGTTCCAAACTATTTTGTTAATGTTTATTTTGGTTTGTTTATTTATGTTGGTCATGTGGGTTTGGGTTGAGTATCTACATATTATGCAAATCTTTATTTTTGTTTGCTTTCGTGTATGTTTATGGTTATACAAATTGTTGTAGGAAATAGATATCGCCGTTACTTATGGACTGTGAATGGAATAAAAAAAAAAAAAAATTGGTTGTCTCTAAAGTCGGTTTACGAGAGAGAGATGTGTCACAAGCCGAACGCTTAGGCCGATCGTGCCACTCTATCGCTAGTTCTGCGCTCTCGCTTGCACGCTCGGCTCAGGCGGAACGTGACACTTTTTGGTACATGCAGCCGGCGTTCATCGATTTATAAGACGTTATCACGTCAAAAAACTATTTGTAGAGAACTAGGATCATTTGATTTCTGGAAATCATACCTAAAACTTTTTATAAAAGTTAAAAAAATCTAGGTGTTTCTAATACATAAGATTTTCAATAATATAATATATATATATATATATAAGTATATATCAGAATACAACCAAAAAAGCCAGCTTTTTCTTAGTTATTATCATAAGCACAAAGAAGATATTAAAACCAGTGACCAATTCATGTAGATTCAAAGGTAGTCGCAATTGGCTTCACTTGACATTTAAGATTATAAAGAATATAATAATTAGAACCTTGATTACCATCCGAGTAATTGAAATAATAGGTAGTGAACATCTGCAAACATAATAACCACTTATAAACTTCAATCAAAGTTATTAGCTAAAATGAATCATACAATTATTTCTAAATACATTTATTATTTTCATTGCGAGTTATTTCAGTTTTGTTATTATATAACTCAATAACAGAATATTTTTCTTCGTACCTGAAATATTTATGTACCTAAATATTATTTTGCCATATTTATTTTCTCCATGGACTAAAAATATAATGCGCTATATTCATAAACCAGAAAAATGTCAGTTAAAACCTCACCGGATTCCATTAAAAAAAAATAATTTAAAAACAACCTATCAAGCTGCGTTCCACAGATACCGAATACCGATCTTTCATTCCCTCACCATTGGTCGGGAGCATTAAAAAGGTTCATTCGGTCGTTTCATTCAGTCGTTCAGTAGAGATGATGCGTACTTTCAATGGCCGACCATTGTAGTGACTTCTTGTTGGATAAAACGATTTAAAACCATTCTGAACTTATATGAGATCATAGCTTCTCATGTGCGACGTTCAGAAGTGGGTCAAGTTTTATATAAACATAATAAACGTTATTTTTACGGCTATATTGGTGTAATAAGCGGTAACATAGCGATTAATTGAAGGCCATTACAGTCCATACAAGATGCTGAGAACCGGATTCTTCTCTTGTGAGTGGTACAAAACATAAAAACATAATCACGCCCGTATTCGCCAAAGTGGTAGGCTGATTTCGCCAGTTATGTTTAAGTCCCATGTAATAAATAAGGGACGAGCTTGCCATTAACCGGGCACAAATCTTAACTCCAGGCTGCTGCTGAGAAATTCCTCTTGGAAAAGCCCAATAACACTACCTAACCCTACCCACCCTGCCTACGTTCCACCACTAGACCAAGTCCTTCAATCAATCAATCAACTCAGCCTATAACAGTCCACTGCTGGACATAGGCCTCTCCCAGGCTGCGCCACATCACCCTGTCCTCCGCTTTCCGCATCCAGTCTGTCCCAGCCACCTTTTTAAGGTCGTCGGTCCATCTAGCTGGGGGGCGTCCCACACTACGCTTGCCGATACGCGGTCTCCACTCTAGGACTCGTCTGCTCCACCGGCCATCGGTCCTTCGACAAATATGGCCAGCCCACTGCCACTTCAGCTTGCTTACTCTGCAGGCTATGTCGGTAACTCCGGTTCTCTTCCGGATAACTTCATTTCTGATCTTATCCTTCAAAGAAACTCCAAGCATAGCCCGCTCCATGGCGCGCTGAGCGACCTTGAATTTGTGGACCAGCCCGACTGTCAGTGTCCACGTTTCGGCACCGTATGTCATAACGGGCAGGACGCACTGGTTAAAGACCTTAGTCTTCAAACACTGCGGGATTGGCGACGAGAAGACTTGACGAAGTTTTCCAAACGCTGCCCAACCCAATCGGATCCTCCTGTCGGCTTCTTTCTCAAAGTTGTGTCTACCGAGCTGGATAACTTGCCCTAGGTAGACGTACTCCTTCACAACTTCGAGAAGCGACCCTTCGATATGGATTGGACTCGGCAAGACGTGCGAATTGTACATGACTTTCGTCTTGTCCAAATTCATGCCGAGGCCAACCCGCCGAGAGGCTCCATTTAGGCTGTGCAGCATCTGGTCTAACTGTTCCAGTGTCTCTGCCATTATGACGATGTCATCGGCAAAACGAAGATGTGAGATGTACTCGCCGTTTACGTTGATACCCTGTCCAGTCCAGTCCAGCGTCTTAAAAACGTCCTCCAACGCATTGGTGAAAAGTTTCGGGGATATCACATCCCCTTGTCTCACCCCCCTAAGCAGTTGGATAGGGCCGGTTTTTTTATCCTGGATCTGGACAGTCATCGTTGCAGCGTCATACAAACACCTCAACACTTCGATATAACGCCAGTCAATTCGACATCGTTGCAGAGAGGCCAGAACTGCCCATATTTCGATGGAGTCGAAGGCTTTCTCGTAGTCCACAAATGCCATACACAGCGGCTGGTTGTACTCTTCGGTCTTCTGTACAATCTGCCGAACAGTATGGATGTGGTCCACGGTACTGAAGCCTTTTCGAAAGCCAGCTTGTTCTGGTGGCTGGAACTCGTCAAGTCTTCTGGTGAGACGGTTCGTGACGACTCTCGAGAACAGCTTGTAAACGTGGCTCAGAAGTGAGATGGGTCTATAGTTCTTCAGCAAGGTTTTGTCGCCTTTTTTGAAGAACAGAACCACCGTACCTCTGCTCCACGCCTCCGGCGTTGTACCCTCTTGGATGACGGAGTTGAAGAGACTCGCTAGCTCTATCAGGACTGGAGCCCCGCCCGCTTTAAGGAGCTCTGTCGTTATGCCGTCATCACCAGGTGCCTTGTTGTTCTTTAGCTGCTCGAGAGCCGCCCTAATCTCGCACTGGTCGACATCTGGGATGTCTTCCGTGTAGTGGCGCGTTAGTTCGGCTCGATGGTCATCTTCACTATGCCCCGCTGGTTTCGCCGTCCGCGTTGAGTACAGGTGCCCGTAGAAATCCTCGACTTCCTCAAGTATCTCGGACTTTGAAGTCACGATCCTACCATCCGCAGTTCTCAGTTTCGTCAGATGGGACCTCCCTAATTCCTGAGCGAACACTTTCGACCCTCGGTTCTGCTCAATCGCGACCATAATGTCACGAGTGTTAGAGCACCGAAGGTCGCGTCGCGTCAGCTTTCTAATTTTTAGGTTTAGGTTCTCTTATCTGACGAAGACGGTGGCGTAGATGGTAACTCTCGTCTTTCCCTCATAAGTCCGAGAGTCTCCGAGGAAAGTTTGGACACCTTAATTTTTCGTTGCGACGGGAAAAGTCTGCGGGACACGACGCGTAGTGCTTTGACCACCTCGTCGGCCTTCTCATCGACAGTGCCTGTGGTTTCCAGGAGGGCGAATCGATTTTGAAGTTCCAGTTGGAACTTTTCGGATCCTAGAGCGGCTTGAAGCTGCGTAGGTCGGAGAGTAGGCCTCATCATGCGGATTCTCTCAGCACGAAAATTGATATTTAGAGTGCCTCGGACAAGCCTGTGATCGCTTCCAGTATCAAACCTGCTGATCACAGAGACATCTCTAAATATGTGCCTCTTATCCGTCATAATGAAGTCTATCTCGTTCCTTGTCACGTTATCGGGGCTCTGCCAGGTCCACTTCCTTTGGGGTTTCTTCTCGAAGAACGAATTCATCAAGAAGAGCCCCTGAGACTCTAAAAAGTTGACCAGCATTTGCCCCCTGTGATTCCTGCGCCCCAAACCGAACGGACCAACTTTCGTTTCGCCGCATTCTTGTACTCCCACTTTGGCATTGAAGTCACCCATAACAACGTTGTAGTGGGCCTTTGTAGTACTGTGCATTGCCTTGGCAATGTCCTCGTACATGGCCTCGGCTGTCTCGTCAGAGTATGACGAAGTCGGCGCATATACCTGTATCACTTTCAGGTAGTACCTGTCAGTGAGTTTCAGTACTAGGTACGCTACCCTTGTCGACACACTACTGATTTCCACAACGCTGTTAGTGAGTTCCTTGTTAACAAGGAAGCCGACACCGCCTTGGGAGAGCTGATCACCTTCGCGAAAGTAGAATAGGTGACCTGACTCCAGGGTTATCGTGTCCTCCCCCTGTCTTCGGACTTCAGATAACCCCAGTATATGCCAGTTAATGCGACCTAACTCTACCTCGAGTTCGGCAAGGTGATGGTCCAGCCTCATCGAACGTCCATTGTACGTGGCCAGATGTAGTCGTCGTTGGTAGCCTGCCGTAGCCCGGGGATTCTTCGCACCCCCCGTCCCGCCGTAACCGTGACCGCTACCTTGACCAGGAATAGCGGGACCACCGGGAACTGGGGGCCATTGTTTTGGCACTTTTGCAAGTCCTTGATAGATGGTAAATACTTTACTAAGATCCTGGGTTAAGGCTCGTGCAGATTAGCGTGATATCGCGAGCGCGACAGGCAGCAATATGCCTGTCGCGCCAGTGATATCGCTCCAGTCTGCGGTCTTTAGCCACTTCAACTATTACTGATGTTAGAATCAACAAACTCATCGTTTGCGGCTGCTGGCAAACTCATCGAGGAAGTAGGTAAGTACCTAGGAACCAGCCTGTGGCACGATCAAGACGTGTTTCCGGAAGTTCACCAATTCTGGAGTTGAATGTACATAAACAGATGGAAGATTATGAAAGGTAAATGGTATAAACTACATTGCTGTGTAAACTGTAAATTATGAAACTGTAAACTTTAAAATGTTGTCCGTTAAACATAATATTATATTACTGGTTTGTTCGATATGTTTTTTTTGATAATGCCTGAACAAAATAATACACTCCATTACTAAAAAAATCTCTAACGTAGGTGCCGTTCGTGGTATGAAAATAATATTTCTTAGCTGTGCCACCGAACCGCACTTATCAAAATTTTGTTTCGGTGCGTTTGGTGGAACAATTCAGCGCGGTTCGGTCAAGTGCCATTGAAATCAGTGCTTTTAGTAGAATAGGTTCCTCAAAGATACCATTTTCATTAAAATATTATTTTAGGTAAAAATATTAGGTTCCATTTTAACTTTAATTAGGTAATTTAATCAGATTTAGGAACAAACACAAGAACGCAGCATGTAAAATAGATTAAAAACTTCATTAAACTAACATTGATTAATGAAGTACAACTTTGTGCCCTTTGGCGTCGAGACCCTCGGTCCGTGGGGTCCCAGTGCGCATAAGTTATTTGCGGAAATCGCGAAACGTCTAGTTGATGTAACTGGTAACCGAAAAGCTGGCGGCTTTCTCGCGCAACGCATCAGCATTGCAATTCAGCGAGGAAATGCCGCCAGCATCCTCGGTACAATGCCCCGAGGGCCTTTTTTAAGCTTAACTTAGTTTTAATTTAATTTAGTTAATGTTAATAATCATCTTGTAATTTGGTTATGTAAATAAATACTAACCTTAGTAAAAACATTGATTAAGATTAGAATTCCAATTATTTATTTAAGCAATATTCTATTTAGGGCCGTATTACAGAAACTTACTCAAGACTCAAGCATTACCTACCAATCAAATGGCTCTAAACGAGTTTTAAGTACCTAATGCTTAAGTTTTGAGTGAGGTCCTGTAATACGGGTCTAAGTAAATGAAATGAACTGAGATTCCACTGAACAATGGTACCGATTCCCTTGTTCACAAACTAAACTAAATTTAAGTTCAGTGCATCTTTTTCTTTGTATTTAATTAAGAAGAGGTTAGAAGATAAATTTTAGTTTAGTTCTGTCAAATTAATCAGCGCCGGTCACTACAAGTTTAGACGTGATTAAAAACATGCCTACTAAAATTACGTCAATTTAGGTCAAGCGCTGATTAAAGCTCAGCGCTTGATGTAAATTGACGTAATTTTAGTAGGCAAGTTTTTAATCACGTCTAAACTTGTATGGAGTAATAACAGGCGCTGATTAATTTGACAGGACTAAACTAAAATTTATCTTCTGTCCTTTTCTTAATTAAATAGAAAGAAAAATATGCACTGAAGTTACATTTAGTTTAGTTTGTGAACAAGGGAATCGGCACCAAAATCTAATTATATAACGTAAAGTAAAACTAAGCAAAGGCTTTTAGAAATCTTAATTGAGACAAAGTTACTGTCGTAATCACCAATTAAAATTAACATAGTGTTGCTTTGTAGTTGTGCAAAAGCAAACAGATTGTAATGTGAATAAAATTACGGTTTGTACAAGTCCAATTCAAACTTTATGGCGGCTCGGAACATGAGGTGAGTCACTGCGCAGTAATGAATTCGTGTGTTAGCGGGGGTGAGGGGTGGGGTACTGCGCAGCGATTAGCGCACTTCAGTGCCGCCATAAGATTTGACGCGTACTTATACCTAGTTATTAATTTACATACATTGAACAGAATGCCATACATAACGTATTATGACGCCCGTGCTCCCCGAAGGAATTGGCAGAGGTTTCCCGGAAAAAAATTAATTTCGAAAAAAACTGCACGATATTGTTTTTATGGGATTTTTGTATGGATTATTAAAATTTGGACAGGTCGGGTTCTCTATAAAACTCACTGACTATGATCACAGAACAGCTGTTATGTGACTATGACCCACGAGTGCCTAAAGCCAAACGGCACACAATAAACTTTATATTCAACCTGAAAAGAAAACTTCAACAACAGGTTTACTAATTCAAGTTTTATTCAAAAAAGGTTAAACTCCTCAGGTCATTATCCTACCATGGTCACTTATCTATTGTGTACCCTCGAAGGTCAACAAAGATCAAGGGTAAAGGCCTTGTGATTGACCTGGAAGTAGCGACATCTGGCGGTAATCGAGGGAACCATGACGCGTGTCCGGCGACTGAATGATAATGATGTGCGAATTTTATGGAGCGGATGGTGACGCCATCTATGAGGCAAAGTCGGAATTGATCGAAACCAAATAATAATTATTTTTTAAACAAACACACATTAACCTTAGTTTAAATCACCAACATTTATTAACAGATGTAAACTTAAAGAAAGCAGGAAAAAAAAACAGTGTCATTTCGTGTGTAACCAACCCAGCATAGGTCAACCCTTTTCCCAATTGTGAGGATTTCAAAAGGTGACAATGGGATCAAGTCACCAAAATGGTCAGCAGTGTCCTCTTAGCTTCTTATAACGTAACATTGTGGACCCCAGACCCTGCGTGATGATTTTTGTTATAACTATCCTGCACATTTGCAATGTAAACAAACATGTGTTTTGGAAAAATACTTTAATACCTGAATTTGAAGTTGTAACGCAAACTGAACTTTATTGTGTGGAAGTTTAGTGTGCAAATTCAAATTTTTGATGACTTTTTCTGTAGAACTAGTTATTCTAAAAACAATATAATTTACACAGCCATAAAGTTAATATTTCTATAAGTGGAAATACTATCAATTTGGAAACAAGGATTAAACAATAGAATTAATTAAACGACTTTTATATTGTCCATGAGGATAAGCGTCTCTTATTTTCCTGAGCCCTCAATTTGTGGATTTTTACTAGGAAAACATTCCATCCAAATTCGAAACAATATGGAAATCCCAATCCATATCAGATATTTCTAGATACAATAATACGAATAACCTTATCTAATATAGGTAAAAATCAATATCGGTATTCTGGATAAGCAGAAAATCTGCTTATCGGCTTGATAAGCTAAATAACATATTTACATAGGAAAACTTTGATAGTGAAAGCGCTTCTGTAGATACATAGAGTGGAGGCTATGCAAAAGATATAGTGGAGGCTATGCAAAAGATATAGTGGAGGCTATGCCAAAGATATAGTGGAGGCTATGCAAAAGATATAGTGGAGGCTATACAAAAGATATAGTGGAGGCTATGCAAAAGATATAGTGGAGGCTATGCCAAAGATATAGTGGAGGCTATGCAAAAGATATAGTGGAGGCTATGCAAAAGATATAGTGGAGGCTATGCAAAAGATATAGTGGAGGCTATGCAAAAGATATAGTGGAGGCTATGCAAAAGATATAGTGGAGGCTATGCAAAAGATATAGTGGAGGCTATGCAAAAGATATAGTGGAGGCTATGCAAAAGATATAGTGGAGGCTATGCAAAAGATATAGTGGAGGCTATGCAAAAGATATAGTGGAGGCTATGCAAAAGATATAGTGGAGGCTATGCAAAAGATATAGTGGAGGCTATGCCAAAGATATAGTGGAGGCTATGCAAAAGATATAGTGGAGGCTATGCCAAAGATATAGTGGAGGCTATGCAAAAGATATAGTGGAGGCTATACAAAAGATATAGTGGAGGCTATGCAAAAGATATAGTGGAGGCTATGCCAAAGATATAGTGGAGGCTATGCAAAAGATATAGTGGAGGCTATGCAAAAGATATAGTGGAGGCTATGCAAAAGATATAGTGGAGGCTATGCAAAAGATATAGTGGAGGCTATGCAAAAGATATAGTGGAGGCTATGCAAAAGATATAGTGGAGGCTATGCAAAAGATATAGTGGAGGCTATGCAAAACCAAAAATACTCCTGTCAAAAAGAAGTTTTTTACAGAAACATGGGTCCCAACTAGTTCGGGTCGGCTTCCAATCTAACAAGATGCAGCTGAATACCAGTATTTTACACGAAGCGACTCCACAACCCAGTCACTGGATAACACGATACCCTTTGGTAAGACTGGTTATCAGATTTTTGAGCTTCTGACTACCCGTAACGACTGTCGCGAGGCATGGAGGGGTCTTGGTATGTAAAGATGGTCACCCATCCACGGACCAACCGTGGCAAGTGTAGCTTAACCGATCGATCGACCCGTGCGGCTGTTATTACTTAGCCACAAGCCCCTCTGGTGGGTATTCTATCGGTATTTAACAATTACTATTTGTTGTTAGTTGCGCATTTTCATGTTTTGTAACGGTAGTTAAAAATGCATATTTTCAGAAAAGAGTGAAGAGCAGAGCGAGAGCAGAGATTGGAGCTGCGGCAGATGTTCATTGTATTCATGAGGACCTTGCCCAGGGCTTGTCTCAGGAACGGACGCAGCGCGCACAGAAAAAAACCTGCTAAACTAACCACATAATAATACAAATTATTTAAAAAACAAAAAACCCGACCGCAAAAACACAACTGAAAAGAGAAAAACAAGCATTATAATCTATAGAATTTTGGTATCGCAGACAAACAAAAGTTACACCATATTTCAGGTTATTGGTTTGTCCCCGCCTGCGAAACCAAAATTCTATAGATTATAATGCTTGTTTTTCTCTTTTCAGTTGTGTTTTTGCGGTCGGGTTTTTTGTTTTTTAAATAATTTGTTTTATTTTAA
This sequence comes from Atethmia centrago, assembly GCA_905333075.3. NCBI lineage: Eukaryota > Metazoa > Arthropoda > Insecta > Lepidoptera > Noctuidae > Atethmia > Atethmia centrago. The sequence continues at coordinate 21,681,462 of HG995368.1, forward strand.
TTTAAAAAATAAACCTTCCCTCCCTTTTTTGTATTTGCAGACGCAATATATAAATATTATACAGCCTATGTCACTCCCACAATGAAGACGAATCTAACAACCCCTCTTATGTTAAAATCCATCAAGCCGTTTAGGCTACAGAGCGTGCCAATGAATTAGACATACATACATACATACATACTCTCGAAAAACATTACCCTCCTTCTGAGGCAGTCGGGTAAAAATAGAAAAACGTCATAAAAATAGAATCACATAGTTCATCTACCCAAATAAAATAAATCTAAGTCTAGAACGACTTTAAGTGTTACGTTCGAATATAACCACCTAAAATTATATAAATACATATACTTTCGAATTCAAAATTCAAATCTTTATTGCCTAAAGGCTCGTGCAGACTAGCGCGATATTGCGGATGCAACAAAATATCTAATAAAATTACAATGAATAATATGTATACATAATAATTTAAAGTGATATTAAGGCTCGTGCAGACTAGAGCGATATCGCGGACGCGACAGGCATATTGCTACCGGTCGCTCCCTCGATATCGCCCTGGTCTGCACGAGCCTTAAGTCTTTACGAATTATACTTATCTTGGATTTGTGCAGCGGTCAAAATAATAATAAAACTCAAGATACCTACATTCTGTGTACTTACTTAAGATAGTGCCTATTTTTTTTAAACAATATTTGTTGTTTGATACGAGTATCACTTCAGCAACGTCAGCAAATATCTGTCGGAAGAATTGATATCTTCATAACGTATTTGAACTGTCAAAATTGTACGGTTTCGGATTTGTGAATAGCATTTAGATGACTTCGCCGATAACATTGACGTTCGATACGGAACGAAAGCGTATCGTGCCCTTTTGAATAGCTATGCTGACCTTCACAACCCAGAACCGGGTAATACGATACCCCTTGATAAAACTGGTTGTTAAACTTTTTGGGCTTCTGACGACCCCTAACGATTGTCAATGATTTACGAATGACAGCCGGGACCAACAATTTAACGTGCTTTCCGAGACACGGAGGAGTCTCGGTAAGTAAAGATGGTCACTTATCGACGGACCAACCTCGGCAAGCGTAGCTTAACCTGATGGATCGACCCGTGCGGCTGTTATTACTTAGCCACGAGCTCCTGTTACATGGTTAAGTAAATATTATAATATTTAAAATGGCAACATTCCGTTCCGTCGGCAACGCGACGTCGGCGACGGTGACGGGGTGATAATAACGGGCTTACAACTATCATTTTGAAAACTATAAACCTCTGGTAAACTAAATCATAACCGTAGGTGGTATGGTAATAGACCTTTTACCATAAACCTTCCCATTTATGCTGCTATTTTAAATAAAATTGAGGATATTTTCATACCAGGAGGAAAATAAACTATGCTAATTATCTTAAATGCCACCTTTCAACACAAGGTACTGGCAGTATAATGGGAAAAGTTTAGCGTCATGTGTTTATTACGGGGAATGACAGGCATTAGCGATGGTTTATGGAGTTATAGCAAGGAAATACACAACTACCTAAATTATTTTGTTAGGAGGATGTCTACAGTTATGTACTACATCGCGGGTGCGTATATAAAACCACTTTCAAAATAAAATCCCGTGCTCACGATGACTACATCTGTTTACCGCCCTTTTTGCATCAACTCATAAAAAAAATCCCAGACAGGCACTTTGTGTAAATTATTTCATCACCACTGCTCTCAAAACTGTGAAGGAAAACATCGTGAGGAAACCGGCGTGTCCTAGAACCAAACATTCGAAGACATGTGACATCTATCAACCCGCACTGTGACCGCGTGGTGGATTATTGTCTTTCCTTCTCACAGAGAGGAGGCCTGTGTCCCAGCAGTGAAAACATTATAGACTGATTATGTATGTTATGTAATAAAAAAATATTACTTTTGTTTATATAAATTTCTCAGGCTCGTGTTACAATTATCACAGATGTCTGACTACCCTTTACCCGGTTTTTACTGTATTTTTTCATTTACCAAAACATGCACAACATCAACACCTCAGCAAAAATCTGAAGCGGAGATGCTATTGGGTAATGAGCGTAGGTAAGCGTTACTATTGCGTCCGAGCGCTGTAAGTGGAAATCGTCCTTACGGTGGTCCGATGTACGCACCCGTGGTACCTATACAAATTCAAAAGCGATTTTCTCATGGAATAACGATTGAAACGTTATTTCTTCCAGAATACTATATTCGTAACAACATAAAATTACAATCAATTCAGTAGGAGAAAATCATTTTTATAAGTTGTTTTTATATTAGTGCTCATGACTGACATCCTCGTGGCTGCTTGCAACAACATGCTGAGATTTTGTGAAGATTTAGACATGCAAACAGGCTGAAAGGTCATTCGATGGGAAGTGGTTTATGCTACTCATAGTTAAACTACTAGGTTAATCAAAAGTTGCAAAGACTCTATTACAAAAATATATAAATAAAATCTATATTAAAAAAAACAAATAACAATAAAAAAAAAGCGAGCCTTATCAGACAGAGCTCTACAGATCAACCCAAGGCGCCTGCAAACAAGTTACATTTTCGTAATATACACGTACAGTTACAATTTGTTGTTAACTAAATCATTTGAGGTCATTTTCTTCTCGGAAATCACAAACAACAAACGTATCTTTTTTTTTTGTTTATATTTGGCTAATCTGTCCATCATAAAAAAGTAAGTTTGAGTTTCTTTCCTACGAAATGTATGAAAAAAGTTTTTTGCGATCGCTGACTTTTCTAGTACTCAAACCTCTGTTTGTCTGATAGAGTTTTTTTGATCCCTGTAAGAAACACGATCGATTGGACCAAAAAAAGTTTTTGTGTAAAACTGCCCCACTGCCCTTGCTGACTGTACATTTTTTTCAAAATCTGTTCATGCAGATCTAAATGTGTCAAAAAGTTAAGGACGGTTTTCTAAGACCGTTTTCCTGTAGCCACAACGGTTAAGGTAGCTGCCCTTACTGCCCCGTTTCAAAAATCCACTCTGCATATTACTACGATTATTATTGGATTTTAATGCTTATTAACTAGGTACTAACTTATTATGTATACAGCTTAGCCTAGTTACGTCGATATTAAGAGTTAACTTGTATGACTGTGTGTGAGGTGGACGTTTAGGCTTGTATCTATCAGTGCTGAGCGATTGTCGATTTTGTTGGTGAGTAAATGATAAAAGTGTATAGCAATTGCTTGTGAGCTCCTTCTCAGCTGTAGAGTGTCGAGTCCAAGTATATCCGTTATAGGAGGCAAAACGCCGGGGCGTAACTCCACTGCCGCGAGAAATCGCGGCACAGCGGACGGAGCTCCGGCGGGATCTCATGGTGACATGGAGAGTACGGTTTTTGCAACCCAGTGCTGGGCGCGCCACGATTGCGGTGATAAGTCCCCTCTTTGAGGAGTGGCTAGAGAGGCGCCACGGCGTCCTCACCTTCCGCCTGACGCAGGTCCTCACCGGACATGGCAGCTTCGGGAGGTTCCTGTGTCGGATAAGGCGGGAAGAAACGCCCGGCTGTCACCTCTGTGGGGATCGCTTGGAGGACACGGTGGAGCATACGGTGGAGGTCTGCCCGGCTTGGGCAGAGCACCGCCGTGTCCTCGTTGAGGCGATCGGCGGCAGACACCTCTCGCATCCGGCCCTGGTTCAGGCCATGTTACGGAGCGAGAGGGCATGGGCAGCCGTCAGTAATGCTCGCGAAGGAGGAAGCGGGATGGTTGAGGGAAAGGCAAATTTCGCGCCCTCCCGCTCCACCCAGAGCGGGAGAAGTTATTTGATGATTTCACATCCAAAAAAAAAAAAGTATACCCGTTATAATATGGATTAAAGCACATTCACAATAGCTGATGATTGCAAGATGGGCAATAGAAGACCACTGTAGCATCTTCAAGATATTGTTTCCCAAAACATCAAACTACAGCTGACTGGAGACTTGCCGCGTTCCATTGTCAGTGACCTTGGTCAGGTAGGTACTAAATGCTGACCTTAGTACACACGGAGAACAGAGAAGCTACGAGCTACCCCAATATCGATAATAAACTTTAAACATTACTTCTTGTATACCTAACTATTTATGTCGAGACTGTTAACTCCGTAAGCTGAACTCGCATAACAAGTTAAGTAATTAATCACTCATGTCAGCATACGTTGCTGCAATTGAGTTGTCATTCAATTGTGTCGCAACTTCGACTCTGGCGCAGTTAACCAACAATACAGACTGGCCGCGATGCAGAAAACCGATGTACTGTCGAACGAACTATTTGATATGTTATTGAGTAATAATAATAATAGCCTATTATTGTTTCGCTACAGGGAAAACGCCTCTTCTCATAGACCTGAATTATACAGAAACGGCGTAAGGTGAAGGCATGGCGTAGGCGCAACGCAGGCGTGGAACGGATAAGCCACGGACGCGATTAAAATTATATAGAAGAGGCGAAGAGACGTTACGATGCGTCATTATACAGGCTGACATTGTTGCGATAGCATGTCTTCCTCTCCAGAGGACGAAGATGCGTTTGCTTTGCTGCAACTCATTAATATGCAGAGCCCCTGCTTATCAAATCTTAGTCTAGAAAATATTGATCATTTTCATAATTTTCCACGATAGAACAAAGTTAAGTATGTTGATTGTAAATAATATTTTTATTAAGTTACTTTTGTTACGGCTAAAGCCCGAAGTCGGCTAAACTAGTGTAGCCGTTCGCTGGCGGCTAAACTTAGGTTTAGCCTACTTATATTCGGCTAAACCTCAGTGTAGCCGTTCACAGGCGGCTAAATTTAGGTCCACCCTACTTTTTCATGATATTGGAAGCATCTTTCCTCAATTTAATCATATAAATGCCACACAGAACTGTACATTACATTCAATATCGTCACGCATTTTTTGTGTTGATAAATACCTACTGCTCATACGAGCACCGTATAACAAGCGACGTGCTCCTTGCGCGGCGCTCCAGTTGCGACTGCTAGCGACGCGGCACAGGCGACAAAGTGGCGTGCCTGCGCCCGCGCCTACACCTTACGCCTATTCTGTATAATTCACGCCTTAGAGGAGAAGGCACGAGCATTTGATCACCACGCTTGCTCAAGATGGGTTAGCGATTTCAGACTTATAGTAACTATAAGACCGGGTGTCCTCACCAATGTCAGAAATGTCCAAGTTAAACTCAGAAAGTACATATGAATTGAAAAGTCCTATTGGTACTTGCCCGGATTTGAACCCGCAACCTCGTGCATCAGGGGTGCAGCCTTAACCACTGGGCCATCAGGTTATTGAGTAGAAAGCTTTATATTTTCTTTATTGTGTATCCAAACAGGAGTACGCTTTAGTAGGACGCTTTAATTGTTTTGGATTTAAAAAATGGGAGAACCGGTTTTGTTTTTAGGGCTATGATGTGAAAAGACAGGTGTACTTTTTTACTTATTGTTTTATAATTTTGATTTAATATTCAAGTTTATGAGTGCTGAGTGCTCTTCGAGTATTTCGGGACATCGCCAAACGGTTGGTAGAGTCTTCACGTGACCAGAGGGCTGGCCTTTTTTTGGCCCAAAGAATCAGCATTGCCATCCAACGTGGCAATTTTCCCATTGACAGCGATACGGACGAATTTTTTGATGCCCAATGAGCTCTTCCGCCTTTTTGTTTTATTTTTTTATTAAATACTCGTACATCTTGTAGGCATTTTTTAAGATTAGTAACTCTATTTAAATTTAATGAAAGATTAAATAAATTCTGTATCTTCAGTTTGAATTGAATATCGCCTTTCATTTACCTACACAATTATACAATATTATTTTTTATTGTGTGCGTACGAGTAATAATTTTTTAAGCTTATGGCATACGGGATGATGTGGGAGTGATGAATCATGTATGAGAATGGACTACTCCACTCACAACATTGTTTAAAAGTCGTTACTTCGTTGCAAGTTAGCTGCCTGTATACCAAATAGCTTGTTCGACTGTACATTCATATACAGGGTCAAATTGAATTAGCTAGTGAAACTCCGCAGTCGTGATGGGTGTCGACATCTAAACACAAAAAAATAAAAATGAAAAAAAAAATTGATAATTTTTTTTGGGGTCAACGACCGCTGGTGGTGTTTTTACTGGAAGCAAGAGTTGAGAAAATCTGTTTTTTTTATTTTGTCGCGTTTAGTTATCGATATCCATCACGTCTGTAAAGAAAAACACAAAATAAAAACTGATTTTTAAACTGATATTTAAAGACTACACTACGGTTGATGACCCCAAAAAAAACTTCAAATTTATTTATTTTTATTTCGTCCGCGGACCCATCTCGTCTGCGGAGTTTCGCCAGCTAATATAATTTGAACCTGTAGAGACTTGTTATGTGCTGCAAGATTTAGAGGTCACAGTGCTACAACGATCTTTTAGCTTTTAGTACTCGAAAGAAATTGACAGGGGGCGCTTGTGGTAAACACTTGTGCAATTGACAGGGGGGGGGGCGCTTGTGGTAAACACTTGTGCAATTGACAGGGGGGCGCTTGTGGTAAACATTTGTGTAATTGACAGGGGGGCGCTTGTGGTAAACACTTGTGCAATTGACAGGGGGGCGCTTGTGGTAAACACTTGTGAAATTGACAGGGGGGCGCTTGTGGTAAACACTTGTGCAATTGACAGGGGGGCGCTTGTGATAAACACTTGTGCAATTGACAGGGGCGCTTGTGGTATACACTTGTGAAATTGACAGGGGGGCGCTTGTGGTAAACACTTGTGCAATTGACAGGGGGGCGCTTGTGATAAACACTTGTGCAATTGACAGGGGCGCTTGTGGTATACACTTGTGAAATTGACAGGGGGGCGCTTGTGGTAAACACTTGTGCAATTGACAGGGGGGCGCTTGTGATAAACACTTGTGCAATTGACAGGGGCGCTTGTGGTATACACTTGTGAAATTGACAGGGGGGCGCTTGTGGTAAACACTTGTGCAATTGACAGGGGGGCGCTTGTGATAAACACTTGTGCAATTGACAGGGGCGCTTGTGGTATACACTTGTGAAATTGACAGGGGGGCGCTTGTGGTAAACACTTGTGCAATTGACAGGGGGGCGCTTGTGATAAACACTTGTGCAATTGTTTTGTCAAATGTATTGAAAAAGAAGATTAGTTAGTCAATTTTGCCCACGCGTCAAAAAAACCTTGTGCAGCTCTACACGTTTCTTGGATGCATGAAATATTCGCTTGATTAATCAATCAATTAACTCAGCCTATCGCAGTCCACTGCTGCGACACAACACCCTATCCTCCGCCTTCCGCATCCAGTTTGTCCCAGCCACTTTTTTGAGGTCGTCGGTCCATCTAGCTGGGGGGCGTCCCACATTACGCTTGCTGATACGCGGTTTCCACTCCACCAGGTTTTTTTTCGACGGAAAAGTAGACAAAAATTACGTTCCGTGTAGAAAGTACGCAGCAAAGTAGAAAGAGTCAACTGCAATTTTTACGAAATTCACTCTTTTACATAATTCGACTTAGAATTCTTTGTTTGGACATAGGATTTTTTCTGTTTGATTCTCTTTGTTTACTGATATTAAGTCACGTATATAAAGACTACAACAAATTTTCTGAAAGTGTCGAAATACCGTATTTTGGAACAAACAAATATTACAGTAATATTGGCCTTAACCATTTCCTTGTAATTAAATGATGCCTTATTAATTAAATGATGTAAAATATGAGAAGATAGCTGTGTTATTCTATTAATTATCACGGTTTTGCGTTCAAAACGTTCTCCTGTAAAATCATGATTTTTAGATAAACGTACATACTTTGTGGCCGTCAAGTAGAAAGTCAGTGTGATTTTGACAGTTAGGGATAGAAAACGTTCTTTTGAAAAAAATTACATAAAAAAGACCTAGACAAAGATCGTTAGAAGCGAAAGACAAAATGACAGATTTTAGAAGGATTTCTACGTTGCGATGTCAAAAATGGAGAAACGAAATGTCACTTTGTAAATGTTTGTTGAGAAACTAAGAAGAATTACGCGTCATTAGCAAGAATAAGCGTCATGCTAAGCCTGCTGCTGCTGTTAAATAGCTGGCAGTTAGGGAACTGCCAGCTATTTAACAATCAAGCAAGCAAGTCCAGCAGGCTTAGCATGACGCTTATTCTTGCTAATGACGCGTAATTCTTCTTAGTTTTATGTAGTGCTCATATAACACCTTGCCTTTTTGATGAGACGCATTGAACGTCAATATATTGATACGAATGGGATAAAATAGCACACAATATTTCGCTATATGTGTATGCAATGTGAATAAACTAGAATGATTTAATTTTACGTTCTTAATTTATTAACACTTAAAAGCACACCCTTTAATATTTACCCCAATACATGCCGTTATAAAACTACATATTATTATCGACGGTTAAAAGGTTTTTTTTTCTTTTCTTTTTTTCGACCAAAATGTATCTTATGCCTTATTACCTTTTAACCGTCGATATGTATACACAATCATTTTACTAATCCTCAAGTTATAGCGCAAGTACATCAACAATAATAAGGTAAGTCATTAAGCAATATTAACAATATCAGAATACCTACAAACCGTAAACGTACACAAGCACAATAACGTTTCAACATCGCACAACCATCGTTCCCACAATAACACCATGATTAATGAAGTCGGCCATTTTCTGGGAAGCTTTCTAATTTATCCATAACGCCGACTTTTTGATGCGAGCTCGTAAAATACGGACTAACAAGGTTTCGTAGCTAAGTGAGCGCTTTCACAAGCTACATTCCCAAAAATGTAGTGAATAAAATTTTGAGATTTCATCGGGAAGATAAAGTGCTTTACATGGATCAAAGCTATCTGGAAAAGACAGACATTTTTAAGTTGGGAATTCTTTCCGGAGATTCATCTCCTTCCTGCAGGCTTAGCATGACACTCTCTATTTCTTCGAAGAATAGACACGGCTCTTTCTATACAAAGTGACATCTCACCGTAGAAACCCTTCTACAATCTGTCATTTTGTCTTTCGTTTCTAACGATCTTTGTCTAGGTCCTTTTTTATTTAGAGGATAATATCCTCTCCTAATACACCACCCACACAACTCTGCCTAACACCGAGGGGTTACGCAGAGGTGTACCTATAGTACACCCGTATTTCGCCAGTTATGTTTAAGTCCCATGTAATAGGGGGGAGCTTATTGCCATCAACCGGTCACAATTCCAGACCCCGGGCTGCTACTGAGAAATTCGTAATCGAAAACCCAATAACACTTGTTCGACCCGGGAATTGAACCCAGGACCTCATGCTCAGCAGTAACACTTGCGACCCCTAGACCAACGAGGCAGTTTATAATAATTGTATGTATACCTGGCAGTGCGTGATGCACAAGTGTTGAGACCATCCATCCATTCCATCGAGTATTTTGGAAAAGTTTTTGTATTTACCTGTAACAAAAATAGAGATTCATAAAGATTATGTTTCATTATCAAAATACACAATAATACATAGCACCGAAAAGAATACTCCACGAGTTTCTTTAAGATTTGTCTTATCTAATCAGTCAGAGGAATAAAACTCTTTTACATAAACCAAGGCGTTCTTATTGCGGGCTTGCGGACGGTGAGCAATGGTTAGCTCACCGTCCGGCAAGGACAAGGCCCGGGTCGACGGCGCGTTGTATTCCACGCGCGCCTCAAAGAGATGTCGTCAGCACAAATGTAGGGGTCCACTAGGGCCGATGCCTGCCGGGGTCGCGGGAAGGTACTAAAGGGTTACTGAGGCCCCTGGCAACACAGGCAACAGGAAGGAATACGGGTGGGTTTTAGTCAGTAAGAGTCTGACACACCCTCCCGCTCCGCCCAGAGCGGGAGAAGTTATTTGATGATTTCCCACCCAAAAAAAAATAGGGTTCTTATTCCATTATTCCAAAAGTTTGCATGACTGATAATAGACCCAAAAAACTTTTTACACAAGACTTACATATTATTCTTCCTGAAAAAACAATTTATTTGAAAATATGAAACAAAAATAGACGACTGGGTATTTTTCAAGCTTTTCCCGCTGAAGAAACTTAGTTAGGCATTTACTATAATGCATGTAAAACGTGTTTTTATACAAACAACTTCGCGCTAGCGGACCCCTTTTATGACAACACATAAAAATAAATAGGCATTTACATGAAGGAAATGTGCACACCTACTGTGGAAGGTGTTTGGGGATAAACAATCCTGTTGTAGCAACATAGGGTTCGTTTTCATTTGATTTGGAGTGGGATAGAAAATTAATTTAAAAGATGTCAGGACCGGATTAGGCACGAGGTGTATTTTTTTGGTTGGAAAAAAGAGAATTTCTTCTGAGCTGTTAATGCAAGAATATAAGGAGTGTATTTCATCGTTTCTTGTTACGTAGGCAGGAGATCTCTGCAAGGTGGTTGGAAGTAGCAGAATAAGAATATTTTTTTAAATCTTAATACGATCGGTTATTGTTCCTAATTATTTACATACAGACTGTATAATAAATACCTACCGTAATCCTTTATACATGTCAAAATTATATATCTGAATGACATTTATGTCGTTGAACTAATAAAAATGCTTTAAAAAATAATACTTTTACTAAAACCTCAAGTAACTAATTTTACTGCATATTAAGAACTGTAGGTTTATTATCTAAGTAAGTGAAGGATTAATGATCATTATGTAGTATTACATGTATATTGATAAGTTATTAAAGGTAGAAATACTTACAGTGAATATATTATTACATTTATTGAATTAGATATGACTGTATGAGATACTGCACCCCGCCCTCCACCTCTGTTTTACTCTTCAGGTAAATAACGGGTTTAAGGCGCAGTTATATGATTTTAGTGACTTTTAAATCTGTTATTACACCTTTAAATAATGCAAGTAAGTTATGCATTAAATGCATATAAAACCAGAACGCGTACACATCAATTCCTTAAGTGAATATTTAAGTATTGTAGTAAAATACTTTATAAAATAAATTCAGGAAGTAATGTGTATCCAAAGCAAAAAAAAACGATATTACTTTCAAACTACTTAAGATATTTTATTTATTTTTCAGTTGTATGAGCAGACTATTTTATTATCTGTAATTATATCTGTGATTTTTTTCAAATATTCATAATTTTGTTACTAAAACGCGGCATATACTCGACGTGCATTTGTATGGCCAAGGTCAATGGCATTTACCCGACCCTTAATAAAGCTGAGTCACTTTTACTCCCTGACATTCTGATGTTTTTTTTATAGTGGACTATACCTGGGAATCATCTGGTTACTGGATATATTGAAGGTCAAAGTTCCAACTTACTTTTTTTTTCACTAAAACTAGTTTTAAATGTTTAGTTTAGAAGAACAACGCGGTCACATAGACAGACATGAAGCGACTTTATATAGATATAACTTAAACATAACATCACGCCTAGTTTCCCCAAAGGGTTGGGCAGAGGTGTACCTGTAATACAACAACATTTCGCCAGTTATGTTTTTAAGTCCCATGTAATAGGGAGCGAACCTATTGTCATCAACCGGGCACAAATCCAGACTCCGGGCTGCTACTGAGACATTCCAGATAGAAAAACTCAATAACACTTTGCCCGACCCGGGAATCCCGGACCGAACCCAGGTCCGCTGGACCAACGAGGCAGTTAGATATAGCTTATAATTATTATGATAACGTGGATAAGTTCCAAGTTTGTTCTTTACTGTTCTTAAGATTCGGTGGGCAGATAGGTCACTAACCATGACATAAATTAAACATAAATTAAACAGGGTAATCGTACCTATAACTCGAAGTGATTGACATGCTAGATAACAGTTTTTTGGAATACTTAATTGTCAAAAATATCTATTAATTACATTCTCATGCCGATTCCTATCTTTCCGGGAAAAGTGATATCAAAATACATCAACATGTCATAAAACTCTGAGAGTCGTAAACGAAAAAAAATAACTAAATCAAAGACACCGACTTCCGAAACATACATTATTTTTCACTTTGTAGTCAGTCGATTTTTTTAAGTTTGTTTTTTTTAAGTCTTGTTTGGTAATGCATAACCTTATTTTACTTCTTAAATGCTTGCTGTAACCATTGATTTTTATTAATTCGTGAAAACCTCATCCTCTTAACAGCTACAAAAAAACCGTATCCTCATTACAAAAACCGTAATCTTTTACCGTATTGCACCCACAGTGTATCAAGTACGTCCCCTTTTACTAAAGGTATAGTAAATCACATTTCATGCCGGACATTCGACCAACGCGGAACACAGACAACTATGGAAGATCACGACTTGGTCACAGGTCAATCTGAATCACGATGTCGTCTACATCATCTGGCAAACAATTTTCAACTCTATTGTGTTGAAAAACAGTTTATTATGCCGTCGGAGGTGTGTCCATAAGAAAGTTAAGAAAGTGGTGTGTTATAATTACTCGGAATGTGAATTAGAGTATAGAATTAATTGATTCTCGGAAGGAATGACCTTAGGGGTTATATGTTGAAGAAACTGACAAAAAAGCTTAGAACAACTAAGAGGTTTATTCTGAAATTGTTTGGAAGAATACTTAGTTAATTTTTATAGAATGTGGTGTTTAATTTAGATTTCTTATGGTTAGCGCTCATGTGTGTAACCAACGCTTCAGACACCAAGAGCAAAAAATCGTCAACTGATCATCAACGTTAAAGAGTCTTATGTAGTCCATATTCATGTCCTTGTCCCATGTCACTTATCCATTCTCCCCTGTCAGTCCGTCATTTACTCCCTTTTAATTTAAATCACCACCCTTCATCTTCTTTTTGGTCAGCCCTCTCTCCTTCCATCCATCAGCATTGATAAACATCACTCTTTTTATGGTTCCGTAGTAAACAAGGAACCCTTATAGTTTCGCCATATCCGTCTGTGTCTTTTTTTTTTTTTTTGAGGATGGGAAATCATCAAATAACTTCTTCCGCTCTGGGCGGAGCGGGAGGGTATGTCAGACTCTTACTGACTAAAACCCACCCGTATTCCTTCCGGTTGCCTGTGTTGCCAGGGGACTCGGTGACCCATAAGTTCCTTCCCGCGACCCCGGCAGGCTTCGGCCCTAGTGGACCCCTACATTTGTGCTGACATCTCTTTGAGGCGCGCGTGGAATACGACGCGCCGTCGACCCGGGCCTGGTCCTTACCGGACGGTGAGCTGCCCATTGCTCACCGTCCGCAAGCCCGCGCCTACGGTGGCTGGAAATCCGCCCGAGATTCCCGACGCCCAGGGCGTCTCCTGCGGCGGCTAGGGGCGAGAGGGCGCGAAACGTGCCTTTCCCTCAACCGTCCCGCCTCCTCCTTCGCGAGCATTACTGCTTCGCAGAAGGAGGTGACGGCTGCCCATGCCCTCTCGCTCCGTACCATGGCCTGAACCAGGGCCGGACGCGAGAGGTCTCTGCCGCCGATCGCCTCCATGAGGACACGGCGGTGCTCTGCCCAAGCCGGGCAGACCTCCACCGTATGCTCCACCGTGTCCCGTCTGTGTGTCTGTCTGTCCCCGCTGTAGCTCAGAGACGCTTCGTAGAAAGCTGTAATTGTAATTGGCATAGGTATACATATCAATTACGCCGACAAAGTGGTAAAATAATATCTTGAAAATATTTTTTTTGGGGTACCTCCTAGCACGTAATGTGGAGATGATATTCTTTTTCTCATCTATCTCATGGTGGAGGTATCGCTAGATAGGCCGTTCAATTAAATTGTTGTTTATGGAGATGTGAACAAATTACACATACAAATATAATACACTACACAAAACACACGTACATAATATAATGAAATTAAAAGGAAAACTATTATAGCTAAGTAGGCTTTACAAGTTAACGAGTAATAGTCGACCAACTTAACTTTGCAGTTGGAGAATTGACCGTGACGTATATCGATGTATGGGAGAACAAGTTTTTCAACTACAATGTTAAGTTTGTTTTTGGTATAAATTCATCCCAACTTCAGAACCCTTCATTGTGCGTGGTCCGACACGCACTTGGCCGGTATTTTTCACATACTATTGGACACCTCTTGTTCACAAAAGACTAAAAAAATGCGGTAAACCATTCAACTTGTACAGGTTAATAAATCATGCTGCACAAACCTTTCTACCTTACACTATTAAAATATTAACCCGACAAAGTGAAACAAAGTCGAATGATGAACAAAGGTTCTTGCAACAAGAAAGTATTGTTCCACAAAGAAAGGCGGAGGGAGCTATCGCCAGCGTAATGATATGCAAACTGATGTCGCGCCAACCTTATTCTTTGTAAAATTCTTTTCCGTATTACTATTCTATACTTTTTTCAGTTGTGGAAGAAGCATTTTCATACTACTGTGCATTAAAATAAAGTTCAAGTTTTTGATATGTAACATCTTTTCTCTTAATGAAATAGTGTACTCATTGAACTAGTAAGTACTATATATATTGTAAGTGAGATGCCAGATGTTACACATAATTTATGCTCGTTTTTTTTTATGTAAAATAAAAAATGCATTTGATAACTCCATGGAAAATACACTGTTCACCTATACTGAATAAATAGCTTCAATAGAGTTATTTATTTAATTTTTTAAAAAATCCTCGTCTAATCCTATTCGAGCTGGGTTAAAAACGGCAAAACCGCAATAGTTCCCGTTAAAAAAAAAGTGAATATTTTATGGGTCAAACATTGCAGAATACCCCGAGCTCCTATTAGCAGCGTTGCTAGAGGGCTCTCAAGCCACTCGCCTATAATGAGGCAGCTATGTTCCTACTTGTTATGTGTGCCTGGTACCTCTCGGTATATCGGTACTATCTCAGGTCCGATACTAACATTTTGTAGCAGAAAAATAACTAACTTGACCTGCTTTTTGAATTCCACTCCGAAATTGCAAACAATTTTGGCTAACAACTGATATTTTTAAATGACCAGAAAAAAATACCTATACTTACCTACTACATTGTGTTGACGGCAAACGTTTGCTAAATCCTAAATATCCTAACTAATATTACACATTCGAAAGTGAGTTTTTTGTTATGTTACGCTAAAATGGCTGAAAAGATTTAATGAAAATTTTACATGGGTAGACCAAGACCGGAGAAAGACATAGGCTACTTTTCATTCTGGATCGCAGACGAAGTCGCGGGCAACAGCTAGTATTTAAAATATTCGGAACGACTAATTAAAACAAAATCACGAAAATATTATCGTCTTTATTGCAGAGTAAAATAATTGAATGATTCATGAAATCATTATTAACCAACTTCATTATGTTAATTTATTCATTAACCAAGTAAATTAACTGCCCAATAATAAATACAAAATGCATTATTCAATAGTATCGGTACTTTCGTGAATAAAACTGAAAGTCGAACAAATAAATAGTAGATTGGTGATCGTGGTTATAAATCTATCTATTTATACTAATTAATAAAGCTGAAGAGTTTGGTTTTAGGGTTCCGTACGTCTGAATGAATAACGGACCCTCATAGGGTCATTCGTGTCTCTGGTCTGTTTGTCCATCTGTCACAGTCAATTGGCTCTGAATCTACCGGACTGATTAAGTTGAAACTTGGTACACATACATTTCTGTGACCCAAACACGGACGTGTAACGCAAATAAATGAATGTTGAATATGAGGGTCACTTCAGGGGTAAAATTAGAAAAAAAAAGTTTTGCAAACCGTACCGTGTGACATATCAAATGAAAGGGTAAATTTTTGATGAAAATTAAACCTTATCTGGGAAAAAAACAGAGCCTATTTTTGTTTTAAGTACAGAAAATTGTTCTTTACTTATAGATTAAAGGAAAAACATATAAGAAGTATATAGTGTTGAAATAACATGGTGAATCTCTGAGTATTGTGCGTGCTAACTTACATTTGCAGTTGTTACACACATGTTTTTAACTACAATGTTAAGTTTGTTCTTGGCACAATAACATTGTACGGAACCCTCACCACGCGAGTTCAACTCGCACTTGTCCGGTTTTTTGTTTAAACACGCTAATCTCTGGAAGTGCCAGTCGGATTTGAAAAACTATTTTTGCATTTCATACCCCAATTCTTGAGGAAGGTTCTTCATAATTTTATCCCTAAGACCCTTCTCAAGGGGTTAATTAATTACATATTTTATTGTATAATTTTGAGATCACATTGCAGTTTCATACTGGATTTCTTTTTAATCGTATGATCAGTGAGATATTGACGTTGTAATCCAAAAAAAAATATTTAATATAATTGTACGGTAAAAAAAAAGCCGTAAAATATCGTACAGGACCGCACCTTGTGACCGGCCGCTAAAGTCCATAAGTACGGAAACAAAACGAATCGTCTTGGGTACCTACCTAGCACCTATCTACTTTTAAAATAGTTAAGTTTTTCTTTGACTTGGTAGATCCTGGCTGGAATTAACATAAAATACTTGCTAAAATGTCAAGGGACTGCCAAAATCCCAATCAAGAAAACGACTTCTCCGGTTTTAACAAAAACACGAGTGTTAGATTTGCCAAAAAGGCTACTACAAGATTAGGTATAGATCTGAAATTTTCGGTTTTAACCTTTACTGCACCCTTGTAAGAATGCCCCTGATGAAAGTCGTGAAAATCTGCTGGATGCGAGAAGCACAGGACCGGTCGATGTGGCGACGCTTGGAGAAGGCCTATTCCAACAATGGACGTCTTTCGGCTGAATGATGATTATGGCACACACGGATGAAGAAGAAGTCTGTGGCTGCCTTGTATGAATTCATTCATCCCTTTTGTGGCCTAACATTATGTGTGGTGTTATCCGAATGGATAGAATAAGTATACCTATAAGAGGAAGTCTGAAAGTGACACCGGTGTCTGAAAGGTTGTCATGGTATGAGCATGTGATGCGGAGGAATGAGGGAAATGTCATCAGGAAAGTTTTGAGTATGAATGTGCTATACGAGTAGGGGAAGACCAAAGAAATGTAATGGATGGACTGTGTAAATGATGATATGGCTAGAAAGGGGGTGACAACTAATAGAGAAGTTGATGTAACTGGTGACCGAAAAGCTGGCGGCTTTCTCGCGCAACGCATCAGCATTGCAATTCAGCGAGGAAATGCCGCCAGCATCCTCGGTACAATGCCCCGAGGGCCTTTTTTAAGCTTAACTTAGTTTTAATTTAATTAAGTTAATGTTAATAATCATCTTGTAATTTGGTTATGTAAATAAAAATCATAGAGAAGTATGGAAAACAAAGTCATGTTGCGCCGACCCCAATTAAATTGAGATAAGTGCAGGAGAATTATTATGGCTGAAGAAGAAGTTGACATTTTATCAGATAGTCACGTTAAATGATATTTCGACACGTTTCTGCTAACCCTCTCTTTAAAATCAAGCGTAAAAGTAATACTACATTAAAAGTAAAACGCCGGGCCTGCCTCAACACAACAGTGATAGGGCAAGGGCATCGGACGGGTAGAGCGTGAGTGCAGTAGTAACCATAGACTAATATAATCATGTGATAGAGGGGACGCCGATTTGTTTTATGCCTACTGCCAAAATTACACATAGGTAGATAAAATCAGGCAAAATTAATTGTTTATAAAATTCACTACCAATTTAAATTGTCCGTTAATTCAAATAACAACTGTCATTCTTAGACAGTTGTATAAAATGGCTATAATACGACAAATTGACGTATTGTATCAAATTGATAAAGAAACCCCACCATATGGAGCATAGGTAAGGCAATGTTTTTATTGCCATATAGTAAGTTTTCGGCGCAACAATATTTTTAACAACAGAATGCCTTGATACTACAACAATTAAATATTTTCAGTGGCACTAATGAGAGTAACTGCTACTGTGTTGTAGTAACACTATTATGTTATTAATTCAACAACTTTATTTGGCCAAAGTAAATATTCTGCCTTTGTAACCAGTACTAAAGCTTTGGTTGCTTTAACGATGCCTCTCTTTGCCACCCCAACAAATATAGTTTGTCTCTCTCAATTTTTTGCTTAGGCATGGTCTAGCGAGTCTGGTGAGCGCGATCCTCATGAAACTGAACACATTTCACTAAATGGAACCAAATCTGATATCGTGAAAAAAGGCCAGCTGTTTCATACAAATTATATATTTTTAGCAGATCATACCATTGGTGTCGAACTTTTTTAAAGGACGACGGGCAATCTAATATGGACCCCGTCCCCAATTTTTTTTGTTCCAACAGACTTAATTTTTGTCTCATTTTTCGTTACGGGCTACATCATTTAGTCAGTCTTGTACATATACATATAATAGCTGTATTTTTTCCGCGATTTCAGATTTGGTTGCATATTTTTTTTTTTACATTTTAGTTATCGCTAGACTCTAAGCAACAGTACATTAAGAGAAACATTCACTAAGAACCCTACTCTTATATACTTGCATAATAAAAGATTACACAATCTTCCAGCAATGACTTCATTCACATTGAACGAACGAATGAACAAGGCATTATCGGTCCTACCACAACATTACGCTGATAGGGCAAGGCCATTCGTGAGTTGGCCGTGAATGCAACGGTGTTCTGATATTAATATGGTACCTCGATAAAGGGGAATAATGTGGGATTTTAAAACTTTGAATAATATTACACTATTATTTATCTCAGGAATTATGGGCAAATTTTTCAGTAGTCATAACTTTTATCTGAAAAATTAGTATGTGGGTTTAATGTATTTTCTAAATAAAAGCTGTCAAACCGCTACATTTATTCCTTAGATAAAAGTTATCTGACTATTGAAAAATTAGCCCTAAGCGTAATAAATTAATTATTCAAGTTTTGAATTGGAAATATACTTCAATGTTTTATCAAACCTTTTAGACTTATACATATATTATTTGCAAAGACATCAGAATTTCCGGTCATTCAGCCATACAGTACACTTTCCATTTATTCTGTTTTTCATGTGAATTTTAAAATATTATTTTGTGTCAAATAATGTATTTTCTTTAAAATTTTATGTTTACAATATTAAGTGAACAGTCTAACATCACATACAAACAATAAAAAATAACTATCACAAAGACCACGATAACTGTAACAAAACAACATTTCCTGCCATTCAAGTAAATACGTACTCATACAATCTTATCCTCTCCACATAACCTCAAACCATTATCCTCCCAGAGTCATCGAATCGAACGCCACAATATAACCTACTTTGTGCATCTGTTATTACATTACTCTATGCGATTCTTGACCCCGCTCGTGACCAGAGAACATTGCACTGTTCTTAATAGGACGATGCGTGTAGGTATGTAACACGTATGCACATATCTATGTATCGCAGTTCCGTATCTATGTACGTGGGAGCTGATCTATGTTGTTATGTAGTGGCGAGATAATTGAGAAGTTATTAGTACTCAGTCGTGAGTTAATTTTTGTGCGTGTATCATTGATTGGTTACAATTGCACGGTTTTGCTATAATCCTTGAAAGTTAATGTTAAGGATAATAATGTAATAATAGTTCGACTAGATTTCCTAATGTTACTAAGGAGACTACAGGACCTAAAAGTATCCTGTCTTTTTTTGATTGCGTCTTTTATGTTTAGATGTTTTAAATGCGTGTTAAGAGGCCGACAACACCTAAAGCGCGGTCACTGTCAGACTGCATAGACAAGAAAGTGAAGCGCGATGATATAACGCTGGTAATTTATTGCAAAGTATGAATCAATTATCGATTTACAAAAAAGGTATTGATTGTATAAAAAAAATAAAACACTATTATACTAATATGTTGCTTGTAGAATAATCTGACAAAAAATCAGAATGATTGCATGTATATTAGTATGGTTTTTATTCGTTAAAAGAAATTTTTAGAGGTATCTTCGTGATTTTTTTCTATAGTATCAAATTATGTTTTCAAAACACTATTTACCTAGCATATATCCTTAAGAATATCATATATTTTTCTGATTTTGTTTACTGCAGTGGATCATATACTTTAAGGCATTATAAAACTTATAAAATTTGCGTTTAGGTCCTGTAGTCCCCTAAACAAAGCTTCTTAAACTAAATTAGCTACATATTCACACAAACACTTCTAAAAACCAAGACTTTGTTTCATAATGATCTCACTCAATACTTTCCCCACTCGATTCCCGCTCAGATATAAATCTAGGTACTAGGTACAGGTTTTAGAACAAAAACTTGCTAACATAAACTACAATTTCTAGTTTTGTTTACGTCCGGGCAAAGATTGCACAAGCGTAGTTGCTTCCAATTGGACCGGTGAAACTTACGTACAGTCCGATAAAGTTAACAGTAAGTCAAGAAGAATATATAGATACTCTAAAAATATCGTTGATTTTTTAAATGATAAATTTTGAGTTTTATTATATATTGACATATTTTGTTTGTAATTAATATTTGACTACATTTTGTACTTACTCTAATTGTATATTGAATTATTGACTATATTTTGCACTTACTGTAATTTTATATTTTTTAACTGACATTAATTAAATTAATTTATAATTGCTAATTTAACGAATAACATATAAACATTTTGTACGCCGAGTGAGGCAAAACATGGTCTGGTAAAATTATGTTTCCATCTATAATGTGCATATTCATTCATGTTACACATGTCTGAACCAATAAATTTATCTTTATCTTTAAATTCGTATTTTTAATACATTTCTTATAGCATAATCAATCGATAATATTCTCACTGCTGGGACACAGGTCTCCACTCTATGGGAGAGAGTGGGCTGTAATTGGTGGATGTCACATGTCTTCGAATTTTTGTTCTAGGATATGCCAGTTTTCTCACCATGTTTTCATGTGGTACATTAAAATGTAATATATACATAGTGATCAGGTCAATCCAATGCGCACTGGGCAGTTAGCCCCGCTTCCACCTTATATTTTTTGACGGTATGTAACAACAATGTTCTTTATACAGTAGTACATGCTGATATCAGAGAAGAAGTAGCAGGTATCCCAGTATTAGTTGATGAACATTTTGATATAAAAAAGGCAGTAAATTTAAAGCTTCTCAAATGAAAATTGATTAAGCAACCGCCACAATAAAATCGCAAAGTACAGATAGTGATCTACGTCAGTACTTCCATAAATCGGAAAGCTCGGATCAAAACGAAAGCTAAAAGAATTACAGCAAATCTTCCACCGAGTGTACTTACATTGTGTAACTTCTTCAAACCAATATTGGACAACAAAATTTAAGCTTCCCGTCTACCAACATAAAGACTAGGATTTTATTTTCATTCTGTACCCTTATGAGTTCCTTGTTTTGCTTGCTTTGTGACTCACATTTTTATTCTTTGCTTTCTTTTGGCTTCTGCTTTGTTCGACCCCTTTGTGTTTCTTATTATTTGTAACGCATTGAAATGGATTATTTGCTCTTGTTCTGTGATAGGTTTTGAAGCTATTTCTTATTCAGTATTTGTTTATTTTGTAATGTTTCTGTGTGCAGGCTTTGGCTTTGATTATTTTTCTCTCTATGCGTGTTTCATAACGCTTGATATGAGTGTTTTTAAATTGTATATTAGATTATTACAAGAGAATCCTTTCCATCCTACCCAACGTAAATTTTGTCTCCGCTTTTTCTTATTTAACAAACTAAAAGATATTCTGTTCTATTTACTTTCCTTAATCTAGGACAAAGTAGACTCATTCTCTTTTAAAGTAAGCAGAAATATCAAAAGGTAGGAACAACAGGAATAACAAAAGATGTAACAAGTTCCTTTCCTTATGATGCAGGAAATGCCCTTACCTAATCTACAACATTATAAATGATTATAATGGTTCAGTTAAGTTGCAGTGAGCTGACAACGACAACAGTTGAGCGCGACCCACGTGGCTTACTGCAGTTTCCTCACCGACCGGTTTACCCACACACTGTGGTTGCAGTGTTGGCGGGAACAGCTGGGCGTTATTCTGCTCTAGATCTAGATAGTAATTTTATTATTTATCACTCGTTGTTCATGTTATACCACTAGTACAAGGGGTATTTGGCTTGAAAAGGTATTTTGCTTTCACTATTCTTTATTCCATTGAAACCAGTCCAACGTTCGCATTCTAATATCAAATCTATCAAAAATACGACTACTTTTCTGACAAGTTTTTGACATTGATTGTCACTGGGATGAAATTGAGACTAGATTCTGATCGTTTTTAACCGACTTCAAAAAAGGAGGAGATTTCTCCGTCAATTGTGGACCGATTTTAAAAATACTTTTTTTTTGTTTGAAAGGCTTTATACTCCCGAGGTGGTCCCATTGTCACAAAGTCATAATCTGATGACGGGATCCCATGGAAATCGAGGGAAATCCTCAAATTTTAAAGGCACACCTATAGCGATCTAGGTATTTTTTATAGATACTTGTGCATTTGCTCTCGGAAAGCACCATTTAGTGGAGTAAAATTGATGATGAAAACCACATGACAGATGGCCATCAGAACTTCTTAAATAAGATGTATTTAACGAGTTGCGATTTGATTAGGTATTGAATATGGTTGCTAAGCCATTTATGATAGTTGTTTGATGATTTCCCGTCCAAAAAAAAAAAAGCCATTTATGCTCTTCACAATGCATATGGTGAGTGGCAGTTCTGGTTCTTACCACGAGTACTCCTCAACAATTAACGTCCCTGAATCAAGAAATGCAATATTTTGTAAAAATGTGATGAGCAGTTGACATTAGGCTATTGTAACTTAGATAAATTACAAAATGACCCGCTAAAAAGTGAAAAATAAAAAGCTTTTTACAAAAAAAAAAACAACAGATTTCCAAAAAAAAAAAAGTAAATGCAGGTCCAAAGACACCGTTGTTTTTGGAAGTCGGTTGTTTGTTTTTTTGTGAATTATACAAGAATTGACCTCTAATTTTGGTGGTAACTTTTATTTCTCGGTAATGATCATAGGAGCATTGCTGGTCACGCTACCAATACAAAAAAAGTATTACGATCTGTCGAATTGGAAACATGTTAAATGTACGCGTAATGAGCTTGATCACGACTAACCTCCATCACTTTTGAAGAAATCTAAGAACATGGCGTGCAGAATCCGTATCGACACAGACAAGACTTGTTCGACATAGATTTTTTTTTTTATGTGTAGCATCTCGCAGATCAACCTGAGGTTATCACCTGCTTAACCGGTCTATTACAATAAGGCCTTTAACCAGGGCAAAAGATTATTTAAAAAGTCAAGCAATATTTATAACATCACCTTATCCGCTACCACTCACGCCACACCTTCTATTGCATAACCCTTACCATTTGAACCCACTATAATTATTCTATAGCCATAGTCATTACGCAAGCATGGCCTAACTTCGCTCTATGTTTTGCAGTTACCATAGCTTCCCATGAGGTGATAGCATTGAGTTTTTGACCTACTTCTAGTATACTAATGGAATTGCTTCTAAGAATTGCTGTATACGGTGTTGGATATACGTGTTCGCAGAATTTGTTGCCATTTGCTGTTGTGTCGTAGTTTAAACCTCGTGTGGATTAAAATGGTAGATATTTTGTGGGTAAGTGAGGAGTAGTAAGTACTTCTTTGATCATTGACCCTTCAACCTTGTGTTGCTTAAATAATATGCTTTTCCCTGTATAATAGTTGTTGGGTTGACACTGTAGGTATGCTGTAGGAAAGTAAGTGGCAATCATGAATTTTGGGACTATCCTTTTCTAGTTTCATAATCAGCCTATAATTTTCCCACTGCTGGGACACAGGCCTCCTCTTGGTGAGAGGGGCCACTAATCCACCACGTGGGCCCAGTGAGGGTTGGTAAATGTCACATGTCTTCGAATTTTTGCTTCTAGGACATGCCGGTTTCCTCACGATGTTTTCCTTCACTGTTTTGAGAGCAGTGGCGATGAAATAATTTACACAAAGTAAAGCGCCTGTCAGGGTTCGAACCTACGACCTACAACTCGTAAGTCGCGACCATTACCACTGGGCCACCACTGCTGTCCTTTTCTACTTACGCTCTTACTTAATTATTAACCATGTCCAAGTAAATATAGCTGCATTAATTGGTTAACTCATGTTCCAAGGTACCCAAGAGATACCCAATTAATGCCGCCAGCATCATTAAGTTCAGTGTCTAGTCTAACCAGACGCAAGATAAACAAATCGATTGCCATCTGATTAGCGAGAAAATCATCCAACTAACAATCTATAGCTGACGCTATATAACAACATAATATTTCCTAAACAAACATGTTTTGATCCGAATCTACCGTTATTAGTACAAACATTGGTATTGTTTATTTATCAAAATCACAGCAAGTTTCATTCTATAGTACCTACAAACAATATTGCAAGTCTGAATCATAAGCCAGCTGCTTCCTTGCATACTGTGATTTATGTGTTTTTGCCTAAGATTGTAGAAATTTTAGAGACATGTCAACGTATATTTGAAAGAAACCCAGTTCCCAAGATAAAGCTGTCGTCATTGCTACCTACTCGTATGTATACCTTCGAGGTTTTACTAAGGTTTTTATCAATGTAGTATACTTGCAACTAGTATCTCTATTATCTCTGAATAATTAAGTTAAGTAACTGGTATTGGGTTTTTCAATCTGAAATTTCTCAGTAGCAGTCCGGAGCCTGGATTTGTGCCCGGTTGATGGCAATAGACTCGCCCCCTGTTACATGGGACTTGAACATAACTGGTGAAATATGGGTGTACTATAGCTGCAATTCTGCCTAACCCTTCGGAGAATACATGCTTGATGTTATTTTATGTTACGAGTTAAGTTCACGTTAGTGTACAATAGATGCAGTATTAAAGTTAAGCATAGCAGACCGTTCCATCTCATATCGCTTTGACAGTAAAAATTGCCGGTAGGGTATTTTCAAAGAACGATAACGCATAACAAGTTAGAAAACATACACATACACAGTACATAATCAGTATATCTGCTGGACACTGCTGAGACACAAGGTGGGTATTAGAAAAAAATGCTAGCAATATTCAAAAATTTAAAACGTTGGTCGCCGATTCGTGAATTTTGAGGTGTTTTAAATGCTCTATATGGTATAAATTAAGTATAACTGAAGGGTCTATACACAGGGTTTATGCCATATGTCTTCATTATCATCATACTTTCTTTGTTTATCTTGGTCAATACTGACAACGGAGATGGAAAAGCTTCGTGAGAAACCTGGACTTACAGTTAATATAAGTCTGAAATCACCAACCCGTCTTGAGCAAGCGTGGTGATTAATCCTCGTGCCTTTTCTGTATGAGAACAGGCATTTGCCCAGCAGTGGGATAATAATAGTCTGATATTATTATGTGGTGGCATCTACATAGCCACGTGCGAACTACGCATCACACTGACGTCACGCAAAATCCTGCATCGCGCAAGCAGAATTTACCGCGCGATTTGCATAATATACAACGTCCCGACATCAATCGTCGGGCAGTAACCCACCACACTCATCACCCATCCGGTTGAAGGATTCTCCCTTTTCAATGGAGGATGAGTGAATTTTACACCCTGTTGCTCATGCCTCTATAATTGTATCAATTCCACCCTTGGTATATCTGCACTATTTCTCTAATCAGCAGTTCCAACAGTACAGCCACGGTAATATTATCTATACAGTATTGTAACTCGGCCGTATCTTTGAAATAAATGCGTACAGCCGCGCGGTACGGAAACATGTGATAGGGCTGCCCCGCCTCCAGCATTTTAATTACATTTGCCATTTGTGTTTCCATTTAGTTTTGTGATTGTAAATATACTTTTTTTATATAAACAAATAAATATAATTTATATGAACACCCTATTCAATTCACAAAGTATTTGTGAATTGAATAGGGTGTTCAATAAAAATGCGTGTTGTTTTTTGATTGGTAGATTTAATTAAAAAACCATGTTCATGTTTATTCATACGCACAGTACAATAAACCACTATTATTAATAATAAAATACCACGTCATTACTTTGAATAAAACTAACAAAATATAACACACATGCCCCGAGGTTTTAACACAAGCGTACCTACCGTATCATGATTCATGAACCGCCTATGACTACCTATTTCACTCGTGTCAATCACTTTCCTTTACTCTATTCACTTTATTTATTAATCCAGACATCTTCTTTTCGGGAGATAAAAGGAAATACATACTTATCCTTTAAAAATACACATTATGTACCTACCTACTAGTAAGTAAAATTATTTTATAGTCTTACCTTTCAGAGTTTCCAGGTAATCTAAAAAAAGTTATCTCTGGATTTGTTATTGACGAATTCGTGCAACCAAAACAGCTCAATATATCCTACTCGTCATATTAAATATATACTTGAACTTATTTTTAGTGAAAAAATCGCGCGGTTATTTGTAAAAAACAACACACCGTCCGTTCGTCACTGCGGCACAGTCGCGACTGTCTGCATGCCGAGCGCATGCCGAGATCGAGGCGCGTAGGCATAGCTCGCGCTTCGCCCGTTTGTATGAAGTTGGAATACTGTATAGATAATATTACCGTGGTACAGCGCTGCAGCATAATAACCGGTCCTACCGTGTTGTGTACTAACGCGGCCGATTGATACGACACTATCACAATGTTAGGCAAATTAGAATGTGCGGTTTGGAATTGTGCGGCCAGCTGTGTGGTATTGGTTAAGCTTTTTGATTGGGGGTTAGCAGAATGTTAATGTTCGTATTTATTGTCCGAGCGAGCGGAGCGTTTCTGCTTTAAGTCTGGCAAAATTTTCATTCTTCTGTCCGTTTGTTGCTACTACTCCACAGGTCGTATTTTACAACCGATCTGGACTATACAGGTTTTACGAATTTATAGTTTTTTTTGTCGTCGGGGATTTTGGATTGGAAGAGTACCTACTTCTTCCAAAAAGGAGCACAAAGGGGGCTACTGGATATCTCCGCTTTATGGGAACAAATATCGATGTTTTTTTTTATTTGATAGGTAGTAACTTTAAATTGGTCTAACAGAAATTTGATGAAGATCTGATGGGGATCTTAGGTGTGCTGAGCTAAATAGGGATCTCATCACAAGACTAGAGAATTCTGAAAATAAATTTCAGAAGTATCTAAAACGAGGCTCTAAAACCAATATTAATGTAAGTTGTACAATGAGTTTACTAGATGCCGCTACTGTGCACCGCTAGATCGCGCTGTCGTTTTCGCTCGCCAAATGCTTAGGTCCCGTCGAATATTTTGTGTGACTGAGTTTTGTTAGGTGTAAAGTAGCTTCAAAAGTAAAATCTCGTGTTTAACAGATAGTAGTTGATTAGTTGTGGGTTAGTTTATTTCTGTTTAATCGTCTTGCTACTTGCCATGAATTTTTTGGTCAAACGCGGTAGCTTCAGTCATTATTCTGACGGCTTTGACTACCCAAAGCAACAATATTTCGGCATGGCTGCGATTGCTGTCGTATATGGCACGTCTAACGGAATTAATTTATAAAATTTTGAAGTTAACCTATGCTTACTATCTGACGATAGGTATTATTGGATATGCCTGCAGCAAATACAGAGATTGGCTCCGAATGAAGTGCAGCTATGCTCGGACAATCTATTGTCTCCTATCCAAATCTAATAATTCTGCTGGGGAGTTTGTTGCGCCACTTCTTCTTCCCAGCTAAATCACTAGTGTGGTGAAGGGCGGGCGTTTTTGGGGGACTGTCTTATGTAACTTTGTTGTTTTTATTTAATAACTGGTATATTAGTTGCGAAAAAGTTTGTGCTCGCGAGGTCTACATAAGTGTTCGCAGATCTACTTTATTTGGTACACCAATGGCCACATACAGAGAATTAATATATATAGATCAACAAGAAAATAAAAGTGCTGGAGTGCCTATTAAAAATATACGCAGCATTTACAATACAGACAGCAACGTAAGTATCTAGGGAAACACATGAAAATACAATTAGAATACTAAATAAAATAGATATTTGCAATAAACTAAATGAAATGATAATTATGTAAGTGTATTAATACTGCTAGCTAATTAAAACATATTTTATTATTACCTTTCTGCTAGGACGACTTTTTTTTTTGGGTGGAAATTATCATATAACTTCTCACGCTCTGGGCGGAGCGGGACGGTGTGTCAGACTCTTACTGACTAAATCCCACCTGTGTCCCTTCCGTTGCCTGTGTTGCCAGGGGCCTCGGTATCCCTCTCGGACTTTCCCGCGACCCCGGCTAGGAAGACGTGATTATGTTCGCGATCTTATAGGATTTGGTTGACATGAAACTCTAGACACCTACCCGGATTTTCTTTTGGGTATGATAACAAAACAAGGAAAGTTTGCATAATCAGCCTATAATGTTCTCACTGCTGGGACACAGGCCTTCTCTCTGTGAGAGGGAGTGGGCCGTAATCTACCACGCGGACCCAGTGCAGGGTCGTAGACGTCACATGTCTTCGAATTTTTGTTTGTAGGACATGCCGGTTTCCTCACGATGTTTTCTTTCACCGTTTTGGGAGCAGTGGTGATGGAATTGTTTACACAATTAAATGTGCCTGCTTGGGTTTGAACCCACGACATACAAATCGTAAGTCGGGGCCGTTACCACTGGGCCACCACTGCTCTCAGCATATTAATACTTTTTTGGGTGGGAAATCATCAAATAACTTCTCCCGCTCTGGGCGGAGTGGGAGGGTGTGTCAATCTCTTACTGACTAAAACCCACCCGTATTCCTCCCGTTGCCTGTGTTGCCAGGGGTCTCGGTAACCTTTTTGTACCCTCCCGCGACAGCGTATTAATACTGATAGCTAATTAAAATATATTTTCATATTCTACACCCGTCCTGCCAGGGAGACTGGTGATTATGTTCGTAATCTTGTAGGATTTGGTTGACATCAAACTTTAGAACCCTACCCAGATACTCTATATCTTTAAATAACAAAACAAGCAAAGTTTAGTGCCCTTTAATTGATTTGGGAAACAAAATGCGATATCAGCAGGCTTAGCATGACACTCTCTATTTCTTCGAAGAATAGACATGGTTCTTTCCATATAAAGTGACATTTCGTTTCTCCTTTTTTGACATCCCACCGTAGAAATCTTTCTACATAAAAAAGGACCTAGACAAAGATCGTTAGAAACGAAAGACAAGATGATAGATTGTTGAAGGATTTCTACGGTGAGATGTCAAAAACTCAGAAACGAAATGTCACTTTGTATAAAAAGAGCCGTCTCTATTCTTCGAAGAAATAGAGAGTGTCATGCTAAGCCTGCTGTAGTAGACTTTCTGAAATTCCTTAAAAGTCTCATGCTGTTATAAGTAGTTTTGTACCTTACAAGCCTACCAATCACATGAGATATGTTCTACCTGAAAGATACGTTTCAAGTAAATTAAGTAGTTCAGTCAGTAATAAAAACTCAAATGCCGTCAAATCGGGACATAAAATTGTTTTTAAATGAAAAATAAATAAATTGCGTGCAAATGAAATGGAACCCCGGTTGTAATGTTATCGTTAGGGAAATCGTTAAAATTGCTATCTTATTTTATTTTCAACCGTAACACCACTGTGTTTTGTCATTCAGTAGCTCAACTTGACAACATGGCTGAAATTTTCCTGAATATTTTTTATGGTTTTGATCATTTGTAAGAGTTTAAATAATTAAGGGTCCACCTTGCACAATTAAATGATCTTATCTTATCTTGGACAGGTAACATGCACAGGTTACAAAATTCTATGTGAATATCACCTAGATCTGAATCCAGGACCTCATACTCAGGAGTAATGCTTGCGGCCCATAAGCCAGCGAGGTAGGCAATGCTTCAGATACTTGTGCTGAAGGCGCAGATATATGATTTTAGTGACTTTTAAATCTGTTATTATGCCTTCATATAATGCAAGTAAGTTATACAAAAAATGTATGTTAAACTTGAACGCATACACTTCAATTCTATGTGTGAATATTTAAGTATTGTAGCAATATACTTCATGAAATATATTCAGGAAGCAATGTCTAACCCAAGCATAAAAAGCGATATTACTTTCAAACTACTTAAGGCCCTGACAAGAGGCAAATGACCAAAATAGGCTTGTCTTAAGAAAAAAAATTGTCAAATCTGTATAGTTTGTGGTAGCGGAAAAAATATATGTTAATTTTGAAACATATTTTCCAGAACTTTGTTGTTACCAAAACACGTTTTGAAATAAATCTCGATACAAACTAACGTTAAACTAACCCCGTAACTTAAGTTCCAATCCAAAATATCTGTATTAAATATCAACATACGTTACGTATTTAATTAATAACAAGTAGGTACGTCTTATTTGAATGCAGAATTTGGTTGTTTTTTTATTTTCGATTACTCAACTCAATTTTGAGTAAATAGTTTATTGCTTCATATTTTACAATAAATTACAAGCGTTGTGTCATCGCGCTTCTCTTTCTTGTCTATGCAGTCTGACAGTGACGGCGGTTTAGGTGTTGTCAGCGTCTTAAGATATTTTCATGTTTTTTTTTTGTATGAGTCGACTATTTTGTTATCTATAATTATAATTGTGTTTTTTTTCGGTACTAAAAATAAATATTTCCTATAAAACCGAACGGCGGGCGCAGTGTGAGCGTGACGCGGATTTGTATGGCGATCATCTGACTCTTGAAAGTCGCAGTATATGTTAGTACCGCAATTTATCCTTTAATATTTATTCCTTCCTTCATAAAATAATATTAATTCAGCACCTACTGCTTTTCCTTTGCAGCAGTTATCAACGAAATGTTTACGACAACAAATATACCTGGTGATGACGCAATGCATAAATACAATCGTAAATTTTTTTATACATTTCAAGTGATATTGGATCGTAGACGGTGTCTCATGGCGTGTTTCAGAATTGTATGTGAAGTATTTAATAATTATATTGATTTGTGGGTTGGCTTCCTTAGCCTTAGTACCTACAGGGTTATCGTAACCGTAATTGGCTAGCTAAACTCCGCAGATGCGATGGGTATCGTAAATAAAAAATTAAAAGATTTGATGGTTTTTTTTTTGGGAGGTCAACGACCGCTGGTGTTGTTACTTGAAGTAGGAGTTAAGAAAATCTGTTTTCTTATATTTCATCGGGTTCAGATATCGATACCCATCACGTCTGTGATGATTGCACAAAAAAAAAAACTGATTTTCTAAACTGATAATTTCATGTGACTACAATAACTGACCACAAAAAAAAAACAAATAAATGTTTCTTTTTTGTTTTAGCATATTTAGATATCGATCACATCCACACCCATCGTTTATCCGGAGTTTAGCTAGCCAATTCAAAATAACCCTGTATAGAGTAAGAGGATGTATATGTATACAGAGTGGCGATTAGGTTATCACATTAAATAGTATAGCAGTTATTACAAGTTGTTATCAGGCTGTTAAAATAGAAAACATATTTTTCAAACAAAATAAATAGCGTAAACGTTGGCACGAAATAAACCACCCTTACTAATAAGGCACTAGACACGCTCGGGGCAATGGTATCAACAATTCAACACAAACTTTGTGGTATTTTTACCAAGTAATCATAAATTAAGTTTAATATTAAATACTAAAAAGAAAAAAAGGTTATTTTAATTGTGTATGTATTCGTAATGTAGATAGAATACATGGTTTCAATTAATGTGACAACCGAATCGCCACACTGTATACCAGCAAGCTTAGCATGACGCTTTCTATTTCTTGGAAGAATAGATATGGCTCTTTCTATACAAAGTGACAATTCGTTTCTCCATTTTTGACAAACTCAAACTCAAACTCAAACTCAAAGCATTTATTTCAAATAAACCAATTACAGGCACTTTTGAATTGTCAAGGGTTCGGTCAGTCAGTCAGAAAGATGAAGCTAGTTGCCCATTCCAAAGCGTAGTAGGTACCTATGGAGAAGAACGGGCAAGAAACTCCAAGGACACTCTTTTAAATCAACGTATTATGGTTACAAAATATTGTTTACATCATTCATTTTGAAATTATACATGTAAGAACGATGCAAAACGTAAAAGCGTCCGTAATAAAAAGATTACAACAAAAACAAAAGCAATTCAAAAATTAAAGTTAAAATAAGCCGTGGCAGCTAAGAGATGACCAGTCTCTACTGACGGCGCCCGTTCACGAACATGACGCGTGGATCAGCACCATTCAGCTCAACCATTTTGAAGGGAGCTAAATGATCCAACACACGCGCCACCATCAGCGAGACATTAGAGTGAGCACGACATACTCCCAGCCCCCAGGGCACATTCAAGTCAATGAAAGACGTATCCAGTAAATGGCAGCTTTATAGTGCATAGTACTCACATAACAATGTGCTGTGCAGCTATACAATGACATGCACCGTAGAAATCCTTCTGCAATCTGTCATTTTGTCTTTCATTTGTAAAGATCTTTGTCTAGATCATTTTTTATGTAATAAAATAGTCTTATTTCAGAAGAAAGTTTTCTATCCCAAACTGTCAAAATCACACTGACAACTGACAGTTGTCTAAGGTAGTGAAGGCAATTTGCATTTTTCTACTCGACGGCCACAAGGTATAACGGTTATCTACAAAATCATGATTTTACAGGAGAGCGTTTTGAACGCAAAACTGTGATAATTAATAGAAGAACAAGGTTATCTTCGCCTATTTTACATCATTTAGTTAATAGGGCATACCAAGGAAATGGTGAAGGCCAATATTACTGTAATATAGTTTTGTTCCAAAATACGGCACTTCGATACTTTGAAAAAATTGTTGTAGTTGTCTTTACATACGTGAGTTAATATCAGTAAAAATTGAGAATCAAACAATAAAAATCGTATAACAAAACGACGAATTCTGAGTCGAATTATGTAAAAGAGTGAATTTCGTAAAAAGTGCAGTTGACTCTTTCTACTGTGCTGCCGTCGTACTGTCTACACGGAACGTCATTTTTGTCTATTTTACTGTAAACAAAATGGTGCTCGTGCTAAGCCTGCTGGGAAGCATGGTACAAAAGTGAAGAGGCATCCTCAGCAGTGGGTGGAACAATGCTAATGATAGCGGCGGTAGCGGATGCTACAGTGTGAGATTACGAATTGGGAACCTTTGGGGACGACGGTAATTTAGATAACATACAGTATAACATCATGCCCGTAATCACCGAAGGGTTGGGCAGACAAAAAGAAAAAGATAACAAAATTGTTTATTCCACACAAACAGCAGAGGTGTACTTAAGTACACCCACGTTTCGCCAGTTATGTTTAAGTCCCATGTAATAGGGGCCGAGCCTATTGCTATCAACCGGGCACAAATCCAGACTCTAGGCTTTGCAACCGGTCTCTTACTCTCCTGGGTGAAGTCAAAATGTCCTTTCTTTGGTATTGTTCATCGAATCGTTGAGCTCCTTAAGTTCTGAGTTGAGCTGCACGATTACTGAAAAATGCGTGCACTGACTGGACAGGTCGACTCAATCGGTGTGGTTCTTTCCTCAAAAGACCATTTCAGACACCAATCTACATGGTCTTCAGATGATCTGACCAAGTTTATGTCTGGACTTTAAAAGAGACTGTGAGTTTGTTTCGGCCTTTCTTTTCAGAGTAGTCAGTTACGAAACGCCGAGCTCATCTAGTTTTTTTTTCTAAATATGATTGACGTGTAAAAGTTTTTGTACAAACCTACTTACAGAAAATAAAATTCTTTCATTTCAAAAGTAACGACGAGTTCTGTAAAGACTTTCCAGCAATTCTTTTAAACATATTATGAAATATCCATCAATAAGTTTAATAAACAGGAAAATTAAGTCAATAAAAGACACAATGGATATTCTATAAAAAGTCTTCTTCTTTTACAATAACCGGAAAAACAACAAAATAATTATATCTAGACGAACTCAGTGCAATACTCAATGAGTATTCTATAAATAGTCGTAATACGTAACAGCCAGACTGCTGCCGGTGACCGGTCGGAGGATGTTACGCAGTCACGTCTAGGCCTCGGTCAGGGTGAGGAGCTTAAGCGAGTCCCGCATCAGCGGGCGCGAAATGTCAAACATTATGAAACGGCTGTTTGGGTCCAAACTGACGCATGACGGGACTATGGCGGGCGCCTAAAACGGCGACGGGCTGATAAAAATGGTCTTGCCTAAAATCGGCTAAGTCAGAGCTTAACTAAGAATCTCTTAAACTAAGGCTAAGTAACGTTAAATGTTTACGCATTAAGGCTCCTACATACAGGCGTGACTTGTCGCGCGACGCGACGCGACACAAAGACACCGCGTGTAGCGCTACAAGCGGTGCCTTTGTGGCGCGACGCGTCGCGCGACAAGTCGCGCCAGTATGTAGGAGCCTTTACACTTCGGTGTCGAAAATAGATATGAGCGACCCAGCTAGCGAGCGATCGTCTATTGTTTTACGCTGTGGAAACACGTTTAGCCTCTTCCCGCATCGACAGGTGCGAAATATCAAACATTATGAAACTGCTGT
Source organism: Atethmia centrago (assembly GCA_905333075.3). Classification (NCBI taxonomy): domain Eukaryota; kingdom Metazoa; phylum Arthropoda; class Insecta; order Lepidoptera; family Noctuidae; genus Atethmia; species Atethmia centrago. The sequence continues at coordinate 21,715,905 of HG995368.1, forward strand.
TTGGGTCCAGACTAACGTGACTATGGCGATCACCTAGAACGACGACGGGACTGATGCCCGTCTTCACTAAAATCGGCTAAGTCAGAGCTTAACTAAGAAACTCTTAAACTAAGGCTAAGTAACGTTAAATGTTTACGCATTACACTTCGGTGTCGAAAATAGATATGAGCGACCCAGCTAGCGAGCGATCGTCTATTGTTTTACGCTGTGGAAACACGTCTAGCCTCTTCCCGCATCGACAGGTGCGAAATATCAAACATTATGAAACTGCTGTTTGGGTCCAGACTAACGTGACTATGGCGGTCACCTAGAACGACGACAGGACTGATGCCCGTCTTCACTAAAATCGGCTAAGTCAGAGCTTAACTAAGAAACTCTTAAACTTAGGCTAAGTAACGTTTAATTTTTATGCGTTTTGAGCGACCACGTTTTAACAGTTATGAGCGACCCAGCTAGCGAGCGATCGTCTATTGTTTTACGCTGTGGAAACACGTCTAGCCTACGAGCTACGCTACAACTCGCAATGCACCGTGTTCACCAGATCGCGCCCGCCACCGCGAACGCTACCGCCCTAGTCAAGCGTATTCACCCTGGACGAAGCCTTAGTATTAAAATATTATTACTAGGCAGCTTCAATTTGTATGCCTTCCTGTTTGAGGCATCACGACTATAATTAAGATGTTGGTGAAGCCATATGGGTGTATTTGTGGTCAAATAGCGTAGAGGGTAGTAATTTGGTATCGGTGTGCGATGCGGTACAAAACAATTTCGGTTGGCCGGAAATATCATCATCCATAGACTACTTTGTCCCAATGCACGCCAAAACCCTCCATTTTTAGCCATTTTGTCTTGCTTGGCCCCAATATTGTCCCAGTTCTTTCCGAAAAGCTACAAATCTTGATTAGTGGCTTTTGCCAATACTATTTTGCCAATGCCACGAACATTCTATAATAGATTATCAAACGTAAGCGTTTGTACAGTGAAAAGCAAGAACTCTTAGAGCGAAGCCACACGATGCGTTGCCGGTGCGTTGTGTTGCCTAAGCGGTGACGCTGCATCATCCTACATACATATCACAGTGAAATGCCACATGACGGTACGTTGCTATGACGTGCAACGACGCAACACACGTTCAACGGACAAGGAGACCATAAAAACGAAGCGAGGAAGGATGTTGCGGTGCGATGCCGACACTGCGACGTCGCAGTAAGCGGCGTTGCGTGGCGACTCCATGCAACGCACCGGCAACGCACATGTGGCTTCACTCGGCAGCCAAAAAACTTAACAAAGTTATCAAACCCATCTTTCCAAAAGTGGACATTTAATGTCGAAAAATCCAGACAAATCACCTCGTGATTCATTCACCTCTTCACACAAAAACAATTGCAAAACCGCAGTATATCTATACCCATCTGTTTCTCAAGAGGTCATCACACTGTGTAATGGCCGCCATTTAAATTACTCGCCGAGTGATGTCATTTCCCATTAAGTGCATTGTATGGGTGTTACGTCAGCACATTGGCATGGAAAGGAAATACTTATTATTATACACGTGGTTGCTATTTATATGTAGATGTGGTAATATCAGGTGTTTTAGTGTTGGTCACGATTTAGTTTTTTTTTTTTTTAGTTTCAAAAACTTGTGTAAGGCGACTTCGAATTTACCAAAACTATTATTATTATATACCAAAATTTAAATTATTTTCTGGAAGTATTGACCTAGTTAGCTTTTTTGTAGAATTACGAACATTGAAAATTGATTGAAAAGTTAAACAGTGACAGTTTTCCAAACAGATAATTTCACAGATTAGGTACGATTTAAGGTCAGCCCTTAACAATAATATTAACATAATTAGGAAAAACGATTATCAGTCTAGGGTAGGGACAGTTAAAACTCAAACTCAAAAACTCAAAGCATTTATTTCAAATAAACCAATTACAGGCACTTTTGAATTATCAAGGGTTCGGTCGGTCAGTCAGAAAGATGAAGTCAGTTGCCCATTCCAAAGCGTAGTAGGTACCTATGGAGAAGAACGGGCAAGAAACTCCACGGACAATCTTTTAATTCAACGTATTATGGTTGCAAAATATTGTTTACATCATTCATTTTGAAATTATACATGTGAGAACGATGCAAAACGTAAAAGCGTCCGTAATAAAAAGATTAACAAAACAAAAAAAAAAACCATTTACAAAATTAAAATAAGCCGTGGCAGCTAAGGGATGACCAGTCTCAGTCACATGTACTCGTATAAGAAAAAAAATATTACATAGAGGTTTTAAGGTTTTGGAGATTGGATGGAGCATTTTCATTCATCACTGCAATTAGCGTGAAAACCTTAAAATAACAAATGAACACAATTTTCTAGATCCACAATTGATAATAGCAATAATTTATGCAAATTATGAGCCACGTACTGCTCCTAAAATATAAATTTACATTCGTAATAAACTGGATCCATATTGACTCAACTTTTATAATTTACGTGTGAAACTCGAAATGACCTTGACACTGGAACTCGTAGCAAATTATAACACAGCAATAGAAACCAGAAGTCTTACGTATAGTATTCTTTGCGAGTACCTGTGATTTACCGACCAGGTTTAATATGCACGCAGAACTTGCTAGTTCTGCGTGCAAATTAAACCTGGTCGGTAGCATAATCAGCCTATAATGATCCCACTGCTGGGACACAGGCCTCTTCTTTTTGAGAGGCAGTTTCTTAGTTCTTATGCAGAACTAAGAAACAATATTTCAGGACAATAAATGACATAAAAGCTTGTATTTCGTTTTTGAGATATTGGTGCCGATTCCCTTGTTCACAAACTAAACTAAATTTAAGTTCAGTGCATCTTTTTCTTTCTATTTTATTAAGAAAAGGACAGAAGATAAATTTTAGTTTAGTCCTGTCAAATTAATCAGCGCCTGTTACTACTCCATATAAGTTTAGACGTGATTAAAAACTTGCCTACTTAAATTACGTCAATTTACGTCAAGCACAGATTAATTTGACAGGACTAAACTAAAATTTATCTTCTGTCCTTTTCTTAATGAAATAGAAAGAAAAAGATGCACTGAACTTAAATTTAGTTTAGTTTGTGAAGAAGGGAATCGGCACCATTATCGCTTTCAAGCATGAGGCACAAACAACAATAATTCTTGAAGTTTGTCCAGCCAATTTCGTTTTAGTGTCAATATTTCAACCAGAGTAACAGCGAAATGTTTAACTTGAATGCAGATTTTACCGCTTCCTTGTATTTATCATCAATAGTAACCTATTGATGATAAATACAAGAACGGTAGAATCAATTCAAATTGATTTAATATATCTCATAATTAACTTATATTGTTAAGCTATTGAGTAAAGTTCTTACAATATGAACTGTTGACGTTTTCAATTCGTTTGGCGTCTTCATCTGCGTGTTCTTCTTTTGTTTGAAGTGAACCTTTTCTATTTCTTTTGTATTGACGATCATGAATTTGTGGGTCGTTAACATTATTTCACACTTCGCTGTCAAATGTTAGGTCTACTCACGTTAGATCCTCTTTGTACTCTTGTGAGGTCAATTACTCGTATATGTTTTTTCAGCTGTTTGTGTTTAGACACCTTTTTGTTAGTTTCACTTGTGAGTGTTTATCACTTAGCGTTATTTATTGGCTTTTATTAAACATTGTGGTTGTCAGAAAAAATAATCTTTCTCCTGATGACTGTCTGCTTGTTGTTAGCTCTTTAAGCACAATGTGGATTGAATTATTATTATGTAACTAACGACTCGCCCTGGGGGTCTACTCCCTAAGTACTAAATAGTTTCTGCCGAAGCTTCGGGCGTTTCTTACTCCGTATCACCTACGGACATAAGATTACTTCGGAGCCCGAACTGAGAATGAATGACAACACGATTTGACAGTTGTTCCTACTCGCAATGTGTTTGTTCGTTTTGACGGACATCAACTACTTTCGGAAGGGCTCGTATCTCCCGTATCGAGTAGTCTCTGCCTGCCTCTCCCTGCTTCGGACGGTTTTTACGACTTAATCTAGATTTCTTTAGAAAATACAATTAGCATATTTTATATTAATGTATTATGCACAAGAACCTTCTGGAATAAATTATCTAAATGATAATGAAAACGGCATCAAAATCCGGAATTTAGAAGAATGCGGGCACACAGGAAGACACAAAAACTGACTTTAATTTATAATATGATGTATATGTCGCAGCCAACAAGCTTAATTAGACGTTTAGTTAACGTCATAACTCTGTCGCAGCCATGTGGTTAAATTAGCCAGCTAATTGGACGCCTAGGCCGTTCATTAGACGCCGGCACCCAATTAAATAGCTGAACGACAACTAGAACTTTGACCAACCACGCGCGCCGAAGTGGTAGCAGTAACTAAGCCAGGGCACTCCGATCAAATGGGATAGGTTAGGTTAGAACTGCGACAAACCGCGCGCGAATCGAGCGAGCGAAGCGAGCGGTGTCGCGGCAGCGGTCGGCGAGCGCTTCTTCTAACGGTTAGGCTGTTAACTAAACGGCTAATTAAGCTAGTTGGCTCCGACATCGGTGCCGGCGTTTAATGAACGGCCTAGGCGTCCAATTATCTGGCTAATTTAACGAGATGGCTGCAACATATAGGTATACTGTTCAAACCACATTATTTAGAAAACACTTATTTAGGTAGTTCCTCTCATCCCGTCTACTTTTATCATATTTTCATCTTATTTCAAACCCCTCATTCCCAAAGCAATTATTATCACCCTTCAAATCAACGAAAAAGAACGGAATCACTTCAAAAGCTGAATGCCTAAAGAATTATTCCGAACGATCAATAAAAAAGCAATTCAATAGAATAATTTAGATTTCTAGACACTGATAAATCCCAATCTTTACACTTTTTTCTTGTAAATCCAATGATATATATTGCGAATTCTATTTTCAGGGCCTCGAATAATCCTGCTTAGAAAAATAATCGTTGGAGAACGTTTGAAATAGGTGTGTTATAGGATTTGTTACAACGTAAAACATTGTTTTTTGAGACCTAAATCTATTTACGGCTGAGTGAGCAGATTAAGTACTTATGTGTTAAAGAAAATAAGTTGACCTAAGCACTAGTGATAGAAGAATTTACGATTGTTTGTGTATTGGTTTCTACAACATGTATCGGAATTAACACACACCAACAAACACCCTAATTAGAATATTTTGTTATAATCATAATACACACACTGAATTTTTACTATTATATATAAAACATTGTTTATTTATTATATTAGTTATACTGAAAAGAAAAGAGAATGCTTTGATGGTTTGGCCATGTTGAGAGGATGAATGAAAGGCGACTAAAAAAAGGTATTTACAAGGCAGATGTGACTGGAAATGCCGGGAGGGGACACCCCAGTAAGACATAGAGTGACCTCATTAATGATGTTCTTCAAAAAGGTCAGGTGCGTAGTACTCGCAACCGGCGTGCGTGTATGACCAGATGCATGAACGTAAACGAAGCAAAAGGAGTATGTAAGGAGCGTAGCAGGAGGCGTTCTATAGTTTCTGCCTACCCCCAGGCGAAGAAGGCGTGAGTTTATGTATGTATGTATGTGTAGTTATACTGATTGTGAGAGAAAATGGTGGCCACATTACAAAGCTACGCACGTCGCACACGTATAGGGGTCTAGCGTAGTAGGTACTTTGTTTTGACTGTACAGCGGAAGTGTAATTAACATCGTTTTAATTATTTTTTGGATAAAAAATTACCAATAGTAAAAATTACAGAAATCGATTCAGTAAACGATTCTGAACAAATTACTTTCATAATGTGCCTTAATTCAGTTACACATTGTTTATGCAGATCGACAGTGCTTTGAACACCGAGATTATTTGTAATATGTTGGCTTACTTGTGACTTGAAGTGTAATGATTTTGTAAAATAATAGTTAAGGATAACACTTTTTTCCACAAGTTACATATGGCGCTAATGGTTGCACGAACTTGAAACATCCGTTTTACGAGTAGGTATTCATTTGTAGAATATCGGTATTAAAGTATATTTGTTTTATTTTGTATATTTAATAAATCATTATTGTTTAAATTAAAAGTTTATTTACAGTTAATCATAAGCTCTAATGTATTTTATTTAGTCAATTGATTGTACTCTGCTCTGATTGGTCGTATAGCCGGCTGAGTGTTTGCTTCCATTTAGAGTGGGGAACATTCGGTCGGTAACTGATTTGCTTAAACAGAGTCAGTCGATTTCGAGGCGTTGAACCGTAAGCATATCTTACGGATCTGTACTACTTCTGTAAAATACTGACTAGATAAATAAGTGATTGTTAATAACCTGATTGTGTTGGAATAAACATTATTAATACTGAACTTGAGGTGTATGATTTCTTTACAGAAGTAAACTCTCATGTGTCTGTAATTTTACTGGTATCCTATCCACAGACTCCAAATTAGACTCAGTAGGTAAAGTTTAATGGTAAATAGATAGCGTAGAGTTTCAGCTGCGCTTCTTTTTATGACTAACTAGCTTTTACCTAGCCTTTTTTAATGTAGATTTTGTCGATCCCTCGGGAATAGTACTAGTAATGTCCTTTTCTGAACCCCTGACAACGTGTACGCAATATTTTTGTTTCTCATGATGATCGGTTGAGGAGTAAAGACGTGATAGCGTAACCAACAAACAAGCAAACCGGCTTTTGCATTTATAAAATTACTAGCTGCGCCCCGCGGTTTCACCCGCGCAAATCTAGATCCCGTGGGAACATAGAGATAAAAAGTATCCTTCGTCCTAATCCAGGTTTTATCTAAATCCGTTCAGCCGTTTTAGCGTGAAAGCGTAACAAACAATCAAACAAACTCACTTTCGCATTTATAATATTAGTTAGGAAGTTAAGATTAACATAACATAACATCACGCCTTGTTTCCTCGAAGGGTTGGGCAGAGGTGAACCTGTAGTACACCCACAAGTAAGGATTATAATATAATATGTCACAGCCATCTGGTTCCAATTAGCAAGCCAATTGGACGCCTAGGCCGTTCATTAAACGCTGGCACCGATGTCCCAGCCAACTAGCTTAATTAGCCGTTTACTTAACAGCCTAACCGTTAGCCTTAACCTAGAAGTAGCGCTCGCCGGTCGCTGCCGCGGCACCGCTCGCTTCGCTCGCTCGGTTTCGCGCGCGGTTGGTCACAGTTCTAACCTTTATTTTTTTTTTTGTTCCTGGGTGGAGAATACTCATGGATGTCCTCCGCCCTGGGGTAGGCGGAGGGGTCTGTCAGACTCTTACTGACTAAAAACCACCCCGGTGTTCCCCCCCACACTTGCACCGGGAGTCATGGGATCTAATGCGACTTCCACGAACCCCGGCTAGTGCCGGCCCGCCTCTGCGGGCCACCTGAAGTCTGGAGGTGAGGTGTTTAAACCCCCCCCGCGACGTCTGAAAGGGGCGCGCGTGGAACACTACGCGCCGCCACCTTGGGTCCAGTGTGATGGGGGGCGGCGGACGTCCCCATGTCCGCCGTCCCTGGACCCATTTAGGGGGGCTGGAAGAGGGCGTTGTCTGCCCTCTGCCGACGCCCGGTGCGGACCCGGTGCGGGCCGGGTGAGCGGAAGAAATCTCCCGTTCCCGTTCCGCAGCCTCCTTCTGCGACACGACTGTTTCGCAGAAGGATACCACCGCGTCCCAGGACTCCTCGCTGCCGACCATCGACTCGACCACGGCCGGAAGCGACAGGTACCACCACCACCCACTCCTGAGATGAGGGCACGGCGTGGCTCCTCCCAAGCGACATACTCTTCCAGCGTATGCCACGCCGTGTCCTCCCGACAGTCGACGCACCGGGCGTCCGGCTCCCTGTTTATGCGACACAGGTACTTCCCGAATGTCGCTGCATCAGCCACTCGCCCCGCGCCCTCGCTTCCTCGCGCCACCGGTACAGCAACGCGAGTACTTTCGCCTCGAGGTCCCAGGGTGGGGATCCGACCAGTACGCAAGCCGCCTCGAAGGAGATCGTGCGATATCCCCTGGTGACTCTGACGGCCATCGCTCTCTGCGGCTTTCGCAGGACAGCGATGCTGCCGGCCGCCAGGTCAGCCGCCCTGATCGGGGCCCCATACAGGGCCATTGATCGCACGATCCCCACGTAGAGCCGCCTACAGGCGGCGTTCGGGCCCCCCAGATTGGGAAGCAGCGTTGACAACGCCCCAGCCGCCCCAATAACTTGGGCGTCAGCCGCCGGAAGTGGGGGCCAAAATTCCACCGGTCGAGCATCAATCCTAGGTACTACCAGTTCTAACCTAACCTAACACATTTGATAGGGGTGCCCTGGCTTAGTTACTGTTACCACTTCGGCGCGCGTGGTTGGTCACAGTTCTAGTTGTCCTTCAGCTATTTAATTGGGTGCCTGCGTTTAATGAACGGCCTAGGTGTCCAATTAGCTGGCTAATTTAACCAGATGGCTGCGACAGAGGTATGCTGTTAACTAAATGGCTAATTAAGCTAGTTGGCTGCGATACTACTTAAAACAAAATAGGGCCCGCCACGATTTATTCACAAAAAGTGTTGGCATGTTACTTCAAACTTATTTATGGGCAAGTTCAAGTGTTTTACCGGAAAACTTAGATGTTTATGAGTTCTTATCATTCTTTTGAACAACTTTTTTTTTAATTTTTACTCTCATTTTTTTGTCAGTTTTCGTTTTCGATGATAAAAACCAAGTGGGGCCTATTTTGTTTTGACTAGTTTATATATAAAGTTAGGATAGTTAAGACTGGGATTAAACTATAAGGTGGTGAACCACATACGTAGCTATTCCAAACCTGCCGGAGTCGCCGGAAGGTACTAATGGGTCACCGAGGACCCTGGCAACACAGGCAACAGGAAGGAATACGGGTGGGTTTTAGTCAGTAAGAGTCTGACACACCCTCTCGCTCCGCCCAGAGCGGGAGAAGTTATTTGATGATTTCCCATCCAAAAAAAAAAAGCTATTCCAAACAATTAGCTCGACCTGAGAGCAGATGCAAATACCACCACTATCTAAACCACGAGGTACTAATCACACGAAATCTACACCTACTCACAACAATATACAACCAAACATAGCCAAACTTAACACACTATGCACAGACAACCACTCAACCAAATCCGTTGCAACGCCATTACGCAATACTCAATCCTTAACTAAACACACTCAAATCAAATACCGGACCAGTACAATACTAGTAGTATATCTTAACATACCCCTCTCTACCTAATAGACCTGGTATTCACATATTCCGGATTGCATCGAATCCCTTGAGAGTCACTCAACGGATAAGATGCAATTCGGCTCGCGAAGGCGGTGCATACTGGTTCATACTGGCTAATTCTGGATAGAACCGGATCCGATGAGGAATATGATTTGTTAAAAGGCGGGATTTATTTGTAAGAGGGTTTATTTGATTTGAATGGAAATTGGAATGGTGAGGGTTTTGTTTTGAATAATTTCGAGTACCAATATAACGTTTAATGAGTGCAATGGAAAAGAACAATGGAATTACTATGATATCCAGCAGGCTTAGCACGAGAACCGTAAATAAATGTTTTGTCGCCGGAAGAGTAGACAAAAATGACGTTTCCGTGTAGCGAATTGACAGTTTTCTACCGAGAAATGTAGACAGGCGATTTCTATTCTACTAGAGTAGAAATAGAAAGCGGCATGCTAAGCCTGCTGTAAAGAATCGAACATGTTATGTTTGATAATTAGAATTATGTAACCACTATTTATCCTAACCTGTATGTCAACACATCAACCACATCGTTTTCTGACAGCTGCGTGCACAGATAACTATAGGCCGCCGGCGGCGGCGGCGCGTACGTCGTTGTCGACGGAACGGAATGTTGTCATTTTAAATATTATATATTTACATATATTTAAACATGTAAAATTAAGTAGTTTGTATTTATTTTGTTCTTTTATTTCTTATTATAATCTTGCTGTATGATGGTCTGTATGATGGTGACTGGTCGACGTCGTCGCGTCAACGTCGGCTGGCGCACAAAAAAGCGCTTGGGCGATCTCGCATAAGGTCGCAGCATTATGCTGAGTGATGGCCGTTTTGCGTGGATGTGACGCATATTTTCTCCCAACTTGTTCTTTAATTTGTGTTCCTTCTTTGCGTTAAATAAACGTATTTTCTTTCTTTCATATTTTTCCCTCGGGGTTTTTAAATGACTATTCAGGGACAGTTACCTACTCATCTGAGCAGTCACCAGTTCATTTTATTGTGGCAATTATTCCAATATCGTCAACGATCTATTATCTTATCAGGCAGTCCTTGGCATCTTAAATGCGATTATGGGAAACGACGTCTGCTTTTTAACCGACTTCAAAAAAGCAAGAGGTTCTATGTTCGTCTGTAAGCTTTTTTTTTAAATGTTTGCTCATCGATTTATTTTTCAATTTTGGAGCGATTTTGTTTTTTTTTTGTTTCTTTGAAAAAGCTTGGACGGTGGCCCCATATAAATTTTATTAACTTTGCTTGGGTAGTTTTTGAGTTAGCTTCAATAATACGTATTTTTTCCCACTTAGTCTATGTGGATGATGTTATAATAACTTTTTGTCACTGTTATTTACATAGTAGCTAGTGGCACGGTAATATTATAGATAATATTACCTTGGTAGTGGTATTCGAATTAATGTGGGGTAGCGGTAGGTACCACAACTAAAATTACTTTAATTTCGGAAGTCGGTGGCAAAAACACAAAGCCAGAGACGCCGGCCGACTTCCGAAATTAAAGATATTTTTCACTTTAATTTGGGACTTACGTGTTTTCTTTGTAGTCTGTTGTTTTATTTCTGTAAAAAGTATTTCTCCAATTTTTTAATCTGCATGCCAAACCTGGTCATTATGGCAATGATGTCCAAAATAATCAAATATCGTAAAAAAGATTCACTACGTAGATCTGATAGTCATCACTTACAATATAAAACACTAAACTGGATTCCTCTAATTGTTCCAACGTGTTTATCTTAATTAACGCAAGAGAATTGTCGGCCTATGAAGGAACCTATTTATTATTGACCTTCAAGATAAAGGTTCCTTCAGTAATAAAGAAACAATGAAGATATGATTAGTCTTTATATACTTATTTTGTATTATGATTGTGTCTGGTTTGGTGAGTTTTTCATTAAAATGCAGATTAAAATGTTTTGATCATGTTTATGAAATGGAAATCCAACCTTCTTTCGGAATGAGTTCGTCCATAAAATATCACTACTCATAGTAAGTCTTTTTTTTGGGGTGGGAAATTATCAAATAACTTCTCCGCTCTGAGCGGAGCGGGAGGGTGTGTCAGACTCTTACTGACTAAAACTCACCCGTGTTCCTTCCGTTGCCTGTGTTGCCAGGAGCCTCGGTATCCCTTTTGGACATTCCCACGCCCCGGCAGGCATCGTACCTAGTGGACCCCTACACTTTTGCTCACAACATCTCTTTGAGGTGCGCATGGAACACAATGCGCCATGTATACCAGAGGCATCACAGATGCGTTGCCTAGAACTACAGAGCTTAAATGTTTCACATGCCTGTCGTATTTGTCGGTGACGAAATGCAATGATAGATATCACTTTATTAAGCGATACTATCAAAATAAAAAAAAAACTGACTATACTCGTAAATGGAACTGACTAATTGCCTTTGTATTCAAAGGTAATTAGTCAGTTCCATTTCTAAAATAAAACAAAAGAAAGTGATTAACCAATGACTTGCCCAGTTATCAAAATCGTGTAACAATAGCAAAGAGCTTAAGAAACGATGAATTCCCTCATCAATTTGTAAGCCATCTCTCGGGGATCAAGTCTTATAACTAAAGGTACTCAAAGACGGTCAATATTCCGAACAATTTTATAGGATTTGTTTTCTAACAACCGATAAATCGATTCTCGGTGAAGTTAAATGGGGATCTGAAGTGGGTTGTAACTATTTCTTGTTGGAGTTTATGAATAGACAGTCTTAGTTGTTGTATTAGGAAGACACCCTTCTATCGTTGTTTTATTGTCATTCCAAAAATGTTTATTGCCGGACATGGACTGGTCAAGTAATTGTTTAATTCCACATGTACAGCACATTGATGATTGAAGTATAATTATAAACTAAAAAAAAAGGTTAAAAACAATATGTACAGCACATTTGATGATTGAAGTATAATTATAAACTAAAAAAAAAGGTTGAAAACAATATGATGGTTGCCCGGTTGATGGCAATAGACTTGCCCCCTATTGCATGGGACTTAAAACATAACTGGCGAAATGTGGGTATACTACAGGTACACTTCTGCCCAACCCTTCAGCGAAACAAGGCTTGATGTTATGTATCTATGTTTATGAAGCGGGTTTGGGCGAGCCGCACCACATTGCAAAAATCCCTTCTACATCAGTTTCGTACAGGGTCAATTTAAATTAGCTACCGTATTATAACTCCGCAGACTTAATGGGCACTGATTTCTAAACACAATAGGGTCTTACACCCTTTTTTGAAAAGTGTCTTAATTAAATTCTATAGTGCTAATATGCCCCAAAAAACAATCACAAAATTTTTATTCAATCGATAAGTGCCATAAAAATGCATTTAAATTTTACATTTTCAAAATTCGCGCGTAGTTTGACGAAAACGCTGGACGCAGTGGACGCCATGTTGCTCTGTGGTCATGGCATCACTTGGCTATGTAAACAAATGCTCTGATCTAATATCTAACTATCAGTTGACAGTTGACACGTTTTAGTTTACTTAGCGGTATGACGTAATAACATGGCGGCTACTATTTCATGGTGTTTTTTAACAGATTATAAAAACTGAAAACGTTGAATTTTAAAATTTATTTTGTTATTTTATGAACTAAAAGTAACATTTTCCGACTCCTTTTTGCCTAAACTATCTCAATAATATATTTATAGATTTTTTTCTCGTATATAGTAAAATATCTTATTGAACAAAATGCCATTTAATTTTTTTTTTTTGTAAAAAATGACAATTCCGCGGCTGTAATGTGCCCCTAGCTTAAAAGTGAACAAAATGTATTTTTTTAGAAACAAAATTAAACAGCATTTTCGTCTACCATTTATCAAAATGCAACCACACTGTTGAAGAAAAAGAATCAACAAATGACCAGTGCTATGTTTTATAATAAACGTCGATGTTTTGCAATGAATATTCATGAATGAACAAAGATGTTATATCAAGTCTGGCATAGTAACACAAGGATAGACATAAAAATGCAACAAATATAATTAAAGAAAACTAGTTTCTAGAGTTGGAAACAATTAAAAAATTTATTTCCTGAACCAGCAGTTATCTTCACATACCAGGACCCGTGCCTCGGAAAGCACATTAAGCCGTTGGTCCCGGCTGTCATTTGTAGATCTTTGACAGTCGTTACGGGTCGTCAGAAGCTCGAAAGTTTGACAACCAGTCTTACCAAGGGGTACCTATCGTGTTACCCAGTAACTGGGTTGTGGAGGTCAGATAGGCAGTCGCTCCATTTAAAATACTGGTATTGAGCTTTATCCGGTGAGACTAGAAGCCAACCCAACATAGTTGGGAAAAAGGCTAGGCAGGTGATGATTTCCTGAACCAGCAGTTACCGCGAACTAATAAAACTACTTTTCAACCAATATTGCATCAATCGTCAAATGAGTTCAAACCAGCGTAGTGCAAATAGGTATGTTTATCCCTTGCACTACCAAATCAAATCTTTTCAATAAATTCTTCCATCAGACCTATAAACTGGATGGCGCGTACCAATGTCATCTACAACCTGACAATCCAATTTCGTCTCAACCTGCCGGTCTCAAGGGGTTTACCCGATCGGAGGCAGAATCCGGGTATTCAATGTCCGTACATTATCCTGTAGGTACCAAACTTATTGCGAAGATTCCCGAAGATTCACGGAGTTACACGAAATATAGCGAAGATTTGCGATCCTATTTGGCACCGATTGCCTTTTGTATGCCGTTTTGAGTGTTAGACGTTTTGTTGCAAGTGGGTATACCTTTTTCGTGGCCTGGCAAAGGTAGCACAAATAAAAATGGCAGTCTATCTTTTGGTTTGTCAGAGAAAATGTTTCTCGGTTTTTCACGTCATCATAATTAGCCTATAATGTTCCCACTGCCGGGACACTGGTCTCCTCTCTTCGAGAGGGAGTGGGCTGTAACCTACCACGCGGACCGAGTGCGGTAAGATGTGTGTCACATGTCTTCGATTTTTTGGTTCTAGAACATGCCGGGTTCCTCACGATGTTTTCCACGTATTAAACATAAATATAATAATTAGTGTGTAAGATAATTATTCATGTATAAAATATCAATTTATGATAACTTTATTTTATTTTACTTTTCTATCAACTAAGTATCTGAAAAGCACAGAAAAAGTCCTTCAGTATTTTTCTAAAATGTCTAAACATAATACGACAGCGTTATTTAATTAATTAACATTAAATACTTACACACAAATATAATGAGACTATTAAAGTTAACATACTTTACCTGGTAAAGTTCCGTTATCACGCACATTAGGTAGTATAGCATTACAACACCAATTACAGCCCTTAAGGCGCAGATATATGATTTTAGTGACTTTTAAATCTATTATTACGCCTTCAAATAATGCAAGTAAATTATGCAAAAAATCTATGTTTAACTAGAACGCATACGCATCAATTCTATAAGTGAATATTTAAGTATTCTAGTAAAATACTTTATTAAATAAATTCAGGAAGTAATATCTACCCAAAGCATAAAAATCTATATTACTTTCAGCCTACTTAAAATATTTTTCAAGATTTGTTTGTTGTGTGTATGTACGTACAGTCGCCAGCACATTAAGCTACCACAAGCTGTCAAATTTCTCCAAATGGTTTTAAACCTTAAAATGTTGATGTTGAAGTTCAAAATGGAATGAGAAAATTTGACAGTTTTTGGTAACTTGATGGGCTGGCGACAGACTATTTTAATCGACTTCAAATTACCTATAAGTATATCTGTGTTTTTTTCAAATATTCATTTTTTTGTTACTATATATAAATATTCCCTTTGAAACCAAACGGCAGCGCGGCGCCGGTGGCAGCAGCGTGAGCGCGACGTGCATTTATATGGCCAAGGTCAACGGCGGTTATCTGACCCTTAACAGGTAAACCAACCAGTGGAAACCTTCTAATAAGTGCTTTGTACAACACGGCTTATGAATAACCAGGGTAATTAACTTAGGCAAGGTATTATATTTAATGAACTAAAGCGATGTTTATCATTTTTGCTATTACGGTTTTTTTATTGGCAATTATACAGGATGTAACAAGATCCATGACACAGCAGTCAATTCCGGATTCTGCAGATAAAACTAAGTAACATTGCATAAAAATAACTGCTGGGAACGACTTTTAGTTTTGGGGTGAAAAATCGCTGTTTACGGTGGCGCTCAATGTAACGCACGGAAAACATTATGCTTCTGATTGCATGCAATGGTACAAGGGTCGTGAGGGTATTTTAAAGCAAAGTTGTAACATTTAAACTTGTTTTCGTAAAAAAACGTCAGAAAGAGAGAACTTTGACTTTATTCAATATATAACTAGAAGTTTTCCAGATATAGTCCAATACAAAAAAAATAACTCAATTACGGAGAGAGATGGAGACGAGACTTAAAGAGCATTGTTAACTTGGGACCATTTCTCCAATTCGCCTTTGAAATATCATGTTTATGTGGCGACATCTACATCGCCACATGCGAACTACGCAACACACTGACGTCACGCAAAATCCTGCATCGCGCAACTAGCATATTATAACAACATCCCGACATCAACCGTCGGGCAGTTGCCCACCAGACACAACACTCGTCTGGTGGATCCTCTCTTTTCTATGGAGGATGAGTGAACTTTACTGTCACTCATGCCTCTATAATTACATTAATATCTCAATATTTTTAGCTAAAATGAGCTTTTTTGGTTGTTGCACAAGCGAGTTAACATTCTAAGTAGATATATACACAAGCGCCCCTTTCAACTATAAGAAATAAAATAAACACACTGGATTTTCTCTAAGCCCAAAGCAAAATTACATTGCTTCCGCAAAAAATCCTATTACTTACCACAGCATTTAATCCCATCGAGAGTCCTGTAAAACCGTAGTACCTCTTTCAAATGAAAACTTTCTTACCGTTGATTAAAAATAAAACGTCCCACTAAGGTAGCTTTGCACATGTTCTTTATACGGTCCCGTTCACGGTTTCGAGCGATGCGACTTGCGACGCGACTTGCGTCAAGCGATACGCGCGTGCGTCACCTGTGTCCGTCCGTCAGTCGCTTTGCAAGTCGCCGTCGTCGCGGTGACTCGTGGCATACTCTAAACTATTTCTTTCATTGGTTTTTCCGCAGTCGCTGTCCCAAGACGTCGGGAATCCCGGGCGGATTTCCGGCCACCGTAGTCGCGGGCTTGCGGACGGTCAGCAATGGGTAGCTGGCCGTCCGATAAGTACCAGGCCCGGGTCGACGGCGCGTTGTATTCCACGCGCGCCTCAAGGAGACGTCAGCACAAGTCAGACTCCGGCAGGCATCGGCCCTAGTGTACACCTAGTACACTAGGGCCGATGCCTGCCGGAGTCGCGTGGCAGTCCAAAAGGGTTACCGAGACCCCCTGGCAACTCAGGCAATGGAAGGAATACGGGTGGGATTTAGTCAGTAAGAGTCTGACACACCCTCCCGCTCCGCCCAGAGCGGGAGAAGTTATTTGATAATTTCCCACCCAAAAAAAAAAAGACGCGTGTCGCTTGAACGTGTAGCTCATGACCACCCGATAAGGTAGCTTTGCACATGTTCTCTGTAACTACGTTTTATCCCCTGCAATCCCCTAGGTGGCAAGCTCTCGAAGTAGATCGAATCCACTACATAGAGGACAGATAGATTCCCCTGTTTATTTGTTCGCACAATGTGTATTATTTCCCTGACGTATCGTTGGTAGGTATTCTGCGAGCTAGCCAGGCTTGAATTTATTGAAGTGTAATCAGAGACAAAAGGTTTGTGGTTGACAGTGTCCATAATGATCCCCATCTTAAACAACATGGAACACAATAAAATCTAGGGTATTCAGTTGACCGTCGCGTCGGTCTAGTGGTCGCAAGCGCTACTGCTGAGCATGAGGTCCTGGGTTCTCGATTCCCGGGTCGAGCAAAGTGTTATTGGGTTTTTCTATCTGGAATTTTTCAGTAGCCCCCGGAGTCTGGATTTGTGCCCGGTTGAAGGCAAATAGGCTATGAGACTTTACAAATTATCTTTCATTATTTGCTTTAAATCTTGAATTAATCAAAAATCATGAACAAATGATGAATCTCAACGGTGTTACTGATTGGGTAGTAGTTCCAATATGTGAGTGTTACTGCATGAGAATATGTTGTTCCTAACGAGTAACACTCTTCACATGGTGAGTGATCGTGAGAAACAGTGGACTGGTTGAGATTTTTATTCACAATTTTTCCCAACAAGTCATACTGTGACATGTTACAGTGTGACTCGTTGGAAACAATCGAACATAACTGGCGAAAATTGGGTGTACTACAGGTACACTTCTGCCCAACCCTTCGGGGAAACAAGGCGTGACGTTATGTTATGAATTCAGTTTATTTATGAAAAATAAAGTCTTGTTTAGAAAGAAAAGTGCTTATTGTTGTGGAGTGAACATTTTACTATTCGCCTTTGTTCACAGTTTTGCTAAACAAAAACCGTGTGAAGGTATGCATGTGGAAGGTAAGTAAGTAATTATAAACAATTGTTTTGGTAAGAAAACAAATAATTAGTATTCTAACATTGAGGGCAATGGTTGCCCAGTGGGACTTACGAGTCGGTCGTAGGTTCGAACCCAGACAGGCGCTTTACTTTGTGTAAATTATTTCATCACCACTGCTCTCAAAACGGTGAAGAAAAGCATTGAGAGGAAACCGGCCTTCCCTGATGTCCTAGAACCAAAAAAGTCGAAGACATGTGACATCTACAAACCTCCACTGGGCCCGCGTGGGTGTATTACGGCCCACTCCGTCTCACAGAGAGGAGGCCTGTGTCCTAGCAGTGGGAACATTATAGGCTGATTATATAATAATATAGTATTATAACATAAATCGTCGCGTGAATGTACGAAATGATGCGGTTTCCACATGTGACAGAATCGTCGAAAAATGAAATCGTGTATTCAACAAAGCAGTTTGGTATGCAGGTATTAATAATAATAATAATAATTGAGTGTGCAAGTCACCCCCTGCCATTTGTCGGTGTATTTTATATAAAGCATTGGTCAGGTAGGGGCCATAGCCTTTCTATAGTCTTAGGAAACCGATGCACTATAGCCTCCCACACCCATAGCCTAATATTTTTTGTTCTCATGTTCTGCAATAGTCTTGCATCAACCGGGGGTTGTCCTTTGGTGCACCTTCATAGAGCAAACAGGGATAATCGTCGGTTGGTGCCTCATTCCATTACAATTGTCCAAGGGGCCTCTGCGAATTGGCTTCGGCCCCTCGTACGCCTTCCAAAGATCCGGGACCCCACAGTCCCGAGATATGTAAGGACATAATAATAATAATCTTTTATTTCGACCAACAGTGGATCATATACAAAAATACAAAATTTTAAAATAAAACAAAATAAAAACACATACAATATTAAAAAGACAAAACATATTACATATCTCGATTGCCTAATATGTGAATCATACAGCAATGGTTCAGGTACTGGCAATCGAAGCTCTGCGCGAATGCCCCCAGGATGCCGCTGGAGCTAGCCCGAACCCTGCCGAACCAGGGATGTGCATCGTTTTCGCATAGTAGTATAAAAACAGTCTACTTGCGACTCGGCGAACATACCTGATGCGCTACAGAATCGGGGCAGCCCCATCAGCACACTGAATGCATTATTATATTGCACACGCAAGGCGTTGTACTGTCTGCGCGTGTATGAGACCCACAGGCTGCTCATGTAGAACGATGTACAATATGCTCTGAACAATGTAGTTTTCACTTCAGTGGTACAACGAGCAAACCTGCGGGCCATCATATTCGCTCTAACAGACAACGCCCTGCGTTCTCGCTCTTCATCTTTGCACTACATAGACAATATTAAGAGTAATATATTTATTATAATAGCCGAAATATGCACTGCGCAAAAATGAGTAGAGGAATGAACGTAAGCACAATGAATTTAAATTAATTTTATGTCGAGTATGGTGCAGACTGAAATGTTGGATGAATTTTGAGAAATACAAATTACGCCTGGTTACGCTTATTTAGCCAGTCCCCCCAGTCCCTAATTAAAATAATTATGCGCACGGGCAAGGCTGGCCCATGTCAAACACGTGTAAAACCCAGACATTTTTCTCTGGGGTTATCTAAAGCTTATGAGCGTTTGTAAAGGAACGTGAGGTGATCAATCTTGAATACGAAAAACAGAATCTTTGTGACTTTCATAAAGTAAACGATTTTTTTTATGAAAAACACGACGAAAAGCGATCGCATTTTTAAGTATAAATACCGGCCAAGTGCGTGTCGGACCACGCAAAATGAAGGGTTCCGTAGTTGAGATGAATTTATCCCAAAAATAAACTTAACACTGTAGTTGTAAAACATGTGCTCCCATACATCGATATACGCCACGTAAAATCCTCCAACTGCAAATGTAAGTTGGTCGACTATTACTCGTTAACTTGTAAAGCCTACTTAGCCGTGATAGTGTTACTTTTAATTTCGTTATATAAACTTCTGCCATGTTTTTTTTTCACATATCTAAAAACAACCACTATGCTGGCAGAAGGGGGAACACTTGACTCTAAGAAATCGCAAACTGATCCCTGAATCGAAAAATGGAAAACCCTAAAAATATTTTGTTTCAAGATTTTATTTAACCACTTTGTCGGCGTGATTAATATGTATACCCATACCAAATTACAGCTTTCTAGTACTGAGAGTCTGTGAGCTAAACCCCCACTGACACACAGACAGACAGATAGTTATACAGACAGACGGACATATCGAACCGATAAGAGTTCCTAGTTGACTACGCAACCCAATATAACCAGCCAAGTGCGAGTCGGTCTCGCGCACAAAGAGTTCCGTACCATTATCTATAAAAACTGAAAAAAAAATCATGTCTGTTGTATGTCCCTTAAATATTTATTTTCCGGCCACAGTAGGCGCGGGCTTGCGGACGGTGGGCAATGGGTAGCTCACCGTCCGGTAAGGACCAGGCCCAGGTCGACGGCGCGTCGTTTTCCACGCGCGCCTCAAAGAGATGTCGTCAGCACGAATGTAGGGGTCCACTAGGGTCGATGCCTGCCGGGGTCGCGGGAAGGTACTAAAAGGTCACCGAGGCCCCTGGCAGCACAGGCAGGAAGGAATATGGGTGGGTTTTAGTCAGTAAGAGTCTGACACACCCTCCCGCTCCACCCAGAGCGGGAGAAGTTATTTGATGATAGCCCATCCAAAAAAAAAAAAAAATTCTGTTTTTTAGTATTTGTTGTTATAGCGGCAGCAGAAATACATCATCTGTGAAAATTTCAACTGTCTAATTATCACGGTTCATGAGGTAAGCCTGGTGACAGACGGACAGACAGACAGACAGACGGACAGCGGAGTCTTGGTAATAGGGTCCCGTTTTGCCCTTTTGGTACGGAACCCTAAAAAGAGTTGTTATTTAGCTGGCCACATATTCCACGTATTAGTTTTCCTGCCTGTAAATTCATGATTAATCATGATATTCATGATACACAAAATGTATCCGATCTCAACATTTCTAATGCGATTTTTTGTCGCAGTATTGTGCGAATGCGTAGAATTTATTCCATTTGTGTAACTGAACTTGTTAAAAGTCGATACTTGAAGGTGACACATCGTTTGTTTACAAAGACTTAAAAGCGTTTGTAAATGTAAACAGCGTTTTAATGTCAAGTATATTGATGTTTAATCTTGTAGTTGTGCTCTAATAACGTCCTTGTCAATGTTATTGTTTGACCAGATTAAGTTAGTATGTAATAACTTGAAGAATCAATTGCTTTTGACTCCGATAAGTCGATAGAACACTCGACACCTTAATAATTGTCGAAAGTTTTTGAGCTTGTTAAAAGTCGACACTCGAAGGTGACACATCGTTTGTTTACAAAGACTTATGAGCGTTTGTAAATGTAAACAGCGTTTTAATGTCAAGCGTATTCATATTTAATCTTGTTGTTGTGCCCTAATAACATTATTGACAATATTATTGTTTGACAAGATTAAGTTAGTATGTAATAACTTGAAGTTTCAGTTGCTTTTGTTACTCGACGCCTTAATAATTGTCGAAAGTTTTGAGTTTGTTAAAAGTCGACACTCGAAGGTGACACATCGTTTATTTACAAAGACTTATGAGCGTTTGTAAAAGAAAACAGCGTTTTAGTGTCAAGTGTAAAAGAAAGGTGTTGTGCTCTAATAAAGTTCTCGGCAATTTTATAGTTTGTCAAGATTAAGTTACTATGAAATAACTTGAAGTTTCAATTGCTTTGGACTCCGATAAGTCATTAGATATTTGACACCTTAATAATTGTTGATTGTTTTACTAAAATGGCTATGGCCTGATTCCCGTTTTTTGGCCTGAGCGAATACTTATATTTCGGCCGCCGAGAGAACGCGTTCCTGACACTTGTCTGTTGGACACGATTAGGAACTAATACAGTTTAAATTCGTAAAACAAGTTTTCTTTTGTGTTCAGCTGACAGGTGTCAGCGCCTACTCTCATCGGCCGGAGTTTAAGCGACCTTGCAACGTTGGACTAAACTCCAGCCGATGAGAGATGGCGTTCCTGACACAAAACCTAACGAAATATGGCCTGTACACAAAACCTAGCAAGATATTTCAGGAACTAAGAGTCACTTTAATAAAGGATAAGGAACGGAGTGTAACAACTAAACCCCATCCCACGAGACAGGAGACATTTTATCTAAAATTTATTAGTCATTAAATTAACAAAGGATATTTCGTTGGAAGCTATTCGTTGTGAACAACATTCTTTAGCGGCCATTTTAACGTTTAATTGTTTACTGGCGCTTTTGAAGTATTTATAGTGCAGTTAGTTTATGGTGCTTTTGGTTTCTGTTGTTTTGTGTAACAATGTGCTTACTTACAATCTCTAAACCACAAACAAGGCTCGCAAGAATTTTTGGCTGATACAGAATTCTGAAAATATTTTTCTGTAAAAGCAAAACAATCTTGTAAATTAAAACCACTTTTGTATTTAACAACCCAATTTATTCTATGAAAGTCCCCGATACCCGAAAAACGGTATATACCTATTTCATCATGCTTGATTTAACGGGTGACCTAACCTAGCGCCGGCAATATCGCGGGTGCGACAGGCAGCAATATGCCTGTCGCGCCCGCGATATCGCCCCAGTCTGTAAGAGCCTTTACTCGCGCAACGCATCAGCATTGCAATTCAGCGCGGAAATGCCACCAGCATCCTCGGTAGAATGCCTCGAGAGCCTTTTTTGGGTTTAACTTAGTTTTAATTTTAGTTAATATTAACAATCATCTTGTATTTTGGTTTTATCTACATAATTCTCTTTGATCATTATATCATAAATTCATCACACATTCACATTAAGAGGACTACAGGACCTAAACGCAAAATTTGTAACTTTTATAATGCGTAAAAGTATATGATCTCCAGTACAGTAAACAAAATCAGAAAATATATCATATTCTACAGGATATATGTTAGGTAGACAGTGTGTTGAAAACATAATACAACTACTTTGATACGATAGAAAAAAATCACGAAGATACCTCTAAAAATGTCTTTTAACGATTAAAAACCATACTAATATACATGCAATCATTCTGATTTTTTGTCAGATTATTCTACAAGCAACATATTAGCATAATAGTGTTTTATTTTTGTTATACAATCTATAGTTTTTTTGTAAATCGATAATTGCTTCATATTTTGCAATAAATTACCAGCGTTGCGTCATCGCGCTTCTCTTTATTTTCTATGCAATCTGACAGTGACCGCGCTTTAGGTGTTGTCGGCCTCTTAAGCAAAAGTGACACTAATTCACAAAATCAAACACTATCAATAACCTATTTCAGTCAGACACACCGACACTAATCCGAGGCGCCACAAACAAACCGGTCTTGATACACAAACTACCAGACTATGGTCTACATTGCGACCGGTCGCGATTTTGCGACTCGCACGCAACTCGTTTCGTAACAGCTGTTTGATTGGCTGACATGTCGTTAATGTGACACACGGTTCATTGTGCTGAGCGACTTCACATTTTGTTTTTCGTCCAATTTAAAGTTATAAGTATGGAAGTTTAATTATTTGGTGAGAGGGAGTGGTCAATAATCCACCACGTGGGTTCGGTGTGGGTGGGTAGATGTCACATGTCTTCCAATTTTTGGTTCTAGAACATGTTGGTTTCTTCGCGATGTTTTCCTTCACCGTTTTGAGAGCAGTGGTAATGAAATAATTTACACAAAATAAAGCGCCTGTCTGATTTAGAACCTACGACCTACAACTTGTAAGCCGCGGGGCACCACTGCACTACTTCGTAGAAAACAGAAATTACGAATACATGTTGTCTTTTCGTAGAAACTGAAAGTTTTATCCATTCACAATCTTCAGCTAACATTTAAATATTAACATAAATAACATAACATCACGCCTTGCTTCCCCGAAGGATTGGGCAGATGTGTACCTGTAGTTCACCCACATTTCACCAGTTATGTTTAAGTACCATGTAATAGGGGGCGAGCTTACTGCCATCAACCGGGCACAAATCCAGACTGCGGGCTGCTACTGCGAATTTCCAGATAGAAAAACCCAATATCACTTTGCCCGACCCGGGAATCGAACCCAGGACCTCATGCTCAGCAGTAGCGCTTGCAAACACTAGACCAACGAGGCAGTATTATGGTTTAGAATGCGCCTTTATTCCTCATTAATAGAACTTTTAAAGGTCTAACCATTTATTTATTTTAGTTGACATTGGTGCCGATTCCCTTGTTCACAAACTAAACTAAATTTAGGTTCAGTGCATCTTTTTCTTTCTATTTCATTAAGAAAAGGACAGAAGATAAATTTTAGTTTACTCCTGTCAAATTAATCAGCGCTTGACGTAAATTGACGTAATTTTAGTAGGCAAGTTTTTAATCACATCTATTTTTGTATGGAGTAGTGACAGGCGCTGATTAATTTGAATTTGTCATTCAGCATTATATAAAATACATTATTTCATCCAAGAATATTCCTGTTATCACAAAGAATGTCTTACCCTTGTTACACTTCACCTTTTCAAACCGTTGCATTGCTCCTATTACCAAAGAAAACCTCATAATCTCATGACAATCCTAAAACGTCGCAAACGCATATACATACTTGCAGAAACCGGTCCTACAAGATCTACATGTAGCCGATGACTCTCACGCGCATGTTATTGCACAACGACCGGGTAATTGGCACGCCATGCTTGCCCGAGGCACATTGTTAGCTAGACCGTAGAACTTTGATTGAAGTACTCTTGGGTAGGTATGTGTAGTTGGGAGCAGGTTGGTAGTAAAGTGAAATGTTATTGGGTTTAGGAAATTGCTAACTGGTTATGTGAAGTAGGTAGTTGGATGCTAGTGTAAAACAAAATTCGAATTTTTAAATTTCAGTCAAGCATGTAGGTTATCTGTACAAAAATATATATTAGAATTGTTCCCAAATAAGAACGAGTAATGTTGAGATGGATGTGTGGAGTGATGAAAATGGATAAAGTAAGAAATTTTGAAAGTGGCGCCAGTGACAGAAAAGTTGAAAGGAAATCGTTTGGCTGTATGGGAATGTGATGAGGAGGGATGAAACGTATGTGACTAAAAGAGTGATGAATATGAATGTTGATGGGTGGAGAGGGAGAGGAAGGCCAAGAAAAAGATGGATGGATTGTGTGAGGAATGATATGAAAGAGAAGGGAGTGAATGATAGCATGACGGCTGACAGGGGAGGATGGAAGAAGATAACGTGTTGCGCCGACCCCAAATAACATGGGACAAGGGCAGGAAAATGATGATGATGATGTTCCCAAATAAGCAACAGTGAATAGGAAATAATATACTTTAGTATGAGTTGTGTTTGCTTCTCTGATAGAAAAGCACGTCTCAATGTTTAGAGATTAACTTAACGAGCGGGACTGAATGATGGCGCCTGTGACATCTTACAGATTGTATCAATATAGCTAATCGATGCGACAAAAAATAGTTCCAACGCGGTGCGTTGTTATTACTGCCCGTACCACAACGCAGTCAATAATTGATAAAAACGTGCAAAGTCACAAAGCATCACACAGTGCCGCAGTGCCATAGTAAAAAACTGTATTTATACCAAAGCAGATCATCTTAATACGCTAACGCTACCTGCACAGTATTCAAAATAAAAGTTGCAGCCACGCGATTTACCTCAATAAACAATACATTAAAGCGTGTTGAGCCTTTTGTGCGTTTAGAAGCAATACCCAATGAGAGTAATACCAAGTTATTATATACCGATATTAATATTTTACATCCAACAAGTTCGCCAACAAGTCCTTCCCACAGCTCGCCCATCTTTTAGTCCGTATGTCCGTATGACTTTGTCGCGTGCTCCCGCGCACGTGCGCTGCGTGACGGCGATAACTCGCTTCAACACTTTCTTTGTTTTAGCGTGAACGCAAACAGAATACAAGTTCGTTTGCTCAAAACATCGATAAGATTTGCCAATTTTGTGGATAGAAATCTTGTTTCGGATGTCGAAAGTTTGATTATGGAGAATAGTGATGGGTATTGATGAAATGCTCAGCATTAAGTTGTGAATGTTATGAGGGATGTAGAGTCTAAACCCACTGAAATAACATAAGTGTATTTTTTATTGTTTGTAACTAAGTAGTGTTTTTTTGTGCTTTTCAGGCTCGTGTCTGCTTCGAATTTCCTGATGTATCGATGAAGTTTTCAAAGAGGACGCTGACCTTCACGTCAAACAGGTTTATAATGATGGCTCTTGGGCTTCATATTCGGACGCACCAGACAAGTTCAGAGCTTAGTTTTTTTCAAGGGGAGAGGAAAACATTGCCTTTTGTTACACAAAAAAAAAATATTTAAAAAATAATTTCCATATTATTTAGGTACCTACCTAAGGAAAAAAAAATTGCTGTTTAGTTATGGACCGAATTTTACAAAATAAACTCTCATCATATAGGTAATAATAATAATATCTTTATTTCCCAAAAATACATATCTGTATTTTTGTACTTCAAGTTTACAATTTTTGAATTTATGGTAGAAAATACTTACATAAAACATTTGGATGCTGCAGAAATCTGTACACAATAGATTACACTCTGTCTCTTAAACTAGGGTATCCTATATCTTAAGAGACAGGAAGGATAAATCTCTTTGAAGAAACACGTACTCTACCTACCTACATTTAACGCACGAGTGTCTAATCGGGTGAATGCACCAATTATCGTCCAAGCACAGACCATTACTTCATTAATTAGCTATCAAACAACTTAGTTAACACATAAGTTATGCATTCATAACTCGGTTAAGTGAAATTTAAGTTATCGTGTTCATTGTTAAGCAGAGCGTGGTTTACGTAACTTCAAGGTTATGCCATTCCATTGTGTCTACACGTGCTTTAAGACAATGCATATCAGCTGATTGTACTAAAATATTATTACATGTGTAAGGAGAAATGCTTTTGTTATTTCTCTGTACTAAGATATCAACATTTAACCCACACTCTTACGCTATACACCATCTGAGTTATTATAACGAATAAAATACGAAGGAACATGTAAAAACAAAATACACGTGAATTTATCTGTCAAGGAATCAACTCAACAAATCTACGAAATCGAATATTACTAATTTTATCTCTTTCTCACCTACGTACTTTTTTATTTATTTCCCTGTCATAACTCGCTATAGTACTGCTTCTCTAGACCTACAACGCGGTGCTGTAGAAGCACGAAGTCGCTCGTGTTCAGGGTTGGATTTAGGGACGTTGAAAAAGATAGCACAAAAACATTAAAAGGATAGTATTTTATAAAAAAATATAGTACACATTCATTATTTTTAATTTAACATAATAGCCATTAAAATTAACACCAGTTAAGGCAAAATTTACTCCTCTTCTAAGTTTATCAGTTCTTGAATATTACTATTAGTTCTATCTTCATCCTTGGCATTTAATCGGGGGTGGATTCACGGTTTATCGTCATTTTCATGATCATCATTGCCACTTTCCATTGTTAAAACACTAAAAACCTTTTATTTTACACAAAAATACGCAAGCGATTGTTACCACTTTGATTGAATTTCGAATGGAATGGATGGAACGAGATAATCAGGGAATTTTCGGCCATCGACACAGAAAACATCGCAAGATCAAAATTCGTGCGGATACACGCATGGTCGAAATATTCATAATTATGGCGTAAAACTAAGCATTCGGGAGCAAACTTTAAATTATAGTATTTAGGCGTACTATCCTTATATGTGGATAGTACCTATATAGTACAAAGAGCGAAATTATAGTATAAATACTATGATTATAGTACAAAATCCAACCCTGCTCGTGTTTCTACCTATGAATTTAGTACCGCATTCTGACACACAATGGGCTGCTTATTTTGGCGCTGTTATTATCGGAATTCTTTGTGTAGACAAAAAAAAGGTGGGCATTTATAATGATTTTTTTAAATCTTATGATGCATTAAACTAGTATTCAATATATCGTCGCTTATCTTTCTAACAGACGTATCTGTATTTTCATCAAAAATGAGTTATTCATACTAGTTAAAACAATTTTGAAGACGAAACGATCGGTCTAATAAATGTATCTGTATCTTAAAGCGTTACCGAGAAAACACATTTTGTCAGGTAGACGTAAGTAGCTTTTTATACAAATGTGCTTTCTGCTAACCGACGTAAGTACATACGTTATTTAGTTTGATTTTTCAGAATCAATATTGTAGGCAAAAAAAGCCCTATCTAAATACGACTTTTAGTGAGAACTAAAATATTGAAAGAATGACTATATTTTTTCACTTACGCCTAAATTTAACCGAACATTTTGAAGATGAAACAGGAGTGCGGGGTGCGGGGTTTACAGATCACGCCACCTTGTTCGATTCGGAAATCAGTAGCCGACTAATTGTGTGGTGAAAGGACGCGTTTGTCGAAAAAACTGAAACTCTCCGAAAAACAGCTGGAGTAAATTCGAGAAGAAAATTAACGTTTAAATATTATTTGACACTTAATGGAGTAAGAGTCAATGTTTGTCGCTATTTATTTTTGAATACTCTGAGCATAACTAAACGCGTTCTTAGAACTGCAGTCCAAAAAGTGTCAGAGTCTGGAGTTGTCATGAAAGATAAACGTGCAGGCCGTCCTCAGAGCAAGCAAGAAGTCGACGCACGATCTCGAGATCTACGTGTTAAACATATAGATCGCTATCCTAGAGTTGAGTCTCATTATTGTCGTGAAGGTAGTACTAGAGAATACCTTCAGTCAGATTTGACCGTTAAAAAAATGTACAGAATGTTTATCAGGTCTCTGGAAGGAAATCCATTGAAACCCAGCTTTTCCACCTACAAAAGAGTATTTAAAGGGAAAAATTTGTATTTCCACCGCCCGAAAAAAGACCAGTGCAGCCTATGTCTGACATATTATAATGGGACCGAAGAGGTGAAAGCTAAACTGCAAGAAGCACCAATTTGATAAGCTTACTTTTCGCAATACGAGAAAATTGAGTTTAAACGAGGCGAAAGAAAATCCTGGCGTGGTACAATGCGTTACTTTTGATCTTCAACAGGTAATTCAAATACCTATAACAAATGAAAACGCAGTATTTTACAAGAGGCGTTTATCAACGTTTAATTTAACGGTTTATGACTTGGGTACTCGTGATTGTTGCTGTTTTACATGGTATGAAGATGTAAGTAAAAGAGGAGTAGAGTAGAAGAGAGCATCAGAAATATCGACTGCCTTAAACATTTTTCTCAGAGAAAGCGACAGAAAAGGCTTCAAGCGAATTTATCTCTTTGCAGATGGTTGCGGAGGCCAAAATCGCAATTCGATTGTGGCTGCTGCATTGATTTATATCCTGACTAATTCTATAAACATTGAAGAAATCACTTTACGATTTTCAATACCAAACCATGGTCGAAGTGCCGGAGATTCTGCTCACAGTGCAATCAGCTATGCTGTCAAAAAAGTTGGAGATGTTTTTATACCAGCTCAGCTTATCGCGATAATGAGATTAGCTCGAATAGATCAGCCTTACTGAGTATTTTCCTTATTACATACTGACTTTCTCGATTTAAAAAAAATGTCTACAGACATTCAATTACTCTCATTGAGACAAGACGACACAGGAGCTCATCATGTGATTTGGACCGAAATGACCGAATTTCGCGTTCAAAAGTCTGATCCAATAAAATTTTTCTTCAAAACTTCTCACGATCAGGAATCGTACCGCAGTTTGACTTTAAAAAGACAAAAGATGTTTCTTCTTTACGCTGAAATCCATCCACTTAATGAATATCCACCCAAAATAGCGACTGAAAAATATGAAGACTTAATGTCTCTAACAAAAGGTGATACAGCTGTTATCAGACATCCCGATTATGTAGAATTCTACAAATCGCTTCCTCATTGATTTATTTATATTGCTCCTACCAAAGACTGAATATTATGGTAGTTTTAATGATTAGATAAGAAATACTTTGTGTTCATAATTTTGTTTTATATGTTTATCTCCTTAAAGTTATTATTTTATAAAGTTCGTATTTAGTATAAGTAAGAGCCCAAGACATTTTTATCATAATTAGGTACATAACGTTGACTGTGATTTGATTAAGCTATTAAGAATTGCTTTATTTTTGCGACTGATTAGTTTTAATACGTTGGGGTTAACATTAAACCTAAATAATTATGAGAATTTAAATTAGAAGAGACTGTTTTTACGCAACTTTAGGATCTCATTTCATATTTTGTATTAATATAAGATACTAGGAACTGTTTTTTTAATAAGTACAAAATAATGAGCCATTTTAATAAATAAAAGTTGATTCTGAGGTTTGTGTGTTATTTTACTATCCTTTTTTGTACAGACGTATCTGAAAACTATATGAAAACATTTTTTTAATATTTACAATTCACATATATATAGGAAGAATAACCAAATAATAATATAATTCATGCAATTTTATTTTGATCAGTCGCTTATTATGAGAGTTACAATTCAACAAATATAGTGCGAAACCGCAAAAAGCTTGTCCTGAAGAGTCACCTCAAAGTTAGTTCCGTCAGTTAGTAAGACAAGCGACGATATGTTCACGCATCATACGCGTGCACCAGCAGTAGCAAGGGTTCCCCACCTCTTGCCGACAGTTACGGTCGTTAGCGGTGGTACCGTGCGATCGATTAAAATTATATTTTGTGACCTAAACTAAACTATTAAAATTAAGTTATTTCCATGCGAATTATATTTCATTCATATTCTTAACATATATTATAAATAAGTATCATAATCTACTTAGCCTTTTCCCAACTACGTTGGGGTCGGCTTCCGGTCTAAACGAATGCAGCTGAGTACCAGTATTACATGGAGCGACTGCCTATCTGACCTCCACAAACCAGTTACTGGGTAATACGATACCCCTCGGTAAGACTGGTTGCCAGACTTTCGGGCTTCTGACGACCCGTAACGACTGTCAAAGAATGACAGCCGGGACCAACGGCTTAATCTCTGAAATGTCACGTGATATACCATTGGTATACACACATACATATATATACTCGTAATTTGATGTATTAAACACACATGTGTAGGAATCATATTATTTGGCAATATAGTTGACAAAAGAATGGTTGTCCCGAAGGGAAGCCGATAGGAATGAGATTAGGAGGAATTGACTAGTTATTAGCTCACAGTGGCGTACACTGTGAGCTAATAACTAGTCAATTCCTAATGCAATGATTTTAATGTAGTGCTCATTACTATAAAACCATACTAATACAAAACCGTAACACACTTTCAGAACCCAGTTATTACTTATAACTAATTCACAGTTTCCAATCACCAACTCTCAATGAGATCATTATTTTTAATGATAAACAAATATTTGATATAGACCACATTTTTGCATCTTAGAAAAAAAAAGACTAATTGAACACCACCTCTATTAATTATTTTAGTAATCAACAAGTCAACTTAGCTAAAATTGAAGCAGCTTTGAGTTAGTTTACTGTCTCATCTTTAGCATCTTGGTACATTTCGAGTCAGACTGGATAAAATAATATCCAGTACACTAATTGGGTAACACACTTTCAATAACTTCACAGTTCACACATCGCTTCATATGTTCAAAAAATATATGCTCTACAACGTAAATAATCCAATCAATGTTGCTGAACTGAAAGCCATTGCTACTGTAAGTGTATTACGCAGTTACCCCTGAACTGACTGAGTTACATAAATCCTTCGAAAGTAAAAATAATATATATATAATTATACCCTTACAAAGGAAGAATTTCTATAAAATTATACCTACGCTATGATAATGTCTACAAACAATCTGCAAAGAAATTATTCTTATGTAAACTGTGAAATGGTCAAAGATATTCGTTTCCTCATTTTTCTCACGTACCGACGGAGAAGTCCTTAAAATGTCCGAAAATACCTCGCTTTTACTCTTGAATGTGTAATGAAGATGTTAAAGAGGGCTCCTTTATACTTAGAGACCGAGATTTTATTTTAAAAGGACTTTATGAGAATCTAGGACCTTCTAAGTTTTTGACTCCTTTTTTCATGGTTAGATACTGTCGAGTTTTTAGAACCAATTATGTTCTTCGGATATTCTGATTGTAGTTTTTTAAAAATCCTGGAAGTTGGTGAATAAGACTGATTGCTCAGCGTGATTTTTGCTCTGGCTATACAAAAGTCTAATAATATTACGGGGCTGAATGCTGAAGGTGGTCCTTTTATTTCACATTTATAGGTTAAAAAAAAACGTATTACCTACCGGAGAAACATTTTTTTACGACTTTGGGGTGGTGCTGGACCTTTGTCTCACCTGATGGTCGATGTGGAAGCGAGCTTCACCCGGAATCCTCAACCACAGAGGAACTGGCTATATTACCTCTAACTGCCGAAAAACAACAATGCTGTTAACATTGAAGTTATGGAGACAGACTTAGGTAAGATGGTGGTAGCTATAGCAATTAATTATCATGAATTTACTATGAATAAATTAGAGTAAGTATTTATCATAATAAAACCAAATAAAAGAAATGAAAAACAAAGTTGGATGGTTCCGAAGCATAGCAACAAAACTGTCAGACCAAAAACCAATTGCAAACGTTTAGTGGAATTCACGGCATATTTTTTTAAACCGTTTTCGTTACATTTAGTATTTTGGCAACGGTTCCCGATGCTACAAATAACTGAGTACATGGATAACACATCTAGACATGTTTCTTTTTTTTTGTTTTAAGAATGTAACTGTGTTGAATTATTTTAGGCTTTTGTGTTTTTAGGAAAGGGTACAGTACATCTTTACATTTGTTTTTGATGAAATAAATCGTGCAAGTACTCTAAACTTATGTTGTAATCCTCATCCCTATTTTTAGGGTTCCGTACCTCAAAAGGAATATACGAGTACGCAACCCTTATAGGATCACTTTGTTGTCCGTCCGTCTGTCTATCAAGATCCTTTTTCTCATTAACGCGTGAAGGTATCAAGTTAAAATTAATATCGAATATGTAGCTCTACGATCCCTTGCAGCTCTAAAAAAAATCAGTCAACGCAATAAAAAACGGTAATTTATGCGACATATATACATACTCGAAAATAAATCAAAACCTATTAGGTAGGTACTTCCCGTTGACCTAGAATCATGAAATGTGGCAAGAAGCAAGGTCTTACAGCACAAGTAAAGGAGAATTCCAAAAATCGTTAATTTGTAGTTTTATCCTTCGATCATTATTGCTACTTATTAATCAAACGAAGGATCACATAATTATAATTTAATTTTAATTTATTTTTTTTGCGATAGGAAACTTACATTTGCAGTTTGAGAATTAAGCGTGATATATCGTCGGTGATATTCTGAAACCGCGGAACTAACAGTGTTTAAAACCGCGTAAGGTAGGTGCAGTGAATTTTACAGGAACGAGGAAAAACGTAATATTTACTAAACCACTTGACTTTCAATCGTTTAAACTTTTATATTGATAAATTCTTCTTAATATTGTAGGCATTAGTTATGTAAAATATATATTAATGAATTAGGAAATCTCGATTTTGCTGCTTTTGTAAATACGCGGTTTTAAACACTGTTAGTTCCGCGGTTTCAGAATATCACCGACGATATATCGATGTATTAGAACATGTTTTTCAAGTACAATGTTAAGTCTTTAACAACAGAACCGTTCATTGTACGTGGTCCGACACGCACTTGGCCGGTTTTTCATAGATAAACGCCTAGTTTTCTATTTCACCTATTCCTGGGCATATTACCAGCATTAGGAAAAAGAAAGTTACCGAAATACTTACAAAACGATTTCTCTAACTAAAGTCTACAATATATTCTCCTAGACAAACAATTTATTTTACACAGTGGTAACCCATTAAATTAATTAAACAGTGGAAACGTATACTTTTACAATGTTTGTAAATATGTGAGCATCATGTACCTATCACATAATTCATTTATCTGTCATTGCTTTATTTTTCATTGTTTTTTTACCTATTTTGGTATACTAATTTTATTCTAGGTGCATCGTCTTCACATATAATTTTAAAATGTACATATACAAAATTTTGCCGCATCGGTCTATCGATCAGGTTATGCTACGCTTGCCGCGGTTGGTCCGTGGATTGGTCACTATCTTTACATTCCAAGACCCCTCCGTGCCTCGGAAAGCACGTTAAGCTGTTGGTCCCGACTGACATCCGTGGATCTTTGACAGTCGTTACGGGTCGTTAGAAGCCCGAAAGTCTGACAACCAGTCGTACCAAGGGGTATCGTGCTACCCAGTAACTGGGTTGTGGAGGTCAGATAGGCAGTCGCTGCATGTAAAATACTGGTATTCAGCTACATCGGGTTGAACTGCCGAAGCCGACCCCAACGTAGTTGGGAAAAGGCTGATGTTGCTAGGCAGATGATGATTTGTTTGTCTGGGCTCTGTATTATCTTATAATACGAATCAGTGGGTGGTAGGTAACACTAATCAAGTTACTTACTGTCTAGTGGCTATTTTCTACAGCAAATCTGGAGCCGAAAGGTTAGGTTATGTAATTACTGACCTGAAACAAAGAAAAAACGAATTAAATGAAAAGGTCACAAAACACACATTTAATTATTTACTTCTCGCAAACAATTAGGCAATCTCTACCAGTCAACCAAAGGTGGTGAAGAGATAAGATGGCAGGTGCTCTGAGAGGAAATAATAATAATTAAAAAATATTAAAAGATAACATAATAGATTATAAACAGAATAGGTACAGAAATACATAAATGGGTTACAAACTTATAATATAAATACATACATATTTACTACAATATATACCAATATTATACATATATATATACATACAAATTCAAGGAAAAGAGATACATAATTGAGATGACTCTACGCTATTTGTTTTGAAAATAACTGCGATATGCATACCGCATTTTCAATCTGCCTTAGCCTCTTCCCAACTATGTCGCGGTTGGCTTCTAGCCTAACCGGATACAGCTGAACACCAGCATTTTACATAGAGCGACAGCCTATCTACTACCTACAGTAAATAGATTGTGGAGAACACTCCACAATCCATTTACTGGGTGCTAACACGAAACCCCTTGGTAAGACAGGTTGTCATACATTTTATAAACATAACCCACATTTTACACCCCCGACGAAAAAGACGGATGTTGTGTGCCTATGTATCTGTATGTCTGTTTGTCGCATCATAGCTCCTGAACGGATGAACCGAATTTGTTTTTTTTTATGATACATAATCCTATTTGTCATGTTAAAAAATTACGTTGGTACCTTGGTACAATAAGGATGATGCCGTGGTACAAAAAAAGAGAAATCCTATTTAGTTCATCAGTCAGATAAGAAAAAAATATTATACACGTAGTTTTTGCTTTAAGATATGAATAAAAAAAATACTTAGATAGAACGCATTAAAGTTGGGGAGTGTGGGCTCGCTACGTTACAATTCAGTATAAAATCTAGCAAGGCGTGACGTCAGGTCACATTTTAACTCAATGTATCGCCGTAGTTTTTAAAAAGTAAAAACAAGAGTTCAATATTTTTTAATAATCTTGGTACCCGACGCGCAAAAAATAAAAGCCATCATCCCTATTCTGCTTTTCGTGAATACCAGGAACAATTAGGCTGGTTACCTACTATTTCCTACAATAAATGTTTCATGAAGATGGGTTATGGACATGGTTTAATTTAACAATAATAACATAATTATTACGAACACGAAGAAATTTGCTAATCACGGTGATGATAAACGATTTTTTTGTTTATTTGGGTGGGAAATCATCAAATAACTTCTCCCGCTCTGGCCGGAGCGGGAGGTGTGTCAGACTCTTACTGACTAAAACCCTCCCGTACTCCTTCCGTTGCCTGTGTTGCCAGGGGCCTCGGTAACCCTTTAGTACCTTTGTGCGACCCCGGCGGGCATCGGCCCTAGTGGACCCCTACACTTGTGCTGACGACATCTCATTGAGGCGCGCGTGGAATACAATGCGCCGTCGACCCGGGCCTGGTCCTTACCGGACGGTGAGCTACCCATTGCTCACCGTCCGCAAGCCTACGGTGGCCTGAAATCCGCCCGGGATTCCTGACGCCATGATAAACGCAACGAGGCTTATTCTCGGAGTCCTATGTAGGGAATGTAGTCTGTTTACGAAGAACATATTATTATATTATTTATTTATTTAATACTTTAAGCACACAAATGTACAGAGGCGGACTTAATGCCATAGGCATTTTCTACCAGTCAACCTTTGGGTGATGCAGAGACAGACAGTGGTAGGTGCAATAAAGAAAACTGTGGAATATTTTTTTATTAAAATATAAGTATATACATACATAAACCCATTAAAAACTTTAAATATAATACATATACCTAATTATACATAAATATAATACCAAATAAATACACGAATATACTACGAGTAAGATAAACAATGAGAAAACATTACATTACATTTCTCATTCTCATCCACTTTATTCTAGGTCGAATACTAATTATATATGAAGTCATATATAAATAAAATCTGAAGCTGAAAAACATTGTCACATCAATATCACACATAATCTTCACATCAAAACGTCATGTAGGGTGATGGGACCTGTTGTTGGTCGCGTGCCACAGAATTATTACCATAATTCCGCCATATTGAATCTAAGTGTGTATGTGTTACGGTTCCATTTGTCACGTGATTGGCTCGCCAATTTGTCCTTGTTTTACACACGTTTCGCATGCCTGGGATTAGTTTTTAATGGGTAATTGAAATGCAATATGCGGTTTTGAACCGAAATCAAAAAAGGAGAAGGTTCTCAGTTCGGTCGGAATCGTTTTTTTTTATTTATGCTCCTTGAATACTTGAAGAAGGTTGGACTGAATGGAAAATTATTTTTTGTTTGAAAGGGTATTATTTTTTTTTTTGGGTTTGGTTGGTTGCTATTTTAGAGTATGTGGGTATTGACTTACATATTCCAAAATAATCATCAATCCGTTTTGAACGAAAACCTATTTAATTATTCAATTAAAACGCCTTTGTTAACTCTGTTGATCAAATAAACAGCTAGAAACATCTACAAACAGAGGACTATACAAGTAAATAAACGTGAATTAATTAGTCTGTTCACAAGGAATTATGACGAACATTTGTTAAACAAAATTTATGCCGTTAACGAAATGTTTAATGACTTTAATGGATTAATAATGGGTATTTATCACAACTAAATTGAAGGAAGGTAGGTATTGAAATCAAAGTTTAAAGGCAGTTTGTAATTTCATTTATTTTCAAGCTTAAATTGGCTAGGGCCGTTCATCGGAGTTTATTCAAACTGAAATTGGTACTTAATTATATATTTTTTGTTCATTATGATTAAAGTTTCATAGAATTAATTACAATTTAGCTGATTAAACTATTTTTTTTTAAATATTTCATTTTTTAAAGAAAACGTCAAAATGTTTCCAAAATTTTATTGGTAGGTAATACAAATCTTCAAAATTAAGTTTATTTCACACATTCTTACAGTCTGATTAGATGAAAACAGTGTGTTCATGTATTAGCCAAATAATGGTCACAGTTTAAATAAAAAGATAACAATATGATGAACTTTGTTGTGTATAAAAATAGTTTCTCAATTTCTAAGAACGTCTGTCTGGTCTTAATAAAGACCCAATTAGTGAATAACCCCACGCTTGACCTTCCTGCTTAAAATGTGAATTCAAAAATAAGCTTATAATGCGTGTGTAAACATTTATTTCCCAGATAGTGTTAGAAAGGTTTTTCAGCAAGCACCCTACGATCTCGTCTATTATAATTCTGTATTATATATTCTGCGGACTGCACAAGGTCATCGGTCCACCTTGTAGGAGGCCTTTCAACGCCACGTCTTCCGGTACGCGGTCGCCACTCCAGAACCTTTCGGCCTCATCAGCCATCTGTTCTGCGAGCAGTGTCCGCTGGGTAAAAAAACATAACGTTCCCAACGTTATGTTTTTTTAACAAATTTAAACATAATACTCACTTTTAATCAAGACAAAATCGCACATATTTACCAGAAATCAACAAAAACAATTGCAAAGTTCCTCAGGATAGCCTTTTATCAACAACAACGGGGTTGCATAAGGTCGACACGAGTTTATCGGCCGACAACCACCCTTTTCACCCTATCAACGAAGGTAATAAATCCAGTTCTGCGTAAATTAACTGCTTGTAAAATGGCTACCAAGTACCATACATTATGAAGAAAAAGTTATGTTTTAGAATCTAGTTTTTTTACATCTTGCATGCAAATAAATGGTGGTATATTGTGTGGAGGTAGTTTTCTAATTAGCTAAGGCGTGTAACCTTGTATGTGGAATGTTTTTCTATTTCTTTTTGTTCTTGCAAAAATCCTTATTTTTGCAAGAACAAAAAGCATATAACAAAGCAAGTAGTTGCAAGCATGTCCCTCTTATATGTTTTGTTAGCTATGACAAACTTTACTGTTTATTTATTTTACTTCGATGGTGCTAGTTTATCATTTGTGACTTCCAGTTACAGCTATAGCTTTATGTAAGCGGGCACACCCATAATGCCTTTTTATTTAGATATTAAGTTATGTTTATGTTTTTATGTTGTATTTTTTTTTTTTTTTTGTTGTAATTCAGCTTGAGTACAGTTTTCATTGTTTTGTTTGTATATTGGCGTATGCTAGCGAACATGTGGCAAATAATTTAAATTAATGTTGTGTGTTTCGTAATGTTAATTACTTTGATTTGTATAGAATCAAGTTTATCTAATTAAACAGACAGGTGTGCTGCTGGGTGGCTAGAGAGGCGCCACGGCGTCCTCACCTTCCGCTTGACGCAGGTCCTCACCGGACACGGCAGCTTCGGGAGGTTCTTGTGTCGGATAAGGCGGGAGGAAACGCCCGGGTGTCACCACTGTGAGGATCGCCCGGAGGCCACGGTGGAGCATACGGTGGAGGTCTATCCGGCTTGAGCAGAGCACCGCCGTGTCCTCGTGGAGGCGATCGGCGGCAGAGATCTCTCGCGTCCGGCCCTGGTTCAGGCCAAAGTACGGAGCGAGAGGCCATGGGCAGCCGTCACCTCCTTCTGCGAAGCAGTAATGCTCGCGAAGGAGGAGGCGGGACGGTTGAGGGCCGGGCGTTTTTGGGGGATTGTCTTTTGACGTTAGAAAAGTGCTGATTCTCAGCCTAGTTTGAACTTTTGATTTTGATATTAACGTCGAAAAATGTATTCTAAAAGTTAAGTTTATACTGGCAATAAAGGAGTGTATGTTGGCTAAATAATAACAGCCGCATGGGTCGATCGAATTTTAAGGATCGTGGATGGGTTCCCATATCGAGACCCTTCCGTGACTCAGAAAGCACGTAGAGCCTTTGGTCCCGGCTGTCATTCGTAGATCTTTGACAGTCGTTACGGGTGACTACCCGTAAACTCAAAAAACTCAAACTCGGGCTTCTAGTCAGACTCGGGCTTCTGACTAGAAGCCCGAGTTTGAGTTTTTGTCTTAAGGCGTATCTTGTTACCTAGTAACTGGGTTGTGGAGGTCAGATAGGCATTCGCTCCACGTAAAATACTGGTAGTCAGCAGCATCTGCTTAGACTAGAAGCCGACTCATATACATAGTTTGGAAAGGGCTAGGCAGATTGATTGTGAGTATGCTTGGAAGTAAAGATTATAAAGAAGATGATAAACAGTAACATCGTCAGTTTGGTGAAAAAAGAAGACTGCTCTTACAATTTGCATTAGTACCTAACTACCAAAATGTATAAAAAATCCAGCTTTATGCCAAAGAAAATCATAAAGTACCCACTGAATCAAAGAACTGACATATTAATTGCAGTTCCGTTGCAGCACGTCTCCGTCATAATTTCAGGAAGAATGGAGGCACTGGAGCAGAGTACCTGTCTTCTAAATTATACATGGTTTCCTGATATGAAAGACAGTGGCTTATATAGAATTCCAAGTATTCTTATTGAATCTTAAATTAGTTTCCTTCCTAGCCTCGTTCACACGGCAATTATCAATACGATATTTTACTGAACCTAAATCTTCTAAAATCTACTTAATATCTTAACATCTTTGGTCAAGGATAGCTAATGAGACACAATTGATTTTCTATTGTTTGACTTCAAATTGGTGTCGCGCGGGGCTTAACAGGTTAAATTCACTCATTAACAGACAACGTGCAGTCTAAATCGCTAGGTCCCTAGAATCTTGAAATTTTGTGGAAGAGTTCCTTATTCAACGTGATCACTATAATTCAAAAGTGATCACTAAGTAAGGAATGTGAGTATGGATGGATGTTTCTTACTCTTTCACGCAAAAACGGCTAAACGGATTTAGATGGAAGCTGGCACACATATAGTTAATAACCTCGATTAACAAATAGGATACTTTTAATCTCGGTAGTACGTTGCATCCAAACAAGACGGTATTCTGCTCACGACACGTTGGGCACAATTTCTGAGCAGTAACCTTACAAAAAGTACTAATACATACATACATAATCAGCCTATAATGTTCCCACTGCTGGGACACAGGTCTCCTCTCTGTGATAGAGAGTGGGCCGTAATCCGCCACGCGGCCCCATTGCGGGTTGGTAGATGTCACATATCTTCGAATTTTTGGTTTTAGGACACGCCGGTTTCCTCACGATGTTTTTCTTCACCGTTTTGAGAACAGTGGTGACGAATTAATTTACACAAAATAAAGCACCTGTCTGGGTTAAAACCTACGATCTACAACTCGTAAGTCGCGGCTGTTACCACAGGGCCACCACCGCTCTCCCTGTTTATGTACATACTGCAAGATTTCTTTTACCGAATACCTAATTGATCATTAATTAATAATTGATACCTAATTGATCATTAATAAATAATGAATACTTAGTGGCACCGAGTTGTTGTGTCTGGCCATACTGCTGTTAAGCCCGCGATGGTTTGTGTGTGTTTAAAGGTTCAACAAATGATTCTAAACTGTTTTTTTATTAATAAACGAAAAAAAAAAAAATTACATAGAGCGACTGCCTAAGTGCTTATCAATGGAAATTTCAACAATGTCTTAAATCTTATTCATGTTACATTGTCATATCAATGTTAAACCGGAACACACCAATTTATGTCGCCAAGCAACGTTGCTTGGCAACATAAATTGGTGTAAAAATATTATGGTTACGTCAATTTTTCTTTTAGTTCACCAATAGTGTTTGATAACAAGATCTTCATTTGTTTTTTTTTTAGGCAGTTGCAGTTCCATTGTCTTAATATTGTTACCTTTGAACTTTTATATATTGTTATGATGTTGACAATACATTGTGTGACTTCCGCTTATAACAATATACATACAGCATTGTGTCAATGGTTAAGGCGCTGACAAGAGGCAAATGACCAAAATAGGTTTGTCTTAAGAAAAAAATTGCCTAATCTGTATAGTTTGTGGTAGCGGAAAAAAATATATGTTAATTTAGAATATATTTCTCAGAACTTGGTTGTTACGAAAATTTGTTTTGAAAAAAATATCGACTCGAACTAATTTTAAACTAAACTCTTACCTTGAGTT
Source organism: Atethmia centrago (assembly GCA_905333075.3). NCBI lineage: Eukaryota > Metazoa > Arthropoda > Insecta > Lepidoptera > Noctuidae > Atethmia > Atethmia centrago. The sequence continues at coordinate 21,757,295 of HG995368.1, forward strand.
CCAATCCAAAATATCTGCATTAAATATCAACATACGCTACGTATTTAATTAATAACATGAACGTCTCATTTGAATGCAGAGCGATTACTCAACTCAATTTTGAGTAAATTGATAATTGCTTCATATTTTGCAATAAATTACAAGCGTTGTGTCATCGCGCTTCTCTTTCTTTTCTACGCAGTCTGACAGTGACCGCGGTTTAGGTGTTGTCAGCGTCTTAAGAGCGTTTACGCCGTACTGCATTTCATACAAATTTTCAAGTCCTTATTTTTCGAAATGACTGAACCGACATTAATGAAACTTCACACACATAAGCAGGATACATATGTCTAAAAAGTTAGTAGAAAATATTTTTGAAAAGTAAGGACTTGAAAACTTGTATGAACGGCGTAAACGCTCTTAAGCGACATGAGATGTAGCTCAGTGGCTCTTAAAGTACAATAATACTAGGAAGAACTCTGTTTTGACTGCCTCGATGGTTTAGTGGTCGCAAACGCCAGTGCTGAGCATGGTCCTGGGATCGATTCCCAAGTCGGGCAAAGTGTAGTTTCAACTTTTACTGTGAAGTTAGCAACTAATCGGAAATCTTTTCGTGTTGACAGAGTAGGTACTTATCCAGTTTCTATGAATAATAAATGATTAAAATCAATGTGAAAAAATCCCTCATAATGTGACCTTTAAGTTCTCTTGTTTTTACTTTCTGAGTATCCGTAAAGTCTATTTCGGATATTCGTATATTTGTAGATATATGTTACAAAATTACCACTTCATCACACATTGTGTAATTGACAAGAATTCAGTGGTTAGTAATCCTTCCACTGGTAATGACCTTCCCTCTATTCTTAGAAAAAGATGACTAAATTAATTCATCCAATCAACAAGATCTAGCTACTTGTAAGCGGAACAGTTGACAGCAAAAAGAAAACAAACGACATTAAATTAGTCACCAGTATGACAGAAAAGTTCAGAAGGTCAGTTCCATACGCTGAGCAAAAACACACGCACATATAGATACGCTTCACGTACAACAAGCGCACTCGCGACTAGCATTTAGTTGAGACCGCCGTGGAGGACAAAATCAGGAATTAAATTATCCGGAAAAAAAACGAAGTTACCGACATAGCTTGCAGAGTAAGCAAACTGAAGTGGCAGTGGGCTGGCAATGTTTGTCGAAGGACCGAGGGCCGATGGAGCAGACGATTCCTGGAGTGTAGATCGCATATCGGCGGTAGTGTGGGACGGCCCCAGCTAGATCGACCGACGACCTTAAGACGGTGGCTGGGTGAGACTGGATGCGGAAGGCGGAGGACAGGGTGTTGTGGTGCAGCCTGGAAGAGGCCTATGCGGCAGTGGACTGCAATAGGCTGAGTTCTTTGGCGCGCCATGCGTACGCGTCTAGGTGTGCGTGTGCCTGTTTTCGCTTGTTGTATGAAGCAAACCTTCTGTATGTACCATTATGTGACACTAGTCATAAGAACATCGAATCATGCGCAGCTGTCGGGTGATTGTTTAAACTTGTTAAGGGGTAGAGGTTAATCACGTCTTTCCTGCACAGAATCGTATTGTTATACTGTGTCTTCTTGTTAAAATACACTTGGCGATATTTAGAAGTCTAGTATATTTATTAGGCTGTTCTATTTCATGTGAATACTTCTCCTTGCATGAAATATCTGACTAGGTTTAGGTTAGGAATATAGTGAATTCAGAGATAACGGCTATTAGACTTATAAGAAAACACATGCTGCGCTACCCAAAATTAGGTATAGAGGCAGGGAATGATGATAACTACAGTAACTCCTGAAGGGGTTCCATATTAATACACGCTACTACAGGCTTACGGAAGAATATAAAAAATGACGTTCTGCGTAGAAAGTACGACGGCAGCAAAGTAGAAAGAGTCAACTGCCCTTTTTTACGAAATTCGCTCTTTTACATAATTCGACTGTGTTTTGTCATATGATTTTTTTTCTGTTTGATTTTCAATTTGACTGATATTAAGTCACCTATTGAATAAAGGCAACTACAACATTTTTTCTTAAAGTGTTGAAGTACCGTATTTTGAAACAAAAAAATATTACAGTAATAATACAGTAATATTGCATTTCCAAGGAAATGCCCTATTAACTAAATGATTTAAAATATGAAAAGATAGTCTTGTTCTTAATTATCACAGTTTTGAGTTCAAAACACTCTCCTGTAAAATCCTAAAATCCCAGATATACCTTGTGGCCGTCGAATAGAAAAATCCAAATTGCCTTTACTACCTTAGACAACTGTCAGTTGTCAGTGTGATTTTGACACTTTGGGATAGAAAATTTCTTCTGAAATAGTCTACATAAAAAAGGACCTAGACAAAGATCGTTGGAAACGAAAGACAAAATGACAGATTGCAGAAGGATTTCTACGATGCGATGACAAAAATGAAGAAACGAAATGTCACTTCTTCGTAGAAATAGAAAGCGTCATGCTAAGCCTGCTACAGTCCGGCCGTCGAGATAATGCGTTCATGACAACTATCGGTCTCATACAAACAAATATATAACATACATAATTAGCCTATAATATTCCCACTGCTGGGACACAGGCCTCCTCTCTGTGAGAGGGAGTGGGCTGTAATCCACCACGCGGGCCCAGTGCGGGTTGGTAGATGTCACATGTCATCGAATTTTTGGATCGGCAAATTATTATGTATTTTGCGAATTGGATCCTTTTTACAACTAGAAATTGTCTAACTGAGAGGTATTAGGAACGCATTCTCTCAACGGCTGGACTGTAGATGCTGTTGATGTGAGCCAATGAGTTAACGTAGATATAATCTATCATAGAACGTACGATATACCAATGAATAAGCTACCTTCAATGATCTAGGTACACGAAATTAGCTCATAACATGGCAAAATATTAGTCAGTCAGCAAGGTGGTAGCCGGGCTTTTTTTTTTGGATGGGCAATTATCACATAACTTCTCCCACTCTGGGCGGAGCGGGAGGGTGTGTCAGACTCTTACTGACTAAAACCCATCCGTGTTCCATGCGTTGCCTGCTGCCAGGGGCCTCGGTAACCCTTTCGTACTTTCCCGCGACCCCGGCAGGCATCGGTCCTAGTGGACCCCTACACTTGTGCTGACATCTTTTTGAGGCGCACGTGGGATACAACGCGCCGTCGACCCGGGCCTGGTCCTTATAGGACGGCGAGCTACGCATTGCTCACCGTCCGCAAGCCCTCGCCTACGGTGGTCGCAAATCCGCCTGGGATTCCCGACGCCCAGGGCGTCTCCTGCGGCGGCTAGGAGCGAGAGGCCGCGAAATTTGCCTTTCTCTCAACCGTCCCGCCTCCTCCTTCGCGAGCATTACTGCTTCGCAGAAGGAGGTGACGGCTGCCCATGCCAGGGCCGGATGCGAGAGATCTCCGCCGCCAATCGCCTCCACGAAGACACGGCGGTGCTCTGCCCAAGCCGGGCATACCTCCACCGTAGGGCTGTACTGGCCAAGATGACCAGACCAGACTTATGTACCTATATGTCAATGTCACCGTATGATTATTATGAACATCGTTAGTTTAAAATCTATCTAGGGAGATTATAAACTATTGAAAAATTTTCCACCCATCCATTAAGGCTCGCACAGACTGGGGCGATATCGCGGGCACGACAGGCATTTTGCTGCCTGTCACGCCCGCGATATAGTCTGCACGAGCCTCCATGCATTACTTCTAGGACTGACCCCGAAGTAAAAGCATACCACAATAGGCTCATGACAACTTAATTTGTGCCTATTCGATACTTAATCCATCTATTACTTACATAATTCATCAATTCATGTTCATTACTTTTTAATTTACTCAGAAATCAAATCATTCTCTCATATAAAGTGTATTTCATCTCTAATAAAGGATAGGACATTCAAGTTCTCAAAAAATAGATAGCGAAATCAAAATTAACATATAAATCACTTACGAGAAAGTGGTTTATCACGTCAACCAAATGACATAATGATTTGTGACAAATGTGACACAAATTATGCCCACTGTCACATTATGTCAAGAATTTGGGGTTTTAATGTTGATGAGCTTTCTACAATGTGTAAAGGCTCGTGCAGACCTGTGCTGGACTGGGGTGATATTGCGGGCGCGATAGGCAGCAATATACCTGTCGCGACGCGATATCTCCCCAGTCTGCACGTGTCTTTATGGAATGTTCTCACGATTTTTGAAGATAATTAAGGATGGAAAAATACGTAAATTGGTATTGTAGATTTTAGTGTTTATAGAGTTGGATGGAGAATTTGTAGAGCAATATTATCAGACCTATGGAGGAAATGGGGACTGGCCCGAGTCACCCTTATCTTCAATTTTCCTACCGGCCATGAACTCTCTTATCCTGTAGTACTGTAGTGATGAGTCCCTCACTCATGAGGTCCTTCGTTTGAGGTACTCATGATCGCAAATTGAAAGAGTTACTCGAATTTCCTCATTGAACCACCTCACCTCACCTCACTCGTTCACGCGTCTTCAAAAATTGACATTGACAATATGAAATCGTGGCGAGGGGTGAGGGAATGAGTACTCGCGAGTCGTGAGTGAGTAGAGAGTGAGTCGTCGTCGCGCCCGCCCGCCTCGTTCCCTCGTACGTTCGGCTGAATTCGGCTCGGGCTCACGAGTCTTGAGGTGAATACGCCGTTGACGATTCCTCACCTCAAATGAGGGGTGCCTCGTGAGGACCTCACGAGGTAAAGTGAGGTCCTCCCTCAACCTCAAATAAAATTGACGAGTTACCCATCACTATAGTACTGTAGAGCCTTTAATCAGCATAGTTTTATTTTATAATTTATAAGTTGATGGCATAATTACGAGACAAACATTATTTCATATTTTGAATAGAACATGGAAAGAATCAAGCTTTAGCAAAGTACCGATTTGGCTTGGCTAAATTTATACGGCTTCAAATAACCAAGACTTATTTAGTAAATAATATAAATAATAAATTCTTTATTTCACCAAAAAATCAATATTAATTATAAAAGTACGAACATAATATTAGGCTTATTACTAGGTCACAATAATTTGGATACTCTTCACTCCTAAACTAGGTGCCTGTGGCTTAGGAGTCAGAATTTAAAACGTCTTACAGCTTTGTTAATATCAAACAAGCAAGTATTGCACTTGTTCAATTCTAGCAACAAAGCAGGTTTCCTCCAAACCAAGTCGCTCGGTTGTAAATAACAACAACTTGTTTTTTTCTAGCCGTTACGTTTTTTCGTGACCAAAAAGTAGGAGTTAGTTTAGCAGACAAACGTATGTCATCATTTCATCAATCATCATATAAAAATGTAAAAAACGTAAAACGATTCTGTGAATTTATCGATTTCATCTTAAAGATATGTTTTATTGATGTACTGTAAAGGTTACATGCAAATGGTGACCTTATGTCGTACAGACTGTCAAGACTCTTACAAACAAGCGCGACACACGACGCGACGCGGCACCGCTTGTAGTGCTACACGCGGTGCCTTTGTGTCGCGTCGCGTGTCGCGCCTGTTTGAAGGAGCCTTTCGGAAAATGACGATGCCGCGATGGTTGCATTCGACCGTTCAAGCGAATTTGGAATTACTTTTAAATGAAAAGTATTATTAGCTTTTGTTTCGGAAAAAAACGTCAATGAAAAAAGAGACGCGTAATATAGCGCACGTTTCTATGAGATAAACTGATAAACATAATTCAACTTTATCATCTATTATTTTACGCCCACACACATTATATAATAGCTAGCGCTCTTTAAGAGTTACAGTACCTAGGTTCTTAGATCATGAGGTGCAATCATAATTTTGTTCATAATTAAGACAAGTAACAATATAGGTATAATTATTATCTGTTAACAACTGTCAAGGCTCTTACAGACTGGGGCGATATGGCAGGCGCGACAGGCAGTAATATACATATCGCGCCCGCGATATCGCCCCAGTCTGTAAGAGCCTTGACTCTGTGACTTTTAGTACTTCTCTTTCTGTACTCAGAGTCAAGCTTCCTAGGGCTTCCCCTAGGCAGCTGCTTTATTTTATAAGTCACAAATAAGCATTTTTTTAGATCGGTACCATCCTTAATTTACTGAGTTGACTAAGAAGGTCTTAAAGAGGAGTAAATAAATAATAATACATCATCACATCACCATCGTCATTTATTTCTCTTGGCATTATGTGTATCACAGTTATTATCCTTTCGCCACTACAACGGAATCGTGCCTGACAAAGGACTCGCTAGGTCAGTTCGAGGACGTCGGGTCATATGCGTAGACTGTTTATCAGTTACCAGTCGTTCTACTACAGTAGACAGACACTTTAGTTAAATACCGTCAAATAATACGATTTATTTGAGTTATTTGTGCAATGGCTTGAAATAACAAACATGAAGGTATGCTGTGCTGTGGGACGAGAACGAAGCCTAGGTGTTTCACAAGGCCGCTAAATATCAACCCATTCACGTGAATGAATCGTGATTTTTCCGAATAGTCGAATCACGCTCACGAGTTCGACTCGTAAAAGTAAAGAATATGTATCACTTCCAATATCTATGTTCTTCGCACGTTAAAAGTCTGCGTTCTTCCAACAATCTTCTTTTACTCTGTCCTTCTCATACTTCTGACTTTGTTCATTCTTCCTTTCATATTTAGTCCATTCTTCTTTGGAATGCGCTTCCTCTTGATATCATGACGGCCACCAGTAGGTATGCATTTAAGCGGAAATTGCAGAGTTATTTTCAAAACAAAGAGCGTAGAGTCGTCTCAATTATGTATCTCTTTTCCTTGAATTTGTATGTATATATATATATGTATAATGTAGGTATGTATTGTAGTAAATATGTATGTATTTGTATTATAAGTTTGTAACCTATTTATGTATTTCTGTACCTATTCTATTTATAATCTATTATGTTAATATATTTTAATATTATTCATTATTTTTTTTCCTCTCAGAGCACCTGTCATCTTATCTCTTCATCACCCTTGGTTGACTAACTTATAAGATTAAATAAATAAATAAATATGTACTTCCAAAAATATACGGGTTTATTTATAAACTTTGCTTAAAGTTAAGTAATGGTTAACGCCTGCTTAACCATTCTTTGACGTTTAAAACATCTCTTACCTTTAAACTACGTTTATAAAGAAACCCTATAATGAGAAATCATCGTGACGGATATAGGTACCTCTGTGTAAACAGACTATATTTATTTATCATAACATAATATCACGCCTTGTTTCCCCGAAGGGTTGGGCAGAGGTCCTACCTGTAGTACGCCCACATTTCGCCAGTTATGTTTAAGTCTCATGTAATAACGGTTGAGCCTATTGCCATCAACCGGGCACCAATCCAAACTCCGGGCTGCTACTGAGAAATTCCAGATAGAAAAACCCAATAACATTTTGCCCGACCTGGGAATCGAACCCAGGACCTCATGCTCAGCAGTAGCACTTGCAACCACTAGACCAAGGATCAGTTTCTTTATCATACTACGGAGTCGTAATTTCTTAACAGTTTACAGTATTTTTATCTCACGAAGCGACGCGCGCTTTACTTGTGGTAAACAAGCGTACAAACATGCTGTGAATGTGTGTGTAAGCGCAGGAGCTCTCGGTACCGTCCGAGACAATGGCGAAGTCGGAAATGTGTATGTGCGTATGTATCTTATGTGCTGACGCTACTCGATTTCACGCACACATTGAGAACGTGTTTGTACACGCGGTTACCTTATGTAAAGCGCGCGTCGCTTCGTGAGATAAATAAAAATACTGTACCTTGGTACAGTAGGTATTTTGGTCCATTAGGATTAATGTCAGTTGCACATCATAAAATGACAAGTCTATGTGATAGGTAGACAGTCCCAACCTTATTAAAGTTTTAATTTACTGGGAATTGTGCTTAAAATTACTAAAAGCAAGAGTTCCGCTATAAATATGTCTGTCTAGTCGACCTCTTTCCTGGATTAATAATACTAAAAATGTTGTTATATACAAGGTGTTGTTTTGGACCTGCAAAACATTTTAGAAGGTAATTATGTTAGTGATTCTCGACCCGAATCAACAAAAAAAAAATAAAAAAAAATTAAAATAAAAAGAAAAGATAAAATTTAAAAATCGAATATAAAAAGTATTATTGATTATTGACTTGGTATCGTATTGTTATACGATTACTTACGAGTTTCATAACAACCTCCTGAAATGTTTTGCAGGTTTAAAACAACACCTTGTATATGTATATACCAAGTTTCAGTATTCTTTATTCAAGACAGCAGGCCAGAATTCTTGAATCCGATGGACCAGCATCGTGTCACGTTTGACATAATTAAAACAGATTCGAGTCCAACAAAGGACTTACAAGGTCGGGCCGCGGACGCGAGGTCACAAGGACATACTGTTTTAGCAGGGTTCCCTATAAAAATAGTCTAGTCGGATATTTTATGAAGAAAATATTAAAAACGGTTTCGTTTTAACCATCTTGCGAATACATAATAAACATGAGGTGTTTTTAATCAAATAAATGGTCAAAAGAAATCATCCAGCAGTGGTGGTAACGGTCGCGACTTACGAGTTTTAGGTCTTAGGCTCGAACTCTGACAGGCGCTTTACATTGTGTCAATTATTTCATCACCACTGCTCTCAAAACGGTGAAGGAAAACATCGTGAGGAAACCGGCATGTCCTAGAACCAAAAAGTCGAAGACATATGACATTTACCAACCAGTACTGGGTACGCGCGTTAGATTACGGCCCACTCCCTCTTACAGAGCAGAGGATTCTGTCCCAGTGGTTCCATTAGAGGCTGATCTTGCAGTCTTCACTTGATTTGTCGAACGGTACGTAATCGCATTATTATATAAATTTTATGTCGCATAAAACGAATAACAGGTTTATAAATTTATTAAAAATAGAAAACAATCATTAATTTTCCTGTCACATTGCTTTGTCTACAAGAAATTGTTCTGGGGGGTAACCATCACCTCTTATAGCATTATTATTTCAATATTACTTCAGCGAGAGAAAGAGATGGAGCTATAAGTCCATAGCTCCATAGCTATATAGCTGTATAGCTCCATCACTTTCCCACTGTAAAGTAATATTATAATAATACTGCTCTAAGAGGTGATGGTTACCCGCCTGTTACTGCAGGCAACAAAAAATAAGGTTACTGTTCTCGCTAACGTGACGAAGTAGTGTGACGTAATTTGAAACAAAATGATGGCGAAGGACGCTCAAGGTCAATGTAAGGACACAAGGTGACTAAGGGCCGGGCTTAGTTTGGGTTCCGCATGTGTTGAGTCCAAATGAAACGTAACACGTCATTCATTTGGTTATGTTTTGCATAATCTTGTTTAATGGAGCTTGTGTGCGTATTTCAGGCTTAATTTTATAAATAGGCATCTTAATAAGCGTGTAGCTGTTGTTTTTATAATTAGAACTGCTTATGGAACGATTAGAGAATTTGCATACGCTTTTTTTGTTTTTTTTTTTACAAATTCAGTTGGGATGGGACTGCAAACTTTCCTGAAGACCCCATGAGTATAATAATATAATGGCCACGATTTTTTTATTGGGTGGGAAATCATCAAATATCTTCTCCCGCTCTGGGCGGAGCGGGAGGCTGTTTCAGACTCTTACTGACTACCTAGCACACCCGTATTCCTTCCGTTGCCTGTGTTGCCAGGGGCCTCGGTAACCCTTTAGTACCTTCCCGCGACCCCGGCAGGATGAAAATGGTCACCATGAGGCCTAATTCTAATTTGATATGTAGAAGGTGGTTATTTATCCCTTAAGGTTCTTACAGACTGGGTCGCGCCCGCGATATCGCCTCAGTATGCAGGAGCCTTAATACTGAGAGTACTGTACGTTGCCATATTGTTTTCCATGTAAAAAACAAAGCGCTGCAGTCTACTAAAGATGCTACCAAAATTCACATTTTATCACGATTTCGAAAATCGAAAGTACGGAACCGTTGCGCAAAAGCCTCGTATCTCATCCGTATCGTGTTTTGAATGTCCGAATAACTACGAACGGCCCGAAGTCTATTGTTTAGATCCTGATTTATATTCAAATGACGCTACTTCGCCAGAAATAATGAGGTTTTGTTGAAAATAACTTTAGGAAGAAACTAGATTACGTTGACATGTGAAATCATAAATTCTGGGAACTTGAATTCGATTTAAACGTGAATAATACATCTGGCAATAACAGGTGATGCCTGGGTAAAAAAAAAGAAATTCTATTTAGTCCGTCAGTCAGATAATAAAAAAAATATTAGACACGTATTTTTTGCTTTGTCTTATTAATAAAAAAATACTTAAATATAACGCCTTAAAGTTGGAGACTGGGCGCTCGCTACGTCACAATTCAGTATAAAATCTAGCAAGGCGTAACGTCATATTACATTTTAACTCAATGTAGGTATCGCAGTAATCCTTTGATTACGTAAAAAAAAAATACATGTCCAATATTTTTTAATAATCTACCCGATGGACAAAAAAGATTAAATTATCATCCCTTTTTTTTTGGATGGGAAATCATCAAATAACTTCTCCCGCTCTGGGCGGAGCGGGAGGGTGTGTCAGACTCTTATTGACTAAAACCCACCCGTATTTCTTCCTGTTGCCTGTGTTGCCAGGGGCCTCGGTGACCCTTTAGTACGAGTACCTTCCCGCGTCCCCGGAAGTCATCATCCCTGCTGCATTACTTGTTTTACCTTATACTGGACTTACTTACAAGCCCCTTAGATGTTTCTTAAATATGCCTTAGTGGTAAAGAGTACATATATACACCAAGAATTCGTTTGAAAACTGCGGTGATTCAAATTCAAATAAACTATTTTCTCTTCACAAACAATGGCATGATAAAAACGACTTATGTGACCACTATTTACACTTGTAATGACAACCTAAAGCAGAACATTTCTTACTTCGACAAGGAAATCAACTTTTGGATGGACGCGGCTGAAGATCGAGATAAGATTAGAAAGGCTGCTAGATAGATTTACAAGAAATCAGAAACGGATAGTAGCGAGACCTCAGATGAAGACATTGGAAACAGCAACGTGTAACACAGCATAGCAGTGACACAGAAAAGGGTCGAGAAAGTAACTGGACCTGAGCCTGGGCGGCGACGTTGTTAAAAGATCATCCCATAGATAAATCTCCCGTCTCTGCACTGTTCCATTGCTTACTCTATGATGCATATCCTAAGGGCACGTCTTCCTGACCATTACCGCGCCCCCCGGTCTGCTCTTTGATATGCAATGGTCTCTGTAGTCCCATGAAACACGAGGCTCCAGGGACTAGTGTGAAACCTTGGGTTCAGTCTGGTTTAACCACGCTGGGGTCAGTGCATTTCATTCATACATTCATTTATTATTCACAAACAATGCCATGATAAATATTTAAAACAAGCTTATAACCTCCATGACAAAATTTGCGAGAGACTGGTGTCTGCACTAGATCACCAGGGTATTAAGATACCGCCTGGGACCGTTCAATTTGAAGGTCCAAGAGAGCACTGTCGATCATGAATGAGCCTTTTCCAGGTACCCAGTCTTAGCAATGGTTGCTAGCAACCTGATCAGGCAACAGATATTTTATTTCATGTTATTGGTTGGCTATAAACAGGCGGACTTCTGATAGTAGGTAGTCACTAGTGATGGTAATTGATGCAATTTTGCATAAGTTTCATGAACATGCGAATTCTAGAGTCTTAGCATGCTAATTGCTAATCCTAATGCCATTTGCTAATATGACGATAATTGATAATAATTAAGTAGGTACTTATATACTTGAAACGTCTAGTTGATGTAACTGGTGACCGAAAAGCCGGCGGTTTTCTCGCGCAACGCATCAGCATTGCAATTCAGCGAGGAAATGCCGCCAGCATCCTCGGTACAATGCCCCGAGGGCCTTTTTTAGGCTTAACTTAGTTTTAATTTAATTTAGTTAATGTTAATAATCATCTTGTAACAATTTTTCTTAATATGCGAATTAAAGTGCGCGTTTAATATCGCGTTTACCATAGGACGTCTCCTAGCGTGCGTTTACTCGCCGATTACGTTTGATTTGTGCTAGTACACTTGCATATTTTATGTGATTGCCGTATTACCATATAAGCGATGAATTCACACTTCACAGAATTTCGCTAAGCATTATTCAAATGCTAACAATTAATGTGAATGGTAATGAAGACAATACCAGTAGTCACCGCAGGCTATAAACATCTGTTATACCAGAGGCGTTGCTGGTGTGTTAATATAATGGCAAACATGTCATTTGGTTTAAATAGGTTTTTATTTGTATTAGTTTATTAACATTTTACACAGATTCTTTTATATTATGTGAACGTGAGAACGTTATAAGCTTAACAGACTAGAATTGTGGACTATTTATTTTGTGTTAAGTACCTGGTACTTCTTGACAGGCCTAAATTGCCCTCCCATAACTATTAACACTGTAATTTGAAAACATTGTAAAAGCCAATTATTTTTAAAAGGATAACTGTGGAGTATCTTGCCGGCTCTTCTCCATAGGAAACGACCAAGGGAACCGTGCACCCAGCTTCTGACGTTTCATAAGTGTCCATGTAGGTTTATGCGCATTTTTTTTTTCTTTAAGTAGATTTGTACAAACATTTTTACACGTCAATCATATTTTAAAAACTACATGAAGTCGGTGTTTCCTATCTGACTGCTCCAAAAATAAAGGCCGAAACATCCTCAGAGGTCACAGTCTCTTTTAAAGTCCAGACATAACGTTGGTCAGATCATGTTAAAACCATGTAGATTGGTGTCTGAAGTGGTCTATTGATGAAAGAACCACACAGATTAAGTGGACCTGTCCAGTCAGTACACGCATTTGTCAGTAATCGTTTAGCTCAACTCAGAACTTAGGAGCTCAACAATTCGACGAATAATAACAGACTTGACATTTGGGTAGGCTGTATAAATTATTCAAACTGCCAGACTATGATAAAAATTAACAGAGAAAAAAAGACCCACATAGTCTTCACATTCACAATAATTAAAATAATACGGGGTGTCCCGTAAATAATGGATAACCTTGAAATACTTATGGCCATTCTAAAAAAAATACCAAAAAAATATATCCGAAGTAGTACCTAATTTTAGGTTCGTATTTACAACAGAAAAAATATTGTGCCATTCCTAGTCATATTATTTTCTGTCTCTCTGGCATAGTCAACGTACAATATTACAACAACAAATAACCGATGGAATTCATTCATTTGTGATCGTGGAGAAGAAGAATGTAAAAAAGATAAAAAGATTTAGTTAAAAATCTTAGGTAGGTACTTACTACTTAGTATATGTATGGGTTGTTCTAAAAAATATATTTTTTTTAGAACTGCCGTAAGATCGTATACGCTATGTCAAGGTTATCCATCATTTACGGGACACCCTGTACAATACTTTACAAAGTAAATATTCATGCCATTGTTATCCCAGAAGAAAGAAAGAAAGAAAAATTTTGTATTTGGGACACGCAAAAGAAATACAAAAAGTATAAATAAAAACACATATAAATCCCACAAGGGGAATAAAAAATAGATAAAAAGACAATTTATAATAAATAAAAGACAGAAATAAAATAAAAACCGTAACTATGTACAGTAAATATTAGGTACGACTGATTCCGACGCTCGAAATTCACTTGTCCATGCCATAGACAATCTATGGTGTACGTGTATGACAAGCGAAGGGACGCGGGCGCACCATAGAGGAAAGTAATATATCGGGTACGCACTGTGTTGCATTCGGTCGGCTGTCAATGAAGCGTTGCTATCCCAGACAGAAAGCTGAAATAGTGCCTGCCAATAACGAACAATCATCCAATTACATAAATACCTCTCCACAAATACGTATAGAATCGTTACTCACAACATTATAATTAACTATTAACATAATTACAATGTGTTCAACTACTTGCGAGTGACGCACGTACATACTCACAGATCGCGATAATGAATTAGGGCTTCCGTTTTAAACACGATAATTGTATTGTATTGTATTGTTTTAATTCTAAATACATTATTTATTATTGTTACTATAAAATGAATCTAATACGGAACGAGGTGATCCGATAGCGAACCAAAGTTGTCGACATAAGTCACAGAATAAGTAAGCTGAAGTGGCAATGGGCCGGCCATATTAGCTGTCGAACTGACACGTGTTCTTGAGTGGAGACCGTGAATAAGCAAACGTAAGGACGCTGTCAGGTTAGCAGTGACGATCTTTGTAGGGTAGCTGGTAGCAGCTGGATGAGAATTGCCGTGAATGGAACTGAATGGCGTGCAATTGGAAGGGCCTATGTCCAGTAGTGGACTGTCGCGTCTGTCTGTCACTGTCGGTCGCGTCGACGCGACACAAAGACACCGCGTGTAGCGCTACAAGCGGTGCCTTTGTGTCGCGACGCGTCGCGCGACAAGTCGCGCCAGTAGGTATGTAGGAGCCCTTAGGCTGATGATGATGCAAAAAGTTGAGATATTGGTACAAATACAGGGTAAATGAATTGGAGTCACTTCACAGACGTGATGGGTTTCAATTTCTAAGGAAGATTGGAAGATCTTCGTTTGTAAAGTTTAGACTACCTAGTTAATTTAATTTGACATGCGGTTTTGAGCATTATGACTGTAAAATTTATGTCTGTAATCGCACGCACGATTTGGAGAAATGCTAGTATTTAGGAACATCATTATTCTCTTACCCTCTTAGCCCAAATTATATGGGTCGGCGCAACGTTTCTTTTTATTCTGTACTTCTTTATGTATAGAGGGGTTCGTGGCTAAGTAATAACAGCCGCACGGGTCGATCCATCTGGTTAAGCAACGCTTGCCGCGGTTGATCCGTGGATAGATCCTAGCCCATCTTTACACACCAAGGCCCGTCCGTGCCTCAGAGAGCACGTTAAGCCGTCTGTCATTTGTAGATTTTTGACGGTTGTTACGGTCTGGAAGCCCGAAGTCTGACACCAGTCTTATCAAGAGGTATTGTGTTACCCAGTAACTGGGTTGTGGAAGTCAGATAGGCAGTTGCTCCATGTAAAATACTAGTATTCAGCTATATACGGGTAGACTAGAAGCCGACCCCAACATGGTTGGGAAAAGGCTAGGCAGGTGATAGTGACTTCTTTATCTATTAGTATTTTATTTTAATTAAAGAAACAAAGGTTTAATATTCAAAATTTATGATAACCGGGACCAAAGGTTTACGATAACGGTCTAACCGTTATCGTAAACATTTGGTCCCGGTTATCATAAACAGTCGTTACGGGCAGTCAGAAGTTCGAAAGTCATAACCGGAGTAACCTTGGTTATCGATATCAGTCGTTAGTTTGATAGCGTGTTAGGTTAGATGACTCCAAAATATAACAAACCACACGAAAAAAAGGATCTCTTCAGCGAAGAATATAAATATTCTCAGAAAAATTGTTTAAATTCAAGTAAATATTTTCTTAACGTAAGTAAATGTACTCAGTCCAAGAAAACCTGTTTACTCAAATTAAGAATAATAAATACTTGGTTTTTATTCTTGACTTAAGCAAATATTTTTGATTCAAGGCTATAAAGGCTCCTTGAAACAGGCGCGACACGCGACGCGACACAAAGACACCGCGTGTAGCGCTACAAGCGGTGCCTTTGTGTCGCGTCGCGTGTCGCGCTTGTTTGTAAGAGCCTTAATAATCTTAACTGAAGAAAATATCTAGTTTTTACGGAAGAATTCTTAAAATTTAACTTAATAATTCTTCATTTAAGTATAATGTCTTCGAAGAAGACAATAAAACTAAGACAAAATTTTACTTAATTCAAGAATATATCGTTTTCCCCATATATGAATCAATATTTGTCTTGACCAAAAGGATATTGTCTTAATTTAAGACATCCTTTTTTTCGTGCAGCTTTTACCCTCGGCTTCGTGCTTGTCGAGGTCGGAAATTATCCCACGGGACCGTACTACCTGGATAAAAGTATCCTATGTCTTAACTTAGGTCATGGTCTCCCTGTGTACTAAATTTCAACGAAATCCTTTAAGCCGTTAAAGCATAAAAGGTCACAGACAGACAGATATTAGTATGGATCATCAACTACCTAGCCTTTTCCCAACGATGTTGGGGTCGGCTTCCAGTCTCACCGGATACAGCTGAATACCAGTATCTCACATGGCGCGACTGCCTATCTGACCACCACAACCCAGTTACTAGGTAACACGATACACGTCACAGATATTAGTATGTACAACAATTTTATATTCAATTGGAACTTTGACAGTCTTACGGCAGTCGAAAACCCGAAAGTCTGGAAACCAGTCTTACCATGAAAGAAAGAAAGAAAGAAAGAAAATACATTTATTTAGCACAGACTAAAAGGCACACAATATAAAAAAAAAATTATAAAAAAATCAAATAAAAAGTGTAAAGTACGATGTAGGTATTTAGCAGGAAAGTGTGCCTCACGGCTGCGACAAAAAGGTCCAGTTCAGCAAAAATGCCAGACAACTAGTGCGTGACGCTGGTTGTCAACTGGACCATGGGGTATCGTGTTACCGTAACTTGGTGGTGGAGGTCAGATAGGCAGTTGAAACATGTAAAATACTTGTATTCAACTGGTCCTGATTAGAAGGTGGTGGAAGCCATTGATATGGATGTTATTTTTAATAATGTGTCCATAACGCCTCACGCCTTGTTCCTTGTCTTGTGTAATAGGGGGCGAGCCTATTGCCATCAACCGGGCACAGATCCAGACTCAGGGCTGCCTCTGAGAAATTCCAGATGGAAAAACCCTATTGACTTTGCCCATCCCGGGAATCGAACCCAGAATCTCATGCTCAGCAGTAGCGCTTGCGATCACTAGACCAACGAGGCAGTCTGCAACAATGTGTCCAAAGGCTTAGAATTATTGGAAAGAGAGAAAATATGAAAGAAGACTTTAGCAGGAGTGGGACAGCACAGACGAGCAAAAAGAATCTCTAATACAAAAAAAATGATCATATCTAATACCTGCCGAGTTTAGTCAGTAAGAGTCTGACACACCCTCCCGCTCCGGCCAGAACGGGAGAAGTTATTTGATGATATCCCAAACAAAAAAAAAAAGATGGCCGCGTTAGTTCAGACTTTGATTACGCGCCAAAAGATCATTGCGCAGCTCATCATCATCATTCTCCTGTCCTTTGCCAAATTTATGCAACACGTCTTTTCTTCCATACTCCTCTATTAGTTGTCATCTCGGTAGTGACTCCCTTTCCCATATCATCTTTCACACAGTCCATTCATCGTTTTTTTGGTCTTCTTCTATCCGTATAGCTATCCACTTTCCTGATGACGTTTCCGTCATTCCTCCGCATCTCATACCCATACCATGACAACCTATTTGCACACAACTTTTCAGTCACTGGTGTCACTTTCAGATCCTTGTACAGCTATAATTTTAAATTCTTAGTCCATAAATCAGTCATATGGTAATATAAATATACTGTCCATAAATCAGTCATATGGTAATATAAATAAATATACTGAATATTTATATTACAATATAGTTTACAAATAAATCACTAGGTATTGTCTGTCGCCCATTGCACCTTTTGTAAAATTTCAACATTAAGGGTATTACATTGCTCGATGACCTTGATGATTTGATCTCCGTTCTGGTATTTGTTACTTTGGCGCCACCTACCGACAAACGGCCATACTTCACTAAAACGAACTGAAGATAAAGCAAGAACACAGATGTGTCGCAGAATTGTCATCGTTTTTGCCTATTTTATCCGCTCTCTGAGAGATTTAATACATTTTGTCCCTATACGAGTCTTGTACGAGTACCTACATCATAATTTGTATTTATTCTGTAATTGTAGATGCACTTTGGTTAATGAACTAGTTTTCATCAGTTATTTTATTGAGCACGGGTGCTACTACATGATACATTTTGAAGGTCTGATGATGACCAGGTAAGTGCTTATCGGTGCTCAGTAACGGAAATAGTAAGGATGACCAAGCTTTTAACATTTATCTAATGGAGCACGGGCGCTACTACATGATACATTCTGAAGGTCTGATGATGACCAGGTAAGTGCTTATCGGTGCTCAGTAACGGAAATAGTTAGGATGACCTAGCTTTTAACATTTATCTAATGGAGCACGGGCGCTACTACATGATACATTCTGAAGGTCTGATGATGACCAGGTAAGTGCTTATCGGTGCTCAGTAACGGAAATAGTTAGGATGACCTAGCTTTTAACATCTGTCTAATTGAGCACGGGTGCTACTACATGATACATTCTGAAGGTCTGATGATGACCAGGTAAGTGCTTATCGGTGCTCAGACTCCGTTCACCAAAGGTATAATACCCAATTTTATTCAAGACGGTAACAATAGTCAGCCGGTATATACAGTGTAAATTCTTTATAACGAAACTCAAGGGCCCAAACATTTTTTCGTTATGTAGAGTGATGAAAGAAAAATACCTGGATTTCACATAATACTTTTTGATATTTGAATCAATATGCTCCTAATTACATTATCTAAGGGCAATGGCACACGTGTTCTAAGCAATTAACAATAACAAAAGCAAGGCGGCTGTTTACGACCTCAAGTGTCTTTCTTAGAAATTTCGGCACCACGAAGACAAATTCGGAGCCTTTTGTTAAATGATAACATGAACAAAAGTACTGATAATACCTAAATGTTTACTGACGCCTAAATATCAACTACTTTTTCATATACTTTTTCAAATAATAGACTAGCTGCTGCCCGCGGCTTCGCCCGTGTGGATGTCGGAAATTATCCCACGGGAACGTGCTAGCGGGACAAGACCTATGTTACTCCTTACAACTTCAGCTATCTTCCAGTTAAAGTCCCGTCAAAATCGGTTCAGCCGTTTCGGAGATTACCCGCAACAAACATACAGATAGACAGACAAAAATGTAAAAAATTGGCATATTGTTATAAATACCGTTTATGCTTTCATATGCATTTAGTAAAAGCTGTTATTTTGACGTTACAAACAGACACTTCAATTTTATATATTTGTATAGATAATGGTTGTTGCGCTATAAAAAGTGCAACAATGTACGAGTTTTAAGCCTAGACCAACCAAATTGAATAAATTTTTGCGTTATATTAAATGATGTTATGAAGAGTTTACACTGTATATATTTAAAACAATAGAGACATGGGTTAAAAAAATCGTAATAAAATATCGTCTCTCTGAAAAAGAATATATCTAATAGATGCCGCAGTGTAAGCAAGCAGAATAAGTTACCGGCATAATTTGCACCGCCTCCTCATCAACTGCCATACTAGACAGGGGGGTAACCATCACCTCTAATAGCAGTATTATTTCAATATTACTTCAGCGTGGGAAAGAGATGGAGCTATAAGTCCTGTATAGCTCCATCACTTTCCCACTGTGAAGTAATATTATAATAATACTGCTATAAGAGGTGATGGTTACCCCCCAGGGCCTCAAGTCTGCTATTAAAATAGTGTCAGAATGGTCAAAATCATTGATTTCATATTGTTGATTTTGACAAGTTTGGAAATCTACTAATATAATGGCGTCATTCATGAGGATCGGAACAGACCATTCTGACACTACTGTAATAGCAGACTTGAGGCCCTGATCGTGTGTTTCTGTTACCGGCTGAAGTAACTGATCTTGTAATTGAGAATTTCGCTGGTTTGTTAATTGCCTAAAAAATAATAACTTAAGTAAGATAAGGTACTGTTTTACTATTACAGTCTGGTAATAAGCCACTCACCACAAAAAAACTAAAATGTATTTTAACTAGGTATTTTATTCTTAAAACAAAGTCTGAAATTTTCCGAGTCACCTTAGTCTCCATAAGCCCTTTCAAATGAGTCCACCCACACACGATGGTTCTACGGGATGCCGTTAATGAGATCCTATACTCACTTTCGGAGTCCACCATCACGTAGGTGACATCACCAGTCACTTTGGTCTCCATGAGCTCTTTCAAATGAGTTCAAACACGACGGTTCTACGTAGTGCCGTTAATGAGATCCTATACCCACCTTCGGAGTACACCATCAGGTAGGTGACATCATCAGTCACCTAGGTCTCTATGAGCACTTTCAAATGAGTCCAAACACGATGGCTCTACGTAGTGCCGTCAATAAGGTCCTTTACCCACCTTCGGAGTCCACTATCATGAGGTGACATCACCAGTCGCCTAGCTCTCCACGAGCTCTTTCAAATGAGTCCAAACGAGATAGTTAAACGATAAAAAAATAAACACCATAGAAATAATAATATGTATATACACTAAAAGGGTAGGTACTAATTACCAATAGTTTTGAAGAGCTCGTCCACGCTTCACTTTACATTTATTTTTATATTTAGGCATATTCAAGCTTACTCTATGATGGGTTCAATAAACAAAACAAAACTACAAACTAGTTTATATATATTTACATACTTAATTTCTATTCTTATTTTACGAAATATTTATATTTGTATTATTTACAATATGATTTCATTCAGAAATAATTCAAAACGTGAACTTTACTATTTTATTTGAAAAAAATAACGCGCGTATAGTCCACCCGTCACCAGAGTCATAGAGACACTGAAGTGTCGCGTCCTGAGTGTGCATCACAGGCCTTTCTCGCGAAGTTTCGGGCTTTTATTTATTATTAAAAATTATTTAAATAAATACGAAAAAAAACAATACAAATTGTTAAATACGTCATTACGTATTTTTTGGTATAAAATTCATGCCGAACTCTTCAGCCATTACCGAGAACATTTGCAATTTAGCTTGAAAAAGGACCTATTTACTATATTTTTTTTCCAAAATTTGGGAAAGTTTATTAAAATTTTAAACAATACAATGTGTTTGTAATGACCTTAAGTATAACATATATTTTTTATATCGAAAACGTACAAAAGGATTCATCTACAAACTTCTTTAAAGATACGGTATTTTTGGGATTTGAGCGATGTAATCCCCTTAAGTATCTGTAATTTTAAAAGAGTGGGCCGTAATCCACCACGCGGGCCCAGTGCGGGTTGGTAGATGTCACATATCTGCGAATTTTTGGTTCTAGGACATGCCGTAATTTTTATGGTGTACATAATAAAGAGTATTCTATTCTCTTTCTCTCTCTCTCTAGGAAAGGATGGGACTTTCAACTGGAACAAAACTTGGCTGGACACATTAATAAAGGAGTAAACAATGCTAAAATATTACGCAGCTTGCAGTCTACAGCAGCCGAACAATGCGAGAGATTCGTTAGTGATACGTAAGCTGTTACTCTTACTACGAAAACTCGAAGTTCTGAGTAAAATAAAAACTTGGATTTTTACAAAATACCACCCTTTTTAATCCTTTAGGGATGCAATTGCAACGCCCGGGTGTCTCCACTGTGTGGATCGCCCGGAGGACACGGTGGAGCATACGGTGGAGGTTTGCCCGGCTTGGGCAGAGCATCGCCGTGTGGTAATGCTCGCGAAGGAGGAGGCGGGATGGTTGAGGAAAAGGCAAGTTCTCGCCCTCTCGCCCCTAGCCGCCGCAGGAGACGCCCTGGGCGTCAGAAATCCCGGGCGGGTTTCCGGCCACCGTAGGCGCGGGCTTGCGGACGGTGAGCAATGGGTAGCTCACCCAGTGGCGTGCCTAGGGTTTCAAAATAACGCAAGCCCAATAAAATTTTAACCGATTTCAAAAAAAGAAAGTTCAGTTTTCGACTGAGTATGTAGGTACCTACGTATGTATCATCGCAATTTTCTCATAAACTACTGGTTAGGTACAATAAATTAAAAGTGAATTCATCCATCCATCTTCTTCTTTCCTCTTCTTTCTTCAATTTCACTCTTGCTTGTCGTGCGGTGAATGAGGTAACCAAAGCACACTGAAGGCATGCTAGTGCTAGATTGAATATAATGAACATATCACAGATTAGGCGTCGGTGTTAATGAAGAAATTAACTGTTTTTTCTGAGCAAAGTTTAAAGATTTTACCTTATCTTCGCCAATCAAAACTTGAACGCATTTTAAATCCTCACAAGGTACAATTACCTCCATTGTTGTAGGTAAGTCACCAAAACAATTGTATCACTGAGGAAATCTAAGAAAACACACAAAAAACTTTAACAACAAAACCTTTTTCCACTCAAGCAAATGAAACTGAAGTTAGTTGCACTCTCGGATGTCGGGAACTACTCAGTGTTGTCATTTAGGCAGAAAAAGTCGCCAGGTGTATGAAAATCGCAATTTTTTTATTTTTAAGATATTGCTTGAATATTTAATTTCGTTATTTTTAAAAGTCGCTAGTTTTTATTGTTGCTAAATGTTAAAAAAGTTTCCAAACTCGTTAAAAATCTCCAAGATCTCACAACGTGGCTAAAACGGCAACACCGCAGAGTTGGCAAGCTGACAAGGTCACGCATACGCGTGCAACTTCATACCGAAAGCCCTGCTTAAATCTGCCATAGTGATCGATTTGTTCTATGCACAACTAACTCGTTATAAGGCACATCGCTATAAGTGCGAAAGTGACAGATATAGTATTTGAAAGCCCGGTAAAAGCCGGTGCGTGTAAGCGAGATAGCTATATGTAGATGCTACAAATGCGAAACTCTGCGCGCGAACAATCGCGATGTGTAGTAGTGTAGCATAGGTAGATACTTTGTGTTATTTTGATAAGAATTAAGCGCGCGAACTTTTAAATAGTTCGGGTTTGATATTGATTCTCTATCGAACATTTTAGTAAGGCATGGGCTTATATGAAGGTACCGCCACTGAGCTCACCGTCCGGTAAGGACTAGGCTCAGGTCGACGGCGCGTTGTTTTCCACGCGCGCCTGAACGAGGTGTCGTCAGCACAATTGTAGGGTCCACTAGGGCCGATGCCTGCCGGGGTCGCGGGAAGGTACTAAAGGGTTATCGAGGCCCCTGGCAATACAGGCAACGGAAGGAATACGGGTGGGTTTTAGTCAGTAAGAGTCTGACACACCCTCCCGCTCCGCCCAGAGCGGGAGAAGTTATTTGATGATTTTCCACCCAAAAAAAAAGGGATGTAATTTCAAAAAAACTATCAAATTGATCCCTTGGGTTTTCATTAAATCTTCGATATTTGTTTAAATCACTCATGTTTTATGGAATATTTATTAAAACTGCGTTTAATACCCTTACCTTTACCTAATACCTAAATAATCAACTTTCAAGTTTACCCGATGTAAACTTGAAAGTTGAGTTATTAGAAGTGCCTGAAAGGGGCCATCGTTGGGGCCTTTAAAGAAACCTGTTGCAGCTCACTCATTTGATAGCCATTGCAGTGAACTGTTATTCTATTATGAATCGAGCTTGGATTAGATTTAATAGGGAAATATCAACGTGCGTTACAAGATTTAGGCTTCTGCCCATGGCTTCGTTCGCGTGGAAGTCGTAAGACTCCACACAATATACTAAAACGACAGCCACATTTCTCGACCGCGCTATTACTTCGTATTCGCTACCGTTCTTTCTGACTTTTTTCTTTTTGCTTGGCTTCAAATGGTCATTAAAGCCTTTCTTCCTTCCTTAAGAATTGGGCTACTAAACGCAAATAGATTTTTTCTAATCCAACTGGTAGTTTCAGAGATTAGCGCGTTCAAACAAATAAACGCACTCAAACTCTTCAAATCTGTTATATACATAGATTACCGAACCTAAAGGCGCGAAAAAAAATCAACTGTTCCCTGCATTTATGTTCGCTTAACTCGTCAAAATGTAGGAAACAGGATTTTTTTATCGCGATTTCAGCTTTGGACCTATAGTAATAGTTGTCCATAATGATGCGTACAAAGACCCCTTAATTGGTCAAGGACAGCTAATGAGACACAATTGATTGTCTATTGTTTGACTCCGAATCGGTGTCGCGCGGGGCTTAACAGGTTAAAAGAGGATGCCAATGAATTCAATTTCACCCTGTATATATAAATACTACTTCGTATTAATAGGGTATTTTACTATATACGAGAAAAAAACTATAAATATATTATTTAGATAGTTTAGGCAATAAGGAGTCGGAAAATGTTAGTTTTAGTTCATAAAACAACAAAATAAATTTTAAAATACAATTCAACGTTTTCAGTTTTACAATCTGTTAAAAAACACCATGAAATATAATAATAATATCATTGCGCCTACCGCCATGTTATTACGTCATACGGCCATGTAAACTAAAACGAGTCAACTATCAACTGATAGTTAGATAATAGATCAGCGCATTTGTTTACATAGCCAAGTGACGTCATGACCACAGAGCAAGATGGCGTCCACTGCGTCCAGCGTTTTCGTCAAACTACGCGCGAAATTTGAAAATGTAAAATTTTAATGCATTTTTATGGCACTTATCGATTGAATAAACATTTTGTGATTTTTTGGGGGCATATTAGCACTATAGAATTTAATTAAGACACTTTTCAAAAATTGGTGTAAGACCCTATTGCCATCGATGTGTGGCAAAAATAAAAGAGGTTAATTACAATAAGAGTCTGATAAATTTTCCTCACCTCATTCTTCCGACCTCTAGCATCGTAGTAAGGAGTTGTGCATACTATTGCTGTTGAACAATACTCTATGGGGCTTTGTTCCAAGCGCTCTATACACGAGTAGGTATCGTGTAGGTAGCAAGTAACCCGAAATGGTGTTGCAAGTTGGGCAAACACATATAGAGGTGGACAGATCTCCAAGTGAACAATTGGTTCGAGGCAATTGTTTGGCTGACCGTAATGTTATACCATTACCAAGTGTTGTTTAGGAAAATTATAGCTTAGCCTTAAATATCTCTGACAGTAATTTCGGTCAGAAGCATTAAAGTCTGACAATTGCTCTAACCTTAGAATTTCGGTACATATCATCACGTAGGTATATTCCCTGAAGTGTTAGGGAGAGGTGTTTAGGGTGAATCCGTATCGGCAGCTACCGTTACGAATTCACCCTATTCGAAACCCTGCGAAATTCCAATTATCTTACGTTTTTTGTAATTTGTACATCAGTTGGTCAAGGTAGTATCTTGATCAAAATACGATTCGCTACCATAACAAATATATATTTAATATTATTATAATAATGATTATAATAAAGAGAGACATGTTAATGATTGTAATGAGAATCGTTAAAAAGTCTCTCTAAGTTAGAATTGGTCTCAAATGATTTCATAAAGTCATTCAATAGACCAAATCTAGCAAATATATAATCAGCCACCAACCACAATGTTTCCACTGCTAGGACACATGCCTCCTCTCGGGGAGAGGAAATGGGCCGTAATCCACCACGCGGGCCAAGTGCGGGTCGGTAGATGTCACATATCTTCGAATTTTTGGTTCTAGGACATGCCGGTTTCCTCACGATGTTTTCCTTCACCGTTTTGAGAGCAGTGGTGATGAAATAATTTACACAAAGTAAAACGCCTGTCCGGGTTCGAACCTACGACCTACAACTCGTAACTCGCGGCCGTTACCACTGGGCCACCACTACTCTAGCAAATACTACCCCACTATTTGCCAGTTACGTTTAAATCCCATGTAACTTGGAGTGAATCTAATGCCGTTAAACGGACATTAATCCAGACTCCGAGCTGCAAATCGGAAGTTACATTCGAAAAAACCCACTAAAAGCTCGTGCAGACTAGCGCGATATCGCGGGTGCAACAGGCATATTGCTGCCTGTCGCGCCCGTCTGTGCGAGCCTTAACACTGGCCGACATTGGAAAAGCTGGTGACAATATGTGAGTGGCCCAGTCATTAGGTTCTGTAGGCGAGATCTAAAATATTCATGATCTCCAGCAACAGACCGTCTGACGTGAAAATGATCTATACTTAAAATATATTTATTATATTTTGAAGACTTTGTTTGTTTTTTGTTTGAACGCGCTAATCTCTGGAATTAGCAGTCGGATTTGAAAAATTATTTATGTATTTGATAGCCCAATTCTTGAGGTAGGCTTAAATTTTTCATCAAAGAGCAAAATACAAAAATACAAAGCAAAGAGAAAAAGCTGGACAAGTGCGAGTAGGACTCGCCCACCGAAGGTTTCGTAGAAATTTGTAGGTATAAAAACTATATTTTTTTATGATTTAATTACAAATGTACCTATAGTTTTCAGATTTTTGCCTGTACTTTTAGTACGTATAAGACGATATTAATTGCCAAATTTCATAGTTCTAGGTCAACGGAAAGTAGCCTATAAATTTTGATTCCCTTGAGATGTCGAAATATACGTTTTTGCGGCATAAACGGCCGTATCTTTTTTTACGTTAACTTAGAAGTTTGATTTTTTCACAGCTTCAAGGAACTGTAGACTTGAATCTATGGTTTTAATTTCAACTCGATACATCAACGCGTTCCCGAGATAAAGGGTATTGACAGACAGCAAAGTGATCCTATAAGGGTTCCGTTTTTTCGTTTTGAGGCACGGAACCCTAAAAAGACAGAAATAACGCTAAGCAATAACGCGGGCGAAGTGATGCTACATGTATGTTATATTAAAACAAGAAATCTAACGCGGACGAAGCCGCCGCGGGCAGAAGCTTGTAAAGAATAAATGTGTTGTATTTATTTTTCTGTTGTTATCAAAGGTTTCAAGGTCAACTTGTAAGTATTATCTTAATGGCAGTTCAATGTAGACAGCCTTTTATCGGAAACGAGTTTTTAACTGGTTAGTGGGTCAGTGTAATTTTGTAAAACGATTTTTTGTCAGAATATTACTGTTTTTGGGAGTATACGAGATATCATACCATCTATTTACCTAAAGAAATAAAGGATCTACTTATCTTTATATATACAGGATGTGTCGTAAATAGTGGTCCAATGTTAAGGGGTCGATAGACCGTATATTCAGGTATCACATACTGTAATTTCAACCACTTGTTTCCAAAGGTCTCAGAATAAACTAATTGTTTATATTTTTTTTTATTTACACCTTGCTTTACTAATTTGGGTAGCAGTTAGCACATGTATTAATTCCTCAGTCATAAACAAACAACAAAATTAAAATATAATTTCATTTATATAAATTACAGCCAAATTAGTTAAGAAAGAAGTAAATTTTTCTATAAATAAAAAAAGAATAAAACTGAAATCTATAGAAAAATCGGTTCAAATCGTGGTACGTGGTAGCTGAATTGTAACGATCCCTTAACATTGGATCATTTACGACACACCCTGTATAACTAGCTGCGCCCCGTGGTTTCACCCGCATAAGTCTCAATCCCGTGGGAATATCGGGATATAAAGTACCTTATATCCTAATCCAGGTTTTGGTCTACCCATGTACCAAATCCGTTCTGCCGTTTTAGCGTGAAAAATACTAGTTAGGATTCTTCTATACGTGTGTATGACACTGAATTCATCCTGAACAAGCTGTACCAATTTTGACTATTTCTTTTTGTGTGTGTTTGGGTGGGTCCCTGTATGGTTTAGATTCATAACAGGACCCGGTAGGTGGCGCTGTGAACGTCTGTCCGGTCATACCTAAGTAATGGCATTTTGAGGAGTTTTATAGACATTTCTTAGTAGCGATGCGATGCGATGCGGTTAAAAGAAAGATGTAGTGACAAAAAATTAAAAGAGTATGCTTAGATGGTTTGGTCATGTTGAGATGATGAATGAAAGGCGACTAACAAACGGTATTTACAAGGCAGATGTGAGTGGAGATGCCGGGAGGGGACGCCCCAGAAAGACATATAGTGTCCTCATTAATGATGTTCTTCAAAAAGGTCAGGTGCGTAGTACTCGCAACCGGCGTGCGTGTATGACCAGATGTATGAACGTAAACGAAGCAAAAGGAGTATGTAAGGAGCTTAGCAGGTGGCGTTCTATAGTTTCTGCCTACCCCTATGGGAAGAAGGCGTGAGTTTATGTATGTGTATGAGTATGTATGTTCTTAGTAGCAGCCCACAGTCTGGAAAGGCTAGTTATTTCCCGGTAAATGGCAATAGGCTCACACCCTATTACATGGAACTTAAGGTTCAGGTAACCGCCGTTGTCTTTGGCCATACAAATGCGGGTCGCGCTCACGCCGCACTGCCCTTCGATTCCAAATGGAACATTAAAATTTATTTTTAGTAAAGGTAATATGAATATTTGAAAAAATCACAGATATAATTATTATAGGGCTGGCCCGTCCTTTGGCCAAAGAATTAGCATTGCCATTCAACGTGGCAATGCTGCCAGTCTTCTGGGCACGTTTCCGGATGACAGTGATGCGGACGGATACGTTGACGCCTCCTTTAATTTTTTTTATTAATTTGTATATAGTTAGCAATAAATTTAGTTCCTCCCTAGTTTAAATAGTTA
This sequence comes from Atethmia centrago, assembly GCA_905333075.3. NCBI lineage: Eukaryota > Metazoa > Arthropoda > Insecta > Lepidoptera > Noctuidae > Atethmia > Atethmia centrago. The sequence goes on from HG995368.1 coordinate 21,785,624, forward strand.
GTAGCATCAATATTGTATATTATCTAAGAAATACATTATTATAGATAATAAAATATTCTGTTCATACAAAAACATCATGAAAATATCATGTCGTTTGAAAGTACATATAGTTTTTTATGCTTTGAGTAGACATTACTTCCTGAATTTATTTCATAAAATATTTTATTACAATATTCAATTAAATATTCACATTTAGAATTGATGCGTTTTCGCTTACTTATAAATTACTTGCATCATATGGCGTAATAACAGATTTAAAAGTCACTAAAATCATATATCTGCGCCTTAAAGATAACTGGCAAAATGACGGTGTACAAACTATACAATTACCTACACCTCTGTCTACCCCATAAGACAATTAGAGCCGTGATGTTATGTTATGACATTACTGTAATCAGTCAAATTAGCACCATCATTTTTTGGGACACATACAGTAATTTATTTAGCTTATTACGTCCCTACATTTAAAAAACACTACTCACAGACACAATGTCCCATTCTTCACAAAAACCCACCGGACCAGACTGACTTAAACTGGTTTTAACCAGTCTGCATTCGCGACATTTTTTCACCTACTCAGTGATGGTTGTTATTGACCGCGTTTTTACAGGCAAGGTTAGCAATCGATGTTACAAGGACAGATCCGTTGCTAAGAGCAACCGATTCGAATGTTATGGAATATTATGTTTTATGTCTTAAACATTAGATGTATTGGGTCTTCATTTCCTCTATTTGCAGTCCAATGAAGATACACTTATTATCAAGCCCGTTTTGCCCGAAGAGTTAGGCAGAATGTGTACCATGTACATAAAGGTAGAACACCCACATTACGCCAGTTATGTAGAAGTCCCACGTAATAGAGGGGGCACAAATCCATACCCCCGGCTGCTATTTTCCCTGACCCGGGAAACGAATCCAGGACCTCATGCTCAACAGTAGCGCTTGCGACCCCTGGACCAAACCAACAACGTAGTGTAGGTATTCATAACTCACAAGACTTAGCTGTAATTGTTGAGCAAACGGTATGCTAAAAAAAACAAACGATAAAATACATAAAGAAAATTGCCACATCGGGGAATCGAAGTCATTCATGCGCTACATACACTTGCTACTAGAGAAAATTATGTGACTTGACTCAAAACCTGAGCTTTTATAATAAGCCATAAAGGAAGAATGAGATGATCTATACCTTACAATTAATATGACGAATCACAAGATCACTTTTAACGTCTAAGAAAATCCTGTGACACAAGTCATCACAATCTCATTTGACCTTCGGACAAATGAGATTGTGATGACTTACTACTAGACAAGATGTCAATTTGAATAACACCTTTGTATCGAAGGTCATGCCTAATGTGCCAGCGACTGATGCCAGCCCATCATTCGGTCATCGCAAATTGGACGCTTCCAAAGGAAATGAGACCTTATTGGTATGCAAAACAGGATTTGTTGTTAGACATGTAGTGTAATACCACAAGACTTCTCAGTATCGTCTGCTATCCTAGTACTTTCAAGATTATCTTGTTAAGTATCAGTGTCATAATAAAATTAACCGATGGGTGTTGTGCTTATAAGTTATGCTTTCTTGGTACCGCCGACGTTTTTTTTTTTTTTATTAATATGCCTCTACTTGACCCTCTTCATGGTTGACGTTATGTTATAATGTTCATTCAAGTTTTTAAAAACTTGTAAGTGTTCATTTAACCCTTAAATAATCTAATGTCGACAATAATTTTAATCCTTTAAAACTATCATTATCATACAAAACTTGCAGCATTAAAAACACAATTAAAACAATATTGAAATGCCTAACTGAAGTAGTCAATAAAAGGAAGTCAAATTTTCTACATCAGTGGGGTTGAGGACCAATATTCCTCCGTGTTACTATCATTATCATACAAAACTTGCAGCATTAAAAACACAATTAAAACAATATTGAAATGCCTAACTGAAGTAGTCAATAAAAGGAAGTCAAATTTTCTACATCAGTGGGGTTGAGGACCAATATTCCTCCGTGTTACTATCATTATCATACAAAACTTGCAGCATTAAAAACACAATTAAAACAATATTGAAATGCCTAACTGAAGTAGTCAATAAAAGGAAGTCAAATTTTCTACATCAGTGGGGTTGAGGACCAATATTCCTCCGTGTTACTATCATTATCATACAAAACTTGCAGCATTAAAAACACAATTAAAACAATATTGAAATGCCTAACTGAAGTAGTCAATAAAAGGAAGTCAAATTTTCTACATCAGTGGGGTTGAGGACCAATATTCCTCCGTGTTACTATCATTATCATACAAAACTTGCAGCATTAAAAACACAATTAAAACAATATTGAAATGCCTAACTGAAGTAGTCAATAAAAGGAAGTCAAATTTTCTACATCAGTGGGGTTGAGGACCAATATTCCTCCGTGTTACTATCATTATCATACAAAACTTGCAGCATTAAAAACACAATTAAAACAATATTGAAATGCCTAACTGAAGTAGTCAATAAAAGGAAGTCAAATTTTCTACATCAGTGGGGTTGAGGACCAATATTCCTCCGTGTTACAATGAGTACCGTCTTACAGGAGACTCTTCGATGGGTCACAAGGACCTTTCACATTAGGCCGAAGCCTTAACCGGACGCACAGTGGAACGAATGTATGGGAGCGGTTGGACGTAGACATGTCCGAAAAAAAAGAGTAAAATTATGCCAAACTAATGATGCCATCTTATTCGATTACTTAATGCCTTCATAACTTGTGGTGATGAATTTCTTCATAACTCCCATATTTCGGGAGTAATTTGAGAAAATGTGAAATTTTACTATGAAAATGAGTGTATCGAGCTCTCTCCCTCCTGATTCCGGGCTTGTTTCAAGTAGCGGTCTCTAATATCATAATGCTAATACTAAGAGCTATATTTAATACTAAGACACATAGTGCGCCAAATGTGCACTTTCTGGGATAAAGAGTGATGTTTATTTTATAACACAATTTTTTTATTTTTTGTTTATTTTGTTGATTAAAACCGTTTTTCTAAAGGTTTACCTTATTACAATAACATTTCTGAGCAGCCAATTAGAGAAGATATAAGCTAATTAGGATATATAATTAGGGACTTAAGGTTTACATATAAAACTGATGCACTAATGATTACTGATAAGAACATTGCTATTATTTAATTACTAAATGGCTCTTAATACACTAATTTAGCATGCATCATTTACTAATTATCACAATAACTAATTACCTTGCAATATTTAACAAAGGATACCTGGGATACCTGGATTTTATATAAATAGGTCACTATTAGTAACTTTAAAATCAGTGTTGATTTACACCTCGTTGTATCCAAGCTAATCTCGCAATGTATTTTCCAAATTTTAATACAAATCTTGATATTCACGTTGCTTTATGCGCACGCGCACATAAAGATTTACGCGACTTTAACTATTTGTTCAGTGTTTTAAAAGATAACAGTTGTGTTCAGTTATGTGAAAGTGCTGAAACAAGTTTAAAAGACTGGTGTCGTCGATTTTGCTACCGCATTTATGCAAAATGGACACAGTCTGGAAGAAGCACAGATAAGTTTCGGAAGAAACATGAGATTTGGCTACAGGCTGCAATTCAATGGCCGGAATTACAGAATGAAAATATGGAACCTTCTACAGAAAATATAAGTGACGTCATCGAGCCCATAATTTCTCCTGCTAAATCTGATGCTTCAACTTGTACACATCCTAGTCCTCGTAAATCTTTTGAGGACCTTAGTAACCGGCAAAAAAGAAGACGCACTGAAGATAGTCTTTCATGCAGCAGTAGCAGCGCTGAAATTATGTTTTCGGCCGAAAGGGCGCTTCAAAAGGCAGGACAAAGCGATACAGCTTATGTTATGAAATACTTGACGGAGAATCCAGAAGAGGCCTCAAAAATCAAAGCCTTCATTGAAGGTAAATCAATTCAGGTACGGGAAATATCCCCTTTGAAGGCATTGGCTCTTTATGTATCGATGAACTTATCGAAATGGCGCTATAACACTCTTCGGGATTTCAACACTCAAGAAGGAGCTCTTCAATACCCGAGTTACTACATGTTGGTTAAAGAAAAAATTAAGTGCTATCCGGCCAAAGAAGATCTCACAGTTACAGAGAGCTCTGCAAAAATCAAATTACAAGCCTTGATGGATTTAACCTCAAGAAGACTTATTAGGTCGTTAGAAACCCCTGTTGATCCCAATCAACAGCTCGTATTGACCAGCAAATGGGGTTTTGAAGGATCATCTAGCCAAAGCATTTATCATCAAAGGACGAGTGAAGATGAGCAAATCGATCTTGCTAGTAATTTTATGATTAGTCTTGTACCACTGCGGCTCGTCTCAAAAGGTGTAACAATTTGGGAAAACGAGCGACCATCTTCCACTTCATTTTGCCGGCCAATATTGTTTAAGTTTATAAAGGAAACCAAAGAAAATGTGCAGAGAAAGATGGCTGAAATCGAAGCAGAGATTGAAGCCTTAACTCCATCCACCATCACTGATGGAATTAGTGTCAAACACCAACTGCTGTTGACAATGATTGATGGTAAAATTCATTCCATTATATCCAATACAGCAGCTTCAGTGTGTGACATATGCAAGGCTTGTCCTAAAGAAATGAATAATTTAGAGTTAATCAAAGATAAACACGCAAACGAGGACATGTATAAATATAGCTTAAGCACCCTTCACGCTTGGATTCGCTCAATGGAATGCTTATTACACATTTCCTACAAATTAGACATAAAATCATGGCAAGTAAGGGGTGATATAGCAAAAAGGCAAGTTGATGACAGGAAGAAAAGAGTTCAAGAGGCTGTAAGAAGAGAAACGGGCTTACTTCTCGATGTTGTGAAACAAGGCAGTGGATCCACCAACAATGGCAACTCGGCAAGGAGATTTTTTGAAAACTACACTAAATCTGCTGAACTGACCGGAATAGATGCTATGCTTTTAAGAAAAATCTGTGTGATCTTGCAGTGTATTTCATCAGGAGAGAAGATCAACGTAACTAAATTCCGAGAGTTCTGCTTTGATACTGCTAAGCTTTACGTGGAGTTATACCCATGGTATTATATGCCTTCTTCACTTCATAAAATTTTAATGCATGGGCCAGACATAGTTCAGAACATGTCAATTGTGCCCATTGGTTTTCTATCCGAAGAGGCATCTGAGGCTAGAAATAAAGATTTTAGAAAATATAGAGAGGGGCATTCTCGAAAGCATAGCAGTATCTCATGCAATGAAGATATTATGCACAATCTTTTACTGTCTTCTGATCCACTTGTTACAAGTATCCGTCCAAAAGGAAATAAGTTTGTAAAAAAATCTTCTTTTAAGGAATGTTATGAGCTTACGGATTCTGAGAAAAGTGATATCGAATTTGTTAACATAAATGATTTAGCGGACATCGATTCTGAATTTGAATTAATTGATGATGATGATGATGACGAAGATAATTAAATGATGTTATTGTTTTAAAATGTGTAACTTAGTAAATTAGAGCTTACATCTTAATTATTTATTGTACTTTTAATGAAACTAGGTAATTTATTATCAACTTACTTAAAAGTCATACTCTCATCAGTTCTTGTGAATATTTTTGTTAATATATATTTCTGTATATATATAATATATTTATAGACCTCTTAATAAGTCTGTCTGCGGTTTAAAGTAAATACAAATGGGGAAAAAACGTTTTTTTTTTTTAATGTTCATTTCCTTTTATCCCAGAAAGTGCACATTTGGCGCACTATGTGTCTTAGTATTAAATATAGCTCTTAGTAATAGCATTACGATATTAGAGACCGCTACTTGAAACAAGCCCGGAATCAGGAGGGAGAGAGCTCGATACACTCATTTTCATAGTAAAATTTCACATTTTCTCAAATTACTCCCGAAATATGGGAGTTATGAAGAAATTCATCACCACAATTTATGAAGGCATTAAGTAATCGAATAAGATGGCATCATTAGTTTGGCATAATTTTACTCTTATTTTTCGGACATGTCTACGTCCAACCGCTCCCATACATTCGTTCCACTGTGGGACGGCGCCATGCCGTATTCGTGCCACACAACGGGCTAAACCGTGCACCATAATTCCTATGGGCAAACTACTCGACTGACGTCGAGATGCAGACTCGGCTGCACTACAATATCCACAATAGCTTTCCATTCATAGCATATTGCTTCAACACCAGGGATAGGATTAGAACAGCCCTACCCCTGACCACTGTCTTACTGTGTAGAAACGGACCTCCCAGTTCAAATATATGAAATAGTGTAGTTGTGCGAATCGACAAGAAAACTTTGATAGTGCGATGTAGGATTTTTTCAATTTCTGACTAAACTATTCACAAATATCCAGTTAATATTTTTTTCGTAATCACTGGAATGAATTTAACATCTTTTGGCATATTAAAAAGTTATAAACTTCGAAGATTTAGGAATATTTTTCTGTGGGACAGGGATGGTCATATACGGCTCGCCCCGATTGCGAGAAGGATGGCAATCAAAATACGTAAAGAGCTAACAACTAGCCACAGTGCTGCCATCTCTTATCAGAGTGTAAAACTACGTCCCTGAGGAGACCTATTTAAATAGGTATTATTAATAGGTCTATATTTTTATAAGAAACACAATAATGGCATCTTTTTTTCTGTAAAGGAAAATTGTTTTTTCATTTATATTTATTAATTAATTCTAATTGATTCAACAAAAAAATATGTAGCTGTAGTCATTTTATTCAACTTTTTATAATAACAGGTATTCAAAATCCAATACTTATATTATTATGTTATTCTTTATTTACAAATACAAAATGATAATAATGACTATTGATTTTAGAGCCTTTATCATTGTGATTGTAGCAAAGGGAGGTAAGCAGGATTCAAGGGTGAAGTGGTTTGTTTTGTTTGTTGTTAAATTTGATAACAATAAATTGATTAAGATATAGATAAGATAAAACGTTATCAATGCATATTATTATGTTGATATCTACATATTTCTTTCTCTACATAATAATTGCCGTTCGATTTTTTAGAATAACCACTCTACCACAGAAATTATGTCATTTAAAGTATAGATAAAAGTTCATATATTTTAACTCTACTATCATCTGCCTAGCCTTTTCTATGTTGGGGTCGGCTTAAAGTCTAATCAGATGCAGCTGACTACCAATATTTTACATGGAGCGACTGCCTATCTGACGTCCAACTTGGGAAGACTGGTTTTCGGACTTTTATTTTGACTGTACCGGTATTGTTATAAAAATTAATTCATTCTTTAATTATTGAAGTTTTCAAGTGAATTTTCACTATGGCTAACCAGAAAAAAGAGATTTTATGGAAAACGTAAAGCCATTTCCAAATAAAATGACATTGACTACGGTTGAATATATGATTTAAAATTTCATAATCAGCCTATAATGTTCCCACTGCTGGGACACAGGCCTCCTCTCACCGAGATGCCCAGTGCGGGTTGGTAGATGTCACATGTCTTCGAATATTTTGGTACTAGGACATATCGGTTTCCTCACGATGTTTTCTTCACCGTTTTGAGAGCAGTGGTGATGAAATTGTTTACACAAAGAAATATGCCTGCTTGGGTTCGAACCCACGACATACAACTCATAAGTCGGAGCCGTTATCACTGGGCCACCACAGCTCTTGCAGCTTTATTTTCAGATAAATCTTATAATAAATTGTGGAATTTTAGTAGTCACAAAATATCAATTAGAGCCTCGCTGTAAGGAGCTTATAATTTATATAACTTCTCTTGAGTTAGAAAGGTACATTATGTAGTACCTTCTAGTCTAGACTAACTACAATTATGATTCACTTAACTGTATACAACATACATAACATCTCGCCTTGTTTCCCCGAAGGGTTGGACAGATGTGTACCTGTAGTACACCCACATTTCCCCAGTTATGTATAAGCTCCATGTAATAGGGGGCGAGCCTATTGCCATCAATTCGACACAAAACCAAGCTCCAGGCTGCTACCGAGAAATTCCTGATAGAAAAACCCAATAACACTTTGCCCGACCCGGGAATCGAACCCAGGACCTCATGCTCAGCAGTAGCGCTTGCGACCACTAGGCAGTATGCCGTAATCCGCCGTATACATGCATAATCTATTATTTGTTTATTAGAAAAGCTTTTATTAACAAGTTTTTTCATCAAGATAGATAAAATTAATACTTATCAGTTAAGTTTTCAAGAGAAACGCAATAACACTTTGCCCGACCCGGGAATCGAACCCAGGATCTCATGCTCAGCAGTAGCGCTTGCAACCACTAGACTAACGAGGCAGAAAGGTAGATTATGTAGTACCTTCTAGACTAACTACAAATTATGATTCAGTTAATTGTATACAATTACTATACTTATGTAAATATTCTGTTAATATTTAATAATATCTTATGTAGCTATATAGTGCTTTAAGGCGCTGACAAGAGGCAAATGACCAAAATAGGCTTGACTTAAGAAAAAAAATTCCCAAATCTGTATAGATATTCGCTACCACAAAGTAGCGAAAAGAATATATGTTTATTTCGAACATATTTCTGAGAACTTGGTTGTTACCAAAACACGATTTGAAAAAAATCTCGATACAAACTAACGTTAAACTAACCACTACCTTGAGTTTCAAACCAAAATATCTGTATTAAATATCAACATACGTTACGTATTTAATTAATAACAAGAACGTCTTATTTGAATGCAGAACTTGGTTGTTTTTTATTTTCGATTACTCAACTCAATTTTGAGTAAATAGATAATTGCTTCATATTATGCAATAAATTACAAGCGTTGTGTCATCGCGCTTCTCTTTCTTTTGCAGTCTGACAGTGACCGCGGTTTAGGTGTTGTCAGCGTCTTAAGGTGCAGTGACAAAGCATAGATGGATCTCATAAATCGATCAATGAAAATCGGTTTGTAGAGTGTTTTAGTTTATAGCATTAGATAACGTGAACGTTAAATCCACATATTGAAGACACGGTTCAAATTCGAATAAATATCTTGTTATAATTTAATATACTAGGTACTTGTTTTAAAAAAACCGTAAAGAATTCAAGTTGTAGATTCAAATCCGGGCAAGTACCAATGTGACTTTTTCAATTCGTATGTATGTACATTACTGAGATCGGTGAAGAAAACATCGTGAGGAAGCCAGCCGATCTATTCCGTAATTCCGTTTTTAGTCTGTGTAAATTCTATTAAAAAGTCGCAAAAAGGGAGTCAAATTGTCTACTGCAGTGGGGTGGAGGGCCATATTCCTCCTTCACATGCCCCGACGTACTGAGGACTTCTTCACATGTCGACTGGTCACCAGGCAGTCTTTACACATTGGCCATAATGGCGCTACACATTGCCCTCTAGGGGAACTTCATCTCGAGACGCAGACACACTGCACTCCGTATTCCACAATAGCTTTCGACCACAGCGTATTGCTTCAACTAGGGGTGGGTTATGAACAGTCCCACCCCTGACACTGTCTCACTGAGTAGACACGGACTCCCAAATGTGTCTCGCGAAATATCGTACCGATGTTATGTGGCAAGAAAACTTTAATAGCGCGATGCAGGACCGGCATTGTTGAGGAGACGAGTATAAAAGAACCAGTTTTTATTTTCGCAGATCCCTTTGTTGACCGATTGTTGCAGTTGCAAGGGGTCGTAAGATCCTTTCTGGCATGGAATTGTTATGCTTTGTATTACGTTTCTAAATTTTACGAAAATAATGTACTAGGTCCAGTAATTTCGAGCTTTTTTGTTCTGTTGTGGTAAATACATACAAAATAAACCGCGAAGTGCTTTCATTGTTATTTTACCTCTGGTGGTCTTTATTGTCGATACAATAAGTTTGTTGTTAGGATAACTTTAAGAGATAACTTAAAGTTAAGATAACTGTGAACCATGAACGTATAAAACTCGAAATAGCAGCCACGTTGAACATTGTATTTTATTATGTTTTCGGGCAGGAAGCCGATGCTACGTAAATTCGTAGCGCGTAGCTCTGGAGCGCGGGTTCGCTTCCCACAATGGGACAATGCTTTTTTAAGTTAGACATACGCTTTTTGGTTATTTTTTTTTATTCTTTTGAATATAATATATAAAAGACCTGATATAGTGGCAATAATGGGCATTGAGCAATAGAGCGATTTGATTAATAATCAAAGATGTCGCTGTAACAAACCCAATTTCGTGGAGTGCTGTGTAGAAATTGCTTCATGAAGTCGTAGCGCGTAGCAGCCAACTTTATAATATTATAAACAAAACCTGCAACATGTAGGTATCCTTTACCTAAATTTAAATGTAAAACTGTAGTTAAGTAGTAGTTTTCTCCAACTGTAGTCGACGAAGTGTTACATTGTGTGACAAGGGGTGGGAGGGATCCTAAGTTTCCTGACGTCGCATTTCAAAATCTAATACAATCATCTAAGTGTTAAAATGCGAAATTTGAACTATTTACGAAAAACTTAAAGCTATTTCCAACTCTATCTGTAAGAGCATAAGGTTTAAATTTAAACTACTTTATATTTTGAACTTTAAAAAATACTATCAATATCATTATATGATCTACTTGCATGTGGCAGAAGCATTTGTGCAACGTCTATACAAAATAAAGCAGAGAAATAATGTTGAAAAACACAATTATTTTTTTATAATCCCTGTTAATAATGTATTTTTTCCTATTATTTAGCAAACTATATCAAGAAATAAAAAATCACACATCCGTCTTCAGCTATCCTCGAGATAAAATTAATAAAAATATTTTATGATCATACAGTATCTTAATTACCTTTTGACCGCCACGGTCGGGTATAGCCGACAAGTGAAAACGTGCCCAACACGCCACCGTCGGCTAATGCCGGACTAGAAAACACCATTTTTTAAGTACAAAATAAATAAACTTAATTAAGTTTTCTGTTTCTTTTTCTTATTATTTAAAACTACATTAATATAATATTCTAAATACGTGGGAGGGACGCCGATGCGTTTACACTTTAGCGGTCAAAAGGTTAAGTAAATCAAAGACGAAATAAACTATATTTTCGGGAGCGCAAAAGTGATGAAACTATTAACAGGCGCCGTGACTGACACGAATGATTTAGTACCACGAAAACTGTACTTTTATAGTTACACAGACTTAATGTTTCAATATTATTTCAAGCTTTTTCACAATTACATAAGAAATTACCAAAAAGGTTATTTTTGTGCACGGAGCCTTAAAGTTGTTCATAAAGTGGGTTGTATCTGTTTTTCATATTAAATGCTTTATTGCTAATTGACCACATTATTATGGGTGTTTTACCCCCAAAACTTCAGGGCCTAAAGTATCATTTGGCCTGCAGGAAGTCATCTTTAAAAATAAAGTATCGTAATCATATGGGTAACAGCTCCGTTTCAGACAAAAAACGACAGTAAAAACTAAAAAATAATTTGCCATCTGTGGGAAGCGAACTCGAGACCAAGTCAAGTCAAGTCTTTCGTATTCGTCCCCCGAACAATGCCGTCCTAAATCGCGCTATCAAAGTTTTCTTGTCACGTAAACGCAGAACGATATTTCGCGCTACCTGTATGTGAGTCCGTGTCTACTCAGTAAGACAGTGTCAGGGATGGGACTGTTAAATTAACCCACCCCAAATTGAAGCAATATGCTCTGTTTTAAAGCTATTGTCTCGATTATGCAGAGCAGTGAGAAAATATGTCTCGAGATTAATAAAATGCTCCCTTAATGGGCAATGTGTAGAAATTGCCCCCCCCTTATTGGACAACGTGTAGCGCCACTCTCTGGCCAATGTGTATTTATTATAAGACCGCGTGGTGACTACTACGGCATGTGAAACGGAGGACTATGGTCCTCCACCCCACTGTAGTAGAAAATGTGACTCCTTTTTATGCAGTTATGTTATTATTACTTTTTAGTCATATTTAGCTGAATTTCCCCCTTCAAGAGTAACTTAACAAAAAAGGCATAAAAAAAGGATTGTTGTTTTGCGGGGATTGAACATGGGACACCACGACATCCTTGTTGATGATTAGCCATGTTTCAGAGGCATTAAAAAAGCTGATGTTAATCCTGTATTTTTCCCTAACAGCACGTCTTCTACTTGCCTACGATGCGGTGCTAACATAACACTTATCATCATTCATCATTCTCCTGTCCTTATCCTAATTTATTTGTGGTCGGCGCAACATGTCCCTTTCTTCCATACTTCTCTATTAGTTGTCATCTCGGTAGTCACCCCCTTTCTAGCCATATCATCTTTCACACAGTCCATCCATCATTTCTTTGGTCTTCCTCTACTCTTATAGCCATCGACATTCATACTCAAGACTTTCCTCACGACATTTTCCTCATTCCTCCGCACCACATGCCCACACCATGACAACCGATTTCCGCACAACTTTTCAGTCACCGGTGCCACTTTCAGAGTTACTCTTATGTACTCATTTCTTATTCTATCCATTCGTGTCACACCACAAATCGTTAGCATTCTCATCATCTTAGCCTTTCATTCATCCCTTTTGTGGCCCAACATTCTGATACATACAAGACAACAGATCTTACCATTGTTTAATGTATTATTATCTTCCCCTTAAGTTTAAGGGGAATGCGGGAGTCGCAGATTATTCCCGTGACTTGCTGCCATTTCATCCATCCAGTGTTAACTCTATGCTAACATAACACTTACATTTTTATATATTTTTTTAATTATTTCTAATTAATTAGGTACTGTTAATTGATAGTACATTACAGTAATTAGTTAAGTGTAAATGTCTTTTTTTATGTTTCGCTTTCAACGCTATCTTAAAATCTGTGTGAAAGTGAATGTCTTCTTTCTGTGAAACAATACAAAAATCTCATTTTGCGAAACCAGATCGAAGAAGGTAGATAAAAATGTATACACCTATATTACTACAAATAGGGAGTCAAAAAGTTTTCTAGAGGTATGTACTTCGCGTGGCAGTCTAAAAGGGCTACCGAAGCCCCTGGCAACACAGGCAATGGAAGGAATAAGGGTGGGTTATAGTCAGTAAGAGTCTGACACACCCTGCCGCTTCGCCAAGAGCACATAATCAACCTATAATGTTCTCACTGCTGAGACACAGGCCTCCTCTCTGCGAGAGGGAGTGGGCCTTAATCCACCACGGCGGCCCAGTGCGTGTTGGTAGATGTCACATGTCTTCGAATTTTCGGTTCTAGGACATGCCGGTTTCCTCACGATGTTTTTTTTTTTTTTTTCACCGTTTTTTGAGAGCAGTGGTGATTAAATTATTTACACAAAGTAAAGCGCCTGTCCAGGCTCGAACCTACGACCTACAACTTGTAAGTCGCGGCCGTTACCACTGGGCCACCACTGCTCTGCTCGCCCAGAGCGGGAGAAGTTATTTGATCATTTACCACCCAAAAAAAAAAGATATGTATTTATGTGAACAACATTGTTATAGGTTGACAGACAAGCATTTATCTAGGTAAAACATTACCCTCCTTCTGTGACAGTTGGTTAAAAATGTTTGTCAAACATCTGCCTAGCCTTTTCCCAATTATGTTGGAATCGGCTTCTAGTCTAAGCAGATGGAGCTGAATACCAATATTTTACATGAAGCGACTGCCTATCTGACCTGCAAACCCGGTTACTGGGTAACACGATAACCCTTGGTAAGACTGGTTGTCTGACTTAGGCTTTTGACTTCCCGTAACGATTGACAGCCGGGACTAACAACGACTTATCGTGCTTTCCGAGGTACGGAGGGGTCGCAATAGGTAATGGATCGTTACCCATCCACGTACCGTGTGGCTATTATGTAGGCATGACCCCTTTTATATAATATAATATACTAAGTACTTTAAATTTTTGTATTCCATGTAGTACCATCGATTCAATATTTACATTTTGCGTATCCAAAACTTATTTACCATCGATGATTATATATAACATGTCCTATTTCAGGCCTTACGTTCTAAACAATAAGAGTTACAAAAACATTATGTATGACGTATTGAGAGCCATTGTTGATAGTACGGTAATAAATTGTGTTATTTTCCTGTTTTCAGATGAAAACATATGTACGAGTATGTTTGACATATTAATAAATCGAGTATCCTTGAAATTGATTTGTTTTTAAACAACGAAGGAACAAGCTGACTGTAATACGAGTAGTAGATTCTACAACTAGTGCATAAAATAAGCCATGTTACCCACGAGGGTGGATAGTTAATGTCAAGGGGTAAAATAGCTGGTTTATGCCCGAGTCACTCTGCTTTTCACTTCGATTGCTAGAAAATGAAACAGGCATAAAGTATAACAGTATCCCATTGTTTTAGTTTAAACTTTTCACTGTTCAAAAATGTTGCAAAATTGAAGAAGAGCATATCTAATTCCCGCCACGAAACATTTTTAAAGGTTTTTTTTTAAATTTTTAACGAGTCATTTGACTTTGGTACTTCATACTGCCAAGTCATAAAAACGCGTCTGCGTTTTTAAATAATACATGACAATTGTTTTATCTGGTTTTATTAAATTAACGATAGAAAACACAGAAGTGGTATAAATGAAAGCAAAAGAAATAAAATAACGACTTAAATCTGCGACCTTTTTATCGTGCGTGTGGCTGTTGGGCCTGATTATCTTAGTCTTAAAAAAAAAAAGACTTTATGCACTAGAGCATAAAATGCGACTTTATGTCGCCTACGCACAGCATAAAGACAAACTTTTAGAGCGTGAGAAGTGAAAAATAATTTTCTTTTTGTTTACATGATGGTTGAAAAGATGATATGGCTAGAAAGGGGGTAATTACCGAGATGACAAATAATGGAGAAGTATGGAAGAAAACGTCATGTTGGGCCGACTACCAATAAATTGGGAGAAGGGGCGAGATAATGACTGGAAAAACGGTGTTTCATAGGAGTTTTGGTGTCCATTTGTGGCAGTCTTTCAGGACATCCGCGATATAGATTAACTACAATATCAATCAGCCTAGACTTTTCTCAACTATGTTGGGGTCGGCTTCTTACCAGCAGGCTTAGCATGACACTTTCTATTTCTTCGAAGAAAAGACACGGCTCTTTCTGTACAAAGTGACACTTCCAGTACTCGGTTACTGATTATAACGATACCCTTTGGTAAGACTTCGGTACTTCTGTACTGATTTCTGTAGATGTAATAGATGGTCACCCATCCATGAACCAACCGCGGAAAGCGTTGCTTAACCCTCGATCGACCTAAGTTTAACTACACTGTATCTTGAAATTCCCTTTTTTACGACAAAGTACCCTTGTATCTACCTACTTTAACCTTTCCGACTAGCCAGAAAAACTGCCCAATCCGTACATATAGCTCCTCAGTGGGTCCGGTTTATTGGCAATAAATGCACAAGCCCACTTAAAGGAACAGGTCAGAGTCGAGGATAGTGTGTGGTACAAGTTATAGGAGACTGTTTGTTGTAGCTAGACGGACATCCAGCTATTTATAAGAAACATGTGTTCAATACAAAAGAAGCATGAAAGTAGAGTAAATGCTGTGGAAATAAAGTGAATGGTGCTATACATGCGATGGTGACCAACCAGTCGATGCCCAAAGAGGCTCGACTGGCTGTACATAATGGTGTGCTGGTGCCTACACTTATGTATGGAAGTGAATGTTGGGTGTGGCAAAAGAAGCATGAAAGTAGAGTAAATGCTGTGGAAATGCGTTCCTTGCGAAGCATGTGTGGTGTGACTATAAATGATAGGCTGAAAAATTATGTGATAAGGCAACGATGCGGTTTAAAAGACGTAGTGACAAAAATTAAAAAGAGTATGCTTAGATGGTTTGGTTATATTGAGAGGATTAATGAAAGGGGACTATCAACCAGTATTTACAAGGCAGATGTGAGTGGAGGGGACGCCCCAGAAAGACATACACCTCATTGATGATATTCTTCAAAAAGGTCAGGTGCGTAGTGCTCGCAACCGGCGTGCGTGTATGACCAGATGTATGAACTTACGAAGCAAAAGGAAGATGTAAGGAGCGTAGCAGGTGGCGTTCTATAGTTTCTGCCTACCCCCATGGAAAGAATGCGTGAGTTTATGTATGTGTGTTCAATACGTGTATATTCATTTCGACGAGGAAATAATTATCAGTAATGTCCAAGATAAACATAGAAAGTACGTATGTATTAAAAAATCACATTGGTCGGAACCCACAACCTCGGGTATGAAAGGCAAGGTCTTAACCACTGGGCTATCACAGCTATCTTTTCTTTGTTATCTCATCAATAATCCTTCTGCTCTTATTATGTTTATTATAAGGTGGGTGCAGAATGTTTTCTTCTGCGATGCATCTTTTACTCCATCAGCAGTCCCCTTTTTTTTTTTTTTGAGGGTGGGAAATCATCAAATAACTTCTCCCGCTCTGGGCGGAACGGGAGGGTGTGTCAGACTCTTACTGACTAAAACCCACCCGTATTCCTTCCTGTTGCCTGTGTTGCGGGGGCCTCGGTGACCCATAAGTACCTTCCCGCGACCCCGGCAGGCATCGGCCCTAGTGGACCCCTACTGTATGTGCTGACGACATCTCTTTGAGGCGCGCGTGGAATACAACGCGCCGTCGACCCGGGCCTGGTCCTTACCGGACGGTGAGCTACCCATTGCTCACCGTCCGCAAGCCCGCACCTACGGTGGCCGGAAAACCGGGATTCCCGACGCCCTGGGCGTCTCCTGCGGCGGCTAGGGGCGAGAGGGCGCGAAACTTGCCTTTCCCTCAACCGTCCCGCCTCCTCCTTCGCGAGCATTACTGCTTCGCAGAAGGAGGTGACGGCTGCCCATGCCCTCTCGCTCCGTACCATGGCCTGAACCAGGGCCGGACGCGAGAGGTCTCTGCCGCCGATCGCCTCCACGAGGACACGGCGGTGCTCTGCCCAAGCCGGGCAGACCTCCACCGTATGTTCCACCGTGTCCTCCGGGCGATCCACACAGTGGTGACACCCGGACGTTTCCTCCCGCCTTATCCGACACAGGAACCTCCCGAAGCTGCCGTGTCCGGTGAGGACCTGCATCAGGCGGAAGGTGAGGACGCCGTGGCGCCTCTCCAGCCACTCCTCAAAGATGGGACTTATCGCCGCAATCGTGGCGTGCCCGGCACTGGGTTGCGACAACCGTACTTTCCATGACGCCATGAGATTCCGCCGGAGCTCCGTCCGCTGTGCCACGATTTCTCGCGGCAGCGGACTAACGCCCCGGCGTTTCGCCTCCTCGCGCCACTCCCATACGTCCCCTTAGTATTCAAGCCACTTTCTAGCCATATCAACTTTTACAGAATCCTTCCAATATTTTTATGAGTCTTCTACTACT
The DNA here is from genome assembly GCA_905333075.3 of Atethmia centrago. Lineage (NCBI taxonomy): Eukaryota > Metazoa > Arthropoda > Insecta > Lepidoptera > Noctuidae > Atethmia > Atethmia centrago. The sequence continues at coordinate 21,803,006 of HG995368.1, forward strand.
CTTACAATCATCCGTATTAACACCCCAGTTTTAAATGTGTTGGGTTAATATAAAAAGTTATCTCACGATAGTGCCCTATGTATGTTATCATCACAATTAGGGAGTAACTCAATGCTTGTTAAGATAGTTTTAACGGGAGTTGGAGAATAGTGGACAATAGAGATTTCTCCATCTTATTTTATTCCTATCTACGTAGTTATGCCTATAATGCTTTTACTTACGCCTCCCTATCTGTTTTAATTTAAACTAAGTAAAGTCAAAGAAAAAGTCAAAGTCAAATTATTTATTTCAAATAGGCACATAAAAGGCACTTTTGAACATCAAAATTAACAAAAAAAAAATAGAATTGATTCTAGTTGCCCCTTCCAAAAGGTAGTTTCGTATGGAGAAGAATAGGCAAGAAACTCCACCGTTACTCTTTTAAAATGTTTTACAAAATTTTGTATAGGTACATTTTAAAATTATATGTGAAGACGATGCACCTAGAATAAAATTACTATACCAAAATAGGTAAAAAAGAATGAAAAATAAAGCAATGACAGATAAATGAATTATGTGATAGGTACATGATGCTCACATATTTACAAATATTGTAAAAGTATACGTTTTCCTAAAAATAATAAATAAAGTCAGTGTGTGAGTTAAAGTAATCACATAATTAAAATTCAACATTGATTTATTATTTGTATCAAATAATAAATTGTACAATTAAAATAGCAACCAGTTTAATTTTGTCTAGACTCTAGATTGTCCTATGGAGCTGGACCAGCATGTTTCCAAGCATGTTTCCAAGCATTCTTATCTTGGATATAATCCTCTAATTTGTAATATGCTTGTTTACAAAGTGTACTTTTAACATGAGTTTTAAATTTTCTTTTCATTTAATTGCATTATTTCACAAGGTATTTTGTTGTAACATTTGACACAGTACCCCATAAAAGATGTATGTACTTTAGATAATCTGAAAAATGGTTGATCTATTTTATCTTTATTTCTAGTATTAAAATTATGTCTATCACTTATTTTATTAAAAAAAAGTAGTAAGTAGGCAGGCAGATCCAGTTGGGTCGGACAGCGTTTGGAAAACTTCGTCAAGTATTCTCATCACCTATCCCGCCGTATCTGAAGACTAAGTTTCTGAACCAGTACGCCCTGCACGTCATGACATAGGGCGCCGAAACGTGGACACTGACAGTCGACCTGGTCCACAAATTCAAGGTCACCAAGCGTGCTATGGAGCGGGCTATGCTCAGAGTCTCTTTGAAAGATAAAATCAAGAATTAAATTGTCCGGAAAAGAACGCAAACTGAAGTGACAGTGGGCTGGCCATGTTTATCGAAGGACCAACGGCCGATAGAGCGGACGAGTCTTGGAGTGGAAACCGCGTATCGGCAAGCGTAGTGCGACGCCTCCCAGCTAGATGGACAGACGAGGCTGTGTCAGACCGGATGCGGGAGTCGGAGGACAGGGTGTTGTGGCGCAGCCTAGGAGAGGCATATGTCCAGCAGTGGACTGCGATATGCTGGGTTGATTGATGTAGGCTTTCACGCTTTCACTTACGCCTTGGACCACCTTGTTCCCAATAAATTAGTGCAGCAACCCCCTGACCGGCACTTAAAGGCAGACTTACGGTTATAGTACACTTAGCAAATGCTTGGGGGTCCCAACGTTTTTTCCAAAAATTGGACACTCACTAACACGCTCTTAAGGTTCAAAATTTTGTTATTTTGTTCAAAATTTTGTTATTCATACTTTGAGTATGAATGTCGACCTTCCTCACGACATTTTCCTCATTCCTCAGCATCACATCCCCATACCATGACAACCGATTTCCGCACAACTTTTTAGTCACCGGTGCCACTTTCAGACTTCCTCTTATGTACCCTTTTTTTATTCTATCCTCGTGTCACACCACACATCCCTCATAACATTCTCAACTCAGCTGCATGCGATTGCCTTTCATTCATCCCTTTTGTGGCTCCACATTCTGATCCATACAAGACAGGTCTAACCATTGTTTTATATCATAGATTTGATAAATTGGTCTGTTCAACAACGTTAATAGCGCTATGTATGTGGTTGAACCGTCAGAATAAACTGCATTGCCATGAATTTAAAATTTCTTTGTGTTACTCAATTATTTACTCAGTTAGCCCGCTGATAACTATGTTGACGCATTGACTGATTGACTTCTGCGATACGAGCGTTACATTCTCAGGATCAGGAATAATTTTTGACAGATTTTTGTTCCGAATTCAAGTGTTATTCACGAAACAGAAGTAAGTTTATGTTACAGAAATGTTAATTATTTGATTAATAAATATTATGCAGACACCCTAACTTAACTAAAACTATACACCAACTAAAACATGGCGTCGAATAATTCATCCACATCGCTTTCGACTGGTAATATACCCAAGATACTGACTTTGTTTTTTAGACACCCTAGAATGATAGAATTTCTTTTTTATTAAATCTATGTCACCCATTTTTATCTTTCACTTTATATTACTGATAATCATTGTACATTTTTATTTTGAACAACTTTATTTGTACATATTTATAGCAACAATGAATAATCTTTAAATATGTAATTCGTCTGTACGCGTGCATGTCACTGAACTCCTCCTAAACGGCAAGACCGATTTGGATTTTCTTTGTGTGTGTTTGATAGGGGTAGTAATTTAGATGGTTCAGATTCGTAGATGCTGTTCGGGCAAGACAACGTCTGTCAAGTCCGCTAATATAGAATATTTTCCTAGTGACACGATTTCCCTATTTTTATATAAGTAAAGTACCTACCTTACATGCTTCCAAAACCTACAACTCTGTTCCTATCAATTTTAAACTGTATTTTTTTGGCCTGATTTGTTTTTCTGTTCTTTGCATCTTCATCATCATTATTTCAGCCAAAAGACGTCCACTGCTGGACATAGGCCTCCCCATTCTGTACAGTAAAATAAAAATAGCAATAGTAAACGCTCAGCCTACGAAAACGGCAATTGAAAGGAGACAATTGCGACCGGGAAATGAGCGGATGCTGTGAGAGAGAAAAAAGAAACGCGGAGAGCGACAGGCTGGAAGTTTAGGGCTGTTAACTATGGTAAAGAGATTTCTTGTATTTTCTTTTGACAGTGAGTTTGTTTATCTGCTTTGATGCCATTGTGGGCACGGATAGTTTCTATGAGACGCATGAGACATTAATTACTTTTGTAGGTGATGATTTAGTTGTAGTTGCGGATTGCATGAAACCTAAGTTTAGTGTTATGATAATGTATGATACTGTTATGATATCGTGGGCACTATCATTTTAAGTAACTGTATGAACGCAAATTTAAAAGACAAACACCATACAAAAGAAATGACAATGTTGATTTCTGGTTTGTATAATTGTTATTTGAAACGAGTCTTAAGACTTTTAAACGGCGTGTCGTGTTCCACGCGCGCCACAAAGAGATGTCAGCACAAGTGTGTCCACTAGGGCCGATGCCTGCCGGGGTCGCGGGAAGCTACGAAGGGGTTACCGAGGCCCCTGGCAACACAGGCAACGGAAGGAACACGAGTGAGTTTTAGTCAGTAAGTCTGACTTAGCCGGTCCACCCAAAACGGGAGAAGTTATTTGATAATTTTCCAACCAAAAAAAAAAGACTTAAACCCCTAAAATATCAGCTTCCAAAACTTATCTACGAAAAAAGAAAGAGAGATTGATTATTGACTTTTCATTTTTCTTTGTTTTTCGAGGTATATTATAAATGTCAAACTGTTTAAGGGCCGGATCATACGAACCACGACCACACCATAACCATAACAACACCACAACGACAACACGTGGATGGGCGCTAATTTGAAAAGGAATAGTTAATTCACACGGTCCACATTTGGCCGTAAAAAACAATTTTGTGGGCGCTACCGACCACATCAAGGCCACGTCGCAGTCACAACGCAAGCATCAGTAAGAACGCGCACTAGTGGCCGGGCACATTGCAAATACAACGATCTGGGGCGCAACCACGGCCTCTTATAGCAGTATTATTTTAATATTGCTTTACAGTGGGAAAGAGATGGAGCTATACCCCCTGTATAGCTTCATCTCATTCTCACACTGATGTAATATTAAAATAATACTACTATAAGAGGCCGTGGTAGCCCTGTCTGTTTGCAAATAATAGCCACAACGTAGCCACATCGCATTTCTACTAGCGACAACGCAACCACACCGACATTTTGTAGTTTCAGCTGTAAGCAGCTGCAGCGACGCTATACACACGTAATCACTGCTTGCCCACATTTTGTCGCTGCGATGTGGTGTAGTTGTGGTGCGTGTGGTCGGGCCCTAAAAAACACTACGCGAATCTTCAATATTGAAGTTCCTAATAAAATGTACGAGTCGGCAACCCTAGAGTGGCAGGTAAAGGGGGTACCAAACAAGCCGAAATATTGCAGGACGCATTCACATTGGCAGTGATTGGTTTTCGGGCGTTCGACGATCGATACTGAGAAATACTCGACGTTTCCTCTTTTTGTTCTGATGCGTTCCCTATTGGGCATTGAGAGCACGAGATTACTATAGAAAATAGTGCAAAAAATAAATAAAATACGCTTTTTCTCCAAACACTTGTCTAACTTCTGTATCCTACATCCTACAAGTAAAATACAGATTTTTGTAGCCAAAGAAACAAAATCAAGACAGCAAATACTTCTCTACCTTTAAAATAACAAACAAAAGAAAAACTGTTTCATAACTCCTGTCTAAATGAGAGCCCAAAATAAACTACAAGAAATAAAGAAAAAGAAAAAATAATATCGTAGACACAAAAATTTACATAAATAAACATAAAAGATAAAAACCCTCTAGAAAATGTGTTCCTTATTCTAAATTTAGCTATCAATTTAGTAAAGAGATTTTGGCTAAAACGTGCTAAAACTTTCTTCAGAAAAGATAGGGCTGTGGCGCGAAGAATAATTATGAAAGCCATTAATTTTGCTTAAGGACTATACTTCAAGATTTCCGAAAACTTATTGACAATTTCTTCAATAGATTTATATTTAGACTGGTGTGGATTTATGGTGGTTTATTTTTGGCCATTACCTGACTGGTTAGATATACAGGGTCAAATTGAATTACTAAGCGAAACTCCGCAGACGAGATGGATACCTATCGATATCTATCTAAATACGATAAAATTAAAAATCGAAATTATTCATTGTTTTTTTTTGGGGTCAACGACCGAGTTGCTTGAAATATCAGTTCTGAAATCAGTATTTTTTCTATGTTAACTTCACAGAAGTGATGAGACACGATAAAATAAAACATTCTTTTTTTTCAACTACTTTAAGTAGGTACTATAAACTACCAGTGGTCAGGACCACAGAAAAAAAACCTTTTTCTTTATTTTATCGTGTAGATGTCGATACCCACCACGTCTGCGGAGTTTAGCTAATTTAATTTGACCCAGTATTGTCATTGTCAGAAGCCGTAGCTGTAGAATCTACATATGGCTACGTCACTTTCTTTCTTGCGAAATATCCTGAGTGTTGGTGTAACAAAAGAGAAATGTTCGGTTTTTTTCCGATGCTTTATTTTGGAAATTTAGCATTCATGAGCTAGCATTAAGCATGTTCATTGTTGTTGACGAACATTTGGCTAGGGCATAAGAGCAAACAGTCTTATTTTTCATTGATCTCAGTACTGTAAGCCGGTAACCAATATTGGGCTCTATTTTTGACATAATCTTAGACAGTCTCTATGTCAGATATTATTATTTTATAGTCTTAGGTCTGCCGTCACGAAATTACTTAAAATTAACGTGTTACAAACTAAATCACCAATGAGTAGCCAGAATTGTGATTTGAGGTTGTAATGTACGTAGCATAATCAGTCTAAAATTTTCCCATTGCTGGGACACAAGCCTACTCTCAGTGAGAGGGAGTGGGCCGTAATCCACCACGCGGGCCCAGTGCGGGTTGGCACAGATGTCACGTCTTCGAATTTTTGGTTCCAGGACATGCCGGTTTCTTCACGATGTTTTCCTTCACCGTTTTGTGAGCAGTGATGATGAAATAATTTACACAAAATAAAAGCGCCTGCCTGGGTTGGAACCTCCGACCTACAACTCGTAAGTCACGGCCGTTACCACTGGGCCACCACTGCTCTTTTAATTAATATTTTATACTAAAGCATACCAAATCTGAAAATTATCGCAATTTCTGCATATACCAGAAGGACGTTGTGTAGGTTACCTGCAAACAAAGGAAAACGATGTATTAGTACCTATTAAAGTTACTTTAGATCAGAAATGAAGTTATCCGGAAGAGAACTCGAGTTACCGACATAGCCTGCAGAGTCAGCAAGCTGAAGTGGCAGTGGGCTGGCCATGTGTGTCGAAGGACCGATGGCCGGTGGAGCAGACGAGTCCTGGAGTGGAGACCGAGTGTCGGCAAGCTTAGTGTGGGACGCCCCCCAGCTAGATGGACCGACAACCTTAAAAAGGTGGCTGGGACAGACTGGATGCGGAAGGCGGAGGACAGTGTGTTGTGGCGCAGCCTGGGAGAGGCCTATGTCCAGCAGTGGACTGCTATAGGCTGAGTTGATTGACTGATTGATTGATTGAAAGTTACTTTAAACACTGTGCGGGAGTCAAATACCTATTATATATATTTGTTTGGCATAAAAGATAAAACGTAATAAAAATCGGCCGCATTAACCAACTACACCGTTCACCTATTTAAACTTAAACAGCATCTATTATTTAAAACATAATCTAATTAGCCTAAATATTCCCACTGCTGGGACATATGCCTCCTGTCTGTGAGAGGGAGTGGGCCGTAATCCATCCCGCGGGCCCAGTGCGGGTTGGTAGATGTCACATGTCTTAGAAATTTGGTTCTAGGATATTTAAAGGTTTATTTAAAGATGTATAATAAAATAATCATACCGAAATAGATGTCCTTTTTATCACGTAAGTGGTACCAAGGTTCATTTATTATAAAAAGCTTCTGTAAACGTAGACCAATAAAGTAAATTTAGGAGAGCAAGAGAAAATCGCGTTCATTTTGAGATTTTTTATTTGAGGTCCAGTTTTAACTGCTAGGTATTACGATGGCAAATCACAAGACAATTATTTTTAACCAACTTCGGAGGTTTCTCGATTCGACCGTATATTACTTTTTTTTTTATGTGTGTTCGCCGATTTCTCCGTCAATTGTTGACCGATTTTATAAATTCTTTTTTGTTTGAAAGGGTATGCTCCCGAGGTGGTCCCTTTGTCACCTAGTCATAATCTGATGAGGGGATCCCATGGAAATCGAGGGAAATCCTCAAATTTTAAGGGACACCTATAGCGATTTAGGTATTTTTTATAAGAAGTTGTATAAAGATGGGTATAGTTGTATTCGTTTAATGACTATTTGACAACACGCACAAGAAAAAATAACACAAAGAAAAAACACTTTTCATAAACTAAATAACTAAAAACCAAAAATAATCATTTTAAGCTCAAAACTCAAGCAGAAAACAGTAAATAAGTAACAAAACGACAAAGCCACTAAAAGTTTCTCGCTAAACGACAAGACCACTGAAAACGCTGCAACGTATTACACAGTTCAACAAAAGAGACGCTAGTGAAAAATAAAAAAAAAAAACTACCTGACTAGCGAAAAGGAAGAAATTGAAACCGAATTTCCCGTGAAGACTGGAAAAGAATAAAAACATCAGATACGCCACTAAAGAGTTCCGGCGACGTCCACGTCTGAAACAATTCCGAATTGGTAAAACGGTTTCAGTACGAAATGGAAATAACGGTGTGGAAGTTGTCGATTTTCTGGACCAGAAAAGAGAATCGATGAAAGCTTAAGTACAGAATCACTGTTTGAATTAGTTTAAAATAAGGACCCTGTTTTCGTCATGACCCAGAACTTTACTGCTCACTTCTCAATGAATGAATGTTAAAACTTACTGCAGATTATTTTTAGTGAGGGCACTTATTGTTTAATTGTTTACTTACAAAGCTTTTTTCTTAAGATACTTCGTTTAAAACTAGCGTCTAAAACCCCCTTACTCTTCAGAAAACACCAGGATCGTAACTATAAATTGAAAAACCGATCGCACAAAGTCAAGGCAATTAAATTTGAAACGTATTCGTTCAAAAGTAGCAAGGCTGCACTTTTTCGAGCAAAATGCACACTGAAACATGTCTTTGTCAGATAGGGTTTTCAGAAAAAGTTTTCAAAGGCTAGTCGGTGAACACTGGTAACTTGCAATGGGGAGCCGGTTTGGTCATTTTTTGGCGCACCTTTTTAATCTTGCGAAGTTCAGTCTATTGTAAATTACGCTTAACTTTTCGATTTTTGTGTACGGTGCTGTTAAAAGGACTTGCTGGGGAGTTCTTTGAAGTCTATGATGTAAGAGTTTTTAGGTACAGTGTAAGGTATTGCTTGATTATATCCTGATTTTTACTAGCTTTTTGAAGAATGGAATCTTTAACACGTAATGATGAAAAACAATTTAAAGAGCTTAAAAAAAACATCAAAAATTAATTATATCAGGTTGGAAATCTACGAATAAAAATATCCTCTGATTATAACAATTGATCGTTCAGTGGAAATTCATCGAATCCTCGTTCAAAAAACGTAACAAACTTAATAATATATAAACAACAAACTTCGATACTAAAATCCTTTGTGTAATTTAAAATTCAGTCCCAATTATGTCCGTTAATATTACAGAAAAAGCGACCCTTACCAACTGCTATTAAAGCCAGAACAATTATCAGAGAAAAATTAACTTTCTGGAGAGTTCTACGAAAAATAATGAAGGGTTTCGTGCTCACGGAAGGGGCTGGTTACATAAATAAGTGTTGTCAAACGAGTCAAGCCCTTTTAGGGATTAATTTGCAGAAGTTCTTCATTTTTTTTTCTGGTTTTGAAACCGGCCTTTAAATTTTTTTAGAACAAAAAAGTACTTATTGTGGAATATTTTTTATAATGAGAATTATCAACTTATTAAAAGGGATGAAGTACCTACATTATAAAAATAAACTCTTAATCTTTGCTTTCACCTTTCAGATGAAGGAAATATAATTCAAAATCCAACACGACAGCAGACAAGCATACTGTTCCATCTGCCATCAGAACACGTAGTTTAATAATTTGCAGAACTAAAACTTTTGAAAACCAGCTCCATTCAGACTGGTTGCACAAATTTATACAAAAGGGAACACTGGGTACCTCCTAACTTCTCGTTTTTACTATTAAATAGAGTTTAAGCGGGGTTAATGCTAGTCCAACGTTATTTTGACGTGCAGTAAAACTTTTTGCTCACTTGGCTCATGTCAAAGAGGAACTGGGAGCTTAAGCTATTAAACTAAAATAAACAAAAATTTGTATCAAAGTTGGTTATGAGGGCAAAATGTTAAAGTTATAAAGTTATGTATTTTAATGTAGCTGAGTGCAGAGTACCTTAATTTTATAATGCGATTCAAACCGTTGAAACATCTTCTGTACAGACTGTCAATTCGTAACTCATAATATTATTACTATGGGGTTACATTAATAGTACCTTCACGAAGGACCAAGATGAACTGCGATGAAAAATATGTTCGGCGTACTCTGGCCATTGCAGTCACCAACGCTACCAAACTTGCTCACCTGCTGATCCTACCACGACATGTATTATTTTTGTGAACATCAGCAGGCTTAGCATGACGCCCAATATGATTTTTTTTACTTTTTAGAGGGTTTTGGTTGTGTTTTTTAAACTGTATATATTACTAGTAGACAAGCGAATATGCGGCCGAATTTTATCGATTGTTTAACTTCGATATTTCATAAAAAAGTTTATATTTGGGGTAACCTGTAGATTTTTATGACTCTAACTGCTTAGCTCGTATTAGCATGTGCTCGTCAAATCGCATCGTATGAGCCCAAACACAAGGTAGATGCCGTACACCATTGAGGAGTTCTTCAGGCGGGTTGGTTGGTGAAAGTTGTTTATATCTCTTCATCAACTGGAAAAGTCATTATGATTTTCAAACGGCTGAGCCGATTTTCTTGGAACATAGCTAAGAACACTCTCGATTAAGACACCATTTAAACAAAAAAAAAAACAAAATACGTGCATCCGTTCAGGAGCTATGATGTCACAGATAGACACACAGATACACACTACAAACTTATAACACCCCTATTTTTCGTCGGGGGTTAATAAAAACAACGAAGAAGAATAGCATCGACACAAAAAGAAGAAGATTAAATGTTCAAAATTAATCCTCAACCACAATTACGCTGCCTACATCTAAAGTCTCGACCTCTAGACAGCCTAAAATATTTTCCTAGACAGTAAACATTTTACCTAACAACGCTAACGGCAGGCAAGAACTCAATATAAATGTAAAATACCTCCTAAGGGTAGCACAGAGACGTTTTTAGGAGACAAATTGACAATCAGCAGGTGGGCTTAAATGTCCATTACGTGGCTTGTCAATCTCAGACGGGGTTTGACCTTTGAATTTTCCAAGAAAGTCCTTTTAAAGACGATATGAGGTGAATTTGTTGCTAGGCTTAGTTTGGGAGTTAATGAAATATTTGCGTTGGTGTGTGAGCTATTTTGGATTTTGGTGAGCGGTGTATTGTTTAGTGATTGCTTTCTTTATCAAAGATAACTTCTATGGCTTTGCTAACAATAATGTTGTAATGAAAAGCGGGACTTCAGTAGAACATTTCGAGGAATGTAAGGAATACCTACCTAGTGTTTTTTGAACTAGAAAGTCGATAGCGATTGTTCTTATCTGCTGTGAGCTATAAAATAATTGTCTATTACCAAACTCATGATAAAAAAGCGGACAAGTGCGAGTTGAACTCGCGTGGTAAGGGTTTCGTACGATAAATATGTTGTATACCATGTTTTTTATCCCAAGATCAAATCAAACATTGTGGGTAGTTGAAAAACATGTACTCCCATACATTCCAACTGCAAATAGAAGTTTGTACGCACAATATTGAGTGATTTACAACGTTATTTTAAGACCATAAACTTTTTATAGGTTTTCCTGTAATCTATAAGTAAAGAACTAATTTCTGGATATTTTTTTTAATTTTGGGCTCAGTAGTTTCGGAGATATGGGAGGAATGGTCAATTTTCATCTATTTTCTTAAATTACTTTAAAATCTAAAAAAAAAAAATATTTGAAAACCTGACAACAAGACCTTTTCATTTGATAAACATATGACACGGTACAGATTGCAAAACGTTTTTATTTGCCCTCAAAAGTGACCCCCGTATTCAAAATTCATTTATTTACGTTAGACGTCCGTCTTTCGGTCACAGAAACTCATAATATGTGTACCAAATTTCAATTTAATTCGTCCAGTAGATTCGGAGCACATCGGCTGTGACAGACAGACAGATAAACACTAGTTATCCTATAAGGGTTCCGTTTTTTCCTTTTGAGGTACGGAACCCTAATAAACGAAGATGGCCTATCCTGAATCCTCAATCAAGTAATTAACTTCAATTTGAAAGGTTGAAAAATATCAATCATATTTGGTTTTTCTGCTGACGATATTTTCAGCGTAGTATTTAAAAGCTTATCCCTTATATAGAAAAAAGTGAAATAACTAAGACCATAAGATTTTTTTAAATGAATGTTATCAAGAATCTCTTTATACAAGTACCTACCTTTCCACAAGTAGGTACTTTTATCACTTTTATCGCTTTTTGTTAAAGAAATCTGTGGTTCCAGTACAGATTGTCCTTTGAGTCCGGATTAGTCATTTCTATCTCGGCCATCTTAACTATTTTTTTAAGACTTGTAAAAGGTATTCTGTATTAGATGTTTATTTTCTTTGTACCAAAAAATATTTTTCAAAGTAAACTCTGTAACAAGTTACCTTCTTAGAATTAACTTAAGGCACTGACAAGACCCAATTGATCAAAATAGGATTTTCTTAAGAAAAAAAATCGCCAAATCTTTATAGTTTGTGGTAGCGGAAAAAATATATGTCAATTTTAAACATATTTCCCAGAAATTGGTTGTTACCAAAACACGTTTCGAAAAAAAATCTCGATACAAACTAACGTTAAACTAACCTCTTACCTTGAGTTCTAAACTAAAATATATGTAGGTATTAAATATCAACATACGTTACGTATTTAATTAATAACAAGAACGTCATATTTGAATGCAGAATGGTTGTTTTTATTTTCGATTACTCAACATAATTTTGAGTAAATAGATAATTGCTTCATATTTTGCAATAAATTACAAGCGTTGTGTCATCGCGCTTCTCTTTCTTTTCTATGCAATCTGAGAGTGACCGCGGTTTAGATGTTGTCAGCGTCTTAAGTCCTAGCCCGCACTGCGAAATTTCACCGTGCGATTTTTATTCGAGCGGTTTATATGCAGTGTACGGAATTGCAACAGGCGCGAATTTAAAATTGCCAGTGCGTGTAGATACATAAGGTACCATCCGTTACAGAATTGCGATAAAAATTTCGCGCGATTTTTTATTGCAGCGCGGGTTAGGATTAAATTCCTGCGATCTAGAAAATTTGTAGTTTATGTGACTGCATTGCTGTTATGCATTGAAAGTAGTTTTATAATACTGTCTCATCTGCATTTTCCCAACTATGCTTCCAGTCTGACCTCCTCAACCCAGTAACTGGGTAACACGATATCCATTAGTAAGACTGGTTGGCAGACTTGCGGGCTTCTGACTACTCGTTACGGTGGTTAATTGGTCAAGAACAGTTAATGACACACAATTGATTTCCTATTGTTTGACTCCGAATCGGTGACGCGCGGGGCTTAACAGGTTAAAGATATGTGAATGACAGCCGAGACCAACAGGCTAACGTGCTTTCCGAGGCACGGAAGAGTTTCCCATCACCCATCCACGGACTTACCTTCATATTGTCTTTGCATTAAATAAATATTAGCTACGCCCGTATCGCTACACGTATGTAACGAACGATAAACACGCTAAAAGTTGGTCAGAAAACATTTAAGGCTCCTTCATACAGGCGCGACTTGTCGCGCGACGCGTCGCGACACAAAGGCACCGCTTGTAGCGCTACAAGCGGTGCCTTTGTGTCGCGACGCGTCGCGCGACAAGTCGCGCCAGTATGTAGGAGCCTTAAAACAAAGTTATAGAGTACATATGATCATTAACTCGAGGATCGATTGAGGCATTCAAAGCATACAGACGTGCTCATCGATGCATTTTTAAAAATAATATAAATTAACGTTTGCATAATCAGTGACCTAGTTTTAGTGCATTAGCGTGTTATACAGAGAAACATTTTAAGTGACAAGCTAAAATAATGAACTGACTGGATTATTTGGTAATTAATATACTGTGATATATGGAAGGCAGCCCCTTTAATCGGAGTGCGATGATACGACGCAGCCCTCCACCGACACCGATCCCGGTACCGACCCCGGTACCGACCCCGGCTTCACCACCGCCCCAACAACCAAGACAGGACCAAGATGATGCAGTTGAAGTAGTGTCCACTCCAGAGATCCAGAACTGGATGGGATCTATTGAACAGTGCCTGAATGAGGTATGTGCTATTGCTTCTGATGGAAAACTAAACGCTGAGCAGAAGCTAAAAATAAGCAATCTTTGCCGAAAAGTAGGACATGGAGTTTCGCAAATGGCTGTTCAATACCAGTCGCTTAAGCAAAGGGCCATACAAACCCATACCTCCCTTAAAACTATGACCGAAGCTCGAGACCTGTCGGTCTGTCTTACGGAGATGAACCGGACGATTCAGGAGTCAGTTACGAAGCAGGGTGCAGCTACTACATCTTTTGCAGATATGGTGAAGAAGGGTTCCAACAACTTTGTTCGTCCTAATACTTTTAGTTCCGTGGCGATTTATCCCTGTGATAACTCAAAGACCAGTGAAGAAACAAAGAACATGGTCCAAAAAATCATATGTCCTGGAGAAATGAAGCTGAAAGTACGAGGCGTACGTAAAATAGGAAAAGGAGGACTCATAATTAGCACTGAGACCAAAGATGACCTAGATAAGCTCAAACAAACAGTCCAACTCGCTTCGTCAGGGCTTACCGTCGACGAACCTAAAAAGCGCAAACCTCGCATTATAATTATAGGAATTCCCACATCAATGCCTGAGAATGAGGTTTATAAATGTATTTATGAACAAAATTTGGCCGACAAATTGCCGACTATGTCCCATGATACATTTTTGACCTCAATAAAACTAAGCCACAAATCTGGCAGGAAAGATGCTGAGAATTGCAACTATATTATAGAAGTTCCAGCCGTCATTCGTAAAGCCCTCATCACACAGGACAGATTATTTATTAATTGGACATCCTGCCCGGTACGAGACTTCACACTGGTAACAAGATGTTACAAATGTCAGCAGTACGGTCATGCAGCCAAGACATGCAAAATAACTGCCCCCACTTGTGGATATTGCGGTGAAGAAGGGCACACAATCCAAGACTGCGCAAAGAAAGCGAACCCGCCAAAATGTGCTACTTGTCTGCGCTTTAAAAAACAAGCCAACCACAAGACGGGAGACACAGATTGCCCGGCTAAAAAAGCTGCCGAATACAGGTACATTAATTCGATAGATTATGAAGGCGCCTAAGAGCGCCACATACTTGTTTATATTTTAGACTTCACCTTATTATTGTTATTTGTTTTTTAGTTTTAGTATGGATGATAACTTAATTACCGATATAGATAACACATTTATAACTGTGTCAAAGACATGTGACGTTGAGGACTGCAGAAAATATCTTTCCGACTATCGAAATTCACTAACCGTACTGACCCAAAACATTCGTAGTATTTCTAAGAACATAGATAGCTTTAACATTTTTCTTCATAGACTAAACTTTGATTGTGATATAATGGTACTTACTGAGTGTTGGCTATCTAATCGCCACGATAACCTCCCATTAATACCGGGGTACAACTTATTGCATACCACAGTAAACCACAATCAAAATGATGGTGTGGTAGTCTTTGCTAAGGAATCATTAAAGGTCACAGTCGAAGAACATACTCTGCGTGACTGTATGAGCAATTGTTTAGTCATGAAAATTGGTACCACCACAGCTATAATAGCTATGTATAGATCCCCTTCCGCTAGAAACTTAGATCCTTTTAACAAATCCTTAAATCAGATTTTTCAAGCACTAAGCCCTTTTAAGAATGTTATACTAACAGGTGATTTAAATATAAATATTGGCTCCGAAAACTGCGATGCAGGGACCCAAGATTACCTTAATATCTGCTTATACCATGGTTTTCTCCCCGCTCACACATTGCCAACTCATCAGAGCGGTTCCTGCCTCGATCATATGATGATCAAAACCAGCCTGTCATATATTACGCTTGTTACTAACTCAACAATTACTGACCATCACGCAGTCCTACTAACTGTAAATTTAACGCTGCCTAAGCTAAATCGCCCTCAGACTATTAGCAAATTAAACACAAACAATCTCGAATATGATTTATGCAACCTTGATTTTAGCCCAGTTTACAATACTGCTGACCCTAATTTGGCTTCATCGTATTTAATAAAACATGTGCAACAAGCAATATTACGTAACACGACAGTTTCTACAGTAAACAGGAAACTTTATATTATTAAACCATGGATTACTCCTGGGCTAATTCGGTGTATAAGACACAGGGATAAACTTCATCAGAAAACTAAGAGATACCCTGATAATGTAATAATACTAAGTACCTATAAAAGATACAGGAATTTCTGCAACAATCTCCTAAAGACTATTAAAAATAATTACGATAAAGACGAATTAAATAGAGCAGGTAAAAATAGCAAACAACTTTGGAAACATATTAAAAATGTCACCAATATGTCTAAACAGCGTGAGTCAAATTCGAGTTTACTGCTTGCTAATCCTTCACCAATCTTATCAGCTAACAATGTAAATTACTTTTTTGTAAATGTTGGAAAAACTCTTGCCGAACAGATACCGAAATATTGCGACCAACTACCTTTTCCAAACTCAAACAATAGCTGTTACCCGAAATCGTTTGCTATGTTGGACACTGATGAAGATGAAATAACCAGAATCATTTCTGGGCTAAAGGATGACTGTGCAGTTGGATGGGATAGTATAAGCAATAAGATCCTTAAACTCTTTAAGCATATTCTGGTACCTCCCTTAACGCATATTTTTCGAATCTGTCTTTCCGAAGGAATTTTCCCTAGTTGTTTAAAAAAGTCAGTTGTAATCCCTATATTTAAATCTGGACGTAAAGACTCAGTTAATAATTACAGACCAATATCCTTACTCCCTTCAATTTCAAAAATACTAGAGAAAATCATAAACAGTAGGCTAGTTAATTACCTAGAAAAAAACAACATCTTATCTCCCGCGCAATTTGGTTTTAGAGCCAAACTATCGACAGCGGATGCGGTATATAGCCTGACTGATTATATTTCAGAAGAACTCGGCAAAGGAAACCAGACCCTGGGAGTCTTTCTCGATTTAGCCAAGGCCTTCGACACGGTGTCTGTTTCTGTTCTTCTGAACAAATTAGAGACCATAGGAATAAGGGGAACGCCGCTGAAACTTTTTACTGACTATTTAAATGACCGGTACCAATGTGTAAGAATAGATAATATTACAAGTGATGAACAGAAAAATACTGGTTTTGGTGTTCCTCAGGGAAGTATTCTAGGCCCCACCCTTTTCCTGATTTATATTAATGATTTTTGTAATTTAAATATTAAAGACGGCAAAATTATATCATATGCCGACGACACGGCGTTAATATTTACCGCTAAATCCAGTAGCGAACTGTTTGAAATCGCTCAACTAGGTTTTAATACTGTGACTAATTGGCTTCAAAGCAATTTACTAACATTAAATGCCGACAAGACAAAATATATTACCTTCTCCATGCGCAAGCCTCAACCTAACATTACTAACCCTCATCTATATGCCCATCAATGTGGAAACCGTACAGGCAACATGTGTATTTGTCCTTTTATCCTCAAAACGAGCAACATAAAATACCTGGGGGTAATAATGGACGACACACTTTCTTTTAAAAAACATTTTGAAAGCCTGGTTAAAAGAGTGCGCAAACTAATATATGTTTTTAAGAAATTGCGAACAATAGCAGATTCAAAATTGATCACACAAGTTTATTTGGCCCTATGTCAATCTATAATTCAATACTGTATCACGTCTTGGGGTGGCGCACCAAAAACTAATTTGCTTCCTCTTGAAAGAGCTCAGAGAGCTATTTTGAAAGTAGCAAACTTCCATCCCTTCTTCTTTCCCACAGATCTGCTATATAAATCCTGCAACGTACTGACAGTTCGCCAGCTTTTCATAATGCACTTAGTATTAAAACAGCACACCATGCTTACCTACAATGCCAACAATACTAACAAGAGACGGAATGATATAGTATGCATATCCAATGCAACCTCAAAACATGTCTTTGTACAAAGATTTTTTACATTCTTAGGCCCATTTCTGTACAATAGATTAAATAAAAAATTAAGTATCTATAAATTAAATTACTATAGCTGTAAGAACATTATACTTAAGTATTTACTAACCATCAATTATGCCCAGACAGAAGATCTACTTGTTGTCTGCAAATAGAACTGCTAACATGCTATTTTACTTTTATTTACCTAAGTTTTATTTTTCGTTGTAACTCTATATTCATTGTTAATTTATTACATTATGTTTTTC
This sequence comes from Atethmia centrago, assembly GCA_905333075.3. Classification (NCBI taxonomy): domain Eukaryota; kingdom Metazoa; phylum Arthropoda; class Insecta; order Lepidoptera; family Noctuidae; genus Atethmia; species Atethmia centrago. Next base: position 21,820,735 of record HG995368.1, read on the forward strand.
TGCACTTTCTAGCCTGAAGCACAGGTCCAACCTAGTTCAGGCAAATTAGCAACTGTGCTCTACTTTAATTGTTAAGGTATTTATTGTAAATGTGCCCCTCTTATAAATAAACGATTTTATTATTATTATTATTATTATTAACTGACTGAAAGAAAATGCATATTTGAAAGCACAAAAAATACACGATAGTAAAATTAAGATACATTTTATGTTCCTTAATTAAGGTAGATTTTTTGGAGGGGCTTGTGGCTAAGTAATAACAGCCACACGGGTCGATCAATCAGGTTAAGCTACGCTTGCCGCGGGTTGGTCCGTGGATACCATCTTTACATACCAAGATCCCTCCGTGCCTCGGAAAGCACGTTAAGCCGTTGGTCCCGGCTGTCATTTGTAGGTCTTCGACAGTCGTTACGGGTTGTCAGAAGCTCGAAAGTCTGACAACCACACGGAAAAAAAGGATCTCTTCAGCGAAGAATATCAATATTCTCAGAAAAATTGTTTCAATCCAAGTAAATATTTTCTTAACGTAAATAAATGTAGGTACTTAGTCCAAGAAAACCCGTTTACTCAAATTAAGAATAATAAATACTTGGTTTTTATTCTTGACTTAAGCAAATATTTTTGATTCAAGACTATAATAATCTTAATTGAACAAAATATTCTAAGAAAGAAATAGTATTCTTAAAATTAAACTTAATAATTCTTCATTTAAGCATAATGTCTTCGATGAAGACAATAAAACTAAGACAAAATTTTACTTCATTCAAGAATATATTGTTTTCCCCATATATGAATCAATCAATATTTGTCTTGACCAAAAGGATATTGTCTTAATTTAAGACATCCTTTTTTTCCGTGCAGTTAAGACTGGTTGTCAGACTACGATACCCCTTAGTAAGCCAAGGGGCATCGTGTTACCCAGTTACTGGGTTGTGGAGGTCAGATAGGCACTCGCTCCATGTAAAATACTGGTATTCAGCTGTATCCGGTAAGACTGGAAGCTGTCCCCAACATAGTTGGGAAAAGGCTAGGCAGGTGATGATGATGAATTAAGGTAGATTTTTCAATAGTGAAATAACTTACATGAATATGAGGTATAAATATGGCGGTTTGACAGTTTTTGTATAGAAAATATGTCAAACTGTCATATTTAATCTTCAAATAGAAGGTATCTGACTAAAGGGGCACTAAGAAAAACTTTTTCGATACTCTACTGCTAAGGGAATCAAATATATAGGGTTTAACGTGACAAAATCAAACTGATTACTAATTTAAATGTATTTATTTATATGAAATTGATTTTACATTCTGTGATTACTTTACCTCTCACACTAAATTATTATCTACTTGTTAATTTTATTGAAAAAAAAAAAAGCTAATGTCAGATAAATTAATTATGATACATCTGACATTGGTCAATTTTTATTTTTTTACATTTTTTTACCTATGTTGGTATAATATATTTATTCTAGGTGCATGGTCTTGACATATTATGATATAATTAATGTATACAAAATATTGTAAAACACATTAAAAGAATACGGTGGAGTTTCTTGCCCATTCTTCTCCATACGAAACTACCTTTTGGAAGTGGCGACTAGAATCAATTCTATTTTCTTGTTAATTTTTGTTCAAGAGTGCCTTTAGTGCCTATTTGAAATAAACGATTTGACTTTGCGACCAAAGTCACGGGAAAAGCCAGTTAAAGATAACATCCATGCGGTAGTTACATTACGCGCAACACTTAATGAGCTCTCTGAAGTTGCACGCAAGTGGCCTAAAAGTATATTAATAGCTAATTACAATATATCATAATATTAAATAACATTTTTTATAGAACCTATATGCCTACCTACAGCTACCTACAACATTGAATTATTCGTTACAAAAATAATTGGCCACTCGCGTACAACTTCCGAGAGCTCATAAAGTTCTGCGCACACTGTACTAACAGATGGGTGTCTATTTCGCTACGTTATTGAAAATGCGGCATGCTTAGAGATGCACGACTCGTATTTCTAACCAATAACGGTTGGTAAATTGTAGGAACATGTTAGACATAATTTAAAGTCTTTCGCTGCAGTTATCTAATAAACTACATAGTCTCTCTTTCTCTCTTTAATCAATGCAAAGTTTGTCTGTAAAAGATCGCTTTTAGCGATAAGACCGCCCATTGTCACCCCTTGTAAAATTTCAACATTTGTATCTGTATTTTTTTTGGTGTACTAATAAACTCAACTCAAACTCAAACTCAAAGCATTTATTTATATTAAACCATTTACAGGCACTTTTGAATTGTCAAGGAGTCGGTCAGTTAGAAATATGAAGCTAGCTGCCCATTCCAAAGCGTAGTAGGTACCTATGGAGAAGAACGGGCAAGAAACTCCATGGACAGTCTTTTAAATTATGTTGTTACATAAAGAGTATTATATTCTATTCTATTCTACATAACAAGCCATCTGGAATTATTTAACTTTGAAAAAAATTGTCTTGGACTATTGTTAGATTTTGTTATAATCAACACTGTCCTCAATCTAATTTTGTGGACATTTACTGCATAAGAAGAGCTGCTTCTCAAACATGATGATTCAGCATTGACAGATCCTTAATTATGATTGAAACGTACTACTATCGTGTCTTTAATATCGATATTAATACATAGTGTTCATAGTATAGCTCTTTTGAAGTATAAAAGTATAAAAGCATTCAAGTATAAAATTACATTCAACGTCAAAGTTCAACAGATTGAAAGAACCAATATACTTAGTTTAGTAAACAAAGCGATCCGTTTTTCGGACACATATTTTTTTTCGAACCATTGAATTATTGACTTATCTCTTTGTTTTGCTAACTTTGTCCTCATATTTATGAGAAACTTTACCTAAACTAATATGTATTATAAAGAGGTAAAATTGTTTGTTTATATTCTTTCGAAATAAAATCAACCTTTTCAAAAAGAAAATATGAGCAATTATCTGTTTACTCAAAATTGAGTTGAGTAAATCTAAAACAACCAAGTTCTGCATTCAAATAAGACGTTCTTGTTATTAATGAAATACGTAACGTATGTTGATATTTAATACAGATATTTTGGATTAGAACCCAAGGTAAGAGGTTAGTTTAACGTTAGTTTGTATTGAGCTGTTTTTTTCAAAACGTGTTTTGGTAACAACCAATTTCTGGGAAATATGTTCAAAATTAACATATATTTTTTCCGCTACCACATACTATACAGATTTGGCAATTTTTTTTCTTAAGAGAAGCCTATTTTGGTCAATTGGGCGCTGACAAGAGTCAGCGCCTTAAAGCTGACTTCCAAGCAGACGGACACGCGGGTAGAAACTAGTACTACGTAAGTTTGACAAACTCAAGATAAGATCGGCGACAACAGCGTACCAAATACAAAATATGTCGTTTCCTTTCGAGTTACACTATACAATGATATATTATTATAATGTTTGCATACAATACAACACAATGTGTGTGCAGCTTGTTGCGTTGGCAATCGGCCATCGCACAGTGGAACGAATGTATGGGAGCGGTTGGACGTAGACATGTCCGAAAAAAAAGAGTAAAATTATGCCAAACTAATGATGCCATCTTATTCGATTACTTAATGCCTTCATAACTTGTGGTGATGAATTTCTTCATAACTCCCATATTTCGGGAGTAATTTGAGAAAATGTGAAATTTTACTATGAAAATGAGTGTATCGAGCTCTCTCCCTCCTGATTCCGGGCTTGTTTCAAGTAGCGGTCTCTAATATCATAATGCTAATACTAAGAGCTATATTTAATACTAAGACACATAGTGCGCCAAATGTGCACTTTCTGGGATAAAGAGTGATGTTTATTTTATAACACAATTTTTTTATTTTTTGTTTATTTTGTTGATTAAAACCGTTTTTCTAAAGGTTTACCTTATTACAATAACATTTCTGAGCAGCCAATTAGAGAAGATATAAGCTAATTAGGATATATAATTAGGGACTTAAGGTTTACATATAAAACTGATGCACTAATGATTACTGATAAGAACATTGCTATTATTTAATTACTAAATGGCTCTTAATACACTAATTTAGCATGCATCATTTACTAATTATCACAATAACTAATTACCTTGCAATATTTAACAAAGGATACCTGGGATACCTGGATTTTATATAAATAGGTCACTATTAGTAACTTTAAAATCAGTGTTGATTTACACCTCGTTGTATCCAAGCTAATCTCGCAATGTATTTTCCAAATTTTAATACAAATCTTGATATTCACGTTGCTTTATGCGCACGCGCACATAAAGATTTACGCGACTTTAACTATTTGTTCAGTGTTTTAAAAGATAACAGTTGTGTTCAGTTATGTGAAAGTGCTGAAACAAGTTTAAAAGACTGGTGTCGTCGATTTTGCTACCGCATTTATGCAAAATGGACACAGTCTGGAAGAAGCACAGATAAGTTTCGGAAGAAACATGAGATTTGGCTACAGGCTGCAATTCAATGGCCGGAATTACAGAATGAAAATATGGAACCTTCTACAGAAAATATAAGTGACGTCACCGAGCCCATAATTTCTCCTGCTAAATCTGATGCTTCAACTTGTACACATCCTAGTCCTCGTAAATCTTTTGAGGACCTTAGTAACCGGCAAAAAAGAAGACGCACTGAAGATAGTCTTTCATGCAGCAGTAGCAGCGCTGAAATTATGTTTTCGGCCGAAAGGGCGCTTCAAAAGGCAGGACAAAGCGATACAGCTTATGTTATGAAATACTTGACGGAGAATCCAGAAGAGGCCTCAAAAATCAAAGCCTTCATTGAAGGTAAATCAATTCAGGTACGGGAAATATCCCCTTTGAAGGCATTGGCTCTTTATGTATCGATGAACTTATCGAAATGGCGCTATAACACTCTTCGGGATTTCAACACTCAAGAAGGAGCTCTTCAATACCCGAGTTACTACATGTTGGTTAAAGAAAAAATTAAGTGCTATCCGGCCAAAGAAGATCTCACAGTTACAGAGAGCTCTGCAAAAATCAAATTACAAGCCTTGATGGATTTAACCTCAAGAAGACTTATTAGGTCGTTAGAAACCCCTGTTGATCCCAATCAACAGCTCGTATTGACCAGCAAATGGGGTTTTGACGGATCATCTAGCCAAAGCATTTATCATCAAAGGACGAGTGAAGATGAGCAAATCGATCTTGCTAGTAATTTTATGATTAGTCTTGTACCACTGCGGCTCGTCTCAAAAGGTGTAACAATTTGGGAAAACGAGCGACCATCTTCCACTTCATTTTGCCGGCCAATATTGTTTAAGTTTATAAAGGAAACCAAAGAAAATGTGCAGAGAGAGATGGCTGAAATCGAAGCAGAGATTGAAGCCTTAACTCCATCCACCATCACTGATGGAATTAGTGTCAAACACCAACTGCTGTTGACAATGATTGATGGTAAAATTCATTCCATTATATCCAATACAGCAGCTTCAGTGTGTGACATATGCAAGGCTTGTCCTAAAGAAATGAATAATTTAGAGTTAATCAAAGATAAACACGCAAACGAGGACATGTATAAATATAGCTTAAGCACCCTTCACGCTTGGATTCGCTCAATGGAATGCTTATTACACATTTCCTACAAATTAGACATAAAATCATGGCAAGTAAGGGGTGATATAGCAAAAAGGCAAGTTGATGACAGGAAGAAAAGAGTTCAAGAGGCTGTAAGAAGAGAAACGGGCTTACTTCTCGATGTTGTGAAACAAGGCAGTGGATCCACCAACAATGGCAACTCGGCAAGGAGATTTTTTGAAAACTACACTAAATCTGCTGAACTGACCGGAATAGATGCTATGCTTTTAAGAAAAATCTGTGTGATCTTGCAGTGTATTTCATCAGGAGAGAAGATCAACGTAACTAAATTCCGAGAGTTCTGCTTTGATACTGCTAAGCTTTACGTGGAGTTATACCCATGGTATTATATGCCTTCTTCACTTCATAAAATTTTAATGCATGGGCCAGACATAGTTCAGAACATGTCAATTGTGCCCATTGGTTTTCTATCCGAAGAGGCATCTGAGGCTAGAAATAAAGATTTTAGAAAATATAGAGAGGGGCATTCTCGAAAGCATAGCAGTATCTCATGCAATGAAGATATTATGCACAATCTTTTACTGTCTTCTGATCCACTTGTTACAAGTATCCGTCCAAAAGGAAATAAGTTTGTAAAAAAATCTTCTTTTAAGGAATTTTATGAGCTTACGGATTCTGAGAAAAGTGATATCGAATTTGTTAACATAAATGATTTAGCGGACATCGATTCTGAATTTGAATTAATTGATGATGATGATGATGACGAAGATAATTAAATGATGTTATTGTTTTAAAATGTGTAACTTAGTAAATTAGAGCTTACATCTTAATTATTTATTGTACTTTTAATGAAACTAGGTAATTTATTATCAACTTACTTAAAAGTCATACTCTCATCAGTTCTTGTGAATATTTTTGTTAATATATATTTCTGTATATATATAATATATTTATAGACCTCTTAATAAGTCTGTCTGCGGTTTAAAGTAAATACAAATGGGGAAAAAACGTTTTTTTTTTTAAATTTTCATTTCCTTTTATCCCAGAAAGTGCACATTTGGCGCACTATGTGTCTTAGTATTAAATATAGCTCTTAGTAATAGCATTACGATATTAGAGACCGCTACTTGAAACAAGCCCGGAATCAGGAGGGAGAGAGCTCGATACACTCATTTTCATAGTAAAATTTCACATTTTCTCAAATTACTCCCGAAATATGGGAGTTATGAAGAAATTCATCACCACAATTTATGAAGGCATTAAGTAATCGAATAAGATGGCATCATTAGTTTGTCATAATTTTACTCTTATTTTTCGGACATGTCTACGTCCAACCGCTCCCATACATTCGTTCCACTGTGCATCGGCATGAATATAGTTTGTAACAGTTTTGAATAGTTGTTGCTTTTGAATAGGATACTGAATCTATGTATTAGATCAGGGATTCCCAAACTATTTTGGGCTAGAGACTCCTTTTCCAAAATGAACATCTTGTACGAACTTGTGCACGCTTATCGACTTGTTAAGTTTTTAAAAGTACAACAATGGTGCCGATTCCCTTGTTCACAAACTAAACTAAATTTAAGTTCAGTGCATCTTTTTCTTTCTATTTCATTAAGAAAAGGACAGAAGATAAATTTTAGTTTAGTCCTGTCAAATTAATCAGCGCCTGTCATTACTCCATACAAGTTTAGACGTGATTAAAAACTTTCCTACTAAAATTACGCCAATTTACGTCAAGCGCTGATTAATTTGACAGGACTAAACTAAAATTTATCTTCTGTCCTTTTCTTAATGAAATAGAAAGAAAAAGATGCACTGAACTTTAATTTAGTTTAGTATGTAAATAATGGAATCGGTACCAATGATACTTCCTACTAAAATAAATTAGTCATTCTTATTAAAACTTGGTAGACGTAACACAACTTATACAGTATCTTAAAAGTTTCAAATAAGAAGTTTTGTTAATTAATAGGATTCGATTTTTAGACCTCGTTGACCCCCAAAATCAGTTTTCGTTTATGTCGACCCCTGGGAAACCGATTTCAACCCCAAGGGTTCGATATCGACCACTTTGGGAATCCTTGTTTTAGATATTGATCATGTCTGCCAAAGAGCTTTATTTCTTTCAAAAAGTTTCAAATCATTAGCCTACGACGGGCATTTTTAAAATGTGAAAGTGAGAATTCAGTTAAAGGCACCTACTAACTTATTATTGAAAAAAAAAAATTTTTTTTTCCTTTACCTTAATTTTTGCGTGACTTTCTTTGCCATAATTCCCTTAGTCGTTTTAAACAATATCGTGGAGTAAGTAGAAAGTAAGCTTGCTTTATTCTATTTCGGTTAACAGGTCAAAATGCTAAGAGATCGCCAGAACAAAAGAGAGCCACCAACAAGTAGGTATCATAATTTAAGTCGAAGCACTTAACATAACGACCCCTTTTATACAGCGTATTAATTTTGACAATATGGCTTGGAAATTTTCCACTGACTGCTAATATTAATGCGTGAATGACCTGAAAACCCTTCATAACCAAGCCTTTCTTACGGAAGATTTGAAGTATTTCCCTACTTGATTCATCGCAAAAGGAGAGAGAGCTTAAATATTTGACTAACGACTAATCTGCAGTCAAAATAACTTAATGAAAATCTCTTTTCCCCAACAAACAACCGTCGAGCCACAATGCCACTAAAGCAGGTCCCATTTAAAAAGAAAATAAAATACAAGTCAACCCTCTTTCGCTCATTAACCGTACATCCGGGTAACGCACATAATCCACAGATTACTTCCTACGGACAAACTAATAGTAAAAGCTTCAATAATCCCTTTACTGTCTGCAAAGGAACCCGAAAGGACCAGAACCGAGTACCCAAGGACTTTAGTCCTTTGCTACCTCAAATTAACGACGAAATCTTGAATGAAAAGGGATCTCGGGTAATTTTTCTGATCACACCTTTTTCAGAACCAATTTATAGGGATAAAGTGATTAGGGAATACCTAAAGAGATATAGTTTGGATTGAAAATGTAATGGACATAAATTTTCGTGGTTTCGGGAAGGTGAGAAACTTTTTTTCTGATTAGTTTTGTTTTGAGGAAATTGACTTGGGGAAAATAGACGGTAATCTTTTTGGATGGCTCCTCAATTTATCCTTCAGAAGAGAGTACTTAAAACACACAATTTTGCACGAATACTGTGTGTGAACTAATCGTGTTATAAATTGATTGCAAAATTTTGTACTTATGCACACAAAAAATGGCCTATAAATTAAAAGAGAAAAATACACCTTCATTTTATGTAACTCAGATATAACTTACAAATTTCATAACGTTTTTAGCTTGTACAGAAAAAAGGCTCCCATAAAAAGCTATTTCACATAAGACGTAAAAATTCAACTCTAAAAAAGGCCGGTCTAATTTATGTAAAACTCGGTTTTTAATTACATGCTAGTAAGTACTACGGTTCTCATCAAAACTTCAGGGGCCGACTTTTCTATTATGCAACTCTTGGTGGCTCGGGGAATTTAGTTTTTAAATCCTAGAACAAAGACTTTGCCGGTTTTTCAAGGGTTAAAACGTACTTAGCTATTGTAAGCATCTGCATGGACTTAGCGAGTTTATGTAATCATGTGCGACTTTTGTTCCGCGACGAGTTTTTCGTACGTATGTTAGTAACATTCTCTAGCATTTGTATGTATGTTACATTCTCAAAATGTAATTTCGTATAGAAATGTTCGTAGGGAAATAGTTTGTGGCAAGACGCAGAATGACAGAGCTTCGGCTTGCGTTCTAACTAGAACAGAAGAGATACTTGTTTTTTCTACAGATTTTATTTGGCCGGGCTTAGATGGCAATAATTTGGCAATCATGTGATTTGGTTTAAATAGGTTTTTACTTTTATTATTTTAATAATATTTTATATTTTGTGAATGTGGGAACGTTGTACGTCAATATCCATGGTTGTACTCGTATGCTTAATAGACTGTAGATTTATAGAATAATTATTTTTTGTTAAGTACCTGGTACTTGTTGACGGGCCTAGACTGTCCTCCGATATCTTTAATACTGTAATTTGAAGACATTGTAAGAGCCAATTATTTTTAAAAGAGCTACCGTGGAGTTTCTTGCCGGCTCTTCTCCATAGGAAACGACCAATTGGAACCGTGCACCTAGCTTCTGACGTTTCATAAGTGCCCATTTACGAGTAGGTTTATGTGAAATAAAATAATTATTATGATTTGATTTGATCATGCGATTTGTAGGTATCTATAAACACACTTATGACAAAAAGAACTTCATGAACTTATTAGACATATTTCTTTTAGCCATAATATAAAATAAAATAAAAATTTATTTCACATAAACCATGAGCATTGGCTAGGCGCACGGTTCCAATAGGTCGTTTGCTATACTTCCAGTAGTTCAATTTTTTTGCTGTAAAAAAATCTACATACAAAAGATAATCACGATACGAGTATACAAACTGCGATAGTATTTTATCGTAACAAGAAAGGGGAAAACTACTCTCCCTGAACAGCCAAAAGCGTTCAAGTATACCTTGATACACTACCAGTTTTGGGTGAAGCTTATCGCGAACGTTTTGGCTCATAATATCTTGCAGAAGAGGTCATCATGACAAGGTTAACCGACATACTTTGTGACAAACACCTACAGGGCCTGCGGAACTATGATAAGCAGGAGCGACAAGCGACGTACTTATTATGGTTGATGTCTAAGTGATGAGTTTTAGCGGGAGCTGTGAGGCGTAAGCTCGAAGTAACATTTTTGAGAGGTTTTGTATAGCTATTAATTTCTTTAACCTTTATTGTGTTTATCTATGAAATTCCTTTAAGTATACTTTTATCTCCTGATAAAAGATCATATTTACAAGGTGATGGAAGTATGGGAGATGGAAACCGGCATGTTTTAGAATTAATAATTCGAAGACAAGGGACATCTACAAATCCGCACTTGGCTCGCGTGGTAGATTACAGCCCACACCGTCTCCATGAGAGGAGGCCTGTGTCCATGCAGTGGGAACATTATAGGCTGATTATGATTAAGCATATTTACAATAAGCCTACCTGAGTCAATCCATTTATGTAAACCATTTCATTACACACTCAATCTTTCTTCTCAATCTCTCTTTCTCTCATTCTGTCACTCTTTTGTCTTCTTTTTTCTTTCGAAGTTTATTTTGAATGTCATTAAGGCGCTGACAAGACCCAATTGACCAAAATAGGCTTCTCTTAAGAAAGAAAATTGCCAAATCTGTATAGTTTGTGGTAGCGGAAAAAATATATGTTAATTTTGAACATATTTCCCAGAACTTGGTTGTCACCAAAACACGTTTTGAAAAAAAAATCTCGATACAAACTAACGTTAAACTAACCTCTTACCTTGAGTTCTAATCCAAAATATCTGTATTAAATATCAACATAAATTAAGTATTTAATTAATAACAAGTACGTCTTATTCTAATGCAGAACTTGGTTGTTTTTTATTTTCGATTACTCAACTCAATTCTGAGTAAATAGATAATTACTTCATATTTTGCAATAAATTACAAGCGTTTTGTCGTCGCGCTTCTCTTTCTTTTCTATGCAATCTGACAGTGACCGCGGTTTAGGTGTTGTCAGCGTCTTAAAGTTAGCATTGAATTGTTACTCAGGAATTAATCTATGATGATATTTTATAACTCAAATAAACGCAGTTTATCATCTGTATGCCCTCGTGTGGTTTGTAGAACTTCTTTCGCAAAAAGGCAAACACGTAGCACAAGTGCTAAACTATACAACGATTTAAACAAGAAGCTTAACATCATTACATTATGTAGACGCAAAGTTAAATTTAAAATCACTGAATGGCTTCAACTACTTGACTATCAAACAACCGAAGACCTACTTAGCTATCAAATATAAAATACAAACAATAATAACTACTAACTAAACCAACAACAATACCTTATTACTAATTCAATTTATCTGCTCATACACATAAACACATACACTCTCTCACACACACAGACACAAACACATAACACGATACACTATCAATCACATACTCACATAAACTAACGCAAATTTAAAATCTATAGCGTAATTTACTTAATAATCAGCAACCCTATGTACAAACAGTATTGTGTACCTCTTGCTGCGACTGAACACTGTCTCCCAAGATACAGGCTCCTGGCCTAGTTTGGGATTCAGTATCAGTACACATATATTGTTTCAAACATCCTAAGACTGTTCATACTTAAGTACCATTTTTGTAATTTTAGTGTCAATAAACAATTTTTATTTTTATTTTTATTTATTTTAAATATTATTTACTCCAATTTCAAATGACCAACAGTTAGCTCCTAAACAGTTCAGCAAACAAACAATGCTCGACTTAACTTCGTAAGCGACGGTTTCCTGGTGCAATACCAACTCTGGCCGCCAGATAATTGAGGTGTCCATCATATGGACGGATGCGTAATGAGCGATACTTGGAAATGTTGTTCAAGCTCTAGTTGGATAACACGATAAAGTGATGGCACGAGTGCACTATTAAATGTTACCTAATATGGTCGGTTGTGGATATGAACTATAAGATTGTATGTTTATATAACCATTACGTTTACAAAAGTATATGTAGCGCCATAAGGTTATTTTGGCTCGGGAATCCCAGGCGGATTTCCGGCCACCGTAGGCGCGGGCTTGCGGAAGGTGAGCAATGGGTAGCTCGCGGTCCGATAACGACCAGACCCGGGTCGACGGCGCGTTGTGTTCCATCCACGCGCGCCTCAATAGGATGTCGTCAGCACAAGTGTAGGGGTCCACTAGGGCCGATGCCTGCCGGGGCCGTGGGAAAGTCCGAAAGGGATACCGAGGCCCCTGGCAACACAGGCAACGGGAGGAACACGGGTGGGTTTTAGTCAGTAAGAGTCTGACACCCCCTCCCGCATCGCCCAGAGCGGGAGAAATTATTAATTCCCCACCCAAAAAAAAAAGGTTATTTTGTAGCGTGGCCAAAATCGGAACTGACGCCGCCATCTTGTTTTTTTCAATACATTTCACAAAAGTCAACGACAAATGTTTTCCAATAGCGCCAATGGCGCTCGCATGACGTTGACAGGGAGGCCTGTCAACGTCATGCGAGCGTCATTAGATCCTTCCAGCTGTATTTATACCTCAGTAATGTTTCAAATAGCATTTGACTGATTATGTTAGAAAGTCACATGGTCCTTGTGGGTCCAATAACAATATTAAAAACCGGCCAAACCACGCACAATGATGGGTTCCGTAGTTCGGAAGACTTTATCCCAAAAACAACTTAACTGGAGTTGAAAAACATGTTCTCCCATACATCTTTAAACGTCACGGTTAATTCTCCAACTGCAAACTTAAGTTGGTTGACTATTACTCGTTAACTTATACAGCCTACTTAGTTGTGATAGTTTTTTCTTTAAACTTCGTTATACACTCAGGGGCACAATTAACCGTCCACTCATATCGAATTCCATATCGTTTGTTTATGATAACTTAAGCTTTGACTACTAGGCGTAACTTCATAAGTGGGTATATCTGGAATAAATAAAACAATCATACCCGCGTTTTGTTTACTTTTGTGGGTTTTATTCAATAATAATCAGTTAAGTCGAAATTTGACAGGCTCGCCCCTGGTTTTGTGTGAAGGATACATTTATTTTAAATTGTTGTGTTACCATTTTTTCGAATAAGTCCGAGGTGTTGGATTGCCGTGACCTCATTTAGACCATAAAAATGCCACTGGACGCAGCTGGAGCAGCCCGGGCTGTGGCACTCGCAGACGCTGGGTTCAGCCAGCGTCGGATTGGACGAATGCTTGGATATCCACGAACCACTATTCAAGATGCTATCCGACGTTACAGAGAGACTGGTTCCTACACAAGGAGGCCAGGGCAAGGTCGTAGAAGATGTACATCAGAGAGAGATGATCGTTACATCGTCTCGAACGTTCTTCGAAATCGGTTCACAACCGCTTCTGAGGCTCGTAACCGTTTGTTTGAGGTACGAAATGTAAGTGTGAGCCTAAGAACAATAAGAAGAAGGTTAGCAGAGAGGGATCTGGGATCATTTCGACCAGCTCGAGTCCCAGAACTGACCGCAACTCACAGAAGAGCAAGACTTGCATTTGCTCGAGAACATTTAAATTGGACTTCGGAACAATGGAAGGCAGTTCTCTTTTCTGATGAATCAAGAATCGCATTACGAGGTCCAGATGGACGTCAGCGCGTGTATAGACGCCGTGGTGAAAGGTTTGCTGAATGTGCTGTGGTTGAAACAGTGGGCTACGAGGGAGGCTCGATAATGGTGTGGGGTGGCATTTGTTACGACGCCCGTACAGCGTTGGTCGTATTCAATAGAGGCAGCGTTAATGCTCACAGGTACGTGACAGAAGTCTTAGAACCACATGTGATTCCGTTTGCGCCATTCATTGGCGATAATTTTGTTTTAATGCACGACAACGCACGTGCACACACCGCGAGAGTTGTCATGGATTACTTGGACGCCGTCAATATTCAGCGATTACCATGGCCAGTTCGGAGTCCAGACCTAAACCCGATAGAGCATGTATGGGATAACCTAAAAAGACGGATTCGGAGTCGGACACCAGCTCCTAAGACCATCAGTGAGCTAAAAACTGCAGCTATTGACGAGTGGGAGAACATTCCACAAAGCGACATTCAAGACATAATGGACGGGCTTTCAAATCGGTTACAAGAGGTCATTAGGGCCAGAGGAGGAAATACACATTATTAATGCGATAATTTAGAGCATACTTTTTTTTAAATTAAAATTTTGCAAATTTTTGTTTTTGGTAAGAAAACTGCAAATTCTCTTTTTTTTATTTTTTTGTTTTAAATAAACCATTTCACAACTTACACATGTTTCATTTGTTTTCGTAAAGGTTTACCCAATGTAAAATTATAACAAAATTAATTAAATTACGATAGAATTTTGAAGAAATCGACAAAATGTAGGTGGACGGTTAAATGTGCCCCTGAGTGTATATAGGTACTACTGTCTTGAATTTTTTCACGTGTCCAAAAACAACCGTCAGGTGGCAGGTGGGGGAGGGGGCATTTTAAAGCTTAATATTACGCAAACTCCGTTCGGTCGGATCCCTGAACCGAAAAATGGTTTTAACAAACCCGCAATATTTTTGAACGGCCTATCCAACGACATACATGGGATAGACGAGAAAAACATCTTCCCCACTTTACATACAAGGGAGGTACCCTACGAATATTTTTTTTTCAAAGACAAAAAATTGTTACTTTTTTATAAATACCGTATATACTTTCATATGCATTTAGTAAAAGCTGTTATGTTAACATTATGTACGGTCTTCAATTTTATTTATTTTATAAGTAGATTTAGCTTATTAGGCCCGTTGTACACGGCACGGTATTTTACGGTACTGCGCGCGGTGCGCTAGCCGTACTCCAGAATAATCGTATGAGCTTGTATATCACATGGTTCTATGGCATATAGCGACGGCGCGGGCGCCGTGTCGTCAAAACACTTCCTTAGTAGTCCATACAAAACCGACGACCGTGCCTACGCACGACGAATAAACCGTAGTTTTTCACGGCAAAAAAACGTATGTGTACAAAGATACTTTTACTAGCTTTTTTCCGTGGCTTCGCCCGCGTGTATGGCGGAAAATATCTCACGGGAACCTACTACCCGGATTAAAAGTACCTTATGTCTTAATCCAGGTTATAAAATATCTGTAAGCCAAATTTCGTCTAAATCCATTCAGCCGTTTTGCGCCAATTCGGTACCAGACATATAGACAAACGTACAAAAATTCAAGAAACTATGTTTTTTGGCATCAGACTCATTTCCACACCTTGTAGCAATTACCTTTTTTCAAAAATATACAATATACAGTTTTTAATTCGTTACAATTTTCTTATTAAGTATAGTATATAGTATGTATGTAGATGTATAGATTATCATTTAGGTAGATGATTATTGTAAAATTCAATTACCACATGATTATTATTATTTAATTGCATTTTATTACAGCAAAATTAAAAGGATTCAATTTTGGACCGATATAAAAAATAAATTGTAAGTACCCTTCTAAAACCATCTACACATAATCGCTAATCGCTCATATCTTGTACCACGCCCATCATTACAGCGGATGCGTATTAATGAGCGATTCGCAGAACAGTTCCACTGATATTCCTATTTGGACTACACAATGAGTTAGTACTTACGTGTTCCATTCTTGTTAGATTACCTTTTGTGTATGGTACTGTTTGAAAAGATTACTTTCCTTATCTTTTCAAACGAAAAAGAAATGTAAATATAGGTATAGCTTTTGCCCGTGGCTTTTAGCGCGTGGAGGTTAGAAATTATTCCACGGGGATGCGGGATAAAAAGTATCTTATTTCCGAACCCAGGTCATGGTCATAGTCTACATGTGTGCCAAATTTCATCGAAATACGTACAGCCGTTAAGGCCTGAACATTTGACAGACAGACAAGGTGTGGATAGAGTAAATACACATAGGTATGTATTTAATACATAAATGCCATAAAAACTAAAGAATGGCGTGTGCTTGTAGATACTGGCAAAGAATCCTACGAAATTTATCCAAAAATATAATACTTGAAACTCGCAGAAAATTCAAGGTCTGTAAGCAATTGTCTGAGATAAAGAAAGGTCTAAGCACTTATCTAACACAAGTATTGTCCTTTCGTCCTAAAGTACTCGTAGGTACCTACGACATGCGAGACGAATAATAATATCTATCTTTGTTACTTCTTTGACAAGCTGCCATTTTTGTTTTAGGCGCTATTTTTGTTTTAGGCGCCTTTTTGTTTTAGGCGCCATTTTTGTTTTAGGCGTCATTTTTGTGACAAATAAAGTGAAGCTTCAACTCTGATTCATCTTTTATGTAACGTACCACTGCTGAAATGGGCTTCCCGTTAGTCGCTCCATAATTACTGGCACGAAGATTTGCATTAGCTTAAATTACAAGTAGGTACGATTATTATAACATGGCTATTCAGCTTATCGGTGTCGCCAGATGACCATAGACCTCTCCCAAATAAAGGCCCCCGCAGACAGGCGCGCCGCGACTCTAGTAAAACAATTTCTATGAAAACTCCATGGAAATGGTTCTACCAGAATCGCAAAGCAATGTCGAATCGCGTCCCGGTTACCTGCGGGAGGGAGCCTTTACAGTCACAGACAAAATTACAAGTAGGTATGTACCTACCTTACTTGTAATTTTATTTAATTTTACGGATTTTATGTAACATCCTTAAACTTTGTTGGACTTTGTTGTTGGGTTTAGTTGATAAAAAAGCCTATTTACCACAAGCCTAAAATTTCATAATTCCACTCCATCACAAACAAGAAAACCCACCCATCCAATTATCGGCCTAACTGACCGCTGCTTAACTACGGTACCTTCACACCCTTTCTTCTTTAACCCCAAAATAACTATGGGTTTATTAATATTAATTAAATAACGCTTTGATCGGCCGCCGGGGTCTTAACTTAAAGGATAGCGTACAGTTAAGATTACATCTATCCTTAACTGATATTAACAGTAGATTAGGACCGGCGTTTGAGGGTTAAGTAGCAGTAAATGATCCTCTTGCTTAACACTTCGAGTTTTCGATCCGGGAGAGCGAGTTTCGTTTACCAATTAAATTCAAACGTAAAAGCTACCTTTTGATAGGATAGTGGATGTGAGCGGCGACATCGAGTTCATGAGGCCTGCTATATTTCGCAAAAGAGATTAAAAAAAAACGCGTGCTGTCGGGGGATCCCCGTCAGCAACCAAGTTCCTTACACGATACTCGCACGCACACACCCACTTATAATAGAAAGAGATAGAACCAGAGACAGACAGAGAGAGAGAAATTCGCATGGAGTTGCATCGCTACTCATATTAGATTAAGACTCTGACAACACCTAAACCGCGGTCACTGTCAGATTGCATAGAAAAGAAAGAGAAGCGCGATGACACAACGCTACAAGCGTTGTGTCATCGCGCTTCTCTTTCTTTTATTGCAAAATATGAAGCAATTAATCTATTTACTCAAAATTGAGTTGAGTAATCGAAAATGAAAAACAACCAAGTTCTGCATTTAAATAAGACGTTCTTGTTATTAATTAAATACGGAACGTAATATGTTGATATTTAATACAGATATTTTGGATTAGAACTCAAGGTAAGAGGTTAGTTTAACGTTAGTTTTGTATGGAGATTTTTTTTTCAAAACGTGTTTCAGTAACAACCAAGTTCTGGAAAATATGTTCAAAATTAACATATATTTTTTCCGCTACCACAAACTATACAGATTTGGCAATTTTTTTTCTTAAGAGAAGCCTATTTTGGTCAATTGGGTCTTGTCAGCGCCTTAAATTAGTGACCCCCATACATAACAACATAAAGACACCTACACCATTAGTTCAGACAAGTTTATTATGTAAGTACTCGTACACAACATAATTTGCATCCCCACAACGACTTTTAATAATAAGAGGTCAGCCAAAACAAATAGTTGGCGGTTGTCTGAAAAATGACACGCGGCCATGTCTGTTTGTTAAATGCGTGGAACCCGGCGTTATAAATGAGGCAGGATTAGGGTTCCACGAAACAACTTTTGACCTTAGAAGGGTGTGGTAAAAGAATTTGTGGGGTAATTTCCTGTGGGAGGGTAGTCAAATACAGAAAACTTTAAATTAAGATACCACTACATTATTAGAGTACCAACCTACTTATTATTTAAGTTGAATTTTTTTCACTTTGCCTATAATATAGTGAACAATTTAAAAATCATGGAAACAGCACCCTCCCGCCGCAATGAGTTACAAATCGAATTGGCCAGAGACTTCAGTAAACCTTCTCTTCAGTCTTCAATATTCTTCAGAGATATTAGATTAGATTAGATTCATACTAAGCTTAGCAGGGATTTTCAAATACAATGGAAATGGTTAAACCTTTAGAAATACCTACACATAAATATAAAGAAAACCTGGATAACGAATGGTTAAGGAAGATAACTATCGTACTATGGGAACCAATCTAAAAAGAACGAAATACAAAATTAACAAAAAGCAACAACACCCCATAACAAACGAGGGTGGGGGGGCAAGGGTCGGAGTTTACATTTCATTTCTAACAATCTCATTCCGGTGAAATCCGGAGAATCACGTAATTTACTCAAAAGGGTTTAGTTGACTAATGGCAATACCAAGTCGCAAACATGGGAATGTTTTTGTTGGCAGGTTATTTTTTTTTTTGTTAAGAGGCTGACAAAAGCTAGAGCACGGTCACTGTCGGACTGCATAAAAAAAAGGAGTATGCGATGACATAATGCTGGTAATTTATTGCAAAATATGAAGCAATTATCTATTTACAAAATCTATTGATTGGATAGAAAAATAAAACACTATTATGCTAATATGTTGCTTGTAGAATAATCTGACAAAAATCTTAATTATTGCATGTATTAGTATAGTTTTTAATCGTTAATCGTTATCTCCGTGATTTTTTTCTATTGTATCAAATTAGTTATATTATGTTTTCAATACACTATCTAACTAGCATATATCCTGAAGAATATCATATATTTTTCTGATTTTGTTTACTACAGTGGATCATAATATACTTATAGGCATTATAAAACTATAAAACTTGCGTGTAGCTCCTGTAGGTAGTCCCCTTAAAAAAAGGTGAAACACAAATAAGGAAGAGTTTTAAAAAGGAAAGAAGGCTGATCAATTTACTTATCTCCTTCGATTTGTAATCGTAAAACAACAAATTTTCAGATGATAGGCTAGAAAGGAGGTGATTACTGAGGTGACGGTGTAAAGTAAGGTATGGAAAAAGACATGCTGCACTGACTTCAAATAAATAGGGATAAAGATAGGAAGATGATGATCATGATGATGAGCAAAGTATGATCACCAATAAAATTAAAGTAACAATACCTACTAGCTGCGCCCCACGGTTTCACCCGCATAAATCTCGATCCCGTGGGAATATCGAGATGAAAAGTATCTTAGGTCCTAATTCAGGCCATGCCCTACCCATGTGCCAAATTGCATCCAAATCCGTTTAGCCGTTTTAGCGAGAAAACGTAACAAAGTCACTTTTGCATTTATAATATTACACTTTGGTATTAACAAGTTAAACAAAAACCTGTGCAATGAGGGCTTTCATGAAGATTCACGCCTTCCCTTTCGACAATGAATATACAGTGCGTTCATTATAACTTGACGCATGACGCGAATAGTAGCACTGGATTTTGCAGTCATGTGATAGGTAGTTCTGTTTTGTCAGTTGTCATTTTGAATTCTATATTGAAAGACTTTTTTTAAATTCTATATTGAGAGAATTTTGCAGCTAAGTCTCTGAATTTTGCAGAGTTAGCTGAAAAATTCAGTGCTACCAATCGTGTCACGCGTCAAGTTATAATGAACGCAGAGTAAATAAAATATACGATGACGTTTATCATACGTTTCATTCATTCGTTTATCAAAGAAAATGTAGGCGCTTTGACACTTTTGACAGGTGCCCGGACCTGACAGCTCAGTGCTGCCACCTAGTGAACAACATTTCAGAAAACCCTCATTAATGTAAGACAGAGTTTCTATGAGGCAAACGTCACTAAGTAACATTACTTAGTCTTGATACCCAGCCAGCAAAACAAACAGTCATTACTCAGGGAGTCAAACACAAAGATATGTATGTCTTATTATTGATGTCTGTAATGTGCCTTTTCCACACCACAGCAGGGTTACCTTAAATGTACAGGTAGGCGTTTGATGGCTTACTGTTTACACGATGGGCCATGATTGACATTTGAATTTATCTATAAGACTTGTGTTTTTGACTTGTCTTTTAGAACGGTCTTGACACAGAAAACTTTGATGGTGGTCATTAAAAATTAATAATTTTGTAATAATTTTTCTAAAGGCCTGTGTTATTGTAATTCCAAACCTCAGATTGGGACTCAACGACGCGTTGTGTTCTACGCGCGCCTCAAAGATATGTCAGCACAATGGGTCCACTAGGGCCGATGCATCCGGGGTCGCGGGAAAGTCCGAAAGGGATACCAATGCCCCTGGCAACACAGGCAACGGAAGAAAAACGGGTGGGCTCCGCCCAGAGCAGGAGAAGTTATTTGATATGTTTCCACCCAAAAAAAAAAACCTCAGATGGGGATGTTGGATTTTTGCCATTTCAAAGAACCTTTAAAACATCAATGAAAACATACACACTATCAAAACTACTCAAATCCCGATAACTATTATCATAGAAACACAAACATAACAAACGCCAGTGTAACCCTACCTAAACATTAAATTGCCCCTTTTCATCACCACATTTTTTCTCACGGCATCCCTGAAGAAGGCAATAACCTGTATATTTCATAGCTAGTACTGCGCACATTCCTATGTGGGTTTGAGTTATGGCAGCAGTTTATTTATTTGTGGCGCGAAGACGCTTTTGAAGAAATATTTGTGTACCCTTTATGTGATCCCACCTGAGTAAGTCAGATGTTTCTGGAGATGTAGGTACTTGTAGGTACAGTTTTTTTCCTGGAATTAAAATAACAAGCTAACAAACTAAAGTCATTAGCACGGAAATTATGTCCCTTGATCCTAGTTTAAAGTCAGACCGTCATTTGTCCTCTCGCGTCCGGCCCTGGCCTCTCGCGTCCGGCCCTGGTTCAGGCCATGGTACGGAGCGAGAGGGCATGGGCAGCCGTCACCTCCTTCTGCGAAGCAGTAATGCTCGCGAAGGAGGAGGCGGGACGGTTGAGGGAAAGGCACGTTTCACGCCCTCTCGCCCCTAGCCGCCGCAGGAGACGCCCCGGGCGTCGGGAATCTCGGGCGGATTTCCAGCCACCGTAGGCGCGGGCTTGCGGACGGTGAGCAATGGGTAGCTCACCGTCCGGTAAGGACCAGGCCCGGGTCGACGGCGCGTCGTATTCCACGCGCGCCTCAAAGAGATGTCGTCAGCACAAAGTAGGGGTCCACTAGGGCCGATGCCTGCCGGGGTCGCGGGAAGGTACTTATGGGTCACCGAGGCCCCCGCAACACAGGCAACAGGAAGGAATACGGGTGGGTTTTAGTCAGTAAGAGTCTGACACACCCTCCCGCTCCGCCCAGAGCGGGAGAAGTTATTTGATGATTTCCCACCCAAAAAAAAAAAAGACCGTCATTTGTCATTAAATGTTTTTTTTTTCATTTTTATATTTATATAACTTTTATCGGAAGAGTAAATATTTTTTTCGGTTTGACGTATTTTCTTCGAAGCTCCTCCTTTTTTGAGGTCGTTTAAAATCATTTATAGCCAGAGTGCATCTCATGGCAATTCCAATAAGCCAATACACGGCTAGGATACATTTTTTTCATTACCGAGTTCCGGTGCCTACCTCCCCGCCTTCATCATCAGATTAGTTTGATGGCGCCATTTTGATCAAAACCATTTATTTATATTCGCTTCGTCAAAGTCACTTAACTATATTAATCGAGATCTTATCGCCACACGTGAAATACTTATCATTGAGGAGTTCCGGTGGCCATCTGTGGTCTTCTTCATCAGTTCCACTTCACCAAATGATACTTTCTGAATGCAATTGGTTGACTTGATGATGAAAATACAAAAATTCGTATAAGTATGCCTATAATATTTGAGGAGTTCCCTCAATTCCTCATGGATCCCATCATTAGATTTTGATAAAAATGGGACCAATCTGTAACTATATCTTTTTACATAAAAAAATATTTTCCAAATCGGTTTATAAACGACGGAGTTTCGAAAAAAATACAACCGAATTGAGAACCTTCTCCTTTGTATGAAGTCGATTTAAAAATATAGGAGCTTTGACACTTTTGGTAGGTCCGCAGACCTGACGTGTCAGTGTTGCCACCTAGTGAACGCCATTTTAGAAAACCCTCATTCCCTTAGAATATAGATTTCCTCAACGCTGCACCGATATTCAGAATTCTAAAACATGAATCTATCAAGAATCAGAGACTCAATCAAATTCAGCACTTAATCCGTTTGAGAGAACGTACCAATCAGGTGAAATCCCTCACACACGAGATTGTTTCACATCAAGAGGAGTTCTAGAGTTAGCGGGTTCTGTATGTATCACGCTTGAAAATTTATGTAGTAAGCAGAATAGAATAGAATAGAATACTTTTTATTATGTACACCTTAAGAATTACAGAAATAAATGTTGAAATTTTACAAGGAGTGGTCTTATCGCTAAAAGCGATCTTTTACGGACAACCTTTGGATGGATGAAAGGAACCAGATATATAGGCGGTTATTTTAATAAGAACCGCCATTGCCTCGTTGGTTTAGTGGCCGCAAGCGCTACTACTGAGCATGAGGTCCTGGGTTCGATTCCCGGGTCGGGCAAAGTGTTATCGGGTTTTTTTATTTGGAATTTCTCAGTAGCATTCCGGAGTCTGGATTAGTGCCCGATTGATGGCAAATAGGCTCGCCCCCTATTACAATGGGTCTTTAAACATAACTCGTGAAATGCGGGTGTACTACAGGTACATCTCTGCCCAACCCTTCGGGGAGGACACACGGCGTGATGTTATGTTTGTATTATAATAACAAGGACAGGGTTATAAACTCTTTTCTTAAATTATGAGAGGGATACATGGATTTCTTTCTTTCTTTCTCTTGCATTTCCTCACAAGTGACTTTTACCTTCCCAGTATTTAAGGTGCAGGCTAAAGTTGTATTGGACAATATGAATTTCGCAATGTTTTGCCACTTTTATTTTGTGAATGTTTTCTCAGTGCAAGTATCTATTTCGTGGATATGAACTTGTAAAATGAAATTGCTAATAGACGTTAATATATCGTTCTTAAAAACACTTCAAATTTATTTTCTTTTACCGTAGCTGAAGCAAACCAATTTTTTCCTTATCTTTTGCTGAAAATTAAGCTTTTATACATCGAAAAAGGAAATAAATCATTCTCCCCGCTGACAATCGCACCACATCCCAAGATTAGAGGCAGCGGTTTTGGTGGAATAATTTACGTATCCCTTACAAGCAGACATCTTCTTAAGGTGAGCCCGAGATAAGAAAACGTTACATAATGAAGGCCTCTTCGCTGAATTGTAAGGAAATATTAGGGATGTGCCTTTATATCGATAAAAAGGTAATCGGTTACGTAAAAAGATAGGTAAGTATTACCTATTCAGTGAAATGTTTCATTGTGTTATTGACACACAAGCAGGATTGGCATTTCTTTTGAACAAGCGCTTGAGACAAGGCTAAGCCTAAATGGGAACATGGGTTTTTATTGTATAAATAGTCAGCAAAAAGAAGATATAGTTAACCGTTAACCTGGGCCTCAAGTCTGCTATTACAATAGTGTCAGAATGGTCTGTTCCGATCCTCATTAATGACGCCATTATATTAGTAGATTACCAAACTTGTCAAAATCAACAATTATAAAATCAATGATAGACCATTCTGACACTAGTGTAATAGCAGACTTGAGGCCCAGGTCACCACAAAATTCGGACATTTGGAAACAAATCAAGCATTTTGTAGGTACTTAGAACATCACCCATACCTACACACGTAGTGTAAGCAGGCAGAAGTCCAACGTAACAATACAACACTTTTTTAAGTAATAAAAGTGTCATGACATTCAAAATTCCAAAAAGTACAATCTTTTTATATATTCATCGACACTACCCCATCCTTACGGGCGTAAAAGCCCGACTTACACAACAGGGCATCCGGCGCACCGGGCCTAGTTTATCAATCATCTCCTGAAATATTATGACGTAATCTGAGAAGCCAATAAGTGGATCCGAGATCTGTTTGTCTCTTACATCTCTCCTTGAGGATACCCGAATCAGATGTGAAAAGATCAAGAGTCAAGGCTAAGTTGTAGGTAAGGTTTTTGTTTTGGCAGTTATTATTTTTGAGTTAAAAAAAAAACCAACATAAGCAACACAGTTGGCGAAGTGTCGGTATACTATAGTTGCACCTCTTTTTTTATGGCAAATCATTAAATAGCTTCTCCCGCTCTGGGCGGAGCGGAAGGGTGTGTCAGACTCTTACTGACTAAAACCCTCCCGTATTCCTTCCGTTGCCTGTGTTGCCAGGGGCCTCGGTAGCCCTTTAGTTGCACCTCTGCCTAAGCCTTTGGGGAATACAAGCGTGATGTTAAGTGTATTTATAACCGACTTCAAAAAGGGGGAGGTTACTGGTGTTTCTGTTTCTTTCTTACAATTAATACATGCCTACTTACTAAAAACTAAATTGATTTAATCAATTCTAACTTGTATTTGAATGATCGGCAACTGGATGTTTGTGTGGAACAGCTTGTCTGTTGACAAAGGCCTCCTCTAAAGATTTCCACGTATTCCTGTCTCTTGCTAAACGGGTCCATAGCGGACCAGCTATTTTCTTGAAGTCATCTTCCTATCTTTTAGTTTGTCTGCCTCTATTTCTTCTGCTATCCTTCGGTAGACCGATATTCAACCCCAAATAAATTGGGATTAGGGCAGGAGAACTATGATGACTGATATTGAACATCTTTTCATTTGATAGAAATAGCTTGCGCGGTGGTCCCGTATAAATTTTATTAACTTTGCTTGGGTTATTTTTGAGTTAGCTTCGATAATACGTATTTAATCCTGTGTATCTTGAATATGTTGTTGTTTACATAGCAAGTGGTATGTTTGTGTATGTGTATATACGAATTGGTGTGGGGTAGGTACCATAACTAAAAACTGGCCAAGTGCGTGTCGGACCACGCACAATTAAGGGTTCCGTAGTTGGTATTACTTGGGACGAATTTATTCCAAAAACAAACTTAACATTGTAGTTGAAAAACCTCCCCCATACATCGATATATGCCGCGGTCAATTCTCCAACTGCAAATTTAAGTTGGTCGAATATAACTCGTTAACTTGTAAAGCCTATCTAGCCGTGATAGTTTTCTTTTTAATTTCATTATAGGTACTACTGTCATGAATTTTTCAAATCTCCATAAACAACCATTTAGCTGGCGGGGGGGGACGCTCGACTCTAACAAAAATTAGCACTTTAATGCCTAATATTACGCAAGTGGATCCGGGAATCGAAAAGTGGTGTTCACAGACCACTAGAAGATAAGAGGGTAGAAGAGAAAAAAGAATATCAACCCCACATTAAGTGCAAGGGAGGTACGCTAAAAAAAAAATTTTTTTCAATATTTTATATTAGCACTTTTTCGGCGTGATTAATATGTATACCTATGCCAAATTACAGCTTTCTAGTACTAAGCGTCTCTGAGCTACAGTGGGGACAGACAGGCAGACGGACATGGCGAAACTATAAGGGTTCCTTGTTTACTACGGAACCCTAAAAAGTGAAAAATAAAACACTTTGTTACAAATATAAATAGATGACTTCAAAAAAACAGTACAAAGGGAAAAATAACTTTAATGGCAAAAAAAGAAAATACAGATCCAAAACACCGACTAAAAAATTCGGATCCTTATGTACAATTTTAATTTAAGTTTTAAACTAAGCGGTTACGGTCGGTAGTTGTACTACTCCATAGTGTAATAGGAAAGGATTTCACACAAAAATTTGGGAAAAACCAATTATTATTAATTGAACAAAAACCGCAATAGACCGCGGTCTTCTGCCACATCTCTCTTTGGAAATAACTAACAGATTTTTACTAAATGCATGTGAGAGCATGCAATAATTATAAAAAATAAAACAATATTTGTCTGTCTGTCTGTTTGTTTGTTCCGGCTAATCTCCGAAACTGCTGAACCGATTTTGACGGGACTGCCACTGGCAGAAAGCGGATGTTATAAGGAGTAACTTAGGCTTTTATTTTAGAAAAAGCCACGTGGACAAAGCCGCGGGCAGCAGCTAGTTATAACTTAAATAGAAAAAGATTGAGCAGCAGTGATCTTAGAACTATGAGAGATTGTAACTTTTACATATCATCTAATTTGATTGAAAATGAAAAAAAATCAATACATTACTTTTCTGCATATCATGTAATAGCTAAGAGTTAATACTCTTAAAAAATTATTTCAGTACAGATTTTTTATGAATATTATACACAATAATTAAGATTAAAAAAAAATTAAGTGTTAATCGAGTTTTGTTGCTGACGGTACTTTATGTAGCGTCAAAGTTTTAATTCCATTACTATAAACAAAGTCTGTTAAACTGTCTTAAGGAACACCCACACCTTCTGATGACGGAATTAGGACCCAAAGAGATGGGGGCGAGCCTATTGACATTTGTAAATGGTAAACGTTTATACCAGTACATTACTCGTATTTTAACACCCACACGGAGATACAACGGCCTAAAATAATTATTACTCATAAAAAGTTAAGTACATTGGCTTATAAACTCATCAATATAAAGATAAAACTTGATTTGGATATGAAGCTAAGCGAAGCGTTTTCAAAACTATGAAAGCTAGTCAAATAAATATCAGAACATGATCGGAATACGCTTAGTGTATTATTCCGTAGATAGTGCAGGGAATAATGAAGATTATAATAGGATAAACCAAAAACTAAGTAAGCAAGCCGAAGTGGCAATGGGCTGGCCATGTTTGTCGATGGACCGATGGCCGGTGGAGCAGACGAGTCCTGGAGTGGAGACCGCGTACCGCGTACCGCGTGGACGACCTTAAAAACGTGGCTGGGACAGAGTGGATGCGGAAGGCAGAGGACAGTGTTTTCGCGCAGTCTGGGAGAGGCCTATGTCCAGCAGTGGACTGTTATAGGCTGAGTTGATAGATTGATTGAAACAAAAAACTCGAGCTCAGTATTTTTTGTCCAATTTCTAACACAACTTTCATTGGCTGCAAAATAAGGTTAAAACTCTACCAAGTCACTGAATAGTTAAATGAGCCAGTCAGCAGGTTGGTAACGTAACTAAAGCATTGTATAGTTGCATACACGGAATAGAAAAAACAGTGGAAGTGCAATGCAACAAACTCACTATAGGAACCGTTGTCGCCAAACTCACACAAATAAACTGATAATCTTACATTGCACTACAAATAAATAATTCGTTTGATTTGTCGTTTTAATTTTAGTCAAAACTAGCATAAGTCGCAGATCCTTCATCTGGGAATAAACCTTCAGTCTCTACAAATAGGATTTATTTTGCTTTAGTGCAAAAAGTCTTTACAACATTTTGTAATCTATAATCAAACTAGATTCGATTACCGAGTAAATTTCGCTACCCGACTATAGATGGCGGTTTTCTCAGTGGTCGCAATTATAAACTTTAATGTGTTGAACATTAGATTGACATTCGCGTCATACGAGTAGGTCGTTGTCTACTGCTACTCGACCAGTGCAGAACATATTGAATTTTGAATTACTTTATCGATATCGATTTCTTGTTTAATTCGAAAAAAAATAAGACTCGTTGGGAGTTCAGTAAAGCTGTAGGACAAATAACGTAGTGCGTATTATTCAAAAATAAAATATTTAAGTACTAATATAAATTGCTTGCTTTATATATTTTAATGTTTTTTACTGATACTTGGGTTAAAATAAAAAAAACACGTTATTTTTACTTTTTAATTCGAACTGAACTGAACTGTCTGCGGAATGAAATTGCACAGGAATCACGTCATCGCCTTTCTTTATAAAATTTTGTTCAACTTTGTGAGTGTCCACGACTCGAGTCTTCTTTTTTGGCTGTGACTTAACGTCAGAGTATATAGTAATATATGTATAGTATACAGCATGTAGGTGCGTTGATTAGTATCGTATTGTATAAAGTATTTTCAATCATTATTTTTAAGTGATAAAAATAAAATATGGTAACTTACTCCATTAAAAAACTTAATGATTTTCATAGATGGAAACTTTGTAGGTTTCGTGTATCTATATACTTTATTTGAGCATATAGTGCTTAATTTGGATGGCATCCAATTAACTCTGCCCGTTGCATCAATCCATTTACACACCTCTTAAAATAAATTTCGTGTATGAATGTTATTCGACCATATATTTGTATTGTAATGTTTATAATAAATATTAAATTACTTATTTTCTTTTATCGATATCAATCGATAAAATCAACATCCGACCAGACTACATCACTAATTGAGTAGCGAAGAACTTTCGAGAACTAAATAGTGAATACATTCAAACCAAGATAAACTTTATTTTAATGAACATAAGGTTGATTTTAACTAGACGTTCTATTAAATTATTAGTGAATTGAAATTAGCTTAGATTTTATTAGAAAACAAATAAAATCGTACCTACCGATCGATGGTACGAAACACCTCCATTTTTAAGATTTTTTCTCCTACTATCATTTTTGCACTCCAAAATGGAACAATACGGCATAGCTACGGAAAAATAAATTTATCGTGAGACTAGCGACTCGACGCGATGTTAGAACACGACTGGGATCAAGTAAGCGTAACAGCGCTTATTTGTGGCACGCGTGCCACGCCTACTTTGCACTTCCACTGTTTTTTTTCTGTTCCGTGGTTGCATAGCACATTGCTATAAAGCTGCCATTTACTGGATACGTCTTTCATTGACTTGAATGTGCCCTGGCGGCTGGGAGTACATCGTGCTCACTCTATTGTCTCGCTGATGGTGGCGCGTGTGTTGGATCATTTAGCTCCCTTCAAAATGGTTGAGCTGAATGGTGCTAATCCATGCGTCATGTTCGTGAACGGGCGCCGTCATTGGAGACTGGTCATCTCTTATCTGCCACGGCTTATTTTTTTTTTTTTTCATTTTTTTTTTGTATTTTTCTTTTTATTACAGACGCTTTTACGTTTTGCATCGTTCTTAAATGTATAATTTCAAAATGAATGATGTAAATAATATTTTGTAACCATAATACGTCGATTTAAAAGAGTGCCCACGGAGTTTCTTGCCCGTTTTTCTCCATAGCCTACTACGCTTTGGAATGGGCAACTAGCTTCAAAAGTGTAGCAGCAAAAGTGCCTGTAATTGGTTTATTTGGAATAAATGCTTTGAGTTTGTGTTTGAAAGTGGTGCCCAGAGTGCGTCAGACCATCGGCAAAATCAGCCTATACTGATCGCACTGATAGTACATAATCCACCAGGCGGGTGCATTGCGAGTTGGTGGGTGTGTGATTTCCACCCGATGTTTCCTTGCCCGTTAGAGCCTACTATAATATTTGTGAAGTTAAAACAATTTAAAATAATTATAGCTTGTTGTGTAATTAAAGCTTTAACTGACAGTTACTTTGCACAACACGATAAAGTTCAAGCAGTTCATGAATGTTCAGTCAAATTGATTCATCATTAGTTAAACAATGACCTCCGCGGACAGTGAATGAGTGAATGGATGATCGTAAATCTTAACATATGATTAAACCTCTAGACATATGTATTAATAGTACATAATATACTTGCGTAGGTTTGAAAAGACATGCCTTATTTTTCGACTTTTTAATTATCACCGCGGCACTTTGTCATTCGATTATACAGGGTGTGTCATAAATAGTGGTCCAACGTTAAGGGGTTGATACACCGTATATTCAGCTGTCACATACCAAAATTTGAACCACTTTTTCCATTGGTCTCAGAATAAAATATTAGTTTATATATTTTTTAATATACACCTTGCTTTACTAATTTTGATAACAGTTAGCACACGTGTTCCACAGTCATAAACAAAAAACAAAATTAAAATATAATATCATTTATAGAAATTACAGCCAAATTAGTAACGAAAAAAGGCAATTTTTCTAAAAAAAAAAAACTTAGATATGGGAAAAAATGGTTCAAATTGTGGTATGCAGCGACCCCATAACGTTGGACCACTATTTGCGACACACCCTGTATACTTCTAAATATGATTTTCTTTTAGTTGTTCGATACGATTTAGAGGTCGCTACCAGTAATCAAACTTTAACAAAAAGCATTGTATGGCCGCTTAAATAAGTGTCTCACTAATTGTTTTTGCGTTTATTTAGGAATATAATAAATTGATTACAACCAATAAAGAACAAAAGTAGTATTTGCTTTTATTGGTGAACGAGTATAGAACCCTAATACTAGTTAATCAACCCTTGTTTCTTAAAAATAAATGATTCAAATACTTACATGAGTCTTCGTTTGTAATAATAAAAATAATTTTATATTTCTTATGTTCAGATTTATGAATAAAGTAAATAAAAACTTGCTACATTTGTTATTGTAGAGAGCTTTATTTAAAAAAAAGTACTGAAATAATTTGTTATGGTACCTATCGAATCAAATTATGTGGTGCCCCTTGAAATTAAAGAAAATCATGTTTTTTCTTAGGAATAACGACCAACCTAATATGCAGACTACATAAATAATCCAATACATCCAGTATCCATTGAAAGATATTTGTTTTTTTTTGGGTTATAATCATAAATTTTCCTAAATCGCTTTGAAACATTGATTAATGATTTATTTTTTTAATGGGGATTTATTTGTATTAGATTTATATGTTAGCAATAAATGATTGTTGACTTTTACTTAATTCTGGATTTAAAAAACCAAGGATCGATGAAATAATCATCCCTGAAGAAAACCTTAGCAAGATCACTCTATCCGGGGGATTTAAAAAAACAAGGATCGATGAAAGAATCATCCCTGAATAAAACCTTAGCAAGATCACTCTATCCGGGGATTAGGAAAGAGCAAACACATCATATACATATACATAACTATCATATTATCGTCCCTAAACATCCACGAACATACCCATACACCATCCACATCCCAAAACCCGGAACAGAGCATCAAATTAAAGCTCAAAAACATCCATAGCACATACCCATTCCCGCTACAACGCATTTACATAAATTGTTACAAAACTTGCAAGTCCCCAGGGCATTATTTAGGCACACTTTATAAAATTCTTGACGTCTTCGCGTAGATTAATATACCCCAGTAATTATAGAAGTTTTGACGAAGCGACTGACTGGAATATTAATAATCTAAGCATGAATCACGCGTTTTTAAAGGGAAGTCTGAAAACAGAAGGTCTGTTGGCGCAAACGCAGCGACATTTGCCGAATATTTGTTACGCACGGATCCTTTTGGGCAGTTTATTATTAGCAGCTTTCGAGATGTTAAATTGACCAGTAACGTGAGAGGCGATAAAATGAATACCAAAAGCCATTTATTCAAACTAGGCTGAGAATCAGTACTTTTCGAACGTCCAAATTACATAAGACAGTTCCTCAAAAACGCCCACCCTTCGCCACTAGTGGGAAGAAGAAGTGGCGCAACTCTCCAGCAGCACAGCTGTCTGTTCAGTCAAAAACTTGATTATATAATATGCAAAATAATTTACTTTACGTGGTAAAATTCTTGGCGCAGCCAGACAGTCATGTCACTATATACCGTCTTGCTGTCAAGCTGAGAGAAAAAGATGAACGAAGAGAAGACCCACACCGCTATCAACATAATACAGGGTCAAATTGAATAAGCTAACGAAACTCCGGAGACGTGATTGTATCGATATCTAAACACGACAAAATAAAGATAAAAAAGATTTGAGGTTTTTTTTAAGAAAAACTGTTTTTTTTTTACCCTGTATGTAACATGGTGTTGGGTGGCTTACATACAGGCAGCCCACTTGATGGTAAGTAGTTACCACCACGTATAGCCATCTGCAATTACAGAGCCATCACTACTGCGTTGGCATCTAACAGATAGGTAATTAAAATTAAGTGTCTGTTTGTAATGTCAAAATAACAGCTATTGACTAAATCTATGCGAAAGTATACAGAGTGGCGATTTGGTTATCCCATTAAATAGTAGGTACAGCGGTTAACACAAGTTCATATAATTATGTCTGTTCAAATAATAAAATCGCCAAATTAACATTGTCGGGTGTGAACATCAGCAACATTACAAGAGAGCGTGTCAAAGTTGGAATTGCTATTTTTTTTTCATAAAGAAACTAGGTTAACAAAATTCAAGAGAATTTCAATACATGTTTATGAGTCTACTAAAAGAAGGGACTTTTAAAGAGTGATTAATGATTAGGGATAGGCGAAATATAAATAGACATCCATCTACAATGCCAAGGGCATCACAGGTGCATTTCCATTTGCGGACGGTGAGCAACGGGTAACTCGCTGTCCGATGAGGACCAGGCAGGCCCGGGTCGACGGCGCGTTGTGTTCCACGCGCGCCTCAAAGAGATGT
This sequence comes from Atethmia centrago, assembly GCA_905333075.3. Taxonomy (NCBI): domain Eukaryota; kingdom Metazoa; phylum Arthropoda; class Insecta; order Lepidoptera; family Noctuidae; genus Atethmia; species Atethmia centrago. Next base: position 21,853,548 of record HG995368.1, read on the forward strand.
CAGCACAAGTGCAGGGGTACACTAGGGCCGATGCCTGCCTGGGTCGCGGTAAAGTCCGAAAGGGGTTACTGAGGGCCCCTGGCAACACAGGCAACGGAAGGAGCACGGGTGGGTTTTAGTCAGTAAGAGTCTGACACCCTCGCGCTCCGTCCAGAGCGGGAGAAGTTATTTGATAAAACCCCAGCCAAATTACATCACAGAGATCCTTTACAAGTACATCCATGAATGTTCCAGAAAAAAATAAACCCAGAGAAAAACAGTTGGTCTTCTGTCCCTATTTTTATTGTATCTATCAAGGCTACTCCTAATTTTATGGCTCATTTACATCGTTTGTTTAAGGCGTTTGGTTTTGCGTTCCTAATTCGGGTTCGGAGACAATGGCGGCATTTAGTTAAGGGCTTTTCTCTCGAAATTAACGGCAAAACTGTTTCGAGATTTATAATTATAATTGAATTTGGGTACAACAGTGAATTTTATAGCGTTTAAACATACATTTTTGGTTTTGTTTGTGATAATTTCGATGATTTTTTTTTGTCAAATTGACGATCGTTTTTTATTTTTGCTTTAGTGACTGATTGACCCACGTCGACACGTTATTTTCATTGCATTTTTCGATGAAACTTTCCAAAGACACTACAAATTTTTTTTTTCACTGAAATGTTGTGTTTCAGACACCTACCAAGAAAAAATCACGCTATAGCCATCCTACGAAGACTTTAAATCAGTATGCAAAAGATCTAAAGGCAAATAAATGGGAACATTTTGAATTCTAAATGAACTTCAAAATAGCTTGAAAAACAATTGAATCTCGTTGAAACTAAATGCTTGCTGCTCGGAATAGAATCAAACTTTAAATGAACCAATCACGGCTCAGCACTATACACCAGTAACCATAGAGTATCCAGTAACAAAACAGCCATAATATCTCCATACCCACACACGCCATAGATCATGGAAATATTCTCTCTTTGCTCGGTTTCCTTGCTTTTGACAGGCGTTGCAGTTAACACGATTATCATTGTGCTGTAGCAATGGCGGCTGGACAGAGCCTCAGGCTTTCAGCACGTTATTGAGTTAAGTTCCAACGTTTCAGAGCCACCCACTTTAATTTTGTTACGTTTGATTTTTGGAGATACGCGAGTGGACTGAAAAAACTGTCGGGCAGATGAGGAAGGGTTATTTTTTTGTGAATTGTCTGAAAATGCTAGCAGCCGCCATCTTGGGTTTACATTTTAACGTCACTATTGGCTTTAAAACCCTCGCAAACCATGAAACAACACCCATGTAACATTTTCGCAGCCGCCCTCTTTTTTTTTTGTTGGGAAATCATCAAATAATTTCTCCCGCTCTAGGCGGAACGGGAGGGTGTGTCAGACTTTTACTGACTAAAACCCACCCGTATTCCATCCTGTTGCCTGTGTTGCCAGGGGCCTCGGTAACCCTTTAGTACCTTCCCGCGACCCCGGCAGGCATCGGCCCTAGTGGACCCCTACACTTGTGCTGACGACATCTCTTAGAGGCGCGCGTGGAATACAAGGCGCCGTCGACCTGGGCCTGGTCCTTACCGGCCGGTGAGCTACCCATTGCTCACCATCCGCAAGCCCGCGCCTACGGTGGCCGGAAATCCGCCCGGGATTCCCGACGCCCAGGGCGTCTTCTGGATTTTCATTTTGAATTCACACTTTTAATTTACAAAGTCGCATGGCCCCTCCATGCGACTTTGTAAATTAAAAGTCATAATGCGTTTTCCTTACGTGACGATTTCTACCAGTCGACTCTTACCGCAAGCCGCGTTAAAGAACTTCGTTCGAATAATAATAAACACTTTTATAAAGTGCACTGTTCGCTCATTAGGTGCAGTCAGCAATGAAAGTCGTTTGATGTTTCTTTTTCATAATGTCTACTTTAACACAAAATTATTCATTAGGTATTCAGGATCACTAGGTATGTTTAGCTAATTTAAATTTAATAATATTATAAACAATAACATTAATTTTGTCTAAATTAATTTTAATTGAAAGTTAATACTATGTGCCCTAACAGGGTCTATAACTGTACTTTAGCTTTAAGCCTTATGTAAGATCTTTTATACACATTATGGTATGCAAATAAATGAAATGTAAATATGATCTTAGTATTTCATGTACTTAATCAATCATTCCTATTATTTTAATGATAAATAATTTTATTTCGTAGGTTTGTACAAAAATTGCTTTTCAACATCAATCATATTTTAAACACTAGATGATGTCGGCGTTTCCTATCTGACTACTCTGAGAAGAAAGGCCGAAACAAACTCAGAGTAAATTTATGTAATAAAGTAAGTCTTTATCATTTGTTGTAAAATATTATTGTTTACAGATTTGGTTAAAAAAATACTTTTAAAAGACTTGCATTTCTGAATTGAAGAAATGCAGTCAATATGGCATCCTTCATGTTCAAAAATAAACTCTCAATTCAACATTTGTATAACTCAATAACTAAAAATAAAAGTCCGCTGTGTCTACTAACAATATTATAATAAAAACGTACCGAACTCGGGTCAAATAATCCGATTTAGTTACAACTTTATAGATATGTATTCGATTCAATATACGCCAATACTGATTCTGGTAAATCTCTAGGGATATCCATATAGTTGGTATTGGGTAAAAATCCAGTGATTCCACCAATCAGAGTGACTTTTCCAACAAAACATTATTCTATTTCACTGACTGGTGGACAAATATACCGTGTTGTTGGATTTCAGTGAAAAATGTTTTAGTTCTATACCGTTGGGAGCTTTTGATTGTGCTGTGTTATATTCAAGGTGTTGAGGGATTATGTAAGGGTGTGAGTAGGGGAGTAGGGTTTGTTAGTGATAACTTTACACATCACAAATATGTGGTTTTTATGGATAGTATTTCTTTTAATCTACTTTCTAAGCTGATGGAAATTAGGTGCGTATGTTCTTAAAAAAGAAAGTCAAAGGTTCTACAAGTTGTAACAAAACAGTTTCGAAAAATAAGGCATCATTATCGGTAACGTTAAATTCAGGAGGAAAATGGTTTTACAAAGATTCTTCCCTAATTTAAACACACAAAAAGTTTCATTACGTTAAGGCGCTGACAAGACCCAACTGACCAAAATTGGCTTCTCTTAAGAAAAAAAATTGCCAAATGTGTATAGTTTGTGGTAGCGGAAAAAATATATGTTAATTTTGAACAATTTCCCAGAAATTGGTTGTTATCAAAACACGTTTTGAAAAAAAAAGCTCAATACAAACTAACGTTAAACTATCCTCTTACCTTGGGTTCTAATCCAAAATATCTGTATTAAATATCAACATACGTTATGTATTTAATTAATAACAAGAACGTCTTATTTGAATGCAGAACTTGGTTGTTTTTTATTTCCGATTACTAAACTCAATTTTGAGTAAATAGATAATTGCTTCATATTTTGCAATAAATTACAAGCGTTGTGTCATCGCGCTTCTTTTTCTTTTCTATGCAATCTGACAGTGACCGTGGTTTAGGTGTTGTCAGCGTCTTAATATAAATTTCTTAACACACACCAATAACGTAGTAGAAAGAGAGAAATCCGACTAAAATACACGCTAATGAATTTTCTCACTCATGAAAATTAATAGGCGTAAAGTAACTTATTACGAAGTGTAATTACTTATTAGTTAGTAGGTATACTTGTTGGAGATCTCAGCATATTCTTGAATGTTGTTATAATTGAATTTATTAATAAAGATAAGTACCTATGCACTCTTTTTAAAATACCTGGCAGTTACCTGAAGAGTTCCTTCTCGAAAAACTACTGGACTACAGTTCAGTTAAATTTTTAAATGAGAAAATGAAAGGTCGCAGATAACCTTGCCTATTTTCGACCACTTATTACCGACCCGTATTCAACTTACGAGGCGTGTAATTGGAAAACCCTAATTCCAGCAGTATACCGACCAAAGATAAACTGCACGAAATACAATTTTTACATAACCCTAAAACACCCAAGGCCACCTAAATGAAGGTCAACAACCTCAGTGACGTCACTAATTAAGACTCCATACTGGACACAAAGAAAGTACTTTGTAAAGGCAAGCGGACAAAATAATTGAGACTGAAGTCGTAACGAGGTCGCCGAGCAAAGACACGTTACACAATGTTACTCATGCGGACGAATGAAATTTCTTTCACTCAGTCATTCATTCATTCATTCAGTTGTGGTTTAGGGTTGGCCGGTAGCGTTTTGTTTTTTCTTGAAGTGGTTATTGTGGTTTTGATGGCCATTATGAAAGGTTTCTGTTATAAGTGTTATGAAATGATCTTAAAGTTTTAGATTGATTTGCAGCAGACGATAAATACTATTTGGTTTTCCTTTTGTAAAGGAGTTTATATTATTTAGACCAGGGATTCTCAAACTATTTTGGGCAAGAGACCCCTTTTCCAAAATGAACTGATGCCTCAGACCCCCATAGCTAATTGTTTTGCATCTTGTACGAACTTGTGCACACTTATTGACTTGTTGAGTTTTTAAAAGTACAACAATGATACTTCCTACTAAAATATTATTCTTATAAAAAGTTGGTTCACGTAACACAACTTATACAGTATCTAGAATTTCAAATAAGAACTTGTGTTAATTAATAGGGGTCGAGTTTCAGATCTCGTCGACCCCCAAAATCAGTTTTCGTTTATATCGACCCCTGGATAACCGATTTCAGCCCCAAGGGGTCGATATCGACCACTTTGGGAATCCCTAATTTAGACACTCACTCATGTCACTTTTTTTTTAAACTAGTTGAGATTCATGCGTACAAAAGCATAAATGAGTTGAATAAACATGGCTGTATATTATATTATGATTAACTGTTATTTTTTATGGATAATTAAGTAATTTAATTTATTTGTATAGCAGCCGACAGCCCTATACAACATCATTCGTTTAGCGAAAGCGAAAGTCGTTACGCGGTCACGTCTCTATTTTGAGGGACATCATTTAAAATTCGAATGTGGTTTTGTGTATCACCAACATGAAGAGCCATATGACATTTTATGTAAAAAAAAACAGGTTGTATCTAGATTAAACTGGTAGCGAAAGTGATGTGCCAACATTTGAGATTACTTTTACTTTTTTCTTTCGTCGATTTAGAAAGAAAACCTCTTATTTCTCATATCTGATATAATTTCTTTATATCACATCAATAACATAAGAAATTGGAAGAGGCAGCGGACCAAAATAGACTGAATTGATTGATTGATCCAAAGAATTATTCAAGCAATATTTTGCTGAGGCGCGGAAAGGGGATACTTGTTATGTGCTAATAAAAATATAATTCCGTTTTATACAGTTTAATCATACTATTTATGTTAAATTCTTTATTGTCTATATGCTTTCTTAGCACTTAACAGTGCATTTTACTTTTTTTAATCAAAAAAGTGAATAAGTTAAAAAAATATAAGATATCAACCCACAATGATTACCTTGATTAATTATTACTATTGATAATTATTTGATTATTATCTTACTAAGGGCATGTATGCTGAGGAATGAGGGAAATGTCGCCAGGAAAGTTTTGCATGTGGATGGCTATACGAGTAGGGGAAGACCAAAGAAACGATGCATGGACTGTGTGAATGATGATATGGCTAGAAAGGGGGTGACTACCGAGATGACAACTAATAGAGAATGGAAGAAAAATACTTACATGTTGCGCTGACCCCAAATAAATTGGAATATGGCAGGAGAATGATGAATATCTATGATTAACTGACAGTTTTGCCATTGCCAGATTTTTATGGCATTTTTTGTTTAACCTATAATTTCAAACTCAAACTCAAAGCATTTATTTCAATTAAATCATTTACAGGCGCTTTTGAATTGTCAAGGAGTCAGTCAGTTAGAAATATGAAGCTAGTTGCCCATTCCAAAGCTTAGTTACCTACTACGCTTTGGAATGGGCAACTAGCTTCATATTTCTATATTCCTATGGAGAAGAACGGGCAAGAAACTCCATGGAAACTCTTTTAAATTATATTGATACACAAAGATTAGTATAAATAATGTTGAATTTTTAACTAAATGTGAGGACGATGTAAAACGCGTCCATAGTAGCAAAATAAACAAAACAAAAACTAAACTTTCAAAATAAAATAATTACCAATAATTACAAATTTTCCCACTGCACCTCTGCTTTATCTTTAATAATAATAAAAAAAAACATCAACATAAACATTTTATCTATACATATTATGGATGAAAGACGCTTTTCGTGTTTATCTGTGTGTTCGCGTTGTTCTTCTAAACTACGTCATAGATTTTGCTGCAGTTTTCACAATCATTTAGAGAATTTATTGCGTAAGACTTACGTGTAATAATACATTAGTAAGAAACTAACATATAACTCGATGTTTTGTCAAGTCGTGATATTCGTGTGATGCAGGGACGAGTCGCTACTGAAGAATAAATCAAAAGTTCTATACCGTTGGGAGCTTTTTGATTGTGCTGTGTTATATTCAAGGTGTTGAGGGATTATGTAAGGGTGTGAGTAAGTGAGTAGGGTTTGTTAGTGATAACTTTGCACATCGCAAAAATGTGGTTGGTTATGGATAGTATTATTTTTATCTACTTTCTAAGCTGATGGAAATTGGGTGCGTATGTTCTTAAAAAAGAAAGTCAAAGGTTCTAGAAGTTGTAACAAAACAGTTAAGGCATCATTATCGGTAACGTTAAATTCAGGAGCAAAATCGTCGTGAAAATCGTGTGATGCAGGAACGAGTCGCTAGTGAAGAATAAATCAAAGACAGAGATACAATCGTCGGAAAACTGAAAGTAACCGCTCGAAATCGCCAACAGGCGGTGAACAAAAAAAAAATCAAAAGTCATTTATTCAAACTAGGCTGAGAATGGGCACTTTTCGAACGTCAAACCGCCCTTCACCACTTCCTAGTGCTGTAGCTGGGAAGAAGAAGTGGCGAACAAGTGTGGTGATCAATGCTCTTTATTTCTCTGTGCGAGAAGATGCTTCAAATGCTCTGCAATTGGGCAGTTGAAGGTTAATATTTTATACATTCGTTACAGAGTTTCGTTGTAATATTACGCCTGTATTTCCCAAAGGGTTAGGCAGAGATGTACTCATAGTAGGTCCACCCACATTTCGCCAATTTGGTTAACACCCGTGTACTAAAGAGCGAGCCTATTGCCATCAACCGGGTACAAATCCAGAATCCGGGTGGGTACTGAGAAAGTCCAGATGAATAAATCCAATAACACTTTGCCCAACCCAAAATCGAACCCAGGACCTCATGTTCAGCAGTAAAATTTTTTTTGTGGTATAGGAAATTATCAAATAACTTCCCCCGTTCTGGGCAAAGCGAGAGAGTGTGTTAGACTATTACTGACTAAAACCCACCCGTGTTCCTTCCCTGCCTGTGGCTTTGGTAACCCTTTCCGATTTTCCCGCGACCCTGGCTGGCGTCGGCCCCAGTGGACCCCTACACTTGTGCTGACATCTCTTTAAGCGCGTGGAACACAACGCGCCGTTGACCCGGGGCTGGTGCTTATCGGACGGTGAGCTACCAATTGCCCCAGCAGTAACATTTGCGACCACAAAACCATCGAGCCAGGTTTTAAAGACTTTTCAAGAGTTTTTCCTGATGATGATATGATGGCAATATAAGTCATAGTTTAACAACCTCCATGAGAACTCAATGGCTCTATTAAACAATAGAATATATTGTTTGTCTAAGACTTAGCACTAATTACTGTGTCAACGGTTTAGTGTGAATAATGTGGTGATAATTGTACTGCATAATTACTTAGCTCGTCATGCAGGTAGAACTTAGAAGGTTCATTATAAGGCGCTGACAAGACGCAAATGACCAAAATAGGCTTGTCTTAAGAAAAAAAATTGCCAAATCTGTATAGTTTGTGGTAGCGGAACAAATATATGTTAATTTTCAACATATTTCCCAGAACTTGGTTGTTATCAGAACATGTTTTGAAAAAAAATCTCGATAACAAACTAACGTTAAACTAACCTCTTACCTTGAGTTCTAATCCAAAATATCTGTATTCAATATCAACAAACGTTACGTATTTAATTATTAACAAGAACGTCTTATTTAAATGCAGAACTTGGTTGTTTTTTATTTTCGATTACTCAACTCAATTTTGAGTAAACAGATAATTGCTTCGTTGTGTAATCGTGCTTCTCTTTCTTTTCTATGCGATCTGACAGTGACCACAGATTAGGTGGTATCAGCGTCTTAAGGCTGATCCCGCACGACGCGACGGTGCGACGCGATTCTGGTGGAACCATTTTCATGAAATTATCAAAGAATTTGGTCTACTAGAGTCGCGTCGTGCTGTCAAGTCTTGTAGCGTGTCTGCGGGAGCCTTAAAATGAAAACCTGAAATGTACAGTACCTACCTATAATATAATATTATGGTTAGGTAGGATCATTGTTCTTTAGACAAAATCATGTTATTTTTTGCCTTTCTAGACATTTTAATTACACAAAAATATATCTTGTAAGCATGCCTAATTAACTTTTCGAAAGATTAAAAAAAGATGTTTCGCAGATAGGTAAATCTTTTTTAGCAAATATTACTTTTGCTTTTACTTATTTTTACCTAATTTAAACATAATTCGATAGATTTCATATATTTGTGAATACCACGCGCCGCCCCGTGCTAAGCTACCGCTGATAGCGGCAAGGTCGTGGCCAGACCTTAAATGTGTATTTACTATAGACGTACCTACCTAAGTATATGGTACACATTTCGCAAGGTATATTTAAATTAGCTTTTGCCCGCGGTTTCGCCCGCGTTTATGTCAGAAATTCTCCCACAGGAACGTACTCCCGGAATAAAAAAGTTCTAGCGCAGATCATGGTCTACCTGTGTGCCTTTCATCGAAATCTGTTCAGCCGTTAGACGTGAAAAAGTAACAGTCAGACAGACAGAGCTACTTTCGCATTTTTGTTATTAGTATGGATTCAATTTAATAGGGGGCAGCTCTTGCCTTTAACAGTGCCCAAATTCCATCGAACTCAGGATTTCACGCTAAAAACCATAAGTTTGTCAATCTACCTAGAATTCGTCGAAGACATCTTAAAAAGGATCTACACTGGCATGAAAATTAATCATATTAAACTTCTGGCTACCACCCTTTACAGTTGCAATCAAATTGACGCAACCGTAACGGGACATCGACGTAACTTTGACGCAAGGAACACGTAACGATTCACTATAATTGAGCATCTTGATCTAATTGTCACGAGTAGGAAGCGAGCATGTAGGCTAGATGCGAAAGATTCCAGTAGGTTTGTACTGAGGTGGCGTGTGACATAGGTGGGAATCGGTCTTAGTTTGTAACTATACTCCATTGGTTTAGGTAGCTAACTACTGCAGGTAAACAAAAAAAACCACGTGACCAGAGACCTGTCAAAGGCGTCTGACGAACCGACTAAACGTAATACCCGTCACTTCAGTTGTTATGCCACGTCACAGTTGTACTCTTCAATTTAGCAAAGTTATAATTAGTTGAGGTTTACCGTTTAGAGAACCTGTCTTTTGGGCTTTATAATAGACAGATTACAAAATATTATGTTATTATAATAAATCCAACAAAAAAAAAATGTGCTCGAGCAGTTACATCTATGAAGAGTATTTTAAAAATGAATGATACAGTTTGACAAACATTCATAAAAGTGGAAACTATCATAAAAATCGAAAATAAATTAAATTTGGTTAACACGTATTTTAAACAAGAAAGTGTCATCTACAAAAAAAAAGAATCATTTTTACCATTTGTGTACTTTTAGTTAATTAAATAATTACCCTAAACCAATGAATTAAGTGAATCAGTTGGATTGGCAGAATTTTCCACATCAACCCAGCTTGTAGGATTCGGGAAAGTGATATTCTTCCAAAGGGGGAATAAAAAAGAAAAGTAATGGATATTGCACAATCAGTCATAATAGGTACCTGTTCTAGGAGGACGAGCTCACAAATGTGATGTGCCTTGCGTCGGAGCGTGTTTACTTTTTATAATCTGACCTTGCCTACAATCACAGTTTTCTGTGCTGTTACCTAATATTCTCAGCAATTCCTATACGTTTATTGTAAATTCTATTATTCCAGTTCTTGCAGTAAATACCTTTTTGAAAAAAATAATGGTTGTCTATGTATGTGATAACGAGAGAGAGAGATGCGTCACAAGCCGAACGCTTAGGCCGATCGTGCCTCTCTATCGCTAGTTCCGCGCTCTCGCTTGCACGCTCCGCTCAGTCGGAACGTTACACTTTTTCGCTTGTGCAGCTGGCGTTCATCGATTTATAAGACGTCAAAAAATTAACATTGTTTGATCTAACTTTAACATTTTTATTTTAAACATTTATGCAGTTTGCAGTTTTCACATGAATAATTTGGGTGAAGTTTAGACAAGAAACAAATACCTGCGAGGAGATAGTTTTTTTTGGGCTTCTGTATTGTAAAGTGTATTATTCGTATTATCTCCATTATCTTTTTTATGTTACCTACATAAATAAAAATAATTTACTTAGTTGACCTTTTTATTGGACATAAAAAAACAAATATATCGAATTAATTAATAAAAATAACTAAAACTATACACAAACTAAAATAGGGCGTCGAAAAATTCATCCACATCGCTGTCGACTGGTAATGTACCCGAGAGACTGGCGGCATTGCCACGTTGTATGGCAATGTTTAGCCAAGGTAAATCCCAGCCCTTGGGTCACGGGAAGTGTCAACCAGCCGTCTGGAGATTTCCTTAAAAAGGCCATGAGCAGTCGGACCCCACGGGCCGAGGGTTTCAACCCCAAACGGCTCGAAAATATAATTACCAAGTAGGTTAATATACTTACGCCGCTTGAGGTTCTCTGCAGCCGCAGCAGCAGCGCTAGCATAGCACGCCGTGCCAGGAAGATGGGTTGGCGCAAGAGTATCGACACACGTTGCATCCCACACCAAAGGCCTACCCAGCTTCCATGGAAATAATGACATGCCGTCTGGGCCTCAAGTCTGCTATTACAATAGTGTCAGAATGGTCTATAATTGATTTTATAATTGTTGATTTTGACAAGTTTGGTAATCTACTAATATAATGGCGTCATTAATAAGGATCGAAACAGACCATTCTGACACTATTGTAATAGCAGACTTGAGGCCCTGGTCTCTTGCCATCGTCGCGTGCCAGGCCATTGGATTCTAATACAGCTGGAACGCTGACGGTGACAAGAGCACGTCGGATGATGTCATTAATGTTCGCGTGCCGCGCTAAGCGAGCCGCACTTCGGCTGCAAGACAGGCCGTGGTGTCCGAGACTGTTGACAACTTCGCCACAGTGCAGCGATGAGATCCTTTTTATTTGCTTGTTTTATAATATTGTGGTAAAAGCCTTAAGTTATACCTACGTTTGTGAAAATATACGAATCCAATACTGAAAGTGCATATTTAACGTCATTTTCAACTTGGACAAAATGTGGAAAAGTGTTTGTGCTTTTGAAAACATAGAGAATGTACGAGAACGTACCTACCAACAATGTTATTAATCTAATTTGATTTTTTTTAATGTAATATTCTTTCGCTGGTGTTTTCATTGATTCTGCATGTGTTAATTTCTTATCTATTTCTTGTCTGAAATAAAATATTACCGTCTCTAATTTTCTGATCACTTCAATGTCGGAAAAAATGTTTAGGTATTCGTCACTTTGCCCAGAGTTGAGATAGATATACTTAGTGATAAACTTCTGCTATGGTACCAAGGTCACTTGTGCTTTCAAGACTACTAACTTTTGCCCGTGGATTCGCATGCTTGGAGGTCGGGAATTATCATACGGTGAAGTACCCGATTTTCTAACTCCGTTCAGCTGTTAAGGCGTGAAAAACAAACAGACGGAATTATTTTCGCATTTATAATATTAGTGTGGATTTCACGTTTTGACTTCAGTGGCTTTTCCGAGAATGCCTTACTAAGTTGAAACTCGAATGCGGAAAGGTATGCAAGCCTTATTACTCCTTTGAAATCAATTCAATCAGAGTTCACACCCGCTACAACGCCCTGGGCGTCGGCAATCCCGGGCGGATTTCCGGCCACCGTAGGCACGGACTTGCGGACGGTAAGCAATGGGTAGCTCGCCGTCCGATAAGGATCAGGCCCGGGTCGTTGTGTTTCACGCGTGCGTCAAAGAGATGTCAGCACAAGTGTAGGGGTCCACTAGGGCCGATGTCTGCCGGGGTCGCGGTAATGTACGAAAGGGTTACCGAGGCCCATGGCACTCACAGCCAACGCAAGAAACACGAGTGGGTTTTAGTCAGTAAGAGTCTGACACACCCTCCCGCTCCGCCCAGAGCGGGAGAAGTTGTTTGATAATTTCCCATCCAAAAAAAAAAAAGAACCGCTACAAGTGCACACCCGGATTTATGGCCCCACACAAAGCTTAAGGCAAAGTTAGAAATTTTGCAAAACTCAAACGAGAAGTTGTATTCACTTGAGTAAATAAAGGTTGGTAATATATGGTGTTAGCTCACTTTGCACTGAGATCGTTGTAAGTTTATAAACATACTCTTATCGTGAGTATGCGAGCAACCTTTGTTTTCTTGAGTTAACTTGTGAGCAGGGTTGCCATCTCTAAAATTTGGCAACCAGGACGAAAAGCGTAAAATACCCGGATTTTCGAGCTCAGAAATCGGACACGTCAACAGTTCTTTTTTTAATTTAATTTAGTCAGTACCTAGGTATAATAAAAAATTGTTCAAATTGTCATAAATTGTTTATTTCTTTATTTTCAAACAAACTTTTAACTAAATTAAGTAATCTTTCTTCGTATTAAGTGACAAAACAGAACATTCTTAAAGTTTTGAAAAACCGTTTCGAAATAGTAGTATACTTTTGACAATCTTAAATTATTATTATTTTAGTTAAACAATAAAACATATTCAGTCAACAACAAAAAAATCTTAAAGTTACAACTTATAAGAGACCATTTCAGTATTCAGTGTTACGTTTTTTACTCTTTTAACACATTAATAATTACCTTCTTAAAGTTTTCATCAGCAACCATATTATGAACATAAAAAATCCCTAAGAAACTTAAGCTAATTATAGTCTCCTTAAGGCGCTGACAAGACCCAATTGACCAAAATAGGCTTCTCTTAAGAAAGAAAATTGCTAAATCTGTATAGTTTGTGGTAGCGGAAAAAATATATGTTAATTTTGAACATATTTCCCAGAACTTGGTTGTCACTAAAACACGTTTTGAAAAAAAAATCTCGATATAAACTAACGTTAAACTAACCTCTTACCTTGAGTTCTAATCCAAAATATCTGTATTAAATATCAACATAAACTACGTATTTCATTCATAACAAGTACGTCTTATTCTAATGCAGAACTTGGTTGTTTTTTGTTTTCGATTACTCAACTCAATTCTGAGTAAATAGATAATTACTTCATATTTTGCAATAAATTACAAGCGTTTTGTCGTCGCGCTTCTCTTTCTTTTCTATGCAATATGACAGTGACCGCGGTTTAGGTGTTGTCAGCGTCTTAAAAGTTAAGGAAAAATCTCAAGTCGCGCTGCCACCCAGCGGCGACCAAAAGCCAGAAAAAATCAAACCCGGACTACAAATGAAACCCCGCCCGGATGCTCCCCGGACGCCCTCTAAACTAGGACAAATCCGGGGAAACCCGGACGGATGGCAACCCTACTTGTGAGTGAGTGGATTAGATGAGCTGTTTCTGGTGTGTTTAGAATATGATTTTTGTTCTGTGAAATATTGTCGCGGTTTGGACAGGTGATGCGAAGGAATGTGTGAAATTAAGGACAGATTGTGTGAAACAAGGCAAGGCAGGAAGTGAACACTGGGTTGTTAGAAATTGGAATTGACATTTTATGTAAGAAGAACTCAGGGCAGAAGGATAATAATGATATATATACCTACATAATATAATACACTAGTTACGAAGTCAAAACTGCGGGATAAGTGCGTAAAACGCTATAGGTAGCAATGGGTTGCATTTTGACAGCTCAAAAACATTCATAGCGTTATTTACTTTGTTGCACTGACAATTTTTTCTAACATATGAAGCAATGGATTAGCAATAGGTATACTTCAAAATCATTTAGATTGTGGTCAATAGTGTGTTATGCAATTAGGATACTATACATTGAATATTTTTGGGAAAAGTAATTGCTACGAGGTATGGGAACGATTCTGATGCCGAAAATATAGATTTTTTTAGATTTTTGTCCGCAATAGTACTGAATCGATTCTGTTCAAATTTTGCACAAATATTTCTTAAAGTTAGAAGTATTGACGTATGATAGGATAGCGACATTTCGACTGCGTTTTAGAGCAAGACCACTAATTTACTTCGACAATCATTAATCAATCAATGCGAAATATTATGATGTGATGTAAGTACCTAGGTACCTACGTATTATTCCAGCAACAAACAACTGCAAGACTATCACCCAGTTTCTGATTTAAGGAAAATTAAGGTGGATCCACAGTCGTAGCCCGCGAAATTTAATTTTTCTTACGTTTTTTGAAATTTTTAGGTCAGTGTCAGACTGTATCTTGATCAAAATATCATTCGCGACCATAACAAATATGTATTTACAATATTATAATCGTTAGAATCATTGATACATCTCTCTTAGTTAGATCTCTTATGGAACAAATCTAACATACTAACCTTAAACGCAAGTCATGTGATCCGTTTCCAAGTGAACCAATAACAACAGTTTAAGACGCTGACAACACTTAAACCGCGGTCACTGTCAGACTGCATAGAAAAGAAAGAGAAGCGCGATGACATAACGCTTGTAATTTTTGCAAAATATGAAGCAATTATCTATTTACTGAAAATTGAGTTGAGTAATCGAAAATAAAAAACAACTACGTTCTGCATTCAAACAAGACGTTTTTGTTATTAATTAAGTACGTAACGTATGTTGCTATCTAATACAGATATTTTGGTTTGAAACTCAAAGTAAGAGGTTAATTTAACGTTAGTTTGTATCTAGATTTTTATTCAAATCGTGTTTTGGTAACAACTAAGTTCTGGGAAATATGTTCAACATTACCATATATTTTTTCCGCTACCACAAACTATACAGATTTGGCAATGTTTTTTCTTAAGGGAAGCCTATTTTGGTCAATTGGGTCTTGTCAGCGCCTTAAGGTGGGTGACAATTTGATAGCAATTGTTTTGTGTTCACTTTGGTTCGTGAAAGAGGCGTTCTAAACAAGCAGTAAAGCAGAAATATAATTAAGTATGTACCTTCCTATTAATTAACAATATTCCAATTCCCAGTACATTGCTTTACAAACAAACCATGGACGTAATCTTTAAGCAAATGTTAGTTATTATCAAAGGGGCCGTTATCACGCGGTTTATTTTAACCAAAGAGTTTGTCATAAAACACTTGTGTTGACAACTGAGTCAATTTGCTTTAGAATTAGATCGGAACTCATCATTAGAAATTGTAATAGAAATTGTTGGCAATAATTTAGTAAATGCAATGTAATAGGTATGTATGTTGGCAACACTTCCGTTCTATCTTTAAGTTGTCGTTCCTAAAAACATGGCTATCTTGAGTTTAAGTTCCGTATTACAGAACGTCACTCAATTCTCAAGCATTACTTAAAACTAGTTTTAAGTACTGCTTGAGAATTGAGTGACGTTCTGTAATACGGAACTAAGTCTTTTTATGTTCTCTCATGTGTGTAATGAATAAAACTACAGTTTACTGAAATCATAACCTTTCCTTTTATTTAACAAAAGGTTATGGGCCCAGACATATAAGAAAGTACCAGAAATTAAGTAAATAGTCAGAAGAATACTGCAAGTGGAATTACCGGCACGCGGCGTTTGGGGTTAGGAAAAGCGCGGCCGGGAAGGTGTTAAAAAAACAAGGGATATTGTTAATCACAAGCAGGAAGGAAGGCAAGAGCAACAATGGATAGTAATCTTAGCATCACTAAGTTGGAGGGATCCAAAAACTGGAATGTTTGGAAGTTCCAAATGAGGGTCGTACTAAGAGGCCAGGATTTATTGAATGTGGTCGAAGGAAATCTGAAAAAGACAGGAGAAAATGATAAAGCGTGGGAAACGAAAGATGCTAAAGCGCAAACGTTGATAGTCACACGTATCAGTGATGAAGTTATGATACACATAATTTCATGCAACACGTCTGCTGAAATGTGGAAGAAGCTTATAGCTGTGTATGAACAAAGAAGTGAAACAAATATACATATCATCCAGCAACGTTTCTTTCAGTTTAAATACGAAGAAGGAATTCAGATGTCTATATTCTTATCAAAAATAAAAGAAATGCAAAACCAGTTGCAGCAATTGGGGGAGGAAATATCAGAAAAGTTTGTCATAACAAAGGTACTGATGTCATTGCCAGATCGCTATAAGCACTTCGTATCTGCCTGGGAGTCGGCCCCTGATGAAAAACAGACGTATGACAACTTGGTTGCAAGGTTATTAATCGAAGAAGAACGCATGAACGAAAAAGGTGATCAAATACCGGAAGCATCAGCGTTTGTTGCGAAGAAAACAGTGAACAAGAAGAATGTCAAGTGCTACAAATGTAATAAACTCGGACACTATCAATCGGAGTGTAGAAGTAAAGTTAAAGACAATGATACACAGTGGAACGAATGTATGGGAGCGGTTGGACGTAGACATGTCCGAAAAATAAGAGTAAAATTATGACAAACTAATGATGCCATCTTATTCGATTACTTAACGCCTTCATAAATTGTGGTGATGAATTTCTTCATAACTCCCATATTTCGGGAGTAATTTGAGAAAATGTGAAATTTTACTATGAAAATGAGTGTATCGAGCTCTCTCCCTCCTGATTCCAGGCTTGTTTCAAGTAGCGGTCTCTAATATCGTAATGCTATTACTAAGAGCTATATTTAATACTAAGACACATAGTGCGCCAAATGTGCACTTTCTGGGATAAAAGGAAATGAAAATTTAAAAAAAAAAACGTTTTTTCCCCATTTGTATTTACTTTAAACCGCAGACAGACTTATTAAGAGGTCTATAAATATATTATATATATACAGAAATATATATTAACAAAAATATTCACAAGAACTGATGAGAGTATGACTTTTAAGTAAGTTGATAATAAATTACCTAGTTTCATTAAAAGTACAATAAATAATTAAGATGTAAGCTCTAATTTACTAAGTTACACATTTTAAAACAATAACATCATTTAATTATCTTCGTCATCATCATCATCATCAATTAATTCAAATTCAGAATCGATGTCCGCTAAATCATTTATGTTAACAAATTCGATATCACTTTTCTCAGAATCCGTAAGCTCATAAAATTCCTTAAAAGAAGATTTTTTTACAAACTTATTTCCTTTTGGACGGATACTTGTAACAAGTGGATCAGAAGACAGTAAAAGATTGTGCATAATATCTTCATTGCATGAGATACTGCTATGCTTTCGAGAATGCCCCTCTCTATATTTTCTAAAATCTTTATTTCTAGCCTCAGATGCCTCTTCGGATAGAAAACCAATGGGCACAATTGACATGTTCTGAACTATGTCTGGCCCATGCATTAAAATTTTATGAAGTGAAGAAGGCATATAATACCATGGGTATAACTCCACGTAAAGCTTAGCAGTATCAAAGCAGAACTCTCGGAATTTAGTTACGTGGATCTTCTCTCCTGATGAAATACACTGCAAGATCACACAGATTTTTCTTAAAAGCATAGCATCTATTCCGGTCAGTTCAGCAGATTTAGTGTAGTTTTCAAAAAATCTCCTTGCCGAGTTGCCATTGTTGGTGGATCCACTGCCTTGTTTCACAACATCGAGAAGTAAGCCCGTTTCTCTTCTTACAGCCTCTTGAACTCTTTTCTTCCTGTCATCAACTTGCCTTTTTGCTATATCACCCCTTACTTGCCATGATTTTATGTCTAATTTGTAGGAAATGTGTAATAAGCATTCCATTGAGCGAATCCAAGCGTGAAGGGTGCTTAAGCTATATTTATACATGTCCTCGTTTGCGTGTTTATCTTTGATTAACTCTAAATTATTAATTTCTTTAGGACAAGCCTTGCATATGTCACACACTGAAGCTGCTGTATTGGATATAATGGAATGAATTTTACCATCAATCATTGTCAACAGCAGTTGGTGTTTGACACTAATTCCATCAGTGATGGTGGATGGAGTTAAGGCTTCAATCTCTGCTTCGATTTCAGCCATCTCTCTCTGCACATTTTCTTTGGTTTCCTTTATAAACTTAAACAATATTGGCCGACAAAATGAAGTGGAAGATGGTCGCTCGTTTTCCCAAATTGTTACACCTTTTGAGACGAGCCGCAGTGGTACAAGACTAATCATAAAATTACTAGCAAGACCGATTTGCTCATCTTCACTCGTCCTTTGATGATAAATGCTTTGGCTAGATGATCCGTCAAAACCCCATTTGCTGGTCAATACGAGCTGTTGATTGGGATCAACAGGGGTTTCTAACGACCTAATAAGTCTTCTTGAGGTTAAATCCATCAAGGCTTGTAATTTGATTTTTGCAGAGCTCTCTGTAACTGTGAGATCTTCTTTGGCCGGATAGCACTTAATTTTTTCTTTAACCAACATGTAGTAACTCGGGTATTGAAGAGCTCCTTCTTGAGTGTTGAAATCCCGAAGAGTGTTATAGCGCCATTTCGATAAGTTCATCGATACATAAAGAGCCAATGCCTTCAAAGGGGATATTTCCCGTACCTGAATTGATTTACCTTCAATGAAGGCTTTGATTTTTGAGGCCTCTTCTGGATTTTCCGTCAAGTATTTCATAACATAAGCTGTATCGCTTTGTCCTGCCTTTTGAAGCGCCCTTTCGGCCGAAAACATAATTTCAGCGCTGCTACTGCTGCATGAAAGACTATCTTCAGTGCGTCTTCTTTTTTGCCGGTTACTAAGGTCCTCAAAAGATTTACGAGGACTAGGATGTGTACAAGTTGAAGCATCAGATTTAGCAGGAGAAATTATGGGCTCGATGACGTCACTTATATTTTCTGTAGAAGGTTCCATATTTTCATTCTGTAATTCCGGCCATTGAATTGCAGCCTGTAGCCAAATCTCATGTTTCTTCCGAAACTTATCTGTGCTTCTTCCAGACTGTGTCCATTTTGCATAAATGCGGTAGCAAAATCGACGACACCAGTCTTTTAAACTTGTTTCAGCACTTTCACATAACTGAACACAACTGTTATCTTTTAAAACACTGAACAAATAGTTAAAGTCGCGTAAATCTTTATGTGCGCGTGCGCATAAAGCAACGTGAATATCAAGATTTGTATTAAAATTTGGAAAATACATTGCGAGATTAGCTTGGATACAACGAGGTGTAAATCAACACTGATTTTAAAGTTACTAATAGTGACCTATTTATATAAAATCCAGGTATCCCAGGTATCCTTTGTTAAATATTGCAAGGTAATTAGTTATTGTGATAATTAGTAAATGATGCATGCTAAATTAGTGTATTAAGAGCCATTTAGTAATTAAATAATAGCAATGTTCTTATCAGTAATCATTAGTGCATCAGTTTTATATGTAAACCTTAAGTCCCTAATTATATATCCTAATTAGCTTATATCTTCTCTAATTGGCTGCTCAGAAATGTTATTGTAATAAGGTAAACCTTTAGAAAAACGGTTTTAATCAACAAAATAAACAAAAAATAAAAAAATTGTGTTATAAAATAAACATCACTCTTTATCCCAGAAAGTGCACATTTGGCGCACTATGTGTCTTAGTATTAAATATAGCTCTTAGTATTAGCATTATGATATTAGAGACCGCTACTTGAAACAAGCCCGGAATCAGGAGGGAGAGAGCTCGATACACTCATTTTCATAGTAAAATTTCACATTTTCTCAAATTACTCCCGAAATATGGGAGTTATGAAGAAATTCATCACCACAAGTTATGAAGGCATTAAGTAATCGAATAAGATGGCATCATTAGTTTGGCATAATTTTACTCTTTTTTTTCGGACATGTCTACGTCCAACCGCTCCCATACATTCGTTCCACTGTGTGATACGGCAAACAAGTTTAGTAAAAGGTGTTTTTACTGTAATAAACCCGGTCATCTCAAGAGTGAGTGTAGATACCGATTAAACAAAGACAGCAATGCATTTGTGATGTTAGAATCAGTTGATAATTCGGACGAACAACAGTACACGCATTCAAAGTGGGTGGTAGATACAGGTGCGAGCGAACATATGTGCCGTGAAAGACAATTGTTTACTTCTTATTCGTCTCTTGATAAGAAGTCTGTGATTGTAGGAAACGGAACGGCAATTAGTGCATTAGGTTGCGGACAGGTGGCAACACAAGTTTTCGATGGACATGTGTGGATCGAAACTACGCTAGAAAATGTATTGTTTGTACCGGAACTTAAAACGAATTTATTATCTGTGAACCGTGTTACAGAGAAAGGTTATGTTATGAAGACAAATCAAAACGAATGTAATTTCTACAAAAATAAAAGACTTTGAGCGGTTGCAAATCGTTCTGGAAACATGTATTTAATAGATTTGCGTGTCAAATGTAGTGCTGCAAATACGACTCAAGTGAAATTGAATCTTAGCGAGTGGCATGCTAAACTCGCGCATCAAAATATTCAACATGTGAAAAAGGTGCTTGCAAACAATAACATTGAGGCAAATGATGACTTCGTGGGTCACTGTCAGGGATGTTTGGAGGGTAAAGCACACCGTTTGCCTTTTAATACGAGTCAAACGACAACTTCAAGGACGTGCGAATTAATTCACGCCGATGTTTGCGGTCCCATGGAGGAGACTTCCATTGGAGGAACAAGGTATTTTCTACTATTGAAAGACGATTTTTCAAATTATCGAAGTGTATATTTTTTGAAAGGGAAACATGAAGTCAAGACTTATGTTGAAAAGTTTATAAAGATGAGTGAAAATATAACTGGAAATAAGATTATGTATTTCCGGAGTGATAATGGTTTACAGTTTATTAACAAGGATATAAAAAAACTGTTTTCTCACTGTGGAATTTTACATCAGACTACAGTAACCTATACTCCAGAACAGAATGGAAAAGCCGAACGTGAAAATCGGACATTAGTTGAAGCGGCTAGATCCCTATTGTATGCCAGAAGACTACCAAAGAAATTATGGGCGGAAGCTACGAACACTGCATGTTATGTACTGAATAGAACAGGTTTAAGTTCTGATAAAGTCAAAACTCCTTATGAGGCCTGGACGGGCAAAAGTTTTGATATACAAGACTTGAAGATCTTTGGTACACCCGTGTTTGTACATACTCCACAGCAAAAGAGAACAAAGTGGGATTCAAAAGGTGAGAATGGAATAATGGTTGGGTACGGAGAGGAAACCAAAGGATATAGGATATGTTTTGAAAAGAAAAATACAGTTCAGATAAAGAGAGACGTAGTGTTCTTAGAAAAGCCAAAAGAAATCAATCACAATGCACCAGTTCTTACATTGTTGGAAGATAAACAAGAAGAGAGTGAAATACCAAATCCGAGTATCGAAGAAAGCTGTCGAGAATTGAGTTTGATAAGTTCTGAGTCTTCTGACCATGGTAGTTTGTATGAACCAAATTTAAGCAAAGAGTACAGCAGTGATGAACCAGACGGGACCTCACAGCCTGAGAAGAGGGAGCCTAGTAAGCGTATAAAGAAGAAAATGTATTACCAGTGCAACAATGTAGTCTTGGACGAGAATGAACCTAAGACATACCAGGAAGCTATGGAAAGAGAAGACTCTTCAAAATGGAAAGAGGCCATTGAAAAAGAGGTGAACACACTGTTGGAGAACAGGACATGGGAATATTGTGAAAAACCAGGTAACTGTAAGGTAATTACTAGTAAATGGGTATTTAAAGTTAAAAATTCTAATGGTATAAAGCAATACAAGGCTAGGTTAGTGGCTAGAGGCTTTGAGCAAAACGATGATATAGATTTAAATGATATTTATGCACCTGTGGCTAAGTTAACCACTTTCAGATTATTTGTTTCCATTGCAACTATGTTAAACTTACCTATTCACCAAATGGATGTCACTGGAGCTTTTCTTTATGGGGAAATAAATGAAAATGTATATCTACAATTACCAGAGGGATTGTTTAATGATAATAATAATATTGTTAAATTGAACAAATCTTTGTATGGCTTAAAAAAATCGCCTAAGTACTGGAATGACAAGTTTAATACAATAATGATGAGAGTAAACTTTGTGAAATCAAAGTGTGATTCATGTCTTTATGTGAAATGTAATGGTAAGGATAAAATATATGTGTTATTGTATGTAGATGATATTTTAACCTTTGGAACAAGTGAAAACAGTATAAAAGAATTTAAAGAAATGCTATGTAAAGAATTTAAAATGAAAAATTTAGGTTATGTGTCAGATTTCAAACAGAATTTAAAGACAGGTGTAACTGAATTATCTCAAAAGGTTTATTTAGAGAATATCTTGAAACGTTTTCAGATGGAAAACTGTAAACCAGTATCATTCCCTATGGATCAAAACTTTAATATTAACATACTTAATAATTGTAATGAAAAATCAGATAAAACTCTTGAAAGCTTATGTAGAAAAATAATAGGCTGTCTTATGTAGGATGCAGTATGTGGTACAAGACCAGATTTGTCTGTAGCTGTATCTATATTAAGTAGGTATCAGAACAAAGCTAATGATGCATTACTGTCAGCATTGAAGAGAGTGTTAAGATATGTTAAACATACATTAGATTACAAACTTGTGTATAAATGTGATGATAATACTAAATTGATTGGGTATTGTGATGCAAATTGGGGTGGGGATTTGTTTGATAGAAAATCCACAACAGGTTTTTGTTTCATATTTAAAAACTGTCTAATTGCATGGTGTTCTAAAAAGCAATGTTCTGTTAGTCTGTCCTCAACAGAATCTGAATATATTTCTATGAGCATGGCCGCTAGCGAGGCATGCTGGTTAATAAATATACTGAAAGATTTTTGTCCTAATGAAAACATGTGTCCACTAACAATATTATGTGACAATCAATCTGCTCTGAAAATAGCTATGACAGATAGTGTAAAAAGGTTGAAACACATTGATATAAGATATCATTATATAAGAGAATTAATTAAGAAAGGTAAAATTGTTGTTAATTATATTAAAACAGAGGATCAGTTAGCAGATGCATTGACAAAGCCATTGAATGCTAATTTGTTGTTTAAATTTGTTAGAATGTGTGGTTTAAATGGTTAGGTTAAGTTATGTTAGAAATATTACATTGAAGGGGGGTGTTGGCAATAATTTAGTAAATGCAATGTAATAGGTATGTATGTTGGCAACACTTCCGTTCTATCTTTAAGTTGTCGTTCCTAAAAACATGGCTATCTTGAGTTTAAGTCTTTTTATGTTCTCTCATGTGTGTAATGAATAAAACTACAGTTTACTGAAATCATAACCTTTCCTTTTATTTAACAAAAGAAATACTGTCTTGTTACTCTAGAGGTCGCAAGCGCTACTACTGAGCATGAGGTATTGGGTTCGATTCCCGGATCGCGCAAAGTGTTATTGGGTTTTTCCATTTAGAATTTCCCCAGTAGCAGCCCGGAGTCGGAGTTCGGAGAATTGCCTAACTTAAGTGGCAGTGGCATTGGCATTGTTCGCAGAACAAAAGGCTGATGGGGCCGAAAGTAGCGTTGGGAGGCCTCCCACAAGGTGGACCGATGACTTTGTGAAGGCCGCAGGAATCCGTTGGATGCGGGAGCACAGAAGCGGTCGAAGTGGCGGTACTTGGGGGGCGCCATGTCCAGCAGTGGACGTCTTTCGGCTGAAATGTTGATGATGAGCCCGGAGTCTGGACTTGTGCCCGGTTGATGGCAATAGGTTCGCCGATGTCATGGTGATTAAACATAACTGGCGAAATGTGAGTGTAGGTCCTATAGGTACACCTCTGTCTAACCTTTTGGGGAACACGTGCGTGATATTATGTATGTACTAAATGGTATTGTTTTATCCATGCATTTATAACGCAATACTCTCTGTCTGTCTGTCCATCACTGTATAAACCTCGACAACCACTTATCCAATTTACGCTATTGCTTTTTAACTCATAGATTCTCTACTCTTTTAATATGAATTTTTGTGCGCACATGGTTTCGCAATGGACTTTTTAGGCAGTTTTTCTAATTCCAATATAGTGATAATCCCGTCGAAAATCTTTAATGTTTTTCACCGATTTCCATTTTCTTCTCTTATTTCTTGAGTAAATTTTTTCTAAATTAAAAGATAGGAAAACTGTCTCAATTACAATGAGGAACCTGCTAGTATTCCATTGACGACACAATTAAGTACCATAAGTGCGAGCGAGACATCCGATAAATGATTTATGACCCGTTCCCCCAAAACTACTAGTTTAAAACTAATACTACCTATAAGCTCCTAACCATGTGGAAGGCACGGGAAACAATAAACAATTGGGTTTATTTCTCTTAGTTATTGTAGCTGAGTAATGGTCAGTTAACTGCAGTTAATAAACCTATTAACTGTTGACCGACTACCGACCGACGAAACACGTAAGTACCTACATATATTATTCGTATGCTAGTAAATTTCCTTTCGAGAATTATGGACCACCTATTGGTTTTAATGAAACCAACTGTTTTTGGAGCCAATATCACAACACCTGGCTTTCAATCAAGATAGCCTATCACAGTCCACTGCTGAACATAGGCCTACGCCACAACACCCTGTCCTCCACTTACCGCATCCAGTCCGTCCCAGCCACATTTCTAAGGTCGTCGGTCCATCTATCTGGGGGCGTCCTACACTACGCTTGCCGATACGTGGTCTCCACTCCAGGACTCGTCTGCTCCACCGGCCATCTGTCCTTTGACAAACTGATGAACTGATGA
This sequence comes from Atethmia centrago, assembly GCA_905333075.3. NCBI lineage: Eukaryota > Metazoa > Arthropoda > Insecta > Lepidoptera > Noctuidae > Atethmia > Atethmia centrago. The sequence continues at coordinate 21,878,534 of HG995368.1, forward strand.
ATGGTGCTGATCCATGCGTCATGCTCGTGAACGGGCACCGTCAGTTGGGACTGGTCACCTCTTAGCTTCCTCTGCTTATTTAAAATTATTTTATTTAGAAATTGTGTTTGTTTCTTTTGCTAATACTCGTATGGACGCGTTTTTTATTTTACATCGTCCTCACATTTAGTTATAATTTCAACATTATTTTTTACTAATCTTTATGTATCAATATAATTTAAAAGAGTGTCCTTGGAGTTTCTTGCCCGTTCTTCTCCATAGGTACATACTATGCTTTGGAATGGGAAACTAGCTTCATAGTTCTAACTGACCGACTCCTTGACAATTCAAAAGTGCGTGTTTAATGGTTTAATTGAAATAAATGCTTTGAGTTTGAAACATGACCAGCGCACGGTTCTTTTCCAGATAACTTTATAAACTCCGAGCATAGCCCGCTCCATAGCACGCTGGGCGAGCTTGAATTGGTTGACCAGCTCGATTGTCAGTGTCCACGTTTCAGCACCGTATATCATAACGGGCAGTACCCACTGGTTGAAGACTTTAGTCTTCAAACATTGCTGGATAGGCGGCGAAGACTTGACGAAGTTTTCGAAACGCTGCCAAGCTGGGGATTTGTGATCCAGAGATTATCAAATTACCAATGTAGTGTGTGGGGATTGAAATGAGAACCTAAATTGTCTGGTGTTATCAGAGGGTACCTACAGTGATAAGAATGCTTTGATTACTAAACGATCTAATGAGAAGACAAGTAGATGATACAAGGTGTCGTTTTGCATCCTCATCAAACTCAAGGAGGTAACTAAGCTAATGATTCTCGACACGAATCAATAATAAAATAAGGTCTTTTTTTACGGAAATTGGCATGTGTGGGACACGCATGTTAAAACGCGGACCGCGTGATACCGCACTGTAACTGGCCTTTTACACACACACTACCGCATACGCAACGGGGTGATTCTGATCTGAGAAAGTGGTGTATTCTAAAATACTGTCAAACTTAAATAACTAAAAACAAACAAGTACGAGTATGTATTAATTATTGAGCAGGTATCGTAATTTTATTTGATTATATATGTCATTCATAGCAGCCTCGTGAAATTTGACGAGGATGCAAAACGACACCTTGTATAAATTAATTCGTACTTTTTTTTGCCGAATATAACCGAGAATGAGAAACAACAGTATGTTAACTAAGGAAACATAAAAAGAAATGGTTCAGTGTAAAAGGGCTGCCGCTACTCATTGCTTTGCTTACGTCTGCAAAACCCAGAGGTTTCCGATGCATTTGGCAACTTAGAAACAAAGTTGAAATGCCTGTAATTTTACTGATGACCATAGTGTTCAAACCGAATCATTACAATATGTATGTAGTTTCTAAAGCTATGGTTTCCTAAGAAAGCAGTGTACTTACATTAGAATCGTTTCCCGGAAAAATAAAAAAAGCAGGTAGTCCTTTTTACCCGACTGCCCCTGTATGTATGTATGTATGTATGTATGTATGTCTATTTCTTTGGAACGCTCTGTAGCCTAAACGGCTTGATGGATTTTAACATAAGAGGTGTCGTTAGATTTTTCCTCATTGTGGGAGTGATATAGGCTATATAATTTTTATATATTGCATCTGCAAATACAATAAAAAGGGAGGGAAACGTTTTTTTTTTAATAAATTACAATAATATTGATATCAAATAAAAGCTAGTAATGACTCAATTCCATATATATATATATATATATATATATATATACTATATTAATAAAACTAAAAAGCTTGAAATAAAACAAATTATTTAAAAATAAAAAAACCCGACTGCAAATACACATACCTAACTAAATTGAGAAAAACAAGCAATAAAAGCTATAGAAATTTGGTATCGCAGGCGGGGACAAACCAATAACCTGAAATATGGTGTAACTTTTGTTTGTCTCCGCCTGTGATATCAAATTTCTATAGCTTATAATGCTTGTTTTTCTCTTTTTAGTTAGGTATGTGTATTTGCAGTCGGGTTTTTGTTTTTTAATTACCCGACTGCCCCAGGAGGGTAAAAAGGACAAGAGGAGGATATGTATGTATGTATGTATGTCTATTTCTTTGGCACGCTCTGTAGCCTAAACGGCTTGATGGATTTAAACATATGAGGTGTCCTTAGATTCATCTTAATTGTAGGAGTGACATAGACTATATAAATTGCATTTGCAATTACAAAGAAAAAGGAAGGGAATAGTTTTTTTTAAATTAATTGCAACAATATTGGTATCAAATAAAAGCTAGTAATTAGTAATTTTCAAATATAGGTATATATTAATAAAACTAAAAAGCTTGTAATAAAATAAATTATTAAAAAAAAACTCGACTGCAAAATACATAACTGAAAAAGGAAAAACAAGCATTATAATCTATAGAATTTTTGTCTTGCAGGCGGGGAGAAACGAATAACCTGAAATATGGCGTAACTTGGCGTAAATTCTATAGATTATAATGCTTGTTTTTCCCTTTTCAGTTATGTGTTTTGCAGTTGAATTTTTTGTCTTTTTTAAATAATTTATTTTATTTCTATCAGATTTTTCTACGGTCACACAATAACGGCTTTCCAAATATTATAGAGTGGTTTTTGATACCTTAATGTTGGTGAAAATGACAGATTTTCATCATTAATAATATTATGGAACCGCTTTCCTAGGAAACCAAAACTTAGCGTTAGTGTGACGGACGGTGCGAAAAGGAACCCTTTTCAATTATTTTTGTAGGCAGAAAACACGGAACACCCTAAAAGGCTGTTCAACTATTTACATTCACGCAAACCCAGTGACGACATCGCACCATACAAAATGCATACAAACAGTTCACTACACAATGTAAACGCGTTAACAAAATACAATCTGATAACAAAATTAGTCCAGCAGCGTGTCATATCAGCTGGAATACAATGCGAACACATAAATTATTCAAGCGAGTTCCTTCATAATCGCGACAAAGTTCATGCAACCTGTTTTGATTGTGCACACTGGGTTCAGTGTTTGGACACTGTGTTTATTACGTAATGTTTGGGGTAGTTTTGAATGAAAGATGCCTGACGTAGGTTACTTTGAGTGTAATGTCAAATTAACATCGGTTTAGGTTTTCGTATAACCGGAATCACACGTAATCTGTATGATTTATGCCTTAATTACAAGACATATATTTGACTAATTACGTATGATTACAGCCATGATTAGCTTATAAATCGTGGAACAACATGACGGTTCCAACTATACATCGTTTGTCCGAATACGACGAGTAGTTTAAGAGTTATGAGAAAACAGATGCACATACATACATACTCGTACATTAGCCTTTTAAAATCATAACCCTCTTTTGGCTTGGCCGTAATCAGGTCAATAGGTTGTTCATGATCTTAACTCCATCAGTAAGTGTAACGGTGCAGACTAGCGCGATATCGCGGGCGCGACAGGCAGAAACATGCGAGTCGCGCCCGCGATATCGCCCCAGTCTGTAAGAGCCTTCACTTATTGAAACTTCACTTATTGATGCGCGAATGACATCCCGAGGGTATCGTGAAAATAGATTCTATAAACAATTGTGTCTATTGGATTAAGTTTTGTGATTGGCATTAGTACTAGACTAGTAATTTAAAGATACCCGTAAATTCTACTTAATATAACAGCCTATAATGTTCCCACTGCTGGGACACAGGCCTCCACTCCTCGAGAGGCAGTGGGCTGTAATCTACCACGCGGGCCCAGTGCGGGTTGGTCGATGTCACATGTCTTCGAATTTTTGCTTCTAGAATTTGCCGGTTTCGTCACGATGTTTTCCTTCCCCGTTCATAGAGCAGTGGTGTTGCAATTATTTACACAACAAGTAAAGCGCCTGGCTGGGTTCGAACCCACCACCTACAATTCGTAAGTCGTTACCGCTGGACCACCACTGCTCCCTAATAAGGTTAATATAACATTAAATTAATATAACATTTAAATTACATAATTTTTAGTTAGCCAAGTATTGTTCTCGCAACAAGCGTGCATGTTGGTATGACCAGATTTATGAAAGTAAACGAAGCAATTTTTCTATTTGGACGTTAATTACCTAATGTATTTTCCTGAAACTTAATCATTTAAATCGAATTGTTAAATAACCCGTTACTAAATTAAATGATAATATAACATATTTGCACACCATATGTAATGGTAGAATGTAATTGGGCCACCATAGTCTTAAGTTCTTGATTTGTACCTACAATCTAGCAAATAATTCAATTTGAATTTCAATTTGAAAGGCGTATGTAAGTTTCTGCCTACCCCCACGGGAAAACGGCATGACTTATGTATTGTACTTTGATAAAAATCTTTACAATTACTATTTGATTTGATTACAATTACACTTTGCCAGCTACTATACTGTTTTGTTTGTTAAAATGAATTACCACCTTTTTACAAAATTTCCGATGTAAAAAAAACTCCAATGCGTTCTCAATATGAAAATCAATTCGCTTATCCCTATTAACATTGTCGTATATGTTTTTTTGCCATTTTCTTTTTATTTCATTAATCACGCTTAAAAAGTCTCTTGTTTTAGTGGAGTCAAGAACATTTATAAAAATTTTGTTGATTTTTGACAATCTAACTTCTATATGAAAAAAAAATTGCAATTCAAACTTTGAGACGCTCAAGAGAGCGTCTCAAAGTTAAAAAATAAAATGTTGCTGATTTTCACATCCGACAATGTTAATAGGGATAGGCGAATTGTTCAACATAAAATGCCACTTTGATGAAAAAGAGCTTTTTTGGAATGGCTTCGAAAATTTATAATAAAATACCCGATAGTATAAAAAATATGCCCCTATCAAAATTTAAGAAAGTTCTCAATATTATATTATTGATAGAAAAATGTTATTATAGGTACTGTTCAAGATTTGATAAATTATATTTTTTTAATATCTTTTTTGTTTATTTTTGGTTTTGTTTTTATTGTTTGTTTTATTTAGTTTTTTAAGTATTTTAGTTGTATTAAATTACATTTTAATTAAAATTTGTATGTCTTAATTCGGGGCAAAACATAGCGCTCAAATATGTTAACCTAATACCCTTAAGTAAATACCTATGTTTAACAAATAAAGATTCTGATTCTGATTCTTATAAAATCATTAACCATTTGTGGATTCCTAGTCAATGCTAGAATATCGGCAACCTGGCAATCTGTCTATAAACTTCCGCTCCATTTAATTAATGCCACGTGTTATCCTTATCAGTTGGTAGGTACTAATTAGGTTATATTACATGACAGCGGGAAACGGGTGCATCCGTTTCTAAGAATTTATTGGAAAACGATATAATTATTTACATGTTACAGTCAGAAGTCTTTATCAGTAACTTCATTTGGCTAACGGAATAAGAGGAATATTCCTTCAAAAGCTTTGGTAAAACACAAACGAAAAAGTAGTCAACACTCTTTGAAAGACACAAATCACACAAAAACACACATCACACTCGAAAAGAGATAATTCCCGATTTTTTTGGAGCTCTTTCTCATCCTTCTACTCTTTTTGACTTAAAACAAATCTGCTTAAAGAATTTCATCAAGTCAGCCTATCGCAGTCCACTGCTAGATATAACCTGGCCTCTCCCAGGCTGCGCCACAATATCCTGTCCTCCGCCTTCAGCATCTAGTCTGTCCAAGCCAACTTTTTATGTTAGTCGGTCCATCTAGCTGGGGCGTCCCACACTACGCATTATACGCATACGCGGTCTGCACTCCAGCAGGCTTAGCATGACGCTTTATATTTCTACTCTACTGTAAAATAGAAATCGCTTGCCTACATTTCTCGGTAGAAAACTGTCAGCTGTCTGCACGGAAACGTCATTTTTGTATACTCTTGCGTCGCCAAAACGATTCTCTAAGGTATGTCTAAGGTTCTCGTGCTAAGCCTGCTGGAATGCTTAGAACATTTAATAAAGATGAATAATTATCAAAAGTAGTCAAAACTTTTTGAAAGACACAACATTACACTCAAAAATAGATGCCTAATCATCAAAATTTAGAGGCACGTTAAAATTGGTAGAGTAAGTTATAGTAAAGGGTACCTAAAGTTATTTTTACTATTGATAGGTTCACGTTGTGTAATTTTGTGTCCATTATGATGAATTTGATCATGATAATGATGATTTGTTGTTTATTTTATTTTACAAATATATATATATATATATATATTAAAAAAATACTATATATTGTTCAAAAGACATAATTAAAATAATATGTACATTAAACAAATATACCTAATTAATATATAAAAATAACTTAACTAAAACTATACACAAACTTCAAGGCTCACGTTTGATCATTTTCTCACTTGCAGGCTTAGCATGACGCTTTCTATTTAGAATAGAAATCGCTTTTCTACCGAAAATGTTCTACCTCGAAACGTCATTTTTGTCTACTCTTCCATCAACAAAACGCTTCACTGAGGTTCTCGTGCTAAGCCCTCAGATGGTTAAGCGATGATGTGGTCAAAGATGCAGCACGCTTGCCATGAACTAACCTTTTCACTCAAGATTTAGGCCTAGCCCGCACTGCGAAATATCACCGCGTGACTTTTTTTCGCGCGGTTTATATTCAGTGTACGGAATTGCAACGAGTGCGAATTTTAAGTCGCCAGTGCGTGTAGATACATAAAATACTGGATTTGTTACAGAATTGCGATCAAAATTTCGCGCGAATTTTTTATCGCAGTGTGGGTTAGGCCTTAAAGACCTCCAGGACTCCCATTAAGTTTACTAAATTACTGCTAGCCATAAAGAGAAAAATCCACATAAATGAATACGTATCATCCCTTTCACACACATAGTATTGCGAAATATGAAAGTCAGCTAATAAAAGCAGCACAATGTTCCAACTGGAATACGCAGGATGCACCACGTCACAGGTCGTTAACCCCGGTTCACGGCAGTTTGAACCAGTTCAAACCGGTTCATGCGGTCAGGGTTGAAGTTTCAGATGTTCGCGTTGTTTTGAAGCGTTTCCGTATGGATTTAAGGGGTTATGATGGCGAAAATTAAGTCTTTATTCTTGGAAACGTATATCAAAATCATGCTCAAGCTCAAATCTCGATTTTATTAAGTAGGTTTGAGTTAAGATTAGTATGGATAATGTTAAGTCATGTTTATTTGTGATCGAGATCCATAGCTTGAGCATCGTTCTAAAAAAAAGACCTTAAACTGGAACGCTGTTTCTATTTTCGTAACGAATTGTATTCAAATTAACACTGAAATAAAACAAAAATAATTCCAGATTTTTTTTGACGACACTGGAGGTCTTTCTTACCCTTCTACTCTTTTTGACTTTAGAGAATTTCATCAAGTCAGCCTATCGCAGACCACTGCTGGACATAACCTGGCCTCTCCCAGGTTGCGCCACAACACCTTGTCTGTCCAAGCAAACTTTTTATGGTCGTCGGTCCATCTAGCTTGGGGGCATCCCACACTACGCATTATACGCATACACGGTCTGCACTCCAGCGGGCTTAGCATGACGCTTTATATTCTACTCTACTGTAAAATAGAAATCGCTTGTCTACATTTCTCGGTAGAAAACTGTCAACTGTCTACACGGAAACGTCATTTTTGTTTACTCTTGCGTCGACAAAACGACTCTCTACGGAACTTGTGTTAAGCCTGCTGGAATGTTTAGAACATTTAATAAAGATGAATCATTATCAACTCAGCCTAACTTAGCGTTTACCTACTTTAGGTACATAAATAAGGCCTCGCCCAAATTGCGCAACAGGCCTCCTTCGTACCAGTTTAGCTTCCCCATCCAGCAATTTATTGAGAGCACAATAAAATGATGACTACGCTTGCTTTTACAATAATTATCTGAAACGACAGCTTGTTTTCTCATTCAATGAACTGAAATAATGAAACAGTGATTTCAATTAATTGATGTCGCATGATAAGATTGTGTAAAAACTCCGAGAATTTCATTTTTACCGCGTTTCTCTTGAAAACTTAACTGATAAGTTTTCATTTTATCTATCTTGATAAAAAAAACTTGTTAATAAAAGCTTTTCTAATAAACAAATAATGCAATATGCATGTATACGGCGGATTACAGCATACTGACTAGTGGTCGTAAGCGCTACTGCTGAGCATGAGTTCCTGGGTTCAATTCCCGGGACGGGCAAAGTGTTATTGGGTTTTCCATCTGGAATTTCTCAGTAGCAGCCTTGAGTCTGGATTTTTGCCCGGTTGATGGCAATAGGCTCGCCCCGTATTATATGGGGCTTAAACATAACTGGCGAAATATGGGTGTACTACTGGTACACCCCTGCCCAACCCTTCGGGGAAATAAGGCGTGATGTTATGCAGTATTTGACAGCGCGAGCGACTGCCTATCTGACCTCCACAACCCAGGTAATGGTTAACACTGGTTGTCAGATTTTCGGACTTCTGACGACCCGTAACGACTGTCAAAGATTTACAAACGACAGCCGGGCTCAACGGCTTAACGTGCTTTCCGAGGCACGGATGGGTATTAGTAGGTATGTATGACGATGGTAATTTTTCCAAACTAGCGTTCCGATTAAGGCGCTGACAAGACCCAATTGACCAAAATGGGCTTCTCTTAAGAAAAAAAATTGCCAAATCTGTATAGTTTCTGGTAGCGGAAAAAACATATGTTAATTTTGAACATATTTCCTAGAACTTGGTTGTTACCAAAATACGTTTTGAAAAAAAAACTCGATACAAACTAACGTTAAACTAACCTCTTACCTTAAGTTCTAATCCAAAATATCTGCATTAAATATCAACATACGTTACGTATTTTAATAAATAAAATGAACGTCTTATTTGAGTGCAGAGCTTGGTTGTTTTTTATTTTCGATTACTCAACTCAATTTTGAGTAAATCGATAATTGCTTCATATTTTGCAATAAATTACAAGCGTTGTGTCTTCGCGCTTCTCTTTCTTTTCTATGCAATCTGACAGTGACCGCGGTTTATGTGTTGTCAGCGTCTTAATACAATTTAATACCAGAAGTAAGTTAAAACTTCAGACTGCAAAATAATAAACAATAAGTAAGATATTTGGGTCAAATCGAACGATTATGTGCCGACCAGGTGGGCGAGACAATTGCGTTGCGAAATGAATGGCGGTGAGAGGTTCCGCCAGGTGGCCAAGAGGCAACGGATGGTGGCAAGGACTGTGACGGGTGACGGAAAATCTGACTGGAGGATTGATATTAGAATGTCCATGTTGATTTCTGTGTGTGTCAAAGGAAATTGGTATAATCATGATTGTTATATTTGCCCGTTTTTGCATCTAAATGATATTGTGATGTAGTAATTTTGTTGTAGGTGCATTGTCTTCACATATAATTATACAATTAATGTATACAAAATATTGTACAACATTTTAAAAGAGATTCTCCATACGAGACTACCTTTTGGAAGGGGCAACTAGAATCACTTACAACTATAAAAAGCAATTTTGACCTTTTGCCCATTTAAAATAAATGATTTGACTTTGATGCCTACATAAAAGCGCACTGTTGGATTTTCAACGCTCGGCTCAGCCCCGAAAGTTAAAAATCCATCAGCGTACGAAGTGCTTAATCCACATTGTTGTTACATTTGTAACTGAAATCGGGCATTAGTGTTATTTGCACTAGGTAAGCAAAATAGATCAAAGTGATTTAGAAATAAAAAATGCTAGCCTCCCAATGTGATGGAGGGGGACAGATATTTTTAACTTTTGATGTAAACATATTTATATGATGTATGTACACAAAACCTTGTTCACATGGGGGTAGACAGAAACTGCAGTTGATGATGTATGTATCCTAATAAAATCCTTAAATAATGAGGTAATTTCCGCTATTAGCAATATAAAAACCGGCCAAGTGCATGTCGGACCACGCATAATGAAGGGTTCCGAAGTTGTGAGGAATTTGTCTCAAAAACAAACTTAACATCGTAGTTGGAAAACATGTTATCTCATGCATCAGTATACGTCACGGTCAATTCTCCAACTGCAAATGTAAGTTGGTCCACTATTACTCGTTAACTTGTAAAGCCTACTCAGCTGTGATAGTTTTCCTTTTAATTTCGTTACACAACCATTTAGCTGCCTGGGGACACTTGACTCTAACAATTTGTACTTTAAAGCTACAACACAAACGGCTCCCTGAATCGAAAAATGTTTGCACTCGCAATATTTTGGAACGGCCTTTCCAACGATACCCCACATCATGGGAAAGAAGAGAAAAATAAATATCATCCCCATTTTACGTTTTAGGGAGGTAAATACCCCAAAGAAAAAAATATTTTCAAGAGTTTATTTTACCACTTTGTCCCCGTGATTAACATGTATACCTATGCCAAATTACAGCTTTCTAGTACTATGATTCTCTGAGCTAACCTTCAGACAGACAGACAGACGGACATGGCGAAACTATAAGGATTCCTTGTTGACTACGGAACTGTCAAAAAGCAAACAACTTATTTATTCAGCGTGTAATCATAAAGAATAATGTAGAAACACCATTTTAAATCGTACCATTGTCTAAGTTTGCTTGCGTTAAGACAATTTTCCTACATAACACTCTGAACATACATAAAACCACAGACAATTTTGAAATATTTAAGTTACAGAGAATACGTATTGTTGAAAACAATAGACAAACTAAACTAGCAAAGTTTCTACAAGTTTTACTAATCACTGCTTTGGTGTGGGTTGTAAAACAAAGGGATGAAACTCATTCATCTTTTATGTTAGTTCGGGAGATTTTCATAAAGACAAAGATGTTGTGTAAGCAGTCTTTTACTCTGTTGATACTGATAATTTGAAATGGCAAACTATTTTAAATCATTTTATAGAATGCCTCAAGTTTTTTTTTAATCTTATAAATGGCATCTCGCAGATCAACCTAGGAGGTTGTCGTCTGCGTAATCAGACTTTCCTGTGCCTCAATAAATTAAGGCCAAAGACAGGGCATAAAACTTACAAAATAAGCTACACGCTAATGGCACCCCTGTGGGGTTGGGACCTCGGCTTAGGGCATCGCTGGTAGAGGACAGCAAGGGACAGGCTGGATCGAATGAATATTATTATTAGGAGAATTTAAAGCTACAGGCTTAGCGGCGTTTATGATGTCTTGCACTTCATTCAGAGTGACGGGAGGCAGAGGATCATCAGGATCATCAACAGGAGGGAGGGAAGCTTTACGTTCAACTTCAGCATCAACCTTGTCAAGGTGCGCATGGTCTACTGATTGCGAGATGGGAGAAAATTGAAACTCTTGGCTGTCGGAAAGGCAAATTTCGCGCCCTCTCGCTCCTAGCTGCCGCAGGAGACGCCTTGGGCGTCGGGAATCCTAGGCGGATTTCCGGCCAACGTAGGCGCGGGCTTGCGGATGGTGAGCCATGGTAGCTCACCGTCCGATAAGGACCAGGCCCGGAGCGACAACGACGGCGTTGTGTTCCACGGAGGCGTGCGTGAGAGAAAGAGATGTCAGCACAAGTGTAGGGGTCTACCAGCGCCGATGCCTGCCGGGGTCGCGGGAAAGTATGAAAGGATTACCGAGGCCCCTGGCAACACAGGCAACGGAAGGAACATGAGTGGGTTTTAGTCAGTAAGAGTCTGACACACCCTCCCGCTCCGCCTAGAGCGGGAGAAGTTATTTGATAATTTCCCATCGAAACGACTATCCTGCATGGTTTTTACGACTTGTCGAAACATCGAGATTCCTTTATTATAATTATGTTAGTTTTGTATTATTGTCGGTTTTTATTTGTTTGTTTTTTATTTATTATAAATCATTGTTTTATTATTTTTTATTCCTCTAGTGGGATTTATATTACGCGTGTCCATGTGTGGCAGCACTGGCAGCACAGCACTGCGATATTTATTTTTATATGTTGCAGAACTGTGATAGGAGCCTTTTTGGCGTCGTAATGGTCTTGATTTTTTTTTGTGCATTTTGTTTATTCCAACAAATATGTCAATTTTGTTAGTTTTGAATGCTTCCTTTTTACTTTCTGCATTTCGTGTGCGTCCGAAATAAAATATTTTTCTTTCTATATTAATGTGTTATATCTACACATGAACCTTCTGGAACACTTTAGATGATGGTGAAAACCACACAGACAGACAATACAAGCAACTTTGATGTATACTATTTATAGATGTACATAGATGGGGATGCTTTACGTATAAATGCAGATAAATCCATTGGCGCCCTTCGTACTAAACCCAATGCCCCAATAACAGTTTTGGACATTCAATGGCTTTTCATTTTCTATTAACTGTCTACAAGCTAAATGTCACGGTAATATAATATTACCGTGCTAATGTGTAATATTTGTTATATTATGTACCTTTTTGTCAATTAATCCAATAATTAATTAATAAAAATAGTATACTATTTTCTTTGATTGCAAATACGTTATACTTTTACATTGCATGAATGGAGAAAGAAAGAAAATGAAATTATAGGCCACTGAAAAAGAAATTATTGTGCAACAATACCTATAGTTAATATATTTTCATACAGTGATAAACAATCGGAATCGGATTCGCCGATTATTGATTTAAATAATCGATATCGAAATCGTAATCGGTAAATCAATAGATAATAAATCGTTGCAACCTTAGTTTTAATTATTTTAATTCTAATAGAATTTTTTTTCGCAATTTAAGCTAACAGCATTGTAGTTTAAATTGTTTTAGTAATTTTATCTGCAAATATATAGTGCATAATCAAAACACAGGATAATTAATTCTAGCTCTAATTCCATACTCAAACCGCGAAGGCTGCGTCAAACCACAAACCAAACCTTGTGAACATTTTACTGGCAATTATACTTTGAAATTATGATTTGCTACAGAATAATATGCTTTTTTTAAGTTGAAAATAAGAGTTATAACAGAAGAAGACATAGAAGTAAGTGAAAGGGTAATCAGAATGCTATTTTAAGGGTAGCTCAGAGACGCAATAAAATCTTGAAAAAAAAAATGTTTTATCAGGTACCTCCCTTGCACGTAATGTGGGGAACTTATTTTTTTTTTCTCGTCTACCCCATGGTGTGGGGTATCGTTGGACAAGCCGTCAAAAACATTGCGGGTCTGTGAACACCTCTTTTCGATTCAAAGATCTACTTGCGTAATAATAAGCATTAAAGTGCTAATTTTTGTTAGAGTCAAGTGTCCTCTCCCCCCCCCCCCCCCCCCTGTCAGCTAAATGGTTAAGTAAAATTCATGGCAGTAGTACATATAATAAAAATTAAAAGGAAAACTATCACGGCTAATTAGGCTTTACAAGTTAACGAGTTATAGTCGACCAACTTAAATTTGCAGTTGGAAAATTGACCGTGGTATATATCGATGTATGGGAGAACATGTTTTTCGACTACAATGTTAAGTTTGTTTTTGGGATAAATTCATCTCAACTTCCCAATTAAGGAACCCTTCATTATGCGTGGTCCGACACGCAATTGGCTGGTTTTTATTTCTTTTTGAAGATTGCATCCTAATCTACCTTCTTAGTTGCCTATTCAGGCAACACCTCTAGATTCGAAACGAAAGGCTGTCCCTTCATTAAATGGGTGTTAAGGTTTATGAGTTCCATAATCTTGGTACTGAAGTACCTAATTAATATCAACATAATGTTTTGCGCCAACAAAATCTGAATTACTGTCGGGACAGCGACACAAAGAAAAATAAGAATATGTTTACGATACGATCTATATCATTCTAACGAATGAATCAATCAATCAATCAATCATTTATTATTTGTAGAACATAGGTAACAAAAAAATACAGATCATATAGGTAACAGTGCGCTATGTTTTGTCTAGGTATGGTATGACATACAAATAAGTTTTAAAGTTTACAGAAAAAAAAATTAAAAAGTAAAAAAAGAAAAAAAAGTCAAAAATATGGCACAGAAACCATACCATGTTCTTGAAAGAATCTGATAGCTTTAAAAAATATCTCCAACACAATCACCTCCAGCCTTAATGTGTCGAAACGTACATTCTAATGTAAATTAATCTTAATGAAGCAGTCATCATGATGGCCCAAACATAAATTACAGACAATGACAATATTTTAGTACATCAGTCACGATACATGATTCATTTAATAGTATCAACTATTACATTAACCATGGATGGCAAACATTTTTGCGATACATTTCAGTTTATGGCCAAACGAAAGTAAATTCGGTTGCGCAAAATTAGTCGCGTAGTTTACGTTCAAATGAAAGTCAACAGACAGAAAACTCGTTTTACGTCGCCGTGTGGCCCAAACTAAAATTTCAAATGATCACAGCGGAAATAACGCGACTCACAACTCTCAAAATGACGCTCGTTGGCCTTACCCAAGAAGAGTTTTTTGGGTCCATGACATGCCACCAATGTTTCTGAGGAAACTTGGGAAAAACTAAATCCTGTATCGCGCTAGCATAGTTTACTACGCGACTGGGATATACAAGGTGTCGTTTTGCATCCTCGTCAAATTTCAGGAGGCTGCTATGAAAGAAATATATAGGTAATCAAATAAAATTTCGATACTTGCTCAATAATTAATACATACTTGTTTTTTAGTTCTTTAAGTTGGACTGTATTTTAGAATACACCACTTTCACAGAACAGAATCGTCCCGTTGCGTATGCGGTACTATGTGTGTAAAAGGGCAGTTACCGTGCGGTATCACACGGGCAAGGTTTTAACATGTGTGTTCCACACATGCCGATTTCCGAAAATTAGAAGAAAAAAAAAGACCTACTACCTAAACCTATTTTATTATAGATTCGTATCGAGAATCATTAGCATAGTTACCTCCTTGAATTTGACGAGTATGCAAAACGACACCTTGTATACACAACATCCGGACATCAACCGTTGGGCAGTTGCTCACCAGCCTCAACACCCATCTGATCGGAGGATTCCCTTATTTTCTATGGAGGATGAGTGACCTTTACACCCTGTTCCTCATACCTCTGAAACCCGAAACAAGAACAATTTGTCTCCCTTTATTCTGTTATTTCCGTGCCATTTATGTTGGCTATCTCTGTTATTCTGGGTAGGTAATAGTTGTTAGCTGCTAGTACGATCTAGTTTGGAGCTTCGTTTTTACATAATAGAGTAGCAATCGTTTTGTGATTGTGTGGACTACGTGGAATGAGGAGTGTGGTTCGGGAAGTATCGTACTACAAAACTGACTGTAGAATGAACTAAAAACGTGAATGTAGATAGATAAGAGTTTTCAATTTGGTTCTACTTATTATATTATATCGCATAAATCGTTGATATTTTTATCATTTCTCTGATATTTTGATATCTAGGTACTATGCTCGAAAAATGAGAACAGTCATCGAATTTTAATACGAAGTGGCTTTTATGATGAGGGTTGATTTTAAAAGTTTCGAGTGCCTACCTAGTGTACTTAATATACTTACATTTGATTGGCTTGACGCTCATTATGAATGGTTTCATATCAACATGAAGCAGTAAACAATAATTCTTTATTTACATAAACAAATTACAAGATGATTATTAACATTAACTAAATTAAATTAAAACTAAGTTAAGCCTAAAAAAGGCCCTCGGGGTATTGTACCGAGGATGCTGGCGGCATTTCCTCGCTGAATTGCAATGCTGATGCGTTGCGCGAGAAAGCCGCCAGCTTTTCGGTCACCAGTTACATCAATTAGACGTTTCGCGATTTCCGCAAATAACTTATGCGCTTTGGGACCCCACGGAATTAATTGTGTTACCAACGCTGAATTCTTTTCTGTTTGAGAAGAAGCATCGTACCAAAACAATCACAACCTGATACCATAAAAAAATTATGACTGACAAAAGAGACTCCTTTTAAAGCAGTATCCAATCCAACGGGAGAAATACAACCAAGCTGTTTTTAAGCATGATAGTGACGGATACAAATAGCAGTATAGGAACGCTACAAAGAAAACGGACGATGCATCAAGTTGACACGTTGCAAGATGCAATTATTAAAAAGTATCATTAATTTTGTATTGTACGCGAAGAGAGGATGACTTTAGTATTTTGCAGAAGTTATTTGTATGACTGTCTCGTTGGTCTAGTGATCGCAAGCACTACTGCTGCGCATGAGGTCCTGTGTTCAATTCCCGGGTCGGGCTAAAGTGTTATTGTATTTTTTCATCTGGATTTCTCAGTAACAAATGGAGTCTGGATTTGTTGCCGGTTGACGGCAATTGGCTCGCCTCTTATTACATGGGACTTAAACATAACCGGCGAAATGTGGGTGTACTATACACCTCTGCCCTTCAGAGTATACAGGCAAGATGTTATGTTAAGTATTTGTATGAAAATAACTGTACTAGTAATGTAGTAATTTTTATTATTGATAATAATAGATGCTGCATGGTTTCTGATCCTTTTGCTTTAACCTTTTGACCGCCACAGTCATGTATAGATAACAAACCAAAATGTGCCCAGCACGCCACGGTCACGACTGCATGATAAATTTTAAGGAATATTTCGTAGCTTGGCGCCGATGGCACGTCTTTGCTTTTTTGAAAAGGTTAAAGAAGAAAGGAATGACTTTCGCGGGCTATCCTGGCGAGCCCGGCTTGGCTTTCAATGTCATGATTTTATTACATAACACAATAAGGTCATTTCAATTTAGAGGGTTGAATCGATGTCTTTAATGAATATAATTCTGTAAATACATCTAATATGTATTTACAGAATTACGGTCGCGAAATCAAACATTGTTTAATTGTTCAAGGACAGCTAATGAGACACAATTGATTTTCTATTGTTTCACACCGAATCGGAGTCGCGTGGGGCTTAACAGGTTAATACAACTGACACTGACCAGCAAATTGCAAAAAAAGTAAGAAAGAAAATTTGAAGTAAGAAAATTTGAATGTCAGGGGCTGTCTTCGTGCATCCCGAGAACTAACGATGAGCGTGAAAGGTAATGAATAAGAGAATGCAAACAAGACCGGTAGCTCCGTCCTTCTGTTTCCTCATAATCACCACCATCAGTCTGAACATTAAGCGTGAGGATAACGTTAATTTCCCGGATGAACGTTAATTGGGAAACCAATGTTCAGCAGTAAATATGAAAAATGGAAATTATGAAACATCGTGTTCGAAATCAGGGCTTGACTATTTTCACTTAGTGCCGTATTGTACGTATATGGGTAGAATTTGAAACCCTATCCATGAGGTAACTTACTTCCATAGGTTAAAGTTAGACGCCTTTAAGACGCTGACAACACCTAAACCGCGGCCACTGTCAGACTGCATAGAAAAGAAAGAGAAGTGCGACGATGTATGTATTTTGGATTGGAACTCAAGGTAAGAGGTTAGTTTAACGTTAGTTTGTGTCGAGATTTTTTTTCAAAACCTGTTTATGGTAACAACCAAGTTCTGAGAAATATGTTCAAAATGAACATATATTTTTTTCGCTACCACAAACTATACAGGTTAGGCATTTTTTTTCTTAAGACAAGCCTATTTTTGTAATTTGCCTCTTGTCAGCGCCTTAACTCACAAGTACCTACAATACTTGACTAATTATTTAAATAACTTACCTACCTAGGTTCTGAATCTCAAGTAAATGGTTAGCTAAGAGTGCGTGCAGATGAGCCTGATTACAATCTGTCATAAGTTCATGACTTATGCACTGAAGGAAACTTTGGTGCGTTAACTCTGTGATGCTATAACTAACTTGTGCCTGACAGCTGTCAAGTCATGCACAATTCACAAAGCATATATTACAGTAGGAGATGATGGCCGTAAGATAGCAGGTAAGTACTAAGTCTGATTGAAGATGTAACCAACATTTTGATGTAAAAGAGTGTCCACGGAGTTCCTTGCCCGTTCTTCTCCATGGGAACCTGCTACGCTTTGGAATGGCCAACCAAACCAAACTTTTTTTTTAAATTCAAATTTTATTTTTATATTTTATTTCACACATCAATTTTTTTTTTTTTAGTTATTTCTGTAAAATACATATTAGCGTTCTGTAGGTATCTATCCGTGACAACACAGTGGGCCCTATCAGAATATCAGCGCTGTGACACTTATTTTTAAGTGTCACAGCATTATGCTGAGATAGGAGCTTTTTGGCCTTGTACAGGACATTTTCTTTTTATTTAAATACGGCTATGGAATAATGAAAGAAAGAAAGAAAGAAAGAAAAATATTTTATTTGGGACACGCACAAGAAATACAAAAGTAAAAAAAAAGAAGCATTTAAAACTAAACTTCGAATAAACAAAAAATATCCAATAAGAACGACTTGTGCGATGCCAAAAATCTCAGCATAATGCTGCGATATTTAAAAAATAAATACCGCAGCGCTGGTATTCTGATAGGGCCCGCTGTGATGCCACGGACACATCTACGGACACAATATATAATATATCCCACCAGGGGAATAAAAATTAAATAAAAAGACAATTTATAATGAATAAAATACAGAAGTAAATAAATATATATATATAATAGATGTACAGTAAATATTAAGATTGACTCCGAGGCTCGTACTTCACTTGTCCATGCCATAAACTATTGTCTATGGTGTACGACAAGCGAGGGGACGTAGGCGCATCTGGCCCGTATATAAAAAAGTATTCTGTGTCATTGCGTTGCATACGTTCGGCTGTCAATGTGTCAATGGATCTGTAAACACCTCGTAGGTGGAGTGTTCTATTGACGAGCAACTCGTGGCTAAGTAATAACAGCCGCACAGGTCGATCCATTAGATTAAGCTACATTTGCCGCGGTAGGTCGATGGGTGCATCTTTACGTACCGAGACTCCTCCGTGCTTCGGAACGCACGTTGGCAACACAGGCAACGGAAGGAATACGGGTGGGTTTTAGTCAGTAAGAGTCTGACACACCCTCCCGCTCCGCCCACAGCGGAAGAAGTTATTTGATGATTTCCCACCCAAAAAAGAAAAGCCATTGGTCCCGGCTGTCAGTCATCTTTACGGATCGACATAGGCCCGAAAGTCTGACAACAAGTCTTGCTAAGAGTATCGTATTAACCACACGGAAAAAAAAGGATCTCTTCAGCGAAGAATATCAATATTCTCAGAAAAATTGTTTCAATCCAAGTATTTCTAAATTTTCTATTTTTAAAGCCTATTTCGGTCATTTGCGTCTTGTCAGCGCCTTAATTAAAGTTATTTTTCACTTTTAGTGTTTTTTTTAAATGGGTTGTTTTTTTGTAAAAACGTTTTTATTTTTCACTTTTTAGTTGTGGTACCACAATAACCACACTAATTTGTATACCAATATCTGCTATGGTGAGAACAGTGACAGGGAGTTTTACAACATCATCAACATACATTCTAGTGGATTAAATACGTATAATTGAAGCTAACTCAAAAACTACCCAAGCAAAGTTAATCAAATTTATATTAGACCACCGCGCAAGCTTCCTCTATCAAATGAAAAAAATATAAAAATTCGGTTCACAAAACAAATAAGTTATGCCAGAACATACATATATAATATTGGAAATAATACAGTGAAGTGTTATTGGATTCCTTCTATTTCTCATCTGATGAAATGATCTTCCAATATTCATAGCAGAATCACCATGTGTTTTGTTTGCGGACGACATCTCCATTTTCACCCCATGTCATCACTTATTTAATCGTTTTTAGGTCTGATTTCACCAAAGTAGAATAAGTTTTATTCCAAGGATAAAGCTATTACTTACTCTCAGATAACCATGTTTTCATTCTACCAACTACTTATCCTGAGAATAACAAAGTTATACGAGAGTAACTCTTATACCACCAATTTTGAAGGAATAACAGGCTTATACCTCAGATAAAATCAAAATGGCGTCAAATTTTTATGTCAGCTGAGCGACCATTGATTGTGCAGCATACAATTTATAATTAAAAATTAAACATCAATTGGAATTTATATCTGAGAGGTTAGTACACGATGTTTAGATTATGGACATAGTAATGTTGACTTGACAACACACAAAGGTACCTAATTTTGATCAAAATCTAGTGTAACTTTTAGTACATGGGCATTTATAATGTCACTTAAGTACACTATTCAAGGTATGGATTTGACCTTTTATAGTGCACACGGCTACACATCAAGCTATACATTACCAGTATAAGCTGATCTCGCATTGTAAGGATTTCCGTAGAATGCGAGGTCAGTGTAAACTGGAATGTATAGCTTGATGTGTAGTCGTGTGTACAAACACTACAAACAATGGATTGTAGGTAGTTTACTTTTATCTCATTGTACCCATACCTAGTTGGCATTCATTTCACTTTGTTTTTAATATAATATGAGCCTATTATTTTGTTCTTTCAGAAACCAATCTATATCCCTTTCAACCAACTCTTGGCCACCTTAAGATTTTATGCGACCAAATCCAGCAATAACATTTTTTCTTGTATTAACCAGTTAGCACTTCGTTTCCTTTCAGACATGGTGGTGTTTATACAGAGAATATAAACACCACAACACAAGGAAAACTGACACGCAGCTCTACTTACAGTTAGGTTTGTTTGAAAAATATATAACACGATGACAAATGGACACATGTTCAAACTGACGACTAAATTAAAAACGTCCTGTTAAGCTATACTGTACTGAGAAAATGACAAGCCTATTTAAATTGTCAGCATATACATTCATTTGTTCATCACTTCACATTCAACGTGCCACAGATAACAAAAAAACACTTGTCAACGAATAGTTATACTAGGAGTAACTTTTTGTCTTTACAAAGTGGTGAAACGTAATATGAGGTATTCGGAGAGTAAATGCAGCGAGTAATTTTATCTCAGGGATAGTTATTCTTGGATAACGACGCCATTGGTGAAATTGAACCTTAATAATATTAATAATTTGTATGTCAATATTGGCAAAACCTTTTTTAAGAACTTTGTAATTGTAATTAGAAAGAAAGAAAAAGTATTTATTGGAATTCGCACAGGAGATCACACATAAAACTAAACAAAAGCACTAATAGAAACATAAAAAAAAACAAAAAAATAAAGTAAAATTAAAATAAAATTCAAAAGTCCTGTACGAGGCCAAACGGCTCCTATCTCAGCCTAATGCTGCAGTACTTAAGAAATAAGTGTCGCAGCGCTGGTATAATTATTACCTATGTTTCACAAATAAATTATTCTTATTCTAGTCATACAAAGACAAAATAAACCTAAACAGTACCATAATGATGTTCTTAACAAAATCATTTATAGCCAGAGTGCATCTCATGACAATTCCAATAAGCCCAAACACGGCTAGGATACATTGTTTTATTAGGGAGTTCCGGTGCTTACATTCCGACTTCATCATCAGACCAGTTTGGTTGTACCATTTTGATCAGAACCATTTATTTAAATTTGCTTCATCATACTCGTGAAATACTTATCATTGAGGAGTTCCGGTGGCCATCTGTGGTCTTCTTCATTAGTTCCACTTTATCGAAAGATACTTTCTGAATGCAAATGATTGACTTGTTGATGAAAATACAAAAATCGCTATAAGTATGTATATATAATATTTGAGGAGTTCCCTCAATTCCTCATGGATCCTATCATCAGAACTAGATTTTGAAAAAAAATGGAACCAAGTATAAACTTTCAAATAAAAAGATTTTTCCAAATCGATAAGCGACGGAGTTCTGAGGTAACAATCATTAAAAAAATATATAACCGAGTTAGAACCTCCTCCTTTTTATGAAGTCGGTTAAAAATAAATAGTATTGTTTTTCATTTCACATCTGATGTTGACAGAATTGTCGACATCGGTACTTCTTGTCATAAAAATAAAAAAATAGAAGAAATAGAAGTCATCATTCTCTAGCTCTTATGCCAATTTATTTGGGGTCGACGACTTTTCTTCCATACTCCTCTATTAGTCGTCATCTCGGAATAGTCCGTCCCTCACTTCACCTTTCACATAATCCATCCATCGTTTCTTCGGATTTCAAACTTTAACAGACAAACACGCTAACTAAAGGTATTTTTCAACGAAGTTCCGTATGGCGCGGCTTGCGGTAGGAGTTGAGACGTAGAAATCGTCACGTAAGGAAAAAGCGTTATGCCCTCCATGCGATTTTCTCTCTCTCTCTCTCTCTCTCTCTCTCTCTCTCTCTGTCTCTTTCTATTATATACGAGTATGTGTGTGCGTGTAAGTATCGCGCAGGGAACATCGATCCTGTCGGGGGCCCCCGACCGCACACCTTTGTTTATATAATAAGATACGTAGTTTAATGATACCAGCTAATAAAATTGCATTGACATCAGCAAAGAATGATTGCCAATAAAAAAATAAACAAAAGATTGCATTTAGCGCAAGGCTGTGAAACCGGGACGGAAACACACGATTACCTCCGAAGTTGGTCGAATGGCGTGCCGAACCGTATGCGTATATTAGCCGTAGTTTACATGGATTTACCTTGTATTAGAACATAAATAATATAACGACCATATTTTTCCGAAAGGAATATATGCAGCGGTAAGTGAAAGTATTTTTTCAACAACAAGAGAAAAATATAACTTACCCTCCTGGGGCAGTCGGATAAAAAGAGGAGATTTTATCATCATCTATATGTTTTTATATGTATGTTCATCGATATTTTCGTCAATTGTCAACCGATTTTGCAAATTCTTTTTTCAGTTGACAGAAGAAACTTGCGCGGTGGTCTCTTATAAATTTTATGAAGTTTGCTCAGATAGTTTTTGAGTTAACTTCTATAACACGTATTTTTCCCATTTAGTCTATGGGGCGATGTTATAATAACTTCCTGTCACTGTTATTTAAATAGTAGTTAGTGGTATTCGAATTTGTGTGGGGTAAGTACCGTAACTACAAAGCAAAAAATAAAAGAACATTAAAAAAAAAGACAACCGACTTCCAAAAAAAGAAACACTACAAAATGTAATGGCAAAAAAGAAAATACAAAAACCAAAGACACCGACTTTGGTTTTATATTTTAATAATTTAATGAATAAGTTTTTTTATTAATTAAGAGGAGGTTCTCAATTCGTTGGATTATTAGAAAGATTCACAGGTACTACCGCGTAAACTGTAGGATGACTTAACACTTATCTAGACAAGACTGTCTAAGTGAGTGGAATGTGTTTAAAAAGTTCTAGTCATTAGTTATAACAATAGTTTCTCACAGTATAGTTATTCTATCTTATCGGTTTAGAAAAAATGTAAAGTTTCATAATAGTGTGTCACCGGGTTGAAAAATTTTCAAGCGTGGCAACTATGGACTTTGAAGTCCTTTTGCGGTAAAAAATAATGTATAGCAATCAATAGGAACACCTTGAATGTAATTGACATTATCTGTCTATACTAATATTTTAAAGAGGTAAAATTTGTAAGTTTGTATGTAGTTGGTAATCTACGGAATTACTGGTTTGATTCCGCAGAAAATTGTGTCACTAATGGGAAGCTACAGTGTTGCCGAGTGTTATAGGATATTTTTGTTGAAACAAGAAATTTAACGCGGATGAAGTCGCGGGCAGATAGTTATTAATAGAAATGAAAAAAAAACAGGTCAGGTCAGGTACGAGATAAGACCATGAGCAACTTCTTTAGTTTTATATCTGAACTTTTTTAAAAATATTCCAACAAATTAAGCGTATACACTTCTCTAAATTTCAAGTAAAAGAAATTACCGTGAGCAAACCCGAATTTAAGGATCTGAAATCGCCTGCACGAAATGAGCAAGCATGAAGATCAACGCTCCTTCATTCTACGGCAATGGAACTGTGGGAAAGAGGCATTGGCTATCCAATATGATGGTTATTATTCTGTGTATATTATTTATTTTACATTTTTCGTCATCATCAGTCTCATGCCCTCTCATTTTATTTGGGGTCGGCGCAACATTTTCGCTCTTGAGATACACGTTTCTCTTTACTTCGTTCAGTAGCCAGCTGTTCAACCTTTTGACCGCTGCTTCTATCTACGATCATGTTCTTTGGTATATGACTAACCTTATGTGTTTTTCTTTGTACAATAAACTTATTATTTATGTCTTCTTCTTCCATTAGTCACCATGTCTGTCATCACTCTCTTACTAGTCACACCATCTTTCACACAGTGCATCCATCGTTTCTTTAGTCTTCCCATACTGTGAGTGAATGAATGAATGAATGAACGAAATGCACCGACCCCAGCGTGGTTTGACAACACTAGATTACTCGAATAAACCCAAAAATTCACTCTAGCCTCTGGAGCCTCATGTTTCATGGAACTACAGAGACCATCGCATATCAAAGTGTAGACCGGGGTAATGGTAGGGAAGACGTGCCCTTAGGATATGGAAGGGTTATTAGAGCCGTACCGGATATGCATCCTAGAGTAGGCAATGAAATAGTGGAGAGACGGGTGATATTTATCTACCGGTGGGTATCTTTTAATGACGTCGCCGCCGGGTTGCTTCAGATCCAGCTTCACCGAATCTTGAATGATGAATCTTTTGGCGGGGTTAAAATGCTTTCTCGACGCTTTTCTATGTCACTGTTATATTGTGTTACACGTTGCTGTTTTCAATGTCTTCGCCTGAGGTCTCGTTATTATCCTTTTCAGATTTTTTGTAACGAAGTTCTTTAACGCGGCTTGCGGTAGCAGTTGATATTATTTATTTACATTAACCTCCAAAATAAAACACCTTAGTTAACTTTGCAAAGATTTTCCACAAAGCACAAAATATGTCAACAATATTACATTGGTTTGGTTACAGACAACCAATGACATACTCGTAATTGGATAAAGCCGCTAACAGGCTAAGTATTGCTGCAACCTTCCCAGGCTAACCAAGCAGACTTCCCGTGATTGTGAATGGAAACCATCTGGTCAGTGAAGGGCGGAAGCATGGAGTTGAGTTTCATGGCTCGTCTTACCTACATCCATTTTACGCATCGTTATTGCTCATATACAGTCAAACTGAAATTACTGGTGAATTAATTATTAATTATTATTAATTAATTATTATTTATAATTAATTAATTATTATTTATAATTAATTAATTATTATTTATTAACTATTATTTATTATTAATTAATGATTATTAATTTTTATGAATGATTAATTAATTAACTATAATTAATTAATTTAATTGTTATGTAAGGAGCAGACTACTAGATCATGTCGAATTTTTGGCAATATGTCTGGTTCATACAGTTTGCCCATTGAGGATGTGAGAAGCAGAGGTTGAATTCGTTGTAGGTCGCCCATTACATGCGACTTCAACATACTCGTAACTGTCGAAATGCTGGTACACTATAGGTACCTACACCTCTGCGTAACCCTTCGGTGAAAACAAGTGTGATGTTTTTTTATCGTTTTCTCTAATCCCAATGAGTTTTGATTTTATAGCTGAGTATTTCAATTTCAACTAATTTACTTTAGTTAGATCCAAGAATTGAACTCATGGAATGCATTTGGCACCCGAGTTTATAGCTAAGAAAGAACATAAACGGGTCACATGTATTTTTACTTAAGTAGATACATAATCAGTTCAAAATCAAAATCAAAAGTCATTTATTCAAACTAGGCTGAAAATCAGCACTTTTCGAACGTCAAAGTTACATAAGACAGTCCCCCAAAAATGCCCGCCCCTCACCACTTCCTAGTGCTTTAGCTGGGAAGAAGAAGTGGTGGAACAAACTCCCCAGCAGCACGTCTGTCTGTTTTTACTCTTCCACCATAATTCCACCGTTACTCTTTTAAAATATTTTACAATATTTTGTTTAGGTACATTAATCATATAATTACATGTGAAGACGATGCATAAAATTACTATACCACAATAGCTAAAAATAACTAAAAAATGAAGCAATGACAGATAAATGAATTATGTGATAAATACACTGGTAATATAAAACCATAGCTAAAAGAACAATTTCTAATTGAACGTTTTACCCTCTCACCTAAAAACTACTTTCCTGTCACACCAGTAAAGCAATTTGTACTAACATTTCTAGTAGAACAACTATCACTGGAACATTCACACATATAAAACAAAAAAACTTAAACAAAAAAATAGTAATTCACACGTTGGTGAAAGCGAAAGGTAACAGTAACTTTGACCGCACATTGGGCGCAGTTTCGTAACAGCAGAGCATATACCGAAATTTTAATTACTGGAACGTTACTAGAATCGCAATTAATTGAACAACAAGAAGTGTATTGAGCTGAACAAGAAATTAATTAAAATGAGCGGTGTGAAATGTATATATGTGCGGATTTTGTATTAGTATTTTTTTGCTGAAATAAAGTTATGTAATTTTGAGTTTCGTGTAGTTTTCAACAGTTATTCAAATGCTGTCCCACTCTTTGCTCAATTATGGACTTACAAGTTAAGCATGATTAACCATTGAGATTTGTCACAGTTCTAATGAAAATCATGTATTTGTTTAAGTGGGCTTATTATTTATATTTATTACTAGATGACCCGGTGAAATCGTAATACAATAACCATATTCAATTAAATAAAATCAAAATCTTTATTTCGACCGAAGACTCATATAGGGTTAAAGTTGTCCTTACAACACGCTAGTAGTATAAAGTATATACTTTACTTAACCCTTTAACTTAACTTTAACCCTTTAAAAACACGCTAGTAGTATTATATTACTAGCGATGCATGTAACCGACAGCAGTGAACATCGGACACCTGAATCGAGCCAGCCTGTATATTTTTGTTCAATGGTCTCCATCTTTTAAATGACGGTAGTATACAAAAAAAAAAGGTTTTGAAGCCAGTCACATACTATAATTTCCGTTGGTCATTGTTTAAAACTTGAATTTGGAATACTAAAAAATACTGTTTAATTGCAATAAGTCGTCTTTTCGCGTTTCTCAGGGGCAAAATTGATGGGGTACAACTGATGGGGTCTGACAAGGCGGATGCCTGCCGGGGTCGCGGGAAGGTACAAAAGGGTTACCGAGGCCCCTGGCAACACAGGCAACGAAAGGAATACGGGTGGGTTTTAGTCAGTAAGAGTCTGACACACCCTCCCGCTCCGCCCTGAGCGGGAGCAGTTATTTGATGAGGAACCCAAAAAAAGGGGGCAAAATAGCGTGTGAATTTTGAAGAAAACATTGGTTTACATAAAGAAAACGTTTATTTAGTAACTTGTGCTACCTCCAAGAGCATTTACGACGGCTGTCATGCGGTTCGGCATGTAATTAATTAATGCCACTATGACGTGCTGTGGAATGTTCTGCCATGCTTTGCCAAGATGGCAGTTTTCAGCTCTTGCAATGTTTCTGGCACTGATTGGTTAGTTCGTACCCGCCTCTTCAACTCATTCCATAAGTGCTCTATTGGGTTCATAACAGGGCTTATTGTTGACTAATCCATTACTGCGATACTTACGCCAAAGCTACTAACAAATATTTCACTGATAAACCACAATTTTCATTCAATTTGCATCCATAAAACCTATAATAGTTTTAATTTTACAATTTCTTTCACAGATATTTCACTCACATATCACTCTCGCTCAGTGCACGTGCATGAAATCGGATCACTGTGCAGTTGCGCGAATCTTACGTCACAGAGACATTCACCCGCGGCAACGACCGCTGACATCATGAGGTGAGCAGAATTCTAAGTGAGTCTGTTGGAATGAGATGAGGTTGGTGGATTTTGGAGGTAAGGTGCTTGATCATTTGTAAGTATCAGCTACACGAAAAAAAAGGATCTCTTCAGCGAAGAATATCAATATTCTCAGAAAAATTGTTTCAATCCAAGTAAATATTTTCTTAACGTAAGTAAATGTACCTACTCAGTCCAAGAAAACCTGTTTACTCAAATTAAGAATAATAAATACTTGGTTTTTATTCTTCTTAAGCAAATATTTTTGATTCAAGACTATAATAATCTTAATTGAAGAAAATATCCTAAGAGAGAAATAATATTCTAAAAATTAAACTTAATAATTCTTCATTTAAGTATAATGTCTTCGAAGAAGACAATAAAACTAAGACAAAATTTTACTTCATTCAATAATATATTGTTTTCCCATATATGAATCAATATTTGTCTTGACCAAAAGGATATTGTCTTAATTTAAGACATCCTTTTTTTCCGTGTAACACGGTAAAGACAGCATAGCTGAAGTAGTGGTGATTAGTTACCAAAATTTTCAACCAGCTCTCTCCATAATTACTAATATTAGGTTCAAAGGCTCCTAGAACATAGCAGTAAGGAACCTACATAATATTTTCAAGATAATGTAGACCAATATCTTCTTGTAAGGTCAGCAACAAACATTGATTAACCCTGCTGATTATTATATCAACAATCCTTGCCAGCATTATCGACCCTTTAATATATTTTTTTAAACATTTGTACTTTTCTTTTCATTCATATTATGCTACTTCTGTTCCGATTTTAATTTAAAGTTTTGCTCAATAATTAAGATTTAGAAAACTGAAGTCTTAATCGACTTTTGTTGCTGACTCTACCAAGTACCATCAGCAACAAAGGTCGATCAAGACTAAACGTTTTGTGGTTTATTAATTCGTGATGAGTACATTACCAATTAATTTACTACAAAACGGGTTATTAAGGGAATCTAGAGTTCATAGTTAAGACCACTGCTCATCTATTTGATGAATAAGGGCGTGACGGTTAAGTTACTGACAAAGCTATTGTTTTAATTTTATACCAAAGTAGACAATCCAGCTGACAGATGATCTGTCAGCGTGCTGATTCACCACGATGATAGGTTTCATCATCTAGCCTTTTCAAACTTGTGTTGACATCGGCTTTCCGTATGTACCAGTATTTAACGTAGAGCGACTGCCTATCAGAATACCAGCGCTGCGACACATATTTTTAAGTGTCGCAGCATGTGGAGATAGGAGCCTTTTGGCCTCGTTTTTTTTAATGTTTCTATGAGTGTTTCTTAGTTTAATTTGTGATCTCCTGTGCGAGTCCCAATGAATACTTTTCTTTCTTTCTTTCTTTTTTCTATCTGACCCCCACAACCCAGTTACTGGGTAACACGGTAAGACTGTTTGTCAGATTTTCGGGCTTCCAGTCGGAAGCGGACCCGTAACAACTGTCAAAAATCTATGAATGACAGCTGGGATCAACTGCTTAACGCGCTTTACGCGACACTAAGGGGTCTCGGTGAGTAATGGATAATCACCCATCCACGGGCTGCTTTTAGCTTGACCTTCGATCGACCCGTGTGCCGTAACGACTGTCAAAGATCTATATGAATGACAGCCTGGATCAACGGCTTATCGTGCATTCCGAGGCACGAAGGAGTCTCGGTGTGTAATGGATGATCACCCATTCACGGACCGACCTCAACAGGCGTAGCTTAACCTTTGATCGACCCGCGTGGCTGTGAACCCCTCACATCATGATAATCGTACAAATCAGCGCCACCCTTGAATATCTGCAATATCGAAGAAGAGACGCTGTTGGTCCTTCCTTACCTATCAAGACCGACCTATTTTTTAAACAATTATGTTTAAATACATATATTATTTGACGATTTTTTATCACTTTGTATTTTTTTATCGGGTGTCGGAAATAGTAACATTGTTATCTCCATTTTCCCTGTTTCAAACAATTTATTTAATTTTTAAATAAATTATTTAGATAACTTTGTTTACGAGTACTTGATCATTTATTTAAATTCCGGTAAGTACTCTATTTTGTTTGAGAAAGAGAAATTATCAATACTTTCTCGAATGTTATTTGTGATAGTTATTTTTTTACTAATTAATAGAAATTAATTGCTTAGTTTTTAGAACATTATTTTGTTTCTAATAATTGTATCATCACACAAATTCGGTTAATTATGTTTGATCGTTGTTTATCAGGTTTAGCAAGAAAACATATTAAACTTTATTTGGAATTATTTCCAAATGAGAAGCATTGTATTTAAGTACAATTATTCATCGCAATATTAATTAGACTTTAACGGCTATCTCATAAGTGTCATATTTCTTATTCCTTATACGTTGTTCAAAACGGCCTTGCTCCGATTAAATATTCAATGAGATCATTTACATTATCAATATCAACAAGCTTTAACATCGAAATTGTATCAGTTCCCATAACTCGGTTCCACGTATGCGGAAAGCTTTAAAATAAGTACAGGGTGTAAGGATGTCCCTTACACCCTGTATTTATTTTTAAGCTTTAATTTAATTTATTTTTTGCTATACGCAAAAAACGGTTACCATGAATTCAGCATATGATTCTACACCTTCTTGTGCTGAAATTTTTCATCGGTTATAAAAAAAAAATCTGCTGTTTTATACAAAAGTGCCTACATGGTCAAAATGTATGGAAATCGTTTTTTTTTAATAATAACCCTCTGTCACAAAATCCATTCCATGTCATCGCATGTCCATGTTACCTCACTAGAGATAGGATTTTGTTATTTAATAAAATAAAATAAACTTAGAAATGGTATAGCTCGTGCACAGAATATTATTCTGTCCCATTCTATAATCAGCCTATAATGTATCCGTTGCTTGGACACATGTCTCCTCTCTGTGAGAAGGAGCGAGCCGTAATGAACCAAGCGGACCCAGTGCGGGTTGGTGGATAAGTCACGTGTCTTTTAATTTATTAATTTTTGATTATAAGACGTGCCGGTTTCCCCACAAAGTTTTCCTTCACCGTTTTAGGAGTAGTGGTGATGAAATAATTTACACAAAATAAAGCGCCTGTTGAGTTACGAACCTACGACCTTCAACTCGTAAGTCGCGGCCGTTACCACTGGGCCACCAACGCTCACGTTCTGCCTACACCATCTATTATAATATGAGTTGACATTTATCATTCATTAGTGAAGCCCCATTGCCTTCGTTCACCAGAAACTCACGTTGTCCCAGGCTTACAGGAATATAATGCCATTATTATGGCACGCAAACCATAGGAAAAAATATCATGCGTTGACGTAATCATTGGCTGATAAGAAAATCCATGTAAACGGTGTATGTTTTGTACATAGTTGTTACATTAAATTGCGAAGAGATTCAGATTGACCTACTATAGCTGATCTGTTTTAGATGCTATGGGATTTAGCAACTTAATCTTCTTAAAGAGGCATGATTAGCTGAGATATCAGTGACAGGACGTTGCCTAGATAAAGTGTAAAGGTCGGTTTAGAACAAACGAGTAAATGCACATTCTATTCCTACTTTATCAAATATTTTTTTGTGTAAACAGGGAAAGAGCATTATTTCCTTAATCTATCCATATTGAAATGTAAAGAATATTAAGAAAAGAATGCTCTTGTTTTTGTCTATGTTGGTTTGATATAAACGCAGCTTTAGGTGATCAATTTCTTTCCTTAATGTTGGTAGTTTAAATTAATCCCAGCGTCCTTAACTGTAACTGTAGTAGCAGTGGTGGCCCAGTGGCAACGGCCGCGACTTATGAGTTGTAGATCGTGGGTTCGAACCCAGACAGGCGTTTTTTTTGTGTAAATTATTACATAACCACTGCTCTCAAAACGTTGAAGGTAACATCCTGGGGAAACCGGCATGTCCTAGAACCAAAAATTTGAAGACATGTGTCATCTACTAACCCGAACTGGGCCCTCGTGGTGGAATTACGGCCCACTCCCTCTCACAGAGAGGAGGCCTGTGCCACAGCGAAGGAACATTATAAGCTGATTAAGTTGTCCATAACTGACTACCTATCTTCTGGTAACGAAATGTCGATTGTGGATGTAGAGGTTCCCTTTTAAGGTCAGTTATCGCCATTATTCATGGTAGGTACGGATCTCTATATAATTAAATGAGTCTCAGGGAGGCAACCTTTGGAATTGAGATAAGTGCCATTAGATAAAAGCTGACCAGTCCAATATAGACAGGAAAAAATGATAACCTAACATCACACGCTTGCAATCCCTAAAGGGTTCACCCACATTTCGCACGTTATATTTAAGTCCCGTGTTATAGGGGGCGAGCCTATTGCCATCAACCGGGATCAAAGACTCCGGGAGAAAAATACATACAACCGTCAATTTTCGTATTTTCAGTCACAAAATTACCGCTATTCTCAAGGTTTTCAAGAAACTGTATGAATCTGGTAATCACAATGTTTTCCTCTTAAAAAGTCCTTGACTCAATAACTTTTATCATGATACCCACATTGATCTCGTTATTTATATTAATTATGCCATAGTATATTCAGTAGCGTGTTGAGTATATACCTACTTACTATATCATATAATAGTTAAACATGTGTTACTTTACATATTACGTTAATATTTGATATGCTTGGATGTGGCCCAACATATGTGATACTAGCTGCATCCCGCGGTTTAACCTGCATAAGTCTCGATCCCGTGGGAATATCGGGATAAAAAAATCCTATGTCCTAAACCAGGTCATGGTATACCCGTGTGCCAAATTTCATCCAAATCTGTTCAGCCGTTTTAGCGTAACAAACAAATAAACAAACAAGCTCACTTACGCATTTATAATATTATATTAGGTAGGATAGATTTATGAAACAAGTGAACAACGTTTCGTATTCATTCTCCTTGATTATCACAGCCTAAGTGTGTTGATCTGTGTGGTAGCAAGCGCGACTGCTGAGCCTGGGGTTCTGTGTTCGATTCCCAGGTCGGGCAAAGTGTTATTGGGATTTATTTACCATTAGGAATTTATTAGTAACAGGAGTTTGGGAGTTGGTGGTGTGATACCCCCGTGCCTCTTAAGGCACGGTAATCCGTTGGCCCTGCGCCTGATCTCTCTCCGGTCGTGTCGGATTCTCGTCCCATCGGACCATGAGAGTGTCGGAAGAGAGAGTGGCCCTGTGTCTGCGCCATAGGTCGGCCTGGAGAACTATTAGTGTGTGCACTTCTGGGAAAATACAATTACCCACTTTTGCATATTTTGAGACTCATTGTGTTTCGAAAATACCAGGAAGCTTATGTGAAGTTTACAGGCTGTACGATGTCTGTAGGATAATTTCAATTGTAATATAAGACATACATATGCCAGTTATATGGTTGTGTAGGTATACAACAACAAATTGAGTGAAGGTGAATGGTAGAGCCGCTCTACATAAATAAACCTCACAACACAAACATGTTACCAAAACTGACTGTAGCTATAGGAAAACAAATGTAGAGACGAGGATAAACCCTGAAATATTGCATGTAGAGCCATTTTTAGTACCACTGCGTAATACTTAACCTAAATGTTATATAAAACGACAAGTCCATCAAATACTTATTACCTATAAAAAGGATGATTGAACGCAATTTCGAACATTTAACTTACCTTATGAAGACAGGCGAAGATCGATAACACACGTGTCGGCCTCAGTCGCCGGTAGGCAAGTAAAACAGAAGATAAAATAACAAAACAACAACAAAATAAACAATATCACACGAAAACAACAAGATCTCCTCTCAGAGTTCAACTGTCACTCAAGGATGAAGTACACGTAACATACACACAGAAATTCGGGCACCCGGCGTTTTCCCGGCCAAAATAAAAACCAACAAAAACGTTAAAAAGCAAAAAACAAAACCACCTGACGTAAATTAAACGTGTTTTCAACGTTTCGGTGAACAAATCGATTGTTTGGAACGTAAAACACGGTTATAATGTTGATATTTTATTATTGCAACGAGTTTTTAGTATGATGAGCGCGCGTCGCACCTCTGCATACTTCGGCGGCGCGGCCTATACTGAACAGAACAGAACGTAGTCAGAGAAAAACAAACTAACTCGAACTGTGCCTCTTTGGGCGCAGTCGGAAAACTACATCTGTCTCTGTCTAACACACTGTGTTTGTGAACCATTTTCCCGCTTAGCAACGTGTCGCTGCGGACTTTAGTGGTTACCTTAGTCATCAGTGTCTAGGAATATAGTGTTCCCTATTATACATACACCCCGATAAGTGCCTGTTTTATAAACACGGCACTCCTTGCACAGCCGATACGCTAAATGTGCTTACAGTCACATAATGGCGAAGGTCCATTCTGTATATCTCTATACACAGACATCTCTAAACAGACGATCCTTAAATCAGTACCAAGGAGATCTTCTTTTTATTTTTTTACCTATTGTGGTATAGTCATTTTATTCTAGGTGCATCGTCTTCACGTGTAATTATATAATTAATGTACCTATACAAAATATTGTAAAACATTTTAAAAGAGTCACGGTGGTGTTTCTTGCCCATAGATACATAGATAGATAAAACATTTATTCAGTGCACACAAAAGACATAGCATAACACACAATAGCACAATTTATGGATAACAAATTACAGGAATATATTATATATAAAACAAGGTGCCAATATACAAAAAATACTTATACCATACTTCTCCAAACGAAACTACCTTTTGGAAGGGGCGACTAGAATCAATTTAATTTTTTGTACATTTTGACGTTCAAAAGTGTCTTTTATTTGCCTATTTGAAATAAATAATTTGACTTTGACTTTGACTTGACTTTGATCCTTAGTACTCGCACTGATTCAGTATCATCTGTTTTCTGTTACATGGTTTTTTATTAGAGATGTCAGATCGAACATTCATATTCAATCCATCGTCAGTCTGTGATAAGTTGAAAACAGATATGATAAATGGATGATTCATAAATGACAGATTTTTGCATGTTCTAATAATAATCTTCAATCATTCATTACCTGTACTGAAACTGAAGATACAACAATACGAATTGATTCACTAACACACCTGGCAAATTAAATTCTGATTAAGTAGAAACTCTACACTGTTGTTGGTAATCAATCGAAGAGGAATGCAGAAGTGTTTGTTACCATGGTCAGTTATGTTTTAAGTTCCACGTAATAAGGAGGAGCCAAATCAATTTTCGATTTATATATGTATGATATAACTCTAGGGGCTTGTAGCTAAGTAATAACAGCCGCACGAGCCAATCGATCAAGTTAAGCTACGCTTGCCACGGTTGGTCCGTGGATGACTGACCAAAACCCCTCCGTGCCTCGGAAAACATGTTAAGCTGTTGGTCCCGGCTGGCATTCGTGGATCATTGACAGTCGTTGCGGGTCGTCAGAAGTTAAAGTCTGACAACCAGTCTTACCAAGGGGTATCGTATTACCCAGTAACTGGGCTGTGGAGGTCAGATAGGCAGTCGCTCCGTGTAAAATACTGGTATTCAGCAGCATCCGGTTAGACTGGTAGCCGATCCCGACGTAGTTGGGAAAAGGCTAAGCAGATGATGATGTATGGTATAACTCTAAAATAACACATAACATAACATAACATCTCGCCTTGTTTCCCCGAAGGGTTGGGCAGAGGTGTACCTGTAGTACACCCACATTTCGCCAGTTATATTTAAAGTCCCATGTAATAGGGAACGAGCCTATTGCTTTCAACCGGGCATAAATCCAGACTCCGGCCTGCTACTGAGAAATTTCAGAAAGAAAACTCAATAAAACTTTTCCCGATCCGGGAAACGAACCCAGGACCTCATGCTCAGCAGCAGCGCTTGCGACCGCTAGACCAACGAGGCAGTCCAACTCATCATTCGTTCATCGCATTTAGCATTTTTGTGTGATGTCATGTCGATCACAATTGAATTATCCCATTAATTAAGATCAACATAATTATCTTCTTCCACACATCTCTTACCTGTATCAGCAGTTACCTTTTTTCTAGCCGTATCATCTTTCATACAATCCATTCATGGTGTTTTTGGTCTTTCTCTACTCTTAGACTCATTCATATTAAGTAATACAAGGTGTCGTTTTGCATCTTCGTCAAATTTCAGGAGGCTGCTATGAAAGACTTATGTATATAATCAAATAAAATTACAATACCTGCTCAATAATTAATACATACTTGTTTTATTAGTTATTTAAGTTTGACAGTATTTTAGAATACACCACTTTCACAGAACAGAATCACCCCGTTGTGTATGCGATAGTGTGTGTCAAAGGGCAGTTACAGTGCGGTATCACAAGAGCCGCGTTTTCACATGCGTGTCCCACACATGCCGATTACCGAAAATTTGAAAAAAAAAACTACTTATGTTATTATTGATACATGTCGAATCATTAGCATAGTTACCTCCTTGAATTTGACGAGTATGCAAAACAACACCTTGTATATTATAAAATAACACACTATTAATAGTTGATTAATGTTATCACCCATCAATTGAGTTTATTATAATGGCGTTCTGAAACGGAGTGTTAATATACTCAATTCGATTCCTTTTGACACGTTCTTCCACTGAGGATTGGAAATCTAATACCTACTATTCATTTCTTTATTTGTATTCATGGGTCTTCTTCCTTGTAATAAGATTACGTTTTGGTAACGCTACCTTGTTCAAAGAAAATCGTGGAAACTTCCATTCAAGTCAAATAAAGGGTAAGCCATTAATAATTGAGGGCTTACGCTATTATAACCGAAGAATGTGTACGATTTATGTTATATTTTAGTTATAAGTAACTGAAGATGTCATATATTCTTGTAGGAGGCAATAATTTCTTCTCAGAAATAGATGATAGAGTGCCAACTGAAATATAATATGTCATTCATCTGAGGAAGCATTACCAGTTGTGAATGTGAGAACGTTGTAGCTTAATAGACTAGATTTGTAGACCAGTTATTTTTTGTTAAGTACCTGGTACTTCTTGACAGGCCTACACTGTCCTCCCATACCTGTGTACCTCCTCTACACTGTGATTTGAAAACATTGTAAAACCCAATTATTTTTAAAAGAGTAACCGTGGAGTTTCTTGCCGGCTCTTCTCCACAGGAAACGACCAATTGGAACCGTGCACCTAGCTTCTGACGTTTCATAAGTGCCCATGTAGGTTTATGTGAAATAAAAGTATTTTGATTGTTTGATTAATTGATTGAGAAACAGGTATTATATATATATAGGTATTATACAGAAACATATTATGAATTAAAGTCGCGTTTAGTGTCTGTCTGTGTGACCGCGTTTTTATTCTAAACTCCGCAAAGGATTTTGATGCGGTTTTTACCATCAATTATAGATTTTCGACGTGACAACGTCTTATAAATCGATGAACGCCGGCTGCACGCACGAAAAAGTGTCACGTTCCGCCTGAGCCGAGCGTGCAAGCGAGAGCGCGGAACTAGCGATAGAGAGGCACGATCGGCCTAAGCGTTCGGCTTGTGACGCATCTCTCTCTCGTTATCACGCAAAATTATCGTCCGTAAACCGACTTTACAGACAACCATTTTTTTCTGGAAGGTTTATATGTATAAAAACTTACATAAAATTAAGAAATCTCGATGTTTTGTCAAATCGTAAAAACGTGCGAAGCATGGGCAGGTCGCTAGTATTATAATAATATACCAGTTTCTGCTGCCAATTAACATGTTTTCGTTATTAGTTCCCCTGATGTAACAAATGTGTTTCTTTGCAACTACTTCCCAGAAGTTCAAATTCTAGGTAAACGTGATAGTATTGCAGTTAAAATACGCACAACTGCGGCTTAAAATTATGGTGGTGGATCATCAGCTGCCTTTAGGGAACATGGTCTACATCTTCTGCTACTAACGTAGCTGACAATTTCATGAAAGCGATCACCAACTCTTTTACCAAGTATCATATTTATTTAAGACGCTAACAACACCTAAACCGCCGTCCCTGTCAGACTGCATAGAAAAGAAAGAGAAGCGCGATGATACAACGCATGTAATTTATTGCAAAATATGAAGCAATTATCTATTTACTCAAAATTAAGTTGAGTAATCGAAAATAAAAAAACAACCAAGTTCTGTATTCTAATACGACGTTCTTGTTATTAATTAAATACGTAACGTATGTTGATATTTAATACAGATATTTTGGATTGGTAAAAGGTTAGTTTAACGTTAGTTTATATCGTGATTTTTTTGTTCAAAACGTGTTTTGGTAACAACCAAGTTCTGAGATATATATTGAAATTAACATATATTTTTTCCGCTACCACAAACTATACAGATTTGACAATTTTTTTTCAAGCCAAGTCTGTTTTGGTCATTTGCCTCTTGTCAAACTCAAATTCAAAGCATTTATTTCAATTAAACCATTTACAGGCACTTTTGAATTGTCAAGGAGTCGGTCAGTTAAAAATATGAAGCTAGTTGCCCATTCCAAAGCATAGTAGGTACCTATGGAGAAGAACGGGCAAGAAACTCCATGGACACTCTTTTAAATTATATTGATACATAAAGATTAGTACAAAAAT
Organism: Atethmia centrago; assembly: GCA_905333075.3. Classification (NCBI taxonomy): domain Eukaryota; kingdom Metazoa; phylum Arthropoda; class Insecta; order Lepidoptera; family Noctuidae; genus Atethmia; species Atethmia centrago. The sequence goes on from HG995368.1 coordinate 21,916,750, forward strand.
AATGTTGAAATTATAACTAAATGTGGGGACGATGTAAAATAAAAAACGCGTCCATAGTAGCAAAATAAACAAAAGCAATTTCTATATAAAATAATTACAAATACGCCGAGGAAGCTAAGAGGTGACCAGTCCCAACTGACGGCGGCCGTTCACGAGCATGACGCATAGATCAGCACCATTCAGCTCAACCATTTTGAAGGGATCTAAATGATCCAACACCCGCGCCACCATCAGCGAGACATCTGAGTGAGCTTGACATACTCTCAGCCGCCAGGGCCCATTTAAGTCAATTACATATTAACCGTCAGCGTCCCTCACGACCATACATTATAGCATTGTATGGCATATATTCTGCATTTTAAAATTATACGTTTGCCGATGATTATAATGACGCATTGATATAATGAAAGTAGTGCCAGCGGTCTACTACTAGACAAGTGGTCTATTATAGGTTAGACGTTATAAATTATGCTCATTTTATTGATAGATATATAACCAAATTACAAGATGATTATTCATTAACTAAATTAAATTAAAACATTAACTAAATTAAATTAAAACCAAGTTAAGCCTAAAAAGGGCCCTCGGGGCATTGTACCGAGGATGCTGGTGGCATTTCCTCGCTGAATTGCAATGATGATGCGTTGCGCGAGAAAGCCGCCAGCTTTTCGGTCACCAGTTACATCAACTAGACGTTTCGCGATTTCCGCAAATAACTTATGCGCGCTGGGACCCCACGGACCGAGGGTCTCGACGCCAAAGGGCACAAAGTTGTACTCTCTGCCAAGACCTCCATATTTAATTACTATCTTAAATAACTTTCAGATTTTCGGCATTTTCTGCCGCTGCACCTGCTTTAGAAGTAGTCCGTTGGAGGTGGGACGGTGCATAGATAGATAGTTTACAATCAAGTTGTGTGTAGCGGATAGTTACATACCTAGATATATCATCCTCGACGATGACGACGACATGTGATGTGAAATTAAAAAAAAAAGAACTTATCACGAGAAATTGTTTGAGTATGATGGCAATTAAAATATCCGGAAAATAACCGCAGTTACCGACATACTCGTAGCTTGCAGAGTAAGAAAACTGAAGTGGCAGTGGGCTGGCCATGTTTGTCGAAAGACCGGTGGCCGGTGGAGCAGACAAGTCCTGGCCGCATATAAGTAAGCGTAGTGTGGGACGCCCCCAGCTAGATGTACCGACGACCTTAAGAAGCTGGCTTTTTTTTTTTTTTTGGGTGGGAAATCATCACATAACTTCTCCCGCTCTGGGCAGAGCGGGAGGGTGTGTCAGACTCTTACTGACTAAAACCCACCCGTATTCCTTCCTGTTGCCTGTGTTGCGGGGTGCCTCGGTGACCCATAAGTACCTTCCCGCGACCCCGGCAGGCATCGGCCCTAGTGGACCCCTACTTTGTGCTGACGACATCTCTTTGAGGCGCGCGTGGAATACGACGCGCCGTCGACCCGGGCCTGGTCCTTACCGGACGGTGAGCTACCCATTGCTCACCATCCGCAAGCCCGCGCCTACGGTGGCTGGAAATCCGCCCGAGATTCCCGACGCCCAGGGCGTCTCCTGCGGCGGCTAGGGGCGAGAGGGCGCGAAACGTGCCTTTCCCTCAACCGTCCCGCCTCCTCCTTCGCGAGCATTACTGCTTCGCAGAAGGAGGTGACGGCTGCCCATGCCCTCTCGCTCCGTACCATGGCCTGAACCAGGGCCGGACGCGAGAGGTCTCTGCCGCCGATCGCCTCCACGAGGACACGGCGGTGCTCTGCCCAAGCCGGGCAGACCTCCACCGTATGCTCCACCGTGTCCTCCGGGCGATCCACACAGTGGTGACACCCGGTAAGAAGCTGGCTGGGATGGACTGGATGCGGAAGGCGGAGGAGTGGGTGTTGTGGCGCAGCCTATCCTAGGAGAGGCCTATGTCCAGCAGTGGAGTTGATGATGGCTATAAAAATAAAGGAAGACCTAAGAAACGGTGGATGAATTGTTTGAAACATGATATCGCTTGAAAGTTTTTAATTACATCGAGTTATAATACCTACAATCTCTCTGGCCTAGTTCTTAGTTCACAATTGAAAGGTCGAAGTTTATAATTAAATATCTGCATAATGCAAGTTGTTGACAGTATAACTAGACACTAACTATGATGTTTGTGGGTGATGGCATATTATTATTTAAACACGTGTTTATGAATATGACTCACGCTCTATTGACACGGTTGGTATACAAAAAAAACTACATGTCATATATGTTTTATTACGTCGTACTAAGCCGTGACTTCTTTTGCTTGTCACTGTATAACTATGACCCCATATTATTTTGTGCTATGGTATTTTGAACAATCCTATCTGACTGGATGACTCTGTAAACATAAACCTTTATCTTTTGCAGTCAGGGGTTATTCATGGGTATCAATATTGTACATATTGTTTTGTAAATCTTTTTATAGGTCGACTAAAATTATTTATCAAGAAAATTGGCAACAATGATCTATCTCTAGAGTTTGACCCGGGACATCTTATTTAGTTGTTGTTAGGGTTCCCTACATCGAAAGGAAAAAAATTAACGCTTATAGGATCACTCGTGTGTCTGTCTGTCACAGCTGATTTGCTACGAATCTACTAGACCGATTTAAGTTAAATTTGGTACTCGTACAACGTACGGACGTGTAACGTAAATAAATAAATTTTGATTATGAGGGTCACTTTTGGGGGGCAAATAGGAAAATTAAAAAAAAAATTTTTTGCAAACTGTACCGTGTGATAATTATATCAAATGCCCCTTTCATTTGATATATAAAAAAAAAATATCAAATGAAAGGGGGATTTGATATATTACACGGTATTTGTTTTTTGTTGTGAGGGTATCATTTTTTTTAATGATTTTAAAATAATAGTCTTAAAGTTATTGAAGAAAATAGATGCAAATTGACCCTTCACCTCCTTATCTCCTAAACGGCTGAGATTAAAAAAATTGAAAAAAAATACACGAAATAGTTCTTGACTTACAGATTACAAGAACTATGAGAAGCTTCCTATAAGAAGTCTATGGTTGTAAAATAACATGGTAAATCACTCAAAATTGTGCGTAAAAGCTTACATTTGCAGTTGAAATGTATGGAGGAACATTTTTTCAACTACAATGTTAAGTTTGTTCTTGGGATAAATTCATCCCATCTACGGAACCCTTCACTGTACGTAGTCCGACACGCATTTGGCTGGTTTTTGTAAAAGCAATGATTCGATTTTTAACTGCATGGAAATTTACCTGATAATTGTAATACTTTTTTCGATTATCCTGGAGTTATCCATTACTCACCACATTTGGCACGATAAGGCGATTGCTGAAGATGCTACTCCTTACCTCCTTGTTAAAATATCTTACTCAGCTTTTCCACTCCCACGGTTAGAGGCAGAGTGTTCAATACTGATCAATTGTTATTTAGAATATTAGGTAGGTGATTCAGCACACGGAAAAAAAGATCTCTTCAGCGAAGAATATCAATATTCTCAGAAAAATTGTTTCAATTCAAGTAAATATTTTCTTACGTAAGTAAATTTACTCAGTCCAAGAAAACCCGTTTACTCAAATTAAGAATAATAAATACTTGGTTTTTATTCTTGACTTAAGCAAATATTTTTGATTCAAAACTATAATAATCTTAATTGAAGAAAATATCTAGTTTTTATCTAGTTTTAGAAATAATATTCTTAAAATTAAACTTAATAATTCTTCATTTAAGTATAATGTCTTCGAAGAAGACAATAAAACTAAGACAAAATTTTACTTCATTCAAGAATATATTGTTTTCCCCATATATGAATCAATATTTGTCTTGACCAAAAGGATATTGTCTTAATTTAAGACTTCCTTTTTTCCGTGCACGCCTCTGCTGGCAAAATATCTAATGCATTAAAATTGCTTTAATTGGCAAATGACGAATAATACCGGGTTGCGGTTAAGAAGTCCTTGGGAAACCGCTCACCGGCCTTACTCAGATCACGAACTATTGTATTTAGGATGGAGCCATGAAACGCGCGTGAATGCAGTCTGAAGCAATGCGACATGAGTACCTATTTAATTTTGCTTCTGTGTCAACAGAAAACAAACGCTTTGTCTTGTCAACCATAATTATTATGAATATCGAGCTCATTGTGAAAGACCTTTTTCGGGAAATAAGTCTTGCCGTCAGCACCACATGAGGAAGGACATTGGAGTTGTAGGTATATTACAGTTATTACATCAGTAAAGTGACCGTACGTCCCGTTTTGAACGGGACTTTCCCGTTGTCCCATGAAAACGCAAATTAGTCCCGTTTTCCGAAACCGCGCAAAAATTCCTCTGAGAAATATAAATATAATTTAAAAAAAATATGTTGCATATAATTTAATAATTACTGTCAGAGGTACTTTGCTTTATTATTTTTATTAAGCTGGTGAACCGATGATAAATTTGTTTTTCACGATTTGTTATTATACATAAACTTATTAAACATAATTATAATTAAATTGAGTATAATTATAGTGAACATTAATTGTATAAAGTTACACTTTTTATAAATAAAGAACATTAAAATGTTGTGGTTATTTTCAGTGGTAACCTGGTAACTGACGTATATAAACCAATGTCCCGTTTTGAGTTAAAAAATAAATGCAGGTCAGTTTATACACCAGGAATGTCTCAGTAGTTAACTCTATCAATAAAGCAACAAGTTTAGTATATCCAGAGCAAACGGAGGGGCACGTGGCCAAATAATAACATCTGCGCTCGTCGATCGAAGGTCAAGCTACGGTTGTCGCGGTCGGTTCGGGGATGGGTGTTGTGATCCATTACATATCGAGACCCCTCCGTGCCTCGGAAAGCACGTTAAGCCGTTGGTCCCGGCTGCCATTCGTAGATCTTTGACAGTCGTTACAGGTAGTCTTAGAAGTACAAAACTCTGACAACAAGTTTCTGTATTGTATTGTGTTACCCAGTAACACAATACAATACAGAGGTTGTGGAGGTCAGATAGGCAGTCGCTCCATGTAAAATACTAGTATTCAGCTGCATCCGGTTAGACTAAAAGCCGACCCCAACATCGTTGGGAAAAGGCTAGGCAGATTGATTTTTTTGTCCGGAGCACACTTTTTTTTTGGGTGATAATCATCAAATGACTTCTCCCTCTCTGGGCGGAGCGGGAGGGTGTGTCAGACTCTTACTGACTAAAACCCACCCGTATTCCTTCCTGTTGCCTAGCTGACCAAGGTCACTGACAATGGAACGTGGCAAGTCTCCAGTCAGCTGTAGTTTGATGTTTTGGGAAACAATATCTTGAAGATGCTACAGTGGTCTTCTATTGCCCATCTTGCAATCATCAGCTATTGTGAATGTGCTTTAATCCATATTATAACGGGTATACTTTTTTTTTTGGATGTGAAATCATCAAATAACTTCTCCCGCTCTGGGTGGAGCGGGAGGGCGCGACATTTGCCTTTCCCTCAACCGTCCCGCCTCCTCCTTCGCGAGCATTACTGCTTCGCAGAAGGACGTGACGGCTGCCCATGCCCTCTCGCTCCGTACCATGGCCTGAACCAGGGCCGGACGCGAGAGATCTCTGACGCCAATCGCCTCCACGAGGACACGGCGGTGCTCTCCCAAGTCGGGCAGACCTCCACCATAAGCTCCACCGTGTCCTCCGGGCGATCCATACAGTGGTGGCGCCCCGGCGTTTTCTCCCGCCTTATCCAACACAGGAACCTCCCGAAGCTGTCGTGTCCGGTAAGAACCTGCGTCAGGCGAAAGGTGAGGACGCCGTGGCACCTCTCTAGCCACTCCTCAAAGAGGGGACTTATCGCCGCAATCGTGGCGTGCCCAGCACTGGGTGGCGACAACCGTACTCTCCATGTCGTCCGGAGCACACTGCGGGAGTCAGTTCCCTGACCAAAAATGCTGGCTGGCTAGTCTTTTTTTAACGTCATGAGTTATCTTCTTAGATTTAAATTGTCTTGAAAGGGGAAGAAATAGTAGGTAAAAATAATAATAATAAATAAGTATAAATCTTATAATAGTCATTCAGACTGGCCATGGCGACCAATTCCAGCGAAGACCAGCCTTCGGCGCGGGAGGTATTAAAGTGCACAAGTGTATGCGCAGACACAGGTGCACTCTCTCTTCCCTCACTCTCATAGTCCGATGGAGCGGCAATCCGATACGACCGGATAGACATCAGACGCAGGTCTAACGGCGTAACGTGCTTTCCGAGGCAGGGGGTATCACACCGTCAACTTCCAAATTACAGGCTGTTACTTAAGGATTCTTAATGGAAAAACCCAATAACACTTTGCCCGACCCGGGAATCGAACCCAAGACCCCACGCTCAGCATTGACTGTCCCGTTGATCAATACGGACAATATACAAATATATTTTTGATAGGAAATCATCAAATAACTTTTTCCGCTCTGGGCGGAGCGGGAGGGTGTGTGGGCTCTTACTGACTAAACCCGTATTCCTTCCGTTGTCTGTGTTGCCAGGGGCCTCGGTAACCCTATTGTACCTTCCCACGACCCCGGCAGGCATCGGCCCTAGTGGACCCCTACACTTGTGCTGACGACATCACTTTGAGGCGCGCGTGGAATACAACGCGCCGTCCACCCGGGCCTGATCCTTACCGGACGTTGAGCTACCCATTGCTCACCGTACGCAAGCTCGCGCCTACGATGGCCGGAAATCCGCCCGGGATTCCCGACGCCCAGGGCGTCTCCTGCGGTGGCTAGGGGCGAGAGGGCGCGAAATTTGCCTTTCCCTCATCCGTCCCGCATCCTCCTTCGCGAGCATTACTGCTTCGCAGACAGAGGTGACGGCTGCCCATGCCCTCTCGCTCCATACCATGGCTTGAACCAGACCTCCACCGTATGCTGCCTTAATTTAAAACCACGACCTTGTTTCATGGCCCCACCAGCAATGCATAGCTGCATACCTAGTACAACTTTGGACATAGTGAAAAACCTAAGCTATTCAGTTAGTCTAGGAAGTTAAAATTCCTTTGTTTACCGCCTGTGTTGTGATCCAAATGCCTGTTAATCGTGGCTAGTGGTTTTCCTTAAAACGATACGATTTATGTGTGCTATAATAATGTTTATGTTTCCTTTCAATTTTATTTTATACCGTGCACCTAGAGCAGTGTGGTAAAATACTGAGGTATCTTATGAACAATGAGAATAATAAGGATTTATTCAGAAGAATATTAGTGAGTACAGACAGCTATGTACTCTCTGTACTCACTCATATTCTTAACTTATTAACTCATTTTTTGTGTATGTTATATTTATTAACTTATGTAAGTTAACAAATATAACATACATTGACAGGGTCATATCAATACTCTACCAGGTTTCTGGTATGCAAATATTATTCGAACATCCTATCCTAATCCTCTGATCTATTCAGTATAAATCACACCGTGTAAACGTAGGTGAAGTGAACTTGAAGTGAGTCGTCAATCCCTAGATTCCCTAGCGTCAGGTAGGATGACAGTTCACTTGGAGCTCACTTCACCTACGTGTTCACGGTGAAGTTTTTAGTATGGATTGAAATTATTGAAAGCTCACTTCACACAAGTTTTCCTGACTAATATTATAAATGCGAAAATGAGTTAGTTTGTTACGCTTTCACGCTAAAACGGCTGAACGGATTTAAATTAAATTTGGCACACGGGTAGACCATGGCCTGAATTTGTACATAGGATACTTTTTATCCCGATATTTTCACGGGATTGAGACTTATGCGTGTAAAACCGCGGGACGTAGCTAGAAAACTAATAAAAAGAAATAAAAAAAAAAAAAAAACCCGACTGCGTAAGAAATGAACTTTAAAAAAGATGGAAACAAGATGACCTATTTCCATATCTGTATAAAAAAATCTCATGCAGTCGGAGGCATTCTTCATAAATTTAACAATAAAGGATTATTCACTTTTTACGCAATCAGTTTTTTGTTTGTTTTTTAATAACTTTTTATTTTACACTTTTCATTTTTTTGACGCGTATTAAATACGTAACGTATGTTGATATTTAATACAAATATTTTGGGTTAGAACTTAAGGTAAGAGGTTAGTTTAACGTTAGTTTGTATCGAGTTGTTTTTTTAAAAAACGTGTTTTGGTAACATCCAGGTTCTGGGAAATATGTTCAAAATTAACATATATTCTTTCCGCTACCACAAACTATACAGATTTGGCATTTTTTTTTCTTAAGAGAAGCATAATTTGGTCAATTGGGTCTTGTCAGCGCCTTAACGTAAGAATCATCAAAATAGACCCACGCGTTTGGTCTCTAGCTAGAGTGCCACAAAGGAACATACAACATACATAGGCCGATAAATACATTACCCTCCTTTGCGTTACGCAGTCTGGTAAGAATACAATCTATCGATGACTATAGTGCACACTTTTTGTCTGTATACATATTTTTGTTCTCATTTCTCCAATAGTTTGAGTCCGTTAGAAGATTATTCAGCCGCTATAATTGCGGCAAGGCTGACTGCCCAAAGCACTGAGCGTAATTAAATATCTTTCCTCGTGAAGGCTCTTCTGCGTTTGAAGAGATTTTGGTCCGCACTGTAATCTACATACATTTCAATGTTATTTATCAGCAAGTGGAGCTTTTGACAAGTGGCTTGCCAAGTCTGTGATGCCTTGTATTCTTCTTGCCTATTAATTTGCCTTCTTCTTCTAATGCTTTCAATAATTATTATTTGTTTGCGACTTTGACATTTCTTGGGACCCTGGGATCCCAGATTTTTAGAAGGCGTACGACAACGAAGGACCGAAGTCAACTATGACTCATTTTCATTAGGTAGTCGATAACTCCGTCGATATACAGCATGCGACCCCTACAGGCGTGCGAAGATTCACACCCATTGAAATTGAATAATTAAAATGAGCCTTCAAAGCAACTGCCAAACCGCAATCGTTCACAATCGACTAATGAAAACGGTTGCCCAAATACGGGCCCTATATAATAGCACTAGATGCGCCCCACATAAGTTTTGACCCCGTGGGTATATCGGGATGAAAAGTATTCTATGTGTTATTCCTGGTTATAAACTATCTGTGTGTCAAATTTCATCCAAATCCGTTAAGTACTTTTTGCGTGAAAGAGTAACAAACAAACATCCATCCATCCATCCATCCTTACAAACTTTCGCATTTATAATATTAGTAAGATAATCAGCTTATGATACCACTGCTGGGACACAGGCCTCCTCTCTGTGAGAGGCAGTGGGCCGTAATCCACCACGCGGGCCCAGTGTGGGTTAGTGGATGAAATATGTCTTCGAATTTTTGGTTCTAGGGCATCCCGGTTGCCTCACGATGTTTTCCTTCACCGTTTTGAGAGGCAAAGGTCTCTCCTTTAACTTACACTTCTCTCTATTTAAATCTTAGAACAATAATGATTATGTGATTATGTAATTCAGCTAAAAAAGAACATTCCTTTTGTTTCGATCTATACAAAAGCAAGTCACGCGAATAAAATTAGTAAACGGTTAGTACCTAGTAAAAATATCGCAGCAACTAGTTTTTCTGAGAAGTGATGCATTCGCTTATTCGCTTAAGGCTGATTCTAGCTAACATGAAATTAATTGTAACCTGCATTCTCTAGAGCCTTTACCACAATATCTAATATTTAATTATATTATTCAGTAAATGCATAAAATAAAGCCGGCCAAATATGAGTCGGACTCGCGTACGAAGGGCTCCGTAACATTATCTATAAAAACGGCAAAAACATCATGTCTGTTGTATGGGAGCCCCCTTAAGATGCGGCCACAGAAATTCATCATCTGTGAAAACAACTGTCTAACTATCACGGTTCATGAGATACAGCCTGGTGACAGACGGACAGCGGAGTCTTAGTAATAGGGTCCCGTTTTACGCTTTGAACCCTAAAAAAAATACTTTTTATTCGTTTGCTTGCAAAACAAGCAAATGTACCTATTTATGTTTGGTAAAAGAAACAGCTAAACAATATTTACTCAGTTCAAACAAGTCATTTCTAAGACAGGGATAAAAAGCTAGTTTCTTTTATTTTTTCTAAATCACTGAACATAGAAAACTGTCGGAAACTTGACACAATTCACCTTGTATTGTCGCAAATTCACCCCGCTTCGCAGCGCCTGTCCAATTTGTAATAGCAATGATCATTCACTAGTCGACAAGCTGTTTGCTATAAAACTGGATATTGTTAGGAAAATGTTAGAAATATTTTTTTTTTATTTGTTCGTGTTTTGTTTCAGGGATGGATCATCCCGGTATTTTTGTTTTGTTTTGTACCGAGCAATGCTGTTGCTTTTAAATATATTATCAAGGGTCTAACCCATATATGGGCAACAACCGGCCCGCGGGCCGGATCCGGACAGCTGTAAGATATTATCCGGCCCGCGAGACATTTTGAAAAAACCCTATTTAAAAATATTACATTAGGTACTTATACTCACGGGAGTGACAGTGAGACGCCAAACATCAAATCCTTTGATGTTTGCCGCCTCACTCTTTGGAATCGCCGCCAGTCGGCTTGCTCGATCAAATTCTTTGAGGTTTGCCGCCTCACGGGCGACACATCAAAAGATTTATTGCTTCTCAATTATTCTAAACTAGTTTATTCCAGATTATTCCTTCATTTTGTCTATATAAGTGGGTGGATGGCCCGAACGTTAGATCCCTCCGACCCTGAACGCCGCGCCGCAGCTGAACCTGTAGTTTTAAATTCCCAGATTAATAATAATAATACTGATCAGATCCAGCCTGTCCCACCTTGCTGTCCTCCCCCCAGCGACGCCCTAAGCTGAGGTCCGTACCCCACAGGGGGTGCCCTTAGCGTGCAGTCGCTTAGTACTATAAGAAATTCGCCCCTAGCTGGAGGCTTTGAGTTCGCTTAAGGCAGCCACAGGAAAGTCCGGTTAAGTAGTCACGACCTCTCAAGGTCAACTACGAGATGCCATATCAAAAAATAAAAAAAAAAGAACCGAACGTTAATTCAGTTCTATTTGAGCTACCGAGGTGATAACTTGGACAAGCGATATCCTAGCGAACTGCTCGAGCCGTCAACATGCTTTGTGACTTTGTGTGCATCTTGAGTGGTTACTAACTATAGTTTGTTATTAAGTTTATTGAACGAAAAGTAAACAAAAATGATGTCTGGTGGAAAGAAACGAAAAGTAGATACAGAGGGTCGCCAGTTTCAAGAAAAATGGACTGAAGAATTCTTTTTTATCTTGCACAATGGTAAGCCTATTTGTTTGCTGTGTAATGAATCCATTTCAGTAATGAAAGAATTCAATATAAAGAGGCATTCTCAACTAAGCATGATGTGTGCACGCTGCACTTCAGCGTGCACTCACTGACAGGACAATTAAGAACAGACAAAATCCAGAAGCTTACCGCAAATTTGAAAAAAAAACAGCAACACATGTTTCATAAACAAAGAACACAACTTGATAATGTTGTGAAAGCTAGTTTTATAGTTAGCTGGCAAAGGCATTAAAACCATTTGCCGAAGGAGAATTTATCAAGGAGTGTATGTTAGAAGTTTGCAGTATTTTGTGTCCCGAAAAAATGAATTTGAAAAAATTAGTTGTTCGACGTATAGAAATGATGGCTAATGATATAAAAACAACATTGACTGACCGTATGGCTGGTTTTGAATCATTTTCCATAGCATTAGACGAGAGCACCGATTTGTCTGACACAGCTCAACTGGCTATATTTATTCGAGGTGTTGATAAGGAGTTCACTGTTACTGAGGAATTGCTTGCTTTACACCCGCTTAATGGAACCACTACAGGAGAGGATATTTTTATTGAAGTTCAAAAGGTATTCACAAGTTTTGGTTTGCCATGGTCAAAATTAATTGGAATATGCACTGATGGTGCACCTACTATGGTCGGCTTACGTAAAGGTTTCATCGGAATTTTGAATGAAAAAGCAACAGAATTAAATGTGCAAACAGATGATTTGATAGTCCTTCATTGCATTATCCACCAACAGAACTTGTGTTCTAAGTCCATTCGACTCCAGAATGTTATGAATGTGGTAGTAAAAACCATCAACTTTATTCGATCCGAGGTCTTAACCATCGTCAGTTCAAGGCGTTTTTGGATGAAATATCAGCTGAATATAACGACGTAGGTAACATATTTTTGCGAAGTCAGATGGCTGAGCAAAGGAAGAATGTTGAAACGGTTTTACGAGCTTAGAAATGAGATAGCAGACTTCATGAAAATAAAAGATTAACCACTATCTGAATTAAGTGACCGAAAATGGATAATTATGTGACTTAGCATTTCTGGTCGATCTTACAGGCTATTTGAATGATTTAAATTTGAAACTTCAAAAACAAGGACAGTTAGTAAATGATTTGTACAGCCATTTGAAAGCGTTTCAGATCAAACTACGCTTGTGGGAGTCACAGATGCTGTCTGGTAATAGTTACCATTTCAACACGCTCTCTGCGTATGAAAATATTGCTTATCCTCAATATGCTGAAGAACTCAAGTTACTGTCGGAACAATTTTCGAACAGATTAGCGACTTCAAAAACATGGAAGACTGTTTCAGTTTATTTGCTACTCCTACAAAATGTAATGTAAAAAATGCTCCAATACAAATGGAGTTGATCGAGATTCAAGAAAACTCACTCCTAAAATCCAAATTTGAAGACGTAGAGTTGTGCGATTTCTACAAAAAATACCTAGAAGAAGACAATTTTCCGCAGCTTAGAAAATTCGCAAGAAGATTAATTTGTGCGTTTGGCAGTACTTATAAATGCGAACAGTTATTTTCATTGATGAAAGTTAATAAATCGTACATCGTACAAGACTGACTGACGATAATTTGGAAAATTCTTTATGTCTTTGTATCAGTCGAATTAATCCAAATATCGATGGATTAGTTTCCCAAATTCAAGCTCAAGTGTCTCATTGATTTCGGTGTATTTAACTTTCGTTTGTAACAATTGCAAATTTAACGATTTAATTATAATGTACCATTTTTTTTTAATTTCATTTTGTACTAAAAAATAATACGACAATGTTATTTTAATACAATGTATTAAAATAACATTGTCGTATTATTTCATGTCTAACATCGATCGCAAAAAAATATTATCACTACTTAAAAATACACTAAGTACTTACCTACTTTTAAACGCGGCCCGCGAACGTATTTGCACGCTAAAGTTTGGCCCTCAACATGTCAAAGGTTGCCCATACCTGGTCTAACCGGTCTATGTGACCCTTGTTACCCCACTACAAATTCGCCTTAAGGCGCAGATATACGATTTTAGTGACTTAAATCTGTTATTACGCCTTCATATAATGCAAGTAAGTTAGTAAGTAGGTATGTTAAACTAGAACGTATACCTACACATCAATTCTTTAAGTGAATATTTAAATATTGTAGTGAGGTATACCAACCAAACTCTTTAAAGATGTGATCTTATGGCATTTTTGTATTGTAATGTCACTTATGTCATAACTTATTTTATCAAATTGCGTATCGTCAATTTTGTTGATTAACACCGTTATTCTAAAAGTTTGTTTTATTACAATTTAATCAACAAAATGTTTTAAAAGTTTTGCCACCATGGAAAGATACTCAAAACCCGAATGTTTGGATATTAATCCCGTTGATGGTTCCACATCAAAGAAATGGGAACATTGGAAGAAAATATTTGAAAGCTTTCCTAAGGCTTCGGAAGGCGACTTGAGTGGTTTCTGTAAACAAAAGGAATCTGGAAAATCTGTTGTAGGTACTTAAACAATCACAGGAGCCTAATAGTGTAATAGCAACAACGTCGTATAATCCTCAAGGGAACGGACAAGTAGAGCCCCTTTACTCCACTCTTTGGAACACTTGGCCTTACGATCCAGAAACCTGTCGGAGGATTGGGAAAGGGGTTTCCAACCAGCCTGTACACTCCATTCGCTCCCTAATTTGCACAGCCACTAACTGTGCGCTGCACGAGAGGATGTTTACGCACAGGAGGAGGTCACCAATCTTCCTAATAATGGAAGTCAGATCGCACTAATAAATATCAACCAACAGTAGATAGAAAAAGTTGATATGATTCAAGTTTATCCGGATTATTTATATGTACGTTTTCCGAATCTGCTGATGGTGAATTCAATGATTCCATTCCACAAAATGAGCTTCCTGTCCAAGATATCGAAGTGGCACCCATAACTGTAGTGCCATCATAACATACGAGTATACGTCACACTCAGAGCCCGGCGTTCAATAAGAGAACGCAGACCGCCTGTTCGTTTTAGAGATTACGTTGTTTCATTTGAAGGTTTGAAGAACTTGGTATACCAACCAAACTCTTTAGTGATGTGATCTTAAGGCATCTTTGTATTGTAATGTCACTTAACTAACACTGTCACTTAATATAACTTATTTTATCAAATTGCAGGTCGTCTAGTTTTTTGATTAAAACATTATTCATTATTACATGTAGTAAAATACTTTATGAAATACATTTAGGAAGTAATGTCTACCCAAAGCATGAAAAGCGACATTACTTTCAAACTACTTAAAATATGTTCATGTTGAAGAGACTATTTTGTTATTTATAATTCTATCTGTGATATTTTCAAATGTCCATATTTTCCTTCTTAAAAATAAATATTGCCTATTTCGTAATTCGAAGGGAATAAGAAAGAATAAGTACTAATTTGCCCATTTTATATATTGTAAACAAATGTAACATATTGTGATTAGATATGTTTTTAAAAACTTCCATTTTGTTGCAGCAAAAATACCTCAAGTTGGTCCTTCGCTACCGCGCAAGACATTCAAATGACTGTCAGTCTGATAATGTAGTTACTAAATTCATACGGAAGTTTCATATACATATACAGCAGTTACTCATCCTTAGTAACACTAAATCAATCAACCGCCATTTTACCACAATCACTCCAAAACCATACTGCTTTTAATGTATTAGCGCCACGCACTAAAATCAAAAGCGATAATACATAATGTATTAGAAACTAAACGATACAAACATGGTACATAAGGGTAACACTAACCACAGGGCCGTGAGAACTAATGAAAATGGTTTACAATAAAGAGCCTGATAAATATTTAATAGAAATGTGCTGAACTGTAATATCGTACGGATAACTTTATGGATTTCCCAGGCGCGTATTAGGAAGTACTGATTTCTCATATGTGAGGCGTTTTTAATCAAAGGCAGCTAAATACACTTTTGGTTATTTTTCACACAAGGAAAAAGCCTTTAGTTTTATTTTAAGCTGCCCACATTGTATAAAGATAACTCAAGAATGAGTTTTAAGTTTAGCTCACTGACAGACCAAAGTTGGGGTTGATTTTTATTGATTTTTTTATTGTATTTAGCTGTATTTATTACCAACTCTTGGATTTAGCTGCGTTTGATTATGGCTGAAATGGATATAAGTAGCTGTATTCGATTCTAAAAAGAAATAGATCACGTGATTAAGTTAGTGATGTACCTACTATGCGTAATGTAAAAAGTTCGAGACGAGTTTTAGAGACAATATTAAAAAATTATAAAAAAAGGGTCCAACATTGCGAAATAAAATAATTTTAATAAGATTGAAAGAAGAACAACGGAGCTCTCTGAACGGTCAGTTGCATTTTAGCTATATTTGATTCTCACAAAACGGGATATAGCTAACTTTGTTACTAACCTGACTTTTTGAACGGGATTTGTAATGGATTGAGCTGCTTTTGATGCCAAATATTTTCCGAAACTGGTAGCAATGTCTTTGATGCATAGAATAGCATTCTCAACCCATAAATTACCAATAGTGGATTCAGCTGCCTTTGATTTTAAACGCCTCATGTACAAAAGTTAAGATACCAATATCCTTGTTGTTATAGACACGGTTGTTTCCGGTAGTTGATAAATCCAAAAGCTTTAAAACTGGGCTGTTGAAGTCATATGTTTTATGGTGTACTAGCTTTTGCCCACGGCTTTCAGAGATTAGCCGGAATAAACAGACAGACAGACAGACAAAAAATGGATGGTTGGTCTCTGAGCAAGTATCGCTGAGCGCTGAGAGAGATAGCTCTTCTGCTCTCAGCGACAAACTAGTGGAGCGAGTACTCGCTGGCGGTGTGAACAGTCAGCGATCAACTATTAATATATGCGTCTCTTTGGTTAACACGGAATACTCGTATACGTATATCTATTGTACGTTTCTTGTGCAAGAAAATAGCCGATAGTTAGTCGCTTTCTCGCCGGCCGTGGGGCGACTGCCTTAAGCAACTATTGCGACTGCTTCGCGAACAGTACATAACATAATCAGCCTATAATGTTCCCACAGCTGGGACACAGGTCTTCTCTTTGTGAGAGGGAGTGGGCCGTAATCCACCACGCGGGCCCAGTGCGGGTTGGTAGATGTCACAAGTCTTCGAATTTTTGGTTCTAAGTTATGCCGGTTTCCTCATGATGTTTTCCTTCACCGTTTTGAGAGCAATGGTGATGAAATAATTTACACAAAGTAAAGCGCCTGTCTAGGTTCGAATCTGCGACCTACAACTTGTAAGTCGCAGCCGTTACCACTGGGCCACCACTGCTCAACAGTGCGAATAGTGAAATCGACGAAGTATTTGTTTTTGTCAACAAACAAGCTAACCCAGGCCCCTCTTATCACAAGCTACTTAGTTAAAAACTCTCATTATCATATACTAGATTCCCCGAGACTGGCTTGCTAGTTTAAAGCACTAGGAAGTGGTGAAGGGTGGGCGTTTTGGGGGACTGTCTTATGTAATTTTGATGTTCGAAAAGTGCTGATTCTAAGCCTAGTTTGAATAAATGACTTTTGATTTTGATCTTTTTTTTTTTAATGGTCGCATGCGCTACTGCTGAGCACATAAGCTCGGGTCGAGCCATGGTCGGGCGATGTGTTATAGGGTTTTTCCGTCTGGAATTTCTCAGTAACAGCCCGGAGTCTGTATTTGTGCCTGGTCGATGGCAATAATAGGCTCGCCCTCTATTTCATGGGACTTGAACATAACTGGCGAAATGTGAGTGCACCTCACAGGTTCTGCCTAGCCTTTCGGGGAATACAGGCGTGTTTTTTTTAATTATTCTAAATCTGTAATAACAATAACATACATAAAGTCTGCCAAACTGCACAACAATTGCTGTTTTGTTGGGTTAAGTTAAACCAGATTCTTTCATTTCTAAGCTCCCAATTTCTTCAACCGAAAACTAAAATTTTGGGTGCTAAGTCCGTCCCAGTTTAAAAGCTAGCCAAATAACGCAGCAGCTAACACAAACGTTGCGGCTGGCTGATCGAAAACTGCGGTCCGCTGTACACGGGCGGAATTACCCACAAATAAACGCACACGGCCATATTAGCATACTTACCCTGCTTTGTAACTTTACGTCTGCTCAACAATGCTGTACTGCCTCTGTAAGGGCAGAATTAAAACAAAAGGCACACGAAATTATTTCTGAAAAACTATACCTAGGTACCCCTGTTTAGTGAGTTACCCACAGATTATAGGTGCATTCTCTTCAAATATAATGATGTAATTGATGTAGGTATACGTGCCTCGGAAAACACGTTAAGCCGTTGATCCCGGCTGTCATTTGTAGATCTTTGACAGTCGTTACGGGTCGTCAGAAGTCTGACAACCAGTCTTACCAAGGCAACCCAGTCGTGTTACCCAGTAACTGGGTTGTGGAGGTCAGATAGGCAGTCGCTCGATGTAAAATACTGGTATTCAGCTGTATCTGGTAAGATTGGAAGCCGACCCCAACATAGTTGGGAAAAGGCTAGGCAGATGATGAATTGATGTAGGTATACATAATATTGTGAAGCTTTTTAAAAGAGTAACGGTGGAGTTTCTTGCCTTCTTCTTTTCCAAACGAAACTACGAGTATCTTTTGGAAGAGGCGACTATAATCAATTCTATTTTTTAGGGTTCCGTAGTAAACAAGGAACCCTTATAGTTTCGCCATATCTGTCTGTCTGTCTGTCCCCGCTGTAGCTCAGAGACGCTTAGTACTAGAAAGCTGTAATTTGGCATAGGTATACATATTAATCACGCCGACAAAATACTAAAACAAAATCTTGAAAAACAGTTTTTTTTGGGTAATGTGGGGATAATAATTTTTTTCTTGTCTATCCCATTGTGTGGGATATCGTTAGATAGGCCGTTCCAAAATGTTGCGGGTCTGTCAACACCACTTTTTGATTCAAGGATCTGTTTGCGCAATATTAAAGCATTAAAGTGCCAATTTTTTGTAAGAGTCAAGTAAAAATCAATCAATCAAGTGTGAAAAAATCATGACAGTAGTACATATAATGAAATTAAAAGAAAAACTTTCACAGCTAAGTGGGCTTTACCAGTTAACGAGTAATAGTGCAGTGCAGTTGGAGAATTGACCGTGGCATATATCGATGTATGGGAGAACATGTTTTTCAACTACAATGTTAAGTTTGTTTTTGGGATAAATTCATTCCAACTTCCCAACTACGGAACCCTGCATTGTGCGTTGTCCGACACGCACTTGGCTGGTTTTTATGAAATTTAGGTGTTAAAAATATTCGAAGTAGTATCCAACGTGGCTCCAGAGTTGCTGAAGAGTATTTTTTGTACATTTTGACGTTCAAAAGTGCCTGCATTGTGCCTATTTCAAATAAATAATTTTACTATGACTTTACCACAGATATATATATATATATATATATCTGTGGTTATGATACCACAGCTGGTATCTGTGTACATATATCAATGTCATCATTTTTTAAATCTCATAAAACTAATATTACTTGCCGTTAATATTTGAATTAATCAAATCCAACCCCTAACCTGAGAACAAAAAAGAACGGAGTGTGTTGTGTCAGGCTTTCTAAAACTATAAGTTTTCCACATCGGCTTTTACCCAACTTTTCTATATTATTATTAGATTTGGCTTCTAGGCTTCCAAGTTTAACAAACATGATTTGTATGAGAAGGAACTTCCATTACTAGAAATTGTTTCCTTTTTGGCAACCCAGAAGCATTAATATACAGGTTTTCTCGCGTTTTATTTATACCCTGGTGTAATACTCGTAGAATAACTTAGTAATCGGATACCGCTTTAAAACGGGTTACAATCTTCTTCACACGCGACGCGTAAAGCTGAAATCAGTAGTTTAACCCTCTGGTTTCGCCTGCAGGCGGTCAAAACAAACAAGCAACAGACTAGTTTATCTGCAACTGAACTCATTCACATTAATTTACAAAGTTAAGTCGTATCACGGAAGCAACCTTGTGCTTGGGTTGACATATTCATTTGAATATATCTACAGTTCGTTTTAGAATCCCAGATAGTAATTTGACAGGTGCAAACTTCGATCAATGTATTGATCGGGTGCATATGTCAAACTCCAAATTATAAAACAAACAACAGAGATTGTCAAAAGAAATGTCAAATTACTATCTAAAAACGTACTGTATATGTTAATAATATCTATATCTTTATCTCTCTATATCTAAGTATATACTAAGAATAAAGCAGAAGAGTATTTTTTTGAACGCGCCTTTCTCTCTGTCGGATTTGATAAAACATTTTTGCATTTTATAGCCCAATTTTTGTGGAAGGCTACCATCAAGCCCTATGACCCCTAGAAGCCGAGCAAAAAGAAAAAAAGTCAGAAAACACATAATCAGCCTATAATGTTCCCACTGCTGGAACACAGGCCTCCTCTCTGTGAGAAAGCACGCTAAGCGAAAATGAATAATAGCGCGGGCGGGTGGGTGATGGGATGCAACGCGGTGGGTTGCGGGCCGAAATTTCACGCGAAAGAAGTCGCGAGGTGAAGCTAGTTTAGTATAATAAAGAAAGGGTGGCCAGGTAGCAGCGCGTAGCGTTCCACGCGCGTAGTTATCCCTATTGGACTTCGCGGGGGGACTTTTTTTTTTTTGAGGATGGGAAATCATCAAATAATTTCTCCCGCTCTGGGAGGAGCGAAAGGGTGTGTCAGACTCTTACTGACTAAAACCCACCCGTATTCCTTCCTGTTGCCTGTGTTGCGGGGGCCTCGGTGACCCATAAGTACCTTCCCGCGACCCCGGCAGGCATCGGCCCTAGTGGACCCCTACATTTGTGCTGACATCTCTTTGAGGCGCGCGTGGAATACGACGCGCCGTCGACCCGGGCCTGGTCCTTGCCGGACGGTGAGCTACCCATTGCTCACCGTCCGCAAGCCCGCGCCTACGGTGGCCGGAAATCCGCCTGGGATTCCCGACGCCCAGGGCATCTCCTGCGGCGGCTAGGGGCGAGAGGGTGCGAAACATGCCTTTCCCTCAACCGTCCCGCCTCCTCCTTCGCGAGCATTACTGCTTCGCAGAAGGAGGTGACGGCTGCCCATGCCCTCTCGCTCCGTACCATGGCCTGAACCAGGGCCGGACGCGAGAGATCTCTGCCGCCAATCGCCTCCACGAGGACACGGCGGTGCTCTGCCCAGGCTGGGCAGACCTCCACCGTATGCTCCACCGTGTCCTCCGGGCGATCCACGCAGTGGTGACACCCGGACGTTTCCTCCCGCCTTATCCGACACAGGAACCTCCCGAAACTGCCGTGTCCAGTGAGGACCTGCGTCTGGCGGAAGGTGAGGACGCCGTGGCGCCTCTCTAGCCACTCCTCAAAGATGGGACTTATCGCCGCAATCGTGGCGTTCCCAGCACTGGGTTGCGATAACCGTACTTTCCATGACGCCATGAGATCCCGCCAGAGCTCCGTCCGCTGTGCCGCGATTTCTCGCGGCAACGGACTTACGCCCCGGCGTTTCGCCTCCTCGCGCCACTCCCATACGTGCGCGAGGACTTTTGCCTCCAGATCCCATGGCGGCAATCCGGCAAGGAGGCTCGCTGCCTCACAGGAGACCGTGCGGTATCCCCGGACCATCGACGTTGACTCGACGCCGATGGAAACCCGTCCCACCGTTATTTGGGACCCCAACGGTGGCGCATTCCGAAGACCATGAAAACACATGGCCTCGGACTTGTGCAGGGCCACCTCGATTCCCAATTGCCGGATCCTTTCGACGATTGTCGCAACCCCGCGTGCCGCTAATTCGGCCGCCGCCTGGTGCGACCTCCCCTGCGCCAGGACCAACGTGTCGTCAGCGTAGCACACTACGCTGACGCCGCTAGGGAGGTCGGCGCGCAGCACCCAGTCGTATCCGATGTCCCACAGATGCGGCCCCAGGACCGATCCCTGTGGGACACCGCATGACATCTCTTGCCGGTTCCACACTCCCTTGTGACCGGGGTAGATAACGGCCCTGTCCGTCAGATAGGCCTCGATCACATGACAGAGGTAGGGTGGCATCCGGTGGTACTGGAGTGCCTCCCTGATGCAACTCCAGGGCAGGGTATTAAAGGCATTGGCGATGTCTAGAGACACCGCCAAGACGACCCCACCCTGGGCAACAGCATTCCCCGTCGTCAGGGCTCGCACGCGCATGATGGCGTTCACCGACGAGGCGGTCTGCAATGACTCTTTCAAAGAGCTTGCCCACCTCGTCGAGCAGCACGATGGGCCGATAAGCGGACGGAGAGTCCGCAGGGCGCCCTGCCTTCTTTATGAGGACCAGATTCCCCGTCTTCCAGCGAAGCGGGAACTGGCCCCTCTCTATGCATGCGCTTAGGAGCTCCCTAAGTCGAGGCCCGAGAGCCTCCAAGGCCAGGACCCAGGCCTTACCAGGTAAGCCGTCGGGTCCTGCGGCGGTATTTTTGGCATTAAGCCTGCGTACCGCCGCTCTCATTTCTCAACACAAAAAAAAGATCCCGTTAAATAATAACATGCTTGTGCAATAGTAGACGTAGCGTTGGAAGGCCTTCCAAAAGGTAGACCGATGACTTTGTCAAAGATTGCAGGAATCCGTTGGATGCGAGAAGCACAAAACCAGTCGAAGTGGCAATGCTTGGGGGAGGCCTTTGCCCAGCGGTGGATGTCTTTCGGCTGAAATGATAATAATGATGACGAAGAGGAGATTCACGTCAACAATGTTTTGTGTGGGATTTAACTTATGATGTCTCGCTCTCCAAGACACCAGTCCGCAGTTATCGTTGCTTAAAAGCTTCATTTATAATCTGACGAGCCCGCAGTTACATATACAAGATATATTTATTTTGTAAAATATGAGTATAGTATAGAGGTCTTATAATTAATATGAGGCAGCTAAATGTTTTGCCATTTATGGCGTACAAAATTAGTCGCACTAGACAAACATTACAAAAAAAAAAAAATAACTACAAATATCATGCTAGTGATGAAATTACCAATTGGTTCCGTTTAACGGTTCTCGGCAAAGAACTTTCCAGTCGACGTCTTTCACAAAAACTCTCTTTTAGGCACATTTTCAGCGTATTTTAACATACCTAGCTTAATTGATCACAAATCTATTGTTCGCTAGAAATAACTCTCGTATATAGTGCCAACCCTGCCTTCTACAACATAGTTTGACGTACGCCATTTTGTTAATATTTACACGCAGGGATGCCCTAACGTGTTTCATTAAACCTGCCAGGCGCCACATATAATGAGACATCCGCGTGGAATTTGGTGCTTGATAGTTAGTTAAGTTTTGTACTTTGAACAACCTGTAGAGAGAGTGTTATTTGTGTCCTTGGTTAAGATGGTATGATAACTTGAAGGCCAATTACTGAATTAAAATTTATGAAAAATGTAACCCCCAATCTCAGCGACAATCAAGTTGAAAAAAAAACAACCGACTTCCAAAAAAACACTACAAAGTGAAAAATAAGTTTAATTTCGGAAGTCCGTGTCTTTGGATCTGTATTTTAGGTTTTTGCCACCGACTACTAAAATTAAAGTTATTTTTCACTTTGTAGTGTTTCTATTGGAAGTCAATTGTATTTTTTTCTAAAAGGTTTTTTATTTATTAGTTTTTAGTGGGTCAGTTTGTAATTTATCTAACTTACAATAACCCAATGTCAACTGCTCATCACCTTTTGCAAAATATTGCTTTTCCAGTTGCACGGACGTTAATTGTTGAGGAGTTATCCTGTTAAGAACCATATGCATTGTGACGAGCATAAATTCCTTTGCCAGCATATTAAAGTACCTAATCGAATCGCAACTTGTGAAATACTTATTATTAAGTAGTTCCGGTGGCCATCTGTGGTCTTCATCATCAGTTCCACTTCATCAAATTGTGGTTTCCGACAGCAAATGCACGAGTTACTAGCAAAAATACCCAAATCGCTATAGATGTGCCTATAAAATTTGAGGATTTTATTCAATTTCCGTGAGATCCCTTCATCAGATTCTGACATGGCAGTAGAGTCCTACTGCCAAATCAGAATCTGATGAAGGGATCTCATGGAGTTTTCTTTTTTTTAAAGTGTCTCAAGGTCTCAAAAAATTCAAAATTGGTCCACAATTGACGGAGAAATCGGTGAACATACAAAAATATATATTTTTTAAATATACAGACGAACATATTACAACCTCTTCCGTTTTGGAAGTCGGTTAAAAACTTGTCAAGAATGTAGGTTAATTAGAGGTGCTTTTGAGAGATTGAAACTGCGACTAATAAGCAACTGTTCTTAAAGACTGCCTCGCTGGTCTAGTGGTCGCAAGCGCTACTGCTGAGCATGAGGTCCTGGGGTCGATTCCTGGGTCGGGCAAAGTGTTATTGGGTTTTTCTATCTGGAATTTCTCAGTAGTAGCCCGGAGTCTGGATTTGTGCACGGTTGATGGCAATAGGCTTGCCCCCTACTACATGGGACTTAAACATACCTGGCGAAATGTGGGTGTACTACAGGTACACCTCTGCCCAACCCTTCGGGGAAACAACGCGTGATGTTATGTTCTTAAAAATACGCTCCCTCTGAAATTACAGTGCTTTTGACTGGACGTGATGGTACGAGGGCAACACTGAAAGTTCTTAGAAAATCAATCACTGAACAAACTAGCAAAGTATTTGTTTTATTATATCTTTTCAAAATAGTGTCCATTTACATCAATACATCGCTGCATCCGATGGAACCACTGAGAAAAGCACTTTACCCACTCGTCCTTAGGTGTCTCTTCGACGGCATTTTGAAATGCAGCCACTGCTTCCTCGGCGTCTACAAAACGTTTTTCTGGAAGTTTTTCTTTTATTTTCGGAAATAAATAAAAATCGCAAGGTGCGAGGTCGGGGCTATAGGGCGGGTGACCCAGTAATTCTACGTCTGACGTCGTCAAGTAGTCGATTGTTTGCTTGGCGGTGTGCGACGAGGCGTTGTCGCGGTGAAGGAGGATCCTACTGCGCGGTCGTTTCTCCCGTACTTTTTCAAAGACAAGTGGCAAACAATTGTTAGTGTACCACTCTGCAGTAACTGTTTTTCGATCCTCTAAAACAATTGTTGCGTAATGACCTGTCCTTCCGAAGAACGAGGCCACCATCTTTTTTCCCACGCTTCGACCTCTCTTCACTTTAGTTGGCAACTCCTCGGAAGGAAACACCCAGACAGCAGACCGTCTCATAGTTTCAGGATCATAACAATAAATCCAGCTTTCGTCACCCGTAAGTATGTCGAACACAGCATTTGAGTCACCTCCGTTAAATCTTTGAACCATTTCACGACACCAATCAATACGACGGAGTTTTTGGGCCTCTGTCAAATTATGAGGTATCCACCGGGCACAAAGCTTCCTGACCGCAACCTGAGCACTTGACTCATACCGATGCCTAAGCTTCTCAGAATCTGCTGATAATTAACTCTTTTGTCAGTCTCTATCATACGCACAACACTGATGTTATCTTCAGTCGTCGCCGTAGATCGCAGATCATCGGTGAGATTAGTGCGACCACGTATAAACTCATTAAAGCTCATCAAACAGTGGCACGAGATGGGGCTTCATCGTGAAAGGTCAATCGAAGTCTATCATAACTTTCTTGTTGACTTAGATGACAACGAAAGTCATAAAAAATCATTGTACGAAAATATTCTCGCATTAAATCCATGCTGACGTGACACAGACAATTTTCAATTTGCCGCCAAATCGTAAGCAAATGACAAATGAATAAAATACATACATAGTAATATCGGCGTAGTTCCATTTTCAAAATTTGAAGTGTTTTTTTTTATTATATCATTTACAAGTGGCCAGTTCTAAAAACTTTCAGTGTCGCCTCGTAATTGAGTATTGTGATTTATGAGGCTTTTGTCTAGCAGGAAAATCATGACTTTTATCTTCAGCCTTCTTCGTTCTACTGCATATGCATACACCGTCTAGATCTGACTTTTCATCAAAGAGGAGGATAGTGATTTAGTTTGAGTGGTATGTTTTTTCAATTACTACCGAGATACGAATGTCATGGGTAATTAAAGACAGCATGAAAAATCTGAATATTGAAATTTAACTATCTATCTATTTGCTCCGCGATTTCTACACCGCATATTTTTTTTTTTCCGGGATGACAATACCTATTTTCAGATACCAATCCACTTTTCATCGGTCATCAAAATCAGTTTGGAGATTAACCGTGAAAAGTGTACGAAAAAACAACCAGGCTTTACCCGCATTTTGGTTTGACAAAGATCAGATAGCTAGTATAACGCTGTAGGTACTCAAGATAACTAAACCACATCTAAGCAGAAACCAGGTACCTACCGAGTCTCTTCTTAGCAAAGCATCACACGACGGAAATTGCTTAATATACTCAAGGCTGTCATTTGCAAGGTGCACGCTACGTACCCATTTCATTTACCCAGAAAATAGCAAGATGCAGAGATTTCAAAATTGACACTTGTATTGTAGAAATAGATTGAAAAGCTCTGTGGTACTTGTGTTATTCTTAGCTAAGCATAATTGGCTTATAATGTTCCCACTGCTGGGACACAGGCCTCTTCTTGGTGTGAGGGAGTGGGCCGTAATCCACAACGCAGGCCCAGTGCGGGTTGGTAGATGTCACATGTCTTCGATTTTTTGGTTCTAGGATATGCTGGTTTCCTCACGATGTTTCCTTACCGTTTTGAGGGTAGTGGTGATGAAAAAATTTAGAAGCAGCATTTAGAAAAAGGTTTTTGGAAGTAGTAGTTCACGGGATGAAAAACTAAGAAATAGCAGTAATACTTTTATAGATTTACAAAAAAATTACATTCATATTTACTTCTAAAAACACGTTTAATTCTGCCAGTAAGTACATCAGAATCTCGGGACATTAATTTTGTACGGAACCAACCACGGAACAAGGGTGTGCTGGCAACACTCCAACCTAATATATGCTGTTGTGGTTGGCAACATCGTGTTAGCGTTAACCAGCTCGATTAATGGTCTTAGACCATATACCTTAGAACATTTGGAATGAAAGTGCAAGCTTATGTTTCGCCTAAATTCATAGCCACGGGTAAAAGCACATTATTTTGGTTCTTCTCACTTTGATTTCAACTTTTGAGAAGCGCCTGGAATTTTACTTATTTTTTATTATGACGATGCAACTTTTGCGTTTTGCTATTAAAGAATTTGTAGGCGTTCACGATAATCTCTAGACTTAAATAAATCTACTCATTATTTTGCATCTAAGTAACACACAAAATATATTTACTTCTTTTGTAGATGAATACATATCTACTTACTTGCTCTCAATTTATTTAAGATTCTGCATGTAATTTTTTCTTCCACGACTTTGTCTGCGTATTTCTTGTATTTCATATTTTTTTCTAACAAATTTTCAGAATGAAATGAATTCATATCTGCTAAATGGTAGTAGAAACAGAGACGTAACTCTGTCTGTGTTCGCATTTACGTATAAATTATATTGATTACCAGCGAATAAATCGCCGACCCCTTTTTCTCGTCTCTGTCCGATCAAGCGTGATGAGCAGTGTTCGTGCCTTCACTTTATGAGTAGAGACAGACTCGGAGAGTCGGGACTTGCAGTGGGAAAAGCTGGTATTATTATTCGAACCCAGACAGGCGTTTTAAGTGTAGGGGTCCACTAGGGCCGATGCCTGCCGGGATCGCGTGAAAGTCCAAAAGGGTTACCGAAGCCCCTGGCAACACAGGCAACGGAAGGAATACGGGTGAGTTTTAGTCAGTAAGAGCCTGACACACCCTCCCGCTCCACCCAGAGCGGGAGAAGTTATTTGATAATTTCCCACCCAAAAAAAAAAGACAGGCGCTTTACTTTGTGTAAATTATTTCATCACCGCTGCTCTCAAAACGATGAAGGAAAACATCGTGAGGAAACCGGCATGTCCTAGAACCAAAAAATCAAAAACATGTGACATCTACCCGCACTGGGCCTGCGTGGTGGATTACGGCCCGCTCTCTCTCACAGAGAGGAGGCCTGTGTCCCAGCAGTGGCTGATTATGTATTATTATTTATTATTATGTATAAACCCCACACTAGCCATAAATCTCATCTATTACTAGTAGCCATCACAATTACCTTGTTATCTTTTGCTAGCCACATCTCAAAACAGAGATAGGTGTGCGAATAAAGCTAAAATGTCAGTCAGGCCGAGAAGCCGAGGACGAATGCGTCACTGCGGTCGGCCAACGTCAACAACAGGGTGAGAAACTCGGCCTTTGTTACAACACTAGCGTCATGGCCTCATGCTCTGTATGTGGTTCTGGAATTTGATGTTGCAATTTTAATTCTGAAGCAGTTTTGTGCTGAGATCCGAATTGCAATGTTACGGACCGTTAATAGTTGTTCAATGGAGAATGGTAGAAAACATTTTACGCCGATCGGATTATTTTATGAAACTTTTCACAAATCGTTGTTAACAGTAAAGATTCCATAGCGAAGCAAAGATAATTCTCACATTCAAACATGGACATCCAAATTAAAATGGTTCAATTTATGACGATAATACTTGCCTATTTCTTCTACGTCCGTTACCTGACACAGACCGTCTTATTAAAAAACAACTTTTAACTTTAGTCCATGCCCAAATCCTCTAGCCAGTTATGGTATTTTGAACTTTACTTCGACAAATGTAAAGTTCTTAATAAAAAAATTGACAACTTAGACTCCGGTTTAACGTCAGTTTTTGTACTTAGAACTTTAACTTTGTCAGAATAAAGTACGAAATTCAATAATGGCTTGGTGTTTTAAACTTGGATCTAAAGATAAGCCTTGTTTTGTAATAAGGCTGAGAAAGTTTTAATAAATGATTATTACGTATTATGATAATTTCTTCCACAGTGTTTTGTACTGATTACATTATTAATTTATTACTCACTTATTATTTTATTGCTGCCTCGTTGGTCTAGTGGTCGCAAGCGCTACTGCTGAGCATGAGGTCCTGGGTTCGATTCCCGGGTCGGGTAAAGTGTTATTGGGTTTTTCTATCTGGAATTTCTCAGTAGCAGCCCGGAGTCTGGATTTATGCCCGGTTGATGGCAATAGGCTCGTCCCCTATTACATGGGACTTAAACATAACTGGCGAAATGTGGGTGTACTACAGGTACACCTCTGCCCAACCCCCCGGGGAAACAAGGCGTGATATTATGTTATCATCATCTATATCTGTCTGATATTATGTGATATATTTTACATGGAGCTACTGCCTATCTGACCTCCACAACCCATTTACTGGGCAACACGATACCCCTTGGTAAGACTGGTTGTCAGACTTTCGGGCTTCTGACGACCCGTAACGACTGTCAAAGATCTAGAAATGACAACCGGGACCAACGGCTTAACGTGCTTTCCGAGGCTCGGAGGGGTCTTGGTATGTAAAGATGGTCACCCAACCACGGACCAACCGCGGCAAGCGCAGCTTAACCTGATCGATCGTCCCGTGCGGCTGTTATTTCTGTAGACTGTAAGCCGACCCCAACATAGTTGGGAAAAGGCTAGGCAGATGATGAGTGTACTGTAATTAAATTATAGAGTACACACGGCTACACATCAAGCTATACATTTCCAGTTTACGCTGACCTCGCATTGTACGGAAATCCTGTAAAATGCGAGATCAGCTTATACTGGAATTGTATAGCTTGATGTGTAGCCGTGTGTACATCGAGACCGACCGATGCGATGCGTGACCTCACGTCGCGAGCACCAGTACACCATTTTGTGTCTAAAATTGTGTCTTGTTTCTAAGCGAACCTAGAACCAGAACAAGAACAAAAGCATTATAAATAATGCTCTATCGCTGTTTACACTGTGGGGACATAGGTGGAAGGTATTGTAGCAGTATCCTCTTACACTGTGAAGTTGTGATCGAAGAGTGGAAGTGAAACTCCAACTTGCTTTTAATATTATCATAATTGTTCACACCCAATAAAGTTTAAAGTAAAGTACACTATTTAGTACATACGACTAATTAAACTAGTAGGGACAAAATAAACTAATGACTTAAAATCCAGTCCGTGTTCCACGGCGGTTGGCAAGCAAGAGAGAGACGCTACTTAAGCTATGATCTGGGGCGCTACCCATGGCGTGGGTAGCGCCCCAGATCATAACTTAGTGTTGCGACTTAACCAGGGTGCGTTCCTGACTAACTTATAAATAATTATACAGGGTTTTTTTTTAATTGTCTAGCTAAACTCCGCAGACGCGATGGGTATTGATATCTAATCATAATAAAACAAAAAATAAATGAATGTGATGATTTTTTGTGAGGTCATCGACTGCAGTTATTGTAGTCACTTTTTTTTTTTTGAGGGTGTGTAATCATCAAATAACTTCTCCCGCTCTGGGCGGAGCGGGAGGGTGTGTCAGACTCTTACTGACTAAAACCCACCCGTATTCCTTCCTGTTGCCTGTGTTGCGGGGGCCTCGGTGACCCATAAGTACCTTCCCGGCAGGCATCGGCCCTAGTGGACCCCTACCAATGTGCTTACAAGTTTAGCTAGCCAATTTAAAATAACAATTTAAAATAATATAAACGTAAAACAGGCGACTCCACGTATTCTAAAGTGTGTTCACAAATGCACAATACGTGACGCCACAACACAAAAAGAAATGAGACAGAATATGCATTCGCTCATCATCATCTGCCTAGCCTTTTCCCAACTATGTTGGGGTCGGCTACCAGTCTTACCGGATACAGCTGAATACCAGTATTTTACATAGAGCAACGGCCTATCTGACCTCCACAACCCAGTTACTGGGTAACACGATACCCCTTGGTAAGACTGGTTGTCTGTCTTTCGGGCTTCTGACGACCCGTAACGACTGTCAAAGATCTACAAATGACAGCCGGGACCAACGGCTTAACGTGGTTTCCGAGGCACGGGGTCTTGGTATGTAAAGATGGTCACCCATCCACGGACCAACCGCGGCAAGCGTAGCTTAACCTGATCGATCGATCCGTGCGGCTGTTATTACTTAGCCACAAGCCCCTTCATTGCATTGAATGTGCATTCGCTCGTTTGTTCTAAACCAAGCTTTACATACCTACTTAGTAATAGAATTTTCACAGCAAACTTATTTGCCATCGACACGATACGAAGAAGTAGAATTATTGTGGTACTCGTACTTAGGTAGTCCGTTTTGCCGTTCAGCAGCATAATGTGCGCAAGTTTGCATCGTTATATCAGCTTGTCAATTATTATTGATGTGTAAAATATTTCCTCTCGCTTTCTGTGATTTCGTGAAACGGGACGGAAGTGTGTAACAGGAAGTGACAGCTTGAGCATGCAATTAGTAAGTACTATATATATTGTAAGTAGAGGGGGTCGAATTTCGACCAGTGGGCGACCACTAGTCATGAATAATTATTCGAAAAAATATTGCAGAGTTTAGCTTTTTAAATGTTGAGGTTAATTTCTGTCGCTGCTCAGTTGCTTATTACAAAGGTGAGATGTCAGATGTTACACATAATATGCGACTACAGTAAGGCTCGCTCTTTTTTTATATACAAGTAACAATGGACTCAAATGTGCTAGTAACAATATTTCTTAACAACTATGTTTGACGACACGGTTGGCGTAATGGCTGAGCGATCGACTGCTACGACAGCGTGTCGCGGGTTCGATCCCCGCACGGAACAAGTATTTGTATGATCTGCAAGTAATTGTTCTGGGTCTGGGTGTTTGCGTTTGTGAGTTTCTATGTTTGTAAACGCACCCACGATACAGGAAGAAATTCCTAGTGTGGGGCAAAGTTTTAAAAAAAAAAAAAAAAAAACTTATCCTAACAAGTCCCCATAGTTATGAGAATCCCTGCTACAAGCTCCACACTGAAGTGGAAAGCTTGCAGTAATGTGTGAATCGCTACACAAAGTTCAGCCAGTCTGCTTGCGACACACTGCAGTATAATATTGGGGCTGGCCCACACCCAATAGCCACAATCAATCAATGGCCTCAATCGCAAGGAGGCCGAAGGGTTTCCTTCGTGGTCCAGGTAAAATAAAATAATTTGTATTGTAAGTCCGGTAAAAAGTTTACACAAGCTATACGAATGATATATTATTTTGTGTCCTTTTGTGATGAATATATTTTTCATATTCACCCATGTAGGTAAGGCTATTTGTAATCATGCCATCTGTCTATTTATTTTTGTCTTTTATTTTGTTTGGTGTACTATAAAGTATGTTCTATCTATCTTATAAGCAGATTTTACCAGCTTTTTTTTTTTTTTTGAGCTTGGGAAATCATCAAATAACTTCTCCCGCTCTGGGCGGAGCGGGAGGGTGTGTCAGACTCTTACTGACTAAAACCCACCCGTATTCCTTCCTGTTGCCTGTATTGCGGGGGCCTCGGTGACCCATAAGTACCTTCCCGCGACCCCGGCAGGCATCGGCCCTAGTGGACCCCTACTATATGTGCTGACGACAACTCTTTGAGGCGCGCGTGGAATACAACGCGCCGTCGACCCGGGCCTGGTCCTTACCGGACGGTGAGCTACCCATTGCTCACCGTCCGCAAGCCCGCGCCTACGGTGGCCGGAAATCCGCCCGGGATTCCCGACGCCCTGGGCGTCTTCTGCGGAGGCTAGGGGCGAGAGGGCGCGAAACTTGCCTTTCCCTCAACCGTCCCGCCTCCTCCTTCGCGAGCATTACTGCTTCGCAGAAGGAGGTGACGGCTGCCCATGCCCTCTCGCTCCGTACCATGGCCTGAACCAGGGCCGGACGCGAGAGGTCTCTGCCGCCGATCGCCTCCACGAGGACACGGCGGTGCTCTGCCCAAGCCGGCAAACCTCCACCGTATGCTCCACCGTGTCCTAGATTTTACCAGCTGCGAGGTAATTGCGTAACACATAAAATGACAATTGATCACATTTTCTTTAAATTTGACAGTTCAGCCACATTCATTGTGTTATTTACGTTGTTGACCGTACGAATTTATTAAATCTATGAAGCAATGGATTACAAATATCCTTAAAAACTCTCGTAATGTGATTAAAACTAAGTTACACAATTAGGGTTTCATTATTAAACCAATTCATCCAAAAGTCATCAATTTTGTTTATAAAGGTCGTCCAAAACACTCAAACCTCAAAATACCGTTGCCAGGAAAAAATATAATGCTTTTTCATTGTGCCAAAACAAGTTAGCATTATTAATACTGTTTTCTACTTCCATAAATATGTTTTACAACCTTTCAGCGATGTAGGGGAAATGTCCATTATTGCCAGTTGCCAGTTTGGGGTGAGTTAAAAATTGAATATCGCCAATTCTGACCTGTTGATTTTTGACGGTGGGGCATGGCTTTTAACGGTTATGGAAAGTAGGTAATAAATATAAAATCGTTGAAAAGCCTTTTTAATGCGATAGGTAGTTAATAAATCAGTAAGACCCAGTAGTTTTATTTCACGTAAACGTACATGGGCACTTATGAAACGTCAGAAGCTAGGTGCACGGTTCCAATTGGTCGTTTCCTATGGAGAAGAGCCGGCAAGAAACTCCACGGTTACTCTTTTAAAAATAATCGGTGCTTAAAATGTTTATAAATTATAGTGTTAATAGGTTATATTCGACAGTGTAGGCCTGTCAACAAGTACCAATATTTACAGGTTTTTACTTATATTTCGACATCGTACCTACTTAACCAACCATGTGTATCAAGATTGTTTTGGCCGCACATGACTCCTGCTCAAAACCCAATAGTTTCAAGTAATTTCAATTGAAAGCCTTTAGCAAACTCAAATTTCAAAGATCAAGGTTATTGACCTCAAATGACCTTCATTGATAAGGTTACTTTTCTATTTGACTTATACACAAAAGGTTTGGTTACTGGTTGGTAAATGGCATTATTTCTCAAAATTTGATTATTCTATAAAACCTTTTTTTATACACACCACGGTCCATTTCATGTTTATCAGCTAGGTTAGGTATCGAAAAGCAATTTTCGACCAAATCGAAAGAAAATTGCACTTTTGTGTACAAAATTATCTAGTGTCCCAAAAACTCATACAATTGGTAGAAAAAATGAAATCCTTTCATGGCAACTCAATGCCAAACTGAAGAAATACTACTTCTGAAATGCTGGCCAAGATCTCAATTCTTCAACCTCTAAAGTTTTTTTTTTTATCACGACTGTGATTCATAGATCTTTGACAGTCGTTACAGTAGTCAGAAGCCCAAAAGTCAACTTGACAACTGACAACTAGTTTTAGTTAACTGGGTTGTGGAGGTCAGCCTATCTGACCTCCACAACCCAGTTAACTACATTTCGCTACATGTAAAATATTGGTGTTCAGCTACATCTGGATAGACTGGAAGCTGACCCCAACATAGTTGGAAAAAAGCTAGGCTAATTTACTTTCACCTACAATCTCGGCGACCTGCAAATGACTATGATTAACGTCTGTGACGTCACGAGTTCAAGCATGGCGGTTAGCGTTTGAATTTTAATTAGAATTACACTAGTCCCGTTTATATTATGCCCGAGTGACGGGTGTTGGTATGGTTACAGTTTCAGCGAGGATTAAAAATAATTAGAACTATTAGATTTGCAGCAAAAAAAAACCTTTTTTTAATTTTGTTTTTTTTTTTTTTTTTGTTGGGAAATTATCAAACAACTTCACCTGCTCTGGGCGGAGCGGGAGGGTGTGTCAGACTCAAACTGACTAAAACCGACCCGTATTCCTTACGTTGCCTGTGTGTTGCCAGAGGCCACGGTATGCCTTTCGGACTTTCCAACTCCGGCAGAAAAAAAAATCAACTTGAGTTTTTGTTTTTTTTTTTGCTGCAGTTTTTATCAATCTAGCTCTCTGTCTAATTTCATCAGAATCTATTCGGTAATAATGTCGTTAGAACGTACCAAATGGATGGATATAAAAACTGCTTATTAGGTTTGCAGCAAAAAAACAAGACCTTAACCCAAAAAACAAGACCTTAACCAAAAAAAGAAAACCATTTTTGGTTTAAGAACAGATTTAAGACTCCTTCTTAAATTACAGGCCACCTGTTAAACCCGGAATTTTAAGTGTTACAATATGTATCTACTTTAACTGGATATTATATTGAAGAAAAAGATTGGAAGGAAATCCGAACTTAAAACTCGCCAACACGTAGCTACTATGCACATATATTCTTATGATTTTATTATTTATTTATTTAAATTGTAGTGGTCCGTATCACGTCGGGGTCACCAAGTGTAGTGGTTAGAACGATTAGTTTCTTAATTATATCTCTTAAAAGCTAATTGTAAACACTACACACAACACATTACATAACCTAACATAATTCCTCGTTCGACATGTCAGCTGTCATATTTACGTTTTGTTCGTCATAGACAACAAACGAGGAATTATTGTCTATACCATGGTTAGCACATTATATATTATTCACAACAATTACTTATTTACTATATTTATAACACACAAAATATCTATGGACATATTACAATATATATTACAATTATTATTACACACAGTTATTTACACTCCACAACTTTATATATGTAAACCGAATGCACGTCCAGATTGGGGAACGAAACACACATTCGGGCACGGTCGGAAATCTTCGGAACCGATCGTGTCCGGACCGTGATGTGCATTATTTTGAACCCACTGGGAGAGGTCAACGACCCCAGTGTTCGACCTTGCCTCAAGGCGAATGCGCGCTCGGTATAGCGATATAAATAGCTTCCAGAACTTTTGAGAACGCTAGTCTCGCCCAGTCAGCTCCAACTATTTTATATTTTCTGTTTTACTTGTGCAAATTGTCCATAGTCCTTATTGTTGTTTTTGTACCTGTAATTGTTTTAAAGAAGTGCCGTGGTAGGCAGTAATACAAGTCGTTTTACTAAATAATAGTTTATTATTTAATCTACCCCCAACACTTCAAAATCACAATTATAACACCTTTATAGACTCATCCAAGGTGATGTTATATGTCAAAATGTCTACATAGATTTACAAAAACCTCTTGATCGAAGATTTCTTTTGGTTTAGAAAACATGCCATGCAATTTAACAATTACTGTGATTTTGCACATAGGATTATCCTCATCATAATCCCGCTCACAGTAACTCCGTCCTCTGATACCACAAGGCTACCTCCCAATGGCATTTGTGGTCCGCTTTGCCGCGCGACCAATTTGTCCGGTCGGCGCCAGCCGCGGTTTTGCGTCCGTTTGTGCATATTGAAAACTTAATCATTAACGTACGTTTCAGTGGAATTGTTCCCTGATTTGTTAGTTTGGGATAGGCGGGGAATAGTTTCTGGTGCGATTAGAAATTTACTTTTGGTGTGAGAATTATGGGTATGAATCGATGGTTTTGGGCTGTGAATTCTGATTTCTAACTTTTTTCCATCGATATGCTAAGAAGAAGAATGAAAAATATAAGAAAGTTCTTAGCGTTAATGAGGTAACACAAATTGTTTTTTAATTAATTATTTTTTTAGCACACTTGACTGCATTCTGATCATATTGACAACATAATTATAACTTTGCGATATTTAAGCTTCCGCATACATACCAAGCTAGTTTAAGAAATATTATTGACGTGTAAAACTTACTTACAGAAATAATAATCACTTACTCAGGTAGTCATCATTTAGTGAAGCAACGGTAATTCAGACAGACGAATTACCCATTTAATTAGCGGGAGGCTAATTAATTATCACGACGACGTCGCCGCGTCGCAAGATTTACTCACTCTTACCTCACTTAACGCTTCACCACTGGCCATTTATTTTTCTCGTATACCTGGAAAAACTTAAATACATCTGGAAAAACCTAACATATTTCAACCCACACAAAATACATCTTCCCACGAAGTAGTAGAAAACTTGCGTAGGAATTTACGTAGCAGTGACGCATCAGGTTTATGCGCGCCACCCCCGAGCATGGCCGTGGGATGATACTTGGGAATACTGCTGACTCATCGTTAGACAAGTGTTGCTACTTTTGGAAGTCTTAGTAGAATTTAAGACGCGTTAGCGGTATTCAAGATATGTGTGGGTAGTTTTCGAGGACAAAAATTGTAGTACGTATGAAGTTATTTTCAAAATTGTGACGACATAATAATTTGATTACTTCTGTCGTTGTAAGTTTATTTAGATTAATTTATTTAATCAATCAAATAACAATGTTAACATTAAATAGTATCATCTGTAGGTACTCACACTAGGTTACTTGACTTATGCTAGTTAACAAAACAGGTAGGTGTTGCAACCAGCACCCTTACTAAGTTAAGAAATAACTCGTATTAAGGGCAGTAGTACAAGCCCATACAAACTTCAGTTTCACAAAATAATTGCAGACAGAACAAGTTTAAAAAAAAAAAACGAAAGAAATTACAAATTATTTATTTGACATTTGGATTATTCGTGTTTGTGTGCGTGTTTGTGTGTGTGCGGTTGTGAGGGTGTGTGTGTGTGTGAGAGTGAGGGTGTGTGTACCTATGTGTGGTGTGTATTATGTCGGTGCAGAATATACATATAAATTTACAGCTTCCATAGGGAACTTTCACATCGGTAGATACGAGTATACCTAAGTTGTAGGTGGGCCACGTGTCTTTTTGTAGGTAGGTACGTCCCTATTTTTCTTCAGTTCAGTTGTGATTCTGTAATATAAATTTTTATAGTCATGTATATTTTTTTACTTTTCAGGAAGATTCGTGTGGCGTGAATAAGTACTTATCTACGTTTTACTTCGACGTAGCTGGCAACACCACCCCTTTCGCAGATGACTCCGACCCTCGGAAAAAACTACATATGTGTAAGCTTTGAGTGACGCAAATTGGATGAGCAAATTAGGTGACTAAACGAGTTTTTTTTTACTTATTTTCAACGTAAACATTTCTTTTTGTGATGTTTCGTAAATATTCGCTATGTTGTGCTGAGAGGAAAGATAGCTTTTATTCTATCAAAGCGAAAAGTATGTTGCACGTTGATGGGGTTTTTATGTAGTGTTATTTAATTTGATGCGGTGATTTCAGTTATTGTACGCTGTTTTATTATTACATAAGTGACGCGTCCGGGATGGGCATACGTCGTTGAAGTAGGTTATGCAAATAGGATTAACCTGGACCCTTCCTTGTTGAGGATTCTTGAGCTGCGGCTGGAGGCTTAACGATTCCTGAGTTCAGATCGCTCGTCTGCACTAGAGCACTATTCACTCACAGTTAGTGTTCACTCAAAGTTAATAGTTTGCGGTTATAATTTCACAATAATTATGGCGGTTATAAAAGTTACTTGGATCCCGAACGGTCTCTCGTAGTGGAGCGGTTTGTAGGTTACGCGTGTCACTCAAACGCACGCGGAAGCACACCGATCACTTCTGAAAGTCTCCGAAGTTCATCTTCTTATCTCTCAACCATTGTTGAAGTCGTGTATAGTTGGTAACTTCAACTTTTGATTCGAACTTAGTAAGTCAGTTGGGTAGTGGTTATGTGGCACCAAGTCACTTGATAATTGATTATAGTCATATAATCAAATTATTTCAACTTAACAATATAACAAATATTCGCGAGGATTACTGCTTCTCAGAAGGAGGTGACGGCTGCCCATGCCCTCTCGCTCCGTACCATGGCCTGAACCAGGGCCGGACGCGAGAGATCTCTGCCGCCGATCGCCTCCACGAGGACACGGCGGTGCTCTGCCCAAGCCGGGCAGACCTCCACCGTATGCTCCACTGTGTCCTCCGAGCGATCCACACAGTGGTGACACCCGGGCGTTTCCTCCCGCCTTATCCGACACAGGAACCTCCCGAAGCTGCCGTGTCCGGTGAGGACCTGCGTCATGTGAGGACGCCGTTTCTTTCCGCCTTTCTAGCCACTCCTCAAAGAGACCACCAGGCCCATCTCAGTCATTCAATAACCAGATCAGCTATTGCTATATACCATATTGTAACCACAACTAACGGAACACCGGAACGGAAGGTGAAAAGCGAAGTGTGAGAGACAAATCGATTACAAAATTTGACTGTTACTTATACGGGTACAATAATTACTGCATTTTGACATTATAATAAACTAGCTGTTGTCCCCGACTCCGTCTACGATCCAGGATGGTCCTATGTCCTTACCCAGGTCATCTGTGTGCTAAATTTCATACAAATCCGTTCAGCTGTTTGAGAGTGAAAGCGTAACGGTATTCTGCTGTGGAGTAAAGCCGCTGACATTCAAAATATATTAGTTCTTCAAAAACGAGCTGTTCGAGAAATCTACCAGTCAGGTGCCAGAGTTTCTCAGAGAGATTTTCTTAACCTTTTGACCGCCGCAGTCATGTATAGATGACAGACCAAAATATGCCCAGCACGCCACGGTCACGATTACATGACAGATTTTAAGGAGTAATTCGTAACTTGGCGCCGAGAGCACGTTTTTGCTTTTTTGACGTGGCGTCCAATAGGAAAAAGGTATTCTTACGGTGGCATCACAATTTATCTTCGCCAATATCTTATATATTAAGCAAAATATACCCTTATAGACTAAACATAGTGATATTCACAACATTAACACCAGAAATAAGTACAAATTACATGCTCGATTTCACCGTGTACATAAGGTTCATAACTCGTTTGTTGGGCTTGGTATAACTCTATACAACACGGTAGCCTCTTCTTTGCTAGATTTGCCTTTTAATGCGTTTAAAGCTTATCAACGACTAATTAAACGATAAGAATAGTTGGTCGCTGTGAATAACTCAAGACAATGTTTATGTTTTTTATCTAGAATTAGCTTACCTATTGACGGATTATACGAGTCCATATAATTGTTTATTTTATTTTCATTTATTATTGATATAATCTACTCATTACAATGTTTTTTTTATGAGTTGTATTGCAATATCTGGTTACCTAGAAACCTCGACAATGGATTATATTATTCTTGCCTGAGCAACCAGCAGCAAGTTCGTCATGCTCCCTTCGACTATGTCACTGCTTGCGGTAGCATCGGGGGTCGGGTTGCCTCCTTTCTTCAAATAATATGGCGAGTGGGGTAATGGCTGATCTTTGCGTTATACTCGTGAACGGGTACTGCTTGTGGTGACTGGTCGTTTGCTGACGATGGTTTTGTTAGTGTCATTAGTAATTAACTGTTTATTTATTTTACTTCGATGGTCCTCCTAGTTTATCATTTGTGACTACTTCGAGTTACAGCTAAAGCTATATGTAAGCGGGAACGCCTCATATGCCTGGAGGTTTTTATTTAGGTATCTAGGTTCTGATTACGTTTTTATTTTTTATTTCTGCTAAAGTAGAGTTTTCGATGTTTTATTGATATACGAGTAGTTGCGTGTGTTAGCAGAACTGAACATACAGCTGTGCTGCTGGGGAGTATATTGCGCCACTTCTTCCCAGCTAAAGCAGTAGGAAGTGAAGAAGGGCGGGCGTTTTGGGGGACTGTCATGTAATTTTGACGTTCGAAAAGTGCTGATTCTCAGCCTAGTTTGAATAAATGATTTTAACAAACAAACAAACTCACTTTCACAATTATAATATTA
Organism: Atethmia centrago; assembly: GCA_905333075.3. Lineage (NCBI taxonomy): Eukaryota > Metazoa > Arthropoda > Insecta > Lepidoptera > Noctuidae > Atethmia > Atethmia centrago. The sequence continues at coordinate 21,956,604 of HG995368.1, forward strand.
GTTAGGATAATACTAGTATTAGTACAGTGATCCTATACCTAGTTATAGGATTACTGTTTCTAATAAATAAATAAATAAACAATACGCGCTTGGGCGTGGAGTTGCGGACAGCAGCCCGATGTACATACAAAAAAACTGTATTTTATACGTATTAATTGGTCAAGGACAGCTAATGAGATACAATTGATTTTCTATTGTTTGACTCCGAATCGGTGTCGCACGGGGCTTAACAGGTTAAGGTTAAACACCTTATGGCGAGCACTGGTGGCCCAGAGGTAACGGCCGGGACTTACGAGTTCTAGGGCGTAGGTTCGAACCCGGACAGGTGCTTTACTTTGTGTAAATTCTTTTATCACCACTGCTCTCAAAACGGTGAAGGAAAACATCGTGAGGAAACCGGCATGCCCTAAAACCAAAAATTCGAAGAGATGTGACATCTACCAACCCGTACTGGGCCCGCGTGGTGGATTACGGCCCACTCCCTCTCATAGAGAGGAGGCCTGTGCCCCAGCAGTGGGAACATTATGGGCTGAATATGTAAACACCTTATTAATTTCACGACCTTATAAAAAACACTCCTTTACCCTCTCAAACCAAATGTCAGGTGTTCCATTTCAAGAGGAATTCATTAAAAATAAACTCTCAAAACCGAAGTCTATTAAAATTCATTCATAAATTCTACTAATTAGAATAATATTTCGTTAAAACTGGGAGCTAATTAATTTGATAGGTATCTTTCAGCGACGAGTCTTTTGGTTCTTGGAGTTGCTACCTGATTTGATATTGAAGGAGGTAGGTTGAAGATTTTTGATTGGTCGAATGAAAGGTAAAAATATTATTCTTTGATTTTATGTTATATTCTGAATTTTGTAAACTAGTAATAACTGAAGTGCTGCTTTCAAACTTATAATTCTGTATAAGTCAAATATATCGTTTATTTACATAACCAAATCACAAGATGATTATTAACATTAACTAAATTAAATTAAAACTAAGTTCAACCTAAAAATGGCCCTCTAGGCATTGTACCGAAGATGCTGGCGCCATTTCCTCGCTGAAATGCAATGCTGATGCGTTGTGCAAGAAAGCGTCAGCTTTTCGGTCACCAGTTACATCAACTAGACAAGTTGTTAAGACAAATTAGGTTCCAGTCAATATAATTTGTCAATATAGTTTCAGAATCAACAAAAATAATAATAGGAACGTATTTTTTTTAATTATTTAGTTTTTTTTCAGTATCTGCTTTTACCTAATTGCGACTTCAGAGCTATATTTAAAAAAATATCTTGTAAACATTTTGTAAATAAACATGTCCTATCTAAGGAAGCCGGGTGATCTGTAACCCAGGACCCTCCTGTCTCAAACACCTAAAGAACAAATTAAAAAATGCACAGTCTTAAATAGTGAACTATTTAAGACTGTGCATTTTGTTAACTAGTGCCTGTAATAATGATGTTGAGATAAATAAAGATTTATGATGATTATTAGTTTTAATATCAAGGGTTGGGCTTATAGAATAATAATAATAATAATAATAAGTGTGCGCGCATACTTTGGGGCTACAGAGGGGGGAAGTAACTTGACTGCGTACCGTATGCTCTCTCTGTTTCAGGTGCTTGAACCAGCTGTCAACGTGTCGGCGCAACGACTGTCGGATCAGGTGCGGGTCATCCAACGTAACCATATGCTGGATGACGTCGTACTAGATCGACTACGTATCGAATCACGGAATAGCCATGTTTCGCCTGCTTCGCCACTGGTCGCGGTGCAAATGCAAAATTTACCCGGCGGTTCACCGCGACCCGACCACGCTGATGAAGAGGATGATAACGAGGCTATATCCGTGAGTTCTCAATGCAACGTACGATTGAGGAGTGCTTTAGATGATGCTTTCCGGGAGTACCGCTCCACTCCACCTGGACTTAGACCACGTTTACCTCGTTTGCCTATGCACAAGAAAAACAAAGCGCTGGTGTGTGCTCTAGACTCGCAGCTGTCAAATTATTTTGACAACAGCAAAGATCTCACCGATACCCACTCGATCTTATACTGTGCAGCTGTAGCGGCATGTCGTGTAGCTTAGGTCAAATTTCCCAACAGTGACAGAGCTCCACGTCCAAAACCAGCTGTACCAGCTTGGCAGAGCAGGATTGAGCGTCGTATCGGTGAGACTAGAGCACTCATCGGTAAGCTAATCTGCTTCAGGGAGGGCAATACTCGCCCTAGAGTGATGCGCTTTGTGAAGCGGGCGTTCGCGGGGACTGATATTCTAAGTTCTCGAGATTATTTGACCCGCGTCACAGAGCGTATCGACTTCCTGAAGCAGAAGATCTGTGCATGGGCGAACCGTATTCGTCGATACAGGCGGAGAATGGAGCGATACACTCAGAATCGCACATTCCAGAATGATGAAAGGTGGGTTTATAGGACTTGGGAGCGACCGGACCAAGGTGTGGCTGACACGCGCCTACTGGATGATACGCCATATGTTCCATCTGGCGAAACATTTGGTCGGTGCCTGTCAATCACACCAAAGGTGACTGGACTAAGAGAATCGAGCGAGCGTGCGATCTTATACCAGAAATGGGGGCACTTACCATCCTCCCCCAAGATGTAGCTCGTGCAGTCCGTCCGTTGCCTAACTGGAAATCTCCAGGACCGGACGGGCTGCACAACTTTTGGATAAAGTGGTTCCAAAGATCGCACGCCCGCCTGGCATCCCAGTTCCAGTCAGCCTTAGAGTCAGGGTCGCTACCCCTGTTCCTAACAACCGGAATAACCCACCTGATCCATAAATCAGGTAGTACTGCGGAACCCAAAAATTATAGACCAATCACTTGTTTACCGACGGTCTATAAAGTTCTCACATCCATTTTGAGAGCTAAAATTAACAAACATATAGAAACGAACTTAATCATGTCTGCCTCACAAAATGGATGTAAGAACGGATCCCGCGGTACTAAAGAGCTGCTTCTCATCGATATTGCCATTAGCCAACAGGTTCGCCGTTCCCGAAAGGATCTGTCAACATATTGGATAGATTATAAGAAGGCCTATGATTCGGTGCCACATACATGGCTCATGAGGGTGCTGGAGTTATATAAAGTAGATGCAACTCTGCGCACCTTCCTGATGTCATGTATGGGGCAGTGGAGAACGGTCCTTTGCTATCCAGGATGTCGATATATCCAGAGGAATAGCGAACCGATACGGATCAAGCGAAGTATATTTCAGGGCGATAGTTTGAGTCCACTTTGGTTTTGCCTAGCCTTGAATCCTCTAATCACACTGCTGGAGAATTCAGGTCTAGGCTATCGATTGAGGAGAGGTGGTCAGGTTATATCTCACCTCCTTTACATGGATGACTTGAAACTTTTTGCCCCCAATAATTTGCAACTGATGGAGCTACTGAAGGTAACCAAAACTTTCAGTAGCGCCATCAGGATGGAATTTGGTGTGGACAAATGTAAGGTCATGCATGTAAAGCGAGGGGGGATTGTGGAATCCGTGGGAACCCAACTTTCGGATTCCATACACCTGAGATCCCTCTGTTCAACCGAAACTTACAAATATTTGGGTATGTCGGAAGCGTTAGGCATCAACGCCGCCGACATGAAACAATCGCTGAGGGAGCGCTTCTTTGGCCGCCTGAATAAAGTATTAAATAGTCTTTTATCAGGCGGAAACAAGGTGCGCGCCTTCAATGGTTGGGTCATGCCGGTTTTGATGTACTCTTTCGGCATACTCAAATGGACTCAGACGGAACTTGACGCCCTGGATAGGAGGGTCCGCACATTGCTGACCGCAAATCGGATGCACCATCCACGGTCATCAGTGATGAGACTGTATATCCCGCGGAAGTGTGGAGGTCGAGGCTTTTTAAACGCTAAGACCCTGCACAATCGTGAGATATGCAGTCTCAGGGAATACTTCCTAGAAACCGACGTGGTGATGCACCGAGATGTGGTCTCAGTGGATAAGGGCCTCACCCCGCTCTCCTTGGCTGACGAGAACTGGCGCAAACCTATAATATTAGATACTAATGACCGCAGGGAGGTATGGCAGAGCAAAGAGCTACACGGTCGCTTTTACCGGGTCCTACATGGACCCGATGTAGACCTCTTAACGTCCGTATCCTGGTTGTGATTCGATGATCTCTTTGGGGAAACCGAAGGTTTTGTCTTTGCGATTATGGATGAAGTTATAATGAACAACTAACGGAAATATATTGTGAAAGACGGCACGGTTGACATCTGTCGGGCATGCCACCGTCCGGGGGAATCAATCCGACACATTATTTCTGGCTGTTCTCGTCTGGCTAACGGAGACTACTTGCATAGGCACAACTTTGTAGCCAGGATTATCCACCAGCAACTTGCTCTGAAATACAGTCTTGTGGAATCGGAAGTACCGTATAGGTATGCGCCCGACCCAGTTCTCGAAAATGGCAATATTACGTTGTATTGGGATCGATCTATCATCACTGACAGGACTATTGTTGCTAATAAGCCAGACATAGTGGTGATAGATCGATGAACGCGTCGCACAATGATTATTGATATAGCGGTCCCGCATGACGAGAACCTCGTAAAAGCTGAATAAGATAAGCAGATTAAGTATCTTGACCTAGCTCACGAGGTTGTCAACATGTGGGATGTGGATACAGCAATCATTGTGCCGCTAGTCGTGACGGCCAATGGCATAATACCCAAAAGCCTCGACCAACACCTGAAGAGGCTCTCGCTAGGCAGCTGGATCAAGGGCTTAATCCAGAGTCGGTACTTCTGGACACGGCGCGTATCGTCAGGAGGTTCCTCTCTCAGGAGCCCTGACCACCGGTAGCTTGGACCCTGTTCCCGATACCGGTGGGCTGCTATTTTTTATATTTTTAAATGTTTTTTTTTATATTTTTATAAAAATATTTAAAAATGTAAATAATATGTTTTTAAATGGAATAAAGGAAATAATATCTAATAATATTTTAAATGTTTTTTTATACCTTTTTAAGAAATATTTAAAAATATATTTTATATGTAAAAATAAAATGAACAAACGACATAAAAATAAATTTATTTATTTCAAGTAAGTTACAGACGAAAATACATGTATGGTTGTTTCGGTTAAAATCAGGTTAAATATGAATTACATATGGTTGGCATAAGAGTAATCATAGGTATTAAATAATTATGCAGTAACCACAAGGTCTGTACAGGAATGGATTGAGCCCTGCCTCTTAAACTAGGTTGACCTGTATCTTAAGAGACAGTGATCAGCTATAAGGTATCTTATAAAATAAACAAAAACTTGTGACGTGTGTCAGTTGCCATGTATGTGTTCATATAAAATGTTACTTTGTATGTATCTTGCTTAATTAAATATAGTATATATTTTCCTAAACATATATTATGGTAGAAAGGAGGAGAAGGGAGTACAACTCAAGAATGTAGAAGAATGTGTGTAAGTGTATGTAACCCATGTGTATATGGAGCAAGTGATGAAAATTGCACGACAGATATTTGTGTTCATCTTAAATTGAGTTTTACACAAAGTTATATTTTTCAGGTAGGTACTTAAATTCGTTTCTGTAATGCTCTATGAAATCGAATCAATATTAATCAAATTGCATGTGGATATTTGCTGTGAGTATTTTATAAAATAAGTTCATAATGTTTTGTTCTTTCTTTTAAAATATTTCCTATTTTCGATTTTTCAAAATGCTTAAGTCATCAAAAGTTCATAAAACACACCTTCGCCTCATTGTGGAAACACCTATGAGTCATATCATGAGTCATAGGAGTTTAATCTGATATTTCGGTAAATATCAGATTACAACCTACTGGAAAAATAACAAAACAAACAAAAAGTCAACAGCTGGACGGACCTCTTAAAACACCAATTTATCGGTCCCAAAACCAAATTATCAATGCTAGGTAATCCAAATTCAGCTAAACCTAATCAAAATCTCAACTTTACTCCTATAAATATTAATAAACATTCATAAATATTTATAAGTGCGTATTAATTAAAACTGTATAAATTTTCATTAGGATTCCTGGCCAAGTTTTTACCTTGCCTATTAATTAAACATTGGGACAACGAAAGCGTGTCTTGGACAAAACTTTAGGGAATTAAGAACACAATATAAATGTGAAAACGAATTATTGTTGGAAACAAGGAAACAATTTTAGCTTTAAATTAATCAAGGAAAGTTCTCTGTTACTTGTGGATACAATTTGTGGTATCGCTCAGAGATTTTAGCGTATAAATTACGGTAGGCAGCGTTTAAGATGAAGTTTTGACTATAATAATTGAATTTTATTGCGCGTTAAAGACTTGCTATTACACCTGGTTACCGACATAGCCCGAAGAATGGCCAAACTTAAGTGGCAGTGGGCAGGGCGCTTTGCTCGCAGAACAGATGGCCGATGGGGCCGAAAGGTTGGCGTTGGCAGGCCTCCTACAAAGTGGACCGATGACCTTGTGAAGGCCGCAGGTATCCGCTGGATGCGGAAAACGCAAAACCTTCGAAGTGGCGGTGCTTGGGGGAGGCCTATGTCCAGCAGTGGACGGCTTTCGCCTGAAATGATGATTAGACATGGGAAGGGAAGGGATACAATTGTGGCGGCTATCTACATCGCCACATGCGAATTACGCTTCACACTGCCGTCACGCAAAATCCTGCATCGCGCAAGCAGAGTTTACCGCGGAACTAGCATATACCAACATCCCGACATCAAGCGTCGGGCAGTTGCCGACCAGACACGACACCCGTCTGGTCGGAGGATCCTCCCTTTTCTATGGAGGATGAAGTGAACTTTACACCATGTTCCTCATGGCTCTATACAATAAAGCCAATCACACTCCACCTGTAGATGTCTAAAGTTGGCCTAAAAACCTGCAGCCCGTTTGAGAATTGAGAAAATGGAGTTTCTGACGGAATCTCTGTTTTACTATTTATTTATTTAAAAACCCCCTAAATACCAACGTGTAAACACTTATATACTAGTTTTCAAATAATATAGAATTAGCATAAAAATAATATTAAAATATCGATTAGGTAAAAGTAATGCTTTGTCAGTGGCAAGACACTGACAGCTCACTTCACCTAAGACCTAGTCCAGATGACGCGATTTACGGACAATCTCGTGATTGTGAGTTAAGACGACGATAAATGCCAGCGACCTTGAGCGAGTGGGAGGAGCATGCGTCACCCCCCGCGACCCCACAACCGTTCGCACGTAACGTAGGGTAACCATACGTTTCAGATTGTGTGGACTGTCCTGCCTGATTTTTTTATCACAATCCAATTTTTTTTTATGTAGTGTTCATAAATAAGGTAATATTCTGATAATAAAATAAGATTGTAATATATTATATTATTTTAATAGTTTGCATTGAATAAGTTGGTTTAAACAGGGTGTAATTTTAAACACCATCAACCTCTCTCGTCATTGTATTCATCATTATAAACAACTTTTACTATATTGGACACAACATGAAATAACTTGGACTAAACATGAAATCGCAAAAAAAAAGCAGCTGTTCCCTACATTTTGACGAATTAAGCGAACATAAATGTAGGGAACAGCAGATTTTTTTTTTTTCGCAACTTTACGAGGCACGGATGAGTCTCGGTACGTAAAGATGCTCACCCATCCACGGAACAACCGCGGCAAGAATAGCTTAACCTAATTGATCGGCCCGTGCGGCTGTGATGCGACTAACGAGCTCTTTAGCTATGGAAACAATATAAAGTGAAATGAAAGCCAAAAATCCAAATAAATAAATTTAATTCCAAAATAAAACAATTAATTTCTTTAGTGACAGATGAGAAAATATGAGATGTGCAGGCAAGATTTAGAGAGGGAATGGGCTGTATGGATCAGGGGGCCGATTCTACTAATTTGCAAAGTTATACGCTCTGTACCATCTCATCAATGGTTCGGTTTCGTTCGGCTCCCGTTCGTTCCCCATAAATCTATTCTACAATTTTTATGACAATAACTGAAACTGTAACTGACTGTAACCGAGTCGAAACCCAACTCAATCACTACGGGAATGAATGGCAATGAATGAGTGTTACCTATAGTTCAATTAGTAAGTTTATAATATTACTATAACAAAAATGGTTAAATAACAAATAAAGTTTATACGGATAATAAACCCATTAAAACTTATTTTCCGTTATATTTACCACAAAAAGTAAATGATTTTTTCCATATATTTTAATAATTGTAAATTAGCAGATTTTCTTAAAGGAAACAGTCTGGGCGGTTCGAATCGCCTAAAACGAAACGGATTTTGAATGTCGGATAGAATTACTTTACTATAAAATAAACAGCGGGAATGAAATACTATACTAACTACTATACTACATGGCATGGTGGCCATGCCAATAGTCGCTGATCACTGTTGCATGTCATTGAAACAAAGAAATAATTTTAGGATCAGTAGGTATCACGGTATGATGTGTGATGTGATAAGTATTCAATGATTTTCGTATAATATTAGTTCTAACATCAAATATATTAATATTCCGGTGCGTAACTAGGTAGGTACCTTCGTGTGCCTACAATAGCAAAAAGAATCATACGTTGTTCATAAGTAAAATATGAAAACGCTTGAAAACCCTGACTGAGTTGAGGTTCAATTGTCATTTTAGAACAATGTTGTTAGTAGAATCGCCCCCCAGAGTAAGTTAGTATATTTGGGGAGTCAGTTTACGATGGAAAGATTGATGAAGATGTGGAAAGGAGAGTAAATGCGGGAAATAAAGTGAATGGTACTATACATGCGATTGTAACCAACTAGTCGATGCCTAAAAAGGGTCGACTGGCTGTTCATAATGGTGTGCTGGTGTCTAAGCTTATGCATGGAAGTGAATGAATTTTGGGTGTGGCAAAAGAAGCATAAAAGTAGAATAAGGGTCGATTTTTCAATCGCCAGATAACTTTTATGTGAAGAATATGTTTGACGTTTTGACAGCTTTTGTATAGAAAACATGTCAAAGCGCCATATTTATTCCTCAGATAGAAGTTAACTGATGATTGAAAAATCGGCCCTAAATGCTGTGGAAATGCCTCCTTGCGTGTGACGTGACTATAAATGATAGGCTGAAAAATTATGTGATAAGGCAACGGTGTGGTTTAAAAGAAGCGTGCAGCTGGCCTGTTATAGTTTTTGCCTTCCCCTTGGGAAGAAGGCGCGAATTTGTTTGTACTAATTATTTTTTTTACATTTCGTAGAAATGTAGTCATTTTTCGAAATATTCCTCTTGTCGAGTCTTGTCTTGATCTTCCTGTTTCTCTGTCTCTTCTTTGTCTTTATTTTGCCTTCAACCAAAATCATTGATTCCATTCCAGTTGATGGTCCTGGAAATATATAAAAAAAACCTGTGAATCTACATTGTATATAACAAATAACGAACCATTGTCAGTTCTTTCACTATTTTCGTCATTATTTATTTCCGTCGGGTCGCAAAAACCAAAATATTAAACATAATCTTATTAATGAGCTGCACCTGTTTATTTAAACTAGACAAGTTTGTAACCTAATATAACGGGATTGTCCCCATAAAACCATAATAAATGGTATGCCTAGAATCTACAATTTATTTAATACTCACTTTGTCTCCGCATTTTCATGTTGGGAATCATTGTCAGTTCTTTCATTATTTTTATCATTATTTATTTCCGTCGGGTCGCAACAACTAAAATATTAAAACATAATCTTATTAATGAGCTGCACCTGTTTATTTAAACTAGACAAGTTTCTAACCTACTATAACGGGATTGTCCCCATAAACCCATAATAAATGGTATGCCTAGAATCTACAATTTAATACTCACTTTGTCTCCGCATTTTCATGTTGGGAATCATTGTCAGTTCTTTCATTACGTTTATCATTATTTATTTCCGTCGGATCGCAACAACTAAAATATTAAAACATAATATTATTAATGAGCTGCACCTGTTTATTTAAACTAAACAAGTTTCTAACCTACTATAACGGGATTGTCCCCATAAACCCATAATAAATGGTATGCCTAGAATCTACAATTTAATACTCACTTTGTCTCCGCTTTTTCATGTTGGGAATCATTGTCAGTTCTTTCATTATTTTATCATTATTTACTTCCGTCGGGTCGCAAAAACTAAAATAGTAAAACATAATCTTATAATGTACTACACCTGTTTTTTTTTAAGCTAGGTAAGTTTCAAACCTGCTGTAACGGGATTGTCCTCAAAAAACCATAATAAATGGTAGTCTACAATTTATTAGGTAGGTACTTACTTGCTCTCCGCATTTTCGTTTCGAGAATCTGTATTATATTTTTATCCTCCTAAAAAAAAAAAAAATTTGATGCGGATCTAAAGTTATGTTTGAACTTACTCGTAAATAATGGATATACTCGCGCACAAATTATTATCAAAATAACATTTAGCTAACCTCATTATATTATAATAATATATGAGAAACTTACCTCAGTATCCTGTTTCTTTCATTTATACGTCATTTCTCCTTCAGAACTTTAGTTGTTCTACCCATATTGTCGAAAAAATACGTAAGTACAGCGGTCGCGCAAAGTGTCAGCGTCTACCCGTGACAGTGGTCAGCGGTACACTGCCGCCCGTCACCCGCGCAGAGCGCCGCATGCCGTTCCGTTCGATTTTATAGGGAATATTAAATTTATTTTTAGTAATAAAAGTATGAATATTTGAAAAAAATCACAGATAGAATTATAGATAACAAAATAGTCTATTCATACACAAAAAAACCATGAAAATATCTTTAGTAGTTTGGAAGTAATTTCGATTTTTATATTTGGGTAGACCTTACTTCCTGAATTTATTTCATAAAGTATTTTACTACAATACTAAAATATTCACAGATATAATTGATGTGTATGCGGTCTAGTTTAACATACATTTTTTGCGTAACTTACTTGCATTAATTGAAGGCGTAATAACAGATTTAAAAGTCACTAAAATCATATATCTGCACCTTAATAGTGGTTCATACATTCCGTCCACATGCAGTCGCACGTTTTGCTACTCACTGCTGAATTTCATGCTAGTCGGCTGAACTCTCGGCTCGTGCGATTGGCGCGCGTTCTATGCGCGAGTCCAGACACTAGGGACGCCATTGTTCCGTCCAGTACATGCGCGATAGTTGGCGCGGGGGACGTATTTATAATATAGTTAGAGCCAACAAGAAGTGTAAAACCTCTTTGTATAGTTTGTTGACATCCGGAAAGTAGCTAAAAAAACTTTTTATTGTATTCTCTAAACTTCGGATATGATAAAAATATACTATGAGTCAGTAATTCTATCGTGTAGAATTGTTTGCACTCTATATGGTCGGTTTTCTCTTTGCTTGCGTCGTTTCCATCTACGGTACGCAAGCCACGACCCAACCGCTTTGTCCGAATCCATGTTGCTGACTACCCACCCCGTCCCTGAACACTCGCACGTAAATAGCGCGCCATCTGGTCGCAGTGAAAATTATCTCGTCATCTGGACAAGCTCTAAGTTTTCTCGGTGAGATAGTTACAGAGTAGCACTACTGTTGCTGCTGCTGGTTTTTGCTTTTTGAAAGAAAAAGGAGTGAATGAAAGAGGAACGGCTGACTGGGGAGAATGGAAGAAAAACGTATTACGCCGACCTCAAGTAACATGGGACAATGGCAGCAAATAACCAAACAAACATGACTGGTGATAAAAACAAAATTACTTCCGTTAATTGCAAAGAGCTTAGTAGGGATACACATTTATTTTGCTTAGAATCCCAAATTTTATCAATCTCTTGTTCTCTTATGAAAAAAAACATCTACACTTGTAATTTTATTTACAACAAAATATCTTGACTTTCGTCTGATCTCTAATCAGTAAAATTAATCCATTTCTGATTATTTGCAAGGAACACGGCACAGGAAACGACTTTTCAGTCAGATATACATATATCAAGGGCAAAAGCCTGCTCATATTCAACCGGAAATTGAAAGGCTTACAAGGATCATTAAACAGCCCCGTTTTGTAAATTGGCTTTTCCAACTTACGCGACTCAATAAGCAACTGATATATCCAGTAAGGGTGATAAAGTTATATAAAAGTAACAAGAAAGGTTTGAAATGGGTGTGATAGAGGATAATTTTGGTAGTAGTAAGGTGTTAAAGGGATAGATCTGGAAAGGTTGTAGCACCGTAACTATTTTTGCATCGTAGCATTGCAGGGATCTTTTTTTTTGGATGGGAAATCATCAAATAGCTTCTCCTGCTCTGGGCGGAGCGGGAGCGTGTGTCAGACTCTTACTGACTAAAACCCACCCGTATTTCTTCCGTTGCCTTTGTTGCCAGGTGCCTCGGTAACCCTTTTGTACCTTCTCACGACCCCGGCAGGCATCGGCCCTAGTGGACCCCTACACTTGTGCTGACGACATCTATTTGAGGCGCGCGTGGAATACAACACGCCGTCGACCCGGGCCTGGTTCTTACCGGACGGTGAGCTACCCATTGCCCACCGTCCGCAAGCCCGCGCCTACGGTGGCCGGAAATCCGCCCGGGATTCCCGACGCCCAGGGCGTCTCCTGCGGCGGCTAGGGGCGAGAGGGCGCGATGTTTGCCTTTGCCTCAAAGGGATGAGGTTATGCGAAATTAAAAGCACATGAAACATGTTTTTAGTTTCTTTACCGTACTGCAGTTTTTTTTCTTTTCAGTACCGCAAGACACTGCGGCTCCGTCCTCGTCTTGCTCCACTGAGCAGCAGGGCTAACATGACACACGCGACAATTACTCACTCTCGCACGAGTAATTTTTGTCTATTTCTGTCAATTTTCTCGTTTTCTGACAGCGCTGCCATACAAAATACTCGACTCGTTCTGTCAAACTCGATATTTTCTCGACAAACCCTAACATGGCACCTAAGTTATCTCGTATTTTGACAATTTAACACGAGATAATCTTCGATTCTGCTGTCATTTAGTCGTCCTCGATTTTGACGACGAGAAGAGTAGACAAAATTATAATACAAAAAAATATGGCATTCATGGGGACTGGTGACAGAAATGAAAACTTAAAACTTTGGAATAACATATATAAGTATATATATGCGTATACATGTACGTACACAGGCCGCTCCGCGACGCCATCGCCAGTCTGATGCACACGTTACATTAGCATGTCGGTGACTTGGGTAGCATGTTGGTGCCGCAGTCTGCATGTCGGTGACGTGGTTAGGATGTCGGTGACGCGGTGTGCATGTTGGTGATGTGCATGTCAACAAGTGCTTTCAGAATGTCGGTGACGCGGTTACCACGGCGTAAGTCGATTGGCATTTCGTAAATCTGCTAGCATTTCGGTGACGCTGTTAGCATGTCGTTGACTCTGCCAGCACGTCGGGCACGCTGCTAGCAGGTAGGGCACGCTGTTAGCATGTCGGTGACTAGGTTAGCGTGTTGGTGACGCATTGAGCATATTGATGACGCATTGAGCATGTCGGTGACTCGGTTAGCATGTCGGTGACTCGGTTAGCGTGTTGGTGATGCATTGAGCATATTGATGACGCATTGAGCATGTCGGTGACTCGGTTAGCGTGTTGGTGACGCATTGAGCATATTGATGACGCATTGAGCATGTCGGTACTCAGTTAGCATGTTGGTGACGCAGATTGCATATTCAAGGGATGCTGTTCATATGTCGGTGACGCGGCTAGGATGTCAGTGACGTGGTTAGTATGACGGTGACGCGGTTAACCTTATTGGTGACGCGAACCCACAGGTTTTTCCCCTAACAAAAATGGCTCACTCATTTTCGTTTCCGTCATTTTGTATTTTAATTTCGGCATGCCATAGAAAAATATTAAATTTTAATAAAAAAGGTCGGTTACACAAAAAATTACAACATAAATTAATAGAGGTGGATGTAAAATCATTATAGTACATACTAATTCCATGCGTAAAATTTATCGAATGAGCCGATGTTGCTAAAATAAAAATGATTTGTTTTTGATAATTTGCTACATCGGTTTCTCGTCGCGAGATAAAGAACTGTCAAAGTGCCTTTCTCGAGTTACTCACGCTTAGCGGTCATGTTAGGCATTCGGATGACGTCAGAATCGTAGACAAATTTCGACAAAACGAGAAAGAGAGCGTTCTCGCGCTTGTCATGTTAGCCCTGCAGGACGAGAATGGAGCCGCAGTGTCTTCCGTCGAATAGGAAGAGGCGGTGGTTGTCGACATCAACAGGAGGCTTTTAACTTTAGTACACAAAAGGTTACATTATAGAGGTTTATGATACTTTACACTGGCAGGAGGGTCCTGTTGGTGTCTTACACCACGCGAGTATAATGCCTGACGTCAGAAGGCTTCTCTGTCCTGGAGTGGGCAGAGAAGAGAGCGGCATTGTCTCGTCATGCCGAAATAAAACACCGCGGAGGCAATTTGCAGCGCCTCACGCTCAGAAGGACGAGAGTCCTGGCCTCATACGGCATAAGTGCCCCCACGTAGGAGAGCTCCCTGCTCAGGAGTGGCCGGCTGCGGCTTTTAACGCCGCCGCCACGGTTAGAGTACCCCAAATTAATAAGATAAAATACAGTTTTAGATGCAAAAACAGTCAAAGGTAACTAAAGGTTTGCTTTTCAGCGATAACAGTGTTAAAAAAATATATAAAATGTGATTTAAACGAGTGTCATAGGATTTCATACTTGAAAACAGATTTAGGCGCCAAATAATAACGAGAATTGTTGGACACATCAGCAGGCTCAGCATGACGCTTTCTATTTCTACTGTACTGTAGAATATAAATCGCTTTTCTACATTTCTCGGTAGAAAACTGTCAACTCTCTACACCGAAACGTAATTTTTGTATAGTCTTTCGTCGACAAAACGCTTCTCTACGGTTCTCGTGTTAAGCCTACAGCTCTTTAAGTGCTAAATATATATTATAGAATAAAAGATGTGGTTTCGTTTAGCAAAATACCACTTAGTAAATAAAAAAAAAAAACAATGAGTAAATTGTTCTTTGTTTTTCATTAATTCCATTAACAATTTTTACATGATGTCGAAATGTCTTATACTAAAAACTAGAACAATTTGGAGATTATCCACTGATCGGCTAAGTTCTTGAGTTTAGTTTGTGTATGTTAAAAGATGTAATACACAAACTGAAGAAAACATAAACATTGTTCACCGAAATTATCGTTTGGGCCGGTCACAGCGTGAATCACAAAGGTGTGTTCAAATTAAAGAATAGAAAAGAATAGAATACTCTTTATTATGTACACCATAAAAAAGACAGATATAAATGTTGAAATTTTACAAGGGGTGACACAATTGGCGGTCTTATCGCTAAAAGCGATCTTTTACAGATAACTTTCTCCATGGGGTCCAACATCGCATTCGAGAGAAAACAGCCGTCCGATACATTTGGGTCGAGTAGGTATTAAAGTTTTCTATGGTACAGTTGATATTTTTTTCGCGATTTCCAAGTTGGTTTCATAGAGAAAGCTGTTCTGTTTGATGGTCTGTACCAAACCTGTGGCGGCCATCTACATCGCCACACGCGAACTACGTATCACACTGACGTCACGCAAAATCCTGCATCGCGCAAGCAGAGTTTACCGCGCAACTAGCATATATACAACATCCCGACATCAACCGTCGGGCAGTTGCCCACCAGACATGACACCCGTCTGGTCGGAGGATCCTCTCTTTTCTGTGGAGGATGAGTGAACTTTACACCCAGTTCCTCATGCCTCTATAACCCTTAAACTCACTCACACCTTTTCCATACATGCTGTATGGCTTATTCAATAAAGATTAAGAAATCAACACAATCAAAATAATGTCCTGTCTCTATCAAATTCAATAGACCGAACTTAGTCAAGTCCTCATCAAAACACAGAACAACCCTAGTCATTGGATTTTCGAGCCGTCATGCCGAATACCGTTCACTCAAACGCAATTATAACACTGCTATATAACTACGCTACTCGCAACGTTATAGGTAACAATGTTATATCCGGAATTAGGATTAGCATTTTGATTGGACGGATTTAACTTAAATGCTGTATTGCTGCATTTGATTTATGGGTTACTTAATGTTTGTAGGGAGTTTATTTGTTGGTTTCATAATGGCTGTCGACCGATTTTGGTTATAAACTTACAACAGGTTTAAGTTTATAACCAAAACCGGAATTTACCGTCGATAACCATCACTGAAACGTTATTAATGAAAGTAAGTTGATGTGTTTTTCCAGAAAGCGTTTTTTAACACCTTTAAGTCAAACCCCGATGCCATCATTTTCATGATGGATGATACTGCGACCGTTATGTTGCGGTCACCTCTCTTCTAGATTCAATAACGACTACTTAAGGCGCCGATATATGATTTTAGTGACTTTTAAATCTCTTATTACGCCTTCATGTATTGCAAGTGAGTTATGCAAAAAATGTATGTTAAACTAAAACGCATACACATCATTTCTATATGTGAATATTTAAGTATTGTAGTAAAATGCTTTATGAAATAAATTCAGGAAGTAATGTGTACCCAAAATATAAAAAAACGATATTACTTTCAAACTACTTAAGATATTTTCATGTTTATTTTCTTTGTATGAACATACTATTTTATTGTCTTTAAACTGTGATTTTCACTATCTGTGATTTTTTCAAATATTCATATTCGTAACTAACAATAAATATTCCCTTTATAAATGAACGTCAGCGCAGCGTGAGTGACCCTGCCGGGGTTGCGGGAAGATACTAAAGGGTCACTGAGGCCCCCTGCAACACAGGCAACGGATGGAATACGGGTGGGTTTTAGTCTGTAAGAGTCTGACACACCCTCCCGCTCCGCCCAGAGCGGGAGAAGTTATTTGATGATTTCCCACCCAAAGAAAAAAAAAAAGCGTGAGTGTGACGCGCATTTGTATGGCCAAGGTTAATGGCGATTACCCAACCCTTAACTATCTTCCATAATTTTGAAGACTTTAATTTCGTAGATTGGAATATTTATTTATTTATACAGGGTGAAATTGAAAACATGCGACAAATCTAAATGGGCGATTGTACTCATCATTATGAACAACTTTTACTAAGGGACCACAACTGAAATCGCGGAAAAAAAAATCAGCTGTTCCCTACATTTATGTCCGTATAATTCGACAAAATGTAGGAAACAGCTGATTTTATTTTCGCGAATGCAGCTGTGGACCCTTAGTAAAAGTTGTTCATAATGATGAGTACAATCTCCCATTTCAGTTTGTCTCATGTTTTCAATTTCAATCTGTATAAATGAATATTATGATGCTTTAGTCTCTTGTAAAGGCAAAATTACCTTTTACATGGCAACCTTTTTAAAGGAACAGTTGCTAAATCTTTTAACAAAACTGTGCATTATCGGGCTCTAAGAACCGAGCACTAAAGCGGATATCAGACTCTTTACCTGACTGAATGATTCATTTTTGTTTCAATCCACGTTCACACGACACCGACAAAATTGTATAGGAATAAACGTTCATCTGCTCCTTGCATTAAATTTTTCGATCATTCGGTAGGCGAATAAAAGAAATCTAACATCTTTGGATCGGCTCACCAATGAATTCATTATTCATGTTATATGCACGTTTCCCTTCGAGTGAAAAATGCCGAATGAAAGGCAAAAATGAACAAAAAGTGAAGCGTCTGATATCGGCTTAACCGGTGTGAAATAGTAATATTATGTAATTGGCAGTCACGGATATCTCGCTGCATGATAAAACTCTTTTCGTAAAGAGAAGAAACTTTATATCAACCAGGAAGGAAGCCAGCTCAGTGCATGTTGAAGCTTCCTTACGCCCCTTGCCGCATCACGGCGAGTTTGCGTGACGTCAGTGTGTCGCGTAGTTCAAAAAAAAGTTATTTAATAAATTAGAAAGAAATTGACCATTCTAGGTACTTCCAAAACTACTGAGCCTAAAATAAAAAAAAATACAGAGAATAGTTCTATACTTATAGATTACAGAAAAACTTATAAGAAGTCTATGGTCTTAAAATAACATAGTAAATCTCCCAATATTGTGCGTACCAACTTACATTTGTAGTTGCAATGTATGGGAGAAAATGTTTTTCAACTACAATTAACATTGTAGTTTGTTCTTTGGATAAATTCATTCCAACTACGGAACCCTTCATTGTACGTGGTACACACGGCTACACATCAAGCTATACCTTTCCAGTTTACGCTGACCTCGCATTGTACGAAAATCCTGTACAATGCGAGATCAGCTTATACTGGAATTGTATAGCTTGATGTGTAGCCGTGTGTACATAACGCATTTGGTCTATTTTTCTTTACCAAAAGTCAAGGGTCTTTGCGTCGGAAGTGATCCAGTCAGTCGATTTTCCCTGTCGAGTACATAAAATACATTTTTCATATTTCTCTATTTCAATATGAGCTTAGATGCTACGAAAACACAAATACTACTTTATCAAATCTCAAAAACGAGACTAACTTTGGAGTTTTTATTATTGAAATACTAACTTACATTTAAAATGTTATTTTAGGGGCTAGTAAATAGAGTAGAATTTAGGTGAACCGGATGAAAACCGCAACATTACTATTCCTTATTCAATATACTGAATGAAGTTTGTCGTTGAAACTGCAGGAAATAGATCCACGCGGCAATGGCCGCTGTTTCCGGCTGAAAGTGATCCCGCGGCCGGCCATATCCGGTGGCTGGCGGTCTGTTATGTCCCCCACCTCCGGTTTGAGCGATGCCTTACTTTTGTATTCGATATTTCATGACTATATCCAGCACTACCAGGATTGAGTTTTTATTGGTTGGTTTGAATAAGGACTGGTCTCTTTGTGGAGTTTTTTTTTTGGGTGTTGCTATCCCGGTTTTATTAAAGTTGTGAATTGCACTTCGCGTTAGATAAATATTAATATGGCTATCCTACTGGTAGTTGTTTGAGCGTTGCAAAGGGTCCTCGAAACGATCAAATGCAATTGTAAAATTTTACATAATTGATACAAATTTATGCGCAAATTGATCGTCTACAAAATGCGATTGAAGCGATTCACAATATTACTACAATACAAATTGATGGCAATTGATGGTTTCGAGGACCCCCTTACTGACAAATGCGTGCACTGACTGGACAGGTCCACTCAATCTGTGTGGTTCTTTCCTCAAAAGACCATTTCAGACACCAATCTACATGGTCTTCACATGATCTGACCAAGATTATGTCTGGACTTTAAAAGAGACTGTGACCTCTGAGTTTGTTTCGACCTTTCTTTTCAGAGTAGTCAGATAGGAAACGCCGAGCTCATCTTGTTTTTTTTTTAAATATTATTGACGTGTAAAAGTGTTTGTACTCGTACAAACCTACTTACAGAAAATAAAATCATTTCATCATCATTTCATTTCATTAAGATTTGTGTAGGACTGAAGACGCACAATACAAGAGGATTTTTATTTCTAGTTCAGGGTTTCAAATACGTAGCTTTGCAAATTGAACACATATATAACATTACGCCTGTATTCCCGGAAGGGTTAGGCAGAGGTACACCAACATTTCGCCAGTAATGATTAAGTCCTTTTCCTTCGAAATAGTTCACAGCTAATAATCTCTTACTTAATGCGAACAAAACAAAATGTCTTAAGTTTTTATTACTGAATGGGTGTGGGTTTCATCTTTTTTTTTCATAGTTTCAACTAAGTGCGTCTAAATTTAAAACTTGAAGGCAAGAAACTAGATGCTTTTACGGAAATTTCTAATTACTCTAGATTTTAAATTGCAATTGGCCCACATAAGAGCTATTTCCGTAGATTAAGTTCAGCTGCATATGCAGTAAGATAAATAAGGCAGTTAACTGATAAAGCCACAGCTAGGTTAATTTTAACTCATAATACTGTGGAAATAAACAAAGTATACTTACTTTGGTTATTTCCACAGTATTATGTGTTTTATGGCGTTCTGCTGTGGGGGTCGGCTGCTGACGTAGATTCATTTTACAAAAAAGGGCAGTCCGCGCGTTCTATAGAATGGGTCCTCGTGAGTCCTTAGAAACAAATTCAAAGAAATTGATTAACTAATTCTGCCTTCGCTTTATATCTTAGAAAGTATTTTGTATGTTCGCAAAAATTTCGGACTTTTCAAAATAAGAAGCGATTTCCATAATATAAATACATGTAGTAAACATGAAATTGTGAGACCCAAATTTAGATTAACAAAAACAAGCAAATCATTCATCATCTTATCAGTATCCGATTTTATAACAAGTGGCCAAAGTGTGGAACTTAGCAATGGAAAGTTTAAAACCCACATCAAACGTGTCCTTGTCAAAAAAGCATATTATAAGATTAAAGACTACGTTGAAGACAAGGTGGTTTGGCAATAATTCCTTCTCCACATGTGACTTCCCTGGTACCTCATTAACGGCATAGCCATGTAAATGTCTATTAACTGCCCCGAAATTAAGATGTTTTTTTTTTACATACCTTGACATAATCTTTTCATTATTTGACATTATATACCTACAATTTTGATATCAAACTATTTACTAGTGGCTTTTGTGGACAAGATATTAATTCAGATTTGTTACAGTTGAAATATTTGGTTTAAATACGTTTTATTTTTATTATTTTATTAATATTTGACATAGATTCTTTTATATTTTGAGAAAGTTGTAGGCTTAAAATAGACTGTAGATTTTAGACCATTTTTCATTTTGTAAAGTATCTAGTACATTTTGACAGGCCTAGATTGTCCTGAAACGACCAATTGGAACCGTGCACCTAGGTTCTGACGTTTCATAAGTGCCATCATGGTAGGTAGTACCTACCCTGATTGCATAAGTATATAGTCTGCGTAAAATTGTACGTGTAGGTACATACAATTTTACGCAGACTACATACTTATACATACAATATTTATAATAAAACTAGCAGCGGCTCGCGGCTTAGACCGCGCGGCTTATTCTAAAATAAAAGTAAGTCCAAGCTACTCCTTCTAACATCAGCCATCTGCTTGTGAAAGCCCCGTCAAAATCGGTCCAGCCGTTTCGGAGAGTAGCCGGAACAAACAGACAGACAAACACGCCACATAAATTTTAAAAATTGTTATTAGTACTGTATATACTTTCATATGCATTTAGTAAAAAGCTGTTATTTTGACATTATAAACAGCCACTTCAATTTTATTTATTTGTATAGATATTTTTTACTATTAAAATGTTCAGCCATAAATAAGAGAATATAGTACTTAAGCAATCCAGAACGGGATACTTTCTTTTCGCATAATATTCTTTTTCATAATATACTTTGGTATAACGATTTTGGTATTTAATAATAATTTGTTTTGCCATAGTAATACTATGCCATATTTTTTTTTTGGCATACAGTTTATGTTGGCATAATTATCTTGAAGGCTAATTTGTTTTGGCATAAATTTAATTCGCATAACGTTACTAGGCCTAGTGACTGTTATGGCATAATAATATTTAGGTATACAATTAATATAAATAAAGGAAACAAATGTGAGTAATTTTAACGTAGGTATTTATTTTGAATTTTCATGCAAATTATTTATTGTACAAATGATTTGTTCAATTGCTAGATAACTTTTATCTGAAGAATATGTTTGACTTTTTGACAGCTTCTGCATAGAAAATATGTCAAACCACCATATTTATTCCTCAGATAGAAGTTAACTGATGATTGAAAAATCGGTCCATAATTATGTATTTCTATTTTAGGTGTATATTTTTAGCAATTGCTTGTAAATATGCAAGTTTCGAAGTATATTCATCTTTATTACTAATATTTTTTTTTAATCTTATTGTGTATTTTTTCTTTTTTTTTGGATTGGCGATGTTCCGACATCAAGTTTATCTATTTCAATGGTTTGGTGTTTTATTACTTGAACAATCTTTTTTGCCAAAAAATATAATCCAGGATGGTGTTTTCCTACAAAATGTACAAATTTATTGTGCCATGCTTCTGCATGATTTTGTGTTCTAGGTATATTTTCCTTTTTTAGTTGATATGTACTCCAGACTTTGGGTGGGAATTGTGGTGGTGAACTTGCAGTGCTCCATACATAATTCTGATCAAACCATTTTGCTATAGTTTCAGTAACAATTAAATAATATTGTTGGTTAAAAAATCAATATGTTGTGATACAAAAGTTACTGACAGAACCGAATCGCTGCAAAACCGACTCCCACGTAGTCTCATCTGCCTTACCCCTAGAGTGTAATTTAAAATCGCGTAGGCGAGTAGGGGCGAGGCGGCCCACGGGCTGAGGAGCAGGCGGCTGCGAGCGAGCCGTCGAAACTGAGGCTGAAGCCGAAGCTGCGGTGGTGAGCAAAAGCCGTCTGCGACGATTAGCACGCGTGGGGCCGCCGGAGGCCCGCAGCGCCGGAGCCGTGACAGAAATCATGCCTGCTGCATGTTGCATGCTCGCTTGAATGTTGCATGCTTGCTTGCATGCTGCATGCTTGCTTGCATGCTGCATGCTGCATGCTTGCTTGCTTGCATGCTGCATACTTGCTTGCATTTGTATGCTTAATAAAGTTATGCTTTAGAATGTTATTCTTAAAAAAATATGCGTAAGCTGTTATGCGTAAATAATATCATGCGAAAATATAATTAGGACAAACAAAAGTATGCCAAGTTATATTAGGTCTTAAAATATTATGCAAATGAATAGGGAACCAACCAGAACGAACAGAAAACCCATAAATTTAAATTAATTAAATATAGGATTTCACTTTTATACTAAGATTCAGAGTGAGTAAATCTACAGTAATATTTACTTTGGACAATTGGTGAACATCTCAAGTATGCTACAAGAATAAGTCACGCTTTCAATCCAACACAAGGTTGTTCAACAAACTTGTAAGTTTACATACATTGTACGATTTGTAGACTTGTATCTGTACAAGTCTAGAAATTGTGTGTAGCGTATTGTGACAACTTTATTTATTTGTATAAATACCTAATGAGAGTTTTGAAGTGACTGATTTTGATTAACTAGAACTAAACCTTTAAGTTCGAGACGTATAAGAAATACCTACATCAAAATATACTAAAATGTTTCGTATAACATCACAAAGTTATCCCGAATTGCTAACTTAAGACCTATCGTGTTATTACTCTGCAGAATCATACGAAAATAGAAATTGTGACAAGCGAGAGCATCGCTAGGGACGTCTGTACGTGTGGCCATGAAAATGAATTAAGATTACATTTGAAATAATTATTTTTATATCAAGCTATAGTGCTAATATGCCCAAAAAAAAATCACAAATTTTTTATTCAATCGATAAGTGCCATAAAAATGCATTTAAAAGACAATGTCCAAATTGGCCCTGTGCAATAAAGAGTATCAGATTAAACGATAATTAATCGCCTATTTTATTATTTAAGTTGCAAATACTTCTGTATCACGGACTAGCTGTATTCCAAAATGTACTTTTAATAGAATTTAACGCGACTAATAACATTAGATCGCCATCTTCGCATAATGTCATGTCGTGTCAGAAGTGAAATAGGGATGTCCAATCAATTATAATCGATTGATTGAATTATTAATCGATCGATTGTGTTTTCTTTTCTAAAGTGTATTTTTAAAAACCTAATAAGAATACTTTATGTATGCAGTCATACTCCAATTTTTAAATAGGTAGTAAGAATAATATTATACAGTAATCAAAACTTTTTATTTTGATTATCTAATTCATTCTAATTCATCAAACGAATGCTAAGAATTCAGTTACCTACCTATGTTAATTAGTTTAAATGCATTTTAATTTTGCGCTTGCATCCACTTTTTAGAAAAACAACTGCATAGGTACCTAATTATATAGGTAGGTATTATGATATTACCTACCTTTCAGTTTCTTAAAAATCACTCAGAGCTATGAAAAATCGTAGGTACCTACATTTAATATTCGTTGTTATGGTTAGATTATAACCTCAAAATCTGATACTTGTTTTGAAATATACCTTTTTTGCAGCTAGTCCGCTACAAATACAAGATCTTTTAAGAATCTACTAATGATAGAGAATACAATACATAATTATCCGATGCTCTTGGCTCCAGGGCCAACAATGTATGGACGCAGAGCAATGTCCTTTACATTTTCAAATTTCGCGCGTAGTTTGACGAAAACGCTGGATGCAGTGGACGCCATGTTGCTCTGTGGTCATGACGTCACTTGGCTATGTAAACAAATGCGCTCCGACTACTTTTTGCCTAAACTATCTCAATATTATATTTATAGATTTTTTCTCGTGTATAGTAAAATACCCTAATAGAGATATATTGCAGAGCTAAGGCCCTTACTTGAACAAAGAGGAAAATGTTCGGGCAAATAAAAAAAATGTAGTAAAAACTTATCACTCAACGCGTCTAAAGAAGTTTTCACGTGGTCAATTTAACTTCACTTACTCTTGCTACAGCATGTCGGTGACGCGAACCCTACCAAAAATCACTCAACACGCCAAAAGATTTTACCTAAAAAAAATAAGGTATTGGTAGGTATACCTGTGCTTGTTAGAGAAAATGGTTTGCTTTCTTTGTTTTGGAACAAAAAGTTTGGTTTCTCATTCAACAAACTGATCTTAGGTCTGAAAGTCAGTGTTTTCGTTATAATAATAACGAATAATGTTTATTATAATAAAACAAGATTTCGAAGCCAATGGTTGGCTAGTCACTGCCTTCAATTTCATAGACATCAAAAAAAAAATGTATGGCCAAATATTTCTCCTTACATCATGAAATTCAGCTATCTCCTTGTCTACCCGCTGCCCTCGTGGCCTACACTGAAAGGCATTCCACCATCCTGCGGCACTCCATACAAGTTCCATTGTCATAATATTACATACACAGGAGGACTCTAGGTAAATTGGTTCAGACGAAATTCTGAACAGTGTTGTGTTACTCCGTTTGATTGTATTTGTACTAAATATAAATCTTGCTGAGACATACCTACTTAACGTAAAACAATGGGTGGTCGTTTAGGCTACAGAGGGTACCAAACATACTCAATCTCGAAAAACATTACCTTCCTTCTGGGGCAGTCGGGTAAAAATTTTTTTTTTTTTGAACTTCAAGAACTTCGAAAACCAAGGCCCAGGTGGTGCAGCGTTCTTGGGTTTTCCTTCAGGAATTTCTCAGTAGCAGCCCGGAGTCTGGATTTGTGTCCGGTTGATGGCAATAGGCTCGCTTCCTATTACGTGTGACTCAAACATAACTGTCGAAATGTGGGTGTACTATAGGTGCATATCTGCCTAACCTTTGGGGAAATACAGGCGTGATGTTGCATTAAATCATCACCATTGAAACAAGAAACATGCAACTAAAGTTTAGGCTTCGCAATGTGACTGGCAGAGAGTAACGTTGACACCTGAGATACACCTTCTCCTTGGGAATTGAGGGCCTCAGTGACAGATTCCCACATCCGCTTGAAGTACTCTCGTGCTTGGGCAGATTTATTATATCCAATCGCCACTTCTTTGTGGGAATCTAAAAACTCCCACAATGTTTCCAGCAGAGCATAAGTTACTCGCCGACGAGAGCGAGAACTCTCATCCACTGAACTATAATAATTACAATTGTAATATTGTATTGTATTGTATTGTGTATTATAACATGATAAAAACGAAATATTAATTAAAGACACTGAATAACACTTACGCCATATTTTTATTTATACTCCGGACCTAAGACGACCCACTGACCAATCTTACGAATGCAAGTATGTTTTAAATAAACAAAGATAGTTTGTAAAACAATAATATATTATATTGAAGTGGTAGAATTTCCCGCTGAACTTCAAGTGGAGTACGTTCGGAAACATAATCTAGCGTTACAATTTACAAACAAAAAATGATGATATGAATTAATTATATAGCACAATATACATTGTTTTTATATTTTAACCTACTTCAATACTAGTTTCATATTTATTTATTATTATTATAATAAAATACGTAATCTAAATAAAACCGTAACTTGCCGCTAAATATTTAATTGTGTTTCTGAACGTAACGGCAGAGAATTACAAGCCAGCCATAGACAAACTACCGAGCGTGAAGTCGGTCAGAATTAGGAACGTCATAATACGAAATCTAACCAGCCAGTGAAATGAATTGCCTGGAACTTGCCTGGTTTTTTATAAGTTCGTAATAAGCCCCTGGACATGTCCTAGTTTGGGTGTCAGGAGTGTCACAAAATCAAGCATGCGTGCAATCAGCGTCAATAATATCGGGACGAACAGACTGTTCAAAATGATCTAAGCAACTATGAAAATTGAATATTAACTCAATGACACAAGAACTATTTCAAAATGAAGAAAGTACACGACAACTGTCATTCTGACAAGAATTTTATCAAATCGACAAAGTTTAATTTTTTACCCGACTGCCTCAGGAGGGTAATCTTTTTCGAGAGTATGTATGTATGTATGCATGTATGTATGTATGTATGTATGTATGTATGTATGTATGTATGTATGTATGTATGTATGTATGTATGTATGTATGTATGTATGTATGTATGTCTATTTCTTTGGCACGCTCTGTAGCCTAAACGGCTTGATGGATTTTAACATAAGAGGTGTCGTTAGATTCGTCTTAATTGTTGAAGTGGCATAGGCTATATAATTTTTATATATTGCATCTGCTAATACAAAAAAGGAGGGAAACGTTTTTTTTTAAATAAATTATAAGAATATTGATATCAAATAAAAGCTAGTAATGAGTCAATTGTATATATTAATAAAACTAAAAAGCTTGAAAAAAACAAATTATTTAAAAAACAAAAAGCCCGACTGCAAAAACACATCCTAACTGAAAAGAGAAAAACAAGCATTATAAGCTATAGTTTATATCGCAGGCGGGGACAAACCAATAACCTGAAATATGTTGTTTTTGTATAAAGCTTTTGTTTGTCTCCGCCTGTGATACAAACTATAGCTTATAATGCTTGTTTTTCTCTTTTCAGTTAGGATGTGTTTTTGCAGTCGGGTTTTTTGTTTTTTAATTAATTTGTTTTTTTAGTTGTTGAGATCATTTTGAACAGTCGGTTCGTCCCGATATTTTTGACGCTGACTGTACTTAGCCTAACTATAAAGGATCTAACTTATATGTATACATATGTGTTATAAGTTGACTGTAATATTTCCGTTCTTTTGTTTTTAGTACCATTTGTTTTGCTAAATTACTGCCTCGTTGGTCTAGTGATCGCAAGCGCTACTGCTGAGCTTGAGGCCCTGGGTTCGATTCCCAGGTCGGATAAAGTGTTTTTGGGTTTTCCATTAGGAATTTCTCAGTAGCAGCCTGGAGTCTGGATTTGTGCCCGGTTGATGGCAATAGGCTCGCCCCCTATTACATGGGACTTAAACATAACTGGCGAAATGTGGGTCTGCTATTATAGGTGCATATCTGCTTAAGGTCGCTTTTTGGACCATTTGCTTTTAGGTTTTCATACTGAGGGAATGCATTTTAACCATTTTTCTCCCCTTATTTTAGGCTTATGTCAAAACGTCAGCCAAATATGTAGTTTTATGACAACGGCCCACACATATTGCCATAAGCCGGCGGCGCGCGGTGCTTGAGTCGTTGCCGACGACGGTACGGAATGTTGTCATTTTAAATATTATGTTTATATAAAGATTTAGAACGAAGAATTTTATTTCTTGTTTTGTTATTTTATCTCATTATATGCTGCGTCGGTTGACGTCATCACGTCAACGCCGGCTGTCGCTGAAAACCAGCGCTGGGCTCTGTCTAGCATAGGGTCGCAGCATTATGCTGAGCGATGGCCGTTTTGCGTTGTTTTCCCCCAACTTGTTCTTTCGCGTTTGCGTTACGTTTACCGTAAACAAACGTAGTTTCTTTCTCTCTTTGTTTTCTTTCAAAATAAATTATTATTAATTATGATTAAAATTATTAATGGGCACTCTAATTTATTAAATATGCCCCTTTTTGTGAGCCTCAAATAATTCCCATTAATAA
The DNA here is from genome assembly GCA_905333075.3 of Atethmia centrago. Lineage (NCBI taxonomy): Eukaryota > Metazoa > Arthropoda > Insecta > Lepidoptera > Noctuidae > Atethmia > Atethmia centrago. The sequence continues at coordinate 21,984,614 of HG995368.1, forward strand.
ATAGCCAATGCTGTGGCACCGCTCACTCCGCTCGCTCGGCTCGCGTGCTATTGGAGACATTTTTAACATAACCAGACCAGAAAGTTAAAAAGAGACCCAATTATAAAAAAAAAGCGTACATCATGAAGACCAAAAAATTGTGGAGGCACATTTATTTACGTTACACGTCCGTGTTTAGGTCACAGAAATTCATATTATGTGTACCAAATTTCAACTTAATCGGTCCAGTAGATTCGGAGCAACTTGGCTGTGACAGACAGACACACGAGTGATCCTATAAAGATTCCGTTTAAACATTTTGAGGTACGGATCCCTAAAACGTCATCATCATTAAAAGGTCAATAATTTTTTATAGGTTCAACTTTTTTTTATTTTCTTTGCCTGATTTCCACGCGTTCGAAGCTGCGGGCAAAAGCTAATAAAATATAAACTAAATACATGACCCGTTGTTGTTGTTGCAGCTATAACTAACACTTCACAAGCTGGACCTGTTGCTCAAACATTTACGTCGAGTCGCGTTCAGTCCAGAGTGCTGGAGAGTAATCCAGAAGTCATGCGCTTGTGGGCCTTAATTATGGACTTGAACAGCGGACGCCGCGGGGTTGGGGGAACCGCACTTGGAAAGGTAAAAGCGGCGGGTTGGAAACGATGTTAAGAGGTCGACAACACCTAAAGCGCGGTCACTGTCGAACTGCATAGAAAAGAAAGAGAAGCGTAATGACACAACGCTGGTAATTTATTGCAAAATATGAAGCAATTATCGATTTACAAAAAAGCTATAGATTGTATAAAAAAAATAAAACACTATACTAATATGTTGCTTGTAAAATAATCTGACAAGAAATCAGAATGATTGCTTGATTTGATTGATGATGATGAATGATATTAGTATGGTTTTTAATCGTTAAAAGATTTTTTAGAGGTATCTTCGTGATATTTTTCTATCGTATCAAATTAGTTATGTTATGTTTTCAACACACTATCTACCTAGCATATATCCTTAAGAATATTATATATTTTTCTGATTTTGTTTACTGCAGTGGTTCATATACTTTAAGGCGTTATAAAACTTATAAAAATTATGTTTAGGTCCTGCATGTCGATTCTGTAAAAATGTCACCGTGAAAACTCGCGTGAAGTGAGCTGTCAGTGTCAACCCACTGATGCTAGGGAGTAACCAAGCATTACATTTATAATCATAATCAAGATTTGAATAATATTTTTAACTTTTATACTTATTCTATTGATAATTTTATATTATTTCAAAACTAGTATTTAAGTGTTGAAACGTTTCTATTAAGGGGTTTTTTAAACAAAATAGCAAAACAGAAATTCAGTCAGAAACTCAATTTGGTTTATTTTATTCCAATACGTTTGGTAATTTTTACAGCCACCATCTTGCTCTTTAGATTTGACCTCACTATCGTCTTTAACACCCCTGAAAACCATGAAAACGACACCCATGACGCAAAAATTTGAACATTTTCGCAGCCGCCGTCTTGCTTTTTAGATTTGACCTCACTATCGGCTTTGACACCCCCGAAAACCATGAAAACGATACCCATGATGAAAAATCTGAATATTTTCGCAGCCGCCATCTTGCGTTATTTATTTGACTCCACTATCGGCTGTAACACCCCCGAAAACTATGAAAACGACACCCATGATGAAAAATAATTGTGTAGTGTATAAAGGTGGTAAAACCAAATTTTTGTTCATCGCGCATTTAAAAAAAAATGGCAAATTCAAAAAAAAAAACTCAGCTTGATATTAATAACAGCGCCTCACGCGCATGCGCGGCGTGATCTTATCACTTCACCCGATTCTCGTAACCATAGTAACCACCCGCGCCGAAGTGAATCGGCTATGTGAAGTGAATCGGTAAGCGCAACGCGCGAGTGCCGTGATCTTATCACTTCACTCGATTCTCGTTGCCATAGCAACATCACTTCACATGGGCTGGATGGAGTGACCCTAGCCGACCGCCGGCCGCGGTGCGCGCGCTTCTCGAATGTCAGGTGAACTGTTGAATTTTGTTATAGTATTGATGACGGTGATTTTATGAATATTATTTTATTATTGGCAACGCGTAAGTCGGTTTAAATTTACCTACCTATAATAAAATATTAGAAAGGTACATATTAAAAATAATCCGCATGTTTTTTATTCAAATGGCTTATGTACACATACTCAAACATCGTTATCGGGATAAATTCTATGGTCCGTCAGCCAGGCAAACTTTCTCACTCGATCACTTGGCACACTCGGTTATCTATTCTTATTGAATAGATTTGGGTTAATAACAACGCTGAATAATGTCGCACAGTCTTTAGTCGACTCAATCCAGTATCGCTTCTTCAAAACACATCGCGGTTGGGCCATGGGATTGCGTTTATTTCATCTGTTAACTGATTATGATCATTATAATTATCATAAAAATATTATTAAAATCTCGATTATGATTGTAAATGTAATCCTTGGTCCATCCCTAGTATCAGGTGGGATGACACTGACAGTTCACTCCACGTACACTTCACTTAAGTTTTCACGGTGAGAAGGTTACAGAATAGCACTGTTGTAGTCCTTTTAAGTCGCCAGCACATGAAGTTACCACAAACTGTCAAATTTCTCCAAATGATTTTAAACCTTAAAATGATGAGAGTTAAGTTCAAAATCGAATGAGAAAATTTGACAGTTTGTGGTAACTTGTGATGTGGTGGCGACTGTAGACTAATCATAAAAAATATTGAAGCAATTTCGTAATTCTGGACGTAAAACATGATTATCTCAAATGGTGGGTTACTATTTTGGGCTGTATTTAAGATGACTGACAACGCGACATATTTGTCAAAAGTTAACAATATTTTTTTGTTTTCACGAAATATGCTGTTTAAAGAAGTGGAAAATATATCAAAGATACTTGTATCATGGTCGCCTGTCGCCTGTCGGTTTTTATTAAATATTATATACCTACCTAAAATAGTGCCTACCATCTCAAGAATGTCAAAGACAAAAAAATAATGTAGTTGGTCCCAATGGCGCTTTTCCATGCTGCTTCCAAAAAACCTACATACATCTTGACAAGTGGGGGTGCACTTGTGAAGATGTATGTAGGCATTTGAATTAATTGAATAAAAAATAAGACTACCTTCAAAGTATGAAGTGGATGAAACAAAACAAGAGTAACTGACTTAGTAGGCGTTTCGTCCGATCCGGTCGAAACAGGAATTTCATTATTATTTATATTTTTGAATGGTGTTTCCCTTTTTTAGAGTCAAAATAACGTCAGAAGCATAATGAAATAATACCTATTTTACTTTGTGGCCAATAATGACCGCCCAAAGATGCTCTATTGCTGATAAATTAAAAACCCGCTCGGAACCGTGGCGTTTTCCCCACCTAGTGCGTGACCACGTTAATGTTTGACGCTACAGCCTGCTCGGTGCATTGGTAACAAATTCATGGCGTCGCCCGATCTTTTATGGCGACGCTAACTGCCTTGAATTTCATATTACGATAGCTTTTAGCTTGTTTAGTTGTTTGTTTACTTAATTTGTTGTTTATTGAAATAACATTGGTTTGACACATTTGTTTATTACAGCAATTCATTGATGAAAGTGTCGGTTTATACGACTTTACAAAAGCGGTACACCAATCGTGCGTTGCATTTTGAAAAAATTAAGGTAAAGCATTTTTATCTAAAATGAACATTTCCAAATAAATTATGTACCTACATACATAATCAGCCTATAATGTTCCCACTGCTGGAACACAGGCCTCTTCTCTGTGAGAGGGAGTGGGCCGTAATCCACCACGCGCGCGCCCGTTGCGGGTTGGTAGATGTCACATGTCTTCGAATTTTTGGTTCTAGGACATGCCGGTTTCCTCACGATGTTTTCCTTCACTGTTTTGAGAGCAGTGGTGATGAAAATAATTTACACAAAGTAAAGGCTCGTGCAGACTAGCGCGCTATCGCGGGCGCGACAGGCAGCAATATGCCTGTCGCGCCCCCGATATCGCCCCAGTACTTAAGTACTTAAGGCACCTTGTCTAAGTTCGAACCTACGACCTACAACGCGTAAGTCGCAGCCGATACCACTGGGCCACCACTGCTCTCTATTCTATAAATCTATTTCAATAAATGATGTACTCATCGGTAATGAGAAGCCATCAATAGCACTATTCTTCTTTTAACACGTATGAATAGGTTTTATTTTGGCATCTTTCTTCAAATAATAACTCATGAATATATTACTCTACACTCACTCAGTTTTCACTTTTCATGAAAAGTGAAAACTCCATTTCTATTGTCTCTCCATTTCAATACAGCTTTGCTATGTAGCAGTAACTTAAAAACATTTTCAGTCTCACAAAATCAAAAGAAAATCCACGCTACAATAGAATTGCATTACTGAACAGATAAAATTATGATTCCATTGAAAGAACCGTGGAAAGTGCTCATTATGTTTGACAATTCAAGTGTAGATAAAGTTTTATAAAACATCTACCCATTGACGCCTTAGGTAACCTTCGCACGGCACATTCTTCAGAGATTTGATCGTCTCAGCGCACATATATAAAAGTTGTAAAAATGATAACGCGTTCTGGGGACCGTATTTTGGAGTTACGCGACTTTAGGTATATCGTACGCTATTTGAAGATGATGCCAAAAAGGTGACGAAAAGACCGACAGTGTATTCTTGTCTGCTAATAATAATCGCCGTCGGCCTTGGCCATAAAAATGCGCGTCGCACTCTCGCCGCGCCGATGACGTTAGGTTTCATAGGGAATATTTATTTTTGGTAACAAACATATGAATATTTGAAAAAAAAAACACAGATAGAATTATAGATAATAAAATGGTCTGTTCATACAAAAAAAAAACATTAAAATATCTTAAGTATTTGGAAAGTAATATAGTTTTTTATGCTTTGGGTAGACATTCATTCCTGAATTTATTTCATAATACTTACAATATTTAAATATTCACTTAAAGAATAATTGATGTGTATGCATGCGTTATAGTTAACATACATTTTTTGCATAACTCACTTGCATTATATGAAGGCGTAATAACAGATTTAAAAGTCGCTAAAATCATATATCTGCGCCTTAATGTGTGTGCCACGTGTATTAATTATTGCATTTTTCAACGGGTCAAATATTATAACTTCATTTGGGTGGCTAAGCAGCAGAAATTTGAATTTAAATAAAAACATTTTTGATAAATAGGTACAACGGTTGTGGCAAAATATTAATGTATGGTTACTGCACATATTTGTCATAGGTACCAGTGGGAGTTCCATAATTTTCCAACCTTGAGTCATCACAGAATGAGTCACAAATATTTGGGAAGTTTATGAGTTCAGCAGTAAAACGGATAATTAAAAATGAATCACACGTAGTTTGGGGATTGGCTAAACGAATGCGCTACATATTAAACTATGTAGTTTAATTTGTGAGTTTAATTATAAGTTTTGTAGTGTTTGTACCATTATGAATTACTTTGCACCAAGAAGAGGTCAATCATCAACTTCATATATAAGCATTTTCCGGTTTCAATCGAGACTCTTGTTATGTCCTTTAAAAAATATGAAGTGTCCCAATCCTAGATGAAAGTCGATATACTCTCCTTCCACTTCTGTCTGTCTATTGCTGCAGAATAAGTTTTGAGAAAGAGTCCATCTCGATCCGCTCTAGTAAATGTTTTATTTCTTTTATTTAGTCTTCAAGCCTTTCTTTTTCGAGTAGTATCCACAATATACCCCCTTAATAGCGACGTGTAGAATATGCAACGTAGTGAGTTTCCGTTCGAACGGGCCCGCTCAAAAGATGGCCGGGGATGACGTCACAGATATTTATGCTCCAGAGATTCCCGCCGATGAAATTCAACAAATATATAAGGGTGTTAATTTTAAGTTCAAATTCAGACTTTCATGTATGTTGGTTCTTATGAGGGGGACTATAGATACTTATTATTTTTATATGAATGCTTTCATAACATCGAGTCGCTCAATGGTTAATACATGCAACACATGGTTAATAGGCACACATGGCTATAACTATTAACCACGTCTCTAGCTGATTCAGTTTGAAGTATATTTGAAGACTATACATGAGACATTTTAACATTGTCACTAAAGCAAGTCGTTTATGTCTAAAGACGGCTATTAGCCAATTTCTATGATTAATAGTGTTTATTTCTGTAAGTAGGGTTGTTACGTCAATAACATTTTAATAACTAGATGAGGTCGAACCTGTTTGGCACATATGAAAAAAAATATTACTAACAACACACACACACACACAAGGAAGCTGCCATTACGAATGTTTTAATGAAATCAACTCTCACATACGCAAAGCAAACTGCACAAAAGTTACGATTGTTTTCAAAATCAATTTCTGTGTAAACGAATTACTCGGAAGCAAGTTAGAATTTTCCGTCATATTCCCGGCAAGTTGCATGTTTTAGTTGGTAACTTTATTGAAACAGCCAACTACACATTAACTGATTAATAATAACTATTCTGTGGGGCTAGCACGAACGCGCGGAGTATAGGTAACGTTAAATAACAACTTTATAAAGAACAGTCATGAAATAGTGTTATTTGTAGATGACACATCACTTGTATTTAAGCTTAAACGACAACAAACAGTTATTGACGATGTAAATAATGCTCTCTCATAAATAGTACATTGGTTTAGTGTTAATAATTTACTTTTAAACAGGAAAAATACCAATTGTATTAGATTTCTGACACCTAACGTTAAGCAGGTAAAAACCAATGTACTAGTAAATGGGGCGGAGTTGGATCTTGTGAACACCACTGTGTTCTTAGGTATTACTTTGGGCTCGAAGCTACAGTAGGGCCCACATATAACCAAATTGTCGAAGCGGCTAAGCTCTGCAACCTACGAGGTGTATAAAATCCGTTATTTGACTGATGTAGAAACAGCTCGATTAGAATTTCGTACGGCGTTTTGGTGTGGGGAAATGCAGCCGACATTCAGGCTATATTTGTGCTGCAGAAATGAGCTATTCGAGCAATTTATAACCTTAGTTGTAGGCATTCACTGAGGGATACATTTAAGGATATAAACATAATGACAGTCGCATCTAAATATGTATATGAGAATCTGATTTATGTAAAAAATAATCTTAATCTAGATTCTAAACACAGCGACATTCATAGCATAAATACTAGACACAAAGATTTACTTATTGTGCCCAAGACTAGGCTCCAAAAAATTTGTAATTCATTTAAGTGCCAAAGTATACGTTTATACAACAAACTCCCAAGCCATGTTAAAGAACTGAGCCTCATTAAATTTAAATCATTTATTAAACGGAAACTCTGTCAAAAAGGTTTATATAAAGTTAAAGATTACTTAGACGACAAGAAGGCTTGGAATTAATTAAGCTACTCCAATGTACCCGGCAACAACATACTTTTATACTAAAACAATTTTTTTACTAAGTGTCTTAGAATTAAAATTGTTATTTTTTATTGACATGTATGTGAGGACTATGTGGATCATATATTTTTAAATTTTACGTTTCTCAGTTAGTTTTAATGATAATCTGGCAGTTTGAGTACTTTATGTGGCCTACCCAAATGTCCTTACTTTGGTTTTGTTCATCGAGTCGTTGAGCTCCTTAAGTTCTGAGTTGAGCTTCACGGTTAATGAAAAATGCGTGCACTGACTGGACAGGTCCACTGAAATCTGTATGGTTCTTTCCGCAAAATACCATCTCAGACACCAATTTACATGGTCCTCAAATGATCTGACCAAGATTATTTACTCATTGACATTGATGAATTTTTATCTATACAATGACATTAATATTTACTTTTTGAAGTATTATATATTTTTTTAATTATTGTGAATGTGAAGGCTATGTGGATTATAGTTTTTATTTTTTCTCTCAGTTAGATTTAATCTTGGTCTGGCAGTTTGAGTCATTTAAGCGGCCTACCGAAATGTTTTTTCTTTGGTATTGTTCGTCGAATCGTTGAGCTCCTTAAGTTCTGAGTTGAGCTGCACGATTACTGACAAAATGCGTGCACTGACTGGATAGGTCCACTCAATATGTGTGGTTCTTTCTTCAAAAGACCATTTCAGACACGAATCTACATGGTCTTCACATGATCTGACCAAGATGTCTGGACTTTAAAAGAGACTGTGGCCTCTGAGTTTGTTTCAGCCTTTCTACTCAAAGTAGTCAGATAGGAAACGCCGAACTCGTCTAGTTTTTTTTTTCTAAATATGATTGAAGTGTAAAAGTGTTTGTACAAACCTACTTACAGAAAATAAAATCATTTCATCATAATTTCATTTCATCATCATATCATATCAAAATCATTTCATTTCATTAACTCGAACGATGTTAAAATTCAAAATTACTCGTTTCGCCTATAGCATTGACTTATTACCCGACTGCGGAGAAGCCAAAAAAGGAGGGTTATGTGTTTGACCCGTACGTGTGTTTGTATGTCCCTAAGTTCCCTCGTAACTACTAAACGGCTGAACCGATTTTGATTAATGATATGTCGTTAGATTCGTATTTATTGCACGAATGTCACTCATATTAGAATTATAAAACATCAAAATTGGCTGTACGATTTTTGGCGCTAAAATGAATGTTTAAAAAAAATATCTCCCAAACCCATCGAGAGTAGTATCAAAATGAAGGGTTTTAAAAGGGTTTTACAAACATTTATACAAATTATATGTTTAAATGTAATTTGGAATAAGAAATGATAAAAAAAACTAATTCCTCCGACTGCATGAGATTGTTTATAGTATTTTAAATTAAAGTATAAATCTTGTTACTATATTTTTTATTTTTAATGTTCACTTTTTACGCAGTCAGGTTTTGACTATTTTTAAGACTTTATTCATATACAAATATGGGTGATAAGATTTGTATACTCATATATGTTTAAATTTTTTGGAAATTTTATATTCAGCTAAGTACGGGAGCACAGTGTAGGCATGTAAAAAGTACCAGGTACTTCTTGGTACTTTTTACATGCCTACACTGTGCTCCCGTACCTATAAAAGGGTTCTGCAAACAGGCGCGACGCGACAGTGAGATGCGATTTTGTTAGACCAATTTCCTAATGTTTTCATAGAAATTGTTCTACTAGAGCCGCGTCGCACTGTCGCAGTGGCACCTGTCTGTGCCTTTTTTTTTTTTTTTTAGGGTGGTAAATCATCATATAACTTCTCCCGCTCTGGGCGGAGCGCGAGGGTGTGTCAGACTCTTACTGACTAAAACCCACCCGTATTCCTTCCTGTTGCCTGTGTTGCGGGGGCCTCGGTGACCCATAAGTACCTTCCCGCGACCCCGGCAGGCATCGGCCCTAGTGGACCCCTACTTTTGTGCTGACGACATCTCTTTGAGGCGCGCGTGGAATACGACGCGCCGTCGACCCGGGCCTGGTCCATACCGGACGGTGAGCTACCCATTGCTCACCGTCCGCAAGCCCACGCCTACGGTGGCCGGAAATCTGCCCGGGATTCCCGACGCCCTGGGCGTCTCCTGCGGCGGCTAGGGGCGAGAGGGCGCGAAACTTGCCTTTCCCTCAACCGTCCCGCCTCCTCCTTTGCGAGCATTACTGCTTCGCAGAAGGAGGTGACGGCTGCCCATGCCCTCTCGCTCCGTACCATGGCCTGAACCAGGGCCGGACGCGAGAGGTCTCTGCCGCCGATCGCCTCCACGAGGACACGGCGGTGCTCTGCCCAAGCCGGGCAGACCTCCACCGTATGCTCCACCGTGTCCTCCAGGCGATCCACACAGTGGTGACACCCGGACGTTTCCTCCCGCCTTATCCGACACAGGAACCTCCCGAAGCTGCCGTGTCCGGTGAGGACCTGCGTCACGCGGAAGGTGAGGACGCCGTGGCGCCTCTCCAGCCAATCCTCAAAGAGGGGACTTATCGCCGCAATCGTGGCGTGCCCAGCACTGGGTTGCAACAACCGTACTTTCCATGACGCCATGAGATCCCGCCGGAGCTCCGTCCGCTGTGCCGCGATTTCTCGCGGCAGCGGGCTTACGCCCCGGCGTTTCGCCTCCTCCCGCCACTCCCATACGTGCGCGAGGACTTTTGCCTCCAGATCCCATGGCGGCACCTGTCTGTGCCTTAACACTGTAATTTGAAAACTATGTAAAAGCCAATTATTTTAAAGGATAACGTCGATTTTCTTACATAACATAACATCACATATACTTATATTCTTTGAAGGGTTAGTTAAGCAGAGGCGTACCTATAGTGCTCTAACATTTCGCCAGTTATGTTTAAGATTCATGTTCGAGCCTGTTGTCATCAACCGGGCATAAATCCAGACTCCGGACTGCTACTAAGAAACCCAATAAAAGAAAATCTCAATAACACTTAGCCCGACCCGTGAATCGAACCCAGGACATGCTCAGCAGTAGCACTTGCAACCACACGACAGACCAACGAGACAGTCTTTCCGGCTCTTCTCCATCGGAAACGACCAATTGGAACCGTGCATCTAGCTTCTGATTCGTTTTCTCGTTTCGTAAGTGGTCAATTGTAGGTTTATGTGAAATAAAATATTTCAATTTTTGTAGGTCGTAGGTTCGAACCCAGGCAGGCACAGACAGCATACGGTGGAGGTCTGCCCGGCTTGGGCAAAGCACCACCGTGTCCTCGTGGAGGCGATCGGCGGCAGAGATCTCTCGCGTCCGGCCCTGGTTCAGGCCATGGTACGGAGCGAGAGGGCATGGGCAGCTATCACCTCCTTCTGCGAAGCAGTGATGCTCGTTAAGGATGAGGCGGGACGGTTGAGGCAAAGGCAAATTTCGCGCCCTCTCGCTCCTAGCCACCGCAGGAGACGCCCTGGGCGTCGGGAATCCCGGGCGGATTTACGGCCACCGTAGGCGCGGGCATGCGGACGGTGAGCAATGGGTAGCTCACCGTCCGGGAGACTAAGGACCAGGAGAATAAAGACCAGGCCCGGGTCGACGGCGCGTTGTATTCCACGCGCGCCTCAAGGAGATGTCGTCAGCACAAATGTAGGGGGCCACTAGGGTCGATGCCTGCCGGGGTCGCGGGAAGGTACTAAAAGGTCACCGAGGCCCCTGGCAACACAGGCAACAGGAAGGAATACGGGTGGGTTTTAGTCAGTAAGAGTCTGCCACACCCTCCCGCTCCGCGCAGAGCGGGAGAAGTTATTTGATGATTTCCCACCCAAAAAAAAGGCAGGCACTTTAATTTGTGTAAATTAATTCATCACCACTGCTCTCAAACCGGTGAAGGAAAAAATCGTGAGGAAACCGGCATGTCCTATAACAAAAAAAAATCGAAGATAACATGTCATCTACCAATCCGCACTGGACCCGCGTGGTGGATTACGACCCACTCCCTCTCACCGACAGTAGGCCTGTGTCCCAGCAGTGGGAACATTATATGCTATGCCATGGTTACTAAGCTAAGCAGCGGTAACTCAGCGTTTGCCACAATGTTACCACTCATACGCTCAGGAAGATAAATCATCAGTAGTTCGTAAATTATTGACAACTTCAGATACCGCTGTAACCGCATAAGAAATTGGTTTTCTTAACTAAACTAACTAACTAACTAACTAAATCATTACAATTGAAGCCTGAATTCAAATGCAAATTAAACGGCTCATGTTTGCTCTTCTCCTTATGTGCTAACTACAAAACTGATGCCTGACTGACTGAACTGACTGCTGATGACCACCGTGTACCCGATGTGTCCATCGGACTATGAGAGTAAGAAAATAGAAAGTGCACCTGCGTATGCGCACTCGCTTGTGCACTATAATATCTCCTGCGTATTTGGGATACTAGGGCCTTTGATATTGGCTGCCATGACCGAAATTCGGTCAAGTTCAATATAACTAGTAAAAGTTCAATTTACCTACGTCTTTGCCTTTGCCAGACCTAGGGTCTCCACGAGGTTTTTCGCCTCTGTCTCGTCTATTTCTTTCCCTGCCCTGTAGGCTGTTTAACTCTTTTACACTCTACACAATGTTTCAGCGTGTGAGAGTGCTGTACTCTCGATATGTCGCCTTGTCAAAAATTTCCAACATAAAATCGGTTCTATATCTCAATTTTACATGGTATTCATATCATCAGGGATGCTTTAAAAACTAGAGACTTGACATTATAAAATAATATATTTTTAGATAGATATACCTTGATATATAATAACAAAAAAATGTAATTAAAAAATTACGTGTAGTGCTTTCCATTGGGAAGCGTGTGTTTGTCGTCACGATTCACGTCGTCACACACAATGGATTAATCAAAATCTTCTTCTATAAGTTTTCATTCATCCTTTGGAGGTCCCCTGTTGATTTCCGTTATCAAGCTTGTAACCGTTCAAAAGATATTAACAAAAATCGACAACATGTTTCTGACTGTGAGGCATGCACTTTTGTACTTTTAATTTTTTTTTATGTTATTAGGCAGCTGCATTACAATATTGGATAGGTTTTGGGTCCGGTACGGACCCAAAAATATTAGAAATACCATTTTAGGGGACTCAACATTCTTTAAATGGCCGTTTGCTGATTACTCCGCATCTGCCTAGCCTTTGGCGAACTATGATACGGTAAACGTTAACGGGGTGACGTCCTCAGGGTCTCTAGTAAAGATGGGCGTGCCCCAAGGTTCAATTCTTGGCCCTTTCCTATTTCTAGTTTATATTTATGATCTTTCTTACATGATGGCAAACTTATCGGATATAATTCTATTCGCTGACGACACTTCTCTTATTTTAAAAATAGAAAATATCCGGATGTCTTACACGTCAACGATAGTTACCGCTCGCAGCTAATAATCTCTTACTTAATGCGAACAAAACAAAATGTCTTAAGTTCTCACTACCAAATGTACCCCAAGTGGCGCTGATTGATTTACATTGGGGTCGCCTTCCTGTCTAACTAGATGCAGTTGAAAACTAGTACTTTACATTATGCGACTGCCTATCTGACCTCCAAGAGCTCTGCTTGCTGAATACATGACTGTGTAAATGATGTACTGCTTGTCTATTCTCATATCATCATCAATATATACTCTGACACACCCCTGACATGATAAATGATGCCCTCCTTTTTATAGTGACGTCATAAAAAATGTTGCTCGTTTACATATTCCTAAACAAAAGCCGATCTCCATTTGAATTTTATATTCATGCATTTTTTATTCGATTTTTTCAATATTCTACACGATTACCCGTCAAACTTTTAACTGCCTGTCAGCGCTTTTGTTAGTTATTATACATATTTTTTACTTTATGCTGCATCGCCAGTTTTGCTCATGAATTATTTAGAACTTCGCTGTTTGAATTCGTTAACAATATTATTCTTGATGTATCGTACCTTTGTAACAAAAGTACTAAGTACACCAGTTTAGTATGTAAACGCACAACACTATTGATGAACGAAAAAGAAATAAAGTTCTGTTCTTTGCCAGCCAGTTTGTTTCACTCAATATTTAAACAAAAGGCTACTAAACTACTTAGCTGGATCTCATGCTGAAAATGAGGTTGAGGTACCCCACACGATAACTGATTTGGGCATGTTTTCCTCAAAAATAAATCCATAGTAGCTATGTTACATTGGATTTCCGGCTACCGTAGGCGCGGGCTTACGGACGGTGAGCAGTGGGTAGCTCGCCATCCGATAAGGACCGGGCCCGGGTCGACGTCGCGTTGTGTTATAGGCGCGCCTCATAGAGATGTCAGCACAAGTGTAGGGGTCCACAAGGGCCAATGCCTGCCGGGGTCGCGGGAAAGTCTGAAAGAGTTACCGACGCCCCACGAAGCGTCATGTTGTTCCATGAGTTTAAAGGCTATATGACGTCACATAAAATCCAAGATGGCGGCTTATAGCGGTTGTAAAATGGTACCAAAACAAAACTTTCTGGAAATATATTGGTTATTTATAATTATTTATACATAAACCCCAAATCAGAATAAAAACAATTATTTTTACTCTGACTGTTTTTAACAACACTGAAAGGTTATGTAGGCTGCTTAAAAAATCATAGGTATCAAATTCATTTGATCCCCAACCCTAAAATAATTGATATAAAAATGGAAGATAAAACTAAAACCCGACTAAAAAGGTACAATACACAATAACAAAACAACATCGGTTCCGGTTTTTCGTATAACCGGAGTCACACGTAATCTGTATGATTAATGCACTAATTACATGACATATTTAGTCATTACGTGTGAATCCGGTTTTTCCCTGTTTCCGGTATTCTTTTACATCTCCAGTAAAAGATAAAAAGCAAGTTCATCATTGTCTTCCCCTCCCTTAAAATCCACTTAAAAATTTAAAACAATTTTACATAGTTTAATAGTGTTTCACTCATTCTTATGTAAATATTTGTAACGGCCATTTTAAACTTGTAATTTATTCAGGAAATTGCTTTAGAGCGAACTTTGTAAACTCGGGGCGGTGTCTTTGAAGTTGTCGTAAGTGGTTGAACCTCGACACTTGAAGATTTATGAATATATCTTGCTAGTTGTTCTCCCTCCACGGTGGTTGAGCGAAACTTTAGGTGACCTTTTGACATTCCTTAGGAAATGTATTTCGAAAAATAGTAGTAGAGCACTTTGTGTTAGAGTTCGTTAAGGGAAGTACTACCACAATACCTGTCCCGTTATTGTCCCCAGACCCAAGTGGGAAGATGTAACTCCAACCTAGCTAAGTGGGGCTGCCTTTACGGTATGGCAGCAAGGCATGGATGTGGAGCTGTGTCGCAAATAGAAATGTAAAGGCTGTATAATACTGTAGGTTTTATGCGGTTGGAATTATATAAAACGGTATTATACCAACATCGACTGTATAATATGTATATAACATTGTGCACACAAGTTACTAAATCAAACCGCTTTTTTGACCTTGATTTGTCTATGTTAAGAGTTTTTTTTCGAAATCATTCATTTTTATTAACGAGACACATTAGAAGATACTAAATACTATCAAATATATTATTACTTACTTGAATGTGATTTTATATTATATGTCGTGCATACAAAGGCAAGTCGCGCGCGCGAGCGATTGCTGCGCAAGAGGATAGGTAGGATGGAATGGATGCAACGTCTTTATCGCTCCTCACGTTCGTTCATCTTTCAAAAATGATTTGAGCCGAATTGTAACGAATTCCGCGCGGTACCACTAATCTCTGCGGCACCACTTACTTCTATGGTACCACTTACCTCTATGGTACCACTAATCTCTACGGCACCACTTACTTCTATGGTATCACTTACCTCTATTGTACCACTTATCTCTATGGTACCACTACCTCTATGGTACCACTACCTCTATGGTACCACTTACCTCAATGATACCACTTACCTGTATGGTACCACTTGCCTCTACATAATTCACCCTTACCTACCTCTACGGCTTAATTAACATTGCCACTGAACGGAATAGAAGCGAGTTTTTGTAACGATACCTATTGTACATAGCAAAATGAGATTTACGTCAATTGTAACTACAAACTGTACCGGGTGACTGTGTGTGTGTGTCTCTGTGTGTACTGTGTGTATCGTTGTTTAATTGTAAACTAGATATAATTGTAACTGTGAGAATTACCGAGAGCGCGCGAGATTTCTCCAGAAAACGCTCGTTCTGTTATTTAGATTGTATCTAGTTTGTACATACGGCTACATATCAAGCTATAATTTTCACGAATAAGCTGACCTCTCACTGTACGGAAATCCTATACAAAGCGAGATCAGCTTATACTGGAAACGTATAGCTTGATATGTAGCCGTATGAACATTACACTATTGACATAAAGTTCAGTATGCTTTGTACAAAAAACTGTCAGTCGTAGGACTGCACGTCAGAAGTGAAAACTTCCTCGCTTCACAAACTTGTAAAAATCTGTATATACGTATCTGAGCGTGACGGTCACGTGACTTCAGTGCTTGCTTTCCCCATCCCAATAGTGCCCATCGTGCCGACAGAAGTTTTCACTTAAAAAAATCACTTCCGTTCCGTGGCAATGTAAATTATGCCTTAGACATAACTACCCCGGGGTCGCGGGAAGGTACTAATGGGTCACCGAGGCCCCCGCAACACAGGCAACGGAAGTAATACGGGTGGGTTTTAGTCAGTAAGAGTCTGACACACCTTCCCGCTCCGCCCAGAGCGGGAGAAGTTATTTGATGATTTCCCAAACAAAAAAAAAAAGACATACCTACCACGGATGTACGGTGGACCGAACCCCGAAAAGTCGCACTTAGCGTTTTTCCTCAACATTTATAATGCGTTCAACAAAAGTGAAGGACTGCTAGCCAACCATTAAAGCAAAGAATTTACATACCTATATTCTGGGTACGATTGTTCCATCTTAGTCCTCATCCATTGCTTTTCACTAGGCGAGACGGAAGTCAAAACAAAAGCGGTCCCATCAATTGAAAAATAAATATTTCTTTAAAATGTAATCCTTGAGATATGTAATTTGTTTCTGTCACCACAGAACTCAAACAGATATTGCCTTCCACAGCTGCACACAGTACCACTGCACTCACTGCCATTGAACCAGCTAGAAAATAGGCTAACCCATTACAAATTCAGAGCCCTATATTTAGGTTTCCATTCAGCTCTAGGAATACTATCACTTGACCAGAAATAGATAGCTAGGTTTATTTTAACTGGCCTTCGGTAAAGGTCACGAAAAGTACAACGCAACGCAACACGAGTAGCACCATTTCTATGAAAGTGTCGCGCCCGCGATATCAAATACTTTTCATTAGTTCGTGTTTAGGTATCGATACCCAACACGTCTGCGGAGTTTCACTAGCTAATTTTATTTGACCCTTTATCCTCCTCATATCATAGGTGATATCACCTATAATACCTGGATTAATTTTTTTTTCCGCGCCATCTACCCGTTTTTTTGTGAACTACGTACGGAGTTTCACATTTCTTTACATTTATTTGAGTGAAAATAATACATTTATGTTTTTAGTTGCATGTTATAGAGAGCGAGTCTATTAGTGCAGTCAGCCTTCGAGGTCAGTGGTACCATAGAAGTGGTGCCGTAGAGATAAGTGGTAGCATAGAGGAAAGTGGCGGTACTACTTTCCTCTATGGTGGAGGTAGGTGGTACCATTGGGGTAAGTGGTACCATAGAGGTCAGTGGTACCATAGAAGTAAGTAGTACCGTAGAGATAAGTGGTACCATAGAGAAAAGTGGTACCATAGAGGTAGGTGGTACCATTGAGGTAAGTGGTACCATAGAGGTAGTGGTACCGTAGAGATAAGTGGTACCATAGAGGTAAGTGGTACCGTAGAGGTAAGTGGTACCATAGAGGTAACTGGTACGGTAGAGGTAAGTGGTACCATAGAGGTAGTGGTACTGTAGAGGTAAGTGGTACCATAGAGGATAGTGGTACCGTTGAAGTAAGTGGTACCATAGAGTTAGTGGTACCGCAGAGGTAAGTGGTACCATATAGGAAAGTGGTACCGTAGAAGTAGGTGGTACCACTGATGTGCGATTGACTGTACCAGCCAACTCTGGATGGTATACTGCAGTACGAACATGAGGAAGAAAACATAATTTCAAAGATAATAAATGTAACTTTAATGAATAACGGCGCGATTTCCTATTACGAGTATGCTACAAAATAACGGTATTTCTTGCCGTCACGGTGTCAAAATGCATTTGTATCTTATCACCGGTGGACTACGTGACTTCAGCATGATCGAGACATTCCTAATTTAATATTCATGATATAATCATTAACCGATGTTAAGAATCCCCCCCTGTTTTCGATGTTTCAAGGCCACAAACACACACACGATGATTTTGGTGGCCCAGTACGTACGCGACGTACGAGTTGTAAGTCGTAGAGTCGAACCTATGCTGGCACTTTACTTACGGTATTTTTTTTTTTTCTTTCATATTGAGAAGGATAACATTGCGAGGAAACTGACATGCCCTAGAATCAAAAATTCGAAGATATATGACATCCACCAACTCGTACTGGGCCCGCGTGATAAAAACACAAATGTATTATACAGGGTCAAGCTCCGCGAAAGCTCTGGCGAAACTCCGCAGACGTCTTGGGTATCGATACGTAAACACGAACTAATAATAATAAATAATAATAAAAATATATTAAAAAATATAAGACACGTTAAATAACAGTTTTTCATAAATCTATGTCAAGTCCACCCATGATTTGTGCCTGAACTTGGTAATCCTGTGTTTCAGGCGATTGGAGATTAAATAATCACATATCATATTAATCTTATTGGTACATAAATGTAAAAAGGTGTCTAAAATTATAGTATCTTAACTTAACTAACTAATTAAAAAAAACAATAATAACAACAATATTTTACTTTAGCACTAGTAATAACTTCTGTATCTTCATAGGACATAGTTTGAAGAGTTTCCTTAAGGCGCTGACAAGACCCAATTGGCCAAAATAGGCTTCTCTTAAGAAAAAAAATTGCCAAATCTGTATAGTTTGTGGTAGTGGCAAAAACATATGTTAATTTTGAACATATTTCCCAGAACTTGGTTGTTACCAAAACACGTTTTGAACAAAAATTCTCGATACAAACTAACGTTAAACTAACCTCTTACCTTGACTTCTAATCCAAAATATCTGTATTAAATATCAACATACGTTACGTATTTAATTAATAACAAGAACGTCTTATTTAAATACAAAACTTGGTTGTTTTTTTATTTTAGATTACTCAACTCAATTTTGAGTAAATAGATAATTGCTTGATATTTTGCAATAAATTACAAGCGTTTTGTCATCGCACTTCTCTTTCTTTTCTGTGCAATCTGACAGTGACCGCGGTTTAGGTGTTGTCAGCGTCTTAAGGATTTTCTTGCAGTTCCTATGATTTAAGGAATAGATGTTTACCTTTTCATTTAGCCTGTTATAGAGTATCGGACCGAGGTACATATAAAATTTAGCTGTGAATGCATGTTTTGTACTTTTTTGAGGGCAAACTGTATCTTTCCGTCTCCTTTTAGTAAATTCAATGCTGTATGGAAGTGCTGCGTGTTGTTTTAGTACCGTGCTCATTATAAATAACTGTCGAACTGTTAGTACTTCACAAGATTTATACAGGAGGTTAGTGGGGAATAGGAAAGGTCGGCAAGTAGCTACCTTGAGAATAGCTCTTTGAGCTCTTTCAATGGGCAATAACAAAGTTTTACTTGCCCCACCCCATGAAGTAATACAATAGGTCAAAATTCACTGACAAAGAGCAAAGTAAAAAATGAAAAAGATTTGATGATATTTTTTTGGGGTCAACAACTTCTGTTAGTGTTCTTACTGGCAGTATGAGTTGGAAAAATCTGTTTTTCGTGTTTGATTATCGATACCCATCACGTTTGTGAAGTTTACTAAAAAAAGAACTAATATTTCAAGTGATTCTTTTGTGTGATCTTCATGAGTCAACTAACTACTAACTATAACTTCATGAGTTCTTGTTTTGGGCCATCAAATTAATTATTTTTTTGTTTAATCATGTTTAGATATTGACACCCATCACGTCTGTGAAGTTTCGCTAGATAATTGAATTTGACCCTGTATAAATACGAGTATACGTCTACGTACCACTTCTGATTATTTCATCACCACTACTCCCAAAACCGTGAAGGAAAACATCGTCAGGAAACATGTCCTAGAACCAAAAATTCGAAGACATGTGACATCTGCTAACCCGCACTGGGCCCGCGTGGTGGATTACGACCCACTCCCTCTCACTGAGAGGAGGCTTGTATCCCAGCAGTAGGAACATTATAGGCTGATTATGTAAGGAGTTAGATTTTTATGTTAACTCGCGTTCATACCTGGCGCGACATCGCGGGCGCGACATTTTCCATCATGTTTTTATACTAGTGCCCGCTAGTCTTCGTGAACTTTACCGAAGGCCAGTTAAAATAAACCTAGCTATCTATTTCTGGTCAGATGATAGTATTACTAGAGCTGAATGGAAACCTAAATATAGAGCCGATTATGCTATGCTGAAATCCTGTTAATGTTCGATGTATTTACTTATCATGTTTGACATACATCACAACATTTTGTTATCTATACGCATTACATTTTTGACTCATCAAGATAAATAAGGTATTTTTGGCATATCAAACACACAAGGTCTTAAAAGGTCACAAATTGACTTAAAAAAACGTGTAAAGAATGTTCACAAAATAATTATTTCACGTGTCGTTACGAACGAAGATCACTGAGTTCTACAGTCAGTTAAATTCTAGTTAAGCTTAATTTACCTCTTAGACTATTTTCTCTTTCCTTCTTCAATTCTATTATTCCATCATGGCCAATTAATTGACAATCGTTTTCAAACCGTTTCGTATTTCTACAACGACCTTTCAACAGGACTGACATAAGTTTTGGTGGATTAGGTCAGTCCGATACATTTTTGACTTTTCCATCATTTTATTTGCTGATAGATTGTTTGATATAGGAACTCCTACACCAGCCAGGGTATACAGATGTTTGTAACTTTGAAGTGTATTATTATTATTTTTGTGTGTTTACATAATCTCAGTAGGGGCTTGAGCTAAGTAATAATAGCCGCACGGGTCGATCGATCAGGTTAAGCTACGCTTGCCGCGGTTGGTCCGTGGATGGGTGACCCTCTTTACAAACCAAGACCCCTCCGTGCCTCGGAAAGCACGTTAAGCTGTTGGTACCGGCTGTCATTTGTAGATATTTGACAGTCATTACGGGTCGTCAGAAACTCGAAAGTCTGACAACCAGTCTTACCAAGGGATATCGTGTTACCCAGTAACTGGGTTGTGGAGTTCAGATAGGCAGTCGCTCCATGTAGAATACTGGTATTCAGCTGTATCCGGTAAGACTGGAAGCCGACCCCAACATAGTTGGGAAAAGGCTAGGCAGATGACATCATCTCAGGACCATGAATTCCCGGTCCTTTGGAAGGCGTACGAAGGGCCGAAGCCAACTCGCAGAGACCAGTTGGACGTTTTAAGTGATATAAGGCACCAACCGACGATTATAATCCCTGTTCGCACTACGCAAGTGCACCCAAGGACAACCCCATGTTGGTGTAGGATTGCAGGATATTGGAAACAAAGTATATTGAGCTATGGGTTTGGGTGGCTATAGCGGATTGGTTACCTTGAACTATAGAAGAACTATGTCGCCTGCCTGATCAATGTTATATAATATTGACAGATAAAATGGCAGGGGGGTGACTTACACACTCAATAAGGGACCCCTATCGCTAGCACATAGGGACGTAGCGACAAGGGGGCGACATGTCCTGAGGTGGTTATGAGGAGTGGAGACGTATTCCACGGCTATCAGAACTATCTCGAACCTGGAAGATGGTCAAGATCCAGCACTTACTGGAATACTTCCTTCCTCCGAGCACGTTTGGTCTTGCGACTCTTCACTCAAGCCGGTCAATAAACGCAATAATGTGCTGGAAGCTCTGTTCCTCGTCAGTGTTCACTCCAGCCGGCCAATAAAAGCAAGCCAGAGATGAGGAAAAAGACTTCTCCCGGGGGATAGGGTCCATGGGGTTGCTACTGCCCAACAGCTCGCCACATGCTGCCCTGCGGGTTTCTGTATCTCTCTTGATCTGGCTCCTCACCCTAGATCTGTTACGGTAAAGTAAACGGCACAAACCCAGATTCGAAGCCCGCAAGCCCCACCACGACGACAACGTAGAGATATTATTAGGTGGGGTTATTATTATTATTGTATTGTCACTTTGTTTAGGCCCCCAAGGCTCTTCATTGCTAAAAACTGTCCACGAATATCAAACTAACCCCCACAACGACGATACTGATGAAACAACCTATGCTACGGGACCGAATGCGACATATAAAAAAATCTGTTGTATCATACAAAAATGGAACATCCAATGAAAATGTATGAATCATGATATTTCCGCTATTTCAATGTTAGACCCATAGTAAAATGTCATATTGATAGAGAACATGAATAATATTCGAGGTACGCGTAATCTCGGAATACATAATTCAAAGTTAAGCTGAAAACTTATTCATCTACCTATAGCGTATTTAGTCACAAACAAACAAGAATCAATACAGGAAATTCAATGCAAATGCATTTCCAAAACAACCGGATGTAGGTG
This sequence comes from Atethmia centrago, assembly GCA_905333075.3. Lineage (NCBI taxonomy): Eukaryota > Metazoa > Arthropoda > Insecta > Lepidoptera > Noctuidae > Atethmia > Atethmia centrago. The sequence goes on from HG995368.1 coordinate 22,006,772, forward strand.
TCGCTGGAGAGCGCCACCGGAACATGTGTGCGGAAGTAATTCTTGACAACTGCCCACTGAACCGGATCCGCACGGATTTACGGATTTCAGGCGCATACACTCAAATGGCTCTGAGATGCGGATGCGAAAATTGTATTTTAGAGTTTTGGAGTGAATGTTTCATTTTTAGTTGAGTGAGTTATGAGTAGTAGAACTAATTTTATGGTTTTTGTATTTGGTGTGTTATTTGTAAAATAATATATTATAACATAACATCACGCCTGTAATTCCCGAAGGGTTAGGCAGAGGTGTGCCTATAGTACCTATACCCACATTTTTCCAGTTATGTTTAAGTCCCATATAATAGGGGGCGAGCCTATTCCCCGGTCACAAATCCGTCGTGGGAAGGTACAGTCAGCGTCAATAATATCGGGACGAACAAACTGTTCAAAATGATCTAAACAACTATGAAAATTAAATATTAACTGAATGACACAAGAGCTGTTCTAAATGAACAAAGTACACCACAACTGTCATTCTGACAAGAATTTTATCAAATCGAGATAAAGTTTAATTTTCTTAGTTGTTGAGATCTTTTTGAACAGTCGGTTCGTCCTGATATTTTTGACGCGGACTGTACTAAAGGGTTACCGAGTCCTCACACGTAAAACTCACCCGTATTTCTGCCGTTGCCTGTGTTGCCAGGCAACGGCAGGAATACGGGTGAGTTTTAGTCAGTAAGAGTCTGACATACCCTACCGCTCCGCCCAGAGCGGGAGAAGTTATATGATGATTCCCCCCCCCCCCCCAAAAGACTTCGGGCTGATACTGAGAAATAATATATTATATGTTATAATATTTTAATTCTGTGGACTTTGTTTTCTTTTTATTTTTTAAATTGAATTTTAAACATCTGGGTTCTTGTGGGAAATAACCTATCGCAATTATGTTAGTATTTACATATATTGGGTGATGATCTAACTGCAATTTTTTATTTATATATTTATTTTTGTTTTCTTTTTTTTCGGCAATAATAGGCAGTGTATATTTTGTTCCACAGTACTTTTATACGAGACAAGGTCTAGACTTATTCACGTCTAGACCAGTCTGGTATCTGACAGTCAATTACAGATATTCATCTGTAATTGTCTGTTAGATTATCATAGTGTTATTTATCACTATTGTATTTAGCCGTAAGTCTTACAAAGTCCTTAATAAATAAATATTTAAAAAATCCGGGTGTTTTAATACGATTAAGTGAGTTTTGTTTACTATATTTTTAATGGTAGAATTCTAGACGATCTAGAATGTAATTATTATGTTGTCGTACCTGTTGTCTTTAATAATTTATCGCTGAAAATAATACGGGCGGTGTTATAAGTAAGATTAGGTGACAGAGGAAAATCCTAAACTTCGAGGGTTATCTTAATCGGGATATGTAAGCATGTTTTCAAAAAGAGGAGGAGAAAGAAAAAAAAAGAGGAGGAGAAAGGAGAGGAGATTACCTCAAGGTAATTAAACAATAACCTCACCTACCTATTCTGTAAAAATCTCACCACTAAAACTTAGGTGAGGTGAGCTTGCTGTGAGCTCCTAATAGTGATAATCCATCTTCCGGTGGAATGACAGCCCACTTCAAGCTCACTTCGCGTGATTAAATAGAAAGAAAGAAAAATATTTTGAAAGAAAGAAAGAAAAGAAAGAAAAATATTTTATTTGGGACACGCACAAGAAATACAAAAGGTAAAAAAGGAGCATTGAAAACTAACAAAATTTACATATTGTTCGATTAAAAACAAAAAACAACAATAATAAATAAAAACGACTTGTGCGACGCCAAAAAGGCTCCTATCTCAGCTGCGATATTTAAAAAATAAATACCGCAGCGCTGGAATTCTGATAGCTTAACCATTTTCGAAAAGGTCGTGATTACAACTATGATTGGACGTGGTCGTGGCCGCAATATTGGTCGCAGTAGCTCCGACCATGATCAGACGTTCATACTAAGGGACATCGCGTACTACGCAGGCATGAGCATAACCGGCAGTGGTCGTCATTGCACTGTTGGTTGTAGAAGATTCGTCAAAAAAAAAACCGGACAAGTGAGAATTGAACTCGCGTGGTGCGGGTTCCCTAAAATTAATATGTTATCTACCATGTTTTGTATCCCAAGATAATTTGTCCCAAGAACAAAATTAACATTGTAGTTGAAAAACATGTTCTTCCATACATTCCAACCGTAAATGTAAGTTTGTACGCACAATATTTAGAGATTTACCATGTTATTTTAATACCATAGACTTCTTATAGAATTTCCGGTCTTCATCTTCTTCTTCTTCTTTTATGTAATAAAGAACTATTTTCAGTATTTTTTTCAAAATTGCATGCTCAGTAGTTTCGGAAATAATGGGGATTGGTAAATTTTCATCTATTTTTACCCGACTGCCTCAGGAGGGTAATGTTTTTCGAGAGTATGTATGTATGTATGTATGTATGTATGTATGAATGAATGTCTATTTCTTTGGCACGCTCTGTAGCCTAAACGGCTTGATGGAATTAAACATATGAGATGTCTTTCGATTCGTCTTAATTGTGGGAGTGACATAGGCTATATAATATTTATAAATTCCATCTGCAAATATAAAAAAGGTGGGGTAGTTTTTTTTTTTATTAATTGCAACAATATTGGTATCAAATAAAAGCTAGTAATTAGTACTTTTCAAATATATATATTAATAAAACTAAAAAGCTTGAAAAAAAATAAATTATTTAAAAAAAAAAACAAAAAACCCGACTGCAAAAACACTTAACTGAAAAGGGAAAAACAAGCATAATAATCTATATAATTTTGGTTTTGCAGGCGGGGACAGTCGAATAACCTGAAATATGGTGTAACTTTTGATTGTCCCCCGCCTGCAAGACCAAAATTCTATAGTTTATTATGCTTGTTTTTCCCATTTCAGTTGAGTGTTTTTGCAGTCGGGTTTTTTTGTTTTTTTAAATAATTCTTAAATAACTTTAAAACTTTTTATTTTAAAATTATTTAAAAAAATACTCTCATAACAAGCTTTTTCATTTGATATGTCACACGATACAATACGCAAAACTTTTTTTTTATTTTCTAATTTGCCCCCTAAAAGCCACCCTATATTCAAAAGTCACAATGGATAGTTTTAACATTTTTCCCTGTAGGCACTTGTAGTATAAGACGATATTACTTGCCAAATTTAATAGTTCTAAGTCAACGGAAAGTACCCTATAAATTTTGATTCCCTTGAGATGTCGAAATATACGATTTTTGCGGCATAAACGGCCCTTTCTTGTTTTTATGTTAACTTAGAAGTTTGGATTTTTTACAGCTTCAAGGGACTATAGACTTGAGTATATGGTTTTAATTTCATCTCGATACCTCCACGCGTTCCCGAGATAAAGGGTCTTGACAGACAGACGGACAGACAGATGGACAACAAAGTGATCCTATAAGGGTTCCGTGAGGTACGCAATCCTAAAAAAGTACAAAATGTTGGGTTGCAGCTGGTCAGACTGCGGCTCCTGCAACCAGTTGGTCATTGGGGCTAAGTGCGCGATGCGTTATTAGATTTCTGTAGTTTACGAGAGTTTTTTAAGAATATAGGTAATCCATTGCTTCTTAGGTTTGAAAAAATCGTCTGCTCAACAACGTAATTAACGAAATGGACGTGGGTCAACTGTCAAGATGCGATCAATTGTAACTTTATGTGTGTTACGCTATTGTCCTGCTGGTGTGTGCGGCCAGCCCCACAGGGCCCGCGTGGTGGATTATGGCCCACTGGTTCTGACATGCCTGAGTCCCAGCAGTCGTGGTAAATCCAGGTACACTTTGTTGCACAACCACATTGTTGCACAACCCCATGAACGTTCTAGAGCCAAACGCCTGAAAAAACTGCCATGTAAATACCGTTTATCATCTTCGAACCTCAATTTCCAATATACAAATACACGTCAAATCTTAAGGTTACTAGAAGTACGATTATTATCATGACTATAAAAACGTTATGCGTCGTAAAACTTTTTCTGACGCCATATTGTTCCATATTACTACAAAATTGTGTTTCCGAAGTTTTAATCCTTACAACACACAATACGGCTAGATAGCTGTCTTACGCGAATATGCAGACAGCAGAGCCGTCACTGGATCAATACTGCGGGGCAATTGCATAACACACATAAGATTATATTTGATCGGAATGGGTGTCATTTTGACAGTTCACCCACGTCCAATGCGTTATTCACGTTGCTGAGCATACGAATTTTTCAAACCTATAAAGCAATTGATTAGCAATATCCTTCAAAACTCTCGGATTGTATTCAAACTGTGTTGCGTACCTAATTATGGCGTAGGTCTTGCGGCTGCTCAGATCTTATAAAATGCTTAAAAAACCTAAAAATTAACACATTTTTTTTAGAAGGGGCAGCCTCATTTTTTTGTTCTCGTGTTGTCATGAGCTATATGAGAATAAATATTAATATAACACTTGATATGATCAAAAGAAAAAAATAATTGGTTGCGGCAAAATTGCTAGCGGGACTTGATATGCCTCCTCTCTCTGTGAGGGAGTGGGCCGTAATCGCGGGCCCAGTGCGGGTTGGTAGATGGCATATATGGCACATATCTTAGAGTTTTTGGTTTCCTCACGATAGTTTCCTTCACCGTTTTGAGAGCAGTGGTGATGAAGATAATTTACACAAAGTAAAGCGCCTGTCCGGGTTCGAACCTACGCCCTACAACTCTAAGTCGCGACCGTTACCACTGGGCCACCACTGCTCTCCAAAATACGTTTGATGTTAACTGATATTATACAACAACAACATAATCAGCCTATAATGTTCCCACTGCTGGGACACAGGCCTCCTCTCTGTGAGAGAGAGCGGGCCATAATCCACCACGCGGACCCAGTGCGGGTTGGTAGATGTCACATGTCTTCGACTTTTTGGTTCTAGGACATGCCGGTTTCCTCACGATGTTTTACTTCACCGTTTTGAGAGCAGTGGTGATGAATTAAATTACACAAAGTAAAGCGCTTGTCTGGGTTCGAACCTACGACTTACAACTCGTAAGTCGCGGCCGTTACCACTGAGCCACCACTGCTAACTTATATATGTCGCTAGTGATTTATCTTAGCCTGCTCTTTAAGGCTGAACTGATCAAGGGACTTTAAATTAAATGGAACTTCTGTAACTATTTTCTGTGACATTACTATGACTTTCTTTCAAATCTTTCAAGAGATTTACACGTTTATTGCATGAAATAAAACCAGATACGTTGTACGCGTTCTATTTCTGCTGGTTTATAGTTTAAATAGTATTGTTGAGTTGTCAAAGAGGAACTTTTATTAAAGTAATGGAAATACACCTGGTTTCAAAGTAAGAAAGAAAAACTATTTATTGGGACTCGCACGGGGAGATAATTACACAAACGTACTATTATGATGTAATGCCCTTAGACTTATTCTCTCGTTTTAGCTAAAGGATACATTCTTCTATGTAAGTTACTGAGCCACTTAGCTTATATTGTTACTATGATACGTATGGCTAACTGGCTTAGTTACCCTACGCGCACAACTTTATGAGCTTTCGGAAGTGGCACGAGGGTGGCCTAAAAGTAAATCTATAGCAAATTATATACATAATTATACAAGGTGTCGTTTTGCATCCTCGTCAGACTCAAGGAGGTAAATATGCTAATGATTCTCGACACGAATCGATAATAAGAATAAGTAAGTCTTTTTTCTAATTTTAGGAAATCGGCGTGTGTGGGACACAAATGTTAAGTTACAGTGCGGTGTCACACGGGCCGCGTTGGCCCGTGTGACACCGCACTGTAACTGCCCTTGTAAAAGGGCAGTTACACTGCCCTTTTACACACACACTACCGCATACGCAACGGGGTGATTCTGTTCTGTGAAAGTGGTGTATTTTAAAATACTGTCAAAAATAAACAACTAAAAAAACAAGCATGTATTAATTATTGAGCAAGTATCGTAATTTTATTTGATTATAAATATGTCTTACATAGCAGCTTCCTGAAATTTGAGGAGGATGCAGAACGACACCTTGTATACACAAAAATTACACACAGTTACAAAAATAACATAACAATAAATAACATTTTTTTATAAAATTGTTATTTAATGTTATGTTATGTATTCGCAATGGTAGCTCGCGAAATTCAATTTTTTTTTAAATAACTTTTCAGTTAAATAGTTGTTTTTAAGGAAACAATCTTACTAAGAGAGATTTATTAATTATTCAAATGACTATAATTCTGTAAATACATATATGTTATGGTCGCGAATCATATTTTGATCAAGATAAAGAGAAAATTTGAATTTCGCGGGCTATCACTACGGATCCACCTTAATGTACTTTTCGACCACTCGCGTGCAACTTCAGAGAGCTCATAAAGTTTTGCGCGTACTGTACTAGCAGGTGTTTCGGAAATCCTCTAAAGATAAAGATAATTTTATTTTGCGAATATGGGTAACATGAGATTATGACAAAAAAATTAAATGTTCAGCCATATTTTACCACGTAGGCATGCACAAAATTTAAAACAAAAACTTATAAAAAAATTATAACTACATAATTAAATATAATTTTAAAATATTACACCTCAAACTAAGTACAGAAAATAATATACGAGATATAGATACACTGGCATAAAAATACTTTATCAATTAGGAACTCCTTATTATTATAAATATATGCTTTCGCCACTAAAAAGCTTCGGAGTCTCTTTTTAAATAATGAAAGCGAAAGCTCTTTCCATGTCTTTGGAAAATTGTTATAAATGACTGGAGCCAAGCAGTGGACACTTTTGCGCATAAGTGCTGTCTTGGCTGACTCCAGATATAGCTCACTATTATCGCGTCTATTGCGGGGTACTACATCTGATAGACATCTAAAACGACTCGGATTTGTCTTTACAAACACAGCTACTTCTAATATGTACAGAACTTTAAAATTTACAATATATTAACATTACCTTGACGTTAATACGAGTATATTGTAAATTTTAAAGTACGGTTCGCAACAGACTATCAGTAGGTTTAAGTTTAAACATCGCTCGAAAAGGAATAAGGTTGGAATAAGGTTCCCAAAAAATCTTGAGTCACCCTGTATTTACCTGACATCTCTAGACAATGTATGAGTAGTTTTCGTAAAGTCAGGCGCATTTCATTCATAATGCATACGATTAAAGAATTACTTCTTCGTAATCTGTAACAAACTTTAACAAAACTACTAGTAGGTAGCGTGTTACACCGGTACGTATATGCTGTCGCTACTAGTACAGTCAGAACGTCTGAAAGGCAATTACAACACGTAGTAGATTCACCAGAGAACTTCGATAATAGCTCCTACTAATTGGGAATGTTATAGAGTTAGATGATACCGGTTTTGGAATATGAGTGTTTTGTTTTTCATTGTTGTTCTTACGAGTATATTATAAACTCGCGTTTTTTCCCATTGGGGTAGGCAGAAATTACAAAACGCTACCTGCTCCGATTCTTATGTACTTCTTTTACTTGGGCCACGGTCATATAAAGGATGGATTTTTAGGGCGTCGTACCTTATTACTTTAATTTTTGTGAGCATCACGTATCAATCACATAATTAATTTATCTGTCATTCCTTTGTTTTTAATTCTTTTTACCTATTGTGGTATAGTTATTTTATTCTAGGTGCATCGTCTTCGCATATAATTAGATAATTAATGTACCTATACAAAATATTGTAAAAAAATTAAAAGAGTGACGGTGGAGTTTCTTGCCCATTCTACTCCTTACAAATTACCTTTTGGGAGTGGCGGCTAGAATCAATTCTATTTTTTTATCCCCCGACGCAATAACGACGGGGTGTTATAAGTTTGACGTGTCTGTCTGTGTGAGTGTGTGTGTGTGGCATCGTAGCTCCCGAATGCATGGACCGATTTTGATTTTGTTTTTTTTTTGTTTGAAAGGTGAATTAATCGAGTGTTCTTAGCTATGGTTGAAGAAAATCAGTACAGTCGTTAGAAGATTATCAGCTCTTTTCTAGTTGATATTTAATTCGCTCACCAACTTACAGCGCAGGTATCGTGTTTGGGCTCATTGTACTGGTCTCAATAAATAGGTTATAGCTAGATGGTGATCAGGGTCTGATGATGGAGAAGGAACGAGAAATGAGGGTAAATTAGTAAGTACCTTCACTTTGGGTAAAATACCTACAGATGCGCAGATTTCGACGAGGCACGTATCGATGACAGCGTGTCTGACCTACTAGTAATATATAGAGTTTAAAAATTAGGTAATAAAAGTTAAATTTAAAATTTTAAAAGGGGTTTTTTAAATTTTAAATTTAACTTTTATTACCTAATTTAGATGTTTTTTTTTTAGTTTTGTTTTTAGTGTCGGGGGCAACACTAACAAAAACATCTAAAAGTAACAAAATAATACGTATTACGCCCTTTCAGTTTAATATTTTAGGTAATATTTTGAGCCAAGTGTCGTCTAGTCAGGGGGCGGCTAAAAACAGACAAGGCTTATACCTAGCAATAATGAATGTAGGTATGCTATTGTAGAAAGAATAGCCGCTGTTAACTTCCTATTTTCATTAGTCATCACTGGACTCGACAACGCTTGGCTCATAATATTACCTAAATTTATATAAAACTGAAAGGGCGCAATACGTATTATAGTGTCCGGGATTTTTTAAATTTTAAATTTAACTTTTTGTAAATATTGACGTGCAAAAGTGATTTTGATGTGCCTATTTGAAATAAATAATTTGAATTTGACTTTACCCAAAGCCCGGGACCCGAGTACTAAAGCTCCGTCCGTCTATCACAGGGTTGCATTTTTTTAATCGTAATCGGTAGACTCTTGAAATTTTCACAGAGTAGTACCACTATGGCCACTACAATAGTACATAATGAAAATAAAATAAAGTTAAAAATGAATTCGGATGTCATACAAGAAACATGTTTTTATCGGCGTTTTTTTTACTAAAGTATATTCAACAACATTATTGACACTAGTCAATAATGTGCGGTGGTACGGAACCCTTCGTCTGCGAGTCCATCTCGTACTTGGCCGCTTTTGAGATGGGGCAGCCTGTAAGGGCAGGTGCTTTATCAGTTGTAGCTAAAACAAAACGTTCTCAAAATACTGTCCGTCTGTGTATGTCTGTGTGTTAAGTAATTGTTAACTGCATTCGCAGACCGTATACGTGTGCCGGTTGAGAGTATTAACAACTTGACCTTTTTGAAGGACATCCACCCGACAAAATGTGCAAGGCGCCGATAAGCGCAGAGTTTATCGGTAATTGTTATTGAAAACAATTAGGTACTGAATAAATGAGTAATACATGATTGTTTATTACTTCTTTTGAATTATATAAAAGGACTGGGTTTCCCAAAGGCATGTATTTAACCATCATCATCATTCTCCTACCCTTATTCCCATTTTATTTGGGGTCGGCGCAACAGGTATTTTTCATCCATACTTCTCTATTATTCGTCATCTCGGTAGTCACTCCCTTTCTAGCCATATCATCTTTCACACAGTCTATCCATCGTTTCTTTGGTCTTCCCCTAGTCGTATCCACACTCTTACTTAAAACTTGCCTGATGACATTTCCCTCATTCTTCCGCATCACATGCCCATACCACGACAACCTTTTTCCACACAACTTTTCAGTCACCGGTGACTTCGTCTTATATACTAATTTCTTATTCTATCCATCCGTGTAACACCACACATCCATCTTAGGATTCTCATCTCAGCTGCATGCAATAGCCCAACATTCTGATCCATGCAAGATAGCAGGCGTCACCATTGTTTTACAAATCTTCCCCTTAAGTTTAAGGGGAATGCGGGAGTCACAGATTGTCCCCGTGATCTGCCGCCATTTCATCCATCCAGTGTTAATTCTGCGCTTCTTTGCACGATTGAGCCGAGATACCGCAAGCCGGAGCAAACAGGGAGAAGCGCGCCATTAAGCGCTATGGCCCCAGAACTGGAGAGACCGCCAAAATAAACATATATTCGGTTTTGGTTCTGCTGATTTTCAAGCCAATATGTTCCAGCTTCTGTTGCCATTTCTCCAATCTGCTCTGGATCTCAGGTCCATCTTCACCGACAAGGCCAATGTGACCAGGGTGCCTTTTCCTGCATGTCCGACATCAGAGCGTCCGTAATCACCAGGACGAGGTAAGGACTTAAAAAGCCGACCCTTGGTGTAAGCCTACAGCCACACCGAACTCGTCGGTGTTGCCAGCAGCCGGCCGGACGAAGGTACGAGATTGACTGTACATAGAACGAATTAACTCTACATACATTCCCGGGCAAACCTTTCTCTTTCAAGCCCCACCACAACATATCCCGAGGTACTCTATTATACCGTCTCCAGATAAATGAAAACCATGTGCGAGGTCTTGTTTGCACGTCTGTTCGTCTCCCGCAATTGGCGGAGTCCAAAAGTGGCATCCACTGTTCCTCGACCTGGCATAAACCCAAATTGGTTCGGGGTAATCTCGCTCTCCCCTCGCAATTTTTTCTTTCTCCCATACGTTCGTGTGACTTGAGCTTTATCCCTCGATAGGCGTTGCAGTCCTTCCGGAGGTGACCGAGGTAGAAATGAGAGCGGCAGTACGCAGGCTTGATGCCAAAAATACCACCCCAGGACCCGACGACTTACCTGGGAAGGCCTGGGTCCTGGCCTTGGAGGCTCTTGGGCCTCGACTTAGGGGGCTCCTAAGCGCATGCTTGGAGAAGGGCCAGTTCCCGCTTCGTCAGTGGACGGGGAAACTGGTCCTCATAAAGAAAGCAGGGCGCCCTGCGGACGCTCCGTCCACTTATTGGCCCATCATGCTGCTTGACGAGGTGGGCAAGCTCTTTGAAAGAGTCATTGCAGACCGCCTCGTCAGCCAGCTGGTGCGGGTGGTGCCGGATTTGGCGGAGAGCCAGTTTGGTCTCCGCAGGGGGCGCTCTACGGTGGACGCCATCATGCGCATGCGATCCTTGACGACGGGGAATGCTGTTGCTCAGGGTGGCGTTGTCTTGGCGGTGTCTCTAGACATCGCCAATGCTTTTAATACCCTGCCCTGGAGTTGCATCAGGGAGGCACTCCGGTACCACCGGGTGCCGACCTACCTCTGTCGTGTGGTCGAGGCTTATCTGACGGACAGGGCCGTCATCTACCCCGGTCACCAGGGAGTGTGGAACCGGCAAGAGATGTCGTGCGGTGTCCCACAGGGATCGGTCCTGGGGCCGCATCTGTGGGACATCGGACGACTGGCAGCTGCGTGCCGACCTCCCTAGCGGCGTCAGCGTAGTGTGCAATGGTGACGACACGTTGGTCCTGGCACAGGGGAGGTCGTACCAGGCGGCGGCCGAAGTAGTGGCACGCGGGGTTGCGACAATCGTCGAAAGGATCCGGCAATTGGGACTTGAGGTGGCCCTGCACATGTCCGAAGCTATGTGTTTTCATGGTCCTAGGAACGCGCCACCGTTGGGGTCCCAAATAACGGTAGGAGAGGTTTCCATCGGCGCACTGTGGAAAATAATGGTCTGTTTCTGATTAAAAATCAATAACTTCTTTATTTCTGAATATTATGTTCTAAAATTTTGCACAATTATAGAATAGTGTATATGGCTTCAAATAGAATGTAATTTATTATGATTAAATTTAAAATAATAAATAAAAAAATAAAACAAATTCAAAATTATAAAAAATCTCCAATGTTTATTTCTTAACAATGAATACTATTATTTTAATGTTTACAAAAACCAAATATCATATAGTACATCAAAATAAAAATCAAATAAAATAAAAAAAAAGCATTTTTTTAAAGATTAAAATCGAACACAGATTAATTAATTAATTGTACTGTTTACTAAATGTTATGTTATTTATACTTGATGAACTTCGGGATCTAAAATTAATTCGTTCACTTTCAAAAGATCTAAGGTGTCTTCATCAAGTTCCTTCACGTTTTTAGTATATGGTTTTCTAATGCTGGTAATGTAAGGATCTGAAGTATAAAGAAGAGTATGAAATACATCTTCGTTTGTAGCGGATCTTGAGCATTTTCTAGCATGATGAAGACGAAATTTTTTATAATCCTTATTGCGAGATTCTTGTGCATCTTCCGAAAGTTGACCAATAGGAAGTACTGCCAAATGCTTTATGACACTTTCTCCATGAATCAAAATTTTGTGAACTGAAGATGGCATGTAATACCATTCATAATTGCTCACATAGATCCTAGCAGTCTCCATAGCATAACTGCCAAATTTTTCAGCATTTATCATTACACCCGATGAAAGAGCTTGCAGAATTATGTAAAGTCGTTTAATCAAATTTATATCCACTCCTGTAATTTCAGCAGAGCAGCTTGCATTGTGAAAAAATCTTCTGGCAGTATTACCGTCATTAGAATTACCACTTACTTGTCTTGGTTTGTCGATGATCAATCCTAGCTCTTCACGGAAACGCCTTTGTACTAGGGTTTTCTTCTCTTGCTTTAGTCGTTTCTTTTCTTCACTTGTGGCTGACCATGTTTGGAAAGACAGATTATAGGAAATATGTAAAATCATTTCCATACAACGAATCCAGGCGTGCAAAGTAGACAGTCCGTATTGATAAGAATCTTCATTTTCAGGCCTAGCTGTCACTTTTGTCAAATCGTTCATTTGGCGTGGAGTAGCTCCACATATTGTACATGTGGAACCCGAAGGCGTATCTGTTAATACCTGAGCTACTTTACCATATATCATTGTAAGGAAGAGATCATGCTTCACTTGCACTCCCTCACCTTCTTTGTTAATTAATGATGGACTCAAGGAATTGATTTGACCTTTTATTTCATCCACAACGGCTTTAGTTTTCTCGGGAGTTTCTTTACAAAATTCTATTAATATAGGCCGGCAAAAACGAACAGATGATGGTACCGAATTTTGCCAGACAACATCACCTGTTAGCTCGTTAATTAACTTAATAGGCACCAAAGAAGTGATAAATAAATTCGAATCAGAAATAAGTTCATACTCTTCTGGCAGTTTCTGTTTGTACTGGCTTTGACCGGATGAGCCATCACAGCCCCATTTACTATACAGAAGTAAGTTATTCAATCCATTCCTATAGACTGAATCTATTGTCATTATTCTAGCTGCAGTGTGATCTAATAAATCTTGAAGTCTTACTATTTTTGCACTTGTGTCTGTAATTTCTATGGCTGAAGACGGTGGATAGCAAGTAGTTTTAACTTCTTGCACTTTGTAATATGGCGGAAGCACAAAACATTTTCGTTCGTTCGTTAAATTTCTCAAGTACAAATATTGTGCTTTCGTTAAATCCAAGTCAATAAATACGCTCAATGCTTCTTAATCCGTTAACATTTTGGTCTGCCTTGCGTCTTCTATGAGACTCGAAAATAAAGTCTTATTTTCACTGTCAGCAAACCTTAATGTTTCCACAAGTTTAGCTTCTGTTCCTTCTCCTATCGAACGTAACCCTTGAAGATATGCATTATAGACGTCTTCAAATCCATATTCATTAAGTAACATTGTATTTTTTCTTCTTTTACTGGATTCTGACAAGTCTGGATAAGATACGCACGGTCTTCCACGTTTCCCAGAAGAAGTAGATGGTATGGAGATGGTTGTAACGTCTTCAGAGTCCGGTAAAGTTATTGAATATTCTGATTCCAACCAATTACTGTTCTTCATTAAAAATGTATCCTTGTTCCGTGAAGCTTAGTTCCAGCGTTTATTAAAAGCGGGAATAATATGTCTTTGAAAATCACTGAGGATGAAACATAAGTTGTCTTCAGACACATGATATTTTTCTTGCAAAACTGTTGATAATGCTTCCAACGATTTTCCTCCTTTGATATACGAAAGTATTATTTCACGTTTAGAACACTTAAAAGTAGACATTTTGAAGAGTCAACAAATGTAATTACACTTCTGTTAATTCACCACTATTTTGTTATTTACAATGGAATGAAACCACTGTTTTATATTACTATTTGAAATATGAGGGTAGTGTGCATTTTGTTGATTAATATTTTCACACGCAACATGAGTGCAAAAAAGATAAATGCCCTAATATCAATGATAAATTACAAAACTTACCGCAAACTATTGATGTAAACAGCAACATTTCAAACCGCAATAGATAGCGAGCGGTTTTCCGTTTTCTGACTCTTATCACATTTTTATTAATTACTCCGAAACCCGCAAATATCTGCAGCTGTTATTATTTGATTATGTTTATGAATAGTTAGGCTACAAATCAACATTAAATGTAAAGCAGGGGTAAACATGGGTAACTGTCAAAAGTCTCGTTGAACTTTAAAAAACTTTTTTTTCACCATATTTTATTTTGCAATTATTTTAAGGTGAACCTTAACATAACATTAAATACATATTAGCTGTTTCATATTCTTCAAAAGACGAGGTTTCCAGAAATATATAATACATTATACCTTTTCCTGTAACGTATAACAATAAAATCAATTTAAAAGTGATGAAGTGAACGGGCCTGACATGGACGTCCGTCAAAACTATAAAGTTTGTGGTGTTGTAAAAAAATCATTTCATTTAATATTTATAATTTTTTGATATTATAGTCTAGTTTGGTCCTTAAACTATTGAGTAAAATAAAAAAAAGCATGCCAGTAGCGACATTGACAAAAACCATTTTTAATCAGCAGTTGTTCTACAATTTTCCATAGTGCGGCGTCAAGTCGACGATGAAAGTACCTGGGACTCGTCCTCGACAGCCGGTGGAACTTCGTGGAGCATTTCCGACGTTTGGCTCCCAAACTGGAATGGGCAGGGGCTGCACTGAAGCGGCTCCTGCCCAATCTAGGGGTCCAAACGCCTCCTGCCGGGGGCTCACGCGGGGGTCGTGCAGTCCATGACCCTCTATGGGGCTCCTGTATGGGCGCGTTCCCTGGCGCTGCGGCCAGCCCGCCGGTTGAGCGTGGCCCAAAGGGTCATGGGCATTCGGATGGTCCGGGGATACCGCACGGTCTCCTGTGAGGCAGCGAGCCTCCTTACTGGATTGCCGCCATGGGATCTGGAGGAAAAAGTCCGAGGAGGCGAAACGCCGGGGGCGTAACTCCGCTGCCGCGAGAAATCGCGGCACAGCGGACGGCGCTCTGGCGGGATCTCATGGCGACATGGAGAGTACGGTTGTCGCAACCCAGTGCTGGGCACGCCACGATTGCGGCGATAAGTCCCCTCTTTGAGGAGTGGCTAGAAAGGCACCATGGCGTCCTCACCTTCCGCCTGACGCAGGTCCTGACCGGACACGGCAGCTTCGGGAGGTTCCTGTGTCGGATAAGGCGGGAGGAAACGCCCGGGTGTCACCACTGTGTGGATCGCCCGAAGGACACGGTGGAGCATATGGCATTTGCCCGGCTTGAGCAGAGCACCGCCGTGTCCTCGTGGAGGCGATCGGCGGCAGAGACTTCTAGCATCCGGCCCTGGTTCAGGCCATGGTACGGAGCGAGAGGGCATGGGCAGCCGTCACCTCCTTCTGCGAAGCAGTAATGCTCGCGAAGGAGGAGGCGGGACGGTTGAGGGAAAGGCGAATTTCGCGACCTCTCGCCCCTAGTCACCGCAGGAGACGCCCTGGGCGTCAGGAATCCAGGCGGTTTTCCGGCCACCGTAGGCGCGGGCTTGCGGACGGTGAGCAAAGGGTAGCTCACCGTCCGGTAAGGACCAGGCCTGGGTCGACGGCGCGTTGTATTTCACGCGCGCCTCAAAAAGATGTCGTTAGCACAAAAGTAGGGGTCCACTAGGGCCGATGCCTGCCGGGGTCGCCGGAAGGTACTAAAGGGTCACCGAGGCCCCTGGCAACACAGGCAACGGAAGGAATACGGGTGGGTTTTAGTCAGTAAGAGTCAGACACACCCAGAGCGGGAGAAGTTATTTGATGATTTCCCAACCCCATAAAAAAAAAGTGTTGCGGTCCTGTACGTTACCCTCATTCAGGCATGACATGTATTTAACTGAACCTTGAATAATTCTCATTTTCCTTTCCTATGTGTAAATATTACGAGTATTGCACACTGTAAAATAATAAAAGCGCCTCTTTTCGAGAACCTTAAATATAACCCATTTCGACCAACTCGATTGGTCACAGTTCTAACCTTTGAAAATCCACAGTTCTAACCTTCTAAAATTTGGGCCGGGTGCCCTAGCTTAGTTATTGCGACCAATTCGGTTCGCGCGTAGTTGGTCACAGTTCTAACCTACCATAACCTGTTTGGTCGGGGCATTCTGCGACCACTTGTGAAAAAAGGCCAGAAAGTTAAAAAAAAGGCTAATTTATTCAAAAAAGTGTGCGTCGTTAGAAGCCCAAAAAGTTTTAAGAGGATCAGTTAGATATATTCCCTTTCCTAAACAGGCGCCTGCATATTTCAGCAAAAATTCAAAGTCGCTCTAAAAAATATAAGCCACGGGGTGTTTATCATCTCTATAGTATTCTGCCAACATGTTCCTCTCTCCATCGGGCACCTATAGCGTCGAGTTGTATATAATTTTTCAACAAGTTCTAACTAATTAGAAGTCTGCAGCCCGTGGCCCAGGCCAATTATTCTCAGTTTAAACCTCCGAAGTCGAGATGCCGATAACTTGGAAGATTTTCTACTATTTTTTATCTCATTCCACTGAGATACGTTCTGCTTCTTAAATTAGTTTCAGCTCTTCGAGAAATTTTATTTTATAAATTATTTTTCAAAAAGTGAAATTGAATGGTGACTGAATGGACACCAGATTTATTTAATAGTTCTGTGAGTTTTCCTCTGGCCCTGATTAGGTGGGAAAGTTTACCTTCCCTATTATTTGCTGTCGAGAAACGTCAAGAGACCTACTGAACTTACGGCATAGACCATGGACAATGGAAATAGTTTTTTTTTACTTTGATAATAGCAAGCATAATCATCACTATCATTTCATAAGCATCACCTTTGTACGTATTTTTCTGTTCCTTTCTTTTTGTCTGTTTATATGTGTGTACATAAACTCTAAAATAAATAAATAATAGAAGTGGAAAATAAAATTATCATTTTCTGTTATCTAAGTATCTTTCTGTTTTTTTTTAAACAAAAAAAAGCATAAAATTAAAAATATTTATTCACAAACTTTAAAGGCAAAAACAATTTTAACACTGAGGTTTTTTAAAGCTGAAGCTTTTTAAAGTTACAGAATTACAACTAATCACAACAAACCGAAGGTTATAACACTTTCAACCAACCCAGTGAGTTTTTTCTTAATAAGAGATCTAGTGTCATCGTGCACATCACCCATAGCGCCAGCTACAGCATCAACTTCTGCGCTTGCAAAGGCTTCTTTTAATTTACCAGCCTCTTCTGGTTTTAGTGTAAGTACTCCAGAGATGATGATAGAACAACCAAGGATCAGTTTGCCGTATCTTTTCAAATCAGCATCTAATTGATCTCTTGGGTAAATGTAGTTGGCTTTCAGACCATAGTTGGACAAGGATTTGTCAAGTTCGGAGTGGTAGTAGTCTATCCAGTCGTAGAAGCTTTTGACTCTAGTTTCATGGTCGGTGCAGTTGAAGATCAAGTAGAGGATATCGTTAACTGGACTGGAGTTCTTGCAGACTTGATAATCGATTAACATTGACTGTTTCAAGCTCTCCTCCTGGAAGTACAAAATGGAAATATGTTATTAAAAAGATTTTGCTAACAGAGCTGCCAGTAATGCAGTCGTGCCACCTAAGTGTGCATTGAGGAACTAATTAGTTTTGTATGAAACCCTTGTTACGCGTACGCACATCGTAGTACAGACATCTCCATAGCCTCTGAGGACCATTGATATGTCATTCTTTAATAATAATAATAAATATTTTATTCGGAATCACTTCCATATTTGTTAGTAACAATGTAAACTTATAAACTAGTGTTAGTGTACTTATAAACATTTATTCTAAGCTGCGTGAGGCACGCCGATCCTGGGGAATGTCTACTTGACTGCGTGCAGTCGTATCCACCTCCCCAAGATCGGAGACTCCCACCTATCCGCCAACGTCCTATGAATGGTGTTGGGGCTGGCGCCAATACGGCGCAGCAGAGATGCGCATCTCTTGCGCATGATGGCCGAAAAACTATCAATATCCGCGTCGGCAAACATGCCGGACGCGCTACAAAAACGCGGCAGCCCCATCAACACCCGGAACGTGTTGTTATATTGTGTGCGCAGGCCACTGTATGCCCTTTGCGTAAAGTTCACCCACTAGCTGCACGTGTAAAAGGATTGGCAGTAGGCTTTGAAAAGCGTCACCTTAACCTGAGCCGTATAACGTGCAAACCTGTGGGCCAACATCCCACATCGAATAGCCAGCGACCTGCGCTCCCGCTTTACATCAACGTTATCTTTCAAGTCGTCTGAGACCCAATTACCCAGTTATTTAAAATTTGACTCTTTTTAGAAGACTGCCGCACAGCATAACTGGTGGAACTGTGCTATAGCACTTTCTGCCTGCTTTAAATATCATGAATTCTCTCTTTGATGCATTATATTTGAGCCCATGGGTTCCAGCGTACGATTCACACACGTTAATCAGTCCCCTTAATGCCCTGATCGATGGGCTCAGCAGAACCATATCGTCGTCATAATGAATGAGGATACACTCATATTTGTGGATACCATTATGATCGTATTTTCAGTGATAAAGGTTATGTATTGTCTGTCAGCCAACCGCAAGACTGTTTCAGTACTTAAGAAAATCAAGACGTATTATACGTATGTTCAGTATAATGTGTATTGAATGTAAATAGTGATTAAAATTATTATTTGTAAATTCCGTATAGCTATTACTTTTGTTACCATGCTTGCATTATCATAATATTAATCTGTATTAATGCGTTTGTCCGTAAATATAGGTAAATATTATGAATAGCACAATATACTCTTATCTAATCAGTTTATACGTGGGTAAGCGGCTGATAGTAAGGATTAAACTTTGTGTAACGGTCTGACTCATCGTGATCCAATGCCCACATAATTTATTATTATATATTATAACAATTTGTAATATTTTCCTATTGTTCATTTAAATATTAGTCATTGCAGTTACAGCTTACATCAACTCAAAATCGAAAGTCATTTATTGAAACTAAAACAATCTGTCAGTAAAAATCTTCGTTCCACCAACAATCATCTTCTATGATGTTCTTCTCAACGTTCTGGCTTCATTCATTCTTCTTCATTTGTCCAGACAGTCTTTCTTTGGAATGCGCTCCCTCTGAATATCAGGACGGTACCCAGCCGGTTATCGTTTAAAGTGAAGGCACGTGAACATATTCGTAAGAAGTTGGCAGAGACATCCCAGCGCTGATTTGCTGGATTCGTTTTCTCCTCTACCTATCTTTATTTCTCCTGACAAAATTGATTCTGTTTATATGTATGTATGTATCTGTGTTTTAGTATTTATTCGTTTTCAAGTTATTTATCCCTTACGTTGTACCTGCCATAATTTGTCTTTGCATCACCCTAAGGTTGACTGGTTGAAAATGACTCAGGCAATAAGTGCACCTCAGTCTACCTTAAACAAATACTATACAAAGGTATACAGTATTTTTTTTTATTGTGCATAATGTTTTAATTATCCAATAAATCAGCACTTTTCGAACGTCAGAATTACATAAGATAGTCCCCCAAAACGACCGCCCTTCTGGTGAAGGTCTAGGAAGTGGTATTTCTTGTTAGCCACTTGCCATTGGCCACTAGTTCACCAATTCCTAGCTTTAGCTGAGAAGAAGAAGTGGCGCAACAAACTCCCCAGCAGCACAGCTGTCTGTTTATTTACAAAAACTTGATTGTATGCAATAGTATGCAACATAATTTCCAGAACGCGCAACACAAAACATTAAATTTAATTATTTGCCATATGTCAGCTAGCACACGTCACTATACCAAAAAAGACATCGAAAACTATACCCAAGCAGAAATAAAAATAAAAACGTAAGCAGAACTTAATAGCTAAATAAAAATCAGGCATAAAGGGCGTGCCTGCTTACATACAACTATATCTGTAACTTTTTTGGTAATGTCTTGATAATATTGACTGATCTTTGCGTTATGCTCGTGAATGGGTGCTGCTTGTTGACACTGGTTGACACTATAAAACCATGGTCTTGCTGACCATGGTTTTATTATTGTTATTAGTAGTTAACTGTTTATTAATTTTACTTCGATGGTGCTAGTTAAACATTTCTCGGTATTAAGTTCTGTTTACGTTTTTATTTTGTAATTTTTATTTCTGCTTGAGTACAGTTTTCATTGTTTTGTTAAAATATTGGCGTTTGCTAGCTAACATAAATGGCAAGTAATTTATTGTTTTGTGTTTTGTAGTGTTAATTACTTTGCATACGATTTATATAGAATCAAGTTTATCTAACTAAAAAGACAGGTGTGCTGCCTGGGAGTTTATTGCGCCAATTCTTCTTCCCAGCTAAAGCACTAAGAAGTGGTGAAGGACGGTCGTTTTTGGGAACTTTCTGATGTAATTTTGATGTTCGAAAAGTGCAAAGGGCATAAACTCATAAACTAAGCGACCACAATCTAAGGGCAACCCCTGTGGGGTACGGACCTGGGCGTAGAGCGTCGCTGGGGGAGGACAGTAAGGAGAAGAAGACAGGCTGGATCAGATTAATATTATTTAGAGACGAATTTAAACTACAGGCTCAGCGGCGTGGGCTTGTGTTACAGTTATTTGTAGTGATTGCGTACATATTTGTTGAATTGCAGCAGCTACAAGTCACAAAGCGTGTGTCAGAGGGTATAACAATTTTATTCGTTTATATTTTTGTACCATTAAAGTATACAGCCATAAACAAGAGAATATCGTAATTAAGCAACCTAGTACGTACAGAGAACGCATACATTTAATATAATATAATATAATTTAAATCAGTTTGTACAATAAACTTGTAAGTTTACATAAATTGTACGATTTATAGACTTCTATTTTTACAAGTCTACAAATCGTGCGCCATGTCTTTTAAAAATACGAAAGATTTGTAGATTATTATTTGTAACTCATACATATTTGTAATTTCTGTGTTACGTATTTTTTTTCTACAATTTTGTAGAATTGTACAAATTGACAATCGAATGGTAAAGTTTTGTGGTATTTTGTGGTATAGGGCCCAGATTTATTTAAATGAAATAGGATGAGACAGAGGTAGGAGCGCAATCCTGAAACTAGATTTATCAGGATTCGACTAAATTTTAATTACCTCTTGAAAAATATAAACTATATACACATAATAATATAAACATAATTTGTTAAATAAAGTGTATATTTTTCAATAAGTAATTCAAATTAGGATTCCAAATATTTATCTCATAAAACATTATTTGGCTATCTTGTGTTTATTATTAAGTTAATCTGACACATTCAGAATAGGCATGTCAAACGATAACGAATGTTGTAAATGCAATAAAAGATTTTTAAACTTGCCTCAAACTTGAACATAATATTGTTGGTCCAACAATCACCATGTTGAATCACTGCATATCGGCTACCATTTTCTAATTTTGACATTTTAGCGGCTCGGGTTGCAAGCTCACTGACTTTATTCCTCATAACATTAAGATGCTCTGGGTCATCGAGCACATTTAGCGAAACATTCTCGAGTGTTTTTAAATTAGCAAGCTCTTCAGGAGTTCCATCAGCTACGGCTCCCCACATATCTCCCAAATTATCCTTGTAATAATTATATGTATCGGGTTCCTTGCTCTTCAACACATACGAAAGCGAATGGTATATAGCTAAATTTCTCAATACACTTGTCATACACTCATTTGAAAGGGGTACAAATCTGTCCACCATGCCAAAACCAGAATCTTTCAAGTCCTCTACCATGACAACTTCATTAGGTGCTTCAACATTTGTTCCGTAACATCTTGGGAATTTCAGAAGGTCCTCTTCTGGTACCTCGGCTTGTTTCTGTAATGACAAAAACTTTGGTAGGACCTCTGTATACATCAGATGCTCATTCCCGAACATAAGAGGAGCGTTCAAGTGTTTCCGAACCATTTCGTTCGTTGGCGCTATTTTGACGATCATTGACAAGTTTCCATTTTCTCCTTCTATGACGATTCTTTTTACGTTTGCTGCATAATTGTCACCAGTTCCACCAACAGCTTCAAAGGTAACCTTGCTTTCTTTGTAGCCTTCTTGTTCGATTACATTTTTGATAAATTCTAACTGACCTGGAGAAATATTTTCAATTTCACCTTCAAACTTGTGATGCTCCATGATAGTGTGATGTGGTAAACTAGAAGCGGTTGGTATTACTCCGTTATATAGGGACGTGTTTATCTGTACGATAAGACTTGATGTACGATTGCTAATTTTATATGTGATTAGAAGGTATTTATAGTTACTTTTTAATAACACATTGATGACTGAGATAGGTGCGTCAGTGATATCGCATTTACTTTAAATTAAATTGTTTTGTTGTTTTGCTTGCAACATTTTCTGTTACAACGAGACTTAGAGAACTTAAATTGCATACTTACGTACTTTCCTTCGTGTACTCTGTGCAGCTGACTGACTTATCTCTCTTCGCTCGTATCGAATGGGTGAGGGAAGAGGGAGGGCTACCCTGTGTCTTAGCACACGAGTTGTACAATATAATATCGCCCGCGTCGATGGCTGTTCTCCGATGAGATTTACCAACGTGGCTGAAATTCGACCTGGGAATATATTATGAAACTGTAGCAAAAGATAAGTGCTAGCAAATTTAACTTGTAATATAGTTAATAAATCCGCCACAGTCAGAAAAAATTGTGAAGCATTAAAGAAAATATCATGGTACATTAGGATTACAGAATTTGCATTTCACATCTTCTTTATTTTCTATCGAAGCTTTATGTTTCAATAGATGAATCATAGGGTAAAATGTTGCTGACTGAGATGACATTGCAAAATTTACAACCCAAAATACTTAATAGATCTTAACATTCGATAAACCACACCTACATAGTTACTGCAACGACGCGACGGTCGAATTATTGAAGTCAAATTATTAATTTAGTGAATTAATAATTTGACTTCAATAATTCGACCTATGAGTAATCTGATACGTGCTAGCTGTAACGTTGTGTAAAAAAATGGTAATATTTATTGTATTTATTGTATTCTAGACTTTTACACTTATTATTACATACATTTATCTTTTTTGCAGTTATACAGTATAGTTGATGCAGTTTCCACCATAATAGTTTTAGTTCATAATTTATCCATATCACCAAATATCATCTCTTCTAACAAAAATTGTTTAATGATGATATTACATCATTACACTATTTGTCTGATTTTATTTGTTTATAGTCCTCATTCTTTCACCCTCAACATACTTTTCACTGCCAACTTTTGGAGGACTGTTTCCCCAGTGTCCCACCAGTGGGTACATTATAGTCTGATTATGTTTCAAGTTTAAGTTTTAAAGAAACTTTATACTCAATAAAGACATAGGTTGATTACTTTTAAGAACAATACTAGAACATATATAAATTACACAAAGTTCGTCGTCATCAGTTACAAACTATATACCCATCCAATGCCTTCATTTCTCCAGAAGTGATCGATCTGAAATTATATAAATGTATCAACTAGTTCAGTTTTGGACGCATTAAAAGAGTGTAGACTTCTTAGAACAGAGGGTTCTTTATAATTCTATTATAAAGTTGTGCTCCTTCAAAACGAACCATTTTTTTTTGCCATACATAGTTAGTTCTAGTTTTAAGTAAAACTAGCAAGTTTATTACGTTATATCTGTGGCAGAACACTATAATATACAAAAACAATCATGCCCGTTTCCACTAACGACACGGAAACAACAAAGAAACAAATTTTATGTTATATGGCGAAGTAAACGAAACCACCGGTAGCCCAAAACCAGGAAAATATTTAGCCTAGTAAAATGAGTATGTAACTTTTGTGACCATAGTTGCTATGACAATTGGCAGAGGCGTTTAAAGCGCAAAACACACGTTATCGGGCTGCTGGTTTAAAAAAAGACTCTTATTGAAAAAAAATCATTTATTTAATAATCTCTTATTTCATACTTCCACTGCACGGATGGGCTGGCTGTCGTAATCGTTTTGATCATGTCGATTTACATCGTCTACAGGTGTAATCTTTCCGGATTCATCTGAAACCAATCTGTAAGTTAACATTAAATTAATGATTCGTCCTCATCATCACAGTTAGAGGTCGTCCACTGCTGGACAAAGGCCTCCCCAATGATTGCCATAACATATGCGCTGCTTGCACACAGTATTTTTAGTAACTGGCCAGGTCTAGGTCTACCTAACCAACGACGAAATTTTTGGGAAAAACTTCTTTTTTCTTTGTAAGCGGAGTCTGGATTAATGACCAGTTAATGGCAATAAGCGCCTCCTTTTACATACAGCTGTGGTTGTACTTTACAAAACGTCTGCCTAACCGAAACTCAAATCAGTGATGATTTGAATTTCGGTTAGGCAGACGTATTATATTTTATGCAAATTTATTTCTCTGGAACCCTAACCAACCGTAGCATGGACATTGCTCTGTAGGACGGTGGATTACCTACAGTTAATAAAATGATTCTCCAGAAACACAAGGTGTTATTGGAATAACTATCATCCCGAAATGGAGTAATTGTACTGATTATTACTTTTATTTTGTTTCGTAGGTACTTCGCCAATAAAAATCATCTGCCCCTGGACATTTAAGTTCACATCCTTATGTGAACTTAAATGTCCAGGCTTACAAAATTTGTACCATAACTATAAATTAGAGTAACACCCTAGAAATTATAGTGACCCCCTGGTCAAGAAGATCAGTTCCGAAGTATTATTGTTATAAAAATAGTTTGAAATAACTATTTTTCATAGCAATAATACTTCGGAACTGAACTTATTTCTCATACACATATTTAAAAAAACAGGCCAAGTGCGTGGCGGACCACGCACAATGAAGGGTTCCGTAGTTGGGATTATTTGGGGTGAATTTATTCCAAAAACAAACTCAACATTGTAGTTGAAAAACATGTTCTCCCATACATTGATATACGTCACGATCAATTTTCCAACTGCAAATTTAAGTTGGTCGACTATTAGTCGTTAACTTGTAAAGCCTACTTAGCAGTGATAGTTTTCCTTCTGATTTCATTATATGCACTATTGCCATGATTTTTTTCACATCTCCATAAACAACCATTTAGCTGGCAGGTGGGGAGGCACTTGACTCTTGACAAAATTTGCACTTTAAAGCTTAATATTACGTAAACGGATCCTTGAATCGAAAAATGGTGTTCACCGACCCGCAATATTTTTGAACGGCCTATCTAACGATACTCCACATCATGGGATAGATTCTAAAAAAAAAAAATTCAAGAATTTATTTTAGCACTTTGTCGGCGTGATTAATATCTATACCTACGAGTATGTCAAATTATAGCTTTCTAGTATTAAGCGTCTCTGAGCTACAGCGGGGACAGACAGACAGACAGACGAACATGGTGAAACTATAAGGCTACGGAACCGTAAAAATTTCCACTATCTTTAAACGGCAGTTTTCTGTTATAACTAAGTCTAATTCAACTATTAATTATTTATATTTTGTCAAAAGTACTTCGCTAATCAAAATCTGTTGCGCCATACATTTAAGTTCATAAAACTCGACAAAGTATCGGGAAATCGCAGTTTTGTCTTTCGCGATTCTGTGTTGGTTCGATAGCAAACGTTTTTCATAATCAAATGATGAGTACCTACAATGACCTGTTTTATTTAATTCACACATTGTAGGTATATGAATGAACGACTTGTGAATGATTGAAATAGACCATCAAAATCTCACTATAGAGATCTTTTAATCTTTTTCAATCTTTGTCCACTTTTAAAATTCTTGTAAAGAAACACTTCTCGTCTCCTTAAACATCATCGTTACATAATATAGTTCGATGCTCTTGTTTCATGTTTATTATTGTATATATTTTTATATAGATAAGTATATGCTTTATGTATGTATGTATGTATTTATTTTATATGGAAATGCCTGCAGTATTGTCTCTCCTTCTCCCTTAAAGGCTCCTGTATACTGAGGCGATATCGCGGGCGCGACAGGCAGCAATATGCTTGTCGCGCCCGCGATACCACCCCAGTTGGTAAGAGCCTTTAATCCATCAAAAGGTTATCTGTAAACGATCGCTTTTAGCGATAAGGCCACCCATTATGTCACCCTATGTAAAATTTCAACATTTAGATCTGTAATTTTTATGGTGTACATAAAGAGTCTATTTCTATTATAATCTTAGTGCTCGAATGACAGTGACAGGAGGGCGTTGTTGGTAAACTTTTGTGAAATTGACATAGAAATTGCATTAACAAAACATGAGGTGGCATTAGTTCCGAGTTTGGCCACACGCTAGAAAACCGATGTAGCGTTGTACCTACCCGTTAGGAACCTAGGGGCCTTGAAGCAAGCCATTTTCGTGCAAAATGATGTGCCGTCGGCGCTGCATACACATTTGTTGCAGCTTATAAAGTAGGTCGTGAAGGGCTCGCATTTCGACGAATCAGCTGTGAAGAAATGAAACAATCTTATTATTTTTTTTAACTATTACTACCTTCAGCCCGCGTCATCCGTGTGAAATTTCGGCCCCGCCCACCGCGTCGCATCCCATCGTCCGCCCGCGCTATTTCGCTTAGCGTTCTCTCTGTCTGTTTTTCTTGTTGCTCGGCTCCCAAAGGTTGTAGCGTGATGTTAACTAGCCTTTAACCTTTCTCATGAATCAGGCTATAAAAAGCAAAAGAATCATTCAAATCCGACTGGCAGTTCCAGAGATCATCGCGCATCATCTTTTAATTTTACTCGTGGTTTGATTGACTATAATAATTAGACATATATTCCAAGGACTTTTTTGTGAGTAATGATGAGCACTATAAACATGTTCTGTAATATTTTTATGTATCATTAATAGTTTTCGCAGCGCACGCTAAATAGTGACTTTTATAGGGAAATTTTTGATACCTTGGGTTACGTTGTAGTCATTTTCGTAGGTATATATTTTTTTTTTCAATAAAATGCGGCCTATGTTACTTTCTGATAATTTAGCTTTCTGTTAGGGAAAAAATTGTTAAAATCGGCCCAGTAGTTTCGGAGCTTATTCAGTACAAACAAAAAAAAATCCACTTTATAATATTAGTATAGAAAACACAAGGAGCATTCGTATACTTGTCTTTGAAGGAAAAAGCAATAATCAACTTAATTTATTTATGAATCACTCAACTTTTTATTACACACTTATTTAATTGCACAAGTGACACTTGTAAAATTGACATAATTGTGAGCTTTTGTATTTAATATGGGTCAATGACCTGAAATAAATGAATTTTATTTTATTTATTTTAACAACATCGACATTTTACCAAAATATTTGTAGCACCTCTTAAATATATAAAGTCCTCACAACATTTGGTTCACTAAACACGTAAGGTGGATGCGCAAAGTTACTTCGCGAAATTCAATTTTTTTTACGTTTTTGCAATTTGCAGATCAGTGTCAGGTATCTTGAACAAAATATGATTCGCGACACTAACAAATATGTATTTACAGAATTATAATCATTAGAATCATTAACACATCTCTCAAGTTAGAATTGGTCTATTGAGTTACTTTTCATGAAATGTCATGATTTAATTTGACCAATTTTAACTAAAAAAAAAACCGGCTGAGTGCTTATTGGACCACACACAATGAAGGGTTCCGTAGTTGGGATTACTTGGGATGAATTTATCCTAATACAAACTTAATATTGTAATTGGAAAACATGCTCTCCCTTATATCGATATACGTCACGGTCAATTCGCCAACTGCAAATTTACGTTGGTCGACTATTACTCGTTAACTTGTAAAGCCTACTTAACTGTGATAGTTTTCCTTTTAATTTCATTATATGTACTACTGCCATGATTTTTTTCACATCTCCATACACAACCATTTAGCTGACAACAGCCCCGGGGGACACTTGACTCTAACAAAAATTAGCACTTTAATGCAAAGCAACGCAAGCGGATCCTTGAATCGAAAAATGGTGTTGTGTGCACTAACCGGCAATATTTTTGAACGGCCTATCCAACGATACCCCACACCATGGGATAGACGAGGAAAAAAAGATCATCCCAAAGCAAGGGAGGTACCCCAAAAAATAATTTTCAAGATTTTATTGTACCACTTTGACGACGTGGTTAATATGTAAACCTATACCAAATTACAGCTTTCTAGTACTAAGCGCGTCTGAGCTACACCCTAAAAACATAAGATAATTTGAATTTCACGGGCTATCTTTGCGCATCCAACTTAACAGTTGCTCTTTTGTAGATTTACAAGTCGTGTCCCAATGGGATTTGACATCAGCAAAAATGACGAACTTCCATACAAACTTTCATCCCCTATTTAACCCCTTTAGGGGGTGAATATTCAAAAATGTTTCCTTATTGCTGATTCACTATATGGGTAAGTAACTATTGTGTAAAATTTCATGCTTCTCCGCCCACCGGAGACCCCACATCCCCCCAGCTGGACGTTGTCAGTCATCGAATGAATGAATTAAATGTTATTCAGTAAAGATAAAAATAACCATTTGCAACATTGTATGCGGTTGTAACTTTGAATTTCTAACTCAACCTAATGAATTGGTGACAAAATTCATCTTGTAAAGGTAACCTACCTATCCCACCTTGAAGTAAAACTGAAACTATAATAACATACTTGATATCATGAAGTAATATTGAAATCTATAGTTGTTCGTAAACCTTGGCATATATCCACACAACTGTTAAGATTTAAACTATAATACGTGCACCTAACTTTACTGGTAACATAGATTATGGAAACAACGGAGATACGGTACTCTCTTTTGGTTAGCTAGCGACCTCGATAACTATTATTATTCTTACAACCGGCAGCAAGTTCGTCATGCTCCCTTAGTTGTCACTGCTTGCGGTAGCGTCGGGGGTCGGGTTACCTCCTTCCCTCTAATATGGCGAGGGGGATAATGGCTGATTTTTGCGTTATGCTTGTGAACGGGTGCTGCTTGTGGTGACTGGTCGTCTTGTTGACCATTGTTTTGTTTTGTTATTAGTAATTAATTGTTTATTTATTTTACTTTGATGGTCCTAGTTCATCATTTGTGACTGTTACAGCTATAGCTATATGTAAGCGGGCACGCCTTTTATGCTTGGAGGCTTTTATTTGGGCATTAAGTTCTGTTTACGTTTTTATCTCTGCTTGAGAATTAATAGTTTTCGGTGTTTTCCTTTTCTTTTTTTTTGTTGGTATAGTGGTGTGCTAGCTGACATATGGATAATAATTTAATGTTTTATGTTGCACGTAATGTAAATTGTTTTGCATACTGTTGTATAGAATCCATTTTTTTCCCTCTAACTGAACAGACAGCTGTGCTGCTGGGGAGTTTGTTGTCCACTTCTTCTTCCCAGCTAAAGCACTAGGAAGTGGTGAAGGGTGGGCGTTTTGGGGGACTGTCTTATGTAATTTTGACGTTCGAAAAGTGCTGATTCTCAGCCTAGTTTGAATAAATGACTTTTGATTTTTTGATTTTTTTTTCTTACTTAACTGCTTGATTAATTTTTAAGTTAATGAACCACCAGCTGTTGCCCGCAGTTTTGCACTTGCATCCTAGAGAAAATACTTAGTTCACGTAAAAATCCTATACAAGAGCTTAATTGGCAAATCTGCACAGACGTGGTAGTTATCAATAACTTAATCATAAAAAAAATAAAGTTTAGTTTTTCGAACTCTTCAATTTCAAGTAACTACAGCTGTATAAGGCGAAAGAAAATCATTTTTAAAGAATATTAAAGCAAATTACTCATATAAGCATTTTCCGGACACCTGCACTATATTTATAAATGACTTTATTTCTGTAAGTAGGTTTGTATTAAAACGCGTCGATCATATTTTAAAAACTAGATGAGGTCGGTGTTTCTTATTTGACTACTCTGAGAAGAAATGCCGAAACAAACTCAGAGGTCACAGTCTCTATTAAAGTCCAGACGTAGGTAATCTTGGTCAGATCATATGAAGACCATGTAGATTGATGTCTGAAATGCTCTTTTGAGGAAAGAACAACACAGATATAGTTTCAGCTTATCTCTTACTTCTGTAATCCGAGTTCAGAACAGTGCACATTTCCTTACTTTAGACTGCATTTACCTTGTTCACTGTCCTTACAACTGAGGCCACAGAGCATATAACATCTCAAGGAAACTAACTCAGTGTTATTTGGACTATTATATTAAGAAATTACTGTAATTCCTTGAGAATAGGTAGCATGCTTGGGTTGTTTGCTGAAAATGGGGTTAACCTCTTTAAGACTCCAAGGTTGACTCGCTGCGCCCCGCGGTTTCACCCGCATAAGTCCCGATTTCGTGGAAATATCGGGATAAAAGTACCTTATGTTCCCACCCAGGTTATGGTCTACCAATATGATTTCAAATTTCATCCAAATCCGATTAGCCGTTTAAGCGTGAAAGCGTAACTTTTGCACTTTCGCATTTATAATATTAGTTAGGACATACATGGATTCCATTGCTGAAAATATAAGCATTTTTCGTTCAGACACGGGGTTGCTTCTGAGAAATTCTTAACAAAAAACGTTTTTTTTTATACCCGACTCAGGATTAGAACCCGGGACCTCGTGATCCGCAACTTCTAAGCTAACTTGACCAACGAGCCAGTCAAATAATAAGAACACACTTTATATTAAGCATGTTAACTGCAGTTTATACATACACACATTATGATACAAGTGTGCTATGTTGGTCATTACACCCGACGTGGTATTATTCGCCATAGGCGAGCGCAACAAGGGGGCCGAGTGTGTAATGATCAATGCACACGCGTTTCATACAACGTTTTTCAACACACTTATGAGGAAAAAAAACAGACTTGTACCTATTGTTATTAGTTTCATAGGCCGCTAGGTATATCTCTTTAGATTTTGGCGACAACAGGCTATCTATCACTCGCGTTTCGTGGCTCGATTAGTATTTCCGGCGGGATCAACTCTTTTTATTGCTCGAAATCTCTACTTATTGTGAAATGTCGACTTCACATAGGGAAGAATCCCTACTAATAATAATTAAACACACAACGAAAACGTTAACAAAGTTTTATGGAAAATGGTGTGCTAGTTTTGTTCTTTCCGCTTAAAAAATAAAGGCACTTGCAATACCGCTAAACAGTCTATTAAAAAAAATATAATAAACACAAAATAATGTTTTGAATACGCAAATTTAGGGTAATATGTAGTAAAAATTATAATTTGATGAAATTATGATAATTTTGATGATTGAGTTGTCATGTGTAACTTAATATAGTTTATTTATTCACAAGAGTATTCATTGTTTTTAGGCATAAAATTTCTTTGCGGAGATTGAAAAAATGTAATGTAAAAAACACGAGTGTATAATAAGCTGAATTATGAACCTAAATACGTTGCCATAAGAGTCACTTTACAAGCAAATGTGTTGAAAAAAATATAAACTCATGCCTTCTTCCCATGAGGGTAAGCAGAAACTACAGATCGCTACCTGCTACGCTCCTTACATACTACTTTTGCTTCGTTTACTTTCACACATCTTGCCACTCACGCTCGCCGGTTGCGAGTACTACGCACCTGAAGAACATCACCAATGAGGTCACTATAATTATGCCGCCCTTCCCGATTTATAATGCCAAGGGTTCGGCAGTGGATGTTTACCTACTCGCTATAATTAACAGAATATACTTACTTCTTCTCCAGTACAGTAACATATCATCATCTGAAACTTTCGCGCTTACTATACAGAATAACTGAAACAAATAAAAGAAAAAAAAAAACAAATGAATAAATGCAGTACTCCCGGACTGGGCGTCGAGAAATCCCTCTCTGACCACCCCTGTAGCTTTTATGTCATTAGTTTTATTAGTACTGGCTAGGTTAGGTACACCTAAATGTCATGCCTAAAAAATAGCGCACAGTTAAATTTTTAACGATAGGCTCAGCGCAGAGAGTCAATAATCAAGCGTGCAATAATAATTCATCATCTGCCTAGCCTTTTCCCAACTATTTTGGGGTCAGCTTCCAGTCTTACCGGATACAGCTGAATACCAGTATTTTACATGGAGCGACTGCCTATCTAACCTCCACAACCCAGTTACTAGGCAACACGATACCCCTTTGTAAGACTGGTTGTCAGACTTTCGAAATTCTGACGACCCGTTACGACTGTCAAAGATCTACAAATGACAGCTGGGAACGGCTTAACATGCTTTCCGTGGCACGGAGAGGTTTTGGTATGTAAAGATGGTCACCCATCCACGGACCAACCGCGGCAAGCGAAGCTTAACCTGATCGATTGACCCGTGCGGCTGTTATTACCTTATTACGTAGCCACAAGCCTCTCCTTGCGTGCAATAATAATTAGGTACGCATCACATTTAAGTGTCGCCTAGTGTTAGTGAAAACAGACTTTAGACCCTGTTCCCGATACCGATGGGCTGCTATATTTTTAATTTATGTCTTACAGTTACATAAGAATAAATAAAAGCAACTGTGTAAACGAACATTGTGTTTTTACGTCGTTCTATCAACCTTGAACAAGGTGACCGTGGTGGTAAAATTGTATAAGTTAAACAAGGCTTTAAAAGGAGAAAGTTACCACTGAGAAAACCGAAATCTTCCAAGTAAATATTCTTATATTGTAATTTTGATAAATTTTATTTAAACAAACTTTATAAGATTCTTTTAACTAGCTTCTCCCAGCGGCTTCGCGTGCCCGAAGATCGGAAATTATGCCACGGGAACTTACTAAAGAGATAGAATGTATCCTATATCTTAATATAGGTCTACCCGTGTGCCAAATATATCCAAATACATGAGCCGTTGAGGCGTGATTCACGTTGATAATATTAGTAGCATACAACTGATTTATGGTATAAGATGAACACACACACTTGAGTTTGTGAAACATTTAGCAAGCACAGTGACCTTATCCTAAAAATTATCTCACTATTATTTATATTACTATTATTATTATTTCGTTTATTTATTTTTTTACATATAAAATATATTTTTAAATATTTCTTGAAAAAAGGTATACAAAAACATTTAAAAAAATAGTGGTCCGCCGGTATCGGGAGTAGGGTCCAAGCTACCGGTGGTTAGGACTCCAGAGACAGGAACCTCCTCACAATGCGGGTCGTATCGAGGAGTACTGCCTTCTGAATCAGGCCCTTGATCCAGCCGTCTAACGAGAGCCTCGAGAGATGATGGTTGAGGCTTTCAGCCATCAGGCCATTGGCCGTAACGACAATCAGCACAATGACAGCCGAGTTAACATTCCACATGTCAACAACCTCGTGTGCTAAGTCGAGATATTTTATTTGCTTCTCTTTCTCAGCTTTCACGAGGTTTTCGTCATTTGGAATGGTAACATCGACTATCATTGCGCGGCGCGCTAATTGATCTATCACCACTATATCAGGCTTATTGGCGACAATAGTCCTGTCAGTAATGATAGACCAATCCCAGTACAACGTTACATGGTCATTTTCGAGAACTGGGTCGGGCGCATACTTGTAATACGGTACCTCAGAGTTCACAAGTTTATATTGCAAAGCAAGTTGCTGGTGAATAATCCTAGCTACTTGGTTATGTCTGTGCAAGTACTCGCCGTTAGCCAGACGAGAACAACCAGAGATAATATGTCTGATAGACTCACCCGGACGGTGGCATGCCCGACACACGTCAACCGTCCCGTCCTTCATAATATGTCTCCGGTAGTTATTCGTCAAGATAACTTCGTCCATAATTGCACAGACAAAACCTTCAGTTTCCCCGAAAAGGTCGCCAAAACGTAGCCAGGATACGGACGCTAAAAAATCTACATCGGGCTCATGAAGAGCCCGATAGAAGCGCCCGTGTAGCTCCTTGTTTTGCCATATCTTCTTGCGGTCATCCGTGGTAAGTATTACAGGTTTGCACCAGTTCTCTTTAGCCATGGAAAGTGGGGTGAGCCCCTTGTCTACTGCGACCACATCACGGTGCATACCCACTTCGGCTTTCAAAAAATATTCCCTGACACTGCATATCTCGCGGTTGTGGAGGGTCTTCGCATTTAAAAAGCCTCGACCCCCGCACTTCCGCGCGATGTACAGTCTCATCACCGATGATCGTGGGTGATGCATCCGATTTGCGGTCAACAGTGTACGGGCCCTCCTATCCAGGGCGTCGAGTTCGGTCTGAGTCCATTTGAGTATGCCGAAAGAGTACATCAAAACCGGCATGACCCAACCGTTGAAGGCACGCACCTTGTTTCCGCCTGAATGAGGACTAATCAATACGTTCTTCAGGCGGCCAAAAAAGCGCTCCTTCAACGATTGCTTCATGTCAGTAACGTTGATGACTAACGCTTCCGACATACCCAAATACTTATAGCTTTCGGGTGAGGAGAGGGATCTAAGGTGTATGGAATCCAAAAGTTGAATTCCCTCGGATTCCCTTATCTCCCCTCGCTTTACATGCATGACTGCACATTTGTCCACACCAAACTCCATTCTGATAGCGCTACTGAAAGTTTCAGTTACCTTCAGTAGCTCCATTAGTTGCAATTTGTTGGGGGCAAAGATTTTCAAGTCATCCATGTAGAGGAGGTGAGATATGACCTGACCATGTCTCCTCAACCGATAGCCTAGACCTGAATCCTCCAGCAGCGTGCTTAGAGGATTCAGGGCTAAGCAGAACCAAAGTGGACTTAAACTGTCACCCTGAAATATTCCCCGTTTAATCCATACAGGCTCATCATTCCCCTGGATCTGTCGACATCCAGGATAGCGAAGAACTGTCCTCCATTGCCCTATACACGATTCAAGGAAGGTGCGTAGAGTCGTATCTATTTTGTACAACTCCAGCACCCTCATGAGCCATGTATGTGGCACCGAGTCGTAGGCCTTCTTATAACCTATCCAGTAAGTCGACAGATCCTTGCGGAATCGACGAACCTGTTGACTAATGGCCATGTCGATGAGAAGTAGCTCCTTAGTGCCACGGGACCCGTTACAACATCCATTTTGAGAGGCTGACATACTCGAATTACTGTCAATGTGTGTGTTAATTTTCGCTCTCAAAATGGATGTAAGAAGTTTATAGACCGTCGATAAACACGTGATCGGTCTATAATTCTTGGGTTCCGCGGGACTACCTGACTTATGGAGCAGGTGGGTAATGCCTGTCGTCAGAAACTGTGGTAGCGACCCAGACTCTAAGGATGACTGGAACTGAGATGCCAGGCAAGTGTGTGAACTAGTTAGCCATTTCAGCCAAAAGTTGTGCAGTCCGTCCGGTCCTGGTGATTTCCAATTCGGTAACGGACGGACCGCTCTAGCTATATCTGATGGCGTGATAATGACTACTTCCATTTCTGGTATAGTTTCACACACTCGCTCGACATCCCGCATCCAGTCAGCCTCAGCATGGCAGACAGGTACCGACCAGATGCTGCGCCAGAACGCAGTCGTGGTGGCATCATCGGGGCGGCACACGTCTGTCTCGTTTTGTTTTTTTTTATTATTATTATTATTACTTATTATAACTTTAATTTCGGAAGTCAGGGTAAAAATTAAAACCAAAGACGTGTTTTGTAGTGTGTTTTTGGAAGTCGGTTGTTTTTTTTTTTTTATGCACGCTTTATTTATGGTACCTACCCCACACAAATTCGAATACACTGCTATGTAAATAACAGTGACAGGAAGTTATTTTAACATCATTCACATAGACTAAGTGAGAAAAATACGTATTATTGAAGCTAACTCATAAACTACCCAAGCAAAGTTAATTAAATATATGTTTATGGGACCACCGTGCAAGCTTCCTTAACCAAATCACAAAATATATTTTTGAATAGGTCCAAAATTGACGGAGAAATCGGTGAAGAGACATAAGAAAAATACATACAGTCGAACATAGAACATTTTTTGAAGTCGTTGATAAATTAGATATCCTGTTTTCCAAAGTTCTTTGAAAAAGTTAGGCCATAGAAATCTCTAATAATAAACAAAATTGAATCACTTATGTTGCAGTGACCATGGCCAATGCGAGGCTACTGCTAACGCAGTTGATGTGGCTAAGTTCTGGTCGAAGCAAAATATAAATAATAATTTATTAATTCACCGACACGATGAGGAAGACGATCCATCTCCGATTTTCATTTTGATCGTTCATTATAGCATTTGGGAAGGCTTATGTCCAGCAGTGAACGTTCACTGACTAACAATTTTAATATATTACTCATGCTAAATTCATCAAACTACAAAGTTACCGATAAAATAGTCATAAAAAATTATAAAATTACACTTACTGAAATTGCAAGATACGCGAAACACACGTTCATTTCGATTACAAACTAAATATTACGTAGGAAATAATCAATCGTAGGAGTTTTCATTACGAAGACTGTGTGTGTAGTGACGATATATAAATCGATTGTGCACGGGGAACGGTTTCAAATTATTTTCTTATTTATATATTCTGTTAAACATAACATAACATGACGGATGTAATCCCCGAAGGGTTAGGCAGAGATGTATGTATCTATAGTGCACCCACATTTCACCTTATTCTATTAATGTACTAATGTATTAATGTACCTACATTTATTTGCGGACTATATTGAATGTACTGCGAAACAGTGCCTTAAACTAAGTAGTTGTTATCAGGCGTTGCAACTTCTTCAGTTTTTTTTTTAAATCTCTCGATCTTGCATCGTCGCTTCGTTCAGAAACCTGGGCAGATATCTTTAACCTGTGACCCGTCACTTTTATTTATCTGTGCTAAATATTAGTTGGTATTGCAGTGACGCAAGTTTGACTTTTTCAATATCAAAGTATTATTTAATCAATGTAGAGACCATCTATAGAGTTTTATCAGTTGTAACGGTAAACTTCAAGCAAATACTGGTTGCTTTACCGTCGAAGCAGGCTAAATCCTAACTACTGTTAAAAATCTGTAACTTGTGTGGACAAGTTACAGATTTTTAAGAGGCTGCTCGAGACTAAAAATTAACCCCCTTATTACCCGACTGCCTCAGAAGAAGGTAATGTTTTGCGAGAATATGTATGTACTCGTATGTTTATTTCTTTGGCGCGCTCTGTAGCCTAAACGGCTTGATGGATTTTAACATAAGAGGTGTCGTTAGATTCGTCTTAATTATAGTGTCTCTGTGTGTTTCGGGAGTGACATAGGCTATATAATATTTATATATTGCATCTGCAAATACAAAATAAAGGGAGGAAAAAGTTTTTTTTAAATAAATACAACAATATTTATATCAAATAATAGCTAGTAATGAGACAACTCCATGTATATGTATGTCGGAAATACGTTAGTTACTCGTTTGACTAATCGGGATGCCAGCGCCACCAAGCGGCGCTCGATAGAGTCTACAAAATAACGCTCGACCGGAGTTAAGTTGAGTTTGTAGGAGGCGGTCAAGGAGTGAACACGTTTAGAAACTGTCATGCGTTCCGTATAGTTGTGTCGTGTACCTACAGTGTGTGAATAGCCAGTGTGATTATTTGATCGTAAATTATAATTTGATTAAAAACGGCAAACGGTTTTTCTATTGTGCAATAACCCACACTTCCCATTGTACGCCCACAGTAGTTAAAATATGGCTGATGATAACGAGTGAGACGGACCTTCTCCGTCATGTATATAAATTAATACGGGTTTTTTGTTTTTAAATAATTTGTTTTATTTAAAAACGTTGCTCGTGGGATCGTGGCTAAATAATAACAGCCGTACGGGCCGTCGGTTCGTGGATGGGTAACCAACCATCCATTACATATCTAGACTCCTCCGTGCCTCGGAATGCACCACCATCTCCGTTGGTCCCGGCTGTGATTCCTAGATCTTTGACAGTCGTTACGGGTCGTCAGAAGCCTGAAAGTCTGACAACCAGTGTTTCCCAGTGACTGGGTTGTCAACGGGCAGTCGCTTAATATAAAATACTGGTGTTCTCCTGCATCCGGTTAGACTGGACGCCGACCCAAACATAGTTGGGAAAGGCTAGGCAGGTTGATTAATTGATTTATAAACGATGCTTAAAGTTGACGTTTAAACGTCAAAAACTGTATTGTTAAACAGACGCTAATCATTACTTAACTTGAAGCAAAGTATTTATATAAGGGAAGACCTCATTATTTTAATATTATGAGGTAATCTAAAGACACTATGAATTAATAGTGAAAACAAACAAAATCAAATCAAAATCAAAAGTCATTTATTCAAACTAGACTGAAAATCAGCACTTTTCGAACGTCAAAGTTACATAAGACAGTCCCCCAAAAATGCCCGCCCTTCAAACATCGCAAGGATTCTTGTTCCACAACGTGGTAGCGTTATTCCTAGCCAAGTTCAATAGATGCCTAAAAGAAGACGCCATTTTAAATCACACCATTCCCCACTATAAATCTCATTGAAAATCAATAGGTACTCTTGAACCGTAATCTTGAAACAAGTCTGTGGCTTGTTTGCACTGCTGAAAGGTTCACAAACACTACGGTACATACATGAAACTTTCATGTGTTTCTATTCTACGTCGGAGCGACTGTTGCGAATTGGTTGAATGGGAAACCAAGTGTGTAAAATAAGAATAAATCTGTAGATATAGGACTATAGATCGTAGTGTGCGCCACACCAACGTAAGATAATCAAAACGTTTGCCAAGGTTGGTAATAATGCCAGTGGTTACTGAACGATAATTCACATTTATTGAAGCACTCCGCCAAAGAAAATATAGATGGATTGATTAAGATATTTAAACACCCGCATCCGCATTAAACCCAGGCAAGCGAAGCGACCTTTAAGATCGAATTTTAAAGGTCGCTTTGCTTGTCGGGGTCGGTCCGGGGATGGGTGACTATACATTACGTACCCAGACCCCTCCGTACCACGGAAGGTACGTTAAGCCGTTGCGCGTTGGTCCTGACTGTCATTTGTAGTTCTTAATCAATTCAATTGCCGACTTTTGGGCTTGTGACTACCTGATCGCCAGACTAATCTTACCAAGAGGTAGGTATCGTGTTACTAAAAAAACTGGGTTGCGGAGGGCAGATAGTAAGTCGCTCCATGAAAATACTGGTACTCGACTGTTTCCGGTAAGACTGGAAACCGCCCCAACATAGTTGGGAAAAGGCTTGGCAGATGTTGATGATGATAAATGAAGAGGGAAGGTGATGACCGTCAAGGGAGACTAGCAAATAAGATATTTCACTGAACCCGAGTAATTAGGCTCCAGAGGAGGCAAAAGAAGAAGCAGCGTTCTGGAGAAGATCGTTGTTAAGCAGACTAGGTTTATCTATACAGATTCTGTAGGTTGAAATCCTTGTTTCCAATTGATGTAATTTCCACTTAATTAAATCTCAACTTAATGTCGGTGTAAATTAGGTTAATTTCATAATGACTAAGTACTTGTAGATACTGTTGAGCGATTGTATCGTTTTTTAACTTTCGGCGTGCTGAGCTTGGTGTGGGTATTAAAGTTATTTTTCCAAAAGCAAATGTTTGTTTACATATTCGGATACTAAATTGCGAACGTAGGATATATTAGTGATAGCATTGCTTGCGGTTACGACTTGGACTAAAAATGCATGAAGTATTTGACACTTTATCATTTTCCTGCCCTTATCTCTATTTAATTTTAGTCGACACAAAATGTCTTTTTCTCCCATACTTCTCTATTAGTCGTCAACTCGCTAATCACCCCCTTTCTATTCATATTATCTTTCGCACAGTCCATCCATCGTTTCTCTAGTCTTCCCCTTTCTACTCTTATAACCATCTACATTCATACTTAAAACTTTCCTGACGACATTTTCCTCATTCCTCCGCATTACATGCCCATGAAATCAAAATCAAAAGTCATTTATTCAAACTAGGCTGAGGATCAGAACTTTTCGAACGTCAAAATTACATAAGACAGTCCCCCAAAACGCCACTTCCTAGTGCTTTAGCTGGGAAGAAGAAGTGGCCAACAAACTCCCCAGCACCACAGCTGTCTGTTCAGTTAGAGAAAATAAAATGGATTCTATACAATAGTATGCAAAACTCCACGTGCAATGATGCCGTGGAACCGGATTTCCGCATTGACAGCACTAATGTAGGTTACCTAAATTATTATATTCTGAAATGTCGACCGAAAAATCGAAACGCCTTTGTAGATTACTAAAGCAACACGCAGTTACAAGAGTTGTATACCAACCTATAACTGTTAGGCGTCATTGACGAAAAGACTGATTTCTACTAAGTTACCAACCTTATTATCTCGTCTTCCATTAATTTCGTTGCATTTGTTGTATGTTTATAAAGTTATACTGAAGTGTAAAATGTAGTATAAATAAATTACAATTAATACAAAAGATAAATGTTTCAATGTAACATTGAAAACTGGCAACATTCTGTAACTTGGCCCCACCCAAATTTATCTGTGCGCACAGTTTTCATAGATAAGAGACCGAGTTGACGTTATATTGCCAAAAATAGATGCATAGGGATTTCAAGGTTGAGTAGTGATGAATTAATTGTACAGAAATGATATAATTTACCATTACTACAGTACAGTACAGTTTTTGCAGTTTGTGTTCGTGAGTTTTGTGTTGGTAAGTGTAGATTACAAAATCGGCGATTTGTAAAAGATTATCCACACAGGTTAATATTATGCGGTAATACCGGTTATCCTAATTTCTTCAAGATGTTCCTAGATTAAACCAACAAAACTATAGCGTAAGAGAAAAAAAAAAAAAAAAAGACTACTAAATTATTTGTTGCTTTGTCTTGTTTTCTTCTATCCCTCCGCTACAATAATTTTGCCTAATTAAACATTTCCATATTTATTAGAAGTACTAAGTGAACACACAGAAATACCATTTTGTTTACACTTCATGATTTAGATGTTGGAGATTATGAACCGGAATATCCTTGTTCAGGTCACAGTGACCTTAAAGAATCGTATCTTAAGGGTCGGGTAATGAGGAGGCGGGACGGTTGAGGGAATGGCAAATTTCGCACCCTCTCGCCCCTAGCCGCCGCAGGAGACGCCCTGGGCGTCGGGAATCCCGGGCGGATTTCCGGTCGTCGTAGGCGCGGGCTTGTGGACGGTGAGCAATGGGTAGGTCGCCGTCCGGTAAGGACCAGGCCCGGGTCGACGGAGCGATGTATTCCACGCGCGCCTCAAAGAGATGTCGTCAGCACAAGTGTAGGGGTTCACTAGGGCCGATGCCTGCCGGGGTCGCGTGGCAGTCCAAAAGGGTTACCGAGGCCCCTGGCAACACAGGCAACACGGAAGGAATACGGGTGGGTTTTAGTCAGTAAGAGTCTGACACACCCTCCCGCTCCGCCCAGAGCGGGAGAAGTTATTTGATAATTTCCCACCCACATAAAAAAAGGGTTGGGTAATCGCCGTTGCCCTTGGCCTTACAAATACGCGTCACGCTCACGCCGCGCCGCCGCCACGCACCGTTCGTTTTCATAGGGAATATTTATTTTTAGTATAAAAAAGAACATTAAAAAAAATCACGAATAGAATTAAAGATAATAAAATAGTCTGTTCATATGCAAAAACCATGAAAATAAAGTAAGTAGTTTGAAAGTAATATTGTTTTTTTTTTGCTGTGAGTAGACAATACTTCCTGTATTTATTTCATAAAGTATTTCACTTCTATACTTAAATATTCACATATATAATTGATGTGTATGCGTTGTCGTTTAACATACATTTTTGCATAACTTACTTGCATTATAAGCAGGCGTATAACAGATTTAAAAGTCAATAAAATCATATATCTGCGCCTTAAAAAGATTAAACATACTTACTAAAATAGATAGGAATGTTAAGTGACGTTCCAGTGCAAATAATAGATAATATTACGAGTCGTACAGATAATATTATCAAATTATTGAAGAGCCTTGTATATGTTTTATAGTTATATTTTTCGTAACCATTTTACAAAAAAAAAACATCGGTTTTTTATTTTTCACTTTTTAGGTGTGATACCTACCCTACACAAATTCGTATACTTACCACTATTTGCTATGAAAAAACAGTGGCCGGATTAAATACGTATTATTGAAGCTAAATAAAAAGACTGCTCAAGCAAAATAAAAAATGGGACCACCCCGAGAGCTTGCTCTACCTAATAAAAAAATAATAAGTAATGCAAATCGGCCTAGTAATCACGTAGAAATCGAAATGTGTACATAAATTAAAAAAAGGCCACGTTATGCACTGCACTCATGTCTATTTTCGATGCTGTTATTGTAAAGTTGAACTGATTTATGTGGGTTGGTTTAAAATTGGTGTTTATCAAAATCGAAGTTCGTTATGTCACCCTTCTCTATTTTGTATCTTGTAATTACAGTACTAAATTTCGTTTTGTGTCTTTAGTTTTTATAAGCTAATATGATAATCGAAGACTCTTTTAAATGCCATAACGTGTATCTTAGGATTTTTATACCAATGTCCACGATTATCATATTTTTTACTACCTCGTCGCCGTCTTCTTGGTAACAGATATTGCTAAGGAAAAAATTATAACAACATATCTCAGTCAGGTCTTGTTATTTAATAACAGAAATACCTACTTCTAATCATATAAACAATCGCACATCTTGGTGTGTAATTGTTTATTCATAGCCCTAACTTATCTTGCAGATAACCATGCACCTATATAATACAACGAAGTAATACGAACAACAGTTTATCTTAAGTTTACCTCATAAGACCATCATGGCACAACACAGTTTAGAAGGTGAAATAGAAAATATAACTGAGGGCCAGTTAGCATACATAAAAAAAGTAATCGAACAAGAAGGTTTCAAAGACAGCAAAATTACTATCGAGGCTGTAGGAGGAGCAGCTGACAATTATGGAGCAAACGTGAAAAGAATCCTCATAGAAGGAGAAAATGGAAACTTTTCAATGATTGCTAAAATAGCTCCATCGTTCGAATTCATTCGGAATGGCATGGGCGTTGTTTTTATGTTCAATAATGAGCATATGATGTATACAGAGATCCTGCCAAAGATGCTGCAACTACAGAAGCAAGCCGAGGTACCGGAAGAAGATCAACTGAAATTCCCAAAGTGTTACGGAACGAATCTTGAAGCACCTAATGAAGTTATCCTAATAGAAGATCTAAAAGCATCAGGTTTTGGTATGCTGGACCGATTTAAATCCCTTTCGGATGAATACATGACTAGTGTGTTGAGAAATTTGGCTGTATACCATTCACTTTCTTATGTGTTGAAGAGCAAGGAACCCGAAACATATGATAATTTCAAGGACAATATGCAGGATATGTTGGGAGCCATGACACAAGCAAGTCCCGAACAACTTGCTTATTTCTATCAAATTGAGACTCTTTCTCTTCAAATGCTCGATGACCCAGAGCATAAGAAAATCGTAAAAAACAAAGTCAGTGATGTTATAGTTCATGCAGTCAAAATGGCGAAATTTGAAAATGGTAGCCGATACGCAGTGATTCAACATGGCGATTGTTGGACCAACAATATAATGTTCAAGTTTGAGGCAAGTATTTTAAATCTTTAATTTCATTTACAACATTAGTTATCAGTATATTCAAATGTGTCTTGTTTACCTGAAACTTTTTTCTAGTTTGACTAGTTTTTTTACAATATTATAGATTTTTAGAAAAACTTTTGATTGTTTTTTTAATATTATAATAATTCAAGACGCTGCAGAAGATTTTTTAGTGTACAAGTTCGTTTCTATTATTATTTTAACATTATCTTATCGATTTAGATTCGGGCTTGCAGCA
The DNA here is from genome assembly GCA_905333075.3 of Atethmia centrago. Classification (NCBI taxonomy): domain Eukaryota; kingdom Metazoa; phylum Arthropoda; class Insecta; order Lepidoptera; family Noctuidae; genus Atethmia; species Atethmia centrago. Next base: position 22,050,704 of record HG995368.1, read on the forward strand.
GATAGGAAACGAATTTTACTTTATGAAATGACAATGTTATCTACAAAGTGTCTATATTATTGTATTATAATATTTTCTCTGAAATAAACAATAAACGTAATAATGGTAGATTGCTTTCCCGGACCGATGAAGTTATGTCTTTGACACGGATGTTTTCCGTATCCCGTTGATGCATCATTATCATCCTCAATCATTCAATTGATCGGCCGTAAAGTAACGTGACGTGTAAAGTAACGTGTGACACAGTCATTTCATACAACATATATAAATATTTTGCCTTTGTACACAAAGATTGCAAGACTCGTTACTTCTTTTTTTCCATAGCGTAGAACAGTTGTTATCGAAATCCTTTTTAGTAACATGTTTCCATTTTTATTTTCAGGGGGAGACCTTGAAACAGTCAATGTTAATCGATTATCAACAATCCAAGAACTTCAGCCCAGTCTACGATCTCCTCTACTTGATCTTCAACTGCACCGACCATGAAACGAGAGTTAAGAGGTTTTACGACTGGATAGACTACTATCACTCCGAACTTGAGAAATCCTTGTCCAACTTTGGCCTGAAAGCCAACTACGTTTACCCGAGAGACCAGTTGGACGCTGATTTGAAAAGATACGGCAAGCTAGGCTTTGGTTGCGCTATTCTCATGTCTGGTGCACTCACAATAAGACCAGAAGAGGCTGGTAAATTAAAGGAAGCTATGGGAAGTGGGAAAGTGGAGGATATGGTGGAATCGATATGTGATTGGCACGTTGATACTATATCTCTCTTTAAGAAAAGGCTCATTGGATTGATTGACAGTTTCACCACATTTGGTTTGCTGTGAAGTGTAAATATTGTTGTGTTTATACGATTTCAAGGCCATTATTAATATTAATGTTTCAACAACTTGCTGTACTCGTAATCAGAGCCCAGATATTTTTAACTTATATTGGGATGATTGGGTCGCTTGGCTGGAACAGCCCAATAAATTAAAAAGTAATATATATTTAATAACTTTTTACAAACACATTGATAGTCGAACGAATGCAACGCAGTGCGCCCTCATCCCTACGCTTGTCATACACCATAGTTATACAATAGTCTATGGTATGGACAAGTGAAGTTCGAGCGTCGGAGTCAATCGTAATATTTACTGTACATAGTTACAGTTTTTATTTATTTCTGTCTTTTATTTATTTTTTATTCCCCTAGTGTGATTTATATGTGTCCGTAGATGTGTCCGTGGCATCACAGCGGGCCCTATCAGAATACCAGCCCCGCAGTATTTTTTTTTATATCGCAGCATTATGCTGAGATAGGAGCCTTTCTGGCGTCGCACAAGTCGTTTTTATTTTTCTTTGTTGTTTTTTGTTTATTCGAACAAATATGTAAATTTTGTTAGTTTTAAATGCTCCTTTTTTACTATTGGTTCTTCTTGTGCGTTTCAAAAATAAAATATTTTTCTTTTTTCTATAAACGAAACTAATTTAATTGTTTTAAATTTAATTTAAAAATTTGTATTTATAACATTATAATGCTACTGAGAAAGAACAAAATTTATCTTTCTCTTATTTTATAGTTGTAAGACATGCTGTGGTGTCCTATACAATGTGTAACTGAATTAATGCACCATATGAAAGTAGTTTAGTCAGAATCGTTTACTGAACCGATTTTTGTCATTTTTAATATACGTAATTTTTTATCCCAAAAATAATGAAAATTGCAGTCACACTTCCAGTGTACAGTCAAAACAAATCAAAATGGACTGACTGTAGTAGGTATACTACGCTAGACCTAGACGTACGTGTACGTGTGCGACTGTGTGAGTGCTGCTACAATGAAACTAATTTAATAAACGTGGTAGTAAAAAATCAGTTTATGTATTATTACTATAATTATTTTTTTTATTTTATCCAAATATATATATATTTACTTTATAATTCGTATTTAATAATTATTTAATTGTATTGTATTTTAATGACCAATTATGTTTTTATTTTGTATATCTGGGTAATGCTAATCTAGTGGCACTTTTTGCCTTACCTTAATATTGCTAATATGCGGATAATGTAGTGGGCTGCAATATTGTTAATACTACTTATGAGCCTATATTATTGTAAACATTTCATATTGTAGCTGTTTATTGTCTCATAATAAATAAAATAAAATTATAACATAATATTCTAATGGCGGTGTTTGGTGGTGTGCGTTAATTCCGGGACATGTATAAAATGATCGAGAGGAGTACAAGTAAAACAATCTATGTAACCTTTTGTATGTGTACACATTATATGTAAATATTGCATGTATCTGTGTATCGTTTGTCCATTATATTATAATTAATAAAAATAAAGAAAAATTACTTTTCTATTTACGAGTGTCTTAACTGAGAAATAGGACTGCCAACCGAAGCAAAACTTAAAACTTTAGAATAACACATAAATATATATGTATATGTATACGCATCAGCGGCCTGAGCCCAGCGGCACAGATCGCTGAGCGTCGCCAATCTAGCGCTGCGATGTGGGGATGAGGAGAGGTTAAGTAAACTACATGACGTGTGTTACTTTGAGAGTCAATCGTGAACAGAGACTCAACTGTAGTCCTCAACTGACTGTGCTCTCTCCTTTATTAGATGGTATAATATACATAGGTAGTACGTGACTACGTGCTAATACTAAGCTTATGGAAAACACTATATCTACCTTAACTTAACCCTGAAACTACGTGACACGCTGATGTAGACACATACGTGACTACCACCACAGCGCAACACGTCCCATTAGCGTCGCGGTCGCATGTCGCGGTTAGCATGTCAATGACGCGACCCCATAAGTTTTTCCCCCTCCAAAAATCGTTCAGCGCAGCACCTAAAGCAGTTTTCATTTAAAAAATGTATTGTTTTTTTTTACTTTATGACTACATTTCTCACTCTTGAATAAGTAAGACAATTTAATTGTTTTTGTTTATATTGCCTCTTTCACAGTTCCCTTCCAATTTTAATGAATCTTGATCATTTTAATGATCCTTTACGTACTTAGCAGACTCGTATTTAGCAGATACGAGTAAGTTGGATATGACGTATCCGGAGGTGGTGAAACAGGCCATGAATGGAGTTCCATTATTATTCCACCAGTGCTGTAAATTATATATATGTTGTCAACGCAATAGGAATTTTGTCTTAGTCGAAGGTTTTGTATCGCAGATCAGGGCTACAGAATATGTAGGGGTCCACTAGGGCCGAAGCCAGCCGGGGTTGCGGAAAAGTACTAATGGGTCAACGAGGTCCCCGCAACACAGGCAACGGAAGGAATACGGGTGGGTTTTAGTCAGTAAGAGTCTGACACACCCTCCCGCTCCGCCCAGAGCGGGTGAAATTATTTGATGATTTCCCATCCAAAAAAAAAAAGGGCTACGGAATAGAATGGCAGTATCAGTATATGTCGTAAGGATATTGTCTAACCAGTGATATTATAATTTCACTAGTGAAATTACGGTAAAAATCTAGTATCGTTTGGCAGGAGAAGGGGGGTGGGGGTGGGAGAGGAGGTTGGGGGGTGGTGCACCTTGCCCCCTGGCACCACTCCCATGAAAAGGTAACGCACCGTTCTTGAGAAAAACAAATTATTGTAACCTAACCTCAAAACTCTTAGTCGCTTAAAAAGCCGTAGTATGAGCCCAGCTTCGCGGGGGAGATTGGGGGAGGGGTGCTCCCTGCCCCCTGGCACCACTCCCATGAAAAAGTAACGCACCGTTCTTGAGAAAAACAAATTATTGTAACCTAACCTCAAAACACTTAAAGTCGATTAAAAGGCGTAGTATTAGGCCCGCTTCGCGGGCCTCTAGGGTTTAAAAAAAAATAACCTCGAAGGGGATAGCGGGGTCTGAGTTCGCTCGCTCCGCTCGCTCACTAGACCCCGCCATCCCCTTCGAACCTAACCTGTCCGAGTCGGGGTGCTCCAAGTCCCGAGCTCGCTTCGCTCGCTCTTGCATCCTAAGTTCTCCTAGTAACAGTAGTAACATTGCCTTTTGTACACATATACGATCAGTGGAAGTACAAACACAGAGAAAAAATTCACTCAACTCGAGGAGAAACGGAACGATCGAAAACAAATGACAGTGACACATGACGCAAATGGCATACCTGTTTTATTGTTTACATTCCGTGTTATCGAATTTGCCCGACATTTTATACCATGGACTGACTACAAATACTGATACTGGATACTGACTACAGATGCTGGGGCAGATTTGGTTGTCAATCGCCCATTTTAAACGTTTCGTTTTTCGCTTCTTATCGGATTTGAGGTTAGAAACATTTTTTTATTAATTTCTCGAAAAATATGCATTACCTTTTAATAAGAGTGGTAACGTTATAATCGGGGACCCAAACCCTATCAACTTTAGCCCCTTTTACCCCCCAACTCCTGCCAAACGATACTAGATCTAAGTATTACTGGTGAAGAAACAGATTTACATTTCATAATCAATATTTTTTTCTTGCCGAAATCCAAAACATCATATTTTGTCGCAAGGTGATATTGCTGATTAGTAGTGGAAAGCGTATTTTTTTCGATGTATATTCTTCGCTTTACTTTGTGTAAATTATTTCATTACCACTGCTCTCAAAACGGCGAAAGAAAACATCGTAATGAAACCGGCATGTCCTAGAACCAAAACTTCGAAGACAGTGACATACCAACCCGCACTGGGCCCGCGTGGCGGATTACGCCCCACTCCCTCTCACAGAGGGGAGGCCTGTGTCCCAGCAGTGGGAACATTAACAAAATCGGTACTAACGCCACCTCATGTATTGTCAATACAATTTCTGTGTCAATTTCACAATTTTGTACCAACAACTGTCACTGTCTGTCACTGTCATTCGGGCACTAAAAATATAATAAAACTAGAATAACTCTTTATTAAGTACACCATAAAAATTACAGATTTAAATGTTGAAATTTTACATGGGCTAACACAATGGACAATCTTATCGCTAAGAGCGACCTTTTACAGACAACTTTTGTTTAATAATAGTCAAAACCTAATCTGTAGGTTTTAATTAGCAAAACGAGGCATATTGTTATGACAATGACATTACATTTCTAGTATGACAAAATAGAAGTATCTATGGCCACAGAAGAATAAAGTGGTAAAAGAGTTCACCACATTCACCTCGGCCAGATGTTATCAAGTAAAAACTTTGGCGGTTTCCGTGATCTTTCCGACCTCCAGGGTGGCTCCGGGACTGGGGGCTCGATCCCGTCCGAGCTCATTCGCTCCGGTACCCCTTGCAAAACCTCCCAAGGTGGCGGTGATGTGGTGAGTCACCGCAAGCAAGACTGGTGGCGAGTATATTGTCGGTGAAGAAGGCGCAGTTTTCGGTGAAGAAGGCGCAGTTGTCGGTGGTGAACATGTTGGAGATGGTGAGTGTGAGCTTTGGGATTCGGCATCCATAAACTCGAGAATTGCGGGGATATCTTCTCCGTTGCCTTCCTAAGGTGCTAAATGGCGATTGGAAACAATAGTATCGCGACCATCCATTGTTCGAACGACGAACAGGTGGGGTTAGTCTCCAGTACCTCCACCTCCTCGGCTAGTGGTTAATATTTTGTTTTCCGTTCAAAGCCGCATAAGTACTTTGTTTGAGCCCGTTAGCCATGTCGGAATTGAATCTCCATTCGGCGATCTCCGAGAGTGGCAGAACATCCTTTTATGCGGCGTACATTTTGTACCAGTACAAAGAAGCGAGCGTATGGAGTGTAATGCTTGCAGTAGGACATACTCCCAGTTCTTTATTGGCAGGTTCTTAGTTTTCAAAGCTAACTGTACAGTTTTCCAGAGCGTAGAATTTAGCCTTTCAACTTTGCCATTGCCTTGAGGGTTGTATGGTGTTGTACGACATGTCGCTATTTTCCTGGAGTGTAAAAAATCTTTTATATCCGCCGATAAAAATTATGTCCCTCGGTCCGAGTGAACGTAGGCTGGCATGCCAAACATGTTAAAAATGCTGTCTAAATGCTTGATTACCGTCTTTGGGCTTATATCAGAGCACGAACAGGCGAACGAAAAGCGGGAGTACTCATCGATTACTGTTAAAATGCATCTGTTACACGATTAAGACTCCTACAAACAAGCGCGATACGCGACGCGACACAAAGGCACCGCTTGTAGCGCTACACGCGGTGCCTTTGTGTCGCGTCGCGTGTCGCGCCTGTTTGTAGGAGCCTTTAAGATTGTACTGGTCCATTATAATCCATGCTCAGCCGTTCAAAAGTTGCTATCGCTTTAATAAATTTATTTTATGGATCAGCTTGAATGAATCTAGGCTTAACCTCAGAACAGATGCGAAAGTTTTTCGTCATAATCTTTATCTCTTCAATCGAATAGGCCAAGTATTTAGAACGCACCCAATATGCCATTCTGATTACACCCGGGTGACAAAGGGTTTCGTGATGTGATCGTAACTTTGCAGGTGTTTCGACGATAGCGCAGACATGGAAGAAGGCGGCCGCTACATGGTTCTGCGTGCCAGGCCCGTATACGATGTCATATTTGTATGGAGATAGTTCCAATCGCCAGCGCCGTATCTTCTCGTTTTTTTTTATTTTACTGGTGTGTTTGGCATTAAACATGAAAGAAACGGATCGCTGGTCAGTGACGAGCAGAAATGATTTCCTTATAAGAAAATTCCGCAACTTCTTCAAGGAATCAACGATTGCTTAAGCTTCCTTTTCAATAGCTAAGTGATTCTGGTCACTTCTATTAAGTGTTCTCGAATATAATATAATGCTGTAGCATTATATTATATTAGACTTGACTAGGGCGTTCTTAAGTTCTTGGAAATCTTTAATCATATTGTCATTCAGCGGAAATGTCTCTATATTTAATAGCTCATGTATCTTTTCGGAGAAATTTGATATCCACTTTGAATAATGGGCGAACATACCTATAGCTCTTCGCAAGCGGAGCAGAGTAGAATACGGAATTACGACGCATAACATATTGATAAATGCTAATACGATGCTACAAAATTGCGATGCACGTTACTGCGAAAGACCGTCTCTGCGAAGCCACTACAATTCGATCCACGTTACCGCGATAGATCTTCACTACGATACAACTTGACTTTAAAGTCAAAGTCAAAAACGTTTGATGCACGGTACCGCGCAAAAAGGCGTAATATGAGGCCCGCTTCGCGGCCCTCAAGGGCTAGAAAAAAAATAACCTCGAAGGGGATGGCGGGGTCTGAGTTCGCTCGCTCCGCTCGCTCACTAGAAGACCCCGTCATCCCCTTCGAACCTAACCTATCCGAGTCGAGTCGCTCGCTCTTGACGGTAGGGTTACCGAGGCCCCTGGCAACACAGGCAACGGAAGGAATACGGGTGGGTTTTAGTCAGTACGCAAAAAAGTGGGTATCATCAAATAACTTCTCCCGCTCTGAGCGGAGCAGGAGGGTGTGTCAGGCTCGTACTGCCAGTGCCAGGGGCCTCGGTAACCCTTTAGTACCTTCGTGCGATCCCGGCAGGCATCAGCCCTAGTAGACCCCTACACTTGTGCTGACGATATCTCTTTGAGGCGCGAATTAAGTGAACGACCACGAAGTAGTTTAAAAAATAACTTTATTTAAGCCCAGTTACAGCATAACAGTAATTAATTAATTCTACAAAATATTGATCTTATATACTAATCATATTGCTAACCAAGCATCTATGCTAGTGACGCATGTCCTAGATAGCATCTGCTGATTTGTACTTCATATGCTAAAAGAATATAATTATTAGCTGATGAAGCTAATATTGGGGATTGGGGTTCCTTAACTCCTCCCTCCCTAAGGGAGAAATTATCCGAAGGTGTCGCAGATGACTTAGGAGAATTTCGGCAAAAAACGAAAAATGTTCCATTTATATATGAGATGACGACAATAATTATTACGATAATGATATATTCTAAAATGGTCCATACGTAATTTTTATTGTCACTAATTGGGTTGTATCGTAATTTTCACTGAATTTGGCACTTTGTAATACTTCTTTCACATCACTAAAGTCCACGTTTCTTAGATCGACTTTATCCATCCTTGTCTGTATGTCCTGGCAGCAGCAGCAGTTCTGGCATCTCGATCAATGGAAGCTTGAAACTGGAAATTGTGGTGTTTGTGGCGGCGCCAACGATTATTTCTCCTATTTGTGTCTTGCATTGTTGACCCAGTGTTACGATATAGGTCCCAATGATGTTGTATTTGCGGATTTCCTCGTTGCAATTTTCAGGTTCTCCTCTGTGTAGACCAACCATTGACTATCAATTATCTTCTGTACATTGATTTTTTCTATCTTGATACGATTCTTTATGCAGCTATTGTAGTTGTTTTTCATCAACATGATTTGTTCTATACAGGTCTCAACTGGGTACTGTGTTTTTTTCAGTGCAAAGAAATCTGTCATTTTCAATTTCAGTATATGAGCTTACCACGGGCATGTATTTCAATCGATCCACATTCCCTTGGGAATAATGGTAAAAGTATTTGGAGAATGGAAAATAGGAATGGGAATAACATTGTAATAATTATATGTCTCATTGTCTATTAGAGAGACTTCTAACACAAAGACTAACCTATTATTTTTTAAATATGATTTAACTATGATATTACGTTCTACTTTTATTAAATTATTTCTATTAACAGTATAAATTGTCCTAGCATGTTTACTAATTATTTCTAAAGTACTGTATAGTTCTGTGCTATTTATAATGGACTGGTTCAATACATTTAATTTGCTAAAGGCGATTGCAGACTCAATTTCTTGTATGTTCTCATAACAAGTTCGGAAGTTACTTAAAAAGAGAATGCCCACTAGTGGGCCCCTTAGTTCGGTGCCGTGTCAAGACTATTTACTTCTCGAAAATTAAGTCGTATTTTTACATTTTCAAGTCTTTTTTATCAACATTTCTTTTACCCTAGCATTGGAAAACATAATTAATATTAATTTTATTGAATTTATATCAGTTCCGCCATTCAAACTTAACCAGAATGTTGCCAGACGACAGACTATGTCAATTAAATAATTGTAATCGATTGAAAATATCGATATTTTACTAATCCGCCGACTAAAATGACCGGAGATAGGCTACAATACCTTTTCTCCCATCGTAATCTAGCTAACACTCTCATGTAACTGATTAGGCGTGAAATAGACGACGGGTGGGCTCAAATAAAGAAAACAAAGTAGTAAATAAACTAAAAAATAACATGGAGGAATTATAATTTGAGGGAGTGTACATATATTCTATCTACAGACATATAGTATTATAACTAGCAGATTCTACCGGTCTTAGCTCTGTGATGCTTGAAGCTAAAGTATGATCCTGAAGTGATGTGGAGGTCTGATAGCGAAGAACTCAGGAAACAGACGCTCCGGTTGCCCCTTCCGAGTGTCTGATCAGACTATCGGAAGGCGTAGGTGCCATACATTTAGTTGTACACAGCACAGACGCTCCGTTCCGAGAGTCGGTCTTTCCGCCCATAATCCCATAAAATTATCATGTGTTTCATGGTATTTCCCTACCGTCAGAAATATTCCGCTACATTCATACCTGATTAGTTACTTTGAAAAATAAAAGTTAGTACCACAGACATTATTGTGTTAACGTGTTACCTCCTATACATACTTACATAGTGTTTATAATTATCTTTTTAATTATGTAAATAATATTAATTATAACAATTTACAATTATAACCAAATTCTACGCGGGCGGAGCCGTGGGCAAAAGTAAGTAGGTGTACAAAATTCTCACCTGTAGGTTCCGTAAACGCGATTACAGATGGTTGGTGACCTCTTGGCTCTGCCCACCTTTGAATCGAGATATCCCGAAGCTTGTCGATTTGACTTCGAACCATGTCTTCCACAGAATCTTTGTCACTTTCCGAATCACTGTTAATAACAACTCGTGCTCGTCGTTTCGGTGGATGGATGATTTCGTCTTCGCTTTCCTCTTAGCATTTTTCCTCCGAACATCTTTCTTCAATCTCACGGAAAATACTGGCTTCTAATAAGTCAATACGATGCAAATCTTCTTGAGATATGTCTAAATCTACTATATCAAAACCGTCAAAATTCATCATAGAGAACGAACACGCGAATACTAAATAAAAAACAAATTCACGTGCATCCCACTTGAGTGCAAGTATTCGACTGCGGGCGCGGGTGACCGGAGGTGTGACCTATCTGGCGCCAAAATAACGTAAATGCAATTTTCGACATCACAGCGCCGTGTAGGGCATCGGTGACCTCATGGGGATTTTTGTGATTATTTCATAAACTATACATACGATTGCAGCCTAAACTAGACATAAATCCATATCTTATTAAACTAAATCCAGGAGCACCAAAAAAAATGTAAATTTTGACCGTTCCACTACGGCGGTTAACGTGTTAAGTTTGTTGCCTGAAAACGATCAAAAACTGTTCTAAGTTTTTCTACATGCTGAGTCAGCGATTTAGAAAAAAATATGACGTCATCGAGTTACACCAGGCAATGTAAGCCCTGGAGACCTCTTAGGACGTTATCCATAGCCCCCTAAAATGTTGCAGGTGCTATTTTTAAACCGAACGGCATCCTGTTAAATTCATAATGACCTGAAGGTGTACTGAAGGCTGTTTTTGCCCTATCCTCTTCCTGGACCTCAATTTGATGGTACCCACTAGCCAAATCTAAAGTAGTGAAATAGGTATCCTAACATATCAAATAAATCACTAATGTTGGGCAAAGGGTATTTATTATCGGTAGTAATTTGATTGAGACGTCTATAATCAACTACCATCCTCCATTTTTGCTGTCCCGATGCATCTAATTTTTTTGGCACTAAATTTACGGGAGCGCTCCAGGGAGAGTGTGATTCCTGGATAATATTGTCCCTTAACATTTTATCTACCTAAAATTCCTAATTTTGTTTAGATTGAATCGGAGGTAACCTATGTGCTTTAATGTTTATAGGATCCTCATTCCTTGTTCTAATTCTATGTTTTACCTGATTTGTAAAGGTTAGTGGAATATTTTTACAATAAAAGATGTCTTTATACTCCTCACATAGCCCTTCAATGGCTCTACGTTCCTTAGAATTCATGTGGTCAACTGTATTTTTTTTAAATTATCTGTAAGCATTCTATCTATTTCTACATTATTATCTGTTAAATTAACGTTAACAGGTGGGTTCTGTATATAAGGTTCGACTTTAAAAGGTCCTGTTACCACTAAGGTTCTAGATTTATTCGTATAATTCTGAATAACGGTTGATGCGTAACCTTTAACACACTTAACTAATGCGATGGGCATTCGAATCCCTTCCGAAAATTGTTTAAATTGCAGTATAGCTTCCCTGTCCAATACATTTACTGGTAATCTAACTCTTAATTCACTACGAGATGGTAAATTGTATACCTCTCTCATAGGTGGTGCGTATATTATTGGAATATTCGTATTTTTTAAATGCAAAACTTGGCTTTCCATATTTATTTTTGCCTGTAACTGTTTAAGTAAGTTACTATCTATTAACCCATCATACCTATCATCAACACTGTAAACATAAAATTTATGAACTTCCTTACTGCAAAACGTAGCTGGTAAGGGAATAATTGCCGTTTCGCTATGAACACTCGATGCGTGAGTACTAACAACTTCGAATGGTTCATATTGTATCCGATCTAGGGTAGAGGCAGTTATACAAAAATTTTCCTGTCTGGAGTCTTCAAGAGAGTATTCCTGGAATTCATTTTTTGAATTATTAATACTCGGTTCGTTATAGCTATGATTATTAATGTAATTAACGCGGCGCGAACTTGCAGTGCGCATAGTAACGTCAGTGTTCGACTTTGAACCCGGCGAATATGCTTGCTCTGCAGCAGGTGACGTCTTTTTTTTTGGTTGGGAAATCATCAAATAACTTCTCCCGCTCTGGGCGGAGCGGGAGGGTGTGTCAGACTCTTACTGACTAAAACCCACCCGTATTCCTTCCGTTGCCCGTGTTGCGGGGGCCTCAGTGACCCATAAGTACCTTCCCGCGACCCCGGCAGGCATCGGCCCTAGTGGACCCCTACATATGTGCTGACGACATCTCTTTGAGGCGCGCGTGGAATACAACGCGCCGTCGATCCGGGCCTGGTCCTTACCAGACGGTGAGTTACCATCCGCAAGCCCGCGCCTACGGTGGCCGGATATCCGCCCGGGATTCCCGACGCCCAGGGTGTCTCCTGCGGCGGCTAGGGGCGAGAGGGGGTGAAACTTGCCTTTTCCTCAACCATCCCACCTCCTCCTTCGCGAGCATTACTGCTTCGTAGAAGGAGGTGACGGCTGCCCATGCCCTCTCGCTCCGTACCATGGCCTGAACCAGGGCCGGACGCGAGAGATCTCTGCCGCCGATCGCCTCCACGAGGACACGGCGGTGCTCTGCCCAAGCTGGGCAGACCTCCACCGCATGCTCCACCGTGTCCTCCGGAGCAGGTGACGTCTGCGGTGCATGTGTCGTAGACTGTTGGATTTGTTGCGCTATCGCAAATTGTGACCTACTTAACGGTGACGATGTATTATTGTTATGTACATTATTATTTGTACGATTAAAATTATTTTGATTATAATGTTGTCTGGAATTTCTAAACTGATTGAGCGAATTGTTCGTCGTAATTGAACTACTCGTAGCGTCATTTGGTGCAACTGCACTTGATAAGCTCTGTGAATTATTTTTTGTGCTATTAGAATCGGAAAAAATGGGTTTATTAGATCTATTAGGATTGCGGTAAACGTTTGTTCTAGAATTATTATATACTACTTGAAAGTTCTATTCTTCTAAAACAATTTTCAATGCGTCCTCTACAGCATAACTGTACTTACAGCATAACTGTAATTAATTAATTCTACAAAATATTGATCTTATATACTAATCTTATTGCTAACCAAGCATATATGCTAGTGACGTATGTCCTAGATAGCAACTGCTAATTTGTACTTAATATGCTAAAAGTATATAATTATTAGCTGATGAAGCTAATATTGGGGGATTGGGGTTCCTTAACTCGCGCGTGGAATACAACGCGCCGTCGAACCGGGCCTGGTCCTAACCGGACGGTGAGCTACCCATTGCTCACCGTCCGCAAGCCCGCGCCTACTGTGGCTGGAAATCCGCCCGGGATTCTCGACGCCCAGGGCGTCTCCTGCGGCGGCTAGGGGCGAGAGGGCGCGAAACTTGCCTTTCCCTCAACCATCCCACCTCCTACTTCGCGAGCATTACTGCTTCGCAGAAGGAGGTGACGGCTGCCCATGCCCTCTCGCTCCGTACCATGGCCTGAACCAGGGCCGGACGCGAGAGATCTCTGCCACCGATCGCCTCCACGAGGACACGCTCTGTCCAAGTACTCTGCCCAAGCTTGGTCTGCCCGGCTTGGGCAGAGCACCGCCGTGCTCCGTATGCTCCACCGTGTCCTCCGGGCAATCCACACAGTGGTGACACCCGGGCGTTTCCTCCCGCCTTATCCGACACAGGAACCTCCCGAAGCTGCCGTGTCTGGTAAGGACCGGCGTCAGGCGGAAGGTGAGGTGAATGTGCCCTTCAGATTTTCTGTTCGAATAAGCCAATCTATAGTTCTCCAAAAGGTATACGTCGGAACTGGTATAGATACCAGCTGCTTCGAACACAGTGTATGGTCTCTCCTCTGGCAAAATAGGAACTTGATTACAGGCACTTTTTAAATCTATGGCTATTTTGCCACTTTTGATATCAGTTCCTCTATACTGGGAAGTGGATTCTGAGAGGAGTCCAGTTCTGAGAATCGATTAATAGTTCGAGGGTAGTCGATTAGAAGGCGTTTCCGGTGATTCGCATTCTTAGTGATCAGTACCTGCGCTCGCCACGGTGACCGGCTCTCTTCAATGACACTTTGTTTTAAGAGATTCTTTACTTCCTCTTCAATAAAACGTCGATCGTTATCACTGTATCTTCGAGATTTAATAGCAATCGGTTTGCATTCAGAAGATAGATTGGCGAATAAAGTCACAGCAGGGATGCTTCAGCTACGTGGCATATGACAAGAGGTTCTTTCGGACCACCAAATGCGAATTCTAGTGAGGAATGCTTCTCTAATACGTCGTGCCCTATAATCATATCTGAGCATACATTTTCGACCACGAGCAGTTAAACGTTCTCATATGTGTGTTTACCCAAGGTAAGCGTGAGGTGGGTTTCTCCTTTGACTAAGAGATATGGTATGATTAAGAGAGGCCATATTGTCATCCGGCTAGGTTTTAACTGCAGGGAACACAGTTTAGGAAATTCTAAATTAATTAAACTTTTAGAACTGCCTGTATCTAATAGCGCTATACCTTTGATATATGCAGGAACAATGGCTTTGCGTAGGGACGATGGTGATGCAGCGATGATGCAGGCGGTAATTTTCCTAGCCAGATGTGGCAACGCTAGTTGAGTTCTTACTACGATAGACTTTTGCGAAATGCCCCTTTTTGTCACAAAGTTGACACGTCACATCGATGGCGGGGCATGTCTTGCGCGGATGCACCCATCCTCCACAGAAGAAACATTTGAGATTCGAGTGGTTTTGGAAGGCTGGCGTGGCTGCAGAGGCACTTGCATTTCCACTGAGGATAGGAGTACTTCTTACATTACTGTAATCAGGGATGTTTTCGGTAGCCGCGTTTATAAGTATGTTGTTAAAATGCAGCGTATTAACTTCAGCCATCTCCAAGGAGCGCGCCTGGTTATGTGCTTCGTGTAAAGTTAGGCAAACGTTTTCGAGGAGTCTCTCTTATTTTGTCGAGGAGATGCCATTTATGAAAGCGTCGCGAATGTTGTCATCCCGGTTGGTTTTATTATCGACAGCAGTAAAATTACAATTTTTGGACAGTTGCTTCAAGGCTTGGATGTATGTGTCGATAGTTTCGTGGCTACTTTGTCTCCGGGTGGCGAGAGCGTGGCGTGCATACAGGATGTTATTAGGTTTTACATAAAGTTTGTACAGGAGGTTCAATGCCTGTTCGTATCTTTCACACTCGCTTATGTGGGTATATACGTTCGGATACACGTGATTAATTAGTATAGTAAGCTTGACCTTATCAGTAGTAGTTTCCGAGTTCTGTACCGCAAGGAAGTCAACGAAAGTTTCCTTCCAGTGTGCCCATTCCGCGGCCGCCGTGCTTAGGGACGGGTCCCCATTGAACCGCTCCGGTCGTAGATATTTGTCCATGGGATCTTAGTCGTTTCGGTTGCTAATTAAATTGTAATACCTAATCTGTAGGTTTTAATTAGCAAAATGTATATATTGTTATGACAATGCCATTACATTTCTAGTATGACAAAACAGAAGTATCTATGGGGACAGAAAATTAAAATGGTAAAAGAGTTCACCACACTTTGGATGGATTCAAGGGAGAAGGAGAGACAATGCTGCAGGTAGTCGGTGGATGAAACATTTCCATATACAATAAATACATGCAAAAAGGAGCAAGGAAAAGGAACTATATTATGTAATGATGATGTATAAGGAGACAGGAAGTGTTTTTTTTACCAGAATTTTAAAAAAGGACAAAGGTTATTATTGTTAATTTACGTACCTACTGATTGGTTTCAGATTAATCCCGAAAGATTACACCTGTAGACGATTTTAATTGACATGACCAAAACGATTACGACAGCCAGCCCATCCGAGCAGTGGAAGTATGAAATAAGAGATTTTATTTTTTTTTTTTTCAACAATAATCGTATTATAAACCCGCATCCGTTAACGTGTGAACGTGGCTTTAAACGCCTCTGCCAATTGTCATAGCAACTATGGTCACGAAAGTTACCTGCTCATAGGCAGGCTAAATATTTTCCTGGTTTTGGGCTGCCGGTGGTTTCGTTTACTTCGCTTGTAAATGTTGTCAATGTCATCTCAGTCAGCAATATTTTACACTACGATTTCTATTTCGAATTATACAATTTTGATAGAAAATGAAGAAGATATGAAATGTAAATTCTTTAATCTTAATGGACCATAATATTTTCTTTAACTTTCAATTAAATTTTTACCTGACTTTGGAGAGTTATTAACTATATTAGAAGTTAAATTTGCTAGCACTTTTGCTACAGTTGCATAATATACTCCCAAACCGAATTTCAGGCAAGAGATGTCGTGCGGTGTCCCACAGGGATCGGTCCTGAGGCCGCATCTGTGGGACATCGGATACAACTGGGTGCTGCGCGCCGACCTCCCTAGCGGCGTCAGCGTAGTGTGCTACGCTGAGGACACGCTGGTCCTGGCGCAGGGGAGGTCACACCAGGCAGCGGCCGAAGTAGCGGCACGCGGGGTTGCGACAATCGTCGAAAGGATCCGGATCCGCAATTGGGACTCGCGGTGGCCCTGCACAAGTCCGAGGCCATGTGTTTTCGTGGTCCTCGGAACGCGCCACCGTTAGGGTCTGTTACGGGGTGGGTCGAAATAGGCTTTTTAAAAAAAAACTTTTAATAGAACTAGAAAAACTTTTAATTAAATAAAAGGTTTTACAAAGAAAGCCTAATGTCCGTGACGACGTTCAATTACACACTGCCAATCAAATGGTATAATTTCTAAGTTATGGCAATATGCTGAGTCAATGGAAAAAACGTTGGATACACGTGTTGCAGCGTCAGCTGTTTATTATTATATACTTAATAATGTTGTTTAATATATAACAGCCCCCCGGATAAAATGGAGCATCTGGGAGGAAAAGATGCGAAATTAACATAAAAATTTACGAAGTGACTTGAACGTCGTTTCAGACTTACAAACAATAGTAATTATAGCGATAGCACATAGTTAAAAATTGAAAGAATAGTATATTATAATCCTAAAACAATTTAATTACCCCAGATAAACATTAGGTATTATTAATAATTAAAATAGAAATTAAGATCATTAGGTTTAAATTCTAATTCACCTTAGATACTAAAAGATTACGCTTAATTGGTGCTGGCCTTGACATTGATGAGTAAGTCTCATCGGCCACTCCGTTTTCATTCAAGACAGATAATTCAACAGTAGGTTGACGAGTTTCAGTAACTCTCTTGGTATTACATTGGTTAAATATCTGTATGCAATAATGATCTTTCGATTTTGGGCAAAAATATCTTCTAATTCTATAGAGTAAGTATACAAAGAATATAATGAAAAATACATAAGAAAGAGACATGTAATGAATGCCATATTTTTGAAAATGATTGGGACTTTCGAGGCTGTCTAAATCCTTTTCGAATGAATCTAAATGTAAACTAGCTTGTAATAGAGAATCCAGATTATTTGCATCGTTTACTTTTAAATAAGGCAATCTGGTAAGTGTTTTGTTGATTCTTCTTTTATCACAACAATCATCGTCTACAAGATTAAAGTTAGAAATAATCTGTGAGCTTACATTGAGAACGGCATTTGATTGTGGCACGAATTGTAGAGTTTTATAGAAGGCTTTACAGGTTTTGGGTATAGACAGTATGCCAGTGCCGAACAAAGTTTCATCGAAATTATTTCCATCATTCTCACAGGAGATATGACACTTGCCTGGTTCTGACAGAACGAAAATCCAATTATTATTATTTATTTTATGAAATACTTGTACTGAGCCTTTCAGTAGTTTAATTTCACAAGAACTAGGTAACTTATTTATTACTTCTGTAATTAAGATAGTCTCACAAATTGGGTTAACGACACTTGAAAAAACACTTTCTAACTCACACACATGGGATTTACCCGGGATCACTTTGCACTGATTTACACTACGCAACAATGAATAGAACATATGATCGACTGTTATTGCTAGGTAAGGATGAGCGGGAGCGATAAGTGCAAACGTATCGGGTTGCGATACGTCGTAAGGGACAGGCATTGGAATCACGCGGTACAGGGTATATGTCTGCGGAAGGACGAGCGGGATTTTAATGACGATAATTATCTTGTTATTATGGAAATAAGAAATAATTCTAGAAATATCGATTAGTTCATGAATGTTTTGTAACGACAGGGATACCGGGAGTTCGTAATACCTTGGCATATTATTCCTATTTTCTTCAAGTTCGTTATATATTTGATGTGGACTAAGTATAGTCGGATGCAATACGTTCATCTTGCTGAATAAAATCGCATTATTGATATCTTCTTTATCAAACGATAATGAAATAATGATACTTTCAAGAGCACTTAATAGTGAATTAATGTTTGACTTGATTTCTAACTTATCATTGGAGTTGGAAATAAGTTGAAGTCCTCTATCAATGACTTCGAGATTTTTATTTAGGCGTTTCTCATTTTCGTTTAGTTTAGAGATAGAATTATTAAATGTAGTAATAGTTGACTTAATGACATGGATGTTATCTCTCATTAAATGAGCTAATTGTTTTTCGTCTGTTTGTACTTGGTCGATCGCATCGGAATATTTGAGGGCATCTTCTGCATCCAGAGTGCCGAAAAAAGTTTTTAATAAAGATCCGCCAGCGTCTATGAGGCCGCGTTTGTATCTTTTATTATTATTTACCAAATACGAGACAGAGGAATACTTTTTAACATTATTATCATGTTGATTTTGTAATGCTGATAATGCATTTAAACAATCCTGTTGGATTTTAGAAGAACTATAATCTTTGCAATAAGTATTGACTCTAGAAAATAACGATTCTACAATAGTAAAGTGTGAATGTATTCTGCTGATATCTAGATAAGTTATGACGTTCCAGTTGTCGTTGGTGAATTTTAGATTGTTAAGTTTATCGAAATGTAGGCCTGGACTCGTAGTTATAGGCGTAACGATCTGATGACACGAAGTTGATGAACCAAAGTGCCTGTAAAGATAAGATCAAGTTATAGCATCATCTGACGCCAACTTTATTTCGTCATAATGATGACGTACATGTCTACGATTTATTAATAAGGTGACGGTGTGATTACCGTTTATTTTGATTATTTTAAAAGGGCCTTTCCATACAGGGGATAAGGCTTTATTTTGCTTGTGGTGACACCTGAGATAGACTGAGTCACCAATGTTATACGTAACGGGCTTAGCATGAGAATCGTAAAGACGTTTAGACCTTTCTTTAGATACTTGAATATTTTGTAGTGCTTTTTGCCTACTATAATATAATCTATGATTTAGTAGTCTGACGTAATCCGTATAAGTGTTATTCTCTAAAGTATCTATAGATTTAGGAATATGTGGCTTGAAGCCGAATAGCAATTCGAATGGCGAATAATTGGTCGAGTGAACATTTGAATTGTAAGAAAACATGGCTGTATTAAGATATAAGTCCCAAGTATGGGCATTTTCGTTCACAAATGGCCTTAAGTATTCTTTAAGGGTGGCATGACTCCTCTCTAGAGCGCCACAAGTTTGAGGATGATAAGGCGAAGCTAGAATGTGTTTTATTCCGAATAATTTTGTAAGTTGTTTAATGACTTCGGAAGTAAAATTAGTGCCTTGGTCAGTAATGATCATTTTAGGAATTCCGAGATGAGATATAAAGTGGACTAATTTTTTAGCGGTTTCATCCGATGAGCAGGCTAACAAGGGATAGGCTTGCGAGTATTTTGTAAGATCATCCTGAATGGTAAGAATAAATTTGTATTTAACTTCGTAGGTCTCCGGAAGAGGACCAACAATGTCAAGGAATATTTTTTCGAGCGGTTTTGTTGCGGTAGAAGTAATAATCATAGGCGCACGATGAATTTGACGTAGGGGTTTGTTAATCTGGCAGGATTTGCAGTTTTTGATGTAATCTTCGATGTCTTGCCGCATATTTTTCCACCAGTACATAGACTTTATCCTTTCAAACATACGTGATACACCAGGGTGACCAGCCGTCGGTAAATCGTGATTGTCACGAAGTATCTTCTTGACTTCCTCAGGTGTGGGAAATAGAATAGAGTTTCTATAAATATTTACTTTAATGCCAGTATCACGGAATACGTAGCCTATAATATTATAGATTTTTGTATAAGAAAGTTTGGTGAATGGGTCGGAGAAATCTGAAATCGCAACTTCCTTCTCCTCTAAATACCAATACTTAACCATATCTCTATATTCGATTAATAGTCTAAAAATATCTTTATATGACATTTCATCGTAGTGATGAACGCGGACGAATAAATGAGTGAACAAATGCTTATCGTTAGAAGTGCTGTATAAGGTATAAAGTTCGCGTTCAATGTCACGAACGCTAGGTTGACTTGTAGATAGGTCTATAATGTCTCTGCAATAAGGAACAGAGTCGTCCAAATCAATTGAGGTAGGATATGCAATTAACTTGCACTTGGCCTTCAGCAACGATTCATTGTATTCTTGAATAGTAGTATCAAAACAAAAGTTAGGCTGTTTAGACTGTTTTAAGTATTTTTCATAAGTATCTGATGGGCATGGCGAAGGATTATCGAAGGGTGAACTTGGAGAATGAGAATCCGGAGGATTCGAAATATTTGAGTTCGGTGGCTCATCTTCGATAGCGCATACCGGGCGATTTAAATTGTTATCAGGATCTTGTAATGGGAAACGCGACAGAGCGTCCGCGTTGCAATTTAATTTGCCTTGTTTATGGACTATTTCGTAGTTGTACTCCTCTAATTTTAGGCGCCAACGTATTAGTCTAGAACCAGGGTCTTTGACGTTGAAAAGCCATACTAAGGGCTTGTGATCGGTGACGATTTTGAACCTATAGCCGAACAGATAGGGACGAAACGTTTTAACACCGAAAAGGATAGCTAATAGCTCTTTTTCGGTTGTTGAGTAGTTGCCCTCAGCTTTGTTTAATGTTCGCGATGCGTATGCGATAGGCTTATCCTTGCCTATTTCGCCTTGAGATAGTATAGCGCCTACGGCATAGTTAGAAGCATCGGTAGTCAGCAGAAACGGCTGAGAGAAATCTGGATATTGTAATAGGGGCGCCGTTGTTAATTTATGTTTCAGAATATTGAAAGCATTTTCTTGCTCTGTTGACCATATAAAAGAAATGTCCTTTTTTAAAAGGGAAGTTAAGGGTTTTGTAATCTTGGAAAAGTTTTCAATAAATCGCCTATAATAGCCGACTAGGCCTAGGAAAGATTTTATATCTTTCGGATTTTTAGGAGTTGGGAATTGAGTGACGGCCTTGATTTTATCTGGATTGGGACAAACACCTTTATCGGTAATTATATGACCTAAGTAGGCAACTTCGCGTCGTAAGAACTCGCATTTTGCGGGTTGTAATTTGAGATTGTATTCACGAAATCTATCAAAGATTAGTTTGAGCTTATCGATATGGGATTGGAGATTTTGGCTATAGATAATGCAGTCATCTAAATAGATATAGCAGTGAAGGCCTTGAAGACCAGAGAGCACAGTATTCATAAGTTTTTGGAACGTAGCCGGAGCATTTTTTAATCCGAAGGGCATTCTTGTAAACTCATAATGCCCGGATATTTCGTTACCTACAACGGTGAAGCCAGTTTTGGATGCGTCCTTAGGATTTAATTTTATTTGATGGAAGCCACTTACGAGGTCCAAAGTGCTAAAATATTTTGAGTGGCCCAGCTGGTCTAGGATATCTGTGATCAAAGGTATACGATAAACTTCGGTGACTGTCACGTCATTTAATTTCCTATAGTCAATGACTAACCTCCATTTCTGTTTACCCGTAGAGTCTACCTTTTTGGGCACTACCCAAATTGGGGCGCTCCAAGGTGACTTGGAAGACGAATGATGTTCTGGTCTAGCATATTTTTGATTTGGGATTCGACTTCACCTTTGTGGCACTCGGGGAAACGATAAGATTTTACATGAGTCGGAGCAGCGTTACCGGTGTTTATCGAATGGTCAATAGCATTGGTATGTGTTAAAGGCTCGCCCTCGAGGTAGAAAATATCGGTATAATCTGAACAACACTCTAAGAGTATTTTTGTCTCTTCTGGATTGAGGTGTTCAGTTCGAATGAGATCTAAGACTTGTTGCGATCTATCATTCGAGATATTGAAAATATTATTTATGTCTTGGTAGACGTCATTACGAGGGAACGCGGATGAAACAACTTCGGGCTCATGTGGAAGTACATGAACATAGTAATCTTTAAATATGATTTCTGACTCGGTAGTGTTGAGCACCGAAATATTGATACAGTGGTTAGATTTAACTGTAACAATACAGTTTGCTAAGTAGACTCCCTCTGAGTATATATGATCAAGGACTAGAGCATCTTTCATGTGCTTTAGCTCCTCTAAGGAATTTGAGATAGGACATTCAACTATTATCTCAGAGCGAGGTGGAATGACGTAGACTGGACGATCGAAGTTTAGAGGTATAAGATGCCCTTGGATTAGTAAAGAATTTTGGGAGTATTTTACATCGCAATCGAGTTTCCTCAAGAAATCGTTACCTAGAATACCGTCATAGTTAAGTCTAACTCTATCACTAACGGCGTTAAGTATATAGCTAAAATAAAGTTTAGAATTAGTAGGAAAAGTATACTCAAAATCGATTCGGAATGACCCCAAAGTTTCGTAGTGAGAGTCGTCTTCACTCAGACCCTTGAGTTTGATTTTATCATTAGATAAATGTGGGGTTGTAACAAAGTTTTGTAACTTCACAATACTAACACTGGCTCCAGTGTCAATTAGGAAACAGAGAGGTTTATTCGAATAAATCGTACTTAGAAATACGTAAGGTAGGGCTACATTGTAAGTTTTAATTTCATGAATCGGAATGCTTTTATGCTCTTCCGACTGACTCAACGAAGCAGAGATTCCTTGCGGAATATGTTGAGATGGATCTAGTTTATGTTGGCCTTCGTTTTGGGGCTGATTACCCTGCTGCGTGGCAACATGAGTTTGTAATGACCGACCTTCGATTTGGGGCTGATTACCCTGCTGCATGGTCGGATGTAAAAGGGAAGTAGAAAAGTCTCCGTTTTGGGGCTGGTTACCCTGTTGTATGACCGGTAAAAAATGAAATGACCGACCTTCGGTTTGGGGCTGGTTACCCTGTTGCATGGTCGGATGTAAATTTGATTTTGTAGATTTAGTAAAAGACTTAGTAGATTTGGTAAAAGAATTTGTAGAGTTAGTAATTAATGATTTTGTATTGCGAAATTGTAATGTGCCATTCTTATGGTCGGGCGTAGTGCGACACGAAAACGACACCCGACTTTTTAGTTTAAATCGGCATTTTCCGCTCCGTCCCACGATTCAACGGAATCGGGTAACATCGTAACGTTATGCTGAGTTGCAAAGTTATTGGAATCGGATTGTTTTTTTAAGTTGTTATGTTTTCGTTTGTAACATTGTGAAATATCATGCCCCGGGTTCTTGCAATATCTGCATATTATAACGCCCGGTGGCTTACTAACTTGGTGAGGTTCATTTTTAGGAGATTGAGATTGAGGCTGTGAAACGCGCTTTTTATTTAGACATTCACTCTCTAAGTGGCCTGATTTTTTACAAAATTTGCAATGTTTAGTCATTTTCGCAGAAACGTTAAGGGTAAAGTTTCGTATCTTTTCCTCCTCGATGGCTATATTTATAGCCTCGTTAAGATTTTTAGGGTTACGACACCTCACCATGTTGCTAAGCCCCGGGTTTAGACCAAAGTTAAAAGTGTAAAGGGCAAGATCCTCTGTCATAGCAATCCTGCCTGATAAGTCTTTCTTAGTAGTAACAGAGTTATGTATTTCTGTTTGCATGTCTGTTAAGCATGTTTCTAAACGTAACGCGAATTGCGATACGGATTCGTTGGGCTGCTGTTTACATGACTGCAGCTCAAAGAATAAGTGACTATAATGTTTTCTTTCTCCAAAGTTCTGACGTAGGAAAGATTGCAATGATTCGAAATCTTCAAAGATTTTATTTGAACAAGCTATTTGAGCCTTGTCTCGTAATTTAGACAAAATGTATTTTAAGATTAACTTTTTTTGGCTCTCTGAAGCAAGATTTAGCGCATTTTGGCAATTTGTTAAGAATGCCGGTAAAGTTTCACGATCTCCTCGGTATATATCGATAAAATCACATAAAATTTTAAGAGGATATTGTTCACTGAGAGACACTTCAGTCCTGGACATTTTGAAAGATAGTTAGATTTAGGATTAGGTAGAAATTAAATCACAATACGTAGGATATTGAATTTTAAAAGGATAAGATTTGGTAAGTTTGTTTTACAGATTTGAATTAAGATAAAGATTTTGAAATTGTAGGATTTGGAATTATCTGAGATAGAAATAGGATTAGCAATAACAAGCGATAAGATATTCTACTCACAGCAGCACGGCGAGTAGGAGTGTGGCGTACATCGCAGACTTCGTGGAGATGACCAGGTAAGTTGAACACACCAGGCACCGGACCAGGGACGGCAGCAAGACTCTAGCTCCGAGACAGGACACGCCGCAGCACGTCAGCGGGAGCAGAAGAGACGTCAGTGACGCGGTAGGTCAGCAATGATGAGCTGACGAGCCTCAACTTCCAGGTCGGGTAAGTTCAAGACACTAGAGTTCGATGTGAAGGAGTCACGACACTGTTCGAGTCAGAGTTCAGAGGCTTTCACGTGAGATCACGGCACAGTGATCAGGGACGAACAGAGTTCGGAGACTTCGCGATGTCGATACAATCACTTCACACAAAAAGAGTTTGTAGACACAGAGTTTGAGACACAGAGTTTGTAGACACAGAGTTTGTAGTAGACACAGAGTTCAGACTATCACTCGCGTAACACGTAATGAAATACCAGCACAATCGATACTGGTATCCCACTTCTGACACCACTGTTACGGGGTGGGTCGAAATAGGCTTTTTAAAAAAAAACTTTTAATAGAACTAGAAAAACTTTTAATTAAATCAAAGGTTTTACAAAGAAAGCCTAATGTCCGTGACGACGTTCAATTACACACTGCCAATCAAATGGTATAATTTCTAAGTTATGGCAATATGCTGAGTCAATGGAAAAAACGTTGGATACACGTGTTGCAGCGTCAGCTGTTTATTATTATATACTTAATAATGTTGTTTAATATATAACAGGTCCCAAATAACGGTAAGAGGGGTTTCCATCGGCGTCGAGTGTACAATTAAGTACCTGGGACTCGTCCTCGACAGCCGGTGGAACTTCGTGGAGCATTTCCGACGTTTGGCTCTTAAACTAGAGCGGGCAGGCGCAGAATTGAAGCGTCTCCTGCCCAATCTAAGGGGTCCAAACGCCTCCTGCCGGAGGCTCTACGCGTGGGTCGTGCGGTCCATGACCCTCTACGGGGCTCCTGTATGGGCGCGCTCTCTGGCGCTGCGGCCAGCCCGCCGGTTGAGCGTGGCCCAAAGGGTCATGGCCATCCGGATAGTCCGGGGATACCGCACGGTCTCCTGTGAGGCAGCGAGCCTCCTTGCCGGATTGCCGCCGTGGGATCTGGAGGCAAAAGTCCTCGCGCACGTATGGGAGTGGCGCGAGGAGGCGAAACGCCGGGGCGTAACTCCGCTGCCACGAGAAATCGCAGCACTGCAGACGGAGCTCCGGCGGGGTCTCATGGCGACATGGAGAGTACGATTGTCGCAACCCAGTGCTGGGTACGCCACGATTGCGGTGATAAGTCCCCACTTTGAGGAGTGGCTAGAGAGGCGCCATGGCATCCTCACCTTCCACCTGACGCAGGTCCTCGCTGGACATGGCAGCTTCGGGAGGTTCCTGTGTCGGATAAGGCGGGAGGAAACGCCCGGGTGTCACCACTGTGTGGATCGCCCGGAGGAGACAGTGGAGCACATGGTGGAGATCTGCCCGGCTTGGATAGAGCACCGCCGTGTTCTCGTGGAGGTGATCGGCGGCAGAGATCTCTCGCGTCCGGCCTTGGTTCAGGCCATGGTACGGAGCGAGAGGGCATGGGCAGCCGTCACCTCCTTCTGCGACGCAGTAATGCTCGCGGAGGAGGAGGCGGGACGGTTGAGGGAAAGGCAAATTTCGCGCCCTCTCACCCCTAGCCGCCGCAGGAGACACCATGGGCGTCGGAAATCCCGGGCAGATTTACGGCCACCGTAGGCGCGGGCTTGCGGACGGTGAGCAATGGGTAGCTCACCGTCCGGTAAGGACCACGCCCGGATCGACGGCGCATTGTATTCCACGCGCGCCTGTGAGATGTCGTCAGCACAAATGTAGGGGCCCACTAGGGCCGATGCCTGCCGGGGTCGTGGGAAGGTACTAATGGGTCACTGAGGCCCCTGGAAACACAGGCAACTGGACGGAATACGGGTAGGTTTTAGTCAGTAAGAGTCTGACACACCCTCTCGCTCCGCCCAGAGCGGGAGAAATTATTTGATGAGTTCCCATCCAAAAAAAAGACCGAATTTCAGCTGTGGCGGCTAATCTCAACGAAGACCAGCCATCGACGCGGGAGATATTATAGTACACACCACGTGTGTGCACAGACTCAGGTGCATTCTCTCTGCCCTCACTCTCATAGTCCGATGGGACTGCAGTCCGACACGACCGGAGAGAGATCAGTCAGTCAGTTGCACAGAGTACACGTATGCAAGTAATTAAATATCCAATTAAAGAATGCCGATCTCGTTGTAACAGAAATTGTTGCAAGCAAAAAATCATTACAATTTAATTTACAGTCAATGTGATATCACTGATGCACCTATCTCAGTCACCAATGCGTTTTTATTAAGTAACTATTTAACTTATCTTCTAATCACATATTTTTATCATAATTTTTATAATCGTACATAATGTTTATCATACAGATAAACACGTCCTTATATAATATAACGGAGTAATACCAACAGCTTCTAGTTTACCACATCAGACTACCATGGAGCATCACAAGTTTGAAGGTGAAATTGAAAATATTACTCCAGGTCAATTAGAATTTATCAAAAATGTAATCGAACAAGAAGGCTACCAAGAAAGCAAAGTTACTTTTGAAGCTGTTGGAAAAACTGGTGAAAATTATGTAGCAAACGTGAAAAGAATCGTCATAGAAGGAGAAAATGGAAACTTGTCAATGATCGTCAAACTAGCGCCAACGAACGAAATGGTTCGGAAGAACTTGAAAATTCCTCTTATGTTCAGGAATGAGCATCTTATGTATACAGAGGTCCTACCAAACTTTGTTTCACTACAGAAACAAGCCGAGGTACCGGAAGAGGACCTTCTGAAATTCCCAAGATGTTACGGAACAAATGTTGAAGCACCTAATGAAGTTGTCATGTTAGAGGACTTGAAGGATTCCGGTTTTGGCATTGTAGACAGATTTGTACCCCTTTCGAATGAATGTGTGACAAGTGTATTGAGAAATTTAGCTATATACCATTCACTTTCGTATGTGTTGAAGAGCAAGGAACCCGATACATATAATTATTACAAGGATAATTTGGGAGATACGTGGGGAGCTGTAGCTGATGAAATTCCTGAAGAGGTTGCTAATTTAAAAACACTCGAGATTGTTTCGCTAAATGTTCTCGATAACCCAGAGCATCAGAATGTAATGAGGAATAAACTCAGTGAGCTTGTAACCCGAGCCGCTAAAATGTCGAAATTAGAAAATGGCAGCCGATACGCAGTGATTCAACATGGCGATTGTTGGAGCAACAATATAATGTTGAAGTTTGAGGCAAGTTTTAAAAATCTCTTATTGCATTTAGAACACTCGTTCTCAGAATAGGTATGTCGATTTTGTCTGAAGCACGCCTGAAACTAGTTTTATCAGGATTGCGCCACTACCTCTACCTACTACTGTTTGACTTAAATAGATCTGGTTCTATATCACAAAACTTTACACGTGTAATAAAAAATACGTAACATTTAACAATCTACAAATCTTTCGTATTTTTAAAAGCGTAACACAAAGCATGGGGGCGCACGATTTGTAGACTTTTAGAAATACAAGTCTATACACAAGCGTGACTTCTTCTTGTAGTGTTCTTGAAATGTTTACCAACAGTCCAAAGTAAATATTACTTTACTGCAGATTTACTCACTGAATATTACAATAATAGTGAAATCCGCTGTATTTTTTTTTTATTTTTTTTTTATTTTTCTCTGTTCTCTGCACCTGTTTTGATTCTTAGCGCTAGTTTTATGATTAATTATTATTGAATATATTATATAGATAATTTTAATATATTTTATGTATGTATGTATTTGTTGTATATATGTGAATGGTACACCACAGACTACCTGCAGTATTGTCTCTCCTATCCCCCTAATCCATCCAAAGGTTGTCTTTAAAAGATCGCTTTTAGCGATAAGACCGCCCATTGTATCACCCTATGTAAAATTTCTACATTTATAGCTGTAATTTTTATGGTGTACATAATAAAGAGTATTCTATCTATCTATTATAATTATGTCAAATGTATGCGTTCTCTGTTCGTATTATTTTGCTTAAGACGCTGACACCTAAACCGCGGACACTGTCAGATTGCATAGAAAAGAAAGAGAAGCGCGATGACACAACGCTTGTAATTTATTGCAAAAAATGAAGCAATTATCTATTTACTCAAAATTGAGTTGAGTAATCGAAAATAAAAATCAACCAAGTTCTGCATTTAAATAAGACGTTCTTGTTATTAATTAAATACGTAACGTATGTTGATATTTAATACAGATATTTTGGATTAGAACCTAAGGTAATAGGTTAGTTTAACGTTAGTTTGTATCGAGATTTTTTTTCATAACGTGTTTTGGTAACAACCAAGTTCTGGGAAATATGTTCAAAATTAACATATATTTTTTCCGCTACCACAAACTATACAGATTTGGCAATTTTTTTTCTTAAGAGAAGCCTATTTTGGTCAATTGGGTCTTGTCAGCGCCTTAAGTACTATATCTTGTTTACGGCTGAATACTTGGGATGGTACAAAAATATTTAAATATTAAGTTCCGCTTACGTCTTTATTTTTATTTCTGCTTAAGTATAGTTTGCGATGTTTTTTTTTGGTATAGTGGCGTGTGCTAGGACATATGGCAAATAATTTTATTTGATTAATGGTTTGTGTTGGGCGTACTATAAATTATTTTGCATACTATAGTATAGAATTACTTCTTACGAATATGTTCATGTGCCTTCACTTTAAGAAATATCCGGCTGGTTGCCGTCGTGATTTTCAGAGGGAGCGCATTCTATAGAAATACCGCCTGGACAAAGAATGAAGCCAGAACGGTGAAAAGAACACCGTAGAAGACGATTTTTGGTGGAATGAAGACTTTTACTGACAGATTTTTTATTTTTTGCTGATTCGCAGCCTAGTTTGAATTAATGACTTGGTGGTGGCTCTGCGGCAGAGCATGACACTTTCATTTTGATTTTGAGTTAATGTAAGCACATCCGAGCACTGTAAAGTATTGTGACTACAACAGTAGCATTGTGATGTAAACTGTCATGTTACTGAAATGATTATGATATTTAAATAAACAACAAGAAAATATTACACATTGTCATAATGTGGACAATGTGGACACTGTGGATCACGAAGAGTTTCATAAAGTTTAATCCGTACAATGAGCCGCGTACCCATGTATAAATCGATTAGTTATGATTATGTTGTGCTATTTATTTATTATAGTTACGGACAAAACCACTATCACAGATTAATATTATGATAATGCAAGCATGATAACAAAAGGGATAGCTATACGGAATTTACAAATAATGATTTTAAACACTATCTACATTCAAAACACCCTTTATAATTGAAGATACAATCAAAATGGATATCCACTAATATGAGTGCATCCTCACTGTTTAAAATTGGCATATCAATGGTCCTCAGAGGCTATCGAGGTGTCCGTACTACGATGTGCATACGCGTAACAAGGGTTTCATTCAAAACTAATTAGTTCCTCAGTACACACTTAGGCACGATTGCATTATTACTGTCGGCTCTGATAACAAAATATTTTTAATAACATATTTTCATTTTGTACTTCCAGGAGGAGAGCTTGAAACAGTCAATTTTAATCGATTATCAAGTCTGCAAGAACTTCAGTCCAGCAAACGATATCCTCTTCTTGATCTTCAACTGCACCGAACATGAAACTAGAGTCAAATGCTTCTACGACTGGATAGAGTACTACCACTCCGAACTTGACAAATCCTTGTCCAACTATGGTCTGAAAGCCAACTACGTTTACCCAAGAGATCAATTAGATGCTGATTTGAAAAGATACGGCAAGCTGGTCCTTGGTTGTTTTATCTTCTTCTCTGGAATATTTATACTAAAACTAGAAGAGGCTGGTAAATTAAAAGAATCCTTCGCAAGTGCAGAAGTTGATGCTGCAGCTGGCACTACAGGTGATGTGCACGATGACACTAGGTCTTTTATTAAGAAAAGGCTCACTGGATTGATTGAAAGTTTTATAACCTTCGGTTTGTTGTGATTAGTTGTAATTCTGTAACTTTCAAAAAGCTTCAGTTTTAAAAACCTCAGTGATAAAATTGTTTTTCGAGGCCTTTAACATTATTTTGGCTACTCATAATTTTAATAGGGGTTAGGGTTTGTGAATAAATATTTTAATTTAATGTTTTTTATTTTGTTTTGTTTAACAAGTAATGATTATGTAATTTGACCCATAATACGTTAATTTTAATTTCCACTTCTATTACTCGCATCAAAGTGAAAAAGAAAACCATGACCATTGTCTATACCGAAGTTCGGCAAGACTCTTGACTTTTTCGACAGCAATTAGTAGGGAAGAGACACTTTCCCACCTAATCAGCTGAGGCCAGAGGAAAACTCACAGAATCATACTACAATAATAAATCTAGTAGACACTAGATTTAACTCATAGGGTAGTGTTTTCCTGCAATTTCACTTCTTGAAAAATAATTTATAAAAATATTTTTTTTCGAAGAGCTGAAACTAATTTAAGAGGCAGGTCATATCTCAGTGAAATGAGACAAAAAATTGTGGAAAATCTTCCAAGTTATCGGCATCTCGACTTCACAGGTTTAAACTGAGAATAATTGGCCTGAGCCGTGGCCCAGGCTGCAGACTTCTAATTTGTTAGAACTTGTTGAAAAATTATATACAACTCGATGCTATAGGTGCCCGATGGAGAGGAAGGGCACATGTTGGCAGCATACCATATGGCTTATATTTTTTAGAGCGACTTTGAATGTTTGATGAAGTATGCCTGTGACAGATTATGTAGCATCTTAGAAAATTAATCGTCGATTTAATTCTTATTCTAAACTATCGCAGTGTTCCAAGATGAATAATCAATTCCGGACGAAACCTGTGATCTGAGTCAGTCTAAATAAATACAAAAACTTATCTTACTTTCACCTAAAATTAAATAATAACAGAATTATAAATTGTATTTTGAAATATTTCCTTGATTGTATATGCTATTTCGATGTATAAGTTGTTCTTTACCAAAGGTTTTTATTGTGGATTAAAAGACTACTATTACGAACAACGTTTCTAGACGAAAAGTAGGTATATCAAAACATAAGTTATGGTTGGTGGTTTTTGAATAATCAAAACAAATGTTAATTAATTTAGAATTACAATTGATGATGAAAGTATAATTAAAATTATACTAGGTATAATGTTTATTACGATTTTATATTGCCATTTTCAAATAACAAGTAGTTTAAAACAATTTCCAGAACTTGTAAGTTGATGTTACTAACTTATAAGTTTACTTTTCGATTACAAATAACTCGTACATACTAAATTGCTAAATTATCTTATTAAGTTTTAAAAAGGTTCCACGACCTTCGATTTGTTAATTAATACATAAATTAGAAATGATTAAACAATAATTGGTGACCATCTGCCATTGGTCTAAAATGTCGGCAACGTTGGCTGTACTTGATTAATATGGGAAAACTATAAAAAGGAGGGTACCCGCGAGTTAAAGGACCTTTTTGATACAACTGTTGTGAAAGATGGACTACCTGTAATGTTCCGTAAGTTAATTGATCCTATAACTTGATTATTGCTGATAACTATGTTTTTCTGTATATGTTATAATATGTCTTATGTGTTAAATCGATTTAAGGAATATTCATGTTCTTTTCCATTCCGTTGATAAATTTCTATAGCTTTGAGAAATGGTCGAAGAGATTAATGTGATAAAGATAATTTATACTAATTTAAAAATGTATTGATAAAATACTTTAAACCAAGCTGCCATGGAGTTTTAACGTATTACCTGACACGCCTAATTTAAATAAATACCTAGTCTTGTCTCTCTGTGATTTTCTTCATGAAATCCTTTCCCTACACACCATACTCATAGGTACTTTCATACACAGTACATAACTTAGTAACCATTCTGACACTCAAAACTTGCTAATTTAGTGGATATCATTACCTATACATATAGTATTCCATCCACTTATCTGACACCTGCCTGTTTAGGGAAAGGAAAATATTTATCTGACCCGCTTAAAACATTTGGGCTTCTAATGATGCACACTTTTTTGAATAAATTAGCCTCTTTTTAACTTTCTGGCCTTTTGAAAGAGTAGAAAGAAAATACATTTATTTAGCGCAGACTAAAAGGCACACAATTATTTACATGAAAAATATAGTGCGAAAAAATCAAAAGAATGTTGCTTGATGAGATGCCTAGTTTACCATTTCAAAAAATAGCTTGTGATTTTCTATAGTGGAATAGCAAAAGTTATTTAATTGTAACTGACTATTACTTTATGTGGTTTGACTTAGTTCAAGACTTAAAAAAAGTTCAAGAATTTTGCAACACTTTGGAATATAAAATTGACTACGTCAAGCCCAACATATCCGCAGGAGACGCCCTGGGTGACGGGAATCCCAGGCGGATTTCCGGCCACCGTAGGCGCGGACTTGCGCACGATGAGCAATGGGTAGCTCACCGTCCACTAAGGACCAGGCCCGGGTGGACGGCGCGTTTTATTCCACGCGCGCCTCAAAGAGATGTCGTCAGCACAAATGTAGGGGTCCACTAGGGTCGATGCCTGCCGGGGTCGCGGGAAGGTACAAAAGGGTTACCGACGCCCCTAGCAACACAAGCAACAGAAGGAATACGGGTGGGTTTTAGTCAGTAAGAGTCTGACACACCCTCTTGCTCCGCCCAGATCGGGAGAAGTTATTTGATGATTTCCGACCCAAAAAAAAAAACCGAAAATATCCAAGGTCAAATGGTTTTGTTGAAAGATTGGTTGGAATTTCAAAAAATTTGCTAAATAAATCAAATGAGAGTAGTGTTGGCTTTCAAGAAGTATTGCTAGAGTATCGAAATACTCCAGTATTAGGTTCACAATACACACCATCACAGTTATCATTTAGCAGATTGACAAGAACCAAACTACCTATTCATGATGTACTTTTAAAACCAAAGTTGGTAACAAATTTTAATGAAACTCAAACCAAAGTAAATAATATGTGTAATAAAAGAAACCTTGATAAGATTGCCAAATGTAACAAAAACACTTTCTATTCTGGGCAAGATGTAGTTTATTTAAGGGATAATGTTTGGGTCCCAGCAAATGTTGTAGATATACACTCATTCCCGAAGTCTCTGATTTTAAAAGATGTAGATAGGCAAATAATTAGAAGGAATACATTGCATTTAAAAACTTAATTTCATAAAGATGTAAATGTTCGACAAAAATGTAATTTGTTTTTATTAAACAATGAACATTTACAATAAGAAGAACAAAACGTTTCTATCGAAAGAAGGAACAGTGTTGGTCAATTTGAAGTTGTAGGGGAAGATGCACAAGAGCAAGTACGAGATTTTCAAATGGGACCTAGGAGAAACATAGTTCTTCCAAAACATTTAAGAGATCACGTTTGTTAAAATTTATTATAATTTTAAGGGAAAGATGTAGTATGTAATATTTAGTAACAAAAAACATCACTACTAAATATGTAGATGATTAATGGACAACACTAGCGAGAGCAAGACGGTAATGGCGTCGGACAGTAAGCTCTGATTATGTGAATAATGCAAGCGAACACAATAAAAGCACATGTGAGTTATTGTTACATTGTTTCATTAGATTCACCACAAAATTGAATTTTAATTATGTTTTGGAACCATTAGAAAACTTAGGGGTAGTTAAAAACATTTAGGATGGATCCGTAGTGGTAGGCGTTCCCATAAAGACAAGTATACGAACAAGCTCCTTGTGTCTCGGCAGATAAAAGAACAAGATTGTCTCATTTCTTCACAGCTGATTCGTCAAATGCGAGCCCTTTACGACCTACTTTATAAGCTGCAACACATGTCTATGCAGCGCCAACGGCACATCATTCTGCACGAGAATGGCTTACTTCAAGGCACCTAGGTTCCTAACGGGTAGGTACAACGCTACAAGGGTTTTCTGGCGCGTGGCCGAAATTGGAACCACAATGACGATGTTTACCAACAACGCCCTGTCCTGATCCTGTCACAGTAATTCGGGCACTAAGATTAGAATACTCTTTATTATGTACACCATAAAAATGACAGATTTAAATATTAAAATTTTACATACGCTAAGAGCGACCTATTACAGATAATCTTTGGATGGATTAAAGGGAGAAGGAGAGACAACACTGCAGGTAGTCGGTGATGTACCATTTCCATATACAACTAGCAAACCCGGCGAACTCCGTTTCGCCAC
Organism: Atethmia centrago; assembly: GCA_905333075.3. Classification (NCBI taxonomy): domain Eukaryota; kingdom Metazoa; phylum Arthropoda; class Insecta; order Lepidoptera; family Noctuidae; genus Atethmia; species Atethmia centrago. The sequence continues at coordinate 22,085,284 of HG995368.1, forward strand.
CAGATGGCTTCGTTTTATGTAACATTTCGTTTGGTGATTAAAAGAAGAAGAAAAATTTTTTTTTGTTTTATATTAGAAAAGGAAAAAATTATTTCATTTCACAACAGTAATGAATTCATTTCGATTACAAAAATGAAGTGTTATTTAGTTGAACTTCTCTAAGTAAATGAAAGTGAATCCAAAGTAAATACTGAATCGAAGCGTTATACGTGTCCGCAAATTATCCGTTTCATTGAAGTGCTCTTTGGTAAACCACATTTTTTGTTTTTTGGTCTGACGTTAACACAAACAAAGCGGATAGTTTCCCAACTCGTGAACACGCAACGTATAACTGCCCATGTGAAAAACAATGATTTTCTAAATTTATCCCGCAAACACTAAGCGATTGGCCTTGTGACTTGTTAATTGTCATTGCGAACGCAAGGCAAACTGGAAATTGCAATCGTTTGAAGTCAAACGGAAGATCAGTCGGAATCATTGGTATTCGAAGAATACATACATTTTCACCTGCGTACTTTCCGTTAATAATGGTTGCCTCAATCAAATTCGGCATAAGTCTTTTTACCGAAAGTCGAGTACCGTTGCAAAGTCGCGGTGGATTCAAATTACGCAATATCATAATAACTGTACCAATTTTGAGTTGCAAGTTATGTGGTGGAAATCCTGGTAACTCCAGAGAGTTCAAAAACTCCGTTGGATAATTTACTACATCATCTGGATTTGTTATGGAATCAACGGATTTGTATGTCACCAAATCGCCAGCAATTTTTGATTGAATGGTGAAATTCAGTGCGTGTACATCATTATTCTTTGCGGCAAGAATTGCTCGTTGACTTAACCAAGCATAATTCTGATAATTCTCACTAATGTTTGGGAAAACATTTTCAATAAGAGCTAATTGAGAGTCTACAAATCGGCAAAAGTCGTTGGTAAGAGTAATTAATCCAGATGTCGCATCAACTGGGACTTTTCCATTTCCAACAGCTAACAATTGTTTGGAAAATTGTGCAGCACTTTGATCATTTTCAAGTTGAACTCTCATATTAGTGGTTAGCGATAATGTTTTTACGTTATTCCATAAAGGTGATGCCTTCAGGCAAGCATTCAATTCATCTGCAAGCGTTCCACGGGGAATTACTGGCAACGTCTGCCTGAAATCGCCTGCCAACAATATCATCAAGCCGCCAAAGATGTTGTTATTTCGCCGAAGATCCTTCAGTGTGAAGTTAAGTGCTTCAAGTGATTTCTTATGTGCCATTTTGCACTCATCCCAAACAATGAGCTTGCATTGCATCAACAATTATCCCATTGCACTGGATCGGGAAATATTGCATGTTGGAGTATCAATTGTGTTTAAATTGAGTGGCAACTTAAGCGCAGAATGTGCAGTACAACCGCCATCTATAAGAGTCGCCGCAATTCCAGATGATGCTAACGCCAAAGCTATGTCACATCTTGATCGAATAGTGGCCAAAATCAATGAAATGACAAATGTTTTCCCTGTTCCTCCAGGTGCGTCCAGGAAGAATAGACCACCAGTATTATTGTCCACCGCTTGCATTAATGTTTCGTATACTTGTTTTTGCTGTTCATTCAGCAACGGCACATTATTTCGAACGAATTCCTGCAATGTATCAAGATTGTATTGCAGCTCTCGATTTAATTCTTGGTTGAATGCATCGTGCATCGATCGATTTGGCGCAATCATTCCTACTTCAATCAGTAGCTTTTTTGCAATAGTCAAGCATTGATCCTCAATCAGAATCAATCCTTCATTGTAGATTTCATCGGTTATTTGGATGTCAGGATTATTCGTTTGAATGCGCAAGCGATGCAAGATATCTTCACATATGTCGTCTTTGTATTTGTTCCATAACTGAATTGGTTGTGAAGGAAAACATGTGGTGATGATAATTGCGAACAGCGTTCGTATTTGGTACGCATTTGATGAAACAACTGAATCCGCAAGTGTTAAATCCCAATGACAATCGTTCTCCAGCAAACCCAATAGTTGACATGCTTCTCGATATGTTTGGCATTGGTGGCCATTCACAGTTTTCAAATGCGCAAATGATTTTGGTCCACGTACATTTACCAACAGCAGTCGCAAATAAAAACATTCATCATTTCTAGGATGAACAGTATACATGTGACCTAGTGCATCAGTGGAAAACACCTGTGGCCAATCTGGAACTGGTGTTCCTTGTTTGCGACGTTGTAATTTCTTTGTTGATTGATTCCAAGTATAATACTTGGGCATTTCAACGTACATCAGCGTCTCTGCGAATGGATCTGCTTCACACATTGCAAAGAAGCTAGTCAATGTTGTCGATGGTGGTCTCTCAGCTCGTTGTGCCGCATTAGCCTCAGTGAAGTAAACTCTTTGGCCATTTTCCAAATGCACTGTTAAATGTAAAACTGTGGGATATCTTTCATGAATTTGAAATGACAATAATCGCCACAGTGCTTCATTAGTACTGACGTATCTGCCCATTTGGAAGTTGCTGATTTCGTCATTCGCATTTTCCGACGCAATACCAAACACAGCCATGTCGCTGCCTTTTGTGACGTACTTGCACAAATATTTGATTGATTTGGCCGAATGACAACTCTCAACGTTTGCATGTGTTTCGAAAATTCGTGATAGCAGCGGGCAATATGGTACAATGAATTCATTTCCGATCTCAATCTCTTGATTTTGAACTTTAACTTTGTGGTTCGACCATTATCTTCTTTTGAACGCCGACGATAAACTGGATATCCATCGTTCCCTGTGACTGTTTCAGCAACTAACGGTCGCGGATATCGTTTTGTGCACTTTCCATCAGCCATGCAAGGCGATAATGGATTTAATGCACCGCACGGTCCATGCACCATCTGTGTCGTCACAATGTCGTGTAGATGGGAATCAGTGACTGGATCAGGAATTTCAGCTGATATGATGTCATCCACTTCATTTGAATGTAATTTGTTCAGCAACCAAATTAGGATATGAGAATGCGGTAGTCCACGCTTCTGCCATTCCACCGAGTACATATAACAACGTGTGTCACCAAAAACTCGATACTTAGTAAGCACATCCATCATAACCTTGAGTCTTTGCTGAAATACTCTGGCGATTATGTCATGGCGATCTTGCGGTTTTTGGTCCGGTTCCAACTCACGTTCAATTTCCGTCCACTTCGGATTGCATGTGAACGTAATAAATAAATCCGGAGTTCCATAATTTCGCACGTACGTCATAGCGTCTTGAGCGTATTCGTGCATGTGGCGTGGGCTTCCGATATAAGATGATGGGAGAATCGTCAGACGTCCAATATTCTGAACATCACCATCTGAATGAATAGCATCACGCAAGTGATGTAGACCTCAGATCGTAGCTTTGCCTGATTGAATCGGATGAACGCTAAACGTTCGGTCTCGACTTTGACATACATGTCGACAGCGAATTGCTGGAATAGCCGACGGCACTTCAGAATGACATTCTCCTCATGTGTACGAATCATCATACGATACGCATAGTAATTCATTGCGCTTAGATTTTTATTCGTTGATACGCCTGAAAATGCAAAATTAAATGAATTGTTAATAGAAACCAATAATACCAATAATAGCAATAATTAGTGTGTGAATATTGTACCTGTAATTGGATCGACCATCTTCAACGTGATGTCGTATCCGTCTTGCCCTTGCCAATAAATGATTGGATATTATAACGCATCGTACAAACGATGTGTCTCGTTTACACGATGCATGATATTGCTTCTTCGCTGAACGACAATATCTCGCGATTTAGTTGGATCGCCAACAATAATTGCAGCAACATCATTAACGGTGGGTGCATTGAATCTTCGCACATGTTCACCTGTTGGGGTACAATCCGCTCTTATGACAAATTTGTGCGTATAATAATAATAAATCTTTATTGGAACAAAAACACATTTTACAAATTGATTGCGTACGTAAATAGCCACATTAGTTACGAAACTGTGTCGCAGCTATTAACGCCCACCTCCAAGAGGGAGACACAGCGTTCCAGTACAGAGAAAACAAATAACATAGTAAAATTTATAAGTAATAAACAATTAAAGTAGTAAATAATAAAAAATTAAAGAGGTACCTAAGCGTTAGTTAAGTTGTGCATGCGGGAGTGTTGTATGTGAGTGTAGTGCGTGTCTGTGGGGTGTAAGTGTAGAGTGTGTTTGTGGAACCTCCCCACGAGCACACTCCTCGCTACGTGTATATGGTGTGCATGTCTGAGGAAGAAAGATATTTAGGGTTTAACTAGATTCTCCAACTCTTCGTATGTGAGATTATGAAGCCATTGATCAATTTTCCTTTTGCAATCCCGGAGAGTACATGGATAAATTGTTAGAACTTTATTTATTCTATTATAAAACACGGGACTGAAGAAAATGAACTGGCGGCGGACAATTTCTAATTTAACGGCTGGTGTCGGGCAAACTCTGTCCGTTCGGCGTTTATGTATCCGATGGCATTCGTTCCAAGTTATGCGAAAGCAGTTATTGTATTCAAGGATGTGTTGCAGAAAATGGCTGGAATCGGGATCACTTCCATCGAACAATGGTTTCAGTGGCTGTGGTGGTGTAAGTAATGGATCCAGTTTGACTTTTCCACTTGCGCAGCACAATCCAGCCGTTTCTCTTTTGAACTTTAACGCATTGCAATATCGGCATATAGTCGTCATTGGTCCAATATCTAAATTTTCATCATCACTGTAGTTCGCAGTGCGATCATATTGGAATGCCAAGAGATTGTATGATGCCAATGATTTTCGTGTGCTCACGCGTTGTCTTAATCGGGCATTTTCTCTTATTATATTTTGTCTTTCTTCGCTTAAGTTCTGTGAATACACTTGTTGCTGGCTTGCATGTCTTGTGCGGCGGCCGATGTTCTCACGTCGTCCTCTAGGCATTTTGGACTATTAACAGATTGTTGAATTTAACCTCAAATGCACGATCCACATAATTTACACAGTTCAACTTACCACCTTAAAGACAAATGCCTGCTATTGAAATTGAATAAAAATTTGCATAATACACGTGATTGATTTGATGGTTTCCAATTGAAATGTTAGGAAACGAATAACTTATTTTTTTTACTTTTTTTTCACAATTTCAGATTGAACACAATACCGGTTTGTCACATGAAATTAACTGAGCAGAGAACAATGAGTAGCTGTCAAACAATGTATCACGCACCGGCGCCAACTACTTAAAATATTCGTTTGTAGTACATGCTATGTATCAGAGATGGCGCTGTATGTGGAAAAAGATTTTCCGCTTTTCTTTTTAATTTTTTCCTGAATTTTCTTTGATATAAACCTCACGGAGCCCAAGACCTTTCCAACGAATGCAAAACCGTGGAAATCGGTTCGTGCGTTCTGGAGTTATAGCGTCAGGAAGGAAAACCCGACTTATTTTTATATAGTAGAGATAAATACATACATAAAGGAGCGAGGAGCAAGGAACTATATTATGTATTGATGATGTATAAGGAGACAGGACGTGTTTTTTTACCAGAATTTTAAAAGTGGACAAAGATTGAAATTTATTAAAAGATCTTTAAAGAATTTGAGATTTTTGATGGTCTATTTCAATCATTCGCAAGTTGTTCATTCATATACCTACAATGAGTAAATTAAATAAAATGGGTAAATGTAGGTAATCATTTTGATAAACTTTTGCTATCGGACCAACACAGGAATCACGAAAGACAAAACTGCGATTTCCCGAGACTGTCAAGTTTTGTGAACTTAAATGTATGGCGCAGCAGATTTTTATTCGCGAAATAGTTTTAACATATAAGTATTTTTTTTTTAATAGTTTATTTAGACTTAGATAAAACACAATATTACAGAAAACTGCCGTTTAAAGATAGTGGTATTTTTTTAAATATGTGAATGAGAAACAATGAAAGAACTATTTTTTATAACTATATTTCTTGACGTAAGAAGCATTACACTTAAATAGTTTACGACATATTAATTCTCGGTATGCGAGCAGTGGTGGCCCAGTGGTAACAGCCGCGACTTACGAGTTGTACGTTCGAACCAGACAGGCGCTTTACTTTGTGTAAATTATTACATCATAGGAAACCGGCATGTCCTAGAACCAAAAATTTCGAAGACATGTGACATCTACCAACCCGCACTGGGCCCGCGTGGTGGGTTACGGCCCACTCCCTCTCACAGAGAGGAGACCAATGTCTCAGCAGTGGGAACATTATAGACTGATTATGTATGCATGTACGAGTACGCCTGGTAGGGTCTGTCAGTCCCACGTCTGCACAAAAACCGTTGTTTTTCATTCAAAATTGAGTTTCGCGCCTAACCGTACTCAATAGCTGGCCGTTTTGAATCGCCATACGACCTCCGACACAATATATCTGTGAGACCTGTAAGAGTCACATATGTCTGGATCATGCAATTTGCTTCCGTACCAGAGCCCTAGAAAATGTTGATAGAAGTGAAATAAACTGAATATTCTAAAGTTATTTATAAGTGTATGGAAGTGCCTTATATTTTGTACAATCTGATTGAGATCTCTTTAGTTTTATTAGGTAACGTATATTATAAAAGTGACGAAGTCTATTTTTTTGTTAACTGTAGGTAATCCACGGGCCTACGGAGCAATGTCCATGCTACGGTCGGTCACGGTTCCAGAGAAATAAATTTCCATAAAATAGATACTCAAATCAGTGATGATTTGTGTTTCGTTTAGGCAGACGTTTTGTAAAGTACAACCACAGCTGTATGTAATAGGAGGCGAGCTTATTGCTATTAACGGGTCATTAATTCAGACTCCGCTTACAATGAAGAAAAAAAGCTTTTCCCGAAAAATTCGTCGTTAGTTACGTAGACGAAGACCTGGCCAGTTACTAAGAATGCTGTTAGTGGGCAAAGCAGGATCGGTCGTTGTAGGAATCATTGGGGGAAGCCTTTGTCCAGCAAGGGCCGACCTCCAGCTGTGAAGATAAGGACGAATCATTAATTTAATTTTAACTTACGTACCTACAGATTGGTTTCAGATTAATCCCGAAAGATTACACTTGTAGACGATTTTAATTGACATGACCAAAACGATTACGACAGCCAGCCCATCCGAGTAGTGGAAGTATGAAATAAGAGATTTTTTATTTTTTTTTCAACAAGAATCGTATTATAAACCCACATCCGTTAACGTGTGTAAACGTGGCTTTAAACGCCTCTGCCAATTGTCATAGCAACTATGGTCACGAAAGTTACCTGCTCATAGGCAGGCTAAATATTTTCTTGGTTTTGGGCTGCCGGTGGTTTCGTTTACTTCGCTTGTAAATGTTGTCAATGTCATCTCAGTCAGCAACATTTTACACTACAATTTCTATTTCGAATTATAAAATTTTGATAGAAAATGAAGAAGATATGAAATGTAAATTCTGTAATCTTAATGTACCATAATATTTTCTTTAACTTTCAATTAAATTTTTTGAGTTATTAACTATATTAGAAGTTAAATTTGCTAGCACTTTTGCTATAGTTGCATAATATACTCCCAGACCGAATTTCAGGCAAGAGATGTCGTGCGGTGTCCCACAGGGATTGGTCCTGGGGCCGCATCTGTGGGACATCGGATACGACTGGGTGCTGCGCGCCGACCTCCCTAGCGGCGTCAGCGTAGTGTGCTACGCTGATGACACGTTGGTCCTGGCGCAGGGGAGGTCGCACCAGGCGGTGGCCGAAGTAGCGGCACGCAGGGTTGCGACAGTCGTCGAAAGGATCCGGCAATTGGGACTCGCGGTGGCCCTGCACAAGTCCGAGGCCATGTGTTTTCATGGTCCTCGGAACGCGCCACCGCTGGGGTCCCAAATAACGGTAGGAGGTGTTTCCATCGGCGACGAGTGTACAATGAAGTACCTGGGACTCGTCCTCGACAGCCGGTGGAACTTCGTGGAGCATTTCCGACGTTTGGCTCCCAAACTGGAGCGGGCAGGCGCAGCATTGAAGCGGCTCCTGCCCAATCTAGGGGTCCAAACGCCTCCTACCGGAGGCTCTATGCGTGGGTCGTGCGGTCCAAGACCCTCTACGGGGCTCCTGTATGGGCGCGCTCTCTGGCGCTGCGGCCAGCCCGCCGGTTAAGCGCGGCCCAAAGGGTCATGGCCATCCGGATGGTCCGGGGATACCACACGGTCTCCTGTGAGGCAGCGAGCCTCCTTGCCGGATTGCCGCCGTGGTATCTGGAGGACAAAGTCCTCGCGCACGTATAGGAGTAGCGCGAGGAGGCGAAACGCCGGGGCGTAACTCCGCTGCCACGAGAAATCGTGGCACTGCAGACGGAACTCCGGCGGGATCTCATGGCGACATGGAGAGTACGATTGTCGCAACCCAGTGCTGGGTACGCCACGATTGCGGCGATAAGTCCACTCTTTGAGGAGTGGCTAGAGAGGCGCCACGGCATCCTCACCTTCCACCTGACGCAGGTCCTCACCGGACTCGGCAGCTTCGGGAGGTTCCTGTGTCGGATAAGACGGGAGGAAACGCCCGGGTGTCACCACTGTGTGGATCTCCCGGAGGACACAGTGGAGCATACGGTGGAGGTCTGCCCGGCTTGGGCAGAGCACCACCGTGTTCTCGTGGAGGCGATTGGCGGTAGAGATCTCTCGCGTCAGGCCCTGGTTCAGACCATGGTACGGAGCAAGAGGGCATGGGCAGCCGTCACCTCCTTCTGCGAAGCAGTAATGCTACCAAAGGAGGAGGCGGGACGGTTGAGGGAAAGGCAAATTTCGCGCCCTCTCGCCCCTAGCCGCCGCAGGAGACGCCCTGGGCGTCGGGAATCCCGGGCGGATTTACGGCCACCGTAGGCGCGGGCTTGCGGACGGTGAGCAATGGGTAGCACCGTCCGGTAAGGACTAGGCCCGGATCGACGGCGCGTTGTATATTGCAGGCGCGCCTCAATGAGATGTCGTCAGCACAAATGTAGGGGTCCACTAGGGCCGATGCCTGCCGGGGTCGCGGGAAGCTACTAATGGGTCACTGAGGCCCCTGGCAACACAGGCAACAGGAAGGAATATGGGTGGGTTTTAGTAAGTAAGAGTCTGACACACCCTCCCGCTCCGCCCAGAGCGGGAGAAGTTATTTGATGATAACCCATCCAAAAAAAAAGACCGAATTTCAGCCATGGCGGCTAATCTCATCGAAGACCAGACATCGACGCGGGAGATATTATAGTACACACCACGTGTATGCACAGACTCAGGTGCATTCTCTCTGCCCTCACTCTCATAGTCCGATGGGATGGCAGTCCGACACGACCGGAGAGAGATCAGTCAGTCAGCTGCACAGAGTACACGTATGCAAGTTATTAAATATGCAATTTAAGAATGCCGTTCTCATTGTTACAGAAATTGTTGCAAGCAAAAAATCATTACAATTTAATTTACAGTCAATGCGATATCACTGATGCACCTATCTCAGTCACCAATGCGTGTGTATTTAGTAACTATAAAACTTATCTTCTAATCAAATATTTTTATCATATTTTTTATCAGATACAGATAAACACGTCCTTATATAATATAACGGAGTAATACCAACAGCTTCTAGTTTACCACATTAGACTACCATGGAGCATCACAAGTTTGAAGGTGAAATTGAAAATATTACTCCAGGTCAGTTAGAATTTATCAAAAATGTAATCGAACAAGAAGGCTACAAAGAAAGCAAAGTTACCTTTGCAGCTTTTGGAAGAACTGGTGAAAGTTATGTAGCAAACGTGAAAAGAATCGTCATAGAAGGAGAAAATGGAAACTTGTCAATGATCGTCAAACTAGCGCCAACGAAATGGTTCGGAAGAACTTGAAAATTCCTCTTATGTTCAAGAATGAACATCTTATGTATACAGAGGTCCTACCAAACTTTTACCAAACTTTTTCACTACAGAAATAAGCCGAGGTACCGGAAGAGGACCTTCTGAAATTCCCAAGATGTTACGAAACAAATGTTGAAGCACCTAATGAAGTTGTCATGTTAGAGGACTTGAAGGATTCCGGTTTTGGCATTGTAGACAGATTTGTACCCCTTTCAAATGAATGTGTGACAAGTGTATTGAGAAATTTAGCTATATACCATTCACTTTCGTATGTGTTGAAGAGCAAGGAACCCGATACATATAATTATTACAAGGATAATTAGGGAGATACGTGGGGAGCCGTAGCTGATGGAACTCCTGAAGAGGTTGCTAATTTAAAAACACTCGAGAATGTTTCGCTAAATGTGCTCGATAACCCAGAGCATCAGAATGTAATGAGGAATAAACTCAGTGAGCTTGCAACCCGAGCCGCTAAAATGTCGAAATTAGAAAATGGCAGCCGATACGCAGTGATTCAACATGGCGATTGTTGGAGCAACAATATTATGTTGAAGTTTGACGCAAGTTTTAAAAATCTCTTATTGCATTTAGAACACTCGTTTTCAGAATAGGTATGTCGATTTTGTCTGAAGCACGCCTGAAACTAGTTTTATCAGGATTGCGCCACTACCTCTACCTACTACTGTTTGACTTAAATAGATCTGGTTCTATATCACAAAACTTTACACGTGTAATAAAAAATACGTAACATTTAACAATCTACAAATCTTTCGTATTTTTAAAAGTGTAACACAAAGCATGGGGGCGCACGATTTGTAGACTTTTACTCGTAGAAATACAAGTCTATACACAAGCGTGACTTCTTCTTGTAGTGTGCTTGAAATGTTCACCAACAGTCCAAGTAAATATTACTTCACTGCAGATTTACTCATTGAATCTTACAATAATAGTGAAATCCGCTGTATTATAATTATGTCAAATGTATGCGTTCTCTGTTCGTATTATTTTGCTTAAGACACTGACAACACCTAAACCGCGGACACTGTCAGATTGCATAGAAAAGAAAGAGACGCGCGATGACACAACGCTTGTCATTTATTGCAAAATATGAAGCAATTATCTATTATTTATTCAAAATTAAGTTGAGTAATCGAAAATAAAAAACAACCAAGTTCTGCATTTAAATAAGACGTTCTTGTTATTAATTAAATACGTAACGTATGTTGATATTTAATACAGATATTTTGGATTAGAACCCAAGGTAAGAGGTTAGTTTAACGTTAGTTTGTATCGAGATATTTTTCAAAACGTGTTTTGGTAACAACCAAGTTCTGGGAAATATGTTCAAAGTTAACATATATTTTTTCCGCTACCACAAACTATACAGATTTGGCAATTTTTTTTCTTAAGAGAAGCCTATTTTGGTCAATTGGGTCTTATCAGCGCCTTAAGTATTATATATAATCTCTTGTTTACGGCTGAATACTTGGATGATACAAAAATATTTAAATATTAAGTTCCGCTTACGTCTTTATTTTTATTTCTGCTTAAGTATAGTTTTCGATGTTTTTTTTTTGGTATAATGGCATGTGCTAGGACATATCGATACCTTTAGGCTCAAAGGGCGTATCCACCAAAACACGACTTTTCAGGAGAGCCATTAAACAGAAAAACAAAACAGTTTTCCGACATAACTTTTTTGTGCTTATAGCTATAAAAAAAAAGCAAAAGACAAAAGTTGTTAGAATTTGGAGATAAAGAACATCGTAGAATAATATTTAAAGTAAATCTAACAAGTAAAAAAATAGACTTCGAATACACCCTAAAAAATAAATAAAGCTGTCGGTTACGCCAAAAAAATAAACTCCTGTACAAACAGCTAAGGGTGTAATAGCAACTCATACGACATTAACTAACCATTTATGATGTAAGTTACAATCTCTTTGTATTCTACTATCTAACAAATGATGTAAGCTGCAAACCTTTTGTCCAATATGTGGTGTAAGTGACGGTGGTGGCATTTCTTATCAATGATTTCTCATTATAAGCTCAGGTAAATAAGTTGAATTTTGCCGATCAGGTTCTTTGCTTTATAATTTAGTGCTACACCTACTCATAATAACAGAGCAGTCCAAAAATAGCATTAAAAAATAAATTAATTAATATTGTATCAAAAATGTTTAATCACAGCAATAATTGTAATAGAATATGTCATCGTAAAAACAATAATTGTGCAATAATAATAGTCGTCTTAATTACTATCTAATTAATAATAATATAAAAATGTATTACACTTATTATCACTTATGCAAGTAGGAATCTAATATGCATTTAAAGTAATTTGAATGCAATGAGACAAGTTTCTTCTCTTCTCTAATATTTATAATACTTGAAAGCAAAACAAAACACAGCTTCTAATAAAGCAAATTAATTATATTTTTATGTTGTTAATGTAAGTACAAAATCACTAAGAAATATTGTGGTAGACAATAGTAAACAATATACCTTACATTACAGAGTTATACCTTGGGTTTTTAAAATTACACAACCGAGAAATTTGCCAAATTAACAATGTAATAATTATGATAAAAAAAAAACGTAAAAAAGAGTTGACTGTAACGAGCAAGCATAAGCATCCCGAACGACAAGGATTTAAACAAGACTTGATCTTCCTCTGTATCTTCGTCTTCGTCATCTGTTTCAGGTAATGTATCGGGTACATCATCAGTAGAACGGAGCCGACGATACTCTTCATGAAAGGTCTTGGGAATTGTTCCATTGTCACAAAGTCTCATGAGGTCTTTATATTTCGCTACTGATATCGGTAGTTTGGCGTTATACAAAGGCTTTACAATGTAGTTTTCGTGTTCGGATATATCGCTTACAACATTTTCATCTGTACTATTTTCAATGGTCTTATTTTTACTATTCCTTGTTTTCGTGTACTCTCCTTTACCTTTTCCTTTTCTCATAACTTTGCTAATTACTTTCTTTTGTGTCTTTTCAAATAATTTTATTTGTTCTTCTGCCGCACTCTCTTTCATGGAATATTTTAGTTGAACTGTATTTGGATTCTTTTTGAAAGTAGCTGTTCCTATTGCTTTGAAGGAAATATTTTTTAACGTACAAGGCGTAAGTGTTTGGTTAGCCATATCTCCTAAATCTAAGAAATCTGAATATGCTATGACGTTGACATGGCTCAGGGTCTCGGTCTTTTCCGGGCTGCTACGAAAAAGGTGGCCCATTGTGATGGACTCCAAAATAATTATTCTTTTCACTTCTCTTTCGATGACAGCATGGACCGAATTTACGGGCATATAGGTGTGACCGGGGAGTAAAAAGATGATCTGTATGACTTCTAGATTTATAGAAGTCTTTAAAAAGTGATTAAAGACTGCCAACACTGTTTTGTTTTTGTTTTGGCCACTGCATGAGTCGCAGTACAATAAAAGAATCTTCACACCTCTTCTATCTACTTCAACAAGATATTTTATTAGGCAGCTAGCAATCTCATTGCTACCACGTTTGCCATCACACTCACCCCAGGTGAAGCAAAAAGCATCTTGTGTGTTTTTCTCGTAAAGAGTAAAATTGTACACAGAATATTTTCGTGAATAGTATAACAACATGCTTTCTCCATGGGGAGTGTTCAAAACCTTTTGTAAGTCAAAAGAAGCAGTAATGGTATCATCCGTAAGTGGCTTAAGGTTCTGGTGAAATATAAATCTTCTATAAGTGGCATTCTTTTCTTCAAGATGCGCTTTTAAGGCGCTGACAAGACCCAATTGACCAAAATAGGCTTCTCTTAAGAAAGAAAATTGCCAAATCTGTATAGTTTGTGGTAGCGGAAAAAATATATGTTAATTTTGAACATATTTCCCAGAACTTGGTTGTCACCAAAACACGTTTTGAAAAAAAAATCTCGATACAAACTAACGTTAAACTAACCTCTTACCTTGAGTTCTAATCCAAAATATCTGTATTAAATATCAACATAAATTACGTATTTAAATAATAACAAGTACGTCTTATTCTAATGCAGAATTTGGTTGTTTTTTATTTTCGATTACTCAACTCAATTCTGTGTAAATAGATAATTACTTCATATTTTGCAATAAATTACAAGCGTTTTGTCGTCGCGCTTCTCTTTCTTTTCTATGCAATCTGACAGTGACCGCGGTTTAGGTGTAGTCAGCGTCTTAATAGCTCTGCGTCTTGCGGATTATTCTTTTCCTTATTGTTTTCGTATTTTGTGCACAAAACGCACTTATCTTTTTTAGGCGTATGCACGCTTATAATATTATACCCTTGAAATATCTGCCTAAATATAGCCTCACTCACCATTTCATGGCTATCTTTTTTACAGTTTTCTAAATAAATGCGATAAATATGCGCAGTGTTCTTAAACTCTTGAGGCAAATACATTCTATTGCTTCTTTTTCGACTGTAATGAAATGGAAGTACAGGCAATTGCTCTATAAATTTTGTAACAAAATTTTTAGCAGCTTCTGTATATCTAGCTGTGACATTTGGTTTTCTCATGTCTTTTTTAGCCATGTCTTCTTGAGCGTTCTTAATTGTAAGTATTTTTGGCTGATGTTCAGAGTGGCAAGTAAAAACTCACAGAACAATCGCGTCGCACGCTTTTGCCTTGGCAGACAGTAAGATAAACGATATTTTACTTTATTACGTAGGTGATTTAGGGCCGAACAATAGCATAAAACTTTAAGTTTATAGTACAAGACGCTTTCGTAAAAAAATATAATAATCGGACGTATAAGTCAAATTGTTAATAGTTAAAAAGCATCTGGAAGCGTAACCACCGACCTCTACAAAACCTTGGGATGAATGCTTCGTCAAAAGTATTTTAATAGGGCGTATAAGCCAAATTGTAAATATTTTAGTAAATTTTGGGGCGTAACCACCAAACTTGATAAGATCCTCGGGTTGTATAAGACAAGTATGAACAAAATTCTAAAACAGCTAGAGGCGTAAACGCCAAAAGAGTCAGATCACAGGATATATTTCCAAGTTTGTAATTTTGTTTACCTGTTACGACGTTTGCGGAAATGAAAAATGAAATATTTATCGTTTACGGCCTAAATTTAAAGAAAATCAACGTTTAGCAATCCAAATATTGTGGCTGTATTCACCACTTTTTTGCGAATATCGAAATTTTAAATATACCAATCGAAAGAGGACGAAAAGCTAAGTATGACTGCATTAAAAGCCCATTTTGGCCAAAATGGCGGTTACGCCCTTTGAGCCTAAAGGTATCGATATGGCAAATAATTTTATTTAATTAATGGTTTGAGTTGCGCGTACTATAAATTATTTTGCATACATAGTATATATTGCATACATTTTGTATAGAATTAAGTTTTTCTAACTGAACAGACAGCTGTGCTGCTGGGGAGTTTATTGCACCACTTCTTTTCAGCTAACGCAGTAGGAAGTGGTGAAGGGAGGAGGGCATTTTGGGGGACTGTGTTATGCAATTTTGTCTTTTAAGAAGTGCTGATTTTTTTTTTTTGCACAAGTAAAAAAAAATGCTGTACAAAGGCAGACTTAATGCCTGAAGCATTTCCTACCAGTCAACCTTAGGGTGATGCAGAAACAATACATGGCAGGTGCAACGTAAGGGATACATAACTCGAAAAATAATAAATACTAATACTTAAAAACATACGAGCAGAATAAACTCTGTCAGGAGAAATAACGATAGGTAGAGAAAACGACTTTAGCAAATCAGCGCTGGGACGATTCTGCCAACTTCTTACGAATATGTTCACGTGCCTTCACTTTAAAAAATATCAGACTGTTAGCCGTCGTGATTTTCAGAGGGAGCGCATTCTAAAGAAAGACCGCCTGGACAAAGAATGAAGCCAGAACGGTGAGAAGAACATCGTAGAAGACGATTGTTGGTGGAATGAAGATTTGTACTGACAGATTTTTTTTTAGTTTTTGCTGATTCGCAACCTAGTACGAATAAATGACTTGGTGGTGGCTCTGCGGCAGAGCATGACACTTTCATTTTGTTTTTGAGTTAATGTAAGCACATCCGAGCGCTGTAAAGTATTGTGGCTACAACAGTAGCATTGTGATGTAAACTGTACTGTTACTGAAATGATTACTATATTTAAATAAACAACAAGAAAATATTACACATTGTCATAATGTTTAATATAAACAATGTGGACACTGTGGATCAGGAAGAGTTTCATAAAGTTTAATCCGTACAATGAGCCGCGTACCCATGTATAAATCGATTAGTTATGATTATGTTGTGCTATTTATTTATTATAGTTACGGACAAAACCACTATCACAGATTAATATTATGATAATGCAAGCATGGTAACAAAAGGGATAGCTGTACGGAATTTACAAATAATGATTTTAAACACTATCTACATTCAAAACACCCTTTATAACTGAAGATACGATCATAATGGATATCCACTAATATGAGTGCATCCTCACTGTTTAAAAGTGGCATATCAATGATCCTCAGAGGCTATCGAGGTGTCCGTACTACGATGTGCATACGCGTAACAAGGGTTTCATTCAAAACTAATTAGTTCCTCAATACACACATAGATGGCACGATTGCATTATTACTGTCAGCTCTGTTAAGAAAATCTCTTTTATAACATATTTTCATTTTGTACTTCCAGGAAGAGAGCTTGAAACAGTCAATTTTAATTCTTGATGCACAGTCAGCAGGGTTCTGTGCCGATTTTACGTAGTGCCACTTGTCGGCAGGAATAGTTTGTTTTATTTTTCCAACTCTGTTGTATTGATCCCACCTTGATACATCTCCTTGCAGCCACGCTAAGACTACTTGAGAGTCACACCATGCTTGTATTGAAAAATTGTATCCAGCTAAAGCTTCTGCAGTTTTTTCCACGAGATTAGCCAACAGTAGTGCGCCACATAGTTCCAATCTCGGCAACGTAGTTTTTTGTGATAGTGGTGCAACCCTGGTTTTAGCGACGAGTAACGTTATAGTCGGTATATCTTGTTCGTTCTTTACTCGACTGTAGATGATACACGCATACGCCTTTTCACTCGCATGGCAGAATTTCAGCAGTTCTATTGATAGTTGTGCACTAATCCATCGGTTTAGTTTTATTTTCCTTACATTTGGAAGTTCAGTTTTCAATTTGACCCAATCGTTTAGATGTGAGTGAACTTGGCAGATCATTTCCCAGCAGAGCATAAAAAAATGTGAGTTCTATTCGCATGCGGCTGAGTTCTAGAGTTCCTTATACTTATAAAAAATAGTTCTGTCATATTTGCCTGAAAAAAGTAGAATGAAAATATGCTCTGCTAACTTCCGTTAGCAGATAATTTTTCCCAAAATTTAAAATTTGTAACTGATTTAGGCGCACAATGGTAACTTCTATAGTTCCTTATACTTTTCCGAAATAGTTCTGTCGACCTAAATAAATAAAAAATAAAAACAATAATATTGACCTGTTACTCGAAAAAGACAATCATTTTGATAAAACAGCCGTGAATGGCGTAATTTCTGGATTTTCTTAGATTCTTTGGGCCATAATTGGTAGCCAAGATTCAAGTACCAGAAAAAAACTAAATGAAAACAGAAGTCTCACAAAAGTATACGCAGAGCCTTGTGCAAAAATTAGGTTAGAAGAAATTGAGATTTCGTACAGTGTTTGAATTAGAGGGATCCAAAAAGAGTTTAAGTAGGACTGAGGAGCAGAAAGTCCTCGTTTCCTAATGCATCTATAAAAGAACTATAAGAAAACATTAAATGATAACCCAAAACTCGCACTCAAATATCAGCAGAACATGGGTAAAGATTTGAGTAAGTTGAAATCGTTATTTAATACAGTGCTGCAGTCAGTGGGATAAAAAAAAATGAGTAGTGATGAGGAGCCGGAACTCTTCGTTTCCTGATGCATTAATACTAGACATATCAGAAAACATGCAAAAATAATCCAAAACTCTCACTCAAGTATCAGCAGAGCATGGTTGAACAGTTAGATTAGTAGAAATTGAGATATAATAAAGTGTTTCAGTAAGTAGGATCTTAAAAAAATTCAGAAGATTTGAGGAGCCAGAAATCCTCGTTTTCTGATGCAACTGTAAAAGTTCTATTTAAAAACATGAAAAAATAACCCAAAACTCTCACTCAAGTATCAGCAGAGCATGGGTAAAGGTTTGAGTAAGTGAAAATCAAGATTTAATTTAGTGTTTCAGTAAGAAGGAACAAACAAAATTGAAGGTAGCACTGAGGCGACAGAACTTTTCATTTCCTGATGCACCTATGATAGAACTATCAGAAAACATGCAAAACTAACCCACAACTCTCACTCAAGTATCAGGAGAGCATGGTTGAATTGTTAGATTAGTGGAAATCGAATTATAATACAGTGTTTCAGCAAGAAGGATCTTAAAAATTTTCAGAAGATTTGAGGAACCGAAACTCTTTGTTTTCAGATACAACTGTAGCAGTTCTATTTGAAAACATGCAAAATTAACCCAGAACCCTATCTCAAGTATCAGCAGAGCATGGGTAAAGGTTTGAGTAGAGAAAAATTAAGATTTAATTTAGTGTTTCAGTAAGAAGGAACAAACAACAATGTAGGTACGACTGAGGTGACAGAACTCTTTATTTTCTGATGTATCTATAATAGACCTATTGGAAAACATGGAAAAGTAACCCACGTCTCTCACTCAAGTATCAGCAGTGTGGGGTTGAAAAGTTAAAATAGTAGAAATTGAGATATAATAGAGGGTTTAAGTGAGAAGGATCTTAAAAAACTTCAGAAGAACTGAGGAGCCGGAACTCCTCGTTTTCTGATGCAACTGTAGCAGTTATATTTGAAAACATGCAAAAGTAACCCAGAACTCTCACTCAAGTATCAGCAGAGCATGGGTAAAAATTAGATTAAGTAAAAATCGATATTTAACTTAGTGTTTCAGTAAGAAGGAACAAACAAAATCGTAGGTAGCACTGAGGTGACAGAACTCTTCATTTCCTGATGCAACTATAATGGTACTATTGGAAAACATGCAAAAGTAACACAGGACTCTCATTCAAGTATCATCAGAGCATGGGTAAAGATTTGATTAAGTAGAAATCGATATTTAATCCAGAGCTTCAGAAAGAAGGATTAAAAAAGAATATATGAGTACTACAAAGAACCCAGAACTTTTCGTTTCCTGATGAACCTATAGCAGAACTATCCAAAAACCTGCAAAAGTAACCCTTGACTCTCACTCAAGTATCAGCAAAACATGGTTGAAAGTTAGATTAGTAAAAAATCGAGATATAATACAGTGTTCCAGTAAGAAGGATCTTAAAATTTTTCAGAAGATTTGAGGAGCCGGAACTCTTCGTTTTCTGATGCAACTGTAGCAGTTCTATTTGAAAATATGCAAAAGAATCCCAGAACTCTCACTCAAGTATCAGCAGAGCATGGGTAAATGTTTGAGTAGGTGAAAATCTAGATTTAATTTAGTGTTTCAGTAAGAAGGATCTTAAAAATTTTCAGAAGAACTGAAGAGCCAGAACTCCTCGTTTTCTGATGCAACTGTAGCAGTTCTATTTGAAAACATGCAAAGTAACTCACTCAAGTATCAGCAGAGCATGGGTAAAAGTTTGAGTAGGGGAAAATCAAGATTTAATTTAGTGTTTCAGTAAGAAAGAACAAACAAAATTGTAGGTAGCACTGAGGAGAGAGAACTCTTCATTTCCTGGTGCATCTATAACGGCACTATCGGAATACATGAGAAAGTAACTAAGATTTAATTTAGTGTTTCAGTAAGAAGGAACATACAAAATTGTAGGTAGCACTGAGGTGACAGAATTCTTAATTTCCTGATGCACCTATGATAGAACTATCGGAAAACATGCAAAACTTACCCACAACTCTCACTCAAGTATCAGCAGAGCATGGTTGAAAAGTAAGATTAGTAGAAATTAAGATATAATACAGTGTTTCAGTAAGAAGGATCTTAAAAAAATTCAGAATATTTGAGGAGCCGGAACTCTTCGTTTTCTGCCGCAACTGTAGCAGTTCTATTTGAAAACATGCAAAAGTAACCCAGAACTCTCACTGAAGTATCAGCAGAGCATGGGTAAATGTTTGAGTAGGGATAAATGAAGATTTAATTAAGTGTTTCAGTAAGAAGGATCTTAAAAATTTTCAGAAGATTTGAGGAGCCTGAACTCTTCGTTTTCTAATGCAACTGTAGCAGTTCTTTTTGAAAACATGCAAAATTAACCCAGAACTCTCACTTAAGTATCAGCAGAGCATGGGTAAACGTTTGAGTAGGGAAATATCAAGATTTAACTTAGTGTTTCAGTAAGAAGGAACAAACAAAATCGTACGTAGCACTTTTTTTTTTTTTTTTTTGAGGGTGGGAAATCATCAAATAACTTCTCCCGCTCTGGGCGGAGCGGGAGGGTGTGTCAGACTCTTACTGACTAAAACCCACCCGTATTCCTTCCTGTTGCCTGTGTTGCGGGGGCCTCGGTGACCCATAAGTACCTTCCCGCGACCCCGGCAGGCATCGGCCCTAGTGGACCCCTACTTTGTGCTGACGACATCTCTTTGAGGCGCGCGTGGAATACGACGCGCCGTCGACCCGGGCCTGGTCCTTACCGGACGGTGAGCTACCCATTGCTCACCGTCCGCAAGCCCGCGCCTACGGTGGCTGGAAATCCGCCCGAGATTCCCGACGCCCAGGGCGTCTCCTGCGGCGGCTAGGGGCGAGAGGGCGTGAAACGTGCCTTTCCCTCAACCGTCCCGCCTCCTCCTTCGCGAGCATTACTGCTTCGCAGAAGGAGGTGACGGCTGCCCATGCCCTCTCGCTCCGTACCATGGCCTGAACCAGGGCCGGACGCGAGAGGTCTCTGCCGCCGATCGCCTCCACGAGGACACGGCGGTGCTCTGCCCAAGCCGGGCAGACCTCCACCGTATGCTCCACCGTGTCCTCCGGGCGATCCACACAGTGGTGACACCCAGACGTTTCCTCCCGCCTTATCCGACAAAGGAACCTCCCGAAGCTGCCGTGTCCGGTGAGGACCTGCGTCAGGCGGAAGGTGAGGACGCCGTGGCGCCTCTCCAGCCACTCCTCAAAGAGGGGACTTATCGCCGCAATCGTGGCGTGCCCAGCACTGGGTTGCGACAACCGTACTTTCCATGACGCCATGAGATCCCGCCGGAGCTCCGTCCGCTGTGCCGCGATTTCTCGCGGCAGCGGACTTACGCCCCGGATCGTAGGTAGCACTGAGGTGACAGAACTCTTCATTTCCTGATGCAACTATAATGTTACTATTGGAAAACATGCAAAAGTAACACAGGACTCTCATTCAAGTATCATCAGAGCATGGGTAAAGATTTGATTAAGTAGAAATCGATATTTAATCCAGAGCTTCAGAAAGAAGGATTAAAAAAGAATATATGAGTACTACAAAGAACCCAGAACTTTTCGTTTCCTGATGAACCTATAGCAGAACTATCCAAAAACCTGCAAAAGTAACCCTTGACTCTCACTCAAGTATCAGCAAAACATGGTTGAAAGTTAGATTAGTAAAAAATCGAGATATAATACAGTGTTCCAGTAAGAAGGATCTTAAAATTTTTCAGAAGATTTGAGGAGCCGGAAGTCTTCGTTTTCTGATGCAACTGTAGCAGTTCTATTTGAAAACATGCAAAAGTAATCCAGAACTCTCACTCAAGTATCAGCAGAGCATGGGT
The DNA here is from genome assembly GCA_905333075.3 of Atethmia centrago. Lineage (NCBI taxonomy): Eukaryota > Metazoa > Arthropoda > Insecta > Lepidoptera > Noctuidae > Atethmia > Atethmia centrago. Next base: position 22,106,887 of record HG995368.1, read on the forward strand.
AAAGGTTTGAGTAGGGAAATATCAAGATTTAATATAGTGTTTCAGTAAGAAGGAACAAACAAAATTGTAGGTAGCACTGAGGTAAGAGAACTCTTCATTTCCCAAAGCATCGATAATGGTACTATCGGAAAACATGCAAAAGTAACCCACAACTCTCACTCAAGTATCAGCAGAGCATGGTTGAAAAGTTAGATTAGTAGAAATCGAGATATAATACATTGTTTCAGTGAGAAGGATCTTAAAAAATTTCAGAAGAACTGAGGAGCCGGAACTCTTTTTTTCTGATGCAACTGTAACAGTTCTATTTGAAAACATGTAAAATTAACACAGAACTCTCACTCAAGTATCAGCAGAGCATGGATAAAAGTTTGAGTAGGGGAAAATCAAGATTTAATTTAGTGTTTCAGTAAGAAGGAACAAACAAAATTGTAGGTAGCATTGAGGTGACAAAACTCTTCATTTCCAGATGCAACTATAATGGTTCTATTGGAAAAGATGCAAAGTAATACAGGACTCTCACTCAAGTATCAGCAGAGCATGGGTAAAGGTTTGAGTAGGGGAAAATCAAGATTTAATTTAGTGTTTCAGTAAGAAGGAACAAACAAAATCGTAGGTAGCACTGAGGTGACAGAACTCTTCATTTCCTGATGCAACTATAATGGTTCTATTGGAAAAGATGCAAAGTAACACAGGACTCTCACTCAAGTATCAGCAGAACATGGTTGAAAAGTTAGATTAGTAGAAATCGAGATAAAATACAGTGTTTCAGTAAGAAGGATCTTAAAAATTTTCAGAAGAACTGAGGAGCCGAAACTCCTCGTTTTCTGATGCGACTGTTGCAGTTCTATTTGAAAATATGCAAAAGTAACCCAGAATTCTCACTGAAGTATCAGAAAAGCATGGTTGAAAAGTAAGATTAGTAAAAAATCGAGGTATAATACAGTGTTTCAGTAAGAAGGATCTTAAAATTCAGTGTGGGGTTGAAAAGTTAAAATAGTAGAAATTGAGATATAATAGAGGGTTTAAGTGAGAAGGATCTTAAAAAACTTCAGAAGAACTGAGGAGCCGGAACTCCTCGTTTTCTGATGCAACTGTAGCAGTTGAAAATGCATGGTTGAAAAGTAAGATTAGTAGAAATCAAGATATAATACAGTGTTTCAGTAAGAAGGATCTTAAAAAAATTCAGAAGGTTTGAGGAGCCGGAACTCTTCGTTTTCTGATGCAAATGTAGCAGTTCTATTTGAAAATATGCAAAAGAAACCCAACACTCTCACTCAAATATCAGCAGAGCATGGGTAAAAGTTTGAGTAGGGGAAAATCAAGATTTAATTTAGTGTTTCAGTAAGAAGGAACAAAAAAAATTGTAGGTAGCACTGAAGTGAGAGAACTCTTCATTTCCGAAAGCATCTATAACGGTACTATCGGAAAACATGCAAAAGTAACCCACAACTCTCACTCAAGTATCAGCAGAGCATGGTTGAAAAGTTAGATTAGTAGAAATCGAGATATAATACATTGTTTCAGTAAGAAGGACTCTTCGTTTTCTGATGCAACTATAAGAGACCTATCGGAAAACCTGCAAAAGTAACCCATGACTCACACTCAAGTATCAGCAAAGCATGGTTGAAAAGTTAGATTAGTAAAAAATCGAGATATAATACAGTATTTCAGTAAGAAGGATCTTAAAAATTTTCAGAAGTTTTGAGGAGCCAGAACTCTTCGTTTTCTGATGCAACTGTAGCAGTTCTATTTGAAAACATGCAAAAGTAATCCAGAACTCTCACTCAAGTATCAGCAGAGCATGGGTAAAGGTTTGAGTAGGGAAATATCAAGATTTAATATAGTGTTTCAGTAAGAAGGAACAAACAAAATTGTAGGTAGCACTGAGGTAAGAGAACTCTTCATTTCCCAAAGCATCGATAATGGTACTATCGGAAAACATGCAAAAGTAACCCACAACTCTCACTCAAGTATCAGCAGAGCATGGTTGAAAAGTTAGATTAGTAGAAATCGAGATATAATACATTGTTTCAGTGAGAAGGATCTTAAAAAATTTCAGAAGAACTGAGGAGCCGGAACTCTTTTTTTTCTGATGCAACTGTAACAGTTCTATTTGAAAACATGTAAAATTAACACAGAACTCTCACTCAAGTATCAGCAGAGCATGGATAAAAGTTTGAGTAGGGGAAAATCAAGATTTAATTTAGTGTTTCAGTAAGAAGGAACAAACAAAATTGTAGGTAGCATTGAGGTGACAAAACTCTTCATTTCCAGATGCAACTATAATGGTTCTATTGGAAAAGATGCAAAGTAACACAGGACTCTCACTCAAGTATCAGCAGAGCATGGGTAAAGGTTTGAGTAGGGGAAAATCAAGATTTAATTTAGTGTTTCAGTAAGAAGGAACAAACAAAATCGTAGGTAGCACTGAGGTGACAGAACTCTTCATTTCCTGATGCAACTATAATGGTTCTATTGGAAAAGATGCAAAGTAACACAGGACTCTCACTCAAGTATCAGCAGAACATGGTTGAAAAGTTAGATTAGTAGAAATCGAGATATAATACAGTGTTTCAGTAAGAAGGGTCTTAAAAATTTTCAGAAGAACTGAGGAGCCGAAACTCCTCGTTTTCTGATGCGACTGTTGCAGTTCTATTTGAAAATATGCAAAAGTAACCCAGAATTCTCACTGAAGTATCAGAAAAGCATGGTTGAAAAGTAAGATTAGTAAAAAATCGAGGTATAATACAGTGTTTCAGTAAGAAGGATCTTAAAATTCAGTGTGGGGTTGAAAAGTTAAAATAGTAGAAATTGAGATATAATAGAGGGTTTAAGTGAGAAGGATCTTAAAAAACTTCAGAAGAACTGAGGAGCCGGAACTCCTCGTTTTCTGATGCAACTGTAGCAGTTATATTTGAAAACATGCAAAAGTAACCCAGAACTCTCACTCAAGTATCAGCAGAGCATGGGTAAAAATTTGATTAAGTAAAAATCGATATTTAATACAGAGCTTCAGAAAGAAGGATCAAAAAATAATATATGAGTAGTACAAAGAACCCAGAACTCTTCGTTTCCTAATGAAACTATAAAAGAACTATCTAACAACCTGCAAAAGTAACCCAGGACTCTTACTCAAGTATCAGCAGAGCAAGGGTAAAGGTTTGAGTAGGGGAAAATCAAGATTTAATTTAGTGTATCAGCAAGAAGGAACTAAAAAAATTATAGGTAGTACTGACGTGACAGAACTCTTCATTTCCTGATGCACCTGTAACAGTACTATCGGAAAACACGAAAAGTAACCCAGGACTGTCACTCAAGTATCAGCAGAGCATGGTTGAAAAGTAAGATTAGTAGAAATCAAGATATAATACAGTGTTTCAGTAAGAAGGATCTTAAAAAAATTCAGAAGGTTTGAGGAGCCGGAACTCTTCGTTTTCTGATGCAAATGTAGCAGTTCTATTTGAAAATATGCAAAAGAAACCCAGCACTCTCACTCAAATATCAGCAGAGCATGGGTAAAAGTTTGAGTAGGGGAAAATCAAGATTTAATTTAGTGTTTCAGTAAGAAGGAACAAAAAAAATTGTAGGTAGCACTGAAGTGAGAGAACTCTTCATTTCCGAAAGCATCTATAACGATACTATCGGAAAACATGCAAAAGTAACCCACAACTCTCACTCAAGTATCAGCAGAGCATGGTTGAAAAGTTAGATTAGTAGAAATCGAGATATAATACATTGTTTCAGTAAGAAGGACTCTTCGTTTTCTGATGCAACTATAAGAGACCTATCGGAAAACCTGCAAAAGTAACCCATGACTCACACTCAAGTATCAGCAAAGCATGGTTGAAAAGTTAGATTAGTAAAAAATCGAGATATAATACAGTATTTCAGTAAGAAGGATCTTAAAAATTTTCAGAAGTTTTGAGGAGCCGGAACTCTTCGTTTTCTGATGCAACTGTAGTAGTTCTATTTCAAAACATGCAAAATTAACCCAGAACTCTCTCTCAAGTATCAGCAGATTATGGGTAAAACTTTGAGTAGGTGAAAATCAAGATTTAATTTAGTGTTTCAGTAAGAAGGAACAACGGCCGGACGGAGCCTCCGGCAGGAGGCGTTTGGACCCCCTAGATTGGGCAGGAGCCGCTTCAATGCAGCGCCCGCCCGCTCCAGTTTGGGAGCCAAACGTCGGAAATGCTCCACGAAGTTCCACCGGCTGTCGAGGACGAGTCCCAGTACTTCATCGTCGACTCGACGCCGATAGAAACCCCTCCTACCGTTATTTGGGACCCCAACGGTGGCGCGTTCCGAGGACCATGAAAACACATGGCCTCGGACTTGTGCAGTGCCACCTCGAGTCCCAATTGCCGGATCCTTTCGACGATTGTCGCAACCCCGCGTGCCGCTAATTCGGCCGCCGCCTGGTGCGACCTCCCCTGCGCCAGGACCAACGTGTCGTCAGCGTAGCACACTACGCTGACGCCGCTAGGGAGGTCGGCGCGCAGCACCCAGTCGTATCCGATGTCCCACAGATGCGGCCCCAGGACCGATCCCTGTGGGACACCGCACGACATCTCTTGCCGGTTCCACACTCCCTGGTGACCGGGGTAGATGACGGCCCTGTCCGTCAAATAGGCCTCGACCACACGACAGAGGTAGGTCGGCATCCGGTGATACCGGAGTGCCTCCCTGATGCAACTCCAGGGCAGGGTATTGAAGGCATTGGCGATGTCTAGAGACACCGCCAAGACGACCCCACCCTGGGCAACAGCATCCCCCGTCGTCAGGGCTCGCACGCGCATGATGGCGTCCACCGTAGAGCGCCCTCTGCGGAAACCAAACTGGCTCTCCGCCAAATCCGGCCCCACCTGCACCAGCTGGCCGACGAGGCGGTCTGCAATGACTCTTTCAAAGAGCTTGCCCACCTCGTCGAGCAGCACGATGGGCTGATAAGCGGACGGAGAGTCCGCAAGGCGCCCTGCCTTCTTTATGAGGACCAGTTTCCCCGTCTTCCAGCGAAGCGGGAACTGGCCCCTCTCCATGCATGCGCTTAGGAGCCCCCTAAGTCGAGGCCCGAGAGCCTCCAAGGCCAGGACCCAGGCCTTCCCAGGTAAGCCGTCGGGTCCTGGGGCGGTATTTTTGGCATTAAGCCTGCGTACCGCCGCTCTCATTTCTACCTCGGTCACCTCCGGAGCATCGTCGTCGTCGTCGGCGGTGTGGTCCACATCGGGCACCGCAGTAGGCGGAGCCATAGGCGGGGAGACGTGTTCCCCTCGGGAAGGGAACAGAGTGCTCACCACGTCCTCCACAAGCTGGGGCCGGAGACTCTGCGTCAGCGGGGGAGCCCATGGGCGGAGTTTATCCCGCACCACTTTGTACGGGCGTCCCCACGGGTCCCTGTCCAGAGTCCCCAGCGACTCCTCGCGGGCCAACCCCCTGGCCCGCAGGATCTCCGCTTGGAGGGCGGTCTTCGCCACTCTGTACCCCTCGTACAGCTCCGCCTGAATGGCTTCCGTATCCGGAGGTTTGATACGGAGCCTGCGGTGCCTGGTGTACCGGCGTCGCGCAGCCACGCACGCAGTGCGCAGAGCCGTCAGCTCCTGCGACGACCAGTACACCTGGCGCGAGGCACGTCCAGGCTGGACCCGGGGCATTGCCACGTCACATATGTCGGACATGGCCTCCCGGAACCACTCCGCCTCGTCGTTGATGTCGGCAGGCCTGTCCGGTGGTGACACCCAGGCCTGCACGATCGAGGCTTCCAGGAGGAGCTCCCGGTCCAGCTGCTTCAGCGAGAGGTAGACCCCTACCACGACAATCTCCCCGAACCGTGCTGCTACGCAGCCCCGTCCTCTCTTGACGGCCTCGAGGGACGGGGTACCGGCGGCGGCCGACGAAATTAGGGTCACTGAGCCGCTCAGGTCCTCTACCCAGTCATTCCTGGGTGGGACAAAGTACGGCTCAGCGACCACGGCGATGTTAATCGACCACTGCGCCATGCTCTGGAGCAACAGATCCTGAGCGGCGGCGCAGTGGTTGATGTTCGCCTGGAGGAGGCGTAATGGGGCCATTAATGGCACTCCATGTCAGCCCCCTCTTGGGCCTCCTTCCCAGCCCCCTGAGAGGGGCCTGCCGCAGCGGCCACGGTGGCGACGGCGACGACGGCGGTGTTGGAGGTGGCAGCGGCGGTGGCAGTGGTGGCGGCTGCGGCGGTGACGGCGGTGGCGGAGGGCTTGCCTCTGGCCCTGGCTTTGGCGGGTGGGGCGCAGGCCTTGCCCCCCATCCGGTGCTCGGCTGGCTTGCCAGCCGCCGCACATATGGCACAGTGCGGCGTGGCATTACACGAGCCAGCCTTGTGCCCGGGCAGACCACAGCGGTAGCAAAGACCGCTGCGGTCCACCTCCGAGGTGCAATTCGCTTGCACGTGGTTGCCCACCTGGCAGCGGAAGCACCTCAGAGGTCTGGGTTCCAGCAGTTTCACCTGCGCGGAAACCTAGCCCGCCAATAGCCGTTGGCCCTCCCCGGTAAATTTTTTGGCCGCCGACACGGGGCAGCTCACCATAACGGTTTGCAGCCCCGTGGAGTCAGGACGGATGGTGCCTGCCTTCACCTGCTCGGCAGAGCACCCCCCGGTCCTAACCACTGCGGCGACCACCTTCTCTTCCGTTGCGGAGTCGTCCAGGCCCGTGATGAGCATGCTAGCGCATTTGGTGGGCCTGGACACTCGGACCTCGTCCGCATTTAGTGACGCCCTAAGCCTTTCGGCCAGGGCGTCAGTGGCCGGGCCACTGGCCCTACCGGGGACCTCCACCATTCGGGCCCCAGTCGCCGTCACCTTCATTTTGAGGCCTTTTGCTGCGCCGAGCTCCTCCAGTCGCACCGCCTCACCCACCTTCGCCATCACCGTCCTATAGGACACGCCCTTCTTTTCCGCATCCGGCTGTAGTGTGATCACTACAGCTACGGAATTCGGGGCGCGGAGCCTAGCCGCGGCGGTGCGCTCCTTGCGCCGCTGCCGCCTCTCCCTCTTTTTGGCCGCCCTCTTTGCCTTAGCCGCCTTCCTCTTCTCTCCGGCTACTTGCCATTCGGCATCGGCCGGAAAAGATTTAGGAGGCGGGGGCGGCCGTCTTGCCACCTGGGCCGATGCCCTCGCTGCCAGGGTCGGAGCCCTCGCCGTCGGGGCTGGAGCTCTCGCCGCTGGTGCTGGAGCCTTCGCCGCCTGCACCTGCAGCAGCCGCACCCTTTGGCTGCCCCGGTGAGCCCCGTTTGGCCGTGGCACCTGCGGCGGCTGCAAACGAGGCCGGTTTCCGCTGGCCAGAAGGCGGCTGGCTCGCCGCCAACGGGGGGCGCAGGACGATGGCCTCCAGGGCGGAGAAACGGCTCTGCAGGGAAGCCATTTCCTGCCGCACAAGGGTCAGAACCCGGTCCTCTACAGGCACGAGCCGTCCCTGTCCCTGCTGCTGCCCCCCTTGCGGCTCCATCCGGGGGCCGTCTCCTCGGAGCCCAGCCAGGTCCGCCCGGAGCTTCTCGTTCTCCTTTCGGAGAAGCTCCATGGTGGCTGTCAAGCGGGCGATCTCCGCCCGCATCTCGGACATACTGTCCTGGGGAGACCCGACGTGAAGGGCCTCCGCTGCCGCCGCAATAGAGGGCGTGGCCGCGGCTACGGCCTGATCCTTAGAGGACCTGAGCCTCTTCACGGATACTGCCTTGATTGCGCTGGCCACGACCTCCGCAAAATGCTCTACTTCAATTTTATATTTTTTACCCGACCGCAAGGAAAAGGTTATGTTAATTTAATTTTTAGGTGTGGATATTTTATGTGATTATTAATTAATATCGATAATATTACTATTTTTATAATAGGAGGTAATAATAGACATAAATGAAATACGGAAATAGTTTTATTGAACTTTATTGAGAAATGAAAATCGTCAATCACTCGTTTCAGAAATATCTGATTCAGAGTCTGATGTATCACCGACATTTACAATAAAACTAAAATCAAGATCACAATGTCTCATGTATTCGTCTTCTATTTTTTCCACGTGCTGACAAGTATTGAACATCTTTATTTACTCGATCAAATGCTTCATTTAAAATGGGCATAATCGAAGTGTAATTTTGATTGATATTGCGGCTAGCAACGTCGTTTTTTACAATACCCCAAATGTTTTCGATTGGGTTTAAATTTGGATGATAAGGTGGCAGCCGAAGCACTGTGAATCCATGTTCTTTCAATAATTCGTCAACTTTGTACTTGCGGAAGCTTTCTTTGTTTTTTAATATAAGGTCATAAAGTTCAGGTTTTTTGTAGCTTGGTTCAAAATGGATATTTTTTGCATTCAGCCAAGTCTGCATGACTAATTTGTTGGAGTTGGATGTTGGTATTTTTTCCGAACTAGTATTGTGATAGGCTGCATTATCCAAGACTACCACGGCATCATTTGGGAGATTTGGTATTAGTTTCTACTTTAGCCACTTTAAGTAATTTTCTGTGTTCATGTTATCGTGGTAGTCTCCGGATTTAATCTCTGCTCTGTATGTCAACAACGCATTTGGTACGAAACCCTCTGCACTTCCGCCATCTACTATAATTATGCGCACTCCTTTTGTTAAGTTTTGTTTTATTGCTGTTTTAGAACTTTTTTCGGCCCAAGACTTTTTTTGCACGTGGTTGGTATGAATATATGATTCATCTGTGTAGACTATAGGTCTACCTGCATTGCGAAAAGACTTTACCTGTTTTAAATATTTCAATCTTAGCATTTGAATATCAAGTTTTTCGGTTAGCACCTTCCTGTTATTCTCAGTTTTTCTCCATTTATAACCAAGTTTAAGTAACAATGTTCTTAGAGTTGTTATACATCCATCAAATTGTATACGGTCTTTCAAAGCAATATTAAGTCGTGATAATGTTGGAAATTGACGATGTTCTATATGATAGTTTTGGATAGTTCTTCGGACTACACCAATATCAAATTCGTCTAAATTAATTTTTCCTGGTCTTACCCTTCTCTTCTTCATAGGTGATGTAAAAATAGAAGCACTTCTGTATACTAAATTCGAATGCGACGTACTCGCTTCATTTTCAGACTCAATATCCGCTTCCGTAGTCGGCTCTGTTGTACGCTCCGCACTAGGGGCTATAGGAACTATCGCATCCGTTTCCATAGTTATATTCGATTCCATAGCAGGTACTGTAGTTTGCTTCATTGTATTAGTATATTCCTTTCTTTCGCGTAGAATTCTAGTCACTGTGCTTTCAGATACTCCAACAGCCTGTGCGGTTCTCCATCGCGCATCAGTGAGTTTTTCTGCATAATTTTTACTTGCTTCTTTTTTCATAAAATCATAAACTTTAGAAATAATTTCTCTTGTCTAAAATAAAAAAAAATATCAAATAGTTTTACTTATTTTTAAAAATGAAATGAACACTACTATTACTAAAATTTGCTATTTATTAAAATTAAATTACTTTCGTTAGCTTATTTCATGTGTTTTAGTAACTGCAGACTTCTTTACATACCTGGCTTTTAAGAACAACACGCTGAGATTTTCTCGACATTTTAAAAATATATAAAGTAGAGCAACTTTCGTGACGAGTCTGGATTTTCGCAGCATAAAGTGTAGTATTCGTGTGCATCGAACCGCTGACGGTTCGCGACTGCCGCTCGGAGCAAACTCCCCGCACCCCGCGATCCCCTCAACCGAAAATTGGTGGGGCGCGTCTTCGTGAATTGCACTATCTGTACTGAAACACGAAATTAAATCTTGTATTTTCACTACTCAAACCTTGACCCATGCTCTGCTGATACTTCAAAGAGAGTTCTGGGTTACTTTTGCATGTTTTCAAATAGAACTGCTACAGTTGCATCAGAAAACGAAGAGTTCCGGCTCTTCAAATCTTCTGAAATTTTTTAAGATCCTTCTTACTGAAACACTGTATTATATCTCGATTTCTACTAATCTAACTTTTCAACCATGCTCTGCTGATACTTGAGTGGGAGTTGTGGGTTACTTTTGCATGTTTTCCGATAGTTCTATTATAGGTGCATCAGGAAGTGAAGAGTTCTTTCACCTCAGTGCTACCTACATTTTTGTTGGTTACTTCTTACTGAAACACTAAATTAAACCTTGATTTTCACCTAATCAAACCTTTACCCATGCTCTGCCAATACTTGAGTGAGAGGCTTGGGTTACTTTTGCATGTTTTCCGATAGTACCGTTATAAATGCATCAGGAAATGAAGAGTTCTCTCACCTCAGTGCTACCTACTATTTTGTTTGTTCCTTCTTACTGAAACACGAAATTAAATCTTGATTTTTCCCTACTCAAACCTTTACTCATGCTCTGCTGATACTTCAGTGAAAGTTCTGGGTCTCTTTTGCATGTTTTCAAATAGAACTGCTACAGTTACATCAGAAAACGTGGAGTTCCGGCTCCTCAATTCTTCTGAAATTTTTTAAGATCCTTCTTACTGAAACACTAAATTAAATCTTTATTTTCCCCTACTCAAACCTTTACCCATGCTCTGCCGATACTTGAGTGAGAGTCTTGGGTTAATTTTGCATGTTTTCCGATAGTACTGTTATAGGTGCATCAGGAAATGAAGAGTTCTCTCACCTCAGTGCTACCTACAATTTTGTTTGTTTCTTCTTACTGAAACACGAAATTAAATATTGATTTTTCACTACTCAAACCTTTACCCATGCTCTGCTGATACTTCAGTGAGAGTTCTGGGTTACTTTTGCATGTTTTCAAATAGAACTGCTACAGTTGCATCAGAAAACGAGGAGTTATGGCTCCTCAGTTCTTCTGAAAATTTTTAAGATCCTTCTTACTGAAACACTAAATTAAATCTTGATTTTCACCTACTCAAACCTTTACCCATGCTCTGCTGATACTTGAGTTAGAGTTCTGGGTTTCTTTTGCATATTTTTAAACAGAACTACTACAGTTGCATCAGAAAACGAAGAGTTCCGGCTCCTCAAATCTTCTGAATTTTTTTAAGATCCTTCTTACTGAAACACTATTATATCTCGATTTCTACTAATCTAACTTTTCAACCATGCTCTGCTGATACTTGAGTGGGAGTTGTGGGTTACTTTTGCATGTTTTTAAATAGAAATGCTACAGTTGCATCAGAAAACGAGGAGTTCTGTCTCCTCAGTTCTTCTGAAAATTTATAAGATCCTTCTTACTGAAACACTAAATAGAACCTTGATTTTCACCTAATCAAACCATTACCCAAGCTCTGCTAATACTTGAGTGAGAGTCTTGGGTTACTTTTGCAAGTTTTCCGATAGTACCGTTATAGATGCAACAGGAAATGAAAAGTTCTCTCACCTCAGTGCTACCTACAATTTTGTTTGTTCCTTCTTACTGAAACACGAAATTAAATCTTGATTTTTCCCTACTCATACCTTTACCCATGCTCTGCTGATACTTCAGTGAGAATTCTGGGTCTCTTTTGCATGTTTTCAAATAGAACTGCTACAGTTGCATCAGAAAACGAAGAGTTCCGGCTCCTCAATTCTTCTGAAAATTTTTAAGATGGTTCTCACTGAAACACTATTATATCTCAATTTCTACTATTTTAACTTTTCAACCCCACTCTGCTGATACTTGAGTGAGAGTCGTGGGTTACTTTTCCATATTTTCCGATAGACCTATTATAGTTGAATCAGATAATGAAGAGTTCTGTCACCTCAGTCCTACCTACATTGTTGTTTGTTCCTTCTTACTGAAACACTAAATTAAATCTTAATTTTCCCCTACTCAAACTTTCACCCATGCTCTGCTGATACTTGAGTGAGAGTTCTGGGTTACTTTGGCAATTTTTTAAATAGAAATGCTACAGTTGCAACAGAAAACGAGGAGTTCTGCCTCCTCAGTTCTTCCAAAAATTTATAAGATCCTTCTTACTGAAACACTAAATAAAATCTTGATTTTCACTTACTCAAACTTTTACCCATGCTCTGCTGATACTTGAGTGATAGTCCTGGGTTACTTTTGCATGTTTTTCAATAGTACTGTTACAGGTGCATCTGGAAATGAAGAGTTCTGTCACCTCAGTGCTACCTATAATTTTTTTTGTTACTTCTTACTGAAACACGAAATTAAATCTTGATTTTTCCCTGCTCATACCTTTACCCATGCTCTGCTGATACTTCAGTGAGAGTTCTGGGTTACTTTTGCATGTTTTCAAATAGAACTGCTACATTTGCATCAGAAAACGAGGAGTTCCAGCTCCTCAGTTCTCCTGAAAATATTTAAGATCCTTCTCAATGAATCACTATTATATCTCAATTTCTACTATTTTAACTTTTCAACCCCACTCTGCTGATACTTGAGTGAGAGTCGTGGGTTACTTTTCCATATTTTCCGATAGGTCTATTATAGTTGCATCAGATAATAAAGAGTTCTGTCACCTCAATCCTACCTACATTGTTGTTGGTTTCTTCTTACTGAAACACTTAATTAAATCTTGATTTTAACCTACTCAAAACTTTACGCATGCTCTGCTAATACTTGAGTGAGAGTCCTGGGTTATTTTTGCATGTTTTCCGATAGTACCGTTATAGTTGCATCAGGAAATGAAGAGTTCTTTCACCTCAGTCCTACCTACAATTTTGTTTGTTACTTCTTACTGAAACACAAAATTAAATCTTATTTTTCCCTGCTCAAACTTTTACCCATGCTCTGCTGATACTTCAGTGAGAGTTCTGGGTTACTTTTGCATGTTTTCAAATAGAACTACTACATTTGCATCAGAAAACGAGGAGTTCCGGCTCCTCAGTTCTCCTGAAAATTTTTAAGATCCTTCTCAATGAAACACTATTATATCTCAATTTCTACTATTTTAACATTTCAACCCCACTCTGCTGATACTTGAATGAGAGTCGTGGGTTACTTTTCCATATTTTCCGATAGGTCTATTATAGTTGCATCAGACAATAAAGAGTTCTGTCACCTCAATCCTACCTACATTGTTGTTGGTTTCTTCTTACTGAAACACTTAATTAAATCTTGATTTTAACCTACTCAAAACTTTACCCATGCTCTGCTGATACTTGAGTGAGAGTCCTGGGTTACTTTTGGAGGTTTTTGGATAGTTTTGCTATAAGTTCATCAGGAAACGAATAGTTCTGGGTTCTCTGTACTACTCATATATTCTTTTTTGATCCTTCTTTCTGAAGCTCTGTATTAAATATCGATTTTACTTACTCAAATCAGAAATGAAGAGTTCTGTCACCTCAGTGCTACCTACAATTTTGTTTGTTCCTTCTTACTGAAACACTAAATTAAATCTTGATTTTCACCCACTCAAACCTTTACTCATGCTCTGCTGATACTTGAGTGAGAGTTCTTGGTTACTTTTTCATGTTTTCAAATAGAACTGTTACAGATTTATCAGAAACCGAGGAGTTCTGGCTCCTAAGTTCTTCTGAAAATTTTTAAGATCCTTCTTACTGAAACACTTAATTAAATCTTGATTTTAACCTACTCAAAACTTTACCCATGCTCTGCTGATACTTGAGTGAGAGTCCTGGGTTACTTTTGGAGGTTTTTGGATAGTTTTGCTATAAGTTCATCAGGAAACGAATAGTTCTGGGTTCTCTGTACCACTCATATATTCTTTTTTGATCCTTCTTTCTGAAGCTCTGTATTAAATATCGATTTTTACTTACTCAAATCAGAAATGAAGAGTTCTGTCACCTCAGTGCTACCTACAATTTTGTTTGTTCCTTCTTACTGAAACACTAAATTAAATCTCTTATTTTCACCTACTCAAACTTTTACCCATGCTCTGCTGATACTTGAGTTAGAGTTCTTGATTACTTTTGCATGTTTTCAAATAGAACTGTTACAGTTTCATCAAAAAACTAGAAGTTCCGGCTCCTCAGTTCTTCTGAAAATGTTTAAGATCCTTCTCACTGAAACACTCCATTATATCTCAATTTCTACTAATTTAACTTTTCAACCCCGCTCTGCTGATACTTGAGTGCGAGTCGTGGGTTACTTTTGGATGTTTTCCGATAGCTCTTAGTTGCATCAGAAATCGAAAAGTTCTGTCTCCTCAATCCTTCGTACAATTTTTTTTTGTTCCTTCTTACTGAAACACTAAATGAAATCTTGATTTTCACCTACTCAAACCTTTACCCATGCTCTGCTGATACTTGAGTGAGAGTTTTGGGTTACTTTTTCATGTTTTCAAATAGATCTGCTACAGTTGCATCAGAAAACGAGAAGTTCTGGCTCCTCAAATCTTCAGATTTTTTTTAAGATCCTACTTACTGAAACACTGTATTATATCTCAATTTCTACTAATCTGACTGTTCAACCATGCTCTGCTGATACTTGAGTGAGAGTTTTGGATTATTTTTGTATGTTTTCTGATATGTCGAGTATTATTGCATCAGGAAACGAAGAGTTCCGGCTCCTCATCGCTACTCATTTTTTGTTATCCCACTGACTGCAGCACTGTATTAAATAACGATTTCAACTTACTCAAATCTTTACCTGCTGATGTTTGAGTGCGAGTTTTGCGTTATCATTTAATGTTTTTAATAGTTCTTTTATAGATGCATTAGGAAACGAGGACTTTCTGCTCCTCAGTCCTACTTAAATTCTTTTTGGATCCCTCTAACTCAAACCCTGTACGAAATCTCAATTTCTTCTAACCTAATTTTTGCACAAGGCTCTGCGTATACTTTTGTGAGACTTCTGCTTTCATTTAGTTTTTTTTCTGTTACTTGAATCTTGGCTACCAATTATGCCCCAAAGAATCTAAGAAAATCCATAAATTACGCCATTCACGCCTGTTTTATCAAAATTCTTGTCTTTTTCGAGTAACAGGTCAATATTATTGTTTTTATTTTTTTATTTATTTAGGTTGACAGAACTATTTCGGAAAAGTATAAGGAACTATAGAAGTCACCATTGTGCGCCTAAATCAGTTTCAAAATTTAAATTTTGGGAAAAATGATCTGCTAACGGAAGTTAGCAGAGCATATTTTCATTCTACTTTTTTCAGGCAAATATGACGGAACTATTTTTTTTAAGTATAAGGAACTCTAGAACTTAGCCGCATGCGAATAGAACTCATATTTTTTTTATGCTCTGCTGGGAAATGATCTGCCAAGTTCACCCACATATCGTTTAGTATGTCACTCGGTAGTTCTTCACCCCAGGCAAGTTTGCCGTCCCATACTCTTTGAAACAATAGTTTTGCCGACACTGTCATGGGAGCCAACCAACCCAAAGGATCGTATAGTTTCGAAATATCGGAAAGTAAGTGCCTTTTCGTTGTCCGACCCTTCGATTTTTCATCTAGACTCCAGTTAAATTAAATTCTCTAGTAATGCGGAGTGGTTTGCTGACCACTTGCGTAAGTTCATGCCGCCGCCCTTCAGTAATTTTATGAAGGAACTTTGTAGGTCTTTAGCTTTATCCAGAGAGTAGTAACCGCTAATCACATCATCAACGTAGAACTCGTTGATTAATGTATTGGCGGCCTCTGGATATTTATGACCGTCATCCAGGGCTAACTGCATCATAGTTCTCATGGCCAGCCATGGCGTGCACTTGGTTCCGTATGTCACGGTGCAAAGTTGGAATTCTTGTAACCTTTCAGCAGGAGAGTAGCGTAACATCTTCTCTATATCGACAGTAAAAGCGTACTTGTATGACCTCCACTTTAGTATAAGGGCTTGAATATCCTTTTGTAGGTTTGGGCCTTTTTCCATTAAGCTATTCAAGTTGCATGCGAGGCGTTAAAAACCACTCTTAGTTTCGTAATAGTGGATTGTTCTCGCAAAACACCATGGTGGGGAAGGTAGCATTAAGACGTAGAAGGTAATATTGGAGATGCCGGTTTCATATGCTGTAGTTGCGTATATTCCCTGATGAAGTCCCGGGACATTGTAACGGGTTTGTTGTTCTTTCGTTTTTCTAATTGAAGAAATTGCGAAATAGCCATAGACTTAGATTTGCCCAATTTATTTTGCAATTCAGAACTCATGGGCATCTTAACGATGTATTTGTTATCTGCGTCTCGTTGTACTGTCTTGGTGTAGTATTCTTCACACTGATTATCCTTGGGCATGTCATGGTTGCTGATAGGTATGTTTTCGTTCTCCCAGAATTAAGTTAATTCGCTTAGGTCGACCAGTGATAGGTGACAGTTAAAAGTTTTCAGTTTACCGCATAGGATCCAGCCTAAGTGCGTCTGTTGCGCTACAGTAGACTGTTGACTGCCTTTTAAGACTTCGTCAAGTATGATGTCGGAATACACGTCTGCCCCAAGTAACAGATCGATAGGACTAGATACGTTGAACTCCGGATCTGCTAGTTTCAAGTTTTCCAGGTGTGGCCAGTTAGCCCCTTCAAACGATGAGTTAGGTAGATTGTTTGTTAGTTTGCTTAAGACGAGTGCCTGAGTTGCGAATGTGTATTCCGAGTGAATCGATTTACAGGTAAGCTGAAGTCGTCCTTTGCAGTTACCAGGTGCAGCTCCTACTCCCGTAATGGTTGCGTTAACCCGTTTCCTTGGTAGCCGTAGCATCTGTGCGGCGTTCTCGGTGATCAGGTTTACTTGCGAACCTTGATCTAGTAGTGCCCGAAGCGTAATGAAATCCCCATTTGCGGACTTTATCTTAAGCTGCACAGTAGTTAACAAAAGTTCCATCTCGTTAGTAGATATATGGTTGGAGCTTTGTTTGTGCGTGGATGTGGTTGGTCGTTGACCTAGATTGTCGTTGGTTTTCTCCGTATTCGTTGAGTTGACAGTGTTTTTCTTGTCTGCGTTGTGTAATAAAGTGTGATGCTTCATATTGCATTCTTTACACGTTTTTGTTGACGCACAATCTGTTTCGCCATGATGGTATAAGCAGTTTTTACACACGTGTAATTTTGCGACCGTATTATTCCGCGGGAATGACTCCATATTGATGCACTTTGGACATTTCATCAATACATGATTTCCGTCACAGTGTGGGCAGTGTCCATATGCTGTATGATAAGTTCTCTTGAAAGATTTCTGTCGTTCGTAGTCATGCAGTTTAGCAAAATGATGTTTGTTAAATGACTTGAACACAATCTGCTTCTGCTGGTTAGGTACTGCTTTTTTCGTATTTTTCATGGTTTCATACGCCATGAACTTGTTTTCTAGGAAGTATAGTAGCACGTTCTAGTTAGGCACATCCCTAGGATCTTGCAGTTCCTATATGTACTCGCTGTAGGTAATAGTATCAAGTTTCTGCGACATCAAGTGTACTATAATTGGGTCCCAAGTTGCAGTAGTGTTTAAGGAATATTTTCGGGAGCGCACTCAATAAAACATCAAGTCTACGAACCAACTGTTTATTTGCGGCCTACCCGCAGCTTATAATTATTACACAGATACCACACGTCCCCTCTTAATAAAAACGAACACATATCAATAGGTAGTAAGTATCTACATAAACCAATCGCTTTAACTGTAATTGTAAAAGAACTTTTACGCAAGTAATAATACAATACTGTTATCTGTTAAGTTATTAGCTGATGCATTGTTTCGCTCAAGGAATAGATTCCGTAAATACTTATGCATTTTACAAACTTATAGTTATACTCATTTAAATTAGAAAGCGTTATCCCTGAGTGAAACTCTGTAAACGTAACTAAACTACTTAAAACTAAACAAAAAATGAATCTGACTAGGTAATTATCAAACAGAAAAGAGTACCTATAACAAAAGAAAACAAAACGGCTTAAAAAAAATCAGCAATATCCAGTGATACCTTATTTATTGGTTTAACAAATAGACAATAATATTTAAATTTATATTAATATTTGTACTTCTTTTTAATTAATGTACAAGCTATCACCTATATAGCAATTTACCTAATAACTGACCTGGTTTCGGTATTTGTATTTCTTTATTAGAGGCTTGAGGGACATTAGAAATGTCTTTTTGGGTTTTGTAGGTTCCGTTGAACTACTATCCTGACCAATGGTATCGTTCACGATCGTGTCCTTTATCTTATCTTCTATATCGACGCGGTCTGAAACATCGGGCGTATACACGGAATGCCGTTTAGTGGTGCGAGATGTCCCAAGGGGTAGCAATTGATCAATGTGTCTTTTCCACTCCTTACCGTCTGTACAACGCACTCGATAGGTTAGCGGTGCCTCTCTCGCGGTGACCACGGCCGGCGCCCACTTTTCAGCGCGCACACGATAGTCTCGCGCTAACACGTCGTCGCCGGGTGCAGCGTGGCGCTCGATACCCGGGCTGTGACACGCGGCGCGGGCCGCCGCCTGCTCGCTGGCGCGCTCGGCGCTCGGCCGCAGCACGTCCTACCTACAACGGAGCCGCCTGCCCAGCATCTTTTCAGCAGGCGCGACGCCTGTAGTTGAGTGTTCACAATTGCGGTATTGGAATAAAAAAATCGTGACTGCTGTATCAACATCGACCTTCTCGTGCGCGGCTTTCTTCATTGCGCGCTTTACTAACTTCACCGCGTTCTCGGCCGCTCCGTTACCCGCCGGCCTATAGGGACTAGTAACAGTGTGAGTGATGAAATTTCTTGTAAAAAAAAATGCTAGCTCTGCCGATCCAAAAGGTGGGCCGCCGTCGCTCACAACCTGGGAAGAAAGACCGAAACGAGCGAACAATTCCCTAAGTTTACCTATCGTTGCCGTGGCGGTGGTGCCTGGCATTTTCTGCACCTCGATCCACTAGCTATGAGCGTCCACGGTGACGAGATAATGTTTTCGCCAAAATCGATATGTAGTCTTTGCCAGCGTCGTGCGGGGAACTCCCACGGATGTAGAAGGGAACGTGGTAGTGTGTCACGCTGCTGGCGATAAGCACTACAATCTTTCGCGAGAGTCTCAATTTCGACATCTAATGTTGGCCAATAAACATAACTTTTTGCTATATTTTTCATTTTAACTACCCCTAAATGCCTTTCATGTAATTCGGATAGAACTGGTTTTCTCAGTGGCTCCGGCAAGATTACCCGGTGATTATATAAAATACAACCATGATCCAACACTAAATTATCTTTCCGGTTGTAATAAGGCTTTTCAAGCTCAGCTGTTATTTTTGTTGGCCAGCCAGTGATGAGACATTTTTTTATTTTATTTAAAACGCTGTCTTTCTCTGTCCATGAAGCCACCTCTTTTGCATTGATTGGGATTGATTCCTCGACATAATTTACCGAACCCAAATCATCACAATATTTCCGTTCATATGGCAGTGGCAGTCGCGACAGTGTATCGACATTGCAGTTATTATTCGATTTGATAAACTCAATTCGAAATCATACGACGCCAGTCTGGTGGCGTATCTTTGCAGTCTACTGGCTGCCGTTTGCGGCAACCCTAATTTCGATCCAAAAATTTAAGGAAAATAGTTAAGGGCTTATGGTCCGTTTTAATAATAAAATGACGACCATAAATATACTGGTGGTGCTTGATCACGCCAGCGATAATCGCGAGGGCCTGCTTGTCCAGCTGACTATACGATCGTTCAGCTGCATTTAACGTCCATGACGCGAAACGAATTGGGCACTCGTCGCCGTTAGGAAAACGATGTGATAGCACATTGCCAATACCATATGAACTGCTATCCACGGCTAATACCAACAGTACTTTTGGATTATAGTGTACCAACACCTTGCTACTGAGAATAGCCGCTTTTATATTCTGGAATGCCTTTACACAATCTGCTGACCAGACCCAAACACTTTGTTTACGCAATAAACTATGTAACGGATTTAAAATAGTACTCAGATGCGGCATAATAATTTATCATACCAAGGAATGACCTGAGTTGAGTCAAAACTTCTGGAGGTGGTGCGTCCACGATCGCTTTTATTTTGTTTGAATCTGGATGCAAACCCTGCTTATCGATAATAAAACCTAAATAACTAATGCTTTCTTTTATAAAACTACACTTCTTTAGTTTAATCCGCAAACCGACCTCACGTAAGCACGACAACACGGCCCTTAAATTAGCAATATGTTCAGACCTGGAGGCACCTGTAATCGCCACGTCATCCAAAAAAACTGCAGTTCCCTTCAAGCCCCTAAGAGTTTCTTCCATAAACTTTTGGAATTTCTCGGGAATACATGTCAAACCGAAAGGAGTATGAAGGTAAATAAAAGTGCCTATATGTGTTGTTATCGCACTACATGCCCGCGAATTCTCATCCAAAAATAATTGTTGGTACGCGTTGGTTAGGTCGAGTTTTGAATAGGTACAGTTCGCCGCCACTTAATGCAGCAAATAACTCCTCGATGCGAGGCATGGGGTATGGGTCGCGAATCAACTTTGGATTAATGGTGACCTTATAATCTCCGCAGATACGTATTTTACCAGATTTCTTGATAACCGGTACAATGGGTGTACCATAATCAGATTAATCCACCTTACGAATAGTACCCTCTGCCTGGAGTCGTTGTAACTCTAGTTCTACAGGTTTACGTAAAGCTTGTGGTAATAATCTCTCTTTGATAAAAACGGGAGTCATGTCATTTAATCTTAATGAAAGTTGCTTGGTACATGTGCCTGGGGCAAACACAGAAGGAAATTCTTTTTGCAAAGTATCTACAAATGTGTCTTCTGATAAGTTCAACATCAATTCGTTAATTTGAATACTATCGATATTTAATTTACTCAACCAAAATCTACCCATTAAAGGTGGTCCACCATTCTTAACGAAAATAATTTTAAATCTCTCGCCCAGTGTGTCCCGATCTCCACATTAACCACAATATAACCGATCACTTCAATCCGCGAAACAAACAACCTTTGCGATAAGCGGCAACGCCTTGAAGTGTTCATCATATGAATGAGTACTTATTGCAGACAAGTAAGTTGCCAGTATCCAGTTCAAACGTCATCGCCTTCCCATTCACTTTTACGCTCACTTTGTATGGCCGATCACTATTACACACATTTAGATTAAACGAGTATATATCTGAGTCCAAATCGCTATCACTATTATCCATATAATTATGAACTCCCCGCGATGACCGCAACTCGCCCTGACGGGGATTTCGTTTGCACATAACTTTTAGGTGGCCCTTTTGCCCACTTACGTCACATGAATAATTTTTAAAACGACACACGACTGCTCGATGACCCTTTCCGCACCGCCAACAAGACTAGCGGCGCGCGCTGTGCCTCGCTGGCGGTCGCGGCCGAAGCGCGCGTTCTTTCGATGCTACTGCTGCTGCTGCTGCCGGTCGCAGCGCACGCCGCACCTCGTCCCGTTGCGAGCCGGTGCATCTGCTCCGGCGCCCCGGTACTCGTCGACGTCGCAGGCGCTGCTCTGCTGCACGTGCCACTTGCTTGAGCGTGCCGGTCAGCCGCTTCAAGTGCGAAGGCCAATTCCACTGTCCTCCTGTACGTCAGTGATGGCGAAGAGCCGCAATCTCATGTCATCGCTCACAAGATCAAACATGAATTGGTCTCGTAGGTTTTCTTCTAGACCACTTTTGAAGTTGCACGTGCTGGGGACTCTTTGAGGACTTGCAAATAATCGCTCAGACTTTCGCCGCCATTTTGGCGCCTCATTCTAAATATATGCCGCTCAGCTATCTCTGAGCGCTTTGGTTCGAGGTCGCCAACTATGTTCACTAACTCCTGAAAACTTTTGGTCTCCGGATTATATGGCGCACAAAGATCACACATCAGATCATAAGTAGTTTCACCCACTAACGTGATTAACGTAGCCACTCGTAATGCATGTTTGTATTAGTTGAACGCCATAAACTGTTCCACGCGTCGTATGTATGCCAATATTTTGCTCGATAAATCGAATTGTTCTATTTTTCTGATCGGCATTTTATTGACACTTCACAATAACACTGTACAATAACTATTAGTGGTAATTAAGCTTAGTTTTCCTCGTCGCCAGTAGTGTTTAAAGAATATTTTCGGGAGCGCACTCAATAAAACATCAAGTCAACGAACCAGCTGTTTATTTGCGGCCTACCCGCAACTTATAATTATTACACGGATACCACAGTTGCGATGTCTAATCCAATGTTTGTTAGTCCGTTCGTACATTCACTTATGACGTCATGCATCTTCTTGAGGTTAAAGCTGTCGGGTTGTTGAATTACAGGCAGGTTGAGCATGGTGTTCAGGAACGACGTAAATTGCAGTCTTCGATTGTCGAAACGCTGGGTCAGTATCTCCCAGCAGGATGTGTAGTTTTCTGCACCGATACTGAGATGCTGCACCAATCTTTCAGCTTCGCCTCTCAACCTTGTTTTTAGATGCTGCATCTTTTGCGCTTTGTTTATCATCGGGTTATTATGGATTGTTTCCACGAAGAGATCCTTGAAGGAAATCCATTG
The DNA here is from genome assembly GCA_905333075.3 of Atethmia centrago. Classification (NCBI taxonomy): domain Eukaryota; kingdom Metazoa; phylum Arthropoda; class Insecta; order Lepidoptera; family Noctuidae; genus Atethmia; species Atethmia centrago. The sequence goes on from HG995368.1 coordinate 22,129,243, forward strand.
AGTATAGCTACCCGAAAATTCAGGAACCTCAATTTTTGGCGCCGACTTTTCATAGTGCATTGTCGACCAGATCTTGCTGTTCAAGTTTTTTCTTAACTCGTCGTACTTATCCTCCATTTCGACGAACTTGTTAGAGTAGTTGCCGTTGGAGCCTTTGAGTAACGCTTCCAGCTCCCAGTGTTGTTTGTCGATGATGTTCTGTTACATCCCTAGTTTGCAATAGTAAATGTTGATAACAATGCTTAGTCAGCACCGGGCATTCTAGATCATGATTGCTCACAGGCTTCCAGCCAGTTCGGGTTTGGCATTCTTTCATTTTTAAAAAGATTCGGGACTTTTCCTTTCTAACATTTGGTGGCAGCGGTGGGATAAGACATCTCCAGTGTCCTTAAAACGGTAAATACGTCGCCGGAAATAAAAATCTGTGTGTGTCTGTGTTCCTAAAAGTGTCCAGTGATTGTGTCGCGAATAAGCACCCCAACCTGAACTCATCACATCGAAGCTCGATACCATTCGACCTGGTCCAGAGCTACATATCGCCGCCCCGGGTCCACTGCGTAGTAAGTGGTACTGCGTTGCTGGGTAGCACTTGCTGCACCCAACCATACTGTATCCAGCGCCAACCTGACGGTAGCCGTCGGCTCTTCATCCATACGTCTAAGGTAGACGAAATCCAATGAATCCAGAATGAAGAATACCTACGAGTTGTTCCTGTAAGTCCAGATTACTGTATCCTGTGAAAATTGTGTGTGTTCTGCGTTAAGTGTGCGTACCTATACCGTGTTATAATCACGGGATTAAACTAAATTAACGCACGGGTGTTAATATAGTTTAATACTAGTTATAAGATTAATTTTAAAACATTACTAACACGATTCAAGGTAGCTTGATAAGTAGCTTACGGTTCGATCCCAGTCGTCCTCACCAGTTGCGCATAACTTACACATCCGCAGCCCATGCAATTCTCAGAACTAAATAACTTTTAACCATACCAGTAACTTATCATCACGCCAGTAATTCCCGAAGGGTTAAGCAGAGGTTTTAGTATTCCTTATTAATTTACAAAACAAAATATCTAAATCCGAATCAAAAAAAGACATTAAAGGTGATGAGGAAATCCCATTAAGTGTTGTGCTAAAATTTATTAAACCATTCAACGGCGATAGAGACAAGCTCACAGCTTTCCTAAGAAACTGCGATAGCGCAATATTCTTGGCGTCTTCCCAACAAGAAGACGTCGTTTTTAAATATGTATTAAATCAACTAGAAGGCAAGGCTGAGACCGCGTGCTCTATTAAAGATTTGAAACATGGCCATCACTTAAAGAATTAAAAAAAAATCTGTTTTGTGAACGTTGACACTATGCTCACCTGCTCACTGACTTGCAAGACTTTAGGCAAGGAAATCAAGAACCTGTTACCCAATTTTCCATGAGAGTAGAAACCTGTTTGCAAAAACTTCTTTCAGAAATTATTGTTTCCAATACGAGGAAGATCGAACTTCCTGGTAGATTAGCCGCGTTGGAAGACCTCGCTCTCCATACATTTATATTAGGATTAATCCCTAAAATCGCTAATATTGTGAGATGTAGAGACTAAAAAACCTTAAATGATGCCATTAATGCTGCGATATCCCAAGAGAAAATACAGCAGTTCTCTTATCGCAATTTCAACAGGCAAAAAGCTACTGAATCCGTTAAAAGAAGCGAAATAAACAATACACCTCAAGCAAAAGTTTTTATTAGAAGTAACAATAGTCAACCCAGTATTTCCTCCAATGATTCTCCTTTCTGTAGATATTGTAAAACGACAGGACACATTCTTGAAAACTGCGTTTTTTCAAAAATATTTTTTTTTCAAATGGCCCTCAGCCATTTACTTCTTTTAGACCTTCGCCCTTCAATGACAAACAAACAGTTGTTAAGCCAGGATCTCGTGTAAACTTCACTGATAATTCTAAAGAGGAGGCTAGGGATGAAGTAGATGAATCCGTTAACGATACAAATTTAAACTAAAAAATGTCCCGTTTAAGTATCGCACGGGGCAAACCCCTTTTAAACAAGCCGATACTACCCTTATTAAAATCAAGATCAATGGACAGGGTGACCAGCCCCAAACTCACGGTCTTTCCAAAAGTAGGACCACGCCGCAGGGTAACCACCCCATAAGGAAGGTACCAACATTGGAACCAACATTCCAATTGTAAACCTGAAAAAGAAGTTAAAAATATATGAAATCCTTACCTGAAAAAGATTTTTACCTTTTATTAAATTACAAACGTTTGTAAATAAAAATCCACTTACTTTCTTTATAGATTCAGGAGCGTCGCTCTGTGTTCTGAAAAAGAAAAGTATAACAAGTACTCTACAATTAGAAGATAGTGTTGTTATAATTCAAGGAATAGATTCCAAAAAAGAAACTATGAAAAGTGTGGGAAGTTTTAAACTACAACTACAGTTCAATGAAAAACTAAGTATAACTCATCCTTTCCAAATATTTGAAGATATAAACTTACCTTACGATGGTATAATAGGTACCGACCTTGATAGTAATATATCAAAATATTGTTATGGCAACTTTAATCTGTACCAACAGAACCATCTGTTTTAATCTGTACTCTTTCCTGCAATAAAACTGTTACTGCCACGCGCTTACTCTCGTACAGCAAATACGTTTTTTTATTTCAGGTTATGGGCCCAGATTCAAGTCTCATAACCCTCTCGCGACAGAAAGTTTTCTCACTGTGTTATTGTTTACTGATGGATCGTTATTTCGCGCGAATTCAGACAATATAAAAATACCGAAGTGTGTAGTGATTCGTGGACAATGGCTACTAATCAGAACTACATGGTGAACGTGCCTAAGTTGAAGGGCCGTGAAAACTATAGTGAATGGTGTTTGTGAGTGTTGGAAGGCATGCTAAAATGTATTAAGCCGGAGCCAAACCAACCAGCTATAGGAGTCGAAGAGGACGCACGTACAAAAGCTAAAATCATTTTGATGATAGATCCATCGATCTACGTGCACATAAAGAATGTTACTACGACTAAAACCCTATGGGATAAGCTGAAATCATTATATGATGATTGTGGATTCACTAGAAGAATCAGTCTGCTTAGAAATCTCATTTCTATAAGGCTAGATAATTGTGACACAATGTCGTCGTATGTAACGCAAATTGTGGAGACTGGACAAAAGTTGGCGGGAACAGGATTTAACATAAGTGATGAGTGGATCGGGTCATTGCTGAAAAATTTTCGCCTATGATAATGGCCATCGAGCATTCTGGGATGTCCATTACCACCGACACCATTAAATCCAAGTTGTTGGATATGGAACCAGAAAATAAAGAGGTAGATGGAGCATTTGCTGCATTTCGGAAATACCAACATAAAAATAATGACAAGTCTATGGTCAGAGGAAATTACAATGGCGGACAGAAGTCAAAGTCAAATGTCAACAAGCAAATTAAATGCTACAAGTGTAAACAAGTCGGACATTACAGAAATCAGTGCACAAAACCCGATAAAATCGAAATGAAAAGCACAGAAAACTCATCGAATGCAACCAACGCATTTAGTGCAGTGTTTTTGAATGGTTGTTATAGTAAAACTGATTGGTACGTCGATTCCGGGGTGAGTGTTCACTTGACAACAAATAATCATTGGATAAAAAATGAGTCATATGAATGTCTTCCAAAAGAAATTGTAGTTGCGAATAAAAACAAGGTACCTGTTATGTGTTGTGGTGATGTGCAGATCACGACGTGCACGAAAAATAGCAATTATGACGTGACTGTTGAAGGAGTGTTATGTGTGCCCGATATTACGACGAACCTTCTATCTGTAAGCCAATTAATCAGCAAGGGAAACAAAGTGTCCTTTACAAACGATGGTTGCGAGATATACAACAGATTATGAACATTGGTAGCGACAGCTGCACTCGTGAATGAAGTGTACAAACTAAACACAGTTGATTCCATGGCTGCTGCAGTGATAACCAGTGATACTTGGCATCGAAGACTAGGACACGTAAATAACACATATTTGAACAAAATGGTGAATGCTGTTAATGGCGTGACAGTTGACAAGAACACGGAGAACAGCAAGAATTCTTGTACAGTTTGCTGCGAAGGCAAACACAGTTTACCTTTTCCTAGCGATGGCAACAGAAGCACTGAACTTTTGAATGTGGTTCATGCAGACGTCTGTGGGTCAATGGAGAATATTTCCATGGGAGGATCGAGGTATTTCATTCTTTTTGTTGATGATTACAGTAGAATGACTCATATATGTTTCTTAAAAAATAAAAGTGAAGCTTTTCAATGTTTCAAGAATTATAAGGCTAAGGTTGAGAACTATCTCAATAAAACAATCAAGGTTCTGAGAAGCGATAATGGTAAAGAATTTTGTAATCGTAAATTTGATAATTTCCTTAAGAAAAAGGGAATAATTCATCAGAAAACTAACCCATATACGCCAGAACAAAACGGCTTGTGTGAAAGAATGAACCGGAATATTGTTGAAAAAGCTAGCTGTCTTTTATTTGAAGTTAGTTTGGATAAGGAATTATGGGCTGAGGCATGTAATACTGCTGTTTATTGGCAGAATCGAATAGTATCACCTTTATTCCAAAACAGAACATCATATGAGGTATGGACGCAGATTAAGCCAGATATCAGCCATCTCCGAATATTTGGAAGCACAGTAATGGTACATGTGCCAAAATTTAAAAGACTCAAATGGGACAAGAAGTCAGAAAAATGTATTCTGATTGGTTATTCTGAAGAAACAAAGGGATACAGAGTTTATAACCCTAACACACGAAAGATTACCACTAGTCGAGATGTGATTATTATAGAGAAAGATCACTCACCTCAGGATGCAGTTGTTCTTCAAGAAAAGAATATCTTAAGTCAGTCTGAAGAATCACCTAAGAAGACAAATGTCATAGAGACAAGTCCAGATTCAGTGGAGGACTTATCAGATGACAGTTCTTATACTTCTGTGATGACGATTCAAAAGCCAGTACTTTTGTGCCAAGTGAAAATGATAACTCTGAGGATAGCGTGCCTGTTGTGAGAGAACACGGCAGTAGGTCCCGAAGAAAACCAGATCGATATGGTTTCTCAAACGTGTGTGGACAACAGTCCTACAGATGAACTATCTTTGGAGGACGCTCTGCAGGGGGCTGAAAAACAAAATTGGTTAAAAGCCGTGAAGGACGAGCTTCAGTGTTTTGAGGACAATCATGCATGCTTGGGAGCTAGTAGATGCACCAGATAAAGCAACCATTGTTAAGTGTAAGTGGGTCCTTAAAAAGAAAACTGGTAATGACTAATAATAGTATTGGATATCGTGCAAGACTGGTTGCAAAGGGTTGTAGTCAAAAATGTGGGATAGACTATAGTGAAACCTTTTCTCCAGTGGTAAGATATACTACATTAAGACTATTGTTTGCTCTTTGTTCTCAAATGAATCTAGATACTGCACATTTAGATGTTAAAACAGCCTTTCTCAATGGAGAACTGGAGGAAATCATATATATGCAAAAGCCAGATTGTTTTCCTATTTCTGATAATGATATAAACAAAGTGTTATAACTTAAAAAGGCTATATATGGTCACAAACAGTCCTCCAGGGCTTGACCATAAGAAGGTTGATAACTGTATGATTGAGAATGGTTATAAAAAAATCAAAAATTGAACCCTGTTTGTATACAAAAATAGTAAATGATAAGAAAACTATGGTTACCCTGTGTCGATGATTTTTTCATATTTACAAATGATAATGTTGAGATGAAAAATTTAAAATCTATTTTAAGTTCACAGTTTAAAATAAAGGATTTGGGTGAAATAAAACACTGTCTTGGCATGAATGTTAAAATTGATAAAAATAAAAATATTGTTACTTTAAGTCAAGAAAGTTATATAGATCAGCTGTTATCTAAATTTAATATGTCAGAATGTAAAGTTGTTAATACACCTATGGATGTTAAATTAAATATTGAAAAATGTGTAGATAAACATTGGGAAAATCCATATCAGCAACTTATAGGCAGTTTAATGTACCTAGCTGTTCTTTCTAGGCCATACATAGTATATTCTATTAGTTATCTCAGTCAATTTAATAATTGTTACAGTAATCAACATTGGTCATATGCTAAAAGAATATTAAGATACTTAAAGAAAACTAAGAATGTTGGTTTAAAATATTATAAATCTGGTAATGTGGACATTGAAAGGTTATGTTGATGCCGATTGGGCAAATGATCCTTATGATCGAAAATCTTATTCTGGTTATTGTTTTATGTTAATGGGATCAGTTATTTCTTGGGGCTGTAAAAAGCAGAGATGTGTAGCACTCTCCAGTACAGAGGCAGAATATACTGCTATATCAGAAGCTTGTAAAGAAGCAGTTTATCTTAGAAATTTGCAATTTGAAATTACTGGTAGAATGTATACTATTAATATGTTAAATGATAATCAGAGTGCGTTGAAGTTGTCAGTAAATCCTTTATTTCATAGCAGAACGAAACACATAGAAGTTAAATGTAATTATTGTCGTGAAGTTATTTCAAATAAAATTGTATATCTGGATTATTTACCGACAGCTGACATGCCAGCAGATATTTTTGCAAAAAGCTTGTGTCCAACTAAACATTACAAATTCATGTATATGTTAGGCATTGTAACTGTATATTATGTATGTATAATATATTTTGAAGTGGGGGTGTTAGTAATATATCAAAATATTGTTATGGCAACTTTAATCTGTACCAACAGAACCATCTGTTTTAATCTGTACTCTTTCCTGCAATAAAACTGTTACTGCCACGCGCTTACTCTCGTACAACAAATACGTTTTTTATTTCAGACCTGTTCTCAAAACATAAGTGCCGCATTGATTATCAGACGGACTGCTTAATAATAAATAACTATAACATTAAATTATCCTTCGATGAACCATCATAATTATGTCTTTGAGCCCCGTACTGAAACAGTAATAGAGTGTTCTGTGAAAAACCCTGAATTGAAAGAGGGAATAATATTAGATCAACATAATTCCGATTCCCTTCTTATTTCAGCTTTATTAAAGCCTTGCTATCAGCCTTGTTAAAGTAAAGGACAATAATAAAATTAATTTGACAATTGTCAATACATGTGATAAACCAACTAATTTAAATGCTAATCTTGTGCTTACCTTAACTTCACTAGACCTTACCCAGTGTAATATGTACAATACAACATAATAGACTAATTAATAGCCTTGAAAGGTCCCGGCAATTGGCCGAACTACTGCGAACATCTCATTTAAATCAGGAAGGGTTACATTATCTTAGTGAAATCTGTCATCAATACTCTGATATATTTCATTTACCAGGAGACCAATTAACTTGTACGGATGTAATTCAACACGAAATAAAAACTAATTCCTGACAGCCAATTAATGTTAAATCGTACCGATTCCCAGAAATACACAAAGAATAGGTAATTTCCCAAATAACTAAAATGTTAGATCAGCAAATCATTAAACCATCAAAATCCCCATGGTAATCCCCTATTTGGATTGTGCCTAAAAAGGATGACTCCACCGGGCAGAAGAGGTGGATAATTGTTATAGACTATAGAAAATTAAATGATATTACCATTGGTAAAAATTACCCAATTCCCCAAATTAATGAAATCTAGGACCAGTTGGGTCAAAGTAAATACTTTACAACTAGCTTCCGGTTTTCACCAAATGAAAATGTCTCCGGAAGACGCCCCAAAAACTGCATTCAGTGTACCCCAAGGTCATTTTGAATTCAAACGGATGCCGTTTGGTTTAAAATATGCACCCGCAACTTTTCAGAGAACAATGAACACTGTCTTGTCTGGATTACAGGGCGTTCATTGCTTCGTGTATTTAGATGACGTAGTCATATCCTCAGATGATTTATCTTCACACATCCAAAAACTTATTCTTGTCTTTGAAAATTTGACAAAATTCCGCCTTAAACTTCAGCCGGACAAATGTGAATTTCTGCGAAAGGAAGTTGCCTACTGTAGAATTATTAATTCTACATTTTTTTTATTTGCTATTGGTCCTTTTTATAACCATCTCATGTTCAACCTTAATCGCTAGTTTGGACCTTTCACAATTTTTTTCTTATTTTTGAATGTTCGAATTTTATTTTAAAAATTATTTTTGCATGTTGAGTATTGATTGGGATGATTCTCCGCCGTGTGAAATCGTCGAACAATGGCGTTGTTATACTGAACAGCTACCTGTCATCAAGGCCTTGGAGATCCCTCAATGCATTTCTGTAAAAGATATGAAATCGTGTGAACTCCATGGCTTTGCTGATAGTTCCGAGTCAGGTTATGGAGCGGTAATCTACTTACGTCTCACTTCCATCGATGGTAGTGTATCTGTCTTCAAAATCTCGCGTAGCACCTGTAAAAGGGATATCATTACCTCGTCTCGAATTGTGCGTGGCAGTCCTCCTGGCAGATCTTCTGAAGTTCATCAAAGATAGCTATTCATCATTTTTTCCCATAGCTGACACTTGTGCGTGGTCAGATACGATAGTGGCATTATCGTCGATTCGATCTCACTCGTCACGTTGGAAGACTTTTGTTGCCAACCGAGTGAGTCATATACAGGATACTATTCCGGAAGCTCGCTGGAACCATGTCTCCAGTTCGGATAATCCAGCTGACATTGCCTCCCGAGGTCTTTATCCTGCTGCGTTGGTGAACAATTCGTTATGGTGGGTGGGGCCCTGTTGGCTCGCGCAACCTTCTAACACTTGGCTAAACAACAGTGACAATGTTAACGAAGCTGATGTATTATCTGAAGAGCGCGCGGTTTCTCTGTTTGTTCATAACGACACCAACGTCATTGACTCGAAAGTTTCTCATTAATTCGTTTCAAAGAATGCGCTCGTAAAAATATTTCGCGAAGTTCTGAACATCATTTAAATCGAACAGAGCTTCATAACGCTTTATTGATTTTCGTACGCAGAGTACAATCATTGCATTTCGATGAGGAAATAACTCGTTTGAAAAACTCAAAACCTATGCAAAAACTTAACCCTTTCTTAGATAAATCGGGAATTCTTAGGGTGGGCGGTCGCCTATCTCGTTCTGGGCTCGAGTATGAGCATAAGCATCCTGCGCTGCTACCTAAGGATTCTAAACTAACGTTCATGATCATCGAAGCACTTCACCGTGAAAACTGTCATCCCGGTATAAATACAGTGCAGTATCTTTTGACACAGCAATTTTGGATATTATCACCAAAACGCGCAATCCGTCATTGTTTGTCTAAGTGATTACAATGTTTCCGTACGCACCCTACACCGCTTGAGCCTTTTATGAGCGATCTACCAGCGACTCGCATCAACCAAGTCAATCCATTTCAATCGTCGGTGTTGACTATGGCGGACCTTTTCGCATTAAGTTAGGACGACATCGAGGAGCTAAAATAAGTAAAGCTTACCTTTGCTTGTTTGTGTGCTTCACAACGAAAGCAGTCCATTTGGAAGTTGCTTCGGACTTGACTTCGGATGCTTTCATAGCAGCGCTTCGCCGGTTTGCTGGCAGACGGGGTCGTGTAAGTGTTATCCATTCAGATTGTGGAACCAACTTTGTAGGCACTTGCAATCAACTAAATGAGTACATGAAGGACGCATCTAATATCGAAAACATAACATTTAAATTCAATGCTCCGGCTAGTAGTCATTTTGGCGGTGTCTGGGAAATACAAATTAAGGCAGTTAAATCCCATCTTTATCGTATTATCAGTGATCAGACATTAATGTTCGAAGAGATGACAACTTTGTTTGTACATATCGAATCTATGCTGAACTCGCGCCCTCTTTACTCGCTGAGCTCAGATTCCAATGACTTAAACGTACTGTCTCCGGGTCATTTTTTAACTTTAGAGCCGCTTACCTCAATCCCTGATGAGGATTTATCAGGAATTAATATTACTCGGTTAGGAAGATGGCAACTCATCCAGCGATTCCAACAAGACTTTTGGAAACACTGGAAGGTCGAATATCTGCAATCGTTGACTCAGCGAGCAAAGTGGACTAAGCATTGCAAACCGTTAGCTGTAGATTCAATCGTGTTCATCAAAAACGAAAACACTATACCGCTGCATTGGCCTCTCGCTCGGGTCACGAAATTACATCCGGGTCCTGACGGCGTGGTACGTGTGGCCACCGTGCGTATGGCAAATGGATCACTCCTTACGAGACCTCTTGTGAAGTTGTGCCCTCTGCCAACTCAGACTGACTAGACAAACCGTTTACCGCAACTTCAATTCATTATATTCTAGTTTAGTTTAGTAGTGTGTTAACTTCAATTAGTGTTAATGATCACATCAGCTCTTCATTCGTTTTTATCCGTTATTCTCGGGTTCCGCTCTTTCAACGTAGTGAAAATACTATGCATTTTGGTGGGCGGAATGTTCCGTAACCATACATTTTTTATCTATGCGCGCACTGTGCTTGCGAACGAATGAGATAAGGGTCGAATCCAAGATGGCAATAATGGCAGTTGCCTAAGTGCGCGCTCCCGGTTAAATTCCTTGGCGTGAGGGATAATAGTCGCTAAACGGCTTTCAATCTGGACTGATCGTGATTCCTGAAGGCTCATATAGTGCAGTACAGACTTTGGTGCACCAATTTGTGAGTGGATAATCGGACGGCCGGTCGTCGTGCAACGCCAGCCACGTGCCACATCAGGACAAGATTCCCTTGAGAAGCTACAGGAGGCTAGCCAGGGGAGTGACGCACTTTATACTTGGAAGGTCTAACGGTCTCCCCGCGAGCAAGCACAGTTGATCATATTCAACTAAAATACGTACTTATCGAAAACTGAGCTTGCCCTCCAATGTACCACCATCGGCTTGGTACAACCTAGGAGAAACATATGTAGTTCCTTCAAACGTTTGTTAAAATATATTATAATTATGAGGGAAAGATGTAGTATGTATGTTTAGTAATAAGAAACATCCCTGCTAAATATGTTGATGATGAATGGACAACACTAGCGAGAGGAAGACGGTAATGGCGTCAGACAGTAAGCTCTGATTATGTGAATAAAGCAAGCGAACACAATAAAAGCACATGTGAGTTACTGTTACATTGTTTCATTAGATTCAACATGATACAATTATAGGCTTTTTTTTGGATGGGTAATTATATCAAATAACTTCTCCCGCTCTGGGCGGAGCGGGAGGGTGTGTCAGACTCTTACTGACTAAAACCCACCCGTGTCCGTTCCGTTGCCTGTGTTGCCAGGGGCCTCGGTAACCCTTTTGTATCTTCCCGCGACCCCGGCAGGACAATTATAGGCTGGTTTTGTATATTGTTCTATTAGATTTATTACTTGTATTGTTCTATTCAAAGTCCTTTTCGGTTTTTTTGTTTTATCAGACTTGTCACTATAATTCCTTCTTAGTTCTATATCGAAATCCTCTCGTACCACTATTTCGCAATTATTTTCACTTAATTTCAATGTTTCTGAAGGTTGTGACACTTTCAACTATTGACATTCACTCATTTAAAGGAATTTGTGGAAGTTAATGTGAAAATACCTCTTAAAATAGTAAAAATAGACGAAAAACTGCGTGTATGCTCCAATGCTTAAAACTGTTTTTTATGCAAATGGCGGATGAAGAAGAGTTGACCAACCAAAACGAATGAAGTCCTCCACTACAAACTTGACTCATAATCATAATATTATACGTTCCCGTGAAATTACAATAACACTAACAAAAGTCCGTTCAATTGTAAGAAATGGAGGCGGTTGACAAAGTTTCGTGCAATTATAATTTCACTAGTGAAATTATAATATCACAGGTTTGACAATATCCCTGCGACATTTACACGTACCTCTCTGCGTCGGATTTGCGATAGCATTTTAATGGCACAGAATGACAATTAAGATGTCAAAGTCAAATTATTTATTTCAAATAGGCACATAAGAGGCACTTTTGAACGTCAAAATTAAAAAAAAAATACAATTGATTCTAGTTGCCCTTTCCAAAAGGTAGTTTCGTATGGAGAAGAATAGGCATGAAACTCCACCGTTACTCTTTTAAAATGTTTTACAAAATTTTGTATAGTCACATTATCTAATTATATGTGAAGACGATGCTCCTAGAATACAATTACTACACCAAAATACCTAAAAAAAGAATTAAAAATGAAGCAATGACAGATAAATGAATTATGTGATAGGTACATGATGCTCACATATTTACAAACATTGTAAAAGTATACGTTTTTCTAAAAAAAATAAAAATAAATAAAGAAATAAAGTATAGATCAGTGTGTGAGTTAAAGTAATCACATAATTTAAATTCTACCTTGATTTATTATTTGTATCAAATAATAAGTAGTACAATTAAAATAGCAGCCGGTCTGATTTTGTCTAGACTCTAGATTGTCCTATGGAGCTGGACCAGCATGTTTCCAAGCATTCTTATAATAATCCTCTTATTTGTAATTTATCCTAACCTCTTGTTTACAAAGTGTACTTTTAACGTAAGTTTTAAATTTTCTTTCATTTAATTACAATATATCACAAGGTATTTTGTTGTAACATTTGACACCACGGAATAGAAAAAACAGTGGAAATGCCCTTAGACTTACTTAGTACGGGAACCAGTGTCGCCAAACTCACACAGTTGCATATTAAAATGCACATCCCAATACACAGAACACGATGATATTATTGACTACGAATTATAAATGCAACTTTGGCGAAAAGTTTATTTATTGTTGTTCAAAATTAAGTCTTATTACAAATCATGAACGTTGTTTTTATTTTACATGGTAAATCAATGAAGACCATTTTACCATCTAACAATCGATATCGAGCAATCAACAACGAGTTCAGCTATTCAACGCTAGAGGGCGCTGTAACCAATTTACTCTGTTTAGCACACTAACATCATTGAAATAGATGGCATATTCGTTGCATACGAATATGCCTGATATCTATTTTTCTACTCAGCTATGGATGAGGACAAGATATCGATAATTTAATGTCGATGTTTGTACAATGTAATATTCAAATCCTTTATCTTATGTAATGGAGCAAATTTTATGAATAGGAATTGCGTTATCATTTAAAAATCTGTAGCCTTTCTTTGAAGTTAGTAAATTGTTTTCATCAAAATGCTCTGAACAGATTGTACTTGATTTTGACGGCATCCAGTTGTGTCTTCCCGTAGCTTCTATTTATTTCTCCTTGGTAAAAGGATCTTTGGGAAAACTAAAATATTTACATACTTTATTAGTATTAGGTACTTATTTTTGAGGCCTACGTCCAGCCGCGAATGAATGAATGATTGGTTTATTTGTCAGAATATAAGTACTCAAACCATTTATTTCAATTAATCGAGAAGAACGACGAAGAGTAGGACATAATAATAATTATGTCATGGTAAGGTATAAGGTTTCACTATATTCGACTTTGGACCTCTATCATTTATGCATAATTGGATAGGTACTAATTTCTCGTAATTTTATTTATTCCAGTTCAGTAAATTTAGTTTAAAAATACACATTTTATTATTTTATAGATACCGAACTATTTGAATGTGTCCCATCCCTAATCAAGTAGCGTCGAAGTTTCTAGAATGTATACGATGATATTTAAGACAGCGAGCAAGTTGATTTAGACTTTGAATAATGGACATAAGGTAGTTTTTAGTTCGCATCAAAGTAATAAATGTAGTTTTGTCAATAAAAACAATTACATATATTGAAATATGTCATAGTTTTATACTAACCGGTGATACGATACACCTCCGCAAGATACATTTTTTGGCCTTCTATCATTTTTGCATGTAAAAGTTGCACAGTACATGTTTGTAATATTTTTCGTTACGTTCGCGACGTCGTATCAGAGTATCAGAGCAAGTAACTAACCGCGACTGAGCCGGTGTTGCGTAGCTCCGCATACATGATACACGCGCGATAGCTGCGTGGCACTTCCACTGTTTTTTCTATTCCGTTTGCCACAGTACCCCATAAAGATGTACTTATGTATTTTAGATGACCTCTGAGTTTGTTTCGGCCTTTCTTCTCAGAGTAGTCAGATAGGAAACGCCGACCTCATCTAGCTTTATTTTAAAAATATGATTGAAGTGTAAAAGTGTTTGTACAAACCTACTTACAGAAAATAAATCATATATCATTTAGATAATCTGAAAAATGTTGATCTATTTTATCTTTATTTCTAGTATTAAAATTATGCCTATCGCTTATTCTGTTATGTAATCTTAAATTAAATGATGATTAATAGTCACCGTGACCGTGCGCGAGATAAGCGGTGGTGTTACTGATGTCATCACTGCACGTACGGCTGATAGTCCGCATATCAGATCAATCCCCCACTTTAGTTCTACTTGTGTGCTTTTCGTTTTACTATGAACCAATTTCTAATAATTTAATTTAAAAAAATGGGGCCAAAACGAACACCACCTCCACCCAGCCGATCCATTTTATTCTAGAACGCATAGGGTCATTTAATGTAGGTACATGTTTAGTATTCATTCAATTTTATACAACTATATTATCTACCATTTTTGTCTATTTTACCAGAAATTTTAATTTTAATTATGTTTTGGAACTATTAGAAAACTTAGGGGTACTTAAAAAAACATTTAGGGGATAAATGAATAAGATTGTCTCATTTCATCACAGCTGATTCACCGAAATGCGAGCCCTTCACGACCTACTTTATAAGCTGCAACAAATGTGTATGCAGCGCCGACGGCACATCATTCCGCGAGAAGGGCTTGCTTCAAGGCACCTAGGTTCCCAACGGGTAGGTACAACGCTACAAGGGTTTTCTGGCGCGTGGAATTGGAACTAATGCCACCTCATGTTTTGAGGACCTGACAAGAGGCAAATGAACAAAATAGGCTTTTCTTAAGAAAAAAATTGCCAAATCTGTATAGTTTGTGGTAGCGGAAAAAATATTTGTTAATTTTAAACATAATAACACAAACAAGTTCTGAGAAATTTATTTCTCAGAACTTGGTTGTTACCAAAAAAGTTTTGGAAAAAAACTCGACTAACGTTAAACTAAACTCTTACCTTTTTTTTTGGGTGGGAAATCATCAAATAACTTCTCCCGCTCTGGACGCGAATCCGTGAGTCAGACACTTACTGACTAAAACCCACCCATATTCCTTCCGTTGCCTGTGTTGCCAGGTGCCTCGGTCACCCTATAGTACCTTCCCGCGACCCCGGCAGGCATCGGCCCTAATGGATCCCCTACACTTGTGCTGATGACATCTCTTTTAGGCGCGCGTGTAATACAACGCGCCGTCGACCCGGGCCTGGTCCTTACCGGACGGTGAGCTACCCATTACTCACCGTACGCAAGCCCGCGCCTACGGTGGCCAAACGTTGGAAGTGCTCCACGAAGTTCCGCCGGCTGTCGAGGACGAGTCCCAGCTACTTCATCGTCGACTCGACGCGGATGTTAACCCCTCCTACCGTTATTTGGGATCCCAACGGTGGCGCGTTCCGAGGGCTATGAAAACACGTGGACTTGTGCAGGGCCACCTCGAGTCCCAATTGCCGGATCCTTTTGGCGATTGTCACAACCCCGCGTGTCGCTACTTCGGCCGCCGCCTGGTGCGACCTCCCTTGCGCCAGGACCAACGTGTCGTCTGCGTAGCACACCATGCTGACGCCGCTAGGGAGATCGGCGCGTAGCACCCAGTCGTATCCGATGTCCCACGGATCCGGTCCCAGGACCGATCCCTGTGGGACACCGTACGACATCTTTTGCCGGTTCCACACTCCCTGGTAACCGGGCCGTCATTTAGGCCCTGATCCGCCTGAGACACAAGGAGCATTCGTATACTTGTCTTTGAGGGAACGCCTACCACTACGGATGCCCCTAAATTGTTTTTTAACCTCCCCTAAGTTTTCTAATAGTTCCAAAACATAATTAAATTTCAATTTTCTGGTAAAATTAGACAAAAATTATAGATAATATACTTAGGTGTATTAAAATGAATGGATACTAAACATGTACCTACATTAAAAATGACCCTATGCGTTCTAGAATAAAATGGATCGGCTGGGTGGAGGTGGTGTTCGTTTTGGCCCAATTTTTAGAAATTAAATTATTAGAAAATAGGTTTATAGTAAGTACACAAGTAGAACTATAGTGGGGGACTAATCTGGTCTCGCACCACCTCACCCACCTTCGCTAATACGGTCTTATAGGACACGCCCTTCTTTTCCGCATCCGGCTGTAGTGTGATCACTACAGCTGCGGAATTCGGGGCGCAGAGCCTAGCCACGGCGGTTCGCTCCTTGCGCCGCTGCCGCTTCTCCCTCCTTTTGGCCGCCCTCTTTGCCTTAGCCGCTTTCCTCTACTCCACGGCTACTTGCCATTCCGCATCGGCCGGAAGAGATTTAGGAGGTGGGGGCGGCCGTCTCGCCACCAGGGCCGGTGCCCTCGCCGCCGGGGCCAATGTCCTCGCCGCTGGGGCTGGAGCCTGCGTGAACCGCACATTCGCCCCGCCCTTTGGCTGGCCCCGACGAGCCCGGTTTGGCCGTGGCAGTTGTGGCGGCAGCATACGACGAGGCCTTGCGCTGGCCAGATACCGGCTGGCTGGCCACTAATGGGGAGCGCAGGACTATGGCCTCCAGGGCGGAGAAACGACTCCACAAGGAAGCCATCTCCTGCCGCACCAGGGTCAGAACCCGGTCCTCTGCAGGCACGGGCCGATCCTGTCCATGTTGCTGCCCCCCTTGCGGCTCCATCCGGGGGCCGGCTCCTTGGAGCCCAGCCAGGTCCGCTCGGAGCTTCTCGTTCTCCTTTCGGAGAAGCTCCATGGCGGCTGTCAAGCGGGCGACCTTCGCCCGCATCTTGTGTCGCATGTTGTGTCATCGCGCTTCTCTTTCTTTTCTATGCAGTCTGACAGTGACCGCGGTTTAGGTGTTGTCAGCGTCTTATTACCATTTCTGTGTCAATTTCACAAATGTTTACCAACAACGTCCTGTCACTGTCATTTGGGCACCAAGTTTTTAATAGAAATAGAATACTCTTTATTATGTAGACCATAAAAATTACAGAATTAAATATTACAATTTTACATAGGGTAACACAATGGGCAATCTTATCTCTAAGAGCGACTCATTACAGACAACCTTTGGATGAATTAAAGGGAGAAGGAGAGGCAATACTGCAAGTATTCAATGGTGTACCATTTCCATATACAATAAATACATACATAAAGTTGCAAGGATTTATATGGGATATTATAAATTGCATATCAAATAAATAATCGCCTATCAATACATACTCATCATTTATATTCTTATTTACATCTAATAACTTACTTCACTACAAATAAACTAAATGTTTAACAAAACTCAAACTGCAGATAATTCGAAATTATACATCAATATAACATTACTTTTTTCCTCATAATGCAATACAGTTAAATTTATTTTTGTACAAAAATACTACATACATAGCATAAATACTGACTGCACAGCAAATTTTTCAGTTGTTGGGTTAGGTTAGGTTAGAACAGTGACCATTAACGCGCGAAGGCGAGCGAGCGAAGCGAGCGTGTCGCGGCAGCGACCGCCGAGCGCCAGATGCCCTCTATTACCAAAACAAAAATTCGATGCCAGTTTAAATTAAAACATAGCTAACAACTGATTATTAAGCTGCTACATTTTACTTATATGTACGTTATGGGGACAACGGGAAATAAATTTAATCACGTCCCGCTGTCCCCGTAACGACTATGACTAATAAAATGCTGTTTTATTTAGAAAAACTGCTGTACATAATATAAAAATAGAAGCTATATTTAAAAGAAAAAGAGTTGAGAGAAACATGTATAATGTGCATTAAGATTATTAGCTGTGCATTGATAAAAAAGCTTTTGCTTTAGGAAAAATCGCTGTACGCTGCGAAAATAAATTGTAGTGTGTTTAGTGATATTTTGAGTTGAATATTTTGCTGTGCAATCAGTAATTTTGATGGGAATTCGGAATCTTATTGCATAGAAAAAGGATATTTTTTGATTTGCGTTTAAATACTACCCGATTTATATTATGTAATGATGATGTCTAAGGAGACAGGAAGTGTTTTTTACCAGCATTTTAAAAGTGGACAATGATTGTAATTGATTAAAAGATCTCTAAAGACTAAAGTACCTAGTTGAGATTTTTGATGGTCTATTTCAACCATTCGCAAGTTGTTCATTCATATACTTCCATTGTGTATATTAAATAAAACGGGTTATTGTATTGTGACTGTTCCTAAATGACCCTAGGCCGATAAAATTTTCGTTTTTCCTAATTCTGTTAATATGAATGTTTGGGTCGGTTCCTCATTTTGAGGAAAAGTCGTACTCCGCCGCCGTACGACTCTCTAGAGCTCGTTTCCAGACTGGTCACTCTCCCACCGACAGAGATTAAATGAATTCCAAATATGAAGAAGTCCTACGCCTTGTCTCATTAATAGAACAAGGAAAGGATTGAAAGAAATAGTAAATAAGATTTAGGAATTCATAGTTATGAAATTGGATGTGGTTTTAGAAAGACAATAAATAATAGAGGGATGTAAGTATATTATTATATCGATTTGTGAGTAACTCTTACGCTAGCGTAAGAGGTATTTGGTCAGGCATTACTCACACGATACTTTACATCTGTACTTGGAGTACTCAGAGCAACACTTCCATAAAGTGATGCAAGCGGCTTTTCAGCGGCATTACATCGGCATCATGCTCTTTTGGAGACATGGTCCCTAGCAGTTCTTTCAAACTGATAAGTGTGACGAAGCGGCTTTCCCTGCGGAAACCGTGTGGATTGTCCTTGTCTAACAACGGGGCGGCTAGTTCTAGCGGCATTGCATCGGCATCATGCTCTTAAGGAGACATGGTCCCTATCAGTCCTTGGACTGGATATGAGATAGATGCGGTTTCCCGAGCCCCTGGAAGTTCACCCTTTGCACAACAAGCATATCTGTAAGACACGTGTTCATATCAGTCTAACCGAATTATTGGTTTGTGATAAAGAATACAACATTCAAGAATTACTAGATAATAAGAGTTGAGAATCGAAACTCAAGAATTATTAATTAATAGAGCTGTGGATCAACTCTCTCAAAGATTTATAGACAGCCCCAAAGCGCCCACCCGTCATCACTTTCTAGTGTTAGAGCTGGGGAGAAGAAGTGCCGCAACAAACTCCCCAGCAACACGTCTCTGTCTGTTTAGTTACAAGAACTTTAATTATACTATCAGACTAGGATAAATATTATAATGAAAGACTCCTAGTTTTTGTAACAAACTCACACACACACACTATATTAGGTACTAAATTAGTCTAATCGGGGCTTTAACCCAGCTATAACTCATACTCGTTATCTAGCGACAGCCCACTCGGACATGGCCCTTGGTATTCACCAAGCCTCCTAACTTAACTCGCCTAGACTCCAACGTCTGTATCTTTCCGTAGTCTTAAATCGTCTTGTCGCATTCGTCTTGGATAGTTAGGACAAGGAGGGATTACAAGTAAACAGTGTCAATATAAAATAAGGTTGGGAATTCACAGGTTATGGAAAGGAATCTAATTTATCTACTTTTCTTTTGATTATGAAAGTTAGAGGACATGTCAGTAATATAAAAGGGTAGGTATGTGACACGTAACGCTTGCGTTGTACGAGTATATTACTCTAAGTTACGTTAATGGATTTCTTTACAATAATTACAGACCCACCCCAAGTGACGTGGACTGCTTTACAGCAGTTGACAGCGTCGTGCGTGTATTGTTAGACCTGAACGCATAGGACCACTAAGGACACTGCTACGATTCTAACAAGTCACGCTCCCTAAGCTCTAGTCATGTCTTACTCAATCCTAAGGCAGCGTACTGCGAAGTTCAACTGTCATTGAGCAAGACACGTTCCAGTAATCACTGGGCGCGTACTAATGTAATGAACCCCTTATAACGGCCTAATCACCCGTTACAAAGACAATACAAAACTTGCACAAGCGTACCGCATCGTCAGTCGGTAGTAGAATTCTTTACAATTGCTCCTGCTATACGCCGAAGTGGTTATTCCAAATCGTCACTTCTCACTCTCTTAATCTCCCCCATTAGAGGATGCTTTCAATGTAATCGGCAACCATGCGACTAAGTCAAGCATCGGAGCGTTTCTATCTTGGCATCCAAATATCATGTCTCACTAATGATAATTTGTGAGAGGCCCGAAAGCCGGATGTGGTTTAACGAGACACAATCCCTAGCGTTCCTTAGAACGAACTATCAATCCAGTTTAGGAAACTTGGCGATGCCTACCCCCTCTCCCTAAGAGTCTGCATACACCAAGGGCAATGTAAAATATCCTGCAGTTAGTCAGTCCATAGGGATAAGGTAACCATCACTAGCATTTGGTTTGTTTTTGTTCGTAAACAATTACAAAGTAGCATTATAGCTCAAATTGGCCCTAACGAGTTGCGAATATTAGTTCGGTTCAGCCATCCATAAGCGGTGTGACTGCCGTAAGTATCATGTCTTGGTTGTAGTTGTCTATAGTCTGTTGGTAGAGTAGTCTACCGTCTCTTGTTAAATGTCACACCCAATGGAAGGCGTTCTCCGAGTCCCTAGAACCAAACGCTGGTGTAGGATACCTCGATCGTCATAGAAAGGAATAAGGAGGAATAGAATAGTAAACACTCACCCAATTGTTCACAGATACACTCACTGAGATTCGCGTGCCTTACACACAAAGTACATTATACTTGACTAATATAACCTAGTCTAAATCTACACTTATTATTACAATTTAACATATTAATTAAACTGATAACACTTTTACTATCGCGATCTCTCCAAAGTGACATTGTGTCATTATTATCGACCTAGTTCTATCTCCCCTAGTCAGGCCTAATTCAACCGCTCTTTCTCGTGGTATTTTCACGAACTCCCTAACTTAACCCGCTAGATATCACGTCCGAACCTTCTCGCGGCTCATCACCGACTCCCCTCAGCCTACCCTTGCCGTTTCCATCTCCAAAACGACCGGAACGTGGCTTTTTTGCTATCCCAAAAGAATACGCAGAATAGGTTTATTGCCTTTTTTTGTACCATTTCTCAATTGTTTTAAGGCCCTGTTTGGGTTTTGCCCGAACTCAATTTATCCCAAGCAGATGTTGGCACTAGTATTGTCCTCTGCGATAAGAAATCGAATACTTAAGTCGTATCTTTAGAATTTGTTGAATTATTGCTTTCGACCCGTCCGTTGTTAATTGTCTCAAGTTTGATTCCCATAAAATATAAATGGAATGCATTTCTAAAAGGTTTCACAATTCCAAAGAAATAGGATGTTTTGTTATTAATTACGGTAACATGTCGAGCTGTCAGCCCATAAAATTGAGATTTAATGTATTTGTAAGAGCCTAATATCGTGAGACAATGTTAAAATAAGAATTTAGAATAAAATATTTTGTTATTAATTAGAAGACATGACAGACAGTCACAGTATGTAATCATCATTTGATTATGAACATCTTTTGCTATCAGACCAACACAGGAATCGCGAAAGACAAAACTGCGATTTCCCGAGACTGTCAAATTTTGTGAACTTAAATGTATGGCGCAGCAGATTTTTATTCGCGAAATAGTTTTGACAAAATTTTTGAAAAAAAGTAATTAATAGTTTATTTAGACACAGATAAAACACAACATTACAGAAAACTGCCGTTTAAAGATAGTGGTATTTTTTATATGTGAATGATAAACAATGAAAGATCTATTTTTTATAACTATATTTCTTGACATAAGAAGCTTCATTACTCTTAAATAGTTTACGACTTATGAAGACTCGCCTGGTAGGGTCTGTAAGTCCCACGTCTGCACATATGCCGTTGTTTTTCATTCAAAATTGAGTTTCGCGCCTAACCGCACTCAGTAGCTGGCCGTTTTGAATCGCCATACGACCTCCGACACAATATATCTGTGAGAACTGTAAGAGTCACTTATTTTTGGATCATGCAATTTGCTATCGTACCAGAGCCCTGGAGCTCTGGTACGGAAAATGTTGATAGAAGTGACAAAAACTGAATATTCTAAAGTTATTTATAAGTGCATAGAATTGCCTTATATTTTATACAATCTGATTGAGATTTCTTTAGTTTTAATATGTAACGTATGTTATACAAGTGACAAAGTTTATTTTTTGTTAACTTTAGGTAATTCTTAAGGTCTGTTTTTTTTCCTACGTGGGTAGGCGTGACATAAACACGTAATTTTGTAGCTTCATTATTTACTATTTATTTTAAATTAGTTAATTGTTCTTTTCACTATATTTATGTGCTAATTATCCAATAAACCCACCTACGCTCAGAACTTTCCTTTTACTTTCACACTTCATCACTTAAAAGTACCTAGTTTTAAATGGTTTGTGAAAATCTCTACCAACAACAGCGAATAGGTGCTCTTATTGGTAATTTGAACGTGTTTAATTATTAATACGATTGGTTTAGTTTTATGCACTTTAGTTGTTTACTGAAGTAGTTAAGTAGTTTTGATATTTTTTATTAGTATTTTGTTTTTGTTTTTTTTTATTCATATTATATATACAGGGTGATTGGAAGATGGGTGCAAAGCTTTAAGGCGAAGATAGTACAGACAATTTAGAACCATTTAAGCCATGGTTGTCTTAGACGAAGTCTTACCAAATATTTTTAACCAAATTTTTAAGTTTTTTTTCGGAAATTCTCAAAATTTAATGTAAACTGCATAATTATGGCCAAATTGAATGATAAATGAATTCATTTTTTATTTATTTAATTAAAGTAATGTGTAAGCAATCAAGCAAAACATGTTTTAGGCTTCTGTGTCATTAGACATTTTTTTTACAGACATTTAAAGCTCAGAAAAAATAAAAAAATTGTACAATACGTCTTTTAAACCTTATTAAAAAAAAAACGGAG
Source organism: Atethmia centrago (assembly GCA_905333075.3). Classification (NCBI taxonomy): domain Eukaryota; kingdom Metazoa; phylum Arthropoda; class Insecta; order Lepidoptera; family Noctuidae; genus Atethmia; species Atethmia centrago. The sequence continues at coordinate 22,152,236 of HG995368.1, forward strand.
GGTGCTTTTTTGTTCAAACCTTTTTGAAGACATGCTTGATAATCGCTCTTTCTTTTGAGGTATCATTTATGCGGATATCTTACAAATTATTGAAATTAGGGCCCACAAACCAATTTGAGGGAGAAATTTTTCATTTTAGGCAGACTAATTAAAACAACATTTGAATTAAAATTATTTATTTTTCATGTTCAAAATGACGGCCTTGATTCCTAATACAAGCACGGCCCCGTCTTCTAACTTCTGTAGTCGTTATTTTCAACATCATCTCCTGCTTCATTGTCTCAAACGCTGAATTTATTCTTTGTATCAATTCTTCTCTAGTGTTTATTTCTATGTTGTTATACACCAGTTCCTTGGCCCGGCCCCACACGAAAAAGTCCAACGGGGTCAGATCTGGGGAGCGAGCGGGCCAAGGGATGGGTCCATCCCTGCCGATCCAGCTATCAGGAAAGCAATTGTTGAGGTGTTCCCTTACATTTAAAGTCCAATGCGCTGGACAGCCGTCTTGCTGAAAGATGACTGTTCGGTCTCTTTCGAAGATCGGGACACCTGATTCCTCTACCAGCAGTGGTAAATCAATTTGCAGAAATTGCAAATAATTTTCGCCATTCAATGGATCAGGCAAAAAGTGGGGCCCAATCAATGTTCTGCCAATTATTCCAGCCCATACATTCACAGAGAATTTCATCTGAAATGACACCTGCTTCTTAAAATGTGGATTGTTGTCTGCGTCGGCCCATTCATGGATGTTGTGAAAGTTTGTAATACCTTCCCTTGAAAATTTACTTTCATCCGTCCACAAGATTGATTTCAGAAACCACGCATCTTCGATGTCTCTGTTGAGGAGGAAACGGCAGAACTGAATTCTTCTTTGAGGATCTTGCTCTACTAGACCTTGCACACTCCTGCCATGGAACGGATACTTATCATTTTGGTGCATTGTATGCCACACCTTCCATTGAGAAATGTTTAAATTTCGAGCTACTGCTCTAGTACTGGTAGTAGGATCCGCTTGAAATGCTGCTAAAATGTCTTCGTCGACGGCAGTTTCGTGTCTGCCCGGGTTGACTCCAGGTTCCACGCGGTGAAACCCATCTTGGGCAAGACGACGAAACGTGTTGTAAAACACTCGGACATTCGGTATCCTGCGATTCGGATAGCGCTCTTGATACATCCGTCGCGCCAAAGATCCATTGCCGTCTGCTCTACTGTACATAAATACGATATCCGCATATTCTTGATTGGAAAAAGTAGCCATAGTCACTTAACAATTAAGAAAAACGGCGTAAGAGCGCACTAAATGTCAACTCAACACAATTAAGTCAAAAATCAACACGTGCAGGAGCGCGAGGCTACGACTGGACACGGTGAAACAAAAAAGTTCAAAACTAACGCAAACAACACGTGCAGGAACGCAAAGGGCTACAACTGAACACGGTAAATTGTGAATCAACACGACAACGTCCACTCACAAGGGCAGTAGTTTGACTAATAAGTAAAAGATGTAACGGCTTCATCACAGACCGACTGACCCTGACTAAAGAAAAACGACTTTGTTGCCTCAGTAACTAAGACCATTTTGCTGTAAAAACCAACTCTTATCGCTTTTTGCTATTCATTGGGCGTACTACCTGGAAATGCCGTCGCACCGCGCTCGGTGGCCATTGTTTAGAGAATCCCCTCAATGGGTTCCTCTCAATTGGTTCCTGCATGTGCCAAAAATTCTTAGAATTGAACAATGTTATCATTTCGAGCACATAAAGTATTCTTTTAAGCAAAAAATTTGTGTTTTGTTAGACTGCCTAAAATTTAAAATTTCTCCCTCGAATTGGTTTGTAGGTCCTAATTTCAATAATTTGTAAGAGATCCGCATAAATGATACCTCAAAAGAAAGAGCGATTATCAAGCATGTCTTCAAAAAGGTTTGAACAAAAAAAGCACCCTCCGTTTTTTTTTAAAATAAGGTTTAAAAGACGTATTGTACAAATTTTTTATTTTTTCTGAGCTTTAAATATCTGTAAAAAAAATGTCTAATGACACAGAAGCCTAAAACATGTTTTGCTTGGTTGCTTACACATTACTTTAATTAAATAAATAAAAAAATATTAATTTATCATTCAAGTTGGCCATAATTATGCAGTTTACATTAAATTTTGAGAATTTCCGAAAAAAAACTTAAAAATTTGGTTAAAAATATTTGGTAAGACTTCGTCTAAGACAACCATAGCTTAAATGGTTCTAAATTGTCTATACTATCTTCACCTTAAAGCTTTGCACCCATCTTCCAATCACCCTGTATATTATTAATTTTGCAAACTATGATCAATGCGGACCTTGATGATGATTTTTTCTCTTGTTCTTCCTCTTCCAGCAGTTTCCTAAGTGCAGCGAGTGGTTCTTCTTCTCCTCTCACTCTCGGTGATCAGATTTCCTCTTTGCTTTGTCACCTACCCAACAATCTCAACATAGCCCATATCAATGCCCAGAGTATTCCATGCCATTACTCTGATCTTCTGGCTTCCATTAACAGTGCACATATAGATGCTTTGCTAATCTCTGAGACTTTCCTCAAACCCTCTCTTTTATCTATACACTATGCCCTTCCTGGGTTTGTTCTTATCCGTAATGACAGAACTGGAAAGGGTGGTGGTGGTGTTGCCATTTACTTGCGTACTGATATTCCCTACAAGATTATCAGCACATCACCATCTTCCTACTCGGGTTCAGCAGAGCATTTATTTCTAGAAATTTCCTTGCATCACGTTAAATTGCTTCTTGGAGTGATGTACAGTCCTAACCTTACCATCGATTACTTTGACTCTTTTGATTCGCTTTTAAATGATTTCTGTGTGTCTTATGACCACATAGTCTTGATGGGTGATTTTGATACTTGTCTTCTTAAAAATGACAGTCGTACTCACAAACTTCAATCTCTCTTATCTTCTTTTAACCTTAGTGTTCTGCCTCTTTCTGCTACTCATCATTTTCCTAACTGCAGCCCTTCTCTTTTGGACCTGATGATTGTCTCTAATCCTAATAATGTATCTGTCCACGGACAGCTCACTGCTTGTTTTTCTTACCACGACTTCATCTTTATGTCCTACAGGATTCGCCCTCCCAAGCGTAAGCCCCAATATATTTTCCTTAGGAATTATAAGGGCATAGACTTGGAGGTATTGCTGCGTGATGCTGGTAACATCGACTGGACGGAAATCTTGGGGAGCTCATGCATCAACGAGATGATTCACGTTTTTAACAGCACTATACTCAGATTATACGATCGTCATGCCCCTATCCGTCGGGTCAAAGTCAAGTATGCTCCTGCTCCCTGGCTTACTCCTGCCATTAAGGATGCGATGGCAAGTAGGGACAGAGCCAAAAGGAGGTTAAAACGCTGTCCTTCCGAGCGCTACTTGAAAGCGTTTAAAGTGCGTAATCGCTGCAGTCGTAGAGACGTTACTTGGAAGTAACGTCTCTTTGCATCTCTGCACATACGACTGCAGCGATTACGCACTTTAAACGCTTTCAAGTAGCGCTCGGAAGAATTATGGATAATTGGCTGGAGAGAATTATGGATAATTCTCTCGACAACCGTAACTCTTCAGAAGTCTGGAAGTTTCTAAAAACTGTCGGCATTGGTAAGTCTCCTGTTGCTTCCAGTAATGACACTGATGTGTGTGCTCTTAACAAACATTTCACCCACCCCCCTGTTACGTTGGATCCGCACGTCAAATCGGTTACTTTAAATAAACTTTCACGCTTGCCTATGCCGCAGTGTCCTTCTTTTGAGCTAAGTCCTATAGGTGAAAGTGAGGTCAAAAAATCTATTTGTGCTAACTCCTCCTCTGCAGTTAGTAATGACAATCTTTGCTTAAGAATGATTTCTCCTATCCTCCCCACATTGCTTCCCATCTTGACTCACATTTTTAATTTCTCCTTGTTTTCTTGTACTGTTCCTGAGGTCTGGAAACAAGCTCATATCATCCCCTTACCCAAAATTCCTAACCCGGTCTCTCCGACCGACTTCCGACCCATTTCTATCCTCCCATTTCTCTCTAAAGTTCTTGAGCACATTGTTCATCAGCAACTTTCTGCCTTTCTATCCTCGAATTGCCTTCTTAGTCCTTTTCAATCTGGTTTTTGTCCCGGTCATAGCACAGTAACGGCTCTTCTGAAGGTCACTGATGAAATTCGCTTGGCTATGGACAACAAATCTCTCACCTTGCTTGTACTTCTGGACTTTAGCAGTGCCTTTAACTCTGTCGATTTCGACATCCTTCTAGGGATCCTTAAATGTTTCAATTTCTCTTCTTCTACTGTAGATTGGTTCGACTCCTATCTTAAAGGCCGGACGCAGCGGGTTCATCTCGTAGAGACTTCTTCTGACTGGTGTTCTCTTACCGCGGGTGTGCCTCAGGGTGGCGTTCTCTCTCCTCTTCTCTTTTCTATTTTCATTAACTCCGTCACCAGAGTTATCTCTTCCCACTTCCATCTCTATGCCGACGATCTGCAGCTTTACAATCACTTCTTCAGGCAAGATGCGGAAGCAGCCGTGTCTGCCATGAACAATGACCTGGATTTGATTAGCGAGTGGTCGCGGTCCTTTGGACTGCAAATCAACCCTAAGAAATCCCAGGCCATAATTATCGGTGGAAGGTATATGCGGAATAGGCTCGATATTGCGTCTCTGTCTCCACTCTGTCTGAATGGAGTTCAGATTGAATACGCAAATACAGTTAAAAACCTGGGGGTGACCTTGGACTCTTACCTATCGTGGACTACCCATGTTGCTCAAGTCAGTCGCAAAGTGCACTACACGTTCCATTCGTTGAAATGCCTCTAGAGCTTCTTGCCCTTGAATACAAAAATCTCCCTTGCTCAAACTCTCATACAGCCCATCATAGACTACGCTGATACCTGTTATTTCGATGCCACCGAGGAGCTTTTTAATAAACTTGAGCGTTTGCAAAATATCTGCATTCGTTTTGTTTTTAACCTTAAAAAGTATGATCATGTTTCTAACTTTCGCAAGATTCTCAAGTGGCTCCCCATTCGTCTTCGCAGGAACTCTCGGATATTGTGTCTGCTATTTAACATCCTTCATAATCCTAGTACGCCATCCTATCTGCGGGAACGTTTTTCCTTCGCCCGTCCTTCTGATGCACCTTGCAGGTCGCATCTTAGAAATCTCCTTAAATCCCCTCCCCACTCTACCGACTTCTACTCCTACTCCTTCACTGTGCACGCGGTTCAGCTGTGGAATTCACTTCCGCCTGACATTAGGGACTGCCAAACTGTTGCTGTTTTTAAAAGAAGAGTGAAAGAACACTATCTTTCCACTTTGCCATAGTTGCATATTATGTATTTATTATTATATACTATTAATTATAAGTATATAAGTATTTTAGAGATATTTATTTTAGAAGTATGTATTTATGTAAGTATATTCTCTTATTGTATAATTAAATTAGTGAATAGTTTTATTTTGTTTTTATGTATTTTGTTTTCTCTTTTACCTTACACACGTTGTCTACATCTCTATGTCTGCTGTCCTATCGCAGGTATGCTGGAAGAGATTTCATTAGAAATAAGCATCACCTTTGTACGTATTTTTCTGTTCCTTTCGTCTTGTCTGTTTATATTTGTGTACATAAACTGTTAAATAAATAAATAAAATAAATAAGTAATCCACGGGCCTACGGAGCAATGTCCATGCTACGGTGGGTCACGGTTCCAAAGAAATAAATTTCCATAAAATGTATACTCAAATCAGTGATGATTTGTGTTTCGTTTAGACAGACTTTTTGTAAAGTACAACCACAGCTGTATGTAATAGGAGGAGCTTATTGCCACTAACTGGTCATAAATCCAGACTCCGATTACAATAAATAAAAAAAAACTTTTCCCGAAAAAATCGTCGTTAGTTACGTAGACCAAGACCTGACCAGTTACTAAATATGTAGTTAGTGGGCAGCGCAGGATTGGTCGTTATAGGGATCAATGGGGGAGGCCTTTGACCAGCAAAGAACGGCCTCCAGCTGTGAAGATAAGGACGAATCATTAATTTAATGTTAACTTACATACCTACAGATTGGTTTCAGATTAATCCTGAAAGATTACACCTGTAGACGATTTTAATGGACATGACCAAAACGATTAAGACAGCCAGCCCATCCGAGTAGTGGAAGTATGAAATAAAGAGTTTTTTTTTTTGTTTTTCAACTAGAATCTCATTATAAACCCGCATCCGTTAACGTGTGTAAACGTGGCTTTAAACGCCTCTGCCAATTGTCATGGCAACTATGGTCACGAAACTTACCGGCTCATAGGCGGGCTAAATATTTTCTTTGGGCTGCCGGTCGTTTCGTTTACTTCGCTTCTAAATGTTGTCAATGTCATCTCAGTCAGCAACATTTTACACTATGATTTCTATTTCGAATTATAAAATTTTGATAGAAAATGAAGAAGATATGAAATGTAAATTCTGTAATCTTAATGTACCATATTTTTTTCTTTAACTTTCAATTAAATGTTTACCTGACTTTGGGGAGTTATTAACTATATTAGAAGTTAAATTTGCTAGCACTTTTGCTACAGTTGCATAATATACTCCCAGACCGAATTTCAGCCATGGCGGCTAATCTCATCGAAGACCAGCCATCGACGCGGGAGATATAGTATAGTACACACCACATGTGCGCGCAGACACAGGTGCATTCCTTCTGCCCTCACTCTCATAGTCCGATGGGATCGCAGTCCGACACGACCAGAAAGAGAGATCAGTCAGTCAGCTGCACAGAGTACACGTAAGAAAGTAGGTAAATATGCAATTTAAGAATGCCGTTTTAGTTGTAACAGAAATTGTTGCAAGCCAAAAAACATAACAATTTAATTTACAGTAAATGCGGTAACACTGATGCACCTATCTCAGTCAGACGTGACGTAGAAGGTGAACAAATATCTCTTGGTCCCAATCAACCTACCATGCGTAGTTCGAAGTTAGGTTGGATTTTGGCAAGCCCACTGTATGTTCGAGATATTTGTAAGTCGCTAAACAAATCTATAAATTGTACTCGTAATCATGTTGCTGTCGATTGTACAGATAATTGTGTGTCAAATGAACTATTAGACAAAAGGTTAGCCAAGTTCTGGGAGTTGGAACAAATTCCTCACTCAAACAATTTTGAGACAGAGGAGGAGATTGCATGTCAGAATCATTTTGTTACCAATACCACTCTTAATAATGAAGGATGGTTTTTGGTTAAGTTGCCCCTTCATACGGAACCCGATTTTCTAGGCAATTCATTCATAATGGCTAAGAGGCAATTCTACGCGTTAGAAAAACGTTTAAATAAAAATCCGTAAATGAAGGACATGTACTCAACATTTATTCAGGAGTATGCTGACCTAGGGCATTTATCGGAATCTAGTGTTTTAATTCCCCAACAGTCTTACTTTATTCCGCATCATGCAGTGTTAAGACCGACAAGCGAGTCGACAAAATTATGTGTGGTATTCAATGGTAGTGCACTTACAACGTCAGATTATTCCATTAATGATCTGCAGTTAACCGGTCCAAATATACAAGATTCATTATTAAATATATTGCTTAGATTTCGCCAATACGCCTCTGTTTTATCAGGCGATATAGAAAAAATGTACAGGCAAGTACTGGTTCACGAAGATCATCGTAATTTGCAATTAATTTTAAGGCATAATTGTGATACTGAGCCATTAACATCACTCAGATTGAACACGGTTACGTATGGGTACACTAGTTTAAGTTTTTTAAGTACTCGTTTTTTTATGGCAACTAGGCGAGCAATGTAGTGACCCTAAAATAAGGGCTGTAATACAAATGATTTTCTTGTGGATGATTTTTGTTGACAGGTTGCGATAGTGAAGCTGAATTGATTCAAATTAGGGACGCAATAGAAAATGCTTTGTCAGCTGGTTGTTTTGCATTGCGTAAATAGGTCAAATTCACGCTCCTTAATTTCAGAATCCTAAAATGTACAACGCAATCTGATAATCAGCTCATCATCACACACGCTAGGAGTGGGGTGGAATCCTAATGAGGATTACATTCATTTTCCCACAAATTATGAAAATCGAAGTGACAATCCTACTAAAAGATCCATATTGGCGCCGATTCCCTTGTTCACAAACTAAACTAAATTTAAGTTCAGTGCATCTTTTTCTTCCTATTTCATTAAGAAGAGGACAGAAGATACATTTTAGTTTAGTCCTGTCAAATTAATCAGCGCCTGTCACTACATTTTTAATCACGTCTACACTCCATAGAAGTGTAGACGTGATTAAAAACTTGCCTACTAAAATTACGTCAATTTACTTCAAGCACTGATTAATCTGACAGGACTAATCTAAAATTTGTGTTCTGTCCTTTTCTTAATGAAATAGAAAGAAAAAGATGCACTGAACTTAAATTTAGTTTAGTTTGTGAACAAGGGAATCGGCACCATTATCTGATTCATGTAAAGTTTTTGATCCTCTCGGTCTGTTAAGTTTGTTTACTATTAAACCTAAAATCTTAATTCAACAGTTATGGGTGCAAAAAATTGACTGGGATGAACCAGTGCCTAACCACATACTTAAATCGTGGCAATCTTTCATAAATAATATGTCTAATATTCGCAATCCATTCATTCCCCGTCATGTGTTATGCAACAAACCGGTTTTGATAGAATCGCATTGTTTTGTGATGCGTCTATGATTGCCTATGCCGCATGTGTTTACCTGAGATCAGTAAATAGTCAAGTTAACGTCACAGTGCGATTGCTGTGTGCTAAGGCTCGTGTTGCGTCGGTGAAGCCGACTGCTACGGTGCCCAGGCTTGACTTGCGTGCGTGCTTGCTGGGAGCTCAGCTCGCCGCAGCCGCTTGTCGCGCACTGCGATGTGTTATCACTAGAAAGATATTTTGGTCTGACTCATCCATCGCGCTAGCATGGTTAGGGGCCAGGTACGATTAATTAAAAACCTTTGTTGCTAACAGAGTGTGCAGTATCTTGGAGCTTACCGAAGGCTCGGAATGGTGTCATGTGCCTACCACGCTCGACCCGGCAGACTTGGCATCAAGGGGAGTAGATGCAAATAAATCTAATAATTTAGGCTTATGGTGGAACGGTCCTTCGTATTTACTTGTGTCGGATACGTTTTGGCCTGCAAATAATAAAATGGTAAACAATATTAGTGACTTAACTGAGGTAAAATTAAATGCTCGTATATACAAATAATGATAACGATACAAAAAACATTATTAATTTCGTTAAATAGAAAAATCGATCAAAGTTTTCTAGATTACATCCTTATTTTGCTTATGTACTTCGATACTTCGATTCATACATGATTGCAAAAAATCTATTAATAAAATTACGGGTATTTTACAGCCTGATGAACTTAAAGCTTCGTTAGAAAGGCTAGTGAGTCTTGCTCAGGAGGAACTTTATAGTTCAGAATTGAAACTGCTTCGTTCTCAAAAGACACTAAGTCCTAACAATCCACTGTTAGCTCTAAGTCCTTTCCTAGATAGTAAAAATATTATGAGAGTTGGAGGCCGTCTAAAATATTCTTCTTACTCATTTGAGAAGCGTCATCCAATGTTGTTGCATGCTAAGCACATACTTGTGAAATTGTTGTTTCAGCATGAGCACTTACGTCTTCTCCATGCGGGTCCACAGCTACTTCTTGCATCCATTCGTAAATTTGTCTGGCCCATTGCTGGCAGAGATCTCGCGCGGACCACTGCGAGGCAGTGCATTGTTTGTAGGAAGGCTAGCGGGAAAACCTTAACTCCCATGATGAGTTCCTTACCTGAACAGCGTGTGAATCCCGACTTCCCATTTGCTAGTGTTGGTGTCGACTTCGCTGGACCATTTTTGATAACAGACAGGAAGGGGAGAGGATGTAACATTACAAAATGTTATCTTTGAATTTTTATCTGTCTACGACTTACTCGTAAATGTTTACTTCTCGAAGCTGTGAGTGAGCTTTCGAAAGATGCTTTTGTACTTTATTTGCGACGTTTTATCTCTCGCAGAGGAAAACCTGTAGAAATATTCTGCGACAATGGCCGCAATTTCGTTCCTGCGGACAAGGAAATTCAGGACTTGATCTGAAGGCATGCTGATGATATTGCAGGCTTTGCTTCGGGTGAGGTATCAAATTTAAATTTCAACCACCGTATGCGCCCCATTTCGGAGGCTTATGGGAGGCTGGCGTGAAATCTGTCAAGTTTCATTTTAAAAGGGTTTTAGGTAATGCACATTTGACATTTGAAGAGTTAGCCACTTTTTTCATTCAAATCGAGGCTTTCGTTAACAGCCGCCATTTATATCCCTTATCCTCCTGTCCTGATGACCCTCAGTCCTTTACTCCGGGTCACTTTCTGATCAGACGACCGCTAATTTCGATGCCGTCCCCTAATCTGGAAAACTTAAATTTCAACATATTGGACCGTTTTCAGCGACTGGAACAGCTGCGCCAAGGTTGGAGACCTTGGAGACCCTGTCAGCTAGAGTATTTAGCTGAGCTGCAACAGAGGCAGAAGTGGAGAGTTCCCACTTGACTGCTACAAGCTGGCGATTTGGTATTGCTGAAGGAAGAAAATGCTCCACCCATGTCTTGGAAATTGGGCCGTATTCAGTCTCTGTTTCCAGGAAAAGACGGAATGGCTCGAGTTGCCGAAGTCAAGACAACTTCCGGCACTTACCGAAGAGGTGTGAAGTATCTATGTCCCCTGCTGGATGCTACAGAGGATGCTTCATTGGAGTCAGGAGCTTCCAAAGCCCCGGAGGATGTTTGTGCACCGCACTGATGTGAAATGTCTTACACATAAACATACACAAGCGAACCTGCACCGCGACAGTTGATTCGTCCATACGTTCTTTCGTACGGGAACTCACTCGTAGGAACATCTATCGTGGCATTAGCTCGTGAACCATCTTTGTAAAAAACAAGAATAAACGCATTTAAAGTTGAAATCAGATTATCATTCATTGAACCCTGGGTCGAAACAGTTACCAATGTGTTTTTATTAAGTAACTATAAAACTTATCTTCTAATCACATACAAATTTTACAATAGTACTTAAAGTTTTATGATACGGATAAACACGTCCCTATATAATATAACGGAGTAATACCAACAGCTTCTAGTTTACCACATCAGACTACCATGGAGCATCACAAGTTTGAAGGTGAAATTGAAAATATTACTCCAGGTCAGTTAGAATTTATCAAAAATGTAATCGAACAAGAAGGCTTTAAAGAAAACAAGGTTACCTTTGAAGCTGTTGGGAGAACTGGTGAAAATTATATAGCAAACGTGAAAAGAATCGTCATAGAAGGAGAAAATGGAAACTTGTCAATAATCGTCAAACTAGCGCCAACGAACGAATTGGTTCGAAAGAACTTGAACATTCCTCTTATGTTCAGGAATGAGCATCTCATGTATACAGAGGTCCTACCAAACTTTTTTTCACTACAGAAACAAGCCGAGTTACCAGAAGAGGACCTTCTGAAATTCCCAAGATGTTACGGAACTAATGTTGAAGCACTTAATGAAGTTGTCATGTTAGAGGACTTAAAGGATTCCGGTTTTGGCATGGTGGACAGATTTGTACCCCTTTCAAATGAGTGTGTAACAAGTGTATTGAGAAATTTAGCTATATACCATTCACTTTCTTATGTGTTGAAGAGCAAGGAACCAAATACGTACAATTATTACAAGGATAATTTGGGGGATATGTGGGGAGCCGTATCTCATAATTCTAAAACACTCGAAAATGTTTCGCTAAATATGCTCGATGACCCAGAGTATCATAATGTAATGAGGAATAAAGTCACTGAGCTTGCAACCCGAGCTGCTAAAATGTCGAAATTAGAAAATGGTAGCCGATACTCAGTGATTCAACATGGCGATTGTTGGACCAACAATATTATGTTCAAGTTTGAGGCAAGTTTTAAAAATCTTTTATTGCATTTAGAACACTCGTTTTTAGAATAGGTATGTCAATTTTGTCTGATGCACTCCTGAAACTAGTTTTATCAGGATTGGGCCACTACCTCTACCTACTACTGTTTGACCTAAATAGATCTGATTCTATCACAAAACTTTTCAAGTGTAATAAAAAATACGTAACAGATATTACAAATACGTATGAGTTACAATTAACGATCTACAAATCTTCAGTATTTTTAAAAGCGTAACACAAAGCATAGGGGCGCACGATTTGTAGTCTACAAATCGTACAATTTATGTAAACTTACAAGTTTGTTGAACAAATTTGTGTTAGATTGCTAGGGTGACTTCATCTTGTAGCATGCTTGAAATGTTCACCAATAGTCCAAAGTAAATATTACTTTACTTCAGATTTACTCACTAAATCTTACAATAAAAGAGACATTCGCTGTATCATAATTATGTAAACTAATTCATTCTCTGTTCGTATTAGGTTGCTTAAGTACTATATATAACCTCTTGTTTACGGCTGAATACTTTAATTGTACATTTTTGTACAATTAAAGTATTCAGCCGTACAAAAATATAAACGAATAGAATTTTAATACCACCAAAATATAACTTTGTTAGGAATGTCTTTTTAATAAATTCTGCTATTTTGTTCTCTGTAACTTAACATTAGATAATCTCTGATAAGATCGATCAAGGGCCAAAACCACAAAACTTTACTTGCAAGTACAATTTACAAGTTTTGTAAATGTTACAAGAGTATGTAAGTACCACAAAACTCTAAAGCACATAATAGTGTTTTTTTTTTTCTAATTGGCGTCTCGCAGGTCTACCTAGAATGTTGTCAACTACTTAACCGGACTATCCTGTGTATGCCTCTATAAATTGAGGCCTCCAGCCAGGGGATAACCTTATAAGCTAAGCGACTACAAGCTAAGGAAACCCCCTGAGGGGTACGGACCTCGGCTTAGGGCGTCGCTGGGGGAGGACAGTAAGGGACAGGCTGGATTGGATTAATATTATTTAGGGAGGAATTGAAAGCTACAGGCTCAGCGGTGCGGGCTGGCTCGAGCATTGGTCGGGGCGGGGATGGATGGAGACGTCGCGGTGGGCCTTGGCGGCGAGGATGGAAGGTTGGATTTTGTGTTCGTGTGCTACAGTGCTGGTGGCCCTACTACTCTCCTGGAGGAGGGCTGAGGCGTCCTCGGGAATGGATAGTATGCCTCAGTCAGCGAATCCTCCTTATGCCGGAGGGAGTGCAATGGGCGGCCGCCGCAATCAGAGGATTGGGGTGCGCGTCGAAGAAATGCTTTGAGAGGTGTTTCATGAACTGCTGGACGGGGCATTTTGAGATCTAAGTATAGATTCAAATTTCGAACATAGCAGACTTCCGTGAACTTTCTAAGAAAACGGTTCCGGAGGGTCTACATAAAATATTACATATGACATGTGCTTTTCCAGAAAAATACTTTAATTGTACAAAAATGTACAATTAAAGAATTCAGCCGTAAAAAATATAAACGAATAGAATTTTAATACCCTCTGACACATGTTTCGCGACTTGTAGCTACAATTCTACAAATATGTAAGCAAGCACTACAATTAACTGTAACACCAAACTTTTTTTTTTAAGTAGGGTTTTTCTGGAAAAGTACATGTCATTTGTAATATTTTATGTTACTCTAAATTGTAGACATTTCTACAATGTAGCGTAACACAAAAACTACAATCTACATATCTGTAAGGTTGTTCTGTTACAATTATGTTCCCCAGCCCTATCGCTATTATGTATGGCAAGCCAATCCCTTGGGAGAAGCGAGCCAAATACCTAGGTGTGATCCTTGACCATCACCTTACTTTCAGTGAGCACATATAGGCTCGTTCGCGTGCCTCTTTCGCTCTCGGTAGGCTCCATTTCATACTGACCGCACGCAGCCAATTGTCACTCAAGTGCAAATTGCACATCTACACCGCGTTCGTCCGTCCCATGACATGTTTGCGTCGTTTTCATAGGATGCAGACCCTCCGGAACCGTTTTCTTAGAAAGTTCACGGAAGTCTGCTATGTTCGAAATTTGAATCTATACTTAGATCTCAAAATGCCCCGTCCAGCAGTTCATGAAACACCTCTCAAAGCATTTCTTCGACGCGCACCCCAATCCTCTGATTGCGGCGGCCGCCCATTGCACTCCCTCCGGCATAAGGAGGATTCGCTGACTGAGGCATACTATCCATTCCCGAGGACGCCTCAGCCCTCCTCCAGGAGAGTAGTAGGGCCACCAGCACTGTAGCACACGAACACAAAATCCAACCTTCCATCCTCGCCGCCAAGGCCCACCGCGACGTCTCCATCCATCCCCGCCCCGACCAATGCTCGAGCCAGCCCGCACCGCTGAGCCTGTAGCTTTCAATTCCTCCCTAAATAATATTAATCCAGTCCAGCCTGTCCCTTACTGTCCTTCCCCAGCGACGCCCTAAGCCGAGGTCCGTACCCCTCAGGGGGTTTCCTTAGCTTGTAGTCTTAGCTTATAAGCTTAGCTTATAAGGTTATCCCCTGGCTGGAGGCCTCAATTTATAGAGGCATACACAGGATAGTCCGGTTAAGCAGTTGACAACATTCTAGGTAGACCTGCGAGACGCCAATTAGAAAAAAAAAACACTATTATGTGCCTTAGAGTTTTGTGGTACTTACATACTCTTGTAACATTTACAAAACTTGTAAATTGTACTTGCAAGTAAAGTTTTGTGGTTTTGGCCCTTGATCGATCTTATCAGAAATTATCTAATGCTAAGTTACAGAGAACAAAATAGCAGAATTTATTAAAAAGACATTCCTAACAAAGTTATAGCTTAGGATAAAGGACTGCTTATACCTTTATCAGTGACGCACATGGTAGTAGGCGATGGTTGGCTCACTGTGTTGTCTCACAATAAGCTTGGTTAACAGTTACTGACATAGGCGTAGTTCACGATGTGTATTGGTCTGAACACTTTCCCTTATTTGTTGAATGTAGGTCAGACAAAATGAAACCAAAGACTGAAGCTACAAAAACATCTAGTAACAAAGTAATTTGGGGAAAGGGACAGTGATCAAATTAATGCTTACTATGAGATGTGTGATAGGCAGCTAAGGTTGATTGATTACAATCACGAATTTGGTCTGTGCAGCAATACACATTGTAATAATATTGCGCATAGTCAAATTCTTGATAATATGTATGCCAATATTGTATCAATTTTGTCAGAAGCCGCTATTCAGAGTCAAGTGATAATCCGGTCAAACAGACATAGTTGCCGTGTTTTCGGGTGGAATAGGCACGTCTGAGAAGCCCACCAGGCTTAAATATCAGGTGATATCGTGGTTATGGCCTAATAAACCAACCTCTGGTGACATCTATCAGGACATGTGCCGTACACGTATGGTATTTAAAGGTAAATTAAAGTGGTGCCAGAGTCACCAAGAGAAAATTAAATTGGATGTTATAGCCTCAAATCGCTAAAACAACAATTTTCAGAAGTTCTGGAAGGCGACGAAATAATAAGATGTTAAGCCTGGTCTTCCCGTGAGTGTTGGGGGTGTTGATCAGCCTGAAAGCATTTCCAATATGTTTGTTAACTATTTTAAAGTGGACTCACCGCGGGCGTGTCAGCTCTTTTAACAAAATGTCTTTTAATAACATATTTTCATTTTGGACTTCCAGGAGGAGAGCTTGAAACAGTCAATTTTAATCGATTATCAAGTCTGCAAGAACTCCAGTCCAGCTAACGATATCCTCTTCATGATCTTTAACTGCACCGACCATGAAACTAGAGTCAAAAGCTTCTACAACTGGACTACTACCACTCCGAACTTGACAAATCCTTGTCCAACTATGGTCTGAAAGCCAACTACGTTTACCCAAGAGATCAATTGGATGCTGATTTGAAAAGATACGGCAAACTGGCCTTTGGTTGTTCTATCTTCTTCTCTGGAATATTTACACTAAAACTAGAAGAGGCTGATAAATTAAAAGAAGCCTTCGCAAGTGCAGAAGTTGATGCTGTAGCTGGCGTTATAGGTGGTGCACGATGACACTAGGTCTTTTATTAAGAAAAGGCTCACTGGATTGGTTGAAAGTGTTATAACTTTCGGTTTGTTGTGATTAGTTGTAATCCCTGTAACTTTCTAAAAGCTTTAGCTTTAAAAAACCTCAGTGATAAAATTGTTTTTCGAGGCCTTTAAAATTATACTGGCTTTTCATCATTTTAATAGGGGTTAGAGTTTGTGAATAAATATTTTTAGTTTTTTTTTTTTAGTTTTGTTTAACAAGTAATGATTACCTATGTAATTTGTCCCAGAAAATGTTAATTTTAATTTCCACATCTATTATCAAAGTGAAAAAAAACCATGACCATTGTCCATGGTCTATGCCGAAGTTCGGTAAGACTCTTGACGTTTCTCGACAGCAACTAATAGGGAAGAGACACTTTCCCACCTAATGAGCTGAGGTCAGAGGAAAACTCACGAAACCATACTACTATAATATTCCGAAACACTACCCTATGAGATAAATCTAGCATCTACCCTGCAATTTCACTTCTTGAAAAATAATTTATAAAAATAAAATTTATCGAAGAGCTGAAACTAAGAAGCAGAACGGATCTCAGTGGTATGAGATAAAAAATAGTGAAAAATCTTCCAAGTCATCGGCATCTCGACTTCAAAGGTTTAAACTGAGAATAATTGACCTGGGCCACTGGCTGCAGACTTCTAATAAATTAGTTAGTTTTTTGACGTTCAAAAGTGCCTTTTATTTGCCTATTTGAAATAAATAATTTGACTTTGACTTTAGAACTTGTTGAAAAATTATATACAACTCGTTGCTATAGGTTCCCGATAGAGACGAGGAGAACATGTTGGCAGGATACTATAGAGATAATAAATACCCCGTGACTTATATTTTTTAGAGCGACTTTGAATTTTTGCTGAAGTTTGCCTCCTTGAATAGGAAAAGGAAAATATTTAACTGATCCGCTTATAACATTTGGGCTTCTAATGATGCGCACTTTTTTGAATAAATTAGCCTCATTTTAACTTTCTGGCCTTTTGAAAGAAAATAAAGAAAGAAAGGAAATACATTTATTTAGCATAGACTAAAAGGCACACAATATAATAAACAGCAGATAAGAAATTATATAAAAAGTGTAACGACTAAAATAGAGACTTCAAACACTGACTTAATGAGCTCCGTGAACAACGTGTCAGACCAATTATTTTCTCTTGTGTCTAAAATCACAAGGCTTGAGAAGGAGCGCGCTGAAATGTCTTCTCAGCTATAAGATCTAGATCAAAAAAGATAGAGTCTGGAACGTAACCTTATTAAAAGACATGTTGAAATTAGAAATTTTCCTTTACGCCCACGAGAATTTAAGCAGGATTTATATACTACAGTTTCTCAACTGTACACCACTCTGGGTGTCAACATAACTCCTGAAATACGAGATATATCTAGATTCTGTATCGATAAGATAAAGAATTCTTCGGCAATAAGTATTGAATTTATAAGAACTATTAGCAAAGATAAATTCTTGGGTTCTGTAAAACAATATAACAGGAATAATCCCACACGAAAACTAATTTTAAGATTTCAGTTAAAGGAACCAATGCCTATTTTAATTGCAGAACAACTAACCCCTCAGGCTAGAAAACTGTTTTACTTGGCTAGAAATCTTGCCAAGCTGCAAAAATACGAATATTGCCGGATATACAATGGCCGTATCCTTACGAAAAGAACAAAGGAATCTCCCTACATAGTGATAAAGAATGAAGCCCAATTGCAAAGCCTTTCTAATTCATCTGAAGCCTGACTACATGTACTGAATCTTAAACTCGATTTACGTTTGTGGGTACACCCGAGTTGTTTAGCTTTTAGATCAATACGTATGAAATGTAAAACTATATCCATTCTACTTTAATCCATGCAAATCATTTATTAATTATAGTTATACATAAAACCTCTGCTATAAAAAAAAATACAAAAATATTTATTTCAACTTAAACATTGTGTAAGTCGATGTAACTGGTGACCGAAAAGCTGGCGGCTTTCTCGCGCAACGCATCAGCATTGCAATTCAGTGAGGAAATGCCGCCAACATCCTCGGTACAATGCCCCGAGGGCCTTTTTTAAGCTTAACTTAGTTTTAATTTAATTTAGTTAATGTTAATAATCATCTTGTAATTTGGTTATGTAAACATTGTGTCATACATAAATCGAGGCAGCCCCAGTAAGTTACAACAGTACTTGTGTCGGAGCTGTCTCACTCTTCCCTTTAGTCATTGCTTTACAATGATGAGGCTACTAAGTAAATAGAGAGTATAAAGAAAAAATAAAAATAAAATAAAACATTCATTTAGCAGCTATTGGTGCATGAGGTGCACATGTAAATATGTGTGTGTATGTATTGTAGAATTATTAATTCTACAATATTTATTTGCTATTGATCTTTTTTATAACCATCTCATGTTCAACCTTAATCGCTAGTTTGGAACTTTCACAATTTTTTTCTTCTTTTCGAATGTTAAAAATTATTTGTCAAAACATTTGTTTTCAAACGCATTCCTCTGCCGAGCTCCGAGATAGACAGTTATATTTGTTGTCAAGATAACACCAAAATTTTTATTGTTTGAACCTGTGTTCTTACCTTCCGTGTTTTGTGGTGACGAATACAAGGAGTCATTTTGTCTGATGTCCAGTCAGGAGTCTGTACTCTCGAATTAACACCATTTTATCTAAAGGGACTGAAAGAAGTCCCATCAAGCCAGGCTTTTTTTTCTTTTTATATTATTCCCATATTGAACCTACCAAGTGACTTTGGTATGAATCTACTGATCTGCTGCTAAGCTGACCGATCGGAGGACGTGGTTCCAGCAGCATATTTCGCCGGGATTTCGGTAACCCGAGGTGATCCAGCGAAATCTACGCCACGTTCGCTTCTGGAAAGCTACCAGCTAACTTCTTTAATTATTTATTTCTTTCATTGTGTACTGTATTTTGCCACCTGTACTTTTAAATGCACACAAACAAAGATTTTTAGATAGCCTGTTTCAATTAAGTCAGGACCACGAATACGCTTTAGAGCTTAGCACCACTTTTTTGCATTAACGTAATTTAAAAACCCAATCATTCAAGCGCTTAAAATGACTTTTAGGGAAAATTTCATAGTTCTAGTTAGTGTGCTCTAAGTTCTAATTCTGTTATGTAAAACTATTTTATTTACTTATCAAAAGGCATCAGGAATTTATTTTAAAACGTGTATTTTTAATATAATCTAACATTCATAATTTTTGTTATTTTTTTGGATTCTTGTGTCTTTGTTATATTTACTAAATTATACGTGTAAAATGTCGCGACTGTTTCTTTCAATCCTTCCACACACGCTACAGAATGGCGCCCGAGTTAAAAAAGCAAAGTAAGTACTATTTAAATTACTATACAACATTAATAAATAGTGAATTAATATTTTTTTTTCATTAGTTCGTAGGTGGTGTGCTCCTTATGAGCACAAACTTAATCTCTTTGTCATTTTTCAGAACTTGGACTGGACTGTAGTCGACTCCTTTTTTTCCTTGCGGCTTAGGATACTTTTTATATACTGTGCCGTCATTGATACTCCAGCCAGTTTGAAATTTGATTATTTTAATGTGTGATGTACCTATAATTTCATTTGAAAATAACCCTGTAACCATATAAAGTTTCACTGTTTTATTCTTTTCCCCAACAAAAATATATTACACCCCTTGTTTTATTTTGTTACTCGTAGCTTTAGGCGTAGTTATTTTTCCCGTAGTGTATGAATCTGAGCATGAATGTTTAGTCTTCGTGTTACAAGGTAAGCGCTTTTACATGGTTGAATGCTAGTTTTTTTCTGTTTCCTAGCCCAGCTATACTTTTTTTTCCTTGTTTCGCAGTGTCCTTCCATCTTGCTACTGATCATATTACTCGATTTTTGAACTTATAACACGCTGCCTCATTTTTCTTACTAAAATCGTATCCATCAACGAACTTTTTCATAATTTATGCCTTCAGAACTGTTATATTTATACGAAGCCTATCAGAATATTAGTTTTACTGACAATTCTATACTATCACTTTAAAATTAATTAAATATTTACGTAAATAAAAAAGTCATTTTCCTTTTCAATTTACGTAAATACTCCTATTTCTTGCTGTATTCAAAATAGTATAGGAGATTGGTTTTTTTCTTAAATTCATTCTATAAAGGAAAATACCTACTTTCAAAAATTTATTTACTGATATTTTGATGGCTGGCGTTTTATTATGGCTGATCCAGTATGTTTTGGCTTTAAGGTTAGTGCTTTGTGCAGATTCTTTGTCTTTTGAACGTTTAGCTCATCGATCCTTTTGCGGATGTTTGTTATCTATATTTTTAATCCTAGCCCAGCTGTTGTTTGCTATGTTGGAGTCGTATATATTCACCATCTACCATATTATTTAATTTCAGTTATCGTAACAGGCTATAGTTTATTGTTTTTAGGGATCAGTTTTTCGAACCAAGTCAGGCTCTTTTTCTTGGTGATTTTTTCCTATTTCGTGAGCTGCACACCACAGATACACAAACACGGTCATACTTTTATATCCTTACTCTTGATCTTTACATATTATCTTTACAATTACATCTAACAATATAGTAAAGATCAGTAAAGATTATTTAATATTTCCTTCTAATACCTTGCAACATGTATTTTTTTTTTAAATAGCTCATTACTTGCTAATTTGTGTTCAAACTCCTTTCCTATATATGACATTATCATATTAAATGATAATATTTGGTGTAACTTTAAACAACAAAACTTCTTATAACTATAAAGAATACAACATTTTCTATTTTCACAATTACCATTAAAACCCTTTTTGCAAGTTTTAATTTATATGAATCTAATTAGGATATTAGTTTAATGTATAAATCTACACATTGACACCTAAACCATCAGAATATATACATACACAAAAAACCTCATTTTCAGGTTACGTAATATTACGACAATTCTAACCTTTTTCTAAAAAAACCATACGTACTCTTTTTACCCGACTGCCTCAGGAGGGTAATGTTTTTCGAGAGTATGTATATGTATGTCTATTTCTTTGGCACGCTCTGTAGCCTAAACGGCTTGATGGATTTTAAGATATGAGGTGTCCTTAGATTCGTCTTAATTGTGGGAGTGACATAGGCTATATAATATTTATAAATTGCATCTGCAAATACAAAAAAAAGAGGGGAAGGGTTTTTTTTTAATTTACTGCAACAATATTGGTATCTAATGAAAACTAGTAATGAGTGATTTTCAAATATATATGTTAATAAAACTAAAAAGCTTGAAATAAAATAAATTATTTAAAAAACAAAAAACCCGACTGCAAAAACACATTACTGAAAAGGGAAAAACAAGCATTATAATCTATATAATTTTGGTCTTGCAGGCGGGGACAGTCGAATAACCTGAAATATGGTGTAACTTTTGATTGTGCCTGCGATACCAAAATTCTATAGATTATAATGCTTGTTTTTCCCTTTTCAGTAATGTGTTTTTGCAGTCGGGTTTTTTGTTTTTTAAATAATTTATTTTATTAAATAACCTTGTTAGATTTATGGACTCTTTTATCGACTGACATTTAATTCTTTTCACTAAATGTCATAATACACCATTTAATTATTTGTCAGTGTCAGTGTCCTAAATAATAATTTATTTATTTACTTAACTTAGTGATAAACATGTTGGAAAGCAATTTTTTTCAATCTATTTAATAACGTAGTAATCTCGCTTCACTTGCTCACCACTTTATCAAATGTTGTCACCAAGTTTATTTAAAAAAAATCTATGTTTTGAATTGTCCATTCTGTACGATAGCATAATGTTCTCAAATGCTTCCTTACAACTTCTGTGTTGTCACATTTAAAACAATCAAATTTGAATAGTATCATTAGTTTATCTTTTAATTCTTCACCTTATATTTTTAGTAAAACTATGCATAATAATATAAATTAATAATACAAGAACATAACATAATCTCCAAATAACAGTTGTTTCCTTGTAATTGCTTAACGATTTTTCCAATTTTCATGGTTCATAATGGAATATAATTTTTTATATCCAATTCTTTCCTTCACTATTAAAATTTCGAAATGATTTACATAAACAAAAAAGTTCATTTTAAAATATATTTTACGATAACATATAACTTAACTCATTATTTAGTCACATCTATCGGTTATCTAGGGAACTATTTGCTTTCAACTACTTCTGACTGTGTTTGTTTACCAACTAGTACTTTTACCAATTTTTATGTAGTCAAATATTTCAGTTGGAATTCATTTATTATTACATTTATTATTTTTTCGCAAAATAACATTTCTACCTCGTCTAACTAGTTCGGTTATTTTTTCTATATATAATTTATTCGTTTCTGGCACTCGCCGGCCGCTGCGCGGCACCGCTCGCTTCGCTCGCTCGGCTCGTGCGTAGGAGGTCACAGTTTTAACCTAACCCCACCATTATTTAAAATAATTAACCTACTCTAACTAGTTCCATAAGTAACCATAAGTTTGACTTGTTTCAGACAAATTCAAGCACATCTCATTCTCTTACGTTTATTGTCTATAGATTGTTTGCTGTAATAAATCATTTGATTAAAGACCAAATGCCTAAATGACATTATCCTTGATAATATTCTGCCAAGTAAAAAAATTACCAAATGAAAATGTGCGTACTAAAATCATTCCAAACATTGCATTGGTATAAAAAAAGGTTGCTTAAATTTGTTTGGGTAGTGAAATTTTGGCAAAATCTTTTCGGCAAAATGGCAGAATCCCAGATTTCCTTCATAATAAGGCCTATTTCCAATTAATAAACTAGTATATAGCGTAGTTAAGTGTTTTCTGTGTTAAATCTGCATTATGTGCAAAATAAGTGTAAAAGTCTCATTGTGATCCGTTGACAGTTACCGGCTCAACTGAATGTTGCATTTTCATCTCGATATCAGGTACAATACTATATACTTTACTTGGTAGTAGATTGTTTGCGTGCCAATTTTTTTCCTACAATTCACTAGTCCACTTTTATTACGGCTACAAGTTGATGCCAATGACCTTAAACACGTAAACATAACCTTAATTAGTTTGGTGACAGATCTTTTTTCTTTTATCTAAATTTCATTTTCCGTTCAACTAATTATCTGTTACTCAATCCACTACTCTTTTCCAATCTCTTCTCTTTTTCACTTTAATCATGATTATGACTCGCAGCGCGCGGGCTCGCCTAGAAGAGTCCAAACTCACTCAGGCTTTGAGCGAATTAAAGGCGTCTAAGGTGCACTGTGACCAACTGATTATCGAAAGAGAAGAAAATGAAATAGAGTTCCTTAGTGTCCTTGAAACGAATAGCAAATCGAAAACAGAAATGGCTCAGTTATATATTCAACACACTGATGCCATAGCAGCCCGGGATAGACTCCAAGTTGTTGTGGATTTGGTTGGCGGGTTCAGCCAATGTAGCAATGAGTATGAACAAACTCTTAGTCACAAATATTTACTACAACAGCAGCTACATGAGGCTCAAAGTCAGCTTGAACAACTTGAGACTACAAATCTTAACATCACTGCCTCGTTGAATCAAAGTCTTTTCAATGAATTGCTGCCTATTGCCCCATCAATGGTTTCTGTAATAAACCCCTCTTACACAATAGATTTAACAGGTCATAATGATTCAAAATCAGTGAGGGTGGTTAGTAGTAAAAATAAACTTAAAAAATATATCAAAATTAACAAATACATAGTTAAAACTAAGAAAATGGTTAAAAAACAAAAGTTCTACATTAAAAATGTAAAACTAAATAGAGAAAGGTTAAATCTACTGCAACAATTAGATATGTATTCATTAAACTTAGAAAAAAGTACTAGGAAATACCAAATTCACACTGAAGACTTGCAGTATGAACTTGACCAACTACAGGAGAAACTTACTTCTATGACCATCAAATATACAGCCTCTGAAAACCAAATGAGGGAATATGTATTGGCAATGAATGAGCTGGTAAGCTCTCAAACAAACAA
This sequence comes from Atethmia centrago, assembly GCA_905333075.3. Lineage (NCBI taxonomy): Eukaryota > Metazoa > Arthropoda > Insecta > Lepidoptera > Noctuidae > Atethmia > Atethmia centrago. The sequence continues at coordinate 22,176,332 of HG995368.1, forward strand.
ATGCCAACATTGTCAACCACCATCTAATGACCCCACACCAGACCATTCATTGACAACATGTGATACCAGCATACCGCAGTCTTGTGCTAGTTTACCATTATCAATTACTAACTGTTTCCCTAAACAGATTGTAAATAAAGAAATAGTATTATTTTGTGATGAAATTGGAAAGGATCTAGGCCACTTGTTGACAGATAAATATCCGGGACACTCATTACCGCCCTCGTCCTTTTTCATAAAAACACGACCAAAAGCAGTCCAGCAGAATTTGTACTGTTTTGATTTAGCTAAGTCCCGGGCTAAGAAAAATAGGCGGGCGTTCCTCGGAGTAAGTTGTTCTGAAAAGAACATAGGAACGTCCCCAGTACTGGTGATAGCAAGGTGCTTCGCTTGAAGTTTCGTATTGCTTTTTAGGTTGTACGATTTAGTGCTTTTCCATAAATCCTCTTTTAGAATGGCAGATTCCAGTTCCACTACGATAGGGGGCTATTCACATCTTCCTTCTTCCCCTGCGATCTAAAGATATCCTTGATATCTCGCTTACTCATATCAAGATTAATATTAGCCAGACTAAGAACCATGTTTATTAAATCCTCTCTGGTTTCCTGGTTTTTTCGAGGGACATTCTTTATTTCGATATTATTCTTACGCGAGAATCGTTGCAAGTCCTCTATCCTCCAACACGGTGATATAATCTTTATCTTTCTTAGCTTGCAATTCTAACTGAGTTACCTTATTTTGGAACTCGTCATTTTGTTTAGTCAAAAACGCGACGGATGTTTCTATGCTGCTATTTCTAAATTGAATCTTCTTCAGGTTGGCGGCGATGTTTTTTAATTCGGTTTGCTGGGTTTTTATAAGAAACTGAAAGAGTTCTTTCATTTCTTCCTTAAATTTGCAAAATTCCGATGGTAAGTCCTCTTCCCTTAGCCTTTTGTGGCGTTGGGAAACGTAGTTTGGAGGGGTAACATCGGTGCCAATTTCACTAATGTTTCCGTCAGAAATAGATTTGTTCATCTTTATACTATGTAGTTCCAAGTTACCAGGATACGAAGATTGATAAGCTAATTAGCTAAAGATGCGCCAGGGCAGGTAGGAGGGACTATGTGACCTATTTTGTTCAATGGCAACGAAGTGGGTGTCGATCTAGGATAGCCAAGGGCGAGGCCTCAGGCCAACTGACTAATAGCGCAGGTGAAAGGTGGCGCCGCGCATGTGACAGTGATGACCTTGTAGTGATGACGCTACGGTGCGCGTGTGCGCATGCGCTGATTTGTTGAGCGGTCGTCAAGTACCAGGACAGCAGGTTAATTAGGAGTGAGTTTACCTCGCCGGTATGTTGGTGGCAAAGATAATTACTATTGTTGTATTAATTGTGAATTGTACTCACGTAACTTCTTGCGTACAAATACCTCCTCTGTGCATATGCTGTCCTATTTTTTTATTTTTATTTAATTGGCATAATTTAAATTTTATTTAGTTTTTTATGTATATTTTAAAACGATACGGTCTTCTACATGTCTAAACCATATGGTGGTCCGGAGGGAAGGGGATGCTATACAAATTCAATTACACTTACACCTCTCCATACTCACACTACAAACATACAAACTCAAATTATTACCCTTCACATTTCACCGTACACCCTTCAGATTTGGATAACTTTTCTGTATCTAACATTTACCAATGCACACCAGAAGAGTGTTTACCAATTATTAAGGTCTTCTCCTTACCAAAAAATGTTATCGCAAAATATAAGATCTATTAATCGCAACTTCCATAGTTTTGAAACCCTTAATTCTTACCCGTCTCTCTTTTGAGTGTGATATAGCCGAAATTTCTGAATGTTGGCTTCCCTGCTCAACTAACTCCAACTTACCACCCCTCCAAAACTTCTCTTGTCACCACACCGCTTAGTTTTTAAATGATGTAAATATTTTCAAAATAAAAATGTCCATAACACTACATAAATTCAAAACTAGATTTTTTTTTAATTTATACTATATATTTTAATATTAATTTCGACATTGTAATTACATAAAAAAAACAAATATATCTAATTAATTAATAATAATAACTAAAACTATACATAAACTAAAATAGGGCGTCGAAAAATTCATCCACATCGCTGTCGACTGGTAATGTACCCAAGAGACTGGCGGCATTGCCACGTTGTATGGCAATGCTTAACCTCTGGCCAAGGTAAAAGCCAGCACTTGGGTCACGGGAAGTGTCAACCATCCGTCTGGAGGAGATTTCCTTAAAAAGGCCATGAGCACTCGGACCCCACGGCCCGAGGGTTTCAACCCCAAACGGCTCGAAAATATAATGACCAACTAGGTTATTATACTTACGCCGCTTGAGGTTCTCTGCAGCCGCAGCAGCGGCGCCAGCATAGCACGCCATGCCAGGAAGATGGGATGGCGCAAGAGTATCGACACACGTTGCATCCCACACTAAAAGCTTACCCAACTTCCATTACAAACTATATTAGAAAGTTTATTAACCAGAATTTGGAAAAATTCGGATTCCACAATCCCCCCTCGCTTTACATGCATGACCGCACATTTGTCCACACCAAATTCTATCCTGATACTGAAAGTTTCGGTTACCTTCAGTAGCCTCCATCAGTTGCAAATTATTGAGGGCAAAAAGTTACAAGTCATCCATGTAAAGGAGGTGAGATATAACCTGACCACCTCTCCTCAATCGATAGCTTAGACCTGAATTCTCCAGCAATGTGCTTAGAGGAGTCAAGGCTAGGCGGACCCAAAGTGGACTCAAACTATCGCCCTGAAATATATGAAATCGCTTGATCCGTATCGGGTCGCTATTCCGTTCTCCACTGTCCCATACATGATATTAGAAAGGTGCGCAGAGTTGCATCTACATTATACAACTCCAGCACCCTCATGAGCCATGTATTGGCACCGAGTTATAAGCTTTCTTATAATCTATCCAGCATATTGACAGATCCTTTCGGGAACGACGAACCTGTTGGCTAATGGCCATATCGATGAGGAGCAGAGCCTTAGTACCGCGGGATACGTTCTTACATCCATTTTGTGAGGCAGACATGATTGAGTTAGTGTCTATATGTTTGTTAATTTTAGCTCTCAAAATGGATGTAAGAACTTTATAGACCGTCTGAAAACAAGTGATCGGTCAATAATTTAGGATTCCGCAGTCGAGTACTACACAGTACAGTAGACCTTCGGAACTACTTTATCCAAAAGTTGTGCAGCCCGTCCGGCCCTGGAGATTTCCAGTTAGGCAATGGACGGCTACATCTTGGGGGTCGATGGTAAATGCTCCCATTTCTGGAATAAGATCGCACGATCACTCGATTCCCCTAGTCCAGTCACCTTCGGTGTGGTTGACAGGCACCGACCAGATGCTTTGCCAGAAGGAACACATGGCGTCATCAACCGGCAGGCGCGTGCCAGCCACACATTGGTCCGGTCGCTCCCAAGTCCTATAAACCCACCTTTTATTGTTCTGGAATGTGCGATTCTAATCACTCCACTCTCCAATCTCCGGTATAGGCATAGCGACGAATACGGTTTGCCCATGCACAGATCTTCTGCTTCAGGAAGTCGATACGCGGATTGTGACGCGGGTTAGATACTCCAAGAACTTAGAATATCAGTCCCCGCAAATGCCCGCCTCACAAAGCGCATCACTCTAGGGCAAGTATTGCCCTCCCTGATGCAGATTAGCTTACCAATGATTACTCTAGCCTCACCGATATGACGCTTAATCCTGCAATGCCAAGCTGGTACAGCTAGTTTTGGTCGTGGAACTCTGTCACTGTTGGGAATTCTAACATGAGCCACACGACATGCCGCTACAGCTGCACAGTACATGATCGAGTGGGTAATCGGCGAGGTCTTTGCTGTCGTCAAAATAATTTGGCAAATGCGAGTCTAGAGCACACACCTTGTTTTTCTTGTGCACCTATGCAAACAAACGAGGTAAAGGTGGTCTAAGTCCAGGCGGAGTGGAGCGGTACGTCCGGAAAGCATCCTCCAAAGCGCTCCTCAATCGTAGATTGCATTGGGAACTCACGGATATCTCCTCGTCATCATCCTCTTCAACAGCGCGGTTGGGTCGCGGTGAGGCACCGGGTAAATTTTGCATTTGCGCCGCGATTAGTGGCGAAGCAGGCGTAACATGGCTATTCCGTGATTCGAGACGTAGTCGATCTAGTACAACGTCATCCAGCACCTGAAACAGAGAGAGTCTCCGACCACGGTTCGTAGTCAAGTTACTTCCCCACTCTGACAATATTATAGTCTGTACGACTGATCGACAAGCGTAGAGTGTGGGTCGATCGTAACATTTAATGAGTTATCGTAAGAAATATGGTTTTCATTTTTCTATTGAATTGTTTTTATAATTTATTATTTATTTAATTTATTATTGTTTTTTACTTCTATTGTGATTTATTTTGTGTCCGGAGGTGTATCCGTGGCATCACAGAATAGCAGCGCTGCGGTATTTAATTTTTTTTTATATTGCAGCAGCATGCTGAGATAGAAGCCTTTTTGATTAGTGTTGCAACAGAACTCTGCTTCCGCTTCCGCAACTGCAGAAGTTCCGCATTTTTTTTCACTTCCGTTTCTGCTTCTGGTTCCGCAAACTTTATAACAGAACTCTGAACGGAAGCGGGGACCCTTATGTGGTGGAATGGAAATGCGCACAAATACCCCCATATTTTGCTAATAGTTCGCCAATACTTATCAGCTCCCCCCCACCAGTGTAGCCAGCGAGCAATTATTTAGCGGAGCTGGTTTAATATATGAAGAACATCGAAATAGGCTGAAAGGTGAAAAAGCGGCCAAGTTACTCTTTATTAAATATAACTTGCCGCTGTTTAATTTTGACTACTAAAATACAAATTTAATAAAAAAAGTTTTAAATGTACAATTGTGCTTTTTTTTTCATAGTGTTAACGCTTCCGTTTCCGCTTCCGTTTCCGTTTCCGCTTCCGTTAAGATTTACTTTTGACATCTGTTTCCGTTTCTGCTTCCGTTATGCCAGTTCCGTTGCATCACTATTTTTGATCTCGCACAGGTCTACTTTTTTTGTTTTTGTTTTTACTATTGTAGAATTTAGTAATTCTACAAGACATTCCACCCCCTTAATTGTAGAACTACTACATTCTACAATATTTTTTTTGGTATTTATACTCTTTATAGCCATCACATATTCAACCTTATTTGCAAGTCCGGTCCTGCCATTATGTTTTTTCTTTTGAAAGTTCGAATTTTCAAAAATTATTTTTGTTTGTAAAAAAACTTAGTCTGGGGGCTGATTCCTCATCATCGCTCCGGCTGAGAAGGTTTTTTGGAACACAAACACCGAGATTATAATTATACCATATTAGTGCTCAGTCTGTGTTATTTCTAAATATTATCATATTAGTGTTGTTGCTGTGTTGTTAATTCAACTAGAGACGTTCGTCTTCGCTTGATCTGTCGAGCCAGGCGTTTTACGTGCTAGCGGAACATGACGCAAACCAATTGAATTGAACTACTGCGGTTTTGCTGCTATGGTTTTGGGGCGGAGGTGTGCTACCAGCATGTAGGTCATGATTTCGAACATAGCGAGGCGACCGGCGACAACTCGTTTTTCGGAGTCGTTGCCAGTGGGCCAGCGGTGCTCTTGCAAAATCAAAAACGTTTTTCGTCTTAGGCTAAGAACTCACGGAGCGGTTTTCACCCGCGCCCGTCGCGTTTGCGGGCCCGCAGCTTCTGTAGGATGTAGATTTATATGCAAAAAGTGAGAGCACATTTCACGACGCGTTTTACACCCGCGGCGCGCGCGGTTGTTTGCGGGTCCCGCGGCACCGGCGGGCAACTTGTAGAATCGCGCGGGCGGCAGTCACCCGCCGCCTTGGCGGGTTGCGCCCGCGTGCGATCGTTTGGCGGGCGACCGCAGTAACTGGTGGGGCGGGGGATACAGAAATTCGACGCCATTTTGCACTAGTGATCTCTATCCTGAATCAGTGGATGCACCCAGAACCTTTTGGGCCTTTTTTTTTATTCTTCTTTAAAGTGAGTATAACGCAACAGCTCGTTTCTGGTGTGTCCATGGCGGTCTGGACCTCAACTGTGTCATCACCCGTCTTGCGATCTCAACCGCGACGGCTGCGTGACCGCGCAAATCACCGGTCTCGTGAGTTTAGAAATAAAACCGCAGCTCCACCACCGTGGCGGGCGCGGGTGAAAACCGCTCCGTGAGTTCTTAGCCTTAGACATTTTCATAGCAACTATAGTAGCAAAAGATTTAAACTAACCAAATTTTACTAGGCACCAGTGATAAAAAGGCTGATTAGTCTGAACACCAACCTATGCCACTGCAGCGCAGACGCCTCATCTTATGCAGAAAAGATATGCATTGATTACCACCATTGGCTTATTTTAATTTTTGAACTGTTGTTTGTTTTATGGACGCGTTTAACGAACACGTGTTTCTACATTGTTCTCACATGTATAATTTCGATATGAATTGATGTAACCAATATTTTGTAAATATATTTAGATATAAAAGAGTGTTTAAAAGAGTTTCTTGCCCGTTTTTCTCCATAGGAACCTACTATGATTTGGAATGGGCAACTAGCTTCATCTTTCTTACTGACTGACCTCTTGACAATTCAAAAGTGTCTGTAATTTATTTGATATAAATGCTTTATATTTGAAAGTTTTTCCACGCTTGCTCAAGGTTTCCTTATGATGTTTTCATTCACTGATGTTAGTTATGTCCAAGATAAACTTATAAGTACTTCCTAATTTCACTTTCACTTGCTTACAGTAACTTTTAAAGTACCAATATACTTGCCCGGATTTGATCTCTCAAACTTGTATGAGAGGCGCGGCCTTAACCACTGGGCCATCACGACATGTGTTAGTCTGATTATCTTCTATAGTTTTTCCCTAGAAATTAGTCTAATATACATTTCGGTGTACTTTTTCGAAGAAAATTTTCAAAATGGTGGTTAATATGGAGTAAGTTACTAGGGCATTTTAAGAGGAAATGCTGAAGGCACTTTTTCAGTTCAAAGTTACAAACGTATTCCTCTATTTCTCTCTGGATCATCACTTGAGTAAATATTGTTTTACGATATTATCTATTTATATCGACCACTGCCATATGCGATTTTGTTTGCTCTAAAATGAGTGCGCTTGTACGAGTATTGCTAGAATTAAGCATATCCACAGACAAATAGCTTTCTTTTATACTACATACTAGTGACCATTGCTTCACACGATGCAATGAAGCAATGGCGAGATGCTTGCGCGATGCAGGATTTTGCGTGACGTCAGTGTGTTGCGTAGTCCGCATGTGGCGATGTATATGCAGCGTTAAATAAAGTCGGTTTGTGTCATCTTCACCATCTTTAAATAATTTATTCTAGAAGGGGAGTGATATGAAGATTCGAATGACGTTATTTCGACGCACGCTTTTTCGAAAAACTTTACAAGTGGTTGATTGTTGATTACTATACTTACACGAAAACGCGCCGTCGGAGAATCCACCCTTTTCTATGGAGGATGAGTTAACTTTTCACACTGTTCCTCATACCTCTATAAAACTAATAATAATTTAATACATATAGATATTACAAATTATGAAACGGCCCATCCTGGTTCACGTCAGTGACTTTAAAGAATCGTATCTTTATATGATTAAAAATACTAAAACATATAGAAATGTTATGTTCAATTACAAATAATGTTGCTAACAGGAAAAACATAACAATTTAATGTCTGACGCACCTATCACAGTCATCATTGGATGTGCATAGCTAAAAAATAACTTTAGATAAATATGCATTCGAATATCCGATCTCCGATTATAGGACATACAGTTTCCGTGTGCTTTTCACGACATAATAAACAATGTGTGTGTATCTTATAATATATAAATGAATCCCTATTTCCCTTGGTCATGGCTTCACGCGTGAACGACTGGACCGATTTCGCTAATAATTTTTTTGTTGTGTTTGTTATTGTCAGGAGAAGGTTCTTATATAAGAAAAAAACCCCACGAAAACTCCACTGATGGCTGTATGAATATCTAAGCAACTCAATCAGTCTAATATGGTAAAATGGGTAGGCTCGCTATCCGATTCGTACGGGCTGGAGTGCGGACTCAGATAGGGAGGTTTGACTTCGCCGAAACTTTTCTGTTTGGACGTGGATCGGCGGATTCTTGAGTTCAGTAGCACTATGGTAAGCTGTTCCATTGACGGAATAATCGTCAATAACAAAATCAAAATATGTTTATTTCACATAAACCTACATGGGCACTTATGAAACGTCAGAAGCTAGGTGCACGGTTCCAATTGGTCGTTTCCTATGGAGAAGAGCTGGTAAGATACTCCACGGTTACTCTTGTAAAAATAATTGGCTTTTACAATGTTTTCAAATTACAGTGTTAATAGGTATGGGTGGACAGTGTAGGCCTGTCGAGATGTACCAGCATGTCGATTCTGTAAAAATCTCACCATGAAAACTCGCGTGGAGTGAGCTGTCAGTGTCATCCCACTCAAGCTAGGGAGTGACCAAGCATTACATTTATAATCATAATCGAGATTTTAATAATATTTTTATGCTAATTCTATTGATCATTTTATATTATTTCAAAACTAGTATTTAAGTGTTGAAACCCTAATATTTAGGGTTTTTTTTACATAAAATAGTAAAACAGAAATTCAGTCAGAATTTCAATTTGGTTTTTTTTATTCCAAAAGGTTTGGTAATTTTCGCAGCCGTCATCTTGCTTTTAGATTTGACCTCAATATCGGCTTTAACACCCCCGAAAACCATAAAAACGACCCCCATGATGATAAATCTAAACATTTTTGCAGCCGCCAGCTTGCTTTTTAATTTTGATCTCACTATCGGATTTTACACCCCCGAATACCATGAAAACGGTACCCATGATGAAAAATCTGAATATTTTCACAGCCGCCATCTTGATTTTTAGATTTGACCTCAGTATCGGCTTTAACACACCCGAAAACCATGAACACGACACCAATGATGAAAAATCTGAACATTTTCGCAGCCGCCATCTTGCTTTTTAATTTTGACCACACTATTGGCGTTAATACCCCCGAAAACCATGAAAACGACACCCATGATGAAAATATGAACATTTTCGCAGCCGCCATCTTGCTTTTTAGCTGCCATTTTGGATTTTGATATAAAGGTGGTAAAACCAAATTTTTGTTTGTCGCGCATGTAAAAAAAAATTAAAAACGTCAAAAAAATAAAACAACTTGATATTAATAACAGCGCCTCACGCGCAAGCGCGACGTGATCTTATCACTTCACCCGATTCTCGTAACCATAGTAACCACCGGCGCCGAAGTAAATCGGCTAGGTGAAGTGAGTCGGTAAGCGCGACGTGCAAGTGTCGTGATCATATCACTTCACTCGATTCTTGTTGCCATAGCAACATCACTTCACTTCGGCTGGGTAAAGTGAGCCTATCCGCCAGCCGCCGAATAATGCGCGCGCTGCGCGAGTGTCAGTTTAACTGTTGAATTTTGATATAGTATTGATGACGGTGATTTTATGAATATTATTTTATTATTGGCAACGCGTAGGTCGGTATAAATTGACCTACCTAAAATAAAATATTAAAAAGGTACTTATTAAATAATCCGCACGTTTTTTTATTTAAATGGCTCATGTACACAGACACACACAACGTTTAGTTAGGTTTCCACATAGTTTGTGAGGGGATAAATTCTATGGTCCGTCAGCCAGGCACACTTTTAGCACTTGATCACTTGACGAACTCGGTTATTTCTTTTTATTGAATAGATTTGGGTTAATAACAACGCTGAATAACGTCACACAGTCTTTAGTCAACTCAATTCACTATCGCTTCTTCAAAACACATCGCGGTTGAGTCACGGGATTGCGTTTATTTAATCAGTTAACTGATTATGATCAATAGAATTAGCATAAAAATATTATTTTCCTTGGTACATACCTAGTATCAGGTGGGATGACACTGACAGTTCACTCCATGTTCACTTCACTTAGGTTTTCACGGTGAGAAGGTTAATAGCACTGCAGGTACTTAACAACAAAAAAGAAAAAGGTCTACAAAATATCTAGTCTATTAAGCCTACAACGTTCTCACATTCACAAGGTACACAAGAATCTATGTAAAATATTAATAAAATAATAAAAATAAAAACCTATTTAAACCAAATGACATGTTTGCCATTACAACAAGTCTGAAATCAAAATTGTAGGTATATAATGTCAAAAAATTAAAATATTATGTCAAAAAAGTATGTATAAAAAAAAATTATAAACATCGTAATTTGGGAGCAGTTAATAGACATTTACATAATTATGCCGTTTATGAGATACCAGGGAAGCCACAAGTTCAAAAAATTCAAAAATTCAAAATTCAAAATGTTTATTGTTTCTCAAATTATTACATCAAACTAAATGAAAATTGAGGCAGCCCCAGTAAGTAATTAACAATACTTGTGTTGGGGCTGTCTCGCATCTTCCCATTAAATACTTCACTGGTAACAATGTTGAGACTGTGACATAGTGCAAAATGAAAATAAAATAAAAACAAAATGAAAACCAACTTAAATTAAAAATATAAAAAGGAAAAAACAATTATCTATTAGAGGAAGCAGCTTAAAGAATGTCTGTCTCCCACAATATTTGTGTATGTGATGTTTGTGGAAGTGTATGTCTGGGTACGTGGGAGTGTGTGTTTGTGTGTGTATTTAATGTGGGTGTATTGTGTAGTGTGTTGGGTGTGTGTGATATAGGTTTAAGTTATAAGTTTTTTGCATACGTGCAGGATTTTAGGGTAGATTTCTAATTTAGCATTGATCTTGTTGTAAATATAGGCTGATTGAGTTACATACTGACGTCTTGCAAAGGCCGTGCGTACCATAGGGGCGTAAGCTACAATGTCGCTCCTTCTTTTTTTCTGATTCGCTGGGTTAAATGACATATTTTTGTGTAGGAGTAAGGACACATTTAAGAAATATAACTTCCTTACAGTTAGTAAGCCACTAGTTTTATATAAATTGTCTGTAGAGTATCTATAAGGCTTAAAATACATTACTTTAATAAGTGAGCGCTGGGCTCTTTCTAGCTCAAGAAATTTAGTTTTAGCGGCTCCCCCCCACACAGGTATGCAGTATGTTATAACTGATTGTGCAAGCGCAGTATAGATACTATTAAGTAGCTCCGGAGACATCACATAACGCAGAGTTTTAAATATCCATATCAGTTTCCTAACACGTGTTATAGTGACTCCGATATGTGAGTGCCATGACAGACATTCGTCAATAATTATACCCAAGTATCTAGTTGCGGTAACTTGTTGAATAGCTTGACAATAACAATTTTGATCAAAGTTCTTTTGACCCAAGTGGTTTGTACGCTCATGGATTCCAATTTTAAAGTCAACACCTGGTTTTGATATTTGACTAGGAGAGAAGCAGATGTAGTTGGTTTTTGAGATGTTAAGGGTTAAGAGGTTAGCTTTTAGCCAACTATCTATGACAGCAAGACCCTGTTCGACATTATGGCGTACTATTTCCCAAGTTTCACCATAGTAAACTACAGCTGTGTCGTCCGCATAGGAGAAGATCCGCCCACCACTACTCCTCAAGTTACACAATTCATTGATATACACCAGGAACAGCGGTGGGCCGAGCACGCTTCCCTGCGGGACACCAAAAACAACATTTTCTTCATCACTATATGAGTCTCCGATTTTAACTTGTTGCGACCTGTCCCGGAGGTAGCTGTCGAAGAGAGAAAGAGCCGTACCTCGGATTCCTATCTCCTCGAGCCTCTGCACAAGGATGGGAACAGAAACGGTGTCAAAAGCTTTTTTAAGGTCTAGAAACACGGTTACGCATTTAAGTCCCCCATCCACCTTACCAACAATTTCAGCCGTCAACGCCTCAACAGCATCCTGTGTTGAACGCCCTTGCCTAAAACCGTATTGAGAGTCAGAAAGAATGTTGCATTTATTTAAGTAGCTGATAAGTCTTTTATTTAATAGTTTTTCTAAAATTTTAGAGATTGCTGGCAAGACAGATATGGGTCGATAGTTGTTGACATCGCTCATGTCCCCCCCCCCCCCTTGTGCACGGGCGTAATTAATGAACGCTTTAGGGCTTTGGGAAAGATTCCTATCTCAAAGCACAGATTAGTTAAATGGCATATAAGGGGGACCACAAAGTCTCTGGCTAACTTAAGGAATCTTATAGGTATGCCGTCCCATCCAGAGGCACTCCCCGAGTCTAGAGCCATGAGTATGCCGTCAACTTCAGCAGGATCAGTCTCCAGCAATACAAAAGAGGTGGTCTGAGATTGTGTACTGGAATTCGTGACTGGTACAATCTCATGCTCAATTTGGATGGCCATAATTTGTTCTGCTAACATTTTACCAATTGTAACGAAAAATTGATTTACTCGGTTCAACGACTCTAGAGGATGCGGTGTAATTAGAAGGAGTTGTACATTAGATGATTTAGGTTTTTTGAAGTGAGTGATGTTATTAATATTACGCCAGAGATTTTTGGGATTTTTTATAGAACATGTTATTTGATTTTTATGGTATTGTCTCTTCAGTTTCTTTATTAGATTAGAACAAAATGTGCGAAAACGTTTATAAGTTATTTTTATTACAATATTATAAGGGTTTTTTCTCAACTTTAACTGCATTTTATTTCTTAGCCTGATACATCTCAAGACCCCCATAGATATCCAGGGTTTAAGAGTACGTTTGGAGCTGGGGACTGATGCGACCCTAGTGTTCAGAAGGAGAGATGTCCTGATCACGTCTATTAGCATATTAGCTAACAAATTAGGGTCTCTGTGTGTATTAAAAAACGATATGTCTGTACTAACAAGGTATCTGTAGGCCTTTTCATAATCAGTAAAGGTTTTGGATTTTCCATGGGATTTAGTTTGATATGTGTGGGATACATTTAACAGTATCGTAGAATGATCAGTAATAGAGGTTTTCAAAACAGCCACAGACGCCGAGTTTTTGGTCTTATCCAGCTTCAGGAGCACGTGATCAAGGCAGCTCTCCCCCCTAGTAGGCAGACAATGTCCTGGGAGGAAACCATGGACGGACGACATATTCAAATAAGTTAATCTATTTACTCGCAATTGTGATGTATCCGACTGTTTTTCAATTAAGTTTATGTTTATGTCACCTATAATGATAATATTTTTATGTTTTTGAATAGTTTGAAGATATTGATCTAATGAGTTAATAAAGTTTTCAGCTGAGACCTTAGATGGGGACCGGTAAATACCAATAATGGTGAAGTTAGAAATAATAATTTGCAAAGCAGAGGCATGTATAAGATTAATTTCAGTTACTTGAGACAAATGGCAGTTATTAATGTAAGCTACGACGCCATCATTTTGGTTTAGATGTCGAGATGTAAAAAACGAGGTATAGTTATTTAACACTGGAATTAATTTATTACAGTTAAGTCTGCACTCAGTTAAGATCAGCACATCAACATCGACTCCGATTTGAGACAATGTCAACTGAAAGTCGTCAAAGTTAGTGTATATACTCCTTATATTTTGAGTCAAGACCGTTAGGTTATGATTATCGTTTTGTAGGTAAGTAGATAAGTGTCCAACGTCAAGAATAACAGACTTAGCAATTTCGGAATTGTCTAGTTCTTGAAAAGTACTCAAGTTACTATCCATCATTAATTATAGTAATACATAAATGTTTCTCATAGTTTATGTTAGTGCTAAACTTAACCGAGGCAAAATAATAGTAAAATACGAGTATACCTGCGCGAAGATACTCGCAGTCTATCAACTGCCTGTGACGCGGTTCATGAGGAAGTACTATGTAGCAAACTGAGTTGGGCGAGTGTGATTGTGTATGCAGTGCGTGAATGGGTTGTTTTATTTGTGTGAGGAAGATTGTGAGTATGAAGTGATTTAATATTTCAATTGTTTGTGAAATGAGTTGTTTTAACTGCGTGAGAAAGATTGAGTGAATTGTGTGACATAATATTTCAGTTGTTTGTGAAATGTGTAGGCGAGCCTGCTTGTAGCAAGGATATTTTACAGTGGTTTTTTGTAGTTTAACTGTATTATAGAAAACATTGCTTAGATTAACATAATATAGCAACATTAACGGTACTAAAAATAATATATTTGAAGTTTTGACCTGGATTAGTCATGCACCTTGCAACAAATGGTGTACTTGTGCCTCACTTCCGATTACAATAGCTCGTGAGTTCTCATCCTTTTTTACGAAGACACGACCAAATCTTGTCCAGCAGAATTTGTATTGGTTAGTTTTAGCCAAGTCTCGGGCTAAGAAGAAAAGTCGAGCTCCCTTAGGAGTCAACTGCTCTGATATAAATACGGGACCCTCCTGGTTCTTTGTTAGTCCAAGGTGTTTTGCTTGGAGTTTAGTTTTATTTTTAATATTAAAAGACTTTGCCATTTTGAGTAGCTTAGTTTTTAGTATAGTAGATCCCAACTCCACAATAATGGGGGTGTTTATGACCCCCTCTTTCTTAACAGGCAATCTATAAATATCCTTGAGGTCGCGTGAGCACATCTCAACACCTACATGCTTAGATAAGTTCAGCACCATATTAATTAACTCTTCATTATTTTCCTTGGGCATCTTGGGAACGTTCTTCAGCTCAATGCAGGTTTTCCTAGTACCCCGTTGTAGGTCTTCCAGTTTGTCCTCTAATACAGCAATGTAATCCCGGTCTTTTTTTCCTTGTAGCTCAAGCAGTTCTATTTTTTTACGAAACTCTTCGTTTTGACTTGATAAGTTTGCAATAGAACTTTCAATGTTATTATTTGTTTGTTGAATTTCTTTGAGATTTGACGTAATTACTTTTAGTTCACTTTGTTGGGTTGTCATAAAGGAAGTTAATAACTGCTTTTTTTTTTTTTTTTGAGGGTGGTAAATCATCAAATAACTTCTCCCGCTCTGGGCGGAGCGGGAGGGTGTGTCAGACTCTTACTGACTAAAACCCACCCGTATTCCTTCCTGTTGCCTGTGTTGCGGGGGCCTCGGTGACCCATAAGTACCTTCCCGCGACCCCGGCAGGCATCGGCCTTAGTGGACCCCTACTTTTGTGCTGACGACATCTCTTTGAGGCGCGCGTGGAATACGACGCGCCGTCGACCCGGGCCTGGTCCTTACCGGACGGTGAGCTACCCTAACTGCTTGATTTCTTCCTTGAATTTACCAAATTCCTCAGGTAGATTTTCCTCTCTCATTCTTTTCCCACGCGAGGTAACGAAATTTGGGGGGGTGGTGTCCACCAGTCCACTAATATTTGAGTCCGAAAGAGATTTATCCATCTTAATACGTACAAAGTACTAGGGCGCAATGATATCAAGGAGTTAATTAGCCACAACAAGTGCAGAAAGAATTATTGCCAAACTTCATTGTCTTCAACGTAGTCTTTTCTTATAATATAATATGTATCTTATAATATGCGTTTTTGATAAGGACACGTTTGATGTGGGTTTTGAACTTTCCATCGCTAAGTTCTGTAACGGACTTTGGCAACTAGTTATAACTAGTTGCCAAAGTCAGATATAAAAAATCATTTGTTATCAACAGTATCCGCTTTTATAAAAGCGGATACTGTTGATAACAAATGATTTGCTTGTTTTTGTTAATCTAAATTTGGGTATCACAATTTCATGTTTACTACGTGTATTTATGTTATGGAAATCACTTCTTGTTTTGAAAAGACATAAGTTTTTGCGAGCATACAAAATACTGTCTAAGAGATGGCAGAGTTATTAATTTCTTTGAATTTATTTCTAAGGGACTCACGAGGACCCATTCTATAGACTGCGCGGATTGCCCTCTTTTGTAAAATGAAAATTGAATCTACATCAGCTACAGTATTATGTTTTATGGCGTTCTGCTGTGGGGATCCATAGCAGAACGCCATAAAACATAATACTGTGGAAATAAGCAAAATATCCTGCTTATACCTGGCTGTGGCTATATCAGTCACTGTCTAATTTTTCAATTGCATATCCTGCTGAACTTAATCTACCTGAAAGAGCTCTAATGTGGGCTCCACATTGCAATTTCTAATCTAGAGTAATTCATAGAAATATAGTTTCCGTAATAGCATCTAGTCTCTTGCCATCAAGTTTTAAATTTAGAGCCACTTGGGGTATATTTGGTAGTGAGAACAACGTACATAAGTTACGCCGATGACATGGTGCTGCTGAACCAATCGATCAGGGCCCTTAGGAAACTCATTTCTGTTTGTGAGCGATATGCGGAGGCCCAGGACCTCAGATATAATGCAAAAAAGAGTGAGTATCTGTTGTTTAAGGCAGGTACTAAAGACTATCGTGAAGTACCGCCTGTCACACTCGGTGGGATTGTCTTAGAAAGATTAAAATCTTTTAAATATCTAGGGCATTGGGTCACTGCAACGCGGACAGAAATTGTTGACATGAAAATAGCGTAGGGCGCTGTCAGTCCTCCCGTGGGCCTGAGGTGGCCTGGATAGAAGGGCCGGGGATCGCGGAAGTCACATAAGTTCCCATGATCCCCGGAGCAAGTGTGGGAGTCGGAACACCGGGGTGGTTTTTAATCAGTAAGAGTCTGACAGACCGCTCCATACACCCCAGGACGGAGGACATCCATGAAGATTTTCCACCCCAGAACAAAAATAAGGGCGCTGGCAGTCAGAAGCAATATGTTGATCCGTAGGTTTGTAAAGTGCTCGAGGGGTGTAAAAACTACTCTGTTAAGGGTATACCTCCAATCTTTTTACACCTGCAGGCTTAGCATGAGAACCGTAGAGAAGCGTTTTATCGACGGAAGAGTAGACAAAAATGACGTTTCCGTGTAGACAGTAGAAAATTTTCTACAGTCTTTACCATGGCGACTACAAACCAAATGTGAAGGGACTCGTCTTCTCTGTCCTAGACGATTGTCTTCAAAGTCAAGCACGACGTACAATTTAAATACTTCCGTTCTTCCAAGCACGTTTGCTCTTGTGAATCTTTATTCAAGCCGGCCAATAAAGGCAAGATTGAGGTGGGAGCTCAGTTCCTAGTCAGTGTTCACTCCAGCCGGCCAATAAAGGTATAACAGATATAAGAAACATGACTTCTCCCGGGAGATAGGGTCCATGAGCTTGCTACTGCCCGACAGCTCGCTACATGCTGTCCTGCGGGTTCCTGTATCTCGCATGGTCTGGCTCGACACCCTAGACCTGTTTCGGCTGTACAGACTCTCTGCTGGTACAGACCTAGAGTTCAGGAGCGTGCAAGCTCCACCACAACGTCAACGTAGAGATAAGGCGGTGGCGTGATTATTGTACTATTCATGATTTTTACATTATTATAAATTATTTTGACATTATTATTCATTATTTTAAATTTAATACTAATTCTTTTATCATTATTAGTAACTATTAGTGTCCCGTCAATGGAACAGCTTACTATAGTGCTGCTGAACTCACGAATCAGCCGATCCACGTACAAATAGAAAAGTTTCGGTGAAATCAGACCTCCCATCTGACTCCGCACTCCAGCCCGTACGGATCGGATAGCGAGCCTGCCCATTTTACCATATTAGACTGATGCCTGTATGAATGTCTAAACAACTCAATCATCTTGCCCAGAAGGGTTATATCATCATACAAATTCTTCCATAAAATACCATAGGATACCAGATCAAAGGCTTTTGAAAGATTAAGAAAACATGAAGTTTATAAACAATTCCAGGGTCCAGGATGTCACTGAGAATTTCCTAAAATGTTACGGCACCAAGTGCCGCTATGGAAACTGGTAAGTGTCAAAACACCCAGGGAAAGCTGGCTAGCTTCCACTATTCTTAGGCAAAAAATTATGAAAAATAAAGCAGTCAATATTTTTAGACTCCACAAACATTTAACATAACTGACGGAAATAGAAAATAAACAGATTTTTGTTCTAAGTACAATCGTAGTTAGTAGTAACCGAAGACAACAATTATGAATTAAAGAAGAACAATAAATAGGTTTTCTTTTTTTGGACCAAAAACCGTTGCCCTGCAGCGGGACAATATATGACTATATTGTCCCGCTGCAGGGCAACGATTAAAAATTTAAAAAAATAATTAAAAAATATATATTATAAAGATATATATATTATATATATATATAGATAGAGATATATATTATTCTGATAACTCTTTCATCATTTTACAACAAACCGAATTCTGTAAAACTATCAATAAGTCCTACAATTCTCTTTTTAAGACGGATAATAGTATCATCGTGCAGGCCTTGTATTTTGTTTTTTTCCATTGCTTCATCAAAACCTTCCTTTAAGTTGTCCATAATTTCACCGGCTTCTTTAGAGTCTCTCATCAACACATTAGATAGCATAAGGGACAGACCAAAGAGTAATTTGCCGTATCTTTTCAAGTCTGCGTCCAACTGGTCTCGAGGGTACACAAAGTTGGCTTTCAGGCCAAAGTTCGACAAGGAATTGTCTAATTCGGTATGATAGTAGTCTAACCAGTTGTAGTAGTTCTTAGACCTGGTCTCATGGTCGGTGCAGTTAAAGATCATATAGAGAAGATCCAACGCAGGACTGCTGTTCTTCGACGCTTGGTAATCAATCATGATTGATTGTACTAAGTCATCTCCCTGAAAACAAAAATAAAACAAACATAAGCGACATAGCGTTAGCAGGTATACCATCTTCTGCAGATGCACAAGTTAAAAGAATTGCTAATAGGAATTCAAAATACGAAGTGCCAGTCTTTGTTTAATAGAAGATTTTGCCCAAATGTGTTAATATCCATAAAACACATTTGGACTTAGTTTCTTATCTTCCTTATCTATATCCGAAACACTGTAATAATTTAAAATAAAAATACTTGCCTTGAATTTGAACATCACATTGTTCGTCCAAGCATCGCCTTGTTGAATAATTGTATATCTATTGTTATCCTTTGAAAACTTCATTGAAAGTCGAAAAATATCGATTGCTTTATTTTTCACGATCTTTTTATGATCTTCGTCGTCAAGGATTGATATAATTTCGTTTTCAAGATGTTCCATATGAAACTCAAATTCTGGCATCTGAGATATCAATGACCATGGATCTATCAATTTACTTTTGAAGAGATCATAAGTTTCTGGTTCTTTTTTCTTTAACACGTAGGAAAGAGAATGGAGTATAGCGAAGTTCTTTAAGATGCTTTTAACACAATCATCGGACAGAGAGTCAAACTTGTTTAACATACAGAAATCTAATTCACCCAGATCTTCTAAAATTACAAGCTCGTTCGGTGCTTCATTTACAGATCCGTAACATTTCGCGTATCTTAGTTGTTCTTCTTCAGGCACTCCTGCATCTTTCTGCAGCTGCACTAGCTTAGGCAATACCTCCGTATACATTATGTGCTCGTTGTTGAACAATGAATTCGTGTTCGTCAGTTTCCGAATGATTTCAACTCCAGATCCGACTTTCACAATCAATTTTAAGAATCCATTTTCACCTTCTATGCTGATCCTCTTTACATTTGCCACGAAATTATCTCCTGCCTGTCCAACTGGACTGAAAACCACTTTAGTAACTTGTAAGTCTTGTTCTTGAATCACTTTATGAATGAACTCCAGTTGGCGTTCATTTATGGTATCAACATCTCCTTCAAAGTTGTATTGTGCCATGACTGCTTGTGATACTAAGTCCAAATTATTGTCGTATTATAATTTATAGAGAATTTCTTTTATCTGTATCGGGTTGAACAATGTTTGTCGAATGTATTATGATTAGATAAATTTTATTTGTCAGCCAAGTAGTTATCTTCGGTAATCACGTAGGAAATAATCAAGTTTTAAAAACATTACTGCCTGGTACGCTCCGAAAATACTTAGAACGGTTGATGATTTAAGGCCGCTTTATAATAATTGTGATTTTAGATTCACATTTTTGGGAAGATTCTGTAAACTGCTGCTGTTGCGGAGCAGTAGTGGCCCAGTGGTAACGGCTGTGACTTACGAGTTGTAGGTCGTAGGTTCGAACCCAGACAGGCGCTTTACTTTGTTTAAATTATTTCGTCACCACTGCTCTCAAAACGGTGAAGGAAAACATCCTGAGGAAAGCGTCATGTCTTTGAACCAAAAATTCGAATCTACCAACCCACACTAGGCCCGCGTGGTGGATTACGGCCCACTCCCTCTCACAGAGAGGAGGCCTGTGTCCCAGCAGTGGGTACATTATAGGCTGATTATGCTATATGTAGTCTTCGTCTATATCTATAATAACCTCCTCCTTAATAATTATAAACATGCCAAACAATGGGTAGAGTTCAGCCATTGTCTTCTTCCAAATATTTATCGCAAACCTTTGAAAATGCAACACTCTGAAGTTACTCTGAAGTTGTGTCCTATTAATCTCATACGTGTTCTTTTGGGTAGGTATTGCAATATCTAAAATGAAAAGAACTAACGTAACATAACCTATGTTAAAAATCCCTAAAATTTAAATACCTAATGATTGTTTCACTTATATTCAAAATACCGAAACCTTAAAATGTCAAATGGATGTGTTACTGATGTTCATAAAGCTAAAACTTGAAATTCCTATGTACAAAGTTCCTTAGATTGATTTACCTCACCGTTAATTGACCAAAATGAAAAATACCGATCTAAGTACCTATGTAAAGTCCAAAATCCAAATAAAACACAATTATTATTTTAAATGTTTAAGGGTAGGTACATATTTGAACGTCGAAAATTAAAATACATACATAACCAAATTACAAGACGATAAAAAAAAATGTTTTGACCATTTAGTATTATAAATACCTACGGGTAAAATGTCAATGTTCAAAACATTGAAAACTTAAATATCGAATGACCATAATAACCGAAAATTAAAATAACGTAAGTTTATAATGTCGAATGGTTAGATAACCTACGTCCAATATATCTAAAATCTAATTATCTAAAAATGTGACATCAAAATACCTAAATATTGAAAGTACAGAGTATCGAATGTCCTAAATATCGAAGTGCAGAGTATCGAATATCCTAAATATCAATATTTATTTATTATGTATGCCACAAGGTAATTTGATAATTCGGATATTGCAAAAACCCGGATAATCAGAAAATGGTGAAATAAAATCTGTGAGCAACTTGGACGTAGCATTCACCAGCCGCTGCCGCAGCACCTCTCGCTTCGCTCGCTCGGCTCACGCGCGGTTGGTCACAGTTCTAACCTAACCTATTTCACCCAGTTAAAAATGATGAATCATACCTACAATCTCCCGTTAAATGTTGACTTTGTATACAGTATTCAGTCATTTTCCGTAATTTTTCACGTATCAATCAATATCTAATCGTTCTGCAATCTAGTGGGTGAGTAACAACCAGTGACAGAAAATATTTAAACATAGACAACGATCAATTTTATCAATCCACCCTCTTTTACGCTCGCGGAACCTGCATGTCGATTCTGTAAAAATCTCACCGTGAATTCTTGCGTGGAGTGAGCTGTCAGTGTCATTCTACTGATGCTAGGGATGGATCAAGGATTACATTTACAATCATAATCGAGATTTTAATAATATTTTTATGCTAATTCGATTGATCATTTTATATTATTTCAAAGCTAGTATTTAAGTCTCTAAACAATACTGTTAACGGGTTTTTAAATAAAATAGCAAAACAGAAATTCAGTCAGAAACTCAATGTTGTTTTTTTCCTAGACTAGTCCTAAATAAATAAAATAAAACAAACTAGACTTATCTAAGCTTGCTACCACAGAAAATGCGCATCGACATTAGTTTGTTATTATCAACCATTTGTTAGCTGATTAAATGATCACAATCCCATGGGATTGCGATCATTATATTATTATTATTTATTTTATATTATTTATATCCCATATATTGTTTTGTTTTGATTCCAGCGCATTGTTGCGCTGTGTTTTTTCGCATTGTGAAAGTAATTGACTCTGTCACTTTCTTATGCCCGCCGAGTTCGCTGATTTATTTTTTACGTAGCACCTTTTAAGTCATTTAAATAAAAATACGTGCGGAGACAATATTCATCGGATCATCGTCATCAATAATAAAGAAAATTCAACAGTTCTACTGACATTCGGGCAGCGCGTGCACCGGTTCACTTCACCTCGCCGAAGTGCTGTTGCCATGGCTACCAGAATCGCGTGAAGTGACCACGCTAAAGACGTGCGTTATGTGCTGTCACTAATATCACTTCACCCAGCCGAAGTGAAGTGTTGTTGCCATGGTAATGAGAATAGGGAGTGAAATGCCCTGCCTGCGCTTTAGGAGCTGTCATTATTCACATTATGTTTTTTTATCATTTTCCATCATTGACAGCCATGCCCATAAGCCTAATCGTACCCATTCTAGTTCAGAGAGAATAATTAGTATCCATTTATTTCACCGCATTTAGATACTTACCTATGTATTTTTGCCTAAATCCTTTTAGTACCACCTACATTTTGTTACCTACATAATATTATTTAGCCTATAACGCGTCACACAGGCGCACTAAGAACATTAAGGAAATGCAATACCAACGTCCATTAGGTACAGCTTCTTCATACATCTTCTCGTAGCCTGCGCATAGGTAGTTACCTAGGTACACAGTTTGTTATTCAGTATGAACCTATTTTCAGCTACTCAGCTGATTACTTAAATGCAAACCGACAACCAACGTGATGAGATGCGCTAATAGACGATTTGTGTATTTACCATTTAATTAAATGAAAGATAAGCGGATCATCACCTAATATTTGATTGTAGATACCTAGGAACTTTCTTAACTAAACGGTGCTAATACATATATAAAACAATATTCATTAAATCATAATCACCATCATACTATTACAAAATTCAACGGTTCCACCTAATAAATTGACGTATTTTTAGTATGCAAGTTTTTAATCACGTCTAAACTTGTATGGAGTAGTGACAGGCGCTGATTAATTTGACAGGCCTAACTAAAATTTATCTTCTGTCCTCTTCTTAATGAAATACAAAGAAAAAGATGCACTGAACTTAAATTTAGTTTAGTTTGTGAACAAGGGAATCGGCACCAATGTCTCACAGAACTAAGACTATTTGGGATTATTTTTCTAATATTGTTAGTGAAAATAAAATTGCTAACTGTAATCAGAGCTCTAAAAACCTTTCTTACCGAGCATCAATCACCAATTTAAAAACCCATCTAAAACTTAAGCACATTGGCCATTACAATAACTTTTTGGTTGAATGTGAACCGACTCAGTCCCGTTCGGTACAGGTGCGTCAGGTGCAGAATGCTGATAATTATGTGATCAATCTTAACACATTACATAAGCAAGTGTACTAGCACAAATAAAACGTTATCGGCGAGTAAACTAAACGCACGCCTTAGGACGTCTGTCCTAAGGCGAACGCGCTTTTTAATTCGCATAATTTAGCAAAATTCACATACTTCATTATTATCAATTATCGTCATATTAGCAAATAGCATAGCAATAGCAATTATCATGCTAAGACTCACGAATTAACATGTTAATGAAATTTATTCGAAATCGCATTAATTGCCATTACTAATAGGTGCTCTTATGATGTGTAAACACACAAACTGCTTCTCTCTTGTTAACTAGAAATTAAATTATTATAATTCATGTATTTATTTCTAGATTATGGGTATATTATTTGTGTGTATGTTTATTTTGAGCCAATAAAATTATGTATGTTTAGGTTGCTTTACTCTAATTTAAGTTTTCCTGTAAGTATGCTATTTTACACAGTGTCTATGTCTGTCATCTAACTCTCCTGTCGCAGGTCAGCTGAAAGAAATCTCTTATGATATAAGTAGTTCCTTTGTGGTCTTCCATCTTCATATATTTTACTTTATTAAGTGTTTAGTATGTACATAAATAAATGAAATGTATTACTTTGTATCACATAAAAAAAAAATGCTAATACATTATTCCTACTGAGCAAGCTGCCTCCCGAGGTTCAACTTCTTGATGTTGGTACCGGAGGGGCATCGGATGTGTGTGGTCTGCACGCTGCCATGGCTGGAAATAATGGTAAGCATCTATTACTATTTGATTTATTTCATTCCTACACTCATCTGAGTATATTTTTTAATGTCAATTTTTACCACCTAAAATAAAATTGTCATTATCATCATTATAGTCTGAGCCAATTAAAATGAACCATGTGGGCCAATATTATTCCTATATTTTGAGGGGAGTTGCAACATTTCTTAATTCCATGCCCCTGTCCATTGTCAATTTATTGCTCCATAATTTATTTATCAAAAATAGTGTGTGAAATAATTAAGACTTACTAGGTAGGATTGATGTGGTCAAATCAAGTAGAGGCGGTGTCTTTTTAGTCTTCAGTTCCTTTAATGCCTTAGCAATTGCAGGGTCGCATAGGCTCATCTGCTGAGTGGTAGAATATATCAAATTAATAAAATTCACTTGCCTGAGTGTATGTATACTATTTTTATTTTTTTACCTAAGTATATTGCCCCCTGGTGGGCAAAGGTCTCCCCATACTTTTTCAGTTTTCCCTATGTTGTGCCTTGGTGACTACGCCGTCTTCAGGCACCCACTGTGTGTCGACAACCTTATAATTATTATGTCTAAGTTAACTAGGTACTATTTTGGCATACCTGCTGACCACCACTCATTCTTGTAAGGCTAACCACCAGACTGATGATCAAGTTGATCTAGTTTGCATAACCATGACTTGTGCAGTTGAGGAATCCATTTAGTTTCGAATAATTTTAGAAAAACGGTTCCCAGTACTTGTTCCAGTCCTATTACTATCGCATTCACGATTATAAATCGCACTAATAATAATTGTCCCTGACATACTAATTCAAAGTGGATAATAAATTCAAACATTCATTTCTTTATTTACGGCATATTGCAGATAATTTTGAAACTTTGAACGACATATGTTATGTATTTATTAATTTAGCTAAACAAAATGTAGATTTTTGTTGCGAAACGTCCCATAGATACACATGATGAAGTTTAGTAATCTTTGTCTGTGGATGGTTTCAAAATTATTATTAATTAGGTGTGCAATCATCGGCGTTTATATTGATAAAATATTTTAATTGAAAATAATAATAGAATTAACAAGAACCTAAAGTGTAACAGTGCTAACGTGGATTGTCAATTTAGGAATGTAATAAAGCAGCGCGCGAAATTCAAATTTTGTTGCAAACGTCCCATAGACACACACATTTCCACCATAGATGATGAAGTTTAGTGATCTTTGTCTATGGATGGTTTGGAAATTAATTAAAATAGTTACTAAAATTGAAAATGACAAACGAATTCAAAGTAGCCGCACTAAATTCAAACATTCAATTGTTTGATTGGAGCATAAATTGCAGTTATTTTTGAATTTTGAACGTTGTGGCGTGAGCCACAAGTGTTGCCAACAAGAATGTAAAATTTGGTTGACATTGTTGAGATTTTGTCGCCCTATATCACAGACTACAATATAATATAGTGTACCCTATAATAACACCGGTACTTTGTTTCAATGATAGTTTATACACATTAGTTAAAACGTACACGCATAAGCACGACTATGGTTGCGTGGTTTTATTTTTAAAGGTGTAGCAATAAAATAAAAAAAATAGTTACATCCATAGACCGAAAATATCATATATAGGCGTTATCATTAGTACAGAGACGAAACATGACGCTGATAAACTCAAACACGCAGTCCAGCTCTCTACATCTGGACTTACCGCCGATGAACCCAACAAGCGCAAACCTCGGATCGTGGTTGTAGGTGTGCCGACTGCATTGGCTGAAAGTGAAGTCTTCAGGTGCATTTACGAACAGAACGTAGCCGACAAGTTTCCAGAAACGTCGATGGAGTCCTTTATGACTTTGGTTAAATTAAGCCACAAATCTGGGAAGAAGGATGCGTCGACCTGTAACTACGTTATTGAAGTTACAGCTAATATACGTAAAGCCCTATTATCCCAATCAAGGCTCTTTATAAATTGGACGTCCTGCCCTGTCAGGGATTTCACCCTGGTTACCAGATGCTACAAATGCCAACAATATGGTCATGCAGCAAAAACATGCAGAGAGTTGAAATCTACGTGTGGCCACTGCGGTGAAGAAGGACACTCGATGTCAGAGTGCGCAAAGAAAGTTGACACACCGAAATGTGCATCTTGCTCACGCTTTAAAAAGCCCAATAACCACAGAACGGGAGATGCTGAGTGTCCTGCTAGGAAAATTGCGGAAAACAGGTACATCAACTCTATCGACTACGAGGGCGCCTAGAGCGTCATACTCAAGGCCAGACTTCCGTATTTAATCCCTGCTGCTGAATCAACAAAACACTGCACTGGCCTACAAACCCTCGATTTTGTTGATGTCTCAGTATATTAGTCGCACGCAGCAAAAATCCAATATACACATAGCCTTGAACGTGATGTGTTGTGCAACATTGACTTACCAATTCTGCTGACGCAAAATTATATCATGTGTTTAACTAGATTTTAAGTGCAAGAAACTATTTTACGCAAACTAAGAACTTACCTTTATAACCCTTTTTCTTGTTTTTATGTTTAAGGTAAATAGTAGTTTTTTAAGTAAACTAAGTATAAAATATTGAGTTAATTACATTTTGTCACTATTTCAAGTCTTGTTATGTTAAATATTGTTAAGAATTGTATCGTCCTATAATTACCATAAAGTAAGAGCTCATGCCGCCTGTGATACAGGTTTACCCTAGTACAGGCATCTAACATCATAATACCTTTGTGAATTATTTCGAATATTTTGTGTTAATATTTTACCAATTGTAATACT
This sequence comes from Atethmia centrago, assembly GCA_905333075.3. NCBI lineage: Eukaryota > Metazoa > Arthropoda > Insecta > Lepidoptera > Noctuidae > Atethmia > Atethmia centrago. The sequence goes on from HG995368.1 coordinate 22,203,223, forward strand.
GAATAAATATTTATTATTATTATTAATATCTAAGTATGTGGCGGCCTATGGAACTAACATGAAATGAATACTGGATTTGAAAATTATTTGACATCTTCCAGCACTCTTTGTGTTTGTTTATTTGTGTTTGTGTAATAATTCATCTGACTTATAATAAAATTATTATTGAACTTTTATTTCCAATAAATGTTCGATGAAAACTCGAAAAATTAATTTACCGCTAATAAATAATTAATATTAATTTGTCTTAAAATCCGTCAGCCTTTGAACAGTTATTTCTCGTTTCCACACGAACAAACTACTATAGTACTAAAAGAAAAATAAACAACCGTTCTATGGTTAAGGTGGCTCTGTAGTGGTAGCCCGCGAAATTATTTTTTTCTTACGAGTTTTGGAATTTGCACATCAGTGACAGGTTGTATCTTGATCAAAATACGATTCGCGACCATAATAAATATGTATTTAGAGACATGGGACGGTACGCGAATTCGTAATGCCGAAACTATTTATTGATATGGTTACCAATACCTGGTTTTGAAACTATTTTTACTATGTATTGGTATTGGAATGGCGTTGAAACTACATAAGTACTTAAATAATTATTTTGATAACTATGTGTCAGTGCTACCAAGCACCGAGTTCACCTATGGCATTTGAAACAATTTTTTTATTAGGTAACTATGAACCGAGCTTGGGTTCAATATTTGAAAATTGGTCGGTATTAAAAATAACCGCCCATTGTATATTTTGTAGTGTTTGATTTATTTTTTTCACATTCACCCATTTCTAATTTACAGAATTATAATCATTAGAATACATCTTTCTTTAGATTTGCAATTGGCGTTCCAGTACTACCTACTTAGTCTGTGGTTCTACCTTAAATAATATTTATGATATTGCTGTCAAATTTGGGCCATTTTCGTAAGTTTTCGACGTAAGTAGCAGTTTTCCGCCATTTCATTTTTGGTTTGTGGTTTAGTTGCTGATCGAGCAGAACGATTAGATATTGATTGATACGTGAAAAATTACGGAAAATGACTGAATACTGTATACAAAGTCAACATTTAACGGGAGATTGTAGGTATAATTCATCATTTTTAAGTGGGTGAAATAGGTTAGGTTAGGTTAGAACTGTGACCAACCGCGCGTGAGCCGCGGTCGTGGAGTGACCGGCGGCAGAGACCTCTCGCGTCCAGCCCTGGTTCAGGCCATGGTACGGAGCGAGAGGGCATGGGCAGTCGTCACCTCCTTCTGCGAAGCAGTAATGCTCGCGAAGGAGGAGGCGGGACGGTTGAGAGAAAGGCAAATTTCGCGCCCTCTCGCCCCTAGCCGCCGCAGGAGACGCCCAGGGCGTCGGTAATCCCGGGCGGATTTCCGGCCACCGTAGGCGCGGGCTTGCGGACGGTGAGCAATGGGTAGCTCACTGTCCGGTAAGGACCAGGCCCGGGTCGACGGCGCGTTATATTCCACGCGCGCCTCAAAGAGATGTCGTCAGCACATAGGTAGGGGTCCACTAGGGCCGATGCCTGCCGGGGTCGCGGGAATGTACTTATTCAGAGCCTAATTAAGGGATCCGTAACATTTGGCGTATCTTAGTTGTTCTTCTTCTGGCACTCCTGCTTCCTTCTGTAGCTGCACTAGCTTAGGTAATACCTCTGTATACATTGTATGCTCGTTATTAAACAAGTATTCGGTGTTCGTAGTCTTACGAACCATTTCGTATGCAGATGCGATTTTGACAATCATTTTGAAGCTTCCATTTTCACCTTTCACGTTGACCCTCTTCAAGTTTGCCACGAAATTATCTCCAGTCTGTCCAACTGGAATGAAAACCACTTTAGTAAGTTGTAAGTCTTGTTCTTGAATCACTTTATTAATGAACTCCAGTTGACGTTTGTTTATATTATCGAAATCTCCTTCAAAGTTGTATTGTGCCATGGTTGCTTGGTGCACGTATTAGGTACTACTTATTTATTGTATTTTAATTTATAGAGAGTTTTTTATCGGTATCTAGGTAGCATTGTCGATTGCTGGTATAATATTAGATAATTAATGTATTTGTTTTAAATAAATTAGGTGACAAATAGTGGTGTCAGTATTGCTCAACACTACGCTTAGATCCACTCTTGTGTATATTAGCTTGCTACCATACCGTTGGCATAGCACCTTCTGTGATACATTTATTGTGTATTAGCTGCGCCCCGCGCTTACACCCGTTTGAAGACTCTTACAAACAAGCGCGACACGCAACGTGACACAAAGGCACCGCTTGTAGTGCTACACGCGGTGCCTTTCTGTCGCGTCGCGTGACGCGCTTGTTTGTTTGAAGGAGCCTTAAGTCTCGATCCCGTTGGAATATCGGGATAAAAAGTATGTCCTAATCCAGATCATGGTTTTCCCATGTGTCAAATTTCATCTCATTCAATCCGTTCAGCCGTTTTAGCGTGAAAGCGTAACAAACAAACACACTCACTTTCGCTTTTATAATATTAGTTAGGATTATAGCTAGGGTCTACAGATAAAGGTAGCAGTAATTTTAAGACAAAATGCAGTAGTTATATAAATATAGTATTTTTAATGTTAATACATTCACGATCACACCTGTATACCGTGTTTATATGATATGTGCCTGTATACAACATAGCGCTGATCAATAAACTCATTATTGCTAATTTCCGGAACTTACCAAGTTTCCGTGAGTACGATGATATCATGGTTACCAGAATGTTCATGTAAAGCGTGTGTAATGTATGTAGGGATGTCTCTACAGTTTTTGTAGTATATGGATAGATGCTTGTTGCTCATCACTAGATAATAGGTGTACTAACATAAATATTACTAGCGATAGATTAGATAATCGTAATCGGCTCATTACGAATTGAGGGCAACGTATTATTATTATGATTATTATGTAAGAGAACTTGTTTATTATTTCAATGTTTGCCTCTATGAAGGCCGAGGCCAAAAGAGTAATCGAGAGGTAACTCTGAAAAAAAAAGCTAAGCGTGAAAGTGTTGTTGGCCCTCAGCAGTGGTGGCGCAGAGGTAATGACCCTGAGTTATAAGTCGTAGGGCTTTGACTTCTTGAGTTTGATCCCAGATAGAAAATTTATTTTGTGTAATATATTTCATCACCACTCTCCCAAAACGGTAAAGTTTTTACATCGTAAGGAAACCAGCATGTCTGAGAAAAGAAAACCGAAGTCATGTGACATCAACCAACCCGCACTGGGCCCGCGGTGGAACATTGCCCAATCCCTCTCACGGAGACGAGACATGTGTCCCAGCATTGGGAGCGTTAAAGGCTGATTATGCTATGCCTTTGCGTATGTAATTTACGTAAAGGTTTACCACCAAGCGCGTCATGACGAGGTTTTTCCTTTATTGTAGTACTTCTGAGTGACAGACGGAGATGCGGCGCACTTGGTGGTAAGTGTCCATGTCCGCTTATAGTTTCCAACCGAGGCATCGCAGGTACATTGTCCAACCTAAAGACAAAGCTGAAACGTTTCATGTGCTTATTATTATAGTAGTATCATAGTACCGTACTAGACAATATCTTTTTAAATCTGGATTATTTTGATGTGATGAGCCCATTACATTAAATGAAATTGATTTAGATATTAAAAAATATTCATATTTCCGCTGTACACTGAAATATTGTCTTGTATTTTTTACACCTAGGGAGAAAAAGAGCAAATAAAGGGTTTAATAGAAATAAAACACTTTAAATCAGAGATAATTTAATAATCACATATTTCACAAACCTTTGTCAATTTGAGTGCAAAATATATTGTTAACAGTTAGAAGCAATTCATTGTAAAACATTTTTAAAATATAACATTGGCAAACTCCTTGCAGTAGGTACCTGCCGATCTATCACTGGTAGTCTACGTTCACCAGTTCGGCCTCAAAAATCTATTAAATTGATAAACGTATTTAATTCATAGATTTTTTTACTAAGAATATGTATAATAAAGTAGCTAGACGCGTTGATATAAACTTGACTGATCGTTTAACCCTTTCAAGGCTAGAAAATTCTTACTTAATTTTCTCTTGGTAACAAAATTATCTTAACAGTTTCATGATTCCACATTGAAAGGCAGCGCTGGGCGCTATCGGTCTGAGGTAATATTGATTGCTGCACGCAGATTCTTCCGATGTAGTGTCGATGTCAAAATCACCCTTTTTAAGGCACATTTCCAAAGTTTCTACACGGGAAACCTCTAATGCCAAAAGAGCGATGGACACTCTGCGCGTCCAGTATAACAATATTTTTAGGACGTTGTTGCGAAGGCCTCGTTTTTGTAGTGCTTCAGAAATGTTTGTGCAGAATCGAACTGACAACTTTCATGAGGTGATTCGCAAAAAAACTGCAACTCTACTAAGCAGAGTACAAGAAACTAGCAACAGCATCCTCAAAATAATAGGGGAGGATGTTACCTCTCCAGTTTTAAAAAAAGATGGTGAGGATGGTGATAAATTAATATGTCATAATGAATCACCAATATCGCTCCACTTTACTAACAATAGTTGCAAGTCATTATTGTAATTACTAACACATTGGATCATAGTTATCTGAATTAAATAAGTATAATTATTATTATTATATTCAGTGGTTGAGGCTAAGTAATTTGCTGGGCAGTCAATAAAGATGCGTTGTCCGTCGAGCAGTTAAAAAGGCGGTGTGTTATCCATCCAGCAGTCTCAGAGGCAGTGCGTTGTCCGTTGGGCAGTCAAAGAGGGTAGTACGTTGTGTGGTTGTCAAAGAGGCAGTGTGTTGTCCATCAAACAGTCAATGAGTCACTCACGGAAATACTTTATAGATATACACCCTTAAAATCTGTTTAGTAATGAACAGACTATTTTGAAATGATTCAAAAATGGCTCTAATTCTTCTAGCAAGCCATTAAATGACTTGCTTAAAAGCAGTTCTACGTGCATCTATTATTCTAAACCTTAATTACACGGAGCGAAATTGCAAAGGGAGAAATTGTTGGCTGAATTAAAATAATAAATCAACCAACACTTTATCACCGCTTAATTTTGTGAGGATTATAGCCGCAAAGGAGAAAGCAGGAGGTTACAACCTCTCTCCTTATATGCAGCAGACGTAGCGGGGGCCTGAGGGTCAAACCCAAAACTTGGTGATGGAACGAGAGGAATTGCGCATTGGCAAGGCCCCAGCCAGAGGCAGTTGAAGATCACAGTGTGGTACTAGTCAGTAGGAGTCTGACAGCCGCTTTAATGAAGTTATTAGAAACTTAAAAGTAAAGAAAAAGAGTTTCATAAGAATCCTTAACCATATAGTGGTATGATTAAAACATATTATTATTATTTTAAAATAATTTATTACCATTACCCGAAGTTTAGGCAGGGGAGTACCTATAATACACCCATATATTACCAGTTACGTTTAAATTCCATCATGTAATAGGGAATATGAATGAGTTAAAGACAAATTGTTATTGGGTTCTTCCAATAGGAATTTCTCAGTAGCAGCCCGGATTCTGGATTTGGGCCCAGTTGATGGCAATAGGCTCGCTATATAATACTAGGGGTATTACCCAAATCCAGAATCCGGGCCGCTACTGAGAAATTCATATTGGAAGAGTCCGATAACAATTTGCCCGGACCTTAACTCATTCATATATTTACAATAACCCAAATTCAGTGAAACTATCGATAAGCCCTATAACACTATTTTTGAAACAAACCACATTTTCATCGGGCATGTGTTCCATTTTTATTGAATCCATCGCGTCCCTGATCAGAAATCTGTCTGGCATCCATTAACTTGCTGGCTTCGGTTGAATCCCCTGTCAAAAGATAAGCTAACATTAAGGACAGACCAAAAATAAATGTGCTGTATTTTTCAAGTCTGCGTCCAACTGGTCTTGAGGGTATACAAAGTTGGCTTTGAGGTCAAAGTTCGACAAGGAACTATCTAATTCGGTGTGATAGTAGTCTAACCAGTTGTAGTAGTCCTTAGACCTGATCTCATGGTCGGTGCAGTTGAAGAGCATGTAGAGGAGATCCACTGCAGGACTGCTGTTCTTCGACGTTTGGTACTCAATCATGATTAATATTCTCCCTGAGAACAAAAATAAAACATAAGCGTTATCATTTTAATTCAACTGCCAAAATAACTTTTTTTTATTACCACACAATATACATTTGAAAAAAATAATACCATGAATTTGAACATAATATTTTTCGTCCAAGCATCGCCTTGTTCAATAAATCTAATATGCATTGTCCGTGTTCTGTGAAAACTTCACTGTGAGGTTAAAGATATCCGGTAATTTCTTTTTAATTAGAAGTACTTTTACAAGCTTCTGTCAAAATCAAAATCAAAATATTTTTATTTCACATAAACCTACATGGGCACTTATGAAACGTCAGAAGCTAGGTGCACGGTTCCAATTGGTCGTTTCCTATGGAGAAGAGCCGGCAAGAAACTCCACGGTTACTCTTTTAAAAATAATTGGCTTTTACAATGTTTTCAAATTACAGTGTTAATGAGTATGAGAGGACAGTGTAGGACTGTCGAGAAGTACCAGGTACTTAACAAAAAAAAGAAAATGCTCTACAAAATATCTAGTCTATTAAGCCTACAACGTTCTCACATTCACAAAGTACACAAGAATCCATGTAAAATAATAATAAAAATTAAAACCTATATATACCAAATGGCATGTTTGCCATTATTTTTTTTTTTTTTTTATTTTTTTTTTTTTAAAAAAACGTTGCCCCACACTAGGAATTTCTTCCTGTATTGTGGGTGCGTTTACAAACATAGAAACTCACAAACACAAACACCCAGACCCAGAACAATTACTTGCAGATCATACAAATACTTGTTCCGTGCGGGGATCGAACCCGCGACACGACCGTGTCGCCATTACAACAGGTCTGAAATCAAAATTGTAGGTATATAATGTCAAATAATGAAAATATTATGTCAAAAAAGTATGTATAAAAATAATAATAATAATAAACATCGTAATTTGGGAGCAGTTAATAGACATTTACATAGTTATGCCGTTTCTGAGGTACCAGGGAAGCCACATGTGCAGAAGGAATTATTGCCAAACTTCCTTGTCTTCAACGTGTCTTCGTAAGTAACGACAATATACTAAAAAAACAGTCACATTTTTATAGAAAACGGCCTCGTTGGTCAAGTGGTCGCAAGCGTTACTGTTGATCATACGGTCCTGGGTTCGATTTGGTCAGGCAAAGTGTTATTGGATTTTCCATCTCAAATTTCTCAGTAACAGTCCGAAGTCTGGATTTGTGCCCGGTTAGTGGCAATAGGCTCGCCCCTATTACATGAGACCTCATACCTGTATTCCCCGAAGGGTTATTCGGGGAATACAGGTATGAGGTTATGTTATTTTTATTTAAAAAAGCCCTGTATACTACGTTTTTAGTGTTCCGTAGTAAACAAGGAACCCTTATAGTTTCGCCATGTCCGTCTGTCTGTCTGACCCCACTGTAGCTCAGAGACGCTTGGTACTTAAACAACCATTTAGCTGGCAGGGGGGGAGGACACTTGACTCTAACAAAACGCCTATCCAAGGATACCCCACACCTTGGGGTAGACGAGACAAAAAAATATCATCCCCACATTACGTGCAAAATAAAAACTTTTTTTTTTAGGGTACCTCCCTTGTACCCTAAAAAAAAAAAGTTTTTATTTTAGCACTTTGTCGGCGTGATTAATATGTATACCTATCGCAAATTACAGCTTTCTAGTACCTACTAAGCGTCTCTGAGCTATAGTGGGGACAGACAGACAGACAGATGGACATGGCAACCCTATAATGGTTCCGTAGTTGGGATGAATTAATCCCATCAAAATATGTCGCATAAATGGTCGTATTTTTTTATTGCGTTGACTTAGAAGCTTCTTTTTTTTAGAGCTCTGAGCTCTTCGTATTTGATATTAATTTCGACTTGATATCTCCACGCGTTCCTGAGAAAAACGGTCTTGACAGACAGACAAACCGTTGGTCGGACGGACAACGAAGTGATCCTAAAAGAGTTCCGTTTTTTTCGTTAGCGCCATCTTGAATTTCGTTGTCAGCACCCTGGAAAACCACAAAAACGACACGCATGACGAAAAAAATTTCATTTTCGCTGTTGCCATCTTGAATTTAAATTTTGACTCCATTATCGTTGTCAGCACCCTCGAAAACCATGAAAACGACACCCATTTCTAAAATTTGCATATTTACGATGGCACCGTCTTGAATTTGATTTTGAGCCTAGTTTTGTTATCGGAGTCCTCGAAAAGAACTAAAACCACGAAAACTACACCCATGTCGAAAATAAAAATAAATAAATGTTATTAAAAACTAAAACTTACTACGTTACTACTACTTCTTACTTAAATACTAGTACAATAACTATTGACGCCTAATTGTACTAGTTACTTCCAGTCTGTCGCTGTAAACTGAACTGGCGAATTGTGGCTGTACTATTCATAGTATACACTCCTGCGCAACCTTTTGAAAGAATACAGGCGTAATGTTATAAAGAAATCGTGTACGCTTTACACTGGCATACCATAGTCCTGAAATTATTTGCAGGCTACTTTGGAACCAAGTCGCTCGGTTGTAAATAGCAACAACTTGTTTATTTCGTGCCGTTACGTTTTTTCCTTGTGTGATCTGTGGTAGCCCTTAGCCGATGCTGGTCAGATCTCTTTTTGTTCCTACTAAACGCTGATGTTTCTAATATTTTCGAGACATAAAAAATCCCTCGAGTTTTTATTTTGAAAAACATTACATCATTTAAAAACGAACAAACTTAAAATAAAAATAATTATATGTACAATTATATAAAAAGGGAGGGGAAATTATCAAACGGCATAAAAAAAATCGTCCGCATCGCTGTTAACAGGAAAAGTGCCTAAAAGGCTGGCAGCATTGCCATAAATAGACCAGGCCTCTGGTCACATGAGGAGTCGACCAACCGCTTGGCGATGTCTCTAAAAACTAAGCGGACACTCGGACCCCATGGCCCTAGTGTTTCAACCCCAAACGGCTTGAACATATAAGTCCCAATAAGATTGGAGTACTTGCGAAATCCTTTGTCCCAATTTACATAAGTATAAGCAAAAAATATACAGCAAGCATTTCCTTTTCACGAAAGCAACTCAATACATTTTTGTATTGAGCCTAAATAAAAATACCCATGGTCGTTTTCCGTGAAGATAAATATAGTTAGTTTATTTCATATCTGTGTCGACTGTGATCCTGACAAAGACCGGGGGCAGTCTCAAGGGTGCGGGGGCCAAATCATGTCTGAGGAAATGCTGCTGGGAGTTGCTTGCTTATCCTGTATTTTGTATTTGCTGAGTCTGCTTTGTTTACTTACATGTTATAGGTGAAAAGAGTTAGGCAATTTTGTTTCTATAAAAATAAATAGAAACTATTTCATGTAGCAAATTTCTGAACTATACCTATGTGTCTCATGAAAGCGCGTTTTTCATCGAGTAAGATTTTTCTTAATGAAATTTTAACGCAGTTCACCTTTGACTCTTTGACTGCACTGTAAACTTAATATGAACAATCTAACAATCCGTAAGACATTATCCTAAATTCAAATCTTGGTAGACTTTATCCATACCCACAATCTGCCTGTAACAGATTATAAAATACAGCTTATTCGACAGTTCCAGGTACGTTATTGCGGCCGTTGGGACAATCGAAGAAATTCATTGACCAAACCATGTCCCATATTCTGTAGTGTCCAAACTGCCCATACACCTGCAATTCTGAGGACCTAAATAACGCCTCTGATGCCGCTATTGGCTTGGCCGTCTTCTCGGCCTAACTCATCTAACATAATATCTTAATACAAATGATTTTATTAAAAGACGAAAGATGCTTCTGCATCATCCTCTTAATTCGTATTAAATATATAGGGGGCGATAACGGCTTGCCGAGGACCGTTTAACCAAAAACAAAAATTATCAGCAAGTCAGCCAGCTCAACTTAAAAAAAAACCTTTATAGTAGTTCATAAGTTGTTAATGGTCAGTAACAGATTGTGCTTATATGCTATGTTAGCGTTACAAATACTTAATTTGTGTACCCCAGTGCCTTTAGATGGTGTACTCCGCTCTGCCAAAAATCATTTTCAGGATGCCGCTACGAGTGTTACGGAAGCTTTGCAGTAAGGAAACCGTTTTTGTACGTGTAAGCCATCCATGCGAGCTGTAGCAAACATTTGCAACAGCATCCTGAAAGCGTTGTTGGTTGAGCTGAATGGTGCTGATCCATGTGTCATGCTTGTGAACGGGCGCCGTCAGTTGGGACTGGTCACCTCTTAGCTTCCTCGGATTATTTGTATTTATTTTATTTCGAAATTGATTTTTTTTTTTTTGTTTATTTTTCTACCATGGGCGCGTTTTTTTTTACATCGCCTCACATTTAGTTATAAATTCAACATTATTTATACTAATCTTAATGTAACAATATAATTAAAAAAAGTGTCCATGGAGTTTCTTGTCCGTTCTTCTCCATACTCCGCTTCGGAATGGGCAACTAGCTTCATGTTTCTAACTGACCGACTCCTTGACAATTCAAAAGTGCCTGTAAATGGTCTAATTGAAATAAATGTTTTGAGTTTGAGTGCGCGCAGGACGTTGTCTAAAAGACGAAAGAATACGTAATATTATTTACCAATTTTCTACAAAATACAACGGCTCTAATATAAAACAAAAACTATGAGATGACTGGACTATAATCCGATACTACACCCTAGAGTCCAATACGTGGTCCGATCGACAAACTTAACTTTACTTTTCCCAAACTGATTGCCACGCTAAATGGAACCTTATAACAGTGTGCTAAGGTGTTATTCAACGTGTTACTGCACAAGAAGTTTCTTATGTTTTGTGTGATGAAGGTGCATCGCACATATAAAAGGTATCGTAAAAGTAGAGTGACCTTTTATTTTGATTTTTTCTACGGATTGGTCCAAATTATTTTTAAGTAAAGTGTCTGTGTGTAGTGTTTTAGGTTTCTTAGGGCCGATTTTTTAATTTTTAATCCTCATATTTACAGACAGATAGGGTTTATTCGATAGATATCAAAAAGATATATTGTTCAATCGTCAAATAGGCTTTATATTATATTTTCGTCGAATAATTCACTTATCAAACAATAAATCCATAAATAGATAAACGAAGTTGACGTTACTAAGTTTGTGTTAGGCTACGTACGCACTGACAGGTGGCTTGCTTAGCGCCTAGAGCCTAGTGACTTAACATCATGTTAAGCTGCCACTGCGCGTTTGGCGCCTTCGCTAGCCAAGGCTAGCGAAGGCGCCAAACGCGCAGTGCGGCCGGTTGCAAAAATTCTAGAACGTTTGTTTCACTTCTCTACTCGCAAGGTGACTCGCTAGGCTCTAGGCGAGGTGCTAAGCAAGCCAACTGTCAGTGCGTACGTAGCCTTAGTTTCCGTGCTTAACAACTTATTATCGATAGTAGGTATTGACGACACGGCAATTGAGGAAAAAGCCATAATAAATGAATATGTGTGGATTCATTGGCTTCTTCCTTCCTCCAGTGAAAGAAAAGAATGAATTGTAACGCCGAGGGTCGAACACTACGTGTGGGATTTAAAGAATTCTGTCGTCGATTCAGACTTAATAAAGAATCAGTGCAAAACATAAAATCGAAAGGAGAAGCATAAACACATATTTATATTGACATATACTATATTATATATATATATATATATATTTGTATATATATATATTGGAAGCCGACCCCAACATAGTTGGGAAAAGACTAGGCAGCTGATGATGATGATGATGATATATATTGGACAACATAAAAAGCCATCTCGAAGAACTATCTATTATTATTTGCTTGTACCTCTCGACTAAACTCACAAGTAATTGAACCATTTTTTTAACAACAGCGCCCCATGTGAACGTCATTCGAGCGCCAAAAGATACTTGTAGCAGTATAAAAGGATTTTTGGCGTCTAAATAACATGGACAGGGTGGCCCGCTCCTGTCAATATCATTTATAAAGAAAGAAAAATAAGTTTATATGTCACAGAAACACGTGCACATAAAAAAATCTAGTATAAATAAACAGAAAAATAAAACAAAATAGATCTAAATATATCACATTACTCACAAAACACACATAGCTGGACCTCATGACTGTGACAAGAAGGCTCCCACTCAGCATGAAGCTGTGTTATGGGGGACCCACAGCACAGCGCTGATTTTCAGTGGTCACCCGAAACAGACTTCCGCAATCCATTTAATGAGTTGTACTATCGGCAAAACTTAAGCATGCTCACTTAAGAAAATATTTCTGCGGCAAGCGCAGCTAGTGACAGACCACACCTCTTCCTGGTTTCGTCCAATTAGAGGCAATATGCATTTGTGTGAGTATTGGGCGGGTAACAAAAAATAACAACAGACATACTAGTACATTATGATACAAGTGTGTGATGTTGGTTACTAACTACACTTGAACCGGTATTGTTCGCGCGAGCCGAAGACGAGCGCGATAAGGGCGCCGAGTGAGTAATTATCAATACACACGCGTTTCATACGATGGTTTTCAACTTGAGAGGAAAAAACAGACTTGTATTGTTATTATAGTTTCGTAGGCCGCTAGGTATTTCTCTCTAGATTTTGGTGGCAAAAGGCGTGTCACTCGCGTTTCGTGCCTCGATTTAATTTCCGGGGGTGGTCAAATCTACGTGTTGCTCTTCGCTCTTCTTCCCTACTTGAAGTCAACATTTTTGATAATAATTAACCACACAACGAAAACGTTAACGAGTATTTATAGAAAATGGCGTGCTGGTTTCGTTTCTTCCGCGCGCCACGCTAGCGATGCGCGTCCAGGTGTAAATAAAGGCACGGCAAAACCGCTGAACAGCCCATATAAAAATATAATAAAAACAAAATAAAGTTTTGAATACGCAAATTAAGGTAAATTCGTAGTGAAAAATATATCATTTGAAGAAATGATAATAATTTTGATGATTGATTTATCATAAATGTATCCTAAAATAGTTTATTTATTCTCAAAAATATTCATTGTTTTTAGATATAAAAACTCTTTGCGGAGATTGAGAAAAATAACTGTAAAGTAAAAATACTAGTGTAATAAACGCTGAATTATGAACCTAAATGCGTTGCTATAAGAGTCACTTTACAAGCAAGTGTGTTGAAGAAATATTTTGTCATTTTTTATGACCGTATTTTATGGCCCTTCTATTAAGCCGTCCTATTGTTTAACCGGTTGTCGACCAATAACAATGGTACTTAGATAATGAACTTATTTTTATTGCAGTTGCAAAAGTTGCGACAGCAATAAACAAAAATCTCTGAAAAACTGCGTCAACTATTGGTTCAAACACTACTGTAATTTTGCTATTTCAATCAAAACAGAGCAATAAAAGAAAAATATACCAAATGTTGTCAATTTCTAACAAAACTACGTAACTTGCTCCTTTTTAGGGTTCCGTAGTCAACAAGGAACCCTTAAAGTTTCGCATTGTCCGTCTGTCTGTCTGTCCCTGGCTTAGCTCACAGACTCTTACTACTAGAATACTGTAATTTGGCATGGGTATACATATTAATCACGCCAACAAAGTAGTAAACTAAAATCTTGAAAAACATTTTTTTAGGGTACGTCCTTTGCACGTAAAGTGGCGATGATAACTTTTTTATCCTATCCCATAGGTGTATCATTCGATTGGCCGTTCAAGAATATTGCTGATTTTCAAAGCAATTTTTCGATTCAGGGATCGATATGCGTGATATTAAGCTTTAAGTTCCCAAGTTTAAACACATTTAAATGCAGTTATTTACTTTCCAATAGCACTGCACAAGTAACAAGTCGCACGCTGATAAAACACAAAAATGTCAATATAAACATTTTATACCTTTATGCAGTGTCGGTTAACGCACCTAGCGCGTTCGCTGCGATTTGTTTGCCGGCATCGCATAGGACATCGCGAAAATTGGAGAGGCAGTGAAAGTAATGATAAATAACTAAATTTATATACCCGACCGAGCATAGCCATGTGTCGGAGAGAGGTAAATATCAAAGTGTATAGAATAGACATAATTTGTTGTTTGACATTCCTTATTCCAAATTATTATATTTTTTATGGAAATATTTTATTATTGATACTAATTAAATATAGCAATACCAATAATACATTTTCTAAACCAAACGGAAGATATTAGTACGAAATTACTTCTTGTCAACAATAATAATTCATAGAGCTCTCGCTGGCCGTGCCTATTAAAAAAATATCTCACAAACAAGTGAGCATAGCCCGCGCCTAGTGTGAGTGTCACACTTCTATACATAATTACACTAATACGAACACGACTAAAATAGGCTTCGTGCATCCCATTGGTCAAAACGCTTGCATCGGGCGATCGAGTCGTGAGCCGTGCTATACGATTATCGCCTTAGAGGTGAGCATGCGGAACTTTGGCCGATAGTACATAAGTAGGTAACAAAATAAAATAAATAGTACTTAGAATATAATGCAACTATACAACCAATCAATATAATAAATATGATTAAATAACATAAAAAAATATCCGCAGATCATTAAAAAAAAAAAAACAAGATGGTGGCGTCAGTTCTCAGTTTGGGCACGCGCCAAAATATTTTTGTACCGTTTAGGCACAGAAATGGTAGACTGGTCCCTACGTTGTTAATTCAATGGTCACTCTACAAAAGACTATTTGAGTTACGTCTTTTCAGGCATTATGTTCACATGTACAGTTGTTCGGGGAGCGGTGTTGACCTATAAAATATGGCCAGACTTACAGCGTTTATGGATGCCCGACTAACATTACTTTAGTTAATGCTATTGATACACAGCATAAAGGTATTTCACAGAATTCGGCCAAGGTTTAAGTTGTATGAAGTTTCTTAATAAACCATGTTTTAATTATTTTCAACGTGGATGTGATTCTGAAGACAGAAATAAGACAATGGTGCCGATTCCCTTGTTTACAAACTAAACTAAATTTAAGTTCAATGTATGTTTTTCTATCTATTTCATTAAGAAGAGGATAGAAGATAAATTTTAGTTTAATCCTGTCAAATTAATCAGTGCCTATCACTACTCCATACAAGTTTAGGCGTGATTAAAAGCTTGCCTACTAAAATTACGTCAATTTACGTCAAGCGCCGATTAATTTGTCAGGAATAAACTAAAGGAGATGTTTCAAAATGTATGGAGCCCCGGCCAGGTCTTTGTACACCATACCTACTAAGAAATGGGGAAACACAATTAAAACAGTTTTCATCATCCAATTACTATAAATTGACTTTGTTTGGTAGTAAAGCACAAGAATGTACACTTGAAAATGCAACACACAACAAAAACCCGTCATGGCGGTAAGCTGTCATGTTGATTGATTATTGACGTTTGACATGTTTATTTCTGTCATATTACATTCTCAAAGAGAATCACTACGTTACCGTACTTTTAGTCTTTTGTAATATTATTGTAGATCTAGTTGTAGTTTGTACACAAAGTATAGTCCAGTTAAGACGCTGACAACACCTAAACCGCGGTCACTGTCAGATTGCATAGAAAAGAAAGAGAAGCGCGACGACAATACGCTTGTAATTTATTGCAAAATATGAAGTAATTATCTATTTACTCAGAATTGAGTTGAGTAATCGAAAATAAAAAACAACCAAGTTCTGCATTCAAATAAGACGTACTTGTTATTAATTAAATAGGTAATTTATGTTGATATTTAATACGGATATTTTGGATTAGAACTCAAGGTAAGAGGTTAGTTTAACGTTAGTTTGTATCGAGATTTTTTTTTCAAAACGTGTTTTGGTGACAACCAAGTTCTGGGAAATATGTTCAAAATTAACATATATTTTTTCCGCTATCACAAACTATACAGATTTGGCAATTTTCTTTCTTAAGAGAAGCCTATTTTGGTCAATTGGGTCTTGTCAGCGCCTTAAGCAGACGATAACCTCATAGGTTGACCTGCGAGATGCCATAAAAAAATGATTTAAGATTTTTACTTAGAGCACAAATGTACAGAATACAAACATTCAATCGTCGAAATATTAACTCAGACAAAAACAATGTAGCGATCTTTTGATTCAACTATCAAATACACACATATGTTTTTACTAATGTAAACAAACAAATGTAGATAAAAATAAAAGAGCAATTTATGTTTTATAATTCATTTATTCATGAGGTTATTCGGTTTTCAGTCAGGATGGGACTTAAACATAACTGGCGAAATATGGGAGTACTATTAGGTATCTACCTATAATTGTAGTACAAATAGATCTGGGCACTAGGAAATTATGTTATATGCACGGTAGTAATTGAAAAGTAAATTGTTTACCTTTTTTTTTTGGATGGGAAATCATCAAATAACTTCTCCCGCTCTGGGCAGAGCAGGAGGGTGTGTCAGACTCTTGCTGACTAAAACCCACCCGTATTCCTTCCTGTTGCCTGTGTTGCCAGGGGCCTCGGTGACCCTTTATTACCTTCCCGCGAAAATTGTTTACCTGACGATGATTACGTTGATGATGAATCGTAAAAACACTGTCCAAACCACACGAGAAAGTCGAAGTCCTTACAAGATAAGCCGGGTCAAGAGATGGTAAAGAAACGGTACGAAATCCAAAAAACGAAAGTGAGGTTGTTACTCGAGAGATTCAAACAAACCGAACATCAAAACACAATCGACAACGAAAGCGACTGAAGTGACGGTAGACAGTTCACGATCAATGGTCGATCTATGGTATACTGTCATTGTTTTGTAACCACCTAAATTGGCGAGATGCCATATTGAAAGTTGATAAAAATAATTGATAAATATCAAATGATTACAAGAAAACTATGAATTTATGCAATTTATCTGTATTTTTCCGGAATTTCAGGGATTTTTCTCGATTTTTCGAGGTAATGTACATATACTGGGCCCGTTTTGAAACATCTCCTTTATCTTCTGTCCTTTTCTTAGTGAAATAAAAAGAAAAAGATGCACTGAAGTTAAATTTAGTTTAATTTATAAACAAGGGAATCGGCACCAATGTCAACTAAAATAAATAAACGTTTAGACCTTTAAAAGTTCTATTAATGAGGATTAAAGGCGCATTCTAAACCATAATAGCCTCGTTGGTCTAGTGCAGGGATCCCGAAACTATTTTGGACAAGTGACCCCTTTTCCAAAATGAACTGTTACCTCAGACCCCCATGGCCAAATTTCCTACTTTTAAGATCAACCCCCTTATTCATAATGGTCTGCTAACTTAAAACAGCTGCTACAGTGTTATTTTTCATTCTGACTTAGGTCAATAGAAGAAGACAGAGTGAGAATTAGCAATGCTTTAAGTTAGCAGACTTATGAATAAGGGGGCCTATCTTTAGTTTTTTCCTATTGATAAAAAATACCTAGGTACTAAGGTACTTATTGGAAAACTTTGCACTTGGTTAAGTGAGTAAAGTTGACTTCATTTTCTCATCAAAATTTAACAAAATAAAAAGACATACAATTCAGTAAATATCAAGTTTAATTTTATAATGATTATTACAAATTAGGTACTTAGAGAATCTTAAGTAGGTAGGAAATTATATTTAAAAAAGTATTAATTCGCAAAGAGAAAATAAAACATTCAGTGTGATGGATGAACCTGGTGACTATCTACCAATCTAGCTACATCCGGTTCAATATTGGTGAGTTGCAGCCTTAAATCTCCACGTTCGTTGATTTTCAAGCGGTTTCTTTGTTTCGTCAAAATGTTTGTTACCACACTGAAGCTTTTTTCAACTAGTTATGATGATGGAAAAGCGATAAGGTATTTTTCAGCAATGTTCCACAATGTAGGATACTGTGTTCCAATGTTGCGTTGCAACCAGAACTTCTGATAGCCTTGCTTGAACTTCTGCTTAAGCTCTTCGTGTGTGCTGATGGTAATCAACTCTTCTTGCATTATCACATTGGCTTCTTCTATGGCTGTGGTATTGTACGGATTTATTATCCATTGAGGAATTAGTAAATTTAAAAGATCCTCAAACCTCTCCGTAAAATCCTTGTGTAATGCGTCCAATTGAGTGACATATAATAAAATGTCATCATCTTGAAGCATTTCTGGTAATTTTGACAAATGCAGAAACTGCGAATATTATTTTCTGCCTAAATTTTGTTTATAAAGGATTAGTTTATCCACGAAGGCCGATTTTATTGATTTTGTTTTAATCAAGTTAAGATCGTCACCCTGCAGCTGCAAATTAACTTTGTTGAAGATTCCAAAGATATCAGTCAAGTAATAAATATCTGTTTTACAATTGTTTAGACTTTCATTCAAATTCGGATCTTTTTCTTGTAAAAACTCCAACACAGATTCAAAAATGGCTGAAAATCTTTCTAAGCAAGAGCCTCTTGATAGCCAGCGAACTTCAGTGTGCAGAAGTAATCGAGTAAAGACTTCGTCGTTTTCCTCACATAGCTGAGCAAATAACCGAGAGTTCAATTGCTTCGAATCTTGCTGATAGCATTTATTACATATTGTAAAGACTTATGCAATCTAGGACTCAGCTTTTTTGCTACTAAATACTGCCTGTGAATCACGCAATGAATGACCAGTACATCAGGCAGTTGTTGCTTTAAGTGAGCTATAAAATCACGATGACGACCAACTATAGACGGTGCACCATCAGTCGCAACAGAAACAATGTTCTTCAATGGAATAGCTTTGTCAGTAAAAAAATGTTCCACGGCCTGAAAAATCGATTCTCCTCTGGTATCAGTTTCTAAATATGTAGCAAAAAGCAGTTCTTGGCACATATTTTCATCTTTGATATATCGAACATATCCTAACAACAGAGCTTCATTGCCGGGTAATGTAGACTCGTCCAACTGGAGAGAGAATCTGTTGGTCTGTAAGAACTTGCATAAAATGTTTTCCACATCGCGTCCCATCTCGTTTATGCGTCTCTGAACGGTGTTATTGCTCAAAGGTATTCTTTAAAATGTGCGGTTTTGTGAAATACATTGTTAAGGACCTCCGCAATGGCTGGTAAGATAAGCTGCTCTCCAATTGTGTGGGGTTTCCCCGACTTTGCTATTAGTAAAGATATATTATAGGACGCTCGTAAACCATCATCGTCTTTAATAGATGATGACGCAAACATCGATCTTATGGATGGCCTTTTGTCTAGTTTTTCTTTAAGTGCTTGAAAAAATGACAAGGGCTTACTTTTTTTGTCAGCATGTACTCTTGATAAGTGGTCATCCATTTTTGAAGGCTTCATGGCATCGTTACTGAATACTTTTTCACATATGAGACACATCGGCAAGTGTTGATTTAATGGAGATGCAATAAATCCGAACTTTAAGTAGTCCAAACTATATTGTCTGCATTTTTTTTCGTGTCCGCCATCATAAAACTCTCAGTAATCCTGCAAATAAAAAAATAAGAAACTACCTAAATAAAAAACCACAATGTATGCCCCACTGTATGACAATGCTGATGCGCTGTGCCGAATAAAAACTGTTTGGTACTTACCCTGTTAATTTTTCATAAACTGCAGATATTGTATGGTTACGCTATTAACTCGCGTAGGGAGCTCAGCATTTTGTAAATTCTTTTTCAGTGTCTTTACTTCACTTATTAGCTATGTAATAACTTTGTAATCTCTTGAAATAAATGAGTTATATATATATGAGTTCAAGCTCCAACGAATTTCAAAACGCAAATGAACTTTCAACCTAAGTGCAAGCTCGTTAAATAGTAAAATATCAGGAACATGTTTGAACTTGCAACTTGATCATGAATTCGTTCGTGTGAAATCGCGTAAGCGTCAAATAGAGAGCAAGTCAAAACGCGCCTGAAAAACGTAAGCTCGAACTCATTATCTTGCACAAACTTGTCCACACTGACTTGCCGAGTTTTTCATCTTGTACGAACTTGAGACTTTACATTACTACAACAATGCTATTTCCTACAAAAATATTAATTATTCTTAGTACACGTAACACAACATAAACAATACAGTACCTACCTACCTATCTTGAAAGTTTTAAATAAGAACTTGTGTTAATTTAATAGGGGTCGATTTTTAGACCTCGTCGATCCCCAAAATCAGTTTTCGTTTATGTCGACCCCTAGTCGACCACTTTGGGAATCCTTGGTCTTGGGGTTGCAAGCGCTACTGCTGAGCATGAGGTCCTGGGTTCGATTCTCGGGTCGGGCAAAGTGGTATTGGGATTTTATATCTGGAATTTCTCAGTAGCAGCCCGGAGAGTCTGGATTTGTGTCCGGTTCATGGCAATAGGCTCGCCCCCTATTACATGGGGCATAAACATAACTGGCAAAATGAGGATGTACTACATGTACACCACTGCCCTATCCTTCGGGGAAACAAGGCGTGATGTTATGCTTAACCAAAATAGGCACTGATTTAAAGAGGCAGTTGTAAATAGCGGTTTTGGTAAGTTAAAAATTATAAATGGCACGTTTAATAACTAGTTCAGCAGTTAAAACTAAGCAGTAAAGTAAACAAAAATGAGTAATAAAAAATAATGAAATGGATCAGTGAATATATAATTGAGCAGAAAATAATTAAATGGGCGGTAAAAATTATTGAACGAGCCGTTACGTGTAGTAGTAATAAATCGGAATTTGTCGGTAAGAAATCTCCTTCTAAGCAATTCTATAAACAATGAGGTGGTAAACGCCAGTTCGAAATTACACTAAATTAGAGTAATAGAGAGGATCTGGCGCTCGGCGGTCGCTGCCGCGACACGCTCGCTTCGCTCGGTCGCCTTCGCGCGTTAATGGTCACTGTTCTAACCTAACCTAACCTTCCGCCACCCGCGCTAATAAGCTCCGCCCAACTAACGAACATTTACCTCTCTTTTCAATGAATTTGAGTTCGGGTGTCACCGCTCGCTATGATCTGCCGAACTATTTATCGAACCGCTCATTCCATCATTTTTACCGCTCATTCAGTTATTGGACTGCTCAATTATTTTTAGAATTGACATTGTATGATAAAATAAACGACTAATTGATTTTTTATTACTGTCCATGTTTTACTGTCGCAATAATTAATTAACCGCCATTATATTAAATAACTGCTCAATATGTTTTTCAACTGATCATAATAACATCTCGAATATTTAAATAACAGCTTAAAAAAATAGTTCCCACCAAAATACCGTATCTATATGACGTGTGTAGGTATTTCCCAAGCAAAACGAGACAAATAAATTATATATTAATTCGCACACACATCGCAATTGACAAAGACAATACAAGAAAACAATAAAACGAAGGAGAACACGAGAACTTTAAATTCATAACCGTTATGAAATTGAATTTTACAACACATCGGAATATTCACACGATGCGGGGCGCAAAACGATTTTTTTCTCGAATAAAAAAGGCGAGAATTCTCCCTGATAAATCAACGGCCTGTCCTGAGGGAAACAAGTGAAGGAAATCGCAAAATCGTCTCAAATGAAATTTCTTACTTCGAGGCATATAACATACTTGAAAATTTTTAAACAACACCAATACAAAATCCACTTTACGTGCCAACCAATAGAGTAGTAATTCCTAGAGTGATGTGGTGAGGGATTTTGCCAGCAACTTCCACGCGTAAGATGTATGCGAGAGAGCAATTGTGGCCCAAATATAGTGTGAAATAAGTCGCTTCGGGTACAAGTGACTAAACCAGAAATAAATTTCTGTAATAGTAAAATATGGTGATAAAGTTACAGATATTTTGCAGGAACTTTGTGCTTAATAGTTCTGGTTTTAACCTCTCTAATTGGTATCGATACTGACTTGGTGGGGCTTGTGGCTAAGTAATAACAGCAGCACGGGTCGATTGATCAGGTTAAGCTACGCTTGCCGCGGTTGGTCCGTGCATGGGTGACCATCTTTACATACAAAGACCACTTCGTGCCTCGGAAAGCACGTTAAGCCGTTGGTCCCGGCTGTCATTTGTAGATCTTTGACAGTCGTTACGGGTCGTCAGAATCCCGAAAGTCTGACAACCAGTCTTACCAAGGGGTATCATGTTGCTCAGTAACTGGGTTGTGGAGGTCAGATAGGCAGTCGCTCCATGTAAAATACTGGTATTCAGCTGCATCCGGTTAGACTGGAAGCCGACCCCAACATAGTTGGGAAAAGGCTAGGCAGATGATGATGATGATGACTGACTTGTAATGAAATTGTTTATTCTGTAAATATCTGGATGTCGGAATAACTTTTACAAGATATATAAGAAAAAAACCAGGTAGAATCGACATTTCTTATCTGACTACCTCTCAGAAGAAATGGCGAAAATAAAACTCAGGGGACAAAGTCTATTTTAGAACTCAAACTCAAACTCAAAGCATTTATTTCAATTAAACCATTTACAGGCACTTTTGAATTGTCAAGGAGTCGGTCAGTTAGAAATATGAAGCTAGTTGCCCATTCCAAAGCGTAGTAGGTACCTATGGAGAAGAACGGGCAAGAAACTCCATGGACACTCTTTTAAATTAAATTGATACATAAAGATTAGTACAAAAATAATGTTGAAATTATAACTAAATGTGAGGACGATGTAAAATAAAAAAAACGCGCCCATAGTAAAAAGAGAAAAAAAAAAAACAATTTCTAAATAAAATAATTACAAATAAGCCGAGGACGCCAAGAGGTGACCAGTCCCAACTAACGGCGCCCGTTCACGAGCATGACGCATGGATTAGCACCATTCAGCTCAACCATTTTGAAGGGAGCTAAATGATCCAACACACGCGCCACCATCAGCGAGACATCTGAGTGAGCATGACATACTCTCAGCCGCCAGGACCCATTCAAGTCAATTACATAACCGGCAAATGGTAGCTCTATTTTAAATAGTACTCACACCTGTGCAATGCAATTATACAATACAACGTAGGTTGAATTTATACAATGCAAAGATAGTCTTACAATGTTCAGCTGCTCCAACAGTATTTTCAAATGTTAATTATTCAATTGGTTGTGGTTGTGGAGCGGGACCAGCAATGAGCCAAGCATTTTTATCAGCGATGTAATCACCCAACTTATAATATGCCTGCCTGCATAGTGTACGTTTGATACAAGATTTGAATTTCATTTCATTCAGTTGAAGTATGTGGGGTGGAATTTTATTGTAACATTTTAAACAGTACCCCATGAAAGATGAGTCTACTTTAGCCAGTCTAAAACCTGGCTGAGATAATAGGTCCCTATTTCTAGTACTATAATTATGTCTTTCACCTCTTTTACTAAAATGATGTAAATTTTTTCTTACGTACATGATGTTTTCGTAGATATATTGACAAGGTACCGTCATGATGTTAATGTCCTTAAACCGGTCCCTTAGAGAATCGCGCCTGCGGAGATTATAAATGGCTCTGATAGCTCTTTTCTGCAGAATAAAAATTGACTCGATGTCTGCAGCCCGTCCCCAAAGCAAAATACCGTAAGACATGATACTATGAAAGTAACTAAAATAGACTAGCCTCGCGGTATCTACATCAGTAAATTGACGGATTTTTCTGACAGCATATGCCGCTGAACTTAGCCGTCCTGCAAGAGATGTTAAATGAGGACCCCATTGTAGCCTTGAGTCGAGCGTGATCCCCAGGAAAACAGTTTTATCGACGAATTCTAGTTTCTCTTGATTCAATACTATCTCATAATCACCACTTTTGACATTTGGTAAAGAAAATCGAATGCACTTAGTTTTTTTCCCATTTAATACTAAATTATTGGCAGTGAACCAGTTCTGTACCTGCAATAGGGCGTTATTTACGTCGTCAACATTCGTAGCACGTCTATCTACCTTAAAAATTAAAGAAGTATCATCAGCAAATAACACCATTTGTGGTTGATTATTTAATAAGAACCAAACATAATCTTGATCAGGTCATGTGAGGACCATTTAGATTAGTGTCTGAAATGGTCTTTTGAGGAATAAATCACACAATTTGAGTGGACCTGTCCGGACACTGCAAGCAGTTGTCAGTAATCGTGTATCAACTCAGAACTTAAGGAACTCAACAACTTGACGAACAATGACAAAGAAAGGACATTTGGGTAGGCTGCATAAAGTAGGTACTCAATCTGGCAGACCATCATTAAAACAAACTAAGAGAGAAAAACAAAAAAAAAAATCAATATACTCCTCACATCGGGCTTGCGGACGGTGAGCAATGGGTAGCTCACCGTCCGGTAAGGACCAGGCCCGAGTCGACGGTGCGTTGTGCGGTATTCCACGCGCGCCTCAAAGAGATGTCGTCAGCACAAGTTTCGGGGTCCACTAAGGCCGATACCTGCCGGGGTCGCGTGGCAGTCCAAAAGGGTTACCGAGGCCCCTGGCAACTAGGGCAACGGAAGGAATACGGGTGGGTTTTAGTCAGTAAGAGTCTGACACCCTCCCGCTCCGCCCAGACCGGGAGACGTTATTTGATGATTTCCCACCCAAAAAAAATAATAAATACTCGTCACGTTCACTATAATTAAAGTAAAATAATACTTTACAAAGTAATCATGTCATGTATATAATATTCATCAATTTCAGATTTTGCTTAATAATTAAAATATCAAGTTTTACGGTTTTGTCACAACACTTAGCAGAGCGAGCAGCTCAATCCCAAGCATTTTTGTCTTATCTAAAATGTTACAGTACCCTTTTTTTTACAAAGTTTGGTTTTTAACACAGCTTATAAATCGTTGGTTGTAAATGGCTCGAACAGCCCTTTTCTGTAAAACAAAGATAGTATTAATTTCCGCAAAGGTTCCCCAGAGACGAATCCCATATGACATAAGACCATGAAAGTAACTAAAATAAACAATTATGGCTGTGTTTATACAGTCATCAGTAATATCTGTCAATTTTTTTAACAGCATAGGCGGCTGAACTAAGCCTTCCTGTCAACTTTTCTATGTGTGTATTCCAAGAAAATTGTTGAATGGGTGATGGCTTATTTGAATTCGTTCAAAAAGGAATATTTTCAGTAGTGAATTCGTTGAAAATACTCTACTAAAATTAATCTGCTACGCTTCCGTCCTCCGTATGTATGCTGTAAGTGTGGATGTAAGCTTGATCAAGTGTCTAGTCAATAAAGCTGTCAAAATCATGTTAGCAATTATTGGTTAACAAAAACAAAAAAACAATGATATAGGCTCGTCGTCTATGCTGTGGGATCAACACAGACATCGAAAAAAAATTGTTGCTCCATACATTTATGTTCGCTTAACTCGACTAAATTTATCGAAAAGCTGATTTCTATTCGCGATTTCAGAATTACTTGGTCCCTTAGTAAAAGTCGCTCATAATGATGAGTACAACGACCACATTCAAGTTTCCACACCGATATTGATTCCATGTTGAGAAGTCTGCAGTCTAGTCATTACCTAACCAGCGGTGACGTAATGCGTACTGACCAATGTTAACAATTATATAGTGAATAGCGAACTCAACCACCCGAAACTCTAATGTTCTATGCGCTTAACTGTCGGCCCACTAAGTCAGCTGATAGCAATCTGCCATTACCTTAAGCTATAAGATGCTTCTGCACTCGAGTGGGTGTTCATTTTTGTTTTATTCCACATACACACGACACCGACAAAATTACATGAATGTAAATTTCCTTTCCTTTTTCCTTTTCATCTTATTTTTCAAAACACACAGATCACAAGAAGGCAACATCGCTGCATCGGTTCCTAATGATTTTTTTCTTCTGAAGATGACCCTCGAGCAGTATTAACACGCCACTACACGGAGAACATCCCGGATGTCGACCAGTGCGAGATACGGATAGCTCTGGAGCAGCTAAAGAACAACAAGGCACCTGGTTATGACGGAATAATGACAGAGCTCCTTAAAGCGGGCGGGACTCCAGTCCTGAGAGAGCAGCGAGTCGATAAGGCTTGAGTACCGTAGGCTACTTCCATACTGTTCGGCAGATTGTGCAGAAGACAGAAGAGTACAACCAGCCGCTGTGTATGGCGTTTGTGGACGCGTGTGGCTACGGGGCTCCTGTATGGGCGCGCTCTCTGGCGCTGCGGCCAGCCCACCGGTTGAGCGCGGCCCAAAGGGTCATGGCCATCCGAATGGTCCGGGGATACCGCACGGTCTCCTGTGAGGCAGCCAGCCTCCTTGCCGGATTGCCGCCATGGGATCTGGAGGCAAAAGTCCTCGCGCACGTATTGGAGTGGCGCGAGGAGGCGAAACGCCGGGGCGTAAGTCCGCTGCCGCGAGAAATCGCGGCACAGCGGACGGAGCTCCGGCGGGATCTCATGGCGTCATGGAAAGTACGGTTATCGCAACCCAGTACTGGGCATGCCACGATTGCGGCGATAAGTCCCCTCTTTGAGGAGTGGCTAGAGAGGCGCCATGGCATCCTCACCTTCCGCCTGACGCAGGTCCTCACCGGACACGGCAGTTTCGGGAGGTTCCTGTGTCGGATAAGGCGGGAGGAAACGTCCGGGTGTCACCACTGTGTGGATCGCCCGGAGGACACGGTGGAGAATACGGTGGAGGTCTGCCCGGCTTGGGCAGAGCACCACCGTGTCCTCGTGGAGGCGATCGGCGGCAGAGATCTCTCGCGTCCAGCCCTGGTTCAGGCCATGGTACGGAGCGAGAGGGCATGGGCAGCCGTCACCTCCTTCTGCGAAGCAGTAATGCTCGCAAAGGAGGAGGCAGGACGGTTGAGGGAAAGGCAAGTTTCGCACTGTCTCGCCCCTAGCCGCCGCAGGAGACGCCCAGGGCGTCGGGAATCCCGGGCGGATTTCCGGCCACCGTAGGCGCGGACTTGCGGACGGTGAGCAATGGGTAGCTCACCGTCCGGTAAGGACCAGGCCCGGGTCGACGGCGCGTTGTATTCCACGCGCACCTCAAAGAGATGTCGTCAGCACACAGGTAGGGGTCCACTAGGGCCGATGCCTGCCGGGGTCGCGGGAAGGTACTTATGGGTCACCGAGGCCCCCGCAACACAGGCAACAGGAAGGAATACGGGTGGGTTTTAGTCAGTAAGAGTCTGACACACCATCCCGCTCCGCCCATAGCGGGAGAAGTTATTTGATGATTTCCCACCAAAAAAAAAAGGGGGTGAAACTAGAAACTGTTCTCCAATGCGTTGGAGGATGTCTTTAACACGCTTGACTGGACTGGACAGGGTATCAATGTAAACGGCGAGTACATAGCGT
Organism: Atethmia centrago; assembly: GCA_905333075.3. Classification (NCBI taxonomy): domain Eukaryota; kingdom Metazoa; phylum Arthropoda; class Insecta; order Lepidoptera; family Noctuidae; genus Atethmia; species Atethmia centrago. Next base: position 22,230,459 of record HG995368.1, read on the forward strand.
AAATGGATCCTCTCGGCGCGCGGCGCGTTGACCTCAGCATGAATTTGGACAAGCCGATAGTCATGTACAATTCACACGTCTTGCCGAGTTCAATTCACATCAAAGGGTCGCTTCTTGAAGTTGTGAGAGAGAGCATTTACCTAGTGCAAGTTATCCAACTCGTTAGCCACAACATTGAGAAAGACGCCGACAGAAGGATCTAGTTGGGTTGGACAGCATTTGGAAAACTTCGTCAAGTCTTCTCGTTGCCAATCCCGCAGTGTTTGAAGACTAAGATCTTCAACCAGTGCGTCCTGCCCGTTATGACACAGAGCCGAAACCTGGACACGTCGGGGTGGTCCACAAATTCAAGGTCACTCAGCGAGCTATGGTGTGGGCTACGCTCGGAGTTTCTTTGAAGCATAAAATCAAAAATGAAGTTATCCGGAATAGAAACGGAGTTACCGACATACCATGCAGAGTAAGCATGCTGAAGTTGCAGTGGGCTGGCCATGTTTGTCGAAGACCCGATGACCGGGGGAGCAGACGAGTCGGAGCGGAGACCGCGTATCGGCAAGTGTAGTGTGAAACGCCAGCTAGATGGACCGACAACCTTAAAATGGTGGCTGGGACTGCCTGGATACAGAAGGTGGAGGACAATGTTGTGGTGCAGCCTGGGAGAGTCCTATGTTCAGCAGTGCACTGCTATAGACTGAGTTTATTGGTGTTAGTAAAAATGGGCATTAATGTTTGGGACCAACTTACTTTCTTTTTTATGCTACATTATAATGGCGCTTTTATTAAAATCGATCACCTATTTGATTATTTGTAACTTGTTTCTCATGATCGCACAAGTGCGCCCCTTTTGTATTTTATTGCTATTTTCTTTTTTTCTTTTCAATTGCATAAATTGTATAATGTAAGTGAAAGAGCCTAGTCACCTAACACAAGCATCTTCTTGCTTAAAAAGTGATCTACAAATCACGTACGTTAAAGCTTTATGTAATTGAAATAAACATTTTTATTACTTTTGTAGTTTAATGTTTCTGTTTTAATTTCATATTAACTTAATAATCTTCCTTCTGCCGATTTAGGAGCCACACACCATATCATATCGGCCTCGCGTCACTTACCGGTCGTGCCCATGCACGAACTCTCACGGGAATACTAAAGCTGAAATAGTTAAACCCATCAGTTTATTTTTGTAAAGGTTACGAGATACGTGTCATGTTATCTATTGTCACGCAAATCTCCATTTAAAATCTTTTAATAAATTATAAATCAACACCTATATGTAGAAATTGTATCTGAAGAGTGAACTAAATATAATAAAAAAACTTTGTCCCCTTCGTTATTCTTTTTAAAAGAAGATTTCTCTTGAGAACTCTTGACTGAAGCCATTCTTTATCTTTGACAATAAAGTTTTTTCTTACATTGTTGTTTTTGCACCTATAGAGTTATCAAAGAGATATTTGCTAAAACACAAATAGTTGTGTTTTAGCAAAGATCTCTTTGATACTACTTTATCAAACCTTATTTTATGTTTGTTTTCTTGTTCAGAAAATTATTGCTCTTTCATCTTACTTCAAGCAAAGTCTTTTATGTATATGCTACTGCATAAAATTCCATCTTATTTTTTAATCTAATATATAATAAACAACTCTATTTAAATCAAAAAAATATGAAAGCAAATAATCCCAAAATAAATGGCAAAAAAAATCGCAGCGATCCAAATTCAATGATGAACGAAGATAATAAAATCGTTTTAATTTCACATAATTTCACACTTGCTTAACCCTTTAAATGCGATGTTTTGGCACGCGCCACCCCATGAACCAAAAGTACCCATTCTTCAAACCAGTCGGTATAAAACCATCCCGTGTGAAAAATTCGTTTAAATTCCGTGAGAATGAAAAACGAATTAAGGGTAATTTTGTTTAGAGATAACACCGGAAAGTATTTTTTGTAGACGGTCGTTAATCATTTTTTATTTATAGTTTATCAAGCCACATCGATTACAAGTTTTTGTACCGTAATTAACTCGCGATAAATAGCACTCAACAACAAAAATTTATGATCTATATGACTATGATAGGCAGACCAAAAATGTTTGTGTACTAACTTGTCAAGTTATTTCGCAAATACTACTTAAGATGTATTTAAATGGACTAGGCTGAGGCGCAGGCACTACTGATAATTCATAACCTCGTTTTACTTTGACAATAATTCTTGTTCATCTAGAAGACATCGCTATAAAACGAATTAATTATGAAATTAAGTCGAAGTCAAATTATTTATTTCAAATAGCACTTATAGGGCACTTTTAAGCGTCAAAATTTACTTAAAAAATAGAATTGATACTAGTCGCCCCTTCCAAAAGGTAGTTTCGTATGGAGAAGAATGGGCAAGAAATTCCACCGTTACTCTTTTAAAAATGTTTTACAATATTTTGTATAGGTACATTGATTATAATTATATGTGAAGAAGAAGCATCTAGAATAAAATTACTAAACCACTATACGTAAAAAGAAGTAAAAATTAAGCAATGACAGATAAATTTGATAGATACATGATGTTCACATATTTACAAACTTTGTAAAAGTAGATACTTATACGTTTTCCTAAAAAAAATAAAGTAATAGGTCAGTGCGTGAGTACAGAATGCAAAATCAATGTTATAAAAATAATAAATTATACAAATGCAATGCAACCAGTTTGATTTTTTCTAAACTCCAGATTGTCCTATGGAGCAGGACCTAAGAGTTTTGTTACAATAGCATGGTGTACAATAAACCACATTTCTATCAAAAATACCCAACAGTATCTTTAGAAACTCATAAAATTATGATAGACTAATCAGTTTAAACAGTCTTCCTTTCAATAAAACCTTTAACCCTGCAAACACGACGTATCGACAATTGGCAAGAGCCTCCCCAGTGCCCAGGTTCTCATCCGAAGTTTTTCCCACCGGAAACGGTCCCGTGTGAACCGCAAAAGACTTTTATCATAAAAAGGTCGTTAGGAATTCGTGACAATAGCTGAAATAATTTATTTTTGTGATTGTATGTGGAAATAATTGTTTTGAAAATTATTTAGTGATGAATGAGTGATAATAGTAGATAGAAAGTAATATTATAATAGAACTTAACTTCGGTAAATGATAGAAATATTCATCCTATTATAGGATACCAAAAGAACCTGTTCTGTGATTATAAAATTCAGTGAAATACATATTAGGTAAGTCTTTGTGAATGTAATTACTAATTACATTACGATTTGGTAAGAATGAGAAACAATGCAAAACCTTTTATTTAAGTAAGAATTTTTATAAAAATATGTCATAAAATTCACGGGCTGCCCCAAATTCCTTCTGTGATTTCTTTCCGATGAGAACTGAATGGGTCTCCTGTGAACGGATTATGCATGCATCTAAGGAGTTCCATGACAATAAAAATAACTGAATAAGTAGGTTTTTTTTATGGCACGATAAATCAGGATTTTAACTATGCATTTTAATCTGATTAATTATTTATGAGCCCCATATAAACGCTCGGCTTGTTAACCCTATAAACGCGATCTATTGGCACGCGCCACCCTAATTTTTACATCGACGTGACGACCGACGACGCAATATACTCGTATACGTCAGTATATTGTTCCAGGGAGAACTGAAATCGTCTCATGTCAATGGAATTAAACTAATGAGAAGTGTGCAATTAGGTATTTAATTTGGCATATAATTAATATAAATTATAACACTTAATGATGTTCTTCAAAAAGGTCAGGTGCGTAGTACTCGCAACCGGCGTACGTGAATGACCAGATGTATGAACGTAAACGAAGCAAAAGGAGTATGTAAGGAGCGTAGCAGGTGGCGTTCTATAGTTTCTGCCTACCCCCATTGGAAGAGGGCGTGAGTTTAAGAATGTATGTATGTAAAACATTTAATTAGATCTTTCAATATGTTTAAAAAAAACAAATGAAATCTTGTTGAGTGTTTTTTAACAAATCTAAATATGAAAGGCGAACGGCAGGCTTGTATAGGACTTTCGTACAGCTAATAAAATTTCGTGTTTTGGGATATTTTTTGTTTTAATTGGTAGTTAATACGATAGACAAGCCTTTTTAAAATTCTTGGATTTTTAGAACTTGGGACGTAAAAGTTACGAGTATAACCAGTTTTATTTTTTAAGGTTAAGTAGTAGTGTACCAATGTAGATTGTTACTTATAGGCACATAAACATTGTTTTCGTAATAAAGTATATGTTCTAGATTGCTTGTCGCTATTTTTGCAGTGTTTTACTTACTATCAAGTAGGTAAATTGAGATGAGGATCGTACCTACTCAGCGGAGTGCATTAGGAGATACCTATGTCCAGCATCTGACTGCAACAGTTTGATAATGATGAAGTCCTGATGAGGTTTTGAGTGTAGGTAAATGAAACAATACAGTTAATAGTTTATTTAAGTACATTTATTTTATTTATAATTAATTAATTCGTAAATTACTTCATCTAAGAAGGGGGCAGATCGGGTAATACCCTCATGGCGAGCATAGCTTAAATACCAACATAACTGCGTTTAGTTTACGACAAAATCACGTGTAGTTATTAAAATCTTTTTTTTTATATTATTTATTAATCCGAACTTCTAAAAATAGTACACTTACATGAAAATAAATGGCTTAGTTGCCTTAATATGTGGTACAAATTCTATAACAAAACAACAAAAAAAGTAAGCTGTACGAAATCTGCCGTTCACCTTTATGAGTACATGTGTAATTAATTAACATAATCAATAAAAATAATTAACAATAATTATAATTGTTCTAGAACATGAACAATGTTAATTATTGTTAATTATTTTGACTAATTGTGTTAATTTCTGAATATTTAAAATAAAAACTGTTCAGTAGGTAACATTGTTCCTTCGTCTTCCCTACAGATAAAAAGCCCGATCATAATATTAGAAGCCCCTTTCGACCGTATTATCGGGACATCCATAGGCACGTGCCCTTCACGGGTTCCAGTGGGAACTAAACTCGTCCCGTGTGAAATAGCAACGGACTTTAACGAACGGTTAAGCCCTGTGGAATTACCCTAATACTTTTAAATAGCGTGAGAAAATAAAATAAAAACGGTACGGGAGAAACCTATGCACCGCAACGTTTTTTTTTTCATTCATTATCCCTGTTCTCCAATAAACGAGCAAAATAATCATACTTTTAACTAGCTTTTGCCCGCGGCTTTGCCCACATGGATCATGCATCTAGAATAAAATTACTTTACCACAATAGGTAAAAAGAAGTAAAAATTAAGCAATGACAGATAAATGTGATAGATACATGGTGTTCATATATTTACAAACTTTGTAAAAGTATCTACTTATACGTTTTCCTAAAAAAAAAAAAGACAGTAATAGGTCAGTGTGTGAGTTAAGTTACAGAATGCAAAATCAATGTCATAAAAATAATAAATCATACAAATACAATGCAACCAGTTTGATTTTTTCTAAACTCCAGATTGTCCTATGGAGTTGGACCTAAGAGTTTTGTTACAATATGGTGTACAATAAAGCAGATCTCTATCAAAAATACCCAACAGTATCTTTAGCAACTAATAAAATTAAGATAGACTGATCAGTTTAAACAGACTTCCTTTCAATAAAATATTTAACCCCGCAAACACGACCTATCGACAATTGGCACGAGCCTCTCCAGTGCCCAGATTCTCACCTAAAGTTTTTCCCACCGGAAACGGTCCCGTGTGAACCGCAAAAGACTTTTATCATAAAAGGGTCGTTAGGAATTCGTGAGAATAGCTGAAATAATTTATTTTTGTGATTGTATGTCGAAATAAACGTTTAAAAATTATTCAGTGATGAATTAGTGATGAAAAGTAGATAGAAAGTAATATTATAATAGAACTTATCTTCGATAAATGATAGAAATATTCATCCTATTATAGGATACCATATTAGAATCTGTTCTGTGATTACAAAATTCAGTGAAATACATATTTAGTCTATGAGACTGTAATTACTAATTACATTATGATTTGGTAAGAATGACTGAAGAAACAATGCAAAACCTTTTATCTACGTAAGAATGTTTATAAAAATGTGTCAAAAAATTCACGGGTTGCCCCCAAATTCCCGCTGTGATTTCTTTGCGATGAGAACTGTATGGGTCTCGTGTGAACGGATTATGGATGGATCTAAAGAGTTCCATGACAATAAAAAGAACTGAATAAGTAGGGTTTGTTATGGCACGATAAACAAGGATTTCAAGTATGCATTTTAATCTTCTTAATTATTTATGAGCCCCATATAAACGCTCGGCTTGTTAACCCTATAAACGCGATCTGTTGGCACGCGCCACCCTAATTTTTACATCGACGTGACGACCGACGATGCAATATAAGTACATATATTGTTCCAGGGTGAACTGAAGTCGTCTCATGTCAATTGTCAATGGAATTTAACGAATGAGAAGTGTGCGATTAGGTATTTAATTTGGCATATAAATTATATAAATTAGAACACTTAATTAGACTTTTCAATACGTAAAAAAAAACAAATAAGATCTTGTTCAGTGTTTTTTAACAAATCTAAATATGAAATTTGTGAGTACATGTATAATTAATTAACATCATTAATAAAAATAATTAACAATAATTAAAATTATTCTAGAACATGAACAATGTTAATTATTGTTAATTATTTTGACTAAATGTGTTAATTTCTGAATATTTAAAATAAAAACTGTTCAGTAGGTAACATTGTTCCTTCGTCTTCCCTACAGATAAAGCGCCAGATCATAATATTAGAAGCCCCTTTCGACCGTATTATCGGGACATCCATAGGCACGTGCCCTTTAAGGCACTAAACTCGTCCCGTGTGAAATACCAACGGATTGTAACGAACGCTTTTTTTTTTTTTTTTTTTAGGGTGGGTAGTCATCAAATAACTTCTCCCGCTCTGGGCGGAGCGGGAGGGTGTGTCAGACTCTTACTGACTAAAACCCACCCGTATTCCTTCCTGTTGCCTGTGTTGCGGGGGCCTCGGTGACCCATAAGTACCTTCCCGCCACCCCAGCAGGCATCGGCCCTAGTGGACCCCTACTATATGTGCTGACGACATCTCTTTGAGGCGCGCGTGGAATACAACGCGCCGTCGACCCGGGCCTGGTCCTTACCGGACGGTGAGCTACCCATTGCTCACCGTCCGCAAGCCCGCGAAATCCGCCCGGGGTTCCCGACGCCCTGGGCGTCTCCTGCGGCGGCTTGGGGCGAGAGGGCGCTAAAACTTGCCTTTCCCTCAACCGTCCCGCCTCCTCCTTCGCGAGCATTACTGCTTCGCAGAAGGAGGTGACGGCTGCCCATGCCCTCTCGCTCCGTACCATGGCCTGAACCAGGGCCGGACGCGAGAGGTCTGTTGTAACGAACGCTTAAGGCGCTGACAGGACGCAATTGACTAAAATAGGCTTCTCTTAAGAAAAAAAATTGCCAAATCTGTGTAATCTGTGGTAGCGCACAAAATATATGTTAATTTTGAACATATTTCCTAGAACTTGGATGTTACCAAAACACGTTTTGAAAAGAAATGTCGATACAATCTAACGCTAAACTAACCTCTTACCTTGAGTTCTAACCCAAAATATCTGCATTAGATATCAGCATACGTTACGAATTTAACTAATAACAAGAACGTCTTATTTGAATGCAGAACTTGGTTGTTTTTATTTTCGATTACTCAAATCAATTTTGAGTAAATAGATAATTGCTTCATATTTTGCAATAAATTACAAGCGTTGTGTCAGCGCGCTTCTCTTTCTTTTCTATGCAATCTGACAGTGACCGCGGTTTAGGTGTTCTCAACGTCTTAAGCCTGTGGAATTACCCTGATACTTTTAAATAGGGTGAGTAAAAAAAAAGAAAAACGATATGGGACAAACCTTTGCACCGCAATAAAATTTATTTTTGCATTCGCCCGCGTGGATGTCGGGAAATATCTCACGGGAATGTACTACCGGGATTAATAGTACCCTTTGTGTTAATCCAGGTTATAAACTATCTGTATGTCAAATTTCATCCCAAATCCTTTCAGCTGTTTTTTGCCATTCCGGAACATACATCCAGACAAACGGACAAAAATTCTACGTTACTATATTATTATCTATGTGTGTATGTACCCATCAAGTGACTGGACAAGTCAAAATAGAACTAAACTTCTTAACATATAAATCAATTCTGAACCGCAGTTCAGGTCCGTATCGCGCAAGACTTTTGGCGGTCGGAGCTAGAGAAGCCGGTCATTGGCTACATGCCCATCCTTCTCCATATACCGGTACCTTCCTGGATCCGACCTCGCTTCGTCTAGCGACTGGTCTGCGGCTTGGGGTCACGGTATGCATTCCACACACATGCCCTTGTGGCACGGACGTGGACCGACTGGGTCGCCACGGACTTTGTTGTCAAAAAAGTGAAGGCCGCTTTTCAAGATATGCGACACTTAATGACATAATCCGCCGGTCTCTTGCCAGCATCAATGTGCCTGCTCTTCTTGAGCCGACTGGCAATTTGTATATTTAATTGTATTGACATTTTATTCTATTCTGTTGCAGTTTTGTGAAATTTTGTTTTATTTTGTGTAATATGGGTTTTGCCTGAATTAAACGAATTTTATTTTATTGTCAGAGATGATGGCAAAAGACCTGATGGTGTGTCTTTGGTCCCGTGGAGTTTAGGACGGAGAGAGTCTTGTAATTTGGTTATGTAAATAAAGAAAAGTATACTTAACTAATACTATTAAGAAATAAAATTGTTTTTTTGTGTGATAATCTCTAGAAGTATTGATGTGATTACAAAAAAAAAATTCTCGTCAAAAGTTACACTACAGAGTCAAATTAGTTAAGCAGCTTCGAGAAGTAGTTAAACAGTTGGTCCCGGCTGTCAGTCGTAGATCTTTGACAGTTGTTACGGGTAGTTAGAAGCCCAAAATTCTTACTAGATGGTATCGTGTTACCCAGTAACTGGGTTGTGGAAGTCAGATAGGCAGTCGTTCCATGTAAAAGACTGGTGGATGTATCCGGTTAGACTGGAAGTCGACTACTATATGGTTGGAAAAAGGCTAGGCAGATTTTAATACCCCGTAAAATTATGACGTACAAGTGACATTCAACCTTAGGGTCGGTAGAGTCGACGATGAAGTACCTGAGACTCGTCCTCGACACCCGGTGGAACTTCGTGGAGCATTTCCGACGTTTGGCTCCCAAACTGGAGCGGGAGGGGCTGCCTTGAAGCGGCTCCTGCCCAATCTAGGGGGCCTGCCAGAGGCTCTACGTGGGGGTCGTGCAGTCCATGGCCCTTTACGGGGCTCCTGTGTGGGCGCGTTCTCTGGCGCTGCGGCCAGCCCACCGGTTGAGTGCGGCCCAAAGGGTCGTGGCCATCCGGGTGGTCTGGAGATACCGCACGGTCTCTTGTGAGGCAGTGAGCCTCCTTGCTGGATTGCCGCCATGGGATCTGGAGGCAAAAGTCCTCGCGCACGTATGGGAGTGGCGCGAGGAGGCGAAACGCCGGGGCGTAACTCCGCTGCCACGAGAAATCGCGGCACAGCGGACGGAGCTCCGGCGGGATCTTGTGGTGATATGAAGAGTACGGTTATTGCAACCCAGTGCTGGGCACGCCACAATTGCGGCGATAAGTCCCTTCTTTGAGGAGTGGCTAGAGAGGCGCCACGGCGTCCTCACCTTCCGCCTGACGCAGGTCCTCACCGGACATGGCAGCTTGGGAGGTTCCTGTGTCGGATAAGGCGGGAAGAAACGCCCGGGTGTCACCACTCTGTGGATCGCCTGGAGGACACAGTGGAGCATACGGTGGAGGTCTGCCCGGCTTGGGCAGGGCACCGCCATGTCCTCGTTGAGGCGATCGGCGGCAGAGACCTCTCGCGTCCAGCCCTGGTTCAGGCCATGGTACGGAGCGAGAGGGCATGGGCAGCCGTCACCTCCTTCTGCAAAGCAATAATGCTCGCGAAGGAGGAGGCGGGACGGTTGAGGGAAAGGCAAATTTCGCGCCCTCTCGTCCCTTGCCGCCGCATGAGACGCCCTGGGCGTCGGGAATCCTGGGCAGATTTTCGGCCACCGTAGGCGCGGGCTTGCGGACGATAAGCAATGGGTAGCTCACCGCCCGGTAAGGACCAGGCCCGGGTCGATGGCGCGTTGTATTCCACGCGCGCTTCAAAGAGATTTCGTCAGCACAAGTGTAGGGGTCTACTAGGGCCGAAGCCTGCCGGGGTCGCGGGACGGTACTAAAGGGTTACCGAGGCCCCTGGCAATACAGGAAACGGAAGGAATACGGGTGGGTTTTAGTCAGTAAGAGTCTGACAAACCCTCCTTCTCCGCCCAGAAAAAAGAAAACAGTGACTGAACAAGTCAAAATAGAACTAAACTTTTCAACTAATATTATTAAGAAATAAAATTATTTGTTTGTTTGTAAGTGATAATCTCTAGACGTATTGATGTGATTACAAAAAAACTTTCACGTGTGTGAAAGCTACACTACAGGGTCAAATTAAATTCGCGAAACTCTACAGACGTGATGGGTAGCGATATCTAAATACGATAAGAAGAAGAAAAAAAATATTAATTTTTTAACTACTTCAAGTAACTACACTACCAGTGGTCATTGACCCCAGAAAACACAACAAATATTTTTTTCTTTGTTTTATCGTTTTTAAGTATGGATATCCATCACGTCTGCGGAGTCTCGCTAAGTAATTAAACTTGACCCTGTATATCCGAGTGCCATAGGATATGTTGTACGGTACAGTTGACTTCTGAAACGTGGTTGCTTACAATGGGCCATAAAAAGGCTTATAAAAAGACTAAAAGTCACTCAAAGGGCAATGACCTCTTCATTGCCCTTTGAGTGACTTTTAGTCTTTTAGCTCTGCTTGGAGTTTCCCTACGTAATAGAATCAGAAATGAAGAGATCCGCAAGCGAACTAAGGTTACCAACATAGCCCGAAGAATTGCCAAACTTAAGTGGCAGTGGGCAGGGCACATTACTCGCAGAACAGATGGCCGTTGGGGCCGGAAGGTTCTGGAGTGGCGACCGCGTACCGGAAGACGTAGCGTTGGAAGGCCTTCTACAAAGTAGACCGATGACCTCGTGATGGACGCAGGAATCCGCTGGATGCGGGAAGCACAAAACCGGTTAAAGTGGCAGTGCTTGAGGGAGGCCTATGTCCAGCTGTGGACGTCTTTCAGCTGAAATGATGATGATGACAGTTGACTTCCATGTGAGCGAAGACGCGGGTGGCTAGGAATAACGCTTGGTAATGAAATGAATAACGGTTGTTGTTGATAAAAATAATTGAATTATCAGTGATATTTTTTTGATAAGATACTCTTATTCTTATCTTACAACATCATTGTGATTTGCACTTTAAAACAATTATAACTAACACACCACCCTAATTTCCCTCCAAACGTGACGGCAACTTTTCGTTCCAGTGTGACCTAAAGTCTTAACGTGAGAAATACGAGTATTAACGATGTTTTATGTATGGACTACATAGCTGTTCCTCGCGGCTTCGCCTGCGTGGCTTTTCCTGAAATAAAAGCACTCTAAGTTACTCCTCATAACATCCGCTATCTGTCAGTGAAAGTCACATCAAAATCGGTCCAGACGGAGATTAGCCGAATTAGCCGATGTATAGATAATTCACTTTTAGAGAATGGATGGGATTTTAATCAGGAGATTTTGTGATAGATATTCTCAAGTTATTTCTTTGTCAATTTTATAAATATGTTTTAGTTGTCAAACGAATCGAAATATTATAATTTTGTAGTTATGTACCTTGAAGACTAGGTACCTTTATGAGTCAACTAGTCAAAATAAAGGAATAATCTCGTAAATAACGCGAATTATTATGATAATAAAAATATAATTATGTTATCATTAGATCGATAATATGCTCTTTTTATTAACACAATCATTATGAGTGTCACTTTAAAACAATAAACCCTATTGGCACATGGCACGCCTCCCCAATTTTCCACCAAACATGACGACGACCGCGACTTACGAGGTCGTAGGTTCGAACCCAGACGGTTTTTTGTGTGAATTATTTCATCTACGAACCCGCACTGGGCCTGCGTGGTGGATTACGGCCCACTCTCTCTCACAGAGAGGAGGCCTGTGTCTCATCAGTGCGAACATTAGGCTGATTATGATTATGACGACAACATAATATCGTTTTAATGTGAACTAAAATCGTATCGTATGAAATGTCAACGGATATAAATTTTAATTATGAATTTCTTTGAACTTCCGTGACCCATTCGACCCTAATATCGGGACGACTACTATGGGCACGTGCCACCAATGGGAAATAAACACGGTCTGTGTGAATTGCAACGGATTTTAACGAACAAGCCCTTATTGTTCCCTGAGATGTTTAACACGTTTAGGCCGGGGTGTACCACTGGTGGAGCACGGAGTACTCGCTGACATGCTAGCGTGTACCACCGGTGGAGCACGGAGTACTCGCCGATATGGCGGCGTGTACCACCGGTGGAGCACGGATTACTCGCTGATATGGCGGCGTGTACCACCGGTGGAGCATGGAGTATTCGCTGATATGGCGGCGTGTGCCACCGGTGGAGCACGGAGTACTCGCTGATATGGCAGCGTGTACCTCCGGTGGAGCACGGAGTACTCGCTGATATGATGGCGTGTACCACCGGTGGAGCACGGAGTATTCGCTGATATGGCGGCGTGTGCCACCGGTGAACCACGGCATACTCGCTGATATGGTGGCGTGTACCACCGGTAGAGCACGGAGTACTAGCCCTTATCCCCTTGGATGAGAAAGTAGAATACAAAAGGATGTGGAAAAGAACATTTTTTTATTTATTTAATTAAAGAAAGAAAAATATTGTATTTGGGACACGCACAAGAAATACAAAAAGTAAAAAAAAGAAGCATTTAAAACTAACAAATTTTACATATTTGTTCGATTAAACAAAATACAAAAAAAAAAAACGACTAGTGCGACGCCAAAAAGGCTCCTATCTCAGCATAATGCTGCTAATACTTAAAAAATAAACACCGCAGCGCTGGTATTCTGACAGGGCCCGCTGTGATGCCACGGACACACCTACGGACACATAAATCCCACCCCATTTATCTCATCAATCTCATCCCATTTATTTGCTTACATGTACAGAACACTGGTCAGTAGGCATGTATTAAAATTGCATGACACAATATTAAGATAGAGATAGAGAGAAGTAAAAGAGCACTGTAAATTTGCTCTATGTCAAATGATTAAATTTCAATAGAGAACTATCTCTTTATTTTTTTTATGTTAGGATCAGCCATTTCGGAGATAAGCGGGGGAGTGGTTAATTTAAAAATATTATCTTTAATAACTTTAAAACTAGTGATTATAAAATTATAAAAACATATACAAGGTGTCGTTTTGCATCCTCAGGCTTATTCGAAAGACATATTTAATCAAATAAAATAACGATATCTGCCTTAATAATTAAGACATACGTTTATTGTTTTAGTTATTTATGTTTGACAGTATTTTAGAATACACCAATTTCAAATAACATAATCACCCCGTTGCGTATGCGGTAGTGTGTGTGTAAAAAGGCAGTTACAGTGCGGTATCACACGGGCCGCGTTTTATCATGTATGTCCCACACATGCCGATTTCCGAAAATTAGAAAAAAGTATTTGAAAAAACGATTACTTATTTTATTATTGATTCGTGTCCAGAATCATTAGCATAGTTATCTCCTTGAATTGGACGAGGATTCAAAACGACACCTGGTATATTTGAAATTCTCTTCATCAAGTCCTTTCATTTGATATGTCACACGGTACAGTTTTCAAAATTATGTATAATATTGATTCCAATAATTATTTATTTATTTAACAGTTTATGTACACACATATAAACTTACAAGAAGAAAGGAACAGAAAAATACGTACAAAGGTGACGATTTCTAAAGAAATCACTCCAGCGTATCTGTAATGAATTACATTATTTATCAATCAATCAATTCTGCCTATCGCAGTGCACTGCTGGACATAGGCCTCTCTCAGGCTGCGCCACAACACCCTGCCCTCCGCCTTCCGTATCCAGTCTGACCCAGCCACCTTCTTAAGGTCGTTGGTCCATCTAGCTGGGAGCGTCCCACACTACGCTTGCCGATACGCGATCTCCACTTCACAAATTATTTTTACTAAATATTAATCGTGAATTTATTATTTTGCTTATATTTTATTTTAAAACTAGCTTCTGTCCGCGACTTCGTCCGTGTGAAATTTCTTGTTCCCCCGACTGCGTCGCATTGCATCGCCCGCTCACGCTCGTACTTTTCGCTTAGAGTTCTTTCTGACTTTTTTCTTTTTGCTCGGCTCATAAGGGTCGTAGCATGATGTTAAATAGCCTATTGCCTTCCTCAAGAATTGGGCTATCAAATGCAAAAAGTTTTTTTTTAATCCGGCTGGTAGTTCCAGAAATTGCCCCCCTACATACAAACTTACAAACAAACAAATTTTACCTCTTTATAATATTTCTAATGTATAAAAATCTCGTGTCAGGGTGTTTGTGGTCGCACTTCTCCGAAACGGCTTGACCGATTTTTATGATTTTATTTATGTATATTTGGTAGGTATGAGAATAGGTCATAAAGTATATTTCATCCCGATATTCCCACGGGATCTAGACTTATGCGGGTGAAACCGCGGGTGCAGCTAGTATAGAAATGTCTTTGCGCAAAAGTAGGACAGTGTTGGTTTTTATGACCATTTTAAAGCTAAACGCTATTAACAACAAACTGTTGCCATGGTATGTACAGTCAGGGAAGTTAATTGTTAAGCAAATTGACACCGTACGTGAATTTGCCGTGTTAGAGCCATTTCATACAAAGTTATCAAATAATGAAAGTTGTGATTTCAATATACGGACAATTTAAGTTGGCTTTGCCTAACAGTTTATCTCCCTGACTGTACATCAAGTTCTTTTAATTCCGGAAAATTACTCACGTATTGACTCACCTAGTCAAAAAATAAATCTATGATGACGCTTATATGTAATAACGCAAGTTAGAGTGATATAATAAAATAATTATGTTACTTTTGTTGATAAGATACGTTATCTTATTATTTAAAAATCATTATGATTTGCAGTTTAAAGTAATGATAATACTTTGATATGCGTACCTACAAGGTGTGGTTTTGCATCCTCGTCAAATTCAAGGATGTAACTATGCTAATGATTCTAGACACGAATAAATAATAATATAAGTAGGTCTTGTTTTTTTTTCTAATTTTCGGAAGTTGGCATGTGTGGGACACGCATGTAAAACGCGGCCCGTGTGATACCGCACTGTAACTGCCCACACACACACACTACCCTATACGCAACGGGGTGATTCTGTTCTGTTAAAGTGGTGTATTCTAAAATACTATCAAACTTAAATAACTGAAAAAACCAAGTATGTATTAATTGTTGAGCAGGTATCGCAGGTATTTGATTATATATGTCTTTCATAGCAGCCTCCTGAAATTTGACGAGGATGCAAAACGACACCTTGTATAATAAAATTGGTCTGGGGGGTAACCATGACCTCTTATAGCAGTATTATTATAATATTACTTCCAGTGGGAAAGTGATGGAGCTATACAGGACTTATAGCTCCATCTCTTTCTCACGCTTAAGTAATATTGAAGTAATACTGGTATAAGAGGTCATGGTTACCCCCCAGATAAGGATGATCAGTCAGGATAAAATTGCTGCGTTCTAGTCTTTGTTTTCCCCGGTGGTCGTATCATACATATACTTATTATGTCTGTTTGTCTGTCTGTTCGTCTGTCCGTCTGTCTGTCTGTCTGTCTGTCTACCCGTCTGTCACAGCCACAGCCGATTTGCTCCGAATCTACTGGACCGATTAAGTTCAAATTAGGCACACATATTCATTTCTGTGACCCAAACACGGACGTGTAACGTAAATAAATAAATTTTGAATATGAGGGTCACTTTTGGGAGGGCAAATAAAAAATAAAAGTTTTGCAAACTTTACCGTGTGACATGTCAAATGAAAGGGCTTATTGTGAAGGTCTCAAATATTTCTTTTTTATCATTTAAAAATATTTTTTTATGAAGTTAATTTAAAAAAAAATAGGTAAAAATTGACCCCTTATCTGCGAAACTGATTAGCCTAAAATTTTGAAAAAATACAGAAAATAGTTATTTACTTATGGATTACAGGAAAACCTGTACGATCATAGATCATGGTCATGGTCTCAATATTGTGCGTACAAACTTATACATATTTGCAGATGCAATCTATGGGAAGACATGTTTTTCAACTATAACGCTAGGTAAGCTTATTCTTGGTATAAATTATCTTGGAATAAAAAACATGGTAGATTACATATTCATTGTATGTACGGAACCCTCACCACGCGAGTTTAACATCCGGTTTTTTTTAAAATGTCTTTGACATATCTCGGGACCCTGAGGTCCCGGACCTTTGGAAGGCCTACGAAGGGCCAAAACCAACTCGGCAAAGAGACCCGTTAGACGTTTTTAATAAATTATTATTATATTATATTATAATACATATTTAATATGCACTAGCTTCTGCCCGCGACTTCATCTGCGTGGACTTCAGAATTGGATCCAGAGAGATATGAAAAATGCCGATAGACTATAAAGCGTTTCTACAGTTTAATAGACTTTTTTAAAGAGGAATAATTCCGTAACACATTGTTTTCATATAACTCTATTGGTTTACACGGCGCACGTCAGTAAAGATAAGAGAAAAGTAGAAGAAGAGTAGTCGGCATGATTTTTTCCGATATCTCCAACAATCATCCTCATATTTCAGTCAATTTACACAAAACCGTAATGAATTATATTCCTCATAAATCATTCCGTCCATTGGTGAACACCGTATGATAATTTGTTCAGTAGGTTTTGAGTTTATCGCATTCAGACAGACAGACAGACAGACAGACGCGGCAGGCGGGGAACTTTGTTTTATAATATGGAATGATTACAACTAGGAATTGACTATATATATTCTAATCTGTATAATTAAATAGCCTATTATATAATTACCAATCATAATATTAACTGTTGTCAATGTCCCACATAAGAACTGTCGAATCCATTTTTTTTTTCTTTATCTGTGGCTAATAAAATGGTTTTCCTGTAGCCCAAATTGAATTAAAACCCTCATTATTCAATATAAGTAAACGTTTCAAATTTAAGCCTACGTGTGAATTTACCACTACCAATTAATTCATTACTTAAACGCATTTAAAACATAATTATGTCTCTGTCATCTCCAAAAAAATTAGATAAACACAGGGTTAAATTAATATATAAGGACTGGCACAGCTAAAGTCCTGAATTAAGATAGCTATTTACAATCACTTAACCCTGCTACCGCGGCATGGCAATATAGTGGCACGTGCCGCCCCAAGTTCCCACCAGTGCCCCATTCCACTGAGAACTGTCATGTTCACGTGTGAACGATCAACGGACTTTTAGTTCGTTACAATTATCGTGAGACCGTATAAGCAGGAAGAATAAATTAACCCCCAAAGGCATCTTGATAGAAAGTAGTAAAATTATATCAAAATGCTTGTTGAATAAAATATTTTATGACTATTTTATTTTTATGTAAGTATGTTAGTGATTAAAGTTAATTCGATAAACAATTACCTATAAATGACAAGAAAATACTAGGCAATCTTTGACAATACAATCATTAATCCCTGACATTAGTTCATGACCAAATAATCCTATTGTTTTAATATTCCTATAGAATAATTTCACAGCTACATAACCCATCAACCGCGACCCATTTTGGCTCGCACCACATTTTTCCCACCACAGAACTTTCCAGTGGGAACCAAAGTATCTCGTGTGAAACATCAACGAATTTTGCGGGTAAAAGGTCCGTTGAA
Organism: Atethmia centrago; assembly: GCA_905333075.3. Classification (NCBI taxonomy): domain Eukaryota; kingdom Metazoa; phylum Arthropoda; class Insecta; order Lepidoptera; family Noctuidae; genus Atethmia; species Atethmia centrago. The sequence continues at coordinate 22,248,436 of HG995368.1, forward strand.
ATTTGTGTGGGAATTAAAACGAACACACAGGTATCAATACGTTTTAAAGGTTTTAGGTAATTTATGTACTTTTGTGGTTTTATCAATGTTTGTACGTATTTAAATTCACGTGGGAAAATTTATTGGTAGGGATTTCAATAAATAGTAGAAGGAAAGTTATAACAAAGGGTAACTCGATCAATTGCTAATCGTGAAGACTAGACAGACAGATAGATTGGGTAAATTAATAGAATATGAATAGAATGTGAATAGAGTATGCATAGAATATATAATAATAATAAATAATAATAAATATTTATTCAGTATTACAATTGGTAAAATATTAACACAAAATATTCGAAATAATTAACAAAGGTATTATGATGTTAGATGCCTGTACTAGGGTAAACCTGTATCACAGGCGGCATGAGCTCTTACTTTATGGTAATTATAGGACGATACAATTCTTAACAATATTTAACATAACAAGACTTGAAATAGTGACAAAATGTAATTAATTCAATATTTTATACTTAGTTTACTTAAAAAAACTACTATTTACCTTAAACATAAAAACAACAAAAAGGGTTATAAAGGTAAGTTCTTAGTTTGCGTAAAATAGTTTCTTGCACTTAAAATCTAGTTAAACACATGATATAATTTTGCGTCAGCAGAATTGGTGAGTCAATGTTGCACAACACATCACGTTCAAGGCTATGTGTATATTGGATTTTTGCTGCGTGCGACTAATATACTGAGACATCAACAAAATCGAGGGTTTGTAGGCCAGTGCAGTGTTTTGTTGATTCAGCAGCAGGGATTCAATACGGAAGTCTGGCCTTGAGTATGACGCTCTAGGCGCCCTCGTAGTCGATAGAGTTGATGTACCTGTTTTCCGCAATTTTCCTAGCAGGACACTCAGCATCTCCCGTTCTGTGGTTATTGGGCTTTTTAAAGCGTGAGCAAGATGCACATTTCGGTGTGTCAACTTTCTTTGCGCACTCTGACATCGAGTGTCCTTCTTCACCGCAGTGGCCACACGTAGTTTTCAACTAGAAGAAGAGTATGAATAGAATATAAATAGAATATAGATAGAAAAAAAAAAACATATGTAACAAATCAATATTATAAAAGCGAAAGTGAGTTTGTTTGTCACGCTTTCACGCTAAAACGACTGAACGGATTTGGTTGAAATTTGGCACGTGGGTAGCGACCTGCGATAGGATTATATTAGATATAAGATTTTGTAAAAGCTAATATTTTGAGGGGCTTGTGGCAAAGTAATAACAGCCGCACGGGTCGATCGATCAGGTTAAGCTACGCTTGCCGCGGTTGGTCCGTGGATGGGTGACCATCTTTACATACCAAGACCCCTCCGTGCCTCGGAAAGCACGTTAAGCCGTTGGTCCCGGCTGTCATTTGTAGATCTTTGACAGTCGTTACGGGTCGTCAGAAGCTCGAAAGTGTGACAACCAGTCTTACTAAGGGGTATCGTATTACCCAGTAACTGGGTGGTGGAGGTCAGATCAGTCACTCCATGTGAAATACTGGTATTCAGCTGTATCCGGTAAGATTGGAAGCCGACCCCAACATGGTTGGGAAAAGGCTAGGCAGATAATGAAAAGCTAGTATTTTAAAAAAAAATAAGATAAATCTAAAACTAAGTACATTATCAATTTCAAAGCTTCAAAATAACAATTGATTCACCTGTATTCAAATAATTTCACGCCAAATTAACCCTTTGGATACGACGAGTATCGCCACGCGTCACGGTTGCACCCCAATTCCCACCCCGATTTATTTCCTGTGAGAACCTAGGGGGTTTCGTGTGAACGAGCAACGACTTTTACGGAAAAAAACTTCTTGTTTAATGTGAGAATCATGACAAAGAAATTATCATTTTAGAAAATAACTAGCCAAGTGCGTGTGCGGACCATGCACAATGAAGGGATCCGAAGTTGGGATGAATTTATCCCAAGAACAAACTCAAGTTTCTAGTTAAAAAATAATCTCCCATACCTCGATATACGACACGGTCAATTTTCCAACTGTAAGTTAGTAAATGCAAAAAAAAACGATTTTCAGACTTTTTTTTTTCTTGTGCTGTGAGACCTTGCTTCTTGCCAAATGTCATGATTCTAGGTCAACGAGAAGTACCCTATAGGTTTTGATTTATTTGGGAGTATCAAAATATATCGCATACAGACTGACAGACCGACAGACTGATAGACAGACAGACTGACAGACTGACAGACTGACAGACCGACAGACTGATTGCCGGACAGACTGATAGACAGACAGACTGACAGACTGACAGACTGATAGACCGACAGACCGACAGACTGATTGCCCGACAGACTGATAGACAGACAGCCCAACAGACTGAGAGACTGACAGACTGACAGACCGACAGACTGATTGACCAACATACCGACAGACTGATTGACCGACAGACTGATAGACCGACAGACCAACCGACTGACAGACCGACAGACTGACTGACTGACAGACTGACTGACTGACAAACCGACAGACTGACAGACTGACAGACCAACAAACCGACAGACTGACAGACGGATAGACCGACAGACTGACACGACAGACCGACAGACTGACAGACTGACAGACCGACAGACTGATAGACCGACAGACTGACAGACTAACAGACTGATAGACCGACAGACTGATAGACCGACAGACTGATAGACTGACAGACTGACAGACTGATAGACCGACAGACTGATAGACCGACAGACTGATTGACCGACAGACTGATAGACCGACAGACCAACAGACTGACAGACTGACAGACCGACAGACTGATAGACAGACAGACTGACAGACTGACAGACTGATAGACCGACAGACCGACAGACTGATTGCCCGACAGACTGATAGACCGACAGACCAACAGACTGACAGACTGACAGACTGACAGACCAACAGTCCGACAGACTGATTGACCGACAGATTGATTGATCGACAGATTGATAGACCGACAGACCAAGAGACTGATTGACCGACAGATTGACAGACCGACAGACCGACAGACTGATTGACCGACAGATTGATAGACCGACAGACCAACAGACTGACAGACTGACAGACTGACAGACTGACAGACTAACAGACTGACAGACTGACTGACTGACAGACGGACAGACTGACAGACTGATAGACTGACAGACCAACAAACCGATTGAATGACAGACTGACAGACCGACAGAACGGCAGACTGACAGACTGACAGACCGACAGACTGATAGACCGACAGACCGACAGACTGATTGACCGACAGACTGATAGACCGACAGACCAACAGACTGACAGACTGACAGACTAACAAACTGACTGACCAACAGACTGATAGACCGACAGACTGACAGACTGACAGACTGATTGACCGACAGATTAATAGACCGACAGACCGACAGACTGATTGACCGACAGATTGATAGACCGACAGACCGACAGACTGATTGACCGAAAGATTGATAGAACGACAGACCAACAGACTGACAGACTGACAGACTGACAGACCAACAAACCGATTGACTGACAGACTGACACCGACAGAACGACAGACTGACAGACTGACAGACTGACAGACCGACAGACTGATTGCCCGACAGACTGATAGACCGACAGACCAACAGACTGAGAGACTGACAGACTGACAGACCAACAGACTGATTGACCAATAGACCGACAGACTGATTGACCGACAGACTGATAGACCGACAGACCAACAGACTGACAGACTGACAGACTGACAGACCAACAAACCGATTGAATGACAGACTGACAGACCGACAGAACGGCAGACTGACAGACTGACAGACCGACAGACTGATAGACCGACAGACCGAAAAACTGATTGACCGACAGACTGATAGACCGACAGACCAACAGACTGACAGACTGACAGACTAACAGACTGACTGACCAACAGACTGATAGACCGACAGACTGACAGACTGATAGACCGACAGACTGACAGACTGATCGAATCGACAGGATTGTCAAACTAAAATGGATGGATTACGAGGCTTTTAGCTAGTTTGTATATGTGTTTATTTTACGTAAATTTTTGTAATGTGCGTTTTGTTTGTGCAGAATAAACAATTTTTCTTTCTTTTCTTTCTTTCTTCTTTCTTTGATTGACCGACAGATTAATAGACCGACAGACCGACAGACTGATTGACCGACAGATTGATAGACCGACAGATCGACAGACTAATTGACCGAAAGATTGATAGAACGACAGACCAACAGACTGACAGACTGACAGACTGACAGACTGACAGACCAACAAACCGATTGACTGACAGACTGACACCGACAGAACGACAGACTGACAGACTGACAGACTGACAGACCAACAGACTGATTGCCCGACAGACTGATAGACCGACAGACCAACAGACTGAGAGACTGACAGACTGACAGACCAACAGACTGATTGACCAATAGACCGACAGACTGATTGACCGACAGACTGATAGACCGACAGACCAACAGACTGACAGACTGACAGACTGACAGACCAACAGTCCGACAGACTGATTGACCGACAGATTGATAGACCGACAGACCGACAGACTGATTGACCGACAGACTGATAGACCGACAGACCAACAGACTGACAGACTGACAGACTAACAGACTGATTGCCCAACAGACTGATAGACCGACAGACTGACAGACTGACAGACTGATAGACCGACCGACTGACAGACTGACTGACTGACAAACCGACAGACTGACAGACTAACAGACCAACAAACCGACAGACTGACAGATGGATAGACCGACAGACTGACAGACTGACAGACCGACAGACCGATAGACCGACAGACCGACGGACCGATAGACCGACAGACCGACGGACTGACAGACTGATAGACTGATAGACTGACAGACTGACAGACTAACAAACCGATAGACTGAGACTGACAGACCGACAGAACGACAGACTGACAGACTGACAGACCGACAGACTGACAAACCGACAGACTGACAGACTAACAGACCAACAAACCGACAGACCGACAGACGAATAGACCGACAGACCGACAGACTGACAGACTGACAGACCGACAGACCGATAGACCGACAGACCGACGGACTGACAGACTAACAGACCGACAGAATGATAGACTGATAGACTGACAGACTGACAGACTAACAAACCGATAGACTGACAGACTGATTGACCGACAGACTGATAGACTGTCAGACCGACAGACCGACAGACTGACAGACTGACAGACTGACAGACCGACGGACTGATGAACCGACAGACTGACAGACTGATAGACTGACAGACTGACAGACCAACAAACCGATAGACTGACAGACTGACAGACCGACAGAACGACAGAGTGACAGACTGGCAGACCGACAGACTGATAGAACGACATACTGCCAGACTGACAGACTGATAGACCGACAGACCGACAGACTGATTTACCGACTGATTGATAGACCGACAGACCGACAGATTGATTAACCGACAGATTGATAGACCGACAGACCGACAGACTGATTGACCGACAGATTGATGGACCGACAGACCAACAGACTGACAGACTGACAGACTGACAGACTAACACACTGACAGACTGACTGACTGACAGACGGACAGACTGACAGACTGATAGACTGACAGACTGATAGACTGACAGACTGACAGACCAACAAACCGATTGAATGACAGACTGTCAGACCGACAGAACGGCAGACTGACAGACTGACAGACTGACAGACCGACAGACTGATAGACCTACAGACTGACAGACTGATTGACAGACAGATTAATAGACCGACAGACTGATTGACCGACATGATAGACCGACAGACCGACAGACTGACAGACTGACAGACCGACAGACCGACAGACTGACAGACTGACAGACCGACAGACTGATTGACCAACAGACCGACAGACTGATTGACCGACAGACTGATAGACCGACAGACTGATTGACCGACAGATTAATAAACCGACAGACCGACAGACTGATAGACCGACAGACTGACAGACAGACAGACTGATAGACCGACAGACTGATAGACCGATAGACCGACAGACTGACAGACTGACAGACTGACAGACGGACAGACTGACAGACTGATCGACTGACAGACTGATAGACCGACAGACCAACAGACTGACAGACTGACTGACCAACAGACTGATAGACCGACAGACTGACAGACTGACAAACTGATAGACCGACAGACTGACAGACTGATTGACCGACAGATTAATAAACCGACAGACCGACAGACTGATAGACCGACAGACTGACAGACAGACAGACTGATAGACCGACAGACTGATAGACCGATAGACCGACAGACTGACAGACTGACAGACTGACAGACTAATAGACTGATTGACCGACAGACCAACAGACTGACAGACTGACAGACCAACAGACCGACAGACTGATTGACCGACAGATTGATAGACCGACAGACCGACAGACTGATGAACCGACAGACTGATAGAATGACAGACTGACAGACCAACAAACCGATAGACTGACAGACTGACATACTGACAGACCAACAAACCGATTGAATGACAGACTGACAGACCGACAGAACGGCAGACTGACAGACTGACAGACCAACAAACTGATTGAATGACAGACTGACAGACCGACGGAAGGGCAGACTGACAGACTGACAGACTGACAGACCGACAGACTGATTGACCGACAGACTGATAGACCGACAGGCCAACAGACTGACAGACTGACTGACCAAACAGACTGATAGACCGATTGAATGACAGACTGACAGACCGACAGAAGGGCAGACTGACAGACTGACAGACCGACAGACCGACAGACTGATTGACCGACAGACTGATAGACCGACAGACCAACAGACTGACAGACTGACTGACCAACAGACTGATAGACCGACAGACTGACAGACTGACAAACTGATAGACCGACAGACTGACAGACTGATTGACCGACAGATTAATAAACCGACAGACCGACAGACTGATAGACCGACAGACTGACAGACAGACAGACTGATAGACCGACAGACTGATAGACCGATAGACCGACAGACTGACAGACTGACAGACTGACAGACTAATAGACTGATTGACCGACAGACCAACAGACTGACAGACTGACAGACCAACAGACCGACAGACTGATTGACCGACAGATTGATAGACCGACAGACCGACAGACTGATGAACCGACAGACTGATAGAATGACAGACTGACAGACCAACAAACCGATAGACTGACAGACTGACAAAACGACAGACTTACAGACTGACAGACTGACAGACCGACAGACTGATAGACCGACAGACTGACAGACTGATAGACCGACAGACCGACAGACTGATTCACCGACAGATTGATAGACCGACAGACCAACAGACTGATTGACCAACAGACTTACAGACCGACAGACCAACAGACCGAGAGACTGACAGACTGACAGACCGACAGACTGAAAGACTGTCAGACCGACAGACCGACAGATTGAATGACCGACAGACTGACAGACTGTCAGACCAACAGACTGACAGACTGACAGACCGACAGACTGATAGACCGACAGACTGACAGACTGACAGACTGATAGACCGACAGACCGACAGACTGATTTACCGACAGACTGATAGACTGATAGACCGACGGACCAACAGACTGACAGACGGACAGACCGACAGACTGACCGACTGACTGACAGACTGACTGACTGACTGACAGACCGACAGACTGACAGACTGACAGACCAACAGACTGTCAGACTGTCATACCGACAGACCGACAGACTGACAGACTGACAGACCGACAGACTGACCGACTGACAGACTGACAGACTGCCAGACCAACAGACTGACAGACTGTCAGACCGACAGACCGACAGACTGACAGACTGACTAACCGACAGACTGATACACCGACAGATCGACAGACCGACAGACTGACGGACTGGTAGACTAGGTAACAGACTGACAGACTTGCAGACGGACAACGAAGTGATCCTGTAATGGTTCCGTTTTTTACTTATAGATACGGAACCCTAAAAATAAGTTAAAGATTGGTGTGTTTTAAAAAAACACTTTTTTACTACATATACTACATAAACAAAAAGTCTGCATAGATAATCTGCATATTAATAATATTTATGATACCTATATGTGTAAGGATATAGTGAGGAGGGTGATACTTATAAATAACTCATTTTCAATTATTATTTTTCCCACATAGATAATTAAATTAACCCTTTTTTTTGGATGGGAAATCATCAAATAACTTCTCCCGCTCTGGGCGGAGTGGGAGGGTGTGTCAGACTCTTACTGACTAAAACCCACCCGTTTTCTTTCCATTGCCTGTGTTGCGGGGGCCTCGGTGACCCATTAGTACCTTCCCGCGACCCGGCAGGCATCGGCCCTGGTGGACCCCTACATTTGTGCTGACTACATCTCTTTGAGGCGCGCGTGGAATACAACGCGCCGTCGACCCGGGTCTGGTCCTTACCGGACGGTGAGCTACCCATTGCTCACCGTCCGCAAGCCCGCGCCTACGGTGGCCGGAAATCCGCCCGGGATTCCCGACGCCCAGGGCATCTCCTGCGACGGCTAGGGGCGAGAGGGCGCGAAATTTGCCTTTCCCTCAACCGTCCCACCTCCTCTTTCGCGAGCATTACTGCTGCAGGAGGAGGTGTCGGCTGCCCATGCCCTCTCGATCGGTACCATGGCCATAACCAAGGCCAGACGCGAGAGATCTCTGCCGCCGATCCCCTCCACGAGGACACGGCGGTGCTCTGCCCAAGCCGGGCAGACCTCCACCGTATGCTCCACCGTAGATAATTCACCCTAAGGATGCGTCAAGTATGGGCACGCGCCAGGATATTACCCCACATTCTCACCCCGATTGATTTCCTATGAAAACCTAAAAGTGTTGGTCTGAAAGATAAACGTTAACAAAAATAAAATAAGTATTTAGAATGTGAGAATATTAATAAATCTTGAAAGTAATTAGGTATAAATAACACTTATTATATGAGCCGTGTGACTTTCAATAAATAATTGTCATGTTGACTAAGACTTTTTATGTATCTATTGAATTTAGCATTACTCTCGAGCAATAAAATTCATGAAAAGGCGTGTGCCCGAAGAGATTACCCTTATTAAACGTTTTGATTGGAAGTCAAATATACTAAATATATTATATAAATAATTAATTTCCCCATAAATAAATAGATATGTTAAGGAATAATCATACCACATGGTTTTAATTTAAGAATTATATGTTATTTAAAATTAAGGTTTATTATTTTTTATTTATTTGGTTTCGTGGGACTTTCGCTCGTTATCAGCAAAAGTGACGAACTTCCATACAAACTTTTATCCCCTATTTAACCCCTATAAGAGATGAATTGCCAAGCATCCTTTCTGAGTGCTCACCTTCGTTCTAAAGGAATCTCTTACGCAGTATTTCATACTTTTAGACCTGGGTCTAGAAGCATAAAATGTTTGATGGCTTGTGTCAAATTCACTGACACAGCCTAAACCATCCAAATTACATCCTAAAAGAATTTATCTACTTACTAAAAATCTTAAATTCATTCATTTATTCATTCAATCACATAGCCTAAACATCCAAAGGCTTTTTCAAGTTTTATTATACAAAATTACTTAAAAGAATTTATCTACTTACTAAAAATCTTAAATTCATTCATTTATTCATTCAATCACATAGCCTAAACATCCAAAGGCTTTTTCAAGTTTTATTATACAAAATTACTTAAAAGAATTTATCTACTTACTAAAAATCTTAAATTCATTCATTTATTCATTCAATCACATAGCCTAAACATCCAAAGGCTTTTTCAAGTTTTATTATACAAAATTACTTAAAAGAATTTATCTACTTACTAAAAATCTTAAATTCATTCATTTATTCATTCAATCACATAGCCTAAACATCCAAAGGCTTTTTCAAGTTTTATTATACAAAATTACTTAAAAGTATTTATCTACGAGTACTTACTAAAAATCTTACTCTCCGCTGTGTCAGTGAGTGAATAAATGAATGAATGAATAAATTTAATATTTTTAGTGAGTAGATAAATAGTTTTGAGTAATTTTATACAGTAAATTACACACTTTAACAGAAACTTCATAATCATAGAAGGTACTCGTATCGAAATTCACACGTATTTATAGCTCATAAAGCCACAAATATGGCCACGTGCGGTGCTACCCCACAATCGGCCACCTCAAGATATTTCCAGTGGGAACCGACTTAGTTCCGTGTGAAATTAAAACGGATTTTATGAGAAAAAATTTCGTTAAGTTTAACCGTGAGAATATCAAGAGATGAAATAAAAAAACTTAATTTTTTTATTTCATTATTTATTTTTTATTATATTAATTCATCATTCATTTAAAGTTCCCGCTGAATTTTTGACTGTGCTTTTTATGTAGGTACTGGCAACTGCGTAGTCGTATTGTGCTTCATCACCAATAGCTATAAATTGATCGATTTATTACCAACAGTGGGTGCTGGTGTTGCTAAAGTCAACCGTATGTCAGTGGTAACAATTCGATATTGACAGATCCTTTATGCCGTAGCAATAAGGGCGATTTTCGTAGAGTGTTGCCATTGATGTGGAGTTGACTGTCATGTGCCTAACACGTATTATTCGATGAGCGTCATCAAAAACATTTATTTGAATAAAACATTTCAAACACGTCACACACTTAATGTAAATAACTGAAAAAGAATCTCCGTATGTGAACCATCTAATCTCACAATAATAATCTTTAAATAAATACACACCCACTTAACCCTATGACCGCCACGTGCCAGTCGATTGCCGAAGTTCCCATTCCCACCAAAAGTCTTTCCTCTGGGAACCGACCAAATCTCATGTGAACTAAAACAAATTGTATTTATTAAAAAGTTTGTAGAAAAAACGCCGTGAGAATAAGGAAGGGTCCAAAGAATTGAATTGCTACCTGCTTTTATGACTTCTTTAACACGCTTTAATTTACTTTGAGTTCCTTAACAGACCATTTCACGTTTTTATAACTTTGTCCCCAAATGAACAGGCAAACGAAAGCTTCAAATAAAATCTTTGTTTTCGAAAACAAGTGAAAAAACTTATAAACAACTTAAAATATGACTTAGTATACCTTGTTTTCCTAATAAACCTTGTTTCAACCAACAAATTGAGAAATAAAAACTCATCGAAATAAATATATAAGTCGCACTGTTGCTCTAGAAAACAGTAGTACTGTGTAAACCAGCGGGATAATTGCATAAAACACTAACAATTGAAATACTTTTCATTTTGACAATTCGACAACATTCATTGCGTTTTTTACGTAGTAGAGCAGACGATTGTTTATAAAATATGAAGCAATGGATCAGTAATATCTTTTAAAACCCTTCGGATTGTGAATGTAAATTTGTTACGCAATTAGGGTGCTGTTAAACAAATATGTACCTTGGTATTCTGGTAAAAACGGTTGGAACCCCGTGGTTCCCCAATCCCCATAGCCCTCCACTTATTGTGATAATTGTCACGAAAGCTTCGGCACGCGACAATGTTGTCCTTGCAATGAGGAGCAATAGAATAAGCGTGTATCAAAGCTACACTACAAGTATTACTGTTTATTCGAATAGAAGTTATTCTTATTTCTGAATTTATTTATTTAAACGTCATTTTTCGCCTACATGAAACTGGTTTTCTACGCCTTTAAAGTACTGCCGGGGTCGCGTGGAAGTTCGAAAGGGTTACTGAGGCCCCTGGCAACACAGGCAACGGAAGGAATACGGGTGGGTTTTAATCAGTAGTCTGACACAGTGTGTGTCAGACTCTTACTCCGCTCCGCCCAGAGCGGGAGAAGTTATTTGATAATTTCCAACCCAAAAAAAAGGCCTCTCAAGTAGTTACCTAAGGTAATAGACTTTTTTCAAGTAAAATATTTAATTTAAAACGTGCTAACTTAAGATTCCAGCTTTATCTATAAACCGCTATTTCAGTGGCCCAAATAACGATCCCTTAAAATTGTCCCACGCTATCCTTCCTAAAGTGGAGTTCGCAAGAGAACCACATACCATGGGAACGGAAAGTTATGGGCGTTTTGACAAAAAAACTTAATAGGGTCCTGGGAAAATATTTTTAGTACGTAGAAAAAACAGGTTAGGTTCTAGGAATAATGTTTGACATAATTTTTTGTAACTTATGTGGTTATTATTTTAATGAGCTTGAATATTACCTTAAATAATGTTATTAAGGCGAATAGCGATGGTGAAAGAGCAGTATTAAAAAAATGTTAACCTACTTAAAGGTACTCGTTGTTCTCGTTGTTCCTTATAACATAGTAAAAAAAACATCACGCCTGTATTCCCCGAAAGGTTAGGAAGGTACTAAAGGGTCACCGAGGCCTCTGGTAACACAGGCAATGGAAGGAATACGGGTGGGTTTTAGTCAGTAAGAGTCTGACACACCCTCCCGCTTCGCCCAGAGCGGGAGAAGTTATTTGATGATTTCCCACCCAAAAAAAAAGGCAGTTGTTGGTGTTGTACCTATAGTACACCCACATTTTGCCAGTTATGTTTAAGTCCCATGTAATAGGGGCGAGCCTATTGCCATCAACCACGCACAAAACCAGTCTCCAAGCTGCTACTGAGAAATGCCCAAATGCAGATAGAAAAACCCAATAACACTTTGGCTAACCCGAGAATCGAACCCAGGACCCCATGCTCAGCAATAGCGCTTGCAATCACTAGACCAATGAGGCAGTTTATCTGTAGGTATCACTTAGTTATAACAGGGTTGAAATTCTTAAGAATAATGTAACCTACTTAGAACCAACCAAATTGCATTTTCCTGCTAGTTCAACAACCCCTCAACCACTGACGTAATTGACACACCATTTCAACAAGGTGAGTTTAAATTATATTATCAAGATAATTGCCCCTGCAGACTCGACATTACGATAATTATGACCCCCTGACGTGTGTATTAACATACCAAAGTAACTACATTCTCGGGACATGACACGCGACTTCACCCTATTTTTATAACCCATGAAATCTACTTACGAATAGAGTGGCCGTGAGATGGGGTTTTCGTGGGACATAAATTTATTTTTGTTTAAGTAGGTACAATGTAGTGTGTGTGTGTGTGACTGACGGGTTATACTGGTCGTAGGTTTGAAACCAGACAAGCGCTTTACTTTGTGTTAATTATTTCATCACCACTGCCCTCAAAACGGTGAAGGAAAACATCGTGAGGAAACTGGTACGTCCTAGAACCAAAAATTCGAAGACATGTGACATCAACCAACCCGCACTGTGCCCGCGTGGTGAATTACGGCCCACTCCCTGTCATCGAGAGGAGGCCTGTGTCCCAGCAGTGGGAACATTATAGGCTGATTATGATTATTATGAGGTATAATGACTATATTTGGATAGAGTGAAACCATTCGACCTATTGGGGCAATCTACAGTGCTATTCTGTAGTCTCACCGTGGCACCTTAGGTGAAGTGAGCTGTCATTTTGCCTGATGCTAGGGATCGACAATATTGACAGCTCTCGTTAAGCTCACTTCACCTACATTTTTACAGAATAGATCAGCAGACCGTGAAAACATAGGAGAAGTGAGCTTCCAGGATGCATTCAACAATGTCAATCGTGTCGATTCAACAGTGTCGTTATGGGTAGTCAGAAGCCCGAAAGTTTGACAACCAGTCTTATCAATGGGTATCGTGTTACCCAATGGAGGTTAAATCGGCAGTTACTCCATGTAAAATACTGGTATTCAGCTGCACCTGGTGAGGAGTTCTCTTAAATGTTGCGTGATACACCATTGGTGCATAAGAACTTAGGTATCCGGAGTCTGGCGTTCAAAGGGAAACTTTATTCTCATTAAAGATATATTATGTCACTCACTTGAGAACAATACTTTAACATCCTACTAATATTATAAATGCGAAAGTCTGTAAGGATGGATGGATGGATGGATGTTTGTTACTCTTTCACGCAAAAAGTACTGAAGGGATTTGGATGAAATTTGGCACACAGATAGTTTATAACCAGGAATAACACAAAGGATAATTTTTATCCCGATATACTCATGGGGTTAAACTTAAGCGGGTGAAACCGCACGGCGCATCTAGTATATACATAAATGTATTACACAAAGTTCGTCGTCATCAGTTACAGACTAGTTATTTGTATGCCTTAATTTCTCAAGAAGTGATCGATCCGCGATCATATACTAAGTTGAGTTTTTAACGAATTAAAAGATGGTTAGACTTTAAGCCTACCCTGATAAGGCTAGGTAGATTGAAACCAGCTGTTAGTATTACTTAAATCGTGTTACCATAAATTTGCGATGAACATTTTAAAAATTAACCTTATACTGTGCATTTCATATTACAATACCTTTGCCTGTTTATCGTTATTTTCGTGACAAAAACTTTTTACTCATACAAAGACAGTCCTTAAAGTTTTTTTTTTTTTATAGTTGGACACCATACCCTCTTTAAGTTGGCAAGTCACAAAACTCATGAAAAAAAGGTTATCATTTTTTGTTACATTTCACACGGGAAGTGGACGGCGGTATGGGAATAAACATTTTATGAGAACATAATTATTTATACATATGGTATTATATATGATTATTATGACATTAGATTCTGGAAGTGGTAGCACCTCTTTGGAAATAAAGACAGCGTTTTTGCACTCACAAGGAACGGCCTTGTGAGTTATTCTAGTCGAGTCAGTTCTAGATCATTTATTCCTTTGTTTTTAATAAGAGATTTATTTTTGTTGCTTTAAGAAAAGTAATTCTGAAAGATTTCATCGTATAATTTTTTTTTTTTCTACAATAAAAATCAACAGCATTTATTACAGTATTTTAGGATGTGATGAACTGAGTTTTTGTACTCATTACCGTACTGTAGTGATTCATTGTTCTCCCTTTTAGGGTTCCATAGTCCACAAGAAACCCTTATAGTTTCGCCATGTCCGTCTGTCTGTCTGTCTGTCCCCGCTGTAGCTCAGAAATTCTTAATACTAGAAAACTGTAATTTGGGATAGAATATATGCAGACTTAGATTAATCATAATCACGCCGACAAAATGGTATAATAAAATCTAAAAAAAAATGTAGCTATGTAATGTTACGCAAACGGATCCCTGAATCGAGAAATGGTGGGAGACCCTCAATATTTTTGATCGGCCTATCTAACGATGCCCAACACCATGGGATAGATGAGAAAAATAAAACATGGTTCCCACTTTCCGTGCAAAAGAGTAGTAAGAGCACGTAAAGTGGAGATCATGGTGTTGGGTATCGTTGGATATTTGCATTTTTTTTCGGGTCAAGTACCAGCTAAATGGTTTGGTTTTGGATATGTGAAAAAAATCATGGCAGTAGTATATTTCGAATCGAATTTAAAAGGAAAACTATCACAGCTAAGTAGGCTGTACAAGTTAACGAGTACCTAATAGTCGACCAACTCTTGCAGTTGGAGATTAGACCGTGATGTAAATCGATGTATGGGAGAGCATCTTTATCAATAATAATGTTAAGTTTGTTTTTGGGATAAATTCAACCCAACTACAGAACCCTTCATTATGCGTAATCCGCACGCACTTAGCCAGTTTTTTTGCGTATTAAAAAAAAAACTCTGTTTTACAAACACGTCACAGTGTTAACCTGTCAGTGGTCAAGGGGTATGATTGTACGTTTTCATTCTGGGGTCGTGTGCTTCGAGCCGGAAATCCATTACAAAGCGATAACTTCGGTGTGCTGAACCAACGTGCGTGACTTGAAACTTTTACAGTGTTTTGTTATACACATAGGACGTTGTAAATAAATTCATTGTTATTTTGTGTGTACCTTACTTCTTGTCGCAAGTGTTTTTAATTAGAAAAACCTTTATGTTACTAAAAACAGAGTCTTTTTTCTATTTTAAGAATAGATGGATCTTCTAATTAATATTCCGTTAGTAGAATGGCTGAGAGAAAGGCAAATTTCGCGCCCTTTCGCCCCTAGCCGCCGCAGGAGACGCCCTAGGCGTCGGGAATCCCGGGCGGATTTCCGGCCACCGTAGGCGCGGGCTTGCGGACAGTGAGCAATGGGTAGCTCACCGTCCGGTAAGGACCAGGCCTGGGTCGACGGCGCGTTGTATTCCACGCGCGCCTCAAAGACATGTCGTCAGTACAAGTGTAGGTGTCCACTAGGGCCGATGCCTGCCGGGGTCGCGAGAAGGTACTAAAGGGTTACCGACGCCGACAACGGCAACACAGACAACGGAAGGATATACGGGTGGGTTTTAGTCAGTAAGAGTCTGACACACTCTCGCGCACCGCCCAGAGAGAAGTTATTTGATGATTTCCCACCCAAAAAAAAGGGCTTATGGCTAAGTAATAAAAGCCGCACTGGTCGATCGACCGTGGACCATCTTCAAATTTCTTTCCAAGACCCTCCGGGCCTCGGAAAGCACGTTAAGCCGTTGGTCCCGACTGTCATCAGAAGCTCGAAAGTCTGACAACCCATCTTATCAAGGGGTATGGTACTAATCAGTAACTGGGTTGTGGAGGTCAGATAGGCGGTCGCTCCATGTAAAATACTGGTACTCAGCTGCATCTGGTTAGACTGGTAGCCGACTTCAACATAGATGGCAAATGGCTAGGCAGATGATGAAGTAGAATGATACCCATTGTTTATGAATAAGTACCTATACTACTGATCGCGACGATAGGTCGTGGTGGAGTTCAAAGAAACGAGTGGACTGTATAACATGTATAATGAATGAACTAGTAGAATATGAAATAACAAGGGTATCGGTTATTTGCCAAACAAGAATCAAAAATGCCCAAGCGCAGCCGTGCGCCAGTCAGCTGTCGCACGCCTCTACGACAGCTGACTGGTGAGGCGCGGGGGCTCGTGCTCGGCCGTGCGGCCGGCTGACACGTCGCTGTCCCCGCAGCCCTTTTTCACTGCCACCAGCGCGCGGCGATGTTGAGAGGAGCGGTCTCAACAACTACATTTTACCAAGAGACCATATAAAATCTATTTATAAATAAAAATTAAATGCTGTTCGTTGGTATCACTAGAGAAAGGCTGGACGAATTTGTTTGTTTTTCAAGTGTCCGTAATAGACCGCTTACCGAATAAAGTTTTTAGGGAAAGAAAAATCGGAAAAGCTGTCCGGAAAATTCAGAAAAACTAAAAGGGTTTTCTATGAACAATGAGACAGGACAAAGGCTTTCGGGTGAGCTATTTCGTCATCATTATCCTGCCCTTAGGTATACCAATTTATTTTGGGTCGACGCAACATGTATTTTTGTTCCATACTGTATTTGTCTTCATCGTGACTTTCTAGTGATATTTATTTATTTAAACTTTATGCACAAGTAAAAAATAAAATACCGTACAAAGGCTGACTTAATGCCTGAGGCATTTTCTACCAGCCAACCTCAGGGTGATGCAGAGAAGACACATGGCAGGTGCAACTTAAGGGATAGATAACACGAAAATAACTATACAATACAAGAATAGATACGTAGATACATATAAGTAGAATAAACTTTGTCAGGAGAAATAACGATCGGTAGTGGAGTTTCTTGCCGGCTCTTCTCCATAGGAAACGATCAATTGGAACCGTGCACCTAGCTTCTGACGTTTCATAAGTGCCCATGTAGGTTTCTGTGAAATAAAAATATTTTGATTATTTTTTTTTTATTTGAACGATCAGTAGAAGAGAAAACGAATCCAGCAAAATATCAACGCTGGGATGTTTATGCCAATTTCTTACGTATACGTTCAAGTGCCTTCAGTTTAAAAGACAACCGACTGGTCGCCGTCCTGATGTTCAGAGGGAGCACATTCCAAAGAAAGACAGCCTGGACAAAGAAAGAAGAGTGAATGAAACCAGAGCGGTGAGAAGGATATCGAAGAAGACGATTGTTGGTGGAACGAAGATTTTTACTATGGGCTGAGTACAAGTATTGAATATGGGTAGTAAGGTAAGAAGGAGAAGTGGGTTGGTTGAGAATAGAGAACAACATAGACAGAGCCCTCTCTGTGCTGACGAATGGGTAACTATTTTAGAAGCTCACGGTGATATCATCTTTCACACAGTCCATTCATCGTTTCTTTGGTCTTCCCCTACTCTTATAACCAACCATCCACATTCATACTCAAAACTATCCTCACGACATTTTCCTTATTCCTCCGCATTATATGTTTACTCCATGACAACCGATTTCAAAACACAACCTTTCAGTCACCGGTGCAACTTTCAAATTTCCTCTTCTTAACATGATCAGCTCAGATGCATGCAATTGCTCTTCATTCCTCTTCATCCCTGAAGTGGCCCGAAAATCAATATTCTAATCTACACAAGACAGCACGTTTAACCATAAACTAACCACTGTTTTATAAATCTTCCCGTTAAGGCGCTGACAAGACGCAAATGACCAAAATAGGCTAGTCTTAAGAAAAAAAAATGCCAAATCTGTATAGTTTGTGGTAGCGGAAAAAATATATGTTAATTTTGAACATACTTCCAAGAACTTGGGTGTTACCAAAACATGTTTTGAAAAAAAATCTCGATACAAACTAACGTTAAACTAACCTCTTACCTTGAGTTCTAATCCAAAATATATGTATTAAATATCAACATACGAGTACGTTACGTTTTTAATTAATAACAAGAACATCTTATTTGAACGCAGAACTTGGTTGTTTTTATTTTCGATTACTCAACTCAATTTTGAAAAAATAGTTAATGCTTCATATTTTGCAATAAATTACAAGCGTTGTGTCATCGCGCTTCTCTTTCTTTTCTATGCAATCTGACAGTGACCGCGGTTTAGGTGTTGAAGCGTCTTAAGTTTAAGCGGAAAATGGGATTCGAAGATTGTTCCCGTGACCTGCTGCCATTTCATCCATCCAGTGTTAATTCTGTGCTTAACAGTCTACTTCGCCATTGCTTTGCACGAGTAAACCGACATACCGAAAGTCGTCCACATTGAGAAGCACGCCATCAAGAACTATGGCTCCAGAACTGGAGAGACCGCCGAAATCGCAGAACTGACAATCTGCTGATTTTCACACCAACATTTTCCAGCTTCTGTTGCGATTTCTCCAATCTGCTCTGGATCTCCGGACCATCTTTACCCCCAAGAATAATGCCATCGGCAAACAGCATGCACCAGGGTGCCTCTTCCTATATGTCTGACGTCAGAGCGTCAATAATCAACAGGAAGAGGTAAGGACTCAAAGCCTCTTGATAGGAGCCTACAGCTACACTGAACTCGTCGGTATTGCTAGCAGCTGACCGGACGTATACGAGATTTACTACACATAACATGAAAGAGAAAGGTCTTCTCTCTAAAGCCTTTCTCTTTCATAATAAATAATAATAAAATAATAAAAAGATTTATTGAAAAAAATGGTTGAACAATCAAACACTTACAAACAACACCATGCGTATACAATAATATCGTATTATAATATTTATATAAGCATTAGTGTTATCAGCAGTCTCTATATGAACTCTGGTATCCAAAGAAAGATTTAACTTGTGTTATGGTCATTCTCACATAAATGATATACATATAATGTAGGTTACATTGGTTGCATCAGAAGACGATGTCAAGAGCGCGCAGTTTACAAGAGAGGAAGCCTTTGGTGTAATGTGTGTAAGTGTAGTGAAATCTGAATGAGGAAAGATTGTGTGTTCGTGTCTGAAGGATCATCCATCGTACCATAGCGCATCGTTCATAGTGCACCACAACACATCCCGAGATATCATACGCATTCTCCTTTCAGTTTAATTAATACCATGTCTAAGTTATTGTCTGCACGTATGTACCTACGTCTCGCACAATTGGCGAATTGCAAAAGTGGCATCCACTGTTCCTCAACCTGTCATAAACCGAAACTGGTTCTGGGTAATCTCACACTCCTCTCTCAATCTTTTCTATATCACTTTCTCCACCATACTGTGTGATATATACAAGGTGTCGAAAATCAAAATCAAAATTCATTTATTCAAACTATGCTGAAAATCAGCACTTTTCGAACGTCAAGGTTACATAAGACAGTCCCCCAAAAATGCCCGCCCTTCACCACTTCCTAGTGCTTTAGCTGGGAAGAAGAAGCAAATTCAAGGAGGTAACTATGCTAATGATTCTCGACATGAATCAATAACAAAATAAGTAGGTTCTTTTTTTTCCTTTTTTTTCTAATTTTCGGAAATGTGTGGGATGCATGTTAAAACGCGGCCCATGTGATACTGCACTGTAACTGCCCTTTTATACACACACTACCACATACGCAACGGGGTGATTATGTTAAGTGAAAGTGGTGTATTCTAAAATCCTGTCAAACTTAAATAACTAAAAAAACAAGTATGTATTAATTATTGACCAGGTATCGTAATTTTATTTGATTATATATGTCTTTCATAGCAGCCTCCTTAAATTTGACGGGGATGCAAAACGACACCTTGTATGTGTATGTGCTTCATACTATGTGACAGGTAAGCTAGATACAATTACGATTTTGGTCTTTTGACCAAAAGCGAAATTGTATCCTTAAGAATAAGCTGCAAAAAAGAAAATCAGAATATTAAGTACATTCCGTAGAGCAAAAACAAATACGTTTGTCTTTTATTTTTTTAACAAATCGAATATTCCTAAAATGTATTGTGGGAGTTTTTCGCGTGTGAACCGCGTGTGGCGCGCGGGAATTTTTATTAACAGTCCCAGCAGTCGCGGGCGGAGGGGTTAACATGTCTATTACGTGTGTGGGCGAAGGTTAGAATTCGGAGCTACTTAGTTTTGTTTCGTTTGTTGCGAGTTGTAGGGCGTAGGTTCGAACCCGGACAGACGCTTTACTTTGTGTAAATTATTTCATCACCACTGCTCTCAAAACGGTGAAGGAAAACATCGTGAGGAAACCGGCATGTCCTAGAACCAAAAATTCGAAGATATGTGACATCTACCAACCCGCACCGGGCCCGCGTGGTGGATTACGGCCCACTCCCTCTCACAGAAAGGAGGCCTGTGTCTCAGCAGTGGGAACATTATAGGCTGATTATGTAGTTTTGTTTCTGGTTTTACATGCTTTTAGTGGAGGAATGAACAGAATCTAATACAACAACAACAACAATACAAATATAATTAGCATTTTTTCGTAAACGTGAACTTTGCTGTTATATAAATATTACCTATCTGACGATAAGAAAATTAGTCAATGCATTATTTAACAATCAAGTTTTTAGTGATAGAGAACATAC
This sequence comes from Atethmia centrago, assembly GCA_905333075.3. Classification (NCBI taxonomy): domain Eukaryota; kingdom Metazoa; phylum Arthropoda; class Insecta; order Lepidoptera; family Noctuidae; genus Atethmia; species Atethmia centrago. The sequence continues at coordinate 22,269,746 of HG995368.1, forward strand.
TAAAATGATTAATTTACAAAGGATAAAAGGAACCATCGGTTCGTCATTTTATTCGATTTCAAATCTGCGTGTAATGTAGCATAGCACCCATTAATAACTATTAACACTCTCTGAAACATGTAACTATTTTCGCTAAACAAAAACATGCAGTCATAGAGACTGCCGACAGAACTGAAAACTGACCTCTGACAAAATAATGATTATCTAAAACACAATTTAAACAATGTACGGTATACAAAAATTAAACTTTTTTCGTAGTCAATTTACTCACAGCTACAGCATGTCGGTGACGCAAACCAATAAGTTTTTCCCTACCAAAAATCGGTCAACACGCCTAAAGCAGTTTTCATTTCAAACAAACATGTCCCAATTTCCACCAAACCAAACATCATCACTTCCGCAATCACTAAACACATTTACCTACCCTTGTTCGGGTTAAAAAAAGGTAATAAAAAATTACAATCCCATGACGAAAAAGTTCACATAGGAAACACTGGCCTCCCATGGGAATCCTGAGACCTTGTCAGGTGACCCCACAATGACATGATAACACCATCGTTTAGGGCGAAAAAATAATAATGGCGCCTTTTGAGTTAACATTTACACAAGCAAGAATGTGTGTGGGAATATTTTATTTATGGTTGAAATGTGAGGTAGGAAATTAAATTAAGTAGGCATCGTGCTATGAGAAAGATTTAAAAATATGTGTGCTAAAAAAATAAAGCTTCGGTGGATTATTAATATACATTATTTTATTTTAAGTTAAGGTAAAAATATTTTATGGTACCTAAATATGTACATATATCGACAAAACTAACATAGTTTTAAGATTATGTACCTAATACTAACAAAATCTGGATATTTACATAGTCTAAATTAAACTTTTTTATATAATATAACGAAAAGACAAAGAATATAAAATATAAGACATTGAAACAAATTAATTTTGGAGCAATTATTTATAAGATATTATGATCTAAATGGGCCAATTAAAACGACTTTTCACGATCCACAAATCAATAAATGTTCAGAGCTTTAGATATAAAAACTACTTGAGAATTAATAATATCAAAAATGTTCAATGTGTGTTGTGTTGTTGTTGTTAATGTTGTTGTTGTTGTGTTGTGTTTGAATGGACATTAAAGGATGTCACAAACGGTCCCCCTTAAACTACGAAAATATAATTCACACATGCCTAATTGATTCATATTAAACGCTTAAACCTTTAATACACTCCGATACCCCTTCGGCACGTGTCGGATCCCTCAAATACCACAAATGTTCCCACAGAATTACCATTCTCACGTGAAAAATTCTCCGTGGGAATCCTAATAACCACAGATCAGTCATCGTGTTGAAGAAATATAGACTTTAAGACTATGGAAATAGGGTATTTTTATTGATAAGAATGATAACGCACTATTTGCACATTTTTTGCATTTTGTAATGCTGTGTTGACAGTTGTCTTGTAACAGTATGTCATACAAATGTCGGGTGTTATCAGATTTTTCAAGATAAAAATAGCGCTTGCATGGAACGAGGTGGGATTTTGCGTGGCGACTAAAAAAATCTTATTTCACACACACAAATTCCATAGAAAATGTATGAGAACATAATTTAATGTATGCCTAATTGATAAATTTTGACTAATTTAAGCATTGAATAAATTATTAATTAACTATCAAAACTTTCCCTTCAAAAGTTCGAATTTATAATGTATGAGCGTTTGATTCTCACGGGTACTTGGCAAGTTCACACGCCCCAGTAAGTGGCTCATCACGACCTTGAACTTACTGGCACTAGCATAACAGATGGGAAGACAGGTACTACTAGTTTTTTGTTTATCCGGTGAGAATCTCAAGATGATATAATTAATTATTCGTAATAACGTTTTTTACTATTATTGTTGTATTACAATCGTGACTAAGTAAGTGAGTATCCATTTGATATTTTCATGGAAACTAACCAACTACCAAGTACACATAATCATATTATAATTAGCATATCATGTTCTCACTTCTGGGACACAGGCCTCCTTTATTCGAGAGGAAAATTACTTACCAATTACACTGTTGACAAAAAAAAAAAACAAAATTAGTGGCGGGCTTGGAACTCCCTCTTTTTTGAATTTGGTAAAAAGAACAACAAAACCCCTAATCATTATTCATTATAGTATCTCTGTAATTCATTTGTAATATCGGCATTACTCTGAAGAAAACTACCAAACTTTACTGTGCCATAATTCATTCCTAGACTTATCTGTAAGTAATAGCCTAACATTAAACTTTCTTTTCTGACTTCTGAACAAGCAATTAAAAAGGGAGCTAAGTATCTTAATTACCCCACTGTCCTCTATAGTTAATTGTGCTCAATGATCGGCCGGTTCCCACGACCAGGCAAGTTCACACGCCCCAGTAACTCGCCCTTCACGGCCTTGACTTGAATGAACTGTGCCAGTACAATGACCTTTAACGCTTTTTTTAACTGACATTTAATCAGTGATTATAATTATGTCAGTTAAAAAAACGTTAAATATAATAATATATAATATAGATATATAATAATATCAATAGAATAGTGATTAATAATCACTATCTGATTGAATAATATCAATCTGCCGATTTTCGCTTGCTAATCTAATTTGACCCTGTATATCCCGCAAGCAACTGTCTTAAAAACTGTGTATCTCAGTTTGCTCATGTTAAGTTACTGTATCTCTATCATTTGATTCTCACGGGTTGAGGGCAAGTTCCCGCGGTTCCCACGGTTCCCACGCCTGAACTGGCTTATCATGACCTTGCCCTTGGACACGATAGCACAACGAATGGTCTCTCCTTCACTTTTTATTTGATAAAAAATGGATTGTTTGAGTAGGTAAGTTATACTTGTGTAATTATCTAGTATGGAACTTATACTTACCTCGTAACATTACATATGGTGTATTAGGTGCGGGCCACATAAGAGGTACGTGAGACGAGGATGGGACGCAGACACGGCAAGAGAACAGAATAATAAATACCGTTAGTAAGTATAGTCAACCACGTAATTGCTTGACCACCCTAAGGTTGAATGTCACTTGTACGTCATACTTTTACGGGGTATTAAAACCTGCCTAGCCTTTTCCCAAACATATAGTGGTCGAATTCCAGTCTAACCGAATATATCCACCAGTATTTTTACATGGAGCGACTGCCTACTGACCTCCATAACGTTACTGGGTAACACGATACCATTTAGTAAAAATTTCGGGCTTCTAACTACCCGTAACAACTGTCAAAGATCTAAGAATGACAGCCGGGACCAACTGCTTAAAGGCTTTTTGAGGCACGTAGGTATCACGAATGTAATGGATGGTTACCCATCCACGACCTAAACGCGGCAAGCGTAGCTTAACCTTCTATCGACACGTGCAGCTGTTATCATTTAGCCACGGACCCCTCTGATTACATGAATAACAACTTATAAAAACTAATAAAAAACTAAAATATGGCGTCGTCAATCCTCCGCATTGCTGTCGACTGGTAATGTACCCGGGAGACTGACTGGAGATTGTCAACGCAAGAAAAAAGTGGATACGCAATAACGAGGTCTAGAGAGACCATTTGATTGTTAAGTTTATGAAAATAAATCTAGCTACATTTTCCTGAGCAGATTAGCTTTAATCTGAAAAAAATCTCTGAAAAAAAAACAATTATGGTTGTTATTGGTTTTTTTTTTTCTATAGGTACACCTCTGCCCAACCCTTCAGGGAAATAAGGCGTTATAATTCAATGTCATGTAATATTAAATTCAAAAAGAGTATTTACTTAAAATATCAACTCGTAATTGACATTAATGTACACAAAAAACTTCCATTCAGTTGTAAAACAGACCTAGATTAAGACGCTGACAACACCTAAACCGCGGTCACTGTCAGATTGCATAGAAAAGAAAGAGAAGCGCGACGACAAAACGCTTGTAATTTATTGCAAAATATGAAGTAATTATCTATTTACTCAGAATTGAGTTGAGTAATCGAAAATAAAAAACAACCAAGTTCTGCATTAGAATAAGACGTACTTGTTATTAATTAAATACGTAATTTATGTTGATATTTAATACAGATATTTTGGATTAGAACTCAAGGTAAGAGGTTAGTTTAACGTTAGTTTGTATCGAGATTTTTTTTTCAAAACGTGTTTTGGTGACAACCAAGTTCTGGGAAATATGTTCAAAATTAACATATATTTTTTTCCGCTACCACAAACTATTCAGATTTAGCAATTTTCTTTCTTAAGAGAAGCCTATTTTGGTCAATTGGGTCTTGTCAGCGCCTTAATCGCGCTCTCAGGACCTACTTTAACTCATCTAGACAGGTGACCTTTACAGTTGTCAGAACACGTCGGCGACCGTAGGATTAAAATTAAAATATAAAATACAGCAAACCAAAAAAAATATTTTAAGGGTTTAAATGATTGCTACTTGCCTAAATAATGGTTAATTGCTGAGAAAATATTTGCCAGCTTTGCCGTAAATATTTTCAAAATAATATTGTAATGTTTGATGTGATCAAAATTAGATTTAATTTTTAAACGTCTGTGTGTTTCGATCAAAATAACAGCAACTAATCAAGTAAATTGACTCTAGACTTTACAACGGATTAAATTGAATAGACTCTCAGTAACTATGGGTCAGCTTATCGCAGCTAGACATGATATATAGACCTTTTCTGAAATAGAACGGTAGACATATTCAACAAACGACGTACCTATGTACACACTAGATGGTTTCTCAAGCAAAAAGTCGCACTTATCTAGCTAAATAACCCAAATACAGATAAATGATCGCTGGGCTAGTACTGGAGCGAGTACGCACGTCCAAAGTGGCTCGTTTGCACGGTGACCTTGACCTTCTAGTCACAGACTCCGCAATAAACGGGTTGGATTTTATAAATGAAATACTTTTTTTCTAAATAATTGGATATTTTTTTTCCCTTTCATTCGTGTTCTTTAGTAGGAATATTTTTTTTTTGTAAAAATACGATAACTGTTTTTTTGAGATGATTAATTTAAATCCTCTCAGCTAATGTTTAAATGACGACATTTTGAAGTAGGTTTAATCCTCATTCACATAATTTTATAAAATTCTGTTTAAATACCTACTATTAAAGCTCATTTCGATGTTGTTTTTGGTAAATTATTGGCCCCTTTCTAGTTAATAAATATTAAATTCATTTTGTATACTTTTCTTCTCTATTTACATTAATTGAAGAAAAAAACAAAGGTAAGCACATTCTCACGCACAACTAAACTTTTTGTTCGTTACCCCTACGTCGTTTTCCACCAGATATCTTACAACATTTGAATTTACGCACAGCAAAAAATTTCACCCCGTATAGTTATTTCCCACGCATTTAAAATCCCACGGTCATGTCTCATGATAGCGAAAAAACGTGGCAAAAACCGTTAAACACGGTATATTCAACTTTAAGTCACCAGAATAAGGGTTAAAAAATACCGGTAGGCCGCAAAATGATACTTGTAAAGTTTTAACAGAAATTCTCACGGTATTTTTAGTGTGAGCAGAAAAGGAGCGTTCAGACTAGTCTCTATATATACGGTGTGGGTACATTTTGTTACACATTTGGTCGTCGTCCGTCGCAGGTACACGCTAGGTCGTTTTATTAAGAGGTTGCCTTACGTTTATGGAAGGGTAGATCACGTGCTATGACGTGCAAATGGACCTTTTGTTTCACTATGGATTATTTAGATTTTTTTTGGGAATTAAGATTCTCGTAGTTTCTGGTTCGTCTTATACGTTTTTGCGGAATAAGTTTTGTGTTTTTAGTGGATATATGAATAAAAAATGAATAGTGATTATAATAAAAATAAGCTTTAAAAAGTCTAAGGGTACGTAGACAAATCCTTTATTAATTTAACGTCAAATTCATAAATATTGAGTTAATAATTTGGGGCTGTTGAAAATAAAATTGAAAAGGAATAAAACATTTCAAAAGTTAACGAATTCGAATCGTTTTTGGATTTAAAACGTACGTATTTTTGGGCAAAGTTTTTAATTCAGTGGTAAACATTTAATTTTTCGTATACGTGTTCTAGTAACCTGAGATTTTAAATTTAAACAATATCTACAGGTAACTCAATAATTCCTTTGATAAAGCATACTCATTTATTTAAACCTATTTTACGTAACTTTACCAAACTGAGAATTCCAGTAACTAACTTAAAGAAAACACTAACGTAGATTAACGAGTTACCTCGCAGCTTCAAAAATATAATGGAAGTCTATTTATTTAGTTAATTACACAGGCACAGTTCATTTTTAATTCCAGAACATTCATCATTTACGAGTATATGTATGTATTATGATAAAATATATTTTAGAATATTAGCTCTTTGAAAATTATAATTAGATACCTACTGCAGAGATTTTTTTTTTAAACTTTGAAGGAAAACAGTGGACATAATAAATTATCTACTTATATGCTTTTGGGCTATCTGTTTGTATATCAATAATTTTTCTCTTGAGGTTTCATTAAAATTATTACTCACTAGCGTCTGCCGTCCACGAGAAAGTCAAATATATAAAAAAAAATCTTATGGTACTCGGAAATAGTGTAGCTTTCTATCTTCTTCAGTCTTCTATTTCTATGTGAAAGAACTTTGTATTCGGATAATTACCTACGTTTAGAAATACATTTTACAAATATTAGGTGATATTAGTTTAGATTTTACAAATATTGGATGGTATTAGTTTAGATTTTACAAATATTGGGTGATATTAGTTTAGATTTTACAAATATTAGGTGATATTAGTTTAGATTTTATAAATAATAGGTGATAATAATTTAGATTTTTAGGATTACGAATACCTTTCGATACGAATAAAAAGGACCTTTTTAATTAAAAAAACCAAAAACAGGCAAGTACGTGTCGGACCGCGCACAATGAAGGGTTCCATAGTAGGGATGAATTTATCCCAAAAACAAACTTAACACTGTAGTTGAAAATCATGTTCTGCCATACATCGATATACGTCACGGTCAATTTTCCAACTGCAAATGTAAGTTGGTCGACTATTACTCGTCAACTTATACAGCCTACTTAGCTGTGATAGTTTTCCTTTCAACTTCGTTATACAGGGTCAACTTAAATTAGCTAGTTTCTCTAGCTACTTTAAATAGACATCGATTTGATTTTGATATCGAATCCAATGAGTTTCAATTTATAAACATGATAAAATGAAAAAGAAGTTAATTTGATGAGTATTCTTTTGGGGTCATCAACCACAAGTTAGAGTAATCACTTGAAATATCAGTCAATCAGTTTTTTTTGTGTAAACTTCACAGATGTGATGGGTATTGCATTTAAACACGATAAAAAAAAAACATGTTACTAACTCATATAACACTACCAGCGCTCGTTGACAAAAAAAAAATAGTCAATTCTTTTTATTTTTTATTTTGTCATGTTTAAATATCGATACCCACCCTACCCTCGTTTGTGGAGTTTCGCTAGGTAATTTCGTTTAACCCTGTATACACTACTGCCATGAATTTATTTACATATTCAAAACCAACCATTTGCGTAAAAACGCAAACGGAACCCTGAATCGAAAAATGGTTTTGAGAGACCCACAATATTTTGCTATTCTATCAAGGGAAAGACTAGAAAGAAAAAGAAAAGGTATTATTTTACCTCTTTATTGGCGTGATTAATATGCATACCCGTGCCAAATTATAGCTTTCTAGTACTAAGAGTCTCTGAGCTAAGCTGCTGACAGACACACAGACAGATAGGCAGGCAGACAGACAGACAGACGGACATGGCGAAACTATGAGAGTCCCTTGTTGAATATCTCCCAAATACTGAAAGCCTGATCGGGCAAGTCTTTATTTAAAACTATCAAATTCTTCCTTAATCCTGTTGTAATACCGGTTGACGTAATGACAGAAATCAATCAAATAAAAATCAAAAAAGCATTCAATAACATCTTAACATCACCCCTGTATTCCTCGAAGCAAACACAAACATAACTGGTGGAATGTGGGTGTACTATGAATACACCTATAGTACACCCACATTTCACCAGTTATGTTTAAGTCCCATGTAATAGCGAGCGAGCCTATTGCCATCAATCGGGCACAAATCCAGACTCCGGGCTGCTATTGAGAAATTCCATATGGAAAAACACAATAACACTTTGCCTGACCCTGAAATTGAACCCAGGACCTCATGCTCAGCTGTAGTACTTGCGACTAGACCAACGAAACGTTAATATTCGGAGGTAAGTCTCGAAAAACAAAAAAAAAAACCTGCAAAATAATCTTCCCTAGTAACATCGTTATTCTTCGTCCTCTGACTTGCTTTTAATACTTAATTTTCCTGTTCATGTTCCTCGTCACGATCTGGGTAGTTTCAATACCGGTAAAAAATACCAGCCATTTTTTACTTGTAAAAATAGAAATAAGCAAACTGTCACGACGACGTTGTTTGCAGTGTACTCTGCTCCTCGTGCTGTACGATTGCTGGGAAAATAATGCCAAAGCATAATGAAAGCCCGTAATGGATTTTTTATAAGTTTGTGGAGCTCGTTTAAAGATGGCGTTAATTGAATATGGGATTCCATTTGGAATGTGACAAACACGAGTTTTTCTTTTGGAGTATAAGGCCTAGTTGCTATTTGGTAAAATGGGCCTGCTTTTGATCTCGATCTCTCTTAATGGAAACCTATAGATAAGGTCTACGATGGAACGGGCGTGCCCAGAAGACGTCTGTTCACTCTTGCTTTGAAGGCTGACGGGTTATATGTGGAAGGGAAAACAGATGCTGGCATAATTTGTTTTTCCACAGTCCATAGTGCTTTGGTAAGTGTTAGAGTGAAAATAGAAAGAAAGAAAGAACGTTTATTTGGATACAGTAAATATGTTGCCCTAAGTGAAAAAATGCAGGATGCCCACCAGATAGCAACATCTGGTGGGCATCCTGCATGTTTGTCTATAGTTATCCATAGGCAGTTGTGATCACTTACGTCACTACCGCCTATGGACAAACTGTAGCACCAAAATCAAAATCAAAAGTAATTTATTCAAACTAGGCTGAGAATCAGCACTTTTCGAACGTCAAAATCACATAAGACAGTCCCCCAAAACGCCCACCCTTCACTACTTCCTAGTGCTTTAGCTGGGAAGAAGAAGTGGCGCAACAAACTCTGCTGAAAAGCTGTACTGCTGGAGCAGCACAGCTGTCTGTTCAATTAGAGAAAAAAACAATTCACACTACTTGCAACAGAAAACATTAAATTATTAGCCATATTATATCAGCTAGCACACCACTATACCAACAAAAAAGAAAAGAAAAGAAAAACACCGAAAACTATTCTCAAGCAGAGATAAAAACGTAAACACAAGTTAATGCCCAAATAAAAGCCAACTAAAAGGCGTGTCCGCTTGCATATAGCTATTACCAGAAGTATTCCAAAGACAAAGCTGGAACTCTTGTCCTTATCATTATTGCCTTTATTCTTCAAACTGGAACACAGCAATATTATTTGGTGGAAGAAATAAGTAGTGTAATTTCAGTGATTTTCATAATTCTTACAGCCGGGGATAAACGAAGTCTAATTTATCTATATTAATTTTATTTCACCAAGCGACGCGCGCTATACTTGTGGTAACCAAGTGAACACGCTGTGAATGTGTGCGTGAAGAGGAGTAGCGTCAGCACATAACACACACACTTCCGACTTCGCCAATTGTCTCGGACGTTACCGAGAGCTCCTGCGCTTACATACACATTCACAGCGTGTTTGTACACTTGGTAAGCACAAATAAAGCGCTTGTCGTTTCGTGAGATAAAAATACTGTACGCAGATACAACGCTGTGATCCAATGACTAAAGATGGTAGTAAAAAAAAAAACCCCAGTAAGTACCGCTACTTCACCCCAAAGCCTATTTTAATAAAAGTCTCAAATTGTTCTTGAAACAATACTAAAGTGGCAAAGTTGAAAAGTGTTGTATTATATTCATTATCTTGATAATATCACTCCGAAATTCCAATCAGTCGAGATTGCTGTGTTAATTTAAAATCAGTTTCACCTTTATACAGGGTGACAATGATTTTACTTTGTTTTAGGATTACCCGTGAAAATTTAGGTGAAGTGAGCTTGAAGTGAGCTGTCATTCCACCTAATGCTAGGGATTGACACTAATGACAGTTCAATTCAACAAAATTTTCGCCGTGAGATTTTTACAGCTAGATCGCGGTACGTCAAAACCGGCGAAAACAAACACTGCTGAAGTGCTGATCATGGGCTACTCATCAACGAATCTACTATGTGATTGTGCACATTGCAAAAATCATGATAAGCACATGTCAACTAATTAAGTATACACAAGTTGTCGTTTTGTATCCTCGTCAAACTCAAGGAGGTAACTATGCTAATGATTCTTGACCAGAATCAATAATAAAAAAGCAGTTTTTTTCGGAAATCGGCATGCATGTTAATATGCGGCCCATGTGATACCGCACTGTAACTGCCCTTTTACACACACACTACCGCATACGCAACGGGGTGATTCTGTTCTGTGAAAGTGCTGTATTCTAAAATACTGTCAAACTTAAATAACTAAAAAATCAAGTATGTATTAATGATTGAGCAGGTATCGTAATTGTATTTGATTATATATGTCTTTCATAGCAGCTTCCTGAAATTTGACGAGGATGCAAAACGACACCTTGTTTAGTAAGTAGATCTTGATCAGGACCGGGGCATGGATTTTACATAGAATAGTTTTTTACAAATGATATTGACAAGCTAATAAAATCATTTTAATGCCTACAATTTCAGAGGCTCATAAATCATTCACCTTGTACTAAGTCAAAACTAGAATTGATCCAACTTTTTTAGATCGAAGAACAATTCGAACCTTCTTAATACGAAAACCTTTCGTAAATTTTTCGTTGAATATGGTTTATTACGACAGCTAGATGTATCGTCAAAAAATGATCCTAATATTTGGACACCCCACTGTCAGAAGGACTTCCAAAAGACAGAGAGCTTTTTCAATAACGCACAGAGGGTCCATAAATTAGGGTAGGTATCCGAGAAAACCCACTCAAAAAAGAAAAGTGAATTCCGTCACTCTTTGCAATGATTAAAGTCTGTTGAAGAAGTGCCATACTCATTCAGCTTAATGACAATCTAAATAATAAGACATTTTTATATGAAAGGTGGTAAGCGTTTTATTTGATTTTATTTTTTTATTCTTTATTAATAAGGGGTTTTTATCCACACGGATACGTCAACCCCATTGTACCTTATGCTCTATTTACACACAACTATACATATTATAACTATACATATATACTATGAAAAATGAAAAAAGAATCACCGCCTAGACTTCTGAATTAATCCACAAATTATACGTTTAGTCCTTTCTGATTTAGGGTATGCCAAAATATTTTGAATAAGACCAACATCCCACATATTTAAATTAAACTCCCTAGCCAGAGATTCCCTTTCATCCTTGTTCTTAGCACATTCCATCAGCAAATGTTGCACATCATCAACTTTGTTGCATGTTTCACAATTAGGCGATGCAGCCTTTCGCATCAAGAACGCAAATTTTGCCGATGGAAAGTGGCCAGAGCGAAGCCGTATTGCTAACTTAATATAACTCCTATTTAAACATTTATCATCAAACCAGGGCCCACGAGGAGGCTCGTTTTGGATGACCTTATACCAAATTCCTTTTTCTTTGGACATTTCATTGAAATATTCTTTCCAATTGTCGAAACAAACTTTCTTAAACCTTGACGAATATTCCCAGTAATCGGACATATATGGGGTAACATTGCCCGTCTCAACTGCTAGTTTCGACAGTCTATCAGCCTCCTCGTTACCGTGTAACCCTATGTGCGCTGGAACCCATTGCAACATAATCCTAATGTCATCTTTGTTGTAGCAATTTTATTTTGAGTTAAACAATTGAAGGTGAAGTTTTCGTCTACGGAAACTGGTAATCATGTAACACAATGCTCTGCGCGCGCGCGCTCACTCCTAGTCTCGCGAGTAACCGTGGTACCGCCACTTTAGATATAATATAAAGGCCGTAAGTTACATAAAAATAACGATGTGTCAAAGAAATAGTTATTTATGCAACTGTTGTATAATACCCCTTGTATTAGAACACGATGTGGGTTTATCAAAAAAGGGTTTCTTAAACAACAAAGTAATAAATTTTTGTAATACTAATATCGAACAAAAATGGCGGGATACGACGTGAATTAGAATAACCTATTTTTTTTTATAACCGCGCCGCGCTATGGTAGTGAAACGCGCGTGCCAATGACAATGTTCTTTTTTTGAAAAGGAGTTGCATAATAAAATTTAGTACAACATTATAACACTCGTTTGGATGATTATCGTTACTATGACACTGGCTGTTTTAATGTTGGCAATAAGCTAACTGTTTCAGACTCTTTTAGACAGGATTTATAGCATGGGTGTAGATAAAAAAAATTATGCAATTTTGAAGCCGACATAAACAGGCCATTATTTTATTAAGTATTGCGACCGTTTAATTAATACACGACCATTTAAAAAGTTAAAGACCTTAAAAATAACACACGGTGGCTCGATTTAGGAGTCCGGGAGTGTATACTTTCAATCTATGTAGTCCAGGGGGATAACCATCACCTCTTATAGCAGTATTATTATAATATTACTTCACAGTGGGAAAGTGATGGAGCTATACAGGACTTATAGCTCCATCTCTTTCTCACGCTGAAGTAATATTGAAATAATACTGCTATAAGAGGTGATGGTTACCCCCCTTGACTCAAGGTATAATGAATACCCTACCTAGTTAGATTGTGGACTCGACTCTTCTTTCACGTAACGAATTGATTCTAGGAGCTCTATATTCACTTACATTAGCTGCAGAAAAATTTAAAATGCTTTTCTCAACGTGGTACAAAGTTTTATAGGATTATTTCAGTTTGCCCCACCAATTTGTCCCGCCAAAATTATAAATATTCCACTTTGTCCTAACAAAGTCTACTTTATCCCACTAATTGATTTTGGTGTCAAATTGCACTCGCATGAACTATGAGTTTACACTGTATGTGGTGTTAAAATAAAACATTGAATTAAAAAATTATAAATTTTACATATTTAAATCAATATCAAATTTTCATGACAACATCAAGTACCTATAGATTTTCTACAGCAAAACAACTATTAAAGGTAATAAAAATGAAATTCTAATATCATTTTACTAACCGTATTATTTCTAAATCACAGATTTGTTTTTTTTTTTTCTTAGAATCACATTTATAACGTTTGGTCAAAGGAATATAAAATAATAACTGCAAAATTACTTTAAAAGCATAGATTTATGAATTAAACTATAAACAATATTATTGCATTGAATCTTAAATCTTATTATTACTTATAAAATTATTTTTACCAATTAAAAAACCTATAAAAGTTGATTTGATTTAGGTATTCTATGCTTGACGTTGACATGAAAATTTAATATAATTTTGTACATTTAATTAAAATGTATATTTTTTTAACTGTTTATTTTATTTTTAACACTAAATTCAAACAGTGACAGCCCTAGTGGTAAAAGTGAACTCATAGTTCATGCAGCCCACTAAAATCGGGGACAAAGTGGACGCCAAAATTGTGAACATTCCACTTTGTCCCCACTGGCACTGGCTGGGATCGATTGGTGGGTCAAAGTGAAAAAATCCCTTTTTAGAGACTTAAAATATATTTTTAACACGTCTCTCAAAAACATTTTTTTTATTTACTACCTACCTTTTTATTTTACAGAGAGCAAACACAACATACATTATTATTTATTCCATAAATATTGTTACAAAGAAGCGTGAATTGTGTTCCTGTCTCTGTTAAAGAGTATTATTCAAATCCAACGTCGGAACGAAAGAAAATGTCCAATAAAAATGCAAAGAGAACGGCACCTATTCTTTCTTCTTTACTAACTAAATAGCTGTGTTAGGGACGCGGTCATACTGATAGCGATTTGTGTGATAAACACGCAAATGAGATCTAATTCGATTATCACACTTCACCGCGCTCCGTCGCGTAGCGCGGGGCGGCCATACCAAACAATCTACGCGATGGACGCGCGCAATTTGTGTTTTCTATACAAACTGATACAGTGTTAAACCTGCCGCTCCGCGCTACTCGTCGGAGCGCGGTGCAGTGCGATAATCGCCTAAGTGCTTTTATTGTAAGACGTTGAGAGTGTTCCTAGTGGTTTTACTGGAAAAAGCAATTTCAGGTAGTTAGAACAACATGAAAAGATTAGGCAACCTACTTCTTAAAATACTGTAACTACATTTTTTTTATGCGAGACTAGAAATTAGACGCAAATATAAGTCTCGTTATTCGATCATGGATAAACAGTCGACAATTGTATACCCTTGCCTAGAAGGATAATCATCATAATATTCATAATCATAATCAGCCCATAATGTACCACTGCTAGAACACAGGCCTCGTTTCTGTGAGAGAAAGTGGACCGTAATCCACCACGCGGGCCCAGTGTGGGTTGGTAGATGTCACATGTCTTCAAATTTTTGGTTCTAGGATATGCCGGTTTCCTCAAGATGTTTTCCTTCACCGTTTTGATAGCAGTGGTGATGCAATAATTTTCACAAAATAAAGCGCCTGTCAGAGTTCCAACGTACGACCTACAACTCGTAAGTCGTGGTCATTACCACTGGGACACCACTGGACAATGCTTCCCTCATTTTATTGATGATGATTATCAGCCTGCCTATTTAAAACTTGGGGTCGACGCAACATATCTTATTCTTCATTACATCTCTCTATTAGTCGTCATCTCAGAAGTCTCTCCCTTTCTAGCCTTATTATCTTTCCCACAAGATAAAGAGACAAAAAAAAAATCAATTACATAAAGCTTTGGAGTCAATGGGTGGTAATACCACCCATTGACTCCACGAGACAGGCTCGACCTAGTGTGGAGTTCATAAGCAAAATGCTTCCTTTGCGTCTTATTTTGTTTTTGTAAACCTAGTTATTAATGTAGACTATAAGGAAATGTAATCACTGTTTTTGGCAAATAAACATTATTATTATTATTATTATTATTATTTAACACACGTGATTTCAAGCAAGAACAAGCTTGTGTTAGGTGACTCTGCTCTTCCACTTAACATTATACAGTGTATGCAATTACAAACACAAACTCTCTCTTAATTTCTAATCGACTCTACATATCAAATACATACATACACACATACATACATACATACATACAATTCACGCCTTCTTCCCATGGGGGTAGGCAGATACTATGGAAAGCCACCTGCCCTTTCAAATATTTTTTTTAAATTCTTAAAAGTCGCTTACAGTATAACCTCGTCCTATCCGCATCAGTTCTCTCGCTCCTCCAATTCTATTGGCGATCTAAGTGCGCGGTAATTGCGTTGCGACACTACTTACAGGACTTCGTTATACTAAATATCTTTAACACCTTCCTATACCATTGCAGACGATCTGATTATGTAAAGGAATTGTTTTTTTTTTTGTGTTTTTATGATATTTTTTTCGTACGGACGATATTTTTAATGGACCATGTGGTTAATTAAATAGCAATAATGCATTTTCGCCTTACAGTAGTCTCATATTATGTGTAACATCTCATCTTGTTAACAAGCAACTGAGCAGCGACAGAAATTAACCTCATAATTGAAAAAAGCTAATTACTGAAATATTTATTCGAATAATTATTTATTACTAGTGGTCGCCCACTGGTCGAAATTCGAACCCCTCTACAATCTATATAGTACTTACTAATGCCATGAGTACACTAATTCCATGCTATGAAAAACTATTTACTTATTCCATGCTCAAGCTGTCACTTCCTTTCTACACACTATCCTCCCCTTACACATAAAAAAAATCACGTGTACACTGTGTAAAGTTATTACAACCAATGAAATTGCAAACCTTTTTAGCGTATTTATAGCAAAACGATCAAACATATTTTGCCCAAAATTCAGCTGCGCGATCTTCGCTAGCTGACAAAGTCATAACACATCGTAGATAACAAAATAATGCAATAGGAAAATAATAAAATGTGGTTAAGCTGGGCAAAATGCTTACCCACTTAACATAAAGATTATTTTGCCATTGGGCAAAAATAATAATAAATCCTGCCGGAATATGTGCGAAATTGGGCAAACAATAAGAAGCTGCTGTAAAACGTTAGGTCCCACCGAGATTTGAACTCGGATCGTTGGATTCAGAGTCCAAAGTGCTAACCATTACACCATGGGACCACTGAGGGGGACGTCGAAACAAGCAATCACTTGCCACGTGGGTCGTAGTGCGCATGTCAATTCCGCTTTCTCCTCTTAACACGTACATCTATCTCTTTCTTACAACGTACTATCACCTTGCCAAGTTGAATGTGTTCTATGAATAGAACGGTTGTTCTGAATTGGTAATGAATTAGTTCTTACGTATTAGTGCCTAGTGCTAAAAATACTAGACTTATGTGGAATAAACAATGTTATGACTTTAAACATCAACTTCTGGTAACTTTCATAGCAATATTCACTTTTATGAAGCTGTAACTTGATATTAGAGAATCTAAAAACACTCGTGTATGTTGTTCAGTTGAAAAATAACAATTGAATTGGATTAACGATGTAGCTATTATTTTAAATAAAGAACGTCAATTGTTCCTGCCTATGTTTGCTTAGTTGGTATTGATTATAATAGAAGTTAATATGACGTGTGTCGTCTACGTTGAATAATAAAAGTAACGATGTTTTCGAACTTTCAGATTTTCGGCATTTTCTGCCGCTGCACCCGCTTTAGAAGTAGTCTGTTGGAGGTGGGACGGTGCCAGTGTGTCTACACAGGTAGCGTCCCACACAAGCATCCATCCCGAACTCCACGGACCCAGAGACACACCATCAGGTCTTTTGCCATCATCTCTGACAATGTCAGTCGGCTCAAGAGCAGGCACATTGATGCTGGCAAGAGACCGGCGGATTATGTCATTAATTCCATTGATTAGTACTTCAGTAACCCATTATAGAATTAGCTTCGCGCTGCAAAAGAACTAAAGCACAACGTTGATAGGCTGGTGTGCTTGACAGCCATGTCTTACACTCGCGCCACGTCATTGTGCAGTAATTGTGTTATTCTAGTATTTTTTTTTCTTTTTAAATCTGCAATCGGCGTTCAGCCATAATCAGATGTTTTCTGAGACTAATTTGGGTTGTGTACGTTTCCATTTAGCGGCACCGTATGAGTTGGTAGTGACTAAATAGTTAGTTATTCTAGTTTGTGTGCATTTTGCAGCCAACAGTTGGACGCAATTTTTCTTCGACGAGCTTTGACATATTTATATCTTATATCTTGGGGTATTTGCTCAATCTGTTACAGAGAAATTGGCACTTCTATATTTTTACAAACTCTAAGTGTGTTAGTAGAGCCCAAAAATATGGAACTAAGCTAGGGTGTCCTAAGACTGCGGTGCCCGCCAAATAGCGTCCGCAATTTACCGTCGAATGACGACACTGAAACGATATTTATGAAAGTAAGTTGGTGTTTTTTCCTAGTGAAGATTTCCCAATGCCGTCATTTTTATGACAGCCGTCACTTGCCGCCGTTATCTGGCGGCCACCGCTCTTCTAGGAACCCGTAGCTTTACCAAATAAACTAAAACGACCTTATATTTTTTGTATCACTTTTAATCTTTACAATTAAATAAATAAATTAATAAATTAATTAATTCGACTCCTCACGTGACCAGAGGGCTGGTCTATTTTTTGGCCAAAGAATCAGCATTGCCATACAACGTGGTAATGCTGCCAGCCTTTTGGGCACTTTTCCTATTGACAACGATGCGGACGAATTTTTTGACGCCCTGTGATATTTTGCCCTCCCTTTTTATATAATTGTACATTACTAAACATTGAACTAATTATTAAAAAAAAAATATTAAAACATATATATTTATTTATTTAATACAACATTATGCACAAGGAAAAATAAAAATAAACTGTACATAGGCGGACTTAATACCTGAGGCATTTTCTACCCGTCAACCTTAGTGTGATGCAGAGACAAAACTCCCTTGCAGTTTATCTTTCCATAAAGAGAAAAATATCTAGAAAATATTTCGGATCATCTATTTTCAGGACTAGGTATTACACTAAACTGCTAAAATCACCTACAACTTGCATTCCAGTCTAGATGGGACATTATCTAGGCTATCAGCACGTTCTACCACAATTTGTACCCTACACTCTAGCCTCTGGAAAATGCATCTACTCTCATTAACAGGATTCTGTAGAACGTTGCCTGAACTTTAATTCCATTGCAGGTTTTTATTTTAGCTCTCTAGTGCTCTTAAGAAGTAATAGTGCTAAGGATTTCTTTTGAAAGACTTTCGAATCTGATTCTGGATTTCTCTTAAAAAGTTTTTAGTGTTAGCACATATTTTGTATAGTCAACTTAAATTGAACGTATATTCAAATCACAACTGTCGTTTTTTTGACACTTGAATGAAATGTCATTCAACTGTCAAAAAATAGACCGTTGTGATTTGAACATACATTCAATTTGCCGTGTTATAACACGGCAAATTAACGTAGTTAGGGTGTCAATTTTCTTCATTTCATTTCATTTATTTGCATACCACAATGTGCATAAAAGATGTTACATTAGGCTTAAAGCTAAAGTACAGTTATGGACCCTTCAAATTCAAAAATAAAAATTTTGAAAATTACAATTCTTATAAATCTACGAGTATATGAACTTATAAATTACGTATTAATATTTATAGTTATTTAGATAAAGTTAATGTTAGTGTTAATACTACTATTAAATTTAAATTAGATACTAATAAAAGTAAATAGAAAGGATAAAGTTAAAAATCTACAGAGCTTAAAAGTCTACGAGTACAGTACCTCAAATTGACATGATCCTCCATTACTGTACGACTATATACAATTTTGGAAGTTCAATACACGTTTACACGGCATGTAGGCATAGGGCACATTATATACAACCTCTTCAACAAACAGCGAACAAAATTACAAATTCCCAATACAGAGTTTCCAGTGCAAGCTACAAACGATGTGGAATTAATCAATATACGACTCGGTGCTCGCTTTGTCGTTCAACTTAACCGCAAATTGATTGCGACCGATTGTCATTAATTCGAACAATTACCGTTAAGTTTGTCACACCGTTGTGTAATAACCATTTCTCGTTGATTCTCTAGGGTGGGTTTAAGCGTTGTGTATCTGGACGTCTTTGGTGGTAAATTATGGTCGGAGTAGCTTCTGCAGTTGAAAGCTATTATGTGGGTTGTAGATGCAGATGCGGTAAAAGGAGGGATGTATTGTTTTACCAGCAGGCTTAGCATGACGCTTTATATTTCTTCGAAGAATAGACACGGCTCTTTCTATACAAAGTGACATTTCGTTTCTTTCATTGTTGACATCTGACCGTAGAAATCCTTTTACAATCTGTCATTTTGTCTCCCGTTTCTAACGATCTTTGTCTAGGTCCTTTTTTATGTAGAAGGATTTCTACGGTGGGATGTCAAAAAAGGAGAAACGAAATGTCACTTTGTATAGAAAGAGCCGTGTCTTTTGTTCGAAGAAATAGAAAGCGTCATGCTAAGCCTGCAGGATGGATCCTGAAGTTTTTTCGCATGCACTAAAGAGGCTACCAAGGAGATACGACAAATAATTTTTCATTTAAGTGGTCTTGCCAAAACGCTCCTTTCTTTTGGGTGGGAAATTATTAAATAACTTCTCCCGCTCTGGGAGTCTGGGCGGAGCGGGAGGGTGTGTCGGACTCGTACTGATTAAAACCCACTCGTGTTCCTTACGTTGCCTGTGTTGCCAGGGGCCTCGGTAACCCTTTCGGATTTTCCCGCGACCCCGGCAGGCATCGGCCCTAGTGGACCCCTACACTTGTGCTGACAACTCTTTGAGACCCTCCTGGCTCTACAAAACTTTACAATTACAATTTACATGTTACAGTTTACAAATCTGTATTTCTTACAAGTGTCTGTACCACAAAACTCTAAGCCACATAATTGTAACTGAAAAACCTTACAAATATGTAAATTACAGTGAAAAGTCTACAATTAACATATTTGTAATTTGTGTTGTGCAATATTTTCTACAATTTTATAGAATTGTAGAGTTGTAAAGTTTTGTGGTATAGAGCCCTCGGATGCTATTTGAGAAGTTTTTCTTTG
Organism: Atethmia centrago; assembly: GCA_905333075.3. Taxonomy (NCBI): domain Eukaryota; kingdom Metazoa; phylum Arthropoda; class Insecta; order Lepidoptera; family Noctuidae; genus Atethmia; species Atethmia centrago. Next base: position 22,290,037 of record HG995368.1, read on the forward strand.
AAAACTGGTCAAGTAATGATAACTTATGGAGATAAGTCTGAGGCACACCATTTTTCATACAGTCCTCACTTTGATGAAGTTTTCTTAATGTCCATGAACAACTGTTGTTCGAGTTTAAGTTTCACTTATACTTTGGCCGAACTTTGTCGTCAAAATAAGTCCTTTCAACACTACACTCATTCAGTTACAACAATGTAGTGTTACAGTGCCTATAATCAGCTTATAATGTTCCCACTGCTGGGACACAAGTCCTCTCTTCGAGAGGGAGTGGGCTGTAATCTGTCACGCGGGCCCAGTGCGGGTTGGTAGATGTCACAGGTTCTCGAATTTCTGGTTCTTGGACAAGAGGGTTTCTTCACGATATTTTCCTTCACCGTTTTGGGAGCAGTGGTGACGAAAATAACTTAGACAAAGTAAAGCGCCTGTCTGGGTTCGAACCCACGACCTACAACTTGTAAATCGGGGCCGTTACCACTAGGCCACCACTGGTCTCGTGGTACAACACGGTGTCACAGACAGCTGTTAGCTGGATCAATCCGCTTTTAAACAGAAATTCTATTCTATTGCAGTTTAAGGACTTGTCCAATTTAGGTGCTCGACGAAGAACAGCTATTAAACTTTATGCTTTATTTGTCTTCGTCTGTTCTATTTGATTAAATGTGTTTCTATTACTAGTGTATGTGACGTTTGAGTGTAAGGGGTATCGTATTACCCACTTACTGGGTTGTGGAGGTCATATCGCACGATTAAGGGGACTACAGGACCTAAACGCAAATTTTGTAAGTTTTATAATGCCTAAAAGTATATAATCCATTGCAGTAAACAAAATCATAAAAATAAATGATATTCTTCAGGATGTATGCTAAGTAGATAGTGTGTTGAAAACATAATACAACTAATTTGATATGATAGAAAAAAAAAACGAAGATAACTCTAAAATATTTTAACGATTAAAAAACATACTAATATACATGCAATCATTCTGATTTTTTGCTATATTATTCTACAAGCAACATATTAGAATAATAGTGTTTTAATTTTTTATCCAATCTATAGTTTTTTTGCTTCATATTTTGCAATCAATTACCAGCGTTGTGTCATCGCGCTTCTTTTTTAGTTGAGTCGTCGACTTATTAGCCAATATATAATAAATGTGTAATTTACATTTAAACATGACACCTACTGTTCAAAAACCATTGATTGAATCTGTGCAAAAAAATTTGCAGAAATCCTAACTTAGACTAAATCTCTCATAGGTCAGTATTCTATAAGGGTACGATATAGGCAGTCGCTCCATGTCAAATACCCTCTGGTTAGACTGTAAGCCGACTCCAACATATTTGGGAAAATGCAGGTAGATTGATTGTGACGTTAGAGTGTCCGGAAAAACACAGGTTATTGCAGATCCCTAATTGCAATAGTTTTTTGAATGTATGAAAGAAATTTGCAGTAATTTTAGCTTTTTATGGTTATTCTTAAGATGGTTGATACCAATAGTAAGGTATTTGCGGTAAATTCGGCGCTGGGATAAGACATACGAATCAAATTCTCGGCTGATTTGGAACTATTTGTTATTGCCAACAACATTGAGTTCTGTGCTATTTTATTCCGTCTTATCCTAGCACTAAACTTACCGTAACATAAGGTATTGTTCTATTTTGAGATGAGAAAATCATAGTGTTTTTCTTTCAAACTTTGTCTCTACCTATAGTTCGTTTTTTAATGCCAGAGACTAATTTGACATTTCAAATGATTGTTGTTCGTTTTTCAATTTGGAGTTTGACATTTGCATGTGTCAATTTAGTCTCCGAGATTACAAAACAGACTTTAAGTAATTATGTAGTATGACATTTTTGTTGAATTAAATCTGTAGTAAGTAATACCTACTTACACACTTACTTATCTCTCCAATCCAATATCTTAAACGTTAGCTAAAGGTATTACTCTTCTCTCAAACAAAGCTGTAAAGCTTCCTGGAAACAATTTCAGATTGTTTGCGGACCCCGCCCACTTCTCAATTTCTCATTACAACTTCGCTTCACCGTAATGACACGGGACCCTCACAACGAAACTTATTTTTATCATTTGCTACCAAAAAGTTTGAATGTTTCCCGTCCGAAACCATAAGTCCCATATTATGGGGACGGAGTTTCCGCTCGCTCAGGAACAAACAAGACACATGACAGGAAGTTTAAGAAGTACTAGGCGAAGTCAGGGCACTTGATTGATAAGCAAATTGACTAACTTTAAACTATTCGAAAAATACAAATCACAATTACTGTCATTCGTTGTCAAATGTCAGTGAGTCAGTTTGCTCAACAATGAAAATCGCTAAATAGCCTCCATGAGTGGATAGCGTAATACTTAGTGTGGACTTCATCAATTAAACTGAACGCGACCAGCACTTCTAAACCGCGTTCTAAAACTGTCAGTGTCAATATTCCATGACAATTTTGACACTGACAGCGTCGTGAACGCGGTTTAAATGTGCTGAATACGTTGCAATTTAAGGGCGAATTTCATCAATGGAATTCCATTGATGAAATTCGCCCTTAAAGTGCTACAAGGATTTTTTGGCGCCTTTATGTCATCGACATGGAAAGTATCAGAATTTCAAACCCTCATTATTGTTTATTTGCTCGTAATCACTTTCTTAAAATTATTACGACCTAACCTCAAACTCTGTTTAATTCAAAAATAATTCTACGATTAGCTTTAAGCCACAATCTTCTGATTTTAAAGTCTTTTGGAAAATTATGGAATCCAATTTCGCAGCATTTAGGAACAGAACAATGAATCATTTTCGCAAAAAATAAAATAAAACCGCCTCTAGCCTTGTATTATTTGGGCGCGCTCTCTGGTGCTGCGGCCAGCCCGCCGGTTGAACGCGGCCCAAAGGGTCATGGCCATCCGGATGGTCCGGGGATACCGCACGGTCTCCTGTGAGGCAGCGAGCCTCCTTGCCGGATTTCCGCCATGGGATCTGGAGGCAAAAGTTCTCGCACACGTATGGGAGTGGCGCGAGGAGGCGAAACGCCGGGACGTAAGTCCGCTGCCGCGAGAAATTGCGGCACAGCGGACGGAGCTCCGGCGGGGATCTCATGGCGTCATGGAAAGTACGGTTGTCGCAACCCAGTGCTGGGCACGCCACGATGGCGGCGAAAAGTCCCCTCTTTGAGGAGTGGCTAGAGAGGTGCCCCGGCGTCCTCACCTTCCGCCTGACGCAGGTCCTCACCGGACACGGCAGTTTCGGGAAGTTCCTGTGTCGGATAAGGCGGGAGGAAACGTCCGGGTGTCACCACTGTGTGGATCGCCCGGAGGACACGGTGGAGCATACGGTGGAGGTCTGCCCGGCTTGGGCAGAGCACCGCCGTGTCCTCGTGGAAGCGATCGGCGGCAGAGACCTCTCGCGTCCGGCCCTGGTTCAGGCCATGGTACGGAGCGAGAGGGCATGGGCAGCCGTCACCTCCTTCTGCGAAGCAGTAATGCTTGCGAAGGAGGAGGCGGGACGGTTGAGGGAAAGGCAAGTCTCGCGCCCTCTCGCCCCTAGCCGCCGCAGGAGACGCCCAGGGCGTCGGGAATCCCGGGCGGATTTCGGGCCACCGTAGGCGCGGGCTTGCGGACGGTGAGCAATGGGTAGCTCACCGTCCGGTAAGGACCAGGCCCGGGTCGAGGGCGCGTTGTATTCCACGCGCGCCTCAAAGAGATGTCGTCAGCACATAGGTAGGGGTCCACTAGGGCCGATGCCTGCCGGGGTCGCGGGAAGGTACTTATGGGTCACCGAGGCCCCCGCAACACAGGCAGGAATACGGGTGGGTTTTAGTCAGTAAGAGTCTGACACACCCACCCGCTCCGCCCCACACTCAAAAAAAAAAAAAAAAACTGGGAACTAGCTACGACAACGCCACTTTGTCAGCTGTCATCCCCATTGATCGAATGTCTGAAATAGTCGAACGGATAATCAATCGAACAATCAGTAGACCTACACTCAAAACATCAATTAATATTTGATTGTTTGGCATTCGATATGGAATAATACACCCATTTCACCACTGCATGAGCTAATTTTACAAAAAAAAAAACCGGGTAAGTGCGATTTGAAATCGCATCGTGAGGATTACGTACAATGAATATGTCATCTACCACGTTTTCATCCCGTGTTTGGGTCACAGAAATTCATATTCGTAAGTACCGAATTTCAACCGAATCAGTCTAGTTACTAGAACGATTCTATCTACTAGACCAATTCTATCTACTAGACAAATTCTATCTACTAGACTGATTATATCTTCTAGACCGATTCTATCCACTAGACCGATTCTATCTACTAGTCTCTAATAGACTAGTAGATTCGGAGATAATTGGCTGTAACCGACGGACAGACAGACACGAGTGGTCCTATGAGATTCCCTTTTTCCTTTTGAGATACGGAACCCTAGAAAGGTCATCTTCCTTGAGAAACGTTTAGTTACACACATTACATTACATTATATAGTACCAGCCTATTATTGACCCACTGCAGTCCAAAGGAAGCAAGAAAAATTTCTATGGTGCGATGTCAAAAATGGAGTAACGAAATGTCTCTTTGTATAGAAAGAGCTGTGTCTATTCTTCGTAGAAATAGAACGCGTCATGCTAAGCCTGCTGGAGTTATAGAATCAGACATTGCATTTCAAATGTGTTAGTATGTAAGTAATTGAGTTATTTCATTTTAATTGTGTGTCTGTTATTTAGGCACCACTATTTTTATTATTATTTGTATGCTTTCGAGTAAATGTAGCAAACTGACCATCTTATTATAACAACCAAAAACAAATATTGTATTTTTACTATTATATAATTATTATAAAATATTAAAAATATTGTATTGAAACCTACATTTATGAATAAATTTGATTTGATTTGATTTAAATGTAGTTCAGATTGGACTTTCTGTTTCCATCTATTTAGTGAATAAGTCGAAAGACAGTCAATTTTTGTCGCGCAAGTTTTAATAGTGTCGCTAAGTTAATCTTCCTTTCCCTATTGTTATCACAAAGGAAGCTGAATAATGTGGTACGGTGTGGACAGTTCATCTTTTATCAAGATCTATCAGCAATTTAATATACAGCATAGGCTTTGGTATACTTGGAACACCTTAACCCGAATTGACTTTGAAAATTTTGAAAGTCTATATGGGTAGCCTTTCTATTGTAATTTGTTCTCTCTTATCTGCACAAAATTTATTAGGACAGCAAACGCCGGAGTCAAAATACTAGCCAGTCAGCAAGGTCATAACTGGATAAACTGCTCATCGTGTACGTGTTATATATATACATATAAATGATCACGAAGGGCGGTGGCTATTAGGCGTTCGCTTATTTAATCACTGATCACTATATACATAATTATGTATTTGCTAGCTATAGGAAATTATTCAAAACCTAATCCCACTTAAAAACAGCAGCCATTAAAAACTAGAAAACATCTTATCTTTTCACTTTAATAACCCAGGAATAAAATAAATTACGTAAGCACCTAAGCAGCTTAGATAAAAAAACCCGCGTTTTAATGCTGGACCTCTATTTACAAATGCTAATAAAAACACTTCTTTTCAGACGCTTTCGAATTTAAATAAAAGGAAATTTACGCCCCTATATTAATCTGTATTCGCGTAAGTCAGGCGATTAGTCTCTTCGCCACACAGTTTGAAAAATGTTCGTTCTTTGATGCTAAAAGTTTTAGTCGATTTGGGCGTCAGACCATCTGATGTGAAGTGACGTGGGTTTTGATGGACTAATATCTTAATGATAATTCAACTCAATTCAATTAACTTTTAATGCAATCCATAATGTACACATCATCATCTGCCTAGCTTTTTCGCAACTATGTAAGGGTCACCTTACAGTCTAGCCGGATGCCGCTGAATACCAGTATTTTACATGGAGCGACTGCCTATCTGACCTCCACAACCCAGTTATTGGATAATACGATACCCCTTGGTAAGACTGGTTGTCAGACTTTCGTGCTTCTGACCACCCGTAACCAGGGGCGTGCCGTCCATAGAGGCAATTAGGCCTAGCCTACCCTACCAACAACGCCAAATGCATTTATTTTAACTATGTAATACAATAATACAAAATATTAAAAAAGAAGTTAAACTCCTGTTATAACACTTATAGCAACTTGTCGCAACCGCCTTGTGACGTAACTCACAGTTCGACGGAGCACACAATATTTATTAGGCAGGCACTCGACCGGCCTAAATCCCATTCATAAATTTACGCACACTGGTGTATATTTTCGTGTCTATGAATGGCACACACTATTGAAATTATAGGCGTAACTACAGTGACTAGAGCTGGCAATCCTGTTCTGTAATTGGCTGTGTGTAAAGTCAAGATTTAATGAATGAAAAGTATTGAAGACCAGGGTTCCCAATTTTTGGACAATTCCCTGAATTGCGGGGAATTTGAGAATCAGACTACACACAGACACGATAGTTTCCTTAATGACTACTAGAGACAATTAAAAAAAACAGGGTGGTATTGTCGAATTTATACCTTCCAAAAAAATGATAAATTGTAAGGACTAGCAAAAGCCCTATAAAAATAATTAAAAACTTCATAATTTTTTATTCTTCTCCTCATGAAATTTTGCTTTGAATTTTGGGGAGTTAGGAAAATAAGTTTTGGCAACCCTGGACTGTATTATCCGGCACAATTTTGTAGTCCCTTTTGTGGAAGAACACGGTACGACAATGATACAATTTTAATTGGTAGTGTTTGTTTCATGTGACAGTGACATGCAATTTATATCCGATCTTGAATGTTTTGCTTTTTTATATCTTATTAAGTTATAAGTAATTCGTTTTGAAACGTAAAGTAGTGTAAATATTATTTGTGTGTTATTATTTCTTTATTTACCTAAGAATGGTCTTCTGTTGTGAAGTTTGCGCCAATAATGTGTGCTTGTTAGAAGTTAAAAGCAGTAAGTTTTCGCAATTGTCGTTTAATGATAAGATTCAAGTTGTGTCTAAAGGTGTGTGCCCAAATTACGAGAATTAATCCAAACATATGATAATTAATGACTTCTTACAAGTGACGTGTTCTGTAATTATCAACCACTCACTTGGTTATGATATTTGAGGTGGCCGAATATTTCTTCTGTTTGCATCGTCAGAAAATCGTGTTTTGAACCTTGAATAATGTGGTGAGTTCTTAAATTAAATCTCTTGAAATTATCAAATAACTTCTCCCGCTCTGGTAGGAGCGGGAGGGTGTGTCTGACTCTTACTGACTAAAACCCACCCGTATTCCTTCCTGTTGCCAGTGTTGCGGGGGCCTCGGTGACCCATAAGTACCTTCCCGCGACCCCGGCAGGCATCGGCCCTAGTGGACCCCTACCTTTGTGCTGACGACATTTATTTGAGGCGAGCGTGGAATACAACGCGCCGTTGACTCGGGCCTGGTCCTTACCGGACGGTGAGCTACCCATTGCTCACCGTCCGCAAGCCCGCGCCTACGGTGGCCGGAAATCCGCCCGGGATTCCTGACTCCCAGGGCGTCTCCTGCGGCGGCTAGGGGCGAGAGGGCGCGAAACATGCCTTTCCCTCAACCGTCCCGCCTCCTCCTTCGCGTGCATTACTGCTTCGCAGAAGGAGGTGACAGCTGCCCATGCCCTCTCGCTCCGTACCATGGCCTGAACCAGGGCCGGACGCGAGAGGTCTCTGCCGCCGATCGCCTCCACGAGGACACGGCGGTGCTCTGCCCAAGCCGGGCAGACCTCCACCGTATGCTCCACCGTGTCCTCCAGGCGATCCACACAGTGGTAACACCCGGGCGTTTCCTCCCGCCTTATCCGGCACAGGAACCTCCCGAAGCTGCCGTGTCCGGTGAGGACCTGCGTCAGGCGGAAGGTGAGGACGCCGTGGCGCCTCTCTAGCCACTCCTCAAAGAGGGGACTTATCGCCGCAATTGTGGCTTACCCAGCACTGGGTTGCGACAACCGTCAGTATGCGTGGCCTACCCTCTGTGGAAAACCACTGCACGCCACTGCCCGTAACGACAGTCAAAGATCCACAAATGACAGCCGGGACCAACGGCTTAACGTGCTTTCCGAGGCACGGACGGGTCTCGGTATGTAAAGATGGTCACCCATCCACAGACCAACCGCGGCATGTGGAGCTTAACCTGATCGGTACACAAACACATACAGGTGGTAAATACTATTACAAAGAAACCCTGTCGACGGTCGACTCATAATGTTAAAGATCGTAGTAGTTCAAGGTAATAATACAATTATGATGTTCTAAATCCAGGTTCTAAACAAATGTGGTTGTTTTTAGTGCCTGTAGTTTGATCTCCCAAAAACTTAAGCCCAAATTTTGCAAGTTTTTAAACCATGTGCAATTAACTTTTATCTGATCTTTTTTTATAAGAGATTTTCTATAGAAAAATATCAGCCAAGTGTGTGTTGGACCACGCGCAATGAAGGGTTCCGTATTTAGGATTAATTAGTCCCAAGAACGAACTTAACATTGTAGTTGAAAAACATGTTCTCACATACATTCCAACTGCAAATGTAATTTTGTACTCATAATATTGGGAGATTTACCTATAAGTATAGAACTATTATCTGTATTATTTTTGAAATTTTAGGCTCAGTAGTTTCGGAGAGGAGAATGGTAAATTTTCATCTATTTTCCTAAATAACTTTAAAACTATATATCTTAAAATTATAAAAAAAACATGATACCCCCACAGTTTATTTATATTTTTTGTTATTTCTCTCCCAACAATGACCCCAATATTCAAAATTCATTTATTTACGTAAAACGTGTTTGGGTTTCAGAAATTGATGTGTACCAAATTTCAACCTAATCAGTTCATTAGATTCGGAGCAAATTGGCTGTGACAGACAGACAGACAGAAACACGAGTGATCCTATAAGGGTTACTTTTCCTTTTGAGGTACAGAACCCTTAAATGATTCGTAAGCCGAATATTGTAAATTACATGTTCAAGCCAATGAAAAACCCTAACTATATCAGAAAATATATATTAGACATAAAACCAGAATATAACTCTTTCCGCCACACAGAAGAAAAAGTCCCAACTAAGTGCTTTCACTAAGTAGATTTGGCAGAAGCCGAGACTATCCGCACTGAATCATTTTATACTGGAACGAAGCGGTTGAAACTGGTTACATCCATTTATTAAGTGCCCAAATTACAGTGCTCAAACAGCTGGTAAATTTTCGTTGATTTATTGAACTTTGTGGAACTATCGACGTATGTTTTAGTTGGCTTTCGAGAGGGTTTTGCATGAAGGAAAACGAAGCGTGGTGCTTTCAATATTCAGAATAAATACCATTTGCTTCGATGAAGATATTTTATTGAGAGAATTCAATCAACGGTGCTGGATGGAGGATAATAACGAAGTTATACGAATACGCAGCGTCCTTCTTCAAGGCAACGACGAATACAAAACAGTTTTTTCTCCATCTTACCTGTATCAGGAGATGAGTGAACACCCACTTTAGGAGTGGGTTGTACAACATATCATAGTTTCGTTTGAAGGTCGAAGTCAGGTCATTGGCGATGCTCTATCTGTATAGAGATGATATTTGGAGGCGCCGAATTTCTTTGTGTTCCGTTATATCCATAGTCGGATTTCCTAGGAGTCAGTATACGTATACACACCTAAATCATTGGTTACAAAAATAAACTTATTACCTTTTTGGATATTCAAGAGAATTTCGGTCACGACGAGCAATCTCAACGGAGCCTAGCTAAATACGCAGGAGATATTATACACAATTTCCACGCGTGCCTCAAAGAGATGTCATCAGCAAAAGTGTAGGGATCCACTAGAGCCAATGCCTGCCGGGGTCGTGGGAAAGTCCGGAAGGGATACTGAGGCCACTGGCAACACAGGCAGCGGAAGGAACACGGGTGGTCAGTAAGAGTCTGACACACCCTCCCGCTCCGCCCAGAGCGGGAGAAGTTATTCGATAATTTCCCACCCAAAAAAAAACAAAAAACAATTATACACAATAAGTGTGTGCGCAAACACAGGTGCACCTGTGTTTCCTTGCGTTTCCCCGACTCCTTTAAAAATACATAAAATCAAAATCGACATTAATTCATTTAGTACAACATAATAAATGCAAATACCGTCTTCCTACAGGTCCGGTGAAGGCGGATCATTTGCGTAATACCCTGGGATTATGCACAATCGTCTTTGCACTTTGACACACCACCGTTATGACGCAACGTCTGACCGTAGGATCCAGAAATGTACAGTTTAGACCTAAGGGTTTGGACAGACTCCCGGGAAATTAAAAAAAAAAATGAGAAAAATTTTAGATATTCATAATTTATGTACATAGATAATTTTTGAAAAGGGTTAATTAACTTCACAACTGCTACCCCCATGTAGTACTTAATTGTTCTAAAGGGGTCACATTATCACATGCTGGCAGGAAAACGCTGAATTACAAATCACCCTATATTAGATAAAAAAACTAACACTGTGGTAAGTCTGTGAGCCAGCCAGAAATGTGTTAGCGAGACTGGCTGGCCGATGCACTCGATGTGACATTCGTGAAGGCCATTTAAATGCAACCCAGTGACGTTTTATATCTGCCGTTATATACATATATACCGTAACATAAAAATGATCTAAAGGTAACAGTTACTAAGTCATCAACAGTATATATTTTTGTTTGTAACCGTAGGTCGAGTGCAGTGATGGCCTAGTGGTAACGGCCGCGACTTACGAGTTGTAGGTCGTAGTTTCGAACCCAGACAGGCATTTAACTTTGTTTTTCTTCACCACTGTTCTCAAAACGGTGAAGGAAAACATCGTGAGGAAACCGGCATAACCTAGAACCAAACATTCTAAGACATGTCACATCTAGCAACCCACACTGGGCCCACGTGGTGGATTACGGCCCACTAGGGAGTGGGCACAGAGAGGAGGCCTGTGTCCCAGCAGTGGGAACATTATAGGCTGATTATGTAACGGCTGATCAAGTAAATATTCCACATGAGGTGTACACATCGCCAATTAGCGGACGCTTACTAACTCCAGCCTAAACTATACCCAAACCCATCCTTAATGTCTGAACTAGCGCCGTGTATCATCAGCCTTAATTGTAGAAGCTTCATCGTACTGGCTTAGACCACGGTGCCTCGCTTGCAGGGCATTAATAAAGCCAGGATTAATATTCCGTTCTGAAGCATCTCAGAGGATTATGTTGCAATCTTCTTACGGAATGAAGATCGGTCAAGTACGACGGTTTAGTGCTAGAGATCAAGGAAATAAAATGGAGGATTTAACCTAGAGGTATCTTTGAAAACGGAATGTGATGAGAGATTCAGTTGGGGATTCATTTTGATTATTATTATATTTTCTTTACTAAGGAGGGAAGAGACGTACCTGCGTATTGTCTCGACAAAGACACACTATACAAGGTGTCGTTTTGCACCCTTGTCAAATTTCAGGAGGCTGCTATGAAAGACATATATAATCAAATAAAATTACTATATCTGCGCAATAATTAATATATACTTGTTTTTTTAGTTATTTACGTTTGCCGGTATTTTAGAATACACCACTTTCACAGAACAGAATCACCCCGTTGCGTATGCGGTGCGGTAGTGTACAGTGCGGTATCACACTGGCCGCGTTTTAACATGCGTGCCCCACACATGCCGATTTCCGAAATCTAAAAAAAAGACCTGCTTATTTTATTATTGATTCGTGTCGAGACTCATTAGCATAGTTACCTCCTTGGATTTGTAGAGGATGCAAAACGACACCTTGTATAGCCAAAAATATCTCATTCTAACGTATGCGCACTTTGATCAGAACAAGCACGGATTTAAAAACGAATTCCTTGTGGTTTATTTATCTCAAAACATAAATATTTCAGCGAAATATTAACATTAACAGAACGGTTTTTTTTTTTTCAAATATAGAACGAAATTTAATTTTGATTGTCAAAATTACCCCGTGGTATGCTGTACGCTTGCCGCGGTTGGTTCGTGGATGGGTGAACATCTTTACATACCAAGACCCCTCCGTGCCTTGGAAAGCACAGTAAATAAAACTGAGTGTGATTAAAATCTTTAAAAATCATATAAACGAAAAAGTTGTTCTTTTAACAATTTATTCAAGACTAGCTTCTGCCCCCGACTTCGTCCGTGTGAAATTTCGGGCCCACCGCGTCACCCGCCCGCGCTATTACCTACTTACTTTCGCTTAAAATTTTTTCTGACTTTTTTTTCTTTTTGTTCGGCTCCCAACAATCGTAGCGTGGTATTAAATAACCTTTAACCTTTCTCAAGAATTGAACTATAATATGCAAAAAGAATTTTAAATCGGACTGGCAGTTCCAGAGATCATCGCGCATCATCTTTCGATTCTATCCGTATTTTGATATTGACTAATTTGATCATAAACAGTTATTGTGACTTAACTATTAATATACATATATAGCCTGACGGAGTTTTTTGTGAGTAATGTACCTACTCATCATTACTCACAAAAAAGTCCGTCAGGCTATAAACATGTAGTACATTATTTTATATATCATCAATAGTTTTCGCAGCATACGCCAAATACCTTTAATAGGCAAATTTTTCATACGTTGGGTTACATTATTGTAATTTTCGTAGGGATCTCAATTTTACAGCCCATGTTACATTACACTGGTAATATAGCTTTCTATAGGTGAAATAATTCTTAAAATCAGTTAAGTAGTTTTTGAGTTTATCCACTGCAAACAAACAAACAAACAAAAATCAAATCGTTTCTCTTTATTATAGATAATTTACATTGCAGGACAACTGAACAATATTATTCTGACATTTAACAAGGTGAGCCAATTCATATCCCAGTACTATACAATGTAACGCCCAAATTAAGCTAAAGCATACAATCTACAAACGAGGTCGAAGAAACCTCGCCAAATTCTGGTAATACATTTTAAGCTGCAGTTCATAATTTTCAATGAGGGTAAAATACAACATTTAAGCTCTTCATAAATTAAATAACATTTCGAGTGGCTACATAAATTGTATGGCCTGGCGCGGGCATGTCTGAGGCTATGCCAAATATTCACTAAATTGATGGGATATACGTTAGCTGAAGATTTTAGAGCATCTTTGATAAATGGGGTAAAGTCCTAAGGCAGAATATAATCTTAGGTTAAGGTAATTGCAAATTGAGGTATGTCGTGCAAAATTGGTGGCTTGGACTGTGGTGACAAGATATAATCAGTAGCGGTCTAAGCCTGTTGGGGGCCTGGGGTCAGGTATTCAGAAAAGTTTGAGAAGTAGTACGAAATTTTAAGGACACTGCCTCGAAATGGTTAGGTTTTCTTTTGTATAATACTTTGTAGACTTATACTGAAAAGTTAGTATAGGTATAAGATGATAGAGCGAGCGAAGAGAGCTCGAAAATTTTAGCACTCCAGATAAGTAAGTTAAATTCTCTTATATTTGTACAGAAATTGGAATCACTTTGTTTGAGAATGTAGAATGTAATAGCGAGCGAAGCGAGTTCGACAATTCTATGAATTCTAGCACCACACCCCGGATAAGTAAGGTAGCATACATAAATAGGAGTTACAATGGTGCCGATTCCCTTGTTCACAAACTAAACTAAATTTAAGTTCAGTGCATCTTTTTCTTTCTATTTCATTAAGAAAAGGACAGAAGATAAATTTTAGTTTAGTCCTGTCAAATTTGTCGACTTACGCAAAAAAATTCTTAGAAAAAAGAGAATGTAGGATGCAAGAGCGAGCACAGTGAGCTCGTAAATTTTAGCATCCTACGTACTGAACATATTATGGCCTTTACTCGAGTCTTTACGCCAGTGGATATAATATCTATGTTACTAATTGCATAATTATGACGAATGTTGTTATTCGCCGCTTGGCAGTGCTAAAATTTGACAAAACCTAGTCATTTGACTCTGCCAACATCGCTCAAATAACTACGTAAGTAAGTAGGTGCTTGTCAACTCTGAAATGACGCGCCCCATTTCTTAAATTGTGTACGTATACTACAGTAAGTGCGGTAGTTGGGCGCGTCATTTTAGACTAGTAGTATAACATACAATATTTTCTCTTTTTGTTTTACTCGAGAGCCACAGGAATTTATCTAAGACTGAGATCTCTACCCGATTAGAGTCTAGCAACATTTTGTGCCACAGGAATTTATCTAAGACTTTTTTTTTTTTTTTTTTGAGTATGGGAAATCATCAAATAACCTCTCCAACTCTGGGCGGAGCGGGAGGGTGTGTCAGACTCTTACTGACCAAAACCCACCCGTATTCCTTCCTGTTACCTGTGTTGCGGGGGCCTCGGTGACCCATAAGTACCTTCCCGCGACTCCGGCAGGCATCGGCCCTAGTGGACCCCTACTTTGTGCTGACGACATCTCTTTGAGGCGCGCGTGGAATACAACGCGCCGTCGACCCGGGCCTGGTCCTTACCGGACGGTGAGCTACCCATTGCTCACCGTCCGCAAGCCCGCGTCTACGGTGGCTGGAAATCCGCCCGAGATTCCCGACGCCCAGGGCGTCTCCTGCGGCGGCTAGGGGCGAGAGGGCGCGAAACGTGCCTTTCCCTCAACCGTCCCGCCTCCTCCTTCGCGAGCATTACTGCTTCGCAGAAGGAGGTGACGGCTGCCCATGCCCTCTCGCTCCGTACCATGGCCTGAACCAGGGCCGGAAGCGAGAGGTCTCTGCCGCCGATCGCCTCCACGAGGACACGGCGGTGCTCTGCCCAAGCCGGGCAGACCTCCACCGTATGCTCCACCGTGTCCTCCGGGCGATCCACACAGTGGTGACACCCGGACGTTTCCTCCCGCCTTATCCGACACAGGAACCTCCCGAAGCTGCCGTGTCCGGTGAGGACCTGCGTCAGGCGGAAGGTGAGGACGCCGTGGCGTCTCTCCAGCCACTCCTCAAAGAGGGGACTTATCGCCGCAATCGTGGCGTGCCCAGCACTGGGTTGCAACAACCGTACTTTCCATGATGCCATGAGATCCCGCCGGAGTTCCATCCGCTGTGCCGCGATTTCTCGCGGCAGCGGACTAACGTCCCGGCGTTTCGCCTCCTCGCGCCACTCCCATGCGTGCGCGAGGAGTTTTGCCTCCAGATCCCATGGCGGCAATCCGGCAAGGAGGCTCGCTGCCTCACAGGAGACCGTGCGGTATCCCCGGACCATCCGGATGGCCATGACCCTTTGGGCCGCGCTCAACCGGCGGGCTGGCCGCAGCGCCAGAGAGCGTGCCCATACAGGAGCCCCGTAGAGGGCCATGGACCGCACGACCCCCGCGTAGAGCCTCCGGCAGGAGGCGTTTGGACCCCCTAGATTGGGTAGGAGCCGCTTCAATGCAGCGCCCGCCCGCTCCAGTTTGGGAGCCAAACGTCGGAAATGCTCCACGAAGTTCCACCGGCTGTCGAGGACGAGTCCCAGGTACTTCATCGTCGACTCGATGCCGATAGAAACCCCTCCTACCGTTATTTGGGACCCCAACGGTGGCACGTTCCGAGGACCATGAAAACACATGGCCTCGGACTTGTGCAGGGCCACCTCGAGTCCCAATTGCCGGATCCTTTCGACGATTGTCGCAACCCCGCGTGCCGCTAATTCGGCCGCCGCCTGGTGCGACCTCCCCTGCGCCAGGACCAACGTGTCGTCAGCGTAGCACACCACGCTGACGCCGCTAGGGAGGTCGGCGCGCAGCACCCAGTCGTATCCGATGTCCCACAGATGCGGCCCCAGGACCGATCCCTGTGGGACACCGCACGACATCTCTTGCCAGTTCCACACTCCCTGGTGACCGGGGTAGATGACGGCCCTGTCCGTCAAATAGGCCTCGACCACACGACAGAGGTAGGTTGGCATCCGGTGATACCGGAGTGCCTCCCTGATGCAACTCCAGGGCAGGGTATTGAAGGCCTTGGCGATGTCTAGGGACACCGCCAAGACGACCCCACCCTGGGAAACAGCATTCCCCGTCGTCAGGGCTCGCACACGCATGATGGCGTCCACCGTAGAGCGCCCTCTGCGGAAACCAAACTGGCTCTCCGCCAAATCCGGCCCCACCCGCACCAGCTGGCCGACGAGGCGGTCTGCAATGACTCTTTCAAAGAGCTTGCCCACCTCGTCGAGCAGCACGATGGGCCGATAAGCGGACGGAGAGTCCGCAGGGCGCCCTGCCTTCTTTATGAGGACCAGTTTTCCCGTCTTCCAGCGAAGCGGGAACTGGCCCTTCTCCATGCATGCGCTTAGGAGCCCCCTAAGTCGAGGCCCGAGAGCCTCCAAGGCCAGGACCCAGGCCTTCCCAGGTAAGCCGTCGGGTCCTGGGGCGGTATTTTTGGCATTAAGCCTGCGTACCGCCGCTCTCATTTCTCCCTCGGTCACCTCCGGAGCATCGTCGTCGCCGTCGTCGTTGGCGGTGTGGTCCGCATCGGGCACCGCAGTAGGCGGAGCCATAGGCGGGGAGGTGTGTTCCCCTCGGGAAGGGAACAGAGCGCTCACCACGTCCTCCACAAGCTGGGGCCGGAGACTCTGCGTTAGCGGGGGAGCCCATGGGCGGAGTTTTTCCCGCACCACTTTGTACGGGCGTCCCCACGGGTCCCTGTCCAGAGTCCCCAGCGACTCCTCGCGGGCCAACCCCCTGGCCCGCAGGATCTCCGCTTGGAGGGCGGTCTTCGCCGCTCTGTACCCCTCGTACAGCTCCGCCTGAATGGCTCCCGTATCCGGAGGTTTGATACGGAGCCTGCGGTGCCTGGTGTACCGGCGTCGCGCAGCCACGCACGCAGTGCGCAGAGCTGTCAGCTCCTGCGACCACCAGTACACCTGGCGCGAGGCACGTCCAGGCTGGACCCGGGGCATTGCCACGTCACATATGTCGGACATGGCCTCCCGGAACCACTCCGCCTCGTCGTTGATGTCGGCAGGCCTGTCCGGTGGTGACACCCAGGCCTGCACGATCGAGGCTTCCAGGAGGAGCTCCCGGTCCAGCTGCTTCAGCGCCCACCGCGGACCACTCGGGGCCCGTCGGACCGGCGCGTCCGAGGTCTGGGCGGAGACATCGAACCGGATATACCGGTGATCGGAATAGGTCTCCACCCCCTCCATGACACGCCAGTCAACTAGACGCGGCGACAGAGCGGGGCTGGCGAACGAGATGTCCACCACTGATTCACCCCGCATCCGCACACACGTGGGGACAGAACCCCGGTTTAGGACGACCAGGCCTGTCTCCAGAGCCCAGTCCTCCACCATCCTGCCCCGTGTGTCCGTTAACCGGGAACCCCAAGCCAAATTCTTGGCGTTGAAGTCCCCGAGGACGAACACGGGGAGGGAACCAAACCCGACGACGACGTCTCTCAACTCCGCAAGGGAGTTGTGGAACTCGGCAAGAGTTCGGTTCGGAGAGAGGTAGAACCCTACCACGACAATCTCCCTGAACCGTGCTGCTACGCAGCCCCATCCTCTCTTGACGGCCTCGAGGGATGGGGTACCGGCGGCGGCCGACGAAATTAGGGTCACTGAGCCGCTCAGGTCCTCCACCCAGTCATCCCTGGGCGGGACAAAGTACAGCTCAGCGACCACGGCGATGCTAATCGACCACTGCGCCATGCTCTGGAGCAACAGATCCTGAGCGGCGGCGCAGTGGTTGATGTTCGCCTGGAGGAGGCGTAATGGGGCCATTAATGGCACTCCATGTCAGCCCCCTCTTGGGCCTCCTTCCCAGCCCCCTGAGAGGGGCCTGCCGCAGCGGCCACGGTGGCGACGGCGACGACGGCGGTGTTGGAGGCGGCAGCGGCGGTGGCAGTGGTGGCGGCTGCGGCGGTGACGGCGGTGGCGGAGGGTTTGCCTCTGGCCTTGGCTTTGGCTTTGGCGGGTGGGGTGCAGGCCTTGCCCCCCATTCGGTGGTCGGCCGGCTTGCCAGCCGCCGCACATACGGCACAGTGCGGCGTGGCGTTGCAGGAGCCGGCCTTGTGCCCGGGCTGACCACAGCGGTAGCAGAGACCGCTGCGGTCCACCTCCGAGGTGCAATTGGCTTGCACGTGGTCGCCCACCTGGCAACGGAAGCACCTCAGAGGTCTGGGCTCCAGCAATTTGACCTGTGCGGACACCCAGCCCACCAATAGCCTTTGGCCCTTTCTGGCAATATTTTTGGCCGCCGACACGGGGCAGCTCACCGTAACGGTTTGCAGCCCCGCGGAGTCAGGATGGATGGTGCCCACCCTCACCTGCTCGGCAGAGCACCCTCCAGTCCTAACCACCGCGGCGACCACCTTGTCCTCCGTCACGGAGTCGTCTAGGCCCATGATGCGCATGCTAGCGCACTTGGTGGGCCTGGACACTCGGACCTCGTCCGCATTCAAGGACGCCCTAAGCATTTCGGCCAGAGCGTCAGCGGCCGGGCCACTGGCCGCCCCGGGGACCTCCACCATTCGGGCCCCTGTTGCCGTTATCTTCATCTTTAGGCCGGTGGCAGCGCCGAGCTCCTTGAGGCGCACCACCTCACCCACCTTCGCCATAATGGTCCTATAGGTCGCGCCCTTCTTTTCCGCATCCGGCTGTAGTGTGATCACTACAGCTGCGGAATTCGGGGCGCGGAGCCTAGCCGCGGCGGTTCGCTCCTTGCGCCGCTGCCGCCTCTCCCTCTTTTTGGCCGCCCTTTTCGCCTTAGCCGCCTTCCTCTTCTCTCCGGCTACTTGCCATCGGCATCGGCCGGAAGAGATTTAGGAGGCGGGGGCGGCCGTCTCACCACCGGAGCCCTCGCCGCCAGGGCTGGGGCCCTCGCCGCCGGGGCCGGAGCCCTCGCCTCTGGGGATGGAGCCTTCGCGGCCCGCGCATTCGCCCTGCCCTTTGGCTGCCCCGACGACCCCGGTTTGGCCGTGGCAGCTGTGGCGACAGAGTACGACGGGGCTTTGCGCTGGCCCGAGGCCGGCTGGCTCGCCGCTAACGGGGGGCGCAGGACTATGGCCTCTAGAGTGGAGAAACGACTCCGCAAGGAAGCCATCTCCTGCCGCACCAGGGTCAAAACCCGGTCTTCAGCAGGCACGGGCCGCCCCTGCCCATGCTGCTGCCCCCCTTCGGCTCCCCTTGGGAGTCGGCTCTTCTGAGCCCAGCCAGGTCCGCTCGGAGCTCCTCATTCTCCTTTTTGAGAAGCTCCATGGCGGCTGTCAGGCGGGCGACCTCCGCCCGCATCTCTGACATGCCGTCTGAAGGAGGCCCTAGGTGAAGGGCCTCCGCTGCCGCCACAATCGAGGCCGTGGCCGCGGATATGGCCTGGTCCTTAGAGGACTTGAGCCTCTTCACGGCCACCCCCTTGATCAGGGCTAGCACCACCTCCGCAAACCCGGCCACACGCTCTGAATTGGGGCCGCCACCGGCGTCCGGCCCACCACCAGGAGCCTCTGAGCCCTGCACTGCCTTTGCGAGCCTCTCGGCTCGATGAGCCTTCTCGGCTGGGCAGGCTCGGCTCGGCTCGCCGACCTCCCTGGTGGAGGGCCCTCTATCCACCCCTTTTCCTCCTCGGGCCCCACCCCGCCGGCTGCAGTGGATTTTTATCCTCCGACCGACAACCTCGTCGGAGGACGACCCCGAGTTGGGGCGCTTCGAGGTTCTTCTGAACTCTCGGCTCCTATCGTCCACCTGTTTCCGCTCCGAGCTCCGACCTGAGCTCTTTGCGCTAGATGCGGTGTCGGACTCCGACCCCGCATCACTCTCCTCCACTTGAGTTTTGGTTTTTGCTTGTTTTTTTTCCATATTTGATCCCACGAGTGTGGGGGATGTAAAAAGTACACCTAGGTTCACCTCCTGTCCCTAGGCAAGTGTACATTTATAACCCAACCAGGGGGTCCACTGGTACCCTGGCTGGGGGTGCGCTAACGACTGATGCGCCACCTACAACTCGGAAGTTGCAGATGACACTACTCCTCAGCCATTCATATCCTCGCCGCGCACCAAAACTTGATATTAGAGGAATTTTTATAGAGGTTATCTTCCTCGCGATCCGGGCGATCAAGCCAAGATCCTCGTCCCGTTCCAAGCCACAAAACTAGACTGTGGTCTCTTTACGGATTACGATTTCGACGGTTGCAGGCAGAAGAATCATTCTCCCGCTGCTTGCTCGCTGGCAGGGTAAGTGCACAGCAAGCACCGCCACTCTTCGCCCACTCGACCTGCCCTCTGTAAGCAGAGGGGGGAGTGGGCGACCGACGATGGAGCATGAAGCTCCCCGCCACGCAAAAATTCGCCACGTCAATACCCTCTCCGAAACATGGAGAGACTATTGGCCGTGCCCAGGATGCACCGGCCCGACGACTGCTCTTTCCCCCGAACGTATTCGCAGGGAACCAGCAGCAATCAGACACACGAGGAGGTTTTCTGCACGCACCCCATTACCGCGCTATTACCTACTTACTTTCGCTTAAAATTCTTTCTGACTTTTTTTTCTTTTTGTTCGGCTCCCAACGATCGTAGCGTGGTATTAAATAACCTTTAACCTTTCTCAAGAATTGGGCTATAATATGCAAAAAGAATTTTAAATCGGACTGGCAGTTCCAGAGATCATCGCGCATCATCTTTCGATTCTATCCGTATTTTGATTGACTAATTTGATCAAAAACAGTTATTGTGACTTAACTATTAATAGACATATATAGCCTGACGGAGTTTTTTGTGAGTAATGCACTCATCATTACTCACAAAAAAGTCCGTCAGGCTATAAACATGTAGTACATTATTTTATATATCATCAATAGTTTTCGCAGCATACGCCAAATACCTTTAATAGGCAAATTTTTCATACGTTGGGTTACATTATTGTAATTTTCGTAGGGATCTCAATTTTACAGCCCATGTTACATTACACTGGTAATGTAGCTTTCTATAGGTGAAATAATTCTTAAAATCAGTTAAGTAGTTTTTGAGATTATCCACTACAAACAAACAAAATCAAATTGTTTCTCTTTATTATAGTTTAATTTACATTGCAGGACAACTGAACAATACTATTCTGACATTTAACAAGGTGAGCCAATTCATATCCTAGTACTATACAATGTAACGCCCAAATTAAGCTAAAGCATACAATCTACAAACAAGGTCGAAGAAACCTCGCCAAATTCTGCTAATACATTTTAAGCTGCAGTTCATAATTTTCAATGAGGGTAAAATACAACATTTAAGCTCTTCATAAATTAAATAACATTTCGAGTGGCTACATAAATTGTATGGCCTGGCGCGGGCATGTCTGAGGCTATGCCAAATATTCACTAAATTGATGGGATATACGTTAGCTGAAGATTTTAGAGCATCTTTGATAAATGGGGTAAAGTCCTAAGGCAGAATATAATCTTAGGTTAAGGTAATTGCAAATTGAGGTATGTCGTGCAAAATTGGTGGCTTGGACTGTGGTGACAAGATATAATCAGTAGCGGTCTAAGCCTGTTGGGGGCCTGGGGTCAGGTATGCAGAAAAGTTTGAGAAGTAGTACGAAATTTTAAGCACACTGCCTCGAAATTGTTAGGTTTTCTTTTGTATAATACTTTGTAGACTTATACTGAAAAGTTAGTATAGGTATAAGATGATAGAGCGAGCAAAGAGAGCTCGAAAATTTTAGCACTCCAGATAAGTATGTTAAATTCTCTTATATTTGTACAGAAATTGGAATCACTTTGTTTGAGAATGTAGTATGTAATAGCGAGCGAAGCGAGCTCGACCATTCTATGAATTCTAGCACCACACCCCGGATAATTAAGATAGCATACATAAATAGGAGTTACAATGGTGCCGATTCCCTTGTTCACAAACTAAACTAAATTTAAGTTCAGTGCATCTTTTTCTTTCTATTTCATTAAGAAAAGGACAGAAGATAAATTTTAGTTTAGTCCTGTCAAATTAATCAGCGCCTGCCACTACTCCATACAAGTTAAGACGTGATTAAAAACTTGCCTGCTAAAATTACGTAAATTTACGTCAAGCGCTGATTAATTTAATAAGGGAATCGGCACCATTGTCGACTTACGCAAAAAAAATCTTAGAAAAAAGAGAATGTAGGATGCAAGAGCGAGCGCAGTGAGCTCGTAAATTTTAGCACCCTACTTACTGAACATATTATGGCCTTTACTCGAGTCTTTACGCCAGTGGATATAATATCTATGTTACTAATTGCATAATTATGACGAATGTTGTTATTCGCCGCTTAGCAGTGTTAAAATTTGACAAAACCTAGTCATTTGACTCTGCCAACATTGCTCAAATAACTACGTAAGTAAGTAGGTATAGCTTATCAACTCTGAAATGACGCGCCCCACTTCTTAAATTTGTGTACGTATACTACAGTAAGTGCGGTAGTGGGGCGCGTCATTTCAGACTAGTAGTCTAACAATATTTTCTCTTTTTGTTTTACTCGAGTGCCACAGGAATTTATCTAAGACTGAGTTCTCTACCCGATTAGAGTCTAGCAACATTTTTGCCACAGGAATTTATCAAAGACTGAGAGATCTCTACCCGATTAGTGTCTAGCCACATTTTGTGCCACATGAATTTATCTAAGACTGAGATCTCTACCCGATTAGAGTCTAGCAACATTTTGTGCCACAGGAATTTATCTAAGACTGAGATCTCTACCCGATTAGAGTCTAGCAACATTTTCGTCGCATGTGAAACTAAAACAATTCAAAGAGAAGCTACTCTTTTCCACAAAATTGCACCCAATTCATTTATTCAAACAAAGAGACATAAATACAATTTAGCACAAAACAAACGGATACAAAGTGCTTGCACGTTGAATAAGCCACAATAACTAGAGTACGGAATAAGAAGTGTAGCGGACGCTGGAATGTCGAGCTATGGCCGATATCAAATATTTGTTGGCCATGCAGCCGTACAACGTGCTTGTGAAGCGACATGCATAGTGTGGATGATGCTATAAAAAAATATTTTTTTATACCATGAGTAGGCCCTCATGGTATAAAAATATAATGTTTACTGCTACATAATTGTGTATATCTGGAGCAGCAAAAGTGTGTCGTCTAGGAGGGATGACTTAGATTTTTTCTGCAAGCAAGATGACAGCATAATCAGCCTATAATGTTCCTACTGCTGGGACACACGCCCCCTCTCGGTGAGAGGAAGTGGGCCGCGTGCCCAGTGCGGGTTGGTAGATGTCACAAGTCTTCGAATTTTTGGTTCTAGGACATGCCGGTTTCCTCACGATGCTTTCTTTAATCGTTTTGCGAGCAGTGATGATGAAATAATTTAAACAAAGTAAAGCGCCTGTCAGGGTTCAAACCAACGCCCTACAATTCGTAAGTTGCATCCGTTATGACTGGGCCACCTCTGCTCTCAAGCAGAATGGCAGGCTACTGACTGATAGACAAATTAGATTTATGCTAATCATTGGTGCGATAAGCAACGTAGTTATATTTATTTGTTTAACCATTTAGGTATATACACGTATATATAATATAAACAGACAAGTATACAAAATATATAAAAATGTTTTTCAAATACAAAATGCATTCACTTACTCAGGAACTTTTGAATCTATGAGTGTTTTTAGGGTTCCGTAGTAAACAAGGAACCCTTATAGTTTCGCGATGTCCGTCTGTCTGTCTGTCTGTCACACGCTGTAGCTCAGAGACGCTTAGTACCAGAAAGCTGTAATTTGGCATATGTATACATATGTATTATTCAAAATCAAAATTTTTTTTTGTGCACCTTCCTTGCACGTAATAAAATTTTACCTACGCCATGGTGTATATCCTTGGATAGGCCGTTCAAAAATATTGCGGGTCTGTGAACACCACTTTTCCATTTAAGGAACCGCTTGCGTAATATTAAGCATTAAAGTGCACATTTTCGTTACAGTCAAGTATTCCCCCCCTGCCAGCTAAATGGTTGTTTATGAAGATGTGAAAAAATTCAGGGCAGTAGTACTTATATTGAAATTAAAAGGTAAACTATCAGAGCTAAGTGGGCTTTATAAGGTAACGATTAATAGTCGACCAACTTAAATTTGCAGTTGGAGAATTAACCGTGACATATATTAATGTATGGGAGAACATGTTTTTCAACTACAATGTTAAGTTTGTTTTTGGGATAAATTCATCCCAACTGACCAACTACGGAACTCTTCATTGTGCGTGGTCCGACACGGACTTTGCCGGTATTTTAGTTTAATTTGTGACCTCCTGTGCGATTCCCAATAAATACTTTTTCTTTCTTTCTTTTCTTTACTTATAATACATGATTTGGAGATCACCCTTTAAGCAAAAATTGCTTGTGTTAGGAGTTTCCGCTCTTCCACTTAGCATTCACGATTAATTTGCAATTGAATGTAAAAATACAATGATAACATAAAAATAATAATAAGTAAATAGGTTACTTTTAAATTATAGAAAAAGCAAACTAAGAGATCTTTCGCGTTAGACAGAAAAAAAGGCAAACATGCGCGCGTTGGTGTGATGTGTACGGATATGGGGTACAAGTCGAAAAGAACAGAAAAATACGTACAATGGTGATGCTTATTTCTATAGAAAACTGGTCTTACTAACACTAGGCTTGTAATTGAATAGCCAAATGTAGTTAGTGGCCAGTGAGCACCATTTAAAAAAGACGCTGTAATCGGGTATTACACCCATTTTTGAAAAGCATCTCAATTAATATAGTGCTAATATGCCAAAAAAAACACAAAATTGTTATTCAAACAATAAGTGCCATAAAAATGCATTTTAATTTTACATTTTCAAATTTCGCGCGTATTTTGACGAAAACGCTGAACGCAATGGACGCCATATTGCTCTGTGGTCATGACGTCAGTTGGCTGTGTAAACAAATGCGCTGATATTTTGTATGATAATTTAAAATGAGTCATTATTCTACTTATCGTTGGTGTGCTGTTAATTAAATTTGAATTACGTTGGTTACGAAAATAATAAAAGTACAAAGCCTTTATACGCCGATCAGTTGACAATTGACACTTTTTAGTTAACACAGCCGTATATGGCCCTATGACGTAATAACATGGCGGCTACTATTTCATGGTGTTTTAAAACAGATTAGAAAAACTTAAACCTTTGAATTAAACTTTAAAATTTATTTTCTTAGTTTATGAACTAAAACTAACATTTTCCGACTGTTTATTGCCTAACCTATCTCAATAATATATTTAGATAGATTTTTTCTTATATAGAGTAAAATACCCTATTCTATATCTATGTACCATGAATTCCAATAGTTAATCGTCGAAAATACACGTAAGAAAATGTATAAGTTCCGTATGTCTTTTACCGAATGGAAATACCGCAATAGAAAGAGGAAAGCCTAAAAATATTTTATCATATAATAAAAACATGCTGCGATCACCATTCCCACCAGTGATGTTGATGATGAATACTTTTTTTATGTTATTTTATTGTTTGTGTTGTTATTGTATAGTATTTATCGATCATAACGGTTATATTATTTTCTAAGTACTGTTTATTTTGTTATACTTTATTACCTGTTTTTTCTAATATGTATGTAAAAATCTCATAACCTGACTTGGTTTCCGTACGTCGTTTTCGGGTGACCACTGAAAATCAGCGCTTTGCTGTGGGTCCCCCATAGCACATCATCATGCTGAGTGGAAGCCTACTTGTCACAGTCACGGCGTGCAGTTGCTGACTATTTGTATATGTTCTGTGTCTCTCTGTGTAAGTCTGTTTAGTTTTGTTATTTATAAGAATTACCCTTTTATGTGCACGTGTTTCTGTGACAAATAAATCTATTTTTCTTTCTTTCTTTTTTTCTTTCTATGACATCAACATTCAAACTCCATCGCACCCAATATTTAATTTATTGGCCAAACGTCCACACAAAACCAACATTGACGGCGTACAGTATTCTGAAAATGTAAAACAAGCTGTTTGGTGTAAATGTTTCAGTGTTGAGAGAGGTGCGCCGCTGAATTTCACTTATTCACTCTTTTCATAAAGCCCTGTACATTTTGTGCTGAAAACTTTGTACATCGGTAGCTGGAAGGCAATTAAAAACTGCTGCAGTTATTTTGGATAGCCACCACGGTTGAGCACAGTTTTCTGGCGATGGATGTGGCCCGTACGGCTAGTCTGATTGGATAAGAATCGCAGAATGATGTTCGTACTTATGTACCTCATTAAAAAAAACCCAATAACACTTTGCCCGACCTGGTAATCCAACGCAGAACCTCTCAGCAGACGACTGCTGACAGTTAGGAATTTCTCAGTAACATCCTGGAGTTTGAAAGTTGGTGGTGTGATACCCTGTGCCTTAGAAAGCTCGTTAAGCCGTTGGTCCTGCGGCTGACCTCTCTCCGGTCATGTCGGATTGCCATCCCGTCGGACTATGAGAGTGAGGGAAGCGTGCGTGCATCTGTATCTGCGCGAACTATCCCGCGTAAATGCTAGGTTCGAGGCTAGTCTCCGTTGAGATTAGCTGCCATGGCCGAAATTTGGTCTAGAGGATTATTTCATAATGTCCCACGCTATACTTTTGAGTGCTACAAGGAGTTTTGGCACCTGAGGGGGGCAATGCGTAACACAAATAAAATTACAATTGATCGCAATTTCTTTCATTTTGACAGTTCACCCACGCCTATTGCCTTATTTACGTTGTTGAGCAGACGAATTTTTTAAAGTTATGAAGCAATAGATTAGTAATATGCTTCAAAACTCTCGGATTGTGATTCAAACTGTGTTACGCGATTAGGGTGCTGGATGACATTGAAAGGTGGGTAGTTCTTAGTAAACATTAATGAAATTGTTACTGAAATTGTATTGACAAAACAAGATGGCGTCGAAACAACGTTGTATTGTTGTTTGTCGGTTTCATAATTTTGCTCTTCGATAAGCCAGTATAACATTACGAAATTAGTGACATAAAATTATAGGTCGACGTTTTCGTACAAGTGTGCGGCCGGCAGGACCACCTGGCGGGAGCGTCAGTCGCTCGCCCACGTGAACCATGGGACTGCCACTAACGAAAAAGTATATATACCTATATTTTGTCATATATCGCTCATTTGGAGCGACAGTGACACAACTGCAAAAAAATGCGAAACTGACCTAATTACATCAAAATTATCTGCCTAATAAAGCAGATAATTTTAATGTAATTAGGTCAGTTTCGCATTTTTTTGCAGTTGTGTCACTGTCGCTCCAAATGAGCGATATGTCATTCGTTTCGTAATGTCACTTTGGCTTGGAGTGACAACAATAACATCCTTTCGGACGATTTTTCTCGTCTCTGCTAGTCAGACAGGCTAAAGGTGATGTTGCACTGGTGCAACACTTGTCGCTAAGTCGGTATAGCGGTAGATTTTTATGTCTTTACAATCCGTGCACACGATGGTAGTTTCCAGCAGCAAATGACGCACTTACATTCAAACTTTCATCACCTATCCCCACCCCCTTTAGGGGATGAATTTACAAAAATCTAATCTATAGGGCTAACTTTCGTTATTTATGGCACTCTTTTTCTCGAAAATTTCTTGCTTCCCAAGACCTGCTTGATTTAGGCTGTGTATATTGTTTCTAAGTGATAATGAATAAATGAATTCAGGATTTTTATTAAGTAAATTTTAATCATCTTTCTTTAGATCTTGCTAAATGCAGTGTCCGTCCGACCGTCATAACCACCACTCTGTAATTAAAAATATTTTATCTTTAGTTTATTATTAGGTATTATATATGTATAGGAAAATTACTACTGTTGGCTAAATGTACACATTTTATAACGTTTTTTATAAAAAAAAATTATTAAGTATATTATATTAATATCCTTAGATATTTCTGTCACAATGCAGCATAATTTGTTCTGGTTCCTAGCCTTTAATTGGTCTGTTATCTTACGTAGTAGGTAGGATAACAGCTCGTGCAGACTAGCGAGATATCGCGGGAGCTACAGGCATCAATATGCTTGTCGCGCCCGCGATATTGACCCAGTCTGCGGGAGCCTCAAAGCGGACACGAAGATATTACTGTCTCAATCAATCTGCCTAGCCTTTGCCCAACTATGTTGCTGTCGGCTTCCAGTCTAATCAGATACAGTTAAATGCCAGAATTTTACATGGAACGACTGCCTATCTGACCTTAACAATCCAGTTACTGGGTAACACGATACCCCTTGGTAAGACTAGTTACTGGCTGGCCGTAACGGCTATCAAAGATCTACGAATGACAGCCGAGACCAACGGCTTAACGTGTTTTCTGAGGCACGGAGGGTTCTCGCTATGTAATGTATGGTTCATCCACCAACGAGCCGACTGCAGCAATCGTGGCTTAACCTTCGATCGAACCATGCGCCTGTTATTAAGCCACGAGCCCATAAGAAATTACTGCCCAGTTAAAATAATATTCGATTTTTGTGCCTTATTATAATAATATCTGAACAAGTGTGTAACCCGCCTAACGTGAGTCAAGTAAACAGGCTCCACATAGCCGCCAAGATGAATGCCTCACAGTTATGAAATAATAATCCCGTTGCCTCCACTTTTATTTGTTTCACATTTTAGACATTTTTGCTCCGAGAACAAGTAAGGTATTTTCTAGCCGAGTGGATATTGCAAACAGTAAGCAATAAAGAATGGGATATACTCGTACTTGTTATGAGAGAAAAGCCAGATTCGTAGGTACATATTTTTAGGTGGAGGATAATTTAGAGACAAGTGCTGGTGCCGTCCGATAAGGAGCAGGCCCAGGTCGACGGCGCGTTGTGTCCCCCCCGCGCGCCTCAAAGAGATGTCAGCACAAGTGTAGGGGTCCACTAGGGCCAATGCCTGCCGGGGTCGCGGGAAAGTCCAAAAGGGATACCGCGGACCATGGCAACACAGGCAATGGAAGGAACACGGGTGGGTTTTAGTCAGTAAAAGTCTGACACACCCTCCCGCTCCGCCGAGAGAAATTATTTGATAATTACCCAACCAAAAAACTGACTTTTTCGTCGAGTGAAAAGTTCGGGAACGCAATTTTGGTCATTTTCATTTTTTGGTATAAAACCTCGCAACGTACGCCTTAGCTTCACAAAAAAGTTTAGTAACCTGTAACGCCATCTATGACGAGTTTGAAAAACTCGTAAACGAACATACGTTTTCAATTTACCAAAAATTTGTATTTTTAATCAATAATACGAGTATGTTTAGGACTTTTGTCGTGATTATTTGCGATACACTTTAAGTGTTACTTATTATTATAATTCATAGTTAAGTTATGCAACGATATAAAACGGATTAAAAAAGTAGATCGCTTTTTATTATTTATAATGTTTCATTGATAAACTGTAACTGCCACCAGCAAACCATGTTTTTTTTTAAATAACGTGGTTTGCTGGTGGCAGTAAAAGCTCGCAGGTAGCATTTTACGCTTTTACGATATTAACGAAATTAAATATATATCTTATGCATCTGAAAATATATCTGAATTGCACACTAAAAGGTACATATTTGAAGAAGCTGTGGTAATAAAATTTTACAGGGTACAGCTTTTTCTTCCTCCTGTAAAGTTACCCTTGGGGTTTTTACTTTAAGGCGACGATTTGTCTGTGTGACAGATAACTTCAACCTTAGTAAAGTTCCAATTGACTGAGACTTGTTGTAATGCAATTACAAGGTTGGCTATATTGAGTAGATCATAACATTAAAATTTCTGCTCGCTTTACTGGTTAGACAGCCTGACGAATTTTAGATAACATGAGATTAATTGAAGAGAACCAAATAAAATCGATTGCAACAGGAATCGATTCGATTTGGTTAACGATCATACACTGTCAGTTATCCAAATCAAATACGTTTATCTGTGCACATAGTTACAAGGTAGGTTTTACACAATTTATAATATGGGTATCTCTGTGTCCTGGCACAGTGAGTGACATGCAAATATTTGATTAAAATAAAGAGATTTATCAGTTATTAGAGAACAATAGCTGCTACGTAGCACTGTGCTAATCCTAATATTATAAATGAGTGAGTTTATTTGTTTGTTTGTTTGTTCCGCTTTCACGCTAAAACGGCAGAACGGATCTGAATGAAATTTGGCACATGAGTAGACCTGGATTAGGACACAAGATACTTTTTATCACGATATTCCCAAAGAATCGGGACTTATGCGGGTGACATCGAAATATAATAAACATATACTATATATATTAAGTTATCTATATTTATTTAATTAGGACTAGTAAATGTTCACAATTATGAAATAAAAACTTACGTTTGTAAACACTATAGTGTAATGAAAATTACTTAAACATTTATTATTTTTAAAAGGAAAATTTTGTTTGTTCGTTACAACCTTATTTTCTATTTATTAATTATTATTAGATTATGTTTGCTGACGGTATCTTCGTTAGGCTTCAAAGGGAGTGAGAACTAATATGTTTAAACTTGCTGTTGATTGACGAATAAATTTAATTTACCTTTTTAAAATGAGAGCAAAATCTTTTGAATTTTTTTTGGTTTTTATTTAAACCCAATTCCAAATTATGTCAAGATATTTTATAAATCCGTGAAAGTGTTTTTTGACTACTGGCACTTGGCATAAAACACATTATAAGTGAAAGAAGAAAGAACTTCTTATTACTTTTTCAGAACCGAAAAAAAACAAGGTTCAGTGAAAAATACACTTTAAATTTTTCATAATGCTAGCCCATCCGGTCGTACAAAGCAAGCAAAGGAAGTATATTTTATTTAAAACCCTCTCGACATCAAAAACTAGCTTTCAGTCGACAATTTCGCGAATCATAGCTGCCTTTAAGCAAGATAGAATTCGCAATAACAGTACACTTTTACTGAAACGAAAAATAACGTATTTTTTTAACAACCTTCGCAGTTTTTTAAATTCCCTCTGCGTTAAGGATTGCATTTTTAACAGCTACTCAAACAGGCACTGAAGTGCAGTGATAATGTTACTAAAATCTGTTTCAAAACTGTTTAATAAAAGGTAAACAAACCTGTTCTGGTAATATCCTTACGCAATCACTCACTAACTACATTACATTACTTACATTCATCTGTATATCGAAGGTTTCAACTTTATATCCCACTTTCTCCAACAATGATTGTTGGAGAAAGTAATTCTTAAGTAAAACACATTTTATGATGATTTAAAATTAGGATTTAGCGATTCAATCAATCAAATCATTCAATTTGTAAATGGCACTATAATTTGCCGTCCACTGGTACGTTAACTGACTCATTTGTTTACGTTTTATTAAAATGTTTTGAAACAGAGTATACGGTTACCAAACTTTTATGGAGCCTAGCGCGTCCGAATTTTTAATTACCAAACCTGATTCTGAGAACGGAGTAGAGTTTTGAATGAAATGGTTTTTCGCCTGCTATAGTGCTGTATGCGTAGCCGTACAAAGCCTGCCTTGTTATTTTTTTCCGGGAAAAGTTACGTGGGTTTTATGTACGGAGGATAAAACCAGCGTAAAGCTGGATTGATAGTCAAGTCTAGTTTCTGACTGAATCCCAATCATAGTCACAGACAGGGGACAAGTCTACTAATTTTTATTATTGATCCTTATGACCACCACACCAAAGTAAAAGATCGTTATCTCTTAAATTCATAATTGGCATGTCAGTGGTAAAAAAAGTCAAAATAATAGGAGATTAACATTGATTAATAACGAACAACTTTCGTCGGAAAATCATAATATCGCCTTTCAATTAGGAATTTACCAAAACTGACAAAATCTATAATTTTGGAGTCAATGATAGGCCATTCCGACAAAATTGCGTTAAGCCGAACCGAAACTTCATTCGAGGTTGTGTTCAATGAAGGTTTTTTTTTCTTTCATTCCACGTTCACAAGACACCGAAGAAATAACTAAGCAATGAACGTTCATCTCCTCTTTTCTTTTCATCATCATCATCATCCCAGCCACGGACCAACCGCGGCAAGCGTAGCTTAACCTGATCGATCGACCCGTGCGGCTGTTATTACTTAGCCACAAGCCCCTCTTTTCTTTTCATTTTTCGATTATTCGGTAGGCGAGTGAAACATGCCGAATGCCGAATTCCAACACCGTCGTTGGATCGGTTCCCTAATTAATTTGGTTTTTACTTTTGATTCATTTTGAATTCAATTGTTTCACTAAATGTTGATTAACAAAAACGTGAAGCGTCTGATTTCGGCATTGACTTGGCTCCGGCTGTGACGTCAGTCTGTATAATAGTATATAATAGTCAGTCAGGCAGAACCCCAGAGTATCTAAATCATCCACCATTAGCATAACTACCTCTGTTGGTTCAGTTTTTATTTGCAAGCTGTATATGTAATAAAATAATTAGTAAAAGCTTGCATTCCCATGTGGATAGTGTCCGATGTAATGGACTGCGGATATAATGGACCATAGAAGCAAGGAAAATGTATAATTGAAGTCCAAAGGGAAATCCCAAGTTTGAAATTAAGTTTATACAATTTTGATTTGGTTTGGCATAATATTCTGATGATAGATGATGACTGGAATATACATGCTTTTGCTTGCAGTTTTGCCTACCCTGCAGGGCTATTGGCTATCTTTTTCATTGCCAGTGACTAACTAGCTTCAGTTGTACACCGAACTTTGATGACAACTGATAATTTCAAAACATTGGTATTACGTATCACAGTAAGTGGAGATCACGTTACGGTGACCAACAGACCGGGATCGGTGCTCATCGTCCCAACACTTGACGCCTCTATTTTTTATCGACTATTATGCGGCTAAGTTAAGTAGCGCCTTTTGAGCGCTAGAATACTTTATTTTAGGGAACATTTTGTATTAAGCGGTTTATATATACTTGAAACGTGAAACTGGCGGTAAATTCAATCTTTTGCAGTTTTAACTCGACAGCCTAGCGAAATTAAATAGTATGTTTTTACTTGTGCTAATAAAGTGTAACTTAGTGAAAATAAATCCTCAAAGGAAAGGTAGGTAAATAAAACCACGAAATAGATAAACAAAACCACGATAAATAATGTACAAGTTGTTAAAGTATTAGAAGATCATTTTGGATGCTGTATATAGCTATGTACATCGTTAGGACTCTAGTATGATGTATGTACCTACATAACTATGTACATATTTCGGGAATATGTTGTAGTTACATAATTAATCGCGTATACCTACTCTAAATATTATTATTACTTCTTATTTTGATTATGTTTTTAGGGTTCCGTAGTAAACAAGGAACCTTTATAGTTTCGCCATGTCCGTCCTGTGTCAGTTTGTTCCAGCTGTAGCTCAGAGATGCTTAGTACTAAAAATCTGTCTGTAATTTGGCACAGGTATTACATATTAATACCCAGCCCAGTCCCTTTCTCAGAGAGGAGGCCTGTGTCCCAGCAGTGGGAACATTATAGGCTGATTATGATGATTACATATTAATCAAGCCGTAAAAGTGGTAAAATAATATTTAAAAAAAAATGTTTTTAGGGTAAGTACCTCTCTTGCATCAAATGGGGATGTATTTTTTTTCTCATCTATCCCATGGTGTGGGGTAGGTATCGTTGGATAGGCCGTTCAAAACTATTGCGGGTCTGTGAATACCACTTTTTATTCAGGGATTCGTTTGCGTAATATTAAGCTGTAAAGTGCAAATTTTTGTTAGAGTCAAGTGCCCCCCCCCCTGCCGGCTATATGGTTGTTTATGGAGATGTGAAAAAAATCGTGGCAGTAGTACATATAATGAAATTAAACAGAAAACTATCACAGCTAAGTAGGCTTTACAAGTTAAGTATCTTCACGTTCTGTATATTCACATAAAATAATCAATTAATAAAAAAAAAAATATGTATTAAAAAATACTTAGGTATATTAAAATATATATAATCCCAGCAATGTTAGACGTGCCATACTTCTGCCACGACCAAGAATCACAATAAAACAACATAAGAAGTAATATTTACACGCTTAACTTACGATCGGCTTCGGTGTTCATCACTATAATTTATAAAACACTACCTTTGAGTAGTGTCTTTCACGAAAGCCACCACAAACTAAATGATCATCAATTTGATGTCCACTAAGCTTACACAATCGCAATCTTAGCAATATCGATACAAAAACATCTGTCAAAATGTGTTACGGTGGCTATCAGTGGTACTGGGTGCCTATGACGTCATCCTAGTTAGTCACTGAAGTTAGCCAATACGAAACTAACTGTTTGACAGTTAATCGTTAAACACTTTGCCAAGTGATCATCATTATGAACTGTCAACAGAGATACGCAATAGCCCTGCTGCTGGTTGTGGGAAATTACCCTACGGGAACATACGACCGGGATTAATAGGTCATGGTAGACATAATTATGCGTGCCAAATTTCAAGTCATGGTTACTTTCGCATGTATAATATAAGTAAATATAAATATGGGTGGATTACTCATTCCTTATCAAGCTAATTCAACGACTAAAGTTAGACTGAAAGAAATTTTAATTATTTTCCAGTAATCAAATCTGCAACGGTATTGTACAGCAAGATTAAAACAATTATATGTCATCGAGTGTGTAGGCTTGTCATAATTAATAGCATTTATAAATTTTATCTAACTGCATCATACGTATTCGGCATTATCATATTTATTATTTGGTTTTATTTTATTAATTTAAACGTAAGTTTACATTTACTTAAATGTTTTAATTTTTCGCTGCAGAAGCTGAAAATATGAATGGAAAACTGAGGTATGTTTGATGAGATCTTACTTAATATTGTTAATTTATTTTTCATTCTGAAATATCGTTCTGTTGCCACCGGGCAGCTTAAGATAACCTTGCGCTCGGAGTGTTAGTCCCATAATATGATACGATAATGGAGCAAATAGATGGCCCGAAGCACCATAGGAAGACCTTGTAGTATTTTCTTCGACCTATGTAAAACCGAACTCATCTATGTAGTTCTATAACATTATTATTTATTTTGACGTGTTAAAGTGTTTTTTTACAACTAATATTTAATTCACGAAAAACAAAACATAATTTATCAATAAACAAATGAATAACAAGTTAATGACAGATGAGTGATGACTTAATTAATCATATTCTTTTATAGGCAGTTAGTGGTCAGATTAGAGATGTAATTTGAAATGCTTATTGACAGTTTTGAAATTTTAATTGACTGGCCTTTGTACTGTATATTACAGCTACTATTTCTACTGTTGATCTTATAAAGTTATAACGGAAATAGCACAGCGATAAAATAATCACTTTTTTAACACCTCGGTCACTTTCTCCATTAAGTATAGTGATGTAACTCGCAAGATGTGTTTCAATTAATTTTTAATTTTTTTTTAATTAGTTCCATTTAAAATCTTCATGGTAAATAATCGGAACCGTTCAGTTTCTGCCGACCATGTTGGCAATACTGTGGCTCATAGTTTGGGTAAGATAATTAATAAATAATTAATACTACATAATCGGCCTATAATGTTCCCACTGCTGGGACACAGGCCTCCTCTCTGTGAGAGGGAGTGGGCCGTAATCCACCACGCGTGCCCAGTGCGGGTTGGTAGATGTCACATGTCTTAGAATTTTTTGGTTCTAGGACATGCCGGTTTCCTCACGATGTTTTCCTTCACCGTTTTGAGAGCAGTGGTGATGAAATAATTTACACAAAGTAAAGCGTCTGTCCGGGTTCGAACGTACGACCTACAACTTTTAAGTCGCGGCCGTTACCACTGGGCCACCTCTGCTCTTAAAGATTATTAAAATTAATACTAATCCTAGTTAATTGTTGAGAAGGGCCTGGTTTGATGTCAAAATCTAGCTTGTCACTTTGTATTTTTTTTTGCTCCCAATCAGCCTATAATTTCGTCTATGATGGTTCCACTGCTAAATAAAGGCCTCTCACACATGATATTATTTTTAACTATAACTATATTTCAGGCCACAGTTGGAGACGCGTTTTACGATGATTATAACTGGTACACGTCAGACGATGGTAAACTTATAGTTAATATTTTGCAAAAATTCGTGGTGCATTATAGGTGTAGACAGACCTCTGTGTTTCACGAAGACGAAATACAGGTGTATTATTATGTTAGTAGTACTGTCGCTCTTGGACCCGACGATGTCTCGTCTTCGGCCATTTCGCCTCGCCCATAAAAAAATCTACATGAATTTCAATAGATTGTAGTGTTCCCACACGAGGTTGACTGATCTAAGACAGCCACTTTACATAATAATATAAAGAAATTAAATACTAACCCCTTATTTATAAAAAAACTAAACCGCTCTACAAACCTATTTGAATTAAAATAGGTTTGCAGAGCGTTTTAGTTTTTTTAGACGAGACATCGTCGGGTTTTTAAATTATAAAAAAACTAAAACGCTCTACAAACCTATTTTAGTTAAAATAGGTTTGCAGAGCGTTTTAGTTTTTTATGAATAAGGGGACTAGTCTATACAGAGGGCCTAGACAGATTTCAAAGCTTTTTGTACTCGTATTTCTACAACTTTCAACACGATTGACTTAAGCTTTACCATGTCCAATACATTTTTGATTTTCCATCATCGTTTTGGCGGATAGAATAAAAATTTGTCTAGAAGGCCCTCAGAACAAAAAAATCTTTTTATGATCTTGTCCCATTCTCGGCCCTCCAAATCTCCCCTCTCCAGACATTATTGTTAGGACCTCGTCGAGTCTATGTTATTCTTAACGAAGGTTTTGCTTTTTGAAGTTGTTGAGATTTGGGTGTATTTTATATTTCTTCTATTATTACAGGAGTTAACGACGAAAGGGCCTTTGACCCGCAAAGAGTAGTCCGTGAAAATTTTAGCGATATTTTGCGAAGTTTTGCAGATTCATACAGCCCTACTCGAGGTAAGATATACTGAGTCAAAAAAATAAGCCTTACAAAAAAATAAGTCATAGTAATTCTTAAGTTTATTAAATTACCTTTTTTTATGATTTTTGCAGAAGGCGATGACGAATTGACACTGACAAAAGTTAAATCAAGTAAATGTTTTTCATACTTATTCCTTTACAAACCGCGTTTATTAATAACCCTCTTATTAATAAACGCGGTTTAGTAAATTAATCATATACATGACGCGTAGCAATGTCACTGTCGTAGCAAATTCTTGGATGCAAGACAATTCTGTATTTTTTATTCGATTTTTTTTTGTTATTATATTATAATTGCCAGTATCCTTATTTAAACATACTTTATCTACTCTCATATCGTAAAGTTCTAATTATGAAATCAAAAATAGTATCTTAATGACTTTATTCACGTGCAACAGTAATAAACTTAAAAAAAAATTAAATACTTTCCCTAACAAAAATAACTTTTTTCTGTTAAAGTATAGGTCGACCAATGAGTTCTCAATTCATAGGTTTACGTCGACGAATAAAATAGGTAATTAAAGGAGATGGATAGCGGTTCCATATAAATTCGGCCCAGTATGGACACAAATTTGTATTCCACGCGCGCCTCAAAGAGATGTCGTCAGCACAAGTGTAGGTGTCCTCTAGGGCCGATGCCTGCTGGGGTCGCGGGCAGGTACTAAAGGGTTACCAAGGCCCCTGGCAATACAGGCAACGGAAGGAATACGGGTGGGTTTTAGTCAGTAAGAGTCTGACACACCCTCCTACACTTCACTTCCACTTCTCCCGCTCCGCCCAGAGCGGGAGAAGTTATTTGATGATTTCCAAACCAAAAAAAAAAAGTATGGCCATAAATAAAAAATATGTAAAATGACGCAAAAATAGTGTTTCTTAGCCCTGTATATTTTTGTTCGTCGCAGAACTTGGTGAAGAGACATAAGACCCATCACAAATCTTCAATAAATAAATTCAAACCTGATGATCGCGGAGTAATCTAACTATCTTCTTAAAGATTGAATTTCACTCAAATCTAACTGTAGCCCAAATTATTCATTTGCTATGCCCCAGTTAGCGTTGGATAACCTTTGGAAACCAGGCAAAATCAGAGTGGTCCGAGATGCGAGTTACCAGTGTAGCCGATGGTAACTGTAATGTGAAGATCCATAGTCTAAAGGCTCCTACATACTGGCGCGACTTGTCGCGCGACGCGTCGCGACACAAAGGCACCGCTTGTAGCGCTACACGCGGTGTCTTTGTGTCGCGTCGCGTCGCGCGACAAGTCACGCCAGTATGTAGGAGCCTTAAGAAAGAAGAAGTCTGAGTGACTTCGCCTTTCATCATTTTCCTGCTGCCCTTATCCCAATTTATTTTGGCGGCACTTCGTCTTTCTCAAATGCAAAAAACCGGCCAAGTGCGTGTCGGACCACGCACAATGAAGGGTTCCGTAGATGGGATGAATGTATCCCAAGAACAAACTTAACATTGTAGTTGAAAAACATGTACCCCAATCCATTCCAACTGCAAATGTAAGTTTTTACGCACAATTTTGAGTGACATGATTTCTCTTTATATAGGTTTTCCTGTAATCTATAAGTACATTATTTTAGGGTCAGCAGTTTCGGAGGTAAGGGGGCAATGGTCAATTTTCATCTATTTTCTATAGGTACTAATATTATAAAGAGAAAAGATTTGATTTTTTGTTTGTTTGTTTGTAATGGTTAAACTCAAAAACTTCTTAACTCACAGTATCAGCGAGTACCATGGGCTGCATATATTTGATTAATAGAAATACCTACGAAAATTACAATAATGTAAACCAAGTTATCAAAAATTTGCCCATTAAATTCATTATTTGGCGTGGGCTGAGAAAATCATTCATGATACATACAATAATGTACTACAAGTTTATAGTAATCATCGTCTCATTTTATCATTTATTATTTATTATATTTTTTTTTTTTTTTTTTATCTCATTTTTTGTGGGTACCCACAAAAATGTGCATGAGGCAATATGTCGAACGATTATAGTAAAGTCACAATAACAGTTTCTTGTTCAAATAAGTCAATCAAAACACGGTTAGAATCGCAGAAAGAATAGTTCAGAAAGCAGATCAAAATCAAGATCGCTATTAGCGATAAGACCGCCCATTGTGTCACCCCTTGTAAAATTTCAACATTTGTATCTGTAATTTCTATGGTGTACATAATAAAGAGTATTCTATACTATTCTATTCTATCAAAAGTCAGTTATTCAAATTAGGCTGAGAACTCTTCGAACGTCAAAATTACATAAGACATTCCCCCAAAAAGTCCGCCCTTCACCACTTCCTACTGCTTTAGCTGGGAAGAAGAAGTAGTGCAACAAACTCCCCAGCAGCACAGATGTCTGTTCAGTCAGAAAAACGTGACTCTACACAATTGTATGCAAAATAATTTACACTATGCGCAACACAAAACAATAAATTAAATTATTTGCATTCATATCATGATATTAATCCTTATCCAACCAAATAGTTTCATAATTAAGATTGATTATGTATACATGTAAATTCCCCTTTAAATTTCCGAAGCGGACCTTTCGTTTCGAAGTTACGACGGCGACGCGACGGGTAAAAATACTAAAATTAATAAAAATGCCGCGGTGTGAGCGAACAGCCCTATTCAAAATTCATTTATTTACGTTACACGTTCGTATTTGGGTCACAGAAATTCATTTGTGTACCAAATTTCAACTTAATAGGTCCAGTAGATTCGGTGCAAATCGGCTCTGACAGACGGACAGACAGACAGACACACGAGTGATCCTATACGGGGTCCATTTTTTCTTTTTGAGGTACCAGAACCCAAAAAGATAACCAGAAACACAGCCAATGATAGTTTTTAACAAATATCAAGAAATCACAACAAAACATTCATGAATCTGTCACACATGGCACCACAGAGTCAGAGCTTATACATATGTAAATACTAGGAACAAACACAAATTTGTTGTTCCTACAACCAGGCTCAAAAAAATAGACAGCTCGTTTAGATGCCAATGTATACGTTTTTATAATAAACTTCCTAGCCACATTCAAGAACTAAGCCTTAATAAATTCAAATGTTTTATAAAACGGAAACTGTGCCTGAAAGCCTTTTATACTGTTAAAGATTATATTGAGGACATAAAGGCTTGGGATTAAGCTGCTCCAATAAATTTACAGTGAATATTGTTTTTTACTGTTTTTATTTTGCTACCTATTTATATTTTCTTATTATATATAACATTTTATATAAACAATGACATGAATATTTACTTTTTTATTTTATTTATTAGGAATGTGAAGACTATGTGGATCATTGTTTAATTTTGTTTTATTCTCAGTTAGTTTTTAACATGGTCTGGCAGTTTGAGTATTTTGTGCAGCCTATCTAAATGTCTTTTCTTTGATATTGTTCGTTGAATCGTTGAGCTCCTTAAGTTCTAAGTTGAGCTGCACAACTACTGACAAATGCGTGCACTGCCTGGACAGATCCACTCAATCTGTGTGGTTCTTTCATCAAAAGACCATTTCAGACACCAATCGACATGGTCTTCACATGATCTGACCAAGACTATGTCTAGACTTTAAAAGAGACTGTGACCTCTGAGTTTGTTTTGGCCTTTCTTCTCAGAGTAGTCAGATAGGAAACGCCAACCTCATCTAGTTTAAAAAAATATGATTAACGTGTAAAAGTGTTTGTACAAAC
The DNA here is from genome assembly GCA_905333075.3 of Atethmia centrago. Classification (NCBI taxonomy): domain Eukaryota; kingdom Metazoa; phylum Arthropoda; class Insecta; order Lepidoptera; family Noctuidae; genus Atethmia; species Atethmia centrago. Next base: position 22,330,622 of record HG995368.1, read on the forward strand.
CCACTTACAGAATTACAATCATTTATAATTTATAACCCGACTGCCAAGAAGGGTTATGTTTTTTGCGCGTGTCTATGTATTGTATTTATACCCTATGTGTGTAAGATTCTTTATTCTCTCATAGCATGCTCATCTCATAGATTTTTAGTGACACACTTTCAATCACATTCCGAGGATTTGGAAGAAAATTCCTAATCGAATACGTGAAGTGAAGTTTCAACATGGCGGATTTTAGAAGTCTATGGTCTAGGGCTCGAGGAGACGATTCCTCTGGAGACCCAGTGTCGTTGTCTTAAAAAAAACAAAATAATATAGGTAATAAAGCGTACTCTTACTAACACACAGGATGTTTAGAATAGAACGAAGAACAATGCAATTTTGCGTTACACTGTATATATTTGAATACCTCCGTCTATGTTAGTTGTAGGTCTGTGCACAGCATAAATGACATAATTATGACAATGACGGGCACTGACAATGATTAAAAGATTAAAAAGTTGCTGCTATTACGTACTTACATTGAAGACTGGACACTGGACTAATCCATTGATTTTAAAATGAAAAGAATAACATTATAATTATATTATATAATATTATATTAAAATGGCAATAATCAATGATTAAATAGCATGTTCAATACAGTCTAGTTATTATTCAATCAAAATCAAAATATTTTATTTCACATAGGCATTTATGAAACGTGCAGGTTCCAATTGGTCGTTTCCTATGGAGATCTGCACGGTCACTCTTTAAATAATTGGCTTTTACAATATTTTCAAATTACTGTGTAGGTATGGGAGGACAGTGTAGGTTGTTGGCCAATACGCTTAAAATATACTTTTAATATTTTATATTCTATAAATACTACTGAAATCACATCAACTCTCAAAATTAACATGTCCAGATTACCATCCCATTTCAAAAACAGGTAATATAAATATCTCCTCGATTGCCTGAATCAAAATAATAATCTTTTAAATTGAAATATTTCCTGCAATGTTTAAGTAACGAAAGCTGTGGTGGAATTTTAAATAAGATCAGTTAGTTTTCAAATATATAACCTTTTGTATGTGCTGGGCCGAACTATATCCATGTCCTTAGGTAGATAATAGTGATATTATAGTTGAATAATGGGTGTCTACACTCATTTAATATAGAGGGAAAGTTTGTATGTAGGAGGAAATCTCCGAAACTACTCATCCGATTTCAAAAATTATTTCACGGATAGAAAGCTACACTATTCGCAGGTAGGCTAGTTAATAATATATTTGAATTAAACAGATACAACTTAAATAATTATTTTCTGCATGGTCAAGTCAAATATTTGTGAATAATGTGCGTAATAGACAGATTAGACTGACCCTCCCGTATTATTATTACACTCTTTGGACTGACCGCTGATTATTTATTATCTGTGGCGTAAAAAGAACGGCGCGTCATCGCAACAGCTCATCGGTTGCAGTTACGATTAGTTATTATCATATTGTAGTCTGTGGTTATTATATTCTGAGTTACGCAGTGCAATGCGCTTACCCCTTGCCGTAAAATGTTGGATTTTCTGTTACCTGCAAAAAATATTTGTTACCTATTTAGAATGTAACGCTTTGAATGTTTTAGGATTACGAATGCTGAAGATATTTACACACACGGGTAACTCCGAAGACTTTGGTGAGACTTATTTATTTTTAAATACTTTTTATTTTGGTGCCCGTATTAAACAAACGAACTAATCGTTTTAATATTTCAGAGCCACGTAATGGACAAGTGCTTCCGTTACACGAAGGAGGTAAATATGAACAGTTTAATAGAGACGCTTATCTATTTTTCCGGTAAATTAGATAAAGTAAAGTACCTACTAGATGACTGTATGCATGTGCCAGAGAGAGAGAGGAGGTTTTGACGTTCAAAAGTGCCTTTTACGTGCCTATTTGAAATAAATAATTTGACTTTGACTTTGACTTTGAGGCTTGTGCCCCAGCAGTGGGAACCCAGTAGTGGAGGCTGATTTTGTGCCAACACGCACTGAGCCCGAGTACGGGATTTCGGTGCAGTCTCTCTCACAGAGAGGATGCCTTATTCTCACCAGTGGAATAATTATTTTATTTTAATTTTATATATTTGGGAAGATAAACTGTTGCATATTACAGTATTATACAAAATTTGAGCTACAGAGTGAATAAATGCATAACCCAGGACCTTTTCCACATATTATAAAAACAAGTTATTAAACTAATGCGATGTGTGCTTACAATTAGATAGGTACAATTAAATTACATAATGTGTTAATGATAAAACTAAATACTAAATAGACATGCAAATAAAACAGAAAAACAAGAAATTATTATTATATTATTATTTACGTCTCTTGACATTTCTCGGTACCCTCCCGGACCTTTGGAAGGCGTACGAGGGGCCGAAGCCAACTCGCAGATGCCCGTTAGACGTGTTTTAATTAAATGAGGCACCAACCGACGATTATCCCGGTTCACACTATGCAAGTGCGCCCAAGAACAACCTCCGGTTGGTGTAGGACTATTGCGGAATATGGAAACTAAGATATTGGATTATGGGCTTGGGTGGCTAAAGTGAACTGGTTATCTAGAACCATGGAAAGACTAAGCCCCTGCCTGACCAATGTTTTATATAAAATACACATCTATTATATTTTTGTTTCTATATTTTTTTCCTCGGTCTAGCCCTGTAGGACTGATGGTACGGGCCTAAGCCAAGTGTCCATTAGTGGGGTTAAGTTTGGGAATAATAATTATCAAACTCAAACTCAAACTCAAAGCATTTATTTCAATTAAACCATTTACAGGCACTTTTGAATTGTCAAGGAGTCAGTCAGTTAGAAATATGAAGCTAGTTGCCCATTCCAAAGCGTAGTAGGTATTTTATTATTAAATTTCAACATTTGTATCTGTAATTTTTATGGTGTACATAATACCTAAAGAGTATTCTATTCTATTCTATTATAAATTATTATTAATAATATTAAGATACAGTCTCAAAGTCAAAAAAAAATATATAGAGTTATTATCGGTTAATTGTTATATTCTTTTCAAAGTCAAAGTCAAAGTCAAAAACGTTTATTGCGAACTAAGTGTACAATGTTGTTTTTGTTTTACAGCAAGGTATTGTACAATGGGAAGGCACACAAAGGTGGACTGCAACCACTGCACGTGTGTCGCTGGTCAACTGTACATGTGCACAGGAACGATATGCCATCAACCCCCTGCAAGTAAGACTATTAATTACTACATAACAGCGATGTTGCGGATGCAGATTTCATCCGAGATGCGGATCTCAACATTTTTTAAGAGATCCGTCAAAGCGGCAAGGTGAAATTCAACATTTTTTTTTTTTGCAAATAGCAGCGCAGTTTCGTTGTATGTTGATCATAATTAAGTCACGGCAATTATAATAAAATTATTACCAAATTATAATTATTTAAAAATCAATACTGCTCTCGAAATTATATGTTTTTGATATACTCGTATTATAAGACTATTTCGTGAAAATGTGACGACTTAGACGATTAATTTCAATTTTGTTAATTATGATATTACTATTATATTTATTTACATACCTAACCAAATTACAAGATGATATTACTTATATTCACCCTTTCCTACCACGTCTGCACCGTATATTAATGGATGAATCATGAAATCAGATGTTATTGCTGATAAGCAGTCTATAGTAATATACTTAGGGGAAGCCCGGGCAAGACGCATATGTTAAAGAAAAGTTTAAATAAAACCACAAACTGATAATCAATAGAACCCCTTGTACTTTTAATTTGTACTATGTTTAATCATCTTTCGAAAACACTATTTTAAATTAAAAAACTTTGACAATTTCTGTAATAATTATGAGCATTAACATAAAGTATCAATTATCCGTTTTGCCCGGAGGGGTCGGGCAAAACGGATACGCACCAAGGGCAAAAAGGATATTTTGATTTAGTTAAGATCACACTTCGCATAAGAAGTGCATTTTTCATGCACCCAACTTTTGCACTGATTACACTGAATTCTATCTTCCGTTGGTGTGGTTTAGTGTATTTGTCAGCGCACAGTAAACAATAAAAATCTTATTTAGGGTTTTTGTTTTGCGGTTTTCCAAGAGATCTTTTATTTTTAGCTTAGCTATCTATTTTTTTTAAACACAGATCTTCTTCTTGTTCTGGACTAAAAACAGCTGTAAACCTCCCTAATTTCTTTTACTTATTTCCGGTCTTCACGTGTCTCTGTAAAGTTGTAAACTTCTTTGCGGTATTTAATTGATTGCCCATCATCTTTTAGATCTCCTACTGCTCTGTTAAATGTGGCTTCTGACCAGGCTGTCTGATTAATTTTGCGTTTATATATTAAATATTATACTTAAGAAGAAATAAATCAAATAGCTAAACGGGCAAAACGGATACCTATCCATTTTGCCCATATCCGTTTTGCCCAATGCGTCACTTTTAGAAAGAAGGTCGAGACGTTAATTGTTATTAGTAGGTAAATAAAAGGTAGCAATCACTAATTATACTTAAATAAACATGCAATTGAATAAACAGAACTTATTCATGGGTAACTGATTGGTAATATAATAAATTGGTATACAAACCTTCACATAAATTGTAAGAAAACAATGAAAATCCTTTTTTTTTATCTCCACAACTGATACAGTCGCGTATTGTTTTGGTTGAACTATCATGGCATCGCCGGTCGCACGTGTCATGACTTGAGAAAGTATAATAACGCTATCTATTAAATATTTTTGGAAAAATCAGTTATTCTTCTTACCCACACTATGCTTCTTGCCCGGGCTTCCCCTACCTATGCTCGGAACAGCATGTGATAGCCGCGGTCGTAACATACTGGAGCAAGATGATCCTAGACTCGGAAGGAATTAAAAAATCTTGTACTAATTATTCATCGTCCTACTCGCACATTTTATGACCGCGAATGCCACAAGTTTTGCATCTAGTGTAATAAGTTCACAGAGTATAGGTTTAATTTGAAAAATATCCCTTTATTGTGCGAAAGAAACCTGTCAAAATGTGTGAATAGGTTAAAAAAAGAGTGTACAATTTATTATCTGCATCAAAAATACCGGAGTGCAGTTGTTTTATTTTTGGCAACACATGTAGAATGTTTTATACCCAGATTGGAATAAAGAACACGCCCATTCACACGTCTCCAAAATTGCTGTTTTGTTTGTTTTATTATTTGTTAAAAAATCGTTCTGTATCCACAAATGTCACTTGTCATTTTGAAACACTGCATTGGGATATTATGGTGTTTTATACAATTGCACTGACTTAGTGCTGTTGTGTACTTTGAACCTCACTGAAGTGTATTCTGTAAAAATCTCACCGTGAAAGTGAACTGTCATTTCGATGGGTCCTATGTATAAGGGCCAATGTGCAAATTGACAACTTTTCAATAGAGGCTCTCAAAGTTTCAATTTGATATATTTTTTAGATGCTTCAACTGATGTTTGTGAAACTTTGCATAGTTACTATGAAACATATGTCCTTTATTATAGATACATTGATTTATTTTTATATATATTAGTTTTTTAATTAATGTAGATATGCCTATATACGTAATTTTTTTTATTTAAATTATACTGAAAAAAACTATTAAAAAGGCCAAAGTGTCACTTTAGACGATTTACTTGGCATTAGCAAATTTTTAAAAAAACGTGTATTTTAATAGTTTTGAATATCATTATTTATATAGTTTTGAATATCATTATTTAAGTATTTAAAATAAATAAATAACTAAGACAGACAATAATAATATGATTATTTTATGACATAATTCACATTGACACTTATACGTTATCTTACTTGGTGTCGTAATATTCTCAAACCTCAGTTAGGCCACAAAAATAAAATCGATTATAAAACAATTTGACTTCTTTATTTGTTTTCTAATGAATTATCGAAGTTTCTGTAATCGAAAGGCAGTCAAATAATCAATACTTAATGTTAAAAACCTGACAAAATCACATTGGACTTAAGATCAATCAGCTTTTTATTGTAGATACCTCAACCTAGGTCAGTAAAAGTTTAAAATAATAACAAGTTATATTTTTTTTATAAAATCAAAACTTATTAAACATAATTAAAGATTCTTAGAATATGAAGAGGAAACTTAATAAAATAAAAAATAACAAAATGCATAACAAAAAAAATAAACATTTTTAAAAACAAAACAAAATCACTCATTGTCATCATTATCACTAGTATTAATCATTGAATTATCATTAGATGCTACCAAATTTTCGTAATACTCATGATAAACTGGTGGAATAATATTTTTGCGACATAAAACAATTGTCTTTTTTTTGGATGGATGTATTCGTAATTACTGATTTTAACATAGTTTTAAGGGTATTTCCGTAGATCTATCAGCCATTTGTCTTCTTGTTGTAATATAAACTAATAAAATGGTTACTAATAAAATCATACTGTTTAGAATGGGCGCCGATTTCCCAGAACTTGTTAAATATTTCACTTCTTGTGTCTTCATCTCGTTTTTGAAAACATTTCAATTTACATTGTGTTTTGACATGGTTCACCCAATTTTTTTTCCAGTTCTTATCTTATCACTTCGACTATAGTATGACTTTCCAGTATTTGTCAGTCTTTTCTCTTTAAATCTATCCATTCATAACAAAAAAATTCTCGCAATTTACCGCTCTCTTTTTTTTGTAAATCTTCTTTTCTTGGAATTAATTGAACAGAAACCTCTCCTGCTGAGTATTGTGAAATTGGAGAGGACACATTGTCATCCGTTAGCACACACGCAACTGATGGGATTGGTTCTTCATCACCAAAAAGATTAATACTGCCATTGGTTGACGGCATAGGGGTATATTCGCTACGTATATCTTGAAGATCAGGCACATTTGACATTCGAATTGACTCTTGGCTGTCAAACCCATGAGAACTGACGCTAATTTCATGTAACAAGTTACTAGTTGATATTATTATAGGACTATTCATTTTCTATAGTGGGTTCATTTGGCTCATGGTTATTTAGGTGTGAATCAGTATAATGTTCTTTATCCAGGGGTTGAGTCAGTTGAATAGGTGCTATGGAAACATTATGTTGCAATGTGTTGTTTTGATTGCTTTGGTTTCGATTTAAACCACAAAGTCACTATTATTTACATTACCAATTGCTAAATTAAGTAATTTCCGACTTCTACTAAACTTAGAATGATATTTGGACGTCATATTTCACTAAGTTACATCTAATAACATAATATTATTCACTAAAATAATTGGTTATTATCACAGCGCGACATCATTCCGTGAGACGTAGAAGAACTGACCGATTAGCCGTTGCAGTAAACAAAGACGCGGGATCTCCCCGCGTACAAGTCTCGAATAACCGTTTGGCCTTTATACGTTTAAAATTGTGCCATATAGGCCTTTTTACTGTAGCAAAAAATAGTATTTTTAACTATAAATGTGTATTTTTTTTTAGTGCACGTTATCAACCACAGTAAAAGGAAGCATTTAATACAAAAAAGTGAAAATGCTCAAAATGTTGCATTGGCCCTTATACGTAGGACCCATCGATTTCATCTAATATTAGGGATTGCCAAAAAGAAAAATAAAAAACTAAAACAAATCAAAAAAAAATTCAAATGATAAATGATTTTATTTCTGTAAGAGGATTGTACAAACACTTTTACACGTCAATCATATTTATTTAAACTAGATGAGGTCGGCGTTTCCTATCTGACTGCTCTGAGAAGAAAGGCCGAATCTAACTCAGAGGTCACATTCTCTTTAAAAGTACAGATATAAGGTTGGTCAGATCATGTGAAAACCATGTAGATCGGTGTCTGAAATGGTCTATTGATGAATGAACCACACAAATTGAGTGGACCTATCCAGTCAGTGCACGCATTTGTCAGTAGTCGTGCAGCTTAACTCAGAACTTAAGGAGCTCAACGATTGACAGGTCATTTCACGTATGTTGTCACGGTGAGATTTTTGCAGACTAGACCGGCTGGAACACACGAAGATAATTATCCTGTAAATAAATCCGCGGCACGACAGTATTTTTTCTTTAATTTTATCAGACCCGCTGCCTGGGTCACGATACAGGGAACACATTATTTTGTCTGTGATTAACCTCGAGACGTTCAAATTTCTAGAACTTTGCTGATTGTAGTTTGTGTGGGTATCCACACAAACCACAATCAGCAAAGTTCTATAGTTCAGATTATTAAGATAACAGAAGTCCCCTCTTCTTAAAACAAGATACGTGTAAATTGGTTTAAATTCTGTTATTTCTCCTTTTTTACTTTTTCAGAACCTCAATCTTTGATAACTTGTAAAGAGGGAAAAAGACGTAAACTCGATTCTTGTAATTACTGTTACTGCCGAAATGGGCATGAAATCTGCTCAACCAGAGACTGTAGACTCCAACATGGTGAGAAAATATTTTAAGTTGTAATAATTATAAGAAGATTAAAAGAAATTGTCTCCAAGCTCTAGCTCTTGAAATACTTTAGCCTAGCTCTGGAGTCAGTGTGTTATTTTTTTCTGTAACCTGTTTATGGCAATAAAGAATTTATTTATCTATGCTAATGCCCGGCCTGCGTTAAAATGCCGTTTTCATTTTTTGTTTTGTTAGGGACCTTTTCCGACGCGCACACAACAATTTACCAAAGTTTTATCACAATCGGTCAAGCCGTTTTCATGTTTTTGTGAGACTAACGCACGCCAATTGATTTTTATATACAGGTTGGATTTTTGAGACGGGACAGTAAGGGCAGCTACCTTAACCGTTGTAGCTACGAAAAAACGGTCTTAGGAGACCGTCCTTAACAGTTTGCGACATTTAGATCAGCATTCACAGATTTTGAAAAAAATGTACAGTCAGCAAGAAAATGGGCAATGTTTATAAAAACTTTTTTGATGCCAGTCGATCCTGTTTCTTACAAGGATCAAAAAACTCTACTGCACCAACAGAGGTTTGAATACTAGAAAAGTCAGAAATTGCAAAAAACTATTCCCATACATTTTGTAGAAAATGAGACCGAACTTACTTTTTTACGATGGATAGACTAGCCAAAAATAAACAAAAAAAGATCAACTTCAAATTTCGAATGCATACGCGTTATAATTTAATTTTGTTTGAGAACAATATTTACATAGTTTGTTGCTTTGAAAAAACATTTTTAATGTTTCCCATACAAATCTGAAAGTTCTAAATTATTTGAGGTTATTTTCTTCTCGGAAATCACAAACAACAAACTATCTTGTACTTAAAGCAAATAAATGTATAACGCGTATTCGTTCGAAGTTTAATTTTTTTGTTTATTTTCGGCTAATCTGTCCATCATAAAAAAGTAAGTTTGTAGTTTCTTTCCTACGAAATGTATGGAAAAAGTTTTTTTGCGATTTCTGACGTTTCTAGTACTCAAACCTCTTTTGGTATAATAAAGTTTTTTGATCCCTGTAAGAAACCAGATTAATTGGCACCAAAAAAGGTTTTGTGAAAACTGCCCATTTTCTTGATGACTGTAAAATTGTTTCTAAATCTGTGAATGCAGATCTAAATGTCTCAAAAAGTTAAGGACGGTCTCCTAGGACTGTTTTCCTGTAGCTACAACGGTTAAGGTAGCTGCCCTTACTGCCCCGTCTCAAAAATCAACCCTGTATATAGATAGATTAAAATAGAGAAGAAAATGTCTCCATCTTGTGCTGCCAAACTACCTTCAGTAGTCTTTTTTTAGAAGTCTAAATCATACAAGTTAATCCAAAATTTTTGTTTTTTATTATTACAAATGACCACATCTATCTAGTGGAGATTTGGAGAACTTTCACTTCTGATCTCGCGATGACATAATAATTCAAAATAATAGGACTTAAATGTAATTAATAACATTGTAGTTAAATTAGTTGATATACCTACTGTTACGTTGTAAATTTGAGTACCTACCAAGGGTTGGTATTACACAGCTGCATTACTAATAAGTAAAGTAGCATTTACCTGAAAACATTAGTAGTACCTTGTGAGGTTTCTAAGTAATTTATTTCATTGTAGTTGTGCAAGTAACTTTGGTCTGCACTTGATGGAAGGACTCATTCCTTCAACTATATTTCGTCACTGGACTCTTTAGTAAACACTTTCTAACATTAAATCAATTTTCTAAACCCTGATAACAGGTTTTCACAATTAATTAGAACAATAAATATAATGTTTACATTCCAACTGTCATCCTGTCGAACGTCAGATTCTGTCGTTTAGAAACGACATCTGATGGTCGCCGGTTCACAGTTGTAGTTTAATCGATAATTGAACTTATTGATTGCCAACCATCGAAATAAATCGTATGGAACAATCCTTAATAATTTTCAGCTTTCAGTAAAACTTAATAATAAAATAAATAACCGAAAGCGGAAATGAAATAGTTTTTACAATGTAGACTTTTCTTCTAGAAACTTCGGTGTCAAATAAATCCATTTTTAATCTGTGATTTATCTTTGACATAATGTAGCCAGGTTGTACGTTGTTAATTACCCCAATTAATATTTCGGAATAATTACCCCGATCAAGACAAGTTTTAGAATTGGGATTTATAAATAAATTGTTTGTTGGTCTAGATCATGAAGATTCTTATTGTTTCAGAGTTTAAACGTCACGTTGGAATGTTGTTAGTGATTTTCAAGAATTTATTATCTTGGTGTAGTATTTATCTTATAATCATTTTACCCGAAATATGGGAGATTTTAGAAATAGTCTGTCTATTTCCGGTTTGTAATCCGTGACAGGATTATTAAAGAGTGGTGGCGTCTATTTGCCCTTGAACACGCTTGAGTGATACTGGAAAACTAATTCCATGTTTTAAAAGGTAAGGATTTGGTGGTAATAGTGCCTAGAAGTGGTCTGTGAGCCCTTCCCTGGTTGTTAAAAGGATATTCTAGTGATCCATGGATATTTATTACAGGATTCCAAATTGCGCATACGCAGACTATTTTCCAGCCAGTCGAGGATCTTACAGTCAAGTGCTTTTTCCCTAAGCCAACCGTGAGTACTTCACCTGCTGACTATTTGCCTTAGATATTTCATGGGATATTCCTCAGTGTTAACAATGGATTAGATTCTTGTTCAGGGATACGCAACAAGTCCTTGTTGCGGAGTTGATGGATGCCACGTGGGTAATCCTCATTCCTATTGTCCCACCGCTCAGGATCAGGCAAACAGAAGTCGTAACTCCTTATGTTGTATTTGAAACAAGGCCAAGTTAACCGGCTAATGTATTAGCCTTTTAGATTTCCAAGCTCAGTCACCTCCCGGAAGGTTAATTTGCCTCCCTTATATTATTAGGTCCCCGTATTGTCAATTCCAGGAGAGGCACCTCGAGAGATTCGTCTCGCCGCCAGTATCTAGAGGAGAGTCTGGGACCTGGACGCGAGACCCGTTCCTCGAGGCAACTCGAAGCCTCTTGTGGAGACGACTGTGCGGCTGGCAGACCCCGTCTAGCGAAAGCGCAGGCGGGACGGTTTTTTTTTTATACCTTATTACTTTTCTATTATAATAAGGTTTCAGTAGGAACCTATTGTTTACCGCAGTCCGGTTTTCTGTAGTGGAAACCGGTCTGACAACTAAATTGAAATAGAGGATCTTGGGTTCGACAATCCTCGTTCATCCAGACGAATATTGGACACCTTCGTCGGCTCCAGGATCCGGGACTCTTCAAAGTCCCTGGCGCCCATTTAATAAATATTAACATACATAATAACTGGAAGGTTAAACAATAATATTCAAATTAATAATATTAAATTAGAACTTTTAAAAGGAACAGTACTGGGTTTATCTCCAACTCCCCACGACCGAAGCTTTATCCGCTGAATTATAAGCTGGCTGGCAAAAGTAGGCTTTCACAGTAGTCGCCTACCTCATTTTTAAGACGGTAGCCCCGTATCGGCTACCGTGTGTTATGTTGTGAAGAATTAATTTTATAATTATACTGTATTGAAGATAGTTTCTTGTTTGTTTTCAATTCAATACCCAACCACCTGGCCTCTGGGCTTATGTTAGTTTACCGCTAGGGGGAACAAAAATAACAATATAACAGTGGCGACCAACGTGTGTATTAGTTGGAGATAGAGGTTACGTCTTTGCTGTACCTTACAAACCAGAGTACTGTTTCTAGAGCCTTCCAGTTATTCTAATTTTAAGAAAAAAAAAACCGTCGCGCGGAATCCTTTGTTCACGTGTTCATGTTTATGTTTGTACTGTTTTATACACTATAATTTACTTTTTACACTTCTTGCTGCTTTATACACTTTACAATTTTATTTTACCTGTGTCCCTTAACATAACACCAGGACTATTGTCCTTGGATACAAAAACCTAGTATTATAAAAATAAAATAAACTTAAACTATAAGACTGCTATTTATGTAACTGCGTTAACTATAGATAATATTTGCATATTGCTCGATATTGTAAATTGTGACAGCCAGTTTATGCTTCAGTTAAGTTTAAATTATCATTAATTTTACAAAATGGAGCGACCCATTAAATTCAATTTACTTCACAAAGATGAACTCATATATGAAGTACTGGTCCGAGACGCGAAACCCGCTTCAACAGTAGGGGAACTACGAGTACAAATTAGGGATCTCAGTAAGTTGATAAGTACCGACGATATCGTGGAGACAAATATAGATCCGGAAACCGAATTACAAGCAATTAGGGCCAAACTGTCAGAAATTGGTGAAATACTAGACAGGTACCCGTCCAATTTCAAAAAATTTAACCGCGCTAAGGCTTTAGGTTTCCACCTGTATCATCGTTTCAGTAGGATTACTCCCACAACTGAACTTAGTACCGATTATGCAGCCGTTGACAAACAGCTAAGCGGTTATTTGTCTAAAATTGATTCGGTTAACGTGAGTTTCCATCAATCATTTACCATCGCCGAGGAGACAACGAACGTACAGTCAAATTTGCAGACGAAGGACGTCATCATTTCCTACAACAAAGAGACGGTTAAATCCCTAGGACATAAATTTGACGGTACGGGTTGCGTGAAAGCGTTTATTGAGCGTCTTGAGGAGCTTTGCGAGGCCAGAGGTATTAGCGAAGCCTCCTTACATCAATCTGCTCTAGATCTTTTCTCGGACGGAGCTGTATTGTGGTACCGAGGAATTAAAGCGTCGGTTATTGATTGGGCGGAACTGAAGCAGCAGTTACTCACAGCTTTCGCTCCGCCTGATTACGATATGCGTCTCATTTCTGAAATAACAAATAGAACGCAAGGGTCGACTGAGCTGTCTTGTATATTTATAGCAGTCATGGAGAATCTTTACAATAGGCTATCTTATAGGGTTCCAGAACGCGATCGTTTGGCACGGATCAAGTTCAACATGAGACCGGAATACACGTTGGGATTGTCAATAATGGTTATCAACACGCTGGACGAGTTAAAAGAGAAGTGTAGACAACTGGAGCTAGGCTTTCATAGCAGGGCTCAATTCCATGAGCCGCCCAAACCAACGTCTTCTTTTGTTGCAGCAGACTTGGCATACAAAGCCCCGAAAGGTTCACAAAGGATTGAAGTCGTGCAAAATGATTCTAATTCGTTGTTCTGTGTTCGTTGTAGGGTTAAGGGGCACTCGTTATCACAATGCAAATCCAAAGCAATTGTGTGTTACCGTTGCGGCAAGAAGGGCGTACGTGCACCATCGTGCCCTACGTGCAGTAAAAAGCAGAAGGATGCTCAGTCCTGTCCAACCTGCACTTCAAAAAACTAAATTTACGGAGCTACAGCCAAAATTTTGATAAGTCCGATTGGGACAATTATTTAAAATTTTTAAAATTATTTTTTCATTCACTAAGGGTAGAAACAGTACGCTATAAGACCACGGGCGATAGTCGTCCACATTTAACAGTTTCTATAAATGATGTGCAATATTACGGTTTACTCGACTCGGGTTCTAGCATTTCAGTGTTGGGTTCCGATGTTGGCCAACAATTCATAAGGGCTGGTGCGACTCTACACGCCGATAGACAGTTGGGCAGCATCATAACTGCCAATGATTCGCGGGCATCCGTGGAGGGTTATTTATTCTTACCAGTGACTCTCATGAGAGTGACTAAGGTTATTAAATTCTATATTATTCCAGACATTACCACGCCGTTGATTTTTGGCGTTGATTTTTGGAAAGCCTTTAATTTGGCACCTAAAATTTTTAATAAATTACCATTTAAATATATACAAAACAATAGAGGTCATACATGTGTCTCGGAGGTTAGGCACCTACAGCCGTTTGACGAATTAACAGCGGAACAAAAGAATGAAGCGGAGTTATTAATTAAAGATTTCAAAAAGGTTTCCTTTGAGGCTAAAGGATTGGGTCGTACCCATCTGCTGCGTCATAAAATAGACACAGGAGATGTTCCTCCTATTAAACAGCGTTATTATCCTTTATCACCTGAACGCCTCAAGGAACTAAACCGACAGCTGGATGAGATGTTGGAGATGGGAGTGGTGGAACCTAGCAATAGTGCGTGGAATAACCCGGTTCTACTGGCTCCTAAACCTAATGGGGAATGGCGATTTTGCCTGGACAGCCGAAAGCTGAATGCGGTCAGCAAGCAGGATGCGTATCCACTACCCTACGTCTCTCACATCTTAGACCAGTTGCGGGACGCGCGATACCTTTCATCGATTGATTTGAAATCTGCTTTTTGGCAAATCGAATTGGACTCCGTTTCATCCAAAGAAAAAACCGCGTTCACGGTTCCCGGTCGAGGTTTGTTCCAGTTTAAAGTTATGTGCTTTGGGTTGACGGGAGCCCCCGCCACCCAACAGCGTTTAATGGACAGACTTTTCGGCCCGGAGTTTGATAATAAGGTGTTCGTATATTTAGATGACATCATTATTTGCTCATCAACCTTCGAGGAGCACATTTCGCTTCTTCAACGAGTTTTAGACAAACTAAAGCAGGCTAATTTGGCAATTAATTTACCAAAGTCCTGTTTCTTTCGACGAGAACTAAAATATCTTGGTTACAAAGTGGATGAGCATGGCTTACACACTGATCCGTCGAAAGTTCAGTCAATTGTCGACTTTCCAACACCTACAACTCGTAAGGAAGTGAAAATGTTTCTTGGAACGGCCTCATACTATCGACGTTTTATTAAAAACTTTAGCTCGATAGCAGCCCCTTTAAACGCACTAACAAGTACAAGCAAAAAAGCGCCGCCTTTTGAGTGGACGGCTGAAACAGAAACCGCGTTCTCAACCTTGAAAGAGGCATTGGTGTCTGCTCCAGTATTGGCTTGTCCAGATTTCTCACAACCTTTTGAGATTCATTGTGACGCATCCAGTTTTGGGATAGCGGGCACTCTGACTCAGGTTATGAATGGGGAGGAGCACCCAATAGCCTACTGCAGTCGTTCGCTTAATCCGGCGGAACGCAATTATTCAGCAACGGAGCGTGAGGCTCTCGCTGTAGTCTTCGCCGTGGAACACTATCGTCCTTATGTAGAAGGCGGTCCTGCATTTAAAGTGATAACCGACCACTCGAGTTTAAAATGGTTCTTTAATTTAAACAATCCCTCTGGTCGATTAGCTCGTTGGGGTTGTCGGTTATCACCTTATAACTTCACTATTGAACACCGCAAGGGCAGGGACAATGTGGTTCCAGATGCCTTATCTCGTGGCGTTCCGGTGCTGGAAATTAAAGTGCCTGACACGGACACTTGGTTTAAAGGGTTATGGGATAAATGTGTCAGTACCCCCAGATCGTGTCCTAACTTTATTATTAAGGAGGATAAACTATACCGTTATTCAAAAAATAAATTCGGGGTGGCTAGTGACTATGATTGGAGGCAGGTAGTACCGGAGGGCAATCGTCAAGAATTATTGAAGAGTCACCATAGTGGCGAATTATCACCACATTTTGGAGTGTATAAAACCTATAAAGGACTTGCACTCCGATACTACTGGCCTAACATGTATAAGGATGTGATTAACTACGTTGGTAAATGCGATACGTGCGCCGCATATAAACACTCACAATTACCTCCTCCCGGTCTCTTAGGTGATGCGAAAGAGTGTTCCAAACCATTTGAAACCCTAAGCATTGACTTAGTAGGTCCGTTGCCACGGTCTAGAGCGGGATTCACATATCTATTAGTTGTCGTGTGTTGCTTTACGAAGTACTGTTTACTGTTTCCTTTACGTAGAGCTGTTGGTAAGGCTATAGCACAGAAACTAGAAGACGGCGTTTTCCTCGTACACGGTATACCCCGTACGGTGATAGCAGACAACGGGACGCAATTCACGGGTAATGAGTTTCGTTCTCTATTGGAGAGGTACAAAATACCTCAAATCCACTTCACACCTCGTTATTGCCCAAGCGTGAACACCGTGGAACGCTATAACCGTACCATAATGACCGCGGTATCAATTCTCGTGGAGGATGATCATCGATCCTGGGATGTGAACATCTCAAGGATCCAATTCGCTATGAACACCTCCACAAATGTAGTCACTCGTTTTACACCGTTCTTCCTAGTACATGGCAGAGAGGCAGTTAGTTGTGGTGATGTCTTCGGCAATGTTACCGTTGGACAGCCCACTCTAGCCTGCGCTTCCCGCAGTTCATATGCAAATCAGCTAGGGGCATTGGATGGTATCTTCGATAAAGTAAAGGACGCGCTCATCAAATCTCATGAACGTAGTGCGCGTTATTATAATAGTAGTAGGAGGCACGCGGAGTTTGAGGTAGGCGACACTGTGTGGAAGAAAACATATCCCCAGAGTGACGCCTCCAAATTCTTTATGGCCAAATTAGCACCTAAATACGAGAGATGTATAATTAGGAAAAAACTTTCACCCTTAGTGTATGAATTGGAAGGCTGTAGTTCCGGTAAAAACCTTGGCACATGGCATATCAAGGATTTCAAATCACCATGTAGCAAGGATTAATTTTTTTGTATATTTTCTTCGAATTTAAAATATAATTTAAATTCGTTGGTCGCAGTGACCATTGAGGGCTGTATATGCCTTGAGGTTGCTGGTTTTTAATTTAGCATTGGTAGCTGTATATGCACGGTGCTAGAAAACAGTAGGTTCACATTTGTGAGCTATATGGAGTAGAGAAGGAGATTGTTTAAAAGTTGTTTGTAGTCTGTGGTTGTTGCAGGTTTGACACCCCTGTAGAGTGTATAAAACCTCCGGACTGCTGGTAAGGCAGCAAAATGATAGTCCTGAGATTGGAGGCCATAATGGCGGGCGTGTAGGCTGCATTGATGGAAAACGTTTAAGTTGGTATTTTTTTTTCCGGGGCGAATAACCGTCTCGTTCATTTTATGGAAGACGGTTAGCCAATTTTCATTATTTTGTAGCATCTAATTTCTTTTGGTATTATTTGTGTACCAGCTCAGCATCATTATAGGCTGTCAGCTCATTGTAAAAGGTGGTGTACGATGGAGTAGGGTGGTCTCTCCTATATAAATATAGTAGGTCAGACTTATATTTTTACTCTTTTTGGAGCTTGTCTTTTACATGTGTGTAAATGGATTAGACTCGCTCCAGGAGAAATAGTATATATTACACAGGTCACATGGATAACTATAAATAAGCCATATAACACGGGCGGAATTGTAGACTCGTTAACCAAAGCCATCTACAATGTCGCCTAATAGAGCGGGTTGTTACTCTATACTTGAAGTGTGACCAGAATTCTTTTAGGTCGTAGGTTTATGTAGTTTAAAATGAAAACCCAAATTAGTATATTTAATAAAGGTTACATGGATAATTAAAAATAAGCCATAAAACACGGGCGGAATTGTAGACCCGACAACCAAAGCCTACTACAATGACGCCTAATAGAGCGGGTTGTTACTCTATACTTGAAGTGTAACTAGAATTCTGTATTGTTTATGTATATACCTTATCCTACCTATATAGTATCATTTAAGTTTACATCAGCTATGACAAATAGAAATCGTACACCAGCTTCCACGTATTTTTTTTTCTTTTCTTTTTCTGTTCCTGTTTTCAGGCATGAACATTGTAGATTGTTGTAGACGTGTTTGACTCTTGGAGTCTGCTTTGACGCTGGAGGGCCAGCGTCGAGATTTGCCCTAGGGGTCAAATCTCTGGTGGTTGGGGAGGTACTGTTACGTTGTAAATTTGAGTACCTACCAAGGGTTGGTATTACACAGCTGCATTACTAATAAGTAAAGTAGCATTTACCTGAAAACATTAGTAGTACCTTGTGAGGTTTCTAAGTAATTTATTTCATTGTAGTTGTGCAAGTAACTTTGGTCTGCACTTGATGGAAGGACTCATTCCTTCAACTATATTTCGTCACTGGACTCTTTAGTAAACACTTTCTAACATTAAATCAATTTTCTAAACCCTGATAACAGGTTTTCACAATTAATTAGAACAATAAATATAATGTTTACATTCCAACTGTCATCCTGTCGAACGTCAGATTCTGTCGTTTAGAAACGACATCTGATGGTCGCCGGTTCACAGTTGTAGTTTAATCGATAATTGAACTTATTGATTGCCAACCATCGAAATAAATCGTATGGAACAATCCTTAATAATTTTCAGCTTTCAGTAAAACTTAATAATAAAATAAATAACCGAAAGCGGAAATGAAATAGTTTTTACAATGTAGACTTTTCTTCTAGAAACTTCGGTGTCAAATAAATCCATTTTTAATCTGTGATTTATCTTTGACATAATGTAGCCAGGTTGTACGTTGTTAATTACCCCAATTAATATTTCGGAATAATTACCCCGATCAAGACAAGTTTTAGAATTGGGATTTATAAATAAATTGTTTGTTGGTCTAGATCATGAAGATTCTTATTGTTTCAGAGTTTAAACGTCACGTTGGAATGTTGTTAGTGATTTTCAAGAATTTATTATCTTGGTGTAGTATTTATCTTATAATCATTTTACCCGAAATATGGGAGATTTTAGAAATAGTCTGTCTATTTCCGGTTTGTAATCCGTGACAGGATTATTAAAGAGTGGTGGCGTCTATTTGCCCTTGAACACGCTTGAGTGATACTGGAAAACTAATTCCATGTTTTAAAAGGTAAGGATTTGGTGGTAATAGTGCCTAGAAGTGGTCTGTGAGCCCTTCCCTGGTTGTTAAAAGGATATTCTAGTGATCCATGGATATTTATTACAGGATTCCAAATTGCGCATACGCAGACTATTTTCCAGCCAGTCGAGGATCTTACAGTCAAGTGCTTTTTCCCTAAGCCAACCGTGAGTACTTCACCTGCTGACTATTTGCCTTAGATATTTCATGGGATATTCCTCAGTGTTAACAATGGATTAGATTCTTGTTCAGGGATACGCAACAAGTCCTTGTTGCGGAGTTGATGGATGCCACGTGGGTAATCCTCATTCCTATTGTCCCACCGCTCAGGATCAGGCAAACAGAAGTCGTAACTCCTTATGTTGTATTTGAAACAAGGCCAAGTTAACCGGCTAATGTATTAGCCTTTTAGATTTCCAAGCTCAGTCACCTCCCGGAAGGTTAATTTGCCTCCCTTATATTATTAGGTCCCCGTATTGTCAATTCCAGGAGAGGCACCTCGAGAGATTCGTCTCGCCGCCAGTATCTAGAGGAGAGTCTGGGACCTGGACGCGAGACCCGTTCCTCGAGGCAACTCGAAGCCTCTTGTGGAGACGACTGTGCGGCTGGCAGACCCCGTCTAGCGAAAGCGCAGGCGGGACGGTTTTTTTTTTATACCTTATTACTTTTCTATTATAATAAGGTTTCAGTAGGAACCTATTGTTTACCGCAGTCCGGTTTTCTGTAGTGGAAACCGGTCTGACAACTAAATTGAAATAGAGGATCTTGGGTTCGACAATCCTCGTTCATCCAGACGAATATTGGACACCTTCGTCGGCTCCAGGATCCGGGACTCTTCAAAGTCCCTGGCGCCCATTTAATAAATATTAACATACATAATAACTGGAAGGTTAAACAATAATATTCAAATTAATAATATTAAATTAGAACTTTTAAAAGGAACAGTACTGGGTTTATCTCCAACTCCCCACGACCGAAGCTTTATCCGCTGAATTATAAGCTGGCTGGCAAAAGTAGGCTTTCACAGTAGTCGCCTACCTCATTTTTAAGACGGTAGCCCCGTATCGGCTACCGTGTGTTATGTTGTGAAGAATTAATTTTATAATTATACTGTATTGAAGATAGTTTCTTGTTTGTTTTCAATTCAATACCCAACCACCTGGCCTCTGGGCTTATGTTAGTTTACCGCTAGGGGGAACAAAAATAACAATATAACACTACTTTTAATTCAGGTTATATTTGTTTTTTATTTTTATTTAATTTCCTTAGTATTTTAAATGTTGAAACGCTGACGTATCCCCTTTTGGAGGTGGGCGCCAATGGTTGCAACACAGTTTTTTAAAACTAATGTAAATGTTCTAAATAAAAAAAAAAATTGACAATGTTAATTAAATATATTTGTATGCCTCTGGGCAAAACATAGAAGATCTACCTATCTGTAACATCTCACACTCTGTTGTAATTTGACCTATGTTTACAAATAAAGCATTCTGATTCTGATTCTGAAAAACACAAAAAAAATTGAACCTGACTTTTGTTCCTATAAAATATTCGAAAGTATTTGTATTTTGTATGCCGACCCAAATAAGGTCGACTTTTTTATATTATCGATAAATGTCTGCTAGGTGGTAAAATAGACCATGAATATGTTTTTCTTTTAGATTTTATTGTAAAATATTTTTTACAGATCATTTATTAATGAGAAGTCGGTACACCTGCCATGAAGGAGCTCGTCGGAAGGTAGGTTGTAATCGATGCCTTTGTCTCAACGGTGAAGAGTACTGTACAAATAAAAATTGTACGAAGAAGAAATCAACCCAAATGAAGTTTAAACAAGATAACCGTAAGTTTATATTAAAACACAGACAATAAACAACAACTAAGGGCCAGTTTCTCGAACGAAAATTATCGCAAAATGAATGTTGTAAATTGTCAGGCGCGTGTCACTAATTGTCAAGCCAATCGGAGCAGTACACACGCGCTGGCTAATTTGTCACAATAATTTTGCGATAATTTTCGTACAAAAACTTACCCTAAGTCCTTTACCCTTGAATTTCTCAAATATCACGGAGAATCCGATAAGTTAGCCCGCGAAATTCATATTTTCTTACGTTTTTTTGCAATTTGCAGCTCAGTATCAGGTTGTATGTTGATCGAAATATGATTCAGGGCTGTAACGGCTATCCTGGCGCTTTTGCCTTAATTTTAATCGTTTTTAAAAGTATTCCTGTCTCTGCTATTAATTTTTATGGCCTTAGAGTATTAGTGAAATGCATCGGATCCAAATCCGAATTCAAGATCGGAGTTCCATCCGAATTATAAATGTTCTTATAACACGGACGTAATTCGGATCTAGTTCCTATTATCATTTCTCGATTTTGGGTCGAGTAGGTATTGAAGTTTTGTATGGGCCAGTTGATATTTCGAAAAAATATCAACTTAAATACCTACTCGATCCAAATTTATGGGTTTTGTTTTGTAAAAAAATATCAACACACAGTTGATAAATTTTTTGCGATTACAATGTTGGTCTCATGGCGAAAGTTGTACAATTTGATGGTCTGTACAACATCCTTAAATTTGACCACACCTTCCTAACACATGTACTTCAAAAAAAGTGAGTAAAATAATATATTTTTTTAGAAATGCCTGAGGGTAATTGTAACGATGGCCAAACATTGAAAATAGATTGTAGAGTTTGTAAATGTACCCAAAATCGTTGGCGCTGCTCAGATAAGAATTGTGACTTGAAAAAGAAAACCGGTATGCAATTTAACTTAACTCCAATGCACTACTCATAAATGTACAAGCTAGCATCACTTATGGAAAATATTGCCGAATAATGTGTAAACATATTTGGTACTCTGCTGGTAGTGAGGTGGTGAGCCAAAGCAAACGGTGGTTAGAGATCCAGGGAGGAACTTCTACACACTATCCAATGAGTGGCTTTCACTGCTGCGCAAGGCTACCCATGTGCGCATTTGTGAACGTGCCGATCGCTCGATCGGCAAGCGCTTTGATTGGCCATAAGACCCACATGAAGGCCGGACATCTCTATTCCAAACTCTTATCTATTTTTTTACTTTATTTTACAGAAAACTTACTATGGGCAAAATGCAGAGAAGGTACCACGCGCCAAATAGATGCCTGTAACACATGCTATTGTCATTTAGGACGAGAATTCTGCGAAAAAAAGGATTGTGAGGAAGATGAGCATCTACGTACGTATAAATTAGTCCCAACCAAACTCCGGCAACGCCATCTAGCGTTGCGACCACGCGTTACCGAACAAAAGTGACATGAACGCACAGGGTAGATTTTTGGGACGGCAGTAAACGCGAGTTTTTTGCGATTCCTGATTTTTCTAGTACTCAGACCTCAGTTAGTCAGATAGAGTTTTTTGTTCTTTATAAGTAACTGAATCGGCCCTTGCTTCCCAGTCCCAAAATCCGGTCTGTATAATATGATTAATGTTTAATTAGATTTACTTAAAAACATGGTGGACCTGGTACATTTAGCCGCAAGTCCATAGAAAACAATTGACATGACAGCGCTCTAAGTCGTAACAGTAAGAATAGTTTTCATAGTTTAAGCGTCACAGACGTGCGGTATATTGTATTTACAGTTAGTCACTGTTTATAGAAGAGCCTGCACGAAAATCCCTTTTAAAATTTTATTTTATTGAAACTATTCTGAGGACTATCTATTGTATTGCAGATGGCCTCTGTCCGACCCATGGTATATCAGTGACCCATGGATCATACCGCATGAAGCATTCAATTAACATTTCTAGGGTTCCGTACCTCAAACGGATCCTATATAGGGTTCTGTTTCTAGAACCCTATATAGGATCACTCGTGTGTCTGTCTGTCTGTCTGTCTGTCACAGCCGATTTACTCCGAATCTACTGGACCGATTAGATTGAAATTTGGTACACATATGAATTCAAACACGGACGTGTGTCGTAAATCAGGGCTTGTTAACGTTACCAAATAACAAAATAATAACCGTTACGTAACTTTAATTTTAATGTGATACCTTACTAACGTTACAAAAAATTTAACGTTACTTGATAACATTACCAGTAATATAACGTTACTTAACATTAACGTAAAATATGATAATAACGTTAATTTTACCGTTAATTTTGCTACGTTGCCGTTCCGTAGGTTTACATTTTGTGCGCTCGCTTAGCTACACTGTTGCCACTCCGCCGCCGCACTATGGGAAAATCGCGTATGTTTTGCCTCAATACTCCGTATCTCAGTTGTTTCAAAACTAAATGAGCTGTAATTTTGCACACGTATTTTTGGGTGTATAAAATGTAATATAAATAATTTCGATTTTGAAAATTGTGTTTATTAATTAATTAAAAAAATAAAACTTGAAACAATACATGCATTCTATAAGAAAAAAAAAACAAAATTTGTCTTTTTAATTTAATTTACTTAAAATGGAATAATTGAAGCAAACGAGAAAAATAAAGCACAAAATTCAGGAAGCTCCTACAGATTTTCGTTGATAGCAAGAAGGGCCTTGGCTTCATCTAAAAGTTCTTTCGATATTGTTTCCGAGTTATTTCTCAAACTTGATATATATTATATGGATCAGAAGTGTACAATAAGGTATGGTGTATTCATTTGTAGCCGCTCTTGAACACTTTCTAGAATGATGAAGTCTAAACTTTTTGTAATCCTTATTTTGGGATTCTTGCGCGTCTTTGGACAATTGTCCTATATGTAAAATAGTATTGTATGCACGTAGGAAGGCATAATACCAATTATAAATATTTACGTACAGTTGGGCTGTACTATATTTTTTGTTTTTATTTTTTGGTGGGAAATCATCAAATAACTTCTCCCGCTCCGGGTGGAGCGGGAGGGTGTGTCAGACTCTTACTGACTAAAACCCACCCGTATTCCTTCCGTGTTGCCTGTGTTGCCAGGGGCCTCGGTAACCCTTTAATACCTTCACGCGACCCCGGGATTCCCGACGCCCAGGGCGTCTCCTGCGGTAGCTAGGGGCGAGAGGGCTCGAAATTTGCCTTTCCCTCAACCGTCCCGCTTCCTCCTTTGCGAGCATTACTGCTTCGCAGAAGGAAGTGACAGCTGCCCATGCCCTCTCGCTTCGTACCATGACCTGAACCAGGGCTGGACGCGAGAGATCTCTGCCGCCGATCGCCTCCACGAGGACACGGCTGCGTTCTGCCCAAGCCGGGCAGACCTCCACCGTATGCTCCACCTTGTCCTCCGGGCGATCCACACTGTGTTGACACCCGGGCGTTTCCTCCCACCTTATCTGACACAGGAACCTCCCGAAGCTGCCGTGTCCGGTGAGGACCTACGTCAGGTGGAAGGTGAGGACACTATGGTGCCTCTCTAGCCACTCCTCAAAGCGAAGCAATTATCGCCACAATCGTGGCATGCCCAGCATTGGGTTGCGACAACCGTACTCTCCATGTCGCCATGAGATCCCGCCGGAGCTCCGTCCGCTGTGCCGCGATTTCTTGCGGCATCGTAGTTACGCCCCGGCGTTTCGCCTCCTCGCGCCACTCCCATACGTGCGCGAGGACTTTGCCTTCAGATCCCATGGCGGCAATCCAGCAAGGAGGCTCGCTGCCTCACAGGAGACCGTGCGGTATCCCCGGACCAGCCGGATGGCCATGACCCTTTGGGCCGTGCTCAACCGGTGGGCTGGCCGCAGCGCCAAGTAACGCGCCCACACAGGAGCCCCGTAAAGGGCCATGGACCGCACGACCCCCGCGTAGAGCCTCCGGCAGGAGGCGTTTGGACCCCTAGATTGGGCAGGAGCTGCTTCAAAGCAGCCCCTGCCCACTCCAGTTTGGGAGCCAAACGTCAGAAATGCTCCACGAAGTTCCACCGGCTGTCGAGGACGAGTCCCAGGTACTTCATCGTAGACTCGACGCCGATGTAAACCCCTCCTACCGTTATTTGGGATCCCGACGGTGGCGCGTTCCGAGGGCCATAAAAACACATGGCCTCGGACTTGTGCAGGGCCACCTCGAGTCCCAAGTATCGGATCATTTCGATGATTGTCGCAACCCTGCGTGCCGCTATTTTGGCCGCCACCTGGTGCAACCTCCCTTGCGCCAGGACCAACGTGTCGTCAGCGTAACACACTACGCTGACGCCGCTAGGGAGGTCGGCGCGCAGCACCCAGTCGTATCCTATGTCCCACAGATGCGGCCCTAGGACCAACCCTGTGGGACACCACACGACATCTCTTGCCGGTTCCACACTCCCTGGTGACCGCGGTAAATGACTGCCCTGTCCATCAGATAGGCCTCGACCACACGACAGAGTTAGGTGGTACCGGAGTGCCTCCTTGATGCAACTCCAAGGCAGGGTATTGAAGGCATTGGCGATGTCTAGAGACACCGCCAAGACGACCCCACCCTGGGCTACAGCATTCTTCGTCGTGAGGGCTCGTACGCGCATGATGGCGTCCACGGTAGGGTGCCCCCTGCGGAAACCAAACTGGCTCTTTGCCAAAGCCTGCTGCTTTTTGGAATTAATAGCCCTTCCAGATGACATACATTATTATGTACATTCGTTTTATAAGTTCTACGTCTACAACTGTATTGTCTGCAGAGCAAAAGTAATTCTGAAAAATCTCCGAGTTGTGTTTCTTTTATTACTATTTCCAGTGCCTTGTCGAGGTTTATCGACATGCTATAGTCCCATTTCCTCTCTAAACCGCTTTTGTACCAATTTTTTCTTTTCGTGTTTGGTTTTATTTAATTTTCAGGTGTAGTAGCTGACTACTTTTCAAAAGACAAGTTATAAGAAATGTGTAAGATCATCTCCATACTCCTAAACCAAGCATGTAGTGTTGACAGTCCCTATTGAAATGAACTTTCGTTCACATCTCGTGTCCTAACTGCCTCTAAGTTATTCATTTGCCGAGGACTAGCACTACAAACTGTACAAGAAGCGCTCGAACGCTCGCCACTTTACCATCAATCATGGTTAAATATAGGTCATGAGTTATTTCGATTACCTCGCCATTCTTATTTATCAGGGAAGGAGACAGATTATGTTTTTGATTGTTGATATTAGCCACAACAGACGCGGTTTTTACAGGAGTTTCTTTGGCGTATTCTAACAATATAAGTCTGCAAGTTTTGTTTGTACTCACTCTGCCTGGATGACCCGTCACAACCCCATTTACAGAATAGTTTCAACTTTCTTAAACCATTTTTGTAAACTGAACCAATTAGTAATTTACGTGCCACAGTATGATCCAACAAGTCCTGCAGATTGACTTTTGCACTTATGTTAGTAATGATTATGCTCGAATCTGGTGGGTAACACATCTTTTTCGCTTCAACTAAAGTTGGATAAGAAGGAAACACTGAGCAGTTTTTTTCTGCTAAACAAAGTCGAAGTTTCTCATACTGTTCTTTGTTAAGGTCTAAAAAAAGGTCCGTAGTGCTTCTTCCTTTGAAAAAGGTGTAACGTCTTCAGAGTTCTCAGTTACGTATTTAACAAAAAAAAACTTATAATTGATTGATGCAGTTCGTATAATATTAACGATTGCGGCCTCCTCCGTCTCACCCATAGACAGTAACTCCTGAGCATATGCATTGAGAACACAGTCCTATCCGTACTTTTGTATTAATTCCATATTTTTTCGTTTTTTCTGAAGATGCTTCGTATGGTTTCGAGGCTCGTACTTCCAGGCATATTAGGGTCATTAACCGTGACTCGACACTCTAGTGGAACAGGAAATTGACCATCTAACCAGCTGACTCTCTTACTTTCAAAGCGGTCTTTTATCCGAGATGCATTTCTCCAGCGTTCGTTACATTTAGATACCAAGTTTCTTTGAATGTAGAAGACCACAGTAGCCATATCCTCTGGTGACAAATTGAAATTTTCTTGTAAGTAGCCTTCTATATTATTCCTATTTATCAACAAATTGCACAACTCTCGTTTACTACAAACAAATTCACCCGTTTTTCAAATCAGTCAACTTTGCAAATAGTCGAAAAAAGATATTAACTGGTTTTTAGGGCAACTGAATATTTGACCAACAAATGTGAATGTTACAGGGCTCACCATCCTTTTATAGGCATATGAAATAGTGCTATGTGCAAAAAGATAAGATACGAATACGAGTAATTTGCACTCTTCCCATAACAAACCTGTTTTTATTTCGACCCTAATAGATAGTGACCATATTTTATATGTAAGGTAGTCAAAACTGTATCA
Source organism: Atethmia centrago (assembly GCA_905333075.3). Classification (NCBI taxonomy): domain Eukaryota; kingdom Metazoa; phylum Arthropoda; class Insecta; order Lepidoptera; family Noctuidae; genus Atethmia; species Atethmia centrago. Next base: position 22,357,975 of record HG995368.1, read on the forward strand.
AAGATACAAAGAACTATTAATAATAATCATCACTGTAATTAACTTTTTATCAATTTGACCTTAATAGATAACAAATGATTTTATGAGAAATAAAAAGAAATTGAAAAAAAATATAATATTTATCTCGCGATATGTTTTAGCACCGTGTCAGAAAAAGAGCAAGTATGAGCAATTTTTTGTTCTCCTTGCGTAAACTAATGTATAAAGATCTTAATACAATAAATATCTCGACAGCAGCAAGCAGCGGTAAAGGGTAAATGTCTCATTAAAAAAAAATATCTTATAAACATACCATCTTACTATATTAGTTAATTTTATTTTATCAAAGTAATATATATAATTAATTATGAAACGTTATGAGGAGATTATACGCATTCCAAAAATGTATAATACGGGTACATTTATATGAAAAACTTTCGAGTTATGTGGCATTGAATTGCAGTAACGTATTGCGTCAAAATTACGTAATTGAACAAGAGTTAGTTTTTAAGCCTATTTACAATACATTATGATTGGATGCGCGGGGCAACACATAATCGATATTTTGGAATTGGTTTTACGACAAAAGTATGGACGAATGCACAACCACTGTTAGGAAAGAAATTAGGTCGCAAATCAGTAGTTGGCGAAAGGAAGGTAGCACGATACCTTATTTGATACGATGATGATGCACTGTCCCTAAGATACAAGCGATTTCCACAAATTTTCACTTGGTTAAATGAATTTTGGGTGCAATGAGATGCACACGCGACGACGCACGAAAACCGAATCCCTCTTGAATTTCGGCGACATTCCGCGGGTTGGCGCTGATTGGTGTAGCGGTCTCGCTCACACGCGGGTGAAAGGCAATGTGCAGGAATGGGATAGGCGGAGAGGAGTGCAGTAAAACCAACCTAATCCCATTAATTAGTTATACCAACATCAAAAAACTAAGGAAATGACAATACATAATTTCAGTCGATCAGCGCGCAAGCAATGATTAACAAAAAAAAAAATTGCGTTTAGAAAGCTTATTTATTATACCATATTAATTTATTATTTTTATTCCATAACAACGACATTCACGTGAAACGGTTTTGAGGCGGCTTTGTATGGGGCTTTACCATAGTGCGGCGGCACGATAGTCAATTAAATCCTGCATGTGTAAAACGACTATTGTAATAAATATAAATAAGAATCATTAATTACATTAACTATTGTCTTCACTTCACTCATTGATATTGAATTGATTTGATCAGTTATCACTGACTAAATCAGCTCACTATACTATCAAAACTTCTCACGCGTAAGAATCAGGCAAGGCAATGTTTTGATCGGCACGATATCAGCGCGGTGCGAGGGCGCGTGGCGGGCGGCCCTCCACGCACCTCAGGCCCCGCTACTACCACCTTACCCGTTTAAAAATAACGATAAAAGTAACGTTAATTTAAAATTAACGATAAAATGTTGCATAAATAACGGTAAATTTATTACCGTTATTTTAATTTTAACGGTAACGGTGTCAAATAGAGATAACGTTACGAAAAATTTACCGGTATTTAAAGCCCTGTCGTAAATAAATGAATTTTGAATGTGTGGTTCACTTTTGACAGGTAAATTATTAAAAAAATAGTTTTGGAAATTGTACCGTGTCAAATGAAAGAGCTTGTTGTGAAGGTCTCATTTTTTTTAATAATTTTAAAATAAATAGTTGAAAAGTTATTTAAGAAATTAAATGAAAATTGACTAATCCTCCTTATCTTTGAACTACTGAGTCTAAAATTTTGAAAATAATACAGAAAATAGTTCTTTACTTATAGATTACATGAAAACCAATAAGAATTCTATAATGTTAAAATAACATGGTAAATCTCTCAATATTGTGTGTACAAAGTAACATTTGCAGTTGGAATGTAATTTATAGGAGAACTGTTTTTTAACTACAATATTAAGTTTGTTCTTGGGATTAATAATATATTCATTGTACGGGGGCACCACGCGAGTTTTTTTTTACTTACAACTTAGCTCATAAGTGAAGTACCCAATAGAATCTCTACGTTATGCTGTGGCACTATTTCAAAGGTCATCTCCAGAATACTTCTTGAAGTGACAACTTCTTTAGCCGCGTTGACTATTTTTACTAGATCTCCTGTTTACAGAGTATTATCGTAACTTAAGATATCACGGAAGCCAATGCGATGAGGGAAGATACCGTAAAGTAGATTCGTGCAACTATTGCGTATGTTTAAATGGAACCGAGATGTGTACAATCAGACGTTGCCCAGATAATGATTTAGGTACGTATGACTTATCGCTAACAATACAAGGTCAAATCAAATTAGTTAGCGAACTTTTTTTTGTTTTCTCTTGGTTAGACGACAATTATCGTAACTAAACACGAATTAACAAAAAACTAATTTTCTAAAGTCATACTTCAAATAACTAAAACACCGCGGTCGTTGACCCCAATTGTCATTTTGGGATTGGCTATAATCGCGCTTGGCAGGCGAGGTGGTAATCGCAGTATGGTTTTAAAAATGCATAGAGAACTCTGCTGCCCATTCTCTAGTAAGTCCTTTAGTCGCCTTTTTGCGACACCCACGCAAAGAAATAGGGTGGTGCTATTCTTTAAGTCCGAACCGGTTGAAGTAGCGGTGCACATTTTTTCACGAATAACACTTGCGTGGAAAACTTAACAAGTGAATCAGGTATGTCAACTGTGTTCACTATATAGGCTAATTCAGCCTATCCCAGTCCAAAGATACCAATTAGTCTGTTACAAATTGAAAGAAAGAAAGAAAAAGTGTTTAAAGCCGACCTACGATACATAATCACTACTCGGTGTCAGGGTCAGATCTGTCTGACCTCGATAAAATTTGTACCGTATGTGCTGCTACGACCTTACAAATAACGTGCCCGCAAAGGCCGGCAAGACAATTCCCTGAGCATGAGATAACTTTATACTAGAAGGTAGGAGGAAAGGAGAAAGTAAGAGAAGTGGTGGCCCAATGGTAATGGCTGCGACTTACGAGTTGTAGGTCGTAGGTTTGAATCCAGACAAGTGCTTTACTTTGTGTAAATTATTTCATCACCACTCCTCTCAAAACGGTGAAGGAAAACATCGTGAGGAAAGCGGCATGTCCTCCTAACACCAAAAATTTGACATGTGACATCTATCAACCCACACTGGGCCCGCGAGGTGGATTACGGCCCACTCCCTCCTACCGAGAGCAGGCCTATGTCTCAGCAATGGGAACATTATAAGCTGATTATATTATATAATTCCTGAAGGTTATCATTTAAAAACCGATGCAGTCGTTTGCACGAATCTGCCCAGACCTATCTGACGCTGGACTGTATATGTATCACGTAGCCAATAGAAATCCGATACTTATAACGTTGCTGGGGTTAGTCTGATCAGCATCCAGCCAATCAAATAAGGTAAAAGAATAATAACGTTGATTTATCTTTATTCCTAGATTTCTTAAGAAGTAGAAAAGAGTGTGATCTCTGGGATGTTAAATATATGGACTGTAATCGTTGTGAATGTTACGGCAGACGGTGGGTGTGCACTCAAAGGTATTGTAAAGTGGGTAAAGAAAACGATAAATGTAAGTACAAATCAATAGTCAATATGAGTAACCTCTATTCAATTCTGAAGTAACGAAATAAATAAACAAATATGGTTCTTACAGATTACGACGGAAAGGTTTGTAAATCAGGACAAAAAAAGCAATTAGATAGTTGCAATACTTGCCTCTGTCGCGGAGGACAATGGTACTGTGAAATGCAAAAATGTGACCACGAAAGTCCAACTGCTTCACCAAAATTACCAGCCACAAAAATACCCGGAGTAAATAAAAATGATATTGATCAGTTTTTTAAAAACCTTCATGAACAGGGACCTTCTATTGTCCATAACATTTTCGAGCAACTTGAAAAAAAGCACGGTGATAATCCTTATCCCGATCTTGATAATATTAAGAGCAAGTTTCCTAACGATATAGTGGATGCTGTAGAGTCTTTATATCGTAAGATAACTGAAAATACTGAAAATAATAAGAACAATGAAAACAAACTCGCTGTTGTTGAAATGGAAGAACCTGGATCTAAAATAAATCCCAAAACGAAAAAAAAAAAGAAGAAAAAAATAAAAACAGGTACGGTCATGTTCACAAAACATTATTTTGAAAAAAAAAAAATTACCCACAAAGCATGACGTCTGTATTCCACGTAGGATAGCGCAGAAGTATCTTACTGAAATGTAGGTGAACTGTTTATCTAATAGGGTTGGTTTCAGGTATTACCATTTCAATCTACCTTAAATTCGTCGAATTCAAGGTAGATTGAAATGGTAATACCTGAATCTTGGATTTTTTTAAGTATGTGAGCACGAGTATAGTACCTATTTCTAGTTTATATCGATGTTGTACTACACCATCAGACGATTACAAGACTATATCACTTGGAAATGTCATAAAAAGGACGTTGCCAATGTGAAAAAGAAGAACTGCGATCACGAGGACGTAAAGATTAAGTATTGTAGAGTCGACCGTCCAGTGTTATGTAGGATGTGCATGGAGAGGTTCCACGTTAAGGCGTATACCCACGAACGAACAACGAACACTGAACACTTTTTCCGCATGTGCGTACCACTACCGAACATCAAACACTGTGTTTGTCAAAAATGTGCGTGGCGATCCAGTTTCGTTGTTCTATGTGGACGGTGTATGGTGTCAGTGTTCACTTTGGTAATTTACGTCCACATGTACGAACCAAATGTTTGGTGTTCGATGTTCGTGTTCAACATGTTCTGTTCGCTTATGTGTACCCCACCTACATTTTAGAACAAAGCGTAGCTAATTCCACGTGCGTAGCCTAGCTGTGGGCTGCTGTGGAGCTGCGCCTTGATTGGTTCATGATTTGTTCCCTCTACATAAGTTGCTTCGGCTACCAATCAATCCCTTTTTAACACACTTTTTTTTTTATTTCAACACTGCTAGCTTCTACCCGTGACTTCGTCGACGTGAATATTCTTGCCCCCGATCCACTGCGTCGTATTGCATCGCCCCGCGCTCTTACTTCGTTTTCGCTTAGCGTTCTTTCTGATTTTTTTTTGTTCGGCTCCGCAGGTTCGTCATTAAATAGCCTCCCTCGAAAATTGGACTATCAAATGCAAAAATATATTTTCCAAACGCGGGTGGTATATAGTTCCATAGATTACGCCCTACGTCTTTATAATTTTAGTATAGATTTGTATTATGTTTTTTTATTTTTGTTCTTGCTCTTAGTTATAGTTTAACGTTGTTTCAGCTTCAATGGCTTTACGAATGACGTATAGTTATAATAATGATGCTTATGATGCCCCCCCCAAAAAATGCAAAATTGGTGAAAGATACAGAATAGATTTCTGTAATTACTGCTACTGTAATAGCGACCGCGAACGAGTGTGTTCCGATAACAACTGCACTTACCCACAGAGTAAGTATTACCTCAGAAAAATAGGCATTAAGATGACCAGTATCTCAATCAGCACCCTAATAATTGCGTAACACTCTATGAATTACAATCTAAATGATTTTGAAGTATATTGCAAATTCATTGCTTCATATGTTCGAAAAATGTTTCTGCTCAACAACGTAAATAACGCAATGAATGGTGTTGAACCGTCGAAATGTAAGTCATTGATACTGGTCTATCATAGATTTATTAATTGTTGATTTTGACAAGTTTGGTAATCTACTAATATAATGGCGTCATTAATGAGGATCGGAACAGACCATTCTGACACTATTGTAATAGCAGACTTGAGGCCCTGTAAGTGTGTTACGCAATTACCCCGCTGTTAGTTCGTGTAAACGCGTTCGCAAGTGTGTGTGATCCCTAAACATATGCAAAGTAACTGCGAAACTTTAACCTGCGGCGTACCGCAAGGCTCCATTCTTGGCCCTTTGCTATTCATAATATAACATTAACATACATAAAATCACGCCATGTTTCCCCGAAGGGTTGGGCAGAGGTGTGCCTGTAGAACACCCACATTTCGCCAGTTATGTTTAAGCCTCATGTAATAGGGTGCGAGCCTATTACCATCAACTGGGCACAAATCCAGACTCCGGGCTGCTACTAAGAAATTCCAGATAGAAAAACCCAATAACACTTTGCCCGACTCGGGAATCAAACCCAGGACATCATGCACAGCAGTAGGGCTTGCAACCACTAGAACAGTGAGGCAGTCATATTCATAATATAAATAAAAGGTAAACATAAACAAAATATGTCAAGTGACAAAATACTATATGCTGATGACACCAGCTTATTTTCGTTTGCTATCGATATCGATCTCATTTTTAAACAAGCGCAGCAAGATTTAGATACTCTGTCTAGATGGTTCAAAGACAATTTGCTTTCTGTTACCACATCTAAAACTAACTACATTATTTTCAGTGCTAGGAACAAACAAATCTATAGTCAGTCAACTCTGTCTCTGTGTCAACTATGTGTGTATAAATAACGAACCCTTAACCAAAGTTGATTCACAAAAGTATTTTTTTTTTGTTGGGTGGGAAATCATCAAATAACTTCTCCCGCTCTGGGAGGAACAGGAGGTTGTCTCAGACTCTTACTGACTAAAACTCACCCGTGTTCCATCTGCTGCCTGTGTGGCCAGGGGCCACGGTATCCCTTCTGAACTTTCCCGCGAGCTCGGTAGACATCGGCCCTAGCGGACCCCTACACTAGTGCTGACATCTCTTTGAGGCGCACGTGTAACACAACGCGCCGTCGACCTGGGCCTGGTCCTTATCGAACGGTGAGCTACCCATTGCTCACCGTCCGCAAGCCCGCGTATACAGTGGCTGGGAATCGGCCTGGGATTCCCGACTCCCAGGGCGTCTACTGCGGTGGCTAGGGCGCGAATTTTGCCTCTCCCTCACCCGTTCCGCCTCCTCCTTCGCAAGCATTACTGCTTCGCAAAAGGAGGCGACAGCTTCCCATGCCCTCTCGGTCCGTACCATGGCCTGGACCAGGGCCGGATGCGAGAGATCTCCTCCGCCAATCGCCTCCACGAGGACACGGCGGTGCTCTGCCCAAGCCGGGCAGACCTCCACCGTATGCTTCACCGTGTCCTCCGGGCGATCCACACAGTGGTGACAGAAAAGTATCTTGGTGTCCATCTAGACAAAAATCTGACGTGGCAGCCGCACTTACATTAACTAAGATCTAAACTATTTTCTATTATGGGTGCGCTTCAGGGTATCGTTCGCTGCATGCCGAAATCTGTTAGATTTATTATCTACAACGCCATGCTTAAACGTTATCTACACAACAGACTATAAGTTTATAGTCTGTTGTGTAGATAAGGTTTAATGGTGGGGCACTGCAGCTAAAACAAACTTTAAAAAAATCGAAATACGTCAAAATAACATAATTAAACTATTATTCCATTACCACTATCTAACTCCCACAGGAAAAATAACAAAGAAACTAAACAGATGATACTATCGCACATGTTTAAATAACGGGTTTTCCAATAAGAGGTGTTAATTTGATATTCAAAGAAAAATGGCAAATTTTAATATAAATGATCGGATGTTTATTTCATTATAAAGAGGAAGGTATGCCGTTAATAGTGAAAAATAACATCAGGCAAATGACCACCACGACCACGCTTACAGGACCATATCCTTTTCATGAAATTTTCTATAACCAAATCGCAAAGTGGCTGCCCTATGTCCTCGATAGCCTCACGAATTCCATCTTTGAGGTCTTGAATCGCCGCTGGGCTGTTGGCGTAGACCTTCTCTTTCACGTGGCCTCAAAGGAAGAAGTCGCAAGGTCTTAAATCACAAGATCTTGGTGGCCAATTGTGATCACCTCTTCGAGAGATAACACGGTCTGGAAACTTTTCCCGTAAAAGATCAATGGTTTCGTTGTTTGTGTGGCACGTAGCGCCGTCTAAGTAAACGTTGTCCAGATCAATACCATCCAATTCCGGCCATAAAAAAATCATTAATCATCTCTCGATAGCGCAATCCATTCACCGCAACTGTTGCTCCAGCCTCATTTTCGAAAAAGTAAGGTCCAATGACTCCGCCGGACCATAAACCGCACCAAACAGTCGCACGTTGAGGATAGAGAGGCTTTTCAACAATAACTCTTGGGTTTTCCGAGCCCCAGATGTGACAATTTTGCTTGTGCACCGGAGCTGGAAATGGGCCTCATCACTCAAGATGATTTTGCGATGGAATTCCGGATCATTTTCATGCATTTCAACGACCCAATCAGCAAAGACACGACGTTGTTGATGATCGGCCGGCTTGAGTTATTGTGTTAACTGAACTTTATAAGCCTTAAGACCCATATCTTTATGCAAAATACGGTGTAATGACGTTTGTGGAATGCCTAATTCCAAAGAACGACGAGGAATGGACAAACCTGGGTTTTCTTCAACACTTTCGGCTACAGCAGCAATATTCTCGGCTCACATCACTAAGTTGTTCCAACAGCTCGAATTTTTCCACCATTTCTGTATTGCGGTCCGACAAGGTGCTTCATGACGACCCATAAATGTTCGATTTTTACGAACCGTCTCTGCCAAATTTTCACCATTTTTATAGTGAATTTTAATAATTTCAATGCGTTGTTGAAGCGTGTATCGTTCCATTTGTATTAATGGCGTAGTTTCTACTTGTCAAATATCAAAAAATTACACCTACAAAAGTGACATCTAGCGAAATAGCGGGCTATTCAAAATAACACCTCTTATTGGAAAACCCCGTATAACACTTTTATATTAGTACACAAGCTTTTAAACTTTTAAGCTTTTAAACTCTAAAATAACGTTTACGAAAAAGGACAAACACAGAAACGTATTACCAGATCTATAAACAACATCTGCATGAGACCACCTCGTACTAACTACGGAAGGAAAAACATATTATATGAAGGGGCAGAGTTATATGCATTACCGAATGACATAAAACAGATCGTTCGAGTTCAACAACATTTATTGCGTTATTTGTAAACAAAGAAGTGGCGGAACAAACTGGGGAGTTTGTTCCGCCACTTCTTCTTCCCAGCTAAAGCACTAGGAAGTGGTGAAGGGCGGGCATTTTAGGGGGACTGTCTTATGTAACTTTGACGTTCGAAAAGTGCTGATTTTCAGCCTAGTTTGAATAAATGACTTTTGATTTTGATTTACGTTGTTGAGCAGACAAATTGTTCGAATATATGAGGCAATGGATTAGCAATATCCTTCAAAACCATTCAATTTGTGTTTGATAGCGTGTTATGGTATTAGGGTGCAGTTGTCTCAGAATATGTTACTATGCTTTAATAAAACTAATTGTGTGTATTTTTATTACAGATGGTGACGCTAAATACCCACGTAATTATTATTTTATAATAATTTATTATTCAATTTTGTTAACCAGATATATAAAACAATATACTGGCAACGGTGCGGTTTAAAGGAAGATGTAGTGACAAAAATTTAAATGAGTATGCTTAGATGGTTTGTTTATGTTGAGAGGATGAATGAAAGGCGACTAACAAAAGGTATTTACAAGGCAGATGTGAGTGGAAACGCCGGGAGGGGACGCCCTAGGAGGACTTATAGTGACCTCATTAATGTTCTTCAAAAAGGTCAGGTGCGTAGTACTCGCAACCGGCGTGCGCGTATGACCAGATGTACGAACGTAAACGAAGCAAAAGGAGTATGTAAGGAGCGTAGCGGGTGGGGTTCTATGGTTTCTGCCTACCCCCATAAGAAGGCGTGAGTTTATGTATGTATGTATGTTTATATATATATTATAACTACTATTGCATGGGACTAAACATAGCTGGCGAAATGTGGGTGTACTATAGGTACACCCTTCGGGGATTACAGGCGTAATATTGTGTGAAATGATATACCACTAACCAACCGCACTTCCATGGTAACAGATTTACATTAACAGGAGGATTGCTTTTGTGACGCATGGCAAATAAAGAGGAAAATATTCATGATTGCCAACTAGGCACACCTCATCACCACCACCTTTTTGATATCGACCTTTGATTTGAAAATCGAAATAATTTCTGCACACAATTTCCAGTGGATATCAACGAAAAAGATTGCAAGATAGGATCCAAATTCAGAAAGGGAGAATGCAATTATTGCTATTGTAATTACGATCATCAACTTGTGTGCTCAGATAACGAATGTTCCAGAAAAGTAAGCAGTAAGTATTTTGTCAATAAACGTTTACATACACAAACTAACGCCTATTTCCCCTAGGGGTGGGCTGAAAGATCAGAACGTCACTTTCTACGATTCTTCCAAATGCTTATTGGGTTACATACCCACGCAAATGGTGCCAGCGAGACTTTATTATGCCAAAGACAATAATAAATAAGTCTGGCAATAGTGCCGCGTCGTCATTGGCTAGCTCAGACCATCTGGACCGTTATCTAATGTTCACCAACGTACACAAAAAGTGTGCGGACAAGCCGGTGCGCCTGTCGTTGTACGATTTCGTTTGTATGGAGTGTCGGGGGTGTGCTATCACTAAGCCTGTGCCATGTGTCTGTCTGTCCGTCTCTTTGCCCCAGGGCCACATACTTTTACCGTTTTTTGTTACCGTAATAGCTAGCCTCACCTTTTTGGCAAGAAATCCTTTAGTAGGTATTGGAATTATTACTACTGATACGCTGATTCTCAGCATCAGCCCGAAGTCTGTTATGCCCGGTGGAAGGCAATAGGCTCGTCCCCTATCACATGAGACTTAATCATAACTGACGAAATATGGGTATACCATAAGGCACCTACATCTCTGCATAACCCTTCAGGGGAAACAGGCGTAATGTTATGTGTTACTCCTATGTGTCAAACCCAGTAGGACCAGTTGGATATTTCGGCAGAAACAAAACAGTAAGTAAGTAAGTAAGTCTTTATTTGCCTTAAACATGGTATAAAAGGTGTTACAGTTTGGTAATATAATATAGTCCACATGTTTAGCTATACAACATCGTGTATCAATTGCATGCAAAATACTTAGAATTAATTAGTAAGTAGAAATAAAATGTCAAAGCTATAAAACATTCTCCACAATACAATCATCATAACATAATATTAATTAATGTCAGAAATTAATCTCCACGAACAAAATCAAAAGTAACAATAAAAGAAAACATTATAAAAGTAAACATTATTCGCAACAGTTCCATAACATTATATAACATAACTTCAAGTAAAAAAAAAGGAAATCAATAAAATCAATAACTATAAAATTAAAAATGTCAATATTATAAACATTATCGACGATCCAGTATGTCATTATTTGTGAATTATAATTTAATGTCAAAAAAATCCTTAATGTCATAAAAATTATGTTCAAACAGTTTATGAACTTTCATTTGTCGTATTCCAGCAATCAATAACTTTTCTCCATTTGCAATTATCACTTCAACAGCTTCATTAGAACTGTTGTTTAGCATTAGTTTTTCCATTATTGCACATATGGTTTTTGGTTCTATATATGGTTTTTGGTGACATAAATATACCACACATCACTATTCACCTTGGCAGAAAGAGCAGCGACAAGAGCCATGCCCTTTGGTTTATTCTTCGGCCTGTTCCTATTTAGATCATGACTGTAACTCTCTGCCTTCTTTTCAACTGCAGGTTGTCCTGGAGTTTGTTTATAGGAACAACTTTTCAAGAAGTAGCCAATGCGATGGCACTTTAAACACTTGGGTTCGTCCAAGTGATAGCGCGATTATACTGGTACTATCCTGCTTGTCCTCCCGTTTCCGTGTCTCTTCCAATAGTTTGGTTGATACATGTTCAGTACATGATTTTGTACCAGCACTTTCAATGGCTATAATCAGCAGATCAAAGTCTTCAGTTAGACCACTCAACATTATATAACAGCTAGCTAATTCTTCATCTAGTGGTAATTTTACTGAACCGATAAAGTTTTGTGCCAAGCAACTTCTGAGAAGACCTAGTCTCCTACACAATTCGCGATCTTCATATGCATATGGAATTACTGCTGGTTGAACTGATAGGAAAATTCGCCATTTCCACCTTCTTTTTATCGTCGTTCACATCATTCTCAACAAACTTCGATAGTTCTTAATGGATTAACAGCATTTGCATCGAGAACTTCCAAGTTGAATAATTTTCTGACCCCCTGAGTTTCTCAATGGAATTCATATATTGTGTTGAAAAAGCCATTTTGCAATGTTTGCCGGTGACTAGGTACCTACTACTATATAGTTATCGGCCGATTTTTCAATCCTCGGATTAAAGTACAAATAGCTACCTAAAGAATAAAGTTATTAGACTCTTTATTTGTCTGATAAGTGGTTGTCAATTTTTCAATTAATATTTAACTTAAGAATAACTATCTGCCCGATTGTCTCATCTGTTAAAACGCTAACTTCAGGGGGTTAAACAAATACCTATACAGAATAAACGAATTTAAAAACGGGCCGCACTATTTCTTTGATTGCTGTCAATGTCAAATAAAAAAGGGTCAGCGTCATGGGGCTTTATTACGTTACGACCGTTACGACGTTCTTTGTTTGGCTCGTAGGGTTTTTATTTTTGATTTCTAATTTTATTGAAATAATGGAAACCAAAAAAACGAGCGTTTACCAAACTTTAATAATGCTGAGGTTCAACTACTTGTGAGTTTAGTCGAGAGGTAGATAGTTCTTCGAGATAGCATTGTATGTTGGCCAAGTCAATATAAATGTATGTATGCTGCTGCTTATATAATAATTCACCTTTGTGTCTTGCTTTCGATTTTATCTTTTACCAAGAACAGCAAATATTGCACTGATTCTTTGGTAAATCTGATTCGACGATAGAATTCTGTTGAATTCCACACGTTGAAGTGTTCGACTCTCGGTCTTACAATTCTTTCTTTTCTTTCACTGGAGGAAGGAAGAAACCATAATATGAATCCACGTATATTAATTTATTATGACTTCTTCCTCAATTGCCATGTCGTCAATACTATCGAAAATATCCATTTTAATTGAGTACACTTGTAAAGCACGAAAAGTAACCTCAAACTTAGTAACGTCAACTTCGTTTGTCTATGGAATAAGCGGTTATCTGGCCGTCAAAGAGTCAAATAGATTTATTCTTCAGATAAGTGAATTAAAGCTCCTACATACTGGCGCGACTTGTCGCGCGACGCGACGCGACACAAAGACACCGCGTGTAGCGCTACAAGCGGTGCCTTTGTGTCGCGACGCGTCGCGCGACAAGTCGCGCCAGTATGTAGGAGCCTTTATCCGACGAACAAAGCCTATTTGACGATTGAACAACTGATGTTTTTGCTATCTATCGAATGAACCCTATCTGTCTGTTTATCTGAGGATTGAAAAATCGCCCCTAAGGGTTAAGCATGAATTTACAAACATATACACTTCCGGTCACGTGAATCGAGTTATTGCTGCATATTTTTGTTTGAAAGTCTCTATCCTTTTAAATAAAAGTAGCACAAAGCAAAAAAAAGATGCGATTTTGAAGCAAGTCACTCGCTATCATTTTCGTTTGTCGTTGTTCCAAATTTGAAACTGGAATACTAATAAAACGCGTTTCTCAAGGGCAAAATTAGCGTGAAATGTTTGAAGAAAACAATGGTTTACACAGAGATGAAGTTTTTTTAGTAACTTGTGTTTACGACGAAAAGCATTTACGACGGCCTTCATGTGGTTCGGCATAGAATTAATTTATGGCACTTTGACGTGCTGTGGAATGTTCTCCCATGCTCTAAAGTTTCTGGGGCTGGTTGGTGAACTCAAACACGCCTCTTCAGCTCATCCTATAAGTGCTCTATTGGATTCATATCAGGGCTTCTTGCTGGCCATTCCATTACTGCGGTACTAACGTCATGCAGGTTTTCTCAAACAATTCTTGCAGTATGCGCATTATCATGCATAAAAATTAAATTATGGCCCAGAAACTCAGTATATGGTGGCATAACGTACGCCCCTAGACATTGATGAATGTGTCTGTCGCTATTTAGTGGCGGCATCCGTAGTCCCGTCACAACCTCAAGGGCAGTATTACCTTCGGTGGAAATTCCGCCCCAGACTGCCCATGACCCACCGCCAAGGGAAGGTGAGTTACCTTCCCTTCAATACAATATTGCTGAAAACGTTCTCCTTGTCTTCGGTAGACTTTCCTACGTCCATCGTTAACAACAGCATAATCTTGGTTTCATCCGTAAAAAGAACCTGGCTACACTGACGTTGAGTGCAATGCAAATGTTCGCGTGCAAACAGTAGGCACGCCATTATGCTCGTGTCAGTTTAACCTAGACCTAAGAAGATTCAGGGCACGTTCTTCGTGTCTGTTTCTAATAGTTCGAGCCCAAACAGTCACTTCACGATAGTCCCGAAGCTGTTCTTGGACCTGTACTGAGGTCTGGTGACGATTACGCAGGCTGGTGGTAAAGATAAACCGATCTTGTGGTGCTGCAGTGACCCGGTTTCCAGGTCCTCCTGGATGGCGCATGAAACCGTTGCGCTAGTCTCCAGGTACTTACTGATGGTAAATTCTTTGAACGGCAGAACGACTTACATGAAGTTGTGCACTTACGTTTCTCTGACTAAGCCCAGACTATAGTAGTATCCATAATTTAAACGTCAGAATGGATAAAGAAATACGGAAAAACAATTTAGATATTCTTTTTATGCAAAAAAAAACAAATAACGAAATAACTATTGACTTGTAGATGCTCTAATCAAAGCTTGTTGTCTCTCTAGGCATCCAATTCCAATTTCTTCACTTTTTCCAATTCGTGAATTCAAATTGGTGATACCAATATAATATCAACAATGGTGATACCGAAATGATGACCAGTATTTCAACTTTAAACCGGCATAAAAACTTTTTCTCTGATATATCATTATTTTGATTTTTTGGGCCTATAAACATAAAAATGCACGGTGGCTCGATTTGGGAGCCCGCGTGTGTATATAATTAAACAATCTTTTCTTTTTTAGCTGGGCTATCTGACGAAAATGAAGTACTGCTATTTACACGTAAGTACCTAATGATATTTTTTTATTACAATCCTTAAGCCGTGTACACACGAGCGAACAAAACATGGTGAACACAAACATCGAATACCGAACCTTTGGTTCGTACGAGTGGACGTAAATTAGCAAAATGAAACAACATGTTTGACTAACACAATGTTTGATTGTTTCATGTTTGTCGTCGCACATGCCAACAAAGTGTTCGATGTTCGTTGTTCGATGTTCATTGTTCGATTTTCGTTGTACGATGTTCGTTGTTAGTTGTTCGTTTGTTCGTTCACGCCTTTATGAGACATGAAGAAAACACGGCTCTTCCGTGTCATAGAAATCTTAGATTTATTTAATATGTTTACAGTAGCCATGTTATTCTGATGTATACACTATATTACTGTGCACACACATACATACATATTACCTACTGCACATTTTCAGCGAAATCCGTTCATATTTGCGTGAAAGAGTAACAAACATCATCCATCCATCCATCCATCCTCACGAACTTTCACGTTTATAATATTAGTGGGATATGAGCACGAATTTATAGACATTTATAACAATACACATTTTTTTCTTTTTTTAGCTGGCCTATTTGACGAACAAGAAGTACTGCGATTTACACGTAAATAATGTTTTTTTTGTTAAAATCCTTTTTTTTTTGCCTATTGCAGTATGAGCCTCCTCTTGACCTTGATCTCGCTTGTTGATCTTCTGACATGAAGAAAAATCCAGATCCTCCGTGGTAGAAATTTTTGATTTTATATTTACAGTGCACAGGTTTTTGGATCAGACTTGAAAATGATACAAAGAAATAAAAGGCCTCTATACTCTTAACTCCTTATAAATAAGGCTGGTCATATTTTATGATAATAATAAAATTTTGCCGGCTGAATGAAACGTCAGACAAATTCAACTTTTTACTGAAATGAAATGAAATGATTTTAAAATGATGATGAAATGATTTTATTTTCTGTAAGTAGGTTTATAGAAAGGCCGAAACAAACTCAGAGGTCTCTTTTAAAGTCCAGACATAATCTTGGTCAGATCATGTGAAGACCATATAGATTGTTGTCTGGAATGGGCTTTTGAGGAAAGAACCACACAAAATGAGTGGACCTATCCAGTCAGTGCACGCATTTGTCAGTAATCGAGCAGCTCAACTCAGAACTTAAGGAGCTCAACGATTCGAGGAACAATACAAAAGAAAGGACATTTGTGTAGGCCGCATAAATGACTCAAACTGCCAGACCAAGATTAAAACTAGCTGAGAGAAAAAATAAAAACAATAACCCACTTAGTCTTTTTTTTTTGGAGGGAAATCATCAAATAATTTCTCCTGCTCTGGGCGAAGCGGGAGGGTGTGTCAGACTCGTACTGACTAAAACCCACCCGTATTACTTCCGTTGCCTGTGTAGCCAGGGGCCTCGGTAACCCTTTCGAATTTCCACGTGACCCCGGCAGGCATCGGCGCTAGTGGACCCCTACACTTGTGCTGACATCTCTTTGAGGCGCACGTGGAACACAACGCGCCGTCAATCCGGGCCTGGTCCTTATCGGACGGCGAGCTACCCATTGCTCACCGTCCGCAACCCGATGCCCAGGGCGTCTCCTGCGGCAGCTAGGGCCAGAGGGTGCGAAATTTTCCTTTCCCTCAACCGTCCCGCCTCCTCCTTCGCGAGCATTACTGCTTCGAAGAAGGAGGTGATAACTGCCCATGCCCTCTCGCTCCGTACCATGGCCTGAACCAAGGCCGGACGCAAGAGATCTCGGACATGGCGGTGCTCTGCCCAAAAAAAACAGCTGACGCGCAGCTGACGCGCAGCTGACGTGGTAAACCTCTCCTTGCAAATTTTACGTAGCAGGACGGTCGACTTTATCATCGTCAGATATTAATATCCATCATGCGTGTGAAGTTTCACCGGTAGTTTCATTTCTCTTTGTACCATAATAATTATTAGGAAGTGCGTTTTTTTTTTCAGCGGCGCCCAAAATCTGCCTTCCTCACGAAAGATTTAGAATGGATCGTTGTAACTGGTGCTACTGTAATAGACTCCGCCAACGTGTCTGTGAACGAAAAGTGTGTGACCCGAAACGTAAGTACTATTAACGACATTTTATTTTTAGGGTACCCGTTGGACTCCATTACTAAGACAATGACGTCTGTCTGTCAGTCCGTCTGACTGTCACAGGCCTATATCTTTTAACCGTAGGTTCGTTGGCTCGGAATTCGTGTGAATTTTATTAACTGGGTAGGTATGGAGAAATTCGAATCCAAAAGAGGTATGAGTATACTGTGTTTGGAAATACACACACTCGACACGCAGTAAAAATAAAATTTGGTCACTCATTTGTTTCCTCACTTTTATGGACCACTCGCACTTGACCAAAAATCGATTTATACCAAAATGGTTTCCATGAAAAAGACCTCATAGTTCCTAAGACAATTTTCCCGCATCTCCCATGGATTCGGATTTCCCCATACTTTCCCAGTCAAAACCAATATGTTTAAAACTAATTGTGTGCTTTTTTCTTACAGAACCAGTGGATACCAGATACCCACGTAATTTTTTTTTTAACAATAACAAACTTTGGCCCGCGGCATCGCTCGCGTGAACGATGGTGTTACCAGCTCAGTAGCGTCGTAAATCGTCAACAAGCGTAAAAAAAATATTCTCAAATAAATTGTAGCTATATTTAAACATCACCACATTTGAAAATGGGTGATGAATACTGGCATGACCAAATAATAATTTATTTATTATTATAAAAAAAACATCAATTCAAAATCCAGATCTTCAATTTCAAATTACTAAGTATAGTATATTAACAAATTGTATAAGTATAGTAACAAAAACCCGGGTTTACAAAAATCCGGGTGGAATAATTTATTCATATTATGATTTCCAGCGAATTCACCCAGAAAAGGATGCTTCACAGGAAGCCGATTTTCAAGAGGAAAATGCGGTTATTGCTATTGTAGTGTGTATCGAAAAATAGAGTGTCGAATAAGATATAACTGTACAGATATAACTACGACAACGACCCCCAAACCAATTATGAACGGTATGTTATTTTATGAATAAAAGTTTCCCTACATACATGTCATACTTAAACTCACGCTTTTCTCCCTAGGGTAGAGAAGGGTAGAGGGTAGGTTGAAACATCAGAACATCACCTGCTACGATTCCTCCGAACGTTCTGAGGATTCCGTTGGTACCCAAAGGTCGCACCGGGAGCATATTACATACTAAACTTACGCCATCTGCCTGTCCGTCGGTTTGTCCCAAGGCTATTGCCTTGCTGGTTTGTCTTTTTAACCGTAACCTATTACGGTTAAAAATATTATAGCCTGATGAAGTGATCACAGAAAACCTGTTACTATCTCTTTTAATACGACAATTAACAAGAATCTAAACAATTCATAGTTTCGTTGCGTGTAGAAGTTATCTGAGGGTTGAAAAATGGTAATTATGCAAAGTTTATAAGGAAAATAAAGACGTGAGGTAAACAAATATTGTTGCACTTTTATGCATCAAAAGATTAGCCCACAAGAATGAAAGGCCACTGCATGCGGCTGTGATGAGAATGCTAAGAGCGATGTATGGTGTTGCGTTACTCGAATGAATAATATTTAAAATGAGTGTGTAAGTGGAAGTCTGAAAGTGGCGCCAGTGACCGAGAAGTTGTGTGGAAATCTTTTGTCATGGTCATGTCACTCTTATCACGGTGGAACGAGGAATAAGGAGGAATAAATTCATACCTAGGTATGAATTTGGATGGATATATTAGTGAAGCAAGACCGAAGAAGCGATTAATGGATTGTATGAAAGCTTAATTGGCTAAAAAAGGGAGAAACTATTGAAATGACGTCTAAGAGAAATGTATGAAGATTAAAACATGCAGTTTCCACCCCGACTAAATTAGGATAAGGGCAGGAGGGTAATGATATTTAAAATGAATAAATGGTTCATACTTACAAAAAAATTTTTTTTTCAGATACCGCGACGCAAAGCACGAAGCCAAGAAACTCTTTGAATTTCGAATGTGAAGTAGGGCAAATTCAGCGAATAGACGATTGTAATTTCTGCCGATGCACTTTCAGCAGAAAATGGATGTGTACTGATAATGATTGCCCATCAAACTATGAACATCGTATGTACTATCAAATTAACACTAACTCGATTATATCAATTATATTATTTATAAGCTAAACCACAATGTACATGTATGAAAAGGGAGAAAGAGCTCATTCTACACTTAAAGAAATATTTTCTACAATACTACAAGAGCGTCCTGTAGTATTGTAGAAAATATTTTTAAGATAACGAGAATTTGTTCGTAGCAACAATCAATATTTTGGCAGATACTGATCAAATTCTGATCAATACTGATCAAAATGCTGGCGATAATGGGACTTAATTATAACTGGCGAAATGTGTTTGTACTATTAAGTACCTACACGCCTTTTTTTTTTTTTTTTGAGGGTGGGAAATCATCAAATAACTTCTCCCGCTCTGGGCGGAGCGGGAGGGTGTGTCAGACTCTTACTGACTAAAACCCAACGGTATTCCTTCCTGTTGCCTGTGTTGCGGGGGCCTCGGTGACCCATAAGTACCTTCCTACCTACACGTCTGCCAAACTCTTCCGGGGAAACAGGCCTAATGATATGAGTTACTCCTACGAATCGAACCCAGTGGGATCCTGTGTTGTGTTCATTAGTCAGGCTTAGCGTCCAAGAGAGCGTTGAGTGCGGAGAGAGTGCGAGGGGCAGGCTGAGCTTATGCGTCGCAGTGAAGTGAGTCCCAGGCTCGGCGCAGTCTATGTCTCCTAACTATATATTATATGTATTTCCCGAAGGATTGGGCACAGGCCACGCGAACCATGCCCATTCCTAAGACTTTTATGATATAATATGAGCACGAATTAAGAGACACTTATATCAATAAAGAATATTTTCTTTTTTTAGCTGGCCTATCTGACGAACAAGAAATACTGCGATTTACACGTAAATAAAAATAATAATATACATACATAAACTCACGCCTTCTTCCCATCGCAGAAACTATAGAACGCCACCTGCTACGCTCATTACATATTCCTTTTGCTTCATTTACGTTCATACATCTGGTCATACACGGACTCCGGTTGCGAGTACTACGCACCTGACCTTTTTAAAGAACATCACCAATGAGGTCAAAATCAAAATCAAAATCAAAATATTTTTATTTCACATAAACCTACATGGGCACTTATGAAACGTCAGAAGCTAGGTGCACGGTTCCAATTGGTCGTTTCCTGTGGACAAGAGCCGGCAAGAAACTCCACGGTTACTCTTTTAAAAATAATTGGTCACTATGTCTTCCTGGGGCGTCCCCTCCCGGCGTTTCCACTCACATCTGCCTTGTAAATACCTTTTGTTAGTCGCCTTTCATTCATCCTCTCAACATAAACAAACCATATATGCATACTCTTTTCAATTATATTATATATTTTAATGTATAATATATTTTTAGTTAAAATCTTTTTTCTTTCTTATTGCGGTATGGGTCTCCTCTTGACCTCGATCTCGCCTGTTGATCTCCTAATGAGACATGAAGAAAAATCCCGATCCTCCATGGTAGAAATTTTTGAGTTAATATTTTGACGGTGTACTGGTTTGTGAACTCTTGAAAATGAGTCAAAAGAATAAAGGCTCCTACATACTGGCGCGACTTGTTGCGCGACGCGACGCGACACAAAGACACCGCGTGTGGCCTGTTACACTATGGGCTCTTAAAGATTTAAAGGCACCGCTTCATAGCAGCCCACGGCTAAGCTACGAACGTGTACTTAAATCCGCTTTGCATGGAAATACAGGCGGGATCGTCAATTACGACTAAGGGCGTGCGCCCACTGTCGGCATGGCACGGCAGGGGTTTCTTCGGCATCGCTATATGCAAGAGCATTCTGACGGCAACGATGCCGATCATTATAAGCACGCCGAGATGACCTTAGGCATCATCACTTTAATTTAAATGTTATTGTCATACTAATAAGTTATATATTGGTGTGGGATGCCACGTGTGTCGACACCCTTGCGCCATCCCATCTTCCTAGCATGGCGGGCTGTGCTGGGGCGGCTGCTGCAGGTGCGGAAAACCTCAAACGGCGCAAGTACTCGAATCTTTTTGGGACTTATATGTTCGAGCCGTTTGGGGTTGAAACACTAGGGCCATGGGGTCCGAGTGCCCACTTAGTTTTTAGAGACATCGCCAAGCGGTTGGTCGACTCCTCACGTGACCAGAGGGCTGGTCTATTTTTTGGCCAAAGAATCAGCATTGCCATACAACGTGGTAATGCTGCCAGCCTTTTGGGTACTTTTTCTGTTGACAGCGATGCGGACGAATTTTTTGACGCCCTTTGATATTTTGCCCTCCCTTTTTATAATTGTACATATAATTATTATTATTTTAAGTTTGTTAGTTTTTAAATGATGTAGATATTACCAATAAAAAGATAATTAAATGAAAAAAAAAAAAAATAAGAATAACTTATATTCATATAAATCCCGTGCCGTGCCGTGCCGTGCCGCCCAGTGGGCACAGGCCCGAACGCTTACGCTATGCACGAATGCGTGGCTAAGAAAAAAATACCTAAACCGCGCAGCTGCATCGTCAGATATAGATATATCAGATATATCCATCATGGCTGTGAAGTTTCGCCGGTAAGTTCATTTCTGGAAATGCGTTTTTTTTTTCAGCGGCGCCTAAAATTTGCCTTCCTCATGAAAGATTCAGAATGGATCGTTGTAACTGGTGCTACTGTAATAGGCTCCGTCAACGTGTCTGTGAACGAAAAGTGTGTGACCCGAAACGTAAGTCCTATTAACGATATTTCTTTTTTGTTTTTTTTTTATTTTTATTTCTCCTTTGGACTCCATTACTAAGACAACGACGTCTGTCTGTTAGTCCGTCCGACTGTCACAAGGCTGTAACTTTTAACCGTCGGTTCGTTGTCTCGGAATTTGTGCGAATATTATTAACTAAGTCAGTATGGAGAAATCCGAATCCAAAAGAGGTATGGGAATACTGTGTTTGGAAAGAAAGTCGACACGCAATAAAAATAAAATTTGGTCACTTATTTGTTTACTCACTTTTATGGACCACTCGCACTTGACCAAAAATCGAATTATAATAAAATCGATTCCATGAAAAAAGACCTCATAGTTCCTAACACACTATTTTCAAAACTAATTGTGTGTTTTTCTTACAGAACCAGTGGATACCAGATACCCACGTAATTATATTTTTTTAATAATTAAAAGCTTTGGCCCACGGCATCGCTCGCGTTGACGATGATGTTACCAGCTCAGTTATGTCGTAAATCGTCGACACGCGTAACAAATATTATTCTCAAATAAATTGTAGCTATACTTAAACATCACCACATTTGAAAATGGGTGAATACTGGCATGAAAAAATAATTATTTATTTATTATTATAATAAAACTCCAATTCAAAACCCAGTTCTTCAATTTGAAATCACAAGGTAGTTAGTTATAGTAACTTTTCCAAAAATCATCATCCGGGTGGAATAATTCATTCATATTATGATTTCCAGCGAATTCACCCAGAAAAGGATGCTTCATAGGAAGCCGATTTTCAAGAGGAAAATGCGGTTATTGCTATTGTAGTGTGTATCGAAAAATAGAGTGTCGAATAAGATATAACTGTACAGATATAACTACGACAACAACCCCCAAACCAATAATAAACGGTAAGTTATTTTATGAATAAAAGTTTACCTACATACTTAAAGTCACGCTTTTCTCCCTAGGGTAGAGTAGGGTAGAGGGTAGGCTGAAATATCAGACCGTCACCTGCTACGATTCCTCCGAAAGTTCTGAGGGTTCCGAAGGTACCCAAAGGTCGCAACGGGAGCATATTACGTACTAAACTTACGCCGTCTGCCTGTCCGTCGTCGATTTATCCCAAGGCTATACGGATATAATTATAATGACAGTCGCATCTCAATATTTTTTTGATTTCTCATATACGAACCTGATTTATGTAAAAAAGAATATTAATCTATATTCTACACACATAAATACTAGAAACAAAGACATACTTATTGTGCCCAAGACTAGGCTCCAAAAAATTAGTAATTCATTTAAGTGCCAAATTATACGCTTTTACAACAAACTCCCAAGTCATGTTAACCTATTGACCGCCACGTCAAAAAAACAAAGACGTGCCCTCGGCGCCAAGCTACGAATTATTCCTTAAAATCTGTCTGTCTGTGGCATGCTGGGCACATTTTACTATGTCATCTATACATCACTGTGGCGGTCAAAAGGTTAAAGAACTGAGCCTCAATAAATTTAATTCGTTTATTAAACAGAAACTCTGTCAAAAAGGTTTCTATAAAGTTAAAGATGCCCGGAGTCTAGATTTGTGTCCGGTTGCTGGCAATAGGCTCGCCCCATATTACATGGGACTTAAAAACATAACTGGTGAAATATGGGTGTACTACAGGTACCCCCCTGCCTTTTATACTAAAACTATTTATAAACTGTCTTAGAGTTAATATTGACATTTTTATTTTTATTGACATGTATGTGAGGACTATGTGGATCATATATTATAAAATGTTCTTTATCTCGGTTAATTTTAATGATAATCTGGCATTTTGAGTACTTTATGCGGCCTACCCAAATGTCTTTTCTTTGGTTATGTTCATCGAGTCGTTGAGCTCCTTAAGTTCTGAGTTGAGCTTCTCAGTTACTGACAAATGCGTGCACCGACTGGACAGATCCACTCAAATCTGAATGGTTCTTTCCTCAAAAAATCATTTCAGACACCAATTTACATGGTCCTCAAATAATCTGACCAAGATTATTTATTTTTGGACTCTTATATACTCATTAACATTGATGATTTTGTTTTATATACAATGGTGCCGATTCCCTTGTTCACAAACTAAACTAAATTTAAGTTCAGTGCATCTTTTTCTTTCTATTTCATTAAGAAAAGGACAGAAGATAAATGTTAGTTTAGTCCTGTTAAATTAATCAGCGCTCGACGTAAATTGACGTAATTTTAGTAGGCAAGTTTTTAATCACGTCTAAACTTGTATGGAGTAGTGACAGGCGCTGATTAATTTGACAGGACTAAACTAAAATTTATCTTCTGTCCTTTTCTTAATGAAATAGAAAGAAAAAGATGCACTGAAATTAAATTTAGTTTAGTTTGTGAACAAGGGAATCGGCACCAATGACATGAATATTTACTTTTTAATTACTGTGAATGTTAAGACTACCAGTATGTGGTTTATTGTTTTTATTTTTCTCTCAGTTAGTTTTTAATCATGGTCTGGCAGTTTCAGTAATTTATGCGGCCTACCCGAATGTCCTTTCCTTAGTATTGTTCGTCGAATCGTTGAGCTCCTTAAGTTCTGAGTTGAGCTGCATGATTACTGACAAATGCGTGCACTGACTGGATAAGTCACTCAAATCTGTGTGGTTCTTTCCTCAAAAGACCATTTCAGACACCAACCTACATGGTCTTTACATGTTCAACCAAGATTATATCTGGACTTTAAAAGAGACTGATCTCTGAGTCAAGACGTGCTGTTTCCACCCGGACTAAATTAGGATAAGGGCAGGAGGGTGATGATGTTTGAAATTAATAAATGGTATATACTTACAAAAAGTTTTTTTTTTTCAGATACCGCGACGCAAAGCACGAAGCCAAGAAACTCTTTGAATTTCGAATGTGAAGTAGGACAAATTCAGAGAATAGACGATTGTAATTTCTGCAGGTGCACTTTCAGCAGAAAATGGATGTGTACTGATAATGATTGCCCATCAAACTATGAACATTGTACGTATTATCAAAATTAACACTAACTCGATTATATCTATCATTTATAAGCTAACACACAATTTACTTGTATGAAAAGGGAAAAAGAGCTCATAGGGGGTCAAAAAGTTCAGCCGCATCGTTGTCAACTGTATAAGTACCCAAAAGGCTAGCAGCATTGCCACGTTGAATGACAATACTGATTCTTTGTACATTAAATAGGCTAGACCACTGCCTCTGTTATTGTAGTGAACTCATATAATAATGTTGCAACGGCTTTAATATCGGACATTTTCGGCTTTGCAAAATTTGCCCTGGAATCAGTCGGAACTCTTATTATCTCCCCACACAGATCTCTCTTACATATCAAATTAGTGAAAGATAACTAAGTTTCATTTTTGTTTCATTCCACACGGAAAAGAAATATTTTCTAGGATACTACAAGAACGCAACTACGAAAAAAAATTTTAAGATAACGAGAATTTGTTCTTAGCAACAATAAATATTTTGGCAGATACTGATCAAATTGTAAAGAGAACAATTTCATTCTAGTTACACTCAATCTAGATGATGACAAGACGCATTGTCACGTACAGAAACATATTGTATTGAGAACGAACCTATTTGTAGACTGAGCGAGCGAACGAGGGGTTCGGTCAGTAGATAAAACTCGACTCAACTGGTCACACTCGCTAGTCGATGACATGCACTCTCACTGAGTAACTGAGTGTATCAATCAAGTATAGTGTTCGGTAAAGTATCATTGTATTCCTTGCTCGCACGCAATGCGCAATTTCCATAGGTTTTCACCTAAACTGATTTGAGCAAAGAAGAACAATTAGACTCTAATTGTTCTTCTTTGGTCAAATCAGTCACGCACACGGAATATACATAATATCCCAAAGTATTCTAACTAGTAACCAGCACAAATCAACAATTCTTTTCACTAATAATTACCAAACAATTATTTGTGATCCTTGGAATATGTCGATGAAACTGCCCAGACTGTTTTCACAAAATGTTCGTAGTTTTCTGGTGTCTATTAAATCTTCCGCAACTCACCGTCCAAGTCTTGGAAAAAGATGCTCCTATTGGCTTTGGAAAAGTTAAACCGACGTCTGAAAAGAGCCGCTGTCTGTTTTAGTGCACCATAGACTTGTGATATGCTATTGGCCTCTGTTGTATTCTTGGGATTGGCAGGCACACTGTTTTTGCGCAAAGTTGGTAGATGTTGTCAATGGTGATAGTGAGATTTAGGTTATAGCCCCGCTTCTATCGACTGCTGTTAAATGATTTTGGGAGTTTGGCGCCATGTAGTAAGATCCGGTTTTCTACTTCTGCCCAATGTTCCACGGCGAAGTCATCAGGATTTGTGTTCTGGTATCCCCAAGCAATATTGTGGTTGGGCTCACTTTGAAAGACTGGTTCGGTGGTTTGTAGACAGAAGTGATGGTACATTATCTAGTGTCGATAGTCACGACTTCTATTGTGTCAATACAGCAGACGGAGCTGGGCAATATAACAGTGCTAGGTTTGATGAACACGGTGCTCCCATATTTTGGGTATGGTGTTTCCGCTGTTTTGTCTGGCCCTGGCTTCGGTGTGTTTCTTGTCAGCATAAAATGTCGCAAATGGTAATGCGACAGAACTCATAAAGGATTTGTGCATTTTCTTTCGAAAATCATACAATATTGGTTCAAATAACAGACAGGGCTGATGAGGTTAAATTCTGAGGTTTGGGATGGGTCTTGTGACAGACCGATTCGTGCCATCGTGGTGAAAGAATTAGTCACCTAAACTCTGCGTTACCGAGGAGCTCGTGGCAAAGTAATAATAGCCGCAAGGGTCGATCCATCAGGTTAAGCTGCGCTTAACCTGTTTGCGCCGGGGTTGGTCCGTAGATGGATGACCATTTTTACATACAGAGTCTCTTTTGTGCCTCGGAAAGCACATTGAACACACGAGCACACGAGTGCTAGGTGTCCAGGATGCATTGAACATTTAAGGGATTGGATACCGATTTTTAACATCGCTCGGGGAGGCTCCTTCCATGCAGCCCAAATCACAATCAATATATTCACTTTTATTAGTATGTATTGGAATGATTTCTGATGACTGCTGTGCTGAGTGTGGGATACTAAGTTCACACTCGGGCCGAATTGGCTTTTTCCATCTTTCGACAGGGTCTGGCACGCTGGTCTGCTCAGCAAGCTTCCTGCTTATGGCATCCCAGCTGATTTTTGTAGCTGGATATCAGACTTCCTTAGTGAACGGTCGATCAGAGTAGTCGTTGACGGCTACTCCTCTTTACCTTATGGCAATTGATGCCGGAGTTCCTCAGGGGTCTGTTCTCTCTGCAACTCTTTTCCTGCTGCACATCAATGACCTACTACAGACTGGTATTGTTGGGTACGCGGACGACAGTACTGTTTCAGAGAGATACTTGTCCAGCGCAAAAACCAATGGGGCCGCAGTTCGTTCCTTGAGAGAGGCCTTGGTAGAGCGGACAGAGTTGACGTTAAGCCTTGTCTCCCAGTGGGGTGATGATAATCTGGTCACTTTTAACGCCACCAAAACTCAAGCGTGTCTTTTTACCGCAAAAAGGAGTCGTTTCGACCTGACTCCTACTTTTCGGGGTACATCGGTTCCTGTAACTGATCGGCTCGAGCTCCTAGGCACGGAGTTGACATCTAACCTCAACTTCGGCGCCACCATCGAGTACAAAGCCCAAACTGCGGCCAAGAAACTGGGCATCCTAAATAAGGTGAAGCGATACTTTACGCCTGGACAGCTTTTGACCCTTTATAAAGCGCAGGTCCGATCCTGCATGGAGTATTGTAGCCACCTTTGGGATGGCTCGGCTAAATACCAACTTGCCGCGCTTGACTCGGTGGAACGCAGAGCTAAGAGGCTCATTGGCGACGTAAATCTGGTGGATGCCAAGCTTCACAGTTTGGCCCATCGTCGCAAGGTTGCCTGCTTGTCGGTCTTCTATAGATTGTACTTCGGAGAGTGTGCCCAAGAACTCCACGACCTCATTCCACCGGCCCCCTTCTATTATCGGTCATCTAGGCGCACTTCAGGTTACCATCCCTTCCTTGTGGCTATCCCACCAACTCGCACTAAGCGTTTCCAAACTTCTTTTATAATGCGCACAGCAAAGGAATGGAACTCTCTGCCTGCGTCTGTGTTTCCGAACGCATATAACCCTAATCTCTTCAAAGTGAGAGTGAACAGGCTTCTTCTGGGTAAGCTCGCTCCATCGTCGCCTTTGTTTCTGTCGCCTCTGACATAGACTAAGGTCAAGAGCTACCCATCACAAATAAAAAAAAAAAAAAAAAAGGAATTTCTCAGTATGAGCTCGGAGTCTGAATTTCTTTCCGGTCGATGCCAATTAGCTTGCTGGCGATAATGGGACTTAATTATAACTGGTGAAATGTGGGTGTACTATTAAGTACCTACGCTTCTGCCAAACTCTTCCGGGGAAATAGGCCTATTGGTATGTGTTACTCCTACGAATCGAACCCAGTGGTATCCTGTGTTGTGGTTACTAGTCAGGCTTACCGTCCAAGAGAGCGTTGAGTGCGGAGAGAGTGTGACGGGCAGGTGACTGAGCTTGTGCGTCGCAGTGAAGCGAGTCGCAGGCTTGGCGCAGTCTATGCCTCCTAACTATATATGTATTCCCCGAAGGATTGGGCACAGGCCACACGAACCATGCCCATTCCTAAGACTTTTATGATATAATATGAGTACGAATTGACAGATACTTATATCAATAAACAATATTTTATTTTTTTAGCTGGCCTATCTGACGAACAAGAAATACTGCGATTTACACGTAAATAAAAATAATTATATACATACATATACTCACGCCTTCTTCCCATGGCAGAAGCTATAGAACGCCACCTTACATACTCATTTTGCTTCGTTTACGTTCATACATCTGGTCATACACGCACGCCGGTTGCGAGTACAACGCACCTGACCTTTTTAAAGAACATCACCAATGAGGTCACTATATGTCTTTCTGGGGCGTCCCCTCCCGGCATTTCCACTCACATCTGCCTTGTGTTAGTCGCCTTTCATTCATCCTCTCAATATGACCAAACCATCTAAGCATACTCTTTTCAATTTTATTATATATTTTAATATATAATATATTTTTAGTTATTTTTTTTTTCTTATTGCGGTATGGGTCGCCTCTTGACCTCGATCTCGCCTGTTGATCTCCTTGAGACATGAAGAAAAATCCCAATCCTCCACGGTAGAAACTTTTGATTTAATATTTTGACGGTGTACTGGTTTGCGAATTCTTGAAAATGAGTCAAAATAATAAAGGCCTGTTTGTTACACTATGTGCTCTTAAAGATTTAAAGGCACTGCTCCATAGCAACCCACGGCTAAGCTACGAACGTGTACATGGTATTCACTTGTATGGAAATACAGGCGGGATCGTCAATTACGACTAAGGGCGTGCGCCCATTGTCGCCTCTTGACCTCGATCTCGCCTGTTGATCTCCTTACGAGACATGAAGAAAAATCCCGATCCTCCACGGTAGAAACTTTTGATTTAATATTTTGACCGTGTACTGGTTTGCGAATTCTTGAAAATGAGTCAAAAGAATAAAGGCCTGTTTGTTACACTATGTGCTCTTAAAGATTTAAAGGCACTGCTCCATAGCAACCCACGGCTAAGCTACGAACGTGTACATGGTATTCACTTGTATGGAAATACAGGCGGGATCGTCAATTACGACTAAGGGCGTGCGCCCATTGTCGCCTCTTGACCTCGATCTCGCCTGTTGATCTCCTTATGAGACATGAAGAAAAATCCCGATCCTCCACGGTAGAAACTTTTGATTTAATATTTTGACGGTGTACTGGTTTGCGAATTCTTGAAAATGAGTCAAAAGAATAAAGGCCTGTTTGTTACACTATGTGCTCTTAAAGATTTAAAGGCACTGCTCCATAGCAACCCACGGCTAAGCTACGAACGTGTACTTGGTATTCGCTTGTATGGAAATACAGGCGGGATCGTCAATTACGACTAAGGGCGTGCGCCCATTGTCGGCATGGCACGGCAGGGGATTCTTCGGCATCACAATATGCAAGAGCATTCTGACGGCAACGATGCTGATCATTATAGGTACGCCGCGATGACCTTAGGCATCATTACTTTAATTTAAATGTTATTGCCATACTAATAAGTTATATTCCTACTCGTCGCATAAAAATCTCTTGCCGTGCCGAGCCGCCCAGTGGGCACAGGCTCGAACGCCTACGCTATGTACGAATTCGTGGCTGAGAAAAAAATACCTAAACCGCGCAGCTGCTTGGTCAGATATAGATATTCATCATGCCTGTGAAGTTTCGCCGGTAAGTTAACTTCTCAACGTGCGTTTTTTTTTCAGCGGCGCCTAAAATATGCCTTCCTCATGAAAGATTCAGAATGGATCGTTGTAACTGGTGCTACTGTAATAGACTCCGCCAACGTGTCTGTGAACGAAAAGTGTGTGACCCGAAACGTAAGTACTATTAACGACATTTCTTTTTTTTATTTCGATTTATCCTTTCATCACTAAGACAACGACGTCTGTCTGTCAGTCCGTCCGACTGTCACAAGGCTGTATCGTTTTAACTGTAGGTTCATAGTCCCGGAATTCGTTTGAATTTTACTAACTGGATCAGTATGAAGAATTCCGAATCCAAAAGGGGTATTTAGAAAGAGAGTCGACACGCAATAAAAATAAAATTTGGTCACTCAATTGTTTATTCTATTTTATGGACCTCTCGCACTTGACCAAAAATCGAATTATACCAAAGTCGTTTCCATGAAAAAAGACCTATAGTTCCTAAGACAGTTTTCCCGCATCTCCCATGGATTCGGATTTCCCCATAATTTCCCAGCAAAACACTATTTTTAAAACTAATTGTGTGTTTTTGTTACAGAACCAGTAGATACCAGATACCCACGTAATTATATTTTTTTTAATAATAAAAAGTTATGTCCCACGGCATCGCTCGCGTGGACGTTGGTGTTACCAGCTCAGTAACATCTTAAATCGTCGACACGCGTAACAAAGATGATTGATGGTGTTTGCGTCAACAATCTTAGTTATGCTGACGACATGGTGCTGCTGAGCGCGTCGATATGTGGTCTGAGGAAGTTGATACAGGTCTGTGAGGAGTACGCGGGTAGACATGGGCTTAAATATAATGTTGGCAAGAGTCAATGCATGGTCTTTGGAGCCAGCGGTGCAAAATGCCTGGAAAGTGTACCACCGGTCTTTCTTAATGGTGTTCCCCTAGACAGAGTGGACCAATTTAAATACTTAGGGCATTTAGTCACGGCTGACCTCAGGGATCATGCTGACATTGAACGGGAGCGGAGGGCCTTGTCGAAAAGAGCGAATATGCTGGCTCGCAGGTTTGCACGTTGCTCCGATCAAGTTAAGATCACCCTTTTCAAGGCATATTGCACATCACTGTACACGTGCAGCCTGTGGGCTCGCTACACACAAGCGTGCTACAGCGCCCTCCGCGTCCAGTATAACAACGCGTTCAGAGCAGTGTTGGGGCTGCCCCGCTTCTGCAGCGCCTCGGGCATGTTTGCGGAAGCGCGCACCGACTGTTTTCACGCCACCATGCGCAAGCGGTGCGCGTCCTTAGTGCGCAGGGTGCGGGCCAGCTCGAATGCTGTCCTGGTTATGATCGCTGAGCGTTTTGACTGCCCCTACATACGACAATGCTGTAACAGACATGTATAGCCACTTAAGCTGATTATTTTTATATGAAATTTTTATTACTAGATATTTTCTAAATTTAATTTTTGACCCAAATTTGACATTTTATTTTTATTCTGTGACCTTTATAATTTGTACTTATTAATTCATAGATGTATTGAATTGTATTGACATTTTATTATATTCTGTGACCTTTATTATTTGTACCTATTAATTTGTATATTTAATTGTATTGACATTTTATTCTATTCTGTTGCAGTTTTGTGAAATTTTGTTTTATTTTGTGTAATATGGGTTTTGCCTGAATTAAACGAATTTTATTTTTTTTATTTATTTATTTAAACATCACCACAATTGAAAATGGGTGAATACTGGCATGAAAAAATAATTATTTATTTATTATTATAATAAAACTTCAATTCAAAACCCAGTTCTTCAATTTTAAATTAATAGGTAGTTAGTTAAAGTAACTTCATTACAAAAATCTGGGTGGAATAATTTATTCATATTATTATGGTTTCCAGCGAATTCACCCAGAAAAGGATGCTTCGTAGGAAGCCGATTTTCAAGAGGAAAATGCGGTTATTGCTATTGTAGCGTGTATCGAAAAATCGAGTGTCGAATAAGATATAACTGTACAGATATAACTACGACAACGACCCCCAAACCAATAATAATCAGTAAGTTATTTTATGAATAAAAGTTTACCTACATACTTAAACTCACGCTTCTCTCCCTAGGGTGGAGTAGGGTAGAGGGTAGGCTGAAACATCAGAACGTCACCTGCTACGATTCCTACGAACGTTCTGAGGGTTCCGTAGGTACCCAAAGGTCGCAACGGGAGCATATTCAAAATCAATTAAAATTAATTTATTCAAACTAGGGAGAGAATCTGCACTTTTCGAACGTCAAAATTACATAAGACAGTCCCCCAAAATATTAATATTGCGTATTAAGCCTAGGCTATGCCGTCTGCCTGTCCGTCGGTTTGACCCAAGGCTATAATCTTTTTAACTTTAATAGCCAGTTGAAAAGATCACAGAATACCTTTAATATGGCAATAAAAATAAACAAGAATCTTATTTTTTTTTTTTTTTTTTTATTTGTGATGGGTTTGCTCTTGACCTTAGTCTATGTCAGAGGTGACAGAAACAAAGTCGACGATGGAGCGAGCTTACCCAGAAGAAGCCTGTTCACTCTCACTTTGAAGAGATTAGGGTTGTATGCGTTCGGAAACACAGACGCAGGCAGAGAGTTCCATTCCTTTGCTGTGCGCATTATAAAAGAAGTTTGGAAACGCTTAGTGCAAGCTGGTGGGATAGCCACCAGGAAGGGATGGTAACCTGAAGTGCGCCTAGATGACCGATAATAGAAGGGGGCCGGTGGAATGAGGTCGTGGAGTTCTTGGGCACACTCTCCGAAGTACAATCTATAGAAGACCGACAAGCAGGCAACCTTGCGACGATGGGCCAAACTGTGAAGCTTGGCATCCACCAGATTTACGTCGCCAATGAGCCTCTTAGCTCTGCGTTCCACCGAGTCAAGCGCGGCAAGTTGGTATTTAGCCGAGCCATCCCAAAGGTGGCTACAATACTCCATGCAGGATCGGACCTGCGCTTTATAAAGGGTCAAAAGCTGTCCAGGCGTAAAGTATCGCTTCACCTTATTTAGGATGCCCAGTTTCTTGGCCGCAGTTTGGGCTTTGTACTCGATGGTGGCGCCGAAGTTGAGGTTAGATGTCAACTCCGTGCCTAGGAGCTCGAGCCGATCAGTTACAGGAACCGATGTACCCCGAAAAGTAGGAGTCAGGTCGAAACGACTCCTTTTTGTGGTAAAAAGACACGCCTGTGTTTTGGTGGCGTTAAAAGTGACCAGATTATCATCACCCCACTGGGAGACAAGGCTTAACGTCAACTCTGTCCGCTCTACCAAGGCCTCTCTCAAGGAACGAACTGCGGCCCCGTTGGTTTTTGCGCTGGACAAGTATCTCTCTGAAACAGTACTGTCGTCCGCGTACCCAACAATACCAGTCTGTAGTAGGTCATTGATGTGCAGCAGGAAAAGAGTTGCAGAGAGAACAGACCCCTGAGGAACTCCGGCATCAATAGCCATAAGGTCAGAGGAGCAGCCGTCAACGACTACTCTGATCGACCGTTCACTAAGGAAGTCTGATATCCAGCTACAAAAACCAGCTAATCTAAACTATTAGTTGTGTTGTTGCGCGTAAAAGTTATCTGAGGGTAGGAAAATGGCATCTAAAAATTTCATACCTAGGTATGAATTTGGATGGATATCATAGTGAAGACCAAAGAAGCGATGGACTGATTGTATGAAAGCTTAATTGGCTAAAAAAGGGAGAAACTACTGAGATGACGACATCTAAGAATGCTGCATGCATTAACACATGCTGCTTCGACCCAGACTAAATTAAGATAAGGGCAGGAGGGTGATGATATTTAAAACAAATAAATGGTACATACGTACAAAATTAACTAAGCCAAGTTTATAAGAAAAATAAAGACACACAAATATTGTTAAGTCTAACAATATTTGTGTACCTAAGTCTTTATTTTTCTTTTATATAATATTATATTATGAATCAAAAGAGACGATTGGAGAAGATTGGACCACAAGACGAAAAAAATGAAAGGCCACTGCATGCAGCTGAGATGAGATTGCTAAGAGCGATGTATGGTGTTGCGTTACTCGTATAAATAATATTTAAAGTAAGTGTGTAAGTGGAAGTCTAAAAGTGCGCCGGTGACGGAGAAGTTGGTTGGAAAACTTTTGTCATGGTCATGCCACTTTTATCACGGAGGAACGAAGAATAAGAGAGATTTTTTTTTTTTTTTAAAACGTTGCCCCACACTAGGAATTTCTTCCTGTATTGTGGGTGCGTTTACAAACATAGAAACTCACAAACACAAACACCCAGACCTAGAACAATTACTTGCAGATCTTACAAATACTTGTTCCGTGCGGGGATCGAACCCGCGACACGCTGCGTAGCAGTCGATCGCTCAGCCATTACGCCAACCGTGTCGTCAGATGTATGGAGATACAAGATATGTTATTTCCACCCCGACTAAATTAGGATAAGGGCAGGAGGATGATGATATTTAAAACAGATAAATGGTACATACTTACAATTTATTTTTTTCAGATTCCGCAAATCAAAGAACGAAGCCAAGAAATTCTTTGAATTTCGAATGTGAAGTAGGACAAATTCAGCGAATAAACGATTGTAATATCTGCCGGTGCACTCCCAGCAGACAATGGATATGTTCTGATAATGTTTGCTCATCAAACTATGATCATCGTATGTACTATCAAAATGAACACTAACTCGATTATATCCATTATATATAAGCTATCACAGTTTCAAAATAATAACAATGTACATGTATTCAAGGGGGCTGAACAAGTTCATCAGCATCGCTGTCAACGGGAAAAGCACTCAAAACGCTAGCAGAATTGTCACGTTGAATGGCAAGACTGATTCTTTGGCCAATAAATAGGCCAGCCCTCTGCCTCTTTTACTGTAGTGCACTCATATTACGAGTACTTATATGTAGGAAGGTAGCGTTGGCTTTGGCTTTAACTTCGGAAATTCTCGGGTTGGCCCGATTAGCCCTGGACTCAGTCGGAGCTCTCATTACCTTCCCACACGATCTTCCTACTTATCAAGTTAGTGAAAGATAGCTAAAGATTTAGAGTCAGTGTGACAGAAGTGTCGAAAGTTTTTGTATTTTTTCAGATAGCATTTTACTTTCAAAGATGAAACTTTGCACTGAAGGTCTCCGACGTCAAGTCGACGCATGTAATTATTGCGTTTGTCATAACGGAGTCGAGATGTGCACACTAAAACTTTGCTTTCCCCTAACAGGTATATATTACTAATATTAATGCATTACTTTAACACAAGCAGGTTCTTGGTATGAAAGATGAACTGTTACGCTTTTTTCGGTCAGCGGTAATAGCAGTTTAATTTATGTGTTACAGTGTCCACGATTTTCTCTGAGACCAAAAGCTTAGTGGGAGACCCTGTGCCCGCCCCAGATCCGTGCAATCTGTGTATCAGCGTGAATTCGGACGTATTATGCACGAACAACCCCTGCATTCAAAGACAATCAGGTATTTATTAATATAACAGTTAAATTGAGGAGGGGAAGTCCTAGCCGGAGTCTGTGCTTCCCGATAAAAATAACCCGGGAGTCTTCAAGTGTTAAAGTAAATAGGGTACTTCTAGGCAAGCGTGCACTATTGAGCCGACATCAGACGCTTCAATTTTAATTCAATTTTGCCTTTCATTCGGCATCTCTCTAAAATGGATCAAAAGTGAAAAATTAATTTATTAGTGGACCGATCCAACGATGTTGGATTTCGGCTCTCGGCGTCTTTCACTCACCTACATAATTATCGAAAAATCAATTAAAAGAATCGGATGAACTCTTCCGTCCTATATAATTTTGTCGTTGTCTTGTGAACGTAGAATGAAACGAAAATAAACCTCTCGAGTAATGCGTCTGATAGAGGCATTATCACCAAGTAAAACAATTGACAAACGTGAGTCTACCAAATATTAAAAAATCTGGTTCCTGAAAGCCAGATCATGTTTCTGGTACGTAAATCTGCTGTTAAATTATTTGTTAAGTGTTTTTCATCCATCTTTTCTATTTCTTCCCCTTCCTCTACCTCTCCATCCATCCCCATCGACATAAAGTTCTTCACTCTTCTTTTAATCTTATGTTTAGGGTTCCACAGTCAACAAGGAACTCTTATATACGTAGTTCCGCTATGTCCGTCTGTGTCTGTCTATCTGTCTTTCCTCGGCTTAGCTCAGAGACTCTTAGTCGTGTAAGGAAGGTGTAAAGTGGTAAAATACATATAATCTAGAAAAAATAAATTACCTCCCTTGCACGCAAAGTGGCGATGATATTTTTTTCTCGTCTATCCCTATTGTGTGTCAATGAAAATCATTTTTCGATTCAGGGAACCGTTTACGTAATATTAAGATTTTAAATGCAATTTTTTGTTAGAGAAAAGTGTCCCCTTCCCCTGCCAGTTAAATGGTGTTCCAAAAAAATATATACAACGAAATAAGAAAAAAACGTTTGGGGGCCTATGTTCAGCAGTGGACGTCTTTCGGCTGAAATGATGAGGATGATTATGAAGAAAAAACTATAACAGCTAATTAGGCTTTGACCGTGGCGTAACTCGATGTATGGGAGAACATGTTTTTCAACTACGACGTTAAGTTTGTTGGGATAGGCTGCCTTGAAGCGGCTCCTACCCAATCTCCCTAGATTAGAGCGCGTAGAGCCTACGGTAAGAGGCGTTTAGAACCCCTGTTCCAAACGCCTCCTACCGTAGGCTCTACGCGGGGGGTCTTGCGGTCCATGGCCTTTTACGGGGTACCTGTGTGGGCGCGTACCCTGGCGCGGCGGCCAGCCCGCGGGTTGAGCGCGGCCCAAAGAGGCATGGCCATCCGGCTGGTCCGGGGATACCGCACGATCTCCGGTGAGGCGGCGAGCCTCCTTGCCGGGTTGCCGAAATGGGATCTGGTGGCAAAAGTCCTTGCGCTCGTATGGGAGTGGTGGGAGGAAGCGAAACGCCGGGGCGTAACTCCGCTGCCGTGAGAAAACACGGCACTGTGGACAGACACTTCCGGCGGAATCTCATGGCGACATGGAGAGTGCGATTGCCGTAACCCAGTGCTGGGCACGCCACAATTGTCCTCGTGGAGGCGACCGGCGGTGGAGATCTTTCACGTCCAACCCTGGTCCAGGCAATGGCGTAGCATGGCCTGATCCACGGCTTCCCATGCCTTCTTGCTCCGTAAAGCGAGAGGACATTGGAAGTCGTTACCTCCTTTTGCTAAGCAGTAATGCTTGCGAAAGAGGAGGGTGAGGGAGAGCCAAACTTCGCGCCCTCACGCTCCTAGTCATCGCCGGGGACGCCCTGGGCGTCGGGAATCCCGGGCAGGTTTCCGGCCATCGTAGGCGCCGGTAAGCAATGGGTAGCTCGCCGTCCGATAAGGACTAGGCCTGGGTCAACGGCGCGTTGTGTTCCACGCGCGCCTCAAAGAGGTGTCAGCACAAGTGTAGG
The DNA here is from genome assembly GCA_905333075.3 of Atethmia centrago. NCBI lineage: Eukaryota > Metazoa > Arthropoda > Insecta > Lepidoptera > Noctuidae > Atethmia > Atethmia centrago. The sequence continues at coordinate 22,395,689 of HG995368.1, forward strand.
GGTCCACTAGGGCCGATGCCTGCCGAGATCGCGGGAAAGTCCGAAAGGGATACCGTGGCCCTGGCAATACACGGGTGGGTTTTAGTCAGTAAGTGCCTGACACACCCTGCCACTCCGCCCAGAGCGGAAGAAGTTATTTGATAACTACCCACCCAACAAAAAAAATGTGTTCCTTTGGTCAATATACATTGATGTTATGTTTTTTTGTTTCAGATAATAAAAAATCTAGCTGCGTTGAAGGTCATAAGTACAAAATGGATGATGGCTGCAATTTCTGCCTCTGTCAGGGTGGCCAAGAGTTCTGTACCAGCCGTGCATGCTTGGTGCATGGTATGTACCTATCGTGCTCCTTTGTATATCTCTATAATATAGAACATGGTTCACCTACAATTGGCCCATAGAATATCGCCTGTTGCCTATATTCCCAAAGGGATATGTAGAATTATTTATAAAAACCCACATTTCACCAGTTCCTATCTAATAGGGGGCGAACCTCCACCACCGAGGGGACCACTAACCGAGCACATTTATGATCTCAAGGGAGGGCTTGCGGTTAAGTCATAACAGCCGCACGGGTCGATCAATCAGGTTAAGTTACGCTTGCCGCGGTAGGTATGGACCTACCGCGGCTTATATAAAGATGGTCACCCATCCATGGGGATGGGTGACCATCTTTATATAAGCCGTTGGTCCCGGCTGTTATTTGTAGATCTTTGATAGTCGTTACGGGTAGTCAGAAGAAGCCCGAAAGTCTGATAACCAGTCTTACCCAGGGGTATCGTGTTACCCAGTAACTGGATTGTGAAGGTCAGATAGGCAGTCGCTCCATGTAAAATACTGGTATGCAGCTGCATCTGGTTAGACCTGTAAGGTTCCTGTAGTAACTGGATTGTGAAGGTCAGATAGGGAGTCTCTCCATGTAAAATACTGGTATGCAGCTGCATCTGGTTAGACCTGAAGTCGACCCCGACATAATTGGGAAAAGACTGCGCAGATAATGATTTATGATCTCAGGCAATGATCTCATCTATAACAAATATTGACCTGCTATTGAAGTGTGTGATGTATTAGATACTAGCTGCGCCCCGCGGTTTCACCCACGTAAGTCTCGATCCCTTGGGAATGTCGGGATAAAAAGTATGCTATGTCGTAATCCAGGTTATGGTCTACCCATGTGCCAAATTTTATCTAAATCCGTTCAGCCGTTTTAGCGTGAAATCGTAACAAACAAATAAACAAACAAACTCACTTTCGCATTTATAATATTAGTAAGGTGTAAGGATGTATTGGGCGAAAATATATAGTCGACAATTTTTGACTCTTTACGTACCAACTATTAACAGATGGTACCTTGACCTACCCTGCACAGAACCTGTCCATTTTTGTGGGGTACATTTCTAATAAACAGCCTCCGTCTGGGGAGAACAGAGCATGGATGGGCGGAGGATTATATCGGACTCCTACCGACACAAATCGCACAGTTTCTACTACATATTAACATACTCAATACTCAATACGTTTATTGCATTCCACAATGTGAACTTAGGTGGTAGGTACATAAAGACATACATTCGTTTTGGAGCATTGTGGGCCCTGTCGGGCATAACAACATAAAAGTTAGGAGGAGGGCTACATATAATTTTTACTATTCATATATTGGATTTATACATTAATATTTATTTAAACTATACATATATTATTAGTATTATAAATTATAAATAAATTATTATTGCGTTTTTTTTTTGGTATTATTGTTTATTTATTAAATTTATCATTTAAATATTCATGTACATTATAATAACATTTACAGATTAGAAATTGTTTTAATTTATTTATAACATAACAACAACATAATGAGCCTATAATGTTCCCACTGCTGGGACACAGGCCTCCTCTCTGTGAGAAGAAGTGGGCCGTAATCTACCACGCGGGCCCAGTACGGGTTGGTAGATGTCACATGTCTTCGAATTTTTGGTTCTAGGACATGCCGGTTTCGGAATTTATTTATAAAGATATTAAATTTTTGTTCATTTTTGTTCATTCAACATGAGTCGGGGAACCAAGCGATACTCGTACGTTCGTTCGCACACCGGAACATCACCTACCATGCGAATGATAGTAGCAGGGCCCATAAGATGCAGTAGGGCTATAATCAGAGACATTTTCAAAGCAAAGTTCCTTCACCCACAGACAAAGTTGTCTCAAGCTCAGATAACTGCAACGAGGGGGAAGTGACTCCTGCAGAAGATAGCTGCAACATGTGCGTTTGTATGAGGGGAAAAATTATATGCACAAACAAAGATTGTTCTAGAAGGAAACTAAGAGGTAAGGCCAGTCTGCCCATTATTAAAAAGTAAGTTGTAGTCTCATTTCTTACCAAATGTTGCATAAAAACATTAGAAAATTTGAATTTCGCGTGCTACCTTAGCGCATCCCTATCAAAAACTTGTGCGTTCTTTCCATACAAATTTTGTTCCCTAGCTAGGCAAATACAGCCAAGGGCACCCTTTTTCTTTCATAACCTTTATTCCTATGTATTTCAGACACAATTTCAGAAAGCCTCCTGTCTTATATTCGAACTCAAAAAATTAAAAAGCCTAAAATGACCCAAGGCACAAAACGGAGATGCAGCCCAGGAAAAAAATATTTCCCAGATGACTTTGACCCGAACTGTCCAAATGAGTGTATTTGCGATAGACATGAATTACTATGCACAAAGAGGAAGTGTTTTGGCAATTGGGATAAACAAAGTAAGTATGTTTTTGGTAGGTATAGATACACACAGGGAAGACAAAAGAAACGATGGATGGACTACCGAGATGACAACTAATAGAGAAGTATGGAAAAAAGGACATGTTGCACCGACCCCAAATAAATTGGGATAAGGGCAGGAGAATGATGATGATAGATCCATACAGTAAATTGGCCTTTGTCTGATTTTTGTTGAATTAATAAATTCTATTTATCCATTTAAAAAAAAAAGACAAAAGCCAATTATATGTCCAAACTAGGGTCGTAACAGAACCTCGCTTCCGCTTCCGCAATTGCCAAAATTCTCCGCATTCGCCTCCACAAGTTTTTACGGAGTTTAACTGAGGTCAAGTAAAGAAAATAGGCTCCAACTAAGCGAAGACCCTTTAATGTAGTGGAGATAAATCTCGCAGTTTTAAGTTTTTTCTCCCATGTCACCGCTGCCACCAGGTTCAATATCAAATAGGCTCTTTATTATGAACCACAAAGAAATCGCCTAGAAGGCGACAAAGCCGCAAAACTGTTTTTAGCGAAATAGATGTAGTTTGCCACTTCTGATTACATTGATTGATGATTTTGATAAAATTTAATTTAGTAATACAATTATAACAAATCCAAAGAACATTTCTCATGCATTTAATTACTACTTTATGGATAAAATACAGCCCAAATGAATGGAAGGCAGCCAAGCTAAAACAAGTAGGAAAATAGACACAAATCAGTCAATGTGCTTTCACCAAGCGCACCAGATGATATACATAAAATAATAATTTCACTGAAAAATACAAATAGCGTAGGTTACGAGTTACGATGGCCTCTCTACTAATATTTTTAAATCTGTAGATACGAGTATGTGTACATTTAAGTTACATAATTAATCTTAGTATAAGTGTATATCCAGATGCTTTAAAAACATCAATTATAAAACCAATATTTAATAGGGAAAATAGAGAGTTAATGGAAAATTATAGGCCAATCTCATTGATTCCAATGTTTTTTTTTAAATATAAAAGGTTATTTACAAAGAGCTTTATACAAATACTTAGAAAACATAATATTTTGTGTGAACAACATAAAGGGTTTAGACCCAGCAGAACAATGAATATGGCGATTTTTTATTGTATACACAATGTCAATAATAATGTAGATAAACGAGTTTGCGCAATTTTCTGTGACATGACGCAGGCATTTGATTATGTCCACCATCCACACTTCTGAAGAAATTATGGGTAATGTTCTAGACCTGTTCTTATTTACATAATAGACGACAAATAACTGAAATTAATAGAATGAATTTCGTTAATAAACAAGACGAGATATTTAGATCAGACGAGCGAATAGTTAGTTACGGGGTACAGCAGAGGAACGTGTTGAGTCCTTTGCTGTACCAGAATGCACTGAAGAACCATTGACCCTATTTGCAGATGACAGTACCGTGGCAATATCTTCGAAAAGTGTAGATACATATGAAAGTGATATCTAGACACGCGGTAGCGTGTCAAGCCAAGTTCAAGTAACAGAACTGGCGAGCAGCACCGTGTGTAATATTACATGAACCATTTGGAGCCACTTTTGACCCCCTCATAGCTCAAAAACTGTTTCACATAAACGTGTCAAATTTGGCTCATATATTAAGACTTGCAAGATACATATGTGCTCCAAATTTCATAAACACATCTCAAATAGCTATTTCGATATTAACGTCCAAAAATCGTCATTTTTATCACTGACCTATAGATCAAAACTCTAACCCACTTCCAGATGACCTAGAAAGTTCAAATTTGGCATGCAGATAGGTAATTAGGTGATTACAAAGGAATAAATCAGAAACTGGTAATTTTTTATCATTATATTGTAATTTTTCACTTATACGATTCTAGTAAGAACACTTAACTTATACTTAGTGCCTGTAACTGTAATAATGTAAGAATCAGCAATCAGCAATCAAAATTTATGACAGCTGGTCTGTATGTGGATTTTAAGGTCTTCACGTGAATATATAACGAGTTGAATACCACTCTTAATTTTTTTAATCCAAATATTTCCGTTTTAGTACATAAAACTAAGAGTATAGTCGACTTTCGTATTTATATTTAGTAAAGAGCAGGTTTACGTTGGACTCTCCAGAGTTAAAACCTTAGATGGAGTACAACTTATCAATTTAGATCCAAGTCAAATCAAGGCACAAGAGAGCTCTATTATAGAGTACAACCGTCTGCGCACGTTATACCGCCCCGACTTGGCCAAATTAAGTATAAACAGAAAACGCGTAAAAAAATCCGGATACTGAATGGGCAGTTCACTCGAACATTTCAAAAGTACAAGAAAATATAGAAAAAATAACACAAAAAAGACAAATATACCCCGTAAACTTAAGACAATACAGTAGTTTAACAAAAACCATTTGGTATTAATTTTGTTATAAATAAGTACCTACTAATAATTTATGTACAAAAAGTAATGATATCCCATCAAAAACATAAATGTGAAATTAGAGCCAAGTTTAATATTATGATATATTCCTTGGTTATTGACTTCAACGACAAAAGAAGTGAGATCTAAATGGGTGCCAAGTTCAATGGTCAGTCCTGAAATTTATTTATAAGAACATAAAATATAATTTCTTCTTATAACTTAGGATAATATATTGTAGCCTAAGGTCTGACTTGGCTAGTTCTCTTATAGTTTCTACTAGCAACCAAATTTTCGGAATAATAAAATAAGAACCGACAAGTAACAGGTTTAGAACTTGCGAAGGCAATATAAGTAGTATATGAAAACTAGCCAAGTCAGATCTTAGGCTACAATATATTATCCTAAGTTATAAGAAGAAATTATATTGTATGTTGTTATAAATAAATTTCAGGACTGACCATTGAACTTGGCACCCATTTAGATCTCACTTCTTTTGTCGTTGAAGTCAACAACCAAGGAATATATCATAATATTGAACTTGGCTCTCATTTCACATTTATGTTTTTGATGGGATTAATATTTCTTTAAAATCGAGTATAAAATGGTTAGATGAAAATAACTTAAGAATAAATATAAGCAAAACAAAGATAATGCATTTTAACAAACGCATGCCAGATAATAATGATAGTGCAATATAATAATTAGTAAGTCAACGATGTAGTAAGTACTGAATTTCTAGGGTGAGAAATATAAAAAAAACTTAGTTGGAAATAACACATAGAGTCAGTGCAAAAAACTAAACATATCCGCTTACGCTTTACATACTATGTCGTCTATTGTAAATCTAAACGAACTCCTAACTGCATATCATGGTTTAGTCGAATGCCACCGTATATACACCATACGATACGGCGTTATCTTTTGGGGCAACTCCACTAAAAGAGAAACTGCATTCAAAACACAGAAAACATGCATACGGTTCTTTTTAAAATTGCAAACTACTGATAGCTGCGTGCCATATTGTAAACATAATAAAATATTAACTTTACGAGTACCATGCATATATATTATATTTTAGAAATTGTATTACAAAACAGTGTTTGTAAAGTTGAACCCAGATCGTTTTGACCGCATAGCTGACGTATTTCCAGGAAATAGGCCTGATAATAGTAGGCTGTCTCCCTTTTTTTTGGGTGGGAAATTAATAAATAACTTCTCCCGGTCTGGGCGGAGTGGGAGGGCGTGTCAGACTCTTACTGACTAAAACCCGTTCCGTTGCCTGTGTATCGCCAGAGGCTACGGTATCCCTTTCGGACTTTCCCGCGACCCCGGCAGGCATTGGCCCTAGCGAACCCCGTCAGTTGGGCTGACATCTCTTTGAGGCGCATTTGGAACATAACACGCCGTCGACCCGGCCTGGTCCTTATCGGACGGCCAGCTACCCATTGCTCACCGTCCGCAAGCTCACGCCTATGGTGGCCGGGAATCGGCCTGGGATTCCCGACGCCCAGGACGTCTCCTGCGGCGATTAGGGGCGTGAGCAAAAGGAGGTGACGGCATGCCCTCTTGCTTACCCTGGCCTGAACCAGGGCCTGACGCGAGAGACAGCCGCACGCCGATCGCCTCCGCGAGGACACGGCGCGCGGCGGTGCCCCGCCCAAGCTAGGCTAAGTCTCCCTAGTGCGAGAACGACTTTAATGCGCAAAAGTGTCTGCTACATGGCACCACTCATTTATAATAAATTACCGAGGAGTTGGAAAGAATTAAACTTAACGTTATTTAAACAAAACAAAACGTAGACAAAGCCGAAATAGACAAAATTCAGTCACACTATAATACTATAGTGTGACGGAAATTTTAATGGAGAAGGAATTTCTTGATTACTTTTTATAATGATTAGAAACTAGAAAAATATGACATATAATTTTTATTTTATTTAATTTGTATTTAATTCCAATACGAAATAAGTTGACTGCAAAAAAAATGTGTATAATATAAATAACTATTGAAGTACTGCATAATTAAATTGTAATTATAGTTAACCAATCTTTATATTGATATTGTTTATCTTTATTATTATGTAATTAGCATCTCTAGTGTATTTTGTACTTTTGCATGCCTTCTGGTTAAATATGGCTGTTGCTAATTATGTATATTTTTTATGTCACCGTGTTTTGTACCCTAATAAATATCTTATCTTATTACGAACAGGGTCGATCTTAATCTGACAACACTTCATTCATATTTTTTTTATTTGCAGCTCCGTTTAAGTGGCCGTTAGGAAGAGTAGAAAAAAAACCGAGGAAAGCACAGTTGTTAAAACAGGAGAGCTGCGTTGAATTCCAGAAGCTGCCGTCAGATGATCCGTGCAATGCCTGCATATGTTTGAATTCACGGAAAGTGTGTACCATCGTCACCTGTACGGATGACAATGAAGGTGAACTTGGTTCTGATGAAGCAATGCGTAAGTATTTTACTTGACGTACTAAGGCGCTGACAAGACCCAATTGGCCAAAATAGGCTTCTCTTAAGAAAAAAAAATGCCAAATCTGTATAGTTTGTGGTAGCGGAAAAAATGTATGTTATTTTTGAACATATTTCCCAGAACTTGGTTGTTACCAAAACACGTTTTGAAAAAAAAACTCGATACAAACTAACGTTAAACCAACCTCTTAACTTGAGTTTTAAACCAAAATACCTGTATTAAATATCAACATACGTTACGTATTTAATTAACAACAAGAACGTCTTTTTTGAATGCAGAACTTGGTTGTTTTTTTTTATTTTCGATTACTCAACTCAATTTTAAGTAAATAGATAATTGCTTCATATTTTACAATAAATTACAAGCGTTTTGTCATCGCGCTTCTCTTTCTTTTCTATTGAATCTGACAGTGACCGCGGTTTAGGTGTTGTCAGCGTCTTAATTCACTGGGCCCTTGTGGTGGATTACGGCCCACTCCGTCACACAGAGAGGACGCCTATGGCCAAGCAGTAAGAACAATATAGGCTGATTATACTTGTGCTGTAAATATAAAGAATAGCACTCAATATTAATAATTTAGTCAGTCATTTACTTTAAGACCAGCATATCTTAGCAAAATGATGTGTCAAGAAAATTTTTGGCTGACAGCGTTCTAATATCCTGGTTATTGCCGATGATTTAAAGTTAACGATTGATATTAATTATTAAGTATGTCACTTAAAAATTATTATCAATCATTAACTTTTTCACGTTCAATGCATTATAAATGAATGAATGACAATGAATGGATGAATGAATGAATGAATCCACAATCGGTTATAATACATTTTTATTTAATGCTACTGTACAAATATTTAATATTTCTTCATATTTGCAGTTTATATCAACCCTCAAGGCATCAAGAGTAATAAAGGACACCTGGAAAAGAAGAATAATACTTTCTGTGAGCCTTTCACTTTCTTCAGCCCTGACAACAACAGATTTTGTAGAAATTGTTTCTGTTTGCACAATGGACTCGCCTTATGTTTACTGAATTTGTGCAAATATTCAAAAGGTAAATATAGATTTTTCATCTCACACTTTGATTTGTCCTCATTTTTTTCACAATTTTTTTTTAATCTTTTTAAAAACATCGTTTTCAGACAGCCAATGTTAAATTCGAAAAACGTATCATTTTTAGGGTTCCGTAGTCAACACGGAACCCTTATAGTTTCGCCATGTCCGTCTATGTCTGTCTGTCCCCGGCTTAGCTCAAAAACTCTTAGTACTAGGGTACTAAGAGTTTTTGAGCTAAGCCGGGGACAGACAGACAGGGAGCGGGGGGAGCTTCCTAAAGCTGTAATTTGGCATGAGTATACATATTAATTACGCCGACAAAGTGGAAAAAAAAACTTGAAAAAAAAAATATCATCCCACTTTCTGTGCAACGGAGGTACCGTTGCACAAAAAGTGGGGTTGATATTTTTTTCTCGTCTATCCCATGGTGTGGTATCGTTAGATAGGCCGTTCAAAAATATTGCAGCTCTGTTAAATCCATTTTTCAATTTAGGGATCCGTTTGCGTTATATTAAGCTTTAAGGTACAAATTTTTGTTAGAGTCAAGTGTCTCCCTGGCAGCGTATTGGTTGTGTTCGGATATGAAACAAAATTCATGGCAGTAGCATATACAAACGAAATTAAAAGGAAAACTATCATAGTTAAGTAGGCTTTATAAGTTGACGAGTAATAGTCGACCAACATTACATTTGCAGTTGAAGAATTTACCGTGACGTATGGGAGAACATATTTTTCAACTACAATGTTAAGTTTGTTTTTGGGACAAATTCATCCCAGCTAAGGAACCCTTCATTGTTCGTGGTCTGACTCGCACTTGGCCGGTTTTTAAATTATTCAATTTTCTTTTTCAGATATACCACACCAAAATTCACGACGTAAGTCGTGTTTCTTATAATTGATTTTCTATACAAAATCTGTCAAACTTTATCCTACTAATATTATAAATGCGAAAGTTTGTAAGAATGGATGGATGGATGTTTGTTACTCTTTCACGCTAAAAGTACTGAACGGATTTGGATGAAATTTGGCACACAGATAGTTTATAACCAGGAATAACACATAGGATACTTTTTATCCCAATATACCCACGGGGTCAAAACTTATGCGGGTGAAACCGCGGGGCGCATCTAGTCTACTATAAAAAAAAAAACTTAAATTCATTCATTCACTGACAGACAATGTATGAACAGCCTAAACAGCTAGGTCGTTTTTAATAGGAGCATAAAATTGCACAAGAGTTCTTAGCGAAATTGAGCACTACGAAAGGATTTTTGAAAATTCACCTCCTCTTCTGCCTATCCTTTTCCCAACAAGGGTAACTGCTATAGTAACTGGCCACTCATAATAAAAGAGGCAGAAACAAGGTAATGTGAACTAAAACGAAAATATAATAGATACAGGAATATTTTTTGTCCTTTTCATTCATGGGCTCGCTTGCATTACCTTGTTTCTACCTCTTTTGTTATGAGTGGCCAGTTACTATAGCGTGGCCAATTACTATAGCAGTTACCAAATGTTGGGGTCAGCTTCCAGTAGGCATCCAGTCTGGATGCAGCTGAATACCAGTATTTTACATGGAGCGCCAGCCTATCTAACCTCCACAACACAGTTACTGGGTAATACTATAACCCTTGGTAAGACTGGCTGTCAAACTTTCGGGCTTTTGACGACCCTTAAAGATCCACGAATGACAACCGGGACCAACGGGTTACCGTGCTTTCCGAAGTCACAGAGGGGTGTTGGTATGTAAAGATGATCACCCATCCACTGACCAACCGCAGCATGCAGCTTAACCTGATCGATCGACCCGTGCAGCTGTTATTACTTAGCCACAAGCCCCTCAAAAATGTAAAATTCAAAAGGGGTTAAATAGGATATTAAAGTTTGTATGGAAGAACGATATTTTGCCGATAGGAAATCCCATCAGGCACACAACTTGTTCCTGAATAAAGCTTATCATCTGACGATTGAAATATCGACCGTAAATGCAGGCTGGCACGGGTGATTTTATCCTGCAGCGATTTTTTTTCGCGCACTGGATTTTCAACCCTCTGCATAGAGCCGAGAGTTGAAAATACAACTGTGTGTGTTTTCGACGAACTGAGAGATGCACTCTATTGGATTCTCAATGCTATTACGTCCATGCGTACGTGGGCTTAATGCTATTTTAACAGTAATATATTCATTCAATGGTGCTATTTTTTCGATATCTTGACACATTGCGTTTTTAACGCTCACTTATCTTAAATAAATAACTTGTATAAATCAATGAGCTATTGAGAGTTCTTGTGAGGACCTCAGGAACCTCTATTTTTGGTTTCTTTGTAGCTATGGCTTTTTGAATACCTGAGTAGCACTGATTTTTGTCACACTTCTTTTAAAACCGTAAAATTTCAGAGGAGTTGAAAGAAATATGCACTCCAGGGGAGATAGGGTACCCGACCAAGTGCGTCACCTGCACGTGCTCACAACAGGGGAAGTGGATTTGCTCGCGGGAAGAATTAGCTCTCTGTCAAGGTGGGTCTTCAAAGCATTTCATCTTCCTTACGTCTCTATTAGCCGTCATACCTATCACCTATTTTCCAATTTCGTCATTCCTCTGCATCACATGCCCATAAAATCAAATCACAATCTATTTCCACTCAACTTCTCGGTAACAGAAGCCATTTTCAGACTACCTCTTACCCCGTGACCGCGTCCTACACGCTCAAGCGACACGCCTCTTGCAACAGCGACTGCGGAAAAACAAATGAAAGATGTTATATAAAGCGTGCCTTGAGTCACCGCAACATGACGGAGCGAAGGACGAAAACAGGTGACGCGCGCGCGTGTCGCTTGCCGTGTTTGAGGCCTTAGGGCCGGGTACAGATTGCAATTTGAAATGTAATACAACAACTTGGCGAATTTGTTTGAAACGTGTGTATCATTTCATGTTAAGTTTCGCCCATGTGTACCCGGCATGACATACTCGGCGATATCTAAACGTAATATGGTGATAGCTGTTCTGCCACATAGGAACTAGGAATGACATTAGATGTCACACAAATCCTACATCGCGCAAGCAAAATTTACCGCGAAATCAGCATATAGGATAAGTTTAAAAGGAGTGTAGATATTTTAGGAGGTAATCAGTTGTAAAATCGACTTCTCATATTAAGGGACTGGTCACGTGAGTTATGTTTGTATGAGAAGTTGAATTTTATTTTTTAGAGATCGACCAATGTTCCTTGGGGAAAGTTCAGTTTTATGCACCTGATTACCTCCTTAAATATCCGCATTCCTTTTAAACTTACCCTGTATTGTATGCTGATTTCGCGGTAAATTTTGCTTTCGCGATGTAGGTTTTGTGTGACGTCTGATGACATTCCTAGTTCCTATGTGGCAGAATATCTGTCACCATATTACGTTTCGATATCGCCGAGTATGTAATGCCGGATACACATGGGTGAAACCTTATCCTGTATATAACAGCCCTACAATAGCCATCCTGTAGTAGGCCACCAGACACGCCAGTCTGGTTGGAGGATCCTCCCTTTTCCATGGAGAATGAGGAAGTTTCCACCCTGTTCCTGATACCTCTACAGTAACATTTATGTTTTCAGAGAGGGACTGCGATGAAAAAGACGAGTTCCGCATGGGTTTCTTCCCGTATTGTGCTGGATGCAAGTGTTCTGTCAAGGAGTGGTTTTGTTCCATACAGACCGAGACGTGTAGAGGTGCGTAGTTTTTTTAAGCATCGCATCCTTACAATAGAATATCAGCTGTAGCGTATAAGGTGCAAAAAAAAGTGTTATATATTTATAAGCAAAAAAAAAATGGGATTGGGTGTTATCGATCCATAAATTCTATATAATAATTCAAATATAATACGAGTATTAAATACGTACACTTTACCATCTGAAATGACGTCTGAATTATTATAGTATTTTTCTAATTAACCGTTTGTTTACTATTTCAGATTACAGTAAGTACAAAATAAATTCTGCTAATTTGAAGAATAAATAATTGCTTTTGTTTTAAATCCTATGATATGTGGGGGAGCTTATTGTCGCTGTTACTTAAAAAACGCCAGCATCCCACGCTTACAAATCGAACCTGCAAGCATCTGAGCGACGCAGTAGCCTATAATGTAGTTAAGGCATCGCTAGACCAGCGACAAGCAGTTCACATGCTATTTCATACGTTTTGTATGGATTCGTCGCACACGTGTGGCCGGTGGCAGCCAGCCCCTACAGCACTACTCAACACCGCAGCAAGAGGCATGCTTACCCTCAATGTACTCAAAGTCGTTACTTGACAATTTTCGTACGACTCAGTACATTATTTCCATTATTCAATCATCTTTTGGCGCTCGAATGACATTGACAAGGGGGCGCTGTTGGTAAATAATTGTGAAATTGTATTGTGTGATGTATTGAAAATATAAGATGAGGGCGTTAGTTCCGATTTTAGCCACGCGCCAAAAGGTTCTTGTACTGCTATAACTTTAAATGACAAGTATAAATTCACACGCTGTCAGTCAAAACTATGAAATATTGAAAACATTTCAATTTTGTTGTTTTGGGCCAAAGCTGCGGGGAAATTGCGTAACACACTATCAGAGCAATGGGTTGCATTTTGACTGGTCAATACCATTCATTGCATTATTTACGTTGCTATGCAGACAAATTTTTCGAACATATGAAGCAATGGATTAGCAATATACTGAAAAATCATTCAGATTATGATTGATCGTGTGTTACGCAATTGCGGTGCTGGTGGTCCTTTAATTCATTATTTTAAGTGGTGTCTCTGAATGCGGCAGTTAATGCTATAGTGCAGCAAGCCCATCCGACCGCTGTAGGCTTAATAGACTCCTGCCGGGGTCGCGTAGAAGTTCGAAAGGGTTACGGAGGCCTAAGGCAACACAGGCAACGGAAGGAATACGGGTGGGTTTTAGTCAGTAAGAGTCTGACATGACCACCCGCTCCACCCAGAGCGGGAGAATTATTTGATAATTTCCCACCCAAAAAAAAAGGCTTAAAAGACTAGATTTGTAGACCATTTATTTTTTGGTAAGTCCTCCCATACCTATTAATACTGTAATTTGAAAACATTGTAAAAGCCAATTCTTTTTAAAAGAGTAACTGTTGAGTTTCTTGCCAGCTCTTCTCCATAGGAAACGACCAATTGGAACCGTGCATCTAACTTCTGACGTTTCATAAGTGCCCATGTAGGTTTATGAACTCAGTGACGGTGGCGCTGTCGGTTAACAAAAAATGATAGAACTTGTAAATTTTCATAGTGATTTTATTAGTACAAATTAAGGCACTGGGCCGGATAAGTTTGCTGTACTATATACCTATTAAATTTACAGGTAATGTCACATGCCCTATAGGCACTTTCATCCACAACCCGAGACAACACTGCAGCATATGCCTCTGTGGGGGCTACGAAGAAGGATCACACAACATGTGCTTCACTGAGGCTAAATGCGTTCAGCAAGTCATCAGCCACTTGAAGTCATAGCGAATCACGATTTATTTTTGTGTTCATCAATGTAATAAAATCAACGTTTGTATTAAAAATAATTTTGCAATATTTTGGTCTTATTTTTCATAACAGGCCCAACATAGGTGGAAATAATAATAATATACTTACACTGGATTGTGTGCAACGTGATATGGTTAGAATAGGGGTAAATGGACAGGTCCACTCAAATATGTGTGGTTCTTTCCTCAAAAGACCATTTCGTACACCAACCTACATGGTCCTCAAATGATCTGACCAAGATTATGTCCGGATATACACATTGACATTGATGAATTTTATTTATGCAATGCCAAGCGTAGGTCAATCGTAAAGGCAAACACTTCAAGTCCTGAGGTTAAGCCAAAATCGTCGAAGAAAGCCACAACAAAAACACCACGAAATACAAATAACACATTCATCCAACTCGAGAAACAGAATAATAGAAAACGAATGACAATGACACATGACGCAAATGGCATACCTGTTTTTATTTTACGTTCCGTGATATCGATTTTGCCCAACATTTTACACCACGGACTGACTACTGGATACTGGATACTGATACTAGATACTGACTACAGATACTGAGACAGATATAGTTGTCAATCGCCCATTTTAAGTTTCGTTTTCGCTTATATCTGATTTGAGGTTAGAAACATTTTTTATTAATTTCTTGAAACATATGCATTACCTTTTAATAAGAGTGATAGCGTTATAATCGAGAACTCAATACTGTGACTGTCCGTCATATCTCCTAATTAATAACAAAATATCTTATTCTAAATTCTTATTTTAACATTTTCTCACGATATGAGGCTCTTACAAATACATTAAATCTCAATTTTATGGTCTGACAGCTCGACATGTTACCGTAATTAATAACAAAACATCCTATTTCTTTGGAATTGTGAAACCTCTTAAAAATACATTCCATTTATATTTTATGGGAAACACTGGGGCACTTTCTACAAATTCTAAGAATCATGGAATAACAACGCACAATTGCCGCCATTTACAGCCACATCTGGTTATCGTAAATGTGGCCCGAAACCCGACCCTTACAGTCAATAGAGAAACAATTAAGAAATAAACAAAAAGCGTTTTAAGACGATAGTACAAAAAACTAGGGTCCTGGCTGCGCGTGGGCTTGCGGAGTTTTTGGAGATGGAAAGAATCGAAAAGGGTAGGGCTGAGGGGAGTCAGTATTGAGCCACCGGGGTTGATAGACGTGATAGCTACGCGAGTTAAGTTAGGGGAGTTCGTTTAAGACTACGACAAAGAGCGGTCGAATTAGGCTTTGAGAGATAGAACTAGGTTGATAATAATGACATAATGTCACTATAGAGAGATCACGGTAGCGAGAGTGTAATTAGTCTAATACGTTAAATTGTAATAATGAGTGTAGATTTAGACTAGGTTATATTACATAATCAGCCTATAATGTTCCCACTGCTGGGACACAGGCCTCCTCTCTGTGAGAAGGAGTGGGCCGTAATCCACCACGCAGGCCCAGTGCGGGTTGGTAGATGTCACATGTGTTCGAATTTTTGGTTCTAGGACATGCCGTTTTCCTCACGATGTTTTCCTTCACCGTTTTGAGAGCAGTGGTGATGTAATAATTTACACAAAGTAAAGCGCCTGTCTGGGTTCGAACCTACGACATACAACTCGTAAGTCGCGGCCGTTACCACTGGGCCAGCACTGCTCAATAGGTTATATTAATAAAGTATAATGTAAGTTGTGTGTAAGGCGCGCGAATCTCAGTGAGTGTATCTGTGAACGATTGGGCGAGTGTTTACTATTCTATTCCTCCTTATTCCTTTCTATGACGATCGAGGTATCCTACACCAGCGTTTGGTTCTAGGGATTCGGAGAAAGCCTTCCATTGGGTGTGACATTTACCAAGAGACGGTAGACTACTCTACCAACAGACTATAGACAACCACAACCAAGACATGACACTAACGGCAGTCACACCGCTTATGGATAACGCTGACGATGCGGTACGCTTGTGCAGGTTTTGTATTGTCTTTGTAACGGCTGATTAGGCCGTTATAAGGGGTTCATTACATTAGTACGCGCCCAATGATTACTGGAACGTGTCTTGCTCAATGACAGTTGAACTTCGCAGTACTCTGCCTTAGGATTGAGTAAGACATGACTAGAGCTTAGGGAACGTGGCTTGTTAGAATCGTAGCAGTGTCCTTAGTAGTCCTATGCGTTCAGGTCTAACAAGACATGCACGGCGCTGTCAGCTGCTGTAAAGCAGTCCCACGTCACTTGGGGTGGGTCTGTAGTTATTGTAAAGACATCCTTTAACGTAACTTAGAGTAATATACTCGTATTCCCCAACTCAAGCGTTACGTGTCACATACCTACCCTTTTGTATTCCTGACATGTCTTCTATTATAGTCAAAGGAAAGGTAGATAAATTAGATTTCCTTTACTTAATGTTCTTACCTATGAATTCCCAACCTTATTTTATATTGACATTGTTTACTTGTAACCCCTCCTTGTCCTAACTATCCAAGATGAATGCAACAAGTCGATTTAAGACTACGGAAAGATACGGACGCTCGAGTCTAGGCGAGTTAAGTTAGGAGGCTTGGTGAATACCAAGGGCCATGTCCGAGTGGGCTGTCGCTAGACAGCGAGTATTAGTTATAGTTGGGTTAAAGCCCCGATTAGACTAATTTAGTACTTAATGTAGTGTGTGTGTGAGTTTGTTGCAACGAATGGGTTAGTCTTTCATAATAATAATTATCCTAGTCTGATAGTGTAATTAAAGTTCTTGTAACTAAACAGACAGAGACGTGTTGCTGGGGAGTTTGTTGCGTCACTTCTTCTCCTCAGCTCAAACACTAGGAAGTGATGAATGGTGGGCGCTTTGGGGCTGTCTATAGATCTTTAAGAGAGTTGATCCACAGCCCTATTAATTCATAATTCTTGAGTTTCGATTCTCAACTCATATTATCTAGTAATTCTTGAATGTTGTATTCTTTATCACAAACCAATAATTCGGTTAGACTGATATGAACACGTGTCTTGCAGATATGCTTGTTGTGCAAAGGGTAAACTTCCAGGGGTTTGGGAAACCACATCTATCTCATAAGGGACCATGTCTCCTTAAGAGCATGATGCCGACGCAATGCCGCTAGAACTAGCCGCCCCGTTGTAGACAAGGACGGTTCGCACAGTTGCCGCAGGGAAAGCCGCTTCGTCACCCTTATCAGTTTGAAAGAACTGCTAGGGACTATGTAACCAAAAGAGCATGATGCCGATGCAATGCCGCTGAAAAGCCGCTTGCGTCACTTTATGGAAGTGTTGCTCTGATTACTCCAAGTACAGATGTAAAGTATCGTGTGAGTAATGCCTGACCAAATACCTCTTACGCTAGCGTAAGAATTACTCACAAATCTATATAATAATATACTTAGCATCCCTCTATTATTTATTGTCTTTCTAAAACCACATCCAACTTCATAACTATGAATTCCTAAATCTTATTTACTATTTATTTCAATCCTTTACTTGCTCTATTAACACAACAAGGCAAGAGACAGGGCGTTGGACTTCTTCATATTTGGAATTCATTTAATCACTGTCGGTGGGAGAGTGCCCAGTCAGGATACGAGCTCTACGAAGCCATACGGAGGCGGAGTACGGCTTTTCCTCCAAAGGAGGAACCGACCTAAACAGTCATATTAACAGAATTAGGAAAAACAAAAATTTTATCAGCCTAGGGTAATCTAGGAACAGTCACACTACCAACTTTAGCCCCTTTTACCCCCCAACTCCTGCCAAACGAACCCGAACCAACCCGAATTTTCATATCCCTAACTTAAGAAATGCTGGGTTTACCATACAAACTTCCATCTCCTATATCACCCCCTACAGGATTATTATTAAAACACAAAGTGTCTATGTGCCTATGTCGTTCGCCAAGATGTCATCTATCTCCTTGCAAAATTTTATCAAAATTCGCCCAGTGGTTTAGGCGTAAAATGGTAACATACAGACAGACACACACAGAGTTACTTTCGAATGTAATAGTATTTGTATAGTAAGTATTGTAGTAGGTATAGTATGGACTAGCTTCTGCCCGCGACTTCGTGGCGTGAAATTTCTTGTTTTAAGTTAAACTATATCTATGCCACTCGGCAATACCGTAGTTTCCCAATAGTAAGTATAAGAATTTTCAGAATCGGTTCAGTAGTTCCGAAAATACCTCTTTATAATATTATAGTATACAATATGTAACAAAAACCCTGTTATTAATCTTTGAAAATCTTGTTTTATTCTATTTTTAACTACATTTAACACTTCACTACGTTAAAAAAAACAAATTCGCCGCGTCTGTCACATAAAACCTGATGTACCTATTTACATTTTAATGCATTAATTTTTTATGATATCTACTTGACGGCCACGGAGTTGCTGTTCGATATGATCACCTTGTACCTGTACACTTCTTGGCTCAGTCGGAGGGAAGTAGTGATTGGACGCGACAATAGTGAAATGGGTGCTGGCCATCTTCTTTGTGTACTCTCCTAACGCGCACATGGTTTACACCGAACCCGGTGTAAACCATGTGCACGCTCAGTGGGAGTGTGGGACACGAACTCGTGTCCCACACTCCCACTGAGCATGTACTTCGCGTTGGATCGTGCTCAAACAAGTCCAAGATTTCTGTCTCGAGTCCTCGGTCTGCCTGCGTCAGCTCGAAGTTGGTCTCGCCCGTGGATATTGCCGGTATTGTACGTACGTATGTGCAAACGTTGGAATGCCATCGCCGACGGTAATGGTAGACTCGCAAAACGTTCTTGGTAGAGTCTGCGTGCTTCTGCATAATTGCAGTCACATTTCCGAAGACACATCAACATATTAAATATTCTACGTTAGAATAAGACATGGTCAACGTTTACGTAAACAAAACACTAGTCACTCACTACGTAGGTCAACAATAACATCCATTCGGAAGTAAGCTGCGCGTGAGACTAAGGAAGTGATTCGCACGGAGACGGGTGGCGGGGCGGCGGGGTAGGTAGGCACGTGGTACCGACCTGGGGCACGTCCGCGACCGCAGTTTTTGGCGGCATCTTTTGTCGCATCAAAGAATAGCCTACGAGCTCGACGGCTAGCTCGTAGGCTATTTAGCGAAATAAAGATGTACTTGTAAAATCAGATACTCTAAACATTTTTTTTAATGTGTCGATTTTAATAGTTATTTGATTTTGACCTCTCGACTAGCCAATGCTTAACTTTTATTTAATTATAATTTAATCAATGTTCTGCTTATAGGTAAATGTATACGTTCCTAAAAGGAACAACAGGGTTTTTGTTACATATTGTATAGATGCATATAAATACAGAACAACATTATCTTATAGCGATTTATTTTGTACTTTCACAGACATAGAAATAAAATAAACGAATGGTGACTTTATTTTCACCTTTCGTGTCCGTCTGTGTGACCGCGTTGTTCTTCTAAACTACGCAACGGATAAAGATGCGGTTTTCACCATATTATTACAGAATTTATCCGGACGATTTATTTGCGATACATAAAAAAATAAACTAGATGTGGCACAGAAATCTCGATTTTTTGACATGTCTCGATTGCACCCGTGCGAAGCAAACGTACTCACTTGGGTTCGACAAAGGGTTACTTACGCAGAGATCCTATTCATACACATAAAAAATAGTCAAAAAGGGAAATGGCGGATTACGGCCACAACTCTCACAGGAATAAGTAGTAGTTATACTTTTACTATAATACTTCTGTTTATACTAACATTCAATTAGTAATAATAAAGTACGACTTCGAGCCGTGCATTGATAGGCTTGCAAACCAGCTGACATGCATGACAATAGGCATAACAGACAGCCCCCTGTGCAGGGCTTGCATGGAAGCAGAGGAAACCGATGCGCATGTGCTCTTCGAATACACAGGCGTCACCCATATTAGAACAGGAACCCTTGGGGCACCCAGAACCTACACAGAGATTCTAAACAGACCGGGAGATGTCATCAACTTCTGGAGGGAGGTGGGCTGGTTGGAATAACCACCAAACGGTCACAATGGCCCACGTACAATGGTCCACCTGAAGGACTAAGTGCGAAAACCAAACCCTCTAACATAGAACATAGAACCAGCTGACATGGGTTTTTGCCACTAAAGTCAAATTAATATTTCACTGGAGTAAACTGACATATGCTAGCTGTCACTTGGTGTAATAAATATATAAGTGTAATACGTTAGTCACTCGTTTGACTAATCGGGACGCCAGCGCCACCAAGCGGCGCTCGACAGAGTCTACAACATAACGCTCGATAAAGGGCAGTTTGTCGGAAGCGGTCAAGGAGTGAAAACGTTTAGAAACTGTTGCACGTTCCGTATAGTTGTGTGGTGTACCTACAGTGTGTGAATAGCTAGTGTGATTATTTGATCGTAAATTATAATTCGATTTAAACTGCAAACGGTTTTTCTGTTGTGCAATAACCAACACTTCCCATTTTACGCCCACAGTAGTTAAAATATGGCTGAAGATAACGAGAGAGACGTACCTTCTCCGTCATATATAATAATAAATGTAAGTCTAGAATACAATAAATATGACTATTTTTTTACACAATGACAGCTAGCACATGTCAGATTACTCCAGTGATTTAATAATTCGACTTTAGTACTAGCTTTTATCTGGGGAATAAATTCTCAGACAGTTTGACACATATTTTCTATGCAAAATCTGTCAAACCTCGTCTTGTTTCTGGAGTTTGAAAAAATCAGCCCTCTGTTATTCGTGGTAAACTCAAACGCGCATTTTATTTTATTTGCTAACAGTGTAAATAAAACAGTAAATTTTTAACTAAATGATCTATCGCGATGAAACAAACTCCATAATGATTGGAAGTAATTAGGCATCCTCATAAACTGAAAATTGTGTAAAAAAAACCTACCCTCAATTGAAAATAAACACGTTTTTTAGCAAAATTCAGTTTTTTTTTCATACATTTTTACAATAGTCCTAAAATTTCTCAATAAGACGGGCCCATTATGTAATGCGCCCGTCTTATTGAGAAATTCTTTTTCTTCGTCGTATTAGCTACCCAATAGTAAAAAAATCATGTCTATAACTCAATCATAACATTTTCTATCACTGTGTTAAAAGATTAAAATATATATTTATATTCCGATTTATTTAAATATTTTATCCGTCGATAAAATTAAGCATCTCAACTCGACTCACACTGCATACAATGACATGAATATTTAATTTGTAAAATATTATATTATTTTAATTATTGTGAATGTGAAGACATGTGGGGGCCATTGTTTTTGGCAGATTGAGTAGTTTATGCGACTTACCCAAATGTCCTTTCTTTGGTATTGTTCGTCGAATAGTTGAGCTCCTTAAGTTTCGAGTTGAGCTGCACAATTACTGACAAATGCGTGCACTGACTGGACAGGTCCACTCAATCTGTGTGGTTCTTTACCCAAAAGACTATTTCAGCCACCAATCTTCATGGTCTTCACATGTTCTGACGCTCACTTGCCTGCTTTATACGGTGCGATTTAATTGCCTGTGGTATTAGGCATACCATAAATAAATTGAAGCAAAATAAAAATCACACCGTCTCAACTGTTTAAACCAGGGATTCCCAAAGTGGACGATATCGACCCCTTGGGGTCGAAATCGGTTTCCCAGGGGACGAAAAAGGATTTTGGGGGTCGAAAACGTCTAAATATCGACCCCTATTAATTAAAACAAGTTCTTATAACTTTCAAGATATAAGTTGCGTTAAGTGTACCAACTTGTTATAAGAATTACTAATATTTTAGTAAGAAGTATCATTGTTGTACATTTAAAAAGCTCAACAAGTCGATAGGCGTGTACAAGTTCGTACAAGATGAAAAAAAATTGGCTATGGGCGGTCTGGGGTAACAGTTCATTTTGGAAAAGGGCTCTCTTGCCCAAAATAGTTAGGGACAATGCAAGTCATTTTTCGGTGGCATCACAATTCATAATATTAATATCCACAATATTAACACTTAAGGGTCCGCCACGATTGCGGCGATAAGACCCCTCTTTGAGGAGTGGCTAGAGAGGCGCCACGGCGTCCTCACCTTCCACCAGACGTAGGTCCTCACCGGACACGGCAGCTTCGGGAGATGCCTGTGTCGGATAAGGCGGGAGGAAACGCCCGGGTGTCACCACTGTGTGGATCGCCCGGAGGATACGGTGGAGCATACGGTGGAGGTCTGCCCGGCCTGGGCAGAGCACCGACATGTCCTCGTGCAGGCGTTTGGTGGCAGAGATCTCTCGCGTCCGGCCCTGGTTCAGGCCATGGTACGGAGCGAGAGGGCATGGGCAGCCGTCACCTCTTTCTGCGAAGCAGTAATGCTCGCGAAAGAGGAGACGGGACGGTTGAGGGAAAGGCAAATTTCGCGCCCTCTCGCCCCTAGCCGCCGCAGGAGACGCCCAGGACGTCGGGAATCCCGGGCGGATTTCCGGCCACCGTCCGGTAAGGACTAGGCCCGGGTCGACGATGCGTTGTATTCCACGCGCTCCTCAAAGAGATGTCGTCAGCACAAATGAAGGGGTCCACTAGGGCCGATGCCTGCCAGGGTCGCGGGAAGGTAGTAACGGGTCACCGAGGCCCCTGGCAACACAGGCAACAGGAAGGAATACGGGTGGGTTTTAGTCAGTAAGAGTCTGACACACCCTCCCGGTCCGCCCAGAGCGGGAGAAGTTATTTGATGAATTCCCACCCAAGAAAAAAAAAGGGTCGGGAAACCTTGGCCATA
Organism: Atethmia centrago; assembly: GCA_905333075.3. NCBI lineage: Eukaryota > Metazoa > Arthropoda > Insecta > Lepidoptera > Noctuidae > Atethmia > Atethmia centrago. The sequence goes on from HG995368.1 coordinate 22,418,716, forward strand.
CATATACCCGCCATGCTTACGCCGCGCCGCCCGCCGTTCGGTTTCATAGGGAATATTTATTTTTAGTAACGAAAATATGAATATTTGGAAAAAAATCTAGTAATAAAGTAGATAATAAAAAGGTCTGTTCATACAAAAAAACATGAAAACATCTTAAGTGGTTTGTAGTAATATCGTTTTAGAAGAACATTCTTCCTGAACGTAAGTATTTCTTCTAGTTTAACATACTATCGGCCAATCTTCCGCATGCTCACCTCTAAGGCAATAATCGTATAGCACGGCTCACGACTCGATCGCCCGATGCAAGCGTTTTGGCCAATGGGATGCATGAAGCGTATTTTAGCCGTGTTTGTATTAATGTAATTATGTATAGTGTGTGTGACAGTCACACTAGGCGCGTGCTATGCTCACTTGTTTGTAAGACATTTTTTTAATGGGCACGGCCAGCGAGAGCGCTTTATGAATTGTTATTGTTGACAAGAAGTAATTTCGTACTAATATCTTCCGTTTGGTTTAGAAAATGTATTATTGGTATTGCTATACGCGTACCCTAAAAAAACTTTATTTAGCATTTTTGTTTACCACTTTGCCAAATTACAGCTTTCTAGTAAGAGTCTGTGAGCTAAGCCGGGGACAGACAGACAGACAGACAGACGGTCATGGCGAAACTATAAGAGTTCCTTGTTGACTACGGAACCCTAAAACGAAGCAAGTTACGTAGTTTTGTTAGAAATTGTCATTTGCTATCTCTTTCTTTTATTGCTGTTTTGATTAAAATAGCAAAATTACTTACAGTAGTATTTGAACCATTACTTGGCGCAGTTTATACAATGTTATCAGATTTTTTTATTATTGCTGTCGCAACTTTTGCAACTGCAATAAAAATAAGTTCATTATCTAAGCACCATTGTTATTCAGTGGGAACGTCAGAACATCTGGTTAAACAATAGATCGGCTTTATAGAACGGCCATAAAATACGGTCGCAAAAAATTACGAAATATTTCTTCAACACACTTGCTTGTAAAGTGACTCAGAAATTCAGCTTATTATATAGAAGTATTTTTACTTTACATTTCTTTTTCAATATACGCAGTTTTTGTCCAAAAACAATGAATATTTTTGAGAAAAAAAAATTCGTTACATCAGATAAATCAATCATCAAAATTATCATCATTTCATAAAATTATATATTTTTCACTACATATTAACCTTAATTTGCTTATTCAAAACATTATTTTGTTTATTATATTTTTTATATAGGCTGTTTAGCGGTTTTTCCAGCGCCTTTATTTACACCTGCGGCGCGCGGGATAAACAAAACAAGCGCGGTATTTTCCAGAAATACTTGTTAACGTTTTCATTGTGTGGTTAATTATTATCAAAAATGTTGACTTCAATTAGGAAAGAAGAGCGAAGAGCAACGCGTAGATTTAACCCCCCGGAAATACTAATCTAGGCACGAAACGCTAGTGACAGCCTGTTGCCTGCAAAATCTAGAGAGAAATACCTAGCGGCGTACGAAACTAATAACAATACCAGTCTCTTTTTTTCCTCTCAAGTTGAAAACCGTCGTATGAAACGCGCACACACTCGACTCCCTTATCGCGCTCGCTCGCCCTCGGCTCGCGCGAATAATACCGGCTCGTGCAGTGAGTAACCAACATACCACACATATTTATATTTTTTGTTACACGCCCTATACTCACACAAATTCATATTGTCTCTAATTGGACGAAACCAGGAAGGGGTGTGGTTTGTCACTAGCTGCGCTTGCCGCAGAAATATTTTCTAAAGTGAGCATGCTTAAGTTTTGCCAATAGTACATACATTTTTTGCTTACTTGACTTATGTGAAGGCGTAATAACAGTTTTAAAAGTCAATAAAATCATATTACTGCGCTATAAGGACAAACTACGTGTTTCGCCGGCTTCATAGGGTTCATAACTCATTTGTTGGGCTTGGTATAACCTTTTATAACAAGCTACCCTCGTCTTTGCAAGACTTGCCTTTTAATGCGTTTAAAGTTAAAGTAAAATCTAACCAAGAATTTCGTATGAAAACGTGAGTTTATGTATGTGTATGTATGTATAGATCTTACCTTTCTTTAAATACATACTATTCTGTTAACGACTACTTAAACGATAAGAATAGTTGGTCGGTGTGATTAATTCAAGACAATGTTTATGTTCTTTCTCCAGAATTAGCTTACCTACTGACAGGTTATATGAGTTCATATAATTGCTTATTTATTTGACTGTATAAGTCAATTTATTTTATTTTAATCTAATTATCAAATTATTCTTGCCTGAGCAACGGGCAGCAAGTTCGTCATGCTCCCTTAGATGTCATTGCCTGCGATAGCGTCGGAGGTCGGGTTGCCTCCTTCCCTCAAATATGACGAAGGGGGTAATGGGTGATCTTTGTGTTATAGTCGTGAACAGGTGCTGCTTCTGCAGGACTGGTTGTCTTTCTGATTATGGTTTCGTACAGTAATTGCCCTTAACCATTTCCTTGGTAATTCCCTATTAATTAAATGCTGTAAGATAGAAGAAGATAGCTTTGTTATTTTATAAATTATCACAGTTTTACGCTCAAACCACTCTCCTGCAAATTCATGATTTTGTAGATAACCGTATATTCTTTGCAGTCGTCGACATGTAAGCGGGCGGTTTATGTTTGGACGCTTTTATTCGGGTATTAACTTATGTTTATGTTTACGTTGTTACTCCGTATCGAAAAGTCCTAAACGCAAATGGTCCTATTAGCAAAACGAGCCATAATCAAAACGACACATTAGCAAAATGTCCTATTTGCAAATCGTTCTTTAGCAGTTTGTCCTATTAGCAGAACGTATAAGCCAATGGTCCTAAACACAAAAGCACGGAAATGGTACACCCATACCACACGTAAATATAAGATTTTTTAAAGGAATAATTATATGTATCAACTGCTCGAGACTATAAACTTTAAAATAAAATAAATTTTAAGAACTAAAGGGTCGTACAGACTAGCGCGATATGGCGTGTGTGACAGGCAGCTATATGTCTGTCGTGCTGGCGATATCGCCCCAGTCTGCACGAGCCTTTAAACATACTTAAAAAAACCGGCCAAGTGCGTGTTGGACCACGCACAATGAATGGTTCCGTAGTTGGAAAGTTGGAATGAATTTATCCCAAAAACAAACTTAACTTTGTAGTTGAAAAACATGTTCTCCCAAACATCGATAAATGCCACGGTCCTCCAACTGTAAATTTAAGTTGGTCGACTATAACTCGTTAACTTGTAAAGCCTATTAGCCGTGATAGTTTCTGCCGGGGTCGCGGGAAGGTACCAAAGGGTTATCGAGGCCCCTGGCAACACAGGCAACGAAAGGAATACGGGTGGGTTTTAGTCAGTAAAAGTCTGACACACCCTCCCGCTCCGCCCAGAGCGGGAGAAGTTATTTGATGGCTTCCCACACAAAAAAAAATAGTTTTTTTTTTAATTTCGTTAGATGTACTACTGCCATGATTTTTTTCACAGGGCTGGGGCAGGGGCAGGTGTGGTGAAATTGTCTCTAACAAAAATTAGCTCTTTAACGCTTAATATTACGCAAGTGGATCCTTGAATCGAAAAGTGGCGTTCACAGACCCGCAATATTTTTAAACGGGCTATCCAAAGATACCCCACACCATGGGGTAAAGGTCGAGAAAAAACATATCATCCCCACATTACGTGCAAGGGAAGTACCCTAAAAAAAATTGTTTTCAAGCTTTTATTTTAGCACTTTGTCGGTGTGATTAATATGTATACCTATGCAAATGCTATTACAGCTTTCTAGTACTAAACGTCCCTGAGCTACAGTGGGGACAGACAGACAGACAGACGGACATGGCGAAACTATAAGGGTTCCTTGTTTACTATGGAACCCTAAAAAAGGTTTTTTTTTTCATTATTTAGTCTAGTAAATAGGCACGATATTTACATACACTCATAATATCTATATCTATAAATCGACTACAGCAATACAGCAGCAGCTGCAGCGATTGCTAATTTGCTGCCACACATTGTTCCATTCTGTATCTCCGAAGACTTCATAAAGAAAGCCAGGTTATTCGGGCCTCTAACATTGAGTTATAATGTACGTAGCACCTACATTTTAACGCAACAATGTTTTTTCATTTAAATTTACAACACAAGCACTAACAAACAAAACGTGGAAAGAGCCTGGAGTCATGTCATGCATATTGAATTCTTGGAGAAGCAACAATATTATAGGTATTATTGAGAAAAACGTAAAATAAAACAAAGTACCCTTCAAACAAAAAACAAATAAATCAAATCCGTGTAACAGTTATGGCTGAACAAATAAAAAACCAGCCAAGTGCGAGTCGGACTTGCGCACGAAGGGTTCCGTACAAATATATGAAAACGGCAAAAAAAAAATCATGTTTGTTGTATGGGAGCCTCCTTAAATATTTATTTTATTCTGTTTTGTTAGTATTTGTTGTTATAGCGGCAACAGAAATTAATACATCATCTTTGAAAAAATGTGGACTGTTTACAGCCTGGTGACAGATGGACAGACAGACAGACAGACAGACAGACGGACAGCGGAGTCTTAGTAATAGGGTCCCGTTTTACCCTTTGGGTACGGAACCCTAAAACACACATATACGGTCCCTATACCTACAGGCGAATCGAAACCTCTCTTTTTGAAATTAACAAAAAAACTATTAATAATAATAACACCCCACCGCCGTATCTCTACGTTGACGTCATGGTGGGGCTTGCGCGCTCCGAACTCTAGGTCTGTGCCAGTAGAGTTTACTTTGCCGGAACGGGGCCTCCTTACCCTAGAGGTAAGGAGCCAAACCAAAAGATATACAGAAACCCGCAGGGCAGCATGTGGCGAGCTGTTGGGCAGTAGCGACCCCACGGACCCTATCTCCTGGGAGAAGTCTTGTTTCTCATCTCTGGCTTGCCTTTATTGGCCGGCTGGAGTGAACACTGACGAGGAACAGAGTTCCCACTTCATTCTTGCCTTTATTGGCCGGCTTGAGTGGAGATTCGCAAGAGCAAACGTGCCCGGAGGAAAGAAGTATTCCAGTAAGATGCTGGTAGGGATCTTGACTGTACTTCCGGGATTGTCCTTGTGAGTGTTCCTAAAATACCCTAAGCTGATAAAATTCTCGTTTTTCCTAATTCTGTTAATATGACTGTTTAGGTCGGTTCCCCCTTTTGTGGAAGAGTCGCACCCCACCGCACTATAGGAAAGCCCCATACAAAGCCGTCTCAAAACCGTTTCACGTGAAAGTCGTTGTTATGGAATAAAAATAATAAATTAATATAGTCTAATAAATAAGCTTTCTATTCGCAATTATATTTTTTTTTGTTAATCATAATGTATTATAAATAGGCATCAAAGCTAACTCTTGTTCAATAACGTAATTTCGACGCAACACGTTACTGCAATTCAACGCCATATTAATCGAAAGTTTTTTATATAAATGTACAAGTATTATACATTTTTGGAATGCTTATAATCTCTTTATAATGTTTCATAATTAATATTATATATATTGCATTGATAAAATAAAATTAACCAATATAGTTTAAGATGATATGTTTTTAGGGTATTTTTTTTTAACGAGACATTTACCCTTTACCGCTGCTTGCCGCTGTCGAGACATTTATTGTATTAAGATCTTTATACTTTTGTTTACGTAAGGAGAAAAAAAAAATTGCACATACTTGCACTTTTTTTGACATGGTGCCAAAACATATCGCGAGATAAAAATTATATTTTTTTCAGGTTCTTTTTATTTCTCATAAAATCATCTGTTATCTATTAAGGTCAAATTGATAAACAGTTCATTAGAGTGATAATTATTATTAATAGTTCTTTGTGGTTTTGATACAGTTTTGACCACCTTACTTGATAAAATATGATCACTTATCTATTAGGGTCGAAATAAAAACAGGTTGGTTATGGGAAGAGTGCAAATTATTAGTATCTTATCTTTTTGCACATAGCACTATTTCATAGGCCTATAAAAGGATTGTGAGCCCTGAAACATTCACAGTTGTTGGTCAAACATTCAGTTGCCCTAAAAAGCAGATAATACCATATTTTCAACTATTTGCAAAGTTGACTAATTTGAATAATGGGTGAATTTGTTTGTAGTAAACGAGTGTTGTGCAATTTGTTGATTAATTGGTATAATATAGAAGACTACTTACAAGAAAATTTCAATTTGTCACCAGAGGATATGGCTACTGTGGTCTCCTCCATTCAAAGAAACTTGGTATCTAAATGTAACGAACGCTGGAGAAATGCACCTCGGATGAAAGACCGCTTTGAAAGTAAGAACGTCAGCTGGTAAGAGGGTCAATTTTGTATTCCACTAGAGTGTCGGGTCACGGTTAATGACCCTAATATGCCTGGAAGTAGTGGCGGCAGACCCTCAAAACCATACGAAGAATCTTCAGAAAAAACAAAAAGACGAAAAAACATGGAATTAATACAAGAGTACGGATTGGACTGTGTGCTAAATGCATATGCTCAGGAGATACGGTCTATGGGTGAGACGGAGGAGGGCGCAATCGTTAATATTATACGAACTGCTTCAAAAAACGATAAGAAAATAATTGTTATATACATAACTGAGAACCCTGAAGATGTTATACCTTTTTCAAAGGAAGAAGCACTACGGACATTTATTGACTTAGACCTTAACAAAGACGGTATGGGAAACTTCGACTTTGTTTGATGGACAAAAACTGCTCAGTGTTTCCTTCTTATCCAACTTTAGTCGAAGCGAAGAAGATGTGTTACCCACCAGGTACGAGCATAACCATTACTAACATAAGTGCAAAAGTCAATCTGCAGGACTTGTTGGATAACACTGTGGCACGTATATTACTAATTGGTTCAGTTTACAAAAACGGTTTAAGAAAGTTGAAACTATTCTTTAAATGGAGTTGTGATGGGTCATCAGGGCAGAGTGAGTACAAGCAAGTTTTGCCCGAAGAAAGTGATTTTATATCAGATGCAAACCTTTTTATTGCTTCACTTGTACCCATTTGACTCCTAGATGAGACAACTAATACTGTTGTTCGGAATAATGAAACTTGCTTATCTGTAAGATATTGCAGACCTATATTTTTAGAATTTGCCAAAGAAACTCCTGAAAAAACCGCGTCTGTTGTGGCTGATATCAACACTCAAATACAAAATCTGTCTCCTTCCCTTATAAATAAGAATAGCGAGGTAATCGAAATTACTCATGACCTATTTTTAACCATGATTGATGGTAAAGTGGCACAAGTTTTAACAGAATCTCGTTCGAGCGCTTCTTGTACAGTTTGTGGTGCTACTCCTCAGCAAATGAATAACTTAGAAGCAGTTAGGACACGAGATGTGAACGAAAGTCCATTTCAATACGGACTGTCAACACTACATGCTTGGATTAGGAGTATGGAGATGATCTTACATATTTATTATAACTTGTCTTTTGAAAAGTGGTCAGCTACTACACCGGAAAATAAAAAAAACATAGACGAAAAGAAAAAATTGGTACAAAAGCGGTTTAGGTAGGAAATGGGACTGCATGTCGATAAACCTCGACAAGGCTCTGGAAATAGTAATGACGGAAACACAGCTCGGAGATTTTTTCAGAATTACTCTTGCTCTGCAGACATTACAGGTGTAGACCTGGACCTTGGACCATGGACCTTATAAAACGAATGTACATAATACTACAAACTATGTCATCTGAAATGGCTATTAATTCAAAAAAGTTTGGTGAATACGCATATAGTACAGCCCAACTGTACGTAAATATTTATAATTGGTATTATATGTCTTCCTCCGTGCATAAAATACTTATTCACGGAGAAAAAATCATTGAGTACTATGCTATTTTACCTATCGGACAATTGTCCGAAGACGCGCAAGAATCCCGAAATAAGGATTACAAAAAGTTTAGACTTCATCATTCTAGAAAGTGTTCAAGAGCGGCTACCAATAAAGACGTGTTCCATACCTTATTGTACACTTCTGATCCATATACAGGGTGTGGCGTAAGTAGTGGTCCACCGTTCAGGATTCGATGAGCCAGGTAATTAACTATAACAATTAAAAAATTTAACCATTTTTACCCAAGGGTTACGAAAATATTTCCTTTTTGTCTTTTATTTACGAAATTTCTATCTTTTTTTACAAATTTGTTTGTAGTTTCAACAAAAACCATTATTTTTTTATTTTGATTTCTGTTAATCACTGCTGAATACTAGAGCTATCATGATAAATTATGATTTTTTATGTAAATTCAGCTCTTTTGAAGAAAAAGTTGGTTCTTCTCTAATTTTAACCCTAATTTTTAAAACACCTTCAAGTTCAAGAGCGATTTTTGTAAAAAAAACGTACTACATTGTCAGTGCCCATGCATTTAATAATATGCGTACTAAATACCGATTTCAAAATGATATCACTATAACAGATCCACAAAATTTAACAAAAAGATATTCAATTTTAATTGAAGAAAAGAAGATTTTCATGAAACTACTTTTTTAAACTTTGTTGCGTTAATACTATTACAAAACGTATAAAAACTCAAAAAACGGATACAATGTAACTTTTTACAATTCAAATGTGATTTGTGTTAAAGCACAAACATGTCAGGTAAAAAAACCCTGAACCTTTTTTTGCCTGAGACATGTTTGTTTTGTTCACAAAACCGGTTGAAGCTCTCGCAATCGAGTTACGCACAATAGGAGTGATAAGGAAGAGATATGGTAGGGTATTGCTATCTCTTTCATTACTAACGTTGAAATCTTCAGAAATCTCGAAATGATTTAGTACGATCTCGTCACTCGTGTCGTGCGTCGTATGCGTTTCGTTTTTATTCTGCCTGTGTTTACCTCCGCCATTTTTTTACCCCTGCCTGCCCCCGGACTCTGTTTAATTTGCCTACTGATTGGACTTGTTGTTTTGGTGATCTCTGCGATATTGGCTACGTGTACTGGTGACTTTGGCTTGCTCAACGATTTGGACAAACGTGTAGTGCAGTGACAATTAAAAAATGTCTCGGTACACACCGCGCGAATATGCTGACATGCATTTTATTTATGGCGAATGCAGAGGTGTCGGTAGAGAAGCAGCTCGACTTTATCGGGAGAGATATCCCGATCGAAGACATCCAGACCACCGAGTTTTTGGAAGAGTGCATAACGCATACACCGAGGGAAGGATACCTGGCACAGGCGTAGGCGGTGCAGGTGAAGGACGACCGCGACGACACAACGATGAAGAGGTAATGAATTTAGTTACAGAAGATCCTTCAACATCGGTCCGTGTCTTAAGTCGCAGAACTGGCATATCAACTAGATCTGTACATCGAATACTCAAAAGACATGAACTGTACCTATACCACTATCAAAGGGTACAGTCATTGCTACCAAGAGATTATCAATTGAGAGTAACATTTTGTAGAGTAATGCTACGCAGAATAAGAGAAGGCCCGCAGTTTTTTAATAAAATACTATGGAGCGACGAGTCATCCTGCAAAAAAGATGGATATTTAAGTCTACATAATTTGCATAACTGGCAGCTAGAAAACCCGCAACTCATAAGGCAAGACAGATCACAGTATCAATTTAAAATAAACCTTTGGACCGGAATCATTAACGGACAAATAATCGGTCCACACGAGCTGCCAGAAACATTAAATGCAGAAAGATATTTAAGTTTTTTGCAAATTGACTTGCCCTTGCTTCTGGAAGGTGTCGTTCCTGAAGTCCAAGAAGACATGTGGCTGCAGAACGATGGCTGTCCCGCTCACTACGCTGTTAGAGTACGAGAGCACCTTGATACAGCGTATCCAAATAGGTGGATAGGGCGCTTAGGTCCAATATTGTGGCCACCACGCTCGCCAGATCTAAATCCCCTAGATTTCTTTTATTGGGGTTGCCTAAAAGAAAAAGTCTATAGCAAAGAAATCACTAGCATTGACCAATTGAGGACTAGAATCCAGGCAGCAGCTAGAGAAATCAGCGAAAGCGGGTTTGCCCGACGAATTAAACGGTCGTTTATTCGACGTTGCAGAGCGTGTATAGCTGCGAATGGTGGCCATTTAGAACATTTGGTTTAATTTTAATGATTGTAATCATGACAAAGATTAATAATAAATGATAAATAAAGTGATTTGTTTTTTTTTTTAATTCTTTGTTCAAATACCTAAAGTAACAAGTTAGGTCTAGATAACTCTGCAACAGTAGTTTTTTTTATACAAATGGGCACTGACACTGTAGTGTATTTTTTTGCAAATATCGTAAGTAAAGTTTATAAAAGCAGTAAAGTTTAAAAAAGTAGTTTAATGAAAATCTTCTTTTCTTCAATTAAAATTGAATATCTTTTTGATAAATAATAGGATCTGTTATAGTGATACCATTTTGAAATCGGTATTTAGTAGGCATATTATTAAATAAATGGGCACTGACAGTGTAGTACGTTTTTTTTACAAAAATCGCCCTTGAACTTCGATGGTATGTAAAAATTAGGGTTAAAATTAGAGAAGAACCAACTTTTTCTTCAAAAGAGCTAAATTTACATAAAAAATCATTATTTATCATGATAGCTCTAGTATTCAGCAGTAATTAGCAGAAATCAAAATGAAAAAATAATGGTTTTTGTTGAAACTACAAACAAATTTGTAATAAAAGGTAGAAATTTCGTAAATAAAAGACAGAAAGGAAATATTTTCGTAACCCTTGGGTAAAAATGGTTAAAATTTTTAATTGTTATAGTTAATTATCTGGTTCATCGAATCCTGAACGGTGGACCACTACTTACGCCACACCCTGTATATCAAGTTTGAGAAATACCTCAGAAACAATATCGAAAGAACTTTTAAACGAAGCCAAGGCCCTCCTTGCTATCAACGAAAATCTGTAGGAACTTCCTGAATTTTGTATTTTATTTTTCTCGTTTGTTTTAATTATTTTAAGTAAATTTACACAACTATTTTAAGTAAATTTAAAATTAAGACTGGAGGGACAGGCGTATAAAATAGCCGTGTATCCTTGCGGGTCGAGGACGACAGAAAAATTATTATCTGGAATGCATAATAATTCAATTTGCCTTTTTTTTTTAGCAAACTTTCAAAGAGGAATTGGTGACGGTCAGGTGGCGTTTGTAGCCTAACTCCAGCAAATAATGCAAAGGCGGTACCTGTGCTTCTCCTGGCGAAAGTCTTGAAGAATCCTTCTGGGCAGGTGGCCACCTTGCTTGCCCGTACACTGGTCACTTGAAAGTCTATATTTTGGATTTAATCGGACGCGGGTTATTATTTTTAATTTTGAAAACGTAGCACAGTATATCCCCAAGGATTACGGGATAACGTAATAAAGTTTGCGGTTTGCGGACGCGATGAACTGAGATTGAAAAAACGTGGTTTGCGGTGAGACGAAATGCTTCCGTTCGGCGCCGGTGCACTATGACGTCTGACAGCCATCATTAGCTGTCACTAGCCGCAGGATTCTCTAAATCCCGCGACACACAATATCCGCGGCTGCAATATAAGCCTAAGACAGACTACAGACACCTTATAAACCGTCCACAATCAAAAAAATGTAAGGGGCAATAACTTGCCACACCATACTCCCCGCCTTGAAAGGTCCCGAGCTTTCAAAGATGATAATCTATACGCTGAAAAGCTGGTGCGGTTGGGAGGATGAGATGATGTTTATATATCTGGCAGTCTGAAAGCATCAAGAGAATCCCAAGCAGCAGTTCAAAACACCATTACTAGGAAACGGCGTTCGAAATTAATTATCAGATTCCAAAGAATGAAATTGCAGTTTCATTAAATTAAGACAAAGTTGAATTACCAAGCTAAATTATAACTATGTAATGGCGTACCATTGAGAAAATATACTATTGTAAATTATAAACTAAATAAAACTACGAAATAATATAGTTCTATTGGGTTGGCAAAGGATATAACTTGGTGACAGGACGTTTATATGTACCTGACGCGGTCTTTACGAAGCTACTCGAATTACACCATCCGATCCCGGAAAAACTTCCACTATGATGCCCAATGGCCAAGTCAATGGTGGTACGTTATCTTGACCCAAGAGAACGACAGTACCGATCTCTATAGGGCGATCGGGAGTGCACCATTTCTGGCGAACTTGCAACGTGTGCAAGTACTCAACTCGCCATTTGTTCCAGTAGGATAACACAAGCTGATCTAAAAGCCCTTTGCGGTTTGTTAAATTTATGTTTTCTTCTGTCAATTCAGAAGAAGGCAAATGCTTAAGTGGACTGGACATTAGAAAATGCGCAGGCGTGAGCACGTCCGGATGCGGGTCTGATGAGAGAACACTAAGCGGTCGAGAATTTAAAAGGCACTCGATTTGTACCAGTACGGTAGAGAGTTCCTCGTAAGTGAGAAGCTGCTTTCCTATGACTCTATACAAGTGAGTTTTAACACTCTTAATGTTCGACTCCCAAATACCTCCGAAGTGCGGAGCTCGCGGCGGTATTCTTGTCTACTCAATGCGAGATTTTAGAAGCTCATTTTTAATATCTGTTTGAACAGACGAGTTCAATAAGAAAGAATAAATATCATCAAGTTGCGCCTTAGCGCCAACAAAATTGGTACCATTGTCTGAGTACATGACAGACACTGGACCGCGGCGAAAAATAAATCTTTTAAATGCGGATAAGAAAGCCTCGGATGTGAGGTCCGATACGAGTTCGATATGTATGGCTTTAGTTACCATACATATGAACAAACATACATAAAGTTTTTGCGAACGTTGACCTCTACGGCGAATAGGTGTGTAAGCAAGCGGCCCGGCGAAATCTACTCCAGTGTGCACAAAGGCTTTAGTATCACGGACACGGTATCCAGGAAGTTCAGCCATTTTGGGTGTTAGATGCGTAGGATTTAGACGGAAACAAGTGTTGCATTTCCGACAGCGGGAACGTATGACTGTTCGTCCATCTAATATCCAAAACCGCTGCCTTATAATAGACATCAATAATCCGGGGCCCGTGTGGCAGTACGTATTGTGATAGTGATCAATAATTAGATCAACTACGCGGTCACGTTTAGGTAAAAGCGCGGGATGCTTGGCTTCATATGGTAAGTCAGATTTAGACAATCTGCCCCAAGAGAGATAATAATAATAATTACTTTATTTGTATAGAATGCAGGTGTTACAATAATGGTGTTAGTATCAGATATGTTCCCAGTACATTCTGCCTGTTGGCATACAAAAATTTGTGGTTAACTTACAGATAATTTAGAAACTAGGTGCTTACATTCAAAACAGATCATGAATCGGCTAAGTCTACAAATATTTATATAATAATTTACATAGTGAATGAGTAAATATTACAATTTGTCATTTATAAAATCAGTAACAGAGTAGTAACATTTCTCTATCAGCAACGACGACAGGAGTCTCTTAAATTTTATTAAGGGCTGATCCTTAATACAATTTGGCAATTTGTTAAATATAATAGGTGCCATACCAATAATGTTTTTTTTAAGCAAAGCAGTGTTATATCTACCAGTACACAATAGACTCTGATATTTTGATCTCATGGCAGTAGTTCGCATCCTCGTATCATTCAAGGCAGGAAATTGATGCTTGTTAGTTTTAACGAATATAGCTACTTCGAGAATGTATATACTAGGAAAAGTTAGTATTTTGTGTTTCTTGAAAAAAGGAATGCAACTATCTGTAACCTTGATATTAAAAATTGATCTTATGCACCGTTTTTGGGCTTTAAATATAGACTCCCTTTCGGAACAATTACCCCAGAATACTACACCAAACCTTAGAACAGAGACCACCAAACCGTGATATGCAACCATTAATGTATCAATGTTAACTTTCTTGGACAGATTGTACAGAGCATACGCAGACGTGCTTAATCTTTTGCAAACTTCTTCAGCCTGTGGTTTCCAAGTTAATTGACTGTCAATCAATATACCCAAGAATTTAGCCACGTTAACGCTATCGATAGTTTGTCCTTTATGATTAATTTTTAGGTTTAAAGGAAGAATTTTTTGATAGTAATGCATTATATTTGTTTTATTGAGGTTTATGATAAGATTATTATCGTTGAGCCAGTTTATTATTAATTTTAGGGAATTATTTATTTCATCTTCATAAAGCTCTTTGTTGAGGCAGTCTATTAGTATCGTACTGTCATCGGCAAATAGCACACAAGGGTATGGGATGTGTCGGGGAAGATCATTTATATACAGTAAGAATAATAACGGCCCTAGAACGCTGCCCTGAGGAACGCCATATTTAATTTCCCTAGGACCAGATAAATATTTAGCCTCACGTTTTGATTGGACGCATATTTTAGAGATTTCTGTATATTGAAGACGTCCACTTAGATACGATTTTATTAGACGCTGAGCATTCCCTCGTATACCGTAAGCATCAAGTTTGACCAAAAGCGTTTCATGGTTCACGTAATCAAAAGCTTTAGTCATGTCGGTAAAAATGGCACAAATTGGTATTTTTTTATCCACATTAACCATTATTTTATTTATTAGATCGTATATGGCCATATTTATGTTTTTATTTTTACGAAAACCTTTTTGTTCCTCACATAATATATTATATTTTGACAGAAATGAATAAAATGACTCATAAATTACTTTTTCAATGATTTTGGAAAATACGGGGATTAAAGCTATTGGTCTATAGTTAGCCATGTCTTCTTTATTGTGCTTCTTATGGAGTGGTTTAACTATTGTGGTTTTAAGACTATCGGGGAATGTTCCAGCGGATATACTTGTGTTTATGATGTGGCTTAGAGGGTTAGCTATAGTAGAACAGACAAATTTTATAACGTTTGTTGAAATACCGTCATATCCATAACTTTTCTTGTTCTTTAAAGATTTGATCACCCTTATAATGTCTTGAGGGAAAACAGGGGCCATAAAAATAGAATGAGGGTTATATGTTATTCTTACAGTATTTTTAGTTGTGTTCAGGGGTGGGTCTAAAAAAAAACTGGTGGGTCTAAAAAAAAAAAAAAAAAACTGGAAAAATTAACTGGTAAGCGGTGAGACTCTGGGAGAATCTCCAACAAAGCGGGTGAGTTAGTAGCCCATTTGACCAGGTCAAAGGATCCTAACTTAAATAACTCAATTAAATCGCGGGATAATTGTATAGCAATCTGTTCATCAGGAACAGAATAGACATAATCGTCCATAAAAAACTGAGTTTCTACTAATTTAGAAGCCTCAGGATAGCGGTCGCCATGCTCACACGCTAAATTACGTATTGTGCGCATCGCTAAATAAGGACTAGGCTTTAATCCAAAGGGAACGCGGTTAAAGTGAAAAGTACGTATAGGTTCATTTTTGTTGAATCGATTTAAAATTCGTAAATATTTGCGGTGGTGCTCATTTACACCGATCCGTAGGAACATTTGTTTTATATCCGCTGTCATTGCGACAGGGAGGGTACGAAAATCGAGTAATAATAAAAACAAGTCGGCCTGTAAATTAGGACCGACATGCAGAATGTCATTGAGTGACAACCCCGAGTGTGTTTTGGCACTAGCGTCCAAAACCACTCGAATGCTGTCTTTGTCCGGACTAATAACGGCGTGATGCGGTATGTAGTAACCCTCTTCTGTTAATTCTT
Organism: Atethmia centrago; assembly: GCA_905333075.3. Lineage (NCBI taxonomy): Eukaryota > Metazoa > Arthropoda > Insecta > Lepidoptera > Noctuidae > Atethmia > Atethmia centrago. The sequence continues at coordinate 22,434,389 of HG995368.1, forward strand.
CTGGCACGCACGTGAATTTACGCTCGAGCGCAAGTAGCCGCCGATGAGCGACACCGCGTGAATTGCCTAATTCGGAGGGATTGCGCGCGAAAGGTAAATCGACAAAATATCTACCGTCTTTAAATAAAACTGAAGAATTAAAATTATTTTCACACTCTAATTCGTCCGGACTAATAAAACGCTGAGATGGAATTTCCTCTAGCTCAAAAAACTTCTGCAAACTTGACTCGACGTCAAAGCTAGCAAGCGCGGTAAACGAAGATGTCATGTGTGTTACGTCACTACTATGACAATCAATATCACCCATCAGTACATATCCGAAACTAGTCAGTATAGCTGGGGGTGCGCGGGTGCCTGAGTCAACCCTATCACCTAAATAAATAAAAGGGAACAGCTGTGCTCCAAGCACAACATCGATTCCACCAGGTACATTCCAGGTTGAGTCAGCAAGCGGTAAATTATTTAAATATGACATATCGTCATTTAATCTGATAAAACTAGCGGGAAGTCTATCTGTAATGCAATCAACAACTAATGCGTGTATATAATACTTATTGTGAGGATTAATCCGAGATTCTATATTGAGATAAATAAAGCCGTGTACAGGTCGTGAGGTCATACCAACACCTTGTAAAGACGAATTGCGTAATTTAATTATGGGTAAGTTCAAACGTTTACAACAGTCCACAGTAATTAAATTATTTTGCGATCCATTGTCTATTAAACACCTGACAACAAGCTTATCTCGGCCGCTGCTATCATATACGTATATCTGCGCGGTAGCTAACAAAATAGTTGTCTCTGTCGGTAAACATATTTTAGCGGCGGCACTAAGCGAGACAGACGTAGCGGCAGGCTAGCTCGGCGTTGAATCACTTTTTACTTCGGAGAAATGTAACAATGAATGATGTGTTTTCTTACAAGTTTTACAAACACTCCGTGATTTACATTTAACCAAAGAGTGGGATAGACTTAAGCAATTTACACAGCCATGTTTCTTTTTAATAAATTCGAAACGAGCTTGCGGAGAATTCATATTTTTAAATTGTGGACAATCAAACAGTCGATGATCGACGTTATCGCCGTCACACAGCGGGCAGCGGTTATTCGAAGCTGGTTCGCTACAAGATACAAACGCTTTAGCGGTACTTTGAGTATTACTTCGATTGTTAGCTAAACTAGACTTAGCACGCGATTCCGTCTGTGAATTATTAACGTGTGAGCGCTGGAGTACCTTAACATAGTCTTGCATAAATATTATAAACTCCGTATAGGAAGGCAATTCCTTGCCACTCACACGGCTTTCAAATTGTTGAACAGTTTGTGAGTCAACCTTTCTTAAACCACAGTGTAATATCACAAAATCTAATAAGTCTGAAATGTCTAACTGCTTCAATGCAGCGACAGACGCTGAATATCGTTCTACAAATGCATTCAGACTAGCAGCATTGCCGGCGCATCCTTTAATGTCCAGTATATTATTGAGATAATGAATACCTAAACTACGTTTATCTTGATACCTTTTGACAAGACTGTTCCACATAACACTGTATGTATCTCCTGTGGGAACAATGCCTGCAGTTAGTTTTAAGGCATCATGAGTTAATTTACTTATTAAATACTGCACACGCTGCGAATCCGTCAGATCAGTATTTAAATGAACATTAGTACGGAACATTTCATAAAACATGGGCCAATTTTCAGTTCTACCGTCGAACGATGGTAACTCGATTGGTGGTAATTTTATGCTTCTACCTCCCTTCTGATCTGATGTTAATGTTTTGCCACTTGAAAGAATGAGATTACGTTTGTATTTAATAGTTGAATATAAGTCTTCAATAGAACTTAGACTCCCATAGTCGGGTGGGGTTTCATCAATTTCAAACTGCAACTCATTGATCTGGTCAATTATTGTTTCAAACTTGCTGTAAGATTCACCAATAGATTCAGACTGCGCTAGGAATAACTCGTTCGAGCGTGAATCATAATTAGATATACTTTTGGAAGAATTATACAAGCGATTAACTCGCTCAAAAATTACTTCTTTTTTAGCAATAAGCTGAGCTAATTTAGTTTCTTGTTTTTGAGTTGCCATTATAAGGCACTATCTAATATTAATTGCTGTAAATTATCGTAAGTACTTGCAATGACTTGTACTTATTTAACTGATACCTATCCAGGCTCGAATGGACCATAAGTATGGAGGGACAGGCGTATAAAATAGCCGTGTATCCTTGCGGGTCGAGGACGACAGAAAAATTATTATCTGGAATGCATAATAATTCAATTTGCCTTTTTTTTTAGCAAACTTTCAAAGAGGAATTGGTGACGGTCAGGTGGCGTTTGTAGCCTAACTCCAGCAAATAATGCAAAGGCGGTACCTGTGCTTCTCCTGGCGAAAGTCTTGAAGAATCCTTCTGGGCAGGTGGCCACCTTGCTTGCCCGTACACTGGTCACTTGAAAGTCTATATTTTGGATTTAATCGGACGCGGGTTATTATTTTTAATTTTGAAAACGTAGCACAGTATATCCCCAAGGATTACGGGATAACGTAATAAAGTTTGCGGTTTGCGGACGCGATGAACTGAGATTGAAAAAACGTGGTTTGCGGTGAGACGAAATGCTTCCGTTCGGCGCCGGTGCACTATGACGTCTGACAGCCATCATTAGCTGTCACTAGCCGCAGGATTCTCTAAATCCCGCGACACACAATATCCGCGGCTGCAATATAAGCCTAAGACAGACTACAGACACCTTATAAACCGTCCACAATCAAAAAAAATGTAAGGGGCAATAACTTGCCACACCAAAGACCATTTTTGTTTTTTTTTTTCTTATAATTGCATGTATTTTTTTAAGTTTTATTTTATTGGTTTGTGATAAAGAATACAACATTCAAGAATTACTAGATAATAAGAGTTGAGAATCGAAACTCAAGAATTATTAATTAATAGAGCTGTGGATCAACTCTCTTAAAGATCTATAGACAGCCCCAAAGCGCCAACCCTTAATCACTTCCTAGTGTTTGAGCTGGGGAGAAGAAGTGACGCAACAACTTCCCAGCAACACGTCTCTGTCTGTTTAGTTACAAGAACTTTAATTACACTATCAGACTAGGATAAATATTTTAATGAAAGACTCACCCAGTCGTTGCAACAAACTCACGCACACACTAGATTTAAGTACTAAATTAGTCTAATCGGGGCTTTAACCCAACTATAACTCATACTCGCTATCTAGCGACAGCCGACTCGGACATGGCCCTTGGTATTCACCAAGCCTCCTAACTTAACTCGCCTAGACTCGAGCGTCTGTATCTTTCAGTGGTCTTAACCGGTAACTCCCCATTGACTTCCGAATAGGAGTCGCACTCCCGCACCCTTCAATTCCCACTGACACCGAATAGGTATCTTGGGCCACGCGGTTTGCAACTCTATTATAATGCAATAAGGTGCTCATCCGTTATAATAGAGTTGCAAACCGCGCGCCCCAAAGACTCGGAATAGGTGTCAGTGGGGACTGACGGTTGGAGGAGTGAAACTCCTATTCGGAGTCAATGGGGACTGACCGGGACTGATCGCCTTGTTGCATTCGTCTTGGAGAGTTAGGACAACGAGGGGTAAACAAGTAAACAATGTCAATATAAAATAAGGTTAGGAATTCATAGGTAAGAACATTAAGGAAAGGAAATCTAATTTATCTACCTTTCCTTTGACTATAATAGTTAGAAGACATGTCAGGAATACAAAAGGGTTGATATGTGACACGTAACGCTTGCGTTGGGGAATACGAGTATATTACTCTAAGTTACGTTAGTGGATTTCTTTACAATAACTACAGATCCGCCCCAAGTGACGTGGGACTGCTTTACAGCAGCTGACAGCGTCGTGCGTGTATTGTTAGACCTGGATGCATAGGACCACTAAGGACACTGCTCCTATTCTAACAAGCCACGTTCTAAGGAACGGGGCTTGTTAGAATCGGAGCACACACAAAACACACATAAAACACGACTAGAGCTTAGGAGGTCTAGTCGTGTTTTACTTAATCCTAAGGCAGAGTACTGCGAAGTTCAACTGTCATTGAGCGAGACACGTTCCAGTAATCACTGGGCGCATCCTAATGTAATGGACCCCTTATAACGGCCTACTCACCCGTTACTAAGACAATACAAAACTTGCACAAGCGTACCGCATCGTCAGTCGGTAGTAGAATTCTTTACGATTGCTCCTGCTATACGCCGAAGTGGTTATTCCAAATCGTCACTTCTCGTTCTCTTAATCTCCCCCATTTAGAGGATGCTTTCAATGTAATCGGCAACCGTGCGACTAAGTCAAGCATCGGAGCGTTTCTATCTGGGCATCCAAATGTCGTGTCTCGCTAATAATTTGTGCGAGGACGATAGCCAGATGTGGTTTAACGAGACACAATTCCTAGCGTTCCTTAGAACGAACTATCAATCTAGTTTACGGTACTTGGTGATGCCTAACCCATCTCCTGGAGAATGTGCATACATCAAGGGCAATGTAAAATATCCTGCAGTTAGTCAGTCCATAGGGATAAGGTAAACATCACTAGCATTTGGTTTGTTTGTGTTCGTAAACAATTACAAAGTAGCATTATAGCTCAAATTGGCCTTAACGAGTTGCGAGTATTAATTCGGTTCAGCCATCCATAAGCGGTGTGACTGCCGTAAGTGTCATGTCTTGGTCGTGGTTATCTATAGTCTGTTGGTAGAGTAGTCTACCGTCTCTTGTTAAATGTTACACCCAATGGAAGGCTTTCTCCGAGTCCCTAGAACCAAACGCTGGTGTAGGATACCTCGATCGTCATAGAAAGGAATAAGGAGGAATAGAATAGTAAACACTCACCCAATCGTTCACAGATACACTCACTGAGATTCGCGCGCCTTACACACAACTTACATTATACTTGACTAATATAACCTAGTCTAAATCTACACTTATTATTACAAGTTAACGTATTAAACTGATAACACTTTCACTATCGCGATTTCTCCAAAGTGACATTGTGTCATTTTTATCGACCTAGTTCTATCTCTCCTAGCCAAGCCTAATTCAACCGCTCTTTGTCGTGGTCTTTAAACGAACTCCTCTAATTTAACTACCCAAACTATCACGTCCGTCTCCTCCCGTCGCTGGTCACTGACTCCCCTCAGCCCTACCCTTTTCGTCATCTGTTCCATCTCCAAAACGACCGGAGCGTGGCTTTTTTCCCATAGCAACCGAATACTTAAAATAGGTTTATTGCCTTCTTTGTGCCATTTCTCAATTGTTTTAAGGGCCTGTTTGGGTTTTGTCCGAGCACAATTCATCCTAAGCAGATGTTGGCACTAATATTGTGCTCTGTGATAAGAAATCGAATACTTTAGTCGTATCTTTAGAATTTGTTGAATTATTGCTTTCGACCTGTCCGTTGTTAATTGTCTCAAGTTTGTTTCCCATAAAATATAAATGGAATGCATTTCTGAAAGGTTCAATATTGTTTTACAATTCCAAAGAAATAGGATGTTCTGTTATTAATTACGGTAACATATCGAGCTGTCAGCCCATAAAATTGAGATTTAATGTATTTGTAGCCTAATATCGTGGACAATGTTAAAATAAGAATTCAGAACTGTCACTACCTTGTCACTACGTCACTATGTGCTAGCGGCCGTTTTCGGGGGCTCATTATTGAGTGTGCAAGTCACCCCCTGCCAGTTTATCGGTGTATTTTATATAAAGCATTGGTCAGGTAGGGGCCATAGCCTTTCTATAGTCTTAGGAAACCGATCCACTATAGCCTCCCAAACCCATAGCCCAATATGTTTTGTTCTCATGTTCTGCAATAGTCCTGCATCAACCGGGGGTTGTCCTTGGGTGCATCTGCATAGAGCAAACAGGGATAATATTGTCGGTTGGTGCCTCATCCCACTACAATTGTCCAAGGTGCAAACTAAAATGAAGCGTAGTGGTCAATATTCATAATTATGCCACTTGAGGATGCTATGTATTAAAAATACTAAATTAAATAAAATATAGGTTAAAAAATCTTTTAAAAACAAGCTTTTATTTAGTATTTTTTAGTTCATTAAAAGCTTGTTTTTTCCTTTATTTTATTTTGTACCTATTGTTATCATGTACTGTTATAAAGCAAGCTTTTTACTACAAAACACTACAGTCGCAGTTGGTTGCAATAAAATCTATTAGTTCCTGTCAGCTGGTCCAGTCGTCATCACTTACGCCATCTGGTGCCGTTTTATTAAACTGCTGAAATTACACCACCTCATTCCGGCAACACCTGGTTGGATCATACCTTGTTAATTTGGGCCGTTTATGTTATTTTTAGTGTTCAAATTAGCATTTTGTTTAACGGTATTTATTTTGAGAAAAATATGGAGTGGAACGGCTTTTCCGTATCTTACGGTACGGTAGAAAAACTGGTCATGTGCGTGTCGGGCCACATGTATTAAGGGTTCCGTAGTTGGGATGAATTTATCCCAACAAAAAACTTAAGAGTGTAGTTGAAAAACATGTTCTCCCATCATTCCCACTGCAAATGTAAGTTGGTCGACTATTCACCGTTGACTTGTAAAGCCTACTTAGGTGTAATAGTTTTCCTTTTAACTTCATTATATACGAGTACCTATGATTATATGATATACCTATTTGATTTTTTTCATATATCCAAAGTCTACCATTTAGCTGGCACTTGACTCTAACAAAAAATTTGCTATTTAAAGCTTAATGTTTCGCAAACGAATCCCTGAATCGAAAAAAAAAATATACTACACTCCCAATATTTTTCAACGACCCTTCCAACAGTTCCAACGACACCCCACACACCGGCATTGACGAGGAAAAAAACCCATCCCTACTATAAAGTAGGGATGGTTTTTAAGACGATACGTATTTTTTTTTCTAGATTTTATTTTACCACTTTGTCGGCGTGATTAATATGCCAAATTACAGATTTCTAGTACTAAGCGTCTCTGAGCTAAGCCGGACAGACATACAGACACAGACAAGGTTCCTTGTTGACAATGGAACCCTAAAAAGCGTTGGTCATGGTCTTTTAAACGTTTTAATAGTTATTCGTTTTATTTTATTTTTACTACAGCTTACTCTATTTTTTTTTTTTGCAAAATATGTTCAATTAATAAAATTCTTGCAACTAACTCGTAACTCTCATAACTGGGTACTAGAAATAATAATTGATGACACTCGGAAGGCTTAAATGGAATTGGGCTGCACACATGCGCCGCAAGTCAGACGATTAATGGGCCAAACTTACGACCCAGCGTCCCGCTTAATGGCAAACGACATCGCGGCAGGCCCAAAAGGAGATGGCGAGATAAGCTGGACTCCTCTAATAAAGATGGTCCTTGGCAGTTCTGGACAGAGCGAGGTGGAAAGAGAGGTAGGCCTTTGCCCAGTACTGGTACAATAATGGCAATTCAAAAAAAAAAACCTGAAATAATGTGGCATCAGCTTTACGATTTAGTAAAACCACAGAATTGATGATGGCAATAGGCCCCTATTACATGGGACTTTAACATAACAAGTAAAATCTAAGTGTACTATAGGTACATCTCTGCCTGCCACTTCGGGGATTACATGTTATGTTAAAACCGCCGAAGTTTTAATTTTTCTGCAAATTCAAAGCTGGGGCACTCTGGCCAATTTCTCTGCGTTATGCCATTAAATTTATCACTGTGCACTAAAAATATATTTGGTAGTGGAGCCGCAATGCGTTTCCCACTACTGCTGTCCTGTCGTCGGCTGGACAAAAATTTATATTTATTTGTTACATCTGCTACCTTTCGCCTAGCTAGCTAATATCGCATGGGTTTACTTGCCAGCATTCCACTCAATAATCCTTACTAATATTATAAATGCTAAAGTGAGTTTGTTTGTTTGTTACGCTTTCACGCTTAAACAGCTGGACGGATTTAGATGAAATTTGGCGCATGGGTAGACCATGACCTGGATTATGACATAGAATACTTTTCATCGCGATATTCCCGCGGGATCGAGACTTATGCGGGTAAAACCACGGGGAACAGCTAGTTTAGTATATAGTCAAAGCTGTAAGAACCCTACTGCTGGGCACAGGCCAGGCAAGCATCGCCATAAGAACCGTTGCTGCGCTTTCCGCATCCAGCGGACTCTCACATTCTTCCCGGGAATTGATACCAGGACAATATTCTTCCTTAAATGTCAACCTTACCTGCGTTCGATCAAGTGAGATTATGGCAAGAGAATGTTGATTAATAAAGTAGCTTAGCATAATGGTGATGGTGATGATAAATAAAAAATAAATAACATCACTGGTGACCTAAGTTTGAGAAAAACAGCCCTGTTCAGGATGACAAGCATTCTATACGTAGTACAGTCTCTAGTATATCTATATTAATTTGTAATTCTACTTCAACCGGTTTATTCTGTAAATCTCACCGAGAAAACAAAGTTGAAGCGAGCTCTCGTTCCACGTGATGATTAGGATTGACACTATTGATCGCTCACTTCACCTAAATTTACACGGTGAATTTTATACGGAATGATTGATAGAACTAGTTGATGATATTTTGCCCCTGATTTTAATTTGGACCAAAAATTGGGACATTTAAGCGACTTGAAGCGAGGAAAACCGGCCGGCATGTCCTAAAACCAAAAATTCGGAGACATGTGACATCTACAAACCCGCACTGGGCCCGCGTTGTGGATTACGGCCCACTCCCTCTCACAGACAGGAGACCTGTGTCCCAGCAGTGGGAACATTATAGGCTGATTATTCTAAGCTACTTTATTAATCAACATTCTCTTGCCATAATCTCATTTTATTTGAGGTCGGCGCAACATGTTTTTTTTCTTCCATACTTCTCTATTTATCGTCACCTAAGTAGTCACCCCTTTCTAGCTATATCATTTTTCACACAGTCCATACATCGTTTCTTTGGTCTTCCCTACTCTTATAGCCATCCACATTCATACTCAAAACTTACGTGACGACATGCTCCTGATTCCTCCGCATCACAGGCCCATACCATTACAACTTCAATTTTTCAGCCATCGGTGCCACTTTTAGACTTTCACTTATATGTATACTTATTCATACATTTTGGTCATGTAATAGATAAATGTGATTGTAGTCTAAAACAACTCAAATTAATATTACTTTACCCTTTTTGCAAACCACGCCACATTTACATTTTCTGAAAAACCGGACAAACAAATCCTGTGTAATGTATATGAGTAGTTTTGCACTGCATTCGAGCAAGAATTAAACATTCATTATTATTACGTTTCAAGGGAACACCGCCAAAGCAACGGCTTTTATTTTGCAGGCTTGGGATATTTTATTTTGCAGGCTGGGATATTTTGTTTACAAAAGTTGCTGGCCCTTGCCCATTGGTTACCTCGTTAGTAAATTAAAGTTGCTTTTTTACAAAGCTTTTATTCGAATTTTCTTCGTGGGTAGGTATCATAAACAATGTTTTATTTTTGGGGGAAATTTAAGCTTGGTAAGCAAGAATGTTGTTAAGGTAGATCCGCAGTGATAGCCCGCAAAATTCAAATTTTCTTTTTTTGCAATTTGCAGGTCAATATCAGATTGTATCTACATAACAAAAAAAAAATATAAGAAATCAATTGACTGATTGATCAAAATATAACAAATATGTATTTACAGAATTATAATCATTAATACATCTCTCTAAGTTAGATATGTTCCATAAGAACAAAGTTCTTAAATACATATAACACATAACTTAAAGTCATCCCCCTCTTTAATTTTTTTGCTAATATAGGCTGTAAGCTAGCTCAGCAAATTCAACCTGAAAATACGAATTGCCCTACTCCACTCAGTGATGCACTCACGCAAGCTAATTCTTTTGTGCTTCTCGAAACTGACTGTGATGAGGTACATAGAACTCTAATGAATCTTAGGTCCAACAGCGCTTCGGGCTGGGATAACATATCCACAAAGTTATTAAAACACACCAGCATTGTAGTGGTCCCCATCATCACACACCTTGCAAATCTGTGCTTTTCGAAAGGAAATTTCCCGGCCCCGTTAAAAGAAGCTATAATCACGCCAGTGCACAAGGGTGGAGATAGAGACGATATCAGTAATTATAGACCAATTTCAGTCTTAACTGCTTTATCAAAAAATATTGAAAAACGAATAAATACTAGACTACTAAATTATTTGAGCACATTTAATATATTATCCGACTCGCAATACGGCTTCAGAAGAAATATGTCTACGGAAGATGCTGTTAGTGCTCTATCCTCTCTAATACCCAAACATCTAGATAATGGACAAAAGTGCCTCACTGTCTTTTTAGACCTCAAAAAGGCGTTTGATACCGTCTCTACCACTATCCTTGTAAACAAACTGGAAAAGATTGGTATTCGGGGAATAGCTCTTGACCTTTTAAAGGACTACCTTTCAAACAGGACACAAAGTGTGAAGATTGGCCAGCACATCAGTGGCTACGCGGCTGTATTGTACGGAGTCCCTCAGGGGAGTGTATTGGGTCCAACCCTTTTTTTAATATATATAAATGACCTCTGCAGTATGATTATACCCAATGCTAAAGTTTTCTCCTACGCCGATGATAGCCGTTGTCGTTGTCTTCTATGGGAGCTCTTGGCACGATGTCAAGCATCATGCTGAGACAGGTATTTCTCGTGTCGCTGATTGGCTAAAATTCAACCTCCTAACGCTAAATGCCTCCAAAACTAATTTCATATGTTTTAGCATTTCTAAGCGTAATGAACCAACTGATGATTTTGGTATCGTTATACATACATGTAAGGGTGAATACAGCAAAAATTGTAACTGCCCAAGTATTCGAAAAGTTACCGAAATTAAGTATTTGGGTGTAGTAGTGGATAATAGGCTATCCTGGTACCCTCATGTAAAACAAGTTACCGCCAGAATTAGAAAGTTAAGCTGGTTGTTCAAAACCCTAAGACATGTTGCGCCAATGGTAAAAGCAAACAAAAACTACCCATCTAAAAATTTACTCACTCAAGTTTACCTTGCACTTGTACAATCTGTGCTCGGATACTGTATTCCGGTTTGGGGAGGTACAGCAAAGACCAAATTGATACAACTAGAACGAGCACAACGCGCACTCCTAAAGATTATGCATTTTAAAAGACTTAGATTCCCTACTGTAGACCTTTATCACATTAGTGATGTACTCTCTGTCAGAAAGCTGTACATAGTCCAAACAATATTAAAAAAGCATAAGTCTTTGCCCCTTAATGTGGGTATTACCCCGAAAAGAAGGAAGTTCAGCATAGCAGATACCATCAACTAAGACCAAATTTGCATGTAATCAATATCGTAAGCGATCAGCTCAATTGTATAATAGAATAAATAAAAAGATAAATATACACTCGAAAAATAAATATGACTGTAAAGAAACACTAATTAAGTAGATAAAACCACTTACGTATGAAGACACAGAAGCATTGTTATAACACGGAATTATTCACATACTCACAGACACACACACCCACTTACTCTGACAGACACGCTCATACACACACACACACACCCTTACACACACACACAAACATACAACACATACACGCACACTCACAACCTTTAAGTATTTCTTCTTTTAATTTCTTATTTTGGGTAGCCTAGACTTAATATTCTTTTACATTTTAAAAATATTGTGTTAATTATCACGCTATACAAAATAGGGAGGGGCGGAGACTTCTACTACAGGCATTATTTGTCTAAAAGAAGATTCCGAACACAACAATTTGTAAGACCAATTATTTGACACAATAAATTTTATTTTATTTATTTTTTATTATTATTATTATTACATATTTGTTATGGTCGCGAATCATATTTTGATCAAGATACAGCCTGACACTGACCAGCATGTGGATCTTGTAAAAATAACACCGTGGAGTGAGCTGTCAGTGTCACCCTACTGATGCTAGGGAGTTACCAAGCATTACACTTATAATCATAATCGAGATTTTAATAATAATTTTAAGCTATTTCTATTGATCATTTTATATTATTTCAAAACCAGTATTTAAGTGTTGAAACGTTACTATTTAAGTTTTTTTTTTCGTAAAATAGCAAAACAGAAATTCAGTCAGAAACTAAATTTGGTTTTTTTTTATTCTAAAAGGTTTGGTAATTTTCGCAGCCGCCATCTTGATTTTTAGATTTGACCTCATTATCGGCTTTAACACTCCCGAAAACCATGAAAACGACACCCATGGTGAAAAATTTGAACATTTTCACAGCCGCCATCTTGCTTTTTAGATTTCACCTCACTATCGGCTTTAACACCTCCGAAAACCATGAAAACGACACCCATGATGTAAAATCTGAACATTTTCACAGCCGCCATCTTGCTTTTTAATTTTGACCTCACTATCGGATTTATCACCCCCAAAAACCATGAAAACGATACCCATGATGAAAAATCTGAACATTTTCGCAGTCGCCATCTTGCTTTTTAATTTTGACCTCACTATCGGATTTAACACCCCCGAAAAACATGAAAACGATACCCATGATGACAAATCTGAATATTTTCGCAGCCGCCATCTTGCTTTTTGGATTTGACCTCACTATCGGCTTTAACACCCCCGAAAACCATGAAAACGACACCCATGATAAAACATCTGAACATTTCCGCAGCAGCCATCTTGCTTTTTAGATTGACCTCAATATCGGCTGTAACAACCCCGAAAACCATGAAAACGACACCCATGATGAAAAATGTTTGTAGCCGCCATTTTGGATTTTGATATAAAGGTGGTAAAACCAAATTTTTGCTTGTCGCGCATTTAAAAATAAAAAACGTTAAATTAAAAAAAACGAGTGTCGTGATCTTATCACTTCACTCGATGCTCGTTGCCATAGCAACACCACTTCACTTGGGCTGAGTGAAGTGAGCCTAGTCGCCCGCCTATCGGTGCGCGCGCTGCGCGAGTGTCAGTAATAGTGTTGAATTTTGTTATAGTATTGATGACGGTGATTTTATGAATATTATTTCATTATTGGCAACGCGTAGGTCGTTATAAATTTGCCTACCTAATATAAAATATTAGAAAGGTACTTATTAAATAATCCGCACGTTTTTTATTCAAATAGATTATGTACACAGACACACACATCGTCTAGTTAGGTTTCCACATAGTTTGTGAGGTGATAAATTCTATGGACCGTCAGCCAGGCACACTTTTAGCACTAGATCACTTGACACACTCGGTTATTTCTTCTTATTGAATAGATTTGGGTTAATAACAACGCTGACTGAATAACGTCGCACAGTCTTTACTCGACTCAATCCACTATCGCTTCTTCAAAACACATCGCTGTTGGGTCATGGGATTGCGTTTATTTAATCAGTTAACTGATTATGATCAATAGAATTACCATAAATATATTTAAAAAATCTCGATTATGATTGTAAATGTAATCCTTGGTCCATCCCTAGTATCAGGAGGGATGACACTGACAGTTCACTCCACGGCCACTTCACTTAAGTTTTCACGGTGAGAAGGTTACAGAATAGCACTAAGCAAAAAACGCAAGAAATTCTGAATTTCGCGGACGAACATTGTGGGACCACCTTAACTGCTTCTTGAGAGATATCTACCTAGTATACTTAGTTAGGTTTTAAATGGATATTTCACAAGCATTCGACATCTTCATTCTCCAAAAATAATTGTTAGTTTTCTCAAAACTGCACTTTTGGCCTTGTGTTCACATAGGATTTATTTTGGAAAATTAAGGTTAAGTCAAAGACGCTCGATATGTTCTGATAATGAGCGTCCTTGCTACTTTCACTTTATTTCATAGAAGCTTATTTTCGTAGATCAAATAAAATGTGGATGCCTCTAGACAATCCTTGAAAACCGTAAATCGAGCTCTATAAATGAGAGAACCATTAAAGATTTCGATTTCCTTCTTACTCATCTTCATCAAAGAAAGGATTAATGAAATGTCTCTTAGGTGTCGCCAGTCTCTCAGCAAGCCTCGAGGATAGAATGGTTTTCCTTCGCGTTGGCCTCACAGAACTAGTGACGCCATTTTGTAAATCAACCTCAATTTTAGTCTTGGCTGTTCATTCACCGCTCATCAGTCGAACGTACTTTTAGTCTATATATCCACTTGTATATATTCACAAAAAGGTATGGTCTCTATATTTAAAAGTAGTGTTTTTATATAATTAAGTACTAGATTATAACGCCTAAATAGTAAATGTCTTAAACTGCACTCTTCTTGTATATTTAATATTAATAGTGCAATATAGTCACAATCGATTCATTTTCATTTCATCAATAAAAATATCATGAAAAATAAAGATGTGCTCTCAACATTACTGAAGTCAGATACACATTTTTATAAGTACCATTTTAAGTAGTTAAATACTAGTGGAAAATAAATCTATTGTGGATAGATATACCATAATGCCCCAATAATATGTATAGTTGCTCTGAATTTGTAAATTTTCAAGATACCTACAAACAAACTAATAATCTCAAATTGCTCATTTTTAACTTCGTCCAGAATCACACTAACAAAAAGTGTACAAAATGTATTAGGATCATTATTAGGACTCTTCACCATCATCCTTTTTACAAGGAATCAGTGCTTCTTATAATCAACCTCTGGACAGTAGGGGATTCCTTCATCGTTGCATGAACATTCCACACAAGGCATGCTGGTCTTCTTAGGGTAAAATTTGGAATTCGGCTTACATCGACCCGGTTGGCCTGAAATCAGTCATTATACAACACATTGAATGTAAAAATAAATTATGTAATAAATATTATAAAAAACTGGTAAAAATAAGAAGCAGTAACCTCACCTGACCCGCTAAGAGATGTATTGCTGACTTAAAAATAACATCAAGGTACTGCATATTTACCTCAGCAACCCTTGGCATGGTCTTTGTCTAGCTGCTGGCTGTAAAAGTTACAGTGAAAAAATCCCTTACCGTATGAATCAACATCCAATTTGCAGTCGTCAATCCTAGTGCACTCATGTTTGCCACTCTCGTTGCATTCACATTTATGGCAGCTACTGACCCAACTTGTACCTTGTTCACAAGTTGGGTATTGTGTCTGCAAATCTTGCTTCGGACAATCTTTAGGCAATTTCTTGTAGAAATCATAGTATTGTAGGATTTCATTGGTCTTTTTGGTGTCAAAGAGTTCGGTTATTATAGGTAGTGGTGATTCCGTAGAACCTGAAACTGAAGTGTAAAAGTTAACTTTAGAGTATTTCTCAGTCTCAGCCCCGAGATTGGATAGTATAGTTTGTTTTATAACTATTGAGAATTCAGTCCTTGCCACGTAGTTTTCAAAGGTATTATCAAGGATTTCCATCCTTTATAATGCATAATGTACTTTCCAGAACTGAACTGCATAGAACTTAAATAACACAAACTCTACCTACAAAATATAACAGTTGACTGAAATTGAATCCACTTAATACCAAGTCATTCAGTGCTCCATCTTGAAGAACGGTTTTATGTCCTCTTACTAGATTTATATATTTTGTGTTCATTAATTTGTATTCATGTCCAAGTTTAACAAGAAAAAAACAAAATAATTTACCTTTGCTTTTTCCATTCGGCTGTGTATTACAGTCTGTGGCATCGCATTCCGCAATGCCATCGCCATTACATTCACAAATATAACAGCCCATCTTGAAGTGAGAATAAGGCTTGCATGTCATTGGTTCACCTAAAAAGTAGTTGAGTTACTTTATCATTGAACGAATGCTAAGAGCACTGATAAAAACTGAGTCCGTTTGAAAAAAAGCTAAATGACTTGCACGTCGTGTACGCACTGCAATTGAAATACTCGTGCTCTGACATTCTGTACACTCAATGGTGATTTGAGTTTGTATAACACGTTACTTGTGTGTAGCGTCGTGGACAATGGGCCTAATTTTATAATGAGTTAATGTCATTTGACAAGAAAATAATATGAAAAGACTTACCCAAAGGTCTCAGGTCACAATCAGGCAATCTAAAGCACATCGCTTGACCGAAGTAACAAGAGCAACCATGACAGTTGCTAATCCATTGAGTTCCGTCACCACATTCTTCTTTCTGATCTTTTGGTCTATGTCTGAACCGGGGATTAAATATTTTTGGAAACATAGAATCGCTGAGCTCTTCGGAATCCGTATAGGTTGCTAGGTATCTTTCGCCATCAGTTTCTATATATGGCGGTAATTCCACATCGTCTTCATCATTGGGCTGGTGAAGAATTATGTGAACATCTGGATATTTTAATTGGGATGTCTGTGATCGACTTTCTTCGGATATTGTCGGAACAGACTTAAATCGATTTTCATAGCTGTATGTAGAGTCAGCACGAGGAGACGACGTTGTGGTTAAAGTGTTTTCTTTGAAATCATTCATGTTTTCTATGATTTCTGGGTCAAACCCGCTGAAAGGTATATTCTGCAGTGCCGTAGTGTGTTTTTGTTTAGGTAGTGTTAATTTAGATAACAAATTGAAGATTTTAGTCATATCAATATCATTTTTAGTAACAGTAGCATTATCTTTTGTTGGCGCTAGTTTATTAAGTTTACTCTTTAACCAACTGAGGATTCCATTATCGTTTTCAGGCAAAGGCGTTTGATTTAATTTGGATTTTAGTTTACTCAAAGGATTTATTCTTTGAACTTCGTGGTTGTCAACTGGCGGCACATCGTCTTGATCTCGTGAGTGTTCATAGTTAAGAATTTTGGCAATACTGGGAAACAAAAAGGGAAGAAGATCGAGTTGATCCGTGCTGCCCACACTAAATACAGAATCGACAATAGGAGGATCACTTAGTTTTTTCACAGCCTTAAATAATGGATACAATCGGTCGTAGTAATCAGGAATTTTACCATCATCAGTGGGAAGCAGAGTATCAGAATCACTATCAGGTTTTAACTTATATAGAACGTTATACTGGGTACTATCAGAATCTGTGAGGTCCGTAGATGGAGTTGATACATCTTGTTCTATTTGTGGTTGATTATCATCTACATCAGTAAGGTCTGTATTTTTATTTTGGTTCGATATAGAGGGATTCTTAACCATCGAGAGTCCATATTGATCTTGCTTGTGCTTAAATCCAGAGTGGGGAGTTGTGATTTCTGGATCGGATCCTAATGCATTATTATCTTGATTGGGTACTGACCAAGGAATTTGATGAATTCCATTCAATAAATTGTCAAAGGAAGATGGTTTATATTGATCGTAGTCGGGTATAAACCTAGGTTTAGGGGCGGAAGTAACAGTTTCTGAATTGTTATTATGATCGCCTGAAAATGACCAAGGAATATTATGAACTCCATTGACTACATTGTCAAAGGATGAAGGTTTATACTGATCATGATCAAGGTACATCCAAGGTCTAAGAGGATTAGTATTGCTGTAACCATCGTCCAAAGACGAAGGTTTGAGTTGATTTTGTGGTTGTGTGAACTTGGATTCAGGAGTTGTGTTGGGAATATTTTTTAGATGTGTAGGATTTTCAGCAGAATTGGATGGATAATGGGCACCATCAGCGGATCCACGATCGTCAAAAAATCCTGGTGTATGTTGGTTCTGGGTAGGGCCAAATTGAGAGTAAGGTTGTATTTGTTTATTTTGTTTGGGATGTGTGGGATTTTCAGCTGAATTGGAGGGATTTTGGAAACCGTCAGCGGATCCACGATCGTCTAATACCCCTGGAACATGTTGATTAGGGGAAGGTGGAAATTGAGATTGTGGAAGTTTGTGCAGGTTATTTTTGGGATGTGTAGGATTTTCAACAGAATTGGATGGATATTTGAAACCATCAGCAGAACCACGGTTATCAAACATTCCTGGTAAATGTTGATTCTGGGTAGGGCCAAATGGAGAGTTAGGTTGTATTTGTTTATTTTGTTTTAGATGTGTGGGATTTTCAGCTGAATTGGAGGGATATTGAAAACCATCAGGAGAGCCACCCTTGTTATATTGATTGTGTGGTTGTGTAAACTTGGATTCAGAAGTTGTGTTAGGATTACTTTTTAGATGTGTAAGATTTTCAGCAGAATTGGATGGATAATGGGCACCATCAGGGTATCCACGACTGTCGAATATTCCTGGTTTTGGTTTATTATTGTTAAGACCAACTTGTGAATGTGGTAGTGTTTGTTTATTTTGTTCTGGAGGTGTGAAGTTTTTCGGATGTGTAGGATTACCAGCAGAATTAGATGGGTATATTCTTGGTAACTGATTATGGGTGGTAGGACCAAATTGAGAGTTTTGTGATTTGTGTTTGTTTTCTTTTGGATACAAAGGACTTTCAACAAAATTAGATGGGTATTGGAACCCATCAGCGGATTCACGCTTGTCCAACATTCCTGGTAACTGTTTATAGGCGTTAGGACCAGATAGAGAGTTTGATGGTTTGTGCATGTTTTCTTTTGGATGTGCAGGATTTTCGTCAAATACCCCTAGTAATTGTTGGTTCTGAGTAGGTCCAAATTGAATGTGAAGAAGTTTATTTAGTTTATCTTTTGATTGTAAAGGATTTTCAGCCGAATTGGATGGGTAGTGGAATCCATCGGTGGAATCACGCTCGTCAAACATCCCTGGTGTATGTTGGTTCTGAGTAGGACCAAATTGATTATGAAGAAGTTTATTTAGGTTATCTTTTGGTTGTAATGGATTTTCAGCAGAATTGAATGGGTAATGAAAGCCATCAGCTGAACCACGCTCATAAAATATTCCTGGTAAATGTTGGTTCTGGGTAGATCCAAATTCAATTAGTTTAGGATTGTGGAGATTACCTCTTGAATGTATGGGATTTTCAGCAGAATTGGATGGGTATTGGAATCCATCAGCAGATGCACGCTCGTCAAACTTTCCTGGTGAATGTTGAATTAGGGTAGAACCAAATGGAGTGTATGAATGAGTGAAGGGTAGAAGTTTGTGCAAGGGTTTCAGATGCGTGGAATTTTCATCAGCATTGTGTGCGTATTGGAATCCATCCTTGATTTCACGGTTGTCAAATACCCCAGGTTTATGCTGGTTCAGGGCCGGTCCAAATTGAGAGTGTGGAGAAATATGTAAGTTATCATTAGGTTGTTCAGATTTAACAATTGATGTGTATGGGTCAAAATCTGGAGATTTATTAAGTTTAAGTTTTGGATGTATAAGATCTTCAGCAGAATTAGAGGGGTACTGAAAACCATCAGCGGATCCACGCTCATCAAAAAATGGAAGTTTGTAAATAGGTTTTAGCTGTCTGGGATCTTCATAAACATTGTGTGCATATTGGAATCCATTAGTAGATCCCCAGTCGTCAAATGCTCCTGGTGGACTCTGGGTAGGTCCGGTTTGAGAGGTTTGAGGTAGATTCTCATTCCTCTTTGGATTTGTAGGATATTCAGCTGAATTAAATGGTAATTGGAGACCCTCAGCGGATTCAGGGTCACTCAAACCCGTTTCGTTAGAATTCTCTTGAGAGAGTATAAATTGAGATTGAGAAAGATACATAGAATTGGTAGGAATAGTTCGATTTTGGAATGATTTAATTAGATCTGTGTTTTTATCATCACTAGGAGAATGAGGATATTTATCAAACTGATCATTTGTTATATTCCAAGAGTCATTTTGATCGTATTTATTAATGTCAGTCATAGTAGGATGTACCTTTAGTGTGTAATTTTGTCGGTGGCCCGGCAAAAAAGATGTTTGAGATGAATAATAATGAGTCAATTTAGGATGATGTACATTTTGATCATGTTGAAGATTCGGTAGATTTAAATAATAATTCACTTTGGACATTATTAAATCTAATTCCTGTGATTCCTGATCAGGTAAATAAAGTTCATATACATTGGTTTGTGGTGCATTTTGATGCAGATTCGGATCATGCATGACTTGGAGTGGGTTACCTGGATGAGTCGGATCGTATTCGGAAGCGTAAGTGATTGTTGTATGTTTTTCATAATGCGAGTGAGTGTTATTATATTTTCTGGTTTTATTATGGATTTTGGGAATAAGTATATAATCGCTAGGCTTAGAGGATGTATGAGTCGGGTTGTAGTGGTCAGTATGCGTATAAGAAATTTTAGGATGTGGTATTAATTGTTCTTGGTCAGGGTTTACCTCAATTATTTTAGGCGTCTCATATTCATTCCTATAGTAGATAGAATGATTTGGAACAAACTGAGAATGAGAAGATTTGTTTTGAGTATGTTCAGAATCAACCCCAGTTTGTGGTATATATAAAATATTAGTATCGAGGGCTGTGGAATTTGGTAACGTGGAGTGAGGCAGTATTTTTTTGCTACCTTCATTAGCTATACTAGATATTCGTTTCTTTTGGTTAGGTAGATTGATGAGAGGCGGGTTTATTTGAAAGCTGGGAGGAAACGCTTTGAACTGTTGGTCAGTTTGGTTACCTATACTATTCAAAGGGCTTACACTTCCTTGGCCAGGTTTTAGCCCAATTTGCGGTTGTTTATATTGATTAGCAGCTACTATCGGTTGATTTGGATTGTTCGAGAATAAAGGTAGATACTGGATACCCTTATTATTTAACGTGGGTAAATGGTTTTGGTTAGGTTTGAACTGAATTTCTTGTGATGTAACATGATTAGGATAATACTTTGACAAATTTGGTATAAACTGAGATTGTAATGGCTTTTGTTGGCCACCATTGTTATTTGGAGGAACAATAAATTTGCCAGGTCTGAATATTGGATTCGACGAAGTGTAGTTGAAAACCTGATTAGGACCAGGCTTAATTTGTTGATATAGACGGAGATGTGGAAACTCATCACGTTTAGATACAAAACCAGGTGTAGGTTTGAATTGCTTATTTTTTTGGGGCAATGGTGCATAGCTCATTTTACCATTGTTACCATTACTTGATTTAGGTTTCGATGCCGGATTAATGGATTGAGTGTTTCGCGTAGGTTTTGTTGGTAACATATGTGGAAAACCTGGACGACTGAATTTAGATGGATTACGAATCATATTATTTTGGTCAGTGGATATTGAAGGTGGATTATCATAATAGTATACATTCAGTTTTTCCTGACTGCTATGCGGGTTAATTTGTTTGTTATTGTTAAAACCTAGAGAAGCAGGAGAAGAAACAGATTTCCAAATCGTTTCATGTTTACTTGTTAGTGGCAATACGGATTGAGAATTTTGATCGTTGAGAGGTTCAGTGTTTGGAATAACTAAAATTGTTTCATTACTCTGAGAGCCTGAGGTTATTAACTTGCTCGACTGGGTATTTAACACGTTACCTTCACCTAATAATTTGCTTTGAACTACTTGATGATCAAGAGGTATCTTCGAATCGTGATTATTTGAGATAGAATTTGAAGATATCAATAATCTTTGACTAATATTAGCAAGAGCCGAATTATCCAGTGATGTTGCTAAAACTTTAAGAAGTTTAGTCGCATCTTTAGGTAAATGACTGGCGTGAACTTTAATTTCTTGATGAAAACCGTTATAAGCATGCGTGTGTATAAGTTTAGTTGGTAATTTTTCATAGTTTTTAGATAACATGTTAATAAATGGTGCCACTGAGATTTTTTTATCAAAAATTTCTAGATCAGTTTGTTCATTGGGCTCTCTTAGTCTTCCATTAATTTCTGGAAAGGTAAATGGAATAATATTAGGGCCATGAAAGTCATCCAGTTTTAAAGCAAGTGAATATCTTGTACTTACCTGAATCAGAGCCCTCACAGTTATTCATTGTACATTGAATACGATTGTCCATACAATAGCACGTATTGCAGTCATTGGGTGGCGGTGGTGGTGGTATGACGTCACCTTTTTGACATTCGTCTAGTGTCCTAGCTTCTGCTGATGAGCTCCCTGTGGACAAATAATCTGTTTAAAAAAATATAGCTCTTGGCTTCTAAAAACCTAGAAAAAGAACTAACTTATTCGAAACTATTGTCAGATTCTCTGGCAATTTTTTTTTGTATCTTTTTTTATCAGGAAGAGATGTCATGTAGTGTAATGTGGTTCTCTTTAAGGTCAGCCATCGGTGTGGTATGGGTGACCTGTCTTATCAAGTCAGAAATCTCTATCATTCTTTTTGACGAACGCGGAAATGCTTTGCCCAAAAAGAGATAAGTAAAAGAATATAGGAGAGAGAAACTGGTGCTAAGTGTGAGAACTATTTAAGACGGTCTTGATCTCAAGGAAAAAGAAAAAGATGAATGCATAATCGGGTTACCAAAAGTTTAGAGAAGGTCAAAATCTACTTATTTTGAGGGTTTCGTTCGGTTTTTGGCTGACGATATTTCGACTGACTCACCACCAACTTATTTGCTTCTTCTATCTTAACCCTGTTTACTTGATCTTTAGACTGGTTTTTGGGAGATGTGTTTCGTGATAGCTTGTACAGTTCGTATTATTTGGGTTTCTTAATAAATCCCCGTTTCTCAATACTTTACCAAAATTGTACGTTGCATAGCATTCTCTTTATTACATATAACATACGAATTACAGATACCTATAAATGTAGAAATTTTACATAGTGTGACACAATGGGCGGTCTTATCGCTAAAAGCGATCTTTTAAAGACTATCTTTGGATGGATTAAAAGGGAGAAGGAGAGACAATCACTGCAGAGAATAATATATTTGCTCTATTTCTGTCTTATACTTAAGGCGCTGACAAGACCCAATTGACCAAAATAGGCTTCTCTTAAGAAAAAAAATGCCAAATCTGTATAGTTTGTGGTAGCGGAAAAAATATATGTTCATTTTGAACATATTTCCCAGAACTTGGTTGTTACAAAAACACGTTTTGAAAAAAAATCTCGAAACAAACTAACGTTAAACTAACCTCTTACCTTGAGTTCTAATCCAAAATATCTGCATTAAATATCTGATCAACATACGTTACGTATTTCATTAATAAGAAGAACGTCTTATTTGAATGCAAAAATTGTTTTTTTTTTTTTATTTTCGATTACTCAACTCAATTTTGAGTAAATAGATAATTGCTTCATATTTTGCAATAAATTACAAGCGTTGCGTCGTCGCGCTTCTCTTTCTTTTCTATGCAATCTGACAGTTACCGCAGTTAAGGTGTTGTCAGCGTCTTAAATATTGAAATTCATAAATTCTCTTTTTACAGTCAGTGACATAAATATGGATGCACTTAGCGGAGTCGCTTCAGAATCACTTGGAAATCTTAAAGTATGTAAATGAAAAATAAATATATCATTCATGTTTTACTTTGGAATACATATTTATGCAGCTGACTCTGCCTGAGATTCTTTCTACAAACGTTTTCCTCTATTTTAAATACTCATCATTTTAGTAAATGTGAATTAAAAACCTAAAACCTTACATTTACCGGTAATTATAAATAAATTCTCAAAGTTCGGTTCATAATAAAATATAATAAAAATCAAGTTATATGTTTTAGTAAAACATTGTTTATGAAAATTCTAAATGCCTCGACGATTTTTCTCCTTCGGAATGACCAAATCCTGCTTCTTCGATGTCGTTGATGGTCACCATAGTCACGAGTTTGCCATGAATTGCGTAACACGCTTACAATTTAAATGCCTTTCAATTTGACAATTCTACAATATTCATTGCGTCACTTTCGTTGTCGAGATAACGAATTTTTCAAACATATGAAGCAATGGATTATGAATTTCTTTCAAATTCCTTCCGATTGTGACCGTAGGTGTGTTACGCAATTAGGGCGCTGGTCAATATCCATGGTCGTAGTCGTAACTCCGATGAAATATACGATAGATATATTAGTATCAGTATCAGTATCAGTTAATATACTCTCCATACTAATCATACAACAGTCTTCCTCTGTTTGAAAAAAGTCAGTTTTGCTTGCCTAATATGGGAGTATTAGGCAAGCAAAACTTGAACTAGAAATGCAAGAACCCCAAGAGAATTCGCGTTTGTTTTTTTTTTTTTAGTTGACGCTAAGTTTGTATCAGCCTTAAATTACTCTCTAAATTCATACAACATTATATTTACTATTTATCAGTGGAAACTATTTATAATAACCGGCAAATTATAAAAAAATATGTTTCGAGTAATGTTATATAAAAAAAAACATAACAAAATCATGAAAAAAAAATAAGAAAACTAATGCTAAGTACTTATGTGGCGGCATCTACAGCGCCACATACAAAACTACGCATCACACTGACGTCACGCAAAATCCTGCATCGCGCAAGCAGAGTTTACCGCGCAACTAGCATATATACAACATCCCGACATCAACCGTCGGGCAGTTGCCCACCAAACACGACACCCGTCTGGTCGGAGGATCCTCCCTTTTCTATGGAGGATGAGTGAACTTTACACCCTGTTCCTCATGCCTCTATACTGGTGACCCCGAATATGAACGTCAGCGCAGCCTTCGTGCAACTACATCAGCGTGACGTCATAATCATCACTTCCTGAAGCTCTCGAGCGGCGAGTCACACAACCAGCTAGCACCCACGGCTTCAACGGGTATCCTGACCACCAGCATGCAGCGACCGCGCATACCTGGTCATCACCCTAAGCCTCATCAGCAACCTTGGCACAGCACACTGCACTTTCGGCCGGTCAACAAGCAGAGCTCTTCAACACTCTCCTGGTCGACGCCAGCAGTCAGCCATCAACCCGGCGCTGTACCACGTCCGACTCACTGGAGCATAACGCAGCGCCACCCCGACTCACTGGGGCATCACCGCAGACAGTTCCGACCCACAGCGAACTATGCGACAACCGGTTCCGACCCACTGGAACCCCACCTGGCACTGGCAAGCATCGCAAGATACACGACTCAGCCCACTATCGACCTCCGGTCTCCGGAGGGGAGTGATGTGGCGGCATCTACAGCGCCACATACAAAACTACGCATCACACTGACGTCACGCAAAATCCTGCATCGCGCAAGCAGAGTTTACCGCGCAACTAGCATATATACAACATACCGACATCGACCGTCGGGCAGTTGCCCACCAGACACGACACCCGTCTGGTCGGAGGATCCTCCCTTTTCTATGGAGGATGAGTGAACTTTACACCCTGTTCCTCATGCCTCTATACTTATAAATAAAAAACACAACTATGACTTATTTTTTACAATTATTGAAACATATTTTTTTATTAATGATTTTAGCACAAACGAATCTAGCTTTTACAAATGTGTAGATACAGTCAGTGACATGAATTAGAAACCATTTGATTAGTTAATCTTAAGAGAAATAATTAAAGTACTGGGTGATCCAAAACAACAACTGATTGAATGGACACTAATAATATAATTTAAATGGCTGGCATCATATAAAGATATATTTATTATTATAATAGATATAGTATTAGTAGGTATTATAAAAATATTCTTCGCAGGACCTTCTTACATACGCTCCCCAGAAAGTGTTGGTTCAAAGGTCACCAACTTGTGGGTCCACTCGACCTCTCATACTTAATTGCAGAGCATAGGCCTCTCTTAGTTGCGTCACAGACGCTTTCCCTTTACATTGGTTTTTAGATTTAATATAATTATGCAACCTGCACATTGGTTCAGGTTAACTATTGAGTCACCTCCAGGTTCCAGATATAAATAGCCTCTTCGCCAGGGTAAACGAGTGACTAGCGGTAACTAGGGCGGTAGTGGGCGCGATGCACTGTGAAAACCTCTACTCACTGAGTAGAGGTTTTCACGAGGTAAAACAATGGACGGTCGCTTGCTAGCTACAGAGCTATAAAGTGCGTGGCCAAAATCGGAACTGACGTCACCATCTTGGTTTATCAACAACGGTCTGTCAATGTCATTCACGTGCCAAAATATATATATTTGATGAAAACTGGTGGCCCGATAAAATTGGCACGAAGTGTAATTGTGCGGCCCCTCCGCACCGTGACTTGCGAGTGAGACGGAACTAACAACTGTAGTGTATTATGAACCTTATAGTAGTGATCTAAGGTTGATTGTAAGTCTTAAGCATTATTTCGTTAACCTTCTTGGCCATACTTTCTTTTCTGTGAGAACGAAAATTCACGACGCGCCTTATCAGGTTGGTACCACTGTAACACTAGGTCTCCGCCACAATAACCAAGCTCGTCGCCTTAAACGAGGCCATTCGTTCATGAAAAAGCAGCTTCAGAAGTATTGATGAAGACAGAATGAGAATTTCACAACAACAAGATTTATTTAATAAAAAGATGCGTGTAAGAATATCTACAGACAATCATGAAAAAATATATTTTAATATTTATATTTACCTGGTATAAGTGCATTTCTTGAGTTTGGTATTGGACATTGGTAATCGGTACATAAAATGTGTCCTTCGACGCATTTGCAGGCGTTGCAGCTGTCTGGTTTTGGTATTACTTCACCTTGGACGCACTTAGACCCTGGAAGAACGGTACAAGGTTTATTTCCATTAAACCTGGGACAAATATGAGTAGCCAAAACCTACTTAGTAAAGCTTTTGGGAATTATAGGTTTATAAATGGAAAGCAATATAGCTAGTTGCTTTCCATCAGGCAAAAATTATGAGATGGGCCTTCCTTAATCCACGGATTAAGGAAGGCCCATCTCATAATTTTAAAACCGGCCAACTGCGTGTCGGACCACGCACTATGAAGGGTTTCGTAGTTGGGAAGTTGGAATGTATGTATTTATCCCAAAAACAAACTTAACATTGTAGTTGAAAAACATGTTCTCCCATACATCGATATAAGCCACGGTCAATTCTCCAACTGCAAATTTAAGTCGGTCGACTATTACTTTTTAACTTGTAAAGCCCACTTAGCTGTGATAGTTTTCCTTTTAATTTCATTATATGTACTACTGCCATGAATTTTTCACAACTCCATAAATAACCATTTAGCTGACAGGTAAATTTTGTTAGAGTCAAGTGTCCCCCCATACTTGACTATAACAAAAATTTGCACTTTAATGCTTAATATTACGCAAGCGGGTCCTTGAATCGAAAAGTGGTGTTTACAGACCCACAATAGTTTTAAACTGCCTATCCAACGATACCCCACACTATGGGGTAGACTAGAGAAAAAAAATATCATCCCTACATTACGTGCAAGGGAGGTAACCCAAAAAAAAAGTTTTCAAGATTTTATTTTAGCACTATGTCGGCTTGATTAATATGTATACATACGAGTACCTATGCTAAATTACAGATTTCTAGTACTAAGCGTCTCTGAGCTACAACGGGGACAGACAGACAGACAGACAGACAGACGGACATGGCGAAACTATAAGGGTTCCTTGTTTACTACGGAACCCTAAAAACGTGATTATTTTACACAACTAAATGTCAATGTTTTCAAATCTGGTATTTTTTGACACCCAAATTAAGCACCGGTGAAAAATATAAGGGTTCCGTTTTAGCCATTTGGTTCGGAACTCTAAAAACCCTCAATACTACTTATGGTATGAATGTTTCATCTATTCCCATGATTAGCTAATCGTCTTTGAGATGAGCAAAAACATTAGAGAAGTTAGAGCATTCAATCTCTAGTTCTCTCTTACTGACAACGTGGTGGAACTACATCAAAAATTATCTTTACACTCGACAAACGGCATAATCAACTGGACCTGGTTGATATTTTTACACGAGCAGCGTTGCCAAAATATGCCAAAGACTGACCATCCAGCCAGGCGCTTTACTTTGTGTAAATTATTTCATTACCACTGCTCTCAAAACGGTGAAGAAAAACATCGTGAGGAAACCGGCATGTCTTAGAACCAAACATTCGAAGACATGTGACATCTACCAACCCGCACGGGGCCGCGTGGTGGATTACGACCCACTCCCTCTCACCGAGAGGAGGCCTGTGTCCCAGCTGTGGGAACATTACAGGCTGATTATGTGTGTTATGTGACCATCCCATGACTTTTTTATTACTTTATTACCTCGTATGCATACTAAATCAGAACATTCCAGTCGACCTTCGAAGCAGTAGCACTCGTTACATTCATCTGGGCGAAATACTGGCTGGTTGTCAGAGCATTCCGGACCTGCAAACACATTTTATAAGTGGCAAAAGAAAAGATTATGTCATATTTAATTGTTACGGCCACATCCTACGGTGTAGTTTCCTCAGAAATTGATTAACGATCGACGCCTCAAAATTCTCGATATTTTTGGCAATTTTGACCTCGCTTGCTCCATACCGACGGTTTAAATGTAATAAGGCATAAGCGAAATTTTGGTCGAAAATGAGTTATGAATTCCATCCTTCTTAATCTCTATTTTTAAGCATACCCATTTCCTTATTTCTATTATTCTATTTTTAGTTTACCTTTTAACCGTCGATATTAAGTTGAGATAGGATCTCCTTAAATACTTTAGTCGATTTGGAGACTTTAATGACGGCCAGAGAAGACAGTCGTTACGGGTCATATAGGCGAACAGTATTTATTACCCAGTAACTGGATTCTGGATTCTGATTGGAGTCTCTTCATGTAAAAGACTGGTATTCAGCTGCCTCTAGATAGACTGGAAGCCGACCACAACATAGTTGGGGAAAAGGCTAGGCAGATGCTGAATGTAGGCTATGAAAGATTATAATTCCACATGGCGCCACTACTACTCTTCAGGATTACGGTTTGAGGGTAGAACAAGTCTGGAACCTACATCTGAACCTCATAAAATGATTGTAATTACCTATACGTACGTCCATTTGACAAGGCAAGTGCGTGCAATGTATTTGTCCTTCAAAACAAATGCAATTGTTGCAGTCGTCCGGTCTTGGGATACGTTGACCAGGGACGCATTCAGGTCCTGTAACGTGCAATATAATGTTTAATACACACTCTTATTATAAGGCGAAGCAAACTTTCCATTGCTAAAGAAGATCAATTTCGGTTTTGCTTAAAGAGTTTCTTGGTTTTCTCGACTGTTTCATTTCGTATTGCATACTTTCGTAGCTAATAGACTCAAAAACAAATGACTTACACCTCGTTTAGTAACTCTCAGAGGTCTAACTAGTGTATTGTAGAGATAATGGCCTATTTAGTGTTTCCATGCAACCTCCATTAGTTTGTTGTGAGACAAACATTATATTTTTATACAAGGTGTCGTTTTGCATCCTCGTCAAATTCAAGGAGGTAACTATGCTAATGATTCTCAACACGAATCAATAATAAAATAAGTAGGTCTTTTTTTCTAATTTTTGGAAATCGACATGTGTACACATGTTAAAACGCGGCCTGTGTGATACCGCACTGTAACTGGACTTTTACACACACTACCGCATACGCAACGGGTGATTCTGTTCTGTGAAAGTGGTGTATTCTAAAATACTTTCAAACTTAAATAACTAAAAAATCAAGTATGTATTAATTATTGAGCATGTATCGTAATTTTATTTGATTATGTAGGTCTTTCATAGCAGCCTCCTGGACGAGGATACAAAACGACACCTTGTATATAGAAGATTAGAAAAGAATTAAGGGTCAACTTAGCAAGCTGACAGATGGTGTCATGATGTAAACTAATATAAATAGATATAAATAATTACTCTTTACTGCTAAAGAAGTATTTCATGGATCTGACCCGTAATATAAGGATGGGGACTCCTTATAGTATAGGTACTACATATAAGGATGCCCTAGAAGAAGCAATTGGTTTCATTTTGACAGTTCAACAACATTCATTGCGTTATTTACGTTGTTGTGCAGACAACATTTTCGATCATATGAAGCAATGGATTAGCAATATACTTCAAAATCATTGATTACTTCAGATTGTGATCGATAGTTTGTTTGTTTGTGCTCATTACTCTTTATTGGGCAAGGCGTTTGAAGATGTAAACCGCATACACACAAATGGCATGCGCAGTCCTCCTTATTCACCATCATATCAGCCAAAAGTGGTCCATGCTGAACATGGGCCTCCCCAAAAAATCACAAACAACAACGATCGCTCCAAAGTACAATACAGTGAAAAAATTACCTTGACCGAATCGACTTTCCAGGGTCGGATTACAAATATTTTTGCACTTCTTCCCGCCGTTTTGGCAAAAGCACTCAATACACTCATTTGGTCCAGGAAGGGATTGCCCTTCTTTGCATTTCTTCTTCTTAGGTTTTTTTGTCGTGCCTTTTGTAACATACAGATGAAATTATACCCTTAGCCGAAAAACGAAATTTAACTTAAGCCTGAGCTTAGGCGGCGACGACTCCCACCGACGACTAACTATCGGCTATTTTCTCGCTCAAGAAATGTACAATTGATATATATTCCGTGTAAACAAAACAGATGCATATATTAATAGTTGATCGCTGACATTTCACACCGCCAGCGAGTATTCGCTCCACTAGTTTGTCGCTGAGCGACAAGAGCTATCAAAAATAATACTCGCTCAACGATACTTGCTCAGCCATGCTCGCTTGGCGATCAGAACTCACGCCAAGAGACCAAACAGCGTTCGAGCTAGTGGTGCGAGTAATCACCCGTCGCACTCGGACACTCGCTAATAGCCCAGCGACAAAACTATCGACAATCATCGAAACAATAACTACACACTCACTGCTCGCTGCTCGCCAACTCGATTTCATTTGCTAGCTCTACTCGCTACTCGTTAATCGACAATTGCCTAAGGCAACTGTACCACACGGAGTGCGCGACTAGCGATTTCTCGCTGGTATACGTACCTATGTACGAAGCGTGAGTCTCTCAGCGAATGTTCTGTCCTCCAAGCGAGTACTGCTCTTTGATAGCTCTTGTCACTGCGACGAACGAGCACTCGCCGGCGCGGCGGTATGAATGGTCAGCGATCAACTATTAATATATATCTCTTCTACTTACACGGGACTTACAATCTTTGGTTGGTAGCTAGTCGCTTCCTCGCAGGTGGAACCACAAGTTAAGCCTTCAAAGTTCTTACATTCTTTACATTGACAACTTAGTCCAAGTTGTCAATGTTATATAAAGATTTGTATTTGGATCGCATTTAAGTTGAAAAACTGTTGAAAAACTGTCTCGATTGTTTAAACAGAGTCTGAAGAAAAACAAACCTTGTTTTGTAATAATACCGTAAATGTTGATCATAATGAATTGGGTTAAGTAGAAGTGACCAAACTGGTGTCGTGTCTGGTGGGCAACTGCCCGACGGTTGATGTCGGAATGTTGTATACATGCTAGTTGCGCGGTAAACTCTGCTTGTGCGATGCAGGATTTTGCATGACGTTAGTGTGATGCGTAGTTTTACATGTGGCGATGTAGATGCGCCGCCACAAGGACATGCCGGTTTCATCACGATGTTTTCCTTCACCGTTTTGAGAGCAGTGGTGATGAAATTATTTACACAAAGTTAAGCGCCTGACCGTTACCACTGGGCCACCACTGCTCTCTGAACGTGTGCCCGGTTGATGGTAATAGGCTCGCCCCCTATTTCATTGGACTTATGCATAACTGACGCTATGTGGGTGTACTGCACCTCTGCCCAACTCTTCGCAGAATACGGGCGTGATGTTATGATATCCTATACAAAGGTAGATTCATACTTGTAGGTATAATAGTAGGCAACGGCTCCTCTGCACAGGGATTGCTCGTGCACGTTATGAAGCCGTTCAAACACATGCAGGCGTTGCATTTGTTTTGTGCGGGGTACAGTTGTTTTTCAGCACAGTTCGGTGCTGGAAATTGAGTAATATTGTTAATCTTGAGTCAATCAGATTGGTGGTTGTCGACTTAGGCGCTGAACAGACGATGGACAATTTCTTGGCGGACAATATGGAATTGTATGGAAATACCGGCAGTCTATTTGACCTTCGTGACAATTTGTCCATCACGATAGAAAGTATGGAAATCTGTGCAATAACGCAAGCTAAGGACAAAACGACCGCGCCACCGATGCTTACCGGATGACCTCTCAAAATATCCGCCGCACAGTGGAACGAATGTATGGGAGCGGTTGGACGTAGACATGTCCGAAAAAAAAGAGTAAAATTATGCCAAACTAATGATGCCATCTTATTCGATTACTTAATGCCTTCATAACTTGTGGTGATGAATTTCTTCATAACTCCCATATTTCGGGAGTAATTTGAGAAAATGTGAAATTTTACTATGAAAATGAGTGTATCGAGCTCTCTCCCTCCTGATTCCGGGCTTGTTTCAAGTAGCGGTCTCTAATATCATAATGCTAATACTAAGAGCTATATTTAATACTAAGACACATAGTGCGCCAAATGTGCACTTTCTGGGATAAAGAGTGATGTTTATTTTATAACACAATTTTTTTATTTTTTGTTTATTTTGTTGATTAAAACCGTTTTTCTAAAGGTTTACCTTATTACAATAACATTTCTGAGCAGCCAATTAGAGAAGATATAAGCTAATTAGGATATATAATTAGGGACTTAAGGTTTACATATAAAACTGATGCACTAATGATTACTGATAAGAACATTGCTATTATTTAATTACTAAATGGCTCTTAATACACTAATTTAGCATGCATCATTTACTAATTATCACAATAACTAATTACCTTGCAATATTTAACAAAGGATACCTGGGATACCTGGATTTTATATAAATAGGTCACTATTAGTAACTTTAAAATCAGTGTTGATTTACACCTCGTTGTATCCAAGCTAATCTCGCAATGTATTTTCCAAATTTTAATACAAATCTTGATATTCACGTTGCTTTATGCGCACGCGCACATAAAGATTTACGCGACTTTAACTATTTGTTCAGTGTTTTAAAAGATAACAGTTGTGTTCAGTTATGTGAAAGTGCTGAAACAAGTTTAAAAGACTGGTGTCGTCGATTTTGCTACCGCATTTATGCAAAATGGACACAGTCTGGAAGAAGCACAGATAAGTTTCGGAAGAAACATGAGATTTGGCTACAGGCTGCAATTCAATGGCCGGAATTACAGAATGAAAATATGGAACCTTCTACAGAAAATATAAGTGACGTCATCGAGCCCATAATTTCTCCTGCTAAATCTGATGCTTCAACTTGTACACATCCTAGTCCTCGTAAATCTTTTGAGGACCTTAGTAACCGGCAAAAAAGAAGACGCACTGAAGATAGTCTTTCATGCAGCAGTAGCAGCGCTGAAATTATGTTTTCGGCCGAAAGGGGGCTTCAAAAGGCAGGACAAAGCGATACAGCTTATGTTATGAAATACTTGACGGAGAATCCAGAAGAGGCCTCAAAAATCAAACCCTTCATTGAAGGTAAATCAATTCAGGTACGGGAAATATCCCCTTTGAAGGCATTGGCTCTTTATGTATCGATGAACTTATCGAAATGGCGCTATAACACTCTTCGGGATTTCAACACTCAAGAAGGAGCTCTTCAATACCCGAGTTACTACATGTTGGTTAAAGAAAAAATTAAGTGCTATCCGGCCAAAGAAGATCTCACAGTTACAGAGAGCTCTGCAAAAATCAAATTACAAGCCTTGATGGATTTAACCTCAAGAAGACTTATTAGGTCGTTAGAAACCCCTGTTGATCCCAATCAACAGCTCGTATTGACCAGCAAATGGGGTTTTGACGGATCATGTAGCCAAAGCATTTATCATCAAAGGACGAGTGAAGATGAGCAAATCGATCTTGCTAGTAATTTTATGATTAGTCTTGTACCACTGCGGCTCGTCTCAAAAGGTGTAACAATTTGGGAAAACGAGCGACCATCTTCCACTTCATTTTGCCGGCCAATATTGTTTAAGTTTATAAAGGAAACCAAAGAAAATGTGCAGAGAGAGATGGCTGAAATCGAAGCAGAGATTGAAGCCTTAACTCCATCCACCATCACTGATGGAATTAGTGTCAAACACCAACTGCTGTTGACAATGATTGATGGTAAAATTCATTCCATTATATCCAATACAGCAGCTTCAGTGTGTGACATATGCAAGGCTTGTCCTAAAGAAATGAATAATTTAGAGTTAATCAAAGATAAACACGCAAACGAGGACATGTATAAATATAGCTTAAGCACCCTTCACGCTTGGATTCGCTCAATGGAATGCTTATTACACATTTCCTACAAATTAGACATAAAATCATGGCAAGTAAGGGGTGATATAGCAAAAAGGCAAGTTGATGACAGGAAGAAAAGAGTTCAAGAGGCTGTAAGAAGAGAAACGGGCTTACTTCTCGATGTTGTGAAACAAGGCAGTGGATCCACCAACAATGGCAACTCGGCAAGGAGATTTTTTGAAAACTACACTAAATCTGCTGAACTGACCGGAATAGATGCTATGCTTTTAAGAAAAATCTGTGTGATCTTGCAGTGTATTTCATCAGGAGAGAAGATCAACGTAACTAAATTCCGAGAGTTCTGCTTTGATACTGCTAAGCTTTACGTGGAGTTATACCCATGGTATTATATGCCTTCTTCACTTCATAAAATTTTAATGCATGGGCCAGACATAGTTCAGAACATGTCAATTGTGCCCATTGGTTTTCTATCCGAAGAGGCATCTGAGGCTAGAAATAAAGATTTTAGAAAATATAGAGAGGGGCATTCTCGAAAGCATAGCAGTATCTCATGCAATGAAGATATTATGCACAATCTTTTACTGTCTTCTGATCCACTTGTTACAAGTATCCGTCCAAAAGGAAATAAGTTTGTAAAAAAATCTTCTTTTAAGGAATTTTATGAGCTTACGGATTCTGAGAAAAGTGATATCGAATTTGTTAACATAAATGATTTAGCGGACATCGATTCTGAATTTGAATTAATTGATGATGATGATGATGACGAAGATAATTAAATGATGTTATTGTTTTAAAATGTGTAACTTAGTAAATTAGAGCTTACATCTTAATTATTTATTGTACTTTTAATGAAACTAGGTAATTTATTATCAACTTACTTAAAAGTCCTACTCTCATCAGTTCTTGTGAATATTTTTGTTAATATATATTTCTGTATATATATAATATATTTATAGACCTCTTAATAAGTCTGTCTGCGGTTTAAAGTAAATACAAATGGGGAAAAAACGTTTTTTTTTTTTAATTTTCATTTCCTTTTATCCCAGAAAGTGCACATTTGGCGCACTATGTGTCTTAGTATTAAATATAGCTCTTAGTAATAGCATTACGATATTAGAGACCGCTACTTGAAACAAGCCCGGAATCAGGAGGGAGAGAGCTCGATACACTCATTTTCATAGTAAAATTTCACATTTTCTCAAATTACTCCCGAAATATGGGAGTTATGAAGAAATTCATCACCACAATTTATGAAGGCATTAAGTAATCGAATAAGATGGCATCATTAGTTTGGCATAATTTTACTCTTATTTTTCGGACATGTCTACGTCCAACCGCTCCCATACATTCGTTCCACTGTGCGCCGTCTGCTGAACACAGACAGACAAATGGAGAGACACACTTAGTACTGCTGAACGATCCATTAAGAAGGATTATGTCAGTTTTATTTGTGCTACATTAAGCCAATGATTTTAGTATTTAAAAACCCCTAAAATTATAGACGTAAGTTTGAAGGAATAATACAAGTCACACTTTGCGGGGGCCTTAAAGGATATTTACTTTTGCATGACGCCATCAAAATGTATAATTATGGCTCTCTATTTAAATAATGGCTGTAAATTATGCCTTACACACAGATTATGAGTTTTAAAACTTAGTTGGTGGTTTATCTTTTACGCACACCAGACATAAATCAACATTATAAAATAACAAATAGACCATTTGCGTTTCGTTATTGAAGAAAGATTCGTTCAAAACACTTTGCTTCATATATTTGTTTGAGAACAAAACACAAAAATACGGTAAATTTGGGTAGTAATACACATCACTAACGACTGGGCGTTGTTATAGAAAAGTCACTGTCTACGAAGAAACTCGAGTTTAGGTGTTAAAAAAAAAAGGTGTGACCTCATGCTCGGGAAGAAGAGATTTCGAGTAGGATAGACAAGCGATTTCTATTTTAAAGTAGAGAAGAATTAGAAAGCGTCATGCTAAGCCTGCTGGATGAGCCAAAGATAATTTAATGATAATTTTAAAAAATATTTCCTTAGCTTTAAGAATCTGGGTATATTGAATTGTATTCTAATTGTACCTGGTATGCAGATCATGTTGGAACATATGACTTTCCCTCGACGGCATATACATTTATTGCACACATCTGGTTGAGGTAAGTCGATACCATTAACGCAATCTTGTTCTGAAAACCACATTTAATAATTAAATTTTTGAAGTGAAATCTTATGGTGAATCCGCAGTGGTAGTTCGCAAAATTCAAATTTTCTTACGTTTTTGCAATTTTCAGGTCAGTTTCAGGTTGTATTTTAATCAAAATATGATTCGCGACCATGACAAATATGTATTTACAGAATAATAATCATTAGAATCGAAATCGCTTAACGTGGCTTTAGGTAGATCCGCAGCGGTAGCCCGCGAAATTCAAATGAAAATCATGAATCTCTCTAAGTAAGATTTGTTCGATAAGAACTTTTGCATAAGAGATTAGTTCTTAAAATCTTACTAAGAGAGATGTATTAATGATTTACATTTAAATTTCGCGGGCTACCACTGCGGATTCACCTGAAGCCGCGTTAAACGATTTTTGGTTAGGCCAAAACTCATGGGTATGCGTCACCGACATGCGACCGCGTCACCTACATGCTAATGTGACGTGTTGCGTCAGACTGGCGACGCGCAGCGGCCTGTATAGCCATATTTACTAGTAATACATTGTATATACTCGACTGTATATACTAGAAAAAAAAATAATAATATTTGCTAATACCATTTTAACTTTTCACTTCTGTCGGCAGTAAATAATAATAAAATAAAATAAAAAAATAAATATTATATTTATTTTTAGAAAAACACAATTACGGTTCTCAAAAACAATTTTCCAAGTAAAAATGGAACATTCCAGAAACACTTGCATCGTTGGTGTTTGTACTAATGAAAAAAACATTGTATCACAAACACTAGCGCCTTCCAAACTAGGTTACATTAAAAACAACGAACGAGTTAGATGGTGAACTTGTAAAAAATATGTATAAAATAAACAGTAGAAGTCATTTATAAAGAATAAAAAAAAAAACTATAAATTACGCCACTTATATTGAAATAGTTGGTTAGTTGTGTGTGTTTTTGATATTTCTCTATTTGATTGTTCAAATCAAATCAAATCAACTTATTTGCCATAAGTGTTGGTACAATTTAGGTCTTAACATAGATGATACAGATCCATAACACTTAGTCATAATAATGTGACATGCAAACATTTGTGTTTATACATATTTAATTTTATAATTTTATAGTCAGTCATAATTCAATTTAAAGTAAGTAGCAATTTTAAGAGAGTATTAGATACATAGTCAAAAATAAAAAAAATATTAATGTCAGAGGGTAAATCATTATTAGGATTATTATTTATTGTTCAACCTCTTATTAAATATGTCGCTTACTGCACAAGCAGCAGAAGAAAAAATTCATTGCCCATCATTGGCAATTTCCCGAGTAAGAAGTTTTAAATGTCAGGTTTTCGGCAATATAAATTGGAATTTGCGGGCACTGGAGTCCTAGGTGACCTATTTCGTTTGTTTTCTTTGTTGTAGTTTTTATAAGTAGTTAAGAAATTGTCCTTCTGCAGGACACTAACAAAATCAACAATAATGGGTTTGACAGTTGAGGATTTGGTATTCGTATGATAAATGTCACGAATATCTGTACCAACTGTACAAATAACCTGCAACAGGTCCACTTTTGTTTCCCCTTTTTTTGCAGGTATGTTTCTCATTTCAATTTTGGAGCACTTCTTACACTTTTCTAAACTATTATTTGTTTCTTCCAATTGTCACAAGTAGAGTAGAAAGAAAGAGCTGTCCGCTCTTTCTTTCGCTGTTCCTGTACCTTTTCGAGCTTAATTTCATTTCAATATAGTGTTCGTTTAATCGTTCATCATGGCAAATGACTCGCGAAATTCATTATTTTGTTTATTATTCAAAATAATGAATTTGCCGTTTATGGAATCTTGCAGGGAGTGGAGTTTTGCATCCTGTTGTACTGTAAAGTTTCTTAAGAGTTCCTTTATTTCCTCCATGAGATCATTCTCCTCAACCTCTCCATGTGTACAGTCACGAGCACTAATATGTATACACTTAGCAACTTTTAAAAGTTATTTTGGCCAGTAGGCCAAACAACTTTGTTCGTAACGACATAAAATTACAATCAACACAGTAGTGTGACCTATTTCATAATAACATGGGTTTCAAACAACTTTGTTCGTAACGACATAAAATTACAATCAACACTACTGTGTGTAAATACTTTGTTCGTAACGACATAAAATTACAATCAAAGTTACGAACAAAGTATTTTGGAACCCATGTTATTATGAAATAGGTCTAACCTCAATGTTGCAGTTATTATATCGTTATTCGACGAAAAAATCGCTTTTGTATTTTGTTAAGTGTACATATAAGTGCTCGTGACTGTACGTTTGTATCTGTAGGTGATATAACTATTAGTTATACTTTCAGCCATGACTTGCATGTTCGGCTCTGAAGCAACACGTTGATTTAAAGGTGACGAATTTGGGGTCCACAACATTTTATTTTATTTATTAAAAGATGTATTATTAATGTGAAAAAACGCCCAATGACAGCTTTTTTTTTCTCGTATTTGTTTCGAAATTGCCCAATTCATTAGCTGATCGAGTGGCAAGTAGATTAACTCTCGTCAGTATCCGAAACTAGACGGGCGATCGAACAAAAATCGAACATACATAACCCAAAAACCTTCACACCAGTGTTTTGACGTTTTTCCTTCCTTGTTTCACACACAAACCCACCACAACCTCTCCTTTGTCAGTTTCCAAATGTGTTTGTGGTGGTGGACAATATTCTGGCTATCAGGACTTTTTAGGACTCTGCGCTTGCGCACGACAGACTACTCGCATTAAACCTCATCCTCGACATACCATAGAAACGAACTTATATTATTGCCTACTATTCTTCTTTTTTCGTGTGTTTAGTGACTAACCTGGTGTCAGAGTTTTTATGCCGCCATGTGCCTCTGAGTTGGCTTCACATGCCGTCGAGAAATATCTCTCAGGCATGCCACATTCCTCACCGTTTTTAAGCAAGTGATAATTATACAATACGCACATTCATCCAAAAAGTCAGCGGTGCGTGCCTTGGGTTCGAACTCGAGACCTATGACTTGGCAGTCCGACGGTCACACCACTAGGCGATCCTGCTTCCATTGCCTACTATAAGTACTACAGGGGCACCGGCCTGACCACACACGGTTTGTGTGTGGGTAATCAAATCATTCTGGGCTGAGCTAAGCCAATCACGACACGGCAGCACTAACACGACTACTGCTGCGTTGCGGGGAACAATAATATGGTGAGGAAGCATGGATGTCGCTTCTTTAAGTAATAATAGATAACTAATAGATAGAAAACTAATAGATATCATTCCTTGACAAGAAAGTTAAGAGTTAAATATTTATTAAAAAAACTGGCCAAGTGCGTGTCGAACCACGCATAATGAAGGGTACCGTAATTGGGATGAATTTAACTCAAAAACAAACTTGACATTTTAGTCGAAAAACATGTTCTCCCATACATCGATATACGTCACGGTCAATTCTCCAACTACAAATGTAAGTTGGTCGACTATTACTCGCTAACTTGTAAAGCCTACTTAACTGTGATAGTTTTCTTTTTAATTTCGTTATATATACTACTGCCATGAATTTTTTCACATATCCAAAAACAACCACTCTAACAAAAATGAGCACTTTAAAGTTTAATATTAAGCAAAGGGATCCCTGAATCAAAAAAAATGGTTTTCACAGACACGCAATATTTTTAAACGGCCTATCCAAAGATACACACCATAGGTTAGATGAGAAAAAAATATATAATTCCCATTTTACGTGTAAAATCTTGAAAAAAAAAATATTATTTTCCACTATATCGGATTGATTAACATGTATACCCATGCCAAATTACAGCTTTCTAGTACTAAGACTCTCTTAGCTAAGCCGGGGACAGACAGACAGACGGACAGGCGAAACTATAAGGGTTCCTTGTTGTCTACGGAACCTTAAAAACCAGTCATGAGCGTATCGAGCTCACACAATTGTTATTACTTATCAAACTATGGTCGCTGGTCTGCCGAAATTACTGTACTGAGCTAGCTCCTAAACTATACATCTAAATGCCTTAGTAGTAAGGAAACAAATTATGTGTATTATTATTTTGGCTCAGGTTAAGGTGACGCTTTTCAAAGCCTACTACCAATCCTTTTACACGTGCAGCCAGTGGGTGAACTTAAGGCGCTGACAAGAGGCAAATGACCAAAATGGGCTTGTCTTAAGAAAAAAAAATGCTAAATTTGTATAGTTTGTGGTAGCGAAAAAAATATATGTTAATTTTGTACATATTTCTAAGAACTTGGCCGTTACCAAAACACGTTTTGAAAAAAAATCTCGATACAAACTAACCTCTTACCTTGAGTTTCAAACCAAAATATCTGTATTTAATATCAACGTACGTGACGTATTTAATTAATAAAAATAACGTCTTATTTGAATGCAGAACTTGGTTGTTTTTTTTATTTTCGATTACTCAAACCAATTTTAAGTAAATAGATAATTGCTTCATATTTTGCAACAAATTACAAGCGTTATGTCATCGCGCTTCTCTTTCTTTTCTATGCAGTCTGACAGTGACCGCGGTTTCGGTGTTGTCAGCGTCTTAACACAAAAGGGCATATAGTGGCCTGCACACACAATATAACATCACGTTCCGGGTGTTGATGGGGCTGCCGCGTTTTTGTAGCGCGTCCGGCATGTTTGCCGACGCGGATATTGATAGTTTTTCGGCAATCATGCGCAAGAGATGCGCGTCTCTGCTACGCCATGTTGGCGCCAGCCCCAACACCATTCTTAGGAAGTTGGCTGATAGTTGGGACTCTTTGATCTTGGGGAGGTGGATACCAGTCAAGTAGATATTCCCCAGGATCGGCGTGCCTCACGCAGCTTAGAATAAATGTTTATAAGTACACTAACACTAGTTTATAAGTTTACATTGTTACTAACAAATATGGAAGTGATTCTGAAATAAATGTTTTATTTATTAAAATTACTAGGTAAAAGTAATTAATAATGTTTTTTTTTTTATTTGATACGACCCTTTATTTTATAACGATCAATAATAGCTAAAGCTACATAGATCTAAAGGCCGACTTTTAGTATATTTTTATCCACACTTTTCTCTAAAATAAGGCCCATCCCGTCCTGCCGGGGTCGCGGGAAGGTACTAAAGGGTTACCGAGGCCCCTGGCACCTCGGGCAACGGAAGGAATACGGCCACCCGTATTAGTCAGTAAGAGTCTGACACACCCTCCCGCACCGGCCAGAGCGTGAGAAGTTATTTGATGATTTGCCACCCAAAAAAAAAAAATATCCACCAAAATTTATATTTTAAGAGGGATGGAAAAAGTACAAAAAGAAATTGGTCATTGAATGGCGATCTGTGTCTCATTGAGAATTATACCAGCGATGCACAGACTGTGGCCCCCGGGCTGGTCAACAAATTAAAAAATGCGGCAAATAAAAAAAAAATATAAAATAAATGTTGACAATGTTGTATACCTATTACCATATTACCTACATTAACAAGCATGTGTTGCGAGCTTGCGATCGGTACTATTCGGGTAGCACGGGAGTGAGTTCGGGTAAGAGGGGGTGCGGCGCGCATAAAAATTGTCACGGCAATGCAATGTCATGCATCAAACTAAATATTAAAAGATTTACAAAAAAAGGTACACAATTAAATTCTTTTAAAACGTTTACCTACTTAGTTATTTTTCTTTGGGCACAATATGAGCCAAAGGCGAGTGCCAGGCCCGCCTTTGGCTTATAATGTGCCCGAGTGGCCCCTATTCTCTGCATTATACCCAAATTAAAATTCCAACGTTGCTTGTATCTCAAAAAAAACCTCTGTAACAGACGGACAAGAAAGTGATCAAAGGTTCCGTTATTCCTTTTAACCCTTAATAGTCGAAATCTTACCTGGGCATGGAATATTCGTGCAATATATTTGGCCGGAAAAACAAATGCAAGTGTTGCACTCATCTGGGGGGACTATAGGCTGACCATCCTCGCAAGCTGATCGCAAC
The DNA here is from genome assembly GCA_905333075.3 of Atethmia centrago. Classification (NCBI taxonomy): domain Eukaryota; kingdom Metazoa; phylum Arthropoda; class Insecta; order Lepidoptera; family Noctuidae; genus Atethmia; species Atethmia centrago. The sequence continues at coordinate 22,476,557 of HG995368.1, forward strand.
TGATCTGAAAATAAAATAATAGGGCCTTTTTTAGGCTTAACTTAGTTTTAATTTAATTTAGTTAATGTTAATAATCATCTTGTAATTTTGGTTATGTAAATAAATATATATATTATAAATAGGTATAAATAAAATAATTGCCAATTAGGTTACTAATCGTACATAGAAATTCATCAACATCATTCAGCCAAAAAACCCGACTTTTGAAAGAACGCCTCTCCTAAGCGTCGTCGCCACGTCGTCGCGCGTCGGCGTCACCTTCACCAAGTCTGGCTTTCGTACCTATATCCGAGGAGCAAGTAAATCAGCGTACGATTGGAAAATCTATGTCTCGTCATGGGAATAAAAAAAAAACTTACTACTTAAATTACTTGTAGAATTAAGTAATTGTGACTGTGATTTTGATTCTGATACACATAATACCTGAAAGAAAGAAAAACCATTAAAATGAACAAATTAAGACTATGTTATAGAATTTGTCAGATATGGATGTTTACACAGGGTCAAACTAAATTAGCTAGCTAAACTGCGCAGACGCAGACCTAAATACGTTAAAATAAAAATGATTTTAAATTACTACAGACTAGCTGCGGCTGACGAACCCACAAAAAAAAAAAAGATATGTGTTTATTATCTTAAATCTATACAATTAAGTTGCCGGGGCTTCCCAGAAAGTAATCCGAAGATACTTGTGATGGGATAAACCTCGCTCTTCCTCGATTAGTTAACAATTGTTTCGTTGTGCTAATTAGGTATAAGTTACACATTAATTTTTATAAAACCAATAAAAAGAAAAAATGAATAAAAAGAAAAATGAAAATCGTGTACAAAAGCTCATCTATTTTTCGTTTCAAGGATCCGTTTGCGTAATATTAAGCTTTAAACTGCAAATTTTTCTTAGTTTCAAGTGTCCCCCGTCCTGCCAGCTAAACGGTGCTTTATGGAGATTTGAAAAAAATCTCAATTGTCAAAAAATACCCATGGTGGTAGTTAAGTAGGTTTTACAGGTTAAAGGAGTAAAGGCTCCTGCATACTGAGGCGATATCGCGGCCGCGACACGCATATTGCTGCCTGATCAACTTAAATTTGCAGTTGGAGAATTAACCGTGACGTATATCGGTGTATGGGAGAACATGTTTTTCAACTACAATGTTATGATTGTTTTTAGATAAACTCATCCCAACTTCCCAACTACGGAACCCTTCATTGTGTGTGGTCCGACACGCACTTGGCTGGTTTTTTTAATCTTTCATGTTAAAATATCGATACTCATCGTCTGCGGAGTTTCTCTAACTAATTTCATTTGACCCTGTATTCATGAGAACATTCTTATACTAACATGAGTGTCTGCCGTTCTACAGCGAACAGATTTAAATCAGCTTAGCAGTTTCCTTTGAGTGGAAATAACCACCAAAATAAATAAATAACTCGTAATGTTTGATTGTTTGTACATCTGTTTTGTACCACGGGCTCTCCGTGTGTCTCAATAATAAACTTTACTAATTTTGTACTTTCGGGTTCACCGTATAAGATTAAAAATTAAATACTTTATTCATCGCAATATGGCGATGGAAATATGACGTCATACAACGACGTTTGCGCACGTTCGTTGCAATGTTTTCTCGTAACTGTCAGTGTTTACTTACAAGACCCATGGCGTGTCTCACCACCTCTTCTTTTAACTTATCTTGCAAATAACTACACCCATCTTTTTATTTGCACCAAAGACAACGCCATTTTATGTACAGAAAATCGAAGAGATCGCAGTAAGCGATAAGGCTCCTACATACTGGCGCGACTTGTCGCGCGACGCGTCGCGACACAAAGGCACCGCTTGTAGCGCTACACGCGGTGTCTTTGTGTCGCGTCGCGTCGCGCGACAAGTCGCGCTAGTATGTAGGAGCCTATAAGGCCGCCCATTGTATATTTTGTAGTGTATATTTTTTTTATTTTTGTAATGTGTAATCTGGTGTACAATAAAGTATATAGAAATAAATAAATAACTACGAGTACATCCAGATACATTATACTCTTTACTTATATTTCGTTCTATTTTTATTTATCTGAAATAGTTCTTATCCGGGCATTGAACAATTTCAATATGCAAAAAGCATTTTAGACTAAAAAAACACACACACACACATTTCACACACACATTTACACTTTTACACATTTTAGACTTTTTGCATTTTTTTATTCTTCTAACCGAATGCAGCTGAATACCGATATTTTAGAAAGAGAAAGAAAGAACAATTATTTATTGGGATTGGACAGGAGATCACACATTAAACTAAAAAACACTCATAGAAACATAAAAAAAAAACAAAGTAAAATTAAAATAAAAACAAAAAGTCCTGTACGAGGCCAAAACGCTCCTATCTCAGCATAATGCTGTAGTACTTAAGAAAAAAGTGTCGCAGCGCTGGTATTCTGATAGGGCCCACTGTGATGTCACGGATAGATACAGATATAAATAAAAAATAAAATAAACATATGAAATGGTACCTATAAAAATAAAATAGTTATTGAATAAAATTCATGTAATTATAAACCGTGTGTCAGAAGCCGACGTAACATCAGTTACATGTCAATTCCATTTGTGTTTGTGGTACTCTATGGTATCGTACTTCTTAGTCTGTGATGGCATCGCGGCAAAAAAAAAAATATTAAAAAACATTACGGTTGTTTATTGCTACATTATTAACAGTGCACGAATACATGGAGTGACTGCCTATCTGACCTCCACAACCCAGTAACTGGGTAATACGTAATACAATACCCTTTGGTAAGACTGGTTGTCAGAGTTTCAGGCTTCTGGTGACCAGTAACGACTGTCAAAGATCCACGAATGACAGCCGGGAACATCGGCTTAACGTGCTTTCCGAGGCACGGAGTAGTCCAGGCATTGAAATTTAGTCTTATGGTAAATTCAGACGATTCACTTGACGTGCCTTTTGCTATGCGCAGCAGTGGTAGCCCAGTGGTAACGACCACGATTTACAAGTTGTAGGGGGACGTTTTACTTTGTATAAATTATATTATTTTATGACTACTGCTCTCAAAACACTGAAGGAAAACAGCGTGAGGAAACCGGCATGTCCTAGAACCAAAAATTGGAAAACAGTGACATCTACCAACCCGAACTGGGCCCACGTGGTGGCCGCACGGCTTGTAAATCATAATTTCTCATTTCGAAGCTAACTTTGCGAGACGTCGTGGTTAAAAATATTAGCCAGTAGGCAAGGTTGAAACTGGGGCTTCTACCCAAGGGGCAATGGTAGCTCTTTTAAAGCATCCGTTTTAAAGCAAATAACAGCGTATTAACACAATAGGAAAAGGTGCCTTTCAAATACACATCCAGTAATTCTAAAACCGGGAAGGAAGAAAAACATGTTTATAACGCATGGGTAGGTAATTTAACAAACCGATAAGCCGACTATGTTAACACATTAATGTCCGTAAGTACACATACGTACACACTTACATAAATGCCAATTTCGAAGCACACTTACCAATTACTTACGTAAGTTATACAATACATTATGGGTAATTAGATTTCATAGAAACGTGCACTATTCATTTCGAATGGCAATAGGTTAATGGAAGCTTCGGAGAGGGAAGTGAGGGGTCACCACTAGACTGTGTACCGTAAACCCTCTCTTAAGAGTGAGGCCACACGGGCGTTGTCGGTGCGTTGCGTCGTCGTACAGCTATGATTTCTACGCACCGAGTGCCACACGGTGGCGGTGCGGTGTCGCAACAAAACGCCGATACTACGACGTCGCAGTGTCACGGTATTGGGTGTGTCAGTTTTCTTTAGTACAAGCAACACTGCGCTGCGCTGCGATGCCGCTCCGATGCTCGGCATCGCAACGTAACATCCTTTCCCGCTTCGTTTCTCTGGTCTTTTTATCCATTGAATGTTCGTAGCGTCGCTGCACGTCGTAGCAACGCACCGTGTGGTAGGTCTCTGTCATTTTTATGTAGGATGACGCAGCGTCACCGCTCATACATCGCAACGCACCGGGTGGCTTCGCTCTAAGAGGTTATTAAAAATACCATAAACGGTAAACCTGTTATTGAGACTATGCTTCGAATAAGATTCATTAATATCCTTCTACCCCCATTCCAATTTGTTTAGGGTCGTCCCAGTGTTTCCTTCTTTATATACACGACAACGTGTGTATTTTTTGTAATCTGCGTCTTGTTAGTGCAGCATACGCAATTTGTTTTGTCTTTTTTTAATCTTATTCACCCCCTTTCTAGCCGCCGTTTGTTTGATCTTCCACTACGCCTAGGTATAGCCACCCATATTCGACTAAGACTATGCTGTGTAAGTTTTGAGTTGAGCTACACGATTACTGACAAATGCTTGACTGGCCAGGTCCACTCAAATTTGTGTGGTTCTTTCCTCAAAAGACCATTTCAGACATAGATCTACATGGTCCTCACATGATCTGACCAAGATTATGTCTGGACTTTAAAAGAGACTTTGACCCTTGAGTTTGTTTCGCCATTTCTTCTCAGGGGTAGTCAGATAGGAAATGTCGACTCCATCTAGCTTATTTTTTAATATGACGTGTAAAAGTGATTCTCATATCCTATTTACAGAATAAACAATTTCATTTCATTTCATTTCATTTCATTTCTTGTACTTAAGTTTCTCTACACAAAATCGCAGCAATTGTGCGTGTGTATTTTAAGAGACTGACATCACAATACTATGGGAATTACTCCAACCAACTAAAAAAATAAGCGTTATATGCTACCCGTCGACGAGCGCTTTACTTGATGATTTTAAAGCATGCTATTTTTCATATTGTATTTTGTGTCCATGTGAACTTTGTAACTATTATTAAGATCTTGTACACACATGACATGACACATGCAATAAAGATTTGATTTGTATTGAAGAGATAGTCTATCATTCTGTGTTCTATTTAGTTATTGCGCTGCATAAGCAGTCTTATTTATTTCTCCAATTCAGTAAAAGTTGTCTCTCGTCATCATCAAGATGACTACACCCATTGCTGGGCACAGTCATCTTATTGCGACTCCACACTCTTGTGTCAGACTCATCAGGTTCTAACCGGGATAATATTTTTTTGTGTAGACAACATTATCTGTTTCTTGGGACCATTCATTCACAGATATATATTATTATCTCCTCACTTTTAGATTTCACAAACGTTTTCGTGGTCTCATTACTTTGTTAGAACTCAAGGGAAACTCTAAAAAAATTCTAAACATATTCAGTATATTTCAAAAACTTTTATATTTCAAAGATTTTTATTGCGGGACGCTCCAGTCAGTTTCACAAGATCATTCGTCGTGCAATCATAATCATATAAAGCGCATGTCCAGCAATGGACTACGTAAGGAGAAGGTAAAAAAACAGATCCTTACCCAAATTAAAACACAAAATTTGAACGACAGCCAATCCATAATGATGAACAATCAAATATACTAACACGTGGGAAGAAATATAGTTTTCTTTTTATACGCCTATACCTGAATCAGTTTAATGACTATTCGCCCAACATTCATTATAAACAATTACACTTACATTGCAAACATTTTATGATAGTTTCTTGCACAACCATACAAAATAGAACTCTAAACTACAGTAATAAAGTTACAAGTCGTTAAGCTCAAAGTCATTGCCTAGATTATTATTGGTTTCAAAGGCTATTGTAGTACACAAATTAATTTTCTCTAAAACGACCATTTTAGAGAAAATAAGTAGATAAACTAGCAGCGACGATGTCCAATTAAAAGGAAGTTCACCCACTCTGTAACTCCAACATTCGGGTTTTGACAGACTGCCTTGGCACATTCATTGTAGCATTGTATGAATTATTCACTTGTAATTAATTAACGTATATTTTACGATTATTTAGCATCTAGGTTCAGTTGCAAACACACTACAGGCACGATAAGTCAAGGTCAGAGTGATTGTGAAGCCAGTGCTTTGTTCTCTGCGATTAAGGATTTTGCTTCTTTACAGGAATACCTATCCAACAACATGGCTTTAAAAGTAAGTTGAGAAGTCCTTACTATCGATAATTTTATTGGAAACGAATAAACCTAAACCGAATCTGTCATTCCTTATAGTTGCCAGATTTTCAAGCTCCTGACCTGACTTGATACATACAGGTAAGTATTACGAAACACAAGTGGTATCTATAAATAAAGGACTGTCTCCAAATACAGCTAAACTTATCAAACCCACTACACAAATCGATAAACAATTCAGAAAGATAGGTACGACTCTATCATACCAAATTAGTCTTCCGCCAAAATAGTTTCAAGCGACATAATCTAGGCTTCCTAGACGTCTAGTTAGGCGCACCGTCAACTAAGTTAGCTCTCGGGGGACTCGCCACTTGCCTAACTCTTGAAAACACCTAATTGCCACTAAACTTGGAAGACGTCGCGTAATTCGAGACATTAGTCCCGAAAACTCTGTCATTGGAATTACAAACTTATTATTTAACTAGTTGAGTTTGTTTTGGATAAATAGAACTGTATTTTTAAGGGACTTTATTTTGAGAACTAGCTGCGAGCTCCTTATAACTTATAACATCAGCTACCTGCCAGTGAAACTCCCGTCAAAATCGGTCCAGCCGTTTCGAAGATTAGCAGGAACAAACATACAGACAGACGAAAAATTTTACAAAAATGATTTGTTGTTATAAGTAGGTACCGTATAATACTTCCATAGGTATGCATTTAGTAAAAAGCTGTTATTTTGAAATTACAAACAGACACCTCAATTTTATTTATTTCTGTGTACGAGAATATATAGATTGGTGTATAATATAATTGTTACAACAAAGGATCCTAATTTCTGTAAACATCTCCTGTGACTACCAAACCGTCAAGGCTCGTACAGACTAGCGCGATAACGCGGGCGCCCACGATTTCGCCTCAGTCTGCGAGCCTTCATCGTCGACATTGACAGGGGGAGTTGTAGGTAAATATTTGTGAAATTGTGTCACAGACATTGTATGGACGAAACAAGATGCGAGACTTTAGTTCCGATTTTCCGTTCCTGAAAATTTGGCGCCTGAATGACATTGACAGGGGGAGTTGTAGGTAAATATTTGTGAAATTGTGTCACAGACACAATTATTGACAAAACAAGATGCGAGTCTTTAGTTCCGATTTTGGCCATGCGCCTTAAAGCGCTGTAACATATAAATGTCTCCTCAATTCTACAAAGATTACCAGATTGCCATGTGTTATTCAAGAGACCAACGTCATGTTATACCACATTTTCATACAAACAAGTCTCACTAATCACTAGTTATTGTTCGCCCAGCTCAGTCTGAGTAAATACTCATTATGTATACATAGGTACTACGATTTGTGAACATTAATTATGACATGGTTATCGGTAAACATCTGATTATGTCTTCAGAGAAGGATTAAGGATGGAGTTTCATGGACTGTTGGTTTTAGAAGATGTTGTTGCCAATCTTCATCAGCCTTTGCTAGTTTTTTTTTTTTTTTACCACAGTGGGAAATCTCTTGCCTTCAACCCACCTAATGGTAAGTGATGATCAGGCCGAAGGTGGAAGCGAGCTCCACCTGGAATCCTCAACCACAAAGGAACTGGCTATCTTACCTCTAACTGGTGAAATACAACAATGCTGTTAACACTGTTGGTATAGCGACAGGCTTAGATAAGATGGTGGTAGCTAGCCAGGCGGAACCGAGCAGAAAATGTTGCCCCCGCTGGAAATCGAACCCTGGGACCTCTGCGTCTGAGACAGATGGTATTACAACTAGATCACAGAGGCGGTTGATCTGGCCTCTTCAATCGCAAGGCATTTAACTCGATCCTCGGCTACTCTCGTCCAGCTGCTACCTTTCATCGACTGCTATCTATGCTCCTGCCATGGTTCCTGCTCCTAATGGAGATATTCTAAGGAATGATGCAGTGCACTGTTTATCAGACCTTTGGCCTGTTATCTCAGCCACAAGAAGAAACGAACTCCCTTTTCACCAGTATGAGGATCACATGAGTTGAGTGAAGTAATCTGTCTGTCCCACTTCCAACCTTACTGACTAGCCTACTGCTTTTCTGTGCTTGTAATAGGGTATGGTACTATGTACGAGAAAAAATCTATAAATATATTATTGAGATAGTTTAGGCAAAAAGGAGTCGGAAAATGTTACTTTTAGTTCATAAAATAACAAAATAAATTTTAAAATTTAATTCAACGTTTTCTGTTTTTCTAGACTGTTAAAAAACCCATGAAATAGTAGCCGCCATGTTATTACGTCATACGGCTGTGTAAACTAAAACGTGTCAACTGTCAACTGATAGTTAGATAATAGATCAGCGCATTTGTTTACATAGCCAAGTGACGTCATGACCACAGAGCAATATGGCATCCACTGCGTCCAGCGTTTTCGTGAAACTACGGGCGGAATTTGAAAATGTAAAATTTAAATGCATTTTTATCGATTGAATAAAAATTTTGTAATTTTTTTGGGGCGTATTAGCACTATAGAATTTAATTAAGACACTTTTCAAAAATGGGTGTAAACCCTATTATACCTACAGGGTGAAATTAAATTAGCTAACAAAACTTTGCAGACGTGATAGGTATCGATATATAAATACAATAAAATAAAAAAGAATTGATTTTTTTTTTTTTTTTAGATCTGCGTCCCTTGGTAGTTATGTTACTTAAGGTATGAGTTGAGGAATTCTGTTTGCTTTTGTTTTTTGGTGTTTAACTATCAATACCCATCACGTCTGTGAAGTTTACAAAAATATAGTTTGTTTAAACTGATATTACAAGTCATCTTATTGTGAAGTCATCCACCGCAGTTAAAACAGTCGCATTAACTGCGGTGGATGACCTCACAATGAGATTTTTTCTGTTAATAAATTTAATTTAATTTAATTTTATCCTAACTGTGTGGAGTGTAGAGATGTTGAATACTTACATCACTTATTGATGTTTAGGGTCTTGAAGTTGAACAGACGTGAAGTTGTAGACTTGAACACATTCCATTAAATCCTGGCTTAAACAAGTGGCGATGGTGCGGGCAGTCTGTTCAGGTTCATGGCCCAGATATGACCAATGTGTACTTAGGGTAGGTACGATGGGATTGATATACGCATTGCGATTATAAATGTCCCTAAATAAGTAAAGAAAAAAAAAGATTCAATCATGGTTACATATCGATAGCCATCAAGGCTGCGGAGAGCTTGCTAATTTAGTTTGACCCGTATGTATAATTATTTGTTATTTTACTAAGTACGTATTTTTTTTTTTTTGGGTGGGAAATCATCAAATACCTTCTCCCGCTCTGGGCGGAGCGGGAGGGTGTGTCAGACTCTTACTGACTAAAACCCACCCGTATTTCTTCCGATGCCTGTGTTGCGGGGGCCTCGGTGTCCCATTAGTACCTTCCCGCGAACTAAGTAGGTATGCGAACTAACTTGTTTTTTTTTATATGCACGTGATTCTGTGACAGTAAAAAATAATCTTTCTTCTTTCTTTCTCACCACTGGAAATATTCTCATGCATTTTGTTCTCACATGAAGAAATTACTAACTGCATGATGAACACGACAATGTAATGAATATTTCTAAAAACTATTCTCTATACAAATAGTATGCCAAAGAATAATTATTATATTTTCGAGAAACCTTTCTCGTGGGCCAGTTAATTGTTGTTCAGCTAATGTATCTCCCACAAAGAAAGTTAAATAGATTTAACTATGACGGCTTCTCGAAATAACAAATCAATAAACGAATTTATTCAACAAACTGTTAACTGCCGTTTAGCGATATGCAAACATGGTTCTTACAAAAAGTAATTTGTTTTCATAATTACACTGGACGTAAATATGACACATCGATGTTTCTAAAGATATGGACTGACAAGTAAAAGAGACGCTCACAATTTCTTTTTTCTAAAAATATGAGCGGTCTAAGTGCAAATCCGCCACTATCCACTTTCTCAAAATGTTCACAGCAATTAAAAAACATTATGCGGCTTAATAAATCTTCAAATTTTAGGAGATATCTTCTAGGTTTATAAGAAATATAGTTTTTTCCAGCTCATAATTAATTTAATAACAATAGGTAGCATTAATATCTTATGCATAAAATTAAATTGAAAAGTGGATAGAGGCGATTTTGCACCTCAACCCTAGACAGAGGCGGTTTTGGACTTCTTTCAAAGGAGCAGAGGCGGTTTTGCACGTAATAAGCATAAAAACAGCAGTCATCATGGCTGTCCTACAGCCATGATGACTGCTGTTCGGTGATTGGTCGAAACAGCAGTTTTGCATTTTAGCAACTGGATAGTGTAGGGTTTGATTCTCACTTGTTTGATTTGGCATTTTGTATGTGTTAAAGGTGGTTTTGACCGTAACTGATTTTACAAAATTTACAGAACCATGGAAGTGATTGAGTGTGACCATACACATTTTTTTTTTGTGTTTTAATGGACAGATGCGGATTTGCACTTAGACCCCTCATGTGTAGATTTGCCAGTTTAGGGTATTGACTGTGCTTTTTAAATTTAAACCCGTAAAATAACTGTTTAAATATCTATAAAAATGGCGAAGTTGTTTGCGTTTTAATGTCTAAGCTAGACAGAAAGAGCACTACTAGTATCTGACGTCACAACACAGGAGAGCCATAGCAACTTCGCGCCATTCAGTACAATAATCGTTTTGTGTGACAAGGATAGACGAATAATTTCAAAGCGTATAAATTCTCTCCACTGATTTTATTAGTTTTTTTTTTTTACAAAACGTCTCTTTTTAGTAACATATTTAAAATAAGTATTAATTCATGTATTTCTTTGATAGTAGTCAAATCCCCTATTACCGGCCAGGTAGAGGTCAGGTAGGTAGTCGCTCTACGTATAATACTGGTATTCAGCTGCGTCCGATTAGGCTAGAAGCCGAACCCAACATAGTTAGGAAACTCTAGTCAGATGATGATGGCTGTACTCATAGTGCATGTAGTAGTGCCCTGGCGGATTTCCGGCCACCGTAGGCGTGGGCTTGCGGACGGTGAGCAATGGTGAGCTCGCCGTCCGATAAGATCCAGGCCCATGTCACCGGCGCGTTGTGTTCCACGCGCCCCTCAAAGAGATGTCAGCACAAGTGTAGGGTTCCACTAGGGCCGATGCCTACCGGGGTCGCGGGAAAATCCGAAAGGGATACTGTAGACCCTGGCAACACAGACAACGGAAGGTTTTAGTCAGTAAGAGTCTGACACACCCTCCCGCTCCGCCCAGAGTGGCAAAAGTTATTTGATAATTTCCAAACCAAAAATTAAAAAAAAACTGAATGTAAGTAGTAGTGATGTTATAACCCATTTATCATGTAGATCTATCTAAAAGACTAAGCAGACTAACAACTTAGAACCTCTTTACATCCACGCGCCATTTTTTCCAAGTAAATACTTAATATGGCCATAACGTGCCAACAAACAGTCTTGACTTTGTGACTACTGGGAAAAAAAACAAGCGAGCCTTAACAGTAGACGCATATGATGTGTAACATCTGACATCTCACCTTGGTGAGAAGCAACTGAGTAGCGACAGAAATTAACCTCAGAATTTATAAAAGTTAAGTACTGGAATATTTATTCGAATAATTATTCGTCGAAATTCGACCCCCTCTACTAACAATCTACAAAGTACTTCCATATTCCATGAGTACACTAATTCCATGCTATTAAAAAGTACTCATTTAAGTACTGAACATGCTTAAGCTGTCACTTCCTGTCTATTGTAAAGTTCGTTTTATAATCCCAGAGACTAATTTGACATTTCAAATTATTGTCGTTTGGTTTTTCAATATGGAGTTTGACATTTGCACCTGTCAAATTAGTCTCTGAGATTAAAAAAACAGTCTTTACAAACTTCTACAGACTGTCTGTAAACAGAGTTCTTTCGTTTCAATAAAAATGTATTATTATTATTATTATTATTTTAAATGACCTTGACATCGGGACCCTGGGGTCCCGAACCTTTGGAAGGCGTACGAGGGGCCGAAGCCAACTCGCAGAGGCCCCTTAAACCATTTTAGGCGTTGAGGCACTAACCGACGATTATCCCTGTATGCACTATGCAAATCCACCCAAGGATAATCCCCGGTTGGTGCAGTACTATTGCAGAACATGGAAATAAAACAGAATGGGCTATGGGTTTGGGTGGCTATAGTGGATTGGTAACCTAAAACTAAGGAAGGAGTATTTCCCCTGTCTGATCAATGTTTTGTAATACACGGAAAAAATGGCAGGGGGCGACTTGCACACTCAATAATGGGCCCCCGGAAACTGTCACTAGCACTTAGTGACGTAGCGACAAGGGGCAACATGTCCTAAGGTGTTTGAGGGATGGAGAGGTATTCGACGGCTTTCAGAACAATCCCAGAGTCCGGAAGATGCTCAAGATCCCTACAAGCACTTACTGGAATACTTCCATCCTCCGAGCACGTTTGCTCTTGCAAATCTCCACTCAAGCCGGCCAATAAAGGCAAGAATGAGGTGGGAGCTCTGTTCCTCGTCAGTGTTCACTCCAGCTGGTTAATAAAGGCAAGCCAGAGATGAGGAACAAGACTTCTCCCAGGAGTTAGGGTCCGTGGGGTCGCTACTGCCCAACAGCTCGCCACATGCTGCCCTGCGGGTTTATATATCTCTTGGTTTAGCTCCTTACCCTAGACCTGTTCCAGCAAAGTAAACTCTACCGGCATAGACATAGAGTTGGGAGCGCGCAAGCCCCACCACGAGATCAACGTAGAGATACGACGGTGGGGGTGGGTATCCTTATTACTTCCGTCCCTTTTCACTCCCACAGAAAGAGGGAGCAAATCAAAAAAACTATTATAGAAATAGAACTTTACTATAATTCAGTCATCTTAACATTTTCATCATCAGCCTATAACGTTCCCACGGCTGGGCCTGGGACAAAGGCCTCCTCAGTGAGAGGGGTTCATTCATTCTCTAAACATTTACTGTTTTATATTTAACTATCTTTTAAAAAAATAAACAACGAACAAAATAGTACGACTTCTACTGTTACAAACTAGATACCAAATAATTTATTTCATGTATTTTTTCTTGTATTTAAGGGGCAATGATAGCCGAAATTGACGCGCTTGTCGTAGCCGAGCGCGGTCAGATTTCAGGTCAGATGTTATTTACTTAGGTACCTAAATCCCTCAATTGATGCCGTGTCCAAATGATTTTGTCGTGTGCCATTGGTTTGCCATCGACTTAGAAGATCAAAATTTCTGAGAGAATTAAACCCATTCTTCATTCAAAGAGAAATATTTTTTATTTAAAATTATTATAATGAATCCGTCCGTAGTTTGCTGAAACATAAAATTCTTGAACAAAGAGGCGCAGTAACAACTGTTTGAGTGGGGCCTTAAGAATAGCGGGAGGAACTGCGTCTCCCTTCATCGACCGTCTGTGTAACCGCGTTGTTCTTCTTAAACCGTCTCTGTGGTCTAGTGATAATGAAATGAAATATTTACTTTCCAGATTTAATCCACATGGAATTGTTTCAGACGCAGAGGTCCCGAATTCGATTCCCAGCTGGGGCAAAATTTTCTGCTCGAATTGGGCTTGTTCTAAGTCCGCCTGGCTAGCTACCACCACCTTATCTAAGTCTGTAACCATAACAACAATGTTAAATGCATTTGTTGTGGTTCAGCAGTTAGAGATAAGATAGCCAATTCCTCTGTGGTTGAGGATTCCGGGTAAAGCTCGCTTCCACCTTCGGCCTGATCATCACTTACCATCAGATAAAATGAAAGCCAAATGAAAAAAAAACTACGGAACGGATATTGATACGATTTTCACCTTAGAGAATTTATCTCGAAAGGTTTATGTGTATAAAACTTACACTAATATTAAAGTTACAGCATGAACTACGTGTGGGAAACAGGGACAAAATTGGCGTAAAAAGAAAGAAAACAAGAAAAGTTTTTATCGGGACTCGCACAGGAGATCACAAATTAAACTAAAAACACTCATAGATCCAAAAAAAAAAAAACAAAGTAAAATGAAAATAAAACAAAAAGTCCTGTACGATGCCAAAAGGCTCCTAACCCAGCATAATGCTGCGGTACTTAAAAAAACAGATAATAATAATAAAAGGAAGAATAGCTTAAAAGTAAGAAAGGAGGCCCTGTAATGGGCCGAAAAAGGCTGAAAACGGAGTGCAGCAATAGCAATTACCAAAGATAAGCTATTAACAAGTTACTATGACTGCCAGCCCCATTTGCAAAGGTTTTCGATATTTTTATACTGATAAGCCGAAATAACGTTATAAGAATATGGGTACACAAGTACCAATAAAAACGAAACGAATTGTAAGTATTGTACAAACAATACTTGGGTACAATTCGTTTCGTTTTTATTCGACGTGATATGACCGCTCCGGCTGCACTGCCTAATGATGGATGTTCTACACAATAATATTACTGTGGAACGTGTCTTTTTTTTTGGGTGGGAAATTATCAAATAACTTCTCCCGCTCTGGGCGGAGCGGCAGGGCGTGTCAGACTCTTACTGACTAAAACCCACCCGTATTCCTTCCGTTGCCTGTGTTACCAGGGGCCTCGGTAACCCTTTTTGACTGCCACGCGACCCCGGCAGGCATCGGCCCTAGTGGACCCCTACACTTGCGCTGACATCTTTTTGAGGCGCACGTAGAACACAACGCGCCATCGACCCGGGCCTGGTCTTTTCGAACGGCGAGCTACCCATTGCTCACAGTCTGCAAGCCCGCGCCTACGGTGGCCGGAAATCCGCCTAATGATGCCTAATGATGGATGTTTTACACAATAATATTACTGTGGAACGTGGCTAATATGTAATTAGACTCCATAAGGCCTTACGCTGTGATTCAATTTCACATTTCAACATGCCAACATATAATTATGTTGGCACAGTACCCGTTCATAAATATAGTAAATCGAGTGAAAAAGTTCGAATTTGCATAGCGTCGTAACCTGTATGTGCCAAATAATCGCCTGGATACTGTTCAATCAACGTCAGTGTAATAAAAAAATCTGATTCCCGCAGTTTTCAAAGCCCCATCCTCAAAGCGGCAGTTAATAAATTATTTATAGACGGTGTCGCCGGCTTATCTGGCTCCCTCCGATTCCTCACTGTTCACTCCAAAGAATTATTTTTTCAGCCATTACAAATCCTTCTTCATAAAGTGCTATGTTGCGAAGATAATTATTAAAAGACCCCGCAGATTTTTGACAAGGATGGCGACTTAGGACTAGTTTCACCAATGAATCTGAATGCGATCAGCACTAAACGGCGTTCAACAGCTGTCAGTGTCAATATTCCACAACAACGATGACACTAACAGCTCTTAAACGCGGTTTAGAAGCGTTGATCGCGTTCAATTTCGTTGCTGAATTTCGCCCTTATTGTGTTTTTTTTTAAAAGCCGTCTGAATAAAGGCTTGTGCAGACTGGCGCATTATCGCGGGCGCGACAGGCGGCGTGACGCGCAGCGCGACACTTTCCATAAAGTTTTCATAGAAATTGTGCTACTGGTGTCGCGTCGCGCCTGTCTGGCGTCATGCCTGTCTGCGGGAGCCTTGATGATGCTCAAGTACCTTCGTGGCAAAAAACTATGGAAATCTGCAGTCAGGCCCCACGTTGCTAATGATTACGTTGAAGCAGTACCTAGTGGCCCAGTGGTAACGGCCGCGACTTACGGGTTGTAGGTCGTCGGTTCGAACCCTGACAGGCGCTTTGCGTAAATTATTTCATCAACACTGCTCTTAAAACGGTGAAAGAAAACATCGTGAGGAAACCGGCATATCCTAGAACCAAAAAATCGAAGACATGTGAAACATCCCAACCCGCACTGAGCTCGCGTGGTGGATTATGGCCACTTCCTCTCACAGAGAGGAGGCCTGTGTCCCAGCAGTGAGAACATTTTAGGCTGATTATGCAGGTATGAATCGTGACAGATCAAGACATAAATGCTTAAGCCCCAGTGGTCAAATTAACTATTTTTGTAACTTTTAATGACATTAAAATAGTAATAACAGAGTTTCTTGTTTGTTCTTAATGAATTT
Source organism: Atethmia centrago (assembly GCA_905333075.3). Taxonomy (NCBI): domain Eukaryota; kingdom Metazoa; phylum Arthropoda; class Insecta; order Lepidoptera; family Noctuidae; genus Atethmia; species Atethmia centrago. The sequence continues at coordinate 22,492,657 of HG995368.1, forward strand.
AAACAGAAGCAACAACTGAAGTTTTTGGAATTATGACCTCTGTATTTTGCTATATACGAGTACAAGCTTCTCAGTTGACTATCAACCATGCAGTGCAACCCGCCACAAAATATAACATCTATCCAGCATATAACTATCTCATTTATTGAATATCTCATATATCACAATCCCATATCTCACTATCACATATCTCTCTATCTCATCACTATCACTATTACATATCTCACTATCTCATTTATTGAATATGACAGACTTTTCAAAACCCGTACCTATAGGGCCTAGCATAAAGAAGCGGGTTTCTGGTACGGATCGCTGCAGGTTGGTTAACGGAAAGAAACGATTACAATGTTTTACCATTTTCTTTATGCGTGGGCGCATAAGTTAATAAGGGGACTATTTTACCTGCGCCGATCGGTACAGACTTAAATTGTCTTTACCGGGAACCCGCTTCTATTTATATGCAAGCATCATATGTATAGTGTGTATGCCAGATGTTGCCAAAAGTAAACATTTTCTTTGCGAAATAAAAATACTTACTACTTTGAGGTACCTTTTACATAAACCTATGTATTCGAAAATACATATTACATAAATGTAACAACATAAAATTTCATTCAATAAAATTAAGGAGAAGATCGTTTCTGAACTTAACTAAGAGTATAACAAAATTTATGCTCGTACCTCTAGTTCACTAGTATCCAAACACAATATGATGAAAGCATCTCCGTAGCCATCAAAAGTACCAATTTCAGTGCTACCTCTAGTGTCTTTGTTTGTCAAGTCCCCGTTTGCAATCACAAAGTAGATCCCACGGGGAGACAGGATTATCTTCAGCTTAAGTTGCGACTGGAACCAGGTAAAGTTGGGGTCCTACTTGGAGCGTTTGCACTTCATTCGATCCGAATTCGACAAATCGGTCCAAAGTACGGTGGCCTGCACATTAAGTCAAATTTCTCCAAATGATTTTAAACCTTAAAATGTTGATGGTTAAGTTAAAAAATGAATGAGAAAATTTGAGTTTGTGGACTGTACACTGCTACATGGATCTTTTGGCGTTCGGATGACGTTGATAGGGGGGCGCTGTTGGTAAACATTAGTGCGAATGTTTTGTGAAATTTATTGAAAAAACAAGATGACGGCATTAGTTTCGATTATGGCCACGCGCCAAAAGGTCCCTGTACAGCTATAGTTTAATATTTTTAATATGTTAAGAACTAGATCCAAAGTCCGACCGACCGAGTTTAGAACATTTCCAATTCGGACGGAACTGGGATCTCGAATTAGTAGGAAGTGTTGTTTTTTTCTATGTTTGAGTAGAAAAAAACAAAACTCATTTATTCAACTAGGCTGAGAATCAGCACTTTCTTCCCAGCTAAAGCACTAGGAAGTGGTGAAGGGTGGGCGTTTTTGGGGGACTGTCTTATGTAATTTTGATTTTCGAAAAGTGCTGATTCTCAGCCTAGTTTAAATAAATGACTTTTGATTTTGAATTTGGATGTGCGTGCAGATGCTCATTTACCAGAGAAACTACAGAAATATGACATCACGTCTTTATACCTATAAGTGGAATCCAAATGTTTTTAATAGTCCTTCATTTCCAAGTCCCATAAACACGGGCTCCGGAAGGCTACAGAGAAATTTCTAGAGAAAAAGTTAATAACACTTGGGAAACTAATCTAAGACCGGTAGAACGGTCAAAACTAAGGCAGGTAGATTGATAATCATACATCTTAGACACCAAGAATCTTCTCCCGTATCGCTACAAACTGTGAATGAAATATGTATGTACGTATTTATGTCATCATCATCTGCCTAGCCTTTTCCCAACTATGTTGAGGTCGGCTTCCAGACTAACCAGATGCTGCATTTACATGGAGCGACTGCCTATCTGACCTCCACAACCTAGTTACTGGGTAATACGATACCCCTTGATAAGACTGGCTGTCCGACTGTCGGACTTCTGACCGTCAAAGATCCACGAATGACAGCAGGGTCCAACGGATTAAAGTACTTTCCGAGGCACGGAGAGGTCTCGGTATGTAAAGATGGTCACCCATCCACGGACCAGCGTAGCTTAACCTGATCGATCGACCCGTGCGGCTGTTATTACATAGCCACGAGCCCCGTACTACTAGTATTACGTAACTACGTATATATGTATTAATTCTTATCAGCAGCTTAGCAGGGTCCACCGAAGATCACTTGCGATGAGGACGGCTTCATCAAGGTGGAGAGAAAGAAGAGGAAGCCTACTTATTGCAACCAGTATGGGACAGCGCCTGCAGGTACTAACATGCTTCTACGTCCTGCAGTACCGACGACGCAGCTGTACGTGTCCCGTGTGCACCACTCTATGAAGACTGAGGACATCGTAGAGTACATACGGGTGAAGACCAACTGGACCTTCAGGGTGGAGAAGCTGCAGGCGCGCCATAACACCAATTTCCAGTCATTTGTAGTGCGTGTTCCGACACAACATTTGGTGAACTTCCTCAAGGAAGAGTTTTAGCCGAAAGATGTGCTGTATCGGCCGTCATTTCGTGTGCAGCAGTTTTTAAGTTTGTTGTAGAAAATATGTATTAGTTTCTATAAACTAATACATATTTTAAAACAATAACTATTTATTGTTTTTATACTTATTTATGTATTGTGTTTTTATGGGCCTTAGTTGCCAGTAATAAAGGATATTATTATTATTATTTTGAGTTCTCTATTTTTTTTTTCTCTTTTGAGAGAGTTTACAACCTTACACACGGGTCGGAACCAAGTGTGTAAGGGAAAATAAAATTTGAAAAGGTGGATGATAACGTAGAAGAAGTTAGGAACTTTCGGGTGATGCGACAGGTATTGAGAATGATGGCATTTTGGAGCATGTAAAGTGTGATATTATTATTGTATTTTAGAATTAGGTATTTTCAAGCTACCTATCTTTTATGCTGTACCTGCCATGTTTTGTCTCTACATGAAGATTGACTGGTAGACAATGCTCCAGGCATGAAGTCCGCCTTTCTACAGATTTGTTTACTTGTTCATAAAGCTTTATTAAATAAATATGAATAGCTTATGCTTAGGCTGGTAGAGGGAAGTTGATAAAGGGGCTAACTGTCCAGGGTACGCCAGACGTACATAAAAAAATCACCACTAATGGGCCCATCTTTTCAGTGTATTTTTCAAGAGTTTTTCGTTCGAGATTAGCGTGGAATGAAAGTTCAGTTTCATTTATTTAAAAATAAAGAGAATGTACCAAAGGGGAGGAGGAGGGGGATCGTAGCAGGTGGCGTTTTGTAGTTTCGCCTACCACAATGGGAAAAAACCGCGAGTTAATTTATGTGCAATGGACACCCTATATCAAATTGCATTCTTATAGCTACAACTTTCAAAGAATGACATGTGATTTGAATAAACGGGCATAAAGCTGCGTTGACACAATCAAAGTACGCTTGGACATAATAGATTTGACGACTACTTGGACGTTTTTTGATCGTAGCAACATTGATCAAAGAGCACTTGGGTTACGGCGTCTAATCAAAGTGGACTAGGACCGCGTTCAACTTTTCATAGCCTACTTTGTTAAATTTACTTTGTACGAAGTGTACTTTGATTGTGTCAACGCGGCTTTAAGCAGACCATCTATTGACTGGCTGGCTTTAATACCGCGTTAACACAGTCAAAGTACGCGGTCCTAGTCCACTTTGATTAGACGCCGTAACCCAAGTGCGCTTTGATCAGTGTTGCCACGATCAAAAAACGTCCAAGTAGTCGTCAAATCTATTTTATCCAAGCGTACTTTGATTGTGTGTTCGATCATTATGTTCCCTTCAAAAGGGTTGAGCTGAATGGTGCTGATCCATGCGTCTTGTTCGTGAACGGACGCCGTCAGTAGGGACTGGTAATTTCTTAGTTGCCACGACTTATTTTAATTTTTGAATTATTTTTGATTTTACGTTTTTATTACGGACAGTTTTAACGTGCACGTCTTTGAACATTGTTCTCACATGTATAATTTCTCATGAATGATGTAACCAAAATTTTTGTAACAATATTTTAATTTAAAAGGGTCTCTGTGAAGTTTCTTGCCCGTTCTTCTCCATAGGAACCGCTTTGGAATGGGCAACTAGCTTCATCTTTCTGACTGACCGACCCCTTGACAATTCAAAAGTATTCGGGTTATTTGAAATAAATGATGTTCGTTTGAGTTTGAGTTTTGTCAACGCGGGTTTAATCTGGTCATCAATTTTCGTACCAATTAATTTCCCTCCCTTTATGTATACGTAAAGAGGATGAGTCTACTCGCCATCAATATGACCCTACATTTATCTACAGAATTTGACTTTGTAAGACTTCAATAATACTTTACCGAGTGTACTGTTGTTTTATAAATCTCAGACGAATCTGAATCTTATGAAAAATTGTTTGGTAGCGACCCGGTATGTACTTGGTACTTACATATTACCGATATTATTATACAAAGTGTATGTTTTACTAGCTAGAAAGATGTGATTGGTTTAGTATTTATTCCACAAAAAAAAACTACTATAAAAACCGGCCAAGTACGAGCCGGACTCGCACATGAAGGGTGCCGTACCGTATTACGATCGATCAAAAAATGCCGAAAAATACATGTTTCTTGTACAGCACTTGTAACCGTTTTAGGTAGACAGTTGAAATGTTAGTGATAGTCTATTTCTATTGCCGCTATAACAAAAAATAATAAAAATTAAATTCGGATTTTTAAATTAAAGATTTTTAAATTAAAGGGACCCCCTTTAATTATTATCTTTATTTAATAGCGGCAATAGAAATACGCAATCTGTGAATATTTCAACTGTCTACCTAATACGGTTCGTGAGATACAGCCCGCTTGCAGACAGACGGACGGACGGACAGGGGAGGCTTCGTAATAGGGTTCCGTTTGACAACCTCCGGGTAAGGAACCCTAAAATTGAACGGCAAAAGATAAAGGAAGGACATCTACTAGATCTCAAGAGAAATACCTTTTATCTAAGTAAACACACACCTGCTCTCCATCTTCATACTAGATTCAAACTCCTACTTAGAATTTCCATTTCCTACGTAGACAGCAAGAACAAAGAAAATCAGAAGTTCATTCCGTGAGGAAAGGTAGGTTTGAATGGGATGTCCCAAAATTTACGCAAGATTTAATTGAAATAGGACACAGTCTTTTTTTTTTCTTTTATTATAATTTCTTTATTGAATGTATAAAATAGCACATCTGAGAAATGGCCGACACGGCTTTTCTGTTAAACAAATCGATTACTACATGAGACATTTCCTGGTCCTATATTCTCTCATTTTGATGATCAGAATTGCCCCCTAGATCATTAACACAACTGAATTTGATTGTTTTGGGGTTCCTTGAAGTCAAAGCCAACTTCAGTCCCCGTCGTCTCCGAATAGGCGTCATTAGCCACGCGGTTTGCAACTCTATTATAACGCAATAAGGTTCGGGTTTGGGTTCGGGGCGCGAGGAATCTTGACTTCATGCGACAGCGGCGCGCAAGCGGTTAATAAGCCACAACCACCCGAGCATTGAATAAGATGATTCAACGATATATCAATTAAATTGAGCCATATTTATGCAGATTATTAGATTTGTAGACCATTTATTTTTTGTTAAGTACCTGGTACTTCTTAACAGGCTTACACTATCCTCCCATATCTAATAACACTGTAATAAACATTGTAAAAGCCAATTATTTTTAAAACCGTGGAGTTTCTTGCCGGCTGTTGTGAACCTTGCATCTAGCTTATGACGTTTCATAAGTGCCCATGTAGGTTTATGTGAAATAAAATATTTTCATTGATTGATTTAAAGAAAGTCATCGAACATTTCGACAAAAGAGTGGGTAGGTATGTGCTAGCTAAGCCCTGGAGAGTCCATTTGCCGGATGTGCTATTATATTATTACCCATACATAACTCTAGCCTATGTACTTTATGAATCAATAAAGAAATTATAATTAAATTATAACAAAAACCAAGACAAAATTGAAATGGACATTCTAGACTCATTACACTCAAATAAAAGTTTCACGTCCTTTTGGAAAGGTACTAAAAACTAAATACTAATACCCCAAGTGTTTCGGCTAGCGTGGAGGGAATGAATGACTGCACTGAGATAGCGAACATCTTCAAAGAACACTTTAAAATGAGTTCACCTCTCGAGACAGTGTCGAGGAGGAACGATGCTGAGCACTGTCGTTCAGTATCCCCTCTTCAAAAATCAAATCAAAAATCAAAAGTCATTTATTCAAACTAGGACTATTACTACATAAGACAGTCCCCCAAAAACGCCCGCCCTTCGTTTTTCATATAAAGAAATAAAATCTATTATTAAATGTATGAAGAGGTGTAAATGTCCCGGTCACGATGGGCTCAGCATCGAGCATCTTCAAAACGCTGGTATACATCCGCGAGTGTTGCCTATGTTCTTCAATCTATGCTTGGGACATTCTCACTTACCATAAGAGCTACTGGATACAACAGTCATACCTATTGTGAAGGACAGGACAGGGGACATAGCAGACAAGGGTAACTATAGGCCTATCTCACTGGCAACCGTTCTAGCTAAAGTACGTACTTGATAGTGTGCTGGACGCCCACCTCGGTAAATATACCCAGATACACGACTCACAGTTTGGTTTTCGTGCTGGGTTGTCTAATGAGAGTGCCATGTTTACGTTGAAGCATACTGTCAAGTACTATACAGATAGAAAAACACCAGGGTATGCATGTTTCCTGGACCTGTCAAAAGCATTTGACCTGGTTTCCTATAATGCCACGTGGGGAAAACTTCGAGAGGCGGGCGTTTCTGTTGAGTTGGTGTCCACGTTATCTATGTGGTAATAAGCAGATAAACTTAGTAAAATGGTCAAATACGCTGTCTGACCCCTACAAACTAGAGTCTTACCTTCCCAAGACCTTTTAACATTTATGTCAATAAATTACTGGTACTCAGAACACATGTCGGATGCCACATAGATGGAGTTAGTTTAAATAACTTGAGCTACGCATACGACATGGTTCTGCTGAGCCCTACGATCAGTGGAATGAGAAAGTTGTTTTCTATTTGTGAGGGGTAGCTGAGCAGTATGGGCTAAACTACAACCCTAAGAAAAGTAAGCTGTTGGTGTTTAGAGGTAAAAATAAAAGTCCATCATACGAGTATATTCCTCCGGTAACGCTTTGCGGTCCACACACAACAGAGAGTAGCAGTTTAAGTATCTGGGCCACATTATTACCAAAGACCTGAAAGACGGCACAGATAATGGAAAGGGAACGTAGGGCATTGGCTGTGAGGGGTGATATGGGGGCTCGAAGGTTTCCTGATTGCTCAGTACTAGTGAAAATTACACTATTCAAGGCTTACTGTCAAACATTTTACACCAGCAGCCTTTGGGCTAATCATACCCAAAAAGCAAACAATGCCTTGCGTTTACAATATAATAATACCTTTAGGGTGCTGTTGAGGCTTCCACCATATTGTAGTGCCACAGGTATGTTTGCCGATGCCCACACTGACGACTATTTTGCAATAATGCGTAAGAAGGTGGCATCGATGACACGCAGAGTGGGAGGAAGCACCAACGGGTGTTTGCTGAAAGGCTGGATGGGCCTACACTGGGTAGGTATAATAAGCTTAAGTATTACATGGGGCTTAATGAAACTATCTGTGGCCGATATGTTATACCTTTGTGTTCTAATTATATACTAACATAGTTTATAAGATAATTTAGACACTCACACAATCTACACAATCTGGGCCTATGTAATCTGTAAATAAAAGATTTTTATTTTATTTTTTTATAAAAGAAAAAAAAACTGTTTTTTATTTCATTCAAATCTTGCGTAAAGTTTGGAACACCCATTACTTCCAAGATTTCTTTTTTTACTGGTTACCACTCGAAAATACACTTCCTTTCCTGCCTCATCCTATGCATCTAGTAAAGATTGAGTCAGCTCCAGAGGAACAGCTCACATCAAATCACAAAACTCCCGTTCAAAAATCCATTTTTACAATGTACAGACAGTAAAGCCATTTGTCGACACACTCCGTACTCGTAAAGATAATGGTCACATGTTTAAAGTGATCGTAAAACGGTACATAGTATTTTAGTATCCATCGCTGGTTTTATTTGTGTTTGTTGCTTTACTGCAAATTATGAGTCGGCGTTGAACGATGGCTAAGCGTTGCAGCCGCTAAAAAAGCGGTGTAAAAATAATAAGAATTTTGGACATAATGGAGAACAGAACCATCAATCGAAACCTACGTTGAAGGACCGCTTACCAGTAAAAGCCAAAAAAATAATAAATTATAGTAAAAATTCGGCAATTACAATCACCGATTCACATTAGGCTGAGATTCATCCATTTTTGAACGTCAAAATTACATAAGACAGCCCCAAAAACACCCGCTCTTCACCACTTCCTAGTGTTTTTGCTGAGGAGAAATGGTGTAACAAACTGCCCATCTACACATTCATCTGTTGAAGCGCAGATATATGATTTTAGCGACTTTTAAATCAGTTATTACGCCTTCTTTATAATGCAAATAATTTATGCATAAAATGTGTCTTAAACTAGAACGCATACACATAAATTATATCTGTGATTATTTAAGTATTATAATAAAATACTTTATGAAATAAATTCAGGAAGTAATGTCTACACAAAGGATAAAAAACGGTATTACTTTCAAACTACTTAAGATATTTTCATGTTTTTTTTTTGTATGATCAGACTATTTTATTATCATTCATTCTATGTGTAATTTCTTTTAAATATTCATATTTTCGTTACTAAAACTAAATATTCAGTATTAACCTGTTGACCGCCACGTCAAAAAAGCAAAGACGTGCCCTCGGCGCCAAGCTACGAATTATTCCCTAAAATCTCTCATGTAGTCGTGACCGTGGCGTGCTGGGCACATTATGGTCTGTCATCTATACATGACTGTGGTGGTCAAAAGGCTAAACGGCGGCGAGGCGTGATCGCGACGTATATTTGTATGGCCAAGGTCAACGGCGATTACCCGACCCTTAAGTTCGTAGAACTTGCTTTCTTTGTGTCCAGTTAATGGTCCGCTATTTCTTGGGATTTATATTAGTTGGGGATTATTAGAACATAGCTAGCTTATTTATTGCACGTAAACTGTATGCCTTTGCCTACCTCTTCGGGGAATACCGACGTGTTATTGTGTATACTCGCTGTTTCAGGAGCCAACCAGCTGTATACTTTAGTCACTTGGACCGTTCCTAACGTAACTATGTTGCGTTTTGACGTTCTACCGTTTTGAGCGTAAACTGTTTTGGTAACTGTTGTACTGCATGCGAATCAGCACATTCTGTAGGATTTGGTATTTTAGGATATTCAACAAAGGATTTTAACACTTTTACTGTCTAATCCCCGTTTTTTGAGATATTTTATCCGGATTTCTCGACGTGTGATGTGAAACTAAATGATAAGAGCGCGGTAAATGGTATGGATCAAACTAATGAGTTTATTCGTTTGGAGAGTCTGTTTACAAGAGATGGAAAGATTGATGAAGATGTGGAAAGGAGAGTAAATGCGGGAAATAAAGTGTATGCTTCAAAGCCTGCTGCCAATCCTCTTACACGTGAAGCCTTTGGGTGAACTGTACGCAAAGGGCATATAGTGGCCTGCGCACACAATATAACAACACGTTCCGGGTGTTGATGGGGCTGCCACGTTTTTGTAGCGCGTCCGGTAGGTTTGCCGACGCGGACGTTGATAGTTTTTCGGCCATCATGCGCAAGAGATGCGCATCTCTGCTACGCTGTGTTCGCGCCAGCCCCAACACCATTCTTAGAATGTTGGCTGATAGGTGGGACTCTCCGATCTTGGGGAGGTGGATACGACTGCACGCATTCAAGTAGACATTCCCCAGGATCGGCGTGCCTCACGCAACTTAGAATAAATGTTACTAACACTAGTTTTTATGTTACATATTACTAACAAATATGGAAGTGATTTTAAAATAAATGTTTTTTTATTTATTTATACATGCGATGGTGACCAATAAAACAAATTATTTAAAAAACAAAAAACCCGGCTGCTAAAACACATAACTGAAAAGAGAAAAACACACATTATAATCTATAGAATTTTGGTATCGCAGGCGGGACAAACCAATAACCTGAATTATAGTGTAACTTATGTGTAGTAACTATGAATGACATACTGAGGAATTATGTGATAAGCAGAGATCGGATATGCGGATGCATATTCACCAAAAGTTGAGATTTTGGCTAATATGGAATGCGCTTTTGTATCGAAAAAATCCCGCGGTTCCACGATCGACGAATTTAGGTTTTTGATTATAGAATCGGATGTATATGTACTTACTTTCAAATGTTGGTTTATATGGAATGCACCTTTGTATCGATCGATTGTCCTGAGATTCCGGAATCGTCAAATTTAGCTTTTTTTCTGACCATAATCCAAGAATCCCGGGGGTTTTTTTTTGTTTTAAATAAATATTTTTTTAGAAGTCGCTTCCGACTAGTTATGCATTCCCGTTGTTCCTGGAATCCCGGGATTATTATTACAAAAGAAAAATATGAAGCCGCTTCCATACTTTCATAGCTAAAAATAATAGAATATCCAAAAATAAGGGTGCAGTTTAAAAGAAGATGTAGTGGCAAAAATTGAAAAGAGTATGCTTAGATGGTCAAGAGACGCAGATAAAGCCTTTAGGGTACAAAAAAAAAAAAAAAGACACGGTGGAGCATACGGTGGAGGTCTGCCCGGCTTGGGCAGAGCACCGCCGTGTCCTCGTGGAGGCGATCGGCGGCAGAGACCTCTCGCGTCCGGCCCTGGTTCAGGCCATGGTACGGAGCGAGAGGGCATGGGCAGCCGTCACCTCCTTCTGCGAAGCAGTAATGCTCGCAAAGGAGGAGGCGGGACGGTTGAGGGAAAGGCAAGTTTCGCGCCCTCTCGCCCCTAGCCGCCGCAGGAGACGCCCAGGGCGTCGGGAATCCCGGGCGGATTTCCGGCCACCGTAGGCGCGGGCTTGCGGACGGTGAGCAATGGGTAGCTCACCGTCCGGTAAGGACCAGGCCCGGGTCGACGGCGCGTCGTATTCCACGCGCGCCTCAAAGAGATGTCGTCAGCACAAAAGTAGGGGTCCACTAGGGCCGATGCCTGCCGGGGTCGCGGGAAGGTACTTATGGGTCACCGAGGCCCCCGCAACACAGGCAACAGGAAGGAATACGGGTGGGTTTTAGTCAGTAAGAGTCTGACACACCCTCCCGCTCCGCCCAGAGCGGGAGAAGTTATTTGATGATTTCCCACCCTCAAAAAAAAAAAAAAAAAAAAGGGTACAAAAAAAAACGCATTCGAGCCATTTGTGGCATTCCACCATGGGAATCTTGTAAACCATTGTTTTTAGAATTAAAACTGCTTACATTACCCAGTATGTATATTTTAGAATGTGCTAAATTTGTCCGACAGCACTTGGACCTGTTTAAAAAGGTTCAAGACCGTTGCCCTCGAAAAGTAAGAGATCCAGATAGAATAGTTCTGCCTAGGGCACCAAAGATTTCTCTGTATAAAAATAACTGTTATCATATGTGTGGACTTATCTATCACAAAATACCAAAGAATTTTAAAGAGTTATCTAATAATTTATTTTTATAAAGTTAAAATTATGGCTGCTGCAAAAACGATTTTATTCTATGAATGAATTTATTAATAATGCTAAATAATCTGTCTTAAATTAATGTGACGATAATTAATGTTTGAATGTATTGTAAAATTATATGAATAATAGAAATTAACATTTATAGCATAAAAATTATGGCTGCTGCAAAAACGATTATATGCTATTCTAAATTCTAATTTATAATGAATGCTAAATAATCTGTTTAAAATTAATGTGACGATAATTAATGTTGAATATATTGTACAATTTATGAATAATATAAATTAACATTTAAAGCATCTAATTGGACATAAATATTAATCTCTAACATAAAATATATTGTAATGTTTTGCATGTCAAATGACTGACTATGTATTAGGAACTTAATTACTTATTTTAACACCGACACTGTACCAATACCTTTTGCAAAAATAAATGATTATGATTATTATGATGGTTTGGTCATGTTGAGAGGATGAATGAAAGGCCACTAACAAAAAGTAAGTATTTACAAGGCAGATGTGAGTGGAAACGCCCGGCGCCCTAGAAGGACATAATATAGTGACATTATTGGGGATGTTCTTCAAGAAGGTCAGGTGCGAAGTACTCGGAACCGGCGTGCGTGTATGACCAGATGTATGGACGTAAACGAAACAAAAGGAGGTATGTAAGGAGCGTAGCAGGCGGCGTTCTGTGGTTTCTGCCTTCCCCATGGGAAGAAGGAGTGAGTTTATATTTATGTAAGAATGTTTTTTTTAGCGGCGTTTATTTGATAGTGCTTTTAGTTCGATATCTCGTTTCTGAACACTCAGTTAAGGAAGAAAACCACTTTAATACACAACTTTGTCGAATTAATAGTTATTGAGAGTTTACCTGAGGACCTCAGGAACCGGATATTAGTGAATTTCTCAACGCCTATCCTTTCCCAACTATGTTGGGGAAAGGATAGGCCTTCCTGCAGTCTAAACGGATGCAGATTAAGACTAGTATTTTACGTGGAGCGACTGCCTATCTGATCTTCTATCATTCTCTTCGTGTAACCGAGACGTTACTAATGTCAATATAATATGGCTCGATAATTGCAATGCCCAAAATTAGAATTTGTTATTATACTCGTTACTTGTAGTAGGGGCTTGTGGCTAAGTAATAACAGCCGCACGGGTCGATCGATCAAGTTAAGCTACGCTTGCCCCGGTTGGTCCGTAGATGTGTGACCATCTTTACAAACCAAGACCCCTCCGTGCCTCGGAAAGCACGTTAAGCCGTTGGTCCCGGCTGTCATTTGTAGATCTTTGACAGTCGTTACGGGTCGTCAAAAGCTCGAAAGTGTGACAACCAGTCTGACCAAGGGGTATCGTGTAACCCAGTAACTAGTTTGTGGAGGTCAGATAGGCAGTCGCTCCATGTAAAATACTGGTATTCAGCTATATCCGGTAAGACTGTAAGCTGACCCCAACATGGTTGGGAAAAGGCTGGGCAGATGATGACTCGTTACTTGTCCATTTATGGAACTGTGAAACAATTTCTACTGAACAGATAACACTGCTTTATTTTGAACCAGGGCACAAGTTTATGAGTGCTAATCAATAGTACACCATCAAGTCGAGTTGGCCATGAAGAAAAAAGTAAAACTTTATGATTCAATATTCATTTTTTTTAATAACCAAATTACAAGATGATTATTAACATTAACTTAATTAAATTAAAACTAAGTTAAGCCTAAAAAAGGCCCTCGGGGCATTGTACCGAGGATGCTGGCAGGCAGTGGCGGCATTTCCTCGCTGAATTGCAATGCTGATGCGTTGCGCGAAAAAGCCGCCAGCTTTTCGGTCACCAGTTACATCAACTAGACATTTCGATGATTGAATTAATAAATCAAAAGTAACTGTGAAATGATTGTCACTTGCACATTTCCTTAATATACCAAATTGTATATCCAACAGAAGATTTAAAAACTCGTATCCAACAGCTTATCTACATAGAAAACATGTGACAAGTATGATTTACATGTAATAATTTATGACCATACAAGAATGATTTCGATGACGAATATAAAACCTTGAAATTCATTAATCATCATCATCATCTGCCTAGCCTAGCTTCCAGTCCAACCGGATTTAGCTGAATACCACTATTTTACGTGGAGCGACTGCCTATCTGACCTCCACAACCCAGTAACTGGATATTACGATACCTCTTGGTAAGACTGGTTCTCAGACTTTCGGGTTTCTGACGACTGTTAAAGATCCACGAATGACAGCCGGGGCTAACAGCTTAATGAGCTTTCGGAGGCACGGAGGAGTCTCGGTATGTAGGTTATGGATCCACGGACCAACCCCGGCAAGCGAAGCTTAACCTGATGGATCGACCTGTGCCGCTGTTATTAGTTAGCCACGAGCTCCTCACATATTAGTGAATAACTATCAATGTTATTTATTCAATGGAAAGCGACAAAGGTGTCTGGTAGAGGTAGGAAAATTATCAAGGAGTCTCCATAAAATCTGAAATACTAAATTATAAACCGCATGACACTGCAAAGGTTTAATTGTGAGTGCATTTAAGTACCGCTAGGGAAGATAATTTTATCATATTTAACATAATTTATTTATTTCACTCCCGTCTAAATGTATAATCGCAAGGTATTGGGCGCTTTTATAATTTCTAACGGGACGATATTATCGTGGACGTCCACGTCCTCGTCCATAAAATGTATGGAAATACGTGCACGTTATAACGTTATCGTGGATGGAAATTTAAAAGCGTCTTCATATATTTCCATACATGTTACTTCTCTGTGTTATCGTGATGCCACATGCCGTGACGTGGACGTGGGCGTCCACGATAATATCGTCCCGTATGACAATTTGACAGGACTAAACTAAAATTTATCTTCTGTCCTTTTCTTAATTAAATAGAAAGAAAAAGATGCACTGAACTTAAATTTAGTTTAGTTTGTGAACAAGGGAATCGGCACCATTGACTATTTATTTCTATCTTAGCCACCAAATAATCTCAGCCTTTTCTTTTTAAATTGACGTCACACACCGATCACCTGTGATATCAATAACAGCCATCAAACCGCTTTATATATAACTTTATATACCTTGTGTAACCTATGTCTCGTTATTTACCTAACAAATGTCGTTGAACAATAAAAATATCTTAATTCAACATTGTTTATAAAATAAAGAGAATTTACGTGAATGCTCGAACGGAACAAACAAATAGACAAACGATTCAATTAAAAGCTTTATTGAAGCGTGCCAACTTAAATACATAGTTGCAAAATAACTAACCAATGAATTTACAACCTTATATATTTTTACATAAAACTCAGAAACAAAAATTTCAGTGTCGTAATTAAAGTTGTATAACAGTTTGCAAATCGACTGTGTTTGTCCAGTTGTGGTTTATTTTCTATCATTGTGTCGTTATGTATATATAGTGGTTATGTACCGTCATTTTTGTGTATATTATATTATACCGATTGGTCGAACACAGACCAGCAAAATGTTGCCTATCGTTTTGGTTCTTTTCGTCGCTACAGTAAGTACTTTAATATTTTAATTTCTAACATTGTATTAAATATTTGAAGAGTCGTTTATGGCATATTATATCTCGCTTCCTTCATTACATTTATAAAAAAGTAAAATATAAAATATTGGTATAACAGGAATCATCCCTGTATAAATAAACAGAATGATTTATTTTATAATATGGAATATTATAAGAGTCGTCTAGTGCATATTATACTTCACTTCCTTCATTAAATTTAAAAAAAAAAACAATCGAATATTGGTATCAGGAATCATCCCTGTATAAATTTACAGAATGATTTCTTTTATAGAATGGAATATTTTAAGAGTTGTCTGGTGCATATTATATATTTCACTTCCTTCATTAAATTTATAAAAAAAAGTAAAATATAAAATAACAATCGAATATTGGTATAACAGGAATCATCCCTGTATAAATTTACATAATGATTTCTTTTATATGATGAAATATTTTTGTGCATATTATATTTCATTTCCTTCATTAAATTTATAAAAAAAGTTAAATATAAAATAACAATCGAATATTGGTATAACAGAAATCATACCTGTATAAATATACCTGATGATTTATTTTATTACCGAAAAAAATTTGGTCATTATCTATGCCTCTCAATTAAAAATAGCAGATTGTTTCGAAATTAAAGTAATTGTCTTATAACCATAATTATAATTTTAAGTTTGGACTGCCAATTAATTTAACTGTTTCCATAGTGTACAAATGTCAAACTGTTTAGAATATTTATTTTAAAAAATACTGGTTCAGGAATTGAACCCCCTTTCCATCACAAAAACTCGAACACCTGTGCGAAACCGTGCTCTAAAAGCCTTCAGTCAAATTCTCAACACGCATACATTAGAGAATAGACGGATTTATAAGGAAACACCATGAATTGTATGTGCTCTAGGATACTTCTCTGATCAAACTACGTTTGGCAACCATTTTTTTTACAATGGTAAACTGTTTCGTTTTTTATACAGTGTGTCTGTATACGGTGGGGTACGTGGCTAAATAATAACAGCCGCACGGGTCGATCGAAGGTTAAGCTACGCTTGCCGCGTTCTGTTCGTGGATGGGTGACCATCCATTAAATATCGAGCTTCCATAAGCACATTAAACCGCTGGTTCCGGCTGTCATTCGTAAATCTTTGACAGTCGTTACGGGTAGCTAGAAGTCGAAAAAGTCTGACAACTAGTCTTGCCAAGGGGTATCGTGTTACCCAGTAACTGGGTTGTGGAGGTCAGATAGGTAGTCGCTCTATGTAAAATACTGATATTCAGTAGCACCCGGTAGACTGGAAGCCGGATCTATCATAATTGGGAAACGGCTAGACAGATTTTGTGCCTGCATACGGCGGCGAAAATTAAGTGCGGTACAGACCATCAAACTGAATAACTTTCTCCCGGGGACAAACATCGTAAACGAAAAAAAATATGTCATCCCACTTCGATCAATAATAGCAATTGATCGAAGTCGTCCCATACAAAACTTCAATACCTACTCGGCCAAACGTATCGGACGACTGATACATTTTTTTTTTGATTACGATGTTGGTCCCCGGGAGAAAGTTGGTCAGTTTGATGGTCTATACCACACCCTTAATTTTCTCCACACCGTATATAAGTGTAATGAAAATGTGAATGTTCAAAATCAAAAATGAATAAGTGAGGATCAAGAATAGAAATATTTTAGAAAAGAGATTGTGAAGATAATAAAGTCATAACATATTTGTCTTTTTATCGTCTGTTTAAACAATTTACTCAAGGTTTCTCGGCCACGTGAATCAAACAGGCCTCTTAAAAATCATCCGCCTTCAGCTTTAATATTACATCTCCTAATAGTCCACCTTAGCAGAACTGACCCTGTACCAACGTGATATACAGTGTGGCGATTAGGTCATCACATTAATTAAAACCACGTGTTCTGCTTTACGTATTTTAAATATGCACAATTAAAATAATTAATAACAATTCATATTCTAGCTATGGGACCGTTTTTTTCGTTTTAGTATTTTAACAACATAAACTTATTTGTGATAATTTGGTAACAATACTATAAAGTTTGTGTTTAATTGTTGATACCATCGCACCGCGCGTGTCTACTGCTTTGTTATCAAGGATGGTTTGTTTCGTTCCAATTTTTACGATATTAATTTTATTTCAAAATTTCAGTGTTCTATTTTTAGTAAAATTATTTATTTTATTATTTTAACAGACTGTTAACAACTTGTAATAACCTCTGTACTATTTAGTGTTATAATCTAATCGCCACTCTGTATAACAATCCCATTACGAGAGCCCAATAACGCCCTTTGTGCATGCAATCAAAATCCCGATAAAACAGAATATTTGGCCACCCAAGTTTTTCATGAATAAATGTATAGTGCGCGTGACTCCGACAGGGTTCGTCCTACGCAGTTCCACAGAATAATATATTGAGATCGAGTATTGTAAATTACGGATCACTCCAGATTATAATAATGTGCCTTAAATTAGAGATATGACATCTACTTAGATGTAATGTGATTGTATTTGAATAATGTGAAGATTCTGGGAACTACTGAACGCAATAATTTATTTATTATTAACCATTTAGTGGAGGTTCCAACTAGTAACTTTGTTGTAGCGGTCAGATAGCCAGTCCCTCTTTGTAAAATACTGGTATTTTACATGGAGTGACTGGAAGTCGACCCCACCATAGTTGGAAAAACCCGGACAAGTGCGAGTTGAACTCGCGTAGTGAGGGTTCTGTTTTTTGATGCCAAGAACAAACTTAACATTGTAGTTGAAAAACATGTTCTCCCATACATTCTAACTGCGATGTAAGTTGATACGTACAAAATTGAGAGATTTACCATGTTATTTTAACACCATAGACTTTAATAAGTATTCCTGTAATCTATAAGTATTGAACTATTTTCTGTACTTATTTTTTTATTTTAGGCTTAGTAGTTTCGGAGATAAGGGGGGAATAGTCAATTTTCATCTATTTTGTTAAATAACTTTAGAACTTTTTATTTTAAAATTACAAAAAAAATATATAAGACTCTCGCAACAAGCCCTTTCATTTGATATGTCACACGATACAGTTTGCAAAACCTTTTTTTATTTTTCGATTTCACCCCGAAAGTGACCCTCATATTCAAAATTCATTTATTTACGTTACACGTCCGTGTTTGGGTCATAAAAAATTATATGAGTACCAAATTTCAACTTAATCAGTCCAGTAGATTCGGAGCAAATCGACTGTGACAGACAGACACAAGAGTGATCCTATACGGGTTCCGTTTTTCTTATGAGGTACGGTACCCTAAAAAGGCAAGGCAGATGTTGATTTAGCTGCAAAGTAACCGGAGCAAGCGTGACGCAGCGCTCATGCCTGTTATATTAGAAAGCACTGCACAGTAACTTACTGTGCAAGTAAGAAGAAGACCCTATTGATCATACCTGTTCCTTAATTTCTAGATCTGAAAACTACGCTGAAACAGAAATAATGACGTTACTAATCGGTTTTTCTTTTGTTTCACAGAGCGGTTTGGCTGCCCCCGGCGTTCTGTTAAATGCCTTATCTATCAGAGACGCGATACCACCAAAGCACAATGGCAAGATTGTCTCTGCGTGAGTACATATCAATATAACATAACACCTAACATTGCGTCTGTGAATCCCAAACGAAGGGTTTGGCAGAGGTTTACACCCACATTTCGCCTAATTCCTATGTAAATGGAGGCGAGCCAAACACACTCATACACAAATAGGACATATATATATATATCAGCCCACATAGACCGCTCCAGAACATTAAAATTAATGTAAATGTGAAGGCCATTTATTGCTTAGGTTAAGCAATAAATGGCCTTCAACTAAATATAACCTCTTGGCCCTCTTTACTTACCTAATGAATCCAGAAATGAAGTATCGAGCATCGTAAGTGTTTTAGTTAAAGATTACAATCTAAACGAAGCTGATATGAATATTTACGTCATCAAAAAAACAGCTTTTGAGGCACAACTTATGAGAGGCCTAGGAGCTGGATATAAACCCAAACTAAAACTGAACTTAAAAACCTTTGAGGACTGTCTGAAGAAATTTTGATGTTCAAAAGTGCTGATTCTCTGCGTAGTTTCAGTTATTTTTGTGGTTTCAGTTATTGGACCGACCAAGCCTCAGAAATTGTAGATGGCGGAGACACTCCCGCTTACATCTTGACAGCGCAACAGGTCATCAATGACCTGGCCAACAAGAGTGACAAGAGCAGCCAGGCGCTCGCCCTTGCTGAGTTCATCGTTTTGATTGGATCACTCGGCACTGGCATCCCAGGAGATGCTTGTGCAGCTTCTGAAGTAAGTAGACCAAAGATGTATACGGGCTGGTGATTTAGTCACTTGCATCCGTTAATGGAGTGATTTTACCCGTCGTACTTAAGATGACTAAATCCTGCGCCTGTCATAGGTTTAGTGGTAGAAATAAATTATACCTAAATGATTTTATTTCTGTAAGTAGATTTGCACAAACACTTTTACACGTCATCAATCATATTTTAAAAACTAGATGAGGTCGGCGTTTCCTATCTGACTATTCTGATAAGAAAGGCCGAAACAAACACAGTCGTCTCTTTTAAAGTCCAGGCACAATCTTTGTCAGATCATGTGAACTGTTTGTGAAGGTGCTCTTCTGGGTAAGTTGTAGCTAGTCTATGTATATCAGATTTTCCTGCATGATAAAAAAAAAAGCATATAATAATTTCACCCCCAAAATTATATGTCATTTAAAATTTGAATCATGTTTACTCTGATTATAGATGAGAATTTGATTATTTTGCATATCTATAAGCGTCCTCCTAAATCCTATTTTACAAATTTATTTTTTAAGCTCCGTTTTTAAGCCTCTTTCTTTTTATTTTGTTTTTTAATTATTATTATTTCCTCAGAGCACCTGCCATTATATCTCTTCAACACCCTTGGTTGACTAGTAGAGAACGCCTAAGGCATTGAGTCCGCCTTTGTACCTAATTGTGTGTGAGAAGTTTAAATAAATAAATAAATTCGCATTCACATGAAAAACATCGTGGGGAAACCGGCATGTCGACCTAGAACCAAAGATTCGAAGATATGTGACATCCACCAAGCCGCTGGCCCCACGTGGTGGATCACATCCCTCTCGCAGAGGGAGTCTCGTGTCCCAGCACGCTATAAGCTGGTTATGGTTATGCTTTGTATATGCCTTTCTTTCTAACTTTCTTCTCTTCCCAGTTGATCGACGCATACGTGTTGGCCACCCGCACCGAAAACAAAGCTGCAATTCGCCCAGCCGTCTACAAGTTCATCCAGAGCGTGTCCTCAAGCATTGACTTGATCGTCCAACTGTCTACCAACCCCAACGCACTACGTTTTGCGGTAAGTTTGTCATTATCATCGTCATCACCATCCTTGCACTATTCTTCTTTTTCCATATATCTCTATTAGCCGTCAACTTAACAATCTCCCTCTTTCTAGCCATAACATCTTTCACACAATCCATCCATCTTGTCTTTAGTCTTTCTCTGAATTCTGAAGGATTTTTAGAAATATCTAGACTATTGCCTTTAAAAGGTTATATGAACTTGCTTATTGATAGAAGATCACAACGTATAACGCTAGGACATAGGTATATATCCATAAAATAAATATTTTAGAAAAATTTCCTTTACAAATAAAAATACATTCAAACAGTTATATCAAAGACCAGCTAAAAAAGTCGGACTATAACTTACTTTACCAAAAACCGTATGTATACCTAGCTAGTTAATAACTAATTTTGTATCGAATAGTTTCGTATACAAACAACCTAACGGCTGATGACTAGCAAACGCAATGCATACGTAATCAAATGTCCACTATTAATCATACGTGGGCCATCCATCACCACGCCACTTCCACTATTGTCCATCGTCTAACAAACAATATCGACCACTTCACGTATTGTTTATTGATATAAATGATTTTTCTCTCGCATTCCGATGTATGATGGATTGATGTAGACAGAACTCCTTTGATCTGAAATATTGCTTGTTTAGAACAATTTTGGTGAAAATGCGAATCATGTTTCGATGTGTAAGGAACGGATATAGCGCTACATGGTTATTTTGGTGCGTAGTCAAAATTAGAACTAACGCCGCCATTTTGTTTTTTCAATACATTTCACTAAACTATAACAATGTTTGCCATATTGTTATATGGCAAACATTGTTATAGTTTAGGCAAAAAGCAGTCGGAAAATGATAGTTTTAGTTCATAAAATAACAAAATACATTTTAAAATTTAATTTAAAGTTTTTCTAATCTGTTTTAAAACATCATGAAATAGTAGCCGCCATGTTATTACGTCATAAGGCTGTGTAAACTAAAAAGTGTCAGCTGTCAACTGATCGGCGTTTAAAGGCGTTTTTACTTTTATTATGTTCGTAACCAACGTAATTTAAATTTAATTAACAGCACACCAACGATAAGTAGAATAATAACTCTAAAATGAGTCTAAAATTATATACAAATTATCAGCGCATTTGTTTACACAGCCAACTGACGTCATGACCACAGAGCAATATGGCGTCCACTGCGTCCAGCGTTTTCGTCAAACTACGCGCGAAATTTGAAAATGTAAAATTTAAATACATTTTTATGGCACATAACGATTGAATAAAAATGTTGTGTTTTTTTTAGTGGAATTTTAGCACTATAGATTTTAATTGAGACACTTTAATGGGTGTAATACCCTATTATTGTACAAATTATAAAAAACTGCGCCCTCCTGTCAACGTCACTCGAGCCTTACTGTTTTTGCTCAGAACTGAGTAACATTTGGTCGAATATTTGTAATCTCGGCAGGAAACAACCTCTTTTTACTCACCCTTGAAACTCCACAAGTATCTATTACAAATATATATTTAAAGTGCACTTTTCCGTTCAAATAAATTCTATCATACAGTACATACTTCGATCATTTTAAAGGGTTTTCAAATAACACTTGATTTACGAAGTCGGTCCTACTTGATACTTACAATTATCTTTTTGGATTTTTCAAGACCAGAAATAAAATCTATAGTCGCCCATTCTGAAAGATTCCTTAATAAGCGTAGATTTCGATGGCAGACCCCGCAGAAGAAACGGGGCGAGTTGGACAAAACAAATTACTAGTGTTTTACATTAGCCCTGGATCGAAAGATCTCCAGCTCTTGCGACCCAGGGTAATCAAAAAGTATTGGAAACAGCTATCTGCAATGATTTATTGGTTGATTGACTATCTCTAATCCCAGACTGGACCCCGTGGTAAATGCAACGGTGGAGGCAGGACCTACCAATTTGAAGCAGCATGGGACGCAATCCTCTCCAACGCCTCCCCATCCTCAGCTGGGTAAGTTAATAGCAATAAACATTACAAGGTCAGATTTAATAAACTGGTGAAACTTCGAAGACATGATGCGTATCGAAATCGAAATGAAGACGAATCATTTTTGTTATCTAAATTCATAATTTCAAGTAACAGCTGATTTCGGGGTCGACAGCCGCTGGTACATACTTACTTAAAATATTGAGTTAAAAAATAAAAGCGAAAAACATCACACACATCCACGCAAAACGGCCATCGCTCAGCATAATGGTGCGACTCTATGTGAGACAGAGCGCTGGTTCAAAATCATTTATATTACCCATACCATACCTCTCACGTCTGTACAGTTCCGCCACTAAGTTTAATTTTACCTTGTATATCTCTCGATGCTAGACTAGCATATGAACCTACCATACATACGCTGCCCCAACGGCATTATCTTAAAATCACTTAGCACGCCCGGGATGAAAGTGGTACATTCCAGCACCTTCATTGCGTAACACACTAGAACATTGAAATGACAATCATCTGTCACCTTAATTGCGTAGTAAATTGAAATGACAATCTATTTCATTCAACAATCAGCGTTGTGGAGCAGACGAAGTTTTGGAACATAAAAAGCAATGGATTTTGATGCAATGTCAAAATAACAGGGACGGTAATTCCGGGTGACCAATTAAGGATTCTGTTCTATAACGTGTTTTATGCTTCCAGGCTTGTCAAAGAGCAATACTGTTCAGCCAAACGTCTGTACAACGCGTTCTCCTCTCGAAGCAACAATGCAGGAGCTTTCATCACCGCAGCCTCCCTGCCACCCGTCAACCGCGTCTTCCGAGAGGCCCTTGAGCCAGTTGCAAGAGTAAGTATTGTCGTTTTCTGGAACAAGCCAATCCAGTAACGTCCAAGCTCGGCCAGTCCAAGATGATCGAAAATGATTAAACTAAAAAAACACGACGAAGGAGTGCGAAATGACCAAAGTCTTCAGCATCCAGTCAAGAACTACGCTGAATGCGCAAAGAAAGGTGAATTGAGTATCGTCCATTATAGCTTCAAGCCAGTATTCCTCAAAAGGGTTGCAGAACTCTCAAGCATCTATTTTGTCAGTTGTTGCATAACGAGGCACGAGTCTATTACCTCAAACCGGACACAAATCCAGACTCTACTGATAACTTTCTAAAAGAAAAACCAAATAAAGGGACCGCTCCGTAGCAGTCCATGGCTATTTATGCTACACACGGGAAGTAGCTTTAAAAATGTAGGCGGGACCGTCCACTGCAACCCACTGCCACGCCACGCACAAATGCGGGGCTGGGAAACAAATGAACCGCGCAATTAACGTGGCAAACCTCTCCGTGAACATCCTACGTAGCAGTAAGCGGCCGATTAGAATCTGTTCCAGAAATCGCAGAACCCCACGCTCAGTAAAGGAATGCGATTGCCTGCAATTTATCCTAAAAACTACAAACAGATATTTTATGTTCAATTTTATTAATTTTATGTTTATTTTTTCAGTTCGTGGCATCCATTCCTGCTGGAAAGGCAGGTTCCACCGCTCCTGCTGCCAAGAAGGCACTCGCACGTGCCACCAAATACTAATATCAAAGATATATATAAGTCTAGATAGACAGTCAAAGCTGTGAAATCGTCGAAAAAAAATGCGTCCAACCGTTGGCCGCAAAATGCACGCACACTAGAATAACACAAAAACAGCACAATGACGTGGCGCGTGTGTAAGACTTAGCTGTCACGCACACCAGCCTATCAAAGTAGGTCTGTTTGTTTTAGTTCTTCTACAGCGCGACACTCTACCTAGACATATAAATAATCAAAGACTAATAGATAACTGTAGGTATAACTATAGCTCACAATGATAATATAATATTCACTAACATCAGTATACTATACACAAAGAAATAACCTAATTACTATTTATATACCTACGTATAATATAATATAAATTCACCATTCACACAAGCTCTACGCAGAATAAATGAAAACTTATAAATAAAGTTCATTACTTATGTAAATATACGTTGATACTCCACAAAAGACTTGGCTTTTAATTTCTCGGTAAACGATTTTTTTTTTAAATAAAGATGTATCCAATTTATTACTGTTTTATTTATACGTGAATCCTGCGTTCAAAGCATGAGCGAAAAACTAATGATCAACCATTCCTTCGACCACTTGGCTCTGTTTGTCATTGTAACACGCACTTTTCTTCTTTTTTTTTTTGGGTGGGAAATTATCAAATAACTTCTCCCGCTCTGGGCAGAGCGGGAGGGTGTGTCAGACTCTTACTGACTAAAACCCACCGTATATCTTCCGTTGCCTGTGTTGCCATGGACCTCGGTAACCCTTTTGGACTTCCACGCGACCCCGGCAGGCATCGGCCCAAGTGGACCCCTACACTTGTGCAGATATCTCTTTGAGGCGCGCGTGGGACACAACGCGCCGTCGACCCGGGCCTGGTCCGTATCGGACGGCGAGCTACCCATTGCTCACCGTCCGCAAGCCCGCGCCTACGGTGGCCGGAAATCCGCCCGGGAGTAACTCGCTCTGATGTCCCATCTCAAAAATTCACCATTTATTAACTTACTATCTAATACCCCACACGTTGGTCGCAACGCCGGTATCAACGTTGGTTGAACAAGCAGCCAACGAATGGACGAATGGCGAGCGTTGACGTAGACTCCGTAGATTCCTTTGATAAAAACGACACGCGCCGGCCAACTGCCAACGCTCGCACCAACGCTGAGGCCAATGCAATTTGTAGATCCATTTGTAGGACGTTGGACGAGCTGCATTGGACACAACGTGTGGAGCCGTCCATATTATAAACTAGCTTTTGCCCGCGGCTTCACTCGTGTTAATGTTTATTTTGTCAATATTTTTTCTATCCCTCGGGAACAGTACTTTTTTTCTGGATGAAAGGTTCATGATGATCGGTTGAGTAGTTAAGACAAGAAAGCGTAACAAACTCACGTTTGCATTTATAATATTATATAAGTTATATTATGGCTAAGTAATACCAGCCGCACGACTCGGTCGATCAAGTTAAGCTACGCTTGCCGCGGTTGGTTCGTGGATGGGTGACCATCTTTACATACCAAGACCCCTCCGTGCCACAGAAAGCACGATAAGCCGTTGGTCCCGGCTGTCATTTGTAGATCTTTGACAGTTATTACGGGTCGTCAGAAGCCCGAAAGTCTGACAGCCAGTCTTACCAAGGGGTATCGTTTTACCCAGTAAATGGGTTGTGGAGGTCAGATAGGCAGTCGCTCCTTGTAAAATACTGGTATTCAGCTGCATCCTTTTAGACTGGAAGCCAACCCTAACATAGTTGGGAAAAGGCTAGACAGATGATGATATATATTAAATTATAAATGTAACAAGAGTTTCTTTGTTTGTAACGCTTAGTTAGGATTACGATGTGAAAGTTTGTATGTATGTTACTCAATCACGCAAAAACAGCTGAACAGATCGTTATGAAATTCGACGGATAGGTAACCTGGGACCTGGAGAAGGACATACACATCCTAGATCGCAGACGAAATCGCGGGCAACATCTAGTTAACTTATACTTTCGTGGAAAATTCTATTCATATAAACATTTGCTTTGTTATAAATTAGCATTTACAATAAAATATATTATTTAAAAAAACAAAAAACCCGACTGCAAAAACACAAAACTGAAAAGGGAAAAACAAGCATTATAATCTATATAATTTTGGTATCGCAGGCACAATCACAAGTTACACCATATTTCAGGTTATACGACTGTTGTCGCCTGCAAGACCAAAATTATATAGATTATAATGCTTGTTTTTCCCTTTTCAGTTTTGTGTTTTTACAGTCGGGTTTTTTGTTTGTTTAAATAATTTATTTTATTTCAAGCTTTTTAGTTTTATTAATATATATTTGAAAATTACGCATTACTAGCTTTTATTTGATACCAATATTGTTACAATTCATTTAAAAAAATAACTTCCCCTCCTTTTTTTTGTATTTGCAGAAGCAATTTATAAATATTATTTAGCCTATGTCACTCCCACAATTAAGACGAATCTAAAGACACCGCATATGTTAAAATCCATCATGCCGTTTAGGCTACAGAGCGTGCCAAAGAAATAGACATACATACATACATACATACATACATACATACTCTCGAAAAACATTACCCTTCTGAGGCAGTCGGGTAAAAACAAAGCATATTGAATAAAATCATAATCGTTATAAATTAATCCCTATTTATTTAAGGAAAAATACAATACTTGGTGTATATTCTTTTTCCTTAAACCGATAGGGTAAATTTCGGTATTATATGTTGTACCTAACGTTTTATCAGTATTGTCCTTAAACAGTGGAACATCACCAGAGGACACAGTTGTATTTATAATAATTATAATGCACATTCAGTGAAACAAAATGATTTTAATATTTTTCTTGTGTTTAAAACTGTCTATTTTACATTTATGTGTCTCGGATCTTGGATATCGGTGTGCAAAAGGTATTTTTTTAATATATATACCGTAGAGAAAGAAAAACAATTTCAGTTTTTTTTTTTTTTTGATAACCAAACCAATTAGGCCACCAAATAAGGATTGTAGCAATCTACTTTTTTCAATATTAATCCTTTAAATATAGGAATCTCATGTTCCAAAGTGTTGTATTATTTGTCATTATACGTTTAACAGTATGGAACCTTATTCCAGCACAACATTATGCATCCACGTCCTCGTAACGTGTCTTAAAATCATTTTATTAGGACGACTACGTATTAATTTATTTATTTTACTCTGGTCAGATTTTTTACGGTTCCGTGGTAAACAAGAAACCCTTATAGTTTCGCCATGTCTGTTTGTCACCGCTGTAGCTCAGAGACGCTTAATACTAAAAATCTGTTATTGCCATAGGTATACATATTAATCACGCCGACAAATTGGTAAAACAAAATCTTGAAAATATTTTTTAACGTAACTCCCTTGCACGTAAGTAAAGAAATAAAAATAAAAATATTTTATTGTCAGGCATCAAGGCCCATAGTGTTAGTATTACATTTTACCTAAAAACTAAGTTAGTAACATGCAGGAACACTACAAAGAAAAAGAATTACAATCACAGGAAGGTTTAACAAGCTTTGTTGCCAACATATGGCTTAGTAAACCTCCCCATTGTAGGCCCATCCAGCCTCTCTGCAAACACCTTCAGAATGCTGTTGCTGCTTCCCCTCACTCGGGATATTACTGAATACTGTGGCAACTTTCTTCCGCATTATCGCAAAGTAATCGTCAGTGTGCGCATCAGCGAACATACCTGACGAACTACAGTAAGTTGGAAGCCTCAACAGCGACCTGAAGGCATTGTTGTATTGAACGCGCAGGGCTGCTTATAGGGTATGATTATCCCAAAGACCGCTGGTGTAAACAGTTTGGAAGTAGGCTTTAAAAAGAGTTAGTTTCACGGGAACTGAACAACCATGCACCCTTCCGCATATCATATTTCCCCTCACTGCCAGTGCCCTGCGCTTCCTTTCCTTATCCAATTCGTTTTTTAATTCTTCAGTAACAATGTGGCCCAAATATTTTAAAGTGGGCAACTCTCTGCAAAAGTGAACCAGCTTTACAGGAGGGACAAATTTTGGATTTTTATTCCTACCTCGAAACACCAACAGCTCACTTTTTGTAGGATTATATTTTAGCCCGTGCTCGTGCCCGGATATGCCAAACAGCATATCCTTCACAAAATGGAGAGTAACTTTCTAATTCCACTGATCTTAGGGCTCAGCAGAACCATGTCGTCTGCATAACTTAAGTTATTTAAACATACTCCATCTATATGGCATCCGACATGCGTGTTGCTGAGCTCAACAAGCAGTTTATTTACATATATGTTAAATAGCCTCGGAGAAGTTAGACCTCCCTGCCTAACGCCGCACTCGAGTTTATACGGGTCAGATAACGCATTAGACCATTTAACAAAGTTCCTCTGCTTGTCACTCCACAAAGATAATGTACTGATACTGATAATGTGCGTGTTGCTGAGCTCAACAAGCAGTTGACAGTAATGCTTCAACGCAGTTATAGCACTTTCAGTAGATAGCCCAGCACGAAAACCAAACTGTATGTCATGTAACTGTGTGTACCTACCGAGGTGTGAGTCGAGCACACTGTCACACACTTTGGCTATCACGGTTGCCAGTGAAATAGGCCTGTAGTTACCTTTGCCTATGTGGGTCATTATGGTTTTTTTTTTTTTTTTTTTATTCTCATTTAGTATTAATCATGGTCTGGCAGTTTGAGTAATTTATGCGGCCTACCCAAATGTTCTTTCTTTGGTATTGTTCGTCGAATCGTTGAGCTCCTTAAGTTCCGAGTTGAGCTGCACGATTACTGACAAATGCGTACACTGACTGGACAGGTCCACTCAATCTGTGTGGTTCTTTCCTCAAAAGGACCATTTCAGACACCAATCTACACGGCCTTCACATGATCTGACCAAGATTATGTCTGGACTTTAAAAGAGACTGTGACGTCTGAGTTTGTTTCGGCCTTTCTTCTCAGAATAGTCAGATAGGAAACGCCGACCTCATCTAGCTTTATTTTAATAATATGATTGACGTGTAAAAGTGTTTGTACAAACCTACTTACAGAAAATAAATCATTTATCATTTATCATTTGTCTGCTATGTCCCCTGTCCGATTCTTCACAATAGGTACAACAATTGTATCTAGTAACTCTTGAGGTAAGTAAGAATGTCCCAAACACAAATTGAAAAACATAGTCAACACTCTCGGCAGATGTATACCCGCATTTTGAAGGTGCTCAATGCTAATCCCGCCATGACCAGGAAATTTACCCCTCTTCATACATTTAATCACAGATTTTAGTTCTTTACATGGAAACCAAAGGGGTGACCCTGATCGATATGTCTCAGCATCGCGCACCGTCGGCTCAGACTTAAGAGGTGAACTCACTTTATAATGATTTTTAAAACAATTGGCTATCTCAGCGTTATTGTTTTTACTATCTACGCTAACTGGTAGGCTTGGAGCATTATTTAGCCTCTTAGTACCTTTCCAAAATGATAATAAACGTTTTTCTGAATGGAGTGAAGCCAAAATATCCATTTCTATTCTTCCTTGGTTCTTAATGCACCACTTCAATTTTGATTTAAATATTTTCCGACTTAATGTCATTTCCTCAAAAATAGGACCTCTGCTGGGTTGACCATACCACATCCATACTTTAAATTTAATTCTTGCCTGTGTGTGAAATTCTTTTACATATCTGTTCCGCCCTTTTATACCCTATTTTCCTATGATGCCTTTTGGGGTTCTGCTTGTACTAGCAGCTTCACTTAATATAGACACAATTTGACTATACATTTTATCTAATAAAAATGTATGGTGGGTATTATCACAAAATTTATCAGCACAGACTTCAAACTCTTTAGGAAAATCTAAGTTCTTAAATTTATTGTTACATAATATGTAACAATAAGGTTAAGAATAATAATAATCTAATAATATAAAACTTTTAATAATTAATATATTATAGAATAATATTGACTGATTTCCTCTGGTGTTCTTTCCCCCCAACAAACACCGTTATAAGAAGATTGCAGTACATTAGTTTTCTCTCTAATACCATTAATATCACACTCTATTTTGAAAGGAAAGTGATCAGACTAAAACGAATCGTAAATAACTTCAATGTTTATAATTGTTTTTCCTGCCGACTGTGTAACAAGACAGTGGTCAAGCCAACGCTTACACCCGTGTGCGTCACTGATAAAAGTCTAAGTTTGTGAAAACATGCTTAGGTAATCAATGTCCGCACATAATAATTCTTGCTCAGTACAAAAACTAAGAAGTTCGTTACAAAATGACTCACCAGGGTGCGCGTTGAAATCTCCCAATACAAACACTGATTCAATATTACTTACTATTTTGTACGATAGAATACATTTCACTGAGACATTCCGTAAAATGTGGTAAGTTATCACTATCACTACAATCTGTTGACATAAGTATACATATTTATAACCATACAAAATCGGTTACTTATCACTACTTTTATTGCACAAATCCGGGTATTTTCACACTGCACCACAGACACGTTATTAACTGCACTTTTTCGCCACAATATAGCAAGACCTTTCGTAAGGTCTACCTTTACAAATACCAGCTGAAGTGTCCACTGAAGACTTCGCGGTGTAACTGAAATCTTGATCTATATTTTCCAGAAAGGACAAATCATGTGGATATAACCAAGTTTCTTGTAATAAAACAATGTCAGCTGTTTTGCATAGTAAACGCACACAGTTTACAGATCTGTTATTTTTTACAATTGAATGTTATAATGTTCAATTTTGATGTACTATCCATTAATTGCATTATTTATTCCATCCGTCTCGGAAATAATATAATTTCTGTCTTCTTTTCTATTCTTGAAACGACACATCTGGTCGCGTAAAAATTTTTCTAACGTGCTTATATCGACTAATAGTTTAAAAGCATTATACGGCTTTTCCTTCTTCATAGTAATTTTCTCGAGTGAAACAACCTGCTCCATTTTGTTTTTGATATATTGGCAGATAATGGTGCCGATTCCCTTGTTCACAAACTAAATTAAATTTAAGTTCAGTGCATCTTTTTCTTTCTATTTATTAAGAAAAGGACAGAAGAAATAAATTTTAGTTTAGTCCTGTCAAATTAATCACCGCTTGACGTAAATTGACGTAATTTTAGTAGGCAAGTTTTTAATCACGTCTAAAGTTGTATGGAATAGTGACAGGCGCTGATTAATATGACATTGACAACTAAAATTTATCTTCTGTCTTTTTCTTAATGAAATAGAAAGAAAAAGATGCACTGAACTTAAATTTAGTTTAGTTTGTGAGCAAGGGAATCGGCACCATTTTCCACCGCAATCTCCTTGTTTACGTTTGAGATAAACAAAGGGACTCTTATATCGGCCGCTTTCAATTTCTCCGACTAGTTCGTTGCCGCTTGGCCCATTTTTCCAGCAAACCGATTTGTAGATCTACGATTTTGCACTGTTATCCATTCATCAGTAGGTTTCATTATCGGTCTCCACTTACCATTTCTCACAGTCTCCGCCATAGTGGGCTTCATTGTTTGTTTCAACTCTGTATGACCGTGCACATTTCGCTTTCCAGTACCGACGAATTAACTGGTGCGTGCGCACTAAGCTTATCTCCCTCAGTATAAGTGTGAGGTCGCGGGAAGGTACTAAAGAGTTACCGAGGCCCTTGACACAGGCAACGGAAGGAATACGGGTGGGTTTTAGTCAGGAGGAGTCTGACACAAACTCCCGCTCCGCCCAGAGCGGGAGAAGTTATTTGATGATTTCCCACCCAAAAAAAAAAATGTATAAGTGTGAGCGAGAGAGCGATACTCGGGTGAATCAGCGCGCTCTGAACTCGAACGCCTCGTCACACAGTGGATCGAAAATCGGCTGTAGAAGACATAGGATCTCGATTTCTTAAATGTTATTTTTTTGCTGGAAATGACTTCTGCTGATCATTACTGTTCTATAAAATGTCATATGAAGTAATTGTGTGCACAAATGGAAGAGTTATATTTTTTATAAGAAAAAAATGTATGGAGCTGACATGAAAAATGAGGATATCTCTGGAATCGCAAGGTTGGCCGTTATATCCTTGCACACTGCTATAGTACTATTTATTTGTGAATTTTTGACATACTTAATATCGCGGCATCACTATTTTTTTTTTTAAATCTTCAAAATTAAAAAAAAAATAAAGTATATGATACATTTTAATGCTTAAATATGGCTATACCAAGTGTAATTTACAATATTTTTTAAGCTTAGACCAAAACATTCTAAGAAATCTCAAAGTCGTATTACCTACTTATTTGAAATGACATGGTAATTATGAATTACGTAATACGTAATCTTGTCTAATGCCTCAAGTCCACATTAGCTAATGATTAATAAAACTTAATACCTATATACCTAGTTAAAAGGATACGTACCAAAATAATTTGGGGTACTCGCTAATTTAGCAATTAGGGCAGGATTAACTTAATGAAAGTAATTAGATAAATGTGATACCATCATTAGTCAATAACAACAAATAGTCAAACATTAAATTCACAACTTCAGTTCATTTAGAGCATTTCTAATACTAACATCTATCCTACCGTGTCTTTTTACTCAGTGATCGTGAATAATGGAAAGCATTATTACAAATTTGGATTTGTTTGTTATTCTGAGCAATCAGGATGCTTCGTCTTTCGATCATGAAATATTGTTCAACACACTTGTTATTCGACTGGGCTCTAGCCTTTCAGATGAAGACAGTGTTACCGTGAAAGAATTTTTTCGAAGATTTACACGGGCAGTTCAAAAGAGATGGTTACGATCCCACAGGAAAAGTGAAGTTTTTAGACGTGATTACAGTAATTGGCTTGAGGCAAATATTGACTGGCCAAACTGCATGCAAACCAATTTGCTCATTCAAGAATCAACAAGTGAAAATATTTCTACTGAACCTGTACCTGAACCTGTACCATCAACTTCAACAATGAAATCAACTTCAACGATAACAAAAAGATCTCGAATGCCGTTTGAAGATCTAAGTAACAAGCAGAAGAAGAGACGATCTGATGAACATATAGGCGATGACCCTAATGAAGTAGCTTATTCAGCTGCAGCACTTTTGAATGGAGATGGTCGTGAGGATATTGCATCTGTTATTGAACATATGCTCCAAAATCCAGAAGCAGCAGCAAAAATCAAGGAAATGTTGAACAAACCAGCTCCTTCAACAATATTTTCACCAGAAAAAGCACTGGGTTTGCTACTTTCATTAAAACTATCGAAATGGCAATATATTACATTAAGGGAAACGACTATTCGAGAAGGCTCAAAGGAGATATATCCGTCTTACTATAAAGTGCAAAAAGCTAAGCTACAGTGCTACCCTCCGAAGACATTTGTGACTGTAACGGATTCATCTGCTAAGATTGCACTACAAGCGTTACTAGATTTAACAGTGAACAGAATTTTTGAAACTATTCGTAGTCCTGATGCGATACAAGATAAACAATTGATATTAATATCAAAGTGGGGATTTGACGGTGCATCTAACCAAAGTAGATATAAGCAAAACATAGAGAGTGGTCAAGATGATTCCAGCATATTTATGACCTCTTTGGTTCCATTACAGTTGACAGCTGACGGTGATACCGTATAGGTGAATCCAAAACCCTGCTCACCTAGGTATTGCCGTCCAGTCCAGTTTAGTTTTGTGAAAGAAACCAAAGACGTTGTCATAAATGAAAAAACTGCAATGGATAACGAAATTGAAGCTCTCGTTCCCTCAAAATGTCAAGGACATGAAATTAGTCACAAATTAATGATGACGATGATTGACGGCAAACTTTGTACATATCTGTCTGAAGCTAAGTCAAATGCGGCCTGCTACCTGTGTTTGGCTAAGCCTACAGAAATGAATAAGTTAGATGTCATTGCGTCAAAAACCATTTCTTCTGGTGTGTATGAGTTCGGATTATCATCACTTCAAGCCCGCATTGATGTGATGGAATGTCTTCTACACATAGCGTATCGTCTCGACTTCAAAAAGTGGTCTGCAAGAGGAGAAGGTCATCAAGAGTTATTGCATTCACGAAAAAAACTCATTCAAGATCGATTCAGAGATGATCTCAACCTTTTGATTGACATCGTTAAGCAAGGATCAGGCACAACTAACGACGGGAACACAGCAAGGCGGTTTTTTGAATTTCCTGATAAAACTGCAGCGATCACTGGATTAGATGAAGACCTAATACG
Organism: Atethmia centrago; assembly: GCA_905333075.3. Lineage (NCBI taxonomy): Eukaryota > Metazoa > Arthropoda > Insecta > Lepidoptera > Noctuidae > Atethmia > Atethmia centrago. Next base: position 22,527,105 of record HG995368.1, read on the forward strand.
CAGATTTGCTGTGATTCTGCAAGCTATCACATCTGGAGAGATTGTAGACGTGCCGAAATTTAAAGAGTACGCTAGAACAACCGCTGAAAAATACGTGGAACTGTACGATTGGTACTACATGTCATCAACCGTCCACAAATTGTTGATTCACGGAGGGGACATAATTGCAGAAAATGCTATTGTACCAATTGGAAGTCTTTCGGAAGAAGCTTCAGAGGCCCGAAACAAAGACTTTAGGAGGTTCAGAGAACACCATTCGAGGAAAAAGAGTAGACAAGCATCAAACGAGGATATCCTCAATATGCTTATCGTCTCTTCTGATCCTCTAATTTCTTCCACAAGACCAAAATTAAATGCCCACAAGAGGCAGACATACTTTAAGGAAACAGTAGAACTACTGAAACTTCAGGATCAGGAAGCTCCGACAGAGTTCTTAGAAGTTATATCTATTGTAGAGCCTGATTCTGAAGTGGATTCTGATGGTGACGAAGTATAAAATAAGTTAACTTTTATTGTTTATGTTAGATTAGGTTAAGTTAATTTTTTTTTTAATAATTTGCTTTTATTTTTAATCATACAATAGTTTACCATTTATTGTTATTGACTAATGATCACGTTTATCTAATTACCCTCATTATGGTACGTATCCTTTTAACAGGTATATAGGTATTAAGTTTTATTAATCATTAGCTAATGTGGACTTGAGGCATTAGACAAGATTACATATTATGTAATTCATAATTACCATGTCATTTCAAATAAGTAGGTAATACGACTTTGTGATTTCTTAGACAGCTTTCTTGGTCTAAGCATAAAAATTATTGTAAGTTACACTTGGTATAGCCATATTTAAGCATTAAAATGTATCATATACTTTTTTTTTTTAATTTTGAAGATTTAAAAAAAAAATCGCAAGTGATGCCGCAATATTAAGTATGTCAAAAATTCACAAATAAATAGTACTATAACAGTGTGCAAGGATATAACGGCCAACCTTGCGATTCCAGAGATATCCTCATTTTTCATGTCAGCTATGTGTACATTTTTTTCTTACAAAAATTATAACTCTTCCATTTGTGCACACAATTACTTCATATGACATTTTATAGAACAGTAATGATCAGCAGAAGTCATTTCCAGCAAAAAAAATAACATTTAAGAAATCGAGATCCTATGTCTTCTACAGCCGATTTTCGATCCACTGTGCGTCATCGCGGTGTTGTCGGCGGTAGACCAACCGGCCCGCTATCAAGCAAATACCCCCCTCTTTTATTTGTATTGATGTTGCATGTTAGCAATGATGCTGGCAGCCTGCTACATCCCAATTCGGTCTTTAGCTCATACAATTGACGTTGCATAATTGCAACAGTCCGTCAATTGGATGTTGTTGCATTTTTGCATAATTGTAATGTGAGGATGATTTTTTTTCTCGTCTATATCATGGCGTGGGTTATCGGTAGAGAGGCCGTTCAAAAATATTGTGGGTCTGTGATCACCATTTTTCCATTCAAGGATCCGTTTGCGTAATATTAAGCTTTAAAGTGCTAATTTTTGTTAGAGTCAAGTGTTCGTTGCCAGCTATAAGGTGGTTTATGGAGATTTGAAAAATTTCATGGCAGTTGTACATACTCGTATAATTAAATTAAAAAGAAAGCTATCCCAACTAAGTAGGCTTTACAAGTTAACGAGTAATAGTCGACCAACTTAAATTTGCAGTTGGAGAATTGACCGTGACGTATATCGACGTATGGGAGAACATGTTTTTCAACTACAATATTAACTTTGTTTTTGGGATAAATTCATCCCAACATTCCGAACTACGGAACCCCTAGTTGTGCGTGGTCCGAAACGCACATGGCCGGTTTTTTACTACTGGTCTGTTTATAAGACACAAGATCATGAACTTGTCCAAGACTCAAGTCTTGGACAAGTTCATGATCTTGTGTCTATTATATATTCAAATATATCCACACATGGCATCTACTTAAGGCGCTGACAAGACCTAATTGACCAAAATAGGCTTCTCTTAAGAAAAAAAATTGACAATTCTGTATAGTTTGTGGTAGTGTAAAAAATATATCTTAATTTTGAACATATTTTCCAGAACGTGGTTGTTACCAACACACGTTTTGAAGACAAAATCTCGATACAAACTAACGTTAAACTAACCTCTTACTTTGAGTTCTAATCCAAAATATCTGTATCAAATATCAACATACATTACGTATTTAATTAATAACAAGAACGTCTTATTTGAATGCAGAAATTGGTTGTTTTTTATTTTCGATTACTCAACTCAATTTTGAGTAAATAGATAATTACTTCATATTTAGCAATAAATTACAAGCGTTGTGTCATTGCGCTTCTCTTTCTTTTCTAAGCAATCTGACAGTGACCGCGGTTTAGGTGATGTCAGCGTCTTAATGGGGATGCGCTAAGTTAGCCCGCGAAATTCAAATTTGCGTACGTTTTTTGCAGTTTTTTGCAAGTAGCAGTGTCAGTGTCAGGATGTATGTTGATTAAATTATGATTAGCGACCGTTACAAATATGGCTTTACAGATTTATTATCATTAGAATCAGCAACACAACTCCTTAAGTTAGAATTTGCCACAAATGTTTTGATTTCATGAAATAGTAATTCAATAAGGTAATATTAACTTACAGGTTTGTATTGATAATTTTTATCATTATAATTCTATAAATAAATATTTGATTGGGCCGCGAATCGTATTTAGACCAACATACAAGCCGATACTGACCTGAAAATATCAAAAAATTAAATTGCCTGTCATATACCACGGTATCCCTTTCGGACTTTCCCGCGGTTCACATGATACCAAAGTTCATGGTACAAAAAAAAAACAAACATACAGAACATATATTATAACCCTCCTCCTTTTTGGTTAAAAATATTAATCGGCAGCGCCGTGTCCTCAGTAAAAGGTTGCGCAAGCCTCCTTCAATCGTGAACTGAAAGCCTAGGATTGTAAATAAGTATAATGTAACATTTTCCATCTATTTCAGAGGAATCAAACAATGTGCCTGAGATATTCTTGATTGAAGATCACAACAAACCTTACTTTAACCAATATCAAATGATATTAAACTACGAATTTAGAAAAAGTTGTGAAGATTATTATAATATTCAAATGGTCTCTCTAGAAGAATCAAAAGGACATGAGTAAGTTAATGAAACTAAAACTTATTCAAATAACTAATGCATGGTAACGATTAATTACTTGTAAGTTTCACTATGCATGATGAGTGTTTTACTACAAGCTTAAGTCGATAAATCCAGTAAGACGACTAGCAGCGCGCGCGCAGTTACAGCACTATTCTCACGACCGTCCCAGCCACTGCTACGTAGATTTGCACGAAAAGGTTTACCACGTGTGTTCGTCCCCGCGGGCCCCGATCCCGCAGGTAAACGTTCCGGAGGACCACGATTACTAACTATGTATATAAAGTCAATTAAAAGTCAATCTTCCTTAAAAGTACCATCAGCAGGAAAACGACAGTTTCGAATGACACATTAGGGCTCCTACATACTGGCGCGACGCGACACAAAGACACCGCGTGTAGCGCTACAAGCGATGCCTTTGTGTCGCGTCGAGTCGCGCGACAAGTCGCGCTATTATGTAGGAGCCTTTAAACTTTCTATCACTTTTTTTTTTTTTTGGTTTGGAAATTATCAAATAATTTCTCCCGCTCTGGGCGGAGCGCGAGGGTGTGTCGGAAGTCGGAAGTCGGAAGGGACACGGGTGGGTTTTATGACTAAAACCCACGCGCACAGTGGTGACACCTGGGCGTTTCCTCCCGCCTTATCCGACACAAAACTTTCTATCACTTGCAAATTACATTAGCAATGTTCTGTATGCGTAAAAGGAATAAAATCGTATTTGTATCGCAAAAGTACGAGAGACAGACACATTGGTATTTCAGACGGCCGCGCTGACTCTATTGTTTTAATACAACTGGTTTATAGTTTTTCCAGGTTTTGATATAATTGTTGTTCTCTTTAATTATACAAGAACAGTTTTAAAATATTATTTTGTAATATTGTTAAATTTAATCTTATAGCTACGCACATTTTGGTTTAACTGACAATTATTGAAATTATGATTCTATATTTCATAATATCACAAAATGTCGTAATAAGTTCACGTTTTTTGCATATTTGGAACCACTATATGCTGGCAGATACCAAGAAAACACATTCATACCTTGAAGCAGTTTTTATGTTGACGGTACAAGTTGAAAACAATTGAAAAAAACAAAGAAAAAATGTGATCAAATTTATTGAAACTGTGGCCCTCCGGGACGTGTACCTGCGGGATCGGGGCCCTCGGGGACGAACCCTACCTCGTTGGGTCGCGCAGTTTATCTGTTTACCAGGCACGCATGCGTGCGTATCGTGACAGTAGGTAACAGTGGACGATCCCACCTATGTACATTTTTATAAAAAGCAAAGCAGCCATTTACGGCTGTGAAGCGTCGCCTTTATGTACAAGCAAGAGCTGTATCATGAAACTGTGTTCCAGTAGCTAAAACTCACGTTTTAAACTAAATTATAATTATATATTTATTACATGCCTTTTTTGCAGTAACGTTATCCATTTTGCGGTTTCCGATTATTATGATGGAAAAGAACTGGGGAATTTCGAGTACGCCGGTAACATAAGCAAACTAGATGATGCTGTATGCAATAAAATAGAAAAAGGTCAACATCAATTTGATTGCAACGAAATAGTAAATCTTGTTAGCATATCAGTATTAGAAATAAATGATGGTCATGTCTACAACTTTGTACAAAAAATGCAAATCAGTGGATATGCAGATCCGATCGATGGTCTTTATGAAATAACGCACTCTATGCACAGAGAAAGTTGTGAGCCTTTTTTTCGAAAGACTTCGGATCTGACGACAGTAGTCCTCTGCTTGCGTGGGCTTGAATTTCAGAAGGAAGTTAATATACAGCCCTTACAACTGATACAAATACCAAATTCTTATTGCAGTAAAGATTTAAAAACGAATCTGATTGCGAATCGTCTTCTTGCTGTATTAACTCCTGAACCATTTGAGGTACCCTCCGAATATTCAGTTCCAACCATATTCTATGAAACTCCGTATCTTCTTTCCGAATATAAGACTGCATTTCCAAATTCTATGAATTTAGTACCGTGGCGACTACTGAAATATGGATTTCTAAAGTTCATTCAAACCGTGGGCTGGCAAAGAGTGGCGATTGTGTCTGACGATTCAGAATACAGCCTAGATTTTGAAGATGAACTGACTGAACTGTTTAATAAAGAACGAATAATATACACAGTGATCCGGTGTGAGGATGCCAATTGTAAAATGGACAAGGTAATTTTTTTTTACATTTGCCACACAATAAGTAAGTACATCATGGGACCTTTTGTATGCTAATTACAGAAACAATTAAAAAGCCATTGTGTCTCGCGCAGATCTACGTTCCGGCGATACGAAGGATTAAAGGTACAATTCTGATAGCGACAGCAGACCGCAGACAGCAACGCGTTCCAGTTGACAATTAACGCAGACGACTACCCCCGTAGTTTTGATTCCGCGACGTCACTCCTACGACGAAGCAACGCTTCTCGGTTTCGCGAAAAACATTTGTCAGACAAAAAAATACGACTTTTCGCTCTAACAGCAGTACTGATATCTGGCAGTCGCTGCTCTATCACAGCAGCAACAGGCGGCAATATCGCCATTAATGGAAGTGTTGCCATAGAAATGTTTATATAAACACCAGCAGGCTTAGCATGACGCTTTCTATTTCTTCGAAGAATAGACACTATCTCTATACAAAGTGATATTTCGAGAAATACATAGAGAGTGTCATGCTAAGCCTGCTTTAGTGTCTCTACGTTCTACCATAGCGGTTGAGCGACACTGCCGCTGCCGTCGCCTTCGGAATTGTACTGTTTCAAAATTGTAACCAGAGAAAGGTAAAGAATCACCAATGCTGGTGTCTTTTCTGTGAGGAATGAACGAAAGAATCATGATCATCGCCACTCAAATACCATTACATTATTTAAATTGTTAGAAATCAAGGTTTTCATTCTGCATTGGTAACGAAAAAAATCCAGTGTTCTGCACGCTTTAAGGCTCCTACATACTGGCGCGACTTGTCGCGCGACGCGTCGCGACACAAAGGCATCGCTTGTAGCGCTACACGCGGTGTCTTTGTGTCGCGTCGCGCCGGTATGTAGGAGCCTTTATGGTTTACCGAGTTGTATGTATAGAGCGTACCTAACATTCATGATCTTGGATCAACAAAATTCTCGGACCTAATGTCATTATTAATATCACATTTACTGATTATAAGAATAAACAGTAAATGTCATATTCTTATTTTATAATATACTTTCAGATAGCACATAAACTCAATACAGTTTCACCGAGGATAGTAATTGCCAACGTCGAAGAGAAACATGCTCAATACTTGTTCCAAAATGCTCGCCACCAGATCACGTGGCTAGTGAGGGACATGGTCGGGGAAAGAAACAATCAGGTACTGTACGCGGCCGATAAAATGCCACATCAGGTTTTAGTAAAACGTCGACTTAATTATGTACAGTCACGAGCATAGCATAAATATATTACTATGAATAGGCAATAATATCTCATTTACATCTGTAAGATAACATAAGGTCCAGGAGAAAACCAGCGCCAGGCACTAGTCCGGCATTTATTCTGAACTGGGCATATTAAGCGCTGCCGTGAGGTCTATTAAAGGTGAGGACTATTAAAGTTTTTTTTTTGTGTGATTATTGTGTGCCTTAACCTGGGCCAAATAAAATTTTGTATCTTTTATTTTTTCTTATTTCATGATTCATCCATTAATATCTGTTGTCAAAATGACGGCAAATATATACCTACATATGATCATTTGTTAAAGGCATGTGTATAGGTGGCAACACAAAAATGTGACATCGTAAGAACACCAATATTATCTGACAAGACAAGGGACGCCAAAATATAGGATGCGGCGTCGGCGTCAAAAAGATTTATCACCTATCTGCCTACTCAGCTAAATTCAGAAGAATGTGATGATACCTTGTTGTGATCAAAAATATCTGACATCACTTAGGCAGCATAAAAATCTGACAGAATAATGTTTCAAGTTTTCTTCTATAAAGTAATCAATGCCGCTTATATATTGCAAAAAAATATGACATCCCACAGGCAGCTTATATAACTGACGGTAATTTTCGACAGTAGACATGTCAGTAATAAGCGTATGTCGGCTACTCTGAAATTCTCAAGTATGAAATCGATACTCACCTACTTTAAGATTGATTAATAACACTGGCAGAATAGTCGACATCGGCTCAGTTTTCAGCATTCTAAGATGTGACAGCGGATGCAGCATCCTATATTTTGGCGCCGCTTGTCTCGTCATAAAGAGAACAGTGATGACCCAGTGGTAACGGCCCGACTTACGAGTTGGAGGTCGTGGGTTCGAACTCAAGCAGGCGCTTTACTTTGTGTAATGAATTTCATCACCACTGCTCTCAAAACGGTGAAGGAAAATATCGTGAGGAAACCGGCATGTCCTAGAACCAAAAATTCGAAGACATGTGTCATCCGCCCACCCGCACTGGGCCCGCGTGGTAGATTATGGGCCTGAGTCCCAGCATTGCGAACATTATAGGCTGATTATGCTTGTCTCATCAAATAGTTTTGGTGGATTTTCGATGTCACATATTTCCTTCCACAAATGGTCACATATATATATTTACCGTCATCTTCACGACATATATTAATGGATAAATCTTGAAGTCAGATATTATTGCCGAGCTGTCCATAGTAATATATTTATGCTCGTGACTGTACAGCTTCGTATCTCTCACTCATACTCGTACATTTATACAAACAGTATCTTTCTAAATTCAATGTGCCATAAGTATTAACGCCCGGTTACTGCTTAAAATTTAAGTCTGCAATCTTCATTATGGCATGATGAGGCCTTAGAAAAAAACTTGCACCATTTACATATACAACATGTCCCGGAACTAACAGCACACCACCAAACACCCCAATTAGAATATTACATACATACATAAACTAACCCCCTTTTCCCATGGGGGTAGGCAGAAACTATAGAATGCCACCTGCTACGCTCCTTACATACTCTTTTTGCTTCGTTTACGTTCATACATCTGGTCATACACGCACGCCGGTTGCGAGTACTACGCACCTGACCTTTTTGAATGAGGTCACTACTCGTATATGTCTTTCTGGGGCGTTCCCTCCCGGCATTTCCACTGACATCTGCCTTGTAAATACCTTTTGTTAGTCGCCTTTCATTCATCCTCTCAACATGGCCAAACCATCTAAGCATACTCTTTTCAATTTTTGTCACTACATCTTCCTTTAAACCGCACCGTTGCCTTATCACATCATTTTCCAGCCTATCATTTATTGTCACACCACACATGCTTCTCAAGGAACGCATTTCCACAGCATTTACTCTACTTTCATGATTCTTTTGCCACACCCAACATTCACTTCCATACATAGTGTAGGCACCAGCACACCATTATGAACAGCCAGTCGAGCCTCTTTGGGCACCGACTGGTTGGTCACCATCGCATGTATAGCATTTTCATTTCTATTCACTTTATTTCCCGCATTTACTCTCCTTTCCACATCTTCATCAATCTTTCCATCCCTTGTAAACAGCCTCTCTAAATATACAAATTCTCTTACTTGCTCTACACTCTTATCATTTATTTTCACATCACACACCGATATATCCTCTTCTCTTTCAAACACCATGACCTTCGTCTTATTCACATTTATATTCATCCCTTTCATTTTATATGCTTCATCCATCACAGTCACCATGTCTTGCAGCTGTTCTGCTGACGATGCAAGTAAAACTTGTTCATCTTGCGTAAAGAAGGCAACTCATTAATTCTCAATCCGCACTCACCCTCTTTCAAATCTATCGGACTATTATGTTTTAGAATATTATGGTATAATTATAATACATACACTGATTTTTTACTATTATGTATAAAACATTCTTCGTTTATTAAATTAGTTATACTGATTATGGGAGAAAATTGTGGTCACATTACAAATCCACGCACACACACAGTCGCACACGTATAAGGGTCTAGCGTAGTAGGTACTTCGTCCATTTTGGTTTGTTTTGACTGTACAGTGGTAGTGTGACTGTAATTTACGTAGTTTTAATTATATTTGGGATAAAAAATTACCTATAAGTATTAAAAATGACAAATCGATTCAGTAAATGATTCTGAACAAACTACTTTCACATTGTGCATTAATACAGTATATAGGACGCACTTGAAATCGTCTCCCTAATCTCCACTCTGGAATTCGTACCCCGAGCCCCAAGATACAGACTAAGTTTTTTTTTCTCATTTAGTATTAATCAGGGTCTGGCAGTTTGAGTAGGTAATTTATGCGGCCTACCCAAATGTTCTTTATTTGGTATTGTTCGTCGAATCGTTGAGCTCCTTAAGTTCTGAGTTGAGCTGCACGATTACTGACAAATGCGTGCACTGACTGGACAGGTCCACTCAATCTGTGTGGTTCTTTCCTCAAAAGGACTATTTCAGACACCAATCTACATGGCCTTCACATGATCTGACCAAGATTATGTCTGGACTTTAAAAGAGACTGTGACCTCTGAGTTTGTTTCGGCCTTTCTTCTCAGAGTAGTCAGAGCGCCGACCTCATCTAGCTTTATTTTAAAAATATTATTGACGTGTAAAAGTGTTTGTACAAACCTACTTACAGAAATAAAAATCATTTATCATTTATCATCATTTATTATAACTGTCTAGTTTAGGGCTCACTGGCGAATAATAAGGCACCATCTACAGGCGCGAGAGTATCACGGCGATAGTCACGCCGCCGCCGCGCCGTAACATCAAATTCTATAGAAACTGTATGGAGCAATCTCCACACGGCGATATCATCGCGGCGAGAATTTGATGGCACGGCGACACTATCGCCGCGATTCTCTCGCACTTAGAGATGGCGCCTTACGCTTTAAGTCATATTTTAAGCCAATAATGTAATTCCAACTTGGTGATAACATGTGAATCTGCTTACTGCATTACTTGGCTAATAAACTAGTTTTTATTTGTAATCAAATCACCCAATTTTTAAAAAATGTTTTTTTTTCCTATAAGATACCGTATATATTACCCAACTCGCCTGAAGTTTCGCTAATAAATGAAAAGTTTTTGTTTTTTTGTTTAGTACTTGGCCAACGATCAAGTCGCGTTTTCCATTAGTTTGAGTATAGAAAGATACACCAAAAAATGCGGTTACGTGGAGGATAACATTCTGACCGGTTTGAGCAGTATTGTCCAAGCTTACAAAAATATAGCAGAAGTGGACTACAAAAGAAAGAAACACGAGTTTTACAGGTAATATTTTATACATTAAGATCCCTAGGAACTTTGAAATTAGGACCTTTGGTCCTTTCTGTTTGGGTGAGAGTGCCCATCAAGCAAGCACATCTTGACGGACAGCAGTCCACGACCGTAATGCCTGATCGTGGTCTGCGCACTGTCATGAAAAGAGTTCAGATTTAAAAGTCGAGTCTATTGGTTGAATGCAAAATGCCTTAATACATCTCTCTAAATTAGATTTGTTCATATGGAACAAATCTAACTAAAAGAGATGTATTAACGATCCTAATTCTGTAAATACATATTTCTCATGGTCACGAATCATATTTGATCAAGATACAACCTGGCACAGGCCTGCAAACTACAACAAACGTAATAAAATTTTAATTTCACGGGCTACCACTGCGGATCCACCTTAATACTATTGTGTGCAAACTAACATAATCAGTATCATTCTTGATGTGCCTCTCCAACCTCCAGTATTAGCTTCCTGCAGGCTTTGCATGACGCTCTCTATTTCTTCGAAGAATAGACACGGCTCTTTCCATACAAAGTGACATTTCGTTTCGCCTTTTTTGACATCACACCGTAGAAATCTTTCTACATAAAAAAGGACTTAGACAAAGGTCGTTAGATACAAAAGACAAGATGACAGATTGTAGAAGGACTTCTACGGTGAGATGTCAAATACTGAGAAACGAAATGTCACTTTGTATAGAAAGAGCCGTGTCTATTCTTCGAAGAAATAGGGTGTCATGCTAAGCCTGCTGCAGTACTAACAAATGTGAAGTTTCACCTACTTTCCTTACAAGAACATTTCCTCCTTTTTTGCAGAAGATTTACTTAATACGCAATTATTGTTTTCAGACGTTTCTTTCATCAGGCAACACAAGTAACCCCAAAAATTACTGAAGCTGAAGTAGTTGTACATAGATTAGAAAATAAAAGAGGCTTAGAAAAAATATCAACAATGATTGTTAACGCTACGGGCGCTAAAGTAATCAATTATAAGGATCCATTTGAATCCGGCAAACCAACCGACGGAACGGCTCACTGTTTGGTAACAAGTTACGACTACCACAATCCTTGTGAAGACCCTCTCGTGATTTACCTCATGCTGGTCCTCATGCTATTTATGTTAACATTTGTTGTGATAATTTGTTACTTCGACAAGACCTCGCCGTTTAACGACATAAGATATCACAATTTTTAGTTATTTACGTTTCTGATATGTAAGTCTTATGAAATGACAGGACATATTTAGATCCTATTTTAAATTAAGGCGCTGACAAGACCCAATTGGCCAAAATAGGCTTCTCTTAAGAAAAAAATTGCCAAATCTGTATAGTTTGTGGTAGTGGAAAAATATAAATATGTTAATTTTGAACATAAGTCTCAGAACTTGGTTGTTACCAAAACACGTTTTAAAAAAAAATCTCGATACAAACTAACGTTAAACTAACCTCTTACCTTGAGTTCTAATAATCCAAAATATCTGTATTAAATATCAACATACGTTACGTATTTAATTAATAACAAGAACGTCTTATTTGAATGTTGGTTGGTTGTTTTTTTATTTTCGATTACTCAACTCAATTTTGAGTAAATAGATAATTGCTTCATATTTTGCAATAAATTACAAGCGCTGTGTCATCGCGCTTCTCTTTCTTTTCTATGCAATCTGACAGTGACCGCAGTTTAGGTGTTGTCAGCGTCTTAAACTAGCTTTACGGCAATACGGCATAAGTTTGTTTTTTTTTAAGAGCTTCTAGCAGGTCAACGGTATGAGGTTGTCGGCCGCTTAACCAGGTTATCCTGTGGATGCCATGCCTAAATAAATTAAGACCTCCAGTCGTTCGTGGTTTATTTCTCTTCACATTTTCCACCGTGTTTATTGCTTATCCCATTAGGATCAGACATAGTTTGAAAATGCTTGACAAGTAATTTTTCACTGATCTCGAACTAACTCACAGCTAATATAGAGTTCAAAATAGCATGCAACAGATGATTGCCTATGTCGTGAACTTAAGCATAGTAGCGCATATATTCATTAAAAACTTGATAGTAAAGAAAATGGTTGAACATTTTGCTGCTCTGTCTGCATGCACTGATTATTATTCCTTATTGTTGTAAATCAGATAGAATTGAGCGGAAGCTCTTGGAAACAATCATAGTAATTTGAAATAAAGGAAGGACTTTTTTGAGTAGCTTCCAACCACAGAGCACGGAACGGAGCGGCATCTAGAGACGAACTAACAGTACTTACTAATAAAAATCGTGTCGTCGAAAGTGTTTTGAGCGCATAACTGTCACAAACCGCCTTCACCGTCGCTCACACCGTCACAAACTCAAACGTTGACACGCTTGGTTTTTATGGGATGTGTGGGAAATGCTGTATCTAGGATAGCCGCCGAGGTGACTCCGTGCTCTGTGCCTCCAACCAACCGATCAATCCGAAGCTCAAAGGAAGGGTTATGAATTTAACCGTCACCGGTATATACTTGGTTCAGTCTTGTAAACTCTTAGACCAGTGTTACCGAAGATTCATTTGCGTTTAATGTATAATCTTGTGAAATTATTGTATTTTAAAGAATATAGTTATATTAAAAATAAAAGCCCCAGTTATTTACCCGAGGTTTTTAATCAGTTCCTTGAGGTATCTGATGTCTTTCTTATCATGCAACGTCTCCTCGTCATCGTCGGGCGCTGACGTAGTTCGTGGAGCTTGCTCTGGTCCAGGTAACTCGAATATGAATCCTCGAATCTGTAAAACCAGATTATGATATTACACATTATTATACAAGCCACATCATAAAGAAAGAAAAGAAAAAGAAAGAAAGAATAACGTTTATTTGGATACAGTTCCTGAAACACAAAATAAAAATAACAATAAAAAAGTGAAAATAATGTTTCATCATCATCTGCCTTTTCCCAACTATGTTGGGGTCGGCTTCCAATCCAACCGGTTGCAGCTGAATAACAGTATTTTACATGGAGCGACAGCCTATCTGACCTCCACAACCCAGTCACTGGGTAACACGATACCCCTTGGTAAGACCTTTGCGGTCTGTTAGGACTGATTCCTATATTGTCCTGATCTCATAATGAGCAAATATCAAAATCACCTTTTTCCAAAAGTACTGATTTTCTAAAATGTCTTTGTTTTAGAATGTCGGAAACTCTTATCGTCTAACAGAAAAGGTACATTCGTGATATTAAATCAAAAATAATGCTTAAGAAAAAAAACCTATCTGTTATTTCACGATGTTTTCCTTCACCGTTTGCGTTTGAATATATCGGTAAAGTGCACATAGACTTCAGAAAAAGCACATTGGTACGCGGTCGTGGTGGGACTCGAACCCGCGACCTTAGGAGGAGCACAAAATACCGCGCCACTGGCGCTCGATTTGTTAAATATCTATCTCCTTTATCCTTGTGTGTAGTTAAACATACTCCTTTACCTTCCGGTCTGTTAGGATAGTAGCGTACATGATATACTGGCCACTAATAATGACTAATGTCACTGAAAAACATTAATATAATGTCCTTGTCATTACCAGTATTTTATCACTTCTTTGTGTACTGTATTGTTATTTATTACAAAAATGACCATATGTTGTGCTTTAAAATGAATAATAATAGCCTGAAATTTATACGGACATTTCATGACGGACACAGGTATAATTTTTCTAATAATAATAAATCAGGCTCTAACATGTGGAGGTGTATCAATCGTACTGAATGCTCGTCATCGGTCACACTGAATGCTGAAAAAAGTAGTCTTATTAGACAAAGTACTCACGCGTGCCGATCGCATTTTAACCAAAATGATGAATTTATATTTATTCATACTTGTAAAAAGGCAGTATCTGCCAAAATTACACTTAATAAGGGTTTTGAAAATTGTCTGCAAAGGTTCAAGTTTCAAGTCAGACAATAATGCCATCTGGTGTGGCAAGTTATTGCCCCTTACATTTTTTTGATTGTGGACGGTTTATAAGGTGTCTGTAGTCTGTCTTAGGCTTATATTGCAGCCGCGGATATTGTGTGTCGCGGGATTTAGAGAATCCTGCGGCTAGTGACAGCTAATGATGGCTGTCAGACGTCATAGTGCACCGGCGCCGAACGGAAGCATTTCGTCTCACCGCAAACCACGTTTTTTCAATCTCAGTTCATCGCGTCCGCAAAACCGCAAACTTTATTACGTTATCCCGTAATCCTTGGGGATATACTGTACTACGTTTTCAAAATTAAAATTAATAACCCGCGTCCGATTAAATCCAAAATATAGACTTTCAAGTGACCAGTGTACGGGCAAGCAAGGTGGCCACCTGCCCAGAAGGATTCTTCAAGACTTTCGCCAGGAGAAGCACAGGTACCGCTTTTGCATTATTTGCTGGAGTTAGGCTACAAACGCCACCTGACCGTCACCAATTCCTCTTTGAAAGTTTGCTCAAAAAAAAGGCAAATTGAATTATTATGCATTCCAGATAATAATTTTTCTGTCGTCCTCGACCCGCAAGGATACACGGCTATTTTATACGCCTGTCCCTCCACCATCGTTTGAGGAAAATAAAGTGTTACTGTACATGATTTTGACAGTTTTATTTCCGACATTCTAAAACAAAGATATTTAGAAAATCAGTCATTTTGGGAAAGGTGATTTTGATATTAAATATCAAAATCACCTTTTCCTGATTCCTATATTGTACTGATCTCATAATGAAAAAAATTTGTTCATTATGAGATCAGTACAATATAGGAATCAGTCCTAACAAACCGCAAAGGGTAAGACTGGTTGTCAGACTTTCGGGCTTCTGACGACCCGTATCGACTGTTAAAGATCCACGAATGACAGCCGGGACCAACGACTTAATAATAATATGCTTTCTGAGGCACGGAGGGGTTTTAGTATTTAAGGCTGACAGACCCAATGGACCAAAAAGGACTTCACTTAAGAAAAAAAAATGCCAAATGTGTATAGTTTGTGGTAGCGGAAAAAATATATGTTAATTTTGAACATATTTCCCAGAACTTGGTTGTTCCCAAAACACGTTTTAAATAAAATAAACTCGATACAAACCACCGTTAAACCAACCTCTTACCTTGAGTTCTAATCCAACATATCTGCATTAAATATCAACATACGTAACGTATTTACGAGTAATTTATAACAAGAACGTCTTATTTGAATGCAGAACTTGGTTGTTATTTATTTTCGATTACTCAACTCAATTTTGAGTTAATAGATAATTGCTTCATATTTTGCAATAAATTACAAGCGTTGAGTAATCGAAAATAAAATTCAACAAAGTTCTGTGTTCAAATAAGGCGGTCTTATTATTCATTAATTATCAACGTACGTTGATATTTAATACAGATATATTGGAATGGAACTCATGGTAAAAGGTTAGTTTAATTAAAACCCTTTAATTTGTATCGAGATTTTTAGAGAGAACAAAGTTCTAAGAAATATGTTCAAGGTTAACATATATTTCTTCCGCTACCACAAACTATATAGATTTGTCAAATCATGACATTTGAGGCCAATTCTAACGTATATCGCCTATTGAGTGTGATGGCCATATCGCCTACCAAGCGCGACGGCGATAGCGCGTAACGAATCTGTATCGCTACCGAGTGCGACAGCGATATCGCATTTATCATTTATCATTTGTCACCGCTTTCATAGGAAACCCAACATTAACAGACTTGATGAGCCACTAATGGCTTTGTACCAACTTCGAATAAGTTAACGTTTTAGCAGATCAGATAGATCTGCTGGTAGAAAGCCCAGTGGTCATCCCAATGGCGTTAAACAGGCTTATAGGGCCGATACACTATAAACCACTAGATACATTTAACGTACTGGTAAAACGGGGTGAATCGAAACTCAAGGGTGAATAGAAACAAGACTTTGATTTGGTTTTTCACTTTGATACCATAATATCGGCCCCTAACAAAGCATCGACTTTTTATAAAAAAAAATCATTATTAAGTGGATATATTTAAATGCTGCAAAAAATATTCAAATATCAAGAAAATACCCTTTGAAGTTCTGTTATTGTTCGGTAATTTAAAATATCGTGCTTTTTCATTCAATTGTTTGGAATTGACAGAGACAGAACGACGTTGCAACGTGCAAGCGGGGCTAAAATGTTCATATTGTTACCTTTTGATTGACGGCTCTCAAGTTCTGTAGCAATTTTAATGCGGACCTCTTTTCAGTTGGGTGCGAAATTTGATACAGTCGTATAGCCCTGTGGAACTGCACAAAATTATGAAAGTATTAAAAGTATTAATCTGCCTAGTTTTTTCCCAACTATGTTTCGGTCGGCTTCCAGTCTAAAAAAACTGCCTATCTGACCACCACAATCCAGGTGCTGGGTAACACGATAGCCCTTGGTAAGAGTGATTGTCAGACTTTTGGGCTTCTGACAACCTGTAAAGACAGTCAAAGATCTACGATTGACAGCCGGGACTAACGGCTTAACGTGCTTTCCGAGGTACGGAGGGGTCGAGAACCCTCCGGGGTGATAATTTTGAAAATGGGCTCGTGCCTTAATTATAAAAGCCGCACGGGTCGATCCATATGTCATATCAAGATATCACATGTAATGGATAGTCATCACATACGAAACGACCCGTGCGGCTGTAATCATTAAGCCACGAGCCCCTTTTCAAAATTATCAAATTAATCCGTACTAATATTAAAAATGCGAAAGTAACTCTGTCTGTCCGTCTATTATTTTCATTGAACTGATCGTTATGAAATTTGCCAGATAGGTACCCTGGAACCTGGAGAAGCATATAGGCTACTTTTGATCCTGGATATTTGTATTGAAAAAATGATTGAATTCAAAATACACGAAGACGGGCAACAGCTAGCCATTTTGCGTTAAACATTCACGGGGTAGCTAATCGGCAAGCGTAGTGCAGAATGCTCCCCAGGTAGATGCACTGAAGACCGTAAAAAGGCGTCTGGTATGAAACGTGTGTTAATACGCAATTTGGAAGAGGCCTTTAGGCAACAGTGGACTACGATAGTCTGAGTTAATAATTAAGACACTGGAGTGAATAGGGATTATGATATGCAATGGTCTCTGTAGTCCCATGAAACATGAGGCTCCAGGGACTAGTGCGAATTCTTGGGAACATTCGAGCAATCGAGTCTAGTTTAACCACGCTGGGGTCTGTGCATTTCATTCATTCATTCATTCATGGAGTGAATAGGGATTATGCCTGGGTAAAAAAAGAAATTCTATTTAGTCCGTCAGTCAGATAATAAAAAAAATATTAGACACGTATTTTTCGCTTCATATTAATAAAAAATTACTTAGATAAAACGCATTAAATTTGGAGAGTGGGGGCTCGCTACTCACAATTCAATACTCGTATAAAATCTAGCAAGGCGTGACGTCATATCACATTTTAACCCAATGTATCGTCGTAATCTTTTGAATAAGTAAAAAATGAAAAAATACGTGTCCAACGTTTTTTTAATAATATACCAAACGGACAAAAAATGTTTAAGTCTTCATCCCTATTAAGAGAGCTCCAAGAAATTGAACCACTTTTCTGAATGATAATTATTGGATCTACGGAAAAACTATTCTCGAAAAACTCTTCGTGACTCTGTGAGATGGAAATAAATGTAAATCTTAATAATATTGTTACACTACCAATGTATCTTTACCTGGAAATATCCAACAGAAGAAATACAAAGAAAGCGTTTAGTAGCATAGCCTTTAATGTTCCCACTGCTGCGACACAGGCCTCAGCTCCTCTCTCTGAAAAGGCTGTAACCTACCCCGCGGGCCCAGTGCGGGTTGGTAGATGTCACATGTCTTCGAATTTTTGACATGCGGGTTTCCTCACGATGTTTTCCTTCACCGTTTTGTGAGCAGTGATGATGAATTTATTTACACAAATTAAAGCGCCTGCCTGGTACCGAAATCCAAAAGATACTGCCCGTCCCGGGAGTTGGACCCAGGAAACCACTCAGCAGTCGGGCTTGTCACCACTAGACCAACGAAAGCCTCGTTGTCTAGTCAATCCAAATCTACCACCACAATGTGCCACTGTATATTTATTCACTTTTTCTTATCTTCGTTTATCATGTTAGTGTATACAATTAATGATTCCATATTTTTAAATATCCTTATATGTCCATCTATCTATATATCCATTTTTACCTACAATATATATCTAGTCTGAGGATCCCCCTTTTTCAATGCAGGAACTTCATACCTGGTTCCTCCTCTTGCAAATACTTACTCGTTCTAAAAGACACCAGGTGTCGCGGTACTGTTGAAGGAAGACCAGCGGGGTGAGGACTGCGGCGTAGAAGCCGGCCTCACGGTCCAGCATGTCCTCACTGTCAGACATACTGTAGACAGTCCCCCGGAACTTGTGGAGAAATGCGGTGTTCGTGTGGTCTTTGTCGAAGCTAAAAAGAAAAAAAAAACAATATATTATGTTGAATTCAGAACGTGAGGTCAAGTTATGGAACAACAAGCTCAATGTCACACATGACAAAGTTAAAATTCTATTGCAACCAGATTTAAAGGACC
Organism: Atethmia centrago; assembly: GCA_905333075.3. NCBI lineage: Eukaryota > Metazoa > Arthropoda > Insecta > Lepidoptera > Noctuidae > Atethmia > Atethmia centrago. The sequence continues at coordinate 22,546,106 of HG995368.1, forward strand.
TTTTTATTTCAGTACGTCGCGTCACTTAAAAATCAACTTAGAATACATAAAGCTAAAGTAGATAGTTTAGTAAGTAGGCGATGGAATGTAAATTATCTGAGATTATGAATTAAAGTAATAGTAATAGTTGGGTCAAACAATTTAAAGTTAAAATATTATCCTCCTTCTGTCCTTAGGTTTTCCAATTTATGTGGGGTCGACGCAGTACTCTCTTGTCCATTTTTGTCTCTGTTTAATGTGAAAAAGAAGAATGCAATAAAGAATTTGAATTTGAAAAAAAAAAGGGAAGCTAAAATACAGAAAACTGAATTTTTCTATTACCTACTATTAACACTTTCACTGTCCATGGATTACATGTAATGCATTTTTAAAAAATGAAATGTACTGGTTATCTGAAGCTGGTACGACGAATTTTCGCTATTGTAGAATTATTAATTGTTGACACAAGAAAAATAAAAAAGTAAAATTATTAGCTATGGTCAGTTGACATTAACTGTGCTCTCTTTTATAAAAAAAATGTGTATTATTGCATTACAAGTTTATTATTAGAAATAGTGTTCTCCTGTGTAGTTTGAGTTGAAATAAAACATCACGGTCTTTCCATTTATATTTATCATTAGTAAATGACCTTATAAAACATCACAATGAAATGTTATTATTAGACGTAGGTATGGTGATAGAATTACCAATGACCTTGGGACTGTGAAAATGTTAAATTTCCTTGTTGTAGGTACATTTATAATAACTAATAATAAGGTAAAATACACAACGGTGAATAACAAATCCATCCGCTGAAACTTCGTGCCTCCCTACGTGACTTATCATTACAACATTGTTATCATATCAGTCTCCTACCTACCTCACACTCAGAGATCTACAAATAGATAAGTATTTATTATGAAATCATATGCCTCAAATTCCGCGATAGAATTCGGGGACTCCCCGAAACATGAACGCAACAAAACACACAAAAAACGACCTTGGACATGTCAGTCATCGCAATTTAAATACCACATGTTATATAAATGACCAGAAGGTTTAATCAGATTAATTTATATTATATACTACACTAAGTTATGAATTTTCTTAGCAAGTTTATAAGTAGCAAATAATATTAATTTGATGATGATTTTTGACACATATGAACAAAAACACACCGGCCAAGTGTGAGTCGGACTAGCGCACTCAGGGTTCCGTGCCTCAGTGATCCTCTCAGTGTATATGTGGCGTCTCCCCGCAGACCATGGCCAACCTTTCATCTTGCGCCACATGCCCTGTCTCCTGTAAATGTCAGGACCTTTTTTTTGGGTGGGAAATTATCAAATACCTAACTTCTCCCGCTTTGGGCGTAGTGCAAGGGTGTGTCAGACTCTTACTGACTAAAACCCACCCGTGTTCCTTCCGTTGCCTGTGTTGCTAGGGGCCTCGGTAACCCTTTCGAACTTTCCCGCGACACGTGAGGACCTAATGATGTTGGCGTTGCTGAATACTGGGCCAAACCACAAATTTAACTTCTCAAGTTTTTAAATTGCCGTCGACACGCAAGAAGATGAAAAACACCAACAGTTGCACTTACTAAGGCAGAATCGCATAGAACCTTCTCACGATGTCTCTCGCTGAGGGTTTAACAGCTGCGCAGGCGCTCTCATTCTCCTGTTTCCGGTCCAGTTGCGAATGTCTAAATATCCAGCGGTCTTCTGGGAAATCATTCTCCAAGTCTAAGTCAGCGCATAAAGACGGCCACTAGAAATAACAAAGTTCATAAGAATAAGTAAGGATAGAAAAGAATATGGACATGTAATTAATTGTTAAGAAAATTTATCACCTACTTAAATACTCCGTATAATCAAATGAAAAGTGTCATTCTTTGACAGTTGTGTTTAGTTCATACAGAAACACTTTTACACGTACATAAAAAAACAAATATAATCGATCGTCGAAAAATTCATCCACATCGCTGTCGACTGGTAATGTACCCAAGAGACTGGCGGCATTGCCACGTTGTATAGCAATGCTTAGCCTCTAGGCAAGGTAAAAGCTAGCACTTGGGTCACGGGAAGTGTCAACCAGCCGTTTGGAGATTTCCTTAAAAAGGCCATGAGCACTCGGACTCCACGGCCGGAGGGTTTCAACCCCAAACGGCTCGAAAATATAATGACCAACAAGGTTATCATACTTACGCCGTTTGAGGTTCTCTGCAGCCACAGCAGCAGCGCCAGCACAGCACGCCGAGTCAGGAAGATGGGATGGCGCAAGATTAGCGACACACGTTGCATCCTACACTAAAGGCCTACCCACCTTCCATGGAAATAAAGATATATACCATCCGGTCTCTTGCCATCGTCGCGTGCCAGACCATTGGGTTCAAATACAGTTGGAACGCCGATGGTAACAAGAGCTCGACGGATGATGTTAATGTTCGCGTGTCGCGCTAAGCGACCCGCACTTCGGCTGCAAGACAGGCCGTGGTGTACGAGACTGTTGACAACTTGGCCTCAGTGAGAGCGATGATGAGAACAACAAGAAGCTCCTAGTCTTAGAGAAGCAGCGAGGCGGAAGGTAGTGTCGTTGAACAAAGTGCCTAAGTTCGACGACGGTAGTGCATGGAGCCCGACTCCCATTTATGCACAGCCAACAGGCGCGATCGCTTCACAGTAGTAGCAGACGTGTTGAGTAAATTTTTCCGTACCACTCTGCAAAGCGGCTCATCCCACCGTCTCTAGGAAGATGGATTATCGGGTAGATCCGTGTTCGGGCTAGTATTTTCCTGATTAATTGCTCAGTGCCGTGGACTGAGGATATGAAAGCCGGTAAACGAATACTAAAACTGTTGGGGACTCCGAGGCCTCCCATACAAATGGGAAGAGTGGCTTGTGCCCAAGCTCGGTCGTCCATGGCCACATTTAAAATCGAAGTTAACGTGTGCCGGATAATTTGGTCAATTTTGTCTAAAAGAAAGCCTTTTCGTTGTATTTGTATGAAATAGTTATAACACGACAAATTGGCGTAGGGAGTTTACTTAACAATTAACTTCCCTGAATGTAAAGACACGAGCAAAAACATGTAACAACACAGTGAAATTCAACAACGATTGGCACATAAACTGGGTATTGATTGAAATTATAAGCTATTGTGCGGAAATCGCGAAACGTCTAGTTGATGTAACTGGTGACCGAAAAGCTGGCGGCTTTTTCGCGCAACGCATCAGCATTGCAATTCAGCGAGGAAATGCCGCCAGTATCCTCGGTACAATGCCCCGAGGGCCTTTTTTAGGCTTAACTTAGTTTTAATTTAATTTAGTTAATGTTAATAATCATCATGTAATTTGGTTATGTAAATAAATAAAATTTATTCTAATTCTTTCCAAGATCAGAGGTTCACTTGCTCTGCAAGTTATGTTGGTGGCTTGTTCTTCTCCAAATAATATCTCGAATCTATCGGTACTTACCACAAAACTTAACCAAAACAAAACGTGACATATATTCTGTGCCATTTCCGTCTTCTTCTTTGATTCATGATAGTTTGTGTTTCAAAGAAAACATGATAATTTACTAATTTATTCTATGTTCACTACATGTTAATATTTTGATGGCAACTGTCTAGTTGACAGGTTGAAGGAGAAGACAATGTATGAAAAAAGTTTGTGGTCTGAAGGTCATTATCACATAGACTCAAACATGGCTTAAATGTGTGATGAATGTGCTGTTTTTTTTATTTTATCTTAATGCTAGTAGATTACTGGACCTAAAGAATCGATAAAAGTTTTAAAAAAATACTATTAACAATATGTTTTAACAATCTACTGATCACAATGGTTATTTCAAATAATTATGTAGTTAGGGTCTACTCCATTGGTAATTTCGTATACCTATGTATGTATGTTCTCCCCCATATTAATATTTGGAATAGGTAAAATAAAGTAGGTATTCAACTAAATAGGTAAACCAACCCAAAGAAACAATATCTACGCAGACCTGGCCAGTATTAAAAAAATAGCTTTGGCTAAATAAAAAAAAAACCAAAAGAGGGTAATTAAAGTTAGACTAAAAGTTCTATATTCTGACGATCTTAGCAAATTGCACAATACAGTTGTATCTACATAAATATAAGGATCTTTTATGGTGCGTGACCAAAATTGGACCTACGCCGTCATCTTTTTTTTTTAATTGGAAATTATGTGTGTCAGACCCCTTTAGGTGTCCGACCTGACTAAAACCCACCCGTGTTCCTTGCATTTTCAATACAATTTCGTCTAAATGTTTACTACCAATGCCCCCATGTCATTCAGGCAACAAAACATCCATGTAGCACTCTAATAATCGTCTTCATAAAATAACTAACTATTGCCCGCGACTTCGTCTACGATTCAGGATGAAAAGTAGCCTATGCCCTTCTCCAGGTCATAGTCCCACCGTTCAGCCATTTTAGCGTGAAAGCGTTGTTTGTTGTGCTTTAACAAACACCTAACAAACAAACTCATATTCGCATTTTTAATATTAGTTAGGATTCCAAGACAAAAAAGATTAAGACGGAAAAAAGATTCGTCAAAATAAAAATAAGTACGGCACACTCACACATCCAAATGTTATTTTTAGACTTTCAAAGTTATCAACATTGGTGCAGTCAGTTGCCAGGAAAAAAATGGCTCTCGGTCTTTGGTAGATTGAACAATTTTGTTCATAGTATGAGGGTTTTATGAAATGCCGTTCACTAGGTGGCAGACGTCTGGTCCCCTGCCGGGGTCACGGGAAGGTACTTATGGGTCACCGAGGCCCCCGCAACACAGGCAACAGGAAGGAATACGGGTGGGATTTAGTCAGTAAGAGTCTGACACACCCTCCCGCTCCGCCCAGAGCGGGAGAAGTTATTTGATGATTTCCCACCATAAAAAAAAGACGTCTTGTCCCTTATAGTTTCGCCATGTCCGTCTGTCCGTGGCTTAGCTCAGATACTCTTAGTATTAGAAATCTGTAATTTGGCATGGATATACATATTAATCACGCCAACAAAAGGGTATAATAACGTCTTTTAAAAAAACCTTGTCTGGTTCATTGTGTGGGGTGCCGTTGGAAAGGTTGTTTAAAAATATTGCTAGTGTGTGCAAACCATTTTTCGATTCAGGGATCCGTTTATTATATATTCGTTAAGCTTTAAAGTGCTAATGTGACATGTGAAAGAAATCACGGCAGTAGCATATATTTATAACTACGTTAAAAGGACAACTATCACAGCTTAGTAGGCTTTACAAGTTAACGAGTAATAGTCGACCAACTTACATTTGCAGTTGGAAAATTGACCCTGACGTATATCGATGTACGGGAGAACATGTTCTTCATATCATATTCATCAACGGAGATAAATTCATCCCAACTACGGAACTCTTCATTGTGCGTGGTCCGACACACACTTGGCTGGTTTTTTATGTTTAATGTTCACTAAAATTGTATGAATTTTCTAAATCAAAATTATGTTAATTCCGCTGTTCATACGGTTAATAACTTTTTGGGTATTCCTTTAAAAATCTATTCGCAATATAGTTTGTAAAAGTAATAAGTAATACGTATACCAACTATGATAGTCATTATTGATCCAATAAAGCATCATGTAGTTGAATCTAATGCTAAATAGAATAAAGCTTAAAATAGGACTGGTATCACTGAACGACTGTATACTTCAAGGACACAAACAATCCACCGCGTGATACAGTAGTTTAGTCATCGCCCGCGGAGTGCGCACACGCCACGTACGACGCATTGCGAATTTGCGAATCGCAACAAGTTTGAGTGTGAGTGCTCCAGATAATATGCCAATTACTGATAATGATTAACATTAACAGACATGATAACGCGCCCAAATTAAGAATTTTATCAGTGACTGTACTGTGATCAAACAAAATGGAAAACTATAAAGATACACTCAATAAAAATGCATTTATGTTCATTTTCGCACGCCAAAATAAACCGGCTGCAGAGAAAATTGTAAACATCGAGAAAATATTGAATGATGGTGCTTATATTAACTTCCCCGATGCCAATGACAAAAACAACACTATATTACACATCGCAACTCAACAGGAAGAAAAAGATATTGTGGAATTCCTCTTGAGTAAAGGTGCCCTTTTAATGAACAATTTGGATAATAGAACACCATTACAAATAGCAAAAGAGCAGAATACAGAGGTCAGTAAAGAAATTCTCAATATTTTAACTAAGACTGGGAAACATTTGCCGAGTATCGATGTGTCGAGTTCAAGAAACCGTCAAAGAGAATCAAATCAGAATCGTTCAATATCCCAAAACAATGGCCCCGCCAGTCCAGCAGGAGCTCTGTATCAAAAACGAAAAGGTACTTCAGGTGTAAGTGGTCAATTTTATGAAACTAAACTGTTAAGCTTAGTTCTGCATCGAGCATTACATGATAAAGTAATTGAAGAATGTTACTTAGCAGCCAACATAGATGACATTGGAGATTTTGATGACGTTTGCTTCAGGTTTAAAATGCTAGAAGATGGGAAGACAAAACAAGTCATGTGTTTCATGCAAGCCAAACACCGAGAAGACCCCAATAAGAATAGACTATCTGTGGATAGTTTGAAAGGTGCTTCAGGACAATTCAGTTTGGTAAAATATTTTGATAGCTTCTTAAAAATTAAGAAGAAGTTTCTAAAAACAAACCCTAAAACCTGTGATCCCATGTTCGAAGGTGAGTTCAATGATGTTGATTGTTATTTCATTTTGTATACACCTCTTAAAAAAAACTTTGATAGAATACTTACCGAAAACAAACCAGTTTGTCATAAATTGCATGATTTTATAAACACTGGGGAAAAAAAGGAAGATGTCTTTCAATTTAATTACGAAATCAATGAAATAAATTCTTTGACGAATTTTATGCAACAAGAACGCATTAAGGCTCTAGGAGAACATTTTTTGATATCTATTTTATCTGGTAATACTAAGGATATAATGAATAATGACTTAATTAAAATATATCACCCAGCTTTGGTTCAAAATGTAATCGAACTCACAGGTAGTGACCCAAATTCCGTCGAAGGTAAATTTCGTAAAGAATTTTTTGATAGTGATGAAGTTCTTTTAATCACTTTAAAAGAAACTCTCTACGAGCTGATAGTGATCAAACAAACAAAAAAAACAGGACTTAGGAAAGAAGAAGTAAAAGAGAAAGTTAAAGCTATCGTAAATAACCCGTCTGCTCAAACTATTAGCACTTTAATAGGACAGGTAATACTATTTGATGATAAAAGTAATAAGCTATGCCTCGACAAGAACAAAATATCTCTAAAACAATATAAAACGGAGGACATCCACGAGATTAATCATTGTTTGCAAAAATGTCAAGTCACACAGGCTATAGTTAGAGATGCTATAAATCTTATCGGTAAAGATAAACTCGAGTCACTTACTTTCAAACTACCACATACTTTTGGCAACTCTGACTTTCCATCAGATTTAAAACAAGTAAAGAAAGAAAAAACTGATAGGAGAGTGTTCCTTGCTGACAAATTTTATAAATTAATAAACGAAGCAAAACTACGCTTAGAAGAAGAAAGAAAAAATAAAAATGAACCGGAACTTTTATATCCAGTGGAAATTTGCATATGTGATAAAAACGTTGGTCCCAAATTAATACTAGAACCAAAACATCTCTTTCATACCACAGGAATCGGCGGTACAGTAGGAAATCTCCTGCAATTTGATAAAAAAACCCAGTGTTTTACATTTAACACAAATGAAGAATTACTGGGAGAAAATTCAAAGTACATACTAAGCGAAATAAGAAAACTAACGCAAGATGATTTGGCTCTTTATAAAATTAATGTCAAAATGAATAATTTTCCGCGAACTTCTTTTGAAGCTAACGAAAATGATAAAAAACTTGCGGAGGAATTTTTAAGTAAATTATGGTTTTACACAAACCAAGCTAATGAAGAAGCAGTGGAAAGCATTCTGAAAAAGGAAATCGATCAACATTATAACATAGATAAAGACCAAAACCAAATTCTGTTCCGAGTGCATTCCGACGCTATTTTCCTAAGATTTCATGACGAAATACAAAAATGGTGGAAATCACAATCACAAGCCCGTTATCTGACCAAAACTGATACTATTTTCGATGAAGCTAAGAAAGATATCATAAACAGTCCAGTATTAACGGTACTTAACGTCATGTTCATAAGATCTCTGAAAAAGTTAGACATCGAATTCGATGCTGATGCAATAAATTCTATGGACCTTGGGAAAAAAATAAAAAATAAAAAAGTACTAAATATAGTCTCTGAGGCGGTCATTTTAAGTGCTATTAAAATAATGCAGTTGGTCAGATTACAAAACAACTACACTTTTGTGAATTTAGATTATGTGCGTGTACTTCCAGAGAACGACAACCATAAATTGATCAATGAACTGAACGAAATGAAAGCGGTCACATTAGTTATCATTTGTGAAACTTCCTTAGATGAACAGCACCAAAATACGATCAATGAAATAACGAAAAATATTAAAGAAAGAATTATCGTTATAACAGACAAACCATTACAAGAAAACACATATCAAAATAACGACTACATTGTTTTTAATGATGAAAACATCAATTTACATGATTTACATCCTGACTCACAAACGAAAGTTCTTAAAGAATTTAAAGTATGCTACCAGGGAAAAGAAGTAACATTAAATGAAATAATAGACGATAATTCAAAAACTTTAATACACGCTAAATTTTTGTTGTCGCTATTGAAAAAAGTTAAAATAGAAATAGGGCAAACACTCGACTCATTTAAATATGATGAAATAAAAGATAACTATGTTAATAGAACTTTATTTCGGAATAGCGAGGAATATGAAGTAAACACGTTAAATGACATTGATGATGCAATCGTCCTAATAACTTCTAAGCCTTGTATGGGTAAGACTATTCTTCTTACTCATTTATCCTTAGAAACTAAGAAAATTGACCCAAAGCCTTGGATTGTACGAATCAATATGTCAGCTCACAACAACGATTTTGCGCGGTGGAAATTACAAGCAACTCATGTAATGAGATTTCTTTGTAAAGCTGCACTCAAAACAACAGATACAGTCCAAAAACTTAATTTCACTGAGAGCACCGATCAAACTGTTGAACTTAACAGGGACAACTTGGAAGATGTTTCTTATGAGTTAGAGTGGTTTATTCACTTTTATAATCGGGGAAAAATAATATTATTATTTGATGGATTTGATACAATTCACCCACATTTCACAAAGGAGGGGATCGAATTATTACTAACACTTAAAAGAGCCAACAAACGAATGTGGATAACAAGCAGTTGCTATAATATACATATTCTAGAGCAGGAACTAGGAGCCGCATACAAGCTCGAGCGGTTGTCGACGAAAGAACAAGAAAGCTTTCTGCGTAGATTCTGGAAAACGAACCTGAAGCTCGAAAAACTAAACCATCAACAGTTTAATAATATCAGTATATTTTTAAATTATATCATGAAATTGTTCAATTCCAAAAGTAATGTTTTCTCTCAAGAAAGACCCATGATACCTTTATTAAGTGTACCGCTCCACATCATATATCTAACGGCAGTCGAATACTTCAAAAATGAAATTAATAGTCTCTCACCAAGATTCCTTCGTGAAACGATTCAAAACAAATGGAAATTAAATTCTTATACATCCGTGGATCGGTTCTTGCGAAAAGATGAAGAGGAATCTTTAGAGTTAGCAGGAACACCTTTACATATGTATATAGCTGCAAATTATTTCAAATTCCAGATAACAGATGAAATCGAATTACAGCTTAATAAAGATTTAATTATTAATAGGTCAAATGTATATTTAAACGCAATAAACTCATACGAGCTATTCCTTAAAAACAATATTAAACATGTTTGTGAAATTGAGAACAGAAATATTGAGAAAGAGCAAAACAAAGCGCGAGACAATTTTCTTGAAGCTCATAGAAAAATAGCTTTATATGCAATATGTAAGGAGAGTGATATATCAAAAATACTTACTGAAACTGAAATATCTGAAGTCAAAAACATGTTAAAAAAGCTTGAATCAGGTGAAATAAAGTCTCATTTCATAGACTGCGTCGTGGACGGTATACCACGATTCTACAACTTATTATTTGCTGAACATTTTATTATTGAATTGGCCTCAGATATGCTAAAATGCGTACACCGCGGGAATACAACACATTTGACACTGGAGTCATTGTGGAATTTTATTGTGAATACAATACTTACGCTCTGCCCCCCTGGGACGAGAAACGCTTTCGACTACAAATTAAAATATGACCCTGAGTTAGCGGAAGCGGCAAGTAACGAGAAAACTGACAAGATTATATTTGAATTAATTTTAAAACAAAAAGCGAAATCTGAAATTGCCGGTCGTGATGCTGAAACCTGTTTAAATATTGCTATAAGTGAAGGCTTAGTTAACATCACTAATCTTTTATTGAAAAGTGCTCGTCGGTATGTAACAAGGGATACTGTAGATGGATTCTTGAGCATCCTTAAATCTGGTACATTTATGTTGGGGGTAGCAAAGCCGTCTTGGAAAGAGCAGACAGTCGATGTGATGCGCTGTATCGACACTGTGGATGGAGAGAGTTTAATAGAAATGATAAATTCTACCGAAATAAAAGGTGTGTCGCAAACAATTGCCGGCTTATACGCGAGCACCAAGATAGGGCAAGAATTACATGAGAAGATAAAGAAGGAAATTTGCAGACCAATCCAGCAGCTTACGGAAGAATTAGTAGCAATCAGTGAGGACAATGAAAACCTAACGACCTTGGTAGAAGTTTTGCCTTATCACCTTCCTGCTATATTGAACTCGCTATTTAATACTTTTAGTGAAGAGGATGATCAACAAGGAACCTCATCTCTTGATACTACTCTTGAAACTTTCACAGGAACACAGGAATGAATTAAATATGATACTCAATAACATTGACGGCACATAAGCTTCAATGTTTTCGCGTGCAGTCAATCTTCCTAGCCTTTTCCCAACTATGTTAGGGTCGGCTTCCAGACTAAGCGGAAGCTGAATACCAGTATATTACATTACCCATTGGCGTTCTATAGTTTCTGCCTGCCCCCATGGGAAGAAGGCGTGAGTTTATGTATGTATGTATGTATGTATGTATGTATGCACATTACCCAAAATATTGCGCAATACGGATAATAACCGATGCAATAGGGTATTTTACTATATACGAGAAAAAATCTATAAATATATTATTGAGATAGTTTAGGCAAAAAGGAGTCGGAAAATTTTAGTTTTAGTTCATAAAATAACAAAATAAATTTTAAAATTCAATTCAACGTTTTCAGTTTTTCTAATCTGTTAAAAAACACCATGAAATAGTAGCCGCCATGTTGGTACGTCATACGGCTATGTTAACAAAAACGTGTCAATTATCATACAAAGATCAGCGCATTTGTTTTCATAGCCCAGTGACCACAGAGCAACATGGCGTCCACTGCGTCCAGCGTTTTCGTCGACACTTTTCAAAAATGGGTGTAAGACCCTATTGTGCAATAGAATTAAAACTTGCTCATACCGATTAATCACTGCGCAATCTTCAATACTAACCCTAAACGGTCAAAAACATTCTAAAGGATAATAATTTGTAAAGACGTAATATTAAGTATTATTTATTATTACTAGCTGACCCGACAGACGTTGTTCAACTAATTTGGGCAGCCAAATTTCAATAGTTCGTACAAAAATCCTATATAAAAGCGGACGTCCAATTTTTCCCGAATTTAAAAATTTTACGGGAAACTTTTCCAATTTGTCTTTCCAAAAAAACCTAATTCGGACTATTACGAACGTTTTAAAACAAAAATAGCTAAATCGAGCCAGTCGTTCCCAAGTGAAGCGCTTTTCACTTTTATTGAAGTATATAGATTTATTTACATAGTTGGAATTTCCGCGCATTATTTGAGAAAAGTACTATACAAGCCTAGGCCGCAACCAGGCATTGATGGACTCATGTATGTGAACTGAGCGGCCCAAATTTTCACGTTCGTCCATAAATACCTCTTATGCGGGCCGCTGCAGTAATGGACAGTCGCATCAAATTACCAGAAACAGACAAATTTCTCCAAATTATTGTAGACTTTAAAATTTTGAAGGTTAAGTTCAAAAACGAATGAGAAAATTTGACAGTTTGTGGTAACTTGATCTGCACTGTACAATTAAAACACTATTCGTAATGTATTAAATTGTAATGCTCTTGTACTTACCACCTATTACTAAGATCTTTTAAAACACGTGATATGCAATAAAGAATTGACATTGCACAATTCGTGATAATGCACAATATTAATGTAGGTGTCGGGCCCGTCAAACACACTTTTAGATAAGGTACAGTGGCCAGCACATCCGATGATACTAAACTGTCAAATTCCTCCAAATGATTTGAAACCTTAAAATGTTGATGGTTAAGTTCAAAATCGAATGAAAAGATTTGACAGTTTGTGGTAACTTGGGCGAGTGTACCTACCATTGTAATGATTCCGGTGCTTGAAGGGTACCTACCTACAGGGGACCTTTAAACATTTATGAAATTGTCACAAAAATTGTATTGATAAAACAAGATGGCGGCTCTAGTTCCAATTTTGGCCGCGCGCTAAAAACCTTGTAGCCTTTTAAATATTATGTTTATTCCAAAAACGAACAAGAATATTACCTATGTTAAAGTGTAACCCCGGCTCCACACGTTGCGTTGGTCCCATTTTTTTTTGTTTTTCTTGTTTGGTGTGGCAAGTCCTCGTGGATGTCCTCCGCCCTGGGGTGGTCTGTCAGACTCTTACCGACTAAAAACCCCGGTGTTCCCCTCGCACACTTGCACCGGGGATTATGGGAACTTATGCGACTTTCGCGATCCCCGGCTGGTGGCGGCCCGCATTTCCGGGCCACCTTGGGCCCACGGGGGGAGTGAGGTGACTTTCACCTTACCCCGCGACGTCCAATAAAGGTGTGCGTGGAACACTACGCGCCGCCACCTTGGGTCCTGCTGTGTGGTGGGCGACGGATGACACGTTGGTCCCAATACCAACGCCGGTATCAACATTGGTTGAACAAGCAGCCAACGAATGGACGAATCGCGAGTGTTGACGTAGATTCCGTAGATTCCTTTGATAAAAGCAACACGCGCCGGCCAACTGCTAACGCTGCGAGCGTTAGCAGTTGGCCGGCGCGTGTACCTTTCAACGTTGGGGCCAATGCAATTTTCTAGATCCATACGTTGGACGAGCGGCATTAGGGCCAATGTGTAGAGCCGGCCTAATAACTAATAAAATAGGGTAAAGTAAGAACCAAAACCTGTATAAATCAAGTTTAAGTTAGATCCTTTATAAAACTAGGGTAAGAGAAACGGTATTTCACTGTATAGAGGTAGGCCTACGTTTTGTTTACACTTAGAACTACAGTCCGGCCGTCGAGAGAATGCGTGTCTGACACCTGTCAGTTGGACAATTTCTAGTTGTAAAAAGGATCAAATTCGCAAAATACATATTCCTTTGTATGCAACTGACAGGGGTCAAGAACAGTCGCGGGAAGGTACTTATGGGTCACCGAGGCCCCCGCAACACAGGCTACAGGAAGGAATACGGGTGGGTTTTAGTCAGTAAGAGTCTGACATACCCTCCCGCTCCGCCCAGAGCGGGAGAAGTTATTTGATGATTTCCCACCCTCAAAAAAAAAAACAAAAAACGGGGTCAAGAACACATTCTCGCGACGCCGACGGCCAAACTGTAGGTGAATTTGTTTGAACGTGTGTTACATTTCATGTTACATTTAACCAATCTGTGCTTAAAGCACCTAAAGTTCGTTTTTCAATTCCAAATAGTAATTTGACGGGTGCAAATTTCAAACTCCAAATTGAAAAAACAGACAACATAGATTTGAAATGTCAAATTACTATCTGGAATTAAAAAACAACTTTAATAAACTTAGTATCGCCAATACCAAGAACAAAATATGCCATCGCAATTGTAAAAATATTTTTCTTTTATGTAGTACTTACCTACTTAAAGTAAATAATGTAAAGTACACTGTTGTTCTATTGTTACTGTAGTGTACTTAAACACTTTTTTATAGAAGACTGAGTCTGAAATGTGTCATAATATTAGCCTAAGGTTTAATCGTTAATTTAATTAAAATGTAGGTTTTATAAATAGGAACAACACATATTTACGTAGGTAAATAACGTGTACTTATGTGTATTATTATTGTATATGAAAACTACATAATGATTTAATAAAATAATTGTTGAATGTATAACTTAAATACCTACCTACCTACATAAATATAGAGAGCATCAGATGACCGCGTAGTGCAATCCATGACAAGCTAAACTTGTTTATACAATGTGTAACTGAATTAATGGACATTATGAAAGTAGTTTGTTCAGAATCGTTTACTGAATCGGTTACTGTCATATTTAATATGGGTAATTTTTTTTTATTAATAAAATAATTAAAACTACGTAATTTATAATCACACTACCGCTGTCAAAACTAACAAAAATGGACGAAGTACCTACTACCCTTATGCACGCACACAGGGGTAAGCCCTGTGTGCGTTCGTAGATTTGTAATGTGTTGATTGTAGATTTGTAATTTAATAAATAAACAATGTTTTATATTTATACATAATTATGATTATGACATTACATTCTAATCTGGGTTTGGTGGTGTGCGTTAATTCCAGGACATGTTATATAATGTTTTTAATTAATTAGACACCCATTTATGTGAAATATTTATTATGCTACTAAGTATTTTTAGCCTTCTTCAAACAGGAGGTCTGTATGTATTTTTTTAGTGTTAATTTTTTTTATGTTCATCGATATTTTCGTCAATTGTGGACCGATTTTGAAAATTATTTTTTAATTTGATAGAAAAAGCTTGCGCTGTGGTCCCATATATATTTTATTTACGTTGCTTTATTAGTTGTATTTAATCCACTTTTTGTATCTTGATCATGCTATAATACTTCCGGTCACTGTTGTTGAAAGTAGTGATAATACGAATTGGTGTGGGGTATGTACCATAACTAAAAAGTCAAAAATAAAAGATCTTTTTTACAAAAAAAAAAAACCAACGCCGACGTCGAAAAAAAGATCCAAAGACACCGGCTTCCGAAATTAAAGTTATTTTTCACTTTGTAGTATTTTTTTAGAAGCCGGTTTATATTGTATTTTTATTTAATTGGTCAAGGACAGCTAATGAGACACAATTGATTTTCTATTGTTTGACTCCGAATCGGTGTCGCGCGGGGCTTAACAGGTATATTATTAACCTAAGTATTTCTGGTAAAATTAATAGATTTTTTATTTAAGTATAATTATAATCCCAGATAGTAATTTGACAAACAATCGAAATGTCAAATTACTATCTGGGATTTTAAAAAAAACAACTGTGTACCTATTACGGTTTATGAGATACAGCCCGCTTATAGACAGACGGACGGACGGACGGACGTACAGCGGACGGAGGATTAGTAATAAGGTTCCATTTGGCACCCTACGGGGACAGAACCCTGAAAACGAACTTTACATACTTATTAGATTTGGTGTAAAGCCAATGTATAGCGATCTCGTTATAATATATGGATCGTCTATTTGGTGTCGGAAATAAAGACATTCTATTCTATTCTATAATTCGAACCTCGCTATTGGTAAATATTTCTGAAACTGACACTGTCATTGTGTCAATACACAATGACAGTGTCAGTTTCAGAAATGTAATAATACAAGATGGCGGCTTTAATTCCGATTTGGGCCACGCGCCAAAATAAACTTGTAGTGTTGTACTTACCTAAGCATATATTACATTACTTACATATTATTTAGTCAATCAAAAAACTTTGAATTTAAATAAACACTTTTATATAAGCAATGTTTGTATGTTTTTTTTTCAAACCTACCTATCTTCAAGCGAGTTAGGGGATTGTAAAGGTGCTCCCAAAAATACAACTGAGAGTCTAAATAGACAAACTCATTCCCGTGGAAGTATATTCTCCAAGCAAATAATAGAAAGAAACAAAGAAAATATTTATTTATCTCAGAAACGCATGCATACAAAAAGATAACTCAATAAAAAACATAAAAACAAAACAGATTTATACTTATAAATACAGAGCATAAATAGCTGCGCGTCCTCCTTCTGCGAAGCAGTAATGCTCGCGAAGGAGGAGGCGGGACGGTTGAGGGAAAGGCACGTTTCGCGCCCTCTCGCCCTAGCCGCCGCAGGAGACGCCCTGGGCGTCGGGAATCTCGCGCGGATTTCCAGCCACCGTAGGCGCGGGCTTGCGGACGGTGAGCAATGGGTAGCTCACCGTCCGGTAAGGACCAGGCCCGGGTCGACGGCGCGTCGTATTCGACGCGCCTCAAAGAGATGTCGTCAGCACAAAAGTAGGGGTCCACTAGGGCCGATGCCTGCCGGGGTCGCGGGAAGGTACCAAAGGGTTACCGAGGCCCTTGGCAACACAGGCAACGGAAGGAATACGGGTGGGTTTTAGTCAGTAAGAGTCTGACACACCCTCCCGCTCCGCCCAGAGCGGGAGAAGTTATTTGATGATTTCCACCCAAAAAAAAAAAATGCTGCGCGTCATGACTGTGACAAGAAAGATGCCACCCAGAATGATGGGGGACCCCAAAGAGATTAAATATATACCTAGTACAATTTAATGTCTTTGGGGACCCACAGCACAGCGCTGATTTTCAGTTATCACCCGAAAACGACGTACGGAAACCAAGGGTAGGTACATCAGGTGTAGAGATTTTTTACAGATTAGACAAAAATAGGTAATAATTTAAAAATAAACAGCACTTAGAATATAATATAATATAATCGACTGGCTGTTCATAATGATGTGCTGGTGCCTACGCTTATGTATGGAAGTGAATGTTGGGTGTGGCAAAAGAAGCATGAAAGTAGAGTAAATGCTGTGGAAATGCGTTCCTTGCGAAATGTGACTATAAATGATAGGATGAAAAATTATGTGATAAGGCAACGGTGCGGTTTAAAAGAAGATGTAGTGACAAAAATTGAAAAGAGTATACTTAGATGGTTTGTCCATGTTGAGAGGATGAATAAAAGGCAACTAACAAAAGGTTTTACAATACAGCTGTGTATAAAAACGCAGGGAGGGGACGCCCCAGGAAGACATACAGTGACCTCATTGGCGCTGTTCTTCAAAAAGGTCACGTGCGTACTACTCGCAACCGGCGTACGTGTATGACCAGATCAGTATGAACGTAAACGAAGCAAAAGGAGTATGTAAGGAGCGTAGCGGGTGGCGTTCTATAGTGTCTGCCTACCCCCATAGGAAAAGTCGTGAGTTTACGTATGTATGTATAATACAACCAACAAGATCAATAAATACTATAAAATACATAAAAAGTAATTATGACTGATAAAAATCGATTATGAAAAGGTTTTTATAAACGCCTTAGGCCGCGTCCTAACCAAAAGCGATCGTCGCACGAATATGTGATCGTCGCGTTCGTGTCATGTTTTATTACGTCTCTCAAAGGTATGGATTTTACAATCTTACCCCGCGTCAAGTCGCGATTCACTCGACAATCGCTTTGACAGACGGGATACGAGGTGGGTCCAGCCAGAGGGGTCCAGATGTTATGATCTAAGCAAAGAGTTTACGGTCCAAAACTTCCATATCCCTCTTAGCCTCTTATAATAAGGAACCTCTTACCATATAACCTCATAATTATATTATTCTGTTTTTCTGATATTTGTCAAATTCTGACACTGGAGAGAGATGTCAAAACAAAATGCCTAGTGGATTCAGAATATTTTTTACGTAGCAGTTATAAATTACAGTGAAATGTACTTGAAATGATCTCTTTAGTGATTCCGGTCGTATTTTTATGGGCTTCGGTAAGTTATGTATGCCGTTCTGTATATATATAATATATATAAGTTGAAGTGACTTAGAGGGTCCCAGCAAAGAGAGACAGACAGTAGCTTACGCAATTGGGGTGTGATTTACATCACTATCTTAGGCCTAGTGTCGCCATTAGGCGAGTAAAAATTCAAATATCTGATGAAAATTATTTTACAATATAAATAACATTATGCCTGTAATCCCCAAGGGTTAGGCAGAGGTGTACCTACCTACAGAACATCCACAATTTGCCAGATATGTTTAAGTCCCATGTAATAGGGGGCGAGCCTATTGCCATCAACTGGGCACAACTCCGCACTCCGGGGTGAAGGGCGGGCGTTTTCGAGGATTTATGTAATTTTGACGTTCGAAAAATGCTGAATCTCAGCCTAGCTTCAATAAATGACTTTTGATTTTGATACTGAGAAATTCTTATTAAAAACTCAATATCACTTTGCCCGACCTCGAAGTCGAACCCCGCACCTCATGCTCAGCAATAGCACGTGCGACTACAAGACCAACGAGGCGGATTATTTTCAGGCACCAAAACTAATAAAATTGGTGCTCAGACCCCTCGAAGCTGTCCTAGGCATCATTACACTGAGCGGTCATCCTCCTGGCCTTATTTAACCGAATCATATAGTCCGCCCCCATTAGACCCAGGCCCTATGATATATTGAGAATATAGAAGACCCGCACGCGAAATCTTATAACAGACCCATTTTATGGTCCGGAAAATTAAACTATATACGTTGGCTAACGTTGGGAAACTATTATAAAAGGTGTCGTTTTGCATCCTCATCAAATTCAAGGAGGTAACTATGCTAATGATTCTCGACGCGAATCAATAATAAAATAAGGAGGTCTTTTTTTATTCTTTTTTATAAATTTTCGGAAATCGGCATGGCGGACACGCAAGTTAAAACGCGGCCCGTGTGATACCGCACCGTAACTGCCCTTTTACACACAAACTACCCCCATACGCAACGCGGTGATTCTGTTCTGTGAAAGTGGTGTATTCTAAAATACTGTCCAACTTAAATAACAAAAAAAACAAGTATGTATTAATTATTGAGCAGGTATCGTAATTTTATTTGATTATATATGTCTTTCATAGCAGCCTCCTGAAATTTGACGAGGATGCAAAACGACACCTTGTATATAACTTATAAGGTAGGAAATGGTAGCCATAATCAACTTGATTTCCTAATAAAATTTTAAACCTGAAGGAATTTTAAAGAAATTTATAATTTATTACTACATAATGTTTGGAAACGTCTGCTGGCAACGAAAATAACGCAATGAATATTCTTAAATCGTTAAAATGAACTATTGTGTATTACCCCACTGTGTAGGTAATAAACTGGCATAATGAGCTAGACAGCACATAATCAGCCTATAATGTTCCCACTGCTGGGACACAGGCCTCCTCTCTGTGAGAGGAAGTGGGCCATAATCCATCACGCGGGCCCAGTGCGGGTTGTTAGATGTCACGTCTTCGAATTTTTGGTTCTAGGATATGCCGGTTTCCTCACGATGTTTTCTTTCACCATTTTGAGAGCAGTGATGATGAAATAATTTACACAAGTAAAGCGCCTACGCGCCTGTTTGTGTTCGAACCTACGACCTACAACTCGTAAGACGCGGACGTTACCACTGGGCCACCACTGCTCTAGTTAACCACTAGGTAGACAGCATAATATTAACCTTTTGACAGTCACAGTCCTGTATAGGTGACAAACCAAAATGTGCCCAGCACGCCACGGTCACGACTACATGACAGATTTTAAGGAATAATTCGTAGTTTGGCGCCGTGGGCACGTTTTTGCTTTTTTGACGTGGCGGTCAAAGGGTTAAAAACATTTTTCGATACATAAAATACACCTACAGTAAACTCTTTATGTGCTCCCAACACCTGTTTGTGTTAATGGATATTGTTCATTTTTTTACACACAACCCGCTGCTTCGTTACGCATTGAAACTTTTATGGCGCTATAAAATTTTGATTTTTATTTCTATTGTGAATACCTGGAAAATTGGGCTTCGTTCATACTCATCCCTAGTTCGAACTCGCCCGCTTTTTTATATGCCTATCAGCTGCAAGGGTACAGTTTGTCGGAAAAGTGCTACGGTGTAGAAATTACACTTCGTCGCTGCATCCTCGAGATTTACATGATTCACTAGGTAGTACACTCCTCAATGTACTAGGCATCGCACAATTTTTAGATAAAACACTAAAAAATAAAAGATATTAAACGACTACCGTAGTACCTGCAGTGGTGGGGCGTCCGCCGCACCCGGCCATCTACGATAGTTCACTTGTCATTCGCTTCTTTTGTGCAGGCATCGAAACATTAATTGTTGGTGTTAAAATATTCCATCCATTTTCATCCAATCGCGTGTTTTTTCTTGTGACCATGGGACGAAGACGACATGAAGATGATCCAGGGACATCAAACGAAAAATAAGGTGACTGGAAAAGCGTTTACAAAAACAACGCGAACACACATCCAGTGATGAAGGTTAGTCAGATTTATCGTAATACCTACTAATGGAGCTATTTCTAATAATTTCTAACCTGTTCCTTATGAGTCACCGAGTTCAATAGTTATGATTACTTCAAATATCTTGTTGTTCGCACACGTGCGGTATGACTCATTCATGACTTTGTTTTGTTGGTGTTCCATTATAATGTTATATTATAAAATAGGATTTATTTTGCATCGATGCTACTTTGTGTACTGCGACGAGGTTGCAGTCGTTTCAGTTTTTTTCCTTTAAGGAATATGTATGTAAATAAGTACCTACCTTCCTATACATACTCTGCAAGTACCGTGATGAGATCCCGGTCAAGTTATATAATATAAATAGTTAAATGTCGTGACGCGATTACGACCGTCTTTATTAAGTGACTATTATTGTCCAGTGGTTTGATGCGATCAAATCCTTTTGTTGTCATTGTTTGAAGCCAAATTTGAGCCAATTAAAATATCGTTCCAGAGTTTGATTCTGGCCACTCAAGACCTGCCTCTTTACCTCCCAACTACGAATCCTCTGAGCATTACCAATCAGATGGAACTCAGTCGAACTTTCGATCTGTGGTGACAGTTCCACAACACACTATCTCTGACACCGTTACTGGTGGAACTGGTACCAGCGCCGTACCAGATGTTGTGGAGGCCCTCCCACCTGATATATTAGAGGTTCTTAGAGAATCTAAGGAAAAAGAGGAGGTGTTCGGGCCAAAAATCAGAGAAGAGATCTCCAAACGTTGGGGAAAGATTATTATGGAAGGTCTAGGTAAAGAACAGAAGCAAAAGCTGTTTAATGATATTTTGACCCCAGAGAACTTTCAACTTATTAAGGCACCAAAACTTAATCAAGAAATATCCTCTGTCTTAACGGAATCCTCCAGAAACAGGGATAAGCGTCTTGAATGGACACAAAACCATCTAGGCATTGGTATAGCGGTTATCACTAACCTACTGTCATCCGTAATTGACGGCAATATAGAAAAAGCTGAGATTATAAAAAAGCTCTCTGAAACAGCCCAAATATTGTTAGATTTACACTGCCAAAATACTGCTAACCGAAGGAAGTTGGTTACATTTAGCTTGGATAAAAATTTTTTGAATATTGTTCAAGGAGTTAAGAGAGATACTTTTCTCTTCGGAGAGAATTTGGGCGATAAAATCAAGGCATCTAAGATGGCTGAAAAGTCTGGATTACAAATAAGGAGGACCGAGCCTCAACCATCTACCTCCCACAGATCGACACGCTCTAATAATTATCGTCAGGGAAACTCGAGGCGCCCACTTCGTCACTAGAACTACAGAGGCAGGTCGAGTGGGCCCAGGACCCAAGCCTCCAACCCGAACACAGGGAGATATCCAGCGTCAACAGAACGGTACAGCTCTGCGAAGACAGCCCTGAAAGCACCTCCGAAGCCCGAATAGAGGTAATTAAACATGCTGGTCGGTTACGACACTTTGTAATAGCTTGGAAAAGCAAACTAAAGATCCTGTAATCTTACAGTGTGTATATCATGGTTACAAAATACCTTTTAATCGACCCGTTATTCAGTATGTGGAACCAATTAATAAATCGTTTTCTTTCCAAGAGGCTAATACCGAAATTTCAAAGCTTTTATTATCCGGTGCGATAGTAAAATGTGAAGACATTCATGGTCAGTTTATTTCGAATATTTTTTTGACACCTAAAAGCGACGGTACCCGTAGATTTATTCTAAATCTTAAAAAATTAAACAATTATATTGATCCACAACATTTTAAAATGGAAGATGTTAGAACGGCTTCTAAATTATTATCGAAGTCATATTACATGGCCCATATTGACCTTAAGGAAGCGTCTTTTTTAATCCCAATCTATGAAAATAGTAAAAAATATCTACGGTTTAGGTATTTCAATCAGACTTATGAATTTCAGTGTTTACCCTTTGGTTTATGTTCAGCACCGTTTATTTTTACTAAATTAATGAAACCGGTGATAAAATACCTCAGAAAAAAAGGGACTATGCTGGTTATTTATTTAGACGATTTGTTATGTATTAATAAAACATTTGAAAGCTGCTCTCATGATGTAAAGATAATCACCGACCTGTTAGAACAGCGTGGTCTCTTAATTTTTGCTTTCTACATTAAGTCAAAAGACAACACGGAAGCTGACCAAGAATCAAGGCACATCAATGTCGACACTGAGTGGGAATTATCTCGTTCAGCGTTCCATGACGTAGTCCGTCATTATGGTACTCCAGAGATTGATTTATTCGCAACTTGTTTGAATGCGAAATGTCGTAAATATGTGTCCTGGAAACGAGACCCACACGCTTTCGACATTGATGCATTTACTATAGATTGGGGCAACTTAAACTTTTACTCGTTTCCACCTTTTTCGTTGATTCTCAAATGCTTACGAAAAATAATTTCTGATAAGGCTACAGGAGTGCTCATAGTCCCATACTGGCCTAGTCAGCCATGGTATCCACTGTTTACATCTTTACAGATAAGGGAACCTGTTTATCACGGACCAAGTAGTGATCTCCTTTTATCTCCTTTCAGAACGCAGCACCCCCTTTGGATGAAACTTACCCTGGTATCATGCCTGTTATCAGGGAAGCATTTTCTCGAAAGTCATTGACTCCAGAAACTATAAAAATTATCACTGCTTCTTTGTCTAATAATACACTGAAACAATATAATATCGCTTACAGAAAATGGTGGCAGTTTTGTCAAACCCATAAGGTAGACTGCTACACCGCATCTATACAACCGGTACTGCATTTTTTGTCTAGAGAATTTGAGGAAACAGGAGCCAGGTATACTACACTGAACACTTATCGTTCGGCGCTCGGTTTAATTATAGGTAGACAATTAAGTAAAAATGATATTGTCAGCAGATTTATGAAAGGAGTTTTTAGACTGAAACCAGTTTTCCCTCTATATCAGTCTACTTGGGACGCTAATATAGTGTTAGAATTTTTGTTTAATTATTTTCCTAATAAAAGTCTTTTTTTTTTTTTGAGGGTGTGAAATCATCAAATAACTTCTCCCGCTCTGGGCGGAGCGGGAGGGTGTGTCAGACTCTTACTGACTAAAACGCACCCGTATTCCTTCCTGTTGCCTGTGTTGCAGGGGCCTCGGTGACCCATAAGTACCTTCCCGCAACCCACTTTGTGCTGACGACATCTCTTTGAGGCGCGCGTGGAAAACGACGCGCCGTCGACCCGGGCCTGGTCGTTACCGGACGGTGAGCTACCCATTGCTCACCGTCCCCAAGCCCGCGCCTACGGTGGCTTTCCTAATGAAAGTCTGTGTTTAAATAAATTAACAAAAAAAACTGGTAACTCTGCTCGCGTTGTCGACTGCACAATGTGTGCAGACGTTATCCTTTATTCAACTGTCTAATATAAATATTTGCAATTTAAACATCATAATAACAATTGATGATTTGTTAAAAACCTCGGCACCTGGCAGACAAACACCCCGCTTGATTATACCATTTTTTCCTAATAAAATAGAGATATATCCAGGAAGGACTGTATGTTCATACATTAACGTTACAAATACATTTAGGACTGAGCCCAATACCGAAAGGTTATTATTAACTACTAAGAGACCAGTCCACAACGCCAGCTCCTCTACGATTAGCCGCTGGATTAAACAGACGCTAGCAGATAGTGGTTACACATAGACACCACAATATTTACGTCACATAGCACGCGTCACGCGGCTACATCAGCGGCTGGTCGTAGAGGTATTTCTATAGATTTAATTAGAAAGACTGCCGGTTGGTCTGGTAATTCTCTAGTATTTGGCAAATTTTATAACAGACCTTTGGTTACAGAGGAATACCGAAGATTTTGCTCGCGCAGTTTGTGAAAATAACGTTTAATTATTGTTAAAATTAACTTTCTGTATAATCACTTAGTTGATATAATTTAATAATAAAACTGTGTTCAAAATAAAACAATATCATTAGATGCATTTATTTTTTTTCACCACTAACGTATTGGCTATTTATCCCAAAACTCTGAACATCTACCTAGTGAATCATGTAAATCTCGAGGATGCAGCGACGATATCTTAAACTATATTTAATATCGGGATTTCTTGCAAAGAAGGGTTGGGCGGGTTTGTAAATCTCTTCGGATGCAGCGACGAAGTGTAATTGTGGTCAAACTTCACTTCAGGTAAGTTTGTTTAACCATTAATTAAATACTTAACCTTTTGACCGCCACGTCAAAAAAGCAAAGACGTGCCCTCAGCGCCAAGCTACAAATTCATCCTTTAATACCTACAAAATAGTAGTGAGTTCGGAATTATATCGATAAAGCACATGTAAAACTATCTATTTATTTTTTAACATATAATATATTTTTAATAAAAGTTACTATTTACCCGAAATATATAATACAGGAGTTTTATTTCATTCCGCTTTGTCCTATAAGACAGAAATGATAATGATATGTGTCACAGTTTCGGCGTTCTTTGTAATTTAAATCCACAATTAAAAACAACAATCGACTAAATCAAGTCAATACCATCACAGCACTATGATCAATCATGACGTACTTTTTTGTCACCATTTCATGACCGTGGCGTAGCAGGCACGGCTGTTTTTAATTTGCTCGCCTCTGCACTAGAGGTGTGCAACCGATATTTATTAATAATATCGAAATAATAATAGGTATTTTATTTTAATGTTTTCGTATTTTCTATACAGTATCAGCATTGTGTCTCTGAAAGAACAACCAGTAATAATGCCTTAACGTACCGCTACGTACTGATGATATATTTCCTGAAATAAATACTATATACTGTATATTATAATTTTCAGAACACGAGGAATATATGCGAAAGCAACAAAACTAACATAAATATAATATTCGCATTGTTATTGAGTTTAGAATTTACTAGATAGACGAACACCGCCATCTTTTAGAATTCTTACGAACAATCTTCGCACGTCGTGTTATTATTCTAATAAGAGCGGCTAAATAGTCCCCTAAACAAAGTTTTGTACCTTCAACGATAAATTATGCAAATTTTTACAAAATAAATACACAATGTTCAATGAGTCAAGTCATAATTAGGTACTTAATTTATAGAGATAAGTATGTCAGTGGATAGTTATGCGAGGAGGTATCTAGTCTACGAATAGGTGAGCGACAGCGCGGCGCACTAATGAGCGAGACCGAACGGCGAAATCTTAGCTGACTTAAATTTGAGCGTCTAAAAGTGACGAAAGAAATTCCATTATTTGGCTACGATTTTTCAAAGTATTTTTTAAAGTACTTACTAACTAGTAGAAACTAGTTGTTAGGGCCAGATAAAAAAAATACTGTAAATGAAAAGTTATTTGATTTTTTCATTGCCGTTTAGTGTTGCCATTTTATATTTATTCTGGCAAGTGACAGTAAGTACAGCATTATTGTAATATTTAGTTTGTTATTATAATTAAACGGAGTAAATGAATTAACAATACAGTTTATTTCTAAGTGTAGGTGTTCCTTGCAGATAGGTAAAAATACTGTGGTGTAAAAATAAATAAATTACTTTCAATTAATGACTAGCAAAAAGACTAGTAAGCCAAAACAAAAAAAAATGTTTGCTATTGACGACTGTTGATTGGTTCATAGTGATGCTCATGTTGTAGATACCTATTGTATACCTAAAGTAAGGCGAAAGAGTATTGAGAACCACTGGGACTACCTACCATAAACAATATTTTTACAAGACATTTCGTTGTTACCATTTTACTTCCTCGATTTGGAATATAAAAGTTACTATTGAAATAACCTACAAAAGTTCATGACTGAATATTTATTATTCTCGGCCTTCTCGAACAAAAAATCTTGCACAAACTAATTAAGAAGGTGAAGATATTTTTAATTTAAAGACGTAGAAATTTAATCTCAGCTAAAACAATGTCTGCCATTGTTCATTTGTACGTATGGATATTATTATGTAATAAGAAGACTTAATTAATACACTATGTACGTATTGCAAAATGTTACATCAAATTTAATCTTATTTAACTCATCAGGACTCATATTATTGGCATCCATTGTTATTACTATTAATAATAAAGGAACCGCTCTATTTGAATATTTTCCGCGTGTGACGTCATGGGATTGTCATGATTAGATGACTGTGGCGTTCCAGGCACAGACAATATGACAGTGTGATGGAAACGGGCATTACAGTCATTATGATTTATCGATAATCAACTGACGCCGACATTTCCTGAGCAGAGAGTTCAGTAATATAAAATTTTCATGATTTCTCAATGATAAAAACTACAATATCAAAAGTTTTGTTTATTTATTGAGGACTAATTTAAAGAAATTAAATAACGTAGGTTACCGTCGAGGTCGATATGCTTGTTATATTGATTGCTACCTACATCACTACGTGTCATAATATGGTGACTGTGGCGCTGAGGGCAGTATGTTTTTCGAACTTTTTAATGGGTATTAGTTTTTGTCATCTTATGTTAATATACATGAAACATACAGAAAGAAGTTTAACTAATCTAAATTAGGATGAGTCAGGGAACATAATTAGCAAAGGAAATAATAAAAACAATGTTGTTTTATGAGTTTTATTGACGTATAAAAGTCTGTCATGTAGTCGTGACTTGGCTTGTCATCTATACATAACTGTGGCGGTCAAAAGGTTAACACGTATTCATTTTACTATGGCAGTCTTCATCTTTTTCTATATATTTTTTTTTGTTAGCAAAATTAATTAGATTCCGTGCATTCGTGCATATAAGTAGTTAGATATTAAATATTGCATTCCTAGAAATTTTACAATAAGCAAAACCTGCACGTTTCCAAACAAGAATCTTAAAATTCAATAACCGCAATTACATAGAGCTCTCTCCCTCTCATTCATTTATTATGAAGAAAAATTGATTTTAAGATCTCTAAGATACGAAGCATCCCTTCCTTTTGACCTGACAATGCTGCCCAAGTACAACTGATAACGAGTCATTTTATTAGTATAGTATGTGTCGGCAACATGTCCAAACTGTGATTTTAGAGAATAGTTTTATATAAAATTTTATTTTAATACGTAATTATAGTTTCAATTATTGTAATTACGTACTGTAAATTTATCGAGGTTAGATAAGCGGATGGTTCTTCTATACGAGCGTATAATACCTTTGTTTTTTTTTTTTTTCTTTGGCTTCGCACAATACCTTTGTTGTTTAATAATAATGATTATATTTTTATTGTTAAAAAAACACTAACAGTGTTACCACAAAAAAACATAGACACGCCTTAATCACGTGTTTAGCAGTTGTTTAGCAAAAGTGATACCACAAAACCATGTTCAGCTGTTGTTTATGGTTAGACAATGTTTAGACGCTGTTTAAATTTAAACAACATCAACCCCATGTTTAACGCGCGTTTAACCCTCGCACATTACATTCTCTCAGTACGTAAATTGCAATGGATATCTTCGATTATTAGAGGGGCTTGTGGCCCCAAGTAAGTAATAACAGCCGCACGGGTCGATCGATCAGGTTAAGCTATGCTTGCCGCGGTTGGTCCGTGGATGGGTGACATTCTTTACATACCAAGACCCCTCCGTGCCTCGGAAAGCACGTTAAGCCGTTGGTCCCGGCTGTCATTTGTAGATCTTTGACAGTCGTAACGGGTCGTCAGAAGCTCGAAAGTCTGACAACCAGTCTTACCAAGGGGTATCGTGTTACCCAGTAACTGGGTTGTGGAGGTCAGATAGGCAATCGCTCCATGTAAAATACTGGCATTCAGCTGTATCCGGAAAGACTGTAAGCCGACCCCAACATAGTTGGGAAAAGGCTAGGCAGATGATGATGATGATGATGATCTTCGATTATGCTAATTTTAATTATTTGGACGACATGGAATTTATGAATAGCTAGTTCAAGTGTACCGAGCGCGATGGAATCCTTTCGCACGTTACAATGAATATAACTTCAGAAAACGGTACAGGTTCAGCAGAGCTTCCGGAAAAAAAAATGTTGACCTAATATAAGATGATAGTCCACATGATTCTCGTGGTAGATGCTTAGATCCTCTAATTCAAGTTCCTTGTGCCTTACGGAAGTGGGTTCGCCGTCAGGTAAGCGCCCTTTCCTTATTGTCTTTAGTTTTTGTCGTCATTACCGGTTGTCATTGTACAGCTTATTTACTGCTATTATACTGGTGACTTAAGGCGCTGACAAGACCCAATTGACCAAAATAGGCTTCTCTTAAGAAAAAAAATTGCTAAATATGTATAGTTTGTGATAGCAGAAGAAAAATATGTTAATTTTGAACATATTTCCCAGAACTTGGTTGTTACCAAAACGTTTTGAAAAAAAATCTCGATACAAACTAACGTTAAACTAACCTCTTACCTTGAGTTCTAATCCAAAATACCTGCATTAAATCTAGACTCGGAAGCCATAAGTACTTAAGTCGATTATTTTTCAATGCAAAAATTTTACAGGAGACTGTTTAATTCGATTGGTATGAAAAAAATGTACTACGGTTATGGTTTTTATTATTTATTTTTACACAATTATGAACTAGTTACATATCAGAATATGGCTATTTAGGCTTTATTTATTATTTACTGAAATATCTGACTTAAGTTTCTTTGATTATCAAGAAATTGAGACTTAGGTGTTTATTAACATACTATAATTACTTGGTTTATTTATTTTATTTTATGATTTTAATACAAACTATGAATAACTAAGACTATTAATTAAAATTGTATAATATAATGCATGCACTAAAGTCGAAAACTAACAGTCACTCTCTTCTGAATCTTGTATATCTGGATCAACATCCTTGGTATCGTCAGTGGTTACTAAATTCTGGTAAAAATTATGGAAACATTCCGGTATTAAAGACAAAAGTGATATTATATCACGTTTTTTGTCAACACTTATTGGTACTGGCTTGTCAGTAATCTGCATCAAATTAAATTCCTTATCTCGTCGCGTGTTCCGTTTGAAATTAATACTTTTAAATGATTCGTCTCTAGAAAGAGTGGTTTTGTATTTTATGACGCCGTACTCAGAGTCATAACTCAGCCACTTCACATCATGCCACTTGAAAATATTTCCATCATCGTCTTTTTTTCGGGCTACTAATGGACCCTTCAATAAGCTAGCGAAATCAAAGAAATCATTTTGTTGCATTTCTCTCACGGTAAATTTTTTGCTACTCGATCTTACTAACTGCATCCAGTCGTGGGGGTGATAAATTTGTATGTCAGTTTTTTTCTTTTTTTTTTCAATGATTGCGTGGTCTAAGTCAACTTCCATATGTGTATGCCCAGGTATCATAAACTTGTGGTATATTAACTTCATTGAAGGTTTTACAGTCAACAAGTACGTGAACATTGCAGCTACGTGTGTGTTCTTGTTTTGTCCTCCACAAGTATCAGAGTATAAAATCACTTCTGAGATTTCTTCCGGTAGTTCTCGTAAATAAGAAAATAAACAAGAGGCAATTTGATTAGCACCGCGACCCGAAATACCCTCATGCCATATGTGGTGCGTTGACATTCCAGTTGCGTTGTCATGAATTGTAAGGTTGAAGGTCCAAAGTTGTCTTTTATAAAAGGCTACAGATGATTGTAATGCTGGAGTAGGCAAGCATTGCTGTAGGTCAAAAGTCAGGCATTTGATTCCGGTATTTGTAATTGCGATATTTTTATCACACTGCTTCTCTTTGTACGCCATATCAGCGGCTAGCAGATGAGAGTCACGTTCTTTTTCAAGGGCTAATTTTGTGATCTCGTCCGTAGCAATATTTAATTTCATTTTAAACAGGTCGCATGTGTGACAAGTGTCCACTTTTGGTTTTTTGAAACTTAAGTTTAATTTATGAAATTCTTTACGGTATATCTTATCACTTACAGGATTTTCATGTGATTCTGAATATAGAGAATAGATTTTTGATATAGTCAAATGCGATGGTAAATATTTGCGGGTGCTTTTACGTCTAGTGTAATGACTTTCATATAGTGGAAACGAATTGATATGATTAATCACCTCTTGATTTTTCTGTTCGGAATGTTTGTTTGCTGGTGTATTCTTTCCACGTTTGTCTGTTGGTATAATTCCACTCGAGGTGCCACGTTTCTTCAAACCGAGTAGTTTCACAAAATTATCACTTATTGATAGGGTTTTTAAAAAGCAACCTTGACACACCGATATTTTTTCACTATTGACGTTAAAATGATACGTATAAGTCCAATGTCTATTTTTTTGTAAACTAGGATCTTCGACTCGACGACGCTCGGTTTTTTTCTCTCGAATGGTAATTAAAGATGAAATGAATGCTGCTCTTAAATCATAAGACCCAAGATTCCAAACCTCTTTGTGAATTATAGCTCGTTGCTCATCACTTATTTTTTGACGACACTTATTTCGACAATTAGGCAGTTCCTTCATTTGACGTTTGCCGATAACTTTTCCAGAAGCTGTCACATAGGATTGGCCTAAATTTATTTTTATTTTGTTATCTTTCTTCCTTCTTCTACAGGGTACAGGTTTGTTTTGTTGTTGTAATGACGTATCTTCAATACCTTCAGGTATTTCATTTTGTGGCGCTATCTGTACATCTACTGAAGCATCATAAACAGTAGATTCCATCTCATCTTCATGTTGTGTAAGCAAACTAGGACTATCTGGAGAGTAGGTAGGATCAGCAACAGAATCGTCACTAGAATAGTCAATAGCAGCTTCATCAGGAGTAATTTGTTTTTGAGTTCCAGATGTACTTGGTTGCGGATTAGTGAATGGGTCTTCATCGCCTGTAAAAAAAGTGAAATGTATTTTTTTTGTTTTTACGGGTTGTAATTGTGTCCACAAAAACTATACATTTGTTTTGCATATTGCATAAAAATTAAAGGAAAATATTCAAAACTTACCTTTAATCTCATTATTTAAGGCGAGATTTACTAACTTTCTGGCTCTTGAATCCATTATAAATACTGTTAATGCACAACACCACTACGACCGTCACACCAAAACACTAATGAGGGAATACGTATTTAATTTTACGTCACCCACAACGTTCGTCAACTTTTATCAAGCACTTCAAAAAAAACGAGTTAAGTGAGGGTAGATACTTGAAAATAATTTATCGACAGCAAAAACGGATCACTGTTACCAAGTTACTTAAGTCAGTCTGTATAAGAGATGAAGATGTATAAGAGATTGAAATGCCGGGAAAAAAAACTTAAGTCAACTTAAGTGGTTTGTGTCGCCGCTTGATTTGTTGATACGACTTAAGTTTTATGGTACAGTCGACTATTACGACTGAATGGAGTGACGGTGACTTACGTGCTTTTTCCAGTCAACGGATAATACAAAAACATGGATGCTGTGACTTTTTTTAATTTTGAGCTAAAATTGACTTAAGTGCTTTTGGCCGCCGCGTCTAGATATTAACATACGTTACGTATTTAATTAATAACAAGAACGTCTTATTTGAATGCAGAACTTGGTTGTTTTTTATTTTCGATTACTCAACTCAATTTTGAGTAAATAGAGAATTTCTTCATATTTTGCAGTAAATTACAAGCGTTGTGTCATCGCGCTTCTCTTTCTTTTCCATGCAATCTGACAGTGACCGCGGTTTAGGTGTTGTCAGCGTCTTAAGCAAGACTTGCAAAAATGTTGCTTTAGCTTTGGCAAAGAAATATCATATGTTCATCAATATGTCGTTAACAGTCAACAAGCAACTAGACACAGTTAGAGAATTTAGAGCCATTTCTTTTGGGCTTCTGACTACCCGTAACGACTGTCAGAAATCTAGGAATGACAGCCGGGACCAACGCAAATGCTTAACGTGTTTTCCGAGACACGGAAGGGTCGAAGATGGTCACCCATCCACGGACCACCCGCGGCAAGCATAAGCTTTACCTTATCGATCGACTCGTATGGCTGTTATTATTTAGCCACAAGCCATATTTAATTTGTAATATGTATTAATTCTTATCACATTGCACTATAAGAATAAATATAGCTTGATACGTTCCTACTTGAATAAAATTATATTTTATTACTATTTGTTGTTTAAACAAACGGTTTTGCCACGGTAATATTATCTATACAGTATTGTTAAGGCTCCTTCAAACAGGCGCGACAAGCGACGCGACACAAAGACACCGCGTGTAGCACTACAAGCGGTGCCTTTGTGTCGCGTCGCGTGTCGCGCTTGTTTGTAAGAGTCTTAACTTGGCCGTATCTTTGAAATAAATGCCTACAGCCGCGCGGTACGTAAACATGCGATAGGGCTGCCTGCCTGGGTCCAGCATTTTAATTACATTTGCCTACTTTGTGTTTCCATTTAGTTTCGAGATTGCACAATATATCCTACTCGTCATATTAAATATGTACTTGAACTTATTTTTAGTGAACAAATCGCGCGGTTATTGTTAAAAAAACAACACACCGTCCGTTCGTCCCTGCGGCACAGTCGCGACTGTCTACATGCCGAGCGCATGCCGAGATCGAGGCGCGTAGGCCTAATTCGCGCTTCGTCCGTTTGTATGAAGTTGGAATACTGTATAGATAATATTACCGTGGTTTTACTGCATATTATCACCAGGTTTGGCAAAATTGGTAATAGTTTTAGTAGGCGTCGCTTCTTTTTTTTATTCATCCATGGCGTCGACCTATTGCTTAATCTGTTTATGACTTATCACTCTGAAAGTCACTTTGCAGAACATAAAATGACAAGGTCTATGTGACAGCTTAACAGTTAGAATGTTTCAACATAATATCACGCCTCTAATCCCCGAAACGTTAGGCAGGTTTACCTATAGTACGCCCACATTTCACCAGTTATGTTTAAGTCCCATGTAATAGGGGGCGAGCCTATTGCCATCAATCTGACTCAAATCCAGACTACGGGCTGCTACTGAGAAAGTCCTGATGGAAAAACCCAATAACTCGTTGCACGACCTGTGAATCGAGTCCAGGACCTCACGCTCAGGGGCGTGCCGTCCATAGAGGCAATTAGGCCTAGCCTACCCTACCAACAACGCCAAATGCATTTATTTTAACTATGTAATACAATAATACAATATATTAAAAAAAAAGTTAAACTCCTGTTAAAACTCTTATAGCAACTTGTCGCAGACGCCACGTGACTCACAGTTCGACGGAGCTTACGTACGCAAACGCAAGGCAAGTATTCGTTTTGCCTACAAGTCATTCATAAATTTACGCACACTCGTGTATATTTTCGTGTGTATGAACGGCACACAATAGTGAAAAGGTTTAAATTA
The DNA here is from genome assembly GCA_905333075.3 of Atethmia centrago. Classification (NCBI taxonomy): domain Eukaryota; kingdom Metazoa; phylum Arthropoda; class Insecta; order Lepidoptera; family Noctuidae; genus Atethmia; species Atethmia centrago. The sequence goes on from HG995368.1 coordinate 22,579,854, forward strand.
GGGGCGTAACTCCGGCGGCAGGAGCTTGGTCCTCATTGGTTGTGTGTAAAGTGAAGATTTAATGAATGAAAAATATTGAAGACCAGGGTTCCCAATTTTTGGACAATTCCCCGAATTGCGGGGAAGTTTCCTTCATGACTACCAGACTACTAGAGACAATAAAAAAAAGGGTGGTATTGTTGAATTTATACCTTCCAAAAAATTATAAATTGTAAGGAATAGCAAAAGCCCTATAAAAGTAATTAAAAACTTCATATTTTTTTATTTTTCTTCTCATATTTGGGAAATTTCGCTTGGTTTGTGGGGAGTTCGGAAAATAAGTTTCGGCAACACAGTCCAGTGTCAGTGTTATCCGGCAAAATATGATAGTCCCTTTTGTGGAAGAACACGGTATGACAGTGATACAATTTTAATTGGTAGTGTTTGTTTCATGTGACAGTGACACGTAATTTATATGTGATCTTGAATGTTTTGCTGTTTTAGATCTTATTAAGTTATAAGTAATTGGTTTTGAAACGTAAAGTAGTGTAAAGATTATGTGTTGTGTTATTATTTGTTTATTTACCTATGAATGGTGTTCTGTTGTGAAGTTTGCGCCGATAATGTGTTGGTTAGGTTAGGTTAGTCGCACTTGTCGTTTAATGATAAGATTCAAGTTGTGTCTAAAGGTAGATCTGTGCCCGAATTACGAGAATTAATCCAAAAATATGATAATTCATGACTTCGGATATCTTGCAAGTGACGTGTTCTGTAATTATCACCCACCCACTTGGTTATGATATTTGTGGTGGCCGAATCTTTCTTCTGTTTGCATCGTTAGAAAATCGCTTTTCAAACCTTGAATAATGTGGTGAGTTCTTGTATGTAGAGCCGCGCTGTGATGTTGCGCGAATTAGTTTTTTTTTGGTGTCAGTATGCATGGCCTACCCTCTGTGGAGAACCACTGCACGCCACTGCTCACGCTCTCAACCACTAGACCAACGAAGTAGTTTCCATTTCGACAGTAAATATAAAATATATAGTGACGCTCATCATTAATTTCATTCATTCGTTCATCATTCAGTCACGACTAAAGAAAATAAGGCACTTTGAAGGCTTCTTCAAACGGGCGCGACACGCGACGCGACACAAAGGCACCGCGTGTAGCACTACAAGCGGTGCCTTTGTGTCGCGTCGCGTGTCGCGCTTGTTTATAAGAGTCTTGACGCTTTTGACAGGTGCCCAAACCTGGCGTCTCAATGCTGCCACCTAGTGAACGATTTCAGAAACCTCTCATTATTTTAAGCTATCTAAGCCGCGCATTCACCGATCAAATTTGAATGACGTATAAACTCTTATCTCTTTGTTAAAAAATATAAATTAGAATAATTCTAATTTGAAGCCTTACCTTACTCAGATGGTTGGTGGTGATGGTTTTAAGTCGATCGTGAATGTCCTAATAGGTACCTTATAAAATAAAAACGTGACCTATGAGTCAGATTCGCAATTTATTTTTGACTTACTCTAGAATACTGCTTCATCTTCGTCCTCGCTCATCAATCCTCTTTTTGGCCTATCCTAGGAAGTGGGTTGATCTATCAGCAGTACGTACGTACCTACCACTCTATAGTACACTTCTGGACACATCTATTGGCCCACCTTAGAGTTTAGGTTTCGATGGCCCCTACCGAATTATGATTGCTAGATTGAACAAAAACTGTTGATGCAGTTTTAAACCTGATACATTTTACCATCTTTTTCGATCGTATTGTTTTAAATTTGAATTCAGAATACCATACGACATGGAGCTACGCCTAACAAGTCGGATATGCGCCTTGTTAAAGGCAATTGATTTTTGAATAAAGAACATGTTTTATCAAATAAAGGTTTAATTTAATAACGCGTGTTGCCTCCATGGGCATCTACCACAGCTCTCATACGATTAGGCATAGAGTTTATCAACCGCTCTATGAAATTTTGAGGGATCATCTCCCATTCCTCTTCTATGGCAGTTTTCAACTCCTGCATCATCTGGGCAACTGGCTGACGAGCCCTAACACGTCTTTTTAGCTCGTCCCACATGTGCTCAATGGGGTTCATGTCTGGGCTTCTGGCTGGCCAGTCCTTAACTGTGATGTTCACATCCCGAAGATATTCCCTGACGATGCCGGCCGCATGGGCTCTTGCATTATCATGCATAAAAAGGAAATTTGAACCCACATAGTCCGCGTATGGTATCACGTGAGGTTCTAAGCACTCACGAATGTACCTTTCAGAATTTAATGTTGGCAGCCGTGGTCCTGTACCAACCTCAAGTTGAGTTTTGCCGCTCGCGGATATACCGCCCCAGACAGTCCATGAGCCACCGCCATAAGCAACCCTCTCTTCAAAGCAGCATTGTGCGAAACACTCTCCCTTACGTCGGTAGACCTTCTTCCTTCCATCATTGCCATGTAACACAATTTTAGACTCATCAGAAAAGAGTACACGGCTCCAATCTTGTTGTGTCCAATTTAAATGACTGCGTGCGAAATGAAGGCGCGCTGTTCGGTGGGCTCGCGTTAGTTTGGGCCCATTAGCTGGCTTGTGTGGTACCATATCGCGTTCTTTTAACCTTCCGAACAGTTCGAGCGCTCACAGATACTCCGTGGAAGTCGCGAAGTTGGTTTTGTATCTCAATGGAGGTAAAGTGACGATTTCTCAAGCTGGTCGTCACGATGAATCGATCCTGCCTTTCAGTTGTGACCCGAGATCGTGGCCTTCCTTGGCGACGAACAAAGCCGCCAGTCTCTAGGTACCTCCGATAAACATTTCGGACCGCAGATCGACTTAAATTAAGTTGAGCACTCACGTTTCTTTGGCTGTGTCCGGCCTGAATAAGTGCCACAGCTTGGGCGGCGACTTCAGGTGAAGTATCCATAGATTATTGATAGAACCTCACCTTAATGTTAAGAATAAGTAATGTTTGTTGCAAAACCAAAGATATCAATCACTTTTTCAAGAATTAAATCCAAGTAAACCAATAAAACCAAGTTTTCTTAGTATTCGATTGTTTGATATCAACAAACAGGCTCCAAATTGTCTTTTGTTTCTTTAAATTCTGTGTTCGAAATTCAAAAAAAAGACTATTGAATGAAATTGTGAATGTGCCAGGTTCAAAACTGCATAAAAACTTTTTGCTCGACCTAATATAAAATTTTAGCTAGGACCAAACGAAACTGAAAATACAAGGTGGGCCAATAGATGTGTCCAGAAGTGTATTACCAGAGCGAAACCCTGAATCCTATAGAAATATCAGATGTTTCAGTTTTTACGTAACACAGAATACTTCTAAACTCATTTAGACAGTCATTCTACTTTTATAAAGAGCAGATTGAAAAAGTTTTTTCCGAAAATGCTGTACTTTTATTTTTATGTACATAATAAGTTTTTGCTTTTTTTCATTTTGTCTTAGTTCTATGCCTGTTATTATGTGTTGGCTTCAGGGATATTGGTAATATACCTATAGTACGAACTAGTTCCATGTTTAGCTTTCAAAGAGTATTTTGGTTTTAATGTAAGATATCTCGTGGTTGACCTTGAGAGGTCGTGACTACTTAACCGGTCAATCCTGTGGCTGCCACAAGCGAACTCAAAGCCTCCAGTTAGAGGCGAATTTCTTATATTACTAAGCGACTGCCCGTTAAGGGCACCCCCTGTGGGGTACAGACTTTGGCTTAGGGCGTCGCTGGGGGGAGGACAGCAAAATGGGACAGGCTGGATCAAAACTGGATAATTATTATTACCGGGCTATTTAAAGCTACAGGCTCAGCTACGGCGCGGGCTGGGACTTTGTTGAGCAAGGTCAAAGAGTGAGTAACGAGAAGTAGGTACTTTATATTGAGTAGGTAAGTACCCGAAGAATCTCACGTCATTAATTGCCACTGCCAGGCACGTAGATATAATTGCCTTTGTTATTTTTATTATAGGCCTTAAAAAAATATTTTGAGATTGCTTAGTTTTGATATATTTTTATTTATTCACCAAAATCCTCCCGCCAATCGCTATCAAAGCAACATCTGGTGGCTGACTGCTGTGCATGCTGTATTGTTATCTACCTACGCTCCGCACACACGGATACGCCCGCAAGCTTGTTCACTTCACCACAGTAGGTATCACTACATATTAAAAAATAAAGTCCCCTCGCCGCGTCTGTCTGTCTGATCGCGATAAACTCAAAAACTACAAAGCGGATGTTCAAACGGTTTTCACCAATGGACGGAGTTATTCATGAGCAAGGTTTATGTGTATAATTAAGAGATACCTAAAATTAATGTTCTACAGGATTGTAGGTACATCTTAAAAAGTTCAACAAAAAAGTTTGCAATAGCCTTTATAATGTACAGTAACCATTCATATCTTTCAAAATTTAATAAAATTTTCATTGTTATTGCCGAAGCTATTTTGACCGGTATTATATTAATCCTTATCCAATAAAATATTATATTAAATTGGGCATTTAAGTTGGACGCCATGACATGATATAATTTAAATGAATACTTAAAGATAAAAGATATCACAGATTCAAAATAAAGGCTCCTACATACTGGCGCGACATGTCGCGACACAAAGGCACCGCTTGTAGCGCTACACGCGGTGTCTTTGTGTCGCGTCGCGTCGCGCGACAAGTCGCGCCAGTATGTAGGAGCCTTTACGCGTACATAACAAAATAATTATGGTTGACGGCGGCAGCAGAGGGCGCAACGCTAGGACAGGAGTCAATGACCTTTTCCTCGGCTATTAGGTATGCGATCATCGCTTCGCTTCCTTTTCATCCCGGTAGTACGTTCCCACGTAAGTACTTATCGTTACCCCCAAAAAAATCCGTGTGTCTAACTATTTATTACCTATAGATAATTTAATAACCGTTTTTTGTTCAAATTAGTCAATCACAACACGGGTAGAATCGAAAGCCGATGACATTCCTATCATGATATTAATCTATATCCAATTAAATAGCTTTATAATCAAGGTTTTTATGTACATGTAAATTCCTCTTTAAATTATTCGAATCGGACCTTTCGTTTAGATGTTACGGCGGGTATAAAAATGCTAAAAGTAAGAAAAATGTCGCGGTGTGTGCGACAAATTCGAAGACATGTGACATCTATCAACCTGCACTGGGCCAGCGTGGTGGATTACGGCCCACTCCCTCTCGCAGAGAGGAGGCCTGTGTCCCAGTAGTGGGAACATTATAGGCTGATTATGTGTACCTAATGTGTGTGAACAGTCCTACTACGGTTAGTCTATTAGTTACGTACACATTTTCTTTTTCGCATTAGATTTACTACTTTTAAACGTGGTACGTGCCCGTGGGATATTTTCTGATAACCACGCGGGCGAACCCGCGGGCAAAATCTGCAGCATAAATAACATTGAGGAAATTAATTAAGGACCCCTCTTTGGGTAAAGGCCTCCTCCCTTTCTTGCCAATCTTTTCTGTCCTGCTGCTGCAGGCCAATTCTGGGCCGCTACTTTTTCGATATGGCATTTATGGTGTACATAATTTACAATAATACTCGTATCATCGTTCTCCTGCCCATAGTCCCATTTTATTGCTTTTATGACATTGCTGAATATGAGGAACATTGTAAAAGCCCAAGATGACATGTACTTAATTTTAACTAACGAATACATAATTTTATATAATTCATACTGGACTTATTGTTGGACATTTATTAGACGAATCTTAATATTAATTTGTACTTAGTTAATAATGATATTGTATATTTGTACACCATATGCTGTGGTAGAATGTATAGAACTAAATAAATATTAACACCATACGATGTAATACTACATTCTTACAAATAAATAAAATTCTAATTCTATTTCTATCTGGAGACGAGGCAACATGTCCGTTTCTTCCATACTTCTCTATTAGTTGTCATCTCGGTTATCACCCCCTTTCTAGCCATATCATCTTTCACATAGTCCATCCATAGTTTCTTTGGTCTTCCTCACGACGTTTTCCTCATTCCTCCGCATCACATGCCCATACCATGACAATCGACTTCCGCACAACTTTTCAGTCACCGGTGCCACTTTCAGACTTCCTCATATGTACTCATTTCTTATTCTATCCATTCGTGTCATACCACACGTCCTTCTTAGCATTCTCATAATTACAATAATATGTCGATAATATAAAAAAAATAATTAATTTAAAATGTAATCATATCTCGACCAATTATAGTGCAAAGCCGAAGATTATTACTACAACCCTCTAAATGTCACCAAACCAACCCTGTCTGGGATAGCGGCCTATAGGTCAGCGCTGACGTTGGACTGGCTGGCAGCCGAGGACATGAGGCAAAGGGAACTGGCCTCGGCCTTCGAGACAGAAGCTGCTCCACCGTCCAGGAGTATCACGACTGACTGCATTGGATACGCGCGGCCAGCTTCGGGGAAAGTCGCTCGGCTGATGTTGGAACTTCTGAGGTATATACTTGAGTACCACAATATGGGATATCGAATCGATACCCCATCGACTACACTACTTATTTGTAGTAGGTCTTACATAATCTCAAAAAAAAAATCATCAAATCTACTTTTTTTGTTCACCCATCACGTCTGTGGAGTTTCGCTAAGTAATCTAACTTGACCTTGTAAATTCAAATTTAACTTTGTCTCTGTCTGTTACCTTTTCCTGGCTGAACGGATTTCGATGAAATATGGCACACAGGTAGACCATGACCAGTGTTTGGATATAGGATTTATGACTTTTTAACCCGGTAGTACGTTCTCGTAGGATAATTTCCGACCTCATCGCGGGCTTAGCCATAAGCCATTTGCATAAGCTAGTCTTAGATAATTTACATTTATTGCCAGTTATTCAATTGACCGTTCGATAAAAAGGACTTAAATAAATGTTGGTATATTTACTTCGTGGTAACCGCAATGGAATTCGAACATTCGTTACTCAAGTAACTGAGAAATCCTGCGAAGAAGCGCTCGCCGGTCGCTGCCGTGGCACCGTTCGCAACGCTCGCTCGGCTCGCGCGCGTTTATCTTAACCCATTTGGTCGTGGTGCCCTAGCTTAGTTACTGCGACCAATTCGGCTACCGCCAAGACCTACTACTCGTAATCAGGGACGGTTCACAATTTTACGGGTGATAAAACACACGGACAACGGACAGATTGACGATTTGACATTAATAGATTATAAACTACCGGAAATAAATGCGTTATACCTATTGTAACATTTCATAATTTTTCGGAAGTTTATAATCTCGCTATATTGATAATAAACTAACGGTGCTCACATATATACTTATACTAGATGCGCCCCGCGGTTTCACCCACATAAGTTTTGATCCCGTGGGTATATCCGGATAAAAAGTATCCTATGTGTTATTCCTGGTTATAAACTATCTGTGCGCCAAATTTCATCCAAATCCGTTCAGTACTTTTTGCGTGAAAAGAGTAACAAACATCCATCCATCCATCCTTACAAACTTTCGTATTTATAATATTATATAAAGTAGGATTAGTAGGATGTACTCTCTACATCCGGCAATTATTAGTCAGGAATATATTCCTTAACCTGTTTTATAGAAATTTGGAAGGCGACGACGGCACAATCGTGACGGATCTGATTACAGCTCTGGTTCGCACTAAGTTACTAGTCGAAACATCCATGCTGGAAGCAGAACCTGACTTGGAATCTCTGGTCAAGACTCCAGGGGTGATGATGGGAGAACCGCACACCACGTTCCCAAGGATTCTAGCCATGTCTTGGATGGCAGTCACCGATCCTGTCACCACCAAAAAGTTTGGGTGGTGTCCAATAACTAGGGTATTTTTTTTATCCAACATTTTCTCTGATTTTGGCAATCTTTCTTTTGGACTTTTGAAATAAATAAATTTCGTTAACTGTTTGATCTTATGTGACGACACAGACGTTAAGTAGTACTTAAGCACTCTTCAACGCAGCACCAGTCAGGGGCTGCGTTGAAGAGTGCTTAAGTACCCCCGTAGCCCCCGGTGCAAGTGTGCGAGGGTTGTAGTCAGTAGAAGTCAGGGTGGAAGACATTCATGAAAATTTCCACGCCGTTACCAAAAAAATCCCAAGCGAGCCACCAACCACAGCCACCGGTAGCCCAGCGACAAACAGATCACATGCTTTTTCATTCGTTTTGTATGGATTCGTCGCACACGTGTGACCGGTGGCGGCCACCCCCTACAGCAGTACTTACTCAACACAACGCAGTTAGTGACGACAGTCACCGGTGGTTGTGGCAGGTGGCTCGTGTGCGCTTACTCTTAGACATCAGTGAGATACGGCGAACGAAAACGCCGTATGGAAACTTGAACTTTTAATAAATACAGGTCTGAACTCTAAAACTGAAATCGCCAATCAGCATCTGTTTGTGCCTTTGCCCTACAGTAGATCAATGATAGCCTGGAGTTTATTAATAACCTATGGTATCTTTTATTTTTTATTCGGTACCTACCTATTAGAAGTTTATTTAGGAATTTTCTCTTGTCATCTTGTGTGTAGCTTATTTCTACGCATGAGAACTTACAGTATGGCTTGCCAAAAAATTCAATATTCTCCGGAGCTCAATGAAACTCCTTCATTGACCTCCGAAAAATATTGAATTTGTGAGAAGAATGAATCAAAGTCAAAAGTCAAACCTTTTATTTGTTAAATATAGGTGTAAAAATAGATTTTGCAAATAAAACGGGTCCAGAGAATTAATGAATTGGTGCCTAAACTGTTGATTTGATTCCAACTTTTAGGTTGTGCACTTACAATATTTTTTATGTTCCAGGTGAACAAATACTTGACAGTGAGCAAGCCTATAATGATAGCCAAGCAAATGCGGTCTTTAGAACCTGTCATTGCAAGAGCCCGGTTCATAATGGAGGAGTTTATACAACACGTCACACCACTCAATATGTACCAGAGGAAGCTGCAGCCAGATAGTGGACCCCCACCGAAGGTAACAATCAGCAATCGAATACGGTACGAATACCTACCGTATTCGATTGCTGATTGTGTGGTTGAGTAAATAGGTATTTACTAAACAATAAGGACCATATTTGGGTAATATGTCAGGCGGATAGATAGGCGGAAGACATTGACGCCATTTGATAGAACCTAGAGGAGGCTGGCACAGGAGCGTGAGAATTGGCACAAGGAAACAGAGGCCTATGCCCCCAGCAGTGGGTGAAGTCGGGCTGTGTATGATGATAATGTTGTGTGGTATATTGTGTGTTTAAAAGCTACTGCCATACTGATCGCAACTCTATTTATCTCCAAATCTATTTAAGGCGCTGACAAGACCCAATTGACAAAAATAGGCTTCTCTTAAGAAAAAAAATTGCCAAATCTGTATAGTTTGTGGTAGCGGAAAAAATATATGTTAATTTTGAACATATTTCCCAGAACTTGGTTGTTACCAAAACACGTTTTGAAAACAAAATCTCGATACAAACTAACGTTAAACTAACCTCTTACTTTGAGTTCTAATCCAAAATATCTGTATCAAATATGAACATACGTTACGTATTTAATTAATAACAAGAACGTCTTATTTGAATACAGAATTTGGTTGTTTTTTATTTTCGATTACTCAACTCAATTTTGAGTAAATAGATAATTACTTCATATTTTGCAATAAATTACAAGCGTTGTGTCATCGCGCTTCTCTTTCTTTTCTATGCAATCTGACAGGGACCGCGGTTTAGGTGTTGTCAGCGTCTTAAATAACTATTAGGTATCACCTACACTTACATTTAAGCCAAAACTTCGGGGTAATTGTTTAAGTAACACACTGTCAGTAGCAATGGTTTTCAGTTTGACAGTTCAACAACGTTCATTACGTTATTTACGTTGTTGAGCAGACAATTTTTTTTCAAACATTGAAGCAATGGATTAGCAATATACTTGCTAGATGTATGCTTTGTTTTTACACTATTTTTAATCTGCCATAATTCTCGATTAATTGCAGTAATAAAATGTAAATTAAACTTACTTACTTACTTACGTAATGTAATGTAAAATCATAATATATACCTAGTGCATGTGGTGTTAGCCTGTAACTGATTGGTGCACTTAAAAACGTATAATATCGTGTACTTTTAAAGGAAATGAAATGTGTAAACAACCAAACCTATTAATAAATAAATACAATCATTCAGATTGTGCTTGATAGTGTGTTACGCAATTAGGGTGCTTGTTCAATAGGGTATTTTACTATATACGAGAAAAAATCTATAAATAGATTATTGAGATAGTTTAGGCAAAAAGGAGTCGGAAAATGTTACTTTTAGTTCATAAAATAACAAAATAAATTTTAAAATTCAATTCAATGTTTTCAGTTTTTCTAATCTGTTAAAAAACACCATGAAATTGTAGCCGCCATGTTATTACGTCATACCGCTGTGTAAACTAAAACGTGTCAAATGTCAACTGATAGTTAGATAATAGAGCAACATAGCGTCCACTGCGTCCAGCTTTTTCGTCAAACTACGCGCGAAATTTGAAAATGTAATATTTAAATGCTTTTTTATGGCACTTATCGATTGAATAAAAAATTTGTGATTTTTTTGGGGGCATATTAGCACTATAGAATTTAATTAAGACACTTTTCAAAAATGGGTGTAGGACCCTATTACGGAACCTTTAACAGCAACAGCAACTACAAAGCGGTTATACGACATCAGACACTGCTCGTTCCTGATCTCTCATTTATGTTTGCAGACGAAAAAATCAACTTCATCAGCAAGTCCTGAAATAAGAACAAAGCCCACGCGACCTACCCGGACTCCTAAAACTGTTAGTATTTGAAATTATTTAATAGGTACTTCAAGAGCAAAGTACCAACTTTTAATCACTGGACAAAGAGTGCAATCAGAAATTTGGTAACGTCGCAGCTGTCAAGTCAAATGGTGGTTGGTGGATGTCGCATGTCTTCGATTTGATTCTAGAATAAGCTGGTTTCCTCACGATGTTTTTCTTCAGCGTTTTTGAGAGCAGCAGTGTGGTGACTGCCTGAGTTCGAAAACACAACTTACAATCCGAAAGTCCTGGGCCACCATCGATCTTGGTTTTATCATAGGTCACATAAATTTAAATAGGCCTAAAATTATTCTGAACACTGCTTTTCAGCATTTTATTCTTTGTAACTTTGATTGATAGAGGTGAGGTGAGTGTGAGGGTCGCCCTAGGAGGACATTTACAGTCGTCGCAATCTAAGAAGTTGGATTTGACAGCTATAAAAATACTTTGTGTAGTGAGGGGAAAAAGATCGGATGCTTTAAAAACCGATTCTTCAGTCATATCAATTTACAATAATTCGTTTGTAATCGACAGTTTTATTACACGCATGAGTTTGTAATATGTAACAGTTATTACATAAATTCCAACGAAGTTTAAATTTGGGCGAGATTCAAAGCCAAACCAAGACATAAACTAAAACCCGACATACTGATTTCTTCCGGAAGGTTTATGTATATTAAATAATAATATATTGTAACCTGTGCGGGTGGGTCGCTCGTCAAGAATAAATAATAGAATAAATAAGAGTGCGGGTCAGGTAAATAAATGAATTCACTAAATTTTTAACATTTTTATACACTTTCGTCACTTGATCCAGAAAACATGTCATCACTTGAACTGTCTTCGTCGGTTACTCTTATAATAAATTCATTTTCAATTATACTATCAAAATGTATGTCTCTTCTGAAGTCTTCCATTATAATTTTCTTTGTTCTTTCTACTACGTTAATCCAATCGTCTTTTGTGACATGTGCACATGCTTCTTTAATCAGACCTAGCATTTTTTTTGTGGTGAATGGAGATTTTGTATTTTGACGTGCAGCATAGCCTGTAAAAGAGGTAAATTTATAATGACTACATTATTTATTTCGTTAAACAGTCAAATGGCTACAAGGGCTTTAAAAAATATGCCATTAAATTAACTATGACAATACGACAGCACTCATCCGCAAAAGTAGATAAAAATATCAACGTATATTATTATGATCGTAATTTTATTCCTGTTTAAATGTCTTGTTTCCTGTTTAATAGTTCCTTTTTAATTTTTTTTTATTAAAATATTTAAACACACATGTTATACTAACCTATAACTTGAGCCCAAATGATCTCTATAGCATTGTATTGGCAGTGGTATGGCGGGGTCCTTATAATTTTGTGGCCATGTTCCTGTGCCAACTCATCGATGGCATATCTTGGCCTCACAGGTTTATTTTGTTTTACTAATTGTAACAGTTCCGGTTTCAGTAAACTCATGTCGGCATACACACCATGACTTTGTAGCCATGCCACTAGATCCGCCTTTTTGTTAGCTTGGAGGCTGGTGGGAGGTTTGTCTATTTGGATTGAGTGATAGGGAGCATTGTCCAAAATGATTGTACACTCTTCTGGAAGATTTTGCATAAGAGTCTATCTTCTATGTTAGAGGGTTTGGTTTCCGCATTTAGTCCTACAGGTGGACCTTTGTGCGTGGGCCATGGCGGCCGTTTGGTGGTTATTCCAACCAACCAACCACCTCCCTCCAGAAGTTGATCACATCTCCTGGTCCGTTTAGAATCTCTGTGTAGGATCTGGGTGCCTGTGCATTCGAAGAGCACATGCGCAGCGGTTTCCTCTGCTTCCATGCAAGCCCTGCACAGAAGGCTGTCCGTTATACCTATTGTGTGAAAGTGTTTGCGAGCAGTGACCCGTGATGGTCCCAGTCAACAGGCGCAGGCCGGTCCTGTCCAGGCCTAATAAGCACCTGGTTAACTTACTATCAAAGGATGGCATAGTCTCCTTGGACTGTCTGCACCCCGGTGCCGAGGACCACCAGTTCTCCGCTTGTCTGTGGGTGAGCCACCTGCGTAGTTGGTTGAAGGGGATGGGTACGATTGGTTCCGGTCCACAGACTGACATGTCGGATGCTCTCCTGGCTAGTTTGTCAGCTGCGTCGTTACCCAGCGATCCGCTGTGTCCTTTTATCCATTGCAGTGTCACTGTATTGCGGTTGAAAACCGTTATACGTGACACTGCAATTGTGTGCATTGTGACATTCTTGTGTTAGTCTCGAAGTACAGTGTTTCCTCCCTAAGGATTGGATAACTGACGCGCTGTCGGAGAGTATACGTATATGAGTATCCGTGACTCTCCTGGCTTCTATGCGCCGCGCATACGCCGCTTGTATAATGCCCACACACTCTGCCTGGTAGACGGTGTTCAACATACCCAGCGGGCTGGATATGTTTATGTTAAGGTCGTGTGAGAAAACGCCGGTTCCGGTTCCGGAGTTGGTCTTTGATCCATCGGTGTATACTCTTACCTCATTCGGGCCTCAATAGTCACACCGTTCCTCTGTGAGTACTATGTTGTAGTGCTTTTGAAAACAGTGTAGTCTAGGGGTTCTGTCGCAGGGTGATGCCATCATTGGTCGTCGTTCGATCGCATCCTCCCTTATGCGTATGTGCTTGACTCTAGAGTCTTTGCTCAGGGTTCCTGTTATGTTAAGGCTAAAAGCGGCCAGGGCAGACTCCTCTCCCACGATGAGGTGCAGAGGCGGCAGTCCAAGCATTGCCTGTAGGGCGGCAGTGGGTCATAAACCACTCTTTAAATGTTTCGGTATTCATTTTTTCGTGGTACTCTTTTGATTCAAATGCCAACAAGCAATTCTTAAGAAAAACCTTCCCCGACAGATCCAGCATGACAAATAATGAGGCATCCATTCCTTTCCTATTAGGACTTTTGAGCTGGATGCTTGCGTACCAAGACGGTGGTACAGTATGATTGGCATTTAACCATGTCTCATAAATAAATATCACTTTGTCCCAGTTGCTTATTTTATTAATTTCTCTTAAAAATGATACTCTTTGTAGTATTATGTCATATCATTCCATCATACTTTTCCGTTTGTCGGTTTTTTTTTTATCTAAATCCAATATTCTTTAAAATTGTTCTTATAGATGTTGCACTGCCATCGTATAAGTTTGCAGATTTAAGAGACACAAGTAATTTACTCAAGGTGGGGTACTCTTGTCTTGTGTAGTCGCCATAAACATGGTTTCTAATAGCATCAGCATCAAAATTATCGATACCTGTCACAGATTTTACTTTTTTTCGCTTTTTGGGTGTGTGAAGCAAATTGTCTTCACAACCAGAGGGCCCGTGCTTTTCTTTTATAATTTTTCCACCGTTTTTGTGCCAATCCCAAGCACTTGTGCGACTCGTTCTTCTATTTTGGTAACTTCTAGAAGAGGCCCTCTATTTGCTGATTCTCGTTCAAAGTATTCTGCACGAATACTTCAGAACCAAGCCTGGCTGTTTCTCTCGCACCCGGCCCTGGTTCAGGCCAAGGTACGGAGCGAGAGGGCATGGGCAGCCGTCACCTCCTTCTGCGAAGCAATAATGCTCGCGAAGGTGGAGGCGGGACGGTTGAGGGAAAGGCAAATTTCGCGCCCTCTCGCCCCTAGCCGCCGCAGGAGACGCCCTGGGCGTCGGGAATCCCGGGCGGATTTCCTGCCACCGTAGGCGCGGGCTTGCGGACGGTGAACAATGGGTACCTCACCGTCAGGTAATGACCAGGCCCGGGTCGACGGCGCGTTGTATTCCACGCGCGGCTCAAAGAGATGTCGTCAGCACAAGCGTAGGGGTCCACTAGGGCCGATGCCTGCCGGGGTCGCGGGAAGGTACCAAAGGGTTACTGAGGCCCCTGGCAACACAGGCAACGGAAGGAATACGGGTGGGTTTTAGTCAGTAAGAGTCTGACACACCCTGCCGCTCCGCCCAGACCGGGAGAAGTTATTTGATTATTTCCCACCCAAAAAATAAAAAAAAAGCGTGGCTGTTAAGAACACGTCCTCTTTTAGACATGTTGACGAGTTCATAAAATAACACCAAAATCACGTAATGCGTAATCAAAGTCCGGAATTAGCAAGCCAAGGTCAACAAATATAACAGAAACAGTCCAAAAGTAATAGCCGAGTCTAAGGATATAACAATAACACAAGAACTTCAAAGATAGCGTGAGAATACGCGGAGCATTGACGAATCAATGACGTTTGAGACAGAAATGGAGGATAAATTTTTTTTTTTCAATATCATGGGGTGGATTCCGAGCTTTTTAACCAAATCATTTCATAAAATATCAAAATATTCATATTAAATATCAAAATAAAGCTAAATATATGTGATCAAATTTTGTTTTTATATGTTTAAATATTAAATAATACAGTAATTACACATTTATCTCTTTTTTAAATGTAATGTTTATAAACTATTTTTCTGAAAATTGAATTTATTCGGTCAAAAACTGCTTTTAACGGTCACCACACTACGGCAACCCACCCAAAGACATGACATTGTAGTAACGTCCTGTCGGAATATTAATCAACGATTAATTCGCGTTTTTGAGTGCATTTTTCAATATAAAAATAAACTTGATGCTTACGAATGGTACGCGTTGTGATAGTGTATGGATAACATAGTAATTAAATAGGATTATGAATTTTATTTTTCAATTTCTTACATAGACGTTCATACAACGTTATCGCGGCATGTCAAATGTGAAACGTCAAATCCGACTTCTTAGATTGCGACGACTTTAGTGATCTAATTGGTGATGTCCTTCAGTAGGGCCACGAGTACAGTGCACAAAACACACAGACCGACCTTCCGACCTCGCCGTCGAGGTCCCTCGCGAAGACCCCGACGTAATTGTCTCCCCGACCCTTGCTCGACGAAGTGCCAGCCCACGCCGTAACCGAGCCCGTAGCTTTAAATTCCCCGAATAATAATAATTATTCAGTTCTGATCCAGCCTGTCCCACCTTGCTGTCCTCCCCCCAGCGACGCCCTAAGTCGAGGTTCGTACGTAAGAAATTCACCCCTGGCTGGAGGCTTTGAGCCCGCTTAAGGCAGCCACAGGATAGTCCAGTTGAGTAGTCATGACATCTCAAGGTCAACTACGAGACACCACATATAAAAAAAAATGATGTCCTTCAGAAAGGTCAGGTAATACTCGCAACCGACCAAATGTATGAACGTATGCGAAGCAAAAGGAGTATGTAAGGAGCAGAGCGGGTGGAGTTCTATAGTTTCTGCCTACCCCCATGGGAAGAAGGCGTGAGTTTATATATGTATGTATGTAACATTGATTGATTGCAATACATCATTTACACTGTAATAAAAAATAACATTCCACTAATAACAGCTATGTGTAATATGCCATGTGTATCAACCAAACTTTTTTCCCGCCATCCCCATTAGGCTTTATGGGGATCGCGGGGAAAAAGTTTGTGTATGGCACAGGGCATAGGCCATACGTTCATCAAGTGTGAATAGACAGCTGTCAAAATCAATATTACCTTTTCAAAAACGTTATATCACTGTGATTATGTTCATTCTTTACTTACCTCTTAGTTTGTGACTTCTTACCTGATTCCCAGGTACGAGCAATCCATCTGGCCTTAGCGCAGGCCACCCCACCCATGATCGAATCGGAATCCCTGCCTATCCTTAGCTCTGAAGAATCTTCGGCGGACACGCGGAGCCCTTTGCGCAGCCTTCCACACTTCGTAATAGCAACTATTGTGCTTGTTTCGTGAATAATAAATGTGCTTTTAAGTCTTTAGTACCATTCTATTAACAGAACCTTAAAAAAAGTTTTTAATATCCCAGTTATAACGAGTCCGCGTATAACCAGTTTCCCACACTCGTCAGTTTATATAATTCGCCAGTTTCGTTAATTAGTCAGTTTCGTTGATTGGTCAGTTTTGCGGATTAGACAGCCGCGTCAACGCGACAATTTCCAGTGTTCGCCAAATTTGTTGATTCGTCAGGTTAGTACACACAACGAAAAAGAAATGTTTACGTTTAAGCAAACAAAAGTGTCAATCAAACTTGAAAGTTGTACCTATTTTTAAAATCACAATATTTAAAAAATATATTTAATTTCTTACGTCATATAACTGAAATCTATTATGTAAACGATAACACATATTTTTTTTTTTTTAGCTTCTTTGGTCTGGTGGTCGCAAGCGTTACTGTTGTGCATGAGATTCTGGGTTAGATACTTAAGTCGAAAAAAATTGTATTGGGTTTTTCCAGTAGAATGTTTTCAGGGATTTTGGGCCCGGTTTAAGGCAACAGCCTCGCCTCCTATTTCATGGCACTTAAACACATCTGGGGTACTCTAAGTGCATCTCTGCCTAACCCTTTGAGGAAACAGGTGTGATGTTATGTTATGTAATACATAATTAAATTCGCAGACGTACGTGCAATTTTCTACCGACTGTACTTTGAGTGACGAATTGAATAAAACTGACGAAACAACGAAACTGGCTAACACCGAAATCTGTCGAGTTGATGCAACTGTCTTATCCGCAAAACTAAGCAATCAGCGAAACGAACTAATCAACGAAACTAGCAAATTAAATAAATTGATGAGTGAAGGAAAGTGATACGCGGACTCAACACTAGGTGAAGTGCTGCTGGGAAGTTTGTTGCGCCACTTCATCTTCCCAGCTATAGCAGTAGGAAGTGGTGAAGGGCGGGCGTTTTTGTGGGACTGTCTTATGTAATTTTGACGTTCGAAAAGTGCTGATTCTCGGCCTAGTTTGATTAAATGACTTTTGATTTTGAGTCTGGTATTTACATTTTGTTGCTCAGCAGCAAAAGAAAAAACACCGTTGAATGCCGGACGCTGTACCGCTATTTTGTAAAAATCTAACCATGACTGATAACGTAGGTGAAGTGAGCTGCCTTAGTGTCGATATCCCTAGCAACAGCCGGTCTATTTTGTATAAAATACACCGTGAAAGCTTAGATGAAGTGAGCTCTCATTCCACCTAATATGCAAAGGGACGACACTATTGACAGCTTACTTCAAAGTCACTTCACCTAAGTTATCACGGTGAAATTTTTACAGAATAGCACTATTGCTTTCATTGTTACGGTGAAGTGAAGTGTTAAAAAGATGGAGACACAGACGGAGCTAGGAATAAAATGGGCAATGCTGCCAAGTCCATCGCATAACCATAAACATCCTGGGGGGCAACCACGGCCTCTTATAGCAGTATTATTTTAATATTGCGTCACAGTGGGAAACAGATGGAGCTATACCCCACTGTATAGCTTCATCTCATTCTCACACTGATGTAATATAAAATAATACTGCTTTATGAGGCCGTGGTTGCCCCCTGGTTGCCTTTCTGAATTCAGCAAGTGATATTATTTATTTTATTCAGAATAATCTGACAGCTGGCGATTGACGAGCGTTGGTTGGTTGGACCCATGGAATTAGTGTGAACAGTCGCCAGCACATAAATTTACCACAAACAAAAACATTTTAAGGTTTAAAATCATTTGGAGAAATTTGACAGTTTAGGGTACCACACCTTGATATGCTGGCAACTGTAGTGTAAGGTACATCTAAAATAGAATGGTTACAAGATCAACGATTTTTATTTCCAAACCTTACCGTACCGTACCCACAAATAATAGAGTCTAGTCATAATAGTGACTTTTATTTTGCTAGACTAAAATGACTTTGATGTCGATATAAAAATAACTTAGTAAATAATCTAGTCACCGAGTGACTCTCACCAAGGACCTCTGAATCATTCTCTTCATCAGGCTTCTATTTCTACTCTAATGTATAATAGATATAGCTTGTCTACATTTCTCGGTAGAAAACTGTCAACTGTCTACACGGAAACGTCATTTTTCTCTACGGTTCTCGTGCTCGAGGACGGAAGGCACGAGACCGTTTTCAGAGAATCTACGGGTTTAAGTATCTTGGTCATATATTGAATCCCAACCTTAAGGATGATGATGACATTGAACGGGAGCGGAGGGTGTT
This sequence comes from Atethmia centrago, assembly GCA_905333075.3. NCBI lineage: Eukaryota > Metazoa > Arthropoda > Insecta > Lepidoptera > Noctuidae > Atethmia > Atethmia centrago. The sequence goes on from HG995368.1 coordinate 22,598,711, forward strand.
GTCGGTTAGAGCGAACATGCTGGCTCGCAGGTTTGCACGATGCTCACTTCCTGTCAAAATCGCGCTCTTTCGAGCCTACTGTAGTGCTTTTTACACGTGTAGCCTGTGGACTAGATATACGGTAAGATCGTACAGCGCTCTCCGCGTTATATAAAAATATAACAATGCGTTTATGGTACTGGTGGGGATGCTCCGTTTCTGTAGTGCGTCAGAGATGTTCGCAAATGCGTATGTAGATTGCTTTTACGCAACAATGCGTAAAAGGTGCGCTTCTCTGGTGCGCAGTGTGTGGAGCGGCTCCAACAGTGCCTTAACCTATTGACCGCCCCAGTCGGATTTATACGACAAATGTTTTTATGCCCGTACTGCCTCAGTCGCATTTATACGACTGAGAACCTATGTTCGTTTGTTGTATAATGTTTAATTGCACGACCCGATAATAACAAAAATCGACAAATCTATACGAATTGTCGACTTATGATCTGGGCGCTGGGGGCACGGCAATTGATATAAAACCAAGCGGTCAATAGGTAGAAGCTGTGTGATACCAATTACTAGACTGAAATAAAAATATAATAACAAAAGCTGTTAATAGTTTAATAAGCTGTGTGATACCAATTACTAGACTGAAATAAAAAATATAATAACAAAAGCTGTTAATAGTTTAAGAAACTGTGTGATACCAATTACTAGACTGAAATAAAAAATATAATAACAAAAGCTGTTAATAGTTTAATAATCTGTATGATACCAATTACTAGACTGAAATAAAAATATAATAACAAAAGCTGTTATAAGTTTAATAAGCTGTGTGATAACAATTACTAGACTGAAATAAAAATATAATAACAAAGCTGTTAATAGTTTAAGAAGCTGTGTGATATCAATTACTAGACTGAAATAAAAATATAATAACAAAAGCTAATAATAGTTTAAGAAAGCTGTGTGATACCAATACTAGACTGAAATAAAATATAATAACAAAAGCTATTAATAGTTTAAGAAAGCTGTGTGATACCAATACTAGACTGAAATAAAAATATAATAACAAAAGCTGTTAATAGTTTAAGAAGCTGTGTGATACCAATTACTAGACTGAAATAAAAATATAATAACAAAAGCAGTTAATAGTTTAAGAAGCTGTGTGATACCAATTACTAGACTGAAATAAAAATATAATAACAAAAGCTGTTAATAGTTTAACCTTTTGACCGCCACAGTCATGTATAGATGATAGACCACAATGTGCCCAGCACGCCACGGTCACGACTACATGACAAACACTACGACGACTACACGACTACATGATTTTAAGGAAAAATTCGTAGCTTAGCGCCATAGGCACGTTTTTTCCTTTTTGACGTGGCGGTCAAAGGGTTAAGAAGCTGTGTGATACCAATTACTAGACTGAAATAAAATTTAATAACAATTACTAGACTGAAATAAAATTTAATAACAACTACTAGACTGAAATAAAAATATAATAACAAAACCTGTTAATAGTTTAAGAAGCTGTGTGATAATAATTCCTACACTGAAATAAAAAATAGAATAGTAAAACTTTTCTGTTTCGGCTAATTTGCTACATTATGTTTTAGCCAAATATTATTTGACGAAATGTTATATTCTGTCTATACAAATAAATAAGTGTCTGTTTGTGATTTCAAAATAATCGGAAGTACCGCATATATTTTCATATGTATTTAGTATTATAAGAAAAAAAACATTTTTTTTAATTTTTAAAGTTATACAGAAACAATTTAAAAAAATGTTCTTTCTTTCTGTATGTTTGTTCCGGCTAATCTCCGAAACGGCGGGACCGATTTTGACGAGACTTTCATTGGCATATAATTGATGTTATAAGGATTAATTTAGGCTACTTTTTTTATACCACGCAGGCGAAGCTGCAGTCATCAGCTAGTTCTTAAATATAATAAGCGATATTTCTATTTTTTTTTTCTTTATACCTGAAGAGAATATATAAGGATTAGAATAGTCTATTTAGGTGCCAAAAGAAAAGTTAAAGAAAAAATGTTTCTCAAATAATAATTAAAAACATTGTATCTAAAATATAATTTATTTTATTTTCCATTTAAAATTACAACTTACATACTAATTTGGGATTAGCTCATACATGCAGTTACTCAAGATATAAATATTAACTTATACAGCACCATATTTGTACAGAGCTTACCATGATTATGTTATAGCCGTACACAGAATAGCAATTGACAAGTCTCTAAATAATAACCAGACAAGGACAAAAATAAAAGACACACTTATTAGAGAGTAGTAAGAGGAAACGAGACAGAAATACCTATATCTTCTCCTATCTCCTTTGCGCAGCCGTAGACAATACGGCAATTGACAGGTCTCTGAATAATTTGCGCATGCAAACTTTTTGTCTGGTCCCAGTTGTTAGCCTGCTAAGCCCCGCGCGACACCGATTCGGAGTCAAACAATAGTAAATCAATTGTGTCTCATTAGCTGTCCTTTACCAATTAAAGTCGGTTTCGTAGTTGTTTTCGTATTAAATACTTTTAAAGTAACACCAGGGGGCCAACCATCACCTCTTTTAGCAGTATTATTATAATATTACTTCACAGTGGAAAGTGATGGAGCTATACAGGACTTATAGCTCCATCTCTTTCTCACGCTGAAGTAATATTGAAATAATACTGCTATAAGAGGTGATGGTTGGCCCCCAATACAGATTTAGTGCCGTCTCAAGATTTTTTACAGATTTATTAAATAGGCAGTTACAAAAATATTTACATTTCATAAATAAATTGTACAAATATAATTATCCGAAATGGTGTTTTACAATCTTTTGATTCGGTAAATTTTTCGGTTGTCATCTTTTTAAATATACACCACGTATGCTTGAAAGCCAAAATTACGTTTATGATACCTACTTATATCATTAACATAAGTATTTTGTTGTAGAATTATTAGGTCAGAATGTGTTGATTTACCTTAGGCCCTACTAGTTTTAATCGCAGGCAAATAATAATGCAGGCTCTATTTTAATGTTCACATTATATAAAATGTGATACATACATAAATCGTCTAATAAACATTTATGCTTCCCTTCTACACGGTGATTTTTATTCACTGTTAAACTTTCAGGCCGTGAAAGTACTCTTGATTGTGAGCAACTTTCACTATGAAACCAACTCTGAAATATCGAAAAAAATATCGGCTGTTTCATACAAAAATGCAATATTTTCCCGATGAAAATGTATGAAACAGATGAATTTTTTTTTTGCTATTTTGTAGTTGGTGCCATAGTGAAAGTTGTTTATAATCATGATTAATTTGACCACCTGAAAGGTTAAAAGTAAATTAAAAATCACTGAGTATACAATCATTAATAAGAATATTATCTACACCTGCTTTTTATAACCAACAATATAAATCAGGCTGTTTTTAATGCGCTCAATGTATCTAAGCGAGAAAATTCAGATAATATTCAAATAATATCGTACCTACTAAGTCCATGTAGTTGCTGTGAAATGGCAAAATAAAAGTATGTACTTACGTTGTTAAATTGTATTTGTAAGTTGTCAAGCAAGAATTGCTAAGATATTCTGGGCACACTATTAAACAAAGAGTTTCATAATGGAACTAATAACTGGGTGTACTACAGGTACACCTCTGCCCAACCCTTCGGGGAAACAAGGCGTGATGTTATGTCATAAAATATTATATTATATATTCTTTTCATTTACTATAATCTGTCGAATTTGCTTACAAATCAAAATACAGAGACATTTAAAGTCCTTGATCCCGGTATCGCTGAGGGCACCAGTATCATAAACGTTATATACATTTAAGTACAGAAAAAAATACATAAGTTTATATACAGAATACCTAATATTAATTATTAATCGAAACAAAACGATCAGCTGATTTGAGACAGCTGAAATTTGGAAACACATTTGATCTATTGACTTACATATTCACAGAAATGTGGTTTATATTATGAGGTTACATAAAAACAGGTTTTATTTGGGCAGCATAGGCACTTCGTCTATGGTAAGGCTCAGTTTACATGCCATTGTATGCCGGCCCGCCGCCGCCCTCGGGGACCACCCAATTTATGTTCTGCGATGGGTCTTTGATGTCACATGTCTTACCTGGAAAGTAAATATATTGTTATTTTGAGAATTTTGATTAGATCCAGTCTGTCCCTGCCTCCCTCAGCGACGCACTATGCCTAGGTCCGTACCCCACAGGGGGTGCCCTTAGCGTGTAGTCGCTTAGTTTTTAAGCTATAAAGCTTAAGCATAAGCCCTGGCTGGAGGCCTTAATTTATTCACAGGAAGCGGCCGACAACCTCCTAGTTAGACCTATGATATGCCCTTTTCAACAAATACCAAAAATAATATACATCAATCAATACATATAGAACGAAAAGTCCTGACTCATCAATGCTCAAATACTGGGACATAGAAAGTTGAAAGCGCAATGGTCCTTTAGTTCCACAAATTCGCATGGGCGATTTTCTTACACGCACTGGATTTTCAACGCTCTGCTTAGCGCCGAGAGTTGAAAATCCAACAGTTTTGTTTTTTTGACGTGCTGGGATGCGCTTTGTTGGATTCTCAATGCTCGGCTCTACACCGAGAGTTGAAAATCCAGTGCGCGATAAAATCCCGCCGAGATATTTTGACGTCCGTCCGAAAGTGGGCTTATGGTATCGACAAGAAGTAAAAAATTCCCACAGGGTAAGGAATATAGGGCGGACGAAGTCGCTTCCAAAGTGCTTGTACAAGTAACTCAAAACATGTACTTCAATTAAATCAATTACAGGCACTATTGAATTATCAAGGAGTCAGCCGGAAAGATGAAGCCCATTCCAAAATGTAGTAGGTCTGTATGGAGAAGAACGGGCAAGGAACTCCATGGACACTCTTTTAAATCAAAATCTTGGTTACATCCTTCATGTTGAAATTATTGTAATATGTCTTTAATCAAATTGCCCACAGGAGAATAGGTAAATAATTATTTTGTTAGCGGTGCAAGTGGGCCTGAAACTGTGCCCTAGTTTCTGGCCCGTTTGCACCGCTAATCACTAAACGCATTTAGCGCTAAACGTATTTAAAACATCATTCTGTCTCTGTCAACTTCAAACGATTACCAAAAATGGAACGATATATATGTATTTAAATACATATAACCGGTACAAAGATCTTTTGGCGCGTGGCCAAAATCGGAACAAATGCTGCCATCTTGATTTTTAAATAAATTTTATTGAAAAACTTGGTAACAAAACATTGGTAGCGTTTTTGACAATTTCCCAAAAAATGTCTACCTACAACGCCCCCCTGTGTTTACCCGTACGCAAAATACGTGCATTGACGTAGTTGACATCAGGCCGTATTACCTACCTATTAACTTGTCAATATCATTCAGGCTCCAAAAAAGTTTTGTAGCACTTGTAAGTTGAGCGCTGAATGCATTTAAGGCGCTGACAAGAGGCAAATGACCAAAGTCTACAGATTTGGCAATTTTTTTTCTTAAGTCTAGCCTGACTTAAGAAAAAAAATTGCCAAATCTGTGGTGTGTGGTAGTGAAAAAATATATGTTAATTTTGAACATATTTCTCAGAACTTAGTTGTTACGAAAATCGTTTTGCAAAAAAAATCTCAATACAAATTAATGGTAAACTTACCTTGAGTTCTAATCCAAAATATCTGTATTAAATATCAACGTACTTTACGTATTTAATTAATAACAAGAATGTCTTATTTGAATGCAGAACTTAGTTGTTTTTATTTTTGATTACTCAACTCAATTTTGAGTAAATAGATAATTGCTTCAGATTTTGCAATAAATTACGAGCGTTATGTCATCGCGCTTCTCTTTCTATTCTATGCAGTCTGACAGTGACCGCAGTTTAGGTGTTGTCAGCGTCTTAATGATTTGTGGTGCAAGCGGGGCTTAGATAAAAATAATGTTACACTTACAATGTATGCAGTTCTGCGCGTTGATTTGCAGACGCTGGCCTTCACCTGTCTCCATCGGCACGAATTCGTATACACCTGTAATTATAAAGGTTTTATGTTTATATTATAATAAAATGATTAATTCATGTTTTTTTTTATAGTAGTTACTCAAATACCCTAATTGCATAACTCGCAATCCCCTTCATTTTGAACATGTACGTATGTCGAGTGGATCTTTGAGGAACTAATTATGTTGTGCTCATTTTGTGCCTTCTAAATACCGCCGGCGGTGTCCTTTCTTGTTTCACAATTTATATCGCTAAAAATACATTTGATGTTTACTCTTCTTGTATGTGCTACATACGAGCGGCACGCGTGCCGTGTGCGCCGGGCGGGCGTGTTGTAGGCAAACGACTGGGAAACGACTTTTATTTTTGGTGTGAAAGTTCGCTGCTTACGGTACTCTAAACTTTGTGCTTGCGCATGCAACGGTACAGGGATCGTTGGAGGACTTAAAGATAAGTTATAACATTTAAACTCGTCTTCGTAAAAAAACTTCAAAAAATGTTGGAACTTTGACCTTCAATACCTCCGTAACCAGAAGGTTCCCAGTTACGATTCAGTAAAAAAAAAAACATTAACGGACAGAACCAGTGACCCTCGGCTTCGTCATATATTTAATTTGTTTGGCCCAAAATTCAGCAAGTTCAAAATGGTAAGGTATTGTATGAGTCAGTCAAAAAATTGCATATTGCATGCAATTTTTTTGTTTTGCTCCTTATTCCCTATGTCAAAATGAAACGGATTGTGAGTCTGTTACGCAGTTAGACTGCAACATACTGTTAAAAATAAATAATCTTATTACTAACCCGCTGGACAGAACCTCGCTTCAGGTCCGTCGAAGACCCCCAAGTTCTGTTTGACTGGAACCGTATCGTCCTTCAGCGTCAAATGTGCTGGCTGATCCGCCTCGTGGTTCGTGCCTAGTACAGGAAATCTCTTGTTAACTCCATTAAAGAAAATTCAAAAGTAACAAAAGACAGTCACAAATAATACTCTTAAACTCGTTCATTCATTCTTTCATTCACTCATTTACTGGCAGACAACGCACAGCCTAAACCGTTGGCTCTAGGAGCATTAAATTCCTTTGTAAGACTGGTTGTCAGACTTTCTAGGCTTCTGATTAGCCGTAACGTCTGCCGGGGCCAACAGCTTAAAGTGCTTTCGAGGCACGGAGGGGATAGTCACCCATCCACGATCTGACCGTGGCAAGCGTAGTTCAACCTTCGATCGACCCGTGCGGATGTTACCTTTTAGCCACACGAGCCCATGAGCGATTCTATGAAGATAATACAAACAATAAATATATTTGGTTCAATGTACCTGTAAGAGCGACTGAAGACAGCAGGTCGAAGGTAATGACACCATCAGGCTTGGGGTACTCTATCGGCTGACACTCCTTAGCAGGCTTTAGTTTCGCGTGGTCGGCGCCTGCAAATTCATTCAAAGGAACTAGTTATAAATATGACACTTTCTGTCTGTTGGGACATATTATCTCAAAGCTGTAACGGGTCTTTCTTTAAAAGGCCTTTTCAGACATGGCCCTGCCTGCCGGGGTCGCGGGACAGTACGAAGGGGTTACCGAGGCCCTGACAACACAGGCAACGGAAGAACCACGGGTGGGTTTTAGTCAGTAAGAGTATGACACACCTGCTCTGGGCGGAGCGGGAGCGCTCCGCCCAGAGCGGGAGAAGTTATTTGATTATTTCCCACCCAAAAAATAAATAAAAGAATGATTTGGCCCTGCGTTGTTTAACTCCTAATAATATAATGTTTAAAATGATAATTAATAATAATAATCAATGTTTAATGACTTTAAAAGAGACCATTGAGTTTGTTTCGGAATTTCTTCTCAGGGAGAGAAAAAAGAAATAAGATGATGAGTCAGTTAGGAAAAAGCGGCGCCGCCCAGTTTTAAAATTTTTACCAAATTGACTTGTAAACGTGTCTTGGAAGGTCTGCTTCCAAGACACATTTACATTTAATTTAATAAACTTCCTATATTTGTGTCGTTAGATTTCAAATCGCATCAAGTCCACTTTTTACATAAAGTTAGCTTTTATTCTTATAAAAGGCAGGGGAAGTATCTTTCACAATATTTTACGGAATTGAACCAAGTCCCTGTAGTTTTCAAGCAAAATAAGTTTAAAACACACCCCTTTTTTCAAATTGAACCAAGTACATTTGACATGTTATATCAAAACGCAGCAAGTCGCATTGAGCCAATCAGAGCGACGCAATCGTTCAAAATGGCGCCCAGTAGTGTGTTGTGTGTGATCATATTTTGATTCAAACTGCAATAAGTCCAGTATTCTGTTAGATCAAATGAAGCTAAGTCCGAAGGACTTGGTTCATTTTGACAAAATAAACCTAAATCCAAATTAGAAATTAGTTTTTCTCGTAATTTATAAACATTTCATAGAAACAATGATAGAAAGGATGATAGAGAATCCGATTTTTGATAGTCACACCACCCTCAAAATGAGATAATAAAAAGTCTTACTCAAACAGAAAAAAAACGCTTTTTATGAATTAAATCATTTTGGACTTACTTCAATTTGAAATCTAACGACACATTTACTGAAATGTAGCACAATAGAAAGACGAAGGAAAGAAAAATTGTTTATTCTGCACAAAGACACAGATAATAAAATACACATAAATGAACATTTAGACTCCAATCTTTTTTTTTTTGGGTGCGAATTTATCAACTAACTTCTCCCGCTCTGGAAAGAGCGGGAGGGTGTGTTCCAACCATGAAATGAGAGATTACTATTACTTTGAATGACGGAGAAGAAAAATAGATGTGAAAAAAATATCGCTACGCTATACCTCGAACATAAAGTGATATTTACATAACCAAATTACAAGATGATTATTAACATTAACTAAATTAAATTAAAACTAAGTTAGGCTTAAAAAAGGCCCTCGGGGCATTGTACCGAGGATGCTGGCGGCATTTCCTCGCTGAATTGCAATGCTGATGCGTTGCGCGAGAAAGCCGCCAGCTTTTCGGTCACCAGTTACATCAACTAGACGTTTCGCGATATTATTTTGAGAAATATATTGAAAAAACAAGATGGCGGCGTTCGTTCTGATTCTAACCACGCGCTGAAAAATCCTTGTACAGCTATATCATTGTTAGACGTTATCTAACAACAACTCGTGCCGTGGTAAATGAAGCCTTGTAGGTCCGTGGTTAGTATTACTACAGTACGTTCATTATAACTTGACGCGTCATACGATTGGTAGCACAAATAAGGTAGGCTGTTCGTCAGTCGCCATTTTGAACTCTATTAAAATGAACAGTATTCAGTACTACCAATCGCGTCACGCGTCAAGTTATAGTGAACGTATGTAGATTGTAAAACAAGTGATAACAAAGCAATATTTTAATACACATTTTATTTTCCGATGCGTTCGGTTCGACAGTCGTACAGGCTACGGTGACTCGAGTCACCATAGATGACGGGCAAAAAAAGGCTGTGGTGACTGACCTCCGTGGCTGAGCGTCCACGGCTCCTTGCCGCGCAGTAGCGTGCTGAAGGCGGAGTACGCCAGGCCGCCGTACAGGCCCAGCGACGTGTGGAACGACGGCCGGCAGTTGCGGACTTGCTGCAATTTGTATTAATGACCAATTAACCAACTTCATTCTTGACCATCTATCCACACAATAAAGTCGCTTCTAAACTACGCAACAGACTGATGCGATTTTCACCATCATTAGAGAACTCATTCGGGAAAATGCGTACAATACATTAATATTAATCCTACTAATATTATAAATGCAAAAGTTTGTAAGTATGGATGGATGGATGTTTGTTACTCTTTCGCGCAAAAAGTACTGAACGGATTTGGATGAAATTTGGCACACACATAGTTTATAACCAGGAATAACACATAGGATACTTTTTATCCCGATATGCCCACGGGGTCAAAATTTATGCGGGTGAAACTGCGGGGCGCATCTAGTCTTGCATATAATGATAAAATCTCGATGTTCCGTCAAGTCGTAAATACCGTGCGAATCAGGGGCACACCGCTAGTGTTTTATAATTGACTGACACCGGATTTCAGAATTGAGAAGAGAGAGAATTTTCTTGAGTACTTGTCAAAGTCAAATCATTTATTTTAAATAGGCAAAGGAACTTTTGTACTTTAGCATTACTCAAGGTATCAAAATTACTTTGCAAAAACTTAAAATGCTTTGAATTTTTTGGGCTACATTGTGAGTATAGTGGAATTATTATTAATAATAATAATATAATATAATTATATTGTGTAAATAATGGAATAAAAGAAAATAATAATATTCTTTATTTCATGAAACTAAGGCCCATAAAAACACAATACACAAATAAGTATTAAAACAATAACTATAAACTAATACATATTTTCCACAATAAACTTAAAAAAAAAAATGTCAAATTACTCCGGTAACTTAATAATACGACTTAGTCACCTTAATTAATGCTAAAGTAGTTTATGGTTTATTCCATAAATGAGAAATAAGGTAACCAACGATTGGCAAAAATGACTAAGTATTAATTATATGTGTTAAGGACCAGAGTTCGTCAATCTGTTGGCTCAATCCATTTCCGGGATTTTACATGACGATTTGGTATTTAATTTAAAGTGCAGTAAAGTTAAGTATCACTGTGAATCAACTATATCACTGGAAAGCTGTACTCTTAACTTTAAAAATGTCGACAACGAACACATCTACAGACTGTTGAAAATTATCTGAACAATAACAATTATGAAACAAAAAAGTATGTCGCAATCACACAAGAGGTGTTTGAGAATAACCACAGTGCACGAAAACTGTAACTTTGAGAAGAATTTCATCCAATAGCAATAAAGTTTAAGATTTGATTCAAATTATACAAGCAATTTCAAAAACTACCTACTACAAAAGTATGTTACATAGCTAGGAAATGGTCTTGCATTCTTTTTATCTACCTACTTGATAGAAATCTTAAATTCATTCATTCATTCATTCATTCATGCATTCAATCATTCACTCACTCACTCACTCACTCACTCACTCACTCACTCACGCACTCACTGGCTGACTGACTGACAGACAACGCACAGCCTGAAGAGCGCGCCTAGAAGCATTAAATTCTGCACAAGAGTTCGGAATACGGACAAGAGCCTAAAGACCTTGCTGAAAGAGGCAAAGGACAAACTGCGAAGGTAAGCATTCAAATACTGCTAAGAGCACACGTATTTGTTACTACATATTAGCTCAATTAGAGCATGCTCTCCACGTATTATTATTTTCGTTTTACGTCGTATTATTCATTCTTTCATTCATTCATTCATTCATTCATTGACGGTTAACGCCCAGCCTAAATCGCTGGCCCTACAAGCATTAAATTTTACACAAGAGTTCCTTATACAGCGAAAGTTAAATAGGAGATGAAATTTATATGTAAATTTATCATTTTTGCCGATGGGAAATAAGAATAGAACAGGATACTCTTTACTATGCACACTATAAAAATTACAGATATATATGTTGAAATTTTACAAAGGGCGGTCTTATCGCTAAAAGCGATCTTTTACAGACAACCTTTGGATGGATTAAAGGGAGAAGTAGAGGCAAAACTGCAGGTAGTCAGTGGTGTACCATTTACATATAGAATAAATACATACATACATAAAGCAAATACATACATACATAAAACATAAATATACATATCTACATAAATATATAAACATTTAGATGATGTTTTAAGGATAGGAAGTGTTATACCTGTGTTGGTAGTGATGTGTGGTTGTGTGAAATACCTTCGAGCGCACGGCTTGCAGGTACCATAAATGGCAAATAGTTATTACCTTCAGTTCCTTATAAACGTAGGAGTCCTTGAGTTTGTCCTCGTACTGAGTGGGCACGACTCCTGTCTCGTGCGTCGCCTCCCCGGATATGATGAGGTCCATTGCAGCTTCCGCCGCCAACATACCTGATAAGAAATCATTCCGTAAATGATGCGAGCTATATGTAGTACTAGCCTCTGCCCACGACTTCGCCCGCGTGATATTTCTTGTTGCCCCGACCCACTGCGTCGTATTACATGGCCTGCCCGCGCTATTACTTCGTTTTCGTTTAGCGTCTTTCTGACTTTTTAGTTCTTTTTGCACGGCTCCTAAGGGTCGTAGCGTGATGTTAAATAGCCTTTCTTTTAGTTATGTAGAGAGAGATGTTAAGTAGCCTTTCATTAGTACTTTACAGTCCGAATACAGTTGTGCTGTAGACTACCTGTATGGATTTTTTGTTATCACTTTCAGGACCACTCTCTGTGCTCTTTCCAGACTAAGTTCAGTTCTTCCCCACACCACACGGTGGCGCAATATTGTAAAACCATCTGACATAGGGCTATGTAAACCAGTTTATAATAATAATAATAAACCATTTATTATCAGGTTACAAAGACCCATAGACCCTTAACCTAAGTATACATATAATAACAATTGTGTTAGTAAATAAAACTTAAACTATGTTAGTATCACATAGTTGCACTATCTCTTTGTGCGTTCCGGTGGCACTTGTCCGCGAAAGCGGCGGAACACCACATCCTGTGGCCAAAAGCTTTCTTCCATCACCTGGTGCAGGTAGCATGTTGGTATGCGCACCACAAACGCCTTAAAGTTGACGTTGCGATGCGACTCCAGCTGCTGCACTCGCTGCAATGCACTGCACTGCACTTTATGCCTGTCGGGGGTGCAGACTCCCTCAGAGATTTAAATATGTAGATCATCGCCTCTTTCTTGAGGTTACAACATCTATCTGCTTGAACCACCTCAGTCCACTATCAATATGTACACCAAGATATTTAACGAATTCCACACGGTTGAGTACTTGGCATGTGCAATTACCCTGGGAACTACAGATATGAGCTCGTATAGAGAAATCATGTGATGGTTTTTTATTTTTGGTGATGGAAAAGGGCACATAGTTGGTTTTAGATAGGTTAAGCGTTAACAGATTTGTTGTTAGCCAGCTCATGCCCTGAGATAAGGAGTATTCTGCTCTTCTCTTTACAGTGTGCCAATTCGGACCCCCGACAAACAGAGTAGTCTCCTCTGCATAGGTGAATATTTTTGTATATGGCAGAGACATTGAGCAGAAGTCATTTTTATATACAGCAGAGTAGGGCCCAGAATGCTCCCTTGTGGAACGCCATAAGAAACTGTATTTTCGTCACTGATGTGTTCATCTATTTTTAACCGAAGAAAAAACGGAGGAGGTTCTCAAGTCAACGCGTATTTTATTTTATATATACGCATAACTTTTGACCTCGAAGTTGGTCCCATATAAATTTGAAAAAAAAGTGCTACCCTGAGGATGGGAAAATAGGGTTGATTTATTGTTCACTCACAGATTTTAATGCAGAGTTGCAAAAAAGTAATTAAAAATTAAGCATGTAGTAAGTAGTAGATTAAAGGACAAAAAATTATAAAATAAAAATATTTTAACAAAAAAAATTAAACCGCCGAAAGACCTAAAGCTAAAAATAAATTTTAAGTTTTTACAACTCTCTGCTTTCTGTTATTGAGGTAATCACTAAAGATATCATGAGCGATACCTCTTATGCCGAGCTTTTCTAATTTAGCTAAGAGAATGGGGACAGAGACCGTGTCAAAGGCCTGGGATAGGTCTAAAAATATACACAGGCAGCAATTTTTAGCATCTAGGTTTTGGACGACTGCGTTTGTTAGGTAAACGGCTAAGTACCGTAAAACGGGGTGAATAGGGATGCACGGGTGAATTGGGACGAAACTTTAAAATGGATTTTAACGTTGAAATCATACAGTTTCCTGCCAACAAGGAAAGTTAGTCATTAATTATTATACAGTAAACACATAGAGTCCATTTTGGCCACAAACTATATTATTTCAACCTTAAAATCCATTTTAAAATTTCGTCCCAATTCACCCGTGCATCCCTATTCACCCCGTTTTACGGTACTGTTAGGTTCGAAACCTTAACTGTGTGAATCCGACACACTCTAGGTAGACTTCTTTTAACGGTTTGATTACACCCAGAAATCTACTTTATTTGTGTTCTGGTAATGTTGCCGGTATCTAGTAAAGTATTTACCGCTCTTCATGGCGTTGTGCGTGCCCTTGATGCGCGGCACGTTGAGGAAGCCGGCCGAGTCGCCGGCCAGCGCGCCGCCCGGGAACACGGGCGCCGGCAGGCACTGCCAGCCGCCCTCCACCAGCGCGCGGGCGCCGTACGCCACGCGGGCTCCCCCTGCGGACGTTACCAGTTACTTGTCAATTATTGGCTATACCAACTATAAGCCATTTGAAAATGTCGTGAGGGAAGTTTTGAGCAGACATTGAGGATATTGACGAATAGGGGAAGACCAAAAAAAAATGTTGCGCAGACTTCAAATAAATTAGGATAAGGGCAAAAGAATGTGATGATAATAAACTTTGCGCCTTTACCAATATTGGTAATAAATAATAGTCGAAAATTTACTCATCGCGGACACTGGCGGTGAACCAATTTTCACCCTTATGCCCCTAGTAATAAGGTTGAAAAGTGGTTCACCGCCACTGTCTGCGGTAAGTACAAAATCGACTTTATTAATTTGTAACAATGTTGGTTAATGCTCAAAAATCATTATCGTCGTTCTCTTGCTCAACCTTATGCGGCGGAAACTGGCCGTGATCCATTTTTCAACCTCATTACTATGAAGTAATAAGGTTGAAAAATGGATCACCGCCGGTTTCCGCGATGGTACAAAACAATGGAAGAATGTCAGGCCGCGAGTACGCGATCGACATGATCTTTTGTATGAATTATGACGTAAAAACGTGACTTGATTGGTCGCGCGACTATATCATCCTAACTAATAATATAAATCCGAAAGTGAGTTTGTTTGTTACGCTTTCACGCTATAACGGCTGAACGGATTTGGATAAAATTTGGCACACGGGTAGAACATGACCTGGAGAGAAAGACATAGGCTACTTTTCATCCTGGATCGCAGACGAATTCGCGGGCAACAGCTATATTCATATAAAAGAGCGCGACCATCGCGTACTCGTTAGAGTCGACAAAGTTTTACGTACATGAAACCACATAATAATTAGTTTACCTTCAAACATAGGCATAATGTAGGGATGCGTCTTGAATTTTTGGAACTCCCTGAAGGGGCTGAGGTACGGATTGGTGTAGTCCAGGCCTACGACGAAGCCCGCGGCAACGAGGGGAGATTCGCCCTCCGCCACGTTGAGGTGGTAGATGAACGAGCCCCCGTATGTGTTCTTGTTTAGAGGCCAGCCGATTGTGTGCTCTACCAAGCCCGGTTTGTGGTTCTGGTAAAAAGGAAAAACATTATTTATTTATTTAGGTCTACCAACATCAAAAAAAACATTCATTTATAACTTAAGATAGTGCAACAATTATTTAACGGTAAACACCACGTGGCGAAAATTAAATTATGTTAATTTACAGCTTTGGACATTGAGTGTGACAATATTGGCTAACAAAATAATTTACAATTTTGGTACATGTCAAGTTTACAAGCAAAGTTAATATTATGAAAATAAAAAAAAATGCAGTACTTAAATGCTAAATATAAAAGCATCATATAGGCTTCATAAGTCATAACAAATCAGACAACCATTTTCAACAAACAGACAACGCATTTACTACGCTGGTCGGCCAAAGTAGAATTCCTTTCAAATATTTTAGTCTTTTATGGACCAGTTTACATGTACATATTGGTGTCTGTATATGTACTATGTTTTCATCTTATCTTTTGCAGTCTAGTTAGATGTGGATCAACCTTTTTATTGGATGCCGAATTAGTAGGTTTAAACAAACCTACTGATGGCTACTTAAAAGTCAGGTAATCAACGTTGACCTTGGCCATGCATCCTATTTTTTGCAGTCTAGTGAGATGTGGATCAACCTTTTTATTGGATGCCGAATTAGTTGGTTTAAACAAACCTACTGACGGCTACTTAAGAGTCAGGTAATCAACGTTGAGCTTGGCCATGCATCCTATCTTTTGCAGTCTAGTGAGATGTGGATCAACCTTTTTATTGGATTCCGAATTAGTTGGTTTAAACAAACCTACTGATGGCTACTTAAGAGTCAGGTAATCAACATTGACCTTGGCCATGTATCCTATCTTTTGCAGTCTAGTGAGATGTGGATCAACCTTTTTATTGTATGCCGGATTAGTTGGTTTAAACAAACCTACTGATGGCTACTTAATGGTCAGGTAATCAACGTTGACCTTGGCCATGCATCCTATCTTTTGCAGTCTAGTGAGATGTGGATCAACCTTTTTATTGGATGCCAAATTAGTTGGTTTAAACAAACCTACTGATGGCTACTTAAAAGTCGAGTAATCAATGTTGACCTTGGCCATGCAAATCCGGGTCGCATTCACGCCGCGCTATTATTCGGTTTCATAGAGAATATTTATTTTTAGTAAAGAAAATGTGAATATTTGAAAAAAATCACAGATAGAATTATAGATAATAAAATACAAATCAATCTGTTCATACAAAAAAAAACGTGAAGTAGTTTGAAAGTAATATCGTTTTTCTGCTATGGGTAGACATTACTTCCTGAATTTATTTCATAACATATTATACTACAATACTTAAATATTCACATATAGAATTGATGTGTACGCGTTCTAGTTTAACATACTCGTATATTGTTTTGCATAACTTACTTGCATCATATGAAGGCGTAATAACATATTTAAAAGTCACTAAAATCATATATCTGCGCCTTAAAGCTCTCATTTGAGACCTTTTAATAAATTATGATTATGGTTAATACAGCAAGCAGATCCTACTCAATTTTAATCCTTACTAATATTACAAATGCGATGCGTTTTTTAACCTGTAGTATTTTCCCGTGGGATAATTTCCGAACGACACGCGGGCAAATGCTAGTACTATATAAAATAAAATCATGATAAGGAATATTTGTCCAACTTACCTCTGGTTTAACTTCCCACAATTCTTTGAGTCCGATACCATATGACTGAGGTTCACTGTTCGCTCTCAAGTCATACTTCTTCGAGATCATCTTAGTTAGGTGGCCGTGGCAACCTGTAATTGAACAGATCGAAAATAACAAATGTAATGACATTACGGGCGGTTGTACGTACAAGGGCGGCTTTCGGTTTTCGTAGTTCAAGAATGTCTGGCGCAAAACCGAACGTCGAGCCGCCCTTGCTGCTGCACAGTTAAGGCGCTGTCAAACGCAACATGTACACACGGCTACATATCAAGCTGTACATTTCCAATATAAGCCGACCTCTCATTTTACGGAAGTCCTATACAATGCGAGATCAACATAAACTGGATATGTTTAGCTTGATATGTAGCTGTGTGTACCATGGTGGTGGTTGACTATACTTCAAATCAATCTGCCTAGCCTTTTCTCAACTATGTTGGGGTCGGGCCATTCGAACAGGATACAGCTGAATACCAGTATTTTACATGGAGCGACTGCCTATCTGACCTCCACAACCCGGTTCCACGAATAACAGCCGGGACCAACGGCTTAACGTACTTTCCGACGCACGGGGGGTCTCAATATGTAATGGATGGTCACCCAGCCACGAACCAACCGCGACAAGCGTAGCTTAACCTTCAATCGACCCGTGTGGTTGTTTTATTTAGCGACGGAAATATACAGTGTGTCCGTGGATAAAGTGCACAAACGAAAATGTGTGAAACTAGACCATTATTAATCAACAAAAAAAATAGAAAAAAGTTTAAAAATAATATAATAATTTACTTTTTTATTGCCTATTAAAGATGCCTGTATTGAAAATGTAATAACTTTATATTAGTTTGTTAAAATAAAAACAATAATGTTGACTGATAATTGAATTGAGAATTAAAATTGAGTTGCTGTATAGTAAATACAAAGAAACCCCTTAAAATACAGCCATTAAGTAAAAAAATACGTTTCTTTGAATTTTTTTTTGAAAATATTGTCTAAAGTTTTCAATAAATTTGTTTTTTTTTTAAATCCCATTTTTTTGCCGATTACTAATGGTCTAGTTTCACCCATTTTCGTTTGTGCACTTTATCCAGGGACACACTGTATATTGTATTTAGAATCTGAGACAATTATCGAGATCTTTGTGTTCCAAAAATTTGTCACAGTTGGTCTTACCAACTCGTTGGCATACGTGACAAAGTTCAAATTCCATTGTAATCGTAGATAAGAGTATGGATACAGATTAGCTATCAACCTATAGGTACCCTAAGAGACAGTGAAAGTGATTTACAGTCACTTGTAAACTGGTACTACCCAGCAGGCTTAGCATGACGCTTTCTATTTCTACTCTTCTGTATAATAGAAATCGCTTGTCTACATTTCTCAGTAAAAAAGCTGTTAACTATCTACACGGAAACGTCATTTCTGTCTACTCTTCCGTCAACAAAACGCTTCTCTACGATTCTCGTGCTAAGCCTGCAGTTGTTGGCTAACTACTAGGGTCTGACAAAATGTTTGCATACAGGAAGGAGACAAGAGAAAATATATTTCTGTCTTGTTTACTCTTACTGTTGGATCTAATAAGTGTGTCCTTGTCTCTTTATTACTATTATTTAGTGACTTGTCTATTGACATACTCTGTCTATGATTGCAACCAAAATATGTTAGGACCTATTTATTACCACAAGTTTGCCCGAAGGTATTTCCCCATCTGCAAACATTACGAACTTCCATACAAACTTTCATCGCATATACAATGCGAGATCAGCATAAACTGGAAAGTACAACTTGATATGTAGCCGAAGGGGACCAACGGCTTAACGTGCTTTCCAAGGCACAGAGGAGTCTCGGTATGTAAACATCCACCCACGAATCAACCGCGG
Organism: Atethmia centrago; assembly: GCA_905333075.3. NCBI lineage: Eukaryota > Metazoa > Arthropoda > Insecta > Lepidoptera > Noctuidae > Atethmia > Atethmia centrago. Next base: position 22,617,604 of record HG995368.1, read on the forward strand.
CAAGCGTAGCTTAACCTGATCCATCGACCCCTGCGAATTAATTACTTAGCCACAAGACCCTCAAGCCTTAGCCAAGTAGATGTTGAGTAAAAATAGTTAAGATCTTACCTTCAGTAAAGATGGTGATCTTCGAGTGAAACTCCATGCCTCGTTCGAACATATCCTTCGGGCTGCCATCTTTAGCGATGCCGACGTCACCGGTGGCCACGCCCTTCAAGGAGCCGTCGTCACGGTATATCAAGTCAGCGCCCGCGCATCCTGGCCAGATCTGTACGAAGTGACATTCATTTATAGTGAAAATAATATACCTAATATGCTTTATTGAACGTATTAAAAAAAAATAACCGACTTTAATTTAAAATACAACTACAAAGTGAAAAATAAAGTTTCGAATGTCAGTGTCTTTGGTCACCGAAGTCGGTTTATTTTTTGTACAAAGCTTTTATTTTTCAATTCAAATTCTATTATGTGGATATTATAACATATCAATATAGATGACTTGGAATAACAATATATTATTGAACCTAACTAAAACTACTAAAGAACACATACATAACTTTAGCCTTTGAATTCCGCGGCTCATTGCCAATTCATGTATACTCGTATCCGTAGGTATGTACTTTGCACACATGATTCCGGCAAAGACTGCTTGTCTGGCCCATAGGCATCGAAATTATATCAAAAAGATCCAGTTTTTTTTTATTGTTTCTCAAAAAAAAATTCAGTATTTGCCAAACTGCAAAACAGTTTGGCGCCTGTCGGCAAATATAACGTAGACTAAGGCTGCGTCCTAATTTTATGCGATCGTCGCGTTCATGTGTCACTTTTTTTTCTGTGAATCGGAACGCATGGGCGCGCCGACGACGAAGGGCGTCTTCCGGTTTTCCGAAAAAAAAGTGACATATGAACGCGACGTTGGCTTTTAGTTAGGACGCGGGGTAAGACGTACAGGCTCATTTATTGGGATGAGATACAGCTTTCTCATTTTCAGCAGTGACTGGACAATATATAATATTTATTCTATATCTATTATCTATTGTATTATTTCATTAGGAATTTATTATTATTTATTTAATACTTTAAGCACACAAATGTACAGAGGCGGACTTAATGCCGTAGGCATTTTCTACCAGTCAACCTTTGGGTGATGCAGAGACAAACAGTGGTAAGTTCAATAGCGAAAACTGTGGAATAAATATTTATTTAAATATAAGGATATACATACATAGGTACCTATTAAAAACTTTAAATATATACCTAATTAATAATTATACATAAATATAAGACCTAATAAATACACATAAATACACGAATATACTAAAACAGATGAGACAAACAATGGGAAAACATTAATAATAATAATAATAAGCTGGCAACACCAACGTCAACACGTCAAGAAATTCGGTTCATATTATTTAAACATCAGTAATTTTAGAAGCTGTTTTTTTTATTTTATTTCATTTAATCCCTACAACAAGCCTTGAACCAAAATAATCACGACATAAATTAAAAAATTGCAAAATGAACCATAACATATACACTTTAATCAAAAACTACAGAATGGATGGTGACATGACAGATGTCACCTCGCGATAAAATAGCATGAATACGGATAAGAAATTGAAAGAATGTTGACTAGAGCAGCTTCGAAACGAGCACGCCCACCACCTCCGGACTCTACGCTCAGCTCCGCCTCGCCGCCGCCGGTATCCAGCCCCACTGTGAGCGCAGTGATTACACCGGCCGCGGTAGTTGCGTCGAGCTCGAGCGACGAGTATTTTTCCCCGCCGACGTCGCCAACACCTGTACGTCGGCAGGGGAGAGACCGGCCACCGAAGAGCTTGGGACTTAGGGGCCATCCGGCCCCGAGCCGGGTCCCCGCTGCCGGTGGTTGTGTGCAGCGCATGAGATGGACTCAGTCCATGAACGAGAACGTCATGCGCGCATATTATGGGTCTACAGAGGGGGGAACTAACCTCACTGCGTACCGTGTTAGGATGCTGTCTCTGTTTCAGGAACTAGAACCAACCGTCAACGTCTCGGCCCAACGATTGTCGGATCAGGTGCGGGTCATCCAACGCAATCGTAGGTTGGACGATGCCACACTTGATAGGCTACGTTCAGAGGTACTGAGCAACTATATCATCTCGACTCCGGCACAAACCGCGGTACATACCCCAATTATTGATGTAATCCCGCCGCGGTCCAATCACGGTGTTGAAGAAGAGGATGATAGGGCTGCCACAGTAAGCAGCCAGTGCAACGTCCGATTGAGGAGCGCACTGGAGGATGCGTTTCGCGAGTATAGGTCCACTCCAACCGAACTTAGACCCCGACTACCACGCCTACCAATGCACAAGAAAAATAGGGCACTGATGTGTGCCTTGGACTCGCAGCTTAAGGTTTTTTTCGAGAGCAGCGAGGACCTCGTTGATACACACTCGATCCTGTATTGCGCGGCTGTTGCGGCATGTCGTTTAGCGAATGTCAAGTTTCCAAACTCTGACGGAGCTACTCGACCAAAACCAGCCGTACCAGCCTGGCAGTGCAGGATTGAGCGTCGTATTGATAAGGCCAGGGTACTCATCGGCAAACTATTCTGCTTCAGGGAGGGCAATACACGACCACGTGTGATGCGCTTTGTAAGACGGGCATTCTCGGGGACTGGAATCAGCCCTCGAGAATACATGTCTCATATCACAGAGCGCATCGACTTCCTGAAGCAGAAAGTTTGTGCATGGGCGAGCCGTATTCGGCGGTATAAGCGGCGGGTTGATCGATACACGCAAAATCGCATGTTCCAGAGCGATGAGAGGTGGGTATATAGAGCTTGGGAGCAACCTAAACAAAACGTGACAGACGTGTGCCGCCCGGATGATGCCACCACAACTGCGTTCTGGCGAAGCATCTGGTCGGTACCTGTCTGCCATGTTGAGGCTGACTGGATGCGGGATGTCGAGCGAGTGTGTGAAACTATACCAGAAATGGAAGTAGTCATTATCACGCCATCAGATATAGCTAGAGCGGTCCGTCCGTTACCGAATTGGAAATCACCGGGACCGGACGGACTGCACAACTTTTGGCTGAAATGGCTAACTAGTTCACACACTTGCCTGGCATCTCAGTTCCAGTCATCCTTAGAGTCTGGGTCACTACCGCAGTTTATGACGACAGGCATTACCCACCTGCTCCATAAGTCAGGTAGTCCCGCGGAACCCAAGAATTATAGACCGATCACGTGTTTGTCGACGGTCTATAAACTTCTTACATCCATTTTAAGAGCGAAAATTAACACACACATTGACAGTAATTCCATTATGTCTGCCTCTCAAAATGGATGTAGGAACGGGTCTCGTGGCACTAAGGAGCTACTTCTCATCGACATGGCCATTAGCCAACAGGTCCGTCGATCCCGCAAGGATCTGTCGACTTGCTGGATAGATTATAAGAAGGCCTACGACTCGGTGCCACATACATGGCTCATGAGGGTGCTGGAGTTGTACAAAATAGATACGACTCTACGCACCTTCCTTGAATCGTGTATGGGGCAATGGAGGACAGTCCTTCGCTATCCGGGGTGTCGACAGATCCAGGGGAATGATGAGCCTGTATGGATTAAACGGGGAATATTTCAGGGCGACAGTTTAAGTCCACTTTGGTTCTGCTTAGCCCTGAATCCTCTAAGCATGCAGCTGGAGGATTCAGGTCTAGGCTATCGGTTGAGGAGAGGTGGTCAGATCATATCTCACCTCCTCTACATGGATGACTTGAAAATCTTTGCCCCCAACAAATTGCAACTGATGAAGCTACTGAAGGTAACTGAAACTTTCAGTAGCGCCATCAGAATGGAGTTTGGTGTGGACAAATGTGCAGTCATGCATGTGAAGCGAGGGGAGATAATGGAATCCGAGGGAATTCAACTTTCGGATTCCATACACCTTAGATCCCTCTCCTCACCCGAAAGCTATAAGTATTTGGGAATGTCGGAAGCGTTAGGCATCAACGTTACTGACATGAAGCAATCGTTGAAGGAGCGCTTTTTTGGCCGCCTGAAGAAGGTATTGATTAGTCTTCTTTCAGGCGGTAACAAGGTGCGCGCCTTCAACAGTTGGGTCATGCCGGTTTTGACGTACTCTTTCGGCATACTCAAATGGACTCAGACCGAACTAGACGCCCTGGATAGGAGGGTCCGTACACTGTTGACCGCAAACCGGATGCATCACCCACGATCATCGGTGATGAGACTGTACATCCCGCGGAAGTGCGGGGGTCGAGGCTTTTTAAACGCGAAGACCCTCCACAACCGCGAGATATGCAGTCTCAGGGAATATTTTTTGAAAACCGAAGTGGGTATGCACCGTGATGTGGTCGCAGTGGACAAGGGGCTCACCCCACTTTCCATGGCTAAAGAGAACTGGTGCAAACCTGTAGTACTTACTACCGATGATCGCAAGGAGATATGGCAAAGCAAGGAGCTACACGGGCGCTTCTATCGGGCTCTTCATGAGCCCGATGTAGATTTCTTAGCGTCCGTGTCCTGGCTACGTTTTGGGGACCTTTTCGGGGAAACTGAAGGTTTTGTCTGTGCAATTATGGACGAAGTTATCTTGTCGAATAACTACCGGAGACATATTATGAAGGACGGGACGGTTGACGTGTGTCGGGCATGCCACCGTCCGGGTGAGTCTATCAGACATATTATCTCTGGTTGTTCTCGTCTGGCTAACGGCGAGTACTTGCACAGACATAACCAAGTAGCTAGGATTATTCACCAGCAACTTGCTTTGAAATATAAACTTGTGAACTCTGAGGTACCGTATTACGAGTATGTGCCCGACCCAGTTCTCGAAAATGACCATGTCACGTTGTACTGGGATCGGTCTATCATTACTGACAGGACTATTGTCGCCAATAAGCCTGATATAGTGGTGATAGATCGATTAGCGCGCCGCGCAATGATAGTCGATGTTACCATTCCACATGACGATAACCTCGTGAAAGCTGAGAAAGAAAAACAAATAAAATATCTCGACTTAGCACACGAGGTTGTTGACATGTGGAATGTGAACTCGGCTGTCATTGTGCCGATTGTCGTTACGGCCAATGGCCTGATGGCCAGAAGCCTCAACCATCATCTCTCGAGGCTTGCGTTAGACGGCTGGATTAAGGGCCTGATTCAGAAGGCAGTACTCCTCGATACGGCTCGCATCGTGAGGAGGTTCCTGTCTCTGGAGCCCTAACCACCGGTAGCTTGGACCCTGCTCCCGATACCGGCGGACCACTATTTTATATATTTTTAAATGTTTTTTAATATTTTTTCTAAGAAATATTTAAAAATGTATTTTATAAGATAAATAATTCAATAAACGACATAATAATAATAAAGTATTTATTTATTTCACATTACCATTGTGATGATACTGCCAGCTTCTTACGAATATGCTCGCGAACTTTGACTTTAAAGGATAATCGGTTGGTTGGTTGGTAATCGGAATTTCTCAGTAGAAGCCCTGAATCTTGATTTATGCCTGATTGATGGCAATAGACACACCCCCTATTTCTTGGGACTTAAGCATAACTGGCGTACAGCGTGTGCTAAGCATAAATGTGGGGGTACTATGAGTACACCCCTGCGCAACCCTTCGGTGATACTGATAACAGGCGTCATGTTATATTATGTTATTTATTATTTCCTTACCTCTGCTCCGGCCGCCTCTGCCTGCTCCGAGAGCCACCTCACAAGGTGTCCCAGACGCACCACGTAGTTGCCGTGGTTGTAGTTAGGTAAGCCTGAGGAAGACATAACAATAGTTTGTCAATAGGTACAAGTTAAAACATACAAAACTATACCTTGCATGCATAAGATCCATAAGGTAAATCAACTAAGCCGCAATTGACTACCCTCAATACCATAGAGACGAATTTTCAGTTTACTATGAAATAGTGTTATCTAACCTAAATTCTAAAATATATACCAGGTAGAGGTCTGTATTCTTGCTTGATACAACAAATCAGCCTATAACATTCCCACTGCTGGGACACAGGCCTCCTCTCTGAGAGAGGGAGTGGGCCGTAATCCACCACGCGGGCCCAGTGCGGGTTGCTTGCTTAATAAATAATGTAATATTCCCATTCTCAGCCAAAATGTACTGTTTTTTGTTAGAAACGTTTTTATTTGTTTGGTGATTCAGTTAGTTATCTACACTTATATACATATTATAAATTAAAGTATATTTTCATGTCTGTCTGTGTGACCGCGTTATTCTTCTAAACTAGGGAACGGATTCTGATGCAGTGTTCACCATCATTTAGTTAGAGAATTTATTTCGGTAGGTTTGTGGCGGCATCTACATCGCCACATGCGAACTACGCAACACACTGACGTCACACTAAAGCCTGTATCGCGCAAGCAGAGTTTGTCGGGCAACTAGGTTATATACAACGTCCCGACATCAACCCAATGTGACCATATATGGCAGTTTCCTGCCTTTTTGGCAGGATTTGCCTTCTATTTTAGCCTCCGGCATGTTTAGTTAACGTTTTTAAAATTGGCAGTTTTTGGCAGTATTGCAATGTAGAAAATACTGACATCTAAAATTGTCGAAAATGGCAACCCAAAAAACAGATCGTAAGGGATATTCTTTAGGAAGTCTGTGTAAAGGATTCCCCTGTACTTCTCGTGTTATGTTTAACTAAGAACATTAACAGTAGTAGTTATACAGTTGACAATCGTAAAACGAGTATTCTCTATGTAATTTTTATGGTTGTTATGTTATTTCATTCAATCAGTCAGTCATAGACGTAGATACTTAAACAATAAACAAAGAAATGTTAAATCGTTTGAATAAAACCATTTGTAAAGAGATAGAAAATGAAGAATAAGAGGCTAATTGCAATGTTTAATCTACATTTGACGTAATTAATAATAAAAATATGATATGTAAAACAAAGTGTATTTTTTTACTACTACTATTACAACGCTAAACAAACTCGGCAGTTTTTTGGCATTTTTTACTCGAGTCTTTGGCAGGATTTGGCAGGTTTCAGACCAAACTAAGGCAGTATCGATAATTTAAAGATGGTCACACTGCATCAACCGTCGGGCAGTTGTCCACCAGACACGACACCCATCTGGTCGGAGGGTCCTCTCATTTCTATGGAGGCCGAGTGAACTTTACACCCAGTTCCTTATGCCTCAATAGATTTATGTGTATAGTACTTTAATATTAAACTTACATATAATAACGAAATCCCAATGTTTTGTCAAGTCGCAAAAACCGTGCGAAACAGGGACTTGTACGGTAGTAATATTATAAAGAGGTAAAATTTGTGAGTTTGTATGTAGGGGATAATCTTAGGAACTACTGATCCGATTCCAAAAACTCTTTCACTAATCGGAAGCTACAGTATCGCCGAGTGTGATAGTATATATTGTATGTCAAAACAAGAAATTTCACACGGGCAGAAGCTTGTAACAAATAAAATTTATATCACACAAACTTACCTGGAAATACAGGGATAGGTATCCTGCCACTTGCGGTGAGAAGACCAAACTTGTCTGAGTTCACCTCTGTGTTCATAGGGGCTCCCTTGTCTTTCCAGTCCGGGATCAACTCATTTAGGGCTATTGGGTCCACGCAGGCCCCAGACAATATGTGACCGCCTATTTCTGCTGCTTTCTCCAGTAGAGTTACTCTTACTTCCTGTAAATCGATAAAAAGGCTTTTATTTGCCATGTATTTAACGCGGCGACAAATTACCTATTTTAATTATTTTTAAAACACTGTTCTAACCTAACCTAACTCAAATGATTTTTTACTTAAAATGCTACTTCGCTGTCTCTGCCAACCTATTATTTTTGCTACCCATTTTATTTTTTTAGTAGCAAATAGTTAGTCGCCCTTCAAGTTGTTAGTCGCCTGGAAACTAATTAGCCTTTTTTTTTAAGTGTGGCTGGGCTGTCAAGCTGATAAAGGGTACATCATCTACTTAATTTTAAAAAATACATCAACTATTTTTTTTGTAGGTGTGTTGCTTTAGGCTGTGCTTTTGAGCTAGAAGATCGGGTCTGGGTCTGGTTCTGGATTTTTTATGTTGATTAGAATCATTTTGAAATGAAAATACAGAGCAAATTATTAGTTTAGTATTTTGGGAGCTGTTCAGCTAAATAGAAATCTTGTTTTTGAGTGTAGACTCGTAAACTAAATATTGTAGGTGTTAATGAACTAAACTCTTGTCTTTTTACACAGTGTCTACGTCTGTCAACCAACTCTCCATATGCAGGTAATCACACAATCTGCCTAACCTTTTCCCAAGTATGTTCGGGTCGGTTTCCAGTCTCACCAGATGCAGCTGAATACTAGTAGTTTACATGGAGAGACTGCCTATCTGACCTCCACAACACAGCTACTGGGTTGTGGAGGTCATATGATACCCCTTGGTAAGACTGGTTGTCAGACTTTCGAGCTTCTAGCAACCCATAATGACTCCCTACATAGGTATGCTGGATGAAGTTTCTAATGAAATTAGCAGTACCTTGGTGCTCTTCTATCTTTATATATTTTTCTCTTTGAAGTCTTTTGTGTGTACATAAATAAATAAATAAAAGTACAGTAACAATGACAAAACTTACAGCTCCCTTTTCCTCTGCAATCTGGCGAGCTCTGATAGCAGCAGCCATGCCTGCAGGCCCCCCACCAATGATGAGGATGTCCGTCTCCTCCGCCACCCTCTCCATACTGATTTCTAAACATTACAGATAATTGAACATTAATTTCAGCTTAAAACATAAATTAATAAATGCCAATTTCACCAAAATGTTTTAGTTTCTAAAACAGAGTTCTAAATAATAATAATAATAATATTGGTCTCAATATTTTTGGAATAGGTTCTCAGATTATCAAAATAAAATCCTATTTCCTATGCCCTTATAAATGTTCTGTATTAAAATCGACTTTTTCCTACTCATAAAAAACAATATTTAAACATGATCTAAACTTCATAGAATTTTTATTGGGATTAGTTGGCAACCTATCAAACCTGAAGAAGTCAGCTAGGTATTTCCTGCCCTTTGCTTTATCAATGCTAAATCAGTGGGTGATAAGTTAATAATTAAAAATCTATTGGGGGCTGTTGTCATATGGTCAGGCATGGGGTGAACAATATTATAGAAAGATATTGCTGAAGGACTCCTGGCAAAAACAAAAGCATGTGAGTGTGGTGTATTTTTGATTAATAAAGGCCATGATAAGAATGTAGTAATCTTCACTAGGGATCTCGTTTATTTGTGATTTTCGAACATTTTTCTTTCATAATGTTGATAAATTTAAACGACCAAGGTCTTGCAATGACGTTAATTTTGTTGATTATTTGAACTGGAGGTTGTCACTTACCTTTCCATCGCGGGTCTTTATCTCTGGGGTGTATTGTGTAATGAGTCGTTATCTTTGGGTAAGCATCGGAATACAGTCTCTTCGCAGCCTTAGTTAGCCTCCCCACTGAAAGTTAAAAAAAATAATTGAAAACACAACCAAAACAAACCAGAGTGAACTTTGAACTTTTATATTTAGCAGCTTTATTGCATAACATTGTACATCAAGGTCTTCTAATATTAGTTTTTACTACCTGTTTTCATAAAAATAATTAAATGAGATGTCCTATTTGCCACTAATTACTCAAAAATATTTAAAACCAACTCACGAACAGCTGATAGCAACGTCACGAATAACAACTTTTTTAACTATAAACTTTCTGTATATTCCAATGTATAAATTCAAAGACGATTATTAAATCTCATTTAGTTCACAACTTATGATAGAAACATAGAGATTTTTATTTAAAAAGTATTTTATTTACCCTGACGAGACGAACTAACAAGTGCCGCCGCCATTTTTAAAACAATCTGCGCTCCGATTCATAGAACAAAGTCCAACATAAATGACATTTCTCTACAAAATATTACTTCAACTTATTAAATTAATTTTAATTTAAGAAAAGTATATCTCATTAAAAAACGATTACACAGCAAGTTAAACAAAATATATTTTTCTTTAATTTGCGGTACACAACATTGTTTCACACAGATAGAAACGAAAATATTTATCAATGACGAACACGGAACGCAGCAACGTTTGTCGTGACGTGAGTGGCGGGAATTTTATATATATGATTTTATCAAACTACACGAACGACTTTACTTAAATCTTTTGATGCACTTACCAACACAGGTCCTCGTTCGGTTATTTGGTTATTTTGCATTTATATTTTTCCTAGTTTTAAATGGGTACTGTGGAGTACCCATTTAAAACACCTTAGCACAAAATAAAGGATAGGACGAGATCAAGTATTGATGATGTCAGACTGGTATTACGGTAAGTACCTATTTACGAAATTAAACTAGCAGTTGTGTTGATTGTTTGATCCTTGTTTACATTACGCTGCTGAATTAGGTAATTAATATATTATGTTGTTCTGGTGTTTTTTTTAGCCACCCCTACTAGAGGTTGAGTTTGTGAGTAAAAGGGATCGCACGCGATTTCGGCTCGAAATGCACCCAGCTCAGGCGCTAATGATTTGTATCTTAGATTAAAGAGTATGAAGGGACATAATACGCGTCAAAATTAATGATGGCTCTGAAGTGCGCTATTCGCTGCGCAGTACCCCACCCTTCACCCTCGCTGACACGTATGAATTCGTTACTGCGCAGCAACTCGCCTCATGTTCCGACCCGCCTTATCATTTGAATCGAGCTGTACCTATAGTGATAAACTATCACCACCACTGTAACGGGTGGTTGTTTTGTTTGCTCGGTGAAGTTTTGTAGGCGTTCATCATTCTCCTGCCCTTAACCCAATTTATTTGGCGTTCATCATCAAAATATACGTAATTATTTTTGTTAACTGTATATTCACATACAAGCATATCAGTAAATCTTGAAATGAAACACGAACTTGAGTTACAGAAATATAATACTTGGGATACTCAGAAAGTGTAGCGAAAATTAAAAAAAAATGGTAAATATTTTTTTATCATCTTTTCAAAGTACTCTCCTCTAGCATACACAAAGTTTCATGCGTCTGAACCAGTTTTCGAAACACTTTTTCCAGTCCGCCGCAGACACCTCGTTAACAGCCTGCTCGAACGCTGACAGCGCATCATCTGGCGACGAAAATTGTATCCCTTTGAGCTGATTTTTTATTTTGGGGAATAAAAAGAAGTCACACGTTGCTAGGTCAGGGCTGCAAGGAGGGTGACCCAGGAGTTTGACCGGCGTGCTGTCCAGGAAGTCCCTCGTTTTGAGCGCGGTGTGCGAAGGCGCGGTGTCGTGGCGGAGCAGTAGCCCGCGGAGCCCTGTGTTTGTGTATACCACCCCCGTAATGTTGCTAGCTCGGACATTATGAACCTATTTTGTGGTAAACGTTGAGAGTATTGGTAAGATAATATAAATAATACCTACAATCACGATTGGTCTTTTCATAGATACATAATTTCATACACCCGCCCCTCTAGAAATTCTAATAGTCTAACATAGTACCTATTATGAATGTTATGCAATTCTAAGAAAATCATATATACATACGGGTTACATTGATAACCTTTCTTTTTCAAGTCGGGTTTTTTTTTAAGTTGTTATTAATTTAACACTACAACGAATAAATGCCCTCAGTAACAATAGGTAATAAAAAGAAGGGAAAATCAAAACTCTTATACTGGCAACAAGATGGATGCATCATTCTCTATGACAATTACAAACTGAACAATTTATTCAGTAATTAAATAAGACGATATTTGAATGCGCTATTTACACGTGAAATGTGATCCCATCCTGTTTATTTTGTAGCCCCGCTGCATTTTTACAGGTATGAACGACACAAGACGGCATAATTAAATAAAATTGCACACCGGTAAAACACGTTACGCGATACGACGTTCACAGAGTAACTGATCTGCTGCGCGTCAAACTACTCTATTTAGGAGTAGTTTTTGACGCTTCAGTATTAGGCGTGTTCGCGGCTTCTGGTTCTTTATATATTCTAGGGCTAGCACGTTTTCTTCCGTAAAAGCCGTCAAAGGGCGACCACTTCTTTCTTCATCCCCCAAAGTTACCGCGCTTGAATTCGTTATACCAACGATACACGGTTGCCTTAGAAGGGCCTTCATCGATGTGCCATTTGAAGTCTATCGTACGATTCGTCCGGTTTTAGTCGACACCTGAAATCGTAAAAAATCATAGCGCGAAAATGTTCCCGGCGCAGATCCATTTTTTAATGAGACACGATAATTTAAATTAGCCCGCAAACTATGTGGAGCTAAATTTTGAAATTGAAACGTAGGTACCTATTTTTACTTACAATTCATATTTTCTAAATAGATTATAACTAGCCAGTCTCTCATAACTAAAAACTTTTATTCACATTACTTTCTGAGTGGCCTGGTAAAATAAAGGAAAAAAAACACTAATTCTCAAAATCTGTTAAAACGGGGTCCAAGCACAGCAGGATGGTCTGGCTAGATTCGTATTAGGAGACACCATCTACCGACTTCGAAAACACAAATATGTTCAAAATAGAACTTCGGGTGAAACCGAGGGCACAACATACCTACCTAACTTTATTTATAATAATAAATGTGTACTTTAACCAATTATATTGTAAATACGAGTAGCAATTACTGAATGTTATCACTTATCAGTTGTACAGAAAATATGAACGCCTACGAGATAAAAAAAACAAAAAAAGCAGGTATTCGGTATATTACTTTAATTATTGTGAATGTGAGCACTATGTGGGTCATTTTTATTTATTTCTTTTTGTTTTTTTTTTTCTCAGTTAGTTTTAATAATAGTCTGGCATTTTAGTACTTTATGCGGCCTACCCAAATGTCCTTTCCTTGGTGTTGTTCGTCGAGTCGTTGAGCTACTACACGATTACTGACAAATGCTTGCACTGACTGAACGGGTCCACTCAAATTTGCGTGATTCTTTCCTCAAAAGACCATTTCAGACATGGAGCTACATGGTCCTCACATGATCTGACTAAGATTATGTCTGGACTTTAAAAGAGACTTTGACCCTTGAGTTTGTTTCGCCATTTCTTCTCAGATAGGAAATGTCGACTCCATCTAGCTTATTTTTTTAATTTTTATTTTAATATGTTACGTGTAAAAGTGATTCTAATATCCTATGGACAGAATAAACAATTTCATTTCAGGTTAGCCACCAGATAAAGCGACGAGAATCGTTTAGAAAATTAGGTACTTACTTATAATTATTTTGACTCTACCTGCAATACAAAAAGTTTTGCCGGGGGCTTGGGTTTTAAGCAACCTGAATACGAGTAGTATACGATGACGTATTATTATTGGCAGCACGTTAAGTCGTTATTTAATTTTTATTCATCTTTTGTTTTTGCAAAACCCCACCTGCAAGGAAAATTCGAAACATCGCCATGACACCAAAACCTAAATGTCAAATGAATATTTTTTTGGAATGATACTTGAATTTAAACTATAACCCGTAAAAATAATATCTTATTAAAAACTTCGAGAATACAGTCGATCATACATAGTAAGATACAATTTACTCGTTCTTGCAATAAAACAAAGAAACCCTTTTAGAAATTAATCTCTTTATTTGGAAAGCTTAGTAATAAGTTACATACAAGCGTACACATTAGATCGAGTTGAGTTACTTGACTGGTTTCATCTGCCACAGGCCATCGTTCAGATAATGGCAGTTTTCTATGCCCACACCTTTATTCACCTTGGCTCTGAAAAACAAAAGATAAGCAGGTATTAGGGGTACATTCCAAATTAAGCCATAATCGCTCACAGTGCTCACATCAATAAAATTTCCTTTCCGATTTAGATATCACGATTATGACAGCTGAGAGCTGTCAACAATTGGAACGCTCGTGAACTCGCTAACAAATGAAATGAAATTGTTTATTCTGTAAATAGGATATCAGAATCACTTTTACACGTCATATTAAAAAAAAAAATTAAAAAATAAGCTAGATGGAGTCGACATTTCCTATCTGACTACCCCTGAGAAGAAATGGCGAAACAAACTCAAGGGTCAAACACAGTGCTCGCTCAACGTCAAAACTTATAACATAACCCCAAACCTTGCTCAAGAAACACCGATTAGAACGACGATTCGTCCAGGGATGAAGAGGATGACGAATTGCTTCTTATATGTCTCTTGTAATAGCGTATTTATATGCTCCCCCATTTATAGTTACCCCGAAAAAAATACCACAAATTAAATAGATGCAACAATAATGAAATATAATGCGCATGAGTTAAAAATTAATTTCAGGTATGCTGTTACGTCTTGGATTTTAATGCATGCCACTGAGCCCTCTCCTATTGCTCGGATGTGAGCATGACAGAAATTTGTCACCCGTTAGGCTCGTCGACTATATTCACTATTCAAGAAATACTGTAATCCATGGTTGGATTACCGTATTTCTTTGTGTATCACCCTAAACTTCTTCGTTTTCTTTGGTTAGGTGGCGACTGTAGCCAGAAGCACAATTTCTAAAATGCCACGTTAGTTTAAAGACATGGTGAGACTCAAAACAAATCAGCACAAATGTCATTTTTGACAGCGCTCACGGTGATTTAGGGCACGGTCGGCGTTATCGCAACGATTCACGGGACACCGTTAACGCGCTCACACTAATTCGGAACGCTCAAATCGATTACAGCGCAATTGGGAATGCAGCCTAAGTATTTTGTAATAGTGGTCTTAGTGGTGGATGGTCCTTGAAGACAAAACTATTTAAGTTGACTAACAAAGACAGAGTGTAATCCGTCGTACCCACGGGCGATTTTTTATCGCGCACTGGATTTTCGACGTACTGCCTAGCACGGAGACACATACCGAGACTTAAAAATCCAACAGTGTATTTTTTGACGCGCTGGAATGTACTCAGTTAAATTCTCAATGCTCGGCTCAACACCGGTAGTTGAAAATTCGGTGCGCGATAAAAAATTGTAGCGTAAAAAAATCGCCAGTGCGCATCTGGACTTAGAAAAGAACGTAGTAGGTACCTAGATACTCACTAGTATCGTAGATAAGTTTACTATAGCATACCTTAGACCAAATAAAAATCGGTTGAGATTATGACGATGATGTTGAGCATATAGGTATATAAAGAAAGAGCACTACGTAGCTTGGTAATAAAATGGCGGTAGAGCCTGTAACTGTCTTCAACAATTCGCTGAAAGTAAGCCCAATGAGCAAACTAAGGAAAGGCCTGTACACAACTCAATATACTAAATATGTTGATAGGTACTTAAAAAAAAAAATATATTACATGTCATCAGTAGACAACGCAGTACATCCGACGGCCAGAGCATGTTCCTTTCCCTCAGCCATGACGGCTACCACCTGGCCCTTATCAACGCCGCTCATTCGCGCTCCCGGTGACGTCAGACCGGGGCACATGATGTTGGCACCACTGAGCACGAAGCGGATGGCACCCTTGTCCACTTGCTGCAGCGGCAGAAAGAATGGATCTGGAAAAAAGAAGAGGATAAGTTCCTAAAATGGACTTCTAAATTGAGCTACCGTGCATTTTTATGTCTATAGGCCTAAACATCAAAATAATGATTATTCAAAGAATTTTTTTTATGCAATTTTGAACTGACATACGGGCCATCGTTTCCGTAGCACCATTGTTCCAGATAGGAATGCACGTATTTAAAAATGAAGAAAATTGGAATTTGGTCCCTCCTAAAGAAGCAACAAGCTTTGATTAGAGCTTAGATAAGTAAATAGTTATTTCTTTGTTTGTTTTGTATAAAAGCAGTATCTAAATTGTTTTTCCCTATTTTGTTTATCCATTCTGACGTTCAAATTATAAATACTGCACCTGTAGTAACCGCGCAAGCTGTGACACTTCTTCAGTCTGGGCTAAGTCAGCGAAACGTAAGTGCACAACTTCATGTAAGTCGTTCTGCCAAAGCCAGGGAGAACGTGAGAGAACGAAGAGAAGGTGAGTTATGGCGGTGGGTCATGGACAGTCCGGGGCAGAATTACCAGCAGCGGAAAAACTGGCCTTGAGGTTGTGATGGGACCACGGTTGCCACCACTAAATAGTGACCGATACATTCTATAAACAGTTACTGAGTTTGTAGGCCAGGATTTCATATTTAAGCATGATAATGCAAGAGCGTATACTGGAAGAATTGTTCGAGAATATCTGCATGACGTTAGCATCGCAGTAATGGAATGGCCAGCAAGAAGCCCTCTCTGGTTTGAATCAAATAGAGCATTTGTGGGATAAGCTGAAGAGGTGTGTTCGAGCTTACCAACGAGCTCCGGAAACCAGAGCTAAAATCTGCTATCTTGGAAGCATGCGACAATATCTATGCCGAACCGCACAATGGCCGTCGTAAATGCTAACATGAATATGAAACACAAGTTACTAAATAAACGTTATCTCTATGCAAACCATTGTTTTCATCAAAAAATCCACGCAAAGTTTTCCCTGAGAAACGCGAAAACACAACTTATTGCAACTAAACTGGTTTTTTTTATTGCAATTTCAAATTTGGAACAATGACAAACGGAAATTATCGTGAGTGGCGTCAAAACCACTTTTTTCTTTTTGTTCAACCATTATTTAACAACATTGGGAATCTTAAAAAAAAATGCAGGGTCAGCAGGATGGCTCGATTCAGGTGCCCGGGAGCGTATTATAACAACGTTGTGATATATTATCTAGTATGAAATATTTTATGTAAAGTATAACCAAGCTATAAGTTAAATGTTACTACTTGCTGCCCCCTAACAGGACCATGTACAGTTAGCGACAAAAATATCGGGACGAACCGACTGTTCAAAATTATCTCAACAACTAAGAAAATTAAACTTTATCTTGATTTGATAAAATTCTTGTCAGAATGACAGTTTGTGTCATTGAGTTAATATTTAATTTTCATAGTTGTTTAGATCATTTTGAACAGTCGGTTCGTCCCGGTATTATTGACGCTGACTGTACCTACTCATAAGTTTAGCCTAATCCTAGCCTGTGACATTGGAGCCGATTCCCTTGTTCACAAACTAAACTAAATTTAAGTTCAGTGCATCTTTTTCTTTCTATTTCATAATGAAAAGGACAGAAGATAAATTTTAGGTTAGTCCGGTCAAATTAATCAGCGCTTGACGTATATTGACGTAATTTTAGACAGGACTAAACTAAAATTTATCTTCTGTCCTTTTCTTAATGAAATAGAAAGAAAAAGATGCACTGAACTTAAATTTAGTTTAGTTTGTGAACAAGGGAGTCGGCACCAGTGTGTACCCTACAGTGTGCAATAAATAAAACATAAAAATAAAGAGCAGGTAAGCTTTGATGTTATGAACGAGGCATTACGGGTTTGGAGATCTTTATGTCTTCATTCTTATGGCTTTCATGGACAATGGAGTGTGAACCCTCTTCAATTTATTCCAGTCCATCCTAAAGCAGCTGAAGTTTATGTACTCCATCAAGAGTACCATCCGAGAATCTGATATTCTCATCAATTCATTATCGTTTTCATGCCGTTCACCCAATTTATTTGAGATACCTACGCGAGGCGCGGTTGGACCAAGCAAAGAGAGGCCAGCAGTGTGTGACGTCGGGCTGTGGATGATGATGAGGCGAGGCGCAGTACATAATCAGCCTATAGTGTTCCCACTGCTGGGACACAGGCCTCCTCTCTGTGAGAGGGAGTGGGCCGTAATCCACCACGCGAGCCCAGTGCGGGTTGGTAGATGTCTTCGAATTTTTGGTTCTAGGACATGCCGGTTTCCTCACGATGTTTTCCTTCACCGTTTTGAGAGCAGTGGTGGTGAAAATTTACACAAAGTAAAGCGCCTGTCTGGGTTCGAACCTACGACCTACAACTCGTAAGTCGCGGCCGTTACCACTGGGCCACCACTGCTCTAGGCGCCGTACCTGCGTCTAATTTTCCTTCCATCTCTCTCATGATGTTTGTCTTTTGTTACACCTTAACATCGACTTCCCAGAGTACAGTCAAGACACAAGTAATTTCGCTCATCCACCACCTCACTGCTTCTTGCAGTGTGTATCTTTGATGGTCTCATTATAAGTTACATTGTCAGAGATGATGGCAAAAGACCTGATGGTGTGTCTTTGGTCCCGTGGAGTTTGGGACGGATGCTTGTGTGGGACGCTACCTGTGTAGACACACTGGCACCGTCCCACCTCCAACGGACTACTTCTAAAGCGGGTGTTGATGTAACTGGTGACCGAAAAGCTGGCGGCTTTCTCGCGCAACGCATCAGCATTGCAATTCAGCGAGGAAATGCCGCCAGCATCCTCGGTACAATGCCCCGAGGGCCTTTTTTAAGCTTAACTTAGTTTTAATTTAATTTAGTTAATGTTAATAATCATCTTGTAATTTGGTTATGTAAATAAATGATATTGTTAAGTTACATTGTAACTTACACTTATGCAGGAGTTTCAGTGTAGGCATCCAGGGACCCTCGCGTTGCCGGAAGAACAGCAACTCTCCAGCGCTGTTCACCATGATCTCGATGTGATCATGACTGAAAAAGATAATGCATAACATTAAAATCAGGTCTAATCCCAAAATAGTACACTTTAGACGCATGAGTTTTTTATCTACAGGCAGGTAGATAAAAAAACTAGATAGGACAGCTTTTGCTATAATGAATATTTAATGGTTTTAATATTGCTTGTCTCTTTATGATAAATTGCTTTAAATATAGTAGAAATCGAAAAGTGTTTTAGAATGTAACTGATTGTTGTACTAATAAATGTATAATATCGTGTACTTTTAAATTAAATGTGTAAACAATCGTAGGCTAACCTATTTATAAATAAAAATAAATAAAAAACGGTATCATCATTCTTCTGCCCTTATCCCAATTTATTTGAGGTTGGTGCCGCATGTCTTCTTCATCTATACTCGTCTTCCTTATTAGTCGTCATCTCAGTATTCACCCCCTTTCTAGTCATATCATATTAATTTCACACAGTCCATCCATCGTTTCTTTGGTCTTCCCTTACTCTTATTATAGTCATCCACATTTCTACTCAAAAGTTTACTAAAATACATGATTTTTAGGGTTCCGTACCCAAAGGGTAAAACGGGACCCGCCCTAACTTTACTAAGACTCCGCTGTCCGTCCATCTCATGAACCGTGATAGTTAGACAGTTGAACTTTTCACAGATGATGTATTTCTGTTGCCGCTATAACAACAAATACTAAAAAACAGAATAAAATAAATATTTAAGGGGCTCCCATACAACAGACATGATTTTTTTTTTGCCGTTTTTATAGATAGTGGTACGGTACCCTTTGTGCGCGAGTCCGACTCGCACTTGGCCGGTTTTTTAATCACCATCACTCCTTTGGAATACAAAAATAGGTCATATTTTTGCCCGAAAGTATTATCAATTCAGCATGGTTACTAATCAAAAGTTAAATACGACGACGACGTGAGGGTACAGCGGGGATGTGTATCAGCGGGTGGGTACCCACAAACGTTTACCTAACTCATATTCAAAATTCATTTATTTACGTAACACATCCGTGATTGGGTTACAGAAATTGATATTTTAATCGGTCCAGTAGAGCAAATGGGCTCTGACAGACGGTCAAACAGACAGACAGCCAGCCAGCCAGACAGACATACGAGTGATCCTATAAGGGTTCCGTTTTTTCCTTTTGAGGTACTGAACCCTAAAAACACGTATTTTATTATTTTCATGAAATATAAATATTTAAATTAATTTAAAATTCAAATTCATTCATTCATTTCAATTACGATGGTGATTAAAAATTCTTCCTGTATGCTGTATAGTTATGCGTACCATTTTACAATCCTAAATGTGTCTTTCTTTGGAAGAACTTGGTCGATGTAGTTATCCAAGTGTGGGTACAGCTCCAGCAAACGCGCCCTGATGCCCTTCTGCACCGAAGACTTGAGCTGCTGCACGCCCGATATGCTTTCCTTCTCATCGAATCTGAAAAGAGGGAGATAGAAGATTTAGAAACTGGAAAATATGACAAAGAGAGCTGTAGAAATTGGGGAAAAAGAGAGCGAGATAAAAAAAGTGCGATCATGTATAGGACCCGGCCAGGGTCATTCCACAATTCATACAATACCTACACAAAACAGAATTAATGTTTGTTCTATTGTGTATGCAGGTCAATGTAGGAATGTAATTTATTTATATTAGCTATCTCGTATTACAGAGTCCATTTAGCACCGCAATAATAATTGAGGTATATTCAGCGAGGCAAGGCATTCTATTTCTTGCAAGTATTTACAATAAAGTCGAAAATAGTGTGCATGACTTCGATCAATGTAATGCATGTAACAAATCGGTATTACTGTAGTATCTACATGCAAAGAAATGCTAGGTCATGGAACGTGTAACGGTCCAGTATATACTTCATGACTCAAACGATTATCAGATAAGAATTCTAATCTAACTGTTATTGTAAGGCTGATTGGTTCAGGTAAGGTGTCTAAGGAATTGGCCTCCAAAAGGACAGGAGATTGTTTTTCTGGAGTCTACCCGTCCCTTGCTTGGGTAAACTTAAGAGAACGAGCAATAATTCCCCAGACCAATGTTGTAACTTTCAACAATCTCAAATCATACATCAGGTGGCCCATGTCCGAAGCTAAACAATTTTGAAAAGCAATCGAAGCATTGTGATTTTGTGATGAAGATTTTTGGTGCTAATTGTCACTATTATGCATGCATGGCTTTTGACGTGCGCCGCGCCAGTAACCAAGCAGTTTCGTTGGCGTTGCTGGGTCATTACACTGGCCCAGTTTCGACATAACAGCTTCCGCTTTCTTAGCTTGCATGATCACGTTGAATACGTGAGGTGAGGGCAAAGTCCTCACTCGCCATGTGTTCATTAAATTTTATGAACTTAATAAAACTTGAGTATACAGGGTCCGACCCAGGGGTGTTCCAATTCAGGTTGGAATCGGACAATTTGCGCGACCGAATGAAAAGAATAGTAGAAATAAAGATGGTGATATCTCATCAAGATGTTTGTTTGCCAACTTTGAGGTGGAATGAAATAAATAAAGAAGGCTGTTTCATCAAGATCTATTCCAACTTTGATAGATTGTAGAAAAATAGAATAGTAAAATAATTGAAAGCCAATATGACCAGCAGGCTTAGCATGACATTCTCTATTTCTTCGAAGAATAGACACGGCTCTTTCTATACAAAGTGACATTTCGTTTCTCAGTTTTTGACATCTCACCGTAGAAATCCTTCTACAATCTGTCATCTTGTCTTTCGTTTCTAACGATCTTTGTCTACGTCCTTTTTTATGTAGAAAGATTTCTACGGTGGGATGTCAAAAAGGCGAAACGAAATGTCACTTTGTATGGAAAGAGCCGTGTCTATTCTTCGAAGAAATAGAGTGTCATGCTAAGCCTGCAGTTGATTTTTCAGATTCAAGTGACTGGAAAAGCGGATGAAAAATCACAGAACCGATATTATAAATATGAAAAAATTTGCCCACGAGTTTTGTCTACATTAGGAATTATTTGTATGCCTAAGCTCTAGCTCTAACTTGCGCAGTTAGATCAGTCTCGATGGGCTGGATTTTATGGCCTCATACGGCCTCTGAAAGATAGATCACTGTCTGAAAGTCATTACGGCCACCCATGTGAAAATTTGCGTTAGTCGTCTGCCGCCGTCATTTGCATGAAAAAATGGTAGCATTCACAAATAAACAACAAAATACTTATGATTTTTTTAAACTTAAACAAGGAAGAATTTCCTATATGTCACAAGGCTGAGCGTTATCAGAAGATAATACGAGACGAGATGTTTAGACTAAAAATTAAGTTATCATCGAATATTACGTAAATATCGGTCGTTTAAGGTACTTATGCTATTATAAAGTATGCTATCAATTTATAACCTACCTGAAGTGCTTGCAACTAGGGTTACCATATCTCAGGATTTGTCCTGAGATTTCAGGATTTTAGGACTCTTCTCAGGATTGCGGCTGGATTTTGCAAATCTCATAAAACCTCAGGATTTTTAGAATTTTTAATAAAATACAGCTAACATTTTAAAGATCTATTTAATAAAAAGTTAAACAAACTCAAAATAATCTGCCTTTGGTAATAATTGCACAATTAAAATCAATACTTATTTATCCAAGTAGTTACTTAATCAGTTTTATCATACTTACTATGTGAATATACCTTTTTAAGTAAGGTTTTTTTAATTATTGATTTATAAAATGCCCCACATTTTAAACTTTTTAAACTATATTGAATTAAAAGTATAGCTCGAACTTATGACACCGTTAGTCGGTTTCTTTCATTCGACCATTTTTTTTTTTTTGGTTGGGAAATCTTCAAATAACTTCTCCCGCTCTGGGCGGAGTGAGAGGGTGTGTCAGACTCTTACTGACTAAAACCCATCCGTATTCCTTCCGTTGCGTGTGTTGCGGGGGCCTCGGTGACCCATAAGTACCTTCCCGCGACTCCGGCAGGCATCGGCCCTAGTGGACCCCTACCTTTGTGCTGACGACATCTATTTGAGGCGTGCGTGGAATACAACGCGCCGTCGACCCGGGCCTGGTCCTTACCGGACGGTGAGGTACCCATTGCTCACGTCCGCAAGCCCGGGCCTACGGTGGCCGGAAATCCGCCCGGGATTCCCGACGCCCGGGGCGTCTCCTGCGGCGGCTAGGAGCGAGAGGGCGCGAAATTTGCCTTTCCCTCAACCGTCCCGCCTCCTCCTTCGCAAGTTCATTCGACCATTGAGCCCCAATGATAGAAAAAACTCTTTCTACGTTTGCGTTCTGGGCTGTAGTTGCAGATATATATTGACTAATATATTGACTAATACCCATTAGCTCTGGTAATCGTGAAATACCTATTGTCTTAAAAATGGTTGGCCACAACGCACTCTTTTCCATTCAGATAATGAATTGATAAAGCAATCTGATCAAAGTCGATTATTTCGCCCTTTTTCAGCATCAACCAATTAAAGACGCTCGTGCGGGGGTTCCCCCTCCTTCTCCGCTTTGTGCGATGTGCAAAACGTGAGCGAGATCCGCAGTGTATAAAAATCATAATATTACTTTTTAAAATTTTTAAATATATGCGAGAAATTCTCTAACTAAAAAATCTCAGTATTTTTCTATGGAAATCAGGCCTTTTCTCCGGACTTTTGATTTTTTCATCTGGTAACCCTACTTGCAACCCTTTCACGTAAGTTATGATTTTAGGGGTCTCAAGTTACCGAACTCGTATTTCCCATAATATTCTTCCTTTTAAATCAGTAGGTAAACGTTATTGATGACTTCATAGATATGAGAGATTTAGGGTTCTAGTAGTTCTTGCCCTTATCATCGTTCTAATTCTTTCCCTCTTAGATAGTGTAAAAACTAAACTTAAGTTCTTACAAAGATTACTGACAAATGCGTGCACTAACCAACCCGCACTGGGCTCGCGTGGTGGATTACGGCCCACGCCCTCTCACAGAGAGGAGGCCTGTGTACCAGCAGTGGGAACATTATAGGCTGATTATGTGCGTACACTGCGTACACTAACTGGACAGGTCCACTCAAATCAGTGTGGTTCTTTCCCCAAAAGACTATCTCAGACATTAGTCTGCATGGGCCCCATATGGCCTGACCAAGATTATAATAATAATAACAAAATAATAAATAGGTATTATGTTAAAAAACAAAAGGGCATCGGGTCATAAAATGGGCCTCCCATAATATGACCCGATGCCCTTGTGAAGGCAGCGGATTTCGCTGGATGCGAGAAGCCCAGCACCAGTCTATGACACTTGAGGAGGCCTATTTCCAGCAGTGGACGTCTTTCGGTTGCTGATGATGAATGGGCCGAATGGCTGAATGAATAGGTACGTAAAAGGTTAAAGCTTGACAGTTTAACGAACCTCCATTAGCTTGTTTGCTTTAAACGGTTTATCTTTGCATTGATCACTAAAGGTTCTGATCACGGAATAGATAAATTATCTATTCCGTGGTTCTGATTCATATTAGATTCCCATTACTGATTAAAACCGTTATTGTCCGCCAGTAGAACCAAATAAAGACCGTAGGTACCTAACTTTTTTGAACTGTTACAGTAATCAAGTGAACTAAAAATAGGTAACAGACACTTTGAAGAAAACCGAGTTATCTTCCCGACCACGACGGTTCGTAGACGCTATAATTTTCTACGAATCAAGGTTTCTGGCACATTTATTGCTTTGGTCTGAAATTTATAATGAACAGCTGTGCGACAAATAATGTTAGTTACAGTTTAGTATCTTCATACTGGTCATCAAGATTGGTGATCGAAATTGTTAGTGGAGAGTGATCACCCGGTATATTCTGTAAAAATCGCGCCGTCAAAGCGTAGGTAAAGTGAGTTGTTTTTTTTTTTTTTTTGAGTGGGTAATTTTCAAATAACTTCTCCCGCTCTGGCCGGAGCGGGAGGGTGTGTCAGACTCTTACTGACTAAAACCCACCCCTGTCCCTTCCGTTGCCTGTGTTGCCAGGGGCCTCGGTAACCCCAGGACCGGACGCGAGAGCTCTCTGCCGCCGATCGCCTCCACGAGGACACGGCGGTACTCTGCCCAAGCCGGGCAGACCTCCACCGTATGCTCCACCGTGTCCTCCGGGCGATCCACACAGTGGTGACACCCAGGCGTTTCCTCCCGCCTTATCCGACACAGGAACATCTCGAAGCTGCCGTGTCCGGTGAGGACCTGCGTCAGGCAGAAGGTGAAGACGCCGTGGCGCCTCTATAGCCGTTCCTGAAAGAGGGGACTTATCGCCTGTCATTCCACCTAAGCTGGGGATTGACAATATTGACAGCTCACTACAAGCTCATTTCACCTAAGTTTTCACGGTGATATTTTTACAGAATAGCACTACAATAAGAAAGAAAGAAAGAATGAAAGCAAAAGTATTTATTGGGACAAGAGATCACAAATAACTAAAAAACACTCATATAAACAATAAAATAAAAGCAACATAACATCACGATGTATTCCCCGAAGGGTTAAGCAGCACTGTACCTACATATAGTACACCCACATATCGCTGGTTATGGTTTTTAGGTCCCATGTAATAGGGGCGAGCCTATTGCCATTAACCGGGCACAACCCCGGACTCCAGGCTGTTACTAAGAAATTCCAGATGGAAAAATCCAAAAACACTTTTGCCCGACCCGGGACCTCATGCTCAGCAGTAGCGCTTGCGACCACTAGACCAACGAGGCATTCAGTAAAGGCTCCTACATACTGGCGCGACTTGTCGCGCGACGCGTCGCGACACAAAGACACCGCGTGTAGCGCTACAAGCGGTGCCTTTGTGTCGCGACGCGTCGCGCGACAAGTCGCGCCAGTATGTAGGAGCCTTAAAATGAAATTAAAATCAAAAAGTCCTGTACGAGGCCAAAAGGCCCCTATCTCAGCATAATGCTGCGACACTTCAAAATAAGTGTCGCAGCGCTGGTATTCTGATAGTACACTTACCTACAGCTGAAATAAACAAGTATCTAACCGTATTTGAAATTCATTCGCCGTTTACAAAGCATCAAGTCAAGAACAAAATTTCATCGATCTTTTCACGAAGCCGTTAATGGATATGCAAGAACGCGTCATTCCGAGACGGTCTCAGGTATGTAATTTCACCTTTCTGAGAACACTTGTCGTGTAAAAAGGAAAATATAATTTGTTTTGCTTCATCAAAATATTGATTTCATTTCCCAGTATTTTCCTTATGGCGACTTCGTCTTCTTTTCGAATCGATGGGATATGTCAATATTTTATTAAATTCCAGATATGCTTTCCGTCTGTTATGAGTAGATTAGTCCAAAATACATGACGATCTATAGCATACACAAATCCCATGCAAAAACATCCAGCTTCAGACGGAGTTCAAACATCACTATAAATTAGACAAATATTTGTCTCAATTTGCATTCGCGTCTCATTCAGAAGTCTCGAATTCTCTCCATTCGGTCGGTGATCTATGTTCTAGCCATAACCTTCAACCATATACATATAAACTTCCCAGATTAAAGAGAGCTTTATTTTTTTTAGGTCTTCGTTTGATAAACAACAAAGGTCAGTCATGGGTAAAATGACCATAGGTCCCGTTTTGAACGGGACTGTCACTTTTCTCGGTCACCTGTCCCGTTGCCCCCGGACAAAGCTCCGAGACGCAAAATAGTCCCATTTTCCGAAACCGTGCAAAAATTCCTCTGGCAAAAAGTTAATTTAACAATTACTGTCTGAGGAACTGCTTTATTTTGTTTTTTCACAATTTGTTATACCTAATTAACAAAAATAATTATAATTAAGCTGAATATAATTATAGTGAACATTAACATTAATTGTATTAAGTTTCACTTTTTATAAATAAAAAACATTAAAAAGTTGTGATTATTTTCAATTTTAACCTGCTAACTAACGTACGAGTATATAAACCCCTGTCCCGTTTTAAGTTAAAAATTATGTAAATGGTCAGTTTACACATGGGCCATGGCATGGACTAGAAACGCCATCGTATAACTATATTATAGCGGTTGACATTCATCGCATTATTATAGCTTTGGCAGGTGCTTGTGCAGCCATATAATAGGGACAAAGACGGTCAAACACCTTAGGTGTGTTGGCATAGACTCGTACATAGGGATAGTACCGACAATTTCTAGATTTTGTGTGTAGGTAATCAAATCTATACTTTTAAAGAAATAGCTGAACCGTTTAGTGTTTATTATATTTTTTTTTTCTAAAACGGTCACGCGATGGAATAGTCTGGAAGTCTAGAAATCTTATTCTACATAGACTATGACCTAAAAGACTAGCTAAAGCACTACATACAACTACCACAGTTGTATGTAGTGCTTCGAAATTATGAGCAGACAAGAATTTGATGCTAGATCGTGTCTATAAGTAAGTAATGTAGACTTGTGTACGTAGATACGATAATCTCAGTATCATGGCATGGCACAAAGCTCCTACTCGTAAATGTTTAAATAACACCACGTTATGTTGCTTAACTTAAGTCGTTCACGTGAATTTCCTATATTATTCTAACTAAAGCAAAACGGAATCAGAGAATGTTCGACTAGTTTTGAATAAACAATAGATACCTATTTCCTTAAACTAGTGGTCGCCCTACTTACAATCCTTACTCACTCTACTTACAATCTATATAATATGACTGTTTTGCATTAAGACAAAACAGGTATTATATGTTGAAGAAAACACAGCAATGATATGAAGAAGCAGTCCCATGATTCTGTAGAAAATCGAGAATATCATCCCTTACCGAGAATATCTTCCCTTTTTGTTTCCTTTTTCTTCCACCAGAGGGCGGTTTATTAGGTACTTTACCGCCAATTTAGACGTTAGGCGCCATTGCAGTCTTCATCATCAGCAAGCTCCTCGTTTCATTGCTGTGTTTTCTTCAACATATAATACCTGTTTTGTCTTAATGCAAAACAGTCATATTATATGTCTTCGAAAACACAGCAATGATATGAAGACCTGTTTGATATCTGCTGGTGCTCAGAAAAAGTAAAACACAAGAATGCAATGTGAAAGTAAATTGTTAAATCAAACCAAGATGACTTTTACTAACTAACCTCTGGGTTTTCTATCATAAAAATGAATAAGAATTTAACAATAATTTGAAGTATAAAATCTTTATTTTTACTTCCACAAAATTAACATAAAACAAAAACTTAAAGTTCTTATAAAACGAAAATATGCCAATAGCAGTTGGAACTCTGCTATTACCTTCTTACATAAAAACAAAAATAGTCATAAAATAAACTCTAACTTAAGCGGCATACAATCAAACTGCCTTGAAATTGTTATATAGTAGATCTGCTGGAACCTCTTCACTGACAGACCTATTTATATCCTTATAATAATATTTAGTAAAGGTCTCTATACACTTCCAATTTCCTCTTTATAATATCTCCTGAATAGGCCTATTGTCCAGCCAACCCCTGGAGGCTACTGCTGATCTTATACTGCCTGGGGAGTAGCCATCTATCTTAGCTAGTTTGAAAGCTGATCTCACCCAACCCGAAATCATGATTTTCGAAGCAGGCCTTATGCAACCAGTGATTGATATAAAAAGAGATTTAATATTTTCCTGGCAGCGTCTGGCTTCTGACAGCCTAATCAACTTCCTTATATTAGTGACTGGGCAAATTTTAGGGTCTTGGTGCTTCATAAGAAGCCAGCCTGATTGCCTATGAGAACCTGTGTCAGTTTTTGAGCCAAATCTTGGCCAAAATGTTACTGTATCCTCAGTCTCAGCAAAACTTTGCTCACTGAGTTCTAGGAGGGTAAGGTCATGCAATCTACGGCCAGATGCCAGTAGAAGAATCAATGCAGTCCGTCTGCTTTGGTAAAATAAAGTGTCTGGAAATTCAGACAACTTTAGCCAGTCAAATAAGATTTTTACATCCCATACTGGGGTCTTGGCTGGGCGTGGTTTGTCCAAACTTACAGCTTTTAACACTTGTTGGATGAAGAAGTTTTTTGCTAAATCCTCACCTTTCAATGCACAATAAGTTGAGATCGCCGATTTGTGCAACAGAATTGTGCTGTACGCAAATTTATTTTTAAGATATAAGCTAGCCAAAAATTTAGCTACGTCCTTACCTTCCGGGCGGTTGCTATCTACGCTATGAGATTCGCACCAGTGGAACCACCTTTTTAAGGGTGCATTATAGGTGCTAATAGTAGAAGGACGCCAACTGTTTTTCAGCAATTGTTGTTCGTCCCTACTCCAGTCTTTCACTTGATCTCCCCACCCCCAACTTTCCAGGCATGAAGTACCAGCCTGTCCACTTGAGGTGGGGCCAACCCCGTTGTCACATCTAGCAGGACCGTTTTCAGATTCTCTATCGGTAGCGGGGGAGCTAGCGCGCGCGCTTTGAGATTGGGGAACCAGAAACACTGGGTCCATTGTGGTGCTATCACCAGGTATGTCCCTACCGCTTTGTTCAAGTGTGCAAGGACTCTGGGCATCATGCTTGGAGGTGGAAACACCCACGCTATCCGAAACTCCCACTTTCGGCTGAAGGCGTCGCAGAATTCTGCGGAACCATCCCTTGAGTCTAGACTTACATATCTCGAGACTACAGCGGTGTCTCTTGTTGCAAAGAGATCTATTTCGGGAATACCCCACTGCCTGAATACAGCCTCCGCAGCTGTTGGCAGCAGATGCCACTCGGGGACTAACCTTCCTCTTGACAGGCAATCCGCGATGCCGTTTAGATTCCCTGGCAGATGATAAGCTGTCATCATAATGTCTAACCGACCTGTCAACTCCAGCAACCGGGATGTCAGACCCAATAGATTTAAGGAGCGAGTTCCGCCCTGATTCCTGATGTATGCTACTAGAGTCCTGTTGTCCGATTGGACTAAGATATGGGCATTCTGTAATAGTGCGCCCTGGGACTTTATTACGGCAAAAACAGCATACATCTCCTTCATGTTCGAATGCCAGGCTTTTTGGTTTTTGGCCCATTTGCCCGAAAGGTACTGACTGTTTAGATTCGCTCCCCAGCCCGCATCCGCTGCGTCTGTGGTCAAGAAATGAGTTACTTCTTTCTTGTGTAGGGGGGTTGGACTGCCCTCTACTGCATCCAACCACCACCGCAAGTCCTCCCGCATTTTGGGACATAGTGCCTTTTTCTGGCCTTTTTGGGAAAATCTTCCCAGAAAAAGCTGTGCTCTGCGACAGTGAAGACGGCCCTGGGGGACCGCATAATTGGCGAAATTTAGCGTGCCCAACAAACTCTGGAGCTCTCTTAAAGAGCAGCTGTCCCGATCTAAAATTTTTGTCAGAGACTTTTTTATGCCCTGTATCTTTCGGGTGGGCAAAGCTATTTTCTGGTTCTGTGTATCCCAGACCAGGCCCAAATATTCCAATCTGTGTGTGGGCTCCGTTACCGATTTCAGGTAGTTTATGTGCCAACCCAGTGATTCCAAGATGGTCAGCGTTTCCGCAACCTGTGCCATTAACTTGGATTTGTCCTGACAAGCCAGAAGGTAATCGTCCAGGTAAACTAAAAGGCGTATGCCCCTGCCCCGGAGGATTTCGGACACCCAGTTTGAAACTGCTGCAAACGCTCGGGGTGCCGAAGACAGGCCAAACGGTAACACTGTCAACTGGAGAATCTCTCCGTTGTAAGCAACCCTTAAAAACCTTCTGTGGGTCTCCGCAACCCCCAGATGGAAATAAGCCTGATGAAGATCTATCTTCACCAACCAATCGTCCGGTTGGAGAAAATTGACTATGTCTGGTTGTGAAATCAGATAAAAATGTTTTGTTGCAATATGCGTATTTAAGGCCTTGAGGTTGAAAATTGGCCGTAACCCACCATCCGTTTTCTTTATTAAAAACATTTTTGATAGGAAACCTGGGTCTAGCAATGGTGGTTTCTCCAAAATTCCCTGATTTTTTAAATCCTGTATTACTTGGGTCATTTCCGGGGTAACTTGGGTAGTTAGGCATTTTACAAAATTTTTGGTTGGATATTTCAGAGGAGGCTTCTCTTTGAAAGGTAAACGGTAATTTGCTATTGTATTTAATATGAAATGGTCTGCTCCTAGCTGAGCCCATATTTTTGTGTAAAATTTTAGACACCCCCCTCTGAAAATCCATTGTGAGTCAATCTTCTTTGGACTTAGCGGACTTTTCTGTATTGCCGTGACGTTTACGAAAGGGCCGACTTTTATTAACTGTATGTTTAAATTTCTTATCTGATTTTTTAAATTTGTTCTTATAAACTTTTTTACTATGGAAATGTTGGACATATTCCCCCTGCTCTGGAACTTTCTTTTCTTTTAAATAGGCTGGTGTATTGAGCCACACCTGAGACCCTCCGAGGGACTGAATAATAGGTTGTAAGGCCTCCCTACTGAATAAGAATTCCGAGCTGGGTGGAACATTTCTTAATGTGTTTCTAAGATTTGAATTAGGAATTTCTTTTAAAATGCGGTCACGCCTAACCTCAATGCACTCAGAACGTTTTCCACATATAAGCTGCATGGTAGTTTCTGAATTTTTATGAGATAAAGAACTCGGTCCAAACAGATCAGAAAATTTTTCAAATAAAGTTCTTGGATTTAAGCTTTGTGGTTCCGCACTAGTCCAATCAACAATAGACTGTAAACCTGATTTTAATAACTGTCTCTGCTCCAAAACTTTATTGGATAAGCCAGCTAACAGCAACTCCGTTGATGCCAAATAGTCTTTATTTTTATTAAAGTGACATAGTTCATCATTTATATGAAGACTTGTAAATCCTGGAGTTGCCAAGCAACTCTGTAAAGCTTGCTTGTATCTTATACCCTTCCAAGCCTGAGAGTCAAATTGCTGTAACTTATTTAATTCTGCAAATCTATCTTTATCATTTGCTGGAATAATCTTTTTATCATCAATATTGGTAATTAAAGAACCCCAATTGAGAGTGAGAGATTCAGGCTGAGCAGGCAAAGTGATGAACTGTCCTGACCCACTCTCTGCAGTCCTATTAAAATTCTGGGTGCTCGTAATTGTACTACTGGGCAAAACTTTATCGCTATTAACACAATAGATAGGATACTGATTCAAATAATTCGAAACGTATGACATTTGAGACATTAAGGTATCAATACGAGGATCGGTACGAACAGGTTTCGACTTGTACTTACGGTTCCTGGCCGAGGTACGAGAACGTTTATTGGGCAAAGGTGACGTTATGCCCTCCTCAAACTCCGAGGATGAGGAGGAGCTGCTTTCCGATGCCCCAGAGCTCGATGACGCTGATTGTCCTCCCTCCGAAGCAACAACAACGTCCTGCTCACGATTCTCGTTATCCTTACTTACCGGCTCCATTTTTTATTATGAAATACACTGCTGTGTTTCCTTTCACCACTAACAACACACTTATTACCACTTTATATCACAATAATAGTAGTTTTCACTTCAAAATACTTTTTCTAAAAAGTTTCGTCACATTTAGAAAGAATCACAAGAATGCAATGGCGCCTAACGTCTAAATTGGCGGTAAAGTACCTAATAAACCGCCCTCTGGTGGAAGAAAAAGGAAACAAAAAGGGAAGATATTCTCGGTAAGGGATGATATTCTCGATTTTCTACAGAATCATGGGACTGCTTCTTCATATCATTGCTGTGTTTTCGAAGACATATAATACTTACTAATTCCATGAGTACACTAATTCTATGCTATTATAAAGTACTTACTAATTCCAAGCTATTAAAAAGTATTTACTTAATCTATGCTCAAGCTGTCATTTCTGATTTCTGTCACCTATCTATCTTCAAGACATGAAGCTGGTACAATTGTACAGCCCGATTCAAAGTTTATGGCGGCTCGGAACGTGTGGCGAGGCGCTGCGCAGTAACGAAAACATGTGTCAGCGGGGTGAAGGGTGGGGTATTGCGCAGCGAGTAGCACACTTCCGAGTCGCCATAAAGTTTGACGCGTACTATGTTTATGTATGTCAAACGCATGGTAGGTACTGGTTGTAATGTTTTTTTTATTAATTAAATTTATTTCTAATGAATATTTTCTGCACTCCTCCTCAATATAAACTTTAACTGTGGCAAATTTTCGTAAAAAGTGATGCAAATTTTTCGCTTCACGTATTAATATAATGATAAAAAGTAGCAACCCGCTGCACTCGTTATTTTCAAAAAATCAGTACTTCTTTTAGTGGAGTATGTACAACACGATTAAGGCAAGAGACTACTGGCTAATGCCTAAAAGAAATCTAAGACAAGAAAAATATATGGAATATCTATGGAAGAAAAAGACCATGATTCGCTGACCGCTAATAACCAATTGGGATTAATTAAGACGGGAGAGACATCTAATGATACGAGATCCCCCGCAATGGGGCTGATTGCGATAATTATTATAGGTACTGTAAAACACGTAGAAGTTAGCAAATAACAGGTGTTATGCTTCATTTGGTAAACGTTAACACAACACATGACCTATATGACCGCAAAGTATGAATGTTGGTTATAAAAACTGGAAAAATCGCTGTCTGTTGAAACACCGACTCGCTTACATTTTTCAAACTTAAAAGATTATTTTATACCTTATGTTATAGGATATAAAGTTCACGGTGTATTTAAAATGAATTAGGCTATAGTAAACATTGTGTTTGTAATTTGCGTCGGTCGACGGACGTTGCAATTTTTATGTGTACGATTATAATAATTATTCGTTGCAAGCTTATTGCCTTAGGTAGTTTGACCGTTGTCACAAATATTCTTTAAATAATAATTTAGATAACTTATATCAATACAACAAATAGTCACAAACTCTTTGCCCGTGCCATCGGATCATCGGTCAAAGGTTTAAAGATAAGAGCACTACCTACTTATAATTGTAATAAAATAAAAAAGACCGACGTAAATAACTCCAAACTAATCTTAATATCAGGTCTTATCTTATCGTTTTGTCCTGAAAAAGAAATGTGACCCTTTGCATGAGAACTTGAAATCTCCCGCGACAACCCTAGGCAACGCGGTCGCCGTTATACCGCATGAAAGCTACTAACACAGAATGCCCACTTCGTACAAGATCTATTAAGGTCTTGGTTAGGTATTAACCTACATAATCAGCCTATAATGTTCCCACTGCTGGGACACAGGCCTCCTCTCTTCGAGAGGGAGTAGGCCGTAATCCACCACGCGGGCCCAGTGCGGGTTGGTAGATGTCACATGTCTTAGAATTTTTGGTTCTAGGACATGCCGGTTTCCTCACGATGTTTTCCTTCACCGTTTTGAGAGCAGTGGTGATGAAATTATTTACACAAAGCCAAGCGCCTGTCTGTGTTCGAACCCACGACCTACAACTCGTAAGTCGTGGCCGTTACTACTGGGCCACCACTGCTCCAGGATTGAACCTAACTTAGATAAATATAGAACAAAAGAATAATTTTATACAGCCGTGCTATTTAATAATTGGATACCTCAGAGGAATACATAAAGGTAATTGCGTATCACACAATAACAATGAGTTTGACAGTTTGACAGTTCAACAACATTCATTGCGTTATTTACGTTGTTGAGCAGACATTTTTTTCGAACTTAAGAAGCAATGGATTAGCAGTATCCATCAAAGTCATTCAGTTTGTGATTGATAGTGGGTTACGCAATAAGGCTGCTGTATTGGACTTGGTCGCCTCAACCTCAACAGGCCATAGATTTTTCTTTGATAAAAGCAAAAGAAATGTTACCATTTTAAAACTTAAATCACCCGAAACTTTATACTTTTCTCAAACACATAATCTGATGTTATGTATGCCAGAAATTGCAATTTGTTTTGCATTTCAACAGGGCCTCAAGTCTGCTATTACAATAGTGTCAGAATGGTCTATCATTGATTTTATAATTGTTGATTTTGACAAGTTTGGTAATCTACTAATATAATGGCGTCATTAATGAGGATCGGAACAGATCATTCTGACACTATTGTAATAGCAGACTTGAGGCCCAGTTCTTGTGCTTTTAGTTGTTGTAATTATTGATCTCTTCTACATAAATGAATTGAAAGTAAGTAATAGTACTTACCTAGTAAGATTTTCCGGTAAGTACCTACATATTTTTTTTTTACCACTGCCGAGATTATATACGAAATTCGGTAGGACTCTATCCCTCATGTTGTCTTTTGTCATTTTCGTCAACGGTTAACCATTCACAACGTGATTTTGTAGCAGATTCACTACCAAAGACTTGATCGCTTTTCATAAATTATTCATCGTTATGCAAAGCCCGTGTTTATTTCAGGGAGTGGGAATTCTGTCGCCTCCATACTTTGTTTCGACATGTCCAATGTCATCCTGTCACGTGTCCCACAGCTCACGTTTTTACAAACAAACCTGTTTCTGACTACTTCTAACATTACGCTTTGTTTTATATTCGTCGATGGTTTCTTCCCTACTCACCACGCCGCATCTATTCCGCTGCAGTAATGTATACGTAACAAC
This sequence comes from Atethmia centrago, assembly GCA_905333075.3. Taxonomy (NCBI): domain Eukaryota; kingdom Metazoa; phylum Arthropoda; class Insecta; order Lepidoptera; family Noctuidae; genus Atethmia; species Atethmia centrago. The sequence continues at coordinate 22,652,641 of HG995368.1, forward strand.
GCGTTCAAATAAACTTCATATTTACCGTTACCCGGTCTTTGGATACTGATAGGTAAGTGTTTACACGATGCATAAATAAACTAAGGTGGAACGTCCGTTTGGTAAACGCTGAACGAAAAAATATCAGTTGTGTTTAATATATAAGAGCTATCAGGCAGGCGCAATTAACCTTTGGAGTCGATATCAGAACCGCATTACAATCAATCACATTCACGTGAAAGTCAGGCTACATAGACTGTTTCTGGGACTAATAAAAAACAATTGTTACCTATCTGTCTGAGCACTCGCCTGGCCATTAATTTTGAAGCAATAACAAATACCTAACACGATGTTGTTTTGTTGCAACATTGTAAATAAGACAGAGAAGGCAAAAGTGACGTAACTTTGAGCAGCATGCTGCCAGTTACCACACATAGGTACCTACTTAATAATTTGTGGGAAAGAAAGAAATACCTGCCCATCAAGTTACGACAACATCGCATATGGTGTGGACAAGTCATTAGTGAACTGTTACCTATGTAGGAGAGACACAATTGCAACAAATTGGAATGCTGCCATAATCTGTGAAATACCTATGCCACGTAATTTAGACAAATGAATCTGTCCTCAAGTGCCGTCTATAAGACTGAAGACACACACAGACGATTTTTTTAGAATGCATCCGTGATTTGTACAACCCTCGGCAATCATTCTAATTTAAACTTTATAACAACGACATACATTGCAATGACTTAATAAGAGCTTGACGCAAAAAAAATATCGTGATTGTGCCATCTGAATTCTCCCTAGTTCCTCCTGTTTTAACACTGATCGCAGAATATGTGCGCGTGAGTCGTGTGACACAACCGCATCCTGCAATTTGTGTCGATAAGCGTGGTAACAAGTCATTTTCGCTACAACCGTAATTTACAACGGTTTATTGTAAGCCCCAGTGTTCAGTAGAGCGCGTAAGAATATGAATGTCGACGATGCAAATGGAGAATTAGGGATCACGTGGCTTGCTGTAGGTTCTGCCTACCCCGTGGAAAAAGCTAATTATGATATTCATTCATCAAACCATCAGTCGAGCGAGACGCCAGTTTATTAAGACAACAGAGCGGCAGCGTCAGTTGAGCTAAAAATATTAGCTCAGTCTGATAAATCATTACCTAATTCATTATATTAAAACGTGAAGCGAAAATTTTGTACTCCTTTTTACGAAAATGACGCGGACGGAGAATGAAAGGCACAGTTTAAGTTTATATGGAGAAGGAGTGTAAAAAGCTAATATTTTTATTTAATAAGCATTAAAAATTAATTAAATCAATAAGAATAACTAACCATTACACACACTACCGTGCGTTTGACACACACATAGGTAGTACCAGGGGCTTATGACTTAAAGATAGATACCTAGGTGACAGATATGACAGCTTAAGCATGGAATTAGTAAATACTAAGTTATATTGTAAGTAGAGGGTGTCAAATTTCGACCAGTGGGCGACCACTAGTAACATTAATTGTATCCTGTCTCGTGTCTGCGACACAAAGCTATAAAATAAATCCCTGTTTGATGTACTGTTTAGTAAATTCGTCGCAAGTACATAACATCCGTATTCAAGAACGTATTAATGGAAACTACGCACGCCTTTTTCCAAAGACGTCACAATTAATAGGCAAAGAGTTGCATTTTTACTTGACAGGTTATCGGCACGCAGGCCAGTTCAACACAGTGATGGCACATACTCTGATAAGGTATCTCTTCATTTGCTGATGGCCTGCCAGGTCACATGAATTTGTATAGGTTATTTCATGCTACGCCGCGAATTTTTTTATTATAATTAACTCAACGAAAACGTTAACAAATACCTATTTATGGAAACTCAACATATTTTTTCTTATTTGACTAAACTCAATAAATAAGAAAAATGGAGTTGAAAAATTTAAACAGTCAATTTGTAGTCATGGGATCTGACTAATTTTTTTGAAAAATCTTGTTCAGCAGTAGACACACATAGGTACCTACTTACACACTGCTATTAGGTACGTATTTATTTAGAAATTCATATTTTTTTTAAGTAAAGGCTCCTACATACTGGCGCGACTTGTCGCGCGACGCGTCGCGACACAAAGGCACCGCTTGTAGCGCGACACGCGGTGTCTTTGTATCGCGTCGCGTCGCGCGACTAGTCGCGCCAGTATGTAGGAGCCTTAACTCTTATGGCAACGCATTTAGGTTCTTTAGCTTAATATGTATACACTCGTGTTTTTTACTTTGCATTTCTTTTTCAATCTCCGCAAAGAGTTTTTATGTCTAAAAACAAAACAATTTTAGGTTACCTACGATAAATCAATTATATTTTTTTCACTACTTATTAACCTAATTTGCGTATTCAAAACATTAATTTGTGTTTATTATATTTTATATAAAAGCTGTTCAGCGGTTTTGCCAGAGCCTTTATTTACAACTGCGCGCGCATCGGCATCGCTAGCGCGGCGCGCAGAATAAACAAAACCAGCGCGCCAGTTTCCATAAATATTTGTTAAAACGTTTTCATTTTGTTTAATTATTAGGTATTAAAAAAGTCGTCTTCACTCAGGGTAGATGAGCAAATACTAATCGAGGCACGAAACGCGATTGATATCCACCAAAATCTATTGAGAAATACCTAGCGGCCTACGAAACATTCATACAGTGGAATAACAATACAATACTCGCAAGTGTGTTCAAAAACATCGCATGAAACGCGTGTGCTGTTGATCATTAGTTCATTACACACTTGTATCATACATAATGTACTATTTGATAATAGCTATTACGTATTAGTTCAGATAAACATACTACAAAGGTTAAATGAAATTCAGACGATGTACAGTCACACATCAAGTTACCAAACACTGTCAAATTTCCCCAAATAATTTTAAACCTTAAAATGTTGGTAGTTATGTTCAAAATCGATTGAGAAAATTTGACAGTCTAGTAACTTAACGTGCTAGCTTCTGTATTTTATTAGGTATGCACAAGGGCTTTAACGCGGTCATAGTTAGCTGAGCCGTTTACCTTTGAAGGATATTTTCTTGTGTCATGAAAAAACACAAAAAGCTCGGGTATGCTATTTTTAGACAGCATTCATTATACCTACGTTTAGTGTTAAGGCTCCTACATACTGGCGCGACTTGTCGCGCGACGCGACGCGACACAAAGACACCGGGTGTAGCGCTACAAGCGGTGCCTTTGTGTCGCGACGCGTCGCGCGACATGTCGCGCCAGTATGTAGGAGCCTTTAACTTACTATTCAAATTTTTTTTGCATTGTTACCTCTTCAAAAGATGTAAGAGAAAGATATAAGATGGGATGAAAGAGCATTCCAATAAAATATTCTAGGAGATCATTTTGTTACAGCCATTTAATATAACTGGAAGAATGGCAGTTGTAAATTTGGTAGTCAATTTCCTTGTAATAAACCCAGACTTTACGTACCTAACTTCTATGAATGAATTTTTTTTCAAGTAGGTACACGACACGCCTAGAATAACGCTGATAACAGTGATAATGCCACTACAGTTTGGTAGGTACCTAAAGAAACAGCTACTTCGTATCTGCAATGCACTTACACAATCTTTGGTAGGTTTGCGGACATTATCTTAACTTTTGACCTATTTCTATGTATACTGGTATCGCTTCGCATCACATGTTTGCTTATATTGTCTGGTATCGAGTAGGTACAGTCCGATTCAAACTTTATGGCGGCTCGGAACATGAGACGAGTCGCTGCGCAGTATCGAATTCATATGTCAGCGGGGGTGAGGGGTGGGGTACTACGCAGCGAGTACCACACTTCACTATGAGGCTGACAACAGCTAAAGCGCGGTCACTGTCGGACTGCAAAGAAAAGAAAGAGAAGCGCGATGACACAACGCTGGTAATTTATTGCAAAATATGAAGCAATTATCGATTTACAAAAAAGCTATAGATTGTATAAAAAAAAAAAAAACACTATTATGCTAATATGTTGCTTGTAGAATAATCTGACAAAAAATCAGAATGACTGCATGTATACTAGTATGGTTTTTAAAGGTTAAAAGAAAAGAAAATTTTTAGAGGTATCTTCGTGATTTTTTTCTATCGTATCAAATTAGTTATATTACTCGTACGTTTTCAACACACTATCTACCTAGCATATACCCTTAAGAATATCATATATTTTTCTGATTTTGTTTAATGCATACATCATCATACATCATATACTTTAAAGCATTATAAAACTTATAAAAGTTGCGTTTAGGTCCTGTAGTCCCCTTAATTTGCATAACGATTTGGCGATCTCTGCCTCTACAGTAGCAATGGGTTTCATTGTGACAGTTCAACAACATTCATTGCGATAATTAGGTACGTTGTAGAGCAAACACATTTTTCGAACATAAGAAGCAATGGATTAGCAATACACTTCAAAATCATTCAGATTGTGATTGATAGTGTGTTACGCAATTAGGGTGCAGGTTTGCACGAGCGATTTTTTCCTGCGGCGATGTTTTTGCGCACTGGAGTTTTAACGCTCTGCTTAGCGTCGAGAGTTGAAAATCGAACAGTGAGTTTTTCGACGCACTGGGATGCACTCTGTTAGATTCTCAATGCTCGGCTCAACACCGAGAGTTGAAAATCCAGTGCGCGATAAAATCCCACCGCGATATTTTTACCTCCGTGCGTACACGTGGACTTAGTTATAATTGTATTAATTGAATATTGTACCCTACCTACGACAATTTTATTTCTTACGTCTATCCCGCTATATCATCAAGCGTTATTTTCCCTGCAGACATTACCATCAAGGAAAGAAAATTCTTACCAACTCGCTCAATAAGCTATGTTTTCGTGAATCACTTATTACAAAAACTATCTTGTCATAATAAGTAGGGAATGTGTTTGAACCTACGCAGGCAATTAATAATTCATTAAAGGTTACCTACTATAATTATGGTGATTATACATATGTATAATCAACGTTTTCCTCATTGTTTTCCAAAGAATTTAAAGATCTGGTGACGAGACGAGTATGCAGTTCTCAAGTAGATAGATGTCACAATTACTAAATTAGCCCAAAACATTAGAATAAAAATACAATGTATTAAAAACGCGACAGACCTTGAACCACATACATCGATCGGACGCGACGCGCAGTACCGTTGTAGTATCTCACGTATTTATTTGTGGAGTCACACGGAATACAGAAGAACAACTGCACTCAAACTGTGATGGTAAGACGCGAGGGAGTTCTATTACCATCTACAATGAGGGTTGTATGTATCAACAACCTAAAAGAAGATCCCAATTTGAGAAGCGGTTCCTCGGTAGCCCCACTGAAGCTCTCCAGAAAGTCGTCCCGTCGTTATTCTGTCCAACTATCCATATTATGAACGAAACAACTATGAAATGCGGTTCAAATCTAAAATGCGGTTGGCAAATAATAAATGATTCCACTTTAACCGTGGGCCTTCTAAGTCCTTTTACCTGTATTGTGCTATCTACGTAATCGTCGGTCGCCGTGGGAGGCGACGAACGACGCGGAAAGACACATAATTCTTATCCACTTACAAACTGTTCGTTTCTACTTCAAGAATTTCACACTTGTACATTTGGTTCACAAGTTCGTATTGTGTGCAACCGCAAGCCGTTATGGTCGTATGCCCAAACGCGTGGCACAACAGGGCACAGGAAATTGTATTTCAATCATATCAATTGCCGGTATATTTTTTCCTTTCATGCATTAAAAAACATTATAATGGCACGGCGTGGCTTATCAAATAACACAGCGGATTATAATGTTGAATCTACCATGATTCATATAATAAACGATATTGTTTTTTTATTCACATTTTGTGTCGAATAGATTGTGTGGCTGTGACTTATATCAACGAACTTATCAATCAGATAATTCTAGAACGATTTTTGGAGTCCGGTCTGAAAACCAAGTTTAGGACACTACCTATTTATAGATTCAGCAGCATTGTCATTATCCAGGATAAACTTATATCTAGTTGTTATGGCCTTTCAAGCATCCAGATCCACAAGCAGTAAATTACCTATTAGCACCAGTTCTGAGGCACTCTGGAGTTGGGAAAAGCAGTTTAATTAACTTAACGTGAATGACAGAATTGGGTCAGTATGTTAGTGGTACAAGATAATCTAACAATTCTTAGCTAAGTCCATCATATTGTACCAATTGTTGATAGCGGCAATGGGCTGGCCTTGTCTGCTAAAGGACCGAGTGACAAATGAAGTGTGAAATTGCTAGCAAGATGGCGTGCAGCGGCTATAGTTAAATGCAACTGGATTCACAAAGCAACGAAGGTAAAGAAGATGCATGGTCTGGCGCAATGCGGGACATAAATCTTAAGGTTCATAGAAGACAATGATGGATGACATCGCTTGAGTTTGCTGAATATATTGTAACCAAACGATAGATTTCTGTATAGTAAGTAGGTAATATTTCCATATGACCATTCATTGTCAACAGTGTTGGGGACTGGGGAGGCCCATATTTAGCAGTCGATGCGTACGGGCTGACATAATGCCGATTAGGAGATTTAAGTCTATGTAAATGACAAGGAACTGTTTAGTAGGCGTTTGATACAAGGTACCCAACACACAGGAAATTATATCATATCCGATGTGTCAGGTTAATATGAATGTATATTGTATGGGTACCTCTTAATATTTTTCAGAGCTTGTCTGCCTTTCAGATGTTTTATGTAGATACTTCTGAAGTTCTGACCAAGAGTTTTTGACAAAGGGTGGATTATAGGCAACAAATACAACCTGAGGTCGATCTCTGCCAAAATTTACCAGAATACGCTATATGGTCACAAAAACAAACGGGCTGAATTGTGTGTTATTCTGCCCCTCTTCTTCCATTGTGGTTGCTTGTTGTGTTAATTCTGGTTCTGAAAAGCATATACCTGAACATTTGTCTAACTATATTTGCCTCAATTGGTTGCGTTCGTATGGGGTTGTAAAGTTATCAAAACCAACAAAACAGCTCCCAAATAGCTTATTAAAATTAGCCTTTTTGGAAGCATAAAATTTTAATAATCAAACAACAATAAACAGAGAATACATAGAAATAATGTTTATTACGAGTAACGTGGACACGTAATATAAAAGTTATTTTATTTGTTGGTATGTCAGCCATACCTAATCTTGATAACGTGGTGACTCGTATAATACTTAGTATTCAAGCTTTCAAGAGAAATTATTAAAACTTTAGGTTTACTTCAAGGTTAGTTACTGTTAAGTTTGTATGTAAGTAAGAAAGTCTAAATTACATTGGGTTTTTTTATGTATTAGTCGCGCTAAGAATGTCAACAAGATGGTGGATCGATTCAATGTATTTCACGACAAATGAAGTAGCGAAAGAATATACTATCATGAGCTGAGAAGAATGTACTGGTGGCCTTTGCCCAGGACTGAAGGAATAATGGCTAACTAAAACACAGTCGGTAACCATAGAACGCATAAGGAAGCCCTGAGTAGTCCGTTTAAAGTAAAAGAAGGTAAATACCGACTTAAAATAATGACAGTCTAACGCCATTACAATAATTAAACTCTTGACAGCCAGGTCATGACGTTATGCCAAGTCAGACAAACCGAAAAGAGCTATAAAACAATCAATATGCATTCTAAAGCAACGCAGTAGAGTTCAAAAGGCGACATAATGGCAGCACAGATAAGTTTGTACAGTCCCGAAACAGTAGGATAGTCTCATTGTTCAAGGACTTTTTTAAGTAGGTTAGAACTGTAACGTAAATATTTCTAGGTTAGAAAGATCTACAGATGAAAACAAAACTAAGAGATGGCAAATTATTATTATTATTATTTCTTTATCATAAACAAAGTTTATAAAAACCTTTACATATGAACTATGCCCCGCAAAGCAGTTTTCACGGTTTGTCTGCGGGAACAGAACAAACAGTTTTACAAAAAAGGTTTATTAGTGCGGACACTTAATTTTCACTTCTTGCACTTATATACCAATGATATTATCTTATCTTATATTTATCAAATGACTTACATTTTCTCTCCCTCAACAATCTGCAAACCACTTTCCTAAGAACTTAGTTTACAAACTCCCGAAAAAGAACTGCTTAATGTGCAGATATTTATCGTTCTGCGCGGTGAGATCTCTACTATCCAATAACAGTTCTGATTTCTATAACATAATCAGCCTATAATCTTCCCACTGCTGGGACACAGACCTCCTCTCTGTGAGAGGGAGTGGGCTGTAATCCACCACGCGCGCTCAGTGCGGGTTGGTAGATGTCACATGTCTTCGAATTTGGTCCTTGGACTTTCCTCACGAGGTGTTTTCCTTCACCGTTTTGAGAGCAGTGGTGATGAAATAATTTACACTAAGTAAAGTGCCTGCTTGGGTTCGAACCCACGACCTACAAACTCGTAAGTCGCGACCATTACCACTGGGCCACCACTGCTCCTCCTCCTCCTCCTCTGCATCCTCTGATTTCTATGATTCCTCTATATTCCCATTTGGATCTATGCATCGTGTTTTTCGACATCCTTTCAAAATCATGCTATGTATACCTACGTCACAAAAATGCTAGGTATCAAACTCAATTATTTATACATTTTCATGTTTACATAGCCTTGATATCGATACTTGTTTATCAAATTCGCTCATAATATGCGCTATTAATAATATTCCTAAACAAAATTTTATGAGTGCGGAGCGACGAGACGCGACATTTGTGACGATCTAATATCCAGAATGGTCGTTCGGCCTAAGAGCATGATCTAAAAGATCCTGAGAGTTCAGGATTTTTTAATGTAGCAACTGCATTACCAGCAAGACCATTGACGTAACTATGACTGATATTGGTGTCGATTGTATATTTCCATCAAGAGCGGAATCAAGCTAATTTGCAAGTAGGTCTTGCGGTCACGAGAAACTGGAGGGCAAATTAGTTTATCGTGAACAAAGCATTTGCTAATGAATTTGTGTCACTTAACTTTCCGTCTTGCCTTGAAATCAAGAAAATGGATTTGCGCATAATACAATTAAAATAAGTACTTGTAAAGAAAAACTTCCTTCTATATTTTTTTAAACAAATTCTATTGGATCAGTATTCAATTTAGCAGGATTATGATTATGACATACCCTAATGACATTTTAATGTTCAAAATAAAATAACCAACCAATGGACAATAGAACTTTTGTATACAAATACTTCCCAATGAGTGTAATTACCACCGCAATGACAGTTCAAATATTCAGAACTGAATAATGAATAATGTGAATAAAAAGAAATGTAGCTATTGCTAATAGTTGAATCTTTGGTGGGTAATTCATAATAATACTTCAAGCTACCATTGTGATAATAGAAATGACATAAACAGATACAAATGAAACTTAAATATTACATATACACAATTATTGTCCAGCACTCCAATTGCGTAATACACTTTCTTTCACAACCCGAAGGATTTTGAAGGAAATTCCTAATCCATTGCTGCATATATTTTAAAAACTCCTATGCCCGACAACCTAAGTCTCTTCACAAACAAGAAGCCAGAGAACTGAAAAGAAGCGAGAGTACTACTTCGTATACTCACTGTTGTCTATGAAGGTATTAGGATCCATAAGGCAGGGATTACAACAGTTGACACCATATAGGTATGTACTACCATCCAGAATTTACAGCATTTATCACTCCTTCGACCTTTCATATCTATCCAAAAAAGGCGACTAAAATGAACAGAATATGGAACAACTCCAAAACCTAAGTGCCAGTTTTGTCACATCAATATTGACGGCTAACAGTTGTATACCTACACATGTCGTAAACAAATTTGGCACACGCCACATATGGCACACGTTGTAAACGTTAAAATTGTGCCAAACACGAGATCGAGGTCTAAAGTGAAAGTAAGTTACGTAAGTACACGGATTATAACTTTGGGATTATACAATTATATGAAGCCTTCGTGTAATAATTGGAGCATCACAGGCACTTGGGCATTTGAAAGGTTGCACATCTTTTGCGGAGTACTAGTACGTATTACGGATAGATATTGGCAAAAAATAAACCGACTGAGTTGGTCTGAGCTCGTATAGTCAATCGCACATCAGTGGTAACTATTTAACGTTGACAGCGCCTTTACGTCGTAGCAGTAAGGGTTATAATTATTGAATTGAGTATCAACTTATTTGTGATTTCATGCTATTTCTCTTTTACAACCTTCTGAGGAAACCAGGGAAGCGAATATTTGACTGACAAAAGATCTTGATTATCCAAGAGACGAAAATGGCATAATATGTAAACAGAGTAGAATAACTTAACTTATGTAATATTGTAGCATACCCAATAACCTTTAAAATACAAATATTTGCAAAATTGTTGGCCATACCTACTACTTATATAATATAGGTATGTCCTTCACATTACATAAGGTTATTCGATATTTTTGGATAACTTCGGCACAATTTAGATAACATTTGACTAAATTGTAGCGCTCCAAGGTAAAAGACTCAATAAAAATCGCCCATATATTCAAATAGAAACTGTTTTGTGTCATTTTGGGTGAACGATGCGATTGATATGGGACCGTCCAATCTGGAAATCTCAGAAAATATTAAGGTCGAGGAATATGTTCTAAGTACTTTGACTGACCCTTCTCTGTGGATGACCCTGTACTGTATTATGAATTTGTAACTGCAGTTTTTCCTGCATAAAAAGTATTAAGTTCTGTAGAATCTGCATGATAAGTACAGCCACAAACTGTCAAATTTTCTCATTCGATTTTGAACTTAACCTTCAACATTTTAGGGTTTAAAATCATTTGGAGAAATTTGGCAGTTTGTGGTAACTTAATGTGCCTGTACGTCTGTACCTGCTGTTCGTTTTCATTAATTTATCCCTTTAGATGCTTTCAGCTGTTATCAAATCAAGGATCATATTTCAATAAAGTCTTAACCCCCTTATTCATAAAAAAACTAAAACGCTCTACAAATCTATTTCAGTTAAAATACTTAGTGTTTTGTCTTCTTTCAAACTCAAATCATAATTCGAAAGAAATTGACAAAACACTATTTTAACTAAAATAGGTTTTAGTTTTTTTATGAATAAGGGGGCTAATGTTTAACTAATAAGTATAACTCTCGTATTTTATATTTGTCTTGTAGTTGTAAGTAGAAATTACGAAATCTTCTTATACATAATTATATCTGTACAGTCAAGGGTCTAAGAACGTGCTTCTCTCAAAGATTTTACACATTCTTAGGTTCCTACATAATATAATAAAATTAAGCCGCTGACAAGACCCAATTGACCAAAATAGGCTTCTCTTAAGAAAGAAAATTGCCAAATCTGTATAGTTTGTGGTAGCGGAAAAAATATATGTTAATTTTGAACATATTTCCCAGAACTTGGTTGTCACCAAAACATGTTTTAAGAAAAAAATCTCGATACAAACTATCGTTATACTAACCTCTTACCTTGAGTTCTAATCCAAAATATCTGTATTAAATATCAACATAAATTACGTATTTAATTAATAACAAGTACGTCTTATTCTAATGCAGAACTTGGTTGTTTTTTATTTTCTATTACTCAACTCAATTCTGAGTAAATAGATAATTACTTCATATTTTGCAATAAATTACAAGCGTTTTGTCGTCGCGCTTCTCTTTCTTTTCTATGCAATCTGACAGTGACCGCGGTTTAGGTGTTGTCAGCGTCTTAATGGCATTACCACGATATATCGATATACCTAACAAAACGTCATGTAAGAGCTGTAATAATATGAATGGCTCCATAACTTAGATTATAAAGCAACTGAGGAATTACTTCCTTATCCAAAATAGTCCGTCCCGCTAATTTCCCCACTCATTTTTTCCACTTTTTCCACTTCCCTATTGTTTTATAGTTTTTTTCACTTTGTTTTGGTTTTTAGGTTTTTATTATTGATTAACATTTGATTTATATTGTTATGCACAGCTCCTTCACTTTTGCTGTATAATTTAAATTTTTGGGGTTAACCCGTTCTGGTGGGACCCTGGTGATCTGCTATACAGGTTTTTCTAGTGCATACACCAGTCTCTCGCAAGCTTAGTCACGTAGGTTTTAAGCTTCTATAAATGTGTATTATATCATTGTTTGTGGAAGAGAAAATAAACTATTTGAATTTGAATCTACTAGCAACACCTATGCATACCTATGGCTTTCAACAAACTCTTTGTTTAGAGACAGATGTTCATGGCGCTCTCATTCCTAAAGTGATAAGGCAAATTCCTGGTATTACGCAATGCGTCTAACCTCTGCCACCATTAGGGAACGATACCGTTGGAAGTACTTCAACTTCTGTTGGGTTTTGTCTTTACTATTTGCCTTTTAGTGAACAGCAGGTCTCATCCGTTAAAATCTCGCCGTGAAAACTTAAGTGACGTGAATGTCAATCCCTCGTATCAGGTGGAACGACCGGCAAGAACCGTTATTATTCGACTACCCACAACAACAAAAGTCTAAGGAGCATTTAACGCCTTTAAGACAACGACAGGCGGCTAATTGGCTAATGCTCAATAATCTAATCATTCATCTCACGTAAACACGTAACAACAAATCGACAAGGGTTCCAAATCCCGCGACAGTATCGCTTTCAGAGAATTTCAATTTACATTCCATTATCTACAACGATCCCCTCGCTGACGTAACGAAAAATTGCGCAATGGATGGTGAACGCCCGTAGTTCTCCCGTGATCTAGTTTAGGGGTCCTCTGAAGGTCACATCCTAATTGGAAGATATTGACGTTGATATTCTAGGTAGGTAGATACCCAACGGTTCCTGCTTCATAACAGGAAAGGATGATCGGAGTACCTTTTGTATGAGAAATCGGTGGCGTAAAGGGTGACACAATTGTTGAAGTGTTCGCCCATCGACTCGACTTACGAGTATGTAAGATCCGGCCCGGGAATCTCTGCTCAAGGCGAAAGAAAGTATGAAAAAAACCAGCCAAGTGCGTTGTCGGACCACGCACAATGAAGGGTGCAGTAGTTGGGATGAATTTCTCCCAAAAACAAACTTAACATTGTAGTTGAAAAACATGTTCTCCCATAGATCGATATACGTCATGGTCAATTCTCCAACTGCAAAATACGAGTATGTAAGTTGGTCAACTTATTACTCGTTAACTTATAAAGCCTACTTGGCTGTAATAGTTTTTCTTTTAATTTCGTTATGTGTACTACTGCCATTATTATTTTCACATATATCCCAAAACAACCATTTAGCTAGCAAGGGGGGACGGGACACTTGACTCAAACAAAAATGAGTACTTTAAAGGCTCGTGCAGACTAGCGCGACAGCCAGCAACATGCCTGTCGCGCCGGCGTTATCGCCCCCGTCTGCGGGAGCCTTAAAGCTTAATATTACGCAAACGGTTCTCTGAATCGAAAAAAGGTTTTCACAGACCCGTAATATTTTTGAACGGCCTATCCAACGATACCCCACACCATGAGATAGACGATCAAAAAATATCATCCCCACTTTACGTGCAAGGGTATCCTACATTTTTTTTTCTAGATTTTATTGTACCTCTTTGTTGGCGTGATTAATATGTATACCCATGCCAAATTACAGCTTTCTAGTACTGAGTCTCTGAGTTAAGCCGGGGGCAGACAGACAGACGGACAGACGGACATGGCGAAACTACAAGGGTCCCAGTTTACTACGGAACACTAAAAACTTACGGTAAAGGGTAAAGGTTGAACCTAAACAACAGTATTGATTTTTATAGAGGCCGACTGAATTTAGAAACGGTCTATTAATTACTGGTAAAGCGTGCAAGAGGTTTTTAGAAGAAATTAGAGCTGTCAAATTACTTTCTAGAACTTTCAAACAGATTCAGGCACACTTCAGAGCACGCCTCACAGACAGAATAAATTTTATGGCAAAAAAAAAAACAAAAAGTTCATAGATTTTTATTAATATTTTTTGAACGGTTATGGGTTTGATAACGAAACTCAATAAGGCTTATCCGAAGGATGAAAGAAAACTTATAGAAGATTTAGATTAATCCATTGTGTGTGACGACGTGAATCGTGACGACAAACAGACACACTTCCCAACGGAAAGCACTACACGTAATTCCAAGCCTCACACCAGTCACAACGCTTTTTTTTAATTACATTTTTTCTTAAAATATATCAAGGTATCTAAAAATATATTAATCTTATTTATAATTGTCAAGTCTCTAGTTTTCAAAACTTCCCTGCTAATATGAATTCCATAAATAATTTTATGGTGGAAAATTTTGATAAGGCGACCTACCGAGAGTATAGCCCTCTCACTCGCTGAAGCGTTGTGATTGTGAGGCGTGCAATAATAATAACAATTGTTGTTGCAATTAATGACGCTAACGTTCTACATGACGGTTTATTTGACACTCGACAGATGTAATTTTCTTTTCTCTTTCTTGTTTTGCACATTTTAACAATTTAATTGGCTTACATCATAGCCCAGTATATTAAGTCACAAAAGTTAGTTATGTGAAACTCTAGCCAGGAAGTGCAATAATGATGGCACTGGGACAAATACTTTTTCGTAATAAAACAACCGACTTCCAAAAAAAAAACCCTGCAAAGTGTAAATTAACTTTCATTTCGGTAGTCGGTGTCTTTGGACCTTTATTTTAGTTTTTTGCCACCGACTTCCGAAATTAAAGTTATTTTTCACTTTGTACTTAGTGTTTTTTTTTTTTTAAGTCAATTGTTTTTGCATGGTAGCATTGTCTAAATCAGTCATTATGACTTCATGAATCATTCATCTTTGTTTGATCATTCGTCGACCAGGACGACTAAGTAAAACTAAACATTGAATTGATCAATCCTATAACTAATATTATAAATGCGAAAGTTTGTAAGAATGGATGGATGGATGTTTGTTACCTACTCTTTCACGCAAAAAGTATTGAACGGATTTGGATGAAATTTGCACACAGATAGTTTATAACCAGGAATAACACATAGGATACTTTTTATCCCGATATACCCACGGGGTCAAAACTTATGCGGGTGAAAGCGCGGGGCGCATCTAGTAAATAAATAAATAAATAATATAAACATTTCCGTTACTGAAAGAGATATTTTTGAGTGCTTGGCAATCAAGAAAAGCATGTGAGGACGCGACCACACAAAAACAAACATGTATATTACGAAAAAGTATTTGACCCAGTGCCATCATTATTGCACTGCCTGGCTAGAGTTACACATAACTAACTTTTGTGACATAATATACTCGAAGATTTTTTTTATTCTGTTTTTAGGTATGGTACCTACCCCACACCAATTCGTGTATACCCCTACTTGCTATGTAAAGAACAGTGACAGGAAGTATAATATTATATCATCATCAAGATACAAAACTGGATTAAATACGTATTATAGCTAATCTAAGCTAACTCAAAAAGTACAGCAAAGTTAATATAATTTATATGGGTTATTTAATTAGTTTTCGTAGCCTTTGATACAATGTGGTAAAAATAAATAGGATTGAATTACGAGCCGACATGTAATGTTTTTTTTTTTTATTTTCAAAACACGAATGACACAGATATTATGCAGGAAACTACGTACAGTTATCTTAAAAACTGTATCTGTATTACTTAGATATGAATTTCCGTGTTACAACAGATTATGTATTTTGTTGACATCGCGTATTGTTTCGTTTTTTTTTTAAAGCCTATATGAACAGCTAATAAATCAAACCATCTCAACATCTCCAGATCGTACAAATTGGCGATGGCTGGCTCTACTTACGTCACTCATAAAATAATAGGGCTGACCCAGCCAGAGACGCATGCAATATTCTTTTCTGTCCCTAGAGATCTAAAACCGCGTTCCGATATATCTAACCAAACCCTTCTTAAAATTTTACTTCAGATTTTACATAGAATTTGAAATCAATCTGTTTTTATATACAGGATGGATTTTTGAGACGGGGCAGTAAGGGCAGCTACCTTAACCGTTGTAGTTACAGGAAAACGGTCTTAGGACACCGTCCTTAACTTTTTGAGACATTTAGATCTGCAGTCACAGATTTTGAAAAAAATGTACGGTCAGCAAGAAAATGGGCAGTTTTCACAAAAACTTTTTTGGTGCTTATCGATCCTGTTTCTTACAGGGATCAAAAGACTATTAGACCAGCTGAGGTTTGAGTACTAGAAAAGTCAGAAATCGCAAAAAAACTTTTTCCACACATTTCGTAGGAAAGAAACTCAAACTTACTGTTTATGATAGACAGAAAATAAACAAAAAAAAATAAACTTCGAACGAATACTCGTTGTATACCTATTTATTTGACTTCAGAACAAGATAGTTTATTATTTGTGATTTTCGAGAAGAAAATTACCTCAAATAATTTAGAACTTTCAGACTTGTATGGGAAACGTAAAATGTCTGTCCGCTACAAAAGTCAGATATCGCAAAAACCTTTGGATGGGAAAAGTTTAATCAAAAGTGGCGCGAGGAGGCAAAACGCTGGGGCGTAACTCCGCTGCCGCGAGAAATCGCGGCTCAGCGGACAGAGCTCCGGCGGGATCTCATGGCGACATGGAAAGTGCGATTGTCGCAACCCAGTGCTGGGCACGCCACAATTGCGGCGATAAGGATGGATCCTTGAGAAGTGGCTAGAGAGGCGCCATGGCGTCCTCACCTTCCGCCTGATGCAGGTCCTCACGGGACACGGCAGCTTCGGGAGGTTCCTGTGTAGGATAAGGTGGGAGGAAACGCCCGGGTGTCACCACTGCGTGGATCGCCCGGAGGACACAGTGGAGCATACGGTGAAGGTGTGCCCGGCTTGGGCACAGCACCGCAGTGTCCTCGTGGAGGCGATCGGCGGCAGAGATCTCTCGCGTCCGGCCCTGGTTCAGGCCATGGCACGGAGCGAGAGGGCATGGGTAGCCATCACCTCCTTCTGCAAAGCAGTAATACTCGCGAAGGAGGAGGCGGGACGGTTGAGGCAAACGCAAATTTCGCGCCCTCTTGCCCCTAGCCGCCGCAGGAGACGCCCTGGGCATCGGGAATCCCGGGCGGATTTCCGGCCACTGTAGGCGCGGGCTTGCGGACGGTGAGCAATGGGTAGCTCACCGTCCGGTAAGGACCAGGCCCGGGGCGACGGCGCGTTGTGTTCCACGCGCGCCTAAAAGAGATGTCGTCAGCACAAGTGTAGGGGTCCACCAGGGCCGATGCCTGCCGGGGACGCAGGAACGTACAAAAGGGTTACCGACCCCTGGCAATACAGGCAACGGAAGGGACACTGGTGGGTTTTAGTCATTAAGAGTCTGACACACCCTCCCGCTCCGCCCAGAGCGGGAGAAGTTATTTAATAATTTCCCACACATACATACATAATCAGCCTACAATGTTCCCACTGCTGGGACACAGGCCTCCTCTCAGTGAGAGGGAGTGGGCCGTAATCGACCACGCGGGCCCAGTGCGGGTTGGTCCCGCGAAATTTCCCACCCAAAACAAATAAAATAGCGGCTATAGAAATACATCGTCTGTGACAATTTCAACTGTCTAACTATCACGGTTCATGAGGTACAGCCTGGTGACACACGGAAAGTCGTAGTAATAGGGTCCCGTTTTACCCTTTGGGTACGGAACCCTAAAACCCTAAAACCTAGGACTCGTCCTCGATAACCGGTGGAACTTCAGGCCGCATTTTCAGCGGTTGGCTCCCCGAGTGATGAGCACCGCGAAAGCACTCTCCCGATTGCTGCTTAATCTGGGGGGGGCAAATGCCTCCTACCGGAGGCTCTATGTCGGTATCGTACGGTCTATGGCACTCTATGGAGCGCCTGTGTGCGCGGACAACCTGACGGCTCGCAACATTGCAATACTGAGAAGACCACAGGCCGTCAGGGTGATAAGAGGATACCGTACGGTCTCCTTTGAGGCAGCGAACCTCTTGGCCGGATCACCACCCTGGGATCTTGACGCCAAAATCCTAGCGTCACTATATCGGTGGCGCAGGGACGCGTTGGAGCGGGGCGAGCATCTGATGCCTCGCCATGTCGAGGTGTACAGGACTCAGCTCCGCCAGACCCAAGTTGTGGAGTGGGAACAGCGACTTACGCAACCCAGCGCGGGGCATAGCACGATAGTGGCCTCGGAAAGCACGGCAGTCATTTCTAGATCTTTGACAGTCGTTACGAGTCGTCAGAAAGTCTGACAACCAGTCTTACCAAGAGGTATCGTGTTACCCAGTCACTGGGTTGTGGAGGTCAGATAGGCAGTCGCTCCATGTAAAGTACTGGTATTCAGCTGCATCCGGTTAGACTGGAAGCCGACCCCAACATTGGGAAAAGGCTAGGCAGATGATGAACACCCTTAACATCAACTTATATAAGTTTTGTTATCATAAATAATATCTTCCCTATTATAAGTATCACATAAACAATAAAAAATTGTCAGCTGCGATCTATAAGTATCTCTTTTACTACAGCCATTGTTTCAACTACAATAATAACCTCATCGTGGTTATATTAACCTACTTTTGCGACAAGCTTTTATATAATAGAACCGAGGTAAATCGGGTACCTAATAATAATTAAATTAATTAAATAATTTATAACTATTAGAGTAGAGGAAAAGCTAAGAAACGATGATTTTGTGAAAGAAGATAAAGGGTAGAAATGGAGTGAATACTGAGCTGGTGGCTGATAGAGCTGTATGGAAGAAAATAGATTAGCCTCGCCGATCGAAAATAACTTGGGATAAAGACAGGAGAATAACGAAAAATAAATAAAAAAACGTGTGTGGTACGTGTCGGGAACGAAATTCTTGCTCACGTATGATTTAAAACAAAAACTTATGAAACTGAGACCTTGAAACTGACTTTTTTTTTTGAAGTTTCTTTGAGGTTGCATAAACTGTTTAACCCACCCACACACGCGTTTTTAATACAGAGCACACTTGTGTGTGGTAAGTTTATGAGAGCTTCTTAAAACTTATACTAGATGACTCTGTATTAAAAACGCGTACTCTCTGTGTCTCTGTCTGTTATATAAGAGACAGAGAGAGGGAGAGTCACATGAAGGACGCATAACGCTTTTCGCTTTCGCTCTTTCTACCAGTCAACTTCTACCTCAAGCCGCGTTCAAGAACTTCGTTCCAATAAGAGACTTGATTATATTCAGGGTGGCAATTCACGGTAACAATTTGCGCGACGATGTCCCGTACACCCTGTATATACCTTCGCTATATTACTCTGCTAGACACAGACGTTTCTCTGTACCTAGACATGGGAGTAGTGCAAAAGAAATGTCCAAGTGATGATGATGGGTACATTCTTACTGTATACTGCTTTCCTATAATATAGATACATGAAGGATCTATTATTATGACAATGATTGTGGGTTAATGCTGTGTATGTATTTAGTTGGTAAGCCTAAATAAATAATTACCAATCCGTCCAACCGTTACAACGTGCATAAATATAACCTTTTTTCAGCATTTAATTCGTTTTTGCTGAGCTAAACTCCTGTTCATCAAACATAGAATATTACGTAAAAGACTTAGGTAATTGGCGCGTGGCAAAAATCGGAACTCACGCCGCCATCTTTTTTTTTTTTGCAAACAATATCTGTCACAAATGTGTACTAACAACGCCCCTCTGTCTATGCCATTCAGGCGCCAAAAGATGCACTATATTTACATGTCTATGCATAGCACTCTTAGGCCCGTATTACAGC
Organism: Atethmia centrago; assembly: GCA_905333075.3. Taxonomy (NCBI): domain Eukaryota; kingdom Metazoa; phylum Arthropoda; class Insecta; order Lepidoptera; family Noctuidae; genus Atethmia; species Atethmia centrago. The sequence goes on from HG995368.1 coordinate 22,672,383, forward strand.
AGACTTAGCACGAGCACCGTTTCGTCTACGGAAGAACAGACAAAAATGACGTTCTGTGTAGAAAGTACGACGACAGCAAAGTAGAAAGAGTCAACTGCACTTTTTACGAAATTCACTCTTTTACTTAATTCGACTCAGAATTTTTATTTTATTTTTTTATTTTATATAAAGACAACTACCTACATCAATTTTTCATCAAAGTGCCGATGTACCGTATTTTGGAACAAAAAATAAATATAGTAATATTGGCCTTCACCATTTCCTTAGTAATGCCCTATTAGCTAAATGATGTAAAATAGAAGATAGCCTTGTTCTTCTATTAATTATCACAGTTTTGCGTTCAAAACGCTCTCCTGTAAAATCAGTATTTTGTAGATAACCGTATAACCTTTTTTTTTTTTTTTGAGGGTGGGAAGTCATCAAATAACTTCTCCCGCTCTGGGCGGAGCGGGAGGGTGTGTCAGACTCTTACTGACTAAAACCCACCCGTATTCCTTTATGTTGCCTGTGTTGCGGGGGCCTCGGTGACCCATAAGTACCTTCCCGCGACCCCGGACCGTATATACCTTGTGGCCGTCGAGTAGAAAAACGCAAATTGTCTTCACAGTTGTCAGTGTGATTTTGACAGTTTGGTATATAAACTTTCTTCTGAAATAGTTTAAGTACAAAAAAAAGGACATAAACAAAGATCGTTAGTTCAGAAACGAAAGACAAAATGACAGATTGCAGAAGGATTTCTACAGTGCGGTGTCAAAAATGGAGAAACGACATGTCACTTTGTATATACAATATAGAAAGGGCTTTGTCTATTCTTCGAAGAAATAGAAAGCGTAAGGCTAGGCCTGCAGAACGTCAGTCATACTCAAGTTACTTAAAACTAGATGCAAGCCATTTGATTGGTTGAAACTAGTTTTGAGTTATACTTTAGTATTGAGTGACGTAATACGAGACTTAGCATTTTACTGCCACTCGTTTTGTGCTACGTAATTCCTCGAACAATATTATTTATTTATCAACCCATTAAGATTAAGCAATTTTGTTGATACCTACATTTATAACAAATTTTATCTTTTTACAAATAACAGTCTTATCTCAGATCGTTTCCTTATCAACAAGACTTAATTTCTTGATAGTTGATACAAATTTGTACCATGAATCATGTTTTTGGTAATAAATATTTTGATCTACGAGTAGGTACAGTCCGAGCCAACTGTTTGCTCCAAGCATGTTAATAAGAAACTGCGCTAATTTGAATAAAATAGAGCTATCCATGACGTATCTTGTTTACGTTTCGTCTCATGGTTCAGTGAATCGGATAAACGTAAATTTTGTAACATTATTGGAACATTGTTGAAGACTTTTCATATCTCAATAAGTACTAACTTCGTTCACACAATTCTGGAGTTTCTGTCTTTCCCGACGATGGAATAAAAAGATACACCTACTTGTGTTACGATACGTCTCTAGATTTATTTCTTTTTAGAAAAACTTATCAAACACCGACTTTATTATTCTCGGACTCCTATTTTGTTCCCATAAAAGGGATAAAAGGGTTATAAAAGAAAGTTATAGGTTAGTAACAAAAAAACTTCGCGAAAACATGAACTGAAGTGACTTGTCAAGGTCAACATAGGTCGTAAATTCGTGATGTCAACACTTGGGAACGACCTTTGCCCTGCCCCTGGGCACACAAAATATTTGGCCTAGTAAGTAGAAAGTCAAATCGATCAATACGGAGCAGTCAGAACTCTCGCACAATAGATTGTATGAAAGCCTGGAATCGCTGGAAGCGATCACTAGTTCGGACATGGTATTTTTGGGTCTGCTTATTAGACATTACTTTCTTTTCTAGGAGAATTTTCTCCGGCTCTGAGCATTTCTGATGACAGATAGAACTTTTTATGAAGCTTGGTCGCTTTACAGTGCATTCTGTATGTTCTAGCTAAGATTTTAGCATGTTTATTCTCAGCTAGATAGGAGATTCTTGCCTTGCAGTGTGAGTGTGACACTATTTCAGGCTGGTATTGATTTCTCCGGCTCTGAGCATTTCTGCTGTCCGATAGAACTTTGTAAGAAGCTTGGTCGCTTAAGGCGCAGATATATGATTTTAGTGACATTTAAATCTTATTACGCCTTCATATAATGCAAGTATGTTATGCAAAAAATGTATGTTAAACTAGAACGCATACACCTCAAATTTATATGTGAACAAGTAAGTACCTATTGTAGTAAAAAACTTAATGAAATAAATTCAGGAAGTAATGTCTACCCAAAGCATAAAAAACGATATTACTTTCAAACTTCTTAAGATACTTTCATCTTTTTTTTTGTATGAACAGACTACTTTATTACCTAGAAATATGTATATCTGTGAGTGCGACACGCATTCGTATGACCAAGGTCAACGACGATTACCCGACCATTAACTGTGCATTATAAATATTCTAGCTAAGATTTTAGCATGTTTTTTCTCAGCAAGATAATAGATTCATGCCTTGCAGTGTGAGCGTGACACTATTTCAGGCTGGATTAATACTAAGGGCCGATTCGCACCTGCGGCCGGCAGCGGCGCACAGTGGGCCCATACTGAAAATTAGTGGACTTAGGCAACAAAGTTCCTATATCGATGCGATTTTTTTTTATATGACGTGTTATATTACTCCTGACAACTTTATTCTTATAAAATTTCTTCTAAAGTTGATAGTTTGTCTTGAAAAAAATTAATTAGATTTTTTTGTATGGAGCGAATCACGTTTAATTTTTTTTCTTCAATTGTACTAATATGTTGAGTGTGTGGCGTGAGTATATGATAGCTAGGGTCATTCTCTATCCATGAAAAAAAAATCAGCGCCGGCCATCTGCGGCAGCGCGAGTAATCATTCGGTAAAAAAAAAATGATTTGGAAGAATTTTTTGTCATTTAAAATAAATTCAAAGCATATTTTTTGTCTCATTTGGCTGTTTTCACCTTCTTTTTAGTTAAATAAATAGTTTTAATAGCGCATACGTACTTATAACTAGTAATTCTGGTAGAGATTTAGTTATTATTGCATGTTATCGGTAGCACCTGCATTGTGATTGATGACTCATTTGTTTGTGCACTCGGCTAAGCGCATAACTAATGAGTCATCGAAAAATGCTCGTCTCTGATTGGCTGAATAATTTTCACTCACTGTTATGTCCACTACTTGAGTAATTAACACTAACTATAAATATAAAGACATTCATTAAGTCCATCTAGTTTCGCTCTTGTCGCTTGTTTGTGAACACAGTGAAATACTTGTATTTTTATATTTACATTAGAACTATGGCTGGATTTTGTACCAACCTAGATCTTTTTGTGAAATTAAGAAGTGGCGGTGATCTGAAAAATCATATGTTTCTGTATGAAAGTATCATTTCTGTCTTGACTACCGAAGTTTCTGAAGAAGACAAGAACCGAATCAAGGAGTTCTGTCGACTTTTTTGTGTAAATTTAAATAAAAAGTGGATAGAGTCAAGTAGAAATCAAAAAACTTTTATGAATCGTGTAATTAATCGCAAGTGGTTGGAAAAAAACATCAACTGGCCTGTTTGTGAGAGTGTTGATCTGAGAAGTGTGATAGGCTTTTCGGACGCAGCCTTATCTGAGCTTGTGGATATAGATTGCCATGTTCCTACTCTTGCAGTATGTACTGCGGAAGCGGGAACATCTACAGAAAAGGAGCACAGAAAACCGTTCGAAGAGTTAAATAAGCAAAAGAAAAGACGTTCTACTTCCATAGTAGAAGAAAATTCCGAGGAAGAGTTGCAGCACTGGTACATAACAAAATTGAAAGACAACGGCAAAACGAATCTGGCAAAAGTGGTCGAATACCTTTCCAGTAATCCAGATGCGCTATCCGAAGTAGAAGAGAGACTATTCAAAAAGCAGAGCTTAAGTACTGTCTCTGAAGATAAGTGTTTAGCTCTTTATACATCAGTTGCGCTCTCGAAATGGAAGTACTTAGCTCTTCGACAATTTCTGAAAGAAGAAAACTGTGCTGCCTTTCCATCTTATCCAAAGCTTGTAAATGCCAAGAAAAGATGTTACCCACCACAAGAGAGTATGGAGATTACCGAAAACGGAGCTCACATTAAATTGCAAGCGCTATTGGACCACACTGTGGAGAGGATATTACTTGATATAAATACTGTTGATAGGTCTCAAAATGAAGAACTCAAGTTGACCTGGAAATGGGGACTTGATGGTTCTTCGTCGCAGAGTAACTATAAACAGAAAACGTCAAACACAGCTACAGAGTTCGATGGTTCATCAGTAGTCATGATAAGCATCGTCCCTCTTCGACTAGTGTCTACTAGGCCATCATCTGGGAATGAAAATCTAGTTTGGGAGAACCCCACACCTTGCTCAACTCTGTACTGTCGACCAGTGAAGTTCACTTTCACTTCGGAGACAGCTGACTTTATAAAGTCTGAAGAGTCTGAGATGAAAAAACAAATTGATGAACGAATATCTACACAGTGTGGAAATATTATTGTATCACATGAATTGCATATGACCATGATTGATGGAAAAGTGGCCAATATTATTGCTGGAGTACCATCATATGCAACGTGTCCCATTTGCTTGGCAAAACCGAGTGAGATGAATAATTTAGACGCTTTGACTTCTAAACCACTTCGTGAAGAAATTTACAAACAAGGAATTTCTTCACTGCATATGAAGATTCGGTGTATGGAATGTCTTCTCCATATATCTTATAATCTGGATTTTCAACGATGGACTGCTCGCGGCGAACATAAGGCTTTGAAACAAGCTAAAAAAAATACCACACAGCAAGAGTATCGTGAGCAAACTGGAATGCTGATTGATATAGTCAAACAGGTATGTATTTAATTTTCGCTCTCTTTATGTTGTTTGTGAATTATATCTCTATGTATTGTATATTACAGTATTTTTTTCCCATTTTAGGGTTTTGGAACTACAAACGACGGGAATACAGCGAGGCGCTTTTTCCAAGATTACAAAAGATCTTCCAGAATAACGGGAATTGACGAAAATCTGATTTTCAGATTTTCCGTTGTTCTACAAGCCATATCATCAGGCAAAAACATTGACTGTGAAAAATTTAGAAGATACTGTAGAGAAACAGCTGATGTGTACGTGCAACACTATTCGTGGTACTACATGCCAGTTAGTGTACATAAACTTCTAATGCACGTTGCAGACATCTGTAACCACTTTGGTGTTTTGCCAAACGGTAAGTAAAAAATAAATATAGTTTGATGTATTATTTGACTCGATTGCGTTTTGAAATTAAAATATGTACTTATTCGTTTTAGGTACCTTATCTGAAGAAGCTTCGGAAGCCCGTAATAAGGACTTCAGAAACGTCAGGGAGAGGCACACTCGGAAAACGGGGAGAATAGCAACAAACGAAGACATCCTCCATGGACTTCTAATAAGCTCTGATCCCCACATATCCTACATAAGGCCTAAAATAATGAAACAGGTTCATAATGAGTTGTTGCCTGAAGCAACTCAGTTGTTACAGACTACTGAGCCTCCCTGTGACAGTGAAATTATGGAGGAAGAAGAATGCCTCATAGCAGAGTCCGAAAATTTGCCGGACCCACTAGCACTTCTGGAACAAGAAATAATGTGATCCGGCTCTATATTATTCCCACAAAAGCCCATCAGGGTTAGGAATATGACAAACAGCCCTTTTACAGGGCTACAATTACTTCACAGTTTCATATTGATCATACGTACGATAACTTATACTATAATAATATACATACAGTTGATTATGTAGATAATTATCAACGACTTGCCCGTACAAATTTAAATTATTTCACCTATCATTAACAAAATTAGTATAACCTGAAACATTACGATATATTTATTCAACAATAGATAACGTGCAGTTAAAAAATAACACAGCCAATCAGAGACGAGCATTTTTCGATGACTCATTAGTTATGCGCGCACAAACAAATGAGTCATCAATCACAATGCAGAGCACCTGCATTGTGATTGATGACTCATTTGTACCGATAACATGCAATAATAACTAAATCTCTACCAGAATTACTAGTTCTAAGTACGTATGCGCTATTAAAACTATTTATTTAACCGCTCAGGCCCGTGGCTCAATAACGTCATCTCTCAATCTCAAAAAAAACATTTTTATTCGATAACTACTTTCAAATCGCGCGCCGCGAGGGCTCCTATTCGGAGCCATTGGGGCTTTATCGGTTAATTAAAAAGAAGGTGAAATCAGCCAAATGAGACAAAAAATATGCTTTGAATTTATTTTAAATGACAAAAAATTCTTCCAAATTATTATTTTTTTACCGAATGATTACTCGCGCTGCCGCAGATGGCCGGCGCTGATTTTTTTTTTCGTGGATAGAGAATGACCCTAGCTATCATATACTCACGCCACACACCCAACATATTAGTACAATTGAAGAAAAAAAAATAAACGTGATTCGCTCCATACAAAAAAATCTAATAAATTTTTTTCAAGACAAACTATCAAGTTTAGAAGAAATTTTATAAGAATAAAAGTTGTCAGGAATATTATAACACGTCATATAAAAAAAATCGCATCGATATGGTAACTTTGTTGCCTAAGTCCACTAATTTTCAGTATGGGCCCACTGTGCGGCGCGGCGAGCAATTTCATAGCAAAATAATTTTAAACTTTATCTAGAAAAGACCAGTATCGCTTGAAAAGATCGAAAAGGTCGCGCGGCTACGCGCGTATTGCCAGCGATACTGCCCGCGGCTGCCCGCTGCCGGCTTCTGCCGTTCCGGTGTGAATCAGCCCTAATCTGGCCCTAATCGTTGGGTACAATAAATTGTTCCCAACAAAAGTGCCAGTATGTTTCTAAATCTTTTCACATTAAAACTATAAATGTGAAAAGCATTCGTCACGCATTTACAAGGTTTTTTTTACATCATAATAGTCATTTTATTATTCTTTGCGATATGCTGGTTTTACAACTTAGCTATAAGCGATATCACCTCTCCGAAGCGTACGAGTTGGGCATAAAATTACGAACTACCCACATTACGAGGGAGTTTACGACTTTTGTGCACATAACGTCTTCCGCACACTTCGGTCGTTCATTTCTCAATTAACTTTGAATCAGTTTATCGATTTCAAATGACCTTTTCACAAACACCTGCACTCTAATTGCATACAGTACTGACAATTCCATTGATTTTGACAAGTTGAATTGACGAAATGAATACACCCCGACTTCAAAAAAACACTACAAAGTGATAAGTAACTTTAATTTCGGAAGTCGGTGTCTTTGATTCTGCTTTTTTTTTGTTTTTTTCCACCGACTTCCGAAATTAAAATATTTTTAACTTTGTAGTGTTTTTGTATATAAAAAAAATTAGTGCACGTACCTATCCAACACAAATTCGTATATCAATGACAGGAAGTTATTATAGCATCAAAATCAAATCATCATCATCATCATTTCAGCCGAAAGACGTCCACTGCTGGACATAGGCCTCCCCCAAGCACCGCCACTTCGACCGGTTTTGTGCTTCCCGCATCCAGCGGATTCCTGCGGCCTTCACAAGGTCATCGGTCCACCTTGTAGGAGGCCTTCCAACGCTACGTCTTCCGGTACGCGGTCGCCATTCCAGAACCTTTCGGCCCCATCGGCCATCTGTTCTGCGAGCAATGTGCCCTGCCCACTGCCACTTAAGTTTGGCAATTCTTCGGGCTATGTCGGTGACCTTGGTTCGCCTACGGATCTCTTCATTTCTGATTCGATCACGTAGGGAAACTCCAAGCATAGCCCTCTCCATTGCCCTTTGAGTGACTTTTAGCTTTTTTATAAGGCCCATTGTATGCGACCACGTTTCAGTGCCATAGGTCATCACTGGCAACACGCACTGGTCAAAGACTTTCGTCTTGAGACACTGTGGTATGTGGGACGAGAAGATATTGCGTAGTTTCCCGAACGCTGCCCAACCGAGTCGGATTCGACGATTGACCTCTTTCTCGAAGTTGGACCTACCTAACTGGACAGTTTGTCCTAGATAAACATACTCGTCCACAACTTCGAGCGTAGCGTCTCCGATTTTCATGAGAGTGGGTGTAACATGGGCATTTGACATGATCTTTGTCTTGTCCATGTTCATTTTAAGACCCACTCTTTCGAAAGCTCTACTGAGGTCATCGAGCATTGTACTGAGGTCCTCCATAGTCTCAGCCATGACAACTATATCGTCGGCAAACCAAGGTGATCGCCATTGATGTTGATGCCTGGCCCTTTCCAGTCCAGAACCTTGAAGACATCTTCCAGTGCAGCGGTGAACAGTTTCGGAGAGATAACGTCTCCCTGTCTCACACCTCGCTGCAGAAGGATAGGTTTCGAGGTCCGGTCCTGGAGTCGGACTGACATAGTGGCGTTTTCGTACAAACACTTAAGCACCTCAATGTACCGATAGTCGATCTGGCACCGTTGAAGAGACTGCAGTACAGCCCATGTCTCGATCGAATCGAAGGCTTTTTCGTAGTCCACAAACGCTAAGCAGAGAGGCAGGTTATACTCCTCGGTCTTCTGTATAACCTGCCGCAGCGTATGTATGTGGTCTACAGTGCTAAAGCCTTTACGGAATCCGGCTTGTTCGGCAAAATCAAATAATCATATAAAAACATATATGTAATTTCTTAAAAAATACGTATTATTGAAGTTAACTCAAAAACAACCAAAGCACAGTTTAGATGACCACCGCGCGAGCTCAGTCTACCAAATGAAAAAGAATTACGTAAATCGGCCCAGTAATCACGGTGAATCGATGAACATACTTACATAAAAATACATACCTACAGACGAACATAGAACCTCCTCCGTTTTTAATTCGGATAAAAAAGATTGCTATTACGAATGTGTCTGTCCTTTCATAATTGACGTCAGATGTTATAATCAGTATCATTCTGGATCCATGGTATCCATGGCAGCTCCCCGAGTAGAATTCTAAACTTTCCAACTGTATCTGGTTAAACTAAAAAGCTACATTTTTGGGGAAAGGTCGCAAAAAAATCATTCATACCGCCATCACTGGCCAATGTGTAAAGGCATAATATCACTCTCGATATTTTACGTAACGCCAACATACATACTGCACGTGTTGATAACACAATGTCTTTACACTGATAGCTGCAGGAAAACGTGACAGATTTAATAATACATTGCCTTTTGTTTTCAAGATTTTTGTAGGGTAGTTTGAATTTACGTTGCTCATGAAGAAACTTGGAAGGCTTGAGGCTTGAGGGGCTTGTGGCTAAGTAATAACAGCCGCACGGGTCGATCGATCAGCAGGCTTAGCATGACGCTTTCTATTTCTTCGAAGAATAGACACGGCTCTTTCTATACAAAGTGACATTTCGTTTCTACATTTTTGACATCTCACCGTAGAAATCCTTCTTCAATCTGTCATTTTGTCTTTCATTTCTAACGATCTTTGTCTAGGTCCTTTTTATGTAGAAAGATTTCTACGGTGGGCTGTCAAAAAAGGAGAAACGATATGTCACTTTGTATAGAAAGAGCTGTATCTATTCTTCGAAGAAATAGAGAGCTTCATGCTAAACCTGCAGGTTAAGCTACGCTTGCCGCGGTTGGCCCGTGCGTTGGCATCTTTACATACCAAGACCCCTCCATGCCTCGGAAAGTACGTTAAGCCGTTGGTCCCGGCTGTCATTTGTAAATCTTTGACAGTCGTTACGGGTCGTCAGAAGCTCGAAAGTCTGACAACCAGTCTTACCAAGGGGTATCGTGTTACCCAGTAACTGGGTTGTGGAGGTCAGATAGCCAGTCGCTCCATGTAAAATACTGGTATTCAGCTGCATCAGGTAAGATTGGAAGCCGACCCCAACATAGTTGGGAAAAGGCTAGGCTGATGATGAAGAAACGTAGAAGAAATGTTAAAAGTGAGTTATATTGCCTTTCGGTAAAAACCTAGAGATGTAATCACCAATTAAATTTGATAGTATAAAACCGACAATATGCGTTTTTGATACTTAAAAAAAAAACTTAGTAATTTTATGGACACGTCATACATAACGATAATAGCAGTAGATAGTACATACGATAGTAAAGGTCAACCCAACAGTTTCTCCGGATCGATAGTTATGTTAAGCAGAGGAAAAGTACCTACATAATGACGTTTAATAATATTGATTAGTTTGTATATGTCACCGTAATATTGTAAAAAACGTAATAATTTAGTTCGTATGGGTATTATTTACGTCAGATTATAAAAATTGTGAACTGGGTGAAATGGGTTAGGTAAAGGTTAGATTAGAACTGTAAAGAACCGCGCGCGAGCCGAGCGAGCGAAGCGAGCTGTGCCGCGGCAGCAACCGGCGAGCGCTACTTTAAAGTTGCTCGCAGCTAGGCAGGCATAAATTTAGTGTTAGCGAAAGGTGCGTTACGTCGCAAGCAAGTTTGATACCAGTTCACAATTTGTCGATACAGTTTATAAATCTAACGGAAATAGTACCGATAGATTATAAATTAACGAAATTCATAATTATACGGTGATATACATACCGTGTTTATCTCAACCAATCAATTTCGAAGTAGCTAAATTGGACAATTTGACATTTGAAATTTTCCGCATAGGTACCTTTCGATGAAACGAAGAATGTCGAAGATATTCTCATTAGCTCGACAGAAATAAGGAAGAATTCAAACATCAATTCCTTCTGAAGGTTTGGGGAGCAAAGAGTAAAAGAACTTTAGTAACATAAAACTTTGATATCGTCAGAAACTTATTATCACTGATTTGTCTTTGAGATATCATCATAATTAAAAGTATTTAGAGGCAAGCCTGCCCCATGTTCGAGAACGTCATGGCCGGTGAGAAAGAGCCTCTATAGGTTTCAGGCAAAGTCTATGCAACATTAAAGTCCTTATTTTATTTAAATGAGATTTAATGACTTACTAATATACTCTGGTTATTTATTCATGTGCTCTGAACGCTATACAATAATACCCTTTCATTACTAAAATGAGGCATGAGATAGGAACCTCAGGATTAAGAAGCTTAAAATTTGCTTACATTCTGAGACCATTATTAATCTATTAGAAGGCCGAACAATAGACGGAACTGCGTATTAGTTAACGGAAAAAGGACAATTTATGCAACGACGTAGAATGTTAAAAACTAACATTGACATTTAGAGAAGTTTTAATGACCTGAATGCCTACTTGGTCTAGAGGTGCCATGCGCTCTAGTCTTGGGTTAGATACCCTGATCGAGTGAAGTGTTTTTGGGTTTTCGGGAAAGCGTTTTTGAGGTTTCCCGTTAAAATTTCTCAGAGCCTGCAACGTCTGACTTTGTGCCCGGTTAATGGCTTGCTCCCTATTTCATAGGACTGCGAACTGTGTGTGCTATATTCACTTCTTTGCCAAATACGGACAACAATAATAAGTTTACTTGAAGTATGTGTTTCGGCTGATCAGCAGAACCCATAGCTACTATTTAGTTCGTTTGAAAAAAAAAACATTTTTATTACGTTAAATAGGTACTTTTTTTTGCTATCGAAAAATATTTAAAAAATTCGTGATTAAGTATACGAATGGTTTTTCAGGTGAACCCAACCACAGATAAGATAATAATAATGATGTTTTTATCGTTAGTATTAACTTTTTAACATTATTGTGATAAAGACAGGGTCACGTGCACATATAGGTCAGTTTCCCGGCCATCTTTAAATAGTCTATCTGCCTGCACAGGCAATTTGCTAGATTACAGTACCAAAGTATACTGTAGGTTAGACTACGACCAATTGCGACCAAAGTTCCGGGAAATAATTATATATTGCGCAGTTAAAACTGTACTTAGAAATAACGTTAACGTTATTACAACGAATGATCTGAAACTCCACTGCATGGAGCGTTCTATAGTTTCAGCTCATTCGGTGCTTCAAATATTACTTTTACATCGTCCACGTTCATATTTTCCTTTTATGTAGGCAATTAATTAATTTACTTTAAGGGGACTACAGGAGCTAAACGCAGTTTTATAATGCCTAAAAGTATATGATCCACTGCAGTAAACAAAATCCGAAAAATATATGATATCCTTCAGGATATATCCTAGGTAGATAGTGGCGCCGATTCCCTTGTTCACAAACTGAATTAAATTTAAGTTCAGTGCATCTTTTTCTTTCTATTTCAATAAGAAAAGGACAGAAGATACATTTTAGTTTAGTCCTGTCAGATTAATCAGCGCCTGTCACTACTCTCTAAAAGTTTAGACGTGATTAAAAACTTGCCTACTAAAATTACGTCAATTTACGTCAACCGCTGATTAATTTGACAGGACTAAACTAAAATGTATCTTCTGTCCTTTTCTTATTGAAATAGAAAGATAAAGATGCACTGAACTTAAATTTAGTTTAGTTTGTGAACAAGGGAATCGGCACCAGTGTGTTGAAAACATAATACAACTAATTTAATACGATAGAAAAAAAAACACGAATACACGTATAAAAAAATATTTTAACGATTAGAAACCATACTAATAATATACATGCAATAATTTTGATTTTTGTCAGTTTATTCCACAAGCAAGATATTGTAAGCATAATAGTGTTTTATTTTTTTTTATTTTATCAATAGTTTTTTTTGTAAATAGATAATTGCTTCATATTTTGCAATAAATTACCAACGTTGTGTCATCGCGCTTCTCTTTCTTTTCTATGCAGTCAGACAGTGACCGCGCTTTAGCTGTTGCCAGCCTCTCAAGTCATTCCATAGTCATTCTTCTTCTGGTTTTCGGTGAAAGGCGAGTAATGATGGTAATGATGGATAGATTGTGTGATACGAAAAAAAAGGAGTGAATGACAGAGTGACGGCTGACAGGGGAGAATGGAAGAAAACGCGATGTTGCGACGACCAGGGGTAACATGGGGCAAGGGCAGCTAAAAAAGCTGCCCTTGCCCCATGTTACCCCGGGCCGGTTTTGGATGGGAAATCATCAAATAACTTCTCCCGCTCTGGGCGGAGCGGGAGGGTGTGTCAGACTCTTACTGACTAAAACCCACCCGTATTCCTTCTTGTTGCCTGTGTTGCCAGGGGCCTCGGTGACCCATTAGTACCTTCCCGCGACGGGCAAGGGCAGCTTAGGAAGATGACGATTCGTAATGAAGTTTAGGCGTAAAAGTTTAGGTGCTATGCCAGCCAGACTAAAAAAAGTCCTGCAGGACTTCAACGAGATGATTAATAGCAGTAGCTAGCATAACAGCTATAGCTTTTAATCAGTTAAGCTGTTGCATATAGAAATCGCTTAAATCTCGAGAGAAAAAAAATGATAAGGAAAAACGCCCGCATAAGTTTGACCATGGCATTAGAAGATATGAAAAGTCAACAAAATCCACATATTGGCAAACCCGGACGTATATGTAAACAATGTTTTTTACATATCCGGAGTTCCAAATGGACCGGTCCTGCATGCCATTCCGATTGAAGAATTTTATCGACTTTGAGCCATTAAAAGTTTCAAAAACAATTTTCCTTCGCCCTTGCGACGTTTTAAACTTCAGTAAAGGCTCCTACATACTGGCGCGACTTGTCGCGCGACGCGACGCACACAAAGACACCGCGTGTAGCGCTACAAGCGGTGCCTTTGTGTCGCGACGCGCCGCGCGACAAGTCGCGCCAGTATGTAGGAGCCTTAACTCAGCTTGCTCAGAAATTATAAACGACTATGATGAATGCAAGGGTAGTTTGATTTTTTCTTTAAAGGCGAACGGCAGGCTTGTATGGGACTTTCGTACAGCTAATAAAATTTCATGTTTTTTTAATTGGTAGTTAATACGATAGACAAGCCCTTTTTACATTCTTGGATTTTTAGAACTTGGGACGTAAGTTATAACGAGTTTTATTTTTTAAGGTTATGTACTAGTGTACCAATGTAGATTGTTACTTATAGGCACATAAACATTGTTTCGGTAATAAAGTACATGTTCTAGATTGCTTGTCGCTATTTTTTTAGTGTTTTACTTACTATCAAGTAGGTAAATTGAGATGAGGATCGTACCTACTCAGCGGAGTGCATTAGGAGATACCTATGTCCAGCAGCTGACTGCAACAGTTTGATAATGATGAAGTCCTGATGGGGTTTTGAGTGTATTTAAATAAAACAATACAGTTAATAGTTTTTTTTAATTAATATAATATTAATATTTCATTTATTTTATTTTATTTTTTGTTGAGTAGCTTGTGGCTAAATAATAACAGCCGCACGGATCAATCGATCAGGTTAAGCTACGCTTGCCGCGGTTGTTCCGTAGATGGGTGACCATCTTTACATACCAAGACCCCTCCATGCCTCGGAAAGCACGTTAAGCCGTTGCAACGTCCCGGCTGTCATTCGTAAATCTTTGACAGTCGTTACGGGTCGTCAGAAGCCCGAAAGTCTGACAACCAGTCTTACCAAGGGGTATCGTATTACCCAGTAAAATACTGGTATTCAGATGCATCCGGTTAGACTGGAAGCCGACCCCAACATAGTTGGGAAAAGGCAGGCAGATGATGATGATTTTATTTATAATTAATTAATTGTTAATATTACTTCATCTAAGTAGGAGCAGGTCGGCTAATACCCTCATGGCGAGCATAGCTAAAATACCAACATAACTGCGTTTAGTTTACGACTAAATTACGTGTAGTTATTAAAATCTATTTTTTTAAATATTGTTAATTAATCCGAACTTCTAAAAATATTACACTAACATGAAAATAAATGGCTTAGTTGCCTTAATATGTGGTACAAATTCTATAACAAAACAACAAAAAAAGTAAGCTGTACGAAATCTGCCATTCACCTTTGGAGTCCTGCGAGGTAATTAAACAGAAACACACTTACAGTAGCAATGACTTTCATTTTGAGAGTTCAACAACATTCATTGCGTCGTTTACGTTGCTGAGCACACAAATTATTCGAACATATGAAGCAATGGAATAGCAATATCCTTCAAAATCATTCAGATTTTGATTGAAAGTCTGTTACGGAATTAGGGCAGCTGCTTATTATAAATGCATTTATTTGATACGTGAAGTTGAATCAGGGTGGCCGAGGATAAGACCCGAGGTGGTGGCGCGTAATATTCCACACGCGCCCCTCTTAAACGTCGCGGGGGAGTCAAACACCTCACTCTCCCCGCTTGACCAGACGGAGCCCGCAGACGCGGGCCTGCGTTGGTCCAGTCGGGGGCTGCGTTGAAGTTTACTTAAGTGCCCTCATAGCCCCCGTTGCAAGTGTGCGATCCCTAGCACACTTGGTTTTAGTCAGTAGGAGTCTGACAGGTCCGTCCCAAGGCGGAGGAAATCCATGAGGATTTCCTCGTTACCAAAACAAGGGTTGCCGAGGTTCCAGTTAAATGGCGTGCAATTAGAGAGGCCAGATGACTACTTGCATTGAGGCAAGCAAGAAAAGGTGAAATATATCATTGTTTCGGATTTTTTTGAAAAACTCTGAGATATACGAACAAACTGTTTCCCGATATATGAGAATAGGATCTCCGCCCGCAATCTTACTTGACCTAATTTTTTATGGCCCCGTTGTGGGTACGTAACACACTTTAGCTTACGTTTTGGGAGCGAAGGCGTGAGACTTCCTGTATCATTGGAAGATTTCCTTTGATTTGATTAGGTATAGTGTTAAATATGAATCAGTAACTTCAATGTTGATGAAACACTGACTGACTAGGCGACATAGTTATACGGAATAAGTTTCCCCAAGGAACATAGGTCGAAATCTAAAAAATAAAATTCAACTTCTGATACAAACATAAGTGACGTGACCAGTCAGTTTGTATGAAACAATTTTAAGATTTCGACCTATGTTCAAAATCAAACATCAACAGTATTTCAATAGTTCATGAAAAAGCTTTCCAGTATTGTGCGATATCAGAATAACAAGCCCAACGATCGATGGATTTTAAGTTTCGATTTTTTTTTCGTTTCAAACTGATATCTGACACGTGTTTTTAGCTTATTGCCCGAGACTTATCACATAAGGTAAACCCTTATCTGAAAACGTGATGCCGTGAGTATTCAAATAATGATCAGTCAGTTGGATGTGTTTACATTAATTAAATTTCGAAATCATCATCAACAACTTCATAGACTAGAGCCACGGTAATATTATCTATAATATTACCGTGCTAGAGCTTAAGATAATAATTATAAACACCTATAAATACGTTATAAAAAGAATACATAGTCCACAGCTGAAAAAATACTCATAAAGTGAGCATAGTTTTTATTATACTTTCCAATAAAACGGAAAGTTCTGTTACCGGTATACCTAATAAATAAATAAACAAAGAAGGATATCACAATACCTACCTATGTTTCTCAATAAACCCTCATTCACCCGGTACTTATTTAGTGACAGAATCAATAGGTGTATTGGGACATGGGACGGGTGTAATAGTAGCAGGAAGTTCGACCTTCAAGGGAGCGTTACTCGTCTGAGTAATATTCTAAGGGCGGATTTCACCACTAAAACTGAACGCGATCAGGGGCCCAACCATCACCTCTTATAGCAGTTTTATTATAATATTGCTTCACAGTTGGAAAGTGATGGAGCTATACAGGGCTTATAGCTCCATATCTTTCTCACGCTGAAGTAATTGAAATAATACTGCTATAAGAGGTGATGGTTGCCCCCCAGCACATGTAGACCGTGTTCAAGAGCCGTCACTGTCAGTGTCATCATTATTGTTTAATATTGACACTGACACTTAAATGAAGCTGAACTTCCAAACCCAAAGCCATATAAAATACTTAATGTCGAATTATTAATTCACCTTGTGTAACCGTTTAACGGTCATATTTACTGTAATGGTGATCGTTTAGTTTAATCGATTTATACAGGGTGACATTGAAAACATGCGACAAATCGAAATGGGAGATTGTACTCATCATTATGAACAACTTTTACTAAGGGACCAAAGCTACAATCCCAAAAAAAAAAAACTGCTGTCCCCTACATTTATGTTCGCAATACCTCATCAAAATGTAGGAAAAGCAGCATTTTTTTTTTGGGATTACAGCTTTGGTCCCTTAGTAAAAGTTGTTAATAATGATGTATACAATGTCCCATTTCAGTTTGTCGCAAGTTTTCAATTTCAACCTGTATAATATAAGTGTAAAATAAATGTATAATAATAAGTATAAAAGAATTTTATTACAGAAACTGACTAGTTGTCACATGTCAGATTACTTCAGTAAATAAATAATTCGACTTTATGTACTAATTGTTGGAATAAGGGGTTTTCTAGTAATGTGGAAGTGGAGGAGCTGATGCAGAAGATAAATGAAAATGGTTTGGAGTCGATATCCAGGTGGAGAGTGGACTGTGGACTTTACTTTTCCCAATGATATTTATTTTATAATATCATTGACTTTTCCCCCTTCACTGCCAGAAAAACTGAACAGTAAAATTGAAAAACAAAAGGTTTACTTTTTGAGACATTGTGATCGGTATCACAGATTTTGGAATAAACGTACAGTCAGCAAGAAAATGGGCAGTTTTCACAAAAACTTTTGTGACGCCAATCGATCCTGTTTCTTACAAGGATCAAAAAACTCTATTGGACAAACTGAGGTTTGAATACTAGAAAAATCAGAAATCGCAAAATACTTTTCGTCTTCACATGATCTGACCAAGTTTATGTTTGGACTTTAAAAGAAACTGTGACCTCTGAGTTTGTTTCGGGCTTTCTTCTCAGAGGAAACGCCAAGCTCATCTAGTTTTTAAAATATGATTGACGTGAAAGTGTTTGTACAAACTTACTCACAGAAATAAAATCATTTATCAGTACACATTCAGATGTAAGTAGTATAAATTGGAAAATAGCTTAAAAACCGTAATAATTATGCTCTGAGCAAGCGAGTTTCAGTGCTGAACAGGGTTACAAGCATTAATTAGCATACAAACTGCTACTAAGCATTCTGGGCAGTTATCGACCGATGAATTCTAATTATACCATATCTGCTCCTAAATTTACAGCAAAATGTAATTATTAACTATGGAATATGAAAATTTCGTGTAGTGTAAAAGTACCTAGAAGAACCGTCCATTTTCATAATTTTGTTTGTGAACTCGGCTTGAGTAAGGTCCTCTGACTGAATATGATTAACGTTCGGCCCAACGGTTGACGAGTCTTTCGGTTCGGAAATTCTCAGTAGAACCTGGGATTTGGAACTGTAGGTACCTACCTACTGTTTGATGAAGTAGCGATAGATTATATAATGTAGGTACCTACGTCCGGACTAGGTTAGATTCCCGGGGGGGGCAACCATCACCTCTTTTAGCAGTATTATTATAATATTAATTCACAGTGGGGAGTGATGGAGCTATACATGACTTATAGCTCCATCTCTTTCTCACGCTGAAGTAATATTGAAATAGTACTGCTATATGAGGTGATGGTGGCCCCCTGGGTGGTCGCTCCTGTCCCGCAACGGCCGCAACCGCCTATCTGACATATTTTTGGAACTAAGTTCTTTAAAGCGGCTTGCGGTAGGAATTGACTGGTAGAAAAAGCGTTATGCCCCTCAATGCGAATTTCTTTTTTTTTTTTAGTACTGGCCTTTTAAATGCAGTGGTCCCTCGGGGGTCCTCGACTGCTTTACCGGGCTTCGGTGGAGCCAGAAGGGCCTCTCACCTAGTTATATTAGAGTTTAGGTAGCACAGCTAAAAGCGTATAGTAAGTATCTTTTTAATCTAGCTCGCGGAGGTACTCGCCGTCGAGTACGGGAGGTCAGTGTGGTGTGTTTTTGTTGATGTTGAGCTAATTTAATACTCTCTTGGTAGAGAGTGATGTCGTCATCTTTGTCGCTTAATGCATGTTTTGGGCGTCTTGTGTGTGAAATGCGTGAGGGAGTGTAACTGGCAGCTGCTGCCACTAGTGGATTAGTGTGCGTGGTAGCAGAATCGAAAAAGCGTTTGCTTGTTTTTTTTTAAGAAATTGCCTGATGGTTGGCAATTTTAAATCGACATGTAATTGATCATTGCATACAAACCAGGGGATGCCCGTGGCTTTTCGCATGAATCGATTTTGGAGGACTTGAATTTTTTTTAATAGTGACGGCTTGGCGTGTGCGAACACGACGCCCGCATAATTATGTCATAATGGGGCGAATAACGTGGTGTAAATTCGCACCTTTGACTTAAGGGCTAGTTTACTACGTGTATTAATAAGATAATGGAGGCGACCGAGCGCGAAGGCAGCACGGTTGCGTACTGCCTTTTATGTGCTCGTTGAAGCGGAGGTAGTGGTCGAGAGTTACCCCTAGATATTTGGCCTTTAGGTCCCAAGGGATCTGTTGGCCTGATATAGTGATGGGTCGGGCATAGGTGTGTAAGTGGCTGTTTATTTTGCCTTGTTTGACAAAAAGTACAGCTGCACTTTTTGATGGATTAATTTCAATCCGCCATTTCTTGAACCATTGCTCTAGAGCGCTGGCTGCTGATTGGAGGTGTCTATGGATGTACTCAGTGCTGCGACTTGAGTAATAAATTGCAGTGTCGTCAGCGAATAAGGCCAACTGACACTTGTTATGTTTGGGGATGTCGCTTGTGTAGAGCGAGAAGAGGGAGGGGGAGAGCACGGAGCCTTGTGGAACACCAGCTCGAATCGGGTGGGGACATGAAAGGGACTCTCCTATTCGGTAGCGAAAGGTACGATTTGATAAATAGTCCCGTATGATGAGCACGAGACGGTCAGGCACATTAAGTGGGTATAGCTAATAGATTAAGCCATTGTGCCAAACTTTATCAAATGTTTTCGCTACATCAAGGAAGAGTGCGCCAGTCTTGTTTCCTTTTTGGTATCCTACGCTTATATGTTCGATTAAGACTCTTACAAACAAGCGCGACACGCGACGCGACACAAAGGCACCGCTTGTAGTGCTACACGCGGTGTCTTTGTGTCGCGCGACAAGTCGCGCCAGTATGTAGGAGCCTTTATGCGATGGACTTGGCGGACACAGCAGTGTTTGGTTCGGAATCCAAACTGCTCATCAGGTATGAGTTTATTGGATTCGGCAAAATCCATTAATCTTTTAACGATTAGTCGTTCCTATAGTTTCCCCATTGTTTGAGGAGTCTGATGGGACGGTAACTGGACGGTTCAGCTTTAGGTTTGCCGGGTTTGTGAAAGCCTATAACTACGACTTCTTTCCATACTTGTGGAAAGAGATTGTTGTTCAACAGAGTGTTGAAGATTGCTGTCATAAGGACTATTCATTTTCTCTCTCGAGACAGACAGATAAAGTGTGAATTTAAGACGCTGACAACACCTTAACCGCGGTCACTGTCAGATTACATAGAAAAGAAAGAGAAGCGCGATGACACAACGCTTGTAATTTATTGCAAAATATGAAGCTATTATTTACCTATTTACTCAAAATTGAGTTGAGTAATCCAAAATAAAAAATAAACAAGTTCTGCATTCAAATAAGACGTTCTTGTTATTAATTAAATACGTAACGTATGTTGATATTTAATACAGATATTTTGGATTAGAACACAAGGTAAGAGACGAAGGTTTAACGATAGTTTGTATCGAGATCTTTTTTTCAAAACGTGTTTTGGTGACAACCAAGTTCTGCGAAATATGTTCAAAATTAACATAGGTATATTTTTCCGCTACCACAAACTATACAGATTTGGCAATTTTTTTTCTTAAGAGAAGCCTATTTTGGTCAATTGGGTCTTGTCAGCGCCTCAACGAGTAATAGTCAACCACCTTACATTTGCAGTTGGAGAATTGACCGTGACGTAGAACATGTTTCAACTACAATGTTAAGTTTATTTTTGGGACAAATTCATCCCAGCTACGGAACCCTTCATTGTGCTTTTTTAATACAGTGTGTGTGGTAACTTTATGGGAGATTCTAAAAACTTAAACTAGATGACTCTGTATTAAAAACGCGTATTAACTTGTGAATCCCACTTAGCTGTAATAGTTTTCATTTTAACTTCGATATGTATGCTACTGCCGTGAATTTATTCACCCAGAACTACCATTTAGCTGGCAGGCGAGGACACTTACAAAAATTAGCACTTTTAAGCCTAATATTACGCGAACGGATATATGTATCATCCCCACTTTACGTGCAAAGTAGGTACACAAATTTATATATTTTTTAAATATTATATTTTATTTACCACTTTGTCGGCGAGATTAATATGTATTGTATATACCCATGCCAAATTACAGCTTTCTAGTACTAAGAGCACGTGAATAATAAACCGAGCAGAATGAAAGCTTCGTACTAACGCCGTGCGTAAGTACACTACTACACGCACAGCTATGTGTGCGTGACCTGTCTCCGACACGGCGCGCGGGGAGTGCGCCGGCGCCCGCTCGGGTACAAACCGGTTTGAGCCGGCTCAGTAAGCGGACAAAGTTAAGGTGTGCCAGCGGCAGCGGTACGACGCGGACGTTTTATTTTATATTGTTTTTAAAGATGCCAAACTGTTGTACTGTGTGTACAAATAATGGTAGGAAAAACAAGGTGACTTCTTTTTTTGTATATCCAAAGGATCTTGTCAGGTAATTATCTATATCTTCTTATACCTACACATGTTTAATGCTTATTACAGAAGTATTTAGTTACGAGTAGGTAATATCTAAAATAACTAAGATGGCGATAAGGCTTTCCCATAATTATAAATTATTATTTGTTGTGTAGGTATACTCGTATTGACGTATTATTTGTTTCATATTTTTGTTTTAGTACGTTTGTAGATAGTACCAAAGTATATTTGTAGGCCGTCTTAGTAAGATTCCATTTGGCCTTTTCTATTAGATAGGTAGGTACTTAACTTACTTTCGTGAAATAGAAAACAAGGAAGAAAACATTATAGTTTCGCCATGTCCGTCTGTCCGTCCGTCCGTAAGTCACAGTAATTTTATTAACCAACTTCAAAAAAGTAGGATGCAATGTATGCATCTATGTATGTATCTGTACCTAACTATTTCACAGTATTTATTAATTAAAATAAAACATTTCGATAATGGGCGAACCAATTGACAGAGTCTATGAGGCGCGGAATCTTGGACTTATTATGGACAACCACCTTCGTTTTGAAAAACATGTAGCCGACTCGGTAAGAAACTGCTTTTACCGCCTGAAAGTTCTATACAAGATTAGGCCTTACTTGTCTGAAACACTACGGGAGCAGCTTGTAGAAACCCTGGTTTTGTCTAGACTAAACTACGCAGATACAGTCTATGGCCCGCGCCTATTGGCTCGCACAGATCGGCTCATTCAAAGGGTCCAAAACACTTGTGCTCGGTTTTGTTATAAAATTCCTCCCAGAACTCACGTAACCCCATTAAAACAAACACTACACATTGAGAATGAAATCGAGACGCAAACTACACTTGGCGTGCCTTCTGTTCGGTGTAGTTAAATACCAGAAACCGGACTACCTGTACGACAAGTTGAGTTGAATAGCGAGTAGACGAGAATGTGGGCGTAGGCAATGCTCGCAGCAACTTTCGACCCAGTCACATAGAACAGCCACTTTTAGAGGTAGCTTCCGGTATGCGGCTTCCAAAGTGTGGAATAACCTGCCACCACCTATTAGAGCAATTGACACGATTGACTCTTTTAGAAGACGCCTACGGCAATACCTCATCGATGCGCAACGGGAGCTAGACATGATCAATTTGAATATTTCATTGATATGAATTATGATATAGTTATCTGTTATTTATCGACGATAGTCACATTGTGTCTTGTTGCAACCATACCATTTATTTTCTTAAACACCACTATGTAATTATCTATAATTATTTTTTTAAACAATTATCCAAGATATTTTATTATTCTTTGCTACACATATCTATCTATTTTTATTTAAATATTTACACTATAAAACTGATTTACATCCGTAAGACGTCCTCGTAACATAAGGTCCAGTTGAAAACCAGCGTCAGGCACCAGTTGTCTGGCATTTATGCTGAACTGGGCCTATTTGGCGCAGCCGTGAGGCACACAATACTGTGTTTCTAACTACTTTCTGTTTTTTGTTTTTGTATGAAAATTGTGTGCCTTAACCTGGGTCAAACAAATTTATTTTCTTTCTTTCTTTCGATATTTTTTTTTTGTTTTTTATTACTAACAATTAAATGTAGGTGCCCCGATTTTATATTTTCAGTAACCGAGTGATAGCCCTATGAAAGTAGGTAAGTATTTTGAACTCTGTTAGGAAGCTTTCATTCTGCTCGGTTATTTATTCATGTGCTAAGAGTCTCTGAGCTAAGCCACGGACACACACAGACAGACAGACAGACATGGCGAAACTATAAAGGCTGGGGCGATATCGCGGACGCGACAGGCATATTGCTGCCTGTCACGCCCGCGATATCGCCTCAGTATGCAGGAATTAGCCTTAAGGGTTCCTTGTTGACTACGAAACCGTAAAAACGCGTAAAGCTTAAAGAAACTAAAGAAAAAAAGAGTCTTTAGGCCTTAAGAGTTTCAAAAGTTTTTGTTTTAAATCATACGTGAGACGGGACTTCTGTGTGGTCCGCCGACCACACACGTTTTTATTACCAAGGAATGGCTTATTTTTAGATAGTTCCTACAAGCAAATCAATCCAATTTTCTCTGTCATTATCGGTATATCACGTGCCTGGCGCACCCACACTTAGCCTTCAGATTTCCCAGTGTCAAGGACACTAATAATCGATAAAAAGTCTTTAAGATTGTAGCTATATACAAGGTGTTGTTTTGGACCTGCAAAACATTTCAGGAGGTTGTTATGAAACTCGTAAATAATCGTATAACAATACGATACCAAGTCAATAATCAATAATACTTTTTATTTTAGATTTTTAAATTTTATCTTTTCTTTTTATTTTTTTTTCAATTTTTTTTTATTTTTTTTTTTGTTTCGGGTCGAGAATCACTAACATAATTACCTCATAAAATGTTTTGCAGGTCCAAAACAACACCTTGTATGTTGGATAAATGAATTAAAATAATATGGAAAACAGGAAAACATTTGGAAGTAGCGAAAAGGGTTTTTTGCGCCTGTCAACTGTTATGACCACTATGATCTTTTTCACTCTGGTTTATTCAATGATCAGACTATTTTGTTCTAATAGCACCGTCTCCTTTTGAATCTTCAATAGGTAGAAGTCAATTCCATCATTATAACAGCAGTCGCGGGAAGGTACCAAAGGGTTACCGAGGCACTTTTGGGATGGGGATAAAGCACTGGAACTGACGTGACCGTCACGCTCAGATACATAATACAGATGTAAGTTTACAAGTTTGTGAAGCAAAGAAGTTTTTACTTCTGACGTGCAGTCCGACGACTGACAGTTTTTTAGGGTTCCGTTCCAAGGAACCCTTATAGTTTCGCCATGTCCGTCTGTCTGTCAGTCCCCACTGTAGCTCAGAGACGCTTAGTACTAGAAAGCTGTAATTTGGCATAGGTATACTTATTAATCACGCCGACAAAGTGCTAAAATAAAATGTTTATTTTTTTTTTCCCTCGCCTATCCCATAGTGTGGGGTATCGTTGGATAGGTCGTTCAAAAATATTGCGGGTCTGTGAACATCATTTTTCGATTCAAGGACCCGTTTGCGTAATATTAAGCTTTGAAGTGCTCATTTTTGTTAGAGTTAAGTGTCCCCCCCGCCATCTAAATGGTTGTTTGTAAAGATCTGGGTCGCGGGAAAGTCCGAAAGGGATACCGTGGCCTCTGGCAACGTACAGGCAACGGAAGGAACACTGGTGGGTTTTAGTAAGTAAGAGTCTGACACGCAGAGCGGGAGAAGTTATTCGATAACTACCCAACCAAAAAAAAAAAGTCCCCCTCCTGCCAGCTAAATGGTTGGTTATGGAGATGTAAGAAAATTCATGGCAGTAGTACATATCGTTCAATTAAAAGGAAAACTATTACAGCTAAGTAGACTTTACAAGTTAACGAGTAATAGTCGACCAACCTAAATTTGCAGTTGGAGAATTGACCGTGACGTATATCAATAT
Source organism: Atethmia centrago (assembly GCA_905333075.3). Classification (NCBI taxonomy): domain Eukaryota; kingdom Metazoa; phylum Arthropoda; class Insecta; order Lepidoptera; family Noctuidae; genus Atethmia; species Atethmia centrago. Next base: position 22,697,436 of record HG995368.1, read on the forward strand.
ATGAGAGAACACGTTTTTCAACTACAATGTTAAGTTTGTTTTTGGGATACATGCATCCCAACTTCCTAACTATGGAACCCTTCATTGTGTGGCTTAAGACGGCCTTAAAATTAAGGCTCCAATTAACGACTTCGTCTAATCTTGCTCTGATTCAAATCTGTAACTTTTGTAACTAAGTCGCTTAGATTTAAATCCCAATTTATTAACAGACTGCAAATTATTTCAAAATGGCGCTGGGTTTTTAATACATCCCTTTCCTATACCTACCTTATTCAGTTGTATGTTTAATGTGTTTTGTTTCAAGAATCGTCCACACTATTATGAATATAGGATGGGTACATTTTACCCAAGATTGTTTAGACACAGATGAAGATCAATAACTACCTACCCTATAGAATATTTATTAGATGAAAAAAATATAGAAATCGGAACGGGTTCCATGAAAAGACGATCATAATTTATTATCTACTTTATTTGAACTACATGATTGATGGCGTATTATAATGTGGGCCTTTTGAAATCGATCGAATCAAGGACTAAAGTCGAATTATTAACCACCACGTCAAAAAAGCAAAAACGTGCCCTCGGCGCCAAGCTACGAATTATTCCTTAAAATCTGTCATATAGTCGTGACCGTGGCGTGCTGGGCACATTTTGGTATGTCATCTATACACGACTGTGGCGGTCAAAAGGTTAATTCACTGGAGTAATCTGACATGTGCTAGCTATCACTGTGTGTAATAAAATGGTCATATTCATTGAATTCTAGACTTTTACACTTATACAAATCGAATAAACTAGACGATCACCTTTACAATAATTAGGACCATTTTATTACACAAAGTTTCAGTTACCACATGTCAGATTACTCCAGTGAATTAATAATTCGACTTTAGAATGTATTTCAAAAGCTAAACGGCACGCTAAGGTCATTCAAGCAGGCGTTTTATTTCCCAAGTGAGTAGCCTACATGGCGACATGGAGAGTGCGATTGTCACCACCAAGTGTTGGGCACGCCACAATTGCGGCGATAAGTCCCCTCTTTGAGGAGTGGCTAGAGAGGCGCCACGGCGGACTCCGCTACTGAATGTCGAAGTTTGAAATGTCGACGTACATATGTTAGTTCTAAAGTACAGGATCTCGATGTACGCCAGTTCGAAAGTTCACTGGAGCGAAGTATGCAAGGCCGACGTATCGTTAGTTAGAAAGCATACGAGTGCGATGTACGCCAGTTCGAAATTACCCTGAATTAGAGTAATAGAGGGGATCTGGCGCTCGGCGGTCGCTGCCGCGACACGCTCGCTTCGCTCACTCGCCTTCGCGCGTTAATGGTCACTGTTCTAACCTACTCGTAACCTAACCTAACATTATCTTTCGCTATATTCGCACTCGTATGCTTTCTAACTAACGATATGTCGGCATTGCATACTTCGCTCCAGTGAACTTTCGAAATGGCGTACATCGAGATCCTGTACTTTAGAACTAACATATGTACGTCGACATTTCAAACTTCGACATTCAGTAGCGGAGTTGCCACGGCGTCCTCACTGTCCCCCTGACGCAGGTCCTCACCGGACACGGCAGCTTCGGAAGGCTCTTGTGTCGGATAAGGCGGGAGGAAACGCCCGGGTGTCACTACTGTATTGATCGCCCGGAGGACACGGTGGAGCATACAGTGGAGGTCTGCCCGGCTTGAGCCGAGCACCGCGGTGTCCTCGTGGAGGCGATCGGCGGCTGCCCAATGAGCTGTGGGCTAAAATGGCCACTATGGGGAGCCCTGACGCAGCTCAAAGGGGTCACGGCAGACCCCCTAAATGCCAGGCCATGGTACAGAGCGAGAGGGTATGGGCAGCCGTAACCTCCTCCTGCGAAGCAGTAATGCTCGCGAAGGAGGCGGGAAGGTAGAGGGAAAGGCAAATTTCGCACCCTCTCGCCCTTAGCCGCCGCAGGAGACGCCCTGGGCGTTGGGAATCCCGGGCAGATTTCCGGCCACCGTAAGCGCGGGCTTGCGGACGGTGAGCAAAGGGTGGCTCGCCGTCCGATAAGGACCAGGCCCGGGTCGACAGCGCGTTGTGTTCCACGCGCGCCTCAAAGAGATGTCGTCAGCTCAAGTGTAGGGGTCCACTAGGGCCGATGCCTGCCGGGGTCGCGGGAAGGTACGAAAGTGTTACCGAGGCCCCTGGCAAAGTGTTACCGAGGCCCCTGGCAACACAGGCAACAGAAGGAACACGGGTGGGTTTTAGTCAGTAAGAGTCTGACACACCCGCCCGCTCCGCCCAGAGCGGGAGAAGTTATTTGATAATTTCCCACCCAAAAAAAAAATAAAGTTAGTAGCACCGATTATGGACATAATGATCTGGTACAGATACCCACTAATCAGGGTTCAATTGTTATTTGAATGTGCCATTTATTTTATGTGTAAGTACGTAGGTATACCATTAGGAATGTATGGTAAACGGTCAGTCGGCCAATGTACAGCTGATTTTATAACGCAACAATTACGAGTAGAGTTGGAAAGGTAGGTATACTAGCGGAATAGGGGGAAAATAAGGCCGGGTTTCCACTGACGCGGAGCGGGGCAGAGAGGAGCTTAGCGGTGCACGAATTGGCCAATCACTATGCTCGAAATCTCCGCTCCGCAGATTTCGAGCACTGTGATTGGCCAATTCACGGTCCGCTCCGCTCTACTCCGCCCAGCTCCGAGTCAGTAGAAACGCACCCTAAACGTAGGGCGCTATTCGAGCTCACTTCGCTCGCTCCAATGCGTCCTACATTCTCTTTTTCTTAGTCTTTTCTGTGGAAGTCGACAATGACTCTTATACATATATGTGAATGTACCAATGAATAGTCAAAGGCGGGGTGCTAAACTGTTCGAGGTCGCTTCGCTCGCTCTTGCATCGTAGATTCTCTTTTTCTCAGACTTACTTCAGACTTTAGTCAAAAGAAAACCTTACATATCCTGGGCGGGGTGCAAAATTTTGCAAGTAAATTAGGATATGGGTAGCTAGGAGGACTGATGGCTATGATGGCTGTAAAGATACCTATAGTGTCACAATACTGGCATGACAAGTTAATTGTTAGAGTTATCGACTTTGGTAGAATTAGAATAAGCTTTTTAAGAAGTAATTCTCTATTCCCACTCGTTTTAAAGAAATCTCTACTTTCGGAAGTCTTAAAATAAACTTTCCGGATGTCGCCGGTGCGTCCATGCATCTATTTCAGTTTGAAGACTTCTGTACATTTGAAATCTTTAGTGGAATTGCTTTTTCAAGTCTTTTAGTTCGAGTAATAAATACAAAAGTATTTTATTTGCGCAAACCTATCCCCACGGAAGTCTTGTACCTACGAGAGCGGCACTGAAAATTTCGGGAATCAAGGAAGTGACACAACATTTCTATTTAAAAATGTATTTATTGCTTTTCGAAGTATTCTCCGCGAAATTTGACACATTTTTCCATACGATGCACATAGGAGTATTTAACCCAAAAAGTCGATCAAAAGTCGAATATTACAAAGTATAAATATGAAAGTAGTTTTCGCTACCTGGCAAACCGGAAGGGTCGGGGGGACAATATATCGCTCGACTCTCTTTTGTTCTCGCTGACATTCCGTTCACAATCAGTCGTCTTTCTAACGCAAGCTTGATCGTACGAACTTAATACGCAGTAAAAGTGAGTCAACTAAATTGTTAAAAATAAGTGTTAAAATTAGATTAATCCGGTTTTTAAATCAAATTATAGTTATGGACGGTATAGAACAAGGTATGTAAAATTTAAATAACTTTTTTCATTGTCATATATACTTTTAATTATTATTTACGCCATTTTTTGTTGGGTACATTAAAATGATGAGTCGATTTCACCCTTTTTCAATATTTCAAAATCTTTTTGTTGTATTTCCGGACTTTTCCCGAGTCAAATTCTTTTATCATCTTGTTGTTAGATATACATATTAGAAATATAAAAAGAAAATAGCTGCCACCACGTGCCAAAATGTTAACATTTTGAAAATTAAGTGCATGTGGTATTTACCAAAACAAACTTTATTTTGCGGTCACTTAAGTTAATTTCAGATTTCTCTTGTTGTAGGGCCTTCCGGTGTTAAGATCGTGACGCGAGAATATGTTTTTCGAAAAGCGAGGGAATATACTGAACCAGATTTCGGAGAAAAGTTGAATTTACTGGAGTTTGAAATAATTAATAACTCTTCATTCCCTACTGATCAAAAATCAAAGTTTATTCATACATTTTCTCGTCTCAAGTCTGAAATGAAGTCTAAGTGGCAGACAGCAAAGCGAACAGAAAGTGTGTTTTTGAAAAAATACCATGATTGGTTACAAGGTACTCTTGAAATACCGAAAAAAATAATTAATACCGAAAGATCCCACGTGGGTCGGCCAAGCAAAGATTTCGCGGAACTAACAGACTGCAGTAAGCGTCGAAAAACATCACATCTACGTGGCAAAGATGAAGCAGAAACACTAATTTATGCAGGTCAAATGGCGCTTCGTGAAAAAGGAAACGTGGATGGTGCATATGTAATAAAAGATATTATGGCATCCCCAACACGTGAAGCAAAAATTAAGCAACTATCGCCAAGTCAGGCTTTGTCTATGTTTGTGGAAGCTGCATTGACAAGAAAGCAGTACGAAATAATTAGAGAAAGTTCTAAAAAACTATACCCGTGCTACTCGATTTTACAAAAAGCAAAACAAGATTGCTATCCAAATGTCGAGACATACAGGGTCACTGAAACGTGTGCAGAAATTAAATTACAAGCATTACTAGACCACACTGTTCAGCGTTTTATATTATATCTTGAAGAAGTATTACAAACTTTACCAGAGGAAGAATTGGTGAACCTAGAGTTCACATATAAATGGGGATGTGATGGCTCGCAGCAGGCCCAATACAAACAAAAATTTGCTAACAGCAGTGAATCTGACGCAAATATTTTTCAATCATCACTTGTGCCATTACAGTTGATAAGTAAGGGTACTAAAAAAAATATTTGGAACAATCCATCACCGTCTTCTCCGCGTTACTGTCGACCAATACGGATCAGATTTATACACGAGAGCAAAGATGTAACAAATGATGAAATTAATTAAAACAAAGACCAAATTAAACGGTTGACGGGCACGAAGATAACTTTCGGGTCTTATGAAATAACAGTTACTCATAACTTGTTACTCACCATGGTAGATGGCAAAGTGTGCAACTCAGCAACAAACACAACCTCTACAATGAGATGCTATATTTGCAAAGCCACATCAAAAGATTTTAATAAACTCGAAAAGTTTAACGAGACCACATCAACAGAGCTACAAAATTTGGAGTTTGGCTTGTCTATCCTACATGCTCGCATCAGATTTTTTGAAACATTACTTCACCTTTCTTACAAACTTCCTATAAAGAAATGGCAAGTGAGAACTCAGGCCGAAAAAGATATAATAAAAGATAGAAAAGCAAAAATCCAAGAAGCATTCAAAAATGAACTCGGATTAATAGTGGATGTACCTAAAGCCAATTTCGGGAACACTAGTAGAAGATTTTTTAACAATATAGAAATATCGGCAAATATCACTGGTATTGACAAAACTTTAATAGAAAGATTAGCAGTTATTTTAGAAGTGATATCAAGTGGATATAAAATTAATATTGAAAAATTTGACACCTATAGCCAAGACACAGCGAAGATGTATGTAGAATTATACTCATGGTATCCTATGACACCTACACTTCACAAAATCTTAATTCATGGGCCTACAGTTATTAGACACGCCATACTACCAATAGGGGCCTTATCAGAAGAAGCTGCAGAAGCTCGTAATAAACATTTTCGGAAATTCAGGGAACAATATGCAAGAAAATTCAGTAGAACTGACTGTAATATGGATGTTTTAAATAGATTATTATTAACTTCGGACCCATATTTGACAAGTATTAGACCAAAAGTGTCTAAAAAATCAAAACCTTTTAAAATGGAAACTATAGAAATGTTAATGTCCTACGAAGTTAATATCGATGAAGGAGATGCAGAAGATAGCGTACATGATTCAGATGAAGAGTAGTTATAAGCGATTTTATTAGTTTAATAATTAATTAGTTTATAAGTTATTACGTGTAAATTGTTTTGTGTGTATTGTTGTTGTTGACATATTGTAATAAATAGTGACAAACCATTTTTTTTTACATTTATTTCAAATTCCTTCTTCAAAAAATAGCTCAAAGTATTTTTTAAACATTTTTTATTACATTTTAATAACAATAAATAAATTTTAGCCAATAAATAATTTTGATCGACTTTTTGGGTTAAATACTCCTATGTGCGATGGAACCAATCATTGAAGCAACCATTCCATTCGGAAGTTGGGGTCTCCAAAATGGCCGTTTTGTAGGCGTCCACAGCTTCTTCAGGTGATGAAAATCTCTGTCCACGCAATTTATTCTTTATTTTAGGGAAAGTATAGAAATCATTAGGGCTTAGGTCAGGGCTGTACGGCGGATGGTCTAATAATTTTATGTTTTCTTGCTCTAAAAACGCTTTTGTTCTGTGCGCGGTGTGAGAACTCGCATTGTCGTGATGGAGGATGATGCGGCGGTTACAGTTCTCTTTACGGAGTTCAGAAACGACCTGTGGCAATCAAATGCTAGCATACCATTCTGCATTAACCGTTATTTGTCCCTCAAGAGGAATAGTCGTAACATAGCCGGTTTTGGATACAAACGTGGCCACCATTTTTTTTTGCAACACTCCGTGAACGAACAATTTTTGTTGGCTCTAACTCATTTTCGAACACCCAAACTCGAGACTGGTTTTTTGTTTTGGGTTCGTACGCGTATATCCAGGATTCGTCACCTGATACGATGTTGTATACAGCATTTGAGGATCCTGCGTGGAAACTTTCGAGAGTTCTGACGCACCAAGTAACGCGAGCCGCTTTTTGCTCTTCACAGAGCGAATGCGGTATCCATCGGGAAAACAACTTTTTTACACCTAATTGTTCATGCAAGATTATTTGTATTTGACTCATGCCAATGTCTACAGTTGCCTGAATTTTGCGGTATGTCACATGTCGATCTTCCTCAATCAGCTTACGCACAGCATCAACGTTTTCTTGGGTGACTGCAGTTTTTGGACGACCTTGGCGGGGATCATCACTGAGCTTGACGCGTCCACTTTGAAATTCAGCAAACCAGCGATAAATTGTGGTTTTGGATGGGGCTTCATCACCAAACGCAGAAATCATCCGGTCAACACACTGTTTTTGTGTTAAACCACTTCGAAAGTCATAATAAATCATCGCTCTTGAATTTTCTCGAGTCATTTCCATTATCTCAACGACTAAACAAGTTTGACAAAACCTTGTGACAAGACCGAGAATCTTTTTTTAAATAAATAAATGGTATTCGATTTTTAAAACCAAGGAGTTTTCAATTAAAAAGATTTTAATATGACAGGAACAGTGGAAATATTCCATTCCCGATAATTTTAGTGCAGCCCTCGTATCTATCAATCTTTAAATAAATTCAGACTTCAAACAGCCTAGCCTAGACCAATTTATCATAATAGGTAAGTATACCAAACAAAGTCAAGGAAAAAGGTACCGAGATAGATTTCCTATGTTGCCACGCAATGAAGCCCTATAGCTTTGCATTTCCAAGGCTGTCACTGTCAGCTAGATCCGCGTTGTCCCCGATTTATCCCCGTTAAGAGCGTGTACCGTACGGCATTTCATACAAATTTTCAAGTTCTTATTTTTCGATATGACTGAACCGATTTTAATGAAACTTCATATAAGCAGGATAAATAGGTTTCAAAAGTAGAAACTTTTCGAAAAATAGTGTAACAGTTAAATGATTCGCGAACATAACGTAAATGTATTTACATAATTAGAATCATTAATACATCATCTCTCTTAGTTAGTTTTGTTCCTTAAGAACAAATCTCATAAGGAAAAGATCTAATGGAACAAATCTAACTTAGAGATATTTGTTAGTGATTATAATTCAGTAAAATTCAGTAGAATCATATTTTGATCCAGATACAACCTGACACTGACCTGAAAATTTAAAAAAAAAAACGTAAGAAAATTTTAATTTCGCGGGCTACCACTGCGGATTCACCATAACAAGGATCGCAATGCGTCAGTTTTTTTTACTTATTTTTACGTTTCCGGGTAACCATTCATAATAATGCTGGAAAGTTGGCAGCCCTTACTTATGACGCAATGTTCCAACATGTAGTTTTAGGTAAGTAGGTAAGCGCTGCAGTAATCCGATAAGATTACTGCGCACAGAGTACATTATAATATACTGACAACTGCGGCGCTAGGATTACTGACGTCGTTCGAAGTCAAACAAATTTCAGAAAACGTAAGTAAGTAGGTACTATAAAGTAGGCAAGCACTAAGTTTTCGGTTACATGTAATAATGTGTTTGGTTTAATTAAAAAAAAAAACGGTTTTATTTTAATTTTTATTGCATAATTTTTAATCCCACCAAAACAAGTAATCAACAAATGTCACAAGAACAGGAAAAGCATATTTTTGCAATTCAAGAAACATGTTTTTTTACAAAATATATGCTAAAGAAGATAGACAATAACACAAAACATAAATTATCAGAAATAGAACTTTGTGTGGTCTGTTTAGACTACATAAGAAAATGTTAATGAATAGAAACAATTAAATCACATAGCAAAAAAAATACTGATATCAAAGCAGTCATTTAATTGACACCACTTTCAATTTCAAATTACAATATTTGGTGCGAAAATATTGTCGTTTTCCTCAGTCCAGCTCCAACTTATTTGTTTGATATGCCAAATACTGGATGTCGGATTTTTTGTTCAAAATAGGATCATAAATGTATTCAGAGAAAGCAGCATTACATCAATACTTATCTTTTATTTTATAATTATGTAAGACATTGTCTTTACGATATCTTTATGAGATTTTTTCTATATTTATCATATCAACATTTCTACTTACATATTTTTTTAAGCTTTTCCATCCAACATATCAATATAAATGTACTTTTCAAGACAATAGAGTTCAATGGCAATATAATTATGTCGCAAAATCTTTTATTACATTTTCTGTCTCATAAAATCTTTACATGTATGAACACTTATAACAATTTAGAATATACTTTGAATTAATTTATTTTTATAAACCTAATGCAGACCACAGTTGAAAGATTATAAGTATTTGATGACAATGTCCAGAATAACACTTTTATTAAAGTAATGCTTTACAAAAACAATCAGAAAATAAATTATTTTGTAACTATGATGGAATGTTAGACTGCAGTTACTTAAAACTTACAAAAAACAATACACTTATAAGTACACCATTAAAAAAATATTTCAATTGTTAATTATTCTAATTACAATTTAAATCTTTGAATTGCTATGATGTACTCATTTGTGCTAAATTGGTGAGAACCAGCTAAGAAATTGGAGTTATGATATATATATATATATATATATATATATATATATATATAATGTATCTAATAAAATTAATATTGATGACAGACAAAGTGAGATTCTATGCAACACACACAAGTGTTTATTTAATCTGAAATTGTCAATAATGAAAATGGAGACAGGAACTGTTATGATATTTGATATGAAGAATAAATTGGAACAGAAATAGCAGTCAAAGAAATATCAATACTTTGATTGAGACAATGGAGTTACTCACACTAAGCATGAATAGGTATTATTAAATATTTAGGGGTACTTCATTGATCAGCATCTATCATTTATAGCCAAGAATAATCTCTATGTTATCTTTTGCTTTTGATAAAAATATGGTACAATTAAGACAAAGTATTAAGTAGTGGTATGTACATTATGGAAGAACAGCGAAGGGCATACATGTGGTTGACACTATGTCTATGCTACTTTACACTGGACTTAAAATTTAGTGCAAAACACAAGACAGTAAGTTACCAGAACATAAATTAAGTACACTATAACATCTTAACACAGCATGATTCAAGAAAATAATTGTGATACTACAAAACTTTTAAGTGTTTGTTTTTTTTCAAATGTGCAGTTCCTGGTGCAAATAGCATTACTAGAAAGTACTAAAACAATAACTACTAATGCACTAATCCTAATTTTAAAAATAAATAAACAAGTAACTATGACATATGTTTATTATTTAGTAACCCCATTCATTTACCCACAATGTGACCCCATTTTTTTCAACCTCACTAATTATGAACAATACCATTATCTGAGTGTTGTTATCAGCATAATATTTCCATGTTGTTATAAAATTTACAAAAATTCATAGTTTATATGTTTCAAAAATATACAGTGAAGCTATCGAATGTTTGTATTTCTACTTAAATTTATCTATGGTCTACTATCACATTTGGTAATGGGAGGGGGCTAGAATGCGATTGATGATGGAGGCATAGAGCATTCCCCTACTGTCACACGGTAAGATGCCAGTTCACTGATACCATGGTAGTGCACAAAAGCAGCTACAATCACAAGTACATGGAATATTTGGTGGGACTGGAACCAGATGTCACACTTCCCTGGGAACCAGCGCTCTGGCACCCTCAGGGCATAGAACATGGCTCCTAATATATACAACAAGCCCATCAGAACTAGCCAGCCCAGTGATGCTTTACTTACTTGACTGAACCAGCCTTCGGTGATGCCATAGTGGATTGCAGGCACTATACCTGACAGACCAAAACCCATGAACACTCCCGCTCGAAGAGGTCGCAAACGAGGCTCTGAGAACCTATCCCAGAGTGACACTATTATTGACAGTATTCCTAAAACAACCACTACAGATAAGTAAATTATTTTCGGTCTGTAATGGCAGTAGAAACTATAATACAACCATGGAACAAATGAACCCATAATGAGTAGAGCAATTCCACAGTAATCCAACTTAGAGAACAATTTCCCGACCATCTCCGAATGGCAGTAGAGTGTGTGGTATGCAAACGAGAAGCCAAGGCACACTATCGCACCAATAAAGAACACTCCAAATATCATTTTCTCCTGCATCTGTATCTCGATCGATGGGCGCGTCAAGAAGTAGATCGCGACCCCGATGAAGGCCACGCAGCCGAGCAGATGAGTCCAGATGTTGCCTGTCTCCGTGTGGATGCGGAATATAGACGCGAAACATGCGCTGAACGAGGGCAGTGGCGGCCTATGTCCTTTGTGGAGGTAATCGTTGTCTTGTAACCAGCGCGGCAGGTGTCGGAAGTGGCACACGTTCCAGGATGCCTCCCACACTTTGCGCACGAACTCTTCAGCTTGCTCAGCCGCGTTGTGTGCCAGCGCACCAAGATCGATCTCGTCAGAGAGAACGCCCGCTTTCAACACTTCCGCCATCTCGGCGTCGAGGAGATGCTGATCTTCAGGCGTAGACGGCAAAGGACATCCCTCTTCTTCCTCTGCGAGTACTTCGTCGAGCTCATCCATCTGGGAGGCCAAACTCTCCCCTTCGGGATCCCATCCTTGGCGTCTCCGCAGCCCGTCCGAAGACGCGCTGCGGGACCCCGTATCAGAATCAGATTCCCACATCGCGCCGTCAAAATTCACCCGAACACATAAAAACGGCCACCATTAGTCGCCACGACCTTTGTTAGTCGTACACGGACAGTTATTCGTTAGAATTTCTCAGTTACGTCACGGAAAATGCGAACGATGCACGGGATATCTTTGCACCCTTAGTTTCGAACCGTACCCAGTAAGGAATTGTTGATCAAAATATAATCGTTCGAATAAGATCACAAAAATTTCAGGCGTTTTAAAATTGTCAAAATCACTAACGCACAGGACAATCAAATGAACAGCTGCACAGACAGAACTGAACTGAAGAACGAACTTTTCGAGTCATTCAACCATTTTTTTTCTTTCCGTCCCTTTCTAACTTATGGGTATTTCGCATGTTTCGTACTTTCATTGCAAACGTCACAACTTCTGTAGTGATGGATTCAAGATACGAGAAAACCGTATACAATTAAATTGAAACCTTTTTAATCGAATTATTTTAATATGCGCTACGAAACTATTCGAGTTGAGTTTACTGATTGTGCACGAAAGTGTTCATGTCACTCATTGCTGGGTCTTGGTTTCATCGTCATAATTCATACCGAATACATGATTAAAATTCATGTCTTTTAAGGACCTCCTTAGGTAAGTTTCCTTTGAGTTTAACATTTGGGTTTTGGAACATAACGTATAAATTCCGAATTCCCGACTTTGCTTAGCTCGTATATTTATTTGATTAACATTTTAATATCTTATTTTTTATTAGATCATAGCTTTGTCTTTGCGTTCTCTATATCAGAACAGACCTTGTCCTGCATTCGGTCAATCTTAGACCGAACAGGTAATGTTTTTATATTTATCTCGATTTTTCTGTCAAAGTCGTAAGTTGTCAGTATTGAATTCACCCGCCCGCTTACGTTCTCAGCGTCCAGCCGATGCCTCATAGTACGGTCTAAATAACTCGTTTCATCTGTTCTGTCATATTATTCGTAAGGTCGATTGTTATTATAATTTTATACAGGGTTGTAAGTCCGAAATCGCAAAAACCTTTTGCATACATTTCGTAGCAAAGAAACTTGCTGTTTTATGATTACCGAAAATAAACAAACTTCGAACGAATACGCGTTATACATTTATTTGCTTTAAGAACAAGATAGTTTGTTGTTTGTGATTTCCAAGAAGAAAATGACCTCAAATAATTTAGAATTTTCAGACTTATATGGGAATCGTTAAAAATGTCTGTCCGCTACAAAAGTCAGATAGGTATCCCAAAAAATCTTTGCATAGTAAAAGTTTTTTTTAAAGCAACAAACTATGTAAATATTGTTTTCAAACCAAATTAAAATTATAACGCATATCCGTTCGAAATCTCAAAAAACCTCTTTTTGTTTATTTTAGGCCAGTCTATCCATCGTGAAAAAGTATGTTGGATTCTCATTTTGCTACAAAATGTATGGGAATAGTTTTTTTGCAGTTTCTGACTTTTATAGTACTCAAACCTCAGCTGGTTCTATAGAGATGTTTGATCCTTATAAGAAACGGGATCGATTGACACTAAAAAAGTTTTTGTGTAAACTGCTCATTTTCTTGCCGACCGTACATTTTTTTTTTAATCTGTGCATGCAGATCTAAATGTCTCAAAAAGTTAAGGACGGTCTCCTAAGACCGTTTTTCTGTAGCTACAACTGTTAAGGTAGCTGCCCTTACTGCCCCGTCTCAAGACTCCACCCTGTATACCTACATACATTGTAATATTATGGCGTTGAGAAGCGTACAGTAAAAAAATCGGATTATACGCCTAGGGGTCACCATAGCTCAATGACATTTTGAAGGTCAAAATTTAATAGTAAAACAAGTAAATTAATATTTTAAATGATTTTGGGGGGTTGGGGGGATTCGCGAGCGTCATTACCTCTGGAACCAAGCTTCGTTATATTGTACTGTCCAACAGGGCCACAGCTGGGCACAGGCTTCCCCAATTCTTCAAAGTACTCGTTTATTATTTTCCTTATCGATTTAAATAGATAACCGTATACATCGAAAGATTCCTGTGACGGAGACCATCACTATTATTCTGAATCCTGATTGGCCGGTAACACAATACGTCAATAATTTAACCATTATGACATTACTGAATGTCTGAATGAATGAAATTCTAACCTCTTCTACGAAATAGAAAATACATTTCAGAGGTCACAAATATCATTTTATACTAAACTTATTAATAAACCATAATTTTACTTACTTCTTAAACATGTTGCGGCTTGTTTTTCCAAGGAATTTTCACTAATCACATACTACTTGAATGACACTTCAAAGTTCATGAACGAGCACATGAACGAGTTACATGTCACTTCTAGAGCTAAAAGTGTTTATCCAATCAAAATAAAGCAAAAGTTTGGTACTGTTGCGCTATTGGCTACAATTTAGTTACGGTTTTTTGGCTCTACTTGGCATCATAATAATAATCGGATACAAACCATGCAATATTTCAAATTGGTAGCCTGTTGCAGAAAAATATAAATACGTTGTAGAGGGGTCTTCAAGTGTTTTTTTTTTACAAAAGGTTTACTCTTCATTCGTCATTTATACAATAATAATAAAACAGGAATAATTTTGAATCAGGAGTGATTCAAAAAATTCAAATATTGAATACAGAGGTACTCATTATTTCAATATTATGAAAAAATTCAAAAAAATAATCAATCTATCTAGCGTTTTCCCAACTTTTTTGGGGTCGGCTTCAAGTCTAACCGATACCGGACCACCCACGGATACGCAGCACCCGCACATCGCCCCTTTCTCACATTCGGCATAGTAATACGCGGCAAGCATTCAACGTTACCACCCTTTCAAGAGAAATACGTGTATTTAACGTACCTATTTTTTTTCAAAAATGGAGTCTACAAATAGTACCTAATGTCTAGAAAAAATCAGTGTAATTATTATTGAGAATTAATTATTTCCGTATTTAACTGCTGACAGTCTTAAAAAAATAACATTTACGTACATTACATACATGTGTATGTGATTCAAAATCATTTTGTAGGTTTATGCCATCTGTGTATCGAATGAAGTTGTCTACTTGTTTATTGTCAAGATGTCATACTTTAACAGGAAATGTCACTGTCAATTTCGTTCATCGATTTTGTCGGATTTCCCACATGTGATTTTACGGTAAACATTTTTAGTAACCCCAAAGCGGAAAAACTAAGTTAAACAAAAGTTCAAACGTAACGACAATGGCGACATTATTAGAGGTTTTGGTTACAAGTGATTCTAATAACACATTATGGACTAACGCAGTGTGGGACTCTCATACCGGCACCTGCTTGATGACTTACAAAGGAGGTGGAACTGCAGAAAATAGAACTCTTACATTCGTCGGAAACGATTATTTAGCAGCTGTAGAAAAGACAAAGCCAGTATTACACGTATGGCCTGTGAATTCCTATCAAACTGTCCAAGGCATGCGTTTTATTTTGCCAGGTAAGGCAACGGCCTTCGCTGTTTCACGCGATGGAACGTTTATAATAGCTGGCATTGAAGAAAAAATATATTTATGGCAAATGGCTTCTGGCAACCTCCTAACAATAATAAGCAAACACTATCAAAAAGTGGGTATGTTAAAATTTACACCAGATGGACGTTATTTTGTATCAGCATCTGAGGATGGTATAGTCATGGTGTGGTCACTAGCCACGGTGTCTGCTCACCCTGAAGTGGACTTAGTGTCACAAACCTCTGCAGGCCAGCATGATCCAGTATACATATTCTCCAACCACTCCTTACCGGTTACTGATTTGTGCATAAGTAAGACAGGCATGCACGGCCGCTTGTGTACTGTATCCAGTGACAGGACTTGCAAAATCTATGATTTATCATCTGGAGAACTATTACTGAATTTTGTATTTGATGTTCCTCTTTCTGCTGTCACTATGGATGTCTTAGAGTTGAATATATTTGTTGGAACAACTGAAGGAAAAATTCACCAATTTAGTCTTACAAATCCTCCAAGAAATAGAAATGTGTTAGTTAACACGGAGGTGAACTGTGCTACTTTCTCTTCCCATACAAAAGCTGTGACCTGTTTGTCTGTATCTCTGGATGGTGAGACTCTCATGTCTGGTTCTAATGATGAGCAAGTTATACTCTGGCATATACCCAGTAAACAGCCAGTGAAGATAATAAGACACAAGGGTCCTATAACAAATGCTTTCTTTACTGTGAATTACCCCGCAATTTACAAACAAGAATTCTCACCTAGCATCATTCTACACAGTTTAGAAAGGACTTTAGAAAAAGATGCAGATGAATTTACAGAAATGGAAGTTCTTATGAAAAATAAGATTAGCTTCTGGCCTGAGCCCCATGGAGAAACTGAAGACAATTTATCATCAAAAGAGATGGAGAATGAGTTTAAGTTTAAAGAAGAAGGACTGCTTGCCGAGCTTAATAGATTGAAAGCAATTAACTCAAATCTTTATTCAATGGCCATTCAAAAATCTTTGGATTCTATTCCTGTAGTTAATAACACTGCCAGCAAAAATAAGAAAAAGAAGAAGAAAAAACAGAAATCTGCTGAATAAACATTTTTTTATTATGTGTTGTTTTTTTTACTAA
The DNA here is from genome assembly GCA_905333075.3 of Atethmia centrago. Lineage (NCBI taxonomy): Eukaryota > Metazoa > Arthropoda > Insecta > Lepidoptera > Noctuidae > Atethmia > Atethmia centrago. The sequence goes on from HG995368.1 coordinate 22,713,600, forward strand.
GAGGTTTTTACTACTAGTAAAGCTAGTCATTTTAGTACTGTATTTTTTAACACTGTCTCTGGATTCTAAGCTAGCCACTACCTGATTGCAGTGTCACTTGCTAGTGGTCAGCCGGCTCTGGATTCCACAGTCATCACATAGCGTAATGCTTGCACTTAGCATATCTCTAAGTTAGATTTATTCCCCAATGCCATGATTTGGTGAAAAAGTCATTCAATGGAACAAATCTAACATAAAGACATGTATTAATGATTATAATTATGGGCAAAACCGAAATAAGCATAATCTATTTATTAAAATCATAAAATATGTTTTTAGCAAAAAAGTCATTACTATTGGAGTATTGGCATAAATTTAAATGGAAATCCTATTCTCGAACCTGTAATAAACATTTAAGTCGAATTACTAATTTACTGCAGTAGTCTGACATGTGCTAGCTGTCACTTTGTGTAAAAGAATGGTCATAATTAAAGTATTTTAGACTTACAATTGCTATTTTATATTTATCTTACACTTACATAAATCGATTAAACTAAACAATCACCATTACAATAAATATGACCATTTTATTACACAGTGACAGCACATGTCAGATAACTACAGTGAATTAATAATTCGACTATAATTTCGTATCGTAGTAATTATTTTGTACTGGTTTAAATTAGGTGCAGCAATGACGCAAGCTGTCAAAAGTCAATGATATTTAGAAAAGTACACTGTGTCTGTGAGGCTGTGGAGCCAGCCCAATAGAAATTGTGAAGTACTCTTTCTATTTTATCTGCAGGCATATTAGCATATTAGCATGTATATTTCTTCGAAGAATAGACAGCTCTTTCTATACAAAGTGACATTTCGTTTATACATTTTTGACACCGCATCGTAGAAATCCTTCCGCAAACATTTTGTCTTTCGTTTCTGACGATCTGTGACGATAGGTCCTAGAGGTAGACTATTTCAGAAGAAAGTTTCCATACCAATCTGTCAAAATCACACTGACAACTGTCAGTTGTAAAAGGTAGTGAAGACATGCGTTTTTCTACTCGATGACCACTAGGTATATACGGTTATCTACAAAATCATGATTTTACAGGAGCGCGTTTCGAACGCAAAACTGTGACAATTAATAGAAGAACAAGGCTATCTTCTTCTATTTTACATCATTTAGTTAATAGGGCATTACCAAGGAAATGGTGAAGGCCAATATTACTAAAATATTTTTTTGTTCCAAAATGCGGTACTTCGACACTTTGAGAAAAAATGATGTAGTTGTCTTTATATACGTGACCTAATATAGGTAAAAATTGAGAACCAATCAGAAAAAAAATTATGACAAAACAAAGAATTCTGAGTCGAATTAAGTAAAAGAGTGAATTTCGTAAAAAGTGCAGTTGACTCTTTCTACTTTGTTGTCGTCGTACTTTCTACACGGAACGTCATTTTTATTTATTCTTCTGTAGACAAAACGATGCTCGTGCTAAGCCTGGGGCTTTATAATAACATTCTACTCCTACTTCTGGATGTCATAAAAAAAAAACAATGGTGATACTGGAATGATGGCCAGTATGTCATACCTGCATAAAAACTTTTTCTCTAACTTATCATTATTTTGATGACTTTAAACCTAAAAATGCATGGTGGCTCGATATATGAGTCCGGGAGTGTAATAATAAACTGCAATTCGCACTATTATTATCGTCTACGCTGGAATCACAATCACTACATTGAGCGTGGGGATAGAAAACGTACTTATCAAAGGCAGACTATAGGAAACGATACGCACATATCCTTTTTCACTAATTTATTCAATTTATATTTAAAACAAAAAAATATTGATTGAAAATATGACGCGGATGGCCGCTAAAAAAGTAGTCTAGGATATCAAACTACTTCCGGTTATATCGCGTCTGTGGTTTGTAGTGATACACACAATAGTAATTTAGTAAGTTTGAAAAATAATTTAATTTTTAAATTACCAACTATAGATTCTAAAACACGTGCAATCATCTTCGCTAATGAAATTTTTTATCTACTGATAAGTAGATAATATCGAAATTGTTTAGTAAGGAATTTCTAATCAAAATCACAGAATACATATGACGGGATCAAAATTCACTATCGAAACATAGGTCACCACTAGTGAAAGAAATCTGTCAAAACGTCATCCACCGTTCTTTAGTCGCATTTCAATTTCTGTTTCAAAAAACGCTTGATTTTTTTTATGTGATTCAAATCTTTATAAAAACAAAATGCGCTAAAATAGCGAACCATTATCTCATAGTTAAGTTACTAGTATGTTTTTATGACGGGCCTCGTGGTTAAGGTGAGCCGCATTAATTAATAGGATCGCGCGATCGTTGTAAAAATAAACTGTTCGCTGGCTGCGTTTTGCGTCACAAACAAAACAGTAAAATGTTTACGATTTTCAGGAGACGACATGTCGAAGGCTGTAATTATACCGGAGTGTAATAAAGACATTGGGGGTATGAAAGAAGAGATATCATTGTCTCCGACTGAAAAAAGAGATAGTGCAATCGGTGGTTTGTTTAGTAGGTTGTTGCGACTGGATACATTAAGTAAGAAGAGCAATGCGCCCGAAAGCCCGACGTCCGTGGAACCTCCGACCACCTATTATGGAGTTTACATACCTAGTGAAATTAAAAAAGGACCTGATGAAGGTATTTATTGTCAATATTATTCTAACAATAGTCTATAACATGTAATCATGACTGAAATGAGCACAAGTGTTAGTCAAAGCAATGTTCAGCCAGTAATCTTTTCCCTTGTATATAATTTTCTTCTTTAAATTGAGTGCTTTCTGTAGTAAGAGCTAAAAGGCTTCAAATAAGAGTTAAAATCTATTTTAAAATAAAGTATGAAAATCTCAATGGCATTGCATAATATTAGGATGCAATTTGAGTACAAGACAACTTTATAATGAAAACAAATATTGATTCTCTTTGCCTGTTTTTATGAATTTAAAAATAAAATGCTGAAGATCAAAGCTTTTCTCAGAAAGTCTTTGTGCATTACAAATAGTTGAAATAGTAATTGAATCATAACACAATGCATACCAAGATTAGTAAACCTTTGTTCTTTTTTAATCAATTCTCTGCATCCTTGTACTGAGAAAACACAATGCTTGTTTTCTTGGAAAAGTTTCATGGTTTCAATAATATACAGATACAGTAGCCGGCATGTAACTTGGCATGGATTTGGCATAGTGGGGGTAAGTTCGCGCATCGTACACTTAGTGGCATTCGGGAGCGAACGGGATGTAGATACAATGCGAGGTGCAAGGGTCTACTGATGCACCAATCGCGCGCTCGGCTCGGCGCCGCCTCACACCCCGCGTCCCGCGCGCGTACCAAAGGGACCATTTTTCCTAGAGAAGTCATAACTTCTCTAGGAAAAATGACTTCTAAAGGAATCTAATGACTCTTGCCAACTTACGTGCCGGGGACTGTACACTTGTTGCTTTTCTGTATAAAAAAAAGTATTACTTCTCAATTTCAACCTTTAAACACGTTGAGCGCCATGTGTATCTTTCTGGAAACACAAAGTACCACCTTTAGAGGCCGCGTGTTTCCTTTGGGAAACACAAGCAGTGCTTTATTCGTAGGCCAGTGTGTCCACCAGGAAACACATTTCAATACATTTTACTAAGAATTCTAATACCTCTGGCCTCCATGGTTGTTGTCCAAAATAAAAAAAACACGGTTTTTAAGCTTGGCGCTCAATGTGTTAAAGTAATCAGAGCCATTGGATTTGTCATCAAATGTATTTTAAAAGTTTTGAATTTTAATTTATTTGAGAATCCTTTGCATCATGCTCTCAGTTGCTCATTGATGTGTGGACCTCCCTTAGAGAAAACCCTGATCTAATTAATACCCACTTTGTGTAAACCTTCCTGTCGGGGTCGTGGGAAAGTCTGAAAGGGTTACTGAGGCCCCTGGCAATGCAGGCAACGGAAGGAACACGGGTGGGTTTTAGTCAATAAGAGTCTGACACGCCCTCCCGTTCCGCCCAGAGCAGGAGAAGTTATTTGATAATTTCCCAACCAAAAAAAAATAAAATCTGTACTTAAACCTTCTATTGTTTACCCTTATCTACATCACTATCAGTAGATAAGTGGATGTGGGTCAATAGTGTTGTTGTCTACTTTCTACTTTTATATTATCTTTGCAAATTATTATTATACTTATCTATTTACCTGGATTATAATGAGGGTGATTTATTTTTTGGCACATAATAATAGATTTTACATATTACATGGGACTTAACTGGTGAATTGTGGGTGTACTAAGGTACACCTCTGCCTTACCCTTCAGGGAGTACAGGTGTTGTTATGTTATAAATTTATAATAGATTTTCTATCTTGTGAAAAAGTTTACTAACACATTATTTCAAGTGGATTTTTAGTTGTTTCTGCTTTAATATCAACTTACTGTATCAACCACCAATCTGAATGCTAAACGAATTGTTTATGTATAAAGTATTACCTAATTTATGCTTCACATGAGAAGGATTTAAGAAAGCCCATGATCCATATTAGAACTCTCATGATAGTATTATCACTTTTTCTGTTATCGATACTGAGCTATTGATGTAAATAATATAAGACACAATATTTATGATCAGCAATATAAACTGATTTCACATCGTTCTTGTATTGATTTTCAGTGATAATACATTTTGATATAAAAAAGCATTGTCTTTTTTAAATCTATATAAAAAAAAATTAAATGCTGTTTGTTGGTAAGCTCATCACTCAAGAATGGCTGGACTGATTTCGCTATTTGGTTTTTAAAATGTTTTCTAACAGTCCGAATAAGGTCTTTAGGGAAAGAAAAATTGGAAGTTTCCTGGACAATTTAAAAAATGGGAAAGTTGGAAGTCCTTCTATGGGATTTTTATATGCACTATTGTTTGGACAGGACATTGTCTGTCGGGTCAGCTAGTACCATAATATTTTAAAATGTCTGCCATCTCAGAGATTGCTAAGAAAAAAACATTGGTGCCCCCATTTACACTTGGCTAATCGATTCCTGATCACTTGTTGATGCTATTATTAGTATGCATTTAGCTTCTGGTTATCCTTATGAATCATAATCTTATTCGTCTTTTATGGCATCCGCGGACTCAATGTGTAGGTCGCAAGGACGCCGCGCTACAAAACACACTGCTAAAAATGATTAAAATTATATTTTGATACAGTGATAATCAATCTTGTTCTTTACTTAGAATTTTATTGATAACTAGATGTTACCCGCAGCTTCTTTTAAAAATAGCCTACGTTATTTCTTATAACATCACCTATCTGCCAGTGAAAGGCCCGTCAAAATCGGTCCAGTCGTTTCGGAGATTAGCCGGAACAAACAGACAGACAGACTGACAGTCAAAAAAATTATAAAAATTGTTTTTTTGTTATTACCGTGTATACTTTCATATGCATCTAATAAAAAGTTGTTATTTTGGCATTACAAACAGACACTTCAATTTTTATTTTATGTATAGAAGATAAAAGATAATATTAATGACAATAAATAAAATTTCTTAAATAAAAGTAGCCTAAGTTACTCCTTATTACAACAGCTATCTGCCAGCGAAAGTCCCGTCAAAATCCGTCCAGCCGTTTCTTTTGAAGATTAGAGTGGAACAGAAGACGAAGTTTATCCAAAAGAAATACGTATATTCACAAATAACACAAGAACAATATTTACAATAGAAAAATGTTTTAAACAATCACGAGATTCATTTTTTCTTGACACAAGTGTCAATCAATAGGCATTAGGGCTTTCAAATACCGAATTATTTCAATACCGGTATCAATACCGGTATTGGAAAAGTCAATACCGTGATCCCGGTATCAATACCGGTAGTCCGGTATTGAACGCAAGTTCAATTAGGACATTAATAAAACCAATAAAATACGCCTTTTTATATTTTCAAATGTCTTTATTGTTCTTATTTATTAAAAATAATAAAATAAATACGTTATACATACATAGCTTTCTTAATTCTTATATAATAATTTGGTATTGGTTGATTATTTAGGTAGGACTAGGAATTAGGAACATAAAGTCGCCTTAGAGTGAAAACCTCGGGAATGTTATTTGGTCATTTTTATTTTATTACATTTTTGGAAAGCAAAACCTCGCAACGCACGCCTAGTTTCTCACAAAAAAGTTTAGTCACCTGTAGCGCCATCTATGGTGAGTTCGAAATTCTCGCAAAAGAACAGACGAGGTTTTCAATTTACCAACACTTAGAACTTAATAATTATTCCATTAAAGTTGCCTTTTTCGCATATACGAGGTTTTCACTCTAAGGCGACGATAATAAAAACTTAAACTTAATCTACTCTTTTTGCAGGAAGGCATTTCACATAGACTTTGTTTGTACAATATCAAAAAAATATAAATTTATTATTATTACCTAAATGTCATCATGTCTTATGTAAAAATCAATATAGGTATCATTATTTATAGAAATGTAAGTAAGTAAGTAAAGTATACCTTAACTAGCTAGTAGCAATCATTTGCTAATCATTTTAGTAACATTCTTAATAATTAAGTTATAAAAAAACAATAAAAAAATCTAAAACTAAACAAGTAACAAAATAAATCAAGAATTAACATAGGTATCATTATTTGTAGAAATTCAAGTAAGTTAAGTATAGCTTAACTAGCTAAGTAGCTAGAGTAAGTAGTGAGAGTAGAAAACAAGTGTGAAAATAAGATCACATAATTTTCAGATCTAATGTTTGTAATACCGTAATCACGGTATTGGGGTGTCAATACCGGTATTGTAAAAGGCCAAAATAAAATCCGTGATCACGGTATTACGGGATCCCGGAATACCGGTATTGAAAGCCCTAATAGGCATACAGTTGCTAGGTAACCAAATTGAAGTTCCAATTTTAATATCCCCTCTCAACAAATACCTATTAGGTCAGAGATCTTTCTGATCCTCGGTCTTGCTAGTGGCTTGGTCAGGATATCTGCTAGCTGATCTTCACTAGATACCTTATCGACTTTTAGCTCACCGCCAGTCACCAATTGTCTCACAAAGAAATGTCGAACCCGGATATGCTTAGTCCGTCGATGGAATTCGGGATTTTCAGCAAGCCTGATTGCAGCTTCGTTATCCACTCTTATTCATGGTATCTCCTTAAGAGCGACAAGATCACTCATAAGCCGAGATAGCCAAACAGTCTCTCTGGCTGCTTCACTAGCGGCTACAACTTCTGCCTCGGTGGTCGAAATTGACGTGTATTCCCGTTCGTCCCCCGACTTCGTCCACCTAGTGGGACAAACGAGAATTTAAAAAAATAATACTCAAGTTGTTGCCGATCGTCCCACTCGGGATTTTAGAGGGACGAATGGGAATATGTTCTTAGATTAGTGCCATTCGTCCCCCTAAATAATATTGTGCAAATGTGAAATGTTAATCGTGTTGTCTTACAGTTTACTTTTCAAATTACTTGGTTGGATTTAATAATTATTTTGCAAAATAAATTGTTCTGTATAAATATTACATGGCTCGGGCTAGATGCACCGGCAATGCCGCTACTCAACAAAAGAGTGCTGATTACATTGTTACATTTGCGTGAACCCTATTGTCAATAGTCCCAATCAGTCCAAAATTATTTTGTGGGACCAATGGGACTCAAAACAAATTAATAAATTATTCCCGTTCGTCCCACCAACAAAATCAGTGGGACGATCGGGAAAAAAAATAACGAATTCCCGTTCGTCCCCCTAGGTGGACGAAGTCGTGGGGACGAACGGGAATACACGGAAATTGAGACGTTTGCCTGTCTTTGGCTTAGCCACGACACCGCTCCTCCTGCATACATGCACAGCACTCCAGTAGTAGATCTACCAGTGCTGATATCTCCTGCATGATCAGCATCACTATAGCATTCCAAAACGCCTTGTTTGTAATTTTTCTTGTACATGATACCTAGATCTGGAGTGTACTGCAAAAATCGCATTATGCGCTTCAGTTGGACTCATTCTGCTTCTTCTGGCTTTTCCAGATTTCGTGAGACTACACTTACAGCATATGCAATGTCAGGTCTAGTTCATACCATCAAGTAAGCCAAGGCTCCAACAATTTGCCTGTATTTATCTTTCATATAACTCACGTCCACCTTCTCGCTCCATGTGCCGTCTTTTGCAATCGGCGTTGAGACCGGTTTGCAGGTGTCCATTCCGAATCTCCGCAAGATCTTATGATAAATGATTTATTTTCTGTAAGTAGGTTTGTACAAACACTTTTACACGTCAATCATATTTTTAAAATAAAGCTAGATGAGGTCGGCGTTTCCTATCTGACTATTCTGAGAAGAAAGGCCGAAACAAACTCAGAGGTCACAGTCTCTTTTAAAGTCCAGACATAATCTTGGTCAGATCATGTGAAGGCCATGTAGATTGGTGTCTGAAATGGTCCTTTTGAGGAAAGAACCACACAGATTGAGTGGACCTGTCCAGTCAGTGCACGCATTTGTCAGTAATCGTGCAGCTCAACTCAGAACTTAAGGAGCTCAACGATTCGACGAACAATACCAAAGAAAGAACATTTGGGTAGGCCGCATAAATTACTCAAACTGCCAGACCATGATTAATACCAAATGAGAATAAAAAAAAATAAAAAAAACAATAATGACCCACATAGACTTCACATTCACAATAATTGAAAACAATATAATACTAACTATGTACATACGACGTTTGGAATATCTTAATTCTATCTCCTCTATTTTCTATCTCTATTCCAAGAAAATAGGACGTAGTTTTCGTGGTTATTTTGAAACGACGTTTGAGCTCCTCCATCAACTCGTCTGTCAGTCCGTCATTGGATCCGACAACGAGACTGTCATCCACGTACAGAGCTACTATAAGCTTTCCACATCCTCTCTTTCGTATCAGAAGACAAGGATCTGCCTCACTTGCCTTGAAACCGATTTCTTTGAAATAATCTAGAATGCATCGGTTCCAGCACCGTGGTGCTTGCTTCAGCCCATAGAGACTCTTCTTTAGAAGACATACTTGACCGGAGCCGTCATTATAACCTTCTGGTTGTTTGATGATCTCTTCTTCTAACGAGCCATACAGGAAGGCAGTTGAAATATCGAACTGTCTCATCGACACGCCTTCGCTCGCTGCTGTACTAATCACTGAGCGAACAGTTGCCATTCTGGTCACAGGGCTAAAGGTCTGCATGTAGTCTATACCTTTCTTTTGATTAAAACATTTTATCACCAATCTAGCCTTGTACTTGTCTATAGAACCATCAGCATTTATCTTCACTTTGAAAACCCACTTACTAGGTAAAGCTTTTCTGCCCTTGGGTAGATTCACAAGCTTCCGTGTGTTATTTTCCTTCAAAGAACAAATTTCGCTGTCCATGGCCTTTTCCCATAGCTCTTTATCTGGGCTTCTGATCGCATCTTTGTACGTTTCTGGTTCATTGTATCCCATTATCGCGTTCATAACAAAGTCTTTGAATCTATCTAGAGGACGTACCAAAGAACGGTCTCGAAGTATCATCTGTTCCGGAAACACATCTTCTCGTTCCTCTGCGATAATTTGATCATTGACATCATCTTGATATTCATCAATGACATTATCATCATCGTTAACTTGTCCTTCCCCCCCTGATTCAATAGACTGCTCAGTTATGACATTTTCTGCGTCATTAAACTCTTCTCCGAGATCTAGATTTTGTTCACCTATATCTATGTCAGTTTCACCGACTCTTTCAATGTTAGGCATAACAGGAGTATCTCTCAAAGCATCTCTACTGAGGTCTACTTCAATTTCATTTTTCGGACTGCAGACTGCTTCAGGGTATTCATTCATTGAAGTCTCTAGCGCTTTTTCATCGAAAATAACGTCCCTAGATCGGACTAATGAATTTCTTTCCTGATTTCAAAGTCTGTATCCGTCATCATTGTCGTATCCAATTAAAATGCACCGTGTAGCTTTCTTTTGCAATTTCTTTCTCTTCTTCTTTGGTACATGTGCATAGCAAGGTGAACCAATTATCCTCAGGTGCTTTATCTGAGGCTTCTTGTTAAGCCACAGTTCATAAGGCGACTTGTGTTTCACTGAAGTAAGTCCTGTCCTGTTTAGTATGTAAACAGCAGTGTTTACCATCTCAGCCCACAAATTCTGAGGAATCTCCTCATGTGCGTGCATCATTGCTCTAGCAGATTCGACTATAGTGCGATTATCTCTTTCGCTACACCCATTTTGTTCTGGAGTATACGGCATAATGAGTCTGCTTTATTCCAGCTTGTCCAAGTATATATCATACTTTCCTGTTATCGTATTCACCTCCATTATCGCTTAAAAGCTCGATAATAGTATGTGTATGCATTTCTAGCCTCAGACATCATCTGTTTTAACTTTTCGGGAACTTGAGATTTATTTTTAAGGATGTATACATATCTGTATCGTGTGAACTCGTCCTTAAAACGTACAAAGCATCGATAACCAGAGACACTGCAAGGAAAGGGTCCACAGACGTCTGAGTGTATGCGCTCACCAGGTTTTGTTTCCTTTTCGCGAACACCAAATGGTTTCCTGTGCGCTTTACCAAAGATACAACCTTCGCATAAATCTCCACTGTTAGATGCCTTTACTCTTAACTGCTTTTCTATCAATATTTTGACATGTCTCTTATCTTGATGTCCCATACGCTCGTGCCATAATTGCAGCGTATCTGCATGCTCAATTAAGTTGATTGAAAAATCAGCACATATGACTTTGCAGTCTATCTTGTACAAACCGCCATACCTTTGCCTTTTTCTTGTTAAGACAACCTTACCATTGACTTTCATGGAACATGTTGTAACCCGTGACTCAAAAATACTTGAGGGGATCTTGTCCTGGGTACTAAGCACAGAGAAAAGGTTCCTGCTAATCTGGGGAACATACCAAACATCTCTTAACAAAAGGAAGTCACGTTTTCCTTTAACATTGGCTTCTACACGGACTGAGCCTTTTCTAACAGCCTTTATAATGTTTCCGTCAGCCGTAGTTACTGTATGAGGTTCAGTAAAATGCTGAAAATCTTGAAATAGATCTCCTCGACTTGTGACGTCATGTGTTGCTTCATTGTCTATGTACCAATGATCACAATCACGGTTAGTACTAGAATCTGTCGAATTCACCGTCAGTAACATCATGTTGGAACTGTGAGCCTTATTTTCCTTCTCTTTCTTGTCATTTTTCGGGCAATCCTTCTTAAGATGTCCAGACTCTGCAAATAAAACATTTGTACCTCTTTTTATTTTGCTGGTCTCATTGATCATTTCCTTTAGCAACCTTTCTATTAGTTTTTACATAAAGCGCACTTTCGCTGGTTTCGGCGTTAGCCATCGCATTCAGCGCTTTTTCATGTGCACACAGTTAGGCCGTAAGGTTGTCTACTGTTCTTTCCTTTTTAGACATCAATAGCCTACTCGACTTAAAAGAAAAAAAAGTTTCCGGCAACGTATCCAGGATCTTGCAAATCAGGAGAACTTCAGGCATTTCAACCTTCTCCTCTTTGAGCAGTTCTTCCTTCAGACTGTGCCACAAATTCTTTAGTTTCGAGACATGAGTTGACGTGTTGTCGGACGGATCCCTTTTAAGTTTGAAGAAATCCAAACATAAGTCGTAGAGCCTGCCCTCGTCAGGACCCTCATGCAGCCTATGGAGTTCTTTCCATACTTCCTTGGGAGTGGACAACCTTATTACTTTCCCTAGTGTTTCATCCGTTACATTGTTTGTTATTAGCAGTAGGGCTGTACTCTCCAATGTAACAAAATCTCGTAAAGTTTTATTGTATATTTCAACTTCAGCATCACCACTGCCTTCCGCAGGTTTCGCCGGCTTTTGTGCCTTGCCTTCCACAATGTCCCAAATTCCGTTTATTCCTTTTAGTAGGGCAACCATTCGGTATTTCCAGGCGACCCAATTGTGGCCATCAAGTTTTGTGATCTGTATTTTTGAAAGCTCCATTTTACACTTCTGGGTTCTGGGCCCATAACCTTTTGAAGATTGTGAGTGGAACAGAAGACGAAGTTTATCCATAAGAAATACGTGTATTCACAAATAACACAAGAACAATATTTACAATAGAAAAATGTTTTAAACAATCACGAGATTAATTTTTTCTTTAATAATAATAATAATAATAACATTTATTTGCATAAAAACATGGTATATAAGATGGTACAAGAATTACATACAGAGCATACATGTTTTTGCTTAACATTATAAGCATGCAAATTTTCCGTGCATACAATCACTTTTTTTACTTTTTTTTGTCAAAAAACTCTTTAACACTATAAAAACTATTAGTATTATTAGCATATAGTTGTTAGGTAACCAAATTGAAGTTCCAATTTTAATAGTTTCAGAGATTAGCTGGAACAAACAGACAGACAGACACAAAAATTGTAACAAACCAATATTTTGGTATATGTACCGTGTATACATCCATGTGCATTTACTAAAAAGCGGTTATTTTAATATTACAAACAGACACTCCAATTTTATTTATCTGTATAGATAGATTGTATTTTCTTGACTTATTGTGAAGGAAAATATTTATAGAAACCTTGAACTTCATTCTAGCATTTTCTCAACTATCGGCGTCAGTTTGTCATGGTATTATATAGGTATGTGAGCGGAGGAATGAGGAAATTGTCGTGAGGAAAGTTTTGAGCATAAATGTGGATGGCTAGAGTAGGGGAAGACCAATTGCTAGAAAGGGGGTGACTACCGAAATGACGACTAATAAAGAAGTTAATTTTGACGTTCTTGTTAATTTTGACGTTCAAAAGTGCCTTTTATGTGCCTATTTGAAATAAATAATTTGACTTTGACTTTGACTTTGAGTATGGAGGAAAACGACATGTTGCGACGACCCCAAATGAATTGGGATAGTGATGATGATTGGGGTCAGCTTCTAGTCTAACCGGAAGCAGCTGAAAAACCAGTATTTTAAAAGGAGCAACTGCCTATTCTGATCTCCACAACCCAGACGTAGTGAAGTTTAATCCTGCCTACCTTAAGACGCTGACAACACCTAAACCGCGGTCACTGTTAAATTCCATAGAAAAGAAAGAGAAGCGCGATGACACAACGCTTGCAATTTATAGCAAAATATGAAGTAATTATCTATTTACTCAAAATTGAGTTGATTAATCGAAAATAAAAAACAACCAAGTTCTGCATTCAAATAAGACGTTCTTGTTATTAATTAAATACGTAACGTATGTTGATATTTGATACAGATATTTTGGATTAGAACTCGAAAGTAAGAGGTTAGTTTAACGTTAAATTGTATCGAGATTTTGTTTTCAAAACGTGTTTTGGTAACAACCAGGTTCTGGGACATATGTTCAAAATTAACATATATTTTTTTCGCTACCACAAACTATACAGATTTTTCAATTTTTTTTCTTAAGTGAAGCCTATTTTGGTCAATTGGGTCTTGTCAGCGCCTTAACTCGTCGGCGTCGGAGTCTATCCGTCTTTATCGATAACCATGCAGTTTCTTAGTGAATAAATCAGAGTAATGATCGATGCTATTTTCAATGGCGTGTCGTACGACTATGCTAGTATTATTTATGTTTTTTATCGCAATAAGGTTGTTGTTAGGTTGATGCCACTGTCAAGTCTGTCAAAATTACAGTGATCTTTACTCTCGTTAAAATAAGGCTGACCTATGACAACAACTGTGAACGGACTGTAGTTCTCTCCTTCAAGTTTATCGTTTTCTTTTGTTTTCTAGAAGCTCTACACGTTTACAAGAATAAGTCCGAGGCTATGGAGCTGGTCCGAAGGTACAAGTCAGCGAGATTCAAGACATTCAGAAACCGACAGGATGCCGTATCATTTGCACTGCGAGGAGCCGAACCTACGGATACTACTGACGGGAATGACAGCTGTGAGTCCTTTTTTATTATTTTTTAAATACTCACACATATATAACGTCACGCCTGATACCCCAATTAGTTAGGCAGAGCTGTAGCTATAGTACACCCACATTTCACCAGTTATGATAAGTCCCACGTAATAAGGCACGTGTCTTTTCCCAACAACCGGGCACAAATCCAGACTCCGGGCTGGTACTGAGAAATTCCAAATAGAAAAACCCAATTATTACCCACCTGGGAATCTAACGCAGGACCTCGTGCTCAGCAGTAGCGCTTGCGACCACTTGACCAACGAGGCAGTCTATTACTTACATTTTTTAATTTTACGTAATTCGTACATGAACTCTCGCCATTTTCCAGTGAGAGCAGGCAAAAAATAAAGAATGCCCCGGCTACGGTTCTTACAAATTATTATACTCTTTTTAGGGTTCCGTAGGCAAAGGGTAAAACGGGACCTTATTACTAAGACTCCGCTGTCCGTCTGTCTGTCTGTCTGTCCGTCCGTCTGTCACCAGGATGTATCTCATGAACCGTGATAGTTAGACAGTTGAAAATTTCACAGATGATGTATTTCTGTTACCGCTATTAAAACAAATACTAAAAAACAATAAAATAAATATTTAAGGGGGCTCCCATACAACAGACATGATTTTTTTGCCGTTTATAGAGATAATGGTACGGAACCCTTCGTGCGCGAGCCCGACTCGCTTTTGGCCGGTTTTTTTTTTTGTATTTCGAGAGCCGATAAGTATCTTTGTCTCCATGGTTTCCCGGCTTTTAGTTTAGATGGAATGATAGAGAACTACATTATTTTATTTTTATTTATGTGTAAGTACATAACAAATAGTACCTATTCTATTTTAATATAATAAGATGATTAGAACACTACAATTATCGTTGGCCTTTGACAGTAAATCTAGGTTAATGTTATGGTCATTATCAGCTTCAAGACCCCACTTAGCGTAAATAACACTCTTAACTATTAGCCCTCGTAACCACAGGCGATTTTTTTTGCGCACTTAATTTCAACGCACTGCTTAGCGCAGAGAGTTGAAAATCCAACAGTGTTTTTTTGACGCGCTGGGATACACTCTGATCGATTCTCAATCTTTTTTTTGGGTGGGAAACATCGATCACTAATAGTTCTTTATTAGTGATCGATGGTGGGAAATCATCAAATAACTTCTCCCGTTCTGGGCGGAGCGGGAGGGCGTGTCAGACTCTTACTGACTAAAACCTACCCGTATTCCTTCAGTTGCCTGTGTTGCCAGGGGACTCGGTAACCCTTTGGTACCTTCCCGCGACCCCGGCAGGCGTCGGCCCTAGTGGGCCCCCTACGCTTTTGCTGACGGCATCTCTTTGAGGCGCGCGTGGAATACAACGCGCCGTCGACCCGGGCCTGGTCCTTACCGGACGGTGAGCTACCCATTGCTCACCGTCCGCTAGCCCGCACCTACGGTGGCCGGAAATCCGCCCGGGATACCCGACGCCCAGGGCGTTTCCTGCGGCGGCTAGGGGCGAGAGGGCGCGAAATTTGCCTTTCCGTCAACCGTCCCGCCTCCTCCTTCGCGAGCATTACTGCTTCGTAGGAGGAGGTCACGGCTGCCCATGCCTTCTCGCTCCGTACCATGGCCTGAACCATGGCCGGACGCGAGAGATCTCTGCCGCCGATCGCCTCCACGAGGACATGGCGATGCTCTGCCCAAGCCGGGCAGACCTCCACCGTATGCTCCACCGTGTCCTCCGGGCGATCCACACAGTGGTGACACCCGGGGCCCGTGCACACCTAGTCCTAAATTAGGCAAGACGTGGATATTGCTGCCAATTATACACTTAGCAAACCTTAAGAAGCTTGATATTGCCGTCGCAATTGTGATAAGTAAGGCATTTTTTTTTACCAGAATGTGTAAAAATCAGAGTCAATTATTCGGTTGGGAACTGGACTTCTCCTTAGCTATAGCTATCTTTTGATACCTATAATTAAAGAACAAAGACAAAGTGATTTATTTGCCACAGACATGGTACCTTCATATGATGTTACATTTAAGAAAAAGCCTACATGTTTCACGATTTACTGGTATAAAAATATTAGTTACTAGCTAAGTTCCAAAATTAGGAGTTATTAATTAAGCTAACAAATGGGGAATACTAAAGTGCGCACCGCCGGCTTTGGGAATGAGTCGGTGGTCACGCTGCGCATCGTCTTATACAGATTGAAATTGAAAACATGCGACAAACAGAAATGGGAGATTGTACTCGTCATTATGAACAACTTTTACTAAGGGACCAAAGCTGTTTTCGCGAAAAAAAATCTGCTGTTCCATACATTTTGATGTGTAATGCGAACATAAATGTAGGGAACAGCTGATATTTTTTTCGCGATTTCGGGTTTGGTCTCATAGTAAAAGTTGTTCATAATGATAAATATAGTCTCCTATCTCAATTTGTCGCATGTTTTCAATTTCACCCTGTATAGACTCGATCTTGTCTTATGTTCAGACCGCCATGATTCATTGGCCGTATTGTACCTAGGGGTATCGTGTTACCCAGTAAATGGATGATGGAGGTCAGATAGGCAGTCGCTCCATGAAAATATTGGTATTCAGTTGCACCCGGTTAGACTGGTAGCCGACCCCAACATGTTCGAAAAGGCTAGGCAGATGATGTTGACCGCCCCGACCCTTGCTCGAGCCCAAAGAGAATTGAGGTTTTATAGTCATTGCTCGAGCCAGTTCACGCCGCTGAGCCTGTAGTTTTAAATTCGACCCTAATTAATCTTAATCTGATCCTGTCCCTTGCTGTCCTCCTCCAGCGACGCCATATGTCCGTACCCCACAGGGGGTGCCCTTAGCGTGTAGTCGCTTAGTTTGTAAATTTATGCCTTGGCTTGCAGACGACAACCTCTTAGCCTAGGTTGTCCAGCGAGATTACATACATAAATTTTTTTTTTTTGATTTGATAAAAGGCGGGGACAAACGAATAGCCTGAAATATGGTGTAACTTATGTTTGTCCCCGCCTGCGATACCAAAATTCTATAGATTTTAAAGCTTGTTTTTCTCTTTTCAGTTATGTGTTTTAGCAGTCGGGTTTTTGTTTTTTAAATAATTTGTTTTATTTCTTCTTAGTTTTTTAGTTTTATTAGTTTTTTATTAGTTTTTTAGCTTTTTAGTTTTATTAATATATATATATATATATATGGAATTGACTCATTACCTACTAGCTATTATTTGCTATCAATATTGTTGTAATTTAATTAAAAAAAAAACCTTTTTTTTTAATTCCGATGCAATATATAAATATTATATAGCCTATGTCACTCCCACAATTAAGACGAATCTAACGACACCTCTTAAGTTAAAATCCGTCAAGCCGTTTAGGCTACAGAGCGTGCCAAAGAAATAGAAATACATAAATAAATAAATACATACATACATACATACATACATACATACATACATACATACATACATACATACTCTCGAAAAACATTACCCTTCTTCTGGGTCAGTCGGGTAAAAATCATTAAAGATGATGATGAATTGATGATATTAAGTTAAGAGTAACTCAAACGAAATTATCAAAAATACAACAAACATTGAAAGAACTTTGTTTTGTAAACGAATACGATAAAAACAAGTGTTATAAAGAGCATTGACCTTGTTATCTAAAGACACTTGTATTTTACTTCTCTTCCTCATGTTATCACACTATCGCTGGCCGGAATCTGTTTAATATTGATGTTGGGACTCTTTAAGTACTTTGACCTTATTTTTATATTGTTCCTAGACTTTTTATCATACCACCTTATTTCCTTGTGTTTTGTATAAATAAGCCTCACCATACATAGCTGAATATAAGTGTTTCAGCTTTATCATACTAAATGCCGCTTTAAGGGATGCAATGAAAAAGGCGTAGTCATAATTAATCCCGTGAACGGTCACTGCTGATTAAAAGGCTTTACGCTTCTGGACAACGCTAATCACCAGTTTTGGCAAAAGTATTGGTTATTAATAGCGTGTAAGAGAAAACTCCTGATATTTTATTAAAAGACAAAATCTTTCAACCCTTATCACAATTTTTGAGGTAGTACTCAATTCTGTCTCTTTCATCTTTAGCGGTCATCTTAAGTGTTCACTTTCTTCTAAGACAAAACTCGTCGACAAATTCGTCTTTGCTCTCACTCTGCCGGAAGTTCAGTAAATATTGATTACTCTAGTGAAACTGTTTCAGTCATGCAGCTAATCTGGCAAAACAATCTGTCTTATCAAGCCAAATATACCATTGTAGGAAAGTGATTGCTTTCGTGCCAAATTCTTCTCTCTTATACTTTAATCGCAGTCCAAAAAGAGCTCTATTTATTCTGGGTTAATGACTAATTTTGAGTGTTGCGTTTCGAGATTTCCGGTTGTTCCTGAGTCGAATGTTTGGGCTTGGTTTCGTAGTTTTACACCGACTTACGTGGTTTTGAAATTAGATTGGGTCTATAAATAGTTGTTGGGTTACGTATCATAGGTGGCGTGATAGCGGGTAGATTCATTCAAGGATAAAACGTGTGGTGGATGCGTAAATGTGTTGTATAACTTGTGTATCTTCCATGAATCACGAGTTTATCTCTTACAACTTGCTACGTAGTAAGAAAGTATTGGGCTGATCCACGCTTCACGAATCGATTTAAATCCAATGAAATAATCGATCTAGTGGAATCTTTAGTCATGAATGGCTTTCAATCTTTTTATCATTCCTCTTACCTACCTACATCAGAGGATCCCTCACATTCGTGCCATGACAAGAAACAATCCACCTTCTTTCCCCATGGTTGTTTTAAAGAACGACGCTACGTTTGATCGTCAAAGATTTTTCAGATGGCATGAGGTCTATGTTTATCATCTGAAACGCAACATTCGAGTCTCGTAATTAGATGCTTATTACGTCACTGCACTACATGTGATTGCCCTCATTATTAAACATTGAACCTAAAGATTAATCGAATAAGAACCTGCCTAGAACATTTGTCACGTTGCCAGCTAGCTTTCAATCGTTACAGTAACATAATTTTCTTAATTTCTTAATCAACACCGCCATTTTTGAGCGGGAAAAGAAAACTTCAATAACTTGATGTTTAATTATTTTTTTATTCGAGCGTCGTACGCGTCTTTGTTTATTATGCCTCTCGGCTGTTTACACATATAATATAAAAGAAAATCGAACTTGATATGATACATCGCAAGAAGAAAGAAACGATTGTCGTAAATATTTGTAAATATTTATATTTTTTTTTAAGGTGTCTTCTTTTATGCAGCGAACTGCTGCAGTTTGCTGCATAATATAAGTTACCTTTATAACAAGATTGTTAGGGTTGTATTCTAAATGAAATGAAGAATGAAGAAATGCCAGGTAGACCTACTACTTTTAGTAATTTTGAAGAGACAATTAATAATAGTCGATTGGCCCACATCTTGACTCACGGTCAAATTGAGTTCAAACACATTATGGGTTCGATGAGACTGTGAGTCATCTTCACCGTATACATTTCTTATTATAGTCGGGCTAGTGGCTATACAGGGCCTATTCAATTACCTAGCAAAACTCCGTCGATGTGATGGGTAAGTATCAATATCTAAACATGATAAAACAACCCTCGTTGTCTGCCTCGTTGGTCTAGTGGTCACAAACGCTACTGCTGAGCATGAGGTCCTGGGTTCGATTCCCGGGTCGGGCGAAGTGTTATTGGGCTTTTCTATCTGGAATTTCTCAGTAGCAGCCCGGAGTCTGGATTTGTGCCCGGTTGATGGGCAATAGGCTCGCCCTCTATTACATGGGACTTAAACATAACTGGCGAAATGTGGGTGTACTACAGGTACACTTCTGCCCAACCCTTCGGGGAAACAAGGCGTGATGTTGTTATAAAACAAAAATAAATTAATTTGACGAGTTCTTTTTTGGTTCATCAACCGCCGGTAGTGTAGTCACTTGAAATATCAGTTTAAAAAATCTGAATTTGTGATATTTTTTTTAAATCAGACTTTCTGAAGTAATAAGAGTACCAGCAGTGGTAGACCCGAAAAATTTTTTTTTTTCATTTTAATTTTTCGTGTTTATATTTTTGATAATTCGATAGCCGTCACGTTTGCGGAGTTTCTCTAGCTAATCTAATTTGTCCCTGTATGTATAGTATAGGACGTAGGTACCGTTGAGAACAGAATGTAGACAATCGTTATTCAATGTTTATTGGCTCAATCGGATCCAATTTTTTAACAATAAGGAATTGTATACATGTACAACACAAAACTTTGGGTATTTGTAAATACTAACAGACTTAGGCCAAATTATGAAGCAAGTGAATTATCTACTGAGCGAAACTAATACAAGGAATCCTAGTGTATGGGGATTTGTTTTGTCTTTATAAAGCATCTTTATGCCCGTTTTCACTAATACGAGGCGAAACGTAATTAATGTAATTCCTAAATATCATTGCGTTGAAAATCCAACAGTGAGCTTTTTTATTTTCTACATTTTGTTAGCTACAAATACCGCGTGCTTTGTAAAATAGTTTTTTGTGAAAAACTACCAACCGCGCGAATTGGTTCGGAGAGAGCATGCAAAGTTTGTTGCTAGAATTCAACAAGTGAACTTGGTTAACGTAAGTAGGTAACGTTAACAGTTCATTTATTAAAAAAATAGATAACCTAGTAAACCTAGATTGGTTACTTTTAATCACTCTGTAAAAGCATGTTTTTTGGATTCATAGTAACTCAGTAGCTACAACCAATCTAGTCTGCTATCATAAATCAATTTAACTGGTAACTGTAACGAATTAACTTGGTTATTTTGACATCCGCACAACTGTTACTACAGCCAACGTGCTTTGTTGGATTTAGCAATGTAACTCGGAAGCTACAATCAATGAAATTGGTATTCTTAGCCATGTTACTTGCCGCCGCAGGAGACGCCCTGTATGTTAACCGCGTCACCGACATACTAACCACGTCACCGACATCCCAGCCGTGTCACCGACATATGAACAGCATCCCTTGAATATGCAATCTGCATCACCAACATGCTAACCGAGTCACCGACATGCTCAATGCGTCATCAATATGCTTAATGCGTCACCAACACGCTAACCGAGTCACCGACATGCTAACCGAGTCACCGACATGCTCAATGCGTCATCAATATTCTCAATGCGTCACCAACACGCTAACCGAGTCACCGACATGCTAACAGCGTGCCCTACCTGCTAGCAGCGTGCCCGACGTGCTGGCAGAGTCAACGACATGCTAACAGCGTCACCGACATGCTAACAGCGAGCCCGACCTGCTAGCAGCGTCACCGAAATGCTAGCAGATTTACGAAATGCCAATCGACTTACGCCGTGATAACCGCGTCACCGACATTCTGAAAGCACTTTTTGACATGCAATTTGCGTCACCAATATGCACACCGCGTCACCGACATCCTAACCACGTCACCGACATGCAGACTGCGGCACCAACATGCTCCCAAGTCACCGACATGCTAATGTAACGTGTGCATCAGACTGGCGTCGCGCAGCGGCCTGTGTACGTACATGTATACGCATATATATACTTATATATGTTATTCCAAAGTTTTAAGTTTTCATTTCTGTCACCAGTCCCCATGAATGCCATATTTTTTTGTATTATAATTTTGTCTACTCTTCTCGTCGTCAAAATAGAGGACGACTAAATGACAGCAGAATCGAAGATTATCTCGTGTTGAATTGTCAAAATTCGAGATAACTTAGGTGCCATGTTAGGGTTTGTCGAGAAAATATCGAGTTTGACAGAACGAGTCGAGTATTTTGTATGGCAGCGCTGTCAGAAAACGAGAAAATTGACAGAAATAGACAAAAATTACTCACGCGAGAGTGAGTAATTGTCGCGTGTGTCATGTTAGCCCTGCTGGGCGTCGGGAATCCCGGGCTGATTTCCGGCCACCGTAGGCGCGGGCTTGCGGACGGTGAGCAATGGGTAGATCACCGTCCGGTAAGGACCAGGCCCGGGTCGACGGCGCGTTGTATTTCACGCGTTGTATTTTCAATGAGATGTCAGCACAAGTGTAGGGGTCCACTAGGGCCGATGCCTGCCGGGGTCGCGTGGAAGTTCGAAAGGGTTACCGAGGCCCTTGGCAACACAGGCAACGGAAGGAACACGGGCGGGTTTTAGTCAGTAAGAGTCTGACTCACCCTCCCGCTCCGCCCAGAGCGGGAGAAGTTATTTAATAATTTCCCATCCCGCGATTGTACCTTCCAGCGACTCCCGATTCTCCCCTGCATCCGTATTCACCTCATTTTACGGTAATTGAAAACTCTTTTTTTTATACATAGTTTAATTTATTTTTAAACACATTTTATTTGGTTTTGCGCTCTTGCGTTGTTTTATTTTGGTTCCAGCGCATTGTTGCGCTCTCTTTTTTCGCATGTGGAAGTAATTGACTTTGTCTTTTCTTATTGCCCTCCCAGTTCGCTATGATTTGTTTTTTACGTATCACCTTAATGCAAATTCTGTGCCATTTCTGAGTTCATGTAGCTAGTAACTATTCGGCCAATATGCCAAGTTTCGAAATTCTGGGATTTGGTTTTGAAAATAGGAATTTCGAACCATAATGTAGGTCCTTGTAGACTCCGATCAATATTAATAATTTTCGTTCTGAAGTCACAAAATATTTTATCTTTAATGATAATAGTTACGTGGAAAGCCGACATTACTTTCACTTTAGGTAAAATTCCAGGATTGGACCGAAAGCCGTCGTGTTGAGGTCAATGTTCTCATTACATTACCTACATACTAAAATTCGTGGTAACTGCTACCGATGGTGAAGCCTACTCGAAGTTTATTTAATTATTTCGCTCATACATAGAACTTTGAATAAGTATTAGAAGTACTAGATTTTTATACATAAAAACCGGCCAAGTGCGTGTCGGAGCGCACAATGAAGGGTTCCGTAGTTGGTATGAATTTATCTCAAAAATAAACTTAACATTGTAGTTTTAAAAACATGTTCTTTCATACAACGATATACGTCACTGCAAATCTAGTCAACTGCAAATGTAAGTTTCTCGACCATTAGTCGTTAACTTGTAAAGCCTACTTAGCTGTGATAGTTTTCCATTTAATTTCGTTATATATACTACTGCCATGACCCGTGCCAGCTAAAGGGTTGTGTGCACTAGACTCTTAACAAAAATTAGCACTTTAACACATAATATTACGCAAACGGATCCCTGAACCGAAAAATTGTTTTCAGAGACCCGCAATATTTTTGAACGGCCTATCCACACCATGGGATAAACGAAACAAAAATCTTTCAAGATGTTATTTTACCACTTTTTCGGCGTGTTTAACATGTGTACCCATGCCAAATAACAACTTTCTAGTACTAAGAGTCTCTGACCACGGCACCCTAAAAAGCCCTAAAATTACACCGTAATATTCTTTAAGTACCTAGTTCTAATTTAAAGTATATTTAACATTTTTATTTAGGTTGAAGGTATGGTCTATGTAAAGTGCAAATGCTTGCTCGAATCGACTGACCTAATTATCATAACACCTAAAGGTCATTTCATAATACATCATAACCTTTAGGTCACCTTAAAATGTACTTGCAAATGTATTTTTTATGAGCTTTACAGGCCCTCCTTAGGGACTGAAAACCATCATCGGCAGGCGGTAAGCGCACGACAATGCTTAAGTCTTGCGTTGCCCACAAAGTACACGATACATTTTTGGTAATAAGTTACCAAAAATATCCATACTTACAAAGTTTCTAGTAGGGAAACGAAAAAAGTTAAAAACGTACATTATTTCCGGCTAATCTCCTCGGCTTTCTTTTTCTTTTTGGTGGGAAATGATTAAATAATTTCTCCCGCTCTGGGCGAAGCGGGAGAGTGTTAGACTCTTACTGACTAAAACCCACCCGTGTTCCTTCCGTTGCCTGTGTGTTGCCAGGGGCCTCAGTATCCCTTTCGGACTATCCCACGATCCCGGCCAGCATCGGCCATAGTGGACCCCTACTCATGTGCTGACGACATCTCTTTGAGGCGCGCGTGGAACACAACGCGCCGGCGACCCGGGCCTGGTCCTTACCGGACGGCGAGCTACCCACTGCTCACCGTCCAGAAGCCCGCGCCTACGGTGGCTGGAAATCCGCCCGGGATTCCCGACACCCAGGGCGTCTCCTGCGGCGGCTAGGGGCGAGAGGGCGCGAAATTAATCACATTCCCCCTAGGTTTGGAGCCCCGCCGCCAACATTGCCAGCGACACAGAAAAGGAAAAGTTAAAGATTTATTTATGTAAAAATTGGTGGTTTACACACAGTCCATATTTTGTCTGTTTAGGGCGTATAAATTAGTTTGACGTTAATAATATCTAAGTACATAGGTATTTATTAAGAAATACTTCTCAATGGTCCAAGGAAGAAAATGTAATTTTGTGGCAGTCATGTGTAACAAAACCCAATTAGGACTTATTTGGTCTATCTAAGCTAATAAAGCGGCCAACGGTCTTATTACCGTGTTATCACGCGAACCGTCAATTAACTGAATTTAATGTAGCTAGAAATCGTGACATGAAAGGCTGAAATAATCACTTTCTTCAATGGTTGTGTCGCTAAGGGAAGGTTTATTCGTGGACAATAGCCATCTGCTTTTCTCGTTATGTTGAAGTTCGCTAATTGGCTGTCAGTCTGGCAAGATACGGCAGAATATCTGTATGATTTGTAAGGACTGCATGCTATCTGGGGCCGTACTATGAAGTGAATTTTCCGCCTTTGGCATAGTGAAATCCGGACCAATTGTAAATTCGAAAGTCTAGTTTGTCAATCACATCGAATCAATCTGCCAATACTTTTACTAACTACACGGAAAAAAAGGATGTCTTAATTTAAGACCTTTTCCTTTTGGTCAAGACAAATATTGATTCATATATGGGGAAACCAATATATTCTTGAATGAAGTAAAAATTTGTCTTAGTTTTATTGTCTTCTTCGAAGACATTGTACTTAAATTAAGAATTATTAAGTTTAATTTTAAGAATATTATTTCTAAAACTAGATAAAAACTAGATATTTTCTTCAATTAAGATTATTATAGTCTCGAATCAAAAATATTTGCTTAAGTCAAGAACAAAAACCAAGTATTTATTATTCTTAATTTGAGTAAACAGGTTTTCTTGGACTGAGTAGGTACATTTACTTACGTTAAGAAAATATTTACTTGGATTGAAACAATTTTTCTGAGAATATTGATATTCTTCGCTGAAGAGATCCTTTTTTTCCGTGTCTGTTGGAGTCGGCTGCCAGTCTAACCTCATGTAGCTGACTACCAGTATTTTACATAGAGCGACTGCTTATCTGACCCAGACAATCCAGTTACCCCTTGGTAAGACTGGTTGTCAGACTTTTGGGCTTTTGACTACCCGTAACGACTGCTAAAGATCTACGAATGACAGCCGGGACCAACGGCTTAACGTGCTTTCCGAGGCAAGGAGGGGTCACGATATGTAATGGTTAGTCACCCATACACGAACCAATCAATGACATCGAAAGGCTAAACAAATTAGATAAAATTCAGCACACACATATGTTTGGTATGTATTCCCTGGTAATCCAAGATAGCTTTGACCATGCGATTTTTTCTCCATTAAAATGTTCGTTTTATGCTTTACTCGCGGCTTCGCCCGATTTTATGTCGGAAATTATCCCACGAGAACGTACGTCAAGGTCTAACATTTGGCGAAATTTTATCGAAATCCGTTACAGACAGACAAACTTATTTTCGCATTTAATATTAGTATGGATATCAAAAATGTATGGAAAAACTAGTAATAATAATAATAAATAATAAAATAATTTAAGTTAAGCATAGGTCAGAGTAGCACAAACATGTTTAGCTAAGGTAAAACATAGCATGCAAAAATTTAATGTTACAGGGTAATTATAATTAAGTGTCAATATTTTATATCCATGAATTCTTTCAAACTATAAAAGCTACATTAATTTAGCCATTTATATATATATTTTTTTAAATAATCTTACATTTAATAGTTTGAGATTGTTCGGTATTTTATTATAAATACGCACACACATTGCTAGACAGCTTTTATTATATTTGGTTAGCTTTAGTAAGTCATTTAACACCAGTCCATAAGGATCACGTCTGCTTCGAGGACATACGTCGCTTGCTGTCTTGAATAATTGTTTATTCTTGGTCACAAACACACATATTTCGTAAATATACAAGTTAGTAGTCAAATAAAAGTTTATTTATTATTTCAGCGGTAATGGGAGAGAAACCTTACCCGTTCAAAGCGCCATCGCCACAAGACATGGTGGCCCTGAGGAAGGCGATAGAAGCGGGTCTCGCGAGCACGGTGCGGGACAGAGTGTGGGACAACCCCAGGTTCCTGGTCAGCAGTGGCAACACGCCCGCTATCATGCAGGTAGCTTAACAACCATTCTTTCAATTCGTTATACACAACTAGCTGTAAGAACGTTCATCAAGCATGAGCTGGCAACGTCACATTTCTAGAGGGTTTTCGTGATTATTTATTAAATTTATATCAAAATACTATAATTATTTCAGCCAAGTACTAGATTTTAGTATCTTATAATGTGTAAATAAAATTAATACGACTAAGCATTTTGAAATTATATAATCAGCCTATAATGTTCCCGCTGCTGGGACACGGGCCTCCTCTCTGTGAGGGAGTGGGCCGTAATCCACCACGCGGGCCCATTGCGGGTTGGTAGATGTCACATATCCTCGAATTTTTGGTTCTAGGACATGTCGGTTTCCTTACGATGTTTTCCTGCACCGTTTTGAGAACAGTGTGATGAAATAATTTATAAAGTAAAGCGCCTGTCTGGGTTGGAACCTACTACTCGTTAGTCGCAAACGTTACCACTGGGCCACCAGTGCACTGCACCACTGAAACTGTGCCTGATAAATTACTATAAGTTTCCTCTGAAGCATTATCTAAATTATTCAAAGATTATTTACTTAGAGAAATAACTATGTAGTACATACACTGATAAAAATGTTAAGCACCATTATATACTTATTAATATTATAATAACATCTCGTGGATCTATTAGAGTTGACTTTTTGGAGGAAGTCGCTGGCGGGATATTATTGAGGAGTTGCGCAGTTGTAGGTGCAGTAAATACACAGTACTTCTTCAGAGTGCACACGACCCTGCCGGGGTCGCGGGAAGGTACTTATGGGTCACCGAGGCCCCCGCAACACAGGCAACAGGAAGGAATACGGGTGGGTTTTAGTCAGTAAGAGTCTGACACACCCTCCCGCTCCACCCAGAGCGGGAGAAGTTATTTGATGATTTCCCACCCTCAAAAAAAAAAAAAAAAAGAGTGCACACGACAATATCTTCAGAAAAGAAAACACGACTTCTTCATAGAGTCTTCTTAATTTTTTTATGCTTGGTATTCATTTTATTTACTAACCCAATTAATTTTGCTATTTATTTTCCATTGTAGATACAATGGAAAATAAATAGCAAAATGGAAACTTAGACACGTCAGAATACCTTTTAATATATTATGTTTTTTCACTTAACGTATAACGACATTTTATTCATGAAACATAATGAGCAAATAATGCAATAGCTAAGTTGTAACTGCAGTTCAACAAATTAAACATTTAAATGAGTCGCGACGTGCTTTGAACGCACAATGACAAAATTAGCATTCAATTAATCAGGCGCAGTTACTAGACATGGCGCTAATGACACACATACCTGTATACGTCACTTTAATTGATAAACGAGTTTTTATGTGACTTGTACTATGAACTAGGCCTTTTTCTAGTAGAAGTCTGAACATGAAAGCCTTTGCTTCCCAACTTTATTTTATAGTCATAGCTATTTTATTTATGTATTAAAACTTTATGCACTAGTAAAAAAAATACTCTACGGAGGTGAACCTTAAGCCGTGTACGCACAAGCGCACAAAAAATGTTGGTGTTGTTGTTGCTGTTTTGTAGTGTATATTTTTTATTTTTGTAATGTGTAATCTGGTGTACAATAAAGTATATATATAAATAAATAACACGAACATCGAACACCGAAAATTTGATTCGTACGTGTGGAAGTAAATTTGCAAAGCGAACACTAACATCATACCGTTCATACAGAACAACAAAATTGGATCAAAAATAGAATAGATGGGTTTTTGACAAACATAGTGTTTGATGTTCGTTGTTCGTTCGTGCGTACACGCCTTTAGACTATTCAGAAACACGACATGGCAGGTGCAACATAAGTGATACATACACACATATAAACAAAATAACCTTTGTCAGCAGATTTTATTACGTTGAAAAACCTCTTTTTGCTTTTACCAATACCCAGACGCCTGTCCCAGCCTCATCCAGGTTTTACCCGTGATACAAAACCATAAGTATGCTAAACTACGGAAATTACGCATCCAAATCGGCAAAAATACGAAACAGATAAGGTTGAAGAGAGCTCATCATTCGCCTGCCCTTATTCCAATGTATTTGTGATCGTCGCAACCTGTCTTCCTTCCATACCAAAAGTATGGAAGAAAAAGACAGGTACTGAGTACTGACATTCAGCTGCATCCGGTTGGACTGGAAGCCAACCCCAACATAGTTGGGAAAAGGATAGGCAGATTGAAAAGATTGAGAACTTTTCCATAAGAGATTATTGTTCTTATGGAACAAATCTAATTTAGAGAGATGTGTTAATGATTCTTATGATTATAATTCTGTAAATACATATTTGATAAGGTCACAAATCATATTTTGATCAAGATACAGCCTGACACTGACCTGCAAATTGCATAAAACGTAATAAAATTTTAATTTCTCGGACTGCCGCTGCGGATCCACGTTAAGACGCTGACAACACCTAAACCGCGGTCACTGTCAGATTGCATAGAAAATAAAGAGAAGCGCGATGACAAAACGCTTGTTATTTATTGTAAAATATGAAGCAATTATCTATTTATCCAAAATTGAGTTAAGTAATCAAAAATCAAAAACAACCAAGTTCTGCATTCAAATAAGACGTTAATGGTGCCGATTCCCTTGTTCACAAACTAATCTAAATTTAAGTTCAGTGCATCTTTTTCTTTCAATTTCATTAAGAAAAGGACAGAAGATAAATTTTAGTTTAGTCCTGTCAAATTAATCAGCGCTTGACGTAAATTGACGTAATTTTAGTAGGCAAGTTTTTAATCACGTCTAAACCTGTATGGAGTAGTGACAGGCGCTGATTAATTTGACAGGACTAAACTAAAATTTATATTCTGTCCTTTTCTTAATGAAATTGAAAGAAAAAGATGCACTGAACTTAAATTTAGATTAGTTTGTGAACAAGGGAATCGGCACCATTGTTTGAATATTAATTAAACACGTAACGTATGTTGATATTTTATACAGATATTTTGGATTAGACCTCAAGGTAAGAGGTTACTTTAACGTTAGTTTGTATCGAGATTTTTTTTCAAAACGTGTTTTGGTAACAACCAAGTTCTGGGAAATATGTTCAAAATTAACATATATTTTTTCCGCTACCAAAATCAAAATCAAAAGTCATTTATTCAAACTAGGCTGAAAATCAGCACTTTTCGAACGTCAAAACTGTACAGATTTGGGATTTTTTTTTTCTTTTACCACAAACTATCCAGATTTGGGATTTTTTTTTTCTTTTCTCTTTACGAGAACCCTATTTTTCTAAAAAAAATCAAGCTTCTAAGTCAATAAAAAATGTATGCGACATATTTTGATACTCGCAAATAAATCAAAACCGCAGACGTATCGTTGAAGTAGAATCATGAAATTTGGCAAGACGCGAGGTCTCACAGCACAAATAAAGGAAAAAGTTTGAAAATCGTTGTCGTCATTTTGGTCTGCAATATTGGACCAATTCTTTAAAAAGAAGTACAACCATCCCGCCATCTCTTTCTAGGCCTGCCGCGTTGTCATTTCCTGGCGCTTGGGATATTACTCAGTGGATCCCAAGCGCCGGGAAACGTCATTTTTGATAAGTGATCTGAGTTGCGCTACACGATTACTGACAAATCCGTGACTGACTGGACAGGTCCACTCAAATCTGTGTCCTTCGTTCCTCAAAAGACCACTAAGACTCTAAATCTACATGGTCCCCACATAATCTGACTAAGAGTTTGGACTAAGAGACTGTGACCTCTGAGTTTGTTTCGGTGTTTCTTCTCAAAGTAGTCGGATAGGAAACACCGACCTCATATAGTTTTTAAAATATTATTGACGTGTAATATTATTGTTTGTACAAACTTATATAAAGAAATAAAATCATTTCATATTGTATGTTGCAGGAAGGCTCCCGATACAACGCTTTGCACATAGCAGCCAAATCTTGTAACGCTGATATCTGCAATTTGATATTGACGACGGTAGGCAACCCGATGTTTGTGCAGACGCTATACGGAATGGATGCTGACGCCGACTCTTGTAAGGTAAGGATGAAAATAAATCATTATTTATCTATACAGCTTGTAGTTGGCAACATTGCGCGTTTTATTTCTAGCTTCTTCTGTGGCTCTGTCTTTTTAACACTTCACTTCACTGTAAGAGGGGCTCGTGGCTAAGTAATAAAACTCGCACGGGTCGATCGATCAGTTTAAGCTACGCTTGCCGCGGTTGGTCCGTGGAGGGGTGACCATCTTTACATACCAAAGCCCTTCCGTGCCTCGGAAAGCACGTTAAGCCGTTGGTCCCGGCCGTCATTCATCTTTGACAGTCGTTACGGGTGGTCAGAAGCCTGAAGGTATGGCAACCAGTCTTTCCAAGGGGTATCCTATTACCCATTAACTGGGTTGTGGAGGTCAGATAGGCAGTCGCTTCATGTAAAATACTGGTTTTCAGCTGGATCCGGTTAGACTGGAAGCTGACCCCGACATAGTTGGGAAAAGGCTAGGCAGGTCGTGATCTATGCAGCGTGTATGAGAAAGGTTTGCGATTACGACGTTGGTCCCATGGAGAAGTTGTTCAGGGGGGTAACCATCACCTCTTAAAGCAGTATTATTATAATATTACTTTACAGTGGGAAAGTGATGGAGCTACACAGGACTTATAGCTCCATCTCTTTCTCACGCTAAGTAATATTGAAATAATACTGCTATAAGAGGTGATGGTTACCCCCCAGTTTGATGGTCAGTAAATATGAACACACTTTTCTGATACACGCTGTATAATACTATGTACGTTCACTGAAATTTGAAAACTCTTGCAATTTATTGTAATATGTACGAGATAAAATATATTTTTTTTTATTACTACTGTCTTAAGAATTCAGTATAATCAATTTTAGTAAGATTGTGTTCAATCCATTAACTCAGCCTATCGCAGTCCACTGCTGGGCATAGGCCTCTGCCAGACTGCGCTTCCGCATCCAGTCTGACCGAGCCACCTTCTTAAGATCGTTGGTCCATCTAGTTGGGGGGCGTCCCACATTACGCTTGCCGATACGCGGTTTCCGCTCCCGGACGATTGTGTTGATATCGAATTATTATCTATGAAGAAGAGTCAATATCGTCCTTAATTTTAGGGAGAGGAGGCAGGACGAGGTTATGGAATCACTGGCAGAAACAATCTTAGAACATATCCTCAAGAGCGGGTCTATGCCGGACAGGTCTTTTATATCACTTAATTTCGTAATTCAAAGTTCAAAACAGACTCATGTCTTCAGTATTTTCCCCAATTATATTTCATATTTTTTTTAATACTTTTAATAGTTACAAAATTATATTTACTAAAATCATTAATACAACTATCTGATCTCCAATTACCCTATAGATTGACAATTTAATGAAGTTCAATTTCATGAAGTTATGACATTTGAGGCCAATTTTATAACTGAGAGTTGTTTTTTTTTTTTTTTTTAATGCTGGCTTTATGCAGTGGTCCCTTGGGGGTCCTCGACTGCTTTACCGGGCTTCGGTGGGGCCAGAAGGGCCTCTTATATTAGAGTTTAGGTAGCACAGCTAAGAGCGTCCCATAGTGGGACTCGTACCTAGGCTTAGGGCGCTACCGATTACTGAGCAAGCGGGGACTTGTCGTATCTGTGTTAAACTGAGAGTTGTATTGATGATTTTAATAATTATAATTCAGTGTGAACACATTTGCTACGGTTGCGAATCAAATTTTAATCAACATACAATCGAATACAGACCTGCAGATTGCAAAAACTTAAAAAAAAAATGAATTTCGCATCTTATCGCTGCTTCCTTAAATAACAATGATTGACTAAAGCGTTCAGCAGACGGCGGACATTTTGACTACGAATGACCGCGAGAGAGATCATCCGGCAAGTATCAGCGGCGCGGTCGTTTTGTGCGTATTGCATAGATTTATACGTTCTATCGTCGCGGACAAATTATCCATCTTCTGCTCAGCGCCTTATCTCGACGAAACAATAAAAAGTAACCCAAGTGTCTACCCACAGGAGTTCGCAGGCATACTAGTGGACCGCTACCTGAACACTCCCGACAAGGCGATCAACGAGACGCCGCTGCACTTCGCCGCCAAGTTCGGCGCCGAACACGCGGTCGATGTGCTCACGTCCTTCCCGCAGTGCAACCGCGGCGCCGTCAACAAATACGGCGAACAGGCTAAAGATGTGAGTCATACGTTTAAAAGAGTTTAATGATGACTGAGAATTAATTTTGGTAAAAAAAACACTACATCTCTCTCCTTAAACATAATTAAATACAGTGTCTTTTTTTAACCTTAGCTCTCTTACCATGAATAAAAAAATCGCCACACTTAATTTGTTTAGTCATAATTTGTTATAACCTTATCTCCTATTAGTCTACATTCAATTCTTCCGTAACTTGCAAAATTAGCTACCTTAGCTCTCTTACCATGAAAAAATAAAAAAATGGCACAGAACGCGATCAGCACATATAAACCGCGTTCAAGAGCTGACAGCATCATTGTTGAGGAATGTTGATACTGACTAGAGATGGGTGGTATAAACCATAGATAGTTTCAATAGCTATGTATTAGCGTAATACCTAAATATGGTATTGACTTCCACAATAACTATGTATTGCGTGAAACCATTTATACAACACGCGATTGATGCCCGATACGGTCTTTTTTTTTGACTGCGATATTATCAAATAACTTCTCCCGCTCTGGCCGGAGCGGAAGGGTGTGTCAGACTTTTACTAACTAAAATCTACCCGTATTCCTTCCGTTGCGTGTTATTAGGGGCCTAGGTATGGCGCCATCTTATATCATCTCTAATCGGGGCGATAGTCTAGCCGTGCCAATAAATTCTCGCCGCAATGATATCACCATGTGGAGATTGCTCCATACAGATTCTATTGTATTTGATGCTACAGCGTCACTATCGAGAGATGGCGCCATAGAGTACTTTTAATCCCGGTAGTACGTTCCCGTGGGATATTTTCGTAGGACCCGGCAAAACCGCCCGTGAAGCTCTTTGTTCTGCCATACCTGATTGTTCGCGCCATTTCTCGTTAGCTAAGGAGAGCGGGGTGAGGCCCTTGTCCATTGAGACTACATCTCGGTGCATCTCGTCGACTTCTTGGCTATGCTTTGTATTATTGTTATTTTGTGTTTTAAAGTTATTTTCTCAGGTTGATAGAACCTGGTATTTTTTTTTATCTTGTGGGTGTAAACCAAGGTGAGATTTTAAGTTTGAATAAATAGATTAAAGGCTCTGTACATTACAATAATTTTATTTACACACGAGCAAATACAATGAAAATGATAACAGTACAGAGTAGAAATAGCCGTGGGCCCCAAACTAGGCACAGCCTGTATCTTGGTGGCCCAATATTAATAGTCAAGACATTGAGTTGCCAAACGTTCATTGTGAGACAGCACAGCCGGACAAGTAACAATAATTAATAAAGGAAATAGTAATTAACATAGAAATTATTGTCTAAATTGAGTTGTAGAAAAGTGTTGAATATAGCTACTTTCTGTAGCATCAAATATGTATATTTGTAAAGACTGATTGCATTTAAACTGTTAAATAATTCTTTGGGCATTATAACATTGTTGATACCACTATAGGGACTATGGTTACTCGCAGTATTTTTCCAAACTCTGTTAATAATATTATTAATCAAATAAAACGTTATACCCACAGATAATCTGCAAGCGCGCCCCGAACAGCCCCCTGGGCGCCGCCGCGCGCATCGCGTGCATGCTGCAGGAGCGCTACTACGTGCCCGTGCTGCACGCCGACGACGGCAGCGGCGTGCCCACCATCGGCCGCGCCTTCACGCCGGCCTCGCCGCCCGTGCGTATACAAACGTGCTAAAACCTAATGTTCCTAATACCAATATTACCTATAGTCAAAACAGCGGGTTCATTTAGACACTTTGGTGCTAATCTATGCGTCATTTTCGTGAACGGGCGCCGTCAGTAGAGACTGGTCATCTCTTAGCTGCCACGGCTTATTTTAATTTTTGAATTGATTTTTTTTTTGTTAAGACGCTGACAACACCTAAACCGCGGTCACTGTCAGATTGCATAGAAAAGAAAGAGAAGCGCGATGACACAACGCTTGTAATTTATTGCAAAATATGAAGCAATTATCAATTTACTCAAAATTGAGTTGAGTAATCGAATATAAAAAACAACCAAGTTTTGAATTCAAATAAGACGTTTTTGTTATTAATTAAATATGTAACGTATGTTGATATTTAATACAGATATTTTGGATATTTTGGTTAGTTTAACGTTAGTTTGTATCGAGATTATTTTTCAAAACGTGTTTTGGTAACAACCAAGTTCTAGGAAATATGTTTAAAATTAACATATATTTTTTCCGCTACCACAAACTACAGGTTGAAATTGGAAACTTGCGACAAACTGAAATGGGACATTGTATACATCATTATTAACAACTTTTACTAAGGGACCAAAGCTGTAATCCCAAAAAAAAAAAATCTGCTTTTCCTACATTTTGATGAGGTATTGCGAACATAAATGTAGGGGACAGCAGTTTTTTTTTTTTTGGGATTGTAGCTTTGGTCCCTTAGTATAAGTTGTTCATAATGATGAGTACAATCTCCCATTTCGATTTGTCGCATGTTTTCAATGTCACCCTGTATACAGATTTGGCAATTTTTTTTCTTAAGAGTAGGCAATTTTGGTCAATTGGCTCTTGTCAGGGCCTTAATCTTTTTATTACGGACGCTTTTATGTTTTGCATCGTTCTCACATGTATAATTTTAAAATGAATGATGTAAACAATATTTTGTAACCATAATACGTTGATTTAAAGGAGTGTCCTTGGAGTTTCTTGCCCGTTCTTCTCCATAGATACCTACTACACTTTGGAATGGGCAACTAGCTTCATCTTTCTTAGTGACCGACCGACCCCTTGACAATTCAAAAGTGCCTGTAATTGGTTTATTTGAAATAAATGCATGCCGTCTTATTACAAAACAAGGATTATCTTTAGACCCAGGTTTAAACTATTGAGCCATTTTTGAATTTCGAACTTTATTCCGTCTACGTTAAAGTTCTTAATGCAAAACTGTCAAATTAGTACCGGACTAAGTAGTCAGTTTTGTATAAAGAACTGTATTTCAACCATAGTAACGTACTTATTACAAAAACTGGCTCGATGGATTAAACCATGTCCAAAAGTGATTCTTGTTTTGTAATAACGCCGTTTGAGTTTGAATTTGATACACGCACATTCCTTCGCGTAATCGTGCGGAATAATATTGTTTACTCGTACTCTCCGGCAATAATAATATTTCTCTCTCACTCGCGCAATCCCGCCCCTCACACGTCGCCCCTTCTTCGCCCTAGGTGCGCACGAAAGCGCGTACGTCTAAATGGACCCATTAGCAAACCGTCCTACTACGCAATGATCAAGATAGAATCAAGTCTCCCCCGACACTTGACTCTAACAAGAATTTGCACTAAAAAGTTTAATATTACCCAAATGGATTCCTAAATCGAAAAATAGTTTTCACACCCGCAATATTTTTGAACGGCCTATCCAACGATACCCCATACCCTGGCATAGACGAGAAAAAATCCCAGTTAATCATTTGTGACTTCAAGTTACAGCTACAATTATATGTAAGCGGGCACGCCCTTTATGCCTGGAGGCTTTTATTTAGGTATTACGTTCTGTTTACGTTTTTATTTTTTATTTCTGCTTGAATATAGTTTTCGATGTTTTTTTTTATTGGTATAGTGGCGGTAGTTGAAAATTAAATGATTTCCAAATATTGTAATTTACGCGTAGTGCAAACCATTTTGTATACTATTGTATGCATACAATCAAGTTTTTCTAACTAAACAGAACTGTGCTGCTGGGGAGTTTGATGCGCCATTTTTTCTTCCCAGCTAAAGCACTAGGAAGTGGTGAAGGCCGGGCGTTTTGGGAGACTGTCTTATGTAATTTTGACGTTCGAAAAGTGCTGATTCTCAACCTAATTTGAATAAACGACCTTGAAAACTGCATTTATGTTTTTTTTTATAATATCACATAGCTCAACTTTGCGCACATTCAAGTCAGTGAACCATTGCTGAATCTCAGATTGATTAGAGGCTGACGTTGGAAATTTCTCCGTTCATGATGATTTAATGTGAATTCATACTCTGTCTTGATAAAACGATACACATTTGTAATCATTTCGCGACACTATAACAAGCAATAATAAGAAATAAGAAAATTATAATCATTACATGTTACAATTAAACATTAAATTTGAAGACTTTTTTGCTAATATTCCCCTTGAAACTACTGAAACTTTAAATTCCTCATCCGCGCTTTCTGCTGCCTTACTTATAAAAAAATGTAAAGGTATGCCCTTTAGAGTTAAGGTACTCCCGGGTTGTTATAAAACATTTTAAAGATCTTAAAATTAAATCAACAGAAGATCTCTGGGGAATATCTTTAATAGTCTGTAGATCTATAATCGAAACCATTGCGCCCTATTTAGCTTTCATATTTAACACCAGTGTTAACCAACCCGCACTGGGCCCGCGTGGTGGATTACGGCCCACTGCCTCTCACAGAGAAGAGGCCTGTGTCCCAGCAGTGGGAACATTATAGGCTGATTATGTATGTTGACCAAGGAGTCTTTCCAGATATCATGAAACACAGTAAAGTAGTTCCTTTGTTCAAATCCGGTGATAGTAAAGAACCCAAAAATTATAGGCCTGTGTCAGTTGTGTCAGTTCTCAGTAAGGTGTTTGAAAAGTTGATGCTCAATCAAATGTTACGTCACTTTCATAAAAATTCCATCTTTTATGAACAACAGTACGTTTTCACCAAAGGGCGTTGTACGACTGATGCCGGTGTCACCCTAATAAAGAACATTTTTAACCTCTGGGAAGAAGCACAGGATGCCATTGGTATCTTTTGCGACCTCTCTAATGCGTTCGATTGCATAAACCATGAGACACTTCTGCTGAAACTAGAGCACTATGGACTTAGAAATACATCTCTTGCTTTACTAAAATCAAACCTAAAAGATAGAAAGGTTAAAGTTGCAGTAAACGGCGTAAACTCATTGGGGTCTGAAATGGCAATGGGCGTTCCTCAAGGTTCGATATTGGGTCCATTCCTCTTTTTAGTTTACATTAATGATTTACCCCAATTACTTCAAAATCAACAGAAGATGGTGTTATTTGCAGATGACACATCATTGATCTATAAAATAGACCGGCGATCACAAAATCATGACGTGAATAACTCTATTTTTCAGGTCCAAGATTGGTTTACGGTAAATAATTTGGTACTAAATGAAAAAAAAACCAAATGCATTAAATTTAAATTACCTAATGTTAGAAGTAGCGAATGTGATCTCATATTGAATGGAGAAAAACTGGAATTTATTAATCAAACGGTTTTCCTAGGAATCACTCTAGACGAGAAACTACAATGGGGACCACATATAACATCTCTTGCGGGGCGGCTAAGCTCGTCCGCTTATGCTGTTAGAAAGATAAGACAGTTGAAAGATGTAGAAACCGCGCTTTTGGTCTATTTTAGCTACTTCCACAGCATTATGTCGTATGGCATTTTACTGTGGGGTCGGGCTGCTGACTTTGAATCAATCTTTATTTTGCAAAAGAGAGCTGTCAGAGCCATTTATAATCTACGTCGCCGTGAATCTCTTAGGGAGCAATTTAAGAAGATTAATATTATGACGGTACCTTGCCAATTCATTTATGAAAATATTATGTATGTAAGAAAAAATCGACATCATTTTAATACTAGAAATAAAGATAAAATAGATCAACCATTTTTAGATTATCTAAAGTAAGTACATACATATTTTATGGGATACTGTGTCAAATGTTACAACAAAATACCTTGTGATATGTTGCAATTAAATGAAAGAAAATTTAAAACTCATGTTAAAAGTACACTTTGTGAACAAGCATATTACAAATTAGACGATTATATCCAAGATAAGAATGCTTGGACACATGCTGGTCCAGCTCCATAGGACAATCTAGAGTCTAGACAAAATCAAACTGGTTACTATTTTAATTGTACAATTTATTATTTGATACAAATAATAAATCAATGTTGAATTTAAATTCTGTGATTACTTTACCTCACACACTGACCTATTACTTTATTTATTATTTTTAGGAAAACTTATACTTTTACAATGTTTGTAAATATGTGACCATCATGTACCTATCACATAATTAATTCATTGGTCATAATTTTGAATTCTTTTTTTACCTATTTTGGTATAGTAATTTTATTCTAGGTGTATCGTCTTCACATATAATCATATAATGTACCTATACAAAATTTTGTATAACATTTTAATAGAGTAACGGTGGAGTTTCTTGCCCATTCTTATCCATACGAAACTACTTTTTGGAAGGGGCAACTAGAATCAATTCCTATTTTTTTTATAAATTTTGACGTTCAAAAGTGCCTTTTATGTGCCTATTTGAAATAAATAATTTGACTTTGATTTTATTTACATACCTCACTGTGAACAACTTTTCTCCGTTTACTTTCCATGTTGACGGTAAGCGACGCAAAAATTTAGCGCGAAACAGCATTAGTAGTCCGACCGGTAGCTCGGGCGATACCGAGTGTTCCCGAGCTTACGCACACACACAATGTGTATGTAGGTACATCTACACACACAACTACGACCAACCCGTCGTCTTGAGATAGAACAACAGGGGGGTAAACATCACCTCTTATAGCAGTATTATTATAATATTACTTCACAGTGGGAAAGTGATGGAGCTATACAGGACTTATAGCTCCATTTCATTCTCACGCTGAAGTAATATTGAAATAATACTGCTATAAGAGGTGATGGTTACCCCCTGTACTATATAGATTGCAAGTAGAGGGGGTTGAATTTTGACCAGAGGTCGACCACTACTTCTTATTATTATTCTTAATTAAGGAACTTAGAATGAAAGGTTTTTTTTTCTATTTTCGCTTTTCAGTTAAGTCGATATAATTTGCTTTTACAAACTGCAATCTCTGCACAGGACATAAACCACGACCCGTTCAGCCCGCGCTACGAGATCCGCGCCTACGCGGGCCCC
Source organism: Atethmia centrago (assembly GCA_905333075.3). Classification (NCBI taxonomy): domain Eukaryota; kingdom Metazoa; phylum Arthropoda; class Insecta; order Lepidoptera; family Noctuidae; genus Atethmia; species Atethmia centrago. The sequence goes on from HG995368.1 coordinate 22,753,125, forward strand.
ATGGAGGCGCGCGCGGCGGAGCAGTTCCGGCGGCGCTGGAAGACGCCGCCGCGCACGCCGCCGGCGGCCGCGCCCGGCGCCGCGCGCGTGCCCGCCGCGCCGCGCGTGCCGCTGTCGGCCTACAGCGCCGCCTGCCCCGCGCCGCCCGCCTCGCCCAAGCCGCAGGCCTTTAGGCTCAAGGAGATCACTAAAGGTCTCGAAACTGTTGGCAGGTTAGTACGGCACGCTTACATCTTACTTATCTGTATTGACGAGGCAGTAAGGGTAGGTACTTTAATCGTTGTAGCTACAGGAAAATGAGCTTAAAAGATTATTCCTAACTTTTTGAGACATTTTGATCTGCATCTGACTTTTCTAGTATTCAAACCTGTTTGTCCAATAGAATTTTTTGATCCTTATAAGAAACAGGACCGATTAAAAAGTTTTTGTAAAAACTGCCCACTTTCTTGCTGACTATACATTATTTCAAAATTTTAAAATGCAAATCAAATTGCGATAACGATTAAGGTACCTGTCCTCACTGCCTCATGTCAAAAATACACCCTGTATGGGTTAGTTATTTATTCATAAATGGGTTCGATTTCCAGCAGGGACAAAAGTTTCTGCTTTGTTTGGTTAGTTCACTTCTAAGTCTAACTAAGTCCACCTGGCTGGCTATGACCATCTTAGTAAGTCTGCCGCCATAACAACAATGCTAACATTTTTGTTGAGTTTCGATAGTTAGCGGTAAGATAGCCAGTTCCTCTGTAGTTCAGGATTCCAGGTGAAGCTCCGCTTCCACCTTCGGCTTAATCATCACTTACAATCAGATGAGATGAAGGCCAAGAGCTTACCGGTGAAGATAAAAAAATACCCAACAATAAAATATGATAACTAATTACAATTATCACGTTTTACTAAAAACTATACAGGGTGAAATCAAATTAGTTAGAAAACTCCACAGACGAGATTGTGTCGATGACTAAACATGGTCAAACAGGAAATAAATTAATTTGATCAGTTTTTGTTTTGGGGTCATCAATCGCAAGTAGTGTGGTCACTTGAAATATCAGTTTTCTTTGTGTCAACTTCAGACGTGATGGGTATCGGTAAAAGATGTTCCGACTAATCGGTAAAGTCGACTATCCGGCCACTTTCGTAATCGACGACTATTCAGCAAAGAGCGCCGACCATCCAGCTTATTACTTTGTATGTATTTCTCAATAAATGTATATAGGAGGAATGACATTAAATAAACTTAAAAACCAACTACAGCAGCGGTCGTTGACCCCAAAAGTACAGAATACAATAAACACCCATCACGCTAATTTGACCATTTAATTTTGGGTCGTTTCCGACATCAAAACTGCCAGATACTAAATTACTTAGAAAATAAATAATTATATTATATGTATTGTGAACTATGCTTTATTAATGAATGCGTATATAAATTGAGATAAGAGCACGACAATGATGATATACTTTATTAATGAAAACTTTTTGTTTACAGAAACTTAGCTGAAGAAATGAAAGTAGGCTGGAAGGAGTACTGGCCATTCTTAGACACGTTCACCGACCTCCGAACGCCCGAAGGCCTAACCTTACTAGAGAACTATTTAAAGAATAAGTACGAAAGCGCCTGTTCATACGCATACAGCGGCAGTTGCGCACAATCCCATGTTCCCGATGATCTTTCACTGTCAAGAATAAGTCTATGTATGACGACGCAGCAAAGTCCCTCCAAAGACTCCACACTAAGCCCCATGTCAGAACTCTGTGTTGCCATGACATCATGCAAAATATCCAATGAAAGACCTCCCCATTGGAGGAAAACGGACCCTTTAAGACAAAGGCTTTGCAGACAACCTGGGGCTAAAGTAGTGAACGGGGATGCGCCTATAATAAACCACACGGTCAGCCAACTACTCTGTATAGAACGGACCTGTCAGGTCTTCGCTAAGAGGATAGCAGATGCGCTCACATTCAGCCTTACCGCCGAACCAGAAACGGCCGGTGACTCGCTCAAATCCGAATCAAAGCACCTACAACACACAATTTTTACTTACATGGACGATGAAAGATTTCAGAGCATAAATTTCGCTTTAATACACTCTAGATTAGCCCAACTCGTCGTCTACAAGCTAAAACAGCAAACGAACGATCTTGATGACGTCAATCATTTGTTGGAATTCTTAGTGAAGCTCCGATGTCCGAACGATGACATATTTAGTTCGGATGATGAACGAAAGCCGCCATACAGGTGCGCGAATAGAATGAAAATAACACACGTAATAGACGGCCATGTTAGGTGCTTAGCTAGTTTCATATGTGAAGAGTTGACGGAAGGAGAACTACTAAAAGCCCCGGCTATGTCCGAGGTGGAGTGTACAGAGTTATGGCAAAAAGCGTCTAAGTGCAGGTGCGATTGGAAGATAGAAGTTTTTGAACGAAACAGTAAAAAGAACGCATCGTTTAGGAAAAATAGATCTATTTTGTCGACTAGTCCGAAGAGTGAGAGCTTTATTAGAAGACTGACGTTTGATCATGATATTGGTGAGTGAATCTTTTAGTTAATTTATTTCTATAATACACCTAATGGTTATCTTGAAGTCCGTAAATAATGCTTGCCAAAGATATTGGTGCAATCACCAAGCCAAGCTAATTTTATTTATGTGCGCTACGTTTTTATAAACATACGTTTTTATATGCATACAAAGGGCGCAACTAGACTGCTGGCGATCGAAGTCAATGGACGATTTCGTGACGTATTAAGAATATCTTAAGACTCTGACAACAGGTAAACCGTGGTCACTGTCAGACTACATAGAAAAGAAAGAAGCGCGATGACACAACGCTTGTAATTTATTGCAAAATTTGAAACAGTTATCTATTTACTCAAAATTGAGTTGAGTATTCGAAAATAAAAAACAACCAAATTCTGCGTTCATATAAGACGTTCTGACGTTCATGTTATTAATTAAATACGTAACGTACTTTGATATTTAATACAGAATTTTAGATTGTAACCCAAGGTAAAAGGTTAGTTTACCGTTAATTTGTGTCGAGATTTTTTTATTCAAAACGTGTTTTGGAAACAACCAAGTTCTGTGAAATATCTTCAAAATTAACATATATTTTTTCCGCTACTACAAACTATACAGATTTGGCATATTTTTTTCTTAGGACAAGCCTACTTTGGTCGTTTGCCTCTTGTCAGCGCCTTAATAAATTATGAGATAACTTGCAGAGTTGTTCCCAGATTAAAGTTGTTCACAATGACGAGTTCCCGTTCCCTTTTCCAGTTATTTCAATAATGCCTTATATATCTGCTGTATTTAATTCCTTATTATTTGACACTTTATCTTCAATCTTAAATGTTTAATAAAGTTTTTTGTACATTGTTTTCGCAACAACAATAATGTACCCAAGATTTTGTAATAAGTATCTTGACTAAACGAGTGTCCTTGGAGTTTCTTTCTCGTTCTTCTCCATACAAATCTATGTTTTTTGATGTGCAACTAGCTTCAACTTTCTGACTAACTGACCGACTCCTTGACAATCCAAACGTGCCTGTAAATGGTGTAATTGAAATAAATGCGTTGAGTTTGATAAATAATGATAATATAATGTAGGTGACGGCAAGCTGCAGCACAGCGAGTCAGAGAGCCCTGTGAACGCGAACTCGCCGGCCGGGGACAGCGCGGCGCTGTACACCGTGCTCACCGGCAAGTGTACCGTCGTGCACGCTGAGGTAAGCGAAAAAAAAAAGTTATTTCGACCAAGCATAATCAGCGTATGATGTTCCCACTGCTGGGACACAGGCCTCCTCTCTGTGAGAGGAAGTAGGCCGTAATTCACCACGCGGGCCAAGTGCGGGTTGGTAGATTTCACAGTTCTAGGACATGTTGGTTTCCTCATGATGCTTTCCTTCACCGTTTTGAGAGCAGTGGTGATGAAATTATTTACGCAAAGTAAAGCACCTGCCTGGGTTCGAACCTACGACCTACAACTCGGTAAGTCGCAGCCGTTACCACTGAGCCACCACTGCTCTCATTTCGACCAAAAGCAACTAAAAAAATCACATCATCTGCCTAGCCTTTTGCTAACTATAAGTAAGTGATAATTAGTAATTTATTTCATAACTGTTAGATTTGCAGGTATGGGACGAACAACAGTTAAACACGCTAGTCAAAACACACCAAAAAAAATATATTAATTTATTATTACACTAACTTTAACCTGTTAAGCCGGGGGCGCGACACCGATTCGGAGTCAAACAATAGAAAATCAATCGTGTCTCATTAGCTGTCCTTGACCAGTTAATATCTATGAAAGGGTTGCTTAGCCGGGTCGCAGCCACAGTACGTTACACATACATGAACCCCTTCCCATTATTTTGCGACTGCCTAATTAAACAAACACTAAATGCAAAACTTTAGCATAGTTTTGCATTTAATGATTGTTTAATTGGACTAAAGTTGTCGGGATCACTTACTTTGATCGATCGACCCGTGCAGCTGTTACTTAGCCACTAGCTTCTAGGGTAAGAATACCAGCCTAATACTGCCCCTCTGAAGGGCAAAGGCGTCTTCTGACACGGAGAAGGAGTAAGCGAGGTGAGCAATGATCGTGGCATTGCTTGCCTGCTCAATGCGAAATGGCGATGTCAGATAGCAGTATATTAGAAAAACATAAAACAGTTAAATATTATAAACATAAAAAAAAAATATAGAATCAAATAAATATTTTTTACTATAAAAAAAACAGAATGATATTATTTATTTTATCACACATAATATACTATTACGCTAAATTTCCTGAATATTGGACAAAACCGAAACCTCCAGCCAGCGAACTCTTTCTTTCTAGAAAGCATAGGGTCGCATGTAGGTGGAATGTATCGTTGGTTAAAAGGTAAAATTCACTAAGTGACATTTTTGGTAAAAATCAAAACATTCAGTTATGGATTTTTTGCTCATGCTAAAAAAAATGTTAAATGTCATTATTTCCTAATCAAAACCTTCAGTTATGGATTTTTTGCTCATGCTGAAAAAATTATTAAATGTCAGTATCTCCTAATCAAAACCTTCAGTTATAGATTTTTGCTCATGCTGAAAAATTTATTAAATGTCAGTATCTCCTAATCAAAACCTTCAGTTATGGATTTTTTGCTCATGCTGAAAAATTTATTAAAATGTCAATCTCCTAATTATTTTAAAAACACTTAGTGACTTTTACCTTTGAACCAACGATATTTAGTATCTATTCTGTTTTAATACAATTATATTGTAACATGTACCATATTTTGTCTACTTTCACCAGAAAAATTATTTTTAACTATCATTTCAGCTGTTGCTGTGACCAAAAATTTTCACGAAAACATACGGCGCGGACCTAAACTGCGCCTACTTATTTTTTCTTAGACTTATTTTTGTGTATGAAAAACTGCTGTAGACTGCCAAGTAACGCTGGCAACAGACAGTACTGACGTGTGTATAGGACTGGATAAGGGACATAGGGGTATTTAAAGTTTAATTATACCATTATTCTGAAATGGATATCGTTTATTTGCTTATATTTTAGGTATACAGATAACATGGAATTTTTATAAAATATTTTTGCCTTACGGGATGCAATATTTTCTGTGACTCCAATTTAAATTGGGCCTTAGGCCGAGATCTATAAACGTTACTACTTACGTACGTACGTTACGTACGTTACGTACTTAGCCATTATCCCGTACCTATCTTGCACTTGTAAAAGTTAACCTTTTTTTTTTGTTTTGGAACAACAACAAATTGACATAATTACAATAGAGACGATGATAGCTACAAAAGTTAAAAACTGTGTCGCAGCTATCAACGCCCGTCTAAACTTAAAAAAAACACATCATTACACAATTGAGCTAACTTTTGTGTTTCAATAAAAATCGTAAACATGCAAAAATAAAAGACATGCAAACTTTGTGTGTTGGTAGGTGAAGTGCAGTGTGGAGTGGAACTTGTAGTTTGACAGTTATACGACAGTGACAGGAATAACGCGTAGCCAAAGTAGGTCTTAACTAACGTTTATAGATCTCGGCCGCTCGCAACGGTTATAAAACATACTTATTATTATTTTACAGACATGCGACATAATTAATTATTCATTGTACACTTGAAAAGACAAGATAACCTTTAGATACTAACACTTAAATAACAATCGATAAATATACTGTTTAATTTCATACCGTAGTGTTTCTGAGGAAAACAATTGTTATTGCTATTCCTTGAAATGAACTTAACATTAAAAAAGTATTATACACTGTACCCATGCCGTCACGAGTTTCAGCCACAGTATCCGTCATCAGGCTGTGATGGATAATTCCATAACTAGTGATGCAAAACAAAAGAAACACAATGGCACTCGATACTTCTATATTGGTTAAATATCGAAGTCGGTGGCGCAGACAAACCCTTCTTTGCGTTCGAATTCCGGTATGTAACACAAAAAAAGCGAAAATAGTCGCTGATATGCAGCAGTATTTAAACCATATTGGACATATCAATCTGAATGTACCGATGCAGGTGATCTCCATTACTCCTAGTAGGATCGGGGACCAAATATAAATGGACAGCAAGATAAAGTAACGGGGTTGAAAGGGACTGATAGTTGAAACAAGGGCTGATATTTCCGAAACCATGAAGTACCACTCTTGAGATCCAAACACTAACATTACTTTTTTTGTTAAATGCAACGCGTAGGTACTTATCAACCATATTATTACTACATCCGATTGCATTAACACCACCTTTACTAATAACGAAACACTATCTGACAGGCTAAAAATATCGTAATCTAATAGGAATAAACCTATTGTGTGCAACAGTCCTGCTGTCGTCAGCTGTGTGAGAGTCTTCTGGTCCATCGTCCTTATCCCCGGCAGGTGTTTGAAGACCAACAGTTGCAGTATTAAGCAAGCTGTAGACAGGAAGATCCCGGAGATCCGTATATATTTGACCAGCCATGACTGTTCGTCCATTTCAAAATATTGTTCGTGGTATGCGTTCTAAATTGTTAATAGTATTAATATGTTGCTGTGCCTGCGGTGTTAAAAATGCAACTGGACTGACTGGGTTTTAAGTACGCAACACTTGTGGCGATATCAGTAAGCATCGCACTTGGTGCGTCATAGCGCAGGTGGGACCTGCGCTATGACGCACCAAATGCGACATAATACGCTTATCTTAGGTATCAAGGGTGTGAAGATACCGGTCACCTACAGAATGTTTAATAGCATTCTGTATGTCATCTAAGTCATAATATCATCTATCTAATATTAACCAAATATAACTTCTAAGAAACTGAATTAGTGCTCGGTTGATGGCAATGGGCTGCCCCCTAACACATGGGAGTTATTTATTTAATACTTTAAGCATACAAATGTACACCTCATTGCCTATCAGTCAACCTTTGGGTGATGCAGAGACAAACAGTGGTAGGTGGAATCACGAAAAATTGGGGAATAAATATACTTTAGGGCCTTTTCTGATCTGTCGGCGCAGCAGCGGTGCGACATCAGATTGCTCGGTATACGATGTACCGAAAGCTTACTAAGCACCTATATTTCAATTGAGCGTTCCTGTTCAATCAGCTCAGTACCGCGCCAATCTCGCGCATACCGATGATAAAATAAATTCATAGAAAGAGTCCACGTTCGCTGGCAAAACAGAGCTTTAACCACGTGAACCACGTTGTATAGTAATTATTCAAAAATAAAAATCAGCGGTTATTTATTCAAACTAGGCTGAGAATCAGCACTTTTCGAACGTCTCAATTACATAAGACCAGGGGCGTGCCGTCCATAGAGGCAATTAGGCCTAGCCTACCCTACCAACAACGCCAAATGCATTTATTTTAACTATGTAATACAATAACACAAAATATTTAAAAAAAGTTAACTCCTGTTAAAACTCTTATAGCAACTTGTCGCAGACGCCACGTGACTCACAGTTCGACGGAGCTTACGTACGCAAGGCAAGGATTCCTTTCGCCTAAATTTCGTTCATAAATTTACGCACACTCGTGTATATTTTTGTGTGTATGAACGGCACACAATAGTGAAATGGTTTAAATTAGGGGCGTAACTCCGGCGGCAGGAGCTTGGTCCTCATTGGTTGTGTGTAAAGTGAAGATTTAATGAATGAAAAATATTGAAGACTAGGGTTCCCAATTTTTGGACAATTCCCCGAATTGCGGGGAAGTTTCCTTCATGACTACCAGACTACTAGAGACAATTAAAAAAAAGGGTGGTATTGTTGAATTTATACTTTCCAAAAAATTATAAATTGTAAGGAATAGCAAAAGCCCTATAAAAGTAATTAAAAACTTCATAATTTTTTATTTTTCTTCTCATGGGGAGTTAGGAAAATAAGTTTCGGCAACACAGTCCAGTGTATCAGTGTTATCCGGCAAAATATGATAGTCCCTTTTGTGGAAGAACACGGTATGACAGTGATACAATTTTAGTTGGTAGTGTTTGTTTCATGTGACAGTGACACGTAATTTATATGTGATCTTGAATGTTTTGCTGTTTTAGATCTTATTAAGTTATAAGTAATTGGTTTTGAAACGTAAAGTAGTGTAAAGATTATGTGTTGTGTTATTATTTGTTTATTTACCTAAGAATGGTGTTCTGTTGTGAAGTTTGCGCCGAGAATGTGTTGGTTAGGTTAGGTTAGTCGCACTTGTCGTTTAATGATAAGATTCAAGTTGTGTCTAAAGGTAGATGTGTGCCCGAAGGGATCCCTTCTTTTCGCATAATGTTTTTTGTCCTAATATACTTCGGCATAACGATTTTGGCACAATTTGTTTTGGCATAATAATACTTTGGCATAATTTTTTTAGGCATACATTTTATGTTGGCATAATCATGTTAAAGACTAATTTGTTTTGGCATAAATTTGATTCGCATAACGTTAGTAGGCCTAATGACTATTAGCATAACGTTAGTAGGCCTAAAGACTTTTAGCATAACGTTAGTAGGCCTAATGGCTATTAGCATAATAATATTTAGGCATACAATTAATATAAATAACAAAAACAATGTTCATGCAAATGATTTATTATAAATATACATGACATTTTCAATCGCGAGAAACGTTTATTTCACACAGCAGTGAATTAGTTAACTTCAATCAGTTAACTTCTATTATGAGAAATAAATATGGCGGTTATTCCTCAGATAGAAGTTAACTGATTGAAATAGTAGTCCTTAATTATTTATTTTAGGTGTATATTTTTAGCAATTGCTTGTAAATATTCTAGTTTAGAAGGATACTCATCTTTTTTACCAATGATTTTTTCAATTTTTTTGGTTTTTTCCGTGTATTTTTTCTTTTTTTTTTTGTATAAGTGATGTTACGATATCCAGTTTATCTATTTCAATGGTTTGATGTCTTATTTCTTGAACTATCTGTTTTGCCAAAAAATAAAATCCAGTATGGTGTTTTCCCACAAAATGAGCAAATCTATTGTGCCATGCCTCTGCATGATTTTGTGTCCTGGGTATATTTTCCTTTGCTAGTAAATACGTACTCCAGACTTTGGGTGGAAATGGTGGTGGTGAACTTGTAGTGCCCCATACATAATTCTGAGCAAACCAATTAGCTATAGTACCTGTAACAATCAAATAATATTGTTGGTTAAAAAATTAATATGCTGTGCAACAAAAGTTAGTCACAGAACCGAATTGCTGCAAAACCGACTTCACGTAGTCTTGTTTGTCCTACCCCTAGAGTGTTATTTGAAATCGCGTAGGCGCGTGGGGCCGCCGGAGGGCCGCAGCGCCGGAGCCGTCACAGAAACCCTGCCTGCTGCATGCTGCTTGCTTGCTTGCTTGCATGCTTGCTTGCATGTTGCATGCTTGCTTGCATGCTGCATGTTTGCTTGCATGCTGCATGCTTGCTTGCAAGCTGTATGCTTGCAATGCTTGCTTTCTACAGCGAAAAAATACTCACAAAATTGTTCAATACGTTATAATATATTAATATTTTATATATTACCTGATTCAGGAGATATGGCTTTTCTCCAATCGTCGAAATAAATTGGTATATCTTCTTCGGGCAAAAAAGCTAGGGCGTATAAACATTTAATTTCCAACGCAAATGATATATCATTACCATATAAACGTTGGAGGCCATTTTTCTGTACGTGGCGGTATATAGTTTGTCCTAAATGAAAATCGCACCCTTTTATTGTTGTATTTTCGAACAATTGTTTAGCACATATATGGGCAGTTTTTTCGAAATCCATTAATATAAATCTGGGTGATAAATGCAAATTATTTGCATCGCAGTACTCAATAATTGATGTAAATAATATATTATAGGTCGTTTTATCCTTGTTGGTGCATAATGCTAATATGCACGGAAATGTTTGTGAGATATCATTATCAACATTCCCGTGTATGGTGTAAAGTTGATAAAAAATCTTAGGAACAACTTTGAATGTTCCATCCATCATTATTCATTATATACTTAGACGAGCATAATAAAGTAATGAGTTTTTTTGTAGTAAATATTATTAATCTCTTGTTTGTGTTGTATTTTTTATCAATAATGATGATCTGGTCGTATTCTTTAATTAAACATTCTGTATTCAGTTCAAAATCTATGTCTTCTGGTTCTTTAAAACTATCCATTTTTTTCCTTTGCTTGTATATAATTTGTTTTAGATTATTATTGCCTGGTAAATGACACGATACGGAAGGTGAGGTTACAGTTTCACTATTGGCTATAATTTCAATTGGCTTTATACTCGGATTTAATATTGCATCTTCTTTTATTTTATTGACAGCTATTTGAATCTGAAAAATAAAAAGAAGGAACTATAACAAATAGTAGTACTTTTTATAACAAACGTAGTGTATCAATAGATTAAGGTGCAGTCTAGCCGCCAATATGTATGAATTAATAAATTTTAAAAAACTTACTTGTTCTCTAAGTGCATTTTATTCATGATTGTGATTTTGTATGTGCTTAGATAGTATTTCATGTTGTTGGTCGTCGTTTAATTTCGTAATAAGTCGAGAGTTACATTTATAATTGGTATTACGACGCATTTCACACACCCAATAATATTTATTTTCCTTTTGAAAATTTTTCTCATAGATGAAACCATCCACATTTAATTTGATGCCGCCTCTTTTGGTTATAAAAGTACGCACTGTATTTTCCATTTGTAACTACAATTCACGATTTTAAACAAATAAGTAAGAATCACAATGTACGTAAATTACAACTTTGCAATAATACATTTAGTGGCACAATAGTTTTACGACACCACCGTCTACTTAGAAAAATAATTTCTATTCTACCTACAATATCAAGCGCCTACAAATTTCATTAGAGCAATAATTGTATAAACGTGTATAGTGTCTAATATTCTAAGTGTTAATAATTATTTCACTGTTATACCTATAAAAATATGTTTTAATATTTTTATGCGTTATTTATGCTTAACTTTTATACTTTAGGATATTATGCTTAAAAAAGTTATGCTTTAGAACTTTATGCTTAAAAAAGTTATGCTTTAGAACTTTATGCTTAATAAGTTTATGCTTTAAAATATTATGCCTAATCATTATTATGGTTACAGACATAATGCTTAAAAAAATTATGCATGAGCTGTTATGCGTAATTATATTATGCGAAAAAATAATTATACCAAACAACATTATGCTAAGTTATATTAGGTCTTAAAATTTTATGCTAATGGATAGGGAACCGTAATTATCACCCACCCACTTGGTTATGATATTTGAGGTGGCCGAATCTTTCTTCTGTTTGCATCGTTAGAAAATCGTCTTTTAAACCTTGAATAATGTGGTGAGTTCTTGTATGTAGAGCCGCGCTGTGATGTTGCGCGAATTAGTTTTTTTTTTGGTGTCAGTATGCGTGGCCTACCCTCTATGGAGAACCACTGCACGCCACTGCATAAGACAGTTCCCCAAAACGCCCGCCCTTCGCCACCTAGTGCTTTAGCTGGGAAGAAGTGGCGCAACAAACTACCCACCAGCACAGCTGTCTGTTTAGTTAGGATAACTTAATATTATACAATAGTAGGTATGCAAAGTTATTAAACATTACGAGACACAAAACACTTATTTTTTGCCGTATGTCAACTAGTACACGCCAATATACCAAAAAAAAATGAAAACTATAGTCAAGCAAAATATAAAAACTGTAAAAATAACTTAATACCTAAATAAAAGCCCAGGCATAAAGGGCGTACATATGCAATGCTAGATTATGTTTATATAGCTGTAACACAAATGATAAACTAGGGCCATTGAAGTAAAATAAATAAATTGTTAATTACTAATAACAATAACGAAACTATGGTCAACAAGACGACCAGTCACACAAGCAGCACACGTTCACAAGCATAACGCAAAGGTCAGCCATTACTCCTCTCGCCATATTTGAGAGGAGGCAACCCAACCCCCGACGCTACCGAAGCAGTGATGTCTAAGGGAGCATGACGAGTGACGACCTTGCTGCCAGTTGCACAGACAAGAATAATGCCGATCAACTAGCTGTTGCCCGCAGCTTCGCCCGCGTGGATATTTGAATCTGATTTGTTCACAATTTCATGTCTTTTTTTGCGCGGAACCTTAAATATTTTTCTAAAATAAAAGTAGCCTAAGTTACTCCTGATGACATCAGCTATCTCCCCGTGAAAGTCGATCCAGCCCTTTCGGAGATTAGCCGGAACAGACAGAAAAAATATTATATGCACCTTATATACTTTCATATGCTGTTATTTTTAAATTACAAACAGACATTTCAGTTTTATTTATCTGTCCATACAGATATGTTAGCTAGCGACCTCAATAATCTATACATCCATCGTAATTCGACTCAGAATTCTTTGTTTTGTCATAGGATTTTTTTTAAGTTCTCGTGTAGCGGAAAAGCTAGAGCTTTCTGTGAGCTTATGAACGTATGGCGCCCCGCTGCCAACAATGCCGACTGGCTTAACTTCTAGTTTAAAAAAAAACGGCCAAGTGCGTGTCGGCCCACGCCCAATGAAGACTTCCGTAGTTGGGATGAATTTATCCCTAGAACAAACTTAACATTTTGGTTGAACAACATGTTCCCCCATACATTCAAACTGAAAATGTAAGTTTTTACGCACTATATTGAGAGATGTGGTTTACCATGATTTTTTTAAGACAATATTATTAAATCTTATACGTTTCCCTGTTATCTATAAGTATAGAACTATCCTCTGTATTTTTCAAAATTTTAGGCTTAGCAGTTTCGGTTTTTAATTTCCTAATATTTTCCCCACAAGTGAACCCCATATTCAAAATTAATTTAAATACTTACGTTACATGTTCGTGTTTTCACAGAAGTTCATATGTATACCAAATTTCAACTTAATCGGTCCAGTAGATTCGGAGAACATCGGCTGTGACAGACGAACAGACACACGAGTGATCCTTTAAGGGTACGGAACCCTAAAAAATATAGAAAATGATACATATGCCTACCTATATAGGATAACAACATCGCTCAAAATAAAACGAACTAAATATGTATATTTGTGTATTTTAGTGTATAAGTAGTTACAATAATAAATAATATGAAGGTGAAGCACAATACATATTATCAATTGTAATAGATATTTGCACACCTGCTAAGGTAGGTCTTAGTAATAACTCTAAGAACTCTTGTTATAAGTGGAATATGGGCAACACATGACGTGACACCTTCACGTCATGTGTTGCCCATATTCCAGCTAAGAGGTCATCCATAAAGTATGTCACACTAATTTCGTATTCTTTTTACCCCTCCCCCGTCCTTGTCACAGTTGATAACATTTGTGAGAACCCCTCCCTCCCTAGTGTAACGTCACATATTTTGCAATTTTACATCTAGAAATTATTAAATTAAAGTCAATTGTCTAATAAAATATAAACAATGAAATCACGGCGAAGCGCGGCGCATGTGGCCGTATTTGTCAAAGGGCTCGGGCGACCGGCGCGTGACACTAGTAGAGCGAGTGTGAACTAGCCAATAAAATAATTTAAATGATAGACTATAGATAAATATTTTTAAGTTTTTCTGTAATATTTCAAATTTGGCATTTTAACACTTAGATGTATTAGATTTTGAAATGTGATGTCACGAAACTTAGGACCCTTTGTCCCCTTTGTCACACTTCGTCGACCCCTCCTTAACGAATGACGCACTTTATGGGTGGTCGCTAATATATGATTTGGTATTGCGTTTTGGTAAGCTTCTTCGAACGATGCCTTTTTATTGCAGACTGGCTAATGGGTTGCAATGCTGTTTAATTTTTTTTGTAAGGAACCACCGGCGCTCACACTACAACTTACCAATCAAAATCAGTAATCACTAGGTTGAGAATCAGCACTTTTCGAACGTCAAAATTACATAAGACAATCTCCACAAAAACGCCCGCCCTTCACCACTTCCTATTGCTTTAGCTGGGAAAAATAAGTGGCGCAACAAACTCCCCAACAGAGTTTACCAAAGTTTCATCACAATCGGTTTAGCCATTTTCGAGTTTTTGCGAGACTAACGCACGGCAATTTATTTTTAAACGACTTACAAAAAGGAGGCGGTAATGTTCGTCTGTATGTTGTTTTTTTTTTATATATACACCGATTTCTCTGTCAATTGTGGACCGCTTTTGAAAATTCTTTCTGTTTGTTTCATTGTCACCACGTCAGAATCTGATGAATCCCCTGGTAATGGAGGGAAATCTTCAATAGGCACACCTATAGCAATTCGGATATATTTTTATAGTAACTCGTGCATTTGCTTTCGGAAAGCACGATTCGGTGAAGTGGAACTGATTATGAAGACCACAGATGGCCACCGGAACTACTTAATTATAAGTATTTCACGGGTTGCGATTCGTTTAGGTACTTTAATATGGTTGCTAAGCAACTTATGCTTGTCACATTGCATATGGTGAAATGGAGCTAGATTAACGTAATAAATATACAATATCATAAATATGACCGGACTAAAACCCACCCGTATTCCTTCCTGTTGCCTGTGTTGCGGGGGCCTCGGTGACCCATAGGTACCTTCCAGCGACCCCGGCAGGCATCGGCCCTAGTGGACCCCTACCTATGTGCTGACGACATCTCTTTGAGGCGCGCGTGGAATACAACGCGCCATCGACCCGGGCCTGGTCCTTACCGGACGGTGAGCTGCCCATTGCTCACCGTCCGCAAGCCCACGCCTACGGTGGCCGGAAATCCGCCCGGGATTCCCGACGCCCTGGGCGTCTCCTACGGCGGCTAGGGGCGAGAGGGCGCGAAACTTGCCTTTCCCAAATATGACCGATCTAAAACTTATTCTCCCACTTACCTCCTACGCTGTAAAAGATTCCATCTACTTCCTCTTTCTATTGCATACTCCTGCAGGCTTAGCATGACACTCTATTTCTTCGAAGAATAGATACGGCTCTTTCTATACTAAGTGACATTTCGTTTCTCAGTTTTTGACATCTCACCGTAGAAATCCTTCTACAATCCGTCTCTTTTCTTTCGTTTCTAACGATCTTTGTCTAGGTTCTTTTTTATGTAGAAAGATCTCTACGGTGGGATGTCAAAAAAGGAGAAACGAAATGTCACTTTATATGGAAAGAGCCGTGTCTATTCTTCGAAGAAATAGAGAGTCATGCTAAGCCTGCTGTTGTAGGAACGAATTACAGACGAAATTCATACTAAATCAGAGCGAGTCATACGTATAATGCGGTCTGCCGGGGCGTCGACATCGATGTTTTCAGCACCAGCATTTCGAAATTGAAAATAACTCTGTGATTTCTTTTTTATAATGTAAACTAATTGATTACAATTTACGCTTGAAACACATTTTCACTTATGAAACTTTTTTTTACTTAAACACTGTCTACCTTCTCAAATATTTTTGTTTGTATGTATGCTCTCCTCTATCTGTGAAAACTTTAAATTGGCCTTATTTTGTTACTCTCAATCGTGTAGTGTTTAGCTGTAAGTTTTCCTAAAACTATAAAATAAAATAAAATGACACGTTCACATTACACACACCACACACACGTCGATTACCTAATTCGCTGCCTTTGGAGTAACGAATTAGGTAGTCGGCGTGTGATAATTGGACTGTGGTTCCATTCTCGTTCCACGACCACCAAACAATTAACCGATCAATCTAAGCCGGTGCGTGAATGAATTTATGGTTTTTATTAAGTAGATTTTGACTGTCAACAGTACGAGTATCAAAAGGTCCAATTGAAATGAACCACCACTATCAGGTGGGCCACCATCTTGTTTGCTACCTATTCAAATGCTGTTTTTCATATGCTTAGCAGATATCTGACGATGAGTCTGTGGCATCGTGCAATTCTGAAGATGAGGCGTTTCTGACGGCGTCCGAGCATTCGGAGCGAGAGGACGAGGACATGGCTGAAGCCAGCGACAGCGCGAAAGCAGAGCCTTTTATATACGGGTGAGTGGTTTATATGCATGTGTTGTACTCGTATCAACAGAAGGATGCTTTTTGTGTGTGCATGGAGACTAGGTATGAGGTACGAATCAAATTCCAAGTAGCAGTAGCCATCCATTATTTTAGTGTATACAAGGACGTAACAAAATCCTTTCCAGTTTCAGTTACAAATAGAAAAGTCCTATGTTTGTCTCGTTAGACTAGCGGTCACACGTGCGTGATGGCTGAGCACGAGGTCCTGGTTTCGATTCCTAGGTCGGGAAAAGTGTTATTGGGTTTTCTATCTGGAATTTCTCAGTAGTAGCTTGGAGTCTGGATTTGTGCCCAGTTGATGGCAATAGGTTGACTAACGTTTGCGAAACGTGGGTATTCTACACCTCTGACCCATGTTCTACACTTCTGGGAATACAGGCGTAAAGTTATTTATTTAAGATATATGTACCCATACAAATAAACAGATATATAATTTTGAAAAGTTGACCGTCATGGGACGCCCGGCAGATGTGAAACATCGATATTGATGGTTATTGAAATAATAAATAATTATAGAAAACCAATAAATAAATAATTAAAGAGAAATAATAGATATATTTTTCTGACGTGACGGAGCATAAGAGAGCGTCATGCCGTTTGCCGTCACGGCATACGAGTCGGTTTTACTCCCAAGGCGCGCCTACAGATGTTTCACATCGAAAAATAGAACATGATATATTAACAAAATAAGAAACATTGTAAAGATAACTTATGTGTATCCTCGTGTTTTCAGCGAGGAGCCCTCTAAGACGGACCGTCTAGTGTACGACGCGCTGCATCAGTGCCCGATCTGTCCCGAACAGTATCCGAACGTATACCGTTGGCGCCACAGCGTAGCACTGTACCCGCCCGAACAGAGAGACAAGTTAGTACATATCACACCTTTTCTTTAAATAATATCGTTTTGAAGCCTGTCAAAACGTTAAACGTTCGTTACGTTGTGTTCAGCTCGCCCCCTATGGGACTTACTGATAAACTATTGAACCCTGTTATGTTTTGACGTGAATCATCATCATCATCATCATCATCTGCCTAACCTTTTCCCTATGTTGGGGTCGGCTTCCAGTCTTACCGGATACAGCTGAATACCAGTATTTTACATGGAGCGACTGCCTATCTGACCTCCACAACCCAGTTACTGGGTAACACGATACCCCGTGGTAAGACTGGTTGTCAGACTTTCGTGCTTCTGACGACCCGTAACGACTGTCAAAGATCTACAAAAGACCAACGTCTTAACGTGCTTTTTGACGTGAATACGTCTTTAAATTTGCTTCCATAGTGGGAGGCAATTCAGAAAACTGATGATAACAAAATCGGGGGATACAGTTTGGTGTTGCAGCTACATATCTATCATCTACATTAGAAAAATGTAATTACACCACTCAATAACTAAAGGACGAAAGAAATCGTTACAAAAAAAATATTACACGTTACGTACACGTATTCACGTAAAACACACGGCTGTGTCCACCACACAGCTACACCCCGATTTTTTTATTTGTCTTCTTTTTATGTCGATTGCCTTCCTACTGGAACTTAGCATTCCTGCGTATTTCTGCCGACACAAATCTTTGCTGTGTTGTTTTGAATAATATGGCCCCCGGTGTAATAACAAGCACATTAAACCATGCGGATGGCTGTAAGAGTAGGGGAAGACCAAAGAAACGATGGATGGACTGTGTGGAAGATGATATAGCTAAAAAAAGGGGGTGACAACTGAAATGGCCCTGATCGACGAGCACGTAAGCCCACGTACGCACGCAAGTAAAAATATCGCGCCGGGATTTTATCGCGCACTGGATTTTCAACTCTCGGTGTTGAGCCGAACATTGAGAATCCAACAGACTGTATCCCAGCGCGTCGAAAACACACACTGTTGGATTTTCAATTCTCGGCGCTAACCAGAGGGTTGAAAATCCAGTGTGTGAAAAAATATAGCCGCGGAAAAAATCGCCTAAGCAGAGGGTTGAAAATCCAGTGTGTGTAAAAAAATATAGCCGCAGAAAAAATTGCCCGTGCGAACCTGGGCTAATATCGTGGTTTTATGTCTCGCCGGTAAAACTCGCCTATTAAACCGCTGTTTTAAATACCGTCACGAGCGGCTCGCGGGTAAAAAAGGCAAATTAGAAAATTGAATAAAATAGTTTTGCAAACTGTACATTGTGACATACCAAATGAAAGGGCTTATTGTGACGATCTCCAATATTTCTCTTTATCATTTAAAAATAAATATATATAAAGTTATAAAAGAAATTATATGAGAATTTACCATTTTTCCCTTATCTCTGAAACAAATGTGCATACAATTTTGAAGACAAAAAACAGCAAGTAGTTCTTTACTTATAGATTACAGGAAAACCTATAAAAAGTCTATTGTATTAGAAGAAAGAAGGGCTGAAAGAATATACGTTTATTTGCGGTAAACACAACGCAAAAAAAGTACACAAACACGAAATAACAAGTGGGGAAAAATATGCGTCACATCCACGCAAAACGGAAATCGCTCAGTATAATGCTGCGTCCCTATGCGAGACAGAGCCCCAGCGCTGGTTTTCAGGCGATACATATTAAATGCGCCGACAGAATGGTAAAATAAAATTTATGACGGAGAAGGTACGTCTCACTCGTTATCATCAGCCATATTTTAACTACTGTGGGCGTACAATGGGAACTGTTGGTTATTGCACAATAGAAAAACCGTTTGCAGTTTAAAGCTACAGTGAAGTAGGTACACGACACAACTATACGGAACGCGCGACAGTTTCGAACACGTTTAGTGGTAACTCCTTGACAGCCTCTGACAAACTGCCCTTAATTCCGGTCGAGCGTTATGTTGTAGACTCTGTCGAGTGCCGCTTGGTGGCGCTAGCGTCCCGATTAGTCAAACCAGTGACTAACGTATTACCGACTTAGGGCCGATTTTTCAATCCTCAGATAAACAGACAGATAGGGTTTATTCGATAGATAGCAAAAACATCAGTTGTTCAATCGTCAAATAGGCTTTATTCGTCGAATAATTCAGTTATCTAAAGAATAAATCTATTTGACTCTTTGACGGCCAGATAACCGCTTATTCCATAGATAAACGAAGTTGACGTTACTTAGTTTGAGGTTAGTTTTCGTGCTTTACAAGTGTACTTAATTAAAATGGATATGTTCGATAGTATTGACGACATGGCGATTGAGTATTTTGGTTTCTTCCTTCCTCCAGTGGAAGAAAAGAAAGAATTGTAAGACCGAGGGTTGAACACTTCAACGTGTGGAATTCAACAGAATTCTATCGTCGATTCAGACTTACCAAAGAATCAGTACAATATTTGCTGCTCTTGGTAAAAGATAAAATCGAAAGCAAGACACAAAGGTGAATTATTATAAGCAGCAGCATACACATATTTATATTGACTTGGACAACATAAAAAGCTATCTCAAAGAACTATCTACCTCTCGACTAAACTCACAAGTAATTGTACCTCAGCATTATTAAAGTTCGCTAAACGGTCCCGTTTTTGGTTTCCATTATTTCAATAAAATTAGAAATCACAAATAAAAACACTACGAGCCAAACAAAGAACCCTGTTACGGTCGTAACGTAATAAAACCCCATGACGCTGACCCTTTTTTTTTGACATTGACAGCAATCAAAGAAATAGTCCGTCCCGTTCTAACATTAGTTTATTCTGTATATTTGTTTCACCTCCCTGAAGTTAGCGTTTTAACAGATATGACAATCGGGCAGATAGTTATTCTTAAGTTAAATATTCTTTGAAAAATTGACTACCACTTATCCGACGAATAAAGAGTCTAATAACTTTATTCTTTGGGTAGCTATTTGTTCTTTTATCCGAGGATTGAAAAATCGGCCCTTAAAGAACAAAAAAATATGGTATGGTATCTCCCTTACAAGTAAAGTGAGGATGAAGTTATGTCGAGTAGAGTGGTTAAAACAGAAGTATGGAAGGAAAAGATATGTTGCGCCGACCTCAAATAAATTGGGATAAGGGCAGGATGGATTGGGCAGGTGATGATTATTTGGGATGGCAATGCATCTGTGATGCTTCTGGCATTGCACGAGGTCCTGGGTTTGATGCCGGCCAAAGTGTTATTTCGTTTTTCCATCTGGAATTTCTCAGTAGCAGCCTGGACTCTGGTTTTGTGCCCGGTTTATGGCAATAGGCTCGCCCGCTATTATATGGGACTTAGCGCGATGACACAACGCTTGTAATTTATTGCAAAATGTGAAGCAATTATCTATTTACTCAAAATTTAGTTGAATAATCGAAAATAAAAAACAACCAAGTTCTGCATTCGATTAAGACGTTCTTGTTATTAATTAAATATGTAACGTATGTTGATATTTAATACAGATACTTTGGATTAGAACTCAAGGTAAGAGGTTAGTTTTAACGTTAGTTTGTATCGAGATCTTTTTTCAAAGCGTGTTTTGGTAACAACCAAGTTCTGGGAAATATGTTCAAAATTAACATATATTTTTTCCGCTTCCACAAACTATACAGATTAGGCAATTTTTTTTCTTAAGCAAAGCCAATTTTGGTCAATTGGGTCTTGTCAGCGCCTTAAACATAACTAGCGAAATGTGGATGTACTATAAGTACACCTCTGCCTAACCCTTGGGGATTTCAGACGTTATGTTATGTGTGTAAATATCATTTATCAACATTGTCGTTCAGGTGGCAGCCGGCGCCGTGCGCGCAGGACAGCGTGTGCGGGTCTCCGGGCGCCGCGCCCGCGCCGCGCGCCTCCACCCCGCAGCGGGAGCGCGCGCCTCCGCTACAGGTAATACGGGTATTCGATGCACTAGCTAAATAATAATAAATATTTTATTTCCGGCAGTATTACAGTCCATATTATCACAATACACCTTTAAGAACAGTACAACAGCACTACACTGGTGCCGATTCCCTTGTTCACAAACTAAATTTAAGTTCAGTGCATCTTTTTCTTTCTATTTCATTAAGAAAAGAACAGAAGATAAATTTTAGTTTAGTCCTGTCAAATTAATCAGCACTTGCCGTAAATTGACGTAATTTTAATAGGCAAGTTTTTAATCACGTCTAAACTTGTATGGAGTAATGACAGGCGCTGATTAATTTGACAGAACTAAACTAAAATTTGTCTTCTGTCATTCTCTTAATGAAATAGAAGGACAAAGATGCACTGAACTTAAATTTATTATTGGTGTTTAACTGTGTAAGAGCACTGGCTCTTTACAAGTGCACACTGGTGCACTTGTAATTTTACGACCGATAGTTTAGTCGCTATCGTTTTCTATATTTCAATCGCTCGATTTTTAATCGTCAAATGCGCGCACTGCCATATAACTCCATACTGAAGCCCAGAACGATCAAACTATCGCCCGATTAATAATCACAAGTGCGCGCTGGCTCTAAATATTCCAAAAAAAATCTATACTTTTTGACTTCGTGTATGACGTTTAAACAAAGTTACCGTGTTATGAAAGGATAAGATTAAGAGAAGGTTTAATATAATACCGGTTAAAATAGCTTCGGAAATAACAATATTTTTTTTAATCATATTCTGAAAGATACAAATGATGACTGTGGGTCATCCTTAGAAGATAGACATATGCTATCGCGGACTTTTTTTGTTGAGCTTTTTAAGATGTACAATCCGATTTTTTTTTCGGCCTGACATATAAAGAAGGTGGCTGAATGTCATTCTGCGCTTTTTGACGTTATGACCCAATATAAATAATTCTGAGTCGGTAAAGCAGATTCGATCGTGCAATAGGCAGACAAAAATAGCCCGTACATATTTTGGCTGTGACTGTAGAAACAATTTATTTCAGGTATCAGCATGGTTACGTGTGACAGGACCAAACTCCCCGCGCTCGGCGCTGGCCGTCAAGAACGCGAACCATAACGTGAGCTTCGGCTTTTAAGCTTATTAGCTCAGTGGCGCCTCCCGCGGCATTCCGGGACACTACCAACGTGCACAGATTATATTACGTAAAACAAAGAGATATGTACACAGGCAACCTAACTTTCAAACAATATTGATAGTGTGCTGAGTAGGCGATTACTTTACGTCACTCTTTAAAGTGTGTCTTTACACAAACAGTCCGTGAAGAGAACACAATAAATAAAAAATTGTTTTATTTTGATGTAATGCTGAAAAGTCAATGGGTTAACCTAAAAAATCTGCACAAAAAAGGATTTTTAGCAGATTAGTAGAAATATTCATATTTTGCCTGTGTACTTAACTCTTTGTTGTCTGTCCGACACAACTGAGGTTTCATCGGCAAAATTCGTCAAAACGGCGATCATTTATATTAGTGCGACTTGAGGTCAAACGAACTTGGGCAGGGATTGACAGGGTCAAGAACATTTTAATAACTCATTTGTAAAACAAAAAACTGCGATTTTTATCTCGAATAGATACACCGATGGAACCTTTAAATTATGTCGTACGTATACCTATGAACTAGTGGCCTTTATCTAATCATAATATGATTATTTAAATTATTAACCATTATTTCGCAAATATTCGTGGTTTACACTTGAAATCTCAGTAGAATAGAACATGTGAAAATTGAGTGTTGCAGAGGCAACTAAGTTTTTCTTTATATCGGTTCTTTCTTGAGCAGAAAATATATGTAAATGTTTAATTATAAAAAAAAGGAAATTACATTTTATCTAAGCTCTAACAATTATAACATACTTATTCCTTTTATAAACTCCTACGCTCGCTTGCACCACAAATAACTTGATACATTTAGCGGTACACGAATTTAAAACATCGTTCTATTTCTGTCAGGCACTCGCAAATTCACAGAGACAGAACGATATTTTAAAACATCGTTCTATTTGTCAGGCACTCGCCAGTTCACAGAGACAGAACGATTGTTTTGAATAATTTAGCGCTAAGTTTTTAGTGATTTGTGGTACAAGCGGGCGATAGTGGTTTCAGAGTTTTTGTAGTAATTATTTACTGAATACGATATTTTTATGAATCTTAAGTTAGTAATAAACTAACAGCATAATTTTTGTGTCTCGATATTTTATATATTTTGATTTAACTCTATGACAAAATGTAAATTAGTTTATTTGATTATTGAATTTAATTCGATGACTAGTGATTGAATGTTTATTTCTATGATTATTTCTGAATTGGAGAATGTCTAATATATTTTGTTTATTTGGTGTCTGTGGTAATGTGAGTTGGCGCAGTACTGTATTACTTTTAGTTCATAGTCATTTGACTTAAGAAATGCAGCTTAATTTTTAATATAAATTTTATGTGACTTAGATAACGCATAATTATATAGAGACGATATCCTTTATATTAATAAAAATATGCAAATGCAAAGTGTATTGAACTAAATATTTAAAAAATAAAGAAAATATAAAACTAAATGATGGACGTAGTTCGCTCACTTTGAATGGATATAAAATAAAGGGTCATCTCTTTATGTTAACATCACAATATTGATGATAGATTAAGAAACCAACTGACATTACTTTAATAAATACTGTACGTTCACTATAACTAGACGGACGTGATTGGTAGCACTGAATTTTGCAGCCATGTGATTCGTAGTTTTGTTCTATCAGCCGCCGTTTTTATATTAGTATTGAAACTAACATTACTACAAAATTAGTTTCAACCAATCAAATGGCTCATAACGAGTTTTAAGTAATGCTTTAGTTTTGAATGCTTTAGTTTTGAGTGAAGTTTTGTAATTTGTACCTATGACTGCAATATTCAGGATACCAATCGCGTCAAGTTATAGTGAACGCACTAAAAACTGTAGGTATTTGAAGCTTATTTTCTGCAGCTGATACGTGCAGTGTGCGTTTATCTTGTTAACAAACGAAACTTGTCAACGAATAACTCTAAATACATAGTTTCATTTAAAAGCTCTCGTTTAGCCCTATGTTAAAGATTCAAATATTGAATGCCTTCTATTATAAATAGAAAGATGTTTTGTAATATTAAATTTAATGAATGGAGAGTTCCGCTGGCATCGTCCTGACATTTGCAAATCTCATAATATATTATTATCTGATTTAGATCGATTAGTTGTTCGATTTTTAACATAATATTTACGGTTTCATATACTTCATAATAATTTAAAAAAATTAATATTCATTGGGAAGATGCTTTTATGTCATTTGTTATGTAAACGTAAATATTGTGTTTGATTGTGAACCAATTTATTTGTTCTTTAGTTGCATTTGTTTGTTAGGTATGTCCTGTGTTGTATGACAATAAAGTTATCACTGCGTTGATTAGCATTTAATGTAAGTAGTTCTGCGACGTCGGGACTATTTGGATGCCAAAAGCTGTGAGTTTGATATTACGTCTACGAACGTTTGTACTTTTATATTTGAAAGATACGAGAAATTGGTAAAAAATGTATGTTTTATATGATATTATAATGTTTTAATTCACCTAGACTATAGATAAATAAATTATGACTGGTTCTTTTTTTACTGTTGTTTTTATTATTTAACACTTGTATAAATATACTATACAATAAATAAGTGGAATTTTGACATTCGATCAGTAGACGCTCGAAGGGTTTCCAGCACGTATGTATATCTCGTCCAGCAGCAGTGGCAGTGCAGCTAGGCCTCCCAGAAGTGGCCGTCCTCCGTCATCCCGGTAGAGATCGGCGAGTTGTCGTCATCTGAGCGACTGTTGTAGTTGTCGACGTCCGCGGCAAAGTCAGCCGGATAGTCAGCCTTGTCGTACTCGCTGATCGAATCGTTTTCGTCTTTGGACAATTCTAGTTGCATCTGCACGCTCGAAACTTCATTGTTGGGGTCGGCGTGGAATATGGCGTCGAGGACGTCGTTTCTGGTGAGATGTGCGGCCTGCTCGGGCGACAGGCTGCGGCGCGGCCGCTCGCCCACGCACTGGCTGCCGCCCTCGGGGCTCCCGGAGGCGGGCCGCTTAGGGCTCACGATGATTGTCATCTGAGCGGAAAATAACTCACTCGGCACCTCGAGGCCCGACATCGTCACTTCTCTAGAGTTCACCGAACTCTGCACGACGAGCATCAGGTCTTGCGTTTGCGACTTGATGTCGTTTATTTCGCTGATACTTTCCACTTCCACTCTCAGTTTGTTTTCGTCTTCACCGTTCGCCAGATAGCTTTGATTGATTTGTTGCTTTACCGTCGCAGCGGATTCGCGGTTGTTATTTGGTAAATGATACATTTGACTGATGTTTTCTTTTAATATTTGTAGTTCGGCTTGTTTGTTGTGTTTCACCTGCCGTAGCGCGTCGTTTCGACCGGAGTTCTCGTAGTCGAACTCGCCCTTGCTAATGCTCTCATTGCCCGAGCGTATGCTCCTGGTCGGCGACTGCAGCTCGGTGTCGTCGCACCGCGTGTGTCGTGCGCACGTGTACAGTTTCCTGAACTCTGTGAGTGGAGTCTCGAGATAGTTGCCGTGGGCATCGACGTGGTCCGTACAATCGGTGGTGTAAGTGTCTGGAATGGGCTTCACTCTCTCAGCGACGGTGGGTTTGTTCCTAAAGTGCGTCTCCCCGATGTCAAACTTGGTCTTGTAATCGCGGATGTACTTGTCAAAGTCTCCGCGCATAGACTTCTGTAAGTTTGCGAATTGCGTTGCTATGTCATTTCTTGTGGCTGCATCGAGTTCCTGCGTCGTCGAGCGGCTTGGTGACACGTCTGTTACAAAAAGTGCATTTTAATGAAACAATAGTAGTTTATACCGAATATTTATGTTTCATTTGCGTAACGGACAATGCCGTTCATAATGTTCATATTTTAATACCCTTTTTGTAGATTAATTTTGTTTTGCTGGTGTGCAATAAATAGTAGTCCATGTGTAACTAACCAAGAACCCTGGCGAGGTCGTCGCGCTTGGACTGGCGGCGCCGGAAGTCGAGGTAGGACTTCTCGACGGCTTCGGCCTCTATCTCCAGCTTGCGCAGGCGCTGCTTGGCCTCGCGCAGCACGGCGGTGGGGCTCTTGTCGCGCGGCACGTCGGTACAGCCCTTGTTGCTGTCCTTCCTGGAACGACACGGGAACATTACATACATACATAAACTCACGCCATCATCTCATGGGAGTAGGCAGAAACTACCAGAACGCCACCTGCTACGATTCTTACATACTCCTTTTGTTTCATTCATACATCTACATACACGCACGCAGGTTGCGAGTACTACGCACCTGACCTTTCTGAAGAACATCCCTGATGAGGTCAATATATGTAGGTATGTCCTAGGGCGTCTTCCCCCGGCGTTTCCACTCGCATCTTGAATCAATTTTTCATAAATGCTAAAACCCTCCACAACCGCGAGATTTGCAGTCTCAGGGAATATTTCCTTCAAACTGACGTGGCGATGCACCCAGATGTGGTCGCAGTGGACAAGGGCCTCACCCCGCTCTTCTTGGCGAAAGAGCACCGGCGCAAGCCTGCAGTACTTGATACTAACCATCGTAAGGAAGTATGGTAAGGCAAAGAGCTTCACGGACGCTTTTTTACAGGCCCTCCATGGGCCTGATGTAGACTTTTAGGCGTCTGTATCCTGGCTGCGTTTCGGCGACCTCTTCGGGAAAACCGAAGGTTTCGTCTGTGTGATTATGGATGAAGTTACCATGACGAATAATTATCGGAAACACATTATCTAGGACGGTATGATTGACATCTGTCGGGCGGGACTGCCACCGTCCCGGTGAATCAATCCGACATATTGTTTCCAGTTGTTCTCGTCTTGCTAACGGCGATTACTTGCACAGACACAATCTAGTGGCTAGGATTATCTACCAGCAAATTGCCTTGCAGTAACAACCTTGTGGAGTCCGAAGTACCATACTACAGGCATGTGCCCGACCCAGTTCTAGAGAATGGTCACGCCACATTGTACTGGGATCGATCTATCATCTCTGACAAGACTATTGCAGCCAATAAGCATGATAATGTGGTGATAGATCGACGAGAGTGCCGTGCAATGATTGTTGATCGCTGTCCCTCATGACGAGAATCTCGTGAAAGCTAGATAAAAAAATCAATTATCTTGACTTAGCACACGAGGTTGTCGACATGTGGGACGTGGACTCTGGAATCATTGTGCCGATAATCGTAACGGTTAATGGCCTAATAGCGGGGAGAGCCTAGACCAATACCTCAGGAGGCTCCTCAATACGCGGCTGGGTCAAGGCCTTGATTCAGAAAGCAGTAGAAGCTGTTTATATTTTTTTTAATAGTAGCCACCAGTATCGGGAAGAGGGTGAAAGCTACCGGAGGTCAGGGCTCCTGAGAGAGGAACTACGCAGGAGATACTATAGTGTGTGCAAAGACAGGTGCACTCTCTCTTCCCTCACTCTTTATAGTCGGATGGGACGGCAATCCGATACCACCGGGGTGAGATCAGACAGGATGGCTTTATGAGCTGTCCCAAGCACGGATATAATCTAGGTTTAAAGATTCTCAAAAAAGACACAAAGTCCCTTGCATGAGAACAATGCTTAACATAAATTTTTAATATTCGTCACAGGTCACACGTCACGTCACGGTATGATCCGTTAAGATATATCAATTATGATACACCCATCCAATGCATTCAGGTTTTAGGAAGGGTGTTATTTGTGATTAAATATTCAGCTAATTGAGTTTTTAATGCACTTTTAAGATGGGGAAAAAGCACTGAACTCGCGTGACAGTCACGCTCAGATATACAGATGTTTATAACCAATTTATTACTATAATCTATGTTTACAACTTCTTGGCTAACTTCTTAGCTTAGAAAAAATCCGACAGTTTTTTTTTTTTAACATGAGGGTATTTTGTTGTATAATTGTGCTCTGTCAAAAGTTAAGATTTTTTGTCAAACTTAGTTCGCATCTTGTTTTAATATATCTGCGGGTCTCGATATGTTAAGAAAACGCTCACCCATTCATGGGCAGCTTCGTTGATCTATCGATCCCCGCGGCTCTTACTTAGCGACGTATGCCCGATGGGATTACTTACCCTTCGGCAAAACTGACGAACTTCTATACGCTATTTAAGGCCTGAATAAAAAAAAAATCCTTCCTTAGTGCAAGGAGCACTAAGGAAGGATTTCGCTGTGTATGGAACTCTTCTTGCAAAATTTAATGCTTCTAGAGCCAGCGGTGTAGGCTGTGCGTTGTCTGTCAGTAAATGAATGAATGAATCTAATATTTTGTTGGGGCAAGGTCCGGTGAGTACGGTGGGTGTCGGAGAGCTTCCAGCTGTAACTCTTGTAGCTTGGCGATGGTCTGTCGTGAAGTGTGAGCTCGCGCGTTGTCGTGGAGAAGCAATGGGGAAGAGCGATTGACCAGTCTTGGTTGTTGAATTGCGAGCTTCTCCATCATTGTTTGCAATTCTTGGCAATAGACATCTGCCGTCACTGTTGTGCCATTCGGTAAGAAGCTGTGATGTACAAGTCTGGTCCACGAGACAGTCACCATCATCTTCCTATGAGTAATCTTTTTTTTAGCGCACTGATTAGGTGCTGTACTCTGGTCCACCCACTGAGACGAACGCTTACCGTTGTCGTACAGGATCCACTTTTCATCGCAAGTAACAATTCGATTTAGAATTCCCTCGTTTCTATGCCGATTCAGTAGTGCTATGCATGCTTCGACGCGTCTCGCTGTTGGTCGCTTAGTTCGTGTGGCACCCACTTATCTAGCTTTTTTATCTTTCAGATTTGACGCAAGTGCTTCAATGTTGTTTTGATACTAACACCAAGGCGCGCAGCAAGCTGAGCCTTAGAATGAGTTGGATCCGCTTCCACTATCGCCTTCAATTCGTCGTTGAAAATAGGTATAAATGCTGCCATTCGCTTACCAGCCGACCACGAGGCTCGTTCTTTAACTCAAAATTTCCAGATTTAAAACGATTGAACCAATAATGGACCGTGTTTATGCAAGCAGTGTTAGGCCCGTACACGTCGTTAACGTTTCGTGTTGTTTGCACAGCGGTATTTCTACGTAGGAACTCATATTCGAAAATTGTACGGATTTTCAGTTTATCCATGGCGCCTACAACTACCACAATTCCACAAAAACAAAAAACTATCTAAAAACAAATAACTGAATTTGAAATTAAATTAACACGGCTTTCAAATAAAATTTATTTGAATTTCGAATTGCGCGCCAATTCATAGATAATTAAATCTGAAAATGCTGGTTATAGAATCTCCAATTACTTAGGTAAAGACCTATTATTATAATAATTATAATAATATTCCCACCGCCGTATCTCTACGTTGACGTCGTGGTGGGGCTTGCGCGCTCCGAACTCTGGGTCTGTGCCGGTAGAGTTTACTTTGACAAAACAGGTCTGGGGTGAGGAGCCTGACCAAGAGAGATACATAAACCCGCAGGGCAGCCTGTGCTGTGCCAATTCTGGCTTGCCTTTATTGGCCGGCTTGAGTGGCGATTCGCAAGAGCAAACGTGCTCGGAGGAAGGAAGTATTCCAATAAGATGCTGGTAGGGATCTTGACCGTACTTCCGGGATTGTCCTGATAGCCGTGGAATACCTCTTCACTCCTCAAGCACCTCAGGAAGTGTTGCCCCCTTGTCGCTACGTCACTATGTGCTAGCGACCGTTTTCGGGGGCCCATTATTGAGTGTGCAAGTCACCAAAATGGTGCAGATTTATAATAACTTATCTTAAAAATTATAAAGAACACAGTTGCTCATTTGCCTGAACTAGGTAGGACCTGTGTTTCAGGCTAGAACGGTGCTTAGAAATTTAAAATATATAATTAACAACTGAGAAAACTAATGTTAACTTAAAAGACTAACATGTTTTATTTGCAGACAACGAGTAAATCCTCTGTCTCACTGTATGATATGCTAAGTAAAAATTGCAGAATAACCTGTTTACAGTCGTAGTTATTTAATTTATAGATATTTAATTTATTGTATACAAATGGGCCTAAAAATGTATAAAATCTGTTTACAAAGACATATTTAGAGGATGCATTTGACTCACATACAATATCATTCCGTCTCTTATTAGTACTTTCAATGTACCTAATAGGAGAGCATGGTGTGCTGTTTTAATACCAAGTGCGTTATGAAAAGCTGTCGAACAGTCAGCCCGTTACAGGATTTGTATAGCAGATCTGTAGGATAGAGAAAGGGATGGAAGTTTGCTACTTTTAAAATTGGTCTCTGTGCTCTTTCAAGAGGCAGTGAGTAAGTTTTAGGTGCTCCACCCCATGAAGTAATACAGTACTGTGTTACAGTTTGACCTAGGGCAAAGTAAACTTGTGACACTAGTTTTTATATATATTATAGTAAGCGAATGGCAGCATTCATACCTATTTTCATTTTCCTTCATACTTTGCAGGCTTAGGACTGTCATTCTATTACCCGTTCATTTATTTACAAAACATTACGGTTGCTGTCGCCGCAGTGCGAACTGGCCGCCCGTCGCCAGTCTATTTCCCGCTCGATCCAAGAATCGAGAATATGCGTGACCGACCTTAGTCTGTGGATCCAAGTCCGAGCGAGCGATCAGACGGAACGTGACCGAAACGAAGTACTGAATGACCGAAGTATTATTAAGCTTACGGAATAGTTCATTCTAGTAGTGTCATGAATGAATTGTTAATAGTACTTAGTACATGTACTACACGAGCCTAATTTGAATGCTTACCTTCGCAGTTTGTTCTTTGCTTCTTTGAGCAAGGACTTGGGGCTCTTATCCCTATTCCGTCCCTCCAAGCTCAATACCGGCCGCGGACGCTGCTGTAGGCGATCCCTAGAACAAAACAATTGTGTTTGCAGAAATAAATTATAAATGAATATATTTCTGTAAATTAGCTTGTATTAAGTCTATGGTATTTTTTTAAACAAAATGAGGATAGGTATCGTACTTCCCCGGACGATTCGAGTCTAATACCTACTGATGGTAAGTTAAGTTGATCCATAACGGAGTCATGTACAGATCACCTAATTTAAAATTGCGATCTCCACCACAAAGGCGTAACAAAATCAATTGAAACGTGAACGAACCTAGCAGTGGAGCGGCGCACAATTTTAAACTATATTGAATAAACAATTTTAGGTAATTTACATTTATTGCCGATTACTCAATTATCAACTTTAACATTGTGTGGTCTAAGTTGATTTTGGATTGACCCGTTGTAATAAAAACCGGCCAAGTGCGTGTCGGATCAAGCACAATGAAGGGTTCCGTAGTTGGGATGAATTTATCTCAAAACAAACTTAACGTTGTAGCCAGTTGAAAAACATGTTCTCCCATAGGGGAGACTGGGTACGGTTGAAACAATTTTGCTTTGAACGCCCGTAGCACAGCCATTTTTAAACATAACAAACAACAAAACACTTAAAATGGGAGAATAGACTTTTGTCTTCAAGAAAATCTCAGAATTAGAGGCTTATCTGCCATATTTACTAGATAGGAAGAGTTTAATAAAATAATGTGCCACTGTTTCAACCGTACCCATATCAGGGGCGGTTGAAACAGTGATGGAGGTCAGTTGAAACATAAACAAATAAGTAATATAAAATCAGTTTCTTTATTCATAATCAACAAGAAATAGTTAAATTCTGTTATGGCACCATTTCTATCATTCTTAATAATTGTTTCCTGCCTGAATGAACATAAAAAGAGCTCTTCGCTCCGGTTTAAACTAACAACTTAACACTAATAAACAAAAATAATAAAAAAATTAAGCCAAGTCTTAGTAATTAAATTAAATGATATTATAAGATTTAATTTTTTATGCATCTCTTTTTTTTTGTATCGCAGAAGAGAAGAGTGGTTAACTCCGTATATCTCTGCAGCTTTTCGTAAAGAAGTCCCTTTTTTGACTTCTTCATACGCATTTTCGTAGTGAGCTATATCACACTCGCCTCTGGAAGTTCTTTTCATACGTTGTCTGGGCATCTACAACAAAAAAAGCAACGAATATCATTGTTTCAATCGTACCCACAAAAAATGCTTCATCCGTCCCCATACCCGTCAACCGCTAATAACACATTCATAGCGTCGAGACTAAACAACATAAACAAAAACGAATCACGGTTTTCGAACCTTCAAAATCTAACAATAAAGCAGAAAATCACTCAAAATGCAAATGCTAATATCAACAAAGTAATTTAAAAAAGAAAACAATAGAAAATACTTACTTTTTGTTGAAAAAATATAATAGGGTCCCCTGGAAACTTACACAGCGCGCGAAGTGCAACGCGTCACTGTGATTCATGTCCGAACTCGCCGGCCGCGTCTTTATCCCCTTGTACCCCTCACCACACCGCTAATAGTTTACGAGTTATTAGCGTTGCTTCAACCGTACCCAGTCTCCAGGGACATCGATATACGTCACGGTCAATTCTCCAACTGCAAATGTAAGTTGGTCGACTATTACTCATTAACTTGTAAAGCCTACTTAGCTGTCATAGTTTTCCTTTTAATTTCGTTATATGTACTACTGCCATGAACTTTTTCACATATCCAAAAGCAACCATTTAGCTGGTAGGGACGGACGGACTTTTGACTCTAACAAAAATTAGCACTTTAAAGTTTAATATTACGCAAACGAATTCTTGGATCGAAAAATGGTTTTCACAGAGCCGCAATATTTTTGAACGGCCTATCCAACGATACTTGACACTATGGAATAAACGTGAAAATTAATATCATCCCCATTTTACGTGTATGGGAGGTACCAAAAAAAAATGTTTTTCAAGATTTTTTTTACCACTTTGTCGGCGTAATTAATATGTATACATATGCCAAATTACAGCTTTCTAGTATTAAGTCTCTGAGCTAAGCCGGGGACAGACACACACGGACATTCCTTGTTGACTAATGAACCCTAAAAATATCGTCAATCGGTTGCAATGGATTTTGAACTTTGTCATGTATGACATTGCGTTTATGTTTCCAAAACTTGATGATGATCTGAGATTTTGAATTCATATATGTATAGATGATCAATCTACACTAGATTAGGTGACAGTAAGAAAAATATCAAACAAATTTTGTATTGTAGAATGGCTGATTAAAACATTTAAATAATCAACTTAATTTAGTAAATGATTTTGTATTTAAGAAATATCTTTGAGAAATAATTGCGTAAGAATAAAGCCATTGGTCTTGGAATACTCGTAGAGCGGTCGCGGTAGTCGGCAGTAGTCTGGATTTGTGCCCGGTTGATGTCAATAGGCTCGCCCCCTATTATATGGGACTTAATTAATTAATTCATGTTAAAAACTATTTGTGTGCCTTATTTCATCCAAATCTGTTCAGCCGTTTTTGCGTGATTGAATAACAAACATCCAGATTCATACTTTGTGGAAAATAAACCACAAGGAACTTTTAATAATTGGTTTCTCAACTGCCAACTAGCCTGGCTAGTTGACGGGTCACTTAACAGGAGGCAACAGGGCTGACTGACCGTGTGCGGCCCGCGCCGCGCTCGGGCGGCAGCGCGCCCGCCGCGCCGCGCACGCCCTGCGCGCTGCTGCCGGCTCCTAACCAAACGAACACACTGTAATTTAACATATGTGACAATCCGCGGCTAAAGGTACCTTATGGACGTTTATAGTTTCGAAGATATTGAGAGTTTTGTAAATTTTGCAAGAAATATAGATTTTTTTTTATTGCTTTGTTCGAGGTGACTGAACTTAAAATGTCTGTTTCTCGAAATTGCACAATATCGAATATAATTTAAAAAAAATTATATCTCCGTAACAAAACATCGTAGGAGGTTGATCTTTTTTGATATCTACAGCGTATTAATCGCAGATTACTAGCGTATGCATAACTCCATATCGACCACAAGGTACCTTTAGCCGCGGATTGTCACATATAGTGGCCAAGGCACGTTACATTTAGTTAAAGATAAAAACAAAGTACTAACTACTCGACAACTAATCGCTCATCTCATAATAGTCCACACTTTTTTTGTTGTTGGGATATCATCAAATAACTTCTCCCGCTCTGAGCGGAGCGGGAGAATGTGTCAGACTCTTACTGACTAAAACCCACCCATGTTTCTTCCGTTGCCTGCGTTGCCACGGTATCCCTTTTGGACCATTCCGCGACCCTGGCAGGCATCGGCCCTAGTAGACCCCTACACTTGTGATGACATCTCTTTGAGGCGTGCGTGGAACACAACGCGCCGTCGACCCGGGCCTGGTCCTTATCGGACGGCGAGCTACCCATTGCTCACCGTCCGCAAGCCCGCGCCTACGGTGGCCGGAAATCCGCCCGGGATTCCCGACGCCCAAGGCGTCTCCTGCGGCGGCTAGGGACGTGAGGGCGCGAACTTTGCCTCTCCCTCACCCATTCCGCCTCTTCACTCCAAACATACTAACAAGATCATACATTCTTCCGCGAACACATCAGGTCAGGCTTAGCGTCCAAGAGAGCGTTGAAAGCGGCGTCTGCTGTCCCTCGCAAAATGTGCGAGGGACAACAGACTGGACTCGATCGATATAATGATATACCGCTACAAAATAGACTCATCGAGATACTAAGCTGCCTCTTTGGTCTCTCAAGCGCAACTGCTGAGGTACTAGATTCGATTGCCAAGCCGGACAATGTGTTATTGGGTTTTGCTATGAGGTATTTTCCCAGAAGTAATTCAGCACTGGATTTATGCCCAGCTGATGACAATTGGCCCGCCCTCTATTACACGGGACTTATGACAAAATTAAAAGCAAGATCTGCAGTGAGAAAATTTACCAGGCTCTCATAATATTCCCAAAGTACTATATATGTATATATATAGTTGGCAGTTTCTACCTACAAAGACTTCTCTAATGTCATTATTCGCGGGCATTCAACTCGTCCCCGAGAACAAACATAACTGGCGAAATGTGTTACTATACACCTTTGCCCAATCTCTAGATTGATACCTGCAGGGCTAACATGACACACGCGACAATTACTCACTCTCGCGTGAGTAATTTTTGTCTATTTCTGTCAATTTTCTCGTTTTCTGACAGCGCTGCCATACAAAATACTCGACTCGTTCTGTCAAACTCGATATTTTCTCGACAAACCCTAACATGGCACCTAAGTTATCTCGAATTTTGACAATTCAACACGAGATAATCTTCGATTCTGCTGTCATTTAGTCGTCCTCGATTTTGACGACGAAAAGAGTAGACAAAATTATAATACAAAAAATATGGCATTCATGGGGACTGATGACAGAAATGAAAACTTAAAACTTTGGAATAACATATATAAGTATATATATGCGTATACATGTACGTACACAGGCCGCTGCGCGACGCCCGTCTGATGCACACGTTACATTAGCATGTCGGTGACTTGGGTAGCATATTGGTGCAGCAGTCTGCATGTCGGTGACGCGGTGTGCATGTTGGTGACGCAAATTGCATGTCAACAAGTGCTTTCAGAATGTCGGTGACGCGGTTATCACGGCGTAAGTCGATTGGCATTTCGTAAATCTCCTAGCATTTCGGTGACGCTGCTAGCAGGTCGAACTCGCTGTTAGCATGTCGGTGACGCTGTGAGCATATCGGTGACGCTGCCAGCATATCGGGCACGCTGCTAGCAGGTCGGGCACGCTGTTAGCATGTCGGTGACTCGGTTAGCGTGTTGATGACGCATTGAGCATGTCGGTGACTCGGTTAGCATGTTGGTGACGCAGATTGCATATTCAAGAGATGCTATTCATATGTCGGTGACGCGGCTAGTATGTCGGTGACGTGGTTAGTACGTCGGTGACGCGGTTAACATATTGGTGACGCGAACCCACAGGTTTTTCCCCTAACAAAAATGGCTTACTCGTTTTCATTTCCGTCATTTTGTATTTTAATTTCGGCATGCTATAGAAAATGATTAAATTTTAATCAAAACAGTCGGTTACACAAAAAATTACAACATAAATTAATAGAGGTGGATGTAAAATCATTATAGTACATACTAATTTCATGCGTAAAATTTAATGAATGAGCCGATGTTGCTAAAATAAAAATGATTTGTTTTCAATAATTTGCTACATCGGTCTCTCGTCGCGAGATAAAGAACCGTCAAAGTGCCTTTCTCGAGTTTACTTTAGCGGTCATGTTAGGCATTCGGATGACGTCAGAATCGTAGACAAATTTCGACAAATCGAGAAAGAGAGCGTTCTCGCGCTTGTCATGTTAGCCCTGCTGGGGTGTTCACTAGAATCACCAGTTAGGGATCCAGGTTTAGAGTAAAACCGTCTAATTATCAGTAAGTACACAACGACAAGATGGCCGATGGGACCGAAAGGTTCTGGAGTAGCGACCGCGTACCGGAAGTAATAGTGTTGGAAGGCCTCCCATAAAGTGGACCGATGACCTTGTGAAGGCCGCAGGGATCCGCTGGATGCGGGAATAACAGAAACTGTCGAAGTGGCGGTGCTTGAGGGAGGCCTATGTCCAGCAGTGGACTTCTTTCTGCTGAAATTGTGATGATGATGATGACACAACAACCCAAAGGGGAGCGGGACTCTCTTGAAGTGCTACATCACAATAACTTTGTTGTATTAAAGATGATATGGCTAGAAAGGGTGTGACTACCGAGATGACGACTAATGAGAGAGAATTATAGAAGAAAATACATGTTGCGCCGACCCCAAAATTATTATATAAATTGCGATTTTTTTTTTTTGGGTGGGAAATCATCACATAACTTCTCCCGCTCTGGGCGGAGCGGGGAGGGTGTGTCAGACTCTTACTGATTAAAACCCACCCGTATTCCTTCCTGTTGCCTGTGTTGCCAGGGGCCTCGGTAACCCTTTAGTACCTTCCCGCGACCCCGGCAGGCATATAAATTGGGATAAGGGCAGAATTAGCAGTAGTCCGGCCCCACACTCACCCAGCCCGAGCCGCTCGCGGAAGGCCGGCGCGGCGCGCTTGCTGACGCCGGCCAGCGCGCGCGCGCGGCCCGGCGCCGGCCTGCGGACACAACGGGGACATTCATCTGTACCTGGATTCTTACCTGATTGCCCCAGAAGGAGGGTAATGTTTTGCGGGAGTATGTATGTATATGTATGTCTATTTTATGGCACGCTCGGTAGCCTAAACGGCTTGATGGATTTTAACATAAGAGGTGTCGTTAGATTCGTCTTAATTGTGGGAATGACAAAGACTATATAATATTTATAAATTGCATTTGAAAATACAAAAAAAGGGGGGGAGGTATTTAAAAATAAATTGCAACAATATTGGTATCAATTAATGAGTAATTCAAAAAAAACTAAATAACTTGAAATAAAATAAATAAAAAAAAAAATTAAAAAAAATCCGCTGCAAAAACATAACTGAATAGAGAAAATCAAGCATTATAATCTATAGAATGTTGGTCTTGCAGGCGCAAAGGACAGACGAATAACCTGAAATATGATATAACTTTTGATTGTTACCCCGCCTGCGATAACAAAATCCTATAGATTATAATGTTTCTTTTTTTATTTTTGACGTCGCGATGTGCCAGTGTTTAAGACCTCGCCTCTCAAGCACGAGGTTGTGGGATCAAATCCGGTCAAGTGCCAATGTGTTTTTTTTCAATTCATAATATGTACATTCTCAGTATATCTTGGATATTACTGATATCGGTGAAGGAAAGACATCGTGAGAAAATCTGGAAGTTAACTACAAAGTGTCGTTTTGCATCCTCGTCAAATTTCAGGAGGCTGCTATGAAAGACATATATAATCAATTAAATTTACGATACCTGCTCAATAATTAATACATACTTGTTTTTTTAGTTATTTAAGTTTGAAAGTATTTTAGAATACACCACTTTCACAGAACAGAATCACCCCGTTGCGTATGCGGTAGTGTGTGTGTAAAAGGGCAGTTACAGTGCGGTATCACGCGTTTTAACATGCGTGTCCCACACATGCCGATTTCCAAAAATTAAAAAAAAAATGACCTACTTATTCTACTATTGATTCGTGTCGAGAATCATTAGCATAGTTACCTCCTTGAATTTGACGAGGATGCAAAACGACACCTTCTTGTATATAAATAAAAATTAAATGCTGATCGTCAGAAGCGCCTCACTTGAGAACAGCTGGACCGAATTAGTTAATTTTCTTTTTTAAATGTTCAGTAAATTTGATTTTTCATGAATTTGATAAGACTTAGGTATGGGATACAACATGATATTTCCAAACTATTTGTGGAACAGAAAAATAAAATATTAAAATCCTCTCGACGGAAATACGTCACGAAGTTTAATTAGAGGTTCGTTTTATGACTTCAATTTTCATCGATGATTTTACAATAGGGTATTTTACTGTATACGAGAAAAAATCTATAAATATATTATTGAGATAGTTTAGGCAAAAAGGAGTCGGAAAATGTTAGTTTTAGTTCATAAAATAACAAAAAACATTTTAAAATTCAATTCAACGTTTTCAGTTTTTCTAATCTGTTAAAAAACACCATGAAATAGTAGCCGCCATGTTATTACGTCATACGGCTATGTAAACTAAAACGTGTCAACTGTCAACTGATAGTTAGATAATAGATCAGCGCATTTGTTTACATAGCCAAGTGACGTTATGACCACAGAGCAACAAAGCATCCACTGCGTCCAGCGTTTTCGTCAAACTACGCGCGAAATTTGAAAACGTAAAATTTAAATGCATTTTTATGGCACTTATCGATTTAATAAAAATTTTGTGATTTTTTTTTGGGCATATTAGCACTATAGAATTTAATTAAGACACATTTCAAAAATGGTAGTCAGACCCTATTACAATAAAATTTAATAATTTTATTCAAACAATAGTTGTTGGAAAAAGTGGTGAGACAAAGTAGAAACCTTCTAAATACAGATGCATGCGTTACTAGTTCCCTTTAGTATGTGATTAAATAAGAATTTTACCTAAACAAAGTTTGTTTACGCTTTCATGACATAATTTTGGAACAGACCATAGTGATAATATTTGAAGCAACTTCATTTAGTTCTGAGTACCTCCTATTATTCCCATGTCTGTCTCTTAGTACTCCTATGAAGGGCAGCGTGTCTCCTGGCACCAGGATCCGAGGCTGCGCGTTGCTGAAGATACTTAGCTCTTCGCCGGCTCCTTTCCGCCAACCAACGTTCAGGGTACTGGCACTCACACTGGTGTTCAAGCTGCAAGAATAAAACCAGGTATCATCATCTTCCTGCCCTAAAAATTGACATCTTGTGGCCCAGTGGCAGTGTAGATTTCTTAAGTTTTTTTTGCAATTTGCAACTTGTATGTTGATCAAAATATTATTCGCAACCGTAACAAGTATGTATTTACATAATAATAATAATTAAAATCATCAATACAAGTTTCTAAGTTCTTATTAACCTACTGAATGACTATTTCATTAAAGACTCTTACAAACAAGCGCGACACGCGATGCGACACAAAGGCACCGCTTGAAGGCACACGCGGTGTCTTTGTGTCGCGTCGCGTGACGCGCCTGTTTGAAGGAGCTTTTAATCACGACATTTGAGGTCAATTTTTCCCAGTGTACACAATGTACAGCTTCGTGACGGGTCTTTTCTAATTTATTTAATACAGAGGCGGACTTAATGCCATAGGCACCCTGTATAATCCCCCATTTTGCCAGATTGTGTTTGCAGCGGCCTACTTGAGGGTGCAAATCAATTGAGAGCTTTCTATGTACATTGGCCACTGCAGGTGTCGCCCTCGCGAGAGATGTCGTCAGCACGTAGGGGTCCACTAGGGCCGATGCCTGCCGGGGTCGCGGGAAAGTACTTATGGGTCACCGAGGCCCCCGCAAAACAGGCAACGGAAGGAATACGGGTGGGTTTTAGTCAGTAAGAGTCTGACACACCCTCCCGCTCCGCCCAGAGCGGGAGAAGTTATTTGATGATTTCCAACCCAAAAAAAAAAGCCTTATGTAATCCTCCATTTTGCCAGATTGTGTTTGCAGTGGCCTACTTGAGGGTGCAAATCGATTGAGAGCTTTCTATGTACATAGGCCACTGCAGGTGTCGCCCTCGCGGCAGATTGTCATGGGACCATGAGATGTTCAGCTGTACAATGATCTTTTCGTGCGTGACCAGGATCAGAACCTCGGCCATCTTGTTTTTTAATACATTTCACAAAACAATTGCCTGCTTGCAAATGAGGAATGGAGAAAGGCCAAAGAAAAGATGGATGGATTGTGTGAGGAATGATATGAAAGAGAAGTGAGTGAACGAGAGTGACGGTTGACAGGGAGAATGGAAAAAGAAAACGTGTTGCACCGACCACAAGTAACATGGGACACTGGACACAGGAAGATGACGATGTTTATCAACTGCGATCCCTGTCAACGTACTTCGGGCGCCAAAAGATCCTTGAAGCGGTAGCAGAGTAGCAGTGTAGCGGTGTAGCAGAGTAGTACAACAATAAAAACATCATCTGCCTAGCCTTTTCCCAACTATGTTGGGGTCTGCTTCCAGTCTTACCGGATACAGCTGAATACCAGTATTTTACATGGAGCGACTGCCTATCTGACCTCCACAGTACATTTACTGGGTAACACGATGCCCCTTGGTAAGACTGGTTGTTGGACTTTCGAGCTTCTGACGACCCGTAACGACTGTCAAAGATCTACAAATGACAGCCGGGACCAACGGCTTAACGTGCTTTCCGAGGCACGGAGGGGTCTTGGTATGTAAAGATGGTCACCCATCCACGGACCAACCGCGGCAAGCGTAGCTTAACCGGATCGATGACGCCCAGGGCGTCGGGAATCCCGGGCGGATTTCCGGCCACCGTAGGCGCGGGCTTGCGGACGGTGAGCAATGGGCAGCTCAACGTCCGGCAAGGACCAGGCCCGGGTCGACGGCGCGTCGTATTCCACGCGCGCCTCAAAGAGTTGTCAGCACAAATGTAGGGGTCCACTAGGGCCGATGCCTGCCGGGGTCGCGGGAAGGTACTTATGGGTCACCGAGTCCCCTGGCAACACAGGCAACAGGAAGGAATACGGGTGGGTTTTAGTCAGTAAGAGTCTGACACACCCTCCCGCTCCGCCCAGAGCGGGAGAAGTTATTTGATGATTTCCCACCCTAAAAAAAAAAAAAACCAGATCGATCGACCCGTGCGGCTGTTATTACTTAGCCACAAGCCCCTCTTACAAAAATAAAAACAGTCAACAATAAAATCATTTATCATTCGCAGTGTACTCACGGGAACACGTGCACGTGCGCGGGCGCGGGCGGCGCGGTGCGCGGGCGTGGCGCGGCCGGCGCGTGCGGCGTGCGCTGCGCCTAACATAATGAATGATACAATGTCACACCAGCTGCTCGAGAATGGCAAATTACATAATTATACACATGTAAAGTAAATCATAAAAGCCTTGGGGTCTAGCCGGGAAATAATATTGTACTGATTGAGATTTGAATTTGGAACCTCAACAAAAAATTCTTGTGATAACTTAAAATAAAAACGAAAATCGAATTGCTTTTTATTACCTCGCAGGTGTGAAAAATAGAGTATTCTCCACGGGGATAAAGGTGTCTTCGTATTGGGCGAGCTTGATTCAATATAGCGCCCGTGACATAAGACACTGCTTTATCCCCCTAATAAATAATCTACTATTTATTTAGTACGCAGCACCCGAAAAGCAATTAAGATTAAGGTGTACAACAATATTTACAACACATAATATATTTTCGTTTTTGTTAAACGCTCATAAACATTCATCCAGTATTTCTGTAGATTATATTCCAGTTGCACTGATTGAAGAAACTGAGTGTTAAGGTAGATCAGCAGTGGTAGTCCACGAAATTTATATTTTCTTAAGTTTCTTGCAATTTGATATTTACAGAATTATAATCATTAAGAGCGTGTGCGGCATTTCATACAAATTTTCAAGTCCATATTTTTCGAAATGACCGAACCGATTTTATGAAATTTCACACACATAAGCAGGATATGTAAAATAGGTCTAAAATGCTAGTAGAAAACATTTTCGAAATATCTTATTTAAAAAAAAAAGATAATTGGAAACTGTTTGTATGGAAAATTTAAAACCGCTGTAATTTAACTGTAACACTATTTTGCGCAAATGTTTTAAACCTGTTTATCCTGCTTATAGTTATGAAGTTTCATTAAAATCGATTCAGTCATATCGTAAAAAAAAGGACTTAACAATTTGTATGAAATGTCATACGGCGTACACGCTCTTAATACATCTCTCTTAGTTAGATTTGTGTTCCATAAGAACAAATCTCATACGGAACAAATCTAATTTAGAATTTCAAAAGCTACCGCTGCGGATCCACCTTAAATAAGAAATCTATCGAAATCGAATCCGCACACTAAGGGTTCCGTACTAGCAAATTTTTATACTACAGGTTGAAATTGAAAACTTGCGACAAACTGAAATGGGACATTGTATACATCATTATTAACAACTTTTACTAAGGGACCAAAGCTGTAATCCCAAAAAAAAAATCTGCTTTTCCTACATTTTGGATGAGGTATTGCGAACATAAATGTAGGGGACAGCAGTTTTTTTTTTTTGTTCAGCTGGATTTGCAACTAGCGCTAAACACTGATATCGATAAAAATCCCTAGGACAGACAGACGGCGTAGGTTTAATAGGTATTACGGCTCTGTTGGCACCGTGTGGGTACGGAACTCCACAAAAGCAAAGCTTTTGACGCTACCTGTCTGGCAAATGCCTTGAGCCTATCATTTTCGTCCCTCAGGCGCTGTATGAGGTCGCGGTCGCGTCCCCTCTCGAGGTCGAGGTCGGGAGCCGCCGCGTCACCCGCCTCGCTTGAGTTCGACGACCGGCTGCGGTCTCTACTCCTCTCGTGATAGATTTCGTCTAAATTTGACTGGTGATAACAAAATAAAATAAATAAAAAAAATCGTCTACGTTAACAGTGCTTGTAAATATTTGAGCACCATGTATCATCACATAATTAATGTTGATGGTTAAGTTCAAAATCGAATGAGAAAATTTGAGAGTTTGTGGTAACTTGATGTGCATGTGTTGAATGTACATCGTCTTCACATATAATTATATAAATAACTAGCTGAGCCCCGCGGTTTCACCCGCATAAGTCTCGATCCCGTGGGAATATCGGGATAAAAGTATCGTATGTCCAAATCCAAGTCATGGTCTACTCATGTGCCAAATTTCATCCAAATCCGTTCAGCTGTTTTAGCGTGAAACCGTAACAAACAAACTCACTTATTTATAATATTAGTCAGGATAGTTAGGATTAATTAGGATGTATACAAAATTTTGTAAAACAATTTAAGAGCGTAACTACTTTCTTGCCCATTGTTCTCCATATGAAACTACATTTTGGAAGGGGCGACTAGCATCAATTCTATTTTCTTCTAAATTTTGATATTCAACAGTGCCTTATAAGTGCCTGTAATTGAAATAAATGATTTGATTTTTAATAAAAAGTATGTAATTTTCCGCATCATGAAAACCGCATCAATCCGTTGCGTAGTTTAGAAGAACAACGCCGTCAAACAGACTCACGAAAAGCGACTTTAATTTATAATATGTATAGAAGTAGCTTGGAGCAGTACTTGTAGTGTTGGTAGTAGTTGGCCCAGTGGTAACGGCCGCGACTTACGAGTTGTATGTCGTAGGTTCGAACCCAGACAGGCGCTTTACTTTGTGTAAATTATTTCATCACCACTGCTCTCAAAACGGTGAAGGAAAACATCGTGAGGAAGCCGGCATGTCCTAGAACCAAAAATTCGAAGACATGTGACATCTACCAACCCGCACTGGGCCCGCGTGGTGGATTAAGGCCCACTCCCTCTTAGAGAGTAGGTCTGTGTCCCAGCAGTGGGAACACTATAGGCTGAGTATGTATAGAAGTAGCTTATGACTAGCAATAGATGAATTTCTGAGTTTAAAGTGGGACCTACGGGGTAATTAAATTGTAAGAATTTGGTATGCAACTAGAGTTGACATACTGAGAAACTCCGGGCTAGTTACGTA
This sequence comes from Atethmia centrago, assembly GCA_905333075.3. Classification (NCBI taxonomy): domain Eukaryota; kingdom Metazoa; phylum Arthropoda; class Insecta; order Lepidoptera; family Noctuidae; genus Atethmia; species Atethmia centrago. The sequence goes on from HG995368.1 coordinate 22,797,598, forward strand.
TCACAAGAGTCGTCCATTTAGTATTTTTTTGGTACAAAGTATCGTCCATCGCAAAATACTTTGTACCAAAAAAAGACACTTGATTTTGGGTAAGGGTTAGTCGTAAGCCTCATCACGTATCACCAGGGTGGACGGGGGGTTAAAAGTTGCTAAAAACAACACGTTATTAATGGACGACCCCTTACAATGGCAATTTTGACAGTTCAACAACATTCATTGCATTCGTCGTTGAAAAGCTGGTTTTTAAAAAAACAAAGCAATGGATTAGGAATTTCCTTTAAAATCTTTCGGGTTGCGATTGAAAGTGTATTACATAATTGGTGTAGTGTTCGGCTTATATGTTGGCCGCAGTCATAGAAAACCACATAAAATAATCATCAAGTACATACCTGACTGAAATTAACATTTTTCTTCCTAAAATCATTGACAACTTGATTCATTTTGACTCGTCCATCAAAATCATCGCTTTTGGAACACTTTTCATTCCCCTGGCTATTATTTAACGTGACTTTGATCTGTGACACCGGTTCACTTGCCTCCGTGGTCGTTCCCCTTTCGATAACACACTTCGCTTGCATTTGAGAAGATTCTAGATACGTCTTGAGTATTGCTATTTCGTTTTGTAATAAATCGTAGTGTGAATGAACTTCCTCGTTTTCCATATTGCGTGCTTTTATTACTTTGCTGGTTGTATCTTGTATAGTTTTCAAGTCTTCTAGTTCGGAGCGCTGGCGTGTAATATTTTCTCTCTCCCTTTTCATAGATTCGAGGTGACCCTCTAAGATAGTTAGTTCGCCTGTTATTTGTAATCTCATCTCCTCTCCGCGTTTCTTTAATATCTGTTCAGCTTCAGCCAGTTGAGTTTTTAGACTGTCTTCCTGTGAAAATGGATTTATATTGCATTGTCGCATTAAGGTCGTTTGTGTCATGCGGATTGGCCCGCAAACGTGACATATTTTCCGTTCGTGTATGGTGTTTAAATAGTAGGAAAGAATATGCAATTAAGGCAAGTGGTGAAGCTAATCCGCGTGCTTGAAGAAATATGTATGAGCAGACGATGGACAATTGGCGTGAAATTATTCGACGTATGAACGTATGTATCTATGCAATAACGCAATCGGAGGACAAAATGACCGCGCCACTGCTTGCTGGATGATGTTTCTCGCGGTCATTCGCGGAAAAAATTACAACCGGGTGCGGTGCGCCTTAAGCGCTGAGCAGACAATGGATAATAATAATAGAAATTTGTCCGCGAACAATTTGTCGGCGACTATAGAACGTATGGAAATCCTGGCAGTATATTTGTGCGCATGTGCTCTATTGTATAGATTCCCATAAATTTTATCGTCGCGGACAATTTGGAATATCACTGGAATCCTGGCAGTATAATTGTCCTGCGTGTGCGATATTGCATAGATTCCCATACGTTCTATCGTCGCGGAAATTTGTCCGCGGACAATGTTCACTGCTAAAAAGCTGTTATTTTGACATTACAAACAGACACTTCAATTGTGTTTATTTATATTGTACAGATCAAAATACGCAACATCACTTAAATGAGAACAATGTTATAGTTCGTCACAATCGTCACTGCACCAAATTATGATACACCCATCCAATGCATTTAGTTTTGGGAAGGGTTTCAGCGGTTTCAGTCAAACTATAATTGATTCTTGAATGCATTGAATGAGTAATTTTTTTTATACATGAGGGTTTTTTATTGTAATTTATTGTGCTCCTTCAAAGGTTATTTTTTACCAAATGTATTTTTTAATTTTGGCAAAATCAGAAAACGACGTCAGCTAGTGCTGCGTTGGGTAACTTGTTTTACTTTAGTAAACGATAAATTAGTCTGTATACTTTGCTGAGAACTTTACGGATAAAAATACTAAAGTAGATAGTGGATTTAGTGGAATGTAAATGATCAAAGATAGTGTCTTCGTACCTTGAGCTCCAGGCGTTCGGTCTCGGCGCGCACGTCGCGCATGGCGCGCGCCATGTGCTGGTGCTGGTCGCGCAGGGAGCGCGCCAGGCCCCACAGGAACTTCTTCTTACGTTGCACGCTGCGTTCCATTTCTGCCTCGCGAGCTTTGAACGTCTCCTCCAACTATATGATAATAATTCTTTATTCAGAATCAAAATTGGTAAAATGCAATATGAAATGTATTCCCCGAAAAGTTAGTCAGGGGTATACGTATAGTACACCCATATTTCGCCAGTTATGTTGAAGTCCCATGTAATAAGGGTCGAGCTTATTGCCATCAACCGGGCACAAAGTCCCGAGTCCGGGCTGCTACTGAGAAATTCCAGATGGATACATACTCGCGAATCATATTTTGATCATGTTGTATGAACATGAGGCGGGCTTCCGCTTTATTCCGATAATCCGTTCGTTCCCAAAAGCCAATGCCCAGTGTGGACTTAGCTCAGGTTCGCGTAGGTGATTTTTTCACGCGACGATTTTATATCGCGCACTTGATTTTCAACTTTCGGTGTTGAGCCGAGCATTGAAAACCCAACAGAGTGAATCCCAGCGCGTCAAAAAAATACACAGTTTGACTTTGAACTCTCGGCGATAAGCAGTGCGTTGAAAATCCAATTCGCGATAAAAAAAACGCAGCGTTAAAAAATCACCCGTGGATACGAGAACTTACCTCGTTCCGTTTCTGCTGCAACTGAATCGCGTGCGTCGCCATCGATCGCTTCACCTTCTTCGCTTCTTGCACCTTTACCATTTCCACTTCCGTCTCGTACACAGACTTCAATTGCTGGAACATCTAAAAATAATGTGTATGTTGATCTTCTTTTTTTCATCATAACATAACATGACCCCTTGTTTCCCCGAAGGGTTGGGCAGAGGTGTACCTATAGTACACCCACATTTCGCCAGTTACGTTTAAGTTTGTGTTTGTTATGTAAATTTTAATTTATTTTTGAATATGGCCTCATTGGTCTAGTGTTCGTAAGCGCGTCTTCTGAGCGTGAGGTCCTGGGTTCGATTTCCCAGTCGAGCAAAGTGTTATTGGGTTTTTACATCAGGAATTTCTAAGTAGTAGTCTGGAGTCTGGATTTGTGATCGGTTGATGGCAATTGGCTCGCCCCCTATTACATGGAATTTAAACATAACTGGCGAAATGTGGTTATAGATAGGTACTATTAGGTACACCTGATAACCCTTCGGGGGTAACAGGCTTGATTTTTTATGTTGTTATGAAAATTTCCTAGAAAAGGGTATCATAAGAACATCTTAGACAGTCGTCACCTGTAGTCATAGAGCTAACGTAGACTTGGCAAAGCGTAGCACGGTTTTCGTATACAAACATCGACATTATGCCAGTTGAAATAAAGTCGAAAATATATCAACTTAAACATGTGAGCTGAAAAATAACAAACTAAATCCATAGATGGATCCACAGTTAATACAGCCACTCATCAAATTTACGTGATCATAAAATTACTTACGACCGACGCACATTGAATCGAAAATCGCGTTTCGAAGGCTTAGAGCTTCTAAGGGCCTGTACACACCACGTTTTATAAAAACGCGCCGTCGACGCGCGTTTTAGAAACGCGCGTCGACGGCGCGCTTTTATCCGACAGAGCAGTTAGTTGTCGTTTGTATCGATTCAAACGCTCCTTTGCATCGCGTCTGTATCGCTACACACGCGCGTTTGCATCGCGTCTGTATCGCTACACACGCGCGTCTGTATCGATTCAAACGCGTATTTGAATTTATACAGGTGTGCAAAGGTCTGCAGGCTGCGTCTGACTTGCGTGCGTATCGCGTATATATCGCTACAAACGCGCGTCAACGGCGCGTTTAAAAAACGTGGTGTGCATAGGCCCTAAGCTATAAGTGTCCTTTTTAGTTTCTGTTTAGTATTCCTATTGTCAAATATGTCACATGAAGTATATTGGCTTGAAAACTGAGTATTGGATTTTTTTACGAAAAAAATGTAAGTATGGCTGCTGGTATAAAAATCAGGATATCTCTGGAACTTGAAAATTCCCGCTTTATCCTTATAAAGAATTATAGAATTAATTATTTACGATTTTTACGATCCTCATATATGGCACTTTAAAAAAAAATCGTCGGAAACCTTTTCTTTTTCCTTTATCAAAAGTTTTAACATGAAAGACAACAGAAATACATTTCTGTGTGACATATTTTACCATAGTAATATACTAAACAGAAACCATGCCAATACCAATAAGCGAAACTTAAGGGTCGGGTAAACGCCGAAGACCTTGGCCATACAAATGCACGTCACGCTCACGCCGCGCTGCTGTTCAGTTTCAAAGGGGATATTTATTTTTAGTAACGAAAATATAAATACATTGTATATGAAGATATTCACAGACATAATTATTATAGATAATAAAATTGTATTTTCATTAAAAAAATATACATGAAAATAACTTAAAGTAGTTTGAAAGTAATATCATTTTTTATGCTTTGGGTACACATTACTTCCTGAATTTATTTAATAAAGTATTTTACTACAATACTTAAATATTCACATAAAAAATATGTGTACGTGTTCTAGTTTACCATAATTTTTTTCATAACTTATTTGCATTATTTGAAGGCGTAATAAAACATTTTAAAGTCACTAAAATCATATAACTGCGCCTTAAAACTTAGAAGCTCTAAGTCTTCGAAACGCGATTTTCGATCCGACGTCAGCGTAACAGTATTTGTAGCCTTATCGAATTATTATAAATTAAAGCACCTCGTCAAGATAGAGCAATCTACCACACACATTTATGAAGCAAACAAGAACACTCTAGCTCGAAAATCACTACTTTTAAAGCTTCTGCGAAATTAATCTATGAATTCATTACACTAGTTCTAGAGTACACAAGATGCTTTATAATCATCACTTATTCAACTTAAATAAAAATTTACTCAAAATAATGGCTTTAAAATGATTAAAAAAAATATATATTTTAAAGACCTCTTCAATAAGGCCTTTCTCCATAATGCTGATATTTTTTACGAGGCTCTCCGATTTCACAGGACTTATGTTAATACTCTCTTTACGTTTAATATTCTGAAAGAAAACCATATTCAAAACTCTTTGTAACTACGATTTTAAACTGACTTGATGAAAATTTAACCAAATTACAAGTTGTTAGTGTTGCTAGCGAACATAGAATTGTAGTAAGCTGAAATTTAATTCAACGGGTTGATCATAACAATAATATCGTTAATGAAACTGGCATCATGTATACACGGCTACATATCAAGCTGTACATTTCCAGTAGGATTTCCGTATAATGGGAGGTCAGCTTACTGACCTCCCATTATACGGAAATCCTACACAATGCGAGATCAGCCTATACTAGAAATGTATAGCTTGATATGTAGCCGTGTGTACCTATCACCATGCAAAAGACAATAATAAATAAACTGATGATCATAACATGACATAGTTTATAATATATTCTCTCTACAAATCTTAACATTGATAGTGAGAGACTATACACGTAAAATCTATTTGCAGCTGTTACAATGGACGCCTTAAAGTCTATAGTACATTTAAAATCCTAATCTTGTGTAAATAGGGTTGAAATTTGCTAAGAACTTGTACACCAAAGGGAGTAAAATCAACCTACCTTGGCTAAATATTTCTTATTCTTCTTATATTTGTCTTTGAGCTTATATATCTTGTTTTGACACTTTTTACAATAAGCCCAGTGGCTGCACTCTGGCATTACAGACAAATTCTTTTTATGAAGAGCTTCAATTTCTGCGCTGTCCATAGACTTTGAACTTGCCACAGAATCTTCAGAACCTGAAGAAAATAGATTATCAATATATCATGTGAATTCTTCCCATTTTGACCTATGAATTTCAGACTTGGTCTTTGACAAACATTCAAAAGTTCAAGTTCAAGGTTCGTCAACGTGCGATGGAGCGGAGTGTTCTAAGCGGCAAATTAACAGACCATTAGCCTTCTATAGCCTTCTTGTCTCAGTCATGACGTGCAGCTGCCGGCTGTTTATGTTTTGTGATTATATGTAGATCTATTTTGTTTTATTTTTGTTTACTCTAGATCTGTTGTATGAACGTGTTTCTGTGACAAATAAACTTATTTTTCTTTCCTTCTTTCACCACACTGCGCTCCAAAACTGAGATAACTGACGTTGTGCAAAAAGCCACAAACTTTAAGTGGGACTGGGTTGCCCACGCCTGCTGCATATCCAACGAGCTGTGGGCTAAAATAGCCATTATGTGGAGCCCTGACGCACCCCAAAGAGGTCGCGGCAGACCCCGTAAAAGATGGCGGGACGACCTGGACAAAACAAACGACTAAGTGGTCCACATTAGTCCTGGATTGGAAGAACTGAAAGTCATGGAGAGCGGCCCTTGCCCAAAAGTGGGATGGTACAGTAACAGTTACAACTTTGTCTAGTAGTTTTTAGGGATAGGAAGGGATTTGCCCTGCAGTGGGAAACCTAAGGAACCTCGCGCACTACGTAGCCATGCCATGGCATGTCGGGCCCTATCTGAATACCAGCGCTGCAGTTTTTTTTATTAATATCGCAGAATTATGAAGAGATCGGAGCACAGGGGGTAACCACCCTGCCGGGGTCGCGGGAAGGTACTTATGGGTCACCGAGGCCCCCGCAACACAGGCAACAGGAAGGAATACGGGTGGGTTTTAGTCAGTAAGAGTCTGAGCGGCTGTCACTACTCCATACAAGTTTAGACGGGATTAAAAACTTGCCTACAAAAATTACGTCAATTTACGTCAGGCGCTTATTAATTTGACAGGACTAAACTAAAATTTATCTTCCGTCCTCTTCTTAATGAAATAGAAAGAAAAAGATGCACTGAACTTAAATTTACTTTAGTTTGTGAACAAGGGAATCGGCGCCATTGGTGCCGATTCCCTTGTTCACAAACTACACTAAATTTAAGTTACTTTTTTTTTTTAATCCCGTCACTACTCCATATAAGTTTAGACGTGATTAAAAACTTGCCTACTAAAATTACGTCAATTTACGTCAAGCGCTGATTAATTTGACAGGACTAAACTTAAATTTATCTTCTGTCCTTTTCTTAATGAAATAGAAAGAAAAAGATGCACTGAACTTAAATTTAGTAAAGTTTGTGAACAAGGGAATCGGCACCAATGTTGATAAAGTAAAAGTCGGACAGAATAGATAAAAAACATAACATAACATCACGCCTTGTTTCCCCACAGGGTTGGGCAGAGGTGTACCTGTAGTACACCCACATTTCACCAGTTATATTTAAGTCCCATGTAATAAGGGGCGAGCCTATTGCCATCAACCGAGCACTAATCCAGACTCCGGGCTGCTACTTAGAAGTTCCAGATCAAAAATCTAATAACACTTTGCCCGACCCGGGAATCGAACCCATGACCTCATGCTCAGCAGTAGCGCTTGCGACCATTAGACCACCGAAGCATGCAACTTCATATTTAATTACTTGATAAAAAATATCAAAATAGCATACACTTTTATCCAATGTCGCGTTGACATCAACGACAAAATATATTTTTTTTTATTTAACCGACGGAGTCTGTCAGTTTCAAATGTTTAAATCGTTCTAGAACAGTGCGGCTGCCCCATTTCAAAGCCTAGTAAGGGACACTTTACAAAAATCGTTTTATTCCATAATAATTTTAAAATGTTTACTAGGTTTTGAAATGGGGCAGCCGAGTGGGTCTGACATGTAGAGAAGATGTCAGAATGTCATTCTCCGGAATTCACATTACCTACTACTCAACATTTAATGCTGAGTCGGTAAAGCAGATTCTATTGTGCAATGTGAGCAAACAAAAATTGCCCTTAAAGTGACGAACATAATTGTGACTGTACTTTAGTATGAACGTCCGTGTCGGATCTACTGAGACACGACCACGGCTACTCGTGGTTGCGGCCGCGTAGTTCGCTCGGTCCCTCAAGACATATGAAATTAACTTACTCTGAGGAGGCTCTACAAACTCCTTATACATAGGTATACCCTTCAATATGCACAGCAATAAAGGTTGTTGTTTCTCGTTATTATACATTTGTACAATATTCGATGCATGTTCCGAATCACACTGCACTCCTGGAAAATGATCATAAGGGTTCATTTATGGACAAGTATTTATGAACACTAAATGGCTATAAGAGTAGAGGAAGACCAAAGAAACGATGGGTGGACTGTGTGAAAGATGATATAGCTAGAAAGGGGGTGACTACCGAGATGACAACTAAAGGCTCCTACATACTGGCGCGACTTGTCGCGCGACGCGACGCGACACAAAGACACCGCGTGTAGCGCTACAAGCGGTGCCTTTGTGTCGCGACGTTCGCGACACAAAGGTCGCCAGTATGTAGGAGCCTTAATAGAGAAGTATGGAAGAAAGGGACATGTTGCGCCGACCCCAGATAAATTGGGATAAGGGCAGGAGAATGATGATTTATGAACACTAAATACGATGGAAGGTTCACCTTTGGAATAATGCAGTCGACAAATAATGGCCAAACCCGTATGGCACACCCCTATCGCTAAACCCCCCCCCCCCCCCCCGCCCCTTTTGATTAACAAAGAAAAAAATAATAACAATGGCCACAATTTCTTCCTGGAAATGGGTAGCATAGAAAAATAATTTTAAAACATCTTACCTAAATAATTTAGTATAGACCAGACATCCGTGTCCTTGAACCTCATGTCAGTCTTGTTTTCATCAATATTTTCCATCAACGATTTAGCAAACCCAAACACCATGTTAGCCAGTGGTATTTCAGATACAAAGACAGAGAAACTGTAGCTGAACTCCTGAAAAGTACAAATTGTATTACGTAATTGTATTGTGTTGTCATGAGGTCCTGGGTTCGATTCCCGGTTGGACAGTGTTGTTGGGATTTTCAATCTAGAATGTATCAGTAGCATACTTTTTTTTTTTTTGGGTGGGAATTCATCAAATAACTTCTCCCGCTCTGGGCGGAGCGGGAGGGTGTGTTAGACTCTTACTGACTAAAACCCACCCGTATTCCTTCAGTTGCCTGTGTTGCCAGGGGCCTCGGTAACCCTTTGGTAACTTCCCGCGACCCCGGCAGGCATCGGCCCTAGTGGACCCCTACGCTTGTGCTGACGACATCTCTTTGAGGCGCGCGTGGACTACAACGCGCCGTCGACCCGGCCCTGGTCCTTACCGGACGGTGAACTACCCTTTGCTCACCGTCCGCAAGCCCGCGCCTACGGTAGCCGGAAATCCGCCCGGGATACCCGACGCCCAGGGCGTCTCCTGCGGCGGCTAGGGGCGAGAGGGCGCGAAATTTGCCTTTCCCTCAACCGTCCCGCCTCCTCCTTCACGAGCATTAGGTACTGCTTCGCAGAAGGAGGTGACGGCTGCCCATGCCCTCTCGCTCCGTATCATGGCCTGAACCAGGGCCGGACGCGAGAGGTATCTGCCACCGATCGCCGCAACGAGGACACGGCGGTGCTCTGCCCAAGCCGGGCAGACTTCCACCGTGTCCTCCGGGCGATCCACACAGTGGTGACACCCGGGCGTTTCGTCCCGCCGTATCCGACACAGGAACCTATCGAAGCTGCCGTGTCCGGTGAGGACCTGCGTCAGACGGAAGGTGAGGACGCCATGGCGCCTCTCTATCCACTCCTCAGAGGGGACTTATCGCCGCAATTGTGACGTGCCCATCAGTAGCATACTGGAGTCTGGATTTGTGCCCAGTTGATGGCAATAGGCTCGCTCCCTATCACATGGAGCTTACAACATAAGTGGTGAAATGTGGGTGTTCTATACACTTCTGCGTAATCATTCACATACAGGCGTGATGCATATGTGTATTATGTAAATGTTGATTTAGAACAAAAGAACATAGAACTAGAGCAAGTGAGAGCATTCTATTCTTGATATTTTAGAGTTTATTCATTTAATACTTTAAGCACACAAATGTACATAGGTGGTGATGGTGCAGATGCTGAGACAAACAGTGGTAGGTGCAGTCACGAAAATTGAGGAATAAATATTTATTTATTTAAATACAGATATACAGACGGGCTTGTGGCTAAGTAATAACAGCCGCACGGGTCGATCGATCAGGTTAAGCTACGCTTGCCGCGGTTGTACCGTGGATGGGTGACCATCTTTACATACCAAGACCCGTTCGTGCCTCGGAAAGCATGTTAAGCCGTTGGTCCCAGCTGTCATTTGTAGATCTTTGACAGTCGTTACAGGTCGTCAGAAGCCCGAAAGTCTGACAACCAGTCTTACCAAGGGGTATTGTGTTGCCCAGTTACTGGGTTGTGGAGGTCAGATAGGCAGTCGCTCCATGTGAAATACTGGTATTCAGCTGCATCCAGTCAGACAGGAAGTCGACCCCAACATAGTTGGGAAAAGGCTAGGCAGATGAAATACAGATATACAGTTACAGTTTTATTAGGTATATGCCTAATAAAACTGTAAATATAATATATATACCTAATCTATATAAATAAAAATGAAATACTGTTTGTTGGGAAATGCATCACTTGAGAATGGCTTGGCTGATTTTTATATTTTTTTATTTAAAATGTTGTAGGAAAAACTGAATGTTAATTTTCAATTGGATTTTTGTATGAATTATTGAAAGGATAGGACATCTGTCGGATCAGGTAGTTATATATAAAAATAATTGATGAAACAATAAAGGAATGGTCAGTCTCTATTTACACAAAGAGAATTATATAGACTCTGAATAGAATGTTAATTGATCATTTGGACCTAAGAATCTTCGAGGCATTGACTGGTGATCAAAAAATGAAATCTTACTTGTTAGCAAGCAAACAAAACTTGTTCTAATATTTACATACACTCAATTTAGAGACTATTCAGGTAAACCGGAGTTGGAATGATGGCTTTTTAATGAAACTTCCCTTTGCTTTTGTCTACTTTTTACTTTCTTTCCCTTGTATCAAAACAAACGGTCTGAGAATATCTCAAGTTGTTTTATAATTAGGTAATATTAGTCAGTCATGAAGGTGGCAGCAAGGCTGACTGTCCACGGTGTGCTTGGTATTTGAAAATGTCTAATGTAGGTTGAATGCTTGAGTATGCCAACCTCCTTTTAAGGCCTATGATCAATTCAATAGAATTCAATCAACTCTGTAACTTACCAAGCGCATCAGATATTCAGCTATTAATATATTTAGTGCTTGATAGGTGAGGTCCAGGCGTTGTGTGAAATTTTTCTGACATGGGGGAGGATCACCTTGAAATGAGAAAAGATATATTGTTAATTACTGCTATTACAGTTATTAAAAATATATCTTCTAATAAAATTTGCTGCTGTTACCATAGCAGCAAACTTTAGAAAACACTATAGTTAGCAGAATCAGTTAATCGGAAATAGGCTTAAAAGAAGATTACATCATGTGACTGCCACTTGGCGGAGTGGTTTGTGTTCCAAAAGATAATGTTTACAATTTATTAGCTAATGTATGCAATATTGTAATGTTATTTATTGTCTATTTTTTTGGAAATTCCAAATAAAACAATAACTTCTGCAGGATCTTGACATTGACTGCTTATGGATTTTCTAAGCAGCATGCTCTGAAAACCTTAAGGTAAGCTGTTGTTCAGAGATTGAGAGATTATAAGTAAAGGAAATATAGGCAACCTGTAACTTTGCAAAAATATCAACATAAACGAAAACAAATGCAGCATTCAGAACAAGGATGGGAGATAATTTGTTCGTAGGCAAGAGCGATAAGCATTTGTTTATGCCTAAAAATTGTATTTCATGTCACTGGAATGTGACACGCCGGCAATAGAACGAAAAGAAAAAGCAGATTTTTTATGATTTTTTCAATTATTTCTTACCAGTTTGTGCACTTTTTAATACATTTACGATATGGCCACGTAAGTACGCTCTCAGATCGTTTAGTATACCATTCTTTTCAAATAATTCGTAGACGAATGATTGAAAAGAGTCCGCAGACTCGGTTTCCACCACATTCGGAGTTTCTGCAACAGCAGGCTTGGATTCGTTCGTGATGCCACTTTCCATTTTATTGTTTTATAATTACTTTTATCAGAAACTGTGCCTACATTCTAATTTAATGCCAAATAATTGAATAGTTCACTAGAAATTTCAAACTTCCCAAACACAGATTTTTGACGTTAGTTGTTTTGTTGACATTTCCGGTTAAAAATGACGACAACGGATTATAGAATAATTTATTTATACTCTTTTCACAGAATACCACATAAATGTAATTTAAGAATATGTAATTAATTATAAAATATACAAAAATAAATTATATATATTTAAATAAACATATAATTGAATATGATATATTTTCAGTATGATTTTTCATTATTGTAGATACTAAATAGTTATTTTGACTAGTCATTCATCAGTCCCTGTGGCGCAGAGGATAGCGCGTTGGACTTCTAATCCAAAGGTCGTGGGTTCGATCCCCACCAGGGATGGTACATTCTTTTTATATTGTGTATTCCTGCAGAATTAATTATTATAATATTTCAATCAGGAATTTCTTTTGGAAAAAAAGTTAATAAATGCTCGCATGTTTTAACTGGTTTGTCGTAATTTATTGTAGTTTTCTGGAGCTTTTCTATGAATAATATTCATTATTCATATGTAAAGCGATCATCTATTAATGAAGTTTTACACCATGGTTTTTTATATTTTTATTTTAGGAATACCACATGTATTCCTAAAATAAAATTTAAATTACGGGTCTCAACATAAGACTGGTTCCACAGACTGTGATCTCTCCTCGGACAATAGTCTGTGCTGGAGATGGATTAGGGTGACGTTTGCTGCATGATTCGGCCATGGCCAGAATTCACTTTCCGACCAAAATTCCCACCGTGCATTCTATCATCAAAGAGCTAATTTAGAAGAAGATGAATAAATCACTTTCCTATACCTAGAGACACCGCCATCTACCTTTGATAAAATAAAACATTTAACTCAAAATCTTTTCTTATGAGAACGATTTTTGATTTAATTCAAGAACTTACAATAATAAATAATCAGATTTTAATACAGGTCGATAAAATTATTTTTTGGAGATAGCGGACGCATGATGTCCTATATTAGTACACACGGCTACATATCAAGCTATAATTTCCAGTGTGAGCTGATCTCGCATTGTATAGGATTTCCGAACAATGAGAGGTCAGCTTATACTGGTATTTTATAGATATGTAGCCATGTGTACATACTGATACCATGCATATGGGTGTTAGAGACAGAAAAATGTCAATATGAATTTGTCAATGTCAAAGTGTCAAGTGATCAATTGATGTTTGTCAATTTTTCTGCCTTTAATAATGTAGTTTCTGGCTGTGAAGCAGCGAATAAAAAGTGTTTTTTACTGTGAAAAATATTTAAATATTTTATTTTTGCTAGCTCCAATCATGAGGCGTCGAGCGGGAGTAGGTGCCATTCAAAAACAAAGGCTAGAACAAGAGAAATACAGAGAAAAAGGGTCTGAGATCCAAGAAAATCAGTTTCAACAGCTGTCCAAACAACTGGAAGTGTTTAGGGAGAACTTAGAAGAATTTGCGACTAAACACAAGAGCGAGATCAAGAAGAACGCACAGTTTAGGAGGCAGTTCCAGGAGATGTGCGCGTCTATCGGTGTTGATCCTTTAGCTTCGGGCAAGGGATTCTGGTCTGTGTTAGGTTGGTGTCCAAAGATTTTCTGTAGTTTTCAATCAACTCAGCCTATAACAGTCCACTGCTGGACATAGGCCTCTCCCAAGCTGCGCCACAACACCCTGTCCTCCGCCTTCCGCATCCAGTCTGTCCCAGCCACCTTTTTAAGGTCGTCGGTCCGGGCTGTCCTAGCTGGGGGGCGTCCCACACTACGCTTGTCGATACGCGATAATATCTGTATTTTTATTTAACCAAATTTTTTCCTGCTTCTCACAGGTCTTGAATTCATAGTAAATACCTTCCGAACAATTAAAGAATTTATATTTCTTCTGTTTGGCAAACGTAAGATTGATAATACAACAGTAAGTACAGATAAATGATATTTTATCTGTAAATTGGTTGCGAATATACTTTTACATCTTAAAAGAAATAAAAAATATTGGACTAGAAGCAGACATGAATAGGTATTCTTTATAAACAAAAGTAAATTCACACACTTCTTTTTTGAGTGGGAAATTGTCAAATATCTTCTCCCGCTCTGGGCGGAGCAGGAGGGTGTGTTGCCTGTTTCCAGGGCCCTTGGTAACCCTTTCGTACTTTCCCATAACCCCGGGAGGAAATTCACATCCTAAGACACATTTAGAGTAAAATTTTACTTAAGCACCTTAATAATCTTTCAGGAATTGGTGATTTTTACTATGAAATTGGAGTACAGATAGTAGAAGTTTGTTTAGCTACAAACTACAAGAATGGTGGGCTCATAACGTTGGATGAACTGCGAACAAGGCTCGTTGCTGCCCGAGGCAGGGGCAAGATACACCAGGAAATAACTAATGAGGATCTGTTGGTTGCTGTTAAGAAACTAAGGATATTTGGAAATGGGTCAGTTACTAGATAACTTTTTTTATTAATATTAAAATGCTTAAACAACAATTATTTCACAATTTACACCAGGTAAATAAGTCTATTAAGCAAGTGTAAGTATAGTTGCGTGTAAGTATAGTCCCAGTGCGGGTTGGTGGATATGATTATCCACCAACCCGCACTGGGCTAGCATGGTGGATTACAGCCCACTCCCTGAGACACTCACTCATTCTCAAAGAGAGGAGATCTGTGTTCCAGCAGTGGGAACATTATAGGCTGATAATGCAATGTTTGGTATGATACTTCATACCTAACAAAGTTAAAATATGATATCATCATCTGCCCAGCCTTTTCCCAACTACGTTGGGGTCGGCTTCCAGTCTAACCAGATGCAGCTGAATACCAGTATTTTACATAGAGTGACTGCCTATCTGCCTATCACAACCCAGTTACTGGGTAATACGATACCCCATGGTAAGACTGGTTGTCAGACTTTCGGGCTTCTGACGACCCGTAACAACTGTCAAAGACCAACGGCTTAACGTGCTTTCCGAGGCACAAATGGGTCTTGGTATATAAAGATGGTCACCCATCTACGGACCAACCGGGGCAAGCGTAGCTTAACCTGATCGATTGACCTGTGTGGCTGTTATTATTTAGCCACAAGCCCCCTCAAGTTAAAATATGATATATGGTGATGAAATTATTTATCAAAGTAAAGTACCAGTGAACACTGGGCTACCACTGCTCCTGCATACCAAACATAAGAATTAAAAAATATCTGTAGTGTATACACTTAATTCAAACATACTAGTTATTTGTAGTAGACACTACCACAAATAACTAGTATGTTTGAATTAAGTGTATACACTACAGATCTGTCTACCAATAGTGACCACTATGCACCAGGCATCATGAGCTATTCTCAGTCAAAATAGTTCACAAGTAGCCTACCCATTTAGGTTGTGTCTTCAATTTCCTTTCTATACTGGTAATGACCTTAATTTATGATCGCAGATAATTTACATTCGTTCACCACTTACTCAACTATCTACTTTACTGCTTTATATATTCTAAATTGTTTTTGTCAGGATAATACATAACATACATACATAATCAGCCTATAATTTTCCCACTGCTGGGACACAGGCCTCCTCTCTGTGAGAGGGAGTGGGGCCGTAATCCACCACGCGGGCCCAATGCGGGTTGGTAGATGTTACATGTCTTCGAATATTTTGGTTCTAGGACATGACGGTTTCCTCACGATGTTTTCCTTCACCGTTTTGAGAGCAGTGGTGATGAAATAATTTACACAAAGTAATGTGCCTGTCTGGGTTCGAACTTACGAGCTGCAACTCGTAAGTCGCGGCCGTTACCACTTGGCCACCACTGCTCTCTAGTCAGGATAATAATATATGTAAAAAGTATTAAAAAAATATTTGCATTGTAATTTGAAGATTTGTTTCAAGATTTCGTAATTATCTCAGAATCTGAATTCAAATACTTTACATTATTTTGTTTCTTTTTCAGATTCACAGTGGTACCTGTAGGCAAAGGCAAATGGCTGGTTCAGTCAGTACCTGGTGAGCTGAACCTGGATCAAACATTAGTGCTGCAGAAAGCAAGTGCCTTGGGCACTGCGTGGGTGTCCCTCAGTATACTTACTGATGATTTAGGGTAAGAAATACTTCGTAATGTTTTTATTAGTTATTATAATATTTGCTGGAGAGTAGAGGCGACTTCCCTGTAGGTTACCCTGTTTTTATGGGTTAAGTGAAGATAACTAAAGCAAATGTTCAGCATATGTAGGTGCTAATAAAAACATGCTGCAATCACCATGCCAGCTTTAAGGTTCCGAAGTCAACAGGAACCCTTATAGTTTTGCCATGTCCGTCTGACTGTCTGTCCCCGGCTTAGCTCAGAGATTCATCCCAACTTCGGAACCCTTCATTATGCGGAGTCGGACACGCACTTGGCCGGTTTTTTTAAGAAACAAAATGTATTTTTGTTAAAAAAAACCTGTTGTCAACTCAAAATATCACAAGTTTTGCCTGCACAATAACTATCTCATAAAAAAGATTAAAAATCCTCATGCTTTGCTGGTTTTAACGTTTATCTCTAATATTCCAGTTGGAACGAGACAAGAGCACAAAATGCTTTGAACCACATGGTCAAAGAAGGCCTAGCATGGGTGGATTCTCAGGACAACAAGGAAATACTGTACTGGTTCCCAAGTATGTTCTCCGAGTGTGTGGCGGCGTGATTTGCGACTTTAAGTTTTATTGTCAAGTGATAAGAGTCATATTGTGATCTATATTTATGTTGAAAATATACACTTCGAACAAATTCTTGGGTTTACATCATTTCGATATTTTGGTAAGTTTTTCTAATGAAAGTAAATAAAAGACTAAATTAAAATATAAGTAATATAATAAATATTTATTTATTATTTATATTGCACTGAGGTAGCAGTCTTAAAATATAAGGAAAGGAGCTTATATAAGGAGCTTAAATAGCTACCTACCGGTAGCTATTTAAAGTGTACCACATTTAGTACTTGCTATGAAACATGAGCTCTGCAGTAGTACAGAGGGTAAAATATTACTATTTTACCCTCTTTATCTATGGTTATGTGGCATCTACAACGCCACATGCGAACTACGCCTCAAATACCTGACGTCACACAAATCCTGCATCGCGAAAGCAGAATTTACCGCGCGACTGGAATATATACAACAACCCAACATCAATCGTCGGGCAGTTGCCGACCAGACACAACACCCGTCTGATCAGAAGAGTCCCTTTTCTATAGAGGATGAGTGCACTTTACACCCTGTTCCTATGCCTATAGTTACAATCGAAACGTACTGATAGAAATTAAGTGTGGACTTGTACTAACATACAAAGCTCATGTCTTTTCAAGATTTTAACCCTATTAATCATATATTTTGGGTAACAAAATACCACTTGGCAAAGCACAACACCGCGTGGTTTTCACCGCCAAGCAATTCTTAACATTGCGCACGTTAAAATAAAGTCGAAAAGACCATACTGAAAGAATCAAAGCAATCAAAGAAAAGGCACAAGAAGTGTGTCAATTTATTTTCGACTTTATATCAATGTATGCAATTTCGATATCCTTTTGGCAGTGAAAGCCGCTCTGTTCTGCAGTTTATCATTCTGTCCCGGCCAAAAAACTATTCTATTTCTATAATTGACTACACTAAACGGCAGACGCGGTCATAATGTATGAGTAGGACGATGAATTGTTAGTACGGGAGTTCTAGATACTGTGTATCGTGTCCTCTCGCTCCCACGTTCTATGTCCTATACAAAAATGTCTATCAGGAAACGTTAGCTATTGCTGTCTTCTGAAGATCCAATGTAAGGTAGTTTTAATTTTGATCTAAGTTCTTTGTTTTCTTTCTGCATTTCGTCAAGTTTCTTCTTTAGTTTTTCCGTCATCTCTAGATAGGATTCTTTCCATCTGCAAAACCGTTATAATTTAAACCATAATGTCAATTTTTCATACAAATCGTAAAACGTAAATTTCACATCTATACAAATAAATAAAATTGGAGTGTCTTTGAGAGTATTAATGTCAAAGTAACAGCTTTTTACTAAATGCATAAGAAAATATATACGGCACCTATACCATTTTTGATTTATTTTTGTCTTTCTGTCTGTCTGTTTGTTTGTTCCGGCTAATCTCCAAAACGGCTAGACCGATTTTGGCGGAACGTTCACTGGCAGATAGCTAGTGTTATAAGGAGTAACTTGGGCAACGTTTATTTTAGAAAAAGCCACGTAGCTAGTCTATAGAATATGTTATTAAAAATATTGAGATTACTTTTTACTGAGCTCCATTTGATTTTCTAAATGTTTGTTCAATTCTAACACCTCTTCTTCTTTAGTCGTCACCATTCTGCAAGATCAAAGGGAAATATATTTCTTACGCAAGGTTTATTTCTCCAGTAAAATTAAGTTTTTTGTTCAGAAAGGTGGTAACTAATAAACCTTTTTTTTTTAAATGTTTGTTCTATTCCTGCAGACAAACCGTGAAAACGGTTTTGCTGGGCATAGTACTATGTAAAGGTTTTTTTTTATAAAATATGTTTATGATAAATAAATAAATAAAAAAAAAACAAGTGTGGACAAAAAACCCAACTGTTATCGCAGGCGGGGACAAACCAACAAACTGAAATATGGCACCTAACTTTTGTTTGTGCGGTACCAACATTCTATAGATTATAAATAATGCTTGTTTTTCTCTTTTTAGTTATGTGTTTTAGCAGTTGAGTTTTTTGTTTTTTAAATAATTCGTTTTATTTCAAGCTTTTTTAGTTTTATTAATATATATCTATGGAATTGACTCATTACTAGCTTATATTGATATCAATATTTATGTATATTTTTCTCTGCCTTTTATTTGTATTTGCAGATGCAATACTTACATAAATATTATATAGCCTGTCACTCCCATAATTAAGAAATATCTAACGACACCTCTTATGTTAAAATCCATCAAGCCGTTTATGCTACAGAGCGTGCCAAAAAATAGACATACATACATACCTACTCTCGAAAAACATTACCCTCCTTCTGGGGCAGTCGGGTAAAGACGTGTTGTGCCGATCCCAAGTAACAAGGGTAGAAAGATGATGGTTTTTCAGAAAGGTGGTGTAACAAACCAATAAGCAATATTTTTCTCGTTCATACAAAAACTCAACATCAAAGCATTTATTTCTAATAAACCAGGCATTTCTGAATTGTCAAGGAGTTGGTTGTCACAAAGATGAAGCTAGTTGCCCATTTAGAATACCAGCGCTGCGGTATTTATTTTTTAAATGTCGCAGCATTATACTGCGATAGGAGCATTTTTTTGCGTCGCACAAGTCGTTTTTTTTTTGTTGAACTGAACAAATATCTGAATTCTGTTAGTTAAAAAAAATGTTTTAAAATGTTCCTTTTTTACTTTTTGTATTTATTGTGCGTGTCCCAAATAAAATATTTTTCTTTCTTTCTTTCATTCCAAATCATAGTTGATTCCTTTGGAGAAGAACGGGCAAGAAACTCAATGGACACTATTTTAAATCAAAGTATTGATTATACAAGGTGTCGTTTTGCATCATCGTCAAATTCCAGGAGGCTGCTATGAAACCCATATATAATTTAAAAAAATACGATACCTGCTCAATAATTAATATGTATATAATTGTAGTTATTTGTTTGACAGTAAATTTGAGAATACACCACTTTCACAGAACAGAAACACCCCGTTGCGTATGCGGTAGTGTGTGTTCAAAGGGCAGTTACAGTGCGGTATCACACGGGCCGCGTTTTAACATACGTGTCCCACACATGCCGATTTCCCAAAATTAAAAAAATAATAATAATAATGACCTTCTTATTTTATTATTGATTCGTGTCGAGAATCATTAGCATAGTTACCTCCTTGAATTTGCCGAGGATGCAAAACGACACCTTGTATACATCGTTCAAGTTAAAATTATACATAAGAGAATGATGCAGGAAGACGTGCACGTGTAGGAAGCGTACATAGTAAACAACAACATTGGTTACATACTTTTGATTAAGTTCAGTTCTAGAAGCCAGCATATTCTGTAGCTTGTTGACCATGTCGTGGGTTTCGTCCAAAGATTTCTGAAGATGTTCCACTTGCAACCTGGAATGCATAAATTTGCATTTATATCTAACGAATCATATTCTAAGAGTCCTAACTATCTAATATAATACAAGGGCGTCGCCAAGGGGAGGCAGCTGACCCCCCCCCCCCCCCCCCCCCCCCCCCAGAGATAAAATGCAAAACAACCGCTCACTTGAATTCGTCCAATTTTATGATTTACCGAACATAACAAATTAAATCGAATTTGGCAGCAATTGTATATAAACTAACAGTTGTTGATGTCCTAAAAGGGGCAAACACTAGAAAGGTGTAAAGGAAACGGGAAAAACGTTGAAAATTTTGATCGCTCTACCGTGCACAACGTGTACAATTCATACTTTTCCCATCCTCTATATATCAACTTGCCCTCCCATGGTTCATAGGCTGGCGACGCCCTTGATATAATATTATAAATGCGAAACTGAGTGTGTTTGTTTGTTACGCTTTCACGCTAAAACGGCTGAACGGATTTGGATGAAATTTGGCATATAGGTAGACCATGATCTGGGGTAGGACATAGGATTTTTATCCCGGACTATTTATATCCAGACGGGTATGTGGTCGTCGTCGTCAGGCGCGGCAGCTGGCGGTACCGCGCGCACTCCGCACTCTCACCCTCATTGCTGATGACGTCGACATATTCTGTTGCGCTTTGGGGAAATTTGAAACAAAGCTACCTACAGAATTTGTTATGGTACAACTAGTAGGATTTAATTTTTAATTGGTCAAGGACAGCTAATGAGACACAATTGATTTTCTATTGTTTGACTCCGAATCGGTGTCGCGCGGGGCTTAACAGGTTTAGTGTACTACAATATCGCATTGGGTCTAGCCTGTAAGAATATTTGTATGGTTGGAGTGAATAAATAAATAAATAAATCCCGGTAGTACGTCCCCGTAGGATAATTTCCGACCTCCACTCGGGTGAAGCCGCGGGCAAAAGCTAATCTGATATAATTGTTAAAGTAGACGCATTGTAATTGAGTATCGTTCGGCGATCAAAGTTTCACAGATTTGATGATAAAAAAATTCAGATACGCAGGAAATAACGAAAAAAGGTGAAGAAAATGGCTTGAGACTCGTACTGGCCGTGAAAATTCTTTTAAATTAATGTTCTGTCCCCTTCTTACTTGAGTTCATCACACTGCGTCTTCAACAGTTGTTCCTCCCAGTCCCTTCGCTTGGTGTCCCTCGCGTGGACGTCCTGTATTCTCTGCACGTCTATCGCGAGGCATTGCTTCTCGCAAACCAGTTGGATGTTGCGCCTTTCTGAAGATACCTGAAGGAAATGTGAGATATAAAATTTGGGGGCGTTTGCAGAGGAGTACAAATTGACTAAGCTCTCGAGTGAAAGAATTATGATGATCCTATAAATGCAAAAAGGATAACCGTAATGGTCGATGGCCTAACACACATAACACCCCCCGCCCAACTAGTTGTAGTATGAGCTAGTTTAAACCGACTCCCAATTTTGGAAATATTGCATTTTATATTTAAACTAGCTGCGCCTCGCGGTTTCATCCGTATAAATAAGTCTCGATCCCGAGGGAATATCGGAATAAAAAGTATCCTGTGTTCTAACCCAAGTCATGGTCTAGCCACGAGCCATGTCATCCGAATCTGTTCAGCCGTTTTAGCGTGAAAGTGTAACAAACAAACTCATTTTCGCATTTATAATATTAGTTAGGATTAGGATCTTAAACTTTTATTTTTCTTTTCACTTTTCATAACTTTCAAGTTTCATAAGAACTTACTTTTAATAAATTGTGATAGTACCTATGCGACTTACCAACTCTTGGAACATAGCTTCAAGTCTTTGTTCTGCAAGTGCAAGTTTTGGGTCTACCGCCTTCAGTGAATCCTTCTGCTGTTTCAAATAACTCTTGTTCGTTGCTAGAAGTATTTTGTTTTCCCTGAAACATCAATCTTAACAGTTTCACTGTCGTCCGGGAAGCAATAGTTAAACAATTATTATTTAATAATAGTTAAATTATAATACTACCCCAAATAACTCCTATTACATATCCTAAAAATATGAATGTATCTGCACTTTAATATTAAAAAAAAACAATGAAGGGTTCCGTAGTTAGGAAGTTGGGATGAATTTCTCCCAAAAACAAACTTAAAACAAATTTGTAGTTGGAGAATTGACTGTGGCATATACCGATGTATGGGAGAACATATTTTTCAACTACAATGTTAAGTTTGTTTTTGGGAGAAATTCATCCCAACTACTGCACCCTTCATTGTGCGTGGTTCGACACGCACTTGGCTGTTTTTTCACAATTATTTCCACTGAGGCACTATCTGTCAGATAAATTCAAATAAGGAAATATCTGCCCAGTTAACCAGAATTTACCCAAAGGCAATGAAACAGCCTATAATGATTATGTCGTGATATATTCCCGTCCCGTCTTGTGTTATCCTTGCCTTGCAGCCTTGGTGTGGACTTTCTATCACAGAAGGGATACCTTAACGTCTTGTTCAGCAACAATCCTTTTTCCACTAACTCTGCATCCAGATTTCTGATATGATGCAACATATCCGCTACTTTCTCGTTGTATTTGTCTTTGACGTCATCTATTTCTTTTCTACATGATGTTTCTAAATCCCGTCTTGTGGAAGATAATGCATGTTTTAGTTGCGCGATTTCTCCTGGAAAATATAATAACTAACATTTGTATCACAGCAGTAAAGTCTAATTCATTCATTCATTCCATTTTAGTTACTATACTCTATGTTCTAATTATTAATTCACTGGAGTAATCTGACATGTGCTAGCTGTGACTTTGTGTAATAAAATGGTCATATTTATTGTATTTTAGACTTTTACGCTTATTATTATACATTTATTTTACACTACTATAAATCGATTAAACTAAACGATCGCCATTACAATAAATATGGCCATTTTATTACAGAAAGTGACAGCTAGCACATGTCAGATTACTCCATTGAATTAATAATTCGACTTTTGTGTGTCATGTTCGTGAACGGGCGCAGTCAGTTGAGACTGGTCATCTCGTAACTGCCAGGGCTCATCTTTTTAAATATAGAAGCAACAAGAATAATGTACTCAGGATTTTTTTATTAAGACGCTGACAACACCTAAACCGCGGTCACTCTCAGATTGCATAGAAAAGAAAGAGTGCGATGACAAAACGCTTGTAATTCAATGCAAAATATGAAGCAAGTTATGCATTCAAATAAGACGTACTTGTTGTTAATTAAATAGGTAACGTATGTTGATATTTAATACAGATATTTTGGATTAGAACTCAAGGTAAGAGGTTAGTTTAATGTTAGTTTGTATAGAGTTTTTTTTTCAAAACTTGTTTTGGTAACAACCAAGTTCTGGGAAATAATTATGTTCAAAATTAACATATATTTTTACCGCTACCACAAACTATACAGATTTGGCAATTTTTTTTCTTAAGACAAGCCTATTTTGGTCAATTGGGTCTTGTCAGCGCCTTAATTTAAGAATGTCCTTGGAGTTTCTTGCCCGCATATACATCTACGTTTTGGAATGGGCAACTAACTTCAACTTTCTGACTAACTGACAGACTCGGACAATTCGTAAGTGCCAGTAATTGGTGTAATTGAAATAAATGCTTAGAGTTTGAATTGGGGTCGGCTTCCAGCCGACCGGATGCCGCCGAATACCAGTATTTTACATGGAGCGGCTGCCTATCTGACCTCCACAACCCAGTAACTGGGTAACACGATACCCATTGGTAAGACTGGGTGTCAGACTTCTCGGGCTTCTGACGACCCGTAACAACTGTCAAAGATCACAAGTTATAGATTGATATATATTATTTCTTCTCCTGAGGCCTAATGCAAAAAGTATTGATTTTGCTTATTTATTATTGCCAGTTTAATATTGATTTTTGAACTACGAGCAAATGTTTTCAAATTTAACTTACTAGTCAATTCCTGTATAGTTTTATAAGCCTCATTCTTCTGCTGTGATACCAAATCGTAAAGTTGTAATGCTTCTGCGACCTGAAATTAAAAAAAAGCGTCAACAAAATAGGATTAGCGTGAACGATTTAGACCAAAAGGCGTAAGGCTATATTTCTGTAAAAACAAATATTTATTTACAGAATTATAATCATTAATACATCTCTCTTATGCTACGGCTACACTGTCGCGATAACGCGAACTACACTTCGCGCGCACTCTGTTGTACAGCGAGACATCGACCGGTGTGCGAGAGAGCGCGCGAAGTGGAGTTCGCGATATAAGAAAAACTCAGGAACAAATCTAATATAGAGAATGTAAGAATGATTTTAATGATTATAATAGGGTCTTACACCCATTTTTGAAGTGTCTTAATTAAATTCTATAGTGCTAATATGCCCCAAAAAATCACAAAATTTTTATTCAATCGTTAAGTGCCATAAAAATGCAATTAATTTTTACATTTTCAAATTTCGCGCGTAGTTTGACGAAAACGCTGGACGCAGTGGATGCCATGTTGCTCTGTGGTCATGACGTCTCTTGGCTATGTAAACAAATGCGCTGATCTATTATTATCTAACTATCAGTTGACAGTTGACACGTTTTAGTTTACATAGCCTTATGACGTAATAACATGGCGGCTACTATTTCATGGTGTTTTTTAACAGATTAGAAAAAATGAAAACGTTGAATTGAATTTTAAAATTTATTTTGTTATTTTAAGAACTAAAACTAACATTTTCCGACTCCTTTTTGCCTAAACTATCTTAATAATATATTTATAGATATTTTTTTTCGTATATAGTGAAATACCCTATTCTGTAAATACATATTTAATATGGTCGCTAATCCTATTTTGATCAAGATACAACCTGAAACTGGCCTGCAAAGTGCAAAAAGCGTAAGAAAATTTGAATGTTGCGGGCTACCACTGCGGATCCACCTAGCAGGGTTTTCTACAATAATACAAGTCAAACGTGATCCCCCAGTGTTTAAAGCCTAGGCTCTCATGCACGAGGTTGTGGACAAGCAATGTGACATTTGCAATTCATATGTATAGCTACTTTCTCAGTTTATCTTGGACATTACTGGCATCGGAGAAGGAAAAGTATCGTGGGGAAACTTGGACTTTATAACAAATATAAGTATGAAAGCGCCAACCCGTCTTGTGCAAACGTGGTGATCCAAGATCGCACACAGAGAAGGCACGAACACGTGTCTTCTCTGTATTTATTATTTATCAAACATCATCGGACCTTACCTTTGACTTAGCTTCCGCCTCCTTCTTCACTTTCTCCACACATTCCTTTTGACACATCCCCAACTGCCCTTTCAAATCTTCGCTATTCTTGCTCTCCACTGCCAAATTTACTCTATTCTCCTCTAGACTCTTTGTGACGTCACTTAACTTCTCTTCCAACTCTTTGCCCCTCTCTTTGTATGTTATTATCTCTTTCTGTCTACTTTTCAATTCGTTTTCTAGTATACTGTGCTTTGTTTTTAATTCTTTATGTTTGTTTTCTAGCTCGATGTAGTCTGTTAGTGCTGTCTCGAGTTTTAGTTCGAAACCTCTTCTTTCTTCTGTTAAGCTCTGTAAGAAACATTGTCGAATTCATATGATGTTAATTTATGTAGGTAGGTTTTTGAGCCTTTTTGCTTGTGCTTCTCCATAGGAAACCACATTTTGTGTAACTTGTGTAAGCATTACACGCAATCTAAATAAATGACTTGACTAGTGACAAAGTTAATTTATTATTAACACAATGGAGGCAGTTAGATGTTGGGGGTGAACTTTCGGGAGGCCAATATTCTCCGGTGGAACGCAATAGTCTGAGTTAATAGTGTCTTTCACATTGCCTTTTAATAGTAAAAGGCAATGTGAAACACAACATAGGACACACCCCACACCATAGCTCACACACACCACACCACACCACACCACACCACACCATAGCATACCTCACACCATAGGGTGTGAGGATAAGGTGTGTAGATAAGTACCTGTTTTCCTCTATTGTCGTAACTCTGATAAGTCTTCAGTTCAGTTTCAAGTGCATCTATGGTTTTCTGCGATGTTTGCCATAATACATGGAGCGAGTCTCTTTCCTAAAATTGAAATTACGTAGCTTAGAGGACCACTTTTCCCAGCTGGTGAAAAACGTACAGGTAGTTTTTTAGAACGCAAATGAGCTGACCATATCAGGCAAAGGATGAAAGAACCAACGGCCTTAAATTTTCCTGTACAAATAAGACGAGATACGATGGAGGAAACTTTAGTAGAATGGATGCAGACGGTAGGTAAGTACGTTCTCCACGAGCCTAAATAGATACTTTTATAGAACGAAATAAGTAAGAAGAGTTGCTTGGTCAGCTTGGTTTGAGGTCCTGGGTTCGATTCCCAGATCGGACAAAGTGTTATTGGATTTTTCCATCAGCCCGGAGAAGGCTCGCCCCCTATTACATGCGACTTAAACGTAACTTTCGAAATGTGTGTGTACAAAGATCAACCCTTCGGGGAGAACAGGCGTGACGTTATATTACAAACAATCTAGAAAAAGTAAAACTTTACAAGACTTCAATCTATTTCGATAGTTATAAATAAAAATATTCAACAAAAAACCTTGGCAAGTAAAGAGACTTGTTTTTTCAGTTCCTCTAAATCCTTGCTGTTATCTTGGTTATGGTTGTTGGCTCTGGCAGCATCCAGCTTCTCTTTGAGCAACATCCCGACTTGTTGGGACAGCTTCTGATTGTCAGAGATCAACGACCTTATTTCTTCTTCCACTACCGTTTGGTTTTGCTGTTAATTTATAAGTTTATTATTATCTTAGTGGTGACCAAGTAGTTATTTAAAGGCGTGGCATTGCGTTGCTGTGGAAAACATGTGTAAAGTGTGACTTGTTGCTTCGGCAAGTACCTGCCTACTAACAGACAGATGCGAATAGTATTTTAGAAAGAAATAAGTGTAGGTATCGTAAAGTGAGTAATTGTGTTCTCAAGATGAATAATTTCCATAATTAATTACCCTGTAAAAGTCGACTTCAGATTGAAGTGCTTCCAAAGTAGTATTTTCCATAATATTTGTGTCAAGTGGGAATCCTAAGCAATAAGAGCAATGAACATTTAGAATAATTATCACTTGTACTTAATAACAATATTATAAATTATATGAAAACTTAATATTCTGATAACTTTCTGCTTCTGGGTCCACGTTTTGTTTACATTTCGCGCCCCGGAAACGTCATCATTGGTTGCTAGGCAACAGGACTACGTTCCGAAATAAGTACGTACGCTCCTACCAACATATCTGTAAAATGGCCGAAAATTTGAACTACGGCCGTCATGTTGAAATGTCAATCGATTGTCAGTGTCTACTACATTCGGGTTCTCTGGTTGTTTTGTCGTGATATTGCTGAAATTATAAAGATAAATATACCGAAAGCTATTAAAAGTGATGCTCGAAACATTATTCTAAAGATTAAAACCTTTTTTGAAGAAGAAGCTCGGGCGGGGTCTCCGATTATTCCATTTAATCAAATATACAAACGAATTTCGGCAGCGACAGGTTAGTGTTGTCAACTTTCTTGTTATAAATTACCCGATACTTGATTACTAATTATTTAAGTCCACGAAATTACCGTTTCTATTCCTGCTGCAGGTTAGCGTAACGGTAACGTACATCTATAAGGTAACCTGCTAAGTGAGTGAACCAACTAACCTGCCAGATTTCAAATTTCTACTAACATTTATTGTATTATCTTATATTTCAGGTGTGAGTCAAGGACTAATTTCAAAAATAGTTAAGGAAGGGCACGCAGCAGAAGAAACTGGTACAAAAATTCGGACACCAGGCAAGGAGAGAAAACGTAAAAGTGGATTTGTGCATGTTGATGATTTCGACATGAGAGTTATACGGAGGAAAGTACATGAATTTTATTCTGCTACAAAAGAGGTCCCTGTTACAAAGCACTGTTAAAAAGCTTCTAGAGGTCTTAAAGACAGAAATAAATTACACAGAAAGAGTCTGCGAAAGCTGCTTCACAAGGTCGGGTTTCGTTTTAAAGAAGTCTCAATCCAATCGGAAGGTTCTTATGGAGCGTAATGAAATATCAGCTTGGAGAGCTAAGTACTTGCATGCAGT
Source organism: Atethmia centrago (assembly GCA_905333075.3). Classification (NCBI taxonomy): domain Eukaryota; kingdom Metazoa; phylum Arthropoda; class Insecta; order Lepidoptera; family Noctuidae; genus Atethmia; species Atethmia centrago. The sequence continues at coordinate 22,825,908 of HG995368.1, forward strand.
GGATAAAAATAAAAAATCTCCCCAGCCCCGGCCCATAATAAATTTATTTAGATTAGACCTATATTCACTCTTCGCATACATCGGGTAAATGTTGGCAAGGAGAGGGTGAAGACGGAGTATTTTATTTTTTATTTTATTTATTTGGGAAAATAAACGGTTACACAATAAAGAATCACACAATATTTGAGCTACAGAGTGAGTAAATGTTTAACCCACGACATTTTCCACATATTATAAAGACAAATTATATAAAAAGTATTGGGCCTGTATCGAAAGGGCAAAGATATATTATTGTTCATGCGGGAGGAGATACTGGATTTGTTACAAATGCACTACTTGTGTTTCAATCAAACACGAAAAGTGGTGATTATCATGACGAGATGAATAGTCACAACTTTAAAAACTGGGTTATTGAAAAACTTGTGCCTAATTTACGAGAGCCATCCATAATAGTGATGGATAATGCTCCTTAACACCGTATTTGTGTGAATAAAGTCCCAAATACGAATTCCTTAAAAAAAGATATGCAATTATGGTTGACCCAAAATAAAATTGACTACGGAGAGGATTTGACTAAACCTCAGCTTTTAGAAATAATTAAGAGAAACAAGCCTGAACCTGTATATGAGATTGAAAAAAATTTAGAAGACAATAGACAAATGCTTATATGTATTTACCACCTTATCACTGTGATCTCAATCCCATTGAACTCATATGGAGCACAATGAAAAGAAAAGTTGCTGATGTAAATATTGAGTATAAAAATGCTGAAATTCCCCGCCAAGTTAGAGAAGCTTTGTGACGCTATTACAGTTCATGAGTGGGCACAGCATTGTAAACACGTTCAAAGGTTAGAAGGAGAATACTTAAAACATGATTGTATTTAGATAAACCTTTTATTATAGAAGTGGTAAGTGACACTGAAACCGAAAGCGTTACTGATAATGATGATATTGGTACGGAAATAAGCGGAGTATGGCCTCACAACCAGGATGAAGTTGTGTATGCAGGTTCATCTAAAGATCACAATTACTGTAAACCTGGTTTTCAATAAATTATTGTAAAGCAATATTTTTTTTTTATTACACTACACTACCACTAGGTACTACTGCTAATTATAATTAGTCAAATCTGGTGTTAGGGGTTAGGTACGGTTATAACTAAATGCTAGACATCCAGGTAGCTCTTGCAGGGTAGGTACCTACTTAACTTCGCATTAAATGAAAGTTGTATATTTATCCCCCCGTGGGATATTTTATCTGCTGAATTTCCACTTCATTGGATTACTTTTTAGATAAAGCTATTGTTTATTCATGAGAGACTAAACTGTTAGCGTACCTATGTAACTGTAAATTATCAAATTCTTTTTATTTATTTTATTATTTGTATATAGGTATCATTGTTTTTAATTTGTAAAAACTGTAATTCTTATTAAACGATTATGTCTAATGTGAAATTTCTTTCTTGACAACTTACTCAATTTTGGGCACCTTATATTAATTAGCAACACTTAATCGACGGTGCCGTCCTCTTTCAGTTCACAGATTAAGTTGATAGGACTTTATAGAGAAAGTACAACAAATAAAAAAAAGTGGTTCATCTTGTGATTTGTTCTGTTTAGTACCCCTAAACAGCCCAAAACTCCTAAACGTAAAATAATATAAAAAAAAAATATTGGCATTATCCTCTTTTTTTGTTTGACATAAGTTGTTTCTGAACGAAATGATTTTTTTTTTTTTGCAGCGTCCGGCACTGTCAAATTGACGTCCGCGAAAATCGAAATAGAAAATTGCGTTTCGCGAAGTGTCCGAAATTCGTAGCAGAAATGTAATGTTTTTAAATGTTTGGTTTTGAATTAAATTAAAATAATCTGTTCATCATGACAAGGTTTGTGTTAAGAAATTATACTTTGATAACATTGGCAAGGTTTTATCGTTTTATCATACTTAAATTAATTTACTGTAGAGTCAAGGTCTGTCGTGTTGTTTTGATAGCTATTTTTTTTATGATTTCAGTTTATATTTCGAAATTAGTGAGGAACAGTGGCCTCTGGTATATGACGATAACTATAATGTGTCGTTCCTGGGTTTGGAAAAGTTCCATGTATTCGATGCTAAGAAATGGGGCAACATTATACAGGTAGGTCTGGTTACCATTATGTTTTTCTTACTTGCTGTTATAAGATATAAGTAGGTATTGAAGACGATTTGCCTTATTAGGGTGCTTTATTAAGTATTCAATGAATAAATGAATAGCTGTTTTTAAATTTTCACATAAAAACACTTGTCTCAAATTCAACAGTATCTGAAAGATGCAGAATTCATAACAGATGAACAATTAGTCAGACCCGTTGAAGCACAGAAGAGTGATCTGCTAGTTGTTCACACCAAAAAATATCTGAAGTCTTTAAAAGTAAGTTACTTTTAATACTAACAAATGTAAATATTGTTAATGTATACATTCCTGGTATGTATGGGGTGCATTAAAAAAACATTTGCAATTATGGGCATTGAGCCATGCAAGGAACCTCTACAATTGGTGTTAAATGAAATAGTATTGCGATCCATAACGCCCGGCTCACCGTGGATAGCTAACACTCAGTAACCAAGTATTCGGAGTCTAGATGACCAATCCTTTTACCACAGTGGTTAAACAGCTCTCTTTTAGCCGTCAGAAGGGCTGTTAGTCAAGGCTCTGAAGAGAGCCTGTTAAGTATACTACCAGCTTTCCAAGCCCACCCTTATCGTTATCACAATAAATATTGAAGGATTTTCTGATATCAAGTCTGAGCTACTACCCTAACTTCAGAGTATAAGTGACTTGCTTTAATCAGTTAGAGCAAGACACTGATGCCGCAATCAACATTGCACCTACACAAACAATATAATAGTAAACAACTAAAGTTCCGTCAACACCAAAAGAAGAAGAAGCCCTGCACCTAGGTGACAGGCGAAAGCTACAGTGCCACCATACCGCACTAGGCATTTTGGCAGAAAGGAGACCTGTGTCCCAGGAGTGAGATGTTATAATTATGCTGATGATCATGTTATGAGCTATAGTTAGATTATAGTTTTTGCTGATCCAAGAGTATTATTTTAACTAAGTAAAATAATTCCAGTTACTTCTTTTTATGCTGCAGTGATTTTTTTTATTATCTTTTTCTTTTTCAGTGGAGTACCAAAGTAGCTGTGATAGCAGAAGTCCCGGTGCTTGCCTTAGTCCCAAACATGCTGGTCCAGTATGCGTACTTGAAGCCAATGAGGTACAGGCAACAATTATTTAATTAATTACTAAACTAAATGACACATTTTAGGTCTTGTATAGAAGTACTGATAGTAACAAGTTAATATTTAATATTTTATTGATGCACTACCGCCACTATACACAGATTCATGCTAATTCATAAAAACGCGACCATAATAATCATTACATATTATAAAACAGAGCGCGCATCAGTGTGTCTGACCGCGATATCTTATAAGATATAACCGTATGAGAATCCGCGATTAGATATGTCTAAACGCGGATTCTCATACGGTTTTCACCAATGGACGAACTAATTCATGAAGAAGGTATAGGTGTATAATTCATTACGGTTTGTAAATTGGCTGAAATATGATGATTTTTGAAGATTGTGAAATAATATGCCTAATTGTATATTGTTATAATCTATTAAATTGCTGCTGATCTCAAACCAAATTAAAGTATAACGCGTATTTACGCGAAAATTGAAGTTGCATCTTTTTTTGTTTATTATCGGCCAGTCTAACCACCGTATAAAAGTAAGTTGGAGTCTCATTTCCTACACAATGTATGGGAATACTTTTTTTGCAATTTGTGACTTTTCTAGTACTCAAACCTCTGTTAGTCTAATAGAGTTTTTGGTCCCTGTAAGAAACAGGATCGATTGGCACCAAAAAAAGTTTTTGTGAAAACTGCCCATTTTCTTGCTCACTGTACATTTTTTTTAAATCTGTGAATGAAGATCTAAATGTCTCAAAAAGTTAAGGACAGTCTCCTAAGACCGTTTTCCTGTAGCTACAACGGTTAAGGTAGCTGCCCTTACTGCCCTGTCTCAAAAATCCACCCTGTATAAATATAAATACAACTAAAAAGCTTGAAATAAAGTAAATTATTTAAAAAAACAAGAACCTGACTGCTAAAACGCATAAATGAAAAGAGCAAAACAAACGTTATAATCTATAGAACTTTGGTATTTTTATTGCAGGCTTTGGCAGGAACAAACCAATAACCTGAAATTTGGTGTAACTTTTGTTTGTCCCCGGCGATACCAAAATTCTATAGATTATAATGTTTTTCTCTTTTCAGTTATGTGTTTTTGCAGTCGGGTTTTTGTTTTTTTAAACAATTTGGTTTATTAAATATAGGAAAATATTATTTCCTTTATTATATTACCTAACTAATAAACGCGAAAGTGAGTTTCTTTCTTTGTTTGTTTTACGCTTTCACGCTACACGCTAATGTAATGACTGTGCCCTCTCAGTATATTTTTGTAAATCTTTTATATGGCCATAAAAATATAAAATTGTTTAAAAAATACAGATAAAAACCCATAATATAAATACTACGAACAAACACAAATTTGTTATACCTACAACAAGGCTCATTCAGATATCAATGTAGGTATACGTTTTTATAATAAACTACCAAGACACGTTCAAGATCTAAGCCTTAATAAATTCAAATCATTTATTAAAAATAAGTTGTGCCAGAAAGCCTTTTATACCGTTAAAGATGACCTCTCGCGTCCGGCCCTGGTTCAGGCCATGGTACGGAGCGAGAGGGCATGGGCAGCCGTCACCTCCTTCTGCGAAGCAGTAATGCTCGCGAAGGAGGAGGCGGGACGGTTGAGGGAAAGGTACGTTTCGCGCCCTCTCGCCCCTAGCCGCCGCAGGAGACGCCCTGGGCGTCGGGAATCTCGGGCGGATTTCCAGCCACCGTAGGCGCGGGCTTGCGGACGGTGAGCAATGGGTAGCTCACCGTCCGGTAAGGACCAGGCCCGGGTCGACGGCGCGTCGTATTACACGCGCGCCTCAAAGAGATGTCGTCAGCACAAAAGTAGGGGTCCACTAGGGCCGATGCCTGCCGGGGTCGCGGGAAGGTACTTATGGGTCACCGAGGCCCCCGCAACACAGGCAACAGGAAGGAATACGGGTGGGTTTTAGTCAGTAAGAGTCTGACACACCCTCCCGCTCCGCCCAGAGCGGGAGAAGTTATTTGATGATTTCCCACCCTCAAAAAAAAAAAAAAATACCGTTAAAGATTATATTGAGGACAAAAAGGCTTGGGATTGAGCTGCTCCAATTTTTGCATACTGAAACTTTTATTTTATTTATATACACTTGACATTTAATGATTATTCAAAACACAATGACGTATTTACTTTGTGGAGTTTAATATATTATTATTTAAATTATTATGAATGTGAGGACTATGTGGGTGCTCATATTTTATTTTGTGTCTTTCTCAGTTAGCTTCAATGAGAGTCTGGCAGTTTGAGTACTTTATGCGGCTTACGATTACTGACAAATGCGTGCACTGACTGGACAGGTCCGCTCAAATCGGTTTGGTTCTTTCCTCAAAATACCATTTCAGACGCCAACCTACATGGTTCTCTATACACATCGGCATTGATGAATTTTATAAATAAAATGACATGAATATTTACTTGTAAAATATTAGGTATATTGTTTTCAATTATTGTGAATGTTTAGACTATGTGGGTCTTTTTTTTTTCTCATTTAGTATTAATCATGGTCTGGCAGTTTGAGTCAATTATACGGCCTACCCAAATGTTCTTTCTTTGGTATTGTTCGACGCATCGTTGAGCTCGCTTAAGTTCTGAGTTGAGCTGCATGATTACTGACAAATGCGTGCACTGACTGGACAGTTCCACTCAATCTGTGTGGTTCTTTTCTCAAAAGGATAATTTTAGACACCAATCTACATGGCCTTCACATGATCTGACCAATATTATGTCTGGACTTTAAAAGAGACTGTGACCTCTGAGTTTGTTTCGGCCTTTCTTCTCAGATTAGTCAGATAGGAAACGCCGACCTCATCTAGCTTTATTTTAAAAATATGATTGACGTGTGAAGTGTTTGTGTAAACCTACTTACAGAAATAAAAATCATCATTTAAACGGCTGAACGGATTTGGATGAAGTTTGGCACATGGGTAGACCATGACCTGGATTAGGATAGGATATTCACACGGGATGGAGACTTATGCGAGTGAAACCATGGGGCGCAGCTAGTTATTATTAAATACAAGCTATGTGCCCGATGGTCTAAAAACTTTCATCCCCTATTTTACCCCTTAGGGGGCACTGATACTTAGATGGGGGGGACTTAGATGTCGTCAGCACAAATGTAGGGGTTCACTAGGGCCGATGCCAGCCGGGGTCGCGGGAAGGTACTTATGGGTTACCGAGGCCCCCGCAACACAGGCAACAGGAAGGAATACGGGTGGGTTTAAGTCAGTATGAGTCTGACACACCCTCCCGCTCCGCCCAGAACGGGAGAAGTTATTTGATGATTTCCCAATTTCAAAAGGGGGCACTTGCACACTTTCCAGTTTAGTGTGTGAGTTGTCAGTCATTGAATGAATTTAACATTTGTATTACTTAAGTAGATAACTTCTTGATTTCAGGCTACAAACCGGTGGTTCAGTTCTCGCAGGTAAGTTGGCTCTGGACCGCGGCTGGGCTATCAACGTGGGCGGCGGCTTCCACCATTGCAGCGGCGACAGAGGCGGCGGCTTCTGTCCCTACGCAGATATCACCATGCTCATACGATTCCTAGTTATACATCATCTTATACATAATGCTATGATTGTTGATTTGGATGCTCATCAGGTAGGTAATGCCTAGTTTTCTTTTTTTACCGATACTGGTGCCGATTCCCTTGTTCACAAACTAAACTAAATTTAAGTTCAGTGCATCCTTTTCTTTCTATTTCATTGCGAAAAGGACAGAAGATCAATTTTAGTTTAGTCCTGTCAAATTAATCAGCGTTTGACGTAAATTGACGTAATTTTAGTAGGCAAGTTTAATCACGTCTAAACTTGTATGGAGTAGTGACAGGCGCTGATTAATTTGACAGGACTAAACTAAAATGTATCTTCTGTCCTCTTCTTAATGAAATAGAAAGAAAAAGATGCAGTGAACTTAAATTTGGTTTAGTTTGTGAACAAGGGAGTCGGCGCCACTGTCCCATGTTGGGTAAAGGACTTCCCCATACTTTTTCATTTATCTTTGTCTGCTGCCTTTCTCGGTCAATTAGTCAAGAAGGAGTCTAGCTCGTCTTCCTGTGTGACTCGCCCAGTCCCATTTTAGCCTCACGGTCTTTTCTTAACTACTCATTTGTCGTCAAATATGGCACGAACCATCGACCGTCGCCGTACATCCTAAAATACAACGGAAATGAAAAACTGTCTTTATTTAAGCTCTGTAGTTGTGACTCTATTTTGATTCGAAAGTACTCTGGCAATCCCGAAGTATTTATTGAAAAAAACTGGAATCCTTTGTTTTGAAGAATACTTTTTCCCATCCCTTAGTTCGACCAGAGGTCGAGAGAAAATCCCAAATCCCTTTTTAGGGTTCTTTAGCCAAATGGGACTAAACCCTTATAATTCCGTCATGTCTGTCTATCCGTCCGTCCGGATGTTAACAGCCATTTTACTTGGAGATTTTGCACTAAATCGATGATAATTTATTTACATACTTAATCAAATTACAAGATGGTTATTAACATTTACTAAATTAAATTAAAACTAAGTTAAACCTAAAAAGGCCCTCGAGGCATTGTACCGAGGATGCTGGCGGCATTTCTTCGCTGAATTGCAATGCTGATGCGTTGTGCGAGAAAGCCGCCGACTTTTCGGTCACCAGATACATCAACTAGACGTTTCGCGATTTCCGCAAATAACTTATGCGCACTGGGACCCCTAAATAGAGATGGGAAGTACCATAAATAGTTTCAATAACTATGTATTGGCATAATACCTTCAACAATAACTATGTATTGCGTGAAACTATTTATTGGCTGGATACGCGATTGCGAATTACCGAGTAGGTACTAGCGACAACACTCGAGCCGAGTGCTGCCGAAATAATACGAACTGGAGCTCAAGGCTAAACTAATTTGTAGCCAGTCCTAAGCCTGGATGAAGTATGAAGTTTCCTTCATTACACAAAAATGTTTGGTTCAACTTATTTTTAATACCGACCTAATGTTCAAATATTGAACCCGGGATCAGTATCACTAATATATAGTTACATAATAAAATAAATAGTTTCAAAACCATTCCAATACATAAAACGAACTCGGTGCTCGGTATCACCAATACATAGTTATTAAAATAAATAGTTTAAAATTAGAAATCATACCAATAAATAGTTTCAGTATTACGAATTCGCGCACCGACCCATGTCTACCCCACGGACCGAAGGTCTCGACGCCAAAGGGCACAAAGACAAAGCTCTACTCTCTGCCTCTATATTTAATAAATACAATGATAATTAGAAAGAAGGTGTGTTCTGTGCACCGCAAAAAAAAATGGTGAAGTAAAGTTACGCAAAAACAATTAGGGTTGGTTCTCTCCATACTTGCATGTTACCGAAGGATGAAATAAAAACAAAATACGCACATAAACGTGTATCGTTCGGATCCCATAATTACAAAAACTTTTTTAGTTAAGTCGTCGAATAGTTTTTGAGGAATGGAATATTTTCGGTTGCAACCGCAGTAACAAACTTGGTATTTCATCTATTTTTTTTTCCGAGATATTTTATGAAATACAAACTCATTTTTGCTGTCGATGATCGGTGCGTGGTCGAACACGGATTTGGCCGGTTTTTATGGTCCAGGCTTACCGATTTAAACACTTATTTTATGACGTTCCAGGGCAACGGTTACGAACGCGACTTCATAGACGTCCCGGAGGTGTACATAATGGACATGTACAACAAGCACATATACCCTAACGACAAGCAAGCGAAGCGGGCCATCAGGAAAAAAGTCGAACTGGGCCACAAAGTTGAAGATATGGAGTATATGCTCAAGTTGAGACAGTGAGTACTACCAACTTTTAACAGCATAATCAGCCTATAATGTTCCCACTGCTGGGACACAGGCCTCCTCTCTGCGAGAGGGAGTGGGCCGTAATCCGTAATCCACCACGCGGGCCCAGTGCGGGTTGGTAGATGTCACGTGTCTGCGAATTTTTGGCTCTAGGACATGTCGGTTTCCTCACGATGTTTTCCTTCACGGTTTTTAGAGCAGTGGTGATGAAATAATTTACACAAAGTAAAGCGCCGGGTTCGAATCTACGACCTAAAACTCGTAAGTCGCGGCCGTTACCACTGGGCCACCACTGCTCCCTCGGCCACCACTGCTTTCCCCTCACGGTGCGCAAAACTTAAAATGATAATATTCATATGCAATCATTGTACCAATATATAATCGTTACGGCCTAATTGCGGCGGTTATTTTAGGTAAGCAATAACTCGCCCCCTGTTACATGGGACTAAAAAAGAATTGGCGAAATGCCTAACCCTTTGGGGAAAACCAGCATGACGTTAGTTATTCGTTTGCGTTCAATAAATACATACCTTTAAATGCGCAATAGGGAACTACTGTCTTGTCCTCGTTACATACGCTTTCTGTACGCAAGATACGCGATTGGACCCGCGCCCGTTATAAGATAAACATACTATTCTATACTACAGTCGCTTTGATAATATCAAGTTGTTGTTACAGGAACCTTAAAGAAGCCTTAACGGAGTTCAATCCAGACATTTTAATATATAACGCCGGGACTGATATATTGGACAGCGATCCACTGGGACACTTGAGGATCAGTGAATTTGTAAGTTCTTCAATTTTTTTATTTTAGCAAATAATATAAATTAAATAAACTCTTAACACGCTCAATTATGTCAAATTATAACTGTCATACAAACTCAACTATGCTTTTGTACAGTTTTCGTATTGTATGAATATAAGTTTACACCTGCGCTCGATAGATGGCGTTGTGCATTCGACACTCATTTCTGAATCGCGGTGTTGAGACTCTCCGCGAGTGAACGACAACCCCCGATTTTCAGTTATTCGGTATCGCTTCTCGGCCTTTTGGCTAAGATCAAAGTGTAGTATCTGTTCTTTTCAGCTTAATATCTGAAAGTTCCCTCACTGAGGGACCAGTATATTAATCTGATTTTTGTAAGCTGACGGGATGTTCGGGGCTCGCTCCACTCCCGTCGCGGGTCGGCCCGGCATTGCAGTGCCGCCGGGATCGGCCCACATAATTCTATTGAAACACCAAAGAAAAACAATAAGACGTAATACGAGACTCGTAAGTAGGACGTTTGATGTAAAATCTCCAAACGCTCATAGTATGTAACCCAGCGAATTAAGTGATGTTATCTGAATGTTAACACTTTCACCGCTAAGTACATAGAATACATACAAATTGGCATGCCATATAATGTTTATTGCAAATCTATAACAATTCAATCAACAGAAGTCATCTGAACAGAAGTCATCTTTAGCTACATATAGCGACGACTCGGATGCGAGTTGTGGGCACACGAACGAATTATTTTTCGACCCATATGCTGGGTGCTTGGCATAGAAAGTGTTAAAATGATTGTAATCATTTGAATACTTTGTCCTTTTCAGGGCATAGTAAAGAGAGACGAGTTCGTATTTGAAATATGCAAACAGAAGAGCATTCCTATTGTAATGCTCACTAGCGGAGGGTACTTAAGAAAAACAGCACGGATTATCGCAGACTCTATTATGAACTTACATCGCAAGGGACTTATTTCTGGCGAAGTGGATTAATAAGGAAAATCGTGCGGGCGAGTAATACAGCACAAACATTCACGAATCAGAAACAAGAATCAGGACGTGTTCTAACTATCTGAAGATATTTTTTATCACTTTTTCATTATTTACTACTTCGATGCCTCTAGCTAAGGTAGATTATTTTTGTAACAAAAACGTAGTATTAGTAACAACTAATGTAGATGAAATTTTCGTGATTTAGAAATTATAGAAGTCGGCAACTGTTCTTAAATAATTGAGTCTGAAGTTTAATCTATGCAAATAATTAAAATTGAAGTGTCTGTTTGTAATTTCAGAATAACAGCTTTTTACTACATGTATATGAAAGTATAACAGTAACTAAAAAAAAAAATATGTCCGTCTGTTTGTTCCGGCTAATCTCCGAGAATGCTGGACTGATTTTGACGGGACTTTCACTGGCAGATAGTTGATGTTATACTTTTATTTTAGAAAAAGCCACTGGCAGCGTATATCCTATGTATAAAACCATTGTTGTTACCTTTTAAGATAATTACTGTATTGTTTCCAATTCATATTCTTATTGAAGTTAGTTCTACATACTAGTCGAGCAAATCTTTTGAAATTGATATTTTTTTTACCATGAGCCTAAGGATATTTGAATTCCATAATTATAGTATTTTATTAGACACAGAGAATATTTAGCTAAATTCTATAAGGTGGAAAGTATATTTAAAGTCCTACCTTGAGCTCACTATGACGTGCCAATTATTATTTAAGCAAATTAAATTTGCGATTTCTAGTGATATTACTAATTAAATTTAATAATTTTAGTACATCAGTATTATTGTAATGTGATCAAAATATTTTATATTCATGGTTGTTGCGCGGAGATTATTTTTCCAAATAAATAATATTTTTCCTTCCATCGTTGTTTATTTTTCTCCTAAGTATAATTTAGACTAGTTATAATAAATATCACTTGCTTATTACCCGACTGGCTGACCAGAGGGGCTTGTGGCTAAGTAATAACAGCCGCACGGGTCGATCGATCAGGTTAAGCTACGCTTGCCGCGGTTGGTCCGTGGATGGGTGACCATCTTTACATACCAAGACCCCTCCGTGCTTCGGAAAGCACGTTAAGCCGTTGGTCCCGGCTGTCATTTGTAGATCTTTGACAGTCGTTACGGATCGTCAGAAGCTCGAAAGTCTGACAACCTGTCTTACCAAGGGGTATCGTGTTATCCAGTAACTGGGTTGTGGAGGTCAGATAGGCAGTCGCTCCATGTAAAATACTGGTATTCAGCTGTATCCGGTAAGACTGGAAGCTGACCCCAACATAGTTGGGAAAAGGCTAGGCAGATGATGATTACCCGACTGCTCGACAGCAAAGACAGGGTTATGTTTTATGTTTGTTGTTTTTTTATGCGTATCTATGTATCTTTGGATACAGTGGCATTCTTTATACACTCCATCCAACGTCGGCTGTCGCTGAAAACCTACGCTGGGGCTCTGTCTCGCATAGGATCGCAGCATTATGCTGAGCGATGGCCGTCTTGCGTGGATGATACGCATATTTTCCCCAAACTTGTTTTAACATGTGTGTGTTCTTTTTAGGGTTCCGTCGTAAATAAGGAACCCTTATAGTTTCGCCATGTCTCCGCTGTAGCTCAGAGACGCTTAGTACTAGAAATCTGTAATTTGGCATGGGTATACATATTAATGGTTGTTTAAAAACGAAATGGTTGTTTTTGGATATGTGAAGAAATCATGGCATTAGTACATATAATTAAATTAACCTATTGACCGCCACGTCAAAAAAACAAAAACATGCCCTCGGCGCCAAGCTACGATTTATTCCTTAAAATGTCATGTAGTCGTGACCGTGGCGTGCTGGGCACATTTTGGTCTGTCATCTATACATGACTGTGGCGGTCAACAGGTTAAAAGCAAAACTATCGCAGCTAAGTAAGCTTTACAAATTAACGAGTAATAGTCGACCAACTTACATTTGCAGTTGGAGAATTGACCGTGGCATATATTGATGTATGGGAGAACATGTTTTTCAACTACAATGTTAAGTTTGTTTTGGGATAAATTTATCCCAACTTCCCAACTACGGAACTCTTTATTGTGCGTAGTCCGACACGCACTTGGCCGGTTTTTTGTATTATGTTTACCGCAAATAAATGTATTTCCTTTCTTTATTTTTGTTTTTTGTCCAAGCATCTTAAAGCGCCATCTACACGGGCTAAAGTATCGTGACGTATAGACACGCCGTGACATCAAATTCTATAGAAACTGTATGGAGCAATCCACACGGCGATATCATCGCGGCGAGAATTTGATGGCACGGCGACACTATCGTCCGGCCGGGGTCGCGGGAAGGTAGGTACTTATGGGTTACCGAGGTCCCCGCAACACAGGCAACGGAAGGAATACGGGTAGGTTTTAGTCAGTAAGAGTCTGACACACCCTCCCGCTCCGCCCAGAGCGGGAGAAGTTATTTGATGATTTCCCACCTTCAAAATAAAAAAATAAAAACATGAGATTATGACTTGGTGACAACCACCTCTGGAGCATACCCTTTTAAAACAAAAAAAAAAATTTTTTAATCTGTCCGCAACACAAAAAAACACATTTTTTTAAATCGAATCAAGTGTGATCGAGAAGAATCAATTGTCACTTTTGTGCCAGCACTATTTAAGTTCCCGTTTCTTTCCAGATTTTGCCAATAGTTTCTAGAAATCAGATAAAAGGCAATCAAAGAAATCAACCCCTGACAACCAACGCCCTGTAAGGAGCGTAGCAGATGGCGTTCTATAGTTTCTGCCTACCCCCATGGGAAGAAGGCGTGAGTTTATGTATGTATGTAAGAAATCAACGTTTTGAGACGTATTGCGATTTCAAAAATAAATATTATATAATAATTAATAAGGTTCATTTCATATTACGCACATACCTTTATAAGAAGGTTTATCGTCCACATTTTCGTGGAATGGAACGTCTTAAGGCTCCTACATACTGGCGCCACTTGTCGCGCGACGCGTCGCGACACAAAGATACCGCTTGTAGCGCTACACGCGGTATCTTTGTGTCGCGTCGCGTCGCGCGACAAGTCGCGCCAGAATGTAGGAGCCTTTAATCGCTTTTGCTCCTTTAAACAAAAAACATGAAAAAAACCTCTTAATTATTTGATTAGTTCGCCAAAGTTCAAGGAGAATAATAAAACCGTAATAATTAATTAATGAATATTTGAATGTTAGGAGCTAGTGAGATATTTCTGTACATGCTAAGGTCAGTTGTGTAGCCATGTCCTTTCATACGGTTTTAGTCGTAAAACGATGAGGCAAAAGTTTTGGTAATGGGCTCTCATACCAGTAGAGGAAACCGGGGATATTTAGCATAAGGTGGAATGTCAGCTCACTTCACCTACGTGAATAAAAGAATGATTGTTAGCACTTCTATGCCACTTGCAGTTCTACAATTTTCCTGTTATGTCAGGTCGCATAATTATGTGTAAGGGCTTTAAACCACATAACCATACAAAAGATACTTTTTATCCCGATATTCCCACGAGATCGAGACTTACGCGGGTGAAACCGCGGGACGCAGCTAGTATGAAATAAATATGAAAAGTATAAAATAAATATGAACAATGCAAATTGCAAAAGTACCGTATATATTTCATTTTTTATTTAATGACATCCTAGAATGCCATCTCTAAATTAACTAAATTTGTTAATAGTTGTTGAATCCGAATAGATTCAGAGTTGAATCTATTCGGATTCAACAACTATTCGGATTAGCTTAATGCACTAATAGGTATACTTAGTGCGTGGCCGTTAATATCCAGCAGTATGATGATGATGACGACTTTAGAGTAGGAAGGCTGCGATTGCTTACGATAATAAACATGTTTTAACAATCGTACCCTTCGTTCACTAACCTGCAGAAATTAATCTGACTTTTTTTTTATTGCGACACGACTAATTAGATAAAAAAAGTTATGGCTACTTCGATCAGTTTATTCGATCATGTTAAATGTAAATTAATATTTAAGATGACTTCTAACTTAAGATCTATGATTGCCTTAGCGTGATCTAGAGGCAGAATATTTTTTTTATGAAAATACATCTGCTAATATATCTACACCTTTTTTAAATACATTTTCATGTCATGTGTTTTTAGCTACTAAACGACATGACGGCCGGTGGAGTAAACAAGTCCTTTTTTTTTTTTTTTTGAGGGTTGGAAATCATCAAATAACTTCTCCCGCTCTGGGCGGAGCGGGAGGGTGTGTCAGACTCTTACTGACTAAAACCCACCCGTATTCCTTCCTGTTGCCTGTGTTGCGGGGACCTCGGTGACCCATAAGTACCTTCCCGCGACCCCGGCAGGGAGTAATGATAAATGATTTTATTTCTGTAGGTTTTTACAAACACTTTTACACGTCAAAACATATTTTTTTAAACTAGATGAGGCCGGCGTTTCCTATCTGACTACTCTAAGAAGAAAGGCCGAAAAAAACTCAGAGGTCACAGTCTCTTTTAAAGTCCAGACATAATCTTGGTCAGATCATGTGAAGACCATGTCGATTGGTGTCTGAAATGGTCTTTTGATGAAAGAACCACACAGATTGAGTGGACCTGTCCAGTCAGTGCACGCATTTGTCAGTCGTTGTGCAGCTCAACTCATAACTAAAGGAGCTCAACAAGTCCTGCCGGTCTATTATGTTAAAAACTCACCGTGATAACAGATGAAGAACGCTGTCATTCCCTCTGATGTTATAGTCAAGTATCCCCGATTTCCTCTACACTGTGTCAAACAAACAACATATTGTAACACTCTGTATAAAGGAATGGTTGTTGGTGAATTTTTCAATTTCTGTCGTATTCCGATGAGATTTCACTGACTTAAGGCGCTGACAAGACCCAATGGCCCAAAATAGGCTTTACTTAAGAAAAAAAATTGCCAAATCTGTATAGTTTGTGGTATCGGAAAAAAAATATAAGTTAATTTTGAACATCTTTTCCAGAACTTGGTTGTTACCAAAACACGTTTTGAAAAAAAATCTCGATACAAACTAACGTTAAACTAACTTCTTACCTTGAGTTCTAATCCAACATATCTGCATTAAATATCAATATACGTTACATATTTAATTTATAACAAGAACGTCTTATTTGAATGCAGAACTTGGTTGTTTTTTATTTTCGATTACTCAACTCAATTTTGAGTAAATAGATAATTGCTTTATATTTTGCAATAAATTACAAGCGTTGTGTCATCGCGCTTCTCTTTCTTTTCTATGCAATCTGACAGTGACCGCGGTTCAGGTGTTGTCAGCGTCTTAAGGTACCTATGTCTAAAGAGGTACCAATTAGGTACTACATATCCACGTATGTTTTATATCTAACTTCTCGGTAATCTTGGCTACACAAAAATACACCCACCAAGCTGACGTCAGAATGGCGGATGTATGAAACTATTGCAATAACTTGCGATCCCACGAGGTACTAATTATATAACAAGTGGTACAATTTGGTACTAATTAGGTATATTTTTTTAGATATATTTCGACCATTTCTGAGGAATACACCCGCGATTTTGACGGTCTCCATTTATAGCAACGGACGATAAATCAAATTTTAATAACAATATGGCAAAAATAAACTAATTCGTATTAATCTATGTGGTTGAGCCTTGTCAATAAAGTCGAAAATATTGGGCTCTCAGTGCAAACGTTTTAATAAAATCCGACTTTCATTATATTGACTTTATTTTTTTACATAGCCAAGTTACAAGATGATTATTAACATTAACTAAATGAAATTAAAACTAAGTTAAGCCTAAAAAAGACCCTCGGGGCATCGTACCGAGGATGCTGGCGGCATTTCCTCGCTGAATTGCAATGCTGATGCGTTGCGCGAGAAAGCCACCAGCTTTTCGGTCACCAGTTACATCAACTAGACGTTTCGCGATTTCCGCAAATAACTTATGAGCATTGGGACCCCACGGACCGAGGGTCTAGACGCCAAAGGGCACAAAGTTGTACTCTCTGCCAAGGCCCCCATATTTACTAACTTTCAAATTTTCGGCATTTTCTGCCGCTGCACCCGCTTTAGAAGTAGTCCGTTGGAGGTGGGACGGTGCCAGTGTGTCTACACAGGTAGCGTCCCACACAAGCATCCATCCCAAATTCCACGGGACCAAATACACACCATCAGGTCTTTTGCCATCATCTCTGACAATGCCAGTCGGCTCAAGAAGAGCAGGCACATTGATGCTGGCAAGAGACCGGCGGATTATGTCATTAAGTGTCGCATGTCTTGAAAAGCGGTCTGCACTTTTTTGACAAAGTCCGTGGTGACCCAGTCGGTCCACGTCCGTGCCACAAGGGCATGTGTGTGGTGTGCATACCGTGACCTCAAGCCGCAGATCAGTCGCTAGACGAAGCGAGGTCGGATCCAGGAAGGTACCGGTATATGGAGAAGGATGGGCATGTAGCCAATGACCGGCCTCTCTAGCTCCGACCGCCAAAATTCTTGTGCGTTCCGGACCTGAACTGCGGCTCAGAATCGAATTTTATGTTAAATCGCAATAAATATCGTCCCAGGTCCTTTGAGATTTTAGGTTGTCTGGAAATTCTTTACCCGGGCAAGCAATTTGAAAATCATTGTGGGCAAAGCCCTTAGGACATTACCTATGAGACGTGACTTGCTATGGGTGGACGACAAAAAGCCTGGGGAAGTGGCACTCGAAATTTTGCGGATTCCTAAGCCGCCAAACCGAATAGGGAGGGATGCTTGTAACCAAGATGGTTCATTGAGCTGAATATTTAAAATCATTTCTAAACTAGTTTTGACTAAATCGTCTATTGGTGAAAGCAAATTTGGATGTTTCCAAAAAGGGCTACAGCGAAGCACATAAGTACATTTAGGGACAAAAAGGCAAAACTTTATGGACTGATTTCGTGTAAACAATTTGCGTGACTTTGGAATTTAGAAATAGTGTTAGTAATATAATCAGGAAAAGATTCTCCAAAGATGGGAGAACCCAGGAGGCAAAGTGACTTTCTGTCTACTATTCTTATAGTGGGTGCCAGAAAATTTAATTTGGATTTTAAGTTATCCAAACCGTAAGAAGTTTTTTCAATAAAGAGTTCACATTTGCTAAAATTTAATTGTAAACCAATATTTTCGAGTTTTAATATCTGATAAGTCAGATAACACAGTGTCCACGTCGCCTCCCAGGGTTCCGTCATCCAAATACCAAACGTTAAATTTCGATTTTAAATTTTGAATAATATTACTAATAATACTTAATACTTTCATTTACTTTTCAACCAATAACTTTTGGGCCATCATTTATTTTTAACTAATTCACTGAGATGTTCAACAAAAAGATTAAAAATCCATATTTGTCCTTCTTCGGTTAATACACTCATTTTTTGTAGATTTCTCAGTAGGTAGACATTAATGAACTGAGGGACCCAGTTAAACCGCCATAATTCTGTAACGTTATATCTAGCGAGTTAGGATTTTCTTAAATGTACTATTTCTAAAATAACAATTATTAACATAGAGAGTACTTTCTGAGATTTATGATATGCCACTTATATCTGCAAGAAGCTTTGAATCCAGACACCTGCAGGGCTAACATGACACACGCGACAATTACTCACTCTCGCGTGAGTAATTTTTGTCTATTTCTGTCAATTTTCTCGTTTTCTGACAGCGCTGCCATACAAAATACTCGACTCGTTCTGTCAAACTCGATATTTTCTCGACAAACCCTAACATGGCACATAAGTTATCTCGAATTTTGACAATTCAACACGAGACAATCTTCGATTCTGCTGTCATTTAGTCGTCCTCGATTTTGACGACGAGAAGAGTAGACAAAATTATAATACAAAAAAATATGGCATTCATGGGGACTGGTGACAGAAATGAAAACTTAAAACTTTGGAATAACATATATAAGTATATATATGCGTATACATGTACGTACACAGGCCGCTGCGCGACGCCAGTCTGATACACATGTTACATTAGCATGTCGGTGACTTGGGTAGCATGTTGGTGACGCAGTCTGCATGTCGGTGACGTGGTTAGGATGTCGGTGACGCGGTGTGCATGTTGGTGACGCAAATTGCATGTCAACAAGTGCTTTCAGAATGTCGGTGACGCGGTTATCACGGCGTAAGTCGATTGGCATTTCGTAAATCTGCTAGCATATCGGTGACGCTGCCCGTACGTCGGGCACGCTGCTAACAGGTAGGGCACGCTGTTAGCATGTCGGTGACTTGGTTAGCGTGTTGGTGACGCAATGAGCATGTTGGTGACGCATTGAGCATGTCGGTGACTCGGTTAGCATGTTGGTGACGCAGATTGCATATTCAAGGGATGCTGTTCATATGTGGGTGACGCGGCTAGGATGTCGCTCACGTGGTTACTATGTCGGTGACGCGGTTAACATACTGGTGAAGCGAACCCACAGGTTTTTCCCCTAACAAAAATGGCTCACTCATTTTCATTTCCGTCATTTTGTATTTTAATTTCGGCATGCCATAGAAAAATATTAAATTTTAATGAAAAAAGTCGGTTACACAAAAAATTACAACATAAATTAATAGAGGTGGATGTAAAATCATTATAGTGAATACTAATTCCATACGTATGAATGAGCCGATGTTGCTAAAATAAAAATGATTTGTTTTTAATAATTTGCTACATCGGTATCTCGTCGCGAGATAAAGAACTGTCAAAGTGCCTTTCTCGAGTTTACTCGAGCTTAGCGGTCATGTTAGGCATTCGGATGACGTCAGAATCGTAGACAAATTACGACAAAACGAGAAAGAGAGCGTTCTCGCGCTTGTCATGTTAGCCCTGCTGGATTCAAAGTCCCAGTCATCCCAATAATATTATCAACGCTAAAGTTTGTGAGTATGTATGTACAGTAGGCACGCGATCTGAGTGCAGTTGGGGTATGAGGAGCGGGGCGGGTGCAACTCCCCCCGCCCGTCGACACCTCGCCGCGGCCGCCTGTAGTTTAGTGCTGTGCTGACCTTGATGTCTCTCGCTCGCGCGCTTATCGATAGCGTTTTACTCAAGTTGCGTATTCGTGTTATTTTTTGTTTGAAAAATGACTGATCCGTGTTCTTCAAGTACTATTGATAAAAGACGTGTTTTTATTCATCGTCAAGCACGGGAGCTGGCGAATCATATTCTTGAGAAGTGTGTTGAAGAAAAGCAGAACCAATTTTTGACCTTGCCTTTCAATAATGCTTTCGACCGAGCCAGCCATTATACTGGTATTTCCAAGAGAACATTAGCTGCAATTCAAAAACAAGCTAAAACAGGGCCTCTTTCTTCGGCTTCTACTAAAGTAAAATCGCATAATAAAAAAACAACTTAAACGTCGATGACTTTGATAGAAGTGTGACACATCGAACTATCGAAGAATTTTATTAAAAAAAAAAGTTGTCCTTACATGTCCCAAACTTCTGACAGCCGTTAGAGAAAAGATCAATTTTCCGTGGGGATTAACAAGTTTGAGAAAATTATTATAAAGCGATGGGATATAAATGGCAAATATGTCACTATAAACGACGAATTTTGGTGGAGAGACCAGCTGTTGTTTATGCACGATCAGTTTATTTACGAGCGATCCGTCGATTAGGCAAGAGGAGCGAAACATTTTCTTTCTTGATGAAACGTGGGTAGATAACAACTAGGGCTTGCAATATCCGTTCATGTTTACTATCCGGATAATAAGGATATTTATATTTAACTATCCGGATTATCCGGATAATTCTGATAATACGGATATTTTTTCGTTTTTATTATAAATAAAACTAATAAGCTTTTATAACACGTTTTTATCAGTATCTCAAGCAAAATGACAAAGAAATAATAAACTATACCAATATTTTAAGTAACAATCACATAAAAGATACTAGTTCACTTTCTAAAATCATACAATAAAACACCGATACCGCACAAATAATTTGTATCTTTTCTTCTCGTACTAAAAACAATTCTAATTAAAAATGAGATCTTACATTTATCACAAATCACAACATCCCAATCAAATCAACCTATTTAAAACATAATAATTAAATAAAAATATCACTTTTCCTGGCAAATCAGCTCAATTATTAAACAACAATAGCTTATTAAATAAAACAGAAATGATCAAAATAATCAAATAACCCTAAATAATCTTGGTTTCTTAAACAAACTTCAGTTCTACGACCGGTTGTGTGTACATTACTTGCATCTACAATAAAACCTTCTTCACCATCGGAGTCCTCAATTTATCTTCTGTACTGTCTTCATTATCAGTATTGTCTTGTATGACAACAGCAGGCTCTTTTTTTACTATACAGAACATCTAGAACTCCAAGCTGAATCCCGTGGGCATAACATAATTGGTGGTACACTCGTGTTATTTTTCCTAGAGCACATATCACCGAAGCGCCATCTGTCACCAGGCAAATAACATCTTCGTTTAGTGACAGACCATACTGTGTCAACTTTGATTTGAGAAGTTTAAGGCAATTATCCGCCGTACCTTTGCCTGACATCAACGAGAGTCCTAAATTTCTAAATGATTTGTTTTTAAACTCTGTATATTTACGTTCATAAATCTTTTATTTTGAACTGATTTCCATTCATCCAGACATACTACAAAATCGCATTCTCTCGATTTCAATCGATCCAATTCTTTCTTCAGGTCTACCTTTAAATCTTCACAATGATTTAAAACAATCTTTTTAATTGTGTGGGGTGATTTTGGCAATTTTAACCCACTTTAAAAAAAAAGTTTACGCAATGTCTGAGATGTACAGAAAGCACTGAATGCAAATCCGTCTAGAGCTGCCACTTTAGAAATCATTAGTTCCATACTCTCGTGCTGCTCATCAGAACTAAAATAATCGACTATTTTGGCTTTTTTATTTGGTGTCACATTTTCTTCAGAATAAGACGTGGATGCTTGTGTTGTCATATTAATTGAATTACTTGGCTGGCCAATCGATGTGTCTTCTGGTCTTGACGTGCTTTGATTTTTAACATTAATTGAATGTTTTGATCGAAGGTGATTATGTAAAGCTGATGTCAATCCTTCGATTTTCAAAACTTTTTTGCAAATATTGCATTGTGCCTGAGCACCATCAACACTGCGTTTAAAATGCTGCCAGACTGAGTTCTTAATTTACGAACATTTTTTGTATTCAAAAATTGCGTTTTGGATGCCATTTTTAGCAAATCTGAATATTTTTAATCAAAAAATCTGAAAACAAAGAAAAGCTCTATTTTATTTTTAAAATTCTAGACTTATTAAACAATATTGATTACACTATACGAGTTAATACGAGTACGTACAATGTACATTACTATCAACAGCCATAGCGAAAGGAAGAACTAAAGTTACTTACATCTGACTGCATTGACTTTTTACACAAACTTAACACAACACCTCTCTACATGGAATACAACTTGTTTATGAGTGCGCGAAGGGCCGTACCGCCGCTGGTTGACAATAACAATGAGGGGCTCAGCGTGGGTGAAAAGTTTAGAACAAAAACTTTTTTAAGTGAGAAGCGACCGTGCTTCCGATACAATACAATACAATCTTGAAAATGCGAATCAATCAATCTTCAAATCAATCTTAAAGTATGGATGTGAGTTTAACATAAAGTTAACAAGGTGGCCAATGTTGTTATGATCTCTGTCACTTATTGTGATTTCTGAAGTGAATAAATAATTGCAAGAGTGATTAACTATCTTAAAATAATAAATAACGTAATAAACAGTTATGTACTTTACATATGACAGCTTTTTATTTAATAATTTAAAGAATAATACAACTATCCGTAAAATCCGAAAAATCCGGACGGTGATGGAAGTAAAATCCGGATTTGCAAATTGGCGGATATCCGGATAATACGGATATCCGAATATCCGGATTGCAAGCCCTAATAACAACCTCACTTTAAAAAAATGTTGGCGAAATGAAATGATCGACGCAGTATTTACAGACACAAGCTCCTCAAACAGGCTTATTCTGGTTCACGCAGGATCTCGAGCAGGATTTTTAAATGGTGGGAAATTGCTTTTTAAAGCTGGTACTGCAATAGGTAAATATTTTTTGAAATTTACTTGAGTATCAGACATATATAACCGTCAACCTTTAATTTAAATCCGTTTCTTTGTTCCTTCACAGGTGATTATCACGGTAGATGAATCAAACGAATTTTGAGAAGTGGACGACTGAAATGTTGATTCCTAATCTGCCACCATCATCTGTTGTAGTAATGGACAATGCACCCTACGTGTACAGAAAAATAAAGTTCCCACGAAGTCCAGCACCAAACCCGTAATGTTGGAATGGTTAATTAAAAACAACGTGGAAGCTTCAATTTCAATCAGGAAAGATGAACTCTTTCGTTTGATCGAAATACATAAGCCTTCAGAAAAAACTTTTAAAATAGATGAGTATATCAAAAGTCATGGTCATATCGTAGTGCGACTACCGCCATACATGTGCGACCTAAACCCGATTGAGTTGGCGTGGGCGAAAGTAAAGAGAATAGTGAGGGAGCACAACGTTAAGGCAGATCTATCCCTAACAAGACTGCGAGAAGTTACGGAGCTAGCAATCAGTCAAGTCACAGAAGAAGATTGGCGTGGCTTCGACGATCACGTTATTGTTCTAGAAGAACAATACTGGCAAAGGGGTGGATTAATGGAAGATACCGTAGACCGATTTGTCATTGAGGTCGGCGATGACAGTGATGATAGTGACTCCGATTCTGCCATATCTGTGATAGTCGAAACTGATGATGATTAAAATTACAATAAATATTTTTTCCTTGATTAAGATTACCGGCTTTCCCACAGTTTTCTTAAAGTAGGGAATATATGCATGATATATTCTCTTTTTTTTATACCATAGCTTGTAATAAAAATATCTAGCGCAAATATAATAAATAAAATGTGTTAAAATACTAACAGATACAATCAGTTTGAACGTCCACTTTAAGGTGTTAAAGAAAAATATCGACTCCGTTCACTGTCGCTAATTAGGTCACATTACTAGCGCATTCCTCAGAACTGCACCCAGATCGCGCGCCTACTGTACGTTTGTTACTCTTTCACGCTAAAACGGCTGAACGGATTTGGATGAACTTTGGTACATAAGTAGACCATGACCTGGATTAGGATATAGGATACTTTTTATCACGATATACCCACGGGATCGAAACTTACACGGATGAAATCGCGGGGCGCAAATAGTTTGTTCATAAAAGTTTTAATTCACGTTTAAGAAATTTATGAAAGTTTTTACTATTTTTAACTAATGTCCCTACAAGCCTCAAATTGTTTCGCAAGGATTTAAAAAATGGGCCCTCACTCCAGATGCGCGTCGGAAAATCTAATAGGTACCTCCTACCTATATTTGAGAAATCAAACAATAAATTGTAAGAAAATTTCTTTAATTGATAACAATAATAACATACCTAACTAGAAAATCAATCATTTGCAAACATTTTTGCAAAGCAATTTGTGAAGACTTCTACACAATAACATTGTGCACATTTTTTTTCTAAGCAGTGCTAATAAATAATATTTTAGCGTCTTATGTATTTCTAGGAAAAATGTGCTTTATACATACGTCTACGTAAGTTAAAACAGGACACGACTGGAAAAATATTGCAACGTCTATAAGAACCTATAGTAAATTTTTTGTCAACTCCAATCAGCATAGCTATTCACAACCATTCGACTAGCTTTAGAGTCGAAAATAACAAATTTTCGGTTACCTGATTTGCCTAGTCCCCGACAGCATATAGCTGTCGGAAGAATAGCGGCCGTCTATTTGGTTTTAACTGTCAACATTTTCGGGTTTCGGAATTTTCAACAGCGTTTAGAGGACTCTTTGATGACACTGATTCATGTTTGATTCGGCACGAAAGCGTATCGAATGGTTCTGAATAGACACAAACGATAATTAGTCTACTTCATAAATACCTTAAATTCACTAACAGATAACGCACAGGCTAAACAACTGGATCTACTGTTGTAAGAAACTCGCGTTTTAAGTCTTACAATGTTAAGACTTGAGTTCTCTTTGAAGACTCAGTTGTTTTTCTAAGACTCGAGTCTTGTGGTGAATGAAGAAGAAAAAAATAGTAGAAGTATGTATGTAACCAATTATTCATTTATTTAAAATGTGAAATTTCGTACGTGGTTCCTTACCTAGCGAAGGTGACCACTACGGAAGAATTTTAGAAAATTCACCCTGTAAAAAGTTACAAGAGGAGATGGAAGTTCGTAATTTTTACTGATGGGATATCACGCTCACGGCTTGTAAATTATAGTCCGCGGAGGGTGCGATTGACAAGATTGGCAGATTGAGTTAGCCTTTGTCTCCCCCGTCTCACCGCTCACATCTCAGGCGGTGACTAGCACTTGCGCGCGGATGAATATACGTTTAGGTTCACACATTTTTGCCGATGGTAAATCCCATCGGGCACAACACGGCTTATAAATTAATAAAAGCAGTAGAATTTACCTACATTCAGGGTCACATGGGCCACAGTAGGGTCTAATGCGCCGTAGAGGGTTAAGACAAACATCAATATAGCCTGAAATAGCAAAAGATTTATATTTCCTGAACACAATCTGGTGAGGTACACCTGTACCCGTTTATCTGGTTGTAGTGTTGAACTGCGAGTAGTAGTCGTCGGTCGGTGTGTTGTTGTACACCACTTCCTTGTAGTATTTCTCTTTCTCCTTCTGCTGTAAGGCCATGAGTTGGTTTTCTTCCATCAGTTGGCGGGCGATCTCTCTGTAAACAAAAAATAAAGTTTTGTTTGAGTCTTGGAACACCCAAGCAAGTGTGATGATCATAATGCACATGTCATCTGTGTATGAGAACAGATTTTTAGCTACAGCTAGCTCTGCATACTGCAGAGGACAATGATAGTTTGGTATTTATACCTACACTTTTCATCAAAAAAATCGAAACACTATTTCTTTCTGGCGACGAATAACCAAAAAAGAGGATTCATTCTTTAAAAGAAACACATCATTGTATTAGGCTGGCAGTTTGGCCTTTTCAGTGGTGTAAGAGAGTTCCAAATTTTAAGTTAAGTTTTTGAATTTTCATCCTATAAATGAAATGGAACATTGTTTTGAGGCAACGCGTTTTAATTGGTGTTTAATAAACACAAAATAACGATTTAAGTGTTGAAAAAGTTTCTTGCTGTTTGACAAGACTTTTTTCATCATTCATGAATACTTTGAAGACTGGTTTATTCACGCGCCGCCCAAGATTTGGTAGGAATCTGAGCACTTCTGAGCGAGACGACCGATTCATTTTTGACCGACAGTTTCTTTGCGAAATCGACGCATTCCATTTGATTTATCGGATGAAAATTCCAAAAACTGAAAAGGCTTAACTGCCAGCTAATAAAAATATATATTTTTTTAAGATTTAATTCTCGTTTTTGGTTATTTGTCGTCAGAAAGAAAATCATAGTAGTGTTTCGATTTGTTTGATGAGAAGCGTATTTTTATTAAGCCTCGCGAAGTCGTTGAATGCAAGTTGCTAAGCTAAGCAAGAAGCTTTTGAATATCTGCTGTTAATAACTGACTACTAGTCTCCTAATAACCCTTCGTGTCGAAATCGAACGTAGATCCACGCGAGACACAATGGCTTTTTAAGGAAGCCCCTTGATAAAGGAAATAATTTGTGAAACTGACGAAGATACATTATAGAGACTAGTCTGTAAATACCTTCTCTTTCTTGTGTCGGCGATGTCCTGTTGCGCTACTGCACGCTGGATAGACTTGGCTAAGGCCTGCCATTCAGCTTCCATCTTGTCCAAAGCATCGCGTTTCGCCTGAAAAAGGTATCAAAGTGATGTACGTCATTCGAATCAGCCGGTTTGCTGAGCAGATTCAGAGGTGCCGTAAAATTTGTAGTTTAAGGGTCCTATTTTAAAATACACCAAGCTATTTCTGCCAAAAATGTTATCTAAGCTATTTAATATATTATTGATCCATGGAGATACCTTAGCGGCAGCCATTTGTTCCTTCTGCGCAGCGTAGAACTTCTTCAGCTCTTCTTGGTTCATACCCTTGTACATGAAGCCGATCGCTCTGGAAATTAAAACGAGAAATCAATTCAATCAAGAGTAGGTACCTATAACGATATGATGTATGGATATGAAGAAAATTGGGCCGACTCTAATTAAATTGCGTTAACAGCAAGAGAGTAGTAGAAACGGCCGCGATTTATTAGTTGTAGGTCGTTCGAACTCCGGCAGGCAAATTATTTACCACTGCTCTCAAAACGTTGAAGGAAAACATCATGAAGAAACCGGCATGTCTTAGAACTAAAAACTCGATAACATGTGACATCCACCAACCCGCACTGGGCCCGCGTGGTGGATTACGGATTACGGCCCACTCTCTCTCACAGAGAGGTGGCCTGTGTCCCAGCAGTGGGAATATTATGGACTGATTATGATGAAGGGCAAGATAATGATATGATGATAGCGATAATGATACAAGTGTGGACAAGGCCTAAAAAACCAGCACCCTAATTGTGTAATACACTTTCTAACACAATATGAATGATTTTGAAGGATATTGCTAATCCATTGCTTCATATGTTCGGAAAATCTGTCTGCTCAACAATGTAAAATAACGCAATGAATGTTGTTGAACTGTCAAAATGAAAGCCATTGCTACTGTTTGTGTGTTACGTAATTACCCCGCAGAATAGACAACCAAAGATCGCCAAAGTAGATGGTACATTTTTTTAACCCAGTAGTCAATACAATACAGCTATAGGGTCGTAAATCTTTTAAGGAAAATCTTAATGCGCGATCCGATTAACTTAAAACTCAGCAGGATACTAAACTAAGGAAATAATAATATTTGTCAGAATAAGTTTGGTCACCCTATAGCTTCGATCCGTCAGTGATTTGGAAGTTACAACAAAGTTAGGTAGGATTATTCGTTACATTATATGTAATCTATTGGCATGTCGCTTGTTCGTATCGATTATTACTGGGTTTTTGGTCCATTCATAATGGACCTTCTCCTTCTGCCAGGGATTTATAGCGGCGAGTTCATTTCGTAACGATCTCTTATGGTATTGAGATTTCATCGATTATTTATTCATCGACGGACTAACACAGATCAGATTTTGATATCTATAAAATCTTAATAAGCTACATACCTGTTCTTCCCGAGCGAGCTCTTGGCGACGTCAGGGTTCTCAGTGAGCATGTCTGACGTCAGATTGTTGAACATCTCAGCTGTATTGTCAGCTTCCTCCTGCTCTTTAAGAATTTGTTCTAATTGCTTCTTCTCAGCGGCCTGGTTACGAATTAATGGTTTTTGAGGTAATTTACAAAAAATGGAAAGAATAGTGATCCCATCTAATTATCATGTCAGTGGCATTCGTGTAAAAATTCATTTGAACACTATTTTAAAGTTTCTATGGTTCTTGTCATAGTTTCTCTATCACGAAATGGTAACCAGTGCTCTTACTCCCTCGATACCCACTTATTTTGGTTGTTCATCATTAGCGACCCCTACACGGGACTTAACCTATTGACCGCCACGTCAAAAAAGCAAAACCGTGCCCTCGGCGCCAAGATACGAATTATTCCTTAAAATGTCATGTAGTCGTGACCGTGGCGTGCTGGGCACATTTTGGTCTGTCATCTATACTTGACTGTGACGGTCAAAAGGTTAAACATAACAGCAGGCTTAGCATGACGCTTTCTATTTCTTCGAAGAATAGACACGGCTCTTTCTATACAAAGTGACATTTCATTTCTCCTTTTTTGACACCCCACCGAAGAAATCCTTCTACATAAAAAAGGACCTAGACAATGATCGTTAGATACGAAAAACAAAATGACAGATTGTAGAAGGATTTCTACGGTGAGATGTCAAAAATGGAGAAACGAAATGTCAGTCTGTATAGAAAGAGACGTGTCTATTCTTGGAAGAAATACAAAGCGTCATGCTAAGCCTGCTGGTGTAATATGGGTGTACTATAGGTAAACCTCTGCTTCTCGCTACGGAGATAACAGGCATGATGTAATGTTATGTTCATGCTGTGGGATTAAGTATCTTCCAGAAGCTACTGTAGAGGTTTTGTCCGGTTGGCTTTGACAACTGACCTTCATGTACGTTATTATCAGCCCAAAATGCGATTCGGAAATCAAGAGGCATCATAATATTTAACAAAAACTCGCTAGACAAACAATTCTAGCCAGGGTTTGTGATGTGCTAAAGCATTCAGGAAGTATTGGTGTTTGTGGAGCAGTATCAGGGCCGATGGACCCCGGAGGACACTGTGGAGCATACGGTGGAGGTCTGCCCGGCTTGGGCAGAGCACCGCCGTGTCCTCGTGGAGGCGATCGGGGGCAGAGATCTCTCGCGTCCGGCCCTGGTTCAGGCCATGGTTCGGAGCGAGTGGGCATGGGCAGCCGTCACCTCCTGCGAAGCAGTAATGTTCGCGAAGGAGGAGGCGGGACGGTTGAGGGAAAGGCAAATTTTGCGCCCTCTCGCGCCTAGCAGCCGCAGGAGACGCCCTGGGCGTCGGGAATCCCGGGCGGATTTCCGGCCACCGTAGGCGCGGGCTTGCGGACGGTGAGTAATGGGTAGCTCACCGTCCGGTAAGGACTAGGCCGGGTCGACGGTGCGTTGTGTTCCACGCGCGCCTCAAAGAGATGTCGTCAGCACAAATGTAGGGGTCCACTAGGGCCGATGCCTGTCAGTGTCGCCGGAAGGTACTAATGGGTCACCGAGGCCCCTGGCAACACAGGCAACAGGAAGGAATACGGGTGGGTTGTAGTCAGTAAGAGTCTGACACTCTTCGCTTCCAGAAGAGCTTTAAGGCCATACAACATATCAACTACTGCGTCCTTTGGAAGTATGCTGCACTCCACTGAACTGCAGAACCCTGTAAAGACTTACCAGCGCTTCATTATACTTGAGATTGGCCTGCCCGAGCCTGTAGCGACACTCTCGTTCCAACTTGTCCAGTTCACCGGCACGTTCGTCACGAGCTTTGATCGCCATCTTTGAATAACAAGCATCAGTTCGAGATGTTATACCGGGATAAAATGTCCTAACCCAAGTTATTGTCTACACATGTGCCAAATTTCATTAAAATCCGTTCAGCCGTTTTAGCGTGAAAGAGTAACAAACAAACTCACTTTCGCATTTATATTATTAGTTAGGATTAGTATGGATTCAACTAGGAGAGGCATACTTATGTCTGACTGTGGGATTGTGGAGACTAAATTGACTAACGGACCGATAGCAAATTTATAATATGTATTATACAAGATCAGCTAAAAACACAGCTGTAATTGTTGTTGATTAATTTTTCGCTATTTCTGAATTTGTTCTATAGGTAAGTTGATAACGATTAGTACACACGGCTACACATCAAGCTATACATTTCCAGTTTACGCTGACCTCGCATTGTAAGGAAATCCTAAACAATGCGAGATCAGCTTACACTGGAATTGTATAGCTTGATATGTAGCCGTGTACAATGACATTTTAGGTAAAGGGTAAACGAAATGAAAGCTTTATAATATTTTGGTGACTTTTACCTTTGTAAATGTGAATACTTGAACAGACGCCATCTCCGTGGACGAGAGAATCGCGGCGATACTAGACTGTGTCTACAATATCATCGCCGCCGGCGCGTAGATTGATTCATAGAGTTTCTATTGAAATTGATGGCACGGCAACACTATCGCCGCGATTCTCTCGACCGGGGAGATGGCGTTTTGTCAAAGATTAGGGTTACGAGTTTTGAATGAGAAAATCTTGATTCTGTGTTTCAGAAATGCACACGAAGCGAGGTAGGTAGGTTCTGTATTTTAGTAGCATATTAGATGACCGAGATTGACTGCGTAATTAGAGCTTCTATCTTTTACCGCAACTCAGTAATCGACGATAATTTGTATTGCTATCTTAAATTTGGGACATGGGTAGACC
The DNA here is from genome assembly GCA_905333075.3 of Atethmia centrago. NCBI lineage: Eukaryota > Metazoa > Arthropoda > Insecta > Lepidoptera > Noctuidae > Atethmia > Atethmia centrago. Next base: position 22,856,794 of record HG995368.1, read on the forward strand.
ATGACCTGGCTTGGAGGACATAGAATACTTTTGTGCCGATATACCCACGGGATCGAAGGCTTATGCGTAAATAGTATTTAAATAAATGCTGTCTTCCGTAAATCTAGTGGTTGAAAGCGGGAGTGCTGAGCGTGAGGTTTTTGGTTTAATTCCTAAGTCGAGCAAAGTGTTATTGGATTTTTCCGTCATTAATTTCTCAGTAGCAGCCCTGTCTAGAGTCTGGATTCATGTATGATTGGTGGCAATGGGTTCGCCCCCTACAAAATGGGACTAACATAACTGGCGAAATGCGGGTTTACTACCTATAGTAGGTACACCTCTGCCAAAACCTTCGGGGATTACAGGCGTGTTATGTTCATGCTGTGGGATTAAGAATCTTCTAAAAGGTATTGTAGAGGTTTTGTCCGGTTGGCTTTGATAACCGAACTTCACGAATATTTTATAGGTTGATGAATATATAATGAATAAGATAAACACTAATGTGCGTTAACGTTAACGTTATAGTACAAAATTCAGTGCCACCAATCGCGTCATGCATCAAGTTATAGTGAACGCACAGTATTTCATATTAAGAAGAGTTCTGTTTGACAAACAGAACTACCAATCAAATGACTGCTAAAATTCAGTGCCACCAATCGCGTCATGCGTCAAGTTATAGTGTACGCACAGTATTTCATATTAAGAAGATTAGAAAAGAATAGAGAATCAGTTTGGAAAGCTGACCGAGCGCGTCATGATGTGAAAGAAGTAGCGTCGTTTAAGAAATATGAATGGTATCAAAATACTAAATGTGCTTTAAAAGTGGAAGTGGCGGTGTTTGGGGGAGGCTTATGTCCAGCTGTGGACGTCTTTCGGCTGAAATGATGATGATTATGAAATAATAAATACACCTTTCATCGATCGTCCCGTTAGAGGCATGCACTATATATAGAGGCATGAGGAACAGGGCGTAAAGTTCACTCATTCTCTATAGAAAAGGGAGCATCCTCCGCTGGTGTTGTGTCTGGTGGGCTGCCCGACGATTGATCTCGGGACCGTTGTATATATGCTAATTGCGCGGTAAACTCTGCTTGCGCGATGCAGAGATTTGACGTGACGTCAGTGTGATGCATAGTTCGCATGTGGTGATGTAGATGACGCCACAGTACCATGTAAGCGGCCTCTGCCTTCTTCCTCTCATCTTGGGCCGCCTTTCGCTCCTGCACCTGTTGTTCGAGCCAGGAGTTCTTCTGCGCAGCCATCATTTTCTTACGTTCTTCATACTCCAAGTCCTCGCCTATGAATCTGTTCACATTATAACATGCTGTATGACTATTTAGATAGTGGCTACTTTTGGGTAAGGTATGTTGGGGTAAGTTCGCCGCTGGGATAAGACCGTATGAATCAAAATCTGTGCCATTTTATTACAAAAAAAAAATACTGGCCAAGTGCGTTTCGGACCACGGACAATGAAGGGTTCGGTTCCGTAGTTGGGATGAATTTATCCCAAAATCAAAAAACAAATCTCCAACAGCAAATGTAATTTTGTCGACTATTACTCGTTAACTTGTAAAGCCTACTTAGCTGTGTCAGTTCTCCTTTTTTACGTCGTCACATATCCAAAAACAACCTTTTTTGTCAAAATAATGTTGCTCTGAACGTGGCTTGTGGCTAAATATTAACAGTCGGACGGGTCTAGCGGAGGTTTTAAGCTACGCTTGCCGGGGTCGGTTCGTGGTTGGTTCGTGGGGGCAGAATCAAATGGCGTAGAACACAATTTTATCCGCATTCAAAAATATTGCCAAATTAGTCGGGAATTTGATTCGTACGGTCAAATTTATTGATATTAAAAATTTAACGAGTACATAATGCGTAGATAATTGCTTTGTGGTGGATATTTATACCCTGAATATTTCAGTGGTTAAATAAGATCTCTCCTAGACAAGTACCTACGAATGTGACTTTTCAGTTCATATTTAGGTACTTTTTTTTTTGTTTAGTTTATCTTGGACATTAAGGCTTCTACATACCGGCGCGACTTGTCGCGCGACGCGTCGCGACACAAAGGCACCGCTTGTAGCGCTACACGCGGTGTCTTTGTGTCGCGTCGCGCCAGTATGTAGGAGCCTTTACACATCGGTGAAGGAAAACATCTAATAGTTAATAAAGTCTGGTTTATATTTGAATGGGCTTACTTCTGTGCGCTGGACAAACCGACTGGGTTGTCATCGCCGGCTCTCGGAGGCAGCTGCTTCTTCAGAACCTCAGGGTCGTTGAGGTCGTACTCCCGCCGGTCTTCGAACCGCTGATAGTTTTGACGGAACGAGTCGATCTCCACGCCGATGCGACGACGCTCCTGTGATAGAATAGATGTATGATTTTTTTTTGTACTGTTTTACTGAGTTTAAAGTTCTTAATAATTAATTACAATTTAGCCTTATATACCAATAAGCATGTAGGAGTAGTACCTATAATAACTCAGTAAAACAATAGCTTACTTACTAAAATCACATGTATTCTCTTGTAACTAGTTGACACATCCACACACTGGAGTGATCGCGTACGAGTGGCCACCTCTCTTGTGCGCCTTACATTATAAAGTATTATCTTACATACTAGATAGGTACGAGGTGCATTCAATAAGTACCTAGCCTCATCGCCAGAGGGCGCTGTAGTTTCAAAAGAGTTTTACCACAGTGTAGCACATTCTTTTTTAATTCTTTTTTCAAATTTTCATTCCAGTCCCTTCATTTGTTTTAATTTAACAACTTATGGAAGCGAACGTATCGATCGGTTTTACAAAAATGGAAAAAGAGCAATATCGTTCGGTGATTCGATTCCTATTTTTGGAAGGGAAAACGTGCATCGAAATCAAAGAGCGCTTGGATGCTGTGTACGGTGACTCTTCTCCATCGATGGCCACCGTCAAGAATTGGTTCAACGAGTTTGCACGTGGCCGTACGTCGGTTTTTGATGAACCACGTCCAGGTGCACCGAAAACAGCTGCTACGGAGGAAAACATTAAAAAAATCCATGATTTCGTATTGGCAGATCGCCGATTGAAGGTTCGGGAGCTAGCTGAGACTGTAGGCATTTCAGAAGGAACAGTGCATCATATTTCTCACGAGGAACTCGGCATGAGAAAGCTGTCGGCGCGATGGGTGCCGCGTTTACTCACACCAGAAAACAAGCGCAACCGTGAGACCACATCGGAGACGTGTTTGGCGCTGTTTAAGCGAAATCCAGCGGAGTTTTTGCGTCGTTTTGTGACCGTCGATGAAACCTGGATCCACTGGTACACACCAGAGACCAAGGAGCAATCAAAACAATGGATCCAGACCGGGGAACGTGCTCCAAAGAAGGCGAAAATTGTAAAATCGGCCGGAAAAGTTATGGCCACCGTTTTCTGGGATTCACAAGGTGTGATCTACATCGATTACCTCGAGAAGGGTAAAACAATTACAGGGCTTTACTATGCCGATTTATTGGGCCAATTCGACGCCGAATTAAAGAAAAAACGACCCCATCTGGCGAAGAAAAAAGTGCTGTTTCACCACGACAACGCACCGGTTCACACGTCTGCCGTTGCCATGGCCAAATTGGTCGAATTACGCTACGAATTGTTGCCCCATCCACCGTATTCTCCAGATTTGGCCCCTTGTGACTTCTTTCTGTTTCCTAATCTGAAAAAATCACTCGCCGGGAATAGATATGGATCGAATGAGGAGGTCATCGCCGCCATGGAGGCCTATTTTGCAGAGTTTGACAAAAACTATTTTTCGGACGGGTTAAAAAAGTTGGAGCATCGCTGGGCTAAGTGTATCGAACTAAAAGGAGACTTTCTTGAAAAATAAATTGCCACTTTTCCAAAATTTTCGTTTACTTTTTGTAGGCTAAGTATTTATTGAATGACCCTCGTACCTAGGGACGCCATAGCAATTTAACTCGTAACTTATTTTATTCTTAACTTATTTACGTGATTGATAGATTATAATTATAACTAAGAATAGGGTCAATTTGCACTTTTACACAATTCCGCAAAACTTTCTTAGGGTTGATTGATTACACTGACACTTTGTTCACGTGTGACAAGTGGTATAGCACAGTTTTGTAAACTACACAACTGAAATGATTTAGTTCTCTTCAGCCTACGCATTATGTCCGTGTTGTCTAGCAGTTGGATTGGCTCGACATTCACATGTAGCTGATCGAGGTTTCAGCGTTCGTGGACTTCAGCAAATTTTTGGATGACGATGGTGAGCATTTCCATTTTAAGGTCACGGACCATGGTCATTTACAGCATCCCTGAGTTACTTTGTTTTGGAATTGTTGAATTATTTTAACGTTGCTTCGTTTAGTACAGCCCCAAAGTTGGAATCCGTACGTCCCAACTTTCATAATAATATGTTTGTATTGATACAGGTGTAATATGAAAATATTTCTAGAAACGACAATAACATCATTTTCCTGCCTCTAATTCATGTTACTTGGGCTAGGCGAAACACGTTCTTTCTCCCAGTAGCCGTCGCTCTATCATTCAAACAAAATAAATAATGTTTTTTTACTGCTAATCAATATATTTTTTTTATATTTATTATTTGTATTTAAGAATCCCTAAAGGAAAGGCCTCCTCCAGCGAATGCCAGCTTTCTGTCGTTTGCTGCGTCCATCCATTTATACGCACGATCTCGTCCTCCCAGCGAGTGTGTGGTCTTCCTTGTTTACGTTTGCCAATCGGTCCCATCCAAGAAGTCATCTTTTGGTCCATCTGGCCTGCCCATTTCCACTTAAGTTTGAGTGCGTGTGGTAAGGGATTCGTCATCGATTGCTTTAGATGTAATAGCGACATTATCTCGTTAAAAGGTTCAGGTATACGCAGAGGCCGCTCAGTGCCCTACGTGTCCTATATAACAATGGTTTTAGGATGTTGTTAGGGCTGCTCCGCTTTTATAGTGCCTCCGGTATGTTTGCGGAGGCTAGGGTTATGTTGCTTTCATGCTATCGTGCGCAAGTGGCTCGCGTCGTTATTAAGCAGAGTCCGGGGTAGCGCTAACAGCATCCTACAGGACATTGCGGATAAACAGGACTCAAATACCCTGAAAACATTTATTTGTGCTCAAATTTTGTAACCCTACTTGTAATTATTATGGACATGATAAAGGTTTTATTATTGTTATTTATTTTTATGTCCTTACATATCTCGGGACCAGGGGGTCCCGGTCCTTTAGAAGGCGTACGAAAGGCCGAAGCCAAATCGCACAGGCCCCTTGGACAATTGTAAGGAAATGAGGCACCAACGGACGATTATCCCTGTTTGCTCTATGCAAGTTCACCCAAGGACAACCCCCAGATGATGCAAGACTATTGCAGAATATGGGAACAAAACATATTGGGCTATGGGTTTGGGTGGCTATAGTGGATCGGTTTCCTAAGACAACATTTCCTGAGGTGTTTGAGGAGTGCAGAGGTATTCCACGGCTATCAGAACAATCTCAGAGCCCGGAAGATGGTCAAGATTCCCACCAGCACTTACTGGAAAACTTCCTTTCTCCGAGCACGTTTGCTCTTGCGAATATCCAGATTCAGAGATTTGGAGATTGAGGTGGGAGTTATGTTCTTCGTCAGTGTTCACTCTAGCCGGCCAATAAAGGCATGCCAGAGATGAGGAACAAGACTTCTTCCGGGAGATAGGGTCTGTGGGGTCACTACTGCCCAACAGCTCGCCACATGCTGCCATGCGGATTTCTATTTTTCGGTTTTCCAGTTTACCGGTAGAGCCGGTAGTTTAAGTTTAAAGTAAAGTCTACCGGCACAGACCCAGAGATCGCAGCGCGCTAGCCCCACCACGACGTCAACGTAGAGATACAGCGTTGGGGTTATTATTATTATTATTCAGTCGAAAGATTCAAAGTGGCTAGAGAGGCGCCACGGCGTCCTCCCCTTCCGCCTGACGCAGGTCACCGGACACGGCAGCTTCGGGAGGTTCCTGTGTCGGAGAAGGCGGGAGGAAACGCCCGGGTGTCACCACTGTGTGGATCGCCCGGAGGACACGGTGGAGCATACGGTGGACGTCTGCCCGGCTTGGGCAGAGCACCGCAGTGTCCTCGTAGAGGCGATCGGCGGCGGAGATCTCTTGCATCCGGCCCTGGTCCAGGCAATGGTACGGAGCGGGAGGGCATGGCCAGCCGTCACCTCCTTCTGCGAAGCAGTAATGCTTGCGAAGCAGGAGGCGGGACGGTTGAGGGAAAGGCAAATTTCGCGCCCTCTCGCCCTTAGCCGCCGCAGGAGACGCCCGGGGCGTCGGGAATCCCAGTCGGATTTCCGGCTAATGTAGGCACGGGCTTGTGGACGGTGAGCAATGGGTAGCTCGCCGTCCGATAAGGACCAGGCCCGGGTCGACGGCGCGTTGCATTTCACGCGCGCCTTAAAGAGATGTCAGCACTAGTGTAGGGGTCCACTAGAGCCGATGCCTGCCTGGGTCGCGGGAAAGTCCGAAAGGGTTACCAAGGCCCGTGGCAACACAGGCAACGGAAGAAACATGGGTAGGTTTTAGTCAGTACGAATCTGACAAAAATCTTCAAAATCTGTGAATGCAGATCTAAATGTCTCAAAAAGTTAAGGACGGTCTCCTAAGACCGTTTTCCTGTAGCTACAACGGTTAAGGTAGCTGCCCTTACTACCCCGTCTCAAAAATCCACCTTGTATGTTAGCTTCGTGGTCATGAGAATAAAAATAGTTACCTCTTTCTCCCTCGCTTCAAGCACGACCGCGAGGTTGCTGTCTTTGATCATCTGTGCTGCAAACGCAAGGTCCTTTCTCTCCTGCTCGGATTGTTCCGCTCGCTTCTCGGCTACTTGACGCTCCAGGAAGGGGACGTCCACCTGGAAATAGATAATGAGCATGTTATTTGAAAGGGTCTGCCTTAACCATTGGAGCAAAGAATGGTCTTTTTGTTTTGGTTAGTATACATGGAAGTCAGTGGCGTGCAGTGGTTCTCCACAGAGGGTAGGCCACGCATACTGACACCAAAAAAAAAACTAATTCGCGCAACATCACAGCGCGGCTCTACATACAAGAACTCACCACATTATTCAAGGTTTAAAAAACGATTTTCTAACGATGCAAACAGAAGAAAGATTCGGCCACCTCAAATATCATAACCAAGTGGGTGGGTGATAATTACAGAACACGTCAAGATATCCGAAGTCATGAATTATCATATTTTTGGATAAATTCTCGTAATTCGGGCACACATTTACCTTTAGACACAACTTGAATCTTATCATTAAACGACAAGTGCGACTAACCTAACCTAACCAACACATTATCGGCGCAAACTTCACAACAGAACACCATTCTTAGGTAAATAAACAAATAATAACACAACACATAATCTTTACACTACTTTACGTTTCAAAACCAATTACTTATAACTTAATAAGATCTAAAACAGCAAAACATTCAAGATCACATATAAATTACTAGTCACTGTCACATGAAACAAACACTACCAATTAAAATTGTATCACTGTCATACCGTGTTCATCCACAAAAGGGACTATCATATTTTGCCGGATAACACTGACACACTGCACTGTGTTGCCGAAACTTATTTTCCTAACTCCCCACAAACCAAGCGAAATTTCGTAAATATGAGAAGAAAAATAAAAAATTATGAAGTTTTTAATTACTTTTATAGGGCTTTTGCTATTCCTTACAATTTATAATTTTTTGGAAGGTATAAATTCAACAATACCACCCTTTTTTTTAAATTGTCTCTAGTAGTCTGGTAGTCATGAAGGAAACTTCCCCGCAATTCGGGGAATTGTCCAAAAATTGGGAACCCTGGTCTTCTATTTTTCATTAATTAAATCTTCACTTTACACACAACCAATGAGGATCAAGCTCCTGCCGCCGGAGTTACGCCCCTAATTTAAGCCATCTCACTATTGTGTGCCGTTCATACACACGAAAATATACACGAGTGTGCGTAAATTCATGAACGAAATGTAGGCGAAAAGAATCCTTGCCTTGCGTACGTAAGCTCCGTCGAACTGTGAGTCACGTGGCGTCTGCGACAAGTTGCTATATGAGTTTTAACAGGAGTTTAACTTTTTTTTTAATATTTTGTGTTATTGTATTACATAGTTAAAATAAATGCATTTGGCGTTGTTGGTAGGGTAGGCCAGGCCTAATTGCCTCTATGGACGGCACGCCCCTGATGGAAGTCCAAGCTAAATTATTGACTGCCGGGGTCGCGGGATAGCCCAAAAGGGTTACCGAGGCCCCAGGCAACACAGGCAACGGAAGGAACACGGGTGGGTTTTAGTCAGTAAGAGTCTGACACACCCTCCCGCTCCGCCCAGAGCGGGAGAAGTTGTTTAATAATTTCCCACCCAAAAACAAAAAAAAAAGGTAAATTATTGTAGATAATGTCTACGAGGTTTGGAACGCAGTAACTGCACGCGATTATGTTCGTCACTTAGTCCTCCTACGCCTTAAAACAAAGGTTATTTTTTTATCTCTATGGTAATACCCAAACTCTTGAGTTTAAGAGATTGATGAATATGCCTCTTCAAAAAGGGAACACCAGTATTCCCTTTTGAAAAGGTTTTTTAATAGTGAATACACTGAAAGATGGATGGTTGCTACACGACAGGTAGGTCGCTATCTAACCTGCTAGGTATTGCGATTAGTGCCAAGTACAAATGCAGCAGGGAATTTTACTTGGTGTCGGCTTTTTAACTATGGGATTTCGATGTGCTATATTTTGCATTTTGAGGGGCTTGTGGCTAAGTAATAACAGCCGCAAGGGTCGATCGATCAGGTTAAGCTACGCTTGCCGCGGTTGGCCCGTGCCTCGGAAAGCACGATAAGCCGTAGGTCCCGGCTGTCATTTGTTGATCTTTGACAGTTTTTACGGGTCGTCAGAAGAAAGTTTGAGGAACAGTCTTACCAAGGGGTATCGTGTTACCCAGTAAATGGATTGTGGTGGTCAGATAGACAGTCGCTCCATGTACAATACTGGTATTCGGCTGCAACCGCATAGAATGGAGGCCGACCCTAACATAGTTGGGAAAAGGCTAGGCAGATGATGATGTGCTCTATTTTGTCTATTCAAAGAGAACACCTTCACACCCGGGCGGCGCGTGTAAACACTACTCTTCTGTCATCCCTGGAGGATCGGGCAGAGGCATACCTACTTTCTCAATACAATCTAGGACTCCCAATAAGAATGCCCTAATAAATTAACCACCAACCCAAAAACCAGCCTAACTCCGGCATCGACTCTGGAGCTTCACGCAAGTACATCTACTGTTTCGAGACAAAATCTATTTTTTTTCTGCTTATACTTGTAAATAATATAAATATTTTAATGTTAGATTATTTATTTTATTTTATGAAAAAATAATATAATAATCTATGAATGTAAATAAAATTGATAAATACCTAAATATTTAACTGTTCCTTACCCCAATTTTCCTGTTCCTAGCATTGAAAATCCTGGACCTCCTCTCAAGCTCACATTGTCTTCTCCTCTCTCTGTTCTGAGCCTCCTTCCGATCCTGTTCGTTGGCGATCTGTAATTTCATCATTTTTCTGTGTAATATCAAAATACTCTAAAAACTTGAACAAAAAACTGAATTATACAAAATTCCGCGATAGCGAAATAACAAAGTGCGTTGCTATAGTAACCGTTTGTTACTTTTTATTTTTGGATACGACATTGATTTAATTTTGTTAACGGTCGATATAATATATTCAAGTAGGTTAAATTACAGTAGCAGATAAAATTATTGAAAGTTAGGTGTATACAACAAATGCCAATCAACTCAGCCTATCGCAGTCCACTGCTAGACATAGGCCTCTCCCAGGCTGCGCCACAACACCCTGTCCTTCGCCTTCCGCATCTAGTCTGACCCAGCCGCCTTCTTAAGGTCGTCGGTCCATCTACCTGGGGAGCGTCCCACACTACGCTTGCCGATACGCCATCTCCACTCCAAGACTCGTCTGCTTCACCGGTCATCGGTCCTTCGACAAACAAGGCCAGCCCACTGCCACTTCAGTTTGCTTACTCTGCAAGCCGGATAATTTAATTCCTGATTTTATTATTCAGAGACTCCGAGCACAGGCCGCTCCAGGTGCGCCGGGCGACCTTATGTTTGTGGACCAGGCCGACTGTCAGTGTCTACGTTTCGGCACACTATGTCATGGCGGGCAGGACGCACTGGTTGAAGACGTTAGTCTTCAGACGAAATGAATGAAATACCTTCTATAGAAAAAGTAACTAATTGACTTACTGTAACTAATTAATGCACTCGTATATACATAGCACAATCAGCCTATAATGTTCCTACTGCTGGGACACAGGCCTTCTGTGAGAGGGGGCCGTACCTAAACCACTACGCGGGCCCAGTGCGGGTTGGTAGAAGTCACATGTCTTCCAATTTATAGTTCTAGTACATGCCAGTTTCCTCACGATGTTTTCCTTTACCGTTTTGACAACAGTGGTGCTGTAATAATTTACATAACGTAAAGCGCCTGTCTGGGTTCAAACCTACGACCTACAACTCGTAAGTCGCGGCCGTTACCACATGACCACCAACGTTGCGTATACTCTATGGTAATAGGCAGGTATGAAGACAAATTACCATATAAGATACCAACTGTAAATGATATTATTGTGTGCCTATAGGCATTACTTTTAGTTTGCGATGCAAGAGTCATGACCCTACTTGTATCTTGTTATCGTGGGACTATTCCAGAGTAAAAGAAGATAAAGCATTTTAGGAAGTTGCACCCATAAATTGCTGTAAACATTGCGTCGTAAGACCCAGCAACACACCTCAGGTATCTGATGATCGGCTATTTAAGCCACGCATAGAAACCACGACATGAATGTGTGAGAAGTGATGCATGGAAATGGCTAAAGCCTGATTAACACGTTGCGATTTAATTGCCGGTGGCATACCATAAGTTGAAGCATCAAAAAAAGATGCTTGTCATTGATTACTACAATTTGATTGTATGCCACAGGCAAGAAACTTGCACCGTGTTAATGGAGCTTCATGTTCAGCTGTGGCCGTCTGTTCTCTGAGTTGATGATGATGGTATGCCGTATGTGCTCATGAGAGGTTAGAAGAACCGGCAAAATTGTTCGTCGGCGCTATCCCCGCTTTCATTCGAAATGGTGAACTTATGTTTACCATTTCGAATTTATGCAAATAAAGATATATACTTACAATACTTAATACTAGATAAGTCCTCACAAAAAGCCCGACGTACAAAATCCAGACATTTCCTTTTTAGGGTTCTCTTATAGTTTCGCCATGTCCGTCTGTCTGTTTGTCTGTCCCCGGCTTAGCTCAGAGGCTCTTAGTACTAAAAAGCTCTAATTTGGCACGGGTATAATTACTCTGACAAAGTGGTAAAATAAATCTTGAAAAAATAAAAAAAAAATATGATATTTTTTTTCTCGTCTATCCCACGGGTGTTTGTATCGTTGGATAGGCCGTTCAAAAATATTGCTGGTCTGTGAAAACCATTTTTCGATTCAGGTATCCGTTTGCGTAATATTAAGCTATGCCGCAAATTGTTCCCCACCTGCCAGCTATACGGTTGCTTTTGGAGTGAAAAAAATCATGGCAGTGCAGTGGTACATGTCATACAATTAAAAGGAAAATGATCTCGGCTAAGTAGGCTACAACTTAACGAGTAATAGTCGACCAACTTACATTTGCAGTTGGAGAATTGACCGTGACGTATATCGATGTAGTGGAGAACACGTTTTTCAACTACAATGTTAAGTTTGTTTTTGTGATAAATTCATCCTAACTACGAGAACCTTCATTTTGTGTGGTCCCACACGCACTTGGCCGGTTTTTAGTCTTTCTTTGTTCTGTAGGTTACTCGTTAAAATCTTTATAAGTACTTTCAAAAAAATCCCCTCAATTAGAACCGTCCGGACAAATGACAAACTCGGACAAAGTCGGGCGGCGGCCAAAACTTCGGACATGTCTGGACAAATCTGGAAGGATAATAACCGTAGTCGGGATTTTTTTTCTTAACTATGGGACCCTTTAAATACTCATAAACCTAAGGAGCAATAAACCCCAGAACTAAACAATTAACGGTAACTTTACTTCAATTATAAGATAGTTATCTCGGGAACTGCATTGAATGTTTCTGTTCCCTTATCTTTTAAAGGACATCCGAAAGTCATTAATGTTCTTAGTAAATAAACTAACGTTTGAAAGGAGAGATTTATCTTTCCTCCCTATTCAGTTAGATTTGCTTTGAAATACTTCCGTATTTTAGAAAGGAAATTGAAAATATCATGCTCTAAATCAACATTTATTTAAATGTACTCATTATACTATTTAGAATCTTATAAGAAAACTAGTATTTCATTTTTTCAATGATAATAAATCCTGAAATTCAGCTACCGAAATAATAATCTACCGTTTTCAAAATTGTTTCATGGTAGAATCTTATTTCTTTCGGCTAGCAACACGGACTGCGGACAACATGAGGTGTACGTCGCAATTGTCGGCCGGCTCACTCGCCGAGTAGCGTAGATAAGAATTCACCCACAGTGCACGCCACACCGCTTTTGGACGAGGTCGTAACGCGTTCGCGGACTAAACGCCGTATTACATGTGCGTACTATAACGTATTTACACACGTAATTTTTCAGTGTAACAAAATACAAATAAATTAAAGTGTTGTGCTTTTGAATGATTTTTTTTACTGTGTTATGTGACGAAAGTTATGACAAGTGTTTTGAAGAAATCTAGAGGCACTAAAGGTAAATCTGAATCCATGCAAGAGGATCTGCCTTTAAGATGGGGGGAAGTATCCCGCGAAAACAAGGCAGAGGATGTCGCTAAATTAATAAAATGTATAGACGACAACATTATTGGAAAAGGAAACTCGTTTTGTGGACCCTTTGGCAGGAGAAAAGGTAAGTTTTTTCGTAATTATTCCCTTTTCATCCCTTTTTCATGGAGATCGCTGTTTTCAAAGTTGCAGGTGAAGTGTTTTTGCGGTTTTCTCTTATATTATTTCGAAAGGCAGTGACATCATTTAAATATATTGGAATGTCAATAAGAATTTTAAATTTGATTGTACGCAAATATTTTTAAGAAAGCTTTTCTGGATGTCACGAGATTTTTAATGTACATATTGTAAACAGTTCGCATTGTATATTCAAAGAAATTAGCATTCGTTATTTCAAGATGTTAAAACGATGCCAATAAGCCATGTTCGTTGCTATGGCTAAGGTCTATATATAGAAAAACATATGTTGTGTTAGTAATACCCGGCAGCTCGTAAAACTGTTGTTTCAACGATCAAGGTTGAGATCATTATAACATCATCTTATTAAGAGGATCTCAATAGATATTTAGGTACATAATCTTATCCTGAAGATTAGGATCATTGCAAGACATTTCTTGAATCTCTTAGTCTCTATTTTTCATTCACTATGACTTAAAAATAAAAAAAATAAATGATAATAGGTTTAATACTTCCTGTTTTTGCAGCTTTGGACTATTTGTTAGTTCCATAAATATGGATGTAATAAAAAATGTATTGTCATTTTCACATTTTCAGTAGTTCATGTGCTTCGAAAGCCTTGTAAAATGCGGCTACAATCCCACAATAACTGCGTCGAATCGATTTTACGTTTTCAAATTGTACCGCGAGATAACTGAAATTAACATTCCAAGAAATATTGTATGGAGAAAACACTCTTATGAGAGCCAAAATTCGGCAGTCGGTGTAGGATAAGTTAACATAGAATTTTGGAATAATTATTGAATAACTTAACGACCAAAAAAAAACTGGCAAGATAATCAGCTAAACCTTGGATTGGAAACACAATTAGGTGAATAACAATTGCACTGTCTAAAAAGTACCTACTTCTATAGTGTGAATGTAGGTACTTACTTACCTTTAAACACAATTCAGCTCCTGAAATAAATGCACAATTCGTATGCTAACAAACATTGCTTACGCGGTTTCCACTATCAGGTTAAGGTCGCAAAATGTTTTTGCCCACATTTGCGCTGCTTTCGGTATTTGGTCACAGATTACCCCAATTCATTAAATATTAGTGCTTCAATAATTTGTCAATTAAACAATGAAATAAGGAGCATGTTATTCTACACGTGTTTTCCCATGTTCATAGAGTGTAATTATTTATGGCATGTCGGATGTGGGCGCCAAAATTTTGCTTCTGTCTACCTATCGTGCTTCATCGACTTGGCATAATCAATTACAGGCTATCAATACATGTCATTTGATAATTCGGAAATAAGTATATATGGAAATCATCGTAAACTGATTGTGCTGATGTATGTCAGGGTCGATAAATGAGGAGGAAGAAGATGCGTTCAATAGGTACGTATTTGGAAAAAAATGGCGTGTCAAATTCCAGTTAATCCAGTAAGATATTGTATTTATACAGAATCTGTTACTCTTACTATTTTATCAAAAAATCAAGATCACATAGTGGCAAATATGGAATTGTAGCATAGAACTCTACCAATTTTGTTTTTTTTTGCAAAATTGAAGTGACATAATTACCTTACTTTATCCATCAATCTTATAGGTTTCACAACTTTCTCGGCAGTTTTTGTAATACAAGACCGTTATTATTTTTTTTTCCTTGTAAGATGTGGAGGAAAACATCCCAGCGAAAGGACTTCACCCAAGACCGGTTTTGGAGGTCATTTGAAGAGATGGGAGCAAAAACCTTGACTTTTTTGAGCCCGGACACATTTTTACCACGCCTGTTACGTTTCGATTTGATGTATACTACATAATTAGCTTACTTACTTAGTATTCTAACTGGCTACGCGAGAATTTAATAAAATTCTCGCGTAACCAGTAAGTTAGAATACTAAGATATTATTGATTTCTTAAGGTCAGTTTGATAACAAGCATGCAGTTTGAAAACAGGTCAGATGAAATACGCAAATCTCGAAGTAAAGTAAAAATCGTACAGGCACGTATTTTTATATGTGTAATTGTAAAACATATTCGATTTTTCAATTTTCAAGAGCTGATTTTTCCAACGCCAAAAAGATCTTTCTTCCGTGGAATGAAATCGTCTGTCAGTTTTTGTATGGAAAAACTAAAACATCAATATTATTTCTAAACTGGATAACGACAAAAACAGCCCTAAAACTCGGTAATTTAAAAATCATGATATTTATGTATAAATTAGAAGCACAGTTCTATTCACGTTTTCTATTGTAACGAATTAATGTGCTTTGAAATTAAAATGAAACTGCGAGCAAAGTCTACAAATAGAAATAATTTACTTTTTATTGTTGACTATGTGCATGGGATGTCAGTGTCATGTTGCTCACAAATACAAAAGCGCATATTAAACTAATTGAATGGTTTGTGAGTGCGGAAGTGGGTGCAACGATACGAGGCTCAAGCGCATACAATACCGATCACGTTACTGGTCACGTGTAATTGTTCTACGTTAGTCATTTTGTCACTATGCTGACTAATGAGTACACTTGTGTACTCACCATTATTTTTGAACTCGACAAAAGGAAATGTTGGTAATAATAAATATTATGTTTAATAAAAGTGTTTGTTTCTTAAAAGTGTGATTAATTTTGTATTGACTTTGTTGACTTCAAATTAATTTTAATGTCATGACGTCTACATATCCGTTCGGTTCGTAAACAAATAACAGCATATTTTTATTATATTTTTGGCCATTTAAAACTACCAGTACGCGGTTCGACCACTCATTGACTCAACAAAAAATAAATCCAAGATTATTTTTACACATTGGGAATGAAGACAACAACAAGCTTATGCATAATCAGCCTATAATGCTCTCACAGAGGGAGTGGGCAGTAATCAACCACGTGGGCCAGCGGGTTGGTAAATGTCATGTCTTCGAATTATTGGTTCTAGTACATGCTGGTTTCCTCACGATGTTTTTTTCACCGTTTTGAGAGCAGAGGTGATGAAATAATTTACACAAAGTAAAACGCCTGACAGGCTTGGAACCTATGACCTACAACTCGTTAGTCGCGACCGTTACCTCTGGGCCGCCACTGCTGCACAGGGTAACCACAATACCCACCATAATAATTTAATTTATCTGGATACCCTGGTACAAATAAATCATGGTTTGGATGACAATGTCTAAGTCATCTCGAACCATAAATCAAAGCCCTTGTCTTTTGTTATAAGGACAAAACGCATGCTGTATGCGAAGACCAGACATTTGCGACACACATCAGTTATAGACGGGATTAGCATGAAAATTAAGGACGGTTGTTTATGGTACATGTGTACCAGATTTCACTGTCAGCAGTCAGTTAAGAAAGGCACAGAGTAGAGTGAGATGTGTCGGTGATTAATTAAAACGAATCATTTGTTTCATGCTTACAGTTATATTTAATCAATACCTAGATATTATTTTCATTAGGAAGAAAACATACTTGCTAGGCAAATTGCAGTTACTAGAAAAAACGATTACGATAAAAAATACAATAGTTTGATTGTCATGATGAACAGTAACTGGTGACTTCACCCTACGCGTTCTGTATTTAAAATAATTAATTTTTATCTTAGTGGACTGTTATGTTATTGCGATTCCAGTAGCAGATTTTTTGTTCATTATTTATTTTCTCGTAATTCATTGAAATCTTTAATATTATCGGGTTTAAGAAATTACGACCCAAAACAATACAGCGCATTGCATGCATGCAAGTGCGCTGTTATTTTTTCCGAAGCAAATGGGATTCTTGTCACTATCGCATATTCTTATCGTTCATTTTGTATGACATAACATGCGGGTATTAAACGTTCAAGTACAGGTTTATTGATTATTGTGGTTTACTGATAAAAAAAACTATCAGTCAGTGGCTTACTTATTAATTACCGATGCAGAACACACTCTTTTGGCGAATTAATTTGTAGGGAAATATGTACTCACTAAATCACTAAAGAAACCAACCAATTGGAACAGTGCACATAGCTTCTGACGTTCTATAGGTGACCATGTAGGTTTATGTGAAATAAAATATTTTGAATCAACATTATAATTTCTGAAAAATAACCTAGGGATTTTCTTGTGAATAAAAGTAAATTGCGTATCTGCTTGAAAATGGTTATTTGAAGAGAATAACCACTTTTTTATTTTTATTAAACCAGTTTAACGAATTAAGCAGTAGCAGCCCGGGGTCTGGATTTGTGCCCGTTTGATGTCAATAGGCTCGCATACATGGCGAAATGTGGGTGTGGGTGAATATAGGTGCACTTCTGCCTAACCTTTCGAGGAATGCAGGCGTGATACAATATATAGGCGGGATTCGTATATAACATAACAATGTTATATACGAATGAATTATTATTAATTAATCTGCTTTTTGTGTTCCGGCACAGAAATAAGGCAATAGAAAGAAGGAAAACAGTATATTTCTCCCAAAATATCTGTCTACCTACTAGAATTATTGCAAAACTCTACTTCTACTGGGTAATATTATCTGAAAATGTTCGTTATTCATATCAAAACATCTACATATATTGCCATTAATTAGCAATTTATTGGAGTGACACTTCCTGTAAATAAAATGGTTACGTCAGTTAGTTAGTTGGCAACACTGATACCGCTATAAATCTTTGGAATTATTATTCAAAATAGGTTGCGTCAGTGATGGTTCGGAATTGTTATCGATAACAATACTATTAACTATTATCATCCTATTTGTTATTCATCGAAACTGTGCCTATTAAAATACAGCTGAGGTACAGGGATAATGAATTGAACCCACTGAACAACATGTTAATTTTGATATTTCCCAGAACTTGATTGTTACCAGAACACGTTTTGAAAAAAAAACTATACAAACTAACGTTAAACTAACCTCTTACCTTGAGTTCTAATCGAAAATATCTGTATTAAATATCAACATACGTTACCTATTTAATTAATAACAAGTACGTCTTATTTGAATGCATAACTTGGTTGATTTTTATTTTCGATTACTCAACTCAATTTTGAGTAAATAGATAATTGCTTAATATTTTGCAATTAATTACAAGCGTTGTGTCATCGCGCTTCTCTTTCTTTTCTATGCAATCTGACAGTGACCGCGGTTTAAGTGTTGTCAGCGTCTTAATTAGAATTACCAATGTCACAGTTAGAAGTAGGTACTAACCTAAAGCTTTATGTCACAGGTTCAGGGTTCTGAAAACTGGTCTCGTTGAAGCCTCAATCGCGATAACGGCCTTATCTGTCGGTTCTCGGTTGACCTTGATTCAAGCCCTGTTCGATGTATGTGTGGTATGTGAACTAGTATTATTACTTTTGCAAGGAAATATCGTAATTTAATCGGTATTAATACTGGTAAAGTATGGGTACTAGTTTATAGATAGATTTATACAGGGTCAAATGAAATTAGCTAACATAACTCCGCCGACGTGATAGGTATCGAATATCGATATCTAAACACAACAAAATAAAACATAATATATAAAATTGATCATTTCTGTTTGGGTTAATGACCGCTCTAGGTGTTGTTACTTTTTTTTTTGGGCGGGAAATCATCAAATAACTTCTCCCGCTTTGGGCGGAGCGGGAGAAGTTTGTCAGACTCTTACTGACTAAAACCCACCCGTATTCCTTCCTGTTGCCTGTGTTGCCAGGGGCCTCGGTGACCCTTTAGTACCTTCCCGCGACCCCGGCAAGCATCGGCTCTAGTGGACCCCTACAGTTGTGCTGACGACGTCTCTTTGAAGCGCGCGTGGAATACAACGCACCGTCGACCCGGGTTTGGCCCTTACCGGACGGTGAGCTACCCATTGCTCACCGCCCGCAAGCCCGCGCCTATGGTGGCCGGAAATCCGCCCGGGCTTCCCGACGCCCAGGGCGTCTCCTTCGGCGGCTAGGGGCGAGAGGGCGCGAAATTTGCCTTTCCCTCAACCGTCCCGTCTCCTCCTTCGCGAGCATTACTGCTTCGCAGGTGACGGCTGCCCATGCCCTCTCGCTCCGTACCATGGCCTGAACCAGAGCCGGACGCGAGAGATCTCTGCCGCCGATCGCCTCCACGAGGACACGGCGGTGCTCTGCCCAAGCCGGGCAGACCTCCACCGTGTCCTCCGGGAGGTGTTGTTACTTGAAGTATGAGTTGAGATGTTTTTAATTTTTTGTTTTATCTTGTTTAGATTTTGATACCCATCACATCTGTGAAGTTCCGCTAGTTAATTTTTTTTTACCCTGATAATCCCTGATAAAGAAAACTGATATTTCAAGTGACTACACTACCTGCGGTTGCTGACCCCAAAAAAACCTCATCAAATTTATTTATTTTTGCTTGATCATGTTTAGATATCGATTCCCAACCCCTCTGCGGAGTTCCGCTAGCTAATTGAATTCGATCTAGCTAGCTGATAATCAATTCGTAACTCGAAAGACTTTTTTACCAGTGTTAACTCTAGCTTTTGAACATGGGACCGGAATGATTAGATGATATTTAAATATAAATATGATAATTCCCAAACACGTTTTCGTGAGGCGTATTTTGAACAAAAACTGGTCCATCTAGTTTAGTCACGTTTAAGCTATATCTATGGAAGTATGTATAACCTACTAATATTACTCGTATAAATGCGAAAGTTTGTAAGAATGGATGGATGTTTGTTACTCTTTCACGCAAAAAGTACTGAACGGATTTGGATGAAATTTGGCACACAGATAGTTTATAACCAGAAATAACACATAGGATACTTTTTATTCCGATATACCCACGGGGTCAAAACTTTAAATGCGGGTGAAACTGCGGGGCGCATCTAGTATACTTACAAAACAATTTCGGTCTAAAATTTAATAATTATGTTACTCTGACAAGCATGTGAGAGCTTGTGGCTAAATAATAACAGCCGCACGGGTCAATCGATCAGGTTAAGCTACGCTTGCCGCGGTTGTTCCGTAGATGGGTGATCTTTACATACCAAGACCCCTCCGTACCTCGGAAAGCACGTTATGCCGTTGCTCGCGGCTGTCATTCGTGGATCTTTGACAGTCGAGGTTCGTCAGAAGCCCGAAAGTCTGACAACCAGTCTTACCAAGGGGTATCGTATTACCCAGTAATTGGGTTGTGGAGGTCAGTTAGGCAGTTGCTCCATGTAAAATACTGGTATTCAGCTGCATCCGATTAAACAAGAAGCCGACCAGGACGTAGCTGGGAAAAGACTAGGCAGATGATGATGATGACGACTCTGACGAGCATATAATAAATCCTTAGGCAATGCTTGCTGTAAACGGAAAATCTTCCTAAAACGCTACGGGATCAACAGATTAATTGGTCAAGGACAGCTAATGAGACACAATTGATTTTCTATTGTTTGACTCCGAATCGGTGTCGCGGGGCTTAACGGGCTTAATGCACAGAGCACCGAACGGTTATCATCACAATGGGTGTTAGACTATGATTAGGGGAAATGATGATCCTGCCGAGGTCGTGGCAAAGTCCGAAAGGGATACCGAGGCCCCTTGGCAAAACAGGCAACTGAAGGAATACGGGTGGGTTTTAGTCAGTAAGAGTCTGACACACCCTCCCGCTCCGCCCAGAGCGGAAGAAGTTATTTGATGATTGTTGTTATGCCTTTATAAACTTACATGTGGGTAAAATATCTACATTAAATATCAACATACGTTACGTATTTAATTAATAACAAGAACATCTTATTTGAATGCAGAACTTGGTTGTTTTTTATTTTCGGTTACTCAATTCAATTTTGAGTAAATCGATAATTGCTTCATATTTTGCAATAAATTACCAGCGTTGTGTCATCGCGCTTCTCTTTCTTTTCTATGCAGTCCGACAGTGACCGTGCTTTAGGTGTTGTCGGCCTCTTAAGTTTGCCGATTCGCGGTCTCCACTCAAGAACACGTCTACCCCAACGGTCATCGGTTTGATGGCTAATATTATGGCCGGACCATTGCCACTATAGCTTGCTTAAGCTGTGACCTATGTCGGCAACTTGCTACATCATTTAGCTATAAGCAATTATTTTAACGCTGTCGCTAAGAGACACTCATTTTAATGACGCAGATTCACCTACGCAATTTTAATTATGTTTCACGATTCCGAGGGCGCTGGCAGGCACCTCGTGTAAAATATTTATCCCACCAAAAACATTTTCATGTAAAATGTTACTAAGACGAGACCACATGGCTCGAACTGTCAAAAAGTTGTCAAATCTCATGTAAAACCAAGCTTTTAACTCTACATGCCCTAACTCTACAAGCCCTAACTTCACAAACTCTACACCTTAGTCAAAATATGTGGATTGGCCATTTCGCTACATTCACATGGGTGTAAGGTGAAAAATATATTTACTATTCATTACTTTTCTGTTATACAATACTTCTTGTAGTAACGACGAAGCTCTTCAAGAAAAGATAGGTAGTGCCCTTGCGCTACGCTTGTCTCGTCTAGGCGGGGCCGGGGGCACTACCGTGCCCCCAGATTATTAGCCGTACTTACCTGGCAAGACAAGGCTCAAACGAAGTCAACCCTAGTAAGATTGCCTACTCAATAAGCCGACTACTGCAAGCCTTGGGGGTCTTATGAAGTCATAAAATGTCTCAATCCTCTGTCGATGGTTGTTTGGCCCATTTTACACTGAACATCTATTGTTTTTTATGTACATCAATCTCAATAGTAATAGATACTCTTTGGAGTGGCCTTATTTCACAGTTGGTTAAATAAAACAATCGGTCTATAATCACATAAAACTAACATATAAAATACTTGCACCTTTGGCTGGGAGCCCATTTCTCAAATGACATAGTAACCTACTTATATTTTTTATTCGATTCTTACAATTTATGAGAGACAAGTATGTGACAGGGTACATTATTTATCTTCCATTTCCACGACCTGCTCAGATGTTTTTCTACTGCACCGTACTTTTTTTTCTTTTTTTTTTTTTGGAGTGGGAAATCATCAAATAACTTATCCCGATCTAGGCGAACCTAGGGTGTGACAGACTCTTACTGACTACAACCCACCCGTATTCCTTCCGTTGCGTGTGTTGCCAGGGGCCTCGGTAACCCTATAGTACCTTCCCGCGACCCTGGCATCGGCACTAGTGGACCCCTACACTGCACCGTACTGAAGTGTGAAGAAAAGGGTGCTGCTGTGAAAACACACACGACTCACAAGTATTGGACCGATACATAGCGATATGTTCTTTTCCCATGCTGTAAGATCATAAGATATTACGATTTAAGTTTAAATAGAGCATATTCCTCCTCACTCGATATTACAGTAAGTAAAAATGTTTGAATCATTGAAACTAACTTTAATTTTCAAATAAAAGATTTCGCTACTAGAAAGTGCAGATAAAAAAATCAAACGAAGCAATTCCTGCTTTCATAGCAATGAAAACTTCTCATCACCACATTATCACCCCGTTTAATTTATATCAAATGACTTTTCTACTATTTGGCCTATAGATAATATGCTAACAACTTGAACTACAACTGCCAGCAGTACCGCACATACATAATTCATTGAAACCGGTCGAAACGAAGGTCAGGTTGCGCAAACACTACTATTAAGGCGCAGATATATGATTTTAGTGAGTTTTAAATCTGTTATTTATATCTTCATAAAATGCAAGTAAGTTATGCAAGAAATATATGTTAAACTAGAACGCATACACATCAATTCTATATGTGAATATTTAAGTATTGTAGTAAAACACTTTATGAAATAAAATCAGGAAGTAATGCCTACCCAAAGCATAAAACGATGTTACTTTCAAACTAAGTACTTACGATATTTTTGTATGAACATACTATTTTATTATCTATAATTCTATATGCTTTTTTATATTTATGTATTCGTTACTAAAAATAAATATTCCCTATGAAACCGAACGGCGGCACGGGGCGCGCGGCGTGAGTGCGGCGCGTATTTGTATGGCCAAGGTTAACGGCGATTACCCGACCTTTAAATATATCGAGAAACGGATCGAAGCAAAGCAAACAAAATTATAAAAAGGTAAAGGAGCGGTATAGGCTGTCCTACGTCACGAATTTAGACATTTTTACTGGGACATCGCTAACTTGCCTGTGATTTGATGCAAACAATTATTACCTGATATAGAAAAATGTAATATCATTTATTGGGGTAACGATGAATTTTAATGAATTATTTAATAATAATAATAATAATACCATTTATTTCAGGCGACACCGGCCCATAGAAAAATACCTTAACCTAAACATACATATTATTTTAATAAACAAAACTTGTGTTAATAAAAAGGCTTAAGACTATATTAGTATCACTTCACTTTGCACTAGCTAGACTTTGTACTGTCCTGTGGAACTCTTCCGCGGAAAAGACGGAACACCACGTTCTGCGTATTTAAGTGTCAGTTACACCAGTCAGTTATACCTCACTCTTTATCTCGCTCGCATACGAGACAGGGCGGGAGAAGGCTCCAAGATGCCGAATCTTTTTACGGTAAAAATAATGGCAATCATTGTTTTTTATGCAATCGTGTTTTCGTCAAATATAGTACTTAACATTAATCCTTAACTTTACCGTATATTTATTTAAAAAATAATGCTGCAGTATTTTCGATATAACGGAGGATCATGCTAAGCAATTTGAGAAATTGTACACTCTCCATAACTTATCATTTCCCCCTTTTTTTGGATGGGAAATTATCAAATAACTTCTCCCGCTCTGGGAGGAGCGGGAGGTTATGTCAGACTCTTACTGACTAAAACCCACCCGTGTTCCTTCCGTTTAGCCATGATATCATCTTTCTGAAAATCAACTCCTCTTTTCAAAAGTCATCTAGATACATTCATATTAAAAACTTTAAATTAATTATACGTCTGTTTTAAACCTAGTTTATAAACTCAATACCTAAAGGAAGTGTTCTACATAGCAAACAGGAAAAAATTGCAATTACTTGAACTGTTTATAGGTAATAGTCACTTATTTACAATTACAAAGCTAGTTATGAAGAACTATTATTATATTTTGCAAGTTCTCAATGCCATCTATTTTAATTAAATGTCAGTCACGATTACCATTCTTAATCGTCCTTATTTTCATTGGTCAACCTGCAGGCTTAGCATGACGCTTTCTATTTCTTCGAAGAATAGACACGGCTCTTTCTATACAAAGAAAGAAGAAAGAAAGAAAAAATATTTATTTGGGACACGCACAGGAAATACAACAGTAAAAAAGGACATAAAACTAACAAAAGCATGAAAATATAAAAAAAAATAATAATATAATAGTGAAAACAAAACAAAATAGAAGACCTGTGCGAGGCCAAAAAGGCTCCTATCTCAGCATGATGCTGCGATATTTATTTAAAAAAATAAATAAATACCGCAGCGCTGGTATTCTGATAGGGCCCGCTGTAATGCCACGGACACACCTACGGACACAAAATAAATCCCAATAGAGGATGCGGTAAAAAACAATAATAAATAAAATAAACAATAAAATAGAAAAATAAATAAATTTATCAATTAAGTAAATGAAAACCGTATTTCTCAAGGATCTCTTCGGTGAAATGTCAAAAATGGAGAAACGAAATGTCACTTTGTATAGAAAGAGCCCTGTCTATTCTTCGAAGAAATAGAGAGTGTCATGCTAAGCCTGGTGGTCGTAATTTAGTCTTAGAACATGGGCAAAAACATTGTGTTTAAGGCGTATTTCTGTTCACTGCTGGACATCAAGCTTATCGAAAACGCGTCATGGTTTTTCTTCATTGCCACAATGCGTTGTGGTCGTATAATATGACAGCCACGACAAGAATTTCGCTGTCTTTCTGGGGTTGCCACAACGCGTCGTGAGCGTTTTCATAAGAGCCACAATTAACACGACTTCTGCGATGTGGATGTGTTTTCTAACTCAATGAGCGTTTTCGGTCTTTGAAGGTGACATATATATTGTGCATCATTCATTTCTGTCATGTAGGTTTTATCTGGCTGGATAGTAGTCTATTGGCTCGAAGGGCTTTTGAGTGCCGCTGAAGGGAGTTTTTGGTTTGAATTAAGAAAATGGCTCTTTATATTTTATCCCTTGTAGTTTCTCATTTCTTAGAACCAATTGGATAGCAATTACTCCGGTCATTGCTCTGAACAATTACTTTTTCTAGTTGCGTGACTTATTACTTTATTTTTGTTAGGTCTTTAATGAGAATTAATAGTAGGCTCGACAGTCATCAGATCAATGGGCGTGGATACAATGACGACCTTAACTGAAGTTCATGATCAATCATCAGGCTATTGTCTTCATTTGTATCTCTGTTAATTGCTGACTCACACAGTACCGGCAGTTTAGGTCTATAATTGAACTGTGTAGGTCCTGTTAACCCTTACTATGGTCAGATCTACCTTTAGGTCTCATCAAAATCTGAACCGTGTGTAGCTGTTACAGCCTAAGATCTATTCGCCTACGAATTCTGGAGCGACACTCCCTGAAGCAATTGTGACGAGTTTGTTTTGTGTGGACGTGTAAGTATCTAAATTCGAATTTATTAATTATCTGTCATAATCTGACATGTGCTATCTGTCACTTTGTGTAATAAAATGGTCATATTTATTGTATTCTAGACTTTTAGACTCATTAATATACATTTATTTTACACTTATACAAATCGATTAAACTAAACGATCACCATTACAATAAATGCTAGTACATGTCAAATTACGCCAATGAATTAATAATTCGACTTTACTTGGGTCGGCAGTTGTCTGTTAGACCATGGACCAATAGGGTTATCATTTTTGCTCTTGCAGTTTCATCACAATATTTAGAAAAAAATATGATGATCCTACGCGACGTCGTATCGTAACACGTTGCGACCGACGATGTACAAACATGTTTGTTAGTTAGATCGAATCTGGCGCAGGATCCACACAGGAGGAGAACAAACTAAAGTCTGAACAGTCGATTCAGACTTTAGTTTGTTCTCCTCCTGTGTGGAGTTCTTAAAAGTTATCGTTTACTGATTTGGCAACCAGCATTTGTTGGTCGTGTTCACGTTTCACTCCAGAGTCGTCTTTTTAGACAGTCATGACATCACTGACATCACTATATTCCGCATCATATACACGACAGGATGACCATAGTATATCGCTATTTGGTAATCTGTTGCTCAATGACAAATAATTTAAGTAGCTTGCATTGGCCTCTAGAAGTCGGTAAGGCCATGATCAATGTCAATCATCATGGTTAGAAAACGTACCTAACCCGCACGAAATATGTAACTTGCCAGACAAATTAACCGCTGCATACATATCCAGTGAGGTGAGTATAATTGTATACGGTAATCAAAAATTAATATCAGTACCCGATCGTTATAATGAAGGTCGCTGACCTCGCCTCGCGGCTTCGCCGTCGGGTTGTCTGACTAAAAGGTGGAGTGTCTATCTATGGGATACTATTATATATGTTTGTATTCAACTACGTGCATGTTTTTGATTATATAAGAAGTATATTTTATTATTAACTGTGGTACTGGTTGAACCCATCTTTTTTATATTTAGTAGTTTATGTACCTACACACATAAACAGACAAGAAGAACGGAACAGTAAAATACGTACAAAGGCGATGCTTATAAGCTCATTTCTAAAGAAATCTCTTCCAGCAAACCTGTGATAGGAGAAGAGATGGACAGATATGTAGAGACCGTGTGTAAGAGTAGAAGAGAAAATAAAATACACAAAACAAATAAAATATACAATATGATATTGATAATATACCACGGATGGAATATATAATAGGTAATTACTAGGAAAGTTAATAATGTTAAATTTCAGCTTATGTAAAACCATGTGGCTGCGTGGGCAATACCTGGTAGCTTATAATGCAGTAGACAGAATGGCAGAAGGCATGCTGAACACATGAATGAGAAAGAGATATATTGTCGTCATCAATTCCTCATCATAAGAGCCGATAAACTAAGGAGTTCTTATGCATAAGAAATCATAACAAATGAACATAAAAGTTCCACTGATGAACATCGGACTTCCTATAGAACTGGTGATGATTGACATACGACATTATGGCTTTTGAATTGCTGCTCACAAACAAGAAGGTTGGAAGGAATATCGCCTGCTCTCGTCTATAAAAGCAACATGACAACAAATAAATTGATTTCAGAGAGATTGTGACGTCTGGTAAGAAATGGGAGCTTTTTATCAAAAGCGTCCGTGTGGTATCGTGTAAAGATAAATTGTGAGCAAGTAGGTAACAAAATGTAGTTGTTATCACAAGAAATATAACAATGGTTATCATATTTTTGTGTTTTTTGATGTAATGTGTTAAGGGATTTTAAGTAAATTTTGATGATATTCGTACCCTTGTAAGAGAAGATGAGGGAACAGTTTGGAGCAATTAAATAAAAATGAGAAATTCAGAATAGAATACTCTAGTAGAATACTCTCGTAGAACGATAAACTTAAGTCTATTTCAGACCTTTTGTTCACTGGATCTTGTATCGTAGTCGGAACTTTGGCTGCTCTATATGCGGATGCAGCTGAATACCAATACCTCCACAACCCAGTTATGGTTAATACGATACCTCATGGTAAGACTGGTTGTCAGACTTTCGGGCTTCTGACGACCCGTAACGACTGTCAAAGATCCACGGATGTCAGTTGGGACCAACAGCTTAACGTGCTTTCCGAGGCACGGAGGGTCTTGGTATGTAATGATGGTCACCCATCCACCGACCAACCGCGGCAAGCGTAGCTTAACCTGATCGATCAACCCGTGCGGCTGTTATTACTATGCCTATACATATTATACTTAAATTAAAGTATTTTTTCTTGTGTCTTTGTGACCGCGTTGTTCTCCTAAACTGAGCAACGGATTTGATGCGGCAATCACCATTATTTCGAGAATTTATTCCAGAAGGTTTAAGACTCTTACAAACAAGCGCGACACGCGACGCGACACAAAGGCACCGCTTGTAGCGCTACACGCGGTGTCTTTGTGTCGCGTCGCGTGTCGCGCCTGTTTGAAGGAGCCTTTATGTGTATATTAAACTTACATGTAATAAAGAAATCTCGATGTTTTGTCAAATCGTAAAAACAATGCGAAGCGGGGACGGATGGCTAGTTAAAAATAAACTAAATTCTAGGTCACACGTCCAAAAACCTCCTGGACTTTCAACACGATCACACCTAATTTGTCAAAACAGACAAATGACGGTTTCCTATGACGTATCCATTAAAAAAAACTCGTTCATTAATAAGTTCAGCAACACTGGGCGTCAAGCTGTCTATTCGTTCAGTACTATAAATAAATGCCATTTTTTGCCAAGCGCTAAAAAACTGTAAGTAATTAATACTGACATGCCTCTGTAGGTATTGTATGTCAGGTCAAATGTAAGGTTGACGAACTACGCTCCGACAGGAAACAAACAAAAAATAGAAGTCCCATTGGACTTGAAACAAAGAAAGTTCTCTATTATGAAAAGTTCACTTTATGAAGAAACCGTAGGTAATGGGACTTCTGGCCCTTGGCTACTTAAGGTTTTACTATATGACATCAGCAGGCTTAGCATGACACTCTCTATTTCTTCTAAGAATAGACACGGCTCTTTCTATACAAAGTGACATTTCGTTTCTCAGTTTTTGTCATCTCACCGTAGAAATCCTTCTACAATCTGTGATCTTGTCTTTCGTTTCGAACGATCTTTGTCTTGGTCCTTTTTTATGTAGAAGGATTTCTACGGTGGGATGTCAAAAAAGGAGAAACGAAATGTCACTTTGTATGGAAAAAGCCGTGTCTATTCTTCAAAGAAATAGAGAGTGTCATGCTAAGCCTGCTGATGAGCACGTCTGTCTTGTCCTCGTTCTCATGGCATGTCGTTCGTTGCCATCGTTGAGCTCCTTAAGTCAGAACTTAGGGAGCTCAACGATTCGATGAGCAATGCCAAAGAAACAAAAATACCAAACCAAAGAAGCATTTGTCGGTGGTCGTGCAGCTCAACTCAGAAGTTGAGGTGCACGATTACTGACAAATGCGTGAACTGCCTGGATAGGTCTACTCAATCTGTGTGGTTCTTTCCTCAAAAGACCATTACAGACACAATCTACATGGTCTTCACATGATCTGACCAAGATTATGTGTGGACTTTAAAAGAGACTGACCTCTGAGTTTGTTTCGGCCTTTCTTCTCAGAGTAGTCAGATAAGAAACGCCGAGTTCATATAGTTTTTTTTTTTCTAAATATGATTGACGTGTAAAAGTGTTTGTACAAACGTACTTACAGAAAATAAATAAAATCATTTCATCATTTCATTTCCTATAGCGTTGGTTATCACTTAGCACCCGCATCGGTAGGTACTAATAGACGGCAAATTAATGCATTCCGTGCTTATATGGCGGATGAACTTTCCATCTTTCTTCTTAACAGCTGATATTTATGTGCTTACCTCTGTGGTTTTGTGTCTCTTATTCCAAATGCCCGTAACGTACTTGCCCAAGATTGGGAATGGGATTGCCAGGGAATAGCCCTGGGATTCTTAGGGTATTCAGAAAGTCTCAGTCTCCGATTGCACAATTATCATTCTTTTTTTTTCCATGGCATTGGTTATCCATCTATCTGTTAGTTTGTTATAACTACCTATTAATCTTCTGCTCTTTCCTATTGTATGTTACCACTAATTCGGTTCAATTGTCAGGTTGATGCCCTGTTTTTATATCCTGTTGGTGACGATTGTAACGAAGGGCACGGGTGCGCCAATCATGTAGATGTATAGGAAATTATATGTTCTTATGAGCTCCTTCCTTATATTTTAGGTAGTTAGTAATAATGTCAGGTGCAGCAGAAGGAAAATTAAGTTTAATGAGGACTTATTGTGCTGTATAGGCTTTATTTCCGAATTCCAGCTGTAGGTTATTAATGGTTTCGTTATTCACCAGACAGTAATTGTGTAAAAGTTGTAAATGTTGGTGATGATTCTGAGCATACAAGTATATCCGCTGATGTGCATCTAAACGCCGTATTTTGCCGCTCAGTTCTGTGCCTAACCTTTTTTCTTTTGGGTTGGAAATTATGAAATAACTTCTCCCGCTCTGGGCCGAGCGGGAGGGTGTGTCAGACTCTTACTGACTAAAATCCATCCGTGCTCCTTCCGTTGCCTGTGTGTGAGGCCACGGTATCCCTTTCGGACTTTCCCGCGACCCCGGCAGCCATCGGCCCTAGCGGACCCCTACACATGTGCTGACATCTCTTTGAGGCGCGCGTGGAACATAACGCGCCGTCGACCCGGGCCTGGTCCTCATCGGACGGAGAGCTACCCAGTGCTCACCATCCGCAAGCCCGCGCCTACGGTGGCCGGGAATCGGCCTGAAGGCTCCTACATACTGGCGCGACTTGTCGCGCGATGCGACGCGACACAAAGACACCGCGTGTAGCGCTACAAGCGGTGCCTTTGTGTCGCGACAAGTCGCGCTAGTATGTAGGAGCCTTGAGGTTCCCGGCACCCATGGGGTCTCCTGCGGCGTCTGTTTAGCCTAATCATTAAAATTCGTAAAGCTTGCCAAAGTTAACAGATTTCATAAGAATATTAAATACTTGGTCTATAGAGTTTGTGGGAAGGGAGCAAAATTAGTCAACTATTTTGTATCATTCCCTATGTTTTAAAGGGTCAACATTCGACATCCAGTCTGACCAGATTCTGATGGGTAGGTATCGGTATTTTCCACGGAGCTGCCCTTAACAACCCAATTACTGGGGAATTCCAAGTGATCGAGTCCGTGTGGAGCACATCACTGCGTTGGGTTGATCTCTATTTTTAAACCTCTGACTGTCGGTCATAAAATCATGTAAAAATAGGACATACCGTGCTCTCCGAAATAGAATACTGCAAGAAATGCAAACTTTAGTGCTGCTTAAAAACTACAAGTGCGAACACACGACTAAATATCAAGCTATACATTTCCAGTATAAGCTGTTCTCGCATTGTGTAGGATTTCCGTGCAATGAGAGGTCAGCTTATACTTGAATCGTATAGCTTGATATGTAGCCGTGAGTACAACAACCTTTTGGCCCACTTTGCTACGTCAGCCGATAATTACCAGTTTGAGATAAAATCGTATGTCTTTGAAGATAATAGTTCTCTTTTCCGAAATCGCTTGAGGAAAATAGCATTATTTAGTTCACATTTATATTTTTTTATTTCTTTGGAATATGTGTGCGTGTCTCTTTGAGCATTGTGTGATATTGGAGATTTTGAAATCAATTTCTACTCGTAAAACTCGATTCTTAGAAGCAGGTATTTTTTTGTTTTTTGTAACTAAACTAATATTAAGTTGCCGTTGTTATTCTTCTTAAAGACTTGTTTACCTATTCCGCAAACATAGTGGACGCAAATAAAGCTAGTACCAACAAACTGGCCAAGTGCGTGTAGGATTACGTACAGTGACGAGTTCCGTTGTCGGGATGAATTTATCCCTAGAACAAACTTAATATTGTAGTTGCAGAGCATGTTCCCACATACAATTCAACTGCTAATGAAAGCTTGTACGCACAATATTGAGAGATTTACCAAGTTATTTTGACACCATAGACTTCTTATAGGTTTTTCTGTAATCTATTAGTAAAGAACTAT
Source organism: Atethmia centrago (assembly GCA_905333075.3). Lineage (NCBI taxonomy): Eukaryota > Metazoa > Arthropoda > Insecta > Lepidoptera > Noctuidae > Atethmia > Atethmia centrago. The sequence continues at coordinate 22,888,427 of HG995368.1, forward strand.
TTTTTGTATTTTTTTCAAAATTTTAGGGTCAGTGGTTTTGGAGATAAGGGTACCTAATGATCAATTTACATGTATTTTCTTAAATAACTTTAAAACTATTTATTTTAAAATGATAAATAAAAACTATATGTATGTTTGAGACCCTCACAACAACCCCTTTCATTTGATATGTCACACGTTATAATTTGCAGAACTTTAAAAAAGAAAAACTAATTTGGCCTCCAAGTGACCCTCATATTAAAAAGTCATTTATTTACGATACACGTCCGTGTTTGGGTCACAGAAATTCATATATGTACCAATTTTCAACTTAATCGGTCTAGTTAGTAGATTCGGAGCAAATCGGCTGTTACAGACGGACAGACAGACACACGAGTGATCTTATAAGGGTTCCGTTTATTCCTTTTGGGGTACGGAACCCTAAAAATCAGTAAAACTCAATAAGAACGATTTATAATATGAAAACGGTAATGAGAACTAGGTTACGCCAGATAAGAATTGTAATCAAAGAGATAGTATTATTTGTAACCTACCTACTTGAATAAACATGGCTGAATCGTTCCTATCATTTACAGTCATTTACAGTGATAATAATTCATAATATTATGTTTTCTTTGGGCATGTTCCAAATACCGGTCCCAGAAAAGATGGTAATTACAAGGACGTGAAATAGAATCGTCTATGAAAATACAGATAGGAAACTTGTCGAATGCCTTGACAAAATCGAACGATTGATGCACATTCTTAAATAAAATTTAATTGGAATTTGTCGCAACAAAACAGCTCATGTGAGTGCTGTATCTTTCAAATCTCCATATTTAAACAACACATTCTGCAATATCTTTTACTCTTTCCATCTTTATTTTTCTTTCATATCTTTAACGTTCCTCGTTCAAAAGGAATTATATAATAATCAGGTGTGTTAAACCAGGCTGCAGTATTCGTAATCTTACAGTAATTATCTTATCCTTAACCTTCTCTATATGTAAATGCCAAGGATGTAGGCAGTTCTAAATCGAAACCTTTGTATATTTCTCATATTTTAGGCTTGGCTACACAATAGGCAGACTAGTTGACATTACAAATGAAGCTAGCTGCTACTTCATTGTCAACCTTTCTATTATCCATATAAGGACACATTGTTCTACTGCAAGTACGCTTCCTTGTTAAGGCAATACACAAGGTTTACTTTTAATTTGGATAAGGCAACTAACATTGAATCGTGTTAATATAGTCTTTCATATCCGTACCATTCAATCTAAGTGAACCAATTTGGTTGAATCGTGTACCAGTCTCTTCCATAAACATAATATTATAAATTTAAATCGTTTTACGTGTCTCTCTGTGTTACGGCGTAGTTCTTCTACTATGCAACGGATTTCGATGCAGATTTTACTATCAATTAGAGAATTAATTTGTTCCGGAAGGTTTATGTGTTTTATAATATTTAACTTGGATATATGTAATTAAAAAGTCTGGTTCTCGTACTCTGAACTCACTGTAATTATCTGTAGTCTTCATTTATTTTCGTTGCTTATACATTTAGTATGTATTTATTTATGTATGCATTATTTAGGATATGTATATATATCTGTGAATCTATTCTCGTATCCTATCAGAATACCAGCGCTGCGGTATTTATTTTTTAAATATCGCAGCATTATGCTGAGATAGGAGCCTTTTTGGCATCGCACAAGTCGTTCTTATTGGATATTCTTTGTTGTTTTTTTTTTTTTATTCGAAGCTTAGTTTTAAATGCTTCTCTTATTTTGTACTTTTGTATTTCTTGTGCGTGTCCCAAATAAAATATTTTTCTTTTCTTTTCTTCTTTCTTCTTATTTTTGACGTGATAACGTCTTATAAATCGATGTACACTGCCGGCTGCACGCATGAAAAAGCATGACTCATTGTCACGTTCCGCCGTTCCGCCTAAGCCGAGCGTGCAAGCGAGAGCGCGGAATTAGCGATAGAGAGGCACGATCGGCCTAAGCGTTCCGCTTGTGATGCGTAAACCGACTTTACAGACAACCAATTTTTTTTAGCTTTATGTCCAGGAAATCACCGTCCATTACATGGTTGCCTGGGAGAGATCGCAGAAAGCGATAAGACCGCCCATTGTATATTTTGTAGTGTTTGATTTATTCTTTGTTATGTATTTTTGTGGTGTACAATAAAGTATATATAAATAAATAATTAAAATCTCTATGTTTTTCAAGTCGTAAAAACCGTGCGAAGCAGGGGCGGGTTGCTAGTTGATTATGTAATTTGTTTTGAGGATAACATTCAGAGGAAATATTATTATTTTTTAGGTCATATAGTTTGTTTTGAAATGTTTCAGTGTTTGCTTTTGTAACCTACATTTTAGATTAGCACGCTCATGAAGCTTACAATGTTTTTATTTATATTTCGCGGGCCCAGTACTGGTTGGTACTCGTAGATGTCACATGTTTTCGAATGTTTGGTTCTAGGATATGCCGGTTTCCTCACGATGTTTTCCTTCACCGTATTTATTACAAGCAAATAATAAAAGTGTGCAAATAGATGAATCTCATGATAAGTCCGGATTATTTGAAAGAGTCGAGAATAATAAGAAAAAAAACCTACAGAAGAAGTGTAATACCTAAATATTATTGAAGTGTAGCTCTTGTTGGTGTATGTAATCTTACTAGAAGGAAAATGAAGGGCACATACCGGATGTTAATACGAGATGATAACTACTTGATTGATCATTCCCTTCACACTGCATTATGCTATCAAATCAGGAAGGCGTTAAACTACTGGTTCAGTTAAGTGTCCATTATAAAACTAGATAATATTATAAAATTATATATTTCCTGATCGGGTTTTTCAGACAATAGAAGCATTGTCAGCAAAAACCCGATCATAAGAGTCGATTTTTTGTATAGATCTCTGGGATTAGAAAAATAGGGTGGAAATTGTAGCCAGCACGTTACAGAAAGTGATGGACTCTACTGATGGCGCCAAACTTGTATCTAAATCATGGGTCGATTCAATTTAAATTGCCATCGATCGACACTCTAAATAGAAGAATATGATGGTAGTGATATAAATCCTGTCAGTACCCTGACTCATAGGTTTCTGTTGCTGTTGGTCAAAATACCAGATTTCCATATAAAATCTGAACACATTGCTAGTCAATAATCAGCTGATTCAAATCTAACCTCAATACAACAGGAAAAGACTAGTCCAACGATGACACATGCGTCAAAAACACTTAAAACTCCAGTGCTTTACATAATACATCACACACTACATACATCGATTACCCTATTTCCCAAGATACAGACAAACTGTCACCCCGGAACAACCACTGACGTTTGGCACAAACAATTGGTGTAAAGAGCGAATGGTCTTACGACTTGTAAACAATTGTGACCTATTTCGCTAACAGTCGTATGTGCTTCGTTCTGAGAATGTGTTGTAACAAGTTCATGTATTGTAATGTGATCGGTATTGTTGTTCTTTTGTTTTTAAATGCTGCTAATGTATTTATTAGTGGTTATTTTGAAGAATCAACAGCTGATCTTTCTATGGTCTTGAAACTAAGTACGTTTGTTAAGTGGTTTTCCTGAGGAAAGGTTTAAATGTCATAGACATCTCAATGATCAGCTCTACAAAAGCAACTGGGAAAAAGCATGAGCAAAATGATAGTATCAATTTTAGTATGAGTATCTAAACGTGAAAGATTAACTAGAAATCAGACTATGACTATGAAATAATGACAAGTAATTAAAACAGAGACATGACAATCACAAAGATTGCTATGTTATTAATTTATTGTTCTTGGTAGGGAGACACTAAAAAGGTTCGCTGGTGATTTAATTTGCACAACAACTCGAATAGATTATTGGCATAGCTGACATCTTACAAACTTCGTAGAAAGACTTTGGCAACATGCAATTATGACATCACTAGCCACCTGCTCCTGCTTTGTACGGGTACAATGTTTGTTATATTTAAGTTTAATAATACAAATAATTATACAAATAATTCTTTCAGAATAAATTCTGTAAAGGTTGGTGGAAACCGTTGCACATCCATTATATATCCATTATATTGATATTCATGTTGACATTATAGTTTAGAAGAAATATGTAGTTGTGTAGTTTCATGTGTGTCTCTTTCACAGAAAGACACGATAAGCGCCTTTGTTTTATAATATGTAAACACAGTATATCTAGATATAGAATAGTAGCTAATTCACTCTACGTTTTCCCTTTGTTTTTGCCAAGAGCTGCGTAAGTTTTCCGCGACCTACACTAATCTTGAGGACTTAATTTGTGGCTTTTTGATGGCTGTTTTCAATATTAAGCAATTCATAAATAAGTTTATTAGCACGTTAAATATGCTAACTATAGTTTAGGTGAAAAACAGGGTTATAAATATGAGTATTTCAATAGCAATAAGGAAGTAGAGGAACATACTGTAGTTGTAACAGTTTTAAATGAAAATGCTGACGCCTTGGGGAATGCTGGGGAAGATATGGCTTTGATGGCAGTACATTTGAATAATGACGCGTAAGATGTGGACACAATTAATGAAAAAAATCTAAACCAAGAAATAATATCACTAAGGCGCCATCTCCATGGACGAGAGAATCGCGGCGATACTCACGCTGTTCCTTCATATTATCGCCGCGACGATATCGCCGTGTGGAGATTGATTCATGGAGTTTCTAATGTAGAAGCACATATGTGTCTGACAAAAACTGTATATAACAAAACACCTGAACAAATCGAGATAGCTGCTATTAAATTATTTCAAAAGAATCTTAAGAAATGTCTCTATAATAATGTGTTCTACGCTATAGGTAATTGAATTCATAAATTATAACCAAATTTCAAAATATAACCTCACTAGTAATCATTTTTTTGCATACTGAAAAAAAATAAGCAAAACATGTGGTACTGTTTATATTTAAGACCTTTTATGTACAGTCAGTAAATCAAGTTACTACACAGTTTGTAGTAATTGGCGACTGTAATTTATGCAAAATAAATGTATTCTATTCTAATAAGCAGGCAACTTCTAATTATATTATACGAGTATGTGTACTTTCCAAAGAAATAAATGAATGAATACAATACAAATTTTATTTGAATGCATACTTCTGCAAACGAGCTATTTGTTCAGCTACTTAAGTTGTTACAGTGAAAAATGTTTTCATAATAATTAGTTGTGCAAACACGCCAGTGACTGTTTATACAAAGTTTGTATAACATTTTAACGCTGTGTTACACAATAACCAAACATCAACTTTTGTCCTAAGTTTTCCAATTATTTCGAAATGAAAATGTTCATTTTCTTTTCGACTATTTCACTTGCGTTCATTGTTAAGAACTCTTCTCGGATGTTGTTTGTTCTTCACTAGTAACATGATATGACATTATTTATTCTTGCCAAGCCATCAAAAATATTGATTTAAAAATGTATTTTGTACGATCCGTAAAACTCGTCTTCATAATAATTATTAATGACCACTGTAACAATCTCAAAGTTTAATTAGGTCGACGCTGATAAAAATATTTCTTGCATTTGGAGACTGTAATTTCTCAGAATTTGAAATCTACGAATACTCGATCGGTTCTTTGTAACTCAAGAAATTAACACAATTCAAATTCCACGTATTTTTTTCACAATTTTAGTCTGATTTGTCACATACACTATATCAAATGAATCGCGTTAATCGCAGATTTATTCCCACCTTAGTAATTATATTAATCATAAAACCTTCCGTCACATTTCCTAGACAAGTTGGAATCGACAGACTATTTCATCAGTCGATATTACAAGACCTTGATGTCATACCTTCATCTGCAATTCTGCAGTGCAACGTTATCTTCCGCAGTAGGACAGAATCGCTTTGTAAAGCCGACACACAAGAACTATGTTCATCTGACAACGGTCAATTAAACGACAGATTAACTATTTCCTTCTGCATTACAAGCGGTTACTGGAACACTTAAAATGCACATTTTAAATGTCTCTGATTGATCGATACTGACGTGAGAATATTATGTAGCCTCGTTTTTATCAGGTCTTAGGTACCTATGCCGCTGATGAGGAAGCGACTAGTTGTAACTATTTTCTCGCTCAAGAAACGTACAATAAAGAGAGCCTTCGCCGGCAACGTGAAGTAGCCGATGAACTAGGATTAAGGGGACTACAGGAGCTAAACGCAAGTTTTTTAAGTTTCATCAGTATGTAGGAGCCTTAATGCCTAAAAGTATATACTTTTGTGTTTTTAGTGGATCATATGATCCACTGCAGTTAACAAAATCAGTGAATATATGATATTCTTTAGGATATATGCTAGGTAGATAGTGTGTTGAAAACATAAAACAACTAATTTGATGCGATAGAAAAAAATAACGAAGAGGCCTCTAAAAAATTCTTGTAACGATTAAAAACCATACTAATATAGATGCAATCATTCTGTTTTTTGTCAGATTATTCTACAAGCAAAATATTAGCATAGTAGTGTTTCAATCAGTAGATTTTTTGTAAATCGATAGTTGCTTCATATTTTGCAATAAATTACCAGCGTTGTGTCATCGCGCTTCTCTTTCTTTTCTATGCAGTCCGACAGTGACAGCGCTTTAGCTGTTGTCAGCCTCTTAAGGCGCTGACAAGATCCAGTTGACCAAAATAAGCTTTACTTAAGAAAAAAATTGCCAAATCTGTATAGTTTGTGGTAGCGGAAAAAGTATTATATGTTAATTTTGAATATATTTCCCAGAACTTAGTTGTTACCTTAAATACTTTTTGAAAAAAAAAAATGTGGATAAAAACTAACGTTACACTAACCTCTTACCTTGAGTTCTAATCCAAAATATCTGTATTAAATATCAACATACGTTACGTATTTAATAAATAACAAGAACGTCTTATTTGAATGCAAAACTTGGTTGTTTTTTATTTTCGATTACTCAACTCAATTTTGAGTAAATAGATAATTGCTTCATATTTTGCAATATATTACAAGCGTTGTGTCATCGCGCTTCTTTTTCTTTTCTATGCAATCTGACAGTGACCGCTGTTTAGGTGTTGTCAGCGTCTTAATACAAATGTATCTTTTTTACTGACACGATAAAATAGTCGATGTAGGTCCTGTACTCCCGGACCTACATCGACTATTTTATCGCTCTAGAAACGTACCTACAATACATTTCTTGAGCGAGTAAATATATAGATCGATTGCTTGTCGCTTCCCCGTTGGGGCGGGGTGGGACAGGCACCAAAGGCGCCACCTCCACGGGCAAGAAAATCGCGACGATAGTCTCGTCGTGCCATCAAATTCAATTGTGATAGCCAATTGGATTGTTGGCATAGCGGCTTTGTATTAAAGTACAGCCTAGAATTTTCTAGTAATTAATTGAGTTCAACAATTATAATCTATTGAGATAAATCGCGTGTTTATGGGAAAATCCCTATTATTATCCATTTATTGTGATCGTGGTTGTATAAAATAACATCATCATAACAATCAGCTTATAATGTTCCCGCTGCTGGGACACAGGCCTCCTCTCTTCGTTCGAGAGGGAGTGGGCCGTAGTCCACCACGCTGGCCCAGTGCGGGTTGGTAGATGTCACATGTCTTCTAATTTTTGGTTCTAGGACATGCTGGTTTCCTCATGATGTTTACCTTCACCGTAATAAATGTATGTATGATTAATACATTGAGATTATTTCTGTATGTCTATGAAGAGTATTTAGTTAAAGGTTTACGTTATTGTACGCTTTTATATTTTCTAACGTGACGATATTATCGTAGACGTGCGCGTTATATCGTTATCGTGGACGGAAATTTAAAAGCGCGGTCAAATATTTTATACATTTTACTTCCCACTGCAACTGTTAATGTGCTGTTAGAAATTATAAAAGCGCACGTACGAGCGCCTTTTTCTCGCGGCGATTTTGTTCGCGCACTGCAATTTCAACGCTCGACTTAGCGCTGAGAGTTCACTCTGTTGGATTCTCAATGCACAGCTCAACACCGAGAGTCCCGCGGCGATATTTTTATCAAGCGTCGTCGAAGAAAGTCTGTGTTTATGTATAGGTGATGTCGATTATTGTTAACTAGGTAATTTCATTTTATTATGTTTTATAACGACTTCAGTGGATTATTTTGCAATGTGGATAGAGTTTGTTTAGTCAGTTGTTTAATGGTTTTAAACCGATTCTTTAGAAATAGAAATAATTTATTTGCTGATAATGTAGGTATACAGATAAGAGTTCATTTATAGAAATAGTCCCGATAAATTTTACCTTACGGCACGCAACATTTTCAAACAATATAATTTATTTAAAATATAGAATTCAATTAATATTATCATAACATTAGTATGAGTAACTCTATTCCAATTTGGTATTTAGTCAAAATAAACACAGTAGGTGTTTAAATGAATCTACTTATAAAATAATCTAACACATAAAGGCTCGTGCAGACTAGCGCGATATCGCGAGCGTGACAGGCAGCAATATGCCTGTCGCGACCGCGATATTGCCTCAGTCTGCTCGAGCCTTATAACGCAATTATATGTAGATAAATAGAATATAAATTATCAAAAATATTCATAAAAATAACTTAAACATTCACCTATGATAACAAGTTAATTACAAACTACTGGACTTGGACTGTAAAGGCTTGTGCAGACCAGCGCGATATTGCGGGCGCGACAGGCAACAATATACCTGTCGCGCCAGTCTGTACGAGCCTTAATTTAAATCCTAAAAACTACTCTGGAACTACTACGTCACTAATCAGGAATGCTCTCTAGAGTTACCTAGAATAGTGTGGAGTATAATCATCATAATTGATTATTTTAATGACCTGATTCTTTGATTAGGTAAGCTTGAGTGGGTTTATAATCAGTTAAATAGAGAGGGGTGTACGGAATTTAATAAATAACACTTAACATCACTCTGGATTCCCCGAAGGCAGAGGTGTACACCCACATTTCGCCAGTTATATTTAAGTCCCTTGTAGGGGGCGAGCCTATTGCTATCAACCGGAGCCTATTGTTATCAAACACACATCCAGACACCGACTGAGAAAATAAAAAAAGTGTTAGTAAATAAGTGTTCTGTTTAACCCTATACGAATTAATTATTAATTTCTTTTTGTTGCAGGTATTTATCATCAATATTAATAACCGCACACGCAGCTATTTTTAATACCGTTGTAAGTATTTATTGTATTATTTACCTACAAAATTATTAAATAATTTCTACATTACTGGCCAGAGTGATTACCTACTCAATTTTTGGCGTTCAGGGTAATAAAGGCTTGTGCAGACTTGGGCGATATCGCGGGAGCGACAGGCATATTGCTGCCTGTCGCGCCCGCGGGTCGCACTAGTCTGCACCAGCTTTAAAAGTGTGACTATGTCAAAGCAGAAATAACGAAAAATCATTTTAAGTGGGCAAGGCAAACACGAATACTTAGGTATTTGCCCACATTGTTTACAGAAAGTGATTCAGAAAAGATAATAAAAGTGGAATATGTCAGATTATTTGCCTGCCCTCGCTCTAGTTGGAAAGTTTTGTCTTCTTCATCTGTTACCCAGATTATTCAGCTGTATCATCCAAATCTGAATGCAATTCTGCATTATTACTAAAGTCGAATTATTAATTCACTTAATTAAATTGACATGTGCTGTCATTTTGTGTAATAAAATCCAGACATAAGGTCGGTCAGAGAGCTTATGTCTGGATTTAAAAAAGACTGTGACCTCTAACTTTGCTTCGGCCTTTCTTCTCAGAGTAGTCAGTTAGGAAACGCCGACCTCGTCCAGTTTTTAAAATAAGATTGACGTGTAAAAGTATTTGTACAGACCAACTTACAGAAATAAAATCATTTATCATTTAAAGGTACACACACCTCTGCTTAATCCTTCGGGTTATCAGGCGTGATGATGTATTATGATATCTTGATCAATCTCTCTCTTATAGTCTTTTGGTTCTCGGTTATCAAGCAAACCAACATAAACAATCACGAGCTAATTTTAATTCACCTACTCAATTTTGAAATCATTATCATTTCCGTTAAACGAATCACCATACCTATATAATACCGTTACATTTACCGTATAATGACAACCTCCCATCTTATAACTTCGTAAGTAGAGTCGACCTCAAAATTTCTTTACAAGTTTTGATAAAAATTCCAGTAAATATCTGCAACAGTCACATTGGGCCTATACCCGAGTGGCTTAAGCGTGGCAACAGCGGTCACTGACCCACCTACATTTTCTAACATTTTTTATTTATAAACTGAAATACGTTCTGGAATCTATCGTGATCTTCACCATGTTCCAACGAAAAACCATAGTTTATTGTTTGGGTTCCTACGGAGAGATATTGGGAAAAGGCAATGACCGCTCTTGCTATGCTAAAGCGACTCGAGTATAGATCAAGTGACATTTTATCAGCGATAACGACGCGGCGACGATGAAAATTTACAAAAATGTATTGGATGATCAAAATAAGCTTACTTTGAAAATCGTTGTAGAAATACGAAACGCTTTTAAGGCGCTGACAAGACCCAATTGACCAAAATTGGCTTCTCTTAAGAAAAAGAAATTGCCAAATCTGTATAGTTTGTGGTAGCGAAAAAAATATATATTAATTTGGAATATATTTCCCAGAACTTGGTTGTTACCAAAACGCGTTTAGAAAAAAAATCTCGATACAAACTAACGTTAAACTAACCTCTTACCTTGAGTTCTAATGCAAAATATCTGTATTAAATATCAACATACGTTACGTATTTAATTAATAACAAGAACGTCATAATTGAATGCAGAACTTGGTCGTTTTTATTTTCGATTACTCAACTCAATTTTGAATAAATAGATAATTGCTTCATATTTTGCAATAAATTACAAGCGTTGTGTCATCGCGCTTCTCTTTCTTTTCTATGCAATCTGACAGTGACCGCGGTTTAGGTGTTGTCAGCGTCTTAAAGCCATTGTCACTAGTCTGGGTCCTCTTGACGTTTTATGAGGTGCAAAAGACATTCAACCTTGGGGTAACGTGCCTTTCTTGGCCGTTGTTCTCAATAGGAATCTACTACGCTTTGGAATAGGCAACTAGCTTAATCTTTCTGACTGACCAACCCCTTGACAATTTAAAAGCGCCTGTAATTGGATTAATTAAAATAAAAGCATTAAATTTGAGTTTGGTGGTAAGTAATTACGAGGTCCACTGTACAACAGTAATCTGTAGTGTAACTTAAACCTACGCGATTGGCTCGGGGCTGCGGATGAGGCGTGATCGGTCTACGTACAGTGTTACATTGACTGGCTCAACTGAAGTTACCAAATAAACGTAGGAAGAAAATTCTTAGATAAGTACTGTACCGGTGATGAATTTTTCGGTTAAACTACCTGTCAGGGATGATGGTTATTCTCAAAGAAGGTAATGGACAACGAGAAACTACTTGCAAGTTATGTAACTAAAGATAATAAAATCTATACACCCGTCAGTTGTAGTTTTGTGATGAGCCCAAGAATATAATGAGATACTTTTTTTCCACTTATTCTTTCGTTAATCTCGGTACACCATCATTCAACTATCTCTTAAAATCTAGCCCCAAGCCTCTAAACTTATTCAAATACGCAGTTTTTTAATAAGTTCATTTTCAAAGTGTAAAATGATTTTGAATTTAAAGCAAGCTGTGTTTAAAGCATAGATATTTGATATCTTATAAGAAAAAAAAGAAATAAAGTTAATAAGTTTGTTTGCGGTAAACATAACGCAAAAAAAAGAACACAAACACGAAACAACAAGTGAAAATATGCGTCACATACACACAAAAAGGCCATCGCTCAGTATGCGAGACAGAGCCCCAGCGCGGCTGGTTTTCAGCGACAGCCAGCAATCTAAAATCTATTACGCTTACCGGTGATCCCGAACATTTGCGTTGATTTTATTCATCATCTGCCTAGCCTTTTCCCAACCATATTGGTATCGGCTTCCAATCTTTCCGGATACAGCTGATTGCTGAATACCAGTATTGGAGCGACTGCCTATTGGACCTCCACAATCCAGTTACTGGGTAACACGATAGCCCTTGGTAAGACTGGATGTCAGACTTTCGAGCTTCTGACGACCCGTAACGACTGTCAAAGATCTACAAATGACAGCCGGGACCAACGGCTTAACGTGCTTTCCGAGGCACGGAAATGATGATTTTATTATAGCAATGAAATCGGAAATCAGCTGTTATCTTCCTAATATTTCATAGATAATAGTTTCATATAATTTCCTATTATATTTAGTTGGCTGCGTACCAAACAAATGACGTACATAGAACCGAATAATGAGGGCTCATATTAAGGCTCATGCAGACTAGCGCGAGCCTTTAGATTGTATATTACTTATTGTTGATCAGAATCGGAATTTATTTATTTGTAAGATTTAGTTTTACATAGTCTGGTGTTAATATTTTTTAAAGTTCTATACATTCTACCACAACACACGGTGTACAAATATTCAAATATCATTCTTATATCAGGACAATTAATTTTAAGATTTGTTATTTATAATAAGTCCATTAAGAATTAATATTATTGTAATTAGGTAATCGTTACTTCAAAGTCAATGTCAAAATTAAGTACACACTTCATAACAAGTTATACATTTCCAGTATAAGCTGACCTCTCATTGTACGGAAATCATGTAGATACGTGCGAGATCAGCTACTAGAAATGCATAGCTTGATATATAGCCGTGTGTACTTAATTTTGACATTGATTTTGAAGTAACGGTTTAAATAACGATAATGAGTTTTTTTGATAATGTTGATCACGCAAGTGTGGTGGTGCATTGTTGCTATGTTATGTATCTAGATCAACATGTTTATCTTAAGACAGAAAGAAATATTGTTTATTATTTCTTCGGTCGGGTGAGTGGCGGTTGAAGTTTTACATAATAATAGGTATTTATCATCGTCATTTTGACCCACTATTTGATTTAATAATACAACTCTACTCGTATCTTGCAATAATTCGATCTGATCTGTGCCGCATCTAGTGTCTTACCTGTGATGACTTCTGTATCATCAACACCGACCTCATCTAGTTTAAATAAATATGATTGACGTGTAAAAGTGTTTGTACAAACCTACTTACAGAAATAAAATCAATTATCATCACCTCTTTTGGCAGCAATTGAATTTGGTACTTATTTTTTTTACACAGTACAGTACCTTGCCGCTCTCTAAGTACTTGTTCTTTCTCTCTGCAGCTATAATAAAGCCTTCGTCAAAAATATTTTTCGAGAACTCTTTCTTTAGAGTAGATAATTACAATTATTTTGGGACATTAGGCTTGCCCATAGTATAAGTAGCTTTTAGCAGTTTCCGTATCTAAAAAGAAAGCTAGCAAATCAGTCATAATTACTTCAACATCAAAATTAATATTGACCGTTCCTTCTCCATAATTCTTGGCTAGATTCCAATGAATAACGTTAGGTAATAATGAGCCACATTAGTGTGTTTCCTAACAGAAGGCACTTGTTTCTAGGTAATCGCTGATGTATTTCAATACACGGATATCTGGCATCATTTCCATTGGATCACGATTTGATGCTTTACTTCCTTCACTAATAAAAATTAGTAGTCCAAGCTTTACAGGGAAGAAAGCTCAATTTGTCCAAAACGTTAATATTGCCAAAAAAGAAAAAACAATCTTTTCATTTCTAACAACCAAATCGACGTCTCATGACAGTTTTTTTTTAATATCTTTAGTTTAAATGCATATTGCTGCCTATCGCGCCCGCGATATCGCCTCTGTATGCAGGAGCCTTTAATCTCAAGTGGTAAACTCCAAATTCAGTTGTGTTTCTGACGCAAAAAAAAATAAACTAATAAATACACTGAGGATGATAAATACACATACTGGCTTTTTCAACCAATGATATAATATTTAAAACAAAAGTATGTATCTCTGAAGTCCTCAACAATGTCGTTGAAGTCTACGAGTATAAGGACTTTAGGAGCATGTTTGGCCAGATAGGAACATTAATCTGAATGATATGCATATCTTATCTCAGATGGAGAGTGGCGATTGATAAAAATAGAACGAACTTGAGCACGGTCGTGTCTCAAGATCTTTTCTGGGATAAGTACATTAGGCCGCACGTCAGTGATGGTAACCAAACCAGTATGTTCTATGTAAGAAGGTTTGGTTTCTGCACTTAGTCCTTCATGTGGACCATTGTGCGTGGGCCATGGCGTCCGTTGGTGGTTATTCCAACCAGCCCACCTCCCTCTAGAAGCTGATTATGTCTCCTAATCTATTTAGAATATCTGTAAAGGATCTGGGTAACCCGAGGGTTTCTGTTCTGATCTAGGTGACGCCAGTGCATTCAAAAAGCACATGCGCAATGGTTTCATCGGCCTCCATGCATGCTCTGCACAGAGGACTGTCCGTTATGGCTACCGTGTGGAAGTATTTGCTTAGTGAGCAGTGTCCCATGATGGTCCCCGTCACCAGGCGTAGTAGTCGCCTAGTTAGCCTATCATCTAAGGATGGTATAGCTTCCCTGGACTGCCTGCAGCCTGGTGTCGAGATCCACCAGTTTTCCGCTTGTGTGTGGGTGAACTCCTGTAGCCACCTGCGTAGTTGGTTGAGGGGGATTGGTACGATAGGTTCAGGTCCGCAGACTGACGTGTTGGATGATCTCCTAGCTAGTCCGTCAGCTTTCTTTTTTGGGTAGAAAATTATCAATTAACTTCTCCCGCTCTGGGCTGAGCGCGAGGGTGTGTCAGACTCTTACTGACTAAAACCCACCCGTGTTCCTTTCGTTGCCTGTTTCGCCAGGGGCCTCGGTATCCCTTTCGGATTTTCCCACGACCCCGGCAGGGTAGTTCGTCAGCTGCTTCGTTACCTAGTGATCCGCTGTGTCCTTACAAAACCCCCAGTGTTTTGGCCTCTCATTCTATTGATGAAACTCGGTACTACGCTAAGCCACCTGAAGGCCAAAGTGTTACCACTATCGTGCGCCGACTGTACAGCAGTAGCAATGTAGATAGCAATGAGAGATATTTTCGCAAAAGCGTCATGTTTTCTTCACTCGTCAAGCTTGTGATTGCATTGTTATGGATGCCAGGGTTTGTTTCAGTAATCTAGGTTTTTATGAGTCAGTATTTCGCATTGTAAGAGATAAAATAGTTGTTTTATTGTTTGTTTTGTTTGTAAAAGACATAGAAATAGTCATGTAGTCCATTTCGAACCGCTTATCTTAAAAAGACTCACAATAAATCTTCAAACGCTTCGTCAAGTGTTGTATGAAATACCCAATACTTTCTACTAGTATTTGACAGTAATTAACATGAAACCTATTTGAATTGATAGATCCGATGATGCTGACAACGATAATAACATTCCAACGAAGGAACGTCATTTCGTCAGCGAAAATAATGAATATAAACATGTCTATGGTAGCTATGGACAATGTACACTAGCCAGACATACCCAGGCCTCACGTTCTAGCTCTCAATTGATCGGTAAGCGTTTTATAATGACTGTGTACTGGGAAACTATTGGCTGAATTATTATACACGGAGTAAGGTGCACCGCTGGTATTACACCCACATTACACTGGATTTTATTGCTAATCATTTGAAAAGTCTAAAGATTTATGACGAAATATACATAGCTAACAGACAAAAATAGAACAGGTATAATATTATAGACCATTAAGAGGTAGAATAGCTCTCAAGAAGACTAAGGAAATGTAAGCTAATTGTATCAAGTTTAAATCTTTCAAGTCTAACTAAAAGCACTCAGAAGTAAATAAAAGAACAATGAAAGTCGAAAGTCAGAATCCCTAAATTGGATTAAACTTTGCTTCACGATCTTTTCTGTCTAAAGATTTTGACGGGTTTCGAGTACATTCAACTTTGTCCGCGACTTATTTCTTTCGTCTAGCTCAGTATCACATTTCATGTGACAGGAGATGAGTCAGACGCGGGTGTGGGTTTCAATTTATTTTTAAGCCTCTTATAATGCCGGCCTTATTTCGGTTTTGATATACAATGCCGCCCATGGGCACATGCCCATGGGCGGGCGGCGGAGGAGAATTGTTTTTATTTTTTGAGCAGCGTTTGTGACCTTGCTTTATACTTTTTGCCATATCTCCGATGTTATTGGCTCAATTTAGATTCTGTTTATTATTTCTAAAAGCTTATGTTATATTGTCGGATTTACTATTTTTAAATTGTTTTACTAAAAATACGTCGACTATGAAAAAAAAAAAATATGTGAAAACTAAAAATTAAAAAATAAACAGTTTTAATAACGATTAGAATTTACACTTTTGTTTTTTAAATAAATACTTTTTTTTAATTAAAAAAAATTTCTTCACCTCCGTTTTTTTTCATACTCGGCAAAATTAATAAAAAAATGTTAGTGCAAAAAATTTAAAACAAGGTCACAAACGCTACTCAAAAAATAAAGAAATTGAATAACATGAAAAATATTAAAGATAGACCACCCTTTTAAAGTTAATTTTCGATAATCTTTCATGAATATTCATAAACATACGGGCGGCATTGTATAATTGCATAGTCTCATTGAGACTTCATCCGAATCAAAGCGATCAAAACAAATTCAACTACATACGTATCAAAGTATCCCATTGTATATTCTTTCTTACAAACTCATTATATCAACGGCTTACGAGTATTACAACATTTTTCTCTACTGAATCAACTTGTCCGTTCTCATAAAACATGGCGAAGGCACTAGGTACGAGACAGTCTTATCATCCTTATTCACATATTTGCCATCAATTTACGTGTACGCGCTCAAACATATCGTGACGTCTTTTATCTGAGGAGTATAAATTTGGAGATGTCTCATTAACACAATTTCGCACGATGTATTTTGGACTTGGACATCGAGGGAAGTTTTTGGGAAGATAAATATACAGAATGATGTGTTGGTTGGATTTGAAGCTGAATTGTGTTATGTGCATAATTTTAGATATAAATAAACTCTGAGCCTCGGTATATTCATCATGCTTAGCTGGAATGATAATCTCCATTATGTTAATGACACGCAGAAGGATACTCTTGTGATTTCAAGCGACTACTTTGAGGATACGGGAGCCAACACATATTATAATATGTACCTAGTGGAGTTTATCAATGTGGTATCTGTGTGATCACAAGGGTTGTATCCTCCTGAGTATTATTCATTAGTTAAATGACGATCATCACTCCAGATGAGTATGATAAATATACTGTGGCACAGAGTTTATTTATACCTAAAATTAGGCAAATAACAGAATTCAGCTTCAAATCCAACCAGGATAATCTTTGGGTACTCAATTATGGCAAAGGAAAAGTTTCTTCTAATTCATCATTCTAAATTTCTAAAGGTGCCTCCACACCGAAGCTACTTTTTGTAGAGCAACATTTTGCAACATGATAACATTAATTTACTCAAAAACTTTTTGTTATCTGTTGTTGTGTTGGTCCACGAAAAGTAACTTCGGTGTGGATGCACCTTAATACAATGTTACGATACCAGAAGGCTTAGCACGAACACCATTTTGTCGATGGAAAAATATAAAAATATTACGTTCCGTGAAGACAGTACGACGGCAGCAAAGTAGAAAGAGTCTGCACTGCACTTTTTTACGAAATCCACTCTTTTACATATTTCGACTCAGAATTCTTTGTTTTGTCATAGGATTTTTTTTCTGTTTGATTTTAATTTTTTACTGATAAGTCACGTATTTTGGAACAAAATAATATTATAGTAATATTGGCCTTAACCATTTCCTTGGCAATATCTTACCATGCCCTATTAACTAAATGATGTTAAATAGGAGAAGATAGTTTTGTGCTTCTAAGTTTTGCGTTCAAAACGCTCTCCTGTAAATTCATGATTTTGTAGATAACCGTGTATATACTTTGTGGCCGTCGAGTAGAAAAATGCTAATTGTCTTCACTACCTTAAACAACTATCAGTTGTCAGTGTGATTTTGATAGTTTGGGATAAAAAACTGAACTGAATTAGTCTACATTAAAAAGGACCTAGACAAAGATCGTTAGAAACGAAAGACAAAATGACAAATTGAAGTAGGATTTCTACGGTGCGTCATGTCAAAAATGAAGAAACCAAACGTCACTTTGTATAAAAAGAGCTGTGTCTATTCTGCGTAGAAATAGAAAGCGTCATGCTAAGCCTGCTAGAGACAATTAATGATCTGGCCAGTTCAGCAGATACATAAATGGTGATCTGGCCAGTCAGTGACCTGCATAACCCGACCCCTTTCCCCCTCTTCTTCCTTGTAAGAGAGGTCAGGTAATGCAGGGCACTGACTGTACTTCAGATAACTGAAGACTGAGTTACTAAAGCTAAAGCTTGAGCTCTCTAGTACTCTGTACTTTGTGGTTACTCATCTTTACTCATCTACTCAGACGGGTGTTAAGTGAGCCAAGAACATGGTGCGCGAAAACTTGCCTATCCACTAATATTATAAATACGAAAGTAACTTTGTCTGTCTGTTAACTTTTCACGTCTTAAATCGTCGGCGCTGACAACCCGCATATGACCAAAATAGGCTTGTCTTAAGAAAAAAAAATATCCAAATCGGTAAATAATAGTTTGTGGTAGCGGCAAAAATATATGTTAATTTTGAACATATTTCTCAGAACTTTGTTGTTACCAAAACACGTTATGAAAAAAAAAAATCTCGATACAAACTAACGTTAAACTAACTTCTTACCTTGAGTTCCAAATCAAAATATCTGTATTTAATATCAACGTACGTGACGTATTTCATTAATAACAAGAACTTTATCTCTCTTATTTGAATGCAGAAATTGGTAGTTTTTTATTTTCAATTACTAAACTCAATTTTGAGTAAATAGATCATCATCATCATCATCATTTCAGCCGAAAGACGTCCACTGCTGGACATAGGCCTCCCCCAAGCACCGCCACTTCGACCGGTTTTGTGCTTCCCGCATCCAGCGGATTCCTGCGGCCTTCACAAGGTCATCGGTCCACCTTGTAGGAGGCCTTCCAACGCTACGTCTTCCGGTACGCGGTCGCCATTCCAGAACCTTTCGGCCCCATCGGCCATCTGTTCTGCTAGCAATGTGCCCTGCCCACTGCCACTTAAGTAAATAGATAGAAATTATGATGATGATGACTTGATGAGTACGTTTCCATAGGATAATTGCCGCGGGAAAGCTAGTTGAATAATAATATGATTGCTCATTACGGCTTTATTATATTTCCGATGACCGAACTTTTACGTGAAGTTGAACGGCAGATTTCGTACAGCTTACTTTTTTTGTTGTTCTGTTATAGAATTTGTACCACATATTAAGGCAACTAAGCCATTTACTTTCATGTAAGTGTACTATTTTTAGAAGTTCGGATTAATTAATAATATTTAAAAAAATATTTTAATAACTACATGTAATTTAGTCGTAAACTAAACGTGTTTGTATTTAATAGTTATGTTGGTATTTAAGCTATGCTCGCCATGAGGGTATTACCTGATCTGCCCCCTTCTTAGATGAAGTAATTTACGAATTAATTAATTGTAAATAAAATAAATGTACTTGAAAGAAAACTATTAACTCTATTGTTTTATTTAGCTATACTTAAAACCCCATCAGGACTTCATCATTATCAAACTGTTGCAGTCAGCTGCTGGACATAGGTATCTCCTAAAGTCCTAATGCACTCTGCTGAGTAGGTACGATCCTCATCTCAATTTACCTACTTGATAGTAAGTAATACACTACAAAAATAGCGACAAGCAATCTAGAACGTATACTTTATTACCGAAACAATGTTTATGTGCCTATAAGTAACAATCTACATTGATACGCTAGTACTTAACCTTAAAAAATAAAACTGGTTATAACTTTTAAGTCCCAAGTTTTAAAAATCCAAAAATTTTGAAAGAGCTTGTCTATCGTATTAACTACCAATTAAAACAAACAATATCCCAAAACACGAAATTTTATTAGCTGTACGAAAGTCCCATACAAGCCTGCCGTTTGACTTCCTAGACAGCGTAATAAGAATAACTGACCAATCTCATTGCATTCACATCATTGAACAAGTAATCTGTAACAGCTGTCTAGGATAATAACTTGGCAAAACTGAGCGGTATCAATTCCCTTCTTCATATCCTTATAAACCAATCAATTGTCAATGCAAAAAAATACCCTTCCTGTACTAAGAACGATGGTAAAGAAATGTGGTAAACTTGTTCGTTTTTGTGTTTGTTTTCTTTTTTTCTAAATGGTGAGTATAAAATTGGTTAGTGCAGCTTATCTTGGGAGAAAAATAAAAGCTAAGTACCGGTCTATCTCCATGACTAACCTAGCCAAGGCAATACTTAGACCAAACTGAAGTAAACACTACGATAAATTATTTTCCAATCACGTCTATAACCAATAAACCGCGAACATGAAAATTTTCAATGCATAATGCAAACGCAGTAGCCGATAACATGTAGATGTACGTACTGTACCTATGCGCATGCACTGAAACGTGTATGGTTATCTAAGATTTACGATTCTGTTTACTACGAGTATTCGACAAGAAGTGACTATGAGTGTCGTGTTCCGCGACAATGGGGTTGTGTTCATTCACACGTGGATTCTTTGACTTTAACAACCGGTCGCGTGGTTTCCATATTCTCCCAGGGCACATCGCGTGATTTGATTTATCACACAGTTATTCGTTTGTCACGACCTTGAGCGTAATAAGAATTAGTTCATCTGTCAACGTTTGGGACTTACAACAACAACAACATAATCAGCCTATAATGTTCCCACTGCTGGGACACAGGCCTCCTCTCTGTGAGAGGGAGTGGGCCGTAATCCACCACGCGGGCCCAGTGCGGGTTGGTAGATGTCACATGTCTTCGAATTTTTGGTTCTAGGACATGCCGGTTTCCTCACGATGTTTTCCTTCACCGTTTGGAGAGCAGGTGATGAAATAATTTACACAAAGTAAAGCGCCTGTCCGGGTTCGAACCTACGACCTACAACTCGTAAGTCGCGGCCGTTACCACTGGGCCACCACTGCTCTCGCGCTTGTCGCGACACTTGTCGCGCTCTAATTCAGTTTTAAATACATTTTTCCTCGAACAATTTACAAACATAATGCATTTTGTCTCATCTTTCAAAATGTCTCTGTGCACAGCGACGATTGTGAACTGACCTATTTAAAATTTTCCGCTGGCTTAAGATGATTCATACATTTCGTCCTCGTGTCTCAAAGACCGCAAGTTCGACATTACATCCAGTTCGTTCTTAGAAGAGCAATAATGTCGCGATCATAGCTGGCGTATAAAATGTTAACGGTATCGGCGTGGGAGTACCGCAAGGTATCCGGCTGGGACCCTTTTTGTTTACACTCCATGGTATCGTGTGACGTATGGCGTAGTAACCTAAAGAATGCATAACAGAAAACTAGTGAAATGCAACGCTACTGTTTACACAGACCGCCATGTTACATCAACAAAATGAGCCGACACGTGGCCTCCGAACGTGAATGACCGGTAACTTTAGGCATCGTGTTACTTAATTGTGTTTATACAACAGAAGGTTGTGCCAGTATTTCATTATTTGCTCTATACATACCCACTGACTGCATTCATGCAAATATAGCATAATATTGGCATTAAATTACACTTTCGAGTGTTTTCAAAAGCGGTTCGTGGTTATTCTTAGGCAAACGACACTTTCTTACTTCAACTATATTTATGACCTACCTCAAACGCTTTGAAGAATTTTCATTTTTTTTTTCGCCTATGTTGTTGTTTATTAAAGCCGTGTTTAATGGCATGGCAGGTATTAATGTTAATATTATTGGCATTTATCAAGGTTAAATACGAGTACATTAGGTTGGCGTCTATACAGAATTTGAAGTGGTGTAAATTTTACAGGTTGCCTTGTTTTGTTTATTGTTGAGTTCACTAATTCTCTTGAATAATACCTTCGTATGTAATCTGCCTAATACCCGTGTCTTGTTATGATGGACTAACGTTCGCTAATATGTATATTGTTTACAGCACCAGTTCTTGCACAATTGTGGAACTTATTCAAATTGATTGCTATTGTGAATTATTTGTATTACGTGTTATAAATTAATTCCATTATTAATTTATTTAGTATTTAATTATTCTTTTAATAGGCTACGCTGTCCCACGCCTGGGCAAAGGCCTCCCTTCACTCCTTCAATATTTCGCGAGCCCGCGCGTCCTCCTTCCAGTTTTGACGGACCCTACCCAGCTTGTCTCACCATCTCCTACGTGGTCTGCCGCAACCCCGTCTCACTGTCACAGGGCACCAGTTCTGTGCTATTTGGGCCCACAGTTTGCAGTTTCGTTAATTTAATGCCTGGTATACTGCGCTCCATTGCTCGTTGGCAGACCTTGACTTTAGACTTCTGGATGTTAGTCAGAGACCAAGTCTGTGCACCATAGGTAGACGGGAAGAATACAAATGTCCATAAGCTTGCTTTGCTTGCCTTGCTTTGTTTCAGTGCCTTATGCAACTCACCCTTGTATAGTTTCTACATGTACCAGTAGCTCTTCCAGTCGTTTTCCGTTCGTCTTGTGATTTGGCGTCTTAGATTCTTTAACTAGTATTTAAATATTTATCGTAATTCCGTTTTGAAGAATGACTGTTTATAGAACTGTCTGTTCAGTTGATCAAATGGTTGTTCGAATTCGCTTATGATTTCTTTGTCTGGCTAATAGTTGTGGATGAATAATATCTTGAGTGTTGTATTGTGAGGAGGAATGACTTTACAATTGCAATGACAATAGACATTGTCGGCTTTATCCGTGATTTACTCTTTATTTCCTGTACTCCTGTTAATTGTTGTATCAATATTGAAGTAGAAAATGTTATCCTCATAACGCAGTTACTACGTTAGTCTTAATTTACTAGCATTACATTAAAGGCTCCTACAAACAAGCGCGACACGCGACGACAAAAAGGCACCGCTTGTAGTCTAGTCTACACGCGGTGTCTTTGTCACGTCGCGTGTCGCGCCTGTTTGAAGGAGCGTTTACGCGATTAGGCACATCGCTATTTTTCACAGTTTTCGTGAATCACAGTCACGGTCTTTTGTATAATTATCTTAAATCTCATAAATGATGCTGTTAAGGCGGGAACAGACAGGTGCGACGCGACAGCGCGTCGCGACAGTAGTAGCACAATTGCTATGAAAACTTTATGGATAGTATCGCGCCAGTCTGCACGAGCCTGTTTCAATTTACGTGGTTATTCTGGGAATATGTTTTTGTCGTAAATTGTGTTAATCTGGTAATAAAGTAAAAGAGAAGATCAAGTATGTACATGAATGATTTAGTTTGTAATTCAAGTGTTAAACTAAATATCGCTCTGACACGGTTTCAATTTCAATTTAAATATGATGGGAACTAAAAATGTTAGTCATCATCTATTGCAGATTTGTAAAAACTTTTAACTAGCTTATATTTCACCAGTAACGAAAAATATATGAACAAACTACATCCTCTTCTTATGATGCATTCGTATTTATTGGAATTCTTGCTCTAAAACTAGAAAAAAATACATTGTGGATGTTATGTATTTTTTTCTAGTTTTAGAGCAAGAATATGATACAATTTTAAATCCAAAATATAACTAGACGAACCACAAAGCGACAATAGCGAAGAGGAATAAAGCGCTGTTTGTTTGGTCTTTAAATTAATTATTCAACCAATTTAGGAAAGCGGAAAATCACCCGAGCGAGTGTTGGCGCCAGATGGACGGATGCCAGCCTTTCACTGGGAATCAGTGTAACTTTGTTATGTAGACGATGTGGGACTATTAACTTTACACATATTAACCATACAGTCAATGCAGCTCAAAACCGCTGATAAAGAATTTGAAGATATTCACTGTAATGATTATGAAAAATGGAAAGTTTTTCAAAGAAGGACATTATAATAGCCTTTAACTGGGAATCAGTATACCTTTGTTATGTGGACGTAGTAGAACTGTTCATTAGAGACATTAACGTAGGAAAATGTTGTTGAAGAAGAAGAAGAATCTTGGCAGTCTTGCGGTTCGGGATAAGATTTGGTTTTCCAAAGCCAAATTAAAGGCTACAGGCGTCACCATGTCCGAGTTCCTAACAAAGGGGCGACATGATGTGTTCTTGGCTGCGAGGGAAAGATGCGGTGTCACCAAGAGCTGGACTAAGGCTGGTTGCGTGTATGTCCTTGGTCCCAATGATTCGCGGCACCGGGTTGAGTCCCTCGCTGAATTAGACAAGATTGCGCCGAATCCCAGTGAGCCCGAGCAGAAAAATCCAGTATCGGATGTGCCAGCGTCTGTCCCGGTCGTTGCTGCTGCGAAGACCGCTAGGTTGAAACGTGCTGCAGCTTTGAAGAAGTGATTTCTTTGTGATCTTTTATTCCAAGTCCGGGTAATATGTTTTGTTTGTTTTGTTTTACCTTCAGTTATATTCACATTATATTTCTAATTGTTCTACCTACAATTTTTCACGACTAAAAGTAACGTCAAATTAATGTCTTGTCACAATGTTGTCACTGTCAGTGACAGTCACCTATGTTAGTTTCATTCGGTGCGTTCCGTTTTTTGTAACGGTGGAATGGCTGACTGTGTGTTTATTTTTTTTTATTGTTTTCTTTTTAATTTTTCTTGAGTTTTGCTCCTGAAATGTTTTACTTTTTATTAAGTTTTTTTTTTTTTTTTTTTTGTACGTTTGTTACTGGACTGTGTATGTAGGTTTTAATTATTTTGATTCAGTAACGCAACCGGCAGGTGGACTAGTTATACGGTTTATTTTTATCTATTTTATTTTTATTAGTTTATATTTATATTATATTAGGTAAGTATTTATGTCTATCGATGAAAGCAGTGATAATAGTAGTTTTTTCTCCATAACAAGCAAAGACGACAGTTTCGTTAGTATTCCTTCTCTTGCAGACAGTCTTGCAGCGCAGTTTTCTGATGTTCCTAAGAATTTTAACGTTATACATATTAACGCTCAGAGTATTCCGGCTCATTTCCACGATATGCTGGCAAGCTTTGACTGTAAGAACGTACATGCTATTCTTATTTCCGAGTCATGGCTTAAACCTTGTCTCCCTTCAACTAGTTACTCTCTTCCCGGCTTCCAGCTTATAAGAAACGACCGGTCGACTGGTGGTGGTGGTGGTGTTGCCATATATCTCCGCACGCATATTCCCTACTCTGTTGTCAATGTGTCAGCACAGCCACCGCCATCAAATGCTGGCGAACATCTCTTCCTTGAAGTCGAACTACATCATTCGAAATTACTTCTTGGCGTCTATTATTGTCCCTCTTTACGCGTTAATTTCTTTTCATCTTTTGAAAATCTCTTAGAAATGCTGATCCCTTCTTACAGTCATAGTATAATAATGGGTGACTTTAATACTTGTCTTCTGAAAAAAGACCATCGCTCTTCTTCTCTAATTAATATTTTGGCTTCTAGTAATCTTTCCATTCTTCCACTTAGTGCCACTCACCATTTTCCTAACTCTACTCCTTCTCTTCTTGACTTGATTTTTGTCTCTTCTCTTGATCACGTTGCTAAGCATGGCCAGTGTTCAGCCGATGCCTTTTCTTATCATGACCTAGTTTTTCTGTCATACAAAATTCGTCCACCTAAGGCTAAAGCTAAGATCCTCATGCAACGCAATTTTGGTGGAATGAACGTTGACAATCTTTGCAAGGATGCCAACAATATAGATTGGTCTGCTCTGATTGTCTCTGAATCAGTCGATGAGCAAGTTAATATTTTTACGGCTAAACTTATTGAGCTTTACGATCATCACGCACCTGTTCGAGCAGTTAAGGTTCGACATTTACCGGCGCCGTGGCTCACAAATGACATTAAAAAGCTAATGTACAAAAAAGTAACGGCAAAATCTAAACTTAAGCGTAGGGCTAATGACGCTAACAGGGAAAGATACCTCTCTATTCGTAATCACTGCAATAAGGTGTGTAGGGATGCTAATCGCCACCACATTCATACTTCAGTCCAAGATGGGGACGCATCCAAAGTTTGGAAATTTCTTAGATCATTGGGGGTCGGTAAAACCCGACAAGAGACAATCACAAAAGATATAGATATTAATGCAATGAACAGTCATTTTACTGCTTCGTCCAATTTTGATAGGACAATAAAATTGAATACACTGAATTATCTTTCTTCACTTCCGACTCCCAGTTATTCTCCTTTTGTTTTTGGTCAGTTCTCCGCATGTGATGTTAAGAAGAGCATACTATCGATTACTTCCAATGCAGTAGGAAGTGACTGTATCAGCCGTAATATGTTAGTCCCTGTGCTGGACGTTATCCTTCCCGTCATTTGTCACATCCTCAATTTTTCTGCATCAAGTGGTGTCTTTCCATGCTCATGGAAAGATGCTCAAATAATTCCTTTACCTAAAAAGTCGAATCCCACATCCTTTTCTGAATACCGTCCAATATCCGTTTTACCATTCCTATCCAAAGTCCTTGAACGTTTAATTCACAATCAAATAAGCACTTTCCTCTCTAAAAATAATCTCCTCAACCCCTTCCAGTCTGGCTTCCGTCCTGGTCATAGCACAACTACAGCGCTTCTGAACATTACGGATGATATAAGGTCTGCCATGGAAAGCGGTAATCTAACGGTCTTAGCTTTGCTAGATTTCAGTAATGCTTTTAATACTGTTGATTTTGATGTTTTGCTTGGCATCCTATGCTCCCTTAACATATCTCCATCGGTAATTGACTGGTTTCGTACTTACTTGTTCGGTCGCCGGCAACGTATTTGCATTGGAGAGACCTTGTCTTCCTGGAGTAATACTTCTGCCGGTGTACCTCAGGGTGGCGTTCTATCCCCTTTACTTTTCGCAATTTTTATTAACGCTATCTCTGACGAACTCATTTCTTTCTACCATCTTTATGCAGATGATTTACAAATTTACTCGCGAGCTCCTTTGGGAAATCTGTCCGAAGCTATCTTTACGATTAATCGTGACTTGGCCCGTATATGCGAATGGAGCAAGAGATATGGACTTATGGTCAACCCCATAAAGACGCAGGTTGTGGTGGTGGGCAGTTCTAGGATGATCTCAAGGATCGACTGGACGACTCTTCCCCAAGTTTCTTTTGACAACTCAGTTGTTCCCTTCAGTGAGAAAGTTAAAAACTTAGGAATATTGATTGATAAGAACTTCTCTTGGACTGCCCAGCTACAGGAAGTTAGCCGCAAGCTATATGCATCCGCTGCAGCTTTGAAGAGATTGCGTAATTTTCTACCGACTGCCACCAAGATTGCGCTTGCACAAACGCTTCTTCTACCCATCCTTGACTATGCTGATACCTGCTATCTTGACCTTACCCAAGACCAACTTGATAAACTTGAGCGGCTTCAAAATTTTTGTATAAGGTTCATATTCGGTTTGCGTAAATTTGACCATGTTTCCGAATTTCGTGTGAAGCTCAAGTGGTTACCAATTCGCCTTCGCCGGAATGCTCATATTCTTTCCCTTTTGTATAATGTCCTCTTTTCCCCTTCCACCCCTCTCTATCTCAAGGAACGTTTCCAGTTTCTTGGCGACTCCCACACGAAATTTTTAAGGTCATCAGATAACTTGAAGCTTAAAATGCCTATGCATTCCACAACGTTCGTCGACAAATCCTTTACTGTCCAGGCCACTCGTTTGTGGAATGCTTTGCCAGTTCAAATAAAACGCGCGCAATCGTTACACGCATTTAAAAGACTCGTAAAGGAACATTACTTGTCGCTGTGAGCTTGTTCTCGTAACTGTAATTATCTATAGTCTTCATTTATTTTCGTTGCTTATACATTTGATATGTATGTATTTATGTATATATTATTTAGGTTATATATATATATCTGTGTATCAATTTTAGTATATTGTATTTATTTATTTTTTACACCAACGACAGCCCCACTTTATGTCCAGGCAAATCACTGTCCATCCTATGGTTGCCTGGAAGAGATCGCAGAAAGCGATAAGGCCGCCCATTGTATATTTTGTAGTGTTTGATTTATTTTTTGTCATGTATTTTTTGTGGTGTACAATAAAGTATATATAAATAAATAAATAAATAAGAATTTGATCTGTTTCATGATGATGATGATATTTTAAAATCTATATCTGTACATATTATAAATTAAAGTCGCTTTTCGTGTCTGTCTGTATTACCAAGTTGTACACAACGGATTTTGATGCGGCATTCACCATCACTTAGAGAATTTATCAAAAATATAAATTCTCTAAGTGATGGTGAATGCCGCATCAAAATCCGTTGTGTACAACTTGGTTGTACACAACGGAAGGTTTATTTGTGTATTACTCGTACATTAATATTAAATTTATATATAAGTAATATAGAAATGTCGATATATTGTAAAGTCGTAAGTAAAAACCGTGCAAAGTAGGGGCTGGTCGCTAGTAAAAGTATAAAGTCAAAACATACAAAGTTTTAGGTAATGATTTCACTGGGAATCATTACCTAAAACTTTGTATGTGGAAGATGTTGGACTGTTAACTTGACATAGGTATTAACCCAGGAGAAAATGAGGCAGATGAATAGTGATGAAGAATTGAGGACGCAATTGTATAACTGTGGACTGTCAGTTAACTTGCCGTAAGAGACAATGCAGTTGATGATGATTACGGTGAAGAATCTGAATGTATAGAAAATCATGGATACTATGAGTATCCATGATTTTCTAAAGTTTCACACAAACAATGAATAAGACGTACCTAATGATATACGAAACGTAAATAGGTATCTATTTGTCATAGTTGACATGCAAAATACTTTTTTTGCGTTATCGGCTGAACTTTGAACAGTCGTGGTAAGTATTGCCACATACATAATACTTTGAAATATAAGTAAACGAATAAGTGATTCGCGTGAAATAGATATCTATGAATAAAAAACTAAAAAAATCACTAACAGACAACGCAAAACCTAAAGCGTTAAGTCTTTTTTTTTTTGGGTGGGATTACATCAAATAACTTCTTCCGCTCTGGGCGGAGCGGGAGGGTGTGTCAGACTCTTACTGACTAAAACCCACCCGTGTTCCTTCCTGTTGCCTGCGTTGCCAGGGGCCTCGGTGACCCTTTAGTACCTTCCCGCGACCCCGGCAGGCATCGGCCCTAGTGGACCCCTACATTTGTGCTGACGACATCTCTTTGAGGCGCGCGTGGACGCGACATCGACCCGGGCCTGGTCCTTACCGGACGGTGAGCTACCCATTGTTCACCGTCCGCAAGCCCGCGCCTACGGTGGCCGGAAATCCGCCCGGGATTCCCGACGCCCAGGGCGTCTCCTGCGGCGGCTAGGGGCGAGAGGGCGCGAAATTTGCCTTTTCCTCAACCGTCCCACCGCCTCCTTCGCGAGCATTACTGCTTCGCAGAAGGAGGTGACGGCTGCCCATACCCTCTGGCTCCGTACCATGGCCTGAACCAGGGCCGGACGCAAGAGATCTCTGCCGCCGATCACCTCCACGAGGACACGGCGGTGCTCTGCCCAAGCCGGGCAGACCTCCACCGTATGCTCCACCGTGAAAGCGTTGGGTCTTAAAGAATGAAAATTTGCGCAAGAGTTCCTTGTATAATCATGAGCACTAAGGAAGGATTTTTTAACAGGGATAGGGATGAAAGTTTGTATGGAAGTTCGTCATTATTGTCGATGGGAAATCCCTTCAAGCCGTGTGCCCCACGGCTTGTTGTTTTAAGTTAGTCTACGAAAAGGACAAAACCTAATTTCTGTAGAACGTTCTACAGATAAGCTAGCTCACTTTTATTTTTGCATAATCTAGATTGTAGACCAACAAAATGCTTGGTCGATATTTGGCCATGCCACACTTTGTGACACGAACTGTACAGCGGTAGGTGCCTAAGAAGGTACATACATTTATAAGACTATGAGAATACTGCGTGCCATAATTTGTATTTGTCGATAAATGTAGTCAAATATCGAAGCAAATATTGCTTTGACCTAGTTCTATTCGTATTTAATCCTTTGGATTTGTTACTTTAGGTTTATAAATGGAACAAAAGTATTCCTCAGCAACCATAGCTGAAATAATTTCATTTGGCACAAGTTTCCATTATCCCCTAATTATCTCTGTTCACATCTCTTTGTTTTTCATTGATAAATCTTAAATTGATTTCATTTTTTTCCTTTTTAAAAGCATTATCTAATTCAGCAAAAATCTAAAATATGACCACTGGATCTGAACTATGTCACTCACATGAGAATCTTTTCTGCTCTAAATATATACATAAAACAACCATGTACCTATCATGTACGAACTAAATACCGTGTTCCGCTTTATTTATTTTCACGTTTAAAATAAAAACAGACGCGGCACACAAGCGAATGATATATTGTCCACTATTTTTAATGTAACGGCGTATTGCTTACAAGTTTCCTGTGATATATTCTTCAAGCTGTATTTTAGATCTGCCCGTTCTAATTCCGTGTATCGGAACGATGTTAAAACGAAGTAAACTGACCGTAAAACCCCACACAAAAATTATCGTCTCATCCCGTATTTCATGTTGCGGTCCGATTAGTCTTGCATTTGGACAAACTCCAGATTTTACGTCATGTCGTTTTTAGATAATACTGGAATTAGTGTAAAGTTGTCTCTGGACATCGAAACACTTAAATAAATTAAACATCACATTTTGCGTATATAATATCTTGGAGGCGACGAGAAAAAGATGAAATAATTTGACCATCCGGCATCAAGTTTTTCAAAGTCATCCTTATTTATTTATTAGAACAAGGATGACTTTGAAAAACTTAGCCGGAATCTAACAAAACCCCAAAGCATTAATACGACAAGCTTTTAATTCCTTGTCACAGGAACTGGATTCACAATATGATAAAGTGATCCCAGAACAAATTACAAATGAAACTGTGAGAGCAACTGAAGGACTTCCATTCCATTCTCAATAGGGTTAATAATTTACTTTTCCTTCATAATAACCATGCCTTTTAAATTAAATACCATTTTTATTATAGTGTTGCCTGTTTCATATTAAATTAAACAAAAGCTTTTATTTCTTTGTCATTCTGAGGAATTTGGTCATGACACATTAATTTGGGACATATTATTGTCAAGAGACCTTTAAATTATTTACATAAAGACAAACTGTTTTATTTCTTATTTATTATCAGTTTTATATTAATTGTGTTCTAAATGAGATATTAAAAGCATTTCTTGTTTGATATTGACAAATATTATGAAGTCAACATTGGCATGCAAATCAGATAGGATAATATGTCAATTTCGATTTTCTGTTATCATTTCAATTTAAGGTTACTTGCAGATAAGGTTTTTTGTAGGTGCAGTATCAGATACATAATTCCTAAATATTCCAAAGGCTAGTAGATATAACACGTAAATAAGTTCTCAAATGACCTTCATTCAGGAATAACAAGGTAATAAACATGAAATCCTATTTCAAAATTCTTGGTAGTTACAATGGTGTTACATTCGTTTCCGTACAATATGTATGCTTGAGGAGTAAACATCGAAATTTCAATATTATTTAACTCAAATCTGCGCACTTTGTAAACAGTACAAACAAAATAGCAAGTACCAAAGGAATAACCTTGGGTAGCAGGAAGTTGTTTCCCGGAC
Organism: Atethmia centrago; assembly: GCA_905333075.3. Taxonomy (NCBI): domain Eukaryota; kingdom Metazoa; phylum Arthropoda; class Insecta; order Lepidoptera; family Noctuidae; genus Atethmia; species Atethmia centrago. The sequence continues at coordinate 22,920,151 of HG995368.1, forward strand.
GAAGGGATGGTTGTCAAGAGGAAGCGAGATGGAGGAATAGAAAAGAAAGGGATAGGTAGAAAACAAGAGTGACCGTGAACGTTATCGTGGCCTAGTCCCTGTCCCTGGTGAATATTGATCCAGTAAGGGATGAAGGACAACGTTCCTTACGCAAGCCAAATGGCAACCAGCTTTATTTAATTAAGGACGTAATAAAATATGATGTTTATGCGAACTAATAGTACTGCATCTTCTACGCAGTACTATTGGGAAATGAAGAGAATACCTCGTACGTAGATTTGGTTGTATCAATGGATGAGTCAGCACATACTATTAAGCTTTTCGGGCATTGAACCCGAGACCTCATAGCCTGACCTTAACCTGGTGTTACTATGGTGGTAGGACTATGTGGGTCATTGTTTTTTTTGTTTTGTCTCTTAGTTAGTTTGAATGATGGTCTGGCAGTTTGAGTACTTTATGCGGCCTACCCATATGTCTTCTCTTTGGTATTGTTCGTCAAATCGTTGAGCTCCTTTAGTTATGAGTTGAGCTGCACAACGACTGACAAATGCGTGCACTGACTGGACAGGTCCACTCAATCTGTGTGGTTCATTCATCAAAAGACCATTTCAGACACCAATCGACATGGTCTTCACATGATTTGACCAAGATTTATGTCTGGACTTTAAAAGAGACTGTGACCTCTGAGTTTGTTTCGGCCTTTCTTCTCAGACTGGTCAGATAGGAAACGCCGACCTCATCTAGTTTAAAAAAAATATGTTTGACGTGTAAAAGTGTTTGTAAAAACCTACTTACAGAAATAAAATCATTTATCACTTATAATAATTTGTAGCAACTTTTATTATGTTACATTTTTTGTAGGCCTTTTTATTAAAAGGTTTTTGCATTATGTTCTTGCAGTCCTTTTCTTTGTGGCATGAGCAGTAACGGAGGCTTGTGTTCCTTACATGAGAAGTGAATTTGAATTATGGTAGTGTTTAGAGGTGTTGAAGTAGCAACATTAGTAGTAGGTACATTCAAGCAATATTTAATCTATTTTGAAACGTCTCTTGCTGAATTACACGGATTACTTTAAGTATTATCTCTTACTTCTCTACAAAGTCTTATGAAAAATAACCCTTATCACCAGTGCATACAGTTTAGTTTTCTGGTTAAAGTTCTATGTCGAGTTGGTTTTTTTTTTACCTTAGCTGTTTATCTATGTCAAATAAGATTTGAAGTCGAGTTTTCGTGCAAGTATTTTTTATTTCCCACTCAGACGCCTACTTGAATTTCTAAAAAAGGTTTGATACTAAACACAGTATTTATGGTTAATATTGATTTAAGTATGTAGTCGAAAAACCTACTTGGATATGTTTCATAACTTGGTTTTATATGCGTTATATTTTACGATGTTGTTGAACTGGATTTTATTTGCATGTTGTTTCATATTCAATGTTGGTTATTGTAGATGTAGGTATGTTTAAGCCAGGATAAAAGCTCCCACAGACAGGCGCGACGCGACACCAGTAGCACAATTTCGTCGCGCCCACGCCAGTCACGCCAGTCTGCACGAGCCATTACAGAAATCTGAGAACGAATATGTAGGTACTTGGTATTGATTCAAAGCTCAGCTGATATACCTACCTAGCTGATAAATCTACCAGGCATGATGGTTAGTAAAAACACGACACCTATTTATCGTTAGCAGTGAGAATCGTCAAAAGAGTCAAATCAAGAGCTATCCTCTTTTGACGATTCTCACTCAACAGAATTCTAGGTGGTAAGGAAGATACAGAATACCTATTATTATAATAATCTGTTTCATAAGACATGTATCCGTGATTTTTTTCAAATATCCATGTTTTCGTTACAAAAAATATATATTTCCTATGAAACAGAACAGCGCGGGGCGGCGGCGGCGTGATCGTGACGCGTGACGCGTGTTTATATGGCCAAGGTCAACGGCGAATACCCCACCCTTAATATAAATAGCACAGAGAGAACAAACATCTACATACATACAATGTTTATCTAACTTCGCAGTGGGAAGCATTTCAAGAATCTTTCGCGCCAATTAGATACAAATTTTCCGCTAATTGAATAGGTACCTTCGTTTATTTACGATATGCATTCATTGAAATCGCTGACGTCTATTATTTGATCGTACAATAAACAATGGAAGAGTCGCAATGCTGTCGGATGGAAAATTGTTCGGTGCGACGACGTGCTTTTTGCATTTGAATTCAAATGTAAATTAACTAAAAATACTTATTTGCACATGTTTGGGTTTTGTACAAAGACGTAAATAGCTGAAGTCCAAGTTAGAGAAGGTCTCTTCGAAAATAGTTCCGCGTTCATGTTTGAAAATGGAAATCTTTACTGACCTCATGATTTTTTTTTCTTTTTTACAAAGTCGAGCTTCAGCGCATAGTTATAGTGCCAGTCCTTTATTGCGAGCTTCTGAATAAAACCTTATTTCAGTGTAGTTGTTGAAGCAATTTGCAAATTGTCTGTTTATCCAAATTCCAAATTAAGTTCTTTTAATTTGTTTCTGTTTACTATGAAGCTTTACTTTTTTATAGAGGTGTTAAGGAAATCGCAACCAACACAAATAAACAGTCTTGTTATGGAACCTTCACAGGCTGCATCCTCTGGATTTATATCACTCAATCTTTCCGCGGCAGGCACAAAACACCTACAGGTTGTTTCTGAAGCCTGCAATCTCCTTCAGTTAGAAAATCTATTCCGTTGGGATTATCTTGTATTTTATTTTGTACATTTTGTATGAGTTTGGGGTTTGACTGAATATTTATAGATTTTTTTATTGCTATAGTTCGGAAACTGGTACTTATCCTCTACCTCTCTGGATCTGAATCTGACCCAAAGATTTGCTCGATATCTAGCACATTGCGACCGAATACGTAGTAGGAATCTAGTATTCAGCAGGAAGTTATATTATGTATCTTTATTACGTTTAGGAAAACGATGTAGAAAGAAATGTATCGGTAGGTTCTCACTTTCTCAGTTCTCACAAACAATATTACAATAATAGGAAGGCCATTTCCAAATGACGCAGCATCACTCCTTCCTTACCATAAACAATGCGAATTAGTAGGCTGAATAACAAAATGTCATGGCTAAACAAACACTTCATATAAATGTTATTATGAACATTTGGTCATCGCTCCGTAACGACGACCCCGTTATCTAAATTGGACAAATTGATAAAAACCAGTTTGTTTTCCATTCCATTCATATTTCATACAATTATTTTATTTATTCAACGCGTTTGTGGGTCTCGCTTGTTATCATGTTACGTAAAGTTTGTGTGATAGTGATAATCTGCTTAATTAGTTGATAAAAATATGATAATTGAGAAAAATGGCTATTGCATAAGATATCAAGCTTTAATAACGTAAACGTCATCATTTTTGGCGAAAGACGTCCATTGCTGGACATAGGCCTCCCCCAAGCACTTCGACCGGTTCTGTGCTTCCCACATCCAGCGGATTCCTGTGGACTTCACAAGGTCATCGGTCCACCTTGAGGCGTTCCATCGCTAAAAGCTTGGCCCGACTTTTGGCTTAACGGGATGCGGTGCGGAGTCGGCAGGCGGGGCGTTGTCCATTCCACGTACGAACGCGATCAGTACCGAAATTACTCTTTACTATCGGCCTATATTAACATATTGGGTACCCAGTAGGTACTTTTATAAATGATCAATTTAATTAAACTAACTTTCATATTCTAGAAAACATTGTTTAATTTCTTCCCTCGACCTTTTAATAACATTTTTAAATTTATGCTGAGGATGTTTTGACATCCATTTAGGTGGTCGATTTAAAATTTCTGTAATCGGAGTTTATTTTCCGCTACAAAGTCGTCTAAAATATTTCAATCGTCGCCGTCGCGTCGTCGCAATGAGTCGTGGCATCCCAAGATGGCGAATGATTGGGATCTTTGAATGCCACGATTCGCGTTGCCGCTGCGTTGGGCGCCTCGTGACGTGTTTCAGACATTTTCGTACATTTGATTTTACCGCGCGCCGCCCGGCGCTAAGTTACCGCTGATAGCGGCAAGGTCGTGGCCAGGCCGTTCTTCCCTTACGCGGTCGTCACTCCAGAACCGTTCGGCCGCATCGGCCATCTGCCATTATTCTAAAACTTACTTCTTATGCAAATGACTGAAGCCAATCAGTTCAAGGTTTATTATCGTATTCGCAAAAAATCTATATGTGCGAACCAAATTATCGATTTCAGTGGAAACTTCCTTTATTTACATTGGATTACAAATAACAGCCGCGCTGTGTAAAGACTGATTAACAGACTATTAATACGATACGGTGGCCATCACACGAACTTTTCACAAAAATAACACAATTTGTCCGTCTGGACCACGACCACATGCCTCGTAATAATTTATCGATTCAGTTGGGAATGTCAAAGGCGCCAGCCAACCTTTCGATTCAAAATCCCTCGATAATTGCCTTTTACAATGTTTCCACATTACACTGTTAGTAGCTACGAGAGGACAGTATAGACACACGGTACACTAAGTAGCCTACCTAGTACATTAGGTACATACCAGGTAGGCTACTCAACAAAAACTTAAAACAAAATAGACAATGGATACCTACAAGATAGAAATAGTCTGATGGATTGTTTAACTCGTAGGTAATTTGGTTATGTTGAAAACAAATTGGCGTCATAGAGTAGGCGTTGTTGGAATTACAAGTCATTGCCATGGTTAAATATGAGTATTTTACAATAACAGTAATGCAACCAATGTTTACGTAAACAAGCGAAAACAAAAGAGGATTTGCAAAAGGTTCAAACGTTCGTTTTTAAAACGGAGCAGGCGGCCATTGTTGCCACAGTCAATAGAGCAATAAAAACTATGTGCGACGTGTTTCGCATACACACCGCGTTCCAAGGTTATCGCGATCAACTTGCTCCCGGAACAACAAGCAATCGAATTTCAAATTAGGGATGCAAGAAGTGTCAAATAGTATTGATATGTATCGATAGGTATTTAAAAAAAAATTTGATATCGATTTTGATATACCGATCGAAAAATACATCGATATATAGATAGGTATATAATTATATCGTTGAAATTAAAAAAAATACTCTATGAAATCCTATTGTGTTTGTTTTATATTTAATTATATACCAAACTAGAAACATCATTTCATGTAAAATTAATAAAACATTGATAAAAATAAGTAGGTACATTTTACGGCTCTGAATTCCGGCGGTTTTAGTCAGTGTGGACAACAGTGTTGCTTTAAGAAATAAATCGTATTTGATAGGTTTTCGATACTTGATATTTTATAACGATATATCGAAATAATTGATATCGCAAAAAAATATCGATACATCGATATTTTTTCTACAAGCCTATTTCAAATCTTTAGTAGTTCTAATAAGCATTTGATATGCCATGAACCACTATTGAAAAGGAGTTTTTTTTTTCTGTTGCCAATATTATTATGAAAGTTATAAATTCTCAGGTATGTTACATTTCAGTACGTATTATTTAGCAAACTCTACATAATACCAAAGTATCGTCATCGAAGTTCGTCTATTTAGTTAACAAATTCTTGAAACTCAATTGTAACACTTTTTATATTTAAATCGCGTGACTCATCCATGAACTTTGATTGTAAGACGGCAAACAAAGTACCTAGGTAGTTACTACGTTACGTAATAGTATGATAAAACAGATGTTACTTTAAGGCTCCTACATACTGGCGCGACTTGTCGCGCGACGTGACGCGACACAAAGACACCGCGTGTAGCGCTACAAGCGGTGCCTTTGTGTCGCGACAAGTCGCGCCAGTATGTAGGAGCCTTTATACATTTTAGTTACATAATCGTATAACAAATTTTCCTTAAAATATACCTACGTAAATAAACAAATACTTAAAAACATCTTCCTCGTCATGCTTGTGGTTTATGAGATTTAGATATGGTAAGAAGACAATAAAATAAAAATAATAATCTAAAGTTTTGTAAACATTTTTAAACTATTTTTTTAAGGTTATCATTGTTTTATACTGACTCAGAAATTAATCCGAAACAGTCTCTGGTCTCGATAAAATTGACAGCTGCCTTCCGGAAAAACGACTGACTTCTGGAAAATATTTTTTTACGAATTTCGACTAAAAAGTTATTTGAAATTCGTAGGAACTTATGTGTAATTTTAACGGCTTTTTAACAATTTTTCATATAGCACGCCTAGGTTATTATTTTATTCTACGCGCGTTTGAAGCATGTTGTTCGCTTTCAAGGCCACGTTTCCCGCCATCCCGACTTGCGTCTTCGCGTAGGCGATAAACCATTTATTATTTTTAAAACCGCTCAACAAGCACTGGCTGTGTTGTGTTATGCCTGAACACGTGTGCCTGATACCTACACGATCAATAGAATGATGTCATCATGAAGTATTTTGTTGTGCTTCCACGAGGGTTAATGTCAATGTTCACTTCAGGCTGTAAATAGCTGAATACCTTTGCCTTGAAGTTTGTACATAAAACTTCTTTGATTTTTAAAGATACACTAGAGATTAAAATCTGGAACAGATAATTTAAAAAAAGAAACGTGTATGAGTCGAGTAGTCGACTTTTTAAGTATTTTAATATAATATAATATATTGTATTATAATACTTAAAAAGTATATTATACGTATGTTCAAAACATGAACGAAAGCACGTGCGATACCGCGTGTTCAATATTGTTGCGATTCTAAACGAAGCATTCTCGAGTGTTTCAGTAGGTACGTACCTACTTTCAGCTGTTTGATTATGCAATAAACAAGGCACTGAACTTGTGTAAAATAATCTTGGTAAGAACAGACACCTATGTAATAATTAGCAAAATCTGACACATTAATGTCGCAGCCAATTCAGAATTTTATTTTAATAAGAGCAATAATAATTCTAGTCAGTATTTTCATTGTAAAGTGTGTGATTCTGTGTTAAAAAATCATTGTACCTATTACATTGAAAAAAATAACACCATAGCCTATGTAATGTAGGTATTATAGTTGTAGCCTATAGGCCATATTACATAACAGTCAACGTAATTAAATAAACTTATATAATACAAAGTGTATTCTAATAGCGATCAAGGCCGATAATTCTCGTTTATTTTCGACTCGAATCGCGAATCACGAAGATCGTCGAGTCGCGTTCAGAAAATAGTGTTGTGTTTTACACTTCGTTAGAGGCACGTGCTAAAGTTGCGTTCAGTTTATCAGGATATTTGATTTTTATTGACTTTTTAAATTGAGAACAACTGGAATTAAGGTTATGTTTATTAACAATAACTAGTGGTCGCTCACTTGGCGAAATTCGACCCCCTCTACTTACAATCTATACTACCTAGTACTTACTAATTCCATGCTAATAAAAAGTAATTATATAGTCCATGCTCAAGCTGTCACTTGTGTCACCAATCTGTCTTCAAGTCATGAGGCGCTGGTACTATGTGTGTGTGTCAAACGCGTGTGTAATGTCTTTTTATTAATTTAATTTATTTCTAATGCATATTATATAAAAATATTATTTTTCTGTACGACTCCATTTATCCGCGTAATTTTCTTAAAAAGGGGTACAAAGTTTTCGCTTCACGTATTTATTGTAATGATAATTGTTTTACATATATTGTTGTGGTTAAGTAGTTATTATTTGGGTATGTGGTTTGGAAGTATTGTTTACTTGATTTGGAGTTAAAAATAAACTGAACGCGTTTATTATGTTGTTTGTATTCAATGTTAGTAGAACCTCACACTGACTACGACTACACGTCGCCAGCACATCAAGTTACTACAAACTGTCAAATTTTCACTTTCGATTTTGAACGTAACCATCAACATTTTAAGGTTTAAAATCATTTGGAGAAATTTGACAGTTTGTGGTAACTTGATGTGCTGGCGACTGTACCTACTGTGTTTTAAAACTCATAATCGTATTCATTTTGACAGTTCACACACAATTGAAGAACAACAGCTGCTTTAGAAGTTATTTGTTAATATTGAGATTGCGCTGGTGATTTTAACCTATTGACCGCCACGTCAAAAAAGCAGACGTGCTGTCGGCGCCAAGCTACGAATTATTCCTTAAAATCTGTCATGTAGTCGTGACCGTGGCGTGCTGGGCACATTTTGGTCTTTTTTTTTTTTTTGAACGTCATCAAATAACTTCTCCCGCTCTGGGCGGAGCGGGAGGGTGTCAGACTCTTACTGACTAAAACCCACCCGTATTCCTTCCTGTTGCCTGTGTTGCCAGGGGCCTCGGAGACCCATAAGTACCTTCCCGCGACCCACATTTTGGTCTGTCATCTATACTTACATGACTGTGGCGGTCAAAAGATTAATAGGTATCCAACGTTACAACAATATATTTTCTTAAATAGATTCTCAAAATGCCCAAGCTAACAATGTTCAAAAGACTTGATAAAAAATACTAAAGAATCGATATGATCTAAGCATTAAAATAATCTCTCCATCTATCCACGTTTTATATCACTTAATCGCTTGATTCACGTTCTGTTGAACCCAAAAAACATCTAACATTCGTTTTATCTTATCGTAAGTCTATTATCGTAAGTATCAATTTAGATAGTTTTTCCGATACTAGTTTGTCTAAATTCGACTATTTATCGAGATTGGTGAGGTAGGTTATGTTCGTTATCAAGTCACGAGATTACAATCATGTCTTATGTCATGCCATGTCAGTCTAACAATACTTAGAGGGGTTTTATGAAAACGTTGATGAAAGTCAATAGATATTTAAACGTCAAAAATGGATGTCAGTTGCTAATCATTACTTAACTTTAAGGCGCAGATATATGATTATAGTGACTTTTAAATCTGTTATTACGCCTTCATAATGTAAATAACTTATGCAAAAAATGTATGTTAAACTTGGATCACATAAAATTGATGTTAAAATTGATACAAATCAATTCTTTGAGGGAATATTATTTTAAGCATTGTAAATACTTTATTAAATAAATTCAAGAAATATTGTCTACCCAAAGCATTAAAAACGATATTACTTTAAAACTACTTCAGATAATTTCATGATTTTTTGTAAGAACAGTCTATTTTGATTATCTATAATCTATTTGTGATTTTTTCAAATATTCATATTTTCGTTACTAAAACATTTGTATGGCCAAGGTCGACGGCGTTTAATCGACCCTTAAGCTGTTATTAGCTCTCTGAAATAATACAACAGTCAATCAAATCATTTGACATGAGCTGAGTTTTTGTACTGTGTTAGCTCCTTTTAGAAATCGGGTGTTATTACAAAAAGTGGGGGGCTCGTGGCTAACTAATAATAGCCGCACATCTATCTTGCTGTGGTCGTACCATCCATTACATGTCGAGACCTCTCCGTGCCTCAGAGAGCACGTCAAACCGTCTCGGCTGTCATTCGTAGATCTTTCGACAGTCGTTATGGAAGCCAAAAGTCCGACAACCAGTCTTACAATGGGGTATGACTTTGTTGTGGAGGTCATAGGCAGTCGCTCCATGTAAAATACTGGTGTTCAGCTGGAACCGGTTAGACTGGCAGTCGACCCTAACATAGTTGGCAAAACGCTAGGCAGAGTGATTGTACTATGACAAAAAGTTTACCTACATGCGGTAAGAATCATTGATTCCTTAGCTTAGCACAGTTACCACTTGTGTACAGATATAGATCAGTAAATAATGTAACATTTTCTAACCACACAATGTAAAAAAAACGACTCAGATGTTACACATCATATGCGACTACTGTAAAGGATTCTGCAGACTGAGGCGATATCGCGGACGCAACAGGCAGCAATATGCCTGTCGCGCCCGCAATATCGCCCCAGTCTGTAAGAGCCTTAGGCCCGGACTCCACCAAAGCGAAGAAGAGACGAGCGGAGAGAAGTTTTTTAAACCATCAATAGAATTTCGTTATTCACACACAAAAATATCTCTACTCGTCTCCGCTTTGGACTTCTCCGCACATCTCCGCTTTAGTGGAGTCCGGGCCTAATGCTCTTACAGACTGGGACGATATCGCGGGCGCGACAGGCATATTACTGCCTGTCGCGTCCGCGATATCGCCTCAGTCTGCATATGATGTGTAACATCTAAGTCGTTTTTCAATCTATATAGTACTTCCTAATTCCATGAGTACACTAATCCCATGCCATTTGCAAGTACTTACTTATTTCATGCTCAAGCTGTCACATCCTGACTGCTGTTTAAACCACAGCAGGCTTAGCATGACACTCTCTATTTCTTCGAAGAATAGACACGGCTCTTTCTATACAAAGTGACATTTCGTTTCTCAGTTTTTGACATCTCACCGTAGAAATCCTTCTACAATCTGTCATCTTGTATTTCGTTTCTAACGATCTTTGTCTAGGTCCTTTTTTATGTAGAAAAATCTCTACGGTGGGATGTCAAAAAAGGAGAAACGAAATGTCACTTTGTATGGAAAGAGCATGGAAAGTATGGAAAGAGCCGTGTCTATTCTTCGAAGAAATAGAGAGTGTCATGCTAAGCCTGCTGAACACTATTATTCCGACTTCTGTCGTCAAGTTTACCTATATGCGGTAAGAATCATTGATTCCATAGCTTAGCACTTGTGTACAGAAAATAGGTCAGTAAATAATGTAACATTTTCTAACCACACAATATAAAACTGGTCCTATTTGCCTATGTATTTGTCGCACTCATATACCTACTGCTCGGAATACCTAAGCTGTTATCTGCAAATAAACATTGACAATACGAATGTTGTGTCGACTTATATAACTCACGTTCAACAAAGAAATATAATGTGTATGTTGATAAGAATTACTTTGTTTGTAGAAGGATTATTGTTGCATTTGTTAGGTTTTAACTTGAGCTAAAATCTAGGTTTGTTTTGTGAAAAACTTCTGTTGTTTTGTCTGCCAACTTCTATTTCCTTTTGGTGAATCTTCAAATAACATGGCTCTGGAGTAAATACTCCTGAACGGTTTAATTCGGTGTGTATAGTCGTACTTTTAATTAGCTGCAGCAAATTTACACTTTTACTGTTATTGCGTGTTGGACCACTTGGACACAAAGCTTACTTAACTGTGATAGTTTTCCTTATTTCATTATGTGTACTACTGCCCTGATTTTTTTCACATCTCCGTAAACAACCATTTAGCAGGGGGGGGGACGACGACTTGGCTCTAACAAAACATTTTTCAAGAATTTCTCTTAGCATTTTGTCGGCGTGACTAATATATACTTGTATACCTATGCCAAATTACAGCTTTCTAGTATTAAGCGTCTCTGAGCTACAGTGGGGACAGACAGAAGGACATGGCGAAACTATGAGGGTTCCTTGTTTACTACGGAACCCAGTATAGGCTAAAATTTTGAGTAGGTAGATAGATAAGTCAGTACCTTACATCTTCCATAACGACAACTAAACAAATGTTTTTGACATCAACGATATGAATATTGTTAAACTGTTACAATAATGGAAGTGTGTAACTGAATTTCGATAAGAGGGTGCAGTAAAGAGCTCGTGTTTTTTTTCTCGTATCAAATTTATTTCTCACACTCTTCCAAACAGCGTGGTTAAGTAAACTTTGAGATTAAGGCGCAGATATATGATTTTAGTGACTTAAATAAATAACAAAATCTAATAACAGTATTAGTTACGCCTACAAATAATGCAAGTAAGTTATGCAAAAATGTATGTTAAACTAGAACGCGTACACATCAATACTATATGTGAATATTTAAGTATTGTACTAAAATACCCAAAGCATAAAAAAACGATATTACTTTCAAACAACTTAAGATACTTTCATGATTTTTTTTTGTACGGACAGACTATTTTATTATCTATAATTATATCTGTGATTTTTTTTTCAAATATTCATATTTTCGTTATTAAAAATAAATATTCCCTTTGAAACCGAACGGCAGCGCGGCGTAAGCGCGACGCGCACTTGTATGGCCAAGGTCAACGGCGTTTAAAAACCCTTGGGGGCCAAGCCAACCATCACCTCAGAAAGGAGTATTATTATAATATTACTTCACAATGGGAAAGTGATGGAGCTGTACAGCAGGCTTAGCATGACACTCTCTATTTCTTCGAATAATAGACACGGCTCTTTCCATACAAAGTGACATTTCGTTTCTCCTTTTTTGACATCCCACCGTAGAAATCTTTCTACATAAAAAAGGACCTAGACAAAGATCGTTAGAAACGAAAGACAAGATGACAGATTGTAGAAGGATTTCTACAATCGAGTGAGATGTCAAAAACTGAGAAACGAAATGTCACTTTGTATAGAAAGAGGCGTGTCTATTCTTAGAAGAAATTAATAGAGAGTGTCATGCTAAGCCTGCAGGACTTATAGCTCCATCTTTTTCTCACGCTGAAGTAATATTGAAATAATACTGCTATATGAGGCGATAGTTGATGTGCATTTCAGATGATAGTAGTCTCACCGTTGATTATCAGTGCAGCGTATTTAGTAATCAAGAAAGCTGTAAAACAAGCAGTACCTAGGTAATAAAACTCTTTATTATTACGCTTGATTAACTCTGGAACTTAATTAAAATACAAATTGCTACATTTACGCCCGTTTCCTGATGAATTGCGTACCTCTATTGGAAAATTAACACTCATAATATGTAATACATATATATGCCAATATTCGAAATAGTTATTTGTGCAACAAGAGAGCAAATTTGGTCTTTGCTGCGAGTGTTGGTTTTGAATCCCGAGTAAGCCAAGGGTCCTATGTATTGAATCTCGAGCGTAGCAAGTGATTCTTGGTTAGAATCCTGAGCGCAGCGAGGGATTCAAAGACACGAGATGCAAATAACTTTGGTCTCATGTAACTTTTCACCTCAGCAGCGAGAACATACTACGAAAAGGTAAAAAATACAACATAGTAAAAGTTAAACCACATATAAATAATTATATGTATTTGTTAAACAAGAATATCAAATTATTACAGTTTCGCAAATTAAAAGTAAAAATATAATAATTAAATTTCAAACATTAACAGATAATTTTCCATTTTACGGTTATATGTGTTAATTACTATTTATTTTTCGACCAGAAAGTGGCAAGTCTGGCTAAAACTAATCTATACGTTGGCTTTAACATTTTGAGGGATACTCGTATACATATTTCAGTAATTCTAGTGAGAACATCCTCAAGAAACTATATTTTCTACCTTGTTTGTACCTCATGTAGGTAGAACTTAATCAGCAGACATCTAACACACCTATACCTAAGTACCTAACTACACTTTGAAGTACATCTCCACAAAACTAATCTACGAATAGTCTGCCATATGCAAAACAGTTTGTTTATCGTGATAACTGCTATCTAATCTGAGGCAAACGCTTGAGACATCTCAACTGGCTGCTAAGTGGGTGGTATTGAGTAAGCGATGGATAGCTTGGCGAAGGTAGATTCATATTTTTCTTTGAGAATTTTTGAGACAAGTGTATAACGCTATGTCGCTCTTGTTCATCTTTATTACAAAAGCAACACAACATTCTTTTACAATTGAATCTGATTATGACAAATCCCAATTTCCTGAGGGTCTAGTTTTAAAACACCTGTCCTAATATTTTTGACTGCGTATGTTAACACTTTCACTGTCCATGCATTACATGTAATGTACTAAAGACGTAGCCATATAATAAATACGTCCGTGCATGACATGTAATGTAGTTTAGCCAACAACCAAAACCATGTATCAAAGCTACACAGCCAAAAAACTGTAAAAATCGTTAGAGTAGATGATCTTGAACCCGTGAAAACGATATGTAATGGTTATCTGAGGGTGATACACGAATTTTCGCCATCGTTGAATTAGTAAATGACCTTATAAAACATCACAAGGCAATATTATTATTGGACGTATGGTCGTAGGATCACCTTCAGGGGGGCAACCACGGCCTCATAAAGCAGTATTATTTTAATATTACATCAGTGTGAGAATGAAGCTATACCGGGGGTATAGCTCCATGTCTTTCCCACTGTAAAGCAATATTAAAATAATTACAGATCAGAGACTTGATCAAGCTTTTAGAAGGTTTCGGATATCAGAGATACCATTAGTCAAATATATAATGAAATACAGAACAGCTACGTGGTGGATTACGCCCCACTCCCTCGCACAGAGAGGAGGCCTGTGTCCCAGCAGTGGAAACATTATAGACTGAATAAGAGATAATTACGTGTCTAATAACCATCTCGTGTTACACGTGGAATCAGCCTCCATTTTCCTTTGAGCACATCGATTAACATCAGCGATTGTTTCTGACGTTGTGCTAACAAAACTTGTGTACCTAGGTATGTTATTTAATGCACAAGTGTGAAATGCCTTCGATAATTGACTTTGTTAATCAGCGTGTCTTGGTCTTTCGTTTAAACAAAGTTGTTTAGTTCCAAGTGTGTTGTTTCTCTTGTGTTTAATTGATTATTGATCTTGGGCAAAGTCGAGGACGTTTTCAAAGTATTGGTTCCTCAAAGTCGTTTGTTTTTTTCTTGTGAATTGCATCTCGCAGGTCAACTTAGGAGATTTTCGTCTGTTTAACCGGACTTTCCCGTAGGTGCCTCAATAAATTAAGGCCTCCAGCCAGGGCATAACACTTATAAACTAAGCGATTTTTTTTAACCTTGTCAATTTTGGTGCACCTAGTAAAAATGATCTTACCGACGGTATGTGACAATGGTGCCGATTCCCTTGTTCACAAACTAAATTAATTTAAATTTAATTTCAGTGCATGTTTTTCTTTCTAATACATTAGTTTAGTCCTGTCAAATTAATCAGCACATACATAATCAGCCTATAATGTTCCCACTGCTGGGACACAGGCCTCCTCTCTGTGAGGGGGAGTGGGCCGTAATCCACCACGCGGGCCCAGTGCGGGTTGGTAGTTGTCACATGTCTTCGAATTTTTTGGTTCTAAGACATGCCGGTTTCCTCACGATGTTTTCCTTCACCGTTTTGAGAGCAGTTGTGATGAAATAATTTACACAAAGTAAAGCGCCTGTCCGGGTTCGAATCTACGACCTACAACTCGTAAGTCGCGGCCGTTACCACTGGGCCACCACTGCTCACAATTAATCAGCGCTTGACGTAATTATAGTAGGCAAGTTTTTAATCACGCGCTGATTAATTTGACACGACTAAACTAAAACTTATCTTCTGTCCTCTTCTTAATGAAATAGAAAGAAAAAGATGCACTGAACTTAAATTTAGTTTAGTTTGTGAACAAGGCAATCGGTACCACTATTGTCTAGTTTCGACCAAAAAAAATGCTGGTTTAGATTTTTATGAGAAGATTCTAGATGGACAGTAGATTATACTTGAATAGGTATCTAGTCAGATAATTAAATCTAGGTAGGTACCTAACCATAAACCTATTTACACGTAGATATGGATTTTCCGTAAAGCTAATGCTACATCACTAGATACATAGTTACGGCTATTTGTATTTTACGATTCAACACGAACACATAAGCTGAACAGACAGCCCATTATATTCGTATCTTGTCCGTTCATGGTAGCGTTGTTTGCGTAGACAACTGTCAAACAAACGTCAAAGGGTTATTAAGGCGCTGACAAGACCCAATTGACCAAAATAGGCTTCGCTTAAGAAAAAAAATTGCCAAATCTGTATAGTTTATGGTAACAGAAAAAATATATATTAATTTTGAACATATTTCCCAGAACTTGGTTGTTACCAAAACACGTTTTGAAAACAAAATCTCGATACAAACTAACGTTAAACTAACCTCTTACTTTGAGTTCTAATCCAAAATATCTGTATCAAATATCAACATACGTTACGTATTTAATTAATAACATGAACGTCTTATTTGAATGCAGAACTTGGTTGTTTTTTATTTTCGATTACTCAACTTAGTTTTGAGTAAATAGATAATTACTTCATATTTTGCAATAAATTACAAGCGTTGTGTCATCGCGCTTCTCTTTCTTTTCTATGGAATTAGACAGTGACCGCGGTTTAGGTGTTGTCAGCGTCTTAAATATGATGCACGGACCAAGAAAAAAAAATTGGTACTTAACAGATTTTCCAAAAAACATAATTTTAGCTAGTTTACTAACAATCAACGTTAAATTAAAATGGCTTTTTAACAACCAAGACTCCTAAATTATTGATTATATTTTAGTGAAAAGTGCAGTCCATGTTGGCAACATACTAATATATTATATTAATTGAATATGGAAAGCCTTTTAAAAATTTGGTCCCAATTTACCCCTGCATCCCTGTTCACTGTAACTTTCGGTACATTTTAAATTAGTTCCATATTTTCCCTCAGCTCAAGACATATTGGTCACTGGATCAGCACAAATCATGCGCGTGACAGCTGATCTCTGTATTATCCATACAAATACACAGATTAAATATTATTTGCTAACACGTTCAGCCTTTAAGCCTTTGCCAGGTACATAGTAAAGATAAACATGTGTTTCCTGTATAATGTTTTAGAAATAAATGTATAACATAATATAGTTTGCGATTTGTTTTGATTTTGTAATTGTAATTTTAATTTGTCACGTTGTCTCGCATGCAGTAAGTAGGTAATGGATGCACTAATTGCGTACTTGGGGTTTACGGTAAACCGAAGTGTATGCTATCTATTTTATTGCACTTTTTAATTTTTTTTATAGTCATGCTAAAGGCTCCTACCGGATACCGCGTGTAGCGCTACAAGCGGTGCCTTTGTGTCGCGACGCGTCGCGCTACAAGTCGCGCCAGTATGTAGAAGCCTTAATTCGTAGTTTCGTGGCGGCTCATATTGCATTTACGAAAGCATCCACCCATACCAATGCAGGTACCCTACTTATATTCAAACTACTCAGTCTACACTTTTTTATATTCAAATTCTTATCTTTATTTGCATACTAAATAAACGTGGAAATTGATCTTAATCACTCAAGGACGACTAATGAGACACAATTGATTTTCTATTGTTTGACACCGAATCGGTGTCGCGCGGGGGCTTAACAGCAAAAATTCTCGTGTCCGATGATTAGCCTCGACCTTTGAAATTTGAAGTGGAAAATATTGATTTTGTACCTACCTAATGATAAATATTGAAGATGTATTTTTTTTTTCAAACATGCCATAATACCCTAATAGCTATTCCTGTGTACATACCGTCAAGTAGGTTAGCTTAACTAAGACCGACTAGACTAAGTTACACCACAAAACACTCAAAGATTTTAGCAGTAAATATATTTAACACATAATTAAGGTCACCCGGGGCGAAAGCAACTATGAGGCTAAAGCAACTAATTCAATTTTCTCTCAATCTAATCATTTTTGTAGATAGCTCTATCTATTGGAGTAAAGCGGAATCATAGTTTTTTCAAATAAAGTACAGATGGCATCACTAGTTCACCTACTGTAGTACTGACAGATCATTTTCTGTCAGCCGCCATTTTGGAGTCGCATTCACCCCATAAAAAAAGAAAAGTAAATTTGCTTGAAACTGAACTCTATCTCGGCGACGCTATATAGCTTTTACAGATAATTCTGTGTGCATCTACATGTACTCTTGACATCAACATTTAGAAACAGATTACAACTGAGTTATAACGAATAGTCACATTTACCCCAAAGTGGGGTGAATGTAACTTTTACTGGTCTTATTCAACAATAATGCAAATTAATGAAAAACCAAAGTTTATTTGTAACTTAATTTATGTCGAAACTGTTCATCGAAAGCTATGCAATGAAGTACGTTTATTAGAATATCCCTATTATTTAAGTAGCTCATGGTGGAGGGAATCAAAGTTTCAGAATTTTTTTTTTAGTTGCTTTTGCCCCGGGTGACCTTATGTCTTTGTCATTTTAGCAGGAAAAGATCG
Source organism: Atethmia centrago (assembly GCA_905333075.3). NCBI lineage: Eukaryota > Metazoa > Arthropoda > Insecta > Lepidoptera > Noctuidae > Atethmia > Atethmia centrago. The sequence continues at coordinate 22,938,039 of HG995368.1, forward strand.
ATCTTTTAAATTCGTTTAATATTTAGAAATTTGTGGTGCAAGTGAGCCTGATAAAACCCTAGTTAAAGTCAGCATATAAAACGATTTCCTTCATTTATCATTAATCACAATGCAGTGCAAATCACAAGTATTCACAAGGTCTAACAGTGTGCAGCTCCACTGGCATTGAGAAGCAGGTTACTGCATTTTATTTCAAGTAACTGTACCTACAGGGAAGTAGGCTGTAATTAAAAGTGAGGCTATAAACCATAGCCACATACCTACCTAGAGATGTTGATAGTTAATGACGATTGGACTGGGTTGAAAGATAAATTGTCGGTAGAGCTCTTCTTTTTTTAGTTGTGTATAAAGCGCTACGATTTTTTTTTGGCGCGTGGTTTAACTCGGAATTAAAGCCGCCATCTTGTTTTCTCAATACATTTTACAAAACAATTACACGAATGTTTACCACCAGCGCTCCTCTGTCAACGTCATTCGAGCGCCAAAATATTCTTGTAGCAGTGTAGATAGTAATACAACTCTTTGTGATGGCGTAGGTATAAAGTTTTAGTTACTGATCGAAGCTTTAGTGACTTTTACATCTGTTATCCTTGTCAAGGCGATTTTTGGCGCGAAACGGGCATCTGTCACGCACGGTGCCTCTATGAGTTACGAGATAAACTAGGACGCATACCGTAAAATAGGAAGAATATGGATGCAGGGGTGAATCAATAATTAACGACTAACTTTCCTTGTTGGCAACAAACTATTATTTCAACGTTAAAATCCATTTTAAGGTTCCGTCCCGAATCACCCCTGCATCCCTATTCACCCCGATTTACGGTACGCATAAATTCTATTTATGAATATTTAAGTATTACAGTAAAATACTTTATGAAATAAATTCAGGAAAACTACCCTAACAATAAAAAAATTGTATTACTTTCAAACTACTTGAGATATTTTCATGTTTTTTTGTTGTATGAACAGATTATTTTATTATCTATAATTATATCTGTGTTTTTTCAATTATTCATATTTTCGTTACTTACTTAAAATAAATGTTCCTTAAGGAACCGAACGGACGTGCATTTCTATGGTCAAGGTCAACAGTGATTACCCGACCCTGAAGGAGCTCGTCCAGGGAGGGACTTCCACCATTCCTATTTTTGCCGTTTATGGTTTGAAGGGTGTTGGTGTAATTACAGGTATTTCAGGGTTCAGTTTTGCCTATGGCAAATGGCAACGCACCTACGATGCCACCAGAAAGCACGTCCTGCATATTTAAAGGTGCAAATATTTCAGTTCAAGCAATTGTCCGCAAAGCGAATAAGTACTCAAACTGTAAGCGAAGTAATTACAATTATTTAAATACAAGCTGTGTTCGTTAGTTTTGACTCAAAGAGGCAAATGTTTACACTGCATGGAAGTTAACTGGCGCCTCTCGTATTTGCTAGAATTTGACACTAAACCTTGGAACTGTTGCCTCGGAATTTATTATGTTTAAATACAGTGTAAACTTAATGGCCCATAGAATTATATTCAAAAGATTTGAATACCCAAGTTTGTCAATTCATCTTGAAGTAATAATCTATTTAGGTACCTACTCAAAATTGAGTTGAGTAATCGAAAATAAAAAACAACCAAGTTCTGCATTCAAATAAGACGTTCTTGTTATTAATTAAATCAAAGCGTGTTTTGGTAACAACCAAGTTCTGGGAAATATGTTCAAAATTAACATATATTTTTTCCGCTACCACAAATACCGCTATACAGATTTGGCATTTTTTTTTCTTAAGAGAAGCCTATTATGATCAATTGGGTCTTGTCAGCGCCTTAAGTCCGCCTCTGTACATTTGTGTGCTTAAAGTATTAAATAAATACATAAATAATAATAATAATATAGCCATCATGCATCAATCTTGCTTCCAAAAAGCGATCTATTTTGACCAACAGACAAACATTTACGAGCTACTGCACTGGCGATATTTGATTTACTTATCCCTAACAAATACTCTCTTGCATTTCAGCAAACAAAATAAACTATTTCCGGAGCTTGTTCATAAATATTGTTCAAACAATGCGGCTCACGGTAGCTGGTATTGGTAAAACAGTTTACTATGCGCTGTAAGTCCGTGACTACAAAATCAATCACATTCATAAAATGGCCGCCTCTATTCTTGAATGCAAAACTAAAGCACGTGACCGATAGTTAGACTGAGATTACTAAACGTTCTAAAGCACGTTGGTACTTCAGCTAAGCATTGTCTCTGTCACTGTTGCACTACTGTCAAACTACAAGTGTTAGATAAAGAAGGAAACATATCTAAGCCAAAGCACGTTTAGAGGCCAACAAAACCTAAAGCGCGGTCACTGTCGGACTGCATAGAAAAGAAAGAGAAGCGCGATGACACAACGCTGGTAATTTATTGCAAAATATGAAGCAATTATCGATTTACAAAAAAGCTATAGATTGTATAAAGAAAATAAAACATTATTATGCTAGTATGTTGCTTGTAGAATCATCTAACAAAAAATCAGAATGATTGCATGTTTTTAATCGTTAAAAGAATTTTTTAGAGGTATCTTCGTGATTTTTTTTCTATCGTATCAATTAGGTATATTATGTTTTCAACACTCTATCTACCTAGCTTATATCCTTAAGAATATCATATATTTTTCTGATTTTATTTACTGCAGCGGATCATATACTTTAAGGCATTATAAAACTCATAGAAGTTGGGTTAAGGTCATGTAGTCCCTGTCGGGAGGACACGGCGCGGCATACGCTGGCAGAGTGTGCCGCTTGGGAGGAGCCACGCCGTGCCCTCATCTCAGGAGTGGGCAGTGACCTGTCGCTGCCGGCCGTGGTCGAGGCGATGGTCGGCAGCGAGGAGTCCTGGGACGCGGTAGTATCCTTCTGCGAAACAGTCGAGTCGCAGAAGGAGGCTGCGGAACGGGAGCGGGAGATCTCTTCCGCTCACCCGGCCCGCAGCAGGCGCACCGGGCGTCGGCAGAGGGCAGACAACGCCCTCTTCCGGCCCCCCTAAATGGGTCCAGGGACGGCGGACTTGGGGACGACCGCCGCCCCCCATCACACTTGACCCGAGGTGGCGGCGCGTAGTGTTCCACGCGCGCCCCTTTCAGATGTCGCGGGGGACCCCCCCCCAGACTTGAGGTGGCCCGCAGAGGCGGGCCGGGGATCGTGGAAGTCGCATTAGATCCCATGATCCCCGGTGCAAGTGTGGGACGGGAACACCGGGGTGGTTTTTAGTCAGTAAGAGTCTGACAGACCCCTCCACCTACCCCAGGGCGGAGGACATCCATGAGGATTTTTCAACCCGGGAACAAAAAAAAAAAAAAGGTCCTGTAGTCCCATTAACGCAGCGTTGCCGGTAAATTGCAAATAAATGGCAGAGTTTTGTCGAAGAGGTTATGAAAATACTGTTGCTAATAAAATGCTCACGTGATGTCTAGGTGCTTTAATTAAGAGGGAATTAGCAGAGATTATGCTCTTTGTTGTAAAATATATGTTGTGGTTTACCAGAAGTTGATGACATTGATAATGTACAGTCGCCAGCACATCAAGTTAGTTACAAACTGTCAAATTTCTCCAAATGATTTTAAACCTTAAAGTGTTGTCGGTTAAGGCGCTGACAAGACCCAATTGACCAAAATAGGCTTGTCTTGAGAAAAAAAAATGACAAATCTGTGTATTTGTGGTACCTAGCGGAAAAAATATATGTTAATCTCAACTCAATTTTGAGTAAATAGAGAATTGCTTCATATATTGCAATAAATTACAAGCGTTGTGTCATCGCGCTTCTCTTTCTTTTCTATACAATCTGACAGTGACCGCGGTTTAGGTGTTGTCAGCGTCGTTTAAAATCGAATGTGAAAATTTGATAGTTTGTGGTAACATTATGTGCTCTGCGACTGTAACTATTATTGTCGACCTTGAGGATTTACATTCATAAGGTATTTTTCTTACTGTCAACTAATCTGTTCTTGGTGGCCAAATGCAGCTTTAATGATTAATCCTTCTTTAAACTGTTTTCACGTCTATTTTATCGAACAATTATTGAACTCATCAAGAGCAGCTGCACCATCTATCCTATGAGTATATAGATGTTCTTATTAGACTAATGTCAACTTCATGTCAACCTTAAATAAGCTTAGAGAGCTTGTTATCCCTTTTTTCCGTGCTAATCCACGATATTGATAGATAAGATAGATACAACATTTATTCAGCGCACACAAAAGACAGCACGACACACAAAAGCACAATTAATAGTTATCAAATTACAGGAATTTATACAACGCCGCCCATGATAATGTGACAGCCTGTATTTTTCTGAATATTCATGAAAAATTATCAAAAATTTACTCTAAAAGGTCACAAACGCTACTCAAATCAATACTCACCCCGTATTGATTTTTGATTTTTGGGTAGCGTTTGTGACCTTGCTCTACATTTTTTGCCATATCTCTGATGTTATTGGCTTTATTTGGTTTATTATTTATAAACGCTTAAGAGTTATTTTATCAGATTAACTAATATTTTTTTTTAATTGGTCTTCTATGAAAAAACGGAACTTGAGATATTTTTTTCTAAAAATAAATCAGTATTTATTTAAAAACACAAGTATAAGGCCATAAAATCACTATATAGATTTTTTTTTTTGAAAAAATGTCTTCGATCGTGGGCGGCATTGTATAAATACTGTATGGTGCCAATATTATACACAAAGAAAGTCATACTTAAAGAATATAATAGAATACTCTTTATTATGTACACCATAACAATTAAAGATACAAGTGTTGAAATTTTACAAGGGGTGACACAATGGGCGGTCTTATCGCTAAAAGCGATCTTTAACAAATAGCGAATAGAGTGACACTATGTATGACATACTTAAAAAATAATTTATCGAATATACAAGGTGCGGTGTGCGTCTCAAGCTTGCACCAAGTGGGACTCCAGCTCCGCATGTGTCAGGCAAACATACCTGACGCTGATATTCTGCTAGATCCCTGCAGTGACATCCGGACGTCGAGCAGACGTGATAAATTGGTATACCGTAAAGTTTTGCATTGGGATATTGCCCTAAACCCATGGTATTTCATAAAACCGAAGTATTTCAGTCGCTAGACAAACGGCAATCTCTTCCGTCTTCGCACTAGAATGCACATCATACACTTTCCTTTAGCTTCAGTGTCTTCTGACTTGCTTCGTTTCCTTTTCAGCAGTTGTCAGATCTTTATGAAAGTCATCTATACTTCATCATCTGCCTGCCTTTTCCCAACTACGTTAGGGTCGGCTTCCAGTCTAACCGGATGCAGCTGAATACCAGTATTTTACATGGAGCGACTGCCTATCTGACCTCCATAACCCAGTTACTGGGTAACACGATACCCCTTGGTAAGACTGGTTGTCAGACTTTCGGGCTTCTGACGACCCGTAACGACTGTCAAAGATCCACGAATGACAGCCGGGACCAACGGCTTAACGTGCTTTCCGAGGCACGGAGGGGTCTTGGTATGTAAAGATGGTCACCCATCCACGGACCAACCCCGGCAAGCGTAGCTTAACCTGATCGATTGACCCGTGCGGCTGTTATTATTTAGCCACAAGCCCCCCAAGTCATCTATACTTCTATACCAATATTATTTATAAAGAGGTAAAATTTGTAGAGTTTGTATAAACGTGGTAGCCTTTGGCACTATGATCCGATTCCGAAAAATCTTTCATTAATCACTCACAATCACAGAGCTCGACTATTGCCGAGACGACCGGAGAGAGATCAGGCGCATGACTAACGGCTTAACGTGCTTTCCGAGGCACAGTGGTGTCACACTACCAACTTCTAAACTCCGGGCTATTTTACGAAATTCCTAATGGAAAAACTCAATAACACTCTTTTTGCTCAGGCAAAAAGAGCGAACGGAACAAACCAAGGACCTCACGCGCAGCAGTCTTTTATAGATGGACAACAGTTAGTGGACTAGTAAAAGTAATAAAAGGTATACAAATAACAAACGCGTGTAACTTCCGTTATCTATGAAAATTTTCCAACATATTCCTTAAGGCTCGTGCAAACTGGCGCGAAATGTCGCGCGACGCGATACCACTAAAACAAGTTCCATCAAGGGCTTCTTCACACGTACCACAACCACACCACGACCACAACCACACCTCAACCACACCACGTGGCCGGGCGTATATTTCGTATTGAAAATGAATAGGACTATTCACACGTACCACATTTTGTAGTCGTTATCGACCGTGTGTGTGATACCGACCACATCGCAACCACAACGCAACCACCAGCGACGCTACGAACTAGTGGCCGACCACATCGCAAACACAACATTGCGTCGACGCAACGACGACTACGTTGTGTTTGCGATGTGGTCGGCCAAGGATAGCAATAACAAAGTTTCCTCTTCGAATTCCATGAGTTTGGTCAGTCAACACGTGTTTCCGCTATGAAAACCGGAGTCGAACTGTGTCTGCACACCACGTAACCGCATCGCAACTACTGACGACAACGCAACCACATCGACATTTTTTCGGTACCACAACGCAACTCAAAAAGCTGCAGCGACGCTATTCACACGTAACCACTGCTTGACAGCATTTTGTCGTTGCGACGTGGTGTGGTTGTGGTACGTGTGAAGAAGCCCTAAGTTTCATAGAAATTGTTCTACCGGCGGGTGTCGCGTCGCGCGACAAGCTCTGCACGAGTCTTGATAATACAACAGTATCGTGTTTACTTAAGTATGGATCCGTCGACTTTCAGTTGAATAGAGGTGACTTCTGTTTACATATTTACAGGGGAAAGTCTAAACATAACGGCTTTGATAAGGCTCTTTGACGTAGGTTAAGTTTTGATATCAACGGTTCGTACTGGGATTCTCTTTGACGAAATTAATTGAATAATTTATTGTTTATTGTTTCCAGCATGCGTTCTACTCATTTGATGTAATTGTAACAATTCACATGTTTGTGCTATGTGAATAATTTACCTAACGACGTCTTTGTTCTTGTTTAAACTATTAACTTGTTGTGGTTAAATGGAACACCGAAGGAAAGACCGTTTTAAGGATTTCAATAATAAGTTTATTATCCTTTTTTTGATGTATTGGAAGGTGTTGTACTAAAAATAATAGACTTTTGTTTATTACTATTCTTTTTAGTTAGGTTTTTGTCATATTTGACTTTATGTTAATTTTATTGTTGGCTTGTAAGTAATATATGTACAAATGTAATGATTATTGTGATGACTTGTAAGAATCCCTTACGTATATGATGAATATGGCTAATCTGGGAGCAAAAGGTTCAAACGTATTCTATTCGCGGAGATGACTCTCCAAGACCAGCCATACCTACTCAAAGTGTGCTCCGGGGCTCCACATAGAAAAAAAAACTATAGGTATATTATTTTACTCTGCAACCTGAGTAAAATAATATCTAAATATTCCACCATGACGAACTGCTCGTAGGACGATTTGCTGCTAGGACATTTTGTTAAACTGTCGTTTTGATTATATATCGTTTTGCTATTATGACCATTTACTTTTAGGGCATTTTGATACGGAGGGATAAATATATAAATGCTAATGTCGAATACACATAAAACCATTTTTGATTATTTTAAGGCTCCGTCAAATATTTCTTTCCACGTGGAGGGAAAGTTGGGGGCAAAATATAAAAAAAAAAACGGACATGTGTAAAAGCCCTTTAAAGCCAATTTATTGAGAAAAACAATTGCTTATCTATAAAACAATGGACACGCGACTTCGATTTGTTGTTGTTGTCCATTGTGAAGATGTGTTTACGTTTGCCATTGTTTATTAGTAATCGCTAATCAATTACCGGGAAATGACTGATTATTGTGTCAATCATTTATTGATATTTGATAGGTAATGATTATTATCTGTCTGATTTGATAAGTAACTTCTGAGTAATCAAACTGCAAAATATCTGGGCAAAGAGTCTAGAGACTGGGAATGCGAAGATCAAAGAATGTCAAAGTCTAAATCGTTTATTTGCTCTAAAAGTGTTAGTTGCAAAAGATGCTACCTACTTTGTTAGTGCTTATTTGTACATATTTTGCCATAATATTGGCATACAAATATTAATGAGAAGCATGTGTGGTGTGATTATAAATGATAGCCTGAAAAATGATGTGTAGCCTGAAAAATGATGTGATACGGCAACGCGCAACGGTGCGGTTTAAAGGAAGGTGTAGTGACAAAAATTTAAAAGAGTGCTTAGATGGTTTGGTCATGTTGAGAGCATGAATGAAAGGCGACTAACAAAAGGCATTTACAAGGCAGATGTGAGTGGAAACGCCGGGAGGGAACGCCCCAGGAAGACATATAGTGGCCTCATTGGTGATGTTCTTCAAAAAGGTCAGGTGCGTAGTACTTGCAACCGGCGTGCGTGTATGACCAGATGTATGAACGTAAACGAAGCAAAAGGAGTATGTAAGGAGCGTAGCAGGTGGCGTTCTATAGTTTCGGCCTACCCCATGGGAAGAAGGCGAGAGTTTATGTTTTATGTGTACAAATATTAATAAACAAGACGCTATTTCAATAAACAATTCGACCTACAGATGAAATGAATAGAATTAGAAAACACTCCATCATAGTCATCAATGGAATTAAATTCAACTTTTAGCAAGGCCATGTGACATTAAAACCAACATGGCCGTTTTGAAATCTATTTATTGTCAATGCTTGTTCATAGGTAGCTAGCAAAAACCTGGACAAAAGGCTATACAGTAATCTTAACATTTGTAAACACAATCTTGTTAAAATCTAAGTATTTTTCTCCTTAATCTTAATTCTCTTATCATTGTATGACGGAAAGTTTACCTTTCTTTGTCTTTATGATTCATTTTCATTCAAACTGATTGTTTAGATTAGAATTTTTGTTTATTGATTCATAGTTTCATTCAAGTTGCGAAACAATGAATCCGATGAATGTTAAATCAAACTTTTGAAAGATTTTTGTAGAAGTAGAGCTCTTTTTGTATAAGTGCGCTTGCGGAAATACTTTCAGTAAACCTAATGACAAGCATTGTTGCTGAATTTCAGTTTGGAGGGTTAAGGGATCAGTTTTCCCCCTTGAGGGAGATTCTATTAGGGGGAATAGTGGAATAAGTTGAAATGAAAAGTGGAATTTCTGGATTTTTTTTTATATTAGAGTTCAGTTTTCCCCCCTAAGGGAGATTCTCTCAGGAAATGGGGATAGTGGTATAAGTTGAAAATAAGAAAAGGGGAATTTCTGTTTTTTTTTTACATTGGAGTTCAGTTTCCCACCTGAGGGAGATTCTCTCCGGGGGAATAGTGGATAAAGTCGAAATGAAAAGGGGAATTTTTGTTTTTTTTACATTAGAGTTCCCCCCCTCTCAGGGGGATTCTCAGGGGTTCCCCCTGAGAATAAGTCGTGGAGGTGTTGGAGTAATTACGGGTGGGTACATGAAACATTTTAGCTTACCTCTAGGATGGCAACGCACCTGTGATACCTCTGGTCTTTCAGATGTGCGTGAGCTGACGGTGACTAATTGTTATGTTCAAGTCAACCTAAACGTTAGTCAACCTTTTCATGACGTCACCAAACAATCTTCGCCATTGTTCTTTCAATTTCTTTACAACTGCAAGTGACTTTTATTCTCGTCCTATTGTTTTATAAACGATAGGTATTTTCCTTTAAACGTCACGTTATCTCGGTGTGATTGAAAAGCCGGCAAATGGGTCGCAGTTTATCGTGCGTCTGTAGTTATGTTGTTTGTTATTATTTAATTATTCGTTTGCATTGACCAGTGTCTGGTGTTGGCTTAGTGATACAGCTATCTGTATTGTCTAATATTGCGTGTGATAGTACGGCCGGTTTAATTTGCCTCGTGTCGAATTTTCGCACAGAATTGTAGGGCAGTTTTAATTAAAACAAAATTGATGGCATGCTGGTTCTCTACGGTTTTATCGAAGAGTCAACTAAAGACAGTCATCCTATTATTCTACTATATTGTATATTATCTAAGTTATATTAGTTTTAAACTTATTAAATAAAGATAGACCGGTCTAACAAAAAAAAAAGTATTCTACTTCTTATTAAGACGCTGACAACACCTAAACCGCGGTCACTGTCAAATTCCATAGAAAAGAAAGAGAAGCGCGATGACACAACGCTTGTAATTTATTGCAAAATATGAAGTAATTATCTATTTACTCAAAATTGAGTTAAGTAATCGAAAATAAAAAACAACCAAGTCCTGCATTCAAATAAGACGTTCTTGTTATTAATTAAATACGTAACGTATGTTGACATTTGATAGAGATATTTTGGATTAGAATTCAAAGTAAGAGGTTAGTTTAACGTTAGTTTGTATCGGGATTTTGTTTTCAAAACGTGTTTTGGTAACAACCAAGTTCTGGGAAATATGGTCAAAATTAACATATATTTTTTCCGCTACCACAAATTATACAGATTTGGCAATTTTTTTTCTTAAGCGAAGCCTATTTGGGTCAATTGGGTCTTGTCAGCGCCTTAAAACATCTTGCATTCTAAGCTTTTGGTCTCGAATATCATAAAAATATGACAAAACTGTCCTGGATTACATAGCTACAGTAGGTAGGTACCGTAAAACGGTGTGAATAGGGATGCAGGGGTGAATCGGGACGAAACTTGAAAATGGATTTTAACGCTGCCCGCTGATATAATATACATAGTTTGTTGCCAAAAAGGACTCTAATGTGTTTACTGTATAATAATTTATGACTAACTTTCCTTGTTGTCAGCAAACTGTATTATTTCAACGTTAAAATACAAATTTAGAGTTTCGTCCCGATTCACCCCTGCATCCATATTCACCCCGTTTTACGGTACCTAACGATTTCTATGACACTGCCATCACCAACAATTTTTTTCAAAATTATTTTGATTCTATTTATGTAACACTTACTCTAATTAGACAAATTAAAACCAGGATGTTGATGTGTTTCTTTCACATTATAAAATACTAGCTTTTGCTCGTGGCTTCGTCCGTGTGGGTGTCGGAAAATATCCCTAGGGCACGTACTACCGGGATTAAAAGTAGTAAATCCAATGTGTTAACCCACAAAAAATAAAATGTGTAGATAACTAATAGACTAAGCGTCCCTGGCTGTTCGCTCACATCGCGGCATTTTTCTTATTTTTAGCATTTTTATACCCGTCGTAACATCTAAACTAAAGGTCCGATTCGAATAATTTAAAGAGGATTTCACATGTACATAATCAACCTTGTTTATGAAACCATTTAGTTGATTTTAATATTATGATACGAATTTCATCGCTTTTCGATTCTACCCGTGTTTTGATTGACCAATTTGAACTAAAAACGGTTATTGTGACTTGACTATAATAGTTAGACATAAAGCCTAGTGGTATTTTTTGTGGGTACTTTAAAGTACTATATATAAACATGTATTACATTATTTTATGTATCATCAATAGTTTTCGCAGCGCACGCCAAATAATGACCTTTATAGGATTTTTTTTGATACCTTGGGTTACATTATTGTAATTTTCGTAGGGATCTCAATGTTTTTTTTTAATAAAATACTTCCATGTTTCTTGCTGATAATGCAGCTTTCTATAAGTGAAAGAATTTTTAAAATCAGTAAAGTCGTTTTTGAGTTTATCCATTTCAAACAAACAAAAATCAAATTTATTCTCTTAGAGTGTAGAGAAACATATATAATCAAACATAATATATCAACTAACTCAATGAATTAGCATTCACTGAGCCCTGTTATCGATGGTGTCGAGAACAAAGCTATGTCTTTGTTGGCCATGACAGGCTGTCTGACATTGACAGTTCAGGTCAATGACCCCGAGCTTGAAATTTCGGGAATTCACTTAAGAAGGGAGGGGTGATCACTGCAAAAAATATGAATAATATTCTTTTTATTTGAATGATCGGTTCTGGCTCACATGATACATCTACATATTATAAAGAGTTTTTTTATAGTATCAAATTAGTTGTATTATGTTTTCAACACACTATCTAGCCATATATACTGAAAAATATTATATATTTTACTGATTTTGTTTACTGCAGGTGGGTAACCATCACCTCTTATAGCAGTTTTATTATAAAATTACTTCACACTGGGAAAGTGATGGAGCTGTACTGGACATATAGCTCCATCTCTTTCTCACGCTGAAGTAATATTGAAATAATACTGCTGGGTCTCTCTTGTTTCATCGAAAAGAAATTGCCAAAATAACACTTCCCAAACAATTTTCCGCATAATTTCATTTGCCAAATTATTACTTAGCAAATAATTTTTACACAAATAATTGTAACGCAAACGTAATGTTTGGCAAGTGAACATTTAAACAATAACTTGTTTACCAACTAGTACTTTTACCAATTTTTATTTAGTCAAATATTTCAGTTGGAATTCATTTATTATTACATTTATTCATTTTACGCAAAATAAAATTCTACCTCGTCTAACTAGTTCGGTTCTCAATAGCCTGCTAAAAATAATCTCGTTTTTCCATATTTTTTTTTTATATAATCTATTCGTTTCTGGCACTCGCCGGCCGCTGCCGCGGCACCGCTCGCTTCGCTCGCTCGGCTGTGCGTAGGAGGTCACAGTTTTAACCTAACCTAATCTAACCATTATTTAAAATAATTAACCTACTCTAACTAGTTCCATAAGTAACCATAAATTTGACTTGTTTCAGACAAATTCAAGCACATCTCATTCACACAACACATTCTCTAACGTCTATTTTCTAAAGATTGTTTTGCTGTAATAAATCATTTGATTAATGCCTAAATTACATCATTCTTGAAAATATTCTGCCAAGTAAAAATTTGACCAAATGAAAATGTGCGTACTAAAATCATTCCAAACATTGCATTAGTATAAAAAAAGGTTGCTTAAATTTGTTTGGGTAGTGAAATTTTGGCAAAATCTTTTCGGCAAAACGGCAGGATCCCAATACTGCTATAAGAGGTGATGGTTACCCCCCAGTGGATCATATAATCTGAAGCAATAAAAAACTTGCGTTTAGCTCCAGACGAAGTCGCGGGCCGAAGCTGCTATATTGTGTACTCGATCAGCTTAGTACCCAGTTATATTTTATTTGATTTGAGATGACGAATAATACTTCGTAAAATAAAGGTGGTATTTAAATCCACATAGAGATATATTTCAAGTTTGCCGAATAATATCTAGTTTAAGCCCAGATACGCACGGGCGATTTTTCCCGCCGCTATTATGATTCGTGCACTAGATTTTCAATGCTCTACTAAACGCCGAGAGTTGAAAATCCAACTGTGTGTTTTTTTGATGCGCTGGGATGCACTCTGTTGGATTTCCAGTGCTCGTCACAACGCCGAGAGTTAAAAATCCAGTGTGCGACAAAATCCCTGCGCCATAGTTTTACGTCCGTGCGAACGTGGGGCTAAAGGTAACACAATCTTCAAAGGTAACTAGAGATTTATATGCGCAATTAAGATATATTAAAGAGCCCCGTGACCCATGACTTTCACAGAAACTCATCTAAATTCGAGTCCTGCAGGATTATGAAACGCTTTGCAATAAAACATTCGAGCTATTTAATTAAAACTTTCGCAGTCCTGTCGTGTAATCATTCATCATGTTTTGTGTTATTGAACATAATTACCTTTTGCACGCTATAAATAGTTATCACCTTTTGTAATTAATTTCAAGCGCCTCCAAAGTGTAATTATGTTATTCTAAATTATCGTTAAATTACATGCAAATGGGTATGTGCGTGTTTTCTGTCACTGAAGGAAAACAAACCAGATTTTATATTATCTACTTGATATGTCTAGATAGAGTGTCGCGCTGCAAAATAACTAAAACAAACAGGCCAACTTTGTTATGCTGGTGTGCGTGACAGCTACGACTTATAATCGCGTCACGTCATTGTGCTGTCATTGTGTTACTCTAGTGTGCGTGCATTTTGCGGCCAACAGTTGGACGCAATTTTTTACGACGAGTTCACAGCTTTGACTGTCTGTCTAGACATATTTATATCTTTGGTTAATTGTAATAAATCAAATGTTTAGATAAATTGCAGTGGGTACTGATTTCAATGCTATGCTAATGTATCTGTTCTGCATTTTAATCAATGTTAACAGCATTATTAGTCCCATTGAGTAGTTTTCCTTACTCTAAGATATAATTATGTCGTAAGCAAACACCGTAATAGGAGGTCTACTCTCTAAGTCCCTCACTCATGAGCTCCCTCGTTTGAGGTACTCATGATCGCAAATTGAAAGAGTTACTCGAATTTCCTCATTGAACCACCTCACCACACCTCACTCGTTCACGCGTCCTCTAAAGTTGATATAGACAATATGAAATCGTTGCGAGGGGTGAGGCGAACGGGTTCGTGAAAGCGTGACTCGCGAGTCGCGAGTGAGTAGAGACTCGTGAGTACTTTCGAGTCGTCGTCGCGCCCGCCCGCCTCGCTCCCTCGTACGTTCGGCTGAATTCGGCTCGGGCTCACGAGTCGTGAGGTGAATACACCGTTGACGATTCCTCACCTCAAATGAGGGGTGCCTCGTGAGGACCTCACGAGGTAAAGTGAGGTCCTCCCTCAACCTCGAATAAAATTGATGAGTTACTCATTACTAGTCAACGAAGATACGGGCCCGTCCGAAAGTAGTTGATTCGTAAAAACAAGTACCAAATTCAATTTTTAGGACAGGCAAATACATATCGGTTGTAGGGACAACTGTCAAATCGTGTTGTCATTCATTCTTAGTTCGGGCCTCGAACTAATCATATATTCATAAGTGATACGGAGTAGGACATGCCCATAACTTCGGTTGAAACTACGGCTTAGTCAAACTTTAAATAAGTTATGTAATAGGTTATGCTACAAAGTATGACATCCATCTTTTTAGTTATTGTTAATGTGATGACTATGTGGGACAGTTTTTTCTTTAGTTTTAATGATGGTCTGACCGTTTCAGTACTTTCTGCGGCCTATCAAAATGCCCTTTCTTTGGTATGTTTCATCGAGTCGTTGAGCCACACGATTACATCACGACTGGACTGGTCCACTCAAATCTGTGTGCTTCTTTCCTCAATATACCATTCCAGACACTAATCTACGTGGTCCTCACATGATCTGACCAAGATTATGTCTGGACTTTTAAAGGGACTGACCCCTGAGTTTTTTTCGCCCTTTCTTCTCAGGTGTAGTTAGATAGGAAATGTCGACTCCACCTAGCTATTTTTATTCTTTTAATATGACATGTAAAAGTGATTCCGTTATCCTATTTAGAGAATTAACAATTTCATTTCGTTTTATTTCATTTCATTAGTAGTTTTTCTAAATGCATGTTAATCATGTTTGGGTCCGAAGTAAAAATAAAGTGTTATATCATATTATCAGAAACACATTTTATTTGTTTGATAAGAACAGCTGCAAAAAGATTACACAAATTAAAATGATTGCGTCGTACCTGCTGAGTTATGAATGTACACATGTGGCCTGTTAATGACTAGTATGCCAGTTAACCTTTCCAACTAAGTTAAATATGCTTGCTACCTACCTACTAAGTAGGTCAGCCGCTAGACTAGCCACTATCAGGCTTACCGACAACCACTTGATCAGTGCCGCCAAAAGCCAATCAAACAACATGTGATTCCGTTAGACTCCACGGGCGTTTTTTTTTATCGCGCACTGAATTTTCAGCACTCTGCTTAGCGACGAGAGTTTAAAATCCAACAGTGTGTTTTCTTGACGCGCTGGGATGTACTCTGTTGGATTTTTAATGCTCGGTTCAATACCGACACAGTTGAAAATCCAGTGCGCGAATATAAATCGCCGCGATAAAAAATCGCCCGTGCGAACATGGGCTTACTCGGTGTTTAAATTGAGAATTTAAGGTAGAGAACAAAAACAAGACACGTTTTTTGCAATGAAATAATTTCGGATTTCGAATAACATGCTAGTAACGGTTGACAAGTTCTCAACTTCAACTTCTCAAATAAAAAACCGGAAGTTAATGATGGTTTTAGATTTATGTACATAGAAACTATAGGAACTTTTTGTTTTACCATGTTTAACCAAATATTCTTTCTGTTTGTCCTACAGTGGTGTACTGCGACTACAACGGGTCAGGCCGCGCGCTGCAATTGGTAGAAGACTACATAGCCAGAGATGTCCTGCCCACACACGCTACCAGATGTACTGGACTGACCTACACTTCGGGTCAGAGTGAGCTGTACAGGTACCTGAAAATTTACTTGGTACTAGTTAATATTATAATTTCTGGAGTATTTTTTGTGAAGTCACTACGTTGGTTACAAGTTGCAACTTTCGTGAGGAAAATGGAAAAGATGAGAATCCAGGATTTTTACGTATCTACCTATTGAACAAAGAAATAATATTTCGTATAGAAGGAAAACTGGGAACTCATAAATACGTAACTACTAAAGTAGGTATAGATTTAGAACGTATTCCTAGTATTTTTCTATTACGTTGCTTTTCACTGTACGTTAGTGCAATAGTTCATTTTGGATGCTTAATTTTAAGTTCATTGGATCAGGCATAAACTGAAACACTTGCCAGCCCTGGTTCTTTGGAGGCAAAAGTCCTCGCGCACGTATGGGAGTGGTGCGAGGAGGCGAAACGCCGGGGCGTAACTCCGCTGCCGCGAGAAATCGCGGCACAGCGGACGGAGCTCCGGCGGGATCTCATGGCGACATGGAGAGTACGGTTGTCGCAACCCAGTGCTGACCACGCCACAATTGCGGCGAGAAGTCCCCTCTTTGAGGCGTGGCTAGAGAGGCACCACGGCGTCCTCACCTTCCGCCTGGCGCAGGTCTTCACCGGACACGGCAGCTTCGGGAGGTTCCGGTGTCGGAAACGGCGGGAGGAAACGCCCGGGTGTCACCATTGTGTGGATCGCCCAGAGGACACGGTGGAGCATACGGTGGAGGTCTGCCCGGCTTGGGCAGAGCACCGCCGTGTCCTCGTGGAGGCGATCGGCGGCAGAGATCTCTCGCGTCCGGCCCTGGTTCAGGCCATGGTACGGAGCAAGAGGGCATGGGCAGCCGTCACCTCCTTCTGCGAAGCAGTAATGCTCGCGAAGGAGGAGGCGGGACAGTTGAGGGAAAGGCAAATTTCGCGCCCTCTCGCCCCTAGCTGCCGCAGGAGACGCCCTGGGCGTGGGGAATCCCGGGCGGATTTCCGGGCATCGTAGACGCGGGCTTGCGGCTGGTGAGCAATGGGTAGCTCGCCGTCCGATAAGGACCAGGCCCGGGTCGACGGCGCGTTGTATTCCACGCGCGCCTCAAAGAGATGTCGTCAGCACAAGTGTAGGGGTCCACTAGGGCCGATGCCTGCCGGGGTCGCGGGAAGGTACTAAAGGGTTACCGAGGCCCCTGGTAACACAGGCAACGGAAGGAATACGGGTGGGTTTTAGTCAGTAAGAGTCTGACACACCCTCCCGCTCCGCCCAGAGCGGGAGAAGTTATTTGATGATATCAAAAAAAAAAAGCCCTGGATCTAGATTTTTTTCGAGGCGGAGTAAAACAAAAGGGGCGCCAGTGCTGTGGTAAAAAAAAAACAAAGGAAATCGTGTCGCCTTTGCACTAACAGGCGTCGAAAAGAGCACGCCCGGTGCCCCCGACCGGGCGACCGTAACGTAATATTTGTAAAATAATAAAAATTGCCGCGGCATAGGTCTGTTGCAAGCATAGAAACATAATATTTTAACTATGGTTGGGAAAGCTAGCCTTTCTTATATCGCCAAATTATAGTGGAGCACGAGCTTTAAAAACGGGAGGTTCCTGGCAGAATTCAATTGCGCTCGCCCGCAACCCGAGCACACCGTGTGAGGACCTATGCCTACGCTAATCACGTAGTGATTTCATCAGAGTGCCACCTGCTTAGAAAGATAAAGCCACGTATTCATTAGGGAACATTTGTCCCGCGACTTTGTCGCCCGACACGAATTCTGCGTGTCGGGCGACGTTGCGGGAAATATTGCCCGACATCGCAGGCGACATCTACGTGTCGCGGGACATCTCGCGTGTCGACTCTCGGCCGTCGAGGTTCGGCCTTGCGCGTTATCGTGTCCCTCGACAGTGAGTAGTGAGGACGCGTGCCCCTCTGTGTTCCTCGACATCCGACGACCATGGCAGTAGTGTGGACATCGCTACCACAACTTCGGTATGTGGACGAGCAAAATGTCGCCGGACAGTCGCACGTAAAGTCCCGCGGCTGCTCGCGACATGTCGAGCGACTTTTGTCTCCTTGGATACGTGGCTTAATAAGTGCGGCGCGTCTTCTTTGTTGCGAAGTTGTGGAGCGGTGGGTGGTGCTCTTGTGGGTCGTTTGAATTTGCCGGTCCCTGAAGTTGGCGCCCATTAGGGCACGGGCCCCGGCTTGCCCCCCCTAGATCCGGGGCTGACACTTGCTGACGAACTAAACTGAATACATAAACACGTTTAAAAATACACGACTATAGTGGCATGTGCGCCAATCTCGACGGTAGTCATGTCTCCGCTTCATCGCAGACAAAACAGGTGTCAGTCTCATTGTCCTAGGCTATTGTCTAGTCGGCCACATTAGACAGGTGGAATGATTATACACTGGCATTTGTTTTAGAGACTAAATATACGGTGAACGACTGTGAATGTGCCGAATTTTCCACAATTGCCATAATAATATTGAGACTTTATGGGGGTAATTAAGGAAAATATGAAATGAAAAGCCGAGCAACTAAATAAATCACGTAGTTTAAATGTAGGGACGCCAAAGTAAACGTTGGAAAGATGATTATAGCATAAGAAGGCGATACATAGAAAGGTAAGGTGACTGATATAAATGTGTCAAAGGAGTATACATTCTGCTCTGGCCTCAAATTGGGGCAAGGGCAGAAACATGATGATATCGAAAAACTGAGACATTTACACAATTTTATGTTTTATTAATGATGGCCTATTGTGCCGAAAGGTTCTGGATTAGCGACCGCGTACCGGAAGACGTAGCGTTGGAAGGCCTCCTACAAGGTGGGCCGATGACCTTGTGAAGGCCGCAGGAATCCGTTGGATGCGGGAAGTATAAAAGTTGAAGTGGCGGTGCTTGGGGGAGGCCTATGTCCAGCAGTGGACGTCTTTCGGTTGATACGATGATATTTTATTAAACAGTTATGTTGTAAAACAAATAAACTTACATAATTACAAAAGCAGAAGTCTTATTAAATTAATAACCAAAAAAAAAATACAAAATCATAAAAACTATTCATTTAACCTGTTTGAGAGAATTAGTCTAATTTTCCTCTTTCTACCTACAGATCTGAATCAAAGTCAATAATTCGGAGCCTGGTGGGGGCCTGCCCTGAAGATGTGGCGGTGGTGGGAGCCACCCTGGTGCGGTTCCTTAGAGCACTGCGGCCAGATAGGGTGGTGCTGTTCGTGTCCTCTCGAGAGACGGAGAGGCAGATCGCGCCGTGGAGGGAGTATGATACTAAGGTACGAGGAGTTAGAAGACCAAGCCATTATTTCAAGCATAATAAAGTATAACTATTATGGAGTGAGGCGTAGGCGTATGGGTTTGATTATAATGTTAAGGACGTAGGAAATAAGGTAGCTGGATTGAGGAATATTTATTTGGTTTGATGTAATAAAGACCATCTCTTTGTTTAAATGCGGTGACAGTTATACCATCTTTTGCATTGTTGACCGTCGCTTTAGTCTTAGTGAAGAGCTATTGCAAATATTTTAATCGTAGACGCTGGTTGATGGCTGCTAAGCATTTCATTGATGGCAAGTATGGCAGCAAGCTCCAGTCAGCAAGCTGAAGTGGCAGTGGGCTGGCCATGTGTGTCGAAGGACCGATGGCCGGTGGAGCAGACGAGTCCTGGAGTGGAGACCGCGTATCGGCAAGCGTAACGTGGGACGCCCCCCAGCTAGATGGACCGACGACCTTAAAAAGGTGGCTGGAACAGACTGGATGCGGAAGGCGAAAGACAGGGTGCTGTGGCGCAGCCTGGGAGAGGCCTATGTCCAGTAGTGGACTGTTATAGGCTGAGTTGATTGATTAATGCCAAAAAATTAGAGCTATCTGTGGATATCTGCTGTTGAAGACCCATACAGCTTCTCAGTTATACCAGAAACTTTGTTTTGCTCTCTGCAAAATCTGGCTAGATTACTGGTGTTAATATATATGAATGTTGAGAGACATTCATGCTGATTTTCATCCATTATTTCAACCACATAACATGGTCCCAAATTATTTTAGCTATAAAACAACCTCAAAAGCCAGACACTACAGTAATAAATCATAAAACAATGTACCTTTAGAATTACGAGTATGTCAAGTTAAAACACAGAGCAGAATAAAACAATTAATGGCTGGTCTGGACGTTATTAGCAAAGTTTTTTGGAAAATTAATTAAAATGGTCGAAATGCTTTATTGTTTTGCTTTGTCCATAAAAATGGCACAAATGACACTCTGGTCTTTTTGAAGGGCCTTAATACGTCTCTGGGGCAGGTAGATGAAAAGCACTGAACAACAAAATTGTACACAGCTGAACAAAGGTCCCTAAAGAAATTATGAAAAAGCAAATCATAAAATTCTCCCACCCGAAGAAGAGAATTGCCCTGAAAAGATGGGGAAGTAGTAACTTTGCTGTCAAATAATTTGACCAAAATAAATATCAAAATACAAACCCACCATGTGGCCAGTACTTTTACAATGTCAAGAAGTTGACACGTTTTAAACTGTAGATTCCACGGTCACATTGCGTTATGCAGTTGCCATATGCATTCATACGCAGGTCAGATATCACGTAGTCCTTGGCGCTAATTCAATGTGCTACCGACCGACGGATTGCCTCTATAACATGTTCAGATTTAATTTTTAACTGCTGACTGGCACCTTCATTTAAGAGCTGGTTTTTAACGGTCGGGTAAACGCCGTTGACCTTGGCTATACAAATGCGTGTCATTCTCACACCGCGCTACCGATCGGTTTCGAAGGGAATATTTATTTTTAGTAACGAAAATATGAATATTTGAAAAAAATCACAGATTTAATTATAGATAAAAAAATAGTCTGTTCATACAAAAAAAAAATCGTGAAAATATCTTAAATAGCTTGAAAGTAATATCGTTTTTTATTCTTTGGGTAGACATTATTTCCTGAATTTATTTCCTATAGTATTTTACTACAATACTTAAATATTCACATATAGAATTAACATACTATTTTTGCATAACTTACTTGAATTATATGAAGGCGTAATAACACATACTAAAATCATATATCTACGCCGTAATACGTCATTCAGTGTATTATTTTGTGTATGTTCGTATGCTTTTCAAACAATGTTATGTGATCTGCCAATATCAATATTGTATCAATCAAAGCAACGTGCAAGTATGACGAGTAGGCGCCAGCCTTCACTTGTGGGCAATTGAAAATATACTGGGACTGGGCTGGACACGTTTGCACCATGTCAAATGAATTGTAGAGTTGTACTTCCACCAAATGCGGGGCTCCCAACAACAAAATGCATGCTGCTTGATAGACCCGGGAACCTTGGTAACATATTATCGGTGACCCGACTGATCATGGCGGGATAAGCTTGACGTCTATAGAATGGAATAGTGCATGTTACACTTCATACTCGTAGTACATATGAATGTCGTGATGGCCCCAGTGGTTAAGACCTCGCGTCTCATGATGCAAGGTTGTGCGTTAAAATTCGGGCAAATACCAATGTGAGTTTTTCAATTGAATATTATGTACTTTCTCAGTTTATCTTGGACATTAGTGATGTCGGTGAAGGAAAAACATCGTGAGGACACCTGGACTTACAATTAAGAGTCTACAATACCTCAAATTGCTTAGCGTGATCCTCCGTTATATCGAAAAAAAAAAAATTACACATACATAACATAATCAGCATATAATGTTCCCACTGCTGGGACACAGGCCTCCTCTTGGTGAGAGGGAGTGGGCCGTAATCCACCACGCAGGCCCAGTGTGGGTTGGTAGATGTCTTCGAATTTTTGATTCTAGGACATGCCGGTTTCCTCACGATGTTTTCCTTCAACGTTTTGAGAGCAGCGGTGATGAAATAAATAACACAAAGTAAAGCGCCTGTCTGGGTTCGAACCTACGACCTACAACTAGTAAGTCGCGGCCGCTACTACTGGGCCACCACTGCTCTACGAAAAACAAAAAAATTAAAGCATTAAATTTGAAATAAATATATTGGTAAAGTTGAGGATTAATGTTAAGTTTTCCATAATTTTTTTTCGGCAGAAAAAAATGACAAAGTTTACCTCCAAACCGAACAATAAACAAAAGTATTAAAAATATACTTCAAGTTAGATCATGAAATTCTGCATAATAACTGAACTAAATATAAATCAGATACAATATATATTTTTTTTATTACCTTTATTTTCACCGTAAAAAAAATACATAAACTATCGGAGCCTAGGAACCTTGTTTATATCGCCCTGTCTCGCTTGCTAGATAAAGAGTGAGGTGGCGCTGAGGTATTATGGACTCTTAATATAAATTTGAAATCTCCAACCCGTCTCCAACAATCGTGATGATCAATGCTCATGCCTTCACTGTATGAGAAGAGGCCTTTGCCCAGCAATAATAGGCTAGGTATTATTACTAACCCATGTTAAACAACGGGCAAAAGGAAGAGATCAACAAAAGAGATACGTATGACCCGCGGTAGTAGTAGCCGTTAGTCGTTTGTTTTGCCGGGTATACAATATACCGTTTCATTTTCTCTCGGTTGTATACAAGAGAAGATTGCAGGAGCCAAATCCCTTAGGAATAACAAAGAGACTGCTACAATATGATCCTTTGCACCTTTTCATAAATACAAAGATAAATATTTCAACTCGTACCCAAATAATAATTTATTCCACACCTAACTCCGCAACATAATTGCAAAACGCCCGACATTTCTACTCGTATATATCACGACGTGTCATACGGCTGGTACAATCAACCAGAGTGCATAATAATAACCAGTGGTAGGTGCATATCGGTTGCAACTAAACGCATTACGGCCAGTAAGGCCGAACACCGATAACGCGCCCTTGAGTTACATAACGGAAGCATGGCGTTTTAGTTTCTGCATACAATGAAAATATACGGCCGTCAAATACAGGTGGCACCGCGTCGCCGTCGTGGGTTAAAAATATGGACTATTTTAATTGTTTGTATGCGCTCATGCAACGACATTGCATTTGAATGTCACGACTGGCAGATGTGTTAATATTGCTGGCGCGTAGTATAGTTCCGGTGAATTAAAAATTTGAGAGGATTCAGAAATTGTACAGCGAGGATTCATTGTTGGTTCATAGAATATTCATCAATACTGTCATTTTTGACAACAAGAATTGCAATTATTAGTATCTACGACGATTCTAATGTAAGCGAAGCAAAAGAAGCTTGTAAAGCACTTGCTGTTCTGTAGTTTTTGCTTGCTCTAGGGTTAAAAAGACGTGAGTTGAGCATAGTTGTAGGCACTAGGTACTAACCTTTGGTTATATAAACGGCTGAAACGTACACGCACAGCCCAGTCACCCGCGTATTTCCGTATTGTGTAAAACGCATAAACACACTCGGCGAACTGCGCTTACGATCGGCAAATTCCTTTATTTTATCAACAAAAGTATGATTTACGTTGTTTTCGAACGTGACCTGCGTTTGCGACGTTGGCTATTGCCCTTGTACTATTTCTTGAGGCCTAGAAAGCTTCACCCGTAGTTAAGCAGATGGTTGCAAGGTCGCTAGACTTGAAAGGTCAATTTGTGGTAGATGAAGTTAGAGAATTAGGCATTTTAGGTACATTTCTAGAATATTAAATGATAAATTATGTTTATTTCTGTAAGTAGGTTTATACAAACACTTTTACACGTCAATAATATTTTGAAAAACTAGATGAGCTCGGCGTTTACTATCCGACTACTCTGTGAAGAAACAACAAAAAAAATTATGGCTGGAAATGCTCTTTTTAATGTTTAAACCTACGTGCGGTTTGAATTATCTGAAGGGTGTTCATTTTACGGTATTTATTTTATATCTGACTATGCCGTTCAAAAAGTACCTACAAATTGTTGAGTTGAGATGAATTATAATTTGATTCGGCTTGCACTTCTTTCTCAGAAACTCTTTAGTTTAAAGGTTCTGTATTAGCAAACATTTTGTTTGTATTGGTGATGCACGTATTTAATTTCTAACCTATGCGTGTTACCGAAACGTTCTTTAATCCTATCGAAGGTACTAAAATTCATGTTTCTACCCCAAAACCTACTCGAATACCTCGAACCTATATTTCTTGTTTGACCTTTAAATCGTGCGTGGGGTATATCCGTCGATATTGTCGATTCCACTTCATCCCTGGATCAACCTTGGCTTGTACTTTTACGATGTTTCATATTCTGTATCAGTCGTATGTTCCCGTGAAAGGGTATATTTTCTAAGGGTCTCTTGCATTATTTAGCTCTATATTTTTCTTTTAGTGATTCTTCTGTTCTCCCATTGATTCTCTCTTTCCTTAAGTACTTGATATTTACCCGATGTCATTGTCATCTATGTTCTTTTTTTTATAAATACATATTTATTTACATAACCAAATTACAAGATGATTATTAACATTAACTAAATTAAATTAAAACTAAGTTAAGCCTAAAAAAGGCCCTCGGGGCATTGTACCGAGGATGCTGGCGGCATCTATGTTCTTAAATGTCTCTTGTTACTTATCTGTTATGTCACTCAGAGTAGCGTTATTAATAGTAGTATTACTATTATCCCCTGATTCGTTCTTCACGGTCATTATCACGTTAGATATTTACTCGTCATGTCAAGGAAATGATTTGACGATTTTTATTTTAACGTCAAAAGTCAAGTATGAAAATACATTAACGATCTCGTTTGCTTTTATATTGCAGATTATTTTTCCTTGGTAATTGACTTCCTGTTTTCATTCCTGACACATTTCCCATTCATTGATGTTCCTGTCTTATTTTGCACCACCATTTTAAGGAAAGTGAATTTTGAAATAAGCAGTCTTATTCTTCAGAGACTAAATAGTATACACTATAAAAGTTAACAATGGATTAATCAGTGTTAACTTGAATAGTGTTAGTTATTATTGTTTAAAAAGATAATGCTTTTTCTTTTCCTTTCATTTAAGATTTTTCTTTAGATTTTACCTTTAAGTTTCACTCGTGTGCAAATAATTCCTTAACAAATATGTAGTATTTAAGATGTGGATAATGTCGTGAGCTACACATAATGTAATCTCTTTTTTTCTTACTATCCATTTATTAAGATCTTTGTGTAACTGTTTGTTTTCCGAATTAAATAAATAAATAAATAAAATAGTGTACACATTCTGTCCTTACAGAAACTCAGCTCTTTCATAGAAAATTTTCTTGTTTATCATGAAATCTTTTATATTTACAATCTTTCCACAGCCATCTAGTTAAACGTCTGTTCTGCGGTAACTGACACCTTCCCAATATTAACAAATGACTAATTCCTCATAATTTCTATATTAATTATATGAAAGTCGTAAAACTTTATCTCCATGTTATATGGTTGCAATTATTTTATAATAATCAGCAGTCGTAAAACTTTTATGTTTATTAATGTCACATTTCTGTCAGTGGTCAAGTAAATCTACAGATTGTACGCCAATGTGATCAGTTTATTACGGACGATACAGTTGATTTTATTTTACTAGAATCATCTTACAGTATTTACAAAGCGCTGTTTTGATATTTTTAACCGTCTTCCAAAAAGGATGAGTTTATAATATGTTCGTCTATATTATGTTTGTTTTTTTTTTGGAAATGGTTTTTTAGTATCTCTACTGTATTAATTTCCTCTGTATTTAGGACATTGTTGTGGCTGTGCTCATCTAGTATTTTGTGCCCTAGTTCATTGTCTGAATATCTATAAGTATCTTTCTCTGATAGCTTTGCTTCATCATGTTCCATGTAAAGATGATTAAGGCTTCGTCAAGTATCTTCTACAGCAGTTGATGCTTTATACAATGTGCGTTTGTACAATACAGTAACTTTTTATAAGAATAAATTTCCGATTTTGTTATTTTAATATTAATCACGACCGATTGTGTGTTGTATAATGGGATTAAACGTATAGAAATTCGATTCAGAAAATGTGTTCTCTCTCTTAATACTTTTTTTTTCATTCGAATTACTTGGTTTGTAAGCAAACATCTTGTAGAAACGCCAAAAGACTGCCTGATAATATCTGTCACAAGCATAGTTATTTCTTGAAATTGTAATTGAAATACATTTGTGAACATTACATTTATTTATTACCAAGCGTTAAACTACCCGCAAAATAATCATAAGTTTCAAAGGAAAATCTTGTTTCAGAAGATATTTCCAAACGTCTGAAAGTCGAAAAGTTGTGTTGTAATTTATGCTTTATTAAACTCTTAGTAACATAAGTCTGCCGCTAAGTAGGTAGAACTGTTGTGTTTCAGTTTGAAGTGAATATTATGCCACAGATACATACAAAAAAATAATTTTAAAGGTATTTATTTTAAAATGACAAACAACTAAATTTTAGACCCTCACAGTAGGTAAGCCGTTTCATTTGTTGTGTTACACGATACAGTTTGCAAAACTATTATTTTTATTTTCTAAATGACCCCCATGTTCAAAATTAATTAATTTACGGTACACGGCCGTGTTTGGGCCACAGAAATTCAAGTTAATCAGTCCCATTAGATTTGAAGCAATTTGGCTGTGACAGACAGACAGACAGACACATGAGTGATCCTATAAGGGTTCTGTTTTTTCATTCAGACGTACGGAACTCTCAAAACAAAGCCATTAAAGCAACGTTTGTATCAGTTATTCATACATTTATTTCGCTTTATAATATAAGAAAGACGAATTCGATCTCTCCGCTTACAAATGCACAGAGCAAACCCCAACAATAGTCCGGAAACCCGTTAGTATCAAGACTATGGATTCTTAGGTCATTTCCTGTTCTTTATTATATTCTATCTAACACCCTTCCTTCCTGCATTTCATTCATAACATACACTGTAACACTAGCATACAAAAGTAAGCAATGTTATTATCGTGTTTTTGCAAAGTGTTCACTCTTTCATCCTTGTGAGAGAACTTCATTTAGGCTATAGCCGACACGATACTTTTAGCATCAGCCATTAGCGATTTTGCGAGTTCATCAATGGTGCATGGTATTTCGGCGACTCTGCGTTCGGTCGCGGCTGAAGAATCGAGCATCTAACGATAGTTTCGATGCTACATCGCATTTTACCGACTGACTGCGTTTGAGCGTGTTCCGCAGTTATAAACCGCTGCGACTGGGAACCGAATGTGTGCGGAATCTAGCGTTCGTACGCTGTATCTAGCTTCTGAAGAACGACTAAATCGCTAATCGCCGCGTGCGTATTGTATCGTGTCTACTGTGGCCCTTACTTCAGTGATGGATGACGCCATCCCATAGTCATGGGGGTTTGCGTCGTAGTACATGGCATGTTTACGGGTTCTTAACGCACCTTGTTTACCGCGAGCCCCAACTATGACATCATACTAGTATGTGCTGCCGCATTTTTGGTGAATTCTGGGAATTTTAATATGGCTATGCATTGTTTGGTAGTATTCTGCTTCCTGTTTTCATAGTGTTTCAATTACTAGTGTGGGATAGGTCGCCATTTTCGTGACATGTTTCTCAGTAGGATGATAACATGACCAACAGACCAAATAAAAAGGCAAACTCAGAAATAGGACAAATAATTGAATGAATGAATTGACTTGTATACGTTACCAATCTGACAAGAATGGAATGTCTTTATGGAAATTACTCGTAGCTTTTCTTTGTCAGATGACACCATGTTTCTCCATGGAGTATTGAGTTCATTTCACTTAAAGTTCTTCCATGGAAACTAGCTAAGATTGAGATTTGAGACGCCCAAAGTTCGCAACTTAATTGAAATTCTGAACGTGCTTACTGCTAACTTGCTGAAGCTGTCTCGTTGACTTGTAATAATTATTATGTTCGGGTAGATTATGCTTAATTGAATCTGTGTGAGTAATTTGTGTGCCGTGTACGAATTTAACGTACTCATCCAGGCGAATTGATAGCCTGTTTTAAGTCAGTTAATTAATATCCATTTTGTTGATGGATTTTGGATGCATGTAATTTAATAATAAAAAGCCAATAAGCTGATTGGTTATAGTTGAACATTTTGAAAATGTGTAGTATTGATATTTCCACCCATATCCGTAACTGACGGAGGTCCTAAAATAAACTTTCCGTTAAATTCTTATTTTTGTAGGTATAGCATTTTTTTTGTCACGAAATTTAAGACGCAAGATTGTTTGCTTGTTAACTTAAGTCGTTTCAAGTTTAATAGTCGTTTTGTTTGTAACATGTAACATTCGGTTATGGTTCTTTACGTTTACCTAGTCTTTTGTTTATAATAGCATTTTGTTTTAAATACGAAAATAATGTGCTAAGGTTGCTGTCTTGTTTATATATTATCGTCATTTTTATTTTTATTTTTAGAGGATTGGTACTGTTATATTACTGTTTCGATTTTTAAAAAGAAATTGGTGATTAGTATTTGGCAGACTTGGCGGTCGAGAAGCATGAAAATCCGACGCAGTTAGGTCTCATCATCATCTTCCTGCCCTTGTCCCACGTTACTTGGGGTCGGTGCAACATGTTTTTTTCTACCATTCTCCCCTGTCATCCGTCACGCTATCATTCACTCCCTTCTTCATATCATTGCTCATACAATCCATCCATCTTTTCTTTGGTCTTCCTTTCCCTCTCCATCCATTCTTCACTCTTCTAGTCGCATGCGTTTCCTCCCTCTTCATCACATACCAAGTCAACCGATTTCCTTTCAACTTTTCTGTTACTGGCGCCACTTTCAAACTTCCCCGTTTATACTCATTTCTTACTTTACGCAGTTAGTCTATGGGTAGTCAAATGTATCTTCATCCTGGTTGTAACTTTAAGACTTAAGATTCCACTGCCTAATCTCTTTCAATAAGTCCTCCATTATCTTTTACGGTGTTCTCAGACACGTAGTCTTATTCTCTGTGTCGCGTTATCTGTTTATTATAGTACTCTACTATAGTAATATACCCATATTCTGAGAAATATTATGTGGTGTCTTCACACTATTCTTTGCTTTCTGCGCAAGTTATACCATAATAATTCATACCATTTATACAATAAGTCAGCAAATTGAGTGCGCCGGACGTTTTTAATCGTATCGTTCCCGTGTATGCTCTATTAATGCATCCCCAGTTAGCTGCTATAGCTACTTTTTCTATGAGCTGTCACTCCGATGACTAAGTCCCATTATTAATCCATCGCATCAGTTCGTATTAGCATCGTCCATAATCGTATAAGTGCTGTAATGAACTACTTTAAGTGCTTGGACGTTCTATCGTCTTTTGCGTCTTGTTAATGAGGTCTGTTTGCGGCACGCGATCTTTTAACTATTAGCTTATCGTGTTTTGGAATACCAATGTAATTTTAATTTTGGCTAACCATCCTACCATACTCTGAGTTTTTATGAATTAAGACAGTCTTTTAGCAAACGAAGTAATAATCGTGTCCGTTGAACTAAATACTTTTTAAATACATAGTTAAAATATGTTAATAAGTGTCTAAGGTTAACTGGAATCTTTGCTGTATCTATCCGACCAATCTGTTGTTCTACCAAAGGTCACCGAAGTTCTAGGACATTTTCGTTCTTTGGATTACGTGAGTGCTTTAGGAAAATTCATAAATGATACAGTATTGGAAGAAATAAAAGTACCTTCATTTTGTATTCGTCTGGCTAACAGAACAAGCAAGCAATAAGTAGAATAAAGGATTTCAATTATACTTACCTTTTTGAATAGTCTTTCTTACTTATAATCGCTGTGAGGTAATTTGTAGGACAAATGTTCTTGAGTATTTTATTCACGGAACTTCTCGACCCGGTTCTTTTTTTAATTCCTTCGAAAACTTGTAATTGTGTTAACACCCCGGTGAAACTTAACAAGCGTTTGGGAATTTTAGTAGTTAAAACTTTGACCTAAAAATTGTTGACCGCATTTTTACTTTTGGAAGTGGACTCCGGTAATTGTCTAAAATACATAATTATGTATTAAGGAATCTTAATGTTTGTTATAGTTATAGCACATGGGCGGAGTTGTGTAGTACGAGTACCTACGTAATTATTACGGCTGCAACCAATATGAAAACATTCAGATGTTTCTTACTGTTCCGATAAACATACCCAATTCCGTACATTTCCAGAAGTAAGTATCATGGATTTATTTTGGGAAAAGAGAAACTAAATATAATACCAAACCTAATTTTGGTACATTGATAAAATTACACTAAATTGGTTGCGAATCCTTAGATTATTTACTTCGATAGATTTTCATTATAGTAGGTAATTTACTAAATAACTACTTTGTTTCGGTTCAGCTTTAAATCAATCAATAAGCAATTCTAATAGATTCATTACTTAGAATAGATTCCTCGTATATTACAGTCAGCAAGACATCTTTATGTGTCATGTTCTTCAATAAATTCTTTATTTCGCCAATAATTTTCAAACTTACTAATATTATTTTCTTGCTAGAAAGCTAGCACTGTTGTTATCATTTACATATCTGTATTTGAATAAAATCAATGTGTGGATGCTTGCTTTATGCACCTATTTTGTGTTCAGTTTCAGTTTCTGGCCTGTCACCCTTTCCCGAGCTCCTTTCTTACTTCAAGTTGGTTGGGATGTTTGTATTAGAATTATTTAACTCTGTTTTAATGAACTTTTCTTTTCATTGTTGCAGGTCATAAAAATCCCAGAAACAAAAGAAGGTTACATAGACCTGAACAACCTCGAACAGAGATTGCAGGAGAACTCCAGTTCAGGACACAGAATGATAGGGTTCTTCCCAGCAGCTTCCAAACTCACGGGGGTCTTAGCTGATGACGTAGCAACCACTCTGCTCCTCCACCAGTATGGAGCCTGGTCTTTCTGGGACTATACGCTGGTGGCGCCATCTTCTGCTGTAGATATGAATCCTACGTTCCCAGGAGTAGATGAGGAAATGGTGAAGAAAGATGCGCTGTTCTTCAATTGTGAGAAGTTTGTTGGAGGAGTCCAGGGCCCCAGTGTTGTGATTGTGAAGAAGCATGTGTTCAGTGATACTCCGATATATTCTCAAGATGTTGAGGTACGTTTCTATAGGAAAAAATTAATTTGAAAATACTTAAGTCCAGCATAAAATACTTTTTGACAAAGAAGCTTTTTAAATAGGCAACTAAATCAACGTTTGTATAAGTAATCTTGTTAAAGTTTTAGGAGTAGGTAATTCCCGGGACAAAGATACTTTCCACGATAAGATTTATCAAAGGTTTCTCGGGTCTTAGGTAATGCAAGATAAAAACAGGACCGAAATTGAATAAGTTAAATATGGATGAGCTCATGATGAAAACTTCCTTGGCATGTCTGTTACTTCGACAGAGAATGTTCATTGAATATTAAATCCTTATCAACGTGTTTACTAACTTTGCCTATTTGCAATTTGTTCGAGTTATTTTGTGAAATCGTTATTATGTTACCAGTTTTTCTTGTATTTTCTGTTTTTTTCTAAATTACGGGTAAATTGTTTAAATTTTAACTCTTCAGTTGGAGGTCATGGCCATATTTTAGTTTCTTGAATATTTATAAATTAAGTTCTTTAAAAAGTAGTTGGATGATATCCTCTTGATTTTCATCTTGTTAAAACCGTGTATTGATAGTTAGTATTTCGAGCATCACCTTATGATCGAACATATTAGCAGTAGCAGGTAGCAGCCTCATTGGATTTTAGAACTTCTTCCAAAAAATGTTGTTTCTTCCCACAGGTTTTGAGCGAGAGGATTGAAGAGTTGAAATGCACAGAAGGTGTCAGGGCAGCTCTAGTCATGCTGTTAAGAGATGCCGTCGGTCTGCAGACCATCGTTGAGAGACAGGACAACATCAGCAAGTAAGATATAAAGTCAGATCTTTTCGCAGACATCGTATGTTTTTTTTAGGGAGACAAAAAGTTGATAAACCGTTACGTTACCGTTACCGTTATAATCAAATAGAAACAACTTTCGTTTCAAGTAATGTTATATTATCTTTTAGTAAGCCAGTTTTTTATATCATTATTTAAGATTACCAAAAAAATTATAAGTAACACTAGTAGTAGTACTGCTACATTGGCCGAATTATAATATAACTGTAATCTCAATTACGGGTCTCGATGATTAGTACCTACATATTTTATTATTTTTAATCATTTTACCTACATATTAATCGTAATACTATTTTCATAATATGTTTTTTCTGCGTCTTTTGACTAACGGAATTAATCTCGCCTTTTGCTAGGGTACGAATATTTCTATCTTAATTTATATTTTAACAACATAGACAGGTAACCTACCAAAGTTTTATTTATCTATGGAATAACATCATATTCAATTTGTCATGTTTTTTCGCGTCATTCTTCACAAACAATATAAGTGAAGTCTGTCTTACTGCCTTCATTCTTCTATCATATTCTTTCTAAAAATAGAATTATTTGCACACCAAGGACTTTTCTTCAAGCGTTGAAGCACACTCGGTAACCCAAGCACGTGTCACTTCAATAACAAGTTAATTTCGCTTCGCTACTTCGATGGCAAACTTGCAATATCGACATTGATCAACTTTGTGGTTAGGTTAGTTAGGAATACCTGGCCATGTAACATATTATTTTTATATTTTTATTAATATTTTAATGGTCAGCACCCGAATTGCGTAAAACATTTTGAATCACAAACGGTATGATTTTGAAGTATATTTATTGCTAATCCATTGCTTCATATGTTCGAATCAATGTCTGCTCAACAATGTAAATAACGCAATAAAATAAAATAAATAAAAATTATATGAAAAAATATAAGACATAACGTTATATAGGTACAGTTTTTCTTAAATCTATGTCAAGTTCACCCATGATTTGTGCCTGAACTACGTAATCCTGTGTTTCAGGCGATTGGAGGTAACATTAATTGATTAAATAATCACTTATCATATTAATCTTATTGGTACATAAATGTATAAAGGTGTATAAAATTATAATTAAAAAATAACAATAAAACAAACAATATTTACATAGGGCATAGTTGAATTGCGATGAATATTGTTGAACTGTCAAAATGAAACACATTACTACTGATAGGTAGTGTGGTACCTACGCAATTACCCCGCTGGTCCTTATAACACAAACTACGAGTACATAGTAGCCACAGAATATTTTAAATAGGTTAGTGCTGCACTCGTTACGCGTGGTCCCGGTGGGTCGAACCATTACCGGGTCCATGGGTAATTTTAATTACCCGTGGTCTAGCATTAGGGATTGTTCCCTAGATTTTTGACTATATCGATAGCACTAAAAACTTCAGCGCGATTTTATGATTCTCAGATGAAAACATTGCAATGCTCTTTGTGGCCTTGTCAATCTAAGTGTGAAAAACTATGGCGAACAAAAATGTTAACAATTAGAAAATTGCAAGCTAAACCTGAATATCGAATCTGTCCCAAACAGTGTGTTAACTACTGGTTACAATAAAAGTGCTAACATTACGCCAAAAAACTTCTGTCAAAACTTCGTGGAAAACACGAAAACAAAAAAATGTTTCGACATGTCATACCGCCATTATAGTCGCCATGTTTGTTTTTATGTTTTCGAATATAGCGAGACACGGCAAGGGAAAATTACTGTGCAGCCAGGTTCATAGTGTCAACTCAGATAGAATTTTGTTTACGCAGAAGTAAACAGGGGCTTATTTATTGCACAGATTTATATTAACTGACTCTCAGTTAATATTTAGTTAATGTTTAAATGGAATATTTGCGATGGAGATCCATTTTGCAGAGTTATTGATTTTATATTTAAAAATATTAAAAATGAATATATTTAAAATAAAGATAATTGAAATGGGGCTTAATGAAATTCCGTACCTGTCCGTAGGTATCCTGAGACTTTAACTGAAGGCCTTAAGTAATTATTTCCTGTTAAATGAGAAATATGATCAAGAACTACAAAGCGTTTGTACAATTACAAGTA
The DNA here is from genome assembly GCA_905333075.3 of Atethmia centrago. NCBI lineage: Eukaryota > Metazoa > Arthropoda > Insecta > Lepidoptera > Noctuidae > Atethmia > Atethmia centrago. The sequence goes on from HG995368.1 coordinate 22,972,222, forward strand.
GATAGAGCATTGTAGTTACCCATACGTGGCTACGTACAGGAATATATTTATTCGCGCATTCCCCGGGCAACGTGGAAGTAATATAGCACAAGATTTATTACATAATATGCGACAAACAGGTTGTAAACAATGCATTACTATATAAAACTGCGTTCTTGAATAATTCCTTTAAGTGGCGTTTATTCTGCTATAATATTATTTTGAAGTAAAGGCTTCTTGGCATGGAGGAAGGGTACACCCAGGTCCTGTATATAAGTATATGTTAGAGAGAGGGACGGTCCCCTACTAGATAGCCAGACGACTGACCAAAGGCTGACGCCGCTTTGGCGGGGATGCAGGTCGCTACATATTTCATTATGAAACTGTTTGCAGCAGATTTTTGTCTCTATTGGAGCTTTCATACTGATAAGGGCTCCCACTGAATTATGCCTAAGAAGTTCAAAAACCGCCCTTATGCACAAGAGCATACTTTGCATGGCTCCAAAAATTTTTAATAATTTACTAAATGACATAAAAGATTTAAACTTGACACAATTTAAACGTAAACTAAGTACATTTTAATAGACAAATGCTATTATTATACCATTGATGAATTCCTAGTTGACAAAATTCCTAGTTCAAAAATTTCATGTGACTGACATTTTATGTATTTATATTTTTTCATGTACCTAATGATTAACTTAATTTTTAATATTGTAATTTAACAATGCATGCCTTAATGGATAGATTTTTGAGGTACTATAAAATATTTTTAAGACCCTGTTTTATCACCAAAAATCGCATTAATAAAAACTTTGACTTTGACACTGAAACAATAAATCGACTCTGAGTTATTTGTATTTTGCTACATTATATAAGCAAACTTAAAATAATGAGAGTGCACTCACATTTCGGCAGCTATGTCCATAAAAGAGAGGATAACCGGGCATAAATACAGACACCAAGCATTCTTCTAAGAAACTCCTACAATTGTTCCTTGCTCGTTTCATGTTTATTATTGTATACAATATATTAATATATATTAGTATATACTAATCTATATTAATATATACAGTGTGAATGTGAGTCGGTGGTATACCATTTACATATACAATACATTCATACATAAAAAAGCATTAGTTTATGTATTTATTGTATATGTAAATGGTACACCACCGACTACCTGCAGTATTGTCTCTCCTTTTCCCTTTAATCCATCCAAAGGTTGTCTGTGAAAGATCGGTTTGAGCGATAAGACCGCCCGTTGTTCCCCCGGTCACCCTATGTAAAATTTCAACATTCATACGAGTATCCTTCGATCAATAATAGTTACATCTGTAATTTTTATGGTGTACATAATGAAGAGAATACTCCTTACAAATTCTATTTTGTTGTTTACATTTACGTTCAGGATCATCTTCAAAGTTATTCCTATAGTGTTTAGGTAGGTATTATGTTTGTTGAAGACAATATAGATGAAAACCTATAGATAGCTACAAATTCGTGGGTTCAAAGCCCCATGGACAAAGGACAAAGACTCGTCCGTCTGTACAATGCCAGGCCCACAATTAGTGTCTTCTCTAACTTTATCTGTACCTTCGTTGTGAGTTCGACTGTATCTGTCCAAAGTTGACATAGGTTTTATCTACGAACTCGAATATCTTCTTTGGTCGTCCTTCGATCAGAATTGTCGGACTGTTTACGTGAATTCAGTGACTGATAAATACACAAAAAAAAATATCGATATTTGTACAAAAATATCGTCCCAATATAAAACTGTATATTGGTTGCCGGATGCGAAATCCTAACAATTTGTCAGCGACACGATTATTCATTCATAAAATATATATGCAATACTTATTTTGATAGGTAATAAGTACACTGTTTTCGTGGCGTGTATCCAAACATTTGGACAACACGTTCTAGTCTAGTGTATTTGCGTGTTCATATGAGTCTTTCATTCATAATAATGTATATAGGACATAGGTATGAGGAAAAGGTGTAAAGTTCACTCAGCCTATAAACTCAGAAAAGGGAGGCTCCTCCGACCAGACGGGTCTTGTCTGGTGGGCTGCCCGACGGTTGAAATTCGGACGTTGTATACAAAATGTAACATAATTAACACACGACCTCGTACGGGGTGTAACTAGAGTATTGAGTTAAAAGTATAAAGGCTCCTACATACTGGCGCGACTTGTCGCGCGACGCTTCGCGACACAAAGGCACCGCTTGTAGCGCTACAAGCGGTGTCTTTGTGTCGCGTCGCGTCGCGCGACAAGTCGCGCCAGTATGTAGGAGCCTTTATACAATTACCAACATTTATATTTTTAAAGCTAACTATTATTATTAAGTAAATTGTGTTGACCCTAGCATTACTTTATGCATTTAAAATGCAGTCTTATAGTCTTGAAATAAGATTTTTTTTGGCTCAAATGTGGTCGGTATGGCAATTTTTACATAATTTTTGAAAAAAATACCTATATAAAAGTTACAGAAATCGATTCAGTAGGTAATTATGAACAAACTACTTTCGGGACTTTTAGGCGTTTCTATTACACCTTGTATAATAAATGCTAGTGCGCGGTAAACTCTGCTTGCGCGATTTAGGATTTTGCGTGACGTCAGTGTGATGCGTAGTTCGCATGTGGCGATGTAGATGGCGCCACAAATGATAATCCCAAAAAAATATTATATTATACCTGATAATGGGCCGCATTAAAAACATTCAAGAGTGTTCCTCTTCAATCATTTAATTTAGCATAGGGTTTGGTGATCGCAGTAAGGACACAATAACAATAAAATTATGTACCTACCTATAACTTTTTCTAATTATAGTCAGTGCAGAAATTGTTCTACCGGTGCTACGTCGCGCGACAAGTCGCGCCAGTCTGCACGAGCTTTACTGCTTTGGCATTCATCATTGTGATAAATAATAATTCTATAGTTGCTCTTGCTACCAACATTCAACAATGCTACTTGGAAAGTACTTAATGGAGTTTTCTACTTGCATCTTAACCACAAAGCGATTCAGTGAATAGCTCATGAATAGAACCTTTTCTATGCTTACAATGTGCCAATATTCATTCTATAGAACATTTATAACGTCATCATTTTATGGGGTTGTTTGTTAGTCCACCTGTATATATTTACATACAATTATATTTATCTAGTATTGATGGCGTTTTTATTCAAATGATTGTTTCAACGGAAGATTTAGAGGTATTATTTTATGTGTTACGTATGTTAAGGCGAGTACGCACGTACGAACAAAACATGGTGAACATGAACATCGCCCCTGCTCTCTTTAGTAGCCATGGATTCCCGGGCACGTTGGATGTGGTACACTGTTGGATAGGTGGCTGAGAACTGATGCCCCCGCGCCTCCGCGCGCTCACTCCTCGTTTTCGTTATGAACAATGTTGCACCTAATTCTCCGAATACCGTCTACACAGATAAACTAAATTGGATCGCCACGAACATTTTTGACGAACATAGTGTGCGATGTTTTTTAGTGTTACGCACATGCGAACAAACTGTTCTATGTTCTTGTACGTTCGTGCGTACACGCCTTTAGGCGCCATTGGTGGATTTAAAGATTCGCAAAATCAAGGTCTATTCAAATAAGATGTTGATTTGGTTAATGACTTTTCGAAAAAAAACTGTTTGATATTTTAAGACAGTTCTAGTTTATTGACGTGGTGCCTACACCACGTCTAAAAACTTAGAAGTAGGAAAAAAATTACAAGGCTACCGTTTTTGCCATTTGGCTTCGGAACCCTAACAAGGACTTTTGTTAATGTCACAATCTACTGTTTAGATAACTTTCAAACAATCATCTTTGTCTCTTTTATAATAATCGGAGTCAGTTTCAGTCAGCAGACTACAACCATCATAGTCCACAAACCAACTACATCCACTGCTGGAGTGCCTCTTTTTGACTGTTCCAGTCTCCACGTTCCTACTCCCGTCGCATCCAAAATGTCGGATTGTTTCTCCAGTAGGTTTATGGTTTATGAGCGCGGAAGGCGCCGAGTCTCAACTCAAACCCGTGCGTTATCCAAGCAGAGTTTCTGACAAACTATAACTATTTACTATGGAGTGAACTATGGAGGATATTGATCATGCTGTGGAAGTTTATCATAATTAAATATATTGTCCATACTGTAAGAGTGCAGAATTAGGGTTTGTGCTTATTAGCTTCTAAGAATAACCTAACCTAACCTAAAGTACTGATACTAAATTTTATAATACCTAATGACTGTTTTCTATCTTGTCTCAATCTTTAGTCTGTCGCCAAAACTGTTTGTGTATCTGTAGTTCCAAGGGCTGCTGATATGTTGGCAACTCGCAAGTCGGGAAATAAAGTACCATTATCGTCTCTGTTTTTGTGTTCTTGATGCCAAATATTTCGTAATGCTCCTCATGGGACGGACAATCTTGAAGACAAATAGAATTTACTGCAGCCGTCTAGTTTGGCAAAATTCCCGTTACAAGCTGATCTGGCTGCTTTACCGCAGTTTTTATTTCGCTGCGGCTTCCGGACTCAAATCTATGTAACATTTAACAATCATGTAAGACATTTTTTAGTTACAGAGCGAGTAAATCTATACTAGCTTTTGACTTGTTCAACATTAATTTCTAGAGTTTTCTATCTTGTGTTGAAAAAACATTTTATTTATATTATATAACAGTTTTCTACACCTAAGTGCATGAGAGCGTCACACTGCAGTTGTAACTTGATCTGCCAAACATTAAATAGCATTGGTCCCAAGATAGTTCCCTGTGGAAAACTTTTCTAAAGCTATTAAGATAAAAAGTAATACATCTATCTCTGATGACGCAAGTATCTGATATGCGAACAATAATGTTCTGTTCGATTAACAAACATTCGCGATTATGTTAGTTGAATCATTATTTAACATTGATACTATATTGAAAATAATATGCTGTTTCTTTTGAAGTTTCAAGTGCTGGATGAATGCGAATGCTTGTTGTATAACAATAATAGGATATTCATTCATTTCATTATCTATTGCTTTGTCTGTGATATTATATACGTAGACAAGACATTTTTTTCCTCTGCATTGAATTATCAAACAAGAGTTAATTCATTAAGTACATGTTGTGCGAATATTAACACAACGTTGCCATTATAAAAGGCAACAATTTCAAATTATGACTTTGTTACATAATAGTATAACATAATTCCAATTATATTTTTATTTCTAATTACTTATAATCGTCTGATCTACATATTGATGACTTAACTTGCCCATATGTGAGTAGTCTGAAACTGAAGTTAAATGAAATGCTGATTTATGTACTGAGTGAATCTCTTTTGATTGAATTTTAAGTCTGGAAAAAATGAGAATGAGAATACTTGAATTCATTTAAACACATCATAAACAAACGATGACAAAGCGATTTTAAATAAACATGCCCCGTTTTAAAAGACTCTTTGAGTGAATGTGAACAAAGTTGGCGCAGAGTCCCCTCGCCAAAACGATTTGTTTGCAGTACGAGTCGGTACCGCTTTTTTCTACGCTTGGCGCCTTCTCAATTTCATGTGACCAATTCGTCTTTAGGTGTTGGAAGTTGCAGTATATCGATTGTATGGTAGAATGACATTGTAATGCAGATAACTTCAGATAACATCTACTATAGCTGTTGCAATGATACTTGGTTTCTCTGAATTGGGAATCAGCTCAAAATTTATCAGGTTGCTGGTCATAATTCTAATTTAATAAAATCTGGCTCACAAGCCATGACTTAGATCTATAAAATACGGATGCAAAACCTTTGAGATTTCCACTAGATACAATAATCGATTCAAGAAAATCTTGAATTTGTGAATACATAAACCGATTTTCATATAAAACTCATTTTCCTGAGAGCTCTGGAGGAAGCGTTGCCGGATGACCAAATAATTCGCTTCCTAACTCAGCATTGAACGCTTTCCGATGGGAAGAACCAATTGACTGAACACTTACCGATAAATTAACCCAACCCGTTCTGAGATCCTTCAAATACTGCGGAGGATTAGAGGATATTATTATTATAACCCCCTACTGATGTAATTTGGACGTGTCAGTATTGTAAGAATTTCGTTTGTAATCGCTATTGTACCATTTTTATTGAGCCTATGTGTACTCGTGAAAAAGGTTTCAGTTATATCTGCTTTGGCTGATCTGTACCTGGTCATTTTCTTTCAATATAAGGTTTGAATCTATTAATTAGTGTTAATAGATATCTTTTCTGCTTACGTCCAAAATTAATAATACATCCACACCATTATGCTACTAATACTAACCTAAGCGATATCCAAGGAAAATCAAACAAAATATAATAAAAGCAACATACGTAATTGCGCAAGGCTATCGTCTCGAATTCGCATTTCCGCAAATGTCCACGTACGAGCGTAGCACGGGCATCGAATCCGGGTCATTGCAGCACTGCCCTCGAAAGCCGGTAAATGGGTCAGAGGAACTGTCGCCTGAAATAGAACAAGTTGCTATGTGGCGACGAGCGTTCGTGTCAATATTGTTAATGGAAAGGAGAGATGACTTTTTAGTTCGTTCACTCTTGATAGTTTAATGAGAAATCTCAGTGGCAAAAATTGATATATAGCATTTTTTACGTGGTCATCATTTTATCGCTTCTTTAAGCCAAAATATAACTCAAGAATTAAAAGTTAGTCAAGCATAAGAACGTTTTGATCATCTTGGATACAAAAGACAACCTCCAAAATCCCCTACAAAAGCTCTTATTTGAGCAGATGGTAAAACCATAGCCTATTAAAGTGACTACACATTAAAAAGCCACAAAGCAAATATAAAAATATTACAGCTGCCATATGCGAAAGTATTCACAATTTAATTATCATCCCACAGACCACACAAGAATAACAAGTTCACGAACAAGTCACTCAATAGACCCATATGACTTCATTGCCCAAGGATAGACAGGCAATTGTCATAACTTTGCACTATTGCCACATTTGAACTTAACGGCGTCATTGCTATATTTAACTGCTCACTTTATTTCTTCTTTCCTGAATATTTCCGGTCTCTTTTTACTTTATTGTTAAGGATAATATTGCTTTGTTTATTTCTAGAAGTTAGTCTTATTTTCATTTTATTGTTGGCCCAGTCGCTTCCGGTCCGTAAACGCATAGTAACCTGAGGAAGGTCATCTAAATCACCTTGATTACCCGTTTTGGGATCTTGAATGTTTTATTTAGAATTACTATCTGGTAATCTCATATTCCTGTTAGTAACTATAGTATTCATTTTGCTTAATTTCTAACTTCCTAAATATGTAGAAAACTCTTCCTTTCATTAACATGCATATTCTCACGTATACGGTGTAATTATATTATGTATATTATATAATTATATGTTAATTTTACTTTTATTTGAACGCTTTGATTTTAGAAACAAGCATTATCTTTGCCAACAACGGAATCTTATCCATTGCTTTAGTTTAAATTTTAGCTTAGCATCCGGCCACCGCCACCACTCATCTTACTATACTCATCTTACAAGGGAAATTATGTCGATTTTCGAAAGTCTGTGTGATGCCTCTGTCATTTGCAAACCTTTGTAAATTATTTAATTCAGCAGCAATACCTAATCTGCCATCAATGGGACCTTGTCCATACATCAGCAGGCTTAGCATGACACTCTATTTCTTCGAAGAATAGACACGGCGTTTTCTATACAAAGTGACATTTCGTTTCTCAGTTTTTGACATCTCACCGTAGAAATCCTTCTACAATCTTTCGTCTTGTCTTTCGTTTCTAACGATCTTTGTCTAGGTCCTTGTTTATGTAGAAAGATTTCTACGGTGGGATGTCAAAAAAGGAGAAACGAAATGTCAATTTGTATAGAAAAAGCCGTGTCTATTCTTCGAAGAAATAGAGAGCGTCATGCTAAGCCTGCTGGAAAGCTTCCTAACATCTTAAGGTCACCCCTCCGCAGACGCATGACGTAACCACACAGCACAGTTTAGGGTCATTTTATGGAGAAATCTAACAATGTCATCTTTGTTCCTTGATATTCAATTCACGTGCATAACATAAGATAACATCTTACTGCAAAAACTTTGCCAGATAGGTTGTAAAGGTCAAGTGCATAGTCTTGTGCAGAGTAAAACTAGATATCAATTAAATTTGCTGATAATTTATAATCACAGGCGTCTCGTGCACATATCAGACATATCTCATTATAATCACGCTTCCGTGGTCGGTGCGCGGTGCAGTGCGACATAATTATATCTAAATTCCATCAATTAGAAACCGCATCGGATAGTTAGACCCTTTGTGCAGCCAAGTGGCTCAACTTGACCAGGATTTCGCTGTAATGATTGAAGTTCAGTAGTTTTTAGCAATCCTAGAAGTGGCTCTCGATAGATCGGACGGGCGATTTTTGTCCTGAAACCCGCAAACTTTATTATGAAGGAATGTATAGTTCGATCGAAGATATATAGAATACTCTATTATGTACAATGTACACCATAAACATTACTGATATAAATGTAGAAATTTTATAAGGGGCGGTGAATCTTGTTAGTCCATCTCGTGCTGATTTCTCTTTCATTCAGTGAAAAAAGCAATTCCTAGTATTCAAATATTCACCCCATCTTACTGTCATCGCGGTAAACATAAAAAAAAAGATTTCCCAATCATATTGAAATGTCAATACTCTTTATTTTTGCCCCAGACATCTGAAATATCCCGTTCAGTGACTGTCAAACACGGTCACGGCAGATAACGGATCACATGATTGAATTATATGATGACATAGTAATTTTGTATATCAAAGGAAAAATAACATGTGCCAATAAAAATATAAGTATATTTTCATGAATCATTGCATATTTGCTAGTTATCTAATATAATTCATAATAAAACAGCGTGTTTTTAGAACGGAGACGCTACTCCAATTTGTAATTAGTCCAATGCTATAAAGTTTGGCCAATTTGAGGACGGTGAACCGTGTTGTATAATACGACAGCTTTTAGACTTTTTGATGATAAAAACAGAATATTTTCGAACGTTTTCTGGGATACGAAGTAAGCTTTATTCTTTCATTGGCACAAATGTATGTATCTTACCCAGCCAATAAGTTACCACAGCTATGAAGTTTTTTATAATATTTTGTAAATAAGACCAGCAGGCTTAGCATGACGCTTTCTATTTCTACGAGGAATAGAAAGCGTCATGCTAATTCTATACAAAGCAGTGTCGTCAGCGTAGTGTGCTACGCTGACGACACGTTGGTCCTGGCGCAGGGGAGGTCGCACCAGGCGGCGGCCGAATTAGCAGCACGCGGGGTTGCGACAATCGTCGAAAGGATCCGGCAATTGGGACTCGAGGTGGCCCTGCACAAGTCCGAGGCCATGTGTTTTCATGGTCCTCGGAACGCGCCACCGTTGGGGTCCCAAATAACGGTAGGAGGGGTTTCTATCGGCGTCGAGTCGACGATGAAGTACCTGGGACTCGTCCTCGACAGCCGGTGGAACTTCGTGGAGCATTTCCGACGTTTGGCTCCCAAACTGGAGCGGGCGGGCGCTGCATTGAAGCGGCTCCTGCCCAATCTAGGGGGTCCAAACGCCTCCTGCCGGAGGCTCTACGCGGGGGTCGTGCGGTCCATGGCCCTCTACGGGGCTCCTGTATGGGCGCGCTCTCTGGCGCTGCGGCCAGCCCGCCGGTTGAGCGCGGCCCAAAGGGTCATGGCCATCCGGATGGTCCGAGGATACCGCACGGTCTCCTGTGAGGCAGCGAGCCTCCTTGCCGGATTGCCGCCATGGGATCTGGAGGCAAAAGCCCTCGCGCACGTATGGGAGTGGCGCGAGGAGGCGAAACGCCGGGGCGTAAGTCCGCTGCCGCGAGTAATCACGGCCCAGCGGACGGAGCTCCGGCGGGATCTCATGGCGTCATGGAAAGTACGGTTGTCGCAACCCAGTGCTGGGCACGCCACGATTGCGGCGATAAGTCCCCTCTTTGAGGAGTGGCTGGAGAGGCGCCACGGCGTCCTCACCTTCCGCCTGACGCAGGTCCTCACCGGACACGGCAGCTTCGGGAGGTTCCTGTGTCGGATAAGGCGGGAGGAAACGTCCGGGTGTCACCACTGTGTGGATCGCCCGGAGGACACGGTGGAGCATACGGTGGAGGTCTGCCCGGCTTGGGCAGAGCACCGCCGTGTCCTCGTGGAGGCGATTGGCGGCAGAGACCTCTCGCGTCCGGCCCTGGTTCAGGCCATGGTACGGAGCGAGAGGGCATGGGCAGCCGTCACCTCCTTCTGCGAAGCAGTAATGCTCGCGAAGGAGGAGGCGGGACGATTGAGGGAAAGGCACGTTTCGCGCCCTCTCGCCCCTAGCCGCCGCAGGAGACGCCCTGGGTGTCGGGAATCTCGGGCGGATTTCCAGCCACCGTAGGCGCGGGCTTGCGGACGGTGAGCAATGGGTAGCTCACCGTCCGGTAAGGACCAGGCCCGCGTCGACGGCGCGTCGTATTCCACGCGCGCCTCAAAGAGATGTCGTCAGCACAAAGTAGGGGTCCACTAGGGCCGATGCCTGCCGGGGTCGCGGGAAGGTACTTATGGGTCACCGAGGCCCCCGCAACACAGGCAACAGGAAGGAATACGGGTGGGTTTTAGTCAGTAAGAGTCTGACACACCCTCCCGCTCCGCCCAGAGCGGGAGAAGTTATTTGATGATTTCCCACCCAAAAAAAAAAAAAGTCCTTAAGGAAAACATAACACATGCATTTACATGTTTGCAAATAACATATCGTAATTAATAGTTTCCGCTACGTTTAACATGATAAGACTTAAAAATATACGTTTAAGGGATCTTTATAGTACTTTTTGAATATCACAATTTCGTTTTTGTGTCGCATTTTACATTGTCGGATGCAGAAGCAGCAGCACGTAGTAAATAAAAATAAATTATGGGGGATTACACCGTTTTTGGTCAGTCCAATGCAAAAAACTGCAAATGCTTTATGATAAAATGATAAATGATTTTATTTCTGTAAGTAGGTTTTTTTTTACAAACACTTTTACACGTCAAACATATTTTTTAAAACTAGATGAGGTCGGCGTTTCCTATCTGACTACTCTGAGAAGAAAGGCCGAAACAAACTCAGAGGTCACAGTCTCTTTTAAAGTCCAGACATAATCTTGGTCAGATCATGTGAAGAACATGTCGATTGGTGTCTGAAATGGTCTTTTGATGAAAGAACCACAGATTGAGTGGACCTGTCCAGTCAGTGCACGCATTTGTCAGTAGTTGTGCAGCTCAACTGAGAACTGAAGGAGCTCAACGATTCAACGAACAATACCAAAGAAAGGACATTTGGCTAGGCCGCAAAAAATACTCAAAATCTTTACGAATTAACCAGTATCCTCATTGCTTAAACATACCTACTGTCAATCACAATCTGGATGATTTTGAAGTATATTGCTAATCCATTGCTTCATATGTTCCAAAAATATGTCTGCTCAACAACGTAAATAAAGCAACGAATCTTGTTGAACTGTCAAAACTGAAACCCATTGTTACTGATAGTGTGTTACCCAATTACCCCGATGATTTGATGATAAACAGAAAAATGGTGAGTAAAAGATTCGTCCTCCTCACACAGTACATCAAGGGCTGAGCTTCGAGCAAGCGATGACGTAATATAATGTTTGTATGGTGTCGGTTTCACTGTCTCATGACATTGTGTGATCGAGCGAGTGGTGTTGCCATTAATAATTACACGTGTTTCGATGGTCTACATAATATGTAAATATGAGGCACAAATAACACAAAAAATAATAAATTTTGTTGTCATGGTGTCGTCATCTCAAAATGGTGTTAATTAAGGTATACATTATTTGAAAAGTTAGCGTGTTGTGGCAATTTAATACTTGGAAGGTTTTCTTTGACAAATCGGAGCCCTCGTTTTTATGTTGTCGCCAAGGTCTTTCCTAGTAATTCCAAGGAATAACGTAATGAGGTTCCATGTTCACAGACGTTGAAAATTCTTTACATAGAATAATCTTCGACTAGTTCGATATAAGGTCAGTTCTGGTCACACGGGTAGACGCCTACGTTTGACCATACTGAACTAATATTTTTCAGTGCCAAATATAGCCATGTTTTCTAACACCTTTAACTTTGAAATCGCTGTATATTGTGTTACATACAAAACAAACTGCGTTACTGTAATAAATTGTAGGAAAACTAGAAGAAATATTTTCGCATTAAATCTTTAAAATGAGAAGATATCTTCCGCGTTGGTCAAGAAATAGAATGCGTGAGTGTATCAGCTTGTATACATCGCGGAACATGTAGGCGTTAACTGTGAGAGCTCGGATATTTTATGAGTTCCGTCACAAGTTTGGAAAAACACGCTGGGACTTCGAATAACCAGTGGCAATCCCTAGCAACGGAATGACAACTAATTTCAAACTCACTTCACTTCAGTTTTCACGGTCATATATGACAGACTATTCTGTCAGACTATTTGACAGACTAGACTGTCGGCTATGCTGGCTGAACTCCAAAATGAAAACAGCTGTCAACTTCGACAATATACCTCGCAAGTTATGTTATCGTCGTTGACGTTGGTTTGGTGATAATTTGATACAAGTTCATTCGGCTATGTAATACGAATATTTTCACTTACGAAGTTACGACATCAATCTTTGAACATTATTCACTTGAATTGAATTTATCGTTAAACTTTTATATTTCGTTTTATACTGATAACTTTCAAGATCAAATAAACCATTCACTTCTAATACTTCTATACACCAGTCATAATCAGCCTATAATGTTCCCACTGCTGGGACTCAGGCCTCCTCTCTGTGAGAGGGAGTGGGCCGTAATCCACCACGCGGGCCCAGTGCGTGTTGGTAGATGTCACATGTCTTCGAATTTTCGGTTCTAGGACATGCCCGCTTCCTCACGATGTTTTCCTTTACCGTTTTCGAGAACAGTGGTGATGAAATAAGTTCAAAAAGTATTGCGCACGTTTGGGTTCGAAACCACGACCTATAAACTCGTAAGCCGGGGCCGATTACAGTTGGCCACCACTGCTCTATCTATCTGTCTATGTTTCTATTGAAATATTCTGAAGACGAAAACACTTTGTTATATCAGTTTTGAAGTTCTTGTGTAGCGGAAAAGCTAGAGCTTTCTGTGAGCTTATAACGTATGACGCCCCGCTACCAACAATGTCGACTGGCTTGACTCCTAGTTTAAAAAAAAACACACAGGCCTCCACTCTGTAAGAGAGAGCCGCCCGTAATCCACCAAGCGGGCCCAGTGCAGGTTGGTACATATGTCACATGTCTTCGAATTTTTGGCTCTAGTCTAGGACATTGTAGTTTCCTCACGATGTTTTCGTTCACCGTTTTGAGAGCTGTGGTGATGGTGAAATAATTTACATAAAATATAACGCCTGTCGTGGTTTGACTGGGCTACCACTGCTTCTCTATACACCAGCACTAACCCTTAACGCAAGTCTTCCTTAACTAAGGATTTCTTACCGATTCTGTAACCATTTCCTTATGGAAATGGTAAACAAAACAAAAATATACTTTACTATTATTAGTCCAGAAGAAAACATACATAAAATATTATTATCTCATAATATTAAAGGTGCACTATATTCTCGGGCGCCGGCTCGGCTAGCTGTAAGCTTACACCGAAATGCTTAATGTAACAAGGTTTATGTAGCTAAATGGATGCGCCTCCGTATAGTTGACTCAGCCAACTACTAAACTGTACATAATGGTACCGATTCCCTTGTTCACAAACTAAACTAAATTTAAGTTCAGTGCATCTTTTTCTTTGTATTTCATTAAGAAGAGGACAGAAGATACATTTTAGTTTAGTCCTGTCAAATTAATCAGCGCCTGTCACTACTCCATAGATAGAAGATTAGACGTGATTAAAAACTTGCCTACTAAAATTACGTCAATTTACGTCAAGCGCTTTTTTCACTTTGTCGGCGTGATTAATATATTTTTTAAGATTACTATTTTTAGATTACCTATGCCAAATTACATCTTTCTAGTACCTACTAAGCGTTTTTGAGCTACAGTGGGGTCAGACGACATACAGACAGACGGACATAGAAAACTATAAGGGTTCCTTGTTTACTACGGAACCCCAAAAATAGCCCATAACCAGTGTGATACTTGAAAGTTGCCTAGGTAGGCAGATAATGAAGATCATAAAATTCTCGCCTCCACCGACACGGGTCGCTAAAGTTGCAAGTTCTTGCAAGGCAACCCTATCCCGGTAGCATCGTAAATGCTAAGTTTATTGGCTCGTGCGAGGCCGTCCGCAATGTACTGTTTCATTGGTAATGCCGATGTGGGCCAATTGTTTACGTACTGACGCTGTTAAACTGAAATATTGCCATGTTTTATTTAGCCGGTAAAGCCGGAGCCTGAATGAAATTAATTTTAGATGGCGGTCATGGTAACGTAAATAAAGCTGGAGATAACTATCTATGCTTACCGTGTGATCGAAACCTAGTATATTTTTCCTGGTAGAAGTTAAGTTATTAGGAAAATGATCAGCCATAAGACACTCCTAAGTTCAGTCTCCAGGAACAAAAATGATTTTGATTTTTATATGCGTCGCACTATCTGCCTGCGCTCCCATCATCATAAGTTAAGCATTTCAATATGCAAAAGATGAGGTTATTTAAATGTGTCGAAGCATACATAATGCCCTACTTCCAGCCCGATTTGAATACAAATGGAGTTTAAGCAGTGTGTGGTGCGTCAGCTCAGCCTTTATTCAAACACGTCATCTGTTCCGAACAAACTCAATAAAGAAACCTCTTGAGAATCTCCGACTTCAACCATTTGTTCAGAAAAAATCTACTTGACATTTATTTTAACCTTACGTAAACGGAAAAAATCTGAACAGAATGAACAGTGTTTTAAATTTGTTGATGGAAATTAAGAGATAATCAATAAAAAAATAGAAAAATTTACCATGTGGTAATGGTGACATATTGTACAAAGCTAGACAGTTATTTGAACACTTAAAAATCGAATTAATTATAAAAAATAAAGAACAAATTTCAGTACTTGACCTGAAAGAAATATTCTTATTAAAAAAAACTGGCTGAAAATATCACCAGTAGTGATACTATCGAACTACAAAACGTGTTTAACTTAAGAGCTGGGGGCTTAAACTTTCGCCATTAATCGTTTGGCAAGAGTCCAAACATTAGCTAGATGCAGTGGTCTTTGGATCCGTATCCAGTCGAATATTCCCATACCATCCAAAGATAGTTTTTATGGCTTCACCGACCTCAATTCTTTAGTTTGAAATGTTCTTTTTTGGACTAAGTACCTACATTGCAGAAGATTTCGATAGTTTTATGGACGTAATTTATGAAATTTTACGTTAAAAGTTATTTCTAGGGTTCCGTACCTCAAAAGAAAAAGACGGAACCCTTATAGGATCACTTTTTGTCCGTCCGTGCGTCCGTCTGTCTGTCAACACCCTTTTTCTCAGGAACGCGTGGAGGAGGTATCAAGTTGAAATTAATATTAACTACGTAGGTCTACGGTCCCTTTGAGCTCTAAAATCAAGCTTCTACGTCAACGCAATAAAAAAATACGGCCATAGCGACATATTTTGATACTCGCAAATAAATCAAAACCTATAGGGTACTTCCCTTTGACCCAGAATAATGAAATTTGGCAACAAGCAAGGTCTCACAGCACAAGTAAAGCAAAAAGTCAGTCATTTTATCACATATTATATACATATATATTTTTTTTTTGCGATGACGAACTTACATTTGTAGTTGGAGAATTGACTATGATGCTTATCGATGTATGGGACAACATTTTTTCAACTACAAAGTCAAGGTTCTTGGGATAAATTCATGCCAACTACGGAACCCTCCATTGTGCATGTTAGGAACACGCATTTGGCCAGTTTTTTTAAGACTGTAGCCCCCGGGATATTGTACATCAAAAACCACATTTGCAATTTCCTATGATAAAATCTGTAAATTCTGTGTTGTAAGAAATTCTGTCATTTTTTTTTTTTGGGTGGGAAGTCATCAAATATCAATACTATCATCAAACTTCTCCCGCTCTGGGCGGAGCGGGAGGGTGTGTCAGACTCTTACTGACGAAAACCCACCCGTATTCCTTCCTGTTGCCTGTGTTGCGGGGGCCTCGGTGACTCATAAGTACCTTCCCGCCTTTATCATATTAATTTGTCGTCACTGTTAGTTAACTTACAAAGATCCAGTGTGACGCTCATTTGTTGTGTCCTAGGACGTGTTCTAATTTCGGGCAGTTTCAAGTACTGGCTAACAAAACACAGCTCAACTACACATAACTTGGCAACTGAATTGATTGTCATATTGTAGATTAAATGACCCATATTTACTATTCTCGTATTACTTTCTTTTGTTTTGAATGGTAGTCATAAAATTGACTATTTATCTTTCATTTGACCTACTGCTGTAGATCAAACGTTCGCACGTTTCATTGTGGATCGCAAAGAAAACGTGTTAGCGAAGTCATTTGTTTTGTCATTGGCTGTATGATCTTTTCAACCGCTTGTAGTATCATCATTACTCATTGATTTTATATGATCAAAACTTCAAACGAAGTTATATCTATCTATCTATCTATCTATCTATCTATATATCTATATATATATAAAAATAAATTGACGTTTGTTAGTCTCACAAAAACTTGACGAAAACGCCTGAAACGATTTGCCTAATTTTGGTTTTGAAATATTTATAGAAGTCCAAGGAAGGTTTAAAAGGTGAGAAAATATAAAGAAATTGCAATTACCAAACCTGCTAAAAACTATTAGGGTTGCATGAATTCACGATAGTATTTCAATCATTATCCACGATAGGATTTGGATGAAATAGGGTAGGTAAATAGGATAGGATAAATAAGGTAGGGTAGAGTACGTAGGTAGGTAGGGTACGTAGGTAAGGTATGGTGCGTAGGTAGGTAGGTAGCGTGGGTAAGTAATTATAGATACTTAGTGCTACCCATGCGAAGCCGGGCCGGATAAAGCTAGTATTATTATAAAAACAATAGATAAAACCTCTCCTTGGCAACAGCCACACATGTTATATTCCAACTATTTTGAATACAAATCGAGGTGATAGTTCGCCGAGTGCAAGGCTTACCTATACTAATATTAAAAGAGAAAAGATTTAATTTTTTGTTTGTTTGTAATGGATAAACTCAAAAACTACGTAACTGATTTAAAAAAAATCTTTCACCTATCGAAAGCTACATTATTAGCGAGTAACATGGGTTTTATTTTATTATCAAAAACATTGGAAATCCCTACGAAAATTACAATAATGTAACCAAAGGTATAAAAAAATTGCCTATGAAAGTCACTATTTGGCTTGCGCTGCGAAAACTATTGATGATATATAAAATAATGTACTACGTTTATAGTACTCATTACACACAAAAAAGTCCGCGAAGCTATATGTCTATTACAGTTAAGTCACAATAGCCATTTTTTGTTAAAATTAGTCAAAAGTACTAATATTAATATATAATTTAATAACCTGGATTGACGCGATTTACTACTTTTAATCCCGGTAGTACGTTCCCGTGGTATATTTTCCGACATCCACGCGGGCAACGCCGAGGGCGAAAGCTGGTTCTAAATATAGTGCATCAACAATGAGCTGTATTCATTCACTTCCGTTTGCCGTCAATAGTACATCAATACTGTCGCTATCAGTACATATTTCCAATTGTAAGAAAGTAGAAGAATGGGAATAGGATAAGTAGCTTTAGATTGTTTTAAATTTGGCTCAGTTGGTAAAAGATGCTTTAATTGGAGCATTTATCGTTATTTACATACTATAATCAGCCTATAATGTTCCCACTGCTGGGACACAGGCCTCCTCTCTGTGAGAGGGAGTGGGCCGTAATCCACCACGCGGCCCCGTGCGGGTTGGTAGATGTCACATGTCTTCGAATGTTTGGTTCTAGGACATGTCGGTTTCCTCACGATGTTTTCCTTCACCGTTTTGAGAGCAGTGGTGATGAAATAATTTACACAAAGTAAAGCACCTGTCTGGGTTCGAACCTACGATCTACAACTC
The DNA here is from genome assembly GCA_905333075.3 of Atethmia centrago. NCBI lineage: Eukaryota > Metazoa > Arthropoda > Insecta > Lepidoptera > Noctuidae > Atethmia > Atethmia centrago. Next base: position 22,990,333 of record HG995368.1, read on the forward strand.
GTAAGTCGCGGCCATTACCACTGGGCCACCACTGCTCTACATCTGTTATTTACATGTATGGTTCAAACATAATCTGTGGATTGGTGGTTGTTTGCGATTTTAGCCTTAAATCGCAAAAGGCTTATATCATCATTATCGTCAGCATCATTCAACCTAAAAACGTCTAATGCTGGATAACATGAAGCTTTGTAGTTCAACTACAATGCTTACGTATATACAACTTTTGAGCAGATTCTACTCATCCTTTTCAAAAGGTCAAATATAAAGATGTCTCTTAATACACATACAGCTTCAAAAGTGGTAGCTACTAACTGAATGATCAGAGCAGCAGTCACCAATTTAACATTTAAAACAAGAAATAGCTATTGACAAATTAGAATAATTTCTGTATATACTTACCCGTATCAGTTGGCGAGTCGTAAAAATCAGTGGGTCAGTACCAATGACATACATATGTAAACATATCTTGTCCTTAACTTGGTTCAGGAGATGTGAAGGTTGATAACATTGATCATTAAGTAGTCGATATGGAATAAGTAGAATCACAAATTAGTAATATGGACCATTGAAAAAAGGATCTTTTCGAGGAAGGACATCGTAATAGACATCTAAGAAAAGACAACTTGTAGAAAACACCTAGAAATACAGAGTTAGTTTAGAGTAGCATTCTATTTTAATAACATTACTAATCGGCACAATGAAAAATTAAAGTGTACAGCAAGAACCGCCCTATTTATTATTATCATAAACCCAGTATGTTTACAACGAAATCTACTACAGTTGCTGTATTGATTTCTACCTTTTATTGCTGCGGTCCCAGCGAGGCCTTGGCTCTTTATGTGCTAATTGGTGGCTTATGCAGATATAATTAACGTATAGCTTGTTTAGGTGATTTCTACTTGCTAATCGATGGCTGAACGGAACCTTATAACCACGTTGGGTGTAACGTGAACTCATGAATTGATTAAATCGTTTAGAATGAGTGATGATGGTATTACGCAGATTGTTTTATTGTCTCTGAGATTTATGGCGTGCTACGGTCACGTTTTTGTATCATGTGCATGTCTAGAAGGTGTCATTCTGAATACATTCTGGTCAGATGTATCAGATATAAATATCAGATATATTATACAGGGTGACTTGTAATTTGACGTATGACAAATAGCCTAGTGTGACGTGATAGTGTGACCCATTTGCAACAATTAAGCACCCCATAGATCGTTTGATAGCTGATTAAATTACGATGTCTTCCCAGTAATTTGTACGCTTAATGCCATAATACAATTTTGAGATAACTGGACAGAGTTCAACTACGTTGATGATTTTTGAAAAGGGTTAATAACCTTCTTCCTTTAACTTTTAACTTGATTACATCGAAAGGTTTGTTAAAGTATCAGGTATCCAATGGAATAGCAATGAAGGCTATTCAATTTAAAAGTTTAGAGAAAAGTGATATTTAGAGACGAATACTGTGAAATTTTAAAAAATACTTAATTATTGGTTTTTCTCGAATCCCATGCATTTTTGTCTAGACTTTATGGAGTTTATGGGGTGCTTAATTGTTGCAAATGGCTTACACTATCATTCTTGACCCTGCAGTCTCGACATAGATAGCGATCGTTTTACGACCAAATTCGGTCGCAAACTCCGAGACGGTCAAAATTGCTTGACAAGATTATAAGAAGGAATAAGTCAAATTACTAGTCACCCTGTATGGTATCAATATTCAGATATTCATCAATATACATATATTATTTACTATAAAGTATCAATATTCAAGCAGAAATATTTCATCAAAACTCTAATTAAACCTAAGTAACCCAAAGTAAATTCGGTTGCTGAAATTTCAGAAATTACACAATATGAAACGACAACAAAGGCCGAGTTAAGACCGATATAATTCAATTTATGTTTACGTGTATTTACACCAATTGCGTAAACATAAGCTGGGATTTATTAGGACAATGGCCTTTATGCCAACAATATGTGCGTACGATAGAAACAAAATATTTGTGTGTTGATGCTGATAGTCTTTTGTTCCAGGCAAGTTATTTCTCACATAAGAAATATACCGGAGCTGATTCTTCTGGGGAACCTGTCTCCAACTGTGAGGAGGCTCCCCATCTTCTCTCTGATGGTGAAACACCCACGAGGGACATTCCTGCACCACAACTTCATATGTGCAGTCCTGAATGATGTCTTTGGGATCCAAGCGAGAGGGGGACTGTCTAGCAACTTGAACTACGGCTCTGATATCCTTGGGATTGATGATCAACTGCTTAGAGAATATGAGAAACTATTAGATGTCGAAGCGTGAGTATATTGGAATAACTATGAAATTAAGGCGTCAATAGAATTCAAGGCTCAATTGATTGTGAGAATTATTATGAGAAAATAAGTAATACTGGTAAATTCAGGTAGTGGTAAGCGTATCTTGTCTAAACCCACTGGAAATGAATGTTATGAATGGTTATAAAATGGTTTTAATGGTCGTATTAATAGTCGAATTGAAACTTTTCGAAAAATAACAAAGGTTTAAAGGCGGAAATAGTTCATTTAAATTCAGCACCAACCGATCGATGGTATATCTCCAACGAATTCAATTATTAGCATACGAATTGATAAAACATCATGAACGTCGACTATATTTTTAGAAGCACACACATTAGGGCTAGGAGCGTTTATATTACAAATCTGTGAATTGTATCTCAAGGCCGAATAATGTGTGCGCTCATAAAATATCAGCATGCTCGAGTACGTATTATCAATGAAATTTATTTTACAGGCAAAAAGAAGTCGCTCGTGTTAGAAAAATGAGTGATGTGAAAGCACCAGAAGTGCCTATCTTCAATGAACACTTAAGACCTGGGTTCTGCAGAGTGTCTCTACCCTTCTTCACGACAGATTCTGAGCTGGCATTCGTTCTAGAAGCCTTGAAAATGGTCGCTACAGAAGGTTGGAAGATACTGCCACAATACGTCGTGAACCCTGAAACTGGACAGTGGAGACATCACACGTGTGCAGTACTGAGAGACAGAAAGTCACTGCACTCACTGAGGTTCAATGACGGAAAGATGACTGCACACGAGAGAAGAGTTTCTGGTTAGTTTACACTTTTATTAAGACGGTCACGTCTAAACAATGACGTCAATGATTTTGTTTTGAATTGGAATTGATTTTCGTTTCAGGTCCAGGCATATTCCCTCAAACATGCACCGAGACTCTGCAAACAGCGAGGAATCTTTTCAACAAAGCGAGAAAACTGGCAATGAAATGCTCAACAGCTGAGCCAGAAGTTAGTTTTAACCCACGCATAGACTATCTTAGATGGTTTATGCTGCCGAAAGAAGCCCACGACCTTCTTCTAGGTCGATCGGGCAATGTTAAACACATTGTGCCATTTGACCCATCAGGGTATACGGGAGCAAGAAAGAGCCTTAATATGAATACAAGGGCTTCCATTACTTCATCGCCTATTTTGGGATCTTCGCCAAGACATTTCAGTCTTTCAGCCATAGACGACTGCCATATATTTAGACTGAAACAAAAACAAAAGTTATTTTCGAGAGAATCAAGTCTACGTGAAACCCATAAGGAAGAATCAGAAACGCCACTTCCGGTGCAATTTGCTGTTGGGGAGTCTGTATCACCGTTACGCTTGATACCTCAAAACAGACAACCGCTGCTAGTCAGATCAAGATGTTATAGTTTGGGTTCTGACAGTCCTCCAGCAGCACTGAGCGCACAAACAAAATTGAACTTGGGCTTGAAAGAGACCAGCCCGAACAATGTCATAGAGAAATCTGGCTTTTGTAACTGTGGAAGTCAAACAGACCTGCAGTCGTTAGACGACCCAATGATCTCACCCGGAAGGGCATTCCTCTACAGTACACAGAGCAGTACATCAATATCTGACTGCAGCCAAGTAGGCCGAACATCACCAACTACTTCATTAAACTCTCAAACCTCAGAGGATATCCAGGCCTACGTCAAAGAAATGACCAGAGAAATAGCAACAGAAATAAAGTCAGAGATCCGTGAGGTCATATCCAAAGTAGACGATATCTTAGAAAATTCAGACTCGCTCGAACAGTCGAATCTTAGCATGAACTCAATTAACTCTAGTCAGAGCGATAAGAATTCAGTATCAGTCATAGACGTAGCCGAGTATCTAATGGGTATGTCGAGAGAAATGGCTTCGGAAGTGAAACATGAAATTCGCGAGATGGTCAATCAAGTTGACGAGATGATTTCACCAGATTACACTGGGTCGTGTTCCCGCAAGAGTTCTCCGCCGCAAACTGGAAGACAAAGAATCGGTTCTGGGCCAGAATTGGGATTGGATCTCCAAAAGTCGACTTCTATTTTAAGAAAGTGTCCCACTAGTCCTATACTGCTGCCTCAGTATGACGAAGATGACAGTCGTTATTGCAAGCGTTCTCCAACAACCAATTCGCCAAAGTCAGCACATGGTACACCTTCGCACGAGGCTTCAGGACCAAACAGTATCTCCTTCAATTCAAGTGAGACTTCTACACCCGACACTATCATCCAAGTGGTCACAACACAGAACTCTCCGATTCTTCCCAAATCTTTGAGTTCGAACAAACTGTCGGATGACGAAGCGGTTTGTACTGACGTCGCTTGCAAACATTGTGGTACCAAGAAGAACTGGTGCCAAAATCATTCAGTGAGTTCACAAGACAGTGGCATCAATATGACGTTCATAGAAACTGATGCATTTTTAGAATTCGGTGAGTTTACAGTTCTTTATTTCTCAATTTTTCTGAATGAACCCGGACACAATCAGTGGTGTCAATAAATTGTTCACGTTTATTCGAGTCGTCGACACCAAACAATTCAATGTCAATAGATGTTAATAAAATTTATGAAAATATTCATCATTTCTAGTACCTAGTAGATTGTGACTAGTTTTTGATAAACACGGAAGATTCGGAATTATGGTAAATACGTTATTTGTTACGTGCGAAGTATATTTATGTTAAATAAGATCACATGGGCACTATTTTTACCCCAAAATTGCTGATAACAACTTAATAGAATATTATAGAGTACTAATAATATGAGCTAGGAATCCAGCTTAGCACAAAAAGGTACCTCGTTAAGATTTGCAAACTAACTTGCAGATTCAACAAACAAAACCAGAAAGTGCCAGGGCAGAATACGGATATGCCAGAAGCATGAGAAGAGTGAAGTTCCCGACATCATCGAAGGTGTACCAGTCTGCTCTGGAGACCATGTGAGACAGGCCAAGAGATACGAAACCACTGACCAAGGCAGAGTCGTGTTTGTCGATGATCTTGAAAAACAGAATAGGTAAGTTTCTAAGTTAAAATAGAATTAGTTCGAGGTGGACTCGCCTTAGTGCTTAGTGAAATGATGTCACGGTTTTAATGGCTAGCAATATAAACGATATCTTTACTGTTTCCTAGTATTTCCCTACTGTTGAAGAGACAATGCGGTGGTACTGCATAAATACTTTTATCACGTTCGACCTTCTTAATTTTTCCTTCTTAATTGGCATTATGGTAAACATTGAGATGTGCCATACTTTGAATAATCAGTGCAGTAACCAGTAACAACGATATAAGCTATGCCACTTCTAGAATACCATGTCAGCCAATATACATCCACGGCTGTACGTAAGCCAAGATGACTAAAAGACCACATTGAAGTGGTCATTCAAAATCAATTTATTGAAAAATGGATTCTGAATGACCTCACCAAGTCAGAGAAAGTTTTGTTCTTTAAAAATAGACGAACTCATTAAAATAAAGCATGGTTTCTATTTCTATTTCAACTAATTTCATTGTTTTCCCGGAACGGCGGTTAGAGGGTCATTAAACCATTTACTAGAACCGTCGACGATTTGGCAAGATTTTAATGAAGTTTAATTTCGAACCAAAATGGCCACGATGGCCACGGGTAAGGTTTTGGCAATAAATCAAAGCATGTCGCTCAAGCATCTCATATTTCCCTAAAACAATAATTCATCCTGCCACCCAGTTGTAACTTTTAATGCGGATAAAATATTAAAATTCTCCTGTAAAAAGTCGTTCTTTTTTGGCTACAAAATCTTTGGATACTTTTTTTTTTCCATTTATATATCTTTTTGATGTTCTAATTTTATTTCACTTTGACTTCAATTTTCTCGTAAGCAAGGCAGCAACAAACAATTTGCACAACTTATTAGAAACTAGGTTATTTGATTGATCCCAAGTTCACATCGTCACGTGCTGTCTTGTTTCTATCACTTCGTTCAAAACTATGTCAATGCACTTGATGATAATAAACAGAATCTTGTATTGTATTGATACGACGATGCATTACAAATAATACAACATTCTGCTTCATTATCAAATCTCGCCAAAACTGCCCACTGCTTAAAATGATCATCCTATTAGACCAATATTGATGGACGGTTGTGAGAAAATACTACCGCTATCATACAAACAGTTTGGCTATCAGCACACGAGGAGAGCTCGCGTCTTCCTATACTGATGTCTAAGCGGCTCATGTAAAATGTGGTGTATCGGTAGGTTTCTGGAAAACCCCTCCCGGCCTTCTCCGTATGACAAGGATTCAGGGGGCTTCCACACAAAAAAGAAGACGATACTGCAGACGACGATGCAGTATTGTCTCTCCTCCCCCCTTTAATCCATCCAAAGGTTGTCTGTAAAAGACCGCTTTTAGCGATACGACCGTCCATTGTGTCACCTCCTGTGAAATTTCAACATTTGTATCTGTCATTTTTATGGTGTACATAATAAAGAGTATTCTATTCTATTCTATTCTATTCTATTCTGCTACCAAACTTACTTTATTTAGCTTTTTCTAGCTTTACGAGTTAGACTGTTATGAGTCAATTCTTTGCCGCAATCAACTTGGTTATATCCAAAACTTCTCTTTCCTTTACCATTCACATAAATAAACCGTCTATTCCATACTAATTTATGGCCTAACCTATTGTTCTAGAGCCACGACGGCAGTAGTTGACTCAAAGCGTTGTAGTCGCTCCTCCAACGCGTCATCGAGCTGTTCTGACCGAAGCTCTCGCTCCAGCGGGTATGGCACCGACCAGAGGACCCTTGATGAACGGTTCTATGATAGGAGGTTAGTTGATTCAATTAGTACTGAAGCTCATCATGCTTTGTTTTACTCCTGACATCGTTGAGACTCCTGAGTATGTGTCATTTAAGGGAACCTGAACAGGCTGCATCTCTTGTTAAAAATGTTCGAGTCAGGCTGACGAATGTATGACACATGAAGTGAAATTAGTGTTGCCGAAGTTTGGTATGTACCTATGAGCTGCCGAATTTGGGTATTATCTAATGTGAACCGAATCAAAATCTTGAACTGAGTCTCTGCCTTTTGTGGAATTAATTTTATTATTACTCTTATGTCAAAAGTACCTTTCTGTCCTTAGGTATTGTCGAAAGGGCGATACCCATTTTTACAAAATAATGAAATGCAATGGTAGAGAAATAATGGCAACATTCTCTCACGGCCGTTCATCACCATCTAATAGAAACTCCTTGCTCAGCATCTTGAGACCTCAAATTAATATTTTCCTAAAGAAAAAAAAATCTTTTATAGTGAGTCAGAATGCCCCACCTTCAAACCTCAATGGGAGGAAGAACGTGAAGAACACGAAGACAGCAGCGCCTGCAGTGACGCGTCACTTACAGACCTGACCCTGGATGATGACAGCAACTGGCACTGCCCGCCCAGAGCCGTGTGGAAACCCACTGTTGAGGTACGTACAGTATTCAACATTGAGAGAGTCAGGAGGAGTACGAAAAGAACAGGAAACTAAATAGTGTCGATGACCAATTTACGCAAAGTACCTACTATAAAAAACACGTGGTAACTGAGGAGTCCTGTCATTTGACAAAAAACGAATCATAAATTTTATTTAAAAAAAACCGTTAGGTAAATTTATACTTGGTAAAGTTATCACTTTATAAACTACATATTCTTTCCGTAAATAATTCATTTGACAAATAATTGAAAGACAACACTTCATTACATCAAAACATGATTTGACAAACTAATCTTCTTATAATCAAGTTAATTGGTAAAACAACGCAAAGCACTTTTGACATAATGCATTCCTTGATAATACACTTATTTTTTTAATATAAATATAATTAAAGTAGTATACATATAGGATAGGTTACTTTCAGTACGAAATCATCAGTCATTAGTAGGGTAGGTCAATTGAACAGAAATGGCTAGGTTTAGGTTAGGTTAGAACTGCGACCACAACGGCTAGAACCGAATTCCACCTATATTACATGGTTAGGGCAGCGTGTATTTTTTGGTATCAGTATTTGTGTGAATTTAGTAATTGCCTGTAAATGATCTGTCCCAGATGAAAAATGCAACCATTTAATTTTATGTTTTCAAATTTTGATCAATTTAAAATACAGTATGCGTCGATCCAACAACTACTCACTCACTTTAAATGAAAATGCAATAAATTGAAATAGTTACGGCAATAGGTGGGTACTTCAATAAATTTTATTATGTAACAATTTGTCTACTGTCATTTTGTAAAATCGCAAATTGGACAAACGAAGTACTTGGTCAAATGAATATTTTTGGAATGATATTTTAACATTTGAAATATTTGCAAAGTAAAACATTTGCGAAATCTGTATTTTGTCAAATGATTACTTATAAAGTTATATGTTTGCGAAATGAGATGTTTGTACAATGATTACTTTTATAATGTTATTTTTAAAATTATCATTTGTCATTCGTTTTTTGTCAAAATTAGTGAACCGGTAGCTAAAGATATTTTTTAATTTCCTAACTTGACTAAACATCTACGTTTTTGGAAACAATCCGTAGAATTGTAAAATCTCATGGAGACTAAGGTTCTAAAAGTATAAACAATTCACCATTTCATTAGAAATGAGAGGAAGAAAGAACAAGAGGAAGAAAAAGAAACAAGGTTAAAAAAAAATGGTGAGGGTTCAAAAGAATGTTTCGACAATCATCTTGAATTCCTGATCCCCCTGCCCTTACCCCATTTTATTTGGGTCGGCACAATAGTTCTTCCAGTCATTTTCTTCCCAACATCTCTATTATCCGTGATCTTCGTCAACAATCTTTCGAAAATATCTAACACTACTTAGCTGTTGCCCGCCACTTCATCTGCGATCCAGGATTAGCCAATGTCCTTCTCCTGGAACCTGGAGAAGGACATTGCCTAATACTGGATCGCATTGGCTACCTATCTGTGACATTTCACCCACATCCGTTTTAGCGTGAAAGCATAACAAACACTTTCGCATTTATAATATTAGTTAGGATTACAAACAGCATTTCTTAATCCAAATACCTTTAGACATTCACGGCTCAACAGTAAGAACACAAACACTACCTCAAAGAATACTACAACTTCATTTTACCTTAATTTGTAAGTAGCGCGTTGAGTAAATTCCAGAGCATGGCATGCTAGAACAGACCCGAAGGTGCTTTTTAGGGTTCCGTAGTAAACGAGGAACCCTTATAGTTTCGCCATGTTCGTCTGTCTGTCCCCGCTGTAGCTCAGAGACGCTTCGTACTAGAATGCTGTAATTTGGCATAGGTATACATACTAATAACGCCGACAAAGTGGTAGAATAAAATGTTGAAAAAAAAATTGGGTACCTCCCTTGTACGTAAAGTGGGGATGATATTTTTTTCCCTCCTCTAACCTATGGTGTGAGGTATCGTTGTATAGGCCCTTCAAAAATATTGCGGGTCTGTAAAAACCAATTTTCGATTCAGAGATCCGTTTGCGTAATATTAATCTTTAATGTCCCTGCCAGCTAAATGGTTGTTTATGGATATGTGAAAAAAAAAATCATGGCAGTAGTACATATAATGAAATTAAAAGGAAAACTATCACAGCTAAGTGGGCTTTTTAAGTTAACTAGTTATAGTCGACCAACTTAAATTTGCAGTTGGAGAATTGATTGTGGCATATATCGATGTATGGGAGTTAAGTTTGTTTTGGGATAAATTCATACCAACTTTCCAACTACGGAACTCTTTATTATGCGTGGTCCGACACGCCCTTGGCCGGTTTTTTTTTAATATAAGGACAACAACTTGTTTATTAAATAAATAAATAATCAAATTGTTCTGTTTACAGGCCATCCATGAGTACAACATGATTCGTCCCGGAGACAAGGTGCTGATCTGTCTCTCAGGAGGAAGCAGCTCCATCGCACTGCTGCACACCTTGCACCAGTACCAGCTCTACTCCAGGGCTAAAGGCATACACTTCAGTGTTGGTAAGAATATATCACCTATAACTTTGTGATAAGCAGAGATCGGATATTCGGATGCATATTTACCTAAAGTTAATTTTTTGCTATGAAAGTATGGAAGCGGTTTCTTAAAATATTTTTTTTAAATAAAAATCCCGGGATGCCAGGTACCGGGAATGCATAGTCGGGTGCATAGTATGGAAACAACTACTAAAAAAAAATATTAAAAAAATGTTTCTATCTACTTTAAATTACAATATTAGGTAGGTAGATATGCAGCCAATTCTATAGTAAAAAAAAAACACAAAATTTGTCGATTCCGGGATGGCGGGCAGGATTTTTACGATCGATACAGAAGTGCATTCCATATAAGTCAACATTTGAAAGTAAGTTAATATACATTCGATTTGATAATCAGAAACCTAAATTTGTATTCCCGGAACGACAGATTTTTTTCTATATAAAAGCGCATTCTATATTAGCCAACGTCTCAACTTTAGGTAAATATGCATCCGAATATCCGATCTTTAGTGATAAGCATAGCATAAACAGCTGTACCTTACCCTTTTTTTTTCGGAAAGAATTTGGTTCCATACCTGTTTTTATAACTTATTTTATTTTTATTTTCTTTGTTTCCAGAAGGCTTACAGACTAATAACAACAACATATAACTGACTGCCTCGTTGGTTTAGTGGTTTTAAGCGCTACTTCTGAGCATGATGTCCTGGGTTCGATTCCCAAAGTCGGGCAAAGTGTTATTGGGTTTTTCCATCTGGAATTTCTCAGTAGCAGCCCGGAGTCTGAATTAGTGCCCGGTTGATGGCAATAGTCTCGCCCCCATTACACGGGAATTAAACATAACTGGCGAAATGTGGGTGTACTATAGGTACACCTCTGCCCAACCCTTCGGGGAAACAAGGCGTAATGTTATGTTATGTTAATATATAACTAATTTGCTAATTACAAGCCCCCTCAGATAAATACAAAATGATTACCCTCATAGTCAAGTTCCAGCTTATCTGTATACCTACAACATAAGCAAATAAATTATTTCTATTCTATTTAGCTATTCCCTCAAAGTTTGATAATGGCGCCGATTCCCTTGTTCACAAACTAAACTTAATTTAAGTTCAGTGCATCTTTTTCTTTCTATTTCATTAAGAAAAGGACAGAAGATAAATTTTAGTTTAGTGCTGTCAAATTAATCAGCGCCTGTCACAACTCCATACAAGTTTAGACGCGATTAAAAACTTGCCTACTAAAATTACGTCAATTTACGTCAAGCGCTGATTAATTTGACAGGACTAAACTAAAATTGATCTTCTGTCCTTTTCTTAATGAAATAGAAAGAAAAGGATGCACTGAACTTAAATTTAGTTTAGTTTGTGAACAAGGGAATCGGCACCAATTTCGTTCAATCTTAAGCTGATTTGTCTAAATTTTAAGCCAATCCGGACAATAACGGATCATGTGCAGACAGGTGCCTCTTGTACAAAAAATGGCTTTCCTTATTGTGCTTGCATTGGATTAGTGCAGAAAAACGTGACTTATAGCTGTTTTTAAAACCACTACTTTAAAAAAGTAGTCAGTAGAAAGTGGCTGTGCCATAACTAATTAGAAAAGCAACGGGAATTTAACTATCATTCCATATACTTGCAAGGCTGAGAAGTAGACCTTAAGCTCCAGAACTTACTAATTATCTTTTTCTTACAGGTGCTCTATTCGTACACGAGGCACGTTCACAAGTGGACCCGTTGCACCTGATGGCCTACTGCAGAACCCTCGGCATCAAGTTCATTTACGAAGACAAGTTTGAAGAGGACGAATCGGATCGTAAGTGATAATGTGACATCTTTAGTACTCATACTCAACCTCGTAGTTTTTAACGTCCTACTGCAGTCAACGCTTCGACCGTCGAAGAGACCTAAAAGATCGAAGAAGAAGGAAACTAGACCTGTCACATGAGGATTGAGAAAGATATCGTGTCTTATCAGTTGCATACCGTGTATTGCCGTACGCCGCATCAAGGGAAGATGTGGTCACTTTAGAAAGCTCAATGCAGATAAAAAAATACTCCGTGAAATTTTCGCCCACCCCAGATTTCACCGATAGAGTTTAATAGGAGACTCCAGCCTTTTACTGATAACTGTCTTCAATCTCATTCTCAACTACTTCTTCCACAGATGCGATCTGCACAAGTCCTTGGAGCTTAGCAGCGGAGGCTACGCGCTGGTCGCGTCGTAGCATTCGCAAGCGCGCCATCTCCACAGCCGTAGCGCACGGCTACGGCGTAGCGGCGCTTGCACAGCACCTGGACCGAGCTGCTACGGCGTTCGTAGCAGCTGCCATGCATGCTGGTACTCTGAGGACTTTGAAACCACATTATATGCTGCGGTAAGTGAATTGTCTCAGCAGCACGTAAATACATGAGCAGCCTCTTATGATAATGATAAAATAAATGATTTTATTTCTGGAAGTAGGTTTGTACAAACAGTTTTACACGTCAATCATATTTTTTAAAACTAGATAAGGTCGACTTTTCCTATCTGACTACTCTGAGAAGAAAGGCTAAAAGAAACTCAGAGGCCACAGTCTCTTTTAAAGTCCAGACATAATCTTGGTCAGATCATGTGAAGACCATGTCGATTGGTGTCTGAAATGGTCTTTTGATGAAAGAACCACACAGATTCAGTGAACCTGTCCAGTCAGTGCACGTATTTGTCAGTACTTGTGCAGCTCAACTCAGAACTTAAGGAGCTTAACGATTCAACGAACAATACCAAAGAAAGGACACTTGGCTGGGCTGCAAAAAATACTCAAACTGCCAGACCATGTTAAAAACTAACTGAGAATAAAACAAAATTAAACAATGACCCACATAGTCTTCACATTTTTGTCTTGAAATACCGGCACAATTAACATTGGAAATTAGCTATAGTTACTTCGCTTAACAAATTATATTGGGAGATGGAAATAGCAGGATATTCTTTTTACGAAACGAACGACGCAAAATAAGTGTGGAATTGGATGTCATGGGACTGTTTACCTAATATTTAGTATCAATTGTAAGATTTTTTGATTTAGTTATTCTTGGGACTGGAACACAACACTAAATCGTGCTCAGTGGAAATAAAGGACGCTAATGAGTCCGGTCTAAGAGCGAGAAGAGGTTTATCTTGCTATAAATTCATGTCTTTCGTTCCAGTGAGCACGACGTCCGCATCATTCGGCCGTTCATATACGTGCGCGAGCGTGCGCTGGCCGCGTACGCGTGCGCGCGCCGCCTGCCCGACTTCCGCGTGCCCGGTGACGTCACGCTGTCGCCGCCCGACAGTCCCGCGAACAGTGATGACAGCGGAGATAATGGGTAAGATTCATTGTTAATTAGAAATCTTGAAGGTGTTATGACTTCCTCATCAGCCCATCGCAGTTCACTGCTATTATTTTTCAAGTAATAACAGAAAAAAGGGCATTGATATCCGTATGTACCTTAATAACAAATGCTGGGATGGGAAATGGGAAATAGCTATGGAAAGTTTGTCAACGTGATCAGCCCAACGACTGCTCTGCTCACAAATCACTGTATCCTCAACACATCAACTTCTTATAAATACCTTAACATCATATTTAACTCAAACTTTTTTTCCTTCCAGCAAAGACAACATCCTAGACCGCACAGTCTCGGAAGCCTGCGGCTCCTCAGACAAGCGACCAGCCCTACCAACTCGCAAGGATCTTCAGGACAAGTCTCTGGCTGCATCACTGTCACAACCCCTGGAGAGTGCTCGCGACCTGCTGGCCAGTCAGGAGCAACTGTACCCGTATCTGTTCACCAGCCTCAAGAGTGCGTTACGTCCTCTTTTTAATGGCAGGTTAGTTTTAGTATGAGTCGTCGATCCAGACAGGGATACATCTGCCTTCTCTTCATGGCAGTGTGTATCCAACTTTTGTGGTGCCTTAAGTGTGATAATTCAATTAGGGATAGGCGACAGTTTCAGCTGAGTCGGACATCCTCATTATACAATCTAGCTGGTTTAGTCCGCCAGAAAGCAACTGGCAACGTACACAAAAATAATCTAAAAAGCCATAAGCCTCCACTACACTACTCGTGAAGTTGCTTCGACGAAGTACTGGTCGAAATTGACCGAAGTTCGAAGTACGTGACTATACACTCGTGCAAAGAACTACAGGACGCTCCGAGTCCTCCGACTCGGGCGCAAGAACTGACAACGATCGGGTCGACGACGAGTCGCTCGAGGCGAGCTGAGGTTGCACGAAGCGAACCGAAGTACCCTTATACTCTCTCGCATTCGCTTACATAATCAGCCTATAACCACGCGGTTTGCAACTCTATTATAATGCAATAAGGTGCTCATCCGTTATAATAGAGTTGCAAACCGCGCGCCCCAAAGACTCCGAATAGGTGTCAGTGGGGACTGACGGTTGGAGGAGTGAAATTCCTATTCGGAGTCAATGGGGACTTGTTCCCACTGCTGGGACAGAGGACCCCTCTCTGTGAGAGGGAGGGGAGGGGTATTCGCTTAGCTTCGTTCAACATCGCGAGTAGTGTAGTTGCAGCTTTTAGATGTTACAATTAATCTTAAAATTATGATAAAAAAAGCTTTGTTTTACAGTACTTATCAGCCTCATGAAAGTTAAAGATATACTTCTTACGGCACGTGTCTAACCCCCTAGTTTCATGGGCCCTAACACAATCATACTAACCCAACAGTTTGTTTACAGAGACTTGAGCAAAGACCAGAAGGAGCAACGCCATAGAAAGAAGTCAGTCATCCAAATGAGAAACGGAGCGCCCGTTTACGATTCAGATGATGACAGTGAAGAGGAACTAATTCCATAGGTGACTGCCGCCTGCCGCAGCTGCCTGCCTCCCACGCCAGGAAATCAGCTGCTGTAGATTTGTGCCAGATGCCCAAAATAAATGCCAATCGACTAAGCAATCAGTGCCCGATGCTTATAGGATGCAAACGTAGACGGAAAGAAAAGTTCACGTAGAAGGAACTTCTACCGAGGAACTATTGGAAAACGTCGATCCGATTCAAAATAGTCACAGATGTTCGATCGCTAAGCAGCACTTCATTTATTTATAACTCTTTATGAGAGAATGCAGCTGTAGGCAGGATCTAGTCACCAAAGTGTGAGTTCTGGCCATCAAAGGAAGATGGCTGTTTAAAATTGAGCTAGCCAACATGGCCCATGCTGGCTCGCCATAGGCGGCTGTCAGTGACCATGGGTGTTGCCAGCCGTAAAAATAATAGATGTGTTCCAGGTGTGATAGTATGCCAACCTTAAAGGTGGATATAATTCACCTCGGCTGAATGTTTTATTATGCCATTTGGCAATGTTTTCTGGTAGTGCGTAAGAAGTCGGCTCGTGATTTCTCAGTGATCGTTTTATTTGTGATCAACTATGTTATTGGATACGGTGGTACTTCAGTGGCTTCATAGTAATGGATCAGCCAAAATATTGATTTCAGTCTTCCTAAAAATTAAAGATTTGAATTTTCGGAAGATATTGCTTGATTGTAAGAGAAATTATTGCTAAAAATTATTGCTAAGTAGTAGTAACTTTTTCGAATAGTGGAGAAGCCTAATTTGATTGATTATTATAATATCGGAGACGATTTTATTCAAATTATTAGAGCCACTAAAATTCCACCATATTATTATTGTAGCTTGTAAGTTAGAGTGAGTGCAAACTTTGATTTGACGTTAAATTCAGGGTTGCCATGTTGATAAAATTTTGTTACTAATGAAATGGTACGATTTTTTTTATTCTAATGTATAACTGTGGAATTGAAAACAAAGTGCATTTGTTACAGTCTGTTATTGTAATATTAAGAAATATATTTTTCAACGTTGTTGTATGAATTGAGATTGTATGAAAACGAAAGTATATTGTATAACGAGGTCTATTTATTCAGTCGGTTGAAGAGAGTTTAATAAATATATCCAAGTGTTTATTATATACTGATTTATTTTAGGTACATGTTATGTACGGACAAAGGTACCTAAAAACTATTTTGTGGAACATAGTATAAAGATATAGTAGATATAAAAGATTTAATTATACAAGTTTACACAGTAGCAAGTATCAAAGCTGTTATTTGTACAAACTTCGTAGTTTTAGTTTATTACGCTTTTTATAAAGATATTAGTTTGCTTACCGCAACAGTGTTGCCTGTATTTTTTCATTTTTATTACGAAGAAGTTCTAACTACATTTTTCTACAACGAGCGTGAACGATTATTTTTGTAGTGACATCAACAATCACTTTCCGTGAACATTACCCTCCTTTTGGCTTCGTAGTTGGGTAACAAGGAATATGGCTGCTGATGTGAGACTGAATTATGAATGAGAACTCAATTTTATCTTATGATATGATTTTGCATTGTTAAGTAACTACTTATCTAGATATTTTGTATTGCTCTTGTATGCAACTGTAGGATTTAAGAGAGATTCCTAATTGTTTAGGATACAAATTGAAATAAGTGTGAATTATAATAATCTTGAAACACCATGTCCCATTAATTGCTTCCATGATATAATTATTGTATTCATATACATATTGTCGTATGAAATAAAAATATGTTTTAATGAAACTTCGTGTTTTATTTCGACAGCCCTATATTGAGTAGCTCTCAGTAGCCCTCATTGCATCATTAGATAGAAAATAGAGTTACAGAGAAGGTTGATTGCTGCAAGCAGCAATCAAAAAAACTCTTGAGTAGAAGAGAGAAGTCTTAAGAGTTTTCATGAAAACTCTCAAGACTCGTGCAGACTGACGTGATATCGCGGGCGCGACAGTCAGCGCGACACTTTCCATGAAGTTTTCATATAATAGGAATGATGACTGGATAAAAAAAAAGAAATTCTATTTAGTCCGTCAGTCAGATAAGAATAAAATATTAGACACGTTTTTTTTTTCATATATTTTTACTAATCTACCCGACAGACAAAAACAATAGTCTTCATCCCTATTGTGCAACTAGTGTCACGTCGCGCTTGTCTGCGGAAGCTCAAGCACGGGTTTTCAAGCAGCAATCAATTCTTTGGTCGGTCTTCGAAATGTGACTAGTTTACGCTGAATAGTCATACCATGCCCGCGTGGCTTTTTTCTAAAATAAAAGTAGCCTAAGTTGCTACTTATAACATCAGCTATGCCAGTTAAAATCCCATCTAAAACGGTCCAGCCATTTCGGAGATTAGCCGGATCGAACTGACAGACAATTTTTTTTAATTGTTTTTTTGTTATAAGTACCGTAGGTATATACTTCCATATGCGTTAGGTTAACCTTTTGACCACCACAGTCATGTATAGATGACAGACCAAAATGTGCGCCACTGTCACGACTACACGACAGATTTTAAGGAATAATTTGTAGCTTGGCGCCGCGGGCACGTTTCTGCTTTTTTGACGTGGCGGTCAATAGGTTAAAAGCTGTTATTTTGGCATTATAAACAGACACTTTACTTTTATTTATTTGTATAAATCCATGACATTAGTATTTTCAAGAATATAGTACGATCAGAGCACTGACTGGACCAGCAGGCTTAGCCTGACGCTTTCTATGTCTACTCTACTGAAGAATAGAAATCGCTTGTCTACGATTTTCGGACACGGAAATGTCATTTTTGTCTACTCTTTCGTCGACAAAACGCTTCTCTTCGGTTCTCGTGCTAAGCCTGCAGGTAGATAAACTGATATCATGTACGACATTAGTGACTACTCGGGAGAACATCGGCGAGAAGTAGAGTGCGGTATCTTGAACTGACAAGGAACAGCTGTAAGGCTGAGGCTACATTAGACCGCGACGCGACCTGCGACACATGAGCGATTAAAAACAAATAAATGAATGTTCACGTATATGGCTACACCGTACATCAAATATTACTAGCGATCTTTGATTTCTTTAAGCGATCGGAACAACATTACTGTAATCACGACATCGCCGAATATACGCCGGATTTTCGCTTATAATTATGTAGCCATACCATGTTTATCTCGTTTCGCTCTTTCAGTCGCATCACAAATCGCTGCCTACTGTAGCTTCAGCCTTAGAGCATCACAAGGTATAGCCCGATACAGCTCGGAACATGAGGCGAGTCGCTGCGCAGTAACAAATTTACGTGTCAGCGGGGGTGAGGGGTACGGTACTGCGCAGAGAGTAGCTCAATTCAGAGCCGCTATCAAGTTTGAATCGAGCTGTATCCGTTTATTAATTTACAGGTAGGTATGCGGCTGGTACACACTGCTAGATATCAAGCTATACATTTCCAGTATTTACTTTTGTTTTAGTTTAAGATGAGTATGTACATCTTCCTCTTTTTTTTCTCTTCCTGTCTTCTTCTTTATGTTTTTGTAACTTGTCTTCACTGTATCATTAACTTAGGTAATCTGTGGAAACGTCGTGGATTGTGCATTTACCCACTTCCAATGTCATCTTAGTTGTACCTAATATATATGTTACAAAATAAATAAATAAATAAGCTGATCTCGCATTGTATTTCCGTACAATGAGAGGTCAGCTTATACTGGAAATTTATAGCTTGATATGTAGCCGTGTGTACCTGATAAGGCACATTAGGTTTTAGAAAAAGTTTGGATTTGTAGAGCCTCGTCTGAAACTCGATGTGACATATTATAACGACCGCCATTTTAGTTTCGTATCACACTTTCAATCACAATCCGAGAGTTTTGAAGGATATTGCTAATCCATTGCTTCATAGTTTTGAAAAATAGGTCTACTCAACAACGTAACTAACGCAATGGACGTAGGTGAACTGTCAAAATGAAACCGATTGCGATCAATTGACATTCTATGTGTGTTAAATACCCCGCGGGTACTACCTATACCAAATTTTTAGCAAGACTTTAAAGTATGGTTTCAAGAAGTAAGGATCCTGGGGGTTAACCATCACCTCTTATAGCAGTATTATTATAATTTTACTTTACAGTGGGAAAGTGATGGAGCTATACAGGACTTATAGCTCCATCTTTTTCTCACGCTGAAGTAATATTTAAATAATACTGCTATAAGAGGCGATGGTTACCCCTGCCGGGGTCGCGGGAAATAGTCCGGAAGGGTTACCGAGGCCCCTGGCAACACAGGCAACGGAAAGAAGACAGGTGGGTTTTAGTCAGTAAGAGTCTGACACACCCTCCAGAGCGGGAGAAGTTATTAGAAAATTTCCCACCAAAAAAAAGGGGTAAGGTTAAATAAAACACAAACATTTCCTTATTTATTTACTAGATACACTACACAGATTCATAGTGTGTGTGTGTGCGTGCCCACTTCTCTTACTGAACTAATGAGTATTCCAAGTACTAAGGATAATCCCTTTAATGAGACGAAGCTAAACACTGAATGTGACAATCATTATTAACTACACTTAGTAATACATAAGCAGAGACGAATATAATCTATACTAAATAAGCTATAATCAGTGTAATACTATTGTTTCTTAAACCTACTAATTTTATTTCATGACGACACAATATTTCTCCTCGACAATTATATTTTAAATATGATTAAAGACAACTACAATATAATTGTATTATGAGTTACACGGCTATTTAATCTAAGATATAATAAAGATTATATAGTTTTTAAAATAGAGCATCATTTGGGAAAAGGGAGCTTAGAGTTTGAATTTTCAATTTTACTTTTTGCCTCCTCCCTGACAGCATGGCTTACCACCTGTGAAAAAGAAAACATAAATTTAGATACGTTAAAAAAAATTAACCTGGAATTTAGACAATAATTAACATGAAACCTTCATCAATCATCAGTTTGTGGCCACAGAAGGATTCTCCTAGTCTGCCATTAATCCTCATAAACGTCCTAAGACCCAACGTTGGTCCATACGAAACCGTGCCTTTTCCAATTTTAGATTCACTTTAAAAAACCTACAGATACTACATGCAGATCACTCACTATTTACTATATTTGTCGTCTCAAGACGTAGATGCGCCGTTTCTCTCATTAGACAAGAAGTAACAAATGAGAACCAGTACCCGAAAAATATGGCACATGACTTAAGGCGATGACAAGACCCAATGGACCAAAATAGGCTTCACTTAAGAAAAAAATTGCCAAATTTGTATAGTTTGTGGTAGCGGAAAAAATATATGTTAATTTTGAACATATTTTCCAGAACTTGTTTGTTACCAAAACACGTTTTGAAAAAAAATCTCGATACAAACTAACGTCAAACTAACCTCTTACCTTGAGTTCTAATCCAACATATCTACATTAAATATCAACATACGTTACGTATTTAATTTATAACAAGAACGTCTTATTTGAATGCAGAACTTGGCTGTTTTTTATTTTTGTTTACTCAACTCAATTTTGAGTAAATAGATAATTGCTTCATATTTTGCAATAAATTACAAGCGTTGTGTCATCGCGCTTCTCTTTCTTTTCTATGCAATCTGACAGTGACCGCGGTTTAGGTGTTGGCAGCGTCTTAAGCGAACTTTTTCTGCGTCGTCTCTTTCACTCATACTTCTGTGACAGTCTGTTTCTAAGGCTGCCTTTCCACCAGACTATGTGCTGAGCTGCGTAGCAATGAATGTGTATACAGGATGGATTTTTAAGATGGGGCAGTAAGGACAGGTACCTTAACCGTTGTAGCTACAAGAAAACGGTCTTTTATGACTGTCTTTAACTTTTTGAGACATTTTGATCTGCATTCACAGATTCTGAAAATAAATTACAGTCAGCAAGAAAATGGACAGTTTTCACAAAAACTTTTTTGATGCCAATCGATCCTGTTTCTTATAAGGGTCAAAATCCTTTGGACGAACTGAGGTTTGAGTACTATTTAAAAGTCGGAAATCGCAAAAAACTTTTCCCATACCTACATTTCGTAGGAAATGAGACTCCAAGCCTATTTTTACGATGGATTGACTGGCGAAAATAAACAAAAACAAAAAAAATTACTTTAAATTTCGAATGAATACGCGTTGTCATTGAAAAAACGTTTTCCATACAAAGGTTTTTGTGATTTCTGGCTTTTGTAGCGAACAGTCTTTTTTAACGTTTCCGATACAAGTCTGAAAGTTCGAAATTAATTGAGGTTATTTTTGTTTCTCAGATTGTCGGAAAACACTAGCAACAAACTATCTTGTTCCGGCTAGTCTGTCCATCATAAAAAAAGTAAATTGGAGTTTCTTTCCTACCAAAAGTATGGAAAAATGTTTTTGCGCTTTCTGACTTTTTTAGCACTCAAACCTCAGTTAATTCCGATAGAGTTTTTTTCCGCATGTGATGTGGAGACATGAGGAAAATGTCGCAAGGAGAGTTTTGAGTAAGTATAAATGTGGATGGCTTTAAGAATAAGGGAAGACCAAAGAAACGATGGATGGACTGTGTGAAAGATGATATGGCTAGAAAGGGGGGTAACTACCGAGATGACAACTAATAGAGAAGTATGGAAGAAAAGATATGCTGCACCGACTCCAAATAAATTGGGATTAGGTCAAGATAATGATGATGACTATACTGACCAGAGGGTTTGCCATCGCCGCAAGCGCAGCTGGGGCCGCAGGTGCAGTTGGCACCGCACGCGGCCGCTCCACCACCGCACGTGTCTGTAACAATATCATTTTACAATCATGATATGATTAGCTAAGTTTCGTCATCATTGATGGCATCCTTGTTCCGCACACTGCTGAGTATTGGCTTCCTCCATTTGTCTTTCCCTGACCTGTGCGAATCTCATCCAGATGGTCCTTTGTTGGTTAACCTCATCTGGCTGTTGATCTGCCACCACTCCCTCGACCGAGGAGGAGGTTGGCAGATCAGCTTGATGAAACTTGCTATGATGACTGGTTACCGGGAGACTCCCCGGCGAACCGTCTTCACAGGTAGGTACGTTCCCAATGCTGGTTTAGGCGCGTTATGGCGCCCAGTTTATTTGAAGGAAACTCGATCCAGTTGTAATATGTGTATTCGTTTCACAGCACAGAATCCAAGCGACGGCGGAAGAATACGTATATTCTTCCGCTGTCGCTTGGATACTGTGCTGTACACAAGCACGGAATAATAATCTTGTAAGTTATTGACACAGAGTATAGTTATATTAATATTATGTTAAGTTTTACATTCAGATTCAAAATCCTCAAATCTTCCTTCAACCATCGACCAACTGCCCTAGACCAATAAAATAGTGTTAGTGACCATAGATAATTAGTTGGTTCGCCACACTGCTGCACTGGGACTCAGGCCTTCTCTCTGCGCGAGTAAGTGCGCTGGAATTCACCAACTCAGGAGGGTGAATGTCTTTGAGTTTAAAGAAGCATGAGGAACAGGGTGTAAAGTTCACTCATCCTCCATAGAAAAGGGAGGATCCTCCGACGTCTGGTGGGCTACTGCCCGACGGTTGATGTTGGGATGTTGTTGCTAGTTGCGCGGTAAACACTGCTTGCGCGATGCAGGATTTTTCGTGACGTTAGTGTGTTGCGTAGTTCGTATGTGGCGATGTAGATGCCGCCACAAATTATTGATTCAAAAAATTCAGTTAGCATTGCAGCCTATGGTCAAACGCTCATATGGGCATAAATTTAGACTCTTGTCTACACACGCACAAAATGACTGACTAAGATGTGCGAACTTCGATGGCAGTAATGGCACAGGGAGTTAGGTTAGAATGAATAGAGGTACTTAAAGATTTGTTCAGTTGCAATGGTTAAATACCGGTATCAAGACTAGGACTTATCTAAGCTGTAGCA
Source organism: Atethmia centrago (assembly GCA_905333075.3). Lineage (NCBI taxonomy): Eukaryota > Metazoa > Arthropoda > Insecta > Lepidoptera > Noctuidae > Atethmia > Atethmia centrago. The sequence goes on from HG995368.1 coordinate 23,013,378, forward strand.
TACTTAATCAGTGCACACTGCAGTGGTGCAAAATCGTGGTTGAATTTACCATGTCTATGCTAATAATCTAACCAATTAAGATTGTCGTGTCGTCTTATCTTCTGGTATCGATAATTAATTAATTTACTATAACAGATTTTCTAAAAGAGAGACGGTTTTTCTTGTTGTTTATAATATCGATGTAATTTTAAAATCCAAACTCGAACATATCGATTTAGGGAAGGGTCTTAAAAACAATTCTGGTGAATGTTGAACTTTGTGTCTGAACCGGTGTAGGTATTATTCCTAACCAGCTGCAGCCGCGGCTCCAATCACGTGACTTTCTAAAATCAAAAGTAGCCTTGGTTAATCCTTAAAACATCGGCTATCTGGTGAAAGTCCCGTCAAAATTGGTTCAGCCGTTTCGGGGATTAGCCGGAACAAACAGACAGACAGAGACACAAAAATTGTGTTTTTGTTATAAATGTACCGCATAGTATACTTTCATATGCATTTAGTAAAAAGTTGTTAATTTGGCATAACAAACAGACAATCAAATTCAATTTCAATCAATCAATTCAATTTCAATCAAGCAATTAAATTTTAATCAAACAATTCAATTTCAATAAATCAATTTAATTATATCAATCAATTTAATTTCAATCAATCAGTTCAATTTCAATCAATCAATTCAATTTCAATCAATCAATTCAATTTCAATCAATCAATTATATTTTCTATTTTATTTATTTGTATAGATTTGCTCAAACTTAGTCCTCGTATGTGTTAACTTTGTAGGTAACTACTTAATTGTAGATATTTACTGTATTTTCATGGACAATTTAATAGTAACGATTGAGTTTATAAAACGTAAAAAGATACAATTTAATGGTCACAGAAATGCAAGGTGTAACAGTAGACATCTACCACCATAGCCATAGCTAGATACTACTTAACCATCTAAGTACTCGTACATTCAACTTTAGATACTTACGAGTACTTCGCGTTCGTGGGAACTGGTCTACAATCTACAATTGAATGAACTTTCTGTGCCGACCGCCATTCTACTGAGAATGGAACTGATTTATCTCTTAGTTTAACGAATCTAATTATAATTCCTGTAAGTACCGAGCTAGACCAGGTAGTCGTTGGTAAATGGCAAATTGTAACCCCATTTAACCAACGTGGTGGGAGTGCCGCGTAGTGTTAAAGTTTTGTTTTTGGGAGATTCAGCATTGGTTGTCCAGCATTGATTTGTGAAAGGTTTTTTTTTTCAATTCTTCTTCAAAGTCAAGGTCAAATCGTGTATCTAGTCCATTTAGTCGTCTAATTAAATTAGACCACTAAAAAGCACATTTGAATCACAACAAAAAGGAAAATTGAATCTACCAAAAAGTAGTTTCGTATAGAGCAGAATGGGCAAAAAATGACATAGTAACTCTGAAAAAAATGATGTTACAATATTTTTAGATAATCATTATATGTCCTGGGGGGTAACCATCACCTCTTATAGCAGTGTTATTATAATATTACTTCCAGTGGGAAAATGATGGAGCTATACAGAACTTATAGCTCCATCTCTTTCTCACGCTGAAGTAATATTGAAGTAATACTGCTTTATGAGGTGATGGTAACCCCCCTGGAAGTACCGACTTCGAATAATATTGTAGGTAGTATTAGTATATAAATTAGTAGATATCAAATACTATTAATATTTGCAAATAAAACAGCTGCAGCTTATTCTCTTGTCGAAATAATATCTAGAAAGCAGTTGGGGATGGGGGGGCTGACTGTCAGTCCCATCCCCAACTACTTAAATGCACTATAAAGAAAGGCGTTGAGAAAAATGAAGAAAAAAATGTGAAATCTAAAAATCTAATTGCCTTCGATCTCTCCAGGCAATTTTTTTATGATGTGTTTTTATGACTGAATTTTATACATGAAACCATGATTAATTCTTATACCTAATGCTTTTAATAATTAAAGTATTGTTAGTAGTATTATTATTTACTTGTGTTATTATGGGTTTTGTTTGTTTTAGGATAAATTATATTTTATTTATATAATTATTTTTCTATTTTTACACGTCAGAAAGAAATTATAATATTTGAATACAAGATGAGTTCCGTGTTTCCTAACAGACTAAGAAAAACCCAAACAAACCCTATTTGTTTATATCGTTTAATTTTTCATCGAAGCACGAGAAATATAATGTTCCTCAAAACACGGGCTGTTATGTATTGATTTACAAAACTTCCGTAGGAGTGGAATCATTATTTAATTATAGCTTTGTGGCTTATAACTACTTGTCTAGTTACGAAGTCTTTGTAATTTTTGATAGGTAAGTAATTAAGTATAACGATATTTTTTGTAGTATCTCCAATTCTCAACAATCAAAAAATCTCAGTGGAAATAAGGCTTCGGTGCATATTAAAATGGTAATTTGTATGTTGAACTGGATTTTTTTCGATAAGAAAATTAATAGAATGTTTAATTTAAATACGTCACTACTAATCATGATGAGTGATGACGAAACTTGAATAAGTACGTGATTATGTTTGCTTCCATCTTATCACAAAACCTTCAGCACAAAATAACAAATTTAACTCATTTAATTTTGTTAACCATTCCTAATCGCCCAGTTCCACAACTTCCTTTCACCGCAAAGAAAACAACAAAACACATTTATATAGTACCTACCCTAATCTATACCGCCTCAAATTACATCCAATCAAACCACTAACTGCGTCATTTGCAAAACCGTCCCCAATTGGGTCCAGTCCAGCAAAAAAAAAACAAAAGAAACACGTGGAGAAAAGACACAAACGGAAAAAAACACAACACGGAGAAGAAGACCATAAAAAAATATTCCAAAACAAAAATTTTGTTAAAATAATATTCTTACCTTTACAAGAGTCACAGGGTGCAGGCATCTCGTGGCTTGTCTAAGCTAGACTAAGCTAGCCGGGGATGTGAACGGTAGGGTGCGCGCGCAGTGGCAACGTGTATAGCCGCCGAGAGCTCAACGGGTCAATAACTGAGCGCCTCGAGTGGGGATCGCATCGTTCTGCGATAGGCACGGAGACAGTGCACTGATTGACAACATTATCTCGCTATATTGAATGATTGATGCAGATGTAGTTAAGGTTGATTCGGATTTTGATTGATTGCCTTTGAGATTGTTTGTGTATGTGTCGTGGTCCGATCGTAGAAATGGCCATATCGTGATCTGCCTGGCCATTTCACGATACGCCGCCATTTCATAATTTGATCATCTAACATCCGCCATATCGTTCAACGCTCAGCGTTCGACGATTTGCCCAGCAATGTTTGGGCATATCGACCCAGATACGCGTACAAAACATAACCCTGTCTTTGCTGCCGCGCAGTCGGGTAATACGAGTAATTCCTATTCGATCTATGTTTACTCGAATAATTCCTATTTTAGGGCATCGATCACTATAGGGTCATAAAAATACTAAATTTTAATAGACAAGTAACTGCGACCAACTTGAATGTAATGCTCGCCGGCCGCTGCTGAGGCACCGCTCGTTTCACTCGCTCTTACTCACAGTTCTAACCTAACTTAACCCATTTGGTCGGGGTGCTACTGGCGACGTGAAATGCAACTATTTTGCGATATGCCCAGTGGTCAGCTGGGAATATCAGAAAACAGGTTGATTTCGTCAATCCGCCTAACTTTCGATTAGGCGCATTGTGATATATCCGGCAAAATCATGAAATGGTATCGTGGAATATCGTGAAATGGCCAGGCAGATCACGATATGGCTATTTCTACGATTGGACCACGACATATTATGCAAGTAAGATACTACTGTGTTTTGCACTGACAAATGATATTATTTTATTACTGTATTATTAGAATTGAGTAGATATATTTTGAAATAAATACCTAATCGAATGTAGGATTTGAATATAGGATGATAATATGACTGAGGATCTGAATCCTTGGTCATATTATCTAGACCTTTTTTTTTATTTTCTTCTGGTTATACCTATCCTAATCCTAACTTCTGAGCTATTATTATACCATAGCTAAGCACAGTCTTTATTAAGTTCACTGTATTGTGAGTAAGTAGAAGATGTAAAGTTACAACCACCATGATAAGATAGGTAGGTAATAAAATAAAGGGTTATTTGGAGCAAACTATTACTTACCTATTCACGAGATTTTTATCTAATAAGATTTTTGTAATAAGGTTCGTCCAAAGCTCATTTAAATTCCGAACGCAAAAGAATATCAAATAAAATAAAACATGAAAATAAATGCCGCCCTATCTCCTTTCCTAAAATAAGATAGTTATTTAAGCCATGGCGTGCTGTGCAGGTATAGCTACAATAAATGATCGGATCGTAAATAAAAACAGGCCGGTCCGGGCAGCCGTCCGACCGGTTCGCTCCGGCCCGGCACGGTTGTATCTGTAGCAAGCTTCCAAAGCTTTCCTATAAGAACTTTGAAACTTTGCGATGGTATTGAATTCGCAAACAGAAACGATTGGTAATTTTGTCAATTAAGGCGCAGATATATGATTTTAGTGATCTGTTATTACGCCTTCGCATAATGCAGGTAAGTTATGCAAAAAATGTATGTTAAACTAGAACGCATACACGTTACATCAATTCTATAAGTGAATATTTAAGTATTTTAGTAAAATACTTTATGAAATAAATTCAGAAAGTATTATCTACCCAAAGCGTAAAAAACGATATTACTTTCAAATTACTTAAGATATTTTCATGACTTTTTTTTGTACGAACAGATTCTTTTATTATCTATAATTCTATTTGAGATTTTTTTCAAATATTCATGTTTTCGTTACTAAAAATAAATATTCCCTATAAAACCGAACGGGCGGCACGGCGTGAAGCGCAACGGGCATTTGTATGCCCAAGGTCAATGGCGATTATCCAACCCTTAAAAATAGTAAGTATCTAGTTGGTTTGTCCGTGTCCTTGAGATTGCAGTACGTTTGAATAGATACATTGACTCTGGGAGAGACGCAAGTACACAGTGCGGAGAAATAAATTACAGTAAGTTTATAACTTCAAAGTGCTTGATAACGAAAGCTTGCACTACACGTAAAATTAAGTGAATTTGCAGTAGAAAAAGTAAATGATGAAACAAACAGCAGATATGTTAAATATTTGATTGATATTCGTTTGTTTTTTGGTTTACAAATTATATTTGTATTTATTTCCTAATTTATGTCATAGGTAGTTATTTTATACCGACCTGTTTTTTCGTTTTGGTTTTAGTGTTTAGCTGTGGAAATTTGTATGATATACTTATATATAAGTTAGCTGTAAGTTTCCCGAATATAACAAAATAAAATAAAATCTGATCGGCAATAAATGTATTTGATGACATATGCCAATGACAACTGATGATGTAGAGGTCGTAAGACTGAGCGTAGCCGAAACATTCCCGATATTTAAATAATGAAGTGATAGAGTGAGGTGAAATTGTTCTCGTAAAAGAAAACAATGAGAGTAATTATAAGTAACAAAAACATACTAGTAAACTAACCATAGTGAGCTTTAAAAATGGTTAAAAGATTTTCAACTTTTTCGTTCTGAATTATGAATAATTTAAGCGCATAATTTTAAGTTACGGGGATATAAATCCTTTCTAGAAAGCTTAATATGATTTGCAATAGTAAAATGTCCCTTAAATTTGTCTACACTTAGAGATTTGGCGCAGTAAGGATAATTTGCCAAAAACGGCTGACAATTTCTTGGCGCATAGCGAGAATCTTCTGAAACTTATGCGCAGTACGTAACTGCGTATAAACTAAGCTTGGAGTTACATGATACCTACTAAACCCGTGTAATTTCGTACTAATTCCGTCGGTACGGAATGTTGACATTTAAAATATTTGTATTTATTTTATTCTTTTTTTTTTCTTATTACCATCTCACTGTGTGCTGCACCGGTCGACGTCATCACGTCAACGCCAGCTGTCGCTGAAAACCAGCGCTAGGGCTCTGTCTCGCTAAGGGTCGCAGCATTATGCTAAGCGTTGGCCGCTTTGCGTGGATGTGACGCATATAATATATTCTCCCCCAAATTGTTTCTTTTTAGCGTTCCGTTCCCAAAGGGTAAAACGGGACCCTATTACTAAGACTCCGCTGTCCGTCTGTCTGTCTGCCTGTCCGTCTGTCACCAGGATGTATCTCATGAACCGTGATAGTTAGACAGTTGAAATTCTCACAGATGATGTATTTCTGCTGCCGCTATAATAACAAATACTAAAAACATAATAAAGTAAATATATAAGGGGGCTCCAATACAACAGACATGTTTTTTTTTTGTCGTTTTTATAGATAATGTACGGAACCCTTCGTGCTCGAGTCCGACACGCACTTGGCCGTTTTTTTTTTTTAATTTGTGTTCCTTCTTTGCGTCACGTTTACCGCAAATAAACATATTATATTTTTAAACTTTAAAATATTAGAATTGAATTTTGTAACGGAATTCGCAACATATTGAGTAAGTAGGTCGGTAGATTCCTCAACACAATTCAAAATTCTACTATCCTAGCCTATATGTGAATACTTGTTATTGGCTTTCCGTTTATTATGTTTTTTTTGGTCAGCTTTTAGAGCTGTAAGTCTCTAATAAATTAATAAATAGTGTTTAAAGATATAATCTAAGTATGTGTCCCCTGCTTAAGTAGGTACGTGTCTAGCTGCTTCGTCTGGATCGGAAACTGCCAGTAAAAACTTAACTCAAACTCAAGCGGATGCTTCCATATAAGGAACCTCTATTCTAGAAATAAAATAAAACTCTTATATTTCCCGTGAGAATCGAACCACCATTAGAAATATCCTCCAGTTTTTGCATCAATACCTACCGATCTGGACGTTTCAAGGATAAAATTTCTTTCGCATTTAGGTACATAACTTGTTACTTTTTTAGAGTTCCGCAACCAAGGGGTGTCAAACGGAACCCTATTAAACGGAATACTAAGCCTCCGCTGTCCGTTTGTCTGTCTGTCAGCGGCTCTATCTCATGGACCGTAATAGGTAGACAGTTGCAATTTTCACAGATTGTGTATTTCTATTGCAGCTATAACAAAAAATAATATAAATAAAATAAAATTAAAAATAATAATATACAAGAAACGTGTTTTTTTTCCATTGTTTTTTTGTACGGAACCCTTCGTGTGGGAGTCTGACTCGCACTTGACTTTTTTTATCAAATTCTGAACTGGAGCCTTTCAAAAATACTTAATAGAACTGGTTTGGTTGTTAGACGGAACATGCAGTATCATTAAAAGTTTGTTTATTTGTTTTTCACTTGTATTGATATTGACGAAATAAATCAATACATTGCATAAAATCTTGGTCTCTTTTCACTGCTCGGATTCGGACTCATTGGTCTAACTAAAATCAATCAATTTTTATTATCTACCCAACTATGGAACCCTTCATTGTAAATGGTCCGACAAGCACTTGGCCGGTTTTTTAATATATGAAGTAAAATCTGACCAAGATTTACCTACTTACCTTAAACATCAGAGACGATATTGAAATCAAACGACATACGAACACATAGATAAGACTGCCCAAAAAGACAAAAAAACCTCAAATTGTTATCTCAAAACGTCAAATAATTTAATAGGAACACTGACTCATTCCCAAGCAACACAATCTAAACAAAGCATCTAGGAATCAGATAGAAATCAAGATCTAGTCGTACACTTATAAACAAAGAATAGATCTGCGGTTATAGCGGAACGACACGAAGTCTGTCGAAGTCGTCGACCTGTGCCCGAGCAGTGATTCACTCACTTATAAAGCAAGTATCAAACTCCTAATGGTTTATTTTACAACGCTATCTTTCTGTTTTGTTGTTGAACTAATTTGGGCCCAGTTTTAAGCAGGTTTTTTAGTTGGCGTCAGTGATTTTGAATTCGAGTTTCATGACTTGAAGCAAATTGTTTCTGCTTTTGAATATGGCTGATTCAGCATCCTCTGGTCCGTATCTTAATCTTGTTATTCAAATTTCGTTCTTGGTTTATTCTACAACGCTATGTTTCTGTTTTGTTGTTGAATTAATTTGGGCCCAGTTTTAGGCAGGGTTTTTTAGTTGGCGTCACTGACGCCAACTAAAAATCCTTAAAATTTTGAATTCGGGTTTCGTGACTTAAGGCGCTGACAAGACCCAATTGACCAAAATTGGCTTCTCTTAAGAAACAAAATTGCCATATCGGTATAGTTTGTGGTAGCGGAAAAAATATATGTTAATTTTGAACATATTTTCCAGAACCAGGTTGTTACGAATACACGTTTTGAAAAAAAATGTCGATACAATCTAACGTTTAACTAACCTCTTACCTAGAGTTCTAATCTAAAATATCTGCATAAAATATCAGCATACGTTACGAATTTAATTTATAACAAGAACGTCTTATTTGAATGCAGGACTTGGTTGTTTTTTATTTTCGATTACTCAACTCAATTTTGAGTAAATAGATAATTGCTCCATATTTTGCAATAAATTACAATACAAGCGTTGTGTCATTGCGCTTCTCTTTCTTTTCTATGCAATCTGACAGTGACCGCGGTTTAGGTGTTGTCAGCGTCTTAAAGCAAAATTATTTCTGCTTTTGAGCATGGCTGATTCAGCATCGTCTGGTCCATATTCCAATCTGTATGCATGTCTTCTTGTTAGAAACATCTGCCGTCATCTCTATGTAACCTTTCTAGCCATAATCATACTTCATAAAATACATCCATCGTTTCGTTCCATTGTTTTTTTTTAATGGTTGATTATTTACGTTAGTTAAAGTGTGAAGAAGTCACCGTTACTAATGTTGTAATTACTGTTACTAATTTTTTCACATAATCTAACCTGTTATTAAATTAGGCAAGCTTTCTCATCCTTAAAAACGGGCCAAGTGCGTGTCGGACCATGCACAAAGAAGGGTTCCGTAGATAAATTTATCCGAAAAACAAACTCAACATTGTAGTTGAAAAACATGTTCTCCCATACGATATATGCCACGGTCAATTCTCCAACTGTAAATTTAAGTTGGTCGACTATTACTCGTTAACTTGTAAAGCCGACTTAGCTATAATAGTTTTCCTTTTAATTTCATTATATGTACTACACTGCCATGATTTTTTTCACATCTCCATTTACAACCATTTAGCTGGCAAGGGGGCACTTAACTCTAACAAAAATTTGCACTTTAATGCTTAATATTACGCAAGTGGATCCTTGAATCGAAAAGTGGTGTTCACAGACCCACAATATTTCGGCCTAACCAACGATACCCCACACTATGGGATAGACGAGAAAAAAAATATCACCCCCACTTTAACACTAGGCCCTAAAAAATACTTTTTTTTTCTAGATTTTATTTTAGTAATTTGTCGGCGTGATTAATATGTATACCTGTGCCAAATTACAGCTTTCTAGTACCTACTAAGCGTCTCTGAGCTACAGCGGGGACAGAGAGACAGACGGACATAGCGAAACTATAAGGGTTCCTTGTTTACCACGGAACCTTAAAAAGCCCGTAACTGAGAGATTGTCTAAAGTTTATCTAGCCTCGTCTTCGTCGCTGTCAGCTGCATATGTTTTTAGTAAGAATCTAAGTCTACCTCTTTTCTCACTTACTGAATATTTAGATTTTTTTATTATTACCAATTGTTTTATTATTCCTATCGATAATTATCTCGTTACTATTACTGGTATCTAGTCTATATCATCAATTCATCACATAGCTAATGTGGACTACTGCACTGGACCGATATCTTGTATTGTAATCGAAATATATAAAAATGTATATAAATCCATTAGGAGATACAACTAATAACACTGTAGTTATCACATTTCTCCAGAGAAAGCTAGGAAGCGTCGTGTCGTATGCGCTAGCGCTTATTACATGCTAGCCGCTAATTGTTGCGGCTAAAGCGGAATCTACAATGATGTTGTCATGGATTAACATGGGCATAGATGCTAGAAATTATTTAAAAATAGGTCGGAAAGTTTAGTACGAATGTGGATGTGCTTTATAAGGGGAATACCAAAAACGATAGATGTATTGTGTGAAAGATGATATGGCTAGAAACGGTGACTACTGAGATGACGGCTAATAGAGACTTATGGAACTATGGGGAAATAAGACATACTGCGTCGGTCCCAAATTGGGATAAGGGTAAGAGGATCATTAAGGTTTGAAAGCAAACCCAGCAATAGGGCAGAACAATGAAAGCTTCTTAAAAATATTGAAATTGGCATCCCTTTATATTCTGGAAACAGTAATGTTTTTTAGGAATAATAATAACGCGAATGGTAGATAAATCCAGAAACAGGCGTGATCCCTTGATCACGCTCTGTCTTCATAGGATTAAGACAGAACTTATGCCCAGAAGTGTTTTTGCATGGCCCCCACTATTTATAAGAAGTTACCCAAAAGTTGGAAGCAGCTTAAAAATGTACAGTTGAAAAAACAACTAAAGTCTAACAATGAATTTCTGGCAGAATATTTTATTTTGACAAAGATTTTATGCATTATTTTTGCTGTTGGCATCTGCAATTTATTATTGTTTGCTGAATTAACGTTAAATTAATGAATTGTATTGAAATTAATCATTACCAATCATAATATTTGCACGCCATAGAATGTGGCAAACATGTCTGACCATTTTTTTTATGATAGGCTGCATTCATTTTTATTCATGTATTTGTACACATGTTTAAGCAGATAAATTTAAAATTAGATTTTTATTGAGATGGCGGCTACTTACGGATTAAGAATAATAAACCCGAATTCAAACAAATTACGATAAGAACACGAGGACAATTTTATTTGAAGTTTTTTTTTATTAATTTCACATTAGTGAATCTTGTGGATATTTTTGTCTACAATATCGTGGTCCCTGAGTGTTTTATCTTGAACCTTTTGTTGATATACGTCCGAAAAACAACTGCTAGGCTTATTATAATGAGTTTCTTGTTTTTATTTTAAATAGGTATGTAACTAGAGAAGTTTCGTCTACGCTCCACTTTAAAATTACACGTTTACGTTTTTTCTTGATTACCTACGTATGCTTGGTTATTTCGACACCGATCACAAATTGTTTTTTTCTGAAGCCGTAATTAGTACCAAGTAACTTTTATCACAAAAAATATGACCATATTCAGGGTCCAGTGATGAAATGTTATCGACAGGTGCTTCGTTTTATAACTAGGTATATTGGTGTATGTAGCTATAAGTTTATAGGTAAGTAGGAACATGCCAATTAGTATTATATAATCATGAAAAGGGTAGCATGTTAAAAAAATGCGTAGGTGTAATAATTTTTGTATTGAAATTGGGTAGGTGAAGTTGATGAAGTTGGAACACACTTGATAGTATATAGGCTCCTACATACCGGCGCGACTTGTCGCGCGACGCGTCGCGACACAAAGGCACCGCTTGTAGCGCTACACGTGGTGTCTTTGTGTCGCGTCGCGTCGCGCGACAAGTCGCGCCAGTATGTAGGAGCCTTATTGCGTGTGGCTGGAAGCCTTTTTTATAAGGTATTTACAGAGTATCCTGGCTAAGGAGCAGACGACCTCCTAGGTTAAAACTCAAGATGCCATTCAAAATGACTGTCTCCTAAGTCACAGGTTTCCCCTAGTTTAGGAGGCAGGGTTTCCATTATTTAACACGCTCTGAAGAAAAAGTAGTGGACTTTTCAATATTTATTTTTTCAGAATTGGCTTCTTCTGGTACCAGAAAACTATGTGAACTTAAGACTTTAACCCCCTTGCTCTTTTCTTTTTTTTTAAGATGTATCATATATAAGATACACTGGCCCAGAAGTAAAACCCTGGGACAAAAACATTAGGGTGTATCTCAGGTCATACACATGGCACTGAGCGTGTTCAGGTACCTTAATTTATCTGAACTTGTAACCTAATCGTTAAGTACTTTTACAACGCGGGAAAGTTCGAAAGAGTTACCGAGGCCCCTGGCAACACAGGCAACGGAAGGAACACGGGTGGGTTTTAGTCAGTAAGAGTCTGAAACACGCTCCGCCCAGAGCGGGAGAAGTTATTAGATAATTGCCCACCCAAAAAAAAAAGTACTTTTACAATAAAGGTTATCTGTATCAATAAAGTTATTATTATTATTAAAAAAGGTGCGTTTTTATTGCTCTTGGTTTTGGCTACTTGTAACACGTAGATGATGATAGATATAGATTGTAAAAGGCAGAAGAAATAAGTTAAGTAAAACTAGAATAGCGTCTAAAAGAGACAAGTGTAGTAGACAATACTTCCTATATGAAATTGAAGTGTCTGTTTGTAATGTCAACAAAACAGTTTTTTAATAAATGCATTATGAAAATATATACGGTACATAAAACAAAAACAATTGAAAAAATAATAATCTCCGAAACGGCTCGACTGATTTTGACGGGACTGGCAGATAGCTCATGTTATAAAGAGTCACTTAGGCTAGGCTATTTTTATTTTAGAAAACGCCGGTTAAAGCCGCGGGCAGCAGAAAGTTATTAGTAAGATCCTGACATGTTAGAATACGAACCATCCGGTGTATTCTGTAAAAATCTCACCGTGAAAACGTAAGTGAAGTGACTTTAGAGTAAGCTGTCATTCCACCTCAAGATATTATTGACTTCTCACTTTAAGATCACTTCTCTATTGGGATTTATTTTGTGTGCGTACGTGTGTCCGTGGCATCACAGCGGGCCCTATCAGAATACCAGCGCCGCGGTATTTGTTTTTTATTAACATCGCAGCGTCATGCTGAGATAGGAGCCTTTTTGGCCTCGCACAGGTCTTCTTTTTTGTTTTTGTTTTCACTATTATGTTAGATAAAAAGTTATTTTTTTTTATTTTCATTATTTTGTTAGTTTTATTGTTATTTTTTATTGTTGTATTTCCTGTGCGTGTCCCAAATAAATCATTTCTTTGTTTCTTTTCTTCACTTAAGTTTTCACGGGGAGATTTTTGCAGAATTGACTGACTGGATGCATCGCTTCAGCGCTACATACACGTCAATTTAACACTTGTGGGAGTACAAACGAGATCATATAAACCAGGTATGGGCAACCTTTGACATGTTGAGGGCCAAACTTTAGCGTGCAAATACGTTCGCGGGCCGCGTTTAAAAGTAGATTAAAGTACAATTTATTAAAATAACAAAATGAAATTTAAAAAAATGGTACATTATAATTAAATCGTTAAATTTGCAATTGTTACGAACTACGAAAGTTAAATACACCAAAATCAATGAGACACTTGAGCTTGAATTTAGGAAACTAATCCATCGATATTTGGATTAATTCGACTGATACAAAGACGTAAAGAATTTTCCAAATTATCGTCAGTCTTGTACGATGTGTTGATTTCTAACCTTCATCAATGATAAGAACTGTTCGCATTTATAAGTACTGCCAAACGCACAAATCAATCTTCTTGCGAATTTTCTAAGCTGCGGAAAATTGTCTTCTTCTAGGTATTTTTTGTAGAAATCGCACAACTCTACGTCTTCAAAATTGGATTTTAGGAGTGAGTTTTCTTGAATCTCGATCCACTCCATTTGTAAGTGTATTGGAGCATTTTGTACATTACATTTTGTAGGAGTAGCAAATAAACTGAAACAATCTTCCATGTTTTTGAAGTCGCTAAATCTGTTCGAAAATTGTTCCGACAGTAACTTGAGTTCTTCAGCATATTGAGCATAAGCAATATTTTCATAAGCAGAGAGCGTGTTGAAATGGTAACCAGACAGCATCTGTGACTCCCACAAGCGTAGTTTGATCTGAAACGCTTTCAAATGGCTGTACAAATCATTTACTAACAGTCCTTGTTTTTGAAGTTTCAAATTTAAATCATTCAAATAGCCTGTAAGATCGACCAGAAATGCTAAGTCACATATCCATTTTGGGTCACTTAATTCAGATAGTGGTTTATCTTTTATTTTCATAAAGTCTGCTATCTCATTTCTAAGCTCGTAAAACCGTTTCAACATTTTTCCTTTGCTCAGCCATCTGACTTCACAATAATATGTTACGTCGTTATATTCAGCTGATATATTTTCATCCAAAAACGCCTTGAACTGACGATGGTTAAGACCTCGGGATCGAATAAAGTTGATGGTTTTTACTACCACATTCATAACATTCTGGAGTCGAATGGACTTAGAACACAAGTTCTGTTGGTGGATAATGCAATGAAGGACTATTAAATCATCTTTTTGTACATTTAATTCTGTTTCTTTTTCATTCAAAATTCCGATGAAACCTTTACGTAAGCCGACCATAGAAGGTGCACCATCAGTGCATACTCCAATTAATTTTGACCATGGCAAGCCAAAACTTGTTAATACCTTTTGAAGTTCAATAAAAATATCCTCTCCTGTAGTGGTTCCTTTAAGCGGCTGTAAAGCAAGCAATTCCTCAGTAACAGTAAACTCCTTATCAACACCTCGAATAAATATAGCCAGTTGAGCTGTGTCAGACAAATCGGTGCTCTCGTCTAATGCTATGGAAAATTATTCAAAACCAGCCATACGGTCAGTCAATGTTGTTTTTATATCATTAGCCATCATTTCTATACGTCGAACAACAGTTCGTCTTGACAAACTAATTTTTTCAAATTCATTTTTCTTTTCAGGACACAAAATACTGCAAACTTCTAACATACACTCCTTGATAAATTCTCCTTCGGCAAATGGTTTTAATGCCTTTGCCAATTTTGAGCTAACTATAAAACTAGCTTTCACAACATTATCAAGTTGTGTTCTTTGTTTATGAAACATTGGTTGCTGTTTTTCCAAATTTGCGGTAAGCTTCTGGATTTAGTCTGTTCTTAATTGTCCTGTCAGTGAGTGCAGCGTAGCATGCTTAGTTGAGTAATGCCTCTTTATATTGAGTTCTTTCATTGCTGAAATGGATTCATTACAAAGCAAACAAATAGGCTTACCATTGTGCAAGATAAAAAAGAATTCTTCAGTCCATTTTTCTTGAAACTGGCGACTCTCTGTATCTACTTTTCGTTTCTTTCCACCAGACATAATTTTTGTTTACTTTTCGTTCAATAAACTTAATAACAAACTATAGTTAGTAACCACTCAAGATGCACACAAAGTCACAAAGCATGTTGACGGCTCGAGCAGTTCGCTAGGATATCGCTTGTCCAAGTTATCACCTCGGTAGCTCAAATAGAACTGAACTAACGTTCGTTTTTTTTTTGTGTATGGCATCTCGTAGTTGACCTTGAGAGGGCGTGACTACTTAACCGGACTTTCCTGTGGCTGCCTTAAGCGAACTCAAAGCCTCCAGCCAGGGGCGAATTACTAAGCGACTGCACGCTAAGGGCACCCCCTGCGGGGTACGGATCTCGGCTTAGGGCGTCGCTGGGGGGAGGACAGCAAGGTGGGACAGGCTGGATCTGATCAGTATTATTATTATTAATCGAGGAATTTAAAACTACAGGCTCAGCTGCGGCGCGGGCTGGCGCTTCGTCGAGCAAGGGTCGGGGGGGACAATTACATCGGGGTTTACGCGAGGGACCACGGCGGCGAGGTCGGAACGTAGGTCGGTGTGTTTTGTGCACTGTACTCGTGGACCTACTGCTTTCCTGGAGGAGGGTAATGGGGTCATCGCGGTCGGTGAATGCCTTGGACGGCGAATAGAGCTAATGGTGGAGGGCCTATAACTGGCGGCCTGCACAACCAGAGGGTTGCGGTGGGTGGCGGCGGAGTCGAAGAAGCGCTTCGTGATGCGCTTCATGAACTGCTTGATGGTGGGGATTTTAAGATCGAGATGGAGGATCTCGTTTCGGACGAACCAGGGGGCTCCCGTTGCCTTTCGGAAGAAACGGTTTTGGAGGCTCTGCATCCTGTGGATGTGGTGGGGCCTAGCATGTGCGAAGACTGCACAGGCATATGTCATGATGGGACGGATGCACGCTGTGTAAATACGCAATTTGCCCTTAAGGGACAATTTGCTGCGCGCATTTAGGACGGAGTGTAGTCTACCGAGAGCGAAAGCGGCACGCGAACGCACCTGCTTAATGTGCTCTGAGAACGAGAGATGGTGGTCAAGGGTCACGCCTAGGTATTTGGCTCGCTTCTCCCAAGGGATAGGCTTGCCGAACATGGTGAGCGGTCGGGGGGGGATGAGGTTTCTACGCGGTTTGGTGAAAAGAACCGCCTGACTTTTGTCGGGATTGACTTCGATTCTCCACTTTCTAAACCAAGCGCCAAGCTTGTTGACTTCGGTCTGGAGAGTGCGAGATATATGGTCGTGGACTAACCCGGTGTAGTAGATGGCCGTGTCGTCTGCGAACAGAGCCAACTGCGCCTTTCTACTTTTCGGGATGTCGCTGGTGAAGAGAGTGAAAATGAGAGGGGATAGTACAGAGCCCTGAGGGACGCCTGCACGGATAGGGTGAGGGGAGGATAGCGCTCCTTCGATGCGATAGCGGAAGGTGCGGTTTGACAAGAAGTCTCGTAAGATGAGCACGAGACGATCGGGCACACCGAGTTTGTAGAGCTTACATAATAAGCCGTTGTGCCAGACCTTGTCGAACGCTTTCGCTATGTATAAGAATACAGCACCGGTCGTAAGACCACGTTGAAAGCCGTAGCTTATGTGTTCAACGATGCGGTGGACCTGTTGGACGCAAGAGTGTTGGGATCTAAAACCGAACTGCTGGTCGGGGATGAGGCCCTTTGTTTCCGCAAAATCTTTGAGGCGCTTTAAAATAAGCCTCTCATAGACTTTGCCGAAGACATTGAGCAGACTGATGGGCCGGTAGCTGGTGGGCTCCGTTTTCGGCTTACCGGGCTTCGGTATGCCGATGACGGTGGCCTTCTTCCACTCTTGTGGAAAGATGTTATTGCTCAGGGTTCCATTGAAGATGGTGGCCATGAGCATTATGAGGTGAGCGGGGAACAGTTGGAGCACCCTATTGGTGATTCCGTCTGAGCCGGGGGCTTTGCGAGGTTTTAGACCCTTGATGATATCATGCACTTCGTCTGGAGTGACGGGAGGCAGAGGATAATCAGGGTCTTCAACGGGCGGGAGGGAGTCTCTACGTTCGACTTCCGCGTCGACCTGGGACAGGTGAGCTTGGTCTACTGGTTGAGAGCTAGGTGAGCCTATTGAGCCTCAAGACTATCGGCTAGGCATTCCGCCTTGTCGACGTCATCGAAAGCGATGGTCTTGTCGGGGCGCACCAGGGGGGGCATTGAGACGACTTCTTCGGATTTGAGTTTCCTCTAAAGGTCCCAGAAAGCAAAGTGGGTGGGCTCTAACTCGCTCAGCATCTTGTCCCAGCCGGCGTCACACAGCTCCGATAGGCGTGTCTTTACAGATCTCTGTAAATAGCGCATATGGACTTTGTTCGCGTGGTTGGGAAAGTTACTGTACGCACGGACAGCCGCGTTCTTCTCATTCAACAGTTCGCGCATATCGTCCGGAAGCTTCCAGCGATGGTCGTCCATCGCCGGAACCTCCCTTGAACAGTCGTTCAGGACTACGTGTAGGTACTGTGAATGAGTCGATCGCGGCTGTCGTGTCAGCGATAGAGTCGAAGTGGTCGGGTATGGAGTCTAGTCGGGGACCTAACGTGGTGGATTTCAAGCAGTCGCTTACATTCCTCCAGTCTGTAACTAACTTGGTGAGAGGGGGTCTATCAGGGTCGTGGAGACGACCTAGGCGTGAGGCCAGCTTTACGACAACTGGACGGTGGTCAGAGGAGAGTTCGTCAAGCGCCTCTATAGAATCCAACCGTAGGTTGATACTCTTCAGAAGCGCTATGTCAAGTACGTCGGGGGTATGGTTAGGGTCGTGGGGAAAGTGAGTGGGAGTCATCGGGGCGATGATGTCGAAGTTGAGGATGGGACATAGGTCAAACAGGTGTGGAGATCCTGGTGCTGTTCCAGGCATGATGTTTGGCGTTGAGATCGCCCGCTATGATAACGGAGTCACTCAGGCCAAGTAAAATGGAAAGGTCGTCAGAGAGGGGGGGAAGGGCTAACTCCGATGTGCAAACGGGGGGAACATAGGCCGATACTATGGTGATCGGTTGATGGCCAGTCATGCCTAACTTACATATGGACACTTCTAAACGTGAGAGAGGGGGCGGGTCCATTGGGATACAGTGCAGGGACGTTCTATAATAGATTAAGGTGCCGCCCTTGTGGCATCTAGTCCTGTCATTGCGAACTATGCGATAGTTGGCAAACTAACGTTCGGGCCATCCACCCACTTATATAGGCAAAATGAAGGAATAATCTGGAATAAACTAGTTTAGAATAATTGAGAAGCAAGAAGTCTTTTGATGTGTCGCCCGTGAGGCGGCAAACTTCAAAGAATTTGATCGAGCAAGCCGAGTGGCGGCGATTCCAAAGAGTGAGGCGGCAAACATCAAAGGATTTGATGTTTGGCGCCTCACTGTCACTCCCGTGAGTATAAGTACCTAATGTAATATTTTTTAAATTGAGTTTTTTCAAAATGTATCGCGAGCCGGATAATATCTTACAGCGGGCCGGATCCGGCCCGCGGGCCGCTTGTTGCCCATATATGATATAAACCTTATATCGATTCTGTCGACCAATATTTAAAGAGCATGACGACTGCAATATAAAAGGTATGTCTGTAAAGCGTCGTGGCACAGAGTAAATCAGTAAACGGACAGAGGGTAAGCTTCATACAACCGCGCTATGATAGGCACGTTACTACAAGCATGAGGCGCGTGTGCGCGGGCAACTGGCTTCTTCGTTGAGCGAGGCAACTGGCTGAGCCGATATGAAACGGTTTCTCTTCGTACGCGACGAAGCCGCCAGTTGCCCGCGCACACGCGCCTCATGCTTGTCTTGTGTATGTGTCGCAGCCATCTGGTGAAATTAGCCCGCTAATTGGACGCCTAGGCCGTTCATTAAACGCCGGCACCGACGTCGCAGCCATCTTGCTTAATAAGCCGTTTAGTTAAACGCCTAACCGTTAGAAGGACCTAGCGCTCGCTTCGCTCGCTCGGCTCGCGCGCGGTTTGTCACAGTTCTAACATAACCTAACACATTAGATCGGAGTGCCCTGGCTTAGATACTGTTTGGTCAAAGTTCTAGTTGTCCTTCAACTATTTAATTGGGTGCCGGCCGTTTAATGAACGGCCTAGGCGTCCCATTAGCTGGCTAATTTCACCAGATGGCTGCGACAGAGTTAGGATGTTAACTAAACGGCTGATTAAGATAGTTGGCTGCGACATACCTATCATAGCGCGGTTGTATGAAGCTTACCCTCTGTCCGTTTACTCTGTGGTCATGGGTTCGAGGCACGAGTCACGCTCCGCCTCACAATGTACGGAGGGTCCCCTTATGAGTATTATATTAATTCAACCAATTGAATGGCGCAGTGGTCGAGAATGATGATAGTCTGATATGAATGTAAAATCATGTTTATTTTAAGGTGGATCCGCAGTGGTGGCCCGCAAAATTCTAATTTTCTTACGTTTTTATTTTTTTTTAATTTGCAGGTCAGTGTCAGGTTGTGCATGGGCACCCGTCACCTCCTTCTGCGAAGCAGTAATGCTCGCGAAGGAGGAGGCGGGACGGTTGAGGTAAAGGCAAATTTCGCGCCCTCTCGCCCCTAGCCGCCGCAGGAGTGCCCTGGGCGTCGGGAATCCCGGACGGATTTCCGGCCAATCATCCAACTCTTAAGTAAATAAATACGATTGAAAGTCCAATTATAAGCGTGTCCGCCGGGGTCGCGGGAAAGTACGAAAGGGTTACCGAGGCCCCTGGCAACACAGGCAACGGAAGGAACACGGGTGGGTTTTAGTCAGTAAGAGACACACCCTCCCGCTCCGTCCAGAGCGGGAGAAGTTATTTGATGATTTCCCAACCAAAAAACAAAAAAAAAGTGTCAGGTTGTATCTTGATCAAAATATGATTAGCGTCAATGATTTTGATTCTGTAAATATATATTTCTAGTAAATATGTATTTACAGAATTAAAATAATTAATACATCTCTCTAAGTTAGATTTGTTTCAAAAGAACTTTTCCATAAGCGATTTGTCCTTTTGGAACAAATTTCACTAAGATGATGATTGAATTTCGGATCCACCTTAAGGCGCAGATATATGATTTTAGTAACTTTAAAATCTGTTATTACACCTTCATAAAATGCAACTAAGTAATGCAAAAATGTATGTTAAACTAGAACGCATACACATCAATTCTATATGTAAATATTTAAGTATTGTAGTAAAATACTTTATGAAATAAATTCAGGAAGCAATGTCTATTCAACGCATAAAAAAACGATATTACTTTCAAACTACTTAAGTGTTTTTTTTTTTTGTATGAACAGCCTATTTCTCCTTTTCTCTTTTTTTAACCTATTTTATCTATAATTCTATCTGTGATTTTAAACAATTTTTCATATTTTCGATACTAAAAATAAATATTCCATAGGAAACCGCAAGGCCGCGCGGGGTGAGCGCGACGCACATTATTTTGTATGGCCAAGGACAAATTTTCACAGCTGCAGAATTCGTGGAGATGATAATAGTAGGTATAGGGAAAATATCATTCTATTCCTGTATGTTTTAACAACCAAAAGAAGAAAGAGGATATTTTTTATTATAAGTAATTTGAACGCTCTTGGTCTGTAAGGAAGATAACCCATTATCCACCCATAAGAAGTTAACCATGTTCCTAATCTAATAATAGCCTCCAGAGATACAGAACGTCACATAATCAAGCTGAAAGTATTGAAAATAGGTACAGACCAACTTACATCTAAACATTACCAAATATATGATTCAAAAACCCAGATCACAATTAGTTGCCTTCGACACAATAGTTCATTGCCAAACTCAAGAAGCAATGTCTTCAACAAAAGATAACAAAAAAAAAGATAAAATCTGCTCTGAGTCCCCAGCAAAAAGTTCTTATAGGTAACTGGCAAGAAATAATCGTGCTCTGTGTACTATATAATCTACAATCTCGAATTTTCGCCAAATCGTATTTGTCGCAAAAAATACTGTCGAGTGTTTTAGATCAATGAACTTGCTACTCTTGCTAGCGACACTA
Source organism: Atethmia centrago (assembly GCA_905333075.3). Lineage (NCBI taxonomy): Eukaryota > Metazoa > Arthropoda > Insecta > Lepidoptera > Noctuidae > Atethmia > Atethmia centrago. The sequence goes on from HG995368.1 coordinate 23,034,444, forward strand.
ATTGATGCAAAAACTCAAGAATAAGTATCAACATATGGTAGGTAGGTATTTGCCAAAACGAATAGGTAAAAAAAACGGCCAAGTGCATGTCAGACTAGAAGAAGGGTTCCGTAATTGGGATGAATTTATCCCAAAAACAAACTTAACATTGGGAAAAACCTGTTCTGCCATCCATCGATATACGTCACGGGTATTTTTCCAACTGCAATTAATGTAAGTTGGTCGACTATTACTCGTTAACTTGTAAAGGCTCCTACATACTGGCGCGACTTGTCGCGCGACGCGACGCGACACAAAGACACCGCGTGTAGCGCTACAAGCGGTGCCTTTGTGTCGCGACGCGTCGCGCGACAAGTCGCGCCAGTATGTAGGAGCCTTAAAGCTTACTTAGCTGCGATAGTTTTCTTTTTAATTTCGTTAGATGTTCACACGGCTACTTAACAAGCTATACATTTCCAGTATAAGCTGATCTCGCATTGTGTAGGATTTCCGAACAATGAGAGGTCAGCTGATACTGGAAAAGTATAGCTTGATATGTAGCCGCGTCTACAGTCGCCAGCACATTAAGTTACCACAAATTACCAAAGAAGATGTTTGATTTTGGGCTACCACCATGTACACTACATAGATAAATAGGACAAAAATAGGGGATTTTCATAAAAATACAAAAAAAAAATAATTTGAAGAAGAGTACAGCAGGGCTATTGGCTATCTTTTTCATTGCCAGTGACTAACTAGCTTCAGTTGTACACCGAACTTTGATGACAACTGAGAATTTCATAACATTGGTATTACGTATCACAGTAAGTGGACATCACGTTACGGTGACCAACAGACCGGGAACGGTACTCATCGTCCCAACACTTGACGCCTCTATTTTTTATCGACTATTATGCGGCTAAGTTGAGTAGCGCCTTTTGAGCGCTAGAATACTTTATTTCAGGGAACATTTTGTATTAAGCGGTTTATTTAAACTTGAAACATGAAACTGGCGGTAAATTCAATCTTTTTCAGTTTTAACTCGACAGTCTAGCGAAATTAAATAGTGTGTTTTTACTTGTGCTAATAAAGTGTAACTTAGTGAAAATAAATCTTCAAAGGAAAGGTAGGTAAATAAAACCACGAAATAGGTAATCAAAACCACGGTATATAATGTACAAGTTGTTAAAGTATTAGAAGATCATTTTGGATGCTGTTTATAGCTATGTACATCGTTAGGACCCTAGTATGATGTATGTACCTACATAACTATGTACATAATTCGGGAATATGTTGTAGTTACATAATTACTCGCGTATACCTACTCTAAATATTATTATTACTTCTTATTTTGATTATATTTTTAGGGTTCCGTAGTAAACAGGGAACCTTTATAGTTTCGCCATGTCCGTCCTGTGTCAGTTTGTCCCCGCTGTAGCTCAGAGATGCTTAGTACTAAAAATCTGTAATTTGGCACAGGTATTAAATATTGATCAAGCCGTGAAAGTGGTACAATAATATCTAAATGTTTTTAGGGTAGGCCTCTTGCATCAAATGGGGATGTATTTTTTTTCTCATCTATCCCATGGTGTGGGGAATCGTTGAATAGGCCGTTCAAAACTATTGCGGGTCTGTGAATACCACTTTTTATTCAGGGATTCGTTTGCGTAATATTAAGCTGTAAAGTGCAAATTTTTGTTACAGTCAAGTCTCCCCCCCCCCCCTGCCGGCTAAATGGTTGTTTATGTGAAAAAAATCTTGGCAGTAGTACATATGATGAAATTAAGGCGCTGACAAGACCCAATTGACCAAAATAGGCTTCTCTTAAGAAAGAAAATTGCCAAATCTGTATAGTTTGTGGTAGCGGAAAAAATATATGTTAATTTTGAACATATATCCCAGAACTTGGTTGTCACCAAAACACGTTTTGAAAAAAACATCTCGATACAAACTAACGTTAAACTAACCTCTCACATTGAGTTCTAACCCAAAATATCTGTATTAAATATCAACATAAATTACGTATTTAATTAATAACAAGTACGTCTTATTCTAATGCAGAACTTGGTTGTTTTTTATTTTCGATTACTCAACTCAATTCTGAGTAAATAGATAATGACTTCATATTTTGCAATAAATTACAAGCGTTTTGTCGTCGCGCTTCTGTTTCTTTTCTATGCAATCTGACAGTGACCGCGGTTTAGGTGTTGTCAGCGTCTTAAAGAGAAAACTATCACAGCTAAGTAGGCTTTACAAGTTAGTATATTTACATAAAATAATCAATGATAAAAAAATATGTATTAAAAATACTTAGGTATATTAAAATATATATAATCCCAGCAATGTTAGACGTGCCATACTTCTGCCACGACCAAGAATCACAATAAAACAACATAAGAAGTAATATTTACACGCTTAACTTACTATCGGCTTCGGTGTTAATCACTATAATTTATAAAACACTACCTTTGAGTAGTGTCTTTCACGAAAGCCACCACAAACTAAATGATCATCAATTTGATGTCCACTAAGCTTACACAATCGCAATCTTAGCAATATCGATACAAAACCATCTGTCAAAATGTGTTACGGTGGCTATCAGCGGTACTGGGTGCCTATGACGTCATCCTAGTTAGTCACTGAAGTTAGCCAATACGAAACTAACTGTTTGACAGTTAATCGTTAAACACTTTGCCAAGTGATCATCATTATGAACTGTCAACAGAGATACGCAATAGCCCTGCAGTTGTACAAAAAAGATTATTTGGGAAGATTTTTAATATGATAACCCTATTTTTATGGCAGCTATGACAGTTGTGTTTGTCATGACGTTTAACGACTGACAGTTTTATGTTTCGTGACGTGACTTCTTTCTTTGACTTTGGCAGTTGGCTTACATATTGTTGTCTGTGCCTCTGTGGTTGGCTTTGAAACGCTGAATCGTTGTATTCGCGCGATTGATTATACTTATTCCAGTTTAAACCTAATTAGTTTCGGAATCCATGTGTTGTTTTTGTAAATACACATCAATCAAATGTCATTGTCAAAATGACATTTCGTATATTCCTGATCCACCATATTTATGTTGTGTTGCTCTCCTTGACCGAGTTAATTTCAATTTACATTAAAACGAAGTAAAATTATAGAAAATTAACATTAGAAAACGGTAACTATATTGTATAGCGATATTTACATATAGTGTACATAGAGCTGGCCCAGGCTCCATACATTTCTGGAACATCTCCTTTTCTCTTTCAATTTTGAACTTAACCATCAACTTTTAAAGGTTTAAAATTATTTGGAGAAATTTGACAGTTTGTGGTAATTTGATGTGCTGGCGACTGTACACTGTAGCTGATGTCGCAGTGTATAGGATTTCCGTACAATGAGAGGTCAGCTTATACTGGAAATGTATAACTTGACATGTAGCCGTGTGTACTACTGCCATGGTTTTTTTCACATATCCAAAAGCAACCATTTAGCTGGCGGGGGTCGATATACAAGGTGTTGTTTTGGACCTTCAAAACATTTAAGGAGGTAATTATGTTAGTGATTCTCGACCCGAAACAACAAAAAAAAAAAAAAAAAATAAATAAATAAAAAGAAAAGATAAAATTTAAAAATCTAAAATAAAAAGTATTATTGATTATTGACTTGGTATCGTATTGTTATACGATTATTTATGAGTTTCATAACAACCTCCTGAAATGTTTTGCAGGTTCAAAACAACAGCTTGTATAGGTAGATATTCCACACAAAGGGATAGACGAGAAAAAAAATATTATTTCCACTTTACGTGCAAGAGAGGTAGGTAGGTACCCTACATTTTTACCACATTGTCGGCGTGACTAATATGTATACCCATGCCAAATTACAGCTTTCTAGTACTAAAAGTCTCTGAGGTAAGCCGGGGACAGACACACAGACAGACGGACATGGTGAACTAATAAGGGTTCCTATACTACTACTACTACGGAACCCTAAAAAGAATTTATTGAATAGGCTTTTTTTTCAAAACATGACCTCGAGGAAGCAGTTGGTATCTACAATTAGGAAAACTACAAAAAAGGTTTTAGATTAGGTAGAAATCGGAATACATAACATACATAATCAGGCTATAATGTTCCCACTGCTGGGACACAGGCCTCCTCTCTGTGAGAGGGAGTGGGACGTAATCCACCACGCGGGCCCAGTGCGGGTTGGTAGATGTCACATGTCTTCGAATTTTTGGTTCTAGGACATGCCGGTTTCCTCACGATGTTTTCCTTCACTGTTTTGGGAGCAGTGGTGATGAAATAATTTACACAAAGTAAAGCGCCTGTCTGGGTTCGAACCTACGACCTACAACTCGTACAACACCAACAACTGGGCCACCACTTACTTCAAAATTATTCTCCGAACAGTTCGAATAATAACAAGTCGATATGCAAAAAAGGAAAACGGACATGTAACGCAAATAAATGAATTTCGAATGTGACACTTTTGGAGGCAAATTAAAAAAAAAAAGTTCTGGAAACAAAAACATGTGACATAAAAATGAAAGGGCAGCTACACGTCTATACAACGCCTATTGCTCGTTGACAAGACTTTCTTTTTTTTTAATTTTCAAATAACTTCTCCCGCTCTGGGCGGAGCGGGAGGGTGTGTCTGACTCTTACTGACTAAAATCCACCCGTGTTCTTTCCGTTGCCTGTGTTGCCGGGGGCCTCGGTAACCCTTTCGTACTTTCCCGCGACCCCGGCAGTCGTTGACAAGTCTGGAAGCATACAACACGATTATAGAACAGCACAGAACAGACCTTGCCGGTACCTTGTGTCGTTGCATCGTATAATTTCGCCGCACTGAGTGCCACAGGGCAACACAAACTCAAACAAGCATTTATTTCAATTAACCCATTTAAAAATCATTGCATTCAAAAGTTTGTACGGAAGTTTTGCCGGTGCGAAATCACATCTTGGCTTGTGATGGTATAAAATATACAAAAATATAAAATACTGCAAATAATGCCAGGTTTGATACAAAAGTATATTTTTTGTTATAGCTTCTACATACTTGAACTTTGTATGTTGTTGACTCATATAATTTTCAATTACGTTCAATCAACGTAAGTATATCTAATAATAAAAACCGGACAATGAATAGGTACTATCATGTTTTTTATCCCAAGATAATTTATCCCATTTACAATAGTAACATTGTAATTGAATAACATCTTCTCTCATACAATCCAACAGCAAATGTAAGTTTGTACGCACAATATTAAGAGAATTACCATGTTATTTTAACACCATAGACTGCTTATACCAGTTCCTGTAATCTATAAGTAAAGAACAATTTTCTGTATTTTTTTTTCTGTGTTGCAGTCGGGGGACGGTTCCTTGGAACAAATCTCTACAGGTAAATAAATAATTATAAAAAATAAAAAACATGCCTGCCGTGTCAATAAGTGAATTACAAAAATTAAACTAAAAAATTAAAAACAAGCTAAACGATTTTGAACTGAATACCAATATTTTCAGCGAAGTGGGGGGCCACTTCGCTGAAAATATTGGTATTCAGTTCAAAATCGTTTAGCTTGTTTTTAATTTTTTAGTTTAATTTTTGTAATTCACTTATTGACACGGCAGGCATGTTTTTTATTTTTTATAATTATTTATTTTTATTGACACTAGTAGTTCAGTTGTTTGACAAAGTCATTATAACTGCTATAATTATGACATAAACGGTCACATAAGGGTCTCGTCACAACGAGTATGGAGCGTAAAGTTGGTCTTTGTAGTTTTATTTAACTTGTATATAACACTCAACGGTCATTGGCTGACTTCTACGTAACTACTAAACGATAATATTGTTGTGTAATTGGGGCCTAATTCGCGTTTTATACACGTTTATATTTACCCTTATACGACCAATCTTAAAAGACTAACTGAAAATGGTGCCGATTCCCTTGCTCACCAACTAAACTAAACTTAAGTTCAGTGCATCTTTTTCTTTCTATTTCATTAAGAAAAGGACAGAAGATAAATTTTAGTTTAGTCTTGTCAAATTAATCAGCGCTTGACGTAAATTGACGTAATTTTAGTAGGCAAGTTTTTAATCACGTCTAAACTTGTATGGAGTATTGGCAGGCGCTGATTAATTTGACAGGACTAAACTAAAATTTATTTTCTGTCCTTTTCTTAATGAAATAGAAAGAAAAAGATGCACTGAACTTAAATTTAGTTTAGTTTGTGAACAAGGGAATCGGCACCATTGTCAAGTTAACGTGTTACATTTTCATTTATTCTTTATATAGTTCAAAATAGCGTAAAGAGGTTCCCGATGACGTGAACTCAATCATACTAGATTTGATTGCGTAGAACATTCTCGAGCATTTTGATGCATTGTCTGCCCTGACCATTATTCCCAATCGTTTTCGAACAATTGAATTGAGTGGAAGCTCTTCGAAACGGTCATAGTTATTTTAAATAATGAAAGGGCTTTTTTGAGTCACGTCCAACCGCGTCGCTGACAGCGTTTGCAGAAGACAGTACACTCGTAATAAAATTCGTGCCACCGAAAGTGTGTTTAGCGCACAACTGGCAGGAACCGCCTTCAAAGCCGTAAATGTCTTTATGTCATTTGTTGGTCTGTATGAAAAGTGTTGAAAATACCGAGCTTTGGCCTCCAACTTACTGATCAATCCGAAGCTCATAGAAAGGTTTATGAATTTAACCGTCACCGGTATTTATTTCGTTCAGTCTCACTACTAAACCTTAAGTTTAGTCTAACGAAGTTTAATTTAAATTTAATTTTAATAATTTAGTTCTTGTATTGAAAAAGAAACTCAGTTATTGACCCGAGGTGTTTAATTAGTTCCCTAAGGTATCTGATATCTTTTTAATCATGCAAAGTCTCCTCGTCATCTGCGTTGCTCTGGTCCAGGTAACGAATATGATGATTCATATTTTAGGTAAAGAATCGAGGAATCAAATCTTTAAAAAATGACTGGTATATTAATTTATAATGTAATAAGCCATGTGCCCGATGAGATATCCATTGGCAAAAAAAATGAATTTTCAAAAACCGTCCTTTTTGCTCAGTTTCGTTAGACACACATATTTTTCTTTTTGCTTTATCATCAGATTCATCAGAGATCGGATATTCGTATGCATATTTACCTAAAGTTAATTTTTACTATGAAAGTATGGAAGCGGCTTCTTAAAAATCTCTTTTTTTAACAGAGGCCACGAACAACGGGAATGCATAACTAGTCCGGTGTTAGTATGGAAGCGACTTCTAAAAAAATATTTATTAAAAAAAAACTCGGGATTATTGGATTGCATGTTTATTTAAAATTAATGTTTCTACCTACTTTACATCATAATATTAAGTAGGTACATATGCATCCAATTACATATGTAGTCAGAAAAAAACATAAAATTTGTCGATTCGGGAATGGCGGGCGGGATTTTTACGATCGATATAAAAGTGCATTCCATATAAGCTAACATTTGAAAGTAAGTTAATATACATTCGATTCTATAATCAGAAACCTAAATTTGTATTCCCAGAGCCGCGGGAATATTTCGATACCCATAACGTCTGCGGAGATTCGCTAGCTAATTTTATTTGATCCTGTATAAGGACCTCTTGTGCAGAATGAATTTCATGCTTCAACAACTTCTTCTAGAGCGAGCGGTTTAGGCTGTAGCCTAAACCGCTCGCTCTAGAAGAAGTTGTCTTTCAGTGAATTAATGAATTCACGGATTTTATAAAATAAATTTGTTCGCCATCTTGATTTAAAAGAAAAAAACTAGCCATAAACAATTTTAAATAAACCAATGATTACAAAGAGTTGAACACAACGAATAAGATCATAAAACCGTAAAAGGTTATGAATGGTGCAAGAAGAAAAGAACGAAACATAAAATCCTCCTGCCCTTATCCCAATTTATTTGGGGTCGGCGCGACATGTGCCTTTCTTCCATACTTCTCTATTAGTTGTCATCTCGGTAGTCACCCCCTTTCTAGCCATATCATCTTTCACACAGTCCACCGTTACTTTGGTCTTCCTCTACTCTTATAGCCATCGACATTCGTACTCAAGTCTTTCCTCACGACATTTTCCTCATTCCTCCGCATCGCATGCCCATACCATGATAACCGATTTCCGCACAACTTTTCAGTCACCGGTGCCACTTTCAGACTTCCTCATATGTACTCATTTCTTATTCTATCCATTCGTGTCACACCACACATAGCTCTTAGCATTCTCATCTCAGCTGCATGCAATTGCCTTTCATTCATCCCTTTTGTGGCCCAACATTCTGATCACTCTGACAAGACAGCAGGTAAAATTCAACGTAATTCTCCATCTAATAATAAGTTAGCTAAGACGACAACAGTGTTGTGTTTAAACAAAACAAACACGACATCAACGAACAGAAACAAACAAACATAAACAAAAAACAGTTTATTGAATACTTTGCATGCTCAGTGGTTTCAAGTAAATAAACAAATAAATAGTTGTTAGCCTAGAAATAAATACAGTGCGAATAAAAACAGTTAGTCAGACTTGGCATGTGAGCTGGGTGCAGACGACCTAGATTTAGACAGCCTTCTCAGGATAGAATAGCAAACCCAGAAGATGATATAAATATTAGAGTCTGTAGTGACTATCAAGTATGTAGCTATGAGAGCCACAAAGATCCCTATAGCGTTGAACATCAGTCGCATGGGCTTTTCATAAGGACTTTCTTTCTTGGTCTTGCATGGGCAGTCAACAGGGCAGCCGAGGGCCTGTGGTTCTTGTTTGGTCTTCGGAGGCAGATTCTGTTTGGTCTTTGGAGACATGATTTGCTTGACCTGGGTTTTTGGCAGGAATTCTGGAATGGAGAGGGTGTTATGTGATTGATTAAAAACACTGAATATGAGGTACAATGTTGTTAATATTCGGCATGTATTTAACGCGCCGACAAATTAATATGAATTTGAGATTAAAAAATAATTAAAGGCGGTAGAAAATATAGTAGGTTGGCAGCTACAGCGACGGATAATTTTAAGTAAAAAGTAGTAGCTTAATAATCAGTTGTTAGTTTTGTTTTAATTTAAAATGGCATCGAGTTTTAGTCACCTACAATAGAGGGGATCTGTTCTAATCTAAGAACAGATCCCCTCTATTGTAGGTGACTCTCAGTTACCAAAACAAAAACTCGATGCCATTTTAAATTAAAACAAAACTAAATTAAAACTAACCTAACCCGAATGATTCAATAATCCTTCGCTGTAGCTGTCAACCTACTATAAATGCTACCGTCTTTAATAATTTTTTAATCCCAAATTCAGATTAATTTATCGCCGCGTTAAATATAATACATGCCTAATATTATTTAATCGCTGCCAAGTTATTTTTTTAATAGCAAATAGTTTGTCGCCCTTTAAGTTGTTAGTCGGCTGGAAAATAATTAGACAGACTAAAATGTGCCCAGCACGCCACGGTCACTACATGACAGATTTTAAGGAATAATTCGTAGCTTGACGCCGAGTGCCAGTTTTTGGTTTTTTGACGTGGCGGTCAATAGGTTAATATTCTTGTCACACTATGTTCAAGGATCTAGCTGAGTGAATCGAAGACGCCTACAAATTATATATGCGCACTATTCTTTACATTGCTTTGCTTTTGAAACAAGAAAAGGCGCTCTGAAATAATAACTAATTTAGTTATTAACATAAAAAGTACATAATGATAAGCTGAGAGAAATGTGAAGGAAAATCACGAGTAATTTATAAACAACACAGCAACTTGATAACAATAATAATTAATTTCAAATAAATTGAATAAATCTAAACACCCACCTTGCTCAGTTTGGGTAATCGTTTGTGTCGCCATAACTGCAATCCACTGTTTCCTGGTTGTGAATGATATGAAAATAATTTTAATCTCCTAAATATAGGTGCTGTCCACAGGCAAGGTTGCTTGAGGAGCAGGAAAAGCCTTGGTGATGCTTCCTCAATGTTCAGCCGGTGTGGTCGTGCGGAACCCTCCAATCAATGGACTGGTTTTCTTTCCTATTTTTTATTAGTTTAGCCGGAAGAAAAAATATATTGTTAAAGACTGGCTTCAGTGGCTAAGTTTGATGCTTGAATGGGTGGAAACGGAAAATGATGTGGCACTTAGAAAATGGAATTAGGTATTTATTATGAAGTAACCGCTGGAACGATTATTCCCATATTCCATACCATGAATTCCTCAGGTTTGTTTTGAGCCTTAAAAAACTCGTTTAATGTAGAAGAAAAAAGATACACAACTGTTGGGTATCTTTTGAATAATAGAGAGAATTTCGTTACCTGTTCTGCCGGGGTCGCGGGAAGGTACTAAAGGGTTACCGAGGCCCCTGCAACACAGGCAACGGAAGGAATACGGGTGGGTTTTAGTCACTAAGAGTCTGACACACCCTCCGCCCAGAGCGGGAGAAGTTATTTGATGATTTCCCACACAAAAAAAAACATACCTTAGAACCTATTCACTTATTCAGTAGTTCAGTACGTATCTATTTGTGGCTTGCAAATAGTTTCAGAACTGAAGGTTCCAAGCAGTGGCGGTACCTTCATATAAGCCCAAAAGCCTTACTAAAATGCTCGATAGAGAATCAATATCAAACCCGAACTATTTAAAAGTTCGCTCGCGATGTTTGCGATGATACATACGTAGGTACCTACATACTCAGTCGAAAACTGAACTTTCTTTTTTTGAAATCGGTTAAAATTTTATTGGGCTTGCGTTATTTTGAAACCCTAGGCACGCCACTGGTTCCAAGTGATATACTTAATCACTGACCTAAAAAGCCATTTAAAGAAAATAACTGTTTTAATTTCCAATTATGTTAGAACAACTAGCCGGATGCGTGGATGTGACACATATTCTCCTCCAAATTGTTTCTTTTTTGTATTTTTGTTCCTTCTTTGCGTCATGTTTACTGCAAATAAATTACGTATTTTCTTTCTTTTCTTTCTTAACCAAAAAACTAGAAAACTGTCAAATGATCAAGCCCCTTTCAAAACAGAACTTTTCACTATAAAATGAATTTGATACGCTTATACTTCTTAAGTTAATTTTAATAAGAGTTTTCGATACTTAATATTAGATAAAGCGATGAAAAGATCTTGAGCACGTTAGATTTCTACAAGAAACAATATTTGTATGGTATGATTTACCTACATATTGCTGTTATTACTCAGCCACAAGCCCCTCCGGCTTGTGGCTGAGTAATAACAGCCGCACGGGTCGATCGATCAGTTTAAGCTACGCTTGCCGCGGTTGGTCTGTGGATGGGTGACCATCTTTACATACCAAGACCCCTCCGTGCCTCGAAAAGCAAGTTAGCCGTTGATCCCGGCTGTCATTTGTAGATTTTTGACAGTCGATACGGGTCGTCAGAAGCTCGAAAGACTTACTAAGGGGTATCGTGTTACCCAGGAACTGGTTTGTGGAGGTCAGATAGGCAGTCGCTCCATGTAAAATACTGGTATCCAGCTGTTTCCGGTAAGACTGGAAGCCGACCCCAACATAGTTGGGAAAAGGCTAGGCAGTTGATGATGATTAACCTACATAAATATGTAAGCCATACAAATACAGCCCTCGGTAAACAGTGAAAGTCTTTCGGCTGAATGACGATGATGATGCTGATATTTATATAATTCCTCTTGTAAGTCTGGAACATTAGATCTCCTAGTATCGTCAAAACATATTTTTCGCACTTGCCGACTAGCTCATAAGTTATGGACTCCTTGTTTACGGGCGAACCTTTATTACATATTTAAAATAGGTATATTAAAGACTGATAAGGTTTACAGTTAGTAAAAATGTTAAAGATAAGTGCAACAAAGAGTATGATAAGTTATTTCCCATCTGTAAAATTACACCTTTACACAAAAAAGTAGATTATTTGGTAGGTCTTTTTTTTTGGGTGGGGAAATTATCAAATATCAAAATCAAAATCAAAAGTCATTTATTCAAACTAGGCTGAAAATCAGCACTTTTCGAACGTCAAAGTTACGTAAGACAGTCCCCCAAAAATGCCCGCCCTTCACTAATAACTTCTCCCGCTTTGGGCGGAGCGAGAGGGTGTGTCAGACTCTTACTGACTAAAACCCACCCGTGTTCCTTCCGTTGACTGTGTGGCCAGGGGCCTCGGTATCCCTTCCGGACTTTCCCACGACCCCGGCAGGATTTGGTAGGTCTGGAATATTATTATAAGTTGAACAAACTGGTTCAACCACAGATAACAAATTATTATGGTAATAGAACATCTAAGTATTTCATACTTAGAATATTTATTTAAAAATAGATTTATTAAGAGAAAAAGAAAAAAAAAAATTAAAAAAAAACATTATACATGATTCTAACCAGAACTAAATACATTTGTAAATTGTATAAGATTAAACCATAACAATATAATATATCAGTAGTAAGTATAAAAGGTACAAAAGGTGGTTCATTTTTATGTAAAAGAGCGCCTTTCGCCATCAAACGTAAAAGATTGGCGAGTTTAGAATTAGGTAAGTTATACCTCTGTATTATAATCTTATTAAATAAAAATAAAATAAAAGACTAATAAAAATGAGCTCCTTGCTTGCAAGCGATCCACTCCACCACTCACTTGAAGCTAGTAGTAGATAGCTTGATATAACCATCCATACGTATTTTATGATATAATAAAATATCAATAGCCATCTACAGTTTGGTACATCCAAATTAATTTGAATTCGACCAAACATAAAAGAAAAATATCATCCTAAAGTTAATAGTGACCCCAATCAAATTTAAGCAAAATCACTCAGCGGTGGCAAATGCAAGTTCTATTTTCAAATTCAATATTTCTTTTTTATCTTTAGAAACATTCTTCCATTATACCGAGTAATTTCAGTGTTTTAATAGCTATCAGTTTTTCGTCAGCCTTGCTCCAAATATTGTCAGTTTTTGCGATGGCTGTGTGGTATAAAACATGCCGACTTCTAGGATGGTGCATAGTTTGACGTAGAACTGCAACAGCAACGATCAACATGCCTGCTCCCTGTGAACCATGCAAAGGTAAGAGATTATTAGCATTTTCATGATGTTATTCATCATTTTGGTAAGCTTCCTTAGTTTGAGCTTCAATGTGTCTAATTTGGTTGTTCAGTTATGGGTTAATTAGACAGAGAAAATGGTATTTTACTATGTGCGGTGCAACTACTGGTAACTTTCACCTTGACTTGCCTTGCACATCAACTGGCCTGCAAATTATTATACCTCACTAGAATTTGCCTTGCATATGAAAAGGGTCATGACCCGTCCCGACGTCCACAACTGCTGTTTCGTTTTGATTTTTTGAAACAACCAAATGAGTTCATGTCATAAAATACCCATGTTATTAGTTAAAGAACATCTTGGTACGAATCAAAGGCTGCTCCACCAATCGTGGTTTAGTTCTGGTTAATGTTACATGCATACAAATATACTTACAAGTACCTATATTTTGTATTTCATTTTCCTTGAACGAAGGCCTTCCTGACACTTTATAAACAGGAACTAAACATTTTTAACGTTAGTTATTTATTTGATTTCCTATTGAATAGTGCTCTAGAGTAGGTAGTCAAATGTTGTGAACTTGAACCGAAGACTTTCATAAAATTGTGTTCATAGTTTTTATGAAAATCAGTGGATGTTTTATTCGATGAGAAGAAAGAGACAATTCAATTACTTTAAAGGTCGGTTTTGTTATTTTACTGAAAACAATACGAATTAGTGCAGTCGAATATTCGTCAGTAATGCTACGGCTACACTGTCGCGATAACGCGAACTACACTTCGCTCCCTATCTCTCGCACGCGCTCGACCTCACAACAGCCTGTACAACAGAGAGCGCGCGAAGTGACGTTTGCGTTATCGTTATCGCACAAATCGACAGTGTTGCTGTAGCATAATAAACGAAAGCGTTTTAGTTATAGTTATTATTTATGTTTTTAAGACGCTGACAACACCTAAACCGCGGTCACTGTCAGATTGCATAGAAAAGAAAGAGAAGCGCGATGACATAACGCTTGTGATTTATTGCAAAATAAGAAGCAATTATCTATTTACTCAAAATTGAGTTGAGTAATCGAAAATAAAAAACAACCAAGTTCTGCATTCAAATAAGACGTTCTTGTTATTAATTAAATATGTAATGTATGTTGATATTTAATACAGATATTTTTTATTAGGACTCAAGGTAAGAGGTTAGTTTAACGGGAGTTTGTATCGAGATCTTTTTTCAGAACGTGTTTTGGTAATAACCAAGTTTTGGGAAATATGTTCAAAATTAACATATATTTTTTCCGCTACCACAAACTATACAGATTTGGCAATTTTTTTTCTTAAGTTCTAAGCCTATGTTGGTCAACTAGGTCTTAATATATTATTTATATTATTTTCAGAGTCCTGCAAGGGAGGTGCGTGTGCAGACAATTGCGCATGCAAAGAAAAGGGTTGTGACGACTCCACATCTAAAGGTAAGCAACAACATTGGTACCTGAGTTTATTAAAACAGTCAGTTTTCCAACAAAAAGAACAATTCATAATACTTAAGGCGCAGATATGTGGTTTTAGTGACTTTTAAATCTGCTAATACGCTTTCATATAATGCAAGTAAGTTACCTATGCAAAAAATGTATGTTGAACTAGAACGCATTCACAATCCCACATGTGAACATTTAAAAATTGTAGTAAAATACTTTATAAAATAAATTCCGGAATTAACGCTTACCCAAAGGATAAAAAAACTATATTACTTTCAAACTACTTAAGATATTTTCATGTTTTTTTTTTGTATGAACAGACTATTTTATTATCTATAATTCTGTGTGGTTTTCTTTCAAATATTCATATTTTCGTTACTGAATTCGAAACCGAATGGCCGCGCGGCACGAGCGGGACGCTCTTTTGTATGGCCAAGGTCAACAGCGATTGCCCGACCCTTAATTATTCCATCAAACTGTTTTTACGATTGCTAAGATAAAGCGTAACAGGATAACAATTAGGTGGAAGAAAAAGTGTTTGATACAAGGAAAATGGAGCCCTAGAACCTTATTAGACAAATATTTTCCCTCTTACCATTCTTTGTGATTGGTGAATGAATTGCACTAAATTGGACTCCATTAAAACCAATTGAACTTCTTCGTTGGTCTAGTAACAAGCGCTACTGCAGAGCCTGAGGTCCTGGGTTCGATTCCCAGGTCGGGCAAAGTGTTATTGGGTTATTCCATTAGAAATTTTTCATTAGCAGCATGTAGTCGGGATTTGTATCCGGTTTATGGTCTAAATAGGTTCGCCCCCTATTATATTGGACTTAAACAACTGGTGAAATGTGGGTGTACTATAGATCTCTACCAAACCCTGCGGAGAATACGGGTGTGACCATATATGTATGTAAAACAAATTTTCTGTACTCTTTTCTTTATTTAGTTAGGAATTTGTTTGAGCTATCCAGTCTGAAGGCTGATATAATAATACTGATGTTTTCTTCCTTCCAGGTGGCTGCTGCTAACAGCCTAACTTCACCATGGACCGGGATAGGCGCGATCGTCGACCCTCCCTCTTCACGCGCGCCAGCAACTTTCTCGAGACGTGTTTCCCCATCACCTTTACTGTAGTCTTCTTTGTCACGCTCGTGTTCTTCTACTGTCTCATATAAAAGTTCTGTTGAAGTTATATTTGTGTTTTTTAGTTACAAATCTTCATTTCTAAGTATTTCTCCTCTATTTGTGTCAGCACGAGCTATACAAATTTTCGTAGAGCTGACTAAACAAACTCGGAATCACAGAGTGTATGGGGTATTATTTACTAGATATTCAAAGAACAGTCATGACTATAGAAGTATGGACTGGATTTAAAGTACACTCATCGTCTGTAGAAAATGGAGGATCCTCTGACCAGACAGGTATTGTGTCTGGTGAGCTACTGCCCGACAGATTGATGTCGGGACGTTGTATAGTCGCGCGTCGCGTGCGTGACGTCAGTGTAATGCAGTTCGCCTGTGGCGTTGTAGAAGGCCGAAGGCCTAACTGTTGTAACTGATACTACTAAACTCGAAAGAAAAGGAACCTTAACTAAGACGTAATATCAGAAGGGCTGTTGCATCCTTATACGGCAGTGCTTCATAGAGTCCATAGATCTAGATAGTGATACATTTGTTTTGTAGTGTCGGGCCTGGTGATGGCTCTTTTGGCTGAACTCCTTTATTTAAACAAAAAAAAAACACCAATAATGTTTGGCCACAAAAGGCAATTGCATGCAGCTGAGTTTTCAATACTAAGAGGAATGTGTGGTGTTACACGAATGGATAGAATAAGAAATGAGTACATTAGAGGAAGTCTAAACAAAAAGTGGCACCGGTGACTGAAAAGTTGTGCGGATTTCGGTTGTTGTTTTCGGAGGAATGAGGAAAATGTCGTGAGCAAAGTTTTGAATATGAATTTCGATGGCCATAAGAGTAAGTTGAAAAGTTGTTGGTATGGGCCGGTGATGCGGAAGAATGAGGTACATGTCGTCAGGTAAGTTTTGAGTATGAATGTCGGTTGGTCTGTGTGAAAGATGATATGGCTGGAAAGGGGGTGACTACTGAGATGATGACTAATAGAGAAGTATGGTAAGGGACATGTTGCGCCGACCCCAAATAAATTAGCACAAGCGCAGCAGAATGATGATTCCATAAAAAAAACCGGCCAAGTGCGTGTCGGACCACGCACAATGTAGGCTTCCGTAATTGGGATGACTTTATCTAAAAAACAAACTTAACATTTTAGTTGAAAATCATGTTCCCCCATACATTTCCACTTTTATACGCACACTATTGAGTGATTTACCACGTTATTTTAAGATATGCCATTTTAGGCTCTGCTATGCTGTTTCGGGGTTAAGGAAGGGGGGGAGGGTGAATTTTCAACGAAGATTTATAAATAAATATTTATTTGGAATTCTTTTAACAAAATCTTCCACTTAATATGTCACACGGTACAGTTTGCAAAACTTTATATTTTTATTTTCGAATTTTTACCCCAAAAGTGAACACCATATTCCAAATTCAGTTATTTACGTTACAAGTCCGTGTTTGGGCCAGACAGACATACGAGTGATCCTATAAGGGTTCCGTTTTTCTTTCTTTTCGAGGTCTGGAACCCTAAAAACAATGCTCAACCACTTTCAGTTTAACTGCATTACCAGAAACTCGCTATAAACGTACTAAGTAGTACAGTTATACATTTTGGTCCTAACGACCACATTTTTTGGCAGCGTCATTAAGTGAGATTTCTTGGTAAGATTATTATGATTAGCCACTTCTTCTTAACAGTCGCAGCTAATGCCCTGCTTAAAACTGCTTTGGGCACCTGTTCTACCGCCGACGAGAAAGCGTGTAGCTATCAACGATATTCTCGCTCAAGAAACGAAACGTCAAAAGATTGTAGGTCCCGTGTAGGTAAAACATATTATATTAATAGTTGATCGCTGTCTGTTCACATCACTGGTGAGTACTCGTTGGTCACAGCGATAAGAGTTATCAAAAATAGTTCTCGCTCAGCGACGCTTGTTTGGCGGGCGGAACACTCGCTTAGAGACTCACGCTTGGTTCATACGCATATCAGCGAGTAATCTCTCGTCGCTGTCACGCTCTCGCTGATGATTGCTGGCCAACTCGTTTTTGGGTACTAGTTCTACTCGCTTCTCGTTAATCGCCGGCGGTGGGGCCTTTAGTTAAATGTCCAATTATCCTTAACTACTTAGTGTTAAAAATACAAACTTGAATGTGAACCTTTCAAAGTATATGGGGAAAAAAACGCTTGAATTATATAATAGATTCTTTAATCCTCGAAGCTAAACCCGAAGAATACACTCTGTCATATTATATTCAAAATTGGGTGCATTATTTCAATATTAATTAATGAATGGCTATATGATTAGGGGAAGACCAAAGAAACGATGAATGGACTGTGTGAAAGATGATATGGCTGGAAGGGGGTGACTACCGCGGTGGCGACTAATAGAGAAGTATGGAAGAAAGGGACAAGTTGCGCCGACTCCAAATAAATTGGAATAAGGGAAGGACAATGATGATATTGCAATTAATTAGCCAGTCAAAATAAAAATATACGGTACCTACAGACAGCTACTGAAACTTACCGAGAGCACGAAGGAAAGGGTCTATCTAACTCTATCTCTTGATATCGGTAGTTGCAAGTAAACTATGATTGCATAATACAAGATTGCGAGACGTCATTATGATGCGTAGTTCGCATGTGGCGATGTAGATGCCGCCACATCTTTCCCCTCCGGAGACCAGCAGGCTTGGCATGACGCTTTCTATTTCTACGAAGAATTGACACAGCTCTTTCTACACAAAGAGACATTTTGTTTCCCCATTTTTGACATCGCACCGTAGAAATCCTTCTACAATCTGTCACTTTGTCTTGCGTTTCTAACGATCTTTGTCTAGGTCCTTTTTATGCAGAAGGATTTTAGTAAAAACAAATTACTTTAGTAAAAACAAAGTGTGATTTATAATAACATTATACATATATTATCGAACCAAGGTTACCGACATAGCCCGAAGAATTGACAAACTTAAGTGGCAGTGGGCAGGGCACATTGCTCGCAGAACAGATGGCCGATGGGGCCGAAAGGCTCTGGAGTGGCGACCGCGTACTGGAAGACGTAGCGTTGGAAGGCCTCCTACAAGGTGGACCGATGACCTTGTGAAGGCCGCAGGAATCCGCTGGATGCGGGAAGCACAAAACCGGTCGAAATGGCGGTGCTTGGGGGAGGCCTATGTCCAGCAGTGGACGTCTTTCGGCTGAAATGATGATGATGATGATACATATCTAATTAAGAGTAAGTAGAGTAAGTTTGAAATACACAAATAAAGGATTTTCTTTTTCTTTCACAAACCAGATTCAGAGCAAAATGTCCGGCTAAATATGAATCTGTGTCCGACTTTTCTATTTTTGGGCCTGGCAGCCCTACCTAGAAAATTTGGTTGACTCTTCAGAATCTCAACATTTTAAGGACATTTCCTTACCATCCCCCCAGATGGGTATATAAATTCTCAAAAAGCCTAAAAAAAAATTTGTATCTAAGTTGAACTGAAAATTGTCTTTGGTGAAGAAAAAAAAAATACGTATCTAAACCATAATTTTTATTGAATAAATTGGAACCATCATTTTGACGACAAAATAATTTTAAGTAACGTAATACATTGTTATATCAGGTACACGTTCTTCAGCAGCAGCCCCCTGAAAAAGAAAAGAGAAACCGTTTTGAGATTTTGACATAAAAGTAATACTTAGATTTTTGGATTGAGAATAAAGTCTACTTTTTAGCATTACTTAGGGCCGTAAGATCAATCGTAGTTTAAACGACGGAAGAGAGTTTAATCTCTGGGTATCGATTATTTCATAAGATCAATGGTAGTTGATCGATTTATTGGCAGTTTAAACCATCGATTGGTTTAAACTAGCTCAAAGGAACTCTTAAACTCCTTTGTATGGATTAATCTGACCGTGAACTGACCAGATGGCATAATTTTACGATTACGACAATGATTAGATATTTAGAAATGATTGTAGCTATTTTGAAAGACCGTCACTTTCAAAATAGCTACAATCATTTCTAAATATCTAATCATTGTAGCTTTGTTTTTTGGCGTCTACGTTGATTCCTCCTATGTAGCCAGCGATATTAAAAATATCTTCAGTTTTTTTGCATAGTTTTGGATTTCGTGGGATTTGGCCTTAAGTAACGCTACAATTGAGTTTGACAAGTACCTACCCAACTTCAAACTCATTTAAGAAACTGGGTGCTGATCATGATAGAAAACATGCTACATTAATTTTGATCTAAAGAAAAAATAGATTTGATATTAGAATAAAACATTATAAAGTAAGAAATACCAGAGGAGGAGCAGTCACTGCAGTTGGTCTCACAGTTGTTGTCCTTGCAGCAATCAGCTTCTTTGCAGGAGTCTAGACAGAAGAAGAACAAACATTATTGATATTTGACATTCCGCAACAAGGAAAGAGGCAGATGAATGAAAAAAGTGAACAATAAGATGAGGGCAAATTGAACGGCCGACGTCACATATGTTGGGGTACAGGCAGCAGGAGGAAGATGATAATTTAACTATATCTAGTGTAGTAGAATCAGAGACTCCATAGAACAGCTAGTAGTGCAGGGTAGAGTAGAAGGAAGGAAAGTAGAAGGCTATGCGGGAGGTCACCGATGAGGTGGACCGATCAAATTAAAACCGCGGTCGGAAGCCCTGTTAATGAATGCGCCAGACTATCATCTAATAGAACCAGAAACCTAATTGCGTAATACACTATCAATCATATTCTGAATGATTTTGAAGTATATTGCTAACCCATTGCTTCATATGTTCGAAAAATTTGTGTGCTCAACAACGTATATAACGCAATGATTGTTGTTGAACTATCAAAACAAAACTCATTGCTACTAATAGTGTGTTACCTAATTACTCCGCAGATGGAGGGAGCTCGTGAGGCGAGCTAGATGTAATCACACACCTGCGATTGGACAAAACTCATTGTGACCACATCTGCTCTGCCAGCGAAGCGAAGAAGATAGTTAGATCAGCTGAAGTTGAAGATTATGAATCTAAACATAGGAACATTTCAATCATCGTAGCCCTTTAAGCACTTAAAAAGACAACAGACTAGGAAGATAATATAATTTAAGATCTATTTTTTTCTATTCTATTGGGGAGTTTGTTCCGGATCCGGATAGAATAAGAAATGTATACATAAGAGGAAGTCTGAAAGTGGCACCGGGGACTGAAAAGTTGTGCGGAAATCGGTTGTCATGGTATGTGCATGTGATGCGGAGGAATGAGGAGTGGACCTCCTGAGGGTGTCGTAGACGGCTAACTCTCCCTGGAGTTCTGCAAACGCGTGTTCTTCGTGAATCCGGATGAAACTTAAACCGGGACTCATCTGTGTACAGCACCAAAGACCGGTGTTCGTCACTCCATGATAAATGCTCCCGAGCGTGTCGTGAGGAAAGGTTCGAGTATAAATGTCGACGGCTATAAGAGTAGGGGAAGACCAAAGAAACGATGGATGGACTGTGTGACAACTAATAGAGAAGTATGAAAGAAAGGGACATGTTTCGCCGACCCCAAATAAATTGGGATAAGGGCAGGAGAATGATGATGATGGGGAGTTTGTTCCGCCATTTCTTCTTCCCAGCTAAAGCATTAGGAAGTGATGAAGGGCGCCCCATTTTGGGGGATTGTCTAATACAATGTTGATTTTCTGCCTAGTTTGAATGAATAACTTTTGATTTGATTTTTGATTTCTCTCTAATCCATATCCGAAAGAATGACGATTGTATAGTTTATTGGTGCTAACATAAATGCCGACATTACACTACTAAGTACGTACCTTTGCAGGGTTCTGAAGGAGCAGGCATCTTGGTTGGTATAGTTACTTATTTGGTTGTCTGACTGAAGAATTGAAGAGACAAAGCTTGACTATGCTTCTGTAGCAATCGGCGAAGGTTTATATACTAAACTAAATAAATGTGTAAAAACTACGAACAATAGCGAGGTTGAAGAGACCTCGGAGATTTTTTGGATTTATAAGGTTATATCCGATAATGTTCTTCACGTGTTTAGAAAAAGTTGTTTACTGTTTTTTTTTCCTATTGCGGAAATTATTAAAACTGGACCTATTGCCTAGTTATCATTAATTAGAGAATCTTCTACCACTTCTGTAACTACTATCTATTTAAAAACAATCAAAATTATTATCGTTTGGCTCTGGGGGGTAACCATCACCTCTTATACGAGGGCGGGTCAATAAGTCCGTGACTTTTTGAATTTCTGACCTCTTTACTGAAACAGCAACACTGCTCCTGTCAACAGGCATCTGTCAGTTAACTCCTGTCAAAATTTAAACTTGCTGCGTCAGTTAGTTTGTGTTTGACAGCTATTTTTATCAGACTACTTACTAATTTGAGGAGAAAATGGAAAAAAGTGAATTTCGTGTGCTTATTAAGCATTATTTCTTGCGAAAAAAAACCATTACCGAGACCAAGGCTAAGCTTGATAAATACTATGGGGACTCTGCACCATCGATTTCAATGGTAAAAAAGTGGTTTACTGAATTTCGTTGTGGCCGTACAAGCACTGAAGATGCCGAACGTCCTGGACGCCCAGTTGAGGTCTCTACACCCGAAACAATCGAAAAAATTCACGATATGGTGTTGGCCGACCGAAGATTGAAAGTGCGAGAGATTGTGGAAGCCGTAGGGATCTCGCATGGCTCAGTGGTTTCAATTTTGAATGATCACTTGGGCATGAGAAAGCTTTCCGCAAGATGGGTGCCGCGTTTGCTCACAGTCGACCACAAACGCAATCGTGTAACAACTTCACAGGAAGGTTTGGTGTTGTTTAACCGCAATATGGAGGAGTTTTTGAGTTTTTTACGAAACATGGATCCATCACAAC
Source organism: Atethmia centrago (assembly GCA_905333075.3). NCBI lineage: Eukaryota > Metazoa > Arthropoda > Insecta > Lepidoptera > Noctuidae > Atethmia > Atethmia centrago. Next base: position 23,056,942 of record HG995368.1, read on the forward strand.
ACACCAGAGACCAAACAACAGTCAAAACAGTGGGTTTCTAAGGGTGAATCGGCGCCGAAGAAGGCCAAGGTGGGTTTGTCAGCCAATAAAGTTATGGCGACTGTTTTTTGGGATGCACGCGGGATAATCCACATTGACTACCTTCAAAAGGGAAGAACAATCAATGGGGAATATTATGCCAATTTATTGGACCGATTCAATGACGATTTGAAAAAAAACCGACCTCATTTGGCCAAGAAAAAAGTTCTTTTCCACCAAGACAATGCAAGGGTGCACACATGTGCAGTTGCCATGGCAAAAATCCATGAATTGGGCTATGAATTGCTCCCTCATCCGCCCTATTCTCCAGATTTGGCTCCGAGCGACTACTTCTTGTTCCCAAACCTGAAGAAATGGCTTGGTGGAAAAAGATTTGACTCCAATGATGAAGTCATCTCGCAAACAAAGGCCTATTTTGAGGACCTCGACAAATCATTTTTTTTGGAAGGGATAAAAAAATTGGAGAAGCGTTGGACAAAGTGTATAGAGCTTAAGGGAGACTACGTTGAAAAATAAAATTATTTTTTTATCAAAAAATCTGTGTTTTATTCCAAAAGTCACGGACTTATTGACCCGCCCTCGTAGCAGTATTATTTCAATATTACTTAGCGTGAGAAAGAGATCTAGCTATAAGTCCTGTATAGTTCCATCACTTTCCCACTGTGAAGTAATATTATAATAATACTGCTATAAGAGGTGATGGTTATCCCCCTGATCCTACGTATGAATGTTCAATATTTTGTGTAGTCTCTTTTTTTTTTTCATCCTTTGCTTTTATTATTACCTACTTGAGTAAATATTATGGCAATACCTTCTTTGACCATACATTGCTCGGCTCGAATTCTACAATATCTTTTATTTTATTTATTTGGAAGAAACAACAATTATACATTACCTATATCATCATCTGCCTAGCCTTTTCCCAACTATGTTGGAGTCGGCTTCGAGTCTAGCTGGATGCGGCTGACTACCAGTATTTTACATGGAGCGACTGCCTATCTTTGCCTTTGCATACGATTTGTATAGAATCAAGTTTATATAACTAAACAGACAGACGTGCTGCTGGGGAGTTTGTTCCACCACTTCTTCTTCCCAGCTAAAGCACTAGGAAGTGGTGAAGGGCGGGCATTTTTGGGGGACTGTCTTATGTAACTTTGACGTTCGAAAAGTGCTGATTTTCAGCCTAGTTTGAATAAATGACTTTTGATTTTGATTTTGATTTATCTGACCTCCACAACCCAGTTACTGGGCAACACGATACCCCTTGGTAAGACTGGGTTGTCAGACTTTCGGGCTTCTGACGACCCGTAACGACTGTCAAAGATCTACAAATGACAGCCGGGACCAACGGCTTAACGTGCTTTCCGAGGCACGATGGGGTCTTGGTATGTAAAGATGGTCACCCATCCACGGACCAAGCGCGGCAAGCGTAGCTTAACCTGATCAATCGACCGCGATACGCCTGTTATTATTTATCCACACATTACCTATATATTACAAATAAATAGAACGTAAGGGGTTATACAAATGTGCAACCAACAAAGTCCTCCACAGATACACAAAAACACAAAGACAATGTTGATAAAGTAAAATTCGGACAGAATAGATAAAAAACATAACACAACATCACGACTTGTTTCCCCGCAGGGTTGGGCAGAGGTGTACCTGTAGTACACCCACATTTCACCAGTTATGTTTAAGTCCCATGTAATAGGGGGCGAGCCTTTTGCTACCAACCGGGCACAAATCCAGACTCCGGGCTGCTACTGAGAAATTCCAGATAGAAAAACCCAATAATACTTTGCCCGACCTGGGAATCGAACCCAGGACCTCATGGTCAGCAGTAGCGCTTGCAGCTACTAGACCAACGAGGCAGGCATTGTATTTATTGTATTCTAGACTTTAGACATTTATTTTACACTTATAATATAAATTGATTAAACTAAACGATCACCATTACAATAAATATGACCATTTTATTATACAAAGTGACAGCTAGCACATGTCAAATTACGCCAGTGAATTAATAATTCGACTTTAAGGGGCCTACAGGACCTAAACACAAGTTTTATATTGCCTTAAAGTATATGATCTACTGCAGTAAACAAAATCAGAAAAATATATGATATTCTTAAGGATATATGCTAGGAAGATAGTGTGTTGAAAATATAATATAACTAATCTGATACGATAGAAAAAAATCACGAAGATACCTCTGAAAGTATCTTTTAACGATTAAAAACCATACTAATATACATGCAATCATTCTGATTTTTTGAAAGATTATTCTACAAGCAACATATTAGCATAATAGTGTTTTTTTTTATACAATCTATAGCTTTTTTGTAAATCGATAATTGCTTCATAGTTTGCAATAAATTACCAGCGTTGTGTCATCGCGCTCCTCTTTCTTTTCTATGCAGTCCGACAGTGACCGCGCTTTAGGTGTTGTCAGCCTCTTAAAGGGATCCAATATTATTCACAAAATTTTGATTGAGTCAACATGTTTCAAAATTTTCCAATTTTTTAAGTGATGTGATGACAGGATTTGAATACCCCAAAGGATAGTTTCCTTTGGGGTATTCCCTGTCAATCCTGTTATATCTTTATATTGCTCAATTCATCAATATTCCTTACTTTTGCGTTTCGTAATCGCCACCTATAAGAGTCGTTACGGCTCATTAGTTTTCTTTTGTTGATCCATCAATGCCACTTGCCAGAACAGTTTTTATTTCGTTTGTTTTTTTTTTCTAATCTGTCTTGTGCAGCATACTGTGATGCATTTTGTTTCATTGTCACAATAGCTGTGTTGCTAGCTACACTTTACAATTTAAAGATATTCTAAGTATTTGTTAAAATGAGGATATCTTCTGGTCGTACGGGTAAGTCTGTTTCACTTGATTTTCGGTGGTTGATTTCTACTTCCACTTTTAGTTATCACATTCCAATCTGCTCTTAATCCATAATCGTTTAAGCTACGATAAGTTATATTAATTATCAGCTCAGACTTCTTACTTTCCGATTTTATTTCCACAGATAAATGCCATTTTAACACGATTGCCCAAAAAAAGGAGTGTTTGTTTTCAGGGTTCATGTATGTTTGTGAGTTTCTTTATTCCACCATAACTCCTAAATGGCTTAACCGATATTAATGTATGTGGTATCGTTAGAAGCGTTGAATTTTCCCGGGTAACATAGTCTAAAATAAACAATATATAGAAAATTTAAACAATATTATTATATTGCGCCAGGGTTCGTTCAAAAAAAAAAGTGCTACTTATACTATCGTCTAGAGCTTGCTGAGCACATAAAAAAATATATAACAGTAGTATTCAATATGGAACAGTTCCTTACAGGTCCCCCGACTTCGCTAAAAAGATTGGTATTCAGTTCAAAATCATTTAGCTTGTTTTATTTTTTTTAGTTAAATTTTTGTAATTAACTATTTACAAGACAGTCGTGTTTTTTTTTAATTTTTCTAATTATTTATTTCTTATTGATAGGTTCCCAGCAAGTCACTTTTGGATAAGATGCGATTTTAACTGGCAGATGGTTCCATAAAAAATCATTTTCAGTTTACTGTTGAACAGGCTCCTAGGTTTTTGAGATAGGATACCTACTTTATCTCTATAGCCTGAAAACAGGAATGTTGTTTATGTAAAACAGCCATTTGCTTACTTTCAGATTTGAAGCCGGAAACTCCTTGGAGTGTTGACTGTGTACCAGGCTGCGACTGTCACGACATCTGTATCGATCGTGAGTACCAACCATTTTCTGGATCCCATGACCCGTATTATACACACAGATTACATTGAGATACCATGTATAAATTAGTAAACTCAAGGGCCGTCATCTACCCCGGTCACCAGGGAGTGTGGAACCGGCCAGAGATGTCGTGCGGTGTCCCACAGGGATCGGTCCTAAGGGCGCATCTGTGGGACATCGGATACGACAGGGTGCTGCTCGCCGACCTCTCTAGCGGTGTCAGCGTCGGCGGCTCGGCGCGCAGCACATCATGGATCCGTTTACGTAATATTAAGCTTAAGGCGCTGACAAGACCCAATTGACCAAAATAGGTTTCTCTTAAGAAAAATAATTGGCAAATCTGTATAGTTTGTGGTAGCGGAAAAAAATATATGTTAATTTTGAACATATTTCCTAGAACTTGGTTGTTACCAAAACACATTTTGAATAAAAACCTCGATACAAACTCACGTTAAACTAACCTCTTACCTTGAGTTCTAATCCAAAATATCTGCATTAAATATCAACATACGTTACCAATTCGATTAATAACAGGAACGTCTTATTTTAATGCAGAACTTGGTTGTTTTTTTATTTTCGATTACTCAACTCAATTTTGAGTAAATAGAGAATTGCTTCATATTTTGCAATAAATTACAAGCGTTGTGTCATCGCGCTTCTCTTTCTTTTCTATGCAATCTGACAGTGACCCCGGTTTAGGTGTTGTCAGCGTCTTAAAGTGCAAATTTTTGTTAGAATCAAGTGTCCCCCCATGCCAGCTAAATTATTGTTCTTGGATAATGGTGAAAAAATTCACGGTAGTAGTATATAAAAGGAAAACTATCACACAGCTAAGTAGGCTTTCAACTTAACGAGTAATAGTGGACCAACTTAAAATTGCAGTTGGAATGTACAACAACCTCTGAACATCAGAACGGTGACCTGTCGGTTGTCTTTTAAACTGAAGGCACGTGAACATATACGTAAGAAGTTGGCAGAAACATCCCAGCGCTGATATTTTGCTGGATTCGTTTTCTCCTCTACTGATCGATATTTCCCCACTACCGATCGTTATTTCTCCTGACAAAGTTTATTCTGTTTATATGTATGTATCTACGTATGTATTCTTGTATTGTAAAGTTATTTTCGTGTTATCTATCCCTTAAGTTGCACCTGTCATGTGTCTTCTCTGCATCACCCTAAGGTTGACTGGTAGAAAATGCCTCAGGCATTAAGTCCGCCTTTGTACGGTATTATTTTTTTTATACTTGTGCATAAAGTTTTAATAAATAAATAAATAAATGTATGGGAGAACATGTTTTTCAACTACTATGTTGAAATGTTTGTTCTTGGGACAAATTCATTACAACTACGGTACCCTTCATTGTGCATGGTCTGACACGCACCAATCAAAACAACTCAACCAGTATTCCAGTATAGAATAAATCATATAAATAAAATGATATTATTTATTTTTCAGATTCCTGTATGAAGTAAATATTGAAATCGACTGGACAAATAGGAAAAGACATTAATTAACTTTGCTTTCAAATTAAATTATTATGCAATATTATAGTGTACGGTGTAAGATAAATGTATTGGAAGAATAAAAGCACACATTATGGAAATTACATTTTTATTTCATTTTAACAATGTTATAGAAGTATGTGAGATGATAAAAAAACAATATTGAATGAAAATACAATCTTCAAAATATTGATTGACAATATGAAAAAGAAAACAAATGTGAAAACAAAGAATCAATGCTTAAAAAAATAAAAAATAGTACATATAATTATTCAAGAAACTGATCTTGATTGAACAATGATGAAAATATTCGAAGGAAGGAACAACACTTCATTATTAATATGCAAAAATTATATATATTACCAAAACTAACATACATACTTAAGTCATTTTGCATTTTAATGAGTGTTTAGTCAGATGTTTTGCATCATACACCTATTTATTTATTGTAATTAAAATAACGCGAAATAAAGTCACCGTGACTTTCATTTCAAGTTCATTTCAGCATAATTTTCGAACAAAGAACGATTTTTGAATTATATGACATTTTCGGATCCGTGTCCATAGACTATTGAATGTTGCATGATCTTTTTTTTCACAATGTAGGCTTAAGAATATTTTTTAGTTTTTAGCTGTTTTAGCAGTGTCTGTGGTGGTCGTTGCTCGTTTGCTCGTGCAGCTGCATGATGCATCACACTTGCATGTTGTGCAGCACTGGCTGGTTGTGCATTTGCAATCTGCAAAAGAAAAGGTGCTTTAAAAATCTAGGTATCATTAACAACAGGTCCGTCATCCCCGAAAGGAAAGACAAGGGGCGTGTCGTAAATCCGCTTATACAAGGTGTCGTCACGCTTGTAATCCCGAAACGTTAGGCGAGGCGACAACACATACAATAAAAAAGAAACTTAAAGTAAAAATCAAACCGAAGATTCCGCACTTAGCAGTTACAAGATCAACGAGGTAGTTGACCACCTCGTTGGTCGTCAACAACTGTATTTGCCTGCGTACTTGAGTACTCAGGTATGTAGATACAGTTGTGGACATACTCGTATAATTAAAAACGACCGATAACGTAGTCACTTTTGGATAAACAAGTGGCTTTTACTTTTCAACTTACAGATAACAACTTTGAACCACATTAAAATAATAGCTTTATTATAGGTTTTACTCAATAATCAAAATAATTGCAATTCCCTATAAAAATAAATTTATCATAAATTGGCTGCATTCAAAAGTACTGGCCGCTGGACAAATAATTAAGAACGCAATAAAATAAGTTCTCAATTTTGAATTTCGAAAACAAATAGCACATTTTTATATTTCCCGCCTATCCTTTGGAGTAACTAAAGGATAGGCGGGAAATAAATTCTCCTACGATTTTTCAATCAAAACTGCAAAAAAGGAAAGTTGTGATCCATCAATCCGGAAAACGATTATGGCACTGTATGATCGTGATTGGCCGTATAAAAAGATTGCTGATCATATGGAGTGCTCAAAAACGAAGGTGTATAACGCTGTAAATCACACCAAGAAATCCAACACTACCAATAATGTTCTTCGAAAACCTAAATCTAGCGCAACGACACCGCATAAAGATGCTTTGGTTGTTCATTCAGCGAAGACCGATCCATTTTAGAAAGATAAAGAAAGAAAATACGTTTATTGACAGTAAACATGACGCAAAGAAGGAACACAAATACAAAAAAGAAACAATTTTGGGGAGAATATACGTCCACGCAAAACGGCCAACGCTCAGCATAATGCTGCTACCCTATGCGAGACAGAGCCCCAGCGCTGGTTTTCAGCGATAGCCGCAGGCCGGTTTTAAGGGTTCTGAAATTATAATAAGGGAAGTTTTTGGCAATGGAGGAGTATCAGCGCGTACAGTACGAAGACGCTTAACGGATGCAAAGTTATTGGGAATAATCGCCCCGAGAGTACCATATCTCAAGAAAGTGCACCGAAAAGCAAGATAAGATTTCGCTAGAAAGTATGGCGACTGGACAGCAAGTCGACGGAAAAATATATAATTTTCTGACGAAACGAAGATAGGTAAATAGACTAGGTTCTGACGGTAAACAGTATGTGCGTCGACCGACTAAGCCAGCATTAAATCCTCCGAAGTTCACGAAAAAAGTAGTAAAGCTTGGGGATGAAAACATAAAAGTTTGGGGATGTTTCTCAGGGCATGGTGTTGGGCCAGTTAAAAAGATTGAAGGCATTTTAGACTAATTTCAATACAGGTAAATATTGGACGAGACTATGCTATGGAGGCGTTGCCTGTAGTTTGGAGATTTCAACATGATAACGACCCCAAACACACTGCTCATTCAGTGACAAAGTTTCTTAGTGATCAGTCAGTATTCACTGTGTTTGATCGGCCCGCAAACATCCCAGGGGCGGGAGGCGGTGGTTGCCCCCCTGATCTTAATCAGATCGAACATCTATGGGGAGAAATAAAGAAGAGTATGGCTGTTAAAAGGGCAAGTAATTTGAATAAACTTTATGATACCTTTGTCGCATTTTGGAGCACTATAAACCTGTAAAAAAATTATAAATTCCATGCTACGTCGCTGCAGAGCAGTTATTATTAGCAAGAGTCATCCTACAAGACATGAAGGCGTAGATATATGATTTTCGTAATTTTGAAAACTGTTATTACGCCTTCATATAATGCAAGTAAGTTATGCAAAAAATGTATGTTAAACTAGAACGCATACCTACACATCAATACTATACGTGAATATTTAAGTATTGTACTAAAATACTTTATGAAATACATTCAGGGAGTAATGTCTAACCAAAGCAAAAAAAAACGAGATCACTTTCAAGCTACTTAAGATATTTTCATGATTTTTTTTTTGTGTGAACATACTATTTTATTAGGTATCTATAATTCTATCTGTGATTTTTTTCAAATATTCATATTTTCGTTACTAAAAATAAATATTCCCTATGAAAACGAACGCGCGGCGTGAGTGCGACGCGCTATTTGTATGGCCAAGGTCAACGGCGAATACCTGACTCATAATAACTTAATAAGTATTGTTAATTTAATTAAATAAATTCTGATATCGCGTAATAAATTCTGTTATTTTACCCGTTCCTAATCATTTGTCCACAGCGAGGAAGTTTCGAATAGGTAGTTCAAATGGACCATTGATTTTTGAAATACAAGTTGCATTACTCGAGTTACTTTATCTTGTTAGTACTTTTAGACGAGAATCTCCAACTTTTTACTGGCAACATACAGTTGTAGACATATGATTAGGTAGGAACGACTGATACCGAAGCCCCTTTTCGATAAACAAGTTGCTGTTATTTTTGTATCAATTTACTTTAATTAATAACAGAAGTCGCAACTATTTTGCGTACCTTGTATGTAGTATTAAGTAAAGCCTATTAAAATTGACGTTTAAACATGTTGATAGAATATATTATCAGTAAATTGATACAAAAATAACAGTAGGTAACTCGTTTATCGAAAAGTGGCTTCGGTATCAGTCGTTCCTTCCTAATCATAAGTCCACAACTGTATATTGCCAGTAAAAGTTGTAGATTCTCGTCTAAAAGTACTAACAAGATAAAATAACTCGAGTAATGTCAGTTTATTTCTATGTTCAAGAAACGCGCAGTAATATATTATGTACACAATTGGACGTAACTAATTTTAACTAAGTAGGTTGTCTTTGTTTAATTAACGTATTCGCTACACTGTTCGATAACTAGAAGTAGGCACGTAGGTTCTCTTATTTGGACGTACTTATTTCGACGAGGGTAAATCTTCGACAATTTGATATTAATATGTCTAGATACGAGTGTCGCGCTGCAAAAAGAAACTAAAACAAACAGACCAAATTTGTTATGCTGGTGTGTGTGACAGCTACGTCTTACACTCGCGTCACGTCACTGTGCTGTCATTGTGTTATTCTAGTGTGCGTGCATTTTGCGGCCAACAGTTGGACGCAATTTTTTCGACGAGTTCACAGCTTTGACTGTCTATGTAGACATATTTATATCTTTGCCTAGACTTTAGATTCGGTACCCAAAGGCTGCCAACGGGACCCTATTACAAAGGCTCCGCTGTCCGTCCGTCTCCGGCCATCTTTTGTAACGCAATAGACACTTGACATTTTCATAGAGCGTGTACTATTGAATAAATTTATCCCAACTACGGAACCTCTCATTATGCGTGGTACGCGCACTTGGCCGGTTTTATTTAATAACTCGATAAATAACTAATATTACAGAGACAACGCGACAACAGTGAAGGTCCTTCTGCAGAGAATGATTCAGTGGTCCTTGGTGAGAGTCACTCGGTAGCTAGATTATTACTAAGTTATTTTTATGTCGACGCCAAACGTCATTTTAGTCCAGCAATAAAAAAAAATAGAGTAGGTACTATAAAATCCATGCTTTTTTTTTGGGTGGAAAATCATCAAATAACTTCTCCCGATCTGGGCGGAGCGGGAGGATGTGTCAGACTCTTACTGACTAAAACCCACCCGTGTTCCTTCTGTTGCCAGGGGCTTGGTAACCCTTTCGGACTTTCCCACGACAAATGGCGTCTGTGAAGTTTACACAAAAAAAAACAGATTTTTAAACTGATATTTTAAGTTGCTACACTACTGGTTGATGGCCCAAAAAAAAACATCATCAGAGTCTTACTGACTAAAACCCACCCGTATTCCTTCCTTCCAAGCGCTATTGCTGAGCATGAGGTCCTAGATTCGATTTCCAGGTCGGGGAAAATGCTTTTCTCAATAGCAGCCCGGACCGAAGTCTTTTTTTTTGGATGGGAAATCATCAAATTACTTTTCCCGCTCTGGGCGGAGCGGGAGGGTGTGTCAGACTCGTACTGACTAAAACCCACCCATATTCCTTCCTGTTGCCTGTGTTGTCAGGGGCCTCGGTGACCCTTTAGTACCTTTCCGCGACCCCGGCAGGCATCGGCCCTAGTGGACCCCTACATTTGTGCTGACGACATCTCTTTGAGGCGCGTGTGACATACATCCCGCCGTCGACCCGGGCCTGGTCCTTACCGGACGGTGAGCTACCCATTGCTCACCGTCCGCAAGCCCGGTCCTACGGTGGCCGAAAATCCGCCCGGGATTCCTGACGCCCAGGGTATCTCCTGCGGCGACTAGGGGCGAGAGGGCGCGAAATTTGCCTTTCCCTCAACCGTCCCGCCTCCTCTTTCGCGAGCATTACTGCTTCGCAGAAGGAGGTGTCCATGCCTTCTCGCTCCGTACCATGGCCTGAACCAGGGCCGGACGCGAGAGATCTCTGCCGCCGATCACCTGCACGAGGACACGGCGGTGCTATGCCCAAGCCGGGCAGACCTCCACCGTGTCCTCCGGGCGATCCCCTCAGTGGTGACACCCGGATATTTAGATACTTATCGGTATCACACAATAGAAAAGTTAGTTAATTGCATACCTACTGTTTATTGGTTAAGTATCAGTTAAACCAAGGTTCAAACAGTTTCTAAACCAACTGAGAACGAATGATAACATTGGAAATAGGAGATTTGTTGAAATTAGTCTTGAAAATAACTTTTTTTGTTGATCGATTTGAAGAGCGACGAATCTAGTGTTTATCTTTTGATGCTAATGGCGCACGATTTGTAGAGCATTTCCCCTTGAATTATAAAACATAGGCAGTCATGGGGACTGCTCACAGAAGTTAAAACTTATCGCTCATCTCGTCTAAAGAAGTTATCTCTTCAAGAAAATAATGATTACCTAAAAGTAAAACACAATTTGAACAATGCACAGTATACAACAATTAAACTTTTCACGTGGTCTATTTAACTGCTACTACAGCATGTCGGCGCGACCTGCCGGGGTCTCGGGAGAGTCCGAAAGGGTTACCGAGGCCCCTGGCAACACAGGCAACGGAAGGAACACGGGTGGATTTTTGTCAGTAAGAGTCTGACACATCCTCCCGCTCCGCCCAGAGCGGGAGAAGTTATTCGATAATTTCCCACCCAAAAAAAAAAAAGCGTGTCGGCGCGAGCATGTCGGTAACGCAAACCCATAAGTTTTTCCCCTACCAAAAATCGCTAAACGCGCCCAAAAATGCCAAAATAAAAAGTCAGGAACACAAAAGTCTGATACCAGACATCAAAACACACTCAACATCACGCCTGTGTCCCTTAGGGCTGGGCAGATGTGTATAGTACACCCATAATTCGCCAGATATGGTTAAAGCCCATATAATGCCATCGACCAGGCACAAAGACACCAGACTCCAGACTCCGAGACTGCTCCGAGAAAGCTTAACAAATAAACAAACTCACTTTCGCATGTATAGTATTAGTTAGGATGACTGCCTCGTTGGCCTAGTGGTCCCAAGCGCTATTGCTGAGCATGAGGTCCTAGATTCAATTCCCAGGTCGGGGAAAATGCTTTTCTCAGTAGCAGCCCGGACCGGAGCCTTTTTTTTTTTGGGTGGGAAATCATCAAATTACTTCTCCCGCTCTGGGCGGAGCGGGAGGGTGTGTCAGACTCTTACTGACTAAAATCCACCCGTATTCCTTCCTGTTGCCTGTGTTGCCAGGGGCCTCGGTGACCCTTTAGTACCTTCCCGCGACCGGACCGGAGCCTGGTTTTTCGATTGATGTCAATAGGCTTGCCCCCTATTACAGGCACTTAAACATAATTGGCGAAATGTGGGTGTACAATTGATGAATTTTATTTATGCAATGACATGAATATCTGTAGAGTATTATATTATTTTAATTATGTATTGTAAATGTGAAGACTATGTGGGTCATTGTAAAATTTTGTTTTATTCTCAGTTAGTTTTTAACATGGTCTGGCAGTTTGAGTATTTTTTGCGGCCTAGCCAAATGTCCTTTCTTGTTCGTTGAATCGTTGAGTTCCTCAAGTTCTGAGTTGAGCTGCACAACTACTGACAAATGCGTGTAGTGACTGGATAGGTCCACTCAATCTTTGTGGTTCTTTCATCAAAAGACCATTTCAGACACCAATCTACATGGTCTTCACATGATCTGACCAAGATTATGTCTGGGCTTTAAAAGAGACTGTGACCTCTGAGTTTGTTTCAGCCTTTCTTCTCAGAGTAGTCAGATAGGAAACGCCGAGCTCATCTAGTTTTTTTTTTTCTAAATATGATTGACGTGTAAAAGTGTTTGTAGAAACCTACTTACAGAAAATAAAATCATTTCATTTCATTTCATATCAAGGGCCCCTCGATAGAATTTGCTACGGGCCCCGCGCTTGCTTAATCCGGCACTGTTAACATCACAATCAATAATTCTTTATCACTTATCCATTAAAACGCTCTTTGGTGCTCAGTAAGTAGATACTAACTAGTCACTATGCAAAATATGCGTCGTAAAGGCTCCCGCAGACAGGCGCGACGCGACACTAGTAGCACGATTTCTATGAACACTTCATGCGGAAAGTATCGTGCTGCGTGTGGCGCTGCCTGTGGCGACCGCGATATCGCGCCAGTCTGCACCAACCTTAATACTAAATTCATCCCGTCCCTGCTTCGTACGGTTTCTATGACTTCGAACGGTTTCTACGACTAGACGAAAAAGTTAAGTTTAATACGTTCAAGGGTTACCGAGGCCCCTGGCAACACAGGCAACGGAAGGAATGCGGGTGGGTTTTAGTCAGTAAGAGTCTAACACACCTTGGCGCTCCGCCCAAAGTGGGAGAAGTTATTTGATAATTTCCCACCCAAAAAAAAGGGTCTCTAAATTCCAATAAGCGTCATAACAATAAGAATTATATTGTGTTAGTGTCCTTGATCGCGTTAATATAACGTTGCACAGTTTACGAGTTTAGAAAAAAAACGTGGCCCCACAGACACGAAAAGCGACTATTTTAGAATATGTATGGATTATCGGTATCTTATCTCTGTCGTTAAAGACAGAATAGACTACATAACACTTAATAATAATTATAAAGACTTCATTCGGTTCAGCAAACACTGTACTGTGTTAAAAAAACTAGCATTAAGTATCACCTACATTACTTAAGAGACTTTTACTTAGAAAGCATAAGAAGGTACAATTTTTTTAAACACTTTTTTTAATCTCGGAGACTAAATTGACACATGCAAATGTCAAACTCCAAATTGAAAAAACGAACAACAATCATTTGAAATGTCAAATTAATCTCTGGGATTAAAAAAAACTATAGATCAGAAATCAGAGAGCATTCTCCTCGTCAAGCAATCGAATAAATATTAAATACTTAATCATATAAAATTAAACTTGTAGTAAGTCGCCTACATAACTTTTGGGAAAATCAACGAAAAACATTCCAGGAAGAAACATGAAAATAAAAATAAAAGACAAAAATAATTACAAAAAAGAAAAACACTCACTGTCTCCGCAACCTACGCAAGGCATCTTGATTTAGAAATAGAAAAAGAAAACTCAAAATTCAAATCTTCGAAAATAGAACGCGTCGTGTCGGCGGGAACGCTGCAGTAGTAATGGCTTTAAAACCTTACCGGTGAATAATTGTTATCGATAATTTAGAGACGGACTGTTCGGAAACATGAGCGATTGTTTATTTTCTTTTGGATGCAGATAATGGATGTTGGAAATTAGGTCTAATGAGGCATTCAGGTAAATGTTCTTTTTAATTTGTTTGGTTTTAGAGCATGGTTTGATGAGTTTGAAAAAACAAATGACTTTCAACCAACGTTTGGTTCTGTAACTGTTTTTGAGACCGCAAATAATGATAATTAAGTAAATTCTTAGCGAGCTCGTTATTAAAAAAAAAATAACCACTTACGGTTGTTGTACCTACCTATTATAGTGAGTGAATGTATCTACCTACATAGTTATGTATTCACTTACGAATAAAAAAAAATACAAACGTTTTACCTGAAATAAAACGTAAATTAAATTACTTACCTAAATTTGAAGCCTAATAATACATGAGAGAGAGGTCATCGTTCTGTCCCTTTTTCGCATCCGTTTTCCCTCCTTGTTGCGTACTATCGCCTTCTCTGTCACTCCTACCACCACCACTAGAGATTGCAAACGTCGGTTTGCTTTTAGATTTGCCTCATTGAAGTCGTTGTATAGCCAGGCAGAATTTAAGTTATTAGGCTTCAAATTTAGGTAAGTAATTTAATTTACGTTTTATTTCAGGTAAAACGTTTGTATTAAATAACTTGACCGTAAGTTTGAAGCCTAATAATACATGAGAGACGTGTTTGTTATCGCCTGGTGGTGGTGGAGACGTCAATGTGACTATTAGATTGAAGGTTAATTAGATCACAAAACAATGAAAAGGAATGGTCCTTAGCCAAACGATTGACATTGGTGCCGATTCCCTTGTTCACAAACTAAACTAAATTTAAGTTCAGTGCATCTTTTTCTTTCTATTTCATTAAGAAAAGGACAGAAGATAAATATAAGTTTAGTCCTGTCAAATTAATCAGTGCTTGACGTAAATTGACGTAATTTTAGTAGGCAAGTTTTTAATCGCGTCTAAACTTGTATAGAGTAGTGACAGGCGCTGATTAATTTGACAGGACTAAACTAAAATTTATCTTCTGTCCTTTTCTTAATGAAATAGAAAGAAAAAGATGCACAGAACTTAAATTTAGTTTAGTTTGTGAACAAGGGAATCGGCACCATTATGCTATTTACGTAAAAGAAATATACATAGTATAGCATACTTACTTGTAACTAAAGTATGTTGTTGTTACACACACAGAGGTGCTAAAAATAAAAAATATAAATGAGGTTCATAAAATAAAGTAGTTTTATTTGCAGAATAAAAAAATAAATAAAAAGTATCCTTTTTAACATAACATGGCCGGAAACCAAGCGACTCGCTCAAATAATTTAATACGTGTGCATAAGTACACAAGCAAATCATATGTATAAACATTTTGAGTGATTATTATTTAATCACACTGCATTAAACAGATTAGAAACAGAGTTTTGAGCATCTGTTTTCTTTACTTCTTTACAGTAAAATCGCCTAAATGTATTTTCTGATCTCCAGTTGCCTTTGGAGAGAATTTTATCAACTGAGCAGTTCTCGTACCAACTTTTTGAAGCTACAACAGACCTAAAACTTCCAGCTGGGGCTTCAATCCCAGCATCCTTTAATACATTCTTAACCCAGTTAGCTATAACACAACGTGAAGCAGGTCGAGCTTTACCATACGCAGTAACAAATAAATTATCACATTTAGCTTCACTTCTTCTGTTCTGTCCGACTGTAATCAACTTTAAAATCCAATGTACTGGATCTAAGCATTTATTGTCTTTATTGATAATTAACTTCTAACCTGATTGACGATAAATTGCGGAATCAGTTTTTGAGCCGAACATTGGCCAAAAGATAACATAATCATCAGTAATTTCGCAATTATTAGAATGTATGTTCAAGAGGGTTAGGTCATGGACCCTACGACCAGAACACAGTAATAAGAGGCAAGCTGTGTGTTTCGATACCTCATAAACTTTATCGATATCAGGATTCTGCTGACATAGTAAAGATTCAACTTGGTTAACATCCCAAACGGGGGCCTTTGAGGGTTTTGGAACAGCTAGTGCTATAGATTTTAATATTCGCTTCACCCAAGGATGCCCACTTAAACGTTCTGATGCCTCTGGACAACATAAAGTTGAAACTACAGCTTTATGGACAAGTATAGTGTTGTAAGAGAGCCCATCATTTTGGTAAAGATTAGATAAAAATCTAGCAAGCGCCGAACCGGTTGGCTCGCTTACAGGAATATGATTAAGCTTAGCGAGCATATAATCGAGCCCAATGTTCTTATAGTAGACGATCGCCAGCTTTTCATAAGAAGATGCTTTTGTTGGGTTGTCCAGTCACTCAGTTTTTCGTTCCACCCCCACATCTCCAAACCTCCAACGTCATTTCGTTGGCCTTGTGAGGGGGTTTGTTGGTTGAGGTTTCTACTAGCATTTTGCACAGGTTCCTGATCGTCCAAGGG
Organism: Atethmia centrago; assembly: GCA_905333075.3. Lineage (NCBI taxonomy): Eukaryota > Metazoa > Arthropoda > Insecta > Lepidoptera > Noctuidae > Atethmia > Atethmia centrago. The sequence goes on from HG995368.1 coordinate 23,073,220, forward strand.
CGGTCTGTTGCACGATTCTTCAAGTCTGGTCTCCAAAACACTTGGTCCCATTTCCGGGCCACTATTAGAAATATTCCTCGACATTTGTTCAGATGAACTTTGGGTATTAAGAATGGTGGAGGTTAATGGTTATGGTGGTGGCTTGCTGATCCCGATGATCCAGAGTGCAGTACCTGGGGACTACATGGGCTCGTTGAGACGCAAACAGGTCTATCACTGGGGTTCCCCATTGGGTAAATATTAGACGCGTTACTTGAGGGAGTAAGTGCCACTGTGGTAGTCTCTGCAGTCGAGAAAGTCTGTCGGCTTCTACGTTGTATATGCCTGGAATGTGGTAAATGGTGAAGTGAATTTGGTAAGAATCTACGAGCTGCAAAATCTGGTATGTCAGATCTATAAGCGCTAGAGATTTTGTACCGCCTTCGTTCCTCAGATACGATACCGCGGACCTGTTGTCGCACTGAACATGTAGGCTGGCTTTGTACAGACTCTGACCACAATGTTGAATCGTTTTTAAGATCGCAAGCATCTCCTTTTGGTTGCAATGAAGAAGTTTTTCTTCTGCTTTCCCTAAGACCCTTTGGGCTGCCTCCGGCAGCGAATTCTTTGTAGTAGGTTTCAGGTGTAACATGCTGATACATAGCCTTTGAAGTTGACGTACATTTATCCTTCCCCGAGATACAACAAAGCTTGAAAAGTTCATCATTCCTATGATGCTTTGTAATTCTTATAAGCATGCTTTTTGGTTGTTGTCTTGTTGATCAAGTGAGTGATCATGGTTTTCATTTTCGGGCACTTTTTTGTTGGAAGTGACTTTATGTTCTTCCACGGATCCCACAATATGCCTAGATACTCTATTGCTTGCCTTGGTTGCAGGATAGACTTTTCGTAATTTATCATCCATCCTAAATATTTTAGGATGTCCACTGTGGTTTTGACATGACTCACCAGTGTATCGTAATTTTGATTGACTAGCAGGTAGTCGTCTAAATAAATTACGACACGTATGCCGCGGTCTCGAAGAGTCTGGGTAATCCAATTGCTCAAGGAGGCAAATGTTTTCGGTGCTGAACTGAGCCCGAAGGGAAAGCAGTTCATTTGAAGCAATTGGCCTTGGTAAACTAGTCGTAAGAATCTCCTGTGAGCTTCTGTAACTGGCAGATGAAAATATGCTTGGGATATGTCTATTTTCATCATCCAATCGTTTGGGTGAAGGAAGTCTGGAATTCTGAAAATATTGATTAGCTGGAAGGTGGAGACGTCGATGTATCGATTCAGGACTTTGAGATTGAAAATCGGTCTGAAATTCCCGTCTCCTTTGGGCACCAGAAACATTGGTGAAATCAAACTTCGAGTCAGTGGCATGACTGTAAGCACCTCTTCTGATATCATTTTGTGAATAATCTGGTCCATTTCTGGGGAATGAGGCGTCGACTGGACTGAATTTTGTAGATTGGGCATATTAAGTGGAGGCTTTCGTACAAACGGAATTCGGTAGCCGGATATTATTTTTAATATATATAATCTGGTGCGCCCATTTTCTTCCAGCGGTCTTGAAAGATCCGCAGCTGACCGGCGCGAAACGAACTCGTTGAGTCAGAATCTGCGTGAATTTCCTCTCCTATCCCGTTGGGATGAGGGAGAGGCTTTGCGTCTGGTATTTGATTCATCATTGGATCTGCGGTAATTTGATTGCTTACCGCCCCGGCCCCAAAAGGGCTTACCGCTGTTATAGAAAGGTGTATTATTTGCTCTTGAAGAGGCCCAATATGTTTATAGGTCACTTTTCTCTGACTCCGAAGTGATAACTTTCGTTGAGTCGTGGATGTGCTTGGATCGGTCTGCGGTGCAAAAGCGCGATCGTTTTCACGAGGCCAGAATACTTTATTCACGCCTCCCGCTTTTTCTAACGTAGAAGTAAGTTGCTCAGCTCCAAAAAGATTGTGACAAGACGGTGGATTTTTTCTCATTATGCTCTTGTGTAAGGGATCCTTGACACTAGCCAAAATAGTTTCCCTTCGCTGCTGAATACATTCAGCGCGATGTCCGCAAATCATTTGTAAAGTATCGCTAGAAATTCTAGCATACTCACCATTTACAAAAATATCCGTTATTTATTTATTTTTTTTTTTTTTTCACTAATCGTGTCATGGTTCAGATTATGTTTGCCTAGCCCAGCCTAAAAATGAACGAAGTTCCGTTTGCAGCTGTTCTTTTTGCTTAATAAGTGCGAAAGACAACGACCCAAAAGCTTTTTCCCTATTAATTAAAGAGCGTGAGGCGTCATAACGTTCGTCAACTCATCATTCGCATCGAGTTCCGTGAAACCAGAGGTATGTCTATAATTTTTTTTTTTTCCTCAGAATACCTCACATTTGTCCAATCTGGATCATCTAAATGTTGAATATTTTTTAATATTTCTAAATACGCACTGGGTGTCTTTAAGATATCAGGATCTTTTATTTTCGTCCCTATTGACAATAAAATTTCCGGGCCTAATTCAGAATTATCCGGTTCATCTAAAGATACATCATCGAAATACAGCTGGCGGCTCACATTATCATCTAAACAATCTTCTCGACCATGTTCGTATAATGACCCGCGATCAAGTTCACTAGCACGATACACAAAATTTTTCTTAAGATCGGCTACATCTTCTAATAACTTTTCTAATGTACGGTCTCGTTGACTACGTTTGTTTCTTTTCCGTGAACGACGAGAACGTTTATGCTTTGCTGAACTATCAGAGCTACTAGTACTTGAGCTAGAACTTGATGTTTGAACTATTTACGAGTATATCCCGATCACGGCGTTTTCTTTTTCGAGATTGCACGTTATTATCTTTACTTATATCTTGAGTGCTCATATTTTGGTTCGGTAAGATATTTTGATCACTCATTATTATAATTCGTACGCTGAAATAAGTACAAATATAATAAACTTCGCAAAAAAAATAAAATAAAGGAGGGTACATAAATAATATTAGTACAAACGAACGGTAACACCGTTAAGAGTTTAAACACATAAATTTTATGCAGATGTTGTACAAAGTTTGAAAACGTAAACTGTACAATAGTATTAATAACTTTTGTAAATTTCACTTTAACACTATGATAGGTAAATGTTTTTACCTTGCTTTATCCGGTGTTGTCAGGACGGGAACAACGACGTCAATGAGGCAAATCTAAAAGCAAACCGACGTTTGCAACTGCTAGTGGTGGTGGTAGGAGAGACAGAGAAGGCGATAGTACGCAACAAGGAGGGAAAACGGATGCGAAAAAGGGACAGAACGATGACCTCTCTCTCATGTATTATTAGGCTTCAAATTTACGGTCAAGTTATTTAATTAATACCTTTTGCACTTCCACTTCTGAATTGTTTGACAATGAATATTTCTTATAATTTCTTGTTGGCTACATCATCCGTCTTGGCTTCATCACTTCGTTCATTCATAGGTTCTATGACAGCATTATTAGATCAATTTCTAGGTTAGGCATACCTAATCATTATTATTTACCTACATTCTTAATCGATTGAAGGACACCGAACGAGACACAATAGGAGTTTTATTGTGTTACTAGCTTTTACCCGCGGCTTCGCCCGCGTGGAGGTCGGAAATCAGATAAAAAGTATCCTATGTCCAAACCCAGGTCATTATTTACGCATGTGCCAAATTTTATCCAAATCCGTTTAGCCGTTTTAACGTGAAAGCGTAACAAACAAACACTTTCGCATTTCTAATATTATATTGTTAGGTATTACGTCTGGTGGATTACGTCTCAATCCCGCTCATAGAGAGGAGGCCTGTGTCCCAGCAGTGGGAATCTTATAGGCTAATTATATCCCGCAAAGTGTTAAACAGATCTCAATAAACAAAACCAAAACCAAACAATCCACCAAGACAACATTTCGGAACGCATTCATGGCAGTAATGTACACAGTTAAAATTAATTTTACTAAGAACAATAACTTTAAACCAACACTAAAATTACTTCGCTAAACTTTTCAACCATCGCCTGTTATTCCTTTACATTCTCTATTACATCTTTACTTAATACGCAATGGAAAGTGAACATAGAGCAAGTGACATTATCATAGACAATTTGACGGTGACTTTGCGAGTGTAGGGCCGTGTGCCTGATTTGTTTTGCACTCGGCCTACCAAAGGGCTGTCTTGAGTGCTATGTTAATACACGGAGCTGATAAAGAGTACACTGTTTCTTTCTAGACAGTTCTACGTACTTACTAATTAAGTAAATTTTTGTCGTGGTCGGGGTTTATCAGAGAAACACGTAGTAATATAGGGGGCCATCCATAAATGACGACACACGAATTTCATGAGTTTTTGGACCTCCCAGACACACAAGTGAAGGCTCGCGCAGACTGGGGCGATATCGCGGGCGCGACAGGCATATTGCTGCCTGTCGCGCCCGCGATATCGCGCTAGTCTGCACGAGCCTTAATCATATTTGAGAGACCAGCAGGCTTAGCATGACACTCTCTATTTCTTCGAAGAATAGACACGGCTCTTTCTATACAAAGTGACATTTCGTTTCTCAGTTTTTGACATCTCACCGTAGAAATCCTTCTACAATCTGTCATCTTGTCTTTTGTTTCTAACGATCTTTGTCTAGGCCCTTTTTTATGTAGAAGGATTTCTACGGTGGGATGTCAAAAAAGGAGAAATGAAATGTCACTTTGTATGGAAATAGCCGTGTCTATTCTTCAAAGAAATAGAGAGTGTCATGCTAAGCCTGCAGGAAGGCAACCATCACCTCTTATAATAGTATTATTTCAATATTATTTCAGCGTGAGAAAGAGATGGAGCTATAAGTCCTGTACAGCTCCATCACTTTCCCACTGAAGTAATATTATAATAATACTGCTATAAGAGGTGATGGTTGCCCCCCAGGGGGTCACTCCCCTGGTCTCTCAACTCTTATTTTGCCAATTTAAATCATTGATAAAGATTGAAATATTTCAAAAAATCGAGTTGAAGTTTATAGTTTTAATAATATTTTTTTTTTTTGGTTAGGAAATCATCAAATAACTTCTCCCGCTCTGGGAGGAGCGGGACGGTATGTCAGACTCTTACTGACTAAAACCCACCCGTATTCCTTCCGTTGCCTGTGTTGCCAGGGGCCTCGGTAACCCTTTAGTACCTTCCCGCGACCCCGGCAGAACTAAGGTTATGATTCCCTCCTTGTCACACAATGTCACATTTTGTTGTTGACTCCCTCCGCCTTTACGTGTGACGTAATTTATGTACCTATGCCTCCCAGCAACTGTAGCAAACAAAGGTGCTACCCATCTGTACCTACTTACTGCAGATGTATTGTAACTTGTGTAAGTATGTTACTATAGTCGCAATATCCATTTGATTTTACCTCGAATATTTAAACCAAAATATGTTACAAAAAATTAAAACTCAGTTTTTGAAACTGCAGGGTATTAGCGTAAAGGCTCCTACATACTGGCGCGACTTGTCGCGCGACGCGACGCGACACGGAGACACCGCGTGTAGCGCTACAAGCGGTGCCTTTGTGTCGCGACGCGTCGCGCGACACGTCGTGCCAGTATGTAGGAGTCTTTACACGCTTACAATGGTTTTAATTTTGACAGATCACCCACGTTCATTGCATTATTTACGTTGCTGAGCACACAAATTTTTCGAACATATGAAGCCATGGATTAGCAATATACTTCAAAAACATTCAGCCTGTGATTGATAGTGTGTTACGCAATTACACACTATCAAACACAATCTGAATGATAACAATACTGGACCCAAATATCGTAAGAAATTGTCATGTCACACAAAAAACTTTAACATAAATTTGCTGCACAAGCGAGTCAATTTGCTTTGCAAGGGGCTTGTGGCTAAGTACGAGTAATAACAGCCGTACGGGCCGATCGATCAGGTTAAGCTACGCTTGTCGCGGTTAGTCCGTGGATGGGTGACCATCTTTACATACCAAGACAAGGGGTCTTGGTATGTAAAGATGGTCACCCATCCACGGACCAACCGCGGCAAGCGTAGCTTAACCTGATCGATCGACCCGTGCGGCTGTTATTACTTAGCCACAAGCCAAAGACTTTGTATCATCAAAAAATACCAACCAACCAAAACAACTGTGCCGGCCCCCCCCTCGAACCTCTGTGTGTGCCAAAATAAAAAAAACGTTGCTTATAAAAGTAAGTTATGAAATAAATACAAAGAATATTGCCTCGGAAAGCACGTTAAGCCGTTGGTCCCGGCTGTCATTTGTAGATCTTTGACAGTCGTTACGGGTTGTCAGAAGCCCGAAAGTCTGACAACCCAGTCTTACCAAGGGGTATCGTGTTGCCCAGTAACTGGGTTGTGGAGGTCAGATAGGCAGTCGCTCCAAGTAAAATACTGGTATTCAGCTGCATCCGGTTAGACTGGAAGCCGACCCCAACATAGTTGGGAAAAGGCTAGGCAGACGATGATGAAGCGAGTCAATTTGGAAAAGGTACCTAATATAAACTACTATGATTTATGTATCAAAGGTTTTATTATTAAAATAAAATATATATATATATATATATATATATATATATATATATATATAAAAATATATTATTAAATTAAAATTAGTATTAAAATTTTATTAACCAAAAAAACCAAAATCAAAATATATTATTTCACATAAACCTACATGGGCACTTAAGAAACGTCAGAAGCTAGGTGCACGGTTCCAATTGATCGTTTCCTATGGAGAAGAGCGCCGCATATTGCTGCCTGTAGCGCCCGCGATATAGCGCTAGTCTGCACGAGCCTTTACTCTATTAAAAATAATTGGCTTTTAGAATGTTTTCAAATTAGTGTTAATAGGTATGGGAGTACAATGTAGGCTTGTCAACAAGTACCAGGTACTTAACAAAATAGATAATGGCCTACTAATCTACAGTCTATTAAGCCTTTAACAGCCTACAACGTTTTTCATGACTGTGTTTGCGCCTGATAGTTATTTGTTAACGCAGCAATGTGAATCGCTTGTTCAAATATCAAGGCGCTTCAGTTTAGATGATGATTTCTACTTACTATACTTATTTTATGCGTTTTTTAACAGTTAATGTTAGATACATTTACTGTAAAAAACGCTTAACTATAATCCTCATTAGGTTTAAACTTATCCAAATTAAAACAGTGTGGGTACCAAAAGTTTCTAGATTAGACTGAAGTAGGTAATGGTGAGGAAAAACATCATGAGGAAAATGTCCTAGAACCAAACATTTGAAAACATGTGACATCTATCAACCCACACTGGGCCTTAGTAGTGGATTACAGCCTACCCCCTTTCGAAGATAGGAGGCCTGTGTCCCAGCAGTAATAACATTCTTGGCTGGTACGTAGTTATAATTTTCTAATGCCCAAAATAAGAATAAAATCTAGGTATCATCCATCTTTCTATCTTAAAACAAACTCCTTCTGAATTCCTTAATATTTTTCAGGTTGATACCTCGGTTAAATGTTATGAAAAGGTTAACTTTTGTTCCGCAATAACATTTGTAGATCCAGGCTTGGATGCAAGGGAAAGGCAAATTTCGCGCCCTCTTGCCCCTAGCCGCCGCTGGAGACGCCCTGGGCGTCGGGAATCCCGGGCGGATTTCCGGCCACCGTAGGTGCGGGTTTGCGGACGCTGAGCAATGGGTAGCTCACGGTCCGATAAGGACCAGGCCCATGTCGACAGCGCGTTGTGTTCCACGCGCCTCAAAGAGATGTCGTCAGCACAAATGTAGGGGTCTACTAGGGCCGATGCCTGCCGCGGTCACGGGAAGGTACTAATGGGTCACCGAGGCCCCGCAAAACAGGCAACGGAAGTTATTTAATGATTTCCCATCCAAAAAAAAAAAAAGGCGCTTCAGTTTAGATTATAATTTCTACATATATTAAGATATTTTATGCGTTTTTTTGACAGTTAATGTTAGATACATTTACTGTAAGAAAACACTTAACTATAATCCTTATTAGGTTTTAAACTTATCCAAATTAAAACAGTGTAGGTACCAAAAGTTTCTAGATTAGACTGAAGTAGGTCATGGTGAAGAAGACATCATGAGGAAACCGGCATGTCCTAGGACCAAACATTTGAAAACATGTGACATCTATCGACCCACACTGGGCCTTCGTAGTGGATTACAGCCCACCCCCTCTCGAAGAGAGGAGGCCTGTGTCCCAGCAGTAGGAACATTATTGGCTGGTTAAGCTAGATACGCAGTTATAATTTTCTAATGCCCAAAATAAGAATAAAATCTAGGTATCATCCATCTTTCTATCTTAAAACAAACTCCTTTTGAATTCCTGAATATTTTTCTATGGGCCTGTGTCGCCTGAAATAAATGGTATTATTATTACTATTATTTATTTCGTCTGATATTTCTTTCTTTCTTGATATCTTTTTTTTGATAATTATGTCTTTGGTATATTATTATGAGGGGCTTGTGGCTAAGTAATAGGTAACAGCCGCACGGGTCGATCGATCAGGTTAAGCTACGCTTGCCGCGGTTGGTCCGTGGATGGGTGACCATCTTTACATACCAAGCCTCTCCACGCCTCGGAAAGCACGTTAAGCCATTGGTCCCGGCTGTCATTTGTAGATCTTTGACAGTCGTTACGGGTCCTCAGAAACTCGAAAATCTGACAACCAGTCTTACCAAGGGGTATCGTGTTACCCAGTAACTTGGTTGTGGAGGTGAGATAGGCAGTCGCTCCATGTAAAATACTGGTATTCAGTTGTATCCGGTAAGAACTTATCTTATTTTTTAGGGTTCGTTACCTCAAAAGGAAAAACGGAACCCTTATAGGATCACTTATATGTCTGTCTGTCTGTCTGTCTGTCCGTCCGTCTGTCATAGCCGATTTGCTCCGAATCTATTTGGTACACATATGAATTTCTGTGACCCAAACACGCATGTGTAATGTAATTAAACGAATTTGGATTATGAGGCACTTTTGGGGGCAAATTATAAATTAAAAAAAAGTTTTGTAAACTGTACCGTGTGACAAAAAACCCTGCAAAGTGAAAAAAACTTTAATTTCGGAAGTCGGTGTCTTTGTATTTTAGTTTTTTGCCACCGACTTTCGAAATTAAAGTTATTTTTCACTTTTTAGTGGGTTAGTTTGTAATTTAGCTAAGTTACAAGAGCCTAATGTCAACTGCTCATCACCTTTTATAAAGTATGGATTGTAATGGACTTTTCCCGACGTTAATTGTTGAGGAGTTCTCCTGATAAGAACCAGGAGAACTGCCACTCATCATATATAGTAGTACCGGTGGCTATCTGTGGTCTTCATCATCGGTTCCACTTCACCAAATGGTGCTTTCCGGGAGCAAATGCACGAGTTACTATAAAAATATTTAATTTTAGCGATTTTTTGGCGATTTGGGAAATCATCAGCGTTTCAAACAAAAAAATAATTTTCAAAATCTAGAACTATTATGCGCAAGACTATTGACAAATCTGTCAAAATCTCAGTGATCTTTATTGTTGTTACAAGAAGGTTACTGCAGTCAGAGCTCTGAGAGATATATCATATCTGAGAAAGTCCTATGACTTTCACAGATATTTAAGCTCTGACTGCAGTAACATTTAGTCTAGTATTTATATATATACTATATATATACTAGACTAAATGTATGGTGAAAGTCCTGTAAAAGTTTGAGTGACAGTAAAACAGGCTCAATTGACAATGGAGGCCGGCCATGTTAGCCGTATCACCGATGATTTTTGGGATACGGTGTTCTTCAGAGGAGTTGATCGCGAATCGGCAAACGCAAAGTGGGTGCTCTCAGTCTAGCAGCGACGATATTTGCAAGCTTGTAGCAGCTGGATGAGAATAGGCTGATAATTATTAAAATAAACAGCTATATGCGTGTCGGACCACGCAAAAGGAAGGGTTCCACAGTTGGAATGAATTAAAAATAACATTGTAGTTGAAAAACACGTTCTCCCATACAACAATATACGTCACGGTCAATTCTCCAACTGCAAATGTGAGTTTGTAATCGCAAAAGAAATGAAGCTACAAATTAACGATGTTGGGACTGTTTTCTTTAGTTGTGCTGTGAGGACCTTGCTTCTTGCCAAATTTCACTTAGTATCAAAATATGTCGTACAAATGGCCATAATTTTTATTACATTGGCTTAGAATTTGATATGAATTTCAACTTGATACCTCCATGTTTTCCTGAGAAAACGGGTATTGACAGACGGACAATGAAGTTATCCTATAAGGGAACTTCGTTCTGGTACCAAATCTAAAAATAAAAACTGATTTGCTATCTATAATGCATCATACAATAATTGACGCTACTGTTGAAATCTAAACTATATTCTATCAAGTTCATTCATGACCAATTTCATAGAAAATTACGAAGACAATAAACACAACATCCGGTATGACACATGAATACTATTTCCGCAAAGGAAGTTCTGCTGAAAAATACAAAAAATATGAATCACCACGCCCAGTAGGCGACCGGTGAATAAGGTAAGTAAATAGCAAGAAAACAGACGTTATCTGTTGATAAAACAGGTACCTTTATACGATGACTTAGGTATGTAGTACGTCGATTACTGAACGCTTTGATAACAATAAAGAAATTCAACCTAACGTTAAATCTGAATGGTTTTTTCACGCTATCAGGCGGGCGACCCGGCTTAAGGCTCGTGCAAACTAGCGCGATTATGTCGCCACAGTCTGCACGAGCCTTGATGGAAACTAATTAGGTAGGTACTTACCGCTTTATATAAACTTTAAACTTTTACATATCATCAGAGGCATCGTAGGTGCATTTTCAACCAATAGAGTCTACGCTGCAATATCTCATAACTAAGTGTCCAATAAATACAATACCATTCAAGCCCGAACAAAGTCAACGTCAAATTATTTATTTCAAATAGGCACTTAAAAGGCATTTTTGACGTCAAGATTTACAAAAAAATATAATTGATTCTATTCGCCCCTTCCAAAAGCTAGAAATGGAGAAGGATGGGCAAGAAACTCGGCGTCTACTCTCTAAGTCCGTTAACGAAGATACGGGGCCGTCGAAATTACATAGTTGAGTGACAAATACATTTTTTTTAAAGGGCATAAACACGTTGCGGGTAGGGACAACTTTCAAATCGTGTTGTCATTCATTCTTAGTTCGGGCTCCGAAGTAACTTATGTCCGTAGGTGATACAGAGTAGGAAAACCCGCAGCTTCGGCCGCAACTACGGATTCAGTGCTTAGCGAGTAAGACCCCTTCCACTGTTACTCTTTAAAAATGTTTTACAATACTTTGTATAGATACATGAATTATTTAATTGTACAACTAAAATAGCAACCAGTTTGATTTTGTCTAGACTCTAGATTGTCCTATGGAGGTTTTTTTTTTTGGGTGGGAAATTATCAAATAACTTCTCCCGCTCTCGTTGGATCTATAGACGGTAAACACGTTTTGATCCAAGCTCCTTCGAATTTTGGAAGCGACTAGTTTAACTAGAAAAGAACAATTTAGTATTGTCCTATTGGGTGTTGTGGACGCAAATTATAATTTTATCTATGCAAATTGTGGTGCTAAAGGAAAATCTTCTGAAAATGAAGTATTCCAAGAGACTGCTTTTTGTAAAGCTTTGGCTGATAACCAACTCAACTGGCCAAGTCCAGACCCAATACGACGAGATGGGCCAAATATGCCTTACGGACTTGTAGGAGACAGCGCCTTTGCACTGACAGAAAACATGATGGAGCCATATCCCGGTAATCATGACGTGGAGACAACAAGACGGATTTTCAACTGTCGACTGTCAAGAGCTAAAAGAATTGACGAAAATGTGTGTCAGACTCTTACTGACTAAAACCCACTCGTGTTCCTTCCATTGCCTGTGTTGCCAGGGGCCTCGGTAACCCTTTTGAACTATCCCGCGGACCTATGGAGCTGGACCAGCATGTTTCCAAGCATTCTTATCTTGGATATAATCCTCTAATTTGTAATATGCTTGGTTACGTTACCGTAGAAAGTAGTAATAGGTAATACGGGCTGGTGGGAAATCAATTATTCGATCCACCCCAGCTCCTCAAGGAAGGCCAGCACTGCCTTAGTGGTACTGACAATCTCGCGGAGTGTACCTGGGTTACCGAAGTACTTTGGCCTGTATGTGGCGACCACCTGGCAGTTTAGTAGCACATGTACTGCTGTCTCGTCTTCCTCCATGCAGGCCCTGCACAGCGCACTATCTGCGACTCCTATGTCAAAGAGATGTTTGTTAAATGACCCGTGGCCAGTTATAGCTGCTGTAACAGTGCGCAGCTGTTTTTTAGTGAGTCGGAGAACCTGTTTCGTGTGGCGGCCATCCATTGTAGGGAGTGCTTCCTTGGCCTGCCTGCACTCACCTTAGTCCGACCATAGTTTGAGATGTTGATCCCTGGTGCGTTTCCTTACCAGAGTGTGTAAGTATGCGAAGGGGAGTGGCACGTAGGGTTCAGGTCCCACTCGTGCCATGCTCGACCCCCTTTTGGCAAGTTCATCGGCTGCATCGTTGCCTAGCGAACCAGTGTGTCCTTTAATTCACTTAATGGTTATGTTGTTGAGGCTACTCACCTGGTTGAGGCGCTGGTGGCACTCGTATATTAGCCCAGAGTCAACTGTGTGACTGCTTAGCGCTTGCAGGATAGCCATGCTGTCTGAGAGTATGCGGATCGAGTGTTCCGTAACTCGTGGTGGAGCAGTAGCCCGCGGAGCCCTGTGTTTGGTCGCTTGTTGCTCACAACAGAGAAAACTTCTACCAAGCATTTGGTAGTATAGGTACCGTTCAGCGTTGATACTTCTTTGGTTTCATAAAGAAATTGACACCAAGAAGCCAGTAAAATGGAAAAAGCTCGCGATCAAAATCTTCCCCCTGCTTCTAGATCACTTCACTTTGGTAGGCGTTTATTTTGAAACACCCATACTGTCGACTGGCGCTTCGTTTCTGGATTGTATTGATAAACCCAAGACTCATCGTCTGTAATGATGTCGTAAACACGCCGAGACGAGCCTGCTTCAAATTTGTTTATCATATCACGGTACCTTTCCACCCGGGCCTGCTTCGGAGGATCAGTGAGGTTGTGCGGCTCCCAGTGTGAAACTATCCTCCTCACGCGAAGATGTAGAATTTCGTGAAGGCTTCCCGGTCCAACCTGCAGTATGTGCTGAATCTCTTGATACGTAACTCGCCTATTGTCATGGATTAATATTTTCACTGCTAGCACGTTTTCTTCCGTAACAGCCGTCAAAGGGCGACCACTACTTTCTTCATCCCCAAAGTTAGTCGACCGCGCTTGAATTCGTTATACCAACTATACACGGATGCCTTAGAAGGGCCTTCACCAATGAATGCCATTTGAAGTCTAGCGTACGATTCGTCCGGTTTCAGCCGACACTTCAAATCGTAAAAAATCATAGCGCGAAAAAATTTCCGGCGCAGATACATTTTTTAATGAGACTCGATAATTTAAATTAGCTCGCAAACTTTGCAAATTTTGAAATTGGAACGTACCTACATATTTTTACTTACAAATAATCATATTTTCAAAATAGATTATAACTGGTCAGTCTCTCATACATAAAAAATTTTTTCGCCATAGTTTGAGGAGAGTGGCCTTTTATGATGACGTTCGGTAAGACAATTTCAATTTTACAAATAAAAAAAATATGAATAAAATATTGAAGGCCAACTGGGAACCAAAAAATCATAACCGCATAGTTCATGCTGCAGTAGGTACCTACTGGAGCATGCCCCCTACAGCAAAGACATAATTATATTTGGACATATCTTTATTTTTAAGCGAAAACACGCTCAAAAATGTAGATGTCCAAAGAAATACCATTTAATTTTATAGATTAAAAGATACACGTGCCCATTCAAATTAGTTTAAAGTAGGCTGGTTAAATTCCACTGTTTCTGAAGAACAGTGACCTAATTAGTTTTATAGTGTAATAATAACAAATAAAAATAAAAGAACTATTACATATGTATTATCTATTTATAATCGTTACGTAATACTTATATTAACACTAAGACTGAGGTCTAAGGTCATTGATAAGACCTAAAATAAAATATATATGCTTCATTACATTATAAAATCATTATTGTAGGATTTGTAGGTGATGTTGTGTGCCCGAGAACTTGTGTGAGAGAAGTTTAATAAGGTATTTATTTTCTATAGATTACTTTCTAGTCGATTTCCTTTGATTTTTTTTTTGTTTTTTGACGTTCCTATTTTCCTATTTATTGAAGAACTTAACAACTACCCAGTTATTTAGATAGTTGCATAGTTGATAGATGCATTGGCAGTCATAGACAAATAAGATCACCCTAAAGTTCCTTTTTTTCGGTTAACGATTAGTAAAAAAATTGCCTAGCTCACTAGTTTTTCTGGATTAAAAACCAACGACATGTTTTAACAAAATAAAATATAAAACTTCAAAAGTTAACAAAACACCTTTAATTTGACTCAAATTATCACCATTATACCAAAGCCCTACATACGAGGGCTACGATTAGGACAAAGAATTTGGCACACCTAACGTTCCTATTTGCTATCTTATCATATCTCTAAAGATAATACCATATCATCGGGCACACAATGTTCCAACACTCTAGTCGACCAGTACAATAGCGAGCCACCTGTTGTCGTTAAAACTGATAAAAAATAATGTGATGAACATTTAGAAAGTGTGAAAATGGGTGTTAAAGTTCTAGCTTTAATAGCACTCGTAATTGTTAGTGTTTATGGACAAGATAGTACTGTAGAAAACAACATCACAAATAATGTTGTTGAGGACAATATCATAAGTGATGACACGGCATTATTGGAACCGTCTACAGAAAAGGTTGAAGTAAAGGAAGATGAGATTGAGGATCCGAGTCCTGTGGAGATTTTAAGTGCTACGGATGGATTGCAACTAAGGAGTGGGAAGTACCAGCTAAGTGATGGACTAGTGGGAGAAGAGTCGCTGGCGTTAGATGCTGTTGATTTCAACGCCAATAATGAGGCTATACAGAGTGGAAGACAGCTACTGTCTCCGGTCACCACTCAAATCACGAATAATGAATACGGTAAGTAACGTCATTAATACTTAAATTTGCTGTATTCAATACAAAAAACATAGATATAATCAACATCTATATATTCAAAATGAAATGCCGTTAGTTAATAAGCGCAACACTTCAGAACGGCTGGACTGATTTGGCAAATTGTTGTTTTAGAATGTTCGTAATAGTCCGAATAGAAATAGGATCTTACGGAAAGAAAAAAATGAAAATTAGCCGGGAAAACAGAAAGTGCATTTTCTATGAGAATTTTGTATTAATTAATGAAATTTGGACAGGACGTCTGCCAGGCCAGCTAGTTATTAATAAAGTAAAATATGTAACAAAGCAAGGTAAGGTATCAAAGGTTGTAAAATAAAAACCCAAGATAATTGTGACCTCGCTGTCTACTGATACTAAATCAATGGTATAGTATGTTGGTATGTTTGCTCAAACGTTGGCTCACATAGTTGTCATAAATGACACAGAAGCGACGCATGACAAACATTGCCAAATGTTTGACAATGTTTAAGAGATGAGATAAACATTTTGAATTAGGTGCGTAAATACAACCCTGTTGTTCTCAAATGTAAAAAGAAGCATACAAGGCATCCTCACATGTACCAAGTAATTAAGGCTTCTCAAATTGTTGACCTGTAATCACTAAGCTATTGTATAGTTTTAAGTATGATTCACATGACACACGATGAGTAACCGGTAATCATAAAGTACATACATTCTTCGTGACGTCATTTTATTCAGTATATAATGATACAAAGACTGTGAAACTATGTAATAAAGGGTACAATGAACTACCCTGATCCCTCAAACTATATAACAAACTCAATCAATTAATTACGAGATAGTCAGTGCCTCTTTGACGAATCTAATAACGTTACTGAAGAAACACTAATCACAAACATGCTATTTTATGAAACAACCAGTAAAACCTACTTTAAAAAGAAGATTAAAGTACATTACTCATTTAATATAATCAAATAAATGATGTAGTAATCTGTGAGATCGGCCACACCTTACATGGTATTGCTCGACAAAATAAAGAAATGCATCACTTTTGCAAAAAGTTTAATTCACAGACCACTTTTAAAATATATCGGGTTACACTAATTAAGTACAGAACTACAGATAAGGGCTACGCACTTTATCAGGAGATAAAAAAAGCCGGTCAAGTGCGGTTCGTGTTTGCGCTAGGGCCCCGTATTATACCTTCTGAAGTACTTCTCGTAAGAATGAATGAATAATCGTTATATTCAGTATTTTATGACGTAAATGAGGCTTGTGCAAAAGAAAAACAATAATATCTATATGCGTCACGCTCAAATCTTACTTAGTGCAAATGCGAATCACTTAAAAGCGAACATACGAGTAGCAGGCGTACTAATCATTCACACATCTATAGCTAAAACAAAGTATGTATTATCCCTCCATACGGTCTTTACCTTAACATAATCTGGGTGAACTTGCCAGAACACTGATCACAAAGCTGAAGAAACATTAAATTGACACAAAGCCTTTATTTAGACTTGGTTGATCATTCACGATTTATCTACAGTTTTGGAGATGCCTAATGAATTTAAACTGATTGAATTTGACTGAATTCGAAGGATATACCAATATTATGGAATTTATTAGGACTCGTGCATTTATTTGAAACGTATGAAAATCATCTTTGAACCTTTACCTGACGTAGTATGAAAGTTCGTTAGGTATCAAATGATGAACTACCGTTAATACCTAGGTACTTAAAGGTAGAACTAAAAATACCTAGGTATTAACGGTAGTTCAAAGTTCAGACAAATTAATAAACTCTACAGTGATGGCTACATCGGCTTGGTCTATTATATCTTCATCAGCTTCAAAATCCTCAGGCATGTGGCAAAACACAAACATTTTTTATATTATCTCATTGCATTCTGAAACGAGTTTCATAACCTACAATTAGTATGAATAGAATGATTTCATCGCCATGTTGTCAGAGGATTATGTTTTTGGGTCAAACGTAGCGTGCACTGAAGCATAGTCAACGTCCAAAGAAGTAACTAGCATTGTTTTAAGTGTTCTTTCTGTTAGAGTCCTATCGAAGTAAAATCTTGGTAAAAACCAAATTTTCGAAAATACATTATCGTTTCGCCTTCTGTCACTGTTGAACTTGACTCTTGATGACTAATGAAGACGTGATGTCCATCATCTACCTGATCCACATCAGCGGCTGCATTCTTAGACTTTCTGACATAGTGGTTAGGAGTTTGGATTTGCTGCTCTTTCGTGTGCTCTCATGTGGCTAGTACATCCAACTTTTGCTCTTTTAAATGCATACTTATGTTGAAATGCTACCAATTCATGCTCATCCTTAAAGCTACGTGCCTCTTAAAGAACGTTAAGCCACCGATCCCGGCGGTTATTCGTAAATCTTTGACAGTCGTTACGGGTAGTCAGAAGTCTGGTAACCAGTTTTACCAAGGGGTAAAACAAGGGGTGTTATAACCCAGTACCTGGGATGTGGAGGTCAGATAGGCAGTCGCTCCATGTAAAATACTGGTATTCATCTGCATCCGGTTAGACTGGATGCCAACCCTAACATAGTTGGGAAAAGGTTAGGCAGTTTGTATGATAACTACCTACATGTCATTACGGCACTGTGTAACATTAATGTATTATTCATCCAAAGTAAGTATAAGTTTCTATGAGTTATCTCTTGTTCCTATTTGATTAAGTGCAATTATTTATTAAGATTATCTACGCGTGCCTGCTTTGGCAATTTATTTATCAGTTACACGTTTTTTATTTGGCACAGTTGCTACCACGCCCAGACTTAATAAAAGGTTTAAGTTATCTTCAATAAATTTATTTGGAAATAAGTATCTCCTTTCATCGTCATCATATCCATTGCTTTCTAAGCAAAAGTCCCATGGTTCTCGTACCTAGTCACTACTTTATCATATCCTAGTCTGCGCAAGAGGATGATTATATTTAATTTCTTTTTGTTATATTATATTTTTATTGGAATCGTCCTTTCATTTTCTTAGGACTACACCAATTCAAGGATTTATTCAAAAACTAGACCTTTTTTTTAATATATTTATATTACAAGAAATAGGTCTAGATTTTAATTATAGTAGTTACGAGAGGAAAGAGTACGTACGGAGTAGCTTTTTGGAAAAAAAAATCAAAGGACAGTATAGTTGCATTATCATATTAACAAAACAAAGTACAGTTATTGCTCTAGTAAATTACATTAATCGAGATGTTTCAGACTATGGAACAAAAATACGCTGCTTATCTAACTAAAATAAACAAGATACTCATTTTAATAGCTATTCTTGTTAATTCTACTGAGTCAGACTGAATGAATGATGGCAAATTACACATGCTTGTTAATTAAACTAAAGCAATTAAGTCATAAAGTAGTTATTTCCTGCTGAAAACTTGGATAACTCGACCGCAGCACTGTAGTTACTTTTATCATGATAGATTAACACTAATAAGTATCCGTATATATTTGGGCCCTATCAGAATACCAGCGCTGCGGTATTTATTTTTTAAATATCGCAGCATTATGCTGACATAGGAGCCTTTTTGGCTTCGCACAAATCGTTTTTATTTATTTTCTTTGTTGTTTTTTGTTTTTAATCGAACAAATATGTAAATTTTGTTAGTTTTAAATGCTCCTTTTTTAACTTTTTGTATTTTTTGTGCGTGTCCCAAATAATATATTTTTCTTTCATTCTTTCTTTCTTTCATATAATATAGTAAAGAATATACTGTAGTGGATGAATGTTTGGTCCAGCTAGGGTTGCCAACTTTTTTTACAAGAAATAAAGTATATTTAGATCTGAGAAGAATATTAAACAGTATTTTAGGAAAATGAACAGTATTTTATTGATTTAATGTTTAAAATACATATTTTTTAGAGCTTCTCGCAAAATTTATTAATTCAGTCTTTTTTAAAAACTTCATACGCCTCATCACAATTGAATCTCTCAATCTTGAATATTTGACATTGATAGATTCGTTCTGAAACTCCATTATTGTGATTTGTTTGTGGCTGCGCTGCAATAAGCGCCCTCTGACTAAATAAAAAAAAATATGTGTGAGTGTCTAAGTCATTTGATGCTGAAAACAGTATTTTGTATACTTTATTTTTGTTCAACAGTAAAAAGTCTAATGTAGTGAAGAACAGTATAATACTGTTTTAAACAGTATAGTTCGCAACCCTAGGTACAGCACGCTAAATGATAACACAGTTTCAATCACAATCCGAGAGATTTGAAGGATATTGCTAATCCATTGCTTCATAGGTTTGAAAAAATCGTCTGCTCAGCAACGTAAATGTCGTAATGGACGTGGTTGAACTGTCAAAATGAAACCCATTGCGATCAAATAAAGTAACATTTATCCAAAGTTGTTTCTTTGGTTATTAGGTACATATTATGGCTATAATTTTAGGATTTTTGTTCAGCTAATTTACTTAATATAAGTTTAGCGGGAATCTGATCTATTGCTGCCATAGGTATTCTGGACGAAAGTGAAGATGTTTCTCGTTACAAAAAAAAAATGGCGACTGTAATCCTATCACAGTTGTTTTAGCTCTAACAGCAGCGACCCAGCAGCAACCTTATTGTAACGATGATAAAGACCACTGTGGTTTTAACAGACTCAGTGGCAGAAACCCAGCAGCAACATTCATTATACATAATAACAAAAATAACGATCGCTGATTTTGACAGTGATGCAAAATCAGAGGTAAATGAACCGTGAAAGGACTGTATCATATCTAGGGACAGCAGTGGCGTAGCGTGTGTTTCTGCCACCCAGGGCAAATCCTTAATTTGCCTAAATTTTGCCTAAATTTCTCACTTCGAGCTACAGCAATTGCCTTATGTACGCGGGCACGCCCTTTATGCCTGGAGGCTTTTATTTAGGTATTAAGTTCTATTTACGTTTTTTTTTATGTTGAAATTTTTATTTACTTTGCATACGATTTGTATAGAATCAAGTTTATATAACTAAACAGACAGACGTGCTGCTGGGGAGTTTGTTCCACCACTTCTTCTTCCCAGCTAAAGCACTAGGAAGTGGTGACGGGCGGGCATTTTTGGGGGACTGTCTTATGTAACTTTGACGTTCGAAAAGTGCTGATTTTCAGCCTAGTTTGAATAAATGACTTTTGATTTTGATTTTATAGTCTCGATGACAATACAGTTATCTGATCTGATGATGGCTTGACGTCGACGCCCGGGGCTATGGCCGCCTCTGCGCTACGCTACTGAGGGACAGCATTACAGGAACACCGTCCCAAGTGAATGACAAGCTGCAGTCAAAGTATTATCTGTAATGTGGTGCAATGATAATTATGATGATAGTATTGACCATTTAAGCAGTAAGCAGTAGGAGATTATAATTAAACACAAACAAAATAATGCATAAATACCCGTTTACAGAAACTGGTGAAACAAAGAGGCGTTGCAAGGTGCTAAAATGACATCAGCTTGTGTACTAGGAATCGTTTGTCGATATCAACTGATAGCTTATCATTATCGGGGCCTAGTGTCGATATCAAACCACGAACACTTGCTTGAAAATTTCACAAATTATTGATTGACAAATCATTTTTGTTTTATTATAGAACTTTAGTTTATCATGAACATTACTGACATCGGAAAAGGAAAACATCGCGAAACTTGGACTAATAGTTAATATAAGTCTGAAATCACCAACCCGTCTTGAGCAAGCGTGGTGATCAATGCTCGTGCCTTCTCTGTATGAGAAGTGGCCGTTGCCCAGCAGTGGGACATAAATATACAGTACCGAACTTAAATAGTTCGATGTAGAAAATGATGATATAAACAATTTTGATACAATGGGTAACAAACCTCTTGAAATCGTACAAGACTCAACAAAATAACAATACACCGGCCAAGTGCGTGTCTGATCATGATCATCATTGTATGTGCTAAGACTACAAATTAACGATTTTCGGACTTTTTGTCCTTTACTTGTGCTGTGAGATCTAGCTTCTCGTCAAATTTCATGATTCTAGGTCAACGGTAAGGGACCTATTGATTTAGATTTATTTGCGAGTATTAAAATATGTCGCATAAATGGTTATATTTTTTTATTGCCTTAACTTAGAAGCTTGTTTTTTACACAGGCCTAGGGGACCATAGACTTACGTATTTTATATAAATTTCAACTTGATAACTCCACGCGTTTCTGAGAAAAAGGACCTTGACTGACTGACAGACAGACAGACAGACATTCAGACATACAAACGGACAACGAAGTAATCCTATAATGGTTCCGTTTCTTCCTTTTGAGGTACGGAACTTTAAAAGCGAGAACCTCGACTATAGCATAACTATAGTTTTGGCGTAAATCAACATAATCATTAATTAAGTCGATAGACAACGGAATACCGGATGCCGTCAACTTTCACTGTGTCATCGGTCAATCTTGTGAAATATGTATGAAATGTATAAAACAATCTCAATATTATCTTCCAGCCCACATCGACGGCCGAGTCCTACCCGACACGAGCTATCAGAACAATGGACAGCCTTATGTCATCACAACCGCGAGGCTGGCCCAGATCAGAGGCAATTTCATGTACTGGTTCTACGACCAGGGAGGAAACGAAGGCATCGGAGACTACCAAAGGGACATCCACACGTCTACTCCTCAGATCCATAAGAACTTCAACTTTCAGCTGCCGTTCTTTGGGTTTAGGTTTAATTATACCAGAGTGAGTAAAATAAGCAGTTAGTTGCTGAGCTGAATTCAAATTCGCCAGCTAAGTGTTATTCGCTGCTTATCACAAGGCTTAGCAAAATTTCTAAGTAACCAAAGCGAGTGCTGTAGACTGAAGACGAACACAATGTTGATGATGACCAATAACTGCAGAACGAATCCTAATGAAACCCTAGATGCTTTTACTTATTTTACCTAAGTACTTGACCTACCTAGATTACTCAATTCATTTTTTATGTGTCTTATAAAATACTTTTTCACTTACTACACACTATTTACTAATCATTTTTCTCTCACTCCAGCTTTCGATGAATGGATACATATACTTCAGCGACCCCCCAGACCACTACACGTACCCATTGTCTTTCCCTGTGAGGGACTGGCCAGATGTCAATGACCCCTCGTTCATCGGAATCTTCTTCAGCAAGTGCCGTATCGGCAGCCAACGTCAGGAGGACCCTGATCAGAGAAGACCTGGAGTCTACTTTAGGATGGACAGGGATTTGCAAGTAAAGATCATGAAAGCTTTTTATATCTTAAGGGTGATGTCATCGAATTTGTCAAACTATTCATCATGAGTCTTGTAAAGGTGTCACTACACAACTGCTTAACTTCAAAATTCTCATTGATCCCTGAACTTGAGTCTAGCTAGCTTCAACTATATAATTATCAGAATTAACCGTCATAATGGAAATTTTGTTGCGTCTGTAATTGAGGCAGTCAAGACATTAATGACCAGTGGCTGTAGTTTTAAAAAAAATCATCAGTATCCTTCCAACTTCTTTTTCAACAGAGTATAATTTACATTTACTTATTTCCTTCTAGACCCGCACAGACCAGCTCGGCGTTGAGGTGCGGGAGCGCGTCACCTGGGACATCCGGCAGGGCGTCATCGGTTCCGAGACGTTCTTCCCGAAGCATGCGGTCACTATCACCTGGAAGAACATGTCTTTCGCTGGAGGCATTGACAACTCGCTGTTCATGGTGAGTTTGAAAAGGCCTGTGTCAGTGTCCGAATAGGCACTATTTTACTGCCCCGTTGGTTTCGTGGTCACAAGCGCGACTGCTGAGCATGGGTCCTGGGTTCGATTCCCGGGTCGTGTAAAGCGTTTTTGGGTATTTCCATTAGGAATATCTTAGTAACAGCCCGGAGTTTAGAAGTTGGCGGTGTGATACCCTCATGCCTCGGAAAGCACACAAAGTCGTTGGCCCTGCGTCTCTCTCCGGTCGTGTCGGATTAGCGTCCCATCGGACTATGAGAGGGAGGGAAGAGAGAGTGCACCTGTGTCTGCGCACACACCTTTGCACTATAAAATCTCCCGCGTCGAAGACTGGTCTCTACTGAGATTGGTCGCCATGGTCGAAATTCGGCCTGGAGGACTATTATTTATTTAGTAATACTTTTTACACAAATGTGCAATAATGCAATTTATCAGTCAAATAAGTTAACAAGCACTCATCCTTGGCATCGGGCAATTGTTAGACAGAATTAAACTGGTTTCTATTTAATTATATAATTAATGTACTTACCTAAACAATATATTGTAAAACATTTTATAAGAGTAACGGTGGAGTTTCTTGCCCATTCGTCTCCATACGAAACTACCTTTTGGAAGGGGCGACTAGAATCAATTCAATTTTTTTGTAAAATTTGACGTTTAAAGCGCCTGTTTTGTGCCAATTTGAAATAAATAATTTGACTATGACTTTGTCATACGAGAGTTTTGCAGAATAGAAAAACAACAAATATTGACAATAAATTGCCTCACTACGAAACAGCTTTTACCTAAATATTCCACATTTGAAGTCTTCAATCATTTTTTTTTTTCTTCTACTCAAATTAATCAAGGTTAATATTACAGACGAACACTTTCCAAATGGTGTTGGCAACTGACGAAGTATTCACTTACGCGATCTTCAATTATTTGGAGATTAACTGGAGCTCGCACACTGAAGCTGGCGGTGATACCACCACCGGGGAAGGTGGTGTGCCGGCTTACGTAAGTAACAGTACTAACTAGATTTAGTTTAGGTAGACATTCATATTTATATATTAAAATTGCTTAAAGCTAAGGTACAATTACGGACCCTGTGAGGCACAGCAAAAGGTATAATAAAAATAATTCTTAAAATAAAAATAAAATTAGGAAACAAATTAGCATAATCAGCCTATAATGTTCCCACTGCTGGAAAAAAGGCCTCCTCTCTGTGAGAGGGAGTGGGCTATAATCCACCATGCGGGCCCAGTATTTTAGTAAGAAACCCAGTTTATAGAATCTTGTTTTAAAACTAAATTTAAATTGGTCGTATGAAATCTGACAGTTTTAAATGGAGATTTAAAACTGAGTTGATAATGTAGCAGTAAATTTTTAAAATACTGATATTCTGAGACCCAAATTCTAAATTATTATACCATCACTTGCAGATTGGTTTCAACGCTGGTAACGGAACTCAAAGCTACGAATACAAGCCGTATTCACAAGCGTCTGTACTTCGAGACCTGACGGGCAGAGGATGGGCCAACGGCTTCCCAGGACGACACATATTCAGGATAGACGAGAAAATACTCATGGGCACTTGTAACAAGGATATTGGTGAGTGACTGATCTGAGTGATGTTTGCTGTCTTTCAGTAAACAGTGAATAGATTGTATTCTTAGTTGATGCAAACGCTCTCCTAGCCTAGCACAAGCTTATTTAGAGGTGTTTACAAAAATACAAGTAAAGTGCCACCTAAATTGTTAGAAATATGCAATATACAGTACACGGGCGTTAAAATCACTTCAAGTTTTAGAAAGAAACTGTCACGGAGGAAATTGTGGGGAAGAAATCACGCTCCACAAAGACGATTTTTTCCTAAAATTTTTAGGTTACACAAAGTTCTATTAAAACACAATCCTTTTCTAACCACCAGATGGAGCGAATCTCCCTTTAATGTTTGCACCTGAAAGCGGTAACATGTTGGGAGGTACCATCGTCAACATCACTGGTCCGTGCTTCAACCCTGACGACCGGATCACTTGTCGCTTCGACACAGAGTCCGTCATAGGAGCCGTGGTGGATGTCAACAGGGCTATCTGTGTGCAGCCCAGATTCTGGCATAATGGGTATGCAAGGTTCGAGATTGCAATCAACAATGAGCCTTATAAGTGGAAGGGAAAGTACTTTGTTGGTAAGTGACTGGTTTGTTTTGTATGTCTTTGTTGATATTAAAAATCACATCATTTAAAAGTGGTTGATCTTTAAATCTATTTTCTGTGCTCTAAGTTTTTGATGTCTTACAGAATATATGTTTAAAAATGTTGTTTGGCTATGTTGAAGAGCTACTTTATTGGGATAAGATAACTTTTATACGTCTGTACAATTTAGTAAACCTCCTGTCTAACAATCTTCCGATGTCCCCAGAAACTCCTGCAACAGCAACAGAGAAAATCTTCTTCACTGACAACTCAGTCCACGAGAGGTATCCACCAGAGGTCAGAATAACTTGGGACCGCTTCAACTTGACGACAAACCTCAACGTCCAACTGCAGATCAGCATATGGGGATACAAGGAAATCACCATCAGACCACAACTTGAATACATAGACATGATTGAAGTAGGAGTGGCTAATACAGGAGAATATGTGATCAATCCCCAAAACTTTAGGAACAGAGATAATTTCTTGCACAATGACATGCAGTTCGGTTTTCTGCAGATCAATCTTACTACGCCTGAAGTGTTTAAAAATGTTCCGATATCACCGTAAGTGCTTTTAGATATATATTTAGTTATATTAGCAAATACAAAATTAAATTGGATATTTCACACATAACATTAACATCTCGCCTGTTTTCCGGAAAGGTTAGGCAGAGGTTTAACCTATAGTATACCCATAATTCGCCAGTTATGTTTAAGTCCCATGTTCTAGGGGGCGAGCCTATTGTCATCAACTGGGCACAAGTCAGGACTCCGGGCTGCTATTGAGAAATATTAAATACTTCTTTTTCATTTATGTTTAATATTTTGTGAATTGTGATCTATCTAGACGATATTCTTTGTCTACTTCATGCAACCACATTTTCTCTTCACAGTGTCCTATGGAGTCGTCCCATCCCCTTGGGCTGGTACTTCGCCCCGCAATGGGAAAGAATCCACGGCCAGCGTTGGCCTAATGCCCTCTGCAACAACTGGCTTCGAACCGACCGTTTCCTGAAGAACTTCGCTTCCCAAGTGTGGGTCTGCCCCTGTACGTTGGAGCATGCGTTGTTGGATAAGGGCCGATTCATGCCCGACGTGGCTTGTGACAAAGACACGAACCCTACCTGTAGGTACCACTGGGGCAGTGTGCATTGTGTCAGGAGTGGAGCACCAAGGTAATAAGAATGTAAAGTCAAATAAAAATTAAAACCTACTTACATGAAAATATTTGTTAAATTTATGTCTTTGCCCCAAATTTCCCAACAAAACAACTTTAAAAGTCTGTCTTTCGCTACCATACACTTTATAAATACTAACTAAGAGATGTGAGACATAGTGGCAACTTAAAATTGAGTTGCGCTTGAGAAATGAGCCATTATTATTTTTCTGATTGTGTAGTTATTAATATTAAGTATGTGTCTCTCTTCATCATCTTCCTGTGTGAGTTCCAATAAATACTTTCTTTAGAGTCCTGTTGTAATTTTTAGACCAACACTTGTTTATTTTTTTTTGGCAATTTCAGTCACATTCTTAATGTACTATGTTTTCTACAGCGCGGAAGGCTCTGGGCAACAGTGCTGCTACGACAAGAACGGATTCCTCATGTTGTCCTACGATCAGATGTGGGGATCCCGACCCTTGAGGTCTCACGACTTCGGATTCACTCCTTACAACGAGGCTAACAAGGTAAGACCTTTAACGTGACACTGTTATTTTTTTGCCACAGCTTAAAGTCTATTTACCGTTTTCTGACTACATTCCTGAATGTGTATCTTGATACAGATGAAACGCTGGATATTGAAGTGAACAGAAGACATGAAGGCAAACATGTTTATATTCTAGAAATAAGAAGAGCAATTCTCTATGCGTCGCTTTGAATTTTGAGCTTTTTCTTTGTTGGTATAGATATAATATTCATTAATATGTACGGTGTCATTCCTTAGGTACCATCGCTGTCCCATTGGTTCCACGACATGATTCCATTCTACCAGTGCTGCATGTGGCAAGAAGAACAGGCTGTTGGCTGTGAAACATTCAGGTCGGTACTACACTAAAATGTCTACATTTCTTTCCATTATATTTTAAATAAGTAGATGAGTAATAATAATTTGTTCATTGTAACAGGTTTGAGCGTCGTCCTTCGCAAGACTGTGTGGCTTACCAGTCGCCTGGTGTGGCGGGAATATTCGGAGACCCTCATATCGTTACCTTCGACGACCTGCAGTATACCTTCAACGGAAAAGGTGGGATTTTAGTTCTGCTCTCTCTCATGTTCTTGTTTTTACTATATTATGCTATTTTGTAATATTAAAATAACACATCCTTTGATTTAAAGTAAGCAAGAGGGTATCAAGACTGACTGCCCAGGTAGACTCTCTATAATTGCACCCGGTGCTATTATCACCTCCATCTGTAATAAAAAACAATAATATTGTTAAAACAAATGACAGCTTACAAATTCCAAACAAAACTGAACATTTCTGAATCACGGTACTGTAAGCGCAAACCTATTAAATTAGTTTCTGAGTTTAGAAAAGGGCCTGATCTCACTTACCATAACCACAGCCACACCACAACCACGACATGTGGACGGGCGCTAATTTGTATGACAATTAATAGTTTATTCACTCGGACCTCATTTGACCTTAAAAATCAACCGCATGGGCGATACCGACCACATCAAGGCCACGTCGCAGCCACAACGCAATCACCAGTGAGATTGCGCACTAGCGGCCGGCCACATTGCAAACACAACGATCTGTCTATCTGCAAGCACTAACCACAACGCAACTGCAAAAAGTTGCAGTGACACTGTTGTCGCTGCGATGTGGTAAATTTGTGGTACGTGTGAACGGGCCCTAAGGTAGAAATTTAAGATACTAAGGTAACTAATAAATAAAAACCATCACAAAAACTATCAATAACACAACTGCATGATGTCAAGATCTTCTCAACCTAATCAGTCTCTTAATATTAAATATACTGCGCTACAATCTACTATTTCTTATTCCTCCTCAGGTGAATACGTATTGGTAAGAGTGGACCATCCGCAGTTGAAGCTGGACGTTCAAGGCAGGTTCGAGCAAGTATCGCGCAACATCCATGGACGTGTTAACGCTACACATCTTACGTCTGTCGTCGCTGCTTCCAATAACTCTGTGACAGTCGAGGTAAGACACATTAAACTTTGTTTTCCCGATCTATTCCATGTGGGTATAGTAATAGATTAAGAAATCTATTATCTAAAAATCTCACCGTGAAAACTTAAGTGACGTGAGCTTGACGTGAGCTGTCAACCCCTCCGTGTTCTTCTTTTATAAATATAATATTCTTTCCAGGTCCGTCTGCGTCCGCAGCACGCTCAATGGAGATACAGACTGGATGTGTTTGCTGACAATAAGAGAGTGTACTTCGACAGGCCTGCCCTCAGGGTGCAGTACTTCCCAGGTAACCTAACCAAAGTCTTTCTCTTGGTTACAACCACGACATTCGTTATGTTTTGTGCCTATGAAAGTTGAGGTTGTTGAAAATGGAAAACATTTGATTCGATTTTGTCATTAGGCTGGAAAGTGATTCGGCATACGTAGAAACAAAAATAAGAAAACTTATCCTTCTACCATCCCCCAAAAATACACTTTCAATAAAATAAAATCGTATTCTTTCTCCGGTCGGTCCGGGCTCGCCGGTCGTGTCGGATTGTGTGCCGTCCCATCGGGCTGTGAGAGTGAGGGAAGAGAGAGTACAATTGTGTCTGCGCACACGCTTGTGCACTATAATGTTTCCCGCGCCGTAGACTGGTCTGTCCGTTCAGATTGGCCGCCATTGCCGAATTACGGTCTGGAGGACTAATCTTTCTACTTAATTCTTATCCTATTCTGTAGCCTGTGTTGCCTCACTAACAGGGTACTCCCCTATCCCTTACATAGGGTACACACACTTCTGTTTTCTGTTAACTTTCTTTTTGCTCTTCTTTCGAATAAGGTAATTTTGTTCATCGAACTCCAAAAGTGAATAAATCGGACTCTAGTAGAGGAGCTAAGTAATAACAGCCGCACGGTTCGATCTATCAAGTTAAGCTTCGCTTGCCGGGGTTGGTCCGTGGATGGGTGACCATCTTTACATACCGAGACTCCTCCGTGCCTCGGAAAGCACGTTAAGCCGTTGGTCTCGATTGTCATTCGTGGATCTTTAACAGTCGTTAGCAGCCTGAAAGTCTGACAACCAGTCTTACCAAGGGGTATCGTATTACCCAGTAACTGGGTTGTGGAGGTCAGATAGACAGATGCTCCATGTAAAATTGTGGTATTCAGCCACATTCGGTTTAACTAGAAGCCGACGTTAACATAGTTGGGAAAAGCCCAGATAGATTGATTGGACTCCAATAGTGACTCTAATCGTCTTCATTATTCACCCTTCACCCTGCAGTTATTTTATTCACATTCTTCTTCTTTTTCTCGTGTCGATGACTCATATCTTTCGCATAATTAACCTGCTTATTATGTCACCAGGAGTGACAGTCTACCAGCCGATGTACCTGCTGAACCAGTCCGAGATCGTGATCATGTTCTCTTCGGGCGCCGGCATTGAGGTGGTGGAGAACAAAGGCTTTATGTCTGCAAGAGTCTACCTGCCTTGGAATTATATGGTGAGTGAAGGAAATTTTGTTATTTAAAAGAACATTTTAGAACATACGACATTTACCAACCCGCACTGGGTCTGCGTGGTGGATTACGGCCCGTTCCCTCTTACCGAGATGTGGGCTGTGCCAGTCGTGGGAACTTTATAGGCTGATGATTATTCTACTCCTGACTTGACTTTGAACGATTCTCAATCTTAAATATTTTTGTATACAATGATATTTTGTTTTAGAATCAAACGCGAGGTCTGTTCGGCAACTGGTCGCTGGACGTGAACGACGACTTCACACGGCCGGATGGCACGCTATCCAACATCGACCTCAACAACTTCCAGACTGCTCACAGGGAATTCGCTCAACACTGTAAGTTCAGTCACTATCATATGAATATTCATCTTCGAAGTGTCTCGTAACTTTCTACTTCGAAATCTTTTTCTCTATTAATTGCACGAACTATACACCCGGTATAGATATATTGAATGTTCGATTTATTAACCATTCGATTTAAGAACGTTCCAGTATTTAGACGTTCCATTTATAGTAGTCGATCAATTGATATTCGATTATTTGGCATTCGATTTGGCATAGTACACCCCCCTAAGAGGATGCCCATGAATTAAATTTCACCCTGTATACCGATACTCATCCATCCACCCATCCATCTGGATGACAGTAGCCAAAGACCGTGATGGCTGGGGTTCTCTGGAGGAGGCCTTCACCCTCAATATTTGAGGGGTTCATGCATGAATGTTATTTTCTTTCTTAAATTTCTGAATCCATTTATACGAGTAATAATCATTTTTTTTTAATCTAATTATTTTATTTAATGAGTATTAATATTGAAATCTAATTAGTAATATTGTTATAAATAAAATATAAGAAATTAACTTTTAATTAATATTATATTGTAATTAATAATATTGTACATTATATTGATATTGTTAAGGTAAATAATACATTTTGATTGCAATTATGAAAATGAAAACCAAACAATAATATTTATGAAATTAAATCAATCTATAATTATTAATCTTATTTTATGCATGAAATAAAAGGCTTTTTTATTTTTGTTTTATTTTATTTATTTATTTATATCGATACTCACTACGTCTCTGGAGTTACGCTAGCTAATACCGGTCAAGCCCCGCGCGACACCGATTCGGAGCCAAACAATAGAAAATCAATTGTGTCTCATTTGCCCTCCTTGACTAATTAATCTGACCTTGTATAAGGAGTACAGTAACTTATGATTATCGTCATCCTCCTCCTGCCCTCATCTCAATGCATATCATGACTTCTTCACCTACATTATGGCAAGAAAAAGGGTGACTCTAAAATGACAAATTTTCTTCCTAACAAACATACATACATACATACATAAACTCACGCCTTCTTCCCGTGGGGGTAGGCAGAAACTATAGAACCCCACCTGCTACGCTCCTTACATACTCCTTTTGCTTCGTTTACGTTCATACATCTGGTCATAATATACACACGCCGGTTGCGAGTACTACGCACCTGACCTTTTTGAAGAACATCATTAATGAGGTCACTATGTCTTTCTGGGGCGTCCCCTCCTGGCATTTCCACTCACATCTGGAATCACATCCTTGTAAATACCTTTTGTTAGTCGCCTTTCATTCATCCTCTCAACATGACCAAACCATCTAAGCATACTCTTTTAAATTTTTGTCACTACATCTTCCTTTAAACCGCACCGTTGCCTTATCACATCATTTTTCAGCCTATCATTTATAGTCACACCACACATGCTTCGCAAGGAACGCATTTCCACAGCATTTACTCTACTTTCATGCTTCTTTTGCCACACCCAACATTCACTTCCATACATAAGTGTAGGCACCAGCACACCATTATGAACAGCCAGTCGAGCCTCTTTGGGCATCGACTGGTTGGTCACCATCGCATGTATAGCACCATTCACTTTATTTCCCGCATTTACTCTCATTTTCTTCCTAACCATGATCATATTTCACACCCATCCATCGTTTCTTAAGTCTTCCCCGACTGTTATGGCCAACAGTTTCTTTGGGTTTTAAAATATCTGCCTATCAAAAAGTCCATCCTTATTTTACAGTACTCAGACTTAAATATAGCATATCGAATTCAGAAAAATGATGGACTTAATAGAGCGTCGTCCCATCACTCAAACCTCTCATTCTAAAGCTCTGTGTGCCATATTAACAACTCAGTTCTGTACTAAAATTACAAGAATTATACAACCTTCAATCAATGTCTCTTCCAGGGCAACTAACCGATCGAGAACAACGAGACATAGGCGTAGCCATGTTCTACCGTGAGTACGGCAGAACAGCAGCCTACTACAACGACAACCAATTCATTCCGAACTTCATTCGAGAACCAGCTGACTTCCTGTCGGTTAACAGATCGCAGGACGTTGCAAGAGCGATCGAGATATGCCAGGACTCGTACCAATGTCGATACGATTACGGAATGACCCTGAATAGGGACATGGCGGAATTTACCAAGAATTATTTGTCTTCAATTGTGAGTATTACTTTTTAATGTTACTAATTTGTGCTGTCTTGTCTTATCTCACCGTATGATTATGACCTTCGTCTATCTGTCTAGCGAGATTATGAACAGTCTAAAAACTGTGAACTGCAACAAACCATTTACAATTTAACGCATTATTTTTTATAATTTATAATCTATTCATGGCTAACCGAATGATGTAATTTATTGTGTAAACAAATGCGAAACGGAATGATTCATTCATGATTCATCCGAGCTATTAAGTCTTGATTGTCAACCTGTCATACATAAAGACAAATTAATGATTTCCCACACTTAGAACATAGCAAAATACGACTGTGCTATGGTAATATTGAAAAACGAAATCCTATTATCTAAATCTTAGTAGTTAGCGACCCGGGAACTAAAAAATCATATCTCCTTATCCCCAGGTGTCTTAGCGATCGCTTTTTATTTCGGCCATAACATAATCCTGAAATTACAATGTGTGGTCCAGCGGGGTAATTGTGTAACATACTTTCATTTTGACAGTTCAACAATATTCATTGCAATATTTGCGTTGTTGTGCTGACAAATTTTTCGAACATATGAAGCAATGGATTAGCAATATCCTTCAAAATCATTCAGATTGTGATTTATGAATCACAATCTTGTGTGTTAGAAAGAAAGAAAGAAAGAAAGATAATTTATTTGTCAAACATGCGTTTACATAAACTGAGTAATCAGACATGCAAGGAGTTAAATACTATGTTGTGAGCGTCCATGCTTTGCCAATAACGGCGTACAAATTTTGTTGGTTTACAAATTACATTTCATTACGCATTGTTATTTGAAATTTAATTACAAAATACATAAGAAATAAATAATAATTGATGTCAAGATATTTTTGTTTATGTATATAATAGTCAAAAAAATAAATTAAATTAAGTATGTCCAGTACATTCATTATTATGCATTCAAAAAGTATCAAAAGTCAATTAATTTAAAATTTACATTCTTAAATTGTTATTCTTAACTATGTGTATTGGAAGTCGAAATAGAAAAGTCATTTTCATTCAAAGAACTTAAAATATTGTAATACGCTTTATTAACTAAAAAAATTCTCAGCTTATTTTTGAAAAGTGACAAGGGCAGTTCTCTCCAACTTTTTGGTAAGTTACGCTATTAGGGTGCTGCTCAAGTGTTGACAACTCCTTACAAGTTCCACTAACCTAAAAAGCAGATTCCAGACTTATTTTTGCGTTTAGTTCTCAAATAGGTGCCATGATTTGAGTGAACAAATTCAGACTTTCTTTCTTCGAAGGTTTCCGGTCTTAGATAATCACGGACGGGCTGCTAAAAGCAAGTTTTTGGCACCAAAATTTGCTTATCCTTTCTATTCCACGCTTACAACTTTTAAACTAAGCCTAGTCTTAGACACTCGCGTGCAGTAGGATGCGTCTAGTCAGCCCATTGTTATTTTAATTATAATGCATCTGCCAAGGCCCCTCATAGGACGGACCATGGCAAAGATACACACTTTAGTCGCTAACTATAATCCATTCGTAACTCTTGTATACTAAGTTTTTTTGGATTTCTAGTTGTTTTCGGATAGTCTTGTCATATTTTTGCTTTTGCTGCCAAGGTTAGGTACGTCAGTGCGTTTTTGAATAAGATATTTTTTGCTATTTTTTTTTATTCAACTTATTGTGCCTTTAAAAAAATACCTTTCTGGTAATTCAATATTTTTAAAAGGAAAGGACCATTGTCAATTTTCATCATCATCATCTGCCTAGCCTTTTCCCTATGTTAGCTGAATACCAGTATTTTACTTGGAGCGACTGCCTATGTGATCTCGTCAATCCTGTTATTGGGTATGGAGGGATACCAATTTATCCATAAGCACTTCCTAAGAGATATCAGAGTTAACAGAATGTTTTATTTTCAGACTAATATAAAAGAGACGAACGCTAGACGGGTCATAAGTTGCGGCATCTTGGAGACCCCGCGCTTCGGAAGAAAGAGTAATTTCTTCTTCATACCAGGGACAAGGGTGAGTACCACTACATACTTATAATTCTTATTTAAAATGATGTCAGATACCCACACAATGGACGCTTTTTTCATAGATTTTCTGTTCTTCTGATGATTTTGTTCTTAGAATTCCATAAAAATATCAGTGTCCTTCACAACACAATCCTCACTTTTGAAAACTTAGTAAAATCAATTTAGAGAATGCCAAAAAATAGTCAAGAAACAGTTATAAATAGTCACCAAGGTTAAAAAAATAGCCGCATTATGATTCCGAAGTTATAGCTGTAAGTTAGTGAGGATTGTGGGGTGAACGTCGCCACACCATCCTCACCTCAGTGCAAGCAAACGGCTAGGACTATCAACTTGGGATCAATTCCAAAAAATTGTCAAGAAATAGTCGTAACGTTATGCCAAATCTCGAAAATAGTCATTAAGGGATTCCAGAGATATAAAGGTGTCTTGGTGAGGATTACGTGGTGAGCCTTCCTCGCCACAATCCTCACCTAATTACCGCGGAACGCTTACGCTTTTGAATTTGAAGAAAGTGAGGCTTTACAATGTGTCTAAGAATATTTGTGTCCTACAAATATTCTTAGACACATTGTAAAGCCTTTTAAGGAGTTACCAGTATGTACCTATTTCTTATTTACACTGATGTCAGATACCTACATACATATATACACAATGGACACTTTTATTGTTTCATAGATTTTCTGTTCTTCTGATGATGTTAATCTTAAAATCCCATAAAAATATTCTTAGAGACATTTTAAAGCCTTTTAGCTACTTACCATTGTAGAGTACCTGTAACCCACCAAAAATGTCTTCCTACGAAAACTTCAGACAGCAGATCCGGTTAATCTTGTCCCTCAGATAATGTTGGGTTTAGATTAGTTAAGAAAAATAAACTGATAGGTACCTAATAAGCCCAATTACAAATAATTTATTTATATTTTTTGAGGGGCTTGTGGCTAGATTAATAATAGCCGCACGGGTCGATCGATCAGGTTAAGCTACGCTTGCCGC
The DNA here is from genome assembly GCA_905333075.3 of Atethmia centrago. Lineage (NCBI taxonomy): Eukaryota > Metazoa > Arthropoda > Insecta > Lepidoptera > Noctuidae > Atethmia > Atethmia centrago. The sequence continues at coordinate 23,108,444 of HG995368.1, forward strand.
GAGTGATCCGTGACCATCATTACCTACATACCAAGACCCCTCCGTGCCTCAGAAAGTACGTTAAGCCGTTGGTCCCGGCTGTCATTCGTGCATCTTTGGCAGTCGTTACGGGTCGTCAGAAGCCAGAAATATTGACAACCAGTCTTACCAAGGGGTATCGTAGTACCTAGTTACTGAATTGTGGAGGTCAGATAGGCAGTCGCTCCGTGTAAAATACTGGTATTCAGCTGCATCCGGTTAGACTGGTAGCCGACCCCAACGTAGTTGGGAAAAGGCAGATGATGACACTCGGTAGAATTTTTCCTTAATGAACCCTCAGATCTTTAATAACACTTTTTATTATGATGTGGATTCAAAAATATTTTATTTTAACTGCCAAACACTTTAAAAGTAGGTGAAGGGGTATATTCCAACGTCGTTTCTGAATGACATGAATACAAATTGTCACCCATGGTTCACTCATAAAACCGCTATTCGTCATAGGTCGAGGAAACTTTGTAAAGCATTAATTACCTACTACGTTTCAATTTCCTTATGTATCATCTATTGTGTTTATATACTAGCTATTACCGCGACTTTTTGCCTGATATTTTTTACAAGTATTGCTATACCCGAATCGCTTTAGCGTGGCAGTAGCGGTTATTGACCCACCTACATTTTCTAGCGTTTTTTATTTAAAAAACTGTTTTTTTTTTCTCGGTAGATATTGATCAAATAAAAATTAATATCTATCGTGATCTTCAACAAAATGTTCCAATAACAAAAAACTATACATAGTTTATTGTTTGGGTTCCTACGGAATTACATTAGGGTAAGGACAATGACCGCTATTGCCATGCTAAAGCGATTCGAGTATAGTAGAGCCCTTTATGAAGGAGTTAGTCCGGGGAAGTTCTACCCACCATTCCTTCTTATTTCTACCGCCAAGCAGCTTTGCTTCGTTCCTATTTTAAGGGTATGGATGTTAGTATAAATGAGAGAATAGAGGCAATTCAGTATCTAGAATGGTAACGCATCTGCAATGCTTCTCGTGTCGCAGATGTCCAAAGGCGGCTGTGACTACCATCAGATCGGCCACCGGCTTATTTGCCAACCAATAACTGAGGAGCTTGTGGCTAAGTAATAACAGCCGCACGGGTCGATCCATCAGGTTAAGCTACGCTTGCCGGGGTTGGTCCGTGGATGGGTGACCGAGACTCCTCCATGCCTCGGAAAGCAAGTTAAGCCGTTGGTCCCGGCTGTCATTCGTTGACCGTTGATAGTCGTTACAGGTTGTCAGAAACCCGAAAGTCTGACAACCAGTCTTACCAAAGAGTATTGTATTACCCAGTTGCTGGGTCGTGGAGGTCAGATAGGCAGTCGTTTCATGTAAAATACTGGTTATTCATCAACATCCGGTTAGACGGGAAACTGACTCTAACATAGTTTGGAAAAGGCTAGGCAGATTGATTGAACTGACCCACTCAGTTCTGAATTAAAGTTTTAAAGAGTTCTAGTTACAAACATACAGTCTTTTTCAATTATATTGTTTGTATTAGGATTCACAAATGTATTGTTCATTGACAGGTGAACTTCGAATGTAACCAAGACTTCATTCTGATCGGAGACAAGCGCCGTGTGTGCGAGGACAACGGACGGTGGAACCTCCCGGATTATGGATACACCGAGTGTCTACGTAAGTACTTTGGAGTTTTTTTTTTTGTGAAATACAATCAACAGGAGTGAATTGGTGAATAAATGTTGTAGGAATTTAATTTTCTGTGAGTGATCAAACAATATTTTAATATTCAATGTTTAAGCGTGACTTGGTTTCATATCTACCAGATTTAATTATTGCAAGTCATAATTAAAATATTGTTAAAGCAGTTACAGTACTCATTTTCATGGCTCGTATGCGGGGTGCGGGAGATTTCTGTAAAGTATGCCATAGAGCTCGTTTTCGGGGAACCGTTTTAATTAGTCTATAGTGAACGACGGAAAACCTGCACCACACTTGCCATTTGCTTTAAAGGTTCATTTTCATTAAGTGTGAGTCTCTCAGACGGTGTAACGACCGCGTTATCGACTTATGGCTTTCATTCGTCATTACCTGCGGGGAGTCCCCGCATGCTGTATATCGACCGAGTTATCGACTAATGTAAAATGAGACATAAAATATGGAACATGAACATTGAGTTTTATAAAGAAACTGTCACAAAGAAATCCTTTCTAAATCTGAACCCTTAAAAAACTGAAGTTCTTCCTACAAAGCTGATTTTTTAAACACAATGGGCCACATTAACAGCCGTACTGCACCTTTTGATTATCAAAAAACAAGCATTCAGTGACACAACGTTTTATAATATCCAGGTAACCAAGAGTACTCTCAACGCGCTCTGTTTCTGACGTGGGGCATCATTCTGGCAGTTATTCTACCGTTAGGCCTGTTGATCTGCCTTCTGTGGTTCTGGTGCTGGTACAAACCCAGATCCGAAGGCAAAGAGGGCTTCCATTTCGAAGATATACCGCGCTCAAAATCTGCATCCAGACTAAATCTAAGAACAGCATCAATGGGAAATCTCACGGATACCATGAAATCTTCCACTTTACGTAGCACTTCCTCTGATAAAAAACCTGAATTACCTGACACTCCTACTGAGGAGACCCCAATTACTAGGGCTGCCCCTATTACTAGGGCTGCCCCCGCGCCCCCACCTATTCCCACAGATGGCGACAGTTCAGGCATAGGGTACCCAGATTCAAACAAGAGCGACTCCAACAAATCTGACAAATCCAATCCTAAAAAGCGTAGGGCTTACGACAAGACATACCGAACCAACGAACCTATCCCGAACGCACCCGATGTAGAATTCCCTGAAAAGCTATGGGATCTGTCCGAAGAGGATTTACTGTCTATAACGTCTCCTTCCGACACTGAATCTAACCGAGATTCAACTCTAACTCGACCTGCAAAAGACATAGAATACTTAAGCAGACCACGTCAATTAGGTCGTAGGGCGTTGCCTAGTGATTCAGGATATTCGACGAAAGATTCTGAAGACCCCTACGCTCCAAAGTACGAAGGTCAATATAGCCCTATTCCTTCCACTTATTCCCCAACATATTCCGAAATATACTCCCCACCGATTAGTCCTACCTCCGACAATAGTCCTAGGAACACGTTTAATAATCCTGGGTTACCGGATCCTCCTAAGAGCGCTCCAGCTGATTCTATTCAAACATTTACTATGCCACCGCAAAAGGGAAAATCTATGGAGACGCTTATAGATCCACCTAATATGGAAGTACCTACCATGAGCCCTCGCTCGACCATGGTCTGACAAACAGAAAATTAAGGAATAGGGTCTTCGATCAAGAACACTCTTGATCGAAGAATAGGGTTGACAATTCACTGCCCATGCACGAATGACATTTTCAGGAGTAGCGATAAGATTTAGATAGGTTACATTAAGTGGCACATTATTCTAGTATTTTAAACCTAATGTTTACTAATTAAGGTTTTAGTGGACTTTCGTGAGTTTCCCATCGTTGTTGTTGAATGTTTGTAAATTTTATTAATTTTTAATAAATTTATTTTAAATCTTATGGAGTCACATGAAGAGGAAATTTCTGTTCCCATTTCGGTAGAGTAACTTCCACGTGATATTGTTTTAGGTAAGAAAGCAAGGAATGACGTTGACGATTAAGATGTTGAATAGAAATTTTCTCTGAATTGTGATGAGTTATTATTTTCCTTCTTCCTAATGTCTATGGTTATTACTTGCTTTCTTATCTAGTGTACATAAAAAACCAGGTCATATAAACAGGTACGTTAATCATTTATTTTTTATTTGCATTATCGTGGTATCTTTTAGGGCTTTGATAACGTATCGCTGTTTGTTGATATATTGCATTATAAGGGCCACGTTTTTTTTTTGTTTGTCGTTGTGACACAGTAAATGGTTGATTAGCACCATTTGACCTACTTTTGTAATAACATTTTCATATTTAGCAAAAACATTCATTGCCCTAATCACTGAATACGTTTGCTAAAAATTAAAACGTCCAAATGGCCCACATGAGTGGGACTCCTTAACACATATTCTAAAAAGGTAAACTACACAAAAATTTGCAAATAGAACCGACTGTTAAACTCATTTTAACTGCTAACCAAAGTAACAAGAGCCGATCAAATTTCCAACAGTCATTCAACAAATTGCTTTGACTTTCAGGGACCAATCATTACTATAAGTATTTTTATCTCACGAAGCGACGCACCCTTTACTTGTGATAACCTAGTGTACAAACTCTCGGTACTGTTCGAGACAACGGCGAAGTGGGAAGTGTGTCTGAGTGTGTGTGTTATGTGCTGACGCTACTCATCTTCACGCACACATTCACAGCGTGCTTTTTACATTTGGTTACCACAAGTAAAGCGCGCGTCACTTGTGAGATGAAAATTATTGATTGGTCCCTGAAAGGTTGACTGACTGTGACATAAAAATATTGTACATATGTGAGACTTAACTCTCCTGGTATAAATTACTTTACTACAGTGACCGAATCATCATTGTCTACTTTCCGAAATCGTCCATAGTTATCATCCCAATTTATTTTTGGTCGGCGCAACATGTCCCTTTCTTCCATTCTTCTTTATTAGTTGTCAACTCGGTAGTCGCCTTTCTAGCCATACCATCTTTCACAAATCTATCCATCGTTTCTTTGACCCAAAAAGCATAACACTGACCAATTCTTCCAAACCCCAGGCAAACAGGAGTACTCCTCCCGTACCCTGGGCGCGACATGGGGCATCATCAGCGCCGTGATGGTGCCGATCATCATCGTGCTCATCTGTGTCGCCTGGAGGATACTCCTGCGCAGGAAGGCCGAGGAAAAGGAGGAGAATGCCTTCTTGACTATTAAGTAAGTGAAACTTTAAAATCTAGGCAACCTATTGCAAAATAATTTTCTTAGATTTTTAATAAATTAATTCTTTAAAATATTTTATGGGAGAGAAAACCAAGGAGAAATCGCAAGACACGAAGCTAAGCGAGTAAGGAATAGGTTTCAGTGATTGCATTTGTAATGACACCGACTTACGTATAGTTAGGACGTGGATTCGAATATTCGAAGCATAGTGAGTAATCTAAAACCGTCCTAAAACACAACATTAAAACATTATCTGAAATCCACCGTTCCGTTCAGGGCCCGCGTGGTGCATTACGTCCCACTTCTCACAAAGAGGAGGCCTGATAATGTTATAAGATCTCTTTTATTAAGTTCTTAACACATTAAATAACATCATTCAATCCTCTCCCCAGACCATTGGACCCTGAAGAGTCTCTTCGAGTAAACTCGGACGATGAGAGCATACCCTACAAGAAAGATACGACGGAAGATACCCCTGAGCCAACGGAACCCGTGAACGTGGTAGATAGTCCAGATCAATACCCGTATGGTACTCCTTACGACCAGGCAGTGAGTAGGACACAAGCCCGGCCGTATGCTGGGGAGACAGAAATCAATTAGGTTAAGGGGATCCAACATGGCCGCGGTAACAGGAAACAATTGACACTGCCAAAAGACCAATGTTCTAATTGGAAATGGGTAAAAGGATCAGCGAACAGAACGTTCGAGATTTGAAATATCAACGGAATAATGTTGCTGCGCTACGGTTGATTAAAATAAATTATTTTTCAAAATAAACGGTTTTGGGAAATGGTTTATAAAATTAATAAATAAGTTAATTAGATTATAATTACCTGTTAAAGCGTACATTTATAAGTTTTCTATTGTATACAAAATAGTAGAGCTATATTTTATGTACAAAATAGTGTTAATAGTTTTTTTTTTTAAACTGCGGTAACAAAAGATCAAACTAAGAGTTACTTTTATAAAATTAAAGATAAGACGACGCCTTTTTAATTTTATTTAACTTGAAAGATTTAACTTACCACTTTTTATATAAACAATTTTAATACCATTATTTGGAATCCATGAATAATCCCACCATTGAAGTGTAATAAGTTTAGATAAAAAATAACTATATTTAATACCTTTGTGTTTAGTGTAACATGACAACAATAAATACAATTTAATGTAATCACATATTTAATTGTTTTTGTCTTATATACAGTGCCATTTAACACATTTTTTCTTTATATTTTTGTTATTTTACTTGTCTATTTGTTTGTATTTTGTTATGTCATTAAATTAGGTTAAATAAAACACATGTTACTTTTTTTTATTCCAATCGTGGTAAGTCTTTGGCAAGAGGAGAGTTGCATAACGACTGGGCTCTGACAATCAAGATGGAATAACTCGTCTACTCCATCTTTTATGCAAGGCTTTTCAAGGTCTTCTATCCTCTGTTCGCCTCTGTTATTTCTTGTGCCATGTCCGTGGTTTTTCATAATAAAATTTTCTCCTCTAAAGTCGAATTATTCATTCACTGGAGTTATCTAACATGTGCTAGCTGTTACTAAAAGATCATATTTATTGTATTCTAGACCTTTACCATCTTTGTTTATACCATCTTTGATACCATCTTTGTTTTACAAAAAAGGGCTGTTCGAGCCATTTACAACCTAGGTCCAAGAGATTCCCTTCGAGAAAAATTCAAAGAAATAGATATTCTGACTGTAGCCTCTCAGTATATATTTGATAATCTTATGTATGTACACAAAAATATATCAAATTTTAAGAAAATGTCCGATATCCACAGTTTAAATACCAGGAATAAACATAATCTTGCTGTACTTCACACTCGCCTCCACAGAGTAGGCAACTCGTTCATGGGTCAATGTATACGCTTTTACAACAAACTTCCTATTGCTATTCGAAATTTACCCATTAAACGATTTAAAAGCTGTATTAAAACCAAACTTTGTAAAAAAGGGTACTATAAAATTTCAGATTATTTAGAAGACAAAAAAGCTTGGGATTGAGCTGCTCGCTCTGATAAGCTTTGTGCTAAAACCATAAAATTTGATATTTAAATTATGCAAAATCATCATTTTATACAACTACCTATGAGTATAAATGTACATATTAACATTGATGAATATTATAAGCAAAATTAAGTGAATATTTATGTACCTTGAAAAGTATTATATTACTTTAATTATTGTGAATGTGAGCACTATGTGGGTCATTTTTATTTATTTCTTGTTGTTTTTTTTTTTTTTAATTTCCTCTTAGTTTTAATGATGGTCTGGCATTTTGAGTTCTTTATGCGGCCAACCCAATTGTCCTTTCCTTGGTACTGTTCGTCGAGTCGTTGAGCTCCTTAAGTTTTGAGTTGAGCTACACGATTACTGACAAATGCTTGCACTGACTGGGCAGGTCCACTCAAATTTGTGTGGTTCTTTCCTCAAAAGACCATTTCAGACATAGATCTACATGGTCCTCACATGATCTGACCAAGATTATGTCTGGACTTTAAAAGAGACTTTGACCCTTGAGTTTGTTTCGCCATTTCTTCTCAGGGGTAGTCAGATAGGAAATGTCGACTCCATCTAGCTTATTTTTTAATATGACGTGTAAAAGTGATTCTCATATCCTATTTACAGAATAAACAATTTCATTTCATTTCATTTCATTTACATTGAGCAGTGGTGAGCAGTGGTGGCCCAGTGGTAACGGCCGCGACTTACAAGTTGTAGGTCGTAGGTTCGAACCTAGACAGGCGCTTTACTTTGTGTAAATTAGTTCATCACCACTGCTCTCAAAACGGTGAAGGAAAACATCGTGAGGAAACCGGCACGTCCTAGAACCAAAAATTCGAAGACATGTGACATCTACCAATCCACACTGGGCCCGCGTGGTGGATTACGGCCCACTCCCTCTCACCTAGAGGAGGCCAGTGTCCCAGCAGTGGGAACATTATAGGCTGATTATGTAGACCTTTAAATTTATTTTATACTTATCTATATAAATCCATTAAACTCCATCACCATTGCAATAAATATGACCTAAAATGAATTAATAATTCGACTTTATGCACGCAATTTTCATAGGCATATTCTATCCTCTATGTGTATTTTTTTGTATGGCAAAGATAGAAACGCAAACCACGTTGCTATGGTAACGCGTGCCAAACATAAACAAGTCCCATTGACAGCGGAAATATAATAAGTTGTGATTGCACTTTATTCTCTTAGCTTAATTATTAGAATAAGAAAAATGGATCTAAAACTAATGGACAAACTGCGCTTACTAAAAATTGACACCGAGTTACGTTCGCAAATCAAAATGAAACCGATGAGTAGGTATTATTTTATCACTGGGACTAACCCTGGCGAGCAATTCTACGTGTTTGCATCCACTGCCGCATGGCTTATCAGGAAAACTGGCAAAGAATTCGAACAGCCCAACGAAGAAGATGATCCAAACAGTATTATAGCAACTATCCTCGACATTTTAAGAGAAAAAGAGATCGTCGTTGATTTCTCGTCGCACAAACTAAAACAGGGCTACGGCGAACAAGTATGCTACATATTAAACGTTTTAGCTGACGAAGCTTTAAAGACAGAGGAGTTTGAATGGCAGCAGCCTGTTGTGGACATTCCTGAGCCTGAGGAAGCTGCAGACGACGTTGATCAAGTTGAAGATGAGACTGAAATCTTACTAGACAAAGTTGAGGAAGAAATGGCGATATATTCCGGGGAATCCGAACAAGAGTTTGATGTAGAAGAAAAAGAAACTAGCTCGTTTAAAAAAGTCCACGATTGGGAAGCATGGAAGTTAGAATTAGAAAGAGTAGCACCAGCTTTAAGGTTGAAAATCTCAGCCGACGGTCGCGATTGGAGAGCAAGACATTCTCAAATGAGGACTTACAGAGACGAACTGTTTGAGAGATTCAAAACAACAGGTTCCCAACTAAATAAGCTACATGGAAACATTAGTTCCGTTATGGACAAGATATCAGCTAGAGAGAACATTTTGAACGAACAGTTCGAGCCATTGGTTCGAGAATATGGATCTTTGCTAGATGAATTGAGTAAAGTTACGAATGAGTACAAGGACGTCAGTGTAGGAGTGACAGAGAGGCAAGAAGTACTGAATGAAATAACATCTAAAGTAGAAAATATAAAGCAGAGAACAGAATTTAAGGGCTCTTCAATGAATGACAATTCTCCCTTGGTGACAGCAAAGAAGGCGGTCGCGAATTTGAAGAAGGATATACAAGACATGGATTTCCAGATTGTCGTGTTGCTTTGGCTGTTGACGACCAAAGAGAATCCTAATAGCAATAATTTGTTTACCAATGCAGAGTCTAAGATGGTTGGCATTGAAAGTTATTGATCCTACGAAAACTAATAAAAACCAGCCAAGTCCGTGTCGCACCACGCACAATGAAGAGTTCCGTAGTTGGGATGAATTAATCTCAAAAACAAACTTAACGTTGTAGTTGAAAAACATGTTCTCCCATACATCGATACGTCACGGTCAATTCTCCAACTGCAAATGTAAGTTGGTTGACTATTTCTCATTAACTTGAAAAAACTAAGCCTTGTAAACTTAGCTGTGATCGTTTTCCTTTTAATTACGTTATATGTACTACTGCCATGTTTTTTTCACATATCCAAAACAACGTTTTAGGTTATTATTTTACCATTTTGCCGGCGTGATTAATATGTATACCCATGCCAAATTACAGCTTTCTAGTACTCAGCGTCTCTAAGTTAAAGCGGGGACAGACAGATAGACATTCATGGGGAAACTATAGGGGTTCCTTTTTGACTACGATAACCCTAAAAAAATATTTAAATCAGAATAATATGTGTGTGATATTCGTAATGTTTTTTTAGATTTAATTAATAAAACCCTTATATTTGTATACTTCTTTTATTCTTGCAATATTTAAATATTACGTAAAAATATTTAACTCTTAATACATTAATTTGCAAATGTTTCGCCTTGGCTGTACGTACAACGTTGTGAATTACACACCTAATTAAAATACTCAAAAATAATACAATCTTTGGCGAAAAAATAATTAAAAAAAAGTAACTTATCATGTTTATTGAATACCTACTTAAAATATATATCTAGAATTTAATTTCGACATAAATAAGAAATAAACAAGAGCGATGTACCAAATTCAAAAATTTCATGAAATGTGAAAGCACAAAAAAAATGCGGCTAATATAAATAATAATTAAGTAGCCATAGAAAAATATCTTGTTCCTTACGCGTAGTATACTGACTTTCAAAATAAACATATATTAATATAAAATTGAATACTTGCCAAGATCTACTACAAATATTTCTGTACAACGTATATTTCCATCATAAGTTAGTGTTGAAAATGTTGGCTTGATTACAAAAATGGTTAAACCAAGTTGTATTTAAATATACATATTCACATTTCTTTGGTTTTGCAAGGAACAAATAAAATAACAGTAAATTAAAAGTAAAAAAATAATTATTTATGTATGTTTTATAAAATATACAACAATATTACGGGCGATAAAACAACAGCATGCAATTATTTACGTCATTGCCCGACTGACGCTGCCAACTGAAAATAAATACTACAAATAATACAACACTATCATAAAATCTATCAACCGGGTAGTGCCGTTATTTTCAAAATTCACTAACATAAACCCTTCTGTGCAGTCGGGGAAAATCCCCGTTTACATTAAAATAGTTTCACTGGTTTTCTTAAAGTATAAAGAAACACGTTGAAATTTAATTCTAAAACTATTAATTAAGGAAATATCTAAATTGACATAGTTTGCGAATTATTGATGATAAATATTTCTTCGTCAAAGAAATGGGAACTCGTTTTTGTCATCGAGTTTTTTTACTGTGTTAACACTTTGACAGCCAATCACGTAGTCAATACGTGATGCCGCTCATTCCACAGGACGCCGATTACGTACGGAATACGTGATCAACTTTCATATAGTTTAATACATAAGAGAAATAAAGAAAAAATATGCTTAAAGCACTTAGTTATTTTTTTTCTTACTATATCTTAGAAAATGCCCGGGATACAAGGGAATGCGTGCTAAAAACCGGCCGGCTGTCAAAGTTTTAAAAGGGCATATACTGTGCGTTTACTATGACATGACGCATGACGTGATTGGTAGCACTGAATTTTGCAGTCATGTGATTGGTATTACTGTTCACCAGACGCCATTTTGAACTCTATTGAAACTTCAGTGCTACCAACCGCGTCACTTGTCAAGTTAAGAGAACGCACTATACAGACCAGCAGAATGCTTTCTTGACATCTGTCAGTTTCGTACTAAAGAGTATGTGTTTTTCGAATTTGTTCCTTATAGTTATAAGAAATTGTCCAACTGACAGTTGTCAGGAAGTACACTGTAGCCTTTCATCTATGTGTAGCAACTTACATTTAGAGAAAAAATGCAATTTCGCGCAACAAAACATATTATAACAGGACTAAAAAAAAATTGGTGATATAATTTTGACAATGCAAATGTGTTATTTTATTTAACATTGTTAACCATCCCATTAAATTCGTAATTGAGATCAGTACAAGATCGTAAATCTGTATATTTATACGTTTTAAAATAGAGACTGGCACGTCTTTGTTTTTATCATGGAGTATAGCAATGAATGACTACATGATTTTCAAAATAACATAATAATACAAAAAGGAATGTAAAAATTTGATTTTATTCATAAAATATTATTATTGTGTAAAATCCGAACGCGGCCACTTTGCGGATTACTGAAAAGGCTTGGTTAAATATCGAATGACACTTACAAAATAAGTTAGGCAAATTATCTTTTTCAACTGGCTGGTTTTACTTATTCAAAATATAACACAATATTCTTATAAATAATTAGTTACGATAAGTATTAAAAACTAATTTATTTACAACATTTTGACAACATTATAGTTATAAAAGGATGAATTTTATAATGACTATTTTTATCGAAACCGGCTGCGACATAGCCTACGTATGCTTTACTCAGAGTAAGATCTGTCAAAGCGCAGACCACCCAAAGAAATGTCAACGTTACACTCGTTGAAATAAAGTCGAATGCGTATAGATCATCAAAGCCGATAAAACCGATTTTTTTTTAATTTGACTCCTTATTCCAATGTTTGCAAAGATAATATTTGTTGAGCAATAAATCCACATGGCGTTTTATGTTAATACTCGCAAAACATGAGCAGGTACTCTTTTTTTGGGTAGGTTCGTACCCGAAATAATGGGGTTAAAAACTGAAAGATCGTCATAGGTGGCAGCACAGTTGCCCGTCCACAAACCGCCATTGTTTTGTTTATATTTACTTTTGTGTCGATCACAAATTAAACGAAAACTAGATAAATATGAATGCGACTTGGAAGTGTAGCACTATTAAAAGACGAGCTAAGGACAGGGGAAGCGTCTACCAGTGGTAAACAAGAAGCAGTAGTGAAAAAGTCAATAAATTTTGTATATTTTATCGTTTATGTGTTTGTAGACTTTAAGGTCTTTTTTTGTTGAAGACTGGAGGCGTGCGACAGAAATAACCTGATCAGAGTTGAAAACCAACTCGACGATGATCTTCCTGACTGAAAAACTTCAGAGATGTTAATTCTAGCACTGATCTAATATGATAATACAAAACGCACGTACGCCTTTCCTACAATTTATATAATATCACATCACAAGTGCCTGTAGGTAAAGAAAACAGACTTAGTTCTCTTGGTATCATCACCTGTATACGAGTTCGTCAATAAAAGTCTACAGGTTTCAAAAATATAGCACATAGTCTCGACGAAATATCGGGTTTCCATATATTTTGTCGAGAGCTTTCCTCCACCGTTTTCGTCTTTTAACATTTTTGGCAAATACAAGGGTCCCCGTGTTTTTGCAGTCAACAGCTGCGCAACGGGCCATATTAAATAATTATGCGTTTAAAGAAGTCGCATTTTTACAAAAAAGTGTATGGATAGTGACAGCTAGCTGCCAAATTCTTAGATGCTAGATCGAGCAAGTGGCAGTTTTATCCCCCTTGAACATTATTAGGCCCTGTTTCTATCCTTGGATAAGCACTATTCACCAGATAAATTAACCGCCAGTTGAGTTAACTGGAACTCATTCGGAGGTGTTTAAACATTCAATATAATTGTACTAATAATAGCTTCAACAAATATCAAAACCAAACTTTCGCAAGTTTGATAAGCAAATACACTATTGGAACTTTTGGGGCACTTTTTACCATTAATATCTATTTCAAATATTTTTCCACTGTTTGGGTTAGATTCGACCAAACTTTTTTACCACGTTTATGTCATATCCTGCTAATAATTTTTAATTTTGACAGTTTGTCCATACAAAAACTGTCAGACGTTAATTTTATTATTCCACGGATAAAATACTAATAAAATTAACCCATACACTGCTAAAGTCCGCGCGCAAGTGCTAGTCACCGCCTGAGGTATGGGAGAGCGGTGAGACGGGGGGAGGCCCCATTAACAATATAGTCACTTTTTTTTGGATGACGAATCATCAAATAACTTCTCCCGCTCTGGGCGGAGCGGGAGGGTGTGTCAGACTCTAACTGTATAAAACCCACCCGTATTCCTTCGTTTGCCCGTGTTGCAAGGGGCCTAGGTAACCCTTTTGGACTGCCACGCGACCCCTGCAGACATCGGCCCTAGTGGACCCCAATATTGTCAGACTGAGTTAGGTTCACCATTGTCTACCTCCCCCGTATCACCTCTCACATACCTGGTGGTGACTAGCACTAGCACGCGGACGATACAAGGATCCTTAACGCTCGAATGACAGTGCCAGTGGCTTTTATGGTAAACAATTGTGCAATTTTTTTTGTGAAATATATTGAAAAAAGAAGATGACGGCGTAAGTTACAATTTTGTCCACGCGCCAAAGGACCCTTGTCCAGTTAAAGTCAAAGTATTCATTCACTGGAGTAATTTGACATGTGCTAGCTGTCAGTTTGTGTAATAAAATGGTCATATTTATTGTAATGGTGATCGTTTAGATTATTCGATTTACATAAAATATGTAAAATGATTGTATAATAATAAGTGTAAATGTCTAGATTACAATAAATATGACCATTTTATTACACAAAGTGATAGCTAGCACATGTCAGATCACTCCAGTGAATTAATAATTCGACTTTATACATAGTAGTATCTAATCCTGGGAATACATTTTTAATTTTTGACAGTTTCTCCATACAATAACTGACAGGGGTCAATTTCGGATAAAAACATTGGTAAAATTAGCCCTTACTACACGTAGTATAAAAAAATGTTCAACAGTCAGTTTACCTCCTGCTCGCCAGCCTGGTTGAATATGATACTCTTGGCTTGCGCTAAGTATACAGGGTCGGGTTTAGACGGCTCTTCAAACGTGACGTTATACTTTCTCTTCAGATCTTCCATGAATTCTTGTTTCAATAAGGAAAGGCAGCTGAAATAGGTATAAAGGGTTCTATTATAATATATGAATTTTATAGTTCACACTAGTAGCGGACCAAGGATGGTGAAAGAATTTAATTTGAGTATTTTTTTTTTGTTTCTGCAGCTTTTGGTAGAGAGAAATAGAGGGTTTGTACTTTGCCCTGTGGCGGGACAATTTTGGTTTGATTAATATATTTGTTTTTAGTCCGCCTTAATTTTCTCACTGAAAATAGAAAAGAGAGAAATACTCTTTGACTGATCCGTGGCAAGTCATAAAATTTTTTTCATGCACGCCTTGAAGCGTATTACTATTTTAAAACATTTTACAATTTTTTTTGTTATCTCTCTATTTAAGTTAGTTATATTCGGAGGCTGACTCTTAAGACGCTGACACCAACTAAAGCGCGGTCACCGTCGGACTGCTTAGAAAAGAAAGAGAAGCGCCATGCCACAACGCTTGTAATTTATTGCAAAACATAAAACAATTATCTATTTACTCAAAAATGAGTTGAGTAATCGAAAATAAAAAATAACTAAGTTCTGCATTCAAAGACGTTCTTGTTATTAATTAAATGCCCAACGTTCGTTGATATTTAATACGGATATTTTAGATTGTAAGTCAAGGTAAAAGGTTAGTTTACCGTTAATTTATATAGAGCGTTTTTTTTCAAAATGTGTTTTGGTAACAACCAAGTTCTGAAAAATATGTTCAAGATTGACATATATTTATTCCGCTACCACAAACTATACAAGGTGTCGTTTTGCATCCTCGTGAAATGGAGGCTGCTATGAAATACATATATAATCAAATAAAATTACGATACCTGCTCAATAATTAATACATACTTGTTTTTTTAGTTATTTAAGTTTGACAGTATTTTAGAATACACCACTTTCACAGAACAGAATCACCCCGTTGCGTATGCGGTAGTGTGTGTGTGTAAAAGGGCAGTCACTGTAACTGCCCTTTTACACACACACTATCAGTATCACACGGGCCACGTTTTAACATGCGTGTCCCACACATGCCGATTTCCAAAAATTAGAAAAAAATAAGACCTACTTATTTTATTATTGATTCGTGTCGAGAATCATTAGCATAGTTACCTCCTTGAATTTGACGAGGATGCAAAACGACACCTTCTATAGATTTGACAATTTTTTTTTTTAAGACAAGCCTACTTTGATCGTTTGCCTCTTGTCAGCGCCTTAAGGCTCCGTGCACAATTAAATACATTTTTTGTCAATTTCATATCTAATTGTGAGAAAGCTTGAAACAATTCAAACATTAAGTCTGTGTGACTATAAAGGTACACTTTTCGTGGCGCTAAACCATTCGTGTCAGTCACGGCACCTGTCAATAATTTCATCACTTTTGCGCTCTCGAAAATATAGTTTATTTCGCCTTTGGCCTATCCAAACCCTGCTTTTTTAGAGGTTTGGTTTTTAAAATGAAATAAAACACGTACAAATAATTAATTACCATGGTATTGGCTTTGCTTAAAAGATATTCTTATGCCATTAGTGCTTAAACATGATTTCGGGAATAAGGGTGGCTCGAAATCATGGCCACTTCTTTCGGGGCTCGAAAGAAGCGTAACCGGGATGCCGGCCAGAATGTTACCGTCAATGAAGAGCGCTGTAGAGCCATGATTGCCGACTTCTTTGTTCCTCGGCTGAATGGTATTGATGTGGCAGAGCTTTGGTTTCAACAAGATGGTGCAACACGCCACACAGCGTACAACTCGAAATCATGTTTAAGCGTGTGAGAGAACTACATGCTGACTGCTCATCTTACCTATCTATACATACAGCCACTCATTTCAAGACGAGAAGTAAAAAGTCAAGAAATTTATTCTCTTGAATAATTAAAAAACCGGCCAAGGGCGTGTCAGACCACGCACAATGTGGTTCGTTCCGAAATTAGGTATGGTGTGTTCCGTAATTAGGATGAATTTATCCTAAGAACAAACTTAACAATGTAGTAGGAAAAACATGTTTCCTCATACATTCCGACTGCATTTTTTTTTTTTTTTTATCCTTTATTAAAAAGAACCAGGTTCTTAATAATTAATTACAATCTAGCCTATAAGACTAATAAGTAATTTAAATCTAACTTATTTTTTTAACGTGATAATTATTTTAAAACTTAGAATAGTATTGTTTGTACTTTACACAAGTTCGTTCCACTTTCTTAGAGTCTGATATAATAATATAAACACTTTGTTCATGTGTTATATGTGTGTCATTGTCACTAATATGTCTACACTGTTTACACTACACTAACTCAAAAGGTTTTGTTCGTTTTAGTCTTCGCACTATATTTGTTTGGTCTAACAGCTGGATTGCCTCGATGTTCACATGTTGGTGGAGTCGGTGTTCATGGGCCTCAGCAAATTTTTGGATTATGTTGGTGACGGATTCCATTGTTAGGTCACGATGGAGGTCGTCATTTCTTATATACCAGGGAGCATTAACAATACTCCTGAGTACCTTATTCTGGAATGTTTGAATAATTTTGATGTTAATCGGTTTAGTACAGCCCCACAGTTGGATTCCATAGGTCCATATTGGCATAAGAATATACTTATATAATAACATTTTGTTATGTATCGATAGGCAGGAACCCCGTCCAATCAACCAATACATGTTTTTAAAACGCATGTCTAGTTCCTGTCTTTTCTTTTTAACGTGCGCTTTCCAGCGCAGTTTTGCGTCAAGCGTTATGCCAAGGTATTTAGCTGTATTTGCGTATGGCACTTGCTGGCCATTTATGAAGATGGGTGGTAATGACAATTCCTGTTGGTGAAATCAATGTGAAGTGACTTCGATTCATTCAATTTGATTCTCCATTTTTGTGCCCAGTCGTGAACTTTATTTACAGCGATTTGTACCTTTGTTATTGCTTCCATATGGCATGACCCTGTAGCCATAATGGCAGTGTCGTCCGCAAAGGTTGCAATAGTATTATTTTCCAGCTCTGGTATATCATACGTGTACAACAGGTAGAGGACTGGGCCCAGCACACTACCTTGGGGCACGCCAGCTTTAATAATTTTTAACGTGGAGAAGGCATCCTCGTGCCTTACTCGAAACATTCTATCTGTAATGTATGACTGCATGATATCGGCAAAATCATTGGGCAGTATAAGTCTTAGCTTGTATATCAAACCCTTATGCCAAACTCTATCAAAAGCTTGGGCCACATCTAAAAATACTGTGGAGCAGACTTCTTTATCTTCAAGCGTTCTTTCAATGATGTTGGTAATTCTATGTACTTGGTCTACTGTTGAGTGTTTCTCTCTGAAACCAAACTGATGGTCAGGGATCAGGTTTCTCTCGGTTATGATAGGTTTTAAGCGTTTTAAAAACAATTTTTCAATCAGCTTTGATAATATAGGCAGCAGGGAAATGGGCCTGTATGATGATGCTTCGTGAGGTGGTTTACCGGGCTTTGCAATCATAATCACTTCAGCAACTTTCCATGGCTCTGGAACATGCTTTAGCATGAATGCAGCATTGATGAGTCTAGTAAGCTTAACGATGGCTTTACGCGGCAGACGTTTTAGGATTTCTCCCGTGATAAGGTCTGGGGATTTTTTTAGGCTAGTGATTTGAATTTCCTTTGCAACTTCTTTCGGGGTCACAAGCTTAATTCTTTGATCTTGCAGAATGTTGTCAAACTGTAGGTTGTCTACAGATCCGTCATTTGGCTGAAAGGTTTCTTCTAAGTAATGTGCAAATTTTAGAGCTTTTTGCTCATTGCTTATGGCCCACTTTCCGTTAACATCTCTGATAGGGGGCATTGGTGTAATTGGCCTTTTAAGTGACTTTGTCGCTTTCCAAAGAGAGTATAGCGTTGTATAATCGCTGGTTAACTGACGTAGGTTAGTATTCAAATTTGTATTTTTCTTTTCAGTCTTTTCGTAAGGTTATTCAAAAGAGTTTTATCTTGCGGGAATCTAGTTTGCTGCCATCTTTTTCTTTGAGTCCTTTTTTCATATAATAAGTCTATTATTTCCTTTGGGTAGGTATTTCCTTTGAATTTTTTTAATAGCTGTGGTTTGTTGTTCCATGCACATTGTTGGATATTGTTGCTAAACTTGTTTACTTCAGAATCAAGCTGATCTTTGTTTTTTAACGTAGTTTTTAGGTCAATAATATTTTGTAGGTCTAAGCTAAAACGTTCCCAATCCGTAAACTTGTTTACTAATGTCAGGTGGTTTTCTCTTAGTAATATTTTGTGACTTAATTGTAATAATATCGGAGAGTGATCGGAGTTCATGTGTGTTCCACACTCAGATAATTGGTCGATATATTTTTGACTATGAAAAAGTCGATAAGATCTGGTAGTTTCTGGTGGTCAGTCGGCCAGTAAGTAGGTTTTCCAGTACTTATGACCTCACAGCGCATGTCTTTCACTGCACTTAGAAGCTGTCTTCCCTTTGTTGAAGTTAATCTTGATCCCCAATGAGTGTTCTTAGCGTTAAAGTCACCGCCTAATATAAATCTCTGTCCAAAGAGTCTGAAGAAGTGTACATATTGTTTTCTGTTTATCGTGTGTCTTGGGGGACAGTATACGGCCGCTACTGTAACATTAAATTTTTTTGTTTTAACTGATATCGCCACAGCTTGCGTGTCTGGCTCCTCATATTTACACTGTTCGTAATGACAGATATTTTCTCTTATGATAACCGCGCTACCTCCTCGGGCCGTGTTGTTGGGGTGCAGCGAGTGATAAACCTTAAAGCCTCTAAACTTTACGAAATACTGTTTAGTAAAGTGCGTTTCAGAGATCAAACACACATCAATATTTTCTGTATCTAGGACCACTTGCAAGTCATGTTGGTGTTGCAGCAGTCGGTTGGAATTCCACGCCATTATTTTTAGTGTGTTATTCATGATTGATTTTTGTAGTGCTTGATTCAAATTTTTCTAGTCTCTTGTCAAATGAAAGATGCACTTCAGGATCTGGTTAAGCTTGTCCTCAAGAGTTGATGGTTGTGTGCTTGGTTTTACCACTTGTGCATATGAGGCACTTTTAGATGTTGTAATTTTCGCGGTTGTCTGTGCAGACGGTGCTCTTTGTTTTGTTGTCTGTTTGTCGGTGTTACTAACGATTTGCTTAAAGGCAAGGTTATTGGGTAAATTATGTTTAGAATTTTTGTTCTTCATCATTTGCATCTCCTTGGCGACTAAACACCCTCTGTAATAAGCTGGGTGAGGTAAGCCACAGTGGACACACTTAGGTTTATCTTGTGCAGGATTGTTGCAATCAGCTGTGAGGTGTTTACCTGTACATTTAACACACCTTGGCTCTTTTGAGCAATACTTTTGGGTATGACCATAAGCCTGGCATCTCTTACACTGCAGTATTATTTTTGACGTTTTAAGCGGGTTTATTTCAACTTTACACCCTAGGATATGTTTAATGCCGTAAATTTTACTAACATCTTCGTCATTCTTGAACGATAATATAAACATGTTCAGCGGCTCTTTTGTTCTCCAGCTTAACTTGTTAATTGCAGTTTCTATCTGGAATCCCTGTGACGTTAAATCATCTTTAATCCGATCCGGTAGACAGGAAGAATGCAATTTTTTCGCCACTACTCTTATTGGCCTGGTCTGCTTATCCTCGTATGAGTGCCATAAACAGTTATTTTCTGTTAAGCGTTGAGCAATCACTCTGTAGGACTCTTCGGTTTTGGCATTTATTTTGACACTATTACCGCTTAACATTTTGGCGGTAAATGTTTCTACTGACTGGGATTCAGTCAAAAAGTCGTAGAATGTTTGATAATTCTTAACACCGTCCACTACGATTGGAGGCGGTGCTATGACTTTTTTAATGGTTGCCTTCTCTTTGTTGTTGAGTTGCCGCTGCTGAGCGCTAGTTGTAGCTTGTATTGTATTGTATTGTATTAGTGGTGGTGAAGGAGTGAGGAAGGTGTTTAACTTCCTTTTCTTCCTGTTTTTCGCCCTAATCCACCCAGTCTCTTTGGCCAGTTCATCCTCATCCGTGCAGTACTCAACGTCACTTTTAGTAGGCTGAGCAGGAGTTACGGTCTCACTGACCTGTTTATCTGAGGGTTCTTCTTGTTCCTTTGCCTTTAGGAATTTTAATTGACCTTGAAGATCTTGTACCTGTTCCTGCAAGGTTTGTATGTGGCCGTTCAGTTGACGCACCATTTGTTGCAGGTTTTCTCTGTCCGTTTTCTCCTGGATGTAACAGTCATACAACTGTTTCTCCAGATCAGTTTTTATTTTAACAGACTGTTTTGCAGCCATTATTTAGTTTTAAGGCGAGCGCAATACCTAAACAATTATAATAAATACTTCATGACGATTTCCGCACTTGTAACTGGGTCATCGCGGTGGCCCCGATAGATCGACGTACACTGCGACGAAGGTGTTGTGATGCGTCTGCAAAATACTCTTAACTAGAGCACGCGCGCGCGATCGGTACGTCCGTTCACAATAGTAGTTAAACACTCACTCACTACTGCAAATGTAAGTTTGTACGAACAATATTAAGAGATTTACCGTGTTATTTTAAGACAAGTTTTCCTGTAATCAATAAGCAAAGAACTATTTTCTGTTTTTTTTTTTATTTTAGTGTTGGTTGTTTCAGAGATAGGGGGGAATGGTCAATTTTCACCTATTTTCTTAATAATTTTAAAAGTATTTATTTTATAATTATATATATCTGAAATCCTTACAATACAACAAGCCCTTTCATTTCATATGTCACACAGTACAGTTTGCAATTATTATTTTTTAAGTTTTTAATCTGCTCCGAAAAGTGACCATATTCAAAATTCATTTATTTACGTAGCACGTCCGTATTTGGATCACAGAAATTCATATGTGTACCAAATTTCTACTTAATCGGCCTAGTAGATTTGGAGCAAATTGATTGTGACAGACGTATAGACAGACAGACACACTAGTAATCCTACTTATAGGATCACTAGTAAAACGAACAAAAACCCTTTCCCTTTGCGGTATGGAACCCTAAAAACGG
Source organism: Atethmia centrago (assembly GCA_905333075.3). NCBI lineage: Eukaryota > Metazoa > Arthropoda > Insecta > Lepidoptera > Noctuidae > Atethmia > Atethmia centrago. Next base: position 23,129,854 of record HG995368.1, read on the forward strand.
ACACACACTTCCCTATGTGTTTATTATTCTAGCGTATGGAACTCGTGGGTTATAGCTGATAACAAGCGTCAGATGGTACACCTTGTGTTGTCATCTGACATTATGCTGAGCTGAAGGCCTTTTGGCATTATAATCATTGTTTTCTGTTTTTTTTTTATAATTTTAAGGTGTATTATTTTGCGGTAATGCCAATAAACGCATTTCTCTTTCTTTCTTTTAATTGTGTACCAAATGTATACTGTCACTTGGACACTTTTATTCTTTCCTATAGAGATATCCATGAGGATATCTCCCCAGACGGAGAATAGCCATGAGGCTACTCTCCGTCTGGGGAGGCTCATGTCGGACTCCTACCGACTACAACCCCATTGAGGAACTGTGAGGTTTTGACCTAAAATCAAATGAAAAAAAAATTGTTTATTCTGTAAATAGGATATCAGAATCACTTTTACGTCATATTAAAAAAAAATATTAGATGGGAGTCCTATCTGACTACCCTTGAGAAGAAATGGCGAAACAAACTCAAGGCTCTTTTAATGTCCAGACATAATCTTGGTCACATCATGTGAGGACCATGTAGATCCATGTCTGAAATGGTCTTTTGAGGAAAGAACCACACAAATTCAAGCATTTGTCAGTTATCGTGTAACTTAAGACGCTGACAACACCTAAACCGCGGTCACTGTCAGTTTGCATAGAAAAGAAAGAGAAGCGCGATGACACAACCCTTGTAATTTATTGCAAAATATGAAGCAATTATCTATTTATTCAAAATTGAGTTGAGTAATCGAAAATAAAAAACAACCAAGTTCTGCATTCAAATAAGATGTTCTTGTCATTAATTAAATACGTAACGTATGTGGATATTTAATGCAGATATTTTGGATTAGAACTCAAGGTAAGAGGTTAGTTTAACGTTAGTTTGTATAAAGATATTTTTTCATAACGTGTTTTGGTAACAACCAAGTTCTGGGAAATATGTTCAAAATTAACATATATTTTTTCCGCTACCACAAACTATACAGATTTGACAATTATTTTTTTCTTAAGAGAAGCCTATTTTGGACAATTGGGTGTTGTCAGCGCCTTAAGAAGCTTGGACTTAGGGAGGTCAACGACTCGACGAACAAGGAAAGGACATTTGGGTAGGCCACATGTAGTACACAAGTACTCAAAATGCCAGACTCTCATTAAACTAACTAAGAAAAAAAAGAAAAGAACCAGACTCATGTCTGGGGCCCTGCAAATGATGAGCTAGGGCTGTTGGTACTTACATGCGGTAGTGCGGGTCTGCGCGGAAGGCGGTGATGTCCTGCGAGGGCGCGTGCGGCGTGTGCAACACGAACGCGCCCGGCAACACTACGCAGTGATAGCCCTGCGCACGTAATTCCACACTGTGGGAAACCTGTAAAAATATGTCGTTTAAATTGTGGAACAAGGCTGAGAAATAAAGACAGTTATTTGCGGTAAACATGACGCAAAGAAGGAACACAAATACAAAAAAGAAGCAATTTGGGGGAGAAAATGCGTCACATCTACGCAAAACGGCCATCGCTCAGCATAACGCTGCGACCGTATGCGAGACAAAGCCCTTGCGCTGGTTTTGATGACGTCGACCGGTGTAGCACACAGTGAGATTATAATAAGAAATAAAATAATAAAATAAATACAAATATTTAAAATGGCAACATTCCATACAGTCGGCAACGAGGAACGCGCCGTCGGCCTATAGTAATTTGTGCGCGCAGCTGTCAGAAAACTATTAAATTATGACAGGTATTTTGAAAAGATGAAATGACAAGACAAATGACGATGACTAAGACAATTAATGACATGAAAGATGACCAATGACATGGAAAGATGAAGGCATGGAGGTCGCTACCAGTCATCAAACTTTAACAACATTGTGTGGCCGCTTCAATATGTGTCTCACTAATAGGTTTTGCGTTTATTTAGAAATATAATAAATTGATTAGAACCAATAAAGAACAAAAGCTGTATTTGCTTTTATTGGTGAACGAGTATAGGAATAAGTACCCTAAATACAAATAAATCGACCCCTTGTTTCTTAAAAATCATCATCATTTTCCTGCCCTTGTCCCTTGTTATTTGAGGTCGGCGCAACACGTTATCTTCTTCCATCCTCCCCTGTCAGCCGTCATGCTGTCAGTCACTTCCTTCTTTTTCATATCATTTCTCACACAATCCATCCATCTTTTCTTTGTCCTTCCTCTCCCTCTCCACCCATCAACATTCATATTCATCACTCTTTTAGTCACATGCGTTTCATCCCTCCTCATCACATGCCCATACCAAGCCGAACGACTTCCTTTCAACTTTTCTGTAACTGGCGCCACTTTCAAGCTGTCCCATATATATTCATTTCTTACTTTATCCATTTTCGTCACTCCACACATCCATCTCAACATTCTCATCTCCGCTGCATGCACTTTTTTTTTCGTCCGTCTTCTTCACGGCCCAGCACTCCCATCTATACAGTACGACAGGCCTTACCACGGACTTGTAAATTTTCCCCTTTAACTTGAGGGGCATCCGTGGGTTGCAAGTTGTTCCTGTGACCTGTCACTATTTCATCCATCCCGAGTTGATCCGGTGCGTTACATCTCGGTCTATTTCCCCATCCCCTTGGATAAGCGACCCGAGGTACCGAAAGTCGGAGCAGATCGGTAAAGGCGTTCCGGCGAGATATATGGGCACAGGACTATAGAGACCGCCAAGATAACTAAACAAGTACTCTATTTTGGTCCGACTTAATCTCAGGCCAACGGTCTCCAATCTTTCCCACCACAAAAACCCAATCTGCTCTGGACCTCTAAGCCGCTCTCGGCAACCAGCACAATGTCATAGGCAAACAGCATACACCAGGGTGTCTCTACCTGGATATCCGACGTAAGAGCGTCCATTATCAACAAGAAGAGGTAAGGGCTTAGTGCCGACCCTTGGTGAAAGCCAACAGCCACATTGAAGCTGCCAGTAGTGCCCACTGTAGATCGGACTTGGGTACTACATCGACTGTACATCGCTCGAATCAACTGTACATACTTCCCAGGCACACATTTATCCTTAAGGGCCCACCACAAAACTTCACGAGGCACTCGGTCGTATGCCTTTTCGAGGTCAATAAATACCATGTGCAAGTTTTTATGAGCACCTCTGTATTTCTCGCACAGCTGGCGGATAGCAAAGATGGCATCCGTTGTTCCCCGACCAAGCATAAAACCGAATTGATTTTGCAAAATTTCACTCTTTTCTCTCAGCCGCTTTTCAATAACTTTCTCCCAAAGCTTCATACTATGTGACATTAGCTTTATTCCTCTATAGTTGTTGCACTCCAGCACATCACCTTTGTTTTTAAAGATGGGCGCCAGCGAACTGTTACACCACTCGTCAGGTATGGCTTCTTCCAGCAACAACTTATTGAAGAACAAAGCTAACCACGTCCATCCACTTACCCGTAATAACTTCCATACTTCAACTGGTATTCCATCCGGCCCTATTGCTTCACCATTCTTTATCCCATTTACTGCTATTCTCACTTCATCCATACTAATCATTCTCACTAACCCCTCATTTACTGGTTTATTCTCAAGCGCACCACTCCAGTCATTCTCCTCATTCATCAGTATTTCAAAGAACTATTCCAGTTTCATTCCTTATACATTATATCTGACAAACATCCCTCGTCTTCCTCTCTCTAGCTCTAGCAAGTCGGTATACATTTTTTTGGCCTGCTGGACTATCCAGTGTGTCCTAAAGCATGTCCTGGGCTTTTGCCCTCGCTAGGGCCACAGCTTTCTTTTTTTTTTTGATTTTTTTGTTAGAGCATCATACTCACTCGTTTTTTCTGCTTACAAACTAACATTCTCATCTTCAACACTCTGCCATTCCTTGAACTTTCTCTTTTTATCCTGCAACACCTTCTGTATTACTGTCGACCACCACCATGTATCCCTATCTATCGTACCCTTTCCTTTTGTCTCTCCCAAAATATCTTTTGCTGCACTCCTAATATACTCCGCCATTTCACTCCAGCATTCATTTACACTTCTGTCCTTCACGTCGTTCATATCTATCATTTTGTCCACCACTCGCTCTTTAAATTTCTTCGCACAATCGTTCTTCTCCAGCATATGCCATTTTATTTTAGGGGGAGGTTGCTCTTCGTTTTTGTTGAGCTTTACTTCTCCGACCATTTCCATAATTAGGAGTCTGTGTTGCGAGACCACATCCCTTGTTTCTTAAAAATAAATTATTCAAATACTTACATGTGTCTTAATTCATATTTTTTTGTATTATTTTTTATTTATTTATTTGATTTAAACGGCTTAAGAAACCAATTACATAAATCAATAACAATAATTTTGTATTTCTTATGTTCAGACTTATGAATAAAATAATCCATCAAATGCAGAGAGATTGTATTTAAAATTCAACCCTTAGTAGCAACCATTAAATATCATTTAAAAATAAAAAATAAAAATACTTAAATAGTTTCTTATGGTATAGAATCAAATTATGTGGTGCCCCGTGGAATTAAAGATTTTTTTTCTTATGAATAGGGACCATAATGACCAATGTATAGAAAAGAAGCCAACGTCGTGAAAAGAGCACTAATAAGATGGTACAACAGATTTACTAACCAGAGAAGCTATATATAAACTAACTGGAATAACTCACCTTATTCCAGCCGAAGCCAGAGAATCTCGTATCGTACTTTGGCACAGATCTGTGAACCACTAAATACGGTTCGTAGTCCGACTGCCATTCGACCTGAAATATTAGAAAAATAATTGTAGTCTTATTTCTATCACTTGGAAAAAGGCTTGCCACAATCTATTCTCCTAAATCCAGAAGCAACTTGTTAAAAATTGTATTTTTTCATACATTCAAACGTAAAATACGCTTTTTCTTCTATTGGTAGTGGAAATCCTAGGAGGAGGAGCTTGTGGCTAAGTAATAACAGCAGCAAAGGTCGATCCACCAGGTTAAGCCACGCTTGCCGGGGTTGGTCCGTGGATGGGTGAACTTAGACTCCTCCGTGCCTTGGAAAGCACGTTGAGCCGTTGGTCCCGATTGTCATTCGTGGATCTTTGACAGTCGTTTGGGGACGTCAGAAGCCCAAAACTCTGACAACCAGTCTTACCAAGGAGTATCGTATTACCCAGTTACTGGGTTGTGGAGGTCAGATAGGCAGTCGGTTAGACTGGAAGCCGACCCCAACATAGTTGGGAAAAGGCTAAGCAGATTGATTGATTGTTTGATTGGTAGTTATAATCCTACAGAGAAACTCGTTCAAAGGGAAAAGAAAGATGCTTTCCACATACACATACATACATAACATCACGCCTTGTTTCCCGGAAGAGTTGGGCAGAGGTGTACCTGTAGTACACCCACATTTCGCCAGTTATGTTTTTAAGTCCCATGTAATAGGGGGAGAGTCTATTGCCATCAACCGGGCAGAAATCCAGACTCCGGGCTGCTACTAAGAAATTCCAGATAGAAAATTTATATCTGGAATTTCTCAGTAGCAGCCCGATGTCTATATGTGGAAAAGAAGGAAAATTGCTTATTTTGCACAAATAAGATGCACATCATTTGCTTCGTTCTTGTTCGTAAATAAAGAAAATAAATACCAGGAATACACGCACGCTGTTTGGGAGTACTACGCACTTGACCATATTAAAAGACATCACAATTAGGATCGTCGAATTTTTGTCTACTGATTTTAACTCCGATGTTTTCTCGGACCAATCCGTGGTGTCAAAGTTAATGTTGAATTGACACGTCGTGGAATGTTCAAAGTGAAAGTTAAATTATTTATTTGAAAAAAATCCTTTTATGTGCCTCATAAAAGGAACTTCTGATCGTCAAAATTTACAAAAAAAGTAGAGTTGATTCTTGTCGCCCCTTCCAAAGGTACATGAAGAAAAATGGGCAAGAAACTGCACCGTTACTCTTTTAAAATGTTTTACAATATTTTGTATAGGGACATTAATAATATAAAATTATAATCATTAATGCACCTAGAACAAAATTACTACAATAAGCAAATACAATAAAAAATGAAGCAACGACAGATACATTAATTATGTAATAGATACATCACATGGTGCTCACATATTTACCAAAATAAAAATTTTACAAAAAAATAAATGTATACGTTTTACTAAAAAAATTGGTTGTCGGTAAAGTCGGTTTCCGGGCGATAATTTTACGTGATAACGAGAGAGAGATGCGTCACAAGCCGAAAGCTTAGGCCGATCGTGCCTCTCTATGGCTAGTTCCGCGCTCTCGCTTGCACGCTCGGCTCACGCGGAACGTGACACTTTATCGTGCGTGCAGCCGGCGTTCATCCATTTATAAGACGTTGTCACGTCAGACAAATAGAGTAATGTGTTAGTCAATGTGTGAGTTAAGGTAATCATAGAATGTAAAAAAAAATGTTATCATCATCTGCCTAGCCTTTTCCAAACTATGTTGGGGTCGGCTTCCAGTCTTACCGGATACAGCTGAATACCAGTATTGTACATGGAGCCTATGCCATGCCTATGCCTATCTGACCTCCACAACCCAGTTACTGAGTAACACGATACCCCTTGGTAAGATTAGTTGTCAGTCTTTCGAGCTTCTGACGACCCGTAAAGACTGTCAAAGATCTACAAATGACAGCCGGGACCAACGGCTTAACGTGCTTTCCGAGGCACGGAAAGCACGTTAAAGCCGGGGTCTTGGTATGTAAAGATGGTCACCCATCCACGGACCAACCGCGGCTAGCGTAGCGTAACCTGATCGATCGACCCGTGCGGTTGTTATTATTTAGCCACAAGCCCCTTAAAACAAACAATAACAATGTCATAAAAATAATAATTTATACAATTAAAATAGCAACCGATTTGATTTTGTTCCTGCACGTACCTCGTAGGGCGCAGCGGCGTCGACCCAGCGCGAGTAATTAGTGGCGCGGTGGCCGCGCGGCCACTCGCGCGCCCGGAAGGGCTGCACGTCGGCCGCGCCCGCCAGGCGCGCCAGCAGCGCCGCCTTGCTGCGCGGGACGGACGTGCGGTAGCGTGTGGTTTCGAACGCTGCTACTACTAGGCACTGCGCAAAAATAAAAACACCTTTTAACATTGAAAGAGCGAAAAAAAATAAGTGAACAAAAAAACCTCACCCTGTATAGTCAGTCTCAGTATAACCTCGAACTTTACAGGCTGAGTTCTTAAGATGGGAATTGAGCTATCTCAAGAGCTCAGCCTCTAAAGTTCGACCTGAAGGTGGAATCAGAAGCCATGGAAAATTGGGAAGACTGATTTTATGGAAAACTTGATGAAAAAGTTGTTAGTCAGAAATTATAAAATTCGTAAGTACCAGTTTTTTTTTTGAACTCATTTTGGTGCTGTTGTTAAGGTGAATCCGTAGTGGTAGCCCGCGACATTCAAATTTTCTAACGTTTTTTTTTCAATTTGCAGATCAGTGTTAGGTTTTGAGGTCAGGCATGAGGAACAGGGTGTAAAGTTACTCATCCTCCATAGAAAAGGGAGGATCCTCCGACCAGACGGGTGTCGTGTCTGGTGGGCATCTGCCCGACGGTTGATGTCGGGACGTTGTATATATGCTAATTGCGGTAGACTCTGCTTGCGAGATGCAGAATTTTGCGTGACGATGTAGATGCCGCCACAATCTTGATAAACATGATTCGCGACCATACCAAATATCTATTTACAGAATTATAATCATTAGGATCATGCATCTCTTTAAGTCAGATTTGTTCTCGAATGTCATGATTTCATGAAAAAAAAAATCAATAGAATAAATCTAACTTAGAGAGATGTATTAATGATTATAACTTTATAATTATGTAAATACATATTTGTTATGGTCGCGGATCATATTTTGACCAAGATACAACCTGACACTGACCAGCAAATTGGAAAAAAGTAAGACATTTTGAATTTGGCTATCTTTGCGGATCCACCTTAAAGATTGAACGAAATGTTATCAGACAAAACTTGTGCGATTTGTGCACAGTAAACCGCACGTCACTACACTTTCTCAAATAAAAGCTTCTAAAAGCCCGTTTGTGTGTCTAATAGTTACCATAGACTTGCAATTGACAATATAATCATTCCAAAATAAACTTTATTAACACAACATTAAAGATGATATTTGTTTAACAGGATATAACATGACATACCTTCTTCTGCGGATAAGGGTTGACAAGCTGAATAGCGCTCCGCAGATGGTCGTAAAGGCCTGCCATGGGCACGAAATCCACGTCCATTAGAAACACATACGGCGTGTTCACGTTCTCTAGCGCCACGTTACGAAGGTAGTTCACTGGATAGTGCACCTATAATAACACCATGTAGATATTAAGAGAGCAAGAGATGGTGCTTTGCAAGATATTTAGCCCCATCTCTTTCTCACGTTCTCCAGCGCCACGTTACGAAGAAAGGTAGTTTCACTGGGTAATGCACCTGTATAAACAATTGCTGCTGTCATGAAGAGAGAATAAGAGAGCTATAGATGTGTTTTACCATCTCTTTTTCACACTGGAACATTATGAACAACTCCTGAATAATATTATTTTCATTCAGCCAAAAGATGTCCATTTCTGGACATCGGTCCTCTATTAGTGTTCAATATTAATTTTAATTTGATACTTCATCGTTATGGGTTTGATCTATTATGAGGTAGGTACGGAATCCTTACAAAACTACCCCCATAACTCAATAGCAAAATCAGCTGTATAATCGCCCACCAAGTTCCCACTGCTGGGACACAGGTCTCCTCTCTGTGAGAGGGAGTGAGCCGTTATATACCACGCGAGCCATAGCGAGTTGGTAAACGTCACATGTCTACGAATTTTTGGTTCTAGGGCATGCGTTTCCTCACGGTGTTGTCCTTCACCGTTTTGAGAGCAGTGGTAATGAATTAATTTACACAAAGTAAAGCGCCTGTCTGGGTTCGAATTTACAACCTACAACTCGTAAGTCGCGGCCATTACCACTGGGCCCACACTCTTCTTAATCTCTAGAAAATTAATAGATATGAAGATTATTCCAACATGGATAAACGACCCGCTCCCTCTCACAGAGAGGAGGCCTGAGTCCCAGCAGTGGAAACATTATAGACTGACTAGATGCGCCCCGCGGTTTCACCCGCATAAGTTTTGACCCCGTGGGTATGGGTATATTGGGATAAAAAGTATCCTATGTGTTATTCCTGATTATAAACTATCTGTGTGCCAAATTTCATCCAAATCCGTTCATTACTTTTTGAGTGAAAGAGTAACAAACATACATACATCCATCCATCCTTACAAACTTTCGCATTTATAATATTAGTAGGAATACACAAGAGAACAAAATTAGACTTTTTTATTGCATGTAATTTTATGGCTGTTGTTTACTAATTCGAACGCTGATTTCAAATCTACCCTCAATTTTTCTCTAACAGCTTATTTTTTGAGATACAGCTATTGGCCATATTTTCTACTTGTTACCTATTGTTACATATTGTTAACTTTCATTAAACCGAGCAGTTTTTTTAAAGTCTTTTTGTATACAATGTCCACGTCAAGAAATATCTGTAAAAACGATCCCAACTATTTCTATAACATCTGTGGTAAATATACAATCAAAAACTGTCGAAGTGTGGAGTTCGTAAAGGGTGTATTTTGATTACTTTGGATTTCCTTGATTTGAAGAGATGTTGTCGTACTTCCAGCAGTTTGGTTGTAATATGAGCATCAAGGTACACTTCCTCTACAGCAATATGGCGCGTTTCTCTGAAAATCTTGGCGATCTGAGTGAAGAACAAGGGGAATGGTGCCATCAAAATATTCGGACTATGGAGGAGCGGTACCAGGGTCACTGAGATGCCCACAAGATGGCGGACTACTGTTGTAATGCTGCAACAGTAGTCCGCCATCATGGTGGTGTTGCCAAAGAAATCTTTTATATGATTTTTTTTTTATAAGTAGTGGTTGTTTTTCTTGTTTTTTTTTTTATCAATCTATTTTTTTCTTGAAAAACAAGTTTTCATTATATCTCAAAACATAAGCTGATACAAAAAATCTGACTACAGATCTAAAATCAGCACCTCGAAAATGTATAATATTAGTCATAATATTTCATGCAACAAAAATGCTGTTCCTTTGTGTTATGCTTAATACATGCTTATATTTATTTTCTTATTATTGTACACCCTAAGTCCGTTGTAGAGATATTTTTCATTTAATTTTGGCCATTAAATTCTATTCTAATCTCTACTACTCCACATCACAGCATTCACCATCCTTTCTTATCATAATTACGATCTTTGATAATGGAGAAAATGATAATAGCTCTTTTCGTAATTCCAGCCTACCTTATCGTGTTTAAACACCAGATGATATCCAATATTCTTCCTATCTCTAAGGGTGTCGGACCAGTCTCCGATAAAACTCCACAGTCTTGTCACTTCGCAGTCTGATAAGTATATGGCAACACTCAGTGGACCTGTCAAATTAAATTAATTAATTAATCACTTAAAATGAAAAGTATAACTTGACTGCCTTGTTGGTCGACTGCTGAACGAATGGTCCTCTCTGGGAACAATACCCACCACCAATACCAATACCATTTCGGGCAGATATTAGGTTTTCTATAAGCTATAGGGGTTTGGACTTTGCCCGGATGATGCCAGGTTCGCCCCCTATAATTTAGGGTCGAAACTCAAAACCGCGGTGCGAATTCACAACATTATGATACAAGTGTGCTATTTTAGTAATTACACTCGAGGCGGTATTATTCGATAAGGGAGCTGATTGTGTAATTACGAGTATCAATGCACACGCGTTTAATACGACATTTTACAACACACTTGCGAGGAATAAAACAGACTCGTATTGTTATTAGTGTCGCTACGTATTCCTTTCTAGGTTTTAGTGGCAACAGGCTCGATTGGTATTTCCGGCGGGGTGAAATCTACGTATTGCTTTTCTTTCCTACATAAAGACGACATTTTTTTTATAATAATTGTGTCGTTAGCTTTTAAATCGCATCAAGTCCACTTTTTACATAAAGTTAGCTTTTATTCTTATTTAAAAGGCAGGGGAAGTATCTTTCACAATATTTGACCGAATTGAACCAAGTCCCTGTAGTTTTCAAGCAAAATAAGTTTAAAACACACCCCTTTTTTCAAATTGAACCAAGTCCATTTGACATGTTATATCAAAATTCAGCAAGTCGCATTGAGTCAATCAGAGCGACGCGATCGTTCAAAATGGCGCCCAGTTGTGTGTTGTGTGTGATCATGTTTTGATTCAAACTGCACTAAGTCCAGTATTCTGTTAGATCAAATGAAGCTAAGTCCGAAGGACTTGGTTCATTTTGACAAAATAAACCTAAATCCATATTACAAATTCGTTTTTCTCGTAATTTATAAACATTTCATAGAAACAATGATAGAAAGGATGATAGAGAATCCGATTTTTGATAGTCACACCACCCTCAAAATGAGATAGTAAAAAGTCTTACTCGAACAGAAAAAAAAACCGCTTTTTATGAATTAAATCATTTTGGACTTACTTCAATTTGAAATCTAACGACACAATTAACCACACAACGAAAACGTTAACAAATATTTATGCAAAATGGCGCTCTTTTTTTCCGCACGCCACGCTAGAGATGGACGCGCATGTGATAAAAAATAAAATAAACACAAAATAATGTTTTAAACACGCAAATTAAGGTTAATATGTAGTGAAAAATATATAATTTGATTTTATCAATTTTGATAATTGATTTATCATATATAACGTAAAACAGTTTCACAATAATATCCAAATGTAAAAACACTTGTGTGGTAATGTAAATTAAAAAATAGGAGTGTGTAATAAGCTGAATCATGGTCCTACATGCGTTGTCATAAGAATCACTTTACAAGCGTGTTGAAAAATTCTTTGTAATTGTGTTTTAATCGAGCGGGAGAGATTGAAATTTTTGCGATGGGACGACGCGTTACGGTTTTCTGTGTTGGCCCATATTATGGCTAAAAGTGGGTGTACTGAACCCTTCGGGGAAAACAGGCGTGAACTTATAATATGTGTGTAGGATATACCTTCCCAGAAGTTGACGAGTCTCTCGAGGAACTGCAAGCGGTCCATGGACAGCTGCAACGCGAGAGTCACGTCGAAGCTGTCCACGTCAACGTGGCTGTAGTCCATATAATAGAGGTGCGTTCGGAGCTTCACTTTTTGTGCTGCGCGGAAACTGACGCAAAGGTCCGATTGGTTTACCTGTAGATAGGTAGAATAATATAATTGTTATACCGATATGACATATGACAGGTTTTATGCGTTCATATAATAGTTTATTTTATTGTTTATTAAATTTACTTACTTATACGGTTTTAAGTAAATTTATTTTTATTTATTTATTTATTTATTTACATAACCAAATTACAAGATGATTATTAACATTAACTAAATTAAATTAAAACTAAGTTAAGCCTAAAAAAGGCCCTCAGGGCATTGTACCGAGGATGCTGGCGGCATTTCCTCGCTGAATTGCAATGCTGATGCGTTGCGCGAGAAAGCCGCCAGCTTTTCGGTCACCAGTTACTTCAACCAGACGTTTCGTGATTTCCGCAAATACCTTATGCGCACTGGGACCCCACGGACCGAGGGTCTCAACGCCAAAGGGCACAAAGTTGTACTCTCTGCCAAGGCCTCCATATTTAATAACTTTCAGATCTTGGGCATTTTCTGCCGCTGCACCCGCTTTAGAAGTAGTCCGTTGGAGGTGGGACGGTGCCAGTGTGTCTACACAGGTAGCGTCCCACACAAGCATCCGTCCCAAACTCCACGGGACCAAAGACACACCATCAGGTCTTTTGCCATCATCTCTGACAATGCCAGTCGGCTCAAGAAGAGCAGGCACATTGATGCTGGCAAGAGACCGCCGGATTATGTCATTAAGTGTCGCATGTCTTGAAAAGCGGCCTACACTTTTGACAACAAAGTCCGTGGTGACCCAGTCGGCCCACGTCCGTGCCACAAGGGCATGTGTGTGGATTGCATACCGTGACCCCAAGCCGCAGAGCAGTCGCTAGACGAAGCGAGGTCGGATCCAGGAAGGCACCGGTATATGGAGAAGGATGGGCATGTAGCCAATGACCGGCCTCTCTGGCTCCGACCGCCAAAGTCTTGCGCGATCCGGACCTGAACTGCGGCTCAGAATCGATGTGTATGTTAAATCGCAATAATTTATTTATTGTTAATTAATTTTTTTTTTTTATTTGTTTATTTTAATTGAATCACATTTTAATTTATTAGTGACGTATTCTACTCATTACAATGTTTTTTTTAAAGAGTTGTATTGCAATAAATGGTTAGCTAGCGACCTCGACAATTGATCATACTGTTCTTGCCTGAGCAACCGGCAGCAAGTTCGTCATGCTCCCTTAGATATCACTGCATGCGGTAGCGTCGGGGGTCGGGTTGTCTCCTTCTCTCCAATATGGCGACCGTATGATGGCTGATATTTGCGTTATGCTCGTGAACGGGTGCTGCTTGTGGTGACTGGTCGTCTTGCTGACCATGCTTTTATTAGTAATTAACTGTTTTTATTTTAATTCGATGGTGCTAGTTTATCATTTCTCACTTCGAGTTACACCTATAGCCTTAAGTAAGTGGCACGCCCTTTATGCCTGGAGGCTTTTATTTAGGTATTAAGTTCTGTTTACGATATTGATGTTGTAATTTTTATTTCTGCTTGAGTTCGGTTTCCATTGTTTTGTTGGTATATTGGCGTGTGCTAGCTAACATATGGCAAGTAATTAAATTTATTGTTTTGTGTTTCGTAGTGTTAATTACTTTGCATACAATTTGTATAGAATCAAGTTTATATAACTAAACAGACAGGTGTGCTGCTGGGAAGTTTGTTACGCCACTTCTTCTTCCCAGCTAAAGCACTAGGAAGTAGTGAATGGCGGGCGTTTTTGGGGGGCTGTCTTATGTAATTTTGACGTTCGAAAAGTGCTGATTCTCAGCCTAGTTTGAATAAATGAATTTTCATTTGATTTGATTTGACCTTCTACATATGAATTGAAAAAGTGAGATTGGTACTTGCCCAGATTTGAACCCATAACCTCGTGCTTAAGAAGCCAGGCTGGTTTATTTCGTTTTTTTTCTCATTTGGTAGAGGAAGCTTGCGCGGTGGTCCCATATAAATTTTATTAACTTTGCTTGGTAGTTATGTGGATGATGTTATAATAACTTCCTGTCACGTTTATTTACATAGCAGGAAGTGGTAATCAAATATAACGCTATTTATTTTGTTTGAGAAATGTAGTTTTTATGTCTAGTATAATTTTATTATTTTATGATACATAATATATCAACCTGTGTTAACAGCTGTACCATTTAATCTAATAACTTCATCGCCATTCTGTTCAGCACCTGCATAGCACATAATCAATCACAATCTGAATGATTTGAAGTATATTGGTAATCCATTGCTTCATATGTTCGAAAAATTTGTCTGCTCAACAATGTAAATAAAGCAATGAATGTTATTGAACTGTCAAAATGAAAGCCATTGCTACTGATAGTGTTACGCAATTACCCCGCCGGACTTACACATAATTGGGGACTTCTTGGTGTACTATACACTTCTGCCTACCGCATCGGAAAATATAAGCGTGATATTATATTATATTATTTATTTATTTATTATTTATTTATTTAATACTTTACGCACACAAATGTACAGAGGCGGACTTAATGCCATAGGCATTTTCTACCAGTCAACCTTTGGGTGATGCAGAGACAGACAGCGGTGCAATAACGAAAACTGTGAAATAAATATTTATTAAAATATAAGTATATACATACATATACCTATTAAAAACATTATATATAATACATATACCTAATTATACATAAATATAAGACCAAATAAATACACGAATATACTAAACAGTAAGACAAACAATGGGAAAACATTACCGTTGTGATGATACTGCCAGCTTCTTACGAATGTGCTCGCGAACTATAACTTTAAAGGATAATCGGGTGGTTGCCATCCTGATTTCCTGGGGGAGCGCATTCCACAGAGAGATAGACTGAACGAAGAAGGAAGAGTGAATAAAGTCAGTGCGGTGAGTGGGACATTGAAGAAGACGATTGTGTGATGAACGTAGATTTTTACTATGGTTCGCGCAAATGTACTGAAAGTGGGGGGCGAGATAACTAGGGGAAGAGGGAGAGTCAAGAAATGAAAACAAGGTGGTCAGCGCCCTTTACTCTCTGCGCTGGCGTATGGGCAACCACTTTAGAAGCGATCGTTGCGCAGAGACATGATCATATTTACGCTTTTTTTTTTTATTATATTGCTACTTACTTTCATCGTGAAATGCTCTATGAAGGAGCATCGGTGTAGTTTCTCCCTCAGCAGGTAGCCATCGAAGTTAACATATGACTGATGTATGTCACGAAAGAAACTGGCGTCGCGAGTATTTATGTGATGCTTCAGCGGAGAATTCCAATGAATAACCTGGAAATTACAATCACAATTATTTTCTCTTTTCTGAGTAAACTTCCACACAATTCTGTCTTTTGCTATACCCGAATCACTTTAGCGTGGCAATAGCGGTCATTGACCCACCTACATTTTCTAACATTCTTTATTTCAAAAACTGAAATATTGGTGCCGATTCCCTTGTTCACAAACTAAACTAAATTTAAGTTCAGTGCATCTTTTTCTTCCTATTTCATTAAGAAAAGGACAGAAGATAAATTTTAGTTTAGTCCTGTCAAATTAATCAGAAAAGAAAGAAGAAGAAAGAAAGAAAATACATTTATTTGCGGTAAACATGACGCAAGGAAGGAACACAAATACAAAAAAGAAACAATTTGGGGGAGAATATGCGTCACGTCCACGCAAAACGGCCAACGCTCAGCATAATGCTGCGACCCTATGCGAGACAGAGCCCCAGCGCTGGTTTTCAGCGATAGCCGGCGTTGACGTTAAGACGTCGACCGGTGCAGCATACAGTGAGAGTGAATCAGCGCCTGTCACTACTCCATACAAGTTTAGAGGTGATTAAAAACTTGCCTACTAAAATTACGTCAATTTACGACAAACGCTGATTAATTTGACAGGACTAAACTAAAATTTATTTTCTGTCCTTTTCTTAATGACATGGAAAGAAAAAGATGCACTGAACTTAAATTTAATTTAGTTTGTGAACAAGGGAGTCGGCACCAATGTCCGTTAACGTCCTGAATCAACATCTATCGTGATCTTCAAAATGTTCTAATTACCAAAAAAAACCATACATGTGTAGTTTATTGTTTGGATTCCGATGGAGAGATATTAGGGTAAGGGCAATGACCATTATTGCTACGCCAAAGCGATTCGGGTATAATACCGGCCAGCTCTTTCGGTAGGAGTCAAACTCGTCCCCAGAATTGTGTGGAAAAGGGAAAGGGAAAGAATGCGAAAAAGCCGTGTAAAAATAAAGGCAGATTCTTTTTAAAGCGGTTCCCATAAAATTCCAAGATGGTTTTTTAAATAATTATAACTCGAGAACTATCAAGAAACGCGCAACATACATGGGATATTATTATATCTAACTTTTTTTATGACGTCGCTATTTGGACCAGCCTGTATATACGGTCGTACTTACCATGTTAACCGCCCTACGGCCTGTAATTGCTTGCACTATGCACAATTCTATTTCATAAGACGCTCGCAGGAAATGACAAGTCGTACATAGTTCTACATATTTGAATGGAAAAAGTGACGTGATGTGGCACTTTAGACCCTATTGCGCACAGCGTGACATGTAATTAAAAATGGTATTGCTAATAATTTTAAGTTCGGGACTGTATAGAACAAGTACCGTCTCATTACAAACGGATTTCTGACTTTAATCCAAGCCCAAACCTTCAGCAAGTTGAACTTTATTCCGACAGACGTAAAGTCCTTAATACAAAAACAGCCTTTAGAACCGAGCCTAACACCCGGTTTCTGGAACGAAAATGATCGACTAGTCAAACTTAAACGCAAGTCAAGTGATGCCATTAGCTGTTGATAATTCATTCAAACAATCACAGCAATTGACGCGCGCTTGACAATTAGTCACATTTATTTTGTGATCATTTTCGTTCGAGAAACTGGCCCTTAGTTGTCAATTTTGAATTTAGAACTTTATACATACTAGGCGGAATAAATTACAAAATACAATAACAGACTAGAAGGTATAAGCTGGAACTAAAATTAGAATTCGTGTAAAGTCGCCTTTGTACAGTATTTTTTTACTTGTGCATAAAATTTTAACAAATAAATAATAGTTATTTATGCAACTGTTGTATAATAAGGGGTATTAAAACAGGAATAGTGTGATAATATATATCATATGAGTGTTTTAATACCTAATTATGTACAGTTGCATACAAGACTACATCTACACAAATGGTATGAATCCTCTATAAAAGATTCTGAAACTATAGGGAAATATTCATAAATTCATGGAAATTTTCTGGTAATAATTGGTTAGAAATGTCCTTTGCTACATTAGAAATATCTGGTGGTGTGTTATCAAAGCTTGTATCACTCATTTTTTTTTAAACAACACAGTAATATTTTTTTGCAATTCTAATATCGAACAAAAATGGCGGGATACGACGTGAATTCGAATAACCTATAACTTTTTTTTTTATTGCGGCGCTGTGGTAGTGAAACGCGCGTGCATGACAATGTTCTTTTTTTGAAAAGTAGTTGCATAATGAAATTTAATTCAACATTATAACACTCGTTTGGATGATATTAAGGTTACTATGACACTGGTTGTTTTAATGGAGACGACCAATTGGAACCGTGCACCTAGCTTCTGACGTTTCATAAGTGCCTATGTAGGTTTATGTGAAATAAAAATATTTTGATTTGATTTGAATGTTGGCAATAAGCTAACTGTTTCAGAAACTTTTTTAGAGGATTTATAGCATGGGTGTAGATAAAGTCTTATAAAATACTACTATTTCATAATACGTACCTTGACATTATTCCTATCCTCTCCATAACAATTCTTAGCTAACGTCTGCGTAGACATCTGAACATTGTATTGACAGCTTATATTATACACGTACCGCGGCTGGCTCGTAATAATCGCGTTGATAACATCTTGGTCTGCTAGCGTAGTCTGTTTAAGCCTGCCTATATTATCGTGAACAGCATCGTGCCATAGTCTCGTCCAGTCTGTGGTTGTACGTATCTTCTTGAGGTCTAATAACATTAAAAATGTATTTATATCAAGTTATTACATTATCATCATCAACAGACACGCATAGAGGAAGAAAAAATAACTACAGCGCAATTTTTTTTTGTGGTTTTGTATAACACATTTCCATTATTTGTTCGATACTTTTTTTCCCGACATGAAATCCAAATAAAATGCCAAAAATACCTACAAATCACAAATCAAGCGAGCGCACAGCTGTATAGGTACCATCGCGCGTCCCACAACACCGCGCAGCCGCGCACAGTGGGTGAAATTCGACAAAAATCTCACACGGACACAAATTTAACTGTAACCCATTCAGTAACACAACAGTAGTTCAAAACAAAAAGTTTGCAGTTCCACTCTTAAAATAGGTTATCTGAGTACAGAATAACCTACTTTAACAGAGGAACTGCGACCAAAATGAAATTTAAAAAAAAAATAATTAGCACTATGTTAGGAGCAACAACCACCTAAGCTTAATTACCCAAAAAGTGCAAAACCACAATTACACAAGCTCTAAACCCACAAATCCCAAACCCACAAACCCTTAACCCATGAAACCTAAACTGAAACTGTGGGTTCAGAACTTGTGTAATTGTAGTTTTGCAATTTATGGATAATTAAGCTTTTTTTTGGTTGGGAATTATCAAATAAGTTCTCCCGCTCTGGGCGGAGCGGGGGGGTGTGTCAGGCTCTTACTGACTAAAACCCACTCGTGTTCCTTCCGTTGCCTGTGTTGCCACGGGCCTCGGTAACCCTCTCTTTGAGGCGCGCGTCGAACACAACGCGCCGTCGACCCGGGTCTGGTCCTTATCGGACGGCGAGCTACTCATTGCTCACCGTCCGCAAACCCGCGCCTACGGTGGCCGGAAATCCGCGATCTGCTGGGATTCCCGACGCCCAGGGCGTCTCCTGCGATGGCTAGGGGCGAGAGGGCTCGAAATTTGCCTTTCCCTCAACCGTCCCGCCTCCTCCTTCGCGAGCAGAAGGTGACGACTGCCCATGGCCTCTCGCTCCGTACCATGGCCTGGACCAGGGCCGGACGCGAGAGATCTCTGCCGCCGATCGCCGGTTAATTAAGCTGAGGTGGTTGTTGCTGTTAACATAGTGCCAAGTATTATTTTTTATTTCACAGTCTGGTCGCAGTTCCACTGATAAAGTAGGTTATCCTGGGTAGTTCAAAACAAAAATAATGGATTACAGTCAAATTTGTGCCCGTGCGAGATTTTTGAGCATTTTTAGCCTACTGTGCCGCACCGGCCGGCAAGTCAGCACAAAACCAAGTTCCAAGTAAACATCATTCGTTAACAATAAAAACTCTATTTTTTTGTACTAAGATAGGTGATTATATCGAAATAAAATATATATATATATATATATATATATCGGAAGTCATGAGTATGGGATGTCAATTGACAACGACACGCAAGTGTGAAGCGCTTCGACAGAGTCTAGCTTGACGTTCGTGCGAGTCGACGAGGGTGCTACAGCAGCGTGGAGAAGCCCTCTTGACCATCTGACTTCGTACGGACAACAAATGCATAGAAACTGTCAAACGTTTCGTTTTATAAGTTTTGTCAAGTTCAAATATAACCTAAAAATCAATTATCAACTTCAGACTTTTTCTTCTCGCCCGCTGCTTACATCTACGCCCAGTAAAATGATCAACGGTTAAGAATTCAGCTCAAATCGGCCCCCTGTCTCGCCATATATTATGTGTGATATAACTCGCTCAAGTTTAATTTGTCAAAATTTGCGCACTGGCATCTTTTCCTGCCCTTATCCTAATTTATTTGGGGTCAGCGCGACATGTCCCTTTCTTCCATATTTCTCTATTGTCATCTAGGTAGTCACGCCTTTCTAGCCATATCATCTTTCACACAGTCCAACCATTGTTTCTTTGGTCTTCTTCCCCTACTCGGTATAGCCATCCACATTCATACTCTAAAAATATACATATTATTAATTGAAAAATAATACCTAGAAGCATTACTCCTGTATTGTAGCCTCTCCCGAGGGCTGGCCAGCGTTTTGCCTTGTTTAGGTACCAACTGCTTTCGTTTTCCACGAGGCCAATAAACTGTTGGGAATATGGTTAGTTGAAGTTTGTTCGAAAATACAAAGAACTATTTAAAATAACGGAGGAAATAATCTCTCGAAGTCGGCGTGACCAACACTGACTTGTGCTGGATGAGCTGCCTAGATCAGTGAAATATAATAAAAACTCTCTGGCTATGTGTGTACGTCGATATAATAAATTACTTACCAAATATGTTTAAAACATGAAATTGTACATTATTCAAAATACAATTATATGGATCAATAATAATTATTTGTATAGTATTAATGATTTTTTAATATTATGAATTTCAATGTTATTAATGTAATATATTCCAATGCCATAACGTATTTTTAGTAAGCAAATTTGCATGCTTCACTTTTTAAGCAAAACATTTTCGATCTAATATTTTAAATAACACCTTGTATACCATGATTGAAAGAAGGAAAACATCGTGAGGAAACCGGCATGTCCTAGAACCAAAAAATCGTAGACATATGACTTCTACCAACCCGCACTGGGCCCGCGTGGTGGATTACGGCCCACTCCCTCTCACAGAGAGGAGGCAGCTCTGTCCCAGGAGTGGGAACATTATAGGCTGATTATGATGATACCATGTTTTATGCAAATAAAATATATCTTATCTTAAAGTAAAATGTGATTTATTGCATGCACATAGAACAGGAAATACAATGGTTATAAATCTCCAGTTTCGTTTTCTATTCATATACTTAATTGCTTCAGTGTGTCAATGGTCTTATTTGAACAATGGAAATTTAAAAAATGCTATTATTATGTGTGAATGTTTACAGCACTCCTAACTTAATATTATAATTGCGAAAGTGAGTTTGTTTGTTTGTTACGCTTTCACGTTAAAACGGCTGAACGGATTTGGATGAAATTTGGCACATAGGTACACCAAGGGCTGGGTTAGGACATATAATACTTTTTATTCCGATATTCCCAAGGGATCGAGACTTATGCGGGTGAAACCGCGGGGCGCAGCCAGTAAATAATAAATCCACAGGTCAAGCCAAGTTTTATTTTATTGCGGTTTTGCAAATTTATCTGTAGTTTTTTCTGTAGTGGAGTCAGGTCTGATTCCTGGTTATTGACAATAGGCTCACCTCCAATTATAATGGGACTTAAACATAACTGTCAAAATGTGGTTGCATGTACTAAACACTTTTGCGTACCCCGCCGGGGAATTCATGCATGATGTTTTGTATGCATAGTAATATTAAGACGAAAGTAACTATGTCTGTCTGTCACCTTTTCACCGTAAATCACTGAACCGATCGTTATGAAATCTGACAGATATACAAGGTGTCGTTTTGCATCCTCGTCAGATTTCAGGAGGCTGCTATGAAATAAAATATATAATCAAATAAATTACGATACCTGCTCAATAATTAATACATACTTGGTTTTTTAGTTATTTAAGTTTTACAGTATTTTAGAATACACCTCTTTCACCGAAAATAATCACCCCGTTGCGTATGCGGTAGTGTGTGTGTAAAAAGGCAGTTACAGTGCGGTATCACACGGGCCGCGTTTTAACATGCGTGTCCCACTGTGACGGTTTCGAAAAATTAAAAAAGAAAACCTTATTTTATTATTGATTCGTGTCGAGAATCATTAGCATAGTTACCTCCTTGAATTTGACGAGGATGCAAAACGACACCTTGTATTGTCTGGGGCCTGCAATCTTAGCAAGAAAACCGTAGAGAAGCATTTTGTCGACGGAAGAGTAGACAAATATGCCGTTTCGGGGTAGACAGTTGACAGTTTTCTACCGAGAAATGTAGACAAGCGATTTCTATTCTACAGTAGAGTAGAAATAGAAAGCGTCATGCTAAGCCTGCTGGAGAAGTATATAGAAAACTTGTCATCCAGGATATTTGTATAAAAAAATCAATGAATATTTTAAATAACCTTACCTGATCATCCGTCATATTTCTGAATATAGCCCAAAGCTCAGCAACATCACACAGGAAGGTGAGATCCGAGTCCAGTACAATAGCCTGACTTAACGTATCCGGCAGGATATCAGGAAACAACAGCTTGACAAGCGCATAGATGCCGGAGTAATGACTGTTCGGGATCCATCGCACTTGAGTCAGATACTCTTCTGCATTGTAGCATGTGTATTTTACTGAAAAAAAAGCAGATTTCACCCAATAGGCCTTAGTGTTGTTTAACTACTAGACTCACACTGCGGTGTATCTCGCGCAAGATTCACTAGCGCTCGTAAATTTGCTCATAGCTGTTGTTACAATGCAATTTTTATTGGGTTAAAATATGACAAGTACAGATTTCCCAGAAAAAATATACGCTTCGTCAATCATCGTCTATCTACCGAAATAAGAACGCACGATGATGAGATCTAATATAAAACTGTTACAGCCGTGACATTAATTGCCTATTTTGAATTATTATATATTCAAAAAACAATTCCAAAAAACTTTAGTGACAGATAACGAAGTGCGACCAGAGTCGGTAACCTGACAGAGAGAATACTTTATGGGTCAAGACCAAATTTTTGACATAATTGCACAACGGAAATGTATCACACTGGAAAATAAATGCAGCGCAATATAATTATTAGGGTGTGTGTAAATAGTCGGAATATTTTAGGCAAGTGTAATCAATTTGATTACACCTGCCTAAAATATTCACACACCATAATTATTATATTATGCTGCATTTATTTTCCAGTGCGATACATTTCCGTTGTGCAATTACGTAAAAATTTGGTCTTGACCCTTATACAAACGCGCAATGATAGGTGCACAACCTATAAAGCGCGGCAGTACACAACTCGGTTACCTCTGTGGTAACTGTGGCGCGACGTTCGTGCTTATTTGGAATCACCAAGATTACCGAAGCATATACCTTTTCTGAGTAAACTGTATATGGTATAGAGATATAACAGGGACAAAAGTTTACTCATCCTCCATAGAAAACGGAGGACTCTCCGACCAGACGGGTGATGTGTCCGGTGGACTACTGCCCGACGATTGATGTCATGACGTCGTATACAAGGTGTAGTTTAAAACAGTAACAATCCACGTGCCTTCACTTTAAACGACAACCGACTGGTTACCGTCCTGATGTTCAGAGGGAAGCCAATCCAAAGAAAGACCGCCTGGACAAAGAAAGATGAGTGAATGAATCCAGAGCGGTGAGAAGGACATCGAAGAAGACGATTGTTGGTGGAACGAAGATTTTTACTACATCCTGCATCGCGCAAGCAGGGTTTACCGCGCGACTAACATATATTATAAATGTTAGTCGCGCGGTAAACTCTGCTTGCGCGATGCCGGATTTTGCGAGACATCAGTTTGATGCGTAGATCGCATATGGCGATGTAGATGCCGCCACAATGGCATACACCCCCAAACCAGAACACAGCAACGCAAGCAATTTACGACAGTTCTAAGATTGTATAGCAATTGACAGAGCTCAATTTTAGTTGCTCATGTATGTAAGCGCCAATTAATAGATTTAAAAACATTAAAATGATTTAATTCAGTCAACACCCATATTAGGTACCTACATAAAATAAAATAAATATAAAATTTCACAATATTGCAACAGAATAGAATAAAATGCAAATAAAAATAAACGAATGAGGTAAAAAACAAATTATAAAGGTCACAGAATTAAAATAAAATGTCAAATCTAATTAAAATAAACGCATGAGCAAGAACCAATTATACACACGGAATTGTAACTCAATGAGTTACAAAGAAAAAGAAAACGCGCGAAATTCTGATTTAATGCATGTTGATCAAAATGCACTACGCGGCAATATGATAAAATAATTACTAAATTATAACATATCATAACGCCTGTAATCCCCAATAAATATTAACACCCACATTTCGCCAGTTATGTTTAAGTCCCATGTAATAGGGGGCGAGTCTAATGGCATCAACCGGGCACAAATCTAGACTATATTACAAGGTGTCGTTTTGCATCCTCGTCAAATTCAAGGAGGTAACTATGCTAAAGATTCTCGACACGAATCAATAATAAAATAAGTAGGTCTTTTTTTTTTGCTAGTTTTCGGATATGTGTGGGACACACGCATATTTAGACGCGGCCCGTGTGATACCGCACTATAACTGCCCTTTTACACACACACTACCGCATACGCAACGGGGTGATTCTGTTCTGAGAAAGAGGTGTATTCTAAAATACTTCCAAACTTAAATTACTAAAATTACAAGTATGTATTAATTATTGAGCAGGTATCGTAATTTTATTTGATTATATATCGCTCATTTGGAGCGACAGTGACACAACTGCAAAAAAATGCGAAACTGACCTAATTACATCAAAATTATCTGCCTTATAAGGCAGATAATTTTAATGTAATTAGGTCAGTTTCGCATTTTTAAAAACTAAATTATTTTTTTATAAACTGACCTAATTACATCAAAATTATCTGCCTAATAAGGCAGATAATTTTAATGTAATTAGGTCAGTTTCGCATTTTTTTGCAGTTGTGTCACTGTCGCTCCAAATGAGCGATATATCTTTCATAGCAGCCTCCTGAAATTTGACGAGGTTGCAAAACGACACCTTGTATAATCATCTAAATTATAAATATCGAAAATCTAAAAAAAAATGGAATTTCGCGGACTACTTTGCGGATCCCCCTAACCCCCTACCTCAAATTGCTTAGCATGATCATGATCCGTTATATCGAACATACGGCAGCCTAATATTTGAAATTAATATTTATGGTTAAATGAGGATTAATGTTAAGTACTATGTTTGATGAAAACATGATTCCATAGAAAAATTCAACAGAAAAAAATTACAAAATTACCTCCAAACTGAACAATAAACCGCTGGTATTCAAAAAATACTTCCAATTAGATCATGACACTTTGCATAATATATGAGATACCTAGATTTCAAGGCACAGCAGTTTTCAGACGGCTATGCACACCGGTGTAAGCGTTATCACTTTCTACCATTAGAATTAAGGCGTATTATTAATGACATCTTTTTTTTATCAGCATTGCAAATGGACCAATCGATTATCCTGATTTACTTAGTATTATTTAATTTATTAGTATTTTATTTATATAATTTATTTAGTCGGAAAACCGAAGGTGATTGATGTACTCGCCATTGATGTTGATGCCTGGCCCTTTCCAGTCCAGAACCTTGAAGACATCCTCCAGTGCAGCGGTGAACAGTTTCGGAGAGATAACGTCTCCCTGCCTCTCACCTCGCTACAGAAGGATAGGTTTCGAGGTCTGGTCCTGGAGTCGGACTGACATAGTGGCGTTTTCGTACAGTCACTTAAGGACCTCGATGTACCGATAGTCGATCTGGCACCGTTGAAGAGACTGCAGTACAGCCCATGTCTAGATCGAGTCGAAGGCTTTTTCGTAGTCCACAAACGCTAAGCAGTGGGGCAGGTTATACTCATCGGTCTTCTGTATAACCTGCCGCAGCGTATGTATGTGGTCTACACTTCTTTACGAAATCCGGCTTGTTCGGGAGGCTGGAAGTCGTCAATTCTGCGCACAAGACGGTTCGTGATGGCTCTTGTAAACAGCAAGCTGTTTACAAGACTCGACGACGCTTGGCTCAAAATATTACCTAAATTTAACTGAAAGAATACGTATTATTTTGTTACTTTTTAGATGTTTTTGTTAGTGTCGCGGGTTTTTTAAATTTAATTGTAACATTGCAATATAATTGTGGAAACATGTAATTAGCAATTGTCACTACTATTTTGTTGTTACCATTTACGTGTATTAGTCTGTAAGATTTCTCTAAAATTGTAAAAATAAAATAAAATAACTGAACTATTTAAATACAAAACCGCTACTATGTTTTTTTTATTAATTGGTCAAGGACAGCTAATAAGACACAATTGATTTTCTATTGTTTGACACCGAATCGGAGCCGCGCGGGCGGCGTGGCTTAACAGGACTTTCCCCGTAAAAATAAATTACCTAAGCTATCGGCACCTTGAAACCTTCTCCCTGCCAACCTGTCTCGCTTGCTCGCGTGACCGCAAGCAGTAGTGTGCGAGCGAGATAAAGAGTGTAAAGGCACTGAGGTATTATGGACTCTTAAATAAATGAATTAATTAATACTGTCTTTATTTTAACAAACATATTGGCATCATCCATGACTTAAAGTGTACTCACCATCAGGCAAATCCCAAGTATCAAACAGCTTGTTGACGGTTCTGTGAGAACTGCTATCTACGACAAAATGGAAGTGAATGGGGTTCTGCCGGTGGTGCATCAAGGACTTCAACATGGGAGTGATCTGGCGGGTACACTTCCCCATGCACACTAAGGCTATGTGGACCGTCTCGCATAGAGTACCGACCGCATCTGGTATCTGTTGAAACATAATTAGTTAGTTTTTTTTTTCTAGAAAAAGAAGTCAGCTAATTCATGTAACCACGTTTGAAACAAATGAAGATATTTAAACTTTTCTCTTGGAATTAATGTTGCGCAGATTGCCTTTCAACACTTATACATTGGTATTGTTATATCATTGAGGGATAAAATAACTTACAGTACAAATTAAAGCAATATTTCTTTCAAAATATAAATATCAAATAATTATGTGAATTAAAATAAATTTTATAATTGAATATAATTAAATACTAAAAAAACGTAATACCTAACAATATTTTAACAAACAAAAATAAAGGAATACCGCTAAACCCCCGAACGGCGCGCGGTATGCCAGTTAGCCCAAACCGTCAAGCCCCGCCGCCGGCGCGCATGTGAGCCACCTCTGGCGCGCGGTTTGCAACTCTATTATAACGGATGAGCACCTTATTGCATTATAATAGAGTTGCAAACCGCGTGGCCCAAGACTCCTATTCGGTGTCAATGGGGAGTTACCGGTTAAGTATTAAGTACTAAAAATAATTATACTTTTAGGAACAACCTATATCAATCTAAGTCACATTCCTCTAGCACTTTTTTGTCATAAGGACGGTCAGATCGGTCACATATAAGATAGTAATAGATAAATATTTCGCTAAAAACCCTCGTTCTTATTTTTGTTGTTGTTTCATTTTAATTAAGAACTTAAGTTTGTTTTAATTCTCTAAATGATGTGGCCGATGATTTTATGAATATAAGTGTACTACAGAATTGAAAAAGAAAAAAAAAGAATACTTTTGTGTATAATGTAACGTAAAAGCACTAATGCTCTACAGTGTACAAAAGAATGACACTTTCGAAAAAAATCAGTTTCTTAAAAGAATTACTTTACAATTGAAAATTATAAATACTGCAATTAATAAATCTAAAGCAACTTGGAAAGTAATTAATAATGCTAAATATAACTACCCAAATCGAGGTATTGAGAAATTAATTAACAGCGATGAGATCCTTACTGATCCTAAGACTATTACAAATGCCTTTAATGATTATTATGCTGACATTATTAAAAATACTGATAATACAATTTCCACTGACTCAACAAGCAGTAATTATTCCCACTTGACATTTAACACCAAATCTATATTTATGCCCCCAACAATTTCCCCTGACATTCTTAAAATTATCACTTCTTTACGTAATACAAATAGCACAGGTTATGACGAAATTACAACTCAGATTGTTAAGGACGCAGCAGCTTTCATTGCTGCCCCTCTAAGCCATATTATCAACCTGTGCATAGAACATGGTACGTTTCCTGAGGCATTAAAATTGACAGTAGTAAAACCAGTGCATAAAAAAGGCGACAAAACTTCTATTGGTAACTATAGACCTATTGCTTTAATAACTATCTTTTCTAAAATATTTGAGAAATACATATATAACTGTCTCTACCCATTTTTTGAAAACAATAAGGTATTTACTCCATGTCAGTATGGGTTTCGAAAAAATAAATCATTAAATTTAGCGATGTATAATTTTTTACAAAAAGTCTTATTAAATATGGATACTAGGTCGCCAGCCATAGCGCTATACATGGACATGTCAAAAGCATTTGACCGCGTAAATCACAAAATACTCTTGCACAAATTATATGCGTTTGGTATAAGAGGTAACGTGCACAAACTAATTGAATCCTATCTTAATGACAGAAAACAGGTAGTAGAATTAAAAAGAATCTCCCAAATTACCAGAACTGAAGAGACCTTTACCTCTGAGGCTAAAAAATATAAACTATGGAGTCCCACAGGGCAGCATTCTAGGGCCACTGTTCTTTTTAATTTACATAAATGACATGTCGACAGTTACAATGTATCATATGACCCTCTTTGCTGACGACAGTACGATACTGCTTACCGGTAATGACAAAACTGTTTTAAAATCTGACCTACTTAATACTCTGACAACAATTATAAAATGGCTTGATGAAAATGACTTGAAAATTAATCTAGACAAAACAAAAATCATGAATTTTAAACAGCGAGTAAAATCAGATACTAACTTAAACATACGTTACGATCAAACTGACATTGAGGAAATAGAAGTAACCAAATTTTTGGGTCTTCATATAGACTGTAAAGTAAACTGGAAAGCACATATTGAGGAAGTGTGCAAGAGGCTTAGTCAGAGCTCTTACGCCCTCTACAGATTAAAGAATAATGTCAATCAACATGCATTACTAACTGCCTATCATGGATATGTTGCTTCAATCATACGCTACGGTATCATTTTTTGGGGTAACTCTGTAGAAAAAGACCGTGCATTTAAAGCTCAAAAACGTTGTATTAGCCTCGTAAGGCCCAACCCAAATTTAGGTCGATATATATTTTTATGATTAGATATATAATTTAAATGATTTTAAATAGTGTCTCGGGCCGGAGTGTCAAAATTTTTTTGTCATTAAATTAGGTCGTTGGGCCTTACGAGGATATATCAATGTGCAATCTACAACGGATGGATTCATGTAAGCCACATTTCATAAATTTAAAAATATTAACTCTCCCTAGTGTATACATTTATGAAACCATAATGTTCATAAAATCAAATCTTAATTTATTTGAATTTTATACTAGGACCAGACACAAAGACAAATTGCGCATTGTACCTAGCAAAACAAAACTTTTGCATAAGAGCATCTTTTGTATGGGTCCACATATATATAATAGCCTTCCACCTTTATTGAGAAATATAAGTGACATAAATACTTTAAAAAAGAAGCTACATCAATTCCTTATAGCTAAATGTTATTATTCTATTAAAGAATTTTTAAATGACAAAACACTGAACCAGTCGACATTTAATATGACAAAGCAGTAATGAAAATTAAATGTAAACTACTGATAAACTCACGCAGTGAATTTGAAGAATAATTTGGAATCTGACATATAATTGACATTTAATTTGACATACAATGTGACATGTAATCTGACATATATAATAATGAATAATATGTAAATAATAATAACAAATCACAATTTTTCAAATAATTATATTGTTGCTAATGATTATTATTGTTGTATTTTAAATTACTTAGTGTTTAATTGTTCTTATCCTGTAACGTATTATGAATTTTGTATGCCTCAATGGCGAGACATAGCAGACCTATATGCATAACTATATTGTATCATCTTACTTTACCTATGTTCTACAATAAATTAATTTGAATTTGAATTTGAATTTGAATTGATGTAAGAGACATCTGTTGATATCTAAAATACGTCTCCAAGAACTCATGCACTTCCTTAAATAAATTTATAAATTGTGATTAACTGTTTCAGTAGACATGTTGACAGTACACAATGTGAACAAGTGAACACATGCGCTGAGATATTTTTTTTTTAATCTTAAGGAGACTAACATTTTGCAAGCGCACTTTTCAGACTTTTTTAAATTCATTGCGCGTCAATATGACAAAATAATTACTAAATTCTAACATAACATAACAACGCGCCTTGTTTCCCCGAAGGGTTAGGCAGAGGTGTACCTATAGTAGGTACACCCACATTTCGCCAGTTATGTTTAAGTCCCATGTAATAGGGTGCGAGCCTATTGCCACCATTGGGCACAAATTCCTGACTCCGGGCTGCTACTGACAAATTCTAGATGGAAAAGCCCAATAACACTTTGCCCGACGTGGGAGTCGAACCTAGGACCACATGCTCCAAACCTAAGGCGACATCTCCACGGGCGAGAAAATCTCAACGATAGTCCCGCCGCGCCGTTCTATCAAATCCAATTGAAACTGTAAAGAATCAATCTTCACACGGTGATAACATCGCGGTGGTAATTTGATAGCATAGCGTGACTATCACCGCGATTCTCTCGTCCATGGAGATGGCGGGCGCCTAAAAGTCGACAGACCAAACTGAATTTCTCAGCTCATGTTCATGCGGCTCTTACGTCTATTTCCTGTTAATAAAGTGCTGTTTAATTTAATTTTGGTTTGGTTCACATTACCACACCCAACATTAGACAGGGCCAACTATTGGGGCAACAATGGGCCTTATTAAAAGGCTAAAAGTCACTCAAAGGTCAATGGAGAGGGCTATGCTTGGAGTTTCCCTACGTGATCGAATCAGGAATGAAGAGATCCGCAGGCGAACCAAGGTTACCGACAAAGCCCGAAGAATTGCCAAACTTAAGTGGCAGTGGGCAGGGCACATTGCTCGCAGAACAGATGGCCAATGGGGCCGAAAGGTTCTGGAGTGGCGACCGCGTACCGGAAGACGTAGCGTTGGAAGGCCTCCTACAAGGTGGACCGATGACCTTGTGAAGGTTGCAGGAATACGCTGGATGCGGGAAGCACAAAACCAGTCGAAGTGGCGGTGCTTGGGGGAGGCCTGTGTCCAGCAGTGGACGTCTTTCGGCTGAAATGATGATGATGATGATAAACTATTGGGGTATTAGGTGTCAACTGTTAGTTCTTTTGATTCTAGATTTGTTGGAGCATCATGAGCGGCATCATGCTCAAACATGAATCTAGAATCAAAAGAACTAACAGTTGACACTATTAGCGAATCGGTACTTATACTAACGAGTAAAAGTACAGATTTTTCTTTATTATGAAGCTGATATGGAAGCAGCTATGCAAGAATGCAGGCGGGGATTCCATATAGATCCAGTGCCAGGAAAAAATAATAATATTGGTATTGATAATACCTTTTAAAAGGGTATTGTTTTCACACCTAAAAAACTGAGGAAAGATATTATACCCTGTTATAACCGCAATGTCAATGTTTGAACGAAACTACTGTAAAGCACCTTAGATTTGTGCGCGGGGCCGCTTATTTGTAGCACGGTATCCTGCCCCCCGCCTCGCCAGACATTCCTAAGACGTGGTACAGCAGTTTCAGTCAAACTATAATACTAGACACATCTAGTATTAATGCTAAAGGGATGTCTATTTTTGGTGATGTCACTAGTTCCTATGACAAACTGTAAGATGATAATATATAAAGCTTACAGTAAACATTTGATTTCTAAATGTTACTATACCAATAACAAAAAGCAGTAACTGTCATTTGTGATAAATAATATTTGATTTTGGAGAATGACATCATTATTGTTCTAAAGTGTTGAGTATTACTGCCTTTTACCTTAATGGTATATGTATTTCTTTACTTTCATTGGCAAATCTTTTAATTATGTATTTTCTTTCAACAATATTACAATTTATTAAGTTCATTGTATCTAAAGTTCTCTACTCACCACAGGGACTTCATAAGTCGATACAGAATCAACGGACATTTGTTTCATGACACTCTGTGACAGTCTCAGTTGTGTCTTGAACACTTTGTTCTGTGTTTCCAGTACACTTATCCTGGATATTAGCCACCAGTAATAGACTATGGACAACGCTAATCCTATCCCAAAAGGCACTCCAAGCCACGGCCGAAAAAACAGGCAGTAGAACAGATTCTTTAACTTCATGTTTGTATTGGTTCGTTTCAGTATCATAATTGTTTTGAATATGCTGGTCTTCAGCTGCAAAAATATTATTAAGCACTTTAATTACCAATTCAAAGTGCAAATCAATTATTTTAGTACAACATTATCAAACATTCGCTCACATTCTGGCAATTTAATGGAGCTGTGTACCAGTGATGAAGTTTCACAGCTGATTAAGAAAATTAATTACAAGTACATTATGAAACACTCAGTAACAGCGTATGGTAAATTGGTTCTAATTAATTTTACTACAACGGGAGCTTGCAGATTAACCTTTTGTATTCACTGACCATAGAAGCTTAATAATTTTAATAAAACGTAAAAATATTATTAATTTACTAGTACTTAGTTTATAATAGGATTTACACACAAACGAATTCTCTACATAATTAATAAGAGGGAAACATGATTTCTAATCATTTGAAGTGCTTTATGTCCTTGCAGGTGTTGGTTTATTGGTTGAGTACAACGTATTTAGAAGTTTAGAATTGTTTATTTACACATTTAATTTAGAAAAGGTCAGCAGATTCCCAAGACCGTGTACAAAACGTCACTGTGACATTTCTATGAAGACTTTGACTGTCAGCTTAAACTTTGTGACAATGACGTCTTTCTCAACACATTGACATTGGCAGAATTGTCGACATCGGCACCATTGTCTATAGAAAAATAGAATAGAATAGACAATGACGTCTAATAAGAATGCGTTCATGCTAGTAATGGCAATTAATGCGATTTCGCATAAATTTAATTAGCATTGAATTCTTGACCCTTATCTAATTGCTATTGCTATGCTATTTGCTAATATGACGATAATTGATAATAATGTAGGTATGTGAATTTTGTTAACTATTTAAGTATAATAGGCACAAGACGAAATAATGTAATTACTGTATTACGAATGCGTAAACTAAACTCTCACTATCACTTGCCAAAACGTACTGAACTTTGACACAAAAATACGCGCGCCACGCGCGTGCTTAACTAATTATTATTAAACAATCGTTCCAATTCGTTCAATCAATACACGACCGTACGAGCAAATCCAGACAACAAGGTAATAATTGCTAAACAACATTCTTCGCACCACCCTGCTAACGCTAATAATTGAAATAAATTAAACAATCACAAGCATTCATTCAATATACAACCCTAAGTACGCATAAATCAAAGCTAATAAGATAACATTATGGTATTTTACTATATACGAGAAAAAAATCTATACTTAAATATATTATTGAGATAGTTTGGGCAAAAAGGAGTCGGAACATGTTAGTTTTAGTTCATAAAATAACAAAATAAATTTTAAAATTTAATTCAACCGTTTTCTGTTTTTCTAATCTGTTAAAAAATACCATGAAATAGTAGCCGCCATGTTATTACCTCATATGGCTGTGTAAACTAAAACGTGTCAACTGTCAACTGATAGTTAGATAATAGATCAGCGCATTTGTTTACATAGCCAAGTGACGTCATGACCACAGAGCAACATGGCATCCACTGCGTCCAGCGTTTTAGTCAAACTACGCGCGAAATTTGAAAATGTAAAATTTAAATGCATTTTTATGGCACCTATTGATTGAATAAAATTTTTGTGATTTTTTTTGGGGCATATTAGCACTATAGAATTTAAATAAAACACTTTTCAAAAATAGGTGTAAGACCCTATTGCTTAACCCACTATTCGTAAGTTCGCAGCACCTGCTAATAAATTTCACTCGCGAACGAAGTCACGGTCACGTGAAACCGATAGATTTAGTATTCCCGACTTAGAGCGCATGCTACCGCTGCGTGCGTCGACGCTCTGACGTATGATAGTATAAAAAGTACGAAGCGATAAATTCACTTAGCACTTCACACAATTTCGTACATTTAATTTTCTAAATGCTCAATGGGCATTCGAATGCTAACAATGAATGTGAATGCTAATTAATCCATCACTAGTTCATGCCATTGATGTAGGAAAAACCATTGACATAATATATGGACTGCAAATACCTACAAAAAAGGTGCATACCTACAACTCGATATTGGCGCATAAAATGGCTGCCGTTGCTAGGGTTGTGTCAATCAAGGAACATGGGTGTTACTATAACTAGTATCGATTATGTCTTACTAGATATCACGTTTAGATCATAATTACATACTTATAGTCACAGAAAAACATGAGCAGGTTAACTTACGTTGTGATCTATGTCGTGTTGTTTTCTGCAGAGAAATAAAAATCGCTTTTTAATTGCATCACGTTTACGTATTTAAGTGAACAGCAGGAAGAGATAGATCCGTTGGAAGGCCCAGTACCTTCTTTTAGGTATGCAGAGCCTAATGAAAAACAAGAAAATCTAGTGATTATCTTGTTTTTCATTAGGCTTCGCGGCGGTTTATATTATGTGTTAATGAGTAGTGGATTCAATATTTAATAAGAATTATTTTTATACCTTTGTTTATTGGTATGGTAATGATTATAATATAACGTTTGATTAGAAAATTAGGCTTACACTAGTACATTATGATACAAGTGTGTAATGATCAATACAAGGTAATGATCAATGCAAGGAAATGTGAAATATGCCGTGTCCACAATTCGATGTGGTAACTGCACTAGAGGCATTACAGTAGGTGTACCAAAAACATCAGATTTTTAATGTTGCTTGTTTCACACAAAACATATGACTCTTGATATTTTATTTTGGCGGGCACCTGAAAAAAATAGGTACCTACTAATATTATGATAATCACATTTATTTATTTCAGGCCATAGGGCCAGGCTATTATTAATCCTTGCCGGATTGCTGCCATACGATCTGGAGGCAAAAGTCCTCGCGCACGTATGGGAGTGGCGCGAGGAGGCGAAACGCCGGGGCATAACTCCGCTGCCGCAAGAAATCGCGGCACAGCGGACGGAGCTCCGGCGGGATCTCATGGCGACATGGAGAGTACGGTTGTCGCAACCCAGTGCTGGGCACGCCACGATTGCGGCGATAAGTCCCCTCTTTGAGGAGTGGCCAGAGAGGCGCCACGGCGTCCTCACCTTCCGCCTGACGCAGGTCCTCACCGGACACGGCAGCTTCGGGAGTTTCCTGTGTCGGATAAGGCGGGAGGAACCGCCCGAGGTCACCACTGTGTGGATCGCCACGAGGACAC
The DNA here is from genome assembly GCA_905333075.3 of Atethmia centrago. Taxonomy (NCBI): domain Eukaryota; kingdom Metazoa; phylum Arthropoda; class Insecta; order Lepidoptera; family Noctuidae; genus Atethmia; species Atethmia centrago. The sequence continues at coordinate 23,165,236 of HG995368.1, forward strand.
GGTGGAGCATACGGTGGAAGTCTGCCCGGCTTGGGCAGAACACCGCCGTGTCCTCGTGGAGGCGATCGGCGGCAGAGATCTCTCGCGTCCGGCCCTGATTCAGGCCATGGTACGGAGCGAGAGGGCATGGGCAGCCGTCAGCTCCTTCTGTGAAGCAGTAATGCTCGCGAACGAGGAGGTGGGACGGTTGAGGGAAAGGCAAATTTCGCGCCCTCTCGCCCCTAGCCGCCGCAGGAGACGCCCTGGGCGTCGGGAATCCCGGGCGGATTTCCTGCCACCGTAGGCGCGGGCTTGCGGACAGTGAGCAATGGGTAGCTCACCGTCCGGTAAGGACCAGGCCCAGGTTGACGGCGCGTCGTATTCCACGCGTGCCTCAAAGAGACGTCGTCAGCACAAATGTAGGGGTCCACTAGGGCCGATGCCTGCCGGGGTCGCCGGAAGGTACTAAAGGGTCACCGAGGCCCCTGGCAACACAGGCAACAGGAAGGAATACGGGTGGGTTTTAGTCAGTAAGAGTCTGACACACCCTCCCGCTCCGCCCTGAGCGGGAGAAGTTATTTGAAGATTTTCTATTAAAAAAAAAAAAGGCTATTATTAATCAATAATTTAATACACACTTACCTATACTGCGGGAGCAGAGTTATTATGTAATCTTATCACACCAAGGGTTCTATTAAACCGGCTTTCTTCAAAGTAAAGTGAACACAGGTAGGTACCATTCTTTATTTCGAGGATTAATATTTTCTTCACCAATAGCCTCTAGCCACTTTTTCTTTAATCCTTTATTTTTAGGAAAGCTATAAAAAAGGCAAGTATTTTTATCAAAAGTTTGGTTAAGAGCTGCGGAACTAAACAAATAACAAAATGCTGACGTCTTGTTTTAGGAGCACTTATTAAATCCACTTATATACTTACAGAGTGCTGTAAACCACGGGCCGGACCTAACAAGGTCACTCGGACCGATTAAGACACGCAGAATAATTTCTGTTAACATCGCAGATTATAACCGATATCGTTTCAGCGGAGGAACTAGTTTCGGAAACTATTACGGTACGGCTTCGCTTCGCATCGGTACAACACTATTCCAGTATGACATATTATTGTAAACAAACGAATGACATAATAAATATTAAAAAAGGTCTGGTATAGGGAAATTAACCCAAATATCAATACTTTAGCATAAATTCGTGATCCCGTAACATTTTTTTCATGGAATGTGTATTATTGTACCTATGCACTATTGCGTGAAAACCGGCTACTAACCTGTGTAAAGGTAATCGAGGTTGATTTTCATTCTTTCTTACAAAACTTGTCGCATAAAATGGCTCTAATGGCTATCATGGCGAAACTATAAGGGCTGTTGACTACGGAACACTAAAACATAAAAATTTACAGCTTGAAAGTAAAAAAAATCGTTTAACTTGCAGTCCCGAGGAACTTTAAAAACATCCCTTGCATATTTTTTTAACCATCATAACATAACTTAAGAGAGAGGAACTGATTATCGGATAATTTGGTTTAAAATATAAAAAAAAAATAGTAAACAACGGCTCAGACCTTAAAACTTGACAGTTTTACTATCTGCATTGTATGTACTTTATGAAACCAGTAACTATTTGACATAATCAGCCTATAAATGTTCCCACTGCTGGGACACAGGCCTCCTCTCTGTGAGAGGGAGAGAGTAACTATTTAATGTATTATTAATAATTAATATGTATTTAATTATATTTATTTTACAAATACCGGTTGAAATTGTGGTTTTCAAAAAGGTTGCCCTTAATCGGATATCCGATAATAGGGCCCGATTGCCATATCTGGTATTAGGCGACTATTTATTTTTAAATAAAACTAACTATTGTTTTACATTGGTGCCGATTCCCTTGTTCACAAACTAAACTAAACTTAAGTTCAGTGCATCTTTTTCTTTCTATTTCATTAAAAAAAGGACAGAAGGTAAATTTTAGTTTAGTCCTGTCAAATTAATCAGCGCCTGTCACTACTCTATACAAGTTTAGACGTGAATAAAAACTTGCCTACTAAAATTACGTCAATTTACGTCAAGCGCTGATTAATTTGACAGGACTAAACTAAAATGTATCTTCTGTCCTTTTCTTAATGAAATAGTAAGACAAAGATGCACTGAACTTAAATTTAGTTTAGTTTGTGAACAAGGGAATCGGCGCCATTGTATTAATTAACAATCATCAGTCTTATTAGGTAGGAACATATTGCCTCATATGTTCAAGAATCTCACAAAAAATAAATTAGTCCTAATCTTTGAGGTAGTAGGTAACCTCTTGCTCACAAAGCTGGTGGTAGCATCAGGTGTTCTAAAAGCAAGTTGTGGGTGTCTTCAAAAAATTAGCAAGCCTCTTTTTCCCAGCCTGACCCTTGTGAGAGAACTGATGCGGGATGTTATTTTTTACAGTAAGTTCAAATGCAACGTGTTTATAATTTTCCTGAAGCCTTTTTTACCATCTCAAGGCAGTATTTAACTAATTGTTGTTCTATTTCCTTGTCAAACGTAGGTTTTCTGCCCAATTTAGTTTCCCGGAGTTCATCTATGTCCTGGGAACTCATAAATAGTCTTCTAAAGTGCTTTTAGGAACACCATATAATTTCGAAGCCTTAATATAATATACATTATACATATATTAAAAAAAAATTTAGTATTTTAGTTTGATATAAAACAAACACAATAGCATTTAATAATCCTATTGTGTTTGTTTTATATCAAACTAGGAACATCATTTCTGCTGCAAAAAACTAAAATTAATAAAACATTGATAAAAATAAGTCTTTTTCTGCTCTGAATTCCAGCGGTTTTAGTCAGTGGGGCTGGGGACAATACGCTAAATAAGAAATTTAGCGTATTTGATACGTTTCCGTTTACTTATTTCAAATATATACCGATATAATAAAGCTGAAGAGTTGTTTTTTTGTGTTTTTACTTGAGCCCCGTTCTTTAATACGGGCCTAATGTAAGTATGATCGCGTCAAAAAGTAGGAAAGGGTAGAATAGAAATAATATAATCAATCGTATAGACTTTTATTTGTTATAAATAATACTTTTACACGTCTGATGTTTCACGTGAGTTTTTTAAAACTATTTGAGTTTGATGTTTCCTAGCTAAATGAAACAAACTAAAATTATGTGTTTGATATCTGAGATAGGAAAACATGCGGGTATGGCTTCATAGCCATAGTCTAGTTCACATAAGATATGTCCGGATGATGAGTTGATGACGACTAGAGGAAATCACAGATTTTTTAAATGTACCATTTTATTATATAGGTTCAACACATTTCTGCGGATCTACTTTTTTGTTTGAGTCTATTACAATAAAACTCTTCGTTCATGTGGTAAGTGGAACGGACTTGTGAAAAGTGCACCAAATCAATACTATAAGTTTTAAATAATGATTTCGTAAAAATTTCATATTAATCTTCCTAAACTCAATGCGCAATTGTTTGCCACGCGCCCACTCTAAGGATAAGAACCTGTGGGGTAATTGAGTAAAACACTAGGTATTAATCAACAATATTCATTGCGTTATTAACTATTTCCCTGGTACTGCCCTATTAACTAAATGATGTAAAATAGGAGAAGATAGCTTTGTTCTTCGATTAATTATCACAGTTTTGCGTACAAAACGCTCTCCTGTAAAATTATGATTTTGTAGATAACCGTACATACCTTGTGGCCGACGAGTAGGAAAATGTAAATTGTCTTCACTGCCTAAGACACCTGTCAGTTGTCAGTGTGATTTTGACAGTTTGGGATAGAAAACTTTCTTCTGAAATAGTCAACATATAAAAGGACCTAGACAAAGATTGCTAGAAACGAAAGACAAAATGACAGATTTCAGAAGGATTTCTACGGTACGATGACGCAGGTCCTCACCGGACACGGCAGCTTCGGGAGGTTCGGATAAAGCAGCAGAAAACGCCCGGGTGTCACCACTGTGTGGATCGCCCGGAGGACACGATGGAGCATACGGTGGAGGTCTGCCCGGCTTGGGCAGAGCACCGCAGTGTCCTCGTGGAGGCGATCGGCGGCAGACATCTCTCGCGTCCGGCCCTGGTTCAGGCCATGGTACGGAGCGAGAGGGCATGGGCAGCCGTCACCTCCTTCTGCGAAGCAGTAATGCTCGCAAAGGAGGAGGCGGGACGGTTGAAGGAAAGGCAAATTTTGCGCCCTCTCGCCCCTAGCCGCCGCAGGAAACGCCCAGGGCGTCGGGAATCCCGGACGGATTTTTGGCTATCGTAGGCGCGGGCTTGCGGACGGTGAGCAATGGGTAGCTCACCGTCCAGTAAGGACCAGGCCCGCCCGGGTCGACGGAGCGTTGTGTTCCACGCGCGCCTCTAAGAGATATCGTCAGCACAAGTGTAGGGGTCCACTAGGACCGATGCCTGCCGGGGTCGCGGGAAGGTACAAAAGGGTACTTACTAATTCTATGCTATGAAAAAGTACTTACTTATCCCATGCTCCAGCTGTCACTTCTTGTTACACACTTCACTCCTTTTTGACTCCCACAGAAAGCGAGAGGAAAGATGTTACAAATCAAAAAGTCAGAAAGAACGCTAATCGAAAATGAAGTAGGTAATAGCGCGGGCGGGAGATGCGATGCGACGCGACGGGGTGAAATGGGAGAACAAGAAATTGCACGGGATAAAAGCTAATAAGTAGGAATCACTACTTATCGGTTGCCTCCTTCCCTCAAATATGGCGAGGGGGTAATGGCTGATTTTTGCGTTATGCTCGTGAACGGGTGCTGCTTGTGGTGACTGGTCGTCTTGCTGACCATTGTTTTGTTTTGTTATTAGTAATTAACTGTTTATTTATTTTACTTTGATGGTCCTAGTTCATCATTTGTGGCTGTAGATATATGTAAGCGGGCACGCCCTTTATACTTGAAGGCTTTTATTTAGGTTTTAAGTTCTGTTTACGTTTTTTATCTCTGCTTGAGAATAGTTTTCGGTCTTTTTCTTTTCTTTTTTTTTTTGGTATAGTGGTGTGCTAGCTGACATATGGCTAATAATTTAATGTTTTGTGTTTCACGTGGTGTAAATTGTTTTGCATACTATTGTATAGAATCCATTATTTTCTCTAACTGAACAGACAGATGTGCTGCTGGGGAGTTTGTTGGCCACTTCTTCTTCCCAGCTAAAGCACTAGGAAGTGGCGAAGGGTAGGCGTTTTGGGGGACTGTCTTATGTAATTTTGACGTTCGAAAAGTGCTGATCCTCAGCCTAGTTTGAATAAATGACTTTTGATTTTGATTATTTAACAAAATTAATGACCAAAGTAGGTAAATGTCATGTGAATCATAATAATTATTTTTATAAATACTTAACACGCCTGTTTTCCTTAAAGGGTTAGGCAGAGGTGTACCTCACCTCTTTTTGGCAGTGTTTATGTACCATGTAATAGGGCCGAGCAGCACCTAATTGTGTAACACACAATCACAATCTGAATGACTTTGAAGGATATTGTGTATCCATTGCTTCGTATGAGTCGGGTAAAAAAGAGATTACTGTAATCTCTTTTTTACCCGACTGCCACGAAGCCCTTAAGGAGGATAACATTTTTTTTTTTTGTTTTCGATAATAGTCATGGAAGTTTACAAAACACCAGATAATGTTATTGTAATGTTTATAGGTATAATTAAGTTCAGAACGACCACGTCGTACTTAATAGCACCTAAGGCCGAGTGACTAATGTCTGTTACACACCGCCGTGTAGTGAATCAAGGAATACTACCAACAAATGTAAGCTTTGCGGTTTTGAGTTATTTTAATATTTTCACGTGAAAATTCAGTTTTCTTGTTGTCATCGGGTTTTTCCATCAGTATCAGGAATCTCTCAAGGTGAACCGATGACCCAGCACCCTAATTCCGTAACACACTAACAGTCACAATCTGAATGATTTTGTAGTATCTATCTGCTCAACAACGTAGATAACTCAATGAATATTATTGAACTGTCAAATTGGTTAAGTATTAGCTCGGGCGAGCGATGCGATGCGACGGGGTGAAATAGGAGAAAAAAGAATTGCACGGGGACAGAAGCTAATAAGTAGGAATCACTTGCTAGTGATAGTGTATTACGTAGTAATGGCAATTAATGCGATTTCGAATAAATTTCATTAACATGTTAATTCGTGAGTCTTAGCATGATAATTGCTATTGCTATGCTATTTGCTAATATGACGATAATTGATAATAATGAAGTATGTGAATTTTGCTAAATTATGCGAATTAAAAAGCGCGTTCGCCTTAGGACGTCTCCTAGCGTGCGTTTAGTTTACTCGCCGATAACGTTTTAATTGTGCTAGTACACTTGCTTATGTAATGTGTTAAGATTGATCACATAATTATCAGCATTCTGCACCTGACGCACCTGTACCGAACGGGACTGAGTCGGTTTACATTCGACAAGTTATTGTAATGGCCAATGTGTTTAAGTTTTAGATGGGTTTTTAAATTGGTGATTGATGTTCGGTAAGAAAGGTTTTTAGAGCACTGATTACAGTTAGCAATTTTATTTTCACTAACAATATTAGAAAAATAATCCCATATAGTATTAGTTCGGTGAGACATTGGCGCCGATTCCCTTGTTCACAAACTAAACTAAATTTAAGTTCAGAGCATCTTTTTCTTTCTATTTCATTAAGAAAAGAACAGAAGATAAATATAAGTTTAGTCCTGTCAAATTAATCAGCGCTTGACGTAAATTGACGTAATTTTAGTTGGCAAGTTTTTAATCGCGTCTAAACTTGTATAGAGTAGTGACAGGCGCTGATTAATTTGACAGGACTAAACTAAAATTTATCTTCTGTCCTTTTCTTAATGAAATAGAAAGAAAAAGATGCACTGAACTTAAATTTAGTTTAGTTTGTGAACAAAGGAATCGGCACCAGTGTCACGTTCAAGTCCGTTCAACAGTTTATTTACACTAAAATATTTACCTTTATACCTACTATTATTATTTACACTTTTATACATGCCTTTTCTCACTACTGTTTACTACCTCCTATTATTTACAGGTAGGTATTGAGTTCACGCTATTATCTATATAAGTACAATATTATGTACAAAACGAAGGAATGTAAGTACTGTATAACGAATACGTTAACCAAAATCTCACTATCACTTGCCAAAACGTACTGAACGAACACAAAACGACCACGCAAATATATTATTAAACAATCACGCATTCATTCAATCAATACGCGACTCTAAAGTACGAGCAAATCAAAGACAATAAGGTAATAATTTCTAAACATCATTCTTCTCACCATCCATAATTTAGATACATTAAACAAGTACATGCATTCATTCAATATACAACCTTAAGTACGCACAAATCAAAGATAACAATTGCTTAACCCATTATTCGTAAGTTCGCAGCGAACAAGGTCACTGTCACGTGAAACCGATATATTTAGTAGGTATTCCCGACTTCCCGTGGGTGCGACGGAGAGCGCACGCTACCGCTGTGTGCGCCGACGCTCTGACGAGTCTAACGTATGATAAACATTAAATGAAAAAATTACGAAAATTCATTCCGCATTTCACAGAATTTCTCGACTACGTTTAATTTGCTAAATGCTAAATGAGCTTTCGAAAGCTAACAATTTTTGACTATTTCACCATCATTATCGCTGATAGTATATGTCACTTTATTTAGGCCCGCTGGTGAAGGACGCAGGAGTTCGCTGGATGTTAGAAACTGGTTAGAAGCACAGGACCGCGTTTCGCGGGATACCCTGGCGCCTTTCATCATATGACTTTTGTCATATCTATATTGGGAAATGTGCTTGTCGCGAAAAATGTAACCAAAATGCAAATAGAAATACTTAATGAAATAATAATAATGCTAGAATATTGTACAATATCGTTCTCGATAGTGCGTCAGATGGAATTGAACTCACAATCTTTCGATAAAAATAAAAACTAAACTAAACTATGACTTGTTGCATTGTTTAGCTGTTTGGCAGATAGCGAAGGCAGATTGCAGAGAACAAAAATTATACCGTCCTAACTGACACCATAGTCGAAAAGCAAGGTGTGTTGGTGCATTTTTGCATAGATCTGGCCAATGCGTTTGACACAGTTTCGAGAGCAATGATTCTCAAGAACTAACGAACTAGGAATACCTACATGGGCTAATGCTTTCATGGTTTCACTCATACCCACAAGCAAAGCGTCAAAATCGCAAATCAACATAATTATGTATAGTGATCTCTATGAAACCAACTTCGGCGTTCCTGAAGGTAGCGTCTTGGGCCCAAAACTACTTAAATTACCTATTTTTAATTGACACAAGCAAAGGTTGTTGTTGCTTCTGCCGATGACAATGTTATTGTTGTCCTCAGCAAGACGGTTCTCGTCAGGTTCTATCACATGTCTGTATGGATCAACCTGTTGCGTTGGCTCGCCGTCCGTAAGTTCCGTGTGTACTATGACATTACATCAAGACACACCCGCGATCACCTTGTAACACTGGATCTGTTTATTTTAACATGTTCATATGAAAAAACTAATTACTACGTAGCATTCATAATCAGCCTATAATGTTCCCACTGCTGGGACACAGGCCTCTTCTCGGTGAGAGGGAGTGGGCCGTGATACGGGGGCCCAGTGTGGTGTGGGTTTGTAGATGTCACATGTCTTCGAATTTGTGGTTTTCTTTCACCCTTTTGAGAGCAGTGGTGATGAAATAATTTACTCAAAGTAAATCGCCTGTCTGGGTTCTAACCTACGACCTACAAACCCGTAAGTCGCGGCTGTGACCACTGGGCCACCACTTACTTACCGTTTAATATGGTGAACTACACAAACCCATTTATTATTTGTATTTCTAAGATCTGAAACTCGTAAAGGAATGGATAGTTTTACTTAGATGACTTGGTGGTCATGTCCTGTACAATTTAAATTTCCTGTAAAAAACCTTAATGTAAGGGGTAGGTAAAGACTAAGCAACATCGTACTTGATATAAATATGTCACCGTATACCGTAAACCATTATGGTTTGTTGCAGCTCAAAATTTTTCGATAGTTTATAATCTCGCAAGATAGATTACAAACTAACGGTGCTCACAATCTAATTAAAGTAAATCATATAATACCGACATTTACCAGATAGTCATCATAATTGTAGCTTAATGATATTCTTCCCGCTTATTCATTCTCGTACCTAATCTATCCAGATTAGATACGAGTGCCAATGTCATTGAATGCCAAACTTCATTTGCTTCTATAAATCGTAGTCTCGTAACTAAGGAACTCTTGCCAAACTTGAATACCTACAGTTTGGTTTAATGGGTACCAAACATAATTAACCGTCTCTTTGTTTATGCATGAGAACCACATAAGATTCAGTTGATCAGGTTCTGACAGACGCAGCTCATTAGTATCTCTGATTCATTTATTTAATCTTCGATTTTCCTTTTGTATAATATAAAATAAAAAAGTCTCAATAAAGACCGGCTTTATCTCGTGTTACTGGCAGGGTAAAATTAGAAAAGTTGCCCGCCATCGAGGTTCAGTCCGTTCAGTCGCGAACAAGCGTTAGTCGCGATCGGACGTCATATGGAACTGAAACTTACAGAAAAACAACTTTTAAATATTCCATTTTGTTTTCAACATTGTGTTAAGTGACGTTACTGTATGAATACTGTGTGGATGTTAACTGGTGTATGTGGTTCGTGTGGGTTTTTTAATTCAAACAAGGATATATCTTTGGATGCTTTCAATTGTAATGTGAATTTGTTTTTCGGAGGCATTAAAGGTGAGTTTTTGTTTTTCCAAGTTTTATGTTTTATAATTTCTATTATTTAACTAAGTATAAGTAAAAGTAGATAAGTTTCAAAGTTCTCTGAAGAACTAGGAACCTACTTGACCTGTTGCACGCGAAAACTTTAACAAGTTCAGTGTATCCCACATCTTAGACCGAACTTTGAAGAGAGAAAACTTATTTCTGGGCAAACAGAAAACTGTCTACTTACATCCTAAAAAGTGCAGCTTTTTCTCCAGTTCAACGTATGACACTGCACGTGACCAAAAACTTTCTCATCGTCTGAAGCATACAAAACTTTTAAAGATATTGTTTTATAGCTTTAACTCCAACTAAACTATACATACGGAAAAGTACGCTCAAGAACAGTCACATAATAAAGAAACAGTTCAAAAGTTGAAAGCTATCTAATCCGGAAAGTCTTTGCTAGTCATTCCAAGAAAGTTGCATCCATTAGGTCACCTGCGAGAAACTGGTTTGATTTTCACATACGATATGCGTGCATTAATATGTGCACAATACACTGTTCTCCATAAACCGGGGTTATACTAATACAGGCAAAAGGCTAGAGGCTATAAGTAGTCAAGTAGGCATTTAAGGAGTTTTTGCGTACGTACGTTCATGTGACACGCAAGAAATGGCCACGTTTTTATTCACACGTTTACTAAAAACCTACTTTGTGGAGATGTGACGATATGCAAAGTAAAGAATAAAGTTTTGGAACACAGACCTTCGCTGTTGCAATCGCAAAGAGGATCGTTTTGAAGTCTGTTGTTACTTTTACATTTTCATGGCAAGGTTAGATACGTTCAACTCTTTGAAAGTCTAAATGCTAATCAAATCACGAATTGAACCTCCTTTATAAAATTGTTTTGTCTATTGCAATTATTCTCTCTTTACTTTTTAATGTTCTTTTTTTGTTTTTTACCTAGCAACGGCATTTTGATTAATTCCCGCTTTATTCTTAGATGTTCCCTGGTCTTTTATATTTCAGATTGCCATGGTATTTTTATTCATTCCCTCGTTACCATTTTATATTGCCACGACATAAACATATCTAATAGTTATCTAAAACGTGCAATCGTCTTTATTTAATCATTATCTTCTTCATATGAAGGCAAAAAAGATTATTAGTGCAACAGACTTGATTAGATACTTAATACATTGATGTACCTAACGAAGTTTTATGTAGGTATACAGTTGATAAAACAATAAATAGGTACGTAGATTGAAACACGTTACCGTATCGGAATTTGTACTGATAAGTCGTGATAGCTGATTGCTAGTGGTTGAGCAATCGATTTCTGCGTCTCTTTCAATACTATCGTTCAATTTATAAGTAAAGTTCGTTTTTTTAATTCCAGACAGTAATTTGACATTTCAAATCCTTGATGTTTGTTTTTTCAATTTGGAGTTTGACATTTGCAGCTGTCAAGTTACTACTACTATTTGGGATTAAAAAACGAACTTTAGTTACCTACCTAATTCAGACATGTCCGGTCTTGCGTTTTTTTACGCGATTTCTTTTGTTTTTATATGACTTTTAAGACTTCCTTGGAAAGATTTGGCTGTGGATTTTGTAACTAAACGTTGTGTTTTAGTTTAATCGTTCTTTTGGACTAATCGTCGACCCATCATCATCTTTATTTTAAAAATGATCTATTACGGTTAAGTGCCGTCTTAGCTTGATGATTTCGTCATGAGGAGCTAATATTTTGACAGATATTAATCAAATCAGCCTTTCCGTCGTTTTATTAACCAAAGCAAATTGACATTTCGTATAAAAAAATTCGGGCCCAGCTGTCTTCTCACAGACATAAAGCGAGGAATGTATGCCAGCTGTTTAAATTTTCCGTCCATCTGTAAACACGGAATGAAGGAAAGGGTAACCGCATAGTAGATAAAATACACAGTAAAATAGCAAATGTTACTGCATTCTCCATTATTTCGTTTAAAATCCGCGCAGCAAATTGTCCCTTATGTGCTAATTGCGTATTTACACAGCGTGCATCCGCCGCATCATGACATGCCTGTAAGTACAGTCTTCACACACGCTAATCCCCACCACATGCATAGGATGCAGTGCCTTCAAAACCGTTTCCTCCGTAAGGCTACGGGATCCCTCTGGTTCGCTCGTAACGAGATCCTCCATCTCGACCTCAAAATTCCAACTATCCAGCAGTGGCAGCAGTATATAAAACGCAACCAAGCGTTTCTTCGACTCAGCCGTCATTCATCGCTGCCCTCTGGTTGTAAAGGCCGCTAGTTATAGGCTCTCCACTATTAGCTCAGTTCGCCGTCCGAGGTATGTTCTCACCGACCCCGACGACCCCATTAACCTCCTCCAAGAAAGCAGTAAGGCCACGAAAACAGTGCACAAACACAAACTGACATTCCGACCTCGCCGCCGAGGTCCCTCGCGAAGACCCTGACGTAATCGTCCCACCCGACCCTTGCTCTGCGAAGTTCAACTGCGAGATGCCCGAGTCCTGACCAAACCATGCCCCATATGTTGGCATGTCCAAAATGTCCATACACCTGCACTTCTGAGGACGTAAAAACGCCACTGATGCCGCGATTGGCGTGGCTACTTACTGGACCCAACTCATTTGGAAGAAGACGTATTTTACATGCAGTGTTTTATTTTCCATTAATATTTTAATTAGACTCCCTGTTTGTGACCACTTGCGAAGACTAGACCAACGAGGTGCACCTCTTTAGTCGCAAGCGCTACTGCAGAGTATGAGATCCTGGGTTCGATTTCGATTCGATTGGGGTTTTTCCATCAGGAAAGTCTGGATTTGTGCCTGGTTGATGGCAAATATGGCAATAGGCTCGTCCAATATAACATGGGACTTAAACATAACTGGCGAAATGTGGGTGTACTGAAGGCACACCTCTGCCTAACTCTTCGGGAATTACAGCCGTGACTATGTTATGTTATTTTCATTAGGAAAATTTACATTGACATTGTAAACATCAGAAGCTCGAAAGTCTGACAACCAGTCTTACCAAGGGGTATCGTGTTACCCAGTAACTGGGTTGTGAAGGTCAGATATGCAGTCGCTCCATGTAAAACTGGTATTCAGCTGTATCCGGTAAGATTGGAAGCCGACCCTAACAAGCTTGAAAACAGACTGAACTAGTGGTGGGACTTGGTCAATTCATTGTAAGTACTACTACTCGTAATTTAATTTTCTACAAATATTCAAACAACTACACCAACAGTAAACGATGGACGATTATGCAGCGATGACCACACAGAATAAAAATAAAAAGTTTCACAAACATGAAACCTATAATACCATTATCAAAATGAGAAATGACCTGCGCCCTATTATAATTACGTAACAGTTTGAATCACAATTGGAATGATTTTGAAGTATATTGCTAATCTATTGCTTCATATGTTCGACAAATTTGTCTGTTCAACACCGTCAATAACGCAACGAATGATGTTGAACTGTCAGTATGAGAACCATCGCTACTGATAGTGTGTTCTCAATTACCCCGCTGTATATACCTATCCTAGGACACATTCTAGAATAGCCTTCAGCGTTCCATTCGGAGAACTATTGTTATGTAGGAACAAAAGATGATCGAAAGATGCTACGCACGGAACGACTATTGTATAGAAAGTTATTCTTTAAAACAATAGCTATGCAGAAACTGTGATGATGCCACCTATAGGTAACCTTTGATTAGCAAAGAATTATGTGGAATTACTCAAATACGGAGCAATGGTGGCCCAGTGGTAACGACCGTGACTTTCAAGTTGTACACAAGGGTACATATCAAGCTATACATTACCCGTTTGTGCTGATCACGCATTATATAGGATTTCCGTACAATGAGAGGTCAGCTTATACTGGAAATGTATAGATTGATATGTAGCCGTATGTACGTTCGAACCCAGACAGGCGCTTTACTTTGTGTAAATTATTTCATCACCACTGCTCTCAAAACGCGGTGAAGATCATCGTGTATAGGGCCCGCATGGCGGATTAGGGCCCACTCCCTCTCATCGAGTGGAGACCTGTGTCCCAGCAGTGGGAACATCTTAGCCTGGGTTATCGCCACAAATACAACTCACGTGCCTATAGTCTGTACCAAAAGTATATAATAAAAGTGTAAACAAATGGATCAAAAAACGTAACTGTGGATGCCAATTTAGTGTCGAGGTCTTTCATGCCTATGTTCCTTCTTCGTAGTGTGAATGATTCTAATATTTAAGCTTTGACTTGAGCTAGGTACCTAGATACTGCGGGGCACTGACATTCCCCATTGCAGAACTTTGACAACGTCTATTTGACAACTCCATACTTAGACATTCTTTATGACGCTGACAACTCGTAAATCGCGGTCACTGTTAGACTGCATAGAAAAGTAAGAGAAGCGCGATGACACAACGTTTTTCTAAAACATGCAAATAAAATCGTATAAAATTAAATATTAACAATTTAATAATAAATAATCAATCACTGGATGCAGTTTGGCTTTCGAAATTTTATGATATAATTTTAATTATAATTATAATTGTTAATGAAGAGATAAAATGCTTATAAAAATAATTATGAGGTGTTTTTGAAGATTTTTTTGACGTATTATGTATGTTTAATTGTGTTTTGAGTTCCACCACTGTACGCAAAACGGACTTGAAAATATCCTATTTTTTTTTCCAAAATTACTTGTGGTTTAAGAGATACACTGCTTTAAAAACCACCGTTTTAACCGTTTTCAAGAAATCTCCGCCTTAAAGTGGAAATAAACCAGATCATCCTTCTGTCCACATCCCAATTCATTAATAGGGGTTGGCGCATCTCCAGCAGCGCCGTCATTTTTAACCGACTTCCAAAAAGGAGGAGGTTATTTATGTTCGTCTGTATTTAAAAAAAAATATTTTCACTGATTTCTTCGTCAATTATACACCGATTTTAAAAATTCTTGTTTTAGTACATCATCACTAACGTCTATGATAACTTTTTTTGTGAGTGGGAAATGAATAATGATCAAATAACTTCTCCCGCTCTGAGCGGAGCAGGAGGGTGTGTCAGACTCTTACTGACTAAAACCCACCCGTGTTCCTTCCGTTGCCTGTGCGTTGCCAGAGGCCACATTATCCCTTTCGGACTTTCCTGCGAACGTCTATGATACCTGAGGACAACACCGGTATCATAACAGTTAATACAATCCAAACAATTGTTAAACCGGATTTTGAATATTATTGTTTTATACAAGATTATAAATAATCCATGTTCCACCAAGTTGCTAGGTATACCAATTGCGTGCTTACCACAAGCACAAATACACAAGACTAAGCAAAAAGTATTTTTATACGCACGGTACACTAGAAAACAACCGCAACATACTCCTAGGTATCGTTTTTCATATGTTATTCGATCTATCGCTACCTCAGAACACAGCTGGTCCGGAATTATGTCCCTATACACTATATATAGTTTCATACTACACATATATATAGTTTACATATGTAAGCATGCTTTAAACTAGAGTTAATCTCTAGGTTGATCAGTGCCAATAGTGATGATGCCTGGGTAAAAAAAAAAATCCTATTTGGTCCATCAGTCAGATATTAAAAAAATATTAGCACCCTAGTCTTGCTTTAGGTATCATATTAATAAAAAAATACTTAGATAAAACGCATTATATTTGGCCAGTGGGGGCTCGCAATGGCAACGTCACAATTCAGTATAAAATCTACCAAGGCGTGACGTCATGTCACATTCTAACTCAATATTAGCCGTAATCTTTTGATTACGTAAAAAAAGAAAAAACCCGTGTCCAATATTTTTTATTAATCTTGTTAACTGACGGACAAAAAAACAATTATCATCCTATTTGCCAGAGAGGTCGTACGCAAGAAAGCCAATTTCGCGGTCAAACCATTCAATGATACTGAAAAAGTTATTGACTACTCGCTTCTGCCCGCGACTTCGCGTGAAATTTATTGTTCTCCGACACGGTGCGTCGCATTGCATCGCCCGCCCTCGCTATTACTTCGTTATCGCTTAGCGTTCTTTCTATTTTTCTTTCAGCTAGCTTTACAGCTTCTGGATCGAGGTGGGCTGGTTGAAATTACCACCGACGGCCCCCATTGCCCCTACACAATGGTCCACATGAAGGACTAAGTGCAAAAACGAAACCCTCCATCATAGAACAGAGACATTTTTTATTTTTGCTCGGCTCCTAAGGGCCGTACCGCGATGCTAAATAGCCTATATATATTCTTCAAGAATTGGGCTATCAAATGCAAAAAGATTTTTTCCGGTAGGTCCAGAGATTACTAGATTAGTTTGTATGTGGGGGACATACAAACTTGCAAACAAACAAAT
The DNA here is from genome assembly GCA_905333075.3 of Atethmia centrago. Taxonomy (NCBI): domain Eukaryota; kingdom Metazoa; phylum Arthropoda; class Insecta; order Lepidoptera; family Noctuidae; genus Atethmia; species Atethmia centrago. Next base: position 23,181,394 of record HG995368.1, read on the forward strand.
TTTACCTCTTTATATTAGAACAGCGACTGGGACCGCTGTCTACGCCAAATAATATTACCTTACGATTATACACACGGCTATATATCAAGCTATTCATTTCCAGTATAAACTGATCTCGTATTGTATAGGATATCCGTACAATGGGAGGTCACCTTATACCTACTAGAAATGTATAGCTTAATACCTATGTAGCCGTGAGCACCTATTTCACTTTCTCGAAACCACTTCCTTTGCTTCATGGTGGGGCCCAAAATAAAATACTATCGAATAAAGGCTCTTAGAGACTGGGGCGATATCGCGGGCGTGACAGGCAGAAGTATGCCTGTCGGCGCCACCAATTCCACCCCGGTCTGTAAAAGCCTTTAACTAAAGTTCGTTTTTTAATCCCAGAGACTAATTTGACATTTCAAATGACTGTTGTTCGCTTTTTCAATTTGGAGTTTTTGACAGTTGCATGTGTCAATTTAGTCTCCGAGATTAAAAAACAGACTTTAGGCAAATTTATCTTAACCGAAAATTGGTACCTAATAGCTCGTATAACAGGGAATGTAATTGCATTCAAGAAAAATCCAAAGTAGGCCATGAAAGAAGAGAATACGTATATTATCTTAAACTCCTAATCCTTCTATACAACGTTTGTCGAATTGTGGTCTCTACCAATGGACTGGCAAGTTGTAAATGACATTCCATTTTATTCCTATGCGAAGTATTCAGTTATCCACGCACGCCTCTCTAATGTCGCCTCATTGGTTGTCAAAAGTTTTTCTTAACAATAAATAGATGATGTATTTGTATACTCCCAAGACAACAAAGGAAATAATAGTTATTTTTCCCTTTATCTCGAATCTCGAGGCGCAATTTATTTCAATCTCATTGTTTACTAACAAAACAACGCTGTCTGTTCTTAACATTGAAATACTCGTAAAAGTTACATAAACAAACAAATTCCTTGTTGGTTTTTCCTTTCGAATAATATTTATGTTGTGTAGTACTGAAGGCCATTTTTGGAATGATAGTGTACTTAATATCTTCTACTACAAAAACATGTCTGGCATATGTATGCGTCATATTAAATTAACTAAGGGCTGTGTTGTTCCCGACGTAGTTTATGTATGTACTCCCACTATTTGCCAAATAGTCTACCAACGGTCATGGTCATGACAATATCATAGCAGAATGCAGAGTGACATACTCAGCAGTAGACCCTTATGCACATGAATGCCTTGCTTTGAGAGACTCTTGAAACTAAACAAACTAGCTACCAAGTTAAAAAAACAATATCAAACAAAAGCAGCACGATATCAGATTTCAGCCCAGAAAAACTTTCGTACGGTTTACACATCTTATAGATTACTGACGAAGGGGGCAAATGTGCAAAGTTTCCAACAATCGAATGCATCTTGACGAGATGTTGTAAAAGTAGCCGAGGACCGAACTAAATAGTGTGCAAATAGTGAGCCCTATGTTTAGAAGTGGGTTGCTGAATAGCCTGATGATGATGACTGGCTTCATCTTTCTGAATGATCGACTTCTTTGACAATTCAAGAGTGCCTGTAAATGTTTTAATTGAAATAAATGCCTTAAGTTTGAGTAACAGAGAGCAAACAGAAGCCAGTACTTCATAAATTATTAAAAATCAACAGTCAACAAAACTGAACATTCTAGGCCGCCATTGCACTTTAATAGCACATTCGAATGTCTCACAATTTTCTCTAAACGGTAACTGAGTTTATTGATTAGTTCCACTTAACATAGACATATAATTTTAGCCACGGGTTTGTATGAATGTGTGATTTTTTGCAACGTCTCGTCGGGTCGGAAATAGCCTGTCTGGCTGGCGCGGCCTCGCGTAGCTCGACTCACTGACACCGCAGTACGCTGCACATTGCTACCTAGATTTTACGGAATTTTATGAGTACTATCTTCATAGTAAGCCGCGAGAACTCTTTAGTCATCTGTGTCATCTAGTTTTGGACTCACTGAAATCTATTTGCCGGATTGTGAATTTGTAATTATAAGTATTTATAATTTTACTCCAAGTAGATGCTACTATTCAGAGGGCCTTTACTAGAATTACCTATATCAAAAAGCTAACTGTATAGACTATATGCATATATAGCAGCCGACAATCGCCCCTGGTCAACCGACCACAAACATCAGGAATTCGGAATTCGTAAGAGTGAACTTTGGTGCTATCCGCTTTTCTTATAGCAGTTAATCCACTGAGCCGTCTTAATGGTTAATTAAAGATGGAGGTGTCAGATGCTAGGTGAAATTATTGTGTGACTTTTTGCGGATATGCGAGTGAAAGTCGCGAGTCTATCAGATGCACGAACTTTAATGTCAACTGAGTCATCAATGCATATTCTTCTAGGGGAAATCCGTTCAAATGATTGTGACGTAGTTTGTCTTGTATTGGCTTTGATAAATATTTTGCCTTTCTTCTAACACAACGTTAATTACCTAACAAAGATTGATACCGATGAAAAGATCAGTGCTTGTGTCTTCACTTCCTTCTCTTAATGAGAAGAGTTCTTTCCCCACAGTGGGATTTTAAATACAAGCCGGTAGTGCTCTACACATAACTTCTACTTCATTATCTTAAAGACTGCTTACTATTGCGTCTAATTTGCAAGAAGAATCATCTGCTTGCTCTATATGCTGTTGAATGCTCAATTTACTACTGGAAGTTTCCTTGGTCTTCCAAGCTGTACCGTCATCAAACGAGCCATACGCGTGTGCGCAATATTCTGTTGTACCATACATGGTAGCATGCCATATCAGTCCGTCTATTGTTGTGCACGTTTGCTAAATAGCTATCGTTGACTGTCCTTGCGATGAAAAGGATGTTTTTTTTTACATTTTGAATCATGGGAACTTGTGTTTTGTTTTAATTTTGTGGTCTAGATAGATTGAGTGTAGTTTATTTTTATTGATCAGGGAATGTCGCCCCGAAAACGTCAATTCGGTCCCATCCATGTAAATATAAGAGCTATTATAGAAAATCTCATCGAAAAAGCGAAAACATGGTATGAAAAAAATAACACTTTGGTTCGTGTGTTTGTCTTTGAATTCGAAATGGCACGAAAGACAATGATAGTCATGAAAATAATAGGTACATAATATATTCTTAAAACATTTTTGTGTCCCTTTTTATCCGTTCATATTGTTTCAGACATCCGCAGATGGTTAAATCTTTATTCACATTCTTGGCAAGTATTTGATACCCACGAATTAACTATTTCGATCAACTTTATAATGATCTGAAGACTAAACAAACAATCTTGTATACTTTGTCACCCACACAATAATGTTCAGGGTTCAAAAGATCCTGAGTTTTCCGCTTGTCACAGTTAAACCAACATTGTGAAGAATTTGACGATCCTCTCTGGGTTGTTTAACCTCCAGACTTCAAATATTTATTGTTTTAATGTCTGCTTTTTGTATTTATTTAAGGAAAATGAAATAATGATGGCAAGTGATGAAGCACTATAGGTAAATGGTACACATAATATTTGCAGTACCTACGAAACGTGTATTTTGATCAATATAACACTGTCAAGAAGTTTTTAACCAAAACCAGTCTTACCAATGGGTATCGTGTTACCCAGTAACTGGGTTGTGGAGGTCGGATAAGCAATTGCTCCATGTAAAATACTAGTATTCAGCTGCATATCCACTTAGATTGGATGCCAACCCCAACATGGTTGGGAAAAGGCTAGGCAAATGATGATGAAGAAGTTTTTAACCAAACCAAATGAGGTTTTATTGATACAAAGACGGTTTTAACAAATGCTGTGTATCGTACGATTTTCTGTTGGTCGTGGGCACATATGTAACGTGTTCCGTGTGAGCCTTTTATCAGAAACAAGTTTGGAAAGTTAATTCCGGTCGACGAACCCAAGAGCATTCTCCTATCGGTGTGTCGCGTCGAAGTGGCGGGTCTTGCTCCTCGACCGATTGAAATTAAATTTCGAACTGAATATCACACGCGTTTGTCATGCAACCTCTTTTATTTATTTTTTCCTTGTGAAACTTCATTAGCATTGAATTTGTTTATAGTTTTTTTTTAATTCTTTCTATTTTTATTTTAAAAAGTTTTCGTTGCAAATGTATTTTTCATTTTAGTTTCTGTTTTCACAAATTTAATTTAATACATGCATATTATTCTAATGATATCTGAAGTTTCTCTTACGAAGTAGACTTCTAGAGATAAAAATAAAACAAGTTTCCTTTGAAATTGAAAACAATTGCAGAAGTGAGAACATTAAGAAGGATTATTATTACGTATGAATAATTTTTTTCCAGGACAAATTCACATGAAAAGCTCAAAGTTTTCTTTTTATGGCAGTACGATTTTGTCAGACGTTGTTTTTAAAAATACCTTAATATTAAAACTTGAAAACAAATAAAATAATAGATCATGCGAGAGTGTGAAGCAGTTTTAAGTAAATAATTTCTAGGTGATTCCTGAAATCCACCACCAGCATTTAGGAACCTTTCTAAAACTGACTAAAATTTCAACAATCTAGTTCTAGTCTATTTTACCCAAAAACGACCAGTAAGCGTCACAGGATATATTTACATACGTACAGGCAGCAGAAAGTCGCAGTATACCTACGCATATCGTGCCACCTTACGTGCCACAGTATAAACAATACTAAACTGGGCAGAACATGGAAGTCGTTACGTATTTAAATTTGGGTAAAGCGAGCAGTTGGCAGTAGGCTGGGGCCAAAACTTAGTAAATTATAGCTATTTTTTTCGTAAACTTGGATATTATGATAGCTAGACAACCTTTTTTCGCATTTTAATGCGTTATTTACAACTTAACAAGTGGATACTGTACATAGTATGTTTTCCGTACAAAGAAACAACGATTTAGCACAAACTCAGTCGCTGATTAATAAAAAGTTATTAACTGCCCTTCAAGTAATTAAACTCGTCTACAACTAGATTTTTCTGATTCTACTTGTTCCTATATATTGTTGATACAAGAATGTTAATAGTAGCCGTCCATCTAAATAATTAATGGCCTTTGACATTAAAAATCACAAAGCACTCTCTGCGGATGAAAATATATTAGTCTCGTGCTACGGACAATTGGCCGGTTCCCCTTACAATAGCGTCCATACCAAATGCATTCCATGTATGATGCCAATTGATTCATCGACGTATGTCTCTCACAAGACCATTTTCAATTCAGTTAGCCATTGTCACTTCCTTAGTCAAATGTCCCGTGCATTATCAATTAAAGAAAAAACATTACCTACTAAATTCGGTCGTTCTAAATTTCAACTGTGACGTTTGGTCATAATGGCAGATTGGCGGCAATTTTAGTGATGTGCTTTTGATTGTTTTAATTTTATAAATTACTAAACAGTTCAGTGGAAACTTATAAATGAAATACGACTGTAATTAACTGAAAGAAGACAAACAATTATACGTACACACGACTACATATCAAGCTATACATTTCCGTATAAGCTGAGCATTGTATAGGATTTCCGTACAATAAGGTCAGCATACACTGAAAAGGTATATCTTGATATTATGTAGCCATGTGTACATTAAAGATGGTTAATTTGACCGATTTTGGACAAAAATGTAATTGATTAAAGTACAGAGAGCCTTAATAACACAGCAGAAGTAAATTTACCTGAAAGTTTAATAATAGTACACTCGTTGATATTACGATGATTTTGTCTCGTTATGGATAAACACTAAACAGTATTATTCATTACAAAGAGCCAGTTAAAAATCAAGCGAGTAAGAGTAAATGAGTTTTTAAATTCCGGACTAATAGTGGAACATTTTAAAACATTGGCGCCGATTCCCTTGTTCACAAACTAAACTAAATTTAAGATCAGTGCATCTTTTCTTTCTATTTCATTAAGAAAAGGACAGAAGATAAATTTTAGTTTAGTCCTGTCAAATTAATCAGCGCCTGTCACTACTCCATACAAGTTTAGACGTGATTAAAAACTTGCCTACTAAAATTACGTCAATTTACGTCAAGCGCTGATTAATTTGACAGGACTAAACTAAAATTTATCTTCTGTCCTCTTCTTAATGAAATACAAAGAAAAAGATGCACTGAACTTAAATTTAGTTTAGTTTGTGCACAAGGGAATCGGCACCAATGTGTTCCAATTTTTGAATAAATCACGGAAGTCAATTTAGTGTTTCGCCAGTGCGTTCTCATTTTCTCAATTACATTGTACGTTCCTGCTTATTCGGAATATCGCATGGATTTTTTTGCGAACTGTCGCTAAAATGACATCTCTTTTGGTTCTACTGTGATGCCGTACAAAGTTTTAGTAAAATAGAGAAAAGTTTTTCTCAAAATGAGTCCATTATCGACGTTCAGGAAAACTAACAGGCAGATGTAAGTAATTATTTTATAAGTTTACATCGATATACGTCCCTGGTTGGTCGACTAATTACTCGTTAACTTGTAAAGCCTGCTTAGCTGTGAGTTTTCCTTTTAATTACGTTATAAGTCCTACTGCCATGATTTTTTTTTACATCTCCATAAACAACCATTTAGCTGGCAGGGAGGGGAGGGGGGAAACTTGACTCTAACAAAAATTTGCGGTATATAGCTTAATATTACGCAAACGGATCATTGAATCGAAGAATGGTGTTCACAGACCCGCAATATTTGAACGGCCTATCCAACGATACCCCACACCATGGGATAGACGAGAAATAGTTTTAAATTAATATGGTTTTTTATGCTTTGGGTATACATTATTTCCTGAATTCATTTCATAAAGTATTTTGCTTCAAAAAATCAAAACCAAGATATTTTATTTCATATAAACCTACATGGGAACTTATGAAACGTCAGAAGCTAGGTGCACGGTTCCAATTGGTCGTTTCCTATGGAGAAGAGGCGGCAAGAAACTCCACAGTTACTCTTTTAAAAATAACTAGGACAGTGTAGAGCTGACAAGAAGTACCAGGTACTTAACAAAAAAAAAATGGTCTACAAATCTAGTCTATTAAGCCTACAACGTTCCCACATTGACAAAATATAAAATAATCTATGTAAACTATTAATAAAATAATAAAAACCTATTTAAACCAAAATACATGTTTGCCATTACAACTGTAACAAGTCTTAATTAGTATCCTGTCCACAAAAGTGACTAATAAATAATTTGATATCAAAATTTTAGTTATATAATGTCAAATAATGAAAATATTATGCCAAGGAGGTATGTATAAAAAAAAGAAAAGAAAATAAACATCGTAATTTGGGAGCAGCTAATAGACATTTATATTGTTATGCCGTTTATGAGGTACCAGGGAAGCCACTTGAGCAGAAGGAATTATTGCCAAACTTCCTTGTCTTCAACGTAGTCTTTAATCTTATAATATGCGTTTTTGATAAGGACCCGTTTGATGTGGGTTTTGAACTTTCCAACGCTAAGTTCTAAAACCGACGTTATAAAAGCGGATACTGTTGATAACAAATGATTTGCTTGTTTTTGTTAATCTAAATTTGGGTATCACAATTTCATATTTACTACGTGTATTTATAATAAGGAAATCACTTCTTATTTTGAAAAGTCCCAAGTTTTTGCAAGCATACAAAATACTTTCTAAGATATAAAAAGAAGGCAGAGTTAGTACATTCATTTCCTTGAGTTTGTATCTAAGGACTCATGAGGACCCATTCTATAGATCGCGCGGATTGCCCTCTTTTGTAAAATGAAAATTGAATCTACATCAGCTGCCGCTCCCCACAGCAGAACGCAATAAGACATAATACTGTGGAAATACGCAAAGTATACTACCCTAGCCGTGGCTATATGTATTAGTCAACTGCCTATTTTTCTTACTGCATATGCAGCTGAACTTATCTACCTGAAAGAGTTCTAATGTTGCCCACATTAACGCTCTAATGTGGGCACCCCATTGCAGTTTCGAATCTAGAAATACAGTTTCCGTAACAACATCTAGTTTCTTGCCATCGAGTTTTAAATTTAGACCCACTTGGGGTACATTTGGTAATGAGAACTTAAGACATTTTGTTTTGTTCGCATTAAGTAAGAGATTATTAGCTACGAACCATTTCGAAACAACAGCCAGACTGTCGACGTGTAAGATATCCGTATCATTTATATCTATTAAAAAAATAAGAGAATTGTCATCAGCGAATACAATTATATCCGATAAATTAGCTTCCTAGTTTAACATAATTTGTTTGCAAAACTTACTTGCATTATATGAAGGCGTATTTAAAACAGATTTAAAATTCATTAAAATCATATATCTGCAACTTAAAACCTTAATAATATGTAGTGTTTTTTACTTACATAATATATAATATAACTCAGGGTTTGATGTCTGCCACTGAAACTAGAATGAAAATGTCTCAATAAACTCAGAAGTCACACTAAGTCGCAAAAACATTATTTAACGTATTCTAATTATTTCTAATGGTGTTAATGTACTGTACCTACTATTTGAATTGGGTTTTATAGTCAATTTAAATTAAATAAATACCAAAAACATCTTTAGTACATTCAGCGTCAAAAATAAAAGGACAAAGACTATCTAATCTGTTTGTCCATTTATTTTTGACGCTAACAATACCTAGTACTTAATTTATTATTTTAATTTCTCTCGCAAGTGTAGGTAGGTAATGTTCATAAAAAATTCAATTAAGTATCAGCCGTTTAAACATTAAACGTATGTATAGTTTTATCGAATTCGTTGCATAACACAGCTCAAAAGAATTTCACCTTGAGTCGCGAAAGCTGTGTGCAGAATCGTTTTGTGACCCGACACATACCCGGTGTCACACCATCTTATTAACTTGACAAACAACAATAATCCTTATTCACAAAGAAACAAGACTTAATTGTGTATAGCTATTTCGTGCATCGTAAAACCTGGGTTTTCGGTGGTACGCAAACAAAACAAGCGGCAGTTGGTATGAATACATATTAAGTGGGTAGTGATAATAATGTTAAAAGAATACCTACTTGATAATTCGGTAGTTATAACATACAAAAGTGGAAAAAAAGAAAAAATATATATTTAAGAAACTAAAGATGGGTGTCTGTTTAATCAAAACGGACTACAACTATAATCAAAGGTCGCTGTAGTGCCCGACAGCAATCGGGGTAAACTAAAGCAAAGAAACTTAATAAAAAACAAAACTAAGGAAGGAAACACTACAACACTGTATTCTCGATCTGAAGTAGTTTTTTTTTTAAATAAAATAATAGATATAAATATTATAATACCTATTAGAAGCTATATAATATCAGTATGTATAATAAGAAGATAGATACATATATGTTATTAAAATACTTATTAATAGGTAAATAATAAAATTATTAAAACTTTATTGAATAAATCTACGGTAATTAATAAGGAGCGTTGACAGACCAATAGCCAGGTGGGTGAACGACCTACAGAAGAGCTTAGGGAAGACCTGGATGAGACCAGCTCAGACCAGGGAATCTTGGCACAAAAGGGAGAAGGCCTATACTCGGTAGTGAGTGGAATAAGGCTGCCGATGATGACTACAATGATGAACCAATTAATATTAAGGGCGTTAAAAGTCAAAATCAAACTCATTTAGGCTGAGAATCACCACTTTTCGAACGTCAAAATTACATATGGCAGGCCCACAAAACGCCCACCATTTACGACTTCCTAGTGCTTTAGCTGGGAAGAAGTAGCGCAACAAACTTTCCAGCAACAAAAAAAAAATGTCTGTAAAGTCGGTTTACGGACGATAATTTTACGTGATAACAAGAGAGATGCGTCACAAGCCGAATGCTTAGGCCGATCGTGCCTCTCTATCGCTAGTTCCGCGCTCTCGCTTGCACGCTGGGCTCAGGCGGAACGTGACATTTTTTCGTGTGTGCAGCCGGCGTCAATCGATTTATATGACTTTATCACGTCAAAAGGGATTATAGCATGAATCAGTGTGGGTAAAACACCCACTGGTATTCATTCTAATTAATAACTTAACCGATATAAGTACTTTTACCGTGAGATTTCAAGCACTTTTCAAAGAATAGATTTTTATTCACATATTGTTTTTCGTCACTTCCAGCATTGTCGAAGAGGGCACGTTTTGAGCGTTCCGTTCCACTAAAAAAACACAACATAAAATAATGAATTGTAAAATAAGTAATGCATTAAAAAATGTAAAAAAAAATAGGAATTTGTTTCTTGACTCCTACACAATTATATTAAAATAATGTAAGTATAAGTTTTGAATTACGTTCATATTCCATATTATACTGTAGGTGAAAGATGATATGGCTAGAAGGGGGTGACTACTGAGATGACGACTAATACTCGTAGAGAAGTATGGTAGAAAGGGACATGTTGCGCCGACCCCAAATAAATTGGGATAAGGGCCGGAAAATGATGACTGTAGTTAGGTATATTAATTACTTAGCAGTTATTCAATTAATAAGTGTTGGTAGCCATTGGTGGCTAAAAAGGTATAGGTACCTAATATAAATGCAATGTTCCAATATCTGGCAATAATATTGCCGTCTGTATAACTTGACAGAAATGGAAGTTTGCGACACTGTTAACAGAAATACATTTAAAGTATAGTATCTTATTTGTATTACATTACTGTTTTACTAAATAAAGACATTGGCGCCGATTCCCTTGTTCACAAACTAAACTAAATATAAGTTCAGTGCATCTTTTTCTTTCTATTTCATTAAGAAAAGGACAGAAGATAAATTTTAGTTTAGTCCTGTCAAATTAATCAGCGCCTGTCACTACTCCATACAAGTTTAGACGTGATTAAAAACTTGCCTACTAAAATTACGTCAATTTACGTCAAGCGCTGATTAATTTGACAGGACTAAACTAATATTTATCTTCTGTCCTTTTCTTAATGAAATAGAAAGAAAAAGATGCACTGAACTTAAATTTAGTTTAGTTTGTGAACAAGGGAATCGGCGCCAATATCAGACATAATAATGTCAACAGACTAACTTCATCGAAGTAAGTACTTAGTCACTTCGGGGATGTTAGTCTGTTTACACATTTAGGCTAGTTCTCTGAAAATGATATGCTGAAAAGAAAGGAATAAGTTTGTAAGTGTGTACATTTAAAGTATAGTATCTTATTAGTGTTACATTACTATTTTACTATTAAATAAAGGCATTATCAGACATAATATGTCAACAGACTAACCTCATCTAAGTACTTAGTCACTTCGGGGATGTTAGTCTGTTTACACATTTATTTAGTCTAGTTCTCTGAAAATGATATGCTAAAAAGAAAGGAATAATTTTGTAAGTCCTACTTATTGTGGCTATTTAAATATTTTGCTGTCTTGTATAATCTGTACTACACGACTTACGTGTTTAAAACATAGTCGCATTTTAAAACAATTTAACCTGATTATTTAAAATAAACATGCAGTCAAGCATAAATCAAGCGAAGTGTGCAAAACCTTATCTGAACATCGGCCTCCTTTCCTCACGTGGAATATGTGTTAATCTAACTAATTAGACAACACCTACATTCAAGCTAAAATTAACTCTAAAAACACCACAACTGAAGCTATTTTCGTAAAACATAAAAGTAAATGTTTACTTTTGTCGGAAATATCTTCGAAGTGGGTTTACTTTTAAAAACGTTTAATGGTATGTAATTGGGAAATGTAGGGAAGTTGGATTGAGTGAGCAATGAGTTTTCCTAAATACTTAATCCGCAGGTTGGACTAGATCAAATCTACTGTGTAATCACATCACGCTCAACAGATCATTACCTGCCTAGCCTTTTTCGACATGTGTCGGGCAGTCAAAAGTCCAAATGGGTTGTGGAGCTCGAATATGCAGTTGCTCCATATGAAATACTGGTATTCAGGTGCATCCACTTAGACAGAAAGCCGACCCCAACGTAGTTGAGAAAAGGGTAAGCAGATTGAGGTAGGATGAATGTTTCATGCATGCGCGCCCCTATTGGACGATGCGGGGGGAGTTTTACACCTCATTCCCCCGCGGGCCTGAGCTGGCCCGCGATGGCGGGCCGGCAACAGCCGGGGATCGCGGAAGTCGCATTTAAAGATCCCATGATCCCCGGTGCAAGAGTGTCAGTACGAGTGTGACAGACCCCTCCACCCGCCCTCGGGCGCAGGACACCCATGAGGATTTTCCACACCGGAACAAAAAAAAATAAAAGGATTAATGTTTTAAGGCTTTCCACTAGTTCATTATGATCTAGGGCAGGGATTCCCAAAGTGGTCGATATCGACCCCTTGGGGTCGAAATTAGTTTCCCAGGGGTCGACATAAACGAAAACTGATTTTGGGGGTCGACGAGGTCTAAAAATCGACCTCTATTAATTAACACAAGTTCTCATTTGAAACTTTCAAGATACTGTATAAGTTGTGTTATGTGTACCATTTTGTTATAAGAATTACTAATATTTTAGTAGGAAGTATCATTGTCGTACTTTTAAAAACTCAACAAGTCGATACGCGAGCACAAGCTCGTACAATATGAAAAAAAAATTGCTATGGGGTCTGAGGAATCAGTTCGTAATGGAAAAGTGGTCTCTTGCCCAAAATAGTTTGGGAATCCCTGATCTAGGGTCATAGGCATATCGATAATCGTCTCCAATTTATGCAAGGAATATCGAATAATCTCTACGATAGAACATTAGTTCTAGTAAGTCACAAGCACAACGCAACTAAACCAGCCAGCTAGTTGAGAAACAACTGATACCTATTTTAATTAACTATTTGAACTGTCTTTAAAACATTTCAATACAAAATCAAGTCAACCAATGGTTTTAATTAATTACTCAGTTTTCAACACAAGTAGGTCGGAACGCCAAAAATCGCTCGTTACACCAACCTTGCCCCATTTTAAAAAAAGAATGTTTGATTTTTCTTTTTCTATGTTTTTTTACGCCCCAATGAGCTTGTTTACAATCGGAAAACTGGCAGAATGTAAATGTTTGAGCGCGTTCTCATTTAAAAAAAACGCTATTGTGTAGTCTACGTTTTCAGATAGTCAGATAAAAGAGATTTTGCGTAGTGAAAAGGTTTCAAGTTCATTTTACAAAGATCAACTGTCTATTCCAGAATATTTCTTGTTATTTTCGGTTCTGAAAGCAAAAACCTGTTCCCTTCAGTTATTTGTCCCAGAAGTGGCATAATAAAGGAGGGTTCAAAATATTTTCCGTAGTTATGGGAGCTTCCCTGTTTTTATCTACCCCAAAAGACATTTTGTTAAGTTATAAACTGAATACTTAAAATTGTAATTTTGCCGCGCGTAGGTACCTAAAAATAACGTCAGATGACGCTTAGAATATGGATTCTTGCCACACGTGAACTCCAATTTTCTCATTCATTTTGGATAACTAAGTACCTACTTACACCAATGATATGACAAAGCAAAGCAATCATTTCGAAATTCGAACAGCGTGATTTAAAATATGAAATACGTGTGTCCGTGCGATCGACACGATATAATAATGGGCCACAAATGTTAGTTCGTAAATAGACGACCCAAATCCCGAGTGATTCCGAGTGCACGGCTGGACTGCAGAATGTAGTCATCTGTTCCACGACACGAAATAGACAAATTGTCAAGATGGAGGGACTATTTGGATGACAACTGTTTTTTTTTTAAATTGTGCGCATTAATCTTATCTAGTGTAGCCACCTAGGGAAAAAGTTCTAAACTTCTTGGTTACAATGTTAGCTCTCATTGCCAGCTGTCACTAATGTTGGTAATGTCACGTAAAATGAAATGTGTGCCTGTACTCACAGTAAACTTTTTGTTGTAACACTTTCAAGAGCATATTTTGAATCTAAAGAACGGCGAAAACAACGATGAAAGTCAACTTTGTCACCTCTGCCCTGAAGATGTTCGCGATATTTTAATTCTAGTTTCAGACGACAAAAATTGCTTAAATGACATAAACATAACATCACACTGTGGGATAATTTGTAAACATGAGTATTATTTACAATTCTTACAAAAAAAAAACAACTCTAGGCTTTATAAAATTGGCATACTATTTGTTGCCATACCTACGCTCAATACACGTTTAGACCACTTTGGCTGACTTTGGCAGTTAGCCGGAATACTAAGCTAAGAACAAAATACGTATGTAGGTACAGACAGTTTAAAAATAATAACAAAAAAGTCTAAAACAAAAGCTGTTCAGCTTCAAAAGTTCACGGCCGCCATTTATTTTTAAAAGTACAATCACCGATGTACTTGGGACGAATTAAAACACGACTAATGGCGCCATAAATAATTTCTAAATTGCTCGTTTAATATATCATTTGTTTGAGTACCTTCCTTAATTTGTGCATTAATTAATTCTGCACCAGTTTCCAGCAGAGCTATTTGCATGAATATTTTTATGTGAATGCAATACTGAAATTTTTATGTTATTGTTTCAGATCATCAGAAATGATCCACGTTGACGAAACGGATCCGGTTGGAGGTAATATTTCATTTAAGTACTTCCCTTTATTACTTTTTAAATACTTTGAGACTGAGCAGACACAGTAATATGTATTTCAACTGAAAAACACATCACCAATAACGGATTTGAATGCCGAAAGTATGACGTCACAAAGGTTCGTTCTGTTAATTCTCTGTACCTATCCTGAATTTGTTCGCAAATAAAATAATTAACACCTACAGGGCCAGGGTCATAGGTACCTATTAGTATTTGTATCTTTTGTATGACATAATTGAAAGAAAGGTATACTCGCACAGACCAGCGGGGTAATTGCGTGTCACACATAAAATGACAATTGATCGCAATGGCGTTAATTTTGACAGTTCACCAACGTCCATTGCGACGAATCAAACCTATGAAGCAATGGATTAGCTTCTTCCTTCAAAACTCTCAGATTTTGATTCAAAGTGTGTTACGTAATTAAATTGCTAGGAAAAACAAAAGGGACGAGACCTTTACTCAGTAGCGGGTGGAACATCGTTGCCATCGTTGAATTGAATTATTTGAATTTATGATGCACTAAAATTTACCAATCCACACTCAGCCAGGGTACACACAGGGTGCACCAGAAGGAACACGGGTGGGTTTTAGTCAGTAAGAGTCTGACACAAGAGCGGGAGAAGTTATTTGATAATTTCCCACCCAAAAAAAAAGGGTGAATAATTATTATTATTTCTTTGTACCACTACACAACTGGTTTCGGGTTTATAGCCTACCTCCTTGATTTTTAAAGATAATAACAAAAAGTCTAAAACAAAAAGCTGTTCAGCTTCAAAAGTTCACGGCTGCCATTTGTTTTTAAAAGTACAATCACCGATGTACTTGGGACGAATTAAAACACGACTAATGGCGCCATAAATAATTAATAATAACTCCCAAGCTTTAACAAAATTACTATTTTGTGTGAACTAAACATTAAACTCACTAAAGTCAGTGTAAAATCAAAATCGCAAAAATACTATGTCAACATCAATTACTCTTAGCACTTAACGCACATTCTACTAATTCCTCAAATCTAGGTTAAATCTAAAGTTAATTATCGTTACGAGTGGTTAGCTAAACTGACGACAGAATAAAAATAAAGTAAACAAACACAATATTTGGCAGGCGAGTGGAATCCGTCTTTATTTTAGACTGGGCCGAATATTTGGAATCGTGCGCTCGATGATAGTATAGTCGTCATGTCGGTAATACATGCAGACGACTCGTGGAGACAATTATGTCGTTCTTATGACGATTATTGACGGTAATTACGTCAGATAGATTCTTCTTCTTTTCGTACCGACTGTACTTTGTTGGAGCTGCAGCTAGTCATGTCATCATTAACACTCTTATACATACATATTTCTTGTATTATTAAATTCAAACTACTCGTACTCGTAAGTATATTGAATCCTCCAAAATCCTCGAAAAAGCTCAAAAACTGCCTCGTTGGTCTATTGATCGCAAGCGCTACTGCTGAGCATGAGGCCCTGGGTGCGATGTCTAAGTCGAGCAAAGTGTTATTGTGTTTTCCTTCAGGAATTTCTCAGTCACAGCCCGGAGTTTGGAAGTTAGCGGTGTGAAAGTCCCGTGCCTCGGAAGCACGTTAAGCCGTTGGTCCTGTGCCTGGCGGTCCACTTTCTAAGTCCGTCAACGAAGATGTAGGCCTGTCCGAAAGTAGTTAATCCGTCAGAACAAGTGTCAAATTCAATTTATCGGACGGGAAAATATGTATCAGGAGTAGGGACAACACTGTCAAATCATGTTTTCATTCATTTTTAGTTCGGCCCTTGAACTAATCATATGTCCTTAAGACGCTGACAACACCTAAACCGCGGTCACTGTCAGATTGCATAGAAAAGAAAAAGAAGCGCGATGACACAACGCTTGTAATTTATTGCAAAATATGAAGCAATTATCTATTTACTCAAAAATGAGTTGAGTAATCGAAAATAAAAAACAACCAAGTTCTGCATTGAAATAAGATGTTCTTGTTATTAATTAAATACGTAACGTATGTTGATATTTAATGCAGATATTTTGGATTAGAACTCAAGGTAAGAGGTTAGTTTAACTTTAGTTTGTATCGAGATTTTTTTTCAAAACATGTTTTGGTAACAACCAAGTTCTGGGAAATATGTTCAAAATTAACATACATTTTTTCCGCTACCACAAACTATACATATTTGGCAATTTTTTTTCTTATGTAAAGCCTATTTTGGTCAATTGGGTCTTATCAGCCTTAAGGGATACGGAGTAAGAAACGTCCCGTAACTTTGGGTGAAATTACGGATTTTGTGCTTATGGACCCCCTGATCTCTCTGCGGTCGTGTCGGATTACCGCCCCATGAACGTGACCGGACTATGAGAGTGAGGCAAAAGAGAGTGCACCTGAGTCTGCGCAAAAACTTGTGCACTATAATATCTCCCGCGTCGATGGCTAGTCTCTGCTGAGACTGGCCGCCATGGCCAAAGTTCGGTCTGGAAGTTTATTATTACTTTGTACATAGGGAAATCAATTGGGCCCAGTTGGCCATGTTAACATTAACACTAATATTAATAAATTCAGTGCAATTGCAAATGCAATTAATATATGCAGCAAAATAATATCCCGGCATACTAATAATACCCCAGAAAAATAATGTCGGAAATAGTCATTTAAAACTTATAGATAATTAGTTGCCCAGCTTCTGTAATTGTTGCGCACATTTTTAAATTTGTTGCACTTATAGTTTTTTAGTTATTTCACAAAAACATTTCCTGCTGGGGTAACATTTATAACGTTACCGTAGCCAGACATTTTTTTTTTAATTGGAATATTGAAACAAATATTAGCTATATAAATAGTTGTATAGACGAGGTAAATGTTGCACCTTATTTTGTATTTGTCCTTTCTTCGGCTGCGAAGTTATTCGAGATCCTGCTGGAGTAACGTTTGTGGTTTTGCTGGATCTCTGAAACGGTTAAGCGGATTCTTGTCATCTTTTGTAAGTACATAACTTCTTAGGAAATAAATTCAAACTAAGATTACCAAAATATACAAAATAACCAATTCGTCAATATCACAAATCAATCCTAGAAATACAGTCTGACGCCTTTAGCCAATCAAAGCATTTACGAAGCTTAGGCTCGAGGTCAGAAGAACGTCCGGAATTACGATTCGGATATGACGGTATCCGACGACAAGTTATGTCAAGTTCAATTATTGAGCCCTATGCACAAAACAACGACATCCCTAGGCATCCAGGCTTATCATGCCACAGGCTTTAGTCACACAGTATTCTTTATGTGACGCATACATCCTGTGGATGTAAACTTTTTTACTTGAACAGGCAATGTAGCCTGCTAAGTTAGTTTTTAAGAATATAAGTTATTTGAAAACTTCTTTAAATATTCGCGCAATATTTGTTTTTGTAATATTTTACAAAAGTCCAAAACGATCATGTTTTGTATCATAGATATCAGCAAGGGGTTGGCGTTTTGAGGTAACATTAGATTCGTTTTAATTGTGGGAGTGACATAGGGTATACAATTTTAATATGGCATCTGCGAAAAAAAAGAGGGGGAATAAAAAAATATATTTTGTGATTATAATAATATGGGTATAAAATAAGAAGCTAGTAAATAGTCAAATCCAAATATATATATATTATCACACTTTTAACACAAAACACATTTTGTCACAAAAATTACATTTTATTTTCTAAAACCTATCTTCCTATCCTATTTTGCTAACTGAACAATTTGCTCATTAATAATAATAACACTAAAAAAACTAAAAATAACACAAATTATTAAAAAAACAAAAAACACAAATGCAAAAAAACGAACTGAAAAGATGGAAACGAGGTGAAAAGAAAAACGAGTATCCTTTAAATACCAAAAATAAATAAATCCAGTCGGAGGCAAATTTTAAGACGCTCGTTAAATCCTTGATGCCTCCAACTGCATTTAGGTAAAGGATACTCGTTTTTATTTTCACCTTGTGTCCATCTTTTCAGTACGTTTTTGTGCAGTCAGGTTTTTTTTTTTTTTAATGAATGCGTTTTAGTAAAGTTCACACCACATTCCTACATGCCATTCCGTACCTAATTGAAATGGTTATCTTTATAGCTTTGAGTTGCTAAGCAGCAGTTTATTGTGCAGTTTATTGCAGCTGTTTTACTGAAACGTTTGAAAGACCCAATCACGAAATCAACCTACAACTCATCATAACTTCATCTTTAATAAGAATAAAGGCTTGTGCAGACTGGGGTGATCGCGGGAAGGTACTAATGGGTCACCGAGGCCCCTGGCAACACAGGCAACAAGAAGGAATACGGGTGGGTTTTAGTCAGTAAGAGTCTGACACACCTTCCCGCTCCGCCCAGAGCGGGAGAAGTTATTTGATGATTTCCCATCCAAAAAAAAAAGACTGGGGTGATATCGCGGCCGCGGCATATTGCTGCCTGTCACACCCGCGATATCGCGCTTGTCCGCACCAGCCGTATACGGTACTTACTCACTTATAAGACACCTTATATACATTTTCAAGTCATGTCTCCTAAGTACTCACACTGCAGATGTAGTTATATAAAATGCATACGTTAGACGACAATTTTATTGTGAAAGCTGAATGACATTGAAGACGAAAACACATTTTCACGTTAAAGCATTTTTAAATCAACAAAAAATATCAACGTCATAAGTAAAAGAAAATCAAATACAGGGCTTTTTTAAATTAATTGTCGAAACTTCACACACGTGATGGGTAGGCAATAGGCATCGGTGTTGAATTAAATAGTAAAAACAAAAAAAAAACCCCCGCTCCTGCTTCGCGCGGTTTTTACGACTTGATAAAACATGAAGGTTTCATTGTTTGTTGTACGTAAGTTTAATATTAATTTCTTACACATGAACGCTCCGGAATAAATTCTCTAAATGATGTCAAAAACCGCGTCAAAATCCGTTGCGGTTCTTTAGAAGAGCGTCTCACGGTCATACAGACGTACATGAAAAGCGACTTTAAGGGTCGGATAATCGCCGTTGACCTTGGCCTTGACAAAGACGCGTCGCGCCGCGCCGCCGCCGTTCGGTTTCATATTTATTTTGAGTAACAAAAATATAACAATTTAAAAAAAAAACTGATAGAATTATAGATAATAAAATAGTCTGTTCATACAAAAAAAAACATGAACATATCTTAAGTAGTTTGAAAGTAATATCGCTATTACTTCCTGAATTTATTTCATAAAGTATTTTACTACAATACTTAAATATTCACAGATAGAATTGATGTGTATGCGTTCTAGTTTAACATACCTAAATTTTTTGCATATCTTGCTTGCATATGAAGCCGTAATAATAGATTTAAAAGTCACAAAAATCATAATATAGATAGAAGATAGAAGATAGAATACTCTTTATTATGTACACCATAAAAAATACAGATACAAACGTTGAAATTTTACAAGGGGTGACACAATGGGCGGTCTTATCGCTAAAAGCGATCTTTTACAGACAATATCTACGCCTTAATATAATATGTATAAGAAGAGTAAGTAGCGTAATACAAATTATATTTGATTTATATAATAATTAATAAATAAAATAAAAATACCGGCCATGTGCGTGTTGGACCACGCACAATGAAGGGTTCCCTAGTTGGGATGAAGTTATCTCAAAAACAAACATAACATTGTGGGTGAAAAACATGTTCTCCTATACGCCCGCGCCATACCCATACTAAATTACAGCTTTCTAGTGCTAAGAGTCTCTGAACTAAGCCGGGGACAGACAGACGGACATGGCGAAACTATAAGGGTTCCTTGTTTACTACGGAACCCTAAAAAAGATATGACCACAAAAAACCAAACATCTGATTTTCCGCAACGTGTTAAAAACATATTTATCAATACATTGGATTTAAGTACAGAACACAATTAATGTAGTTTTAAATCAAATTTTCCTTTACCTAACAACAGGATCGGACGGAAATAAATTCATATTGCGGCCCCGCACTTGGCGGAAACAATTGAATTTTTCAACGTCATCAAATGATAAAAATCCTCGTATTATGAAACGTCAGGCAGAAATATAGTAGGTAAACTGCCTACGTAAGTTCGACAAGACGAAATGAAAACGAGTAAAATGGCTGTGTAATATCCGGACGGACGGACGGAGAGACCGACAGGGACATGACGAAATATAAGGGTTTTCCAATCGGCTACATAACCCTAAAAATAGTTTTTTTAACCTAGTCAGCAAATGGTGCTATTAACTTTTTTTAAATCTAAATGGTCTGGAAAATGCTTATGGTAATTTTGAACATCATTAATGCCATTCAACCAGACACACATAACCTCAATTTTAAATACGTAAGTCAAGTAATATGCGTTACAAATACATACAAAGACAGACTGGCCTACTTTAATAACAAAATGCAACATCGATTTCGCTATTATTAATTTTAAAACAATGCCTGGCACATGGCAGATACTAAATCTATTTTAATAGCAGAATTCGCGATTCGATATAACTTATAACTGGCTGTGAGCGAGACAGTTTTTATAACGGCATGATTTAAACTTAAGTACGTATATTTTAGTTTCCTTAGGAAACCAGGGGGTGACGATATTACCGACACAGAAAAACGAACCAATGTATTAAAGTGAGTTAGACGACCAGTACCATAACTGCGTAACACATTTCGAAATCTGAATGATTTTGAAGGATATTGGTAATCCATTGCTTTATATGTTCGAAAAATTTGTGTACTCAACAACGTAAATAAAGCAATGAATGTTGTTGAACTGTCAAACTGAAAGTCATTGCTACTGTAGGTAATGTGGTTACGCAATTACCCCGCAGTGGTGACGATATTGCCGACATAGAAAAACTAACCAATGTATTGAGGTAGATGCCATGGCTTAATATCAACTGGAAAATGGCACTACCGAAAAATAACTTTTTAATTTTTTTTTAATTTGCCTCCCAAAAGTGACCCACATATTCAAAATTAATATATGTATTTACATAACACGTCCGTGTTTGGGTCACAGAAATTCATGTGTACCAAATTTCAACTTAATCGGTCCAGTAAATTCGGCTGTAACAGACGGACAAACAGACAGACACACGAGGAGTGATCATTATAAGGGTTCCGTTTTTTCTTTTGAGGTTGAACCCTAATACCGAAATATATCTCACACATATGGCAAGATATGGTGCAAAGACACCATATTGGTACCTATAGT
The DNA here is from genome assembly GCA_905333075.3 of Atethmia centrago. NCBI lineage: Eukaryota > Metazoa > Arthropoda > Insecta > Lepidoptera > Noctuidae > Atethmia > Atethmia centrago. The sequence goes on from HG995368.1 coordinate 23,203,101, forward strand.
ATAGATTTCGAAGATTGACTCCCTATCCAAAACCATCAGCTGAACATTAGTAGCAAAATCGGTCTATACTTCTAACTACTGGTAAAATCTAAGCTCGCCTTGTCTAATAAGAGTGTTTTCCTACAGCAAGGCTTGAATTAATCGCAACTGTAATACACATTGAAGACTTCACATGTTTTATTCTCTTAAAAATAGTAAAATAATTCGCAGTGAGTCACGTGGCAGTCCAAAAGGGTTACGAAGGCCCCTGGCAACACAGGCAACGGAAGGAATACGGGCGGATTTTAGTCAGTAAGAGTCTGACACACCCTCTCGTTCCGCCCAGAGCGGGAGAAGTTATTTGATTTCCGACCCAAAAAAAAAAAGTGAGTCATAGAGCACAAAATAATTACGTTATTACACCGTGGCTGTAATTCTATTTTAGTTAGTAAAACAATACTATGATGTGTATCCGAACAGGTGCCAATCAATAGCAAAGTATCCAACCGGGATGATAATAGTTAGAAGGTCGACAGATCTTTGCCCGTTCGGCGCCCGCGCACCCATTCATAACCCTTTTAATTTTAAAACTAAAACGACGCAATAGTGTTGTAATAATTATTATGTTTTTTATCTGTTATTGCGTCATTGGTACTATTTGAGTTAGTAAAAAAAACTATGATGTGTATAGGAACAGGTGCCAATAGGTAGCCACGTATCCAACTGGGATGATGTTAGTTAGAAGGTCGACAGATCTTTGCCCTTTCGGCGCCCGCGCACCCATTCATTCATAACCTTTTTATTTTTAGACTAAAACGACGCAATAGTGTTAATATTATTATGTTTTTAGCTGTCATTGCCAGATTGCTTATGTTGTATGAATGTCAAGCTGGAAGATTAATATGCTTGATCATCATTATCATCAACATGACTTCATCCACTGACTGACATAGGATTCTCCTTGCTTGTCAATCTCTTTCTTCTTCATTTTTGAGGGTTCCGTACCTCAAATGGAAAAAAACGGAACCCTTATAGGATCACTCGTGTGTCTGTCCGTCTGTTACAGCCGATGTGCTCCGAATCTTAAGTTGAAATTTGCTACACACATGAATTTCAGGAGCAGTGGTGGCGCAGTGGTAACGGCCGCGACTTACGAGTAGGTTCGAACCCAGACAGGCGCTTTACTTTGTGTAAATTATTTCATCACCACTGCTCGCAAAACGGTAAAGGAAAACGTCGTGAGTAAACCGGCATGTCCTAGAACCAAAAATTCGAAGGCATGTGACGTCTATCAATCCACACTGGGCCTGCGTGGTGGATTTCGGTACGGCCCACTCCCTCTCACAGAGAGGAGGCCTGTGTCCCAGCAGTGGGAACATTATAGGCTGATTATGTATGAATTTCTGTGACACAAACGTGTAAAGTAAATAATTAAATTTTGAATATGACGGTAATTTTTGGGGGGCAAATTAGAAAATAAAAATAAATAGTTTTGCAAACTGTACCGTGTGACATGTCAAATGAAAGGGACGAGGGACTCCAATATTTTTTTTTAATACTTTTAAAGAAACAGTTTTAAAGTTATTTTAGAAAATTGATGAAAATTGACCATTCCTCCCTTATCTCCGAAACTACTTAGCCTAAAATTTTGAAAGAAATGCAGAAAATTGTTCTTTACTTATAGATTACAAGAAAACCTATAAGAAGTCTTTGGTGTAAAATAACATGGTAAATCTCTCAACAATTTGCGTACAAACTTACATTTATGTATGGGAGAGGGATGTTGCAATGTCTGGGAGAACATGTTTTTCAACTACAATATTAAGTTAGTTCTTGGGATAAATTATCTTGGCACAAAAAGCATGGTAGATAACTTAATCATTGTACAGAACCCTCACCACGCAAGTTCAACTCGCACTTCGTCCGGTTTTTTTTTTTGGTAGGAGAGTGATTTATTGGGTTTTTCTAATATTAGATCATAGTCAAACTGTCAGCTCTGTCTTGGAGGAGGATTCCCCTTCCAGGTATCTCAAGGTTTCTTAAAAGGCTAATAATCGCTGATCAGTTAATTTGCTGGCCTTCAATCATTCTGAATTAGGAAACCACAACAAACAAAAACAAACCTAGTTTTTTGCCTCTACCAATAACAATTTCATTTATGGCAAAACCATAAAACATCAAATTCGTTTATGGTAGCTATTAACTTTTAAACCTCAGAAAACACGTTTCAGTTTGTTATTTACTCCAACAAGCAGGCAATGATCGAAGGAAATACCTTCTTCCGCTCTGGGCGGAGCGGGAAGGTGTGTCAGACTCTTACTGACTAAAACCCACCCGTTGCCTGTGTTGCCAGGGGCCTCGGTATCCCTTCCGCAATTTCCCGCGACCCCGGCAGGCATACGCGCCGTCGACCCGGGCCTGGTCCTTAACGGACGGCGAGCAATTAACGGTTTGCTTGAAGATCTTTGATTACTTAATAATATACGAGTATTGTACCTACGACTTTTCCATAATGCACCTGCCATGTTATCTCAACCACCCTTAGTTGGTGGTGAATTTCTAGCAGCGATTTCCAATTACCGACGATCCATCTATCTATCTATTCAGCCCACTGCTGGGCAAAAGCCCCTCTTTCCCATTCAAGTTTCTCCCTCTTTCCCAAGTCCTTTCTGTAGGAGTCAAATTCATCCCTCCATCTTCGTCTTGGTCTGCCGCGATGATTTATGGGACCCAATCATTGGTTCTTTTAACCCACAGCTCATCTGACATGCGACAGACATGTCCGGCCCAATCCCACTTTAGTTTAGCGGTTTTCTGCCGACGATATATTTGTGATTTTTACAAAATCAAAATATTTTATTTCACATAAACCTACATACATGGGCAGTCATGAAACGTCAGAAGCTAGGTGCACGGTTCGAATTGGTCGTTTCCTATGGGGAAGATCCGGCAAGACACTCCACGGTTACTCTTTTAAAAATAATTGGCTTTTACAATGTTTTCAAATTAGTGTTAATAGGTATGGGAGGACAGTGTAGGTCAAGAAGTACCTGGTACTTAACAAAAAATAAATGTGCTACAAATCTAGTCTATTATTAGACATAACTCGCACAATTACTTTAAAATAACTCGGATAAAGCTGATAATACCTAATAACCGAAGTGATACTGGGGGGTAACCATCACCTCTTAAAGCAATATTATTGTAATATTACTTCACAGTGGGAAAGTGATGGAGCTATACAGGACTTATAGCTCCATCTCTTTCTCACACTGAAGTAATATTGAAATAATACTGCTATAAGAGGTGATGGTTACCCCCCCTTTTGTTTTGTGGATGGGAAATCATCAAATTACTTCTCCCGCTCTGGGCGAAGCGGGAGGGTGTGTCAGACTCTTACTGATTAAAACCCACCCGTATTCCTTCCGTTGCCTGTGTTGCGGGGGCCTCAGTGATAAGTACCTTCCCGCGACCCTGGATGGTTGCCCCCCTGAGGTGCAAAATATCAGAATCATTTTGATCTGTGCTCGGTGTCGATCTATCCTATCAGTGAGAGGGATCGAAGATACAAGCTGTTAGAGGTTGATTACTAGGAAATCAGTAACAGACAGGAGCAAACTTTACAGTTTGTGATTAACTCAAGACAATGTTTATGTTCTTTCTCCAGAATTAGCTTACCTAGTGACAGGTTATATGAGTCCATATAATTGTTTATTTTATTTGACTGTATAAGTCAATTTAGTTTAAATTTTATTTTCGTTTATTATTGACATAATCTTCTCATTACAATGTTTTTGTTGAGTTGTATTGCAATATGTGGTTAGCTAGCGACCTCGATAACTGATTATATTATTCTTACAACTGGCAGCAAGTTCGTCATGCTCCCTTAGATGTCACTGCTTGCGGTAGCGTCGGGGGTCGGGTTGCCTCCTTGCCTCAAATATGGCGAGGGGGGTAATAGCTGATTTTTGCGTTATGCTCGTGAACGGGTGCTGCTTGTGGTGACTGGTCATCTTGCTGACCATTGTTTTGTTTTGTTATTAGTAATTAACTGTTTATTTATATTACTTTGATGGTTCTAGTTCATCATTTGTGACTGTTACGGCTGTAGATATATGTAAGCGGGCACGTCCTTTATACTTGAAGGATTTTATTTAGGTTTTAAGTTCTGTTTACGTTTTTTATCTCTGCTTGAGAATAGTTTTCGGTCTTTTTCTTTTTTTTTGGTATAGTGGTGTGCTAGCTGACATATGGCTAATAATTTAATGTTTTGTGTTTCACGTGGTGTAAATTGTTTTGCATACTATTGTATACAATCCATTATTTTCTCTAACTGAACAGACAGCTGTGCTGGTGGGGAGTTTGTTGGCCACTTCTTCTTCCCAGCTAAAGCACTAGGAAGTGGCGAAGGGTGGGCGTTTTGGGGGACTGTCTTATGTAATTTTGACGTTCGAAAAGTGCTGATCCTCAGCCTAGTTTGAATAAATGACTTTTGATTTTGATTTTTTGAGTTCAGCTCGTTAAAGTCCGAGAAATTAATTATTAAGCAAATTGACTACCAACATAAATAGTCGGTATATCCAAATCACTACTGTCATTTTTTGACAGTTAAGCATGAAATGGCTATGACACGATAAATAGACGTGTGTCAATGTGTTTAACAATTAATTTCCCTGAGTGTACCTACCTAGATTTGAATGGAGTTATGTTATTGAGATCGGCCGTAAGCCATGATATGCATTTCGTTGCATAAGGTTTAATAAATAAAAAAAAAAACGAGCGAGCCTTACAGTAGTCGCATAATTATAATGTGTAACATCTGACATCTCATCTTGGTAATAAGCAACTGAGCAGCGACAGAAATTAACCTCAAAATTTAAAAAAGCCAAATACTGAAATATTTATTCGTATAATTATTCATTACTAGTGGTCGCCCACTGGTCGAAATTCGACCCCCTCTATCTACAATCTATATAGCACTTACCAATTCCATAGCATAATCAGCCTATAATGTTCCCACTGCTGGGATACAGGCCTCCTCTCTGTAATAGGGAGCCGTAATCTACCACGCGGGCCCAGTGCGTGTTGGTAGATGAAACATGTCTTCGAATTTTTTGGATCTAGGACATACTAATTCCATGCTATTATAAAGTACTCACTAAATCCATGCTGTTAAAAAGTACTTACTTATTCCATGCTCAAGCTGTCACTTCCTGTTACACACTACCGTCCCTTTTTACGAAATCTCCCCCACAGAAATCGAGAAGCAAGATGTTGCATATCAAAAACCGAAGAAGATCTACCTATATCAAATCGATGAGTAATCCACTGCTTGCTGTAAAGGTGGATGCACGCGTCATAGGCGTCTGTGGTGCGTTCACCCCGTGCACTGTCCAACGTAGTATGGTTGAACTATATTAGTACGATTGTGTGCCTACTATTAATATTACTACAGGGGCGGATTTGGGGAGGGCAAGGGTGCATAGAAAAATGTGTGTATGAATTCGAATTATTAATTCACTGGAATAATCTGACATGTGCTAGCTGTCACTTTGTGTAATAAAATGGTCGTATTTATTGTAACGGTGATCGTTTAGTTTAATCGATTTATAATATGTAAAATAAGTGTATAATAATGTGTAAAAGTATAGAATACATTAATATGTGACCATTTTATTAAACAAAGTGACAGCTAGCAAATGTCAGATTACTCCAGTGAATGAATAATTCGACTTTAGTGAAAATATAGTTCACGATAGTGCAAAATTGTAAATTGCAATAAGTAGGTAGTTCATATCACTTACTTATACACTTTTTCTTAGAGGATTTATTCCGTAACGTTTCGTAACTCATCAATAAATTGAAGAGATGAAATTGTAAGCCAACTATACAAAATTACTTACTTAAGTTTTCCAAAAATTGTAAAATAAAATTTAATAAACTCTCTTTATGTATGTAATTTTGTATTTTGTAAATTCTTATGGCGCAAAATATAAAATTATACAAATTTATTAGGTAGGTAATGTTTAAACTGAAACCAACAAAATTAAACTTGTTAATTGGCAACAAAACTATAAATTGACCGGCCACCCAAACACAGCCTCCAAAACTTTACTTATTAACAAAATTAACATACGAAATTAGGTTGATTATCATTGAAAATTAACTAAACAAACCAAACTCATTCCGGATACAAAAATATGTAAACAAGATACAGCATGAACGTAAAACACATGTTGGTCAGCTAAACAATGGACAGACACGCCAATAAACGCAATTTCGTGCTCGACACGCGTTTTTACGTCTAAAAAGATACATGACGCATTAGTGGGTGCACTCCTAAGTTTATTATTGCCTGTTTTTTTTAGATTGTCGCTATAGAAGTATCGAGAAAAGTAATAAATTAGAGTGACAAATGTGCTGAAGACAGCTTTTTGCCAATTTTAATTTATTGCCAATAAAATTTTAATTTATTGGCTTGATGAAACAGATCGCATCGTGATTGAGCAATGACGTCGTAATGTCACACCTAATTTACAGAGTGATTTACTGAGTTACAGATATGTATTAGATAGGACCTATGACATAACAGAGATTATGAAGTAATTTTCCTACCTAGTATTTTATCTGCAGTGTAAATGTCACTACAATATTGACGTTAGCGTAGATTTTGCTTGCAACAACGATAAAACCTATTCGGCGATGCGAGTTGTGCTCGAACCCCGTTTCTCCATATAAAATATTCGTTGACGTGACTGCCATAGTAACAGTCAAAGCTAAGGCTGAGCATACAGATTGGCGCGTAGGTGCTACAAAGACACACACCTGTGCTGGATTTAACTCGATATTTATCTAAACGTATACACTACACACCTAGGTCTATAATTCTGTATGTTCTTTATCGGGGTGTGATTATGAGTTCTTTCATTCTATACTAAGCAGTTTTATCTACTGATCAATACAGGGCTCAACACAATCAGTATATGTAATTACCGATACGGAATATTATACCCGCAAGAAAAAATAATTTGAACAACAACGGATAATAAAGTAATCTAGCACCAAAGTAACCAAAGCCAATTTCCCTGTTATTCGATCAAGGAGCGAAAGCAAAACGTCAAAATTTGTAACAAACCATCCATCGTGCCATGTCATAATATCAAAATGGAAACATACAGAGGTGACCACAGCATCGTGTCATCGGTAATTCAAAGTGTGCTGAGACACGTGTTCCAATCAGATAGTAGATAAAGAAGTTAAAAAGGTCAGTAGAGCACGTGAAATACACGAGAATACTACTGCTTCTAGTGTTGATAACAGATAAGCAATCTGGATTACGGCAGATGATATGATAACAATCGTTTTTCTAGAGCAAGGTTAGCTATCCAAGATGTCAGCGAATACAAGGGAGCAAGGGAAGGGACTTATAAATCAATAAGGATAGATCATGGTATTTCAGGGCGATAGTTTGAGCCCGACGTGGTACTGTTTGGCCTTAAACCTTCTAATAACGGTGCTGAAGGGATCAGCGCAGAGCTAGGCTAATATCTCACCTCCCTAAGATAGTGGAGCTGAAGCTCTTTGCTCATAACCATTTATAAAAGTATTCTTATACGGACATATCATCCCTGAGGAACTCCAACGCTTTTGGCAATCAACTAGAGTCCATGACTCCGTACCACTCTTCTGATACTTACATTTATATTGACTTATTGTTTATTTTTACAGAGATCGAGCCACCTTTCCCGTGTCGCGATGTCTCAATCAAAAGAAGTACAGATGTCAACGAATTTTATGAAATGCTCTCCGAGATTGGCAGGTGAGTTTATCAAATAATGTATTATTCAGACTACAATAATTGTTTGTTGAACACATAAAATGTCTTTAAACAATGATTATGACGATAAGTTATCGCAATTGTATTTGTTAGACATGTCAATTTACATGCAGTAAGTAGAAAGTATACAAAACCAACAAAGAACATACCTACTTGTATGAATGTAGGTTGTTGAGGTGTTGACTTTAAGATATCGATGCGATTTGATTATCGAGTACCTATTTGTCTGTAATTTTTAAGTAGGCAGGATACTAAATAGAATAACATGATTCAGAAAATATTAACTGTTGTTGAATTTTATGGTAGTTTAAATGCCTAAATATAGTAGGCTAATAATTTATTTATTTCATTTGCCAAATTATCCTTCCCTAAAGTCGAATTTGTCCATTGCTAAATGTTCTAAATGACTACCTCGTTCTATTAATCATGGCATGAATTTCCTAGGTCGTTCTCTACGAAACACTAAAATACCTTATTATAAATATGAAACATGGCACATTCACGCGAAGACAATGCCAGTACCATTCGTAATCGTCTTTAATTAGATCCCACTAAATTTAATGTCGGAATCGATAGTCCAAACGAGTACGCATAAAGGTTCACTCGTTACATGACTCATAATATAACAGGTGGAAACAATAATTGAACCTGATATACGATTCACTTAATAGTTTATGAACGTCCACTTATCGACTTGAATCCGTAGAACTTAATGTACCATGTTCGTTACGCAACATTTCTCCATCTGAAAGGGTTTCGTTTGCCACGAAATTAATCTCACGTATACGTAATTCATTTTCTTAGATCAGCATTCAAATCTATTAAAGGCACTTTGTCGAGATTGTTCTCTTTCATAAATCTTCGGGATGCTTTTGTGTTGTAAGTGACGTTCAGGCAAATCTGATTGGAGTCAATGTCGATCTTTAGATGCTTAGTAAAACCCGAGAAAATGACCATTGTGCTTTAATATTCCTAACTCAATGTCATTTTGAGTTAATTTTACAATTCTCGCCAAATGGAACCTGGCTACAAAACTTTTTTATTGCTTTTTTTTTCAAGTTTGAAAGATTTGTTACCGTCCAATTTATTTCTTGCAATTTCTTTATACTGATTTTCGCTAATATTTTCTTTCAGGGGCAAATTCGGAACGGTATACCTCTGCCGAGAGAGAAGCACTGGGCTAGAGCTTGCAGCCAAACTAGTGTCCGTTAGCAGACGGGATGAAAGACGGAATGTAGAACGAGAAGTGGATGTGATGAGGAGGCTGCGACACCCGAGGCTCATACAGCTTTATGATGCCTACGAATGGGGGAAATACATGTGTGTGGTACTCGAACTGTAAGTACCATTCAGATTGAATGTAATACCGGTATGATAAGACGAGAATGTTGGAAATGTTATTAACTGCCAGCACTTCAACAAGTCATTTGATTGCGTGAATGAAATCATATACTCAAATGATAAGAACGGTGTTATGATCATTGATAGAAAAGGAAATTAAGAATACGTTTATTAAAATGTTGAATAGATATATCTAGATTTTGTTCAGTCTCCGAAAATAATGTCTTGCGTGCGGCGTTCCATTTTAAATCATAGACCAGCGGATGTGAAATTTTAAATTATTCTCATAATATTCTAATTAGTTGTAACAGCAGTCACATGATCATTTCGAAAGTCAACAATGCCAAGAAATCTACCCACGGCAGTCCATATAGCGTGGGACATACCAGATGCGTGTTTATCTAATTTTATTCAACGACCTTTCTTTTATATAAATAATGTGCGCAAATAATTAAATAATCACAATATCACGCGACATGGCACTTGCGGAAAAACTAGTGGAGGAGCCGACGATTCTGAAGCTTCCGTCATACCAGTTTATTTGTATCGTTCAACGTCCACTAGCTTCGCACAGGAATTCACTTTTGTAATAGTTATTTATCATACACACGACGTAGGCGGTAGCTGAATCACATGTAATTTGTACAAACGTGTTCGCTGCATTTCGATTTTGCCAGTTCATTCAAACGGTAGCTTCGCGAATTGAGTCATGCTCGCAAAAGCTGGACAATATCAGGTTATGTTTGACTCCACCGATGTGGGTTAAGGACGAACGTAATTTTGACGTACCGGAATTCTAGGCCATTTGTTTTCATTTATCATTTCGCTAAATGATCTTAAGTTTGCATTATTTATCACCATTTGTGTCCAATTTTTTTTTCTTGTCAGTTTTTAGATTAATGGGAGCATCTGTTAGCGCTGAAATCAACTTTGTTTTGTCTCTGAAGGGCACGCTAATGTACCAAAAGATATGCACCTCAAAATTCTCGTTGGCAGAATTCAATACTGACATGATTAATGTCCGCAAATTTTAGCCTAAAGACATCGGATATTTTATGAACAACTAAAAAAACATTTGAGATATCTTTATTTTTTTAATGTTCCGGAATAAATTCTCGAAATGATGTTGAAAACCGCATTAAAAATCCGTTGCGTAGTTTAGAAGAACACTGCGATCACACACACAGACACGAAAAGCGACTATAATTTATAATGTGTATAGACGTTAAAAAATACATCATTATCTTTGTTAGAGCTCTCGCTGTCATCGCTTTTAATTAGTTTAGGTAATTTTTTCACTACGGCGGAGTTTCCTTCCTGTACTTGACGAAGTCTCCTATAAATAGTAATTATGAATAATCCAGGGTGTAATTAGGTCGGTCGTTGACAGACCGAGTGTGGTGACAGGTGCGGCAACGCCCGTTACACATTAATTATGGAATTTTCACTTTTATACGTGACGTCATACTAATAGTAAATAGTTTGAAGCTAACTCATCTGGGTAATACGTCTGTTCTATTTATCTAATAAATGTAAAATTAGAAGGCGGCTGTTCGCCATTATTCTATTTTAATTATGCTTTAATTAGGTGTAGTATGACTAAAGTACATTGTTACTTAATTGATTACATTAGTCAGGCAGTCGCTCATTTGATGCAAATTACTTTGGCATTCCCAAAATGACTTCCACTACCCACTAGTGAAATCACAAGCATAAACAGCAGGAAAACATATGTCAAATGCTTTCATTCGAGACTGCGTTTAGGTGCAAACTTTTTGCACACGTAAATCAGATCAGTGACATGTCAAAAAGGTGAAAGTCAGTCGAGTGATGAGTCACAAGAAACTGTGTAGTATTACTTTACTATTGGAAAGTAACACAAATATACAGTTAAGCAAACATGAGGTGGTTTTTTTATCGCCTGTTCTGCGGTTAACCGCGATGAGTACGGGAATCGGACCGTACAGTCATAGGTCTTGTCAACTTTTTTAATTTGGAGATACCCAAATATGGATTGTTGTGGTAGGAAAACACGATTATGATGCCTATCAATGTTTGACACATGTTGGTAGGTAATCGTCGGATTGTTCCGGGTGTTACTTATTGGTAATAAACTTATTTCCTAAAATTACCCGTTTCTTTCAACAGTTTGCATACCTTACCCTTTTCACCATCAGTTTTTTAAGACAGTGAAAAAAACCTAATAATTATTTGTAAATTATGCACCCACCCTAACAGCATTGAATGCGGCCCTGACTATGAAAACACGATCGCTCTCAAATAAAAAGAGCGTATAAAAAAACGTTTAATAACTACTCAGCGTGTTTAAAGCCTTTCTATCTTCAACTTTAAATCCGAACCCTCAATGAACCTATCTTGAATACCGTCTTTGTCTTCCTCTGTGACGCATATCCTGATTTAAAAGCGCGCCAAAGCGTAACCCATAAATGGCGACGGCCACTCCACAGATACAGAATGAGTCGTGGCGTCAAACTACGTCAGAAGTTACGGCGGCGCATAGTTGGCGCTCAGCCACGAGACGCCATTCTATCAAAGTTGACAGGGCTGCTAGTTGTCATCGCTAATTTCTTTTAAAACAACTTCACGCCTGTAGGTATTTCCCCGAAGGGTTAGACAACACACAATCACAATTTATTTTATAACTATTTATGTAACTGTTCAAAGATCGCTTGGCGCTTTGCGAAATTTTGAACTAACGCCGCCATCTTGATTTTTCATTACAATGTCACAAAACAATTTCACAAATGCTAAAAACGCCTCCCTGTCAATGTTATTCAAGATCCAAGACCCTTTTAGCACTTTACCTTTATGTTAGCCTTCTTGTTTTGGAAAAGGAAAAGAAATTAGGTACCTACTAAAATGTCAAAGTGACTTTTATGCAAAAACCGAGACTTTAGATAGATCATAATCTATCTATAGTCTCGGTTCTCCCACTGATTCACATGAACGCTTGCTGAATAGGAAAATGTTATCTTATCGTAACCATTTCCTTAGTGCTTATTAAGGCTCACGCAGACAGGCGCGACGCTACAGCGCGACGCGACTCGCGACTCTAGTACAATAGTTTCTATGAAAACTTTATGAAATTCGTTCAACCAGAATCACGTCGCGTCACGCCTGTCTGCGAGAGCCGTTATGGTTCCCTGCGATACAGTTACTGTATTATATGTATGTACCTACTTATGATTTTTTATTCCAATCTTATTTACCCAAGTATCTATTACCTACCAGGTCAATGTATTACTTACCTATGTGAAAAAACAATGCGTCTGAAGACTTTTACAGCCAATTATTGCCCTTTTTTATTTTGTCAACCCTAAATGAAACACGGAGCAAATCTGCCAATCGATCGTCGTACTCTAGTGTTGACATGTCTATTACATTCCTTACTCTGCCTAAATATTCCTGTCTCCTCAGATGTCCAGCCAAATGTCTATCTTCACATCAAACATGTGACCAAATACAGTTTATAATAGGCAATAATTACGCAATTTCCTTTTTGGCCACACAAAGATATATTTTATTTTTAAAATTGGCAACACTATTTCAAGTACCTACTGAAAATGATTAACAATAAAGAAGCAACACTTAAATAACTTTTTATTTTGTGACTTTTGGCTGAGGTCTTATAAAACTATTACGTTTATGCCAAGGATATTTTTTTCTTCTAAAAATATATTTTTCTGAATCACATTCATGATACACTTTTTTCGGTTTTGGTTCGTGGTGCACACGCGCCTCGTCCTACCTCTTATTAAAGCCTTCAACACTTACTCAACCAAATGGATAATGTTATGTGAACACTTCATCATATCAGGAAACATGATTTTCAATAATAAATAAAAACGTTTATTTCGCCCAACAAAAGGATCATAGGCACAAAAAATTACAAACTAGAAAAAAAAAACAATTATAAATACCACACCATAGGCATATTACAGACTTCGATTGTTCAGTATGTGAACCATACAACAATGGTTCAAGTATTGGTAATCGAACCTCTGCACGAATGCCCTCAGGATGCCGCTGGAGCTAGCCCGAACCCTGCGCACCAGGGTTGTACACCGTTTTCGCATAGTAGAATAGAAACAGTCTACAGTCGACTCGACAAACATCCCTGATGCGCTGCAGAATCGGGGCAGCCTCATCAGCACCCTGTATTATATTTAACACGCAAGGCGTTGTACTGTCTGCGCGTGTATGAGACCCACAGGCTGCTCGTGTAGAAAGATGTACAATATGCTCTGACCAATGTTGTTTTCACTTCAGTGGTACAACGAGCAAATCTACGGGCCATCATATTCGCCCTTACAGACAACGCCCTGCGTTCTCGCTCTATGTCTGCATCGTCTTTCAGATCAGAGGACATCATATGTCCAAGATATTGAAAATGTTCCACCCTCTTCAGTGGTGTTCAACATAATTTTATGGCAGGTATCGTTGTCGGACTTTTTCCTCTGGCCTGAAAGACCATGCATCACTTTTTTTGACATTATATATCAAGCCATGGCTGAGAGGGTACTGTTCACAGATGCCCAACAGTTTTGAAAGGCCACATACAGAAGCATTCAGCAGCACTATGTCGTCTGTATAACTAACTCACAATCTGATCTCACAATGTAAATCATGTTTTTTTTTAAGCATTGTTTTGTTTTTGACTCAGTAAGGTATAACTCAGACCAAATAAAAAAACCAAGACGTAACGCTGTCAACGATGACGTGATGCCGGTCTCGTAAACGTGTGTGGTGTAGTTTGGTTGAAATGGGTAGTAAATGTGTGCGTGTGAGCATCTATGCACAGAGCGAGGTGTAGTTTTGGCATGGCTTCAGTGTACTGTTCGCAGCACTATGTCTTGGGTTTTTATGTGATCTGAGGTACATAAATAGACGATAAAGAGGGATCGTATACCTACAATCTACCTGCATATTTTAGTATATATAAACATGATCAGATAATGTTTGCTAAATTAAGCAGTCTGACATGAGAAAGTGGCTTTCGATTCTATCTCTAGAAGACCATCGCAAAAACTATAAATGTAAACACAGATTGATGTAACGACATTGATTGATCATCGTCTAAAGCCGTTAACTTTGTTTATCGAACTACGTATATTATTTGCCTATTAATGACGTACACCAAAAACAACATTCAAGCATTATTGTTTATGTATACAGCAGCTTTAAACTGCTTACATATCCGAGCTATCCGAACTACCGACGCTTCTGCTTACGTCAAAACTACACGAAGCAAGCTATAAATTCGGAAAACTTAACAACAACAGTGACGTCATCGAAAAATGTTGCTCAGAATCAGCTGTTGACGTTCCTCCCCATTCAAACATTCTAATTTTAAATGAGAAGATGACGTTAAAGCGAGAGAAGTAAACATAACGTATTGGTAAACGGAAAAATCCGACGTTGATGCTTCATAACTCACAGATAGTCGAGTCATGCATTTTTAGATGCAGTTATGGGTCAAGGAAAGAATTTTGCCTTCTCGCCGGGTGGGTAGATAAACATTTACGTCCTTAACGAGGCATATCTCAACTAAAGTTACCATAAAGGCTCCTACATACTGGCGCGACTGGTCGCGCGACGCGTCGCTACACAAAGGCACCGCTTGTAGCGCTACATGCGGTGTCTTTGTGTCGCGTCGCGTCGCGCGACAAGTCGCGCCAGTATGTAGGAGCCTTTAATCTTGTCGGATAATCAAAGATCTTCAATAAAAAGTCTATAAAAGACATCTTTACAACTCTGTACAAAGAGCAGTAATAAAATTTTTGGACTTAACATCCATTCGTTTATTTTGGCATCACACCACATTCCGTCACAGTCTGAACAATTTGGAATGCACTTGTGTAAATCACAGCCGGATCGTAGCACGTAAATAATAATTAATGTCGTTGTTAAATTAATTTATTTCGATGGAGAACAGCTTTCTGGACGATTTTATTGGCCAGATTACTTTATTCAAAAAATAATTTTACTTATTTCTGCGTTTTCCGACGAGACTAAAATGGTAGACCATAATAAAATGGCTACAAATTCCAGGATCGGGCCAGCAAAATCGGCAAAATTTCTACTAAATCTTGATAGTGTCCGCGTTTGAATATGATACATGGCTCCTCAATACATACGGACACTTTTGATGATACCTATAATATATATTGAAGATGATGAATAGTATGAATATATGTGTTTAAAACTAGATTTGAAAATATGCACTCCGACCAAATGCAACCAAAAACCTAAAGATGGACATGCAAATCTTCCTATAAGATTCTTGCTTGAATCATGAGCAATTCCATGACCAACAATTCAAGCAAAGGTATTTCTGCAGCTCCATTAGGTTCTAAATCAAAGGCTCTAAATAAACAAGCATCTATTAAAGTACCAATACTATTTACGTTGGCTCCATTCAGATCCACGTGCAGTAACCTAGCTCTTAGTTTAGTTCTCAATTATTTAGCTATTTGAACACTTTGTTTGGAACCTGTCCGTCTATTGGACAGTCAAAATAAATGGTCCAGCCATTTGTTACTCTCTGAAGTACGGAAATGGAAGCATAGCTGCACGTTTTTGGGTACGAAGAGGGTTTAAAACAAAAATCATCAGGAAAAAAATAGTATCTAAATATTAACAGCCGCACGGGTCGATCGAAAGTTAAGCTACGCTTGCCGCGGTCGGCTCATGGATTGGTGACCATCCATTACATATCGAGACCCCTCCGTGCCTCGGAAAGCACGTTAAGGCGTTGGCGGTGTTATTCGTAATTCTTTGACAGTCGTTACGGGTAGTCTGCAAAAAAAAATGTTTATTGATCAAAAAGCTTACATACTAATACAATGTTATATTATAACTAAGTGGCTTATGCTATGCTATGCACATCTCATTGAAACCCTGATCTTCAAACTAGGGGTGACCCTGTATCTTGGAGATCAGTGTCCCTCCGCAGCAATTTCCCAAGCCAATATAAAATTAGTAAGAATATTTAACTTTACATCGCATAAAAGAAATTAAAATAGAATATAAATCTTAAAATTTAAAATATTATATTATTCTCATTTATTATTTTGTGTGTGTTGTGTTGTGTGTAAGTGCAGGTATGCTTAATTTGAAACGAATTGTATTTAATTAAATGGTAGATGGCCTAAAAGAAGATCTTCAGTATTTTGATGAGTTAATTTTAATAAGTATTTGTTCAATGCGTGTTTGCAAAACCCCAAAAAGTTTGATAATCAGTCTTACCAAGGCGTATAGTGTTACCCAGTAACTGGATTGTGGAAGTCAGATAGGCAGTAGCTCCATGTAAAATACTGGTATTCAGCTGACTCCGGTTAAAATGGAACCAGACCCCAACATAGTTGGGAAAAGGCTAGGCAGATTGATTGATAAGGAGAAAAATAAAGACTCTTACAAACAGGCGCGACACGCGACGCGACACAAAGGCACCGCTTGTAATGCTACACGCGGTGTCTTTGTGTCGCGTCGCGTGTCGCGCCTGTTTGAAGGAGCCTTAAAGGTTTTCGAAACTATTTAGAATATCGTGCCATTTTATAGGACCCATTGAAAACCTGAATTTCAAATTCTTTGTTCACGACAGCTGGATTTTTGACCTTAGGTACCAATTTTGACAAGGTTACTAATACAAAAACATTCCTTTGCTTTGCAACTGGTATAGTTTCTAAGTCATATTATTTCCATTGACACCCACGACAAGAGACCGTGCGTTCTATTTTTAGATGATGCCATTGCACGATTTATGAACAATAGATCAAGCATTCCTAACGTAAGACAGTGCGCACACTAGAAACAAAACAGTTTTGTCTATCATAGAGAAAACTCCTGTGTCGAAACAGGTATTTCAGTACATTAAACAACTTTGACTATGAGACTCGTTTTGTTGTGAATGTGCTCGTCATCATTGTTTCTATTGAGTGATAGTCTGTCGACAGTCTTGCCTCAATCTACGCACAACCTAACCCACATCACGTTTCACAGACACTGCACCTATCATCCCTGACTAACGTGACCGATAGAATGTTTGTACAGCACGGATTTATGAGGATCCTGGGTTTGGATCTTTAGATCTATCGTTTATCTTATTGTCTTACGTTTCCGATTACGCACAAGTTTCATACATTAGATATAAAGCAAACAGACTTACCTACATCCTTCGATTTATGTTTCTGTTTTACATATTTTTATCCATGTTGAATCATCCAGCGCATATATAAATTGCGAATAAAATAAAATATGTTCTGACCTAGTAACGCCATTGGAGCAAGACTATTGTTCACTATTTTAAAATTTATCGCGAAATACGTATCGGACGTGCTTCTGCACATAAAATGGAATTTAAAATCTTTGGAACGAAGCCTTGTTCAATTTAAACCTAATGTCTTCATCGTGTGCTGTTTTTATGTCTTTCATGAAGACATCTCATCAGGCTTCTGTAAATTGTACCATCTTAAAGATTTCTCCAGCTTTCGTCTGTTCGCCATTAAATACAGTAGCAATAAAACATTGACCTCTAAAGAGCCATGAAGGCGTGAATCAATATTGCATTTCAAAAAGCTCTAACCAAGACTTGAGTGAAAGTGTGCCAACAACAAGCTGTTTTACGCTTCAAAAGCCGTTGAGTTTTATAGCTAATTTCGCGTTTACGGCTATTGTTTAAATTATGTTGTGTTCGTAAACAAAACAAACTAGGTAACGTGAGGTATAAATGTGGCTTTAAGTGGCTTTTGAACAATCAATGTAAAATATGGACGCTTTTGAGGTTTCCATAGACAAAAAATCTTCAAAAACTCCTTCTTATATCATCGTTCTTTAAAATCGCCCATAGTCCCGGAATTTTATAAACTTATATTTTAAGAAACGTGCAAAGACTAGATCCTAGATCCTCAAAACCTTAAATATAGCAGGACTGAGGACAGGACAACAACCTTGTCCTGTTCTCTGAAGCAAAAAATCCCGTCTCTTTTAACAGTTTACACACAAAGAGATACAATCATCGCTAAAATAAAGAACAGTTAGTCGCCAGTTCGCCAGCCTTTCGAGACATTACTAAAGCACTATTAACGTATTCGTGCACGTGTATGCTAAGGTCGTGGTCGAAATAGCGTCGTGTCGACCTATACGGAACTTCGAAACTCCATTTTAATGTAAAATAACCAATTTAAGGAAGATTACAGACTGGTTTTTGGTTCAGGAATGCGGTTTCAAGAATGCATTAAGGCAGCTTAGGGCGATTTAATGGTCATTCTGGATTTGGAGTTCGAAATGTCGGGGTTTCTGTGATATCTCCCAAAAAGAGATAATGCTCCTACTCGGGGTTGGTGACCGCAGAAAGGCCTGCACCGGTCGCATTCTGGGCCTTGTCGTTTGGAAGCTATCCCGTGGGTCGAATCGAAAATATCACATCATTTTATGCTCCTCAGGAACATATAAGAACGTTTTTAAAGCCGGTACATCGATAAACACGAAATAAACGGCCTGACATCAACCTTCAACAGCTTTATTTAAGTCTATTTTGGCGCCAACGCACACGTCGATCCTAATTCGATCATCAGATTTTTTTGGCAGCCGTACCCAAAGCACACTTCAGTCGTGCAACTAGTAGTTTTTCTATAAATATATAAAAACGTATTTTGGAGATATCCAGGTTTTGGTGATATGCGTAGGTATTGGTTATTTGTTTTTTTTTTTCATTGCTGTAACAACAACAAATAGTTTATTTTGAATTCACTTAATTTTAGGGAGGAAGCTGATGTTAATATAGGTTTGATGAGTCACACACAGCTTGAATTCCAAAGCTTAGGTGCCGGCCATTCTGGCCTTGTGATAACAAATGCACTTTGTATTGATAGTGACTAAATATACCGCTTCCTTTAACGGAGAACCGAGCTTCAACGTGCATTCCAAGAACTAAGGGACTACTGATTTGGAAGATCTATCTTTGCGGAAGGCGGAAAACCGGGTAGTGTCATCAAATTGGGAGAGGTCCAGGAATGACTCGTGTAGACTGAATGACTAATATACCTTTTGTAGAAGAACGTCCAAAAAGAACGGTCGATTTCCACATCATTTAGCCACAGCGAGTGACTTTTGCTGGGTGGGTCAGATTTCCATTGTAAATGTAAATCTTGCTTGAACAAATAAGTGATCCTCTTTAAGGCCGACATCTATAAACGTTACTGAGCACGTGCTTTGACTTAGACATGTTCCCGTCTCGTATCTTGTACTTGTAGTTTGATTGTTGTACAAAAGTGACAAGAATAATACTTAGCCAAAAGTTCGTGCTAAGTGTGCTAACAAACGTTAATATACGAGTATCTCGGCCTATTCTGGGGTTATTGCTAAAAGGACAAAAGCAAAGTTGGTCCTAATTCACCCCAATTTGGAACAGGTTGGACTCACCTGTGTGTCTCACCAAAAATAGCGTTGTTTTTCCAACCTCAACTATTTTCCTTCAAATCCGGGCAACACCAAGATCTTCAACTAATGATGCTATAAACCAGGGCCTCAAGTCTGCTATTACAATAGTGTCAGAATGGTCTATCATTGATTTTACAATTGTTGATTTTGACAAGTTTGGTAATCTACTAATATAATGGCGTCATTAATGAGGATCGGAATAGACCATTTTGACACTATTGTAATAGCAGACTTGAGGCCCTGAGTTTGTGACCGTTTTACGAGGTTGAGGTGTTCAACGTGGACTAACACCAGTAATACCGTCGGGTTTGTTTGTCCGTCCACACGATCGTAATTATGTTCACGCGGGTATTCGGGATTGCGTTGAAATGACGTAGGTGGTTCGTGCACGGGATTCTGACACTTATATTGCATCTTACCGGTAGTTTCAATAAATTGATTTGTATGCGCAGTTTTTTGCAGCTATGTCTTAACCGCCTCTGTGGTCGAGTGGTAAGACCACCTGTTTCATGCCTAGAGGTCCTGGTTTTGATTCCCAACGGGGGCAAATTTTTCTCAATGAATGAATTAATGATACCTAATATATGTATTTGCAAGAATATAGATAGCTGACATAAGTTCTTAGGATCTATGAGTTTCACTATATTCGGCATTCCAGCCGTGCAAATATTTAGATTTTACATCTTGGTTATACTTATAGCATGCAGTACCTACACATTTAGTAATTATTAGCAATAACATAAAAATACAAACAATAATTTCATAATTTAAGTTTAGATTACAATGCAATTACATTACAATAAAATTCAACTTAAATACAATTCTATTCATTTAAAATAATAATTAATATTAAAATTTTAATTAAAGTCTAAATCTGCTAGGTTTGATTGGTTGTAGGGCTTGTTCTAAGTCCGCCTGGCTAGCTACCACCATCTCATCTAAGTCTGTCGCCATAATAACAATGATAAGAATGATCATTGTTTGATCAGTATTTGGGTTACAGCAGTCAGAGGTAAGATAGTCAGTTCGTCTGTGGTTGAGGATTCCAGGTGAAGCTCGCTTCTACCTTCGGCCTGGTCATCACTTACCATCAGGTGAAATTAAGGTCTAGAGCTTCGCGTTGTGGTAAAATAAAGTCTGACGTAGTTAGTGTTTGGAATTCAGTGTACCGATTATTTCATATCTCCGAATCTTCACCTCTTTGCGTTTTGAAAGATGCTCCTATTAACGATTAATTTGGTCTCCTATTAACACGAGCGATCGCGATGATGCATGAGAAAAGTACTACGATGTTAAAAAAATATATATTTACTATTAAGGCTCCTACATACTGGCGCGACTTGTCGCGCGACGCGACGCGACACAAACGCACCGCTTGTAGCGCTACACGCGGTGTCTTTATGTCGCGACAAGTCGCGCCAGTATGTAGGAGCCTTTAAGACGCTGACAACACCTAAACCGCGGTCCCTGTCAGATTGCATAGAAAAGAAAGAGAAGCGCGATGACACAACGCTTGTAATTTATTGAAAAATATGAAGAAATTATCAATTTACTCAAAATTGAGTTGAGTAATCGAAAATAAAAAACAACTAAGTTCTGCATTCAAATAAGACGTTCTTGTTATTAATTAAATACGTAACGTATATTGATATTTAATACAGATATTTTGGATTAGAACTCAAGGTTAGTGGTTAGTTTAACGTTAGTTTGTATTGAGTTTTTTTTTTCAAAACGTGTTTTGGTAACAACCAAGTTCTGGGAAATATGTTCAAAATTAACATATATTTTTTCCGCTACCCCAAACTATACAGATTTGGCAATTTTTTTTCTTAAGAGACGCCTATTTTTGTCAATTGTCAGTGCCTTAAATATATTTTTTAACATCATAGTACTTTTCTATTAACCAATAGGGATGATGCCTGGGTAAAAAAAAAGTAATCTGTGTAATCTGTCAGTGAGATAATAAAATAATATTAGACACGTATTTTTTGCGATTTAGATAAAACGCCTTAAAGTTGGGGAGCGGGGGCTCGCTACGTCACAATTCAGTTTAAAATCTAGCAAGGCGTGACGTCATGTCACATTTTAATTCAATGTTTCGAAGTAATCTTTAAATTACGTGAAAAAAGAAAAAACACGTGTCCAATATTTTTTAATCATGTTGGTACCACACGGCCAAAAAAAATGTCATCATCCATAGTATTGCAAACTTTTAAAACATTCGATGTAGCACACACGTCAAAACATAATCATAAGTGTGATAATTTAATAATGTTTCCTCTATTATTTCCAGTATAACCGGTGGAGAGCTGTTCGAACGCGTCATAGACGAAGACTTCGTGCTGACGGAGCGAGCATGCACGGTGTTCATGCGGCAGATATGCGAGGGCATCGAGTTTGTGCACCGACAGAACATCCTGCATCTGGACATGAAGGTACGTTTGAACTGGGGTCTAAGAGCTAGCAACTTCGGTTCTAGTAAAATCTGCTTTGTTCAGAAGTTCTTCTAGCAAAAGTCTGATTTTCTGGCGGTAAACCTACCTATAGTCAAATCACAAGTTATTGTAACAACAGCGAAATCACGTCACTTTCCAATAAATACATGTTTTTGGACACAATGGTGCCAAAATAATGGTTTTGGCTACATTAAACATGTTAAATCATCCGGACATTAGGTAATGGTAGTACAAATGGGGGAATTTTGTTAATGGTGCTGTTGCGACATTTGGATGTTGATTAATCTTAGAAGTTGGAACAGTATATTATTATAATAATATATACCGATATTATGAAATTTTGGCCACCCTTTGTTCGGACATCCTAGATTCGCGGTACAAAAAACTGGACTCATAATTATTCAAGGAAGTATTTAATTAATATCGGTACAGTTAATACCGTGTAAGAGCTAAAAATAAAACCACTTAACGGGCCGTCTACATGTGATCTTTTAAACGTTTTAAAAAGTGACGTATCTAAATAATTGCATGTGTAATGGAAGGAGTTTTTCTATTCGTATGACTAAGGTCTGGAATAGTAAAATGATGTAATTTGCTTAGAATCTTATGATATTTCATCATCTGCAAACACTAATAGAAATTAGAGTATTTTTTGTCTAAGATCCATGTCTAGTGACTCGACAAAACGACAAAGACGAGGCTATTTAAAAGGGGCATTTTAAACAGGCCCCCAAGTTAGATAGGTACAATTGTACAGAGCAAAATTCGAATGAGGAACTCACTCATGAGGTTGTCGGTTTGCTGAGAATATAATACACCCACAGATGAATTACCTACTTAAAACTCACATTATTATAGACTTGTTAAGAAAATGCGAAATCGCTTCACCCTTGACTCCAACAATAAATACAGACGTAACTCCGTTTGTACAAATAATAAAGTAAATAAAGAAACGATTACATTGCTCAGCTGTTGCGATCCCGCCATCTTGGTCCGCTTCCAACTAATAAATCAAAATGGCGGAAAAAAGCGCGCGACTTTTATGATTACCGGCCAGTTCAGAGTTTATTTGAAGATGTCGCTTTTGAATTTCGAATTCGTATTTCTGTCATCTGTCGGAAACGTTGCAGAAATATCTCAATTTTTAATTTTCTTTTTATTCTTCCATAAATAAATATCAGTTGTTTATTTTTGGTTTTAAAGTTTTCGATCCGGTAGGTAGTGGTTAACAAAACATTCAATGATTATTTTATGCTTTATTTACTTTTAAGTGCCTTGTATACATACGATAGTTGTGTGAGTGTGTCTTAAAATAGTTAGTACATGTTAATAATTAGGATTGGTATAGGTACACCCTACGAATGAATATCGCCCATGCCATACCACGTGTTTGTACATCGCATTGATGCCGAGTTGAATAGTAAGGCGACGATCAGATAGTTCAGTAAAGCTTTGCCAACGAAACTGTAAAGACGATTGCTTTTCATTTTAATTGGTCAAGGACAGCTTATGAGACACAATTGAGTTTCTATTGTTTGGATCTCCGAATCGGAGTCGCGCGGGGCTTAACAGGTTAATATTGATATAAGTGTTAGGTACATATGTACTTAATTTATAAACGCAGACAGAAATAAAATTCCTAGACGTAAGAGACAATTTTGGGTACATCCTGTTTTAGCGTGTAGAGAAGACAATGGTGCCGATTCCCTTGTTCACAAACTAAACTAAATTTAAGTTCGGTGCATCTTTTTCTTTCTATTTCATTAAGAAAAGGACAGAAGATAAATTTTAGTTTAGTCCTGTCAAATTAATCAGCGCTTGTCGTAAATTGACGTAATTTTAGTAGGCAAGTTTTTAATCACGTCTAAACTTGTATGGAGTAGTGACAGGCGCTGATTAATTTGACAGGACTAAACTAAAATGTATCTTCTGTCCTTTTCTTAATGAAATAGAAAGAAAAAGATGTACTGAACTTAAATTTAGTTTAGTTTGTGAACAAGGGAATCGGCACCAATGGTGAATTTCACGTACTTCAAAAAGCACGTGAAATAAGAAAATAAGAAACAAAATTTTCAGAATATCTCAGAATGAGTGCAAAAAGTACAACATCAAGATACCAATATGCGACGTAGCATTTATGAACATTAGCTTTACTGAACTGTGATCGTTGCCTTACTATTTAATTTGGCATCAATGCCACACGCGGTTCCGGCCGACGCGGTGCGGCAATACGGTGCGGCGCAGCGGCGCGGGCGCAAGCGCGATATTCGTTCGTATACACAAACATGCGGTTCGGCGTCGGCCGCCGCGCCGGAGGGCTCCGGCGTCATGTACATGAAGCCTAACCGTATTCGGACTATTTTTCATGCGAGTGTACTAATTTGTATCTCTAATAGGATAACCCCTATGGGAAAATGGCGTGAGTTGATGTATGTATGTGTATATGATAAAAATAGATAATGTTCGGAGGAAAAACAGCAGAATACCTATCTCGCTGCATTCACATAATATTTGTTTCAGTACAAATATGGGCTCCGTTCGGGTCCGAAACTAGTCTGACAGCCCGACTGTAAACTTTGTGACTGTACCCAACTTTAATCAGTCTTTCAAACGTCAAACCAGTGAAAACGATCCTTATTTTATTTTTTTCTAATACTTCGTTTCTCTTGCAGCCAGAAAACATCCTCTGCCTAACAAAGCAAGGCAACCGCATTAAGATCATAGACTTTGGTCTGGCCAGGTTCTACGACCCTGAGAAGAAACTCCAAGTCTTGTTCGGTACCCCCGAGTTCGTGGCCCCAGAAGTTGTGAACTTCGATCAGATTGGCTACGGGACTGATATGTGGTCTGTGGGAGTCATATGTT
Organism: Atethmia centrago; assembly: GCA_905333075.3. Lineage (NCBI taxonomy): Eukaryota > Metazoa > Arthropoda > Insecta > Lepidoptera > Noctuidae > Atethmia > Atethmia centrago. The sequence goes on from HG995368.1 coordinate 23,228,040, forward strand.
ATGTACTGTAAGTATATCCTTTGTTTTAACGATGAATATTAGCTATTTCTTAAAGACGGTCTTAAGATTTCTTTTCAATAATTTGTTGGCTCAATAGTCTGTTAAAGAAAATGAAGGATCTTCTACTATGACACCAGAAAACCTGTTTAAAAATAATTTTATTTTGTACTATTCAATAATAACTCAGATAAAAAAGTTGGTTTATGCTTAGTAGAAAACTGTATCCAGATTGGACCACTTCAGAGCAAAATTAAAAAAAAAACTTTACCAGATCAACACAGACCATAATCTAATTAAAACTGACGAACTATAATTCAAACATGTTCCATCTGTTTCTAGCCTTTCAGGTCTATCACCTTTTATGGGCGAGACAGACATAGAAACAATGGCTAACGTCACCGTCGCTAAATACGACTACGACGATGAAGCCTTCACCGAGATCTCGGACGATGCTAAGGACTTTATTCAGAAACTTCTCGTTAAGGACAAAGAGTAAGTGTATTGCCTGATTAGTATTTGTTGTGATATTTCTAGGGCTAAGCTCTATAGAGCCTGAACTTTTTGCAAAGGAACGTTTGAATGTTGTAAATAGCTTGGAATGATAGTTGATCCTTGGAACGTTTTCCTAATCCTTGAAGGCCTCCTGTTCCTTGGCTTGATGTTCTAAATGATGACAATGATTTAAAAAATTGGTTGTCGGTACGAGAGAGAGATACGTCACAAGCCGAACGCTTAAGCCGATCGTGCCTCTCTATCGTTAGTTCCGCGCTCTCGTTAGCACGCTCGGCTCAGGCGGAACGTGACAATGAGTCATGCTTTTGCGTGCAGCCGGCGTTCATCGATTTATCGTTATCACGTCAAAAAATATGAGTTCTAGTACCATTTGCAAAAGGTTTGGGCCTTAAAGTAAGCTTGTACAAATTATGAAGTTTACTCTTCTATAAGAACCTTAGTTCAAAATGCGTGTCAAAAAACCTTTTATCTTCGAAAAAATGCCTTAAATCCTCGCAACCTTTCAACCGGTATTATCTCAAATAATCGCGGATTTTCTAAAGCTGTACATACCAGCCTGACGATAAAGAACCCTTGTTACTCGTTTGATCCAACACTGGTAACTAACCCCACATAAAACATTGCACGATGTAGAAATAATTATCTAACTTTTACAATAACTCTAACCCTGTACATACTAGTTAAGTAGTTCTAGATTAGACTGTATGTGTAGACCACCTAACCATTCCTTTAAAATGTTGCCCAAATTCTGGCACAAACTGTCCAATCTGCAAGTTAACCTATTAACCCTTCCGAAACTCCTTCCTCTTTTGCACGCATTTCCTCTTGCATCCCACGTTGGCGTACCTAGGTCCTATCAACCACTTGTCTATGTCCGTCCCGTAGAGCTAGAGACGCCACCTCCTTAACTGTTGTGTCGGTGTTGGGCGCTAGTAACAAGGGTCTTTGTCGCAGGTCGCGGCCGGGCGCCACCGAGTGCCTCCGGCACGCGTGGCTGCAGCGCAAGCCTCCGCCCCCGCACCTCCCGCCACACGCACCGCCACCTGTTCGCCCTGAGCTCAAGAACCCACTTGACGTAGCCAAGGACAACCTGCGACTCTTCGTCGAGCGCTGGAGTGAACACCCAAACTCACCATACGTATTCGACAACCAAGCACACGAAATCACCAGCCTCGCGAACGGAAACTGTGAACGATCCTCCATCGGAGGATGTTCACCTTCACCCAAAAGCTCCCTCAGTAGCTCCCCCGACGTAGTATTCGATGAAGACGACTTGGAACCACCCCCGCTAAGAGAACACAACTTCCTATCCGCACCCAAATATAACCCCGTCGAAAGGCGAGCCTCCGACAGCACCTGCTTCTTACACAAGAAACAAGACGTCCTCGTCAGGAAAAACTTAGCGGAAGAAATAAAGAAACTATCCGACCACCTTTACATGCTATCCACAATGAACACTGATCTCGCAAACAACAACAGTACGAAGGAACTAGACAAAAACGTTACGGAAACGAAGTCGACCAAAGAAGAGAAACTACCGAATGGTTACAAGAAGGAAACAAGGCACACGAAGCTAATAACTAATGGCGACGCGTCAGGCAAGGAAAAGAGACTGTTCACGTCAAAGTCAACGACCAAAATATCGTCATCATTCTTAACAGAGAGAGAACCAGAGAAACCAATGACAAGTAAAATGCCGTGGGCGAAATCAAACAGGTCGAAACGAGTGACGAATATGAGTCGAGATGTCCCAGACCAGCCCGTAGACGTCCGGAACAGTTTCTTCCAAGAATTCGACAGACGAAGGGAGAAGATAGACAAACTAGTGAATGGTTCTGAGAACGGAAGACAGATGCCTTACCGGAGGGGTGATGAAAACAATGCCCATCGGACGAAAGACCTCCTTTTACATCTCTTAGAAAGGTGGGGAGAGTCTGAGGAAGTAGAGGCAGAAAGATCTGCTGGAGGAACCTCGAACGGGGGCAGACACCAGTCAATATCCCTAGAATGGTCGCCCTCTAACCAGTTGGGACAGACCTCTATGTCAAGTTTACATGCATTCTTCCAAAGACAGACTTCGGATGAGAAGACGCAAAGGAAGAAAGTGACGACTAAAGTAGCGAAATGACTCCGGTAGTAAGAATAAGTGCCATGACACTATGTTACCAAAGTACGGTATGAGATTAGTTAATGTTCTTATAGCCTAGCGCGTATACACGAGTTTAACTCGGAACATCACGAATTTTAAGTACAGGGTTATGTTACGTAATTTTTTACCATATGTCCCATACGTAAGGGGTCGTACCTATAGGGAACATTGGGACATACACGTCCTAAAACTGAGAATATTTAAAGTTTAAACATAATGCAGTTAAATAGACTCTGATAATGCAAATTATGGTACAAGTTTTTTAAATTCCAATAAACAATGTTTGGAATTGACAAAAGTACGTACTTAAATAGTTTCAAAACCATGGTTTTTGGAACGAAGTTCCTTAACGCGGCTTGCGGTAGGAGTTGATTGGAAGAAATCGCCACGTAAGGAAAAAGCGTTATGCTCCATGCATGCGACTTTCTCTCTCAATCTCTTTCCCTGTCTCTTTCTATTATATACGAGTGTGTGTGTGCGAGTATCGCGTCTTTCGACCGCACACGTTAATTTATAATATTAGAACGGTCGTTTATAAGCGCTAAGTCTTAAAATGGCAGTTAAAATGACAATAATAAAAATCTAGTCTTCAAAATTTTACAAACAGATTTAGATTCAAGACTGAGAACGAATTATATCATCAACATATTGATCACATTTTGGTAATTTTTTATTTTTTTGTAAATAAGACATGTTTTGAAAAGTAGGGGTATATATATAATTAAATTATGATTGTTCCTTATATGTACTTATGTATAACTTAAATGTAATTTATTGTTATTACGATACGTATGTTGTTAAAATATAAGGCTTTATTAAAAATCTGTTGTTTTATTACTTTAAAATATTAACGACTAGCTGCGCCCCGCAGTTTTATCCGGATTGCCACAGGAACCGTGCATAATTCTGGCATAAAAAGTATCCTGTCACCCGGGAATTGCAGCTTTATATCAGTGAAAGAATTTTTGAAATCGGATCAATAATACAAGAGACAACTCTTTAAGAAATATGCCAGAAAAATGCCATGGGAATCTCCATGTTAATGGAATCGCGGGGTGCAAGTAGCAAATAATATAACTAATTATCGCCATCCATAAAACAATATGACATCATCTAAATCAACCTTCCACAGCGATCGTCTATCAGCGTCGTCAACTCTAACGCACCCCTGGCTGATCCAATCAGCGCTATGCACAGAGCTTCATGTTACTAAGTCCAAGTTGAAGAGATACGTCATCAAGAAACGGTGGGCCAAGGCAGTATCAGCTGTCATAGCCCTCAAGCGAATGGGAGCCAAATTTGAAGACCATCATGACGAAAAAGTGGAGAAGAAGAATGGAGAAAACTGATTGGAGAAGGTTTCTTTAGTTGAAAGCTGATTGGGCAGTGTTGTGAAAAGGCGTACTAGGATTGGTTCTCTGTTGTTCATATTTTGGGTCAAATAGGCCCAAATTCTTTGTTAAACGGCACGGTACCAATTTCAGGGGATCTTGTTTCACAATCCTGGATAAACTCATGTTTTATTTAATTTATCAGAAATATCCGTGGACTCAAACTACCGTTTTTTATTTGGTTTTATTAGGCCTAGTATTTCCCTGTGATATTGCTTTTTGATAGTTCTTGTTTTTCTCTTTTTCTGCCGTTAGTCCCTTTTCGCCCCTTTCACTCTGATTCACACCCTCGCAATGACGGAATCGCATGATTTTTGATTACAAATACACGAATATTTCTGTTAATTTAAAGACATTTTTTTTTTAAAGATGCGTCTGAGGCTGACTTAGATATTATTTGGACTTCACAAATTAGAATTGTATCAAAAAATTTCATGACTGGATTAGATTTTATAAATTGCATAACACTGCTCCATCTTCGACTAAATTAAATTTAGATATACTTTAAGGTTAAGACAGTTGGTTTAATTAACGCACATAATTCGCAAAAAAACCGCATATCACATGCATATCTAACATAGTTATAATTGGTTATAACATATTCGTATAAGTATGTTATCGACAGTATAATCAAATTCTATAGAACGTTGACTTTACCTATATTCCGTTAATTATTTCTGTTGATTTTTTGTTTTGTTTTCTCCTATAACCACTTGCTATGTCGCTAGAGTTCAATGTTGTTTTAGTGATAAATATGAAATAAATAATATGCATAACAGGTAGCCTATTCAATAGACGACACCATCGTGTTCTTTAGGTACTAGAAGATACGCATAATTCACTTTGGTATAACCAGCTTTTGAAATAAAATATTATTTTAAATTTTACCCTGTGGCAATTAAAAACAAATATAATAATATTAATTAATATTACTATTTAGACAAAATTCAGTATTAAGTCATGATTTTAAATGCCTGTACTTAATATCATTTTATGACCTCCGGTAAAATGGGGTAGACAGGGATGCATAGGGTGAATTGGAACGAATGTTTTAAGTTATGTCCCAATTTGCCCCAAAATCTTTACACCATTTACCGTAATTTAGTTTTGCCGCTCTTGTACATCGGAAAAATTAAGGGACATTTGAACCTAAATAGGTACTTAATACATAAGTTTTTGAAGCTATTAGAGGCAGAAAACCTTTGGTTTTACATGACTAAAATGGTGCCAAAATATTTACTAACTAGTAACACTAGGTGTAATGCAGTGCCTATAATAAAAATAATAATGAAATGTTATCTAATAATCTCATTAAGATCTGTATATCAGTAGTATTATATACATTATTATATTTTATGTAATTAAAATTAGTAAATGGGGAGTCCCGGCAACGCCCCAGGCATGTTGGTACAGTCAGCATCGAAAGTCAGTTTAATAATAACGTCAACGTACTTTCGTTGCTGTCTGAACCGACTTTAAAATAAATAATATTATAAAAAATAAATATATTTAAATAATAAATAAAACCGGCTAAATGCATGTCGGGCCACGCAGAATGAAGGGTTCCATAGTTAGAATGAATTTATCCCAAAAACAAACGTAACATTGTAGTTGAAAAACATGTTCTCCCATACATCGATTTTCGTCACGGTCAATTCTCCAACTGCAAATGTATGTTGGTCAACTATTACTCGTTAACTTGTAAAGCCTACTTAGCTGTGATAGGTAGTTTTTCTTTTAATTTCGTTATTTTATTCACTACTGCCTTGTTTTTTTTACATATTCAAAAACAACGAACGGAAAGGGCTTGTTCATAAAGTGGGGCGTCACGGGCTAAAAATAAATAAAAAAAATACATACAGATAAGTAAATAATGAAAGACATTAACTTCTAACATTAAATCTAAGTTTTGTGCTAATTTAAATTAATATTAATTGCAATCTCTTATTATTAGATGTAATGGTTGTCATTGCCATAGTATTTTTTCTTTATCAGCCATATTTATTTTTATGGAAATTTGATTTATACATATTAATTGTGAAAACTAAATTGTTTTAAATTGTTTACGTCGTACGCTATATATTGCATTTAATTTTCCAAGTAAATGACTATTTTTAAAGACATTGGATTGTGAACGAAATTTTTATACTGTAATAATAAATCTTGTTGCATCAAAGGCGTATTTTTTGTTTTTCCTTAACATTTTTCATTTTCCTGTATTTTTTGCCTTTTACTGATTATTTACAATATGAATGTGACCCGTGCTGTGGCTGTAAGTTTGCAAAATTAAGATAAAATCAGCTGTCAAATCTCTGTCATATAAAACACGCTTCTACCGCGACTTTGTCTGCGTGAAATATCTTGTTTTAACATAAAATATATCCTATGACACTGGGCAATACTGTAACTAATAATTTTCGAAATCGGATCAGTAATTCCGAAGATCAGGATACAGGCGCGTGCCCTGCGAGCAAAACAAGCGGTGCCCCGGGAGGGGCCGGCGAGCTACTAGTATTAGCGCACTTCAATTTGATTGGCCGCTCCCGGGGCACCGCTCGCTTCGCTCGCTCGGTTCGCGTGCCGGCGAGCGCTTCTTCCAAGTTGGTCGCAGTCACTTGGCTATTTAGTATTAGCGGACTTCAATTAGATTTTTTTGTAGGTATGTAAGTATAGCCCTACCAAATTCGATGTGTCATTCAACATAGTCCTTCTTCAAAAAACCGGCCGAGTGCGTGTTGGACCACGCACAATGACGGGTTCCGTAATTGGGTTAGGTGTATCCCAAGAACAAACTTAACATTGTAATTAAAAAACATGTTCTCCCATACATTCCAACTGCAAATGTAAGTTTGTACGCACAATATTGAGAGATGGCCATGTTGTTTTAAGACTTTTTATAGGTTTTCTGGTAATCTACAAATGAAGAACCATATTCTGTATTTTTTCAAAATTTTAGGCTCGGTAGTTTTTGGGGAGGGGGTGGTAAATTTTCAGCTACTTTCTTAAATAACTTTAAAAGTATTTATTCAAAATTATAAAAGAATACATCTGAATTCCTGACAACAAACCCTTTCATTAGACATGTTAGACGGTACATTTTGCAAAAATATTTATTTTATTTTCTAATTTGCCCCCCAAAACTGACAGTCATATCTAAAATTCATTTATTTACTTTACACGTCGGTGTTTGAGTCACAGAAATTCATATGTGTAATCGGTCCAGTAGATTCGGAGAAAATTGGCTAAATCAGACGCACAGACAGACAGAAACACGACTGATCCTATAAGGGTTCCATTTTTCCTTTTGAAGTACGGAACCCTAAATAAAGGTGATAAAAGCAATATCGACAATTACAGCCCAATAAGTCTGGCATCTCATATTTATAAAGCTAAAAGCTTTAAGGTGATACACAATCGTAGACGGGAGTCTGGATAAACAGCCACCAGAATAAGCCGGATTTCGCCTAAATTTTTCAATAACCGACCGCAGGCTCAAACACTACCTTTGAAAAATACACAAAATTTAATAAACCATTGGCATTCGTAGATTACACGAAGGCCTTCGATAGTATTAAGCACTCAGAAATATTCATATCCCTGGAACATCAGGAACTTGAAAAACAATACATGATGGATGTATTGTTTTTCAAGTTCCTGGTGTAATAAAACATTTAAAACTCCGCAAACATTAAACTAAATACTGCTGAACATACATTCAAAATTCAAAAAGGTTTCAAAAATGTTACGCAGGGTGATCTGCTCTGTCCTAAATTGTTTACAAGCACACTTGAGGAGATATTTAAGTCACTGGCACAGCCTCTTAGAAGACCACGGGCATTGACGTCGGCAAGAAGAGGCTGACCGAACGCCGTTTTGCCGACACTATAATCTGTCCTATTTGCCCTAGAACTCCAGACCGAGCTCCAAGAGCTGAGCACGACTAGCTTCAGGGTGGGACTTGCGATGAATCGGTCTAAAACCCAACTAATGACCGATAGAACTAAGACCTTTAGGTCGAGGTAGATGGGCAGGAAATACAGTGTCGATGAGTACCTATATCTACTTGGGCCAGTTAGTTTCTTTCGAAATCAGGCAGGAAAGAGAAATAGAGCTCCGAATTAAAAACGCCTGGAAGAGCTACTTCATAGATCACATCAGCAAGCTTAGCAGGAGAACTGTAGATAAGTGTTTTATCGACGGAAGAGTAGATAGTTTTCTACCGAGAAATGTAGACAAGCGATTTCTTTCCTACAGTAGTAGAAATAGAAAGCGTCATGCTAAGCCTGCTGTAGTATGTTCCCCTTTTCAGTTATTGTACCTGTGTCTTTCCATCAATGTCAAAATCAAAGTGATCTTTATTCTCATTGCAATACGGTTGCTAGGGGTTGCTGTCAGAGGTCAAATCACAGTGAAAGGACTAGGCAGAGGTATTTTATAGAACATCCATTTCGTCAGTAATAAAGCCCAAAAGTCCATTGCAATCTACTGCTGAACTTTTGCCCAGAGAAAGTAGGTTTATAAGATTCACAGAAGGTACGCGGTTTTGGTGACCACAGCCGCATTCGCATCCATGATAATGTGTTCCTTCTTTAGTAGGTACAGGACGAAAAGGATCTTCTAATCGCTCAAATGATGTTAACATGGGAGGGCGCTGTTGGTAAATATTTGTGAAAATATTATCCAATGAAATGTATTGGAAAAACAAGATGGCTGCGTTAGTACGCGCCAAAAGATTCTTGTACAACGCCGGAGCCAACATGTTAAATGGTGTCCTACCTGCCAGTAATATCACCAAAATGTTAATTGCCGCCAGCTATCGGTCATCAGCCTTCTCTCACACAATCACCCCATAAGGGATGTGCTTTATCAATCCACATGACTGAAACAAGCAGTTCGTGGTCAGTTCACCAAAGGCCCTAGGTGAATGCGCAACATAAACTAACGCAAAATCCGAACAATTTTTGAAGCGAAAATGCCAAGCTTTTTTTTAGCATTTTGTATAGCATTTTGATATGCGACAAGTACAATAGTATCACCCCTTATGAAGTCTTAGTCTATAATACGTCAAATTGCTTACCATGATCCTCCGTTATATTGAAAATACTGCAGCATTAATTTTATAATAAATACATAAATGGTAAAGTTGGTTGAGGATTACTGTTGAGTAGTAGGTAAGTTTGACGAAAACACGATCCCATAAAATTTTCTCCATAGAAAGAAAATTACAAAGTTACCTCCAAACCGAAAAATAAACCGTTACGAGGGCGGCACTGAAAATTTCGGGAATCAAGTGACACAACATTACTATTTAAAAATGTATTTATTGCTTTTCGAAGTATTCTCCGCGAAAATTCACACATTTTTCCATACGATGGAACCAATCATTGAAGCAACCATTCCATTCGGAAGTTGGGGTCTCCAAAATTGCCGTTTTGTAGGCGTCCACAGCTTCTTCAGGTGATGAAAATCTCTGTCCACGCAATTTATTCTTTATTTTAGGGAAAGTATAGAAATCATTAGGGCTTAGGTCGGGGCTGTATGGCGGATGGTCTAATAATTCTATGTTTTCTTGCTCTAAAAACTCTTTTGTTCTGTGCGCGGTGTGGGAACTCGCATTGTCGTGATGGAGGATGATGCGGCGGTTGCAGTTCTCTTTACGGAGTTCAGAAACGACCTGTGGCAAACAAATGCTAGCATACCATTCTGCATTAACCGTTCTTTGTCCCTCAAGAGGAATAGTCGTAACATGGCCGGTTATGGAGACAAACGTGGCCACCATTTTTTTTGCAACACTCCGTGAACGAACAATTTTTGTTGACTTAAACTCATTTTTGAACACCCAAACTCGTGACTGGTTTTTTGTTTCGGGTTCGTACGCGTATATCCAGGATTGACCTGATACGATGTTGTATACAGCATTTGAGGATCCTGCGTGGAATCTTTCGAGAGTTCTGACGCACCAAGCAACGCGAGCCGCTTTTTGCTCTTCACAGAGCGAATGCGGTATCCATCGGGAAAACAACTTTTTTACACCTAATTTTCATGCAAGATTATTTGTATTTGACTCATGCCAACGTCTTAAGTTACCTGAATTTCGCGGTATGTCACATGTCGATCTTCCTCAATCAGCTTACGCACAGCATCAACGTTTTCTTGGGTGACTGCAGTTTTTGGACGACCTTGACGGGGATCAAAGAGATTAAATATATACCTCTTTGACGGGGATCATCACTGAGCTTGACACATCCACGTTGAAGTTCAGCAAACCAGCGATAAATTGTGGTTTTGGATGGGGCTTCATCACCAAATGCAGAAATCATCCGGTCAACACACTGTTTTTGTGTTAAACCACTTCGAAAGTCATAATAAATCATCGCTCTTGAATTTTCTCGAGTCAATTCCATTTTCTCAACGACTAAACGTTTGACAAACCTTGTGACAAGACGGAGAATCTTTTTTTAAATAAATAAATGGTATTCGATTTTTAAAAGCAAGACGTTTTCAATTAAAAAGATTTTAATATGACAGGAACAGTGGAAATATTCCATTTCCGATACTTTTAGTGCAGCCCTCGTAATATTAAAAAAATACTTCAAATTAGATCAAGATACATTGCATATTAATTGAACTAAATATAAAGCAGATACTCTTTTGTTTTTTAATTACCATTATTTTTACCGTAAAAATAAATTACTTAAACTATTGGCGCCTTGGAGCCTGCCGCCCTGTCTCGCTTGCTCACGTAACCGCGAGCAGTAGTGTGCGAGCGAGATAGTGAGGTGGCGCTAAGGTATTATGGACTCTATAAACTAAGTGAATACTATGTGCCAGGCGAGTATTTCAATCGTAAAAGCTGGATAGATACGATACGATAAGTATTTTCATTTATTGCCTTGTTACAGGAGGATTCATTTTTAGCATTTCACAAGGTAGACAAAGTAGTTTTACAACCTCACGTAATCTCTTTAATTGGATATCCTGTCATAGCATATTGTTCTCGTGTCAAATGATATCTTGGTTGAAATTAGTTATAATTATGTAAAGTCTGTTTAGGATCACACTGGTGCCGATTACCTTGTTCACAAACTAAACTAAATTTAGTTCAGTGCATCTTTTTCTTTGTAATAGGGGTAAGCCCAATCGGGCACAAATCCATACTCCGGGCTGCTTTTGAGAAATTCGAGATAGTGGTGCCGATTCCCTTGTTCACAAACTAACTAAATTTAAGTTCAGTGCATCTTTTTCTTTCTATTTCAATAAGAAAAGGACAGAAAATACATTTTAGTTTCGTCCTGTCAGATTAATCAGCGCCTGTCACTACTCTATACAAGTTTAGACGCGATTAAAAACTTGCCTACTAAAATTACGTCAATTTACGTCAACCGCTGATTAATTTGACAGGACTAAACTAAAATGTATCTTCTGTCCATTAAATCTCAATAACAACCTGGGAATCGAACCCAAGATCTCATGCACAGCAGTAGCGCTTGTGACCTTTAGACCAACAAGGACGGATGACTTATTTGTTGTATGCTATGATTGACTTTGTAAGTTCCATTAGGTACCTAAATTATTTTAAATTTGTTTCAGTTAATTTTATCTGTTGCAATATTCATGCTTATTTAGTACGCATAGACAACTGTTAGAATTTAAAATGTTATGAAAGATAGGTGTGCGTTACCCCAGCAAAATAATGTCGAAAATAGTCATTTAAATCTTACAGATAATTAGTTTCCCAGCTTCTGTAATTGTTGCGCACATTTTTAAATTTGTTGCACTTATAGTTTTTTTAGTTATTTCACAAAAACATTTCCTGCTGGGGTAACGTTTCAAACGTTACCGCAGCCAGACATTTTTTTTTTAATGGGAGTATTGAAACAAATATTAGCTATATAATTAGTTGTCTAGACGAGGTAAATGTTGCACCTTATTTTGTATTTGTTCTTTTTTCGGCTCCGAAGTTATTCGAGATCCTGCTGGAGTAACGTTTGTGGTTTTGCTGGATCTCTGAAACGGTTAAGCGGATTCTTATCATCTTTTGTAGATAACTTCTTAGAAATTAGTTGTAATTAGTTGTGCAATAAAAAAACCAAAATAATGCACCGTTTAAAGGTTATTTAATTAAATATAAAAACACTTCAATAGGTCCTAACACTCTAAATAAGAGCTCTAAAGGCTTATTTTAAACGTTGTTTTGTAGCTTGTAACTGCCTTCAAATGTATGTGAAGTTTCATAAGTATCCTGTAAGTAACTAACAAATTATGATGATATTCTATTCTATTTTTATTAAATGGCAAGCAAAGCCGATGTCGACTATTCTGCCAATGTCTAGAGTGCATTGGAAAAACAAGTGTGCATGAAGATAAAAAAAAAAAAAAAAAACAATAACTGAAGACAAGTAAAATTCTTTGATTGATACAGTTGAACACAATGTAGATCTTGTTGGGTTAGTACGGGACTGAAACAAACAAAAAAAATATAAAATAAATACATATTATAATTGTTAAAACATAAAATGTACGCATACCACACACACATAATTTACAGTTTTATGTTATTGTGACGGATGAAAGTCATCAGCGCCACGAGCAGTTCAGGAGAGGAATGTGTTAACAAAGCGGGAAAGTTAGTCGGAAGAGGGATTTTAAATTTAGGAAGACGGCTATAGAGATCTAGAGGTGGAACGTTGTTTGAGCATTCAAAGAAGATGTGATCCAGAGTGCCCTCCTCCAACCCGCACTCGCAGAGGGAGGAGTCCCTAACCCGGATTTTTTCCAAGAACACAGGGGTACAACAAAACCCCAGGCGAATACGACAAAGGACGGATATAACAGTTTTGGAAACTTTTTTGTAGCCGTAGAACCAAGGTTTTGACTTTATGGTTGGTTGAACTGCATAATAAAACCTGCCCTTTATTCTACCAGAGTTATTCCACTGTTCCTGCCATGAAGATTGGAGATTAACTTGCGGAAGGCTTAGCAAGTCATACCCCTGATGCGTATTGTGGGTGAGATCAGCTACTGCTGATGAGCAAGCATCTTTGGCCAGAGCATCAGCGCACTCATTGCCCTTAATGCCACAATGACTAGGTATCCAAACTAACTGAACCTCTTTTTGATTGCTAGTACAAGATAATAGGGATTTTTTCATTTTTAAAACTAGGGAGCTGTGCAATTTACTTTTGAAGGGGTTCTGTACTAGAGCTTGCAAACAGCTAAGAGAATCTGTGAAGATTACGGCTTTGTCAATATTGTGGTGAGACTCTATAAAAAGACAAGCTTCCAATAAAGCCACACACTCGCCTGTGAACACAGAAGACTCTTTAGGACATTTAAATTGCAAAATAATACTGGAGCTTTGGTAGTAAACTGCAGCACCAGTGCTACTGAGGTCATTAAATTTTGAAGCATCTGTAAAAAACCGTTGAAAGCCAATCCATCGTTCTCCCACCACCGCATTGAAAGCCGAATTTGCTGAAGGGGACTTTTTGGAAATACCAATGTCAAAGGAAATTTTTGGAGTGAAACATAATACTTCATAGGAGAAGTTAAAAAGTGGTAATCTGGGAAACTGTTCTATTGGACAAACTAAATTTTGAAATTGACGAAATGCTTTTAAAATTAAGGGTATTTCTTTGTTTTTCCAGAAATTTGAGCTTCTACAAATGGCATCTAGCTCGGTCAGTTTTGCTACAAGAGGATGAGAAGATCTAGATATCAGCCTAGCCACAAAACGTGAGGCCAGATACTGCCGTCTTAGGGACAAGGGAGGTTCAGCACACTCAACCTGCAATGCGTTAATGGGAGAAGACTTCATACAACCAGAGATGATCCGAAGGCATTTTGACTGAACTCTATCCAGGCCAGCCAAAGCACCCTTGTTGCATGGAACTAGATGGAACGTACCATAGTCTAAAACACTACGAATTAAAGCATTATATACCAATTTCATTGTATACGGATGGGCACCCCACCAAACACCCGCGAGAGCTTTTAAAATTGAAATAACTTTTTCACATTTTTTAATCAATAAATTTACATGTTGTTTGCCATTTAATTTTGAATATAGAAAGACGCCTAAAAATTTTACTTTATTAACTAACGGGATATTATGACCCAAAATGTCTATTGAGATATGCGGGATCAGTCTTTTGCGAGAGAAAATTACTGCCGAACTTTTTGATGCGGATAACGACAAACCGTGGCTTAAAAGCCACTGATTCAAAGAGTCCAGAGAGAGGCATAGAGATGACGCAGCGTCTACGATGGATAAATCTGTCACATACAAGACTAAGTCATCGGCATACTGGAGGATGTGACTAGGCATGGGTCGTACTTGCAAAATCGAGTACCAGGGCTTCCAAGTACGTCCACCTTTAGACACCAGCGCCAAAAACCAGGGCTCGAAAGACTTTCAAGTATTTTCGTTCAGCATGGAAAATAGATCCGTAAGACCATACATATAAGGAGTACAATCGCGTATGCAAAAGGGATACTTACAACTTCCAACTAAGACTTAGTGGAAGAAAAATACTTGCATAGAACATTGATCCGTATAATTATAGAAATAAAGAGCAAAATCGTGTTTACAAAAAAATACTTCCAAACCTAAAAGTAAAAAATACTTTCATAGGAAATTGTTCCGTGCGTTCTTACTGATAAGGATCATAATCGCATTTATGAAAGAGTAGCGCGAGTCCCATTGAAGATTATGATTGAGTACCTACGTAATTGTAAACATCGCTGTCGCTTAGTCAGATCTCATGGTAGGTACGGTAGATTACAAATGCGTGAGTAATAGATTGTTTTGTTTGGTGCATTATTTTTATTCACTTATAATTACTTAAAAATATTAGTCAATAATAAAGCATGGTAAATGAATATGAAACCCTTCCTTCCTACTTTAAAAACAGGCTTAGGACTGTCAGCTGTCATTATTATTTGGTAATTTATTAATTGTTTTAGCTGGCGTAGTTAAAAGGTTTCAAATCATTTTATGTACAATATATAGTTATTTACAGTATGTACATAATTTCTATTAGGTAGGTATTTATTTACAACTCCTTATTTTTTTATTTTTTTTATGTTTTCTATTTTCTTACTTCCTTATTTTTACATGGTATGGTCTATTATATATATTTACAATATATACACGGCGTTGAAACAAATATTATCTATCTTTGGTTTTGATGAAGAAACAACAATTGTTGAACTTTGCGGCTTCCCAGTCGGTTTCTTCTTTCGGTTAGTATATTCCCTGCAGCGGAAAACAATCGCTCGCAAGGTACGCTAGTAGCCATTGCATTCAGTTTTGCCCTGGCTAGCTTAGCTAGATTTGGGTATGTACTCATATTACATCGCCACCATTGCAAAGGATTTACGTCCGGAGTTATAATATTGTCGTCTAAATACCGCTGCACTTCAATAATCGCCCTGCTATTAGCCGATCCTGCTGGACGGACATTCTGCATAGTTTTATTGTAGTGCTTCCAAATCAAGCTATTTGGTTTTCTTGTGGCTGCCGTTTCCCCCTGTTGTGACGTAGATGGTAAAGGCACGGTTTCTTCGTTAATCATCGCAGTCACCAATGCTATGATATGTCTCTTCGTAGTGTCAGCAATTGCTTGATTTTCAAAATATAATTTATACCGTGGGTCGAGAAACATGCATGTAGTGAAAGTTCGACTATTTTCCACGTTCGCGAATCTGGAGGTTATTTCCGACAGCAGGTCTTGTCGGCACATTTCAACCTCATCGGGGAAAACTTTGATATTGTTATTTTGCCGATAATCTGGATCAGCAATTTCGTGGAGTGCACTGGTGAGACCGACAGTTATAGGCAAAACTGAGCTACCACTTACATATTTTTGGCCACTCATTTCTCTAGTCACCTCTTCGCACGGCTCCAGCACCACAATTAGTGATTCACACACGTCCCATTCATAGCTCGTTAGAGATATGATGCTCGCGGAGTCTAAATTGCTTATCGCACATTTGATTTCATCTTTCAGCTCCACGAACCTCTGCAGCATATAAAATGTAGAATTCCAGCGTGTTGCTACATCTTGGATAGGTCTTTTAACTATTTTATTAGCCTGCTCTTGATACTTTTTCAATTTGTTCCACGCTATATTGCTCCGTTTAAAGTGGGAAACAATCGCCTTTACTTTAGTTAATATATTTCCTAAAGTAGTATTCCCTAACGCTTTTTGCACTGCGAGGTTGAGCGTATGGGCGTAGCAGCCAAAGTGCTTCCATTGTAGCATTGTTATTGCATTTTTAATATTGGCACCGTTATCTGACACTACGAGCAGCACTTTGTCAGCCACGTTCCATTCCTGGACGACGTTCTGCAACTCTTCCGCTAAATGCATTCCTGTGTGGCTCTTTTCAAGTACCTTGCACTCCAAAAGTACTGATTGCAGAACGAAGTTTTTGTCAATATAATGTCCCGTAATGGCCAAGTACGAGTCATTATTTCTAGATGTCCACAGATCCGTCGTTAAACAAATTGTTGAGGCATCTTCGTTTACTGATGCTTTGGTAGAAGTTTTGACAGCTTCGTATTGTGCCGGAAGTAAATTGTTTGCAAAATACTTCCGCGTCGGTATTATATAATTTGGGAAAGCGTACTTTACGAGTTCACGAAACCCTTTATCTTCGACGATGGTAAAGGGTTGCATATCCCATATAAATAAATTCATTATTCGGTCGTCGATGTCCTTTTTTATTTTGCTGCAATCACGACGAAGAAATGCTGACATAGCCGGATTCGTCCTTAAATTACCTCTCGTTGCGGATTGCGAAGTTGACGGCTGTGGCGGTGGCGCTTGCTGCGAGGTGATCTCTTCTTGACCAGCAGAATTTTGTGCAGGTTGCGGTTGTTGGAGTTCTGCTGCTTCTCGTGCCACTAAATTAACGGCGAGGTGCTTTCGCTGAACATGTTTTGTCAGATTTGACACACCCGATTTAAAAGAAATTTTGGCTTTGCACATTTTGCACTCGCCCATATACTGTCCTTTATCTACAAAATGGTCCCATGCCACACTTCTTTTCGGCGCCATATTTACACGTTAGTACCTAATTAACAACTATACAGTAAGTACTTATACTTACACTAAACAAACAAATCAAAAATATTTACATAAATTAAACTTTAAAAATTAGGAAAGAAAAAGCTAGTCAAAAGTTCGAAAGAAATTAGGTCGCACAAACACAAAAACACAGTCAATCGACGACGTTAATACATCACGACTAAAATAAATAAATAAACCACTAGCGTGTACAGAGAACTTACAAAGTTGCTAGTTCAAGTTTCATTTATTTATTGTTTACAACTTTACTTTCCAAGCAAAACGGTCGAAAGCACGACTGAGCGAGAGCGATGTATCATAATTTTCTTAAACTAAACAAGGCTAAAAAAGGCGCGCGCCGCCCGAGCGCGGCCGAAGTGGACCGAACAAAGCCACGTCACGAACCAGCGTTCGAGCGTTGCGTCGACGGAGCGAGTAGCCGAGTAAATTACTATAAAGTTCCCAAGCGTTGTTGGAAGACAAAATACTTGCATAGAACATTAATTCGTAACTTAATATAAATAAGGAGCAGAATCGCGTCTACAAAAAAAAATACTTCCAAACCTTTAAAGTAAAAATACTTGCATAGAACATGTATCCGTAACTGAATATAAATAAGGCGCAGAATCGCGTCCAGCGTCAACGGAGCAAAATACTTTGAAGTCTTGCGAGTTTTTCGGGTCGGCACTTGGTCGGCGTACTTGCAAGTAAATACCTAGTATAAAAACCTGGTTGCGTAAATACGCGCCTTCCCTAGATGTGACAGTTATTATTTAGGCAGGTGCCAATGTCCACTGTATATAAATTATAAAGAAGGGGGTTCAGAACGGAGCCTTGTGGGAGACCCTTCCAAGTCTGCCTTTCATCGAAATCCTCGCCCTGGACCCTCAGAACCAAGGAGCGAGACAAAAGAAGTCCACAGGTGCTTTCGATCATCTTAACCGGGAGACTCAGCTGATGCAGTTTCTGCCTGAGTACGGGAAGAAGAACGTTGTCGTATGCAGAGGAGATATCTAGGAAAGCGGCTACAACGGATTCGTTTCTGGAAAACGCTAAGCGAATATCCGCAATTAAAACACCAACACTATCCATGGTGCCGAGCCCCTTCCTGAAACCAAATTGAAAATTCGGCAGTAAATCTCTCGATTCGACTATCCATTCAAGACGATTTTTAATCAAGTGTTCCATTAGTTTGACTAAGACAGAGGACAAAGCAATTGGTCTAAAGCAATTCGGATCATCTACATGTTTGCCTGGCTTCAATAGAGGAATAATTATCTGTAACTTCCACTGATCTGGAACCCAACCATGGCTGTAACAAAAATTAATGATTTCAAGGAAGTAGAATTTAGCTTTGTCTCCAGAATTAAATATAAAAGAATATGGTACACCGTCAATACCAGGGGCTGAGTCCCGGACATGTCTGAGTACCACACTCAGTTCTTCCAAAGTAAATGGCACATCAGAAGGATCCTCCGAAACATTTTGCAAGGGGATATTGGAACATTCAGAAGAAAGAGGAACGTATGGCGGAGCAATTTTGTCAAAAAAAAGGTCAGCTGTTTCCCTGGTGATTGGTGAAGAGACTGATGAGGAGCACCCGCGTCTAAACCTGTTGATGCTTTTCCAGACCACCGAGACTGGAGTAGAGGGAGATAAGGAGGTACAGAACTTAACCCAACCAGTACGTTTCTTCTTGCGAAGGTGACGTTTAGTTCTGGCATTAAGTCGTAAATATGTTAATAGATTTTCGGTGCTCATATTTGCATTGTAGCACTCCTCGGCCTCATCTCTATCCCTGATTGCAGAAGTGCACTCTGGATCCCACCATGGAGGGGAAGGAATTTTATCACGAGCACTGTTTTTCAGCGGAAAGCAGGAATCCGCGCTGGAGGTGATGGCTGTAACAAATCCCTCATAACAGCCTTTGGCATGGTAGTGACCAGAAGGATCTGATAAACATGAATTTAAATTTGGAAGAGCATCAATTTTCCAGTAATGATCGAAATTTTGCCCAATCTGGTTTAGACAAGTTATATTTCGGAAGTGGAGGGAAAGTTTTCTCTAAATATGTCTTATTAACCAAAGATATGACAATAGGGTAATGGTCACTACCATGCGACAAGGACGTACATTCCCAATGGGTCGAAGCTGCCAACTCAACCGAACAAAATGTTAAATCAACACAACTTTTTTGTTGACCGGGAGGAGATCTACGTGTTGGGCAACCATTATTGAGAATGCAGAGATCCAAGTCATCCAAGATCTCAACCAAAGCTGCACCAAAGGCATCACAGCGTTCTGACCCCCACCTGTAATGGTGGCAGTTGAAATCACCCATGACCAAAATTGGTCCATGTATATTAGAAAATAGGTTTTTTAAAACAGCAAAAAAATCATGATGAGGGTAAGCAATGTATATTGAGAACACTGTAATACCTTCCACACGTCCCGCTACAATACTCATGTCACCTGTGAGCGAAGGTAAAGGGAAGGGCAAAAGAGGGACCCGATTGTTGACTAGGAGAGCCGATCCTCCATAGCCATCAGATCTGTCACATCTGAGAATGTTAAAGTGTGGCATACGAAAGCTAAGACTTGGGGTGAGCCAAGTCTCAGCTATGGAACAAGCCAGTGGCTTGTATTTATTTAAAAGGGATATGAGGTCGTGCTTTTTATGCCACACGCTCCTCACATTCCACTGAAGGAATACTTGGCGAGACGCCATTTTTAATTTGAAGAAGTAAAGAAATAAGTTGATCGGCAACGTTGGACGGTGTTTGGGAATTGGAAGAAGAAGAAGAAATAACAGTAGGTAAAAGTTTTATAAGGAGTTCGATAATAGAACCGGTATTATTTGAAGGGACATTGTTGTACTTAAGAGCGCAGCCATTATGCTGTGAAGGTTGAGGAGAACTAACTATCTGCTGATGAGCAGCTTTGTCATAAGATGGGGAAAGGGGGGCATGGGTCCTGGGTTTAAGTGTCACAGTTTTGCGATATGACTGAGAGATTGGAGTCTTGGTGACATTGGCATAGTTACGGGAAGCTGTAGGAATAATTTTGCTAGCCTCAACATAAGGAATGCATTTTTCAGCCATTACAGTTTTAATGGCTTTCTGTCTACCATGCTCGGGGCATGACTTGCTGTTAGCGAAATGATTACCCGAGCAAAGCACACAGAAGGCCTCGCCCTCAGAAATGTTGCAACCATCACCAGGGTGATCGTGGCCACATTTACTGCAGCGTGGTGTTGACCTGCAAACGTTAGCCACATGTCCAAATCTGCAACACTTGCGGCATTGAATTGTCGGGTATATGTACTGCTCAACAGGGAGGGATGTGTAACAGCAGTAGATCCTATTTGGTAGAACTTGTCCGTCAAAAGTCAGAACACATGTTTCAGTGGGTTTCCACTCATTAATCCCGTCTCTTTGAATTTTTCTATTAATACGGCGGACTTTCAGTATTTTCCCGCAGCCTGAAGGCACAGTTAAGTATGTAATAGCTTCTTCTTCCGTAATATCTGAGGGAACACCGGTAACAACGCCCATACGTGTGATATTAAATGTAGGGATTGATGCAGTATAACTGTATTTGGATAACAAACTGTTTACTAAGAAGGAGTTAGCATCCTGAGGGGAGGCAAACTCTACAGACACACGGTTTCTACCAACTCTGTTAACACCACCACGAACAATGTTCGCAATGTTGTTGTTCATAAGGAACTTACCAAAATTAACAGGATGTAGGGTGGTACCAGCATTTGGTTGAGTCTCTATACGAGAAACGTGGACAACGTAAGGGGCCTTATCCAAAACGGAGTATTTAATACGTCCGATTTGGCTTTTTTGTTGCTTACTCGGAAGGGAAGGTGTCAAGGTTTCTTCATCACTCGGACGTTTGCGTGAGCTCTGTTGGGATTGTGTAACATCCATCTCTGTAACGCTGCAGACAACATCCGCAAATTCAGCTAGAGGATTCGGAGAAAAGAGAGTTAAGGAACCTGGAATATCTGGGGGATCAGGGTCAGGGGGTTTATTCTCATCCATCTTGGATGAAACGAGACTTCAAACAAGACAATCACAATACAAACCGTAACAAACACAAGAACAACACACTTAAAAAGTAACAAGTCAATAAGAGTATCAACAATCAATCAAGAAACAGCTAAAAATTCTAAACACACGTGCTACCCAAGGACACCGTGGCGAGAATCCATGATGATATTCAGTTCTCCACGTTCACGGTCACAGTGCGCGCGGAGTTATTTGGCCACCGATAAACCTGACCGATAAATATGAACTGAATTTTATATCAATAATTAGTTGCTTAGTTCAATTTTATACCTGTAAAATTTCAGCGTAGTGCATACAATAATTAAGGAGATAATAAAATAAAAGTGCAAGACCGTGATAACCCGACCAAGTTTAGGTGGTTACAAAAAAGCGACCGCGTAGTACATTATGCTATATTTTAAAATATGTAGAATAGTGTTACAAGTTTAGTACAGACGTGTACACAAGTGTTAAAAAAAAAACTACGTTTCTTAAATAATTTTTATTCACAGGTACAATAATTATTTCAAATGAACTTTTAAAATATTAATTAAACTTTAAAACAATCACAGATAGCAATTTTTCTTTTATGGCATTTTCCATTATTTAAATTTAAATACTAAGTATGTAGTTAAAATTCAATATTTAGTACTATTGCCTTTAAAAAATTATCAATTTTAGATAAGTACCTATCAAAATGTACTAATAATAATAATATTGCAACTATTTCTGTGTAGATACATTATGCAAGCTTACGTTGTTCGTGAATTCATTAAGCCACACACAATAATTATGGTCCTTAAGAGGAGCTGTCCACATTAATTATAAAAGTAATTAGGTACACACTTATTGATTAACTCTTACGCACTCGTTAAATATTTGGAAAAATAGAAAGCGGAATTGCGGAAGCGCACACGCATTCTACAAGATGAATTATGTAACTAATGGTCAAGTTTAGTGCGCTATGCAAACAATGAAGTACCCCTTCCGCGTCCCACCTGGACGTGTTATCGTCGATTCTTGGTAAGTATTTGCAATTGTGCACATAATAATAGATACCTATCTAATAAGTAGCCGAAAGATAAGAATAATAATAATGTTTTTATAGTACCTACAGATATTATAATATTGTTATGTATTTAACAGTGTACGCGTCTGTACCGAACTTGTAAGGTGTATTATACTAAACATTTTAGAAGATAGCATAATGTACTACGCGGTCGCTTTTTTGTAACCACCTAAACTTGGTTGGGTTACTACGGTCTTGCGCTTCCTAATGACTTTTATTTTATTATCTCGTTAATTATTGTATGTACTACGCTGAAATTTTACAGGTATAAAACTGAACTAAGCAACTAATTATTGATATAAAATTCAGTTTATATATCCACATACAAGTTTATCGGTGGCCAAAAAACTCCGCGCGCATATTGACCGTGAACGTGGAGAACTGAATATCATCATAATTTGTTAGTTACTTACAGGATACTAATGAAACTTCACATACATTTGAAAGCAGTTACAAGCTACAAAATAACGTTTAAAGTAAGTCTTTAGAGCTCTTATTTAGAGTGCAGGGACCTATTGAAATGTTTTTATATTTAATTAAATAACCTTTAAACGGTGCATTATTTTGGTTTTTTTATTGCACAACTAATTTCTAAGAAGTTATGTAGGTACAAAAGATGATAAGAATCCGCTTAACCGTTTCAGAGATCCAGCAAAACCACAAACGTTACTCCAGCAGGATCTCGAATAACTTCGGAGCCGAAACAAGAACAAATACAAAATAAGGTGCAACATTTACCTCGTCTAGACAACTAATTATATAGCTAATATTTGTTTCAATACTCCCATTAAAAAAAAAATGTCTGGCTGCGGTAACGTTTGAAACGTTACCCCAGCAGGAAATGTTTTTGTGAAATAACTAAAAAAACTATAAGTGCAACAAATTTAAAAATGTGCGCAACAATTACAGAAGCTGGGCAACTACCTAATTATCTGTAAGATTTAAATGCCTATTTTCGACATTATTTTGCTGGGGTAACGCACACGAAAGATAGTAGTGTCTTTATTTCACAACCATTCGACAGGCTTCCAAGTCGTAAATAACACATTTGGTTACCTTATTTGCCTTGCCCCTACTGCAGTCGGAAACATAGTGGTCGTCTACAGCATTGAGAAGACTCTTCAATAACATTGATTGATATTCGATTAGGCACGCCAGAGTATCGAATGGTTGTGAATAGAGCTATGCTGGTCTCTTTTCTGTAGTGTCGCTGGACTCGTAACAATATACAAAGTCGTAAGTAATTGGCAAGTTATTTATCATAATTTCTGTGTGTAGACGCCAATTTGTATAGCCACTAGTGGCTGGTTGATTTCTTCTGCCACCCTTTCCTTTTCTTGGGTTAGTATAATCAGGGAAAGACACTGAATTATGGAATTATTTGACTTTTTATAATTTTCGAGTCGGTGGTACTTTAGATAGGTGGGCCCAGTAGGTACCTACGTTCAATAACGCACTCCACCAATATCAAAATAAAACAACCCAAAAACTTTTTATACTTTTTTTTATTTTTAAAAACACGCAATGGTATCGCACTCCCGGTTCCACAGCAATGCAATACCATACCGTGGTACCAAAGATGGTATTAACGGTAAGATTTTTGGTAGCGTGCGCGCGCACCTGGACCACCAAACTTCTTGGGCTCGCAGCGACGAGGGTCGGCGACCAGCAAACTCCTATCGTATTGGACGAGGATATCCTTGATTTCCTTCTTTGATGCCTCGTCTACATCTGTAATGAAATAGGTAACTATAAGAAGGACTGTCCTATAGAATTTATGTGAAAAAATAACTAAGTTATTGATAAAAATTCTTTGATCTGAAAAATGTCTAGGCCATTTATTAAGATATCAACCATATTAATAAAGACTTGTAGTTTTTGTTTGTAAATTGGGGTTAACATATTGATCAAAGATTTTCTTTACAAATAAAACCTTAGTTGGTATTCTAATAAATAAATGTCGTGTACATTTCAAACTAGCAAGTTATTGAGATACCTTGCTGCTTGGTAAATGTCACAGTTGATCTACCCTCCCTGAAATGACTGAGTTACATTTGGGCAACACAGCTTTGGAAGAAGGGGTAAAATTTAATTTGTTTTCTGATACTGATGGAATAAACTGCCTCTGGTCTAGTGGTTGCATGCGCTACTGCTGAGCACAAGGTCCTGGGTTCGATTCCTGGGTCGGGCAGTGTTATTGGGTTTTTCCATCTGGAATTTCTTAGTAGCAGCCGGGAGTCTGGATTTGTGCCCAGTTGATGGCAATAGGCTCGTCCCCATTACATGGGATTTAAATATAACTAGCGAAATGTGAGTGTACTACAGGGACACCTCTGCCCAACCCTTCAGGGAAACAAGGCCTGATGTAATGTTATGAAATAGACAAAATTATTTTCAAAAAGTAGGTACTCAGTTATTATAACAAAATAATAAAAATAGCCAAAATAATGTTTATACTTACATTTCTGGTAGAAAGCTATGAGTGCCTTAGAGATAGCTTGTCTGATAGCGTACACCTGGGCAACATGACCACCACCCTTAACGGTGACTCTGATGTCAACACCGGAGAATTTCTCCTGTAAACGCAGTAGTGACATTTTATTAATACAATGTGATCTGGAGAAATGTTGAAAGTTTATGAATGAAATGGTTATCAGATTGGATCTTTACTACACATCCATAGATGCTCAGGTTCGGAATAAGTGTAATCATCATTTAGAAATTAAATATTTTTACTCCCTGGTCTCACTCAGTAGCCTCAGTTTAATATTTTTTATGACCTCTGGTATTGTGTTAGCACACAGTTTAACATAATTAGTTGAGACGTCACAAAATTATAAATGTTATAAAACTGATTGATAGAAATACACTATGTGGGTAAGTTATATAAATTGCAATGCAAAACAACTAACTAAAATAATTGGTGCAAAGTTAGCATGCAATCTAGTATTACTTTACTTACTACAAACATGAGCATACTAAAGAATGTGAAATAAACATGCAAATGAAATGAATGAGTGTGAACTAAGGTTCAAGATGTGTTCTTAGATGAAAATAAGAAATGACTTTACATTTATTTTTTTAAATGTCCAAGTCATGAATTAAAACTGAAGCTCTATCTCTATTTGACAAAAAACTATAAAAATAATATAGTTTCAGCAGTAATAAATCAATTTCTACAAAGCATGAATGAACACTAAATTATAAGCAAAATTACCAGAATGTTGTGATAGGTAACAGTGCCTTTTTTATATTGGCTGTATTTGTATGTAAAAACAAATGTTAAGTTATACAAAACACACAATGCAAAAGTTAGTGCTGATAAAGTGAACATTACATGAAGAATCAAACATCAATCTATATTTCTGACCTTGCCGAGCAGTAGGATGGGCTCCTGCAGTTTGTACTGCAGCAGACGGGGCTCCACCAAGTCAAGCGGGCGACCGTTTACGCGCAACACTCCGTGCCCACGTTTACAGTAAGCCACGGCTGTGGCAGTTTTCTAAAAACATACAAAATGCATTAAAAAATGATTCAACCTGATGGTATAATCTTTGTGCATGTTCCAAGCCCAACTCTGAACGGTGAAGAGATACCGATTTGCTGTAAAGTAAATTATTATGACTGCAAAAACATTTTTTTGTGAGGTTATGTTGGTCACATAAATAATAGTTGCAACAAAGCGACTTGGACTTGTATTATTAAAAAATACGGTCAAAGCTGTAATATAAATGTAGACCAAAGAGAGACTGGCTCCCTGGGATGCCCAAGCCAACGGAAATAGAGATGCATCCAGTTAAGTCGGTTGCCCTCATACAAGATACCACATTGATGCGGATGATTGAAAAGTTTGTATTTCAAATGTTTTACCACTAATCTCGTACCTCACAATGATAACGGGGCAAAAATATGGACTAAACAACTAAAATAATCACTTAGAAATAGGCACAAACACGTGGAAGGAACAAATACTAACCTTGCGGCCGAATACTTGGACGGCCTGGATAGGTTCACGTCGCGCCTGAAACACAGGTAAGCAAAAATCGAATGAGAATCAAATCTATTTTTAAGGTTTGGTAAAGAAAGTACTAGTGAAATTTGATAATTACAGAGCGCAAATCCTCACGCACCTCCTGCGGGGCAGCCATTTTGACAGAGAAAGACTGAATGAATGAAAAGATTGTCAAACTTTACGGTTGAACGAATGACCATTAAAAACCGGAACTTGTCAAACAAACAAGATGGGCATTCTCGTTGGTTTTACTGAATTCTACTACCCCGACATCTGTTGGTGAGTTAAAAGTTTTTGATTAAAAAAATCCAACTAGGGGCGCTACCATCTTAGTGTACACATTTATAGCTAGATAGCACTGTAGTTTCTTAGTACACATATTTGCCACTAGATGGCACTAAAACGTATACATGTTCATACTACACGTTCACCGGTTCACGGTGGATGAGTCAACTAACCAATCCATCACGCATAGCAAAGCGGCGCGCGCGCCAAGCTTGTTTTGTATTCGTCGAACGTAATTGCTGCAGTGGAGTCGTACGGAATGTGCGACAGTAGAGCACGATCACGACAATGCGCCGCGAAAAACTTTAACTTGCGAACATTCCCGCGCTAGTGCATTATAACTTGAAACAAAACAGTGTGAATTTGTTATTGTACGAGAGAAATTTTGTGAATATTGTTTTATTTATGTAATGAACTGTTTGTGTAATATTTGAACTGGATTTATTGTGATTTACTAGTGCGAGTAGTATATTGAGAATTTGGAGGTAAGTTTGGTTGGAAATACTTTTAATAGCAATTAATTAGATAACCACGTGTGAATTATTTAAAAATGTTTGTAAAACTTTTTTAACAAATAAGAACCAAAATGAAAAAGTTCCTTTATGTAGGTACGCACATGCAACCTGCATGTTGCAGGATACCTTCTGTGAAGTGTGAATATGGTTAGTGGGACGGTTTTTATGAGTAAATTAAATTCCCAGAACCAATATAGGTAGGTTTAATGTACCTAAACACTTTAAACGTGTTTTTTTTTTACTAAGTATTAAAATTACTCAACTCAGATCGATAATTATTCTTATGCACACAAGTCAAGTAGGTACCTACCTACTTAAACTGAGACTAAAAAACGTTTTATCACTAAGTTTTTGTTGATTTTATGCGTCATAAAAAAACAAAATGAATCATTCAAGAATGTTAGCCACAAGCTTACCGCATGTAACGAAGTACAATATCGAGGAAAAATGGAAAAATGGGAATTTATGTCAAATTAATTCATTGGATGAGTGGTAAAACCAGAAGCTAACAGGATGTTTTGCAAATAAATAGCTTACATACTTATCACATTGCAATGTAATTCATGCCTGTTAAAACTTAAAGTTATATAACTGAAGGGTGATGAGTGCAGTTTCAGTACACACATGATATGCCCCAAAGGGACGAATCTTCATCAATTAGCTAGGTACCGGCCGTGATTTCTGACAAGACTCAAATTGTCCACAATCGAAGCCAGCAACTCATGCGCCATCGCGCGCCTATGTTTTGACCACTGAACCTACGGAGAGTAAATTTTTTGGCGTAAAGCGCAGACATATCTTATCGGTTATTACGCCTTCATATAATGCAAGTAAGTTATGCAAAAAATGTATGTTAAACTAGAACGCATGCACATCAATATTCTATGTGAATATGAAAATATTGTAGTAAAATACAAATAAATTCAGGAAGTAATGTCCAAAGCATAAAAAACGATCATTCAATCAACTCAGCCTATAACAGTCCACTGTTGGAAATAGGCCTCTCCCAGGCTGCGCCACAACACCCTGTCCTCCGCCTTCCGCATCCCGTCTGTCCCAGCCACCTTTTTAAGGTCGTCGGTTCATCTAGCTGGGGGGCGTCCCACACTACGCTTGCCGATACGCGGTCTCCACTCCAGGACTCGTCTGCTTCACCGGCCATCGGTCTTTTGACAAACATGGCCAGCCCACTGCCACTTCAGCTTGCTGACTCTATAGGCTATGTCGGTAACACCGGTTCTCTTCCGGATAACTTCATTTCAGATCTTATCCTTCAAAGAAACTCCGAGCATAGCCCGCTCCATGGCGCGTTGAGCGACCTTGAATTTGTGGACCAGCCCGACTGTCAGTGTCCACGTTTCGGCACCGTATGTCATAACGGGCAGGACGCACTGGTTGAAGACCTTAGTCTTCAAACACTGCGGGATTGGCGACGAGAAGACTTGACGAAGTTTTCCAAACGCTAAAACAATAACGTCGACGTTTTAAAACGATATTACTTTCAAACTACTTAAGATATTTTCATGTTTTTTTTTTTATAACAGACTATTTTATTATCTATAATTATATCTGCGTTTTTTTTGTAATATTCATATTTTCGTTACTAAAAATAAATATTCCCTATGACACCGAACGGCGACGACGCGGCGTAAGCGCGACGCACATGGCCAAAGTCTAGCGCGATTACCCGACCCGACGCAAAATTTTGCGTTTTTTAAAGAGTTTATTATTAAATAAAAATTGAAAAGATGCTTAGATGGTTTGGCCATGTTGAGAGGAT
Organism: Atethmia centrago; assembly: GCA_905333075.3. NCBI lineage: Eukaryota > Metazoa > Arthropoda > Insecta > Lepidoptera > Noctuidae > Atethmia > Atethmia centrago. Next base: position 23,256,885 of record HG995368.1, read on the forward strand.
GAATGAAAGGCGACTAACAAAAGGTATTTACAAGGCAGATGTGAGTGGAAAGGACTGGAAGGGACGCCCTAGAAAGACATAGTGACCTCATTAATGATGTTCTTCAAAAAGGTCAGGTGCGTAGTTGACCAGATGACCAGATGTATGAACGTAAACGAAGCAAAAGGAGTATGTTACGAGCGTAGCAGGTGGCGTTCTATAGTTTCTGCCTACCCCCATGGAAAGAAGGCGTGAGTTTATGTATGTATGTATGTATGAATAAATATTGCATCCTAAAAATTACTTTCAGTAAGAGTACAGAGTTACAGATGTATATTTATCAGTGTATCAATTATCAGAAACGCAACAAAGTTCCTCATACAGAAATACAAGATTGCACCATAAGCATATACCTAATCGGTTTCCCTAAATCTAATCTCCCAGTATCCACAAATTCAATATATCGGTCACTCGATCTTATTTATGTGTTTCATTTTTATGGTTCCGTACGTCCAAATGAAAAACGGAACCCTTATAAGATCACTCGTGGTTCTGTCAGTCCGTCTGTCACAGGCAATTTGCTCCGAATCTAATGGACCGTGGTACACATATAAATTTCTGTGACCCAAACACGGTCGTATAGCGTAAATAAATTAATTTTGAACAGGGAGTCACTTTTGGGAGTTAAATAAGAAAAAGCAAAAAAAAAGATAATTGTACCGCGTGTAATACTACACAAAAGGGCTTACTGTTTCAAATTCAATATATTATGTATAACTTAAATACATAGTTTTAAAGGAGATGTTTGATTTTGGGCTACCACCATGTACACTACATAGACAAATAGGAAAAATATAGGGGATTTTCATAAAAATACAAAAAAAAAAATAATTTGAAGAAGAGTAAAGTTGTACAAAAAAGATTATTTGGGAAGATTTTTAATATGATAACCCTATTTTTATGGCAGCTATGACAGTTGTGTTTGTGACGTTTAACGACTGACAGTTTTATGTTTCGTGACGTGACTTCTTTCTTTGACTTTGGCAGTTGGCTTACATATTGTTGTCTGTGCCTCTGTGGTTGGCTTTGAAACGCTGAATCGTTGTATTCGCGCGTTTTGGATTAGGGGTGTTACGGAGTTTCTAGTAATTGTTTTTATTTTGCGACCCAGTTTACTACTACGGACATAGATTGATTGCTTCTCTGTTGACCCCGGCATTGTTATATGGTTTTTGATTCGCCTGTGATTTGGATTCTGTCGTGTATGTGGTATTCTACAATAACAAGTTCAGTTTCAGGTATATCTCCTTTAACTCTTGCTTGCAGTATACTTATTTGTTCAAATGCTATTTCTATCTGATGTTTTCTTTCCTCGTTCTTTATTCTAACAAACTTTTACTTATACTTATTCCAGTTTAAACCTAATTAGTTTCGGAATCCATGTGTTGTTTTTGTAAATACACATCAATCAAATGTCATTGTCAAAATGATATTTCGTATATTCCTGATCCACCATATTTATGTTGTGTTGCTCTCCTTGACCGAGTTAATTTCAATTTACATTAAAACGAAGTAAAATTATAAAAAATTAACATTAGAAAACGGTAACTATATTGTATAGCGATATTATTACATATAGTGTACATAGAGCTGGCCCAGGCTCCATACATTTCTGGAACATCTCCTTTATTTAAGAAAACAGATGAAAATTAACCATTCCCGGCCCTCTTATCTCCGAAACTACTGAGCCTAAAATAAAAAAAAAATGCAGATAATATATATTTCTTTACTCATAGATTACTGAAACCTATAAGAAGTTTATGGTCTTAAAATAACATGGTAAGTCTTTCAATATTGTGCGTACAAACTTACATTTGCAGTTGGAATGTATGATAGGACATGTTTTTTAACTACAATGATAAGTTTGTTCTTGGGATAAATTCAACCCAGCAACCTTCATTGTGCGTGATCCGACACGCACTTGGCCGGTTTTTGTGTACCGTAAAAACTATAAAAAAAAAGTTCTCTGACTTTTCTTCCTATGCTAATTACCTATCCTACCTATTCTACCTTTAAGTGAGATCTCAGACAAAGAAAAAGACGATAAACTTTTGATACATACTCGTAGCTAAACTTTTTTAGGCGTCAACAAAATCTATCATATTCATTAATTACTGATTAAAAGTCTTCGACCAATCTTTTAGGAATTTCATCATGCAGCATGTTTCCCTCGAAAATTACATCCTTAGGCATTTACAAGAATTCCTGTTTAAACGGACGGAGTCACGAACAAATGCTAGATCATCCAAACTGTTACCTACGATTTACGAACATTGGCGTATACATAACATAATCAGCCTATAATGTTCCCACTGCTGGGATACAGGCCTCCGCTCAGTGAGAGGTAGGGGGCCGTAATCAAACACGCGGGCCCGTGCTTGCGACCACTAGACCAACGAGGCGGTCCAATCTAAATTATACATTAATACATGAAGCAAAAACTTTATACCCATTTTTATGAAAATTACGCGGACGGAGGAGTATGAAATTTGGCACCGTTAAAGTTTATATGGAGGAGGAGTACATAATCAGCCTATAATGTTCCCACTGCTGGGACACAGGCCTCCGGTCAGTGAGAGGTAGGGGGCCGTAATCAACCACGCGGGCCCAGTGTGGGTTGGTAGATGTCACATATCTTCGAATTTTGGTTTTAGGACATGCCGGTTTCCTCACGATGTTTTCCTTCACCGTTTTGAGAGCAGTGGTGCTGAAATAATTTACACAAAGTAAAGCGCCTGTCCGGGTTCGAACCTACGACCTACAACTCGTCGCGGCCGTTACCACTGGGCCACCACTGCTCTCACATTAGCATATAATTAACATATATTAAGTGCTATTAACATGCTAAGTATGTTCACGTCTCAATTAGTGCCCGTATCACTAAGTTATGTAACAAAACAAGTCCCAATACAACTAACAATAATTTCCATAGTTTCATAATAATATGATAATAAGTTGTCAAAATAAATTAAAATAACCAGCTACGCATCTACGATTCCGAGACAGTGCTTTTCAAAATATCATCAAATATTGAGATTTTGAAAGTGCAATAAATTGAAGATTTATTGACTTCCGTGTGTCAAATGTAACGATTTATTGGAAGATTATTTAAGCACAATAAAAATAGTTTCTTATATATTTATTCATCTGTGTTACGTGTACCTACTAACAAGAAATGTAAAACTACGGTACAAAATAATAATATATTTAAGTCTCTGTACCGTAAAACAGGGTGCATAGAGATGCAGGGGTGAATACTCAAACATACAAACAAGGCAAACTGTTTTGCAGTTTGGCAGACTTTATGTATGTTATTGTTAACAGATTTTGAATAAATTAAAAAAGAAATAGGTTCGTAACTTTAAAAAGGATTTTAACGATGAAATAATATAGTTTGTTGGCAAAAAGGAATCTTGTGTGTTTACTGTATAATAATTAAGTAACGACTAACTTCCCTGTTGGCAGCAAACTGTATTATTTCAACATTAAAATCCATTTTAAAGTTTCGGCCCGGTTCACCCGGTTAAACGCTACTGCTGAGCATGAGGTTCTGAGTTCGATTCCCAGGCCGGGCAAAGTGTTATTGGGTTTTTCTATGAGGAATTTCTCAGTAGCAATCCAGAGTCTGAATTGTGTCCGGTTAATGGCATGCCCCTAGAACATGGAACTTATAAATAATTGGTGAAATGTGGAAGTACCTGTTAAAGTACACCTCTGCCGGTTCTGCCTAACCCTTCGGGGTATTACAAGCGAGATATCTAAAGTTAGTACAAGCCTTATTTTCTGACAATATCATTATCAAACTGGCACAGTCTTGTTTCTCAATTTGCCTTTCGCTCCAGGAAAATTCAGAAAATCCTCCTATACTACGCTGTTTTCAAAAAAAAATCACGCGTAGCAACTAAGTTTAAAAGACGTGGGAAAAATCTTAATCCAAGCATGAGCTCGGAAGTCATGCTTTTCCGCCAATTTTGTTTTTCTTTCAGCGCTTTTCAAAACTTAAGCAATAAGCTTTACAAATATGAAAGTAGCCCACGTTAGTATCATCTGATTCTAACCAAAGACTCATACATAATACAAACTTACAAATTAATTGTCTATGACAAGCCAATTTTTTACGTTTAGGGCTAGCGCACACTGCGGTGCGGTGGAATGCGGTGCGTTATTTGTGCCGTACGGATAACAAACGCAGTCACGGGTTCGCGCACTGGCGGTGAAAAAATGCACGATGACTATCTGCATATATTTATTTTTGCTTAAAAAGTCACCATACGGTTTTGAGTGCATCCCTTGATGGTCTTGAGTCCTAATAAGGTCTTCTTTTTCATAAGATTTACGGGCGTATCCAAAAAACTTGGATGTTACTGCTAGGTCAGTGTGTCGTCGTTGCGTTTTTTTATTCATTTCGTAAATTTGCAGCGGGAGGAGGCCCACTGAATAAACCGCATGCGTTTTTTCATCGCAATGCGTGCGCTTCAATGACATTCCATACTTAACAGATTATGCGGTAAAAAACGCACGACCGTGTGCGCTAGGCTTTGTCGGGCGACCGTTGTGTGACCGAGAACATGTCGAAGTCGACACGGCTTCCTGTAGATCGCCCACTTCACGTAATACGGTCACGGATAATCCATTTTAGGCTTAAATAGGCTGAAGAAATGTGTCTACGATCGATTATGAAACCATGGGGCTGGGTTCGTTCGAAAAGTTGTTCACGGGTTATGGTTAAGGCTCCTACATACTGGCGCGACTTGTCGCGCGACGCGACGCGACACAAAGGCACCGCGTGTAGCGCTACAAGCGGTGCCTTTGTGTCGCGACGCGTCGCGCGACATGTCGCGCCAGTATGTAGGAGCCTTTATGCACCAACCAAACGATACGGGCCTATTTAATAAAACGGATAGGCGCCAGGCGACAAGTTTTTAGGGACCGTACCTCAAAAGGAAAAATGGAACCCTTATAGGATCACTCGTGTGTCTGTCTGTTCGTCTGTCACAGCCGATTTGCTACGAATCTACTGGACCAATTAAGTTGAAATTTGGTACACATATGAATTTCTGTGATCCAAACACGAACGTGTTTCCGCCGGGGTCGCGGGATGGTACTAAAGGGCACCGAGGCCCCTGGCAACATAGGCAACGGAAGGAATACGGGTGGGTTTTAGTCAGTAAGAGTCTGACACACTCCACAGAAAGATTTATAGATAATAAAATAATCTGTTCATACAAAAAAAAAATCATGAATATATCTTAAGTAGTTTGAAAACGTCGCGGGAAGGTAAAAAAGGGTTACCGAGGCCCCTAGCAACACAGGCAACAAGAAGGAATACGGGTGGGTTTTAGTCAGTAAGAGTCTGACACACCCTCCCACTCCGCCCAGAGCGGGAGAAGTTATTCGATGATTTCCCAACCAAAAAAAAAAGGAACAAAATACCAGCGATCACTGACTCCCAAAAAATCCATCGTATATTTTTAATTTTAATTGTATCGTGTTTAGATTATCCATCTCGCCTGCAGTTTCTTATAGGTAATTTAATTTGAACCTGTATAATTATACAAGTAATTCAAATACTGCCAAATTGTGTTACGAGGGAACATAGGAACGGACATACACACATACAGGTCAACCAGATAACCCTCCTTTTTTGGCTCCGCCGCAGTCGGGTAAAAAAAGACATGTTGCGCCGACCCCAAATAAATTGGGATAACGGCAGGAGAATGATGAATGTTGATGAGAGTCTTGAATCAAATCTGTTCCAAATTTTTGTATTATTGTATAGAAGATTTTAAAATCTAGCAAATTAATTATAATTGTGACTAAAACACATGTTCAACGCGATATTAAAAACACAGGAACAATCCTACTTCCTACTAATATTATGAATGCTAAAGATTGTAAGAATGAATGGATGGATGGATGTTTGTCTTTCACGCAAAAAGTACTGAACGGATTTGGATGAAATTTGCCACACAGATAGTTTATAACCAGGAATAACACATAGGATACTTTTTATCCCGATATACCCACGGGGTCAAAACTTATGCGGCTGAAACCACGGGGCGCATCTAGTTTAATATATTTCTTATGTAACAAAATCTGTTGGCAGTAACTATAATATAATTTATACCAAAGCTCTAGGCATGATGTGTGGTTCTCAGAAGAAAACGTTGAGCTAATAATAGTTAAATTATAAGGAAAATTCATTAATAATTACATATTATTGTCTGTTTACTTCGTTTTATACATTCCTTCCTAACGATCTTATTAAATAAACTTTATAATTATACAGGTTCAAATTAAATTACCTATAAGAAACTGCAGGCGAGATGGATAATCTAAACACGATACAATTAAAATTAAAAATATACGATGGATTTTTTGGGAGTCAGTGATCGCTGGTATTTTGTTCCTTTTTTTTTTGGTTGGGAAATCATCGAATAACTTCTCCCGCTCTGGGCGGAGTGGGAGGGTGTGTCAGACTCTTACTGACTAAAACCCACCCGTATTCCTTCTTGTTGCCTGTGTTGCTAGGGGCCTCGGTAACCCTTTTTTACCTTCCCGCGACGTTTTCAAACTACTTAAGATATATTCATGATTTTTTTTTTGTATGAACAGATTATTTTATTATCTATAAATATTTCTGTGGAGTGTGTCAGACTCTTACTGACTAAAACCCACCCGTATTCCTTCCGTTGCCTATGTTGCCAGGGGCCTCGGTAACCCTTTTTTACCTTCCCGCGACGTTTTTAAACTACTTAAGATATTTTCATGATTTTTTTTTTGTATGAACAGATTATTTTATTATCTATAATTCTTTCTGTGTATTTTTTTCAAATATTCATATTTTCGTTATTAAAAATAAATATTCTCTATGAAACCGAACAGGCGGCGCGGCGGGCGTGAAGCCGACGCACATTTGTATGGCCAGGGTCAACGGCGATTACCCGACACTTAAACATCTATTAGTAGCGTGACATCACATTCGTTGCCCATATCACTAGCAGACCAAAAACAGCAACAGGCATAAGTAAACCAAGCAAGTATATCACTGTGCTAACGATATTAGCGTAAATATGTAAACACAACATCAATATAGACCACACAAGATTCAATTTTCAACCTTATTCACTTACTGAAGAGGTGTAAAGTTAAATAAACAGTTGTGCAATAGGCTGCATGGTAGCTAGAAGTACTAGGGCTTCATATAATATACTTAGGTAGATTAGCAGCAATGCACGCCGCACGCAACGGGAGCCGGGAAGCCCTACTTATACTTACTGCAGATTTTTCGCAGAATATGTGTAAACAAATTGTATTGAAAGGAAGCTTATTGTTGTGTAATTTCATTTACACATAACATTACTCCTGTAATCCCTAAAGGGTTAGACAGAGGCGTACCCAAAGTACACCCATATTTCGGGAGTTAGGTTAAGTGCCATGTAATAGGGGGCGAGCCTATTGGTATCAACCGGGCACAAATCCAGACTCCGGGCTGGTACTGAGAAATTCCTGATGGAAAAACCTCATAACACTGCCTGACCTGGGAATCCAACCCATGACCTCGTGCTTGCGACCACTACACCAACGAGGCGGTCCAATCTAAATTATACATTAATATGTGAAGCAAAAACTTTGTACCCATTTTTATGAAAATTACGCGGACGGAGGAGTATGAAATTTGGCACCGTTAAAGTTTATATGGAAGAGGAGTACATAATCAGCCTATAATGTTCCCACTGCTGGGACACAGGTCTCCGCTCAGTGAGAGGGAGTGGGCCGTAATCCACGCGGGCCCAGTGCGGATTGGTAGATGTCACATGTCTTCGAATTTTTGGTTCTAGGACATGCCGGTTTCCTCGCGATGTTTTCCTTCACCGTTTTAAGCAGTGGCGATGAAATAATTTACACAAAGTAAAGCGCCTGTCAGGGTTCGAACCTACGACCTACAACTCTTAAGTCGCGACCGTTACCACTGGGCCACCACTGCTAAGCTACTTTTTACTGGAGGAGTGCAGAATCGAATATTTTTATATAATGTGCATTGGAAAATAAATTAAATAAATTAAAAAAGTATTACACACACTACCATGCGTTTGACACACACACACAAAGTACCAGGGCATTATGACTTAAAGATAGTTAGGTTACTGAAGTGACAACTTGAGCATGGAATTAGTAAGTACTATATGTATAGATTGTAAGTAGAGGGGGTCGAATTTCGACCACTAGAAATATTAATGTATTTTTATTATTTACATAACGTGTGATGGGAATGCTTTGGGAAATGAGGAATGTATCCCATTGCCTCTGATCTCTCTATCATCTACTTATTCAAAACCTTCTTCCTGTCTTTATCTTGTGTTACTCTCGTAATCTTCGCACTATCAGTCCCATTTTATTCATACCATTTCACATACAATCCATCCATCATTTCTTTGGTATTCCTCAAAATAATCTATACTAAAACTAATTACTAATAATATTATAAAGAATTTTTCACTTTGTAGTGTTTTTTAAACAACCATATGATCGAAATTCAGGTCACCAGAAGTCGTTCTACTTCCTAATCAGATAAAATAAATATTTTGGGAAAAAGCAAAAGTATTTTAGGCCATGTTTGCTATTGATAACCGAATGTTTACTCACCATAGAATTTATCAATCGAAAGAATTTTGTTACTGACACCAAATATTTACCGAACCGATTTCTTTCTTTCTTTCTAGAAAGAAAGAAAATTATTTTATTTGCGTCACGCACAGGAAACATAAAAAGGAGCATTTAAAAAATTTACATATTTGTTCGAATAAACAAAACACAAAAAAGACCTGTGCGAGGCCAATAAGGATCCTATCTCAGCATAATGCAACGATATTTAAAAAAAAAAACCGCAGCGCTGGTATTCTGTTGTGATGTTACAGACTCACTTACGGAAATATATAAATCCCATTAGGGGAATAAAAAATAGACCAAACAATAATTTATAATAAATAAAAAACAAAAACCGTAACTATGCACACACAGCTACATATCAAGCTATACATTTTCAGTATAAGCTAACCTCTCATTGTACGGAAATTTATTTTTTCGGTTTATTTTTTTTTTATCGTTTAAAGTTATTTTGACAATAAAATTCTAAAGTTATTAGTTAAACTTTAAACTTATTTTGATAAACAATTCTGGTAATGTATAGCTTGACGTTCGAACATCACTTGTCCATCCTTGTATGTTTTGTTGGATGATGGATTAGTTATTTCATTGAATATTCGTATTCAGGAATTTAATTTAGAAACAAAAGAAGGCTTTATCAAATATGACATGCAGGCAATTTTATCTCAAAATACATTTTATCAGTCTGCTATGCAATTCTCAATTCGTCATAATCCATGCAAGACAACGATTCAAGAAACTTTGTTTTTGTCTGAAGTGCCACTTAGGTATGCTATGTACTACACATACACAACCTGTAAGTGCTCGACACATATAAATTTTGGTATCCCTAAACTTAACTTAAGTTATGGACCTTGTCCGTTCGCTATTTTCAATTTATTAATATTCATTTTTAACTTGCACACTAAGTTGAAACGTCTAGTTGATGTAACTGGTGACCGAAAAGCCAAACGTCTAGTTGATGTAACTGGTGACCGAAAAGCCGACGGCTTTCTCGCGCATTGCAATTCAGCGAGGAAATGCCGCCAGCATCCTCGGTACAATGCCTCGAGGGCCTTTTTTAGGTTTAACTTAGTTTTTATTTAATTTAGTTAATGTTAATAATCATCTTGTAATTTGGTTATGTAAATAAAAATTCTACTTAGGTATGTATTCAATTTAGAGCACTCATAAAATGCTTAAAACTTCCACCAATGTATTACAAAGCATTCAAGTTATTTAACCATGAGACTAACAGTGATAGTTAAGTTCATTGACAGTTAAGTTAAGAGAAAACTCGGTATAAGAACTTATGTGCCGAACCTTCAAGGAGAGTTTAGGTTTAAAATGCCGTCAAGAAATGTCGGAGAAATCGTCGGAAGGTTAGTTGAAGGCTCTTTTATGGGTTTAAGTTGATATGTGTTGTCTATGGTTTAAAAGGAAAGGTAAAAGAATGTCGTAAAGTTGTTAAAAGCTTTAGCGGTCAAAGAAATTAAAATAACTTGTTAGCTTTGGTACCGAATTATATTAGAACGTTTAAATAATAAATAACCCTCCCACCCGGGAGGGTTATTTATTATTTGGATTTATTAGTAATTTCATTCGTGAAATCTATTAAAATGAGCTTTTACTTTAATTTAAACCTTCAGTAATCTGACCGTTCTAGTTTAGCTTCTGCAGTCTTTCATCAATATTTTTTTGTTCAGTATTAGTTTCGCTGTAAAAAATACATACATACAGCTTCTTTCGCAAAATAATGTTTTGCTTTCATAATAGGATATTTGAAAGGATCTATATTTTTGAAGACAGCATTTAGTTTCTATGTCATTAAGATCTTATCCATTTCCTTCAATGTAAAATAATCTATGTATAAATAACAAAATATTTTTAGAAATAGATACCGATTGTCATATTTATTGACGACGACATTTTAAGCGATATGCTGATGGGTGCTTCCAACAACAGGTTCTTCCAAGTTACAACAAGCCGAGTATCATAAAAAGATAATATGTTACACAACATGTTTCTGATATAGTTGAAGAGAATTTTATCCCTAATAATATGTGAAACAGACTGTTTGGTTGTGCTCTCAAAAAAATATATAACATTTCTTGGTCGATCTATTTTTCCAACCAGGGCTTTAAATACCGGTAAATTTTTCGTAACGTTATCTCTATTTGACAGCGTTACCGTTAAAATTAAAATAACGGTAATAAATTTAACGTTATTTATGCTACATTTTATCGTTAATTTTTATTAACGTTAATTTTTATTAACGTTAATTTTATATTAACGTTACTTTTATCGTTATTTTTAAACGGGTAAGGTGGAAGTAGCGGGGCCTGAGGCGCGTGGGGGGCCGCCCGCCACGCGCCCTCGCACCGCGCTGATATCGTGCCGATCAAAACATTGCCTTGCCTTGATTCTTACGCGTGAGAAGTTTTGATAGTATAGTGAGCTGATTTAGTCAGTGATAACTGATCAAATCAATTCAATATCAATGAGTGAAGTGAAGACAATAGTCAATGTAATTAATGATTCTTATTTATATTTATTACAATAGTCGTTTAATTGACTATCGTGCCGCCGCACTATGGTAAAGCCCCATACAAAGCCGCCTCAAAACCGTTTCACGTGAATGTCGTTGTTATGGAATAAAAATAATAAATTAATATGGTCTAATAAATAAGCTTTCTATACGCAATTTTTTTTTTTGTTAATCATTGCTTGCGCGCTGATCGACTGAAATTATGTTTTGTCATTTCCTTAGTTTTTTGATGTTGGTATAACTAATTAATGGGATTAGGTTGGTTTTATCCCATTCCTGCACATTGCCTTTCACCCGCGTGTGAGCGAGACCGCTACACCAATCAGCGCCAACCCGCGGAATGTCGTCCAAATTCAAGAGGGATTCGGTTTTCGTGCGTCGTCGCGTGTGCATCCCATTGCACCCAAAATTCATTTAACCAAGTGAAAATTTGTGGAAATCGCTTGTATCTTAGGAACAGTGCATCATCATCGTATCAAATAAGGTATCGTGCTACCTTCCTTTCGCCAACTACTGATTTGCGACCTAATTTCTTTCCTAACAGTGGTTGTGCATTCGTCCATACTTTTGTCGTAAAACCAATTCCAAAATATCGATTATGTGTTGCCCCGCGCATCCAATTATAATGTATTGTAAATAGGCTTAAAAACTAACTCTTGTTCAATTACGTAATTTTGACGCAATACGTTACTGCAATTCAATGCCACATAACTCGAAAGTTTTTCATATAAATGTACTCGTATTATACATTTTTGGAATGCGTATAATCTCCTCATAACGTTTCATAATTAATTATATATATTACTTTGATAAAATAAAATTAACTAATATAGTTTAAGATGGTATGTTTATAAGATATTTTTTTTTAATGAGACATTTACCCTTTACCGCTGCTTGCTGCTGTTGAGATATTTATTGTATTAAGATCTTTATACATTAGTTTACGCAAGGAGAACAAAAAATTGCTCGTACTTGCTCTTTTTCTGACACGGTGCTAAAACATATCGCGAGATAAAAATTATATTTTTTTTTCAATTTCTTTTTATTTCTCATAAAATCATTTGTTATCTATTAAGGTCAAATTGATAAAAGTTAATTACAGTGATGATTATTATTAATAGTTCTTTGTAGCTTTGATACAGTTTTGACCACCTTACATATAAAATATGGTCACTATCTATTGGGGTCGAAATAAAAACAAGTTTGTTATGGGAAGAGTGCAAATTACTCGTATTCGTATCTTATCTTTTTGCACATAGCACTATTTCATATGCCTATAAAAGGATGGTGAGCCCTGTAACATTCACATTTGTTGGTCAAATATTCAGTTGCCCTAAAAACCAGTTAATATCTTTTTTCGACTATTTGCAAAGTTGACTGATTTGAAAAACGGGTGAATTTGTTTGTAGTAAACGAGAGTTGTGCAATTTGTTGATAAATAGGAATAATATAGAAGACTACTTACAAGAAAATTTCAATTTGTCACCAGAGGATATGGCTACTGTGGTCTTCTACATTCAAAGAAACTTGGTATCTAAATGTAACGAACGCTGGAGAAATGCATCTCGGATAAAAGACCGCTTTGAAAGTAAGAGAGTCAGCTGGTTAGATGGTCAATTTCCTGTTCCACTAGAGTGTCGAGTCACGGTTAATGACCCTAATATGCCTGGTAGTAGTGACGGCAGACCCTCGAAACCATACGAAGCATCTTCAGAAAAAACATGGAATTAATACAAGAGTACGGATAGGACTGTGTTCTCAATGCATATGCTCAGGAGTTACTGTCTATGGGTGAGACGGAGGAGGCCGCAATCGTTAATATTATACGAACTGCATCAATCAATTATAAGATTTTTTTGTTAAATACGTAACTGAGAACTCTGAAGACGTTACACCTTTTTCAAAGGAAGAAGCACTACGGACATTTTTTTACTTAGACCTTAACAAAGAACAGTATGAGAAACTTCGACTTTGTTTAGCGGAAAAAAACTGCTCAGTGTTTCCTTCTTATCCAACTTTAGTTGAAGCGAAAACGATGTGTTACCCACCAGATTCGAGCATAATCATTACTAACATAAGTGCAAAAGTCAATCTGCAGGACTTGTTGGATCATACTGTGGCACGTAAATTACTAATTGGTTCAGTTTACAAAAATGGTTTAAGAAAGTTGAAACTATTCTGTAAATGGGGTTGTGACGGGTCATCCGGGCAGAGTGAGTACAAACAAAACTTGCAGACTTATATTGTTAGAATACGCCAAAGAAACTCCTGTAAAAACCGCGTCTGGTGTGGCTAATATCAACAATCAAAAACATAATCTGTCTCCTTCCCTGATAAATAAGAATGGCGAGGTAATCGAAATAACTCATGACCTATATTTAACCATGATTGATGGTAATGTGGCGAGCGTTCGAGCGCTTGTACAGTTTGTAGTGCTAGTCCTCGGCAAATGAATAACTTAGAGGCAGTTAGGACACGAGATGTGAACGAAAGTTCATTTCAATAGGCACTGTCAACACTACATGCTTGGTTTAGGAGTATGGAGATGATCTTACACATTTCTTATAACTTGTCTTTTGAAAAGTAGTCAGCTACTACACCTGAAAATTAAATAAAACCAAACACGAAAAGAAAAAATTGGTACAAAAGCGGTTTAGGGAGGAAATGGGACTATAGCATGTCGATAAACCTCGACAAGGCACTGGAAATAGTAATAAAAGAAACACAGCTCGGAGATTCTTTCAGAATTACTTTTGCTCTGCAGACAATACAGTTGTAGACGTAGAACTTATAAAACGAATGTACATAATAATGTATGTCATCTGGAAGGGCTATTAATTCCAAAAAGCAGCAGGCTTTGGCGAAGAGCCAGTTTGGTTTCCGCAGGAGGCACCCTACCGTGGACGCCATCATGCGCGTACGAGCCCTCACGACGAAGAATGCTGTAGCCCAGGGTGGGGTCGTCTTGGCGGTGTCTCTAGACATCGCCAATGCCTTCAATACCCTGCCTTGGAGTTGCATCAAGGAGGCACTCCGGTACCACCTAACTCTGTCGTGTGGTCGAGGCCTATCTGATGGACAGGGCAGTCATTTACCGCGGTCACCAGGGAGTGTGGAACAGGCAAGAGATGTCGTGTGGTGTCCCACAGGGTCGGTCCTAGGGCCCCATCTGTGGGACATATGATACGACTGGGTGCTGCGCGCCGACCTCCCTAGCGGCGTCAGCGTAGTGTGTTACGCTGACGACACGTTGGTCCTGGCGCAAGGGAGGTTGCACCAGGTGGCGGCCAAAGTAGCGGCACGCGGGGTTGCGACAATCATCGAAATGATCCGACACTTGGGACTCGAGGTGGCCCTGCACAAGTCCGAGGCCATGTGTTTTTATGGCCCTCGGAACGCGCCATCGTCGGGATCCCAAATAACGGTAGAAGGGGTTTACCTGGGACTCGTCCTCGACAGCCGGTGGAACTTCGTGGAGCATTTCTGACGTTTGGCTCCCAAACTGGAGTGGGCAGGGGCTGCTTTGAAGCGGCTCCTGCCCAATCTCCCCTAGATTGGGCAGGAGCCGCTTCAAAGCAGCCCCTGCCCAAACGCCTCCTGCCGGAGGCTCTACGCGGGGGTCGTGCGGTCCATGGCCCTTTATGGGGCTTCTGTGTGGGCGCGTTCCCTGGCGCTGCGGCCAGCCCACCGGTTGAGCGCGGCCCAAAGGGTCATGGCCATCCGGCTGGTCCGGGGTTACCGCACGGTCTCCTGTGAGGCAGCGAGCCTCCTTGCTGGATTGCCGCCATGGGATCTGAAGGCAAAGTCCTCGCGCACGTATGGGAGTGGCGCGAGGAGGCGAAACGCCGGGGCGTAACTACGCTGCCGCAAGAAATCGCGGCACAGCGGACGGAGCACCGGCGGGATCTCATGGCGACATAGAGTACGGTTGTCGCAACCCAATGCTGGGCATGCCACGATTGTGGCGATAATTGCTTCGCTTTGAGGAGTGGCTAGAGAGGCACCACAGTGTCCTCACCTTCCACCTGACGCAGGTCCTCACCGGACACGGCAGCTTCGGGAGGTTCCTGTGTCGGATAAGGTGGGAGGAAACGCCCGGGTGTCAACACAGTATGGATCGCCCGGAGGACACGGTGGAGCATACGGTGGAGGTCTGCCCGGCTTGGGCAGAACGCCGCCGTGTCCTCGTGGAGGCGATCGGCGGCAGAGATCTCTCGCGTCCAGCCCTGGTACAGGTCATGGTACGAAGCGAGAGGGCATGGGCAGCTGTCACTTCCTTCTGCGAAGCAGTAATGCTCGCAAAGGAGGAAGCGGGACGGTTGAGGGAAAGGCAAATTTCGAGCCCTCTCGCCCCTAGCTACCGCAGGAGACGCCCTGGGCGTCGGGAATCCCGGGGTCGCGTGAAGGTATTAAAGGGTTACCGAGGCCCCTGGCAACACAGGCAACACGGAAGGAATACGGGTGGGTTTTAGTCAGTAAGAGTCTGACACACCCTCCCGCTCCGCCCGGAGCGGGAGAAGTTATTTGATGATTTCCCACCAAAAAATAAAAACAAAAAACAAAAAATATAGTACAGCCCAACTGTACGTAAATATTTATAATTGGTATTATGCCTTCCTACGTGCATACAATACTATTTTACCTATAGGACAATTGTCCAAAGACGCGCAAGAATCCCAAAATAAGGATTACAAAAAGTTTAGACTTCATCATTCTAGAAAGTGTTCAAGAGCGGCTACAAATGAAGACACCATACCTTATTGTACACTTCTGATCCATATAATATATATCAAGTTTGAGAAATAACTCTGAAACAATATCGAAAGAACTTTTAGATGAAGCCAAGGCCCTTCTTGCTATCAACGAAAATCTGTAGGAGCTTCCTGAATTTTGTGCTTTATTTTTCTCGTTTGCTTCAATTATTCCATTTTAAGTAAATAAAAATAAAAAGACAAATTTTGTTTTTTTTTTTCTTATAGAATGCATGTATTTTTTCAAGTTTAATTTTTTTAATTAATTAATAAACAGATTTTTCAAAATCGAAATTATTTATATTACATTTTATACATCCAAAAATACGTGTGCAAAATTACAGCTCATTTAGTTTTGAAACAACTGAGATACGGAGTATTGAGACGAAACATACGCGATTTTCCCATAGTGCGGCGGCAGAGTGGCAACAGTGTAGCTAAGCGAGCGCACAAAATGTAAACCTACGGAATGGCAAAGTACCAAAATTAACGGTAAAATTAACGTTATTATCATATTTTACGTTAATGTTAATTAACGTTATATTACTGGTAATGTTATCAAGTAACGTTAAATTTTTTGTAACGTTAGTAAGGTATCACATTAAAATTAACGTTACGTAACGGTTATTATTTTGTTATTTGGTAACGTTAACAAGCCCTGTTTCCAACGTTCGCCGTTTACAAGGAAAATGGCGTCACGTAGCCACCATGTACCTACACACACGTACCTAGACAATGCTACATATAATCAATATAATTATATCAATTTAGTAAGTCCTTGCAACAAAATTCTACTCTTTTTGAGCTTTTGGAGTTGTTGAGTTACTTCATCACGCACAAACTTTGTGTGCCTATATGGTACCTACAACAGTAGGATGACGGAGTCGCATTACGGCCGCTACGCGTATCGTCCATTTATGGCCATATTGGATTCTTAAAGGTGCATTTTTTTCCGAATCAGTCGCGTTACAGCCGTTCTACCTAAGTACACTCAACGTTAGAAGTGTCTGTAATGAGAAAAGAATCACACAGAATTGCAGTAAATCTGCGGGCTAAGGCTAGTTAGAAAATAAGCAAGTAAATCTCTGGCACATTGCTAGTATATCTGAATGAGATGAAATCAAGAGTATCCGGAAGTTGCTCGTATTATCCGAATACTCGTTATAATGATGTATAGTTTATAGCCGTGCTCGTAAAGAGACAGGTTTTTGATACATTTTGTTGTTTAGAAACAAGATTTTATTTATATATTGCTTACATATTTTACGTAACTTTATGTTTAAAACTTTTTATCGAATTTAAATCATTCTTTTTTTTAACTGTTACTGGCACTTTCATTATATTAATGGTTATTTTTAAAAGCAGCAGTAAAAATATTTATAAAGCATATCGATAACTAATTAAAAGTCAGATTATCCAATAAAAATCAACTTATGTCGATAGAAGTGGAAACCAGAATTTGAATCGACTTTACAATTTGTAAGAAATCCTCCTGCACCTAAATTGATCCCTTAATGTTGAAGATTGGCACTCTCTGTAAATAAAAGCATTTTTTTAATTCATACTAACAGATTATTAAAATATAAATATAATATTCTAACCTAACTAAAACTAGTAACAAACTAAAATATGGCGTAGAAAAATTCGTCCGCATCGCTGTCGACCCGTATTAGGGATAGATAGGTAATCTCTAATCCATGATGGAGCATTAAAAAAGTTAAGAAAAAATGTTTCATCAGTACCATCTAACCTTGCAAAAACTCTCCTACTCCTCACAATACAACCTAATAATATTTTATCACTTTATTCTCCATTCCATATAAGTATTCACTCGGTGTCGAACCGCTGATTTCGTATGACGATACATAAACAATTGCCAACGGTCTCCAGTTCGCGCCTTATTTGTGGTCATGACTTATTAAACGAGATGTTT
Organism: Atethmia centrago; assembly: GCA_905333075.3. Lineage (NCBI taxonomy): Eukaryota > Metazoa > Arthropoda > Insecta > Lepidoptera > Noctuidae > Atethmia > Atethmia centrago. The sequence goes on from HG995368.1 coordinate 23,274,802, forward strand.
TGCCGACTCCACACTATAAATTAAATCTGATAAGTAAGCGAAGAAGCAATGTATAAAATATTGTGATATTTTATCGCTGGACCATGTTGGAGGGAAGTTGCAGTAGTTTAGTTGGAAAAAAACATGAGTTAAGCTTTTGATTCTCCTAGCTTCATAACATAAGGCACTAATTTCAAGTAGTGTTTCTTTCAGGGCAGTTCACGATAATGTTAAAAGCAACAAGATCACCTTGGCTAGCTATCAATAAATAGGGTACCACGTTATTGCGGTATGTATTTTTTGATTAACGCAGCATTATGCTGAAATAGGAGGCATTTTTGGACTCGCACATGTATCATTTTTTCCCTATTCATTTATTTGTTTTTTAATGTATAAATATTGTTAGTTTTAAATGCTCCTTTTTTGACTATTTGTATTTCCCGTGCATTTCCCAAATAAAATATTTTCCCTTTATATTTGAGTATTCCTAGTTCCTACATCTTTTAGCGCTACAATCCCAAGTTTCGGCCTCATCCATAACTTTCTACTACTTGATTATGTGAGATAGAGATACAAGATTAATTACGGCCAAATTCTAGCTTAAGCTTCTATCGTAGCAAAAGCGGTTGCTTACCAGTAAATTCCACCTCTTCCATTTCCCATTCTTCCTTCTCTTATTTGCGTAACACAGTATCGATCACAGTCTGAATGATTTTGAAGGATATTACTAATCCATTGCTTCATATCGTCGCCCTCCCCGCTAACTGTCGTATCCCACAAACTGACGTATCTACACTGACATTACCTACGTGTTCATAACTTTGTTTCGAATAAGTTCTCTCTAATCGTCGTATCTGTATCGTTTATCGTTTAGAAGATAGTCAAGTATTTTGTTTAGCGTATGTGCAATAGGAGGGAAAAAATATTCTCACTACCTGTCGTATGAACATACTACAGTTAGTAAGATTTTATTTTTTTCGTCCCGATGTCCCAAAATGACTGAAGTATGTACACAGGGCACTTAGCTAGAATTTTTTTTCAACAATGTTTACAATTTTTTTTGCATTTACGTCGTTTAGAGATCAAACCTTTTATACGAATATGAAGCTTATTGCCATATCGTTAAGTCACACTGCGGTATGCACGGGGGAGGGGTGCGGACGGTTAGACATTGAACTTATTGTGATATTGACTTAGAAGATCCACAGGATCCTGACTATGTCATAGAACCCAAGAGACAGAGAAGAACCATGTTTTTGCAAGACCATTACCATGTGAACCAGATTTAGCTAGTGTCTCTGACTTAACAAAAGAATCCGTAGATTGTCGACGTGAACAACATTGCGAAGTTATTGGATGCTCTTCTGAAGTATTTAGCTCTTGCCATAGGTGCTTTATACTTGTATGCTGGGATCAATTCATCAATGATTTGTCTTGTGAACAGCATTTTAAATTAATGCCACAGAGATCCACACATTTAAAACTACTTAACAAAGAGCACGAGCACAGAAACAATTCAATACATACTTCAGGAGAATTACAAATCAACGGCTTGTCATCAGAAACACAGGCCCAAGATACAGAGCATGCCTACCATTCTATGCATACTTTAGAAAATTTACAGACCCTAGATGTAGAACACGCCGACAATTCTATGAATATTATAGAAGAATTCGAAATCTATGACTTGCCATCAGAAACACAAACGCAAAACCAACTCTGTGAAGCTGCTGGGTGCAATAAAGAGGTTAATAGTTCCTGTTTTAGGTGCAGAATTCTAGTGTGCTGGGATCACTTCAGTGATGTTAATTGTGAAAACCATCGTCAGTTACTATCGCCTAGTATATTACCAATAGATGATTGTGTTATTTCCAGCAATACTCAGGTCTTTCCCGAAGATTTTGAAGTTGAGGGGTCGCCACGCTCTCTTAGGAGACATTTCTCTGTTTTCTTAAGAGAGGAAATAAGACTTCTTAATCCAACACCGCCCAAAATTTCTATAGAAAAATATAATGACTTGTTGTCACTAACAACAGGGGACACCCTAGTCATTAAGTTGCCGGAGCATGTGGCATTTTATACGTCACTTTTTCACTAATTACTAATGTCATGATACCTTTTTCATTCCTTTTGATTTTACTAGCTGATTGTTTATAGAATTTAGCTCTTACGTTAATTTTAAGACGATGTTTACCAATAACATGATTATTAACCTGATTTCTAGTTCCTATGTCCAATAAATAAGACTATAAACTGACCGCTTCAATCCTAGATAAAGCAAGTCCAATTAAAGACTAATATTTTTGCAAATACTGTGATTGTGATATTAAAGTGACTAAGACTTAGTTGTTATGAAAAAACTCAAAATGTATACCTGCTTAGCATTAAGTACATTAATATAAGCACAAGTATAAGCTTGATGTATTAAATAATTAAAATTTATTTGAAAGAAGATTAAGTCTCAATTCATCTCAATAATTAGGTATAGTTTAATACATAAAGGCTCCTACATACTGGCGCGACTTGACGCGCGACGCGACGCGACACAAAGACACCGCGTGTAGCACTACAAGCGGTGCCTTTGTGTTGCGACGCGTCGCGCGACAAGTCGCGCCAGTATGTAGGAGCCTTAAAGTAAAAATGTTAAAACATTATTTTTTGTAACTTCCTAAACGTACCTTGTAACTTTTTAAGCTTACGGACGATTTTTTTATTACTTTTAATACATTTATAAGATATTAATAGAGTTTTATTTATATTTTTATACCAAAAAATCACGTCGTAACAGACACAAGTTGAAAAACAAAGTTCTCACAGAGTGACGTATCTGCTTCAAATGAATATAAATAAATAAATAGATACCTTAGGGCTTTAGGGTAACTACTAACGTAAAGAGTAAGCCAAGAGCAATATAAAAAAGTAATTATTGCATAAATAAAGCCACAGCCAACGCAACTACAGTAACATGATTGTAGCGTCCGACCGAAAAACTGTTGCCCTGAAAAATGATGAATTGCTAGATAAGACAGTTAGCGCGGAGGGTGACGATATGTTCGAAAAAACTGTTTGCTCAAAAAAGTAAATAACGCTTCATTGCGTTATTTACTTTTTTGTTTTTATTTTTTTATTTATTTAACAGTTTATGTACACACATATAAACAGACAAGAAGAAAGGAACAGAAAAATACGTACAAAGGTGATGCTTATTTCTAATGAAATCTCTTCCAGCATACCTGCAATAGGACAGTAGACAAAGAGATGTAGACAACGTGTGTAAGGTAAAAGAGAAAACAAAATACATAAAAACAAAATAAAACTATTCACTAATTTAATTATACAATAAGAGTATATACTTACATAAATACATACTTCTAAAATAAATATCACTAAAATACTTATAGGTATACTTATAATTAATAGTATAAAATAATAAATACATAATATGCAACTATGGCAAAGTGGAAAGATAGTGTTCTTTCACTCTTCTTTTAAAAACAGCAACAGTTTGGCAGTCCCTGTTCAGTCCATGTTCTTGAGCTGTCAAAAAGAAACTTATTGCTACTGTGTGTTGCACAATTACCCCGCTGGACTTAGTCTGCATCGCACTAATCTTTTGCTAAGTTAATCTTCTGATCATATAACCTCCTGAGAGCATTATACATACTTCAATTCGTAACCTGAGCAATATTATATTTCGTCGAGCCAAAGTTTAAGTTACAAGTAAGCAGTTGTGTGTGGCCAGTGACTATATGGCTATATTATGGCTACTGAGTTATCGACGATGCCCATCCGGTCCTGTTAATGAGTAATGTGGCTTAAAAAAAGGTCTTTGGAGTACCGGGTAAGTTATTTCTGTCCAGAATTGATCTTCCAGCATTGATCGAAGTCTAGCATCTATACATTGAACAGATTTGGAGGTAATTTCATTTGCTACAGTTGAGTAGCATGCTTAGAAGGCGGACCGTTGGATTAGAAGAACTTTCGGGTCGGCTTGAGTTGTACGAGAATTACGGTAGCCAGTCTGCAAGTTGAAAGGGCACTTGACTACTACTGCTGGATTGGAGGCTGTTTTAATGCATATATCAGTCTATAACGTTCCTACTGCTGGGACAAAGGCCTCCTGTGAGAGGTATTGGGCCGTAATCCACCACGCGGGCCCGGCGGTTTGGTAGATCTCACATGTCCTCGATTTTCTTGTTCTAGGACATGCCGGTTTCCTCACGATGGTTTCTTTCACCGTTTTGAGAGCAGTGGTAATGAAATAATTTACACAAAGTGAAGAGCCTGCCTGGGTTCGAAACTTCGAACCTACCACTAAAGTCGCGGTCGTTTCCACTGGGCCATTACTGCTCGTATTACGTAGGTACTGTTTTTATTGCATCCTGTTGAAAAGATTATCCAGTCAAATTCAACATCTCATCCCATTAAAAATCATAATAAAATAAGTACTTACAGACTCTTAAAGCTGTGACTAGAGAGCGGTACCTACTATAAATAAATGCCGTCCCCATGAATAGCTTAGGTATGTGATGAATGCAGGTGCATTTTACAAAATGGTTGAAAAATAAATTCGCATCAAGAATAGAATTAAACGGTACAGCCTACTGCATCTCATGCAACAACTTCGTTTTTATCAAAAGGTTGCTATTTTAATACACTAGTTTATTGTGATGCAACAAAGTAGCTTATAAAGTATCGCTAGCTTCATGTTCTACCGAAGAATATGGAGAGTCATTGCAACAAATCGACTTAGTAAGGATATTCTTATACTTAATCGGAGCGCTTGATTGCTGTTTTCAGGAACGACCATTAAGGCTCCTTCAAACAGGCGCGACACGCGACGCGACACAAAGACACCGCGTGTAGCACTACAAGCGGTGCCTTTGTGTCGCGTCGCGTGTCGCGCTTGTTTGTAAGAGTCTACTCTTTTTAACCGACTTCAAAAATGAGGAGGTATCTATGTTCGTCTGTATATATTTTTTATGTATGTTCATCGATATTTTCATCAAACGTGGACCGATTTTGAAAATCCTTTTTTCATTTAGCCTAAGCTCGCGCGGTGGTCCCATACCTATCAATTTTATTAACTTTGCTCGGGTAGTTTTTGGGTTATCTTTACTCTTTTTAACCGACTTCAAAAAAGGAGGAAGTATCTATGTTCGTCTGTATATATTTTTTATGTATGTTCATCGATATTTTCATCAAACGTGGACCGATTTTGAAAATCCTTTTTCATTTAGCCTAAGCTCGCGCGGTGGTTCCATAGCAATTTTATTAACTTTGCTCGGGTAGTTTTTGGGTTAGCTTCAATAATACGTATTTAATCCACTTGGTGTATGTTGATGATGTTTTAAAACTTCCTGTCTGTTTTGTTTACATAGCAAGTGCATACTGGTAAACGAATTGACGTGGGGTATCACAAATAAAAAAAAAAAAAAAAACGTCTTCAAAAAAAGAACACTACAAAGTGAAAAATATCTTATTTCGGAAGTCGGTGAGAAAGAACGAAAACACTGAACCAAAGACTTCGACTCTTAAGTTTTTCTTATCCATATCATTCAAACTTGCTCTCATTCGTTTTAAAATTCCAGTTCCTCACACAATAGAGCCAATCCACTGCGTAACAAGTTAACAAGTAAAGCATAGCTAGTCAAAAATGAATATATAATGCGACTGGTATTGTCACCAGGTTGTCAGTGAGTCAGGCAGGTAACGAAATAACTGAACACGCCCATTCTAACTTTACATACAATCAACTGCATTAAAATAATCATATAGTAAATATTAGTATCTTGTGTGCACATTGCTTAGGAAATGGTAGCTTTAGTTTGAAAGAAAGAAAAAGTATTTATCGAGACTCGCACAGGAAGATCTCTCTCAGAAAACTAAACTAAACACCTAATAGAAACATTAAAAAAAAAACGAGCGAGCTTTAAGGCTTCTACATACTGGCGCGACTTGTCGCGCGACGCGACGCGACACAAAGACACCGCGTGTAGCGCTACAAGCGGTGCCTTTGTGACGCGACGCGTCGCGCGACCAGTCGCGCCAGTATGTACAAGCCTTTACACTCAGTCGCATAAATAATGACATGTGATACCTCGGTAATAAGCAACTGAGCAGCGACAGAAATTAACCTCAGAATTTAAAAATGCTAAATACTGAAATATTTATTCGAATAATTATTTATGATAATAATATTTTTTACTAGTGCTCGCCCACTAGTCGAAATTCGACCCCCTCTACTTACAATCTATATAGTACTTACTTATTCCTTGGTCAAGCTGTCACTTCCTGTCTATATACTTCCGTTCTTTTTTACGAAATCTCTCCCACAGAAAACGAGAGGAAAGATGTTACACGTCAACAAAAGTAAAACGAAAATAAAATCAGAAAAAACTACGTGGCCAAAAGGCTCCTATCTCAGCATGGTGCTGCGAAATTTAAAAATAAGTGTCGCAGCGATGGTGTTCTGATAGGGCTCGCTGTGATGTTACGGACAAATACAGAAATAAGTACTAAATAAAATAAAAAAATAGGTATATGTAAAATAACATATAAAAATAAAATATCTATATAATAAAATGATTGTAATCCGCGTGTCAGCAACCGAAGTAAAGTCAAATTATTCATTAATTGGAGTAATCTGACATGCGCTAGCTGTCACTTTGTGTAATAAATGGTCATATTTATAGTATTTATTACCCGACTGCCTCAGGAGGGTAATGTTTTTCGAGAGTATGTATGTATGTCTATTTCTTTGGCACGCTCTGTAGCCTAAACGGCTCGATGGATTTTAACGTATGAGGTGTCCTTAGATTCGTCTTAATTGTGGGAGTGACATAGGCAATATAATATTTATAAATTGCATCTGCAAATACAAAAAAAAGGAGGGGAAGTTTTTTTTAAATTTATTGCAACAATATTGGTATCAAATAAAAGCTAGTAATGAGTAATTTTCAAATATATATATTAATAAAACTAAAAAGCTTGAAATAAAACAAATTATTTAAAAAACAAAAAACCCGACTGCAAAAACACATAACTGAAAAGGGAAAAACAAGCGTTATAAACTATATAATTTTGGTCTTGCAGGCGGGGACAGTCGAATAACCTGAAATATGGTGTAACTTTTGATTGTCCCCGCCTGCGATACCAAAATTATATAGATTTATAATGCTTGTTTTTCCCTTTTCAGTTATGTGTTTTTGCAGTCGGGTTTTTTGTTTTTTAAATAATTTGTTTTTTGTATTATATACTTTTACACTTATATAAATCGATTCAACTAAACGATCACCATTACAATAAATATGACCATTTTAATACACAAAGTGACAGCTAGCACATGTCAGATTACTTAAGTGAATGTATAATTCGACTTTAACATCTGTCTATGCCTTTTTAGGATCAATTTAGGTTTAAGCCGGCAAAGTATCGACAAGCCCAGTAAAGAATCATTTTAACAATCTACAGTAGTGTTATTAATTATTATTTTTACTATTTTTTAAAAGCTCACGCAGGTTTTGTGATTTTTACTGAAAGCTCATTTAGTTTCTTTCAAGCAAATAGACAACTTTCTCTTGGCCTATGGTGTCTCATTCTATTCCAATGATAGATAAATGTATGTATATTCATTTGGTAGAAGAAATTACAATATTTTAATTCAAAAGAGTGTTCGTGAAGTTTCTTGCCCGTTCTTCTCCATAGGAATATACTACGCTTTGGAATGGGCTCGATCTTGTGACTGACCGACCCCTTGATAATTCAAAAGTGCCTGTAATTGGTTTAATTGTATTGAAATAAATGCTTCAAGTTTACCTGAAACCTCAGCCAGGATCGTCTCCTTTAAATATTTTTGGTAATCGTCTCGTTAATGTCGGCTAGCAAAACTTAATCAAAATGACGTGCAGCATTGTCATAAAATCTTATATAAGAAGTTTTTTTTTTCGCTTAGATTTCTTTTATACAGGAAGTGTATAAAAGAAATCTAAGCGAGTGAGAGACCACTCTTCATTTCTAGTATCTTATCTGAGTTGATTTACTTATACTAATATTACTTATAAATGTGAAAGTAACTACAAAACCACTTAAAAAAATAAAATCATTTATCACTTATAAAAACTATCTGTCAGATACTCGTACCTTCCCGCTTTAACCACTGAACTGATCAGTTTGAAATATACATCGTTATGGAGTACAAGTAGGTAGCCTGGGACCTGGAAAAGGACATAAGTAGGCTACTTTTAATCCTGGATATTTGTATTAAAAAAAAAAGCGAGCGAGCGTTACAGAACTCGCATATGATGTGTAACATCTGACATCTCACCTCAAATCGAGCAGCAACAGAAATTAACCTCAGAATTTAAAAAAGCTAAATACTGAAATATTTATTCGAATAATTATTCATTATTAGGGGTCGCCCACTGGTCGAAATTCGACCCCCTCTACTTAGTTACAATCTATACAAGGTGTCGTTTTGCATCCTCGTCAAATTTCAGGAGGCTGCTATGAAAGACATTTAATTATCAAATCAAATTACGATACCTGCTCAGTTATTAAAACGTACTTGTTTTTTTAGTTATTTAAGTTTGACAGTATTTTAGAATACACCACTTTCACAGAACAGAATCAGCCCGTTGCGTATGCGATAGTGCGTGTGTAAAAGGGCAGTTACAGTGCGGTATCATACGGGCCGCGTTTTACCATGCGTGTCAAACACACATGCCGATTTCTGAAAATAAGAAAACAAAGACCTACTTTTTTATTATTGATTCGTGTCATCACTCATCATTAGCATATAATTACCTCCTTGAATTTGACGAGGATGCAAAACGACACCTTGTATAGAACTTACTATAAATTCCATGCTATTATTATACAGTACTTACTTATTCCATGTTTAAGCTGTCACTTCCTGTCTACAGGCACTTCTGTCCCTTTTCATGAAATCACTGCCACAGACAGCGAAAAAAGAATACCTACACGCAGACGAAGGTCGAAGTTGCGGGCAACAGCTAGTGTAAGTGACCAACGACCGGAAAAGTATAGGAATTGGGTATTAAAACTATTAGATAATCAAAGTAAATATTTGCGTTTATGTAGATACTATAAGGAGGGAAAAAAATTGAATAAACGATGTACTCGATACAAGTATTATGTATTACATAAAACTTTGTGTTTGCAAGTTTTTTACATAAGTGTTTATTTTTGCAAATTTCTTTTATTTGAATCAATTAACTACGGGGTAATTGCGTATAAAACACGTAAAATGACAATTGATCGCAATGGCTTTCATTTTAACAGCTCAGCCACGTTCATTGGCGGCGGAGATCTCTCACGTCCGGCCCTAGTCCAGGCTATGGTACGGAGCGAAAGGGCATGAGCAACCGTCACCTTCTTCTGCGAAGTAGTAATGCTCGCGAAGGACGAGGCGGGACGGTTGAGGGAAAGGCAAACGCGCCCTGTCGCCCCTAGCCGCCGCAGGAGACGCCCTGGGCGTCGGAAATCCCAGGCGGATTTCCGGCCACACCGTAGGCACGGGCTTGCGGACGGTGAGCAATGGGTAGCTCGCCGTCCGGTAAGGACCAGGCCCGGGTCGATGGCGCGTTGTGTTTCACGCGCGCCTCAAAGAGATGTCAGCACAAGTGTAGGGATCCACTAGTGCCGATGTCTGCCGGGTTCGCGGGAAGTCCAAAAGAGTCACCGAGGCCCCTGGCAACACAGGCCACGGAAGGAACACGGGTGGGTTTTAGTCAGTAAGAGTCTGACACACCCTCCCGCTCCGCCCAAAGTGGGAGCAGTTATTTGATAATTTCCCACCCGAAACAAAAAACACCACGTTCATGGCGTTACTTACGTTGTGGAGCATACGATTCTTTCAAACTTATGAAGCAATGGCTTAGCAATATTCTTCAAAACTCTCGGATTGTGATCGAATGTTGTGTTACGCATTTAGGATGCTGTTTTACGACTATGTTCTCGTCATGCTTTATCCTGACGAAAGGGTCGTATCTTGTTTAGTTATCTTTGATTTACGTGTCGATAAGGCAATCCGGTTCATGTTTATTCATAATTACTATTAATTAGCACCTAAATGTCTTCTTACTGATCAAGTGATCATATTAGATGCTCCTGAGACGTATACAACGTCGATACAAAGTGGGAGACATGAAAGTGGTTTATTCTGCAACAATTATGGTTACCAATCAAGATGATCTATGTAATATGTTTCCAAGAACAATTAGTTGAGCTGCAATAATTACAACTATTACACGAATCAGGTCAATACGCTGTACAAATAAATTGAACGCACAGTCCTCTCCATATTTTCTTTGCTAAATCATCGTGAAATATGCCGAACATTCGTTCGCAACGGCCGCGCTGCCATTACAAGCGAGCTAATGGCGGTAATAGCTCGTGAAACGGTAAACTGCACACTTGATCATCTAAATCGATGTATTAGCGGTTAACATTACTGAGGTTTATTGATATTATCGGCATTTATCTTTACACCACTGTACTACAATACAATTGCCGTGAAAATGGTAAATGAAGAATGGGTAATTTTTGAGTTGGCAACAGTTACTGTACTTCTGATTAACAAATGTCTGGTTTAACAAGTCAACCTAATTAGCGCTTTAGACTTCTCTGAAACTACGGTTCATCTCCCCATAAACAGAGCTACGTAATAACTGTTTATCATAGAAAAAAATAAGTTCTCATAGCACAAATCATGGAGAGCGTTCCTGTTTTTTGCTGATGCTATCTCTGATACAAATATGAAGCCTATTAGTCAGATGTCAGACTCCAAGTGATAAAGATGTCCCGATAAATCACGACATATTTGTCCCGATCCATAATCAAAGTCTATTAATTTCACGCAAAGTAAAATTGTTGCAAAAAGTGAATGAAATAATGTTAGGACTTTCTACTGGGAACATATTGCATACGTTGTTGTGTTACTGTTATCATTAAACATTGTATGCTTTTTAATTATCATTTAATTGATATGATTGATTGTACATCCTAACTAATATTATAAATGCGAAAGTGTGTTTGTTACGCTTTCACGCTAAAACGGCTGAACGGATGTGGATGAAATTTGGCCCATGACCTGTAATAGGACATAGGATACTTTCATCCCGATTTTCCCACGGCACTTATGCAGCTAGTCGTTTTATAAACATCAATGTTCTAATGTCTGAAAATATTCTAACTCCTTTGAACTGACGTTTCAACAAGTCTTGTTTCCATCGCCATCGCGGCATTGTGTTATTTTATTTTTATAAATATACTCGCTGCTGTCGGTGGCTTTGCCCGCGCGGCTTTTTCTAAAACAAAAGTAGCCTAAGTTACTCGTTATAATATCAGTGAAAGTCACGTCAAAATCGGTCCGGCCGTTTCGGAGATTAGCCGGACCAAACGGACAAACACCTTTTCTTGTTAATTGTTTTCTTGATATAATTACCGTGTATATTTTCATATGCATTTAGTTAAAAGCTGTTATTTTGGCTTTACAAACACTTACATTTTATTTATTTGTATTGTATAGATTTCTTTAAATCTATGACGTAGTCTTACTTTTTTAGTAGTAACTTCAGCTTGTCTTGAATGATAGACTAAATAGCCAGGTGAGATCACACCGGAATGAAACCTAACGCTATGAATTCTTGATGATTCAACCGCTAATCCCTTTCATTTCCTCCACAGGTCCAACGAGCGACGTGATATCTTTTGCCGCGAAAGTGCGTCTTCAAAAGGTAAGAATTAAGATAAAACTATCTTTATTACATAAAAAAATACCTTTTCGAACTTAACTAGATTACGTACTATAACGAAACTGATCCCAAAAATCGGAAATAGCCACACTTAGGTAACGCAGCCGAATCATTTACCAAATTATAATAGAAAATGATTTGCCAAATAGCTTTAATATGTATGTAGGTTAATTATAAAAGTTGCCATCATTTTAAAAACATGAACGCATTACATAACTATTATTATTATGAGGTGTAATAAATTGAATTAAGATAGAAGCTTAGAGTAGCTCCATCGGCATCGCGATATAAAATTATTGTACGTAATTATTCACGCTAGAGAATTACTCAATAAAATAAGATACGTATATTATCCGATTTCTACGCTTTCTTCAACATTTGCAATAAACTATACACTAACATAAGAATTTGGGTTATGATTATGATGAATTGTTAATTTGCTTGTTTATTTATTTAGTGGGCCACGTGCGGGTTTTGTGGCACAAATAATCTATTATATCTGCACGGTTTGGACATATTAGTCTACGGTTAAATATGGGACAATAGTCCCCCAAGAATGAATCGTAGATTAAAATAAAATTACGCCAATAACTCGATAAAACTAATAAAAAAAAAACGTAAAAAAATGATGAATGTAAATTCACAATCATTGCAGAATCACCCAGTAAAATTAATTAGCACAGCTATTTTTTGGCGCCAATAAATATTTGAACGTTGTTTTTTTTTTTAACTTAACACCAATGCATATAAGAGCATCCATTCTTGATGGAGTCATTACTTTTATTAAAACAGTAGTGAGCTTTTTTTTTTCGTTTCGTCGACGTGGGAATCTTTGTCCGGTGCGTCATTAGAAAGTGATAAAATGGCTACTTCCCATTTGGTAAACTTCCCATTTCGTAAACCTCAAACTGTACCTACTAAAAAGTTGCGTTTGGTAAACATTTCGTTACTTCATACATTTAATCCCATTTGGTAAACTTTGTTAGTATTGTTATTTTTGTACGGTACAGTCAGTGTCAAATTAGTATTAAATTAGAGATGTATATATTTTTAAATGCTTCAGTCTTGAGATAGTATCTCGACCATCAAAAAGAATGGCTGATCAAGAAGAAGTAAAAAAAACGTATTAAAGTCTGTAAAAATACCACGATGCTACTAAAAATACCACGTGCTTTTCCCGCAAAAGAAGCACCGAGCGGGTTCTCAGGTAGGGATTTATTGTCCTTACCATCGTTTTAAACAAAAGGTGTGAATGAGATAGACATAAGTAAGTATACGTAAATTATATCTATTACCGGGTTTAACTTATCAGTTCACTCGTTTTATGCATAGTGCAAGGTCGTTGCAATGTCGGGTGAGGGATCTTCTAGTGGTGCAGTGAATTTAAAAATTATTAATAGTACACGAGGCGGTGAAATTTTATTACGCGCTGGGCATCAATATTATAAACAGAAAAATAATAAGGACTCAAGTTGGTGGCGCTGTGTTAATAGAAAAGATGGATGTTCAGCAAGTGTAACTTTGAATTCAAATCGAAGCCATGTATTAAGAGAAAATGCTCACTGCAGTTTTTTTATGTTAATGTACATTAACATAAAAAGATAGTACCAAATCTGTGATTATTGTTTTTTTATATAAGTTGATTTCGCATCTAGATTGACTTATGTTATTAAAAAAATAAAACTTGTCATCGAAATAGTCAAATCGAACTGTGATTTTTCTTAAATTTTTTGAAAGTTATTTGTACACCCCACTTTTTATTTCTGTTTTTAAATATCAATATGTGTAAATGGCATACGTACAAATAATCCGACTATTGTACCTGTGATTAAAAATATTTAACAAAATAAATGACAATGTTATCATTAGTTTCGTTTTTCTTTTTTTACTTGACTGTACCCATTTCATCTGAAAGTTTACCAAATGGGATATAACACAAAAGAATATTGAAATGTTTTCGAAATGGGACTAAATGTATGAAATGTATAATGTTTACCAAACGCAACTTTTTAGTAGGTACAGTTTGAGGTTTACGAAATGGGAAGTTTACCAAATGGGAAGTAGCCGATAAAATATATTTTAAGTACCTGCAAGTGAAACGTTACGTCATTTGATTATGAGATTTCTAAAAGGGTGCTTTCTTTGCATTATAGAAGGAAAAGTCTCTGTTTTTCTTGTGTATCGATTTTCATAGGGCGTGAGTGAAACTATAAGCAACAGGTTTCGTTGCGTGCGTTGATGTGTTTTTCCTAACGATTCTTGCAATATGAGTAAGTACTAAAATGTCTGAAAGTTATATTTTCTTACTTTTGTAGGTGGATTAGTTAGTGTTCGTTTACTTATAAAACTGACCGTAGCAACTCGAATTGGAATTAGTAATAAATATAACAAAATACTTAGCTCTATTTTATCTAAAGAGACCAGGTGGTATTCATTTATGATTCATATATTGTGCAGCAATTCAAATATCATTTTAGTGGAATGACGCAGCAAGTCAGCAACTGGTTTTCCTTTGTTGATTCCCTATTTGAGAAAAGTATTCCGTACCCTGCCTACAGCAATATTAGTACAGACTTTCCTGGGTAAATCTTGTAAAGGCATTACGTCTTAAGGAATTCTGGTGAATCAATTGACAGTAACGAATTCATGGAAGTTCTGGGACAAGACTAACAATAATTTGGTCTTAAAATTAAAATTAAATAGTAATTAAAATTAATTAATATTTATATAATTATTAGTATTTATAGTTTTAGTAAGGATAGGATATCATTTTGTTATTTTTATTGATTAATTATGTAATTCTGAATAACAATAAAATTTCACAAATATTAAAAAAAAGGTAAACTATTTGGTATTAATTGTTGTGTCTGGTAAAAAAAAAATCGTAAACTTTATCAGAATCACCCAATTTTTCTAGTGCTTAAAACCACAGAGCACTCAAAGATTTAGCCGGATTTAGGGCAGGGCAACAGGGGCACTGGTTCCGGGCCTCCACAAAGAAGGGGCCTCCACAATTTGATTTTTTTGGATAAGAAAAAAATACATCGTCTGAATCGTTATGATTGTGAACTATTTTTCTTTATCCATCAAAGAAAAATAAGTTACCTAACAATCATAACTTCATAAGGTACCTTTTTTGAATTGTTTTTTTTTTTTTCATTTGTTCCACAAATTTTTCGGGGTCTCCACTTCTTGGTTGCCCCAGGGCCGCCACAACTTTAAATCCGGCCCTGAGAGCAGTTATTTAATAATAGCAGTAGCACAAGACGCAATGAAAATCGCGCGTATGTGTGGAAAAATGCATGAATCTGTAAAAATCTAAATGATCGTAGCACATTTTGTTCTCTAGTTTCTATCTTCCACCTATCCTTATCGTAAACAGCGCCATTTCTATAATATTTTTATTATTTTTGCAATCGTTATAATTTTATCGTCTATACGAGTAATCCTGTTCTAAGCCGGACGTTTGGAAGTAAATATTCTTGATGAATGAAGGATTATCGGTCACTATGGCTTATAGAAAGACTATTCATTTAAATATTTATAAGGAGGTACATAACATACCAGTCTATTTTTGTTAGATAAGAGGCTTATATTATTTTTAAGTACGTTTTCCTTCGTTGTGGTCTACGAGCGCTAAAAATGAAACTGCCGAAAAACAGGGAAATCTGTGTTACAGGTTATGGAAGCACCTACCTAATGAGATTCAACTACGTTTTAATTGTTATATTACTGGATGTTCATCCATCATACGATTATGAAATCTTTACTTTTTATTCAAGTTTTTATTATGAGGTAATATGGGAGTTCAAACTGGTTTAGTACGTACAAGGTTATGAAGGAAAAAATGTTGATAAAACATCAAATTACTGGTTTTGAAGAATATCTATTTGAAGCCTTGAAGCAACAAACAATAATACATTTAATTAAGACTCCAATTATTTATTTTTGTAGGTTATTATATTAGAATTCAAGATCAGGCTTGAGCCTGATCTTGAATTCTAAGATTAAATGTTTTGTAAAATAATCAGATTGTGATTGATCACAATGCGATTATTTTACAAAACCTTTAATCTTCATTCAATTTCATTCAGAAAACCAAATGGTCACTATTGAATCTACCAATCAACACCATTACGCGAACAACTTATTCTACTTTACAAACATAGCATGGCTTTAACCCTAGACATCTTCATTCATAAAACCAAAATGGTCAGTATTTAATCTACCAATCAACACAACTACGCCAAGTATTCGATTTTCAAATTCACAATCTTAGTAGGTAGGTATGCCAAATGAGTCAGGATGTACCTGGTGAACTTGAGTTCCGAGACAACTGTGTTCTCGGAACAAATCTGACATTCTCGATCACCTTACTTATGAATGGGCTGCGTCATCAATGACTCATGGACTTACTACTTTTACGTTCACTGTTTTTTAAAGCGTATTTGAGACTGAAACTTGCTCCTGAGTTTCGAGATAGGTAATTTGATTAGAACAAGTTTTAGAGAATTGGTCATCCTCAACAGACTTTTCCAATCCTTCGCACCCTTGGTTGAAAGAGGATCTGCAGGATATTTTAATTCACTTTTCAGTAATCAGAATCACACATACATCATCCGTAACCATGTTTCTTATCCCATATAATATGTGGTATGGTATCTAACTTATAAAATATTTATCTTCGAGTAGTAGGAAAAATATTTGTTCCTCAATATGGAAGTGGTAGAGCTCATTTTAACTTTAACGATAAACTTAAAGTGAGATTTAAAACATAATTGGAAACGCTTCAAAATGAAGAAACTCTAGTAGTTACTACATACATAACTAAGGAAGTCCTAAGTATAAACCATAAATGCGAGAGTACTTAAAGGCTATATACAAATACCAATTTCCCCATCCACAGACTTTAAATATTCATTTTGAATTAACTGTTCCCCATTTCATTAACTTTAATATTAGGTCTCCGTTATACTCTAAATTGTATAAAGGATAATAATAAGTCCTCATTTAAATGCTAAATTAACCGGATGAGATACAATCTGTCACAATAGCTCAGTCTCATTGAAATCTGTGGCATACTGGCCCATACTGGCATAAATGATTGTGCTGGTATGGTACTGACATTTTATGACGCTAGTGGGGCAATAGGGATGGGTGGCTACGTCATTACACGTCACTGATGGGTTAGCTTTGTTGTCCCCAATATGCCTGCTAGCGGAATATTCTGCTTTGTATTGGTATGGTGCCATTCACCAAAGGTATGTCCATTTGTCCACCATTTTGTTAAGCTGTGGCGACTATGGCGTTGTTAATGGCAGCATAGAGGTCGCTTAAGACGAAGATCGAACTTAGGAATCCGGAGTCTGGCGTTCAAAGGGCACATATATACAGGAACCGGCTGCTAAAACAAATGTCTAAAAGCATTGCTTCAGCGGCGAGCAAATAGAGGCATTTGAATCAATCTCTACTGGGCTTTGTTTTGATCACCAAAATTGTTACTGGCCCTTAGATATTTGTTACTACAGTTGCTGTTAAAACCAGAGAAGATTTAGCAGTACTTGATACGTCAGCTAAAAGGAAAAGAGAATCCTCTGGCCAAGCGACTTTGCGGACCACAGTCGCCGATGCGTAGCAAAAACATTAAGTAGTAGATTAAGAAACAAAGAAATATCTAACGGAAGAAATACAAACAATAACAACATTCTCGGTAGTTTTTTCTCTAATACATAAATAATGATAGTTTGATCACCGGAGGTGTCAATACCTCAAGCAGGAAGCGCTGCCAATTGGTTTTCAATTCGATTCATAAGAATGTGAATACATTAACCATTAGTTCTACGTGTTAACTTTCATTGCTTGAGGCCTATATTTATTTATAACTTTATTGAGGCTTCGTTTGTGGTGTTTGTTTTTTAATTGCCTAATAGTGTAGAGATAGCGACCCAGTAGAATTAGTCTTAATGATCTTTGTTTTTTTAAATCGCCTGTTGGAAGCTTCTAATGGCCCTACAGCGAAACGAGGTGAACGCACTGTTAAACTAAACTAAAAACCTTGTTCTTGATTCTTGTAGTCGTAAAATGTTTTTGTTGACTCATTTTTATCACATAGCTGCTAAGACTGGAACATTGCGTTGCTTAATTTTGAAACGTGGTTAGACGAAAACTTGCAGGCTACAAAACAATCTTTGTAGGTTTCTTCTGAACCAAAAGTAAGTAAAAAAACCATTAAGGGTTCCGTAGTTGGGAAGTTGGGATGAATTTATCTCAAAAATAAACCTAACATTGTAGTTGAAAAACATGTTCTCCCATACATCGATAAATGCCACGGTCAATTCTCCAACTGCAAATACCCCACACCATGGGGTAGACGACGAAAAAATATACCATCCCCACGTTACGTGCAAGTTTGGTACCCTAAAAAACATTTTTTTTAGCTTTTGTTTTAGCACTTTATCGGCGGGATTAATATGTATTACCTATGCCAAATTACAGCTTTCTAGTACTAAGCGTCTCTGAGATAAAGTGGGGACAGACAGACGGCCATGGCGAAACTATAAGGGTTCCTTGTTTACTACGGAATAACGGAACCCCAATTAATGATGGTACTCTTGTGGTTCTATTAATATATTGCAGAGTAGCTAGCTATGTTCTCAAATTAAAACACATAACTGAAAAGGGAAAAACAAGCATTATAATCTATATAACTTTGGTCTTGCAGGCGGGGACAGTCGAATAACCTGAAATATGGTGTAACTTTTGATTGTCCCCCCCGCCTGCGATACCAAAATTCTATAGATTATAATGCTTGTTTTCCCTTTTCAGTTATGTGTTTTTGCAGTCGGGTTTTTTGTTTTTTAAATAATTTGTTTTATTTCAAGCTTTTTAGTTTTATTAATATATATATATATATATATATATATATATATATATATATATATATATATTTGAAAATTACTCATTACTAGCTTTTATTTGATACCAATATTGTTGCAATTAATTTAAAAAAAACTTCCCCTCCTTTTTTTTGTATTTGCAGATGCAATTTATAAATATTATATAGCCTATGTCACTCTCACAATTAGGACGAAACGAAAGACACCTCATGTTAAAATCCATCAAGCCGTTTAGGCTACAGAGCGTGCCAAAGAAATAGACATACATACATACTCTCGAAAAACATTACCCTCCTGAGGCAGTCGGGTAAAAATAATTCAGTCCAACATTCTAATAGGTAACCAAAACAAAAGAAGTACACTACACATTGACACAAAAAACGTTACACCTCATTTAAGGCGTTAGATATAGCATAAGCGAACATGGGTGTTGTATAAGTATTTGTCACTTTGTCACGTTGGCAACCTCAATATGTCATGACAATTTCATGCCACTGACTCGGGCAGTCACGACTGCATGTCGCATGTGCGTTGCATAATTGAAGAACTTGCTGCTAATTTTAAATATGATAAGGCAGCTGAATATCTTTATTTCCAACTGGTCAACCTCCGGTTTGAGCCCTTAGGAGTCAGAAAATGAAAGTTCAAGTGAAGTGAAATGAATGAAAGTGAAGTAATGGAAATATGGGGGATATTATGGTCACACATTATAATAAATAACTCTCATGTGTTGGCTTGATAGTTTTCGATATTTCTTCAAGAGAATGTGAGTGATAGGTAATTGAATTGGTAGTTGGCCTGATAGCTAATAATTAAGGCAGCAAGCTTAGCTACCTGTTAAGGCGCTGACAAGACCTAATTGATCAAAAAGGCTTCTCTTAAGAAAAAAAATTGCCAAATCTGTATAGTTTGTGGTAGCGGAAAAAATATATGTTAATTTTGAACATATTTCCCAGAACTTGGTTGTTACCAAAACACGTTTTGAAAAAAAAAAATCTCGATACAAACTAATGTTAAACTCACCTCTTACCTTAAGTTCTAATCCAAAATATCCGTATTAAATATCAACATACGTTACGTATTTAATTAACAACAAGAACGTCTTATTTTAATGCAGAACTTGGTTGTTTTTTATTTTCGATTACTCAACTCAATTTTGAGTAAATAGATAATTGCTTCATATTTTGCAATAAATTACAAGCGTTGTGTCATCGCGCTTCTCTTTCTTTCCTAAGCAATTTGACAGTGACCGCGGTTTGGGTGTTGTCAGCGTCCTAAAGAAGATTGGTTTGTTACTTGAAGACATTTCAAGTCACTCCAATCGGAAGTTTTTCGCACAATCCTGCCGTTCAAGTTTCGGGACCAACTCTACAGGTATAGCTTTATGACCTTCGCAATAATGTTGTCCATCACCTTGCTACCAGCATTACACAGTCTCCTCATACCTCCCAATACCTGATAACATATCTTTATTCATTACTCGATTAACGCTCTCAACTCCACCATGAGTTCGCAAAAACTATATCCAAGTATCCATGGATTTCTTACTTACATAAGTCACGAAATACTCACCCACGGCACGGTATTGTTCAATTGTTTGTGGAGATTGCATAATAGTAGGTATACATGGATAATTGAACTAATAAAGCTGTTCGCTAATCGTCTAGGTAACATCGGATCACGCAATGGACAGGTCTTTAAGAAATTTAATCACGATAAGGGTAATGATCGTGTTTTGTCTTCGTTTGCATATCCAAACCTGATTTGCGTGATTACATTGAGTGTTTTTTTTTGTTGTCTATTTGTTTTTAATTGGGAACAGTAGGTACTGTTTATTATTTCTAGGATTCCGTACGGCCAAAAATAGATCACTTATTTACTACTTGGGGTTTTTGAACTGAAGATTATAAGGTATGTCTATTAAAGGGAATTGCCTTCCTATCATGTTTGTCGTGTAATTCTTGGATGTTGCACAAATACATAGTATTATGATTATAGGATGGCCTACCTACAAACTTCCTAAATCTGACAGAAACCGCAAGTCCCCTTTAGCGACCTCCAAACCAAAACCCCATAAATTAGACCCATCAAAACGTTATTCACACTACAGTCACAAACGCACCCTTGAAAACTAAACCACTAATTACTAGAACCAAACAGACAAATAGTAAACCATAAAGGTACTTCCTCGTATGCTGCACAAGTACTAGAAACAATACAAGTTGAAGGTATCGCAGTGGCGACCATCACTACGTGATTCGACTCCACACTGACTCATTCGGGATTCTAAAATGGCCGACTATCCTTTTCGATTGTGTTTTGTTTTAGAGAAGTACTGTTAGAAGAATAGTTTTGGAGTACTCAAAGAGAGCGAGGGAGGAACCAATGACAAAGTTCTTCTTCAAGCAGTGTTATGGTATTCTCGGGTTCAAAGTGATGCTCATGACTTATGACATGCTCTGCAGATACGTCATGGTTTTTACTCAAATGACGCATCATAGCAATTCATCAAGTAATTAGGAGTTTTATTGGTTTTCTTCCCATATTGGGAGAATCCTAGAAAATAATGAAAACCAGGTAATTTTGTATTTGGAACGGTTGAGTTTCAGATTAATCCTTTTGTTCACAAAGAAGGCTTACACTTTTTTCGCCAATACCTACTGTGATGAACCACAATCTTCTAGCTAATCGAAAGGGGTCATTCGACTACTATTTTAAGAAGTGACAATAAACTAATGACAATTCCTTTGTGTTCTTAACAAAATGGCGTCACAGATGGTCTGGTGTCACGGCTAGCTTGCTCTGACCAATCAAACGACTAATTGACTACAGACACTAAAGTTCATGAAGGAATTCAATTTAAGTTGTGTATTTGGATGATTTAGTCAGTTTTGCACTTGAAAACTTTTTCTGGACAAGGGGAGAATGTTCCTTTAATTTTGGTTGCTTAGTTTAAGCACACACAAACATAACATCACGACTAGATATAGAAGATATAGAAGTGCTAGATATAAAAACAGAGTTCAGACTGTACCCTGCAGAACTTATTTAATGGATTCCAGTGTATTTTGCATGACATCTAAGTTATATTCTATGTTATATTACAGACATTGACAACTTGCACATATTTAAGCGGAAGCTAAAGGAATTTCTAACTGACAAAGTGTATTACAGTGTGAAGGAGTATCTAAAAGGGAATCCTTACGGCCAATAATAATGATCGATATTCATAACTCACAATTATTATTTATCTAGGACTTTTATTTATTTCACTATTTAATATGACAATTATTTAATTATTGACTACTAGATACTTCGTGACCCTGAAAGATAAAATGATTTTCCAATTTTGTATTTTGATATTATATTGTAATTTATGTGTACATTTTGCATGCCCAAGTCACGGCAGAGCATGGAGAACACTATCAAAACTTGTACATCATCTGTACCCCTACCCATGTTGGCAAAAACAAATGATTTGTTTTGATTTGACTGTAATCCTCGAAAGGTTAGGCAGAGGTCTACCTATAGTACACTTATATTTCGCCAGTTATTTGTTATGTGTAATAGGGGGCGAGCCTCAGTTATAGGTCAAGTCCGAAACAGGTAACTTTAGTGCAAATGTTATGCTGTATCTTCTTCATACATCAATCCCCTATTCTACTTCTTATTGTATAGTTTATGTTTTATTCGTTTTTAATGATGCTTTATTTTGTGCCACGCCTAGTTCGACGCCATTTTCTTTCTTTCAACTTTGCGTTGGTTAATACAATATTGTAAATTATTTACCAAATCATTTAATTATAAGGAAAATGCTTAGCTACAACATGTATTATTATCGTCATAATAGGCGCGAGTTAAGTTGTAAATGTGATTTACGCTTATGACATAATAGCTGTGATATATTATTAAATGATTCATTCCTTTGTCACTCGAGCTGCTGGTAGAATATAAATTATTTACAATGATTACTTAATACAATAATATAGGTGCAAACTGATCAAGCTTAGTAATCGCTAAGAAATGTTCTTTAACCCTGAAAGTTATGGAAACTTAACTTTAAGAAACTGACAACACCTAAAGCGCGATGACACAGCTCTGGTAATTTAATGCAAAATATGAAGCAATTATCGATTTACAAAAAATCAATAGATTGTATAAAAAAAATTATACACTATTGTGCTAATCTGACAAAAAATCAGAATGATTATATTATTATAGGTTTTTAATCGTTAAAATAAATTTTTAGAGGTATCTTCGTGATTTTTTTCTATCGTATCAAATTAGTTGTATTATGTTTCCAACACACTATCTATCTAGCATATATCCTTAAGAATATCATATATTTTTCTGATTATGTTTACTGCAGTAGATCATATACTTTACGGCATTATAAAACTTATAAAAGTTGCGTTTAGGTCCTGTAGTCCCCTTAAAAAGATACCGCACATAAACAAAACCTAACATAAAATTACCTAGAAAGGCAGCAAATATTGAAACAATGATTATTAGAAAGAAATAAAAAATAATTTAGTGAGACTCGCACAGGAGATCACAAACTAAACTAAAAAACACTCATAGAAACATAAAAAAAAAACAAAGTAAAATGAAAATAAAAACAGAATGTCCTGTACGAGGCCAAAAAGGCTCCTATCTCAGCATAAAGGCTCCTTCCATACTGAGGCGATATCGCGGGCTGTTCAGGCAGCAATTTGCCTGTCGCGTCCGCGATATCGCCCCAGTCTGTAAGAGCCTTAATGCTGCGACATCCTACTATTTATTATATCGTACTAATATTATAAATGCGAAAGTTTGTAAGTATGGATGGATGGATGGATGTCACGCAAAAAGTACTGAACGGATTTGGGTGAAATTTGGCACACAGATAGTTTATAACCAGGAATAACACATAGGATACTATTTATCCCGATATACCTACGGGGTCAAAACTTATGCGGGTGAAACCGCGGGGCGCATCTAGTTTAAAATAACTGTCGCAGCGCATTATGCTGTTCTAATCAATTCATTATTTCTTCTCCTCAGTATTTTCTCAAATTTGCTCAAAACTCAAATCTTACCCCAGGAGTAGAAGAAAATGCATTGTTATATGTATATCTTTCTCATCATCTGCCTGCCTTTTCCCAACCATGTTGGGGTCGGCTTCCAGTCATACCGGTTGCAGCTGAATACCAGTATTTTACATAGAGAAACTGCCTATCTGACCTCCACAACTTATTTACTGGGTAATACCCCTTGGTAAGACTGGTTGTCAAACTTTCGGGCTTCTGACGACCTGTAACGACTGTCAAAGATCCACGATTGACAGCCGGGACCAGTGACAAACGTGCTTTCCAGGCGTGGAGGGGTCTTGGTATGGGGGGAGGTTGATAATCTAAAGATGGGCACCCATCCATCCACGGTCCAACCACGGCAAGCGTAGCGTAACCAGGTCGATAGACCCTTACGGCTGTTATCACTTAGCCACGAGCCCCCGCCCCTGGTATATATCTATCTATTTAAAATAATAATAATTATAATCAATTCCCATTTAGGGTCGATCAAGACAAAATCGAGATTGGCTCAGCATGTCTTATAGACATCAATGAGTCTAGCCTTTTTAATGCAAACTTAGTGCATTCGTTATTAATTCAATTCACTTTGTGTCGTATCTAGACAGACTGTATGTACAGTACGGTATATTATATACTGTAAAGACGTAAAGAATGACTGACGTTATTTGTGGAAAGGAGAGTAAATGCGGGAAATAAAGTGAATGGTGTTACACATGCGATTGTGACCAACCAGTCGATGCCCAAAGAGGCTCGACTGGCTGTTCATAATGGTGTGCTGGTGTCTACGCTTATGTATGGAAGTGAATGTTGGGTGTGGCAAAAGAAGCATGAATGTAAAGTAAATGCTGTGGAAATGCGTTCCTTGCGAAGCATGTGTGGTGTGACTATAAATGATAGGCTGAAAAATGATGTGATAAGGCAACGATGCGGTTTAAAAGAAGATGTAGTGACAAAAATTGAAAAGAGTAGGTATGCTTAGATGGTTTGGTCATGTTGAGAGAATTAATGAAAGGCGACTCACAAAAGGTATTTACAAGGCAGAGGTGAGTGGAAACGCCTGGAAGGAACGCCCCAGGAAGACACATGACCTCATTGGTGTTGTTCTTCAGAAAGGTCAGGTGCGTAGTACTCGCAACCGGCGTACGTGTATGAATAGATGTATGAACGTAAACGAAGCAAAAGGAGTATGCAATGAGCGTAGCAGGTGGCATTGTATAGTTTCTGCCTACCCCCATGGGAATAAGGCGTGAGTTTTTATATTTATGTGTATGTTAATATTAATCACTCGTCAGTTCGTCACTCATTATCACCGAACGGTTGTGAGAAAAAAAAAACAAACACTACATTCCAAACGAATAAACTAAGATTAAGAGTACTAAATATTGTCAAGAACGCAGCTATCATTCATTAACCATTCATATTTTAAAACAATTAATAATCACGAAACTATGAATGACAAAGTTACGAGTTACAAATTGTATATCGTCGAGTGAATCATATCCTTCGGATGGTCCTCATATCCGTAATGCCGATAGTCACTTGACACGTCATTATGAACTTTGAAAAGAATAAAGGACCAAGAAGGACTCTCAGCACAAATCAGGTCTTCTTGGAACTTGGACAAAAAAGCAAAGGGAAATCTGGAGCAGTGGTGGCCACGGAGCCACCACTGCTCCAGATTTCCTTTTAACTAACTGCCCCGACTAAGAAAAGCGCCTGACAGGCGCTTTACTTTGTGTAAATAATTTAATCACCACTGCTCCCAAAACGGTGAAGGAAAACATCGAGAGGAAACCGGCATATCCTAGAACTAAAAATTCTAAGATATGTGTCATCTACCATCCCGCACCGGGACCGCGTGGTAGATTACAGCCCACTCCCTCTCGAAGAGAGAAGGCCTGTGGTCCAGCAGTGGAACATAATAGGCTGATTATGCTAAAAAGAAGTTATAACGGCGGTTAAGAAGAGGTTGAATGTCATGGACATGACTATATACCTACTCCAAAAGGCTTTTGCGCCTGTTATTGAATACTGGACTCTAGCAGCTACCAATCTTGAATCAATTTAATTTAGCTCTTCTTATAGCTATGTACATATCGCTCCCCCCAGCGAATAATATGGTAATGTGGTACTACGACAGTTTTCGTTTTATTGCATATCCAGTGTTTATAGCATTAACTACCATCTCGTATTTTTTTTTGTATTTTTTCTATGTATATTTATAAAAGTACAATAATTTCAATGGTACCGTAATGAACACAACAATATTATTCCCTTAAAATCTAAACACACTTTTTGCACGAATAATACCATAACAAGTTATTACAGATTATGCAATCATTAACTTTTTCGGTAAGCGACGATTACCATTGTGTTTCTGTGTTGGTCCAAGACGTCCTATAATTCTTGACTTGTAGTAGACCCATCGTGTCGCCCTACACCACGTATATTTGAAGCTAAGTTAAAAAATGAAACGCTTCTTACGTAGACTGGAACGCGCCCAAACTCATCTGTCATTCGACTTATTCGTGCGCGCCAAAAATCCACGCTTTTTTCTTCTTGCTCCTATAAAAATTTATTTCAGGTTTTAACTACTAAAAATACATATTTACAATGGGAAAACATAAAAGGAAAAGGAGGAACGAAGATGAAGAATTATATTCGTTATTTAAAAAGTTTAAGAAACGAATGAGAGAAAGACACTCTTCCACTTCGAGTGAAATCGAAGTACAGGACGATATTCTAGGTAAATACAAATACTTAACATACCGTACTCTTATTTCGTGATCATAGTTATCACTTATGTGCCTATCCGTTATTCTCACGCACGCGGTGCTTGTTGTGAAAAAACAAGTCCATACTTGTTTAAAAATCCGGTGTTTGGTCTAATTAGAATCATAATTACTCAATATGTGGCGAATTCTATAAAGAAATATAACAATGGTACGAGGATATACTCGTGTGGTAGCACTGCGAGTGCTATTCGTGAGGTATATCCCGACCGGAAATAAAGGTTAGAGGTTATGCTCGTGTGGTGGTACTGCGAGTACCATTCGTGTGGCACATCCCGACCGTAACCCCTTAAGGTTTGCGGATATACTCGTGTGATGGCACTGCTGGTGCTATTCGTGTGGTATATCTCTCACCTCAATAAAAGGCTCCTATATTACGAGAGTAATAGTATAAAAATAATTTTTAGCCCCAGAGAATGTAGAAGAGTTTCAAGAGGAAACAGATTTAACCAAACAGGCTACAGTTGAGTTGGCTCCTGAGAATCAGCATCCTGAGCTTCCTGCCACTGAAATTTTACCAGAAAATTCCTCAGAGTCCTTGCCGTTAGATGAGGACATACTCAGTATTTTAGGAGAGGACCCTAATAAAAAGACTTATGCAGAAGCAATTCACAAAGACATCACCATGAGATGGAATCATATAATTACCAATGGATTAGAGAAGGACAGCAAAACAGAACTCCTGAAGTTGTATCCAATCCCTGACAATTGTATTTTTTTGGAGGCCCCCAAAATAAATCCGGAAATTAAGGCAGCTACCTCAGAGCAGGTCTTAAAAAGAGACCGGGCAATGGAACAGCAACAAAACTGCCTGGGCCAAGCTACGGCTTGCATCGGGAAGGCACTTGATATTTTAATTAAAAGTAAAGAGTGCAAGGAAGTTACAAAGATTGTAAGCGACGCCGGACGTATGCTGTGTGATTTATTCCATTCTGAGTCATTATCTCGCAGATACCTTTTACAATTTGCACTCAATAAAGATACAAAGGATATTGTTACTCAAACAAAAGTGGGAAAATACATATTCGGTGAAAACCTTCATGAGGATTTAAAAGCTGGGAAAGCTATTAACAAGACTGGATCAGAAATCAAATATAATCAACCACAATCATCAAAAAAACAAGCAAATCCAACTAATTTAAACTCACGGGGCCCGCCTCGGAAGTATCAACATCACCACACACCGAGCGCGGGCAGGCAGCACAACCCCAGGCCTCGACCAGCAGCTCAGAGGTGGCCAGCACCTCAGCGGTGGTCAGCTCCACAGCGGTGGCCAGCTCCTCAGCAGAGAAGTGGCCCACCACACAGAAAAACTTAGAAGTAACACTCCTTTCATCTCACTATAATAACTGGTTAACCATTACCAAAGATATGACCGTTTTGTCCTGGGTTACAGGTTACAAATTGCCATTTTTAAATATACCTAATCAAACACTTGCACCAGCAAATAAATTAAAAGGTAAAGAGGCTCAAGAAATGCAACAATCAATATCCCATCTTACTACCATAAAGGCTATAAGGGAATGTGAGCCATGTAATAATCAATTTCTTTCACATATTTTTTTGGCCCCAAAACCTAATGGTGAAAAAAGATTCATTTTAAACTTAAAGAAGCTCAATAAGTTTATGAGTACATCCCATTTCAAACTCGAAGACATTAGAACTGCCACAAAATTACTTTCAGCTGGTTCCCTAATGGCAAAAATCGATCTTAAAGAGGCATACTACTCTGTGCAGATACATGAGCATTATAGAAAGTACCTCCGTTTTCAATGGCAGGATAAGTTATATGATTTTAATGTATTACCGTTTGGTCTCTGCACAGCGCCATATGTTTTCACTAAAATTATGAAACCTGTCATAGAACACCTCCGGTCTCAAGGAATTTTGTGTTCTGTTTACCTCGATGATATACTTTTAATTTTTGACAACATGTTAGAGGCAAAAGATGGTATTGAAAAAGTGTGTAGCCTTTTAGAATACCTAGGGTTTACAATTAATTATGACAAGTGTATACTTTTACCCCAACAGAAATGCAATTTTTTAGGTTTTGTGTTAAATTCACTAGACATGACAATAGAATTACCACCTGAAAAATGCTTAAAGATTCGGCAAGAATTATTATTTTTTTATAGTAAGAAAAACTGCAAAATAAGAGAGTTTGCCCATTTGTTAGGATTACTCACTTCCATTTGCCCCGCTGTTAAATATGGCTGGGTATATACCAAAGCTTTTGAAAGACTGAAATACCTGAGTTTGCTTAATAATAATGAAAATTACAATAAAACTATGAAATTACCCAGCTATTTAAAATCAGATTTTGATTGGTGGTTTAAAAACTTAAAAGCACCTAGTAACAACATTCGGTCAGACTGCTATGCATTAGAAATTTTTTCAGATTCGTCCTTAACGGGTTGGGGTGTTGCGTGCAATGATAACTCTTTGGGAGGCTCATGGTCAATTGAAGAGTCTAAGAAACACATTAATAACTTAGAACTCCTTGCTTCTTTTATTGGACTAAAAACTTATGCAACTAACCTCAGGGATTGTCAAATACTACTCCGAATAGACAACACAACGGCTATATCGTACATAAATCGTATGGGAGGAGTACAGTTCAATCATCTCAATACACTGGCAAGGGACATTTGGCAATGGTGTGAGTCTAGGAACATTTTTTGTATTTGCTTCTTATATCCAGTCAAAAGACAACTTTATAGCAGATGCAGAATCTAGAAAGACTCAAGCTAACATAGAATTTGAATTAGCAGACTATGCATTTCAGCAGATAATTACAGCTTTTGGCAGACCCAATATAGACTTATTTGCCTCTAGAGCCAATACAAAATGTAACAAGTTTATATCTTGGCACAGGGATCCAGAAGCTTATGCTATAGATGCTTTTACCGTTTCATGGTCTCAGTATTTTTTTTATGCCTTTCCACCATTTTCAATGTTACTAAAAACTCTCCGAAAAATTGTTAATGACGAGGCTACTGGTATTGTTGTTGCACCCCATTGGCCCACCCAACCTTGGTATCCTCTATACCAAAAATTACTATCTTCAGAGCCAATCTATTTCCAACCTAATAAGTCATTATTAACTTCTATCAACAGCAGGCCGCATCCTCTTCACGAGCGGCTTACCCTGGTTGCAGGGGTCTTATCAGGAAAGCTCTAGAGAGCCGAGGTGTTCCTGATATGTCAATTGACGTCATGCTAGCTTCCTTAGCAGATAATACTGTGTCACAGTATAACACATGTTTAAAATCATGGTGGACTTATTGTTTAGATAATTCAATAGATTGTTACAGTGCTGGCATCCCAGATATATTAAAGTTTTTAACCAAAATGTACAACAATGGCTCAAAATATGGAAGTCTGAACTCATGTCGATCTGCAATTTCACTATTAGTAGGTCCACAAGTTGGTACCAACGAGCTAATAAAAAGGTTCTTTAAAGGAGTCTTTCGGCTAAGACCAAATAACCCAAAGTACGATGTTACCTGGGACACCAACACTGTTTTGAATTACTTAAGTAATTTATATCCTAATAATAACATTTCATTGGAAATGTTATCAAAAAAATTAGTAACTATTTTAGCCTTAATAACTGCACACAGGGTCCAAACCTTAAGTCTGATTAGATTAGAAAATATTAAATGTTGTAAAGAAAAAATTATCATAAAAATTACTGATCTCATTAAAACATCTCGAGTAGGTGCAACCCAACCTGCCCTAATCATTCCATTTTTTCTCGAAAGGCCCGAAATCTGCCCTGCGCAGTCACTAGTTGACTACATCAAAATAACTGAAAAATTACGACCCAGTAATTCAGGACGGCTTCTTTTAAGTTTCAAAAAACCATATAAAGTTATAGGATCACAAACTATAAGCCGTTGGATCAAAGATATGATGACCAAGAGCGGCATAGACACCGACATGTTCACAGCACATAGCACGCGACATGCATCTTCATCAAAGGCGAAAGCTCTAGGAGTCAACCTAGATATCATTCGAAAAATGGCAGGTTGGGGTGAAACCTCTTCAGTGTTTGCCAGGTTCTACAACAGACCTATTGTACAATCAGAAACTTTTTTCGCAGAAACTATTTTTAATTCAAGTGCTTAACCTTATCCATTAACGATTATATGAATCTCAATTTTAGTTTTAATTAAGATTGATTAGTTGATTGTTATCAAAAAGTTATTAAAATCTAAGTTTTAATTGTTACTCATTAATGAGTGTTTTGTTGTTTCTGTTTGAATGATTAATTCAAACTTTATTGATTTTTATTAATACACTATATAAAAATGAAATTATTTGTTATATTTCACG
Organism: Atethmia centrago; assembly: GCA_905333075.3. Taxonomy (NCBI): domain Eukaryota; kingdom Metazoa; phylum Arthropoda; class Insecta; order Lepidoptera; family Noctuidae; genus Atethmia; species Atethmia centrago. The sequence continues at coordinate 23,305,656 of HG995368.1, forward strand.
ACTCTTTGAACATCCTACAAGTCAAGAATTATAGGACGTCTTGGACCAACACAGAAACACAATTAGAAATCAAACGAACTTACCAAGTGAAGTTCGATGTTAATTGTGTGAAGGTGTTGGTCCAAGACGTCCAAGACTCCCACCCGGACCCTAATGCTAGTGCATGAGTACCCTAAGTTACAGGTCGTGAAATAGGAACTTCAAACTAAATGACAGATGAGTTTGGGCGCGTTCCAGTCTACGTAAGAAGCGTTTCATTTTTTAACTTAGCTTCAAATATACGTGGTGTAGGGCGACACGATGGGTCTACTACAAGTCAAGAATTATAGGACGTCTTGGACCAACACCTTCACACAATTAACATCGAACTTCACTTGGTAAGTTCGTTTGATTTCTAATTATATTCGCGTAAGAAATGCATATCTTTTTCCGCGTAAACTATAAAACAATTATATTCATGTGTTATTTTTATTTACAGGATTTGGTTATGTCTTTTTACAAAACGTGTTAGTTATTTATGCAAAATTGTAACGTCGTTCACTGTGTCTTATAGTTAATATTTTTGAATATTATATACTATCGCTTGGATTTCACCCGAATAATATTGTAACATCATATTGCCGATAGGTTTTTTGACACCGTATTTCAACGAATAATACTATAATGCATTAAGATTGACTACGATATCGTTGTGTTTACACGCGAATATTATGGTGATGATGCGTTGCATACTATACTTTTGCCCTTTAATTTCAGTAACATTATTTTTGTCAATAACTTAATTTTGTTAAACTATTAAAAAAAAAATCATAATATAAAATATATTCTTAAAAATTAGCTTTGTTTTGACGTATAAATGTCTATCTTATGATCTACCCGTGCTGAAATATACGCATAAAACAGTTTTTTATTTTTCCTGTAAAATTTAGATTTATCGATTACCATATTATTCGGTGGGGGGAGCGATATGTAACCACGGCTTAATCATTAAGGAATCCGCCGAGATACGAATATTCTGAAAATGTTACGAAAGAGACACCAGCATTTGCTGAAAATGGGTTCATTGAATCACATTCCAGGACTTCAAAATGTAAAGCTAGTTTTGCTCTTACTACTAACCTAACAACCAAGGCATGACTGCGTCAATTCCTAAGATAAATTACCTAGGTTTAAGCCTTAATACAATCTTATTAGTATTCATTCCACGTCGATGGCTTGGCGAGCACTGAGCAGGTGATCTTAACCACACTCCACTTGCCGCATTCCATGCGATATGAATCGATTTAATTACTATTGTGTTACTTGCTCACTCGGTTTTGCTACTCGATTGCTATTTATGTCATTAATCGATTCTTGTAATCGTTAATAGTGCTAGTAAGTCAGTTGAGGAAATTTTTGAGTTCTAGGTAATTGTTCTTCCATGTTCTGGGATTTTTAAACCTTCAATCTATAATTGATGCAGATTTCTATAGGCTGGGTTGGATACCATATACAATAGGGTTTCCCTCCCAAAGTTACAATTCGTTTTCTACCAGCCTGCATTGGGTTATTGTGTAACACAATGATATTCCGAATTGGATACCAGCCAAATCGCTCACTGGGTAGGTACATTATTGTGACAAAATTGTACAATAAAGTATGGTTTCCTTTGCATTATAGCCTTTTTCTCAAAACATTGTCTTGATTTACAAGCGGTGGGAGTAAATTGAGAAAAAAAATTCCAATAACAAGTCAATAACACATACAATATGCGTAGTTTATTACAAAATGTCAATCGTCTTCAGATAGTGAATGTAATCGCATCTCGCTACGCGCCGATACAACTTTTAACGATTAGATAAACTGAGATGTTTGTTATCTATATGATGAGAAGCCGTTTTGTAACACTGTAGTTCATTCTTTGTTTGTGATTATCATTTATCGACACGCGAGTAGAACGATACCAAAGACTACCAAAAATAAACTGAGGGAACTTTGTCTTTGGGTCCTTAAAATTATATTTATGAGGATTTCTTTTAGACTAGATCTCTATTTTTCTGGAATTTCAAAATTCTGACGAATATTTTTCAAAATTCTAATTCCAGAAAAATAGAATCGTTCATTGTTCAGTGTCTTTGTTTTTTTATTTTTATCCAGCCAGTATCAGTAATATGTTCAATTTATTCAATAGCTAAAATTACAAAAGCCCAGTTTGATTTTTAGTTGTTGGCAACAATTGTTTGTTAAATTCCATGGTTAACGTAAGGACGAGGAGGCAAACACAGATGTTCTCGAAATACATTCTTGTGTCATTGTGATGGTTACAATCGAATATTTCTTTAGAATTTTCTTTTACTGATAGAATTCGATTGTGTTTGATTTGACGAAACTTCCTGCGAAATCTGGTTGTTCGTTTTCGCAAACGTATATGTAGGAAAGGGTCTAAAATAAAATACAGTTTCTTGAGTAATACACTTCTTCTTCTTAAAGCGTTCACCTTGTTCCAATAAGTGTCCACCATATTCTATCTTTTTCCGTTATGCATTCACCTTTATTTCTCCTCACTCCCTACTACCTTTCACTCAACGCTTCGTTCATAAATTCATCACAATAATTCCGTTCAGAAACACAAAACATTTTTAACATCTTTTATTTGAAAATAAAATCCTACATACATGAAAGCTTCTTGTTTGTATGTCTTGTCCTGAGCTGTGTCCGGCTGTCCAATATCTATTATGTTTTGGTTCACATTCCCCGCACATCGGACCAAATGAGAGTCAGGTTTCAACCAATCAAATGGCTTTAAATGAGTTTGAATTAAAACCATCCGTGTTCCTTCCGTTGTCTGTGTTGCCAGGGGCCTCGGTATCCCTTTCGGACTTTCCCGCGACCCCGGCAGGCATCGGCCCTAGTAGACCCCTACATTTGTGCTGACATCTCTTTGAGGCGCGCCACGAACATCAGGCCTTAGGCCCCTTTCTTGAATAAATTAAACAACATATATTCCACCATCAGGGTGTATCAGCCACTCGGTGCAGGGGGACTACTCTCCAAGTCCGTCAACGAAGATAGGGAGTAGCTCCCTGTATCGGTTAGAAAAGTGGTCAAGCGCCATTTTCTAGTTGTAGAGGAAGTACAAAGTAGGCCAAAGCACGTCGGTTATGGTAAAGTTGGATACTTATTAATGACTGCCGGATGCTTGCGATTTAGTGTCGAGCATTCAGTTACTATGATATTATTTCCTTCACTTATTTGTTTTTGAGGTTTATGCCAAACAGTCGGAGCTACGCTTGCCGTGGTCGGTTCGTGGATCGGTGACCATCCATAACGAATTGAGACTCCTCCATGCCTCCTAAAGCACTTTAAGCCGTTGTTCCCAGCTGTCATTAGTAGATCTTTGACAGTCGTAAGCCCGAAAGGCTGACAACCATTCCTGCCAAGGGATATCGTGTTCCCTGTTAACTGGGTTGTGGAGGTGGGGAGATGGGCTCTCCATGTAAAATACTGGTATTCAGCTGCATCCGGTAACACTGGAAGCTGACCATAGTTGAAAAGGGCCAGGCAGATGTAGTTTTTGAAATGTATGTTAAAATAAGCTAGCGAGGCAATGTTTCGGCAAACTTTTAGAGTTTTTTTTAGACTAAAGCGATTGTTTTCCTTACCTTACCATTAGCAAATAAGTTTTAGAAATAACTCATCGCTGCAAAGAATGCTAACCTGCCGATAAATCAATTGGATAAGCGCGTAGAAATTAAAGAACTGCTAAGAGCGCACACGTTGGCCAAAGCTGGTATAAACGTTGGTTGAACAAGAAGCCAACGTTTGGACGAATCGCGAGCGTTGGCGTAGATTCCTTTGATAACGGTGGTATCCTTCTGCGAAACAGTCATGTCGCAGAAGGAGGCTGCGGAAAGGTAGCGGGAGATCTCTTCCACTCACCCTGCCCGCAGCAGGCGCACCGGGCGTCGGCGGAGGGCGGACAACGCCCTCTTCTAGCCTGTGTCCAGGGGCGACGGACTCGGGGACATCCGTGGTCCCCCACATAGCAGGACCCGAGGTGGCGGCGCGTAGTGTTCCACGCGCGCCCCTATTGGATGTCGCGGGGGGAGTTTTATACCTCATTCCCCCCGCGAGCTTGAGGTGGCCCGCAATGGCAGGCCGGCCGGGGATGACGGAAATCGCACTTGATCCCATGATCCCCGGTGCAAGTGTGGGAGGGGAACACCGGGGTGGTTTTTAGTCAGTAAGAGTCTGCCAGACACCTCCGTCTGCCAGACACCTCCGCCTGCCCAAGGTCGGAGGACATCCATGAGGATTTTCCACCCCGGAACAAAAAAAAAAAATCCTTTGATAAAACCGACACGAACCGGCCAACGCTCGCACCAACGTTAGGACCAATGCAATTTTCTAGCAGGCTTAGCATGAGGCTTTCTATTTCTACTCTACTGTAGAATAGAAATCGCTTGTCTACATTTCTCGTTAGAAAACTGTCAACTGTCTACACGGAAACCTTACTTTTGTGTACCTACTCTTCCGTCGACAAAACGCTTCTCTACGATTCTCGTCCTAAGCCTCAGCGGACAGAGCTCCGGCGGATCTCATGGCGACATGGAGAGTGCGATTGTCGCAACCCAGTGTTGGGCACGCCACAATTGCGGCGATAAGTCCCCTCTTTGAGAAGTGGCTAGAGAGGCGCCACGGCGTCCTCGCCTTTCGCAGCTCCTCACCGGACACGGCAGCTTCGGGAGGTTCCTGTGTCGGATAAGGCGGGAGGAAACGCCCGGGTGTCACCACTGTGTGGATTCCCAGGAGGACACGGTGGAACTCTGCCCGGCTTGGGCAGAGCACCGCCGTGTCCTCGTGGAGGCGATCGGCGGCAGAGATCTCTCGCTTCCGGCCCTGGTTCAGGCCATGGTACGGAGCAAGAGGGTATGGGCAGCCGTCACCTATTTCTGCGAAGCAGTAATGCTCGCGAAGGAGGGGACGGTTGAGGGAAAGGCAAATTTCGCGCCCTCTCGCCCATAGCCGCCGCAGGAGACGCCCTGGGCGTCAGGAATCCCGCGCGGATTTCCGGCCACCGCAGGCGCGGGCTTGCGGACAGTGAGCAATGGGTAGCTCACCGTCCGGTAAGGACCAGGCCCGGGTCGACGGCGCGTTGTATTCCACGCGCGCCTCAAAGAGATGTCGTCAGCACAAGTGTAGGGGTCCACTAGAGTCGATGCCTGCCGGAGTCGCGGGAAGGTACAAAAGGGTTACCGAGGCCCCTGGCAACACAGGCAACGGAAGGAATACGGGTGGGTTTTAGTCAGTAAGATTCTGACACACCCTCCCGCTCCGCCCAGAGCGGCAGAAGTTATTTGATAATTTCCCACCCAAAAAAGCCTGCAGATCCATACGTTGGGCGAGCAACATTGAGGCCATCGTGTGGAGCCGACCTTAGATTTTAAAACGACCAATAAGTCTAAGTGATAGGTAATAAGCACTACTTAGTAACGACTTTAAAATACCTTGTACATTAAACTCCTTTCCCATTGCGAGCTTCTAGCCTTGTTAAAAGAAGTTCTTTCTAAGTTTCCTTTAAAAACATTTTCTTAGTGTGTTATTGTGAAGAAAACGCACGTGTATTCTGCATTCCTTCTCCATGGTTAACTCTCCCAGTTTGGAAGGAATCGGACAAAGAGCATTCCTATGCGGTAAAGGGACACAGATGTATGGGAATGCGTTGAATACAGGCCCTATTTGTCGTATCTACATAAATGTAATTAGAGAATCGTTTTATTGTCAATGGCGTATAAAAACCGGCCAAGGGCGAGTCGGATTCGCGCACGAAGGGTTCCGTACCATTATCTATAAAAACGGCAAAAAAAATCATGTCTGTTGTATGGGAGCCCCCCTAAATATTTATTTTATTCTGTTTTTTTTTTGTATTTTGTTGTTATAGCGTTAACATAAATCTTTGAAAATTTCAATAGTCTAAATATCACGGTTCATGAGATACAGCCTGGTGACAGACGGACAGCGGCAGCGGAGTCTTAGTAATAAGGTCTGGTTTTACCCTTTGGGTACGGAACCCTAAAAAGGGTTATTTATTTGTACTTTGGTATTACTTTTTCTATTATACGCTATGACGTTATTTACGTAGGTACAAATTAATTTAAAATTGGCAATCGTGTATAATTGTCGGTTGCCATTTTGTAAATATTTTTTTGGAGGGAAAAGAAAATGGCGACGGAAATTCAGTCTCGATCTGTAGATAGGATGCCATTCTATAAGTTCTAAACAACGATGAATAAACATACATAAATGCATGATACAATGAGTTCACCTAGTCTTTATTAGGTAAATAATAATAATATTATAAAAGCCATCTGCATTCTGCCCATAGTTTTACGTCAAGTAGGTAAGTGGCAGCATGTCACCAGCCATTAGTTCCATTTATGATCTAGCCACAGTTGTCACAAGTAAAAATAGCCTTAAAATATAAAAAAAATGCAATTTATAACAGCGTTCTAAAATTGAAAAAAAAATAACGGTTATAATAGCCAGCGTAAGGCTAGCCATACACGGTAACACATCTGTCGCTGAAGTAAATTGTTAATTGCACTGCTGTAATTCGCAGCTGCCCAGCCGTTGAAGCTAAATGTCAAAGCTATAATCAATTCATTGCGAAGAACAAGCGGCAAGGTCGGTCCGTTTAATCCTCATTAACTTTAAACGGATATGAGTAATCTTGCTACCGATATTGACAATAAGTACCACACAACTTAAACAGTACTCATGCATAAACCTACAAAGTTATGAACATTTCTGATTTTCGTGTCATGCTTTTATCCCTTACCTTGCTCAGTACTTAAAACGTATGTACCGACCTAAAAAGTAGATAGGCACCTACTATGTTCTAATTTTATTTAATCGTAAAAATGTAAACAAAACAAATTGATACAGTAATAAAAACGCCCGCCACAACCATTTTCATACTCTACTGAGTTAGAAAAAAACAAATTAAAAAATAATTAACCGCTGGCACGTGGCTCTTTTTTTAAAGGCAAAGGCACAAAGCGTTATCATTATCAGCCATATGCCACCAACGCGTGCCCTATGAACACCTCCCTTTAGTTCAACCGACCGTGCCCGCCCGTGATGTTTTTTAACCATCGTTCTTTTTTCAAATTCTGCAGAACAAGGTAAGCATACAGTGAATTCTTGGAGAAAAACAGCGCTGGCGTGAATTTTAATGCATTCGTATAAGATTCGTATGCAGTTTAAATATTAAATAGGTGTTTTAAGCGTCAATGAAACATTCACATGCTAAAGTACTAGGATCTTAGAATGGATTCTCTATTGATTTGCATGGTAAAGGTGAACAACATTATCGTGCTCTATTACTTAAGGTGGATCCGGAGTGGTAACCCGCGAAATTCAAATTATCTTACGTTTTTTGCAATTTGCACGTCAATGGTGCCGATTCCCTTGTTCACAAACTAAACTAAATTTAAGTTCAGTGCATCTTTTTAGTTCTATTTCATTAAGAAGAGGACAGAAGATACATTTTAGTTTAGTCCTGTCAAATTAATCAGCGCTTGACGTAAATTGACGTGATTTTAGGCAAGTTTTAATCACGTCTAAACTTGTATGGAATAGTGACGGGCGCTGATTAATTTGACAGGACTAAACTAAAATTTATCTTCTGTCCTTTTCTTAATGAAATAGAAAGAAAAAGATGCACTGAACTTAAATTTAGTTTAGTTTGTGAACAAGGGAATCGGCACCAGTGGCAGGTTGTATCTTGATTAAAATATGATTCATTAATACATCTCTCTAAGTTTCGTACCCCAATGTCATGATTTCATGAAAAAATCATTCAATGAAACAAATTTAACTTAGAGACATTTATAATACGATAAATACATATCTGTTAAAGTCGCGAATCATGTTTTGATCAAGATAACTTGCAAAAAAACTTGCAAATTGCAAAAAACCTAAGAAAATTTGAATTTCGAGGGCTACAGCTGCGGATTCACCTAAGGACTTTGAAATATAAATATACATAATTAAATAACCTACCAAGTTTAACCGCCCCTATATTTTACATGTTGGAAAAAAAAGGATTATCGGATAAAATCGACTATTTATAAATACTATCCATACGAGTACTTCCATACTCATATTATAATCGCAACAGTAACTCTGTCTGTCTGTCTAACTGTTTCCTTAGTTTTGGACATGGGATATTTTTCAACATCAACGAGAGCGAAGCTGCGGGCATACCTATGCCAGTTATTATTTTTTTTTTTTTATTAACAAGATAATAGATATAATAGTTTCATTCCATCAAAGATAATAGTTTGGTTTTTGTAACTTTTTTATAGGTCTTTAGTGTACAGGACTTATTTATTTATCGCTTTCGATTACATAATGATTCGATACTTTCACTACCATTTTTTTTTGCATTAGGACGGGACTTCGGGAGCGGAAGTCCCAAGTCTACTGTATCGAGTTAGGAGCAGATGTCTTCGAACCAGTAAGCAACCGTTTGGGGAACCCCTTACGTACGGATCGACCCTCTAATATTATACAAAGTGTTTCAGATAAAAATATTTTTAATTTTACGATGTCTGTTAAATTATCAAGATTTACTTTAAGAATATTAGTATAGCAATTAATTTTAGTAATAATATAATCTAGTTAAAACAACAAAGTAAGTACGTTTTAAAAAACCAAGAATGTCATATTTAAACAATTAACGCTACAAATATTATATTATACATATATTAATTACTTAATTAATGACAAGTAACATTTCGAGATCAGTCGCTCACGACTCATGTGCATTGCGCAAACGCCGAACAATAGCAATCATACGCTGAAAAATAATTATAATGTCACACCTGTGAAATGGCGATTTGTTACAGTTAACAATATCACAGTGATTTATCACGTAATAAATATCAAGCGACTTGTTACGCCTTTCAAATTGGACTGATTTACATTTAAACTGTTTGCTAATGGGCAGGCATGTTGACCATGTTGTTTTAATCCTTCTCTGCAAATCTAATGATTTTCATTGGTTAATTAATTACGTATGGATCTTGTCCTAAAATGTTTCATTCATTTGTTTGTGTCCTTGTGTCATCGAGTTCCTGGTACCGTCGCAACGATAACCGAGGCCAGTGAAAAAGTGTGGTTTCTTCGACTACTTTGTTTTTATTTTTCAGTCTGATCGAGGTGTATTATAAATTATATAGCCATAAGTTTGTTTATTATATCAAACTCTTTTAGATCACGACCTACGGATAAGTGCCAGCCCTCGCAGATTATTTCATTATTAGGGTTCCGTAGTCAACAAGGAATCCTTAGGGGGAAGTCCCCTAGTGGCGGACACTTAAGGTTTTTTAGAAATAAAATAAAAAATATTTTAAGGAATGATTACTTATTTATGACTTACAATAGATAACAAAGTTAGAAATCAAATTAAACTAAAAAAAACACAACCTCTGCTTAAAAATAATTAACACCATTAATCAGACTTTGGTTACAAAAAATGTAATTTATAAAAGTGGCACCTAGTACCGGACGGATATTTGTGCCATACCAAAAGCACTGGACATCTCAGTATAGCCTGCATCAATCACATATGTAGCCATCTCCTGACTCTGAGACGTCTGCACATGCTGCATGTGCCCACCCAAGACAGGAGGAGCACTGGATCCGGTCTTCCTCAGTGTCTTCTAAACAAACCACGCAAATTGTTGTGTTTGTTTTAGATGTTTCAGTTAATGGTTCCACTTTATTTCCATTTTTTCTTTGGGCTCCACGTCTTCCGCTTCTTTTCCTTTATCTACGCTCTTTCCTTTGGTTTGCTTTCCATTGCTTCCAATTACTGCTTTAAACTTAGATCCTAATTCCTTCTTTTTGTCTCTCATGTTCTATTCATTTTCTTTTTCTTCTGCCACTTTTTTGTACGGCGTTTCTTCTTCTCCTCGATTTAGCGCCTTTATTTTGTCATGTACAGTGCTTTTTGGAATATTGTATCGCATTGCAGCTTGCCTTACACTCAATTGTTTGGACAAAATTTTATTGATAGCAGTTTGTAAGCTCTGTGGCTCCCACGATCCTTTCTTTTTCTTCTCTTCCATTTCAATTCTATTCATTCTTCTATGTTCTAAAACAAAATTAAACAATTAGAATGAATAACGTTAATTCTTACGAGATATATCAATATGTTTACCGTCCGGTGCTAAGGGATGACTTAGTGTCCGGTACTAAGGGACAGATGATTTCGTACATTAGGTGGTACCAACCAAAATTAGTTAAATAATCTAATAACATTCTATCAGTTTACGGATAACAATCAAGTACTACATTTATTTTTGAATACCATTAAAATGTAAACGCATAAATGTGATGTGCCAGAATTACTTACATCGATTTTTACTTGACGCCGTGATTTCCCGCCAAAAGCAGCAAACTCCCGCTCCTGCCGTCGCCTTGCGCGTCACTGGCGAGCCGCGGCGCGTGATCCTGTTGCTGTGTGCCCCCCGCGCCCCTTTCACTTGTACTTTGAATCGAACCGGTTTATACTTGCTTGAATAGGACGAGTGTCCGGCGGTAGGTGCCGTCCGGCGCTACGGGACTTCCCCTATAGTTTTGCCATGTCTGTCTGTCTGTCTGTCCCCGGCTTAGCCTAGAGACTCTTAGTACTAAAAAGCTGTAATTTGGCATAGGTATACATGTTAATCAGGTCGACAAAGTGGCAAAATATATTTTTTTTTAGGGTAACTACCTTGCACGTAAAGTTGGAATTATATTTTTTTTTTCTCGTCTATCCCATGGTGTGTGGTATCGTTGGATAGGCCGTTCAAAAACATTGTGGGTCTGTTACAACCATTTTTCGATTCAATAAGCGTTCGTAATATTAAGCTTTAAAGTGATTTTTTTTGTTAGAGTGAAGTGTCGTCGTCCCCCTGCCAGCTAGATGGTTGTTTTTGGATATGTGAAAAATTCATGGCGGTAGTACCTATATACGTATAACGAAATTAAAAGGAAAACTATGACAGCTAAGTAGGCTTTACAAGTTAACGAGTAATAGTCGACCAACTTACATTTGCAGTTGGAGAATTGACCGTGACGTATATTGATGTATGGGAGAACATGTTTTTCAACTACGATGTTAAATTTATTTTTGGAATAAATCCATCCCAACTAAGGAAACCTTCCATAAGCTTGGTCCGACACGCGCTTGGCCGGTTTTTAAACAGTAAAATATTGCCTGAAAATGTCGCCTAAAGCTTTGGTTTCCTAAGAAAACGGTAAACGGCCATACAATAACGCGCTGTCCGAATACAGAGGATTTCTTGACAATGTCAAATAAATGTGAAAATGACAGAGGGGCTTGTGGCTAAGTAATAACAGCCGCACGGGTCAATCGATCAGGTTAAGCTACGCTTGCCGCGGTTGGTCCGTGGATGGGTGACCATCTTTACATACCAAGACCCCTCCGTGCTTCGGAAAGCACGTTAAGCCGTTGGTCCCGACTGTCATTTGTAGATCTTTGACAGTTGTTACGGGTCGTCAGAAACCCGAAAGTCTGACAACCAGTCTTACCAAGGGGTATCGTGTTACCCAGTAACTGGGTTGTGGAGGTCAGATAGGCAGTCGCTCCATGTAAAATACTGGTATTTCATCCGTTTAGACTGGAAGCCGACCTCAACATAGTTAGGAAAAGGCTAGGCAGATGATGACATGTGAAAATGACAGATTTTCATGACGGCCGTTATTAACTATTTTGAAACCGCATTCCTAGAAAACCGTGGCTTTACAGTTAAAAACCCTGACACGATCTCTAATTAAATCCAGCACGCTCTCTATAAAACCAAACATTTTCTTGTCCATTCGATGACTATCGATCGATTGCTTAATCCGATTCTAATCCCCGAACTACATACTACAGGTTTCTCGATTATGTTACAAAGCCTATTATTTTATCAATGCATTATTTGACCCTGAAATTATTAAGGTATTTAACTATGAAATAAAATAAAATATTCTGTACCTTTCAACATTATCCTTTCCATTAGTCCTTTTTTTGGTATTGTTCGACGAATCGTTGAGCTCCGTTCTGAGTTGAGCTGCACGATTACTGACAAATGCGTGCACTGACTGGATAGGTCCGCTCAATGAAGTATTTCAGACACCGATCTACATGGTCTTCATATGATCTGGCCAAGATTATGGACCTGAAGAAGAAGATTCTGGACTTTAAAAGAGACTGTAACCTCTGAGTTTATTTCGGCCATTCTACTCAGAGTAGTCGGATAGGAAACGCCGACCTCAGTTTTTAAAATACGATGACGCGTAAAAGTGTTTGTACAAACCTACTTACAGAAATAAAATCATTTATCATTTTACGTTTAATTATCAATTTCATGAGTCATAATTATCACAATGAACTTCTTGATAAAACTAAACTACCGTTCTTATCTCAGTTAATTTATTTACTCAAGTGTAAATTAGAATGTTATAGCTCTTGTTGTTGTAGGTTCATATTTTTTCTAAAGTAACTAAGTTATAACCAGATAATTAAAATTAATTGACGAGAAGCGCAAATGATTTTTTGGAACTAATTAATTGATTGAATTACTGTTTGCGCTATCGTTACGTTGTAAATGAATTAATATCCAGATCTTGTTACTTATGATTTAGTATAGCAACCCTATTTTATTGAAAAAAAAGTTATATTTAAAGCTTTTTAGTGTGGAAAATGAAACAGGATGTATACAGATTGGTGTGCATCGCTTCCCGGGGCGGTACGGGCGCCATCGCGACCCTTGCGCACACGCATAAAAAGTGCCAACACCTGGCTGTAACCATAGAGATCAAATCACTACATCGAAACACATTATTATTTCTCTTATTGCTATAGTAGACTTTAAGTTTCAACAAATAAGGTACATTTTCCATGGTTTGAGTGCCATCAATTTGTAGGTGAAGCTTAAAGCATTATCGATTATTCGTGTGAATTATAACGGTTTTCTTTTGTTGATATTTTGACAGGTGAGCGTCACAAAAACGCCTATCAATCTAGTTTTTAGTATCACACTCAACTAAATACGTTGCATAATAGTAGCATTTTTCATTCCATGTCGTTTTTATGTCAATGCACATAGTTGCGTTAATAGTCGTCGTGTTTCTAATCGAGACGCATTGTTTTTGTTCAATCGCTGCAATTAACAGGCCATATTGCATTGTAGAAAATAATTTAAAAATAGAAATTGCGTCAACCGAATCACGTTCACAGTGACCAATAGTAGAACTTCGAATTCCGTTATTGGAGCAAAAAACAGACGTGTCAAAAGAATTCCCGTTCGATTTTAAATTTGGAGCGTAGGGTAGGACACGGGGACGCGCATACGCGTGCCATACTGCGCGGCAGAGCGTGGCGTATGGGAGCAGATGACACGCGACCGTTAGACCAGGTGCGCGTGCCTGCATATTTTTCACATCGGAATTTATGAGCTGTACACCTAACGAGTGGGTGCGAAAGATAAGAGATGGGTATACGAACTCGTTAGGGAAGTAGAAGTATGTACCGTATTGTATATGTATCCAATTAACGTGATTTTATTGAATAGTAATTCTTCATTCCCAGCGCTCATGTCTTTAAAGCTATTTGCATAGGAGATTTGCATCACAAAATCAAAACTACGAGTGAAATCGTAGAGATCTCAGCACATAGAGGCAAGGTTACGTTACAGATACCTACGTCTACACAGATCATTTGCTCAAATTGAATAGCGAAGTGTTCGGAATTCTGATGTTTTACATTCACCAAGTTAAAAGGTATGACCTATCCTTGGCTTCGATTTGTAGAAAGGAACTATTATGTTTTTCCGTACTTACGTAGCAGATGCTTTGATTTTGCAAATCCGGATTAAGTTATTACTAAGTTTTTTAAGGGTGTATGACTATAAAAATCTTTAGCTAGGAAAAGAACTGCAGCATTCTCCTATAAGCTAAAAATAACATACTGCTTATCACCAATCGTCGGCAATATAATCGTAATTAATATTATAAATGCTAAAGTGAGTTTGTTTGTTTGTTATACTTTCACGCTAAAACGGCTGGACGTATTGGGATGAAATTTGGCACATGGGTAGATCATGACTTGGAGAAGGACATAGGCTACTTTTCAACGTGGATGGCAGAGGATTTATTGTTTTTATTTATTTATTTATTTAACAGTTTATGTACACACATATAAACAGACAAGAAGAAAGGAACAGAAAAATACGTACAAAGGTGATGCTTATGTCTAACGAAATCTCTTCCAGCATACCTGCAATAGGACAGTAGACATAGAGATGTAGACAACGTGTGTAAGGTAAAAGAGAAAACAAAATACATAAAAACAAAATAAAACTATTCACTAATTTAATTATACAATAAGAGAATATACTTACATAAATATATACTTCTAAAATAAATATCACTAAAATACTTATATACTTATAATTAATAGTATAAAATAATATCTATACTATATTTATACTAATCTTTATGTAACAATATAATTTAAAAGAGTGTCCATGGAGTTTCTTGCCTCGTTTCTCCATAGGTACCTACTACGCTTTGGAATGGGCAACTAGCTTCATATTTCTAACTGACCGATTCCTTGACAATTCAAAAGTGCCTGTAAATAAATGGTTTAATTGATATAAATGCTTTGAGTTCGAGTTTGAGGAAGTCACGGGCAACAGCTAGTTAAAAAAGAATTATATGCTAAGATTCATTCGTCGATAACATTAAAGACTTAGGTACAGCAATCTCGAGAGTTCGGGAATCAGAGCAAAGCCTCTTAAATACCAAGCTATACTATAATTTCTATAATACCTAACATAATTTGAAATATGAGTGACTACGATTTTACGATATATATTTTATGATTCGTAAAACTTGATCGCGTGTAATGGAGCGCAGTCAATACGCTACGGTATACTCGGTCATGCTTTCCCCTCTCCGTGACCATTTCCACTTATAAATATTATATCAGTTTGTTCCTAAAAAAACTAGACGGAGATTCCTCATTTTTTGTGACGTTTTACGTTTATTGTTTTTAGGGTTCCGTTCTCAAAAGAATATAAACGGAACCCTTATAGGAACACTCGTGTGTCTGTCTGTTCGTCGGTCACAGCCGATTTCCTCCGAATCTACTGGACCGATTAAGTTGAAATTTGGTACACATATCAATTTCTGTGACCCAAACACGGACGTGTAACGTAAATAAATTAATTTTGAATATGCGGGTCGCTTTTGGGGAGCAGATTAGAAAATTCAAAAACTATTTTTGCAAACTTTACATGTGACATATCAAATGAAAGGGCATGTTGTGTTCTCACAACACAACAAGCCCTTTCATTTGATACAATTTTTTATATTTTTAAAACAATATTTTTAAAGTAATTTAACCTGATAAGCCCCGCGCGACACCGATTCGGAGTCAAACAATAGAAAATCAATTGTCTCATTAGCTGTCCTTTTTACCAATTAAAGAAATAGATGAAAATTCACCATTCTATCTCCGAAACTACTGAGCCTTAAATTTTGAAAGACATGTAGAAAATAGTTCTTATTTATATTATAGGAAAGCCTGTATGAAGTCTATGGTGTTAAAATAACATGGGAAATATTTACGTAATGGTGCGTACATACTTACATTTGCTGGTCGAATGTATGGAAGAACATTTTTTTCAACTACAATACTAAGTTTTGTTCGATAAAATCATGGTAGACAATATATTCATAGTACGAAACCCTCACCACGCGAAATCAACTCGCACTTGTCCAGTTTTTAGGGTTCCGTACCCAAAGGGTAAAACGGGACCCTATTACTAAGACTCCGCTGTCCGTCTGTCTGTGTCTTTCCGTTTGTCACCAGGCTGTATCTCATGAACCGTGATAGTTAGACTGTTGAAATTTTCACAGATTATGTATTTCTGTTTCCGCTAAAATAAAAAATACTAAAAAACAGAATAAAATTAATATAGGGGGTTCCCATACAACAGTTACAGACATGATTTTTTGCCGTTGTTATAGATAATAGTACGGAACCCTACGTGCGCTAGTCCGACTCGCACTTGTCTGGTTTTTTTGGTTAGACCTCCCGTTGAGAAACCAACTTCAACTCCAAGCCCCGTTCCGTTTTATTCTTATGAAAAACAGTGATTGCCTCGTTGGTCTAGTGTTCGCAAGCGCTACTGCTGACCATGAGGTCCTGGGTTCG
This sequence comes from Atethmia centrago, assembly GCA_905333075.3. NCBI lineage: Eukaryota > Metazoa > Arthropoda > Insecta > Lepidoptera > Noctuidae > Atethmia > Atethmia centrago. The sequence goes on from HG995368.1 coordinate 23,321,914, forward strand.
ATTCCCGGGTCGGGCATATTGAGACTTTTCATATGGAATTTCTCAGTAGCCCGGAGTCCGGTTGATGGCAATAGGCTCGCCTCCCATTACATGAGACTGACGATAACTGGCGAAATGTGGGTGTACTATAGGTACACCTCTGCCTAACCTTTCGGGGAATACAGACGTTATGTTATATGAAAAACAGTTATAATAATTTTGCAGCGCATCGGTTGCATAGAAAGTCGGTGAAGATGAATATTTTATTAACATTTATCTTGAAACAAAGCCATACCAATTGCGGTTTAACAAATGATAAACTGCAGCACTTATTGATGGGCGCAGATCAAATGATAGAAAGTTTTGTGCTCAATTTTTGACAAGAATCTTTATTTTCGAGTCTCTAATTGACAATAAGATGACCATAGATAGGTCATATCACAAGTCAAAACATATACATAATCACATAGTCAGCCTATAATGTTCCCACTGCTGGTACACAGGCCTCCTCTCGGTGAGAGGGAGTGAGCCGTCCAGCCGATCCACCACGCGGGCCCAGTGAGGGTTGGTAGATGTCACATGTCTTTGAAATTTTGGTTCTAGGACATGCCGGTTTCCTTACGATGTTTTCCTTCGCCGTTTTGAGGGCAGTGGTGATGAAATAATTTACACAAAGTAAAGCGCCTGTCAGGGTTCGAACCTACGACTTACAACTCCGTTACCACTGGGCCACCACTGTTCTCTGCCAAAACATATCGACGCTTGCAAGGCAAAATTTACTAAGCGACATAGGGCAAATTTGACTTTACATTATAAAAGTCAATTTTTCAGAAAAAAAATCATATAAATTCTTGTAATCATCCTATAGGCGTAAATCTTACTTTTTTGGAAATCTTATTTATCTAATCATCTGAATCAGAATTTATGATTTTTTTGAAAAATTGACTTTAATAATGTAAAGTTAAATTTTCCCTATGTCGCTTAGTAAATTTTGCCTTTCAAGCGTCGATATATAATTGCCAAAAGTTAAACAGCAGTTTAAAAAAATCCTCTAAAACCGGTTCCTGAAACAAAAACCTTTCTTACTCAATTAAAATAATTCAAAGTCAAACGCCCATTGATGGAATCAGCCATATTGTCAACATTGAAGCGTGTCTAGATATGTAGGAAGCTGTCACAGCTATCGTGCGCCGTGAAGGATTGATGATAACTTCAAGGTTTCCAATAATGTCGCTATTTAGGTCGATTGATAAAAATTTATTCGGTGCCTCGAATTTGTAATGAAATAAGACTACGTTCTACGATTACCTACGACAATATTTAAAAAACATACGAATTGAGAAACAACATGGCATTATTTATATAAAAATGGACTGTAAAAAAAACTGAAGCACCAGTGGCTGCCAAAAATCCTCGAAAACTAAGCATTTACTGTTGACTCTAGTGGTACCTATTTGTGGTCACTTTAATATATATTACACAGATTTCCGATGCTACCAATCCTAATAGAATCCATTTTTAAATAATCTATTTGTGGCCAAGAACAACCACAGGAGCAGACAGGTTCGTTAGAATACCTTCTACCAGACCAGCCCACAATTTCCACAATATAATGTTCTCACATAATATGTATACTGCAGATTGTGTTTTTTAACATGTAGGTAGGGGTCTAATAAAATAAAATCGTTGGTAGTCGTTATCCCGCATGTCTAAAAGACCCACAGAATTTAAATGTGAACAGACACCTTTATATTCAGTCAGTTCTTTTTGTCAGTATTATAATTTAAGTACCAACATAGCAAATAAGTTAAATTGATGACTAACATCTAGAATTGTCAGTATTATTTTTTTTAGTGTAATTGGATCTAGTTGTCTTTTAAATAAATAAATATATTATTATTATATTCCAAACATAAAGTTTTAGACAAAACAAATGAGCATCACGACTTTTTAAACTGCTGTTCCTTATTCAATTAGTTTGTTACCCCACAGATAGATAATCTAGGCATTGAAAAATTAACACAAAGGCCCAGCCCACTGCCACTGATTTGAAAATGCATTTGTTAGACACTGGGTAGATTTACACATGTCGAGCCGGTGCCTAAAACCAGCAAAGTGTGCGAAATAAAATGTACATATACTAACATCATTTTTAAGTATTTTTTCTTACCGAAATGTATATTCTTAACGCTAAACGTATTTAGTTATTTACAAGTGCTAGTGGACCCTTAATTCGTTTAGCCCTAAATGCAAGCTAGTGACTTGTGGTGCAAGCGGGCCTTAAACTAGGTCTGGAATACTGGATGCATAAATCAATAATCTTAGCGTGTGCAATTGGATTGTTTCATTAATTATTTACACCTGGACAAGTAATTTTGCTGCGTTGATTGTCAATAGACCTTTTTGTAATCAACTAGTTAAGACGCTGACAACACCTAAGCCGCGGTCACTGTCAGATTGCAACGAAAAGAAAGAGAAGCGCGATGACACAAAGCTTGTAATTTATTGCAAAATATAAAGCAATTATCTATTTACTCAAAATTGAGTTGAGTAATCGAAAATATAAAACAACCAAGTTCTGCATTCAAATAAGACGTTCTTGATATTAATTAAATACGTAACGTATGTTGATATTTAATGCAGATATTTTGGATTAGAACTCAAGATAAGAGGTTAGTTTAACGTTAGTTTGTATCGAGAGTTTTTTTTCAAAACGTGTTTTGGTAACAACCAAGTTCTAGGAAATATGTTCAAAATTAACATATATTTTTTCCGCTACCACAAACTGTACAGATTTGGCATTTTTTTTCGTAAGAGAAGCCTATTTTTGTCAATTGGGTCTTGTCAGCGCCTTAATGTCGATTAGCATTCAAAGAATCCATAGAGCTGCTGGTTTTTTTTTATTTTCTTTCGGTACATAAGGAGTGTCTGTGACGAAATAATCCCCATTGCGCATTTCGAATAGGTGATAATTGTCAATCATTAGCAACTTTGTAATAATTATTATAATTAGTTGCAGAATGAGATTATTTCGCCATAGACCTTCACAATACAGGATTAGAGCTTATATGCTAATTGTAAGAACAAGATGCATAATAATATGGCAGCATTTATGCACACAGCTTGTGTCATAATAAAAATGAAAGGTTTTAAATTGAAAACCTTTGATTGTCCACTGGTGGACATAGGACTCGCCTAAGTATGTCATATATATATCAGTCGGTCCTAGATGTATATTTATAATGTTGTAAATAACATAAACACTTGACTTTTATTTGTATTTTTGTTCAAACCGTAAGGAAAGTAAGTAAATCTGGCAGCTAAGCTGTAGGTACATCCAAAACCAATAAGTATTTAATTAAATACACTCCCGGATTCCTAAATCGTACCAGCAATTTTTATGTAAAGGGTCTATAACTTTTGAAATGGTCGTAATTTCAAATTTTGAACAATGATTACACCAAAATTACGTCGTCTTCAAACCTACATAAATACTTTTCTGTGGCAATCATTATTTTGATGTTTGAGGCCTTTATACCTAAAGTGGAAATGCACGGTGGCACAGTATATTTATACTGTGACGGTGGCTCTTCGATTTAGGATCGGACTCCTAAATCGATAGTAAGTATACGAGTATATTGGTAGGTACAAGTATCATCGGACGAAAATCACATTACGAAATACTGAAAATATTATGTTTATTTATTAATAACTAGGCCACTACTAGCTTATAAACGCGCTATAGGTACCTACCTTACTGTAGATAGAATATTATTGAATTGCATTAATATAAGTAGTTACTTTAACCACTGAAATAATATACCTATTAATGGTATTACCATACTGCGCAAATTATGAGTCAATCGAAGGAAAACTATACTTATAAACTATTTGTAAACTAGTTAGTAGTTACCACTATATGTAATACTAAGACCTTTAGCCTTAACTAACAAGATACCTTTAACAGATACCAGTCGATGCTTCCAATATACCAGTTACCTAAATTAATTAATTAACCGTAGAATTTGCTAAATGATAATGAGAACATTGCATTCCATAGACACTAAGGCCCGTTTGCACTACAAATCGTCAAATGCAATTAGAGCTAAACTATTTGAAAGACCGCTCCATTTCTGTCAATCGTTTGAAGATGACAGAGATAGAATGATGTTTTTATTTCATTTAGTGATTTGCGATTTGTGGTGTATGTGGGCCTTTAATGTTTCAAGGCAGGCAGCAATATGCCAGTCGCGCCCGTGATATCGCCCCAGTCTGCACGAGCCTTGGTATGGGCCTTCTCTGATATCGTTACCAACTTACTATATTAACTGCCTTGTTGGTCTAGTGGTTGCAAGCTCTACTGCTGAGCATGAGGTCCCGGGTTCGATTTCGGTCCGGCAGTGTTATTGGGTTTTTCCATCAGGAATTACTCAGTAGCAACCCGGAGTCTGGATTTGGGCCCGGTTGATGGCAATAGGCTAGCCCCTTATTACATGGGACTTAAATATAACTGGCTAAAAGTTTGTGTACTATAGGTACCCTTCTGCCTAACCCTTCGGGGAATACAGGCGCGATGTTAAAATAAGAATGTCTCCTAATATCAGACATTTCGCATCCCTGCCATTAAATAATTTAAGAACAATGTTCAAGTAAGCCACAAGCCCCCCTCAATGGGGGGCTTGTGGCTAAGTAATAACAGTCGCACGGGTCAATCGATCAGGTTAAGCTAAGCTTGCCGCGGTTGGTTGACCATCTTTACATACCAAGACTGCTCCGTGCTTTGGAAAGCTCGTTAAGCCGTTGGTCATTCGTGGATCTTTGACAGTCGTTACGGGTCGTCAGAAGCCCGAAAGTCTGTCAAACAGTCTCACCAAGGGGTGTTGTATTACTTCCAGCCCAGCACCACCCGGCCTCCACAACACAGTTACTGGCTTGTGGAGGTCAGATAGGCAGTCGCTCCATGTAAAATACTGGTATTCAGATAGATAGATAAAACATTTATTCAGTTCACACAAAAGACATAGCACAACACAATAGCACAATACATGGATAACAAATTACAGGAATATATAAAAATAAGGTGCCAATGTTACAAGAAAAGCATGCTTAAAGAAATAGAGTGACACTATGACACACTTTAAGTCAATTATCGAACAAGGTGCGGTGTGCGTCTCAAGGTAAGGTACACCAAATGTTGCGGGAAAGTCTGAAAGGGTTACCGAGGCCCCTGGCAACACAGGCAACGGAAGTAACACGGGTGGGTTTTAGTCAGTAAAAGTCAGAAACACCCTCCCGAGCTCCGCCCAGAGCGGAAGAAATTACTTGATTTTTATCAAGTAATTTCTCAAGTAATTTTTTTTGTTTTTTATCAAGTATTTTTTTTTGTGTGGGATATTTCCCACCCAAAAACAAAAGTTTACACCAAATGGGAGTCCAGCTCAGCATGTGTCAGGCAAATATACCTGACGCTGATATTCTGCTGGATGCCTGCAGTGACAAACGGACGTCGAGCAGACGAGATAAATTGGTGCAACCGGTTTAACTGGAGCCGACCCCAAATTCTTGAAAGAAAAATGTCCAACTTTCATACAACAAGCCAATGATTCTGAAACACATCAATCTTGAATTCCTTCGATAAACCAAGCTTATTATCGATCAGTAAACAAAATTATCGACTGACTAACTGCCGGCGGCATGTGTATTTAGTTATATGTTAGTTAGTAACACAGTAGACCAATGAATCAGATAATCCGTTGAGTCAGACTATCGGACAGCGGCAAAACGTGGCATACTTTAGTGAGTCTTTACCTAGATACCTAAGATGTTAGTAAAATGACCATTATTTTATATGAATAACATACAAGGTGTCATAAATGATAAATGATTTTTATTTCTGTAATTAGGTTTACACAAACACTTTTACACGTCAATCATATTTGTTAAATAAAGCTACATGTGGCCGGCGTTTCCTATCTGACTGCTCTGAGTAGAAAGGCCGTAACAAACTCAGAGGTCACAATCTCTTTTGAAGTCCAGACATAATCTTGGTCAGATCATGTGAAGGCCATGTAGATTGGTGTCTGAAATGGTCCTTTTGAGGAAAGAACCATACAGATTGAGTGGACCTGTCCAGTCAGTGCACGCATTTGTCAATAATCGTGCAGCTCAACTCAGAACTTAAGGAGCTCAACGTTGCGATGAACAATACCAAAGAAAGAACATTTGTGAAGGCCGCATAAATTACTCAAACTGCCAGACCATGATTAAATAAACGAAAAAAAAGAAAAAACAACAATGACCCACATAGTCGTATGTCGTTTTGCATCCTCGTCAAATTTCAGGAGGCTGCTATGAAAGACATATATAATCAAATAAAATTACGATACCTGCTCAATAATTAATACATACTTGTTTTTAAAGTTATTTAAGTTTGACAGTATTTTAGAATACATCACTTTTACAGAACAGAATCACTCCGTTGCGTATGCGGTAGTGTGTGTGTAAAATGGCAGTTAAGTACAGTGCAGTATCACATGGGCCGCGTTTTAACATGCGATTACGATTTCCGAAAATTTGAAAAAAAAAGACCTACTTATTTTATTATTGATTCGTGTCGAGAATCATCAGCATAGTTACCTCCTTGAATTTGACGAGGATACAAAACGACACCTTGTATACGTATGAAGTTGGCAAAAACATCCCAGCGCTGACCCTTTTCTCGTTTACATATCGTAATTTCTCTTGACAAAAGTTTAATCTGTTTCTATGTATTTATTATTTTATTGTATAGTTATTTTCGTGTTATCTATCCCTTATGTTGCACCTGCCATGTTTCTTCTCAGCATCTCCCTATGGTTGACTCGTAGAAAATGCCTTAGGCGTTAAGTCCGCCTTTGTACAGTATTTTATTTACTTGTGCATAAAGTTTTAATAAATAAATATTAACATAAATAATAAACATGTTAGTTTATGGTAAGTAAACGAAGACATTCCTGAACAAACTAAGTATCTACTACCACAGTATTAAGTCTGCTGCAGACAGGCCCGACGCGACACTAGTAGCACAATTTCTATTAAGGGGACTACATGACCTAAACGCAACTTTTGTGAGTTTTATAATGCCTAAAAGTATATGATCCACTGCAGTAAACAAAATCAGAAAAATATATGATATTCTTCAGGATATATGCTAGGTAGATAGTGTGTTGAAAACATAACACAACAAATTTGATACGATAGAAAAAAATCACGAAGATACCTCTAAAACTTTCTTTTAACGATTAAAAACCATAATAATATACATGCAATCATTATGATTTTTGTCAGATTATTCTACAAGCAACATATTAGCATAATAGTGTTTATTTTTTTTTTATACAACCTATAGCTTTTTTGTAAATCGATAATTGTTTCATATTTTGCAATAAATTACCAGCGTTGTGTCATCGCGCTTCTCTTTCTTTTCTATGCAGTCTAACAGTGACCGCTCTTTAGGTGTTGTGGGCCTCTTAAAACTTCACAGAAAGTGTCGCGCTGCCTGTCTCGCCGCCTATCGCGCCCGTGATATCGCGCCAGTGTGCTGCTAGGTATTTTAGATAGTAAAATACGTTGTTCCTCCAACGTGTTTTGTCTACGTCGGCTACTATCTTAAGTAGGTGACGTAGATTTTTCATCTAGGTAAAGTACAGTTTTGCATTAGCAAACACAACAAAAGATAATTTGCTTTAGGTTTTTATCCTCAGAAAAGATATATGTACGAGTACCTTAGTCTTTAGCAGCACGCTGTTAGGAATGTTTAGTATTCAAAGAATCATCGGACTTTAGTAAAAATAGACAAAGAACGACCGTATGAAATCTTAGCAAGCTCCAGAGCAAGTCTCAATAGCAAGACTGTTAATATTTGTATGCGTACGGCGAACTGAAGGGGAGAAATCACAACCGATGTGTGAACGCCCTTGCATTTTGTGCACAATAGCCTCTGCAACGGTTTTTAACATCTGCCGACCGGCCCTGTGGAGACTCTCGTGATATGCCACCATTATTATTCTTTCAAAAGCACGCGTCATACCGCCTTGGACTGTGTTTTACTACTTTTTTCTTCAACTATTGTAAGCAATCAACACAATAGGCGTACCAAATTCCCATGACTATCAAACAAAAACAAAACAAACTTTACATACGAGATAATTTGGCCTCGAAGGCACCGGCCGTCACGCGTCGCGGGCACGCACCTCTGATGATACTCCTCGTAATGGACCAACACATTACGTCACTGACACCGATCATTAAACCCACCACCTTAGACACGCTGTTCCCACGATTCATTGATTTTTTTCTTTTTCAGGATGTCCAATTTTCAACGAACGCGCAGCAAGGTATGGTGGGGTGATTCACCGCCTAGCGTAGGAAGTCCGGTGGCACAGGCCGACTGGAACCGAAACAATCGCGCACGAGACGATCCCGATTGGGAGCCCCAGCTACCTCACTGGATAGCCAATCAGCCCGACGAGCCACAGAACAATAGCGCCGATGACATCGCGCAACCCATACAGATGAACCAATGGCCTCTGCGTCATGGTAGCCCCGGCAGCCACAAGAGCCAAGATTCCGGATTCTCGGATTCAGATAGCTCTCCGCCACCCTCACAGTATTATCAGTCTCCAGAGAGCACAGACAACAACAAATCAACTAGTAGCAGTGATTCTAACAACAACCAAGATATTACTGTGAAACAAGCTGCCGGTTTTAAAAACCCGTCTCAAAGCAATGTTGCTAACAATGTGACTATGCCTGATAACGTCAGTATCGGCATGCCAACGCCGAAGCCGCGGCTGCGGAGCAGTAGTGTCATACAGACTCCATACGACTTGCAGAAGTATTGCGAAATACATCAAGACGAGGAGCACATGGATCTGTTAAAAGATAAAGACACAGAAAATGTAAATAAAACCGAACAAAAATATCCAACGCCTAAAAATATAAATAACGAAAAAGCAAATAAAGAAAACTCGAAAAATATTTTAAATAATAACTTAAACAGTAAACCTAAGTTAAAAATCGAAAACAAAATAGACATAAAGGTAACACCTCCGAGTAACGTTAGCAAAGAAAATAACATTACAAACAAAAGTGCAATACAAAAAGATACCAAAGATGTACCAGTTAAAAACATTAATGTTATAAGTCCCTCGAAAAAGTATCCGGCGAAGAAGTCGTTCATTTCCAGTACAGATAGCGATAGCACCAAAGTCATTAAAGTAGCAAAAGTTAAGGATTTGGAAACTAGTAAGAACAAATCAGATGACAGTTTAGAATATTTGAAATTAGAGGATAATAACCAAATAGCAGTAAACAATCAGCCGAGAGTCCGTACGCCGATATCAAACATATCCTACGTACCGACTGAGAGGTCATCTGCATCACAAGTAGAGTACACACGAAGTTTGTCAAATGAGGATACTATTCCTATAACCACAACTCCAAAGTTCCAAAGAAATAGACTAAACAAATCCCTCAACTTCGAAGCACAGAGGTTAGACCAACAAATACTAGACATTCAAGACGGCTATCATTCGTTAGGATACATCGATGAGGAAGCTTTACCAGGCAATGAAATTTCATACGAAAACGAGCAAATGCATAAACCCGCCAAAGCCATCCTTGGTAAGAATATAATGGACAGTCTTCACTTAAAACCGACCAAAAAACCAGGACCCAAAGCTAAACAGCGGATGGCCACCAAAGGAGACAGAACGAAAGACATATTCAGAATATTTCCTAAGAAGGAAAAGCCAGGAATTGTGGACAGCCACGCTGGTGGTCATGTAGCTGGTAGTCGAGTTCCTTCTCTCGGTCTCCCACGAGCCAAAGAGCAAGATTCGTGGGTAATCGTTGCACACCCCGAAGAAATGCTGATACCACATTACAACGAAAGGTTAATTGGTACAGAGGCCGAATTAAACATGAAATCTAAAGACAAACCTGAAGAAGACTACCTCAAGAATGGAAGAGTTACTCCACCACCTCAATTCCAAGACAAACAGAAAACACCTTATGAAACAAATACGAATAAAAATTTAACGCATGATTCTAAAAGAGAGAAGTTAAAAGCAGAGATGGACTTTGTGGATGTCCAGCTAAACATGGCATGTACGTCGACGCCAAAGATGCTGACTCCACATGAGTTTATGGACATTCCAAATAGTGAGAGGAAAAGTACTCGAAGAGTTAACTTATTTGAAAACATTAACGCTGGGTAAGTGTTTAAGTGCTTACTACTTATAACTCCAGAATTTTCAATACTAGTGCTTTCTAGAAAACGCTTTTTTTTCTATCCTATCCTCATAGTCAAGCAAAAAATTATGCTTTACCTACAATAAAGACAACGATTATCACATCGATTACACCCTTCTCATAAGTATAAGTATATTTCATTGAAAACTTTTTGAAGTTGTTATGATTTCCTGAACACTGAATGATAACCATTACATTTTTAATCACCCTTTGTTTTTGCAATAATCGGCCTTATTACAAAAATTTAATTTAACTCAATATCCATTATCCAGTGTCAACTAATTTTAAAAGGTCAACCAGTCACCACTTGAAATCCTTTGTCTTGCGTAATTTCAAGTGACGAACATCCTCCTTGCGTGGTACTCTTTCTATAAAACCCTATACGGTGTTCATGTTTACGATTAACGCAATGAAAGTCCTGTTACGTCAATAACTGCAAATAATTGCAAACTCTGATGACATTGCTTTATCCGCCCGAGACCATTCAAGCTTAAAAGTGTAACCTACCTCATATCCGATATCCTCGGACTCTATTATCTATTTAAATATGGATAATCTCATTTACCCACAATGCATCACACTGTATTCAATGTATTCCCGCATAATTATAAGCAGTGATGAATGTACGGTGGAGGTATATTTCGCGCTGTTTTTTAATAAAATTCGGCTCTCTCATAATAACACCTTGTTTTAAATATTTCCTAACACTTACTAACATATTCTTCATAATTGCTCAACAGCGAATACCATTCCAGAATAGTACTGAACAACCAAGACGAGATTTTATACCGGGAGCGTTCAATAGATCAGACATGCCTAGAAAGGCTCTGTGAAAGGAAACCAGAACCCGTACAGTACTGGCTGTGCGACCTGGTCGGCTCGTGTGAAAACGAGTGCATGACGACGCTGCAGAGCAAGCCTCTGGGTGCTGAGATGAAGGCACTGGTCTCTGCCAGCTCCGCGACGATAACGGGGAATATTAAGAAGGTGCAGACTCATGGGCAGATCATTGTGCACCAGTACAGTGATGTTTTGAGGTACGAATAATAGATATATCCCTGAACATAGTTACTAATGTTGTATCATTGCAAAATTTACTTAAGGTTCGGGTAATCGCCGTTGACCTTGTCCTTACAAATACGCGTCGCGCTCACGCCGCACAGTGGAACGAATGTATGGGAGCGGTTGGACGTAGACATGTCCGAAAAAAAAGAGTAAAATTATGCCAAACTAATGATGCCATCTTATTCGATTACTTAATGCCTTCATAACTTGTGGTGATGAATTTCTTCATAACTTCCATATTTCGGGAGTAATTTGAGAAAATGTGAAATTTTACTATGAAAATGAGTGTATCGAGCTCTCTCCCTCCTGATTCCGGGCTTGTTTCAAGTAGCGGTCTCTAATATCATAATGCTAATACTAAGAGCTATATTTAATACTAAGACACATAGTGCGCCAAATGTGCACTTTCTGGGATAAAGAGTGATGTTTATTTTATAACACAATTTTTTTATTTTTTGTTTATTTTGTTGATTAAAACCGTTTTTCTAAAGGTTTACCTTATTACAATAACATTTCTGAGCAGCCAATTAGAGAAGATATAAGCTAATTAGGATATATAATTAGGGACTTAAGGTTTACATATAAAACTGATGCACTAATGATTACTGATAAGAACATTGCTATTATTTAATTACTAAATGGCTCTTAATACACTAATTTAGCATGCATCATTTACTAATTATCACAATAACTAATTACCTTGCAATATTTAACAAAGGATACCTGGGATACCTGGATTTTATATAAATAGGTCACTATTAGTAACTTTAAAATCAGTGTTGATTTACACCTCGTTGTATCCAAGCTAATCTCGCAATGTATTTTCCAAATTTTAATACAAATCTTGATATTCACGTTGCTTTATGCGCACGCGCACATAAAGATTTACGCGACTTTAACTATTTGTTCAGTGTTTTAAAAGATAACAGTTGTGTTCAGTTATGTGAAAGTGCTGAAACAAGTTTAAAAGACTGGTGTCGTCGATTTTGCTACCGCATTTATGCAAAATGGACACAGTCTGGAAGAAGCACAGATAAGTTTCGGAAGAAACATGAGATTTGGCTACAGGCTGCAATTCAATGGCCGGAATTACAGAATGAAAATATGGAACCTTCTACAGAAAATATAAGTGACGTCATCGAGCCCATAATTTCTCCTGCTAAATCTGATGCTTCAACTTGTACACATCCTAGTCCTCGTAAATCTTTTGAGGACCTTAGTAACCGGCAAAAAAGAAGACGCACTGAAGATAGTCTTTCATGCAGCAGTAGCAGCGCTGAAATTATGTTTTCGGCCGAAAGGGCGCTTCAAAAGGCAGGACAAAGCGATACAGCTTATGTTATGAAATACTTGACGGAGAATCCAGAAGAGGCCTCAAAAATCAAAGCCTTCATTGAAGGTAAATCAATTCAGGTACGGGAAATATCCCCTTTGAAGGCATTGGCTCTTTATGTATCGATGAACTTATCGAAATGGCGCTATAACACTCTTCGGGATTTCAACACTCAAGAAGGAGCTCTTCAATACCCGAGTTACTACATGTTGGTTAAAGAAAAAATTAAAGTGCTATCCGGCCAAAGAAGATCTCACAGTTACAGAGAGCTCTGCAAAAATCAAATTACAAGCCTTGATGGATTTAACCTCAAGAAGACTTATTAGGTCGTTAGAAACCCCTGTTGATCCCAATCAACAGCTCGTATTGACCAGCAAATGGGGTTTTGACGGATCATCTAGCCAAAGCATTTATCATCAAAGGACGAGTGAAGATGAGCAAATCGATCTTGCTAGTAATTTTATGATTAGTCTTGTACCACTGCGGCTCGTCTCAAAAGGTGTAACAATTTGGGAAAACGAGCGACCATCTTCCACTTCATTTTGCCGGCCAATATTGTTTAAGTTTATAAAGGAAACCAAAGAAAATGTGCACAGAGAGATGGCTGAAATCGAAGCAGAGATTGAAGCCTTAACTCCATCCACCATCACTGATGGAATTAGTGTCAAACACCAACTGCTGTTGACAATGATTGATGGTAAAATTCATTCCATTATATCCAATACAGCAGCTTCAGTGTGTGACATATGCAAGGCTTGTCCTAAAGAAATGAATAATTTAGAGTTAATCAAAGATAAACACGCAAACGAGGACATGTATAAATATAGCTTAAGCACCCTTCACGCTTGGATTCGCTCAATGGAATGCTTATTACACATTTCCTACAAATTAGACATAAAATCATGGCAAGTAAGGGGTGATATAGCAAAAAGGCAAGTTGATGACAGGAAGAAAAGAGTTCAAGAGGCTGTAAGAAGAGAAACGGGCTTACTTCTCGATGTTGTGAAACAAGGCAGTGGATCCACCAACAATGGCAACTCGGCAAGGAGATTTTTTGAAAACTACACTAAATCTGCTGAACTGACCGGAATAGATGCTATGCTTTTAAGAAAAATCTGTGTGATCTTGCAGTGTATTTCATCAGGAGAGAAGATCAACGTAACTAAATTCCGAGAGTTCTGCTTTGATACTGCTAAGCTTTACGTGGAGTTATACCCATGGTATTATATGCCTTCTTCACTTCATAAAATTTTAATGCATGGGCCAGACATAGTTCAGAACATGTCAATTGTGCCCATTGGTTTTCTATCCGAAGAGGCATCTGAGGCTAGAAATAAAGATTTTAGAAAATATAGAGAGGGGCATTCTCGAAAGCATAGCAGTATCTCATGCAATGAAGATATTATGCACAATCTTTTACTGTCTTCTGATCCACTTGTTACAAGTATCCGTCCAAAAGGAAATAAGTTTGTAAAAAAATCTTCTTTTAAGGAATTTTATGAGCTTACGGATTCTGAGAAAAGTGATATCGAATTTGTTAACATAAATGATTTAGCGGACATCGATTCTGAATTTGAATTAATTGATGATGATGATGATGACGAAGATAATTAAATGATGTTATTGTTTTAAAATGTGTAACTTAGTAAATTAGAGCTTACATCTTAATTATTTATTGTACTTTTAATGAAACTAGGTAATTTATTATCAACTTACTTAAAAGTCATACTCTCATCAGTTCTTGTGAATATTTTTGTTAATATATATTTCTGTATATATATAATATATTTATAGACCTCTTAATAAGTCTGTCTGCGGTTTAAAGTAAATACAAATGGGGAAAAAACGTTTTTTTTTTTAAATTTTCATTTCCTTTTATCCCAGAAAGTGCACATTTGGCGCACTATGTGTCTTAGTATTAAATATAGCTCTTAGTAATAGCATTACGATATTAGAGACCGCTACTTGAAACAAGCCCGGAATCAGGAGGGAGAGAGCTCGATACACTCATTTTCATAGTAAAATTTCACATTTTCTCAAATTACTCCCGAAATATGGGAGTTATGAAGAAATTCATCACCACAATTTATGAAGGCATTAAGTAATCGAATAAGATGGCATCATTAGTTTGGCATAATTTTACTCTTATTTTTCGGACATGTCTACGTCCAACCGCTCCCATACATTCGTTCCACTGTGCGCCGCGCCCCACCGCCCGTTCGGTTTCATAGGAAATATTTATTTTTAGTAACAAAAACCTAAATATTTGAAAAGAATCACTAAAAGTATAAATAATAAAATTGTCAATTCATACAAAAAAAAAATCATGAAAATATCTTAAGTAGTTTGAAAGTAATATCGTTTTTTATGCTTCGGGTAGACATTACTTCCGGAATTTATTTCATAAAGTATTTTACTGCAGTACCTAAATATTCACATTGATGTGTATGCGTTCTTGTTTAACATATATTTTTTGCATAACTTACTTGCATTGTATTAAGGTGTAATAACAGATTTATAAGTCACTAAAATCATGTATCTGCGCCTTAAAACAGGAAGTCTACAAAAGGAAATTAAAATCCGTCAATAATCATCCGGTTGCAAAAAGATTAATACAATAAAATTAATAGAATTCAGTTATCAAGAACCAAGATCTAATCAATATATCGATAATCTAAAGTAGTTTCCTGTTGCTGCTTTCTCAGTAAAAAAGAAACAATAATCATTTTCATTTCATTGCTCTACATCCATACCAATAACGGAAGCATGTACTCGTACTTTTTACAATATGCAACTTAGCATATACGCATTCGTGATTATGCAAAACACTTTCACATTACAGGCAAATCGAATCGGGGAAATCAAGTGAGGAACAAATCTGTTTATTAATGGCAAATATCAACGAATTCGTACTAGCTCACAGCATAACTCTAAATACAAAGCCACCGGGAGAAACTCCAGAGAGATGGGACAAGATCAAGAAGTCCCTACAGCTGTATTTACAGAAGTTGATAGATGTAGGTGAAGATGTTAAGGTGGAACTGAACGAGAGCAATACAGAATGGAGTCTGGTTCTGAAACATTTAGAGACGTTGATCGAGATTTTCTTGGAGACTACTAAGGCTGTGCTTGTCCAACAGATGAAGGTAAAGAAATGTCTTGTTATCTTAATTCATTAAGGCACTGACAAGACCCAATTGACCAAAATAGGCTTCTCTTAAGAAACAAAATTGCCAAATCTGTATGGTTTGTGTTAGCGGAAAAAATATATGTTAATTTTGAACATATTTTCCAGACCTTGTTTGTTATCAAAACACGTTTTGCAAAAAAAATCTCGATACAAACTAACGTTAAACTAACTTCTTACCTTGAGTTCTAATCCAAAATATCTGTATTACATATCAACCTACAGGGACGGATTTAAAGTTGTGGCGGCCCTGGGGCAACCAAGAAGTGGAGGCCCCGAAAAATTTGTGAAACAGATAAAAAAAAACAATTCAAAGAAGGAACCTTACGAAGTTATGATTGTGGACTCTTTTTTTTTTGAAGGACAAAAGAAGTATTTTATTCATATAAAAATCAATGAAAAATCTAATTGTGGAGGCCCCTTCTATGTGGAGGCCCGGGGCCAGTGCCCCTGTTGCCCTGCCCTAAATCCGGCCCTGTCAACCTACGTTACGTATTTAATTAATAACAAGAACGTCTTATTTAAATGCAGAACTTGGTTGTTTTTTATTTTCGATTACTTAACTCAATTTTGAGTAAATAATTGCTTCATATTTTGCAATAAATTACAAGCGTTGTGTCATCGCGCTTCTCTTTCTTTGCTATGCAATCTGACAGTGACCGCGGTTTAGGTGTTGTCAGCGTCTTAAAAGAAACAGGTAATTATAGTGAAATTGTGTGATGCGGGAGAGTGAATATAAAAAATACTATTAAATAAAATTTAATTTAATAGTATTTTGGCATTTTAAGTTTATTTTGCCACCAAATGTCTCAATTTCGATGTCCGGAGAATATTCAGAATATCCGATATAAACATTTGATTCTGGCCCTACAATAACAGTCGCTCTCTTTAGAATACTGCGATTCAGCATTAAACCTAAATAATCTTATTTCACCAGCCATCGATTACAATTACTTCATTCAATACCCACTCGAATAACCAGATTTTCACAGCATCTTTTATGCATTCAATATTAACAATATCATATTATATTTCAAATTAAACAAATCAATTTCCTTTCTCGCAGACTCTAGTATCAATAATCGAAGAACCACCATCAGACATGATCCTCAAAAGCACTCTAACGTCCATAGGCCATTTAGCCATGTTAAGTGACACCACTGAAAGTTCTTTACACGAGAAATGTATCAAGATCATGAAGAATATCACTGAGTTGCCGTTTGTGGACTGTGCTGTACCCAGGGCGTTGTTGACAGCGATCATCGAGTCGAATAAGAGCTCTATAAAGGCGCTGTCACTGCGTGCGCTTGCGACTGTCTGCGTTAACGGGGATGCGGTAAAACAGTTTGAAGAGGTAAAGATACCATGTTCTTTTTTTTTAATATTGGTAGTATTCTGGCAGTAATCTTATCAATTTTAATCTATTTAAAAGTATCTTGATAAAAGCATTCTTACGCTATCAGCTTCTGAGATCATATACTGTGACATTCGCATCTAATGTTGGCTATTGAAAATGAATCTACCTACCCAATTGCTGTCACTAAATAATTTGGTAGACATTCGAAGGTTCTACTAAGATCTTTGAAATTACACTCAGTATTTCTCCTTTTGGGATCCTTCGGCAGATCCTGAATTCCTGATCCAACCCAATCCTCGTAATTCGCTCTCATTTCAAAGATTATCTGTAAATACCCAAAGCCTATAGCAGAAACTCTGAAATCATTATTTACATATCCTACAAGCATCAGTTAAATACCACTTTTTTCTTTTCTTCTCTTCAGGGAGGTGGCATCGAGATAATATCAGATATCTTATCAGACCAGTCTAACCCAGAGCCACAGATGCGAGAGGCGATCACTGTGCTCACTCAGATCACGGCGCCGTGGCTGAGGGGACACTACGACCTGACACAGATGCATTTGTACCTCAACACCATTGTTGATAATATTACCGGTAAGAGAAAAAAATAATCTGTTAGAATAAATGACGCCTAGCGCCATCTAGTTTAAAAGCATCGAAGCAAAAATACAATTTGTTCGAGTGTGTAGTGACATCTATTGATGGAAGAAAGACAATAATGTTTTCTATTATCACTGTGTGACAACTTTGATGACTTAAGTGACCTAAAATTAGTTTAAAATCCACCAGATGTATTGATTTATAGCTATTTAACTCTGCTCAGTATAAAAACAAAACAGTTAACAAACTATTATTTTTTGTTTCAAGAGGGTAGATAAAAATAGTTTTCGCGTTATAACTTCGTGACGTCATGGATACCATGGCATTTTTGATAATAATGGAATAAATAATTCAAAATAGGTAACATTATTCATGTTAGAAAAATCTTGTCACACAGTATTATGATAACATCTATTGGGTAGCTTTACGAAGTTCAGAAAAAATACATAATTTTATAGAAAAAACGTTTCGAATCCAATAAGAACTTAACCTAAAAACAAAATCAATTTTCCACTTCAATAACCATGTGAAACAGGTAAATAAAAAACCGTATCACCTATAAAGCATTGTCTAGTGTGATGATCAGAGGTAATTTTGTAGGTACACACGGCTACATATAAAGTTATACATTTCCAGTATAAGCCGACCTCTCATTGTACGGATATCCTATACAACGCGAGATCAGCTTATACTGGAAATGTATAACATGATATTTAGCCGTGTGTACCAAAAACTCTTTTGAAATGAAAACTTCTTTAGGCGCGTTGAACGATTTTTGGTAAGGAAAAAACTTATGGGTTCGCGTCACCGACATGCTGTAGTAGCAGTAAGTGAAGTTAAATTGACCACGTGAAAAATGTAATTCATGTAGGTACCTATGCTGTTTATTGTTTAAATTGTGTTTTAGATAATCATTATTTTATTGAAGTTAGAAAACTTCTTTAGGCGCGTTGAGCGATACTTTTTTGACTTTTTGCTGTCGGCAGTCCCCGTGACTGCCTGTTTTATTTAATGACATAACTTATGCCTGTATACTTTACAAAGGGCTAAGATGTCAGTATGTTGAAAAGTATGCATGACTAAAATTCGGCCGTTGAGAGAACGCGTTCTTGAAACCTGTCAGTTTCATACTAACACTAACGACTGTTCTGCGAATTTGATCCTTATTACAACTAGAAATTGTCCAACTGATGTTTGAGTGGTGTCAGGAATGCATTCTCTCGACGACCGGTCTGTAAAGTCGAATTTAAAATTCACTGTAGTAATCTGACATGTGCTAGCTGTCACTTTGTGTAATAAAATGGTTATATTTATTGTAATTGTGATCGTTTAGTTATAATCGATTTATACAAGTGTGAAATAAGTGTATAAAGTGTAAAAGTCTAGAATACAATAAATAAATATTACCATTTTATTACACAAAGTGACAGCTAGCACTTGTCAGATTACATCAGTGAATGAATAATTCGACTATATGTTATTAATTTTGAATTTGAATTAAGTCGTATATCTGTTAAAATTAACCACATACA
Source organism: Atethmia centrago (assembly GCA_905333075.3). Classification (NCBI taxonomy): domain Eukaryota; kingdom Metazoa; phylum Arthropoda; class Insecta; order Lepidoptera; family Noctuidae; genus Atethmia; species Atethmia centrago. The sequence continues at coordinate 23,341,262 of HG995368.1, forward strand.
AAAATTAGGTGTAGGTATCTTGTGACTACTAGCCCTATAATTAGGACACAGAAAAGTCAAAAGTCGAATACCACCTTATTAAACACCACTAACATGCCTAATGAAAAGCGGTTCTTACGAAAAAAAACCTAAGAAAACACATCTATTCCCCAGGAATTCTCTCCCGCACCGACTGCTGCCAACTCCTCCTCCTGTGCACTGCGTGTCTCGTCAACTTAGTGCGAGAGTTGGAGCTAGAGAAGAAAGAAGATGACGTCACCACCGGATCTGATATCGTCGACGTCATCACCAAGCATCGGACAGTCGAGAGGCTGTTGGAGGCTGTCAAACGACGGGGACCGAATATCTCCGTGTTTTTACAAGTAAGTTGAAGTTTGAAGCACTAGTCGTCTCTGAAAAGTTGACTCCCAAGTCCCAGGGTACCTCGTTCGTCTTAGAACCGTTCATAGCCGTCAATTATGGGAATGGCATGGAATTAGTAAGGACTATACGAATGGCGTCAGGACTGACAGTTGTCTAATTAACTTTATTGGCTAGAACACAGTCGTAATAGCTGAAAATTATGTCGAAGCATTTGTAAAAATGATTTTATGAATCTACATAACAGACAAGTGCATTGATAATCCGCTTTTGCAAAATTGTCAAACGCCGTTTTGAGGTTTCTTCTCATTCGTGATGCGCGTTTGTCGCAATTAAGATGACAACGAAAGATGGCAGTGAATGATGGATAGTAGATTAAGAAATATCAGTTTTCGTCTAACATTCTACATCAGGTTGTAAGTAAGCTTTTCTGTCCAGGAACAAACAGCCTCTCTCCTAGCCTCTCTGTCGCGCATCCCGCGCTGCATGCTGCTGTTATCTAGCAGCACGTGCTGCAGCGTGGCGCTGGTGAGCTTCGCGCGCAGCCCGCCCGGCCGCGCCGCGCGCGCCGCCGAGCTGCGCGCGCGGGCCCGCCTGCACGGCCACGCCGCTGAGGCTATTACCAGGTAAGCGTCGATATTAGTTTGAAATTCAAATCATTTATTTCATTTAGGCATATAAAAAGGACTTTTGAATGTCACATTTACAAGATGATTCTAATTGCCCCTTCCAACAGGTAGTTTCTTATGGAGAAGATTGGGCAAGAAGCTCCATAGTTACTCTTTTAAAATACAATAAGTTTAACAACCGAACCGACAGCAAATGAGGCACGAAACACTTTTTGAGCGTCAAGAGGTCGCGAGAAGGTACCAAAGGGTTACCGAGGCCCCTGGCAACACAGGCAACTGAAGGAATACGGGTGGGTTTTAGTCAGTAAGAGTCTGACACACCCTCCCGCTCCGCCCAGAGCGGGAGAAGTTACTGGATGATTTCCAACCCATAAAAAAGCGAGCCCTATTGCGAGCAACCTTCACCTAGTGTTTAAGCTGGGAGCAAAAAGTGGCCCAACAAACCACCCACCACTCAGTCTTCTTATCCAAATTAAAACGGAATAATCTAATTTCGTTTGGCTCGGCTCGGCTCAACCTGTCTGTGTTGCTAACATTAAGCTACGATTTTTAAGTTGCTTGTTTAGTTCTAAACTCACTAACCATCTCAATTTATCCGCAGGCTCTCAGTATTGCCCGACGTCTCCCACCAAATCGTACAACTAGAGGGCGTTCCCCTCCTTACTAAGTTGGTAAGGCTGCAGCGAACGCGCCCCCTTTTCGACACCAACCCCGACCAGACCCTGATACACTGCCTGAAGGCTTTGAGGACCATCCACAAACACTTCCCGGACGCTTTCGATGATGAACAGGATGTGAATGACATGATCAGACCTCATCTCATGGAATCGCTTATGCTATTCTCGGCTAAGAAGGAAAGTTATGTCTAGTTGTATTCGATTCTTATGTAATCGATATTTAATTTTGTTATTTGATAATTAAATCGGTTTCGTTTATTCGATTCTTTCGGTAAAAAATCGAGTAATTTTGTGAATTTCGTATTTTATCGATTGATAAACTGAGCAAAACTATAACTTCTTAATTAAATTCGACCAGTCAAAATGTAAATTTGCCTGTTTAATACTTTCTTTATATTTACTATGTATGCTTAGTAATAATTCCGATTCTTGTGGCTAGAATATTCCAGAGTTTTATTTCTTGGTTAATTGTAAATTAACCTAACTCGAATATAGTTCTCCTGAGACTGAATTGTAGAAAATAATATTAGTGTAACTTAATTATGACTACCTACATAAGTAGGTAACGTAAATTCTTATAATGTATCGGATTTAATGGGACTTAAACATAACTGGCGAAATGTGGGTGTACTACAGGTACACCTCTGCCCAACCCTTCGGGGAAACAAGGCGTGATGTTATTTATCGGATTTAATAAGCTCTATAATCGATCCAAAAGGATAATCGACTATGAAAGAATTCGATTACTAAACGTCCCGAAATCAATTAAAACTACATCAAATTTGACAAATGAAATATAAGCACACCTTAATTTATTAGACACAGTCATCCATTATGGATTTCAAGCTATTTGGCAAAATAAAATATATGTCTTTATACGAGGTTGCCATACTTTCCACTTGGTATAAAAGTGTTGCTGTATATAAAATTTTAATGCTACAATAAGTACGTTATTGGCTTTGTAAATAGCGTAATATCAACATAATTGTTTTACTATTTATCTTGAATAGTTTAGTCCTGAGGCCATACTATCTTGAAATTACTTTTACTAGTCTTTAATCATTCGTGTACACTTACCTTTATATTTGTATCCTATCGGCATTATTATTTTAAACATCGAATCCTGTAATACAAAACAAAGGGAAAAAATTTAGACCTCGTCTACACTGGCACATTTTTCTGGCTGATAATGGCATAACGATTCGAATTTTATTATGCCTGAGGATGCCATAGAAAAAAAAAATCTATGGATTTGGAAATAATGTGCCCCTACCAAACCTGCGTACTAAAAAAAAAATATAGCTTAAAACCTATTGTTTTGTATTCCGATGGATTCATTTTGTATTGTATTATCATCACATCGCTCATGACAAAACTTAATAGTATTAGTATTGATACCACCCTAATTTAATGAAAACTATAGTGCTATGATATACCTACCTAGTTAAGCATGTATACGTAAAGTTTGTAAAGAAATTGCGATATGCGGCGCCCGCCACTGTTATCTGTTTATAATAAATATATTACCTATCGATTTAATTTTTTGTTTTATTTGTGAGAAGACGAATGTTGCCATTGTGTGGATGGTAGGTATGGAGATACCTATCATGGCTACCTATTAATCGGCAGTGAAGGCCACGACTTTGGTTTTATATTGTCTATGGAACAGAAAGTCCCGTTATTCAAATATCGTGTGACTGTGGGAAATCCCCGTTCACTAATCAAATGGTGGTATGAACTTGTGCAAGGCCTATTGACAATGGATTTGACAGTATAGTACAGTATGTACAGAAAGGGACAAAACTTATGGATGCCAGAGAAAAGACGCTCTACTATCCCGAGATTCTAGTATGCGATGTGCCTTATTAATGGCCGCGTACTACAGGTTGACCTTTAAACATTAGACAACTTCATAGACACTACAGAAGCCACAACTGGCATGTTAATTTTTCTAGGATTATAGTTTTACCTTTCAAGCTGGTAATCTAAAAAACTTTAAAGGTTGCTATTTTGGTTATGGAACAAAAAGTACCTACATACCTAGATTGTACTAAGGTACTATTTACTATTTTTGCAAAATTGCAATCGTCATTTAGTTATCACGTCACGTCACACACGTTATAACGGAAACGCTGTAGGTACTTATTGTAAAACCAGTGACTCACTTTATGGGTGCATCAAAGATAATTGAAACAGTAAAACACTTATTACAAAAACATTTTAATTATTTATTATTCTATCTCTTATATTAAGCAAGTGTCAGTAGTACATTAACAGTAAATGTAGATGTCATCCATAGGATTGTTTGATATTTTTAGAGTGAACAATGTCTACCGTGGTCTCGTGGCAACTTCTTAGGTCTAAATCATAGACTCCTAGACAGAATTTGTTCTCTGGGGGCTTGAAGAAGTCTAGACCTCTGCCGATTTTGATTATCCAGCCAGAACTTAACCTGAAATAGATGCAACAGAATTATATTTTATAGAGTACATTTTTTTTTGAGAAATGCAACAGATGGACCAAAAGCTCACATTCAATTTCAATAGATAGCTCTGCATAGCATAGTTAGTATTTTATTTGATATAAAAGATATACTAATAAAAGAAATTTAAACATTGGGAAAGTATGAAAAAAATTGAGCATTTTTGGTTTTCATATTAAAACCATAGTCAGATTTCTTATTAAAACAAGTAAAAAAAGATTGGCAGTAACATAGTACCTACTTTTTAATTATGCTCTCTACATAATAATTTTAAGGGTTTTAGAAAAGACCCATAATTAGACATTTGATTTTAATAGAATAAATATTAAATATATATTTACTTTAGAACTAACTTAGTAATAAGTAATACTAATACCTACTATGGGCCAAGTTGCCTTTTTGAATAAATATATATTTAAGTCTTGGAGTCTGGATTTGTGACCGGTTGATGGCAATAGGCCCACATTTCGCCAGTTATGTTTAAGTCCCATGTAATAGGGGTTACATGGGACTTAAACATAACTGGCGAAATGTGGTTGTGTTACAGGTACCTATGCCCAATCCTTCGAGGAACAAGGCGAGATGTTATGTATGTTGTGGATATGTATTTAACAGTGACCAGAAAACCCCATAGTTTTAAGTAGTTAGATGATCATAAAATACTTACGTAATCTGCCTATCATGTAAGGTGTCCGAGAATTTCACGATCAGTTGGATCCTATACTTAGTCAAGTCATTGCTCAAGTTTACGAACCACTCCCGTTGATCTGCTTCTGATCGGCCATCTTTGGACGTAATCAACTCAATCAGTTGGAGATTTGTACATGAGCGGACTAAGAGTTCACAAAGCCTAAGAAAATTCTGACACTGAAAAAGAAAGTATTAGAAATGTTACTAGGGTTTGTAAATAACCAATTAATAAACAAATAATTTTAATGGTATAAATTTTCATTAATTTTTTCTTTTATACGGAACGGTAACTAGTGCATGGTTTATTTTATATTCTAGAAAGGTTTGCATTACAAAAGGAAGTGGATAGCCCTTAATTAATGTAAACCTATCCACAATAAAATAAAATATCAAGAACTTCGATAGATGTAAGAAAACATACCACAAGAAATGTAAGGAGAAAGAATACACTTTTTACAATTTTGGCTTACAAATGGCAAGACAGACGAAGTTCTAAAATCACATTTTAACAATAAAGTTTTCACTCACCTGATGAAAACTTCTAATATAAGGGTCTTCAACGGAAACATATTGTACTTCTTCATCTAAAAACCTTCCAAATAGAGCTTTATAACTGTGTCCCGTGGAATTATTCTCTATGTGCACCTGTTCATGAAATTGACCAGCCTCCTTTTGATGTAAAACTAACTTTTTTATTGTCTCTGCCCTATGCATGTACTCCTCAACTTTTTTCCTAAGATAAGCTTTATTGGAATCATCCATTTCCCCTGTGGAAAGAATAAATGTGTAAATTTTATTTTTAATATGTAAACAATGGTGTTATTGTTGCTTACCTTTTATTTTGTCAACTAATATCTGTAGGCCTTCTTGATAACATACTAGCGCTTCTGTGTACCTTTTCTTTGTGTCTAATTCTACACCGCGTTTTAGAATATTTACAGCAGCACTTTCTATATTCATTTTGTACAAAAATATTATTGAAAGTTAAACTTTTCTACTTTGCTGCATTTATTTCAATTGACTGACTTTAAACTTCACCAAAACTCGTTTGCAAGGAGTGATACGATTTTAGACTTATTACAACATTTGGTAAACTTTTGGGGACTTGTGAAAATAATAATATTAAAGTAATAAGTTTATTACTATAATATGCTTATTTTCATTTTCAGTTTAATTTAAAAACCAAAATTGTTCATTCATTTGATGTTCATTTACGAAGATCGAAAGAAGTATACTTTCTTTTATCTTCGTAATGTAATGAACATCAAATAAATCAACATTTTTGGTTTATATTTTGGTATTCACCGAATATGTTTCATTTCAAGAAGTTTCATTAAAAGAAGCCAGTTAGAAAGAAATATCTTACTGAATAAAACAAATTAGATATGAAAACCAGTAAAAATATAATGTGATGTATAAATAATTTAATATAATTTTAATTTTTCTATCGGTGCCTTTTAAAAAACAAAAAAATACAAAATCTACTTACCATACCACTAACTCGGAACGGAACGGAACGTTATAATTTGACAAATTAATGATTATGAATATGAAGTTGAAGTTTTGTAAATACAACATAACCTCTTCAAGTTTTCTTTTACAAAATATATAGTTCTAGAAAGCTAAAAAGATGATTTAATACCTTGATTTGTATGTTACGATAAGCGGTGTGAAGATAATTTTGTATCCATCAGAGCTTTATTATAACAGAAAATGTCGCATCAGCTGGGACGTGTAGTGTCGGCAATTTTGCATCGATATTTTGGTGATATCGTGCAGAAAGTTGGCGACGACTTATTCACATCTGGCAGTAAGCCTATCGGCATGATAGTGAGAACGACCAGCCTCACTCGAACCCAGGTAATTAGCAACAAACGATTGTAGTAATATAGGTTATGTTATCTAGTATCGAACAGTCTATGAGTTAATAAATCTAGCTATCTTTCTGTTCTACTGGGTCAGAGTATCATATAAGCAGATACCTAATAGTTGAGTCTATCAGATGCACTATAGCAGCAGATTTGTCACAATGTTTTATTATTATTTTATTAGAATACAAATATATATTCTAATCCAGCTACTTACTCTGTCCAACCATCTGGCTGTTTACTTGATAAATGATAACAATTCATTTCAGGTCATAGATAGTCTCCGCACACTGCTCAAGTTTGACCTAGCTGCATTTGAACCATCAGCCAATGAAGTTATACCTGATTATAAGTTGGTTCCTGATAATGTGCTTCTACTTATCAGATATCCTAGGTAATTATAAAACATAACATGACACAACATTATTACACAGCTTTATTCCACAAGGCATAGTCAAGGTGTGTGTGGTGTGTGTTGTACACCTCCATTTCACCAGTTAGGGTATAAGGAACAGGGGGTGGGCCAGTGTTTTTTTGCAAATATCCAGGCACAAATCCAAAGATTTCTACTAAGTTTCCTGTCCCACTGGCGATAAGGAACCAACTAAGTATCAATGATTTTTTGCCCAAGAAATGTACAAAAGATTGTAGGTCCCATGTAAGTAAAAGTGATACATATATTAGGTTATATTACCTATATAATTGGAGATTAGTATGAAAATAATAAAATTAAAAAATTTTGGTAATTTTTTTATTTCAGCTAATCAAAGTACTGTCCCAAATTATCTATACAATTAACTGTACCCAATTACTGTAGAAGTCTGCCGGACAGGAGGCGATGAAGTCAGCAAAAGCGTTTTGTACTGCCTCACGGTTGTTGAATTTTTTCCCACTTAAAAAATTGTCTAAATTTTGAAAAAAGTAGAAATCTGTTGGGGCAAGGTCCGGTGAGTACGGTGGGTGACGGACTTCCAGCTTTAAATCTTGTAGCTTTGTAATGGGCTGTCATGAAGTGTGAGCTCGCGTGTTGTCCTGGAAGCAATGGAGAAGAGCGATTGACCAGTCTTGGTTGTTGAATTGCGCTGACCCCACTGACTGCTCACCCCGCCCTCTCTATTAGTTCATTGCAGCAACAAGAGCTATTAAAAAGAGTACTCCCTCAGCGATACTCGCTTTGCGGGCCGAAAACTCGCTGAGACTCACGCTTGGTACATACGCACACCAGCGAGTAATCGCTCGACGCCGTCGCGCACTCGCTGGTCGTTGCTCGCGCACTCGCTGGTCGTTGCTCGCGAACTCGTATATAGGTAAAAAAAATGGTATACAAATACGAAAAACTGAGTTCCTAGTGTTTTCTCAGCAGTGGTGGCCCAGTGGTAACGGCCGCGACTTACGAGTTGTAGGTTGTAGTTTGGAACCCTGAAATCCGCTTTATTTTTGTTTAAATTATTTCATCAACACTGCCAGCTCTCAAAACGGTGAACGAAAACATTGTGAGGAACTCATGTCCTAGAACTAAAAATTCGAAGATGTATGACATGTCTACTAACCCGGGAGATTAGTGGGAACATTATAGGTTGAATATGTGAGTTTCTAGTTGTAATAAATCCAATCCCAATTCTCCCTATTGGGACCAACACAGTGTAGTTACCATCTAAAATCGTTAGTAACAGCATTTTACCCAATTTTGAATAATCAATACAAATCAACAGTGAAGACAGTAAAAATATTGCTTGTTTTTTTCATAAAATAAATACATACATACCTTCAAACATACTCCAGGTATCTACTGCAGATAAAGAGTAAGTATGGCAGCGAGGCAGAGCTGTTGGTTGAAGAGTTACTGCAGCAATCCAACTGCACTGCTACTGTGCTGCTGTTCACCATCGCTATGAAGTATAAGGACGATAAGGTAGGACGATAGGTTGAAATATCTGCCAAGTTAGAGCAGTAAAGCTAGAGTGAAACCAGGAAAAGACAGCATTTTTAAACTGTATAATGTTATTTTTATTTTGAGAGGGGCTTGTGGCTAAATAATAACAGCCGCACGGGTTAATCGATCAGGTTAAGCTACGCTTGCCGCGGTTGGTCCGTGGATGGGTGACCATCTTTACATACCAAGACCCCTCCGTGCTTCGGAAAGCACGTTAAGCCGTTGGTCCCGGCTGTCATTCGCGGATTTTTGACAGTCGTTACGGGTCGTCAGAAGCCCGAAAGTCTGACAACCAGTCTTACCAAGGGGTATCGTGTTACCCAGTAACTGGGTTGTGGAGGTCAGATAGGCAGGCGCTCCATGTAAAATACTGGTATTCAGCTGTATGGTTAGACTGGAAGGCGACCCCAACGTAGGTGGGAAAAGGCAAAACTCAAAAACTCAAACTCAAAGCATTTATTTCAATTAAACTATTTACAGGCACTTTTGAATTGTCAAGGAGTCGGTCAGTTAGAAATATGAAGCTAGTTGCCCATTCCAAAGCGTAGTAGGTACCTATGGAGAAGAACGGGCAAGAAACTCCATGGACACTCTTTTAAATTAAATTGATACATAAAGATTAGTACAAAAATAATGTTGAAATTATAACTAAATGTGAGGACGATGTAAAATAAAAAACGCGTCCATAGTAGAAAAAGAAACAAAAACAATTTCTAAATAAAATAATTACAAATAAGCCGAGGACGCTAAGAGGTGACCAGTCCCAACTAACGGCGCCCGTTCACGAGCATGACGCATGCATCAGCACCATTCAGCTCAACCATTTTGAAGGGAGCTAAATGATCCAACACACGCGCCACCATCAGCGAGACATCTGAGTGAGCATGACATACTCTCAGCTGCCAGGGCCCATTCAAGTCAATTACATAACCGGTAAATGGTAGCTCTATTATACATGGTATTCACACCTGTGCAATGCAATTATACAATACAAAGTAGCTTGAATTTATACAATGCAAAGATAGTCTTACAATGTTCAGCTGCTCCAACAGTATTTTCAAATGTTAATTATTCAATTGGTTGTGGTTGTGGAGCAGGACCAGCATTGAGCCAAGCATTTTTATAAGCGATGTAATCACCCAACTTATAATATGCCTGCCTGCATAGTGTGCGTTTGATACAAGATTTGAATTTCATTTCATTCAGTTGAAGTATGTGGGGTGGAATTTTATTGTAACATTTTAAACAGTACCCCATGAAAGATGAGTCTACTTTAGCCAGTCTGAAACCTGGCTGAGATAATAGGTCCCTATTTCTAGTACTATAATTACGTCTTTCACCTCTTTTACTAAAATGATGTAAATTTTTCCTTACGTACATGATGTTTTCGTAGATACATTGACAAGGTACCGTCATGATGTTAATGTCCTTAAACCGGTCCCTTAGAGAATCGCGCCTGCGGAGATTATAAATGGCTCTGATAGCTCTTTTCTGCAGAATAAAAATTGACTCGATGTCTGCAGCCCGTCCCCAAAGTAAAATACCGTAAGACATGATACTATGAAAGTAACTAAAATAGACTAGCCTCGCGGTATCTACATCAGTAAATTGACGGATTTTTCTGACAGCATATGCCGCTGAACTTAGCCGTCCTGCAAGAGATGTTAAATGAGGACCCCATTGTAGCCTTGAGTCGAGCGTGATCCCCAGGAAAACAGTTTTATCGACGAATTCTAGTTTCTCTTGATTCAATACTATCTCATAATCACCACTTTTGACATTTGGTAAAGAAAATCGAATGCACTTAGTTTTTTTCCCGTTTAATACTAAATTATTGGCAGTGAACCAATTCTGAACCTGCAATAGGGCGTTATTTACGTCGTCAACATTAGTAGCACGTCTATCTACCTTAAAATTAAAGAAGTATCATCAGCAAATAACACCATTTGTGGTTGATTATTTAATACATGGAGTAGATCGTTAATGTACACTAAAAAGAGGAAAGGACCCAATATCGAGCCTTGTGGAACACCCATTTTTACTTTTAAACTGAGTGAATTGATACCATTAATTTGTACTTGCTGTTGTCTATCATTTAAATAAGATTTTACTAAGCTGAGCGCATGTTTTCCAAGTCCGTAATACTCAAGTTTCAAAATTAAGGTTTCGTGGTCGACGCAATCAAATGCCTTGGAGAGGTCACAAAAGATTCCTATGGCGTCTTGCGCTTCTTCCCACGCGTTAAACGCGCAGATGATGATAATGTTATTTTTATTTTACTTATAAAAAAAACATACTATACCAGCTGCGCCCCACGGTTTTACCCGCATAAGTCACGATCGGGATAATAAGTATCCTAAGTTCTAATCCAGGTCATGGTCTACCCATGTGCCAAATTTCATCCAAACCCGTTCAGCCGTTTTGGTGTGATAGCGTAACAAACAAACTCACTTTCATTTATAATATTAGTTAGGATTTACATTGGTTTTAGCCATACAACGAACACCGCTGTGTTCATGTGTGCTACACAACGAACACCGCTGTGTTCATGTGTGCTACACAACGAACACCGCTCAGTGTTCATGTGTGCTAGCGAGTCGTTCATTTAAATCTTAAAATAAACGGACTCAGTGAGTGTGACCACGCACAAGGGTTCTGTAGTTGAGATGAATTTATCTCAAGAACAAACTTAAGATTGTAGTTGAAAAACATGTTCCCCAATACATTCGAACTGCAAAATGTGAGTTTGTACGCAAAATATTGAGAGATAATACCATGTTATTTTAAGACCATAGACTTCTTCTTTTTATTTCAACATTTTCATCTGTAATTTTTATGGTGTACATAATAAAGAGTGTTCCATTCTATTCTATTCTATTCTATTCTTATAGGTTTTCCTGTAATCTATAAGTATAGAACTATTTTCTATATATTTTTTTAAGGGGAATGCTCAATTTTCATATATTTTCTTAAATAACTTTAAAACTATTTATAATAAAATTATTTAAAAAATATTGAGACCCTCATAGTTCGCCCTTTCATTTAAAGTGTCACACGGCACAGTTTGTAAAACTTTTAATTCTTATTTTTCCACCAAGAGTACCTAACCCCATGTTCAAAATTCATTCATTTACATAACACGCCCGTGTTTGGGTCACAAAAATTCATATGTAAACGAGAAAGTTACCATGATAACAAGATAAAATTCTAAAAAGAATTTCAGTTCTGGGACAGACTGCCAGCAGACAAAACTCAATGCCAATTTAGAGCTTGTGAATTCAGTAATAATTACCATTTCTGTTGGCCGTGATCAAAAATACTTCGTCACTGGACTCTCACCAATCAAAAAAATAAATAAACGGTTGAGAATCAGCATTTTTCGAACGTCAAAGTTACATAAGACAGTCATCGCCCGCCCTTTGCCACTTCCTAGTGCTTTAGCTGGGAAGAAGAAGTGGCGCAACAAACTCCTCAGCAGCACACCTGTCTGTTTAGTTATATAAACTTGATTCTATACCATATCGTATGCAAAATTAACATTACGAAACACAAAACATTAAATTAAATTACTTGCCATATCGTCGGTGATATTCTGAAACCGCGGAACTAACAGTGTTTAAAACCGCGTAAGGTAGGTACAGTGAATTTTACAGGAACGAGGAAAAACGTAATATTTACTAAACCACTTGACTTTCTATAGTTTAAACTTTTAAATTGTCAAATTCCTCTTAATATTGTAGGCATTAGTTAGGTAAAATATGTATTAATGAATTAGAAAATCCGAAATCTCGATTTTACTACTTTTGTAAATACGCGGTTTTAAACACTGTTAGTTCCGCGGTTTCAGAATATCACCGACGATATGTTAGCTAGCACACGCCAATATGCCAAAGAAACCATGAAAACTGTACTCAAGCAGATACAAATTACAACAAACGTAAACAGAAAACTCTCCAGGCATAAAGAGCGTGCCCGCTTACATAAGGTCATTGCTGTAACTCGAAGTGAGAAATGATGAACTAGCACCATCGAAGTAAAATAAATAAACAATTACTAATAACAATAATAAAACCATGGTCAGCAAGACGACCACTTCCTAATGTATTCTAATTTCCATTCCAGGTGAAAAACATAACAATTGTGACCCTAAAGGACATGTTCATAAGCCTGGTAACGGCCGGCTACATCCAACAGGCTCCCGTGGCTGAACTCAAGGAGGGCAGTGAGATACCCACACTGGTGCCCGTGGCTACCATCGTGCCAGATATGTTGGTGTCCAGAACTGGCACATTGGCACTGGTGCAAGCTATGAGTTCTGGCAGTATTAGTGATATTAATGATAGTTAGTATTATTTTTTTAATCCGATTAAAAATGTTCAAGATGTACCTACTACCCATACTCTGATTTTTAATTTGCTAGACTAAAATGACATTTGGTGTCGACATAAAAATAACCTAGTAAATAATCTAGTTACCGAGTGACTCTCACCAAGAAGCACTGAATCATTCTCTGAAGGAGGACCATCACTGTTGTCGCGTTGTCTCTGAAATATTAACTTACTAGATGCGCCCCGCGGTTTTACCCGCATAAGTTTTGACCCCGTGGGTATATCGGGATAAAAAGTATCCTATGTGTTATTCCTGGTTATAAACTATTTGTGTTCCAAATTTCATCCAAATCCGTTCAGTACTTTTTGCGTGAAAGAGTAACAAACATCCATCCATCCTTACAAACTTTCTCATATATAATACTCGTATTAGTAGGATATAACGTGTTATTTATAAAACTTTTTAAAATATTTCTAATTTACCCCCATGAGTGACTCTCATAGTCAAAATTCTTATATTTACGTTACACGTCCGTGTTTGGGGTCACAGAAATTCATATTCGTATCAAATTTCAACTTAATTGGTCCAGTAGATCCCGAGCAAATCGGCACCACACACACGAGACCGACACACGAGTGATCGTATAAGGGTTCCGTTTTTTTCCTTTTGAGATACGGAACCCTAAAAAATCCCAATCGCAGCTGTCATTTTGGTCTAGCAAATAAAAAATCAGAGTGTAGTTTAAATGGCAATGTCAAAAATTGCGTAATTACATTTATAATTGTGTAAACTTTACATGATTTTTTTTATACTTACTTATGCATTGTAAGTGATTGATGGCTCTATGCTTATTATTGGTTATTAAGTAGTTATTATAACCATACTACTATACCCGAATCGCTTTAGCGTGGCTATAGCGGTCATTGACCCACTTACATTTTCCAGCATTCTTTATTTACAAAACTGAAATGTCCGTTAACGTCCAGAATCAATATCTATCGTGATCATCAACATGTTCCTATAACGAAAGTCCACTCATAGTTTATTATTTAGTTTCCTGCTTAGAGATATTAGGGAAGGGGCAACGACCGTTATTCAAAATCAAAATATTTTATTTCTTATAAACCTACATGGGCACTTATGAAACGTTAGAAATGAGGTGCACGGTCCCAATTGATCTTTGCTTATGGAGGAGAGCCGGCAAGAAACTCCACGGTTACTCTTTTAAAATAAAATATTTGGCTTTTACAATGTTTTCAAATTACAGTGTTGCTAGGTATGGGAGGACATTGTAGGCCTGTCAACAAGTACTAGGTACTTTACAAAATAGAAAATTGTCTACAAATCTACAATCTATTAAGCCTCTCACATTCACATGATACAAAAGAATCTCTGTAAAATTGTAATTACTCAAAAAGTTTAATAGTTCTCCGTTTTTACAGATATCTACTGGAGAGTAAACTATGACAGGTTCCACCTAGACTTTAGAGACGAAATCATGATTAAAGCTATCACACGACGAATCGATGAAAACGGTGAGTAACTTTGCTTTGTAGTGATCACTTTTGTCTCTCCCTGTAGATGTGGCAGACTTGCAGAAGATGACTAAATGAAAAAGAAAAATAATTTTATTTGTGACAGAAAAATAAAACAAAATAGATCTACATATAATCACAAAACACAAATAGTCGGCAGCTGCACGTCATGTCTGTGAGAAGAAGGCTTCCACTCAGCATGATGCTGTGCATTGGGGGAGCCGCGGCAAAGTGCTGATTTTCAGACTAAAGAAAACTCAGTCTAAGGTTCCTTCTGCGAAGCAGTAATGCTCGCGAAGGAGGAGGCGGGACGGTTGAGGGAAAGGCAAATTTAGCGCCCTCTCGCCCCTAGCCGCCGCAGGAGACGCCCTGGGCGTCGGGAATCCCGGGCGGATTTCCGGCCGCCGTAGGCGCGGGCTTGCGGACGGTGAGCAATGGGTAGCTCACCTTCCGGTAAGGACCAGGCCCGGGTCGACGGCGCGTCGTTTTCCACGCGCGCCTCAAAGAGATGTCGTCAGCATAAAGGTAGGGGTCCACTAGAGCCGATGCCTGCCGGGGTCGCGGGAAGGTACTTATGGGTCACCGAGGCCCCCGCAACACAGGCAACAGGAAGGAATACGGGTGGGTTTTAGTCAGTAAGAGTCTGACACACCCTCCCGCTCCGCCCAGAGCGGGAGAAGTTATTTGCTGATTTCCCATCCACAAAAAAAAAGGTTCCTACTCTGGGGCCCTAATATAAACATTTTCAGGACAGGCGATTTGCAGGGTAAATCAAGGTAACAGTTATTAACACACTAGCTGCGCCCCGCGGTTACACCCGCATAAGTCTCGGTCCCATGGGAATATCGGGATATAAAGTATCCCATGTCTTCGCCCATGTCGCGGTCATGGTATCTGTGTGCCAAATTTCATCAAAATCCGTCCATCAATGTTTGCGTTAATGGGTAACAAACAAACAAATTCACTTTAGCATTTGTAATATTAGTTAGGACTAGCTTTTGCCCACGTCTTCGCCCGCGTGGAGGTCGGAAAATATCCCACGGGAACGTCAAACTGAGATAAAAAGTCCTCTATGTGTTAATCCAGCTAATAAACTGTATGTGTGCCACATTTCATCTAAATCCGTTCACAGTGGCGGATTTGCCCTAAGGCCCAGTAGGCCCGGGCCTAGGGCGGCCAGATATTAGGGGCGGCCAATCGTGACAAAAAATTCACTGATGATAACAAGATCCACTAACAAGATTCGATAAAAGTTGGCAATAAAGTAAAATTAATTATGTAGTCTATATGATGGATACTGAGACAGGGGCAGCTGGTATTTACTACATGGCCTGGGAGGCGTAGGGCGTCCAAGACTGCAAATCCGCCACTGTCCGTTCAGCCGTTTTGCGTGATTGAATTAACAAACATACAAACGTTCACATTTTAATATTAGTCGGAAGTAGGATAATATATTAGTAAGAAGTAGGATATTAATAGGATTAGTTAAGGCACAAATAGTATAAAATCCCTTTACACTTTATTTTTCTGTCTAATATTTTCCTGCGGTAAGAGTGTAATTATTATCTCCCTGATTCGTGTAACTATTTTTTGACATTTTCCAGCTGGAGAACTAATGCGCTTCCTCCTTGAGAAGATGTACCTGACCTCAGCAGCGTGGGCGCCTGAGTCAAGTCCCTTGTGCGCGATAGAACTAAGAGAGCGGTGTCGAGGCGCTGGCACCGACAGACCAATGCTGCATCAGTTTGTGGACCAGTATCTGAAAGTGCTAGGTAAGTGAAAATAATGTGAAAACATTGACATTTAACCTTGGGATAACATTCAATGCCAATAAGTTCAACATGCGATGCCATACTTATCCCATATTTTCCAGTGTTATCCTCTTTGTACCAACTACCAACCATCCCTAGATGGTGATTTCTACCAACCATCCCTAGATGGTTGGTTACTATAAGTTGGAGGTAAGGCGCAATTTCGCCCTGGTTAAATGTTTTTTTATGGTTTTTCGTGGTATACTGAATAATCCGCAGATACTAGAATCTTTGGGGTTGCTCGTTCCAAATAGTAGGCTGCGGCAAGGGCCGAGAGAGTGGCTGTTTAAAGTCCCGGTGGCCCGTACAAACTTGTTAATGTTTGCACCGGTGCATGGTAGGGTAGGTGATAAAGATACTCAACAGTGTATATATGCGATTGGATATCTTTATTTGCTCTTGGGCAGAATTCCAGAGGGTGACACTTAAGACGCTGACAACACCTAAACCGCGGCCACTGTCAGGCTGCATAGAAAAGAAAGAGAGGCACGATGACACAATGCTTGTAATTTATTGCAAAATATGAAGCAATTATTTATTTACTCAAAATTAAGTTGATTAATCAAAAATAAAAAACAACTAAGTTCTGCATTCAAATAAGACTTTCTTGTTGTTAATTAATTACGTAACGTACGTTGATATTAAATACAGATATTTTGGGTTGCAATTCAAGATAAAAGGTTAGTTTATCGTTAGTTTGTATCGAGTTTTTTTTTTTTTTCAAAACATGTTTTGGTAACAACCAAGTTCTGAAAAATATATTCAAAATTAACATATATTTTTTTCCGCTACCACAAACTATACAGATTTGGCAATTTTTTTTCTTAAGACAAGCCTACTTTGGTCGTTTGCCTCTTGTCAGCGCCTTAACATCTTCTGTATGACTTGTCTGTACTCAGAGTCTATTTTAAATTAAATTAAATTGAGACTACATTGTTGTACTGGGTTCCCGCCTGTAAATACAAATGTAAGTGGTAATAATAAATAAATAAATTATTTATGTGAAAAATAAAATGTTGTGAATATTGTTAAATAATAGTAACTATTATATAGTAAGTATCATAAATGTACGGGCAGCAGCTCCGCACACTGAGATGTAGGATGTAGGTGGATGAATCACTCGGGATGTGTACAGGAAATAAAATAAATGTACGGGCAGCAGCTCCGCACACTGAGATGTAGGATGTAGGTGGATGAATCACTCGGGATGTGTACAGGAAATAAAATAAATGTACGGGCAGCAGCTCCGCACACTGAGATGTAGGATGTAGGTGGATGAATCACTCGGGATGTGTACAGGAAATAAAATCACTGTTTTGTGTCCGATAATGATTGACCATTTATTTAATAAAACAACGAATTATATAATGCCAAAAGTAGGTGGCTTGTGGCGGGCGTAATAGCTTAGTCAGCGAATGTACATAAATCGGTGACTTAGCAACTGCTTGATCAGGTAAAAACTAAAACAATAAATATCATGTGGCGATGCTCGTACATCCTGCCGACTATAAAAGTACAAATGTCCAGTAAAATGCATTATCCAAGGGTAAGTAAAGTATGTAAAGAAAGTTATTGGAAGGTTCTATGTCCGTCGCTAACTGTCATTGGCGACGTTTCGCGATCCACCTTGCTGCTGTTAGGAAGATGTCTGGGGACCTCTTCTAGATCCGGGGTGTCTGCCTTTGCTTGTCCTTCCGTAGGGAGATGCCGTTCAGTAGGACTTGGGGCCATCTCAATCTCTTCCTTGTGCGCCTGCTTTCCTGTTCTGTTTCCTTGAGGTGTACGGAGACAGCGTGCTTTAATTTGGACGCATACCCATATGCTGAATATTGTTGCACAGGTTATCATACAGCCGTACAGGACGTAGTGATGTTGCTCCGCCTCCACGGAATTAACCATTTGTATGTCCTGTTGTTCTTTAACCAGCTCAATTTTTCTCTTAATACTCTTTAGTTGTTCTTCATGTGTTTCAAGTTCCATATTTGTTATATTTGTAATTTGACTATTGCTTGTTAATAGTTCGTTTAGATTTATCTCTGGTACGTAGATCTCTTGCTCATTTCCTAATTCCATGGTGCTTTGCATTTTGTAATGTGCATGAATCAGATGTTTATCGCCGCGCATCATGCAACCTGTAGCTAAGGTGATGATGCCTGTATTTTGTAGTGTCTGTGACGTAATTCCCGCAGGACAGAAAATGCGCATAGTGCATTCCTCGCAACACGTAAACAACCAAGCTCCCTTACTGTGCAGTTTTTTCCAGTCATTGCTGCAATTCGATACCTTAGTGCGGCAGGTTGTTACTCCTCGATTGTTTATTATGCCTGCTTCGCACATTGTTGTGGCTGTTTTTATACTGTATATAGGTAGGTCAAGGTTGCATAGCAACAGCTGATTTGTGTTTACTTGTTCGCACGATGAAAGATGTTGTTGATCCAGTGGTATCATCATGTCTAGCTTCAAGTTAACGGCTATGTATTTGGTTGTTGGTATTATGTGAATCATGGAGGTTCCCTTTATGTTGCGGATTGGGATGACTTCGGTTAGTTCGTACTGTTCGTCTGCTACTAACGGGATTTTTACTTCGAATATGATGAAGTCTTCGGTTAGTTTTCCTTGCACACTTGCTAGTTTATACATTTCCCGGATACACTTGAACTTGTTTGAGCAAGGGAGAGATAATCCTTTTGGGACTTGTCCTGCTATGATGTTCAACTGTTTTTCGAACGCATCGGGTTTCAACAGGTGAGTGTCGACCTTGCCGTGACGAAGATCTGTAACTAGGCTGATCAACATGTCTTGTATTCTCCGCAAGTTTGTTATCATCATGTTTGCGGCAAGTGCAGTAGCAGTAAGGAACGTTGCTTGGTCTTGTTCGGTTTTCAGTTGTTGGAGCGAGTCTCTGAGACTTTTGTTGATGACAATGAACTGCCGGTTCATTACTTGCTCGTTCCTCTTCAGAAGGTTATATTCCCCTTCGATTATTGCAGTCTGTTGTTTGTACAGATTGTACAAGTGGTCTTCATTGCTGTGCAGTAGTTTGATGTCGTTGTTGTATTTTTCGGCGAATTTGTCATCAAGTACTCCAAATAGAGAGTTGGCAATGTTCCCAATTCCGTTTATGAGACCTCGCTTGCTACGTATTCCGTGGTCGGATTGTAGTACTTCGTTGTAGTGTTTGAGCTCGTTTAGTTCGTGCTCGAGTTGTGTGGATATAGTCAAGTACGCTATATTTCGTTGACAAAGTCCGTGTAATTGCTGGACGTATTGTTCAACGGCAGAAGTACTTTTCCAGTAAGTTGACATGTTGTAGTATACTACCAGTCTCCATTCGTCTTGTATTATCTGTAAGTCTGCGGCTTTGTCAAAGTATACAAGGCGGGTCGGGTCTAGAGTTGTTACATTGACGAGTTGTTGCATGGACGGTGTCACACACGTAACCATCAGTACTAGTAACGTGCTTAGGTACTTGAGGACGTTACAGCTGGAAACACCCTTCTGTGCCCGTCTAGGGCTCACCCGACGTTGAGATGTTGATGACGTCGCCTCTGGTTGTGTTGGTTTGTTTTCTTTGTTGTTCCCGGTTTCAATTGGTAATCGGGACAATTTCGTTACGGGTCTCTTCATTATGTTGGATTTAGTTTTGAGCGTGACGACTCGTACCAAGTTATCCGGTCCAGGATGCGTCTCTATAACTCGCCCTAATAACCATCGGGCTGGGGCTATTTGTTCTTCCTTTACAAGGACGACGTCATTCACGGCAATGTTGCGTGTTGGAGTTTGCCATTTCCCTCGTAATTGTAATGTTTGTAGGTAATCTTTGGACCATTTCTTCCAAAATTCCTTGTACATGTTTTCTGTCAGGCGCCATCGTAAAGTTAACTGGCTGTTGTCACTCTCTGACGTCATCGGAGGTGCCAGAACCGGTCCACCGACTAAAAAGTGGCCTGGTGTCAAGTAATCGATGTCGTCGAGGTCGTTTGTTAGGGCGACAAGTGGCCTTGAGTTGAGGCAGGCTTCAATTGGTACTAGCAAAGTAGTAAACTCTTCGTACGTAAGCCTTTGTTCCCCAAGGACGCGTTTTAGGTGGTGTTTCATACTCTTGACTGCAGCTTCCCATAGTCCTCCCGCTGTGGGCCAAGATGGTGCGTTAAAGTGCCATTCCATACCTTTTTCGGAAGTGTTGTTGATGAGGTCGTCGTTAACTAGAAGCTGCAGTGCCTCCTGGCGTTCTTTGGCTAGAGCTCTTGCTGCTCCGACAAAGTTCGTTCCGTTGTCACTGTAGATATGTTTTGGTGTTCCTCGTCGTGCGCATAGCCGCTTCAATGCTGCGAGGAATGTTATCGTGCTGAGATCTGACACCAGCTCCAGGTGGATGGCTTTTGTGCATAAACAAATGAAAATCGCGATGTAGGCTTTAACTGTTTTAATGCCGCGACCTTTGTTAGCCTTTATTTCAACGTGTCCCGTGAAATCCACGCCCGTGTGTGTGAATGGCCTTGAAGGTGTAACTCGAGGCGTTGGTAAGTGTGCCATTTGTTGATTGCTGCGTTGCGTTTTGTAGCGGTGGTAGGTGACACATTTGTTGAGTTGCTTCTTGATTGGTTTCATGCCGCCAAGTATCCAATATTTGTTACGAAGGTTTCCCAAAGTAAGCCTGGCACCGCCGTGGAGAGTATTCTTGTGGGCTTGGTCAATCAGGAGGTCTGATAACTTGTGTTTGTTTGGTAAAATTATTGGATGTTTTTGGGAGTCGTTTAACTTAGCATGTTCAAGTCTTCCTCCCACTCGAAGAATACCTTGTGCGTCTAGCATTGGGCTTAAACTCAACAGTTTGCTTGTAGCCCGTACCTTGTTATGTTTGTGTAGGTATGCTATTTCATCGCCAAATGTATTGTTCTGTGTAGTTTTCACAAGCAGGTGCTGAGTCTGCACAATGTCTTCCGTAGTTAAGTGTGACCTGTGTATGGCTCTTGTTGCGTCACGCGAGTTGTTTATGAATCGTCTGATCCAGCTGATGACTCGGGTTGCATAAGTCATCGTGCTGTATTTTTGCAGTAGTTGCTCGATGAGGGGCGCGTCTATTGTTTGTATTGCGCAGGTTTGACCTCGTTTATTTTTCTCTTCGTTCGTTGTAAAAATACCTTGTTTGGGTATGTTGTTGTTTTGAAGCCAGGTTGGGCCTTTCCACCACAGTTCGTGAGCTATCAAGGCTGATGGTGAGATTCCTCTGCTTGCGCAGTCCGCAGGATTGTCTTCGGACTTGACATGGGCCCAGGAGTTGGGTGGTGTTATCTGGATAATTTTTGTGACTCTGTTGGCTACGAAACTCTTCCAACGGCTCACATCACCATGTAGCCAGCCAAGCACCACCATGGAGTCCGTCCAGCAATGTATGGTGTGGATCTGCGAGTTGATGGAGTTTTTTACTTTTTCGATCAGTCGGGCTAGTAGTACTGCACCACATAACTCCAGTCGTGGCAGAGAAATAGGCTTTTTCTGTGGGGCTAATTTTGTTTTAGCTGCTACTAGCCTTATCATCTGTTTACCTTCTTTATCAGTGGTCTTGCAATATATGACACATGCATAGGCTCGTTCTGATGAATCACAGTAGCCATGAAGTTCGAAGGGTTGTTGGGTGTCGCCGATCCAGCGTGGTATGGTTATGTCGTGTATGTGTGCGAGCTGATTGCGGAATTGCTCCCATTCTTGCTGTATCTTTAGTGGGAGTTTATCATCCCAGCTCGTTGTAGTTGACCAAGCATGTTGAAAAATTAGCTTGGCTTTCACTGTTACCGATGATAGCCAACCAAGTGGGTCATACAGTTTTGATATATCCGACAGTAGTGTGCGTTTTGTGTCGACATCACGTTTGTTGCAGAGTGGTATTTGTTTGTAGGTAAACTGATCCGTGCGCGGGTTCCAAGTGATGCCTAGCGTTTTGTTGGTGTCTGCATCCTTGAAGTCGAACATTTTTTGGCTTATCAATTCATCGGATAAGCCTTCAAGTAGGCGCGTTTCGTTGCTAGCCCACTTTCGTAAGTTGAATCCACCGCCCTTCAGCATTGTTATAAGTTGACTTCGAGCTTTCTGTGCTGTTATGAAGTCGTGACTCCCGCCTATTAAGTCGTCCATGTATAGCTGATTGGACAGAATAGCCGCCGCCAAGGGGTACTGTGCGCCGTCATCCTTTACCAGTTGCCTTATGGTGCGCATTGCCAGGAAGGGAGCGGACTTGGTACCATATGTTACTGTAGTCAGTTGTAACTCTTGTAACGGCTCTGTGACTGAATCCCTCCACACTATTTTTTGTAAGTGTTGGTCTTTTTCCTGAATACGTATTTGTCGGTAGAATTTCTCAATATCCGCTGTGTACACGTATTCAAATGCCCTCCATCGTAGAATAATAGCTTGTAAGTCTTGTTGTAAGTTAGGCCCGCATTCCATCAGTTGGTTTAAACTGTGTCCCGAGCTAGTGGTTGCTGATGCATTGAAAACCACTCGGAGTTTGGTTGTCGTTGAATCGGGTCTCATTACTCCATGATGGGGTAGGAAACAGCTTGGCGTGTCCGGCTCTGTGCACCTTTTCATATGTCCTAGAGCTTTGTATTCGCCGATGAAAGCCTTGTAGCTTGAAGCGAGGGTTTCGTCTCTTGTCAAACGTTTTTCCAATTGCTTGAATTGCGCGACTGCTTGTGGCTTTGATCGTCCTAAATATTGCTCGAAATTGGTCTTCATGGGGATTCTCACTGCATACCGCCCATCTTCTTGTCTTTTTGTTGTATCAGCGTACAGCCTCTCGCAGTACTCCTCATCGACAGTCGTAGACTGGTCGTCTGATATTATCTCTTCAATTTCCCAGAAACCAGAGATATCGCTAGTGTCCACCACGACATGACAGTTGAAAGTATTCGTATTTCCAACTAATACCCAGCCGAGCTTTGTTTGTTGTGCTATTGGTGCGTATATGTTTCCTCGAGTAATGTTGCTCATGACTATGTCGCCATATACCCCAGCATCAAGTAGAATGTCAATCGGCCTTGATAAGTTGAATTGTGGGTCGGCCAGGTTAATGTTTTCTATGTGAGGCCAATCTAGTTTTTCGAAGGAGTAGTTAGGCAGGTTGTTGAGTAGTTTAGCCATTACTAATGCCGGGGTTGAAAACTCGTAATCTCCGTAAAGGGACTTACAGTCCAACTGAACGGTCCCGTTGCTCTGGCTGGCAAATGCTCCGATCCCTGACACAGTTGAGTTGTGGTTGCGTCGCGGAAGCCCAAGTCGTTGCACAGCCGATTCTGTTATAAGGTTCAGTTGGGAGCCTTGGTCTAGAAGGCATCTAAGTACGGTGTAAGTTCCATCTGCAGCCTTTACTTTAAGTTGTACTGTAGCCAGTAAAACTTCGTTAAAATTTCCTGACACGTGATTGGTTTTTCGCTGCATGTTGTTGTTTGTCACGCCTTCGGCCATTTGGCTTGACGACAGTGTCGCTGACGTAGTATCGCGGACTAGGTCATGTAGCGTGGTGTGATGTGCGCCGTTACACACTTTGCATCTTTTCTGCGAGTTGCATTTCTTTCCGTTGTGCGGATACATGCAGTTTTTGCAAATGTTCAATTGCTCAATTGTCCTAATTTTTATGGCTGGCGTCATTTCTTGAAACTCTTTACAGTAGAGCAAGATGTGGCTTGTTTTGCAAACTGGACAATTTCTGTCGGAGCTTGTATGGTTTGCTTTGGGGTAGCGTCTGTATCTGTTGTACGCATCCCTTGGTACTGTTGTCATCGAGGCCCCTTTCTTTGGGGTGACGTCGGCATCCGTTTGTTTGTTTGTTGGGTTTACTTGTTTTCTTCACTACTGACTCCAGCGCCGTGAACTTCCCTTCGATGAACTGGATGAATTCCTTGAAGTCGGGAAGCCCTCTTGGATTTTTCCTCGCCTCCATGTAGTCAGCGTAGGTCTGAGTGTCTAGTTTTGCTGCCAGAATGTGAACCAAAATCGGGTCCCATGTTGCCGTGTCGATGCTCAAGTTACGCAACGCGTGCACGGTTTCGAGACTGGTGTCGTGTAGGCGCTTCAGCTCGTACGCGTTTTGATTTTGAATCGTAGGTTGACTCATCAAAACTTGCATTTGCTTGGTGAAGAGCATCTGCAAGTTATTGTACCTATGGTGGAGGATTTCCCAGCAGGAGTCGTAGTTGCTCTCGGAAACAGACAGATGTTGCACAAGGCGCTCAGCTTCTCCTTTTAGCTTCCCCTTCAGGTGTTGCATCTTCTGCCCCTTCGAGAGGGAAGGGTTATTATGGATAGCCGCGATGTATAGATCGAGGAATGTCGGCCATTGTGTGTAGTTTCCAGAGAATATCGGTATTTCGATCCTTGGCGCACTATCCCGTTGTTGGACAGCGTGGTTGAGTTTGCGGTTGAGACCTCGCTTTGTGCACTCGTATGTTTCTTCGTACTGCGAGAACTCGAGCTCGTAGTTTACGTCGCTACCGACGAGAACGTTGTCGAGCTGCCAGTGCACTTCGTCAATCGCCCTCCATCGCGATTCGAGGACCCTAAGCTTGTCTTCTATCTCCCATTTCTCAATAATGTCAGCAGTACGCAAGTTGCTGACGAAACGTGAGAAGGCTCTAAAGTTGGTTGCTTGTTGATTTTTTAGCTCGTCCGATCTCGATAGGACTCCAGTGTTCTTGTTCTCTTCTTCTGGGCGATTCGCGAGTTCCGCAGTGCTTGTTGACCATGTTTGCAGCTTATGTTGTATGTTTGAGTGGTTCGACTTGACCCTGTCGTATACTTTTGTTGTGTAGTATATGTCGGTCTGGTCTATGGCGCCCTGTAGCACGCCATGATTCATTTCGAATTCGTTCCAGTGCGCCTGGAGGGTATCCAGTCTGCCCCGGATGTATGTGGCGGTTTTGCGGTCAGGGCCATCTTTTCCGAAGTTGACACCAATTTTTCGGATGCCCTCTGCGATGATTTCCTGCCGCTTGAGAAGTTCTTGTTGCCTGGCGTCCATAATTGTTGCACGAGTATGTATGCGTGTAGTGGATGGACGTTAGCTCTGTTGACTTCACTGTTGTATTGTTGTATGTAGTTCCCGAACCACCAAATGTTGATGTTTCCCACGGCGATCGCAGGGTCCGAAGGAATCTCTCCGTACGATATTGTGCGCCTTCTCAATCTGACTGGGGCGATCCGCTTGTGGAAGACCAGTCAAACCGATTCGCTATCGTAAGTAGAAACACTTCGTACCTGTGCGACTTGCAGGACTGTTTGCTCCAGTAGTGGCGATCCGGCTCGAAGGACCATAAATGTACGGGCAGCAGCTCCGCACACTGAGATGTAGGATGTAGGTGGATGAATCACTCGGGATGTGTACAGGAAATAAAATCACTGTTTTGTGTCCGATAATGATTGACCATTTATTTAATAAAACAACGAATTATATAATGCCAAAAGTAGGTGGCTTGTGGCGGGCGTAATAGCTTAGTCAGCGAATGTACATAAATCGGTGACTTAGCAACTGCTTGATCAGGTAAAAACTAAAACAATAAATATCATGTGGCGATGCTCGTACAATTAGTTAGTCCAGATTAGGTATTTTCCTCCTAGAAACTGCGTACCGGAAGGCGCAGCGTGATTAAGCCCCTCAACAAGTGAATCGATGACCTGGTGAAAGTCGTTGAAATCCGCTGGGTGTGAGAGGTCTATATCCATCATTGGACGTCTTCTGACTGAATAATGAAGATGATATCTTCTTACCTCACACAGCGTCGAATTATATATGTCACCGTATGATTATGAACATCGTTAGTTTACAATCTCTGAAGCGAGAATGTAAACTATCGACAAAAATTTCATTGCAGTAAACCATTTCCAGTTTAACACATTATTTTTCGATAATCTATCTATCTAATACCAAATAGCCAAGTAACTGCGACCAACTTGGAAAAAGCACTGGCTTGGCTCGCGCTCGGGTGGTTACAGTTCTAACCTAACCTAACCCATTTGGTTGGGGTGCCCTGACTTCGTTACTGCGACCAATTCGGCTACCGCCCAAATCTACCAATCAGGGACGGTTCACAATTTTACGGGTGATCAAATCGGACAGATTGTGAACCCTGTCGATAAGTGCGGGTTCGTCCACAATTTCTACGGATTCAGTAAGTACTTGATTCCAGAAAACCGGTTTAAATAAAGGCACGTATCGAATTTGCTATACCAAAATCGAACCCCAAATAATTCTCATTTTGATATCTCATATTAATTGACACAGTCTTTTTGTGAGCCTCAAATAATTCTTCTAAAATAAAATAGTCAAGTAACTACGAAAATCTTGGAATGTTGGCTGGTTGGTCACAGTTGGAACGTTTTTTTTTTTGTTCCGCTGTGGAAAATCCTCATAGATGTCCTCCGCCCTGGGGTAGGCGGAGGGGTTTGTCACACTCTTACTGTCTAAAAACCACCCCGGTGTTCCCCTCCCACACTTGCACCGGGGATCATGGGATCTAATGAGACTTCCGCGCTGTCTCTGCGGGCCACCTCAAGCCGGGACGTCTGAAAGGGGCGCGCGTGGAACACTACGCGCCGCCACATCGGGTCCAGTGTGATGGGGGGCGGCGGACGTCCCCAAGTTTGCCACCCCTGGACCCATTTAGGGGGGCCGGAACAGGGCGTTGTCTGCCGTCTATCGACGCCCGGTGCGCCTGCTGGGGGGCCGGGTGAGCGGAAGAGATCTCCCGCTCCCGTTCCGCAGCCTCCTTCTGCGACACGACTGTTTCGCAGAAGGATACCACCGCGTCCCAGGACTCCTCGCTGCCGACCATCGCCTCGACCACGGCCGGCAGCGACAGGTCACTGCCCACTCCTGAGATGAGGGCACGGCGTGGCTCCTCCCAAGCGGCACACTCTGCCAGCGTATGCCGCGCCGTGTCCTCCCAACAGTCGACGCAATGGTGACACCGGCTCCGGCTCCCTGTTTATACGACACGGGTACTTTCCGAAGCAACCATGCCCCGAGAGCACCTGCGTCACCCGAAACGACAGGGAGCCGTGCCTCCTCCCGAGCCAGGGCTCGAGCACTGGCCGGACCGCCTCGATGGTGGCGAGGTCACAGTTAAAACGTAACCTAACCTATTTAGTTGGGGAAAAGATTTTCAATTTTGTTTTGCACGTAGAGGAGAACGGCGGCGGTTTCGTCCGCCGCGTGGGCGACGCGGGCAGCGGCCAGTACTGCGTGCGCGCGCAGCACGCCGCGCGCCAGCTGCTGCTGTGCGCGCTGGACCACACCGTCACCGAGCGGCTGGGCTCGAAAGCCGCGAGGATATTTAGGTAAGAGACAGCATGTCGACGATGGACAAGAACCTTTATCTACCAAAACATTATTTTACAGGAAACGAAAAATAACGGTTTTGTTTAACAGTATATAGTTATTGTCAGTTATCAGTAACTCTTTAAAAAATAAGATTTAAAGTTAGCTACTTTTGCCAGTTTACGCAAACCTTTATTTGAAGTCAATCTACGTAAAAAAAAATCACCAAAATGTCAGTTAGGAGTTCTTGTCACTTCATTGTCGCTATCATGAGGATGAAGAATGTCCGCCTGTTCATGGGAACCAAGGTCAATATCCGTCCAACAAGCGGGGTAATAGAGAATATCCAAGTAAATAGTTTAAATATTATTTCATATTGTCTTTTATTATAGCAATGTCCACTTAGCCGACTGTTAGGTCGTGGGTTGCAGCTGAAAATCAGCGTCAGGTGATACATCTTGTGTGTCATCTTCTGACATGCTGAGCTGAGAACCTTTAGGCATTATTGTAATTGTTTTGTTTTTTATAGTTTTAAGGTGTATTTTCTTTTCTTTTTTTTTGCTGTAGTGCCAATAAACGCATTTTTCTTTCTTTCCCTGTGACACTGCTAATGATTTATAAGTTAGTCACAATAAAAACGTTGACTTTTCAGGCTAGTTCGATCTAGAAAGTACATAGAAGAGGATGACATACAAAAGAACGCGATGTTAGTGAACAAAGAGTGTAAGCAGCTGACGTACAAACTGTTAGAGGAACATTTTATTAATGTACAGGTAACTTAATACTTTTATGAACTTGACCATTGTACTGGATGTGTTTATAGATAAATCCAAACTAATATTACGAAAGTGAGTTAGTTTGTTTGTTACGCTTTCACTCTAAAACGGCTCAACAGATTTAGATGAAATTTGGCACACGGGTAGACCATGATCTGGATTAGGACAACAGATACTTTTTATCCCGGTAACATTCCCGTGGGATAATTTACGATCTCCGCAAAAGCTAGCGGAAATATAAATATCAACTAGCTACATGAATTAGTTACCATCTTAGTGTCCCTAATTAATGTTGTTGTGTAAGGCCGATTTTGCTGGTGTAAAAGCCTGTAATACAGATCACCTTAAATGTACACATTTAAGCATTTTTTGTCTAATAAACTTTTTTTTTTTTGTAAAACTGTTCTGTTCCCGCAGACAAACCGTGAAATCGGTTTTGCGGGGCATAGTATTATGTAAAGGATTTTTATAAAATTTGTTTACGATAAATAAATAATAATAATAATAAGGTGATCTGTAATACAGGTTTTTAAATAAACCTACTTCAGACAACAGTCTCTCACAAAGCTAGCTCTTTGTTCGTGCATTATTGTCAAATATTAGCTTTAAGTACATAACTTGTGTAGAGAAAATAAACGTTTTATATTATTATATTATATTATTATTTAAAATGTATATTTTCAGCCAATGAGAAAAGCAGCTTCGGCGGGCGGGTTGGCGAAAGCTATCTATTTGTATCACATCAAGTTACATGACGTAAGTGATCATTATTTTTAACCTTAAGACGCTGACAACACCTAAACCGCGGTCACTATCAGATTGCATAGAAAAGAAAGAGAAGCGCGATGACACAACGCTTGTAAATTATTGCAAAATATGAAGCAATTATCTATTTACTCAAAATTGGGTTGAGTAATCGAAAATAAAAAACAACCAAGTTCTGCATTCAAATAAGACGTTCTTGTTGTTAATTAAATAGGTAACGTATGGTGATATTTAATACAGATATTTTGGATTAGAACTCAAGGTAAGAGGTTAGTTTAACGTTATTTTGTATCGAGATTTTTTTTTTCAAACGAGTTTTCGTAACAACCAAGTTCTGGGAAATATGTTCAAAATTAACATATATTTTTTCCGCTACCACAACCTATACAGATTTGGCATTTTTTTTCTTAAGTGAAGCTATTTTTGGTCAATTGGAACTTGTCAGCGCCTTAACACATATCGTTTATGTTAATGTTTTGCTAACATAGTTTGTAAGTATTTTGCTACGAACTCTTTGAGTATTGTTACTTAATTAAATGAATATTATTATTATTTTTATATATTTTACAAATCTCAGGACCATGGGGTCCCGGACCTTTGGAAGGCGTACGAGGAGCCGAACCAACTCGCAGAGGCCTCTTCGAATTAATTATTCCGTACAATTTTAAATGGAATATTTATTATTATTAATACGACAATTGTTTTCATGCCCGTGCCGAAACCTATGTTCGTTTTTTGTATAATATTTAATTGCACGACCCGATCAATATTATTTTGCCTGTGTAAGAGCTATCAAACCTTGACTTAAGACGCTGAGAACACCTAAACCGCGGTCACTGTCAGATTGCATAGAAAAGAAAGAGAAGCGCGTCGACAAAACGCTTGTAATTTATTGCAAAAATGAAGCAATTATCTATTTACTCGAAAATAAAAAAACAACCAAGTTCTGCATTCAAATAAGACGTACTTGTTATTAACTAAATACGTAACGTATACGACGACGACGTGTACGAGATATTTTGGATTAGAACTCAAGGTAAGAGGTTAGTTTAACGTTAGTTTGTATCGAGATTTTTTTCAAAATGTGTTTTGGTAACAACCACGTTCTGGGAAATATGTTTAAAATTAACATATATTTTTTCCGCTACCAGAAACTATACAGATTTGGTAATTTTCTTTCTTAAGAGAAGCCTATTTTGGTCAATTGGGTTTTGTCAGCGCCTTAAGAGACACTATTAGTATTGATTATTTTTGGGTCTCTTGGGAGTCAGCGCAGCACAAGTCAGGGAAATTAATTGTAAATAAAATCACGTCAACGTCGGCTGTCGCTGAAAACCAGCGCTGGGGCTCTGTCTCGCATAGGGTCGCAGCATTATGCTTAGCGTTGGCGTTTTGCGTGGATGTGCCGCATATTTTCCCCCAACTTGTCCTTTTCTGTATGTGTTCCTTCTTTGCGTCTTGTTTACCGCAAATAAACGTATTTTATTTATTTTCTTTTAACACAGTAAATTGATGTAGGGTGTTAATTTGTTTAACAATTGATTTCCCGGACTGTACGATATACATTTTTTTTTTTTTTGGGTGGGATATCATCAAATAACTTCTCCCGCTCTGGGTGGAGCGGGAGGGTGTGTCAGACTCTTACTGACTAAAACCCACCCGTATTCCTTCCTGTTGTCTGTGTTGCCAGGGGCCTCGGTGACCCTTTAGTACCTTCCCGCGACCCCGGCAGGCATCGGCCCTAGTGGACCCCTACACTTGTGCTGACATCTCTTTGAGGCGCGCGTGGAATACAACGCGCCGTCGACCTGGGCCTGGTCCTTACCGGACGGCGAGCTACCCATTGCTCACCGTCCGCAAGTCCGCGCCTACGGTGGCCGGAAATCCGCCCGGGATTTCCGACATCGTACAGCGATATAGTTACGAATCCTATGTGCGCTCCGCTCGCAGGTGGCGCACGCGGCGCAGGAGATGTGCTACCGCTCGCTGCACAACGTGCTGCGGCGCCAGGCGCACGAGCGCGCCGCGCACGCGCGCCTGGTGGACAAGCAGCGGCGCGTGCGCACCATCGTGCACGGCATGCGGCTGCGGGGCGAGCCGCAGCTGAACATTGACGATGTGAGTATACCTTACAGTCCTTTGATATTTTTTTAGCTCTTATAGATATCTTGCATCACTGTCTAAATCACAGTGATCTTTATTATCGTTGGAATATAAGGTTGCTGTTCGTCCGTGTGGTGCCGGACGTAAAGAATAGTACCATCCCATTTCTTCCCGTGGGTGTCGTAAAAGGCGACTAAGGGACTTACTAGAGAATGGGCAGCAGCGTTCTCTATGCATATTAACACCATACTGCGATCGCGAACCCGCCTGCCAAGCGTGGCGATTATGGCAACCCCCCCCCCCCCTTTTGGGGGAGGCCTAAGTCCAGCAGTGGACGTCTTTCTGCTGAAATGAATGAATGAAGGTTGCTGTTGGGTTGCTGCTGTCAGAAGTAAAATAACTGTGAAAATACTAAATTTATATAACAATGCTTAAGATGAAAGAAAGTGGTGTGAAGTTGTTAAAAAACCGGACAAATGCGAGTTAAACTCGCGTGGTGAGGGCTCTGTACAATGAATATGGTATATACCATGTTTTTTGTCCCAAGAACAAAATACGAACATGGTAGTTGCAAATAATGTTCTCCCATACATTCCAACTGCAAATGTAAGTTTGTACGCACAATATTGAGTTAAGTCGTGCTCATTCACAGTGTACAGACGTGCTCGTTAGCAATATTTAATCATTACTTTAATAATAGTGACCTCCTTTAGTGCATTACTAATGTGATGCAACTGTAATTTTGCTTAGTGTGTAGTTTCAGTGAATAATGGACACGAAATAGTGAACTCGAAAAATACAAAATGGATAACAGCCCCTTTAATCCAAGGGGGCCAGTGCACCCTTCCGCCTCGCCGTCGAAGACAACGACGCAAAACCCAGCCCTTGAGTCGGTCCCGGTTGATGTTGTTTCAACGCCCGAGATTCAAAAATGGATTTTAGCCATCGAACAGCACTTAAATGAAGTTTGCTCTATTGCCGCGGATGGCAAACTCAACTCGGAGCAGAAAATTAAAATTTCTACGCTATGCCGTAAAGTAGGATCTGGAACCTCACAAATGGCAGTCCTATATCAGTCACTCAAGCAGAAAACCATTCACGCGTATAACGCGGTTGATGCCCTTCAAGAAAAGCGCGTCCTGATGGAACATATTTTGGAGCTCAAGCAAACGATTAAGGACTGGTCCTGCGGGAAATGTTTCGTTTGCCGATATGGTGAAGAAGGGAACAAATGATTTCATTCGGCCGAACAATTTAAGCTCTGTAGCTATTTATCCCAACGATAAATTAAAGTCGAGTGAAGAAACAAAAGACCTCATGCAAAAAATCATTCGCCCTGATCAAATGAAGCTGCACGTACGTGGTGTCCGCAAAACCAAAAATGGAGGCGTTATCATTAGTACAGAGACAAAACATGACGCTGATAAACTCAAACACGCAGTCCAGCTCTCTACATCTGGACTTACCGCCGATGAACCCAACAAGCGCAAACCTCGGATCGTGGTTGTAGGTGTGCCGACTGCATTGGCTGAAACTGAAGTCTTCAGGTGCATTTACGAACAGAACGTAGCCGACAAGTTTCCAGAAATGTCGATGGAGTCCTTTTTGACTTTGGTTAAATTAAGCCACAAATCTGGGAAGAAGGATGCGTCGACCTGTAACTACGTTATTGAAGTTACAGCTAATATACGTAAAGCCCTATTATCCCAATCAAGGCTCTTTATAAATTGGACGTCCTGCCCTGTCAGGGATTTCACCCTGGTTACCAGATGCTACAAATGCCAACAATATGGTCATGCAGTAAAAACATGCAGAGAGTTGAAATCTACGTGTGGCCACTGCGGTGAAGAAGGACACTCGATGTCAGAGTGCGCAAAAGAAAGTTGACACACCGAAATGTGCATCTTGCTCACGCTTTAAAAAGCCCAATAACCACAGAACGGGAGATGCTGAGTGTCCTGCTAGGAAAATTGCGGAAAACAGGTACATCAACTCTATCGACTACTAGGGCGCCTAGAGCGTCATACTCAAAGCCAGACTTCCGTATTGAATCCCTGCTGCTGAATCAACAAAACACTGCACTGGCCTACAAACCCTCGATTTTGTTGATGTCTCAGTATATTAGTCGCACGCAGCAAAAATCCAATATACACATAGCCTTGAACGTGATGTGTTGTGCAACATTGACTTACCAATTCTGCTGACGCAAAGTTATATCATGTGTTTAACTAGATTTTAAGTGCAAGAAACTATTTTACGCAAACTAAGAACTTACCTTTATAACCCTTTTTGTTGTTTTTATGTTTAAGGTAAATATTAGTTTTTTTAAGTAAACTAAGTATAAAATATTGAATTAATTACATTTTGTCACTATTTCAAGTCTTGTTATGTTAAATATTGTTAAGAATTGTATCGTCCTATAATTACCATACAGTAAGAGCTCACGCCGCCTGTGACACAGGTTTACCCTAGTACAGGCATCTAACATCATAATACCTTTGTTAATTATTTCGAATATTTTGTGTTAATATTTTACCAATTGTAATACTGAATAAATATTTATTATTTTTTTAAGATGTTATTTTAACACCATAGACTTCCTGGTTTTCTTGCAATCGATAAGTAAAGAACTGTTTTCTGTATTTTTTCAAAAAATTTGGCTCTATTAATTTCAGAGTTAAGGGGAAATTTTCATCTATTTTTTTAAATAACTTTTAAACTATACATTTAAAAATTATAAAAAAATATATATTTCAGACCCTCACAACAAGCCCTTTCTTTTAATGTTTTCCCTCCATTTCTGCATTTATTTACGTTACACGTCCATGTTTGGGTCACAGAAATTCATGTGTACCGAATTTCAACATAATCGGCCCAGTTCATTAGGAGCAAATCGGCTGCCGCAAACGGACAGACAGACACACGAGTGATCCTATAAGGGTTCCATTTGTAGGGTTCCGTACTTCAAAAGGTAAAAACGGAACCCGTAAAGGATCACTCGTGTCTTCCTGTCTGGCTGGCTGTCTGTATGTATCTGTTCGTCCGTCTGTAACAGCCGATTTGCACCAAGCCTACTGGACCGATTAAGTTGAAATTTGATACACATGAATTTCTATGACCCAAGCGTGGATGTGTAATGATCCTATTGGTTGTCGATAATTCAGTCACAGCAGTCGCTATTCGCTTGAAAGTTTACTAGCTAAAATTTGTGTTTGAGTCGGACACCATTTTAATCTATCGATCGCCACGTCAAAAAAGCAAAAACGTGCTCTCGGCGCAAAGCTACGAATTATTTCTTCTATCTGTCATGTAGTCGTGACCGTGGCGTGCTGGGCACATTTTGGTCTGTCATCTATACATGACTGTGGCGGTCAAAAGGTTAAGATTCTTGATTGCCAATTACACTATGTAAACACAAAGATATTTCAACTTTATCTCTAAAGTTAATCCTGCCATAATAAATATTCTAGGTAGAAGAAACTCTAACTCCGCCCGAGCTGGCAGTGCTACAGGGTGTTGAGAAAAGACTGAAGCAGCTGAGCACAGCAGAAATGGAGCTCGATAGAAACCTGTTCATTTTTAAGTGGTATTTTATGTTCCCGGAAACCAAGTGAGGGTTACTTGGTGTTAAGTATAAAGGTATGGCAGCATTTTTTATTGCTGAGTAGCTTTTGCCCGCGTGGAGATCAGAAATTATCCACGGGAACGGGATAATTTCTGTGATACTACCGGGACAAAAAGTATCTAATGTCCACATGGGTAGAACATGACCTGCGTTACAGGTCATGTTCTACCCATGTGCCAAATTGTATTCAAATCTGTTCAGTCGTTTTAGCGTGAAAGCGTAACAAACAAACCAAACTAACTTTCGCATTTATAACATTCTGTGGCTTATTTAATAATAGAACCGAACGGAGACAGCAAAATTGTCGAATTGTCGCCTGTCAGCTCAAGCGACAATCTGACAAGTTTACAAGTCATTTTCATATATTTTCTGTTTTATTAAACAGCACCGTCCTGTCCTAAAAATATGTCAATCTTGTCATTTTGAGACCAATATGTCGCATTATTAGTTAAACAAGGTGTCGTTTTGCATCCTCGTCAAATTTCAGGAGGCTGCTATGAAAGACATACATAATCAAATAAAATTACGATACCTGCTCAATAATTAATACATACTTGTTTTTTTAGAAGTTTGACAGTATTTTAGAATACACACTTTCACAGAACAGAATCACCCCGTTGCGTATGCGGTAGTGTGTACAGGACAGTTACAGTGCGGTATCACACGGGCCGCGTTTTAACATGCCGATTTCCAAAAATTAGTTAGCATAGTTACCTCCTTGAATTTGACGAGGATGCAAAACGACACCTTGTATTAAAACTAGGATCTATGTTTCTGTTCTGGTTTACTGAAAACAAGTCCAAATGAAGTGTGGTGTTAAAATGATGGAATAATAAAATTTGAACTTTATGCTTGACTAAATAAAGTTTTTAAAAAATAGTCTTGAAAAACTTCAGAAGTATCTAAGGTTAGCGTATATATTGTTATTATCGAGTGAAAACTCGAATTTGTAAATTAATCTAGGATAAGGAAAATGAATAAAATTCTCGAAATACGTTCTTAAAATTTTATTTGACCCCATTGATACTCAATAGTTGCTCAAACATGTATTGTACAACCTATGCCGTCAATCGATTACTATTACAAAACATATCCGACCCGGGCAGCCGTCACACGTAATCAAAACAAAATGGCGTATAATTTGAAGCGAATTTACAACTACCCTCAGAATCATTGCGAACAATGAAGACTTCTGTAAATACCTAATACTGGTTAGTTCACCGAGGAATAATCTGAAGCTCGTATTTAGAGTTTTTTATATAAATTAATAAACCAAAAAAAAAAAAAAAGATTTTATGATAATTCAGGCTTCTTCGTGCAAAAATGAGTGTATTTTGTCCGAAAGACGTAAGATGCAAGGGGGCACTGTTCTGTTGGGGGGATCTGTATAGCATTAACATGTAATTGTTTATTATAATTATTATAAAATGTTCGTTGTGACTTGTATAATATTAATTATGCGCCCAGCCTTTAACCTCGACTTATTCCTTAATTATTAAATAAATAAAAATAATTTTGTATAGATTTAGGAATAAGTATAAATCTTAAAATGAAATAAATATTATTGTTTCTTGCATAATAGCGTATTTTAATGTAATCTGGTAATTTTCTAATATTGCACAAACAACTGCATCGTCTCGGTGAACTCAACCATAGAACACTTCGAAAGGAAATGACAATTAATCAACATTGTTATAATTATTAATTAATATTAACAAGTATATAGATTATGTACGTACGTAGTTAAACACCTGTTAAACAGTGACATCTAATATTTTTATTTATTACAAATGTTCGACGATGTGTGTACTGACAAAGATTATTGAGAATATTAAGAAATAAGCAATGTCTGCTTCTAGAAAACTGCATGTCGATTCTGTAAAAATCTCACCGTGAAAACTTGCGTGGAGTGAGCTGTCAGTGTCATCCCACTGATGCTAGGGATTGACCAAGCATTATATTTTCAATCATAATCGAGATTTTAACTTATTGACCGCCACGTCAAAAAAGCAAAGACGTGCCTTCGGCGCCAAGCTACGAATTATTCCTTAAAATCTGTCATGGAGTCGTCACCGTGGCGTGCTGGGCACATTTTGTTTTGTATGCTAATTCAATGTTTTTAAACATTACTACTTAGGGTTTTTTAAAATAAAATAGCAAAACAGAAATTCAGTCGTAAACTCGATTTTGTTTTTTTATTCCAACTTATTGGTTTGAAAAAAAAAATGGGTTTCTCACTGAATCTCTGTTTTGTTATTTTATTTAGAAACCCCATAGATATAGTAAATAATATAAAATTGTCAATAGGATTAGCATAAAAAATATTATTGAAATCTCGATTAAGATTGTAAATGTAAAGCTTGGTCAATCACTAGCATCAGGTGGGATGACACTGACAGCTCACTCAACGCTCACTTCACCGAAATGTTCACGGTGAGATTTTAATGGATCGGTTGATGAGAGAAATGAACTAATAGTCGTGATCAAAACATCTTTTACGAGCCACTTTAATTATATATTTTTTACCCAACCTGTACCTTTTTTTAACGTTTTTGTATATCAAACGTAGGTGTCTAATATCAAACAATTATCTTTGCCACCACACACTCACGCGCTTCGTAAGATATCCACTTCAAGCTAAATTAGATTTACACTAGATTCGTCTAAATTAAAAAGTCGTCGAATATTTACACGCGTCTGCCTCAGCTTGATGTCTCTTATAAAACTCAAAAAAATTTCAAATCTGTCGAATAAATTACATTACCGTAGTTAATAGTTTAGAATACCTACAGGAATATTTTTCGTTAGTTCACAGTCATTTATTCACTACAATATGCTTAATTAAACACTTTCAAAATGACACATACTTAACTATTAATTTATTCGACAAACTATCGAACGAAAGAAATAAATAGAATTATATAGGAAATAAAAAATATTGAACACATCTTATTATTCAGTCGTTTTAAATTGATGTTTGCTACTTCGATTCTGATGTTACTATTTCTATTCATACACTTGTATTTATCTGGCTAGGTGTTTGGTTCCAGTGTTCGTTAAGGACGCAGACAAACCAAGTGAAAATGCAATATATAAAATTTGTGCGCATTTAATTTTGCATGAACCAGAAATCAAATTTATAACTTCGAACTTAAAATCACGAGAGACATCAAAGCCCGCTACGAAAACACCCATTATTTTTAATCAGAATATTTTATGAACTATTCTATGGAAATATTAAAAATACAGTGAAGACATCGACTATCTGGCCTAAGATATCACCTTAACGCGAACGAATCGACCTACATTAACTATACATACTTGAGATGTTTACAAAAGCAGTTATTTTTTATTTAATATTAATGTTATGAGTAGTGTGTGTGTAACTCAACCTTAAAAAATGCAACTAAAATAATAATTAAGAAAAATAATCATTATATGACGGAAAATGCTTAATTAATTTATCGTTACTCTGAGGGGCAGTAATGTCGATGCACTCATTAAATCCAGCCTTTCCAATATAATCTAAACAGCGACATCTATATACACAGGTGAGGTAAAAAGCAAAATAAAATAAAACATGCAAATTAAAATTGTATTTATTTTATTTATAAACTAGGTATTTTATACAACTTAACAAAATACATACAGTAACTAAACAGAGCAACCAAAATATAATCATTCATACTGGCATTGAATCTTTATCAATACATATTGCTGCATCCATTTCCGGGGACATTATTTTCGTCTCAAACGTTTTCGAATGGCAAGAACCATCTCAGTCAATCTTGTAAAGTTATGGTATCGGAATAAATGAAGCAACATGTTAATTACACAATGCAGTGCTGTCAAAGCATTTTAGTTCCTCTCTAATACTGTTAAATTTAATGTTATCACTGAGTACTTAGATTCCTTCAAATGTATGTCTGAACGTAAATAATTTTATTTGTACTATCACAAAACACTTCGCATTTTATTACGGGATGGAAAGTCCGAATGAACACAAGGTTTAAATAATTCAAGATATTTTAGCTTACAACAAAAATTAGGGCTAAGCCGAATAATATTTAATGACAACTCAATCCTTAAAAGCCAATTTACTAAAAGAAATATTTGTATAACATCAACCACTTATAGAATCAGTAATAGAGAATAGATTTGTGATGAAAATAAAAATATAATAAAAAGCTCTAATTGATATTTACAAAAGTAGTCAGACTATGGTAACGCTAAGACATGAGGACCAAACTATAGTTAGAAGATCAACAAACGAGGGGCTGCATTCTCGACATAGACAGCGATCGCTTTACGACCGAATTCGGTCGCAGTTTTAATGGGGTCCCTAGACGGGAAAAATTGCTAAAAAATATTGTGATTTTTTCGTTCTTGTCAAGCAATTTTGACTGTCTAGGGACCCCATTAGGACTTGGCGACAGAATACGGTCGTAAAGCGATCGCTATGTATGTCGAAACTGCAGCCCCAGGCAAGCTCGAGCCGCCCACGAGCGGGTGATGCGGTGCTGCTATATTTGATTGTAGGCATGTACAGACTTCATAAGCGAGACATTTTTAAATTTTCCAAATTTACTTTAGTGCTGTATTATACTATAATTTACCACTCTTGAGTGATCCAGTCGCCGTGTCGTGAACATAACACATATTGTTTCTCCGTAAACATTATGTATGGCGCGAGTGGCGCCACCTGCCGCCACGCTCCGGCATTACGCCCCGATACAAGCGACATCTAGCGCAGTAAATAGCATACATTTTGAATAAAAACATAAAAATAGCCAAATATATTGCAAGAACTTATCACAAAAAGTAATAAAATGTCTCCTAATTCAATTATACTATTTACAATGCAAAACAGGGTAATTTACACACTTCGTTTGTTTCACTAAATAATTTGTCATTTTTAGATAAATATCTCCATAATGTAATATAAATTTATATACGATGGCCTAAATAATAATACTAACATTTGTAAATTAACGTGGCTAGCCGGGATAAAGTAAATCATGTGAAGCCAAATATTACGTCCAGGAACTATGAAAACATAGGCTTACTTATACCGACGAGAACCTTATCCCATATATCTACTAACTTTAACGTATTTGGGCAGCATGATATCTATAAAACGAGCTATAACTTACGCGGTGAGATATACAGTATCGTTTTATATAGCTATCCGTAATGTTGTCAAACGTGCAGCGCTCACGACCGCAACTTGCGACATTTTCAAACGAAGCGTCCATCGATGTGCGTTGTTACATCTTTTATAATCTCGTTAATTGTGCATGATTGTTTTATTAAATTAATACTACGAAAATTGACAATAAAAGATATCAGTGAGCTACGCAAACTTTTTAATTTGTAGTTACTTCATTTAAAAACATCACAAGGATTGTTCTGGGCGACATGGTATCCTGGCTTCTACACTGAACACATGGGAGGCCGTCTCCCGGCAACGCTGTCGCTCTCTGTCGCGCCCACTGCCGCTCGTGTAAGTGCGTCTCCCTCACACAGGAAGCCATTACAATATGCAGCAAGACGCCGAACAACAACTGCTGGACCCGCCTTTACTTTTTTGCCGTTGATCTAGAAATAAACAGAGGGACAAGTGTGAGTTTAATGTTTTATCAAGAAAACTGACGTACTCTCTAAACCTAATTTTATTCTATGGATATAAGGTACTGCCGATACAATTCCAGCTAAGATACAATATAGGTCGCAGCACGATTCAAACTTTATGGCAGCTCGGAACATGAGGCGAGTCGCTGCGCAGTAGCGAATTCATGTAATAATAATAATAAATTTATTTATTAAAAAATGTGGGTACAACTCATCTATCCTAAACAAACACACAATGTACAGAGTTTTGAGTATTTTAAAGATAACTATGTGTAGGTATGTGTGTGTAACAATTATGTGTCAGCGGGGGTGAGGGGTGGGGTAATGCGCAGCGAGTAACGCACTTCAGTGCCGCCATCAAGAATGACGCGAACTATACAACAATTTTATCTATGAAAACTTCATGGAAAGTGTCGCGATATCGTGTCAGTCTGCACGAGCCTTAAGAAGATATTCACTGAGATGGCTATACAGGGGATCGATTGACATGGAAACAATTCAGGTAGGAAGTTCCTAAATTAATTTGCAATAAATTAATGCTATAAAATGAAAACATTTCTGACATTGTGTGATGCAGGTTCTCATTATTTTAACCTTGCAACGATGCCAGTATGGAACAGGTAAAATAGGTTTTATCTATACCGTGGATCCTGGTGCTATAATTATGCAAATTAAAATTCCGAAATGTCACAGCAATATCAGCAGTACATTCTATCGATTCTAAACTACTTTGAAACTAAGGCTTATTCTAGAAAAATGCACAAAATCTTGACTAAAAACATCATAGTTGGGCATTGTTTTAGAATACGGGCCTACTTATGAGGAGTACAGTAAGTAGTACAAGGTATTATAATGACTTACTAAAAGGAAGTAGGGAACGGGAAAGGAATCGTTAGGACCACCGGACTTCTGTAAAACAAGCCTCAGTTTTAGTCACAACGTTAGGTTGCGGTATTTTTCTGTGTTGCAGGAAAATAGCCTGGCCACTAATTACTGCACCCTGAAAACGTTCACCAATGTAATAAATAGCCAAATTATTTTAATGGACTGTAATGGTGTACCGAACTACGTTTAATAAACGAAAATATGTTAAATTAGCTTATGCCCGCGGCTTCGCCCATGTGGAGTTACCAGGATCACGGTCTACCTGTGTGCCAAATTTCATTGAAATCTATTTAGCTGTTAAACCTTGACAGCGTGACGTACAAACTCACTTTCACACTTATAAGTTAGGATGGTCGCCAAAACAAAAGCACTGTTCTATATCTCTTTATAAATGTATTTTCTTTTTTGTACATACAGTTATAGAAGACAGGACTGTAAAGTTGGAGAACAATATACAGAATCGAACATCAGTCCATCGCCCATGTTCAGAATTGAACGTCAGTCATTTCATTGGCACTGATTTTTTATTTAACAAAGTGGAGTACACATTTAGCTCATTTATAAAACTCTTAATTTTTTTATAGTCGGGTGGCACTTGTTTCTAAGGAAACCCAGGATTCCTTAGAAACAAGTGCCATCCGACTATCAAAAAATTAGAAGTTTTATAAATGAGCTAAATGTGTACTCCTGGAATTTTTGATATTGGACGGCAGATGTTTCATCTGATGACAAATGGTCACCGCCGTCCTAAAGCTGAAATAATCAAGTCCCAACTTTGTTGGAGTCAGATTCCAGTCTAATCGGATGCAGCTGAATACCAGTATTTGACATGGAGCGGTTGCCTATCTGAGTTACTGGGTAATACGATACTCAAGTGCCTGATGGTTAAATAAAGTAAGTATTCTCGTACCGTGTGAGTTAGGCTCGGGCAAGTGCTCGCGCGGCACGAGATGCATGACGGTGGTGCGGCCCAGTGGAAGGCCTAGGGCCCCCAACGTCACCGAACTGTGCAGGAACCGGCCCTGGTAGATCAGTCGCAGGATCTCTGCGCGCGACACGCATTCCGTCGCCCAGTCCGCTGGAAAATGCAAGGTGGAATATTAGAATAAATTTAAGCAGAAAGCTAAAGCAGATTGGAACGCAACGCATTGCAAAAATCCTCCACCATCACTTTTGTACATTTTCTATGAACCAACGCACACTATAGGCGGGTCACACCGCACTTTTTTACCCGACTGCCTCAGGAGGGTAATGTTTTTCGAGAGTATGTATGTATGTATGTATGTATGTATGTCTATTTCTTTGGCAAGCTCTGTAGCCTAAACGGCTTGATGGATTTTAACATATGAGATGTCCTTAGATTCGTCTTAATTGTGGGAGTGACATAGGCTATATACTATTTATAAATTGCATCTGCAAATAAAAAAAAAAAGGAGGGGAAAGGTTTTTTTTTAAATTAATTGCAACAATATTGGTACCAAATAAAAGCTTGTAATGAGTAATTTTCAAATATACATATTTATGTTAATAAAACTAAAAAGCTTGAAATAAAATAAATTATTTAAAAAACAAAAACCTGACTGCAAAAACACATAACTGAAAAAGAAAAAACTTTTCAGTTATGTGTTTTTGCAGTCGGGTTTTTGTTTTTTTGTATGAAAAGTGTTGCGTGCGGCCCGTTGCGGCTGTAATGTGCGCTTGGCTTTACAACAAAAATATAGGTGGGTACAATCAGGGAAATTCATAGTTATGCAAATTGAAACCATCAAATCAATTTGCCATGATATAAACATTTTGTACAAGAATAACAGTCTGTTGTGATTTGGATAATTTAAGATGTACAACT
Source organism: Atethmia centrago (assembly GCA_905333075.3). Taxonomy (NCBI): domain Eukaryota; kingdom Metazoa; phylum Arthropoda; class Insecta; order Lepidoptera; family Noctuidae; genus Atethmia; species Atethmia centrago. Next base: position 23,384,521 of record HG995368.1, read on the forward strand.
AAATCTTTTCATTATTAAAAGCAAGCCACAGCATCCGTTTATAAAAATTGGTAACTATAGAAATATTTCTCAGTCGTTGATTATTATTTTGTGTGATAAGAACAATGTTCTATGGCAGTGTGATGCCGATAATATATTTTTGCAGGATTTTACAAAAAGAAAAAAATATAAACGTAAAATAACCAAAAAATACTCCAAATATCACTAAAACAAAGGATAAGAGGTACAAAAATATACATAAAAAGTTATTTTAAAACCTGCCCCCAGAGAGATTTGAACTCTCGACCCCTGGTTTACAAGACCAGTGCTCTAACCCCTGAGCTATGGAGGCTGACAGTTGAAGCACCGTAAATGTTGATACCTATTGGCGGCGCGCCGGCTACACACACTACAATGAATCATACAAACACAGACGAACCACTTACACGGCTCAAATAGTTTTGTTACAACAACTAGATGGCGCTGTAATAAATCGTTCCAAGTTCAGATACAATATTCTGCTATGACGTGTCAAATGAATGTCGTCTAATAAATTGTTTTTTTATTATTTTATATTAAGGTGGATTCGCATTGGCAACCCGCGAAATTCAAATCTTACGTTTTTTGCAATTTGCACGTCATGTTAGGTTGTATCTTGATCAAAATATGATTCGCGACCTTATCAAATATGTATTTACTGAATTAAATATACCTAATCATAAGAAATTTCCACAAGCGATTTTTGTTCTTAGAACAAATCTAACTCATACAGTGGCGCCGATTCCCTTGTTCACAAACTAAATTAAATTTAAGTTCAGTGCATCTTTTTCTTTCTATTTCATTAAGAAAAGGACAGAAGATAATTTTTAGTTTAGTCCTGTCAAATTAATCAGCGCTTGACGTAAATTGACGTAATTTTAGAAGGCAAGTTTTTAATCACGTCTAAACTTGTATGGAGTAGTGACAGGCGCTGATTAATTTGACAGGACTAAACTAAAATTTATCTTCTGTCCTTTTCTTAATGAAAAGAAAGAAAAAGATACACTGAACTTAAATTTAGTTTAGTTTGTGAACAAGGGAATCGGCACCAGTATCATATCTTGATCAAGATACAAACAACCGGACGGCGGACCTGCAAATTGCAAAAAACTTAAGAAAACTTGAAAGAATAAGATAGAAAGAAAAAGATGCACTGAACTTAAAGTTCAGTGCATCTTTTTCTTTCTATTTCATTAAGAAAAGGACAGAAGATAATTTTTAGTTTAGTCCTGTCAAATTAATCAGCGCTTGACGTAAATTGACGTAATTTTAGAAGGCAAGTTTTTAATCACGTCTAAACTTGTATGGAGTAGTGACAGGCGCTGATTAATTTGACAGGACTAAACTAAAATTTATCTTCTGTCCTTTTCTTAATGAAAAGAAAGAAAAAGATACACTGAACTTAAATTTAGTTTAGTTTGTGAACAAGGGAATCGGCACCAGTATCATATCTTGATCAAGATACAAACAACCGGACGGCGGACCTGCAAATTGCAAAAAACTTAAGAAAACTTGAATTTCGCAGACTACCACTGCGAATCCACCTTAACGAAGGCTGGTTAAGGTAAGGTTGGATAAACACTGTAGCCAAGTATAAAGTATCTAGGCAGAATGTGTTTGGCAGTAACTTTGCTTGTGTAGGTAACATGTAAGTTGTAAGGCCTGGCTATCGGTGGCTGTAAATCGCGTGATTCCTAGCACTAAGGGTTGTAAGCGTGCCCAAACCATGTAGTCCGTAAATCCGTAATTTTAATTTATTAGTTTTAGTACTTTTTGCTGCACTGATATTTTTCTTATAAAATGTTGGCAACACGGTTTTCCATTTTTTTTTAATATTTATAGAAGCACATTCAACAACAGTATTTTTATTACAATTTATTCTGATGGTTGCTTTATCATGAAATTCATGAAGCATTATTATCAAGAACATGAAAGATAATGAAGAAGCAGGAAGCCAGATTTGTTTATGTTTTATATCATGATTATTAATTAATTTATCATGTCAACACTTCATAACCTGATACTTAAAGGAATTTAGGCCTTACATTAAATAGTGTAATAACCCCCACGCGTGGCCCTAACAGAGCCCTAAGATCAGTGGCGGCCCAGTGGTAACGGCCCCGACTTACCGAGTTGTAGATCTTAGGTTCGAGCCCAATCAGGCACTTTACTTTGTGCAAATTATTTCATCACCTCTACTCTCAAAACGACGAAGAAAAACATCGTGAGGAAACCGGCATGTCCTAGAACCAGACATTCGAAGATATGTGACATCTACCAACCCGCACTGGGCCCGCGTGGTGGATTACGGACAACACTCTCTTACAGAGAGGAGGCCTGTGTCCCAGCAATGGGAACATTATAGGCTGATCATGCACGGCCCTAACTCGCATGTCTCCACTGAAAACCCTAACATACCACTAGCCAAACTAACAAGCAAGCTCTATAAATCACGAGTCACCAGGAGGCGCCACTATCGCTAGCTACAAGGACAATAATTTGTGAACCAAACACGAAGCACGTTGTTTGCTCGCCGATAAATATCTACGTATCTATGTATTTACGTGCCAGATAAACTAAGACATTTTATTGGGACTGTTGCCTCAGTGGAAATCTTTTGGAGTTTTCCACAAGTTACACTCTTGGGTGGTCAGATAGAAGCTTAATTATCGTTGTGCATGCTATTGTGTTGTCTGATTTTGTGGTTAAAGGAATTTAGGCTTTCTTTGGTATGTGACGTTAATTTAAAAACTATTTTTTACAGTGGAAGAATTCGTTTTGGACAGGTCTTAAGTAGGTAGAATTTCATTGATTTAAGTTTAACCCTTTGACCGCCACGTCAAAAATGCAAAAACGTGCCCTCGGCGCCAAGCTACGAATTATTCCTTAAAATCTGTCATGTAGTTCGTGACCGTGGCGTGCTGGGCACAATTTGGTTTGTCATCTATACATGACTGTGGCGGTCAAAAGGATGAAGACCTCTTAAAGGTCTTCATAAGGCCAGATAATGGGAGATTTTTTTACTTTCCCATTCCCATAACCTGCGGGTTATAACACACATAAAATGACAATCGATCGCAATCGGTTTCATTTTGACAGTACACCCACGTCCATTACGTTATTTACGTTGCTGAGCAGACGAATTTTTGAAAACAATGAAGCATTGGATTAGCAATGTCCTTCAAAACTCTCGGATTGTGATTCAAACTGTGTTACGTGATTCAATTAGGGTGCTGGACGCGGTTAGCACTAGCGTCAATTGGGATACAGATGACTGATGATTTTATCACGACTTAATACTGCTTTATTTTGAGGCTTTATCAAAACATATCAATGAATCGATAAGAAGCAGAATCAATAAAAAAATCAACTTTGAACCACAACTTGTTACCCATCTGCCAAAAAACTTAAATGACAGGTTTTTTGCCATGGTATAATTATCAAGTTAATAGTTTACTTACATGATCACATAGCTCGAACCCAAATAATAAAATTATGGCACGGTAGGTAATTACAACAATTATCGTATAAAGGCTTGTTCACACCTATACGAGCGCGGTAACTGACCTCAGGCAATGCGCTGAGAACGAGCTCATATTTACACTTATTTGTCCTTTTTTTTATCTGCGCGAATGTGTGTGGCAGCCATATGTTGGACGCAGCATGCGTTTTGGATCGAACCGATATAAAAAAATATATTATTTATAATATGTAGGCACTTCCGTAAAATACCAATTGCGTTTTTTACTGTGATTTTGTGCCAAATTAAAAAAAAAACGTGTTTGTTTCTTAGAAAATATCCAAAAGATGGCGCTGATTTAAGTATTATTGCAGATAAGTTTTGTAAACTTTTGAATTAAAATACAATTAGGTACGTACTTGTGGTCTGTACGCTGTATGCGTCAAGATTTTTCTTCTTATATTAATATAATATTATTTTCCTTAAGACCGTACTTAACGCACAAAAACAGGAAAAACATATGGAAAACTACGGTAACAAAATAATCAATTAGAATGACAAGTTATAAATAATAAAAATATAAAAAAGAACGGCGGAAATAAATATATAAAGAACGGCAAAGAAACGTGTTTGAAGCTCGTATCATTGCGAAGGACCATTGATCCGATTTAATATTTCTTATGTAAAGCTCAACATACTGTTATAGAAAGTAGCTACTTACTTCCTTTATGAAGCGAGCGATAAAAAGGAACCGACAAAAACATAATAAAATTAGCATAACATAAAATCCGTGGAATTGTAAGAATTCTACGTGTTGTGTGAAAAGTATCAGGGGACATTTTTAATATCGCTTCTTTTTAGCTTTTCAAGACACGTAAAGGCGCAATGCTAAAACCTTGTAAGACTGGGACTTTAATTCTCGTTTGAAAACGTTTTCCGACGTTTTTCAAGCTATTTAGTATCTAAGTGTGAATGTTTTATACACACAGTATTTTCAGGCAGCCACTGCGGAATGCGCATCAAGATATATGAGGTTTTTGCTAAAAACGATCGTCGATGAAAGCACTATTTTTACCCGACTGCGGCGAAGCCACAAAAGGAGGGTTATCTGTTTAATATAGGGACGGACATACATACATACTAACAGGATGTATCAAAAAATCCGCCATATTGATTTTTATAATTTTAATATACCTACTCAGTGACACTCGCGCAATACAGACGAATCTAACGACATATCATTCATCAAAATCGGTTCAGCCGTTTAGTAGTTACGAGGGAACATAGGGACGGACATACATACAGAATGTATGTATGTATGTCCGTCCCTATGTTCCCTTAGATTAAAATTATAAAAATCAAAATGGCGGATTTTTGGCGCCAAAGTGTATGTTTAAAAAAAGAAACTCCCGAAACCTATACCTAGTGGGGGTATCAAAAGGAAGAGTTTTAAAAGGTGATTTCAAAAAATATATACAAATTATATCGAGGGGTGAAAGGCTATTTGTTTGAAGCGACATTTTGGACGATATTGAGTTAAATACATATTCGGATTCAGCGAATTTTTCTGCGTCGGCTGAGCCGGGTTTCGTACAATTCTGAGCACTTTTATGGCGCTTAAAACAATGCAATTTTAGTGCATAATTCTCAATCATGATGTATGATCCGACATCAAATTTGCTATATTTTTTTATTATTTCATTTAAGCTGTACACAAAAACATAGAATCGGAGCATAAGCCGTTATTCTCGTCCTAAAATTTCAGTTCGATGGCAGATAAATCGTTTTTCGATATAGCTAACTTTAGATGAAAAGTCCCTTCATACATTTTGCTTCCGACTACTTACACTATGCAATGTCGCTTCAACCAATCTGCCGTCAGCCAAATTCATTAAGACATGTCGGTTCAACCCTTTTCGCTGCAATAATAAAATACAAATTTTATTGCTTTATTAAAAAAAAAAATATAATTTGTTATGTTTGATTTACTGTGCTGTAATTTTTTATACAAGGAAACATACGATCTCATTAAGACTGAGTATTAATTAAGTTAAAGATACGTAATAAAAAAATATAATTAACAGAACTATTTTTTCATTCCTGACATAGTAATTATTCACCCATTTCAATACTACAACCTCTTAACTTACTATAAATCTGTCATTATTAACTTGTATCAACAACCAAGATATATAAACTCCTTTCGAAACCTGAGACATCAAACAACTCATTAAGAATGTCCATCGTTGCTTAAGCCAGCTTGCCTGTATCGTTAAAAAAACCCAATTGGTAGTTAAACAAAATAGCCTATTCCTATTATTAATGAGTAACGTTGATTCAATCATTTTGCTTTCTCCTGCATAAGTACTGTAAAGTCACTTAGACCATTTTGCCTGCTGCTGATTAGTGACAATGTTGGAAGTTGAATCATTTTTCTTTACTCTAAAAATAAGGCGATACAGATTATTTTGCATTAAGCGACATTTATCTTGGAATTCTTAACTGTTTTTTATTGAAAATTATACCGAAACGTTAAGGGATTTTTTTGCAATAAAGATTTGTGATCCCCATTAAAGTAAGAGCAGTAGTTTTTTCATAACGATTTTTTTTCCAAATTTTGAATCTTTAAATGGCTCTCCTGTAAAGTTCGTAAAATGTCGCTTCAAACAAATAGCCTTTCACCCCTCGATATGTTTAAGACGCTGACAACACCTAAACCGCGGTCACTGTCAGATTGCACAGAAAAGAAAGAGAAGCGCGATGACACAACGCTTGTAATTTATTGCAAAATATGAAGCTATTATCTATTTACTCAAAATTGAGTTGAGTAATCGAAAATAAAAAAACAACCAAGTTCTGCATACAAATAAGACGTTCTTGTTATTAATTAAATACGTAACGTATGTTGATATTTAATACAGATATTTTGGATTAGAACTCAAGGTAAGAGGTTAGTTTAACATTAGTTTGTATCGAGATTTTTTTTTAAAACGTATTTTGGTAACAACCAAGTTCTGGGAAATATGTTCAAAATTAACATATTATTTTTTCCACTACCACTAACTATACAGATTTGGCAATTTGTTTCTTAAGAGAAGCCTATTTCGGTAATTAGGTCTTGTCAGCGCCTTAAATGTAATTTGGAATGAGAAATGATAAAAACTATCCCGAACTTTCGTCATACAATGACTGGCTACTGCTTCATTTTCAAATTACGGCCAGGGTAATCCAACGCCTCAAAATATAGGCTTCTTGGTCGGTTCGCACGAATTTACTCGCCCGAGACGGAGGAATCGACACTTTTAAATAATATGATTATTTGTGGGCGATTCGCACGAACTTAATTTATTAGTGGGCGAATCGACAACTCCAGAAGTACGTATTAAGACTAGTACAGACTGGGGCGATATCGCGCTTGTCTGCCTTGTCTTCAGGCAATTGGCACATTTTTAAAGTTACGAAAAAAGAAACTTTATTTACCGATTATTGTTGTACAAGTTTATATTTTATTCATAAATTGGTGCCGCTTCCCTTGTTCACAAACTAAACTAAATTTAAGTTCAGTGCATCTTTTTCTTTCTATTTCATTAAGAAAAGGACAGAAGATAAATTTTAGTTTAGTCATGTCAAATTAATCAGCGCTTGACGTAAATTGACGAAATTTTAGTAGGCACGTTTTTAATCACGTCTAAACTTGTATGGAATAGTGACAGGCGCTGATTAATTTGACAGGACTAAACTAAAATTTATCTTCTCTCTTCTTCTTAATGAAATAGAAAGAAAAAGATGCACTGAACTTAAAATTACTTTAGCTTGTGAACAAGGGAATCGGCACCATTGTCTATGAGTCACAATGTCAGAGCCAATGTCTGCCAATTGACTAATACGTATTTCTGGAGTTGTAGATTCGCTCGTCTCTGGCGAGTAAATTCGTGCGAATCGACCAATAAGCCAAAATATAATGTGAATTAATCAAAGCCAGATTGATCAGTCTTCAGGACATTTTGTTTGCAAACGAAAGTTGTACCAGCTAGCTTCTGCCCGCGAGTTTGTCTGCTTGGACCTTATACCGGGATTACCGAAAGTACCATGTTATAAACTGTGTGCCCAATTTCATCTAAATCCGTTCAGCCGTTTTGCGTGATTGAGTAACAAACGTCCAAATATAAAGAAAAGAAAGAAGAAAATACATTCATTTAGCACAGACTAAATAATGTATTTTCTTTTATTTCATTCTTATTTGAATAGTAGGATTTATTAATGTTCTACGTTACATCTCCCAATCCTGCAAAAGTGCAAAGCGTAACATAACTATCGACAAAGTTCTAAGGTTATGTTGACAGTGACGCCCGCTGATATAGAGATCTACCCAAGCTTGTTACCTACTCCGCTTGAGTGTATAAACTTAGATTTGCATCCGTAACTTGGACGTAATCTCATGTGGTGTGAATTGGCATTTGGCATGACAAGTTTTGACAAGCGATGGTGTTTGAACTATGCAATTTTTTCGTCGTAAGTAAGATGACTTATTTATATTTCATGCCAGTACCTATAAGTTACAATAATTAAAAATATAAATTATAATTATATTTTTCTGTTCCTTTCTTCTTGTCTGTTTATATGTGTGTACTGTTAAATAAATAAATAAAACAATTAAAATTGGAAGTGGCGATTTATACGATTCTGGCCATCAATTTTCGCATGCTTTTGGCCTCATTTATTCGGCAATGAATAACAACAGAATACATAATTAACGTTGATATTACTGCAGATTTTATTTCTTCACATCTCATTGCCAAAACTCTTATCTGCAGTTAAACATTGCACAGATTATAAACATTGCTCATTTTAAAAGTCATATGACTATATATACTTAAATGTAAGAAACAGAAAAACAAAGTCTTAACTCTGCATTTAAAGTATTGACAAAGATTTACGGAAATTATATTTTCCATACCAACATTCGTTTATCTAACATGGCCTTAGTACACTGACTGAATTTAGTAGAGAACGGTGAAATATTGGGAATCAAAACATGTCGACATTAGCAGACTCAAACTACATGTAGCCAGGGCCTCAAGTCTGCTATTACAAGGCTTATTCCACTTTTCCCCGTTGGATGATCCCCATTGATGGGGATTAGTGAACTTTTTGTTCACTATTCCCCGTTGACCCAAAATTTTTATTTAATGGGGATAAGTGAACTAAAAAGTTCAATAATCCCCATTAGGTAGGTACGTTAAAAAAATAAAATATATGAATCATGTTACATTTATTAATTAAAAATATAACTTTCTTATACCTAATAAAGTCACAGATTGTTACAATCATTAATTTAAAATTGTAGCATGAAAATATTTCTTTCTTATACCTTGTAAAATCAAAGATTACAATCACTTAAGTTTTTCTAATTAGGTACGTTAAATAAAAACAATATAAAAATAAAATATATGAGTCATGTACTTTTATTTTTATAAGGTAAGAACAAAATTTTAAATTACCTACATACCTACTTTACGATTTTATTAGAACGAAAAACAGATTGTTGCCCCAACGAAATTGTTCTAACGATGTTTGGGAATAAGACCTTATATCTATCTATCTAATAAGATACACAATACTGTAAAAGATGCTCATTTTCTAGAGGCGCGCGCGCAAGGCGGTGGCGGAGCGGGGTGCGAGTTAGCTCGTATGTGATTGGTCGACCCATCTTTTGTTTTTGTTTCGTAGTCGTTAAGGGTTAGTAGTGTGTAGTGTAGTTCAAGCGTGCAGTTCTTATCAGTTCGCAGTTATTAGTTTAATATAGGAATAAATAAAGGAAATGGCTGGTAGTTCAACTGACGTTTGTTTAGAGTACGTTAAAAAAGGTAAAGCTACCATACTTCTCCGGGCCGGACATCAATACAGTAAAAAATGCAAATATAAAAATGGTGGAGTTTTGTGGGAGTGTACCACAAGAAAACAAAGTAAATGTGCCGCCGGATCCATCACTGTCATGGTAAGTTACTTATTATATTTTGTGATTAATAATGACAATAATAACTCAGGTTATGTGTGTTATCAATATCACGTTTATCAATATCAAAATTTAAAAATCAACGTTAAAGTTTAAACACTGTTTCTGTCATGGCGGCACGTGTGACGTCAAACAAGTCTATTACACCTAGTGTAAAAGAGTGTAGCTGAAGTGAATTGTATATATTTAATTATTATTACATATTTTAGTTAAGCATAAAGTGAAATATGTTTTGTTGAACTATTCTGATAGGATAACAACAATTTGTTATAAGTTTTAAAGGTTGTTAAATAGCCTATTTAATTTTGTATTCTATGTAAGTGCAATATTGTTTACTTAAAAAATAATGTAAAGTAATTAATTATTATTACTTAATTTTACAGGACAATCAAGTTGTAGCTGAGAAACGACACAATGTTTGTGAACCTGATTTTGCGCGGAATGAAGTTACCTTGAGGTTATTCAAACTAAAAACTACACTTGCGGATCCAGAAGCACCTGCTATTCCCACTGCTTACAACGCGGCTGTGAGCTCACTAAAAGATACCGGAATTGACAAAATAAAAGAATTCCCTGCCCTGAAGTCTATCAAAACAACATTATATAAACACAGAAATGCAGCATTTGAAGTAAGTAAAATTGAGTTCAAAAATGTTGAAGAAGTTAAAGTACCTCCAGCTCATCAGGAATTTATTTTAGCAGACTACAATGACAGTGGTATCCGTGTAATAGCTTTTGCTCTGAATTTGCCCGACATCAAATGAAAAATTTGAAGATGTTCTTGGGTGATGGAACGTTTTGGATCTGTCCATCTCCCTTTTACCAACTCTACACCATTCATGGGGATTTGGGCAGTACAGAAAAACACATAAACATTGTGCCACTTGTTTATGCCCTCATAAGCCATAAAAATCAACAAACATATGAAATTTTATTTAGTATGCTAAAATCTGCATTACCTGATTGGAATCCAGAAATATTTAAATGTGACTATGAAGTGGCTCCGATGAACGCAATGCGAAATGTTTTTGTAAATATATCTATTAGCGGCTGTTATTTCCATTTCACCCAGGCAATATGGAAGAAAGGAAAACAACTCAAACTAACAAAAGATAAATTAACCAGAAGACAAGTTGCACTTAGCACTGCTTTGGCTTTGTTACCATCAGATAAAATCATTGCGGGTTGGTTTTATGTTGCCTCTCAAAGCCCTGATGATGATAATAGCAAGGAGTTTAGAAATTACATGCTCAGACAATGGCTACAAGATGATTTTATTAAAACGTGGTGTGTATTTGGACAGACTCATCGCACTACGAATTTAGTCGAAGCATGGAATAATAAAATAAAAAAGCGTGTGAAAATAAAGAAACCCAACATTATGAAGCTCCTCACAGCGTTGGCTGAAGATGCATCGTATTACGAAGTTCTTGCATTGGGGGTTTCTGAAAATAAAGGTATAGCGGAAAAAACAAAAAAAAGCATCAATCGCGATAATTATATACAGGAGGTCCAAATGGAACTCATTAATAATGAAATTACGATTGGGCACTGTTTAGAAAAACTTAAGTGAGTGTAATCTTTGATTTTACAAGGTATAAGAAAGAAATATTTTCATGCTACAATTTTAAATTAATGATTGTAACAATCTGTGACTTTATTAGGTATAAGAAAGTTATATTTTTTATTTTAAATTAATAATTGTACAATCTGTGATTTTACTAGGTATAAGAAAGTTATATTTTTTATTTTAAATTAATAATTGTACAATCTGTGATTTTATTAGGTATAAGAAAGTTATATTTTTTATTTTAAATTAATAATTGTACAATCTGTGATTTTACTAGGTATAAGAAAGTTATATTTTTTATTTTAAATTAATAATTGTACAATCTGTGATTTTATTAGGTATAAGAAAGTTATATTTTTAATTAATAAATGTAACATGATTCATATATTTTTATTTTTTTAACGTACCTACCTAATGGGGATTATTGAACTTTTTAGTTCACTTATCCCCATTAAATAAAAATTTTGGGTCAACGGGGAATAGTGAACAAAAAGTTCACTAATCCCCATCAATGGGGATCATCCAACGGGGAAAAGTGGAATAAGCCTATTACAATAGTGTCAGAATGGTCTGTTCCGATCTTCATTAATGACGCCATTATATTAGTAGATTACCAAACTTGTCAAAATCAACAATTATAAAATCAATGATAGACCATTCTGGCACTATTGTAATAGCAGACTTGAGGCCCTGATGGACTGAATTACAGAAGAGAATAAGGCAATAGCAGACAAAAGGCATGGTAACTAACAACAAACAAAGAAGGACATTTCGTTACTCTTATAAAGGAGTTACAAAACTATACAAGGTGTCGTTTTGCATCCTCGTCAAATCAAGGAGGTAACTATGCTAATGATTCTCGACACGACTCAATAATAAAATAAGTACGTCTTTTTTTTTCTTTTTTTCGGAAATGGGCATGTGTGGGACACGCATGTTAAAGTGCGGCCCGTGTGATACCGCACTGTAACTGCCCTTTTACACACACACTACCGCATACGCAACGGGGTGACTCTGTTCTGTGAAAGTGGTGTCAAACTTAAATAACTAAAAAAACAAGTATGCATAGCAGCCTCCTGAAATTTGACGAGGACGCAAAAAAACACTTTGTGTTTATATACTATAAGGTCCACCAATCCTAAGCCTAATTGCAAACCACTTCATCACATAGAAAACTGATTTCCATATCCGCAGGGCACTCATAACCAACCACCCATACTCTGTACACCCCAGCAAACCAGCTATATATAGACCTTTGCCAAACGCAGTAAATACCATCAGTTGGGATTGTTCAAAGCTAAGTGAATTACGGCCAAAACAGACACAAATTTATTTGATTCAAAAGTAATTTCACAGTTGGGCTGTGATACAAATGTCCAAAATTCCGCAGCTGTAGGTTAACAAAGAATAATAGTGAATTAATTAATTTGTAATCCACATATTGATTTATTCGTGTAAAGAATTTAAAGGAAGCTGACTGATTATTCTGTATATTATAAGAAGGTATAGCACAGCATAATCAGGCTATGATGTTCCCACTGCTGGGACACAGGCCTCCTCCCTGTGAGAGGGAGTGGACCGTAATCCACCACGCGGGCCCAGTGCGGGTAGGTCAATGTTACATGTCTTCGAATTACATAGCTATTGTACATGCTTATTTTGTCGATACAAGGCCCTTTTTTTTTTGGGTGGGAAATTATCAAATACATTCTCCCGCTCTGGGCGGAGCAGCAGGGTGTGTCAGACTCTTACTGACTAAAACCCACCCGTATTCCTTCCGTTGTCTGTGTTGCCAAGGCCCTCGGTAACCCTTTCGAACTTCCACGCGACCCCGGCAGACACGCGACCCCGGCAGCAACGCGACCCCGGCAGATACAAGTCCCTAACACTGGTCCCCTGTGGCAGTCTCGAAGATTTTATTCTTAAATATAGGATTCTTGGTGATCGATACTGGTGGAAGTGCAAAAATTCCGAGTGTTTGAAAATACAACGTAGTTCTTCTTAGCTTAGTGATAAATTGTATTTGAGATATTTTCGAGTGATAACGAGGCTCTAGGAAAAGCCTATAATACTTGAAGAACGATAAACGGATTTTCTGAATTTGTAAGATAAAGTTTTACGTCAGGATTTGGCAAAATGGCTCCGTGAAAACAATTTACACATATTCTTTAGACAATGTTTTAAATAGAAGAGCTGACTGACACAACCAAAGAGAGGCCTATGGCCAACAATGGATCAAATTAGGCTGTATGTAATGCCCGGGTCACATGAAGATAGTTTTTTAAGCTAGCAACTCTTGACTTCGTGTTTACATAATAACCTTCATTTCTAGGCTAGTAAGCTAGTCAGGCCTGTGTCCCAGCAGGTGGGAACGTTATAGGCTGATTATGGTAAGCTAGTCAGGGAGCTAGTAAGCTAGCGTCTCAAGCCAGGATAGTTTAAGGGGACTACAGGACCTAAACGCAAATGTTGTGAGTTTTATAATGCCTAAAAGTATATGATTCACTGCAGTAAACGAAATCAGAAAAATATATGATATTCTTCAGGATAAATGTTAGATAGTGTGTTGAAAACATAATACAACTAATTTGAAACGATAGAAAAAAATCACGAAGATACCTCTAATTATTTATTTTAACGATTAACAACCATACATGCAATTATTCTGATTTTGCAATAAATTACCAGCGTTGTGTCATCGCGTTTCTCTTTCTTTTATATGCAGCCCGACAGTGACCACAGTTTAGGTGTTGTCAGCCTCTTAATAGGTTGGGGTATATTTTTGAGCTATTAGCGCCTCCCACCACCGATTTGACTATCCTGGCTTGTGTACTAGCCTCGTGTAACCGGAGAAGATAGTGCACAATCGGATTATTTTACTCTACGGACTAAGTCACCGCAATGCAATTGGCTTTAAATTTACTGGTAAATTTAAAGCTGGCATCGTGTAAACAGAACTAGCTTGTTCCAAGCCAGGATAGAATACAGATGTTCTAGCTTGCTATCCTAGCTTTGAGAAACTAGTATCGTGTATCCCGAGCAACAGTGATGATGACGATGAGTATAGAATCAAATTCAAGTGTGTGTATTAATTACCTTCAGGCCAGTTATCGTAGACGTGTATCGCGATATCGCCCGCTGAGTCGACAGGACTGAACACAAACTCCTTCGTTTTGCCAGACACCAGAATTAACCGAAGATTTATCTGTGGAAGAGGAGACAAGAAATATTAGTTTCATGTTTAGTGGAGTGGAGATTGCTGTATCAATATTTTGCAAGGAAAATGACGACATAATTTAATTTGCCGCAGTATTATAAAACGAAATCTTTGGTTATAAGTTGTCTATTTGCTGGTAAGCCATTCAGATTGCATTTGCGAACAAAACAGTAAATTATTCAGTAAAAAGGGGTTCAAATTAAGTTTTTTAAACCGCAGATTACTAAAGTTAATTACTATACAGGGTTGTCTAAATAGTATAGTCATAAAAAAAATTAATTCTTCATGCCCGGGGTTATCCGAAAATACCTCATGTATGTTCCGCGATTCTTGATAGTATTCGAGTTATAATATATTTTTTTAAAGTCATTCAAATTTTATGGGAACTGCTCTAAGAATATACACACATCAACAGAAACTAGGGATATTTAATATTTCATCAAATTTTCTGATATATAGTAAAAGGAAGAACGCAACCTAAAAAATATTTCGTGATTTTTTTTGTTTTTAAATAAAAATAAAAAAAATAATTGCCGTAGAAAATTTGTATGATAAAAAAACTTCATTTCTTCTTATAAAACTTAAATTTAATTAAAATTGAAAAAAAGTTATAATATCTAATTATTAATAATCAGTGTTGCCACCTCTTACATACATTAATTACACATCGACATCGATTGTTCATACTTAAAATTAAATTGTCAATGTCTTGCTGCGGTATAAGGTCCCATGTTCTTTGCAAGTGTTCCTAAAGTTTGGCGGGAAATCTCTCAAAGCTTTTCGTTGTAACATGTCCCAGGCATGCTCGATAGAATGTGCAGTCATGTTGCCTTGGATCCAAACGAGCTGGGTGCGTCCGCCAAGACGAATTTCTGCCCACACCATAATTGTCCCGCCTTGGTATGAGTGGACCTCCTGAGGGTGCCGTAGACGGCTAACTCTCCCTGGAGTTCTGCAAACGCGTGTTCTTCGTGAATCCGGATGAAACTTAAACCGGGACTCATCTGTGTACAGCACCAAAGACCGGTGTTCGTCACTCCATGATAAATGCTCCCGAGCCCACAAAAGCCAACGACCGCGATAGCCACGTCGCAATGCTGGAACACGTAGCGGTCTTCGAGCATAAAGACCAACTTCATGCAAACTCCTTGGCATAGTTTGGTCACTTACCAGCAGCTGTTGGTCCTCCTGGAGCCTTTGTACTAGTTGCATCTCTGTGATATTGGGTTGTCATCTGGCGGTCATTTGGAGAAATCGATCCTGTATCTGCGTAGGAACACGATAACTACCCGTGTGCCGTTCAGCCACATCCCCGGTACTGCGATAACGTGACCACAACCTTGATATCACGTTTTGGTTGGTGTATAGAGCGTCAGCATTGAATAGCACCATTTTCTAACGTGCCCACGGCTCGTAACATTTCATCTCGACTCAAATGACGACGTGACATGACTCTTAAAGCTCACAAGGCACGTTAAATTAAAAAAGAAAAACAATCTAATCCCTTTTCATTAATTAATATTAATAAAACAATTTTAATTTTCCTTAACGTAACGAATTACTAATAATTTTGCCGCCGTATTTTGTTATTTCTTTTGTTTTTTTTTTTATTTACATTTTTAAATTTTGAAAATAGATTAAAAGAGGTTTCGATCTGTATATAAAGTTTTTATGGAAACTAAAAAGATTTTAAACTATAAATTCGTAAATCATTTAGGATTAAGGCTCCCGCACACTGGTGCGATATCGCGGGCGCGACAGGCAGCAATATGCTTATCGCACCCGCGATATTGCGCTAGTTTAAGGTAAGGTTGATGTGTGTATATCTTTTAAACTATCAAGAATCGGTAGTTTCGGATACCCCTGGGGATGAGGAATATTTTTTTTTTATGACGTCACTATTTGGAGGCACCCTGTATTAAGTAAACAAAACGGTGTACGTTAACCACGGCTATTGTTTAAATCACAATTAACCAATCACAGTGCAAAATCGTAATCTTTACAAATCCATTATTGCATCTCATAACCTTGTCCGTAGTTGTAACTGCACTGGGAAACCGCTAGTCGTGACCACAAGGAACGCAGTAACATGAAATTCTCGAATAAACTATATATACATTTCAAAATCTATTATTAACCAATAACCAGCATTCGCCGAAACACGAAGAGCTGTTGAAATAAACATAACTTACCTACCTGCTTTTTCGTGTGAGCAATGTTTCCGATCACGCTAAGGTGTAGTTTACGTAAATATTTTACTGCATAGCGAAAAATTGCCTTTGATACTACAGAATTCAAGACCTTGACCCAAAAATGAGCACAGACAACCTTAATATATTATTATGTTTGTAGGAAGCCAGAACGCTATTTGGGTCAAGGAGAAAGAATATCGATTCTCGTGTAAAAGTGTATAAAGCAATTATTCGCTAACAGCTGCTTATTGAAGTGTTACGGTTAATTAATGGCTTCAAAGAAAACTAGAATGGATCAATGTCTATAAGTACTCCGCTCATACTAGGCTGAATATTTGAGTTGACCTGCGCTTCAATAAAACGTAAAGTTAAATAAAACGTAAAGTTAATGGTCTGCTTTGTCTTTGTCTTCCATAAATTAAGTTTTATTTTCTTTGACCATCGACATTGATAATAATCGACTAAGCAATTCGATTCGAAAACCATCACTAATTGTTCGATTTTTAAAATTAGGCCAGTTGTCTCGCTCTCTGCGAATTAACATGACAAAGCCGCAAAACAAGGTTTATTTAGTTTGCGTAGCTCATCCTTGTCACATTAATATGTATGGAATCGCGTGAAGCGTAGGATGTTGTGGCGTATCGTCAGTGCGGTGTGTTGCCGCCTTAATGCATGGTTAATGAGTCTCTTAAATTTTAATCTATAGCTTTGATTTGGCAAATCTGTATTAAGGCGAGGTTTAACGAGAATAAAAAAATCTGCACTAATTCATTTATTATCAAGCATTTTTCTTTCGTGGTCGTAGGGTGACGTTAGTAGTACTTTCGAGTTTCGACTGAATGGAGATTCAAATGAATAATAAGTAAGTATCTCAACTATACCTAACTACCTATCGACTTGTATTTTGTAAATTGATTTTCATCAGTAAGTAACGAGATTCTGAAATAAATGGGAATATAAAATGTATCAGTGTACCTATTGGTATCGCACCAATAAAACGATATCCAAATTATATTCGACTGTAACTTTTACAAAAACTTACAACAAAATAGACAAAAAGGGATTCGCGACCCTGCCAGGATTCGAACCTGGAATCTTCTGATCCGTAGTCAGACGCGTTATCCATTGCGCCACAGGGCCTGTACGAACAAATATGAAAATAGCATTTCAATTAAGATGTTTGATGTCGTATCCGGAAAAACAGTGTCAGATTGTTTTATTTTTTCAATTCTGAAAGGAAGATATGTTCCAAACAGTATTACCGATACGTTTTCTTTGGCGAGTAAAGGTTTTCTTAGAAATTATTTTTCTTTTCACAGGTATCTGACGTTCACCAACAAGGCCATATTTTACACCTACGCAATGTAGGTACGCAATGAACTAAAATAAAATTAATGGGTGTGCGGCGACCCTCCTATAGGCATAATACATGTAGACGTATAGGGCACATTTTGTTCGTAGCGGCCGGCTCAGGGGACGAAGGGTCTTGCGGCGGCCATATTTCATTTTTCCCGCCATCCGGGGAGTCATCCGCCATTTTCATTCTTGCATCAAAACGTACGCGAAGTTTTTATATTTTCCTTTGTGTTTTTTGTGTCTCCGCGATATTTCAAGGAAATCTAGCGTGGCGCAATTTCGTGGCAAGTATGTATGTATACAGACAGACAGCGGCCTAGATAATTGTATGATATTAACCGGTAAAGCCCCGCGCGACACCGATTCGGAGTCAAACAATAGAAAATCAATTGTGTCTCATTAGCCGTCCTTGACCAATTAATATTAATCTCCTTTTTATTATTCCTTCAGTTTTCAAATAGTTAAGACTACCAGTTCGCAGTTTCTTTTGTTTCTCGTTTTTATTCTGCCACAAAGGACTTATCCGTTTTATTTCATCACAATAAAATTGATGCCTAGCTTAGTAAAGGCTCCTACATACTGGCGCGACTTGTCGCGCGACGCGTCGCGACACAAAGGCACCGCTTGTAGCGCTACACGCGGTGTCTTTGTGTCGCGTCGCGTCGCGCGACAAGTCGCGCCGGTATGTAGGAGCCTTAAAGCTCTTTTTTAAGGGTCGGGTAATCGCCGTTGACCTTGGCCATACAAATGCGTGTCGCGCTCACGCCGCGCTGCCGTTCGATTTCAAAGGAAATATTTATTATTAGTAACGAAAACATATTTGAAAAAAAAATCACAGATATAATTTTAAGTACTTAGATAATAAAAAATGTTCATACAAAAAATAAACTTGAAAATATCTTAAGTAGTTTGAAAGTAGTATTGCTTTTCATGTTTTGGGTAGACAATACTTCCTGAATTTATAACATAAAGTATTTTACTAAAATACTTAAATATTCACATATAGAATTGATGTGTTCGCGTTTCGCGTTCTAGTTTAACATGATTTTTTTTTGCATAACTTACTTGGATTATTTGAAGGTGTAATAACAAATTTAAAAGTCACTAAAATCATATATCTGCGCCTTAAACAAAATAGCTTCATTCTGCTTCATCCATTTCGTCGACCCACGCACCTCCAACACAGAACTGTATTTCACGAATATCGTGCTTAGTGTACCGTAGCTGATCCCACAGTTAGTTTCATCGAGGTCATTGTCGAAAAAGCTTTATAACATAGTAAAAATTTATGTTACGCTCATATTGGGGTCAAACGGTTTTGAAAAACGGACTTTCTTGAACAAAATTCTTCAATGATGAAGATTCTTTGCAAACATTTCTTGTAGGGAAATGTTACGGGGGTTCCTGGTGTTTTCCTAAGGGGTCCGTGTTATTTATCGTTTGTATTTTGAAAACAGACGTTTTTTGGGGAGAGCTCCTCCCACTTTATTTTATGATGTGTAAATAGAGGGCGCCGTTTTTATGAATCTATGAATTATTCTTTGATTCTATTGCGCGTGAATGATAAAGTAGATAGAGTAATATAAACTTTCATTGGTGCCGATTCCCTTGTTCACAAACTAAACTAAATTTAAGTTCAGTGCATCTTTTTCTTTCTATTTCATTAAGAAAAGGACAGAAGATAAATTTTAGTTTAGTCCTGTCAAATTAATCAGCGCTTGACGTAAGTTGACGTAATTTTAGTAGGCAAGTTTTTAATCACGTCTAAACTTGTATGGAGTAGTGACAGGCGCTGATTAATTTGACAGGACTGAACTTAAATTTATCTTCTGTCCTCTTCTTATTGAAATAGAAAGAAAAAGATGCACTGAACTTAAATTTAGTTTAGTTTGTGAACAAGGGAATCGGCACCATTGTATGTTAACTCAATATCGTCAGAGTATTAGATGCTTTGAATATAAATGTTAGAACAATTGAACAATACGTATTTATGGAAACGACATCATAAAAGGCGAGAAAGACCTTACTTTTGAGCGTATATGACATGTGACGTCACGGCCGTTAGCGGCCGTAATGTCGCGATTTACGCCATAGACAATAAGCTGCAAGTTTTATGGTTCCATCCGCAATGCGGGGCGACCGACGCCAGTGTACGGAACCGACCACTAGGCCGCTTCCGCTGCATACAACGGTATACCAACGTAATTGATTACCGGCTATTATAATAGTCTCAATAACTGAAACACCCCTTATTACAAAATAAAAAAAAAAACAACTGACTTCCAAAAAACCTAAAAAACACTACAAAGTGAAAAATAACTTTAATTTCGGAGGTCGGTGTCTTTGGATCTGTATATTAGATTTTTGCCACCGACTTCCAAGTTATTATTCACTATGTAGTGTTTTTTTGGAAGTCGGTTGTTTTTTTGGTAAAAAGGTTTCTTATTTTTCACTTTTTAGAGTTTTTAGTAAGTCAGTTTGTAATTTATCTAAGTTACAATAGCCTATTGTCATTTAAAAGCAGAAACATGTTAATGTTTCTGCTTTTAAACATTATCACACGCCTACTCTGTGTATTGAGATTTAGTGCCTAGTTCTGAACTAAAACTGCGTTTAATATCAGATCATAAGCTGATTTATATTTAAATGAATTATGACCCTGATTGTCGCGTATCCCTAACAACCAATAACTTTGAATAGCACAAAATGAAAACTCGTATAAGAATAAAGATGAGAATTATATATCACATGAATTGGTAACGAACAAAAAACAAAAAATCGTATTCCTGTGAACATTTCAAGTGGGGCCATATTAAATTTTCGCGGTTCCGCCATGTCGTGGCGTCGCGTCAGCGCCTTTTCAAATTAAACTTAACGCAGCTCAGTTTCACAAACTACACCGCCTTGTTTTAGACTTTAAATTGGCTTCCATATAATGTTGAACATGGTTCGTAGAGAACATATCCATACTGGTGCCGATTCCCTTGTTCACAAACTAAACTAAATTTAAGTTCAGTGCATCTTTTTCTTTCTATTTCTTTATGAAAAGGACAGAAGATAAATTTTAGTTTGGTCCTGTCAAATTAATCGGCGCTTGACGTAAATTGACGTACTTTTAGTAGGCAAGTTTTTAATCACGTCTAAACTTGTTTGGAGTAGTGACAGGTGCTGATTAATTTGACAGGACTAAACTAAAATTTATCTTCTGTCCTCTTCTTAATGAAATAGAAAGAAAAAGATGCACTGAACTTAAATTTAGTTTAGTTTGTGAACAAGGGAATCGGCACCATTGTCTTCATATTTTAGTCGATTCTCGTGCGATTCTTAAAAGCAAAGCCAGTCGGATTTTAAAACCGCATTATAGAGAAGGCCCGTATATTTAGAAATTATAAACTAAAATACTTACATTCCGACCGTCCATAATTCAAAGCATTACAAAACTTGTAGGCCTTTATAAAAGCGCTCAGGAAAATGACTATTCAAAGGCCTTGACATTTGAAAACCTTGGTAGCATAAATATCAGTTCTGAAAACTAACATGTGTTCGAAGTTGTTAACGTTATTCAGAATATCAAAAAGTTTATGATATGGGTCAGATTTATTAATACTGGCAGGCGAACCACGCCAGACATTGTATAAAAATATTGATTTACCTTTATGGATAACGTGCCTACTGAAATAGATGTCCTTGTATTGGAAGATCATTCCGGTCGCTCATTCATAAACTCCAATAACCAGAATAAAACGAGAAGTCAGTACCTAAAGGTAACGTTGTACTTTATCTCTTTTATGTTATTGGGCGGCATTGGTAAACAAACAGGACGGCATCCTGATGGGATCACTGCTACTTGCAAAACCAGAACTATCGCAGGTACAGAAAAAGAGATCCATCCCTGAGAAAAAGCTTAATTGTCTTATGTAGTGACCGGAATAAAAGCGCTGCTTAGCGGCAGATATAGATATGCTGGATGGTGGTATTCTTGCCTGGGCGAGCTTTTTAAAAGAATTAACTTTTAATTGAGTAGTCAACTTCTTCCTCTTAAGTCTCCACTTCAACAGTGAGAATCGGCAAGTCTGTACAGTTTCGCATAACTTGTTGCTGTTTTACCTAGACCGGTACTTCGCAGCCAGTTCCTGGAACGTTACAAAAACTTGCTAAGCACTTAGCACCTGTTATTTTCCCTGTGGCATTTACTTGAATGCTGGTAAATTATGTTGTTCAATTTCCAGCACGAATAAGTTATTATATTTTTACAAAGATGTTTTCATATTCACTCCCATATTCCCAAATGCACGTGGTCAATTTAAAAGAATATATTTTAAATTAATGGTTTGCTTTGTCTTGAAAAACTTTCAGTGAAAAGAGTCAGTGGACTGTAAAAAGAAACGAAGTCCGTTTTTTTGTTACAGATACTTCCATGACTGAAGACCAATGAGCCGGTTTTTCTCCACTTGCAATTTTATTAGAACAACCGTAGGAACTTCGGCGGATCGTTCTCAAGAATAAACATTCGTCCGAAGTTTCTTTTCGATTTCACTTGCTGGTCACGGAAGGTCGGACCCTCACAAATATTCAAGAAAATGATGTCGATACACCCTTTAGTCGAATTATCCAAACAAACATCTTCAGGACCTTTCCGGTCCGGGATCCTGGCTACACTAGCGGCACAATTTATGTAGGACACCGGACTTTTCGAAGCTAACACCTAGTTTAGGGTTTCCATGTGACTTGAGTTTGCCCGTAATTTGTGAATGAGGGCTCCGTTCAATATATCGGTCCGCTAGAACGGTTTTCTTCTCGATTCAGTGGAGAATATTCAATACCTAGTCATTGAAACCGATTTCAATACGGTGAAATGAAAGTTCAAAGTCGTGATTGTCTCATGAATTGTTATTGTTTAGTATTGTATTGTATTGTATTGTATTGTATTGTATTGTATAGTAGTAATTGTTATTTCTGTAGTCATAATGTCAGTTTGTGTAGAAACTTTATGGTTCCAAGGTTTTAGTTGTAAAATATTTTTTCCTGAACTCATTACATACTGTTTTCGTATTTTATTCCTTGAATGGTAACCCAATTGTTTAGCAGAACAAGATTAGCAAGATTAGCTATCAAAACGGTATACTTCAATACTAGTCCATAATATACTTGGACGAGGAAATATTTTTTTAGCTGATTACAAAATAAGTATAAAAAATACAGTACATATCTGTTGTGTGTGTTGCCGTTAACTTAAATTCTTTAAAACCGTGCAGAAAGGCTGCAAAAGACAGATAACAAGCTAAACCCAAAAGCTCGCTTTTTCAATTTGGTCGTCGTAATAAAAAGAGTAAAAAACAAAGGTATTTACTTAATCAGTGTATAATGCCGAGCTACCGGAGTAACCGGCAACATGCAAGCGAACTTGCCTGGCGCAGTGCCAACTAATGCATGAACATGTTTATACTTTCCCGTGTTCGGGAGAAATTCTTGCCGCTGCTGGCTGTTGGCTTTGACCACAGGCAAAGGCCGTGTTATCAGCATTCTACTTGTTTTATTAATGCAACGTGCACTTATGCGACGTCCAGCTTTTGGGTCTCTCTCCAAAAATTCTGCCCATTTTCCTTGTTTTAGGACGAAAGAGGATACGAAATGGTTCAGTCAGTTGATTAATTTCGTCCCCATTTCGGCTTTGAGCTTCAGTCGGAATAAAGGAATCATTAAATTCACTGGCATGTTTGATGCCTCTACCTGAACCCAAATATCGGGAATTTAAAATTGTCCCTCATATTTCAGTGAAATATAATTTGGTAACTGCTCCGAATTACATTGAGATGATGATTTTCTCATGCCGCACAGTGGAACGAATGTATGGGAGCGGTTGGACGTAGACATGTCCGAAAAATAAGAGTAAAATTATGCCAAACTAATGATGCCATCTTATTCGATTACTTAATGCCTTCATAAATTGTGGTGATGAATTTCTTCATAACTCCCATATTTCGGGAGTAATTTGAGAAAATGTGAAATTTTACTATGAAAATGAGTGTATCGAGCTCTCTCCCTCCTGATTCCGGGCTTGTTTCAAGTAGCGGTCTCTAATATCGTAATGCTATTACTAAGAGCTATATTTAATACTAAGACACATAGTGCGCCAAATGTGCACTTTCTGGGATAAAAGGAAATGAAAATTTAAAAAAAAAACGTTTTTTCCCCATTTGTATTTACTTTAAACCGCAGACAGACTTATTAAGAGGTCTATAAATATATTATATATATACAGAAATATATATTAACAAAAATATTCACAAGAACTGATGAGAGTATGACTTTTAAGTAAGTTGATAATAAATTACCTAGTTTCATTAAAAGTACAATAAATAATTAAGATGTAAGCTCTAATTTACTAAGTTACACATTTTAAAACAATAACATCATTTAATTATCTTCGTCATCATCATCATCATCAATTAATTCAAATTCAGAATCGATGTCCGCTAAATCATTTATGTTAACAAATTCGATATCACTTTTCTCAGAATCCGTAAGCTCATAAAATTCCTTAAAAGAAGATTTTTTTACAAACTTATTTCCTTTTGGACGGATACTTGTAACAAGTGGATCAGAAGACATTAAAAGATTGTGCATAATATCTTCATTGCATGAGATACTGCTATGCTTTCGAGAATGCCCCTCTCTATATTTTCTAAAATCTTTATTTCTAGCCTCAGATGCCTCTTCGGATAGAAAACCAATGGGCACAATTGACATGTTCTGAACTATGTCTGGCCCATGCATTAAAATTTTATGAAGTGAAGAAGGCATATAATACCATGGGTATAACTCCACGTAAAGCTTAGCAGTATCAAAGCAGAACTCTCGGAATTTAGTTACGTTGATCTTCTCTCCTGATGAAATACACTGCAAGATCACACAGATTTTTCTTAAAAGCATAGCATCTATTCCGGTCAGTTCAGCAGATTTAGTGTAGTTTTCAAAAAATCTCCTTGCCGAGTTGCCATTGTTGGTGGATCCACTGCCTTGTTTCACAACATCGAGAAGTAAGCCCGTTTCTCTTCTTACAGCCTCTTGAACTCTTTTCTTCCTGTCATCAACTTGCCTTTTTGCTATATCACCCCTTACTTGCCATGATTTTATGTCTAATTTGTAGGAAATGTGTAATAAGCATTCCATTGAGCGAATCCAAGCGTGAAGGGTGCTTAAGCTATATTTATACATGTCCTCGTTTGCGTGTTTATCTTTGATTAACTCTAAATTATTCATTTCTTTAGGACAAGCCTTGCATATGTCACACACTGAAGCTGCTGTATTGGATATAATGGAATGAATTTTACCATCAATCATTGTCAACAGCAGTTGGTGTTTGACACTAATTCCATCAGTGATGGTGGATGGAGTTAAGGCTTCAATCTCTGCTTCGATTTCAGCCATCTCTCTCTGCACATTTTCTTTGGTTTCCTTTATAAACTTAAACAATATTGGCCGGCAAAATGAAGTGGAAGATGGTCGCTCGTTTTCCCAAATTGTTACACCTTTTGAGACGAGCCGCAGTGGTACAAGACTAATCATAAAATTACTAGCAAGATCGATTTGCTCATCTTCACTCGTCCTTTGATGATAAATGCTTTGGCTAGATGATCCGTCAAAACCCCATTTGCTGGTCAATACGAGCTGTTGATTGGGATCAACAGGGGTTTCTAACGACCTAATAAGTCTTCTTGAGGTTAAATCCATCAAGGCTTGTAATTTGATTTTTGCAGAGCTCTCTGTAACTGTGAGATCTTCTTTGGCCGGATAGCACTTAATTTTTTCTTTAACCAACATGTAGTAACTCGGGTATTGAAGAGCTCCTTCTTGAGTGTTGAAATCCCGAAGAGTGTTATAGCGCCATTTCGATAAGTTCATCGATACATAAAGAGCCAATGCCTTCAAAGGGGATATTTCCCGTACCTGAATTGATTTACCTTCAATGAAGGCTTTGATTTTTGAGGCCTCTTCTGGATTCTCCGTCAAGTATTTCATAACATAAGCTGTATCGCTTTGTCCTGCCTTTTGAAGCGCCCTTTCGGCCGAAAACATAATTTCAGCGCTGCTACTGCTGCATGAAAGACTATCTTCAGTGCGTCTTCTTTTTTGCCGGTTACTAAGGTCCTCAAAAGATTTACGAGGACTAGGATGTGTACAAGTTGAAGCATCAGATTTAGCAGGAGAAATTATGGGCTCGATGACGTCACTTATATTTTCTGTAGAAGGTTCCATATTTTCATTCTGTAATTCCGGCCATTGAATTGCAGCCTGTAGCCAAATCTCATGTTTCTTCCGAAACTTATCTGTGCTTCTTCCAGACTGTGTCCATTTTGCATAAATGCGGTAGCAAAATCGACGACACCAGTCTTTTAAACTTGTTTCAGCACTTTCACATAACTGAACACAACTGTTATCTTTTAAAACACTGAACAAATAGTTAAAGTCGCGTAAATCTTTATGTGCGCGTGCGCATAAAGCAACGTGAATATCAAGATTTGTATTAAAATTTGGAAAATACATTGCGAGATTAGCTTGGATACAACGAGGTGTAAATCAACACTGATTTTAAAGTTACTAATAGTGACCTATTTATATAAAATCCAGGTATCCCAGGTATCCTTTGTTAAATATTGCAAGGTAATTAGTTATTGTGATAATTAGTAAATGATGCATGCTAAATTAGTGTATTAAGAGCCATTTAGTAATTAAATAATAGCAATGTTCTTATCAGTAATCATTAGTGCATCAGTTTTATATGTAAACCTTAAGTCCCTAATTATATATCCTAATTAGCTTATATCTTCTCTAATTGGCTGCTCAGAAATGTTATTGTAATAAGGTAAACCTTTAGAAAAACGGTTTTAATCAACAAAATAAACAAAAAATAAAAAAATTGTGTTATAAAATAAACATCACTCTTTATCCCAGAAAGTGCACATTTGGCGCACTATGTGTCTTAGTATTAAATATAGCTCTTAGTATTAGCATTATGATATTAGAGACCGCTACTTGAAACAAGCCCGGAATCAGGAGGGAGAGAGCTCGATACACTCATTTTCATAGTAAAATTTCACATTTTCTCAAATTACTCCCGAAATATGGGAGTTATGAAGAAATTCATCACCACAAGTTATGAAGGCATTAAGTAATCGAATAAGATGGCATCATTAGTTTGGCATAATTTTACTCTTTTTTTTCGGACATGTCTACGTCCAACCGCTCCCATACATTCGTTCCACTGTGTGCCGTTACATCTAAGAAGTAGTTAAGTGAAAGGAATCTAATTGCAATATGCAGAGCCTGCACCTTTTACGCTTGATGTATTTTTTTTCCCATATTAATGATGTCAGATTCTATGAATTCAAGATTATGATTTAACATGAAGACGTTGTAATTTACACACTGCAAAAACGAGCGCAGATTCCAAGAATTAATGTTAAAACTAGAAGAGAAAAACGATCGTGCGATAAACATAACAACACAGTTCTCGACAAAAACGCCCTGATATTCAAGGCAAGAAAAAAAGAATAGAATTCGATTCCATTCTTCATAGTCTTGACATTTCAATTTGTTAATCCATTGTTGTGTACCATTTACTTATAAATGACGTTCTTATTGCTGGGACCTATTCGAGATAACAATGGGCGTTGGAGCGGTGGCTCAGTGGGGCTCACTCCCGACCAGATAATCACTTTAACGGCAAATCGAGTTTGTGCTCTCTAGAGGAACACTCTCGGCTGTATGGGCCATTGCTGGCATAATAGAATAATAGATTAGTGCATGAAGCTGTAATGATCATGTTGGTTCGACATTCACCTACTTTTAATGGTTAGGCGGCGATTCACACTATATCCAGTCCCAATTCTGTTTGCAGCAGGCTTAGCATGACGCTTTCTGTTTCTACTCTACTGGAGAATAGAAATCGCTTGTCTAAATTTCTCGGTAGAAAACTTTCAACTGTCTACACGGAAACGTCATTTTTGTCTGCTCTTCCGTCGACAAAACGCTCCTCTACGGTTCTCGTGCTAAGCCTGCAGATAGTTACTGCGATATTATATTTTGGAAGTTTGATGGATATTGTAAGGGAAGTTTCCTTCATCAATCACGTAAACTTCCCTTGCATACAAAGGTGTTGGTATTTGGACTTCCAAATTATAAGTCTTCGTCAAAGTTTTATTATGAAACTGATGCTCCTATCCTATGTTGTAATGTCAAATCTCGTTTAAAGTACGTACATACTTAATTTCTTACCATCAGTTCCATAGGAGTCTGTGCGACAGTCGCAATGTACGGCTTACGGCCGTACATTTTCACCAAGACGTAAGGTTTGTTGAGTCAGGCCTTGTAGAGTTAGGGACTTGGCTTGGATCTACATTCGATCTGGTCACTTTTTAACAATGAAAGCGTTATGAGTCTTGGCAACCTACTTTATATTAAGGGTTAGGTAAACGCCGTTGACCTTGGGCCATGCAAATGCGCGTCGCACTCACGCCACGTCGCCGTTCGTTTTCAAAGAGAGTATTAATTTTTACTAACGAAAATATGAATATTTGAAAAAAATCACAGATGTAATTATAGGTAATAAAATAATCTGTTCATACAAAAAAAATCATGAAAACATCTTAAGTAGTTTGAAAGTAATATCATTTTTATGCTTTGGGTGGACATTACTTCCTGAATTTATTTCATAAAGTATTTTACAACAATGCTTAAATATTTACATATAGAATTGATGTGTATGCGTTCTAGTTTAACATACATTTTTGCATAGCTTACTTGCATTACGTGAAGGCGTATTAACAGCTTTAAAAGTCACTTAAATCATATATCTGCGCCTTAAATGTTTTTGGTGGTTTTATTTGTATCTTGTACGTACAGATGATTGTCCCGATGCAATACAATTTCTAGCGCTAACCAATACAGGAAGTAAATTCAATGGCACCGCTACACAGTGGAACGAATGTATGGGAGCGGTTGGACGTAGACATGTCCGAAAAATAAGAGTAAAATTATGCCAAACTAATGATGCCATCTTATTCGATTACTTAATGCCTTCATAAATTGTGGTGATGAATTTCTTCATAACTCCCATATTTCGGGAGTAATTTGAGAAAATGTGAAATTTTACTATGAAAATGAGTGTATCGAGCTCTCTCCCTCCTGATTCCGGGCTTGTTTCAAGTAGCGGTCTCTAATATCGTAATGCTATTACTAAGAGCTATATTTAATACTAAGACACATAGTGCGCCAAATGTGCACTTTCTGGGATAAAAGGAAATGAAAATTTAAAAAAAAAAACGTTTTTTCCCCATTTGTATTTACTTTAAACCGCAGACAGACTTATTAAGAGGTCTATAAATATATTATATATATACAGAAATATATATTAACAAAAATATTCACAAGAACTGATGAGAGTATGACTTTTAAGTAAGTTGATAATAAATTACCTAGTTTCATTAAAAGTACAATAAATAATTAAGATGTAAGCTCTAATTTACTAAGTTACACATTTTAAAACAATAACATCATTTAATTATCTTCGTCATCATCATCATCATCAATTAATTCAAATTCAGAATCGATGTCCGCTAAATCATTTATGTTAACAAATTCGATATCACTTTTCTCAGAATCCGTAAGCTCATAAAATTCCTTAAAAGAAGATTTTTTTACAAACTTATTTCCTTTTGGACGGATACTTGTAACAAGTGGATCAGAAGACAGTAAAAGATTGTGCATAATATCTTCATTGCATGAGATACTGCTATGCTTTCGAGAATGCCCCTCTCTATATTTTCTAAAATCTTTATTTCTAGCCTCAGATGCCTCTTCGGATAGAAAACCAATGGGCACAATTGACATGTTCTGAACTATGTCTGGCCCATGCATTAAAATTTTATGAAGTGAAGAAGGCATATAATACCATGGGTATAACTCCACGTAAAGCTTAGCAGTATCAAAGCAGAACTCTCGGAATTTAGTTACGTTGATCTTCTCTCCTGATGAAATACACTGCAAGATCACACAGATTTTTCTTAAAAGCATAGCATCTATTCCGGTCAGTTCAGCAGATTTAGTGTAGTTTTCAAAAAATCTCCTTGCCGAGTTGCCATTGTTGGTGGATCCACTGCCTTGTTTCACAACATCGAGAAGTAAGCCCGTTTCTCTTCTTACAGCCTCTTGAACTCTTTTCTTCCTGTCATCAACTTGCCTTTTTGCTATATCACCCCTTACTTGCCATGATTTTATGTCTAATTTGTAGGAAATGTGTAATAAGCATTCCATTGAGCGAATCCAAGCGTGAAGGGTGCTTAAGCTATATTTATACATGTCCTCGTTTGCGTGTTTATCTTTGATTAACTCTAAATTATTCATTTCTTTAGGACAAGCCTTGCATATGTCACACACTGAAGCTGCTGTATTGGATATAATGGAATGAATTTTACCATCAATCATTGTCAACAGCAGTTGGTGTTTGACACTAATTCCATCAGTGATGGTGGATGGAGTTAAGGCTTCAATCTCTGCTTCGATTTCAGCCATCTCTCTCTGCACATTTTCTTTGGTTTCCTTTATAAACTTAAACAATATTGGCCGGCAAAATGAAGTGGAAGATGGTCGCTCGTTTTCCCAAATTGTTACACCTTTTGAGACGAGCCGCAGTGGCACAAGACTAATCATAAAATTACTAGCAAGATCGATTTGCTCATCTTCACTCGTCCTTTGATGATAAATGCTTTGGCTAGATGATCCGTCAAAACCCCATTTGCTGGTCAATACGAGCTGTTGATTGGGATCAACAGGGGTTTCTAACGACCTAATAAGTCTTCTTGAGGTTAAATCCATCAAGGCTTGTAATTTGATTTTTGCAGAGCTCTCTGTAGCTGTGAGATCTTCTTTGGCCGGATAGCACTTAATTTTTTCTTTAACCAACATGTAGTAACTCGGGTATTGAAGAGCTCCTTCTTGAGTGTTGAAATCCCGAAGAGTGTTATAGCGCCATTTCGATAAGTTCATCGATACATAAAGAGCCAATGCCTTCAAAGGGGATATTTCCCGTACCTGAATTGATTTACCTTCAATGAAGGCTTTGATTTTTGAGGCCTCTTCTGGATTCTCCGTCAAGTATTTCATAACATAAGCTGTATCGCTTTGTCCTGCCTTTTGAAGCGCCCTTTCGGCCGAAAACATAATTTCAGCGCTGCTACTGCTGCATGAAAGACTATCTTCAGTGCGTCTTCTTTTTTGCCGGTTACTAAGGTCCTCAAAAGATTTACGAGGATTAGGATGTGTACAAGTTGAAGCATCAGATTTAGCAGGAGAAATTATGGGCTCGATGACGTCACTTATATTTTCTGTAGAAGGTTCCATATTTTCATTCTGTAATTCCGGCCATTGAATTGCAGCCTGTAGCCAAATCTCATGTTTCTTCCGAAACTTATCTGTGCTTCTTCCAGACTGTGTCCATTTTGCATAAATGCGGTAGCAAAATCGACGACACCAGTCTTTTAAACTTGTTTCAGCACTTTCACATAACTGAACACAACTGTTATCTTTTAAAACACTGAACAAATAGTTAAAGTCGCGTAAATCTTTATGTGCGCGTGCGCATAAAGCAACGTGAATATCAAGATTTGTATTAAAATTTGGAAAATACATTGCGAGATTAGCTTGGATACAACGAGGTGTAAATCAACACTGATTTTAAAGTTACTAATAGTGACCTATTTATATAAAATCCAGGTATCCCAGGTATCCTTTGTTAAATATTGCAAGGTAATTAGTTATTGTGATAATTAGTAAATGATGCATGCTAAATTAGTGTATTAAGAGCCATTTAGTAATTAAATAATAGCAATGTTCTTATCAGTAATCATTAGTGCATCAGTTTTATATGTAAACCTTAAGTCCCTAATTATATATCCTAATTAGCTTATATCTTCTCTAATTGGCTGCTCAGAAATGTTATTGTAATAAGGTAAACCTTTAGAAAAACGGTTTTAATCAACAAAATAAACAAAAAATAAAAAAATTGTGTTATAAAATAAACATCACTCTTTATCCCAGAAAGTGCACATTTGGCGCACTATGTGTCTTAGTATTAAATATAGCTCTTAGTATTAGCATTATGATATTAGAGACCGCTACTTGAAACAAGCCCGGAATCAGGAGGGAGAGAGCTCGATACACTCATTTTCATAGTAAAATTTCACATTTTCTCAAATTACTCCCGAAATATGGGAGTTATGAAGAAATTCATCACCACAAGTTATGAAGGCATTAAGTAATCGAATAAGATGGCATCATTAGTTTGGCATAATTTTACTCTTTTTTTTCGGACATGTCTACGTCCAACCGCTCCCATACATTCGTTCCACTGTGCGCTAGCTTTAATTACTTTCAGCTTATATGGTCTAGACCAGGGGTTCCCAAACTACTTTAGTTCGCGGCGCACTTACAGGTTTAGTATTTTGTTTCGGCGCCCTAGCTAGCCGAAATAAGGTACTATGATACTATGTAGATAGGCACAAAAATCACAACATCCACAATATGAAGTTGAGTTTTTATATGTACATTGACACACAAGAATATAAATATAGAATACACATTTATTATTTAAGAAAAATAAGAAGCAAAATACAAAGGTAACTTAACCAATGTCACGTGTGAGGTGGTGATCTCCACGCATTTTTTCAAAGTGGCTTCACACCGCTACTCTTATTTCTTGCTCCACATTGATCTTTGAGCAATAGTTGTTATTATTATTATTATATTTATTGTTATTATAATAGTTGTTATTACAGCCACAGCTGAAAATCCGGCTTCACATAAATAAGATATTGCAAGGGAATGAGAATTCTTAGAGCTTTTATTTCGTACCCGCGAATGCCTTAGCTTAGTTTCCGGAGCATGGTAACCAGGAGCGTGTCTCACGGCTTTACTCTTTACGGCGCACCAGGGCGCCGCGCCGCACACATTGGGAACCCCTGGTCTAGACTTAAGCTTATACAATGTTTCTAATAACTGTATAGCTTAATGCTTTTCCTTTTTTAGTCAAATGCAATCTTTTGTTAAGAAAGTCTAGCTAACCTGCTTCATCATGCATCTTCAGAAAATAAGCCAATAAATCTATTTTGATTTTGAATAGTATTATTTCTTCTAACCTGAGAATCCGCATAATTAAGCATAATCAGCCTATAATGTTCCCATTGATGGGACACAGGTCTCCTCTCTATGATCCCCTACGCGGAGAGAGAGTGGGCCGTAATCCACTACGCGGGCACAGTGCGGGTTGGTGGATATATAATGGTTTCCTTCACCGTTTTCAGAGCAATAGTGATGAAAACAAATACAAAAAGTGAAGTGCTTGTCTGGGTTCGAACTCACGACCTACTCGCAAGTCGGGGCCGATACCACTGGGCCATCACTGCTCGAGAATAGGACTGCATTAATTTGGTAGTAGCTAACAAACAATTACTCTCACTCACAGAGAGTAGGTCGACGTCCCAGCAGTGGGATCATTACGTAATCACCTAGAATGTTCCCACTGGTGGGACACAGGCCTCCTCTATTCGTGAGGGAGTGGGCTGTCATCTGCCACGCGGGCCCAATGCAGGTTGGTAGATTTCACACGTTTTCGAATATTTGGTTCTAGGACATGCCGGTTTCCTCGCGATGTTTTCCTTCATCGTTTTGAGAGTAGTAGTGAGGAAATTATTTAAGTACACGAAGTAAAGCGCCTGTCTGGGTTCGAACCCACGACCTACAACTCGTAAGTCCAGGCCGTTACCACTGTGCCACCACTGCTCAGCAGTGGGAATATTATAGGCTGATTCTTATATCAATTTAGTAAGTATAGCAGGTGAATTTTTTGGAGGGATTGTCGCATGAATTAGGGTGAGATTTTTTTACGCATGCGCGTTTATCCCTCTTAAGTGGATTCTACGAGATCATAAATCAACCAATTACTGTTTTGTGAATATTTCCAATTTCTTCTATCAATCAGACGCGTTTCCCCTTGGGGCCTGAAATTATAGCCGGAAAAAATCTTGCTGGGAATTCGGAAATATTTCCTTAAGAAGATCTGAAATAGAACATGAACGTTGAAGTTTCAAATTAGATTTCCGCATTTCGTACCGAAGGCATAGATTCTAGATACCACTCATAAGTTAACATTTTCAAATAAAACAAAACCTGAAAAAGGGGAAAATATTCATCATCATGAAATTAACAAGGAAAACTTAAATAGATTTGTTTATTTATTTAAGATATCCAACAAAGGATACATTTAAATAAAATAAAAATCACAATAAAAAAATCGGCCCAGTGCGTGTCGGACCACGCACAAAGAAATGAAATGGAATGAAGGGTTCCGTAGTTGGGATGAATTTCTCCCAAAAACTAACTTAACATTATAGTTGAAAAACATGTTTTCCCATACATACATCGATACACGTCACGGTCAATTCTCCAACTGCAAATGTAAGTTGGTCGACTATTACTCGTTAACTTGTAAAGCCTACTTAGCTGTGACAGTTTTCGTTTTAACAAATTCGTTATATTTACTAATGCCATGATTTTTTTCACATATCCAAAAAAACAACCATTTAGCTGGCAAGGGGGGACACTTGACTATAACAAAAATTAGCACTTTAAAACTTAATATTCAAAGGGATCCCTGAATCGAAAAATGCTTTGGACAGATCCGTAATATTATTGAACGGCCTATCCAACGATACCCCACACCATGGGACAGACGAGAAAAAGAAATATTATACCGACTTTACGCACAAGGGCTGACTCTAAAAAACATTATCGGCGTGATTAATATGTATAGGTACCCATGCCAAATTACAGCTTTCTAGTACTAAGAGTCTCTGAGCTAAGCCGGTGACAGACAGAGACAAACGGACATGGCGAAACTATAAGGGTTCCTTGATGACTAGGGAACCCTAAAAAGGTTCTTTTACGTAGTTTTTAATATGAAGGGTTTAGAAATGTCAAGATCGAGATATTCATTGAAGGGGTTAAATATTCACCCGCATAATGAATATTTTGTTCACGTTTCTTTTAGCACATACAAAACTAGAAAAAACGGTGAAAAAATCAATTATGTACTTGACCGACTGAAGTTTATTCCATTTCACTCTTTTGTCCAGAAGTTGTAAAGCGCGTTGAACATTACAAATAATCGAAGTGAGCGTACAATTTCCGTGAACAAAAGTGCACTTCCTAACTTTTTTGTGCGCCTGGTGTTTCTCGGTCTTCTGGGAACAATACGATGGCAAATTAGGCATGCTTTAGCCAACATTCGGCTTGGTACAAGGTCTAATGAGATGTTAATGGCCGATATAAGGCAAGCAACATCATCTTAAAGTATTTAATTTAGGTACTGGGTAAAACCGAGTGTTGAAACCTTGAGTTAAAAAAATGTACTAAAAATGTATGCCTTTTTTGACTTTGCTTTTATTGGTTTTTCTTTGGAGCTTTTTACAAAATATTGTAAATCATCTGCCTAGCCTTTTCCCAACTATGTTGGGGTCGGCTTCCAGTCTTACCGGATACAGCTGAATACCGGTATTTTACATGGAGCGACTGCCTATCCGACCTCCACAACCCAGTTACTGGGTAACGCGATACCCCTTGGTAAGACTGGTTTTCAGACTTTCGAGCTTCTGACGACCCGTAACAACTGTCAAAGATCTACAAATGACAGCCGGGACCAACGGCTTAACGTGCTTCCCGAGGCACGGAGGGGTCTTGGTATGTAAAGATGGTCACCCATCCACGGACCAACCGCGGAAAGCGTAGCTTAACCTGATTGATCGACCCGGGCGGCTGTTAATACTTAGCCACAAGCCCCTCAATAACTTGAACACTGTCCAGGGGTGCGAAATGTCTGATATTGGAAGAGACAAAATATTGTAAAATATTATTGAATAAAAAAGTACCCCAGTATTTTTCAAGACAAAGGTAATCAACTTGTATTAAAATTTGTTTTTCTGAACATCGAACATGATCTTCAATGAAGTAAGCTTTTTGAAGCTGTCATTTATTTGTGCAGTCACCCAAATATAGCCCCATTGTACGGAAACATTATAAAAATCCATTCTTCCGTAAAACTATTTCATCTGAACCCTATTTCCTGATATTTAATATCACAAATCACAATATGAGTGTACCCTTTGATCTATAGTTACATCTTTGTTAAAATATCGATAGTCCTTTGACATCCAATAAGTTTAGCTTACAGAAGCGAGTGGGCCGGGGTAACTATTTCGGTAACAATCGACTACGGACGGGGGAATTTAATATTCCACTTTAGTGGTCCAGCGTAAGGGGAAGGGGGATTCGGTTAAAAGGTATCTTTGGAGATTATAATGTGGTATTTGAGGATAAGTTACAGAAGGTTAGTCGAAATTCGTTTGTGTGGACACAAAACTGCTGCAGTTACAAATGATAACATAAAACGTGACAATCGTTTTGCATATTTCAAATCCTAGTTTGATTAATAATGGCTGATTTTTGCGTTATGCTCGTGAAGGGTGCTGCTTGTGGTGACTGGTCGTCTTGCTGGCCATTGTTTTGTTTTGTTATTAGTAATTAATTGTTTATTTATTTTACTTTGATGGTCCCAGTTCATCATTTGTGACTGTTACAGCTATATGTAAGCTTTTTATTTCAGGCATATTTGGCCCATACATATTGTTAGTAAAACAACTTAAAACTATGTTAGTATTTAAAATTACAATATTAATTTAAGTATTTGCCGCCCTCTGGGGCCCCGGGCACACGCACTTGTGCTTGTGCTTGAACCCAGTGCCCCAGAAGGGGGCTGTCCAGCTTGTGGCTGAGCACGTTCAAGATAGAGTTGGCATTCCCACGCGTGCGGAACATCAGCGACGCGATACGGCGCCGCAGCACAGTGTGAAAGCCGTCTGTGTGCGCCTGCGCAAACATCGCAGACGCACTACAGTAGCGTGGGAGCCCCACCAGCACCCTGAACGCGTTGATATGCCTGGAGGCTTTTATTTGGGTATTAAGTTCTGTTTACGTTTTTATATCTGCTTGAGAATAGTTTTTGGTGATTTATTTTCTTTTTTTTTTTGTTGGTATAGTGGTGTGCTAGCTGACATGGCTAATAATTTAATGTTGTCTGTTGCACGTAGTGTAAATTGTTTTGCATACTGTTGTATAGAATCCATTTTTTTTTCTCTAACTGAACAGACAGCTGTGTTGCTGGGGAGTTTGTTGGCCACTTCTTCTCCCCAGCTAAAGCACTAGGAATTGGTGAAGAGTGGGCACAGAGACTTTTAAAGAGTTCTAGGCGCAGTAACTAGATGTTTGATGCACAATAAGTGAATTATTTAGTTTCTTTGAAGCATAAAATCAGAAACGAAGTTATCCGGAAGAAACTGGAGTTACTGACATAGCTTGAAGAGTAAGCAAGCCGAAGTGGCAGTGGGCTGGCCATGTTTGTCGAAAGACCGATGGCCGGTGGAGCAGACAACTCCAGGAGTGGAAACCGCGTATCGCCAAGCGTAGTGTGGAATGCCCCCCAGCTAGATGGACCGACGACCTTAAAAAGGAGGCTGGGATAGACTGGATGCGAAAGGCGGAGGACAGGGTGTGCTGGCGCAGCCTGGGAGAGGTCTATGTCCAGCAGTGGACTACGATAAGCCAGAGATGATAAACCAGAAAATAATTATAACAATTTTAAGGGAAACAACCGTAAATAAGGATGTTATTCCGAAATTAAAACATAAATTAATATTCGCAGGAAAAGCCTACAACTTTCACCAAAAGAAATACATTTTAAATTAATGTCTTATTCCTTAAATTTATCATTTGGAATAAAGGAAACATAAGAAAAGCCCACGCAAACAATTTAACGCGAATCCAGAGGCAATTACGTGCAAATCCAGCATAATTTCCATGAAAACGAGGCCCTTATAAAATTATGAAAATACCTTAGAAAATAGCGAATTTGTTTATTATTAAAAAACCAAAGAGCCGTTACAAAAACATGTCTCTGGACGACCTTGTTGTTAATTACGCCCTTTGCTATGGTAATCTAAGCTTTATACCGAAGGTATAAGGTCCGTGATAATTGGGCATGTTTCCATTAACCTTTTGACCGATTGTCGCGATAACGCCTCACGAACAAAAGTTGTAATTTGTTTTTTTCACATGGAGCGGTGACGAGGTTTTCAGGCAGTCCAGTTGCCGCAAACATTTTCATACGTCCATGTTACTAAAGTAAAAAGTTTCGTTGCTGGCAGTTGACAAATTAATTAATTCTTGCATTAAATTGTGTAATGCGGTGAACTTTTTTAAGGGTGTATAATCCGCATTGCTACAATATGAAACACTCGCAAATAACTACTGCAAAATAAGCTGTCACAACATAACACATTTGATTTATGTGTATCGCTCGTGCTTTGTAAAAGTTGTACCTATTAGTTAAGCTGCTAAGGTGGAGCGGTGTAGAAATAGAAAATAAGTTTGAATTACCCCTTTTTTAAGGTTCCGTACCTCAAAAAGAAAAAACGGAACCCTTATAGGGTCACTCGTGTGTCTGTCTGTTTGTCACAGCCGATTTGCTCTGAATCTACTGGACCGATTAAGTTGAAATTCGGTATACATATGAATTTTGAATATGAGGATCACTTTTGGGTGAAAACAGAAAATTTAAAAAAAAAAGGATTGTAAACTGTACCGTGTGACATGTCAAATGAAATGGGTTGTTGTGAGGGCCTGAAACATATTTTTTTTATAATTTTAATATTAATAATTTTAAAGTTATTTAAAGAAAATGATGAAACTTGACCGATTGAAAATCGGCCCCTTATATCCGAAACTATTGAGCTTAAAATTTTGGAAAAAATAACAAGTCTATGGTCTTAAAATAACATGGAAAATCACACACACATTTTGCGTAAAAACTTACATTTGCAGTTAAAATGTATGGGGAAACACGTTTTTCAACTACAATGTAAAGCTTATTCTTGAGATAAAGTCATCTAGTTCCAGCATTATCGATCCCAAATCGATGCACGCTTACTACAAAATAAAAACTTTACACCCCAATTTATCTCAAATATCAATCATCAGGATTAAAACTGCGATCAATATCACGCTTCACATAAATCACTTTCTCACAAAATGTTGATAAATCTACTCTGAAGTTTGAACTCGGTGTGAACTTCGAAGTCTACGACCGCAGTCACCTTCGTATCCTTGAACCCGGTCCAAGTAATCAGCGTCGGAAAATCTTAATACATTCTGTTGAATATGTTTTTTCCAAGAGTTATTGAAGGGTGGACCCACACGAAAAGGTCTCACTAAAACTTAAGGGTATCGATGCCAAGGGATGGTTAGTTAATATTTTAACGAAGGAGTTATTAAACTCTGCCTTTGGCGTCTCATTATGCAGAATGAAGAGTTTTGTAATTAATTAATATCAAAATTTAGAACCTTGTATGTAGGTTATCTTAACCTCTAGTTTCTCAAAGCCAGATAAAGTCTCTGATGCGCGAATCCTTTGGATTCTAAAAGCCTCATAACATTGTTGCTTAGTAAATCCGACATAAAACCTTACGTAATGTGTTTGACCCACAAAAATACCAAAATAAGAACAACTATTAAATTGCTATTGCCTTAATGCTGACACCTAATAGCATTAGATTTCATTACAGAAGTATTGAACTTGAAGAATCGGTGGTCAGACATTTTGCTGAAATGTAAATTCAAACTTTAAAAACCCGCCCTTAAGAAACCGTGTGCGATTTCTATGATATTAGGTCTCCGAAGCCATCGGCTGGAGGTGCTCTACGATATTGTATTCAATATGAGAGTGCACTCTGCAAAATTTGGTCACGCTGTTTACGTAACCTTCCATATGACGTACTTTTACGGCGAAAATGTAACACTTTCTGCAGCACATTTTGAAAAGCCTGTTAAGTTAAAACTTGCAAATATGAACGAGGAAAATATGGGTTGACATATTTTAAAAGTGGACACAGCGTTTCTTGCAGATACGTACATTCAAACGCACATTTGACCACAGACTACAATATAATATAGGAAACATTTGACATTGACAGCGCTTTTTTGGCGATTTTCGTAGTGCGAGTGTTACCATTGGCGACTGTACTTCTATTCTATTTTTCTCTATGGTAATGGTGCCGATGTCGAAAATTCTGTCAATATGTTGAGAAAACGTACAAAAAAAAAAAAATCTATTAATTTTTGATAAAATAATTAATTATTGGATTTAGTGTGAAACTTGTTGACGAGAATTAGTACACTGAAACAAACATAAAAATATTGTTAGTTATATTATTAAATATGTACATAAATGAACACAAACCACACAAAAAATTTAGAACGAAAGGCTTTGACATAAACGGGCAGTAGTTTCTTAGTAAAGTCTTCCAGGTAAGGCCTTGAAAAATCCGGACTCTTACTACATATAATCTGCACAACACCTTTGCTACATTAGACCACAGCTACTCCTTATTAGAGATGCGCCGAATATTCGTTTTATATTCGGTATTCGGCGTATTCGGCAGGATTTGAGGTATTCGTATTCGGCCGAATCATTCGGTTGAAATGCCGAATGTATTCGGTTTAATTGATCATTGTTAATCAGCCTTTGGGGCAAAATAAATTGAAGAAATCCCATATTCTAACAATCATATTTATTAGAAATCGTTTATTGTAGATATAATTAAACACAGGTAATCAAATTCAACCTAGCATTAATGCTAGGTAAAAATTACTGTTCTTTTAAGATAGGTACTTGATTTTATGTCCTAACTATTAATAGTTACATAAATTCAAGTACCTATCTGAAAAGAACAGTAACTTTTAAATTGCAATAATCCCAATATCAAATTACAATTATATTGTAATAGAAAAGGAAGCATAATGAATTAAATATGTTGTTTTCACAACTATGGCACTATTAAATTTAAAAATAGATAAATCAAGAATATATTTTGTAATTAAAATTCAATATTTATAATCAAGCGGCGGTAGATTATGATGCAAGAAGACCAAGCTTTCATCTCTATCTGGCAAAAGCCTATATCTTTTCTCCTCGTGCGCTTTTCCTGCCTCGGAAAACAAACCTTCGCTATGATATACTGCTACCAGGTGCACTCAAGAATATTCTGGCTAGATTGGCTAGACGTGCGTATTTAGTTTTATGTTTCGCCCACCAATCATAAGGGCTATTGGTTTTAGGCAGCAGACTTTCCTGTATGTAACTGTCAACTTAGACAGTAATTGGACTTTTAGAGTTTTCGCTTTGTACGGGCTTGCTTGCTTGCTTGGTTCTTCGTAGCAATCCCAAAAAGCGACGTGGGTTTCTTCGAGGTAGTTAGTGACATCTTGTAGAGGTCTCGGTGCTGGGTTATTAATATTCAACTCGGTATCACTTGAATTTTCATTATTCTCACTTCTTCTAATAGCTTCTAGAAGAACCATTTTTCTGACGATTTCGCATTTTTCTGGTGAAAAATATCTCGTCCTAAACCTAGGATCCAATAATGTCGCCAAGCAATAACTTTTATATTTTAGTCCTCTAAAACGGCATTCAACTTCATCTTGCAGCTTCCTTGCGCCATCCATTATGTTTTGACATAAATGTAAGATTTCAGGCTTGTATAAGTATTTTTTCAAAGTGTTACTATGAGGAATCACTTGAGATGAAAGAGGAACTTATAATTTTTGTAATTTTTTCAATTTTTTTCAGCAATATAAAGCATTCTAAGGCAAAACTATGGAACGGAGAACCGAATTATTCGGCAGTATATTCGGTTCGGTAAGAACTTAACCGAATATTATTCGGTATTCGGCTATTCGGTGAAACCACTATTCGGCGCATCTCTACTCCTTATTCTCGTAAGAGTCAACAAAAAGACGGTTATTAATGGTACCGAAGACACCGGATCAACAATTTGTTATGTTGCGATTCTTTATAGTTGTGTTTCCTCTACTGACACTAACATTATTTAATTTTCAAGAATATTTAATCCATGACCATTATGGGAATTTTTGTTGAGGTAACAGTAAATGCACGAAAAACTGAGAACTTTTCATGACTGGCCTATATTTAGTTGACTGGTGTTTACAAATAACTTGGCGATCAATAAATACGTGTCAAGTGCACACAAGGAACTTTCACTGCTTCCATGAAACTATTATTGTGTATTATATTGTTGGCAGTAAGTTGAAAAACTTTTTCTAACGTCGCTATACTCCGTGCTTTTTAATCTAGCATTTCTGGCACATCACAACTGTTGATAATACCTGAATACACTCATAGTTCGTTAATAGAGTTGTTCTATTATGCCAATAGTAGACATAAACAAGTGATAATGTGTATTTTATGATCCATTGGACAATGGTCAGCCTATTATGTTCCTACTGCTGGGACATAAGCCTCTTCTCTTCGAGACGGAATGGGCTGTAATCTTCCACGCGGGCCCAGTGCGGGTTGGTAGATGTCACATGTCTTCGAATTTTTTGGTTCTAGGACATCGGTTTCCTCCCGATGTTTTCTTTCATCGTTTTGAGAGCAGTGGTGATGAAATTATTTACACAAAGTAAAGCGCCTGCCTGAGTTCTAACCCACGACCCACAACTTGTTTGTCGGGGCCGTTACCACTGGGCCACCACTGGTCTACTGATCCATTGGACAAAATTCCAACATCGAAATGTTATCACAAGATATTGTTGGAACATAAAAATCCAATGACACTTGGCTCTACTTGGGGTTTGAATCCAAAACTTTACGACTAATAAACACAATGAATTTCCGAATCGGAATCCGTTGGATGCGACAAGCACAGGATCGATGAATGTAGCGACGCTTGGACGAAAAGACGTCCACTGCTGAACTTAAATGACTCCCGCATTTAAGTTCAGCAGTGGACGTCTTTTGGCTAAAACAATGATGATGAAAGTCTAATTTTTCTGTCCTTGATTGACACACAATCAACCATGAAGCTTGTCCTAGAAACGCTTCCTCCGAAACATTGACAATCAATAAACTCGCTTCGCCCATAACTTTCTCTGTTTCCATGAAGCCATTACAGTGAAGATACCTAATTGACACGTCACCTGCCTGGGCAGCGGTAACTTAGCAGGACTTTTCCCTAGCGTGTCATAACTTACGACTGGGCGATCAATAAACATATGTCAAGTTCACATAGGTTAGGGAATGTTTCTACGATTCTTTGTCGGTGGCTAATTGACTTGTCGTCGACTCGCTGGCTTGACGGCTCAGGACTTTACTGTAGCGTGTTATTATTTTAGGGCATTTGCAAACCGGCATGCCAGGCGGCAGGCAGGCCTTTGCATTAGCGTTGGCGTTTAGCGATAAGTCGCTTTTCAAAAGCTCGATACAGCGACTAAGTTTAGAGCCCCGCATAAAAGCAACAGCAATCATCGATTAATTAAGTCGGATTTCAGAAGCTTGATGAAACAACCGAAAGGAAAACGACAGATAGAAATGCGTAATTGTAATACCGCACTCAAACGCAGCGAGTCGCCAAAACGAGATTCAGCATCAGTTTTGCTTTCGAGTTCGAATGCAGCGTCGCCAAAACGCAATACAGCATTGATGCAGTCGCAAACTCGCCGATCGCTGATGCTAAAAGTAGCATGTCTGCTGATGCCCTTGCTGACTTATGACCTGGCGATCAATAAAGGCAATATGTCAAGTTCATAACACGAGGTAACAATATTAGTTTCTGCGAATCTATTTCATTACGGTCGTTACCTAATTAGCTACGTATTGTATTTTCCTGGTTGACTTGTGCTACCGCAGTCTATTTAACGTTTGAAATGATTTATTAGTTATGCATGCTTAAATTGACTCATGGACTTCATGACTTCATGACTCGGCAGTCATGAAGGCTTTCGTTCGGATTCTGGTTGGATAGCGTGGCAATCTATCCTGAAATTGAGCGAGAGGTTTCATGACTACACACCAACCTTGTATCCTACCTTTTTTGTATTGTCTGTACTAACATAGTTTGTAAGATAATTTTTGTGACTAACAATATTATGGACTTTGTCTGAATAAATAATTTTATTATTATTATTATTAAAGTGGAGCTTTTGGTGACTTAAACATAAGGTAAATAACAACCGACCGGTGAGCTGGACCTCAAAGCAACCTTGCTCTATTTCGGGAACAATTTCAAACCTGGATTAAATAAAATAGCCAATTCTGCTTTGTCAGTTTGTTTTGTTTGTGGAGGGGCTTGTGGCTAAGAAATAACAGCCGCACGGGTCGATCGATCAGGTTAAGCTACGCTTACCGCAGTTGGTTCGTGGATGGGTGACCATCTTTACATAACAAGACCCCTCCGTGCCTCGAAAAGCACGTTAAGCCGTTGGTCCCGGCTGTCATTTGTAGATCTTTGACAGTCGTTACGGGTCGTCAGAAGCTCGAGTCTGACAACCAATCTTACCAAGGGGTATCGTGTTACTGGGACCAGTGACTGGGTTGTGGAGGTCAAATAGCCAGTCGCTCCATGTAAAATACTGGTATTCAGCTGTATCCGGAAAGACTGGAAGCCGACCCCAACGTAGTTAGGAAAAGGCTAGACAGATGATGATGAAGTTCATTTGAAATTCCGCTAGCAACAGATATCAGCCGCCATTACAGCAGCTAGGTTAACTGAGTGATCAATATAAACACATGTCAAGTTCACACGGCGCTAACTCTCGCTGTATCCATAAAACGACATAGTTACAAATGGTTAATGGACGTATAATCTCTGTGTAGGACTTGCGGGACCTTGACTGACCCTAAGTATTGTGTATATGGCACTTAGGAGGATAGTGCGCAAATTGACGGTAGTTTGTTACAAGAGAGTCTGTTGCGTTTTGTGGAGCGTAGTTTTGGACAATTTTAGAGGATAAATACGACAGTAATGTTCGGTCTTGATAGTCAAAGTTTTGGTACAAAGGTACCTACTCAAATTCAGTAAAAAGTAAACAGTTACTACCCA
Source organism: Atethmia centrago (assembly GCA_905333075.3). Classification (NCBI taxonomy): domain Eukaryota; kingdom Metazoa; phylum Arthropoda; class Insecta; order Lepidoptera; family Noctuidae; genus Atethmia; species Atethmia centrago. The sequence continues at coordinate 23,429,412 of HG995368.1, forward strand.
AACAAAAGATAGAATGATAGCTTGGTAACACCTACATCCTCCCACAAAAGTTCATTGTTAGCAACTATGTAGATAAAGCATCCCGTCATCATTCTTCTAGAAAAATCGATAAGTTTTAACTTTGTCCCGTTGCGACCCACTTCTTACCCCGGACAGTGAGCCCCTCCCCCTGAAATTATAATGAACCGAGCCCGTCACCGCGGTTTAAATATACTGTTTCATGAAACCGCCCCGACTTGATAGGTGAAACTTTTCGGATGGGTTTTTTACGAGTTTCGTGCAAGTTACGAATTTTGCAAACCAGCAGCTATACGTATATTATTTTTCTACTCATTTGGCGAAAATTATAAACAAACAAAATCGTGGATATAAATTATTTTGAGTTTTCTTTACACAACCATATTACTACATACTATTGTAAGGACTTTTTGTGTAAGCTTGATACTTACAGGGAAAGATCGCACGGATGTGCACCAGTTTCCATGAGGTTAACTGTACTTTTAATATTTATAGTAAAAGTGTAAGAGACTGTTACCATTTTTAGGGTTCCTTAGTCAACAAGGAACCCTTATAGTTTCGCCATGTCCGTCTGTCTGTCACCGCTTTAGCTCAAAGACGCTTATTACTAAAAAGCTGTAATTTGACATAGGTATACATATTAATCACACCGACAAAGTGGCAAAATAAAATCTTGAAAAAGACCGTTCAAAAATATTGCGGGTCGAATTATAACATGGTCACAAATTTTTGATTCAAGGATCTGTTTGCGTAAAATTAATCTTTAAAGTGCTATATTTCCCCTACCAGCTAAATGGTTGTTTTTAGATTTATGTGAATAAAATAATGGCAGTAGTACCTACATACAACGAAATTAAAAGTAAAACTATCACAGCTAAGTAGGCTTTACAAGTCAACGAGTAATAGTCTACCAACTTACATTTGCAGTTGGAGAATGGACCGTGACGTATATAGATGTATGGGAGAACATGTTTTTCAACTACAATGTTGTTTGTTTTTGGGATAAATTCATCCCAACTAAGGAACCCTTCATTGTGCGTGGTCCGACACGCACTTGGCCGGTTTTATTACCAATAAATCATACTATACTTATTTATTAGGTTAGCTTAATATCCAGAAGAGCTTTGTCTGTGCTAGGACGAAAATAAAGAATCCACTGGATAAAAGAAAGATACTTGCAAATTTTAAATGCATATAAATATGAAAAGGGGTCTTTATAGTCAACGGCAAGGGATACGAAAAAACAATACCCTAGGAGCTAATAAAGCATACATTATTTCATTAGTAAAGGTGAAATGCTATGGCGATCCTCGGGGGAGGACTAGTCCAGCACCAATTGCGGTACCGTAGAAATTGATAAATCCATTGCTTCATATACGTATACGTATGTATATATATATATATACGGAAACCTCCAGACAGAGAGGTACTTAGAATCTGTCAGTGTCCCGTGTCCGTGGGTCGTCCGCAATCTGTTCGTGCCGGTGGGTGTGACTGATCCTTGAGGGTGCGAGACAAAACATTGGATATTCTCGCGTAATTTATTATTCTTTTGATTGGTTGTATAGTTGCATTATATTCTTAGTACTATTTGTTTTATTTTATTTGGTTAAGGGGGCTTGTGGCTAAGTAATAACAGCCACACGGGTCGATCGATCAGGTTAAGCTACGCTTGCCACGGTTGGTCCGTAGATGGGTGACCAAGACCATCTTTACATACCAAGACCCCTCCGTGCCACGGAAAGCACGTTAAGCCGTTGGTCCCGGCTGTCATTTGTAGATCTTTGACAGTCGTTACGGGTCGTCAGAAGCTTGAATCTGACAACCAATCTTATCAAGGGGTATCGTGTTACCGGACTGCCTATCTGACCTCCATAACCCAGTCAGGGTTGTGGAGGTCAGATAAGCAGTCCGTCCATGTAAAATAATGGTATTCAGCTCTATCCGGTAAGACAGGAAGCCGACCCTAACATAGTTGGGAAAAGGCTAGGCAGATGATGATGATGTACAACTCATTAAGCCTAACTTGGATTCCGTACGTCTGTTGACCAGGTGACCCCCACAGCACAGCATCATGCTGACTGGAACATTGATTGCTGAGTGGAAGCCTTCTTGTCACAGTAATGATTATATTATACCATATTATAATTATGTAGATCAATTTTATTTTATTCTTCTGTTAACCTACTCTATATCTTTTTGTATGCACGTTTCTGTGAAAAATAAAATTATTTTTCTTTCTTGAGTGAAATAGTGCATAGTTGGTAGTTTTAAGGTTAGTTTTTACTACGGTATTTGTATATTAACAAGCGCTTCTCGCCATCCAACTAGAAAGTTTGGCGAATAAAATTGTAAAAACAACAAATAATGTTTGTTTGAGTTTTTTTTTTTTTTTGTAATAATCGTCTTCTCGACAGTGTAATTGAATGGTCAAAATGAATGGCACTGCCCCTACAAGCGTGTTTCGCAATCACCCCGCTGTTTAGGCTAATACTAGCCCCGATGCAAAATAGTTCGTCTAGTGTGAAATTTTCTCTGTGAGATTTATTCTAACTTCATTATTTTTGTATAACTATATAAAATATTAAGCTGTTCTACTATCACATGTCGCGTTACTTGTGCCATTTTTTAATTATGAACCAATAAACTATTTTAGCTTTTTAAATTTATACATATCCTGTTTTAAATTCGAAGAAGTTATAAGGAAAATAGTTCGTCTAATTGATAATCGATGCAAAAGAGTTCGTCTATCGGTGAGTTAAATAAGATTATTCCTTCTTTGTACTACTTTGTTCTTTGTTTGTATGTTGCATAATTTAAATTTGTAAAAGTAATTTTGTGTCATTTGTCAAGTGAGACAGTATACATTCTGAAAATTTCAGTTTTTTCATTTGTTTTCAAATAATGGGTCGTGGCAAACCCGTGTGCTTCGAAAGCGAATAGTTTGTGGGGTCGATGCTGGCAAATCAAGTTTAAAATATCTAAAGACTTGATACTTCCCAGGTCTACAGTCCAATCTTATCTTATCTTATTCTTTTTATAGTGCTTCAGCACTATAAAAAGAATACGACTTCTTGTTTGAAGAAAACTGGACGACCACGCATCACAAGTGCAGTAGAAAACAGAATCCTGAAGAAAATTATCAAAAATAATCGTCGTGCTCGAGCTGGAGAACTCACGGTGCAATGGAAGGACATGATTCACAAAGACGTCTCAGTTGATACTTGCAAAAGAGTCCTAAAAAGAATGGGTTACGGACTGCTGTACAAAAGAAAAAGAGGTTGAAGTTTTCTCGTGATCATTTAAATTGGACTTCCGATCAGTGGCGTAGTATCATTTGAAGTGACAGTCGGCGATGAAAGGAAAAAAGTGATTCGGAACAAAAATGAGGCATTTCATACTGATTGTCTTAAACGCAAAGTGAAGTTTCCGGCGTCTCTTATGATATGGGGTTGCATGTCTGCACAAGGTGTTGGTGGTATGCAGTTTGTGGATGGTTCTATCAATGCTGCAAGGTATCAAAACCTTTTGGAAGAGAATTTACTGCCCTCTATTCCGTCACTTAAGCATCAAGATTCCTTCATTTTTCAACAGGATGGTGCTTCCTGCCATACTGCAAGGACAACAATGACGTGGCTACTAGCGAAAAGCAGCCTTACAATCGAATGGCCATCTAACAGCTCGGACTTGTCGCCGATCGAAACCCTATGGTGGAAAATAAAAAAAGTTCTCCGTAAAAATCCATCAAGATCGAAGAGCGACTAAAAGGCTAAACTCTTGGCTGTCTGGGAGTCAATTACGCCTGAGGAGTGTGCAGCGTTGGTTGCAACCATGCCTCTTCGCATTAAAGCTGTCATTGAGAGCAAAGGCGACACAACTAAGTGGTAGACGAACAATTTTACGTGAGTGACAAGGGTAGACGAATACTTTTGCGTTATGTTTTTTAGAATATTTTTTATTTTTTTTTGTTAAAAGTCATGAAAGAATTTCAGTTATGTTAAAATAAACTTTAAAATGTTCCTCAAATTGTGGTTTACTTTTTATTAAACGTTCTTAATTATTTTACCAATATTTACTTTCTATATTTTACGCTTTGCACTACTTTCCATACTAGACGAACTATTTTGCATCGGGGCTCGTAGTGGATGATGAAGACAGATGCAATTGTTTTTCTACAAAGTAAGAAAGCTCTGTAATTAAGGGACGGGTAATCACCTTGGCCATACAAATGCGCGTCGAGCTCACGCCGCGCCGCCGTTATTTTTAGTAGCGAAAATATGACCATTTGAAAAAAAAAAACACAGATTAAATATAGATAACAAAATAGTATGTTCATACAAAAAAAAAACATGAAAATATCTTAAGTAATTTGAAAGTAATATCGTTTTTTATGCTTTGGGTAAACATTATTCTGAATTTATTTCGTAGAGTATTTTACTACAATACTCAAATATTCACATATAGAATTGATGTGCATGCGTTCTATTTTAACATACATTTTTTGCATAACTTACTTGCATTATATGAAGGCGTAATAACAGATTTAAAAGTCACTAAAATCATATATCTGCGCCTTACACCTAAAAGTCCTACACCAATTAATCCCGATAGTGCTTGCAAGCAATTTAACAAATTGCCTTCATCCTTGTTTGAACTATAATCCCGGATCGGTGTTAACTTTTCATACAATCACTCGATTTGATTGTACGATTTTTTTTACTATAATAATAAAACTGTTTGCTTCGATATGAAAACTAAACAAAAGTGAATAAAAACAACTGACTTGTATTCATGGAATTGATTAGAATGAAACTGGTGAAATTTATTTATGGACTAGTCACAGTACAGAACAGTATCGTAACATTGGACGTTAATATTCCTCATGGTCACATGAAAAGGGATAAAAAGGTTGAAAAAAAAGAGAGAAAGTAAAAATGACAGAACATTTGTAAGGAAATCGTTTGGCTTGGTATGGACATGTGATGAGGAGGTAGGAAATGCATGTGACTAAAAGAGTGATGGATATAAATGTTGATGGATGGAGAAGAGGAAGGCCAAAGAAAAGATGAATGGATTGTGTGAAGAATGATATGCAAGAGAAGGGAGTGAATGATAGCGTGACGGGTAACAGGGAGAATGGAAAAAGAGAACGTGTTGCGCTGACCACAAGTAACATGGGACAAGGTCCGGAAGATGATGAAGAAAATAAAAATAATTTGAAAGCAGAACGCCAATTCTCTTACTTAAAAAACGTTTAAATTCAAGACGCATTCTCTCAGCGACAATCAATATCAAAACTTGACAAAAATGTAGGTAAATTGATTGTATTTGTAACAGACTGAGATTAGCTTATGCATTATCAGCTTATAATGTTCCCACTGCTGGGACACAAGCCTGCTCTATTCGAGAGGGAGTGGGCTGTAATCAACCACGCGGGCCCAGTGCGGGTTGGTAGATGTCACATGTCTTCGATATTTTGGTTCTAGTACATGCCGGTTTCCTCACGTTTTCCTTCACCATGGTTTTGTTTTAGAGCAGTGGTGATTTTTTTACACAAAGCAAAGCTTCTGGCTTTGTTCGAACCCGATCGACGACCTACAACTCGTAACTCGGGGCCACTGGGCCACCACTTCAACGCGGGAATTGCCCCACAGGTCTCTTGCTTCCAAATTATTTTCATGGCATTGAACTATCAATATAAGAAAAAGGCAACAACCAGCAGTAAATGCCAAGAGTCTGTTAACTATTCACTAATTAGTTTATAATATTAATTGCAATGAATTATACTTATTTATCACCATCATAACACGCAGCTACTTCAATAAATAGGTATTTCGATAAAATGTATTTAAATGTCAACATGGGTAATAATAGGTGTTGTTATAATAATTAATAGTCATTTTCCAGCTGTGGTCGTAAATTATTAATAATTACTTTGAAACGATACTAAATAATTTAAGTACGGGCAATAATGTTTTAGAGAGAGTAAGATATAGCGTATTTGTCTCAAAAATATTGTTTTGACCAACCAAGGGTTCAGGTTCTGATCATCGGTCCTCGATCATCTCAGGACAAAAACATTTATATCATTTAAATACTTAAATTTCTTAATGAAATGTCTCAATACGTCTGGGCCCAATTTATTTCATCCTAGAGATGTGTTTTAAAAACTTTTGCTTATGTTTGGAGGTCAAGCATGATGATTTTATCATAGCTTCTGATACTCCTACAGTCTTTAGAGGCCGAAAATCCTATTGCTATTCCGAACAGGTTTGCGCACAACTTTAATTGACTGATTGGAAATTCATCAGAAAAGTTCAGAAGGAGAGCTAAGGCGTGGTTTATACGGAAAAGACGTGGCGAGGGCGTGTGGCGGTGGTGTGGCGTGGACATGTGTCACCTTGCGACATTAAATTATACATGTAGCAAAGACGGGCGATTCGGTGGCATTGTACAGTTGGATTTCTTTTCGAAAGCATGTCTTCTTTATCAGATGAAGAAGATGCACTGGCTCTGCTATACCAACACACAGAAGATATTGGTTGCATCCTGTTTGGCAAATGGGTCAGGAGCACAGGTATTTTAAAATAATGCAAAGTTTATATGAATATCCGGATCGTTTTCGTACAGTGGACAAAATGTCACAAGATTGTTTGCTTTCTATACTGTAAAAGTAAGACAAGGTCTCCAGAAACAGCACACGAATTGGAGAGAGCCCATCTGTCCTAAATAAGAATCTACGTGCTCCTTGTGCGGCGATTAGCTTGCGACTACTAAAGAGAAAGGCGGTACACGCGCCACGTAGTGGCGGTGGCGAGTCACCTGGTGGCGGTGACGTCACCTGGAAGCGCGGGCGCAATTCTCTTTCCGACAAAAACGACGCTATGCGACATAACTATTAGGTTCATTTTAGGTTTCTTTCTTGATTATCCGCTACCGCCATACGCCCTCGCCACGTCTCTTCTGTATAATAAGAAAATATGTCGGCCGAAAAGTGTATCAAACCATAATTGAACTTATAATTCCGTCGCGGGCAACTTTTATGGCCTAACCTAGCAAAATCGGTAGATTATTTAAAGGCTATTTATTTATTTTTTATTTTTTTTATTACGTTTAAATCACGTCATATTATTATGCTAGACTTAGGTCGTGGACGCTTACTGCTACACACGTTATAAACGAACACCAGCTTATGGCCGCGACGGCTGCGACTTCGTGAGCGTGAAATGTCTTGTTTTAACATGAAATATATCCTACGACACTCGGCAATACTGTAGCTTTCCATTAGTGAAGGAATTTTCGGAATCGGATCATGCAGTAGTTCCGAAGATTACGTCCTACATACATAATCAGCCTATAATGTTACCACTGCTGGGACACAGGCCTCCTCTCGTAGAGAGGGAGTGGGCCGTAATCCACCACGCGGACCCAGTGCGAATATCATATGTCTTCGAATTTTTGGTTCTAGGATATGCCGGTTTTCTCACGATGTTTTCCTTCACCGTTTTGAGAGCAGTGGTGATGAAATAATTTACACAAAGTAAAGCGCCTGCCTGGGTTCGAACCTACGACCTACAATTCATAAGTCGCGGCCGTTACCACTGGGCCACCACTGCCCTCGAAGCTCTCAAATTTTAACTCTAATATTAGTATAGATAGATTGAGGCATGAGTTCACTGTTCTCGTAGGTAAGATTGAGCTCAGGAGCTCTTGGACGAAGTTCACCCGTGCCCATATTTGATTAGACCCACTCGGAGTTTGCTTGGATCCAGTATCCATATAGCGATCATCCTATTACTTTAAAATTGGAACTTTAATACTTTTTACTCTACGGGACCACCGACAAATAACGTCACACGTATTTCACTATTTTTGGAACCTCCCCTGGTGTGACGTCACATATTTTACAATTTGAAAAGAAACCTTATTGTCATATTGATGGTGTTGGTAAAATTTTAAAGTTTTTCGTAAGTGTTGAAGTTTTGAGTGTTGATACTTTAGATTAGACTGTTACGATATGACGCCTTCTAGTCACACGATGACACACTTGTTGCCCCCCCCCTTCCTTAACGTGTGACGTTATTTATGGATTGCCCCTAACCAAGTCTAACAAACTTCATCATTTTAAAAGTTTTAACTACATAATATATTGAACTAAATATTCCATAATGTTGTTACCAATAGATCCGTGGTTCCGTAACCTAAGGGCGGACCTTTATGTCCGTACCCCAAGCCCCAAACAAGAAGGTAAACAATAAGTGACGGTACAACGATTTAATATGTTAATTAATCCTATAATGAGACCCCGGACGGATTTTATTACGTATATGAATTAGCTTCACGCCTTGTATAAGTGAAGCGATGGATAGAGATGTTGGTGAGGTATTGCTAGGTAAGTTGAGATCCTTTAAATTAAAACTGTACGCCCCTCCACTAAAATTTATTTACAAACATTTTAAATGTATATTCAACAAGCAGTGGAGTGCAATTTAAAATTAGACGACCCTTACCCTCAGTACCTTTTTGCCGGTATGAGGGTTGCCAGATACAAGCATATCATTTCCCGATCAATTTTTCGATTCAGAGATCCGTTTGCGTTCGTTTTTTAATGTGTTTGGATTGGTGTAAAAAATTGTATATACATACATATAATATATATTATATAAATAAATTAAAAGGACAGCTATCACAGCTAAGTCGGCCTAAGTAGGGCTAAGTAGGACAGCAACTTACATTTGCAGTTGGAGAATTGACCGTGACGTCCGTGACGTTTATCGATGTATGGGAGAACATGTTTTTCAAGTACCTACCTACATTGTTAAGTTTGTTTTTGAGATAAATTCATGATTGACACGGAACCCTTCATTGTGCGTGGTCCGACACGCACCTGGTCAGTTTTTTAGAATAGAATAGAATAGAATAGAATACTCTTTAAATCTCTCTTTTTTATTTAAATGAACACTGGATTTTGCCATTTTTACGACGGATCGCGGCGTACCTACTTGGCAGTTGGCAGCCGTGCCGTGCGTGTCGTACTGGCAACTCTAGTTATACTCGTAACGTTGTGAAAAAACTAGTAGGTGTTCGGAATCCGGACTGGACACGGGACAAGACGCAAAATTCCGGAACATTCCTGGATTTCCCGGCCATCTGGCAAGCCTAGGTAGGACCTAAAGAGCTAGCCTATCGGAGTATCTAACAGTTATTGTTGGACTGAAAGCGGTTTTCTTTACGGAAAACTCTATTTGTATTTTGGCAGATTGTGGATTTAGAATTTTGGACGCTACAAAAGCTATAACTTCTTCTGCTAGCTCTATTACAGATATGGTTTTGGTAACACCAAAGTTTGTGCTCCTGAAGCGTCCTCGATATAGCAAGAGCTGCTTACCTGAAACAAAAAAAAAACAAATTATAAATACATAGTACGAAATATACTCGTGTGTATATGAAAAAGTATGTATATTTTTATTAAATATCGCAGCATCATGTTGAGATAGGAGCCTTTTTGGCCTTGCACAGGTCTTCTATTTTGTTTTTGTTTTCAGTATTAAGTTATTTTTTTTAATGTTTTCATGTGTTTGTTAGTTTTATGCCCTTTTTTATTGTTGTTTCCTGTGCGTGTCCCAAATCAATATTTTTTTCTTTAAACATATTGTTTATTATAGTTTGCATCAGAATGCAACTCAATTTATTGTTTACCAAGCAATTAAAATTCTAGAACTTCAAAACTGAAGGACAATATAAATACACAAACTTTTAGCCAATTTATTATCTACTAGCTTTTGCCCGCGCGTGGGTGTTGGAAAATATCCCACGGGAACCTACTACCGGGATTAAAAGCACCCTATGTGTTAATTCAGGTTATAAACTAAGTGTCTGCCAAATTTCATCCAAATCCGTTCGGCCGTTTTTGCGCCAATCCGGGACATACATCCTGATAACCGGACAAAAATTCTTCATTACTATTTTTTTATATGTTTAGATTATTGCGCGATTAAACATTGATCGCTTTCATCAACTCGATTCATCATATCACAGCTTCTTACGGCAAAGAGACACAGACCAAAGGTAACCTGGAATCCAGGAAGGGTTAGGCAGAGGCGTGCCTATAGTACACCCACATTTCATCAGTTATATTTAAGTCCCATGTAATAGGGGGCGAGCCTCTCGCGCACGTATGGGAGTGGCGCGAGGAGGCGAAACGCCGGGGCGTAACTCCGCTGCCGCGAGAAATCGCTCCGGCGGGATCTCATGGCAACATGGAGAGTACGATTGTCGCAACCCAGTGCTGGGCACGCCACGATTGCGGCGATAAGTCCCCTCTTTGAGGAGTGGCTAGAGAGGCGCCACGGCGTCCTTACCTTCCGCCTAACGCAGGTCCTCACCGGACACGGCAGCTTCGGGAGGTTCCTGTGTCGGATAAGGCGTTTCCTCCCGAAACGCCTGGGTGTCACCACTGTGTGGATCGCCCGGAGGACACGGTGGAGCATAAGGTGGAGGTCTGCCCGGCTTGGGCAGAGCACCGCCGTGTCCTCGTGGAGGTGATCGGAAGCAGACATCTCTCGCGTCCGGCCCTGGTTCAGGCCATGGTACGGAGCGAGAGGGCAAATTTCGCGCCCTCCTGTCCCTAGCCGCCGCAGGAAACGCCCTGGGCGTCGGGAATCCCGGGCGGATTTCCGGCCACCGTAGGCGCGGGCTTGCGGACGGTGAACAATGGGTAGCTCACCGTCCGGTAAGGACCAGGCCCGGGTCGACGGCGCGTTGTATTCCACGCGCGCCTCAAAGAGACGTCGTCAGCACAAATGTAGGGGGTCCACTAGGGCCGATGCCTGCCGGGGTCGCGGGAAGGTACAAATGTGTCACCGAGGCCCCTGGCAACACAGGCAACAGGAAGGAATACGGGTGGGTTTTAGTCAGTAAGAGTCTGACACACCCTCCCGTTCCGCCCAGAGCGGGAGAAGTTATTTGATGATTTCCCATCCAAAAAAAAAAAAAGGGGGGCGAGCCTATTGCCATCTACTGAGCACAAATCCCGAGCTGCTACTAGCCTATACATCATAAAGTCATCCGACGAAGACGGTTAGATAGGGCAATCGTGCGGGGCGTGCGGGGCGTGAGGGTCGAGACAGGAGAAGCGCGCTCCCGAACTGCTTACGCTACCGTGTTAGTAGTTCAGGAGACAACTTTCAGGGCTATCGTGTTGATTTTATTATTGTTTTAATTTATGTATAATAATTAAAATGGTGTATACGACGTGTGTTGTGAAAGATTGCAAGTCGTCATCTTACATTAATAAAGTACTGCGATTTCATAGATTTTTCCCAAATAAATATTGTTTATTTAATAGGGAAGATGCGTATTTACGCGACTAGGTTTTTCCATTTTTATACCAGGTTTTTACTTGACTCTAAAGTCTGACTATTTTACTCGGCTACTCACTCCGTCTACGCTCGTCGCGATGCTCCTTATTTATATAAGGTTAGGGATCAATGTTCTAAGTAGGTATTTTTCTTTCAACAAGACTTGGAAATTGGAAGTATCCTTTTTACATACGCAATTGTGGTCCTTATTTGTATGAATTTACGGATACATTTTCGATGCAGAAAGAGAATATTTGAAATTATATAATATGTTTGAAAGTATATAATATAATAATAATTTTGATGACGATAATGATCTAAAATAAATAAATTAATTGATAAATATTGTTTATTTGGGACAACCCTAGCTGTCGCGACAATGCTTTACCACGAGATCAAACACGTCGTCCTTCTGTATCTTTTTATATTGTGCTGCTACTGAGAAATTCGCTTGAGCTCGCTTCTACCTTTGGCCTGATCATCCCTTAACATTAGGTGTGGTGAAGGCGAAGAGCTTCACAGCTTCACTGCAAGACGGTCACTCGAGTTCAGTGCTTTTTCCCCATCCCAAAAGTGTCCACCGGGCCTAAAGCAGTATTTGACAGTCATATAGAAATCAGAAGATTAGTGCGAACACTCGAAGTGGCATTACGAAGAACCAATGCAAAATTACAAAGAGCGTGAATTTAGTAGTTAAGCTATTTATAGGGCTAGAATATAGTAAAGTGCATTAACTAACGACCCTGGCAGAGCGCCAATGCCAGTTTAATTTCACACAGAGACAATAAATCTCGACTACAGTACAACACACGATACGTATTTATCAACTAACATTCTGTTAGGAACTGACAACAATTTGGGAGGATAAGACAGGTGATCCTTGTGTCCGATTTTGAGGTTACCTTCCCTGCCGGTCTATTCTGTAAAAATCTCACCGTGAATATGTCATCCCTAGCACAAGGTGGAATTAGACGTTGTGCTAGGGATGACACTATTGCCAGCTCACGTCACTTAAGTTTTCCCGATGTTATTATTACAGAATAGCACCGGTGATGTTCGAAAAAATTAAAGTTTAGTGGAACTAAAAAATTGGCCAAACTAACCAGAAGGCAGGACTTGCAACAGATGCTGGGCGGTCTAGTTGATTCTTCTATACGCATCGTTCTCCTGATATGAACTTGGACAAAAACCAGGTTATGTTCAACGAACACGTTACCCCGGGACCGATCGCTGTCAATGGCGGTCCTCTCAATGTTGTTCGAAAATACGTTTAACTCCGGCAAACTCTGCAGTTTGGTAATAATAGAGAGATCGAATCCGCAACGAGGTGATCCAGCAGAGAACCAAAGTTGTCAACATAGCTCACAGAATAGGCAAGCTGAAAACTGGCTTAGCTGGTGGAATGGGCCGGCCATATTAGCCGTAGAACCGATGACCATTGGGGTAGACTTGTTCTTAAGTGGAAACCGCGAATCGGCAAACGTAAGGTAGGACGCCCTCAGGGTAGGTAGAAAATCTAGCGACAATCTTCGCAGGGTGGCTGGTAGCAGCTGGATTGGGAGTGGCCGAAAATCGAGTTGAATGGCGTGCAATGAGAGCCGAGATGGCCAGCAGTGGACTGCTGTAGGCTGATGATGATGATAAGGAACGAGAAGGCAATCTAGTTAGAGAAAGATGAGACCTGAAAAGGTAAAAATCAAATAAAACTTATATCAATCAGCAGTTACATAATACGTCGGTTATCAGAAACACCATCCAGGTACTTATTAAATACTTATGATTCATCTCGCGCGCGGTCTGTCTGCACACGGGTCGGCCCGATGATTACTCGCGATCACGGACTCCACCGCAACGGACGATACCCCTACCTAATGTGTTGTCTGTCCGGGACAGTATATATTTCTAAAGATGAGACGGCAGTAAACCACTGCCTATTTCATGTAGTCCACTCTTTTATTACAACCCGTTATCCGAGCTAACAATATTTGATACTTTCATACACAATTATAAAAAAAAATGTAGTGTGAAAACATTAGAATCTTTTATTGCACCATGAATTTCGTTTACGCCTCTTAAGGGGAAGTTCTTAGCAGGCGGATGAAGTGCTACGCATTTAAAATTAACATTTTTCGCGAATTTAGTCGGGGAAGTTAAATATTTTTGCAGACATTTTGCGTGAAATAGACTATTACAGTTACTTTTAATCTCGACAGGGTTTCATGAAAAAAAAGTCATTTCGCGGACTGAAAATATGATGGTGGCCTACAAGCTTAAAAATATTATCATCACACCAGTATAAATCGTGCAGAAAAACCAAGTGGGTTAGTTTAGGGTCTGGAGCTCTTAATTAAAGGTAGAATAAATGGGCAATTTGGGATTTTAATTATGACCAAAACAAGGTTCTGTGTAATTTTCTGGCCAAAAATGCAAGGTCGTAAAAAAGTTCTTAAAATGACTGGCCCACACCTAAACGTACATTGTAACATTATGACATGCAATTCAGCCAGGAGTTGTTTTAACAGAAATACATACAGTATGTACCCTTTTTTTGGGTGCGAAATTATCAAATAACTTCTCCCGCTCTGGGCGGACCGGGAGGGTGTGTCGGACTCTTACAACCAAAACCCAACCGTGTTCCTCTCGTTGCCTGTGTTGCCATGGGCCTCAGTACAGAATGTACTATCGGCCAATCTTCCGCATGCTCACCTCTAAGGCGATAATCGTATAGCACGGCTCACGACTCGATCGCCCGATGCAAGCGTTTTGGCCAATGGGATGCATGAAGCGTATTTTAGCCGTGTTTGTATTAATGTAATTATGTATAGTGTGTGTGACAGTCACACTAGGCGCGTGCTATGCTCACTTGTTTGTAAGACATTTTTTTAATGGGCACGGCCAGCGAGAGCGCTTTATGAATTGTTATTGTTGACAAGAAGTAATTTCGTACTAATATCTTCCGTTTGGTTTAGAAAATGTATTATTGGTATTGCTATACGCGTACCCTAAAAAAACTTTATTTAGCATTTTTGTTTACCACTTTGCCAAATTACAGCTTTCTAGTAAGAGTCTGTGAGCTAAGCCGGGGACAGACAGACAGACAGACGGTCATGGCGAAACTATAAGAGTTCCTTGTTGACTACGGAACCCTAAAACGAAGCAAGTTACGTAGTTTTGTTAGAAATTGTCATTTGCTATCTCTTTCTTTTATTGCTGTTTTGATTAAAATAGCAAAATTACTTACAGTAGTATTTGAACCATTACTTGGCGCAGTTTATACAATGTTATCAGATTTTTTTATTATTGCTGTCGCAACTTTTGCAACTGCAATAAAAATAAGTTCATTATCTAAGCACCATTGTTATTCAGTGGGAACGTCAGAACATCTGGTTAAACAATAGATCGGCTTTAAAGAACGGCCATAAAATACGGTCGCAAAAAATTACGAAATATTTCTTCAACACACTTGCTTGTAAAGTGACTCAGAAATTCAGCTTATTATATAGAAGTATTTTTACTTTATATTTCTTTTTTCAATATACGCAGTTTTTGTCCAAAAACAATGAATATTTTTGAGAAAAAAAAATTCGTTACATCAGATAAATCAATCATCAAAATTATCATCATTTCATAAAATTATATATTTTTCACTACATATTAACCTTAATTTGCTTATTCAAAACATTATTTTGTTTATTATATTTTTTATATAGGCTGTTTAGCGGTTTTTCCAGCGCCTTTATTTACACCTGCGGCGCGCGGGATAAACAAAACAAGCGCGGTATTTTCCAGAAATACTTGTTAACGTTTTCATTGTGTGGTTAATTATTATCAAAAATGTTGACTTCAATTAGGAAAGAAGAGCGAAGAGCAACGCGTAGATTTAACCCCCCGGAAATACTAATCTAGGCACGAAACGCTAGTGACAGCCTGTTGCCTGCAAAATCTAGAGAGAAATACCTAGCGGCGTACGAAACTAATAACAATACCAGTCTCTTTTTTTCCTCTCAAGTTGAAAACCGTCGTATGAAACGCGCACACACTCGACTCCCTTATCGCGCTCGCTCGCCCTCGGCTCGCGCGAATAATACCGGCTCGTGCAGTGAGTAACCAACATACCACACATATTTATATTTTTTGTTACACGCCCTATACTCACACAAATTCATATTGTCTCTAATTGGACGAAACCAGGAAGGGGTGTGGTTTCTCACTAGCTGCGCTTGCCGCAGAAATATTTTCTAAAGTGAGCATGCTTAAGTTTTGCCAATAGTACCCTAGCCGGTTTTATTATATACTGCAAATTGTTATGCGATTCTTTAATTTCATGAGCTTTGAACAGTTGGAACTCCTAAAAACGGTGTATATACTCGTACAAATTTGGAAGTACCTTGTGAAGTGCATGGGTGGGCCAATAGTGTCCTACTGTCAACAATTCTTCAATCACCAATTCGTCTGTCTATCGTGGTGTTTAAGAAAACTTTGAGTAGTCCCTAGAGTACCTAATCCTTTGACTCAGCACTGAACATGAACGTGCAAATTCTGTTCCCACTTCTTTTTCTCCTATAGTATTAGCACAAACTATATAAGACTAACTCTTGCCGTTCTCATCATCATCTGCCTAGCCTTTTCCCAAATATGTTGGGGTCGGCTTCCAGTCTTACCGGATGCAGCTGAATACCAGTATTTTACATGGAGCGACTGCCTATCTGACCTCCACAACCCAGTTACTGAGTAAAACGATACCCCCTGTTTGTCAGACTTTCGGGCTTCCGACGACCCGTAACGACTGTTATCGTGCACTCCGAGGCGCGGAGGAGACTTGGTATGAAAGATGGTCATCCATCCACGGACCAACTGCGGCAAGCGTAGCTTAACTTGATCGTATTACTTAGCCGCAAGCCTTGCCGTTCTACCTATATAAAATTCATAACAAAGCTATGCAACAATCTTCAGCCAGCCAGATTGGCAGACTGACCTAATTTGTGCATATTTCCAGAGGTAATTAAATATAGCTCAGTCGCAATGCTGACTAGTCGGCGATTTGTTTGTGGACCGCTAATTGCTTTGCCACTAGAATGAGGAAGTGTGTACTGTTAGCTATGTTAGCGTAATTTGTTCCTCTTTGTTCGTGTTTAGTAGTTTATCATTTTGGAATGGGAGACCGAAAGTGTTGTCGCAGTTATGATGGAGTATGCTCGGATTCTATGTGACTATTTTGAGAAAAATTCTTTGCCAAAGCAAGAAGGAAACAAGAGACATTAAAGAGAAAGAAATAGATCCACTCGTTCTTATTAGATTTCATCTACTGGTAGTAATAGAGTTTCTAATTTATCAGCAATGCAATCACACCCAATAGGGGAAAACTTCATGGAAAACCGTTCGCGACCTTGCTGTTTACGGCTTCATCTTCCCATCTTCCCTAAGCTACTATCTTTTGTGGGAGGAGCCTAATTTCAGCACTGAAAGTTTGTTAGCAAACTTTCAGTGCTGAAATTAGGCTCATTCACCTTCACCAATCACCTTTACACACCACCAATCACCTTTTACAGCTACCGTGCCAAAAAAAGCACCCACGTACGGTCCTACACATACTTCTATAGTAAAACAAAATTTCCTTTCCGTTCCGCCCCCCTCCCCCTTCCCCAGTGGGTCGAGACGTCACATGGCGGTGGTCGTCAGCATTTCGCCCGCGGCAATTGGGCCAAGGATCCCTCTAATTATTATCAGTGTAGACGCAATTACACGGCTTCCGTGAGGCAATACGCTTTTAGGCAAAAACCTTGTGAATATGTAGCCAGAGGTAACAAAGTTTTGTGTTTCTAGTGTAGAAAATAATGAAGGAAGAGTAAACATAGGAATAATCTTTCCTAAACCTGTTATTGCTTCAGAATAACAGTCTTTTCCAGTCTATATTCATTTAGAGCTGAATTAAAGAAAGCATCTGCTTTCTTTTATTCAGAGGAAGTGCTAGCCGTAAAGATTCAGGCCAACGTGGGATTAATTGATAACAGCGAGCTATCTTTTCAACTAATTTAGTTCATCATCTGCAAAAATATCGAAGGCAATCAATAAAATAAGATAGAAAAGTCTTGCATAAACATAGAATACAAACATAGTAATATGTATGCGTCGAATTGAAAACCTTCGCGATCGGAATTTTCTTTCGGAAGTCGGCTAAATGGAGGATATTCAATTAGCCAATGAATCGGGTGTTGTTAGCGTGTCTAAAACACTTCCTTCTAAAGAAAATAACCTTGTGACTTCGGTCGGTAACGAATGGGCATTAAATGCTGTCGGTCGGTTACGACTTACCGTTCTATTTACGGCTACACGTAATAATATTAGAACTTAACCTAATTTTTTTCACGCATCTACGTGATGAATGAAAGGAATCTATTATTTTAACGGTCTGCACTTAAATGTTGCAATAAGGGCAATAGTTCGGAGAGGGGGTTTATATTTTATATTATGCCATTGCTTCATGCAGTGATTCATTTAAAAAAGCTTCCGAAAAAAGATATCGATCCATAAGACCAACATATAGACATGAATTATGCCTAAGAATTTCAAAAACCGCCCTTAAGCACAAGAGCATACTTAGCATGGCTCCAAACTTTTTTAATAAGCTACCAAATGACATAAAAAAATTTAAACTTGACACAATTTAAACGTAAACTAAATATTTAATACAAACGTTATTATACCATTGACGAATTCCTAGTTGACAAAATTTCATGAGACTGACATTTTATGTATTTATATTTTTCATGTAATGTTTAACTTAATTTTTAATATTGTAATTTAACAATGCATGCCTTAATTGATATATTTTTGAGGTACTATAAAATATTTTTAAGACCCTGTTTTATCAAAAAACATCGCATTAATAAAATCTTTGACTTTGATTTTAAATTGCTTACCAGCGTTTGCCCGCGACTTCGTCCGCGTAAAATTTTTTGTTTTAAGATAAAATATATCCTATGACACTCTGCAATACTGTAACTTCCCACTAGTGAAAGAATTTTCGGAATCGGATCAAATTTTACCTCTTAATATAATTAACATTTAATTATATTAAGAGGTAAAATTTGATCCGATTTATATTATATCCGATATGGGTTTAAGGGGCTGATATGTCATTTTAGAGACCTTTAAATTTGTTATTACGCCTTCATATAATGCAACTCAGTTATGCAAAAAATGTATGGTAAACTAGAACGCATACTCATCAATAGTCATAAGAAAAATAATAATCAATAATCATAAGAAAAATAAATAACTTAGAATTTAATAGAACTTTAAACAATTGGCTTTGTGACACATGTTTTTATTCAATAGATGATGATTATTTAAAATTTAAACAGACGTGACGTACTATATAAATTTACGAAAACTTATTTAACTTATAATTATTTAAATTATTTATAGATCTAATCAATAAATTGATGAAATTCGTGACTTTGAGATATAATCTAATATACTAACTTAATCTATTTTATAATGTAATGTGCCTAATTAATATTTTATTAAATTTTATTATGATTGTGATGTGTATGACTAATGACATTGATGTAATTTCATGCATGTACTAGAAATATTTGGACGACTGATAAGTCGAATACAGTGAGACTAAAATGATTTTAACAGGTATTATGTAAGTACCTATATTCTGGCAAATAAATAAATTTCATTTCATTTCAATTCTATGTGAATATTTAAGTATTGTAGTAAAATACTTTATGAAATA
Organism: Atethmia centrago; assembly: GCA_905333075.3. Lineage (NCBI taxonomy): Eukaryota > Metazoa > Arthropoda > Insecta > Lepidoptera > Noctuidae > Atethmia > Atethmia centrago. The sequence goes on from HG995368.1 coordinate 23,448,537, forward strand.
AATTCCGGGAATAATGTCTTCCCAAAGCATAAAAAACGATATTACTTTCAAACTACGAACTATTTCTTAGATATGTTCATGTTTTTTTTTTTGTATGAACAGACTATTTTATTATTTATAATTCTATCTGTGTTTTTCCTTATCAAGCCGAACGGAGGCAAGGCCAAGGTCAACGGCGGTTACCCGACCCTTAATGTAGGGTACCCTGAGCAGACAGCCTTGGTGCCAGGTTGCAAGAAAAAAAAAACATTTAGAGTTAATGTTCCTCCGTTTCGTACTTTCGTATCAATGACTATCTAAATGCTCGTGACTCAGTAATAACAGACGCACGGGGCGACCGAACAGATTATGCTACGCTCGCCGCGGTTGGTCCGTAGTCGGTTGACCATCTTTACATACCAAGACCACTCCGTGCCTCGGAAAGCAGATTAAGCCATTGGTCCCGGCAGTTTGACAGTTGTTACGGGTCGTCAGAAGCCCGAAAGTCTGACACCAGTTTTACCAAGGGGTATCGTGTTACCCAGTAACTGAGTTGTGGACGTCAGATAGGCAGTCGCTCCATGTAAAATACTGGTATTCAGCTGAATCCGGTCAGGCAGGAAGCCGACCCTCAATAGACCTCATAGTTGGGAATAGGCTAGGCTGGTGATGACTATTTAAGAAAGAAATTGACATATCTATTAATTAATAAATGTTATTACTCAATTGGCGAATTTTTGACCGATAAGTATTTAAATTGATAATATGACATCTCTGTACTCCTGACTTGTACGAAATCATTTATATTTGAATGTAACTGTATTGACCTTGAATTAAACGAATTTATAATCCCATTTTATTAACTTGACATTATGTTTTGTATTGCCTATTTCAAATTATTTACTGAATTTCATCTTGAAATGGTTAACTTGTATTGATCTGATTGAATGTGTTAGTAATATATATTGAGTGAATATTTGTTAATATAGATTAGGTAAACTGTTTGCATGACTTAGTTATGGCAGTTAGTTTACGGATTATTTTAAACTTAACATCTACATCGCCACAAGCGAACTACGCAACACTCAGGCTGTTGCGTAGTTCACGCACGTCACGCAAAATCCTGAATCGCGCAAGCAGAGTCTACCGCGCAACTAGCTTAGACATATACGACATGCGACATCCCGACATCAACCGTCGAGCAGTTGCCCACTAGACACGACACCCGTCTGGTCGGAGGATCCTCCCTTTTCTATGGAGGATGCGTGAACTTTACACCCTGTTCCTCATGCCGCTATATCTGTAACTTGTACCTACTTTAAGTCAATCAATTAATCAATCAAAAGTCATTTATTCAAACTAGGCTGAGAATCAGCACTTTTCGAACGTCAAAAATACATAAGGCAGTCCCCCAAAACGCCCACCCTTCACCACTTCCTAGTGCTTTAGCTGGGATGAAGAAGTGGCGCAACAAACTCCCCAGCAGCACTGCTGTCTGTTCAGTTAGAGAAAAAAATGGATTCTAATCAATATATATATATGTGCATATATATTATATATGTGAAAATAACGAACCATTCTATTCTATTCTATCTAAAAGCTGAAAGTTAGGAACAGCGATGATAGTTATTTTTACACGGATTACTCACCAATAATTAGTTACATGACGTTGTTGTATGTAAATCTGTTGAATTAATTTGAATTTACTTATACTTTCTTCTATCTAAGCGTATAAATTACAACACAAACTGCTGGTCACGGTTATATGGTAGAATTCTCTGAAAATTCTATTAATCAATAGTGTTTGTATAGGTATGAAGATTGGGGTCTTGGTTTTGGCACAAAATAGGCTTAATTCGAGTAACGTTTTTTGTAAACGTTGAGTGCAGCGAAGAATTAAGGGTAAGCGTAGCCAACGTCGGTTAATCAGAATTCATAGACCAACTTTATGAAAATAGAGAAAAAGTTCCGGTTTCGGTTGAAACAAGGATGGAACACGAAATTCGGTGTCGGTTTCGGCTGAAAAACTTGTTTCGCTCGAACACTACCAGTCAAGCATAGCATTGTGAAAGTGCGAAACAAAAAGTTAGCGGCTGACTATTTTGGGAAAGTTTATTTTAACATTACTTTCACTGCAAACATTCAAGTGAATAAGTATTTATTTGAATGTGTTTAATCAATATACGATGTCTTTTTGCTATGCAAGAATAAAAACAAAAAATCAATTCTTAACCAGTATTTTACATGGAGCGCGTGCATATCTGACCTCCACAACCCAGTTACTGGGTACCTACCCCTATCTATCTATCTAGATCCACGAACGACAGCCGGTACCAACGTCATAAGGTGCTTTCTGAAGCTGTGATGGTCATCCATCCACGAACCAACCGCAGCACATGTAGCTTAACCTTCGATCGACCTGTGCGGCAATTATCATTTAGTCACGAGCCAATAACAACAGTGAACAGTAAAAACATTTTTTTTTTCAAGAAAATTATATTATCCAAGAACTAGAATAGATTATCGGCCCTGTGACGTCATTGCCATTCAATGTTCTTGACCCTCAGATCTTTGCCAGCCAATCATATTATTAAGTGGATTATGTGGAAAGTTGTCAGTATCCAATCGCCCGGCCTTGGAAGGCGACGTGTTCAAGAGGCTGCAGTGAAGCCATCACTGTTAGCCTTCACACAGGCACCGCATTTTTATATTCATGTCCAAGGATACAAGAAATAGCGGTTTAGACAAACATTTAATCGACATGTTATATAATAGGTAAAGAGTCAGCCACCATTGTCTCCATTTATACCTGCTGGTGACAAAAAAGGTGATTATGAATTTACGGATACTAAAAATATATTATATTTATTTGTTTTGGGTAGCCCGGTTAATTCGTAGAAATGCCCGATTTCAGATGTATAAAGCTACGGTTTCTTAGAAGAACGGTGGCTGCAACAAAGCGACCGAATTTACGGGCGAATGACGTCACTGAAACGTTATTTATGAAAGTAAGTTGGTGTGTTTTCCGTTAGGAGACCGTTTCTGACACCGTAAAGTCGAACCCCGTTACCCAAAGATTAAAATCACTAGATTTGCCCTCACCGTACTTAGTCACGCAAAGTGTTCATACTGAGAATAGTGAGCTCACACATTATTAAATAGCGTTTCCATGACAATCAAGTCAAGTCACTGCGTCTTTGTGGGTCACACGTATCGACACGATCATGATCTTTTGACGCGGTAGGACGAATCTAGGGCTTGTGGACGGTGAGCAATGGTTAGCTCACCGACCGGTAAGGACCAGGCCCGGGTCGACGGCGCGTCGTATTCCACGCGCGCCTCAGAGATGTCGTCAGCACAAATGTAGGGGTCCACTAGGGCCGATGCCTGCCGGGGTCGCGGGAAGGTACTAATGGGTTACCGAGACCCCTGGCAACACAGGCAACAGGAAGGTATATGGGTGGATTTTAGTCAGTAAGCGTCTGACACACCCTCCCGCTCCGAGCGGGAGAAGTTATTTGATGATTTCCCATCCAAAAAAAAAAAGGACGAATCTAACGATTTGAATCCTTGCCGCTGCCATCATTTTCATGACAGCCGTCACTGAGGCCGTTAAGTGCGGCCACCGCTCTTCTAGGAATGGAAGGAAAATACAATTTTGTTTACTTTGTTTACAAAATATAAACATGTAAATTGTTTTTCATTTTATTTATTGCACTCTGGAAATGCCAAGAAGTCTTTCAACTTAAAAAGTTGTTTCCAAGTAGGAAACTACGTCCAAAATAAAATCCGCCATTTAAGTCTGTCTTTACGAACACAAAATTACAGAACCACCAGCTTTAAAGAACCATAAAACAGCATCCATCAAATTTTTACAGCTGCACCCCGCTGTCCGCTCATAACTTGGCGCACAAGCTTTAGACTGACGGAGCTCCCAGTTTTATTGGTGCAACTAGTTTGAAATATGGTAAGAAATGGACGGGAAACGTGACCGGAGTTCGCATTTCCAGCACAAATGGCGTTGGAACCAAGTCCCTTTATACACTCCACTGTTCTTTAATCGTATTTGCACGCCATTTTCACACTGTACGTGGATTTAAGGTGAATAGTTTTTGGATGAATGTTGTTATCTTAAATTGTAAGGCGTGTTATTGGACTGCTTTTATATACTTTAACTTTAGTGAAAAACACTTATGTTTATTAGAGCAGTGGTCGAGCTGTAGGTCGTGGGTTCGAACCCTGACAGGCGCTTCACTTTGTGTAAGTAATTTCATCACCACTGCTCTCAAAACGGTGAAGGAAAACATCGTGAGGAAACCGGCATGTCCTAGAACCAAAAATTCTAAGACATGTGACATCTAACAACCCGCACTGGGCTGGCGTGGTAGATTAAAGCCCACTCCTGAAGAGACCTGTGTCCCAGCAGTGGGAACATTATAGGCTGATGACTTATTCGTGTTTAGAATTGTTTATGGTATTACTCACTAAAACGCACAAAGAGCTCATGATTTGTTTGATATTACTTGCGGCAAATACCGCATCCCGTGAATATAAACTCGCAAGTAATATTAATATTTATCATACGGTATTTGCCTGGAAGTGTAAAGGACATACTTCTAGACAAATACCGTATCCCGTAAATAAAAACTCGCCAGTCAAACAAATCAATCAACACACAATAATAAACATTATTGTTCCTTTTATAGATTGATAAATATTGGTTTTTGCGGTTAAAAATATCATATAATACATATTTAAGTGAAAATTTACACTATCATGCTAATTGGCACTTCCGCACGACACGTTTATGTTCTTTGTGTATTTTGTGAAACTAAAGAATTGTGTCAGTACTCTCACGGTTTTAGCACTATTGACAATATCAATTTGTGTCAATAGAGCACAAATTGTCAATAGTGTAGGTAGTTCTCTTTGAGAAATCAATTCTTTTATTCTAATATAAGCTGAAGTTTGTTTGAACGCGCTAATCTCAAGAACTCCCAGCCGGATTTGTTATTGCATTTGATAGCCCAATTCTTGAGGAAGGTTATAGGCTATTTAAGGGTCGGATAATCGCCGTTGACCTCGGCCATACCAATGCGCGTCGCGCTTACGCCGCGCTGCTGTTCGGTTTCATAGGGAATATTTATATTATTTAGTAACGAAAACATGAATATTTGAAAATCACAGATAGAATTACAGATAACAAAATAGTGTGTTCATACAAAAAAAAAAAAACGTCTTAAGTAATGCTTTGGGTAGACATTACTTCCTGAATTTATTTCATAAAGTATTTTACTACAATTATCTACAATACTTAAGTATTCACGTACATAATTGATGTGTATGTGTTCTAGTACATTTTTTTGACATTTTGCATAACTTACTTGTATTCTACGACGGCGAAATAACAGATTTAAAAGTTACTAAAATCATATATCTGCGCCTTAACATCACGTTACGACTCTTAGGAGCCGAGCAAAAAGAAAAAAAGTCAGAAATAACAGTAAGCGAAAACGAAACGAACGAGCCAACGAGTAATATCGGCGATGGGATGCGACACGGTGGGTCAGGGGTCGAAATTTCACGCGGACGAAATCGCGGGCAGAAGCTGGTATTTTATAAAAGTGATATCAACACTTGTGCGAATATAAAAAAGTCGGTTTACGGAAGATAATTTCACGTGATAACGAGAGAGAGATGCATCACAAGCCAAACGCATAGGCCGATCGTGCCTCTCTATCGCTAGTTCCGCGCTCACGCTTGCACGCTCGGCTCAGGCGGAACGTGACAATGAGTCATGCTTTTTCGTGCGTACAGCCGGCGTTCATCGATTTTTAAGACGTTATCACGTCAAAAGTAAATAAACATTAAAAGGGGAAATATGCATTCCAACTAGTTTGGTTGCCCTGAATAGTTTTATAGGGTTTTTTAAAATTAAACGCCTCTACATCCACGCCTCTTTTGCATACGTTCATAACAAATGAGACAAAAACCTGCTCCGAGACGCTTCCACCAATTTAAAACAGCCCCATCAGTCATGCACAAACCGTCCTACAGCCGTCTAACCCGTAAAAAATCACAAACGACCCACAAAAAGCCAAGACAGCCAACAGTCACGAAGTGTGAATTTCGAATGCGCACGAAAAGGTTAAGTTCCGTGGGAAAGAAAAAAACTATTTCCGGTCGGTCGGGTCACGGAAACAAGATATCCGGGGATGGGAGGCCCAGGAAACAGTCGATCGAGACCTAATGAGGAGAGAAGGATGAATAGAGGTCCTTCAGTGATCCTCGTACGGAACTTGTACATGTGGCTTAAGAAAGAATTCGCCCAACCTTTGATTTACTTCCCGCTGACAGTAATTATCTTGCTTAGAACTTGCGGAATATGGGCTGAGTTTTTCTCTTTATGAAACTCTCTTTATTACTATGTTTGAAAAATACAGACTTGAGTAAAGAGTCTGTATAAGTCCGTACGTAGCAATGATCTGCGCGATCGTGAGGACTTTTTTCAGATAATCCAGAAATTCATGCTAAATCAAAAACCCATGGTTAAGTTGACGTACATACTGAGATATGAGAGTCAGTCAGTAAACTATTAAGTATTTTTTTTTTTATATTTTTTCACAAAATCTAACTTCTATTAGTCCCTCAACAAGCGGGGTAGTAGGGTATTTTACTATATTTATTTATTTATTTATTTATTTAAACTTCTCGCACACAATTAAGTACAAAGGCGGACTTAATGCCTTAGGCATTCTCTACCAGTCAACCAAGGGTGGTGAAGAGATAAGATGGCAGGTGCTCTGAGAGGAAATAAAAATAACGAAAAATATTAAAGATAACATAATATATTATAAATAGAATAAGTACAGAAATATATAAATAGGTTACAAGCATAAAATACAAATACATACCATATTTACTACAATATATACCTACATTATACATATATATATACATACAAATTCAAGGAAAAGAGATACATAATTGAGATGACTCTACGCTATTTGTTTTGAAAATAACTCTGCAATTTCCGCTTAAATGCATACCGACTGGTGGCCGTCCTGATATCAAGAGGAAGCGCATTCCAAAGAAGAATGGACTGAATATGAAAGGAAGAATGAACAAAGTCAGAAGTATGAGAAGGACAGAGTAGAAGAAGATTGTTGGAAGAACGCAGACTTTTAGCGTGCGAAGAACATAGATATTGGAAGTGAGACATAAGATAAGAAGGAGGGGTGGGAGAGTTGAGAAGGGAGAAAAGAGTGGTCAAAGCGCGCAAGCTTCTTCTTTGTCGAATGGACATCCATTTGAGCTCAGTCCTGTAGCTCGACACATGGTCATATTTCCTTAGGTTGAATATGAACCGGATACCATTGTTGAGTAGTCTGTCGAGCTTATCCAGCAGAACCGCGTTCAAGTCAAAGTAGCACTATATATATATAGATAGATTTTTTCTCGTATACAGGGTGACATTGAAAACATGCGACAAATCGAAATGGGAGATTGTACTCATTATTATTAACAACTTTTACTAAGGGACCAAAGCTATAATCCCAAAAAAAAAATCTGCTTTTCCTACATTTTGATGAGGTATTGCGAACATAAATGTAGGGGGACAGCAGTTTTTATTTTTGGGATTGTAGCTTTGGTCCCTTAGTAAAAGTTGTTCATAATGATGAGTACAATCTCCCATTTCGATTTGTCGCATGTTTTCAATGTCACCCTGTATACGAGAAAAAATCTATAAATAGATTATTGAGATGGTTTAGGCAAAAAGGAGTCGGAAAATGTTAGTTATAGTTCATAAAATATCAAAATAAATTTTAAAATTCAATTCACTGTTTTCAGTTTTTCTAATCTGTTAAAAAACACCATGAAATAGTAGCCGCCATGTTATTACGTCATACGGCTATGTGTCACTTTTCAAAAATGGGTGTAAGACCCTATTGCGTGACACACTATCAGTAGCAATGGGTTTCATTTTGACAGTTCAACAACATTCATTGCGTTATTCACGTTGTTGATCACACAAATTTTTCGAACATATGAAGCAATGGATTAGCAATATACTTCAAAATCATTCAGATTGTGATTGATAGTGTGTTACGCAATTAGGGTGCCGACCCTGATAACCCAATTGTTTCGTGCTATGGAAACGGTATCTATTAGGAATCAAAGTTATGAAAGTAACTTAAGACTCTGACAACACCTAAACCACGGTCCCTGTCAGATTGTATAGAAAAGAAAGAGAAGCGCGATGACACAACGCTTGTAATTTATTGAAAAATATGAAGAAATTATCTATTTACTCAAAATTGAGTTGAGTAAACGAAAATAAAAAACAACCAAGTACTGCATTCAAATAAGACTTTCTTGGTATTAATTAAATACGTAACGTATGTTGATATTTAATACAGATATTTTGGATTAGAAATCAAGGTAAGAGGTTAGTTTAACGTTAGTTTGTATCGAGATTTTTTTTCAAAACGTGTTTTGGTAACAACCAAGTTCTGGGAAATATGTTCAAAATTAACGAAGCCTATTTTTGTCAATTGGGTCTTGTCAACGCCTTAAGGTATGCCTTAGCAAACTTAGGTCTAACAACTATAGGTATTGAACAAATGTGAACTCGTAAGTTTCGTTACTGTGCATATTTAAGGTGGATTGCATGGATTGCATATTTAGGGTGGACTCTTACATTTATTGCAATTGCAGGTCAGTGACAGGTTATATCTTGATCAACATATGATTCGTGACCATAACCAATATCATAATTATAACCAATAAAATCATTAATACATCTCTCTAAGTTAGATTTGTCCCATAAGAACAAATTTTGAATTTCACGGGCTACACTGCGGAACCACCTTAAATTGTTCCTTTCAGGAGGTCTGGAGGCGTGCCTGATTGATGCGTCGCTGCCTCGGTGATATATTTATTGAATGTGTCTGAAAGTCACCGCGACGTTGCCAGTGTTACCTGCGGCAGAGCGAGGGTTCATTTTAGGGTTGCCTAAGATGTTCTGTAAGGCAATTTAAGTATGGAGTAGATATATTTATACTCTGTTTATAGAGAAAATACAGTTGCTTGATAAGAACCGTTTCTTCAAAGCTAGCAGTAAGACCAGCGTGAGCTGTTACGATTCCAATCATTATAATCAAAATCATCAACGCAGCATTTGAAGTGCAATGACGGATTCCTACATTAACTACATCTGCAAAATATTCGGAGTAGATCACAATTTAATTTGTAAATAAATCTAATTCCACTCGTTTTATTTCATCATTCCAAAAAAACAATACATACAAATGTCGCAACCACAAAATGTACACGCAATGGTCGAAACGACCACACCGCTAACTTATTCTTGTTGGCACTTACATTTGTGCCCGGACAAACCGCACGGTACTATTATGCCCAGTTTTAACAGCATTACAGCGTTATGGCGGTTTAAAAGCCCCGAAGGTATCATAATGGTGGTACTTACTGCTGTGATATCAATACCCAATGTGTGGTTTTCGAATCAGGATCATTAGATCCTACCGTAGAATCTACGGTTAGGGAAATTAGAATTTATTTGTTGAGCTAAAAATCAGCGCATGCATTCATACACCAATTTTTTGTGTACGTTTTTTTTTATAAACCAAAAGGCAAATCAGTATGAAACAACTCCATGACTCATCAACTCACAACTTTAGCCACACATACATATTCTATATCTATTCCACTAACGCTTCTACTGTATAAATTACACTAAAGCATAAATAATATCGTCTTAAGGCGGGCAACCCTGCATTGTTATAAGAGATGACGTGGCGGATAGCCGTCCGATGATGGATAGGCCCGCGAAACGTATCTCGGGGTAATTTGTGCCACCCGACGTCTCGACGTCGACGCCTTCCGGTCCGCCGCGTTCGACGGGTTAAGGAATGCGGGAATTTATTTAATTTAATTCGCAAGGGCCTTGAGCAGTGAAAGGGTTAAGTGTGAGGATGCATTTCGAAGGTTTTGTTTATTTTAATCCGTTACAAACCGATTAAAAACTTTGTTTAAGCCTAAATTAATTGCCAAATACTCGAAACATCTTCATATTTGAGGATGGACTCCTGAACTGCCCACATCCTGCGGATTTCCGATACATCACATAGAACACATAAAAAACATCCCTACACAAGCAATACATAATTAATGTAACAGCTCAACTCAGCCGAACAAACCCTGGGGTTAGCATATCCACCGTGTTCATAATATAACTCGTTCAATGCGGAGCTCCAGTGGCCTAGTTGGCGCGCGAGTTGGCCTCGCGAGGTGGCCCCTCGAGGAGTGACGTCACCGCCCCCGTGCACTTGCACTAATGGCCCAGCCGGGCCCCGGGGCCCCGCTACATATGTCGGGAGTCTCTGAAGTGTTAGTGTTACAACTAAAACATTTTTAGACGAGAATTGGTTTAGTGTTTTCTGGAGGTTTTTGGGATTTGTAAACTTGTGAGGGCGTCTGTTTTGGAAAGTTTATTTAAAGTTGTGGTATTTCTTTAATATTCGATGTTCTTACAGTTGAGACTTCAAACCATGTCTTCTATGATTCAGTCTATTTATCAATCTCAGTTACAGCACTGTTCAAAGTCGTCCTGCAGCTAACCATCCTACTAATATTATAAATGCGAAAGTTTGTAAGGATGGATGGATGGATATTTGTTAATCTTTCACGCAAAAAGTACTGAACGGATTTGGATGAAATTTGGCACACAGATAGTTTATAACCAGGAATAACACATAGGACTTTTTATCCCGATATACCCACGGGGTCAAAACTTATGCGGGTGAAACCGCGGGGTGCATCTAGTTGAATATATTTTCAATGTGCATTACAAGTTTACTTTTCAATTTCGCCGAAGCAATACTCGGTCAGCTTATTTTCTGTGTATAACATCGGTTTGTATCCTATGTTATAAATGTCTAAAAAATTCAGCAATGGGGTTAAAAAGCTCGACATAGGTGGCAGCACAGTTGTCCGTCTACAAACCGCCATTGTATTGTTTAAGCTTACTTTTGTGTCGATCACAAATTAAACGAAAACTAGATAAATATGAATGCGACTTGGAGTGTACCACTATTATAAGACGAGCTAAGGACAGGGGAAGCGTCTACCACTGGTAAAAAAGCAACTGTAGGGAAAAAGTCAATAATTTATGAAGGTTTTATATTTTATAGGTTATTTATCTTGTGTTTGTTGACTTTAAGTTCTTTTTTTGTTGAAGACTGAAGGCGTACGACAGAAATAACCCGATCAGAGTTGAAAACAAACTCGAGGTTGATCTTTCTGACTGAAAAACTTCAGAGATATTAAATTCTAGCACTGATCTAATATGATAATACAAAACACACTGTATACAGTTTTACCATAATTTACATAAGATCACAATAACAAGTACCTGTAGGAAAAGGAAATCAGACTTAGGGCCTGTGCACACCACGTTTTTTAAACGCGCAGTTGACGCGCGTTTGTAGCGATACAGACGGGATACGCACGCGAGTCAGACGCAGCCTGTAGACCTTCTGTAGGATAAAAGCGCGCCGTCGACGCACGTTTCTAAAACGCGCGTCGACGGCGCGTTTAAAAAACGTGGTGTGCACAGGCCCTTAGTTGTCTTGGAAGCATCATCTGTATGCGAATTTCTCCCATAAAAGTCTTCAGGTTTCAAAAGGATAGCACATAGTCTCGACGAAATAAGTATCGGGTTTCCGTATTTTTTTCCGAGAGCTTTCTTCCACAATTTTCGACTTTTAACATCTTTGGCAAATACATAGGTCCCGTATTTTTGCAGTCAACAGCTTCGCAACGGGATATTAATTAATTAAGCGTAAAAGAAGTAGCTTGTTTACAAAAAATGTATGTATAATGACAGCTAGCTGCCAAATTCTTAGACGTTGGATAGTAGCGACATCTGACGTGAGCATGTGGCAGTTTTATCCTCATTTGTTACATTTATCTCCTGAATGTGGCCTCAAGTATTTACTTTCCTCTTCCTTATATTCTCGCTCTCTGATCTATTTGTTTGTTGTTCCAAGCAATCTGCTTTACCACACAAAAGTGGAATTATGTTCAATGGAGCTTTTAGAAATAAAGTTACAAGACCTTTCATCAGTATTTTCTTTTATCTTTTCATAAGAAATAATGTTTCAATTATTGTGTCCCTCGCTTACCTTTTTCGGTCTCTTTTATGTCTCTTCATACATACTCAACCTCTTGTATAGTTGATTAATCAAAGATGCTGTGTCAAACGCTTGGGCACTACAAAGAAGAAAGGGAAACATAATGACGGAGAGACCCGAGTCCTGTCATACTGCCAGATTTTTTTATTATTACGAGTACTTGCACTGCTCCGCGACGATAGATGGACTGTGTCAAAGATGATATGGCTAGAAAGAGGTGACTACCGAGATGACAACTAATAGCAAAGTATGGAAGAAAGGGCAGGAGAATGATGACTTGCGCTGCTCCGTGCTTATTAGCATATACTTGACTTACAAAGCCTTCCATATACTTTAATTAAAAAAATCTCAAAACATTCAAGAATTAATTGGAGAACCTTCTTTCAAAACAAAACACATTTTAACATAAAGCCGAGTATTCTTTGATTGTAATAGAAGCTCACACAAAGGCACAAGGAAAAAAATCATTTGATTTGATTGAAAGAAATCAGAGCGTACCGCCCGTCGCAACATAAGCACTTCACGTGTGATGTCCCGGTTCATGGCAGAATACCCGCCAATCAGTCATGAGGGAATCTAATTAATTTAATTACTGAGAAAACGTGGAAGCTACCTCTTTAATATATGACCAGGCTTCGGGGAAAGGCGAGTTTTCATAAGGGTTTAAAAATGTGTGTTCCATCGACATAATATTCAGGGAAAATGTGGAAAGTTTCCTTCACGCACGCGAGTTTGCGAATCCTGCATGATTTGCAAATGGCGACAGCGCGATTATTTCGCTTCACGCGATCAGTCATCAAACGTCTTAAGACCGTATGGGATTGCTTGGCGGCTAATTGCGTTATTTGCCTCTAGGAGAACATCATGTTTGTCTGTAATTTTGTATTAGAGCTCTAGCGATGCTGCTTTTGAAACAATAATATAATATAATTCTATACATTCCATGCCGATTGTAAACACAAGCAAAATTAAACGTACGTTTTTACTACTGTTTGTATTATGAATCAAAATTTCTGGATAAATAATTAATAATAAAATTTTATTTATTCAGATAACTTTGATCCATAAAATGACAAAAATGAGACATAAATTAATACAAAATATTAAGCAGGGACTTGGTCCGCTGCACTAACATCCATGTCAGGGGACAATCGTGCCTAGCAGCAATCGCACTCAAGATGCTGTGGCGACTTCCACGCAACCGGCTAATGATTAGACTTTTCTTTGCATAACAATAACTCGGAAAGCCAAGCAAGCAAAAAGCAAATATTAGTGCTTTGTTAACAGAGAATGCAAACATTAAAAGATGTTGATGATCAATCATCAGCGGCATCTTTTAAATATGTGATCATCTCAATTCAGTGAATTTACGCCACTTTTGATCTTGCAAAGAATTCAATGAATTTGACGCACCCAATAATTTGATAGTCGACGGAGCCCTAACAAAGTAAATAGAAGGAGGCAAGATTAGCTTCGGCCCTCGTTCAATTTCGGGGACCTTCGACTATCTAATTAAAGGCCTCGTCAACCATGGTTTCTTTTGCGTAAAAATCGCATTGTCTGTAACGACCTCATTCCATGGACACTTGTAATTACGAACGGTAGTTTTAATTGCTTTTCGTACGCTTATTATCTAACGAATACTGTGTTCTGGCGCGAATTGGGGTTTAGTAGTTAGTTAAGCGGAAGTGAAAAAAAAAGGTTATTTTTGGTGCTCATGATTTTAAAGCGTGAAAGAATAACAAAAACCGGCCAAGTGCGTGTCCGACCATGCACAATGAAGGGTTCCGTGGTTGGGATGGATTGATCTCGAGAACAAACTTGACTTTGTAGTTGAAAAAATGTTCTCCCATACATCGATATAGGTACGTCACGGTCAAGTCCCCAACTCCAACTGTAAAAAATATGGGATGAAAGGGAACTACGAATTAACGATTTTCAGATTTTTTGCTTTATTTGTGCTGTGAAACCTTGCTTTTTGCCAAATTTCATGATTCTAGGTCAACTGGAGGTAAACTATAGTTTTGGTTCATTTGGGAGTATCAAAATATTTCGCATAAATGGCCGTATTTTTTTATTCACTCGTTCCTAAGAAGAAGGTTCTTGACAGGCAGTCAGACAACGAAGTGATCCTATATGGGTTCCGGTTTTGTCCTTTTGAGGTACGGAACCCTAAATATAATAATATTATCTACAAAACGGGATAACATTTACAAGACTCACCATAGATTGAAATTCTCACCAGAGTTACTCCTTTGAATATTAGGAACTAAGCTTTTAGGCTTGCCTTAGGAGGCACATAAGGCCTGTACTTCTGACTGTCACTCTTACAAGCTGCTACAAGCTTGGAGCCCGTCCCTTGACTGTTATACCTTCAAAATTCCATCAGCTTAGACTTTGTCTAGTCAAAACTCCACTTTACTCATACTTCGTAGTATTCGGCTAGACTGAGACTCGACATAACTTAGGACCTAAGTTATTAGGAAGACAGTTTATCTAAAGAGTACAGTAAAGTCAGCTGCCAAAAAGTGTGGAGCCAAGTCAATATTTTATATGGTACAAAGCCACAAAACAAAGTTACTTGTACTGACACAGTTTTTGTGTGTGAACTGTGAAGCTAGCTTCCCCCTCTCATTTATTTTGTGGTACAAATTCCATTGTTTTTTGTACAACACTCAATTGTGAGCGTTTATCTCAGTTTGTCCTCGATTTTTTTCTTACATTACGTTTATTTAGATAAATAGTGGTACTTACATTACATACGAGTAGTAACCTTTTTGGTGCTATGGGTGTTTTAATTTGTTCTAACCACAGAGTTTCAGCCACACCACACTTCGATTCTTGGAGGATAAACGAAACTATCTACCTATATCGTGTCTTGTAGCGGTTTAGATAATCAACCTGTAATGTTCCCACTGCTGGGACACACACAGTGGGCCGTAATCTACCACGCGGGTACCCAGTGCGAATTGGTAGATGTCACATGTCTTCGAATTTTTGGTTTTAGGACATGCCGGTTTCCTCACGATGTTTTCCTTCACCGTTTTGAGAGCACTGGTGATGAAATAATTTACACAAAGTAAAGCGCCTGTCTGGGTTCGAACCTACAACCTACAAGTCGTAAGCCGCGGCCGTTATTCTGGGCCACCACTGCTCTGCTGTAGCGGTTTAATGATCATTTAATTCCACGAATTGGCTGGTGTTTCTATAAATATTTCAAGCAAAAAATCGGAGCAACTACCAGACTGAAACTTTATTTACATTTTCCAATCATATTTATGGCTACACTATTCGAAATAATAATGGATGTGAGAGTCAAAGTTTCCAATTTCTAGCATCAAGACTAAAATAACCAACTTTTTAACATGAAAATAATAATTTTCACGCCAAAAACACTAAAATACAAGATCAACTTTCGTTTCAACAACTAGACTTTTAATTGCAGCCGCTGCCAATCACGTGAAATTAACAGTGAATACATAAATAGCTTGACACAAAGAGCTCGGTAGATGGATGTCTAGACAGTTAATTAAGCCAATGTTATTAATAGCTCAAACAGCACGCTATATTTAGCGTAATCTGTTGTTTATAAGGATTTCGATGCAGACGCGCTTTGATGTAGATCAACACTTCATTTCTTTGTATGTTGCATGAGTGCATGCTCAGTTGATTTGTTAATGGGCCAGAAAATATTTGGTTTCAATACGCCGCACAGTGGAACGAATGTATGGGAGCGGTTGGACGTAGACATGTCCGAAAAATAAGAGTAAAATTATGCCAAACTAATGATGCCATCTTATTCGATTACTTAATGCCTTCATAAATTGTGGTGATGAATTTCTTCATAACTCCCATATTTCGGGAGTAATTTGAGAAAATGTGAAATTTTACTATGAAAATGAGTGTATCGAGCTCTCTCCCTCCTGATTCCGGGCTTGTTTCAAGTAGCGGTCTCTAATATCGTAATGCTATTACTAAGAGCTATATTTAATACTAAGACACATAGTGCGCCAAATGTGCACTTTCTGGGATAAAAGGAAATGAAAATTAAAAAAAAAAAACGTTTTTTCCCCATTTGTATTTACTTTAAACCGCAGACAGACTTATTAAGAGGTCTATAAATATATTATATATATACAGAAATATATATTAACAAAAATATTCACAAGAACTGATGAGAGTATGACTTTTAAGTAAGTTGATAATAAATTACCTAGTTTCATTAAAAGTACAATAAATAATTAAGATGTAAGCTCTAATTTACTAAGTTACACATTTTAAAACAATAACATCATTTAATTATCTTCGTCATCATCATCATCATCAATTAATTCAAATTCAGAATCGATGTCCGCTAAATCATTTATGTTAACAAATTCGATATCACTTTTCTCAGAATCCGTAAGCTCATAAAATTCCTTAAAAGAAGATTTTTTTACAAACTTATTTCCTTTTGGACGGATACTTGTAACAAGTGGATCAGAAGACAGTAAAAGATTGTGCATAATATCTTCATTGCATGAGATACTGCTATGCTTTCGAGAATGCCCCTCTCTATATTTTCTAAAATCTTTATTTCTAGCCTCAGATGCCTCTTCGGATAGAAAACCAATGGGCACAATTGACATGTTCTGAACTATGTCTGGCCCATGCATTAAAATTTTATGAAGTGAAGAAGGCATATAATACCATGGGTATAACTCCACGTAAAGCTTAGCAGTATCAAAGCAGAACTCTCGGAATTTAGTTACGTTGATCTTCTCTCCTGATGAAATACACTGCAAGAGCACACAGATTTTTCTTAAAAGCATAGCATCTATTCCGGTCAGTTCAGCAGATTTAGTGTAGTTTTCAAAAAATCTCCTTGCCGAGTTGCCATTGTTGGTGGATCCACTGCCTTGTTTCACAACATCGAGAAGTAAGCCCGTTTCTCTTCTTACAGCCTCTTGAACTCTTTTCTTCCTGTCATCAACTTGCCTTTTTGCTATATCACCCCTTACTTGCCATGATTTTATGTCTAATTTGTAGGAAATGTGTAATAAGCATTCCATTGAGCGAATCCAAGCGTGAAGGGTGCTTAAGCTATATTTATACATGTCCTCGTTTGCGTGTTTATCTTTGATTAACTCTAAATTATTCATTTCTTTAGGACAAGCCTTGCATATGTCACACACTGAAGCTGCTGTATTGGATATAATGGAATGAATTTTACCATCAATCATTGTCAACAGCAGTTGGTGTTTGACACTAATTCCATCAGTGATGGTGGATGGAGTTAAGGCTTCAATCTCTGCTTCGATTTCAGCCATCTCTCTCTGCACATTTTCTTTGGTTTCCTTTATAAACTTAAACAATATTGGCCGGCAAAATGAAGTGGAAGATGGTCGCTCGTTTTCCCAAATTGTTACACCTTTTGAGACGAGCCGCAGTGGTACAAGACTAATCATAAAATTACTAGCAAGATCGATTTGCTCATCTTCACTCGTCCTTTGATGATAAATGCTTTGGCTAGATGATCCGTCAAAACCCCATTTGCTGGTCAATACGAGCTGTTGATTGGGATCAACAGGGGTTTCTAACGACCTAATAAGTCTTCTTGAGGTTAAATCCATCAAGGCTTGTAATTTGATTTTTGCAGAGCTCTCTGTAACTGTGAGATCTTCTTTGGCCGGATAGCACTTAATTTTTTCTTTAACCAACATGTAGTAACTCGGGTATTGAAGAGCTCCTTCTTGAGTGTTGAAATCCCGAAGAGTGTTATAGCGCCATTTCGATAAGTTCATCGATACATAAAGAGCCAATGCCTTCAAAGGGGATATTTCCCGTACCTGAATTGATTTACCTTCAATGAAGGCTTTGATTTTTGAGGCCTCTTCTGGATTCTCCGTCAAGTATTTCATAACATAAGCTGTATCGCTTTGTCCTGCCTTTTGAAGCGCCCTTTCGGCCGAAAACATAATTTCAGCGCTGCTACTGCTGCATGAAAGACTATCTTCAGTGCGTCTTCTTTTTTGCCGGTTACTAAGGTCCTCAAAAGATTTACGAGGACTAGGATGTGTACAAGTTGAAGCATCAGATTTAGCAGGAGAAATTATGGGCTCGATGACGTCACTTATATTTTCTGTAGAAGGTTCCATATTTTCATTCTGTAATTCCGGCCATTGAATTGCAGCCTGTAGCCAAATCTCATGTTTCTTCCGAAACTTATCTGTGCTTCTTCCAGACTGTGTCCATTTTGCATAAATGCGGTAGCAAAATCGACGACACCAGTCTTTTAAACTTGTTTCAGCACTTTCACATAACTGAACACAACTGTTATCTTTTAAAACACTGAACAAATAGTTAAAGTCGCGTAAATCTTTATGTGCGCGTGCGCATAAAGCAACGTGAATATCAAGATTTGTATTAAAATTTGGAAAATACATTGCGAGATTAGCTTGGATACAACGAGGTGTAAATCAACACTGATTTTAAAGTTACTAATAGTGACCTATTTATATAAAATCCAGGTATCCCAGGTATCCTTTGTTAAATATTGCAAGGTAATTAGTTATTGTGATAATTAGTAAATGATGCATGCTAAATTAGTGTATTAAGAGCCATTTAGTAATTAAATAATAGCAATGTTCTTATCAGTAATCATTAGTGCATCAGTTTTATATGTAAACCTTAAGTCCCTAATTATATATCCTAATTAGCTTATATCTTCTCTAATTGGCTGCTCAGAAATGTTATTGTAATAAGGTAAACCTTTAGAAAAACGGTTTTAATCAACAAAATAAACAAAAAATAAAAAAATTGTGTTATAAAATAAACATCACTCTTTATCCCAGAAAGTGCACATTTGGCGCACTATGTGTCTTAGTATTAAATATAGCTCTTAGTATTAGCATTATGATATTAGAGACCGCTACTTGAAACAAGCCCGGAATCAGGAGGGAGAGAGCTCGATACACTCATTTTCATAGTAAAATTTCACATTTTCTCAAATTACTCCCGAAATATGGGAGTTATGAAGAAATTCATCACCACAAGTTATGAAGGCATTAAGTAATCGAATAAGATGGCATCATTAGTTTGGCATAATTTTACTCTTTTTTTTCGGACATGTCTACGTCCAACCGCTCCCATACATTCGTTCCACTGTGCGCCGTCGATTGCGTTTAACTGTAACTGTTAAAAATATTAATTACATAATTGATTTAGTTAACTGCCTCAGTTTATTTTTTTTTTCATACAGTCCAGCTAAAATAAGTGAACAATAAAACTTTGATGACAGACAACGCAAATATTGGCACTACCTGCCTTTTAATGTACATAGGTAAGAAATGGGTGACATGATCAGAGTTATCTATAATTGCTATCTTAGTTCTAAATCAATTATTTTCCCACGTAAATACAAAACCCATAAGGCTCCTACATACTGAGGCGATATCGCGGGCGCGACAGGCATATTGCTGCCTGTCGCGCTCGCGACGCGAGGAGCCTTATGGGTTTTTGAGTATGCAGGAGCTTTTATAAAGAAGCCGCGCACTCGGGCCCCACTCATGAGGCCCGAGTGCACGACTCCTTTTTAAGGAAATTTCTCGTCAACTGGTCGACACTTCACGTGACCAGAGGGCTAGCTCATTCTTTGGCCAAAGAATTAGCAATCCCATTCAACGTGGCAATGCTTTTGGGCACGTTTCCGAATGACAGTGATGCGGACGAGTACTTCGACGCCTCAGTGTGCTTTTGTTTTTTGTATTTATTTGTCTATTAATTAATTAGTTGGTTAGTCATTTAATTTTGTACCTAGTGTAGTTAGTTGCGTCATATATTGTATATAACCATTTTAATGAATCCTTCTCCTAACTAATATTATAAATGCGAAAGTAAGTCTGTATGTTTGTTTCGCTTTCACGCTAAAACGGCTGAACGGATTTGGATGAAACTTGGCACATGAGTAGACCATACCCTAGATTAGGACATAGGATACATTTCATTCCGATATTCCCACGGGATCGCGACTTATACGGGTGAAACCGCGGGGCGCTGAAATAAATTGTAAATTTTTTGATATAAAAATAAAATATTTACGAACATAATTATCACACAGCGTGATAAAAACAGTATAATAATCAACGCGGAACCGCCACAGTCTACGATTAGCACAACGTAACTAAACATAGCAATAGAACGCGCATTAAATTAGCATTGTTCGAATAATTAGAGCTAGTTGATGGCGCATTAACAGCAGGCTCCAAGGATTTGCGCCAGCTGTTGATTCTAAATGGAAGCATACCCTGGTTGGTGATGGATTTACCTGGAACAAGATTAATGTTGGGTTAGAAATTGAATAACGTTATTACCTTCTGACAATTTCAATCAATAGGCACATTTGAACAATATCCTACCGACCGATTTCAGTCATGGTGGCCAATCTTACTGCCGGAGACTGGCCGGGTACGCAGGAGATATTATAGTGTACAAACACAGGTGCTCTCTCTGTTCCTCAACTCTCATAGTCCGATGGGACAGCCGACACGACCGGGGAGAGATCGGGCGCAGGACCAAAGTCTTTACGTGCTTTCCGAGGCACGGGGGGTATTACATCACCAACTTGCAAACTTAAAGCCGCTACTGAGTAATTCCTAATAATGAAAAAAACTGCGACCACGAGATGAGACAGCAGTTAAATATAATAGGAACAGTCCACTGCTAGATATGTAGCGGCTGCAGTCTTCACATAGATAGCGATCGCTTTACGGCCGAATTAGGTCGCAAACTCCTAATGGGGTCCTCCCTACACGGTCAAAATTGCTTGACAAGATTGTGACTTTTTCGTGCTTTTCAAGCAATTTTGACTGTCTTGCGACCGATTTCGGTCGTAAAGCGATCATTATCTATGCCAAGACTGCAGCCCCAGGTCACCCCGGTGTACGTTTTATCCAGTCATTAAACTTTTATACGACAGTTTTTGCTAAATAAGTTCTGACTGACGATCAAATATCGTGATTTCGGAGCCATATCCGTTTGTCATATGAACCCGCTCGTACCACAAACATATCTCAGTGGCGGGAGTTGTCAGCAATATTAATAACTTGCACACATGATTAATGATTATTGTAGCCATGCCTCCCAACTTTGTCCAATCTTATAAGGTAACTAGCAACCCGCCCCTGCTTCGCAAGGTATCTATGACCTAATTCTTTATTATTTGTAAGTTTAATATTAATGTTTTATACACATAAACCTTCTGTAATAAATTCTCGAAATGGTAAAAACCGTTTTAGTTTAACATACATTTTTTGCATGACTTACTTGTCATTAAGGCGTAATAACAGGACTAATAGTCACTAAAATCATATTGGACGCCAACTAAGACGCGTCGTATCGCGCAGTGCAGCACCAGTGTAGGTGGAATTCCACTAGTTTTAATATCCGGCTATAGCAGAGCTTCATATCACAGCGGATATTCCTACGACAATAAAAACTAAGACAATTAACATAACTTGTAGAGAGCCGTTGATGAAAGCGACTATAAAACAGTTCAATCAATTTCTTTCTAGATATATACAACTACTTCTTCTTTAGATATATACAAAAGCATGAATTTTCTACCAATAAAATAAAGCTGTTAATTTTGATGAGTGTGTTCACCCCATTTCACGTGATGGTCCACTATTCCAACGTGTTTATGACTTTTCTAGAGGTCTGGAGTACAATAAACTAAAGATTCATAGATATAAATCTTGGTTATCTAGCGGTTATAGCGTTTCATACAAGTCTATTGCATGATGAATGAGTGAGTGGGTATTCAGAGGCATCGAACAACCTAGATTTGATGCTCAGAGTGGGAAAATTGACGATGATTACAGCGTTGAAGAAACCGATTTCATTAATTTAAAAGGCAATCGATAGCGGTACCGTCTTTGATACTCCTTTTGTTACGATCTCGTATTTGCAGTACGTTTGCTCCCTCTGTGCTAGCTTATCCTACAATCAATTTTCGATTTAACAAAAGACACGTTGTACCGTATGCACCATTGACCAGCACGATCAATGGTGCGGAGGAGAATAATTAGTTTCGTTTGCACCACGAATATTAATACAACTACTTCACCATACTTTTGCCGTATGCACCATTGACCTGCACCATCAATGGTGCAGAGGAGACTAAATAGTTTCGTTTGCACCACGCATATTAATACAAATACTTCAACATACTTTTACCGTATGCACCATTGACCTGTACCATCAATGGTGCAGAGGAGACTAAATAGTTTCGTTTGCACCACGAATATTAATACAACTACTTCACCATACTTTTGCCGTATGCACCATTGACCTGCACCATCAATGGTGCAGAGGAGACTAAATAGTTTCGTTTGCACCACGAATATTAATACAAATACTTCACCATATTTTTGCCGTTTGCACCATTGACCTGCACCATCAATGGTGCAGAGGAGACTAAATAGTTTCGTTTGCACCACGAATATTAATACAACTACTTCACCATACTTTTGCCGTATGCACCATTGACCTGCACCATCAATGGTGCAGAGGAGACTAAATAGTTTCGTTTGCACCACGAATATTAATACAAATACTTCACCATACTTTTGCCGTTTGCACCATTGACCTGCACCATCAATGGTGCAGAGGAGACTAATTACTTTCGTTTGCACCATGAATATTAATACAATTACTTCACCATACTTTTGCCGTATGCACCATTGACCAGCACCATCAATGGTGCATACAGTACAACGGGATTCTAGACCGTTGTACCTATCGTTTTATTTACAAAACAATATGTGCCCCTTAATTTCTTTAGGGACCTAGCAAACATAAAGCGAAGATTTTTAGAAACACGTACCTATTCCAAAAGCGTTTTATCGACGGATATTTTAAAATAAGAAATTCTAAATTCAATTCTCGCGCTCAATATTTGTTATGTCGTCGTAGAGCGCTCGGCAAGCGATTGCTGGCCGATATGAAACGGAGACGTGAACGAAATACCGTTAAGGACGCCCGTCCATCGGTTTACATGGCGAGAGGAAATTCGATTTTACTGGAAGGACATATTCATATTATGTTATGCAGTGTCACGCTCTTCCCTGGAGAGGTGAACAAAATCTGAAACTAGAATCAGTGAAGTAAATATCTACTCTAATAAGACTGTCTTTCTTGAAAGCGCTGTAACAATTTTACACTATTCTTTGAAAATAAACAGGTTCAGGTTTAGATGCGATTTCCCTTAAGAATTTATTCTAGCTACGTGAACGCCAGTTCGTCGGATTAGATCAGAGGAGAAAATCTTTGTGCTCTACCATTATTTTCTTACATTGCAATGTTCAAGTTTCCGACAACATCAGGTCATAGTGGGCAACAAACCTTACTTATACACGACAGCAGTAATCTGGTGAACGAACACACCGATTTTATTACAAGATCTAGATTTAGATTCGAACAATTTGAAACTCTGATAAGTTGGTAAGAATATAGTTATGTTTGTAATTCAAACAGGGTTATGTTTGTCTTTGAATGTTAAAATGTAGAAACTTAGGTAGTAAGTTTGGGTAAATAATATTACAACAAGTTTATATTACAAGGGTACGGTTATTGCTCTCAATGTCGAGACAATAATAGGCAGTTCTCACCCCTGAAACTTTGACTATTTTCAGTCCCAATTCCCATAAAGTTACAGAAGGATTCACAATTCCCACATATTTAGTCAGGATTTTAAAAAGAACCACAGTATTCCACGCTTTACACAACTCCTACAACACAAATTACAAGTTATATAAAAATGCTGCGAATTCCAACTGCAGAATTTCATTTCATTCATTGAAATTCCACGCAGCTACCGTTCAAAGTATACAAACATACAAAGTTTTATTTATGCGTGTTATTTGTGCAGCGCGTTCCCGCAGCGTGACGGCAGCGTGGCGACTGCGTGACTGTGGCGGCGCATACTAAACCCAGCGCAGATAAGTGGCGCGAGTAAAGCGCCATCGTGCATGGATGGTCTTTGTTTTGCCTTTTTTAGGGTACCGTAGTAAATAAGGAACCCTTAGTGTCTAAACACACTATGCCGAAGTTAGGCGACCGAAGTTCGGCGGCTGATTTTACGTTCCGACGTATTCGGCTGATATGACACATCATAAGTGGCGAACTTACGCGGCAGAAATTCAGTTCCGCAACTTTGTGTGTGTATTCAGTGTCTCGAGCGCTCGAACTTCGGTCGAACCGAACCGAACTTCGGTCGCGTATAATGTGTGCTCACAGAATAAGTTGCCGCTGAACTTACGCCCGACCGAAGTCAGGCTGTACGCTATGACGCGACGTAATTTCGGCATAGTGTGTCGTCAGTAATTCAAATAGCATTGCAGGCGTAATTGTGCTGAACTTCGGTCGCGGAACTTCGGCATAGTGTGTTTAGACACTTATAGTTTCGCCATGTCCGTCGGTCTGTCTGTCTCTGCTGTAGCTCAGAGACGCTTAGTACTAGAAAGCTGTAATTTGGCATAGGTATACATATTAATAACGCCGACAAAGTGCTAAAATACAATCTAAAAAAACATTTTTTCCCTCGTCTATCACATAGTGTGTAGTGGTATCGTTGGATAGCCCGTTCAAAAATATTGCGGGTCTGTGAACACCACTTTTCGGTTCAAGGATCCGCTTGCGTAATATAAGCATTAAAGTGCTAATTTTTGTTAGAATCAAGTGTCCCCCTCCTGCCAGCTAACTGGTTGTTTATAGAAATGTGAAAATATTCATGGCAGTAGTACACTTATTAAAATTAAAACGAAAACTATCACAGCTAAGTGGGCTTTACAAGTTAACGAGTAATAGTCGACCAACTTAAATTTGCAGTTGGAGAATTGATTGTGGCATATATCGATGTATGGGAGAATATGTTTTTCAACTACAATGTTAAGTTTGTTTTTGGGATAAATTCATCCCAACTTCCCAAATACAGAACCCTTCATTGTGCGTGGTCCGACACGCACTTGGCCGGTTTCACGCAGTCAGGTTTTTTGATTTTATAAATGACTAAAACATAATCTTTGCAAAATATGTACTTATAAGCCGAAAACTTTTTTGTCAGACACGCACTTGGCCGGTTTTATTTCATAACTTGTCCACAAAGGATGGCGGGAATTTGTGCGCTGTGTAGCGAGCAATATTGTTGTTATTGTTAGGTTGTGCTTGGATATTGATGGGTTAGGCAGGGCATGGATGATAGTTATCAATTTAAACCTTGGTGTATTGATGACATGTTGCCGATTTCTCATTTGTAAGCGACAATTGACGAGCCCAAAAGAATCCGAAAGCAGATTTTACACACTTTGAACTGAAATCAACTCATCATCTGCCTGCCTTTTCCCAACTATGTTGGGGTCGGCTTCTAGTCTAACCGGATGCAGCTGAATAACAGTATTTTACATGGAGCGACTGCCTATCTGACCTCCACAACCCAGTTACTGGGTAACACGATACCCCTTGGTAAAACTGGTTGTTAGACTTTCGGACTTCTGACTACCCGTAACGACTGTAAAGATGTACAAATAACACCCGGGACCAACGGCTTAACCTGCTTTCCGAGGCACGGAGGGGTCTTGGTATGTTAAGATGGTCACCCATCCACGGACCAACCGCGGCAATCGTTGCTTGATCGATCGACCCGTGCGGCTGTTTTTACTTAGCCACAAGCCTGAACTGAACTCAACTCCGGTGAGCAATTAGGCGTCCGCGTCCCATAGGGTCTTAGCTTAGATCATAAGACCATTGTTAGTTATAAAGCAGGTATGTCGCGGATGCAGATTTTTTTACATCCGCTGATGCAGATGCGGATTTATGGTGGCACACATCCGTGGATCTTAAGATTTTTTAAGGGATCCGTCAAAGCGGCAAGGCGAAGTTCAACATTTCTTACTCTTTTTGGAAATTACAGCGCAGTTTCGTTGTATATTGATCATAATCCAATTCGCGGCAATTATAATAAGATACTTACTAAAATATAATCATTTAAAAATAAATACAGTTCTCGAAATTATATGTTTGATGGATAAAAGACTATTTCCTAAAATGTGACGATTTAGAGCTATAATGATCAATTTCCATTTTGTTGATTATGATTTTACTTATATTACCGTTTTCTACTAAATCTGCATCTGCATGAGCTCTGCATTGATTAATGCGGAAATGGATGCGGAGGTCCAAATAAATGCGGAAGCTTCGCAATCGCGGATGCGAATGCGAATATCCGCAACATCTCTGGTATAAAGCGCGAAAGCCGGGTCTTAATAATGCTGCTTTAGTGTATGTTTAGCAAGATATTTATACACAAGGGCCAGATATTTTTATAAATTCGTGAGATTGTGGCGCAGCTTGTGAGTGTCCTATGTCCAGCAGTGGACCGCTAGATGGATAGAGAAGAGATGTGACGCAAGAAAAGATCGTCGGTAAATGAAGATATCCGTAGAACATTCTTCTCGTTCAAGCTCAAAGACCGCTCTGCAACCAATGTTACTGGCTGATTAGTTTTTTAAACAGCACATAAGATATTATACGCTATCTTAATAATACGCTCGCAACCGGCGTGCGTGTATGACCAGATGTATGAACGTAAACGAAGCAAAAGGAGTATGTAAGGAACGTAGCAGGTGGCAGTTTCTGCCTACCACCATGGGAAAAAAGCGTGAGTTTATGTAAGTATACATAATATATTCTCATATATACGACACGATCGAAGAAGCCTGCTGTTCGGTTAAAATCTAAGCTTTTTCTCCACATTATAGGCGAGGTTTAAAACAATTGGTAGACAAATCGGGAGCTTGGCTCGGATTGGCTTGGATTCAATTGTGGGTCGTGCACTATTCTATTAGACTGCAAGCTATCGGCTTCGGTTAACGGTGGCCGGACTACAATCCCGTTAGGATAATATGGTGCAAGATAGGAATTTGCAGCGGGATTGAGAGAAGTTTCTTTTGAATTGATGAAGGATGACAAGGATATTGATACTATACCGGCTTCTAATAATAGTCCCACTAAAGAGTAAAATCCTCTTCTCGAACAGAGAAGGAAGAAAAAGATTTTAGACAAGACAAAAATAAGACGATGGTTTAACATATTTTTCTTCTGCTTTCGAAGCTTTCTACACCATAGGGTTTCCAAATAATATAAACTAGAATTTAATAGATAGAAATCTTCCAAACTTGTGCTGACTTCGTAAACATTACTTGGATCTGGTTTACTGGTGTGTTTTGGGAATCGTTGATGTTTTCAATCAACAAACTCTCTTTTATCATGAAAGGTGCGAAAATGTTGAATCGCAAAATATTTTTTGCACTCCCCCAAAAATTTTTAACGTTCCTTATCACCTTGCCAAGATAGCTGATTTTATACGACAATCATTAAACTGATGACACTTTCTGACGAGCGGTTTTTGTCGCATCACTTTCTCACTTGGGCACGGCAAGCGGTTTTAGATATAACCGTAACTCGGATCCGAGTCAGCGTTAACTTTAACGATTTGATCGTTGCCGACTAAGATAACTGGTCGCCAATGCCTTACTTTCTTCTTCGTATTTGTTCGTATTTTGATCTTCGTGCCGACGTAAAAGCGTTTGTTATAATAGCATGAACTGTTAGCTATTACCGTTGTTGGGTGTTTGAAGTCGGTTACTGTGTTTTACTGATGATTACTGCAATACTGAACCACACGCAGTTTCTTAATTGGATTTGTTCAGATGGTGGAATATTTGCTTTGGACAATAGAAGTAAGTAAATAGTTTGGGACGGATGCTTGTGTGAGACGCTACCTGTGTAGACACACTGGCACCGTCCCACCTCCAACGGACTACTTCTAAAGCGGGTGCATCGGCAGAAAATGCCGAAAATCTGAAAATTATGAAATATAGAGGCCTTGGCAGAGAGTACAACTTTGTGCCCTTTGGCGTCGAGACCCTCGGTCCGTGGGGTCCCAGTGCGCATAAGTTATTTGCGAAACATCTAGTTGATGTAACTGGTGACCGAAAAGCTGGCGGCTTTCTCTCACAACGCATCAGCATTGCAATTCAACGAGGAAATGCCACCAGCGTCCTTGGTACAATGCCTCGAGGGCCTTTTTAGGTTTAACTTAGTGTTTATTTAATTTAGTTAATAAACAAGTAAATAGTTAAGCGAATTCACAAATTACCTACCTTAATTAGATAAACCCCCAAAAACACAAAACAGAAATGTTACCTTTCCAAAAAAAATAAGATCTAAGATACATACGTATCAATGCTCGTGCAGACTGAGGCGATATCGCACTGGTCCGCACGAGCCTTCAAACGTAAAAAACATATTTCAGCAAAATCATTATACATCACATTTTAAGTTAACAATGAAACTTAAATTAATCCACAAAGCTTGCCAGAATAATGAATAAACTAGTTGATACATAAACTAGCGTCTTATATTACTTTTTTCAGAGTGGTCGTATCTATTTTACTCAGGGGACGGACGCGTCGGGCGCAGTTGATTAAAGAAATTAATTGTTTATCGTCGACGGAGACGTGCGGCGAATATATTTAAACTGAAAGACTCTGGAAATTTACCCAGTGTAAGGTTGGCAGTTTTCTTTATGGTAAGAGAAAAGGAAGAAAAAGAAATCACTATATCTACCTGTAGTACAGGTGTTTTACAGCAAATTTTCGTCATAATAAGCTCCTAAAAGTATAATATCCTCGTATCCAGAATGTGTTGCACATTTCCGAGGCGTCCTTTGGACATATTTTAGCACAAAGCTGCGCAGTGCGCTGCACAAAGAGGGCACTTGTCATAATATACATTACAACAGATATATGAGACAGCACCTGTTACCCGGACATTTATATTTACGTTCCAAACATGGCTCGCGGGACTGTCTCCGCCCGGGAAAGAATATTAATCATACCGTCCAGTGGCGGATAAGGGGGAAAGCAGACTGTTTGTTGTCATATTTCTGGCCTATCCTCTGATAACTGGGCCATCAGTATAAACCACGAAAAAGGACCACAAGATTTTGAGGCCTTGAGAGAATTTAATCAACAGTCTCGAAAACCCTAAGGGCAATAGCGCAATAGCGCAATAAGGCAATAGCGCAATAGAGAAATAGGGCAATAGCGCAATAGCGCAATAGAGAAATAGGGCAATAGCGCAATAAGGCAATAGCGCAATAGAGAAATAGGGCAATAGCGCAATAGCGCAATAAGGCAATAGCGCAATAGAGAAATAGGGCAATAGCGCAATAGAGAAATAGGGCAATAGCGCAATAAGGCAATAGCGCAATAGAGAAATAGGGCAATAGCGCAATAAGGCAATAGCGCAATAGAGAAATAGGGCAATAGCGCAATAGCGCAATAGCGCAATAGCACAATAGCGCTACTGGTCTAAAATGTAATGAGTAGCCCCATCAAATGGAACACACGACCAACTGATCCAAAAGGTAAATTGCTATACTTACCATCGCTTTTGGTGATCGCAGTATAGCGTGCAGTAGGAGCTTGCCAAAAACTACAAAGCAAATAATACAGATAAAGTTGAACAAAGTGCCAGCCCTAACAAAGTCCGGGGTAGTATATGCACCCGTGGAAAGTTTCGATGTCGCCCGGACGTGACACGTCTTTGAAAGAAAGTAGGTAACATGGTTATGTATAAAATTTTACCAGCGAGACGACCACCTCGGAATACAAGATAAAGATATTGATTTAATCAGTGACGCGGTTTGCCTGAAAATCTTTGTGTGAATGAATTTAGAGAAGGATGGGTATTTAGGACACCAACGGCAGTTTTCTTCGCAAAGATTGGTGATTGCAGGCCGCTTGCACCAAAAATCACTGAATGCGTTAAGCGGTAAACATATTTTAAGACGCGGACAACACCTCAAGCGCGGTGACTGTCGGACTGCATAGAAAAGAAAGAGAAGCGCGATGACACAACGCTAAAAAAAATTATTGCAAAATATGAAGCAATTATCAATTTACAAAAATCTATTGGTGGATAAAAAAATTTAAACTCTATTATGCTACAGAATAATCCGACAAAAAACAGAACAGAATGATTGCATGTACATAATATATTAGTATGATTTTTAATCGTTAAAAGAATTTTGTAGAGGTATATTCGTGATTTTTTTCTATCGTATCAAATTAGTTGTATTATGATTTCAACACACTGTCTACCTAGCATATATCCTGAAGAATATCATATATTATTTATATTTTCTGATTTTGTTTACTGCTGTCGATCATATATTTTTAGGCATTATGAAACTTATAAGCCTTGCGTGTAGCTCCTGTAGTCCCCTTAAAATATAATTTTGTCTCGTTTCATTTACAAACGATTGACATAAACAGAACGATGTTTTAAATTCATTTAGCGCTAATGATGCAAGCACTGCAAGCGGGCCAAAGTACTTGTACTACAAAATTGTATAACCGTAAGTTGTTTTTTGTAGTGGTTCATGAAGAGATCAGATTTCAGCAGTAGATATCTAGATGAGGATGTTTGAATTAGATCACTAATTGTGTTGTGTTTGTATGTAGTGCAGGGATCCAGCAGAATATCAGCGTCAAGTATATTTGCCTGACACATGCTGAGCTGGACTCCCATTTGGTGCAAGCTTGAGACGCACACCGCACCCTGTTCGATAATTAATTGAAGTAATTCTATTTCTAATGTCACTCTATTTCTTTAGGCATGTTTTTCTTTTTTTTGTATATTGGCACCTTGCTTTTATATATATTCCTGTAATTTGTTATCCATGAATTGTGGTATTGTGTGTTATGCTATGTCTTTTGTGTGCACTTAATAAATGTTTTATCTATCTATCTATCAAAGACACATAAACTTTAATACATAAACTTTTAGATGAAGATGATACAGTCCAGACTGCGCATCGCAATACGACGATATATTATCTATATTAGAAAAATAAAGCTGTCTCAAATACTTCATATTTGGAATTTATAAATTTGCCATCAGAAATATCAAAGATACATTGAAAATAACTGGATGCCGAAAACAATTTCTTTAGATTATTGAATGCAATAGATCTGAAATTGAAAACGAAGATTCTATTGATGGCTAAGTTTTCAGAATTGCTTTGAATTTATTAGCTTCTTATTATTTATTTGTTGTTTCTGACAGCCTGTTACTGCAAGACATAGAAAAGGCTTGTCTTCTGATATAGAAAAGGCATAAGCAATGATCACCACGCTTGCTCAAGACGGGTTTCTAAACCTGCCAAGGATGATTAATTATGTAGTATTGTTAATTGTAAGCTCCTGGACTATCTGAATAAAATAGCATTTACCACACATGCTTCGTCGCAATATGTTTTAGTCGAACAGTTTCTAACTGCCACCGCGACACTCAAAAATTGCGACAAAAACCTTCGCCAAGTAATTTCAGAATTAACTCGGAGATAATGTTTTCGAAAAGAATTTCCCAGCGGCTTTATTTTCGAAGACTCGCGGTACATATTTACATAGCATGGGACTTAATAACAAGCGTTGCCGCTTCCCCGCATTGTCTAGAGAGGAGAGACTGTCGCTCCCTTCATTTTTATGTGCTCATAATTCCCCTGCCTTTTAGTAACATAGCAGACATTCTTTATTCACGTATTTGCCTCATCCCTTATTGTCCTTTTTTCATATCTACGCTATTACAGCGATTGTTCGTATTCATTGTAGCATGTGCTATTGCTGTATTTCAGGGGAATTGACGAACTGTGACGTTATGAAACAATGATATCAGATTCGGGCTGAAAATTTTATGTAAACAAAAGGAATTTTATTCATTGCGTTTTTATATTAAGTAATCATTTCAGTCTATTAATAATTACGAATTTGTATAAAAAGGTTGTTTAGTATAAAATAAAGTTTGCGTTCATATTTTTAATTATATTTACGTAAATCTGCCTAACAGTTTTCTTATTCAGTTTATATTATAATATTATTTCGTAGTAAAAAGATTTTTCAACTGCTACATCAATTTCATTAGATTAATTTATGTAGGCGTCAGAATTATTCCTTTGTAAGTTATCATGTTATCAACCATAATCCAATATTTATTATTCAGAAACAATCTCTCACGCAAATTAAAACAAACGACAACCAATTCGTGTCTAAATATTACTCTGTACCCACATTTAAAACAATATTTTTACAGCATGTCCTAAATCCAATTTAGCGGTAAAATCCGGGGCCATTTCTCTCGTCCATTTTATTTCACATAAATTATTCAAAATTATTCCGTGAATTACATGTTGCGTGTGTGCGAGTGTACGAATTTGTGAGACTTATTGTAGATATTGTTTTATTGCAAGTTTGTTCGCATAGTAAATGTGGGCAGGTTAATGCGGGCGCGCGCCACCGAAGGGTTAACTGGGTAAAGCTAGGTATTTTGCTGTAACGTGGACATAGTTTGGGAACATTTTGTAGATATTGTCTATATTCTTTGTTTATTTAAATAAAGAATGAGTTCACATCATAGCCAACAGCGAGATTAGTTAGACTCTAATCTCCGCTGGTATTTGTACCAATCAGAGGATCATTCATAATCTAATCAGACCAAAAATATAGGACAGCGCCTTTAGTAGTTTTGTGGAAGGTCATCTGAGTACTGTGGGAATCCCCATTGCATGCATCAATGATCTTCTACCTTGAAGCTATGTGAAATCAACAGTACAGTCATGCTGTACCAACATCTGGGAAACCCAAAGCATTTTTTTTTCTAAGAAATAAATTATATGTAAAATATATATGTGCATATATTAAATATATTCAGATATCGCAAATTTCGCAATCCCAAAGTGTTGCAAATTCGATATTTATAAATATTGCGATAGTGTAGTTCTTGAATAGATTTCCTCTTTCTTGAATTCTGTTGCAAGAAGGATTAGCAAATACATATTATTTATATTATGGAGTACCTACTACCTATATATTTAGCTATTTGGATTGGACAATGCATTTCGGGTTTTTTTGACGGTCATCAGTCGAGACAGGATATGCGCCATATAATTATATTTCAGTAAGTTACTTTAGTACTTGTCTTGGCGATCATAATGTAACTCTTCTCCTCATCGTCATCATCATCATCATCATTTCAACCGAAAGACGTCCACTGTTAGACATAGGCCTCAACGCAAGCACCGCCACTTCGATCGCGTCTGTGCTTCCCGCATCCAGCGGATTCCTGGGGCCTTCAAAACCTTCCAACACCACGTCTTTCGGTGCGCGGCCGCCAGAACCTTTCAGGCCCATCGGCTGCAATATGCTTTGCCCACTGCCACTTAAGATTGGCAATTCTTCTCGTAGATGGTCATATTAGAACAGACATAATTAATGCCAAACCCGGTTATCGACATAAGATGTAGCATATCCTGTCTACTAAATAATTATTTCATCGCCCAAACTTCGCTAACACAATAACACCAAACAAACTTTGACCGACCCTATTTCTCACGAAGTTATTGGTATTTCGTAAAAATACAGCAACAAACAAGAGCTTCTGACAGGGCATCAACCGCTGGGTATTTTCGACCGCGTATGTGATGTTTTCGACCTCACGACCAATAGATGCACATACATAATTAATCGAGAACGAGGATATCGGGTTCACAGCAGCTTCCTATAATGACCACGAAATAGGGGAAACAGAAAGTTCACTACATGATAGTCAAACTGCAACATGTAAACATAACAATCACAAAAGCTTGAATGCACCAGGAGCCTTCAAAATGCTAACTTTGTCTCATCAAATTCAAACTCAAAACAATGCATTGTGTTTGTATCCGGTGAGATAATACTGAATACTGATTCTGGATAACAGCTCCCAACTTGCTAAGCTTTATGAATAGTAATTATTTCAACCGGTGTGGCCAGGCTTGCACTGCCTCTGCAGAAGACCAAGAGCTTTCACGTATTTCTAATAGGTATTTTCGACAAAAAAGTCTTCAGTGTTATGAAGCTTGTAGACCTATTTTCAACATTGACACACACCCAGAACTTCAAGGACTCACCATGTCGAACGCATTCAATGCCTTGACATAGAGCGCGCTTAGAATGATTATTCTATGGTAAAGAAACAGTCCGTTTTCGCAAGACATTCTTCTTTGAGACTTAGCTCAGTTTTCTCTCAGATTACCAGATTGTCGATGCACGCTGGCCTTGTGTTCAGCTTAGTATTGTATACATATTCAGCCTAATTGTTCCCACTGTTGGGACACAGGCCTCTTCTCTGTGAGCCACTTGGCTGTAATCCACCACGAGGGCCCAGTGCGTGTTGGTAGATGTCACGTCTTCAAATGTTTGGTTCTAGGACATGCCCGTTTCCTCACGATGATACCTTCACCATTTTGAGAGCAGTGGTGATGAAATAATTTACACAAAGTAAAGCGCGCGCCTGGATTCGAACCTACGACCTACAACTCGTAGGTACAACAACTCTTAGTATTGTATACGAGTAGATTTTCTGCAATTATTCTGTACTACAGATCTGTAGAACAAACATGTAGGTCAGTATAATTAATGGGTACCGACAGATGTCGTTCGACACCGATATTTATTTCAATTTGGGCTCTGGCGAATGGAATCGATGTGTCAGCTTATTTTCACAGTAAAGTTATGAGCGGATTAATGGGTGATGTAGTTTTTACTGGATAGGTTAAATTTGAATAACGTTTACTCCCGAGTTTTATTTATTCTCAATAATTAAGAGTCCATAATACCTCAAAATTGCTTAGCATGATCCTCCGTTATATCGAAAATTCTGAAGCATTAATTTTGAAATAAATCTATGGTAAAGTTGAGGATTAATGTTAAGTACTATGTTTGACGTAAACACGATTCCGTTCCCTGCAAACCGAACAAAAACTATTAACAAAAGTATTAACAAAATACTTCAAATTTGATCATGAAACTTTGCATTATTAATAACTGAACTAAATATAAAGCAGATACTATAGTTTTCACTACTACTCGTACTAGGTATAGTTTTTAGTTACGAGTTACGAGTTGTAGATCGTAGGTTCGAACCCAGACAGGCGCTTTACTTTGTGTAAATTATTTCATCACCACTGCTCTCAAAACGGTGAAGGAAAACATCGTAAGAAAATCGTCATGTCCTAGAACCAAAACTTCAAAGACATGTGACATCTACCAACCCGCACTGGGCCCGCGTGGTGGAATACGGCCCACTCCCTCTCACAGAGAGGAGGCCTGTGTCCCAGCAGTGGGAACATTATAGGCTGATTATGTATGTAATATAGTTTTTATTTATTTTAAATGACCATTATTTTCACCGAAATTAACTAAACTATCGGCGCCTTGGAGCCTTCCCCCTGCCGCCGTCCTGCTTGCTCGCGTGACCGCGAACAGTAGTGTGCGGGCGAGATAAAGAGTTAGGTGGCACTGCGGTATTAAGGACTCTTAATTAAGTAAGCGCTGACAAACAATGGATTGACACATTGATTTTTCAGGCATTCAAATAAATCAAACGGGATTATAGCAGATTGCGGAAGTACTTGCAGAGACATCCTAGAATTGGCAGAAAATGGAGGCGAATGGAAGAAAATCGTATTCCGTTAGTTTGACAGTAAAACTACTAGCAATCAATTTTATGGCTGGTATTATTACCAGTTTTTGCATAAACATGCAATCCTAAGCTTGGACTTAATAATACCGCATCAACGCCTACGTTGATGCACATACTAGGTACATATACCCACAGTGAGGTCAGTCCTCTCGGGCTTATAAGCGTGACAGATATGTCACATGTAACGGTGTGTGTTCTTGCCATGTTACAACATAATGTTACAAAGCATACCTACTACACAGGTAGGTATACAACTAATTTGCGCCGCGTGATTGCAGACTCGACATGTCTTTGCTGAATACTGATTAATTGCCTAAAGCGAGAGCTTCCGACAGAACAATTGCTTGTTGTAAATTATTACAATCCTGTGTCAGCGTATACTGTAATTGTATGTTCGTATATAGGAGCTTTTAGGTAATGTATGAAAGCTGCTTTGTGAGAAATTAGTTGCAATAACGTCTACAAATTTACCTTCAAAAAAAGTGTTTACTGCAAGATTACAACCCAAAGAAAAGGCATCCCCTGCCTGGGTCCTATTAATAACCCTACGACAAATTTCAGTCACGACCCATCCCCTGGTCCCTACGGCCCGGGTCGGCGATTAATTCTTTAATTAACCCTACAGCGGCGCGGGTCATTGGCGCCGCGAATTAGAAGAAATGGCGCCGAGATAACTCTGCGAACGCACTCGCCATTTGTCTCCATTCAAGATGGCACCCAGTTAAATAGAATTAAAGGAATCCTGGACTGTAGGAAATATTATTAACTCGCTGTGTAAACTGAGCGCCTCAGTTATGGGCATTGCGGAGATAGTTGGGAGTTGTGGTTCGAGAGTATTTGTAGTGAATTCTGAAGTTAGATGATTTTAGCATTACTAGTCGACCACTGGTCGAAATTTGATTCCACTTGTATCTATGTAGTACTTACTAATTCCATGGTCAGGCTGTCCCTTCTGTCACCTATCTATCTTCAAGTCATGAGGCCCTGGTACTATGTGTGTGCGAGTCAAATGCATGGTAGTGTGTAAATTTATTTCTTATGCATATTAAATACAAATATTAGCTTCCTGCACTCGTCCTCCGTATAAACCTTAACTGTACCAAATTTCATACTCCCCCGTCTGCGTAATTTTCGTAAAAAGGGGTACAAAGTTTTCGCTTCACGTCTTAACATAATGATACTAATTTATCTTAGTTGTGTATTGTTGGTCGAAGCTTCACTTTCTCGTGCTAGCATTATTATAGGGGCAGTTGGTCCCAAGAAACTTGTCGATAGATTCGATCCTTAGATGTATAAGTTCACTTAGTTGAGGTTTTACCATCTCGCATGAAGAAATCACGTGTTCGTCAAGCAACTTTGACCATCTATCCCTAGATGGTCAAAATTGCTTGACGAACACGTGATTTTTTCATTAGGACTCCGCAACCGCATTCGATCGTAAAGCAATCCCAATCCATGTCGTGAGTGCAGCCCCTGGCTGGAGTAAATTATTTTGCTTAGGTGATCAATGAATACATTTTTTTCACTTAACGTGGATGAAAACATAAATGAGGATTAGTATAATATCGTCGGTCAGTCGGGTAACATTGGGTGTTGCGGTGTGAAAAGGACTGATAAAGCGGAGATCATCATCGTTAGATGATGATGATGATGATAGCTAATAATATATAACATAGTTGTTGTTGCCTTCCAGCCTAACCGGATGCAGCGGAATACCAGTATTTTACATGGAGCACTGCCTATCTGACCTCCACAACCCAGTTACTGGGTAACACGATACCCCTTGGTAAGACTGGTTGTCAGACTTTCGGGCTACTGACTAACCGTAACGACTGTCAAAGCTCTACAAATGACAGCCGGGACCAACGGCTTAACGTGCTTTCCGAGGCACGGAGGGGTCTTGGTATGTAAAGATGGTCACCCATCGACGGACCAACCACGGCAAGCGTAGCTTAATCTGATCGATCAACCCGTGCGGCTGTTATTACTTAGCCACAAGCCCCTCCCTATAAAGTGGCTATCAGCCCAGCAATATTTATCAAAGCGTATTTTGTCTTTCCGGGCTATTACTTCTAACTCCATATTTCCTAAACACCATGTCCAAGTAATAAATTTACCGTAGATATACGATTAGATACTAGTACATAAGGTAGGTGAGAAATACCTGAGGGCCCGACACGGCAAGCAGCTACCGTGTCGGACTGACATTCGAGTATGCGGAAGTAGTGGCGCAATCATTTTAAACATGTATGATAGATTTATAACTTTGGATAGAATTGAGAAATATGTCAGGTGCTTTAATATATCATATCGTGTTACCGATTGAACGATAACTGCTGCAATAGGAATTTATTGTTAGGAATTGCGACGATTTATACGTACAGTGAGCAGTGGTAGTCGTAGGTTCGAACCCAGGTAGGCGCTTTACTTTGTGTAAATTCTTTCTTCACCGCACTGCTCTCAAAACGGTGAAGGAAAACATCGTGAGGAAGCCGGCATGTCTTAGAACTAAAAAAAATCGAAGACATGTGAAATCTACCAACCCGCACTGGGCCCACTGGGATCTCACAGAGAGGAGGCCTGTGTCCCAGTAGTGGGAACATTATAGGCTGATTATGTATACGTACAGATATCAGCACCCCACCTACCGTTTAGTCCGTGAACGAAGATATGAGCCAGTTCGAAACTTCGGAGGGAACACTACTCCCGATTAATTAACTTTTTCGGTAGTAGGGACAAACTGTCAAATTGGGTTGTCATTCATTCTTAGTTCAAACTAATCTTAGATCCGTAGGTAATACGGAGTAGGAAAATCCCGTAGCTTCGGCCGAAACTACGGATTCAGTGCTTAGGGAGTAGGCCTCGAGGACCGACTCTTGCATAGATCCAAAAATATTTGAATGGCCTACAGATATTGTTTCATATCTGGTTGTGTTTGCTGTGACGGATTGATTAACTGTGTAAAATATACCCATGCTACGGCGCGTTGTATTCCACGCGCGCCTCAAAGAGATGTAGTCAGCAACAAGCACAAGTGTAGCACAAGTGTAGGGGTCCACTAGGGCCGATGCCTGCCGGGGTCGCTGGATGGTACTAATGGGTTACCGAGGCCCCTGGGATAATTACGCAACACACTAACAATTGCAATGACTTTCATTTTGACAATTCGACAACATTAATTGCGTTAATTACGTTGTCGAGTCGACAAATTTTTCAAACATATGTAGCAATGGTTCAGGAATATCTTTCAAAATCCTTCAGATTGCGAAAGAAAGCGTGTTACGCAACCTAGAACTCCATCTGCCTAGCCTTTTTCCCAACTATGTTGGGGTCGGCTTCCAGTCCTACCGGATACAGCTAAATACCAGTATTTTACATGGAGCAACTGCCTATCTGACCTCCACAACCCAGTTACTGGGTAACACGATACCCCTTAGTAAGACTGGTTGTCAGACTTTCGAGCTTCTGACGACCCGTAACGACTGTCAAAGATCTACAAATGACAGCCGACAGCTGGTTAGAACTCAAAGAGTGAAAAAAGAGACCAAAATGATTACCTTGTCCGGAATTCTGCATTTCAATTACAAATAATCAAATCGGAGCGAAGCGTGAGGGTTCCGCGCTAAACGCAAGCAACCCTCTCTCTCCCAGGGGAGTCGCAAATACTTCGCTAAGTAGCGCTAATTAACGTTTAGTCTACGACACAAGTGTACGACACTTGAGTCGCAATATATTTCGCGCTGGTAACTTTGAATGAAACTATACTGATGTCTATGGCAGTCTGCACTCGTACTGAGATGTTAAACTCTCAAACATTATCCCCCATATTTTTAAACGCAGCGTAAAGTCATGATTAGCGTCTGCTTAAAGGCGAATTCGCAGTGATACATATGTACATACATAACATCACACCTTGTTTCCCCGAATGGTTGGGCAGACGTGTACCTATAGTACACCCACATTTCGCCAGTTAAGTCCCACGTAATAGGGGACGAGCCTATTGCCATCAACCGGGCACAAATCCAGACTCTGGGCTGCTACTGAGAAATTCTAGGTAGAAAAACCCAATAACACTTTGCCCGACTCGGGAATCAAGCCCAGGACCTCATGCTTAGCAGTAGCGCTTGCGACCACTAGACCAACGACGCAGACGTCACTTAACTTTAAGCAACGCTTATAAATCCTTAATTATATATATACATACCCCCTTGGGTAATGTATATATGTAGTTCTTGTGCGTAAAATGGTAGGAGTATGTAGAAATACAACAATAATGAATTCAATGTATGGCATCTATATATTAGAAATAATAATAAAATTAACAACCCAATTTATATGACATATTTTATTAACATGTGTAACGATCCTTTCGTTTTACATAATTATAATTAGTACGGGATAACGGGACCCATCGCGACGGAGGGTTATGAACGGGATGTAATAGGACGTGTTCCATGTTTGAAGGCGCAAGCGGTTATAATTTAAATATAGAATGTAATAATTTTAAATACCGACGACGACGAATGAAGTTTTTATTCTGCCTATTCTTTAAGTGGATCTTTTTTTAATACGGTCAGTAAAAGTGTTGAAACAACAGATGAAAGCGTGATGCTGTACCTACTTAATGTTATTTTATTGCATGTGGTAATTTGTATTATGTAGCTCTACGTCTCATTGTAGCGCTTGTCATGTTTGTGATGTTCTTGTTTTTTTTTTTTTTGAAACGGACTTTCCGACAGTTCTGATATACAAGGTGTTGTCAAATTTCAGGAGGCAGCTATGAAAGATATATACCTATAATATATACCTATAATAAAAAAGAAATACGATCTCTGCTCAATAATTAATATATACTTGTTTTTTTAGTTATTCAAGTTTGACAGTATTTTAGAATACACCACTTTCACAGAACAGAATCACCCCGTTGCGTATGCGGTAGTGTGTGTGTAAAAGGGCAGTTACAGTGCGGTATCACACGGGCCGCGTTTTAACATGCGTGTCCCACACATGCCGATTTCCAAAAGATACAAAAAAACAATAGACATATTTATTTTATTATTGATTCGTGTCAAGAATCATCAGCATAGTTACTTCCTTGAATTTGACGAGGATGCAAAACGACACCTTGTATTTGGAGTATGTCAGTTCAGTACCACTCCATTAACCAAAACACAATTCAAAACACAGTTAAAACTTACCCCTTCTCCCGCAGCAAAAATCTTTCGAACAATCTTTCCCTATTCCCACCTGCTCTCAATCTTTCACTCCTGCACCAAATCTCTAAACAACAGCAATA
The DNA here is from genome assembly GCA_905333075.3 of Atethmia centrago. Lineage (NCBI taxonomy): Eukaryota > Metazoa > Arthropoda > Insecta > Lepidoptera > Noctuidae > Atethmia > Atethmia centrago. Next base: position 23,489,649 of record HG995368.1, read on the forward strand.
GAACAATTAAAGAGCAATAACAAGCCAGCAGCCGCAGCTCCCGAGCAATAAATTGCACGAGCTAAGCTGCACGCGAAAGTTGGCAAGATGTATACGAGCCAGATTATACTGCTATGCAAATTCTGTAGACGTGAACTTCCTAACTTCGGATATTAACATAGCTCGCGGTGGTTGGAACGATTTTCGTTGGCACGTGTATAGTATTTCTTTTTGGGGTATGAAACATTGTATTGTGTTTATTAGCGGAGAATTCCTTGGCAGACCTGGGAGTCCTGCTAATGATACGGGGGATTATAACTAATAAGTGAAATCGGTTTCCACCGCAGAACGCATTTTGTAAGTAGTAAGATATAGGTAGGATACTCACCTATCAGTAGAGGTGTAACAAATATGCCAACATCTGCGTTTAAATTATATTTTGTTCCGAAAGAATTCGCGGGAAATTATAAACCAAACCAGCGCACGCATTCTTCAAAACTTGTAAATTCAATCAGGAATTCCTGACCCACAGAAAATATTTACGTATTTTATTTACCACCGCACGAGTTTTGCGAACTTTTGAAGTAAGAAACAATAACGATTTCAAAAAAGGCCCCTACAGTACAACGAGCTCTGCCGGGGTCGCGGAAAGTTGCCAGGGTCGCGGGAATGTCCGAAAGGGTTACCGAGGCCCCTGACAACACTGGCAACGGAAGGAACACGGGTGGGTTTTAGTCAGTAAGAGTCTGACACACCCTCCCATTCCGCCCAGAGCGGGAGAAGTTATTAGATAATTTCCCACCCAAAAAAAAAGTACAACTGGCTCTTTCGCAATCTTCACTGCTAAAATAAGTCTGCCATGATTTCCACGTTTCCTACCATTATCAGATCTGCAATGCTCACCGCGTGCACCTCCTCCTGAGTGATACGGCAACAGTCGCGCGCGACATAAACTGCGCTCGCATCTCGCATGCCTAATGCCTTCCGTGACGTTAGATTCGATCGTGTCTCATGTGGAAACACTTCCGCATTCACAGAGTTAATACCAGTTAAAACTTTTGGGTTATAGCCGTTATTTGTAATGTCATTTAAAGTCATTTCCAACCTTAAAGTTGCATCCTCCTAGGATGGGGTCCGTTTTTATGTTTCTGGATTTCCATTACGCTTTGTGTATAGTGTAGATGCCTGTTAGTTTCTCGTCTGCTACGTCATAAACACAATAAACATGTCATCACCATAAATAATCATCCTTAGCAGTTTTAACGTGTAACACTTAGATGAAGAACTCATCAATCCCAAACCTAATAACTAGAGACTAGAGATAATTATGACCGGCTTAGGAGAACAATTTTCTAGCATCTAATTACTTTGCTTTTGATAGATTCCTAATCCTAAATCCCCTTCATCAATTAGTTAAGGCTCGTGCAAACTGGCGCGACAGGCGATACTTTACATGAAGTTTTTTATAGAAATTGTGCTCCAAGTGTCGCGTCGCGCCTGTCTGGGCTGGGCTCTTCATCAACGCTGTAATTAGTAAAACTCCTAATTCCATTTTTGCGAAAGATATAAATGCCAATAAACGCATTTTCTTTTTAATCTTGTGAAGTTCCGGCGCGTCTCCAATCGGAGTCAAACAATGGAAAATCTATTGTGTCTCATTAGCAGTCTTTGACCGATTAAATCAAATCTCTTTTCTGCTTTTACTTAGACGGTAAACTCGTTTTCATTAACTTAAAGGGATAAAAACTTTAATGGGTATTAAGTCCTTGCAAATTCCCGGTTCAATACTTGGTGCCAATGAAAAACGACCAATGCTTAACAGTTGGAACTTGGAACCCTTCCTAGTGGGAATAAATGCAAATCCGATAAGTGATTAAAAGATGGTGGCGAATGTTTTTAACTTGAGGACATTTCTCTAAGTGTAGATGGGTCGGTGCGATTAGCTAGAAGGCTGAGTTGATCATATAAAATAATAATCCGCCAAATCATTTGAAATCACAAAGTTTCAGAACACGAAAACTACTTCTCTTAAAATGGTGTCTTTGAACCTGGCCTGGGTCTTGATATATCTGACATTTGTTTTAGTACCTGAGGTCAATAATGCTGATGCAGGTATAATTCTCTATTAACCCAAGAAATAGTGTCAGTGTGTGAGTGGAAACGCTAGAATTCGATGCCCTAGGAGCGCTTATAGTGACCTAATCGGTGATGCCCTTCAAGGTTAGGTGCGTAGTACTCTCAACCGGCGTTTGTGTATGACCAGATTTATGAACGTAAACGAAGCAAAAGGACTATGTAAGGAACGTAGCAGGTGGCGTTCTATAGGTTTCTGCCTACCGCCACGGAAAGAAGGCTTGAGTTACCAAATCTTTTAACTTCAAGGGGGTTCACATCAATATAAATCTGGTGAAGACTGGCAAAGCTTGTTAGGTACAAATTGATATTGACTCGATTGACGACCCGGGGTCAATCACCAATTAGAGCGAGTTTTTAGCTAATAGTGTCGCAACGTTGTTTCGTAAGCGATCGATTGTTGGCCACGTGCCAACTTTACCAAATGTTTATTGATCGAGTTGAGGTGAATCTTGCGCAGTTTTGAGGGGTTTTTTTTATTAAACAGCAAAATAGCCATTTGGTTTGAAATTAGGGTGATGAATTAATAGCTACGGAGACTCAAGTAGCAAGTGATGAAAAATGGCCTGATGATGATAAAATACTGTGAAAGCTTAGAAATGAAAACTTACCTCAAAGTCAAAACATATCGATCGATACAAGCCACAAAGCTCTTACACCATCAATTTCTATCCATTTACTACATAGTAGGGAAAAATAAACCGTTATTGTGACTGACCAGCGACATATAACTGCTGATAAGAAACTGAAAAGGACCACGAAGGCTTTATGGACAACGTATAAAAAAGACAATCCAAATAACAACCAATGGTGCACGGCGGAGATAACGGAATACGATGGTGTTTTTCAATGGTTGAATTTGTTGTTTTATAGTTTGGGTAGGCCCATAAATGTCAGTTGTGTCTTATGAAATTTTAAAGAAAATGCGGTTTATATTGTTTACTTTTTATGTACATCTTTTTGATTTTCTGCCCTCTGAAAATATTTTAATTTCATAGTTGGGCAATTGAACATACTTCCGTGTTCTATGTTAGAAATTGGTTTGGTTTCCGCACTTAGTCCTTCATGTGGACCATTGTGCGTGGGCCATTGCGTCCGTCGGTGATTATTCCATCCAGCCGAGGTGGCCTACAGAAGCTGATTATGTCTCCTGGTCTATTTAGAATATCTTTAAAGGATATGGGTGACCCGACGGTTTCTGTTCTGATCTGTGTGACGCCTGTGCATTCAAAGAGCACATGCGCAACGAACATACTTATAAGAAATTGTTTCAAACCTTTCATTGGTGATGACATAGCTACTATAGCTAAGTATTGTCTATGAGGCAGTACCGACATATAACATCACGCCATGTTTCCCTGAAGGGTTGGGCAGTACCTGTAGTACACCCACATTTCGCCAGTTATGTTTAAGTCCCATGTAACAGGGGGCGATCCTATTGCCAGTACCGCAGTACCTAACCTTTCAGAAATCACAAATTATGTTGTATCACTAACGATCATGACCTCTCACATTTCACCGCTTCATCGAATACATAATCAATCACCTATCTATAAGTTTGAAGTATTAGATAACCGATACCCAAGTACTAATCAATGGATAACGCTAGGATTACAGATAGACAAGTGATATTCTCACAAAGCGGAACACATGTAAGTATCGGGTTATCAAATGTTATCACATCATGATTCACTGGCACCAGTAGATTATAAAGATGTAGAAGGTTCATTGAAAGTTTTAATTAAGCACGCACTGAATATTGATTCAGTACTAGGTTTGAAGTTAAGTACAATCAGTAGCACAGCAGCGCGGGCACTCGGGCATGCCATTCATATTGACGGACTAATCTTTGTATAGCCAGGGAAATTAATTGTGGATAAAATTGACGCACTACGTCAATTTGCTGTTATAGTTATTTCATACAACTTTATAGGAATTACAGATTTTTTTTTTCGTGGGAAATTATCTAATAACTTCTCCCACTCTGGGCGGAGCGGGAGGGCGTGTCAGACTCTTACTGACTAAAAACCACACCCGTGTTCCTTCCGTTCCGTTGCCTGTTATAAGATATACATATATTATGACCTATTAACTCAAAGTTGGTTTATTACTTGGTCAGATCGGGTCAACAATTGCAAACGAATCAGTATTATTTAATCGTGCTTGTGTATGTTGTGTGCACCAAATAAACGATCTACGAGGGTCATTCAATAAGGTCTACAAAAAGTAAACGAAAATTTTGGAAAAGTGGCAATTTATTTTTCAACAAAGTCTCCTTTTAGTTCGATACACTTAGCCCAGCGATGCTCCAACTTTTTTAACCCGTCCGAAAAATAGTTTTTGTCAAACTCTGCAAAATAGGCCTCCGTGGCGGCGATGACCTCCTCATTCGATCCATATCTATTCCCGGCGAGTGATTTTTTCAGATTAGGAAACAGAAAGAAGTCACAAGGGGCCAAATCTGGAGAATACGGTGGATGGGGCAACAATTCGTAGCGTAATTCGACCAATTTGGCCATGGCAACGGCAGACGTGTGAACCGGTGCGTTGTCGTGGTGAAACAGCACTTTTTTCTTCGCCAGATGGGGTCGTTTTTTCTTTAATTCGGCGTCGAATCGGCCCAATAAATCGGCATAGTAAAGCCCTGTAATTGTTTTACCCTTCTCGAGGTAATCGATGTAGATGTAGATCACACCTTGTGAATCCCAGAAAACGGTGGCCATAACTTTTCCGGCCGATTTTACAGTTTTCGCCTTCTTTGGAGCACGTTCCCCGGTCTGGATCCATTGTTTTGATTGCTCCTTGGTCTCTGGTGTGTACCAGTGGATCCAGGTTTCATCGACGGTCACAAAACGACGCAAAAACTCCGCTGGATTCCGCTTAAACAGCGCCAAACACGTCTCCGATGTGGTCTCACGGTTGCGCTTGTTTTCTGGTGTGAGTAAACGCGGCACCCATCGCGCCGACAGCTTTCTCATGCCGAGTTCCTCGTGAAGAATATGATGCACTGTTCCTTCTGAAATGCCTACAGTCTCAGCTAGCTCCCGAACCTTCAATCGGCGATCTGCCAATACGAAATCATGGATTTTTTTAATGTTTTCCTCCGTAGCAGCTGTTTTCGGTGCACCTGGACGTGGTTCATCAAAAACCGACATACGGCCACGTGCAAACTCGTTGAACCAATTCTTGACGGTGGCCATCGATGGAGAAGAGTCACCGTACACAGCATTCAAGCGCTCTTTGATTTCGATGCGCGTTTTCCCTTCCAAAAATAGGAATCGAATCACCGAACGATATTGCTCTTTTTCCATTTTTGTAAAACCGATCGACACGTTCGCTTCCATAAGTTGTCAAATTAAAACAAATGAAGGGATTGGAATGAAAATTTGAAAAAAGAATTAAAAAAGAATGTGCTACACTGTGGTAAAACTCTTTTGAAACTACAGCGCCCTCTGGCGATGAGGCTAGGTACTTATTGAATGCACCTCGTATCTAATCATCTATCTATTTGCCTAGGGGTGCAGTCTCGACATAGATAGCGATCGCTTTACGACCGAAGTCCTAATGGGGTCCCTAGACATTCAAAATTCCTTGACAAGCACAAAAAAATCACAATATTGTCAAGCAATTTTGACCGTTTAGCGACCGCATTAGGACTTTGCGACCGAATTCGGTCGTAAAGTGATAGATATTTATGTCAAGACTGCAGGTCTAGCTCAGAATGTCAAGAGACTCAAACCATTAGTTATTTGTACGGTACCACGTCCATTACGTCGTGGCTACTTTTTGCGAGTCCTGTTCACGCATCAGGATAAGCCTTCTGTCCCTATCTGGTCTGTGGTCATAGTCCCTGGTGAAGTGGACCGAATTAGGCAATTAATGGGTGCGGCAGCACGACCGCAGTACAATTACATTGTTAGTTAGCGAACACTTTATGTGCCAATTGTATTGTGATCGCGGATGGAGCTGTTGGCTAAGTAATTACAGCCGCACGACTCCATCCATCAGGTTAAGCTACGCATGCCTGGATTGGTCCGTGGATGGTTGACCATCTTTACATACCGAGACTCCTCCATGCCTCGGAAAGCACGTTAAGCCGTTAGTCTCGTCTGTCATTCGTGGATCTTTAACAGTCGTTACGTGTCGTCAGAAGTCTGAAAGTCTAGCAAGCAAACTTACTAAGGGATATCATATTACCCAGTTACTGGGTTGTGGAGGTCAGATAGGCAGTCGCTACATGTAAAATACTGGTATTCAGCAGCATCCGGTTAGACTGGGAGCTGACCCCAAATTAGTTGGGAAAAGGCTGGGCAGATTGATGTATGGTGATCGCGGATGGGAAATATGTAAGTGCTTAATTTAGTGTGAACTTGTTATCAGCTGATTTCATTATGATAATAATGAACCACGTTTAAGTGGTATAGAAGTAAAGTAACAGAAAATACCAGAATTTGCGGAAACCTAAAAATTGAGAGAGGATTTGGTTTTTCTGTTCATGTAACCTTGTAACATGTTGAGGTATATTTAACCTCATTAAAGGATTCTTACAATATAATTTCGAAATAACCGCTTTAAGGCTCGTGCAACTTTAAAGCGCAGAGCACGAAAATATCAGAATTTGTGGAAACGCAAAAATTTAGATATTTGGGTTTTGCTGTTCATGTCACCTTGTAACATGTTGAGGTATATTTAACCTCATTAAAGGATTCTTGCAACAAAACTTCATAATAACCGCTGCAGACTTCATCGTGCACTGACTGGCGCAACATCGCGCCAGTTTGCACGTGCCATTATCTTATCCAATACTCATTGTACGAAGGTTGTATTCACCACCTGCCATAGACATACGATATGGCGAAGTTATACATAGCTGTAAGTAACGTAATATCAAAACCCAACACATATTACTAGTGCCCACAGAGGTTCTAGGTACATACTAATTGAGCCTCGGGAACACATGCTCTGGATGGATATTGCCCCGAGCTACGCACAATGATGGGAACTGTGTTTGACATTATTAATGGTGAAACACATACTATACAAGTAGAGACAACAAGGGCTTTCATTTCATATATTACTTTGATCTATATGGCTTTTATCGTAGAACACAGCTCGGAATTCGGTTTACCTGTAACAAAAGAAATAAATTGATAAGTATTTTGTCATCGAAAACTTAAGTTTTTAACTCCTTGCCAATTAAGAAACCTATACACATAACATCACGCCTTGTTTCCCCGAAGAGTTGGGCAGAGGTGTACCTGTAATACACCCACATTTCGCCGGTTGTCTTAAAGTCCCATGTAATAAATAGGGGGCGAGCCTATTGCCACCAATCAGACACAAATCCAGAATCCGGGCTGCTACTGAGAAATTTCAGATAGAAAAACCCAATAACACTTCGCCCGACCCGGGAATCGAACCCAGGACCTCATGCTCAGCAGTAGCGCTTGCGACCACTAGACCAACGAGGTCGAGGACGACCAGTCTCGTCCGTCGGTCGTCGGTCGTGGTAGAAAGCTATACAAATAAATATTATTGAAGTGTCTGTTTGTAATGTCAAAATAACAGCTCTTGACTAAATGCATATGAAAGTATATACGGTACTTATTACAAAAAAACAATATTTAAAATTTTAGTCCGTCTGTCTGTTTGTTCCGACTAATCTCCGAAACTGCTGAACAGATTTTGACAGGACTTTCACTGGCATATAACTGATGTTGTAGGAGTAACATAGTACTATTTTTTTAGCCGTGAGCAGCAGCCAGTGATTACTAAAAGCAAAGCATAACTACCAACTTCATTGGTAAGGAAATAGACAGCCAAATAAAAATTGTTTTAAAATAAATTAAGGTATGTATCAAACTCATTTTCATCCAGAGGTTTCAATTACCTAATACGCACATTTTGAATGTAATTTTACAATGAAATTACTCTGGATTTTAGAATAACAGAAAAAAAATGTAGAGGTCTTTTTGGAATTTAATTATATCGAGGAATTTTAACCCAATTGCGCTTTCCTTATTAATGTGCGAGTATTAATTAAATAGTTAATAAACATATATCCAAAAATTATATCCATTTATGCTGTAACAGTGAAATAAATGGTTACGAAAAGCCCCAAATTTATTTTGGTATCGCTTTAAGTAGTTAATCAGCAGTAGACGATTCCTGGCTGAGATGATGACGGTGGTTGATGCAGACAAAAGAAAATGGAAAGTTGCTTAGCTTTATGAGTGTCTATTTAGATCATTCCTAGGCATGATTCAAACGACTTATATTATTAAATAACTGGTAGAATAATAAGATAGTGCAACCCTGAAGTTGTAAGCAGAGCGGAAATTGAAAATGTAAACAGTAGCGAAGTGAAATATTTTATGTGCAGTCGTAAACTTGTAACGATTGCGTCTGAAGTTATAATATTATGTGCAAAAGGAATAGTGTTATTTGTAGAACGTGTCGCTCTTTATAGTTTCCTTGTTTCTACATGACTACACCTGTGAGAAAAAGACTGATTTCATGGGTGTCTGACGTCGCGGGAAGGTACTAATGGGTCACCGAGGCCCCTGGCAACGCAGGCAACATGAAGGAATACGGGTGGGTTTTAGTCATCAAGAGTCTGACACACCCTCCCGCTCCGGCCAGAGCGGGAGAAGTTATTTGATGATTTCCCATCCAAAAAAAAAATGGGTGTCAGACATCTTTGGTTACATATACATACAGCACAATATATTGCTCCAGTTAGAAGCAGTCTGCTTAGCCTTTTCCCGACTACTGTTGGAGTCAGCTTCCAGTCTAACCGGATTACAGCTGAATACCAGTATTTTAAATAGAGCGACAGCCTATCTGACCTCCATAACCCAATTACTAGATAATACGATACCCCTTGGTAACCTTGGTAACTTTTTGGGCTTCTGACGGCCCCTAACGACTGTCAATGATCCACGAATAACAGCCGGGACCAATAGCTTAAAGTGCTCTCCGAGGCACGGAGGAGTCTCGGTGTGTATAGATGGTCACCCATCCACAGACCAACCCCTGCACGCGTAGCCCCGATGGATCGACCCTTGCGGCTGTTGTAACTTAGCCACGAGCTCCTCCTTTGCTCCAGTTAGAATCTCAACTTAAATACCTATCAACTTTTTTCACCCTCATAGGTTTGTCTTCCAGCTTTCTTTTACAAATAGGTCGCTAGTGCTTCGTCCTTTAATCTGTATGTCATCAAACACGACTTAAGTGATCATAATATTGGTAGTTAAGCCAACCATGTTCATGCTGACGACATCACTACGATTACCGCAATCTGAGAGAAACTTGAAGAATGAGACACTGTCGTCAAAGTTGTATCATAATTTCTCAAGAAAGCGTCTTTGATAGTCTGTCGCTGTAGCTGTATTCAAATATCAGTATTGACTTAGCCTACAGGCTATTACGTAATATCCTTTCAGTGTGCCTCTCATGTTTGCTTTGCCAGTACCTCCTTAGGTAATTACGTGTCTATAGAGTTGCTATCAAATGTCTGAGAGCCCAACATTGGCTGTGACGCGATGTTTTGTTAAGCTGAAGTTACGTGTAGCTATCTGGTGTATTATGTTACCTTACTAATCTGGAATTAAAGGAAAACAAAGGATGTATTCGTTACACTTTGTGTCAAGAAGAGATCCTTTCGAAGTTTCGATAGCTTGGAGCCGCGCGGTATGGTAATATAACATGATATGACGTCACGGTTTTCGATAACGGAGAAATGGGGTCTTTTGTGGACCCATTGATCGATGTAGGTATTAGATTTTAATATCAGAGGAGCCGAGCTTGGATCGCTTTATATCGATCTAATCAGTGTTTCGTAATTAACTTTTGGAGATCGGCTTTTTATATATAGTACCATACACTTTACCAGCTCTTAAAACTAACAGAAATTCAAAATCAAACAGCCGAAATGTGATAATTACAAAGTTTCGTGGTCATTAAGTACCAGGGTTGCCGATATGCGCAAACAGCACAACTTTTATTGTTCAACTTTGTATTGATAGTTTCTGCGCTAACAGATCTACCGCGCACAATCTCACTAAATTAATTAAAGACAGAATGCTAAACCCCCGTCCATTGTCTTCAAACATAGTGACGTCACTTTCAGTCCACTACTGCACGGATGAATTGGGTGTCTTCCAGCTGGTTTTAAGAGGCAATCGAGGGAAGTAGGTCAGGGATGTGAAGCTTGCCTATTTTAGGGATAAACCCTGGTCTGCGAAGTGCTGATTCAGCGTGATTACATGGAAAATTTGTTGATGAAAGGAATGCATGTTTAAAATATTGGGTTTGGATAATTAATTATGATTTCGGCTTCAGAGTTATAATGTGTTCCAAAGAAAGATTTTCAAAATCAACCTTCATTGTTTTTCATTCATGGTTAGTGGGCTACTGATGTTTAAGCTAAAGATATCCAAGAAGTTAGAAACTAGCAGTTATGAATACCACGTAAGATTAGCTCTAACTTTTGAATTGTATGATTGCATGAACCTAAGATTGAAGGGAACCTTCATACGGATTATACGTTCGGATAACGCGTCTTTACACTAAGAACCTGAAAACTGTAAAAAAAATCACATTAAAGCTAATTCTAATAAAAAAAGCCCCTTCACCGCTGCACCGATAACAATAATTAATTATCATTAGCACGTCGACGTCGTAGCGACGTATGCGCCGGGGGAGCGTACGTCGTTTGTAATCAGGCCTGACCTGGATACTTCTTTGTTCGTCGCTGAATGTGAGCCGACGAGCGCAGGGTTAATTGCGTGGCTGGTAGTGCCTTTGGAGAGTTACAACTAATGCACCAAGTGCGTATGTTGCTGTTGTCAGGCAATGGTTTGTTTTATTTTTCAGGGCTAAACTGGGCTAGTAAGATAAAGAAAGGAGGAAAGGAATATGAGAATTTATCGGCTTCTACGAAGTTAACTAAGCAGGCGTTACGCAATGATTTATTTTTGCAGCTTTCATCATTAGCCTTTTTCACATTGGACGATGTCGATAACGACACGATATCGTCGGACTGGTAGTTTCATACAGTTACTACTAAACGCTTTCATGCTCTATCGTTGTAGTTAACGATATCGGCACCGACATTGATTGTCGTGCCGATATCGGCGGACGACACAGTGCGGGATGAAGAAGATCGAGGAGGAGTGGCATGGGCAGGCACCTGCCGGACTGCCTCTCTCTGCTCTCTCTCCACTATTAGTTGGTTAGATCGTGTCACATTCCGATATCGTTGTCGCCCGAACTGACGATACGATATAGACGTGTCGGTGTCGTTATCGTCGCAGTGCGAAAACGGCCATTATCATCTTCGACAGTCTTGTTTAACCCTTTGCTGAGTATAGGCTTCCTCCCTTTTGTGACTTGCTTCGCCGCTGGTCTGTGCGAGTTTTCCAGTCTTTCTGCAGCTTTACTTAGTATGAATTGGCCTGTGTTTGACTTATTTTACGTAAGCTTTAGCCAGTAGTCACTATATTTAAGTAAGAAACATCTTTGTAATACCTTAGAGGATTTTCTTTAAAGAAAGCCCACTTTTACCTTATTGCGCAGCAATATTTAATTTATTAGACAATTTACTAATGAGAATGAGACACCCCCGCCCCTAACACCCAGAAATAGAATGAATTACAAAAGAACGAAGCCAAAGACAATCAAAATATTTCAGTTTCTTTCATTTTAAAGGTACACGTTGTATATTTATTTTCAGCTTACGACGGGGTCTAGAGGAAACTCAGGCTCGTTTGGCCTCACTATTACGCAACAGGATCTTATTTTAATGTAATTGTGATCTTTCAGGCCTATCTTCCTTTTCACACACATTCAGTATATTCAGCCTATAATGTTCCCACTGTTGGGACACAGGCCTCCTCTCTGTAAGAGGGAGTGGGCCGTATTCCACTACGCGGGCCCAGTGCGGGTTGTTACATGTCAAATATCTTCGAATTTTTGATTCTACGGCATGCCGGTTTCCTCACGATGTTTACCTTCACCGTTTTGAGTGCAGTGGTGATGAAATAATTTACAAAAAGTAAAGCGTCTGGCAGGCATCGAGCCCACGACACAACAAGCACACGTAAGCACAAATAAATGAGTCTCTTTCATACAAATGAATAGGTATTCTAGATCTCTGACGTTAATAAGACAATTTGGAACCGGATTATTAATTTGTACGAAACGAATAACAAGACTGCAATTTATAGCGATATAGACACGATGTCTTCCACGTGATTATTACGTAATTTAAACTGTGTTAACATTAATTATATTAATATAATTATCCATTTTTTGCATGACATATTACCATTAACAGTCTGTCTAGTGTTTATATTAGTAAACCTGTCTAGAAATCATAATGTATTATTAGTATAAGACTTGGCCAGAATGCGATCTATTAAAAACCATTTTTGGCCTCCATACCCAAAGGGTGCCAACTAGACACTTGTCATTTTCACAGAGTGGTTATGGCCGCTATAACAACAAATAATAAAAATAAAATAATATAACGCAATTATTATTTTTTTTCGGCGTTTTTAGAAACGGTGGTACGGAACCTGTTGTGTGCGAGTCCGAATCGCTCTTCACCGCTTGTCACACTGTTTTTGTGGAACCAAATCTTTGTCATCTAGTTCGCCAAAATCATAGACAAATCATATATTAAATACTCCTATATTAAATATTTTGTACCTACTGTAAATAGTCAGTTGCGTCATATATTGTATATAACCATTTTAATTAATCCTAATCCTAACTTATATTATAAATGCGAAAGTGAGTCTGTTTGTATGTTTGTTACGCTTTCACGCTAAAACGGCTGAACGGATTTGGACGAAATTTGGCACATGAGTGTCTACCATGACCTGCACCCTAATTGCGTAACACAGTTTGAATCACAATCCGAGGGTTTTCGAAGCATATTGCTAATCCATTGCTTCATAGGTTTGAAAAATTCGTCTGCTCAACAATGTAAATAGCGCAATGGACGTGGGTGAACTGTCAAAATGACACCAATTGCGTTAATTGTCATTTTATGTGTACCACGCAATTGCCCCTCTGTTCCGACTATAATTATACACGGTGATTTTTAATTCACTGTTAACCTTTCAGGTGGTGAATGTACTCATGATTATGAGCAACTTTCACTATAGGACCAGCTACGAAATAGCAAAAAAAAGTACATCTGTTTCATACATTTTCGTCGGGAAAATATGCATTTTTGTATGAAACAGCTGATATTTTTTTCGATATTTCAGAGTTGGTTTCATAGTGAAAGTTGCTCATAATCATGAGTACTTTCACGCCCTGAAAGGTTAACAGTGAATAAAAAATCACCGTGCATAAATTTACATTCGCAAAAGTTAATCGAGTCGTTCTTGCCAACTTTGCAAGAACGACTCGTTTTGTGAACAATCGGAACAATCGCATGCATTCGCGCAAGCTTTTATTTTCAAGGTTCAAACAATTTATTTTAACGAGCATACACAAACAGGTAGCGGCTTACGAAATCTTTTGAGTTTCAACACCAATTAAATTATTAATGAGAGTACACCCGTGTAAAATAATATCTTCCTGCGTCGTTGTGGTAACAGCGCAGTTCAGGGGAGAAATTCACGTTATTATAATCTCAGTATCAATCTGTCAAAAATACTTCTAATTTACCTTCATTTTTGACATTGATTGTCGTTGACACGGTAATTGACCTGCAGGCTTAGCATGACGCTTTCTTTTTCTCAATACATTAACATTGGCAGAATTGTCGACATCGGCACCATTGCCAAAGAGAAAAATAGAATAGAATAGACGCTTTCTATTACTACTCTACTGTTGAATAGAAATCGCTTGTCTACGTTTCTCGGTGGGAAACGTAAATTTTGTTTTTACACTTCTGTCGATAACTGCAGGAGATTTAAGGATCCTACATACTAGCGCGACTTGTCGAGCGACGCGACGCGACACAAAGACACCGCGTGTAGCGCTACAAGCGGTGCCTTTGTGTCGCGACGCGTCGCGCGACAAGTCGCGCGACAAGTCGCGCCAGTATGTAGAAGCCTTTAGTTGTTCATTCAAATCCGAAACAAAATCGTTCTCTTTTCAACAAACCAACAAAGGAATTACGTTTACCTAAAAAAACGCTTGTAATGTGGTAATAATTTTGACAACCTTCTTTGAGCTAAGTTGACCTTTCCGCGCTATTTGAATAGGCGGCAGCAAAGTTGCATGGAATTTGATTGGTGAGTTTTAGTCAACAGCAATTTCCTTTGAAAATCCGTTATTATCGAGTTTTGTTTAAAACCTTGTCAGGTGCAGATTTTATTCAGAATTTGGCTGTATAGGTATATGCAGTAGAATCATCATAGCCTAATTTAAAAAAAAAACAACAAAAAAGAAGGGGAAGAAGTCCCCGCACTTTGTTTTTTTTTTAAGCGTGGCTCGGTTTAAATAAAAAACGCGGCGCGGTGAAATTTTTTGTAATTCTCCTTAAGACGCTGACAATACCTAAACCGAGGTCACTGTCAGATTGCATAGAAAAGAAAGAGAAGCTCGATGATATGAAGCAATTATCTATTTACTCAAAATTGAGTTGAGTAATCGAAAATAAAAAAAACTACCAAGTTCTGCATTCAAGTAAGATGTTCTTGTTATTAATTAAATACGTAACGTATGTTGATATGTAATACAGATATTTTGGATTAGAACTCAAGGTAAGAGGTTAGTTTAACGTTAGTTTGTATCGAGATTATTTTTTAAAAACGTGTTTTGGTAACAACCAAGTTCTGGGAAATATGTTCAAAATTGACATATATTTTTCCGCTAACACAAACTATACAGATTTGACCATTTTTTTTTCTTAAGAGAAGCCTATTTTGGTCAATTGGGTCTTGTCAGCTCCTTAATGTATTTTTAACAATTGTTAGTTTAAATAAATTCTTATTATACTAAGCTGGTTTTATTAACATTACTCGCATTGATTGAATAAAGCACTATATAAGCCTTGGTTCGCGCTTTGTTCATTACAGACCGCGGCAATAATGTACTATTGCATAAATGTGCTAGATGAAGGAAGCAACACAGATTGGTCAAGAGAAATTGTGACAGCGTTCGTTGTAGTCATAATATCTACAATACTATTGCTTCAGATGGTATTCTTCCTTGTCGTCACTTAGGTGTCAGATTACGTCATTGAACGGATAAGTCGATACGCTTCGACATGATTGTGAAAATGTGATGTTATTGATGCAATAAGATTTCAATCTTGACATAGTCTTAAGACGTTGCAGGAAGAGACGAAATCATTTCTTCGGTCATCATGGCTAAGTATCAGGGTTGTTGCTGATGAATATTTTTTTACATCAGCGGACGCTGATGCTGATGTTTTATACTTGATATCAGCGGATGCTGATTCTGATTTTAATTATTTTCTTAAAAAAAAAGGGAACATATAGTGAGCATTATGCATTTATTCTTACCTAAAAGTTGCAGTTTTTCTTAGTATTGAAATAAAATATTGTTTTAATAATTTTGTGACTTGTATCAGAAAATAGAACCAAACTAAGTAGGTACTTAGTTTAGTAAGCTGCAAGTCTGTTCCTAGGTTTGTCAATTATCCCAGCACTGTTCGCTAGGATCAGTCGCCGGCGGGGCTGACAGAAATTTGCGAGTCATTATAACATAATGAGACAAGTTTGTGTTTGTTTACAATCTCAATCACGGTCGACCTTTGGAATGGTCAAAACACGCAAGCAAAAACAACACGGGCCATAACCCCCAAATCCCCCCCCTCCTCTCAGCGGTCGTCTCGCGACTCGAACTTCATCATTAATAAATCAGCATCGAACAATGAGGATGCTGATGCTGAAGTTCCGCGGATGCTGATATTCGCATAAACCGTGCTTAGTATTTAACACATTTAAATGCTAGGACTAAGAGGCTTTGTTCATAGTATGCAGCAGATGAATCCCTGCAATCAAATATCTGTCTTCCCAATCCCAAAGATCGATAACCTGGCAAGCATCAATATTCTATAGCAAGCCGTGTTCAGTGTTCAAGCTAGTAATGCACTCAGCTCTATTCCCTCTGGACGGTCCATTGAACGAAGGTTTCCATCTGACTGGCTATCAAAGGATAAACATGGACGATCTAGATGCTAGTTACCACCGTCTAAATATGTTTAGTTCCCCATTTGACAGACTGACTCGAACTGTTTGATTGGGTTTCGGAATATTCCGAGGAATATTTACGAATACGTTGAATTTGTTATTTGTTGTTCTCTTGTGGTATCGGAATTGGTAATTTATTTTTGGTATTGCCTTTGGCCCCAAAGGCCCCATGTGGGAATTTTGCGTATTTCAGTAACTAATAATATCCTCTACTGAAAATGATTATTTTTATAGCTCCTCGATATCATCTGGCTACAAAAAAATAAACAATTAGTATATAATGTTATCCTTTTCATCCAATCAGAAGAATAACCTTTATTTAATGAAGTAAGAGCGAGCATAATCAGCCTATAATGTTCCCACTGTTGGGACACAGGCCTCCTCTCTGTGAGAGAGAGTGGGCCGTAATCCACCACGCGGGCCCAGTGCGGGTTGTAGATGTCACATGTCTTCGAATTCTTGGTGCCGCGTAACCAAGCTACAGGCTTTGTTACTAAACATCTGATATTTGAGCTCTCGGTAAAGTACCTTACGTACCTTGTACTTGGATTAAGGTCATTATAACCTTCATGAACGAAATGAGGCTCCGAGATAGATACGCAATAAAGTAATGAGAACATTAGCAAAATTCCTGCTAATAATAAATGTACAAATTGTAATTAAATATAATCCATAAAAGCTTGTTATTTTCCTGAGACTACTTTTAATAGTGAACTAATGTTATAAAATGGGTGCTACGTAATTTCCGCTCGAGGGAGGTAGCTAGTAAGTTAATTTTAAAATTATTTCTATCTAACACGAGCTTCTGACACGTTCAGTTTTAGCTTTTTAATATTTACACTCTTTATTATTTTTATTATTTATGGCCTAACTACTCTCCTTCAACATTTCTCTGTTTAGAGGACTACTAAGGGATGAGTTGGACTCCTTACGAGTTCTTATCGAAGGAGTCCAACTCATCCTGCCATCTCCATCTGGGCCTGCCGCGATGTCGTTTGCCATTTAACCCGTCAGTAGTTAAGCTATTTCTAGAGAAAGAACATAAATATTGTCGTCTGTTAATCACAGTGACCAACCATTAAGCTTTGAAGAAATGTTTGTTTTACTTTAGCTTTAAACGCATTAAAAGGCAAATCTAGCAAAGAAGAAGGAGGCTTGTTATAAAAAGTTATACATCAGCAGGCCAACAAGTTGTCAAAGGATCAGTTAAGGGGGGAATTGGGTCGTGAGTCTGGCCCTCGTTAGGCAAGTGGGATTTTACGTTACGGCAATAAGGGACATGTTAACATATTCAGAAGAGCCCAGAAACATCCACTACTGATCATAGGCCTCTGTAGCCTACAAAGGCTTATGATCAGTAGTCAGTAGTCTGCGACGAAAGCTTTGGAAGATACTGCCTAAATAACCACTGTTAGTTATATAGAGATATGAGGAACAGGGTGTAAAGTTCACTCCATAGAAAACGGAGGATCCTCTGACCCGACGGGCGTTGTGTCTAGTGGGCAACTGCCCGACGGTTGATGTCGGGATGTTGTATATATATACCAATCGCGCGGTACACTCTGCTTGCGCGATGCAGGATTTGTGTGACGTCAGGTCTTTGATGCGTAGTTCGCATGTGGCGTCGTAGATGTCGCCAGTTTTCTTAAAGCTTATAGATGAATGTCGATCTACCACTAGATGTTCTGACTATCCTACAAGAGACAAGAGTGTAGGTAGGTGTACCTATTCAAAGCACATACAGAACATCTAAATGTGGCACAACGAGTTTCAAAACAGTAGAAGCCTGGCAACGTAGGCACGACTGCCCGCCACACCAATTTACAAAGGAACAATGCAAAACCTGAGGTTTACAAATTAAATTTTCCGGACAGTTTAGAGCCTACTTCTGAACTGGAGCGTGAAATGTAAAATATAATTAGGAGTAGGCGGTGAGAATCGTGGGCAGATTGTATTTGTTTCAACCCCTAACGTGTCGCACCCAAATTAACAGCGGGCTTTGTAAAAAATATATAAGTTGAAGTCAAAGTTCGTTCGACGTTTTTGTTTTAGTGTTATAATATTCTATATTCTGTTTTTTGGGGTCTGCTTGGATGGCAGGTAAAAGTGTTGGTGTTGACGCTATTGACATAGGACCTAATTTTTGTGGGACTGAAATAATTCGTAATTTTTCTCCTTTTCGTGAATGTCAAACTCAAACTCAAAGCATTTATTTCTAATAAACCAAATACAGGCACTTTTGAATTGTCAAGAGGTCGGTCAGTCAGAAAGATGAAGCTAGTTGCCCATTCCAAAGCGTAGTAGGTTCCTATGGAGAAGAACGGAAAAGAAACTCCACGGACACTCTTTTAAATTAAAATATTGTTACAAAAATATTGGTTACATCATTCATGTTGAAAATATATGTACATGTGAGAACAATGTAGAAAGACGTGTACGATAAAAGTATTCGTAATAAGAAGATAAAAATAATATAAAATTAAAATAAGCCGTGGCAGCTAAGAAATGACCAGTCCCTACTGACGGCGCCCATTCACGAACATGGCGCATGGATCAGCACCATTCAGCTCATTCAATGTCAGTCGATGCCGTTGTTTGACATATGCTTATCTGAGGTTGACTACAACAGTCAACACACAGCCTTCTAAATTACCGAACATAATTTAATTCTAGTATTTTCTCATTTCTGATAGCAGTACGGACAGTTTAGTTCTACCCATCTCCAACTTTTGATAAGACGATTGACCTCCAAAACCTGATAATGCGAAAGTCTAGTTTTATTTACCTTAATCTCAACGGACCTAAGAATGACGATAAAACTTTCAGAAAACCGAAAGTGTCTACTAGCAACTTATTTACTTTTTGTTTTGATAAAAAAGTGGTCTACCTGACCTTTGGGAGGAAACGTTTATCTTTGTTCTTAAGATACCGCTTCTTTCGTCGGTGAAATGTTTAATGATATAATCGGTATTTGGATCCGAACAACAAGAAACTACCGGACACCGCTGGGTATTTATTTGTTTATCGTTTTCGTATCGTATCATTTTTATTTCAAAACATCATCACCATTCCCAAAGGTGCAAACAAAACTTCCATCCCTTGAAACTCATACCATTAAGCGTAGAAACAATATGACGTAAGAGGGTTAATTTGGGGCGCGTTAAGCCTTCCGACCTATTTCTCTCACAAGTCGCACTGATACTGCCACAGACAACATAACTACAGATACTCCACTTCCTACATCCGTGACCTAGCCCACACACACATAAGCAACTCTTGTGATTTTAAAAGTCAACGGAGAAATAAGGGGCTTACGAAACCGGTAAAAAGTTGGTTGTTGAATAAAGTCTCTTACTTTACTATCTTTGGTATTATATGTACTAGCGACCTGCCCCTGCTTCGCGCGGCTTTTACGACTTGACAAAACATTCATTTTATTAGGTTTCCGAAGTCAACAAGGAACCCTTATATTTTCACCATGTCAGTCTGCCTGGCTGTCTGTCTGTCTGTCCCCGCTTTAGCTCAGAAACGCTTAGTACCAGGAAGGACAGGAGTTTATATATTATATATGTTCTGATCTCCTTCATAAACTGCGTTTCAATGTCCCCCAGAGATCAGTTCGATTTAATCCACCTATCTCCATTCCTTTTTCTTCTTCTAACTACAGGCAAAACTCATACATAGTGTGAGCGAGTAATACTTTAATATCCTTTGTAAAGAGTTCTCATTTGACCCATTTACCACCAAAACCTATTCTGCACACGCTCAGCTGAATGCTGACTTTTTTAAAAGTGCATAGTGCTTATACCTTATTTATATTATTTTCTATCGTGCTTGTTAGTGATTCTAATGGTGACGTTCGGGCATTTTTGGGGGACTGTCTTATGTAACTTTGACGTTCGAAAAGTGCTGATTTTCAGCCTAGTTTGAATAAATGACTTGATTTGATTTGATAAGATTTCTACTAAATTCCCTGTTTTTACCCGTGAGAACCTGTAATTGGCTCTGTGTAGTATATACAATTGTTATCCATTCGTTATAGCTGTTGGTTTTCCTATGAATAAATAAATAAATTAATTAATTAATCAGGCTGAGAAAGTGGTAAAAGAAAATCTTGAAAACATTGTTTTTTAGGGTAAGACTAGGTACTTCCCTTGCACGTAAGGTAGGGATGATATTTTTTTTTTCTGGTCTATCCCATGGTATGGGGTATCGTTGGATAGGCCTAAATATATTGCGGTTCGGCGACACCAATTTTCGATTCAGGGATCCGTTTGCGTAATAATAAGCTTTAAAGTGCAAATTTTTGTTAGAATCAAGTATCCTCCCCCTGCCTGCTAAATGGCTGCTTTTGGGTATGTGAAAAATCACGGCAGTAGTACATATAACGAAATTAAAAGGAAAACTATCACAGCTAAGTAGGGTTTCCGAGTTAACGAGTAATAGTCGACCAACTTAAATTTGCAGTTGGAGAATTGACCGTGACGTATAACAATGTATGGAAGAACATGTTTTTCAACTGCAATGTTAAGTTTGTTTTACGGATAACTTCATCCCAACTACGGAACCCTTCATATGTTTAATATTACTGTATTATACACATAAACCTTCCGACTTTAATTCATAATATGTATAAATAGTCTGTGGGTCGATCAATTTTCGCTGAACAATCTACCCTGTGCTGTTCTCAGCACAACCTTTTTTGTTCGTACCTTCAGATTGCAATTATGGACCCAACTTATCTTCTTTCTATTTTCGTTTCATTTACTCCTGGTCTCCACAAGAAACTAGGCGTTTTGTTAATTTGCTGATACGCTGTAAGTTGATCTTGTTTCATTGATTGATGCGAGGAAATTGAGATTGCTTGGAAAAGGTCAATTATATTTCGGTGTGCGAAAGTAATTATTGTGGGGCTTCGAAATTTTTGGGATTCCTATGCCTATTTAAGAATACCGTGCCTTATTTTACGCACATTCATGTTTATGATCGATCAGGGTTTTATTCGGGAATGCCCGACTAGATTGTGCCTTGAACGGAGTTCGTTATGAAGGGCTGATGGAGCAGTAATTCCAAAATTTGAGCATGACTAATAAACACAATGAAGATTCAGAAAAAAAGATTTTATTAGTACGTAACTCGGTCCTCAAACTTAGTGGAACATACAACGGCCTTCCGAATTGGATTCATAAGGCTTACGAACATACCCGTCTCTAATTTACATAGGAAAGCTTTTGTTCAAGTTCTTTACCATCCCTTGTTGTAAGTTTTTTCTCTTTGTAAAAGATGGACAGGAAAAGCCGGCTGCGACGTGAAAACATGCTTCTACATTTAATGTAGATACATAAATACGTTGTTGAAAAATAATTGGCTGGTCTGCCAATTATTATGTTTGGGAAAGCGTATAAAGTGCTTTCCGATAAACATTCCGAAACCAACCTATGTCAATAAAAATGTGACGGAATAACTTTATGATATCAACAGGAAACTGTGATAAAAAATCAGTGTTCTATGCGTGGTGAATAAGATATTTTTTTTTTGGATGGCTATTCTATGGGTCGTTGGGTCTATGGACGAACATACGTTGATAAATGATAATTGATGATAAAATAGAATTCCTGAAACAAAAAACAGTCGAAAGGTGGGACACCCAGTTGAAACGAAATTCCTTTCGATTTTGCACTTGGCAAATGAGAGCTAGCCGACACTTGATAAGTAACAAAAGTGTTTGACGGTCAAAATGTTACACTTTTTTCAGTCTGGTTCTCATACGCCAAGTGTGCAGAGTAAAACGTGGGGTAACGAACTTCGTTCCAAAAACCTCACATTCATAATTTCAGCCGACAGACGTCCACTGCTGGACATAAGCCTCCTCCAAGCACCGCCACTTCGACCGGTTTTGTACTTCCCGCATCCAGCGGATTCCTGCGGCCTTAACAAGATCATCAGTCCACCTTGTAGGAGAACTTCCTACGCTACGTCTTCCGGTACGCGGTTGTCACTCCAGAACCTTTCGGCCCCATCGGCCACCTGTTCTGCGAGCACTGCCCCGCCCACTGCCACTTAAGTTTGGCAATTCTTCGGGCTATATCAGTAACATTGGTTCGCTTGCGGATCTCTTCATTTCTGATTCGATCACGTAGGCATCCACACATTAATAAACTATAATAATTACATATAACCATGTAATTATTACAAATCACACAACCAGATTGAGAACGAATGAAAGACTGGTCAATGAGGCCACCAATGTGAATTAAACTTAGTGCAACTGTCGCCCATTTGTTACGTTTATCTCAAGCGAACCCCTATCGGTGTTACACTTTTGTTTCAGAAGGTTATCCCAACTTGGGACTGTTAAAGCTGTTTTTTAGTACTTTTTTTGCATCGATTCAGGAGACCTTCGAGAGTATAACGACTAGAGGATGTTGAATGTAATAGTTTGTTTTGGTTGTCATTCTGGTAAGATAAAACTGGAATATTGCGAGCCCTATGATGAGGTAAAGGTTATGTAGGCAGTTCAGCTTTGTGAAAAAAGCAATAACAGGAAGGATAGAACTGGGGGGTAACCATCACCTCTTATAGCAGTATTACTTCAATATTACTTCAGCGTGAGAAAGAGATGGAGCTATAAGTCCTGTATAGCTCCATCACTTTCCCACTGGAAGTAATATTATAATAATACTGCTATAAGAGGTGATGGTTACCCCCCAGGACTTTGTGTAAAGTGTTTAGTTAGCAGTGGTGGCCCAGTGGCAACGGCCGCGACTTACGAGTTTTATGTCGTAGGTTCGAACCCAGACAGGCGCTTAATTATTTCATCACCACTGCTCTCAAAACGGTGAAGGAAAACATCGTGAGGAAACCGGCATGTCCTAGAACCAAAAATTCGAAGACATGTGACATCTACCAACACGCACTGGGCCCGCGTGGTGGATTACGGCCCACTCCCTCTCACAGAGAGGAGGCCTGTGTCTCAGCAGTGGGAACAATATAGGCTAATTATGTATGTAGTGTTGCTGCTTTTCAGCTTGAAGAAATATTATTTGAAACGACTAAGCTCTTGAGGTAGGTACTGTTTGCTGCCATTTGATAATTCCTATGTTTATTTCCAACCCGTGCATAAATACTAAATTTTATGATCATCATCATCTGCCTTTTCCCAACCATGTTAGGGTCGGCTTCCAGTCTAACCGGATGCAGCTGAATACCAGTATTTTACATGGAGCGACTGCCTATCTGACCTTCACAACCCAGTTACTCGGTAACACGATACTCACTGGTTGTCAGACTTTCGGGCTTCTGACTACTTTATTACGACAATACTGTTATTTTGATCAGAAAATACTTAATTTTATGATCAAACCACCAATTTCATTTTCATTTCTATTTATCCCAGCAGGAAAATACGAAAGTCAAAAACTTTAGCAGGATCATATAAAAACTTATTTATTCCTTTGTTGTCATACTTCCGTTATTACGTTACTCTAAGGTATTTTCAATTTTATTCTAAGACATTCGCGAACTGTCGACGATCCCCGTTGATTCATTAAGCGTTATTTATTAGGTAGCTTCGTCGAAACTTCCCTCGTTTATATTAAAATTCGTAACAAGTTGGTAAGTTTAAAATTTTTGTTTGAGAACTTGCTCATATCGATTCTGTCTGCGAGTTGACGTAATTTTTGTTGAGTACGGCCTCGAAACGCTTGTACGGAACATTTTTGTTTATCTATTGGGAAACTGGAATAGACTACCCTGTATTCCTATGGTAACGTAAGAGTAGACTAATTTTTCAGGTGAATTCGCAGAAGCCCCGTACAATCTACAAGATGACGTCACACTGACATCATCAGTCTACGTTAACAGAGTGATCCCCTAAGTTTTATTTGATTCTTGCTTCTTCTTCTTTTCGTATCGACATTACATCTATGTATTTTGCTTGTTATGATTACCTGGGCCCAGTAGGTGGTCACTTATTTTTCAGGTGATTTCACAGAAGCCCCGTACAATCTACAAGATGACGTCACACTAACATCATCAGTCTACGTTAACAGAGTGATCCCCTAAGTTTTATTTGATTCTTGCTTCTTCTTCTTTTCGTATCGACATTACATCTATGTATTTTGCTTGTAATGATTACCTGGGCCCAAAACTGTTTGGACCCAGTAGGTGGTCACTTTAATTGCGGCGTCAGAGACATTGTTCAGATCTTTAAGGGTGAACGGACAATTAGAACACTCTAGCAGATGAGACATAGTCTGTTCAGGAGCACCGCACTTACATTGGATGTTGAGTTAATCGAGCATGCCCCGCCAGATTATGTTTGCAGTGGCCTACTTGGGTATGCAATCTATTTAGTGCTTTCCAAATAGACTACTGCAGTTCACGACCGAGAGGCAGGTGTCCTTGGGGCTTTACGAAGTCATGAGGTGGTAGATACCTCTCTTCCCACAATTTACTTAGCTCTTTGGGTGGCGTATCTTGGATAGCCTGTGTGGACCGCAAGAAGTTCCTGCGACTTTTTAGTCTAATCGGAGCAGTCGTGTAGTCGTAGAGGGGATGTCGGGAATCGGATGCTTGGTTATTTTTTCCAGCGCGCATGCGACATCCCTTCGTAAGGAGGTGCTATACCTGCTAACGGGTAGAGCTTACAGAGTGGAGTCGGCTTTAAGCAGCCTGATATTATCCGAAGGCCTACCTGCTTGGCATCAGCGCAGCGGATCGGTGCCGCACTTGAGCACGCAACTTTGCCAGCGGAACAGTGTGTTTAGTAGTGAAGGCCCATTACCTATTTTATTTTTTTTATTTTATTTATTAGGGAAAACCAACAATTACACACTATACATGGTTAACAATAGCTAATAATCTAGGTATATCAGTGCGTAACTAACTACGTTATCCACATATTACATATTAGAATTGAAATTTGGAAGAGCACGAGTACAACATTACTAATTAATCGTACAAATGAGTAAATCTTATTCTTATGATACTAAAAATTATACATATATTCTATAAAGAAAATACGGTTTATAATCTGTTTAAACCTATATCTGGTTTGTGACGACACAAACGCTAAGGAATATAGGTGCCTTCATTGTCGTGAGAAAACACACGGCTACATCTTCCTACTGTTGTTTTAGGAGGACTCTCTTGTACTAATTAGTTATTTCTGCACCGTGGTCAGTTTTACAATAACATCCATGTCAGTGTCACCTCATAATATTTCAAACTAAAACTCCAAGAATTGACTTCAATTAAACCCTTTTGAATTTTCAGTTCGGAGTCGGTCAGTTGGAAATATTTAGCTAGTTGCCCATTCCAAAGCGTAGTAGGTACCTATGGAGAACAACGGGCAAGAAACTCCACGGACACTCTTTTAAATTATATGTTACAAAAATATTGTTACATCTTTAATGTTGAATTTATAACTAAATGTGAGGACGATGTAAAAAAAAACCGGCTCATAGTACAGCAAATAGAAACAAACAAAAAAAATAATAAGCCGTGGCAGCTAAGAGATGACCAGAACCAACTGACAGCACCCATTCACAAACGTGACACATGGATCAGCACCATTTACCTCAACCATTTTGAAGGGAGCTAAATGATCCAACACACGCGCCGCCATCAGCGAGACACCTTAGTCAGCATGACATATTCTCAGCCGCCAGGGCACAATTCAAGTCAATGAAAGACATATTACCCGGAAAAATGATAACTCTTTTGTACATAGTACTCACACCTGTGCTATTCAATTATATAATAATAATAATAATTTATTTCAGGCATTAGCACCCATAAAATTAAAATTGAAAACTTATCCTAAAAACAAAAGTTTTACTAAACGAATGAACATAAAAATAAATAGTAAAGAAAAACAACAATAGAAAACAGCCCACTATTTCACACCAAGGAAGCCAAAACAAATGTACCCCGTAACATTGTTGAGTACATTTATTTTGTCTCCCTCAGTAAATGCACAGTATGAAAAACAGCTTTGACAATACTATTTTTACTTGCCACCACACGCGAAAAGAACGACGTCCTGAGCTTCCCCATGAGCTCAAAAAAGTCGGTTACTCTGTTCTCAGCAAACATCTCAGTCGCACTACACCGCCAGGGCAGGTTGAGCATGACCCGAAATGCGTTATTATATTGTACACGAAGACCGTTGTATGCACTCTTCGTATATTTGTACCAAAGTTGACTGGTGTAGAACGACTGACAGTATGCCTGGAACAGAGTTATTTTTACTTGCTTCGAGCAATGGAAGAAACGCCTATTTAGCATGTTACTTCTACATGCAATGCTACGTCTTTGCCTCTCCAGGTCATCGTCATAATGCTAAGTAAATTAAAGTATAATTAACACACAAATAAAGAGCTTCATTAGCTATAGGGCAAAACTATACGGCAGTGGTTGAGTATCAAATTTATTGTATCTTAATTAAGATCTGTTAGAGCAATATCGTGTACATCATATCAAAGGCGAAGCTAATCCGGGCTCTGTAATTACTGTAATTATATTCTATGTGCGCAGGGTATTATTATTATTATTATTACGGTCTAACCAAAACACGGACCGATTCCGCTTTCCCTAGTATGGTAGAATTGATTAAAATTGTAATTGTTATAGTGTTTTTATATAGCTGAAAATGCCCTGGGTCACTTTATTGTGGTGGGCCTACTATTATGAAAGCGACATGAATACCATTGATTGAACATTGACTTTTAAAGGTATTAATTACCTGCCAACCCCATCACCATACACCTGTATAAATGCAAATCCTTTAGTCACAATAGCAATTTTCCAGTACGAAACTGCAAAATTCCTATTGGCGGGTAATTGCAAATTATAAGCCGAAAGAAAATTAATGGATTCCGCTTGCTAACTAAACTTAATGCGGATATTTAACTTAGGCTTTCAGCAGCTCATAATATAATCTGTTAATTGTTTATAGTTTATTTTAATTATGTTTTCTATTCTCAATCTTGTTTCGGTATTTTTAGTGCATTACTTTTAAATTGTCTGTTTTGCAGTCGGGTTTTAGTCTTTTTAAATGATTTGTTTTTTTACTTAAGACGCTGATACCACCTAAACCGCGGTCACTGTCAGATTGCATAGAAAAGAAAGAGAAGCGCGATGACACAAAGCTTATAATTTATTGCAAAATATGAAGCAATTATCTATTTACTCAAAATTGAGTTGAGTTATCGAAAATAAAAAACAACTAAGTTCTGAATTCAAATAAGACGTTCCTGTTATTAATTAAATACGTAACGTATGTTGATATTTAATAGAACTCAAGGTAAGAGGTTAGTTTAATGTTATTTTGTATCGAGATTTTTTTTCAAAACGTGGTATGGTAACAACCAAGTTCTGGGAAATATGTTCAAAATTAACATATATTTTTTCCACTACCAAAAACTATACAGATTTGGCATTTTTTTTTTTTCTTAAGAGAAGCCTATTTCGGTCAGTTGCGTCTTGTCAGCGCCTTAAGGTGATACGTAAAAAATAAATTATAGCGAACTGAGAAAGTGACAGAGTCAATTACTTCCACGAAAAAACAGCGCAACAATGCGCTGGAACCAACATAAAACAACGTAAGAGCGCCAAACCAAATTAAAATTATTTAAAAATAAATTAAGCTATGTATCAAAAATATTTTCAGCTAGACTTTTCAATTATGCAATGAAATTATTTACTATTTTATAATTACTCAAAACAATATAAAAAAGAGGTATTTTCGGAATTAAATTCTATCGAGGAAATTTAACCCAATTGCGTTTTCCTTCAGTCAGAGTATTAATCAAATAGTCAATAAAAATATATCCAAAAATTAAATCCATATATGCTGTAACAGTGAAATAAATGGTAACGAAAAAGCTCCGATTTATTTTGGTATCGCCTTAATAATTAACTCACAATCCAGCGTGCCAATACTGTAAATACCGCATTGGCACAGAACCTGCCGTAATACATTGGTATCTGATTCTGAACCCAAAGACTTAACCCGTCAATATTTTTCCAGGCCTACTTCGGCAAGCCTCGACAAGCTTCGGCAGGCTTCGGCAATACATCTGTATTGTACCCTCGTTCACTTGTCAATTATTTGGGAAAAATATACCGGTTTCAGGTGACGCGGGTTGCTTGAGCGTAATGTATATGAGAATGTAATAACTAATAACATTGATGTGAGAAACTAATTATTGTTTCAGATTATTTGTACGTTACACTTGAAATTAGAGGTTTATTCATTTAAAATGTGTAATCTTGAAGACAAGAAAGCGGTAGAGTTGAACAAAAATTAATGTGTTCGTTGGAAATTCTGGTAAGAAATGGCAGGATGAGCTGAAACTCCTTTTTAAAGGATTCGCCCGCAATCGCAGTAGACCGGGAAAAGTGGATTTATTGAAGACTTGCTTGTGTAGTATCTCATCAGATATGACATAATCGATACGGAACAACCAGTACATATACCACATTGAAAACAAACACCCTTTTGTCTCGGTTGCATTCCTTTATCTAAAACCGAGCTGCAACCAATATCCAAACTTTAATCCATTACTGGTGGATATGGATGGAACATTCCAGAATGTAGTTGTGAATTTCAAATATTTTCTAGCTGCAAATTTTAGCGTTCAGCGTGGATATGCAAAAACGCTAGAACACTTTGTTATTGTTGTCCGACATGTCACGGGTTTCTAGGGTTACCGGATCAACGCGAAAGGTGGCAGAGCGGTGAAATATCTAGGTGAAACCTTTGGAACAATTGTGGAATAGGAAATAGGCGAGCGTTTTTTTTTATTATAAATGGCACAGCACGAAAGCATAAAATTGCGAAAAATAATACAGCGGGAAAACTGGAGAGTTTGGGGTACGGGTTGCTAACTTTCTGCATAGCTGTCTGCACAAGAAAAGTATTCATAATTAAAAAACAAAAAACCCGACTGCAAAAACACAACTGAAAAGTGAAAAACAAGCATTATAATCTATATAATTTTGGTATCGCAGGCGGGGACAATCAAAAGTTACACCATATTTCAAGTTATTCGACTGTCCCCGCCTGCAAGACCAAAATTATATAGATTATAATGCTTGTTTTTCACTTTTGTTTTTGCAGTCGGGTTTTTTTTTTTTAAATAATTAATTTTATTTCAAGCTTTTTAGTTTTATTAATATATATATATTTGAAAATTACTCATTACTAGCTTTTATTTGATACCAATATTGATGCAGTTAATTAAAAAAAAATAATCCCTTCCTTTTTTGTATTTGCAGATGCAATTTATAAACATTATATAGCCTATGTCACTCTCACAATTAAGACGAATCTAACGACACCTCAAGTTAAAATCCATCAAGCCGTTTGGGCTACAGAGCGTGCCAAAGAAATAGACATACATCATACATACATACATACATACATACATACATACATACATACATACATACATACATACATACATACTCTCGAAAAACATTACCCTCCTGAGGCAGTCGGGTAAAAAGAAAGGTTAAGTCAAAAATCCTTTGGTCTACCTACTCGTAACGTTTTTGTTTATCCTCGACCTCGCATCTCAATATTCCTTTTCGTTCTGAGGCAGTATGTGACTGTAAGTTAGCTAACACCTCAATTAGGTTTACGTTTTGAAGATTGACAAAATTTGTAAAGAAAGAAATAGATTTATTTGTCACACGTGCATACAAAAAGATAAGATAACTAGAATATAAACCATAAAATCAAAACAGATGTATACTACAGATGTGTATTTAATTAAAGTATTAAGAAGTTCACATTTATTTATTTATTTATTTAAACTTCTCGCACACAATTAGGTACAAAGGCGGACTTAATGCCTTAGGCATTCTCTACCAGTCAACCAAAGGTGGTGAAGAGATAAGATGGCAGGTGCTCTGAGAGGAAATAATAATAATGAAAAACATTAAAAGATAACATAATAGAGTGATTTGATTTTGATTAGAATATAAATAACAACACAGTTTACATAAAGTAGTTATAAAGTTGCGACTATCTACCACGCTACTTATCGTCGTTCCTTCGTATCCCGATTTATTTGGGTACAGCGCATCACATCTTTCAATACCACTAATCTCGTAAAACAGTACTCGTACAAATCCCGAATTCGATATCTACGTACAACCATATCATCATAACTTAGGAAAGATGTATCGAACCGCAACGATTCCCGTCAGTATCAGCCCTAGCAATCGCATTGTATTGAAACGCGCCGCGCGTTGTAACAATCATCGCCATCCCATACTCATTAACTAACGCTCGTTCAACAAACGCTGCTTGTTTATCGGTTATACCAGTATATGCATGAACGTGGCTTGATTTTATTACTACAATGGATATATGGCAGACACTATTACTTGACTTCGTATCTTCTGCTAATCAGACATTTCTTTCCTTCATCATTCTTCTACCATTAAAGTTTTTCACTTGTTTCTACCTCCTTTTCTTTCCATCAGCAGCTGCCTCTCTCATCGTTGCACCTATACTTATTTTTTATACCAGTATATGCATGAACGTGGCTTGATTTTATTACTACAATGGATATATGGATGACACTATTACTTGACTTCGTATCTTCTGCTAATCAGACATTTCTTTCCTTCATCATTCTTCTACCATTAAAGTATTTCACTTGTTTCTACCTCCTTTCCTTTCCTTTCCATCAGCTGCTGCCTCACTCATCGTTGCACCTATACTTATTTGTTATACCAGTACGAGTATATGCATGAACGTGGCTTGATTTTATTACTACAATGGATATATGGAAGACACTGTTACTTGACTTCGTATCTTCTGCTAATAAGTCATTTCTTTCCTTCGTCATACTACCATTAAAGTATTTCACTTGTTTCTACCTCCTTTACTTTCCATAAGCTGCTGCCTCACTCTCACCGTTGCACATATACCCTCTTTTTGACTAAAATCATTGCAAGAATAACATAATTATGATGTCGAACCAAGTGACTGCAAAGGTTAGACAAATTTCGTTCCATCTGAATGTCACTAATCCAGATGAAAGAAAGACGAAACTTTGTAGGGTGTTTAGTGTTTTTAGATCCACTCGGCGTTTACTGCTAATCATAGGTCTCTTGTAATTATGGTGACTTCGTTTGAGCCCATCGTCACTTAAAAAGAAGTCCTCTAGTAGAACGAGGTGAAAACTTTACTCGCCAGAAAGTGACAGTCACGAAATGGTCAGAAAATTACATATACGAGGGCTGCACTAAAAGTATCGGGAATGGAATATTTCCACTGTTCCTGTCATATTAAAATCTTTTTAATTGAAAACTCCTTGGTTTTAAAAATCGAATACCATTTATTTATTTAAAAAAAGATTCTCGGTCTTGTCACAAGGTTTTGTCAAACTTGTTTAGTCGTTGAGAAAATGGAATTGACTCGAGAAAATTCAAGAGCGATGATTTATTATGACTTTCGAAGTGGTTTAACACAAAAACAGTGTGTTGACCGGATGATTTCTGCATTTGGTGATGAAGCCCCATCCAAAACCACAATTTATCGCTGGTTTGCTGAATTTCAAAGTGGACGTGTCAAGCTTAGTGATGATCCCCGTCAAGGTCGTCCAAAAACTGCAGTCACTCAAGAAAACGTTGATGCTGTGCGTAAGCTGATTGAGGAAGATCGACATGTGACATACTGCGAAATTCAGGCAACTTTAGACATTGGCATGAGTCAAATACAAATAATCTTGCATGAACAATTAGGTGTAAAAAAGTTGTTTTCCCGATGGATACCGCATTCGCTCTGTGAAGAGCAAAAAGCGGCTCGCGTTACTTGGTGCGTCAGAACTCTCGAAAGATTCCACGCAGGATCCTCAAATGCTGTATACAACATCGTATTAGGTGACGAATCCTGTATATACGCGTACGAACCCGAAACAAAAAACCAGTCACGAGTTTGGGTGTTCGAAAATGAGTTAAAGCCAACAAAAATTGTTCGTTCACGGAGTGTTGCAAAAAAAAATGGTGGCCACGTTTGTCTCCAAAACCGGCCATGTTACGACTATTCCTCTTGAGGGACAAAGAACGGTTAATGCAGAATGGTATGCTAGCAGTTGTTTGCCACAGGTCGTTCCTGAACTCCGTAAAGAGAACTGCAACCGCCGCATCATCCTCCATCACGACAATGCGAGTTCTCACACCGCGCACAGAACAAAAGAGTTTTTAGAGCAAGAAAACATAGAATTATTAGACCATCCGCAATACAGCCCCGACCTAAGCCCTCATGATTTCTATACTTTCCCTAAAATAAAGAATTAATTGCGTGGACAGAGATTTTCATCACCTGAAGAAGCTGTGGACGCCTACAAAACGGCCATTTTGGAGACCCCAACTTCCGAATGGAATAGTTACTTCAATGATTGGTTCCATCGTATGGAAAAATGTGTCAAATTTCGCGGAGAATACTTCGAAAAGCAATAAATACATTTTTAAATAATAATGTTGTGTCACTTCCTTGATTCCCGATATTTTCAGTGCCGCCCTCGTAACAGGGTTGGTTGATGCATACTCGTACATATACATTTTCCTCGTAAATACAGAAAGCACTGCAATAAAACGTCCCTAAGAATGTACATTTTATTAGTACTTTTATGTTTTCCCACGTCTTGTTATATACAGAAAATTATTCCGGAAAACGGGAAGCATAAATGCTGAATGTGAATTCCTATGAATATCGTTTCGTTCTATGGTAATTTAGATGGTCAACATTGTATTTATAATTTTCTCTTGCTTATAACGAGTCACTTGATAAAAGAGGCAATTTAATAAATTTTCTTTATTATACAAAGTGGTGTTACTAATAAAACTCTAACTACGTTTTCTAGAAGCAGTGCTATGAATATGGCACGTTTGGTGTTTTTTATTTTGTGTTATGTAGTTTGTTCTGTTTTAATGAAACTATTTAATTAAAACAGAACAAACTACATAACTGGGAGCTATTCGTATTTAGAGGTAGAAAAAAATAAAAGTCCCTCAAATTTCCCTCCCGTAGAACTGAATGGTTCACTTTTACAGAGGGTAACACTATTTAAATCTTATTGGCCATATTGTTAAGGAGGATCTTATAGATGACTCAGATAAGGAAAGAAAGCTCAGGGCGATGGCTGTGAGGGGAAACATGCTGGCTCGCCGGTTTGCTAGTTCTTCAGTACCGGTTTAAATAACACTTTTTAACCGGTAACTCCCCATTGACTCCGAATAGGAGTCGCACTCCCGAACCCTTCAGTCCCCACTGACACCGAATAGGAGTCTTGGGCCATGCGGTTTGCAACTCTATTATAATGCAATAAGGTGCTCATCCGTTATAATAGAGTTGCAAACCGCGCGCCCCAAAGACTCCGAATAGGTGTCAGTGGGGACTGACGGTTGGAGGAGTGAAACTCCTATTCGGAGTCAATGGGGACTGACCGGCGTTTTGTCGAACATTTTACACCAGCAGCCTGTGGGCTAATCATACGCAAAAACTGACAACACCTTGCGCAATCAATACAACAATGCCTTCAGGGTGCTGTTGGACCTGCCGGGGTCGCGGGAAGGTACTAATAGGTCACCGAGGCCCCCGCATCACAGGCAACGGAAGGAATACGGGTGGGTTTTAGTCAGTAAGAGTCTGACACACGCTCCCGCTCCGCCCAGAGCGGGAGAAGTTATTTGATGATCTCCCACCCAAAAAAAAAGTGTGCTGTTGGAGCTTCCTCCGTACTGTAGTGCGTCACAGATGTTCGCTGATGCGCACAATACTGATTATTTCGCGATCATGCGCAAGAAAGTGGCATCAATAATACGCAGAATGAGAGCTTCTCGTTCTCAAGGTATTTTCTGAAAGGATTGAAGAACCTGCAATGGACAGGTTTATTAAGCTACATGTCAGCCATGGGGCTTGATAAACCTTCCTGCAATTGGAGGCTTTGTTTATGCCTGATAATATTTTTTTTTTTTTTATAACAGTTAGTCATTTGTAGATCTTTGACAGTCGTTACGGGTCGTCAGAAGCCCGAAAGTCTGACAACCAGTCTTACTAAGGGCTATCGCATTGCCCAGTAACTGGGTTGTGGAGGTCAGATAGGCAGTCGCTCCATGTAAAATACTGGTATTCAGCTGCATCCGGTTAGACTGGAAGCCGACCCCAACATAGTTGGGAAAAGGCTAGGCAGATGATGAGTTAGTACTGTTTCAGTCGTCCATAATATAAAACATATTTAAGGCGCTGACAAGACCCAATTGACCAAAATAGGCTTCTGTTAAGAAAAAAAATTGCCAAGTCTGTATAGTTTGTGGTAGCGGAAAACATATATGTTAATTTTGAACATATTTCCCAGAACCTGGTTGTTACCGAAACACGTGTTGAAAAAAAATCTCGATACAAACTAACGTTAAACTAACTCTTACCTTGAGTTCTAATCCAAAATATCTGTATTATA
This sequence comes from Atethmia centrago, assembly GCA_905333075.3. NCBI lineage: Eukaryota > Metazoa > Arthropoda > Insecta > Lepidoptera > Noctuidae > Atethmia > Atethmia centrago. The sequence goes on from HG995368.1 coordinate 23,524,426, forward strand.
TATCAACATACGTTACGTATTTAATTAATAACAAGAACGTCATATTTGAATGCAGAACTTGGGTGTTTTTTATTTTCGATTACTCAACTCAATTTTTAATAAATTGATAATTGCTTCATACTTTGCAATAAATTGCAAGCGTTGTGTCTAGTGTTGCCCAAATTCAGTCTTGGTCTTGCAGTCTTGGTCTTGTTCTTGCGTTTTTGCAAGACCAAGACCAAGAACAAGACCGCGTATTTTTAGCAAGACCAAGACCAAGACTGACCGTGCAAGACTTGAGCAAGAACAAGACATAGCCTGCAAGACTCTTGCGTCTTGCAGCTAGGACTTAGCGCTATTTCACTGAGTAGTTAGGTGTAACATAACATTTGTGACACTATTTGATTGCCGCCATAGAGCGTAGGTATACTCATGCAAAATAATTTCGAATTTTTTTAAGAGTACCTACAGGTGTTCCAAAGAATAAATAAGTTTCAGAGTGCTTAGAATGAAAATGAATACATTATACTGATCACGCAAGTAGTATTATGATTAGGATAAAATGGTAAGGATAGGTAGTAGATGTCATATTAATTCATTCTAGTAAGTATATATTATAATATTGATTACTTATATGGTTTTAAACTAATTACTTAGGTACTATTATTGTACATTTAGTCATTATATTTCTTAAGTTTTTACAAGAAAAAATAGCAAAAAAGTGTTCAAATATCACCCGTTTAATAAATATTGTAGCCACTTTTAAATATACTTGAAACGTGTAAAAAAATTCTACAAAACTAATAAAATAATATAAAAAGCGTAGGTACTTACCTACTAATAAAATAAAAAGCCTGCGATAAGAGTTTTGTATTACTTACCAGCCCGAATATCTCTGAGAGAGATGATGAGAGTAAGTATTTACTAGCTGTGCCCGCGACTTCGTCCACGAGGAATAGTAACTTTGGAGGTATAGTGACGTTCAGGACTTATTTATTTATTTTAAAACTTCTGTCATCAAACATACAAACGAACTCTTCAGCTTTATAATATTAGTATAGATGTACGCCAAAACATTCACTTATATGTAAAGAATAGTGATTGGCACTAATTCTATTTTATTCACGCGTCGCGTCTGTACAAGTAGGTAATATTTAGTGTGTGTTTGTAGGCGGCCGCACGCGGCATTGTTTGATTTGCGGCGGCATCCTTTTCATAGAGCCGGCACGTGGCGAGGCGGCGCGGTAGAAAGCAAGGAAACGTACTATAAATAAAGGGATTATTTTAATTCCAGTCATTTCCAATTGAGCTGTGCTTCGAGTCTAACTTAATAATTGTTTTTACTAATTCTCGTTGTTTTCTAAAAACGTATCACGTGTACAATTTAATATGAGTGACGAAGATTCAAATTATTCTAGTCCATTTGAGGAGTTTTTCGAAATAATTCATGCATCCCAAACTGCCTTCTGTAAATTGTGCCAACATAAAAAGATTGAAATAAAAATGAAAAACAGAAACACTTCAGGCTTAAGGAAACATCTAATATCTTTCCACAAAAAGGAATCAGAAATATTTCTTCCTGTTAAACCAAAATTAAGTGGAGATATCACAAGCTTTTTAGTAACCGCTGGAAGAAGTGGACAGGTAAGAATATTTTTTTAACAGTTAAAAGAATTTTAACTCCGCGTAGCTATTCATGCGATACTTTCAAAAACGCCATTAACTTACGTAAGTATTTTTGAGTTAGCGGTGTTTTCATCTAGGGGTGCGACATATTAAGTATGTAATTATCGTCTTAAATATTTTTTATAAACACCCATATTTTCATTTAATCGGCCAGTAACAACTAAGTACTTTATTTTGGTAAATTACAGTACAGTGCAACCTTAATATAACAAATATCAATTTAACGATTTTCTCGATTTAACAACAACAAACCTCCTCCTCTTATACGCTCAAACCTAGTATGTTTTAAATAATAACACAAGATTTATTGTTTTGTTTCAGTCGGAAAACAGCAGTGACAACATCACGACAGCTACAGTTGATTGGGTGGTGAAAAAATATCTTCCCTTCTCATTTTTCGATGACGAAGCTACACAAGTATATTTTCGACGTATTTGCCCTAATATGGTGTTTCCTAAAAGGTCTACACTTAGAAGGAAAGTCAAAGAGCGATTTGAAGAGCTCCAATTGAATCTCAAGGAACGACTTCAACAATTATCATCTAAAATGTCTTTTACCATTGATGGGTGGACGTCAATTGCTGGTAGGAGTTACTACGGGGTTACTATTCATTATATAGACAACGAATGGAAGTATCAATCTGTAGTTCTTGATTTTATACCATCACGCGGTCGACATACTGGGGAAGATATTGCAACGATTTTCCATGAATGTTTATTGGAATATGGCATAATTGATAAAATACAAGGTATCACGGTCGACAACGCAACTGCAAATACCAAATTTATGTATGAACTGGGCAAACAGCTGCCGCCACACTTTGATTCAGACAATCAACATTTCCGGTGCTTTGCTCACATTTTAAACCTTGGTGTACAAGATTTATTAAAGACCTTAGCATTACACTGTGAGTCTGACACTAACGCGCAAGATCAGCAGTACGAAGACTATGCAGACGAAACTGAGGATGAGGAAGATGAAGAATCTGCACCAAATATTGCTGACTCGCGTACATCTGTAACAAAGTTACGCAGTATTTCCAGTAAAATAAAAAGAAGTGAGATAGTGAAGAAGAAGTTTCAGTCTGCTTGTGAAGCAGCTGGCGTGCCATCAAATCTAAATGCCATTCTTGACTGTCCAACGAGATGGAATTCCACACATAATATGATTGGATTTGGTTTAAAAGTGAGAGCGGGCATTGACATATTGTGCAGTTCTGTCACCGAATTAAATGATTTTCAAATCACAGCTAATGAATGGCAGGTACTCGAAAAATTACATAAATTTCTAATAAACTTTAAACTTTTAAGTACAAAACTTGGTGGAGACAAATATGTTACATTACCGCTAGTCATTGTATCATTCAATCTCTTGCTAGATAAAATTGAATCCATGGTAAAACAGTTAGATGAGAAACCTAATCGATCTGAAGTGGATGAAAGGCTCATTCTAGCTTTCCAAGCAGCTCGAGACAAAATGCTTAAACATTACAAGAAGAGCAACTGGATTTATTGTACTTCTTTAATTTTAGACCCAAGGCATAAGGCTCAGACTTTTGACCTGACAATGTGGGGGAAGCAACTTAAAACAGAAAGTCTGCGCAAGTTCAATGAACTTTATGAAGAATATAAAAGTCTACACTCACTGAACAAATCTCTGGAATTACCAGAAAAAGAAAATAAAGTATGTGATGAAGATGAAGACGTAATAGACTTTGATAAACTCTATGAATGTCCCTCGACGTCATCTGGATCTTGTCTTCAAGGCTTAGTGATAGACGAGTTGGAGGAGTACCTGAGAAAACCAAGAACTGCCAGCTCGGAAGACATTTTAGATTGGTGGAGGACGCATGAGACAGAGTATCCGATTTTATCGAAAATGGCCCGTGATTTTCTCTCAATACCTGCAACTTCAGTACCTGCTGAGAGGTTATTTTCTAAAGCATCATTAGTAATTAGAAAACATAGAAATAGGTTAAGTGATGAGTCAGCCAGATGGTTACTTTGTATTAATTCTTGGTCAAAAAAATTGATATAAAGTATCATAACCTAATGATAAAGCTGTTGATTTGTGTTGTATTTTATTTTTTATTCAAATAAATGATAAATCGTAAAACTCTTTTATTAAATTTCTTATAAGTTGAGGGTTCAATCTCTTTCTAGACAGATAAGTATTGTTCTTTAAAATACAGTCAAGTTATTGTAATTAATTTGTTTTTTTACATGTTTTAGCAAATGTAAGCTTATAAATCATAAATGTTTATTAAGAAACAGTTACTTCCATGGAAAACGACATATAGGTCAGTTGATTTTTCGAATTTCTTATCAAATCTTCAGTTATTTATTAATCTGCTTGATCTTTACTATGGCTATGTTAATTCAAGCTCACAATGTTCCAATTCTAATACGTTTTTCTAAGATTTAAAGTAAACTTTAATAAATAGTAATAGACTAATAGGTAATTGCAAGACTTGCAAGACTCTTGCTGCAAGACCAAGACCAAGACCAAGACTGGGAGCGCAAGACCAAGACCAAGACCAAGACCAGGTGTATTGGCGCAAGACCAAGACCAAGACTGGCTAAGTCTCGTCTTGTTCTTGCATTTGGGCAACACTAAGTTGTGTCATCGCGCTTCTCTTTATGTTCTATGCAATCTGACAGTGACCGCGGTTTAGGTGTTGTCAGCGTCTTAAATCAGCACTAAACAATTAAATGGTCTCAAAATCAGTTTGGAACATGATCATACCTACTTCTAAAATTCATTACCACCGCTTCGTCATACGAAACACAGCAAAAGGCAATTTTGCACATACACTGCCTACCTATAACTAAGCAATTATAGATCGCAATCATTGGGTGAGAATAGGCTTCCACGCATGAGTATCAAATATTCCATAGGGATTCATCAAGCCGTCCATTCCCGCTTTGACGGTCGTTTAATTAAATTCAAGCGTCGCTTTAGCGAAACAACTCTACAAATTCGACCGCCACCTCTTTTTACCCGACTGCCTCAGGAGGGTAATGTTTTTCGAGAGTATGTATGTATGTATGTATGTATGTATGTATGTATGTATGTATGTATGTATGTATGTACAGGGACAGTCGAATAACCTGAAATATGGTGTAACTTTTGATTGTCCCCGCCTGCAATACCAAAATTATATAGATTATAATGCTTGTTTTTCCCTTTTCAGTTATGTGTTTTTGCAGTCGGGTTTTTTGTTTTTTAATTCATCAATACGAGTAATTTCAAAGCGAAACCTCATCATAAACTTGAGTCTGTTCTGAATTGACTTGGAAAGCAGTGGACTGATTCCTGTCAATGTTTTACGAATATTAATGAACTAGCTCCGCCCCGCGGTATCACCCGCATAAGTCTTGATCCCGTGGGAATATCGGGATAAAAAGTATCCTATGGCCTAATCCTGGTCATGGTCTACCCATGTGCCCATCCAAATCCGTTCAGCCGTTTTAGCGTGAAAGCGTAACAAACAATCAAACTCACTTTCGCATTTATAATAGTTAGGATGTTATTCAGAACGGTTATAATTAAAAGATGATGTTTGGGAATGGGAATAACGCAGAGTTTCGTACTGAAACGAAGTTAATACAAATAACATCTTTCTGGTCTTTGGAAACAAAAATAACAAGTAACAGACAATGCTTAGTTGTTAGTGGAGCCAGCGAAGCGACAAGTGGGTTTAATAAAAGAATGCCCAGTGAAAAATGATAGGGCGTTTTACCAACAGTACCGGTTTAAAAAGCTGCACCAAATGCTGCGCGAGAGCACATGACGTGTGGCCGCGCATGCGCTATGGCTCCAGTACTCCACGCCCGCACGCACATGAGTCAGAGCGCGTTGACCCGTAACGCGGAGCGGACGCCTCTGACATTAGATACCGCATTAATAACACACACTGCGATAATTTTACAACCGGTTCCACGTACATGGGCCTGTATTATTATGATAATTGAAATGGCTACTAGTACGGTTAGTAGAGTGTAAACAAGATAACGGTAACGTGGCTCACGACTATGTATAGTAAGCAAATATTTATATTAAATATTTGAATGACATTCCATGTTGTTTATAATATTGTGTCTCGAATATAATAAACATTCACTTTTACTCTGTAAAAGAATTTTCAATTGACGTCACGCATGTTTTAACGAAAATAGATGATGAATGACGAGTCCATTGTGTTGAAATTTAACTTTCCCTTTTGCCCTCGTCATTTTCTAACCGGTAAGAACAATCGGCGGAAAAAAATTAATGACGAGCCGGGTATGGATACAATACAAAAAATAAAGATAAAGCATTTATTTAAAAAAAATGGTTATACATATAGTCTCTTGAAGTCTTTCAAAATAAAATCATAAGATGCAAGCAGAGAAAGTTGAATAAAGCCAATGAGACGTGAATGACATAGAAAGCGACACGATAATTTGGCTCAGGCCTGAATCAGGAAATTGTTTCATGGATCTAAAGGAAGTGGTTCCTGAAAACCCTGGATATCATCGCATTACTCATATTACCGGTCTTGTTACATTAGTGATATGAAAAGAAGAAGACGAAAAGGAGCCGAAATAAATTCCCGAGAAAATATTTACCGGTGGAATGAAAGCGAATATTTTTGTAACGAAAACCCCATTTATGCGAGATGAGAAATTTCATTTAGAAGCAGTAATTTAGTTTTCTAGGTAACTGGAGAAATTGCGTCTCTAAAAATAAAAATTGTGACGATAAAGGTCAAGAGTCCAATCTGAGCTTCATAAAGCGAGCAAGGAATTTATTTCTACCTCACTGTACGTTATAATAGTTATTCTTTGTGCCTGTAAATGAATTGTAATATTCAATTATGCATTAAATTAACAAAGATTTTCATGAAGCTAGTATTTAGTTGAAGTCCAAAGCAAAACCCGGTCTTCTAAGGTATTCATAAAGCGAGCAAGGAATTTCTACCTGACTGTACATTATAATAGTTATTCTTTGTGCCTGAAAATGAATTGTAATATTCAATTATGCATTGAATTAACAAAGAATTTCATGAAGCTATTATTTAGTTGAAGTCCAAAGCAAAAGCCGGTGTACAAAGGTATTCATAAAGCGAGCAAGGAATTTCTACCTGAATGTACATTATAATAGTTATTCTTTGTGCCTGTAAATGAATTGTAATATTCCGTTATGCATTAAATTAACAAAGAATTTCATGAAGCTAGTATTTAGTTGAAGTCCAAAGCATAGGGGAAACCGACAATTTATTACAATATTAGATTAAAAAATAAAGTGTACCTACCAATTTTTTTCTTTCTTACAAAAAAACCTCACTAACAATTTCAGTTCCATGTGAAAATTGTTACTTTATACAACGCAACAATACGGCCACAATAAAGAAAACTCGAAACGGCCAAACGTAGACGTCCAAGTTTCTCAGTAAGCGGCGTTCTTATTTCACCTGAACTTTTTACGAGAGTTCGGAGAGTGCCTGTAGAAACTATTTTAAAACGACTTTTATATCACTATCAAAACTTTCCAAGGGTGTGTAATAAACGGTTTCCAGAAGACCGTGAGATTTTATGTCCCCAAGGATACTGTTTGGTATTTAATTTTATTGCGGGCATTTGAACATTTGTCTTGGTAAGAAGCGGAATGCGACGAGTTGGCAACCAAATTTTTGTATTCAACAAATGTTCAGAAAGAATAAGAAAGGAATTTAGGGAATCTAAAAATATTTAAAGTTCTCCGTATATTCTGTTGGATCTTAAATGGACCTACATATAAATGGGTGTTATTAAAGTAATATGATCGGAATCAAGTCATACCTACCTCACTCGCTCGGGATCTAATAGGATCTGAGGAAGCTCCATATAGGAGTGAAACAAGAAGCCTGTTTGTCATCTTTAATTAATTCATCTGATTCCAACTCTGTTCAACACAAACAATTCTCAAATCGTTTTCTGTTAAGACGCTGACAACACCTAAACCGCGGTCACTGTCAGATTGCATAGAAAAGAAAGAGAAGCGCTATGACACAACGCTTGTAATTTATTGCAAAATATGAAGCAATTATCTATTTACTCAAAATTGAGTTGAGTGATCGAAAATAAAAAACAACCAAGTTCTGCATTCAAATAAGACGTTCTTGTAATTAATTAAATACGTAACGTATGTTGATATTTAATACAGATATTTTGTATTAGAACTCAAGGTAAGAGGTTAGTTTAACGTTAATTTGTATCGAGAGTTTTATTCAAAACGTGTTTTGGTAACAACCAAGTTCTGAGAAATATGTTCAAAATTAACATATATTTTTTCCGCTACCACATACTATACAGATTTGGCAATATCTTTTTCTTAAGAGAAGTCAATTTTGGTCGATTGGGTCTTGTCAGCGCCTTAAGTTTTGACTAATTCTTTGGAATATTTTCCAAATCGTTGGTCAAGAGGCAGTGAAACGCTAATGTTTGAAACATTAGCGTGATGATCTACAATCTACATTAATCCCTGCATGCCGCATTACCATTTGAAACCGTGAGGTACTTGAAAAACATTACTATTGATCATCATTATTGTCTGGTCTGGATTTAGAGTTAAAATCCCTTCCTTCAATTTAGATACTGTAGATGAGCATTATGTACGTTACGCTACTCTTGCCGCGGCTGGTCCGTGGATGGGTGACCATCTTTACATACCAAGATCGCTCCGTGCCTCGGAAAGCACGTTAAGCCGTTGGTCCCGGCTGTCATTCGTGGATCTTTGACTGTCGTTACGGGTCGTCAGAAGCCTGAGTCTGACAACCATTCTTACCAAGGGATATCTCGTATTACCCAGCAACTAGGTTGTGGAGGTCAGATAGGCAGTCGCTCCATGTAAAATACTGGTATTCAGCTGTATCCGGTAAGACTGAAAGCCGACCCTAACGAAGTTGGGAAAAGGCTGGGCAGATGATGATGAGATGAGCATTATATATGACCAACCAAATTCAGCATTTTCAATTAGCTGATGAATATAGACTCAATGGGCCTTATTACAAACCAACGTTTGTCTTTAGAACCAGGTTTAAACCGTCGAGCCATTTTTGAATTTTGAACTTTATTTCAACAAAGATAAAGTTCTTAATACAAAAACAGATTTTTAACCCGAGCCTAAGTGATCAATTTCGTATAAAGTACTTTACTTACACAAGTACTTTGTACGCAAAATACGCGCATTGACGTGGAGTTGCGGACACCAGCCCGTATTACCTATTAAAGTACTTTACTACGATCAAAATAAGGTTCGAAATACATAAAATGACTCGAAGGTTTAAGCTTGGATCAAAGATAGAACTAGTTTTGTAATGAGACGGAATATGATTTGGAAGGATTCAAAATCATAACGTGATTATATGATGTTAATATCAAATTTTTATTCAGAAAAGCGTTTGTTGTACTAAGTTCACTAAGAACAACAAAGACTTCTCTGAATACACTCTTTACTCCTCACTTTAGACTACCCTGCCACTGTCAATGAGGCAATAGAGTCGTACTAGTATTTATAGCTATATTACGCACTGGGTCATAGAATTGCCGGGATTCCAATCGCGACCTTTATTGACCCTAATAGCGGGCGTCGATTGAATCATAATAGTTACTCCACCGGTATAGATCCTTAAATGAATACATCTACTTTTATAGCGCCTGTAATAGATTTTAATTGGAATACTTCCGTTGTTTTCGTTTTTATTACTTTTTGTAACGTTAATGTTAAAGTAACAGGTCATAAATTCTTCTGCAATCGCTTGCATGTATTTTTAAAAAAAACGAGCTGTTTTCTATTCGATCTGTCCTTTCTTAGACCTTTGAAATTTCTTTTAGAACTTTGTGTTTGAATTTCACAAAATGATTTGTAATCATAAAGGGCCAAACTTATTAATTCCTATTATTAGCCAAATAAACGCAACATGTCAATTTAATTTAAGTTAATTAAAAAGCCTACAACTCATTCTTACGCATTGCAGATCAAACAGCTCTTTTCGTTTACAGGACGGAAAGACCTTAATTTTAAAAGCATAATTTTATATCAGCATAAAATTCCCGAACTCAATTACGCTTTAAAAACATTATAGAGCACATATTTCCGTTTAGAGTTTATTTGTGGAAAGTTACGATTCGGTGTAATAACTCAATCTACATATTTATCATATGCCCTTGATCCATCTTCATATTTTATAGTTTATTGGGAATTTTATGCTGGAATTGAGCCGGGTAAGATCCATTGCATTACTAACATTATACATTTTTGAAGTGAAATTTTTTTTAGGCGCCTTAAGCGATTTTTGGCAGGGGAAAACTTATGGGTTCGCGTCACCGACATGCTCGCGCCGACATGCTGTAGTAGCAGTAACACGTAATTTGTGTATAATGTGCATTGTTTGGTTTTTGGAGCAGTGTTGGCCCAGTGGCAACGGCCCCGACTTACGAATTGTAGGCCGTGGGTTCAAACCCAAGCAGGCGCATTACTTTGTGTAAATAATTTCATCACCACTGCTCTCAAAACGGTGAAGGAAAACATCGTCAGGAAACCGGCATGTCTTAGAACCAAAAATTCGATGACATGTGACATCTACCAACCCGCACTGGGCCCGCGTGGTAGACTACAACCCACTCCCTCTAGAAAAGAGAAGGCCTGTGTCCCAGCAGTGGAAACATTATAGGCTGATTATGATGTGCATTGTTTACTTTAAAATGTGTTTTAGATAGGTAATCAATATTATATCCTCTCTTGGTCTAGTGGTTGTAAGCGTTACTGCTGAGCATGAGGTATTGGGTTCGATTCCCGGGTCGGGCAGTATTATTGGGTTTTTCTCTCTGGAATTTCTCAGTAGCAGCCCGGAGTCTGGATTTGTGCCCGGTTGATGGCAATAGACTCGCCCCCTATTACATGAGACTTAAACATAACTGGCAAAATGTGGGTGTACTACAGGTACACCTCTGCCCAACCCTTCGGAGAAACAAGGTGGGATGTTATGTTATAATCATTAGGTATTTTATTGAAGTGCAAAACTTCTTTAAGCGCCTCGAGCGATACGTTTTCACTTCTGTTGGCAGTCCCCGTGACTGCCATGTTTTTATTGTTTTATTAGCTTATTATTTTTATTAGTGCAATAACACATCCATTACGTTTGGCAACTACGTCGGGGTCAGCTTCCAGTGTAACCGAATGCAGCTGAATACCAGTATTTTACATGGAGGGACTGCCTATCTGACCTCCACTACCCAGTTACTGGGTAACATGATACCCTTAGGAAAACTGGTTGGTCGACTTTCGGGCTTCTGGCTATCCACGACGACTGTTATTATATTATCCATTGTTGAAAGACTCCCGGAGAGCCTGCGTCGCTTTGTAAACACTTTGTTTGTTTTATGTTCTGTTCTTGAACATCATTATGATAGGATAATGAAAGCGTGTTGGAAAATCGCATTATTTAAAAATAATACCTCATTTTAGCATATTTTTCAGTTGTTACACACGATGCATCTATCGATCAGAATTAGTACCTGAAACAAGAACAAATATTTATTAGTACAAATACTCCTGGAATACCACTGTTTTTATTATGAGTGCTAAAATTTCTAACTAACAAAAACAAAAGGCACACGTTAATTCATGCTATACGCAATGCACACGTCAGAAACAAGTTCTGCCTCTGTGGGCTGAATTCTGAAAGAACGAATATTTATTGAATATTCACAGAAACTGCGTCGGGGCTACAATTCATCCGCGCTGCAGTACGGAAGAACGCGGAGCGAACGTACGCTCTCGTTCGGTGCAAGTCATAAACTGACGATATTACCCTGAAATAAAATGCTATGACGGTAGTTTTATAAATGGAAGCAGTTTCCAACTTTTGGTACCTACTTGAGTTTTAAAGCTTCTAAATAAAGAGCTATCGGAGTAAAGTATTTGAAGTTAGTGTTATGGTTCGATCTTATATATGCTTTGCATAATAAAAGGTGAACAGCTTTAAAGGATATTGCTATTTAATCAAACTTCTGTATTTGGATAACTGTTACAAAAAACAAAAAAGTCGTTGTTTGCAAATCGAATAGCATTTATAAGAAGATCATTCAATGGGAACTAGACGTTCTCGAATTCCGGCTGCTTCCATCAAAATATCTGCACACAGTGTACAGTCAACCGCTTATAACATGCACGTGTCCTCACTTACATCGATGCGACAGAGAGTGTTGACAACTTTACACACAAAAGAACAGTCTGTGGACTCAGCAGAGGCGAACAATGAACCACCAAAACCACGCTGTATTGTCATTTTACACAACCCTACATCTGAAATACTGTCAGTAACCATTTCATGTTGGTAAAAGTCTGCAATATTGATTTTACATGATGTTGTCTGTACATTAAAATTTGCTTAGGACGCCCAGTCTGTATTTTGAAAGCCCATTTGTCAAAATCTGTCAGCTCATTTATCAGAAGCGGTCCAGTCATATGTACACATAGAGAGTGGAAATATGTCAAGGATATCGATACAGGAAACTGGGTACACAAAGACCATTTTCCTTATAGTTCTTCTGCAGCCAGTAACAACCGTTTCAAATAGTTTTTCAGTCTTTCAATTACAACACGCACCTGCCTAAGTGTCACATTGAAATTTGACAACTTTATCTCGGTGCGGACTATACTCGGTGAGCGGTCGCGGACAATGAACCACGCGCTAATGTAATTTTTACGCCTCGCTACCATTCGCCTCGCCCTGCCTCGGTGAGGCATTGAAAGGCTTTCCCGTTGGGCTAACACTTTGTTGTCGCTAAAGCAATGCCTAAAATTGTAATTTTTAGGTAAAAATTAAGTTACTATTTGTAGAGAAAGTCTGCATTTAGAAAGAAGATTGTGTTCTGTTCTTTTTGTTTGATTGTCATTACACAACTAACACAAGTGAACTGTAATAAATAAATATTCATTTAAGGCGCTGACAAGACCTAATTGACCAAAATAGGCTTCTCTTACGAAAAAAAAATTGCCAAATCTGTATACTTTGTGGTAGTGGAAAAAATATATGTTAATTTTGAACATATTTCCCAGAACTTGGTTGTTACCAAAACACGTTTCGAAAAGAAATTTCGATACAAACTAACGTTAAACTAACCTCTTACCTTGAGTTCTAATCCAAAATATCTGTATTAAATATCAACATACGTTACGTATTTAATTAATAACAAGAACGTCTTATTTGAATGCAGAACTTGGTTGTTTTTTATTTTCGATTACTCAACTCAATTTTGGGTAAATAGATAATTGCTTCATATTTTGCAATAAATTACAAGCGTTGTGTCATCGCACTTCTCTTTCTTTTCTATGCAATCTGACAGTGACCACGGTTTAGGTGATGTCAGCGTCTTAATTGCGTGATTTGACTACACATAAATCTTCAGTAAACCGCACACGTAATAATTTATCACCCGGGATATTATTGCGAAATACGGACAGTGTGAATTACGTAACTCTCCTGAAATGTCACTTGTATACTTCGTTTACATTTTCAGGAGTTCTATAGTATTGTAGAAAGTGTACAACTTCTACTTTCTTATCTTTCTTCTTTATTACTTCGTGTCTTTTGTACAAAAAATCTTGAGTCAACTCACAACACACAGTACATCTTCTAAGGGTCTTCTAAGGATTCTACAGACTTTATTTAATTCTTTACGAGAAATCTCCCGCAGACAGGCGCGACGCGACACTAAAGTCATCATCATCATCAACATCACTTCAGCCGAAAGACGTCCACTGCTGGACATAGGTCTCCCCCAACACTAAAGTAGAATTACTAAACGTGACATTGGCTAAATGCACAAACCGTGCGAAGCCAAAGAAAAAAAAAAAAAAAAAAGTAGAATTATTAATTCAAAGGAGTAATCTAACACGTGCTAGCTGTCACTTTGTGTAGGTAATAAAATGGACATATTTATTGTATTCTAGACTTATACACTTATTATACAAAGTGACAGCTAGCACATGTCAGATTACTCCGGTGAATTAATAATTCGACTTTAGTGTCGCGTCGCGCCTGTCTGCGGGAGCCTTAATTCAAAAGAAATTTCTTCTAAAGAATTAAATAAAGCCTGTAGAATCCTTAGAAGACCCTTTGAAGATGTACTATGTGTTGTAAGTCGACTCAATTTTTTTTTTTGTACGCAGACTGGCATGACGCGTCACTAGGTAGCACAATTTCTTTAAAAACTTCATGGAAAGTGGTGCCGATTCACTTGTTCACAAACTAAACTAAATTTAAGTTCAGTGCATCTTTTTCTTTCTATTTCATTAAGAAAAGGACAGAAGATAAATTTTAGTTTAATCCTGTCAAATTAATCAGCGCCTGTCACTACTCCATACAAGTTTAGACGTGATTAAAAACTTGCCTCCTAAAATTACGTCAATTTACGTCAAGCGCTGATTAATTTGACAGGACTAAACTAAAATTTATCTTCTGTCCTTTTCTCAACGAAGTAGAAAGAAAAAGATGCACTGAACTTTAATTTAGTTTAGTTTGTGAACAAGGGAATCGGCACCATTGTCGCGCTCCCAGTCGCGCCCGCGATATCGCGCCGTTGATATCAACATATCAGCGAAATAGCCGCATGAATCGCTCATGCTAATTCGTTGTGTAGCATGTGTACTGCAGCCACGTCATCGCCGGATATACGCCGGATTTTCGCCTATAATGTAGCCATACCATGTTTATCTCGTTTCGCTCTTTCAGTCGCATCGCTAATCGATGCCTACTGTAGCCTCAGCCTCAAACCTATGAATCGCGTACAGGACATAGATTAGGTCGGCGCCGACCGGGCTTATCTAACCTGGCTGGTGATAATACATTCTCGCACAAGATGCATGTTGATACTAGATACAGCAAAGTTAGGCTACTGACTCATAAACTATAGCAACATTATTTGCATAGTAGATTTAGGCTGCCGAGGAAGCTAGGAGATAAGTGACGGAAAGGATCTACGTGGTGGAGATAAATAACACCACGTAACTTATGGTCACAAGATTCCTTTAATTCCCTTAGGAGCAGCGCACTACTCTCCTGGGTCTGACTGATGTGGCGATGACCACAGTGGCTGTGCCACGCTACAGACGCCAGGGATGGTGACGGTCGGCGGATTGTCTCGCCAGACCCGTAACTCCCCTGGTGCAGGCTATGGTACGGAGCGAGAGGGCATGGGCAGCCGTCACCTCCTTCTGCGAAGCAGTAATGCTCGCAAAGGAGGATGCGGGACGGTTGAGGGAAAGGCAAATTTCGCGCCCTCTCGCCCCTAGCCGCCGCAGGAGACGCCCTGGGCGTCAGGAATTCCGGGCGGATTTCCGGCCACCGTAGGCGCGGGCTTGCGGACGGTGAGCAATGGGTAGCTCACCGTCCGGTAAGGACCAGGCCCGGGTCGACGGCGCGTTGTATTCCACGCGCGCCTCAAAGAGATGTCGTCAGCACAAATGTAGGGGTCGCGGGAAGGTACTAATGGGTCACCGAGGCCCCCGCAACACAGGCAACGGTAACAATCCAATAGTAATATCTCTGCAATAGCATGCATGTATTTTCTTTTGTTTTGATATTTTTTGTTTGCTTTATAATAATAATAATAATAATAATAACTAGTAGCCAGGATTATCCATCAGCAACTTGCTCTTAAATACAGCCTTGTAGAATCTGAAGTGCCGTACTACAGGTATGTGCCCGACCCAGTTCTCGACAATGGAAATATCACTTTGTACTGGGATCGATCCATCATCACTGACAGGACTATTGTTGCCAATAAGCCTGACATAGTGGTGGTGGATCGAACAGAGCGGCGCGCAATGATTGTTGACATAACAGTCCCTCATGACGGGAATCTCATGACGGGAACAGATCAAGTATCTTGACTTGGCTCGCGAGGTTGTCGACATGTGGGATGTGGATTCAGCAATCATTGTGCCGATAGTCGTATCAGCCAATGGCTTAATTGCCAAGAGCCTCGACCAACACCTAAGGAGGCTCACGTTGGACGGCTGGATTAAGGGCTTGATTCAGAAAGCGGTACTTCTGGACACGGCCCGCATTGTTAGGAGGTTCTTCTCTCTGGAGCCCTGACCGCCGCGGCGCCGGTAGCTTGGACCCTGTTCCCGATACCGGTGGGCTACCATTTTTTTTATATTTTTAAATGTTTTTATATATTTTTGTATATTCTAATATTTAAAAATATAATTATATTGTGTAAATAATGAAATAAAAGAAAATAATAATAAGTTATTATTATTATTTTTCTTCTTTAATTCAGATTACAGGATCCATAATGTGTTAGTATTGCCTTAACCTATTGTTAGTGAAAAATAAATTAGAACAAAAGTGACATCACAAATAAAAAAACAATTAATTTTGCACATGTACGTCTGTACGCACTTGTCTCCCAGCGCAGTGCTTAATAAACGGCCCATCAATTTTGTCCGCCAGTGTACCTAAAATATTGTTCGGACTACCTCGGAATCGCCGCAGCATAGATGCACTTCGCTTGCGCATGATGGCATAAAAGTCATCCAGTCTCGCTTCAGCAAACAAACATGCTTGATGCGCTGCAAAACCGAGGTAGTCCAACATCCTGAGTCCGTTATTATATATTGGACACGCAGGGCGCTGTAGGCCTTCTGCGTATACTTAACCCACAGGCTGCACGAGTAAATTATATGTATGTATGTTATTATGTTCATATGGTGAATTTTGTTTGTCTTTATTTTATATAATCTTCACTGATATTTGTATGTCATCATTTCATCAACGACAAAACATAGCGAAACTTATTATTATTAATAAGACCTTGACCTTTAACCTGTTTTACAAATAAATAATTCTGATTCTGATTGTGATTCTCAAATATTTATGTCCATAGGTGTGTCCGTGGCATCACAGCGGGCCTTATCGGAATACCAGCAATGCGGTATTTGTTTTTTTAATATATCACAGCATCATGCTGAGATAGGAGCCTTTTTGGCCTCGCTTAATGTTCTTTTTTTATTGTTTTCATGATTTTGTTAGATTAATGTTCTTTTTTTATTGTTTTCATGATTTTGTTAGTTTAATGTTCTTTTTTTATTGTTTTCATGATTTTGTTAGTTTAATGTTCTTTTTTTATTGTTTTCATGATTTTGTTAGATTAATGTTCTTTTTTTATTGTTTTCATGATTTTGTTAGATTAATGTTCTTTTTTTATTGTTTTCATGACTTTGTTAGTTTAATGTTCTTTTTTTATTGTTTTCATGATTTTGTTAGTTTAATGTTCTTTTTTTATTGTTTTCATGATTTTGTTAGATTAATGTTCTTTTTTTATTGTTTTCATGATTTTGTTAGTTTAATGTTCTTTTTTTATTGTTTTCATGATTTTGTTAGATTAATGTTCTTTTTTTATGGTTTTCATGATTTTGTTAGATTAATGTTCTTTTTTTATTGTTTTCATGATTTTGTTAGTTTAATGTTCTTTTTTTATTGTTTTCATCATTTTGTTAGTTTGAATGTTTTATTTAGGGTTCCGTAGTATACTAGGAACCCTTATAGTTTCGCCATGTCCCGTCTGTCTGTCTGTCTGTCCCCGCTATAGCTCAGAGACGCTTAGTACTAGGAAGCTGTTATTTGGCATAGGTATACATATTAATCACGCCGACAAAGTGCTAAAATAAAATCTTTAAAAAAATCTTTTAGTTTACCTCCCTTGCACGTAATGTGGGGATGGTATTTTTTTCTCGTCTATCCGTGGTGTGTGGTAACGTTGGATAGGGCATTCAAAAATATTGCGGGTCTGTGAACACTATTGCGTTATATTAAGCTTTAAATGGCTAATTTTTGTTAGAGTCAAGTCTCCCCCCCCCCCCTGCCAGCTAAATGGTTATACATATATGGAGATGTGAAAAAAAGTCATGGCAGTAGTACATAATAATGTAATTAAAAGGAAAACTATCACAGTTAAGTGGGCTTTACAAGTTAACGAGTAATAGTCGACCAACTTAAATTTGCAGTTGGAGAATTGACTGTGACGTGCCGTACATATATCGATGTATAGGAGAACATGTTTTTCAACTACAATGTTAGTTTGTTTTTGGGATAAATTCATCCCAAGTAATCCCAATTATGGAACCCTTCATTGCGCGTGGTGCGACATTTTTTTTGTTGTATTTCCTGTGCGTGTCCCAAAGAACATACTTTTCAATCTTTTTTTCAAATTATGAAGACTAGACGCATTCAAACAATCAAAGTTACAAATGTAAATTAGCCTTTAGTTATATGTAAAAAGAGAAATTGTTTTTCAGTCTGAGACAAACGCATACAAAATAACTAATCTAGGACAAAGGACATCCTTGTGTGCTACTCGCCACAAAGAAGAGCGTTTTTTTTTTCTTTTTTGAAACCTAGAGTATCTCGAATACTTTATTAGACAAAAGAAAAGTATAGTTCCGAAATCAACAAAAAAAAAAAAGGTCAGTCACGGGTACTGCTGACAGACGTGAAAACTTATCGCTCAACGCGCCTAAAGTAGTATTCTCTTCAATAAATTATTGATTATCTAAAACACAATACAAGGTGTCGTTTTGCATCCTCGTCAAATTCAAGGAGGTAACTATGCTAATGATTCTCGACACGAATCAATAATAAAATACTAGATCTTTTTTTCTAATTTTCGGTAATCGGCATGTGTGGGACACGCATGTTAAAACGCGGCCTGTGTAATACCGCACTGTAACTGTCTTTTTACACACATACTACCGCATACGCAACGGGGTGATTCTGTTTTGTGAAAGTATTGTATTCTAAAATACTGTCAAAGTTAAATAACTAAAAAAAAACAATTAGTATGTATTAATTATTGAGCAGGTATAATAATTTTATTTGATTATATAGGTACTATATGTCTTTCATAGCAGCCTCCTGAAACTTGACGAGGATGCAAAACGACACCTTGTATAAACAATGCACAGTATACACAAATTTAACTTTTCACGTGGTCAATTGAACTTCACTTACTGCAACTACAGCATTTCGGCGCGGGTATATACCACCGGGGCGGGTAACCGGGTACCCATAAGTTTTTCCCCTACTAAAAATCGCTCAACGCGCTTAG